>OY728134.1:390527211-400527211 GCA_963277665.1 Viscum album
GACAATGAATGGGATAGGTTGGATAATTCTAGAATAGAGCATGTATTGGAACCAAGGCATGAGATTGTTTCTAAAGAAAAACATCTTCATGATTTTCAGGATGAGGTACTGCCTAAAGCCAGGGAGGAGGTTGATCCTAAGGATATGGCTGGAGCTATTCTTGTGAAGTAGGGGCCTTATGTTTAGTTGAGTGATGCTGAGGAATGTTAGGTTGGTTTTTGTCTAGTAATGGTATTGGCTCTTCAGGATGGAGAGGATGATGAATCTAACTAAACTCTATATATAGAGAACTCTTAGGGAACTCTTAGAGTGATATTTTCAGTAATGATATTCACTGATATGGATGATCATGATTTTTCTATTTTAGGTACATGAATCATGGATAAAATAAATAAAAATTGAGTTTAAATAGCATTGGGTGAAATTGGTTAAATATTGAGGATGATGAATTTACAATGAATTTTTTTTATCAAGATGATTCTGAAAAATACAAGGTGATGTATAGTTAAGGTGTTTCTTTAATTCCAATAAAAATTTCAAGGGAATTAAATATTAATCACTTATAATGCCCACCAAAAACTCTAGATCTCTCTCAATAATGTAAAACACTCAGGTCAATTAATTTTATTCCTTTTCATGTTGAATCTTATTTTGTTTTGGATAATTATAATCATTTTTATTTTTATTTTTGAAGGTCTCTGTAAACTTCTTGGTTTTTGAATGACGGTATATGTTTTTATCTGACCTTATCCCCATCATCTTGTATATTATTTCTCTTTAATAAAAGGAAATGGACCAACCATTTCTGGAAATGGGTGTGGGGGATATCTCACTTCCATTATTTCCCCAAAAATTTCATTTAATTCAAAACATCATTATTTAATTAATAAAATTAAATTTTTTCCCACACTGTGATCTTTGATTACATATATTATTTTTTTAATTATACTTTTAACATGTTTTAATTTAATTACATACTTTATTAAAAATTTAATATTAATAATAGGTGTGTAATATACTTAATAAATGTGTAATATAACTAATAAATGTATTACTATTGAATTATTTTTTTGCATACATTAATCGATTGGGCTTCGAGTTATCAAAATGTTATGGTCTATGTTTCTCAAGGAATTAATCCCATGTAATCTAGATATTTTTGATGTATAAAGAGCCACTTTAAACATAATTAAATAGAGGGTGGGATAATTTGTGGAAAACTAATAGGGTGAAGTTGGAAAAAATGGATATGATTAGAACATTGGTAGTGGTACTATGGGAGGTGAATGTACAAATTTAAAATTTGAGGTGATGCATATTAATGAGATTTTGTAAAATCGTTAGTAAACCCATCTATAAACAATGTGATTTCTCACCCATTTTGTTAGATGTATTTCATTTTTGTTTTATAACATATCATCAATCTTATTCATCTCAAATATGAAAGTCATATATTCAACTCCCACCACATTGCCAATTTTAACACAACTCCTCCACCACCATTGGAATTGAAATAACAATGATGGGACTGCTGGAAGCTATCATTATTCCCTAAATCAATGAGGTTCCCTCCACTGACTTTTATTTTTCATGAAGGAGTCCTTTTTTATGGTATCATCAAAGACTGTCAGGGATTTCGATGTCACATATTTTTTATCTACTCTCCTATCATAATACCCTGTTTTATTAGTTGATTAATGATTGATAATTATTTTTTAATATTTTTTAATAGTTTGGGGTTAAATATTTGAGGGAATTATATATGGGTTTAAAAAGATCTTCTTCATACCAATAGAAAAAAAATTTACAGGACAAATCCTCCCCTAACTTGTATGATGGCAGATCAAGTGTATATAAAATATTTTCATATGTATATACGGTTTATTTTTATAAATATTTTTTTTCATTTTATTAATAATATTATTATACTAATGATATTAATTTGTTTTCATAATGTGATTGACCATTGAGTATATTTTAATATTTATTTTGATTTCTCAATAATTAATTTTGACAGAAAATATGTATATTAATGAAAAAAGTGACTAAGTATTATGTGTTATAAAAATTGAATATTATTTTTATGGAAAATGAAATAATTATTGATTAATATTTTAATTATTTTTTTGGTAATTAAGAAGTATCCAATAGTGTTTTTTAATGTAATATCTTTTTTTTTGGATGTTGTGGTTGAATATTCTATGTCATAACTATATTTAATGCATAAATATTGGTATAATCTAATATATATATTAAAATGAAGAGATTGAATTGATTTTAAATTTGGTGATATAAATTATATGATTCAATAATGTAAATCTTTCTTATTAATATAAATTTAAATGACTATCATCTGAAACATGAAAAAATTTGATCAAATTAATAACCTCTTTTTATAAGAATTGATAATGAATAGTTAAATCAGTGCTAAAATAATATTTGGAAAAATATGACTTCTACCATATCTTATATTAGCACCAAGAAAATTGTGACCATTATTATAGTTTCCTTTTATGCTTATGAATGTAACTTTTATGAACCTTAGTAATAATGCTCATGAATTGTTTTTCTCTTTATATTTTTTAATTGGAATGAATTATTTGTATATTTATAAAAGAGGGACCTTTATTACTGGACATGATTATGGAGCTCCCATATTTCCCACATCCTGTTGACATCAAAGGCGGTAGAATGGCCAACCCTCTATTCCTTTGTCCCCCTATGGTTGGAGGGTCTTCTTTATCCCTTTCCACCTCTTGGAATCTCTCTTTTACCCCTTTCACTGAACATAAAATTCTCCCCATCTTCCATGAATGTGATGTGTGACCTAAAGTAATGTTTAATATAAATGGCCTTATTTAACTTGAAATATCTAGTAGAGAAATATTTAATTCTTTTTTGATGTTGGATTTCTTATATGGTGGTTTGTTTCGGAAATCATCATCCCATAGTTGATGTCTTCGACAAGTATGTTTCCGATTTAGGTAGTTTTCATGATTGGTTAGTCATAGAGATTCTAGGTCTACACCATTTTTTCATCTAGTTTCTATATGAAGATAATATCATCTCTATCTGGGAGAATTCTATGTGTTCAATTTCCAATTTCTCATTCTCCATGATTCGTTGGATGTTTTATTTCCACCTATAGAAGGAACATCTCCACTGTGATTTGGATTTCACTCATCGACCATCCCCTATCATTCAAAAAATTAACGATTCGAAGTCTGAAAAGAAACATGGTAGGTTTATTCCCATGTACATATATTATCAACTGTGATATATGTCACCCTATATTTTCTGAGATTTGTGTTAAAGTGGACTTGCATGGGATATATTGTGGTTCATTTGTATCAAGATTAAAAGTGAAATTTGTTTGTATTAAAATATTTTCAAGGAATCCTGGGCAGCCTTATATAATTTATATATGTGATTGAGTCACATGTCATCTGATTTTATGCAAGGGGTAATGGATATAAATTCTATAGTCCTCTCATGAGATCACTCAATTATTATAGATTCAGCTATTAAAGAATCACATTATAAAGTGGTTAGGTATACGAACCTAGACCCGAGGGTTGCCGACTTATTTTCCAGATTGACATGTAACCTGGATGTTTCCATGATAGCTGTGCTAGTTAAGGAAGCTACTGGGTTGAGTTCCCCTACTATTTCACTATATTTTTCACAGGATGTTATGGATGAAGGTTAGGACAAAATAAAAAAAAAATTGATTTTAGTTCTTGTTATCATGAATCCAAGGAAATATAAGATAATTGGAATATATTTTTATCTTATTATATCTTTCTCACATGACTTCAGACCTCACATAATTTAAATACAGGGGATTCTTAGATGTGTGGGTATTTTTTCCTTTTGGAAACCCCTAATATTAATCTAGATGGAAAACCGTTTCACATCCTGAATGGAAATGAGGAAGATTTTTATCATGAAGGGTAGAAATCAGTCATTCAATGATGGGAGAGTAAGCTTGATGGGTCAAAGACCCTAGTGGACCTTCATTAGTGTTAAAAAAACAAACTCCCAAATAACATCTGAATGTGAGATGGATCACCATCTAATAATCACCATTGGGTGTAGATGGATGAATGGAGAGAAAGGTAATATTCTTTCTGGGAATTTTACCGTCATCAAAGCGAAAAAATTGATACCACTATGTCTACTCAAATATACTGAATCCCATAATCATGATGTTAGCAGAAAAAATAATAATACTGAGGCAGAGGAAAGGCCTACGACTGTGACACATGATGAAGGAGTTATTCAATATCCTGTCATGTCGGATGATCAATTTTCATCTTTTTTAGATGAGGCCAAGGAGGCTAAAGGTGACAAGATAATTTACTCATAATAGTTTCTTCGAAGGATTAAAATGGAGGATGTCCATGTGGATACAAGAAGGGAGACACCTGACAACACTAATGGCTTGGTGCAACTACTACATTCCATTGAAGAGATTTTGGAGAGTTCCTTTAATGTCTATCCACCAAAAGTGGACTCTGATAGAACATATGAGTGATATGTCTTAGTAGATCTCAATAAGGATCAATGATTTTTGACCCAAAAAAGTATAGGATATTGGGTTATAGAATCAATGAGGGGAAAATCAATTTGGAGGAGTACATTCAGACCTAGTACAAGATGGGTTATCATTTCAACTACTACATCAAGGATGATCCAGACATGGAAGTATCATCCATTGAATAGAGCTTATAGTGAATGAAGGATTAAATCTCTATTAAATTTCTCTGTGATGGTATGGATATTTCTTATTTGGTTTGAGTTTTTGCTGGAGAATTTTTTGGGTTCCCACTTAACCCTCCTTTTTAAAAGTTATTTTTGAAATAGAATTTCATATTGATGGATGAACCTTAATTAATATTTTTCTATTTATATATTTTAATTGGAATGTATAATTTATATATTATTTATTTATATATTTTAGTTGGAAATAATTATTTTTATATTTAATAATTAAATGAATTTCTTCATTGAACTTTTAAAATTGTAGAAATGTTTATATCATAATTATTTATATTTTTAATATTATAATATATATTCCATATTTACAAATATAAATATTAAATGATATTACTTTATATTATATCAAAATTATAAGAAAATTAATGTTATATGAATGGTATCTAGTTGGGATATACACATGTATATGTTTGTTTCACCTATTACGCACAAGAAATTCCTAACATTCATCAAATACTAGCACACACACACATTTATATCCGAATAATGATTTTTTATTTGTAAATGAGTAATCCAAATATTTCATCTTCAAATACTTAAATCAATTTTTAAAATGAAATTATATATATATTTTTTTAATTTTACTAATATATAATTATAACAATTTTTTTAAATAAATATATTTATCTATGTAACCAAAATGTATATTTTAAATATTTTTCATGTAAACATGTAATTATTTATGAATATAACTATATATTTTTATATATAATGATATATTTTAAAAAATTATTAATTTATAAAAATTATAATATTTTTAATTTTAATTAGTAATTTCTAATTATAATTTACAATCAAAGATATATTTTTAAAAAATTAATAATATCTATATATATATGTAATTACTAAAAATATAATATCCATATATTAAAATTGTTAAATCCACTTAAATATAATTATGAATATTAATATTTTTGTTTTTTATTATATGATTAAAAATATATTGAGAAAACATTTATACATATATATATTTCATTTTTTGGAAGTAATTATTTTAATTATATGATTAATTTATATGTATTTTCATTAAAAAATAATAATTTGTTTTTAAATATATCTATAAATTATTATAAAAATAAATATGTATTCATTTATATACATAATAAATGTTTTCAAATGACATTAAAAATATTGAAATATAATTACTATTAATATTATATATGGATAATTAATATTATATAAATTTATATAATTAGTAATTTATTGAAAGTATTATCTATTTAAATTTAATTTTCAATATTTTTATATTTAATTATATATTTTAATATAGTAAAGAATATATACACATTTATATAATTATAAATATTTCATAAATAAAAGTTGTCACGTTGAAATATTATTATTAATTATTAATTTATTTTGTATAATTGATTGTATATAAATATTTCACTCGTTCTTATAATTTCTTTTTTCGTTGGAATTTTTATTTTGATACATATGAAATTAATTATTTTTTTGATAAAAATATTCATTAAGAAAATCAAAAATATATATTTAACTTTTTTATTAATTTAAATAAATATTTTTTTATGTTTTTTTAATTAGTAATTTTAAATTATAGAAGATAATTATTTATAAGTTTTATACTAAATTAATAAAATATAAAATTATATATAATTAATCGGTTAAAACAATATATTTATATATTAGTAATTATTATGATGACTAAAAAAGGTTATTGAAATTCATAAAATTAGTTTTACAATTACAAAAATAATAAAAAATATTTTTTTGATTTTTTATTTTGTGAATGGGATTATAATTCCACAAAATACATACACTCCCATGAACATCAATGATTCAAGACTCACACCCCCCCCCAAATATTGATAAGAACCCAATGTACATAGTTTATTATATATAATGACACGAGGGTCTAGATGTTAGTAGCATGAAGACCCAGTACTGGTCCATACTTCCTGAGTTTTGTTGCCTTACAATGCTTGCCATCCACCCCCCCAACAAAATTTCCACACCAAATGTTTGTCTTGCTAGGAAACATATTGCCCGCCCTTATCTTGAGAGGCTCTACTTATGTCAATATACAAGACCCACATGATGATGTCGATCATAGTTTATGTGCCGTGTCAAACCTAATGATGTCACACAACAAGACCTGCAACCTTGCCTCTATTGAAGCTGATGAAGAAAACCACCACAATGAAATTTTTCCACAATACCCATGTACCTACCACCCTAGTAGCCAATAAATATGACCATGTAGCCCCTCCACACACACCGAAACCAGATTTTATTAATAATCCAAAGAAATCCTCTAGGGATGGAATCACTCAGGCGTCAAACCCCTGATAAAGGATGAAAATCAGATGCCTTGTTCTAATTTAATATAGGATTTTTTTGCCAATAATAATTTATTATATAAGACACACACACACCAATAGATATACATATATATATATATATATATTCTATTAGTGGATAAAATATAATATATTATTACATATTTAATATATATATTTTTAAAATAATGATAATATCATATTATTTTACATGTAATTGATAATATATTTTATATTAATTCGTAATATATCTAAAATAATCCTTTGTAAATGGAAATTATTTTTTTAATTTTAAAATAATGTATATATTCTATGTCCAGATCCACAATAGATTAGTACTCACAATTAGCCTCCACATCCAAGACATTACAGTTAAAATCTTTAAAGCCCCCATAGGGGGGGGGTATGACTCAAACTGTGATGAAAGTAGGCGTTGATGCAAGGTAGAGTCATAAACATCGATGAAAACACATGTAATAACCCTTAGGCTATAGCTCCTTCAAGCCAATCAATGTAATTTTCTTGTTAGAGAATGGGTCATCCTTTGGAGGGGGTGTGACCTATCTTTGTTGGCCCAGAGGTGTCTGTGTTGTTACATTTTCATTTAACTTATAAGAACATAAATAGATATAAGTATATATTTTATTAATTTTATATATTTATCGATTTATATATTTACTGATTTCTTTAAAATATTATTAAAAATATTTAAATACAAATAGTAATTGTCAATATTATATATTTATCTTTAATATTATGTACATGTATATAATTAGTATATTAATGAAAACATAATTTATTTAAATAATGTTTTTTAATTTTTTTATATTTATTTATTGATTTTATATAATTAATATCACATAGTAAAATATATTTGCTGGAAAATATATATTTAATAATATTTTTGAAATAAAATTATCCATATTGAAATATAATAATAAAAAATTAAATAAATTAAATAAAAGGCCTACATCCTCACACACATGCATGTTCACGTGACACCAAATGGATCACGTAAAGTGTATAATCCTAAGTAGATCCCAAGAAGTACGTGATCTCCCTTCCTTCATGTAGAGTACATAGCTACATGGTTCCCTCAGGGTGTTACTCAAACTCATTTTATCCCATCTCTCATGAAGGCCATATTGCTTCAAATGTCATTCATCCCTCCCTAATTAATTAGGTTGAGATGTATATAATATTTGTCTTGATTCCTTTCTCATCAACGAGTAATGAGTATGTGAACCATGAGAACTCTGAATGCTGTTATAAATAGGAAACATTGGAATTTATCGTAAGGGTTGATCTCTAAATCAACACTATAACCTTCTTTATGGGTTCATGTATTTCATGAGGTTTCCCATCTTATTTAACCAGGGAACATTTAGTGCGTAATTCACTCACTTATAGGAAGTTCATATAGTCCCCTTCTATCAACCATTTCTTACACCGAGCTTGACTATTGTTAGCATAGGGATATGAAACAATTTTTACATTAGCATAATAAGACCCACAATATGGGAAACCACTGTGTGTAATCCCCATAAAATTTCAATATTGTATCCATTGTGAAATGTTTGGAAATTTTATATCTCTTTTTTATCACACTGAGTGTCACTCGTGGGAGATTATAGATCCACAGTGATCATACCAATAGCATAATACAAATTTCTCCATACATAGGCCACCACCTTGGTGTAATTCCATAAGGTACTCCCATATTTCTATACTTTGGGGAAATAATACCCATGACTACTAATTATGCTTCCTTAGCCATTAGTGGGTTAGGTAAAAACCAAAATATGAGGAATATAATTCATATTATAAATAGGATATGTAGGATCCATTCATATGTATTGATCTCTATATCTAATATTCAAATACCCTCATAAAAAAATTTGTTGCATGATGTTAAACCACACAATATAATCTTAACTAAACTTTGAGGACATTGATTCCTTTAATGAACAAGATATTTAGGATGTATTTTTAATTCCTGAGATCCATGCCATATTCTCCAAAATACTTGTAAAAAAATATCATCGTGAAATCAATGTCTAAGACCCATAAAAATTATCTATCATTCAATATGTCAAATCTTTATTTATATATTTTTTTATAAACAGAACACGTCTCTCATGGCCTTCAAGAACAAAAATTATTATACCATCTGTATGATGTAGATTCCCATGATATGGGCCTCCATCCTGATGTATGTCTGATTACATTCCCTCTTCCTTCATAGGGTCACATTCATAATGAAGTAGCTCAAGGAATCCTTAAATTCATAAGACTCACTGAAACATCTAATGTTATATGTTTCATGGAATAAAAATCTAATGAACTACATGGGATTTAATTCTTGTTTCCATTAGTTAAGTAGAAAAAATCAGGGAGGTCCAATCCCATTCCTAAAATACCCGTTCCCTCGTTGTAAATAATTAATCTCAAATGTCCTCGGTTACATGACAACAAAGTACAAGTAGTCCATCATATTTAAGAAATAATGCTTAAAAATAATGTAGAACAATGATACATACATATGATTTCATTTGAAAGACCCCTCTTGCATGTATAGATATTCGTAACATTATCATTTTATTAGGGTAATAAGTGTCATACGAGGAATAGAGACAGATTCATGAATATATCATTAGTCTATATGAGAGTCTTGGAGTGGGAAATAATCCCCCCCCCCCAAGAGTGATGATCTTAGCCTCTCATCCTTTCGACCAATATATGTTCCCAACAATAATTGGAAAGAAGCTTTGATAACCTTATTCCTTTGGCAAGTAGGCCCATAGCTCATTATGGATATATGATCCATTGTGAGTTTCCATTATAGGAAAAATAGGCATCTAGACGTAAATCAAATTAGAAAACCAGTCAACAAATTGGTTTTGTCGGGAACAATATGAATAATTCAGATATATAATATTTCATAATATATATATATTAAAAAATTATATAATATCACACAAATATATATATTATAAATATTTATAACATGATAAAAATATATAATATTTTACAAATAGTTATATATAATAAAAATATATTATATTATAAAAATATATCTATCATAAAAATAAATATATAATACAAATATGTATATATATATATATTACATATATATATATATATTATAGAAATATATAATGTTACACAAATATATATATATATATATATATATATTATTAAAATATAATATTACACAAATTTGTATATACATACATATTATACAAAATATATAATATTATACATATATGTATTATAAAATTTTTTATATTGTACAATTATATAACACTGCACAAATTTATATATATATATATATATATATTATAAATATAAAATATTATAAATATATATATAATACAAATATATATATTATAAGTACATATATATATTAAAAAATATATATTTTACAAATATATATATTATTTGAATATATATACTATAAAAATATAGAATATTTCACAAATATACACATATATTTTATAAAAATATATATATAAATATATTTATATTACCAATATATATATAATTCAAATATATAGATGGCTCTGCAATCGCGCAAGTCTCTCCCTCCTAGGGTTCTTTGATCTCCCTCACAATGTCGATCACCTATGTTTTCCTTCATCAGTGGAGGTTCTGGTGGTAGTTTCATTTATTTAGATCCATTCTCTCAGATCTGGAGGTTGTTGTCACCATAAATCATCATCAAATACTTTTCACCTCCTTACCTTTTCATGATTTACCTCATAATTATTTTCAGTCATCTGATACCACAATCCTTCTTAGCTCCCTCTTTCCGGGATATTATTTTAAATCTGGGATTCTCGTAATTAATCAGTGTTTGTGCAGATTCTACGCTTCATAAATTTTGCTAGTGATAGTGATCTGAAATCAGGTGGCTACTATTATGATTTTGTTCTGGGCGGTAGTGTTTTCTAATCCGGTGGAAGTTAGTGGCTTTGATGATCTGACATTGATTTGGTTTTTAGGTGTTGGATGGGGGTCATGAGTGGCATGATGTAGTGGGATCGTTGAAAGTATTGGGATGGATAGCATGGATTTCATGTGTGGGAATGAGTCATTGGTCATCTTCTAGATGGGGACTGGGAGGTTGAGTTTGATCATGTCTCTGTTGTTTTATTTGGAGGTAGCCTCCTGGTGTTACGGTGTTTCTCAGTGGGTGATGCTATGTTTCAATCACTTAATATTTGTTTTTATTGGAATATGATCTAATTCACATGGATATATATTTTTATTGTTGCTGATGGTTATGTGAGAAATTGATTTTACCTTGTTTTATTTAGCAGGTGATGGTGCACCTTATAGTTGAAATTATATGGGCAGCCTCTAAAGAGGGATGGGTGTGATGACACCCATTATTTTTCCATCTTTCATTTTTCACTAGATGGATGGGTACCTTTTTTTAATCTTTTTTATAGTGATTTTTGTTAGGTATTTTTTTACATCATGTTGAAAGTGCAGTGATTCTTCACATGATTTGTCAGGTGGGAAAATCGAAAGAGAGAAATGTGTGCTGGAACCTATCATCTAGTCTTCTTTCTAATTTTCAGTGTAGTTTGGAGGGGTTCTCTGTAGCGTTGTGTTAGATGAGCATGACACAACATCTTGGAATGGGGTGAGACATTTCCATTGACTGATCTAAGTTTTCAATGTCTGGTAGACAGTGACAAGGATTTTTCTATTTCTTTTTATGATATTAATTTTCCCTTTTATTGTTTGGGGCCATTTTATGGCCTTGGAGTATTATTTTTAAGGAATTTATACCTCTATCATGTAATGAGTTCCCTCTTCACTCATTCCCCAAAATTGGTTATCCTTTCTATATTGGTTAAATAAAGGGGGCTTTACCCTGAACAATTCCAAAAGAAATAACAATATAAATATAAATATATATATATATATTATATTAATATATATTATAAGAAAAAATATATCAAATTATATATATATAGATATATCATCTAAACTAATGTATATATATAATTGAAATATGTTATATAACACGAATATATAAATATTATAAAAATATATAATTTTATACAAATATATATATTAAATATATATATATATAATACCAGAATATATATATATATATATATATAATATTTTTGGTTTGATTTTGTGGCAATAAATCAGTAATACTATATCCTAGGTGGGGGGTTCAAAACACAGTGGGCAAAGGTACTATAGTAAGTAACTATAGTATTGTAAGAGGAGTGGCTGAAATGTTGCTCGAACCAAACTATAGCAGGGGTGTTACTATAGCAGTGGAGGTACTATAGCATGAATTTAATAGTGCAGGTACTATAGTTGTACTATTTTTGGCGGGTCCGTTAATAAAAAGAAATGGAATTTAGTCATTGAACTAGGTATTCCAAACCCAAGGGCCTACAAGCCATTCTGTAATGGGATTTAATGCCCTATAAGAATATTATCCATGTAATATGGTTCATATACCAAAAAATAGGTCCTCTATTTCAATAGAAAAGAGGATTTAACCCAAATATTTGATATATATATATATATATATATTACACAAAAGGTATCCCCGCTTCTAAGAGTGTGATCCTTGGTTTTCCTAGGGTTTGGTGTTTCTTAAGATTTTTAAAGGCATCCAAAATGATTTTGAAAATAAGACATATGTAGTGTCGTTTCCCTTGGATTACTAGTTTATCTGTGTCTTCTTCTCATACTATTTTTCACATTGGTTTACATGCTATTTTGAATAGTGGCCCATGGTTTTTTTCTTCATTAAAATTATTGTGTTTCAAAATTGTAGGATCTCTGATTATTCTGTAATATTTTTCATCAAATTACTGGGGCACCCTCAGTTCATTTTTTTAGTTTTCCTAAAGTCCAGATTTTTTGGTACTCCATGTCATTGGGTCCCTAAGATAGGTGAATTTTCTATTTCATTTTCCTGATTTTTGTAGTAGTTTTTTATTAATTTTTCCTCTAATTGGAGGTATTTCACCATCGGTTCATACATTCAGGATATCTATCATAAAAACCCTTATTACAACACCATTCTTCTATTGGGAATGATGAGTGGGGAAATGGTGTAAATTCTAATAATCTAATAAAATAATCTTTCATTTAAAGAAAAAAATCAGTGACTATTATCGAAAAAAATAACATGGGCATATTCCTTAATAATAAAATATCATCCTTGCTCATTTATAAATTTATTATCAGCCATATGTTCACCTTGAACCCCCTATGAAAATTATTAATCTTTTATTTCATCTTGTTGATGGAGTGACCATTAGTGAAATAAGAAAGGGTTCTTGATCTTCAAAATATTCCAAATAAATGAAAAAAAATTAATATCATTAAATGGAGGTTGTGGTCCTTTGATACTCATCTTATTATCATGGAGGATCTAAAAACCAAAGGGGGTATTTAGAATATCTCTTTCTCTAAAACACAAGTTTGGATTTGAATAAAAGAAAACCCCCTTTTAGGTATATTAAAATGTAGTTTGGGTAAAATAAGTGACGAAATAGGTGAGTTTTTTGGAAGTGATCAATCAGACCAAATTCACTGGGGGTTGTCCTTCCAAATAAGAGTTCTAATATATGTTAGACAACCACTTATGTGAGGTTTATTCCTTTCCATAGATAAATCAAATGAATGGATCTCATTTGAAAATAAAAATATTCCCATCTTCTGTTTCTTTTGAATTTCTATTGGACATGAAAAGAAATATTATCCTTCAAATTTGAAGGATGGATATGGGAATAATATCTATCAAAATGGCACTTGGTTTTGCACAAAAAATTCAATGACATCCTTTGCTTCAGAAACAGAAAATAATATATACAGGGATAAAGATTCGAAAGAATTATGTTCACATATAGACACATAGTTGAATAAATACATCATTTTTTGGTAGTTTATGTTTTATATAAAACAACATGTTTTTGATTTATCCAAGGATATGGAGAATCTATTAATCGAAGATGAAACTTTTTAATTTGTAACTCCCTGAGAAACCTTGATTAAGCTCTCTTAGTTATAGGATGGTCCTACTTGGGGATAAAATGATACCTTTTGATGTTAATTATTATCCCCCTCTTATATGAAGCCCATCATTATCATCCCATCCAAATAGATTAATACTAATGCATGCATTAAACACCTATACTCCACCTCGCAAGGTGAAAGTCTAGGTGAACCATCTTTTGTAAGATCTAAAAATAGTAGATGTGGTAATGGAAAGAGAGCAGGTAAAAAAATTTCAATCTGAGTGCATTATATAACCATGGTCTAAAAATATGCATGGAGGATTTGATTACCAATGATATATAGTCCAAAAGCTAGAAAGTGGTGGGGGGTGGTTCCTTTCTTGAATTTATAGAGGCGGAGGCTGGTATGAACCTATCCCACCTATCCCCATTAAAACCTTATGATAGAAATACAATGGGATTGAAAACCCATGAATAGTTCATATGATTCAACAAAGATGTGATAAAATTTTCCCTAATATGATATTATTTTCACAAACGATGTTATAAAGTATGTAAATGATGGTATTGTGAGAAAATTTGGTTTTCATTACTACTTTCCAATCTCCTATCATGGTCGCATGGGTGTAATATCCCTAAACTGGAGGGATGATTTGAATATTTGGGTTCAATATTTTCCCTTAATCACATTTCAGTATCTATTCATCATCCAAATACCTTGGTTTGGTAATTTTTTGGATTTTATGGCTGGCCCTCTCAGAAGGAAAGAAGGGAAGTCTTGGAAACTGCTCAGGACTCTTCGTGAGGTGCTTCATAGACCTATACTTTTCATTCATTATTTAAATAAAATTTTATTAAAAAATGTTAAGAAATGGGAAAATATTAGGCCAAAACGCCAATGAGAGTCCTTCAATTGGAGATTCATATTGCCGACCTAGTTTATCAAGGGTATCCAGGAAGCTCATCACATTGTTCCATAGAAATTATGATAATAATATTATTACCAAATGGTTAGATATATTTTAGGAATCGTTAAAATGGATTAAAGTTTTCGGCTTTTTTCCAGGTGATCTAGATGACTCAAGCCACTTCAGACCATTTCCCAATCCTCATCAACACTGAATATGGGAATAAAAATATTGGTATAAAAAACCTTTCATATTTAAATGTTTTTCCGAAAATGATATGGAACATGAAGATGTTATATGCTCTTTTAAGAAATAGAGGGGTCCAAATATAGGTAATAATATCCACAAAGTGGTAGTTAATTTGAAATAATGGATCATTGCAAAATTCATCTAGCTAGATTTCCACACTGGTTATATTTAATGTAACCTAAATGATTTGTATTCCCACATTCCAATTGATACCATGATTCTTTCTCTTTGAAGACTCAAAAAATAACTAGAGGGAGACTCTTAAAATTATATAGAGATTTTGGGATTTTTGGGCATGAATACATCCATATTAAAAAGGTGATTCAAACACCCTCTACATTAACCACAAATTTTATTCTTGGAGGAACGTGAATAACATCACTAATACCACATACAAATAAGTATTAATGGTGGAAAATGAAATGGGAATTCATGATATTATTCTCTTTTAATAGGATATTTATATAGTATGAGAGTCTTTAATTTATTATGATATTGAGTATTTTAATGAGTTAGTTTTTACGATTGAAATGAAGAAGCAACTCATGACTGCTTTTAATAATAATGATACCCTTTTAGATCTTAAACCACTGCATCTTACCAAATCTCTAGGACCATATGGGTTCCATGTCTTATTTTTCAAAACATACTATCACATTATTAGGAGGGATATTGTGGACCACATGATAGATCTTGGGGCGGGGAATTCCAACTATTATGTACTAAATGAAACTATCATTAATCTCATTCCTAATATCAGAAACCATCTTTGGTATTAGACTTTAGTCATATAAGATTATGAAATTTTATTGAAAAAATATTTTCCAAAGTTTTCAGGAACCTCCTTCGATTTTGGCTACACTCCATCATTTCTAAAAATCAGAGTTCTTTCATTCCCAAATGGCTCATTCCAGATAACTCCATTGTTTCCCATGATGTTTTTCACTCCATTGAAACCAAATCTCTTGAAAATATATGGATCATTATGTGGAAAATGATATCAAAATAGCATATGATAGGGTTGAGTGGAATTTTTTTATGTTTGTAACTGAATAAAACGTGTTTATCACCTAAATAAATTCAGTTCATTATACATTGTGTATCATATGTTTCATTACAGATTATTACCAATGAAAATATTTATTAGAGTATATCCCCAACCAGAGGGATTTATCAGGGGGATCCTCTTTCTTATTTTATATTTATTTTCCCTGCTAAAGTCTTCTCTAATTAAATTTTAGTGGTAGATAAAGTTAAACTTTTTTCCTGGGGAAAATGTTTACATACAAAGTCCACCAGTTTTCCATCTATTCTTTGATGATGATATCTTTCATTTATCAAGTTCCACCCTTGAAAAACTGGATCTCTATTTTTTAAATTCTCCGATGATACAAAAAGGCATCTGGATAATAAATTAATTGGAAAAAATATGAAATCTCCTTCAACTGAGGAGTTATTAATTCCATCAAGGAACATATTTTTTGAAATTTGGGTATTTGGGTAGTTGATAAACATAATAAATATCTTGGGATCCTAAAAAATTTTGGATTCTCTAAATGATAGATTTTCTAAAACATGATAGACATGTTATATAAAAAAATACTGTGATGGAATTTTGTGTGGGGTTATAAAGAATTGATGGAAATGATTATTAAGGCAGTCTCCCAATTTGATCCCTACCACCATTATGTCCTTAATTAAGTTCCGTGATTTTTTTTGATTTTTCAAATTCACTCCCGTATTGCCAATTTATAGTGGGGTATGAATGATGTAAAAAAAAATTGGTTTGATTTGGACAAACTGTTTCTCCCTAAATCTTATGATTGTATGGGTTTTCATGACATGCACATGTTTAATATGGATTTTCTAGAGAATAAAGGAGCAATGATGACCCAAGACCCCCATTCCATATTCTCTTGGATCATTAAAGACAAATATTACACCCATATGAAATTTTATGGTGCTACCCATGGCCTATGCCTAATATTTTGCTAGATAAATCATTGGGGCTTAGATTATCAACTTTAGAACATGATATATTTAAGGATCTAGGATAAAGACACGATAAAGATATGAAGCAACCTGTAGATTTTTTATGGATGCAAGTTAACAAATATTTCATCAGTGGTCCCTGAATGCGAATATTCCACAGTGTGTTCCCTCTTTAATGATTAAGGAAACCAATTGTGTTATAAAAAACTACATGTCTCATTTGAAGAAAGAGAGCAGAGGATTGTTTTAATTATCCCATGTATGTGTTGGTTCCGGGCATAGTGAAAACGTGTCGGTGGGTGTTTTCCGAACATTAATTTTAGCGTTAAACCACTTTCAATCTGAGATACATCGCGATATAAAACAACAGATCTTCAGAATATATGGAAGAACGAAAAATAAAAAAAGAGTCCTAGAACCATAGAGATATGATCATCATATGTTGGTTATAATTAATTTAATTAATTCACAATAATTACATTGGTGGAATTTTTCCTTCGTTGATGTGTCCGGTCACGATTCTTTGATCTTCCGTAGCATCCTAGAATTCAAGAGTAGGATTCCTCTAGTGGTGATCCACATGTGCTCCACGTATCTCTGGACTTCGCCGAAGGGATCTCTGGGTGCTAGCGTGGAATAACCTTCGCTTGCGATGTCCGCCTTCGACCACCTTGATCCGGTGGAGGATCTCGCTCTCGTAACATGAGGGCATTCATGGTGGAAAGGGAATTCTCTCATGGCTTGGGAGTATTTCCAAATCCATTGTGCACAACAATATCTCTAGAAAAGTGTTGGGGTTGTGAGGATATTTATAATCGGGTTTGAGATTAATAGAGTTATGATAATAAATAAACACGTTACGCATTTTATTTATTTCATTAACTCTTATTGAACCCCCTTGTCGAATTATTAATTCCTTGACATGTGCCCACACTGATTATAATTAATATCACTTAATAAAACAATATTATATTACCAAAATCCCTTCTGGAAAACCACACAACGTGTAATTTTTAAAACATGGCGAGTACTTGTTTTCCATAAAACTACACGACGTGTATATTTAATATACATGGCGTGTACTTTTATTTTCCATTTTTCTCCACCACATTTATTAGACATTGAGTAATGGTTATTTTTTTCTTAAATAAATGAAACTTCATTACTCGCTAGTAATCATATTATTTCACCCAAACTATATTCTCTCAAATAACTAGTGTCGAAATAAATGCGATCATGCATCCTTAACTAATTATTAAACCACAGTCGGGAATATTATTTATTTAACTTTTTAAATTAATATTTAACTGAGATACATAGACACAATTAGTGTGTGACCCTCTTGGCCTCTTTCTCAGTGGCATTAGGAAGAGCCTTCCAAAAGTCCCAGGTTAGCATCTAGCAACACATCAAGGCACCCATAGAGAAAGAAGTTAACACCACAATGACGTGTCACCTCCTACAAACGCTTACCGTGTAATATAATCCCTTTGGCTTGCCAATCATTTTTTTTTGCATTTTCATATGGCCGGTTTAAGGGGTTTCCGGTACCCAAACATCACCATCCAGTAGCCCACATCACCACAGAACGACATTACAAGTTTCAAATTTCAAATTTCAAAAACCTATTCAAATTCAAATTCATCCGCCTCGAGCCGTGACCCGATACCCCTGCGCTGACAGGCCTCGTGTCTCAAATCATAAAATTCAGTCGCCTTCAGCCCTCACGGCAAACGAGGGCCGAGCGACAACCTCCATCGTCACGCACCACCGTTCACCGGCGCTGGAAAATCGACAACACCGCAAAGCCGTCGTTCCTCCGGCATCCCACAAATCTCCACCGACAGATACACAGTGGGAAAAAACAAACCAACAGCCATGCCACACATTCACCATGCCCACCAGAGAACAGCAGGGGAATCAAAATAACTGGAACGGAGATGAGCTGCACTAACGTCCGCAACACCGTCAACCGTGGTCAAGAACAGACCGCCGCGGAAGATGCTGACGCGTACCAGGAAGGGTCCAGAGCGCTCCGTAGAGTATGACATAGATGAATCAGTCTTACACCCGTAGATCCAACCAGAAGCACCGTCAATCTCGCCATATCCATAAGCTAGCAACCACCAGGGAACATCACCATCTCCAGCCAGAAAACACTAGATACAGCACCAGAAAACAAAAACTCACTTCAGCGAAAGCAAAACACAAACCAATAAACCCTTATCGTTACAAGCAGCGGAATCCCGCAACCCAGATCTCGTCGCCGCAACCCAGATCCCGTCCCCGCCATCCTTATCAACCTCGAGAGTCGCCGCAAAACCCCAACTGCCCACACCGGAGCTTTGAGATTTGAACTCCGACCAGCACCGCGCCTCCAGCAAAAACCCTATCCCGCGAGAGGACTCGGGCAATCTAGCTAGCGACGACCGTGGTAGAGCCCGAGGAAACCCCAGAGCCACCGGATCTGAGTGAAGGAGTCGATGAGAACCGAAGGAAGGAGGCGAAGACGGGGAGAGCCTTCGAGAATCGCAGCGTCCCTTACGGGCCCATCTAGATATTGTTCCTTTAGCTTGATATCTCTTATCAAGCAGGTTGCATGCTAGTTCTATCAACCCATGTGCTCGATTATTCTTTCATTGACTTCCCGGAATTGAACTCTCCCATACCTTACCATGGCCATGGATTTATTTAGGCTATATCATTTCCATCAAAGGTACTGAGATATCTACTTCTGTTATCGAACAAAAGGGACAAATCCTTTCTCGCATGATCTATTAATGCAGTATTACTCATGATGCACCCAACGTATCCTACCTCGCTACGAATAGTGTGTCATCACAGTTTTCATCAATTCTTCTATGTTCAGGAGTTGTAATACCCATTAATAATAATCTATAATTCTAAGGACCAATACACACATCCGCGGATACGAACATCCAATGACACTATCAAATGTGGATTTCCTACTATCAGGTCTCGTTCTTATAGTATCCTCCTGGATATTACCAAGGTCACACACCATGAGAAGGTGCCTCAAAGTTTTATGATTCCTCACCCCTAATGACTTGTATAATTTGTGTCCTTCAAATAATATCATCCGTCCATAGAACATATATTCAAGAATAGTGTTATGGAACTCTGGGTTCTCATCATTGCAGGGATCCCCTATGACCCTTTAATGCAATAGCTTTCCTTAGGACATTATCACATGAATATTCATGCAGAAGAACAATCAAGATGTGGTAATGCATTTATTAATGAATAAAGTACAAATTAGTTTGTTCTAGGCCACCAAATCCAATAGACTCCCACTTGGAATAGATCCAATTGCTAACAACATTTAACCTGCTAGCTGTCACATGATATTCATGCTTCTGCTGAGATAGGCCTCTAGTCATGAGGTCTACCAGATTCTCTTCCATGGACACTATGCTCACATCAACTTCAGCCCTATGATAGAAATACCTCAACAGGTGATACTTCTGGATTATGTGCTTTGTCCGTTGATGTGACCTTGGTGCTTTTGAAAGAGCCACCGTTATAGTATTATCACAATACAATGTAATGGGATCTTTACTACTAGGCACCACATCAAGCTCCTGGACAAGGTTCTTGAATCCAGAAGGAATCCTTGGCAGCATCAGAAGCCGCTATATGTTTGGACTCCACTGTAGAATTGGCGACAACTGGCTGCTTTGAACTCTTCCAGCTCACAGCTCCTTTATTGAGACAGAAAACATATCCAGATTGCGACTTCAAATTGTTCTAATCTGTCTAAAAACCAGCATCAGCAAACCCTATGATGACAAGATCCTCGTCTCCTACATACACCAAGAACATATCCTTAGTTCTTCTCAGATACTTAAGGATAGACTTAACATCAGTCCAATGCTGTTCTCCAAGATTTGCTTGATATCTGCCTACCATGCTCAATGCATAGGCAACATCAAGCCTGGTACATAACGTGGAATACATGATGGATCCTATAACTGAAGCATATGTGATATTACTCATTATATATTTCTCTTGTTATGTCTGAGGACACATTTTCTTATAAAGATGTAAGCCATGTGACACTGGAACCAATCCTCTCATGGATTGTTCCATACTAAATCTCATTAGTATTTGGTAAATGTATGTACCATGACTTAGTCCAAGAAGCCTCTTGGATCTATCACGAATCTCCTTGATTCCTAGAATGTAGGATGCCTCTCCTAAATATTTCATGGAGAAGCACTTGTTCAACCATTCCTTAACTGACTGTAAGGCTGTTACATCATTTCCAATAAGCAAAATGTCATCAACATATATTACTAGGATAATGACCGCATTCCCACTAAACTGCATATAAACACATGTCTCACATTCGTTCTTAATGAAAGCAAATTCCTTTATGGCTTCATCAAATCGAATGTTCCATGACCAGGATGCTTTCTTCAATCCATAAATGGATTTCTGCAACTTCCAACCCCATTTGGCTTCACCTAGTGTCACAAACCCTTCTGGTTGTGTCATATAGACATCATCCTGAAGGTTCCCGTAAAGGAATTCAATTTTGACATCCATCTTCCAAATCTTGTATTCATGGTAAGATGTTATGGAAATTATGATTCTTATGGATTTAAAAATGGCAACTGGCGATAAGGTTTCATCATAGTCAATTCCTTGATGCTGTCTGAATACTTTATTCACTAGCCTTGCTTTATAGGTTCTAACTTGACCTTCTATTTCCAGATTTCTCTTGAATACCTATTTGCATCCAACAACCTTTACATCAACAGGCTCATCGACCAGAACACAGACTTGGTTCTGATACATGGAATCCATCTCAGAATTCATAGCTTCTAGCCATCTGGCAGCTTCTGATCTTTCTACTGCTTCTTTGTAGGAGAGAGGTTCATCATTGTCCAACAATAATGATTCACCATATTCGGTGACTAGAAAATCAAATCTCTCTAGTTTCCTTACCTCTCTTGATCTCCTACATAGTACTTGTGTTTCTGGAACATCTTCCACGGGGATCTGTGGACGTTGTTCATGTACCAAATCATATGTATCGTGAGAATCAACTTCGGCGAAGTGAATCTTGCTCCCACTATCCTTATTGAGGATGTGCTCCCTCTAAAGAAAGACGGATTGTCTGGCAACATTCACTTTCTTTTATGAAGGGTTATATAGGTAATATCATTTCGTTTCCTTGGGATATCCTATAAAAATACACCTCGTGCCTCGGGGTGCTAGTTTGTTGCCTAATAAGGCCTTAACAAATGCTTCGCATCCCCATACACATGTGTGCGATAAAATGTGTTTCATTCCATTCCATAACATGGATAGAATTACACATTCCACCTTATTTGGTACTCGGTTTAATGTGTATGCTGCAGTTTGTAATGTATATCCCCAAAAGGATAATGGAAGATCTGCATGACTCATCATCGACCTCACCATGTCCAACAAGGTGTGGTTCCTCCTTTCACTAACACCATTCCACTATGGTGTATAAGGATGATTGAGCTTAGATAGAATCCAAGACTCCCATATAAGATCGATGAACTCTTGGTTCAAATATTCTCCACCTCGATCCGATCGAAGATTCTTTATCTTCTTACCAAGCTGATTCTCTACTTCATTCTTGAATTGCTTAAATTTCTCTATGGCCTCTGACTTATATCTAATTAAGTAGACATATTCATATCTACTCAAATCATTAGTAAATTTAATGATGTAAGAATATCCACCTCTATCTTCTTCTGGAAATGGTCCACACACATCTGTGTGTACCATTCCTAGAATCTATGTGGCCCTTTCACCCTATCCACTAAAAGGTGGCTTGGCCATTTTTCCATGTAAACAAGTGTGACATCTATCAAGTGGTTTTAGCTCACTATAATCTAAATAGACATATTGGTAGATCTTTTTCAAGTGGTTCTTGTTCACATGACTGAGACAGTGATTCCACAACTGGGTGATGTATGAGTCACGTGAGTTTTTTTCGTTATTGACTGCAAAAACTTGGTTTTTGTAATTTAATACATAAAAACCATTATTTAAATGTGTCATACCATAACATACGTTGTTCTTATAAAAGATACAACCCTTATTTCCAAACATGAAAATAAATCCATCCATATGAAAACAAGATACAGAAATTATGTTCTTGGTAACACTAGGCACATAATAACAGTTACGTAAAACCAAAATCATCCTAGTCGGAAATGAGAGGTGGTAGTTTCCAATAGCCAACGCAGCCAGCGATGCGCCATTGGCAGCTCAAAGATCCACCTCTCCTCTGGAAGTATTTCTAAATCTACTTGGTTCCTGCATTTGAATACAGATGTGAGCCCCACAAGCTGTATCTAATACCCAATGTGTAGAGATAGAAATATTACACTCGATAACGAACACACCTTTAGTGTCCCCACACTTCTGGGTGAAGTTACTCTTCTAGAGGCCTTGCTTTCCACATGAAAAACACACCGCCTCCCATTCCTTTCCCTGCCTCTGGATCTTCCCCTTCATGGAGGGACGGTGCTCGGGGGCTTCAGACCATTTATAAGTTTTTGGCCCCTTTTCCTTTTCCTTCCTTTTCCTATTCACCATAAAAACTGCAGGTTTGCCACTCCCCATGTCCTTATCAACCTGGAAAGTCAAGTTCATATGTTCTGATAGACTCTTCTCATTATTTCTTGTGTTGTAATTGATAATAAAGCAAGAGAAGGTCTTGGGCAGTGATGATAGGATAAGATCCGTACGCAACTCATTCGGTAATTTGATCCCTATGATGTCCAGGTGTTCAACGTAACCAATAAGCTGGATTACATGAGGCCCAGCTGGCATAGACTCTATAAGAATAGTTGTAAACAAAGAATTGGAGATCTCATACCTCTCCTGTCTCGCCTTCTCTTGGTAGTGATCCTTATGGTGAGACATCATTCCATACACGTCCATGTGTTTATGTTGCTTCAAGAGCTCATTAGACATGGATGATAGCATTAAACACTGGATATAAATGGAATCATCCATGTGTTTCATATAGGGAGATAATTCCTCATCACTGGCCTCTTTCATAGGCACAACTAGAATAGTCTCTTCTAGTACATACAATTTCCTTTCTTGGCGAAAGATGACGCGTAAACGCCTCTGCCACTCTTGGTAATTGGTGTCGGTGAGAAGATTTTCCTTCTCAATCATGTTTTGAAATGATATGTTTGAAGACATTTTCTTGTTGTTTCTATAAATTAAGATGAGCAAAGGTTTAATACTTTATTACAAAATGATACAAATAAATAAATTAATACTTATAATCTCCCACTATTTTATGAAAATCCAATAGCGCTCAGCATTGACTTAAGATTATTCTGTTTCCTGAATATTATGGTGGCAATGATCCAAATTTCCCTTCTCATTACCCCAACTAGGGTTGTTCAAGAATCTTGAAGGGTTTTAGGTAGGCATTCAAAATTCCAACTACATTAACTCGCACCTCCTTGATCCGCTGAGTGGACTCCCCAATCCTGAAATCCTTTTATTTTGGATTTCCTCAACCTTTGCCTCTTTGTCACACCAAGTCCTGCTGTGGCAGTCATCCCTTGATGAAAACCAAGTAAAGTCAACCCAGAACCTTGAATTATAATTCCCCGATAATTTAAAAAACCCCAACTAGGTTTGGTCAAGCACTTTGAACTATGGTTCGATTCTAACCAAGATTATGGAAGGCTATACTAACATAATATTTCTTTTGATGGATTTTATCCTTATACGTAAATTTATAATTTATTATATTTGATTACATTCTTGTTAATATTTAGTGGGATATACTTAAGTGATTAACCATTTCTAAGATAAAATTTATGTATAATAAGGTTTTATTTTAGTTTCATCTTACACGCTTGTTTAATTCATTACTTATGTGATCTTGACAACACACCAACAACAAATAAACCATGCAACTGATAGAAATAAAAAAAATGGTATGATCATGAGCTTTGTTATATTGTTTAGTTTATCTAACGGTTGATAAACTAACCCAAGGCCTAGGGGAGAAAACACATTGAACATTTCGGGTTCGTGTTTACAGCTTTCCCCCAATCCACCTTTGTATCTCCTTGGATTGGTTTTACCTTGGATCCTAACTTGAGCCGCCTCCACAATCTTGGAAGCTCCGTCCATTACATATGCATTTATCCCACACGTAGGTGAGGGGTAAAAAGGGGTTTTTACAAAAAAAAAATTGGGTGCGCAGGCCCTATATATTAATGAGGAGATGGCTCACAGACCAACAAATTTAATATAAATAAATAAAAAGAAACCATTCACATACAAAGGTCTTGTTCTAGCTCATGATAATCCATACATGCAATGATATTTACACAGAAATAAAACTAGCATTCAATTTTTTAATCGTTATTTTTTAAGATAAATCATGCTCAAATTAATTCATTATCTTTAATTAATCAATCTTTTTATCTTAAACCCTTTTCTGAACATCCTTAATATTCTCATCCATTATAATTTTAAATAAATAAATTCATTTAAAATTATCCTTGTACGTAAATTGTACCTTGGAGGCAACCCGGTGAATTCTCATTCATTATGAAGATGTTAAATTAAATACATATATATATAACACATATCACGTGTTGTGCCTTAGCTTTACACATGCACCATGTTACACGTCTTAAGGGTTTGTATAATATAATAATAAATTTTAATAAATCTGCATAATTTGGGTGAGTACATGGAGTGTAGTTCCAACTACACAACGTTTACTTTTCTTCGCCATCTATCTGAAGTACACGCACGGGGACATGGTGTGTTTATGTACATCAGAAATTTTCGGAGTACATGGCGTGTTCTGTGGGTCACATGCCATGTAGTTTCCGCGTTACATGGTTCCAGCCGGGCAAGCCGTGTACAGGGTAGACTTCCCAACCCTAACCCGAAGGGACTACATGTCATGTTCATTAGACCACACAACGTGTAATACGGAAACTGTGTGCCACCTATTTCTAGTCAACACACGATGTCTTAAATTCTTAGAAAGAATCCAATACACGTCCCGATTTGGCAGATCTGTCAATTCATTGAACCTAGGCTACACGACCTGTACTTCTGAATACATGTCGTGTATTTTGGTGTTGTACGGCCAGAAATGTTTGGCTCCTCTGGATGAGTTTCTCTATATTATTTTAATCTAAATTAAAAGAAAAATTCATTTCTATGACGTGAACGAGAAACAAGGAGGAGGAACTAATCTCGAGATTAAGATTTACAGAATGATTAAACATGAATTTAATGAACAAAATTATTAAATGCGTAAATCACCAACAAAAAACTAAATAATTATAATCAACTATATGACCCCCACGGATACCACTTGTAGGTTCTGGGTGCAGCGGAAGCACATTAGTGGGTGTTTTCCCAACTTTAATTTTAGCATTAAACAACGTTCAATCCTAGATCCATCACAATATAAAATGCCGGATCTTTGGAATAGAATGAAGAACAAAAAATAACATAATAGTCCCAGAACCATAGAGATATGATCATCATATGTTGGTTATAATTAATTTAATTAATTCACAAAAATTACCTTGGTGGAATTCTTCTTTCATTGATGTGTCTGGTCACGATTCAGTGATCCGTCATTGAGTCGTAGAATCCAAGTGTTGGATTCCTCTAGTGGTGATCCACATGTGCTCCACGTATCTCGGGATGTATCCGAAGTGATCTCTGGGTGCTAGTGTGAAAGAACCTTCGCTTGCGATGTCCCCCTTCGACCACCTTAATCTGGTGGCAGATCTCGCTCTCGTAACTTGAGGGCGTTCTTGGTGGAAAGGGAATTCTCTCTTGGCTTGAGAGTATTTCCAAATATTTTGTGCACAACAGTGGCTCTAGAAAAGTGTTGGGGTTGTTAGGATATTTATAATCAGGTTTGAGTTTAATAGAGTTGTGATAATAAATAAACGCGTTGTGCATTTTATTTATTTCATTAACTCTTATTGAAACCCCATGTCGAATTATTAATTCCTTGACATGCACCCACACTGATTATAATTAAAATCACTTAATAAAACAATATTACATCCTCAAAACCCCGACTGGAAAACTACACAATGTGTAATAATTAATACACAGTGTGTAATTGTTTTCCATAAAACTACACGGCGTGTATATTTAATATACACGACATGTACTTTATTTTTCCATTTTTCTCTACCACATTTATTAGACCTTAAGTAATGGCTATTTTTTTAAATAAATGTAACTGCATTACTTTCTAATAAATATATTATTTCCCCAACAATATATTCTCTCGAATAACTAGTGTTGAAATAAATGTGATCAGACATCCCTAAATAATTATTAAACCACAGTCGGGAATAACATTTATTTAACTTGTTAAATTAATATTTAACTGAGATACATGGGCACACATAGTGTGTGACCCTCTAGGCCTCTTTCTCAATGGCATTAGGCAGAGCCTGCCTAATATCCAAGGTTAGCGTCTAGAAACACGCCAAGGCACCCATAGAGATAGAAGTTAATGCCACAATGACGTGTCACCTCCTATGAATGCTTACCATGTAATATAATCCCTTTGACTTGATATCTATAATCAACAGGGTTGCATTCTAGTGCCATCAACCCATGTGCTCGATTATTCTTTCTTTGAATTCCCGGAATTGAACTGACCCATACCTTACCATGGCCATGGATTTATTTAGGCTATATTAATTCCATCCAAGGGCCTGAGATATCTACTTCTGTTATGGAATAGAAGGTACAAATCCTTTCTCGCATTATCTATTAATGCAGTATTACTCGTGACACACCCAACGTATCCTACCTCACTGCGAACAGTGTGTCCTCACAGTTTTTGTCAATACATCTAAGTGTGTGAGTTTTAATACCAATTAATAATAATCTTAAGGTCTAAGGACCAATACACACGTCCGCAGATAGGAACATCCAATGACACTATGAAATGTTGATTTCCTACTGGAAGGTCTCGTTCTCATAATATCCACCTGGATATTACCAAGGGAGCACACCATGAGAAAGTGCCTCAAAGTATTATGAGTCCTCACCCCTAATGACCTGTATTATTTGTGTCCCCCAAATAATATCATCCATCTATAGAACATATATTCAAAAATAGTGTTATGGAACTCTGGGTTCTAATCATTGCAAGGATCCTCTATGACCCTTTATTGCAACTACTATCCTTAAGATATTGTCACATGCATTTTCATACATAAGAACAATAAAGATGTGATAAGGCATTTATTAATGAATTAAGTACAAAGTAGTTGGTTCTAGGCCACCAACTCCAACAAACTCCCACTTGGACTAGATCCAACTACTAACAATATTTAACCTACTAGCTCTCACATGATATTAATGCTTCTTCTGAGATAGGCCTTTAGTCATGGAGTCCTCCACGTTCTCTTCCGTGGACACTTTGATCACAACAACTTCACCCCTATGATAGAAAAACCTCAAGAGGTGATACTTCTGAAGTATGTGTTTTATCCGTTTATGTGACCTTGGTTCTTTTTCAAGAGCCACCGCTGCAGTATTATCATAATACAATGCAATGGGATCATTACTGCTAGGCACTAAATCAAGCTCTGAGACAATGTTCTGAATCTATATGGCTTCCTTGGCTGCATCAGAAGCTGATATATATTCATACTCCACTGTAGAATCGGCGAAAACTGGCAGCTTTGAACTCTTCCAGCTCACAGTTCCACCATTGAGATATAAAACATATCCAGATTGTGACTTCAAATTCTTCTAATCTATCTAAAAAGTAGCATCAGCATACCCTCTGATGAAAAGCTCCTTGTATCTTCCATACACCAGGAACATATCCTTAGTTCTTCTCAGATACATAAGGATAGTCTTACCAGTAGTCCAATGTTGTTATCCTGGATCTACATGATATCTTCATACCATTCTCAGTGCATAGGCAACATCAATGCTGGTACATAACATGGAATACATGATAGATCCTATAGCCGAAGCGTATGGGATCATACTCATTCTATCTTTCTCTTGTTGTGTATGAGGACACATTTTCTTAGAAAGATGTAATCCATGTGACACTGGAACCAATCCTCTATTGGATTGTTCCGAACTAAGTATCATTAGTATTTGGTAAATTTATGTACCCTGACTTAGTCCAAGTAGCCTCTTGGATCTTTCACGAATGATCTAGATCCCTAGAATGTAGGCTGCTTCACCTAAATCTTTCATGGAGAAGCACTTGTACAACCAGTCCTTAATTGACTGTAAGGCTGGTATGTTGTTTCCACTAAGCAATATATCATCAACATATACTACTAGGATAATGTCTGAATTCCCATTAAACCACTTATAAACACATAGATCACATTCATTATTAATGAAACCAAATTCCTTTATGGCTTCATCAAATCGAATGTTAAATAACCTGGATGCTTGCTTCAATACATAAAAGGATTTCTGCAACTTGTAAACCCATTTGGCTTAACCAGGTGTCACAAACCCTTTTGGTTGTATTATATAGAGGTATGATTGGTAGTTTATTATATCTTACTACTAGCAGGACAGATATAATGTATTCAGTATGTCTTTGTGTAAGATTTCAATCAAATCCTAAATAATCTCATCTAACTGCTGTTAAAAGAATTTTTAGATATTTTAAAGGAACTGTTTTTCAATCACTTCTTTATCCCAAAACTTCTAATTTAAATTTGATTTCATATTAAGATGCAGACTTTGGGAGTTTTATATTACATAGGAAAATCACTTCAAGAACTTGTCACTTTTTAGGAAAATCTTTAGTGTCATGGTCAAGAAAAAACAAAATTCAGTTGCCTTATCAACAGCTGAGGCATAATATGTTTCTGCTGGTAGTTGATGTGCACATGTGTTGTAGTTTAAAAACACTCTTATGGACTTTGGACTAAATTTTAATAATACTCCTATTTTATGTGATAATACTAGTGCTATAAATATTTCAAAAAATCTTATTAATCATTCTAGAACTATGTATATTGATATCAGACATCATTTTCTAAGATATCATGTTCTTAAAAAGAATATATCTTTTGAATTTGTAAGTAATAAAATTAATATAGTTGATATTTTTACTAAAACACTTCCCACTGCATGGTTTGCTTTTATTAATGGGGATCTAGGTTTATTTTATTTTAAATAAAATTTCATTTTACAATGGTAGTTCGTTATTTTAATTCTGCTTAAAATAAATTAGATATTTTGTTTTCCAGAAAGAATAAGTTTCTTTTCCCCACGTAATCTATTTTATTTATTTTTAAATGTATGTAATGATTATTAAAAACATGGGAATCAAGGTTGTCAGAAACCCTTTCGACTTATAAACCGTTTCATTTCTATCAAAAACTTTTCTAACCCGCAAATCACACCTCTGCTCATGAACCCTAATCTTCGAACCTCCGAAACTCTAACCTTAAAACCTTCAAGGATTCTTCCATAGATGGTAAGAAATAAAAGTTTCAGTGAAGCCGAGACAAGAAATGCCAAGAGACAATGCTCTGAAGGAAGAAAAATATTACAGGGAAAGGTAATCAATCTCGACTGGTTATTTCAGACCAATCTACTATTGAAACAAGTACTGTCATTTCAGAACCTTGAATAGACATTCAACAGTGAAAATATGGAATTTCTGTATGAGGTAGAACTTAGATAATTCTACAAATCTGTATAGTTTAGTCTAGGTGATACTGAGGATAGTATGATGGCTAAGATAGAGGATAAGGATTTCTCAATCTCGTCAGTAGAAATTAGTCAGATTCTCAACTGCCCTCATGAGGGAGTTTTTCATTTCGATTTGAAAAATATTGGACATTCTGTGCATAAATAAGAGGACATAATGTCATTTATTTTTGGTATTATGACTGTAAAGAAATTTTTTATCAAGTATTTGGATCCTGATCAGAAAATTTTGGTCAAATTTGTGCAAAAATGGATTGCACCGAGGATGTCTGAGATGGAAAAGATATTATATCCGGATATGTAAATAATGTATCTTCTTTTAAGTGATATAAAATTAAACTTCCCAAGGTACATGGTAAAGTACCTCAATTACTGTTTTCAAAGTGATTCCCAAATGAACTATTATTCTTTTGGTCGATTCATTTCCATTCTTTTGCATAAGAAGGACATGGTGAGAATTGTGGATGTCAGAGTACAATATCATCACAGTAATGTGTTTAATGCTGGAACATTAAGGATTATTGGATATTTCTATAGTACTATAAAAACAATTTTGCCAGTAGGAGCAGATGATGAATCAGAGAGTGCCCAAGCACAATTTGCAAAGTCCAGGGAGGGACAAGCTGAATCGAGAGTCAGCATTGCAGCAAGGAGGATCATATTTGAAGTGGTAGAAACTAAGGAAGAAAGAAGTTAGGAGGGACTTAAAACTCAGAGGAAAATACCTATGACTGAGGAACTTACTTCCCCTGATTTAATTATAGGAGATTTAATCTCTTGTATTTTTTTCAGAGAAAAGGTTGCTCAACAACCCCAAGAACAGAACGTCACTATTACAGATCCTGATCATGAAAGGACTGTAGTTGAAAGATCATAACAACAGGCTGTAGCTTATGTTTCTATTGACATTCATCAAGAAAAGGAGGCAGAGCCTGGTGAGGAAATGGCCAGACCTCAGGAAACTCAAGAGAATACCATTTTAGATATTTCATTAGTTGAACAAATTGCAGATATTCGTGATGAGAATGATTCTGAATCTCACACATAAGTTCTTCAAGAGGATTTTTCTATGGAAGATTCTAGAAAGGACTCTAAGGAAAAATTTGTGGACCAATCTACTCAGGCCAAGGAGAAATAAAAATATGATGCAGAATCATTACCTTTAGTACTACTGTATCACATAGAACCTGAGAATACGAAGAAAGCACAGAGTACTTTTGATTCAATGAATAAGGAAGCTAAAGAGTTTTACAAAAAGTTATCTCACCTGGAATGTGAGAATGATTCTCTAAGAATTATCTTAGCATCTGAACAGTTGAAATTTCAAAAGCATAAGGAGAGTACTGTTTCAAGAGAAGATGTTGAAATATTTAAAGAGTATATGCTAAATACTGTTTCAAAATTGAAATCTGAAATTTATATGAAGTCATATTTCTCAGATCTTAAGTTATTTCTGGAGACACAATTTACATCAATTGGGAATAGTGCTGCTAGTGGATCAGGCACTTCACCTGATTTAATCATAAGATTTCCAGCTATCACAACTGCAATGAGCAATATAAATGATAGATTGCAAGATCTCTAGTGAAACAGTGCTCCATTATCTGTTCTCTTAGATAATTAGAAATTAATAGTTGATCAGTTAACATCCAGTGAGCTAGGAATATGTTCTGTCTTAGAAAAATTCACAGAGAAGTTGTCTTCGTTTATGGAGAGAGAAGAAAGGCTTCATGAGTTTTTTAGAGTCAATCTCATTGAAGATATTCATATGAATCAAGAAGCCATAGATCTTATTATTAAGCTTCATGATGGATTAATGAAAAGGATGAGATAATAGTTATCAGAAATGAAGTCTACCGTCCCGCGAAGATAAACCCTACCTATTCACTGCAAAAAACCTTGATTCCTGTGTTTATCATCATTGTATCTATTTTTGACTTTTAATGAAAATATTTTTCTTTCTTTCTATTTTTTTTACTGCCTTTATTTTGATATTCCAGTACTCTAGATTTAATTATTGATAAATAGTTAATAATATCATTTACCTACACTTCAGTGCAACATTTAATGTGTTAAAATCCATGATTTATCATTCTTTGTGATATCACAAAAAGAGGGACAAATTTGGATAAACATGAAATTTTATTTTAACAACTATATTTAAATGATTTTCTGTATATTTAAAATGATTTGGATTTATACATATTTATACATATACACAAAACTATTTTAATTTATTAACATTCGTTTATTATAAAGGGAAATTTTCTTTTACTTTTTATTTAGAGGCAGAAATTTGGATAAAACTAGAAACTTTTACTTTATTATTTACTTTTATTTTTAAAGAAAAATTATTTTATTTTCATGAACGGGGAGAAATTTTTATTTATTGAAATGATTTTGATAAAATTAAATATTGTTTTATCCTCTCAAAATTCTAAAACATTATGTAACTAATTTTTAAAGTTAATTTCATTTAATTAGTCTTATTATTTTTTGGGTTTTGTGATCATAAAAAGGGGGAGAGTTTTGGGCATGTGTTGTTTTCAACAATACATTATATTGTTATTTAAAGGGGGAGTTTATATTACTACTCTATCTCTTTTTGATAATTTTGATGCTCAAAAATACCCTTAATTATTTTCTAATGATTTTATTTGTTAAGCATTTTGCAGGAATTTATCATTTTATTTTACTATAGAAATTACAGTAATTTATTATTAAAGTATTCATATTTTAGAGTGTTTTGGAAACACTTTTCATGCGCTACTTATTCAGAATCAGCTTGGGCGTGTTCTGGAAACACTGTTTATACCCTACATGGATAAACGAAGCATAAGGATAGAAACCATGTATCCTTTTTGAGATAAGGAAAGAGTATGGTTAAACAACAACACGTTATCAACAAAGTATGGAAAAAAGAACCCTATGTTAGGAAGGAACCCTACGTTTGGGATATCAGAAAAGTATAGAAGAAGAACCGTACATAAATATTAAACAATTACATTTGTTTCTCAAAAGTATGGTTCCTCAACCTTACTTTTGTAAACAACCATAGGTTCTTGGAAAAGTATGGATCAAGTAAAATTATGAATCTTTTATCATACATTTGAAAGTTGAAGAGAAAAATATGGATGACCAACCATACATTTGGAATGAACCTTACATTTGTTATCAAGTTTATGTTGTAAACCTTACATTTTCAACCTTATGCTATGAACCTTACATTTGAAGACTATGTCATCAACCTTATGTTTAGAGGACGCATACAGTTCAACTTAATCTTACGTTTGGCGTCGGAGAATTTGAAGATGATATTTTTATGCAATGGTCAATACGCTGATTATTAAGCGGATTTCAAGCCAGATTTAAAGCTGAATTTAAAGTATGATTTTGACTGATTCAAAACCGTTTCATCAATGATTTGATAATTTAATTAAAAGGAGCTTTTTATGCTGAGTCTTCATGGAAGTTATGACTGCTCTGTAAATTCAAATGTTTTAATATCACAAGTAAAAACAGCGAATTGTGTGGATCTCATTTTACAGGCGAAGTTATTGTCGTTCTTTTATTTATATTGGATTTTTTAAACTTCATTTGATGATTATTGATCAAGTCTGATATTTTGATTATTCTGAAAAAGTTGAAAAACAGAGACTACTGAAACACACCGATCTGCTGGTTCAAAAGGAGCATCAAAGCACTATTTGTTAAAAGAGAAAGGAGTGCGATAGAAGATTCACTTGTTCTACAATGAAGATCTACTGTGAATTTTACACTATTGGAGTTGTGAATTATATTTCTATATCTAATTCAATGGGATCGAATCAGAACATTTCTTATGTGAAGATTATTATTTCTAAAGGCGGTGATTTATCTACTGTCAATTGCATGTTGTTGCAATTGTGAAGAACATCTGGAAAGTATTTTCAAAATATGGAAATATTTTCTTTCTATTCTTGAGTGATTATCTTCTCGTACTATGCTGTGTAGGTTTTGTAAGCGAACCAAAAGGTTTTTTTTGCCTTGGATTGTAAAGGTGTCAACTGCTTGTACTCGGTTGTGAACCGGTCTATTGAAACGAGGACCAGATAGTGAAAATCACCAAGCTCGTGGAGTAGAGCGTTGGTGGAGTGGACTAGGGGCCTTCTATTCCTTGAACCACTATACATCTTGTGTTTCTTCTATTTAAATTTATTCTGCATCATTTTATCTGATTAAAGTTAAAAGGAAGAACACAATCTCACAATGATTTTTGAAAAGACACAATTCACCCCCCTCTTGTGTATATTTGGTGTAATCTGATCCAACACTAAATACACATGCACCCATGAACCTCAATGGGTCCAGTCTCATCCCCCCATAAATATTGATTACTCCCCCTGAAATTATTTTATTACCTATAAATACCTGATGGACTATATTTTTGTAGCCAAAACACCTAGTTCTCCCATACTTAATGAGTTTTTGTGGCCTTATGCAACTCAACATCTATAACTTCTTGATTCCAGAAGCCTTCTTGAGGATCCCAGTAGCCGGTTGGTCACTTGAACACAATATAATTTCCCCGATCACTAAATGATACCATCTAGAAGTGATGACCATGGGTGTGATAGAGGGGAAACTATGCCGTTATTGGTAGAGTAACACAACGAATGTAAATAGATATACAATAGTAGAAGCAGTAATAATACCATAAATCAGTAAATAGTGGAAGACTGAAAGAAAAACTTGGAGAACATATATATAATGATGATGCATGATGCATGTGTCTAGAAAATCAGCCAAAAAAGTCACAATGATGGAATATATAAACAATCAATGTACAAAAGAAACAGATAAAATCCAATAGCATCATAAATCTCATCTTGGTACCATGCTCTCTAGCTCCTCAACAATCTAGTTTCTGATGTAGAAGGGTGCTTTCCCTTATCTGTACCTAAAATAATATAATATGTTTGGGCCTAAAAGCATGTCCCAAATAGGGTGTGAGACTAAATCCCTGTAGGCAACCACCCAAATATCTGGGCCTAATGGTCAGTGAATATATATGGCAGGCAATAATCAATATGGAGAGGTAAACAAGGAAGTACTCAAAAGTAAACAATCCTACAGTTCAAATGCATTCAATTTTATATATCAAATAAGAATCTAAACAAACAAGAAACCCTCTGGTAGTACTCATAGCCTAACCCCTCTTGTTCAACAAAACAAGAACAAACAACCCTCTGGGAAGTACACACAGTCTAACGCCTCTGGTTCATCTTAAGCATAGAATCTTTGAGGAAGCACTCACCGTCAATTTCCCCTCTAGTCTCATATCGGTAACTAAAAGGCACTCTGGGAAAGCACTCAACATCCCATTCCCCTTATAGCCCATGTTGATGAAATACATACACTATGAGGAAGCACTTACATCAATTCCCCCTATGATATCACATTGTAATAGTAAACATACACTCTAGAGAATCCCTCAACGTCCATTCTTCCTATGGACTACTACACCAGGTTCTCACGACCTTGTGCAAGTCAATAGAGAACAACAATGCATATCAGCCAAGGTAAACCTCAATAACTACTTGTTTAAATAGTCTACACCATAATAACATGTCAAAATACAATCACACAGTCCTACAATACTTGGCATGGAAAGCAAAGAAATATCCTAACAAGAAAAGCTAGACCAAATAGACATAAATGGTTCAAAATTGACAAACACATCCATAACATGGTAAAAAACCATATTCACAACAATTAACCTCTACTCAAGAATTCTAAGCATAACATGAATTAACTGGGTCAAAACCATAAACACGCAATACCCCGATCAAGGGTATTGGTCACTTTTTCACATATAACTCACAGAATATCTACGAAAAGGCACAAACCATCTACCTAGGTGTTGTAGGATCACTATACGTGAACCTCTATCCTTGATTCATCCATTAACACCATATATCTAAATGAAACTCTAAAAACGATCAACCAAGGATAACTCTTGAATGAAAAGGAATCATGAAACGAAGCTCTAGAAGATGGAAGAGCTTACTGTGGCAATCCCAATGCAATCAACAGTGATCGAATCAGAGAACGGATGCTCGATCAGGGGCTCGGGGAAAGATCAGCGTCTTAAAAGTGCTCTTGGTCGAAGAAGTCGAATAAGAACACTTTTTCAAATTATATGTGACTTCGGCCTATTTAAGGGAAAAAATGAAGTACACGGCATGTACTTGACATTACCAGGCCCCTATTTAGGCGGACTCCAGGTCACCACACATGGATGTGTGCTTGACTGCTACACAGCCAGAACACAGCTATGTGTGGAAATTGAGTACATGGTGTGTACTTATAAGCACACCGCGTGTACTTAAAAAATTTCAAAAAACTCTTCTTTTTCTCAAAAACACCATAAAATAGAAAAAACATACCTGAAAAGAAGATCAAGGTTCTTAAAAACTTCTCCCCTAAATAAAATTTGTCCCCAAATTTCCCTAAAATGGTGTCATAGAAGAAGAATCCTTGAATAGGTCTGGCCACTATGATCATACATTGGCCTCCCTCTCCCAAGTCTTGTCTTGTACTCACCCGTGCTGTCATAGCACTCGTACTAGAGGAACTGACCAGCCATGAAGAACCTTCACAATTACATCAATAATCTTGAAAGGATGCTCATCAAATGAGGCGTCCACCTCTAACTCAACCTCTACGGGAGGAAAAATATGAGATGGGTCTGAGAAGTGACGTCAAAGCTATGAAAAGTGGATGACATCATGCATATATCGGTACCTCTGAGGTAACTGAAACGGATAGGAAAACAACCTAACTACCTCCAACACCTCAAATGGCCCGATATTACTCGGTGAAAGCTTACCCAACCTCATAATCCTCCTACATCCCAACCTCAGTGTGAGACGCTGGAAAACCTGATCTCCATCCTCGAACTCCAGAGGTCGTCTCTTTCGATCAACATGTGACTTTTGTTGTGAATATGTAGTATCCATCCTCTTCTGAATCAACTATATCTACTATGTGGTCTCCCGGACAAGTCGAGGTGCCAGCATAGATATCTCTCCTGCCTCCAGCCAACATAAGGGTGATCGACATATCCTACCATACAAAGCCTCATAATGTGCCATCTAAATAGTTGCTTGAAAATTATTATTGTGTGAAAACTCCACCAGAGGTATGTTCTTCTCCCAAGGACCTCCAAAATCTAGGATGCATGCTCGTAGAATATACTCAAGCACCTTAATTCTATGCTTGGAGTGTCCATCTGTCTATGGGTGGTGAGATGTACTCAAAAGTACCTATTCACCCAAAGCCTTCTGTTTCCCCTACCAGACCCAAGATGTAAAATGTGCATCCCTATCTGAAACAATGGATTGTGGAACCCCATGTAGATGAACAATCTCTCGGATGTACAATATTCATATATCATCAACCCTGAAGGTCTCCTTGATCTAAAAAAAGTGAGAAACCTTCATGAATCTATAAATGAAAACCCATACTGCATCATTCCCTCGAGGAGACCTTGGAAATCCTGTTATGGAATCCATCATTATGGTGTTCTACTTCCACTTGGGAATGGGTAACTACTAAAAAATCTCTGCAGGTCGCTGATACTCTACCTTCACCATTTGATAGGTGGAACACCTCATGATAAAACTAGAAATATCCCTCTTCATAGCTAGCCACTAATACTACGGTGAAGATCATGATATATCTTGGTGACACCAAGATGAATAGCCCAAACTGAGTAATAAAAGTCCATCATCATCTCCTCAAATATGTCTGTTGACACCCACACATGCCCCTGAAAATGAAAGATCTCATCCTCTCTTACAGTCTATCTAAGAATAGGGTCCTCTCCCGACACACATTCCCATAGTACCAGGCCTTTAGAATCTAATAGCTGCCACATTCTCATTTGACAAGGAAGAGTAGATGTAATAGCTACAGAAGATAGAAACAGCTGCCCATGTCAGTCGTTCACCTCCAAATGCATCTCAGATAATAGATTCATAAGCTCCCACTCATTTCTGGCCTCTTGAACTGCCTGTATCTGAGTCCTCATGCTCAGTGCATTAGCCACTACATTGCCTTTCCCAATCATATAGGCAAGTTCAATGTCGAAGGACTGAAGGTACTCAACCGACCTTCGTTGTCTCAAATTCAGGTCATGTTGATTAAAGATGTACTTGAGTGTCGTGTGGTCAGTGAAAACCATGAAATTCTCTCCCAGTAGATAATGTATCCAACAACGTAAAGTAGGAACAACTGTAGCCAACTTGAGATTGTGCATCAGGTAATTTATCATAGTGGCCTCAACTGCTGACACCCGTATGCAACAAATCCTTCTCCCTACATAAGCACAACTCCCATACCGATACCAGAAGCATAATAGTAAATAGTATAGCTTTTCCCAACTCTATAAATACTAGTATCAATGCTAAATTCAACCTCTCTTTCATCTCTTGAAAGGATGACTCTCACGAAACAATCCACAAGAATTATTCACCCATCTTAGTCAGGCCCGTCACTGGCGCTGCTATGTGTGAAAAGTCTTGTACGAAACATCTGTAATATTCACCCATATTAATATGAGATAACATGACCCACGAAGTGAATCTAGTCCATCCAAAAGTGTAATTTTGAGAGCATAGCATATAACTGATTCTCTCTCAGTGTACTCAAAATGATCTAAAGATGGGTAGCCTGATCATATCGAGTGTGAGAGTACACTAATATATCATCCACGAAGACTACCATGAAATTATCCATGTATGGATGAAGCACTCAGTTCAACAGTTCCATGAAGACTATATGTGCGTTCATGATACTGAATGGAATAACCATACACTCATATAGATCATACCATCTCTAGAAGGTTGTAAGAGGTATATTAGATAGTCTAACATGAAACTGAAGGTAAATAGACCTCAAGTAGATATTCAAGGACCACTAGGATCCTCGATGTTTTTCAAAGAAATCATAAATCCTCAGCAAGGGATATCCACTATTGACCATAAAATGGTTCAACTTCCGATAATCTACACAAAGTGTGAGGGTACTGTCCACCTTCATTTCAAATAGGACATGCAAACTCCAAGGAGATGTACTGGGTTGGATGAATCCCTTCTCCTTCAACTCCTTCAACTGCTTCTTGTGCTCTTGTAACTAAGGTGTAGCCATCCGATAATGAGGTATGGACACCGGTGCCGCTCCTGGCACAAGTTCAATAGAAAATTCCACCTCTCACTCAAGAGGAAAACCTGAATAGTCCTCTAGAAATAAGTCCCAGAAATGATCTACCACTGGAGGAAATTCCATCTGTGACGTCTCTTGGTCATACATATATAGACTAGAAATCTAGGTTGTAACTCCACCCAACCCATGATGCTTGGGTCCCGATATGCTCGCCTGGACATCTCATTCTCCCTTATGAAGAAACGAAACACCAACTAGTGATGTGAATCTCACCCTATGACTATAGGAGTCAATAATAGCCTGGAAGGGAAACAACCAATCTATTCTGAGAATGATGTAATATCATTTCATCTCTAAGACATAGAGGTCCCATAATAAGTGACACCCACTAACCTCGAGAGGGAACTCCTTGAAATATCATACACTAGCCATTCATGTCCCCAACTGTGTGTCTAGTGTCAATATATCATCATAAGAAAGGATATAGTTCCCAAGTCTCTCCACCACAGAAACACATATAAAGATATGGGATTCCCTCGTATCAAAAAGAGATGAAGCTAAAACTGAGGCAACTAGGACCTTACCTAGTACTATAGAGGGTCTCAGATCATGCATCTGTTGGGTCTGCTCCACTGCAAAAGTCTGACCTGCACTGTGGCCCTATGACCCAGCCTAACCACTCTAAGATTATCCACTATGTTTTCACTAAAATCCTAGTTACTAGAAACCACGACAACGACCTCCACCTCGGCTTGAATGGCAGAAAGAACTGTAGTTCCCAGAATGGTGAGAAACTGGTGGTGATTCTCTTGAACGAGGAGTCATATAAGAACCCCTGTCACCAGCTATTGGTGTGAAAAACTGACAAAAATGCTGAAGATGGACCATCTTGTCACATGATCAGCACTCAACTGGGTCTCTAGGGAAAAGTGGCCTCATATGCCTTCTATTTCTACACTAGTAGCACACCACTTGGTTACAAGAATAAGTGTCCCACCTCCTCAGATCCCCACATGTAGAATCCATGCGGTGCTTCCTACTATCGGTAGGTGGAATACCAACCCTATATGTTGAACCTCCCTGGATCACTACTCTAGAATCCCCTAGGTTATACTCCATTATTAGCTCCTAGTTGAATATTGAAGTGATGGAAGTCAACATGAAGATGTTCACCTGAGATCAGATGTCATGCCTAAGACCATCCTCAAACTCCCTTTCTAGGAATAACTCATCATCTCTTGGGATAGGCGTGAAGCACTGAAGATATGTGAAGTGAGAAGAATACCCCTTAATAGAAAACATAACCTACTCCAGGCTCATGAACTCTTGGGCTCGATTATCCCTCAATGTCTCTATGTAGAAGTAGTCGTTGAAGGAACGATGGAACTCATCCCACATCATAACTTGCTAGCATCCCGCCTGTGAGATCTCATCCCACTATCTCTTGGCAGAATCCTGAAGCATGTATGTAGAGAGCTTCACCCTCCTCTCTGGAGGTGTCTCCAATTGATCAAAGATATAATTCATGGATTTTTACCATGAATCTACAGCCTGAGTTCCTCCTTCCCCTATGATGGTGGGAGGATGCTGCTGCTGGAAAACCCACGTCAACTCTACCATAGAAGGGGCATGATTCCATAATCCTTGGAAGGTCTGTATGAACCTTATAAATCCATCTCAGAACAGTGCATCAGTACCTATGTCCAGAATGATGGATGGTTCCATGAGAGGCACAACTATAAGATCTGCTGGTAGTATCTAATCAGTAATGTCTGACATCTGATCATTGCCCTGTAACTGGCAGACAAGTAGAGGACCTCTAGGTGGCATGACTCTGCAAGGTCACGTGCACACCATAGATCAATATTGAAATGGACAAAAAACCATAAGTGTTAGAAGGGAAAATAGAAATATATCATTCAGGTTTTTCAAAATATGGATACAAGGCGTTCATAATGCCAACACGGCGTGTTCCCTTAAGCATTCACATAGGTATGTACTTCTGCCAACCCAGGTCATGTAACACCCAAAACACAATACATGTTGTCCTAGCACATGACATGTACATGGATCTTATTCCCCTAGCCATGTTATTCTTCATGACCAATCCACATGGTTCTCGAAAAACCATATTGCACGACGTGTGCTTTCCAGACACAACGTGTACTAGATGAGCTTCACCGACCCGTGTTGTTAGAAAGTGAATATATGATGCATGAGATGGAATATCATCATATCATTAGATTTTAATATAAATATAACCCCAATAACATCAGAAATAAAAACACAATAATTTTGAATCACCCAACGGTGAAAATCAGATCAACTGGAAAATTTTAATACTATAAAACATTCAATAAACAAGCTAAATTAGATTTTCCCTATACACGGGTTAGCTAATCGTGAGAAAATAATATTAGAAAGTACCTATTCAACCCTATACCTAACTATATGATCCAAACAGTATTTCAAGAAGAAAATAATCTTTTGATACCACTTGTAGCATCCATGTTCCAAAAGATTCCCAGAGGTGCCCCGTGCCCGGTTGGTCACATGGAATGAATATTATTTCCCAAAATTCAGAGGCTACCGATTAGCAGTGGGGACCTTGGGTGTGATCGTGGTAGAACTATTCCCTCATTTTTAGAGTAACACGGAATAAGTAAATGGATATACAATAGCGGAAGTGGTAATAATACCATACATTAGTAAACAGCGGAAGACTGAAAGAGTAATCTGGAGCACATATATATAATGATGATGCATGATATATAAGTCTAGGAAAGCAGCCAAAATTGTCACAATGATGGAATATAGAAATAAAAAAATTAAAAAAAGAAACAGATAAACTCCAAAAGCATTGTAATCCTCAGCTTAGACTCATTCTCTCTAGCTCCCCAGCAATCAGGTACCCGATGTAGAAGGGTGCTTGCCCTTATCTATACTTACTGCAACATATTCTATTTGGTCCCTAAATCATGACCCAAATAGGGTGTGATACTAAATCCCAGTAGGTAACCACCCAATTATATTTTCTTAATAGTCAGTGATTTTATATAGAAGGAAATAATCAAGATAGATTAGTAAATAAGGATGAACTCAAAATTAAACAATCTTACAGTTCAAATGCAATAAATTTCATATATCGAAAAAGTATCTAAAAAAGTAGGTAACCCTATGGGTGTACTCACAGCATAACCCCTCTGGTTCTACAAAATGAGAACATAAAACCCTCTGGAAGGTACACATAGTCTAACCCCTCTAGTTCAGCTTTAGAATAGACTCTCTGAGGAAGCACTCACCGTCAATTGCACATATAGACTCACATCGGTAACTAAAAGGATCTATGGGGAAGCACTCAACGTCTCATGCCCCCTGTGTCTTGCATCTAGGAAATATTGACCCTCTAAGGAAGCACTTACATCATTTCTCCCCATGGTCTCACGTCGTAAAAGTAAATAGACACTCTAGAGAAGCCCTCAATGTCCATTCTCCCTAGAGTCTACTACACCGGGTTCTCACGGCCCTGTGTAAGTTAATTATCACAAAAAATGCATAACATCCAAGGTAAACCTCAATAACTTCTTAGCTAAATATTCTATAGCATAAAAAAATTTCAAAATACAATCACTTCATCCTACAGTACTAGGCATGGAATAAAAATCAATAGCCTAACAAGAATTGCTAGACCAAATGGTCATAATTGGTACAAGAATGGGATAACTCATCCATAACATGGTAAAAACCATATTCAAAACAATAAACCTATACTCAAGAATTATAAACATAGAATGCTTTAATTGGGTCAAAACCCTAAACACGCAATACCCCTATCAAGGGTATTGGGCACTTTTGGACATATAACTCAAAGACTATATATGGAAAGGCACAAACCACCTACCTCAGTGTTATAAGATCGTTATACATGAACCTCAATCCTTGAATCGTCCAAGAACACCATATATCTACCAAAACACTAAAAATTATCTTTTGAAGATAACTCTTGAAAGAATATGAATCTGGAAATGAAGCTCTAGAAGAAGGAAGATCTTACCATGGTTATCCCAACACAATCGACGACGGTCTAATCGGAGAATAGATGCTCGATTAGGGGCTTGGGGAATGATTGATGTCATATAGATGCTCTCTATCGATTAAGGTGAAGAAGAAGATTCTTCATCAAATTAGAAGTGACCCTGGTCCTTTTAGTGGAAAAAAGAAAGTACATGACATGTAATTTTTATGTACATGGCGTGTACTTACCCTAATCGGGTCCCGCTTTAGGCGGGCTCCAGGTCTCCACACATAGTTGTGTGCTTGTCCATTACATGACCAACACACATCTACTTGTGGCAACGGAGTACATGACATATAAAAATAAGTATATTATGTGTACCTAAAAAATTTCCAGAAACTCCACTTTTTATCAAAAACACCAGAAAAGAGAAATTTTTTTTGGAAAAGATGATCCTGGTTCTTACAACATCCCCCCCAATATTTCCATAGAAAATGTTTGGATTTTCTATGAGCATGCCTCCCGCCCTCTTGCTGAGAGGCCGCACCGAAGTTTCTCCACAGTAACAATATGACTAATCCAACCGAAGTCATTGCGTCGTTTCAAGCCCACTAATGTCGCCTCATAAGACCTGCATCCTTGCCTCCATCAGTTCCAATGAAGATGACTTCCCACTGAAGTCGGTATGCAAAAACCACACCCTTATCTCCCTTGTAACCCATGAGCTAACCAATTTTCATGTCTATAATAACCACAAAAAGTGTTTATTCATAATAAAAATAAATCTTCTGAACATGGAAGCAGTTAGGGATCAAAAAATCAATGAGCATGTAATTCCCAACTCGATCACCAAATAGAACCCATAGTCCTAAAATATTGTTTATATAGTGGGTGAACATACAACTACACTCATTACACTACTAGAAAGGGGAGTTTTCCCAACACTTGTATACCAAAGGATCAAAGGAACCGTTGGGAAAGACCTTGAAGAACTTACTTTTCCAAACAATTTCATAAAACTGTTGGGAAAAGTGGGAGGAAAACATAGTTTTCCCAATGGTTTTATGAAACCGTTGGGAAAGATTGGTTTTTCCCAACGGTTTTTAAGAACCGTTGGGAAAAGAATCCCCAACTACCAAATTGCAAGCAGCGGCCTCCCCATGATTCCAGAAGCCTTCCGCTCGTCTCCTGGAGCGATTCCTTGGCAGAAGGACTTCCCAATCCCCAAATCTTTCATCGGATCAGCACCTACCAGGTTACACTCCTTCTATATTTTATCAAGGATATAGTTCCTCCTCTTATAAATCATATCCTTCTATTCTCGATTTCGTTATTCCCAATTTTTAGGGTTTTTGTAAAATTTTATGATTGTTCCACGAATTGTGTACTCAAATCCCTATATCTGTGTTTTTCCATTTAATGTTTTCATTACACATTTACATTTATAAGGGCATGGTGTCTCTTTATTGTGTTCTAATTTTGAATATTCATAGTTTTATTTAATCTTCTTCAAATAATATAGCTTCATGTATAGGAACTAATAAGAAATTTTTTGTAATATTTATTGATATTATTTCATGTAAATCACTCCTTTCATTAAGATCATGCTAAACATGAAGATCTTGTTCATCTTAATTTTTGTACACTATGTGTATTACGTAACAAGTATGTATCATGTTTCTATCAAAATCTATATATATATAAAATGAAACACTGTTCACTTATCCTTTTTCACAATAGAACATATGGAGTATCTTCTTGAACTTTTCCAAATAGTATGTGGTCCCTAATTCATACTTCTTCCTTCTTCATGAAACTAATTCAGATGATGTCAAATTCGCAATATTAGTGAATATTAGTTTTTCTAATATAACCATTAATCATTCTGCCTTTGACATCATACACGTGTTATTCAATCAACTTTTTAAAACACAATGATCATTTTCACTGATTTGGGGTTCCTCAAAATGCTTGGGAAAATAAAAAAAATTCATGTATTGAATCGTGTTTCTCATATGGTTTCATGGATACAAGTTCATCTCGAAAATCATGACAGTGTGGTTCAAATATCATGAGGACCATGAGATTATTATTCTTCACACAAATGAAGTTTTTTCTACAACTATGAGTATTTGTTTTCAATTTTGATTTGGCCGAAAGGGGAGCTTTGTGGTCATTAATCATGGTTGTGGGTGGTCAGTATTTATGTAAGATAGTATGACTTCATTTTACTTGATATATCCAATATTATTATTTATTTATGTTCAATTTGATTATCTTTAACTAGTGATTTTATTTAATAAGTTGTTATTAATGGTTGTAACAATGACGATATGGTAAAAGGGTTCATATGGTGTGTATAAGGGTTCATGTGGTGTGTATAACGGTTTACATGGTATCAGTGAACTCAATTCATTAATTTATGCCCTCATTCTCACTAGCATGTAGGAAATTGAGTGATGTCAACTCATCCTCACATGATTTCTTACCTTAGATAGTGTCCAACATATGGAACATGAGCTTTTGAATTCATCAGTTAACCAGAATCATATATTCCATTTCCCCCAAGATGATTGTGCTAATATAACTTTAGGGTCAACTAAATATGCTTCTCATTGTACGTTGTATATTATGCGTCCTTCTTGGGCAATACTCACTTTTATGAGGGTGGGGTTCTTTTCACTACATCGACTAGAAACTTCTTCCTTTATCGTTTACATAATTGTATTTTCTATTAAAGTTCAATATTATTGAATTTTTTATGACAAAATGACTTATATAAATTCTTTTTACAGAATGGACAGAAGTTGGATGTATGAAACCAATCGGATCTCAAGCGATTTTCAAAACAATTTGGAGATATTTATAGATTTTTCATTTCACAATGCTTCAGATAGTGGTCGCATACACTGCCCATGTTCCAATTGTGTTGGTATACCTTGGTTGATCCATGAAGAAGCCAGCTACCACATAACCAAAAATGGTTTTCAAGGAAACTACATTGTGTGGTATCACAATGGGGAGAAAATGAAATCTCAAATTGGTGATGATCGAAATGAAAGGACTGGAATGGGGAATTTGTTAGATGATCGGTTTTTATTTATTCATCATCATGAAAAAGAAGGGATTTCAACTCAATAAGACTTCAATATGAGGATAGATGATGCCTCTAGTGAAAATGATGATATTGATAGGGTGAAAAAATTGAATGGTGCTGCCACGACTCCAGTATATCGACAATGCGATAAAATGAAAAAGCTGGAATTTTTAATCCAATTGTTTCATGGGAAAACTATGTATCGAATTTCTAATACAGAAATCGATTACATTCTTACCCTCTTGAAGGATTTACTTCTAGATGATGCAGATATTCCCTCAAACCACTATATGGCATGGATGTTAGTTGAGAAACTTGGATTTTCAAGAAACAAAATTCATGCTTTCCCGAAAGATTGCAGTTTATTCTGGGAGGAAACCACTGAACGAAATGGTTGTATAAAATGTGGCACATCCTGCTGGAATTCAAAATCTGATGGAACACCATCCCGCATTCCATAGAAAGTAATGTGGCACTTTCCATTGATCCCCAGACTTCAGAATCTTTTTGTGTCTGATGACATATCAATAAAAATGAGAGGGCATGATACCGAGAGAAAGAAGAGTAATGATGAGTTGGTTCATCCTACATATTGATTTCCATGGAAGATATTTGATGCTCGACATCCTGATTTTGTAGCTGACGTGCGTAATGTGAGGTTGGGTCTTTCATGCGACAGTTTTAATCTGTTTGGGAAGATGCTTACTTCGCACAGGACATGGCCAGTTTTTATACACATTTATAATCTTCCCCCATGGTTGTGTATAAAAAACCTTTCACTTTCATGAGTATACTCATATCTGGTCCTTCTGATCCCGGCATTGATATTGATTTATACATTCAACCTTTAATAAAAGAGTTGAAAATTATTTGGGATGTGGGTGTGCGCACATATGATTCATGTTCGAAAGACATATTTCAGATGCATTCTGCGCTTATGTGGATGATCAATGATTTTCCGGCTTATGCAATGATGTCTGGATGGAGCACGAAGGGAAAACTGTCATGTCCAGTTTGTATGAAGAATACACGATCCAGAAGACTGAAATATCGTTGTAGTTTCAGTTTTATGGGACATCGACGATTCTTTCCAAAGGATCATCCATATAGAATTAATCGTCGAAGATTTGATAATACCATAGAGACCGATGATCCACCTCAGCTACGTCTGGAACTGACGTGCTTAATGAATTGAAAGATTTCAGTTTTCCATTCAGGAAGGGTCAAATGAAATCTGGAAAGAGAGAAAATGTTTCCACTGAAACCTGTTACAATTGGAGGAAGATGAGTATCTTTTTTGATTTGCCTTATTCGTCAACCAATTTGGTACGTCATTTCTTAGACGTAATTAATATTAAAAAGAATATATGCGAAATATTTCTTTCGGTTCTTCTAAATGTCAAGGGGAAGTCCAACGATGATTTACGATCTCGGCGTGACTTGGTGGATTGGGGCATCAGACCAGAATTGCATCCTGTGCGTATCAGTGAAAATAAATGGAAACTTCCATGTGCTTCTTATGCGATGAGACCTACGAAAAAAACAATTTATGTAAGTATTAGAGACTATTAGAGTTCTGGATGGCTATTAAAGAAACATATCTAAATGGGTCAACAGAAGAGATTTGAAGCTAAAATCTTTGAAGACTCATGATTATCACGTTCTACTGCACGAGTTGCTTCCAATAGCAATCTGTCATCTTTTTTCCAATAATGTAAGGGTGGTTGTTATTCGATTGTTACCTTTTTTAGAGATCTTTGTTCTAAGAAGTTGTCCAAGTCTTTCTTGAAAAAAATGTTGACAGATGCCCCATTAATTTTTTGTGAGTTAGAGAAATTATTTCCTCCATCATTTTTCACATTCATGCTGCATCTGACTGTCCATATTCCCACTGAAAAACTTCTCAGAGGACCTGTTTCTTTTCGTTTGATGTATCCAACTGAACGAAATATGTTCACATTAATGTCTTATGTCCGAAACAGAAATCATCCCAAATGTTCTATTGTGAACGGTTACATGGCTTAAGAATGTATGGATTTCGGCTCGATGTATTTGTCTGATCTTACTACAAGATTGAACCGACCAATGATAAATGAAGAAGAACAGTATGAGAAAATTGAACCCAGTTTTCCATCACTTCCTCAAACATAAGTAATTCCTGGATAATATACATTGAAGACATTAATCCATGAAGAGCGAGATATGTCACATCGTACAATTTTGTTCAACTGTGATTTGTTCGATGACTATATCAGGTAACTAAATTTATTATGTATATCTTACATATATATATGTTAAACTATTAATATTTTTTATCTACAGGGAACATAAAACAATGATAAATAGGAAGCATCATTCTTTATCTATGAGAAGGAGAGATACATTGCATAACAAAGAGTTTTCTTCTTGGTTAAAATTGAAGGTATAAAAAAATTAATGTTTAAAATAATTATATCAATATTTAATTATGTTTAATAGTAATTTATATTGCAGGTATTGAGTTTTTCTGCTGACTCTGTCTTTGAGGAAATAAGATCTTTGGATTTTGGTCCTAATACCGTGGTTCATGACTGTAAATAAATTGATATCAATGGGTACAAATTTATTGTCACTGAATGAGAAAAGAACATGAGAACACAACATGATGGTGTTATGATTACTGCCACAAAATATTGTTATTCCATTGCATCAGATAGTAGACCGCGATTTGAAAATGTGGGTTATTATGGAGTTGTTGAGAAAATAATAATATTGGATTATTACTCTCATGGACGAGTCGCAATGCTGAAATGCCATTGGTTAGATTCGATGACGAGACATGGCACATTTATTGATGATTGTGGATTCCGAGTAATTAATATGAATTACACTCTTGCTACCGAAGAACCATATGTGTTGGCATCAATGGCTAAACAAGTTTTTTATGTCAAAGACCAACTTCGACCTGAATTTGGTGTCATAGTTGAAGTAATTCCAAGACATATTTTTGATGATGGTGATGATGGAATTGACACTGTCCCTAGTGCCATTGGAACCAATCCATTTATTTCTTTTAATGACTCAAATTGCTCAATTGTCAGAGTTGATTGTGAACCTGAAGTTGTGGTTGAAAATATATAGAATCATTCATCCATGTTCTCAATTCTTTTGGTTTACTTCAGGGTGGGTTGTTAAGGTTGGTAATATTCAAATTGATTTAGTATTGATCACAAATATGTTTTAGCTGACTTGACCGTTATGTGAATTTTCAATGTTTATTGTTTGCCATTTTATTTGAATTTCAATTTCTAATTTGGAATTGAACTGTATTCAAACATAGTCAAACAATATTTCTAACTTGGTGAACATTACAACTTGTATGATTTATTAAATCCATTCAAGCTCTTCTAAAACAACTGATAGCTTAATTGACAATTATGTGAATTTTCAATGTTTATTGGTTGCAGTTTTATTTGAATTACATTTTCTAATTTGGAATTGAACTGTATTCAAACATAGTCAAACAATATTTATAACTTGGTGAACATTACAAATTGTATGATTTATCAAATCCATTGAAGATCTTCTAAAACAATTGATAGCTAAATTACCAATGAATCCCCATATTCCCTCATATATTTAGTTTTTTGGGTTACACAATAGTTTTCTTTTTCTAATTAATTACATATTTGTTTTCAAAATGCAGGAAATGAAGCCAATTTAAGAGAGACGAAGGAAAAAAATGATGGAGAACAATCGTCGAATGACAGAGTTGGGAATTCCATAATTAGTGCTTGTAGTGAGTACTTTATTTCAAATTGATATATTTAAACAATATATAATGTCATGTGATTAATTTTTTTGTACACATTTTTGTAAGGTTAACCTATACGTCGACAGTTATTTGACGAGGAGCCTAGTACTGGTCTTAGTACTCAGGCCGGTGGTACGAGTAGGGTTCGTACCAGAGGTGGACGAGCAGCTGCACGTACCCGACTAGACCCTGTCCCTCCCATTGACATGTCATCCTTCCCACATTCTGATCCCGGTGTGTCGTTAGAGACACACGGGATATTTAGGCCTCCTATGTTTTCGCTACCTTCTGCATCTTTTGCCCCATCATTTTCACATCCCATGATGATTCTCACTCCTCAGTCAGCATCTGGTCAGACAACTATCCCATCTTTTTTTTCCTTCTACTTATGTCTCTCTGAGCTTCTATATTCCATCGTCTTCGACTGCTATTCCACCACAGGATGTTCCATCAGTTTCTGTGGATACAGTGACACTCAGTGATCAGAACAAAACAGGTATATTTATAGAACCCTAAAAAAATTTATAGAAATATTTATTTTCATTATAACATGTTTTGAAAAAATATTTGTTTTTCTTTCATGACAGATACATCTACTGACAGGATGCGTGGGCGGGGGCGTACACGCATGCATTCGGAAAACCGACCAAACGCATTCGGTTTCCATTGAAACGTTAGGAGAACGATCCATGGGTCATATGTGACATGTACGAGTCAACGCCACCTCAATCCGAGGCGCGGTGTGGCCGAAACCACTCAAAGTGTCTGCCTTTTGTTTCAAAAGTACGTCATTTTAATTGAAAAACATCAACTAGCATAGGGAAAACTGACCAAACGCATTCGTATTGTGTCGATACATTATCACAAAGATCCATGGGTTATATGTGACGTGTACGAGTCAACCCCACCTCAATCCGAGGCACGGTGTGGCCACCACCACTCAAAATGTCTTTCTTTTGTTTCAAAAGGACATCAATAGAAGTGAAAAACATCAACTGGCATACGGAAAACTGACCAAACGCATTCGGATTGTGTCGATACTTTAGCAAAATTATCGATGGGTCATATGTGACATGTATGTGTAAACCCCTCTTTAATCTATGGCACGGTGTGGCCGTAATCACTCTAAGTGGATCTCTTTTGCTTAAAATGGACAACAAGTTAAGTACATACGGAAAACTGACCAAATGCATTCGGTTTCTATTAAAACTTTAGGAGAACGATCAATGGCTCATATGTGACGTGTACAAGTCAACACAGCCTCAATCTAAGGCGCAGTGTGGCCGGCACCACTCAAATTGTCTGCCATTTGTTTCAAAAGTAGGTCATTTTAATTGAAAAACATCAACTGGCAAACGGAAAACCGACCAAACGCATTCAGATTGTGTCGATACATTATCACAACGATCCATGGGTCATATGTGACATGTACAAGTTAACCCCGCCTCAATTTGAGGCATGGTGTGGACGCCACCACTCAAAGTGTCCACCTTTTGTTTCAAAAGGACGTCATTATAATTGAAAAACATCATCTGGCATACGAAAAACTGACCAAATGCATTCGGATTGTGTCGATACATTAGAACAACGATCCCTGGGTCATATGTGATGCGTACGAGTCAACCTTGCCTCAATCCGTGGCGCGGTGTGGCCGCCACCACTCAAAGTGTCTGACTTTTATTTCAGAAGGACATCATTTGAAATGAAAAACATCAACTGGCATACGAAAAAGAGACCAAACGCATTTGGATTGTGTCGATACTTTATCCCAACGATCCATGGGTCATATTTGATGGGTACGAGTCAACCCTGCCTTAATATGGGGCATGGTTTGGCCAAAATCACTCTAAGTGGATCTCTTTTGCTTAAAATGGACAACAATTTAAGTACATACGGAAAACCGACCAAATGCATTCGGTTTCCATTGATTCTTTAGAAGGAAGATCCATGGGTCATATGTGATGTGTACAAGTCAACCCCGCCTCAATCCGAGGTGTGGTGTGGCCAGCACCACTCAAACTGTCTACCTTTTGTTTCAAAAGTACATCATTTTAATTGAAAAAACATCACCTCGCATACAGAAAACCGACCAAACACATTCGGATTGTGTTGATACATTAGAATAACGATCCATGGGTCATTTGTGACGTGCACGAGTCAACACCGCCTCAATCCGAGGCGCGGTGTGGCCGCCACCACTCAAAGTGTCTATCTTTTGTTTCAAAAGGACGTCATTTGAATTGAATAACATCTACTGGCATACGGAAAACCAACCAAATGCATTCGGATTGTGTCGATACATTAGAAAAATGATCCATGGGTTATATGTGATATGTACGTGTCAACCCCACCTTAATCTGAGGCACGATGTGGCCGGAATCACTATAAGTGGCTCTCTTTTTCTTAAAATGGAAAACAATTTAAGTACATACAGAAAAGCAACCAAATGCATTTGGTTTCCATTGAAACACTTGGAGAACGATCCATGGGGCATATGTGACATGTAAGAGTCAACACCGCCTCAATCTGAGGCGCGGTGTGGCCGGCACCACTCAAAGTGTCTGCCTTCTATTTCAAAAGTACGTCATTTTAATTGAAAAACATCAACTGACATACGGAAAACTGACCAAATGCATTCAGATTGTGTCGATACATTGGAACAACGATCCATGGGTCATATGTGACGTTTACGTGTCAACTACGCATCAATCCGAGGTGCGGTGTGGCCGCCCACACTCAAGGTGTCTATCTTTTGTTTCAAAAGGACATCATTTGAAGTGAAAAACATCAACTGGCATATGGAAAACCAACCAAACGCATTCAGATTGTGTCGATACTTTAGTATAATGATCCATGGGTCATATGTGACGTGCACGAGTCATCCCCGCCTTAATCTGAGGCACAGTGTGGCCAAAATCACTCTAAATGGATATCTTTTGCTTAAATGGAGAACAATTTAAATACAATCGGAAAACCGAGCAAATGCATTCGGTTTCCATGGAAACTTTAGGAGAACGATAAATAGGTCTTATGTGATGTGTACGAGTAAACTCCACCTCAATCCGAGGAGCGGTGTGACCATCACCACTCAAAGTGTCTGTCTTTTGTTTCAAAAGTACGTCATTTTAATTGAAAAACATCAACTGGCATACGGAAAACTGACCAACCGCATTCGGATTCTGTCGATATTTTTGTACAACGATCCATGGGTCATATGTGCCGTGTACGAGTCAACCCCGCCTCAATCTGAGGCGCGGTGTGGCCACCACCACTCAATGTGTCTGTCTTTTGTTTCAAAAGGAAATCATTTGAAGTGAAAAACATCAACTAGCATACGGAAAACCGACCAAACACATTCATATTGTGTCGATACTTTAGAAAAACGATCCATGGGTCATATGTGACGTGTACAAGTCAACCCCGCATTAATATGAGGGACGGTGTGGCCGGAATCACTCGAAGTCTCTCTCCTTTTCTTAAAATGGACAACAATTCAAGTACATACGGAAAACCGACCAAACGCATTCGGTATCCATTGAAAAATTAGGAGAACGATCCATGGGTCATATGTGACGTGTACGAGTCAACGCCGACTCAATCCAAGGCGCGTTGTGGTCAGCACCACTCAAAGTGTCTGCGTTTTGTTTCAAAAGTACATCATTTTAATTGAAAAACATCAACTGGCATACGGAAAACCGACCAAACGCATTCGGATTGTGTCGATACGTTAGCACAACAATCCATGGGTCTTATGTGACGTGTACGAGTCAAACCCGCCTAAATTTGAGGCGTAGTGTGGCCGGTAGCACTCATAGTGTATGTATTATGTTTAAAATGGACATTATTTCTGGTAAAAATATATGGTATACAAAAAACCGATCAAATTATGAATTGACTTCCGGATTCCACATATAATTTTCATCTAAATTTTAAATTGAATTTTAAATTAATTATGTATGTTTATAATTACGTTATGAATTCTAATTTAATTATGGATGTGTATAGTTCCACCATTATATATTAAATGTGTATGAATTTGTTCGCTATATGTAAGTGTTAGTTGGTTATTGCAGGTACAATAATTGTATATGTATGTGTTATTTTATTGCAAGTATAATAATTGGATTGAAAATGAGAGTGAACCCACAAAATGAGACCTGGTGGGAAAATTGGAGAGCTGGTTGCAAATTGGGGAGCTACTGGGAAAATTGCAGAGCTACTGTGCAATTTTCCCAGTAGAGGTTATGCCAATGGTTCAAAATCATTGGCATAGAATGTCTATGTTTTGTTTTACCAACAGTTCATAAAACCGTTGGTAAAACACCATTACCAACAGTTCAAAACCATTAGGAAAGAGGATATGTTGGGTTTTTTCCAACGGTTTTGAAAACCGTTGGGAAAAACAATGTAATTTTCAGCACTTTGTCCCAACGGTTGTAAACCGTTGGGAAAAAGCTTTCCCAACAGTTTTCCAGAACCGTTGGGATAGGGTAATTTTTCTCCACCCTATCCCAACGGTTCACTATAAACCATTGGGAAATGTTTTTCCCAACGGCTTACTTCCCTATGGTTTGCAGAACCATTGGTATAACATATACCAACAGTTCTCCAGCCTTTCACAATGGTTTAGAACCGTTGGGAAATCTTGTATTTCCAGTAGTGTTAGGATCCTCCCTAAAACTATTTTTTCAATTGTGTAAGAAGCATGATAAATCCCAATGATTAATCAATAGAAAAAACATGTCACTTAGGCATTTAAACTACATCCCCATCCTCACTAAGGCTCACTCACTGAATAACTCATAGTAGTATGTAACATAATACCAAACACACACATTGATGGAAAAACACACACAAACAATCACTCACTCACTCACTCACTAAAAAAAATCATTAGAAGGGTACCCCACATCCACAACTGCACTAGTAACCCAATGAAGCTAAAATAATATAATTACACAGTTGCACAAAAAATAAGGACAATTATTGAATCCCATCAACATCATGAAGCATAAAAGTTATCAAAAAATGAGAAAATGATATGGAAGTCATTCCAGAATCACCTCTCTCATGTGGAACCCCTTAATTCCTTAATACAAACCTAATGAAAAATAAAATAGAATTGATACCATAGCATGTAAAGAAGAAATTAAAGAGAAAGAATCCATTAAAGAAGATGAAACTGACCTAAAATATCCCAAGAATCAATCTATAGATGCCTGAAGATAAGTCCAATAAAATCGGATTCAAAATACTCTGAAAATATTATCCAGTATCTCTATGGGACTAATGAGAAAATAAGACAATAAAGGGTTTAAAGGAAGGGTTGTTTTATTTTTACCCTAGGATTAAAATAGAAAACCACGATGCAACACCCATATGCACATCACGAACCCTAGGATTTTCACTACACCATGACAGAACAAGGAGGTCCATTTCTATAGAGGCTAAAACATTTAATACATGGAAATTATATATTTTTATAAGAATATTAGTTAAATTATAAAATAAATTCCTTACTATCATAATAGTTATGTTCCTTTGGAATCTTATAACACAATCTTCTCAATTAATGGAAGATACTCAATACTTCCCTTAAAGATATTACCCTTTACTAAAAATACTTCAAACATTTATTAATATCCTATGGAAATTATATATAAGAAAGGGTGGGATCAAAATCTCAGTAAGGGTAAACAAAGTAGATACGTAAGAATAACAAGAACATAATTGTAAGAGAAAAAGAGAATAAATTTTGAAAAAATACCCTCAATATTAGTGATAATAATGATATATCATGGAATAAAATTTGGAAGTTTATAAGAAAGGAATCATAAGATAATTTAAGAACTTGATACATGATAAAATAACATTGGAATTAGACATAGAATTGCATCATTCATATACTCATAAAAATAATTTCCTTATTATTAACAGATAATTGATAAAACATATAAGGGAAATAAATGGGTGGATATAACTCCTGGGCGGGACACACCAACATCCCTAGTGGAATACCTATACTCATAGTTGAATCATTTCCCTTCCCAAACTATCATAGTAGTCAATGTTGCCTCCCAAGACCATCATAGTGGAACAATTACCTTACTAAACCGAGTTCTCTCCTTGTTCCAATCCCATCAATCTCATGTGATATTAATCTTTAACAAATGAATTGAAGGGAGATATATTCCCCACATGTATTTGTTTATAATGTAACCATCATATTTGTTATAACATCACCATCATCCTTGGTTATAGCATAACAACCATAACATAACAAAATTTATACATATGTGTTCCAAAAGATCATAAAGCACCCATCATATCATAACTGATGAACTGAAAAGGGTTGCATAAACATTTCTTCATTTAATGATAGATTAAACTATGAAAAATATTTGAGTATCATAAGAATTATATCATGGTATAACCAATGGAATAGAAATATGTTTAATAAACATCATTTCATAATGATCCATTTAGTGAAAGAAGAAGAGTAATATCCTTGGTTCATATCCCCAGTAAATAATATCTAACATCAACAGATGCCATCATAGATTGAAAATAAATTTATAAGATCATTTAAAAAATTTATTGAGGAAAATAAATTTTCTTATATTATCATTTATTTTAAACATAAAATATTTGGAAAACATTTTTAAAATACATTGTTTTTGAATAAAAATGGTTTTCAACTGAAAAAACATATTTCATAAAAATATTCATTAGAAATATAAAGTAAATAAAGATAGTAAAATGTAATATAAAAAATTTATTCTCATGATATAAACATAAGATAAAAAATCATGATTTTATTGGGATATTGTTCATGATATTTCATCATTTTAATCATAATCATAATCAATCTTGATAAATGATGCGATTGCGAGGTAAAAATATTACCACTTTGGTAACATTTAATCATAAGACCAATGAATGAATAAAATTAAACAAATATTAAAATATCATTAACATAATTACATTAATGAAATTACATTTTAAAGGTATAGTATATACAACTCATAGTAGCAGATAGGTTTATAAGATATGTTATTCCATAAAGAAGGAAAATTGAGACAATCACCCCTTACTGATTTGTTATCTTTTGAGTCATATACCACATTAAAGAGAGATAATAATAATGATATGTAAATATATATAATTTTAATGATGTAAATCCTAAAATAAATCCATTATTAGTAGATACACTATATAAAACAAAAATGTGGTGAATATGAAATGTGTTTCATAGATGTAAAAAGTGAGACAAAAATACTGTATCTTAAGTATTGAATTACATTATACATGTTAAAATATCATGAAAATAATTATAATTTAATTATATGTATATTACATAACCATATTCATATATATAATACAATATATGGGTTTTTATGACCTTTTGCTAAAAATTTATTAACAATTCCATGTTAATGTCACGTTTCATGTAATAAATGATTTGTTTTTCTTGTTTGGTTTATCTAGATATTTTTAGTCCTATTAATTTAATCATGGTTCCATAATCTATTGAATTTTAAGATTTATATGACTGTTATATTAATTTAGTATAATATTTTTTTAATGTAGTCAATAAAATTTAGTGATATAAAATGAAATACACCGTTCATGTAGATGTTAGGCCGTACATGCACATGAATGCTATTTTTATTTTCTTACTAGATTGAAAAAAAATTATTGGTAAATGATATATGATATTTTAATAATAATTTTATTACAAATATATTAAATAAATTAATTAAAACCATTATTAATACCTTCTGTTTAAAGTGGGAATTAATGACATCGCACCATGAGGTGGTAGTATGTTGTAGACAAACACCCTGTTATCATATTCCCCCAAAATGTGGAGTATGAACGTATGTATGAAATAATAATTTATGAATAATAAAAAAATAATATATATAATATGTATCATATATAAATAATAAATCCATCATTATGTCCAGCCTCGAGGGGTGGTAATGGAGAAATGAAAAACATTAGTTTGCGAGGTGGTAGTTCACAGTACACTAGAAGGATGGTTTCATATCCTATTTGATAGTGGTGGAGATGGTTATATATCATTAAAATAACATAAAAAATATCATTATATGGACTAAACTATGTATAATATATCATAATAGTATAATATTAATTTAAGGAGGTGGAGGAAGAAATAAAACAAAAATGGTCATTGATGAATGTTACCACTTTTTCTGTTATACTCCATAGAATTGAACAAGAAGCCTTACTAGGTTGGATTTATGTCCCCAAAAAGTACTCTAATATGATACGAGAGAAGTTTTTAATTTGTTTGGGTAGGGTTTTGTTGATCCAAATGGCATCTGATGTGGGGATAAGTGAGGGATGTGTGTTCCCTTTTATAGTTGATGATAAGTGGATTTTTGTAAATACCATTATTTAATCACTATTTAGAAGTAAATATGACCTCAAGTGGCTCTAAAATTTATAATTAATGATTTTTAAGATTTTATAGTCGATTCGCACTTCCACCATACAATGAAAAACGTTTTTTAAACATTTTGTTCCTTAACTTATAAGTTTCCTTATTTTTATCATTTTTTGTTTTTCACTATAGAAACATGTCTTTTTAACCAAGGTAATTTATCTTTTATGATTAAAATAAAATGAGTATTATTAGATAATTTTTAACTATTATTTATAAATATTATATATAATTTATAAAATAAAAATCTCATTTTTTTGAAAATTAATTTTATAACAATTACATGTAACGTGTGGAAACGCAACTTTAACCTTAACCATGCTAACAGAATTATTACTATATTGGGGTAAATATAATCATTATTAAAGATAAATTGGACAATTATTTAATAATAGATGATATTTATTAATATTTAAATATATATATAATAATATCATATTTTAGTAATTTTAAACAATTTAATAAGATATCATTTATTATAAAATAACATTAATATCAATTTTGACATTATTTATTTAATTGGAATTTAAAAATATCAAGTCAATAATGGGATTAAAATATGTCATGGAAGAACCAATTTAACAAGATATTATTATAAAAAAAAGTAATCTTAAAAACTAATTCATTCAATTTTTTCAAGTTTAATATTTTTAGTATCATGTAATTTATTTAATTATTAGCTAAATAATTACTGCATTGGTGATTCTTAATCATTTAAAGTAATAACTTCAACTCTAAAAATTTAGAATAAATTACCAAGATAAAAAACTCATCTATATTTATAAATAATATTTATAACCAAACATATTTTTTCCCTATCCCAAATCATGATACATATTTAAGGAAAAGAAGATTTTATTACCTTTTTCTAAACATAACTTATTATACTTGTAAATTTCATGGAAAAGTGTCCCAAAAATATAAAAATATAGAATTAGGTGATTAATGTATAAATATGTCCAAAAACTGGGTATTGGTGAATTTGGATGTTTATTTTGACACTTATATTCTTAAATTAACCCCCATTAAATCAATCTTAACCTTAACCGTGATAATTAATTTTTACTGTATTTGATATTAATTTTAGTAAAAAATTATGTTGGAATTATTAGAAATTAAAAATTAATTTTTTTTCGAAATATATAATCCAATTTTTTGAATTACATTATCATAATTGGTAGAAATAAATTTAAACTCAATCCCACAAACGTGATGAGAAAACATGTTTTTAATGGAAAAATGATCAACAGTTTACAATGTTTTTATACCCGATTCAATATTAATTTTTTTTCAATGACATAAATTAGATAAATATGTGTATAATTTTATGGTTTATACTTTAAAACCAATTTAAAATATATGTTAAAATTATAATTAAATTAAATTAAAAGGCAGTTTCATTTGAAATTCAATATTTTTCACTATTCATAAAAAGTCAAACTTTTCATAAAAATCATGAAATATAAAAATAAGATAATTTTGATATTATGAATTCAAAAATCAATTTTAATTTATAAAAAACAATTTTTCTACAATTTTCAAAAATTAATTTTATTATTGTTCGCAAAAGGGCATAAAAAATAATTTTTTTAGAAAATAGTAATATTGAATGTATAAAGAATTTAATTAAAATTATGTATTTTATTATCAATATTTTCTATTTATATAGAAAATTATAAATAATATTTAATATTTATTTATTATAATTTATAACAATATGTTTAATGGATTGGTTATAACATTTGAGTTTACATAACTATATTAATAATATTTTGTGGGTTGGATAAAACTAATTGTTGTGTGTAATGAAAGTTAAAAAAATTGTTGTTTGCACTACATGAATAAATTGTTGTTGTCTATAAATCAAGCACTAAAATACATTTAATTTATTCAGAAAAATATAATGCATAAAAACTAGGGTTTTTACACTTCCCCCCTCTTAAAATTAATTTCTCCCTTAAAATTCATCTTGGTCATAAATGGATTACCATTTGAAAATTCATTCATAAAAACCCATAATTTACAAATAAGTTATAAAAATTCCTATAAAATGGATATTTGGAAACATAAAGGTTATGTAAAGTAACACATAAACTTTTTTTGTCATTTTAGAACATAAGTGTAATGTAAATATTTTGACATAAAAAAAGGAATAAATAATTATTGAGAATGATAAATATCACTAATCTAAAAAAGTGGGAGATTTAGATATTATTAAAACCAAAAAACTATAAACCTAAGAGGCTTGAAAATTCTAATTGATATCATAAAAAATAATGATAACATGAAAACATTTTATTCTTGGATCCTTTTCTTAAAGTTGATGAATTTTCACAAAAAGATATACTTACATGATTTTATTCCATTTCATAAGAACAATATAACCCCTGTGTTTTTCCTTGATAAATTTCCACATTATCTATTACTCTTTGAAATGAAGTTAGATTTGTTATGCCTGAAGCACTAACATATTATAAGATCCATAAATAATATGACAATTCATTCTATTTACCTTTATTTATCATCACAAAATAATGTTTTTAAAAAGTTATGAATAAATATTTATATGGTGAAATAATGTATTAATCGCTGAAGAGGAATCCAAAAACAACTGGGAAATTGGGCTATTCCAAGCATCTATACCCATTTATTATAGAAACTATCTGTATAGAATTCCTGGAAAAATCTATACACAATGTTTTAAAAAAAATTTTGGTATAGGTTGAGCTACACTAATAGTTTTTCAATTACCATGAGTATATAGTCTTAACATATGTTCCTCCTCCTACCCTATTAATCTACAATCCCTACATCCCCCTCCCCTTCTATGGGCCTCAACCTCCCCCTCCCTTCATTACGCGATGCTGCCCCCCCATCCATTATTCTTCCTCCATTTCTAGAATTGTTTTTATTGTGATATTTCAGAGGTAAGCTTTCCGTACCTCCTATTATTTTACCCTCACCCGAGTGATTATCGATTGTATTCTATAGTGTTCACCCCTAATTAGAGGATATTTTTATTCCAATCTCCTTCATCATCAGATTAGTGTGTTCTGAATCCTTCTTATCTTCTATTGGCTATTATTTTCATTCTTATCTAGGCATGATATTCTCTGGGATCTTGTTATAATCACTTTTATAATCATTTTTTAAAATTTATTATCTAATAGTGATCAATAATAGTATTTTAAATTCTTATAAGAACTATTTTAATTACAATTTTTTCATTTTAAACACAATCCTTGGAATTCCTATAAATTTATCTTAAATATAAGATTGTTTTTGTAGAATATTTTAGGGATTTAGATACTTTTAGAGTTAAAAATCATATATAAGTTAACTATAGGGGTTAATATTGGGTTTTATAATGCTTGAGTTAAGGGATTTAATTATTGAAATTTAAATTGTTATACAATGTACCATGGTAAAACTATATATTAGATTCTTTTAACCTAAAAATAAATAATTCCATGATGATGTACATAATTATAATATTATAGGTAAATATGGGATATTTCTTTATCTAAGAACGTAGGTTATTCAGGAATTCACTATTGTATTTATTGTAATGGTAAAAAATGTGTCTTATAATTCATTATTTTTATCGAGGCATAAATTAAGGATAAATGTTTCTTTCAAATAAAAATATATTTTTATTTAATAAATTTAATAATTTTAAAACCTTTATTATGTAAAAATATTTTTAAAATAATTTGGTAAATGTCATGAAATAATTATATAAGTTAGAATTGAAATATTATTAGATCAAATTCATTTAATAAAAATGGTTTAAATTGATAAAGTTTTACACAGTAATTTAGTTATTTAAGAAAACATTAATGGTAGAAACATTAGCTTGAAATATTTTGATTAACTATGGAGTGTGACATAGTTGTTTGTTAATAATTCTTCCTTATTTCATTTATGAAGTATTTAGTAGTCATAAATTTATTTACATTACACATTAAATGAAAAAAAACATTTAACCAAACCTTACCTTAATTAATATGTTTCATCTTTGGTGAAGTTATGGATACGTTTCATAAAGTGGTATAGAATGGATTAATTATTTTGTATTGATGAATCTTATGGAAATTAAATACATCTTAAATTGAAATAGAACATCATGTAAAATCTATTTTCATTATGTTCGAATAATATCTGTAATATTGACCTTAATTAAAATATTTTCAATAATATTTTTTTCAATTATGTTTTAAAATGATAATACCTTTCTTGATGATAAATAACCAATTTTTTCTATAATTACTTAGTATTTATTTATTCCAAAACACGATCCATTTTTGAATTTCTATGAATATTCCTTGGTTTTTCTTATAATATTCATTATTAATTTTTTATTTGGATGGTAGTATTATATATGTGACACTCTAAAAATACATTGCATTCAATTTGTTTTTTTATTAGTGTTCTCTAATTTCCTCTACACTATAATTTAAATTTGTTTTTGAATTTGGGTTTCATTCAATAATTATAGTCAGTGTAATAAAAATGTTCATATTTATTAAACTATTATTGTGCATATAAAAGGGGATATATTCCTGTGATAGATCTACAAATATGGTATCTTATCCAGCAGTGAATTTGTTCTGAAAGAATGGATTGGTATCTAGATTTTTCGACTATATATCTGATTGGATCATGATGCTCTCACTCTGTCCAATTTCACATTATCCAATATGATGATAATAAATGTGTATTAAATCCATATACAATTTCATATTTAATATATCATACAACTCTGATCTATCAGTGCCTTTATTATGTTTCGGGTATATTTTTGTTATTTTATAAATTTTAGTTTTAATGATATTAGGTTTGGAATATAATTTACATTTTTATCAATTATGGTTGAATTTAAAATATATTACTATATTGTGTTTCATTAGTTTTGATTTTGGTGACACATTTTTGTAATTCTTGAGTAAATTGTTTCCGTCATAAAAAAAATTGTATTTAATTGGATTAACGTCATATTCAAAACATGGATGTTTAAAAACAGTTTAATAAATAAATATTTATTTAATTTGGTTGTATGACAACCATAAACATTATTACACATTAATAAATGATTTATTACATATTAATACACTTAATAAAACCCATATAAATGAGAATTATTGTTTCTTTTTGAATTAGGTATATTACTTAAAAACATAATATTGGGAAGAGAATAAATATATTTAAAACATCTTTAACATTCTCAAAATACTCATTAGAACATAAAACTACATGGGATAACCTAGGGACATACATAAGAGATTGGGGAACTATAAATATCATTATGTTAATAAACATTGAATAAGTGATACATGTTATAAAATAATCATATCAATGAGAAATAAAAGGAAGATTAATAATAAGGCATGGTATACCATGATAATCATAACATGGGAAATGTGGCGCCAATTTAAAACATAAAATCATAAACATAGGCCAAGGATATACCCAAAAAGATATAATGGTGGAAAAATTCCCATAAAGTAATATAATTCAATCCCAATATCAAATGTGACATATAATGACACTAAATTTTACCCAATAAAATGGAGTGCTATCAGGGAGTACCCATCACATTTATTTCATTCTCATGTTTATGTGTGCAACATAGATCATAAAACATAGATTCATTCATCATCATAATTTATTACACAAAAAATAAATTTGTAATAAATACATTTAAGTCCCCAAAAATTATCTATATGTGAATAAAGGTTAATACCCTTGATAGAAAAATAGGCATGGTATTCACTGCACTATTTTCTGGCGTAGAAAATCATCGTGAAATTTTGGTAACAAAATGGAATTACTTAAAAATTAATAAAAACGGTTTATGAGAGAAAAAATGGTCTCCAATCATTTTGAAATAAAATATTATGTATTAGGGACATGTAAATACATGTTCCAACTTTAGAAAATTGAAATATAATTCATATGTTCAAAAAAAACTTTAATAATGAAGCGAAAGTGAGGACCCCTTACACAATTACAACATAGAACAACTTTGGTATGGGAAACATTAAGGAGAATAAAAGATACCTCATTAATATATCGTTTTTTATAGTAAGGAATTTATTATAAATGAATGAAAACACAACAATTTGAAATTACATGAACTAATTTCAATGATGTTTCATGAATTTGAAAGGAGGAGAGGAAGGTCCCTTAACATATTTTGGAATGGTAACAGGTTTTCATAATTTCTCATAGGAGGTCTATATTTTATTGAAATGGGCTACAATAATTTATAAATAAAATTTATTGTAAGGGGGATATAAAAGAACATACCCAACATAATAAAATGCTAACAAAAATACATAACATAAAAGGAGTGCTTGATAAAAGAGGATAGTAGAAGATCCCTTACTTGAGTGTGTGATTCCAAAAGATTGAGAGTGGATTCATGAGATATTAGGGTAACCTTGTGAGGAATATATAGAGTGTATTGATGTTTATGGATGTTCTTTGAGGTGTTTTACAGAAGATAAATTGGTGTTTGGTTTGGTTTTATTAGAAAACATGGGGATTTTTTATTATTTAGTTTTTGGACTCTACATAATAAAATATCCAAAATCACAAACCATCCAAGGGGTTTTCCAATTTTTCTACCAAATGGGAGTGTTATATATTGTTTCATAAGTCTAATGGTTTAACTAATTAAAAAATACCCTTTCTTTTGTGGATGTGATTCACACTTTCAGATAAATGATTTTAAATCATTAAAATATATTAAATGGTTTGGAGGATTCATAATAGATTTATACAATTTATAAAATAATTATAAAATCACAATTTTTTAAATTAAAAACAAATATTTTGTTCTGTATAACCTTTGTAGTATTTATTACATCAATTTTGGGCCATTATGATGTCATAATACACAAAATATTTTATATGGTATTTAATTTTCACCTGAAAATCCGGATATCCTAGAAAATTATAAAAAATTAACAGTTGGATAATTTTTATGTTATGATTTCAAAAAAATATTGATTTTATCTAAATAATTTTCAAAATATGTTAATCATAAAATTTAAAATAAAATTGACAGTTACTGAGAAATGTTGGGGTTTCTACAAAAACAATTTTCAAAATCGTAGAAAAATTACATTTAACTACAAAAAACTATACGATAATTTATATTTAATATAAATTATTTAAAATTAATATTTTAATAAAATATAATTTATTTCAAAAAAAAAATTTAATTCATCAAATGAAATTTCATAATTGAAATTGTACAATACTTAAAATTAAATTTTTTGTTTTATCATATATATTTTTTATCAAACTTATGGAAAAATAATTTATAAAGTAAAATCAATATAAAATAAATAAATTCATTAATTTAATGAAATTTAAATATAAATATTTATACTACTAGAGTTACAGTATTTCAGGTATTTGTTAAATTGTTTTTTACTTTTAATTAGCCTATTTTCATTTTACTATGGTAATTAATATTTACTACAATTACTATTAATATGGTTAAAAAATTAAGTTGATATTATTACAAAAAATTAATTAATATCATTCAAAATATGGAACAAATTATATTAATATCAATTAATATAGGTGGAATAATTTAATTTAAAATATTACATGTAACCAAGATGAGAAACAATTTTCCAAAAAATCCATTTTCTAAAGAAATGATGAATTCATTTTAACAATATAACTCGTAATATTTATTATATGGATTTAAATTAATAAATATAGAAATTAAAAATAAAAATTTAATTTAAATAATTTACCATAATATGTTACTTTAATTAATAAAACCGAGATACATTTGTCAATTTTTAACAGTTTTCAAAAAAATGCATTTGAGATTTAAAATAAAGATATACTGAATTTTGATATAAATATACTCTAAAATAAAATTAAATTAAGAAAATTATAGTGTTACTATTTTAAATTTAAATAAAATTATAAATATAATTACACTTTTAAATAAATTAATTTATCAATATAAAAGAAAATTTTACATAAAAACTGTATTTTTTACTATTTACTAAAAATCAATATTTTATAGAACAATTCCAAATTTTTACCCTATGTTAATTAGGATATGATGATATAAAAAATTGAGTGAATTTTATAAAATAAATTTTCTAAATGTTATTGTAAATATTTATATTAATTTATCGATAAAAAATCATTTTTGAAGAAAACATACAAAAAGTCATTACAAAAAATCGATTGATAATTTTCTAATTATTTATTAATATATTTAGGATATATATAAATTTCATAAATTATTTTCTCCTACTCATATCCATACATTTAATATAAAGGATAAAACATTAATATTTAAATAATCATACATTGTTTGGGTTCAGTGTTGCGTATTGCAAAGGCAATCGAACAAAGTTTTCTATTTTGAAAACCTAGGGTGTTACATTATCTCCCACATTAATAAATTTCATCCTCACAATTAGAACTTAAAATCAGTAAGAATCATTTTGAATGTTATAAATATCTTTATTGAAAACCAACATAGAAAATGGGTTTAATAAAACATTCTCTTGAAAGGAGAGTAAGAGAATTATGAATGTCATCACATAACTTGGTTTCAAAGTAGGATAACATTAATTTAATGTGAAAAATATACATAGAATATAATGATAAAAAAATGAGTATTTGAGTGTGATAAATAAAATGGTCAATATAAATTCAATATCCCTTAGTCTATAAATCTATGATGGATGAAATGACCATCAATACATTAGAATATTTAAATATTTCTAATTTAAAAAAAATTCTCTAGAGTTAAGGAATTCCTTCATCATATAAGCTAATAACATAAGGAAGTATTCTTTATTTACATGTAAAATTAATTTCCAAAACAATATCATATAATTCTCTAAACAATGAGAATTGAAGATGATTTTTTATACCTGAATAATTAGAATAAAATTCTAACTGATCACATACTACACCAGAGAATAACAAGTAATACCTTATGTCTTTTCTAAATCCTAAAGTGGTTATTATAAAGTGAGATAAAACCTTAATCAAATAGTATCCAATATTATACAAAAGTCCCAATGTTTTAATATAGATCATTCTGTAAATAAATACCCATATATAATAGTAATAACCTAAAAATATAAGCTCATTCTTCTTAGATAATCATAATCGGAATATATTCCTCAAACCAAATAAAACACCTCAAACAATATGGTTAATCAAATCAAAAAAAAATATTTTTTCCAGTAATATGTTTCCAGAAATGTAATTCTAAACATAGATGACATAAATCTTCAAAATTTGTATCAATGATTTTAAACATAAGTTTATCCTCACAAATATCATCCCACTAATCTTTAAGAATGTCCCATAATAAATCACCTATTAAGAATCATCAATCTGTCAATCATTTATTCTATAAAGTATCATGTTATCACTTAATCACATTATAGGTTTTGGGTGGAATTCAAAATAATTTTAATGTCCATATATAAAATTCACCAAGGAAAATCCATAAATGTTTCATGATTCTTATATCAAGAATAAAATTGATATTCTAAATTTATAACATAAATATAAAATACTCATGCATAAAACATTAATATATCAACTACCAAAATTTCTATAATACATGTCCCCCATTAGTTCCAAACATTTGATATAGATAATATTCCTTGAAGTGAAATTTTATCCATACTATCGAATAATCATCCTTCTCCTTATACTTTTGTAGACACAAAGGATGATACATGGTACGAAAGGTGAATTACCCCTCCCAGTAATTTATGAGGACAACCATTCCTTAAATGTGATAACGCCAAATTACTTTATAGGATGGTTGATAATATTTCCAATAACATCATTCCATCTAACATAAATATGGTATATATAGTCATTTTTTGATGATGTAAAATCATTTTGGTTGGTGAATCGATATTATTAGAAACTTTACAAGACTTCTAGTGGGTCGTTATTTGATATAAAACCTGAATTCAGTATTATGGAGTACATGTTTCATGTAAATTGATTATCATGATCCATATCAGAATTGCACATTACTTTTTCCCTTATTCGTGGAGATTGTTATTGCTCATATTTATTTTCAGCCCTTCAAATAGAGAATTTATGTAGATAATACCCAACTTATCCACATTTTTTACATTTAATTCAAAAAGTCACTTTGTATTATTTTTATTTCCATCCATCACATTATGCACTTTTGACATGGAAATTTGGTACCTTATGCCCATCTTCCCACACATAAAAAATAAACAAGTCCCTTTGGGACAATTCCATTGGTTCCTATTTCTACACTTCCCTCATAGAGTAATTTTGGTCATGTTTCCATTATCATCTTTATTATAATAACTCACATGGGATTTCATCATCCTCTATATTAACATCTTTGGGAATTCAACAAAATTACAGTTTTTAGTTGTGATTTTTGAAAAATGGTTTTGAATAATAACAATATATTCTACTTGATCTCCTATACAATTTGGTATCTCTTTTGGGAAATCACGAAATTTTCCTTCACATTGGTTGTTTATTCAGTTACTCTTATTTTCATCAATTGGATTGAATAAAGAGAATAAAATCAAATATGAGTATTTTTAAACACATAAACAAGAATCCAATGATATTAAAGTGATAACATATAAATAAAATTTATTTTCTTAACTTATGACTTTTTAAGATTCAATCATTGTTATCCAATAAATATTTTATAATATGGACATTTTGGGAATTTTTGATCCCTTTATAATGGTTCATAATGAGATTGAAAATTTACTAATGAATATCCCATCAGAGTGTCACACTAGGTGTGAAGTAAGACCCATTGTCGTATACCAGGTTACACTGAGTTAGGCTCGAGATACCTTGTTAGAGTTATTAACCCTAGGTACCTATGTAATGGATCCAATTAATGTTTTATTATACAAAAAGGGATTTATTTTCTAAAATAAACACTTACTCTACACATAAAAAAAATTAGAGATGTTTTCTTATACCCAGCCTAAGTCTTTTACTGGAGTTTTGTAATCCAAATCCAAAAAAATAACTAGAATTTTCCTCTGATACCATCTAAGACAACCTTGCTCTATAATACACATTAATAATTGATTTATTTCTTACTAATAAATTTATTAAAACCTATATTATTGAGAAATATAGTGTATTTATTAATTTTTCACATTATTTAAAGATTAAAAATAGGGAATACAACATCTTTATTGAAAATTTTTTTAACATGGTCAAAATATTCCTTTGAATATAAAACTGCATGGGATAACCTAGGGACATACATAATAAATAGGCGATCTATAAATATCAGTAAGGGAATAAACATGGAATACGAGATAATTATTTTACAATGGGTATATCAATGAGGACTAAAAGAAACATGAATAATAAGTCATGGTATATAATGATAATCATAACATGGGAAATGTGGAAATAATATAAAACATTGAATCATAAACATAGGTCAAGGCTAAAACCGCCATGAAATCATTGTGGAAGAAGTCCCACAAAGGAATTAGGTTAACTAGTTATCCCAATGAGATGTTTCATGAAATGAAACATTACCCAATTCATTGGAGAACTATCTAGACACACCCATCATATTCATTCCATTATCATGCTTATGTGTGCCGTATAGATCATACAACATGGATTCCATCATCATCATATTTTATTCCATGATCAATGAATATAGAATAATTACTTTTAAGTCCACCATAAATAATTATATGTGTGTATAGATGAATACCCTTGATAGAAAAATGGGTATGGTATTTCTACAACAATCTTTTGGTATGTAAAATCTTGGTGAAGTTTTGACAGCATAATGATGTTACTTATAAATTCATAAAAATGGTTGATGGGAGTAAAATGTGTCTAACATCATTTGGAAATAAAATTGGAAATAGTTGGTAAGTGTAAATAAATGTCCCAATTTTATCATGTAGAAATATAATGAATAAGTTCATAAATAAAATGGAATTAAAAATGGAAGGGGAGGATCACATCTCAAATTTCGGCATAGTAACAATATAGGAAACGATCCAAATGAGAGAGTATAAATGTTCCCTCATTTAAATAACATCAATTTTACATTATGATAATTATTATAAATGAATTTAAATACAACCTTTGGAAATTAGGAGAACTAATTTCAAATATGTTTCATGAATTTGAATACAAGAGAGGAAGGTCCCTTACAAAATAACAGCTTGGTAACATGTGTACATAAAGGTTCGTTGGAGGGATAAATGAGAGTGAAAGGGGATATAATAATTTATAAATAAAATGTAATGTAATGGGGATATGTAAGAACATATCACAACTTAAGAAAATGGTAATTAAAATTCATTATATAAAAGAAGTTATTTATAAAAGAGGAGAGTGGATGATCCCTTACATGAGTGTGTAACTACGAATACATGGGATGGTCTTCCTGAGAACTAGGGGAACCTTGAAAGGTATCTATAGAGTCTAGGTAAGAGTATGGAGGTGATAAAATTAGTTTTTGTGAAGAGAAATGGGATATTGTGTCGGTTTATATTCTAAAAGAGGGGGATTGGTTTTATTATTTAGTTTTTTGACTCTATATAATAAAATATAAAAACCAAAAACACTCCCATAAGTTTTTCCAATAATTTATATAAAGTGAGAGTTTTTTTATTTAATAAGAAAAAGGGACCAAATTATTAAAATAAAACCCTTTCTTATGTAGAGGTGAGTCACACTCCTAAATAAATGATTTTGAATCCTTAAAATATATTACATGTTTTGGAGGATTCATAATAGATTTATAAAATTGATAAAATGACCATAAAATAACATTACATTAAAATTTAAAACATATATTTAGTCATGGATATCATTTATTATATTTATTACATCACTTTTGGGTCATTGTGTTGTCATAGTACACAAAGTATATTTGTATAGTATTTAATTGTTAACTGAAAATTTGAATGCCCTAGAAAATTATGAAACATTCACTATAGGATAATGTTGAAATTATTATTCCAAAAATAATATTCATTTTATCTTAATAGTTTTATAAATAAATAATTTTTTTAAATAAAATTTACATTTATTGACAAATGATGAGTTTTTCACAATAATAATTTTCAAACCCGTATAAAAATTACAAATGACTTCATAAAAATTATATTTTAATTTATATTTAATAAAAATTATTTTTTATATTATTAGTTGATTAAAATATAATTTATTTATAATTAAATTAATAATCAAATGAGATGTCTTAATTTAAATAGCATAATTCTAAAAAAATTATAATTTGTGTTTTATCATATTTTTTAGCCAACTTATTACAAAATAATTTATGAAGTAAAAATAATAAGGAATAAATATAATCATAATTTTAATGAAATGGAAATAGAAATATTCATACTATTAGAGTTACATTGTTTCTAGTACTTGTAGAATCATTTTTTAGCTTTAATTAACCCATATTCCTTTTCCTATGGTGATTATTATTTACTTAAATTGTTGTTCATATTTTTTAAAAATTTTGTTTAATATATTAAAAAATATGAATTAATAGGATTAAAAATATTTAAAAATATTTAATAAAATTAATTCACTCATGTGGAATAATTTAATTTCAAACAAAACTCGTAAGCACTGTGGAAAGTAGTTTAAAACCCCAATTTTCAAGGAAAAGAGGAATTTTCTTTAACAATATAACTAGTAATATTCATTATATAGATTTAAATTCAAAAAAAATATGTAATATAAAAATTTAATATAAATAATTTCTTATTAGGGTTCATTTTAATTAATTATAATCGAGATACAATTTTTATTTAAAACAATTTTCAAAATAAATGCATTTGAATATTAAAAATAAACTTCTAATAAAATCCAATAAAAATATAATTTAAAAATTAGTTAATTTAAATAATTATATAAGACTTATTTTAACTTTAAATATAATTATAAGGCTAATTATACTTTTAAATTAATCAATTTTTCAATATAAAAGACAATTTCACATAAAAACTATATTTTTCACTATGTACTAAAAAAATATGTATTTTCTAAAAAATTACAACCAAAAGTTAATTATTATATTATGATATAAAAATTAGATTTTAATTTATAAAATAAATTTTATTGAAAATTATTTTAATATTTTTTTTATAAAATGAAATAAAAAACATTATGAGGGAAACAAATAAAAAAGGCATTACCAAGAATTGATTGATTATATTCTAATAATTTATTGATATATTTTGGAAATATATATATTTAATAAAATATTTCATCATACTAATATAAATAAATTTAATATAAAGGTTAAAATATTCATATTTAAATAATCATTGTTTGTTTGGGTTTGATGTTGCGTATCACAAAGGCTATCGAACAATGTTTTCACATTTGAAAACTTAGTGTGTTACATTATTCCACCATTTAATAAATTGTATCCTTGAAATTTAAAATTTTAATTGGTAAGAATATTTTTGAAACTTTTAAATATATTTATTGATGTCCCTCATCGAAAAATGGGTTAATAAATCATCCTCTAGAAAGCAGAAAAAAGGGATGTATGAATGTCGTCACCCAAATAGTTTTCCATGTTGGAGAAAATTACTGGGAAGTGAAAAATATACATGGAAGAGAAAAATAAATCTATTGAACTAGTTTAGTGTGATAGAGATCATGGTCATTATGAAGTCAATGACCATAAAACCATAACCTCTAATGGATAAAATGACCATCAATTCATCTTATTATAAAAACCGTTTTAATTAAATAATTATTTCCCTAGAGTTAAGTGATTAATTTATCATCTAAGATATTAACATAATGAAATACTATTTCAAGAAAATTAAAATTAATTTACACTGAAATCTCCTATTTGTATCCAAATTATGAGAACTGAAGATGATTTTTTATACCTGAAGCACTAGAATAAGCTACTAACAGATCATATAATACTCCAAATAATAACAAGTTATCCCTCCTATATTTACTAAATCCAAAATGTTTGGAAAAAAGTGGGATAATACCTTTACACATTAGTCTTCAAAATTCTATAAAAAACTCAAAGGATTAACAAAAATAATTCATTAAATAAATACCTACATATAACAAAAAAACCTAAAATGTAAATATTGTTTTAACCTCAATGGGTGTCTCATGCCATTCTTTTTACTGCCTAGAAAATGTAAAATAATTCACCCAAGTTAATCATAATGGGTACATATTCCTCAACCCAAATATAACATTTCCCAAAATATGGTTAATCATGTAAAAATAATAAGACTTTATAATGTAATATGTTTATGAAAATGTCATACTAAATTTACTTCACATAAATATTAAAAAGTTGTATCAATTATTTTAAGCATATGTTTATCATTAAAAATATCATGACAAGAATCTTTAGGTTTTTTTAATAATTAATCACCTATTAAAAATTATCAATTCCTCAATCATGGTATTTTTAAAATATAAAATTATCACTAAATCACTTAAAAATTTAAATGGCACAATTCAAAATAAATTCCATGTCCTTATAGAACAACAACAATTGAAAAATCCATAGATGTTTCATGATTATGATATCCATAACATCATCAATGTACTAATTTTAAAACATAAAATATAAAATAACCATGAATAAAAACATTAATATTTACACTAAAAAAATTTATATAATATAGGTCCCTTCGTATTCTCATATATTTTAGGCAGATACACTTTCTTGTGGTGTACTAATATCCATACAATAGAATTTTCGTCCTCCACCATGTAGTTTTATAGAATCGATGGTTGATTCATGCTACGAATGGTGAATTACATATCCTAGTAATTTATATTAGATTTATAAGAGGACGACCATTCTGTAACTAGGATAACACACAATTTACCCCAAAGAATAATTAATAATATTTTCAAGAAGAACATTCCCACTAACATCAACATGGTATACATAATCATTTTTTTGAATATATCCAATCATTTCAGGTGGTGATTCTTTATCATTAGGAAACATAAAATAACTCTAGAATGGAATGAATTGAAACAAAACATTAAATACACTATTCTGGGGGTAAATGTTACATGTACACCAATCATCATTTTCCATCTCCGCATTGGACATTCCTTATTCTTTTTTTGTTGGAGATTTTTGATGCACATCATGCTTCTCAGCCCTTTAAATAAATCATTGGCATAGATAACTACCAACTTAACTTCATTAATTACATATAATTTTATAAGGCACATTATATTGGTTTTTATTTCAATACACACATTATCCATTTTTACATGGAAATTGGATATCTTATGCCCCATCTTCCCACACATGAAACATATCCTAGTCCCTTTGGGACATTTCCGTTGGTGCCTCTTTACACAGCTGTGGTAAAAAAGAATTTTGTTCATATTTCCCTTATAAAATTTATTATATGATCTTCTTTGATATGTTTTCTTCCACTTTGTTGACTTATTTGGGAACTAAACAAACTCTTAGTTTTTAAATGTGATTTTTGAAATCTGGTTTGGCTTAATCCCAATATATTCTACCTGAGCTCCCATTTGATTAGGTATCTTTGTTAGGAAATAATGACATTTTAATTCACATTATTTGTTTAATTAGTTACATTTATTTTTATCTATTAACAAGAATAAAGGTTTAAAAATTTAATATGATTTTTTTAGACACAGAAACCGTAGTCTTATGAGATTAAATTGATAACTTATAAATAAGATATATTTTATTAACTTATGAATTTTTAGGCTTAAAAATATATTATCCATTATATATTTTCTACATATGACACTTATATGAAATTTGGATCCCATAATAATGGTTCATAATGTTCTTGAGAATTTACCCAAAAGTATGCATCGGTTGTGTCAAACTAGGTGTGTATTAAAGAAATTTGTGTTGTACCAGGTTACACCGAGTCAGGCCCAGGACACCTTTTTTGAGTTATTACCCTTAGATATATCTATTCCCAAACCACATCCTCTTATCGGTCCCCAAATGGGATTTATTTTCTTTATAAACAACATATTATACACTTACCAAAATTTAGGGGTGTTTTCTTATTCTATGTATTATAACTATGACTTTCTCTAGATTTTTCAAATCTTAATCCCAAAAATAAGTAAAAGTTTTCTTTTGTTACCAACTATGAAAATCCTACACTTTATTAAAAATTTATACTTGATTTCTTACATAAAAATACCATTAATATTACATGGATTATCTAAAAGTATCATGTCTTTAGGAATTAGTTATATTACATAACAACATAAAATAAGGAATAAAACATCGTTATCGAAAACTTCTTTAACATGTTCCAAATACACCATCGAACATAAAAATATATTGGATAAACTGATGAATTAAATAAAAAATAGGTGCTCTATAAATCCCAGTAAGGGAATAAAAATTTCATATTAGATACATTTTAGATAATAGGAATAAAAATTATAATTAAAATTAACATGAATAATAAGGCATGACATAGTATGATAATCCAAACATGGGAATTGTGGATACAACTTAAAAAACAAATCATAAACGTAGTTCAAGGATAAACATATCAATAAATCATAGTGAAAAAAAGAAAAATAAAGGAATTTGGTTCACTCCGTATCCAAATGTGAAATATCATTATAATAAACATTACCCAATGCATTAGAACACTATCAGGTCACACCCATCATATTTATTTTATTCTTATGATTATGTGTGCCACATAGATCAAATAAAATGAATTCATTGATAATAATAATTTATTCTATGATTAATTAATGTAGAATACATAAATTTCAGTACCAATAAATAAATATATATGTATAATGGTTAATAATCTTGAATTAAAATTGGGCATTTTATTCACTACACAATTTTTTTGGCATGAAAAATCGTGGTACAACTTCATTAGCATAATGACATTGCTTAAAAATTCAAAAAAGTGGTTGATGAGATAAAAATGGGTATATCATATGTCTTATATAAAATAGAAATAATTTTTGATATATAAATACATTTTACAACTTTAGGAAATAAAAATAGAAAATAAAAGTTCATAAAGAAACTTGAATTAAGAAGAGAATGTAAGGATCCCTTACGAAATTTCAGCACAGTAACAACTTAGGTATGTGTCCAAATTATGGAAGATAAATAATACCTAATAAAAATAAAATAAAATTAAAATTATTTTAACGATTATAAATGAATGAAAATATAACCATATGAAATTACAAGAACTAATTTCAATGAATTTTCTTGGGTTTTAAAGGATGAGTGGAATGCCCCTTACAAAATATCGATATGGTAATAGATGTATATAAATGTTAATAGGATGGATATATGAGATTTAAATGGGATATAATAATTTATAAATAAAATTTCATGTAAGTTGGATATGAATGAACATATCCCAACATATGAAAATTGAAATTAAAAGACATAATATAAAAGGAGTGCTTGATAAAAACGAAGGGTGGGAGATCCCTTACTTGAGTGTGTGTCTCCAAAATCTTGGTGGGGATTCTTGAGAGATTGGAAGCACATTGGGAGGACTCTAAGGATTTAATGGATGTGTATGGACATGATATAATGAGTTTTAGTGAATAGAAATGTGATCTTTCATGGGTTTATATAGTAAACGTGGAAGACATGCTTATTATTTAGTTTTTGGAGTATACATAACAAAACTTCAAAAAACACAAGCCATCCAATGGTTTTCCCTTGGTTTATATATATGGTATTGGGTTTTATTATTTTATAATGAATATGGATGAAATTCATAAAATAATAAATTTTCTTATGTGGAGGTGAGTCACGCTCTTAATGAAATGATTTTAAAACCTTAAAATATATTACTTGTTTTGGAGGATTCATAATGACATTATAAAATTAGTAAAATAATCATAAAATTGAATTATTTTAAAAGGTAAAACATATATTTGGTCTTAGATAATATTTATAGTTTTTATTACATCACACTGGGGTCATTATGTTTTCATAATACACAAAGTATATTTATATAGTATTTAATTTTTACCCGAAAATTCGACTGTCTTAGAAAATTTTGAAAAATGTACTGTTGGAAAATTTGGACATTTTGATTCAAAAAATATTATTTATTTTATATAAATATTTTTATAAATATTTAAATTTTTAATTTAAAAATAAAGTCAATACTTATAGAGAAATGTTCGGGTTTGGATAATAACAATTTTTGAACCCTTATAAAAAGTATATTCATCTTCGTAAATATTATATGATAACTTATACTTACTAACATAATTTTTTAATTTTTTTTATTGAAATATAATTATTTAAAAAATATTTTAATTAATAAAAATATATTTTTGATTGAAATTGTATAATCAAGAAAAATACAATTTGTGTTTTATCATATAATTTTTTTATCTAACTTATTACAAAATAATTTATAATGTTAAAAAATAAGGAATAAAAACTAATTATAATTTTAGTGAAATGAAAATATAAGTAATAACACTATTATAGTTACTTTTTTCTATCATTTTCTAAATTATTTATTACCTTTAATTAGCCAATTTTCCTTTAAACGTGGTAATTAATATTTACTCAAGTTAATATTCATACGGTTAAAAAAAACAAACCTTATTAACTATTATTAATTAAGATTATTCCATTTAATGAATCCATTTTATGTAAATCGATTCATAGATGTGGAAGAATTTAATTTAAAATAAAACTCGCAAGTATGATGAAAGGAATTTTTCTAAAAAATTCATTTTTCAAGGAAACGATTACTTCACATTAACTATATAACTTGTAATGTTTATTATATGTATTTAAAATAATAAATATAAATATGAAATAAAAATATTTAATTTAAATAATTTCTCATCAGGGGTTATTTTAATAAATAATAATCAAGACATTTCTCATTTTAAAACAGTTTTTAAAACAAATGCATTTGAAGCATAAAAATATACTTACACTAAAATTTGGTATAAATATGATTTAAAATTAATTAGATTAATAAAACTAAAAAATGCCTATTTTACCTATTAATCAAATTAAAAAGATAACTAAAATTTTAAATTAATTAATTTACTAATATAAAATACAATATTACATAAAAACATTATTTTTCACTATTCATTTGAAAAATCTATATCTTCAAAAAATACCAAAATTTCACCCTAAGATAATTATTATACTATGATATCAAAAGTGGACTACATTTTATAAAATAAACTTTCTAAAGATTATATAAAATAATTAGCATATATTTTTCATAAAAAATTTAAAAATCATTTTTAGAGAAAAAATACAAAATGAAATTACAAAAAATAGATTGATTATTTTCTAATAATTTATAAATATATTCAGGTCATATATATATTTCATAAATTAGTCAATCCTACTCAAATTATTAAATTAAATAGAAATTTTAAAATGATTCTTATTTAAAAAATCATTGTTTGTTTGGGTTTGGTTTTGCGTATCAAATATGCTATAGAACAATGTTTTCTCTTTTGAAAACATTGGGAATTATTGATTATTTAAAAAAATCTCATTATATGTATTATATTTTATATTTTAAGGAACAAACTCTAGTTTCCCTGATACCCGACACCCGACCCGATCCGTCACATACCCGAATGGCGTTCACAATCCCCATAGGCTGACAATAAGCACCAATGCATCATATGAAAAAAAATGAGGGAATGACTTCGACAAACCCGAACATCCACACAACATATATATATTGAAAAATGAAGAAACAATGGAAGACTAAAAATATATATATGCCATAACATTAATGAAGAAAAGCAGAAACAAGTCAACTAAAACAGTAGCTAAAACTCCAAAAGACAAGTCCGACTACAAGGGACTCAAAACCAAACACCTACTCCAATAATGTCATGGAAGGATTACAACCATCCCACCACTAGTTACCCAAGCTAGCTAACATGTAATACACCACCTCACTATGACGCCATTCCTTTCCCTACACTGGAATACACACAATGGTCTATGCACCACTGAAGAAGTGCTCAAGATGTGAGCTAAAGGGATTAGTAGGATCCCACCGAAGATTTCAATAGTATGTATTTATATAAAAAATCATGTATGTTCATTTTTAAAATTAAAAATGACATAATAAGTAGTAAAAATGTTTTATAGAAAACATGGTAAACATTTACCTTTTTACCAAATACTAAACAATAGCTTTTATAATAGTTTCAATGAATCTTTTTCCATAACATTTTCTATTAGAATAAAAATGCATATCATGGATAAATTAGAAATACAAGAAATACTAAACAGAATCACATGTATCACATCACCAAAGAATTCTATCAGTCTAGGAATAAGACTACTCGTACAAAAATAAACATGTGCACAAATATGATCCCGGAACAACAGGCCTAGAAAGTAGATGAATTCCCATGTGTAAACCCCCCAAAATATCAATATAGATCCCCTAAAAGAATAGTCTTTGTAAGTAGAGGTAATCCTTAAGAAAATAGTCTTTGAGTATCATAAAAAATGGATGATGGCATCAAGTTAAATATTCCATCTATGTACCCATGGTAACCTGTGTGCTCTTTTTCACAAACCCATTTCAATGACTTGAACAACCATTCCAAAGAATTTCACAAATCCATTTATCAAGAGATGGGGAAAAATATTTTTCCATCAAAACAATTTTTCAACATACACTAAAATCATGCCAATTTCCTAAGTCAATTTGAAAATAAAAACAAGAAGTTTCATTATCATAAGCTTGAGGTGGAACAAACCTAACCTAATTTTTGGGTCACACATGGCCACAACAAAATCCAAAAGCAGTGAAACAAAATAGGTCCATTATCAAAGGAACTATAATCAAACCCAAACCTCAAAGGATTGATTCAAAATTGGATACAATGGGTTGTCAGATAAAATAATGCCCACGTACCTAGAGAATTAAAGTACGCTTCACCACAACATGCCAAGTAATAACCTTAATGAAAATATCACACAATAGATCTAGATGGGGACAACAAGAAACATCCAACTTAGATCAGTCGATCCGATAACATAAGGTTATGTCATTATCGTGATCAATAAAAATGAAGAATTGGAGAGAAAAATTACATAGAGAGATTCATCATAGAATCAATGATGAATCAGAGATGATTAGATCAATACGGAAGATTAGACAACTCTAAAAATTGCCTAAAAGTAGTTTAGATATGAGAGGAAATAGGTTCGAAAGGGAAATAGGTGTGAAAAACAGAATAATGTGTGACTTAAACTAGGGAACAGGCTAGGCCATTACGTGTACCCCTTGATCCCAATGTGTAGTCCGTGCTGGATAAGTTATGACAACAAAATCCATCATCTCGAGTAAAAAAATCCAATTTTAACCCCTAGATGATGTGTACCTTAGGTATATTATGTGTACTAGATTACGACATGATCTACCCATTCATGACATGATATCACATTTATTATCATGAAACCAACACCAAGTGCACGACATGTACATCAGGTACAATACGTGTACCTATTCTGCAGTCTGCAGCAAACCTATAAAAATCACATAAAACAATTTTAAATTCAAAAGGGAATAAAGAGATAAGAAAACATACCCGATCAAGGTAACATGATGTCACAAACTACCCAGCATACAGAATTTCATTCCCCAAGATGTCTTGTTTAATATGTACTCCTTAGAAAAAGGTGAGGCCTCTTTTCACCCATTAATAAATAACATTGTCAAGTCTCATGAGAATCCGATCCTTTTTTCCCTAGAACTCTGACCAACAGAATCAACTTCCCATGTAATACCTTTTCATTAGAGTCAACGATCTCCACTAGTTTCTCTAAAATAGAGTCATTTAGTTCTAACTCAATTTCATTCAAACTAATAAGGTTGAGTGGGATCTGGGTGATACCTCCTGAGATGGGATATGTGGACGACTTCCTGAATTCCCATAAACTGAGTTGGAAATGCAAACACATAAGAAAATTTTCTATGCCATTTAGTGATCTTAAATGGGCCAACATATCACAGAGCTAGATTTCCCTATTTTCTAAGTAAACAATGACCTATTCGAGGAGATTCTTTCAAGAAAGACCAGTTAGTAATGAAAACCTCCAAATAATGATGTCGCTGATCTACATATGATTTTTGTCAACTCTGGTCAATTACCAGACATCATCGTAGATTCTGAATCATTGCGGATGACTCAGAAACTAGACTTGGTCCAACCAAATCTACTTCACAACCCTCATCCCAAAAACAAGGTGATCTTTACAATAGACAATACAATGCCTCAAACGGAGCCTTTCAGATCGACTATGGGTAACTATTGTTGTAACCAAACCCAACTACTCCCAGATGGATATCCCACGATCCACCAAATTACAAGACACATGCATGAAGCATATCCTATAGGACTTGAATTACGCGCTCTATATTTCCATATATCTGTGGATGGTAAGATGTAATTAACTTTACATGAGTCCCCATAGCCTCTTGAAAACTCATATAGATCCTTGATGTAATACTTGGATCTCTATTTGAATCAACAACATAAAGACTCCCTTGTAACCTCATGATCTTATGAAAATACATCTTACCCAGAACATTAACTATAGTGGTTCCTTTAATCGGAATTAAATAAGAATAATTTTTCAAATGATCAACAACCACATAGATATAATTTATCTCTTGGGGGTGTCTTTGGTATCCCTAAAACAAAATCCACAGACACCTCATCCCATTAAGAAACTAGAATTTAAAGAGGTAGAAGCAATCCTAAAGGTTTCATGTATTCTGCCTTTATCTGTTTGTTGGTAAAAGATAAAGAAACATATATTCAACGGCACACATCATATCTATCCACAAGAAACATTTTCTAATGTCATAATATATCATTTTAGATCTTGGATTCACAGACCATGAAGTGCTATGATAAATCAAACAAGACTGATCTTCTCACATGTGTTGGGATGACAACTCACTTCCCGTAGTAAAGTATACCATTTGAAGAAAGAAACCTACCATGAACTGTTTCCCCAACATAAAGGTTTTCTTGAATCTTCAAAAACTCATCATATTTTTTTGACTTCCCCATATAAAATCCAAGAGATATGATGAAAACTAAACACTTTTCATAACCATATATTAGATGTCCAACTGAGAATCCAAGCGCAACTGAGTGAAAAGCCCCATTAGATTCCACTCCTCCTTCGATTCAAGAACAACCTGTAATGGAACCTTTCTGCTTAATGATTCTGCAACTACATTACATTTCTCTGATGTTTATGTGATGTCAGTGTCAAATGTTTGAAGGTATCATACCCAATGTCTCTATATAATAATCATGTAATTATGGGAAAATATATATCTCAAACTATTATTATCAGGGAAAACTATGAACTTCTCCCCAATGAGATAATTCCTCTAACATTTAAGCGCATGCATCACTGAAATATGATCTAAATAACGAGTGGGGTAGTTCTTATCATGTTGTCAGATATGATGAGACCTATCGGCTACAAAAATGATAATACAACATTAGCACACATCCTAAACTAGAACCAAATGCTTTACTGAACAACATGTACCCTGTATCGAGCTCAGGTAAGATCAAAACAGGTACTGATTTCATAAGTCATTTCAGTTCATCAAAAGAACACTAACAATTTACATCTCATGAGAATTTCACAGCCTTCTTGGTAAGAACAAGAAAAAGTTATTCCAGCTTTGATAAATCCTTGACACACCATCAGTGGTATCCAACACGACCAATGAAGCTTCATTTTTCAAAGTCATTTTGCGGTTCCTTCTAGGACAAAACTACTTTTAAATTCTCTATATTAACTTATAATCCATGATCATAAAAAATTGTCCCCATGAACATCACTTCTAAAATATATTAAATTCATTTTTAATGCTTTCCATAAAGATAGTGATTTCTCAGAATCTCTAGTACCAAATTTAGAAGGTTCTCGTGCTCATGCATAGATTTTGATTAAAGTAGAATATCATCCACAATCACTACCACAAAAGTTTCACAATATTGTTGGAATATATGATTCATCAAAGTCCAAAAAAACTAAAGGATTGTTCATTAGACCAAAATGCATCACAAGATATTCATAGTGATCATACCTACTCCTGAAGGCCGTCTTTTTATATCAGAGTCCCATACTCTTAGCAGATGATATCCCGATCTAAGATCAATCATTAAAAACCACTTTTCCCTCTTCCACATATCATACAAATAATCCACACAAGGAATGTGATATTTTTTCTTAACCAATAATCAGTATAGATTTTTATAGTCCACACACAATAGAAGTGAACCATATGATTTCTTTGAAAATATTAGAGGGGATTCCCAAGGAGAAACACTAGGGTGAAAAAAACCCATCTCTAATATGTATTCCAACTGAATTTTGAGTTATTTAACATCCACTAGTTTTATATGGTAAGAAGGTATAAATAATGGTTTTGTTCTTGGCACAAGGTCAATCATGAACTCTACCTATCTCTCTAGAGGAATATTCAAATGGTAGTCTTTGAAAACATCAGGAAAGTCTCAAAAAACTACAGGAAGAACCTTAACAGAAGAAAGGTCATTGGGTTCCCATGCATCAACAACCAACAAACATCTGAGCTTTGAGTGGGAAGGTCTTGTACAACCTAACCTCAGATCCCACTCTCCCTGAAACCCACGAGAGATCCCATTGGAAGATAGAAAAAATATGTGTCAATGATAAAAATCCATCTCAACACAATGAGTGACAAGCCAATCCATACTGATGATGATGTCAAATAGATCCATATCAAGAATGAGAAAACCACAACAAACTCCATGTTAGATATCATGAATAAACATGAAGAAACCAGAACACATTATCTTTCCTCATTCCAAGATGTGTAAATAAATCCATTGTAAATAGAATAAATTCCCTTAGAAGTTTAAGACTATCAACATAACAAAAAGATATAAATGAGTGGTAGGAAATAGTATCCAACTAAGCAGTAGCTACTAAAGCTACAATAAAGAGCATACCTCTAACTATTGCTGGACCTACATCAACATCTACTGGAAACTCATCTATTATGTGTAAATGCTTCATTCCTGAGGTATGTGCCTAGATCCATGTATTCTTTGAATATTCTAAATACACCACAATAGCGTTTGGATCAAATGAACCCTGACCATAATTAGGTTTATTTATATCCTAATAGAAACATTATAGATGACCAACATGTCCACAAATATTGAACATCTTCCCGGGCATAGGACTAGAATGTCCTTTACGATCCCCCTTGCCACACTGGTATCAAGATAGAGGCTCACATACACCTACAACTGCCGATTTAGAGAAGGCTCAATGTTGAGTCCCACCTCCACTACTCCTATGAAATTCCTTCCACTTTCTCATATTCCCATGCACACCACTAAAGCTATCACCTATTGGACAAGAAGAAGGGGTAAATCCAACTTTTCCTTCCATGTCCATATATGCCATCATTGATCTATAATCTATTTCCACATAGGTAGAAATATTCAACATGAACACCTATGATCTAGTATCCACTCAGAAACCCTGCAGGTACTTCTGTACCTTTATCTGTTCGTTCCCTACCATGTCCAGTGCAAAACAGACAAGCTTCAAAAACCGGTTGGTGTATATATCCACTTAAAGCTCTCTCTAATGTAATTATAGGAACTCCAAATATTTTCCCAACATTAGAGACTATATACAAAATTTCTGAATGAATAGGGTTTTTAAACCATCCCAATCCAAGCCCACAAGTGTTTCTACCTGAACCATAGAGTCCCTCAAATGCATGCCAGAACACTCGATTCTGAATGTTTTGCACTTCACCATGATGTTATTAAGTGTCTCCAAGAAGTCAAATATTTGATTGATCTTATACAACCAATCCTCCACATCTTACATTTTAGTTTTCCATTTAAAGGATTGTGGCTTCTCACACAAGAACTCTTGCGGTAGATCACTTTCTCCTCCAACTCCGGGTTGTCCTTTAACCACCATTTTCTAAACTCGCTCCACATCTTGATCAATATAACGGACATCTCATATAATTTTTTCAATGATATTTTGATCCATTGATGTATTTCATTGAGGAGAATGAGTTACACCTTCCCGAGTAACCTGTGGAAGACGTCTTAGAGGAATAATGATGCATACAAAAACATACGAACGACCAGAAACAGAACAAATCACAGTTCTAATTAGAATACCCATATGAGAAAACTGATATTTTTAAAAACAAAAAACCAACACTAGAGACACAAATCCCAACATCCCATGGTAACTTGTGTCTTGTTATGAAAAGATCTGTCATGGCCCTCATCGAAACATACCTATCATGTTCTGAAAATACTATCGGCTATCTAATTGGAATCCCAATAAAAAATTCTTAAGGAAAAAACTTCTCTGATACAATATTGCAATGAACCAACCTAGGTTTCCTTGAAACACAGCACCCAACCCGATCTGTCACATACCTAAAGGGAATTTCCAACCCCTTGTGGGATGGTGACCAGCACCCTGGAAATGACTAAAAAACTGAGGGAATGATTACTCCCAACCTGAACAACGACACTTCATATATATAGATTAAATAAGAGACAACAAAAGACAAAAAATATATATTCCATAAATGTAAGGGAAAATAGCATAAACATGAAAACTAAAGTAGTAACTAAAAACTATAAAAGACATTTCCATCTAAAAGGTTCTCAAAACTAAAAAAATACTACAATGATGGTATGCAAAAACTTGAACCATAACTCCACCAGCTACCAATCCCAGTTGACATGAAACATTCCTCCTCACTACAGTTCCTTGCCTTTCCCTACAGTAGAAGACAAATAATGGACTACAAACCACAGAAGTGGTGCATAGGGTGTGAGCTAACAGGATCAGTTGGATCCCACCGAGGTGTTCTATAGAAGGTCTCTATATAACAAATACTATATAATCATTTTTAAAATAAAAAATATCAGGATAATAAGTAAAGGATTTTTTTAGAAAACATGGTAAAATTTTCCCTTTTTAAATGATCTAAATTGAAGCAAGTATAATAGTTTCTAATAATATTTTTCCATAAAGGTTTCTGTAAGCATAAACTTGTATACTAAGGATAATTTAGAATTATACGAAATACTAAATAGAAGGAAATGTATCCCATCACCATGGAATACTACAGGTCTATGAAATAGACTACTCGCATCAAAATAATCACCTGCACTAAACTGATCCTAGAAAAACAAACGTTGGAAGCATAGGAATACCCCGTGATTAAGCCCCCCAAAATATCAATATCAGTCACCTAGAACAATAGGGCTATAAAATAGAGGTAATCCTTAATACAAACATCCTTTATAATCCCAAATAAATGAATTATGGCCCCATGATAAATCTTCCAACTAAGTAACAAAGGTAACCCATGTGCTTTTTTCACAAACCAATTTAAATTCCTTGAAAAGCATTCAAAACCATTTCACAAATCCATTTATAAAACGCCATGAAAAACCATTTTTATTTAATAAACTTTTTTAAACTCACAAAAAATCATGCCAATTTGACACATCAATTTATAAAGAAATTTTTTAAGAAAAAAAAGTAGGTTCAATATCATAGTCTAGAGATGGAACCACCTACCTCAATGGTCGGGTCACACACGCCCATAAAGGAATAAAAAAGCAATGAAACCCAAAAATACCATCAGTGAAGGCCCAAGAACAAACATACACCTCAAAGGATTGATTCAAAATAGGATACAGTGGGTTGGCGGATAGAAGAAAGCCTATTTACCTTGATAACTAATGTCCACTTCACCAAAACTAGATAAGGAACAACATTTGAGATAAGATCTCACAGTGGATTTAGATGAGGACAACAAGAAACATCCAAATTGTATTAGTGGATCTGATTACACAAGGCTATGGTTCTATCATTATCAATTACAGTGATGAATCGGAGAGAATAGTTACCCAGAGAGATGCACCATTGAAGAAATGATGAATGAGAGTTGATCATATCAATCATGAAGGTGATACGCCTTTGACAAATGCATTGGATTAGTTTAGGGTTGAAATACAAGAGGTTTGGGAGGAAAAATGCTGAGTCAAAAAAACATGATACATAAACCTATACATGGGCCGGGTCATGACGTGTACCCCATGGTCACAACATGTTGTCTATGCAAGATAAGTTACATCGAAACACTCATCATCTCGGGTTAAAAATCTACTATTTAAACCCCAAAAGATGTGTACCTTAGGTATATGATGTGTACCTTAGGTGTATGATGTTTACAAGATCATGAAATGATCTCCCCATTAACGACGTGATCTCACAATCCATGACATGTTAGTAGCACCAAGTACATGATATATACTTCAGGTACACAGTGTGTACCTATTATGTAGTCTATAGAAAACCAAGAAAAATCACATAGACAGATCTTAAAACCATAATGGATATTAGAAAAAGGAAAATTTACCTGATCAAGGTAATATGACTTTACATATATGGTTCATTATTTATAGGCATCTCTTATAGAATATGTTGTCTCTTATTGTTTTTTTCTAGATACTATGATGCTTTAATGACTTTCATATTAAAATTGTTTTTAAGGTATTTTTTAGTGATGGTTTACATTGTTGATCAGAAAATAATTTTTCTCAATATAATAAAATAGATATAAGCTAGAAGTATCACATTTATTGGGTTTTAATTTAGTTTCAAAATAATTTGGATATTTTTTAGAGTTTTCATTTTATAATTCTTTAAATTGAGGTTATATACATTCTCCATGTTATAATTGATTTGTAAGACGATGGTTAAGTTAGTAAGAAGTTATGGATCATATAAAAGTAATTTGTACTTTAAAAAAACAATTAAATTTGGTATCACAATGGAGAGACAAGAAAATCCTCTAGTGTTCATGAACGGAACGAAATAAGTGGTATGGAGAATTCGATATTTGATCAGTTTTCATTTGTCCATAATGAATATAGAGATAGTATGCTAGTGTATGAATATAATTATATCAATAAACATGAGAAATATAATGAATATGATGATATTTATAGAGTAAAAAAATTAATGGATAATGCTAGAACTCATACATATCAATAATGTACATTAGGGACAATGTTTAAAATTTTAATGTGATAATATCATTGAAAAAAATTAAATAAATATCTAATACCATAATTGATTATATTCTTACAATTATAAATGAATTTCTTTCTAATGATGTATATACTCAATTATCTAATTATATGGAATGAAAATTAATTAATCATCATATAATTTTTACAAATAAAATTAATTCTTGTACAAAATATTACAGTTTATTTTAAGAGGGAAAAGGAGAATATAATGACTGTAAATAATTCGGTACATCTATATGGAATTAAAATGTAGATGTAACACCATATTGTGTGGAAAAAAAGTTTATGTGGAAATTTCTATTGATTCCAAGGATTTAAAATATATTCATTTCATTAGAAATCTCAATAGATATGCGATAACATGATGTTGATAGAGTTAAAGATAAATATGAGTTAGTTTATTTTATATTTTTATAAAAATGGTGGGCATTTGATGAAAATTTCCCAATTTTTCAGCTAAATTGTGTAATGTCATGTTTGGTCTATGATGTTATGGTTATAATCCTTTTGGTTAGATGCACACTGGTTACAACATGTGGCTAATTGTTATTCACGTTTATAATAATTCTCCATGGATGTGTATGAAAATACATTTAATATTCTTTACTATACTAATATATAAAACTTCTAATCCTACCAATGATATATAATTCTACCTTAAAACAATAATAAGAGTGTCCAAGTAGCATTGGTATATGGGTGTCCACACAATTGATGCTTCCTCCAAAAATATATTTCAGACTTCTCGTATCATTCTATGGACTATTAATGATTTCCCTACTAATCCAATGATTTTTTTGTGGGTGAAAAAAGGTAAAACTATCATGTACTATTTTAAAAAATAATAAATGATCGATAAGAAATAAATATATTCATAGTTTTAGTTTTATTAGGTCATCAAAAATTATTTCCAATTGATCATAAATATAGTATGAATCATCCTAAGTTTGAAAATATTGTTGAAAATAAACACCCACATCAACATGTATAAAGAACTAATTTTGTTAATGAATTGAATGATTTTATTTATTAATTAGGGAATGTTCATATGAAATCTAATAGATGGAATAATGTTGAAAATGAATCCACATTAAATAGGAAAAATAAAAGTATCTTTTTTGGGTTTCCATATTGGTCTACTAATTTTTTATGCCACTAGTTTGACGTAATGAACATTGGGAAACATATATGTGAAATGTTTTTTTAAATTATTATAAATATCAAGGGGAAGATAAATGTTGAATTAATATCTCACTGAGGATTTTTGGATAGGGTCATTTGACTAGAACTAAATCCCATTTATATGGGTTAAAATAAAAGGAATGTTTGATGTTCTTATAATGCGATGAACCCATTAGAGAAAAATAAATTCATGGATATATTGGAGAATATCAAGGTTCCCAATGGCTATTCCAGAAATTTATCTTAATGTGTCAATAGAATGGAGTTGAAACTAAAATTCCTAAATACTCATGATTATCTCATCCTTCTTCTTGAATTGATTCCAATAATAATCCAGAATTTACTATCTAATAATGTAAGAGTTATGGTGATTATCTTATTCAACTATTATGATAAATTTGTGCTAAATTTTTTTCCATGTATTTCTTGATAAAAATGTAGCAAGAGGAGCCATTAATTTTATGTGAGTTGTAATTCATTTCCTCAATATTTTATCAATTTCTTACTGTATTTAACAGTTCATCTTCCATCTAGAACACTTCATGGGGGACCCATTTCATTTCAGTGGATGTATCTTACAAAATGAAATATGTCCACAATGAAATATTATATCTGAAAAAAATCTCCCAGAAGTTCCCATTGTGAGAGGTTTTCTGGATCAATAATGTTTGGATTTTTTTTCAATATATTTTTCTGGAATGAGAACAAGATATAACTAGGAATTACTAAATAAACATGAGTTATACGGGGAAAATGATCCCTTATTTCTATCTCTTCTCCAAATTAGAGGAATTATTGGGTCATAACATTGGCAACATTGAACCTTGAATAATGTGATATGACACATGGCATAGTCTTGTTTAACTATGGTTTGTTCGATAACTATATAACAAAAGTAATTTGGATATTTATATGTTATAACATAATTTATAATTTCACATATACCTTTAAATTTTATTATAATTTTATGTATGGAAAATATCAAATTATTAGTAGAGTTCATCGACCATTGCCTTAGGGAAGTAGAGAGGATTTTCATAGAAAATAGTTTCTTATTTGGTTGAAATCAATGTAATGACCATTACATTAATTAACATGGAATATATATAGTAATTTAATTTTATTGTTCATATATATTTCAGGTATTTAGTTTACATATTGACTACATCTATTGAGAATTAAAACTGATGGGTTTTGTCCAAATTATTTGATTCATGAATGAAAATATTTAATAATAAATGGGTATAAATTTGTTTCAACAAATCAAGTAGTAAAAATGAGAACACAACATGATGGAGTTATGTTAACTACAAAAAATATAATATTATTCCAGTATATAATATAGTTAGACTTGATATGAAATTTTATCTTATTATGTACATATTGAGAAAATATTATTATTATATTACTACTCTCATGGTCAAGTCATGATGAAGAAAAGAAAATGGTTTGATTTAATGTGAGGAAATGATAAATTAATTTAGGATTGTGGATTCATATTTATTGAATGAATTGCTTCCTAGACACCAATGAGCCATATTTTTTTTTGTAACAACGAAAAGAAATGTTTATTATGTGAAATATCATCAGATACCTGATTACAGTGTCATTATTGATGTAATCCCAGGACATATATTTTATAATGGTGAGGAACAAATTGACACCATTTATAAACCTATTAGTGTTGAAAAAAATATTTTATTTTATGACTCAAATTATCCGCTAGTACGGATTTTTGTTAAACCTAAAGAAGTGTTGTGTAATATATATAAACAACGATATATGTTCACAGTTCATTCAGTTAACCATGCCATGTGTTTATTAAGTTGGTAATATGATAATTAATTTAATTTTGTTTCACATTGTAATGATTTATTTATTTTATTATTGTTTTTGTTCATTGATTTTATTTATAGTTTTTAATTTTGATAACCAGGTTTAAAATGGGGTTTTAAAAATGTATAACATGATTATAAATTATAGTTTATAAAATAAATTATGAATTTTTTTATGAATTCTTTGACATTTAAAATATATGAATATTTTTTTCAAAAAATTTCTTTGAAAAATAATTTAAATTATTATTTAGGTTATGAAATATATTATATGAATTAAAAGGAAAATATTATTTGATAATTATTGAAGGATGTGTGAGATAGGGTTTCTTCATTTGGTTCCCTTAGTGATTATAATAATTGGAATATTTTTATTTTGTATTACATATAATGTCATGTTATTATTCTTTATCAAAATGATTAGGGACTTACAGTTCAACTAGGGTTGACTTCTACTCTTATTACTGGTATAGGTCCAAGCGGGGGCGCTCCTAGATCTACACAGAGTACCTGTCACATCTGTTCACACCATGAACCTTTAGTGGACATCTCACCTACAACAAATTCTCATCCCTTAAGAATATAGGGATGTTCCAACCCGTGCACCCATCATCATATTATTTAGACTCTTCTTCCCATACCATGTTTATGCTGCCTCTAGAGATGTTTCTATCTATACCATATCTATATCCTATGATGTATCCCCATCACATATATCATTATCCTAGAATGTCAACACTGCCTCTATTTCATATATTTCATATAGGATCTGATGATACTGTTACCTCAGCTTCCACTCCATTTCATGCATAAGACTCAATGCATTTATTGCAATAGGGTGATCTTTCTAAGGATATTGATATTTGACAACACAAAGATCAATCAGTGTAACACCTAGAGAATTTACAAAAAAAATTATTTTTGATTAAATTTTATTTTGTTTCTGACATTATTTTTACGCAACACCATGTTAATCTTACTATATAGACAACAATGAGTTGGCTTATGTTACATACATGGTCTAGTTTTACCAAACTACAATATATTAATAAAATATTATTATTTTATATAATGTATAAACATACCAATAAATTAGAAGTTATGAATTCTATAAGCCAAATTTTTAATTTTATATATTACATATAATTTTAAAATTCACCTAAATTATTTTCCAGGCATGGTCTAAGAAAAAATTAAAATATTTCGACAAAATAAATATTTTTCAAAAAGATGTTTTTTGATACCTTTTAATGGTGAAACCATTTTAAATCCAATATTTTAAAATTTTATATATTAAATTTCACAAAATTAAATTCTTCATTAAAATAATAATTTTAAAATTTACTTTGGGTCAATTTTTTGGAATTTTGTTATAAGTTTCTTCTTTTAATGAGTAGTGAAAATACTAAATTTTAACTGAAAATGAATTTTTTTCCTCAATATAATATATAGTGTTGAATTATTTATTTGGTTGATTTTAAAGTTCAATTAGATTATATTTTTATCATTTATTATATGGATGGTCAATGGAATTATTTTCAAATTAAAATTGGATAGAAACATATGTCAATCTCTTGATGGTCTTTAATTTTAAATAAAATTTTTCTCATTCCATCAACGGAATTGATTTTAAACTTATGTGTTTTATATTTTGAATTTTTTTTCAATATTTTAAATTAGTGGGTCTATATAATGTTAATAAATCAGTTTTATTTTGATATTATGAATAGTAACTATGGTAATTTTCATTTAACAAGGTTACGAGTAAATCAGGTAATTAAAAATAAAAAAAATATTATAAAGTTACCCCAAAATATGTAAAAATAATATTGGGTGAATAAATTCTACCCTTATCACCCATGGATAAAAATTGATTCATTTAATGGAAACTTTTCCATGAATATGACATGATTATTATTAAAATCATTGAATGTGACAATATGAAGCAGTCTCATTTCTTATAAATATAATAATTTTAATATTGAGATAACTAGGAGAGAACATAAATTATATATAGTCTATATAAATGTAAAATAATTATATACATAATAATAATTTATTTATAATTTTTATATATTAAATAATTACCCTTAATGATGAAACAATAGTGATGCAGAATTTACATATTAATAGAAATATCAAATAAATGTTTTTAAAAATATTAAAATAATAATATAATTTGAATTAATTAAGGTAATCCATAGATTTTCTAGAATAAAATGACATGTTAGGAGTATCATCAATTATATAGTTCGAATTTATGATTTGGTTTTGTTTTTAATTAATGTCAAAATTATGAAAAGTGTTGAAATTGACAATATTGATATTTTATAAAAAGAATACTTTATTAAATTACTTAAAAATAGTAAAAATAAATAAATAATACAAAATAATTATTATATGAACTAAAATATCCGAAAATGACCATTTATATTCAATTTACACTATATAAATTAAAATTTATAACATTTTTATATTTCAAATTTTATTATAACAATTGAAATTAAATAGATTTAGTAAGGGTAAATCAAAATTATAAGGTTTAAAATAAAACCAAAAAACCTCCAAAAACTATTGAATGAATAATATTAGAAACTTATCACATTAAGATCAATTTTTATTTATTTAATGGACACATTTCATTGAAAATGAATTATATATTATTTAAATCAATGATTGATACAAAATATAACTACGTGGTATTTTAATATATTTTATGTGTCCATGTAGGTACAAAATGATGCTATGATAAAACATAAATATATATTTTGATATAAATGAAATAATATTCATTAAATAAATTTAATTCTAATTATTATAAGTTACCTAATTACCTTAAAAGTCTTTTCAATTCTGAAAAATATTAATTTAATTAAAATAAAAATTGAATAAATGATTTCTAATAATATTAATTTTTATATATTTGGAATTAATCAATATGTATAATGAATTTAATAGATCTATAATATATATTATAAATTTGTGATAGCATTATATTTGAATAACCACTTTGTCATAATGTATTTAAGTCAAATTAAAGAAATAGCATTAAACATGAAAATAATGATATTTTATTGAATTAATTTATTATTAAATAATTTAAGGATCACAGAACTTTAAAAATAATAATTAGGGGATATTATATTGTATAAAATGTATTTTATTGCAAATTTATGGTCTATTTGTATGTATTTATATCTAGAATAGACATATAATTGTTTAATATTTTGAGAGTTTCCAAAAATGCCCCTCCCCTATCTTATAAAAAGAAACATCTCCATATCTTTTATTCACACCTCTAAAGCCTTTTTCATCAGACAATATCTACCAAATTATCTTCCTGAATTCTCTTAATTAATTCTAGAGTCCATAATTTTGGCATAAAGCCAACCTAAAGAGTTCTTTTGTGCAAATTAAAAGGAGACACTTGAAGAACTGGTTATTGTTTTACAAATTCAATTCAATTTCTTTTCATATTATGCATCATATTACTATGTTGTTTCCATAATAAATTAATAAATAAAATATAAAATATATTATGATATTATATTTTGATCCTGGGATAACCATATTCCTTTTTTTATCCATTATACAAATAACAATATCACCATTCATGCCTACATACATCTTACCATATCTGTATTATGGTGTAATGTTTTATTAAAAACTATGTTATTTAGATGGGTATAATGATGATTATACTTGATATAAATAATCATTAAGAAAATATTATTACTATTTATAATTAATATTCCATTAAATTCTATACCATTTAACTATTAAAGGGATGATATTGTCACTCGTGCGTACATATGGTCTACCATCTCCACGGCGTGGGGAGATTCATTCTCCATGTTAACCATTAGATAATGATTATATAAATTATATGTTGATTAAAAAGAATATTTACACACATAATATCATTTTGGATATGAATCAAATTCATCCTATTCATAACAAACATAACTTACATGACAAAATAGTAATGGGAAAACGTAGCAGTTAACACCCAAAAACATGGTAATATGGAAATATTATTACAAAAAAAGATATTAGAGGATCATATATGATTTAAAAAATATGGATTTTGTCCTAGTATAATTTAATAACATAATTTTACCATTTTAAAGGAGGATAAATCTCCCTCGACTAAAGGAAAGTACATGTTAAGTGTTAAAATCGCAATCCCATTATTATACAAGGTTGTTTATACATAGGTATCTACTGGGAAAAATTTATCATCCCAGTATAGGTTTCTTAAAAATGTATTTCAATATATAATATTCAATTTTTTATATTCATTTTTTTGATTTTTTACTTTTTATAAAATGTATTGAAAATACTTTTCTATCATTTCCCAAATGAGGTTCTTTATGAATATTTCAAAAAATTAAGGAATGATTGTTTTTTTAAGATATACGATTTGAGGGGATGTTTTAACCATCATGACACATTAACATTGTAAATGTTTCCTTACAAGGTTATGTGGTTATTTTTAAAAGATATGTTTTCTTTTATAAATGCGTGTCTTTAAATTATTTCAATGTAAAAAAGGGATATTTCACTCAAAAGGTTCTAATGATTTTATTAGATTATTTTCATTTATGAAAACATCATTTGTTGGATTTTATGCTTAATTGAAGATGATTTATTATGATACACTATTTCATATTGTATTGGATGGTTTTTGATATGTTTGATTATGGATATTATACTTAGATACCATTCATGGTGTATGGTTAAAGTATTAACATCTCATATGTTATTTTTAATATGAATTTTTATTTTGGTTATGTTTTCCCCTTACATAAGAGGACTAGAATAGTCATACTATGTGACAGGTAGGGCCCTATGTAGCCCTTTGATGCATCAGTAGGTCCTATGAGACAAACTAGTGTCTTGGAACAAGGCCTTAATGGAATGGTTATGTATAGTCTGGGCATGATGCCTTGACGGCATGGTTAAGATCTATGAAATTATGTATCCCTTCATTATGAGATTATTTACTAATATTTCATGTTATTATTTTACTAGTAGAAGGTCCATGCTAATGATTAAATTGAATTATTTTATTTACTCTTTCCATGTTATGTTAAATTTTATTTTTAAAAGGATTTTGTTTTAGTTTTATACATTCCTTAAAGTTCAAGATTATTTATAAAAGGTTATGTTGTGTTATTTACCCTTACTAAGAATCTGAGGTCACCCCTTTCTTATGTTTTTATTTTCACAGGATTATAATAAGTGTTTTATGATTGATATGCATGGTTATTCTAGAAAAATAATGGAATTACTGAAGAATTAACTACATTTCATGTTACATTTTGATTTATAATTTAAGGTCATTTATAAAATATATTTTCTAAGATTTCTAATCTAATTGATCCATCATGATATAGTTCCGTATAATCATTCCAATTTATAAAAATAATGCCCAAAATCAATGATTTTAGGGTTAAGGAATTACAGTTGTTATCAAAGGATGTTTTGAAATGACCTCATAAATTATATTTAGAAAACATAAATTAGAAAACATAACCCTATGAATGGAATTGATAATAAGAATATGTATAAGAATCCCTTTCCACGTAGCAGAATGATCCCACTCCCCAAACCATCATTCTAGTCAATGTTCACTACCAAGACCATCATGGTAGAATAATTATATTACTAAAAAATGTTCACTCCCCATTCCAGTCCCTTCTATCTCATGATTGATAAAATTTTACCCAATTACTTGGAGGGAGATATAGGTCCCACCCATCATTGGTAATAACGTTACCACCGTACATAGTTATAATGTATCCACCATCCTTGGATATAATGTAACCACCATCACATGATAAAAATCATACATAATTATTCCCTAAGACAGAAAAACATTCATCATATCATAACACATGAAATGAAATTTGTAATATAAACATTTCATTATTTCATCATATTATCACCCCTGAAAATATTGGAATTCATAATAATTATATCATGGTTTACCCCATGTAAGAAGATTATGTTTAATAAACATCTCGTAATAATAAATTATTAGAAAAAATGTTTTTTGATAGATGAAAAAAAATTATATGTTGTGTTTATTTTCTATACACATTGGGTTGACCAGAGAGTTTGTATAATAAGTTATCTTATAGTTCAAATGTCTTTACTATGAAAGGTTTCATCATTTCCATGTGTTTAAAAAATTATTGGAACTCATAATAAGGAGGAAGGACAAAATTTTATCGAAAGGTGGTTTTCTAAGAATAAATCTTCAACATATTATAATGTAATAAATATTTCAATGATTTAAGTTTCAAAAACATATAGAGAACCAAAATGGAATATAGTTTTGTGAAGGATCGTAGGTTTGCGAAAGAGGTTTTGTGAAGAATAGATGATGTGAAATGAAAAGATAGTAATCTATGAGACTGAAATATTCTTAATAAATGGAATAATTTCACTGTATTTTTGTGAAGAAAATGAAATTCATGAGCACTAATTAATAGGTTTGTGATATATCCATGGTGATCTTGAGATATTTTTGAAAGTGTTGTTTCTTATAAATACGTGTCCACACATAATTTGAGGAATGGAGAGAATTTATAAAATGGTGAATTGTTCTGATTTCACAATGGTCAAATTCTATATGTATCAGGAACTCTTTGTGAGATGAATCATCATGAAAAGAATGGCTCTGAATTGATTAATACATAGGAATATCAAAAAGAATGTTTTTTAAAGACTGAGTGTTTCATGATATATTATAGTTCTGTGAAGATTTTGTGCTTCTCAATGTCAAGGAGTTCTGTGAAGGATGGTTGAATATTGATGTCTAGGTGAATCAGAAATGTTTGTATGTTCATTAATTCTGAATTATATTTGATGAAAAGGGGGATACAAAAATGATTGGACCTTCACAAAAAGTAGTGTTGATCATTTGGATTGAGTGAACTGTCCCTTCATGTGCATCAATTCAGGACTATGGTGAAACAAGAGACTGATGATACTTAGAGAAAAAGTCATATATTCTCAATATATTTATGTGACCTTCAAGAGGATAAAAAAAGTAACCATTATCCCAAGTCAGTGAGAAAGGGAGAGTTGATGAATGTGATTCGAGGGAGGTAGTGTGTTATCCAAAAAAAATTTATAATTGAAGTGGGTCTATTATAGAGTGGTTGTGCTTGATATTTTTTAATGTAAAATATCTAGGGAAGATTATTGGATTCAAGTATGACCAACACACTATCCACATATGCTCCTTCGACAATCCCTTAATGCTGAACTATGTAAATCTATTGTGTCATGTTTTTATATTTGCATATGTGTGCTTAATACATGCATGATTCCATCAAAAATGATTAAAAATTTCCCACAAATATGGGGAAAATATTCAACTTATTTAATGAAAATCATGACACCATAATTCACCCCTCCCCTCTCAGGGTGTTCTAGGGTCCTGCAAGTGGTATCAAAGATATTTTATTGGAGTTAAATATATCAATTATTGTTTTCAATGATAATTTAGTGAAAGTAAGGTTATTTAACATCATTGATGTAAGAAACATACAAATTTGGAAGAATAGAATGAGATCTCAATTGAGATCCCTTGGTATGGAAGTTCTCTATTCCATAGCTCATGGGATTTATGTTATTTATGGGATATGTATTTCTATACCTAAATAGATAAGAAAATTCCTGATGTAGATCTTACTACTCTAAATATTCTTACAATATAACTATATTATAAAATATATTTGATGGTTAAGTGTTTCACTAATTCCAAGTCCATGTGGGAGAAAATAAAAAATATATACGAAGGTGACCATAACGTAATGGAAGAAAAACATTAAGTTTTTTATAATGATTTTGATGATCTAAAAATGAATCAATTTGAAAATACATATAGTTTCATTAATTTTATAACTGAAGTTGTTAGATCCAGTAAAGGACTTTGGGACAAAATTAAGGATATTAACTCTATAGATAAATTCTTGAGAAGGATCCCTGCAATATATAATCCAAATATGTCTACCCCTGAGTAAAGAGATATGTCTATGATTTATTTTGATGAGCTACTAAGCAGTCTAGGGGGTTATGAAATGAGAGAGAAGAAAAAAGATGCAACAACTTTACTAAGAAAGGAAATGTAATTCAAATCCATGGAAAAAATTGTGGTTTAAAATGTTAGTGATTATGGAGATGATCTAGATGATGAACTTATATATAATTTCTTTATTAAATTCAAGAGTGGAAAAGGATGATTTGAAAGAAATATTTTGTTGTCTTTTTTAGGTGTGGTAAATTATGGAACATTTCTACTCTGGGATCTAGGATATTTTATGACATATAATGTGATGAAAAAATCATGTAGATTCCTCATAGGCAGTTCCATCAAATGGGAGACATCAATTAACGAAATAAATTATAGAGGAAGATCATATTCTGTAAAGTGGAAAAAATGGTAATAACTTTTTAGAAAATATAGAACTGGATTTCAAATTTGATTTCAATGAATCCATGATGGATATAGTAGAAAAGGTAGAAAATATGAAGGATAAAGACATGTACTGAAATGGAGTTGTGTATCTCAATGCGGAATATGAGAGTGCTCTTGATGAGCTTGAAATTCAAAGAGAGATAAACATAAATATTTGAGCCATGTGGAATGGGTCATCAGTGTATGTGGATCATCTTGATATAGAGATTCATTGACTATTATGAGAAGAATAAGAAAACATAAAAACTCTTTAAAAATGGGATGATTTTTTGGCGTTTAGTCTTAGGATAGAAGATCATGAAAAATTCATCAATGACCATACATTGAGACTAGAGGAAAAGGATAATATATTTGACAGTCTTGAAGAGGAAGTCATTTCTGGAAGTAATAATGTGTAAACTGATTCAAAATCAAGGAAACCAGAATAAAAAATATAGTTTTTATGGTTTTCAGATATATAGATATTAGAAAGAGTTAAATGTGGTTCTTAATGATTACATAAATCCTTTAATGATCAATTATGTAAATTTATTGAAAAAATTTTAATTTAATGTTATGTCTGAATGTCAATGGCCTGAAATGGGATGATCCAAATAAAAGGGAAGTAGAAATATAGAAATTCGAAAAAGGTGCATGATGTGCTAATAGACACAACTTTGAACCAAAAATTTAAGAGTGAAAAAGATAATACATAATTATCTAGAGAGGATTCCCAATGAAATACTTATACAAAAGATAGCGACTTATGGATGAATTGAAGTGAGAATATATTTCCTCTTATGAAATTTCATTTTTGTGGCTTTCTAGGCCACACCATGTCTTGCTATGAAGATTAAATGAGATATATTGTTGGTGATGAACTTGGGTGTCAATAAAATGGAATAAGACAACATCTTTCATCATATTGAAGAATAAAATTCAATGTAAAATGTTTTCACTATTTTACCTTTGTCCATAATTCTATTCACTATAGGTAGAGGAAACATGCGAACAATATGTATCACAACATAACTCCAAGAAATGTTAATAATAGTCTTCCAAGTAGAATTCCTATTGAAAATAGGTATTATACTATGGAATAGAAATATGATAATGATTCAACGATCAACTTTGAAAAAAAAATATTGCAGATTCCATCTTTTGACTCTACTCAATAAGTTATCTCAAATAAGAAAAATAAGAAGACCTGGGAAGCCAACATGGAACATATCGCTCTAATAGAGACAAATAAAACTAGAACCTAATTTCTTAATAGCAGATGAGTATACCACACTATAGGATATATATATCTACTAAAAACTATTAAGGAAAGGGTTGGTAGAAAAGTGATATTCAACAACAATGGTTTCTTAATGGTCAAAGACAGTGCAAAGGAATAAATATAAAATGATGAAAATAGATGTTATGTATGTGGATAGTTTAAATCCAAATCTCCCAAGGGTGATTCAACACTTTGACTCAGAATTGAGCTGTGGAAAGACTGCCCTAACACAAATGGGTGATGGATCCATCTCAATGAAGGAAGATCTAGAGGGTCTCAAGCAGAGATTGGATCTATGAAAATACTCATTACTGGGAGGAACAACATATGAGAAGGGAATGAAATCATGGTCCAATGAATATCTGAAAAATAGATTTTATTATTGTTGGGGATTCTTGGGATTGAGACTAATACCAATTGGGAATGGGATATTTAAAATTATATTTGAAAGGAAGGCTGATCTCGACATGTCCTAGAGAATCAGGAATATAATTCTTAGACCATGATTTCTTCATCTCTTGGAATGGGATGCTTACTTTAACCCATTCAAGCATTAGCTTTCCATGGAACATGTGTGAAAAAGGATCTATGGTTTTCTATGGTTCTAATGGAATCATAAAATTTTCAGTGATATTATGTCAGGCTTGTCCACACCATTAAAAATAGATCAGTGGTCCATCAATGGTGATTTGGGTTTGTATGTTAGGGTTCTTATTGGAATTGATATATATGCTCTACCTCCTATATGAATTTTTCTAACCTCGGAGGATCTCTAGCTGGAAATCAATTAGGTGTTTTAGAACCTTCCCAAATTTTGTGAACATTGTTAAATGGTTTGTCATCAAGTTAACAATTGTCATGTCTTACAAAAATTGATTAAGCCTGACCCTATTTTTGGGTCATGGAGGGAGGTCTCAAGAAAAAATGGAAGCTCAAATAGGAAAATAAGAGTTACCTAGGACCTGATATATAGAAGGATAACTATTCTTGAATGAAATATGTTTCCACTTCATGGGATGACATAACAGAGGAAGAGGATCATCATCCTGAGTGACATAAAAATTAAAACAATTTTGGAAAGCCCATTCACCAACAAGAGAATAGGATGATCTAGATTTTTCAACATAGTTTTTATCGGTTGAAATTTCATTCCAGATTGAATATTTTATCTTGTAATTTATTTCCAAGGATATTCATGATAATTTGTTAGTGATTCAAAACTCCATAGACTCTATTTTCAGCGACCTGCCTGAGGATTTGAGCTTACCACTAAATCATGAAATCCAGGCCCCGAGATCTCAAGATCATTTGGGATGTTCAATTATGCAGGATAATATTAAGGAAGGTAACATTAAAAAACTGATTAAAGCATCTGATAAATTTTTTACATCTCAGAGAAGAATGTTTTGGACTTCTCAAATCATCACATTAATGGATGGAAGGTTACTCTAGACATGTGGCAACATAATATGGATGTTTCTCAAGAACCCAAACCTGGAGGCCCATCCAATACAACAAGATATTCTTGAAAACATCAAATATGAAATGCGAAAGGCAAGGGGTATAACCTCAAAATCATTACATCAATGAGGATACAATTTTGGAACTGTTAGGGGCTGGCCACCCAGACACCATGGGTTCCATATGGATGATTGTAGGTAAGTATAAACCTGATATCTTATGCATTTTTTAGACCAACACTACCTCTATAAATATATATAAAAACCTTTTACAATGCATGTTACTCCCTTCTAAGCTATTCTAGCTATGAGAGAGTTCCATACATAATCAGGCTATTCGTTCACAAATCAGTTGTCTACCCAACTATTGTTCTGGAAAATGAACAGATTCTCACATGCAATTTTTTGGAGTTAGTTAGGAAAATAAATTGCCCTATTTTTTAGTCCCATACCAACTACATTGATAGGTGATTGTTGTGGAATCAAATAAATGACCTATAAAATATAATTAATGACCCATGGATTATTACTGGAGATTTCAACTCTATATTGCATGTAGAATAAAAGATTAGTCCTCTTATCAACAAAAAATATGTGGCTAAATTTAGAGAATGTATTGAGGGGGATTTCCTGACAGAAATCGACCTTGTTGGATCCAAGTTCACCTAGTATAGGAAGAATCTGAATGGCATGAGAGCCTATAATATTGATAGGGTGTTTGCAAATGATGATTCACTTACACATTGGAAATCGATCTCCTCTGTCACCTTAGCTAAACACAACTTAGAAAAACACCCTATTATGGTGATTCTTATAAATATTTAAATATCAAATCCAATTAATTTTAGATTAAATATTTATTGGATCTCCCCCCAGAATTCTTAAACATAGTTCAAAATTCCTAGAACCAGAGGATTGATAGAGCCAACCCTTTGTTGTGTATTAAAAAGCTTAAACTAGTGAAAAATAAAATTAAATAGTGGATCAAATACATGTTTAGCTCAATGGATACTGAAATTTATCGACATGAATTCCTCTTACATGACTTAGAGAAGAATTCTACCAAAGACCACTTTAGTGAAAACATGAGGAAGGAAGATGATATTTTTTGTAGGCATGGCTGTTTGACGAAGCTTCGTGACAACATTCAAAAAGATATATTTAAAGAAAGATGGCTCTTAGATGGGTGCTGAAATAATAAATTTGTTCATCCTCTTCAAAGCATTTGAGTGGAAACCATGCCTCTTTCTATTTTCAAGGAGGGGGAATGGATTTTTGAAGTAAGGACAAAACTCTCAGACCAAATTTTCTCATTCTGTAAGAACCTTTTTAATAGTCTCCCAAAAACTGAATCTAAATGGGAAAACATCATCCCTAACCTCGTCACGATAGAGGATAACAGATTCCTCAGTTCTATCCTAATGGACATTGAAATTAAAGAGGTAGTATTTCTCATTATAAAAGAATGATCCCCTGGGTCGGATGGGTTCCCTAAAGAATTATTTCGGACATATTGGGAAATCATTCAGAATGACGTTTTCCAGATTGTCCAACACATCTTTAAGGATAGAGCCTTCCCTCATAGATTTAATGCACAATTCATAACACTCATCCCCAAGGTTTACAATTCCAGTGATATTTGACAATTCAGGCCAGTTGACATTGTCAACACTATCTAAAGGGTAATTACTAAAATTATATTACACAATATCGCTTGCATTTATGAGAAAATTATATCTTGGAATCAATTTGGCTTTGTGAAAGGCTATAACATTCTGGAATGTTTTCTCACTACCTCTTAATGTGTCAATTTTCTAAGGAAAACAACTAGAGGTTGGAATATTTCTCTCACACTAGATGTCAAAAAAGAATTTGACACCTTGGACTGGGGTTTTATTAGCACAATGATTCATACATTTTGTTTAAATGGAAAATTTATTATCTGGATCATGGTTCTTTTCAAATCAGCCCATGTCTCCATTCTTATTATTGGATCCTTATAGGAATACATTGCATGCTCAAGGGGGGGGGGGGGGGTGAGGCAAGGAGACCCCCTATTAGACATTATCTATGAATTAGCTTATGATTACATGAGTAGACTCCTCCTTAACATGATGAACAATGGGGATCTTTCCAACATCAAAGTAGGACGAGGTAGCCCTGTTCCTCTAACATATTCTTTGCTGATGACATCGTCATATTTATTTAGGGGCAAAAAAGAAATGTAAACAATATTAAAAAGGATTTACAACATTAAGAGATTGTCTCTGGCCATTCCATTAGCTATAGAAAGACATCTATTTATTTTGTTTATGGATTCTCAGCCTCTAGGAAGGAAAACCTCAAATATGACTTGGGAATAAAGATGGGAGATTTTCCTTTCAATTACATGGGTGACCCATTATTTTGGGGAAAATCTAGATAGTCCTATTTCTCAACAACAATAAATCAAATTAGAAAAACCCTCACACCTTGGAAAGGGAAAATCCCTCACAACGGCTGGGTGCATTTTCTTGATCAGGGACTTTATTATTTTGAAGCTAGTATGATCATTAATGGATTATATTTTTGCATGCTTCCATTCTTAAAAATATCAGCACGGTGATGAAGAACTTTTTCTAGAGTGGAAACATCATGAAAAGAAGTATTATTACTACTCCATGGAATAAATACTCCTTATTATATTGTATGGGAGGACTAGGTATTAAAAATCATATAGAAATCAACTAGTCTCCTCAGGACATGTTTGTATGGAAACACATAAATCAAAAAACATCTTCTTTGGACTTCGTATGAAATCTATTTATGACAAGACTCATAGATAGAAAAACTAGTTATCTTGAGTCCTCTATTTGGCATGGGATTGAAGAAACATTTCAGAAAATTCTAGCCACTCTAAATGGATGGTGAATAAGAACTCTTCCCTAAATTTTTGGTATGATAATTAGACTGGTGAGCCAATAATATCTCATATCAATCCATATGACAATAAAATTGACAATAGCATTACAATCAAAGAGCAATAGAAAAATCCAGATATGATTCCGGAGGATGTTGTCAATATTGTGAACATGAATGATTTTGTCAAGCAGGATGACACTATGCTTTGGGAATGGTCAATAAATGGATTTCTTGACTCAAAAACATCCCATTAGTATTTAATTGAGTAGGAATAACATTGTATTGGATGGTTGAACCAAAAATTGTTGACACCCTCTCGTTTCACTCTTCTTTGGAGTATTTCTTTTAAAAAAATACTTATTGTTGCCAATATTCAAAGTGTGGGTATTTACCCTTTCTCTCAATGTCCTATTTTTTTGCAACATAGGGAAGATTTCGATCATCTCTTTCTGAGTAGCACTGCTTCCTCTTATATGTGGTACCAATGCAATAGATTTTTGGCATTCAAATTCCTTGCTCTGGTTTAGTTCACAACTATATTAAAACCTTATTCAATATATATTTCTCCAAGCAGATCAAATTTCTATTTCATGTAGCATGTGTTGAAACCATTCACTATATCTAGATCAGAAAAAATGAAGTGATGTCTTGCAGGTACTACTTGAATGATGGTCGCGGGATGGACTGCATCCTTGTTGCAGTGCATGCTGCTAATAACCTGCATTCGGAAAAATGGAGGAACTCGGTTGAGGACTAGCTGATTCTTATTTAGCTTAACATTTCTAGTAGTTATCTAGAACCTCATCAGACCATGGATGTCTTCTGGATCTCACCTTTTGCAGGATGGATTAAGTGAAACATTAACGAAGCTTCACGGGGAAACCCGTGCCCCTTGGGTTATGAAGCCATTTTTAGAGATGATAATTGGGATGTAATTGAATTGTTATACAGCCCTTGTGACATATCTTCAATTATTGAATAAAAAATAATGGGCCTCATAATGGTGGTTGATACTTCTCTCAAGAGAAAATGGAATAATATATGGTTTGAATGCGACTCCACAACACTTTTTCAAGTCGTTAGAGTGGGTTATGGCATCTCTCATGGAATATGGCTGCCAAATGGGTGAATTGTCTTAACATGATTTCTTTTTTGAATTAAATTACAACTAATTCTTATGGATAGGTGAACTGTATTGCTGATGGGTTAGAAAATAAAGGATTGAATGTAGAAGGATTCCAATACTCAACCACCTTACCTGACGACATGGCCCATATTTGTTTAAGATATAAATGTAAAATTCCATCATTTTTCATTGTATAATACTTATTTCTTATAATTTAAGGGAATAAGTTCTCACTTATCTTAAAAAACAATGGCACTAGATGTTGGGTCACATTAATCCAAAGAGAATGGAAAAAAAATCAATCTGGATGATGTTGTTGAAATTAAAAATCAGATGTGTGATCTCGAAAAGACATGTGATTCATTCATGCAAGAAAAGATGGTCCAAAATTTTTATCGACTAACAAAAAAAGGAAAAAAATATTCTTGGTCTTATCAAAACATATATATGTGGTCCAATAAATATAGATTGCACATATGCAGAGAGGAAATTCATTCTTTATTGATGATTTAATAGATTTAAATTTGTGATGTTTATTCCATTAAAATGGAAAGTGCTAGTTTTCATGATGAAATATCTATAAAGAGTTGAGAATGCGGATGATCACACCATCATGGTATTACTATATGAAAATGAAACAGAAATCACATCCATTGAATTTGAATGTTACCATGAAATACATGGGATAAATCATGAGGTATTTTTTTGTTAGAAGAATTTAAAAAACGGGGTCATTAAATTTATAAATAGACAGGTGAATAAATTGGCCAGAACTATGCTAATTGAGAATTGTGTTTCTCTTTATTACTAGAAAGATGATTTTCAAGTTTCAGTGCAAATTAGAAATCAACCAGGGCTATTTATATGTGAGGAAATGATACTATATGAGATATTTAATAGATTAAACACCTCACTAAAATATTTTCATGTTCTTGGAAGTAAATGTTTCATCCAAAATAAATAATGAAATCATGGAAATTATGGTGATCCTATAGATGATGAAATATTTCTTGGATACTAAATAGAGAGTGAATAGGACAACTACTATAATAATTATATTTAAAAGATTGTGGAAAGCAATTATGTCATGATCATTTAGGATAAAACTATGAATAACTAAAGGACATCTTATTTTGACATGATTAAAGATAAAGAATAAAGTTGAAGTGGAACAGATTCAAATATAGAAACTGTGTAAGGCTTTCCCAACATTTAGGGTTTTCAAAACGATGATGATTAATAAGTAAAATCATAAGAGTAAACAACTACTAAAATGAAAAAAATAACATTATATGCTGATCGATGAAACACCCTTGGGGATTTGACTACACTAACACAAACAAGAAGAATGAGTAATGAAGCACATTCTATGCTCGTATCAATTTTATAACCAAGCACATTTGAAAAAGAACAGAAGGATGAATCATGGGTTTGGTCCCTAAATAAAGAACAAGATATAGTTGAAAAAACCAAACATGGTGGAATTGGTATTTTTATTCACATAACTTCACCCCATAATATTCCCCACAACAATGTAGCTATGTGGTGAGAATGGGGTTGTCTCATGAAGATGTTATCAAACTATCACTTTGTTAAAAAAAATTGTTAAATTTTAAAACTAAAATTGGGGATTTTAAAAGAGTTAAAATATGTTAAATTAAGATAACTTATATTAAAAATATAAACCATTGTTATTTATTGGAATTGTAAATGAAATTGTACTGAAAAAAAATCCAATGAAACCAATGTTGGACAAACATCGATCTTTAAATACTCACTTTATCATTGTCAGAAATTGATTTACAATTTAATTTTCTAATTTATACCATAATACATCTACTTAGACACTTAAATTTAACATAAAAAATATTTATACCTAAAATATGGATTTTTATTCACTCGTTAATGTGATTTTATTACCCGAAGACCTCTGAGAAATTGAAACTAATTAAACTTTTTCAGTTCAATGGGGAGACCTCGCCGAAAATATTTTAAACAATAAGGCAATAATTTTAGAATCTTAAGATGATAAAAAATATTTAAAAAATATAATAAAATCTAAAAATAAATATACATACCTCTTTAAATCATGGAAATAATTTACAAGATAATTCAAAAGAAAAATCATTACAATTGAATGCACAAATTTAAGAGGGGAAATACCATCAAATATTTTATACCACCATAACATAGAGTTTATCCCTTTATGAATGGATTAATTAATTAAATAATATTATCATACATCATATAATCCACATTCTAGAACAATCCCTTAATCCATACAATCTTTGAAATGAAGTTTAGATGAGAATATATTGAAGAAGTGGGGTGAAAATGGTTTTTCCTAGTTTTTATCCATCCAAAAGTGTCCCAATTTTTCCCACATTAATTTATGAATAAATATACTTTTTCATCTATATGTCTAATTGATATTTATTTCTATTTCTACCCTCTAAATATAATATTATTTGGACATTTAGTTCAAAAGTTATGAAATAATTACTATGGAAAACTTTTTCATGTCATAGGGGAACTTCATTTTCCTTTAATTGAATCATTCATAGCAAACATGAATGAAAAAAGTTTCCCTTTATAATAATCATGAATGTTTAGAGTTGAGTTATATTTGTTTTACCAGTGTAATAATCTCATTTTTAGTCTTTTAGTCTGGGTTATGTCCCATTGAAAGAGGTGGTGTCCATTCTATCATCAAAAAATTATTTCCACAATGAATGATTTAGTTGGGCCTCAAGGATTTCAAATCAACACATAGACCTGGTGAAAAAGATAAATCCAATGATCATAGGGTTCTTACAAAAATAATTATACGTTTTGGATTAATATGGAAAATGTTATGCATGAAATACCAATGTGATTGAAAATAGTTAAATTCAATAATTATGAAAATTTCAATTTTAAGCACAAAACAACCCTAAATTAAAAACCCAATGAAATTAAGATCATATGGTAAATTATAAGTGATATAATCATTTAAATACACAAGATAAATATTTAATAGTTACCTGTATCAATTCCCCCATACTCAATACATGGCTTCCTAGATAAGTGAGCATCAAAATCAAGTCCAGGAAAATTCAAAACACATAACAATGAGGGTCACTATTTTATTGAAAGGAGAAAAAATATATCATGAATATTCAAAAAAAATTATATTTCATGTTATCTAATCATATCATTAAATTATTTTCTACTTATTTTCTATTATCATACACACAAAACTCTTACCTCACATTAATTTTCTCTCAAAACACAAAGATAGATTTCCATTATAGATTTTCTCATCCAAACTAATAAAAGAATCACCATAGGACTGATAAATTTCTACATATCCAACTAATATGATCCAAGACCAAGTAATTATCATGTGGATTTTTAATTTTTATTCTCTACATTAACATTCGTGGGTTTCATATGTTAAAAATTATGATACCGAATAAGGACGGTTTGGCTTGTTTTGTTGAAATAAATTATTGATTATAATTTGTACTCAGTTATGGACCCCTTCTTACTCCAATTAGAACAAAATAAGCTCTGATAATGTTATAGAGTCTCTTTTCCAACCTACTCCATAAATATTTTAGTAGGAAAAAAATTAAATTTATCTTCTATATTTTTTTGAATGCTCAAATTTGGAACAAATTTTTTCTTTTGATAGATCTTGATAGGCACTCTCCTTTTTTATTTAAAAGCTCAGGAAGGTAAAAAAATTCACAAAAAATACCTCTCTTTTTTCATTAGAGAATTAATTTCATAAAATATTTAATCTCTACCAAAATAACATTTAATGTGGTAGTACACCACAAGTCATCACGCCCACACTTATGTTCATGTAGATCATTCTTTTTCACATCTAGAGCAGGTTTGAAATGGGAAACCAAATTGTAATGTGGCTAACCTAAAAAGCTATAAATGGATACTATACACTCACAATGATACAATGTTCATCAAAGGCCAGTATTAAAAGAATTAACAGGAAAATGGGGATCCAAAATATAAAGAATTTATTCAATTATTTAATTAAAAAGTACATCATCCCTCAAGTTATGATAGAAATTAATCATGTTTTTGTTAAAAAATATAGTGGATTGGTTATCTAAAAAACTAGTTGAATGTTAAGAATATGTCAAAAATTGTTAAGAAGCCTCACGTGATGGTAATTTCAATGATAATTATAGTAATATGTGGAATGATATTAAAGTATAAAAAGAATTTTTATGAAATGTACATTATTTTAAACTTGAAAAATGTACTTTTTAATATTCATTTATGTTTGGTTTCAAGGGATAAATTGATTTTTTCATTTACATGAGCTTAAAAAATTACAATGATATTCATTTGAGATCACATGTTTTTTGAAAAATAAAATAAAATAGAAGGCATTTGAAAATGTAAAACACACTAAATCATAATCTACCTAGAATGTTCCTCCCCCAAATTTATTTTCTACAATGTACTAATAATATATAATAGTAGAAATTTGGATGTTAAAATCCAAAAGACAAGACATGAAAAAAGAATGTTGATAAGAATGAAAAAACCTGGGTTTTACTAAGAAGTAGTAACCTTGAGCTAGCCTCCAAAAACATGAAACATAGAAACCCACATAAAATAAAAAAGAATCCAAATTTAATTGAAATCATGTATGGGAAAATGAAAAAAAAATAATGAAAAATATCCTTGGTATGAATCCACAATGTGGGTTCTAGGATTTCACTACCCATTATCAGGAAGTCCAGCTTATCATCCCCAAACTGAAAGTGGGTGTATTTTCTTCCTCATCAACTAGAAAAATAAAATATCTTCAATTATCTTTAGATTAAAAAACTTGTTTAATCTCTCAAAACATATTTTTTATATTCCCCTATATGTATTTGATGTTACAATGATGTGTGGGAATAGAGAACAAATTGTATATATATTGTTTAAACACATAATTCTCACATAAAACCACCACTAGTTGATGACATGTAATTTTAGGATGTGGATCATCTTAGATTTCATATTCCAAAATTATTTATCATTTTAAAACCATCATGGTACCACCATCCTCTTGTTTATAAATGTATTGAAATGGGAACACCATTATTTATTCAATTTTATCCTTGAAATCCAATTCAACTGAAAAATTAATGCACTCAAATGAAATGGGAACTAAATCTGCATGGGGGGAAGTAGTTAACAATTTATTATCAAAATATCATGGGATCAATGGATCAAAATTTAATATATCTCCCTCTGGGTTATCTAGTTCCATATCTATTTTTTAGTAAAAATTAGTTGTAATTAAAGTGTGAAATAACTTCGGTTCCTCCATATGCTCTTCAAAAAATAATGTCTCATGTTTCTATTCATCTGTAGAAAAAGATTCATACAAAGGGTTGGAATTTATAATGTAAAAAGGTGTGGATAAAAAATTATTTTCATTTTCATTGATGTCATTAATTTGTATTCCAAACTCACTAGATTTCTAAAAGACAGATCAATTGGTGACTTAGTGAAATTTTATCCCCTTAAATATGAAAATAAAGATTACAAATATATTTTCAACTCACCCAAAAAGGTTACCCAACATAAAAAGTGTAAGGGATAAAATTTTCCATTTCTTTTTATTCTTTTTTACCTTTCATTTATATTGTTTATTTTAATACAATGTATAGATTCTGAATTTGTTCACATAATTCTAGAGTCACAAAAACATTTTTTTGAATATTTTTTTATTATTTTTTCATGAAATCATTTTCTTGGAGAATTACATAATTTTCATAAAATTTAAATTTTTAATACCTTTAATTACATGAATTATAAAATTGTTGATAATATGGACAAACATAAGAGTAGTCACTATGAAAATGCTTTTTTGAATGCTCTAAATTAGTGGTTGATGTCCAAAAAAGTCAAAAAGAAATCAACAAAAAATTAGAAAACCTCATTTGAAAAAGTTCTAAATTGATGGAGTTTTCATTCATGTAACTTCAATAAATAATATTCCCATTAACAATGAAGCACAATGGTGACCACAGGGTTGTCCAATAAAGAGGTTACATACTATATTGTCCAACTGTCACTTTGTTAATTTAATTTTTGTTTAATTTTAGAAATAAAATTTGGTATTTTAAATGAGTTAAACTAAGTTAAATTAAATATCATTATATTATAATGATAAATATACATTATTGATGGGAACTTGTAAGAAAACCTGACATAGAAGACAAACTAAAGAAGAAATTGGTTGGCAAACCTCAATCTTTATACACTCCCTTTATAATTTTCAACAATTTATTTCCAATTTAATTATTAAATGTATACCACAATAACTAAATATATACCTATAATTTGACCATAATCCATATTGATACTTCTTATATGGTTGTTTATCCACTCATGAATGTCTTTTAATTAAGAAAATACCTCCGAGCGATCAAAACTAATTCAACTTATTGTTCTCAATTAGGAGACCGCAACCAACGATGTTTAAAAAAATTCCATTTTTATAGTCATAAGATGATAAAAAAATAGACCACAATTGAATAAAATGAAAACAAGAAATAAATAAACCTCAATCAATTAATAATACAATTTCTCAGGTAATTCAACAGAGAAACATTTATAGTTGAAATCACAAACACAAAATGGGGAATGCCATAAGATCTTTATAGTCCTCAACTAATTGTGGTTTATACCTTTTTGGACTGATTACTTCGTGAAATACCCTTCTCCACCATCATACATTCTCTATCTTATCCCACTCCCTCAATCCAATCTTGATTTCAAATGATGATGAGATGAGAATATAGATATGTGGAGGGGTGGAAATTGTTCTTTCCTATTTTTGTCCGTCCAATGTGAGCCCAATTTTATCTAAATTCCATGAAGAATCTCCATCTATTTTCTTATGAAGAGTTTTTATAAATTAAATCCTATGTATAACATCCATATTTCATATGATTTGTAATGTTGGTTAAACATCTATTAATTAATTACCAAATATAACTTTTTCTACTCTCGATGGAACCTTTATCTCTCCTCTCTTTGACTCTTATATAGAATACATTAATGAAATAATTTAACCTTGATAACTATCATTAATTTTCACTATATATTTCTTATCTAGGTGAAATTATCTCAGTTGGAGTCCTTTAGCTGGAGTTATGGCCCATTTAAAAAGGTTGGGTCCATCCTATCATCAAAAATATCATTCCACAATGAATGATTTATTTGGTCTTCTAGAAGGTAGAGTAAACACATTAACAATTGATAAATATGTGTCCCATGGACATAGGATGTTGTAAAATAATAATTTCTCAATTTGGAGAAATAATAAATATACTATTCTTGAAATATAGAAGTGATTTAAAATAGTTAAAATTACATAATGTTATAATTTTCAATTTTAAGCTAAAAAAAACCTAAAATAAAAATAGAACGAAATTAAGCTCAAAATGGTAAATTGGTAGGCATAAAATCTTTGAAAAAACATGAGAAATAATGAAAATATTATCTATATCACTTAAGATCCTATCAAGGGACTATAAAATCAAAATTTGATTGAAAAAAAGAGGATCTTCAAAAAACATATTCGATGTGCTTGGAAATGTGATCAGAAACAAGGAACCATTGGTGTGTAAATACTATACATAGACTTAAGGAATTTATGATGAAGAAAATATTCTATATTTTCTCAAATCGGGTCTATTATTCTCTTTCTATACATTACAATTCAAATAGGGTATATTATTTTTCATATGGAAGTTAAAACAACATTCTAAAATGGTTTTCATTAAGAAGAAGTTTATATTGATCAAACTGTGTGATTTCTAATTTGAAATGATGAAAAATGGTTTTTATATTATATAATGCTTTTTATAGTCCAAAATAAGCACCCTGATCATGGTATTCTTGACAGGATAATTATTTGAAGAAGAAACAATTTAAAAGAGAAGGTTTCGATCATAATGTCCATACAATAACTCTCAATGATATCAATTTATGGTGTTTTTGAATGTGGATGATATTATATTTATTAGATGCATGAATGAATTAGTGGAATAATTTTATAAACACATGAACTCATAATTTAAAATGTTAACTATTATAAAACTAACATTCTTTTTCGGGATACAGGTGATTCAAAAGCATGACTATACCCTCATTTCATAGGAAAAGTATTCAAGAGAGCATCAGAATAAATTCAACATGCATGGATCCAAACCATGGTCACCTTTTATTTCCAATGGGTAAAAACATGGAAATAATGAGGGTGTGAAATCTATGAATCCCAACCTATACAAGAGGATCTTTGGAATCTTATTATACTCAACTGCAACACAGATAAATATCATCTTTACAACATTTTTAGTGGATCGCTTCCAAATTAATATTATGGAATAACATTTTAATGTAGTTAAATTATTAATGATATATATTTGATATATTTTCAAAATTATCTTATTCTTTATAGTAGGAATAGATATTGAATTATTGAGGATCAAAATTCAACTAGGTGGGGGTGCATTCTTCATTGGAAAAAATGTTTGGTATGGTTGAGAAAGAGAAAATAAATCACTTCTCTTAGTATGGATGAAGAAGAGTATATATCAATGAAAATGGAATGAAATCAAATATTTTGAATGTAACAACAATTTAATAATATTGGAGATGTGGTGAAATAATTAATGGTGAATCAGTATGATAATAAGTGTGTGATTGATGTTACAAAAATTCATGTTAAACCCTCTCATACAAAACATAATAAGATCAACTATCACTTTATCAAAGAAAAATTAAAACAATGTGTGATTGGATTTTAATATTTTGGATCAACAAATCAAGTTTTAAAAATCTTGTCTAAGCCATTTACATCATCATTGTTCAAGAACAATATATTGAAACTCAATGTTCATTCACATCCCATTGCATGAAAGGGTTATGGTTTTTACACTCTCTAAATTTGTTTAACTGTTTTAATATATTTTCGGATGTGATATAGGCCTATACGGAATATATGACCAAGGGGGAAGTTTTATTTTTCATACTAAGGTCCCAAAATAGGTTATTTGGGTTTATTTCCAAAGGGGGGGAATGAAATTGAATCAATTGAATGTTTGGAGGATAGGTGGATTGGTCGGTATCAAGGAATGAAAATCTCGTTTTCCACACTTGTTTTATACACATATAATTCCTCACATATACATTGAGTTTTGGATGAGATTTTTGATCCATATATTGTTTTTTTATCAAGGATATTTCTTTATTGAATTCAGTAATAGATTTATAACAAACCCAGAGTTGGTGATTATTGGAACAAAATTTTCTTCATAGCTGGAGATACATATTTTTTTGTGTTTTTAATCAATCCACACTGTGTTGAATAAGGAATTTATAAGACATGTGATCATACATTGTAGGTGGCATTAGTGTTAAATGTGGTTTAATTTCCCAGTGATTTATAAATTTTTTAAACACAAAATTAGATGTAAAGATATTTATTCCTTAAAAGTGGTTTTCTGGGAATGACCCTTTTTTGTTATTAGAAACTCATTAATTTCATAATGATTGATGTTACAAAATGATATAGATATCCATGAATTAATTTGGTTTCATGAAGGTTTGGAGGTCTGTGAAAGAGGATTCATGAAGAATGACAAGGGTTTGATGGAAAAACTATAATCTACAAGACTATGAGAAGATTCACCAATAGAATAATTCCACTGAAATTTTTAAAAGAAAATGTTCTTCCTGAACATGAATGAAGTGGTTAAAAAATTATGTGGTGAGCATTTGAGCTTCAAAAAATTGGTGTTTTCTATAAATAGGTGACTACACATCATTTGAGGTATAAAGAGAATTTGAAGAAGGGTGAATCAACAAATATTCAAAGATTTCCAATTATTATTAAAGAAGGAACTCTTTGTGAGTTGAATCATCTCAAGAATAATGGTTATGAATATATTGACGTTTAGGAAACTCAAAAAATGGGGTTTTTAAAAGACTGAGTGTTTCATGATAGTTGGAGTTCCAAGAACCTTATGTGATTCATGAAGGATAGGAGTTCTGTGAATAATTGGAGCTTTATTAATGTATGTGGGTTTTTGGAAACTAAAATATCTTTGAAACAAAAATGAGGTTTTATAAAGAATGGTAACATAATGAACCACATTGTTGTACATTTTGTTTGAGTGAAAAATACCTTCAAGAGAATCAATTCAGGTATATGGTGTATGTTGAGTCTCGTGGTAATTAGGTACATATACTTATATACCCAATCTATTGAGTCAACACTCAAGTGGATAAATTTAGTTATTGTAGAGAACCAAAGCCTGATGTACATGGAAATTACATTACATTTGCAGAATACTTAGTACATAACAAAAACACACACACAAGGACCGTAATAGTTTAGTGTCTTTGGAAACTCGGAATATAATCCTCTAATCCTGGTGAAAGATCTTCAATATATCCCATAAAGATATTCCTTTTTATTATACCTAAAACCTTTCTTTTTATCTTGGGGAAAATAAAACATAAAAGGGTGAGCTCAAATGCTCAGTAAAGTTAAACAAAAGAAATATCAATCACATCATTTACATAAGCACATAACATTTGGAAATCATAACCTGTAAAAGAGATCATAATTTCATAACCTGGGATAACTCATGGCAGTGAAATATAATCACAATAATCATAACTGAAAACATGAAACTTTGTGGAATACACACATAATCATAGAGAATCATTTCTTGTTAGTCAAGACTCATTGCCAAGACTATCTTAGTAGACAAAGTCCTTTTCTGAACCGAGTCACCCTCGTTTCAGTCCTATTCCACTGAACCGGTATAACCCACCGTTCCAGCCATTTCTATCTCATGAGATATAAAATCTTGACCCAATGCATTGGCGGGAGATATTGGTCCCACCCATCTCATAATGATTCCATTCTTATGTGCGCCACAAAATCATAAATCATACATCATTGCATAACCCATGTAATACAAATGGAAATCTTAAACATAATGACATCATAAAACAATTCATATAAGATAAAGGAATTCATAAAAATAATTCCATCACAACATAATCAAATCTATGTAATAATAGGGATAATAACAGAACTATTTATTATCTTATATGGAAAATAATTTTGATAAAACACTTGAACTCCATTCTTGAGGAAAATATCCTTTCTTCTTCAATTTTTTTTTTCCTTTCTTAACATGTCATACAAATTTAAATGAAAAGAAGTTGATTAAAAATAAACTTGAAAACTTATAAAGGATGCTTCTAGGTAATAATTTTTTAAAAATCCATTCATATCGTATAAGTTAAAAAAACATTCTTCGTACTTTTGTCAGAAAAGTCAAAAAGTACCTCGTACGAAAAACGACAAAAGATTCCATTCATATCTTTTACTAAAACCTCACCGAAGGGTAAAATTGGATTTAAAAAATTTTAGGTGGATTGAAATAATATTACATAATGAGGAAACATGGATTTGGATGATAAAATACAACCCCAGTAAATACCAAAGTATAAACAATCTCGGATAAAAATGTGATTGTGATATTTCCCTTACCATAGGTCTGATTTTCTTCGTAGTTGTCCGAACCTCCTGTATAATGATTTAAATAATGTCATTGACTTATTCCAGAATCATACTCATTGTTATGATATCATATATGGTTCACTTATGACTTTATATTACCCTTTCTTTTGTAAATTTTATGTTAAAGAGCATTTTGGGTAAAATTGTTTCATTTGTCGTCCGTGTTTTGACTTGTAATTATTCATATGATTTATTAGATCATAATTTCTTAATTAAATAATATAAAACATGATTTATATATAATATATATTCAGAATATACATATATATAACAAATTAGTAAATGGAAAGAAATACACTGTTCCTGGAGACGGTAGGCCGTACGTACGAATGAACGCTGTTTTCGTTTCCTTATTGAGTTGAATGGAATTAAGTAGATGACTTACATATATACATAAATACAGTAGCTTTATAATGTCATATATTTCATTATTATTTCTTATATATACTTTATAATCACTCTTAAATGGTTAACATGCAGAATGAATCTCATCGCGTCGTGGAGACGGTAGTCCGTACGTACACATGAGTGATGATATCGTTTCCATAATTATTGAATTGAATTAGAGTGGATGATACAATATATCAGAATCAATATTATGTTCTAATATCTATGTATAGTTATTCTTTAAACCATTATACCCATCCATGTAAGGTGGAGGTGGAAAATAGATTTTACCACGGTGTGGAGACGGTATTCCGTACGTACGCACGCGCAGTGATTTCGTTTTCCGTAGGATGGATAGATAGTGAAATAGGGTTGTTTCATAATTATAATAACATATCTGTATATTAGTGATACTGATGTTATTACTTCATAATGAAACAACCTAAGAAGAAGGAGTGGAATAAGAAATAAAGGTGAATGAATCGGTAACGGAAATTATCTCTTCTTTGAAGCGCCACCTTGAGACCTCCTCTTAGGGCACTGAAATTGGTCATTTAGGAATACCAGAACCTATAGGATGTTTCTAGGGAAGTGGAGAAGAGAATTTTTTAGGGGATGGCCGATCTTGAAAGCTCAAAGTTGTGTGAGGAAGAGAGGGAGGAGGTGCCCTTTTATAAGGGAGGAGAGGGGCACCTTTGGGATAACAAAAAATATTATTTTATTATAAAGTCATGTTCGGTTTTAAATAGCTCCAAATTGATTTATTTAGAGGATAAGGTGGGGATGGGTCGAAATACTCTTATCCAATAGAATTTAGACAAGTTTAGGTTCCTATTTTAACCTTATCATTTAGATTTAACATTAAGTTAAATAATTTTACTTTTACCGTGTCTTCTTGTGTTCTTACACTATAATGTTAATAAACTTACTATAAGAATCCAAAAGAACCCCAAGTGGTTTATTATTAATATATATAACCTTATCTAAGTCATTTAGCCGAACCTTAGATTTTTAGGAATAAAATAACAATTAATAATATAATATTTGTTTTAAAAACTATTTTATGTCAATTTTGACACTATTTAGTAATTGATTTTTGTAAAAATCATAACAGAATGATAAGTTCTAAAAACGTTAATTAAATCAATACTAACATTTCCTATTAACCTATAAGATTAGTGGAATTCATAAAAAGTCTCAAATTATATTTATTTGGGTATTTATAACATCAATTATGTCAATATTTCATTAATAAGATAATTACTGCATCATCGTTGTGTCATAAATAAATTAACTTATTTAATGTCTAAAAATTACAAATAAAATACAATTATGTAGGAAAATTTTTTATATTTCTAATTTATATTTATAGTCTCATTTATCTTATGTATAACCCCATATTAAAAATGTTTTAGTAAATAAACTTTGATTTTAACTCTTTTAACCCTTCTTTAAATAAATTAATAATAAATGTTCTAATCTAATCCAAGTGGGCCTAAATGGTCATATGTTATTCCTAAGTTTGTTTTTGGTCAAATTAAACTTGTCCAATAGAATTAGGACATGTGTAAGGGTAATAATAAAATCATTTCTACCCTTAATTACCCTATTTACTTTTAACCGTGGTAAAAAAAAGTAAAAGGTTACTATTCACCAAAAAATTATTTTCATCTCATTGAACCACATTTTACTTACTGACATCAACCGTGTCTCTCGGATTTTTGAAATTCCACTCACAGAAGCGGTAAAATTAAGTTTTATGAACAATTCAGTTTTTTTTAACTACCACTTAGTGGTTTCACTATTCATCAAAAATTGAAAGCTTTCAGAAAAATACCAAAAATTAGGCCTAAGCTATATTTGATATTATGAACTCAAAAATGATTTCTATTTTACCAAATTCAAAACATATCAGTTGCATTAATTAATTTAAAAATTAATTCCCATCGTCAAAACAAATAGCGTGTTCTTAAGAAATAATAACTATCAAAAGATTGACACTTGTGTATGTCTGGTTTAAATGTGAAATTACATCCAATGACCAACATTGTATTAAATTGTAAAAAAATATTCTAAATATACTTTAAAACCACTAAAATTAATAATTTATCACTATTAATTATTTCGATTGAAAAATTTGTTTTTAATAAAAATTTAGTAATTTTAACTATTCATCAAAATATGAAAGTTATCCGAAAATCAACAAAATTTCTCCCTAAGCTTATTTCGATATTACGAATCCAAAAATGAATTCCATTTTGAAAAATAAAATTTACAAAATTTCAAAAAGTGGTTATTACTATTCATAACGGGCTAGTTTTAATAATATTTTAATAGCATATCGTTGTTTAGCGAAACATGGTGTTGCGTACAACACACGCTATCATGGAAGGTCGCGATTGCGTGAAATTCAAGCCAGGTCAGAGATGTGTGTTGTGAACGATCCTTTTGGTGTAGCCTATAACACAAGACATTAATGAAATTAAAAAGAATATTTTTCATAAAATCTCGGGGTGTTACATTCTACCCCCCTTAAAATGAATTTCGCCCTCGAAATTCGTCGGGGTTATAAATGGTTTACTACTCGAAAGTTTCTTTAATAGAAACCCACATCGTAAAAAGGAATACCAAAACCAATCTTTAAAAACAAAAGTATGAAACGTAACGGTTACCCAAATAAACTAATCAATGGGTTTCCACATAGGTGAAAATATGGATATGGAAGAAAAATCTAACCATCATGTTCTGATGGAGAGTGGTAGAGAACATGGCTATGGAAAAGCCAACAATCACAAATCCATAAATTTGTGATGATCTATGGTACCATCTGATTAATCAGATATAAGAGCACTTGGACAACATTTTTGGATTTCAAGATCGTTTCCCTAAAGTTGATGAATTTGAATTAGAATAAATACTTACTTTATTTTGGTACAATCTCACTATTGTGTGTGCCTTGAACAATTTCCACTTCATCTCTTAAATAAATGAAGATGAATTTTTTATTCGTGAAGTGTTAACAGATCATGTGATAGAATGACAGGTCATTCCATCTTTTTCAAACAAAAGGTTAGCAAAAGTTATTAAATATACATAAGTCATTCTATAGTGAGATTAATCATATATGGTTCCTAAAATGGACTTATAAATCATATATCATACTACTTAATATAATAAAACTAGTTTCTACTAACCAGGGACTTCTTGTAGGCCAGTGGTAGGCGATAAAGGTCAGTCGCACTTCGGTTGTCAGTTCGATTCCCATAGCCTTGTCCGACGTGATGGGCTGTCGCCCGTCCTGCATGTTGTCCTTTTTCTAAAGCTATATTACTATAACATCCCATAAATAATATCGAAAAACGTTTTATCCTAACTTATGTCCAACATAATCCATTCTTATCTTTAGGCTTATCTAAAATACTTCGGTCCAACCTCATAGTATAAAGAAAATGATTACTTGAAATGTCACAGAACAATCACGTGAATGTAATCATTTATCCCCCATATATCATAAGATATATCTTATTGGTCAAATTACAAACATGTGAATACCTTAATCATGTATTCTCTTGAATAATGAATACCCATTGAACCTTAGTGAAAACATGAATGCAGTTAAAAGTTAACACTTTCCACATACCAAAATCCTCACCATTCTATATACTCAAACCATGATATCACTTATTCCTTATATCAATCCTGAGATCATGAATAATGTTAAACATTTCATTTTCTCGTTTTCCCTTCATTATGCGCATATCATCTTATTTCCAAAAATATCTCAATCACTTTGAATACCACATTAGACCAATACAGAAGTGTTCCAATACTCCATGATACAACATTATTTTGGAATCCCATTACATAAACACTTAATCATTCCACCACATCGTTGTCATATTCAACATCTCCAATAGTGATCGCATGTGACTTCCCTTTGTCCTTTGCCTTAAGCGGTTGCTCATGTCGATCATCACTAACCCTTGGATTAGGGCATTTATTAGCATAATTCCCCATTTCCTTCCACTTGAAGCATTGAAGTGTTGGTGGTGCGTTCTCTGCAGTGTTTGATTTATTCACATCATTAGAAACCCTTTTTCCATTACTTCAACACTCAGCTGCTCGATGACATTCTTTTCCACACATAAAACATTTTCTATTCCCTTTAAGACAATCTCCGCCATGCTTCTTTCCACACCTTGTGCATAAGGAAACATTCATCTTCTTTTCACCATTATTCTGAGATTTCTCCTTGAACTCCATCTTTCGTTTCTTGTCAAAACCATGAGATGGATATGTAACACCAACTTCCATTTCTCCCTTGATAGCAGAACGCACAATTTCTTCATAGCTACTGAAGTCTCTTATAGCTAATGCCCTTCGAAGACTTGGTTTTAAGCCACTGAAAAATCGATCAACTGTACTTTCAGGTTGGATGATAAGGCCAGATGCATACCTTGCAAGTCTTTTAAAATTCGCTTCGTATATACCAATAGATTCATAATCCTTTTTCTTTAGTTCGAGAAACTCCTTCTCCATCTTTGTTCAAAGAATACGAGGGAAGTACTTATTGAAAAATAAATTCTTGAACTCGTCCCATTCCATGGACTCAATTTATTCTCTTGGCCTCATATTCTTGATAAGATTCCACCATTGATCAGCTTCACCTTCCAAACGATATACTGCTAAGATGACTTTATCATGTTCAGAACATTGAAGAACTGAAAATATCTTTTCAGTGGTGCTGATCCATTATTCAGCAACAATTGGATCAGAAGTCCCACTGAAAGAAGGTGTACGTTTCCTCATGAAGGAATCAATAGAATATTGTTCCCTTCTCTGCTCATTTGGAATTCCAGAATGATTCATATCTTGTGTAAGTATAGCAATAATATTTTTCACTCCATCTCCCATAACATTTGTTTGTTCAGGAGGACAATCATTGCATTTTCAATTGCATTGATCAACACGGTTCCTTCGGGTTCCATCCATCGTCTAAAACCCAAAAAGAATAGTGTGAGAGGCAAAAATCATAATAAAGGGGGAGTAACATCAATATCTAACATCTTTGGTTTAATCTAATATCGTTACCATAGTTCTAGGTCTATATCCTATACATATTCTTATCCTTAGTGACATCCCTAGACATACCTTAGAAATATCTCTAGGGATCTCACTAACGCTTTCGCATCCTAGTTTCCAAAGGTTGACTAAACCTTTCCTCTGATACCAACTGAAGAGACCCAAAGCCTAACGTACATGGACATTACATTACATTTGCGGAATACTTAGTACATAATAATAACACACACACAAGGACCGTAATAGTTTAGTGTCTTTGGAAACTTGGAATATAATCCTCTAATTCTGGTGAAAGATCTTCAACATCTCCCATAAAGATCTTCCTTTTTATTATACCTAAAACCTTTCTTAATATCATGGGGAAAAGAAAACATAAAAGGGTGAGCTCAAATGCTCAGTAAGGGTAAACAAAAGAAATATCAATCACATCATATATATAAGCACATAACTTTTGGAAATCTTAACCTATAAAAGAGATCATAATTTCATAACCTAGGATAACTCATGGCAGTGAAATGTAATCACAATAATCATAACATAAAACATGAAACTTTGTGACATACACATATAATCATAGAGAATAATTTCTTGTTAGTCAAGACTCATTGCCAAGACTATCTTAGTGGACAAAGTCCCTTTCTGAACCGAGTCACCCTCGTTTCAGTCCTGTTTCACTGAACCGGTATAACCTACCGTTCTAGCCATGTCTATCTCATGAGATATAAAATCTTTACCCAATGCATCGGAGGGAGATATAGGTCCCACCCATCTCATAATTATACCATTATTATGTGTGCCACAAAATCATAAATCATACATCATTGCATAACCCATGTAATACAAATGGGAATCTTAAACATCATGACATCATAAAATAATTCATATAAGATAAATGAATTCATAAAAATAATTCCATCACAACATAATCAAATCAATGTAATAATAGGGATAAAAACAGAAATATTTATTATCTTAGATGGAAAATAATTTTGATAAAACACTTGAACTCCATTCTTGAGGAAAATATCCTTTCTTCTTCAAAATCATTTTTCCTTTCTTAAAATGTCATAAAACATTAAAATAAAAGAATTTGATTAAAAATAAACTTGAAAACTTGTAAAGGATGCTTCTTGGAAATAATGTTTTAAAAATCCATTCATGTCGTATAAGTTAAAAAAACATTTTTCGTACTTTTGTCGGAAAAGTCAAAAAGTACCTCGTACGAAAAAAGACAAAAGATTCCATTCATATCTTTTACTAAAACCTCACCGAAGGGTAAAATTGGATTTAAACTATTTTAGGTGGACTGAAATAATATTACATATTGAGGAAACATGGATAGGATGATAAAATACACCCCAGTAAATACCAAAGTATAAACAATCTCGGACAAAAATGAGATTGTGATATTTCCCTTACCTTAGGTCCAATTTTCTTTGTAGGTGTCCAAAACTCCTGTATAATGATTTAAATAATGTCATTGACTTATTCCAGAATCATACTCATTGTTATGATATCATATGTGGTTCACTTATGACTTTATATTACCCTTTCTTTTGTAAATTCTATGTTAAAGAGCATTTTGGGTAAAATTGTTTCATTTGTCATCCGTGTTTTGACTTGTAATTATTCATATGATTGCTTAGATCATAATTACATAATTACAGAATATAAAACATGATTTATATATAATATATATTCAGAATATACATATATATAATAAATTAGTAAATGGAAAGAAATACATCGTTCATGGAGACGGTAGGCCGTACGTACGCATGAATGCTATTTTCGTTTCCTTATTGAGTTGAATGGAATTAAGTAGATGGCATACATATATACATAAATCCAGTAGATTTATAATGTAATATATTTCATTATTATTTCTTATATATACTTTATAATCACACTTAAATGGTTAACATGGAGAATGAATCTCATCGCGTCGTGGAGACGGTAGTCCGTACGTACGCACGAGCGATGATATCGTTTCCATAATTATTGAATTGAATTGGAGTGGATGATACAATATATCAGAATCAATATTATGTTCTAATAACTATGTACAGATATTATATACACCATTATACCCATCCATGTAAGGTGGTGGTGGAAAATAGATTTCACCACGGCGTGGAGACGGTATTCCGTACGTACGCACGCGCAGTGATTTCGTTTTCTGTAGGATGGATAGATGGTTAAATAGGGTTGTTTCATAATTATAATAACGTATCATTATATGAGTGATACTGATGTTATTAATTCATAATGAAACAACCTAAGAAGAAGTATTGGAAGAAGAAATAAAGGTGAAAGAATCGGTAAAGGAAATTACTTCTTCTTTGAAGCGCCTCTTTGAGACCTCCTCTTAGGGCACTAAAATTGGTCTTTGAGGAAGACAAGAACCTCTAGGATGTTTCTAGGGAAGTGGAGAAGATAATTTGGAAGGGTTTGGCGGAGCTTGAAGGCTCAATGTTGTGTGAGGAAGAGAGGGAGGAGGTTCCCTTTTATAAGGGATGAGAGGGGCAACTTTGGAATAACTAAAAATATTATTTTATTATAAAGTCAAGTTCTGTTTTAAATAGCTCCAAATTGATTTATTTAGAGGATAAGGTGGGGATGGGTCGAAATCCTCTCATCTAATATAATTTATACATGTTTAGGTTCCTATTTTAACCTTATCATTTAGATTTAACATTAAGTTAAATAATTTTACTTTTACCGTGTCTTCTTGGATTCTTAAACTATAAGGTTAATCAACTTACTATAAGAAGCCAAACGAACCCCAAGTTGTTTCTTATTAATATATATAACCTTACCTAAGTCATTTGGCCGAACCTTAGATTTTTAGGAATAAAATAATAATTAATAATATAATATTTGTTTTAAAAACTATTTTATGTCAATTTTGACACTATTTAGTAATTGATTTTTGTGAAAATCATAACATAATGATATGTTCTAACAAAGTTAATTAAATCAATACTAATATGTCATATTAACCTATAAAATTAGTGGAATTAATAAAATGTCTCACATTATATTTATTTGGGTATTTATAACATCAATTATGTCAATATTTCATTAATAAGATAATTACTGCATCATCGTTGTGTCATAAATAAATTAAATTATTTAATGTCTAAAAATTACAAATAAAATAAAATTATTTAGTAAATCTTTTTATCTTTCTAATGAATATTTATATTCTAATTTATCTTATGTATAACCCCATATTAAAAATATTTTATTAAATAAACATTGATTTTAACTCTTTTAACACTTCTTTAAATAAATTAATAATAAATGTCCTAATCTAATCCAAGTGGGACTAAATGGTCATATGTTATTCCTAAGTTTGTTTTTGGTCGAATTACACTTGTCCAATAGAATTATGACATGTGTTAGGGTAATAATAATATCATTTCTACCCTTAATTACCCTATTTACTTTTAACAGTGGTAAAAAAAAGTAAAAAGTTACTATTTAGCAAAAAATTATTTTCATCTCATTGAACCACCTTTTACATACTGACATCAACCGTGTCTCTCGGATTTTTGAAATTCCACTCACAGAAGTGGTAAAATTATGTTTTATGAACAATTCAGTTTTTTTAACTACCACTTAGTGGTTTCACTATTCATCAAAAATTGAATGTTTTCAGAAAAATATAAAAAATTAGGCCTAAGCTATATTTGATATTATGAAATCAAAAATGATTTCTATTTTACCAAATTCAAAACATATCAGTTGCATTAATTAATTTAAAAATTAATTCCCGTCGTCAAAACAGATAGTGTGATCTTAAGAAATAATAACAATCAAAAGATTGACTCTTGTTTATGTCTGGTTTAAATGTGAAATTACATCCAATGACCAACATTGTAATAAATTGTAAAAATATATTCTAAATATTCTTTAAAAACACTCAAATTAATAATTTATCACTATTAATTATTTCAATTGAAAAAGTTGTTTTTTATTAAAATTTAGTAATTTTCACTATTCATCAAAATATGAAAGTTATCCGAAAATCATCAAAATTTCACCCTAAGATAATTTCGATATTACGAATCCAAAAATGAATTCCATTTTGAAAAATAAAATTTACAAAATTTCAAAAAGTGGTTATTACTATTCATAACGGCTGGTTTTTATAATATTTTAATAGCATATCATTGTTTAGCGAAACTTGGTGTTGCGTACAACACACGCTATCATGGAAGGTCGCGATTGCATGTAATTCAAGCCAGGTCAGAGATGTGTGTTGTGAAATCTCCTTTTGGTGTAGCGTATTACACAAGACATTAATGAAATTAAAAAGAATATTTTTCATAAAATCACGGGGTGTTACATTCTACCCCCCTTAAAATGAATTTCGCCCTCGAAATTCGTTGGGGTTATAAATGGTTTACTAATCGAAAGTTTCTTTAATAGAAACCCACATCATAAAAAGGAATACCAAAAACCATATTTAAAAACAAAAGTATGAAACGTAACGGTTACCCAAATAAACTAATCACTGGGTTTCCACATATGTGAAAATATGGATACGGAAGAAAAATCTAACCATCATGTTCTGATGGAGAGTGGTAGAGAAAATGGCTATGGAAAAGCCAACAATCACAAATCCATAAATTTGTGACGATCTAAGGTACCATCTGATTAATCAGATATAAGAGCACTTGGACAACATTTTTGGTTTTCAAGATTGTTTCCCTAAAGTTGAAGAATTTGAATTAGAATAAATACTTACTTTATTTAGGTACAATCTCACTATTGTTTGTGCCTTGAACAATTTCCACTTCATCTCTTAAATAAATGAAGTTGAATTTGTTATTCGTGAAGTGTTAACAGATCATGTGATAGAATGACGGGTCATTCCATATTTCTCAAACAAAAGGTTAGCAAAAGTTATTAAATATACATAAGTCATTCTATAGTGAGATTAATCATATATGGTTCCTAAAATGGACTTATACTTTATATATCATACTGCTTAATATAATAAAACTAGTTTCTACTAACCAGGGACTTCCTGTAGGCCAATGGTAGGCGATAAAGGCCAGTCGCACTTCGGTTGTGGGTTCGATTCCCACAGCCTTGTCCGACACGATGGACTGTCGCCCCTCCTGTAGGTTGTCCTGTTTCTAAATCTATATTACTATAACATCCCATCAATAATATCGAAAAACGTTTTATCCTAACTTATGTCCAACACAATCCATTCTAATCTTTTGGCTTATCTAAAATACTTCGGTCCAAGCTCATAGTATAAAGAAAATGATTACTTGAAATGTCACAGAAAAATCACGTGAATGCCATCATTTATCCCCCATATATCATAAGATATATCTTGTTGGTCAAATTACAAAGAAGTGAATACCTTAATCATGTATTCTCTTGAAGAATGAATACCCATTGAACCTTTGTGAAAACATGAATGCAGTTAAAAGTTAACACTTTCCACCTACAAAAATCCTCAAAATTCTATATACTCAAACCATGATATCACTTAGTCCTTATATCAATCATGAGCTCATGAATACTGTTAAACATTTCATTTTCTCGTTTTCAATTCATTATGCGCATATCATCTTATTTCCAAAAATATCTCAATCACTTTTAATACCACATTAGACCAATACAAAAAAATTCCAATACTCCATGATACACCATTATTTTGGAATCCCATTACATAAACACTTAATCATTCCACCACATCGTTGTCATATTCAACATCGCCAATAGTGATCACATGTGACTTCCCTTTGTCCTTTGCCTTAAGCGGTTGCTCATGTCTATCATCACTAACCCTTGGATTATGTCATTTATTAGCATAATTCCCAATTTCCTTGCACTTGAAATATTGAAGTGTTGGTGGTGCGTTCTCTGCAGTGTTTTCTTTATTCACATCATTAGAAACCCTTTTTCCATTACTTCGACACTCAGCTGCTCGATGACCTTCTTTTCCACACTTAAAACATTTTCTATTCCCTTTAAGACAATCTCCACCATGCTTCTTTCCACACTTTGTGCATAAGGAAACATTCATCTTCATTTCACCATTATTCAGAGATTTCTCCATGAACTCCATCTTTCATTTATTGTCAAAACCATGAGATGGATATGTAACACCAACTTCCATTTCTACCTTGATAGCACAATGCACAATTTCTTCATAGCTACTTAAGTCTCTTATAGCTAATGCCCTTCGAAGACTTGGTTTTAAGCCACTGAAAAATAGATCAACTTTACTTTTAGGTTGGATGATAATGCCAGATTCATACCTTGCAAGTCTTGTAAAATTCTCTTCGTATATACCAACAGATTCATAATCCTTTTTCTTTAGTTCGAGAAACTCCTTCTCCATCTTTGTTCGAAGAATACGAGGGAAATACTTATTGAAAAATAAATTCTTGAACTCATCCCATTCCATGGACTCAATTTCATCTCTTGGCCTCGTATTCTTGATAAGATTACACCATTGATCAGCTTCACCTTCCAAACGATATACTGCTAAGATGACTTTATCATGTTCAGAACATTGAAGAACTGAAAATATCTTTTCAGTGGTTTTGATCCATTGTTCAGCAACAATTGGATCGGAAGTCCCACTGAAAGAAGGTGGACGTTTCCTCATGAAGGACTCAATAGAATATTGTTCCCTTCTCTGCTCATTTGGAAGTCCAGAATGATTCATAGCTTGTGTAAGTATAGCAATAAGATTTTGCACTCCATATCTCATAACATTTGTTTTTTCAGGAGGACAATCATTTCATTTTCGATTGCATTGATCAACACAGTTCCTTCAGGTTCCAGCCATCGTCTAAAACCCAAAAAGAATAGTGTGAGAGGAAAAAATCATAATAAAGGGGGATTAACTTCAATATCTAACATCTTTGGTTTAATCTAATATCGTTACCATAGTTCTAGGACTATATCCTATACGTATACTTATCCTTAGGGACATCCCTAGACATACCGTAGAAATATCTATAGGGATCTCACTAACGCTTTCGCATCCTAGTTTCCAAAGGTTGTCTAAACCTTTCCTCTGATACCAACTGTAGAGACGCAAATCCTGACGTACATGGACATTACATTACATTTGTGGAATACTTAGTATATAACAAAAACACACACACAAAGACCGTATTAGTTTAGTGTCTTTGGAAACTCGAAATATATTCCTCTAATCCGGGTGAAAGATCTTCAACATCTCCCATAAAGATCTTCCTTTTTATTATGACTAAAACCTTTCTTTATATCCTGGGGAAAAGAAAACATAAAAGGGTGATCTCAAATGCTCAGTAAGGGTAAACAAAAGAAATATCAATCACATCATATACATAAGCTCATAACTTTTGGAAATCTTATCTTGTAAAAGAGATCATAATTTCAAAACCTGGGATAACTCATGGGAGTGAAATGTAATCACAATAATCATAACTTAAAACAAGAAACTTTGTGGCATACACACATAATCATAGAGAATCGTTTCTTGTTAGTCAAGACTCATTGCCAAGACTATCTTAGTGGACAAAGTCCCTTTCTGAACCGAGTCACCCTCGTTTCAGTCCTGTTTCACTGAACCGGTATAACCTACCGTTCTAGCCATGTCTATCTCATGAGATATAAAATCTTTACCCAATGCATTGGAGGGAGATATAGGTCCCACCCATCTCATAATGATACCATTCTTATGTGTGCCACAAAATCATAAATCATACATCATTACATGACCCATGTAATACAAATGGGAATCTTAGACATCATGACATCATAAAACAATTAATATAAGATAAAGGAATTAATAAAATAATTCCATCACAACATAATCAAATCAATGTAATAATAGGGATAAAAATAGAATTATTTATTATCTTAGATGGAAAATAATTTTGATAAAACACCTGAACTCCATTCTTGAGGAAAATATCATTTCTTCTTTAAAAACATTTTTCCTTTCTTAACATGTCATAAAACTTTAAACTAAAAGAAGATGATTAAAAATAAACATGAAAACATGTAAAGGATGCTTCTTGGAAATAATGTTTTAAAAATCCATTCATGTCGTATAAGTTAAAAAAAACATTCTTCGTACTTTTTTCGGAAAAGTCAAAAAGTACCTCGTACGAAAAATGACAAAAGATTCCTTTCATATCTTTTACTAAAACCTCACCGAAGGGTAAAATTGGATTTAAAAAATTTTAGGTGGATTGAAATAATATTACATATTGAGGAAACATGGATGTGGATGATAAAATACACCCCAGTAAATACCAAAGTATAAACAATCTCGGATAAAAATGAGATTGTGATGTTTCCCTTACCTTAGATCCGATTTTATTCGTAGGTGTCCGAACCTCCTGTATAATGATATAAATAATGTCATTGACTTATTCTAGAATCATACTCATTGTTATGATATCATATATGGTTCACTTATGACTTTATATTACCCTTTCTTTTGTAAATTCTATGTTAAAGAGCATTTTGGGTAAAATTGTTTCATTTGTCGTCCGTGTTTTGACTTGTAATTATTCATATGATTGCTTAGATCATAATTACTTAATTCCAGAATATAAAACATGATTTATATATAATATATATTCAGAATATACATATATATAATAAATTAGTAAATGGAATGAAATACACCGTTCATGGAGCCGGTAGGCCGTACGTACGCATGAACGCTGTTTTCGTTTCCTTATTGAGTTGAATAGAATTAAGTAGATGAAATACATATATACATAAATCCAGTAGCTTTATAATTTTATATATTTCATTATTATTTATTTTATATACTTTATAATCACTCTTAAATGGTTAACATGGAGAATGAATCTCATCGCATCGTGGAGACGGTAGTCCGTACGTACGCACGAGTGATGATATCATTTCCATAATTATTGAATTGAATTGGAGTGGATGATACAATATATCAGAAACAATATGATGTTATAATAACTATTTATAGTTATTCTTTACACCATTATACCCATCCATGTACGGTGGTGGTGGAAAATAGATTTCACCACGGCGTGGAGACGGTATTCTGTACGTACGCACGCGCGGTGATTTCGTTTTCCGTAGGATGGATAGATGGTGAAATAGGGTTGTTTCATAATTATAATAACATATCATTATATGAGTGATACTGATGTTATTAATTCATAATGAAACAACCTAAGAAGAAGGAGTGGAAGAAGAAATAAAGGTGAAAGAATCGGTAACATAAATCACCTCTTCTTTGAAGCGCCACCTTGAGACCTCCTCTTAGGGAACTAAAATTGGTATTTGAGGAAGACCACAACCTCTAGGATGTTTCAAGGGAAGTGGAGAAGAGAATTTGGCAGGGTTTGGCCGAGCTTGAAGGCTCAAATTTGTGCGAGGAAAAGAGGGAGGAGGTTCCCTTTTATAAGGGAGAAGAGGGGTACCTTTGGAATAACTAAAAATATTATTTTATTATAAAGTCATGTTCGGTTTTAAATAGCTCCAAATTGATTTATTTCGAGGATAAGGTGGGCATGATTCTAAATCCTCTCATACAATAGAATTTAGACAAGTTTAGGTTCCTATTTTAACCTTATCATTTAGATTTAACATTAAGTTAAATAATTTTACTTTTACCGTGTCTTCTTGTGTTCTTACACTATAAGGTTAATAAACTTACAATAAGAAGCCAAACGAATCCCAGGTTGTTTATTATTAATATATATAACCTTATCTAAGTCATTTGGCCGAACCTTATATTTTTAGGAATAAAATAACAGTTAATAATATAATATTTGTTTTAAAAACTATTTAATGTCAATTTTGACACTATTTAGTAATTGATTTTTTGAAAATTATAACAGAATAATAAGTTCTAACAAAGTTAATTATATCAATACTAACATGTCATATTATCCTATAAAATTAGTATAATTCATAAAAAGTCTAAAATTATATTTATTTGGGTATTTATAACATCAAATATGTCAATATTTCATTAATAAGATAATTACTGCATCATCATTGTGTCATAAATAAATTAAATTGTTTAATGTCTAAAAATTACAAATAAAATTCAATTATGTAGGAAATATTTTTATCTTTCTAATTAATATTTATAGTCGAATTTATCTTATGTATAACCCCATATTAAAAATGTTTTAGTAAATAAACTTTGATTTTAACTCTTTTAACCCTTCTTTAAATAAATTAATAATAAATTTCCTAATCTAATCCAAGTGGGCCTAAATGGTCATATGTTATTCCTAAGTTTGTTTTTGGTCGAATTACACTTGTACAATAGAATTAGGACATGTGTTAGTGTAATAATAATATCAGTTCTACCCTTAATTACCCTATTTACTTTTAACCGTGGTAAAAAAAGTAAAAAGTTACTATTCACCAAAAAAAATATTTTCATCTCATTGAACCAGATTTTACTTACTGACATCAACCATGTCTCTAGGATTTTTGAAATTTCACTAACAGAACCGGTGAAATTAAGTTTTATGAACAATTCAGTTTTTTTTAACTACCACTTAGTGGTTTCACTATTAATCAAAAATTGAAAGTTTTTAGAAAAATACCAAAAATTAGGCCTAAGATATATTTGATATTATGAACTCAAAAATGATTTCTGTTTTACCAAATTCAAAACATATCAGTTGCATTAATTAATTTAAAAATTAATTACCGTCGTCAAAACATATAGCGTGTTCTTAAGAAATAATAACTATCAAAAGATTGACACTTGTTTATGTTTGGTTTAAATGTGAAATTACATCCAATGACCAACATTGTATTAAATTGTAAAAATATATTCCTAATATACTTTAAAACCACTCAAATTAAAAATTTATCACTATTAATTATTTCGATGGAAAAAGTTGTTTTTAATTAAAATTTAGTAATTTTCACTATTCATCAAAATATGAAAGTTATCCGAAAATCACCAAAATTTCACCCTAAGCTAATTTCGATATTACGAATCCAAAAATTAATTCAATTTTGAAAATTAAAATTTACAAAATTTCAAAAAATGGTTATTACTATTCATAACAGCTAGTTTTAAAAATATTTTAATAGCATATCGTTGTTTAGTGAAACTTGGTGTTGTGTACAACACACGCTATAGTGGAAGGTCGCGATTGCGTGTAATTCAAGCCAGGTCAGAGATGTGTGTTTTGAAAACTCCTTTTGGTGTAGCGTATAACACAAGACTTTAATGAAATTAAAATGAATATTTTTCATAAAATCTCAGGGTGTTACAGTTATACTTCACCGAATGGAGTGATTAAGGGGGAATCGATAAAAGTGATCCATGGGAGGAAGTGTTATATACATAATTTTATTAAAGGTTGTGATCTGATCATGGACTGAAAATGTATGGTCTTTTTTAATCCAAAATATATAGTGAATTTTAGTGGACTCTTGTATGAATGAAACACTATCGGTGTATGGTCCTTTGACTAGACCTCAGTGGAGAACTAAGTATAACTGATGTGTGATGTTTATATCTTTGTATATGGGTGTTTAATATTTACATGAATCTATCAGAATGTTTTTACAAGTTCCTTCCAACAAGGGGACAAGATCTGAATCATTTAAATAAATAGTTGAATCCCTAATTCATGTCACCCCTCTCATGGTGTTCAAGGGTCCAACATGAACCGTTTATATAAATAATATGAATATTATCCAAGTATCATATCCCCAGTAAAGGACATGAAATATTAATAGATTTCATCTTAGATAAGAAATAATTTTGAAATATCATTTAAAACATTTATTTAAGTAATTAAATTTTATTTATTGATCAATTATTTAAAACATAAAATATTTTGAAATTATTTTCAGAAAACATTATTTTAGAAGAAAAAAAGTTTTCAACAAAAAATATTATTTTTCATAAAAATATTATTAAAGATAATTTCCATAGGCAGGTGGTGATGCAGACATAAATATTATAGGTGGTTACATAGACATGATATAGGAAGGTGGTGATGCAAGCATGATGAAGGCATGATGCTGTAGTGGGTCATTGGGATATGTAATGGTATTCATGTTTACTAGGCATTCAAGACATGTACTGATTAAATAAGGCTTGTTGGGTGAGATATCTCATTCGGGGAGTGTGCTATGGCCTACCTTTTTATCCTGTGTGTGTGGTGTGTCTGAGTGATTAATGTAATTTTACCCTTAAATACCTAATATATATAAATAATCCTGTTAAACGATGAGATTTTATTGTGAAACCCTTACCACATTGGTAACATTGAATCATAATCCCCATTAAATAATAACATTAAATGAATCTTAAATTATCATGAACAAAAGGATATTCATGATATAACATTTCAAAAGGAATGTAAAGACCTAAAATTTTATAAATATAATTTCAATTTTTGATTTAATTAAATGTTGTATTGTGCATTATGGTTATGGAAAAAAGATGGAATTATTTATTTTAATTATATCCCACTAGATTTAAAATTCTATAAATCATTAAGACCATTTATAATAATTTTTTTGAACTATGATCATTTGATTAGTAAAAATAAAGGATTTTGAAAAATCTAATTGACATAGACAAAGGAAGTGATGACCATAGCCAGTATGATAATACCTGATGAAGCCCATTTTGGAGAGATTCCATGGGAGATAACATAAATGAGATTTTCTCTTTACCACGATAAAGATGATATCCTACAACTAATGAACTATAGAATCTATTTATGGGATATGGTCATGTTCATCCAGATCATGACCAAAACCATTTATGTCAAACCACTGCTAAAATACTCAACGCCACACAATTTCACCTCACAAAATGTTTTGCGGTAATAATAGTTTATATATCAATACCGTAATAATATGAATATGAATATTGAATTTTCCATATAATATTAGATATATTTACTTCTTATTATTATTAATTTATAAATGAATTTGATTCGATACAACAGAAATAATATTTTTTGGTAATATGTAATTTCAATTAATACATTAATTTTGATGAATTATTTAATATTGGAAATAAATTATATTTTTATAAAATATTGTAATTAAATAAAATTTATTAGTTATAATTGATAATTTAATTTTATGAAGTAAAAAATAAATTTAATAATGGTTCAAATAAAAGTTCAATGAAAAAACCCAATGTTATTAAAAAGTAATAATTGTTAGGTTAAAAGTAAAAATTAAAATATTTAGAAAATTGTATGGGTAAAATAAGTATTATTTTTCGAATTAGAATTTCAAATTTATATTAAAGATAATTTTTGATAATTTAGGATATTATTTAATTTTCATGTAAACATTAATTTTCTTTTAAATATATAGTGTGTACTATGGAATAATAATGACCCAAAATTGATGTAATATATTCTATAAGGTGTATCAATGAACAAATATATGTTTTCTATTTAATTTAATGTGTTTTTAGGTTATTTCATTAATTTTATAAATTCTTTAGTAATCCTCCAAAATCAATAATTTTTTTGATGATTTAAAATAATTTATTAGAGACCATGACTCACTTTCACATCACCATGTGTAATATTTCAAAAAAATAGCACAGGGATTTATAATATAATTATATCCACCCCATAGAGGAAACCATGGGCAAAAACCATGGTACGTTTTCTGGTTTTAATTACTTTATTATATTGGGTCCAAAATCTATGTTTGATAAATAATAAAGAAACCCGCTCTCTTTTCCAATATAAACCCACCCAATCTATCATTCCTCTTCACTCAGAAACTATGGAGTACATTATTACTCTTCCCTAACCTCTATATATTCCTACTAATTTTCCTAATATATCTCATGAATATCTTCTTATGATTTTTGAATCACCCTCTTATGGTAAGGGTTCCTCTCCCTACTCTCTCTATTAAAGAACCATCATTTTCTTGTTCATTTTTTCTTGAATATTTAAATTTGGGATATCTAATTAAAAATACCCCTTACTAACCTTATGATTTATAAATTATTAGATACCATTTTCACTCTCATTAATAACTCCCATGAACATTTATGTTCCCCCATTATGCTGCTGAAATTTCACTACAATTTTCCATGCCAAACAATTGTGTAGTGAATACCGACACCTATTTTCTATCAAGTGTGTTCAAATTTACTAACTTATAATTATGTTATTGGGTACCTAAATTTATGAAATTTTTACACCACCATTTTTTTATTAAATTTGATGAAAAATAATCTATGTGGAACACTTATTCTTGTTCATTAAATGAATATAATGGGTGCCCCTAGATAGCACTTCAATGAATTGGGTAATGATTTACTATCATGTTATTCCATGTATGGGGAAAGGGAGGTAATACTAATAACATTATTCTATGTTTTCTAGGTGTTAAAACATGACTAATTGTTATGATATCATGTTTTAAGTTGTTTCCACATTCCCAAGAGGTATTTATGTTATCTTGCAATATCATGAAATATCATACATCATTATTCATGTTTATAATTCATACACCTTTTATGTACCATTTATATTCCTATTGTAAAAATTTAATACCTTATTCTGGTTATTGCATGTTTATTCCCATATTTAGATTTATATTTCACCCCTTTCTTATGTATGTCACCATCTTATCCCATGTAGATTTATGAATGAAAAAATATTATGAGCAAGTTAATGAAGTTTTAAATAATGGTGATGTACCCCATGTTTTAAGTTATTATGTAATGTAAATAATTACACAAATAAACTATAGTTATCAATATTATAGGGACTTTTTTTTAATTTAATGTAATAAACCATGAATTAATGTCTAATAAAACAATGGTTTTCATAGTTTTTATCAAATGGAAGTTTATTAATTTTTTGGATTAGTATTAGAAAACACAAGAGAAATCATTAAGGATAAGAATAAATATAGGATACATTATTTTATTTGTAAATTTTAGATATAGTGGTTTATTAGAAAATACTTCCTTGTATGGATATTATAAGTGGATGTGGCTATGGAATAGATGAACCTATGGGTAAAAACCAAAAACAACTCATTACACTAGACTTGATCAGAAACTGATGCATAAAAATGGGCCTTGCTACACACCTGGTTTGAAACAAAATTAGGGGATATGATCTGGTAAATTCACAATCCCATCTAAAACCATTATTAATGGAAAAAAATTCCCACAAGTGTCTATGATACAAAATATAATATGGATAACATAGATTGAAACCTAGAAATCACTATGTTAAGGAATAAATGCTATTTATAATTTATCCATTTTATTTTTTTGGATTCTCATTTATGTGTTTAATATTTTTAAATACTCATCCCTAAATTTCTTGTTATTCAAGACAATGGCCATAAATAAGAGGAACATAGTAAAAAAACCAAAGCGGAGGATAATGTGATGACTTCCCCAATGAGACGCCCAATCTAATGGGATTAAAATCATAAACGTTATAAAGATACTCTCTTATTTGACTCAGATTATTAATAGAAACCTATATCTGGTGGAATTCCCAAATCCCCCTAAGAATGAATATGTTTTTATTGAGACATTTATTAATAAAAGGCCTCCAACATTAAATGGATCATCCAATCAAATAATCATTGAAGAATGAATCAACTCCATTGATAATATATTCAATATAATTCAATATTCTCATAAATATATGGTATACTAGATGTTTATCATATAGAGTGAGAAGTTGATCAGTGGTGGACATTGATCATGTTTTGCTTATAACAACCCAATACTTTTTAAACAAATATTTCCTTTTTGATTTAATTAAATGTTTTATAATGTTTTATGGATATAGAAAACACAATCAATTATTTGGTTTTATTATATTATAAAAATTTTAAAATAATATTAAGCATCATAACTATTGATAATATATTCATTGAATTGTGATCATAAGATTATTATAAATAACGGGGTTTGAAAAATCTAATTCACACATTTAAAAGGAAGTAATAGCCTCATCCTATAGAATCATACCCTATAAATCCCATTTATAGAATATTATTAGGGAGATACCATCACAATTATTTTCCCTGGACCAAACCCAGTCTGAGATCTAATAAATAAATCATGAGCTAAAACTTTTACGGGAGAAGTTCATGCTCATCGAGATTGTGGCACAAGCAATTTACGTTGAACGACCCGATGAATGTCCCGCCATAATAAACCTTACCCTCATGGAATTTTATAGTTTAATGAATGTATGTGTATCAAGACCTAAATAATTTCAATATTTATATTTTATTTTATATAGAATAATGGGTATATTTACTACATATTATTTTTATTTTATAAATGACTTGGATTCGATAAAACAAAAATTATATATTTGGGTAATATGTAATTTTAATTAAGATATTAATTTTTATGAATTAGTAAATTCTTGAAATAAATGATATTTCAATAAAATATTATTATTTAATAATATTTATTTATTACAGTTGATAATATATTTTTATGAAGTCAAAAATAATTTTAATAGGGGTTCGAACACTATTATTGTCAAAATAATCATTCCTAAATAAATGTCAATTAATATATTAGAAGTAAAAATTAACATATTTAAAAAATTATTTGATTAAACAAAATATTATATTTTAGAATCATAAAATGAAAATTATCCAATAGTTAATTTTTAATAATTTTCTGAGAAAATCAAATTTTATGGTAAAAATAAATACGATATAAATATACGGTGTGTATTATGACTTCCAAATGAACCAAAAGTGATGTAATCAATTATAAATAAGGTATCTATAAATAGATACATGTTTACCCTTTAAAATATTTTTTGTTAATGTAATTGTATTAATTTATAAATCATTTATGAATCCTCCAAAACTTATAATATAATTTATGTTTTTAAACTAATTTCATTAAAAACAAGAATCACTTCCATATCACCATGAGTAATATTTTAAAAGGTTAATCCATTGGAATAATAAAATAACGAAAAATACACTTTGAAAGAAACCAAGTAATAGAACCGTGGTAAGGTTTTTTGGCTTTAATTACATTATTAAATAGAGTCCAAAATCTATGTTTTGGAAATAATAATGAAATCCCATCTCATATCCTATATAAATCCACCTAACCACCCATTACTATTCACTCAAAAAACAATGGATAACATTATAACTCTTCCCTAACCAATCTAGAATCCTAAAAAGGAACCCATAATCTATCAAGAAGCTCCTCCAAGGCTTTTGGAATCACCCTCCAAAGGCAAGGGATCTTCTCATTCTCTTCTCTATTCAAACATCTTCAATATCTTATTCTGATTTTATTAAATTCCTAAAGTTGTGATATATTCTTATATATCCCCCTTGAATCTCTTATGATGCTTAAATTATTATATACACCTTTCAATTTCATTTATACCACACATGAACATTTATTCCCCCTGTTATGATATTGAAATTCCATTGTGATTTTACATGGAAAATATTTGTCAAGTGATTACCCACAACCATTTAATATCAAGGGTGTTAAAATTTAAGAACATATACTTATTTTATTATGTAATTACATGTATTTAATATATACAACAACTATCTTTGGAATGAATGTTATGGAATATGTGGTTGTGTTATAGGATCTATGTGGCACACTTATGCATGTTTATGAAATGATTATAATGGGTGCACCCAAATAGACCTAAAATGATTTAGATAATGTTTTAGCCTAATTATATGAGATTTATAGTGAAAAATGAAGTTATAATAAGAATATTATTATATTTTTTCATAGTTTTTACATTTATTTTTTCTTATGATGTCATTTTCTGATTTGTTTTCACATTCCAGTGTTGTCTTTATTTTATCAAACTATATCATGCATCATTGATCATGTTAATTATTATTAACCCTTTTATGTTAAATTTATATGACAATTGACTAACATGTAATAGCTTATTCATGTTATTCCATGTTTATTTCCTTACTGGGATTTATATCCCACCTATTTCTTATGTATGTCCCTAGGTTATCCCATGCATTTTTTCGTACGATGAGATATTATGAGCATGTTAAAGAAGTTTTAACTAATGGAGATGTACCCACAATACTATGTAGTTATGTGATGAACATAATTATTTAAATACACTATATTTATCAATCTCTTGGGTTGTATTTGGTGAAATATTATGTAATAAATAATTAATTAATGCGTAATAAAAAAAGGTTTCTATAGTTGGTATAAAATGAAGGTTTAGTGATTTTGGGATTAGGAATAAACAAATATAGAAAAATAAATATGGAGAAGAATAAATGTTATAATAAATCCATAAATTTGGGAAAATTAAAGATAAATTTGTTTTCAAGTAAATAAATATCAGTTTCGGATGCTACCACTGGACGTTGCTCTTGTATTGATATACCTAGGGGTAAAACCCAAAAACACAAAATTAATTTAGACTTGATCAAGAACTAAACCATTGAAATGGTCCTTTATTCACACCTAGTTTAAAACATTATGGGGATATGATTCGGTAAATTAATAATATCATTAAAAATTTATTAAGGGAAAAAATTGCCACAAGCATCTATATTAGAAAATAGATTATAAATAACATAGATTAAAGCCTAAAAATTCATAAATTAATGACAAATATATTTTATAAGTTATTAGTTTAATTTTATTGGATTCTAATTTATGTCTTTAATAGTTTAGAAACACCCATCCCTAATTTTCCCTTTATTATATCTAATGGATTGAAATATGAGGAAACGATTAAATAATTAATGTGATGGGAAATTTGATGAAGACACCAATAAGATCCCTAGGGGAAAACATATCAAAAAAATGATGATACTCCCTCAATTGACTCAGGGTATGGTCGGAAACATGAATCAGGGGGAATTATGAAATCCCCCTAAGAAATAACAATCTACCATTGAGACCTTTATGTGATAAAGGACTCTAACTCTCAATGGATCTTGTGATCCCTTAATCACAGAATAATGTATCAACTACATTGTTAAGTTCTTATCCACCATTCAATATTCTGAGAAATAGAATTTTATACTAGATGTTTGTCATATGGAGGGAGAAGTAGATTAGTGGTGGACAATGGTCAATTTTTCCTTATAATGACGCGGAATTTTGTAAATAAAAATTTCCATTGTGATTTAATTAAATGTATTATTATGTATCATGTTTGTGGAAAACTCAGGAACTAATTTGGTTTTATTATATCCTACTAGATTTATTGGAACATTTATCATCAAAACCATTGATAATATATCAATTGAATAGTGATAATATGATTAGAATAAATAAAGGGGTTTGAGATATCCCATTGACACAGACAAAGGATGTGATGACCTCAAACAGTAGGATCATACACTAAGAAGCCCATTTATCAGATTTTCTGAAGAAGATAGAATCCCAATGATCTTCCCTATATATAACCAAATCTAATATCCAACAAATAAAGCACAAGTAAAAAAATCACAGAAGAAGTTCAAGATCATCAAGATCATGGCACAAACCATGTACGCTGACAAAACTAATGAATGTCTCACTATCGTTCACCTTACCCTCATTAAATTTTTTTGTGTTATATATGTCTATGTATCAGGTCCATAATTATATTAATAAGTATATTTTATTTTCTATTCAATAATTTTTTTATTTACATTTTCTTATTGATAAAATAATAATTATTTTGATTTGATAAAGAAAAAATTACATATTTGGATAATATGTAATTTTAATTAAGACATTAATTTTAATGATTTAATGAGTTTTTAAAATAAACAATAATTTAATAAAATATTAATATTAAATAGTATTTATTTTTTTTAGTAAATAATATAATTTTACGAAGTCCAAAATAATTTTTCTTAGAGTTCAAAAAATATTACTGTCAAAAAGCCCAAAATATCTCAATATATATAGATGATTAGTTCAAAATTAATAATTAAAATATTTATAAAATCATTGGTATAAAGTTAATATTATTATTTTTAATAATAATTTTGATATTATCTTGTGGTTCATTTTGTTATTTATTATTGTAGTTGAATTTTATAGAAAAAATTAAATATAGTATAAATATATGCTATGTATTTTGACATCATAATTACCAAAAAAAGTTATGTAATAAATTATATAATGGGTATTTAATAGCAAATATATTTTCCCATTTAAAATAAATTTTTAGGTGGTTTTATTAATTTTATACGCCCTTTATGAATCCTCCAAAACCTATAATATATTTTAAGGTTTTAAATTCATTTCTTTAAGAACATGACTCAATTCCACATCACCATGAGTAATATTTTAAAAAAAATTCAATTAAAATATTAAAATAATGAAAATTATCATTTAGAACATACCATGGTCTAAAATCTGGGCATGGTTTGTGGTTTTTCTTACTTTATTATATAGAGTCCAAATCCTCTGTATTGGAAATAATAAAGAAATCCCCACTCTTTAACTATATAAACCCACCCAAGATCCCATTTATATTAACTCAAAATCCCTTGATCATGTCCTCACTCATACCTACCATCTCTAGATTCCTCCCAATATTACCCAATCTCTAAACAAGCTCTTAGAATCCTTTTGGAATCACCCTCTCTTGCTAAGAGATCCTCTCCAACTCCTCTATATTCAAGAATCTTCATTATCTTATATCATTTACCCTAATTAATAATGTTTAGATATGTTCTCCCATCTCCCCCTTACTATCATTATGATGTATAAATGATGATACACCACTTATATCTCATTACTCCATCCCATGTACATTCTTATTCCCCCGTTATGCTACCAAAGGTTTACTGCAGTTTTTCAATCTAAACAATTATATATTTAATTCTCATACCTATTTCCTATAAAGGGTATTCATATTTATTAAATTACACTTCCTTGATTTTGTAATTATATTTATTCAATCCACACACCACTATATTGGAATTAATTGTGACGAAATTTGTTCTCATGTTATGTTACCTATGTGGAACACTTATGTATATTCATGATATGATTGTGACAGGTGCAACCAAATAGCACTTTAATGCATTGGGTAATGTTTTAGTCTCATGAGATGCCATTTATTGTGTATAAGAGTTTATCCTAGGTAGATTATAATAGGTTTTATTTTTGTTTAACCTTGAATTGTACTTATGATTTCATGTTTTATGTAATTTACACATTCCCATGTTGTCATTATGTTATATTATATATCTTTCCTCATTGTTAATGTTTAGGATTCTCCTCCCTTTTATGTCCCTTTGATATTCCAAAGGTTTAACAAGTAAAGCCTTCTTCAAGATATTCCATGATTATTCCCTCAATGGGATTTATATTGCAACCATTTCTTATGTATGTCATCAGGTAATCTCATGCATCTTTATGTACAATGGATTATTATGAGCATGTTAAGTATGTTTTCAATTATGATATAATACCCCTATTGTATATTGTTATGAAATGTACCTAATTACCCAAAGACACTAGAAATATTAATATTCTAGTTTGTATTATTTGTAATATTATCTAAAAAAATTTGAAATAATTTATAATAATTTCATGTGATATCATAGCATATTTATATAAACCACATAGAAGAAGATAGGTTCATAACATAACTTATGTCCCAAAAAACGAAAATTGAGAGAAAAATCCATTATCAATTTGTTAACTTTTGAAAAATAAACCCCACTAATGTAAGATCCTCATAGGGATATGAAATTCCCAATAATTTTTAGGAGAGTCATCATAAAATAAATTATAGGGTATTAGATATTACGCATAAAATAAAATGGTGGTGAATATTGATTATGTCTCATATAAGTAAAAATTAGGATGGAAGTCCCTTACCTTAAGTATTGAATTCATTCGTAGATGTTTAAAATGCCTATATAATAAATATTAGTTTATTATACATCTATTAAAAGCTATTTTATTATATATCAAACCATATATGGTTTTCTTACGACCTTTTATTACAAATTTATTAACAATTTCATGTTAAAGTCACGTTTCTAGAAATTACTCCTTCATTTTTCATGAATATTTTTTCTTGTCATTTTTTTGTAATATTATATAAAATGTAGTTAAATAATCTATATAATTTTAACCGTGATATAAATATCATATATATTAATTATATAATTTTTTTAAATTAATTCATTACATTTAGTGATATAATAATAAATACAACATTCATGGAGACTGTTGGTCATATATACGCATAAATGTTATTTCAATTTACTTTTTGTATTGAAATAAAGAAGGTTAAATGGTATATTATATTAAAAGAATCATTTTAATTTAAATTATATCACATTGTTCAATAAATCCATCCTTAATACCTTCTGTGAAATGCGTTAATGAATAATATCGCTTCACGAGGCGATCACCCACCGTACAAACAAAAGAAATTATCGTATTATAAAAATGTATACTATAAAGGTATGTGTAATATAATTATTTTATAATAATAAGGAAATATTAAAAATAATATTTTTAACATATAAATAATAAATTCCTCATTACTTTCAGCCTCAATAGGTGGTAATAGAGAAAAAAATGACATTGGTTCGAGAGGTGGTAGTCTTCCATACACACGAATGATGAATTGTAACCCATTTGATCGAATTGGAGAAGGAATTAGATCATGAAATTAATATAAATAACATCTATATATTGAATATACTGAGTTTATTATACCATCAAGATATAACAATAATTGATGGAGGTGGAGGGAAAAAACACTCGATGATGAGCATTACATCTTCTCTGGGTATGCTCCTATGGTTTGAACAAAAATACTTGGATGGATTTATGTAACAAATAATTATTCTAGTATTATATTATGTAATTAAGGAAATGATTTTTGTAGGTTTTCATTTATCTAAATGGATTTATTCTTATTAATAAGTTTGGTGAGTGGGTGTCCATTAATAGTTGAGGAGAAGTTTCATTTTTGTAAATATACAAAAGTATTCACTATTGAGAGTTCAATATTACCTAAAATGGATCAAAAACTAATAATTTTTTTTGGGATTATAGGGTCTATACACACTTCCAAAAAACAATTAAGCACGTGTTTAAAATTATTTCCTTAACTTTTATGTTTCATTCTTTTTTCCATTTTGGGTATTCACTATGGTAACTAGTATTAATAACCAATACAATTTATCCTTTAAAACTGAAATAAATTGAGACTTATTAGATAATTTAAAGTAATTAGTTCCAAATAAGATATATAATTTATAAAATAAAAATCTTATTTTTGATGAACAATTATTTTAACACAAGCGCATGTAATATTTAAAAGAATCTCTTTAACCATAAAAGTTCTAATATAGTTTTTAATATTTATGGGTCAATATATTCATTATAAAATAAAAATTGGTCCAAGAATGGAAATATTTTATATTTATTAACATCTAAAAATAACTTTCAAGAAGACATTATTTTTATTATTTTTAAATAATTTAATAAAATATTATCCATTATAAAATAATAGAAATGTAAAATTTTAAATTATTCATTTATTTTGAATTTAAAAATATCAAGACAATGATGGAATACCAAAAAATTAGTCTCATACATGTGTAACATGGTATTATAATCTAAAAATTAACACAGGAAAATAATTATTCAATTCACTTCAGTTTTAATATTTTTAATATCATTTATTATATTTAATTATTTGTTAAATTATTCTTTCATGGCATTTCTTAAGCGTAGAAAGGAAATATTTCATTTGAATAAATTAAAAAAAAATATAGTTATAATGAAAAATAATTTATATTTAAAAATAATATTAATAGCTAAATATTTGATGTTATTCCTATTTGAATGTTTATGGATATTAAAGGAAAGGATGGTTCTTTTCTTTTCTTTTTCTTTACTTTTATTATTATATATGTCACTATCAAGGAAAATTGTTCCAAAAACTCATAAAAATATATTCCATAGTGATATAGGTATAAATATCTACAGATAATGGGTGTTGGACATGTTATTGGGTAATTATGGACCACTATAATTTATGATTAACCCACGATAAATCAGTTTTTATCTTAACCACGGTAATTAATTTTTAGAACATGTACTATTCATTTGGGTAAATAATTATGTTTTCATTATTATACATAATAAATTATTTTTATTCAAAATAATATATACATTTTCATAAATTCAACTCACTAAATTATAAAAGAACTTTAAATTTATCCCATATATGTGAAGAGAAAACGGGGTTCTAAATTGAAAATGATCATAAGCTGACTATTTTTTATATGCAATTTCAATATAAAATTGATTCCAATTTCCATAATAGGGTTAATAAATGTAAAATATAACTAATTATACTTTTAATACAAATTAATATATAAATTAACTATATAAATAAATTAATAAAAAAGAAATTTCTCAATGGAAATTTAGTATTTTTTCACTATTCAAAAAAAATTGAAGTTATTCCTAAATATTCAGAAATTTTATCCTAAGATAGTTTTGAAATTATAAATTCAAAAATGATTTTTATTTTATCATAATAATTTCTAAAATTTTAAAAAATTAATTTTTTTATTGTTTATAAAAAGAAATAAAGAACATTTATTTATAAAATAATATCTTTGAAACATATAAAGGCTTCACAAAAAATTATGTATGTTATTATCTATATAATTTATATATATAATACCATTGTACTTAATATTTAAATGTAAGTTATTAAAATTAATATCACTATGTTTAATGGTAGGTTGTGATGGTCACGTTTAAATAACTATATTGATAATATGTTATGGTTTTGCTAAAACTCAGTCATGCGTGTAACACACGTTATGACAATGTTTCATGCAATGCAAGATTAACTTGTTGTTGAATATTATTCAATACCTAAAAAAATTTAATACTTTCTAAAAATATAATTCATAAATACTTGGTTTGTTACACTTATGAAAGTGTCCTTAGCCATGATTTGATTCAAAAAGCATTGCGCAAAGCCCATATGAGTCTCCCACATTGACATGATCAATTATTCTATTCTGATATGATTGTGGAGAAAACACAATATAGGGATCAACACTATAATGTAGATTCAAAACCCTTTGTTTTCACCAATAATCAATCCAATAAAAAATATATGGAGGTTCATAGTTGGGAAGTACTAGGAAAACCCATTGTCTCAACCCAACATTAAAGCTAATGGACCATGCCAAAGAAACTCACGAATAGGAAAGTTATCAAAAAACCAAAATTTCAAGATGAAAAAACCCCCTTGAGAATATATCCTCCAAATATATCCTCCATGTATCCATGACGTTGCATAACTACCACACTATAGGGACCCCTTATATAGAAGAACCATATATGTTTTTTATACCATCCTCCATAGAACAACTCCCAAATGATTTGTTGAGAGAGAACATACTAGGCCACATCCATGAATAGAATCCCTCAATCATGGTCCCGAAATAAAATTTTAGTTCAACCATACATCTTATCCTGCATCATTTCTTAATTACTCTAATCATCCCAAAACTCAATGTAAGGGTTTGAGTAAGATGAATACTCTATATTAGATACCAATCTAATAACTATTTCCTTAAATATTAAAAAAAATACTGAAAGGAAGGAAGGAATATAAAACTACCACCCCACACACACACACACACACACACACACACATATATATATATATATATATCAAGGATATTTCTATACATAAAGTATAATAAAACATACATCAAGGAAAAATTATATAAGCACACAATATTATCAATCATCTTATAAATCGACATGGTATCACCGACATTGTCTCATCCAAAAGATTAACCCTCAAAAAACATAGGACACTAAGCACACATATATGAATCACATTTCCAAGTACTCTCCTCGAATCAACTATGATGTCACATGATATGAACTAGCATAATATTACATCGACACAATATGTTCACCTGGTGGCCCTTGATCTCAACATGCCACTCCCAAATATCACCTAATCTTTAATAATCACATAACCCCAATCAATTAAATTAGAATTATCATAAAGGTAATGGTCATATTAAGACACATGAAAAATGTAATGTATTTAGATTAACTATGAGGGAAGTGATAATGGATATACCATAGCTCCAACACAATTTAACTCCATAGAAGTTCTAACAAATTAAAGTGAAAGCATACTCCCAAATCTAATCCTCCACTTTCCATAGTGAGGATACATATCTAAGAACATGATATTTTTAACATAAACCAATATAGGTCTCTTCCTATGATTAGTATAATACTTTTGGTGATTTAGGGTTGCTTTTATCTGCTCATGAATCACTTATAGCTTTTGAGTACCAGCTCTGATTCGAGAACAACGTACTCCCTGAATTTGTTCCAACACAATTATAACATCCCAAACTCTCATAACAGTACAATTTTTTTAATTTTTTGGTTCCCATTACTTTAAACAGACTTAAATATTTTTCCTAATCAATTTAAGGTGGGTTTTGGGTGTGTTTAGGGCATATCTGGATCTTAAAACCCCAAATGGGGAAAGTAGTAGGGGCCACATGGGTTTTATAAAATTATGAAACTCATGGAACATTATTGTGAGACCCTCTACAATTTTTTTATAGAGAGGTTTCATATGCTTTGTGAATAGTTATTCAAATCATGTGACTAACCATAAAATGTTCCCTAGTGAAGTATAATATTGCACACAGTTGGGGCACAATTTGTTCAAACCATGTTTCCAAACTCCACACAATGTATTTTGGGGGTGAAATTTCCATTTTATCTTTCATTAATTATTTATGATTATTTATTTATTTATTTATTATTCACTAGCTGATATTTCTCTTCCCTCAAGGTGCACAAACCCCCTTATCCACGTCCATGGGGTTTTGACATTGCTCCCTCATCTTTCCTCTGTTTCTTTTTTCCATCAGAAGCTTTGAAATCATCTTGATATAATTTACTTTTTGTACCCTTATATTTCATAGTTTCTCCTCTATATGTTGTGCAATTTTTGTGCGATAAACAATTTATATATTTTTGGGTTTTTGATAAATCCTTTTATTTCTACCATTTTAGGATGAATCAAGGCTTCTTATCAAACATGTGAGGAAATATGATGCAATGGTAGAGTTTTTATGCTCTTTCCCATCATTTCATCACTTTTTAGATATTGTATCATTCTGATGCTAGCTAGACCCATTTGGTGAAGCTCTAAACTTGAATATTAAATTAATTGAAATGGGTTTTCATGACATATATAGACTTACCATGTAGAGAAACCTTTTTATGGAGTGTACTCTTATCCTTGGACACCCCTTTGGGTGTTCCCACCTTGGTTACCCCATTTTTCATATGGACCAAATGCTTAATTGCATCTTGTAGTTGGTTTTTACATTAAATTCAATTTTTTTATAAATTGCATCAAGAGTAAATGGTTATATATGAGAGTGACCATTTATCCTTGTGCCCCACCCTCACTTTGAAATACATGTTGATGCATTACATAGATTCAACATCCCTTACATTTCATTTGATTATTGCATGTTGTTTATATAACTTGTTTCATACCACATTTTATCACTTAAATGTATGTTATTCCATGTTTATTGTATCTTATTACACATTTTATGCTTATTTAATTATACGATAATTAAATTTAGGGAATTGAAATGTTATGCTTTCTTAATATTGATAGGTTCATTTATTGGGATGTCATTGATGACATATATTTAGGGGAATGTAAATGATATGTGCCTATGAATTCATTTCATTTCATAGAGGATATTAATTATAGAATATGCTTCATGATCTTTCCTTTCTCATGTTTAATTTTGTTTCAATACCAAATGAATTGTTCCATTATTTTTTGGCATAAATTTCATATCTCGATAAGATGGTGAGCATGTTATCATGAGATACTCCTTTTTGGAATCAAATTATAAATACATTCCCTGAATTTTGATATGAATTACTTTAATTGGATCACTTGATTCAATAAAGTATATAAAATAGGTCATGCATTAATGATTCTAGGGATGGAATTGCCGCAAAAGGGTTGTTACTATGCGATGTGCTTGGAGAAATGATTTTTCATTCCATGTATGGGCATCCTGGGTGGTTTATTATACTCATGAGTAAAACCAGTTACATAGGGAAGTCACCGATGGTGGATCCATTGGAAAGATGGATACACCATTCCATGGGTGATAACCGGTCCCCTATGTGAGTTACTTGGGATGGGATCAGAGTCACCATGCCTAAAGTGATACAATGGATTCCATATGCAACCCCTTGGATAGACTTGATGGTATTGGGTTATTCAAATACACTTGTAGAAATCCTTTTGATTCTATTTATATCACCATGGATGGGCTTGAGACTCCATGTTGGCTGTAATGGATTGATTGAGTGTTTTTTTCATATGAGATGAATTCTTTATAATTCGTATGAGCTTACTTATTCACTTGTGAATATTATCCTTTGGATTACTAGAACACATGTATTATTACATTTGAATTAGACCCCATGCCGAAGTATAAGATTGGGGATATAACTTCTCTATTTTCCTTCTTTTCTTTGTACATTTTATGCATAACATTCCTCGTATATGTACTCCTTTTTAGACTTATGGAATAGGATGAAAAAGGTGGTTTGGGATGGGTGCCCATTAAGGAACCTGGACAATTATATAGTTGTTTAATTTATTTATTAATCTATATTTACTATATATGGTACACTATCTTTTATATATTGCTCAAAATGGAAAGGTCTAGGTAATGTGGGTGTCGACTTTCTGAGATATATATCTCACACCCTTCTTGGGAACTGTTCGGTACCCTATTAGACATTATGATTGTAGGTATGGATAATGGGAAGCGTACTACTTCCAATTATTGTTTTTCTAGATTTATAGGATGATGTTGGGGGTAGAGGACTAAACTTATTCTCAGGATTATAGGTAGATGTTTTCGTCATTTTTATAGTTTTTTCGACACACTATATATTCTTGTACCTCTATTCCCTCTACACTTCCATTTTTTGTATAGAAATATGAAATTCCATCGTTATTATTGTATTTGATATTGTTATTCTATTTCTGTAAGTTTTTTACTATTTTTTCATGTCTAATTCCATTACTTCAACTTTTGTATTCCTATGATTATGCTTCCACTATTTATTTTCTATTGTTTTCAGTTGTGAATACTCTGATCTATAAGAGAATAGTCTCCTCCATGACACACCCTAGGCTCTCCCTACTAGTTGGTAGCTTCTATTGGTCAGGGAGATGCACTTGAGGTCATGTGGCCCACAATCTTGGTGCACTATTGAGTAGAAATATGGGAGTGATGATACAAAGTGCCGTCAAATATCTTATTGTCCTTTCTTCATAATGTTTCGGATATATAAGAGAATAAGTCAATGGAATTTAAACTTGACCCTATTTTTAGACGTAGATACCTCATTCATAGTGGATAACCAAAATACATGGGCTGGGAATCACAATGTTTGATTATTCTATTTATGGTTGATAGGTCTTTACCATTGGGTTCCACACTTGTTTTTTTATATAAATGATATCGATATGATTGAAATGATGATTTATATTACTTCATCATAATGAAATGAGGGTGTTAAATTACATGCATCATACTAGGCAATATAGGAAATGAATTTTCATGCATATTTCCATTCCATATCTACATTCAGCATGCATTTTCCTACTTCATGTGATTTTTACCTTGCCTTGATCTATTAAACCTTATAGTAAATATTTTTTTAGAAATACATTAATGTACCAATTTACCTTACAGGGGAATGATTGGAATTTTATTAAGTATACATCTGGGTTCAATTTATAAGGTGTATAAGACCATATAAAATTGAATGGTGGTCCACCTAATTCAATATTTTAAAGGGGGTAAAATTTATAAATGATCTGAAAAGAATACCACCTTTGAAAATGAAATGTCACCTTATATGATGATATGTGACATTGATATTGAACGTACCATAGAAATGGGAGGTTTTCCATGTCTCTTGTAATCCTTTGTGATCATTTCCTTCCAATCTAGATAGGGATATAGGAGAAGGCTATCAGTTTTGTTGTGCTTGTAGGTAGTCCTTGTACCTGCCCATATCATTTTCTTATCTACATTTCCTATCTATTAAAAATTCATTTCTAATGTGCGTTCTTGGAAATTTTAGATCTACTCCATCATGACATCCTCATGATATATTCCAAGGGAGTGGTGATTAAAACACTCTAGAGTTAGTGGGCCATGATCCAATTGTAGTACCACTTATAGTTCCACTATAGTAACCTATTGTTGATCATCCACTGGAAGTTGATACTCAATTCAAGGATTTTTTATCAGGTTTATGCAGTCTATTTAGGGTGATCCTAGGATTTTCCCTAATAAGGAGGAGCTTACAGGGGACATTCAGTAGTAGCATCATCCTACCTTATTAGGGGATGAAGGTCCTCATACTTCTTAGTTATTGTTAGAATCCATGGTAATGCTCTTCAAACATCCTGATACACCTCAAGATAAGAGGCCCAATCTCACTAACTACATGCTTTATGAAACCACCATGCATTAGTGGGATGTCATTTATTAGTATGAGGATTACCATAATATAGTTTAATAAGGATTATAGATGGATTTTTATGACCATTTCATTTTATATATTATGAGCGAGGATCGTTCTATTTTGTTCCAACATCATTAATAGGGCTCTATTGCAGTACTTGAGTATTCTGCTCATTTTAATAAGATCCAACATTTTACTCCATCTTCGAAGAGTAATGAGTTAACGACTATGAGGAACACTGGGGTTGGGCTTGGAAATGTTGTCCACATACATGCGAACATCTTCTTCCTATCTAACTTTATAGATATAATGTACGAGACATTAATCATAGAGGAGAGTCTCAGAGAATCTTATAATTTGAGACATGGAAGTTATGTTCTGTGTCAGGGTGATTGTTCTATAGGAAATATGAACTTATATATTGAAGGTTCATGTGGGTGATGTTCTAGAAATGTGATATGTAATGAATATTTAGTATGTAATTAGTTCTATGGGTCAGGACATAAGAAACCATGGTGCAAGATGAACTTGGTGGAATTCCAAGATTATAGAAGGATGGTTCATTTTCATTGGTTTTTTCATTAGTTTCCTATAACATCTAGTGTTACGGGGTCTATAATAGAACATCAATTATGAATAAGATCTATTCCCCCAAGACAAGATGGGAGTTTTGCTTCTATGGGCTGATCGGGATGAGGTAGTAGTGGTTGGGGTCGAGGCTATCAGACCCCAAATCTTCAGCATCAGAATAGTGGAATTTCTTAGGCTAGTCCAGAAGCATATCAGGGATGTGATATAGGCCATATGTATATAGTTTAGGTGTTTCTAGAAAAGAATATTTAAGGGCCATATATTGTTAGAGGTACTATTCAGGTATCCTCCACTTTAATAACATCCCATTTTGATATAGGTAAGTCACACTCATTCATATCTACTATGAGTGTGTAATTTCATGGTATGGTAATCACATCAATTTATAGTGTTATGTCCCTAAATATGTTTCTATGGGTTAGAGTAGAGGGAATATGACATTTTTAGGAGTTCCCTTGAGATAGGAGGGTGTCGTTTCATTTGAAGATTCTTCTTCCTTAGGATGACTGACATCGATGTTATTCTTATTATAGACTGGCTTATGGATTATCATTTACAAGTGAATTTATATCACTATCGAGTTTCCTTTACATAACCAGAGGGCAGTGCATATTTTCACAAGGGTGAATGGGATATCCAGGAAGATCAAGCAGAAACTAGGTGAACTAGGCTTGGTAGAGTGACTACTTAATTATCGAGTCTCTTTATGAATCACAAAGGAAAGGAAATGGAAGAATTCCTTCTAGTTGAGGATCATTACAGGGATGTTATGATTGATTATTTCTCTAGATTACCTCATGAGATATAGGTTGAGTTCACCATTGAGCTCATTCTAGGTGTGGCGCCAATTTCTATTCCTCCTTATAAGATGTCACCTATGGAGCTACATGAACTCCAGAAACGGCCTAAAGATCTTGTGGATAAGTGTTTTATTAGACCCATCTCATCTCCATGGGGTACAACAGTCCTTTTTTTCCAAGTAAATTGATGGTAACTTTAGATTTTTCAAGGATTATAAACAATTGAACCACTTTATAGTGAAGGAACATTATCAATTTCCTCATATAGGAAACTTATTCAACAATTTATGAGGGGGAAATATTTCCTATAAGATCAATATTAGGTCGGGCTATCATTAGGTTTGTGTAAGGCCATTTGATATACTTTGTACAATGTTACAAAGTAGGTATGACTTGTATGAATATTTGGTCATGCTATTCGCACTGAATAACATGCCATATATATTTATGACACAAATGAATCGGGTTTTCTACCCATACCATGATTCCTTATTGGTGGTATTCATGGATTATATCTTAGTGCAATCGCTCAATAGACAAGACCATGAAAACCATCTTGAGTTCATGATGATTACACTGAGAGAGCACTAACTATTTGTAAAACTCAGTAAATGCCACTTTTGGATTAGTAAGGTTCACTTTTAGGGTCATATCATATCTGAGGTGGGAGTATTAGATAACCTATAGAAGGTGATAACTAAGGCTTCTAAGGCTCATCCCAAGAATGTGACGTATATACATAAATTATAATTTTTTTCTAGCAATTATAGGTGATTTATTCATGACTTCTCTCGCTTAGCATCGCCTCTTAAGCCCATGAATAAGAAGGGTGTATAGTTACAATGGTATAAATCTTGTAAGAATGATATTTTTTGGAATTAAATGAGAGACTAATATCTTCTTTGATTCTAATTCTTATTGATTTAGTCAGAAGTAATGTAGTCTATTGTTATGCTGCAACAATCAAACTAGGTTCAATTCTGATGCAAGGTGATCGAGTCGTGAAATATGGATCCCACCAATTAAGCCCTCATGAGAGTAATTATCCTACATATTAAATAGAGTTAGTATTCATGGTTCATACTTTACACTATTAGAGGAACTATCTATTGGTTGATCTATTTTCTTCTATATGGATAATAAAAGTTTCAAATATATATCCACTCAAAAGGAATTGACTCAAATGTATCACATGTGTGGGGAATACCAAAAGTCATTTGACATTGAGATAAATTATCCACATAAGAAGGGTAATTCCATAGATTATTCCCTATGATGGAAAATTTAGAAAAAATCCATTCAAGAATGTATCTGTGAGTGGAAAGGGATGGTTATGTTTTCAGAGTTACATATAGAGGTTTAGAAACAACAAGGAAAATCAGTATTTGTATCTCTGATTATGACATATTATCTTATCAAATAGGTTTAGATCCATTAGTTATAGATTCTGAGGGCATCGTTCTGATGGAGATCATCAAAAGAGAGAACCAACCTCTTAGTTCTGTTGTTGATGAATGTGAGACTCTACTCTTCAGGTTCTATATATGGGTACCTATAGAGGTATTATAAGAGCTGATGAAGGAATCTCATGATTATGTTTGGAAATATCACCCTAGGCGTACCAAGATGTATAGATACATGCATCGCTAGTACTCTTGGATAGGTATAAAGTGTTAGATATTAGGGTTCATAACACAGTGCTACACCTATTAGTAGGTGAAGCCGAGCACCAGTGACCTTCTTGAATTCTATAGCCTCTATGCATTCATCAAGGTAAATGGAACAATATCACCATAGATTTTGTGATAAGATTTCCATGATCTAATCAAGGTAGTGATGCATTATGGTTGATTATCGATAGGATTAAAAAATTCATTCATTTCCTACAGATCTAGTAATCCTTCTCTATTGAGGAGTTATGATGGATTTGTATTTAGGAGATAGTGGGACTTCATGGAATGCCCCGTTCTATCATTTCGGAATTTGTTTCCTAGTTTAAATCGCTATTTTGGAAAGGGTTGAATTAGGAACTAGGTTCTTAGGTAATCTTAGGAATTTCATATCACCCTCAATCCAATGGGATGTTCGACCAAATGGTTCATGTGATAGAGGATATTCTTCAGGATTCTATACTTGATTTTGGTGCTTCCTGTGAAAATAAAATTCCTTGGGTTGAATTTTCCTACAATAAAATATTTCATGAAACAATTCAGATAGATCCGTAGGAGGCCCGCTATGGTATACGATGTGAATAACCACTATGATGGACTGAGATTGGTGAGGTAACTCTACTCAATGCTCATCTTGTGCAGAATATTTTTGAAAAATTTTAGCTGATTCAAAAGTGTATGACTACATGTCAATGTAATCCGATGTTTTATACAGATCATTGCTGTAGACCTCTAACATTTTTGTGTGGTACATCAGGTCTTTTGGTCTGTATCTCTTAGAATAGGCCATAAATTTATTAGGAAGTGGTGACTATTATCACCATACTATGTCAGGATGTTAGAGATAGTGGAGAGAGTTGGACTGGTATCTTATTCGTTTATGTTACCTTAGAGGCAGCTTTCCATGAATTATATCTTCAATTTATCTTATCTTTGATATTATTATCCCAAACCATCTCTTTCATTTTACCCTTATGACATTGAGTTGGAGGAGGTTCTGTCCTTCACGGAGCATCTGATACATATCATTAATCAAAGCATGATGGTTCTTTTATGTAGGTCAGTTCCTATGGTCTGGGTGCTATTGTAGATCATATGTATTTAGGATGAGACTTGGGAGTGGAAGGATAATGTGTATGAGTAGTGGCCAGATATATTTTGAGATAGTGTTCATATACCCTCATAATGGATACTCAGGGATGAGTTGTCTTAATGAGGGGAGGTTGTAATGTACGAACATCTCATAAATAAATAGATTATTAATTTTTTTTCTTATTCCCTTTAATGACACTAAATATGAAGCCTAACCATGTCCAGTAGGTCTTGGGTTTTTTAGGGGCTCATTTAGAGTTGAGAACCTAGAAATGGGTAAAACATTAGGGGCCACATGGTTTGTATCAAACCATGTGACCCAAGGTGCATGCCCATGTTAGCCGAGGAAAGTTTTAGACAGAGAGGTTTCACATAATTTGTACATAGTCAGAAAATCGTGTGCCAACATATACGACCATGTGACCGAACCAAGAACTTTTTATTTTGGGGGTAATATTACTATTTTATCCTTCTCTAATGATTTAATATTATTTCATTCCTCCTCCATCTCCCCAGCCAATTTTTCTCCCCTCTCGTTGCAAGAACCCCCTTCTCCACCTCTATTGGGTTTTGACATTTCACTCTTCTCTCTCCCCTATTTCAATTAATTTTAGAAGCTATATAATTTCCTTAGTAAGATCTACCTTCCAAAATCTTACCAAATAAAAGTGTAATTTTATTCAAAAACACTTTTGAAAAATCATGGGAATCCAGTAAAGCCCCAATCCAAATATCAGTCAACAATGAAGGAAATCACATAATCATTAAAAAAAATATTGATATTGTTAGAATCACTTACCTAGTTTTTCTCCCATTGAAGTTCTCTATACATTGTAAATTTATCAATCCAAATTAAGTCTTCAATGTGAGTGGATATATTATCCCAGGTCATGACGTAATCATCTATGTTAATCTTCTTTTCATTGAATCCCTATTTAGAAATCAAATCTTGTTGATGGATCCAGTCTATTTGGTCATTCCTAAAACCAATTAAAACCTATATTTATAATATTCTTTCCATACCCTACCTTCGTGCATTATATTTGATAGTATCGTAATACATTTCATCCTTAGAATGAAGAATTTAATCAAGGTAATTCTCTTTCCCTCCATTTTTCTCTTCCAATGCACCCCTTCCCTTGATTCATAATGTCTTTATATTTTTCTTTTATCTTTCCACTTCTTAGACATGAACCATAACTTTACATACAATCTTGATTTCTTGGTTCACTTTCCAACCCATTGGCCCTTGTAGCTGATCTTTTTTACATTGGATCAGCTATTGGGAATCATATTTTCTCCCATTATTTGTATTTCCTTTAACAAAAATGCACCCCTACATCTCATTGTCCCTTACATCCCTATTTCTTCATTGGGATGTGATTTTCTCTATCATCCATTCTATTTTCACTAGGAATAGGTAATTGGATATAATTATCAGTATCTTAGTCATTCTCATTGATGGGTTTGGGGATCTGAGGGGTGATCCGTTATTAATCATACATGCATTCCGAGATCTATAGGAGCCCCCTGTTCTTGATCTAGTATTGCATCCCCTAGTCCTTTCTACTTTAGGGCTAACCCATCCTCTTATGTACCTTCAATGTGATTGGAAAGATTTATGGTATCCGTATCACTTATTGAATTAGACCTGATCAAAGCATTCATTCTACCACCATTACTACCATCTTTTTGTTACTTGTAGGACCCCATTCTCTTGCCACAAGAGATTAATTTTCTTGTTTAAAATCTGGATCATTATTCATTGGTGTTTTCTTCTACATAGATAATCTCTAATCGCAAGCCATATTGAATTTTGGTCTGGCTCCACCTGAGCAGAGTTACTATCCTCCATGAAACTGGTCCTAGGGGAAACCTATGGCCCTTCTTTCATGCCTACAATTCACATCATCTTCGTAGAGGAAGGATAACCCGAATTAGGTTGGTTCCCTTCCGTAACCTACCCTATCTATTTTTGACACCAAAATCATGATTCAAGGTTTTTAAAAAATATGCGACCCCTGGATAATCAGTGCCTTTCACTTTTTGTAATGCAAATATTGTCAGGGTTTCCTCGACACCCAATTTAGCAACTGCAATAAAATTGTATGGACACTCCCATTCCTAGTTTAGGCCTCTAAATGTCGGATAATTAAATATATGGTTATTAAGTAGTGACCTAGATATTTACCCATTCTCATATGTTCTATTGCATGACATGATTTGATCAAGTGACACTCTAATTGCATCTTTATTTAGCTAAACACCGAAACTGGGATCTTTTTCACCATAGTTGCTTCCTAGACCTGCCAACATCATAAGATCGGGGTTCATTATCCCTATACTATATTCTGATAATTAAGTCTCCATATTAATGAAATATGAGAAAAAATAAAACCAATATTCATAAACATCCGATTATTTGTAGTGGAATTCCTCACCAATATCATCCCAAATAAACATAACATGTTGTCTTGAAACATCTAATTCTACACATATACAAGGGGAAATAGGGTGAGAAACTAATTTCTTCTTAATATCAAATCATAGGTAATGACCAATAAGATTCCCTAACATTGAATTATCAAATTAATTTGAAAATGAAGTAGGAGTTCTGGAAATCATACCCAAATAAACATGGTCAGTGAATCATGTTTCATTGGGAAGTCATAAGACCACCTGATGTGGAAGAACCATGATCCATTGTAGGTGTAGGGAGCAAGTGACTAGGTCCCAACCAAGTCATCATCTAAGGAAAACCTAACAATGATGTTTTTTGCGTCTAGATTACCAACCATTTATGGATCCATTAAATCCAAAGAACCTAAAATGTATCAGTTGAAAGAATCCACTGACATGTGAAATTTCATGAATTGAGATATCAATATTAGATTAATTAGAGAAGATTCAACAATAATCTCCAAGGATGATATTTATAGTTGTGGGAGGCCATTGAAAAAATATGAGACTTACGGGCTAACTGAGATATTAGGATAGGAAAGGAGGTAGTTGTTTTTTTGAGAAGGGGAAAAGGAATGGGAGCTAACGTGGGATGGCCAAGGTCCCCCCACCCCCACCAACGGGGAGGGGATGGTGTAGTGGAAATTACCACTGTGGCATAGGGAGGGGAGGAGGGAAGTGAATGGAGAGAGTCTGATCTATACTCCCTTCTTTTTCCATCTATACACAATCTTCTATTTCATAGTTACTCTCTTTTTTTCTTTCATTTTGGTACGATTGATTTTTCCCCTATTTATAGAGTTTTGAAAATGTCTTTTTTTTATATTGAATTACATATTTTATTAGACGTGTGTAGTACTACACCATCGAGGTTGGGTGTCAACACTCATTCCCATCACTTCATCACATTTTAGATTTCACGATGTTGTGACTCTAGTAGGATAATTCTCATGAATCTTGAATATTGCATGTTAAATTAATTTGAATTGTTCTCCATGTCATACATGGACTTACCATGAGGATAATCCTATCCATAGGTTGTTATATTGTCATTGGAAACCCCTTTGGGTGTTCCCACCTTGGTTTCTCCTTTTTCCTATGCCTTAAATCCTTAATTTCTTTTTTTAGTTGGGTTTTAATTTAAATTACCTTGTAATAAATTGATTCAAATGATAATTCTTAGCTATGATACTATCCATTTAGCCTTATTCCTCACCCCTCACATTCAAATACATGTTTATTCCTTACTTTGATTACATATACCTCACATTTCATTTTATTATTTCATGTTGGTTATATACCTTGGTTCTTACCACATCTCATCACTAACATTTATATTATTTCATGTTTTTTGGGCCTTATGCCAAATTCTATACTTATTACTTTATGCCATACGATAATGTATTGAATTGAAATTTTGGTCTTAGTCAAGCTTGATAGCTTGATATATTGGGATGTCAATGATGACATATAGTTAGAGGCATGTCAAGTCCATGTTCCTATGATTGGATTTCATTTCTTAGATATTATGATTTGTAGCTTATTCCTCATGGTCATCAATTTATCATGTTTAATGCTTATTTCCTTGAAATATTAATTGTTCCATTATTGATTGGATAAAATTTAATAGCTTTATTAGATTTTTATCATGTGATATTGAGATACTCTTTTGTTGGAATGCAATTATAAATATATTCCATGACTTTTGATACACCTTTATAGATATGGATCTCTTGATTAGGGCCACGAGAGAACATGGGTCCCATATTAAGGATTCCATGTATGGACACTCCGTTCTAGGGTGGTGAATATTAAACACACAAAGACATATTTTTTTCATTTAAGGTATGAAATTCCATCATGGTTTCTTATACTCGTGTGTGACACTGCTTCCCTTGGGGAGAAACTGAGGAAGAACCCATTGGCAATATGTGTACACCATTCCTTGGGCGATACCCAATCACCTATGTTAGATACTATGGATAGACTCAGAGTCACCATGCCTCGAGTGATTCAAGGGGCTTTGTATGGGTTTCCTTGAATAGACTTAGTGGTATTGGTTTATTCAGAGACACTTGTAGTGACCCTTGGGATTCTGCTTAGATCACATTGGGTGGGATCATGACTCCATGTTGAATTTCATTGATTGATTTTTTTATTATTCATATGATATGCATATTTTATCATTCATTTGAGATTTCTTATGCACATGTGATTCTTCTCTCATGGATTACATTCACACTTGTATGATAACATGTCAAATATACCTCAAGATGACGAAAATGTTTGGGGGTATTCCTTCTCTGTTTTCTATGTTTAATTTTTCCATTATAAACATACTATGAATTTTAGAGATACTACTTTTTAGACTTCCGTCATAGGCTAAAGAAGGTGGTATCATATTGGTGTCCATTAGGGAAATCTAACCAAGGTGTAGTTGTTTATTTTATTTACATCTCTTCAATTAATATATATATGTCACGTAGTCTATGATGGTCTATTATTCTACGATATGAACAATATGATATACGAGGGAATAGTCTCCCCAAGGACACACCTTAGGCCCATAACTTCTATTCGAAATACTTTGGTGTTTGGGAAGATGTTCTTGAGGTCATATACCCCACCATCTCAGGGCACAATTGAAAGGAAACTGGGGTGGAATGTTACAACAATAGAGATCGGAAAAGCCATCCATAAAAATATTTGAAAAAAAACATACCAAGAGTGAATTTATAGTTTTTATTATAAGAAAAATACAACAAGCTTAGCTTCTACACACATGGAGATCTAAAATCTAGAATGAATAAACACAATATGTCTTCCTTATTCTGGATAGTCTACCTTGTTTAGACATCGATATGTGGATGAAAGGCCATATTGAGGTACAATTAAGAGTAATATTAATATTAAATACATATTCTTACATTATAAGGGAAATAAGGATCATGAATAGAGATAATAAACTTCAAGACACATTGAAACCACAACACCATCTATAGAAAATTCCTTGATAAAAAATCCATCAACATGAACTCCTTAATTACCAAGAACTGAATTGTATTAATCAAGCATTCTATGATCACAAATATAATACTACTTCTATCCTGAGCTTGAGGTAATCTTATGTCGAATCCTATGGAAATTTTTTCCCACGTCCATTATGAAAAATCAATCATCCAAATAAAACAACCAAGAATATAATGCTCAAACATCAACTTTTGATAGACCAACCAAAAAGAAACAAACTCTACCATTGATCTATTTATCCCAAGTGACCATAATTGTTTACAAAATTCATGATACATATTAGACACACTTGGATATACAACCAAAGGATATCTATGGAACTCATAGATAACCACCAAAAACAAGAATAAAGAATCATAAATCCTCCTCTAAAAAACTAATTAATATCATCCTCAAACCATCCCTCAAGGGAATCACTAGAAATAATATGATACCACTAAACCTATACCATGAGTTAATCTAGATTGTACTCTTTGATATGATTCAATAATGTTGATCACACTATCATCAAATAAAGGCTCCCTATACCACCAACTTCTCTTATATTAAGGTACATCCTTTAAATCTCCTCCATTAATATCTATGAATCCCTAGAGTCACAAACCATAACACCATGATACGTTCTGCTAATTAAATAATTCATACAATTACGTTCCCCCAGTGCATAGTAAATCATGAAGTCATAACCCTATAAAAAGTTATTCCATTTTCATTGCTAAAAAGCTCATTTAGTATTGGGTGAAGATATACCTCATGCTTTTTGGGCTGGTGAAGACTATATTGTGATCAATAATGAGATAATTTCCCCACATATTCTGTGAAATACCATTGTAACAATATCATGATCATGGGTTGTATAATTATTCTCATTCTCTAAAACACCTGTACCCTACCCAAGACAATATTATAATCATTGCATTAACCTAAAAAATAGCACATACCTTTTTAAAAACAATTAATTGGACCAAATATGATATTAGTTTTCAAATAAAGAATAATATAATGGCACAAGTAAGTCCACATAGGATCCTGATCCTTCCTGGTCACGGTTTTTAGAAGATTCATAATCTAGGAGACAGTAGGCCTGAACCTCTAAGAATAGACTATAATACCAAGGAAACTCCAATCCTTTAAAAAATTCATAGTGGATAGCTAAGAAACAACTTCAAAAACCTTCAAAGAATCAATAGTTAATCCACATAGAGACAATAAATTTTATTTTAAATAAACCTAATGGGTCTAAAACATATTATTTGATAGCTTTCCAAGCATCCAATGATGTCAAATAACTCCCAAAAATAGAATTGAAATTATATTCATACCCATCCTCTAACTTAGAAGTGAAATTGATTTCATTGATAAAAATCGCCAAGAACCGATCACATAGACTCATGGAACACTACATTCATTAGTCCCATGAACACTATTTGATCGTTAATGAAATCAAATGACATTAAAATAAATTCAAAATTCCTATAATTACATCTAAATGTAGTCTTTGGAATATCCTCATCCTTCACTCACATATAATGATATCTAATACATATATAGAATTATAAAAACCGTATATCACCATTCTGTTGATCAAATATATCAATGATCCGTGAAATATGACAATAGTTATTTTCAATCACATGATTCTGGAAATGATAATCGATTGACCAGAGCATACTGTAATATTACTTATTTAAAACTATAACTACATCACCCCATAGTGACACACTAGGGTAAATGTATCCTCATTTAAAAATTTCATTGATCTAAATTTATATATTATAAAACATATATAACACCCTCGTATAAGGATATATTAATATTAGAGTGACCCATGGTTGAAGACTTTCCCAAAATCGATTTCATTCCATGTGTGTTGCATCTCTAACATTATGGGAATCATCCATGAATTTGGAAGAAACCATAAATGGATCCTCCAATAAACTCATCATTAGATTTCTTATTATGTAATATATATACTCACCATAAATTTAATACTTTTGTGGTACTTGATCTCTAAGGAACATGGAACTCCTTCTATTGGCATCATAGATGTAAAATCACCTTTGGACGAAATGAACAGTGTCATACACTATACACGACTAGTCCATAATAAGAATTATGTCTTATAATTATGTCCTCATATTTAATAAATTTGAACATTAACAATGTCACCCTAACTTATTATCATTATATATTCACAGATTATATAGTCTTTCTCATCCTTCAAATTTTGTTTTAAATTTGAATCACTCTACATGCCTATCCAAATCAATTTTTAGATCGCATACTAGGATGGGTTTAATAAAGGAGTGTATATATCTATAATCATGAAAGGAAAAAACCAATGTAGAATATAAATAGATAATACCTTTCAAGACATTTTAATTAAATTGAATTGGAAACTCCCAAATATGCACCTAACCTTGTTGTATCCCATAACATCTCTAGCCCTAATGGAAACAACATCTGTGGAAACCTTACGCTCTCTGAGAATGAGGAGAATCTCCAAGATCTCATTTTCCTACAATATTTGAGCTCAACTGATCCAAAACACGAGTGCCCTACTACCACATCTGCCTTAGTGGATATTACTATAATAGATGAGCTAGAAGAGGTCCTTTAGAGCCACAATGACTGTTGAGAAAGGATGGGAACTCAAACATCCAATGAACATGACCTCCACATTAGAAGCATAGCATATATTATCGTATTATAGGGTTATAAAAACTATGATCATTGATGAAATAGGACGTTTAAGGATGAGACATACCCCTTATTTTTGAAGAATATTCTTACCAAACATTTATGGACACAATTATACTCTATGGATAATATTGATGTATCCCCAACAATGATTATTTGGTCATAGATAACATCCTATTGAAAAACTATATGTTCACCAGTAACTCAATGTATATCAAAAATATAAATTAGGTAATTTAGAACTATATATAATAATAAAATGCCTCAAAAAATACCTCTCTCTAGCCTCCTCATCTTGATTAAGGTCACAATCATAAAGAAAGAGGTTCCTAATGTGAACACCAAAATCCCACACATTGGAGATCCCCTAGTGGAGAGTAAGGATCCCATAATGATATTATTCTATCATGGAATGTGAGAGAAACTAATATAAAAGTTTCTCATAAAACATATCATATTGAACAACCAACTCATTATGATCCTCAAGGAACAAAATCCACAACTATTGAGTCATCCCTCATGGTGTAAAAATAACCAATGAAACCAAGTGGTCCATTTGATAATCGATGAAAATGAATGAAATATCTAACTACTCTAACCAATTCTTGGTCTCTTGATATGAAACAAAACCCTCCTAATTCTAGAGTATATGGTGACGAGTCTCTCAAAGCATCTTCCTTCAAACTTCATCATTATTGATCTATGATGTATAATCATCTACTAGTTAATCCTACTAAATTTCATTGATACAGACCTGAATTTTACATTAAAATAGAGACTTTCCTAGAAAAGAATATATTTTTAGGTAATAACAAGACCATAAAATTATATAACAATGATTTTATTTATAAATTAAAATTTAATCTAAACCCCTTAATCTAACCAATTAAAAACAGAGGATCAAATAATCATAATTAATGATCCTTAACTATTTACTTTCATTGAGATTATAATCATTCTTATTAGTAAATGTTTAAAGAATAATGTTTATACATTGGATCATAGGTGTCCAGAAAAACTTGTATCTTAGCTAGTCTCCCATGCTTACATCACATTTTATATTCAACAATCTCTACCAACTCATACATTCTTATATAGTTCCGAAATCTAGTATGTATCATAACCCCCAAAATTTTTTAATACCCAAAAATATGATACCACTATATCATAAACTAACAACATAGGGACCCATCCTAGAATGGATGTAAATTTTTGGTAGTGATCCCCAAAGTCAGCCTCTATCATGCCTTCGATTAGCAATAACACCAAGGATATAACATACATAAGTGATAGAAATTGAACAAAATATATCCTAATAAAAGATAAAAAATCACCCCTCAAATCAAAACATAATTTAATACACCATCCCAATATATAAATATAATTTTATACAATTTGAAACAAAAGAAAATACTAATATGGATTGGTTGGGTATTTTTATATTCACATCGTTGACTGGAGTGAAACCAATATAGGAATTTACCACTTCTATGATAATAAATGATATCTAGTACTCGATATAATTATATTTAATAAATTCATGGCCCTATTTAGTTGAAATATCAATTTTCTTCTTAACTATTTGGATTTGGGGCATGCAATTTACTAATCCATTATATGAATGAAAAGTGATGTATTCATTGAATTGATCAGTAAATTTGTGAGAATCCTGAAAAGATGAGTTGGTTATACAATATTGACATGTTCTATGTATAGTGGTCACTCTATGTCATGGAAAAAATGATTATTTAGGCATACATAAAATGTATATGATAGATATAGTGGTAGACATGTTCATATGTAGATATGTGTATATTAGATGGAGATCACACCTGATTCATTAGTAGCTTGAGTAGCACTGATGCTTTTCTTGAGGGTTTACATTTCTTACATCTATGAAATATATATTTCATAATTGGTATCAACGACACTAATCCCTTCAAGTCCATGTTGTTAGGTCTCTCGATTTGGATTAATTTGTGGAAAATGTGTTTGTAACCAAATAATGAGAGCGATGAAACTATATGTAATGTTTTTGGATATATTGACCAAGAGTTTTTAATTTTTTCATATATTAATTATAGATTTTATTTTATGTGTGATATTTCTGAATATTCAATAAAATAATAAATGAAATATTTAATTTTGGTGCATTTATCTATCATGTGGTTTTATTGATAATAACATATTTTCAATGGATTAAATGGATTTGATATTCATTGAATATGAACCAATGAATAAATTTCAACATGAATTAATTTATAGGTATACATAGAATATAGCCAACTATTTTCACTAAATGAAACATGTTGAACGATGGATATATTAAGTGATTGGATCCCACCTGTTTAAATTAATTGATTTTATATAAGCCTCTCAAATCTATCCTCTTTCTCATATCTGGGTTATCGACCTTGATGAATATGTTATCACCTTTTCAAGTGTACTAGAGTCCTTTGATCAAGACATGGATCCATAGGCTAGTGTTATCCATCAAAGGTATGATGTTTTTCCCTAGAGATATTTACCAATAAAACACATTAGAGGTTATCACATTGGCTTTCTAAGTATTCACTTTCATGTTCTCCATTTAATAAAAATTAATTCTATCAAAGATAGAGAATATAAATTTTAGTTTTATCTTCTCTTTTCATTTCCATATGATTTACAATAAAAATCCCAATTGTTTGATCCATTTAGGTGATTTCAGTTGTTTTAAAAGATTGATCTACATTCAAGATACAATAAGTTTTTGTTCATATAATAATATATTCCTAAGATAGTGTTTAGGAGAATTTAAAGGTCATATGAGTATCTCATTATGCCCTATGGACTGAGGAATTCTTTACAAGTGTTCATGGTTGTCATGAATAAGATTTCCCAATCATACTTGGAATCATTTGTTGTGTTTTCATTGATGACATCTTGATTTATTCAATGATGTATAAATTTTTTACTAGGCACATGGAGATCATATTAAGTATGTTATGATCAAGTCATATTTACACCCATTATTAAAAGTTTCAATTTTTGATATAGGAGGTGTGCTTTATTGGACACATGGTTTCTAATGAAGGAATATCAGTTGATATAGAGAAGGTAGATACATCTATATATTGGTCATAACCAAGAAATGTATTTGAAATTCAATGTTTCCTTATGCTGTTTGGGTAATAAAATATATTTATTCAGTAATTTTATCACATGGAAGTGACTACAACAACACTAGCTGAGAAGGGAGTCAAGTTTAAATGGACAGAATACTATGTAGAGACCTTCTAGAAGCTGAAAAGGAAGTTTATGTTAGTTTTGAACCTAAATTATCTTGACCATGGAGTTGGCTATTCAATGTATTGTGATGAGTTCGGTTTTTGAATTAGGATCATTCCTAATGATTGGTTCGAATATGGTTTCTTATGGGTCTCATCAGTTGTTACCCTATGAGTAGAAATCCAATTCTCATGACTTATAGTTTGATATTTTGGTTCATGGGTTAAAATATTGGTGACACAACCTCTTTGATAGGATATTTATCATATATACAGAACATAAGATCACTCAATACATTTTCTCATAGAATTACCTAATTCTTTGTCAGAGTTATTTGTTAGAATAACAGTAGATAGAGTGCATTGATATGGAGTAAGATCATGGTAAAGATAATGTTGTTGTTGATTGGATTAGTGGGAAGATACAGGAGGTCATATAGAAAACCTTAAAAGTAGGATAACATATCATAGATTTTCTCGAAGAATGGGATGAGGGAATTAATGTGAATCAAGGGTAAATGGTTTGTACACCCTTAATGATCACATTCCCACTGGATGAATGAGTAAAGTCTAGTTAGGATATCAATCCAAATTGTACCACAATACCAGAGAGGTTGGCAGTGAATGGTTCCATTCTAGGATTGGATTTAAATGGGTATATTGTAAATCTAGTTCTTTTTAGGGTGATGGATCCCTATTACTTGATAGAGTATTTGATTATATCATATCATGATTCATAATTGGTAGTACACCATGGGTTGAACAAAATGTTTGACGATGTCAAACGATAATTTCGGTGGTCCAACATGGAAAGATATATCATAAGATTTTTCTCCTGTTGTATGACTTGTCATAGGATCATGGTTGAGAATTATATATCAAGTGGGTTACTGAAACAAATTCATGTGCCTATGTTTAAGTGGGATGATGTTAACTATGGTATCTAAGAAAATGTTACCTGGGACCCTAAGAAGCCAAGATATTGTTTGGTTTATAGTGTATTTTTTACCAAATAAGATCACTTATTTCCAATCCAAAATAATAACATAGTATATGATCTAGGAAATATATACATCTGGGAGATGTTATAGATTCATGGATTGTCTTTGAGTATGGTATTTGATAGAGATACCCAATTCAGATTACAGCTCTGGAATTTCTTGTAAAATGTGACAGGGACTTAGTTAAACCTTAACACGACAATTAATTCTTAGAGAAATGTGAAGATAGAGAGAATGATCCATAATTTAGAGGATACTATTCGATCATGTGGTCTATATTTTTAAAGAGAAAGGTGTAATCAATTATTACTAATTATGTTTAACTATAATAATATCTACAAGTATTTGAATCAGATGGTTACAGTAGAGGAATTATATGGGCCATATTTTATTCACCCCCTATGCTAGAATGAGTAAGGTTAATCCCTAGTTGTTGGGATGATTATAGTTCAATATACCTTGGAGTGGGCGCAGTTGATCCATAAGAGTCTAGTTACATCCCAGAGTAGACAATGAGCGTATGATCAATTGAGGAGATGAACCTTGGCATTCAATTTCAGTGACATGGTTTTCTTTTAGGTGTCCCATCAGTTGGGGAATAGGAATATAAGAAGGCAAGGTAAGTTGGTATTGTTGAATGTTTTTCTATTTGATATTGTCGAGTGCATTTGGATGGTGGAATATTAGTTGGATATTTATATATGGTATTATTTTTTGCATAATTTTTTCCAGGTGTCCCAATTTTAATGGTACATGACTGATATTTCTCATGTGATCGACTGTGAAGATATTGAGCTAGAACCATATTCATCTTGTTTGGATTGTACTGTTCATATTATATACTGAAGTTCTAAGATGGTATGAGGGAATACCATTCCACCTATTGGGATCCTATTGTATCACATTTAGATTAAGGTTGAGATGTGGGGGTGAGAGACTGATGTTCGAGAATAGAGGCCTGATTTGTTTGAGAAAACACTTTTAGATACTTCTCTTAAATGAGAAGTCATAAGTGGGGGGAAATTCTGACACCATCTATTTAAGTTACACATAATGTCATCCTAAACGTAGCTTTCATTTATGTATATAATTATTTAATGTTAGGTTAGAGGTGTTCCGGAGGCAAAAAATGAAAGGGGTTTTGCGGGCGAGTGTTCTATTGCATTAAGAAGCGAACAAATATCTACTGTCTCACAGGGGGGATCGACCAACCATCCTTTTGATTCCCTAGGTAGAACTCCTTCTATCCAGTGGCCACTAACTCACTATTGTAATCTTTTAGAGCCTAGTAAGGATGAAAAACTGTAATGTATTTTTTAAAAACATATAATATGATCTCCTTATCACTTTATCTCATTCCCTAATCAATTAAATAAAATATATGATCTTTCCTCCCACAATTTGGAGTGTTCTCATGCACTTAAGTCTCTTCTATTTGATGCCTATATAATGGTTTGATCTTGTGATTAAAATCTAGTGAGTTCTTTATTAATCTATATCAATTTCTTTATATACTCCGTTATAAAACCCAACTAGATTCTTGATTTTTGATCTATTATAATGATTTTTTCATGGTTTAACTCGGTATTTTTTTATCATTGAAAGAAATAGCACCTGAATTTATGGTTTTAGATTCTCTGCACCATTTGGACGTATATCGTTCTTAAAAACCGAACATATGGGGTTTGTTGATCTTATCATAAACATTTCCGGGTATGGGATTTCTTCAAACATATTCCAATCATTATAAATCATGCCGAATCGGGAATGGTTATAGGATATTTTAGTGCTTTTGGATTTATCTTTTCCCACATTCATCGATTATTGTTACACCTATGGTAGGAATCCGTTGACATTAGTGTGTGTTTTATATGGGTTCTTAGCATGATTATTTGTGATAATTTATATCCATACAAGACATATGTTTAATTTTTAATCACAATAAGTGTGTGTGTAACCCTATGATACCTTTTCTTTTTGTTGGTCACATGTGGATTCTGATGGTTATGATTCTAAATTCACATGAATTGAAATTTTATCTGTCATTGTATCTTATATTCACACATGTTGTTATTTGTCTTATATAGTTGTGAATTCATGTTGATCCATAAGGACTATTCCCCTAAGAGGGATGATTCCTAATATATTTAAGAATGAACATGGGATACATCATCCCACAATATTTTTCAACTATGTTTTTGGGAAATCTAGTCGAAGAGGGATGTGTTAGACATGGATGGTTGACATTCCATCAATCCTGGGGCAGATGTAGGTAAAGTCAGCCATTGAGAACCTGACACATATTTTGTTCTTTTATGATAATATTATTATTTATCTATAATATTTTACTCTCATGGAAAGCACTAGTGTATCTTATAAACTTTTTTGGGTCATTGGGTTTGTCCTATTGAGTCTCATATACACACCCATATCAAAAAGTTCGGCATTTTTGTATATTTAAAAGACATGGATCCAATTACGGGAAATTTCCATGTAGTGCATATTTGGGAAGGTGTGTTAGAAGGATTAAAGAATCCATAGATGGGTTATAGGATGGATGGTTGTTATTGTTCCCATTTGGTTAATTTATATCATAATTTAATCCACCACCTATTGGTATTATTTTTCATAGATTTAGTTTGTGGGTTGAAATACCACGTTGATATTGCATGGGTTGGTATTATTATGATTCTACTACTCTGATGATGATATATTGATTCATTATTAATTAATTTATTGGTTATCACATCCATTATTATGCTCTGATGTTTACTGGTACTGGGGGAATAGTCTCCCCACAATTACCCTTTGTCCCTCACCACTATCCAACAACCTCTTACATACGGGGGTGGTGCGCTTGAGTTCATGTGATATTACATGATCTGAATCGATGGTTTATCTTTGGGTGTTAAAAATTCCTTTCCCTAATTGAATAAATCATGATCTTAGACATCATGATCTTACTATGAAGTCCTTGTGACTAAGAAATATTTTTTCTGGGTGGGAATACACTAAGAAAACAAATCTAGTTTATCTTATGAGACCTACCGATACAACGAGGGAACATTTCATGAACAAAAAATCACTAACGATGTCAAACGAATTAATCATATGAAGTAATTACCAAGAAAGTCTGGGTCTGGTATTACCAACCCATGAATTAATTAATGAAAATAAAATTACAGGATGACACAGGGCATGGGGACATACAAGGCCGAGAGTGGGATACTCCCCTCATACCATCCTCACTCAATAAGTACAAAAAACAGGGGTCCGAGAGGACCCCTAACAGCCTACAGAGCTTCTTTATAAGTGACTCTTATTCCAAAAAAAATAAAAATAGCCTTGGGAAAGGCCACAGAGTGTGTAGAGGTCACCACTGCAACATGTGTACATGTAAGCCTGACCCAGCCCCATCAACATTACTTGAACAACATACAAGAGACACAAGTATAAGCATTTATCTATGGATGAAGGCTTCAGATGACCTGCAATTACTGGAAACTGAGATTCCTGTAAGTCCATTTGTCCATGGTGCCAGTGTGCATGGTAGAAGCAACAGGTATGTCATGATAAATAGGGGACGCACATCATGGGTGATATTTGCGTGGGGGCAGCAGCATATCGAAATTGATAAGAATAATGGCTCCATGTAGGAGCTCATATCGAGCTTTCTAGAGAGCAGGAGGATCAATAACAATAGCAACAGGAGAAGCTGCTGCATCATGTTATGAAGCAGGTCCATCCGCCCAATGGAAACGGTGTTGGTCACAATGTTTTAAAGGGGAGATAATAGAGGTACGAGTTCACTAATCCATGAAAGTGATCATCAATCAGTGATGCACAAAATGTAGGACCTCTGAATGAACACATTGTGCCTTGTTCCATTATGGCCTTCTAGGATAGGGCATCCACCACCAAATTTTCCTCTCTATACACATGTGAGATATGAAGATTAATCTGAATGGCCCAACTGATGCATTCAATCCCATGTGGAAGTAGAACCAATGGAACATTCTGGGTATGAGTCATAAGAGTTGTAATAGCAGTTTCCTAATCTGATTCAATCCATTGGTTGGTCCATTGATAGCCGACCGCATGCATAATGGCAATGATCATCACCCATAGTTCTGCATTTTAAGCATTCCCAACTCTAATGTAGTTGTAGAAGTAGCATTTGAAGAATCCACGCTAGGTTCAAGAAATACCTCCGCATCCCGAGGGTCCAAGCATGCCCGAGGCCACGTCATCTACATTGACCATAACCCAAGAGATAATTGGTGGGATCCATTATACAAATTTTAGAACCAAAGGTTGTTAGGGTTGAATTGAAATTCCCTACAATCAAAGGAAAATCAGATCACTAACAATGTTATTCATGGCCCATGTTTGCACCTTGGCAGCAGCATGCACCTCCCTATGCATGTCAAGAGTTCCCATGTGAATTGTTCGTATCTGACCCATGAACGTTCCTTAATTCCATTCCCTTTAGATCGAGGAGATCATAGATGCAGTTGTAACAAGAAAGAGCTGGTGCACCTACAGACTTTGTACATAATGGGAAACAAAGTTGAGAAGGTCCAGGATCTGTCTACCTATTCCTAGGTTCATTGCAAAGCTTCGTCTAGTGTATTCCCACATCATCCGTGCATAATCACAATCAATTAATAGGTCTTGTAGACTCTCTTATTCATTAAAGCAATGAATGCATGGCCAAACAATGTTCTATCCAAATTTCTTCATCTGATTGGGCATCGGTAGTTGGTTTTTTTAGATTCTCCTTAGTATAATTTACCATGTGGGATGGATAAAATACGCTTTAAACAATGAAAACCATGTGGGTTTCATGGTGGTCCTTGGACATGCCATCCAGTAGTAATCATTAACATTCTATCAGCCACTGTTACTTGATTTCTATACCAATGTTTCAATATCAATAAAGGCATGATGCTGAATTTCTAATTTAACCTGCATAGGGACAAAATCAAGAACATCGTGGGTGGCCACAAGCTCACATATAGTCATTTGTAATCATTCAGTAGGAATATCCAAATGATCCCTTAACAGTTTATCCAGAAAAAGGTGTTCCAATAGTTCAAATCAGATTTCCTGAAGACCAACCATTTGGTTTTGTGCGTATTCTTGTTGTAAGAGTATTTGAGAGATGGCCACACTGAAGACCCAAGATAGCAGTTGTAACAATCATGCAACCTCCTCCTGAACCTGCTAGATAAAAATATAGATAAGGGCTCATTTGTGGTCAAACAATTCCATAAAAATTTACCAATGAGGCCATCATTGGGAATTTGCAGGTCTTTAATGCCATGGCCTCCCATTGCAATAGCCTTAATACATTCCCTCCATGAAATAGTGACCAGTTTCCCATTGTGAACTGAACTGGTCCAAATGAAATTCCTAATCATTCCTATTGAGAAATTTATTGTTTTCAACAATACATGTTAATGTTATTTAAAGGGGGAGATTATTGAAAATAATACTCTATCTCTTTATGATAATTTTTATGCTCACAAATACCCTTAGTTATTTTCTAATGATTTTATTTAGTATTTTGCAGGAATTTATTTATTTATTTTACTCGAGAATTTATTACTTATTCCAAATCTACTTTAGCGCATTCTGGAATCACTGTTCATACCTTACATAGATAAATATAGCGTGGAATCTTCTTTAGCGCACTCTGGAATCACTATTCATACCCTACGTGGATAAACATAGCATAAGGATGCAAAGCATGTATACTTTTTGAGATAAGAGAAAAGTATGGTTAAAAAATCATAATTTATCAGAAAAGTATGGAAGGAGAACCTTATGTTAAGAAGGAACCTTATGTTTTGGTTATCAACAAAGTATGGAAGGAGAACCTTGTGTTAGGAAGGAACCTTACGTTTTTGTTATCAGAAATGTTTGGAAGGAGAACCATACGTAAATTCTAAGTGTTACGTTTGTTTCTCAAAATTATGGTTCATCAACCTTACTTTTGTAAACAACCATACGTTCTTGGAAAAGTATGGATCAAGCAAAAGTATGGATCTTTTACCGTACGTTTGAGTGTTGAAGAAAAAGTATGGATTATCAACCCTACGTTTGTGTTCAAACTTACATTGTCAACCCTACGTTTGTCTTCAACCTTAGTTTGTTAACCATATGTTTGAAGACTATGTTATTAACCCTTCGTTTGGAGGCCACGTCATCAACCTTACGTTTGGCGTCCAAAATTTTTGACAGACGATATTTTTTTTTGCAGCGATCAGTAAGCTGATTTCTGGGCGGATTTCAAGCTGGATTTAAAGTCATTTTTGAATTATGACTTTGACTGATTCAAAGCCATTTTATTAATGGATTTAAGATCAAATTAAAAGGAGCTTTTTATACCAAGTCTTGGTGGAAGTTACGACTTCTCTGTAAATTCAAATTTTTGAATATCGCAAATCAGGAGGCCACTTTTATGGATATAAATGTGTAGGAGATATGCTTTATTATATATGTTCTCTCTAAATCACCAGGTACATGAGTATGTGATCGATCTATTATTGAAAAAGGTGGAGAACAGATATTTCAACTATTCACATTGATCTGCTGATTCAAAAAGGATCGTCAAAACTCTATTCTTTTAAGAAGAAGGAACTCAATAAAAGATTAACCTGTTCTACATGGGATATCTACTGTGGATCTACTAATTCTAAGGTTGTAAACTATATCTCTATATCTACTGAAACTAGATCAACTCAGAACTGATTCTTTTTGAAGATCATTATTTCTAGAGACTTTGATCCATCTGCTGTCAATTGCATTCTGTTGCAATTGTGAAGATCAACTGGAAATTTCTTTCTGAAATTATTTTTATTCTTGAGTAACCAGCTTCTCGTTCTAAGATGTGTAGGTTCGTGTTTGAACCAGAAGGTTTTGTTTTGCCTTGGATTGTAAAGGTGTCAATTTCCTATACTCAGTTGTGAATCGGTCAATGGAAAAGAGGACTAGATAGTGAAAATCACAAAGCTCGTGGAGTTGAGCATTGGTGGAGTGGACTAGGGGCCTTCTGTTATGCGAACCACTATACGTCTTTGTGTTCTTGATTTTACTTATTCCGCTGCATGATCAAATCTGATAAAGTATAAAGGACAGAACTCGTTCAAGAAAAGAGTTATCTAAAAATTGAAAAAGACACAAATCACCCCCCCTCTTGTGTATAATCTATAGATTCAGATCAAAAAATTGGTATCAGAGGAGGAGCTTCAGATAGAGCCCTAGAAAGCAAGAAGCAATTTAAAGATTATATAACAGAGCACCATGACTGATACAAGAGAAGGAATGTCAATGGTCAGAGAACCAAATTTTAATGGAGACAACTATGGTTGCTGTAAATCGCGCATGATAATATATATGAAAAACCTCAGATATAGTGTTTATTCAATGATTATGACTCCTTATAAAATTCCAGAAAATCCTGAGACATGGAGTGCTGCTATAGAGGTAGAGTATGATATGAACTCGAAGGTTATGAATACAATTATCTGCGGTCTAGGACCAGATGAATTTAACTGAGTATCTCAATGCCCGACAGCATATGAGATGTGGAAAACAATAGTTGTGGAATATGAAGGAACAGAAAATGTGAGGGAAATGAGATATGAAAATGAAAAACTAAAATTTGATACTTTCAGAATGGTTTAAGGTGAGAGAATTACCCAAATGAATGGGAGATTGAAAGAAATTTTCAATAACATAAATTCTCTAGGAGAACCTATCAGGCAGGCTAATCAAGAATTAAAATTATCGAGAGTACTTCCTAATCGATGGAATGGTATATCTGCTGCAATCAGACAATCAACACCTATCAAGGATCTAACTATGAGAGAGCTGATTGGTACACTGATTATGTATGAAGATGGAATGAAAGATGGGGATAATGAACATAAAGTACTTATCAAAAGAGAAGATACTTAAATGAAGGTAACTTCACAACAAAAGAATAGAAAGATGAAGAACAGAGATGTCAAAGTTAAATCAGAATGCTCTGACTCATCCAACTCAGATGAAGAGCTGGCTCAGCCAGCCAGGAACTTTAGAATGTTCTATAGCAATAAAAGAGGCATCAAAAAATCCTATAAGAGAGATGATATGGAAGTAAGATGTTATGAATACAAAAATATGGGTCATATAAGACCAGATTTCCCACAATTGAAAGATACAAAGAAGAAGAAATTCTTCAAAAAAATGACTTTGAGTAGAAAGACAAGAAATCTATGAAAGCCACTTTGAGTGTATCTGAAGACTCTATTAGCTCGTATGAATCAAGATCAGAGAACGGAAAAGTAAATCTAAAAGCAAACATGTGTTTCATGGTAAAAATTGATGAGGTAAACTCATATTACTCCACTGAATCGAATTCTGAATCAAGCTACTCAAATGAAAAATTTGCAGCCTACTGCAATATGCTTGATGAAAGATACGACTCACTATTTAAGACACAGAAGTCACTAAAAATAAACATAAATACATTTCAGATGAAAGAGATACAATGCTGAAACAACATAAAGAATTAACTGATAAATACAATTCGATTAACACTAACTATATTAATTTTGAATCAAGAATAAAAACACTGTAGGATGAAGTAGAATCTTACAAACAGGCTGCATTGGTTTTTACAAAATGTGAGAATTCATTAAATGAAATTCTTGGAAAAACTGTCATTAAAAAGGATAGATTTGGAATTGGAAGTAAAGGAGAAAAACCAAATCTATATAAAAATTATTTTTTTCCTAGCTCTAAAAAGGTTAATTGTAATTTTTGTGGGACAAAGGGACATATAGCTAAAAACTGTTTCTTAAGACAACCTCAAATTTGTGGTATTAAGAAAGACTATGTTTCAAAAGACTTATGTGATTCAGCTAATTTTAAAAGAATAAAGCAAATCTGGATACCCAGTTCATTTCTAGCTAACACCCATGGACCCAAAAAAATATGAGTACCAAAGCAATTTGTTTGAATGTCTTTGCAGGTAACAGGCCACCAGAGAAGAAAAGATATATGGTACATGGACAGTGGCTGATCAAGACATATGAGTGGAAAATCATTGAATTTTTCTTCACCCACTAAAAAGTAAGGAGGACTTGTAACATTTGGTGAAAATTCCAAAGGAAAAATCATCGGAATTGGAATGGTTGGAGATCCAAAAACAGTATAAATCAACAAATTACTTTATGTACAAGGACTAAAATACAATCTGATAAGTATCTCTCAACTTTTTGATGATGGATATACTGTTTATTTTACTATCAATTGTTTTATTGTTTCTAAAGATAAACAGTTTAAATTTAAAGCACCAAGAACTGAAAATTTATATACTTTGGATTTAAATTCATTGTGTAAATAACAAGTAAACTGATTTACTGCTAAAGTAAGTGAATCCTGGATCTGGCATAGGAGACATGGTTATTGGAATTTATATGTTTTACATATGTTATCTAAGAAACATTTAGTTTCTGATTTACCTTGTCTCAAATTTGAAAGTGATAGATTTTGTGATGAATGTCAACTTGGAAAGCAACACACATCGTCTTTCAAATCTGTTAATAAGGTTGCTACATCTAAACCTCTAGAAATTATTCATATGGATTTATTTAGACATTCAAGAGTAGCAAGATTAGCTGGTAATTATATGTATATTTTATAGTTGATGACTATTCAAGATTTACATGGATTTTCTTTTTGAAATTTAAAAATGAAGCTTTTACTTTATTTGAAAGTTTCTGTAAATCTGTTCAAAATGAAAAAGGTTTCAAGATTATCTCAAGGAAAAATGATCATGGTGAAGAATTTGAGAATCTGGAATTTAATTCCTTTTTCTCAAATATGGGTATTAAACATACCTTTTCTGCACCCAGAACACCTCAACAGAATGGGATTGTAGAAAGAAGAAATAGAACAATTCAAGAAATGGCTAGAACTATCTTAAATGAATATAGCCTACCTATATATATATAGACAGAAGTTGTTAAGACAGCTTGATATATAATTAATAGAGTTTTAATTAGACCTATTTTGAAAAAGACACCCTATGAACTATAGAATAACAGAAAACCTAAAGTAAATTACTTTAATGTTTTTAGATGCAAGGTTTACATCATAAACACCAAGTATAATCTTGGTAAGTTCAATCCAAAATCTGATGAAGGTATTTTCTTAGGATATTCTGCTACCTCCAAAGATTATAGAGTTTATAATATGAAGTCAAGGATTGTTGAAGAATCAGTTCATGTGAAATTTGATGAATCTGATCCTTTTGAGAAAAGGATAGAAAAAATGGATGAACATGACTCTAATGATAACATGAGAATTGAGAACTTAAAGAATGATTTTGAAAATCATATAAAAGAAATTCAGTTTAGTTCAGAGGATCATGATACTGAAGAACATTTTGATATATTACCTAGATAGTCTATAACCCTAAAGAATCACCCTTTAGAAACTGTAATAGGTGACCTAGAAACTGGTGTTCAAACTAGAAGAAACTTTGGAATCCTAGTGTAATTCTCTGCCTTCCTATCTCAATAAGAACTCAAGACAATAGAAGAAGCTTTAGATGATGAAAGTTAGGTAATAGCAATGCAAGATGAATTAAACCAGTTTAAAGAAATGAAGTTTGGGAATTAGTGGATTAACCTAAGAATAATCCTGTAATAGGAACCAAATGGGTCTTTAGAAATAAACAGGATGACCATGGCATGATAACTAGAAATAAATTAAGATTAGTAGGTAAAGGATATAATCAAGAAGAAGGAATAGATTATGATGAGACTTTTTCACCTGTATCTAGGTTAGAAGCCATTAGAATCCTTTTAGCCTATGCATCTTATATGAATTTTAAATTATTTCAAATGGATGTTAAATCTGCCCTTTTAAATGGTTATTTAATTGAGGGTGTTTATGTTGAGCAACCTCTTGGCTTTGAAAACTCTCAAAAACCTAATTCTGTTTTTAAACTTACTAAAGTTATTTATGTCCTTAAACAAGCACCTAGAACTTGGTATGAAAGATTAAGTTCTTTTCTTTTGAAAAATGATTTTACTGTTGGTATGGCAGACCCAACACTATTTATGAAAACTCTGAAAAATAATGTTTTATTGGTTCAAATTTATATTGATGATGTAATATTTGGATCAACTAATAAAATTATTTGTCATGAATTTTCAAAAATAATTCAAGAATAATTTGAAATGAGTATGATGGGAGAATTAAATTTGTTTTTGGGTATTCAAATATTTCAAAAAGATTTTGGAAATGTTTTAAATCAAAGAAAATACATTACTGATTTACTAAAGAAATTTGGACTTGAAAATAGCAAGTCATTTACAATTCCTATGTGTACTAATATAAAACTTTATTTGGATGAAACTGGAAAATCGGTTGACAAAAAGTTATATAGAGGTATGATTGGTAGTTTGTTGTATCTTACTTCTAGTAGGACAAATATAATGTATTCAGTATGTCTTTGTGATAGATTTCAATCAAATCCTAAATAATCTCATCTAACTTCTGTTAAGATAATTTTTAGATATTTAAAAGGAACTATTTTTCAATCTCTTCATTATCCTAAAACTTCTGATTTTAATTAGATTTTATATTCAGATGATGACTTTGGAAGTTGTAGGTCAGATATAAAAAGCACACCAGGTACATGTCACTTTTTAGGAAATTCCATAGTATCATGGTCTAGTAAGAAACAATATTCAGTTTCCCTATCAACAGCTGAGGCAGAATATGTTTCTGCTGACAGTTGTTGTGCACAAGTGTTGTGGATGAAAAACACTCTTATGGACTTTGGATTGACTTTTAACAATACACCTATTTTATGTGATAATACGAGTGGAATTAATATTTCAAAAAATCATATTAGTCATTCTAGAACTAAGCACATTGATATAAGGCATCACTTTTTAAGAGATCATGTTATTAAAAAAGATATATTTTTAGAATTTATAAATACTGAAATTCAATTAGCATATATTTTTACTAAACCACTTCCCACTACAAGGTTTTATTTTACTAAGGGGGTGCTAGGTTTATTTAATTTTAAATAATTTTTAAACTTTTATTATTTTATGTAAATTTTGTTGAAAACTGTTTAAGTTTTTCTTTCTTTCGTCATATGAAAAATTTATTTGTTTTTTAAATATATGTAATGATTAGTGATTACACGGGAATCAAGGCTGTCAGAGACTTTTCGACTTATAAACCCTTTCACTTCTATCGAAACCCTTTCGAAATCCGAAAATTACATTTCCTCTTCTAAACACTAACCTTCGAACCTCTTAAACCCTAACCTTCAAACCTTCAGAGACTCTTGCGGATATGGTAAGGACTAAAAGATCTAGTGAAGCCGAGCCAAACAATTACAAGAGACAACGCACCGAGGGAAGAAGAATCTTACACGGTAAGGTAATCGATATCTACTGGTTATTTCAGACAAATCTGTTATTGAAGCAATCATTGTCGTTTCATAATCATGAACAGATGTTCAACAGTGAAAATATGGAATTTCTATACGAAGATGAACTTAGATACTTCATCAAATCTATACAGTTTAGTCTGGGAGATACAGAGGACATTATGATGGCTAAGATAGATGATGGGGATATCTCAATCTCTTTAGTAGAGATTAGTCAGATTCTCAACTGCCCTCATGAGAGAGTTTTTCATTTCGACTTGAAGAATATAGGAGATTCTGTCCATAATTCCAAAGACATCATGTCTTTTCTTTTTGGTACCAAGACTATAAAGAAATTATTTTCAAGAATTTGGAGACTGATCAGAAGATTTTGGTCAAATTTATTCAGACTAGAATAGCTCCACAGATGGCAGAAATGGAAAAGATTTTGTACCCTGATATGTATATAATGTTTCTTATGTTAAGTGATATTAGGATAAACTTTCCAAGATACATGATATGGTATCTCAGTTACTACTATCAAAGCGAGGCCATGATGAATTTCTACCCTTTTGGTAGATTTATTTCTAAACTATTGTTTAAGAAAGACATGGTGAGATTAGTGGATGCTAGAGTTAACTGTTATCACAGTAATACATTTAATGCTGGAACTTTGAGGAAAGTTGGATATTTTTGGAGCACAATTAAAGGAAAATTTTTGACAGTAGGAGCTGAGGAAGACGTAGAGAGTGCTCAGGCTCAACCTGCTGAGTCCAAGGAGGGGCAAGATGAATCCAGAGTCAGTAATGTACCAAGAAGGATTCTCTTTGAAGTGTAAGATGTTGAGGAAGACAGAAGTCATGAGGGACTTCAATTAAAAATAAAGAGGCCAGTAAATGAGGAATTCAATTCCACTGCTTTGGAAACTACAACATAAGCCTTGGTTTCTTATTCTTTTGTGAGAGAAGATGTTGTTGACAAGACCATGGAAGATGTTACTGAGAGAACAGCTTCAGTAGAGGAATCAATAGCTTAAGAAGAAAATCAAAGGGAAAATCAGGAACCGACTGTAGCTGATGTTGAAGTTTCACTTCAACAAGAATAAGAGATGGAGGCAGTGCCTAGTGAAGAAGTGGCCCGACCTCAGGAATCTACTGAAAATATTGTTCTTGAAAATATAATGGAAGGCATATATGGTGATGTTTTTGGTGAGCATTCTTCTAATTTTCACACAGAGGTATATCAAGAGGATTTTTCTGTGGATGAGTTTGAAAAATCTAAGAAAAAATCTATGGACCATCCTTCTCAAGACAGAGAAAAAGAGAAATATGATGCTGAATCATTGCCTTTGGTACTGTTGCATCAACCTGAGACTGTGAATCAAGCACATGGTGCATCCAATTCAAGGAAAGAAGAAGTTGAAGAACTGTACAAAAAATTATCTTAGTTGGAATCTGAGAATGTATCTCTACGAAATGCCTTAAAATTAGAACATTTGAAATTTCAAAATCTAGAGGAGTGTACAGTTTCAAGGCAAGAAGTTGAAATGTTTAAAGAGGATATGCTTACTGCTGTTACTCAATTAAAATCTGAAATGGTTATGAAGTCAGATTTATCAGATTAGAAGTTGTTTATGGAGAACCAATTTGCACCAGTTGCAATTAATGCTATTAGTGGATCAGGTACTTCGCTAGATTTAATCAGAATGTTTCAGGCTATCACAACTGTGATGAGAAACATTAATTATAGGATACAAGATCTTTAATGTAACAATGCTTCTTTGTCAATGTTGCTGGACAATCAGAAGTTCTTAGTGGATCAACTGACATCTAGTGAGCCATCGATCTGAATTCTGTTAAATCGGTTATCAGAGAAGCTGTCAGTATTCATTGAATAAGAGGAAAGGATGCATTAGTTTTCAGAGTCAATTTATTTGAAGATATTCATATGACTCAAGAGAACAGAGAGCTCATTATCAAGATTGGAGATGGGATGATGAAGAGACTTCGAGAGCAGTTTACAAAAATCAAGTCTGCAATCCAAATGAGATAGACCATGTTTCCTATCTTACCTAAACCTTGATTCCTGTGTATATCATTGTCATGTATATACTACTGTTTTTGAATGAAAATTTTCATCATTGTTTATTTGTTTCTTTCCTTATTTGTTTTACTGACTTTATTTGTGATATTTCAGTACTCCAGATTTAATTATTGATGAACAGTTCATAATAGCATTTACTAATAGTTCAGTGCAATAGTAAAAGTGTTAAACTCCCTGATTTTTCATTCTTTTTGATATCACAAAAAAGGGGAGAATTTGGATAAACAAAACAAAAAAACCTCGACATTTTATTTAGGGGGAGATTTCATTTTATTGAGGGAAAAAATTAAATGAGAAATTTTGGATTTATAATTATCTTTTTGGTGGAGAAGTTTTTATTTAAAACATTATAACTAATTGTGAAAGTTAATTTTGTTTAAATAATTTTAATAATTTTATGGGTTTTGTGATCATCAAAAAGGGGGAGATTGTTGAGCCATGTATTGTTTTCAACAATACATGTTAAGGTTATTTAAAGGGGGAGATTATTGAAAATAATACTCTATCTCTTTATGATAATTTTGATGCTCACAAATACCCTTAGTTATTTTCTAATGATTTTATTTAGTATTTTGCAGGAATTTATTAATTTATTTTACTCTTGAAATAACGAGAATTTATTACTTATTCGAAATCTACTTTAGCGCATTCTGGAATCACTGTTCATACCTTACGTAGATAAATATAGCACGGAATCTACTTTAGCGCGTTCTGAAATCACTGTTCATACCCTACGTGGATAAATGTAGCGTAAGGATGCAAAGCATGTATACTTTTTCAGATAAGAGAAAAGTAGGGTTAAACAACTATACGTTATCAGAAAAGTATGGAAGGAGAACCTTACGTTAGAAAGGAACCTTACGTTTTGGTTATCAGCAAATTATGGAAGGAGAACCTTACGTTAGGAAGGAACCTTACTTTTTAGTTATTAGCAAAGTTTGGAAGGAGAACTATACGTAAATTCTAATAATTACATTTTTTTCTCAAAAGTATGGTTCATCAACCTTACTTTTGTAAACAACCATACGTCCTTGGAAAATTATAGATCAAGCAAATGTATGGATCTTTTATCGTACGTTTGAGTGTCGAAGAAAAAGTATGGATTATCAACCCTACGTTTTTGTTCAACATTACATTGTCAACCCTATATTTGTGTTCAACCGTACGTTGTTAAACTTACGTTTGAAGACTATGTAATTAACCCTACGTTTGGAGGCCACGTCATCAACCTTACGTTTGGCGTCATAATTTTTTGACAAAAGATATTTTTTTTATGCAGCGATCAGTAAGCTGATTTCGGGCAGATTTCAAGATGGATTTAAAGTCGTTTTTAAAGTACGACATTGACTGATTCAAAGACATTTTATAAATGGATTTAAGATCAAATTAAAAGGAGATTTTTATGCCGAGTCTTAGGGGAAGTTTCGACTTCTCTGTAAATTCAAATTTTTGAATATCGCAAATCAGGAAGTGACTTTTATGGATCTAAATGTGCAGGAGATATGATTTATTATATATGTTCTCTCTGAAAGACAAGGTACATGAGTATGTGATCGATCTATTATTGAAAATGGTGGAAAACAGAGATTGAAACTATTCACATAAATCTGTTGATTCAAAAAGGACCGTCAATGCCTTATTCTTTTAAGAAGAAGGAACTCGATAAAAGATTCACCTGTTCTATATCGAATATCTACAGTGGATCTACTACTGCTGATGTTGTGAACTATATCTCTATATCTACTACAACTGGATCAACTCAGAACTGCTTCGTCTTGAGGATCAATATTTCTAGAGACTTCGATCCATCTGCTATCAATTGCATTCTATTACAATTGTGAAGATCAACTGGAAATCTCATTCTGAAATTATTTTTATTCTTGAGTAACTAGCTTCTCGTTCTAAGCTGTGTAGGTTCATGTTTGAACCAGAAGATTTTGTTTTTCCTTGGATTGTAAAGGTGTCAACTGCCTGTACTCATTTGTGAATCGGTCTGTGGAAAAGAGGACCAGATAGTGAAAATCACCAAGCTCGTGGAGTTGAGCGTTGGTGGAGTGGACTAGGGGCCTTCGGTTCCCTGAACCACTATATGTCTTTGTGTTCTTGATTTTACTTATTCCACTACATGATCAAATCTGATAAAGTATAAAGGATAGAACTCGTTCAATAAAAGAGTTATCTAAAAATTTAAAAAGACACAATTCACCCCCCCTCTTGTGTATAATCTGTAGATTCAGATCCAACAATTCCTTGCAGCTCTTTGAGGGGACCTCTTTGCCATCTGTGAAAATAGAAAGAGTAGAAAAACTTAGAGTTGATGACAGATTTTATGAGGCACACCCTCCCTGCTTGCCTCATTGACTTCCATTTACAAATGGCAATATGGGTGACAACGCTATATCGGATTCCTCTAAGGAAGTGACTTTTGACTCAACCCCCAAAAATTGGGACACCAAGGTATGTGTAGGGTATAGATCTTTTCCTCACTCCAAGCCTTCGTACAATTCTATTTTGTCTGCCCACTATGAGCCCATCACTAAACACAATGAAGGATTTTCCCCAAGATATTGCCTTCCCTGCCACTTGATCATAGTGGATGAAAAAGGAATGAATGGAAGATATGGTCCTCCAAGAGGCCTAACCCAAGAGAAGAATGCCATCCGTGTAAAGGAGGTGTGACAGAATAGGTTCACCTCTAACAACTCTGATTTTATTATATAGGTTGAACTGGTTAAGATCATTAAATTATCTTCTCATATAATCTTTTGCAATAGAAAATATGATGCATGAGAGTGGATCACCATACCGAACACCACTTGTACACTCAAAAAATCCACTCGGCAACCCATTTATGAGAATGGACAGCCTTTCTGATGAGATAATGACTTTAATAATTTTTTACAAGGTGTCTGATAAGACATATCTCTTAATGAATTTTGAGCACAAAATTCCATTTAAGGGTGTCAAAATCCTTGTGGATATCAATCTTCTAGGCATTGTTCCCTTACTTGGTTTTCTTTCTCATCATGTTCACAGTTTCTTAAGCTATGAACAAGAAATCCTATATGCATTGGCCATGGACAAATTCATATTGATTTGAAGTGATGTGATCCTAGATTAGTACCCCCATCCCGAGCATGAGGATTTTTCTAAAGACATTAAGGATGGTGTTCCCTAGGGAATACAACTCAAAGACTTTTACATCCACAACATTACTCTTCTTGGGGGTTAAATCAATGAAGCTTGTGTTCATTCCTTGTGGAATGTAAGCCTGAGGGAAGAAGTCCCTTTCTGTACACACCGTGTCATCCTATAAAATATCCTAAAAAACATATATAATTTATTTAAAAAAACATCAGGCACGACAACACATTCTATATTGAGGGAATGAGAGCCTTCTGAACCTCTTGTTTGTCTGGTGGTGAGACTAGGCGGAAATTCTGTTGCTCATTAGTGTATGGAGCGATATTTTCAACCATCCTCGAAGTTTATTCCGCCTCATAATCTGTTTACAACTCGTGGAAGTGGAAAACGAAATTTTTTGAGATGCCATTATCAAAGGTATGAAGCTACCCATTAAGGCTAATGGCATTGTTCCCCAGTTTCGCTCTCCTCTTCTTATGTAATCTGTGGAAGAAGCTTGAGTTTATGTATCCTTCCTTCAACCATCCCATGTTAATTTTATTTCATTCCAACCTCTCCTTAATAGTGTGAAGATCATCCATCTATTCTTGGGGGTGGTTCTAATTCCTAAAATGAGTATCTTGCCTCTGATTTTCAGTGTGAACCACAACCTAGTGCAATCCATCAACTTTAATATCAGCATCCAGCTTCGAGAAGGAGTTCTTGCCCCATTCCCTTAGCTGATTCTTAGTGTATATGAGTTTCTTTGCAATCCTCTAGAGTGGGCTTCCCATAGGCCTAACTGTCCACACATGCAAAATGGTTTCCCTGCATCCTAGAGATACAACCCATCCATTGTTAAGGGGAAAAGGCCAGTGGAATGCCTTTTCAAGGGAAAGACATCCAAAATGATGGGATTATGGTCAGAATGATGTTTGGACAACATGTAACCCGACAACCCATCAGAAGCGCTCCTTCCATCCAGATTGACAAAGTACCTATCAATCTTGCTTCCCGGTCATCCATTTAAGGTATGCCGACTCCATGTGAAATCAGCCCTGGCAATTGGAACCTCTGCAATGTTGCATTGGTCAAAGCAAGAGGCAAAATCATGAGCAGTCGTTCTGTTAAAAGATGATCCATCTCTTTCCTCAGGTGTTAGAACAACATTTAAATCACCCAACAGAATCCATTTTAAGACCTCATTTAATGAGAATTCCTCCAGATCCTTCCACAAATCTCATCTCTTATGATATGATGTCGATGCATAAACAAATGAGATCTGAGCATTGTGGCCTGAATCACAGATGGAGACAGTAAGGCATTGATCCCTCTTTTCACATGTGATCACTTGAACAATTTCATGCCCAAGGATCCGAAGGTGATCCATACATGAGTTGTGTAGATTCTGGGAGGCAAAATCATATCCCAAATATTCCCATTTGAAACTCTTCAAATTTCAGAACAACATTTTAGGTTCAGCTATTCTAATAAGCAATGGTTTGTTGGCCATAATAAATTGCCTATGGTTTTGGTCGTAAGGGTATTCCCTAACCCTTGGGAGTTCCAATAGAAGATCTTAATCATTTTAGGGCCATGACCCTTGTGAAGGGACTTTCGTCATGGGATGAATTATTAGGGTCATTCCCTTTCAACTTTCTTCCATTCTTTTTCCCTTCTTTTTGGGTCATGTCCATCCATGGGACTCCATTTCACTCTATGGGATTTTTCACATCATGAATTTCCGGTTTCGCACGGGAGTTTTCTTCATCAACATCATCACTCTAAAATCATCCACTTAGTGGGGTGAAAGTGTTGTCAGATATCATGGGTTCTGGTGATGTGTCTGCTAGTGAGGGTATTCTAGGATTTTTGGATGGGGAACCTCAAGGAAGGGTTCCCTTGATTTGGATTTTTCAACATGCTATGAAGCCTTCGGGATGACACTGACTGGAGAGCGGAAACTGTCCAGCACATCCATTCCAGCCTGCTGCACCGCCTTCTGTGACCCAGGCTCGTCTAGGGAATTGGGGGCACCCTACTTGATTCTTAATGCCTAGAAAGGAATACAATCCATTCTAATTGGGAGGACCTCCTGCCCTGTTTGGGGTGATTTATGAGAATGTATGAGTTGTCTGCGACCTGGTGCACATGCAGTCTATATATTCCTGTCCTCAGATCCCTGCCATGGTACTGCATCTGGCCTCATATGCGGGATGTCTTCATTCTCTTTAGAAGTGAGTTGCTCAAGAGATTCATGCACCCCAGTGTCATGATGAGCCTCTTCTCAATTCATTATTCATTAATTAGATCCACTGGGGTGCTCACCTGACTGAGTAGAGTGATTTTTTTTTCTGGGTTTTTAAAAAATAAAAATTTGGGAAAAGGGGTTAGGGTTCCAATATTTTTAAAATTGGGTCTAGGATGCGTGAACACCGCTCACGCATCCTTGTGCGGGAAAAGATGTGTGAATAGCGTTCACGCATCCGAGCCACAGTATTGATGCGTAAACGGCGTTCACGCATCCTTCGCGGACTAGCTAATGGATACGTGAACGACGTTCACGCATCTGGCCGAGATTTTCTATAAAAGAAGGGGTCCCCCCCCCCAAAACCAATTGTTCTCTTCTGGTTTTTATTGCGAAGCTCTGCAAAAATTCTTTCTCAACAAATATTTGATGCTTTTATTGAGGTAAAATTTCTATTTAATAATTTAATTGTTTAATTGTGTTTATTTATTTCATTTTTATGTTTAATTGTGTGTATGATTTATTTATTTCATATGTTATAAATGAAATGTTTTGTATGATTTAATTTTCTTGATGTTAAATGTTTGTATGATTTAATTTTTTGAATTTCCATTGCCTGAATATTGAATGTTTTATGTTATGTCTAAAATTTTTAATGTTTAGGAAAAGTAATTTATGTTAGAGAAATTTATTTTAATGGATGGTTTTGATGTAAGTGTAAATTAAATTACTTTTATTTACAAGTAATAATATTTTTAATCAATAAAGTATAAAATATATTTACTTATATTTTGAAAAGTAGAAGAATGCCAAAAAACATTACAATTTCATAAAATTTAAAATAACGAAAGTGTTTATTATGTAAATCTCAATTAGATCAGTTATAATAAAATTTATTAAATGTTATTAATAATTATATATATATATACACACATGAAGTTAAATTTTTTTAAAAGAGGTGTATTATTTAATATAGAATTTATATAATACGGATAATATAATAAATATACCAAAAAACACGGTATGAGTGATGACTGATCTTGAGATGACCGACCATGAATAATTGAAATTACATTTTTTATTTTGTGTATGTTGTTATTCAATTTGTAATAATTGCATTTTTTCCACATTGATGACCTGCTGTTCATCTCTCAGTAAGTGTAAGGACCTGCGTGTCCGCTTAAAATAATTTATGTATTTCATACCCCTAGACCCCCTCACATGCATGTGAGTAAATTTGTAATTAAAAGACAGACGCCCTGAAGAGGTGTCGACGAAGAGGCATCCCCAAAGAGTTGTCGACGAAGAGGCATTCGAGAACTCGTTCGAGAGGAGGCGTTGCTATTTGACAAGTGATTGGCGGTTGCTGCAATATTTGATAATAGAGACAGGAGTTTACCTATATAGGTTGTATTTAGTTTATCGGATAATGATAAACTAATCGCAAGTCTCAAGATCAAGTCATGATTATATATTCATAAGTAATTAAACTTTAGGAAACATTATATTATATTTGATTTTGTGCTAAAATCACAATCACTATATCTTAATAGTGATAAATCAATAAATAAAAAATTATCAAGATAATCAATTATTCAAAACCAAATTAAATAAATTAAAATTTTAATGTAGTGTATAATATTTTTTAAATTATTTTTTAATATGTAATTATGTCTGCTCAAATATATTGCAACAGTGAGGTAATTTTTACCGAGCAGGGTTTTGGATATAGTGTGCAACCTGTCAAAGTGGTAAATATCCATGGTTGTATGACATTGGATGCAGTTTGTAATAATATTCATAGTTTGTTAAAACTGAGTGCAGGACAATAAATCACTTCAAATAGATACCGACATCTTCAATATCCTGAGTGTCTGTGGCATAGCGACTACCCTATAGTCGATGATGATGATTGGATGGAGGCTTATCAGTTATTCAGGAAACAATGTATTAATGGTTTGATGGAATTATTTATTGTCATTTCTGATATTGATGTGGTGCAATCGATTACTACAGAACCATGCTTTGTGACCTCTATAGAAGTCGGTCCTTCACAGCAGTCTTCTTCATTGCCTCCTTCTCATATGACTCCTGTGGAAGAATGTAATGAGGAAGATCATCAAAATTTGGAAGGAAATGTAGATGACATCCCTTTCTGTGCTGATATAGTTCATGACAGTTTATCTGAGGAAGACGAATCTGGTGAGTCAGCAGGAGATGATGTGGTTGGGAATGAACCTTCTGAGGTTCCTTTGAGAGATAGACATCCACTACATTTACCAGTTAGTGGTAATCAACCTTCAGTTTTGAGTTCCTTAGTTGAAGGAATGTCTCGTGAACAACATTTTGATTGGGATGTCATTACACCAGCTTTTGAATTCCCTGGCATTATAGGGAATATGCCTGCATCAAATGATAATGCCATATATGTTGGGCAGGAGTTCGAAAGTAAACAGCTCATGAAAAATGTAATAAAACAATACCACATTGAGCAACATTTCACATTTGTGGTTTATGAGTCAAAGAAGACCAAATATCTCATTCATTGTGAAAAATATGGGTCAGAATGTAAATTTCGATTAAGGGCACTATTTGATAAATATTATGGATGTTGGAAGATAACCAAATTAGAAGGTTCACACACTTGTCTGCATCCCAGCTTGGCACAAGATCACTCGTCTCTTGATGCAGTGTTTATATCTACTGTTATTTGTGAGATGATACGAACAAGTCATGATGTTCCTGTTGCCCTTGTTCAGGAAAGAATTCAACAGTTTTATAACTATAAGGTATCATACATCAAAGCTTGGAATGCAAAACATAAATCCATTTTAAAAGTGTATGGTGATTGGGATGAGTCTTATGCGATGTTGCCACAGCTCATGGAATTGTTGTCTCTCAATAATCAGATTGTTTATCAATTGGACAGTGTTGAGTATGTATCCCAAAATCATCAAGTTGATCGGTCAAAGGTGAAGTTCAATAGGATTTTTTGGGCATTCAGACCGTGCATTGCTGCATTTCCCTTTTGTAAACAATTTATTCAGGTAGATGGAACATTCCTTTATGGAATGTATACAGGTGTTCTACTCATTGCTGCCACACAAGATGGTTATCGCACTCTTCTGCCACTTGCTTTTGCTGTTGTTGAAAAAGAAAATTTTGAATGCTGGAGCTGGTTCTTGGCATGTGTATGTGTTCATGTCACGCAAAAACATGGCGTGTGTCTAATATCTGATCGTCATCCAGCGATTATAGAGTCCGTGAGTAGTGATGGGGTTTCTTGGACTGAGCCGAATGCTTATCACCGTTATTGGATTAGACATATTGCAAGTAATGTGCATAAGCAGTTTAGAGATGAGGACATAAAGAAGGCGATCCTCAAATTGGGTATGGTTTTCTAAACATTCTTTTATAACAAAATTTAATATCCATTTTAATACATAATTATGTTATGCTTTCAGCATATGATCCCCAACCGAAAAGGTTTGATCGACGTCTTGAAGAGATCCGAATAGTTAATGAGGAGGTATAAGAATATATGGTGCAAATTTCAAAGGAAAAATGTTTATTAGCATACGATTGTGGCATGAGATATGGGCATATGACCACTAATATAGTGGAGTGCATAAATGGGTTCCTCAAGGGTGTGCGGAAACTCCCAATCACAGGGTTAGTGCAAGAGACATTTTTTAGATGTGTTCACTACTTTGTTGACCGGTCCAAAAAGACCTACCAGAGGATGGAAAATGGAATGCTTTTTACTCAGCATTTTCAAACTGATATTGACCGGATACGGAATGAGGCTTCATGATGGAATGTTATAGCCTTTGACAGGGAAAAGAGGAGTTTTCGGGTAATACAGTGCTACGACCAGCGTACATGCACTAATGGTGGAGTGTTTTTCGTGATGTTGGACAACATGTACTATGATTGTGGCAGCTTTCAAGCATTGATAAATCCATGTGTACATGTTATTGTAGCTTGCGCTTCGGTAAATATATCATGGGAGCCATATGTTGACCCGCTGTATCACATGAGCACTTTGGTTAACTGTTATAGTGCTACTTGGATGCCTGTTGGTGACTTCCATTCTATCACATTTCCTGCTGATGAACCGACCATCGTCCCTGATATTTCCAGGTTTTTATAAGTTAGTTTAGGTTTCATTTATAATTTTTTCAATGTCTGTCATTTTTAAAATTATTGGCTTCATGCTACCAGGTTGCGGCCTCGAGGAAGACCGAAGTCAACGTGCATCAGAAATGAAATGGATTGGCCTTGGCAAAGAGGAGGGAGAATACGGTGCAGTATCTGCCACGCAAAAGGACATACTCGTAAGAGATGTCCCCAAGTGGTAGGACATAGTTCCACATCTCATCATCCATGATCGAGTCTGTGTACCTGCTCAATTTTTGTGATAAATATAATTTTCTAGAGCGTGAGTTGTACTTTTTCTGGAGGAGTTCAAGTGCCTTGTTTTTGACAAATTAACAAATGCAATATCACAAAAAAAGAAGAAATAATTAATTTTACACTTTTAACTGTTAATTTTTAATGTGGAATAATGTTGATGGTTATTTAATGGATAATGGATAAATTAACAAACGTAATTTAAAAAAAAGAAATAATTAATTTTTCACTTTTTCCTCTTAATTTTTATTGTGGAATAATATTAATGGTTATTTAATGGATAATGGATAAATTAACAAACGTAACTTCACAAAAAAGAACAAATAATTAATTTTTCACTTTTAAATTATGGGTTTCTTATAAGATGTCTAGTTTTAGTAATGGCATCCGAGTATCTGAGAATCCTTAACTAATGTTAATTGTGAGACTAGGCTAATGTTGATTGTGACACCAAATAAAAATGAATATATCATGCTTGCACTATTAATAAGTACTGATGATATCATGTGTGAAGATGGCAGGTTTTCCATTGCTTACATCTCAGGCTACTCATGTATCACGAATGCTTTTAGAGGGACGTCCTGTGGATCCCTTGAGTGTACGTAGATCTCACCATTTCCATCATACTGCACCACCTCCCACTATCGTCCCACATCTTCGTCGAGCTGGATTCTATGGAGTAGCGATGGGCGACTTCACATTTCTTGATCATCATCTCATTACCACACTTGTAGAGAGATGGAGACCAGAGTCGCATAATTTCCATTTCAGTGAGGGGGAGATGACTATTACATTGCAGGATGTGGCAATTATGTTGGGCCTCCCTATCGAAGGACATGCATTGACAGGCCGAGTTCCATCAGATTTGCCTGAGCTTGTTCATAGACTTCTGGGCATAGAGGTCCAGGATGATGGCAGGACCATCGTCAGTGGTAGATTGCATATGCCTTGGTTAGACCAGCCCTTCACTCATTTACCAGATGATGCTGATGACGTCACCGTGCTGTGATTTTCACACGCATATATTATGAGGCTGATCGGTGGAACGCTTTTTGTTGACCACTCTACTAATTTTGTGCACCTGATGTATCTATCTTTTTTGGAGGATTTGGACCAGGCAGGCCGATATATTTGGGGGTCTGCCTGCCTAGCATATACATATAGAGCCCTATGCAGCGAATTTCGCATCGATAAGATGCAGATCACAGGATGTATGGTTCTTCTACAAATGTGGGTATGGGAGCACATACCTCGTTTAGCTCCACGTGCACGTGCGCCATTACCTGTAGATATTGTAGCAGAGGCTCCACGTGGACGTTGGTATGTTATTAATTCCTTCTAATATCTAACTTACTTGTATAAAATTCTTTTATGAAATGTAAAAAAAATGTTATCTACAGGTGGAGTCAGGCACATCGACATTCTGATTCTCCCAGACATGATGTTCACGCCTACAGACTTATGTTAGACAGCATTCGACCAGAGGATGTAAGTGATTATTATTTATATTGTTTAATCATTACTCTTTACTGTACATCTATTCATTTATTAATTGATTATTCATTTTTTCTTTCAGATTACATGGATGCCATATACAGATGATATCCTTCAGAGTCTGCCCCCATACTGTATAGTGATGCTTGATATCGACTCCTGCATGGTTCCACTGATTCATTTTCATATAGTTGAGTGGCATTAGACGGATAGGGTTATTAGACAGTTTGGATTCCTTCAGCCAGTTCCTGACCCACCCAGTCAGTTGGATTCATTGCATTCCCTGAAGATGTCAAGGAAGAGAGATTTTGATTGGAGGAGTTACCATGCCAGATATGTTGCGTTATGGGACAAACGACGGGAGTCCCAGTTGCGAGGGGAAGGGACAATACGTTTTCATTTGATGGATCAGATGGATTATGCAGGCTGGTACATCAGGTCTCCAGTAAGATTTCTGACACGACACGGACGGGGCTTCCATGACTTGGTATACATTCTTTCTTTCACTGTTCAACATATTTTTTATTCAAATTAGGTAACAACAGAATTTGTTTTCGCAGGATGCTCGTATTTGTCATCTACTTCATATGTCTGATCCAGTGGAGAGAGCTGTCTTTGACCCATCATATTTTCACAGCCTTGTACGACAGATGCTACCCGTCGATGGAAGAGATTTATCATGGCATTTTATTTGATCCACCACCTGCTGTGGAGGCCGTGGATCCTGCTGCGGAGTCCGCGGAGCCTGCTGAGCCTCACATAGATGTACCTGGGGGTGACGAACCTGTTATGGATGTTGTTGTTCCACAGGAGGAGGCTGCTCAGCTTGCTCAGCCACATGATATTGTTCCACTAGAGGAGGGTGTTCAGTATGATCAGTCAGATGCTCCTCCAGCTTCTCAGGCACAGCCAGAGGTACTTACAGACGCTGACTGGATTGAGTTCGATGTTTTATTGCAGTCATCCGCAGCAGAGCAGCCATCTACTTCCTATATTGGTGAGAGTTCCAGCCAACTTCCACTATCCTTAAATGCAGGCCAAGGTACAGGCGGTGAGACTGTACATCCACCGTCTGTCACACAGGAGGATGTTGAGGTGGCTGTCGATGAGGATGCGCAGCGTACGCCAGAGCAAAGACGTAGACAGACACGGCGTGGACACATCCAGTATACGCCTGACTGTGGGATAGAGGAGCATCCATGCCAGAGGCGTAGATTAGGTTGACATTTGATTTATGATACATTTTGTATGTGTATTACTGTTATCTAGACTTCTATTATATTTTCAATAAGTGTATTACTGTTATCAAATTATCTACCAATGTATATATATATATATGTATAATTAATAATATGATTAAATTAAATGATAAATATTAATTATATTAATTATTTCGAATTGCAATAGAAGTGGTCAGAGTTATGATGAGTGTTGGTTCAGTCCAACCATGCAGAATGCATATGTTGATAAGAATAAAAGGCCACAACAAGTGTAGAAGAATGGAACAATAGTTGGAAAATCTACCATTGGGAATATGCAAAACAATGTAGTCAAGAAAAATATGAATGAAACTATTCCCAAGAATAAGTTTGTGCTAAAATCCAAGGATTATTTCATTACAAATCTTGAAATTCATATCATCTCAAGAAGATGAAACTTAAGGTATTCCAATCACACTTTATCCATTGTTCTTAATTATATTTCTCATTTCAATTAAGGGGGAGAGCTTGACTAATAGAAAGATGGGATGAAAAGGGGAGATTTATCTTTTCACTTGAACTTTTTAATATATTTGGTGAAGTATGTGCAGGATTTAGCATTTCATTGATAATTTTGATTATCTACCATTGGTTAATAATTGATACACTCTGAGCATGATTTCAAATGTATGGTTGTTTATGGACAACATTGAAATCTACAATATGAATTAGAAGTTCATTTGGCCAATTTTGAGAAGATACATATTCAGACTTTATAAAAGGAAACAATTTATACTGGTACGCAATCTAAAGAGTGAGATTATTGAGTATGCATCTCAAAACATAGGACATGTACATGACATCACTTCTTCCACCTTATTTAGATAAAATGATATTTTTTAGAGATCACATGCCTTAAAACATATTACTCTTGGATCTAGAAATGAAACTCGGAGAACATAGCATAGTGATGATGTGATCATGGTTCACTTTTTTCATGTAACTCATTTGTTCACAAATATACCAATATTTAATCAGAAAAACAATGAAAAAGGAGTATTATAAAGTATAAAAATTATGTTTCCACTTTAGAATACAAATGGAACTATATGAGGATCTTTACAGAAATAGATGTTTAACTACAATATATGTTAGAGAATACTCAAGCCATTCTATTAATAATTATTTAATGAATATCTATTATTCATGAATATTTATTAAAAATTATTAACATTATTTCAATATTTTCTATTTTTTAATTGATATTTATTAATATTTCTTAATTTTAACATTAAGTGTATTAGTTTATAATTAATAGTTATACATTTTGAGGAGGATTTGAGTGTTCTGTGAGATGCGTGAATGGCGTTCACACATCCCGTACCCAATTTCAAAAATATTGGAACCCTGTCCCCTTTTCCGAAATTTTTATTTTTTTAAAACCCAGAAAAAAAATTTGTCGACTTGGTAAGTCCAGCTTGGTCATTACCACATTCAACCGGAATAGTTCGAGACTCGCCCACAGGCTGCGACTGCACCTCTCCTACAATAGCGTTATTCCCACAAATGATTTCAGAATGATGGGGGTCATCATAGGTCCCAGCCACAATGGATTCCACATTCAAAGTTCCCCTAGACGCCACAAAGAGGGGCCATTGGTAGTGGGATGGTCTCTCATAGGAGGAATGAGAGCCTCTTTTCCATTCAACCTCCTACAAAGAGAACCACTGTGCCCCGTCATGTGGTAGATTCCATATTCCCTATCTCTCACACAATCAGATAGGATATGCCCAACAAAGTTTCTCCTCGTAAAAAATTCGGGCTTCCTGTTATAGTGAATGACTAGGTTGATGGTGTCATCCCTTGTAGTCAGCACCACCTCCTCCAGAAGATTTTTGGCCAAGTCGACTTCTACCAGTATCCTTGAAAAATGTCTATAGCTGCGGTTTTCAGTCTATCGATCCATCCAGGTCTCAGCGAAATCAAGAAAATGCTCTAGGCTCTTCTCTTGAGCTCATCCGAGGGAAACACTACAGGGTAGTACACGTGACCCATCACTGTCATCTTACAATCGCTAAAGCCCCAGAGCTAAGAAATCCATTACGTGAGGTCACCGATCTTCCAGAGCTGTTCAACCTTCGGAATGAAGAACCTTGCAATGATAGAGTATCGACAAATATGAACCCGCTCCTCCACATCTTCCTGGATTGCATATACATGCACTATCTTCCCTTTCTTAATGATCCTTCATGGAGGGGACAGATCAAAAAAAAGAGGGATTCACAGCCAATCTGACCACATCAGCAAAAAGATTTCCTCAGGTCATCAACATTGTCCGGAGCAGGATTCTCAACATTGGACTTCTTTGAAGCAAGGAAGAATAGCTCCTTGTGTCCAACGTGATCCGATGTTGATGGAATCTCTCGATCCTTGATAGTATTCTGCTTCCTGTGATCATATAGGGTAGACGAGTTCAGAGTCTCCTCGGTCCCCACGGCCTCCCTACTCTCCGCCATCATATGAAGTAATTAATAAGATATGAAATACATAAACAACATTCCTTAATGATCAATAAACATCCATACTTTAATACAAAGTATAATGATTTTCAGTGTTTCTCTAGTAAATAAATGCAATAGATTTGAATGAATTCATACCTAAAACATACATTTTATAGATGAAGCGGTATATGATTATGTAAATAACCTTCAATCAATTTTGTGAAATATAGTGTTCATATAATAAAATCATGTAATGAAAATTTATTTTTATAAACATTCAATAATCATGACTGATAATACAAGAGATAAATAATTTAAATGAGAGAAAAATAACATTTTATAATCCCGTAAAAAATAAAAATGCGTGAAGAATATGATGGGGTGGTTTTTAAATAAAGGACATAAAATTTTGAAATATGTATTATCTTTTTAATCCAGTATTTATTTGATATTTAGATTAAAGAAGAAACCATTACGGTGATGGTAATGAAAAAATATAAAGAACATAAAAGGTATACCAAATAAAAGAGATTCTAATATCAGGAAATGAAATTTATTTTATATAATGTAACTTAATAGGGAATTTATTAAACCATATAAATGGAATTATAGTGTGCAATGTCAAAATTGTCTCATGAAATTGAAGATATAGAAAAATAACCTTTATAACCTCTGTATCTTTTGAATTAAAAGGTACTTGAAAACGAAACATGATTTCAATCATAAAACCCAATGAATTACATGAATATGGAAAAATAAATTCATTACAATGTAATCACACCCTATAAAATATATCATGGATCAAAATATTAAATATTTCTCTAGAAATTAAATTTGAGAAAAGAACAACCTACCATAATTTTATGAATTCCACAAAAGTGATATAATATCAAATAAAAAACGTACTTATCTTAATAAACTATTTAGAAAAATTATTAATATCTATAACCTTTTAAAAAATCATTTAAAATTGTTCTCTATATTTATATTATTTAGTTACAATCTACTTTCAATATAGAGTGTGAGAAATTATGATCATTTTGAACTAATTTTATAATATCAATGTTTTCCTTTTACCTTACCCAAAAGAAAATCCTTACCATATCATAAAATGTAATAGAATATATTCTTTATTATTATTTAGAATTATATAATTTTATTCTATAGTTTTTTTTGGTAATGAACCTTAAAGATGCAATCATCAATGAGTAACTTTCTATGGTTTTTAACAAACAAAAATGTATATATTAATTAATGAGTTTAATATTGATGTTAGCATAAAAACCCGAAATAATTATTTAATTATTTAAATCATATATTGTTAGTAATTACGCCTTCTTAATAATCAATGATATTATTTTATAGCATTTTTCATGTAGCTGATTAGACTGACCAAAACATGAACAAACGATAATTAATGGATAAATATGGTTATGAATGTGAATTATTTTTCAATAATATAATTATTATAATAAAATAATGATATCATATTGATATTTTATTGTGGTGAATAATATTATAATTTATAATAATAAATAATACATAAATTAGATGAAAAAACAAGATATATTACTTCAAGGAGATGATAGTCCACACAAACACATGAATAACGTTTTCATTTTTATTAATGTAGAATGGGTATAGTGGTTAATGATTGTTCCCTTATCATAATTAAATAAAATATAAATAGTAATGATTTAATTATATTTGAATTAGAAAAGTAGGTTTTGATGTCCAAGTTGGAAAAATAAATAAATTAGGGAAAGATTGACAGTCATGTTGAGAATAAGAGTTTTCCCTTAGAGGAATCCTTGGAAATTGAGAAATTTGGAAGTACTATTATTTTCATAAACATAAAGAAGTGAAATAGGAAAATAATAGAAGAAAAAATATTATATTTTAATGAGGAAAACAATATTTTGGTGGGGTGTTGAAGGGGTGGTGGGATTCCACTTTTATAAGTGGTGAGAATTATAATCTTCTAAATATTTAATCTTAATATAAACAGAGAAATTATTTCACCAGTCAAGAAGACTAGAAAATGAAAAAAAATGGATTGAAGATAATTTTTTGTTGATAAAACACCAAACAATCAATTTCAAACAAAATGTTAACATGTTAGGTATTTTACTGATTTGGTTAACCAATTTTTTCCTTTTTAATTTTACAGTGGTAATTAGTTTTTTACCTATGAAATTCAATTTCAATGACTAAAAATGGTCCTTATTACATAAAATGTAACATATAATTAAAAATGTGAAATCTATTTTATTATATTAACTTTATAGAAATTATAGAAATTAATTATTAAATAATAATTTTATAATGTATTAAAAATTGTTTTAGAGAATTGCGTAACTTAAGTTCTAAAATATTTAACATAAATCTTTGAATAAAATAAATATATTTTTTATAATATTTATAATATAAAATACATATTGGTTTAAGAAATTCTTTCAAAAAATTCCATGTAATAATTAAATACTAATAATGTTATAAAAGTAACTATGTTTGTAAAAATAGCATTCTTCTCAATTAACATAAAATAAATCTTTTAAAAAGAATACCAACATTTTATACCAGGCCAAAATTGTATTTCTAAATTTAAAAATGATTTTTTTTTGTAAAATATAAATTCTAAAATTCTATATTTTAAATTTTAAATAGAAACATAAATACATATTGAAAAAAAATCATTATAAAAAATATTTTAAAAATAAAAATTATTTTTTATTTTTATTTCTTATAAATTACTAAAAAAGTTAAATATATTATTCATATCAATACATTTTTTTATCAATAATATATTATTTTTCCTAAGATATGTGTATAAAAACAAAATTTTAGATGAAAAGAATATATTTTTTTGCATAAAATTATCTAACTAATTATTTATCTATGATAATTTAATTTTATCAATGATTTATTATTAATATTAATCTTAATTTGTATATCTTCATATACTTAGTAATTTGGTTACCTCAATTATTACCTGCCAATTATTTGACTAAATGTTAATGGTTATATATAGTTTTTATGTTTTTTGTGGTTTAGTGTTTGATGTGATACAAGAAATCTTACACATTAGGTTTCAATGGAAAATATCATTTAAAATCATGGGGTGTTACACTCCCCCTTTTAAATAAATTCAATCATCAAAATTTTAATGATAACGTACTAATAAAACTAGTTAAAGGTATCTAAAATATTGACATAACTCAAGATATAAAATCATAAGAGGAGTCCACCTTAATATCTTATATATGAATAAGAAACACATATTTTTCCATAACAGTGTTCACTAAATGATTCATCTTTATTTTAAAACATATTCCTCTATTCCATTATTTTCCACACATGAAGAATATTCTCATTATTCAAATACATTCTCCTCTCTATTTCTTGGAATATTTTTTAATATATGAAATATAATAATAATTTATTAATCATCTTTATCACCGAAAAATCCTTGAGAATTATTTCTTCACTTATTTGGTGTGTTTGGAAACCCAACTATTTTCACACTATTAATCACAAATATTGATAGATGGTTTGAAATAATTATAAGATTTCTTACACCAAAGTTTCCATCCTTGGGTTCCTATTACAATAATTTTTTCACAAAGAAAATTGAATCAAATTTCCTTTATTATCCCTATCACATGAACATCCAAGATACTACTTCCTTCACTACTTAAGTGTATTTGAAAACTCAACTAATTTCATATAGTTAATGTAATGCCCCAACCACAGTTACCCAGAGTTGGTTCATTATTTCAATACATTGGCATGATTACAAGGAATCAAGTCCCGAAGGACCGATCATTTTAGTAGTCATGGAAAATAGATTACATACATGAATGTTACATTACACATTAGAAAATAAAAAACAACATAAATGATCCTTTGAGAATGCCATTAATCCCCAAGCTTAACCCTACTTATCAATCATAATACACTTCTTGGAATCCTATGAAAATAAAACATAAGAAATGGGTGAGCTCAGATGCTTAGTATGGGTAAATAATTTAGCGAAAGCTATAAAATTTTAAGGCAGTATTTTTTATAAAAAAACAACCTTTTTAAACATAAACTTGAACATAATATAGAAAAAAATATAAATCAAACATTATCATATAAACATGCACATGAATATTCTACTAGTCGAATAATCACATGTAATAACTAATTTCATAATGAGGGAATACGTAACACTGAACATCATTACCACATAGTCAAGACCTCATGTCAAGACTACAAATAAAATTTTTGTCAAGGATTTGTGCGAAGACACTAGTTTGTCTCATGAGACCTACTGATGCATTGAGGATCTATAGCGGGATCCACCCATCACATACGAAGTCCACCACATTACTCATACGAAAAGATTAAACATAACATAAACATTCGTATTAAAACTAGCATACGAAATGTCAATACTTTAACCATAAACCATGAATGGTATAAAAATTGAACAACCACAGTCAAACACATCATAATTTATTCAATACAATATGGAATATTGTATTATAATAAATCAACCTCAATCAAAAATAATATCCACTAAAGGATGCTGACATAGTTGAAAATGATGAGTAATACTTTTTGAGAGAAATATACTTTTTGTAAAATCATTTAAAAGTCACATATTTATAATGGAAGTAATATAAAAGATATTTTTGAATCAATGTGTCCCATACCACTTTTATACTTTTGAAAATAATTATCATTTCAAAACATTCAGGTCCATATAAATAAATCATTGAAATCATTTTGAAATCACGGACATTAATTAAAAATATTTAGAAAGATAAACTTTTAAAACATTTAAAATTATGATCTTGATAAAGAGTAACTTTCACAAATACATAAAATATTCATTTTTAAATCATTTTTGTGAAAAATGTACATGGATGATGAAAATGTCCTAGTAAATACTTACACATAAACAACCTTGGATAATAATGAGATTGGAGAATTAACCCTTACTTGAACATTCCTTTAGTCGAGGGTACGTTTAACCACCTGTATGAAGATAATAGTATATTATTAAGTTATAACAGAACCATATTAATATTTATGATATCATACATGATTCATTTATGACATTATACTACCCATTTAATAATAATTTCCATGTTAAATTAAAATTTTGGGTAATAATCGCTTTCTCTATCGTACGTGTTTTAACTTGCTACTCTTGATTGTATCACTTAGATAAATATTTAAATACATACAGAATATAAAAAATGATTTATATATCATATATATTTAGAATATAAATATTTATAATAGACATATATATGAAATGAAAAACACCGTTTATGGAGACGGTTGTCCGTATGTACGCATAAATGATATTTCTGTTTTCATATCGTATTGAAAGAAAATAAGTGAATAAGATATATGTAAGTACATATATATATATAGATTATAATTATTATTTCATATATTACATAATTATTAGAAATATATATTTTTATAATCGTCGATGAATGGTGAACGTGGAAATGAATCACATCACGTTGTGGAGATGGTAATCCATACGTACGCACGGGCAACAATATCATTTCCTTAAAGGTGTGGAATTGGATTCTATATTAATTTTACAGATACATTATCATGTTATTTTAATTATTTATATACATATTACTCATCATTATATCCATCCAAATAACATAGTGTTGAATAAAAAATTACACCACTGCGTAGAGACGGTAAGCTGTACGTACGCACGCATGGTGACATTATCATTCATAAGATGGATAGAACAATGAATACAGTTTTCCCATATTTATAATAACATCATAGTACATATAATATATAGGAGTTATTATTTTAGAATGGAAAAAAAATAAAGAGTAAGTGGAAGAATAAGAGAACTTGAATGAGGGTGGTGAAATCATTACCTCTTCTTTGGGTTCTTCCTTATGATTTGATCAAAAGGGCTCCTTAGGTATGATTTATGACCAAAGGAAGGCCTCTAGGATGAAGTTATAATAGTTGGGAGGATATTTGGGTAGGGTTAGGCCATTCCAAATGGCTTTGGAGTTGTAAATTTGAGAGAAGGGGAAGTTCCATTTTATAAGAGGGGTGGCCGACACGTTTGGAAAAACATAAAAAATTATTTTATAATAAATTCATATTGTCTTTATAATGGCTCCAAAGTGACTTATTTCGAGACTAGACAAGGGGATGGGTTGAAATACTCTCAACAAATAGGTTTTATAAAAGTTCAGGTTACCATTTTTACCTTATCATTTAGATTTAACTCTAAGTTAAATAATTTATCTTTTACGGTTTCTTCTTGTATTCGTACACTATATGGTTAATAAACTTACTATATACTGCCAATAGAACCCCAATTGGTTCATTACTATCATATGTATTATTATATAATTCTTTTGACCTAACCTTATATTTTTAGAACCATTATATCAATTAATAATATAATATTTGTTTTAAAAACTATTTTATGTCAATTTTGACACTATTTTGTATTTCTTTTTTTGTTAAAATAATAAAAGCATGATTACTTCAAAAAAATTACATTTAATTAATAATAACATGTCATATTCACCTATAAAATTCTTGGATGTAAAAAAAACTTTGAAATTATATTTATTTTAATATTTATAATACCATTTATTTGATTTTTTCAGTAATAAGGTAATTGTTGCATCATCATTGTATCATTAATAAATTTAATTATTTAATATCTAAAAATTATAAATAAAATACCATTATGTAGGAAATATTTTTATATTTCTAATAAATATTTATATTTGAATCTATCTTATGTATAACCCTATATTAAAAAAATTTAGTTATTAAAGTTTGATTTGAACTCTTCTTTAAATTAAATAATAATAAATGTCTTAATCTAATTCAAGTGGACCTAAAGGGTCATATTTTAATCCTAAGGTAGTTTTTGGTCGAATTACACTTATTCAATAGAATTACGACATGTGTTAGGGCAATAATAATATTATTTTTACCCTTAATTACCCTATTTACTTTTAACCGTGGTAAATAAAAGTAAAAAGATACTATTCACCAAAAATTATTTTTATCTTATTGAACCATATTTTACTTACTCATATAAACCGTGTGTCTTGGATTTTTTAAATTCCACTCACAGATGTAGTAAAATATGTTTTATGTGAATTCGTAAATTCTCCTAGGAGGTGGGTAAAAGACGGTGAAAAGGTCTAATTTTTTTTTTATATATTTAAAATTATTATAAATTGACTCCAATGAATTAAATTGAACTTATATAGGTATTATGTATCTATTTTTACTGAAAATAAATTTAAATAAAATAAATAATTATTTAAAAAAATTCGGTTTTAAACAATAACTTAGTGTTTTTTTCACTATTCATAAAAAATTGATCGTTTTCAGAAAAATACCAAAAATTCACCCTAGTCTAATTTTGATATTCTGAATCCAAAAATGAATTCTATTTTACCAAATTCAACACATAGAAATTGAATTTATTAATTTAAAATTAATTCTCGTTGTCAAAATAAATAACGTGTTTTTATGAAATAATAACTATCAAAAGATTGACACTTGTTTATCTATAATTTCATTGTAAAATTAATTCCAATGACCAATATTGGATTAAAGGGTAACAATATAACCTAATTATAATTCCAAAACATTAAAATTTATAATTCAACACTATAAATTATTTTGATTAAAAAAGTTGTTTTCAGTTAAAATATAGTATTTTTCACTATTCACCCAAATATGAAAGTTATCAGAAAAAACAACAAAATTTAATGAAACTAAATTCTTATGTCCCAATTCTAAAGAAGAATTTTATTTTTTTCAAATTGAATATATAAAAACTTCAAATATTGGATTTAAAAAGGGTTCACCATTAAAAGGTTGTAAAATTTCATTTTTTGAAAAATAATTCTTTTATCTGAAAAAATGAATTTGTTCTTACATTATGTCTAAGATACTCATAATATGGATTGTAAAATTATAAGGATTATATAATGTTCAAAATTCAGTTAATACTATTCATAACCGCTTTTTGAACGACTAGTTTGGTAAGCCGTGATGAGCTTGAACTCAGTGTTGCGTGTAGTACAAGTTATTTCATTGCTTTGAATAAATAACGTACTATGAAATCATGGGGTGTTACAGTTAATCATAATTTTTTATAGATGTATTAGTATAATCACATGTATTATCACTCAATATATCATTCAATTAGATATATCATTGGAAAAATCTCTTTATTTTCTATAGATTCCACTATTAAGTTAGTTCCTTTAGGATTCAGACATTATTTAATTAAAAATGAGTTAACATGGGATATTAAAAATTAACATTGTTAGTGAATTATAAAAACTTTAATCTAAAAATATCCTACATATAACTCCATCATGATTTATTAAATTTTTTTAGTTTAATATTTATCACACTTAGTTCAACCTATATTGGATTATGTTTGGTTATTTAATCCCCAACATCCTCAAAAATAATATCACCAAATTTCCATTAACTTTATCATAATATTATAAACATAGAAATAATTGAAATATATAGACCCATGATTCAAACGATCCATTATACATAAAATAATGTATCAATTAATATACACCTTATCTTATAAAACTCTATGTTTTAATGTATCTAATCTATGACCATACTCTTATTACATTCTTTAATCAATATATTGAAATCCATCAAAATAGTCAGTAATGTGTATATTAATCATCCAAATCATATACCCTTGGAGTGTCTAACCATGTGTTAAGTCATATTACCACTCATAATGCATCAATTAAATATCTATTTGATACGCAACTCACAATTTTCAATTTTATTACCCCTAGGTGCATTTTTTCCATAGTCATATCCACATTCCAGTATCTAAACATAGATGCAATTTCTAAGAAACCACAAAATCTCCTTTTTTCAAAAATACAGTAATTTTACCATACATAGACTCATCCATAGGGTTTTCACAAATAAATATCATTATAATTTAGAAACAATATATAATATATAATACAACCTCAACTAACTAAAATGGTTATTTATTCCATTGAAATCCATAGCAACCATAACTTATCAACACTAGATGAAATTTATATCACAAAAAATATATTCAACTGAGAGCGTCCAAACCTCTAAATTTTTTTAAACCTTTATTGATACTAAATTTTACAACCTACATGCAACCATCTAATAATTACATGATTTATAGTAAATATTACTCTATATAAAATCCCATGGCCTTATAGGTTTAGAGCTTTTGAGAATTTGGAAAAAACAATATCTAATCAACCCCAAGTATTTCTAAAGTAATGTAAAATTTTCCCAATATAAAAAAACTATTTATTCCTTGATAAGTCTTAAACATATCCAAAAAATTATCCAAAAAATTATTCTCATTGACATATCATGTGTAAATAACATGGAAGGAATACAAAATAAAAAATATTTCCTTAATTAAAAGAAATTATGAGTATAATATATCAATGGTTGATATATTTATAAACAATCACATGAATAAAATAAACCAGTTCCTCAATAATGAAATGAATAATGATTTATATATAATTTCATTCCCTAATCCACGTAATCATTTCCATTTCCCTCCTGATCTTACCATAAATTCCCCATGACTAAGTGATGTTGTTTTGGGTAGGTATACACCCAAAAATCAATATAGTTTGTCTCTATACGCCTAACGATTCATAGACATGAGATTATAAGCCTCACACATCAATAATTAAGTACAATACATTCATTATATGAAGAAATGAATAATATATAGTATAAATAACCAAAATTCCTTAGTTATTAATAATAATATTTATTAGAATAATAAGGTTATGGATTTTCAATATTTCGCCAATAAATAAATGAAATATCTTTTTATGTAAGAATATCTCAAAATAATTCCGTAGAGGGAAAGTGGTATATGTATTAGTTAATATTTTCCAAAATCAATAAAAGAATGGAATATAGGTAAATTACCTTCAATCAATGTAAGTAAATATATAGTGTTTATAGAGGAAAAAAATTGATGAAAATTTGTGTTTATAAAAATTCAATAATTATGTGAGACCCAGGAAATGATGGATTATTTCTATGATGAAAAAGAAAATTGTATAAGAAAAATCAATTCTACGGGTGGATGACATTATTATTTGTTTACAAATAAAGATCATAGAAATTCCTCATATGGATTTTATTTAAAAACAATCATCATTTGAAATTGGTATTGAAGAAGAAACACACACACTAATCATAATGTATGAATAAAAATAAAATAATAGGTTTATAATGAAATAGACATGAAAATATCATGAAATTAATTATATTAATTATAATTAAACTAAATAGGGTATCAAGTACAACGTGAAAAAAAATTATGGTGGAAATTATCAAAACACACCTCACAGAATTAAAAATAGAGGCAAATAATCATTACATGATATGTAACTTTTGAATTGATTTATAAATAAAAAATATATAGATCTTAAATACTCATTAATTACATGAACATGTTAAAATAATTTCATTAGGTAGTAATCACACCATATAAGATACAACATAATGTATAATATGAAATATGTCTCACATAATTAAATTTGAAATAAGATTTGAATACCTTAATTCATGACTTACACTAAAGTGATTAAATCTCCTAAAAAATAAAAAAATATATATTATTATCATATTGGAGAACCTAATAAATATATATGAACTTTTATATACTAAATTTATAAATATTCTCTATCTTCAAATTAGTTTGTTACTATATATTTTCAACATCGAGTTGGAGTAATCTTGGTCTTTTTGAACCAATATCATTGTAGTTGTGTGATTCTTAATTATTCTCCAAAATTTATTCAGTACTAGATCATAAAAGGTACATTAACTAATTATTTATAATTATTTATATTTAATGGGGGTTTTTGTTTATGATACTTAAAAATGGAATCAACGATGAGCATCATTCGATGATATTCATTAGTGGATTTTGGTATATTAATTAATTAGTTTAATATTTACTTTATATTTAATAACCCAACATAAAATAATTATTTACATATTTTTATCATTTATTTTTTGTTATTAATTTCTCTTAAAAATCCATGATATTTGTTTGCTACATTGTTCATGTAGGTGGTCAGACCGACCAAAATTAAAATATATAATAATTAAGGGATGAGTTTGGCTATAAAAGTGGTTTATATGGAATAATTTCATTATTATATTTCAATAATAACATTATTTATATAATTTTAACATGTTGAATAATATTTTAATATAATTTAATAATTAATAATGAAACTAGATGGAAAATGAGATATGTTAATTTATGGAGGTGGTAGTTCTCACAAACGCACGAATGATGTTTTAATTTTTAATAATGTAAAAGGGTTAATGAGGTTAATGATTATAAAAATATAATAATAAAATTATGTCATAAGGAATCCTAATTTCATTAAACTAAAATTATAAAATTATTTTTGTAAAATTAACCTTGAAAATAGTGGAAATTAGGTAAAATTGGTACTTAAATTGATAAATTGAGTTTTCCATTAGTGGATTTCATGAAATTGGTGAAATTAAGAAAAAATAATGTATTTGGAAGTATAAATAAGTGAAATGGTGTTCAAATATATGTAAAATTGGTATATTTTTTAGAAGAAACTAAAATTATGGAGTGGCCTTTAATGGGTGGTGAGATGCCCCTTTTATAAGTGGTGAAAATGACATTTTTATAAATATCTCATCTTAAAATAACGAGGATACATGTTTCGCATTTCAAGAAGTATAAAAAATATAAAATTGATTGAATATAATGTTTGGTTAATAAAACCCTCAAAATATCAATTGAAAACATGTTTTTAAAATGTTAGTAATTTTACCCCATTAGTTAACCCATTTTACCGTTTTAGCATTTACTAAGGTAACTGGTTTTTTACCGTAGTAATTCATTTTTTTATAAATAACAATAAAATGGAATTTATTATTTAATATGTGACTGTATAATTAAAATTTTTAAATCCATTTTATTAGATTCACTTTTTAAATATGATAATATTTTTTAAAATAATAAGTGTATAATAAATTAAAAATTGTATTAAATAACATCATAAATTACGTTCTAAAATATTAAACATAAGTATTTAAATTGAAATATAATTTTATAAATTTAAGAAATATTTTATAAATACATATCTTTATTAGAAAAGGTTTCATAAATTTACAATTCATACTTATATACTAATAATGTCATAAAATTCACGGTATTTGTAAAAATAATATTTTAAACTATTCATAATTTTTTTTTGTTTTTTCAGAAAGAATCCCCAAAATTTAAACCAATATAATATTTTTATTATAAATAAAAGATGATGTTAATTTGAAAAAAAATTAAAATTATCAAATTTCAGAACATAATTTTTTAAATAAAAAAATAAATATATAGTGAAAAATATTTTCACAGGAAAATATATTTTTAAGATTTTAACTATTAAGATTAATATTTATTATCAATTACTAATAAAATTTCACATATTATTCATATGTATAATAGATTCTGTTCAAATGATATTTACTTTCATATAAAATATGTCTAAAAAAATTATAAAATAAAAAAATAAAAAATTAAAATAAAATGATCTTATTAGATATTTAGTTATGGTGATGGAATTTTATCAATTTTATAGAATTAATAATGAACATACTTTTCATTTTTATTTATATTTCACAATTTTTTTACCCATATTTTTACCCACCAATTATATTACTATATTTTAACAGTTATATATTTTTCAATAGTTCTTAATGGTTTGTTATTATGTTTTAGGCATGATTTCAAACACACTAGGGTTCAAAGGAAAATATTATTTATAATATGAGGTATTATAAGGGGATGAATTTAAGGAGTCACATAATTTTCCCATGACTTAGGTGAGATAGATGGATTTTTTTGGATTGGGATGTTATATGAGATGGAAATAATTGCTCTGTTTCCCCTAGGTTTCTCTATCCAGCTCTCCCTTTTCTATGCTAGGACTTGTTTTGGAACATTCTATTCATCTCTTCTCTTCTCTCTAGATTTTGACTTAGATGAATGAGCATATGTTGTTTGTTTAATTTTAGTATCTATTTATGTTACCCATGGGAATCATCTTACCGTTTGTTATCATTTCATCTTCATCGGACTCAATAGAGTTTGTTGCCATCCATTGCATCACATGTGTTTAATTATCATATTTTGTTCTCGGTTCAGATGTATTCACTAAGTGGAAGACTCAATAATGGGTCATTTCAAGTGTTTACCCTAGATTCCCATTAGTCTAAGGCGGTTTCCTTCTTTCCCATAGTGGCCCTAGACTATAACATGCACCATGTAGTGACCAGGAGCTTCAGAGACCATGGACCCTCTCTGCAGTGGAAAAGTGGTGTGGGTTATTGTGGTTCAATTGATTTGCATGGTTTTTTTCTGATATATATATTTTATAGGTTTTTTGGTTGGTATGGTAATGATGGATTTTGTTTTTTTCTTTCTATAAATCGACTACAGTGCTATGATGATGACTATTCTACATGATGATGGAAGCTCTTTAGAAAATATGGTTCTGGTGAATTTGAGGCTTTCTTTTATCTAGATTCACTCTCAGTTTTCTTAATGGCCATTTGTATGTCCTATTTTGGGATATAGTGAGGTCAATGGTGTTTTAGTGTTCATATTTCTGGATTGATTGATGATCCGGGGAAGAATTTATAGAGTACTGTGTAGGTGATTTTGTCTTTGATAAATAAAGATTGGTTTCATTGTGAAATAGTGGGTTTTTAGTGGACACTGGTGGTGAGAGGTTACGGTTTGAATCCATGATCATTTCAACGATTCCTTTATTTTTGTGATGAGGAATCATATTTTATCAAAGTGGGTTCTGGTGGTGTTGTGGTTTTTTTATAATCCAATGATGGTTTGATGATACTATTTTCTGGACAAGGTTGACGATCTTAGAAAAGGTTTAGTCTTGATGTTGGGGCTCTGTCTTGTCAAACTGTACTATGGTTTTTTGTTCCACCACTCCTCCCCTGGTCAGTTTGGGGTAGTGATTCTCTTGGAGGATTTGGGAGTTCAGCTCATGCTTCCACCCGTGGTCCAGATGGCCCAACATGATTTGACCTCTAAATTTTCTCTAGGTTTATAATGATGACAAGAAATGTGGTTTCTATAGTTTGATAAATTTGTGATCTGGATTCTAGATTCAGTCCAAGAGATAGAAATAACTATTTTTTTGTATCTATTCATAGATGAAGGTGACTTTGAATTTTGAATTCTAAATCATGATTGTCAGTAGTTTTTGTATTCTACTAATAGTGGTTGGTTTTTTCAAATTTTATGATTTTTATGTGGTTCCCATTCAATCTCAATGTGGTTTTTATTAAAAATATCAAAAAAATAAATATATTTGTACGAGGGATGTTTTAAATGGTATCATTTTTAGTTATTTTCATTGGTAGGAATGAAGATATGTTGATTTGGGATTGATAACATAGTTATAAAAGGAATAACTAACCTATATAGAGTAAACCATAAATTATATATATATATATATCAAGAAATTAGTTAACCACTTGTATATTTTTTCAAAGTTGATAGAATTGGTTTCCTCAATCAAGTGTGAAGGTGGTAACCATTCATCCTATATGAAATCATGTGTAGTAAATTCACTATGACTACACGGTTTTGATGAAATATTTAGTTTTGTCTAGTAAAGGGATTTAAAATTTTATTATGTGATAGTAGTGTATTTTAAAAACATATTTTAAAATAATTTTCTTTGTGAAAAGATTTATTTCATTACTGTTATCATGGTTCAAATAATAATTTTTTTGTAGTGACCCTTTTGGGGAGTGGTGCCTTGGTAAAGTGTTATCGTGAAATGTTTTGTCAATATATTTTGTAGTAAATATGGAATCACTTAATTGATTTTTGAGTAACCGTAAATATTTCATTCACCATCAGTGTATAAGATTTTTCCACTTGAATTGTAGAATGCTGATGCCATGTAGACATTCTGTGAATTGGTTGAAGTAAGAGACAAATAACATAGTTCATAATGATCCACCATCGGATTAAGAATTTCTATAGGATTTGGAATAATATTATCAACCTATTTTGGGGCAGCACCACCTTGGAAATCTTAGGTTTTTATTCCCTCTAAATTTTAAGGATTGAACTACCCATTACTTTTATGGGATTCTGAACTGAAATCATTGATTTCTTGGTAAAAAATTATTATTAATATTTGACCATTTTAGATAATGCTATTTATTTGAAAGTGATATTATTGATATACTTGTTTTATGGATTTATAAGTGAGTGGTGTGATTTGTTTGAGTATTCTAGGTTGCATGATGGGATAACATTGGAAGGGTTTGAGAATACTTTTATCCAATAGTTATACCATTATTAATATCAAGTGTCAAAGATTAATTAGTTCATTTACATACAATTTGGATACATGATGGTCATGGGGTGTGTCATTCATTTTATAAATTTGGTTAGGTTTTTATCAGATGTATAAACTGCTAAGTAATTCAATGTTAAAATATTTGAGTTAGGATTACAACCTAACGTAGAATCCTATTTGTGATTTTTTGAATTGAGTCATCTTTTGAGATGGTGATTAAGGTTGTTGATTTAGATAAGGATATCAAAGAAAATATCCTAGGTAGGAGTATCATCACATAATTAAGTGGAAAAGTGGTTTGAGTAACAAGGAGAAGCATGAGAGAGATGTTTATTCTCATGGGATGGGAGCATCAGAAAGTTACCAAGTGAATAACATTATTTATTTTCAATAATTCAATATATTATATGTGATATATGTTGATGATGAATCCTTATAGGAGGGTTTTTATATATTCATGAGTGGCATCAGACATCGGTCTTGAAAAGTTTACCATGCTTACCAATTATGATGGGAAATTTGTTCTTAATTTCTTAAAATAGGTGCTAGTAAAATTTAGAGAATTCAAATTTCTTATAATATGTGTTTATTGAAGAAGAAATAAAAATCTTAATGAAATGTGGTGTTTCCAACATCAACACTCTGATGTCCAACTATATCCAATGATAATTTTTTCCAACATAAGACAACACCAGTGATTGATCTTAGCTTGAATAATGTTTATGTCACTACTCAATGGGCATGAAGCCTATTCTTTTCATTGACTTACTAGCCTAAATATGGAGATAATACAATGATTTTGACTTATCTAAATATGTTATTGAGTTCAATATTATTTTTTGAGGAGTTTCATGTAATTATTTTTCTGGACTTGCGAGCCAACCAATAGTCTAAAAGAATTATAGTAAACAAAGGATGAATGACATTTTTTAGGAAATTTGGGGAATTTTTTAGAATCAAAATCATCCCTGGGGAAATAAAATATATTTTTGACTCAATATAAAACGTAGAGAAGATATTATGGATCCTATTATATAAATACAATGGTTGGGAGATCGTTATCAGTGATTTTTAGGATCTATCATTTTTACTAGAAAACAATGTATGTCGTAATGCTCCAAGGATATGTGAAGGATGAGATATTACTTATGCCTTTACACGAGTAAAGACAGCATATGTGCACCTATTTGAGTTCTCTAAAGAATGAGTTCACACATCCATCCATGCATACAATAAAATGTCACATGATAGGTTTCCCAAAGTGGAATATATGAGATCTCATGTAATCTTACATATTGTTGGAATGGTTTGGAATTAGAAGTAATATTGTGTGATGAATTAGTCATGCATACGAACCTACATGGAGCTTATACAAATTGTGTATTCATAAACACATTATATATCATTTCATGCATTGAAATTCCTAAACCATATATAAAAATCAGTATTAATATTGGAACATAAATGGAATCTCTAATAAAGACACAAAAAAAACCATAAAAAAGAACAAAAAATAATAAAATGATAGTTTATATATGACATAGGGTTCTAAAGTTCACATGTATAATGAAGTTCATCACCTTTGCACAAAGTTCACCCAAAGGATTAAATCCACTTTGAATTGATATTTTTGAAGAATGTTATTTATTGAAATAATATCAAAAGAAAGTGTAAATCAGGCCTCCAACCTTTGATAAGTGAATAAGAACATTTATTCCTAATATTTTTTTCAACTAAGAAGAATCAGATCACTAAAAAATAGAAGAAGATGAGACAACCAAGCATTCATGTTCTGAAGCAAACCAATCATGCACACTGTGTAGTTTTACACAAGAGGTCCAAATAATGTATTCCTATAGAGTAATATAATTATTAGTTATTACATAATATTATATATTGAATATCTATATATTTATAGATAAACAATAGATAAAAGGTTGATTAAGGCGTATAACTACTGAAATATAAGAGAAGATGGTTGGAGTATCCAACCATCCTAGGTAAAAAATTAGGTTTTGGGGTATAGAACCCCAATTAATAAAGGATAATCTTATAGACTTTCTTCTTAATCCATTGTAATGGATGATATAATAATTTTCGAGAATCCATTTTTTTGTATCTAACGAATATAAAAAATATTAGGTAATAATAACAAAACATATAATTGTATTTTGTTGTGTTTTGCATGATTATTTTTGTGTAATATGTGAGGATATGAGACATAATTGAGTGGATTTATATCAATAATTAGATTAATTTGTTGAATCAAAAGAAAATAATTCTCAAAATAATGAATATGATTCAACCCCTCTCAATGGAATCTGGTTTGAGGATCTACAAGTGGTATTAGAGCCAAGGATCCCTTCAAAGTTCCAGTAATTCAACTATTGATTTTAATTACTTCAATGAAGTTTATATTTTAGGAAGTTATTGATTTAACTCATATGGAGAAAAATGATGATAATATTATTGATATAAAGCTTATAATTTCTTCGAAAACTTAGAAAAGTAATAAGAAAGAGAGACATGGAAGTTGAATAATAATGAAAAACTGAAGGTAGAAACACCACAAACTAAAGGTAATAATTTCAATAGATAGATTAATCATTTTTTTGATTATGATTCTTCTATTAAAGCTCATTTAATATTTTATGATAGTGTATCACCTATTTATCTTCATCTGAATTAAAAGGAAATATAAATAAATTTCCCAAGGAAGAGGCAAATTATATTTTGGGTACTTTTAAGATACTTCATCATGATAAAGAATAGCTAGAATAAGAAATTGATAAATTATAGAATTCAAAAATTCATATTAATAGAAATTATATTTCTCTCATAGACCTATTTTAACTTAGAGATAAATAAATATTACTTTACAATAGAATATGTCTCCCTCTTGAAGATGTTTTTTAAATGTATGTTTAGGAGAAAGTGGTTAAACAACCATTATTTGTGAACATTTTTTATGCACATTATAAATATAAAAAAACATCTAGGGTTGTTAATGATACTCAATTAGAGTTAATATAAAAGATAATTTAAAAAATTGTTAAATATTTAAAACAATTAAAAAATATAATCTAGAACAAATTAATAAGATAATGTGGGATTGGGATGATAGGCTAAGACCTATTGAGGATCAGGAGAACTCCCTCAATATGATGTGTTATGAGTTTATGGTGAGATTTAAGAATCAAGAATTTCCATAATCTTAATCATCCCATATTTCTTAAAAATATATGATTCTTTATATGTTTTCATTTAGAGACATGACTCTAAGAAGATCATGGGATCATCTTCTATTCCATTGTAAGTATCTTATAAAATGAAGTTATCCTATAACCTAGAAACTATATTGTGTAGTATTTATGTTTCACTTGTTAGTACGAGTATCAAATTAATGTATAGAGAAATAGGAATGTGGAAAAATAATGAAAAAATCCACAATATCATCGAAGGTTGAGTTTAGAATATTTATGGGATATTGTTCCCAATGAATTTTCAACAGAAAAGTAGATAATAAGGTTTATAAGTTATTATTGATGTTGCTAGATATTTGGGCCTATGAAATAAAAAATGTTGGAATCACATGAAAACATATGAAAATAATAGAATTGATAAATAAAGGGGGTGAAAATATGAAGAATAAAGAAAACATGCTGTCCAAAAGTAGAACCCAAATGAAAAATAACCAAATAATGTATTGAGGAGAAAAAATAGAGTTTTATTTCAAAATAAATACATAGAGTTGTTTTAGAAGAAAGAATAATGGGATATCAACTTCCTATATGAAAAAATAGATAAGAAATTATTCAATGACAACATTAATCCTAATGAGTGTTTGTGTGTATGGTTAAACAAATTTGGATGTACAACTAGAAAATGCATCACATAGCTATTGGGGCAGTTTGATCTATTTAAGAATAAAATGAAATCAAATAAGGATTCTTAATCTCTAATTTATAAAGTAAAAAATATAGTTTTACATAAAATAAAAATAGAGGTTAGGCATATTACTTCACCCAAATAAGTAGTTCAGGATAAGAAGATGAGAAAAATCCCTATTAAAATTATTAATAGGAAATGATTTTTTTATATTAGAAGGTAATAAAATATTAGGAGTAGAACAATATATCATCATAAGTGTTAATTATGAGGAATCAAAGATGTCTCTCCCTATTCCATTTCTGATATGTTTTCATACTTACATGAAAGGAATTTAAGGATATGATTGCTACTGTTGGGTGGAAAAATTTATGAGTTAATGTACTTATATATTCATCACAAAATGATTGTGGAACATCCAAGAAAATTTGTTAAATTAGAATACGAGGTATGAAAATGACTAACTTATCCGAAATTTGAATTATTTTGTAATTTTTATTAGGGGTGTTGATATTGAGCTAAAAACGGGGTACTATATCTTATTTCACATGAACACTTTGATGTGTTTGTTGATATATGTGCATTTCACAATGAATTTCTTGATAAATCTATCTTGACCAGCCCCAAAATATGAAGAGGAAGTTATCTATGTTCGATATCACATACTGAATTATTTAAGGACATAAATGATCACCGTTGTTATATGATCTTGTTTTTCAAAAAGCATGGTCCAACATAGAAAAAAATATAGATATCGTCTATTTGATAAGAAAACCATGTTATTTTTTCCTTATTCCATAACTGTCTAAGGACAAGGATTTAAATGATTATCAGATAAAAGGTTTCCATGATGTCGTGTGAAAGAGATTGGGGATAAGACCCCTTACTTTGAAATTTTCATTTATTATCAACAAATTTGTATAACAAAGAATCTATATGATCATTCATATAGATATTGTTATGTATAGGTATATAAAATGGTAGACTATCCTAAGAAAGTAATATCATTTTTAGCTGACATTTTAATATGTGTTTCGTAAAATAAGCTAATAATGATGCCTTATATGAGAGTTGTTATAGATTCATGAGTGGAATTGGATATTATAATTGAAAAGGAATAAATGTTTACTTGTATTGATTTCGTTGTGTTTTATAAATGATGAAAACATGTGCTACTGAAATTTGAGAATGCAAATTAGTTACACCAACTATTGAGTAAATAAGAAATATGAATCTCTGAGAAGTGTTTTTTATGTTTAATAAGAGTTACTGGTGGATGAATATTTTTATTTGGATTAATATATTATACACATAACTATTTTACTAAGTAGAGTATGAGGGATTAGGTAAAAAATATACCAATCCTATCTAGGCTAGTTGTCTATTGTATTGGTGAACCAGGGTTCATAGTGGAGGTAGCATTGCTATCAATAGAGTACATGGGTAACAATATATTAGCATGGTGTGGAAGGACCCTTGAGGTAGGTATGTAAAGTGTATATAGATAAAACCCTTTATTATTATCTTATTGGGAGATTTATGTAGTATATATACTATTTTAGCAAAGGGTGATTGAAAACCCTATTTAAGATTTAGATGTCTCGCCATTGTTCACCCATATTAAATATTTATGAAAATAACATAGGTTTTATGATATTTAACATAAAAATTTAGTGGGGAATTAATTATTTTCCATAATTATACTCTTGAAGTAAGGTGTTTATCACTTTGAAACTTCAACATCTGACTATCTACGATGATAATGGTGTTAACTACAAAAAACTCTGTCTATGAAGCTTATCTAGGACAAATTTAAATCCTCAAATAGATAATATAAAACATTAAATCACTATAAAAATTTGTATAAGACGTGGTGGATTCTCATATATGATTATGGTGATATGAAGAGCATTTATGGTTCATCTACAATGGTATTTTTTAGGATCCATCATCTTCACCAAAAAACAATGTATATCAGAATCTTCCTAGGCTATATAATGTTTATGAGAGTCATAATTCCTTAACTTGTTTAAAGGACGAATTCATGAGCCTCCATAAGTTCATGATATAATATGTCCACATAACTATAATGACACAAAGTCTTTAATGTAAATTCATCTCTTATAAATTTTCTATATAATCACATTAAAGAGTATCATAATGAACTACTATGTGCTAAGTGACCTTTACACACAATTTTTTCACTTATGTGTTTGGAATTTGGAAGATCTAACCTACACGGTTGCAATAAGTAAGTTATTTGGAGTCTAATAAGAAAATAATAATTTTTTGTGAATAGTAACCTACCCTTATGAATAGTAACATAACCTTAGGAATAGTGATATAACGTAATGAATAGTGACCTTACCTATGATAATATATAAATAATATTCCAGTGGAAAGTACGATATACCTATATTTGAGAATAAGTAAATTAATGTTTTAAAACTGGGTTTTGATACTAGATTATGATTTCAATTAAATATTAAAATAATAATATTTTTAATTTTATTTTTGAAAAATGGGATTCATTTTTGGATTCTACATTTCGAAAAATGGTTGGGGTGATTTTTTGCAATTTTTCTTTAATACTTGATTTTTTTTTTGTGAATAGTAAAATACATTTATTTACCTTATAAATACATTATAATTTAAACCCACTATTCATGACATCACAAGTTATGTAAGAACCCAAATCTCAGACTCACTTTCCCTATTTACTAATCTAGGTCATGTAAGACTCACTATACATTGTCTTATGAGGAAATAATAAATTAATGAATTTTATATCGAGAAATTACCTCTTCCCTCCACTATAAATACCATCCTTCACACCCTCATTAACTCACACCTCTCAAGCTTCAATATTTGTCTAAACTATTCCCATGAATCTTCCTAAACCCATCCCCCATGTCCAAGAGCTTCTGGACTCATCCAAAGACCAAGCCTAGGTCCCTTAAGAAGGATCTCAAGAGGAGGATTCCAGACTTAATTTCTCTCCATCTTTTCCTTTAATTTCCTTTCAATTTCAAGTTCTTCTATTATTCTCTCCCAACGAATATTCATCCAAATGGTATGGTAACTATATTATCATACATATAATAGAATGTTATGATACTAATGGGATATTATACCATCCAAACCCCTCCTACACATGTTGTTATTTTATAAAAGAAAACGTTGTTCGTGAGGAGTTAATCTATCATCATCAAGAATGACATGTTTTCTTTTATCCATTTCTACCTCCGAATCTGGTCATGAAACCATTTTTTTGGTTGAAACATAATATTTTATTTGTAATATGTCTTATTTTATTCTCTAGAACTAAATTATGTACATATTACTAAATGATTAAACAAAACAAATTTGTTGTGGTTGAAAAACTTCCCAAATTAACCCAAACAATCATCATTTAATTCTTATATAATGATTAATCCAGATGGTATATAATATAATTCAATATAAGATCATTTAAAATTATTATATATCATTTATAACATGAAATATCAGTTCTGTATGTTTATCCATGTTCTACACAAACATCCATTTTTGAATAGAAGTGAACCATTCAACAAAACCATGAAAATAAACACTCCCGAACAATGGTATTAAACTCTATAACTCATCAAAAGGTCCATAAAACAACTTAATTAAACCACAATGAACCATATTAATGTAAAAAATGATATATAATTGTTAATTAATTAATATAATGTGGTTATACATGATATTAAAGTGAAGTATGTGTTCTGATACAAAGTTAGGTGAAAATCTAGAACCCAACTTTCTTTCTTCAGGTTCTCCCTCTTTCACTCCATTTTTGGTATGGCCACTCCTTAAAAATTATTTTTTCATAATTATATTACCCTTTCTGGGATATAAATGTTTTATACTGATGTTTTTTTCAAACAAATGTTTTCCAAAATAAATCTTCTTTAAAAAACACTCCTTTTACTTCTCATTAATGATTGATGGTTACTGTATCAAGTATGTTATTCCTAATTAATTTTGGGAACCCAATGTTTATGTATGTGTTCTTATGAGATGAAACACATTACTTTCCATGGGTTATTTATTTTCATTTTTGATATATGTTCTTTTTGGAATGCATGTTAAATGATAATGTTATGATGTGACGGGTGAACCCAGAATTATATAGCGCAATATAAATGTTTCAATGTGACGGGTGCACCCAGAATTATACAGTTCTCTAATGTATTTGGTAAAGTTATGAAAATAATGAGTTAATGTGAAATGATGTGTGAAAAATATACTCTCTTTGTTCACATCTATGTGTGGTAATTAACCACTATGAAATGATGTTTCATTTTTAATGCATTGCCACATTTCAAGTCTCTTTAATGATTCGTCTCAGGTTCACGATTCTCTTCATATTTTATGGTTATGCTCACCCATTTTTATATTGTTCTTATCGATCACCTTAATAGGATTTTATCTCACCCATTTTTTTATATCCTTAGGTGACTACAAGTACTAAGGATAGTTCAAGTTCCAATAAGAAGCTAGAGAAGAAAGAATTAAATAAATGTTTATGCTTGATGTTGTAATTGTTATGTATGATCCTAGTTTTCCCAAGAAACTAAACCATTTAATTCTCTTTGTTTAATAAAATTATTTTTTTTATCTTTAAAATGATGTAACAGTAATTTAAGAAAATTCTGGTTCCCTGTAGTTGGTATTAGAGGTATGGTTTAGTTAATTTGGGAATTATGATTAATAAACCCTAGAGAAAACCTCTAGCATGATACTAAGTACAAATATGCTCACAAGAATCATTACATAGGTATCCCATAAGTTATGTTTTTAGTGAAATTTGGTCATATTAATATGTTATTAATTTCTTTTTGAATTATGTTTTGTTCTAACCTTTTCTATTTTATAAAATGGTGGAAACCAGGTGAAATCAGGCCAACAACTCGTGCGAGTTCCAATGCATTGATTTCCTGAATGACATGCCCAATTATTTGGTAGGTAGAGTTCCAAACATCATGGAGATTCTTACCCAACTATCTCAGGTTATGACCAATAACAATAATAAGGGAAACATCCACTTTCACCAAATAGGGAGCTACTATCTATGAAATGTTTTATGAGTCAATGACCTCTAACATTTAGTGGATCTTCCGATAAACTAGTTGTGGAGAAGTGGGTTAACTCTATGGAGATGATATTTTATGCGCTTCATTATAATGAGATAGAGAAGGTGACTCTATCCATTTATCTTCTAGATGGAGAGGCTGATCAATGGTGGTATTTGATTAATAACACCCAGCCAAGGGAGCAAATTGAAGAGATGAAATGGGAAGAATTTAAGATAATGTCTCCTAACCAGTATTTCCCAAGAACTATACGCACTAATATGAAGAGATAATTCATAGAGATCAAGAAGAATGAAGGAGAATTTATCACAACCTATGATGAAAATCTCACAATTATTGCAAGGTACGCTTTGGGTTTTATTATCAACAATGATAGAAAAATTGATTGATTGTTTAGTGGATTAAAACCACACCTTTGAAAGGCTATGGAAATATGAGACATTGGGAGTTATGAAGAAGTTGTTTGGTGTGCTCTCAAAGTTGAGATGAATTTTAGAGAATGGTCCCATAACTATGGTGATAAGAAACGAAATATGGAATTTCCATCAGGAGGATCTAATGACAATGGTGGGAAGAAAATTCAACTACCCACAATCCAAAAATGTGCGATGTTGCACCATTGGAACTGCCTCAAAAGGATGGGGAAGTGATTAAAGTGTGGGAAAGAAGGACACCATGATCCAGAGTGTCAAAAATACATAATAAGGAAGGAGAATGTGGTGGATGATAGAAGAGAACCACCCATGGTTCAATGTTTCCACTGTAGGGAGCTTGGGCACTATGCAAGCTAGAGCAGTAATCCTCGAGTTCTCGAGGGTAATCAGTGTCAATAGCCATCAAATCCAAAGGAAAAGGGATGGCTTATGCCCTCACTACTGCAAAAGAGGATAATGATAATGAAGTCATACAAGGTACACATCCTATTCACTCAGGAAGGGAAAATGTCATATTAGATTCATGTTCTATGCATTGATTTATATCTTTTAAGTTTTCTAGAACAATATAATCGATTCCCTAAAACCATGAAGTAGATATATATGAAAAAACACCAAGTGGTGCAATCATTGCAACCCAAGTGTTTGAATATTATCCTTTTTTCATATGTGGGGAGATTCTTCCAACGAATCTTGTAATACTTCACTTGGTGGAATTCAATGATGTAATGAGAATAGATTGGCTCTCGTTATATAGAGCACATATCAACTGTCAGGAAAAGAAAATATCTTTTCATATTATGAACCATCACATGATCCTCTACAAATTCAAGGAAGATCATGAGTCTCCTCTGAAAAATCCCTCACTAGTGTGGGGGTTGATTCCCTGTGAAGAATCATACCTCTCCCAAATGGTTGGGTCGAAGGAAAGTGCCAAACTTGCAGAAATGACCATCGTGAGGGAATACAGTGATGTATTTCCCAAAGAGTTGCACAGACTTCCCCCAGATCATGAGATAGATTTCTCAATAGAACTCATACCCAGAGATACTCATATCCCAATGTTTCCCAATATGATGGCTCCTATCGAAGTGGAGGAGTTAAAGAAGCAGCTACAAGAGCATCTGGACAAAGGGTTCATATGCCCTAGTGCATCACCTTGGGGTGAACCCGTGCTCTTTATGAAGAAAAAGGATGGAACAATGTGGCTGTGTATTGATTATTGGGAACTCAACAGGATCACCATAAAGAAAAAGTATCCTCTTATAATGATTGAAAAATTGTTAGATCAGTTAATTGGAGCATGATGCTTCTAAATGGTGGATATTTGTTCTTGATATCATTAGTTAATGGTGAAAAGGAATATATTCAGAAGACTGCCTTCTGTACAAGGTATGAGAAATATGAGTTTCAGGTTATTCCCTTTGGACTTACTAATTCCCCTACAATATTTTTGGATTTGATGAATAGAGTCTTAATACATTACGAAGAACTATTTTTGGTAGTGTTTATTTATGATGTTCTCATCTACTCTAAGATCAAAGATGAACATGAAGAACATATAATACTTGTGTTGGTGACATTAAGAAGGGAGAATTTTTACGCCATGTTCAGAAAGTGTGACTTTTGGATGTAGAAAATCATGTTCTTGGGACATGAAATCACATGTGAGAGAATTTCTATGGACCCTTGAAAAACAAAGGCAATTGAGGTATGGACCAAGCCGTCTAGTGTCACTAAAATAAATAGTTTTCTTGGATTAGCTTGGTACTACTGACGTTTTGTGAGAAATTTCTCACAATTGTGCAGCCCTCTAACTATGTTAACAAGGAAAGGGGTAAGGTATGTGTGGATGGAAGAATGTGAGGGAAGATTCAAAGAGCTAAAGAGAAGGATGATCACTGCACCTGTACTCACATTTTCAAAAAGTGGTGAATGTTTTGTGATATACGGTGATGCTTCAAAGAACGGTATTGGTTGTGTACTCATGGAAAATGATAATGTGATATCATACACCTCACGGTAGTTGAATATACATGATAAAAACTACTAGATTCATGATATAGTGATGGATGCTGTGATTGTTTCTTTAAAAATCTAGCAGAACTAACTTTATGGCCAGAAGTGTGACATATACACCGACCAAATGATCCTAAAGTATATATCCACACAAAAGTGTCTCAACATGCATCAAAGGAGATGGTTAGAGATAATCAAGGATTACGATTGATATATTCACTATCATCCTGGAAAGGCAAACAAGGTAACTGATGCTCTAAGAATAAAAGAACCAGCTTCTATATCCATGTTGCGGATTGAGAAAGACCCTATCTTCCTGGATAAGTAATGGATGGATTAAGAAATCATAAGGGAATGGGAAACATCCTACCTATACCAAATTATTGAACCACCATCCATCCAATAGAAGATTATGGAAGCACCAAGGGTTGATGTGGAGATACAATATATGGTTAATGCGGTAAAGGAAGGGAAGCTTCAATAGTTCCATATTGATGATGATGGTGTGATTTGGTTTGGAATGAGGCTGGGTTTGGCTTCATCACCCGGGATAATGAAGGAGATGTTAGAAAATGAACATAGATCAATATTCTCTATCCATCGTGGGAGTATCAAGATGTATCGTGATCCCCAAGAAAACTTTTGTTGGGATCACATAAAGAAGGAGATTGCAGAATATATCTCAATGTGCGTGGTATTCCAGAAAGTTAAAGCAGAGAAAAAAAGTCCAATGGGTTGATGCAGCTATTTCCTATACCCATGTGGAAATAAGAGAATTTTACTATGTACTTTGTCACGGGTCTTCTGAATATGTCGAAGGGAAATAATGTGATATGGGATTTGGTTGACCGACTCACCAAGACTTCCCATTTTATTACTATTCAGGAGGACCTCTCACATGAACAACATGCAATGATATATGTGAAAGAATATTTGATACTGAATGGTGTTTCATTCTCGATTGTCTTCGATTGTGTTCCAAGGTTCACATTAAAATTCTGGAGGAGCCTTGAACATGATTTGAGTATTGAATTAAATTTCAGCATGACCTTTCACCCCCAAACAGATGGCCAATATGAAAAGACTATTCAGACACTTGATGATATGCTAAGATCCTGATCTATAGAATTAAAAGGTGGATGGGATTAGAATCTCCCATTGGTTGAGTTCTCATACAACAATAGCTTCCACTTGAGTATTCAGATGGCTCTATATGAAGCTCTCTATGGAATGTGATGTAGAACTCCAACCTGTTGGGATGATGTTGGAGAATCAAAGATACTTGGACTCAATATTGTCCAAGAGATGATAGAGAAGGTTACAATCATCCAAAAACACAACAATGCTGCATAGATTTGGTAAAAAGGATATTCTAACAACCATCAATGGGAATTGGATTTCGATGTTGGAGATAAAGCCTTTCTTCAAATATCACCATGGAAGAGAGCCATGCAGTTTGGAAAGAAAGGGAAGCTAAGCCCAATGTACATTGGCCCCTTTGATATCCTTGAACACATAGAATCCATGGCCTATTGGCCTACACTTCCAATGAATATGGCTCATTTTCATAATGTGTTTCATGTATCACTCATGAGGAAGTACACACCTGATCCCTCACATGTACTGAACTCAGTGGTGTTACAGCTAGAAGATGATCTCTCTTATAAGGAACATCCAGTAAAGATTCAGGACCAGATAGATATGGTTCTATAGAACAAGACAACTCACCTTTTCAATGTTAATTGTAGTAACCATAAGTTTGAAAACATACATGGGAACCGGAATAGGTGATGAAGGAGAAGTACCCTCACCTGTTTGTGTAAAGTGAAATTTGGACGGTGAAATTTCAAAAGGGGGAAGAATGTAACGACCCAATGGTTTTATTGGGAATTCATATCTTATAAATATTTCATATAATCACATTAAATAACAACATAATGAACTAATAAGTGCTATGTGACCTTTAAACATATGTTTTTCACTTATGTGTTTGGAATTTCGAAGATCTGACATACATGATTGCAATATGTAACTTATTTAGAGTCCAATAAGGAAAACATAATCTTTAGTCAATAGTAACCTACCATTATGAATAGTAACATATCCTTATGAATAGTTATATACCATAATGAATGGTAACCTTATATATTATAATATATAAAAAATATTCAATTTTAAAGTATAATATACATATAATTTAGAATAAGTAAATGAATGTTCTAAAACTAGTTTTTGATACTGAATTATGATTTTAATTAAATATTAAAATAATAATATTTAGAAATTTGTTTTAGAAAAATGGAAATCATTATTTGATTCTGAAATCTGAAAAATTGGTTGGGGTGATTTTTGGGATTTTTCTAAAATACTTGAATTTTTGGTTAATAGTAAAATACATTAATTTACCATACAAATTCATTATAATTTAAACCCACTATTCCTAACATCACAAGTGATATAAGAACCAAAATCTCAAAATCACATGTCCTATTTACTATTATTGGCCATGTAAGACTCACAATTTATTGTCTTGTTGGGAAATAACAAATTAATTAATTTTATATTGAGAAATTCCCTATCGCCTCCACTATAAAACCACCCTTTCACACCCTTCTTAACTCACACCTCTCAAGCTTCAAGACTTGTCTAAACTATACCCATGAATCTTCCTCGGCCCCTCCCTCACATCCTAGTGCTTCTGGTCTCATCAAAATACCAAACCTAGGTCCATTAAGAAGGATCTCCAGAGGAGGATTCAAGAGGTAATTTCTCACCCTCTTTTCTTTTAATTTCCATTCAATTTCAAGTTCTTATGTTACTCTCTCCCAACCTATAATCATCCAAATGGTATTGTAACTCAAGTAAAATACATATAATATAATTTCATGATACTACTGGGATATAATACTGTCAAACCCCCTTCTTCTCTTCATTTTATTTTATAAAAGAAAGCATTGTTCATGAGGTGGAATCTATCACCTTCAAGAACGACATGTTTTCTTTTTCCATTTTTTACCTTTAGATCTGGTCATGAAAAAAATTTATCATTTAAACAGAATATATTAAATCTATTATGTCAGATTTAGTGTTCTAGAACTAACTTATGTAAATTTAATTAAATGATTTAACAAAACAAGACCATTGTGGTCGAAAAACCACCCAAATTAACCCAAACAATCACCATTTAATTCATATATAATGATTCATCCACATGGTATATAATTTAATTAATTATAAGATAATTTAAACATTTTTAATATCATTGAAAACATGAAATCTCAGTTCTGGATGTTTACCAATGTTTTACCCAAATATCTATTTATGAATACTAGTGAACCATTCATGAAAACCATGAATATAAACAGTCCCGAACAATGGTTTTAAACACTATAAATAATACAAAGGCCCATAAAATAACTTAATTAAACCATAATGAACCATATTAATATAAAAAAGGTTCTGTAATTGTTAATTAATGATTCTAATTTGGTTATACAAGACAATAAAGCGAACAAAGCGTTCAGATACAAGGTTAGGGGAAAATCAAGAACCCAACTTTCTTTCTTCGGGTTATCCATATTACACTCCATTTTTTGTATTTTCACTCATTAAAAAACATTTTTTCATCATTATATTACCTTTTATGGGATATAAATGTTTTATAATGAAGTTTATGTCAATCTTATGTTTTCCAATATAACAGTTCTTTTAAAAACACACATTTTACATCTCACACACGATTGATGGTTATCATATCAATTATGTTATTCCCACTTAATTTTTGGAACCCAATGTTTATTAATGTGTTATTATGAGATGAATCCAATTCCATTCCAAGGGTTAGTTATGTCCATTTTTGATATAATTTCATTGTGGCCTTCATGATAAATGGTAATGTTATGATGTGACGGGTGCGCCTAGAATTATACAGTGCTCCAATGCATTGGGTAAAGAGATGAATCTCATGAGTTAATGTGAAATGACGTGTGAACATGATTTTATCATTTTTTAAAAGTATGTGTGGCTGCTGGCCGCTAATACTTGATGTATCATTTTTTATGCATTGTGTCATTTCCAGTATCTTATTAATGTTTCATCTCATGTTCATGATACTTTGCCTAGGTTATGGTTATGCTCACCCATTTTTATATTGTTATTACCTATCCTCTTACTGGGATTTTAGCTCACCCATTTTGTTGTATATCCTTAGGTGACTTCATGTACTAAGTAGGTCAAGTTTCAATAAGAATCTAGTGAAGAAGGAATAAATAAATGTTTATGCTTGATATTGTAATTGTTATATATGATCCTAGTTTCCTCAAGGCATTAAACATTTGTATCCTCTATGTTTAATACTGTTATATATTTTTATATTTAAAATGATTTAATAGTAATGTAAGAAAAGTCTAGGTCGCTATAATATCCATACACATGAATAAGAATATCTGACATTATCTAGTCTATGGGCTTAAATTTAAAGAGGAACACATACACACTAGTAATATTTCATAGAGAAGAATATCACTTATACAATTAGGGTTGTGTTTAGTGATATATAGGTTCCACACAGTCAATATCATTGTATTAAGAACTGATACATATGGTACTATTGATGTGTGAAGAATGATAGTGTTTTGCAAACCCAGTTACATGAAGAATAATATTATGAGCTTATATATATGCGGGAATGAATATAAGTGATCACAAGCTAATTAACATGAAGAATAATTTGAGAGAAGATACACATTCAATGCCACTTTAAAAGTAATCAAATAGATATAACATACCATTATATGAATAAGTAAGGGTTTAGAAACACATCTAATATCGTGTAATGATGTTTTATGGTATAGACACTTATAAAATGCTTCTACAAACTGTTCATACATAACAACATGTAATACTATCACATTCTTTAAGATACTATACCCATCTATATAATGTATTATTTAGAATAGAACATACAAAATATATCAAATAAAGACACTAAAAAATATTATTAAATAACATAAAATAATAAAATGATATTTTCAATATGTTCTTGGTTTCTATAGTTAACATGTTCCTTCAAATTCATCACCCTTTCAGGAAGCGTATTTGAGGATATTGAATTAAATTTGGATTTATATTGTGAAATATTCTTCTTAAATTAAACATTGTTAGAATAAAGTGTATCAATGGTTTGGAATAATTGATACCCTAAAAAGAACATTTGTAACCAAGAAATTGGATGAATTGAGAAGAATCTAATCCTAAAAAATTAGAATATGTTGAGTGATAAAGATTTTAATCTTTTGAAGTGAACATAATTTACAGATGTAAATTTGTATATGAGTGGTCTAGATGAAATATGATTGTATACTAATATCATTATTAGTTATTAAAAAATAAAATAAGATCTATTGAATATTATTATCTCTTTGGATCAACATTGATGGAAAGAATGATTAGGGTGTATAACCAATCAAACAAAAGACAAGATATTGGTGGTATCTTACCAAATGCAGAAGAAGAGTTCCATATTAGGGTGTAGAATGAGAATTAATTATTGGAGAAACCACTCATTTCTATAACTAGTTATTTCCAAATCCATTGTAATTGATGATAATATTTTCATGTATAATCCTTGTTGGGGCAGCTAACCAACATGAAAAGGTGTATGCCTTGGTACTAAACCTTGAAAATATCATGTGATTTGATCTATATTATTATTTATGAATATGTGGTGAGGATGTGAGCTAGACTTGAGTATATTAAAACATTAACAGGTTCAAGTGGTTGAATAAAATAAATAGAATTCATAAAATGATTCCATTGATTCACCCCTGTAACTCCCCAACCCCAGAATCCTAAAGATGGTGCATTATTTTAATACATTGGCATGATTACAAGGAATCATGTCCTGATGTATTAATTTGTTTATCATTCTTGGAAAAAATATTACATACATGAACATTACATTTCAATTCCTAAAATAAAATAAAACATTAATAATTTATTGAGAACACCATTATTCATCTAGCTTAACCCGTCATATCAATCATAATACACTTCTTCGCATCCAAGTAAAATAAAACACAAGAAAGTTGTGATCTCAGATGCTTAATAAGGTTAAATAATTTAGCGAAATCTATAATATTTTAATGCAAGATGTATAATAAAAACAACATACTTTTATACATAAAACATGAACATTAAATGGTAAAAGTACATCAAACATTACAATATAAACATGCACATTGATATTCAAATAGTCTAACAATCACATGTAATAACTATTTTTATAATGAGGGAATTCTTAATTCTAAAAATAATAACTAATACGTCAAGGCCTTGTGCTAGTACAATTCAAAAATATTATATTGAGGTCTTGTGACAAGACACTAATTTGTCTCATGATACCTACCGATGCATTGAGGGGAAATAGTGGGCCCCACCCATCACTTACTAAGTCCAACGTATTGATTATATAAAATGAGTGAAACATAACATAATCATTCATCTTAAAACAAGTATATGAAATGTCAATACATTAACCATAAATGATGAATGGTATAGAAATATCACATCCACAATCAAACATATCATAACTAATTCTATATAATATGGAATATTTTATTATAATAAATCAACCTCAATTAAGAATAACATCTAGTATATGATGTTGAAAAAGTTAAAAATGATCAGTAAAACTCTTTGGGAGAAATATATCTTTTTCATGAAATCATTTCAAAGTTACACATTTATAAAAGAAGTCATTTAAAATAAATTTTTTAATCAATGTGTCCCATACCTATTTGAATTATTTGAAAAGAATTAACATTTTAAAAGAATCATGTCCATAAAAATAATGTCCTGACCCATCCCCTGGGGCCCGTGCCTTGACTACCCCAAGCCCGCCTTCCATAGGCCAGGAGATGGCGACTAGAACCAAAGGCGTAATTCCCTAAATATGGGAAGGCATTGCTTTTATATCTGTAAACACACACAACAGAGCACACATCTGGATACAAAATACTAGGTAAAAATGTATAACAAGAGAGTGATGTAAATTTAAGGGGACTGAAATACAATCCCTACTGTAAAGTACAAGTACAACTAAAAAGGGAAAACAACTGAAAGGAGAAAAACAGCTCCTGGATCATCCACCACAAATCCTACATAAAGGGTAGGTACATATAGAATCCAGAGAACTCCATGTCCATCTGTCTCCTCTGTGTACCGTCACACAGTGTGGTCCACCTCCGGGTACCGTCCAGTCCTGGTACACTCAGCCGTAGTCAGTGTTGTTCGTCATCTGTAACTAACACAACGAGGTGCGTGCATAGCCCATGTAGGGGTGAGTATACTGATACTCAGTAGGGACCCAACGACCCTTAAGGTCTCACAAAATCCAACAAGTATAAACCAGAATGTATGAAGTCAACAAATAACCCTACTTAGGTATATTCCCATACATATACCTAAGTTATCAAGTAATCCATCTCAATCATGATGTAAATACAAATGTTATTGACTCAGATAAACCAGGATTTTTATTGACATTATCGAAACCACGGTAGCTGGAGAAATCCTCCTCCATCGAGTACAGTGGGCCTTCCGCGACACCAAGTCACTTCCCACTAACCTTGGACTGCTGATGTACTCCTCCTGTCGTGTACTATGGGTCTGCTGCATCACCAAAGTGCTCACCCCCTTGGGTCTGCCGCGTCACCAAGGCGCTCCCCATCGTAGATTGATGAGATACTCCTCTTGTGGAGTACCATGGGTCTCCCATGAAACCAAAAAGCTCCCCACTATTGGTCTGTCGCGACACCAAGGAGCTCCCCACTGGGCTAGTCGAGTCACTCCGAGTCAAATCGGTCAGCAGTCGTCAGGTCTCAGCCAGCTACTAGGTCTTCGCACTCTTCTCGCTCGTCATCGAAATGATCCGATCCATGAGCTATAGGTCGATTCTCCAATTATCATGAAGTCAAATGTATAAGTATCTCAATGGTCCTCCATGTCATAAGGGTCTCAAAGCAATAGACAGTGCATCAATTAGACGCCCGGTTTGTGAGTTATTAACCTTTTAGTCCCAGGGGCCCAGTTGGATTCGTGGACGATCCAACCTGACCGTAACTCAACTATAACACGAACACCAGTGGGGTATACTCAAAGGTAGTGTCATGCTCCATTATTACCAATTCCACTGACGGTTCATCAAAAGGACGTCCGGTGCCAAAGATATGGACAAAAGAAAGTAAAGGGGTGGTAGCGGGCACGGGTCCGGCCCGACCCGGTCGGACCGAACCAGCCCGACTTAGTCCAGGATGAACCGGTCTGGGTCGACCCCGTCAGACCTATTGGGTATGGCCTGACCCATTGGGTGGGCCAGCCTGTTAGGTTCGGCCTAGCCCATTGGGCCCAGCCCAGCAGGCCGCGTGGGCGGTTTGCCCCGGGCATGGAGCCGGTTCGGCCTGGAGCACATGGCCTGGCTCGGCGTCTCGGCCCAGATGGCCGAGACTGGTTTGGCCAGCACTGCGAGGGAATCATATTGGGAGGCACAGGGTGCATGGGCAAGCATGGTTTGGCGAGACGCACGGGAGGCGGCCGGGCAGGCCGTGGGGCAGGGCGCGGCCAGGCCAGCAGGCGGCAGGGCAGGGCGCCAGGTGGGAAAGTGGGTGGTGGGCAGGGTTCCAGGTGGGCAGCCGGGTAGGGCACCAAGGGGGCCGGCGGACGGCTAGGTAGGGTGCTCGGTAGGCCGGTGGGGCGCGGTCGGGATGGCCGCGACCAGGCTGGAAGGCTGCAGGGCAGGGCGCCAGGCGGGCGGTCGGGCAGGGCACCAGGCGGGCCAGTGGGCGGCCGAGCAGGGTGCCATGCGGGCCGGTGGGAAGCAGGGCAGGCCCCCAAGGGGCTAGGAGGTGGCCGGGCGGGCCAGCGGGCCACAGGATGGCTCGGGGCAGAGGCTCGACTCTGCGAGCGGTGCGACCGATGGGGGCTCGGACAGTAGTGGTGCGGAGCGCTGTAGGGGAGGCACAGATCACGGGGGCCACAGGTAGCGCGACCTTTGTCTTCACCGCCTTTGTCACCTCGTTGCTTCGTCACCATACCGAAGATCATCATAAACAAGAACGACGGAGGGGTCGGGCCATGTCGGTTTGGCCTACACCCTCCATATTTGGGGTCGTAACATTTGGTTATTCAAGAAGTAAGAAATATGAACATCAATTGTTTCACCACCTCTGCAATGATTCCTTTCCAACCGATGAAGACAAAAATGAAGGTAATATTATTCAAATTAACCCCTACCTTTGTTCTTCATTCATCGATGGAGTCGTTGGGAATAAGATGATGTTGTCACCATTTGTCACGTTTTCCACAAACTTCCAATCCCGATCTCACACGTCGGTTGTGGAAGATGCTCCATATCAGTAGGATCCAAGGAAGGAAGTCACAGTCACTCCTCACCGGCGTTCTTCATTCTTCATTATTCATTGGGAGATTTTCTCTGTTCTACTAATTTCCACCAAAAGTGCAATGTGATCCAAAGTAATAAGAGATTGAGATACCTTATTAATTCGTTGGAACAACATTAAAATTAGATTAAATAATTTAACTGGATCCACCAAATTAATGTCAAGGATCTGGAATAATAAATTATGCGTTGGCTCAAATAATTAAATGGGAGGTGGTGGCACCATAAATGTTAGAGGAGGTCAAGGGGCTCCCCCCTCATTAATGAGGGAAGTTGAGAGATTTTACTCTCCTCCGATTAATAGGGGTCGGGTTGTCCCCATCACTAATATTGAAATTGGGAGGTTATGTGGTCTCGGGTTTTCCCCACCACATTAACCCCACATGGGAGGTTGAGGCGTGGTGGTCCGCACCACCATAACCTCTCATGGGAGGTTATGGCCTGATGGTCCCCACTTTCAACCTCTACAAGGAGGTTAACGATCTAGTGGGACCCACCTCCAAACACCCAAATGGTGGCTCAAATAAAAATAAAGTTAACTCACTTTATTTTATTATTTTCCACAAAAACCCAAAAACTATATTTTATTCTCGACCAACTGCCGTCGAAGTGAACTTCTCCTTAAGCAAACACCAGCGTTGCTAGTTCAACGATGTCCTCAGATTTCAATTCTGAGCACCGGTTCAAAATTTATAACAACCCTCTCATACATTTACTGAAAAAACCTGAAAAAAACTTCAGAAATTGATTTCAGGAACACTGGGCCTCAGAATCATGTTCCTTCAATTTTAGCGGACTCGTAAAATTATCATGTATTAAAAAAAAATCCACATAATTTCTAGGTCATTATAAATAAATCCTTAAAATCATTTTGAAAACATGGACATTAATTAAATAGATTTAGAAAAATAAATAATTAAAACATTTAAAATGATCTAGTTAGAGATACGATTCCATAAATCATTAAAATTTTCATTTTGAATTCTTTTTTATAAAACACTAACCTGGGTGAAAAATTTGTTCCAGTAAATAATTACACACAAACAATATCAAGTAATAATGTAATTGTGGAATTAACCATTACCTTGTACATTGTTTTTGTAGAGGGTATGTTTAACCTCTTTTATAGTGACCACAAGATGTCATTAAAGTATACCAGGACCATATTCATTTGTATTATATAATATATGATTCTTGTATGACTTTATACTACCCATTTAATAAAAGTTTCCATGTTAAAGTAACATTTGGGTTATGATCGCTTTCTTTATTGTACATGTTTTAACTTGTTATTTTTGATCATATCACTTTGATCATGATTTAAATATTTCAATAATATAAACCATGATTTATATATCATATATATTTTGAATATAAATAAGTATAATAGATATATATATGAAATGGAAACACCATTTATAGAGATAATAGTCCGTTGGTACGCATGAACATTGTTTCCATTTTTTATTATATATTCTGGATGTATGTAAATTACATATATTTATCAACATAAATATATATTATTCACGTATAAATTTTATTTCATATATATCATACATAAATAATATATATATTTTTATAAAAATTCTTGAATGATGATAATTGAAGATGAATCACATCACATCATGGAGACAATAATCCATACGTATGCACGAGGGACAATATCATTCTATTGATGGTGAAATGGTGTTTAATTGAATTTTATATTATATATATAGAATCATTACCATGTTATATTCTTTATTTAAATTTATTATACTCATTATTAAACCCATTAAAATAATGTACTATTTAATAAAAAACTACACCACGATGTAGAGACAGTAAGCCGTATGTACGCTCAAATGGTGACTTCGACATTCATTGGATGGATAGAATAATGAATATGGTTGTACAATATTTAAAATTACATCTATTAATTTAGATGTTACTGAATATATTATTTTAGTATGGTAACATAAATTAATTAAGAAATAGAAGAAGAACCGAACTTTGAAGGAGGTGATAAAATAATTACCTCTTCTTTGGGTGTTTCCTATTGATTTGAACAAAAGGGCATCTTAGGATGGCTTTACGATCAAGGGAAGGCCTCTAGTATAAATTGGGAAAAGTTGGGAGGTGATTTGGGAAGGTTTTGGCTTATCCAAATGGCTTTGGAGTTGTGAATTAAAAATAAAGTGAGGTTTCATTTTATAAGAGAGGTTAGGATCACTTTAGGAAAAGCATGAAATATTAATTTATTATAAAATTACTTTCGATTTATAATAACCCCATATTGATTTATTTCTAGGATATGATGTGGATGGGTCGAAATACTCTCACTAAATAAGTAATAGACATGTTTAGGTCATAACATTAACTTTATCTTTTATATTTAACCCTTAGTAAAATAAGATAACTCTTACCATGTCCTCTTGTATTTTTATACTATAAGGTTAATTTAGAGACTATAAAATGCCAAAGGAAACTCAAGTAGATCATCGATAACATTTTTATCATTATATAAGTTATTTGGAAAAATCATAAATTTTTAGGATTTTTATATCATTTAAAAAATAGTATTTGTTATCAAAACTTATTTATGTCATTTTTGAAAATATTTAGTAATTAATTTTTCTTAAATTCATAACCACTTGATTCCTTTGATCCAAAGGTATTAAATCATCCCTAATATTTATATTTCTCCATGAAAATTTGTGGATGGAATCAAAAGGTTAAAATTAAATTAATTTTAAAATTTATGATATTATTTATTTTAATATTTCATTAATAAGGTTATTACTACATCATCATTGAATTCTAACTAAATTTAAATATATATTGTGTCTAAAAATTATAAATAAAATTCCATGATGGAGGAAATATTTTTATCTTTATAATGAATATTTATAGTCTAATTTAACTTAATTAGAACCCTATATTAAATTTTTTTTGTTATTAAAATATGAATTTAACACCTTTAACTCTTTAAATAAAATATAATAAATTTACTTATATAAAAAATGTGGTTAAAAAAGATCACATTTTTGTTATGAAGATGATTTTGTTCTAAAAAAACTTTTTCAGTAGAATTATGACATGTGTGGGGTTAATTTTATATTATTATAATATTATTTTTACCTTTAATTACCTTATTTAATTTTAGCAGTGCTAAATAAAATTCAAAAGTTATGATTCAGAAAAAACTATTTGCATCATATTTAAGCAAATTTTACTTACTGATGAAAATCATGTCTATCATATTTTTGAAATTCTATTTACAGAAGCCGTAAATTATGTTTTATGAAAATTTGCAAATGTGCCTAAAAGGTGGGTACAAGACATTAAAATTTTAAATAAAATTTTATATATCTAATCATATTATAAAAAGAATTATTTGAATAACATAAGACTAATATAGGTATTATGTATATATTATGACATTTAAATAACTTTAAATGAAGAATAATTATTTAAATAAAAAGTCTGTTTTAAACAATAACGTAGTGTTTTTCACTATTAATAAAAAATTTATTTTTTAGAAATATAAAAACAACTCACCCTACGATATTTTTGATATTCCGAATCAAAAAATGAATTTCAGTTTGAAAAATTAAATTAAATTTTTTTTAAAAAGTGGGTATTACTATTCATAACTTCTTTTTAAAGGGCTTGTTTGATTGGTCATGGTGTGTTAGAACTTGGAGCTGTGTGAAATGGAAGATATTTATTATTTAAAAAGAAATATTACCCTAGAATATTAATGTGTGACATTATCTCCTCCTTCAATAATTTTTTTCCTCACAATTTATAATCGTGAATGAAAACTTGGTGTTTGACATTTCAAAATATCTTAGTTGAAATCCCACATTGAAAAATGGATTAATGATGACACTATTTTAAAATAATAAAAGGTATGTATGAAGGTTATCATAAATAAAACATAATAGGGTTACATGTAAGAAAACATTTATATGGAAGAGAAGACAAAATATCAGGTTCTGATGGAGAGTGATATAGAAAATTATTAGGAGAAAGTTAACAACAAGAAAGCTATAAATATGTAATGATCTAAGGGACTATTTGATTCATTACAAAAGAAAGTAATAGGAACTTTTTTTGGTTTTATGATCCTTTCCCTACTATTATAGAATTTATTTAATTCATAAACTAAGAACACAAGGAAGAATACTTAATTTACAGGTAGAGTTTCATGCTTTAACTAATTCCTACAACAAACTCATATTTATCTTCAAAAGATAAAACTCAAAAATATTATATTCATCTCAATTGTATAAGGATTAAAATATAAACATATACCAAATAAATGAAGAAATGTATTTTATAATAACTAGGTACTTTTTTTAGGCTAGTGGTAAGCAATAAAGCCTTATCACACATCGGTTATGGGTTTGATTCCCATAGCTTTTTCCGACGTGATGTGTTATCGCCCGACCTACAGTTTGTCCTTTTTTTTAAACTATAGTATTATAACATTCCAAAAATAATATTAAGAAATATTTTAACAATAAAAAATATATATTATCTAATAATAAACTTAATCCATTCCAACCTTTAGAGTTATTCTAAATACTTCTATCCAATCTCCTTCTATATGGTCTTTAAATTTCAAAAATCAATTGTGATATCAGATTCCCCTAACAATGTAAAGTTTATCTAATTGTCATGTAATGAATATATGATTACCTTCATCATACAGAAACCTTAATGAAAAAAATTACTGTAGTAAAATCCTTATATATATCACATTCTTCTTATAACCAGAATATATATCTTGAATCCAAAAACATAAAAATATTAATTATTTCACTTTGATTATAGTAACAACATAAGCATGACCTCAATCCATTTTATTTTTCTACGATATATTTCCATAATGCTTTGAACAATAATTTGCATAATGTACTATTTATTTTCAATTGTAGCATTTAAAATTGATATCCTCTTTCTCCACCTTGAAATCATGAGCTTGGTGGCCTTTTTCTCTACATATGTAACAAACTCCGATTCCTTTTAGGAAAATAAATAGGAGTTTCTTAGCACAATTATAACATAAGAGAAAATACTTCTTTCCCTTTTTCCCTTTATCTGTCTCTTACTTCACCATTATCTTTATCTCTTGATTTACTATAATGTCATAAGACATATAGAATTCCTTTTTTGTCATGATAGAACACGAGACTAATACTTTGCAATATTCACATCCTCATTTTTCCTCAGGATCATAAATTGCATTTCAATATCTGCTCATTATTGACAAGGAAAGTATTTCTCTATAAAAAGTTATTTAAACTCCCTCCATTCCATATTTTCTCCTTCTTCATACTCCTTGTTTTGTATTAAATACCACCCTTGATCTTTATATCCCGAGAGCCAATAAACTACCATGATAACTTTTTCCGTTTCATTACATCCCAATGAAAGAAATATTATTTTTATGGAACATATCCACTACTTAGTTACAAAAAGGATTGGTATTCCCATTGAATGTTGGATGTTGTTTTCTAATGAAGAGGTTTGACATTTATCCTCTGCGTTGTGGATGAGGATGACCTATAATGGTAAGGTTATTATTCATAACCTGATTCAGCAGTACTAGTATGGTTATAAGATGTTTAGTACAAGTTGTTTCAACTGCTCCACTATCATTATCTTGCATATGAGGTAAATCCCAACATAAATTTTGTGAGTTGATACGATTTCCATTTCTTTAACTATGCCCCATTTATAAACAATTACATACACTGGATTAAGTTATGAATCAAAATTCATAATTCCAAACAAGTAAAATATTTTACATAAATTGAAAAATTTATGCATATCTAATTCATAATCATAAATATGGTTTTCGGAGGACATGTTATTCATAAATCCTTTATAATGGTTTGTAAAGAAAATATAAATTATCATAAGCATATCCCCTAGGAGTGTAAGAATAGGTGTGTAGTAAACCACATTATCATGTAATAGGTTACCACGAGTCAAGCTCAGAACACCTTGTTAGAGTTTTGAACCCTAGGTACATCTATCCCAGAACTGCGCCCACGTGTAGTATATAAACAGGGATGTATTTGTTAGGAATAATAACATATTCTCTATTTAAAATTTCTAGGAATATATTCACAATAATACTCAAATTATATCTCAGGGTTATGATCATTAATCTTTGTTTTATATATCTATTTCTGAGGTTGTTGTTAAACTTTCTCTGATAACAACTGTAACACCCCAACCCCAGAATCCCAGACCTGATGCATTATTTTAATAAATTATCATTGTTAAAATGAATCATGTCCTGAAGTATTAATCCATTCCACAGTATTGAAAAATAGATTACATACATGAACATTAAATTACACTTTCTAACATAAAACACAAAAAAGGAAAGGAGAATTAGACGAATAAAATAACTTTGAAAGAGGTGATAAAATAATTACCTCTTCTTTGGGTGTTTCCTTTTGATTTGTACAAAAAGAGTTGATAGGTTGGGTTTTTGATCAAGTTAAGGCCTCTAAAATGAAATGAGGGATGTTGGGAAGATATTAGGGTAGGGTATGGCCGATCCAAATGGCTTTGGAGGTGTGAATTAAAAAGAGAGGGTGGTTCCCTTTAATAAGAGTGGTATGCGGCACTTTTGGAAAAACATGAAATATTAATTTATAATAAAATAATTTTCAGTTTCTAATAAGTCCATAATTGATTTATTCCAAGGCTAATATGTGGATGGATATCTAAAATAATAGGTTTTATACATGTTTAAGTCATTAAATTAACCTTCACTTTTATATACTAACCTTTGTAAAATAAGTTAACTCTTACCATGTCCATTTGTATTTTTATAATACATGGTTAATTAAATTACTATAAAATTCCACGTGAACCTTAAATGGATCGTTAATGAAATTTATATAATTATCTTAGTTATTTGTATGAATCATAATTTTTTTTATTTTTATATTATTTAATAAAATAATATTTGGTTTAAAAACTCATTTATGTCAATTTCGACACTATTTAGTAAATGATTTTTGTTAAATTCATAATAACATGATTCTGTAAAAAAAATTAACTCATCTATAATCTATCAATGTCATCTATAAAATTCGTGTATGGTGTAAAAGTTTAAAAATTAAATTTATTGTAATATTTATAATATCAATTATTTTAATCATTCATTAATAAGGTAATTACTGCATCATTATTATGTCATATATAAATTTTATTATTTAATGTCAAATATTATAAATAAAATAAAATGATGTAGGAAATATATTTATATTTCTAATTAATATTTATATTGTAATTTATCTTATATACAATCCAATATAAAAAAATTGTTATTTATTAATAGTAGAATTTAACACTTATAACTCTTCAATAAATAAAATTTATTAAATGTTCTATTCAAACCCAAGTGGATCAAAAAAGGATAATATTTTTTTCCTAAGGATTATTTTGGTATTAAACCACATATCCACTAGAATTAGGACATGTTTTGGGGTGATTTTATATTATTATAATATTATTTTTACCCTTAATTTCCCTATTTACTTTTAAGCATGGTAAATAAAATTTAAAAGTTACTATTCACTAAAAATTATTTTCATCCTATTGAACCATATAATACATACTGATGAAAATCGTATCTTTCAGATTTCTTGAATTCAATTTAAAGAGGTAGTAATATTACATGTTTTGAAAATTTTCAAATGTGTTTAGAATATGGGTAAAATACGTTAAAAAGTTCTATAAAATTTCATGTATCTAATCTTATTATAAAATTAATACAATGAAATAAATTGAGCTAATATAGGTATTATTTATATCTTTTTACATTAAAATAAATTTATTTTAAAATTATTTATTTAAATAAATATTTGGTTTTAAACAATAACACAGTGTTTTTCACTATTCCTAAAAAATTGAATGTTTTTAGAAAAATACAAAAATTTTACCATAAGATTATTTTGATATTCCGAATAAAAAAATGAAGTCCGTTTTGAAAAATAATATTTACAAAATTTCAAAAATTGAATATTACTATTCATAGCAGCTTTTTAAAGGGCTAGTTTGACTGGTCGTGGTGTGTTAAACTCGGAGCTCCCTGTAGCACAAACTATTGAATTATTTAAGGAGGAAGAGTATTATGGAATCATGAGGTATTACAACCCCCTACTCAGCAGCATGTAGCCAGGGGATCTATATATAAAATAACAATGATACAATAATTTAAACCTCTATGAGATAAAATGGTATATAGACACACTATTATGAAACATATTTATTACAACATAGTTATTATGTCGATCATTTATAACTAACGTGAAAATCGGGGAATATTAATATCAATACATTGGTTTTCTATTGACCAATGTGAAAATGAATTTTTCACATCAGTTTTTATAATATTGATGTGAAAACTGGACATTTTCTTCTATTTTATATCAATTCAATAATTTAAAAAATGTTAATGGACAAATGTTTATGTCGATTATAGTGTAACTAATGTGAAATTGTAGAGAATATCTAATTTTCACTTTAGTTATAATATAACAGATATAAAAAATATTTTAAAAATTTATGAACCGATCGAGGGTTCATTATGTGGTCTTCCATTATTGGGACGCAAGTCTTGATTATCTCTCACCCAAGCCCTAGCTCTCTGGTTTCTTCAATATGATTGTATAATTAATATTACAATCTTAAACTATATTTAGGTTCCATCAGCCTCATGTCACGCATTGAAGATAGATTTGAAGTAATCCTTAAACATTTTTATCTCTCTCTTTTTGGTCTTTCTTTGGCTAGGAATCTCTAACATATAGTTGTTTGATCTGGTGTTCTTCATCCTCAAAATACCATATTCATATATTCGAGTTCTTTCAGCTTCGTAGTTTTGTGTTCAATTATTGATCTTCTCATTTCCAACTATCATGCATGAAGGATTAAATATCTTTTATAATGTGTAAAATTGTTGTTCCTGATTTTATTTATAGTATGAATTAGTTTTTATCATTCAATATATTTTTCTTTTTCAGGTTAACATTAAAATTATTTTATAGCATATTTCATGCTAATGAGTATTATTCAAAAGATAAGATAGGTGGATGTTGTTTGTTTCTACATTATCATTCAGGTAAATGAGTTGGGTTTTAAATTAATTAGGTGTTGATATAAAAATTGGTTCATTTCAGTTATGATAAAGATTGTGCATTGAAGAGATGAAAAATTCTATTTCATTTAATTTCACATCATGAGATGTATTTTGTAATGGGTATTATAAAATATGTTTTGTTTAAGAGATGGTAGATGTGTATTTTATAATAGAATGTGATTTTTTTAATAAAATAGTTGGGAATTTGAAATTGGTAATTAATAGTGAATACCATTTCTAACGGATGAGGAAGAGTAAGGGGACCATCAATTCTTATTATTGATGAGGATTCCTATAGTGTGGAGTTTAATATGGGGTCAATCATTATAGGCTAATCAAACTTTTGAGATTTAATTCCTTGTATGGAATATAGGGTGATTTGATAAATGGGACTCATATAAAAATTTTGAGACTATGAGCATCTTTATGTGGTATTTGTTTCATGGCCATGTGTCTCAATAGTACTCTGAAGCATTTCAAAGGGGTTGAATGGGTTATGGGTCTAGTTTTTAAAGTATAAGACCAACTAGATACCCTATTAGGGAGTACTATGTACCATATGAAGTCCCATTTCCATGGATTAATTTGACTTTTTAAAACTATGACTCAATTTATGATTAGATTATAATATTAATTACAGTATAAAATAAATTATTTATTTTTATAAATAATAAACTAAGAATTAGTTTTTCATGTTCTATTTTTTATGGATATATATTTATTGATATCATTGTAAATATTTTTTTCATAATATATTTTGGTTATGCTAATTTATTTTTACCTCAGTAAATTTTTAAACGAATCTATTTCGTAATTCCTTCCACATGAATGAATATTCACATCAAAATCGTCTATTTTCATTCTAATTCTTAAATTATTGGTTTTCTATATTTTTAGATGATATTTTTAATCTAAATATTCTATAAATTACTACCTTTGGTTTTTATATTTATTTTTGATATTTGTTATAGATAATGAATAAAAGTTGGATTAATGCACCTTGAATAGGTGATGAATATGAGGATGTTGTTGATGATTTTTTTAGAATTTGGTAAATGAAATGTTCCAAACAATGACATGTTTTTCTATCTATTCTTGAAAGGTTTAAATTTAAAGATGATGAAAAGTATATTGATAAAAAATCATTTAATTTTTCATGTTTTTAATTAAAGATAAAACCCTTGGATTTGACATGGTGAAACCAGGCTGAATTTCCGATCTATTAATGATGGAGATTCCCAAGATGATAATTTTAATTAACATGATCAAATGATTTGTGATATTTAATTAATTTAAATTTAGAGACAACTAATGATTGAGATTTTATATATTAATGGGAAAAATTATGTATCTGGGATGTGGAGAATGTATAGTTTTATCAACAGTGTTAATATTTATAAACCTGATGGAAAAACCTAGATGGAGTAATAAGAGTTTTATAGAACTGCTAAATTTTTTGAAATAAATTCTTCATAAGGAAAAAAATCTTCCATATTGACATTATAAGTCCAAGAAAATATAATCCCTTATGGGATTGGGGTACAAGAAAAATCATGTCTTCCTGAATGACTACATGATATATGAGAAAGAATACAAATTTCTGTCAGAGTGTCTTAGACATGCGACATCGTGATATATGTTGAAGAAAAAATCATAGGCTGATTTAAAAGTTTCAGAGGCCCCTTCCAAATAATTTTGGTATCTTCTTATTATTCCTAATTTGAAACATTAATTTTCTAATTATCATGATGTAAAAAGGTTAAGATAGCATTTTGATGGGAGGATATGTGATGGAAAAATACGTCATCTAGCTATCATTCTATAGTAGAAGATAATTGATCACTATTTTCCAACATTAAAAAAAGAAGATTGAAATATCAAATATAGACTATGCATAGATGGAATGAATCCATTTCAAATCCTTGGTAGAACACATAGTCTGTGTCCAATTTTATTGTAAATTAACAACCTATCTCTTAAATTTTCTATGAAGAGAAGGTATTTCATGTTGAGTTTACTGATATGGGGACCAAAAAAATTCTGAAAATTATATTGACATTTTCTTATCACCATTAATTGATGATTTTAAATTTTAATTGAAAGATAGTATAAGGTTTTCTGATTATTTTAAAATGGAATAGTTTCAAATGAATGCAATGAATATGTTCACTATAAATGAATTACATGAATATAGAAATTTACTAAGATATAGTGTAAAAGGGCATAAATCTTGTCAAATTTTTGAACAACAGACTTCAAATTATCAGCTTCATCATGGGATTAAAAAACATACAAGGGTCACCGAATGATTTTGCCTACTTATCATTATTATAGATGATTAAAAAATAATTTCAATGTATCACATGCTTTTTATATTACTCCAAAGTCATTATCCCATGATCAATATTTTTAGAGGGTGAAAAAATTTTATGAGACATTTGGAATGAAAAATAAATTTGGTAAGGAAATAAAATTATGGAAGAAGTAGCCTGTATTTTTTGACCTACCATATTTGTGATATTATGAGGTGAAAAATAACATTGATGTCATCAATGTGGATACTAATTTCTATGAAATTTTGATTGGAACATTTTTAGATATTAATGTAATTACTAAATATGGGTTGAATGAATTAATTCATTTACTATCAATGGGAATAAGTTTGGAGAAGGCTCCCACTCCGGATGGAAGGGGAACATTCCTTCCCCCATATTGTCATACCTTATCCAAGAGGGAGAAAAATATATTTTGTCAATTTATTAATGATATCAAAGTGAAAAATGGTAAATCATTAAATGTATTTTTTTATGTATTTAAAGGATTTGAATTTGAAAGGTATGAAATCGCCTGACTATCGCATCTTGATACAATATCTCCCACCAGTTGCATCTTGTGGTATATTTTCAACCCATGTCAAAATGACTATCATGAATGTGTATTATTGTTTTTAAATCAATTTCAAATAATGTGTTTAATTTGAATGTTTTTATAATTTTGGAGAATGATGTTGTTTCTGTACTTTTTCAATTGGAAATGTATTTCACTCCAACTTTTTTCGATATGATTATAAATTTAATTGTTTATTTGGTGCACGAAATAAAGCTTTTTAGACCTATATATCTATGATGGATATATCCTTTGTAAATTTATATGAATATATTGAAGGGTGTATGTTAAGAATATATATCAACATGACACATCCATTGTTTAAAATAATATTTTTGAGGAGGTTGTAGAGTTTTTACAAGTTATTTTTCTAACATGGTGCACATCGGTTTCCGTATCTATCACTATAAATGAGTTAATTATGTTGGAATGGGGATTCATGGAATGAAAGGAAAATATTTTACAGGTGAATATATAATTTATGTAAAATTATATATCTTGAATAATATATATGATTCTCAACAATATATAACATTACATATTAATTAGTTGAATCCAAGTTGTCTATAGAAGAACGACATGTGATCTTTTAATGAGTATAAATAATTTGTTTTCCATCATTTTAAAGTACTGTGAAACAAGATGAATTATAAAATTTATATGGTTAGTGTGAGGATTATGTTTAAATTTGATAACATTGTCCGATTATAAACTCAAAGGCTATGCATTTCATATGAAAGATCCAGAAAATAGAAGTGCACTTCATAATAATAGTGTGTCGTTGTTCGTTGAAGCAATGCATTTTTCATGTGCCAAATTCAAAAATCCAATCTTAGAATCAACCAAATATCAGGGATTAATTAAAGTAATATTGGTGGTTTATTAAATTAAATTTAAAGATATACTTTTTAAGTGTAAATGGATTATCTGGAACCAGAGTGTCCTATATGATAAATTTGAAATTAAACTGTTAATCTAAATAAATTGGAATACATATATCATCTATTTAAAAAGGAAACACATGATTTTTTTCTGTGTTCTTGATGAATCTAATATGTAGTGGTCTATTGTTTTACAAGGAATAAAATTAGTATGTTGGGGATGATAAACTTGGTGAAGATGATGATATATGTGAGATCCCTACATCAACGAGACCATTAAAAAATAATATTAATGAAAACATAAAAGACATGCTTTTTTCTATATGGAATGATCATAATAATGGAATTTCAAAAAAAAATTCTTTAGTTCATTATTAATTTTATGGGTATCATATTTTTAATTATGGATAAATTTTTAAAATTTTGTATGTTATATATTTTAATTTGATTTTCGTTATTGAAACACATTTTATAACTATTAAGTTAAATTGTTTGTTTATATTAGTTTAGTTTTTTTCTAGTTTTCCAGGTTTTCCCTTAGGTAACATATATATTAATTGTTTTTCTTTTTCTGAAAACCAATTATTTTAAATGTAAAATTTTAATAAAGGACAAAATATATTGTATAAGAGTATATTATCAAAGAATTATCTTTGTTGTAATAATGTTTTACCATGTTAGTGAATTTTTAATATGTCATTTCATCTCTCATTAATATTATGTAATTTTCATTCATTTTTTTAAATTATTCTCTAATTAATATTATTATAAATTTAGATAAATATAAAAAATATAAATAAAAATTTGTCATGGTTGGTCTAATTTTCTTTAAGTTGGATAATTGGTAATTTTTTATTGACATTTGTATGTAATTGTTATATTTTTATATTTTTTTACTAATTGAGGTTTTTTTTTGATTTGTAGGATAACTACAAATTAATTCTATGAACTAAAACATATTTCTAGAGATTATCATACGTTTATCTTTAGGGAGGAACTTACAAACGATTTTATTGATGAACCAGCTCATCCTTCTTTACATGAGACATCTACTTCCACCTGAGAAAAACAGAGTTTGAGGGTTGGTAAACATGGAACCACTCATTTACAATAATTTTAAATTTCCCATATCCAAGAACAAAAGATACCAATAGAAATTGATGATAATAATATTTCAAGAGGTCTGACATCCAAAATATTCAAGAAATTTTTATTAGTACAAGATAAAAGCAACGTTAGTATTTTATTTTATTATTGGAAAAGTGTTGACAAAGTGACATTATAACTATTCCGGGAGACCATTTTGGTAAGATTGATTGTTATTATTTTACTTATCTTGACATTTTTATAGTAATATATGTTTTCCATCTTTTATAAGATCAAATATGATATACCTAACACTATAGGAGTTAGGAGAAATTTTTTATCATTGGATACTATGAGATGGAGGGATTTAAAATAATCCCTCACATTATAGTTTGTTTTTGGGATAAATATCATGAAAATCCTTCTGAAATATATCCATGTATATATTAATATACATGGAAACAATTTTTTGAAAGTAGAAGATGAGAATATTTTTTAGTAAGTAAAATGTTACGTTTTTAGATGTTATTTATAATAATGGCCCTGTAAATGATTTCATTATTTTTAATTCAAAATTTATAGATATCAAGAAGATATTTTCAGGAGATTCAAGATATAAATGTTTACCCTCATAAATTATCTCAATGGTGGTATACGTTCATGGAAGAAAACATCATAGAAAAAAAACATCAAATGTTGAGAGTTGAGTAATCAGGATCTCTAATGGTTTCCCTTCCTTCCCCTGCTAGACGTGAAAAATGGAAGAGGGGTCGGATGTGAAAAAAGGAAAATGCATTTTGAAAGACTCAAGAGTTGTAGCTGATAAGATTATAAAATTTTTATTTATGTATTGATGATAAATCAACTCTTTATAAATTGTGATTCATTACATATTTTTTCAAATATTCCATACATGATTCTCTGGAGGAGGAGAGCACACATGGGGTCTTTATTATTGAGGGTAGCCTAGTTGATTTTGGCTGTAGCATTAGAAAAGCCCAAACACCTGGATAATTTATGAGGATACCCAGTAGGTGTGTAGGTAAGTAGTGTATTTCCATTTTCAAGATCATTTTCAACGGTTTATGTTTAAAAAATGAATCTTTGTAAACTAAAGTCCAGGATATTCAAGTGATGATAGAGGACAAGATTAGAGCATCAGTACATGCGATGTTTGTAGACATATAAGGATAGATTTGACCTGACGAACCAAAAACACTATATTTGAAAATAGATCCCACTTATCTTTATTGTCCTACTCAAATATATTTGTTTCAAGACACTAGTCCTTCATAACATACATCATCACCCCCACCTTTACTGCTTCAAAGTTTTTGAGAGTTATATGTTGATGATTATCATCATATTGTTGCATATGGGATGATATATTATATATGTGATACCATTAATCAAAGCCATACCGAGATAGAGCATCATAGGTTCACTTTATAGGATATTATAGATACATATGTAAAAATACTATGTCTTATAGATGAGTTGAGTACTGCTAGAAAATGTATCATTCATTTTTTAGTTTGTCCATCTAGACTAATTATATATAATACAATATAGTCATGTATATATGTTATATTTTATTTAATTTTGTTATTAAATTTGTATTATTATTTTAAATTATATATATTTTACTATTTTTTTAACTGAACATTTTAATGTTAAATAAATACTGTATAGATTGCAAACAATTCAATGTGTCAGGAGTTCAAATACATATTCAACTTCTCTTGATCGATTGTCAACAAACTCAAATTTGTTATTGGTAGTATATGAGATTTCAATTGATATTATTTTTGTGGGCTTGCAATGACTGTGGGGATTTTTAAATGTTATATCAAAGGGCCTATAGATGGAAATCAATTAGGCATCAACATGATGTAATTTTTTTTAATGAATGTTTATTAAAAATTAATTCTTTTAATTAATAGAAAATTTAAAATTATTTCTGGTTTGTATTAGGTATCTATATTAAATTTTTATTTAGAATAAAAATACATATTTATATTGATTTATGAACCGTCATTTTATATCTCCAATAACATTGAAAATAATTGATGTTGAATAAAATTTTTTTATATCACAAATATTTTATAATAATGTAATCGTTTAGTGTTGGATGTTTCTATATCTTGAAGAGTATGAAATATTTTTCCTCAAAAAGTGTTATATATCTCTTAACATATTAACATCTCATATTAATTTTTATTTTATATCAGTATTCATTGGATGGTTTGTGTTTTTTTCCAATAGATAATACATAGTATTAGCTAAGAACTATACATAGTGAAGTGAGGGAAAATTCTATGAATGTATTGAATGTGTATGTTTGATTATGTAAATAATATTCTATATTATAATGGATAAAATTAATTATATTCATATTATTTTTAAATAGGTAATGTAATTTATTTAGAGGTATGACAAGAAAGAAGAGCACAGAGATAAAATTTATAAAAGATAAAGAGATTTTTCATTTACAATTACTAAATTTTGGATATATTAATTAAAAATGTTATTTTGAACTAAAATATCATGGAAAAAGTCTCATAAAAAAGGTGAAACTGAATGTGGATATTATGTTATAAGATTCATGTATAAAAACCCGTTTATGCACTACAGACATGATGATTTTAATGTGATTAATTTGACTAAATAAATAGGATTTCCAATAAAATCCATAGATTTATTTTATATATTGGAATTTTGGACAGCTAAATAAGTTTTAAAGGAATCCAATTAGTTAATCTATTGTAGAGGGATCAAAATATACATAATTATCCTTGGTTCAAGAAGGAATTACGTAGTAGATAGGTTCATGCCAACAATATTTCATTACCAAGACTAACTCTATAAGAAGCCATGGATTTTATTATCCACCATCCAATTATAGAGGATTATCACATACTGAGAAGATGAAAGTTCATCAATTTATAATAGACTATCACCTATAATTGAATGAGACGAGACTATCTGATGATCAATACACTTTATTTCATGATTCTACTATACTTCTACCTTATTTGAAACATGTTTTATTCAATAATTTATTTCATCAGGTGTAGTATATAAGTGAATACTATGGGTAGAAATGAAATTTCATGTCATGTATATCAAAATATACCTATGAGTGAAAAATATATAAGAATCAAGTTCTCATCATGAACTATTAGGACTGAAAATATTTAATTATCAGAGGACTTCACCATCCTTGAAATGTGTTTGTTTGATATCATTATAAGCATGGGTTAGTTGATTTTGTAATATATACACAATGTCTGCTTTAGCCGGAAGGTTATTTTCAGTACACTAGAGGGTGTATCTCATATATTAAAGTGGGGAAAATATCTGAATGATGTTATAGAATAAACTATCGTGATGGGTAGTGGGGGTATACCATGTTATTTAACTATTATAATATTGGTTTTAATAGAAATGGTTTTCATTTTTTATTCATAGATATAGTTATCCACTGCCTAAATGTTTATTAAATGAGTTATCTAGACTACCCCTGGAGAATGTGGTAGTGTTTTTAATTTATCTTTTACTATAGATAAGTCCCATATCTCTCCCTTATTATTAGATAGAACCAACTGAATACATGGAGTAAAATTTTTATTTAGAGTAGTTTGAGAATAAAGGATTCATTAGACAGAGTACCTCACCTTTGTAATCTCTGTCATTCTTCATCAAAAATTTCAATGGAATATTGCATTTATGTGTAGATTATATGAAGACAAATCAAGCTACATTAAAGAATTAATTTTTTTATAATTTTTGATTTTTTGACCTATTAAAAGATGCTATATGGGTTTCTAATATAAAAAAGAGTTAGGGACACAATCAACATAGACTAAATGAATTGGATACACTATAAATAAAATTTCATATTTGGAATGACAAATATGAATATTTTTTTTTAATTTCAGGTTTATGAACTTTATAAATTATTTTATAATATCAATGAATCACAGATTAATTCAATTTTATAACTATTTTATTATTGTATTTGTTGATTATACACTTATGTATTCATGGTCGATGGATGACCATGAGAGAAATTTTGAGATTGTATAAGAATATATAGTTATATATATATATATATAAATGTATATATTTTTATTTACATATATTTATGTGTTGATATATAAGTAGATTAATTATTATTTGAAGATAATTATTAGATAACGAGCTTAGGTAAATAGTAAAAGCATTGAAATATGAGGAAGGGTTTACAGGTTCAAATCCAAGGAGCCTATAATATATAATGAAATTCACAGGGTCTATGGTCCAACCTAGGAACTTATCCCATTTAAAAAAAGAAAAATTTATATAAAAAATATTTTTAATATATTTAAATAATTAAAAATTACAAATAAATAATAATATTTTTTAAGAAAAATTAAAATATAAAATTAAAAGTAAAGATAAAAAACCTTCCTGAAATTATTTACAACAGTTACTTAAAATTACCATGAAATAATTTTTGACACTATTATTCATGGATATTTTTAAAAACCTCTCTAATAAATAAAAAAAGTGTGGTTAAATGATGTTTTGAAGTAATGATAGGTGAGGGTATATTTTATGAGATCTTGGTGGAAATCTAAAAGGGTAGATTATATTGTAATTGATTTATTGAATCAATTTTAATGGTAAGTGATATTATAATTTTTATTAACGGGACTTTGGAGTGAGTGATGAGAGATTATTTGGAATTCATACTATGATTGTGGGTTCTTATTTTGGGTTGAAAATGATCACAATTCACTATTATGTATTGATGCATTATTATGTTTTATTAGGATGTTAGATAATGTTTTGTTAATCAATTCAATTTCAAGTTGTATATACCATTTTTTTATTTGTATTTTCACAAGGTCTTAGAGTTCCACTCAGTTTATGTTACAGATATAGTTTTTTTGGTGTGCGTTTTTAGGAAATTGTTGGATGTAAAATAATTGTTAAGTCTTATGATAAAACCCATTTATTATTGAAATTTAAGTAAATGATTTCATATGTATTTTTAATATATCATGGGGTTTGTAATGTTTTATAAATTACATTTATATAATAGTCAATTTTCATATTTATAGGGTGTATGGGAAGTCCTGGTGATATATGACATGGTCTTATACTTTCCCATTAATCAACCTTCATGGTTGATGCGTGTATTATATGAAATATGGACGGATTAATGGAAATGTATCCCAGATCACAAGTGGTAGGTTATAAAAATGATGATGGATCTTTGAATGAGGCGTTCCTGGTGGTGGAATGACTAATGGAGTTTTGGTGGATGTAATGTTTAGTAGTTTAGGATCCATTTCGGGATGTCTTATTTTGAGGTCCCATTTTCCTTTACATTAATATGTATACAATTCTTGAACATATTTCATTTCATTTTATTGATATAGAAATTCAAAAATATATTATTCATCAATTATGTATAATATCTGGGATGGTTTTTTCTATTTTTTATGATTCATTTTTCTTATAGGTTAGGAATATCTAAGAAATAGAACCCTCAAGATAATGTTTTTGGGAGAATGTTTGCTTTAGGAGTGAAATTTATTCAAAGGGAAACCATCTTCAAATAGTATTTTAAAATTCATTAAAATTAATTTTATAGCTGTTAGGGATCATGGGATACATCTAAGGCCTATTAACATTTTGACTTGAATCGGGTGAGGTCATGGCATTATGGATTAGGTATGAATGTTACAAATGGTATAAGTTTTTTATATTGTGTTTTAATAGTGAATATAGGTTGAATTTTGAATCTTGATATTGTTATAAAAACAAATATCTATCATATTTTAGGGAACCATGAGTCATCAGTATGCGTCATAAGTCCAAGAAGTTAATAAATCACTGGTATCTTTAGTCATGGTCATAATGAATTTTTTTCCTCTAATAAGGGGGACGATGTTTTTTTAATCATGAAGTAAATCCGTATATAGTAAATACATTATACTTTTTTTTATTTTAATGAAATATTTAGTATTTACTATAAAATTAAATTCATATTTTATTTTTGGATAATATATAATTTTAGATGCATCTTTAAAAAAATTTCTAAAAGGATTGATTTCTATGACCATTGTTGTGTTTCATGAAAGAAAAAATACTTTTCTTAATGAGATATTAAGAGAGGTGTCATGGTATAGTTTTTGTGTGTGTAGTATTGTTATAATATTTAGTATGAAACAATAAAACATGTTTTATATTATGTTATCCATAAATATTTATTTTTTGGTTAAGGTTGGTAGTTTTACATTTAAAATTATTGAAAAATGGTGCCAAAGAGACCTCTTGTGAGGTGTTTTGGGAAAGGGAAATATAAAACTATTCCTAATTATACGTCATAGGATCAATACATCCAATGGGATTATGAGAGATCATGTAAAACTATGGTTTGGTAGTATTTCTCAAGAAGCATTGGTAAATAAGTTCATATAATTTCAAGGATTGAAATACTTAAAATTTATAGGGTATTAAGAAAATAAATTAGTTAATCATTGGGTAAATAAAAATAAAAATATCTTTATTCTTTTTTATACTTAACTAGGTGTGAAATACAAATTAGAAATATATATGTTTGAAGGAATTATAATTGAGTAGTGATATTTTTTAGAGTAACCTATGTTGTTGGAAGGGAAATCATGGGAAGGGTTTGAGAAGATCTTCAACTAATACTTATACCATTATAAAGTTTAGGTATCAAATACAAATAATAAAATTTACTTACAGTAGGTATACATGTTGGTTATGTATTATTTTTTCTAATTGATGAATTTGGATCATATTTCAAAAGAAGTAGCTACTAGTGAGTTATTGAAGACAAAGTTATTTGAGTCTTTATTAAACCTGAAATATAATCTATGGTGGTGATGTTTTGTATCGAATAATTTATTGAGATAAGTAATAAGGTATCTATGATAGATAAGTATATATAGGAAAATCCCTTTTGTTGGAGTATTTTTACTAAATTGAGTAGAGGCAGTGATTTGGGTAATGGGTAGAAGAAAATGTGACAAAATTCTTCTCATGAGATGGAGGATCATAGTGGAGAGATACACCAATTTGACACTCTATGAGATTAAGGGATGTACATGTAGACTTATTTCAATGTGATACATATTAACATTTTAATAGGGGTTTCTAATGATAACCATATAACCTTTTTAGTTTTTGGATGTTTGGACACATGAAGTATTTTCGAAGGAATCCAGAAAGGGCATCTATTGGGGAAGGTTTAAGTAAGACATAAGTATCCTAGGACCAAGAATGAATTTTATGATTGATAAGTTCATTCCTCTTATAATTCATTATTATTATTGATGCATGAATTCCCAAAGATATTATAAGGCACTATTACAGTAGGTATGATAGTATCAGACTAATAAGACACAAGGATATATATTTTTAGTAGAGAAGGACCTATAATAGGGTGAGACATGACCATCTATAGTTTTATACAAATTATTTCATGAATCTAGTGTATGTTTTATATTATTTGGTATAGGTTATACTCATTCATTTATTGTTTCTTTTTTATATTTATCCCTTAGTGGTTAATTCAAGTTGTTCCCGGTGGTTGTACCTCTTGCTCTCTATGAGAATTTGATGAGGCACTTATCCAGCTAGGCTTAAATTGTATTCATATTATGAATAGTGATATTAAACAGAATTTTATTTTATAGGGAATTTTTACGAAGAACATGTTCATATAGACCCAACATTGGTAAATGGGAGGCTTAATTTAAAACCATGATTTTTTAGTTTGGGGAGGTGGATAAATGGTAAACACATGGTCATCCTACATAAAAGTCCTTTGTTAGAATCTAGATAGAGGATTATTTTTTATGGTAATTTAGATTTAATATTAAATTGTTGTAGTATATACTATATTAGTACTGATATAAATGAATTATTCACCTAAATTTCGATTTCATGCGAAATAATTAGGCATATATGGTAAAAGGACTTCATGACATCAATAGCCTTCAAGAAACTAGGCCTCTGGGCCATGAAGAACATTAAGTTTTCCTTATAGGATAAAAAAATGATGATTAATCATATTAGCAGTGGTTAGCTAATAGATTAAAACTAAAAAAATATTGAAGGAGGAATATCAAAGGCATGCCATCAACTTATTTTTCAATACTCAGGGCACTAAAAGCTGTTAGAAACATTAAGTGGGGAGATAGAAGAATACTAGAAGAGGTTAGGTAGTTTTTTTCTCTTATAGTCAAGTTAAATATTATTTTTAGGTATTTTCACCACCAGGACATATAATTTAGGTCTTTATACCTTTGGTACACTAGGTCATGTAAGGGTTAATCTTTACCTAGATAGAAAGGGATTATGAGAAAATAAAACATATTTAATTGGAACCATGGTAGCATAAAATATAGATCAGTGGGGATTATGGGTAGAAATTATATTTCATTTCAAGTGTATCAAAACACTTTTGGGAGAGTAGGATAATAAATATTAATGTAACCATGATTAAATATTATGATTTACCAAATAACATTCTCATAACACTTCACTATACATAACATGAAAATGTTCGATATCATTGATTAAATGGGTTATCCATTGAATATAATGCACCATTCACCATTATGATAAAAATGTGATGTGAACCACTCTAGATAGAATGAAACATATATTCAAGGTGGAATAAGATCTGAAAATTAGTAGATTCATACTTATAATGATTGGAATTTGAAGTATATCATGTTATTTAGAGATTTTATTATTGGGGGGAGATGGAAATGGTTTATTAGGTTTGATTCAAAGAGCAATTTAACAACTATATTTTTGTTTTTCTAGATGATTTTTCCTGACTTCATAATGAGAGTGATGTATAATTTTTGATATATTCGTATCAAGTTATGACTCAAGATCAGTTTGTGGATGATTAAAAGGAGATATCACATAAAAAATATTCATAAAATGAAAATATAAAATATTAAAAAATTATAAATGGTTGTTATAACTATAGAATTCCTTGGTATTATTTTTCATAAACTGAATAGAGAAAATAAAAATTCTTATAATTTGAGTTGATGATCATTGAGTCTCGAACCATGTGACTAATTGAATGTGGATACTCATGAAAGATCATGGTGTAAAATATATTGGTGGGAATATTTTATATTGTGATATTTCACTTTCTTTTATGAATTTTAATGATTCTAAATTATTTATAAAATCTCAAATAGGGAAAAAAAATTGTGATGATCCATAAATTTTGGAAATATTGATAAATATATAGAGATTGAAAAATAAAGATATGATGACTATGGTGTTTATAAATTTAAAGAAAATTATGAAAATAATGAGTTTTTAGTGATACATGAATGAGAAATATTATATTGAGGTTATAAAAATATTGAGCATGACCAAATGATTTGGGTTCAATATTTAATACCATAGGTTAAACATCTTCGAGATGTGATCATATTGTAATTCAATTTATTTGATCACTCAAGAGAAATATCCACATTGTTACTGAACAATCCTTGAGTTAAATTGATCTCAATCATTATGTTTCTGTTTAATCATTGATGGATGGATTGATCTACTTGATATATATATATTAGGATACAATAGATTATCTTAGTGAATTTTACTTCGAAACATCCATATAGTTTACTCTGAAGTAAAGTATACTAATTTAGCTGTTGAGTTTAGGATTTCACATTCTCAACCCAAATTATGACCACTTATATAAAATAGTGGAAAATATATGAATCTTACTCAATTCAATCAAAAAAATGTGTGGGTACACTCATTGGGCCAAAAACATATAAAAATTATGGGTTTCTTTGGTTGATTGAATTTTATATCTTAATAGAGTTTGGATAATATTTAATATTTAGTGAATTGTATCCTAACATGTCATAGATATTTATTTCTATAAAATAAATAATAAAATATGTATAATAGATTCACCCACCTCTATACATGGAATAAAGCATTATTTTACACTTCAATTGGCATCATACCATCTGAGGTTTTATTTATAAGTTCTAGAAATTATTGGAGATAAAAATTATGAATTCATTAAAGAGTATAAGAATTTCTACCATTGAAAGAAACAATTATCAATAATAAATGAACATGATGACACATTATCTTCTTTTTAATTTATTAGAGGTTTTTATTAAAAATTTTATGGGATTTAACCTAATTAATAAATATGAACCAACATATTTTTACAAAAAATAAAAATTAGTTTGTTCATTGAAATGAGAGAAATGTTTTAATAGTTTCCTAAATAGAATTGGTTTACATAAAACTAATGGGGATTCAAAAATATTATGTGATCTTGGTAAAAATAGAAATCATTTTCAAAGGAAATGTAGAGGTCAAAAAAGATATATTAAAAATATGGTGATGTAACTTTTAAGATATAAAAAATGAATGATGATGGGACAATTGATGAATAATTTATAAGAGTCTATAAAATTTTCAAAATCATAAAGGTATTTAGTGAAGAATTAGAAGTTTCCATAATTTTTAAGAAGTTAATGAAGTAGTTTCTAGATATATTTTACCCTAAAATTCCTATATAATATGATACTAACAACTTATATCTGAATGGACTACATAACATCATTGTTTATAATAAGACAAAGAAATGCCCATATTTCAAGAATAAGATCAAAGATGAAATGTCATTTGAATCCATGAGAAGACTCAAAATCAAAGAAGAAGAAGAAGAGAATTTATGTGAATAGAAATATGAAGAATTAATTAATGAAGAGTATAAAGGAGTTATAGATCCTATATCATATAACATATAAAAGGGAAAATGAATTTTTAAACCACTAATTAAATTATTTAAATGTGGAGAATTTATTCAATTTTAAATAAATTTAATAACGAAAAATGTTTGTAAGTATTACACATAATATAATGAAGAAAAACATTCAAAAAAGAAATGGTGTAACAACACAAAATAATATTTATGAACTTTTGAAAGAACAAAAAAAAATTCTAGAATGAATATAAGGAGTATAATAAGAGAATAAATGTATTAATTTTCCAATTAATGTACCCAATCAGAAGTGGAAGACTATGAAAAACTCATAACATTCAAGAATCATTTTAAATGACGTGAATAATCATCACATATTAATAAAGAATAATATGAGATAAAACATATAAATAATATTTTTTATTATGAAAATGAAGAGTGTGTTTAGATGAACACTAAAATTAATAAAGAAAACAAGATTTTAATGAAAGGTATTGAATTAAATAAGTAATTAAAATAATAGTTCCTCAAAAGAGAATTTGATTTCATTTTTAAATCAAAAAAAATATGTTAATGGATTTTGAGTAAGATAAAATTATGATTGATCTTGATGAATAAAATTCCTTGAGAGAATAATAGTTAAGAAATACAAAATCAATGTGTATTTAACCTCAAAAATCATTTAATAATAAAACATATGACTTTAAAAAACTTATTATATTAAGAGATTAATTATCACAAGATATTTTAATTTTCAACAAAAAGAGCTCTGTTAACTCTATTCCATCTAAAACTAAAAGAAAATATATTTTTTATAATAGCACAAACTCAAATTCTAAATTAGGTGAAGCATGGTCCAAAATTGATTATTAGAAAAATTATCTACAATAAGTGAATAATATATTTTCATGAGAATAAATTTTTACCTAAGGAAAAACGAAGCAAATTATATTGTACATCATAAACAATGACCTTTTAAGAAGAATTTTTTTTTCAATGTGTATGAAAAATATTAAAATGAACTTACAGTGATTTTGGTTTTTTTATGAAAAAATATTATTCATTCCAATATAATAATTCACTTCCATGGGATATGAATTCATGAAGGTGGAGTAATACTAAAAATATTAGAATATATTTTAAAAGTATGAAATTTTTTATAAAACATTCATCATTTTTATCTAAAAAAATGATTTTGATTACATTAAAGAGATATGTGGAAGATGTGAGAAATGTGTTAACAAGGTGGAACTGCACAGGACTAATCGTCTTAGAGGAGTTGTTATTTTTTTTTTAAATCCCAAAAGATGAAATCCAAATTGTATTATTATTTTATAGTATTAATCTCAATCCGTTAAGTTTGATCTAACACTATTGTAATGGGAATGCTATTTTCTTTTAAAAAAACTCACGTTTCATCAATAAAATAATGGATGGTTGGATTATCACAGAAGGGAAAAAACAATTAGTAATCAATTTCATATTGGTGATCAGAATTATTATTTTTATTTTAGTTACTAAGATGAAAATAAGTTATCACATATAATACTTGGTCATATTAGCCATATAATTTTTAATAAATTCTTAGAGAATGATGTGGTGAAAGATCCACATAAACATAACAGGAATAAATATCGATATGGTTTGTAAAACATTTCATAAAGATCAAATGGCTCAATGGAACTCACAAAATATTAGTGGTTTAGTTTATTAGAACCCTTGATCGTATTCATACTAAATTATACAAATCTATGAGACAAAAGCATACTATAGGTGATCATGTTTACAAATAAAAATCTTAAATCATTATAATTTTTAAAACGTTTTATATGATAAGTTGAAAAGTATTTTGTAGATTACATAAAAAGAATGACATATGATAATTATTAGAAATAAAATTGTAATTATTTTGTATGTAATCTTTAAAATTAGGGATTCAATCTAAAATATAGTGTCATTTACACTCATAGTTATTTTTTAATGTTTCTTATAAAAAGTTTGAAATTATAAACTTGTTTAGGCTTTTGATTTGTAAACATGAAATCAGTATCCCAGATGAAATCATTAATTAATATAATAAAATATCGTTCATATATGGTATGCTTTTTCTTGGAAATATGAACCAATACAATACAAACTATACAAACTGATAGAATAATGAAGCATAATGAAATAAAAAAATATTTTTTGTGATAAGAAGAATACTAATTATTGAGCACAAATTCTCAAAATTCATCTAGACTGAAGAAGTGTACACTATTATACATATATAATGAAAATTACTATTGAGACCATAACATAACATTGTATCATTTGAAATGTGTTAGAATATAAATCCAATACTGATGTACATGAAATAATTTGTAAGTCCTTGTTTCTTAAGATAAATATCAAAAATCTAGGAAAATTTTAAGGGAAATATATAGAAAGGATATTCATGGGATAATTATCAAATAGAAGAGGCCACAAGTTCTACAATATATGGATGTATAAACTAGTTGATTATTTTCATTAAAATTTCATTGAAAATCAACCCAACATGATTTTTATAAATGGAGATATTTTAAAAATGATGAATTGGATATTATGAGGATTTTAGATAAATATAATTAAGAATAAGATGAACAAAAATATTTTTATGATAATTTTGTTTTGGATTAAACAATTCAGAAGGATAAATCAAATAGATATGAGAAGATAATATATATGAGATCGAAGAAGCATGATGAACAAAAAAAACTTAATAGGCTCTTATATAGATAATAAGAAGATTGAGAATTTACAAAAAAACATAAATTATTCCATAGAATAAGCCATAAATAGTTTTATAAGGGTTTGGGAATGAGGAGTGAATACATTATATAAATGAAGATTTTGATCAAATGGAGAAGAATTCCACTTGGGAGCCTATACATAATCATGAAGGAAAAATTTTATAGTTACCAAGTACCTATCCATAAATAAACAAAATTATAAAGGATAGGTGACATGAAACAAATCTACATTTGTATAAAAAGGGAATTATCATATGGAAAGTATTGACATTGAATATAGTTCTCTACCAGTTTTAAGACTTGCATCAATCAAAATTTTTGATATAGTACAGGCTCACAGGAATTGATAAATATATTAAATTTTTTAGAAGATTAATTTCCTTAATGGATACTCAAAATAAGTATTATTTAATTAAAAACCTGAAGGAATCAATCAATATAATGATGTCAACATGGTATAAAGGATGACGAAGAAACTAAATGGGATAAAAACATCCCTTACAGGATAATATTCTATATTAGATAGTTTTATAAGATGAATAAAATATTTTAAAGGGAGGATGAAGAAAATTGTACATGTGAGATATTCCAATAAGTAATTTTGGTATCATTTTATTGTTTATGATGTAATAATTTCAAGTGATAAAGTGAAATATTGTAAGATGTTTTAAAAATTGATGAAAATGGAATTTGAGATGTCATAACTAGGTGATATAAACAATTTTATATAATAAATATTTCATAAAAAATATTATTACATTTTTTCCCAAGAAAAATGTTCCAAATAATTATAGTATAAATATATATTAGAATATTTAAAGGAAGTTTCAACAGATAATGAAGTTTGAGTAAATATTTGAAATGATGAAACTAGAAACTATGTAAATTATAGTGATTTTAGAATGATTAATGGACTTTTTTTATCTAACAAAACTATCACTAGATATAGTTTGTCCATTTACTCTTGGTACCAAATATAAATGTAATTAATTTGTATCACATTTTACCAATGAAATTAATTCTTAGATATGTTAAAGGCACACTGAGTTATGGTTTGTTTTATAGAATTAGTGTAGATATTAATATACTGATGGTTAAAATGAAAGAAAACCCACATTATGTATAGACATATTTCTCGAAAAACATCAATGTGATATGGAATATTTAGAAGAATAATTAAATGAACATAAGAAAAGAAGTGGAATAATATATAGATAAAAAACATCCATGGCCTCAAAGTATTTATATGATAGTTTATTTTTAATACCTTAATGTAGATGTTTACATGACACCGAGGATTTATCATAATAATGATTTACCCATAGATTTTTACAAAAAATAATTTCCAGGATTCTAGATCCTATAATAATGAAATTAAATATCATTTCATCCACACAAGAAATAAAATCGAGATGTTAATTTATATTATCTTTCCATAATGTACTTGATTACAAATTTTTTTGTAAAAGAAATTCCAAGAGATATATTATTTGAGTTAAATTGGATATTTTTTGTTTAACATTATCCTATAACATTAGGAGATGCACGAAATATCCCCACAATGATTTGTTTTATTTTTAAAATTTTATAGTAGTAACTTTTTTATTTATCTATTCTAAATATGATTTTATGGATATTTCATATAAAGTGGGTAAACATTAGTTAGAATGATGTATTTGATTTAGATATGATCATGGATTGATGGGGGGAACATCTATGTCTACTGGTCAAACATTACATTAATACAAGGCAATGATTTTATGAATCAATGATGATAATTATTGAAATTTCTAAAGTGTATTTTATGTTGAGAACAAAATTAAAGGGGGATATTAAAGAACCCAATAAAATTATTGAATGATTTTATTTTTTCAACTATTAATAAGAAGCATTGGAAGATTTATAGATTGTATTTTATGTTTTGAGATACTTTCTCAAACGTGTTTAAGTGAATTAATAATTTTTGTGTTTTTTTAAATGACTATAACTTTATTTTAGAATCTGACTTTACTGCTATTGAATTTATAGATTTTGGACGATCAAAAGTTGAGTGTTTAGAGGTTACATGTTCATAAGTTAGAGTAGGAGAAGAAATTAAAAATGTAGGATGATTTTCTAAGGGATTTGAATATTTTATAATATTTATAATGATTTTATAAGAGTTTTAAAAAAATTATAAGGCTAGTATATATTTCATAAGACTCTGATATTTTTACAAGTCTTTTAATGAAAATATTTACACTCATTTGGTTGTTGGAAATTAGAAAAGGGATGAAACTTACTATGAAACATAAATCTTATTAGTAATTTTGTATGGTTTATCAGTTGATAATTTCATAAAATTAAAGATCACATAAGACATATTATGTCATGCATACGGGCCATGAAAAAAACATAAGAGGAAAAATTTAGGAAAGGCATGAGACCATAAGAGCCATCTATGTTTCTAGATATTGTTAGCCTGAGTATATATTATAAAATTGGTAAAGTCCCATTTTTTAACACTTAGATAAATATTTTATAAGATTAATTTAATCTTATGAAAATTTAGTTATTTTTGGTACATTTGATAGAGCCATCAACTAACATCATGAAATGTAAGGGTGGTATGAATTTATGAATGGGACATCTTGATTCCAAAAGTTATAAATTTTTTAAGATGTATAATTTCTAGAATATTCCTCTAAGGGAAACTAAAATGATTTTATGTTATAGTTATGTTTAAAAATAATAATATTATTATTATTATATGATTCAAGTTGGGATTTTTGGATGATGAAAAGAGTAGATCACTACATGAATATTCTAAAAGTTTTAAATAAAAATATTTTAAAAATATAAATGGCTATCACTAATGGATATTTTTTGGTTATTATTATTAATCATATAAAATGATGAATTAGGTATTTATATAATTTGAGTTACAAATTTAATGGAAAACCACATGATAACATTTTAATTAAGAATATCATGTAAAATCATGGTGTACAAATTAGTTTTTGAAATATTCTATAATTTGATATATTTCTTGTTTATATATATTTAATTAATTATAGATTATTTATAATTACATGATTAAATGGATAATATTACCATGATGTATAAATAAGGTGAATAACATTAAATATAGTGAGATTTAAAAAATAGATACTATAAATATGGAGTTTAAAAATGATGAGAAAAATGATACAAAGACTCAGAATTTAGTGATTTAAGATTGAGAAGTTTAATGATAATATACTATAGGTAATAAGAATGGATGATTTATCAGGGATTAATACATAATATTATATGTTTAAGTTATTTAATTGGTGAGAATATTGTGAATAAGTTTGTTTAAAGTCATTTCATGAAGATAAACATTATTGCCTAGAATCATGAACTAAAAGTTATCTGACATAGTTCAATTTTTCATAATCATTGAATACTAGAGTGATCGAGTATAAAAATGTTTTTACATGCTGAGATTAAATAAATTATACTAAGGAATTTATGTATAGTGTAACAAATTGACCTGGGTTGGACCTACCCCATCACCTAAGTCGGCCAACATCATTACTCAAATTGTGTTCCCAATCTATACAGACTAGCTATAAAAATCGAGGATAACCAAATCACACATGGGAATGGTTTTACCATTAGTAAAATATCATGACCCATCCATATAATTATATTTCCATAACGATATCATTAGAGTCACCAGGAGAAGATAAGATGATACTATAAATATAATCATACATCACATAAAAACATACCACAAGAATACATTTACAATGAATCTCAAAATAGACAACCCAAACACAAAAGAAAGGGTGAAATTAAAATGAAGCCCCAAGAACACCCCAAAAAGTACAAAATAAAAAAATGACTCAACATTAGTCTACCCTTAAGAGACCAAATCTACCCCAAAAAACCCTAGATGATGGTAATTAAGAAGATCAACCTTGGTACATGGTGCTCTTCCCTGTACCTGTGTTCAAAAAAATTAAATTTGAAATGTTTCAAAAGGGATTTAGCATGGTGTGAGGAAAAAGCATTATAGGATACCACTGTGAATACATTAAATTTTTTACCCATGAAAATGAAGAAACTATTTTCAAAACAATTTCAAAACTAAACTAAATTAAAAATATACATTTTCTAATCAAAATTTCAAAATCCATTTAGTTTTCCTTTTTGAATAGAATATTGATTTTTAAAACACTTTTAATTAATGGATCAAATCAATGTACAATACAAAATGCAGAAGCTTCTATACATAACCATGAAGGAAAGAATAAGCCGAGTGTAAGCATCAATGTAATATAACCATATAAATAGAAAAAGAATAATTGATATTGACACATATCAACAATTAAAATTAAATTAATCCAATGAATAAATCATATAAACCAATCTATCAGAATCAATGTGAACCTAGGGGTTATAACCCTTATGAATATCAAGAGAGAGAAAAAAGTATATTAGGTAGATAATAAATATAAGCCCTCTCATCTAACTATTGAAAGGCTCCCACAGTCTCTTTGAAACCAAATTATAGGCTCGCATAGTCCTCCCTATAAAGGATAACATATTCCCACAAAACTATCCCCCACCCACACCCAAGATATCCCATGTTCTAAATCATGTGATCACATCCAAAAAATTTCTCTTATAAATCAATCTATATCATAACAAATATTACAAACAATCATTCCAATTTTATCAAAAAAAATTCCAATGAAAAAAACACATCCTTAAAAATACTATATATATTTAAAATCACAAAACCACTTTTATCCATTTCTCTATATACAAGGAGGCCGTAGAATCCATACCCATTAGGAAATTCACACTTTAAACACCAAAAGTTTCAAAAATCATTTGATGAAAAACATCAAATATAGAATTAAAACAAATATTAAAACATATTAATGATAATTTAAACATAAAACACCAAATATGATTATAAATTTTAATGAATTACATGGAAAACACCATTAAATAGAAAAACATACCGAGGAATCATCTAAATCTCATCACTTCCAATAAAAACTACCTCGATTATGTAGAACAAGTCCTCACACACAAAATAAAAAAAGGACCAAAAATCCCACTATAAAACCTAAATATGGACAAAAACACCTTTAGTTTCCTACATATCTACATGAAATGGAAGAGAAAATCTTATGGTGTATAAAAGAAGAATAAATCAAGGATAAATATATTTACAATAAGGAAAACCTCCAAGAAAATATGAGTAAATCCATCAAGGAGGGAGGAGAGAGCTCTGAATCCAATGACTAGGGGATTAATGAGTGGGGGAAGAAAAAATATCCCCAAAACCATATGAAATAAATATGGGAAAATTGGTAAATTTCCAATTTTTTAATGATAAGGACATGGTCGCATGGTTTGGTCACATGGTTAAGAAAACCATGTTCTAACCATTCTAGTGGAATCGTCCACCCAAAAATGCCATATTCTTTTCTATGTTGTGTCACACAGTTTTAAAAATAATTATCAAACCCTGAGAAAATTCCTTATCAAATACGTCAGAACCCTTCATGTAGTTGGAACATGTTTTGGAAAAATTGTGCGCTAACCATGCACCCTAGTCTATCTATTGAAAAACTCCCAGTATCAACCCATGTCACTAGGGAAATCCATGTACACAATAAAGGATAAATAAATAAAATTAGATGTACAAGTGACCTGTTAGGTGTGAAAAACTCACCACCATTCCAATTTCTATACCCAAATATTCCTTATGTATCACAAGAAGAAATTGGGTGAGGCCATTTCTCCCCCACCAAACATTCCCACTATCATGTCTGATGAATATTATCACCACACTTCATGAGAAAACAAAATAATGGTATTAAATTCCCATGGGGAGCATTGTTCTAAAAATCCATGATATGAATAAGCTTTACTACCCTGATGGAATTGGTATTTAACTCCAAATACTCCCACTCCAATACATGATATAGGTCTGGATGGTATCTCTTCACTTGGGAGATATGAAAGATTTAATGAATTTAGGTTATCCATTGTGGAATATCTAACTAATAGATTACCATCCCGAGACTCTCCATAATAAGGAATTACCTAACATAATATAGTTCCAAAATAACATTCTTTCTCAAATCCCTACATCCCAACTCAACAAATACCTAGAGAAACACACAATCACCCACCTAAAACTCCAATAAATGAAAATTGTTGTTAGAATATGACTATTGATGAACCTGAGATATATTTTTCATTTTCTTAATTTGCCTCACTATATCAATTGTCTCTTAGATGGGGATCATTCCAACCCAATAATTCGCTATCACCTCATCCGAGCATAATATGTATTGGAACGACTGTTCTTAAAAAACCTCAAATGGGGCCATCATGATCTAGTCCTGATATCTATTATTTCATAATAACTTAGCCAAAAGGAGGTTCCTTTCCCCCTAAACCTCTAAATCAATCACACATTCCTGCAATATATCTTTGAGAGTATGGATGGTCCACAATGATTGTACATCATTCGAAAGGTGATATGTGCGGTCAAACTCGTCTAGATTTGCACATCCCCTAGAGTCCCTTCTAAAAGAGACATGTTAAATTGGGTGTCATGGTATGACACTATCATAGAGGCAACTCCATGAAACCGAAAATCCTCAAAAAAATCATGAATATGTGTTCCTATACCTTTATTGACTCTTAGATTGGTATAATGTGGGTTGATTTCATTAGATGTTGGATAATCACCCATATTTCATATTTCCCATTCATAAATTAAGGTATCCCAATCCATAAATCCATAGAGATATCATCCCATATCCACCCTAGAATAGAAAGTAGCTAAAAAAACATAACTAATCTCTGATTCTCAGTCTTGATCTTATACAAGTTCAAGGATATAGAAGACAAAGTCTTTCCCAACATGTGTCATCCCAAGCCACCAATACTCACCTATGAAGATATTAAAAATCTTGGTCTCCAAAGGGTGAACAAACCAAATAGAATTATGATCTGCATGAATCACCTCCTAACATGGGATCAAATGAACTACTAAATTCTTCTAAAAGATATGAGAATCATCTAGAGACTGAGACCAATCACTAGATTCATCATCACTATTTATATCACTACTAATTTACTAGAACTCGGGGCCAAAAACCAGTTATTTCTTAACCCACTCAGCAAGAGAGGTAGTAACCTCTACACTGGGCAGGAATACTTGTCATCAATCGTCTTGTATATTTTGTATTAGATTAATAAAAATGTTTATTATACCCCAATCATTTGATGATTCCCAAACATGATATATTGGAAGACTCATGATCAAAGCATAGGAGACCACATTCCCCTTTCTAAGCGTATAAAAAATATTTAAATCAAATGTTTGAAGGTACCCCACCCATCTCCTCTGCCAAGGTTTTTGTATGTATGAGTGAAAATTTATTATAGGATATCATGATTAAAATAAACTATAAAATGATTCCTAAAGAGGTAGTATTTCCTTGTATTTGTAGAATTTGTGAGTGTTGTTAATTATTTTTTGTGGGTTGAATAATTATGCTCATGTGGGCATAACTTAAACAACCAATGGGCCACAATATGGTTATCCAACATTAACACACCCACAAAAACACAATGGAAGCATCAGAATATAGTGCATAAACACTCCAAGGATCAGGTATGATCAAAACTAGAGTAAATTATTAAAGGCTATGCAACTGGTCAAAAGAAATATGGCACCTCTAATCCCACCAAAAATTCATTCCATTCCCAGTAAATGTTTTAGAGGGATAATATATCCAAGAGAAGTCCCAAAAATAACATCCATAATACCCAAAAAACCCTAAAAGGATGTGCATCATGAAAAAATTATTGGTATGCTCCTTAGAAATTAAAATTCATAACTTCTCTATATCCATTGAATCCACTACCTCCAAAAGTACATGCTGTAAAAAAATTAACTTCCAGAAGCCAAAAATGTCACCTTTTCAACTTGGTATACAGATTATGCTCCCAAAAAACCCCAAAATGACCATCAGATGATCAACATGCTCCTTATCCATCCTGGTATACACTGATATTTTATCTTGAAACACAACTATGAAGGAGTCCTAGAAGAGATGAAAGATTATATTCATTTGTTCCAAGATTACTACTGAAGTGTTGGTAAGACCAAATGGTATAACCAAATACTCTAAATTAAAATAATGAAATAATAAAGTGTTATATGAAACATTCTCCCCCATACCCTCAATCGTTGGGACCTTTATCTTATATATATCTTGGAAAACCAAAGGGGACCTCTAATCTGGTCCAATAGATCATCAATTTTTGGAAATTTGAATTTTAGATTTATTATATCATGGTGAATATTATGATATCATATGAAAATTATAAGGATAATATCTAAATTATTTAAAAATAGAACTAGTTAATCCCATTAAGGAAATCTTGGATGAATAAAACCATAGAACTAAAGATCCACTACCTAAACTTTCGTCTCCTTTAGCTCGACCAAAGCCACCCGATAAGGTGAAATGGAAATATGTCTCATTTTTAGGAGCTTATCGATAGTAAAATCAACCTCTTACTGGTGTGGTAAACCTAAAAAGTCATTAAGAAACACATATGGGTGCCTATCCATGAGCACTAGACGTTTACATGATGAATGATACTCAAAAACATCATGAAACAACCCAGGAAACTGTAATGAGATCAAACCCAACTATGATGCAAATGGTCCATCCCTCTCTGAACACAAATCGCACTCACCCTGAAAGAAATGATTGATCTCATAAAAATGAACTAGTCCCTATGGTGATAACATTCATCAATTTCATTAATATTATCAACAATTAAATGATGATAATGTGGTTGAATATGTCCAAGTACAAACAAACCAAAGTCCCAAATGACCACCACACTATCTACCACAACATGGAACCCAGGGAACTTAAAACCTTTATCCTTCTTCCAACCTAATGGGGGAAGATGGTACATGAAAAAAAATCAATTCAAATCCCATATAAAAAGAATGAATCATCCTATGTGAAACTAAATAATGGGATGCACCAGTGTCAAATAAAACTGATGATGTAGAATAATCAACAAATATCATACCTCAAATAGTGGATGGTATGGAATCTAAGTCCTCTGTAATGGAATACTCTACATTGAGTATCCCTTGATCATACCAACATTGAGTCTTATTACCTTGTTGAAAATTCCCCTTTTCACAAGATGAGACACTCTACCCACGGAATCTAAAGACTACACATGAGAACCCTTCAAAAAAGTGGATCCCACAAAACTCCTGCATGGGTCCAACTAAACAAAATAATGGGATATTCCATAATATCTCAAACTAATGGATTTTACTTGAAGTATATAGGAATTTTTTTCAATTTTTTCATAACTTCAAACAATGATAATAATCCTCTGTCCTTGAAGTCTATAGCAGTATACTCTATCATTGAATGATTAACCTGATACTGCTTTAGAAAATTGTTGGCCATATTTTCTCTCAAGATCTATGTTTAGAAATACTGGTTAATATCCACTTTGAAAGTGGTATGTGAGGGATTATCATGATTCCTTGAATATACCATTTATTCGAAACACTTTCTACCGAGTATTTTTAAAAAATACATATAAAATACCACTTTAGATATCACAGGGGTCATTAAAAACCTGAATATCTTCCCAATACGATCTAACAACTCATTTGGAACATTAGGTTCCTTTTTACCATTGATAATTGGTATATTATTCCTTGAATTCACATGAGAATCTTCCAAGGTCCATTTTCTATTGTGAATACCCATTAAGATCATTTTTTAGATTGTATGAATCACTGACTCCACCAATGATAGATCAACATTAGGATTCACCTGAGGGATAATTTTTGTTGGACTCTCTCTACACCTACATTTGTTCCTTATAAGGGAATTTTATACAGGACACAAAACACATACTTCATCAACCACAATCTGTTGTCAAATAAAAAAATAGTATCAAAATAAAATCCCCTACATGGGTATCAATCGAAACATTAATATGAAGAAGTAAAAAAAGCATAAAAACAATGCATACAGGGTTGATAATAAAACCATAATCCTGAAGAACCCAGGTAAACTCAATAATTGTCATGAAGAAGATAAAACCATGCACTCCCCCATTCCTACCTATTTAGTCTTGATGGTAATAGATCTAAACTACCACTAACTCCAAAAATAATCTCCTCCGATACTATTTTGCATTGAACCTGCCTGAATTTGAACTAGACACTCACCATAGTAATCAAACCACATAGGCTAAAGATCTTTCTCATTTACCATGTGATTTAAACAAGAAACAAACCTAACCAACATACACTTTGGAATGGTTTCACCACTGGTAAATAGGGATGACCTATTCAATAAATTGGATATAGAACACCATATCATTAGAGTCAACAACAATAGATAAGAAGTTACCATAATATTAAACAAACATCATGTACAAACATTCCACAAGAATTCATATACATGGAATCTAAAAATAAAAAAATCAAACTCAAAATAAAGTTTGAAAATCTATAAAAGTCCTTGGTATAATCCAATTGGTAAAAAAGGACTCCACATGAGTCCATGAATGTGAGACCACATCTACTCAACAAAACACTAGATGCCAATAATCAAGAAGAAAAACCATTGTACATGGTTCCATTTCCTTATATGTGTCCTGAAAAATTAAATCTACAAAATCCTAAAATGTCCCAAGTATGGTTTATTGCATAAAGACCTGTAGGATACAACCATGAATCTATTTAAGGCATTTACCCATGAAAACCAAAAAACATGTTTGAAAAAATTTTCAAAACTAAACCACATTGAAAAAACTACAATTTCCAATCAAACATTAATAATTCATTTTGTATTAATTTTTGGAACTAAACATGATTTTCTAAAACACTTTCCAAACATAGATCAAATCAAAAAACAATACATAATACACAACATCTAATCATAAAAAGAATGTTATCAATATGATGATCATAAGTATCAACGTCAAATAACCATATAATTAGAAAATGAAAAAATAGGTATAATAAATATAACCTCATCACATGGAACAAATACAATTAATTAATCATATAAACCAATATGCTATGATTAATGTGCACCAAGGGTCTATAACTATCATACATATCTAGTGTGAGTAAAAAATTATGCTAGCTAGATATGAAATGGAAGCATTCTCGGTCTTCCAACCCAAAGTCTCTAATAGTACATTGTAAAATAAATAAGAGGCTCGCACTATATTCCCTATAAAGGCTTATACAGTCCCTAAAAACCCACTTTATCACAACCTAGATAACCCATATGCTACACCTTACTAACACATCAACATACAAGTTTCCATATAAATTAATATATTCCACAATCCATTTTACAAAAAATCATGACCAATTTTATCAGAAAACATTTTACAATGTGAAAACCATTTCTAAACCTATTTAGAAAAAAATTAAAGTCACAAAACTTCTTTGAACCATTTTATCAAGCAATTAATCTGGATAAAAGCCACACCCATTTAGAAAACCCCACTTTAAATCCAAAATTCTCCAAATCAATCCATAAAATACATGAAATAAGGAATTAAAACTATGAATAAATAATATTAATTGAAATTTGGACATAAAACCCAAAGGATATTATATATCTAAAGGTATGCCTTGGAACCATTTTTAAATTGATACCCCTACCTCAGATTCGATTCAGTTCTTATTTCCTCTAATAAAAAACCTCTCATATAAGGTTGGTAAAGTAATAACACTCATAATACATAACAAATCAAGCCAAAACCCCAATTACAAACCTTAAACCTTTCCAAAACTGCCATAAGGGTTCCCTATCTCCACAAAATATTAGAAGAATGATTAAGGTGGATTAAAAGAAGAATAAATCAAGGATAAATTGACTTACTATAAGCCAAATAACCATCAAACCAAGAAGAAGTCCACTAAAGAAGTATGGGGATAGGTAAATGGATTAGGAGCTGAGGCAACAAGCTTAGGGTAAGAAATAAGATCCCACCAAAATAAATAAATTGATATGAAAAATGTTAAATTAAAATTTTTTAATGAGCTATACATGGTCACATTATTTGGATGTATAGTTTGTAAAAATTTTCACCAACCATGAATGTTCTTATATACACAAAAAAAATCCATATGTTTATCTATAGGGTGTCACACAATATGAAAATCCATTCTCAAATCATGAAAAACATCACTATAAAAAACTATATAATTCCCTTTATTATTAAAACATGGTTTGGGAAAACCGTGCACTAACCATACAAGCTCATTTTTTACTCCAAACTATCAATCTTTGACACCCCAGAATAGGGAACTCCATGAACACACTCAAGGATAAATAAAACTAAATATTATATATACCAGTGTCCCAGAGATCCTCACATCTAGCCTACCTAATTATCTCCTCTTGAGTAAAATCTATTTGTTCTAGTGTTGAGTGAAGGATTTCCCCTTATAAACCTAATCTATAATTACTTTTATGAACTAGTGAAAAAATAGTCATTGTAACTTAATTAGAACATAATAATAAGTACCTACCTTAATTAGGATAAATCCATTTAAAAATCATGAGTTCCCTATGTTTCTTTTATTTTTAATATCAATAAGGCATGTTTAATATTTCATATTGATGTGATTATATTTTAATTTCTAACTGATGTTTATTCATAAAGAAGATGTTATAAATAAGAAACAACTAATTTAACCCACATTTCCATTGGTACAAAACATTCATAGGATCATAAATTATTAATGATCATTAATTATATTTTTATTATTATGTATTATCAAATATATAATTAATTTGATTATTAATTACATTACTAATTAAAATTAGTTGTTATTAGTGATTACAAATTACTTTATTAATTATTATTAACTACATTATTATTAATAAATATTTTTCACTTGAATTTTAAATATGTTATATATTTTTATTATGGAGATATAGAGAGAGGTGGAAGACCATTGTAATTTCCTTGGTGATCAAGGATCTGAGGGTAAGACCACTAAAAATGACTTTAAATGCTCTACAAATTTCAGATTTTTTTAATAAGCAGTGTTCCATTTTTCTATCAAATGATAAGGATTCAAAACTGAAAGGGATATCTATTGATCTTCTGAAGAAGATTTCATTTGAATGCTATGAAAGTGATTTTATGGGTTTCCACCATTACTTGAGAATAAATTAAATGACTCACATCACAGGGAAATTTAGTGTTTTACATGTTCATACTAATAAGGATATGGTTAATAAAATATTAAACTTATAAAAATTATCCCTTATGGAAAAAATCATTCATTAACAAGGGGAAATAACCTAGATATTTAATTATTTGGTTATGATAATCCAATATATTTATGGATTCTTAAACTAGAAGACCAAAATTATTGGGAAAAGTTACTATTACATCATCTTTACATAGGATGAAGTGAATATGGGAGCATTGTGTTTTAGTTAATTAGCTATGAAACCTAAAATCTTTATTATTCATGAGTGGTAATAGAATTTGGAACCCTTTAATGATAAATATTACTATATAAATAATAAATTGAGTATTTATAGTCTAAAAATAATTTTTTGGTAGTGAAAAAATAAATGGGATGTTTCTTTTTCAGTGTGAATACAATTTATGATTGATAGAGAAATTGATAAATTTTGTTATTTTCATTAAACTAGGATCCCGGTTGTGAATAACATAGATGATACTCTATTGGAAAATTTTATTATAGTAATAATGGAGGATAATGAGAATATATAGTTTTAATGTGGGAAACATCACAAGTAATATATGATTGTATAATCATATGATACATCTCAGAAAAATTTAGATCATCCATGAAGTATAATATTTGTAACTTTAATGGTCTTAATGAATCTACTTATTTGAATAATATGATAAAAGTGAAATATATGTTCATAGATCTATATTCTTCTAATGGTAATGATATGAAAAAAATTTCACGGAATAAATCATCTAATCTAGAAACATCCATTGAAAAATTAATAACGTTCCTCTAAAAAAAGGCAAGGAATCTATGCATCCTAGTGTTTTTGATTTATGTGTGTGAGTTTGGTGCTTCCATTCTACATTTAGAAAATATTTGGTGTCTATAAGTATCACTATTCTCCCTATCATATTGTAATATGTATAGGATGGATATTAGGTGTAAATGGTTACCACTAGTAATTTAAAATAGGGGTATAAGGTCACCACAGATAATCATTTGCCACCCCAATCTCGTGGTCAATATGTTATAATAAGTATTTCACCTCATAAGAATTATTATAATGTTTAAAAATATTATTTTCCCATGGTTTATTATGGTAACTATTTTAAAATAATGTAAAATGAATATGATCTCTCAAATCTTCCATCCACTAATTAGATTAAATCCCATAATGACAACTCTCTTATGAAAAGAAGAATACATGTTGATTAGATGAATACAGAGAGGGTAAAAATCAAAATTAATGTAGGGTATAATGTAATATCATTAATTTTTATTTGAATAAGTAAAATATGCCCTTGATTCCCCTAGAAATGTGACGTACCACTAAGATTGTGGTGGGGGGGAGTAAATCTTAGTACTCCATTATAAATTCCTTTAAAGTGAAATAAACCTATATGAATTGTTACAGTATTGATCATCCCAAACATAGTTTATCACACATTACCTTTTTCAATGAAAATAACTAATAATTCATGTCACATAGGATTTTCACAAGTTTCACCCCTAGTGTCGGTGACTACATCCTTGCTAGGTTTAGTCGCTATCAGAGATGTAGATTTTCCACTATAATCAATTATAAAATATAATTGTTATGGGAATATATCATCCCTTTACCAATATTTCTTACCAACACTATCATTAAGTGTTGACCTAGGTTCCCACCTATTTAAATTGTTACAACCAAACAAGTTAGTAATATCACTTTTACTCATAACTTATTCTGAAAAAAAAATCATCTTCCAATCCTTGAAAATAATATAAATTAGTTTCTAATCACAACCCCAATTTATGAAAAATATAGTTATGGTACTTGATCTAATAGAGAAAAAACTTCTGGGATTCTCTATTAAAATACTTAATATAATTTTGGTACTTCTTTAACTCTATTAAAATCTTCTAGTACTACCAGTCCACTTCTATGTCCAGTTTGAACTACTTGAATATATAACCTAGAATCACTATATATCTCATATAAAAATATTTGCAGAGATATATTAATGAACACTACATGTATATACCCAACCATTCTATATTAAATTATGTATATGAGAATCACATCTTTAATTTCCTGTAATTCTTAGTCAACCACTTTAAACTCCTATACAAATATTAATATTTGACTTCATCAAAGTCACTTAAAAATAATAGTGTCAAATTTCATCCAGGATCTCAAAATTATCATGTAGAATCATGTTTTTTAATTAATTATTTTTGAATATTTGTTATCAAATCAATATTGTCACAATAATTTTACTATAAATAATATTTATATGAAATATTTTAGCCATTTTAAATAATTTAACTTCCAGGAGATTCACTATGCTCACCTTTTGGTACCACCTATGTCTCTGAGTTACACCAACCATTTGAATCATACAGCCATTGAATATACAAACTCCGTTTTACAATTATTATTAGATTATAGTGTTTAAAATTCATTTCTATGACACATCATTTAAACTCTTGAATTTTAAATCATAGGATCATAATTTTTAATTAGATTAAATTATTATCAAATCCATTTATTATCATTATTTCTAGATTATATAAACTTTCATTCTTCATCATTCAACCTACAATGCTTCCACTTCTCATCTTTGTATTTCCTCAAATTTTTTCCTTGTAGCTTTTGATCTTATAGAATTAGGAAACTTATCATCTTCAACAACATTCAAGTTATAACTAAATATATATTCTTTTTTAATCTTAATTTGAAGGATCTATTATTTTTTATAATAAAATCCTTTGGAAATAACTTATTCTCTGGAATACCATCATCATGAACTTTTATAACTTTTCAATATCCACAATATCATTATTAGATTCTATTACATCAGATTTATGCATCATTATACAAACATTCTTAAAATTAATTTTTAAATTCATATACCTTTTCTGAATCCCCATTTGGATTCATTAATCCAACTCATCTTGAATCACATTCAATTTACATATCACATTGATATTAGTTACATTCAGGAACAATATATCATCCTCTATCATTAACTTCTAAAAATCTTTGGGAGCAACCATCTGGAATTAGATGACCCATATATAAATAATAATTATTCATACATATCTCGATACCCTCTATGCCATTTTCAAATTCAATTTTTTCAGTCAATCGTACATATTTAGGGATCTTCCAATACATTTTAAGTCATTACATCATAAAAAATTATCATGCATGAAAGATTAAATATAAATCAATGAAAAATGCATTTATTTTTCTATTCTAGAAATAATTCGACATATTTTAACTTATAGAAATGTATTTTGGACACTCATATGCCACCAAAAATAGTTAATGATATTTTTAAGGACCCAAACTAAAAACATTACATAATTTCCCATTTTTAGTAAATATATCACTTTATTACATTTATAGGAATTTAACAATTTATAGTTTTATATAATTATATGACAACCTTATAAAATAAGCACATATGTTTCAATATAGACACATCCAACCAATATATATTTTCCCCATTAAATAATTTATTTTCAAAAGAAACATGTTTTTATTTCAAGTAAAATATTTATGCCTTTAAACTTGAATTTTTCATTGTCCCTACTCATCTTTAAACAATGTGAATAATATTCGAAAACAACCAATGGGTAAAATAATAACCATAAGAGATATAAAATAAAGAAATCCATTGGTCAAGTGAAAAAATGAAAACCCCTATTTTTTTACCTTATCCATGTTATTCATTAAGCATATAAAATAAATAAAAAAACATGTAAAATAAAATTATTAATCATGTAAATATTTTAAAACAAATTTCTTAAAAATAATAACCCTTATAAAAAACATAGAACACCATATTCATAACTCTTGTTTACTCTGGTCATAAATAATTGGAGCCCTGTTAAATCTAAAGGACAAACCTCCTTGGTTATCTCCCTATTTATTTACTTTGAAGATACAGAACATTACCCAATGCATTAGAGATCTATATCATGATCACCCATTATATATGGTGTATCGTTCTCACCCATCGTATAATATGTATCATGACGGCCTGTTGTATAAGTGGTATCAAACTAAATCATCATCATCTATAATGAACATGTACCATATCATGATTTTTTAATTTCTCATTTTCATTATAAATACCATGAATTCCTCTTTTGAGCATATTAGAAAGCCTGTCTCCAATTTTTCCATAAAAATATGGAGAAATATCATTTTCTTTTAAAACTACTTAAAATGAAAAAATAAAAACATATTGTGTAAATTATTTCATTTTTAAATAACTAAAAAAATTATAAAGTAATATTTAATAAAAATAAAAGGCATGATGGTGGTAATGTTCATTCTTACTGTAAAATTTAAAATAATGATTAATTCCACACATTCAGTAAAATAACATCATTTGAATAAAGAATCTTCCTTTTTAAACCATGAAAAGAGAGTAAACAATTATAGAAAACTTCATTTTATATCCTTATTAGTACATATAATTAAACTCTTGAAACTTTTTAATTAACATGGAAAAAGAGGGGAAATAGAATAATTAAAATGTTACTTTAAAAATATGGTTCTAAAGAAAAACACCTTAGGTAAAATACCTTCTAGCGCCATATGTTATTTAACAACTTCAAAACAAAATTATATTATTTATTTAATAAATTAATAACCATTATCATGTTCATTAAATTATAATTACCCATTTTATACAAATTATTACACTGATTTATTAATTTACATAATCATTGATGTTTATGTTGGATGTTTTGGGGACGTTTGATTCATAATTCCAAAATTGCTTTGGCAGGTTTACCATATCCAATGGGGTAATAGTTCCATAATCTCTATAATATTAATCAGGATATGATTATCATTCATTTACATTAAATATAGTTTTATTAATATCCATAATATAAGTACAAGAAAATTAAATCACATCTCTTCATAGAGGTGGTCGTGCACATGTATACATGAACAACATTTTAATTTTTAAATGGATAGAATTGAATTAAAACTAAACATATATTATCTTTATAAATTTATAATTATGACATGAGTATCATATATATATATATAAATTAAATCCATAATAATAAGAATCCTTTTAAGGTGGTGATAAAAAATGAAACACAACGCTTTGTGGAGGTCCAAATCCACATGTACAGACAAATGAGATTTTCATTTCCAATATGATAGAAAAGGAGATGAAAATATAATGACCCATACTTAAACATTAAATAAACTATAATTTTTTATTCAATAATTCAATCTATTATATTTTAGAATCATTAATGTTATGGGTTATAGATAATTGCGTTATCATATATGTATGAATAAATATAACATCTAAAATTGGACGCTTCAACTTTGTATCCACTCTTCCAACAATAAAAAACTTTTAAGCTCTAAAAAGTTTTATTTTCTTTAAATATCATTAAAATATTCATCATGACATCACCAATGTCCCTTATAATCTATTAAATAATCTGAAAATCATTTTAGAAAATGTGACAAGAACAAAAATATCAGTAAGTAACATATAAAAATAATCAAAAAAACTTACTAGCCTATGAATATATATAAAATATTACGTCTATAAAAATAAAAATTGGGTTCAAAATAAAATATTTATTACCCAAGAAATCAACTTATCTTCCCAAATAATTTCCAAAAACTGTTAGAAATAAATTTTAAATGAGAAATAACACTCATAAAAGTTTCGATTCATTAATGAAAAACATGTAATATATTTTTCAAAATATTTATACTTTTCATCCATAATAGGGAGTATATAATTTCTTTTAATAATTTGTTTATTTTACTAATTTATGAAATCAAATGATTTTTACATCAGTAATGTGGGATTATCAAACAAAAGGGATGTCTATTCACACCTATGTAAATTAGTGAACCATAAACAATCATCAGATAATTTAAAAATATGAATGTAGATTTATCATGGGATGTTTCACCTAAATATAATTCAATTACATTAAAATTTTCTCAAGATTTTCATATAGAGGCATATGATGATTCAGGAGATTGAGATTATCCCTATTTAGAAAATTGATATAATAAAACTCCATATAGATTAAAGAGAGGTCTTATGAGTTAGATTCATGATTTATTTAGTCAATGGAATACATTAAATGAAAGTATATTAAATATTTTTGTTAGTGATATAGATTTTGGGTCTAACAAAGGGGTCACGTGGGACATATGGGTGTAGAGGGACTACATGTGCCCTCTCATACATAATGTTATGATTTTATTAACTTATGAAATCATACAATGTGCATAAAAACCATTTGAAATAATATATAAATAATAATTTTAATTGTGACATCAATTTTATATCACTCTTACAAATGGATTAACCAACTTTGTAAATTCCAATATTCTCTATCGAGAAACTTAACTGGTTAACTCAATATCTTTACCCAATATATTAGAGTGATGTATTAGTATCACCAGTCCTTTGTTTATAATAGAACCATTATTCATTATAAAAAAATCCCAAGAACAATATCATTATCATAACAAATTAAATATTTCATTTTTTTGTTAGTATACCCATAAATATATTTTTTGAAACCATAAAAAAACATTTCTAAATATTGAAATATCATTTAAATTTAAAAACCTTTTTTTGAATAATCATAATGAAGGAAAATTGTTTTCTCATTAAATAAATTGAATATTATAAAACATTCAAGTCATCAAATAACATTTACAATGGAGGAAAAAACTGCTGACATCGTATACATTAAAATTGATCATTCCTTTTGTCTTTTTGTCAAAGTGTTCTCTATAAATTACATAAAAATATTCCTTTTCAATAAATTTTAAATAAATTAAAATGTTACATAAAATATTAATTATAATTTATTTATGTCCATATAAATACATTTGTAAAATAATTTTAAGAATTTGGACATGATTGAGAAATATTTAGAAAATCAATATTTAAAAGATTTGAAATTAGGTTTTATATTAATGTGACGGTTACCACGAGTCTGAATCATCATGGAAACTAATTATATATTTGAATATTATAATTATTTTAATTGTTTTCATTATTATGAAAATTTTAAATTTTTATAATTCCTTTTATTTTTTTACCATGTTATAATCAATTATAAATTCAATTATGTTCATATCAGAAGTTTATATAAGATTATTCTCATATGTCTCAAATGACATTAGTGTCTGGACTATGGTCAAAGTGGTCATTATTTAATAATATATAGAATAATAATCATGACATACTTTTCATTTTTATACAATAATATTACCTTTAGAAACAACGATGAAATATGGTCATAAAAAATTATTTATATTACAGTCACGGAAATAGTAGGTCATATATATGTATGAGTAACATTTCTATTTTTAATGAAAATGATGAAGAAAAAGATATTATAATTTTATATTTAATTAACCATGATTATTTCATAAGCATCATATTATTTAATTAAAAAAATAGATATACCATCCATGTGATGTGGTCAGGAATAAAGATTCACATTGCTTCATGGACGTGGTAATCTAAATATACACACATACAACATTATCATTATATAATGAATTGAAATGTAAGAAAATATATGACACCACATATTTAATGAATTATTATTATGTCATAAATATTATATATATATATATATATATATTAAATCTATCATTATTACCACCTATGAGAGGTGGTGATGTAAAATCAATTACATCAGTTCACGAGGCTGTAGTCCTAGATACACAGGAATGACGATTTCATTTCCCATTTGATGCAAGAGTATATGTATATATGTTATTAAAATAAAATAATAATATCAAATTATACATGTGATATTGGTTTTATTACTTTATAATTTTTGAATAATTTTTTTTTTGTAGGAAGGAGAATAAATATAAATAAAACATTCATTTAAATGCTATACCTCTTATCAGATAACCTCATTTCCATCACCCATTGAGCCCTATAAGGTTGGTACTTTAAAAAAATACATATATAGTTTGATTAAGGTTTCTTATAAGGTATTTCGGTAGGTCTTGGTTGATTATAAGTGCTCAAATGGTTTGGGTAATATATGAGAAGAATTTTTGTTTTATAAGTGTGGGAGCGACATTCTTGAAATTTATTAAAGTATTAATTTAATTTAATTTTATTTCAGGTTAAAGTGGATAAAAATTTATATAATTAAAATATAGGATGATAATTGGTAATAATAATCTCATATTATAAACTATTTACAAGTTTAAATTATTTTTTTACCCTTATATCTTTGTTTTAACCCCCAATTAACCATTTTTACATTTACCGTGATATAAGTGATTTTCACCCTTTAGAGGTAATTAAAATTATCATAAAAAAAGAAAGTGAACCATAAATTGACCATGAATTATATAATAAACCATATCCCATTAACATGTATGATTATTGGATTTTTATGAATTTTAAATAATTTAATAAAATATTATTTATTGGAAAATATCATTAATTTTATTTTTATAAATACATGAAATATTATAATATAAAATCTATATAACCAAGGTAAAATGTTTCCAAAAGTACATGGATTCAATAATAAGGAATATAAGAGATTAATAGAGTCATAAAATAAAATTTTGTTAGAGGCCGACCCCCTCAAGAGAAGCATAGAGAATTTCAGAGAAAGTCCTTTTCCCTCGGTTTGCAAAGGTCTCTCGCGAAGGCAGTGTGCTTCGCGAAAAAGGAGCTTTGCGGCGGGTATTCTAGCTCCATGAAAGACATGCGCCCCGCGTTGGCTCAGTGAGCTTCATGAAGAGATAGGAGCTTCACGATAGCCATGCATTAAGAAGGTTGGAGCATCGCAGGAGTGTTTCGTGATTGAGCTTCGCGATTGAGCTTCGCGAAATGGCAGGGGCTCCGCGAAGTCTTGTTTGAGCTTTGCAATATTAGGAGCCTCGCGATGTAGGGTACTTTGCGAAGGCCTTTTCCAAAGGTTGTTTGCCCTGTGGTCAAGGGAAAAGGGGGTATTCATCAGTGGTTGGAATTTGGATCTTAACAGAGCATTAGAAAACAGGACTCTGATTCAAGAAAAGTCTCATGCTGAAAAGGAGACAATGAACTTCGTGACTATAAATTGAAGAGACCTTCATGTCTATAAACTGAGTGTGACTTCACCAACAGTAGTGAGCTAGGGGGAGTCAACGGGAGTGAACCGAGAGAAGCAGTGAGCTATCCCTAATCCTTTGTAAAGGCAGTGATCCTAGGATAGAGTGACTTTGCCCGAACAATAGTAATCTCCAGCTAGTGAAGCTTAGTGGTTTTTTTGGTACGACCGACAAATTGTCGGCGTATGCTCCTTGGACGTAGCCCTTAGTGGTGAACCAAGTAAAACGGGCCATGTCTTCTCTGTTTATGTGCATGTTTTCTTTTTGATCTTTGTCATCTTACAGGTTCAACAAGTTCCTACCAACGTGGGAACATGATCCACAACTTTAAGAAGAAAATGTTGTCACCCTGATTCACCCCTCCCCTCTCAGGGTGTCCCGGGGTCCTTCATTTTCAACAGTGAAAATATATTTTAAACATTAAATAATATCAATAATATTTCTCTCAACTTTTCATCAATCAAAATAATTTATTAAATATATTTTTTCTGAATAAAACAATGTTATATTTTTTGAGGAAATTGTATCCCTTAATTTTATGAAATTTGGGGCCATGATTCTTATATTCTCTCCCCATAAATCAACTCACACAATTATAATCATACATTTTTCAATAAAAGTATTTCTATATTCCCAAAATATAATGAATAGAGTTATATACATCCCACCCATTGACAAAAAAATCTAAAAAAATATGGGGAAACACTATTAATTCCATAAGATAGGGGAAGTTTAAACATGATATTTTTTACATAACTCATTAAAAATTCAATTGGAAATGATTTAGTGATAATATAAAAAAACTAATATTTAATTGGAAAATAGAGAAACTTGAAAACAAATATCAAATCATTCTCCTTAATGAAATTATATTTAATATCAATATATTGAAATCTATAGTGTTGGGATGGATTCTTAGAATGATCAATTTCACACCAATTTTCAAAAATTAATTTTCAATGTATTTTAAATGTTCTCTTTCAAGTGTTACAGTTCTAATTTCACTAAAAACATTTGTGTACAAGCATGTGTTCCAAAAATATATTTTGATTCAACTATCCTATAAGTCATATAACTATATTTCTTTCTATGAAAGATCACTTTTCTTTCTATAAAAAATAAATTTCATCTTCATGTTGATATTCAATCGTTATACTATCTGACCCAATCAGTATTAGTGAATCTCATTGAGCTTAGTTCATGATTTCTTATATACATTAGAACATAATTCAATGTTCCTTCGACATATAGGATTTTTTTCATCCAAAATATGCGATTCATGTGGATAAAATTGTTACCTTTCACTTATGTGTATTATATATAAGATATATATATAGGATGAAATGTCATAAATCATGCTTCTAATCAATTCCATAAAGTTCCACTAATTAAAAATCTACAACTATTCATCATTAGACAAAATTTCATTGATTATTATAGAGGTGTATACTTCCTATGAATATTCAATGAAAAAAATTATTTTATAATTCCTTGTAATATTAATCATTTTAATGGAAAATGTAAATTCTTTTTTATATAATTAGAAAACCTAGATATAAATTCATCATTAAACGAATTAAAATCTCAAAATATATATTATCTTTCCTAAAAACTCTTCACAATAATACTTTATATCCCCTGTAAAAAATATTTCATCAACATAAATAATTAAAATTAGATTTCTTGCCCTTATATCATTCAAATATAATTTTCAATCAACTATTACTTTGTAAATGTTATCTTTTTTTAGAGAACTATCAATTTTATAGTTTCAGGGTCAAAATTCATGATTTATCCCACATAAGTATTTCTTCAACATTCACCACAAAATTCCATGGATATCTATATAAAACCATTGGGTTTATAAAAAAAATTCTTTCTCATGTTATCTATTATGAAAAACTAGAAATTAAATATATATAATAAGCTATTTAGTTTCTATGAGATTCAACTACCAAAAACATTTTGATATCTTCAAATCTTTTGAGTATTGGAGAAGTATCTTCAAATTCCACACATTCCACCAATGAATTGCCCTTGAAAACTAGTTTAGTCATATCACATGAAATATAACCATTCCCATTTAGTTTAGTTCTACCCAAACACACCTGGTTCCTATAAAACTCTTCCATATTTTCATGGAATAAGATCCATGTTTTTGTATTTAATATTCTAATTTAAATTTATATTTTTTAGAAGTTATAGTTTATTTCTGATCAATGGGTTTTGTTATTGATTTTCGTTTAGCATGAAAAATAATATACTTTTTATTTTTAATACTCAACTTTTAATCAATCATCATTAGAGATTCTTGAATTTTTATTATGTATGTTGATTCAACTATCTTCTATAATATATGAAATTTTATACTTTTACCTTCATTAACACTTTCCTCATCACTAGATTAATTAGAGTAATTAAAAACCTAGATTTTTTCCCCATGACCTTCCATTTTAATTATTTTATTTAACATGATTACTTATGTTAACTATTTAACATTTTATTTACCTAAATCACTTTTTATTTAATTGTTTATAATGACTTTGACATCATAGGAATCAAAAAAATTTATATAGCTATTTTTTTCGAGAACTTATATATTATTCTATTGGATGAATATCCCAGGAATAAAAATTCGTCATATTTTTCATATATATGTCCCAAATCTACACATATTATCTTTAATAAACATATAATAAAAAAAATACAAGTATTTAACTGTAGTTTTATTTTTGTACTTTATCTCATAAGTATTAGTAAATCATTCTAGACATAGAAAACATCTATTTTGAATATATGAAATTGTAAATACAAATTCTCTCTAATGGGAATTTTTGAGTTTGTATTATGAAAGCATGGTCCTTCAAATCTAAACTAAAATTAATTTCTTTTATTTCAATTGATCCACTCTATTTATGAGAATAATGATCATTATACCGATTTTAAGACTCATTATATTATTTTTTCTCAAAATCATGATGTAGATACAATGTTTTTTTACAAATTCCATTTGAAATATTTTAGAACAACTCTTTAAATTAATATTTTTTTTCATTCACATCATATTGGTCATCCAGGTATAATCTTCAATGAATGTGATCTAGTAAAAATCTGATTTTGTGGATTAATGCCCAATCAGTCCAAAAAAATATTAATGTATATGTTTAATTGGTTTATTTGACTAAATGTTTTCCATTTTTCCATTTCTATGTTTTATAACCCCTTATAGATAACATCTATTTCTCTATTTATTTGGTGTAGGTCTATCAGTATATATTATTTTTGAGATTTTACTCAAATTCCTTTGACCAATATGGACAACCCATCCTTTCCCTAATTGATTTTCATCTATAGCACTCATATAACATGAATTCTCAGTTCTACAACATAAAATAAGTTACCAATGGTTATTTCTATGTCAGTGATAATCCTTTCATCTCTTACCCACCTAATGATATGATAATTTTTTATTGAGGAATATATTCTAATTATTAAAAATCTGGAACACGTAACACCCCATGATTTTCATATATATTTCCAATTAGAATAAATTCCACATGTTTGAGGTCTTACGATAAAAGAAAACCCAAATTAATGGGAATACTTATTTATTATAGTAATAAAATTAAATATATAACAATACACTTAAATAGAAAATAACTAAATAAAAATCATTTATTATTTATTTTAGATAAATTAATCCCATTTGAATAATAATACCAAAGAAATGTTTTTAAAAAATTCATGGAATGGTTTTTGAAATAATTCAGTAACCTCTAGGAAATAATTAATAAATTATAGGAAGTAAACCATTAATTATTCATTCCTAAACAAAAATATATTTTAATTTTTTTTATTTTATATTATATAAGTCTACTTTAGATGATAAAATTTATTATTTTAAAATTTAAATTTAAATTTAATATAATTAATTTCTTTTATTCAGAATATTAAAATTAGCTTATGGATAATTTTTGGTATTTTTATGAAATGGTTTATTATTATATGAATTGTAAAAAATACTATTTTTTACAATACCAAATCGTTTATAACAACATAATGATATAAATATGTCATATAAATTTATAAAAAAATTCTCATGAATATTTTGATTTAAAGAGTATAATAATGAATTTAAAAAATATATTGACCGAATGGCCCGAAGGCCTTGTTTTTATTTTTATTTATAGATAATATCCCTTTTAAGGGTTGAAGTGGAACTCGTATATGACCCATTAGACCAAGGCACAAGGCCCGACATGACTCGCAATACATGACCCGAAGGACTAGAGGCATATCATTCCCATTACATGACCTGTAGGCCCAACCCACTAGAACAGCCCCTCCCCAGCATCTTGCAGCATTGATCTCCTTAGCTCCCCACCTTGCATTGATGATTAGCTAGCATTTCCCTGTACAAAGATGCACGATGTCTGGTCATAATGGCAGCTACCATACCCTCTCATTCTTCTAATCTGGTTAGCTCTACATCTAGTGAATTCTACTACTATTTCTATGATCCTCTTCTAGGGCATGTTTTGTGTGAACTGGGCTACTCTATGGTCTACGTGACCCGAAGACCCTGTGGCCCGGAGGCCTTTGATGACCTGAAGTTCCTGGAGACCCGTAGGCCCAAACCGGTGGCCCGAAGGCCGAAATCGGGTGAATAGTTCCAGCTGATACAGTACTGAATTGTAACTACTACAATACAAATCTAGTACTGCTACAGTACTACTACAATACCCTGATAATTATCTTCCACCCGGTTTTGAACCTGGGTCTCTTGGATACCAAGCAGGAGCCCTTACCACTCGGGTACGGGCTTGTTGGCAAAACGTGTGTTGCTAACACCGACTCCCAGATGGGGGCCCCCACTGGCCCAAGTGCATGCCACGTTCCCCAGCTAAAAAATGTATTTGAATCGCCCTGTTCCTAATATGAACAGTGTTCAAGACTGGTGGGACTCAATCCTGCTCCAGTTCCCACGGAGAGCAAGGGGTACAACCAGCGGGTACCACTCTGCTAACACCCCATGCGATGAAACATGTGTTGCTAACACCGACTCCCAGAGGGGGCCCCCACCGGCCCAAGTGCGCACTATGTTCCCCAGCTAAAAAATGGATTTGAATCGCCCATTTCATAATATAAATCATGTTCAAGCCTCGTGGGACTTGATCCTACGCCAGTTCCCACGGAGAGCGAGGGGTACAGCCAGCGGGTACCACTCTACTAACACCCCATGGGCTTAAAGAATATATTTTTTTGGAATTTTTAAACTCATTATTTACTTTTTGGAACCTAAGTTATATCATAATCTAATATAAAAGTATTTTAGTATTTTTCCATTAATTAAGTATTCCAAATAATTCATTCAGATTCACATTGATTTGAAATTTAGAAAATATTATTTTTTTTATCATACACCAATAAATTTTAGGAGAATCATTATTTTACATTATTTTTGGAAATGATTTTTATCCTTAGAAGGGTATTTTTCTAAAAATTATTTTCTATATTTTATGTGTATGTTTGTTAAAATTAATTGTTTCTACATTTATAAAGTGAAAATTATAAATTGGTGTTAATATTTTTAATATTAATATTCAAATAAGGTATTAATTTCAATTAATTTTTTTTATGAAAATATGTTACAATGATTAAAGTTAATCACCAATATAATGGTTAAATTATTTAACAAATGGTTAAACAATGTGATAAGGCCAATAATATATCAAACAATTATCTATAATTGATCTAATAAGTTTATTATTAATTCACCAATATTATCTTTAAAACTTGGGTACAATTTTATCACTTTACTTTGATAATTAAATTTATTTTATTTAATGTTATGAGTATTTATAAAAGTGCCACGACTCTCAACTAAAAATTTATCTTCCACTCCATACCTCAAACTACAATATTACATTAAATTTATCATTAATAGCTACAGGTATTATCTCTTTTATAATCCAATTTCAATTTATTGAACCTTTTCCCCTTTGAATAAGTCTTAACCGTTTCATTTCTAACATGACCATTAAGAGGGGAATCAATATATCATCGTATGCGATATCTTATTCTTGATATTTCTTATATATCTTATCTATCTACCAATTCATAACTTTAATTTATAACTATTATAATTTTTTTTAAAATAATTAATATAATCCTAAATTTATATTATCATTATGAAATAGAATTTTCATACTCATTAAATTATTCTAACACAATCCTCTTGGAGTAATTTTTTTCACATAATTGAACAATGTTTTAATGTTTATGCCATTAATTTTAATGTAATTCTAGGTACGAGTAAAATTATGTAAATTTAATTAATTTAAATTTTGTAAAGATTATATAATATTTACACACACATTTTTATTGAAAAATAAAATCAATTATTTTTATAGAATCTATATTTACTTTAAAACATATTTTTTATGTTTTCTATGAAAATTATCCCAATATATTACAAAAAATTACCATAAGACTCATATTTTATATAGAAACTCTAAAAGGTAATGAAAATTATGTATATTCTGAAACCATGATGAATGTACAACGACTAGAACCTCCGAATTCAATATTTTTTAGTAAACGGAAAAGTTAGCAGAAATTATTTATTTTGACAATGTATTGTTACTAATTGGGTGATAAGAAATTAAAAATGAATCGTATTTAGTAATATTAAAATAAATACAGTTCTATAATAGATGTATTATAAATTTTAATTTATTATATATGATATTAGATCATTCATATCCAGGAGGATGTCTAAGGTAATGTTTATTCTCATCTAAATTTCCCTTCATTGAGATATGTTCTATAATTACTACCATCATTCCATTTGGTGGTTTATATACCACAAATGAATGTATTTTGTGAAATTTATTATAAATAAATATTATATTTTCAAATATATCTATGATTATCAGTTTGTTTAGATTTTGATTAAATGATTACCAATGGAATAAGGGGTTTTCCTTAAAATCATTCATATGATAGGTTTGATGTCTTTTATAAAACTATTTTTCATGAATGATCATATTAATTTTTATCTAAATAATATTTATCTATATACTCACATTTTTTACCAATATCAATTTTTTCCATCATTTACTTTTATTACAAATGTATAAAATGAATCTACATAATTGTTTCTATATAGGGCACATTCGAATTTATTTAAAAATGGGTGAAAATAATGTTTTCTTAACAATTACCATTTGATAACTTTTTCTATTCATCAAGTATATTATTTTTATTGAGCTTCAATTAAATTTTTCCATCACTTTTTTACGAAAATTACATTTACATTATTCTATGAATTTATTGTTTTTAAATGATACTAAAATAATATGATATTTCAACATATTTTTGAATGTATATTTATAATGGGTTTATAAATTAAAATTAATTTAAATAAACATCCATTATTATTTATCATGATTTAATGGGGATATTATCTAATGAAACCATACACATTAATTCCATGGATGATATTAGATCTTGTTTAATAAATCTTTCATGAATCCCATTTTTTTTACAATGGGATAGTTGGGCTATAATTGAAATATGGACATTTTTATATTCTTATGGAAACATATGTATAGTATTTATTATGTTATAGTTTAAAATTATATATTTCCCCAATTCATTGAGAATATTTTTAGGTCACATTAGATATCATGTAAGTGATTCTTTTGAAAATTTAATATACTAAAGGGATTTATCCACAAAGTTTTAAAGAAAATATGGAGTGAACCCAACACATAATGGGAGTCTATAAACTATATAGTGATGGAATTTGTAGTAATAAAAAATTGAAAATTATTTTATATGATTATTTATTATTTAAAAAATTATGACATACTTTCATTCCTATGTTTTTCTCGCATCAATCATAATATATTGATGTTTTTTGTAATATTATAAATAATTTCATATATTATTCAGAAAAATTATAAAATAGTTTATGATTTATTATCAATGTATCATTGGGAATAATTTTCTAATTTTCTGATAATTTAACCTTATTATGTTCCCACACCCATATTGTCATTATATTCTCACTCAAGATCATTGATTTTTATCTCTTAGGTCGTTGAGAATATATATTCTCCCATTATTATATATAAATTTTCCCATGTTATAAAGAAGGGTGATAAGTATGATATGTCTCGGAGGTAACTATTTTTGGAGATTATTAATAATAAATAATGAAGAATTATTATGAAATAATTTTTTATGTATATTTCTCAAATAAACTATACCTTTTTTTTCTTATCTTTGAATTGTTTTGCCATGTATTCAATATTGATCTAAAATGATGTAATTACTATGTATGTTATACTCAGTCATCTCAGTTGGTATCAAAGTAGGGTTTAGTAATTTAATGGGATTATGTTGTGAAAAATAATTTTATAAAAACATGTAAAACCTATGATAAGAAATTGATATTAGATAAACCTAAAATTACATGGGTTGAAAGAATTTGTCATATTTTTTTCAATTTTAGTAATTATTTGTTTCTTATTATATGATTACTCATATTTATTATTAATGAATGATATTCAAATCATCTATTTTGGTTTTAGTTATTTGATTTACCTAGGTGGAATCAGGTTATAAATGAAAGTGGACGATAAATTAGTGAACATACTTAGGAGAAACCAAAGGAATGCAAGATAAAATAAAAAATATTATGGCTATGCTCACCGAAATCTATCATGCAGTGGAAAATTACTTTAATCATAAATAAATTTGAAATTTTAAAATTATGTAATAACTCACCATTAATTTTTTCATGTGGAAATTTCAACCCTCATTTAATGAGACTTTTGATAAAAAAAATTGATAAATAGTGGGTTATTATGGCGGAGAAGATAATTTCTGAACTCTGGTGTCCATATCTAAAAAAGTTTATTTGATTTGTTTATTATTTAGAAGGTGAAGCTAGTTAATGATAGATTTTGATCATGAATATGAGTAAATAGTAAGAATTTGACTCCATGAAATGGTAGGATCATAATAAGATATTTTTCAAACTACTGTTTTCCTTGAACTCTTGTTAGTAGAATAGAAATTGAATTAAAATAGTTCAAATAAATGAATGATAAATCTCTTGATACCTATGCATAAAACATTAAAATACTTTCTAGGCATCCTTATTCTTTTATCATTGAACAAAAAATAAAATATAACCAGTTATTTAGAGGATTAATACCATGTCTCATGAATGTGTTGGCTATAAGAGTCTTTAGGAGCTATGAATAATTTGCATATTTTGCTCTAAATATATAAATTAATACTATTTAATATCATTATTATTTTTGTTTTAGGGACAAGAAAGAAAAAATGGAGTTTTGGGTATACTCCAGTAATAAAACACATAGAGGAAACAAAATAAACATTATATTATGTAATAAATGTTAATTGAATTATGTGTAAATTTCATTAAATGAAATGGTTAATTAATCAAGTATGAAAAATAATTCCTTCATGAAAATTAATGTTGGAGAGATATAAAGGGACCATGTTTTAAATTAATAGAGAAAAATCTCATCCAAATTCACCACCATACTCGAGTTCTTGAAATTTATAATGTATGGATATTATTCAAACCAATGAATGAATTTTAGGGTCAATTATAATAATAAACATTAGTATCTTCTTAATCTAATGAACATTGTGAAAATATATGGAATCTAAATATAAGAAGTGGGTCATGAGAGAAAAATTGTAAAAAGAACACTTATCATCCCCTAAGAAACTTTTATTTTATTATTTGATCCTTTTTCTAACTATCCTTTTATATCGAGATAAGTGTATTATGGTATTACATCACTACCTCAATTATCAGATATAAAATTATCATAAAAAATGCCTAATGTTATAATTATTGCATCCCAAGTGTATAAATCCTATTCTATTGATGTTCTTTAGAATTATCTTCCAAAAAATATTATTACTCTCTATATAGATGAATTTAATTTATTTTTGTGATTGGAGTGGCACCATTAATCTTGATCCTATATCTATCACCGAGGTAGGGAAGTCACATATCCTATCTGAAATCAACCCACGATCTTCTACTAGTGATATGATGACTATGAACTCCCAATAGAAATTACTTCTATCATATGAGTTTTAATTTGTATCATTAGGGGTATGTTACTCCAATGGTTGGGTTGAGACACAATATTGAATATATGGATATTTTGATAGAATATATCTATGAAATTCGTAATGAGTTTTATATTCTTAACTTATATCATAAAATTGATTTTATTAATAATATTTATACATAATGCTATGTCTATTTAAAATAATCATGATAGAATGACATTGATTAAGTTATAGGTTTTTATGAAGCAACTCCAAGGAAATCTAGATAAAGGATTTATAAATCCTATACTTCCACCATGGGGTGAACCCATATTTTTTGTTAAAAATAAATATTGATCAATGCATATCTAAATTGGTTATCAAAAATTTAAAAAGAACAAGACAAAAAACATTTATTCTCAACCACATGTTGATGACTTGTTTTATTGACTATGAGATTCTAAATAATTCACAAAGATTTAACATCGATCTGGTGATCATAAATTCTCGGGAAAAGGGTTGAAATACCCAAGATATCCTTAAATAGTAGTTATGGACACTATAAGTTTATAGTAAGTAGATTTAGTCTTACAAATTCACTCAATATATTCTGGGATCTAATGAATAAAGACATTAGTTTTTACCTCGAAAATTATTTAGTACTTTTTATAAGTGATATTATTATATATTCTAGGTGTAAGGAAGAAATTATTTTTCATTTTAATATTTTTTGAATATATTTACTAAGGAATTATTAATTCCAAATTTATCATGTTTGAACTTTTTCTATAGAAAGTATCATTTTTGGTTCATGTAATCACAATTGAGGGTATATCTAAGGATCATTTAAAAATGTATATTATTGGACTATAGAATAAATGAAATACTATGACCAAGATATGTAGATTTTTTGGATTTTTTGGAAACTATCAAATATTTGTGAGAAATCACTCTCTACTTTAATTTCCATTCACTATGTTAATTTGAAATGAATCCATGTTTCTATGAATAGGTGAATATGAATAAAATTTCAAGGAACTTAACAGAAGGTCGATCACCGCACATGTACTCACATAAAATTATAGTGATGAATTGTTTTTAATTTATAGAGATGTGTAAAATAAGGGATTTGTATGTGTCCTATAGAAAAATAAAAAGGTGGTAGAATATAAATTTCACCAATTGAAGCTTCATTATAAATAGTTGTAGTCTCATAATTGAGATATAGTAGTAGTAAATTCTTCTTTTAAAATTTGGAGACAATTTATATATATTGAAAGGATTTATATATAGAGTGATCATAAAATAATCATGTATATACTCAATGAAAATGCACTGATTATGGTCCAAATTTTCATGTTTAAGTTGATCAAAGATTATTATTTCCCAATACATTACCACCCAGGGATTGGAAACAAGGGTGTTGATGTTCTAAATAGAAGGGGTAATACTACATTATATATGATAATGATTGAAAAATTTATAGTAATCATATATTTTATATCATATAAATTAAAATTATATTCTATTTGGATAAGTTTTAAAACTATGAATCTTTAGTTTAAAATATTTATTTTCCCATAGAATTCTAAACATGCCACACTAAGCATTATGAAAACAACAATTTACAATAAAATCATAATTTAAATGAGACCATAAAAGCCAAGTCATTAAAATATATTTATGAAATATAATTACTACCTAATGAAAAATATTTATAAACGTTTTATAAAATTAAAATGTATCAATTAATCCATAGTAAACATGTACACTATGTTTTAGTAAAGTCCATTTATTCTTAAAAAAATATATACTCTTCAAAAATTGTTTTTATTACATTTTTTATATGAAAATTATAATTAATTTATTAATTTTTTAGAAATATTATTTTACTAAATGAATATTTTTTAAAAATTTATAATGTAAATATTATCTCAAGGTAAATTTTGGGATTTTTATAAAAAGGATTATTTTTCATTGAATATTGAAAGGTAATGTTTTTTTGAAACTATCATATAATTTAATAAAATAAAGTACCATAAAATAATAATTATATTTAAAATGTTATCTTAAAATAAAATAACTACAATATATGTAATTACACATTAAAAATACTTATACTTTATGTCTGTATAAGTTCTTTTTTTCACCTAAAAACACATTTTTCTAAAAAATCTTTTCACATTTGATTCGGGTTTTTAACATAATTAATAAAATAAATAACTATTTATTAATTAGTTTATTTAAATTTATATAGTTATTATTATATTAAATATTTTAATATTAATCTAATAGTTTTATAAGGAAATTAATGGAAGTAAACTACTTTTTATGATTAAATGTATACTTTTTCAAAAAAAAATTGGAGAGTTTTTTTCACAATTATTTTAAAGTAAATTTATGTAACTTATAAAAATTGAATCTTTCAATGTTGATTAAGTATCTTTAATTATCATGATTAATATAATTAAATAAAATTAAATAATTTTTTACGATAAAGTACAACGAAAAGAGTAAAATTTTATTACCATAGTTATGTATAAAACAGGTTTATCAGGGGGTTAAACAAAAAATGAGAAATAATGTCACATAAAATTGTATATTTATTATTTGTTATAGATATTTAAAAAATAAAATATCCTAAAATCCTTTTCATGTCAATTTGGATCAACTTTCACTTGAATGTGACTATATATTATTGAAATCATTTAAGTACTTCCATGCATGCCTCTAATAATTTATGAAAGGGTACCACTTATACTACCTTATTCACACAAATTTTCCTTAAATATTATCCAATAAATACCCCAAAATCCAATTATAATCATTTCCTATATCCTATATCTTATTTGTCATCCCAAACATCCAATATTTTAAGACATAATGTGTAATCCAAAAGATGTCCCTCCAAGAAGAGACATAAATTGTAACCAAACTTTTCCAATTCAATTTCATCTTCCATATCCTCTAAAACAATTATATCCATAATAAAATGATGAATAATGTATCATCAAAATAAAATAAATATTATTATGATGATGGATAAACCTTTTTACACCCTCATTCCATCAAATGGGAATTAAAACTATCGCTAGTGCATACGTGTGGACTATCACATCCAGCTAGGGATATGATTCATTTTTCGTCACCTACATTAATTCGTGTTTTTATGATACATGTAATTTTTTTTATTTTGGAAATTGTTATTATTTTATAATTCTATTAACTTATTTAACGTTACACATTACCATCTATTGGAAAATGATAATATCTCTCAATGTTGGGTCCTGAAATAACCGCATAATGGAAGTAAGATACTCCCTTAAAATATGTGGAATAACCTTCCAAATATTCATAAAAAAATTGGGAAAAATATGAAGAATGTTCAAAATAAATTGTAAAGGACCTATATATCCCACGTACTGGTTCATCATCAGCGGTATGCGGCCAGTGCGACGAACCATGCCACCCGCAAATACAATCATTTGCGAAATGGAGGCGAACCTCCTATGCAGGCATGAACCAAATGGCTAGCGAAGTGAGGCCAGACTGGATAGTTCAAAAAACCACAACATCTGTGTACCAGGAATACTATCCCCCCACTGTGCGTCACATTGTTCATGAAATGGAGGCAGAGCCCAATACAACTGCTAAGCACCCCCACAAACCTTGGGTTGACTAAGTCAACTATAGGCTGGGTTTCCTGTCATGGGCCTCTTTAAAAGGTTCCACATGACCATAGATAAAACCATATCTCCCCTATATAAATGGATATCAAGGGGAAAATAAAGGGATCAACTAATCGAGGATAATATTCTTGGAGATCGGCTATTTGAAGGAAGGCGTCAGACTTTTTAAGAAGGAAGAGGATTTCAGGAGCTTATGATATCATGTTCCGCGATGTTCCGTTTTTAGAACTAGCAACATGTATAAACTGGGGAAAAATTGTTATAAACTGAAAAACACATATATAAATTGGTAAATCTAAATCCTAAAATTGGTGAACCATGAACCACGACTCCTACATGGATACACTCACTGCGAACCAGGGAGACTATGCCCCTTCTTCGATCCAGCACCCCGTGCTGCACCCCCTATGTGGGTGAAGCCTTGACCAATGCTTAACCCAGCTTCTGCTGCTTGAGTGGACTCCAGCACCGTGTACCAATTTGGTATGCAGAACAAACCCGAATATGCGAACCACTCTAGTATACAGGATCCCCCTTAGTCTGCACACCACACTGGTACATGGGCGACCTCTCCACCCACGTAGCACCTACCTATACAAATGGAGCCACTACTCATATGGCCATGTGGACCACCAAGGACTTTAGTGTTTCCATCCCCCAAGTTAGATAAGGACCTTCCAATTCAGTCCAATCCTCCAGAATATCTTCAGTAGTCGATCCATCAGCACCAAGCCAAGGCCTCTCTAAAATCCACAGAACCTACATGCTGAAATCTTCAGGTGAATTAGTGTGCCCTCATGAATTTACATACCCATGGTAGGCAGAGTCAAAGGGGTTACTCCATCCCTTGAATGGACATCTATAGAATTCATAGTTTTTCATACCACGGTAGTCCATAGTTCATTCCGAAGAGCCCCCTTTTGCCTCTAAACTCTTCAGGATTGAAGAATCCCACTTGATTTTTCATGTAATGAGAGAAAATGGTGAGAAATTATCCCATCCCCGAAAAAATGTAACTATTCATCACTCCTTAAGTAAGCCCCACACCATCCTCTCTGGATGAAAATATCATTTCCCCTTTAATCCATGAATTTTCATTGCCCTATTCCCTTTACCACCATACCATGGCCTCTAGCGATGCAACTTCTACCTTTGTTTCCTCCTCGGAATCAGGGGGAATGAATGTCTCGTGGTCTCATGGTCTCGGCCTGGCCCCTCCATCATCATCTTCCTCATCTATCCAAGTTAATGAAAAAGTGTGTGACTTGCCGAATCTTTCAAATTCTATTTTTCCTCACACCGAGCATGACTCACCCAGGATTGGAGATTTGTGATGGTCATGACGTCTATACAATGATGATGGTAGAACGCACTACATGTGTTTTGATCCCTATCTCCAAACTAGGGTACATTGAACACCTATCAATGGTTCAATCCCCAATTGGGCCACCAACCACTCTTCAGCCCTAACCTTTCAGAACTACATACACCGTGATTCCCAACCAACTGGGATATATAGTAAACCTCCCTATGGAATAAGCCCAATATCCTAGTCTGATACCCATCTATCCTTATTATACAGTGTCCACGTTCCCCTAGAAGGACCATACTTGGGACGAGAAAATCATTTTCACTCCGGTCCTTTGGGCTTCTTTGGTGTAAGTCCCACACCAACCTTGACTAGGCACTTGTCGCCAAGATGTCCTTGCCACAAGACATTAAACTTTATAGTTGCATCCTTATCACATAACCTTAAAAGGATATGTTTCTCGTTATGTGGAAATGAAATACGTGGATTATAATTCATTTCACAAGGATATATAGGAATCCCATATTACGTATTCGATCTAGATGCTCAAGTCACTATATATCACCCCAGATTATTATAAATACCATAGTTCCATATTATAAGTCTTGATACCAGGGCTGTCTCTAAAAAATAAAACATCCATAGAATTGTTAATCCATTGAGGGATGGAAAACCTTTGATGCAGATGATTCTGGCTCCCTTTGTATACCTGTGACATCAAAACCATGGGTAATTTGTGGATACTATTCTTGGGGATAAAACAATGATTTGTGAACATATGAACACATCATAAATCAATAAGAGAGTCATATAATAAGAAATAATTCCCCTAAAAGGGGTCTATGTGCCCAAATTCCCATACTCTCGACCAATGTGAGTTCTTAAGTGTTGTTAGCCATATCAACCAATGAGCGCCTATCTTTGGAAATCACATCCATTGATATTTGGATATAAGAACTGTTTGTAATTTCTGGCTTCGTGAATATTCCTTTTGTAGTCCAAGCGAATCCATGAAGATAGGGAAACTGATAGAAATGATTAAACAACACTGACTCCCTTTAATCTGACATGAGAACCGATCACATCCTCTTTCACCATGCAACAAAAATGGTGTACCCGACGTGAATATTTAACCAGCATGCCAGATTTACCCTAATATGAAATTATTCATAATAATAAATGGTCGATTAATATCTAATGGGCCATCTTGTTTGTTCTCCAACCAAAACAAAAATAGACCTGTTCGTGAGACTTCAACTAAGGTGGTGAAATAATTCCACTTTGTGACCCCTTCTACACATAAAAGGAGGGCCAAGCAAGTAAATTAATCACGCATGGGATTATTAGATGTTGCGTTGATGGGTTCTGCTATTTGTACCTTCCAAATTTTGGACAATACTCTACAGAGATTCCTTTAATAAAATGGCGTCGCAAATGAATTCACAGAGACAAATGATGATCAACGAAAATACTGAGCCTCTCAATCGACAGAGTACCCTGTCGCCCACCCAGGGTCATCTATTCGGGGTCTTGAATGCAATAATATGAGAGTACCGCTTGAACAGTGCTCTCCTGATAGTGGAGGAAGCTATGGACACCCTCTATTTGGATAAGTATCATCGGTCGACTACCCAACAACGACCAAATAGAGAATATCAATGCATCCCCTATATATAACTTGAATAGTTTCTAGTGCCTATCCTTAGAATGAGACAATTAATACCACCCTTATCTTATGGATGTGGATGAGGTCAATGTTGATGGATTCATCCCCACCGGAAGGGGGTTCCTCTCCAATAACCTCACTGGAAGACGTCACAACAACTACACCTTGACCTCATATCCTCACCCTAAAGAGTATACCACCCCTTGGATCCACTCCCACGCTCCCCGAGCACCAGCCCCTCGGACCACCAGGCTACGGCAGCGAACATATAGTCATGAATATTTCATCACCCTCATTGTTGAAGAAGATCTATGCTACTCAGACAGGGAGACATGTCATGGTAAGGCCCATTCACATGTCTGCTCTTCCAAATCCCGCCATCCTAACATAGAGGCAACCGAAAAGCAGGCACGAATCCCCATCGATCCTCATCAAGCTTCTCACCCATACAGGATGTAACATACCCACCAGGAACCTCCCCTTACCCAGGACCCTGAAGCCCACCAACCAAATGTGGTGTCAATCCAACGCCTGTAGGACATGCACCTCACTGATGCTCCTAACACCGGCCATCTCGATATGGTGGCGATCAATAGTAGACATGTCTCCCTACAAACAGAGGCCACCAACTCGATATGGTGATATTCCAACATATGGAGGTCCAACTCCCTAATGATGGAAGAAAATTCTTTCATCCCGATGTGGAAAAAAATAGAGAAGAAAACAAGCATATCTAAGCACAGGGGAAAGTTCGTTCCCCTGCCCCGACATAGTAGAATCATCTGTATCCACTGACCACTAGAGGACCAGACCAGGTCATTCCTACTCTGATAGCATAATGGGACCTTATACCCATTCAAGCCAAGATGGAAGGGTATTACCTAATCTTTGAATAGGCCGCTGCCCCAGGACAAGCTTCTTTCTATATGCATTCACAAACTCCATGATGATCTGTGAACGCAACTCATACTAGGAAATGAACCACCAGATTCTGGAATTTGTCTGCTATTTCCCAAAGAATCGAAGACTCTCTACATCAGACTAACCTTAAGTCCTGAATAACCTTACAGGATCCTGCAAAGAGAGTAGTTAGAGCTAAAGCGCCCTCTGTCACACTCCAGCTAGCCCGCACACCTGCACCACTTCCTAGGCGTCTGCTGAAACAGCAAGGGCCTTCTATGTATCAACAACCACCTCCACCCTGCAAAACTAGCAAAGAGGACCTATGTAATTCCAATTTGACAAATGAATAAATAAATTTTACTCATTCTAAGAAGACTAAGTCCATGTCTATTTCATATCCTCCATGAATTGTATCATTATCCACTATCTAGATTAGAAAAAATCCTGAGAAATCCAGCCTCGATAACTTACCAGATTATATTCTTTACCATCAGATGTTGGGACACAATATTTAGGAATGATTCATCTTCAATGACCTCAAAAAAATGATGGTGTACTTTGGGAAGCTCATGCTAGGACTTCCCCCAGCACACATTTCATATGTTTCTGCCACTAACTGAGATGACGGGGAGGAGTGGAAGAAGTTCATTAGAAAAAGGGAGTAGAAAATTGTTGGGGGATGACTCGGAAAATGGTCAACCGAGTACATGGCATATTCCAAGGTCAAATACAGCAACCAGTTGTGCCACCAACAACTCCTAATGTAACACAACCACCAACATTGGCCTCACAACCCTCTAAAATCAAGTCATACAGGAATAATCAGAGAGGTAAGAAACATATAAAAGAGGAGCAGTCTGTGACAGGGCAAAATCTATCCATGAATCATTCAGATTAAATTTCGTCAAGACTGACAGAACGGGCACTGGCCCACCAAACGACACCCTAAGAGGCTTCGAACAAGGAAAATCTGTAATCAAAAGAGGAACTAATCTTTGGTTCCATCAGCATCATCTATTTAATGGAAATGTTCTCTAAAGAAGAATATTTTTGTGAAGCCGAGATCCCGACACCCGATCAGGGGACTGAAAAGAGGAATTACAGAAGCATGGGATACCAGGGCAGATGCAAATGTGGAATGAACCGAAGTTATGGTTATACCCCAGCTCAAACCATCAATATTGCAGAAACTCACGTGATATCCCTTAAACTAACATAAGTGGAGCAAAAATATTCCCCTTCCCCAACGTCCTTCCAATCTGGACCCATTATTATGTGGCACCTATCGAAGGAGGAAAAAGTGTCTAGCTACCCAGGGCGCACAAGTAAATGGACTAGGATAGGTCCCCAAAACATAGAAGCACCACCAACACTTGCCCCTATGATTGTTGCCCCATTATCTCATTCTCTAGCCCTTAATGTTCGAGTTAAAGATCTCCTACAAATGGAGAAGCGCCAGCCTCTGGAGAAAAAGTATGATATCCTAAAGTAGTTACCCTCATTACCTGCCATGATATCAATCCTAGATGCCCTGAGTTTGTTAGTAGACCATAGGGAGGAACTCATAGAAGCCCTGCTCTACCCCCACGAATTTAAAGACAATTTTTTTGTCAACGAGATATATCGAACAGAGACCAGCCCAGATAAATGTAATGTAGTGATTTCCTTCACCGATCAGGATGAAGATGACCCCATTCAAGGACACATCAAACCCCTATATGTGCTTGGCATTCTTAATGACGTTGAAGTCCAGAAATTCATCATCTACAATGGATCTAGAGTCAACCTTCCCCCCCTGCGAGCACTTTGTAGGTTGGGCTAAAACGAAGAAAATCAAACACCCACAGCAACAACTCTCTTGGTTGATGACATGAGCGAACAAATGCTAGTGGGAAAAATCAAGCTTAGAACCCATTTTGGTGACCATGTGTCCCATTCATAGTTACTGGTGGTTAGAACAAATATGGAAGTCAACGCCTTTTTTGGAAGGCCATGACTGCATCAACACATGGCTATTCATTCCTCCTACCACCAGTGAATCAAATATTGCATTCATGGAAAAGGTGGGACATTATGTGCTGATAAGGCCCCTTTTGAGCTCTCTGAGTCTCATTACATCAATGTCGGATTTTATGTAAAAAAGGGAAGACATCTTAAATTGATTGTGTTGATTGGGTCCTCACACCAAATGGTCTAGAAGTGGTTCCCAAAGACCCTCTGAAGTTGCTCGTTGAAGAGTATAGGTTTCCCATTAACCATGTTGAGATATGGAATCTGAGTCTTGACATGTATTCAACTATTCTCATGATATCAGTCATGATATCCAAGGTTGACAAAGCAGAAGCAACAGCTGACCCACAATCTGAAGAGGAATTCTTGGGAAATGGTTCTCGCACCCCATCTTTGGAAACTTAAGATATCCCTATTACACTATCTTAAGATGAAGAAGGGAAAGATTCTTTTCACCCCCATGATTATCCCTCTCTATAGGTTTCCTCACAACCAATTGAGTTAGAGGATGTTTCTTCCACCACAGAGCATCCTTGAGACATCTTGCCTTTGTGTTCTGGAGAGCCCACATCAAGACCTCTCTCCCCATCATAAATAGAATAGGAGGATGATTTGGGGGAAGAAGAGGAAGAGGACCATAGAGATGGCCCTCCTGCATTCTATGAGGGTATCTATACCATTATTGATGAACTCAGGGAAATAAACATGGGTACCAAAGAAGATCTGAGACCCACTCTCATCAGTGCAACCATGTCTTCCAATGAACAAGAGGTATATACCTCTTTATTGAGATTGCATCAAGATTTTTTCATCATGAATTAAACAGAAATTATAGGACTCATTCCCGAGGTGGAAACACACCATCTTGTCCTGCTAGAAGATCATCTAGGCTATAAGAAAGATACCCACAAACATGCGGCAAAGATAGAGGCTAAATTCGACAAGATCATCAATGAAAAAATAATTCTGGTGGTCCAATATCCCATCTGGTTGGCCAACATAGTCCCCGTCAAAAAGAAGAACAGAAATATACACATCTAAATCGATTTTAGAAATCTCAATCTCCACTGACCGAAAGATGATTTCCTGGTCTCGATCACCGAACTATTGATCGATGCGATGACTAGATATGAGGATATCTCCTTCATGGATGATTATTGTGCATATAATCAAATTAGAATCACCCAAGAAGCTAAAGATCCCACTTACTTCAGGACCCACCAAGGAGTATTTTTCTACAAGGTCATGCACTTTGATATGAAAAACATTGATGCCACATATCAACGTGACATGCATCGCTTTTTCAAACCGTTCCTTGGGAAGTTTGACAAATGTTCTGTTGATGACATGATGGTTAAATCATGATAGTGCTTAGATAACCTATCATACCATGAAACCATCTTTATTAAACTTCAGCAACATAGCTTGGCTATAAACCCCATGAAATGCGCCTTCAGCATTACCTCATTGAAATTTATCTACATAAGTGTGTGCTATTGTGTCATTGAAATCAACCATGAGAAGACAAAGGATATCCTTGTTTTTCCACCTCATCGCAACCTCACTGAGCTATGATTACTTATAGGACACTTGGCATATATCAGGTGTTTTATAGACAACCTCGTTGGCAAGTGTCTTCCCTTTACCAGGTTGATGAAGAAGGGATTTACCTACCAATGGTGTGATGAATTCCAAGAATCATTCTACATCATGAAGGAGTACCTCCCGAGTCCATTGGTTCCCATGCCACTAGTTTAAGGAAGGCCACTTATACTATATGTTACTGCATTAGAGCGATCACTAGGAGCCAACCTCATGTAGAAGAATGATACAGGGAGTGAAAATAGACTTTATTACCTCATCTGATTCATGATTGATGGTGAGACCCAGTATTCAAACATCGAGAAGACTTGTTCGGCTCTTGTATTCACTGTCCATGTGTTGCGACATTATATACAACATCAAGAAGTCCTTATGAACTCACGCAATAATCCACTGAAGTACATCCTCAACCATCCAATGATGACCAGACACCTATCCAAATGGGCAGTCATCATGTAATACTTTGACATCCGGTTTGTGACTCTAGTAGCTATCAAGGGATATGAATTGGATTATTTTCTAGTAGAGAATCCTTCAATAGAGACTGCCTTGTCAGATGTCTAAATCCCTAATGAAGATGCCTTATCTATGAAAAAGTATTCCCAAATGTGGTAAATTTACTTTGATGACACATCCAAAATCCCAACAGGTAAAATAATAGAAGACCCCTTGTCTATCAAGGTGGGGGTGGGAGTCATAATCATACCCCTAAAGCATACAGTTTTGTCATATTCCTTCCACTTGTCAGAAGGATGCACAAACAGTGAAGTGAAATACATGGCCCTCATTGTAGGTCTAGGGCTCGCACTCAAGACGCACGTGCAATAATTTAATGTAAAAAGAGACATTTAACTATTCATTAAGAAAGTCAATGGTGACTATGCTATTAAGAATGAGGAGATAATCCCCCCATTTGATCACATCAAAGGGTTAATGGAAGACATCCCCATAGAACTGACATTGACCTATGTTCCTCGATCATAGAATTCCCAGTTCGATGCATTATCTAATGTGGGTACAACTCTAGATAACCTAGACCATGATGAAACAATTATCGTCATTTCTCACCATCGAATGGTCTTTCCGTTTAATCAAACTAATGCAGAAGAAATTGATGATGTCAGCCCTGTCCTTGTGCCATATTTTCCTACTACTGCTAGATGACCTCCATTATGAACTACCTTAATATGGGACTAATTCGATTGGATAGGGGTGAATGGAAGAAAATGTAGATAAGGGAAGTTTATTTTGTATTATATGGCGACACAAGCCAGTATAAGGTCTTCTATAAGCGATTCCTTGAAAGAGTCCTTCTCAGATACTTCATGGGAGAAGAGACTGACGTCATCATTAATGAAGTGCATTTCAATGTTTCTGTATCTCATCAATTGGGATCCAAGCATTATCATAATATTTTATGTCTTGGATACTATTAGACCGCCCTAGCACGAGATTGCGCGAACATTATTGAAAAATTTCACACCTGCCAGATTCATTCAAACTTCAGTCATCAGCCCTCGGAGCTACTCCACAAAGCTGAGTACTCCTGGATGTTCTCCATCAGGGGAATTGATGTCGTGAGACTAGATCCACCCACCATGGTCAAGCAATTAAAATATATTCTCACAGAGACCCTCCTCTATTCCAATTATGTAGAAGCTGCACCCCTTAAAGAAGTCAGTTCAAGAAGCATTATCAACCTCGTGAAATCCAATATTATCACAAGCTTTTGTGTCCCTTATACAATACTAATGGAAAATAGCACCAAATTCCTCTCTTTCAAATTGGAAAAACTATACTAGAAATATGGTATCAAGACCAACCGTTTGTCCCGCTACCATGCAGTTGCCAACGGACAGATAGAGGCCTTAAACAAGACCCAATATTAAATACTTCTGAAAATGGTGGACGAAGACATGAAGTCATGGCTAGAAAAACACTTTCATGCCTTGGGGGATTATTGAACCCCAAATAGCACCACCACCCAGGCTACACTATACTCATTAGTATACAGAATAGATGCAATTCTACCCATTGAACTACAACTGATGTCACTCCACATTGACATTTGTGATCAACTGTTCAATGATGAGAAAGAGGAAAAGTTACTTGATGAGTTGGAGAGACTGGATGAGATGTGATTGCACACTTTTCACCCCTAGATTTATATCAGAACTGGATTGCACGAGGATTCAATAAAAAGGTTCGTCTTTAGTCTTTCCTTGATGTAGAATTTGTATTGGTCCTCCATACCCTAATGATACCTGGAAAGAAGCCACCAATGTTGGATCCAAAGTGGGAGGGACCATATATCGTACACAAGGTCTACTCAAATGAAGCATATTCCCAAAACTCCATGGATGTGAAGCTCACCACCACTCCTACAAATGTGATATTTTCTATGAAATATTCCGTGTAACCATAAGAGTAGTAAATCATCTAAGAAGAATTACATTAAACTGGAAAGCCCTAAATTTTCTTACTACATGATAATAAACTGCATAGTAGAATGTCCTTCCTGCATGATATTAAACTTCATTGTAATTAATCCATACAACATGAAAATAAAATGTGTCACGCCGGTCTAAACTCTAAGTCCCTAAACTAAGATAAATTTGTACTAGTAGCTTGACTTTAACATGCATAACAAGACAATGTCTTCACTTGAGAAAAAATTGATCGCCCATGAATTTGTGATCTACTATGCCATGTTCAAAGAACTATATACAGCTTCATTCCTGCCCTCACAGGAGACGTAGCGATTCTGGGAATTCTGTATCATGGCCCAGCCACCTTGAAAAAAAATACCCCATCATGTGAATGAGTCAGATTTTCATAGGAAGCCCCTTTGAATTAAAAGGTCATTGAGAACTATGTGCTGCTTGATTCCTACCCTCGCAGGATACGAAGCGACGCTGGGATTTTTGAATCTTGTCCTAGCCACCCCCCAAAAAAAGAATGACAATCGTCCTTACCACACGATAGTAAACGACATGGTACAAGTCATAATCCACTCAAGATACATGATAAACCATGACTGGAACACTCCTGGAACAATTGGATGCATCCTTCCCATGCTTGAGACTCCAGGACCTGGAGGATTACAGATCTTCATAATCACCCATGGCCATCAGACATGGATTGTCATCGACCTGTAGACACCTTTTCATTATTATGAATACCCTTCCCCCATTGGCTCTACATATATATCGCCCCTGGTCCGTTAACTAATGGCATGTCTTCCTCAAGCGATGCCCATCCTATATCTGTACACTTACTGGCCCAGAGCCCCCATATCACATTTCTTGATCCAAAAATTTCCAGAGCAAAGGTTGACATTATTTTTCCAGTAACGTCTATACATTTCGAGGGTTCCCATTCCTAGTTAGATTAAATATCCACCTGTTGTTCCTATGACAGTCTACATCCAAAACATAATGACATAGTTGTGCTAATTTAACCCAACATACAGTTGCAATATGGTTGTTTCTCATATGCTTGGACAAATCTCTCCCCATCAGCCAGACTCAGTTTCAAGAGTAATCATGGATCTTCATAATCAATCATGGCCATTATAATTTGAAGGTCATAGACCTGTGGAAACCTTTGAATGACTATGCATACAATTCCCTCTGTGGCTTTGCATATTTATCACCCTTGGCATGTCTACTAATGGCAAGTCTTCCTCAGGTGGTGTTATTCCTATCACCATAATATTACCTGCCTCAGAGCCCCCACACCTCAGCAACTATTTCGAGAGACCCCAGGATTATAGTTTAAACCTTCACCCCCCTTTCTAATCAGGGCACGCCAGAGCATCTTAATTCGATTATCCCATACGTAACCACAGCATCATCCAACAATGTTCCCAACTCTACGAATATAAAACTAATAGCATATCATCCATGCCACATGATGTTAAACTACACTAAATAAAGGTGTACCCTACTCATAGGGTAAATCATCACAGGGAACTTCGTATGATTCAAATAAAACTACATCCAAATATCTCCAACATGACGAGGCATACCCTTTCCGTACATCAGACCCTATTACATGTATAATCAGGGATCCTCATAAACCTATAAGGCCATCGAACATTGTAGGTCATCGACCTATGGAAACCTTTTACTGACTATGCATACCATTCCATCATCGGCTCTACATATTGATCATCCATGGTCTATCTAGCAGAGGCATGTCTTCCTTAGGATAAACGCTTCCTACCCCTATACGCTCAATGTCCATAGAGCCCTCTTGCCATTTCTCCTAACCCAAGAGGGCTTGGAATCACAGTTTACACTACCTGAATCCTTCCCACGTCATGGAAATGTCAGGGTATTCAGACCTGGTTACATTCAAATCAATTGTAAACTTTTCAGTAGCTTCCTTACCGCATGATAATAAAATGCACATAGTGCGTCCTTACCACCTAACGAAAAACTGCAAAGAGTACATCCTCACAACATGATGATAAACTGAAAAATCCATGAACCTCGACATTAAAAAATGTCCTAGTTGCATGAATTTAAATAAAAATTCCCCCTCTTCTTTACTGCATGACGTTAAACTACACAGACACTATCCTTACTGCAATATGTTATACTGAACGGTCAGGAAAGAACTCTTCATGGGTTCAGTCATGAAAAGTGGCTTCCCTCTCTTCCTCAGTGCATAGGTCAGACCTGCACCGATCATCATCTCAAACCCTTATGTGGGGGATGACTGCACCCATTCTTGGGATACCTTAACCCACCTCACTCATATCTAGACACCCCCTCTTAATGAATCATAATCTTTATCCATAAAGAACCGAACTCCCATAAATGAACCATGGTGGTATTGAATCCCAACTTCCGAGGAGTTGCTCGACTATCGGGAGAATTCATCCCTTGACCTAAAGACACCTTTGGATGAATATTCATACAATTCCCCCAACAGCTCTGTATATTGTTTCACATGGACTATCTTCCAAAGGCATGTATTCCTTAGGTAATGCTTCTTTCTAAATGCCTACATGCCTCTAAGCCCTCCTATCAATCCCTGGATTCAGAATCTTTTTGAGCTACAGTTTAAAAACCCTTCCACAATCACGTCTATGGTTGGATGATTCTGGTTTAATTTCTTATGAACTAGGGAAATCCATTCCATTTTTAAAGAATGTACCAACTGCATGACTTTAAACTGCATCAAGCTCCAACCCTCCTTAACGAAAAACATGTATGTGTAAGAGTGGTCTCCTATCCATATCCATGATTGATAAGGATGTCCTCAATGCCTTCAGGCACCATGTCCATATTGAGCCACCCCTGGTGGTCTTCATAATCTGATCATCCATGAAGTTACCTGACCATCTGAAACAGACAGTCATTGAATTGAGGACATATTTTTATGACAAATAATTCCATGTCATTGGAGGCTATACATAATGAGGTCCACAACCTATCTACCAAATGTAGACTTCCTTAGGAGATGCTTTTTCCTACCTCTATATGCACATATGGAACCTATGCCCCATAGAATGCCCTTCAAGCTATTTTAACTTGAGTACAATATTACATCAGATACTTCTTAAAGGTATTAAGGCATCAAAATTTATTAAAAACTTGATCAGGACCCTCACCCCACCATATTTGGTCAAAATTGTTCGACCTAAGATATCAGTAGTGACTGTCTTGTTTGTTGGAATTTAAACTTCATAAAAAAATAAGTATGAAACTCGCCCAGACAGAAACCCACAAAGGGATTCTTGTGAAAAAGAAATGTGTCTGCTCGCTAGGCCTACACCTTTTATGGCCTTGATAAAACATTGAGTAACAAAAACTCAAGAGGAACAAATCCTGTTTTGTCCAAAACATGAAAAGGTCAGACTAAGAAAAAGATGATCTATATGCGCTAGGTCCATGCTAAAAGGGCCTAGGAAAAAATTAGGATGTCACCAGAAGAGGCACAAAGTTTGAAGGGTTTTCTAATAAATCCCTAACAATATTCGACCTATGATCACTGAGTACCTTGGCTCAACCCAAAAAATTTAGAGCTCGATTCAGTTATCTCAGTTTCTTGATTTCAAGTCATGGTTTAAAAAATTAACACTTGATTGAAATAATGATGATATGAAGATACAAAATAGAGATATTTAAATTCCGAATTTGTTTCATCAGGTTCCGAATAAATGGTGGAACATCCCAAATTTGGAGTCTCTCCAGAGTACAAAAAAAAGAGAGGGGTGAGTACATGTTGTCACGTGGGACAAAAATACTACAGGGCCTAGTTATACCTCACCTAAAATATTGAGAGTGATTTTATGGGCCTTCGATGGTCTGTTCCAAGGAATATCTTTCCTTCGTTTCACCTTTGACTGTCGGCCATACCCACTCCATGATAGCCTTAAGGTCCCGCCCCTTTTTCTGGAAAGATTCATAATTGGTGTGCAAAGAGGCCATTTTCTCCAGCAACTTGGTAGCTAGGGATTCTTTATCCTACAACTACTCCTCTATGGCCTTCACCAAATAATGGGCCTTCACCTCCTTGACTGTCAGATGATCCAATTCATCTGAAATATCCTAGAATGTTGCCTCCTAGTTATGAGTTGACATAAACCTGGCCAGCTTGTCCTTGTATGAGGTGAGGACTTCCAGGGAAATGATGATTTGGTAAATGAGGATGTAAAGGTGCTAGTAGTCATAGCCAGTGGAACCCTGCTCACCAAAAAAAACTCTGAAAATTTCCACCCTCATCGGAAAAATTGGCCAGGGGTTTCTCCACAGCGAGAGAACATAACTGGAACCATGCCTCTTTTCACACTCCCTGGTGTCTCTCTATGGCCCCAAAACATCGATCCTCTCCTGCCTCCACATGTTTATAAGCATGAAGTGTCGTTGTTGTAGTAGGGATGGACCTATTAATATTTACCCAAGGCGGGAGACCCTCTTTTCCTTCAGATGGCCCAACCACTAATGCTGGAGGCGGAAGTCTAACTATAGTCTTTGGGATGATGGGTGATGCTTGACTGGTTCTAGTATCATCATGATCTTGGGAAACAACTGAAGGATGAGAGAAGTGTGAATCACTCCCCACCGAAATAGGTTTCATTGAAGGAATCCCTTCTAGACAATTTTGACAATGAATCGAGAAACTACTCACCAAGAGAGAGGGAGAATTAGGTGTATCCATTTGGGTTTCTGAAGGGACAGTAGCAGAAGGTGTGGAAGTTTCACCTCTCATGACTAAGGGAATGCATCTTGTTGTTATCGAGGAAAGAATGAGGTAGGAAATAGTCAAGGGTTTCTGTACACACCGAACATGTTCCTTCAGCATCCCTACAGGGTAACTATCAACCCATAATTGGGTAAACTCCTGGGATAGGATGGTGGGCCCTATTATGTTTGGAATGATGATCTCTCTAGAGGCACCCTCGTGCATCATTATAATTCACAATTTACGGAGAACCACATGATGAATTTTTCCTCTTTGTTGAACAACCAGATGCAATGCATTCTTTTGAAGGATTCCAAACTACCTGGAAAACTGGCAGGGGAGGTATGGTTTATAGATATCTACTCAGTCTACACAGGCGGTTAGCATCCCATCCCGAAGATTGATAAGGCATGAGCATTCCTCTATGGAACTTCCCATATCACCTCTCGATGCTTCATAAGGGGTATGGTGTGGTGAAAACAAGAAATGAGAGGCATCATTAAATAGCACAAACACATCTATAACACTCATAGTACAGGGGAGAACAACATAAATGGTGAGAAGTGCAAGGTGAAAGTTGGAATGGAGAACCCATGCGGTATTCCGATACTCATATCATGGGAAATGTTCTTCCATACACCCATAAAAGAATTGGAACGGTCCACTAAGATGGTGCAGAGACCCGCCTTCTTGAATGTGTCTTAACAATTTATAATGATGGGCGAGGGTAGGAAGGGCAAAATTATTGGGTTTCCCCTCTGCCAGCATGGCTGCCAACATCATGGTGTAGGCTCAAACCCCATTGTATGCGTCATAGGATGGGAAGAGCCATCCAATTATGATCATGGTGAAAAACCATCCAGCCTAATTTCAGGTGAAATGTACGGCCAATGCTTGTATCCCCATGATGCATACCACCCTGCTTCATGAGTAGCACAGTATGACCCTGGAATTTGTTGGTATTGATGGGTTGGATGAGTTCGATTGTGGCGTACCTTCAGCCTTGGACTGTTCATCTGTCAGAAGAATATTATCCACGCTTTGAATAGGATGACAGAATGAGACTCGAGAGGATGACCCAGTAATACCTCTTCCATAACCAGAAAAATCATTGTTAAAAGAGACTTGTAATCAGTATCATTCCATGATTCTACTACTGGGTGAAACTCATCATATATTTCTCCATGGATATGGAGAAATCCTAGATGGTTGATGTCCAATAGATTGATTCCCACCTCTCCATGCAGTAGGTTAAAAGTGTTGGTACTCCAAAATCAGTGGCTGAACATCTCCGGAATAATTTTTCCTTGATAGAAGATTTCAAATTGAGAAACCATAGCTGCCTGGTGCAAGCCCACTACCTCAAGAAGGTCATGGAACTCCAGGCAAGTTTGATGCATCCAGAACGCCCATGCCCACTCATTCGAGAATCACCCCCTGTCCTGAAAATCCCACATGGAATCCCATAAACCGCTAGGTTATTCTTTAGAGATGTTAAAAATGGATGCGTACTCTTGGGCATATAGACTCAAGACATCATCATGGCCCCCACGATTGCCCTGAGTCCATGCTGATCCTCACAGTATGAAGATGTTCTACTCAATCGGAGTGGAAATGATTTCTCTTACCAGGGTAATGTTGGCGCATTCAGAACCTTCTGGTGCCCCTAAATTGATGAAAGGGAGGTTAGGGTCAGGCAACAACAGAGGTATGTCAGTGGGAAGACAAAAACCATTAAGTGGAAACTATACAGATAACATGTAAGGTAAGAGCTATGGTGTCAGGAAAACAGTCAAAAAGATGTCATGAGGAATGAAGTGGGTTTGAATATGGTCATCACTATTCCTTGTTATAGTGGCCCTCTTCTTCTTAAATTCAACAATTGCAGGTGGGTAAACCATGTTTTCTCCCTACATCGAGAAACCATAACCAGGTTTAGTCCAAAGGATAATATACAAGCAAAGCCCTAATTTTTGGAAAAGTCTCCACAAATGGAATGCATAGTGTACCACACATTGTGACCTCAGAGTTGGATCATGATACCCATATTCCACAAACAAGAGGTATGTAGAGGAGGTCCGAAACATCCTGGCCTGATGAGTGATAGCTATTATACCACAAACCAATCCCCTATGCGGGTTCTCATAATTCGGAAAATAAGTAAAATTCGAATTGAAAATTTCAAAGTTTGAAGGATAATCCCAGTCCGCAGACCACTGAACAACATAGTGTTTTCCCTATGCAGACCTTCATGACTTACTTTTTATTTTTGTTAGAGTTTAGTTCGAAGATGGGTTATTAGTTCGTGGACGTGGGAGAGTGTGGACAAGGATCAGTTAAAGGAAGTCAAAGCAGGATCACAGATAAAGTAGTTCTCAAATGAAGCCATACACGGAGGTGGTGCACATAAGCTGGGAATGAGAGGGGTTTTTTCACCGAATAACTCGGTAATGAAAAGTCCTATGGAACCCCTTTATATAGGCGAGGTCCCCCACCAGGTCCATCTATCTACCACCAACCACTCTATTTTTAGGACCAATCTACATCGGAATAGACTCAAATTCATTCCTATCGGACCCCATTCTAATGGGGGAATTTTTAGGGTCCTAAATAATATGCATAAGGGAAGGATGATACTCCATTAAAATCAGAGGAAGAACCTACCCAATATTCATCAATAATTTGGGTGAAATATGATGAATGTTTAGAAAAAATGGTAAAAGATATAACTAACCCGTGTACCGATTCATCATCAGTGGTACGCGGCCGGTTTGGTGAACCGTTCCTATAACCCCCTATGCTTCCACGATACGTTTCACTTTGAATAATACAATAACTTGTTCTATAGGAAACTTCGAGTTCTAGCACACCATGACCAATCAAACTAGTCGTTATGGATAGTAATACCCAATTTTTAAAATTTTAGAAATTTTATTTTTTAAAATAGACTTCATTTTTGGATTCAAAATATAAAAATTATATTAGGGTGAATTTTTGGTATTTTTATGAAAACATTCAATTTTTACTGGATAGTGAAAATCACTGAGTTATTGTTTAAAACCAAATTTTTATTAAAATAATTATTTATTTTATGTAAAATTATTTTAGGTCAAAAAGATACACAATACCTATTTATGTTTAATGTAATTAATTATAGTCATTTTATATTAATATTAGATGTATAAAATTTTATTAAACTTTTTAACATCTTTTACCCACATTCTAGGCACATTTGAAAATTTACATATAAGATAATTTTACCACTTCTGTGAATTGAATTTAAAAAATCCTATAGACAAGGTTGAAATTAGTATGTAAAATGTGGTTCAATAAGATGAAAATAATTTTGTGTGAATAGTAAATTTTGAATTTTATTTATCACGATTATTAGTAAATATGGATATTAAATGTAAAAATGATATTATAATTACCATAAAACATATACTAATTCTATTGGATAACTATATTTCTACCAAAATCAACCTTAGGAATAAAATATCATGCTTTTGGTCCCTTTGGATCAGATGAGGACATTTATTATTATTTTATTTAAAGAAGAGTTAAAAGTGTTAAATTCAAAGTTTAATAAGTAAACCATTTTTAATATAGGTTTATACATAATATAAATTCTACTATAATTCTTCATTAGAATTATAAAATGATTTACTACATAATTTTATTTTATTTATAAATTTTAGAAATTAAATAGTCAAATTTATTTATGACACCATGATGATGTAGTAATTACCTTTCTAATGAAAGATTAAAATAAATGATATTATAAATATCCAAAAAAATGTAAATTGAGAATTTTGACGCATCACCAAATTTTCTAGGTTAATATGACATGTTCATATTTATTTCATTTATTTTTTTCAAATTATTCCAGATTGGTTTACTTTCACAAAAACCAAAAACTAAATAGTGTCAAAATTGACCTAAATGAGTTTTTAAAACAAATACTGTATTATTGATTAATATAATATTCCTAAAATTATAAGGTTCATAAAAAGGGATTAGATAAGGTTATTTATGTAAAAAAAATTACCACTTGGGGTTCTATTGGATTTTTATAGTAAGTTTATTAAACATTTATTATAATAATACAAGAATACATGGTAAAAGTAAAAATATTTAACAAAGAGTAAAATCTAAAAGATAAGGTTAATATGGTGACCTAAAACCTCTCTAAAACCAATTTTTAAGAGTTTTTTGACCCATACACACCTTAGCCTCTAAATAAATCCTTTTGGATCCATTAATAACTGAATATGATTGCATAATAAAATATTATTTCATTCTTTTCCTAATATGACCCTCACCTCTCTTATAAAACGGTACTTCCATTTCGCTCAAAATCACACCACCAAAGGCATTTTCTCGGCCAAATTATACTCAAATATCCTCCCAAATACCCTCACTTCAACCAAGAGTCCTTACTTTGATCAGAAGGAAATTTGAGGATTCATTTTGATCAAATCACAAGGAAGAACCCGAAGAAGAGGTAATAATTTTGTCACCTCTTTCAAACTTTTATTATTATTCTTCCTCTTTCATTGCAGTATTCATACCAAAACAATAACTCCAGTTCATTATAAATATTTTTTTTATTATAAATATAGTACAACCATATTAATTATTCTATCCATCCTATTAATGACAATGTCACCATAAGTGTGTACGTACAACTTACCGTCTCCACGTCGTGGTGTAGTTTTTTATTCAACACTTAATTATTTGGATGGGTATAATTATATGTATAATTGAAATAAATAATATATATAACATGTTAATTATTATTTATATATGATATAACATCCAATTACATATTATTTCACCATCAATAGAATTGTATTGTCAATCGTGCGTACGTACAGATTACCGTCTCGACAAACGCGATGAGATTCATTTCCCATCGTAACCATTCAAGATTAATTTTTATTTTATGAAAAAAATAATGTTTATGAACATAATATCATTTTGGATATGAATCAAATAAATCCTATCCATAAAGAAACACTACTTACATTGCAAAACATATAAAAGAAAATGAATCATCTAACACCAGAAACAATGATACTACTAAAATATTATTAACAAAAAAAATATTAGAAGATCATATATAATAACATATTTATGTATATGATTCTTGTATAATTTAATAAAAAGGATATATATAAAATACTATAGGTTAACGTATCCTCGGGCAAGTAAAAGTACAAGTTAAGGGTTAATTTTACAATCTTGTTATTATCCATGGCTGTTTATACATGAGTATCTATTGGGATTCATTATCATCTACATCAATGTTTCTAAAAAATGTATTTCAAATCATTTTTTATATTTCCTAGATTATGTGTTAAAGTCATTTATACACTTTTTTAACTTTTTATAAATTTTTTTGAAAGGAATCTTTCCATTTCTTTCCAAACAAGGTAATTTACGATCTTTTCAAAAAATTAAAGTATGAATGTTTGTTTTAACTTATACGGTGGGTGAAGATACATTCCACCGTTACAACACCTTTGAAGCTTCTATTGCAAGATTAAAAGAGTATTTTCAAAACACATTTTTTCTTTTATAATTATGTGAATTTTAAATTATTTCAATATATAAAGAGATATTTCTCTCAAATTGTTTTGATTTCATCTATTTCAACATCCTTTAATAGATTTTACACATGTTTGATGTTGATTTATTATGATATAATCTTTTATATTGTATTGAAGGTTTTGTGATATTTTGACTGTGGATGTGTTATTTTTATACAATTTATGGGTTATGGTTAATGTATTAACATTTTATATGCTATTTTTAATACGACTGTTTATGTTATGTTTCAACATTTTTATATGAGGATTGCATTGGACTTATTATGTGATTGGTGGAGCCTACTATAGCTGCTCAATGAATCGGTAGGTCTCATGAGACAAACTTCATTCTTCTCCCAAGGCCTTGACAAAATCCAATTTGTTTTCTTGTCATGATGCCTTGACAATGTGGTTATGATGTCCAACATTATGCATTCCATCATTACAAAATTAGCTATTTCTATTAAATGTGATTATTCAACTAGTAGAATATCCATGTGAATAAGTAAATGGAATTATTTGGTTTACCGTTTCCATTTTATTCTGAAGTTTAATTTTAAAATGCTTGTGTTTTAGTCTTATACACTGGATTTAATGATTATGCTTATTTATAAAAGTTTCCACTATATTGTTATCCTTACTGGGCATTTGAGCCTACCCCTTTCTTATTTTTCATTTTTCCCAGTATGTGATGAAATATAATATGATTGATATTCAGGGATAGACTATGGGATATGAGTGTGTTTAATAGGGACACAATGTTGTTTTTTTATTTAAAAATATAATTAAAAACATAGGTATGTATCTAGTACATCCCAAGCTACTAAATTAATCAGTATTTCGAGACATGATCTCTTGTGATCATGAAAATGTTATGTAATAATGCACTAACTCCAGGTAACTAGGGTCTGGGTGTTACAAAGCCACTCGTGGACGATGTCATTCAACAAACGGAGGCATAGCTCCAACGTGGGCATGAACCAAATGGCCAAAAAAGTGAGGCCAGATTGGCTGGTTTGGCGAAACACGCTAGCCGTGAACTTGGTGGACTGGCCCCCACCATGCACCATGTCGTTTTTGAAATGGAGACGGATACCTTCACCTCCGCGAAGCTCACCCATGAACCTTGGGCTGAATAAACCATCCATAGGTCGAGTTTCTGCCATGGGCCTCCACAAAAGGTGTCTCATGACCATAGATACAACCCTTCCCCCTATATAAAAGGACACTATGGGGTAGAAGAATGGGATCATCTAATCCACTTCATCGATCCAACATGCTGAGTAGCACCCCCCTATGTGGGAGATGCCCTGACCCGCACTTCCCCCAGCTACTGCCGCTCGAGCGGGCTCCAGCACTGCGTACCAATTTGGTACATAGACCAAACTTGAAGCCTCATACCACTCCGGTACATAGGATGACCCTTAGTCTGCGTACCACACCAGTACGCGAATGACCTCTCCACCTAAGTAGAGCCTACCTATGAAAATGCCTCCACTCTCCATATGGACATGTGGAATGCTGGGGCCTTCAGTGTTTCCTTCCCCCATGTCAGATAAGATCCTTCCAATTTAGTCCATTCCTCCAGAATCCCTTCAGTAGCCTATCCATCGGTACCAAGACAAGACCTCTCACAAGGCCAGTATAATAGCATGATGAAATCTGTAGGCACATTAGCACGCCCCCTTAAGTTCACATACCCATGGTAGGCAAAGGGAAAGGGGTTACCCCATCCATTGAATGGACATTCAGATAATTCATGGGTTAGCATACCCATGATAGTCTAGAGTCTGAGATCGAGAGACCCTTTCTTCCTCTCCACTCTTCGTGATTGAGGAATATAGCTTTTTTTCCATTCAATGAGCGTCGGTGGTGAGCACTTATACCCTCTCCTGAATACATTAACAGGTAAACCCTCCAAGAGTATTCCCCACACCATCCTTGCTAGACGACAATAAACTTTCCCCTTTCATCTGGGAAGGTTCATTATCTTATTCACTTTACCACTATACCACGACATCCAGCGATGTGACTTCAACCTTCATTCCCTCCTCGGCACCAGGAGGAATGAATGTCTCATAGTCTCGGCCCTTCCCCTCTTTCTTCATCTTCCTCATATTCCATTGGTAATGAAAAAGCGAGTTGCTTGACGAATCTTCCACATTCTCCTTTTTTCACACCGAGCAAGACTCACGCAGGCTTATAGATTTGTGATGGTCACAATGTCTATACAATGACGATGGTAGAACGATATATATTGGTTTTGATCCCTGTCTCCTAAGTAGGGTACACATGACACCTTCCTGAGGTTCAATCCCAACTCAGGCCACCAACCACATGTAAGCTCTGATCTTCCAGAACTACGTACTCCATGATTCCCAACCAACCAAGATACATAGTAAACCTCCTTAAGGCATACGCCCAACTTCCATGTCTGATACCCATATATCATTATTAGACTTTGTCCTGACTCCCCTAGTAGTACCATTCTTGGGACCAGTAAATCATTTTTCCTTGGGTCCTCTGGGCTGCTTCAGCGTAAGTCCCACACCAACCATGACTAGGATCTTATCACCATGATGTCCTTTTCACATGACATTAAACTGTATGGTTGAGTCCTTGTCACATGAACTTAAAAGGTGATGTGTCCCATTATGTGGCATTGAATTATGTGGATTCTGATTCATTTAACAAGGATATGTACGATGCCCGTATTACGGGTTCGATCTAGATTCCCAAGTCACTCACAGACCCCTGGATGATAATTAAATCTAGAGCACCCAATTATAAGACGTGATACCAGTGCTTTCTGGACAAACTCAAACTTTCCCAGAATCATTAATCCAATGAGGGATGGTAATACTCAGATGTAGATGGTCCAGGATCCCTACGAATACCTATGACTAGAAACCCAAGGGTAATCTATGGATACATTTATTAGGGATAAACCAAATATTTTCGATCATATGAACACGTCTTAATTGTATAAGAGAGTCCCACAATTGGAAATAATTCCACCCAAAAGGGTGCGATGAGCCTGAATTCCCATCCTCCAGACCAAAGTAAGTTCTTAAGTTCTGTTAGCCATATAACCCAACAACCTCCAGCCTTTGGAAAGCACGCCCATATATCGTTGGATACAAGAACCATTTGGAATTTTTGGCTCCTTGAATAAACCCTTTGGAGACCAGTAAGATCCACTATAACACCCCGAGATTTTATGAGATTTATTCTTTTTATTTTATTTCATATCTTCTGTTGTACACTAAACCAATATTATCTTGCTCTATATGCAAGACCATATTAGCTTGCAGTATACGCACCACTATTCTTGGATCGTGTTACACACAATTTCAAGGTTTTTTGATAGTAGATATTCTACGCAACATCGAGTGTAGATATATATATATATATTCAATGTATAAATGAAATATGGTTGGATTCTGTTATATGAAACAACAAAGGAGTCTTGCACTACACGCAACCCTGACTTCTCTTACATTACACACAATCATGACCTTCCACGATAGCGTGTGTTGTACGCAATACCGAGTTTCACTAAACAATGATATGTTTTTAAAATATTATATAATCTAGCCGTTATGAATATTAATACCCACTTTTTGAAATTTTAAAAATTTTATCTTTCAAAATGGACTTCATTTTTAGATTCGGAATATCGAAATTACCCTAGGGTGAATTTTTGGTATATTTCTAAAAACATTTAATTTTTGTTGATTAGTGAAAACACTGGGTTACTATTTAAAAACCGACTTTTTTATTTAAATAACTATTTATTTTATTTAAATTTATTATAGGTAAAAATTGATACGTAATCCTATATAAGTTCAATGTAATTCATTGGAGTCTTTTTATAATAATTTTAGATATATAAAAAGTTTATTGAACTTTTCACCGTCTTTTACCAACCACCTAAGAGAATTTGAAAATTTAAATAAAACTTAATTTTACCGCTTCTATGAGTGGAATTTCGAAAATCTGAGAGACACGGTTAATATAAAGGAATAAAATTTGGTTCAATACGATTAAAATAATTTTTGGTGAATAGTAAGTTTTTACTTTTATTTACCACGACTAAAAGTAAATAGGGTAATTAAGGGAAAAAATGATATTATTATCACCCTAACACATGTCATAATTATATTGGATAAGTTTAATTAGACCAGAAACAACCTTAGGAATAAAATATCACCATTTAGGTCCACTTGGATTAGATTAGGACATGTATTATTAATTTATTTAAAGAAGGGTTAAAATAGTTAAAATCAATGTTTAATAACTAAATATTTTTTAATATAGGGTTATACATAATAAAAATTAAACAATAAATTTTAATTATAAAGATAAAACTATTTCCTACATAATGTTATTTTATTTATAATATTTAGACATTAAATAATTTAATTTATTTATGACACAATGAAGATGCAGTAATTACCTTATTAATGAAATATTAACATATTTGATGTTATAAATACCCAAATAAATGTAATTTGAGACTTTTTATGAATTAAACTACTTTTTTTGAGTCTAATATGACATGTTATTATTGATTTATTTAACTATTTTTGAACTAATCATGCTGTTATGATTTTCACAAAAATTAATTACCAACTAGTGTCAAAATTGACATAAAATAGTTTTTAAAACAAATATTATATTATGAATTGTTATTATATTCCTAAAAATATATAGATTAGAAAAATGACTTATATAAGGTTATATATATTAATAATGAACCACTTGGGGTTATTTTGGTTTGTTATATTAAGTTTATTAACCATATAGTGTAAGAAAACAAGAAGATACGGTAAAAGTAAAATTATTTAACTTGAAGGTAAATCTAAATGATAAGGTTAAAATAGTATCCTAAACTTGTCTAAATTCTATTGGTTGAGAGGATTTAGACCCATACCCACTTTATCTTCTATATAAATCAACTTGGAGCTATTAAAAACTGAATATGACTTTATTATAAAATAATATTTCAAGTTTTTCCAAAGGTGGCCCTCTCCTCCCTTATAAAAGGGAACCTCTTCACTCTTCTCTTCACAAACTTTTGAGCCTTGAAGCTCGGTCAAACCCTGACCATATCACTTCTACACTTCCCCAGAATTATTCTAGAGGTTCTGGTCTTCTAAAAAGACCAACTCTACTTCCTTAAGAGGAAGCTCAAAGGAGGTGCGTCGAAGAAGAGGTAATCTCTTCTTCTGATTCTCTCAAGTTTCTTTCTTTTCTACTTCTTCTTCTTTAGTTGTCTCATTATAAAGTAATAAAATAAGTATTACTTATATAATGATATTTTATTATAAATATGAAATGACCCTATTTCACCTTCTATCCATCCTACAGAAAACGAAATCACCGCACGTGTGTACGTACGAAATACCGTCTCCATGCCATGGTGTAATCTGTTTTCGACCACCACCATACTTGGATGAGTATAATGGTGTAAATAAATAACTATATGTGATTATTATAAAGTGATATTGATTCTGAAATATTATACATACACTTCAATACAATTCCATGATCATGGGAATGATATCATCACTCGTACTTACGTTAGGACTACCGTCTCCATGATGCGATGAGATTCATTCTCCATGTTAACCATTCCTGAATGATTATAAAGTATATATAATGAATTATAATGAAATATATGACATAATAATGATACTTTATTTATGTATATATATATATATTGTTGAGCAATGTATTGTTTTCAAACAATTCAAAAAAATGTTTTTAAAGGGGGAGATTATTTTAAATAATACTCTGTCTATTTATGATGATTTTGATGCTCACAAATACCCTTAATTATTTACTAATTATTTCATTGAGTATTTTGTAGGAATTTATTTTATTTATTTATTTCATATAACAAGATTTTATATTTCATTTATTCCGAGATCAATTTTAGCACGTTCTGGAATCACTGTAGCGCGAGATCAATTTTAGCGCGTTCTGGAATCACTGTAGCGCGAGATCAATTTTAGCGCGTTCTGGAATCACTGTAGCGCGAGATCAGTTTTAGCGCATACTGGAATCACTGTTCATACCCTACATTGATGAACATAACATATGGATGAAAAGTTTACTTTTTATGCTAAAAGAAACGTATGGTTAAGGAACCTTACGTTATTTTGAAACGTATGGTTAATGAACCTTACGTTGTTGAAAAGTATGGAAGAAGAACATTACGTTTGGAAGGAACCTTACGTTTATGTTGTTGGACAAGTATGGAAGAGAAACCGTACGTTAGTTTTCAGTGTTGAGTTTGTTTCTCAAAAGTATGGATCATCAACCTTTCTTTTATAATCAACCGTACGTTCTTTGGAGAGTTGAAGCAAGACAAAGTATGGATGATCAACCCTAAGTTTGAATGCTGAAGAGAAAGTATGTATGTTCAACCTTACGTTCTGAACCTTACGTTCTGAACCTTACGTTCTGAACCTTACGTTTGTGAACCTTACGTTTGTGAACCCTACGTTTGGAGCCACGTCATCAACCCTACGTTTGGCGTCAGGATATTTTTGACAGACGATATTTCCTTTTGCGGTGGTCAAACAGGCGGATTATTAAGCGGATTTCGAGCCGATTCTTAAGTACGACTTTGACTGAATTAAAGACGATTTACAACGGATTAATGATTGAATTAAACGGAGCTTTTTATGCCGATTCTTCAGGGGAGTTACAATGGCTCTGTTATTTTTTTTTATATCGCGAATCTAAAGGAGATTTTCATGGATCTATTTATGAGGAAGATTTTCTCAGATTTGAATATATATGTTCTATCATGGAAACTTCGGATATATATATATACACAGGAAAGTGTATGAAATATATAGATTGCTCTTTTAACGAACAAGAAACAGAGACTGTGTGAAGGCGTTCTTTTCTGGTGATCGAGAAGAAGTGTAAAACCTTTATTACCGAAGGAAGATCTTGATAGCAGATTCACGTGTTCTACATCGACTATCTGTTGTGAATCTACTGCTACTGAAGTTGTTAAGTTTCTTGTAATATCTATTACAACTGCATTGACTCAGAACTGTTTTGATTACAGATCTTTATTTTCTGAAGACGACGATCTATCTATTGTCAATTGCATTTTGTTGCAATTGTGAAGAACAAAGGGAGAAGTGTTTTCTTTATCGAAACCCTTTTTATTTTTGAGTGATCAGCTTCTCGTTCTAAGCTGTGTGGGTTCGTGTTTGAACCAGGAAGGCTGTGTTTGCCTGAAACTTGTAAAGGTGTCAACTGCCTGTACTTAGTTGTGAACAGGTCTGTGGAAACGAGGACCAGATAGTGAAAATCGCCAAGCTCGTGGATTTGAGCGTTGGTGGAGTGGACTAGGGGCCTTCTGTTCCCCGAACCACTATACATCCGTGTGTTCATGATTTTACTTTTTCCGCTGAATATTTAATCGTGCTAAAGCATAGTGGACAGAATTTGTCTAAATTGAAGAGTTTGTAATAATTTTGAAAAGACACAATTCACCCCCCCCTCTTGTGTGTAATCCGTAGATTCAGATCCAACAATTGGTATCACAGGAGGAGCTTCTTATTTATAAAGTCATGTCAAGCTAGAAGTATTTAAAGATTATACATAGTTTATCATGGCTGATACGAGAGAGGGAATGTCAATGGTAAGAGCACCTTACTTTAATGGAGATAATTATGGCTGCTGGAAATCACGTATGATTATTTATCTGAAAAATCTTGGTTACAAAGTCTATTCAAAGATTCTGACTCCCTATGAAATTCCTGAAAATCCCGATACATGGAGTGCTGCTACAGAGGCTGAGTATGACATGAATTCAAAAGCTATGAATGCAATCATGTATGGTCTAGGACCGGATGAATTTAACAGAGTATCTCAATGCCCGACTACATATGAAATGTGGAAAACAATAGCTGTTGCTTATGAAGGAACAGATAATGTAAGACAGATGAGATATGCAACTGCTAAATTAAAATTCGATACTTTCAGAATGATTGAAGGAGAGAGCATCACTCAGATGAATGGAAGATTGACAGAAATTGTCAATAATATAACATCTCTAGGAGAACCAATCAAGCAGGCTGATCAAGCGTTAAAGGTACTGAGAGTACTTCCTACTCGATGGAATGGAATCTCTGCAGCAATCAGACAATCAACTTCTGTTAAAGATCTAACTATGAGAGAGCTGATTTGTACATTGATGATGTATGAGGCTGAAATGCAAGATGAGGTAAATGAGCATAAAGTCTACATAAAAAGGGAAAATACTGCTTTGAAAGTGACCTCTCAACAAAATGATAGAAAGATGAAGAACAGAGAAGTAAGTGCTAAATCAGAAAGCTCGGATTCTTCAAATTCGGATGAAGAACTGGCTCAGCTAGCCAGAAAATTCAGAAAGTTCTACAGTAAGAAGAAAGACTTCAAGAAATCCTTCAAGAAGGATAGCAAGGAAGTGAGATGTTATGAATGCAAAAAGATGGGACATATCAGATTGGATTTCCCAAAATTGAAAGATGCAAAGAAGAAGAAATTCTTCAAAAGAGATGATTATGAGCAGAAAGACAAGAAAGCTATGAAAGCTACTTGGAGTGTTTCTGAAGACTCAAGTAATTCTTCTGAATCAAGCTCTGAGAAGGAGGATGCCAATTTAAAAGCAAATATGTGTTTCATGGCTGAAACTGATGAGGTACACTCATACTACTCCTCTGACTCAAATAATGAATCAAACTCTGAAACAAGCTTCTCAAATAAAAAACTTGCAGCTTACTGCAATATGCTTGAAGAAAGGTATGAATCATTATTTAAAAAATATAAATCTATAAAGAACTTGCATAAAGCTATTTCAGATGAGAGAAATACTTTGCTAAAACAACATAAGGAATTAATTGACAAATATAACTCTGCTGACTCAAATAAAATTAATTTTGAATCAAAAATAAAAACTCTACAGGATGAAGTAGAATCTTATAAAAAGGCTGCATTAGTTTTTACAAAAGGAGAAAATGCCTTAAATGAGATACTTGGAAAAAATGTAATTAAAAAGGAAAGGTTTGGAATTGTAAGTAAAGGAGAAAAACCTAAGTTATACAAAAATTATTTTGTTCCTAGCACTAAACAGGTTATTTGTAACTTCTGTGGAACAAAAGGTCATATGGATAAAAACTGTTTTCTAAGACAACCTCAAATATGTGGAATTAAGAAAGCTTATATTTCCAATGATCTATATGATTCAATCAATTTTAAGAAAACAAAGCAAATAAGGATACCCAGATCACTGCTTTCTAACACTCCTGGACCCAACAAAATATGGGTACCAAAGCAATTTGTTTGAATGTCTTTGCAGGTAGCAGGTCACCAAAGAACGAAAGAAATATGGTATATGGACAGTGGCTGCTCAAGACACATGAGTGGAACTTCAGCTAATTTCTCTTCTCTTACTCGAAAGGAAGGAGGACTTGTCACCTTTGGTGACAATGCCAAAGGAAAGATTATTGGTATTGGAACAGTTGGAGATCCAAAGACAGTCTCAATCAACAAAGTACTTTAGGTACAAGGGTTAAAACACAATCTGATAAGTATCTCTCAACTCTGTGATGATGGATACACTGTTGATTTTACTAACAGTAGTTGTACTGTTTCTAAAGATAAACTGTTTAAGTTTAGAGCACCCAGAACTGATAATGTTTATACTTTGTATTTGTATTCCTTGTGTAAACAACAAGTAAACTGCTTAACTGCTAATATAAGTGAATCCTGGATCTGGCATAGAAGACTTGGTCATTGCAATATATATGCTTTACATAAATTATCTAAGAAACATCTAGTTTCTGATTTTCCTAGTCTCAAATTTGAAAACGACAGATTCTGTGATGCATGTCAGCTTGGCAAGCAACACAAATCATCATTCAAATCTGTTAATAAAGTTGCTACAACTAAACCTCTAGAACTTATCCATATGGATTTGTTTGGACCTTCAAGAGTAGCAAGTTTAGCTGGTAAATTATATGTTTATGTATTAGTTGATGATTATTATAGATTTACTTGGATTTTCTTTTTGAAATTTAAAAGTGAAGCTTTTAGTTTATTTGAAGGTTTTTGTAAATCTATTCAAAATGAAAAAGGTTTTAATATAATCTCATTGAGAAGTGATCATGGTGGAGAATTTGAGAACCAGGAATTTAATTCCTTTTGCTCAAACATGGATATTAAACACACCTTCTCTGCTCCAAGAACACCTCAACATAATGGGATTGTAGAAAGAAGAAATAGATCTATTCAAGAAATGGCTAGAACTATGTTAAATGAATATAGCATACCTATATATTTCTGGGCAGAAGCTGTTAATACAGCTTGTTATATGATGAATAGAATTTTAATAAGACCTATTTTGAAAAAGACACCCTATGAACTATGGAATAACAGAAAACCTAAAGTAAATTACTTTAAAGTTTTTGGATGCAAGGTTTACATCTTGAATACCAAAGATAATCTTGGTAAATTTGATCCAAAATCTGATAAAGTTATTTTCTTAGGATATTCTGCAACCTCCAAAGCTTATAGAGTCTATAATAAAAAGTCAAGGATTGTTGAAGAATCAGTTCATGTGAAATTTGATGAATCTGATCCTTTTGAGAAAAGTATAGAACAAATAGATGAACCTGATTCTAATGAAAACATGAGACTTGAGAATTTAAAGAATGATTTTGAAAATGATATAAAATAAATTCAGTCCAGTTCAGAAGAACATGACACTGAATAACCTTTGAATGTAATGCCTAGACAGTCTAGAACCTTAAATAATCACCCTTTAGAATCTGTGATAGGTGACTTAGAGACTGGTATTCAAACTAGAAGAAGCCTTGGAAACATAGTTGAATTCTCTGCTTTCCTATCCCAACAAGAACCTAAGACCATAGAAGAAGCCTTAGATGATGAGAGCTGGGTAATAGCAATGCAGGATGAATTGAACCAGTTCAAGAGAAATAAGGTTTGGGAATTAGTTGAAAGACCACATGATTATCCAGTAATAGGAACTAAATGGGTCTTTAGGAATAAACAGGATGATCAAGGGATAATAACTAGAAATAAAGCAAGATTAGTAGCTAAAGGATATAATTAAGAAGAAGGAATAGATTATGATGAGACCTTTGCACCTGTAGCCAGGTTAGAAGCCATTAGAATCCTTTTAGCCTATGCATCTTATATGAATTTTAAATTATTTCAGATGGATAGTAAATCTGCCTTTTTAAATGGTTATTTAATGGAGGAAGTTTATGTTGAGAAACCTCCTGGTTTTGAAAATTCTCAAAAACCAGATTCTGTTTTCAAACTTACTAAAGCTCTTTATGGCCTTAAACAAGCACCTAGAGCTTGGTATGAATGACTAAGTTCTTTTCTTTTGAAAAATGATTTTACTGTTGGACTGGCAGATCCAACACTCTTTAAGAAAACGGTGAAAAATAATGTTTTGTTGGTTCAAATTTATGTTGATGATGTAATTTTTGGATCAACCAATAAAATTCTTTGTCATGAATTTTCAGAATTATTGCAAAAAGAATTTGAAATTAGTATGATGGGAGAATTAAATTTCTTTTTGGGTCTTCAAATATTTCAAAAATATTTTGGAAATGTTTTAAATCAATGCAAATACATTACTGATTTACTTAAGAAATTTGGACTTGAAAACAGCAAGCCATTTACAAATCCTATGTGTACTAATATAAAACTTGATTTGGATGAAACTGGAAAATCAGTGGACAACAAGTTATATAGAGGTATGATTGGTAGTTTGTTATATCTTACTGCTAGTAGACCAGATATAATGTATTCAGTATGTCATTGTGCTCGATTTCAATCAAATCCCAAAGAATCCCATTTAACTGCTATTAAAAGTATTTTTAGATATTTAAAAGGTACTATTTATCAATATCTGCTTTATCCAAAAACCTCTGATTTTAATTTAATTTCATATTCAGATGCTGACTTTGGAAGTTGTAGATTAGATAGGAAGAGTACTTCAGGAACATGTCACTTTTAGGAAAGTCTTTAGTATCATGGTCTAGTAAGAAACAACACTCAGTTGCCCTGTCAACAGCCGAGGCAGAATATGTGTCTACAGGTAGTTGATGTGCACAGGTGTTGTGGATGAAAAACACTCTTATGGACTTTGGATTATATTTCAATAATACACATATTTTATGTGATAATACTAGTGCAATTAATATTTCAAAAAATCCTATTAGTCATTCTAGAACTAGGCACATTGATATAAGACATCACTTTTTAAGAGATCATGTGTTTAAAAAGGATATATTTTTAGAATTTGTAAATACAGAAAATCAATTAGCAGATATTTTTACTAAAACATTTCCCACGGCAAGGTTTGAATTTATTAAGGGGGAGTTAGGTTTATTTAATTTTAAATAGTTTTTTTTAAAAACTTATTCTGTTTTCGAATTCTGCTTAATTTCTGTTTCCCGCTATAAGTAATTTTATTTTGTTTTAAATAAAAGTAATGATTAGTGATTACATGGGAATCAAGGCTGTCAGAACCGTTTCACCTTCTAAACTGCTTCACCTTTTTCGGAAACCCTTTCGAAAACCTAAAACCGCATATCTGCTCCAAAACCCTTTTCTGAATCATCAAACCCTAAACTTACGAACCTTCCGAAATCGTTGTTGGAATGGCAAAGACTAAGCGTCCAGATGAAGCCGAGAGCAGTGCTGCAAAGAAACCTAAGGTAGTTAGTCAGAAAATACTTCAAGGTAAAGTCATAGATTTAGAGTGGCTGTTTGAAACTAATTTACTGTTGAAGCAAGCGTTGTCGTTTCAAAGCCTTGAGCAAGCTTTTAATAGTGAAAATTCTGAGTTTCTATATGAGGCAGAAATGAGACATTTCTTTAGAACTGTTCAGTTTAGCCTTGGAGATACAGAGGATAGTTTATTGGCTCAAATAGAGGATAATGACTTTTCAATATCGTCTATAGAGATAAGTCATATTCTTAACTTCCCTCATGAAGGAGTTTTTCATTTCGATTTATGGAATATTGGAGATTCTGTACATAAGTCTGAAGACATTATGTCTTTTCTGTTTGGAACCAGAGTGATAAAGAAGATGTTTATTAAGGATTTGGAGCCCGATCAGAAAATTTTGGTAACATTTGTTCAGACTGGTTTAGCACCAAGAATGGCTGAGATGGAGAAAATCCTATACCCGGACATGTACATAATGTATCTTCTGATGTGTGATATTAAGTTTAATTTTCCTCGGTTTATGATAAGATATCTGAGTTACTGCTGTCAGAGTGAAGCAAGAATGACCTTTTTCCCTTATTGAAGGTTCATTTCTTTGTTTTTGTTTAAAAGAGGAATGATCAGATTGGTAGATGCTGGGGTGAAATGTCACCACAGTAATGTTTTTAATGCTGGAACTTTGAGGAAAGTAGGATACTTCTGGAGCACAATTAAAGGAAAACTCTTACCTGTTGGAGCTGAGGAAAACTCGGAGAGTGCTCAGGCTCAACCGGCTAAGTCCAAGGAGGGACAAGCAGAATCAAGAGTTAGTTCAGTGGCAAGGAGAATTCGTTTTGAGATGGAGGAAGTTGAGGAAGAGAGAAGTCAAGAAGGACTTCAATCTAGAAGGAAGAGGTCAATTGATGAAGAAATTATCTCTCCTGCCTTGAAATCCTCTGAACTATTATTTTCTTATTCATTTGTGAGAGAAGCTGTTGTGGAGCATACTGCACCGATAGAGGAACCAGCAGCTCAAACAGAAACTCAAAAAGAACATCAATCTACTTCTGTGGCTGTTGAAAAAGTAATTCAACAAGAACAACTTATGGAGGCAGTGCCTGGTGAAGAAGTGGCCCGACCTCAAGATTTACATGAAAATATTGTTCTTGACCAATCAGTAGAAGTCAGAGATACTACTGTTCATGATGAACATACTTCTGAAGCTAATACAGAGGTACTTCAGGAAGATTTTTCAGTGGAAGAGTTTCAGGCTTCAAAAGATAGTTCAGTAGATCAACCTTGTCAAGACAAGGACAAAGAACAGTCAGATGCAGATTCCTTACCACTTGCCCTGCTTCATCAACCTAATTCTGGACATGAGAATCGAGCACAGGGTGCCCTTGATTCGATAAATGAAGAAGTTGTTGAGTTGTACAAGCATATCTCTCAGTTAGAATCTGAGAATGTTAGTCTCAGAAATTCTCTGAACTTAGAGCATTTGAAGTTTCAGAAGCTGAAAAAATGTACTGTTTCAAGACAGGAAGTAGATTTGTTTAAGACTGATATGCTGCATGCTGTTGATCAGTTAAAATCAGAGATGGTAAAGAAAGATGATTTATCTGAGTTGAAGATTTACATTGAGAATAAATTTGAGTCTGTTGCAAACAGTGCTGTGAGTGGATCAGGCTCTTCACCTGATTTGATTCGGAGATTTCAAGCAATTACTGCAGCAATGAGCAATATGAGTGACAGATTACACGATCTTCAGTGTAATAGTGCCCCTTTGTCAGTTTTGCTAGATAATCAGAGATTTTTAGTGGATCAGTTGACATCTGGAGAGCAACCGATTAGGATTCTTTTGAATCATTTATCAGAAAAACTAGCTCTTTATGTTGAAAAAGAAGAAAGAATGCATGAGTTTTTCAGAGTTAATTTGATTGAAGATATTCATATGACTCAAGAGAACAAAGATCTTATCATCAAGATAGGAGATGGGATGATGAAGAGGCTCAGAGAACAGTTTACAGAGATAAAGACCGCGATTCAAAGGAGATAGACACCTTTTTCCCTGTCTTATCTATGAACCTTGATTCCTCTGTATATCACAATCGTTTATATATAACAGCTTGTGAATGAAAATTATTTTCTTACTTCTTTTTTTGTTTTGTTGTTTATTGATTTATGATTGAGTTAGCCAGTATAACAAATTCACTTATTCATACACAGTTAATTATAGCATTTACTTATAGTTCAGTGCAATATTGAATGTGTTCAAATCCGTAAATTTTCATTCTTTTTGATATCAATAAAGGGGGAGAATTTGGATAAACACAACATTTAAATTCATTTGTTTCCTATGAAGAAATTTGGATATATGGGAGAATTTGGATATATACGACATTTATCTTTTATCTATTTTTAGCTGAAAATTTATTTTTATGAGGGAGAAATTTTATTATAGTTAAATATTATTTTAATCCTTTCAAAATTCTAAAATTTTATAAAACTAATTTTTCAATAAAGATTGCAATTAAATTAGTTCTATTATTTTATGGGTTTTGTGATCATCAAAAAGGGGGAGATTGTTGAGCAATGTATTGTTTTCAAACAAATCAAAATAATGTTTTTAAAGGGGGAGATTATTTTAAATAATACTCTGTCTCTTTATGATGATTTTGATGCTCACAAATACCCTTAATTATTTACTAATTATTTCGTTGAGTATTTTGCAGGAATTTATTTTATTTATTTATTTCATATAACGTGATTTTATACTTCATTTATTCCGAGATCAATTTTAGCGCGTTCTGGAATCACTGTAGCGCGAGATCAATTTTAGCGCGTTCTGGAATCACTGTAGCGCGAGGTCAATTTTAGCGCGTTCTGGAATCACTGTAGCGCGAGATCAGTTTTAGCTCGTACTGGAATCACTGTTCATACCCTACGTTGATGAACGTAACGTATGGATGAATAGTTTACTTTTTATGTTAAAAGAAACGTATGGTTAAGGAACATTACGTTATTTTGAAACGTATGGTTAATGAACCTTACGTTGTTGAAAAGTATGGAAGAAGAACATTACGTTTGGAAGGAACCATACGTTTTTGTTGTTGGACAAGTATGGAAGAGAAACCGTACGTTAGTTTTCAGTGTTGAGTTTGTTTCTCAAAAGTATGGATCATCAACCTTACTTTTATAATCAATCGTACGTTCTTTGGAGAGTTGAAGAAAGACAAAGTATGGATGATCAACCCTACGTTTGAATGTTCAAGAGAAAGTATGTATGTTCAACCTTACGTTCTGAACCTTACGTTCTGAACCTTACGTTCTGAACCTTACGTTTGTGAACCTTACATTTGTGAACCCTACGTTTGGAGCCACGTCATCAACCCTACGTTTGGCGTCGGGATATTTTTGACAAACGATATTTCCTTTTGCATTGGTCAAACAGACGGATTATTAAGCGGATTTCGAGCCGATTCTTAAGTACGACTTTGACTGAATTAAAGACGATTTACAACGGATTAATGATTGATTTAAACGGAGCTTTTTATGCCGATTCTTCAGGGGTGTTACAAGGGCTCTGTTATTTTTTTTTATATCGCGAATCTAAAGGAGATTTTCATGGATCTATTTATGCGGAAGATTTTCTCAGATTTGAATATATATGTTCTATCTTGGAAACTTCGGATATATATATACACAGGAAAGTGTATGAAATATATAGATTGATCTTTTAACGAACAAGAAACAGAGACTGTGTGAAGGCGTTCTTTTCTGGTGATCGAGAAGAAGTGTAAAACCTTTATTACCGAAGGAAGATCATGATAGCAGATTCATGTGTTCTACATCAACTATCTGTTGTGAATCTACTGCTGCTGAAGTTGTTAAGTTTCTTGTAATATCTATTACAACTGGATCGACTCAGAACTGTTTTGATTACAGATCTTTATTTTCTGAAGACGACGATCTATCTATTGTCAATTGCATTCTGTTGCAATTGTGAAGAACAACTGGAGAAGTGTTTTCTTTATCGAAACCCTTTTTATTTTTGAGTGATCAGCTTCTCGTTCTAAGCTGTGTGGGTTCGTGTTTGAACCAGGAAGGCTGTGTTTGCCTGAAACTTGTAAAGGTGTCAACTGCCTGTACTCAGTTGTGAACAGGTCTGTGGAAACGAGGACCAGATAGTGAAAATCACCAAGCTCGTGGATTTGAGCATTGGTGGAGTGGACTAGGGGCCTTCTGTTCCCCGAACCACTATACATTCGTGTGTTCATGCTTTTACTTTTTCCGCTGCATATTTAATCGTGCTAAAGCATAGTGGACAGAATTTGTCTAAATTGAAGAGTTTGTAATAATTTTGAAAAGACACAATTCACCCCCCCTCTTGTGTGTAATCCGTAGATTTAGATCCAACATATATATATGTATGTCATTTACTTAATTCCATTCAATTCAACAAGGAAATGAAAACAACATTCATGCGTACGTACGACCTACTGTCTCCATGAACGGTGTATTTCATTCCATTTATAGATTTATCATATATATATGTATATGCTGAAAATATATTATATATAAATCATGTTTTGCATTCTGGAATTATTTAAATCATGATATAAGTAATAATATCAAGAACAATAAGTCCAAACACGATCGATAAATAAAACGATTTTCCCCAAAACGCTACTTTATTCTGGAATTTACAAAAGAATGGGTAATATGAAGTCATAAGTGAACCATATATGACATCATAAAAATGAATATGATTTTTTAATAATTCAATGACATTATTTAAATAATTATATAGGAGGTTTGGACACATATGAAGCATATTGGAAATAAGGTCAGGGATAATATTTCAATCTCATTTTTATTCAGGATTGTTTATTCGTAAGTATTTACTGGGGTTATATTTATCATCCAGGTACCTATTTTATAAAAATGGTTTCATGTATGTTTAAAGTACTTTTTGAACCATTTTTGACTTTTACTACATGGTATGTAAGGAATCTTTCTTTTGATTACCATACGAGGTGCTTTTGGACTTTTCTGACAAAAGTAAGAGAAGAATATTTTTTAACTTATACGGCACGAACCAATTTTTACAGTTTCATAATGCCTAATTTTCATAAAGATTACTTTACAAGATTTCATGATTATTTTAAACAAAATTCCTTTTCTTTTAAAATTACATTGCATGTTGTGAAAATAAAATGATTTTGAAAAGAAAGGATATTTTCCTCAAGGATTCATTTCAAGTGTTTTATCAAAACCAATTTCTATCTAAGATGACATTATTTCATATGTTTATGTTTAAAGTATAATGTCTGTATGATTTACATGGTTTCAATTTTCTTATGATGAATTGATATCTATTTTTTATATGGATTATGTGATGATGGGATGATGTTTATGAAACCCATTTTATTCTTTGGGCTATGATGAATGATTTATGTATATTTTGTGGCACAAGTAAGAATGATTTGATTATGAGATGGGTGAAACCTATATCTCCATTCAAGGCATTGGGTAAAGATTTATATCTCATGAGATATACATGGCTGGAACGGTAAGTTAATCTGGTTCATTGATACAAGACTGGAATGAGGAGTGAACTCGACTTAGAAAGGGTCTTTGTCCACTAAGATCGTCTTGACAGCAATGCCTTGGCAACTATGGAAATCATATCTTGTGATTAACGATTTTCCTCAATTACATGTTTTATTCCAATGCTATTTTATCATGATTTATGTTCCACTATTGTATATTCCTTACGTACTTCCATGATTTATGACCTTGTTCATGATTTTGATGTCTAGATTTTATGTTCAAGTTTTTTCATTCAAATGTTTATGGATTGTTTTATGTTCTCTATGTTTACCCTTACTGAGCATTTGATCTCACCCTTTTTATGTTTTATTTTCCCCAATATATAAAGAAAGGTTTTAGGAAAGAAAAAAAATCAGGAAGATCTTTATGGGAGATGTTGAAGATCATTCACCATGATTAGAATATTATGTTCTGAGTTTCCAAAGACACAAAACTATTACGGTCCTTGTGTATTGGTTTTTTTATGTATTAAGTATTCCACAATAGTAATTTAATGTCCATGTATGTCAAGATTTGGGTCTCTACATCTGGTATCAGAGTGAAGGTTTAATTAACCTTTGGAAACTAGGATGTGAAAACTTTAGTGAAATCTCTAGAGATATTTCTAAGGTATGTCTAGGGATGTCTCTAAGGATAAGTATACATATATGTTATAGTCCTATAATTATGGTAACAATATTATAATTTAACCTAAGATGTTAGATATTGATGTTCCTCCCCCTTTATTATGTTGTTTTCCCTAGCATGATTTTTTCCTCTCACGCTATTCTTTTTTGGTTTTAGAAATTGGCTAGAAACAAGAAGATTCACGATAATAGAGGATATGATGGACAATGGAATGATATTATTCATGAACAACCAAATGCAACAGGATTTGGAAGTCCAAAAATCATTATTATGCCTAATCATCAATCTCATAATATGATCAATAATCTCAACTTTGTTAAATTTACCGACTCAGCTAATAAGAGAAAGATGGAGTTTCATGATGATCACAGAGGAAAGAAAGTTCAATTTCTCTCATGTAAATCATGTGTGAAGAGGCATCAAGGAGAATGTTTCAAAGGAACTGGAAGATAATTTGGGTGCGGAAAAGAAGGACACAAATCTGGTAAGTGCAAAGGAAATTGTTCAGTTAACACCATGGAGAAGGATAATGGTATTACTACTACATCAACAATGATTAGATGTTTTAAATGTGGAATCTATGGGCATTGTGAAAACCAAATCCCTAAGGGAAAATCTCATGAAGAGAATAAGCATGGTAATATGGGTATTATTTATGTGGATGATGATGAGGAGACTACAAATGATATATGAGATGAAAGAAGTGTTGAAGCTTGGTCAATGGTTTCAGAAGGTAGTGGGATGATTGTATGTTTATCAAGAGTTATGTTGTATAGGTAATTTAATGGTACTATGGAATAAATAAACATCCAAGGATTGTTACACTATTGTTTTTCTTAACGTTTTTGAAAGTATATGTTGAATGGTACTGGTAAACATGAAAGGTTATTCAGATATTTTTGGAAAGAAGATGATATGGGCATAATGAAGGGATAAAGAGAAAATGAATTTTTTATAGTATTCATGAGAACATGACTAATATAATGACAAAGTGATATCATGGTTTGAGTATATAGAAACATTGGGATTTTGGTATGTGGAATGAGTTAGATTTTGACAGTATTCATGTTTTTGATATGGTTCTATGGTAATTCATGTTTTAAAAGAATACATGATTAAGGTATTCACATGTTTGGAATATGACCAACAAGATATATCTTATGATATATGGGAGATAAATTATGGTATTCACATGCTTGGTATATGACCTCTCTGGTATTCATTTTCTTTATACTATGAGATTGGACAAGTGTATTTTCGATAATCCTAAAGATTGGAACGGATTATGTTGGACATAAGTTATTATTATTTAAAGATAGAACTTGTTTTTCGATATTATTTCTGGAATTTTATAATAGTATAGTTTTAGAAAAAGGATAACCCATAGAACGAGAAACAACCCATCACGTCGGACAATGATGTAGAAATAAAACCCACAACTGAAGTGCGATAGGCCTTTATCGCATACCACTGGCCTACATGAAGTTCCTAGTTAGTAAAAACTAGTTTTATTATATTAAGCGGTATGATATATGAAGTATAAGTCAATTTTAGGAACCATATATGATTAATATCACTATAGATGGACTTATGTATATTTGCTAACATTTTTTAACCTTATGTTTGAGACAGATGGAATGACCAATCATTCTATCGCATGATCTGCTAACTTTTCACAGAAGACAAATTCTACATCATTTCTTTAAGGGATGAAGTTGAAATTGTTCAAGTCACAAACAACAGTGATATTGTACCAAATTCAAGTAAGTATTTATTGTAATTAAAAATATATTCAACATTAAGGAAATGATCTTGAAAACCAAAAATGTTGTCCTAGTGCCCTCATATCTGATGAATCAGATGGTACCTTAGATCATCACAAATTTATGGCTTTGTGACTGGGGGTGTAACAGCCCGAGATTTTATGAAAAATATTCTTTTTATTTTACTAATGTCTTGTGTTGTACGCTACACCAAAAGGAGCTTGCACAACACACATCCTTGACTTGCCTTGCATTACACGCAATCGCGACCTTCCTCGATAGCGTGTGTAGTACGCAATACCGAGTTTCACTAAACAACGATATGCTATAAAAATATTATTAAAACTAGCCGTTATGAATAGTAATAACCACTTTTTGAAATCCAGTAAATCTTATTTTTCAAAATTAACTTTATTTTTGGATTCGGAGTATCGAATTTAGCCTAAGGTGAAATTTTGGTACTTTTCGGATAACTTTCATATTCTGATGAATAGTGAAAATTACTAAATTATAATTAAAAACAACTTTTTTAATCGAAATAATTAATAGTGATAAATCATTAATTTGAGTGGTTTTAAAGTATATTTAGAATATATTTTTACAATTTAATACAATGTTGGTCAGTGGATGTAATTTCACATTTAAACTAGACATAAACAAGTGTCAATCTTTTGATAGATATTGTTTCTTAAAAACATGCTATTTGTTTTAACAAGCGGGATTTAATTATAAAATTAATTAATGCAACTTTTATGTTATGAATTTGGTAAAATAGACTTCATTTTTGAATTCGGAATATGAAATATACCGTGGGATGAAATTTTAGCATTGTTCGGAAAAACATCAATTTTTGATGAATAGTGAAACTACTAAGTGGTAGGTTAAAAACTGAATTTTGCATAAAACTTAATTTTACCGCTTCTGTGAATGGAATTTCGAAAATCCGAGAGACACGGTTAATATCAAGGACTAAAATGTGGTTCAATGAGATGAAAATAATTTTTTGGTGAATAGAAACTTTTTACTTTTTTTACCACGGTTAATAGTAAATAAGGTAACTAAGGGTAAATATGATATTAATATTACCCTAACACATGTCATAATTCTATTGGACAAGTTTAATTCGACCAAAAACAAACTTAGGAATAAAATATGACCATTTAGGCCCACTTGGATTAGATTAGGACATTTATTATTAATTTATTTAAAGAAGGGTTAAAATAGTTAAAATCAAAGTTTAATAAGTAAATCATTTTTAATATGGGGTTATACATAATATAAATTCGATTTTAAATATTCATTAGAAAGATAAAAAGATTTCCTACATTATGGTATTTTATTTGTAATTTTTAGACATCAAATAAATTAATTTATTTATGACACAAAGATGATGCAGTAATTATCTTATTAATGAAATATTTACATAATTGATAATATAAATACCAAAATAAATGTAATTTAAGACTTTTTATGAATTACACTAATTTTATAGGTTACTATGACATATTATTGTTTATTTAATCAAATTTGTTCGAACATATAATTCTGATATGACTTTCACAAAAATCATATATCAAATAGTGTCAAAATTGACACAAAATAGTTTTTAAATCAAATATTATATTATTAATTGTTATTTTATTCCTAAAAATCTAAGGTTTGGCCAAATGACTTAGATAAGGATATATATATTAATAATAAACAATTTGGGGTTCGTTTGGCATGTTATAGTAAGTGTATTAACCATATAGTGAAAGAAAACAAAAAGACACGGTAAAAGTTAAATTATTTAACTTAGAGTTAAATCTAATTGATAAGGTTAAAATAATATCTTAAACTTGTCTAAATTATATTGGTTGATAGGATTTCGACCCATCCTTACTTTATCTTCGAAATAAGACCCTTTTGAACCATTATAAACCGATTTTGACTTTAATATAAAATAATATTTTGAGATATTCCTAAGGTGCCCCTCTCCTCCCCTATAAAAGGACACCTCCTCCCCCTCCTCCTCACACCAATTTGAGCACTCAAGCTCGGCCAACCCCTGAAAAAATCTCTTCTCAACTTCCCTAGAAACATCCTAGAGGTTCTGGTCTTCCTCAAAGACCAATTCTAGTACCCTAAGAGGAGGTCTCAAAGAGGCACTTCAAAGAAGAGGTAATTACCGTTACCAATTCTTTCATCTTTATTTCTTCTTCCACTTCTTCTTATTAGGTTGTTTCATTATGAAGTAATAACATCAGTACAACTCATATACTGATATGTTATTATAAGTATGAAACAACCCTAATTCACCTTCTATCCATCCTACGGAAAAATGAAATCACCGCGCGTGCGTACGTACGGAATACCGTCTCCACGCCGTGGTGTAATCTATTTTCCACTACCACCTTACATGGATGGGTATAATGGTGTAAAGAATAACTATACATAGTTATTACAACATCATATTGATTCTGATATATTGTATAATCCACTCCAATTCAATTCAATATTTATAGAAATGATATCATCGCTCGTGCGTACGTACAGACTACCGTCTCCAGGATGCGATGAGATTCATTCTCCATGTTAACCATTTAAGAATGATTATAAAGTATATATAAGAAATAATAATGAAATATATGACATTATAAAGCTACTGGATTTATGTATATATATACATATGTATGTCATCTACTTACTTCCATTTCAAGACAATAAGGAAAGAAAAACAGCGTTCATGCGTACGTACGGACTACCGTCTCCATGAACGGTGTTTTTCATTTTATTTATCTATCTATTATATATATATATATACTGAATATATATGATATATAAATCATATTCTATATTCTGGAAGTAAGTAAATCATGATATAAGTAATAATGATGTCAAGAACAACAAGTCAAAACACCTACGATAAATGAAACGATTTTACCCAAAACGCTTCTTTAACATGGAATTTACAAAAGAACGGGTAATATAATGTCATAAGTGAACCATATATGATATCATAACAATGAATATGATTCTGTAATAAGTCAATGACATTATTTAAATCATTATACAGGAGGTTCGGACACATACGAAGCAAATTGGACCTAAGGTAAGGGAAATATCACAATCTCATTTTTATCCGAGATTGTTTATTCGTAAGTATTTACTGGGGTGTATTTTATCATCCACATCCATGTTCCTTCAATATGTAATATTGTTTCCATCCACCTACAATAGTTTAAATCCAATTTTACTCTTCGGTGAGTTTTTAGTAAAGAATATGGAAGGAATCTTTTGTCGCTTTTTCATACGAGGTACTTTTTGACTTTTCCGACAAAAGTACGAAGAATGTTTTTTTTTAACTTAAACGGCATGAACGGATTTTTTTACGGTTTTATAAAGCCTTATTTTCATGAAGCTTCCTCCAAAAGATTTCATGACTATTTTTAATAAAATCTCTTTCTTTTAAAATTGCATGATGTTTTGTGAAAAGAAATTGATTTTGAAGAAGAAAGGATATTTTCCTCAAGAATTCATTTCAAGTGTTTTATCAAAATTATTTTCCATCTAAGATAATAAAGGGTTATGTTTCTATCCATATTTTTACATTGGTTTGACTATGTTGTGATGGAATTATGTTTATGAATTCCTTTATCTTATATGAATGGTTTTATGATGTCATGTTGTTTTAAGAATCCCATTTTTATTACATGGGTTATGAAATGATGTATGATTTATGATTTTGTGGCACACATAAGAATGGTATCATTATGAGATGGGTGGGACCTATATCTCCCTCCAATGCATTGGGTAAAGATTTTATATCTCATGAGATAGACATGGCTGGAATGGTAGGTTATACCGGTTCAGTGAAACAGGACTGAAACGAGGATTACTCGATTCAGAAAGGGACTTTGTCCACTAAGATAGTCTTGGCAATGAGTCTTGACTAACAAGAAATGATTCTCTATGATTATGTGTGTATGCCACAATGAGTAATGTTTTAAGTTATGATTTCATTTCACTACTATGATTTATCCCATGTTATGAAATTATGCTCTCTTTTGCAGGTTAACATTTCCAAAAGCTATGTTCTTATGTATATGATGTGATTGATATTTCTTTTGTTTATCCTTACTGAGCATTTGAGCTCACCCTTTTATGTTTTCTTTTCCCCAGGATATAAACAATGGTTTTAGGTATAAAAAGGAAGATCTTTATGGGAGATGTTGAAGATCTTCCACCACAATTAGAAGTTTACGTTCCGAGTTTCCAAAGACACTAAACTATTACGATCCTTGTGTGTGTGTTTTTGTTATGTACTAAGTATTCCGCAAAAGTAATGTAAAGTCTATGTACGTCAGGCTTCGGGTCTTTACAGTTGGTATCAGAGGAAATGTTTAGTCAACCTTTGGAAACTAGGACGCGAAAACGTTAGTAAGATCCCTAGAGATATTTCTAAGGTATGTCTAGGGATGCCCCTATGGATAAGTATACGTATAGGATATAGTTCTAGAACTATGGTAACGATATTAGATTAAACCAAAGATGATAGATATTTAAGTTACTCCCCCTTTATTACGATTTTTGCATCTAACACTATTCTGTTTGGGTTTTAGAAAATGGCTGGAAACATGATGATTCACAATAATGGAGGATATGATGGACAATGGAATGATATTCATCATGAGCAACCAAATGAAATGGGATTTGGATGTCCAAACATCATTATTATGCCGAATCAGCAATCTCACAACATGATCAATAAAGTAAAATTTTGTAAATTTCCTGACTCGGCTAATAAGAGAAAGATGGAGTTTCATGATGATCATAGAGGAAAGAAAGTTCAATTTCCCCTATGTAAATCATGTGGGAAAAGGCATCAAGGAGAATGTTTCAAGGGAACTGGAAGATGCTTTGGGTGTGGAAAAGAAGGACACAAAGCAAGTAAGTGCAAAGGAAAAGGGTCAGTTAACACCATGGATGAGGATAATGGTATTGCTACGACATCAAAAATGGTTAAGTGTTTTAAATGTGGAATGTATGGGCATTATGCAAACAAATGCCCTAAGGGAAAGACTCATGAAGAGAATCAGTATGGTCATATGGGTAGTATTTATGTGGATGATGATGAAGAGACTACAAATGATATGTGAGATGAAAGAATTTTTGAAGCTCGGTCAATGGTTTAAGAATGTAATGGAATGATTACATGTTTATCATGTGTAATTTTGGAATAAAGAGACATCTATGGATTGTTACACTGTTGTCTTTCCTTGTGTTTTGAAAGTGTATGATTAATGTTACCAGTATCCATGAAAGGTTATTCAGATATTTTTGGAATGTAGATGATATGTGCATAATGAAGGGATAAGGAGAAAATTAAATGTTTGATAGTATTCATGAGCTCATGATTGATATAAGGACTAAGTGATATCATGGTTTGAGTATATAGAATTTTGAGGATTTTTGTATATGGAAAGTGTTAACTTTTAACTGCATTCAAGTTTTCACTATGGATCAATGGGTATTCAAGAGAGTACAAGATTAAGGACTTTGAATGTTTGGAATATGACCAACAAGACATATCTTATGATATGTGGGGATCAACGACAGTATTAAATCTCTGGTAATCGATGTCACTATATTATGAGAGTGGACTGCAGTATTATAAGCCTAAAGATTAGACTGGATTATGTTGGACATAAGTTAGTATTGTTTAAGGATAGAAGATTTTCGATATTATTGATGGGATGTTATAGTAACGCAGTTTTAGAAAAAGGGACAACCTGCAGGACGGGCGACAGCCCATCGCTTCAGACAAGGCTGTAGGAATCGAACCCACAACCGAAGTGCGACTGGCCTTTATCGCCTACCACTGACCTACAGGAAGTCCCTGTTTAGTAGAAACTAGTTTTATTATATTAAGCAGTATGATATATGAAATATAAGTCCATTTTAGGAACCATATATGATTAATCTCACTATAGATCGACTTATGTATATAATTTTTTCTAACCTTTTGTTTGAGACAGATGGAATGATCCGTCATTCTATCACATGATCTGATAACACTTCACGAATAACAAATTCAACTTCATTTATTTAAGAGATGAAGTGGAAATTGTTCAAGGCACGAACAATAGTGCGACTGTACCAAAATAAAGTAAGTATTTATTCTAATTCAAATTTTCAACTTTAGGGAAATGATCTTGAAAACCAAAAATGTTGTCCTAGTGATCTTATACCTGATGATTCAGATGGTACCTTATATCATCACAAATCTATGGATTTGTGATTACTGGCTTTTCCATAGCCATGTTCTCTACCACTCTCCATCAGAACATGATGGTTAGATTTCTCTTCCATATCCATATTTTCACCTATGTGGAAACCCAGTGATTAGTTTATTTGGGTAATCGTTACATTTCATGCTTTAGTTTTTAAAGCCAAGTTTTGGTATTCCCTTTTACGATGTGGGTTTCTATTAAAGAAACTTTCGAATAGTAAACCATTTATAACCCCGACGAATTTCGAGGGCGAAATTCATTTTAAGGGGGGTAGAATGTAACAGCCCGAGATTTTATGAAAAATATTCTTTTTATTTTACTAATGTCTTGTGTTGTACGCTACACCAAAAGGAGCTTGCACAACACACATCCTTGACTTGCCTTGCATTACACGCAATCGCGACCTTCCTCGATAGCGTGTGTAGTACGCAATACCGAGTTTCACTAAACAACGATATGCTATAAAAATATTATTAAAACTAGCCGTTATGAATAGTAATAACCACTTTTTGAAATCCAGTAAATCTTATTTTTCAAAATGAACTTTATTTTTGGATTCGGAGTATCGAATTTAGCCTAAGGTGAAATTTTGGTACTTTTCGGATAACTTTCATATTCTGATGAATAGTGAAAATTACTAAATTATAATTAAAAACAACTTTTTTAATCGAAATAATTAATAGTGATAAATCATTAATTTGAGTGGTTTTAAAGTATATTTAGAATATATTTTTACAATTTAATACAATGTTGGTCAGTGGATGTAATTTCACATTTAAACTAGACATAAACAAGTGTCAATCTTTTGATAGATATTGTTTCTTAAAAACATGCTATTTGTTTTAACAAGCGGGATTTAATTATAAAATTAATTAATGCAACTTTTATGTTATGAATTTGGTAAAATAGACTTCATTTTTGAATTCGGAATATGAAATATACCGTGGGATGAAATTTTAGCATTGTTCGGAAAAACATCAATTTTTGATGAATAGTGAAACTACTAAGTGGTAGGTTAAAAACTGAATTTTGCATAAAACTTAATTTTACCGCTTCTGTGAATGGAATTTCGAAAATCCGAGAGACACGGTTAATATCAAGGACTAAAATGTGGTTCAATGAGATGAAAATAATTTTTTGGTGAATAGTAACTTTTTACTTTTTTTACCACGGTTAATAGTAAATAAGGTAACTAAGGGTAAATATGATATTAATATTACCCTAACACATGTCCTAATTCTATTGGACAAGTTTAATTCGACCAAAAACAAACTTAGGAATAAAATATGACCATTTAGGCCCACTTGGATTAGATTAGGACATTTATTATTAATTTATTTAAAGAAGGGTTAAAATAGTTAAAATCAAAGTTTAATAAGTAAATAATTTTTAATATGGGGTTATACATAATATAAATTCGATTTTAAATATTCATTAGAAAGCTAAAAAGATTTCCTACATTATGGTATTTTATTTGTAATTTTTAGACATCATATAAATTAATTTATTTATGACACAAAGATGATGCAGTAATTATCTTATTAATGAAATATTCACATAATTGATAATATAAATACCAAAATAAATGTAATTTAAGACTTTTTATGAATTAAACTAATTTTATAGGTTACTATGATATATTATTGGTGATTTAATCAACTTTGTTCGAACATATAATTCTGATATGACTTTCACAAAAATCATATATCAAATAGTGTCAAAATTGACACAAAATAGATTTTAAATCAAATATTATATTATTAATTGTTATTTTATTCCTAAAAATCTAAGGTTCGGCCAAATGACTTAGATAAGGATATATATATTAATAATAAACAATTTGGGGTTCGTTTGGCATGTTATAGTAAGTGTATTAACCATATAGGGAAAGAAAACAAAAAGACACGGTAAAAGTTAAATTAATTAACTTAGAGTTAAATCTAATTGATAAGGTTAAAATAATATCTTAAACTTGTCTAAATTCTATTGGTTGATAGGATTTCGACCCATCCTTACTTTAGCTTCGAAATAAGACCCTTTGGAACCATTATAAACCGATTTTGACTTTAATATAAAATAATATTTTGAGATATTCCTAAGGTGCCCCTCTCCTCCCCTATAAAAGGACACCTCCTCCCCCTCCTCCTCACACCAATTTGAGCACTCAAGCTCGGCCAACCCCTGACAAAATCTCTTCTCAACTTCCCTAGCAACATCATAGAGGTTCTGGTATTCCTCAAAGACCAATTCTAGTACCCTAAGAGGAGGTCTCAAAGAGGCACTTCAAAGAAGAGGTAATTACCGTTACCAATTCTTTCATCTTTATTTCTTCTTCCACTTCTTCTTATTAGGTTGTTTCATTATGAAGTAATAACATCATTATCACTCATATACTGATATGTTATTATAAGTATGAAACAACCCTAATTCACCTTCTATCCATCCTACGGAAAAATGAAATCACCGCGCGTGCGTACGTACGGAATACCGTCTCCACGCCGTGGTGTAATCTATTTTCCACTACCACCTTACATGGATGGGTATAATGGTGTAAAGAATAACTATACATAGTTATTACAACATCATATTGATTCTGATATATTGTATAATCCACTCCAATTCAATTCAATATTTATAGAAATGATATCATCGCTCGTGCGTACGTACGGACTACCGTCTCCACGATGCGATGAGATTCATTCTCCATGTTAACCATTTAAGAATGAATATAAAGTATATATAAGAAATAATAATGAAATATATGACATTATAAAGATACTGGATTTATGTATATATATACATATGTATGTCATCTACTTACTTCCATTTCAAGACAATAAGGAAAGAAAAACAGCGTTCATGCGTACGTACGGACTACCATCTCCATGAACGGTGTTTTTCATTTTATTTATCTATCTATTATATATATATATATATACTGAATATATATGATATATAAATCATATTCTATATTCTGGAAGTAAGTAAATCATGATATAAGTAATAATGATGTCAAGAACAACAAGTCAAAACACCTACGATAAATGAAACGATTTTACCCAAAACGCTTCTTTAACATGGAATTTACAAAAGAACAGGTAATATAATGTCATAAGTGAACCATATATGATATCATAACAATGAATATGATTCTGTAATAAGTCAATGACATTATTTAAATCATTATACAGGAGGTTCGGACACATACGAAGCAAATTGGACCTAAGGTAAGGGAAATATCACAATCTCATTTTTATCCGAGATTGTTTATTCGTAAGTATTTACTGGGGTGTATTTTATCATCCACATCCATGTTCCTTCAATATGTAATATTGTTTCCATCCACCTCCAATAGTTTAAATCCAATTTTACTCTTCGGTGAGTTTTTAGTAAAGAATATGGAAGGAATCTTTTGTTCGCTTTTTCATACGAGGTACTTTTTGACTTTTCCGACAAAAGTACGAAGAATGTTTTTTTTTAACTTAAACGGCATGAACGGATTTTTTACGGTTTTATAAAGCCTTATTTTCATGAAGCTTCCTCCAAAAGATTTCATGACTATTTTTAATAAAATCTCTTTCTTTTAAAATTGCATGATGTTTTGTGAAAAGAAATTGATTTTGAAGAAGAAAGGATATTTTCCTCAAGAATTCATTTCAAGTGTTTTATCAAAATTATTTTCCATATAAGATAATAAAGGGTTATGTTTCTATCCATATTTTTACATTGGTTTGACTATGTTGTGATGGAATTATGTTTATGAATTCCTTTATCTTATATGAATGGTTTTATGATGTCATGTTGTTTTAAGAATCCCATTTTTATTACATGGGTTATGAAATGATGTATGATTTATGATTTTGTGGCACACATAAGAATGGTATCATTATGAGATGGGTGGGACCTATATCTCCCTCCAATGCATTGGGTAAAGATTTTATATCTCATGAGATAGACATGGCTGGAATGGTAGGTTATACCGGTTCAGTGAAACAGGACTGAAACGAGGATTACTCGATTCAGAAAGGGACTTTGTCCACTAAGATAGTCTTGGCAATGAGTCTTGACTAACAAGAAATGATTCTCTATGATTATGTGTGTATGCCACAATGAGTAATGTTTTAAGTTATGATTTCATTTCACTACTATGATTTATCCCATGTTATGAAATTATGCTCTCTTTTGCAGGTTAAGATTTCCAAAAGCTATGTTCTTATGTATATGATGTGATTGATATTTCTTTTGTTTATCCTTACTGAGCATTTGAGCTCACCCTTTTATGTTTTCTTTTCCCCAGGATATAAACAATGGTTTTAGGTATAAAAAGGAAGATCTTTATGGGAGATGTTGAAGATCTTCCACCACAATTGGAAGTTTACGTTCCGAGTTTCCAAAGACACTAAACTATTACGATCCTTGTGTGTGTGTTTTTGTTATGTACTAAGTATTCCGCAAAAGTAATGTAAAGTCTATGTACGTTAGGCTTCGGGTCTTTACAGGGGGCTTTATCATAGCCATGTCCTCTACCAATCTCCATCAGAACTTGATGGTTATATTTCTCTTCCATATCCATATTCTCACCTATGTTATCCTATGTAGAAATCCAGTGATTAGTTAATTTGGGTAACTGTTACATTTCATACTATTGTTTTTAAAGATATGTTTTGGGTTTCTATAAAAGAAACTTTCGAGTAGTAAACCATTTATAAGCCTGACGAATTTAGAGGGAGAAATTCATTTTAAGTGGGGTAGAATGTAACACCCTAAGATTTTGTGAGAATTATTCCTTTTAATTTCATTCATATCTTATATTGTAATCTACACCAAGATTATCTTGCACTATATTCAAGACCGTATTAGCATGCAGTATACGCAACACTATTCTTGGATCATGTTACGAACAATTTCAAGTTTGTTTGATAGTAGTTTTTCTATAAAATATTGAGTGTATATATGTATATTAAATGTATATATAAAATATGGTTGGATTATGTTATAGGCAACAACAAAGGAGTCTTTCAATACACTCAACCTTGACTTGGCTTACATTACACGCAATCGTGACCTTACACGATACTGTGTGATGTACGCAATATCGAGTTTCACTAAACAACGACATGTTATTAAAATAATATATAAACTAGTCGTTATGAATAGTAATACCCACTTTTTGAAATTATATAAATTTTTTCTTTCAAAATGGACTTCATTTTTAGATTCTTAATATCGAAATTAGCCTAGGATGAATTTTTGGTATTTATCTGAAAAACATTCAATTGTTGATGAATAGTGAAAACACTAGGTTACTCTTTAAAAACTGACTTTTTTATTTAAATAATTATTTTTTTTATTTAAATTTATTTTAGGTAAAAATTGATACATAATACCTATATAAGTTCAATGTAATTCATTGGAGTCATTTTATAATAATTTTAGATATATAAAAATTTTATTGAACTTTTCACTGTCTTTAACCCACCTCCTAGAAGAATTGGAAAATTTACATAAAACTTAATTCTACCTCTTTTATGAGTAGAATTTTGAAGATCAGTGAGACATGGTTAACATAAAGGACTTAAATGTGATTCAATAAGATAAAAATAATTTTTTGGTGAATAGTAACTTTTTAATTTTATTTACCACGGTTAAAAGTAGATAGGGTAATTAAGGGTAAAAATAATATTATTATCAACCTAACACATGTTATAATTATATTAGATAAGTGTAATTCGACCAAAAACAACCTTAGGAATAAAATATTACCATTTAGGTCCACTTGGATTAGATTAGGACATTTATTAATAATTTATTTAGAGAAGGGTTAAAATAGGTAAAATCAATGTATAATAACTAGATCATTTTTAATATAGGGTTATACAAAAGATAAATTCAACTATAAATATTAATTATAAAGATACAAATATTTCAAATATAATGGTATTTTATTTATAATTTTTATACAATAAATAATTTAATTTATTTATGACACCATAATGATGCAATAATTTCCTTATTAATGAAATATTAACATAATTGATGTTATAAATAGCCAAATAAATGTAATTTGAGACTTTTTATGAATTAAAATAATTTTATAGGTTAATATGACATGTTAGTATTGATTTAATTAACTCTTTTATAACTAATCATGCTGTTATGATTTTCACAAAAATCAATTACCAAATAGTGTCAAAATTGACATAAAATAGTTTTTAAAAACAATATTATATTATTAATTGTTATTATCTTCCTAAAAATATAATGATCGGCCAAATGACATAGATAAGTATATATATTAATAATGAACCACTTGGGGTTTTTTTTTCTTGTTATAGTATGTTTATTGACCATATAGTGTAAGAAAATAAGAAGACATGGTAAAATTAAAATTATTTATCTTAAAGTTAAATCTAAATGATAAGGTTAAAATAGTTACCAAAACTTGTCTAAATTCTATTGGATAAGAGGATTTAGACCCATCCCCACTTTAGCTTCAAAATAAATGAATTTGGAGCTATTATAAACCGAATATGACTTTATTATAATATAATATTTTAGGTTTTTCCAAAGGTGCCCCTTTCCTCCCTTATAAAAGGGCACCCCTTCCCTCTTCTCTTCAAACCATTTTGAGCCTTGAAGATCGTCCAAAACCTGCCCATTTTTCTTCTACACTTCCCTGGAAACATTCAGTAGGTTCTGGTCTTCTCAAAATACCAACTCCACTTCCTTAAGAGGAACTTTAATGTAGGTGCGTCGAAGAAGAGGTAATCTCTTCTTCTGATTCTCTCAAGTATATTTCATCTTCTACTTCTTATTATTTAGTTGTCTCATTATAAATTAATAACATCAGTATTAATTATATACTGGTATGTTATTATAAATATGATACCACCCTATTTTACCTTCTATCCATCCTATGGAAAACAAAATCAATGCGCGTGCGTACGTACGGAATACCGTCTCCACACCGTGGTGTAATCTGTTTTCGACCAGCACCTTACTTGGATGAGTATAATGGTGTAAATAAATAACTATATATGATTATTTTAATTTGATATTGATTCTTAAATATTATACATACACTTCAATACAATTCCACGGTCGTGGGAATGATATCATCACTCGTGCGTACATACGGACTACTCTCTCCATGACACGATGAGATTTATTCTCCATGTTAACCATTCATGAATGATTATAAGGTATATATAATGAATAATAATGAAAAATATTCCATAATAATGATACTTTATTAATGTATATATATATGTATGTCATCTACTTAATTCCATTCAATTCAATATGGAAACGAAAATAGCGTTCATGCGTACGTACGACCTACCGTCTCCATGAACGGTGTATTTCATTCCATTTATCGATCTATCATATAAATATGTATATTCTGAATATATATTATATATAAATCATGTTTTACATTCTTAAATTAAGTAAACCAGGATATAAGTAATAATATCAAGAACAAAAAGTTCAAACACGTACGATAAATAAAATGATTTTACCCAAAACACTACGTTAACATGGAATTTACAAAAGAAAGGGTAATATAAAGTCATAAGTGAACCATATATGACATCATAACAAAGAAAATAAATCTTCAATAAGTAAATGACATTATTTAAATAATTATATAGGAGGTTCAGATACATACAAAGCATATCAGACATAAGTTAAGGGATAACTTTTCCAATCTCGTTTTTATCCGGGATTGTTTATTCGTAAGTATTTACTGGGGTTGTATTTATCATCCATGTACTTATTTTCTAAAAATAGTTTCATGTATGTTTAACTTCTTTTTTTTACCAATTTTTAACTTTTACTACATGGTATATAAGTAATCGTTCATTTGATTACCATATGAGGCACTTTTTGACTTTTCCAGCAAAAGTAAGAGAAGAATGTTTTTTTAACTTATACGGCATGAACTGATTTTTACGGTTTCATAACGCCTAATTTTCATAAAGCTTCCTTTACAAGATTTCATTATTATTTTCAAAAAAAGTCCTTTTCTTTTAAAATTACATTGCATTTTATGAAAAGAAAATTATTTTGAAAAGAAAGGATATTTTCCTCAAGGATTAATTTCAATTGTTTTATCAAAACCAATTTTCATCTATGATGACATTATTTCATATGTGTATGTTTCAAGTATAATGACTCTATGATTTACATGGTTTCACTTTTCTTATGATTAAATGATATCCATTTGTTTGATATGGATTATGTGATGATGGGATGATGTTTATGAAACACATTTAATTCTTTGGGTTATGATGAATGATTTATGTATATTTTGTGGCACAAGTAAGAATGATTTCATTATGAGAAGGGTGGGACCTATATGTCCCTCCAATGCATTAGGTAAAGATTTATATCTAATGAGATAGACATGGCTGGAATGGTAAGTTAATCTGGTTCAGTAATACAGGACTGAAACGAGAAGTGAACTCGATTCAGAAAGGGACTTTGTCCACTAAGATGGTCTTGGCAGTAATGCCTTGGGTACTATAGAAATCATATCATGTGATTAATGCTTTAACACAATTAAATGTTTTATTCGCATTCTATTTTATCATGGTTGATGTTTCATTATGATATATGCCTTACGTACTTCCACGATTTATGTCTTTGCTCGTGATTTTGATGTTTAGATTTTATGTTCAAGTTTTTTCATTCAAATGTTTATGGATTGTTTTATGTTCTCTATGTTTACCCTTACTGAGCATTTGAGCTCACCCTTTTTATGTTTTCTTTTCCCCAGCATATAAAGAATGGTTTTAGGTAAAAAAACAAAAGGGTAGGATCTTTATGGGAGATGATGAAGATCTTTCACCATGATTAGAATATTATGTTCTGAGTTTCCAAAGACACAAAACTATTACGGTCCTTCTGTGTTGGTTTTTGGTTATGTGTTAAGTATTATGAAAAAGTAATGTAATGTCCATGTACATCAAGCTTTCTGTCTCTACATCTATGAAGAATGAGAACCTAAAATAAATGATTAAATAGCACCGGACCCCTTTAATCAGACACAAGAACCGATTATGTCCCCCTTCGCTGCAGAACACTCATACGTACGTGTGGATTTCCCCTCCATGAAGTGATATGAATTATTTTTAATTTATAATTCACCTATATAGTAATAAAGATATATTTAATTAATATATATGGTATTTTAAATATCACAAATATAATATAATGGTTAATTTGTATTTACCATTCTTTTATTCCTCCTCTCTAAAAGGCGAAATAACCCTCGTCTGTACATACATACTAATATCTTCAAAAGGGGATATAATTCATTTTTTAATCACTATATTATATAAATTTTTATTATAGTATATATAGTGATTAAATATGAATATTTTTACATGACTAATATTCTAATTATTATTGATCAATGATCATTTATTTAGAACTATAATTGTCAAACAGAAATATATATGAAAAATAAAATAGTTAACACCTAAAATTGTGGATATCAATAATTCATTATTAAAAAATTTGGGGTTAAAAATTTATAATTGGATCCTATATGATATTACAATTAGAAATTTTTTTATTTAATGAATTATAATAAATAAAAAATTATTATATATGTAATTATTATTTTTACTAATAAAGTAAGACATAAGGTTAGGGTTTTCTTGTCTCATTACCATATTCATGGGACATAATTCTTATAAAACTCTATAAATTATTTAATGAGGTGTGATTATGGATTGTGGATTAAAATTTGGAAAAATAAAGGGTTTTTAATATCCATATAATTTTCATTCATCACATGTATTTTGATATAGATGACACCAAAGTTGTAAGGGTTCTTTGTCTACATATTGTTTCACTGAGAAAAAATTGATGTTACCCACCTATTTATTTTTATAAGTTAAATATAATTATCCATTGATATGATATATAATTAATCATTTTTAATTTATTGTGTTTAAATTTCTGATTTTAGTCATTTCATCCAAGGGGTTTTTATTTGAAAGACATCAATCTGGTAAGGATATCACTTATTACTTTTATTTCAGCGAGGCATATATCATACTCACCGCTTGTCTCCCTTATATGGTATATATACTAATCGTTAATAAAATTTATAATTCATGTAATCAATATTATAGGGATTTACAAATCCATAAAAGGTTATCTTTTTATTGACAATTTGACTCAATTATTACTAAATTTATGTGTATTTTATGTTACAATCTTATTTGTATTGGTATTTTTTAGGAATATATTTATCATAAGAAAATTATATGATATTTAACTAAAAATATTATATATATTCTCTTCAACATGTTATTTATTAAAGTTACATGTTTTCATTTAATTTTCCTCTATCTAGGTATTCAAAATTATAAATGAATAATTTTAAGTAAAATTAACATTAATTATCTCTTCATCCAAGAATCATTTTCTTCTAAATTCATATTTTATTTCAAATGATTTAAAAAATGTTTTTACTAATAACCAATGACTATTTAATGTAATTTTTACCAATATCAAGATTTGTATAATTTTTTAAAGAATGTTCTTGTTGTTTTTCGAATTAGGTACCTTTTATTGAATGTGTGGACATAATATTTACTTTAACTACTATGACGTGAATGAAATTTACCTCCTTCATGACCTATCAATTAGTTAAAGATTCCATTAAAATTTTCCTTGGTAATTTAAAAAAATATTAATATTTAATAATTTTTTAGATTTTAAACAATTAATTTTAAAGTGAAAAGGGTATTTTATAAATAATTATTCTAGTGGTCTTTTAAAGAGGTTTTTATTCTATGATAACATCTTTTGAGGATATATATGATTGACTAGGGATATGATCCTATGATACTATCTTTATTTATTATCTAGATCATTTATTATTATATTGATGAAATATTGGTGAAAACCATTTTGTATTGCTCAAGATAAGCTTGGATGAATAGATAAATGTTTTAATCTTCTTGTGGCATATATTTGAATGGATTATGAATATGTGAAAGGTGTTTATATTACACCTCTATATTGAAATTAGCAAAGGATAATATTTTATGATATTAAAGGGTACGCATGAGGTTATTTAATTACCGACAGGGGTACAATGGATGTTAATCCATGCCTAAAGCTGGTAAATGGGTAATATATGATAAATGTATTGGCAAGTAACCTTGACATAATATTTATATGATTATTATTATTCCACACTTAAATCAATTTTTTTTATTATAAGACAATTATCTACTCTTATGGTCTCATAACTCATATTCTTGGATTAATTTACTATTAATGTCTTATAAACATTAATGTTTCATTCCTTGACTTATTAACTTTATCTATGAATTATTGTTTATTATTTTCAAATGATAATATCATGTTTTGATAAAATTAAGCACATGATATTATTAAATTTGATCATTTATGGATATCTCCACTGTTTACCATTACCGAGCATCTTATATCACTCTTTTATTTGTTTCTTTTTTCCTTACGATTTATACAATGGTTTGATGTATGATATGTCTAATAAGGGTGATTATTGTGAAGTAATTATTGTGAGATGATGTTGATATTTTATTTACAATTTTTTTATATATCCTTGTTTCATAAGACACTAGAACACTAGGTTTTTTTGGTGTGGATGGTAAATATATGAAATTAATATTCATATAATAATATTTAATATGAATGTATGAAATTCTTGGGTTTTCTATAATTTTTATTAGAGAGAGGTTTAGTTATACTTAGAAACTAAGATGAGAAATAATTTGTGAAAACCTTTAGGATAATCCAAATTATATGAGAACATAATTATTTATGGTTAAGAAATGAGTATGGTTTTCCTAGAAAATATATCACTATTTGGAAACTAGTAAGTGGATGTGGCTATGTGTAACGTCTCGACCCGACTCACCCCTGAACTAGTGGCTGGACCGGTCACCACATGACCTCAAGCATGTCTTCCCTTACGCTAGAGGCTGATAACTAGCAGTGATGGTCTAAGGATAGTCAATGGGGATACTATACCCACTTATCAGAGTTGCAAAACAGTATATCAGTGTAGATAACAAATAATAACAGAAGATGTAACTCATAAATGACAAACAGTGAAAGAAAAATAATACACATTTTATAAAAGTGGCCAATGCCAAATTATATAGCAGATGCATGCATGAAATGTTGATGATACAAAATATAAAACAGTGAAAAAAACCTCATGTTTTACATTACAAAACAAAATTAAACAAATAATGACTCAAAGCCCCATGGGCAATCTCCTCAAGCATCCCAAGCCTCCACTCGGTCCTATACTTCTAACTCCCAAGTAAATGCAAACAATATTGTCCTGCAACCAAATAGAATCTACTCGGTTACCCAGTGCAATGGCGGCCAGAGTAGGGTGTGAGATATAAATCTCAGTAGGCCGGGACCACCGGTGTCTACCCCAAATCCAGATATTTAATAAATAACTTATAACATGTGAAGGAATGCATAAAATAATGTAAGTAATACAAAGTAAATATAAACCCAAGTACCTACTTCAACCCTCAGATGGTGTCTGAACCTACACTATTCATTTATCAGGCATACTCAATAATCATCACATAATCATTTATCATTTATCAGTTATTCCAATCATAATAAATTATAAAAGTCTTGATATTTGGCCTATACCTGACATCTCCCGTATAAGTCACTCACCGCGGATGTCTTTAAAGACCATCTATGTAATCAAGTAAAGAACGAATACAAGCTTGTTCTTTGGATTGGATAATGCGTCATAAGTTATTCAATTTAATCTTTCACATACTAAGTATGAGGATATCCACTAAAATTGGTTCACCCAATTCATAATTAATTATGAACCCTTTCTCATAATCAATTCACAAATCATCATGTCTCAATAGCCTTCATTAACCATTAAACTCATTTCATGCATGAACAATTGGACCCATAGTCCAATATCAATTAATGGGTTTAGAACATCATGTCTAGAACCCTCGTTAGTATTTGGAGCATCAGTCCATGTCTTACAACCCATGAGTATTTGGAGCATCTTTCCATATCCCATAAAATAATATGCTCTTGTAAGATGGGTGTAGAACACCATGTCTAGTACCCTGTGAATATTTGGACCATCGGTCCCTATCTCACAGCCCATTTATCAACCATACATATACATCTATCATTGTTGTAGAACATCATGTCTTACACCCTGTGAGTATTTGGAGCATCAGTCCCTGTCTCACAACCGTTTCACCAATAATACATATATATTTACCATTGGTGTAGAATATCATGTCTAACAACAAAAAACCAATACATTAATTAATTCAACAATTAATTAATAACAAAAAACACTCTTCAGACAATTCAACACTTAATTAACCAAAATCCTTAACAAGCCTGAACCCGTCCACTCAAACAGTGATTCGTCCAAGAGTTTTAACAATCTACAAGAACCCCATAAGCATCACAAAACATGCTGAACAAAGCCAAGATATTTAGAAACCATCTCACACAACATATCATATTTTAAAAAAACTCCATATAAGTCAACTTAAGGCATGGAAAACTAATACCCAAGAAAATTACATATGGCTTACAATCATAACAAACAATCAACTGACGATCTTAATTTAATGCATGAAAATTAGTTAATTCAATAATTAATTAATTAATTATCATCTCTTTAACCAATCATCAATTAGTTATCCATTTACCATTTAACATGTAATAATTAATTCATCCATTAATTATTACTAGTTTCCAAATTATATACTGAACATGTCAAATATTCGATATTACCAAATATCCGTAAAGGCCACAATTTTATCCCAAGTCATGACATGATAATTAATTCTACAATTAGTTATCATATTAATCAATCTTCCCATTCAAATCATTCTATTGTTTAATAATATCACTTTAACTAAAATAGAAACCCATGGTTTAAATCAACACATGTTCAAGTCCTCATTGATCTCATGTGGGTGGAATTATTTAATAACATCAAAAGTTCCATGCATTGATATATCATAATAAAGGAAACTCACATTATCAATTTATAAAAAGGAGATTAAATTCTCATATAATGTGTTATATATTTGGGACCCTACCTTGGGGTTTTTCCGGAAACCACAACGAACGAAGAACCCTCGAGAGAAATGGGTTGATTCTTCAAGAACCTGCCTTAGATCACTTCTCTTATAAATTCAAAGAACAAAAACCATCATATATTTCATATACACACATAGATTTTCCCATAATTGTCATAGATCTAAGAAACTGAGAGGAGAGGAGATGTAGATCTAAGTAGATCTAAGAAACCGAATAATAATGATGAAGAACATCTACCTACCTCAAGAATTCGGCGTCGATTTTCCCAGAGAGTCCTTCAGATCACCTCCAAAATGATTGGTAGAGGTTTTAAAACATTCCAGGAAGATTAATCCCCATTTTTGGCTGCTTAGGAGCTTAAACGAGCCATCTAAAGGAAAAAAACGAGCAAGATCCACAATTTAAGGATCTCAATTAAGTTCCCACACCGTTTGCTCACACAGTTATACAAATTGTGCGCTAACCGTGCGTTAGCTACTACATCATCCACCCCTATCGCACAGTCTCATCACATGGTATCTACTAACCGTGCACCAACCGTGCGGAAGAGATTACCTCAAAACTTCAACTACGCACGGTTTGTCCATATGGTTAGACAAACTGTACGCCGCCCGTGCGACTTCCCCTTTACCTCAAAACTTATATCAATGTTTGAAAAAACTACATCTTTAGGTGTTCCAACACTTGTAATAAAATTACAAAGCGTGTTTTAAAAAGAACAAACCATTGATAAACTGAAAAGAAATTCAGAAACATTCATAATTTTAACCCGGTTCAAAACATGGGATCTTAAATTTTACCCACCTTAAAAACATCTGATCCCCGAGAAGCCATCAGAAACCACTACTAAAACAACCGACCTACAATGTTCATTTAATCTCGTTAGAAGTGGAATGTTTCATTCCCAAATCCAAACACACCTTTAACCATTCTCAAACCTGATATACAATCATTTTTAACTAGATCCAAAGATTACACTAAAGCTCAAACATCAAAACAGATATTATATGTTAGGGAATTAGAAGGACCTTGTCAACGTAAAAGGTTGAACCACAATCAATCAACAAAACATGTTTCACAAGCTTCCCTCGAGACACGTTGCTGACCCTAAAGCCACATTCACCCTTTATCTGACGACGTGACTTTAAAACTATTCCAAAACCATCCGTTAGTATAACGAAGTCCTTAACCAACATCTAGTAAAATTTCCAAGTCAGGCCATCGCAATGCTATTTGAAAAACATCAATGCCCAAACGCGAAAAACGAAGTAGCCCAAATAATTAATGCATCCCATGTACTACCTAGATAAAAACTACTCATGAAGCCCAAAAACATTTAAACTATAGAGTGGCCCAAACCAACACTATCTTAGTGTCTCCATGACGAGGTCAAGATAGGGGACATGCTCGTCGTGTCTAGAAAAGCGCACTAAGTGAAAACTAAATTCATGAAGAAGATCATTAAAACCTTTACCAGAAAACTCTGTTCTAAAAGCTCGGCATCTCCTTCCAAAACATTCGTCATGAAAAAAGTGGAAATACCCACCTTAGTATTTCTCATGACATCTCAAGAAAAGATCATCCGCTCACCAGTATGCTAGATTAACAAAAAGATCGGCGTGTTAAAACACCCAGGTGTTTCGAAAACCATTACATGTATTAAACAGAAACTGATTCTTTAATGTTCAAGTCACTCTATCTAGAGTTGACCAGAGTCCGTACTCAATAGTATAAAAAGACTTATTACGGAGTCATATTGCCTCATTAGACCATTTTCCTAGATGACGCCATAACCAGTCGTCCATTACTAAGAAGAAAGGGTCAAATGACCAAGAAAGTAGTCGACCATGACTAAGGCACGTCTAACCAGCTGACAAAGATCATTACTCGATGCTCAAGCCCACAACAAGGTTAAAAAACACATCATCACTCGTTCGAACAAGGGTGTCACATGAAACTGGGAGTCCTTCTTGGGACAACGACACCCAACAACTCAAAAACCGGTTATTTCAAACAAGTCACCAGAATCAAAAGTTGAACATAAGGCCATTGATAAGGAAAAGAACGCCTACATAATGTACTCACGCTTCCATTCCAAGGCAACTCAATATAAGTCTGAACTACCCTTTACATGAGGGTTTTAAACAGTGGACACCACAAAAGGTTCCATTTACATACCTCTTATATTTATTTAATTTTAATCTTTAATCATCAAACAATTTAATCAAAACATCATAGTACCATTTTCAAAACGCCCCAAGGAAAAACAGGTAAGTTTTATAAAACTCCCTTTTTAAAACATTTAAGTTAGTTTTAATCTCACCATTTTCAAGAAAATTATCAAAATAAATTCATTTTAAGAAGATAAGGTGACCTACGAGGATCCCATTTTAACCAACCTGGGTTCTCTATAAAGAAACCCAATAGCAAACACATAGGTATTAAAATTCCAAAGACTCAAATGAGTCATCCCATAAAAACACACCTCAACTGACCTACTTGGGTCCAGTTTCTTTTTGGAAGATATCCATTTGACTTCAGATCAACATTAAACATCATTCACATTTAATCATTTCACATGGCATCAAGTCATCACATTTAATATGAGTCGCCATTTCCTAATTCATGAAGCGCCCATACACTCCAAGGATTGAAAATTGGATCTCATTAATCGATACCAATGTCAATTCAGAAATTAACATGGTCATCCTAACAGTCCAAATTATATGGTTGGCCACCTAACAATGTATTAGGCTCCCATAAACATTATCGCTGGATTTTGGTTCCCATTTAACACAATAAACATTTATTTAAAATTTTATCTTTATCACTCCTTCCACACATCAAAATTTCTCTAACAAGTTAGCATAAGTACTAACACAACAACATGATACAATAAATAATCATGAAACAACAACAAAACATTCTAATAACAGAGGTCGTATGACATATAATCATTCAAGAATGTTAAATATATCACCAAAACATGCTATCTAGAGAGGCATGCTATAGAATATCAAACATGGCATTGCACCCAAGGAAAACAATCCAAACTAGTAGGCATCCTACTAATGAAACTACATGGCATTTTATATGCACGACATGTGAATCAATAAGTACCTAACATGATGCATGTATGAAACTTCCTTTCCATATAAAGCCAAGAAAATTATCCTTTTAAAATTCTCAAAATCAATAAACCACAAAAAAATACACTAGTTGCTCAAGGTGAAATCATATCAACTGTAACCTCCAATAGTACAAACATCAATTCCCATCCCTGGCCACTTGGTCATTTCCCGTACATGAGGTGATCAGTCCCAAGCATGGATATTAACCCAGGCACTAACACATTCCTAGTCTCCTGAAAAACAACACCAAAACATTAAGAAAAAGGAAAAGAAAGAAACCTAAACCTCTTATAACACCTTGTAACGTACTGACCCGACTCACCACTGAACCGGTGGCCTAACCAGTCGCCACATGACCTCAAGTGCATCTCTGCTTATGCCAGAGGCCGCCGACTAGTAACGAGGGTCTAAGGATAGTTAGTGGGGATACTATACCCTCTTATCAGAGTTGCACATCGGTATATCAGTGTAGATAACAAACAATAACAGAAGCAATAACTCATAAATGACAAATATCGGAAGTCAAATAATACTCATTTTATAAAAGTGGCCAACACCAAATTATACAGTATATGCATGCATGACATGATAATGATACAAAATAGAAAATAGTGAACAAAATAACACGTTTTACATTCCAATACAAAAATAAACAAATAATGACTCAAATCCCCAAGGGAGACCTCCTCACCCATCCCAAGCCTCTGCTCTTAACTCCCAAATAAATGCAAACAACATAGTCCTGCAACAAAATAGAATCCACTCAGATACCCAGTGAAATGGAGGCTCCAGTAGGGTGTGAGATATAAATATCACTATGCTGGCACCACCGGTGTCTACCCCAAATAAAAACATTTTATAAATAACTTATAACACGTAAAGGCATGCATAAAATAAAGTAGGCAGTACAAAATAACTATATACCCAAGTACCTACTTTATCCCTTAGCTGGTGTCTGAACCTACACTATTCATTTGTCATGCATACTCAACAATCAATCTATAATCATTTATCGTTTATCAATTATTACAATCACAATAAATTATTAATGTCTTTAGATTTAGCCTACGCCTGACATCTCTCGTATAAGTCACTCACCACTGATGTCTCTAATGAACATCTAAGTAATCAAGTAAATACCGAATCCAAGCTTGTTATTTGTCATGGATATATTCAATTTACTCTTCCATATAATAAGTATGAGCCCATCCAATAAAAGTGGTTCACCCAATTCATAAATAAGTCTGAACCCTTTCTCCTAATAAATTCACAAATCATCATGTCACAATAGCCTTCATTAACCGTTAAACTAATTTCATGCATGAACAATTGGACCCAATATCCAATGTTAATTATTGGGTGTAGAGCATCATGTCTAGAACCCTCATGATTATTTGGAGCATTATTCCATGTCTCACAATCCATGGGTATTTATAGCATCAGTCCCTATCCCATAAAAGAATATTCGCTTGCAAGCTGGGTGTAGAACGCCATGTCTAGCACTCCGTGAGTATTTGGAGCATCAGTCCCTATCTCACAACCCATTTATCAACCATACATATACATCTATCATTGGTGTAGAACATCATGTATAACACCCTATGAGTATTTGGAGCATCAGTCCCTGTCTCACAACCCTTTCATCAATCATACATATATATTTACCATTGGTGTAGAATATCATGTCTAACACCACAAAAATAATCTGTTAATTATTTAAACAATTAATTAACAACAAAAAACACACTTTAGATAAGTCAACACTTAATTAACCAAATTACATAACAAGACCGAACACATCCACTCAAATAGTGATTCGTCCAGGACTTTAACAATCTACAAACACCCCATAATCATCACAAAACAAGCCGAACAAAGCCAAGATATTTAGAAACCATCTCACACAACAAATCATATTTTCAAACAACTCCACCCAAGACAATTGAAGGCATGGAAAACTAATACGCATAAAAAGTACTCCTCGATAATAATGGTAACAAAAAATAAACTCACAATCTTAATTTAATGATTGAAAATTAATTAATTAAATAATTAATTAATTAAATATCATATCTTTAACCAATCATCAATTAGTTAACCATTTACCATTTAAAATGTAATAATTAATTCATCCATTAATTATTAATGGTTTCCAAATTATATACCGAACATGTCAAATATTTGATATTCCCAATAATTAGTAAAAGCCAAAATCTTATTACAACTCTTGACATAATAATTAATTCTATAATTAATTATCCTATTACTCATTCTTCCCATTCAAATCATTCGACTTTTTAATCATATCCCTTTAACTAAAATAGAAACCCATGCTTAAAATCAACACATGTTCAAGTCCTCATTTATCTCATGTGGGTGGTATTATTTAATAACATCAAAAGTGCCATGCATCGAAAAAACATAATCAAGGAAACTCACAATATCCATTTATCAAAGTGAGATCAAATTATCATATAAATTGTTAAATATTTGGGACCCTACCATAGGGTTTTTCTGGAAACAACAACGAACAAAGATCCCTCAAGAGAAACGAGTTGATTCTTCAAGAAGCACATTAGATCACTTATCCTAGAAAGACCATGACCAAAAATCATCATACTTGTCATATAAACACTTAGATTTACTCATAACGGGCATAGATCTAAGAATCCAAGAGAAGATTAGATGTATATCTAAGTAAATATAAGAAACCGAACAAGAACGAAGAAGAACATCTACGTACCTTAAGAATTCGGCTTCGATTCACCAAGAGAATCATTCTAATCACCTCTAAAATGAAAGGGAGAGGTTTTCAAACCTTCAAGTAAGAGTAATCCCGAGTTATGGATACTTGAAAGCTTAAATGATCCATCTAAAGGAAAAAATGAGCGAGATCAAAAATTTAATGATCTCATTTATGTTCCCAAACAGTTTTTTCACACGGTTAGACAAACACTATGCTAACTGTGCATTAACTACTACCTAGGACACCCCTCTCACATGGTCTCATTGCACAGTCTCTACCAACCATGTGAAATCTACTGCCTGAAAACATCAACTTGGCACAGTTTGGCTGCATGGTGAGACAAACAGTGCGCTGCCCATGCGACAACCCCTTTACCTCAAAACATCTATCAATGTTAAAAAAATGACATCTTTAGCTGTTCAAGCACTCAGAATAAAATTCCAGAGCTCAGTTTAAAAATAATTACCCATCAATAAACCAAAAATAAATTCATAAACATTCATAATTTGAACCCGATTCAAAACAAGGGATCTTACACTATGAATCATATACACATAGGTGTAAAAAAATATAAATAATGAGGGTTATATATTACCATGATGATCATCAGTTCACAATGAATGAGTTTAATACTACACACCTAGCTAGATACTTCCTTAGGAAATACTTAGTTTAATTCACATTCTCTCCATAAACCATTGTGATGCATTTTAATAGATGATAACTATGGATGACCATGGAAAAACCTAAGATGATATATATTGAAAATAATTTATAATAAATGATAAATACTGTAAATTTTATTTCTTTACTATATTATTACTCACTATGATTATTATTTCTCAGAAAATGATTATTTGATTCTAGATAATGGCTCGAACATTGAGGAATCATGTTAACACTTAATTTGATGAATTGTGAAATAATTGTTTCCATGAGAAACCAAATGATATAGGATATGGAATGTGATGAATTTTGATTATGGATAACCAACTATCATGATATATGATCAGGAACCCAAATATATGTGAGTTTTGGAATGTACCATGTTAGAGAAAAAACATATTTTCATAAATACCTTGGTGAAAGATGTTTCAGCTTCTTACGTATTTTGAATTTGGGACAAATCAAAGATATAAATGTCTCAAAATAATGAGAATAAATTTTTGGTGTAACGAACTAAAAGTTTAGTTTAACATAATACTAATCTTGATAGCTTGCTTAATATACAATAGAGAGCTTTGAGGGAATTGTGTTACTGTATAAAACTACTAAAAGCATGAAATGCAATCACTATAACCTGTCCATTAAATTAGAGTTATAAATAGAAATAACCCTATTATGAAAAATATTTCTACAGGTTTTATATAATTAAAATTTATTTATTCATTCATAATAAACAATTAATAAATTTCAAATGATTTTATTTTTTAAATCAATAATATATTTTCTTAAAAAATTGGTTTTATTTATTTTTGTGAGATAATTTTAATTAATTTCTTCAATTTGTATAAATTTTATTTAATAATAATAATATAATTTTTAAAATATTTATATCAAAATTATATTATCGTGATCTTTTGGGATTTTTCGGAAATGAATAATTTTTTAATGAATAGTAAAAATTATATATTATTGTAAAACTGTCATTTTTTTATTAAAAAGACCAATTATGATTTTATTTTTATCTTAAATTAACATAAGATAAATGTTTATATAGGAAATATAATTAATTAAACTAGAACCATGTTTATACATTCTATTTGTATAAGTTCATTTTTTATCTTAAAACACATATCTCCAGAAAACATATTTTATTTTCATATTATAAAATTTTATTAAAATTGATTAATTAATATTAGAATAAATTAATATTAAAATATTTACTCCATATTTGGAATCATGAAGGTAAAATTTGATAAATAGTTCATTTTATTTATAGTGAATAATAATTGTGGTAAATATTTTCCAGCTTGATAAGAGTAAATCCAGAAACTATAGTTAAAAATAATGTGATACGACTTTAAAAATATGTATAAAACATGAATAATATCAACTTAATGATTTTAGATACCATCATATATTAAAAAATATGGAAATTTAGTGCAATTTTTCATTAAATTTAACTTTATATTACTTTATGTAGAGGCAAATTCATGAAATTTCACTCTCTTGATTTTTATTTCTCTTTTATGTTCACATAGAGATAATAATATATTATAAATCAATATAAAGGCTTATTTTTAACATCAGAAATTAATTTATCTTATTTTAAATATTTTAAATTTTTTTGTAATGATATCATTACTATAAATGGTTATAAAATATTGACATTGTGCTTTATCAAGAAGTATAAAATTTAGAAAAAAATTTGAAAACATTAAATGTTATATAATTTGGATGAATTATGTTGTCCAAAGAATTTTATATTTAATAAAAATGTAAAATTTTACTTTAAAGAGTTTATAATCTAGATCTATACCTATACTCATGTATTTAACGTCAGAATATGTGAATTGGTCTTTAAATGAATTTAATGGAGTTTTATGTATAATAATAAATTATCAAATTATTTTGAAAACAATAAAAATATTGAAATATGAAATTGGTGGTGATATTTGGTGAAATACCCCTTTATGACATTTGATCCAATTTTATCCTTATAAGTAAATTATTAACCCTTTATTATTGAGAAATTTGTTTACAAGCTTAAGCTTACAATTGTTTAATGAAGGGGTTACAAATTGTAAGTAAGTCCATGTCTGTCGTTTCCATACTTATAAAAGGACACCACCAATTATATATTTTACACACAACCTTGATCCACTTATATAAACTAAAACAGTTAAAAAATATTAAAAAAATACATAAACAACTTTTATTGTTTCTAATATCTTCAAACCACTATCCATAGAGTCATTAAGAAGAAATCAGAAGGGGGCCTCTCAAAGAAGATGTAAAAATTTTAACAGATATTTTTCATTTTACTTATACTTTTTACCTCATTAAAATATATCTTAATCATTTAAATATAGTAAGATCAGTATATACTATATAATAAGATGTATTTATGTAATTAAACACATTATTCATCACATTTTCCATCATATGGGGGATGAAATCATCATTCCTGAATACGTGTGGGAAAACATGTCCATGGTGTAATGTGTTTCATTTTTCATAACCACCCCACATGGTTGGTTATTTTTATAGATTTAATTAATATTTATTATTTTAATAAAATAATTATTATTCTATAAATATAATATATTTAACTCTTTCTTACACTTCCACTTTTCAAATAATTATAACATCACTAGTGCATATGTTTGGAATAACACCCCCATGAAGTGATACTATTTGTTTTTCATATCCAAAATTCATTGGTGAAACTGAAATTGTATTTTATGAAAAAAGGATAATTTTTTCATTACAATTATTCTAGTGATTATTGAATAATTACCCCATTGACAATGATCAACATACTAAAGTCATTCTTGCAATTACAAACTGAACATGATCAAAACAACTAGTGTGAACATAACTAATTATGTAATTAAACATTAAGTTTAAATAAATGAAATAATATTTTTCATGATAAATTAATACACCAAGAAAATTTTCTTAAATAGTTAAATATATCAAATATTTTTTATTATATTGTTGTTAATGTACATTCATAACAATTCTGGACTTGAGGTAAATGGGTTCTTAAATGAATTTTTATTAATTGGGTTATACTTATCCTTTATTGAATATGTTATTCAATTATTTTGTGTGAAATGTTGTATTATTTTTCATTGGGTATTTACACTTTTTTCCTTTGAAAATGTTTACTCATAATCACTTCAGGGATTAATTAAAACATCAATGATATGGTCTTTTCAAGTATTATTCATGTCAATGTAAATTTTTTGAGACATGCCTTGTAAAATGAACCTCCATCCATTTATAAGGTGTATATAATACCTATTTAGATATGATCTCATGAATGATTTTTTATTAGGATATTTAAACATCCTTTCATGTTTCATTTTTCATTAGACATCGATTCAAATGTTAAAAAGGTTTCAAGGATTTTGGTTGACTCAATTTAAATTAATTGAAAAATAATTCATGTTATGTGACATTTTATACTTTATATGGTGTACTTACTACACAATGAATGTGTTTTCAGAAATCATTTCATGGAAATTATAGTTCTTATATAATAATGTTATGTTCCTCCATTAAATGACTTTTGTTTTAATCATTCTTGAGTTGTAATGTTTTTTTTCTCCAAAATATTCTACATTGAGACATGTTTTGATGGATTCACATTTATTTAATTTATATGGAGTATATAATTACTCATTAAATATAATATCATGATTTTTTTATACTCATGTTATTTTCCCCTTATTATGTCCCTTCTTTAAACATTTTTCATGTTTTAAATTACAGTAAATGGGTTTTCTTTAAAAATAAATATTTAATGATTTTAAAAAAAGTTAATTAAAATATTCCTCTATGTTCATTATTTTATTTTAATAATGTTATTTTATAAGAAAAAATAATTCCCAATTTCTATTTCCCATGATATTTTATCTTCTTTAAATGGATTTAAAAATGAAATTTATTATTGTTTTCTACCCAGGTCCCATTTGACTCTCATTAGAAGAGTTTTAAAATAATAATTATTTTTTACATTTATGACATGAATGGATTTTCATAACATAACAACAATGTTTTTGAATATTAATTTACCATTTCATAAAATTATTTTCAAATTAAATCATTTTCTCAATATTTTAGGAAATTTTAGTTTTTAAGGATATCAAAAGGAGATGTTATTTTCCACACTTTTCCATAAAATATTTTGAATATTATTCTAATTGTGTTTTTAACTATGTAAACATCATTTAAATATTTGTATGATTTTATGGGGATATGATCTTATGATACCATTCAATTATATTATTTCACTTTTTTATGATGATTTTTTAAATGTATTCTTAGGAAGCCCATTTATTTTTACTTTGAAAATTATTCCATGATAGTTTTTATGGATTATAAGAACACATGTGTTTTATTTTATGATACAGTAAATGGAAATTATTGATGAAATCAAGATTGTGGAGTGAATCCCAATACTTAATGTATTTTTTCTGATATATGATAAGTGGTTTGGTTATAATCTTGTAATGCATTAGGTAATGAAACAAAGTAAACTAGATGGAAGTCACTCTTATGGGATGATGGAGTTATGTAACTCTTATGAGATGATGGAAGAAATCGATTATAAGTTACTCCTAAGGGATGATAGGTTTTACTAGTTATAGGATAATCCTTAAATATATTGGAATAATCTGGTTAGGTGATTATAAGATGATTGTTTAATGTTCCAAGATACCTATACAATTTTTCAATTATTTCTATAATATCTAATGGATTATTTTATCAAGGATTATTTTTACATAAATCATGTTTATTGAATAATATGAAACTATTTTAATGTTAAATAATTGTTCCATTAATCATGATTTATGATAAAGGTTTTTACAATTATAAATTATCTTATTTTATGGTCACACACTTTGATTATGTTATCATAACCTTATTCTAATCATAAAATCACTAATGAAATTCAATTGTTAATGATTATGGATAACCATACTAAATGATTGAGCTAATCCATATTATTTTTTTCATTTACCATGTTTATAAATAATGATGTGAAATGAATTATTTATAAAGGGGTTACATGTTTAATGAATTTATGGGTGATGTTGAAGATATAATGTGAAATACTAAAACTAGGTAATGTTGGGTAATGGATTAATTGAAGACATTGGTATTGTTATGTATGATTTTTTTTCAATTCATTAAAAATATAAACCACAATTTTATTGGGATATGTATGTTTTCAAATATTATTTTTAATGTTATAAATTTTAGATGGAGAAAAATGGGTCATGTTTTTAGGTATCAAAGGTATAAATATAATGATTATTTTGTAATCATTATATCCAATGGTGAAGGTTCGAGACTGTAATAGTGTATATCAGAGTAGGGTTCAGATAAAAGTGGAGATTATGATTTTTTAATAGAGGTTAACATAATATTAATTGAATAGATCATTGGTTTATATTCTTATAATTGATCAAACTTTCAATTTTTTGGATTCCAAATTTTATGGTTTTAATTAATAAAATTTTCATTTGTTTAATAATATTTTGGGATATGTTTTTTTTTGAGTTGAGGTATATGTAACCCTTAGTTTTATCATGTGATTTAACACAAATGATTATTTTAAAAGAATGATATTACATTATAGGAATATAAAATGAATATTATAAGATAAACTTTGAAGTTAATAAGTTCTCTTTGTGTTCATTTGGGATATAGGGTTAATTATTTTTGGATTAATTTTATTTGAAATCTAGTTATTATTTTGGAATTTTTAATATTAATGTATTATTTCTTCATATAATTTTTTTTCATTTTGTGTATTAACTTACATTGTACTAAACATTTTTTTAGTAAAGTCAAAAATGAAATCTTTTCATAATTTTATACACCTCATGGTAAAATATATATTTTTTATCGTAGTTTAGAAATTAAATATTCATACTAATAATTTGAATTAAATTTTAGATGTAGGTGTAAAATGGTCGACAAAACAAACAATATAAAATTAAATTTATTTATTTATTTAAAATAAATTATGTATATTTTTTTATGTTCATAGTCTATATGGTAAAGTAATTACTCAAATATTAGATACGTATCTTGAAAAAAATATGCTATTACCTTTTTTTCTGATCGATTAGTGGTATTTTATACAAAAGAAAGGTTTATAGTTCTCTCATAATTTAATTTCTCATTATAAATATTTTATGTCACTATTAATAATTATTTAAACATTACATTCTTCATCAATGTTCATATTTTAAATTCTAACTAATTTTATCGCATTTGAAAACCTTGTTATGTGTTATTCTAGTTGAATTTCATATTTCCCTTTCCCCTTTTCATAATCAAGTTTTAATAAACTTGTTTATGCTGTCTGTTTTCTAAAAATATATTTTCAAATGATATAATATTGATTATTGAGATCAAGATAAATTTTTTTGGTTGAAAATAATTTAAGAGGTATAATGTAACACTGTTAAAATTTAATTTATAATATAACTATGATTGACAGCTAGATGAACATGCAACATCAAGCATTAGCTAAATTGCTATATATTATAAAAATGTTAGATGTTTTAAATGTCCCCAATATAACCTAGAAATTAAATTTGTGGAATGAATATGAATAATAATATTATGAAAAAAATTTATAAATGTTTTATGTTATTCAAATGTATTTATTTATGGAAAATAAATAATTACACAATTTTTAGAAAAAGCGATTTTAGGTTTTAATAAATTTTAATTTTCAAAAATAATTTTAATGGATATTTGTGAGAGAATATTATAATTAGTTTCATACAAAGTTATAAATAATATTTGATAAAAAATGAAATCAATTTTTAAACGATAATATCAAAATTTTCATTGGATGATGTTTTGGGATTTTTTGGAAAACATTAATTTTTTAGTGAATAGTGGAAATACTATTTTTTTTTATAAAATGGTCATTCATTTCATTGAAAAGTTCTATTATGTTATAAAAATGAACTTAAATTTAAATATTTATCATTTATATATACATAATATAATTAAATACATATGAATCAATGTTATACTTTATTTTGGTTGATGTTTATTTTAGAGAAAAAATTCCATTTTTATTTAAAACTATATTTCATTCCATATTACGCATTAATATTAAAATTTATTTCTAAAACATAAAAATATAGATTATTAATAAAAATATTCTCTATTTTTAATCATGCAGTTCCAAATTTCTTAATAGTTTGTCTTTATTCTTTAACATAATGAACTATAACAATGGTAAATATTTTCCACATCATTTTGGTTAAATAGGGTAATTATGGTTTAAAATAGTGTGAAGAGACTTTAAAAATATTTATAAAACCTAAATTATTTCTATTAGATTATTTTATTTTTACCAATCCCATCATATATATTAAAATAAGATATTTTAGTTCTATTTTTATTTATTAAATACTTTTATATTACTTTATATAAAAGAAAATTCCAAAATGTCAATCTGGATTTTTATTTCTCTTATATGATCACATTGGTATAAAAAATAGTATTAAATAAAAAAAGATTATTTTAATCCCAATTAATTTAATTTAATTTTTTTAATTTATTTTTAATATTTATACGTGAAATAATTACCTTATATGCTTACACATCTCTAATATTGTGCTTGCACAAGGAGTAGAAAAATAAAAGTAAATGAATTCGAAAACATAAAAAATGATATTTTTTTGGTATAATTTTTTAATAATATAAATTTTATGGTTAATAATAATTTAAAATTTATGGTTAATGAGTTTATATTCTAATTGAATACATTTATTCATTTTTGTAAAAAATATTAATAGTTTTTAAAATTATTGTAATGGTATTTTATGTTATATAATATATTATTAAATGATTTAGAAATTATAAAAATAATTATTGGGGTAATGGTAGATTTTATATGGTGAAAAGTTTCATTCATTTACCATTTTAGTATATTTTTTACCTTATATGTTAATTTATAACCCTTAGTACTGATAAATGTGTTACCATAGTTAGATTTAAAATTGTTTAATGACCACGTTAAAATGAATGATATGGTTTATATTCCCACATAAACCTATCTAAATTTTATTTATTTAAGGTATTTATATGATAATATACCTTATATTTGAAATTTTTACTACTTGGTGTAACTTTCAAATAAAAAATAATTTATTATCATTGAATCTTTTAAGTAACTCCAAGCATTCCCTTTCCTTCACTATGAAAAGACACCAACTCTCCTATATTATTCACACCACCATGAGCCACATAGATAATGAAAACCCTAATAAAAAATCTTCTAAAATTACTTATACATATTCTTGATGTTATGCCTTTTAAAAAGTCCATCCCTAGAGTCCTTAATAAGAAATTAAAATGAGGTCTATCAAAGAATATGTGATAATTTTAAATGATATATTTCATATTACCTTTTATTTTACCTATTAAAGTTATATAATAAAAATTCGAATGAAATAAAATCATAATTTATTATATATATTTGTCATTATTTCAATTTCACAACCTTATTCGACTTTTTTTCATCCATTGGGGAATAAAATCATCATTCATGCATACATGTGGATTATCACCTTCAAGAAGTGATAGGATTAATTTTCCATCACCACCTCACAAGGCCAGTTATTATAAAATATTTAATATATATATATATATATATCTGTGTGTGTGTGTGTGTGTCTCTGTGTGTGATATTCCAGACATAATTACAATTTTCTAAATATAATACATTTTTTACCTTCTTACCCTTCAATTTGTTATAAATTCATAATGTCCCTCATCATACGTGTGAAATTCCACCTCCACAAAGTGATGAGATTAATTTTTCATGTATGTATTTCTTATTTATTATAATATTTTATTTTAGATATAAAAATTATTATTGGTTAATTATTAATATTTTAATTATGGAACAATGACCCCTTTGACCACAATCAGTCTACCAAACTCATTTTGTAATTATGAACAAAACTTCTTCAAAACACTGGGTCGGAACTGAACTAATTAATTATATAAATATGTAATTGAAACAAATATTTTAATTATAAATTATTAGTCCTTTAAAATTTTATTAAATAAGTAAATAATTAATATATGTATATTATATGTCAATTAATAGACATACATAGAATGTTTGGACTTGAGGTCTGTGGTTTCTTTAGTGAATTTCTAATCAATGGGTTATATTTATATTTTCATTAACAATTATATGAAAACATTATTTTGGAAATTAAATATTATTTTATTTTATTATTTTTTTTTTCATTTTTCATGTTTTACAATTTTTACACATAATCACTATATTGGTTAATTATAACTTCAATGACACAATTATTTATAAGGATTATTATTCTCAATATTGTTTCTTTGAGACATGTAAGGTAATATGATGCCATGTTCTTTTTGTAAGATGTATATGATAACTATTGAGATATTATATAATGAATGACTGTTTCATTAGGATATTTAATGTTCCTTTAAATTTCTATTTTTCATCATACATTTATTCAAAAGTAACAAAATTTTAATGGTTTTTGTAGTCTCGATTTCAATTCTTTGAGATCGATTTCTTGTTAAAACCCATATTTTATTTTATATGGTATACATAATAGCACCTGAATTTTTTTTTCAAATATTATTTGATAGGTATATTGGGTTTTATTGAATAATTTTATTTTCCTTCTATAAAGGGATTTTGATTCAAGCATTACCTGAGTTGCAATGATTTCTCATCTCAAACTTCATACTTTGAGATATGTTTTGAATAATACACATATATTTCATTTTTACGGTGTATATAATATATCTTGAAATATATTATTATATTTTTTTTATTCTCATTGTATTTATTATTTCTTATTTTATTCTTATATTCCTAGTTTTTTTGGGTTTAAAAGGTTGCAAATGGTTTTTAATTTAAAGAAATTACTTTAATTATTTGAAATTATTAAAACTAAACTCTTGCTCCATGTTATTCATCTTATTTTAGGAATTTTATTTTCTAATCATAAATGATTCTATAAAGTTATTTTCCATGATCATTGATCTTCTTTTCAATGGGTTTTAAAAGAGTATTTCTTAACGATTTACATAAAGGTCACTTTTGACACTCTTTACAAATGTTTTAAAAGAATGATTACTTAAAACATTTATGGAATGAATCGATTTTATAAATTAATAAATATTTATTATTTTGAATATTATATTAAAATTACCCATGATTATTTTCAAATAAAATCATTTTCATAATATGATATGGAATTTTTTGTTTTTATAGTAAGTGATAGAAAAGTGTATTTTCCCCGTTTTTTCAAGAGATGTTTTGATTATTATTTTAAAGGAATTATCGTCAATGTAAACAGAACATATTGATTACACCAAAGACATGATATTATTATTCTATTAAATTATATTCTTTTAATGGTATATGTTTTAAAAATATTATTAAGGAACCCATTTCTTTATTATAGGTAAATCTTGTTTATATAGTTTTTGTTAATTTTAAGCATCTATGCTTTTGTTTCATGATATGATACGTGGAAATTATTTCTGAAATAAGAATCTAGTATTGAAACAATATATGTAAGGGATTTACTACTATATGTGATAGGTTGTTCTATTATAACCCTATAATGAATTGGTTATTTATAAAGAGTTAACTAGATGGAAGTTACTCCAAAGAGGAAAAAGTCATGTTACTCCTAATAGATTACAAATTTAAAAATTTCAAAGTTACTCATAAGAGATAATGATGTTCACCAATTGCAGTTTAATATAAATAGATATGGAAACTATCATGTTATGTTATTTCATGATGATTGTTTCATGTTCCATGATACTAATTTAGTTTCTTAATGATTTCCATGTGATCGAATGGATAATTTTCAAATATTGTTTACTTGTGGCTCATGATTGTTGACTTATATGAATATTTTATTATGTTAAATATTTATTCAATGTCTCATGATTTATGATCTAGGTTTTCAGGAGTTTTAATTCTTTTATGTTATTCTCACTAACTCTAATCATGCCCTTCTACATTTATAATCATTTTCTACTAACTGATGATATTAATTTGTTAATGCTTATGTTTCCTCTTATTATGAATTTGAGAAAACCCTTCTTAATGTTTTATTTTCCAAAGGTTATGATGAAATATGTATAATAAAATACATCAAGAAATGAATTATTTTTAAATTAATTTATTAGAAGTGATGAGGATAAATTTTGAAATACAAAAATATGTGTATAACTAGAAAAATTATCACATAAATATAAGGGTATGGTAATGTATGAGTTTTTCTTAATTAATTAAAAATACAATCCAAAAAGATAGTGGGTTATGTTAGGAATCCAATATTTATTTTCTATGTTGTATGTCGTGGAGGGATAAAATTAGTTCAAGTTTATCAGTATCAAATATATAAATGTAATGATTCTATTTTTAGCACCGAATCTGGGAGTGCAGGTTTGAAGCTGTTATACTATAGGAGGAAAAGAAGGTAATAAACAACTCATTGTAATGAGAAAAAGAATATTTCAATGGTGGGAAATAAATTTCAACTTATGGTACCATTTAAAGTTTGATTAATTGTGATTATGGATCACCAAAATTATCCATGTTAATTTTCTAATCCAAGGGATAACTGTAATGACCCACAAATTCTCATTGGATTTAGAGTACAATGAGACCTTACTGGGCCTTAAAAAACGTCCCCAAGTTGCCAAAGGCTTGAAATAAATGAAGAGGGGATTCAAATAATATTCCAGAGATGGTTTACCCTGTAAGAAACAAACTAATTAACCAATAATAATAACCAAAATATTCACTAAATGGTGTGTGGACAAAATAAAGACAACTAAACAGCCTCATGAATCTCAAAACCACATCAAAGTGTGAAACAATGGAAGACCAAACAAGTATCAATGTAAATAGTGGATAAAGAACTCAAGAATCTCAAGAGACTACATGAATCTATTCTCCACATTCACCAAGCCCCACTTCACCAAACCATCCAAATATCACGAGGCAGTATTAAAAACACGGGAAATGATACCTTTACCCCAGTCTCAGAAGATAGATTCTGCAAAAGCACAAAAGTGACAAAGTAGGTATGAGTATAAAACTCAATAGGTTTTCCCTAATTATTTCCCTAATCACTCTAGTATAATATAACGGTTAAAAAATTATATAAAATAGTTTATATAATACAATTTACCAAAACAGTTTATAACAAAATATAAAAAATTTCTAAAACTAATCATAACCAAGTGAAAAAAAGGTAAATGAAACCAATTTCCAGAAAGTTATTTTCATGATAATAACTAATAAAATCTTGAAACCTATTATTATTATCAATTTGAATATGGAATCCATAGTAAACAGCACACCCACCCATGCATGCTTTGTTTGGCAGTTTCATAATCATGATTGATGTCGCAACCAATTACCTTGTGTCCCAATGAAACATGACCTCGATCCAGCGTAATGTAACATGTATTCCAATGGTAATAATCCATTATTAAGGGCCCATTTTTCATGACCTCACACCACCATGATTTATTCCAAATATTTCCATTACCAAAATAAATCAATTAAATAAAATAGAAATTTTATTGAAAAACCAAGAAAAATCAATTTCAAAGAAACGTTTAATTTAAATAGGACTTTAATTTTTTTTAAAACATCTAATCCAATTAATTTTCGTACAATACAGAAAATTCCATTTTTAAAATACACATTTTAAAACCAATAACCAAAGCACTTACTCAACATATTAAATTTTTAAAATTTTATGACTGTCACTCAAGAATGATTCCAAAAAAATTTCAACATCCAAATAACAATAAATTCAAAAAAATAAATTCATTTTGAAAGAATTCGAATTAGTTATACTAATATGAGTCGAGAGTGAATCCTCCTACCTAATTGGTTTTGATGAAAATTGACAATGAATGGAGAACACACAAGAAAACTAAGTCCATTCTCCATATACTCACCTTAGATATCTTATTATAGTAATATCAAGAACAAATATCATAATATTTGGAATCCACAAACTTTGATAAACCCATAACATGTGAAGATATGAAGAAACAAGAGAAGAGGAGAAGAATATATAAGTAGATCAAAGAAACTGATCATCAATGAAGAAGACCTATCACATAACTCGTGAAATAAACCAAAATTCATTATAGGAAGCCTTAATATCAACTTCAGATCAGTTGACAGACCTTCTTTGGATTTAGGAGAATCAAAATCCCGAGTTACAGATGATTTGGCTAAAAAATAGAGTTATGGAAAAAATGAGTGAGATCCTATTTCTTAGGATCTAAAATCTACTCTGTGCACGGTTTGGCCGCATAATAAGGAAAATTGTGCTCTAACCATGTAGTATCCACTACCCACATAGCCTACCCTAGCATAACCTCCCAAACCATCCTCCAACCATGTTAAAGCTACTACCTCGTGAGAATCAATGTGTATAGTTTTTCCACACGGTTAACCAAACCATGCGTCTCCAGTGAGACTTCCATTTAGCCCCCAAACACTTTCAATGTTCTCCAAACTCTCCCATCCATTACCCTTACACATTATATCAATAAAAATCCTCAATTAAGGGTTATATACCAGAATCTGAGGGTAATAAATTCACCCCAACATTGGTATTTCTATCCTTAGATATTATGAAACCCTTATCAACCTAAAAGAGTCTGAACATTACTCATTCATATTCTTCTTGCAATCCCATGTCTTCTTTTGAATATAACCATGAGGCCATAGAACTTGTACTAGACTGATGTTTTTTCTAGGATATAATTTCAATTGCTTATCCATAATCCTCACTGGGATATTTACCAATGAAGCATCTGGATCTTAGTCAACATGATCCCATTTGATCATATGGCGAGGATCAAGCAGATACATTTTCCACATAGATACATGGAACACATTGTGCACTGAACTGAACCATGGTTATAATGAAAACTAGTATTCCACCTATCCAATATGTTCTAGTACCTCTAATGGGATTATTTATTGAAAAGATAACATTCCCTACTTCTCAAAATGAAGATTCCCAAGAATTGGTGATATCCTCAAGAAGACATTATCACCCACAACCAACGACAATGATCTTCGACGATGATCTGTAAAATATTTCTAATGACTCAGAGCCATCTCCATCATCTTTTGGATCAGTTGGATCTTATCAGTTGATTGTTGGACATGGCTTGGTCCAACTAGTGAGGTTTCACCTTTTTCCACCAAGTATAGTGGAAAATGACAAGGTCTCCCATACAATGCTTCAAACGAGGACAAATGTATCGAGTCCTAATAGCTATTATTGTATGTGAAATATACTAAGGGTACATGCTCCTCCCATGAGACACCAAAATATATTACACATGCCGAAAATATGCCTTCCAACATTTATATCGTCTCCTTGGATTTTCCGTCAGTCTGAGGATGATATGCCATGATCAAATTCAACTGCGTCCCAAGGGATTTCTATAAGGATTTCTAGAAACGAGGTGTAGACCTCAGATATCTATCTCAAACGATTGATACTTGTATTAGATGTCTCTTTACCACTTCTTGGATATAGATTATTTACAGATCCTCCACCATATGAATTTCAAGAATGGGGATGAAATAAGCCAACATGGTATGTAGATCCACTATCATCCAAATGGAATAATGTTTCCATATCATTCATGGATGACCTGTAACAAAATCCATAATAATATTCTCTCATTTCCACACTGTAATAGGTAATGACTGAAACATCACCACTGCCCTCTGATGACCTACTTTCACCTGCCGAAAAGTTAAGAACCACGATATTAACTCAACCATATTCCTTTTCTTCAGCTCTACCAAATATGTGCCTTTAATGTCTTAAAAATATTCATTGTATTGGGATCTACAATCCATATCGAATGGTGGAAATCATGAAGTAGTTGTTCTTTAAAATCCATACGTATAACAATTCATTATCTAACACACAAAAATGATCCCACATAATGTTTATAGAACATAATGGTCTCCCCACCATTGAGTTTTAAAATCATAACAAGATATTCTACATCAAATCTTTGTGCCTCATCAACCATTTTTACCAAATCTGGAAAAGCATAGGTGAAATAAAAACCAAAAAATCACCTCGGTGTTCACATTACACATGCATGTTTTCTAGGACTGACATCAACTACCATTTAGCTGAAGCATCTTTCACCAACTGATCATATGACATTATACTCAATGCATCCACCACAGAATTTCATTTTTTTTGGGTGTATACATCATGTTAAAGTAAAACATCTTGAGATACTCCATCAATCTCCTTTTCCTCAGATTCAAATCATTCTGTGAGAATATGTGCTTTAAGATTTTGTGGTCCATGAAGACCATAAATTTCTCAAAAAATAGATAATTTCTCTGTGTTTTCAAAGAATGTATGACTGTCAGTAATTCTAAATTTTGTGTTGGGTAATTATTAACATGTGCCCTCAAATTCCTTGAACCATAAGAAACCACATGGTATCCTAGAATGAGAACACACCCCAACCTCAATTCCAAAGCATTAAATTACATGAAAGACCCCAATCCTAATTCTTGAAAACTCATTATATGTGCTGATGTAAGTTGAAATTTCAGTTTCCAGAGATACTTATAGCATTCCTGGGTTCACTATAATGGAAAATTATTAATTCTCAGAGTATTCATTCGCTACGATAGTCATTATAAATCACACAGAATGCATCGGTAGTAACCAGCTATACTAAGAAAACATCGTATCTCGAAGACATTATTTGTTGGTGTCCACGAGATAACTTCTTTTATCTTTTCAAGATCAACAAAAACACCTTTTTTAGAAATGACATGAAAAAAGTACTTCCTATAACCGAAAATCACACTTTGATAATTTGACATACAAACAGTGATCTCTCAGGATTGGTAACACTATTTCTAGTTGTTCTTCATGGTCAACCCTTATCTATGAATACACCCAGATGTCGTCCACCAAAACCACAACAAATGTTTCCAAAAATTGTTTTAATATCTGATTCATCAAATCCATGAAGACCATTAGTGCATTCATTAGACTGAAAAGAATGACTATATATTCAACGTGGCCATATCTGCTTCTGAAATCAATATTTGGAATATCTTCCTTCTGAACAACCAATTGGTAATATCCTAATCGCATTTCATTCTGGTAGAACCACAAAGCTCCCCTTAATTGATCGAACAAATCATCAATTGGTGGATGTGGATATCTGTTCTTTATTTTTACTTGATTTATCATACAATAATCAATACATAGCTGAAGAGTTCCATTTGAATTCCTTATGAACACAACCAATGCTACCCTTGGAGACGTACTTGGTCAAATGAAACCCTTGCTTCCCAGCTCCTCCAACTACGGTTTACATTCTCATAACTCCGCCGGTTACATTCTATATGACAGATGGGAAATTGGACTAGTCCTTAGAAGGAGAACAATAATAAATTCCTCTTCCCATATAGGTGGTAATCCTGAGTTGTTTTTGGGAATGGAATATGGAAATTGATCCACAACTGATCGAAAAGTAATTTCCTCATTCACATCCATTTATTCCAATGTCAACTCTAGCATCTAGTAAGAGATCATTCCCACCGTCGGTACCCAAAATCTCAATTTATCTTTATTTACAATAAACATTCCTAAAAAGAGATTGTCGATGCCGTCCTTATTCCTGAAACAAACTATTATCCTATAATAGTCAATTTGAGATTTCAACATTGTAAAATAATCCATACCAATAATTAAATCATAGATATCTATATCCATGATAAAGAAATCCCTTTTCATATTAGCTCCATCAACAGTTATAGAACATTATCTACATACAAGGGATTGACATTCTATTTCCCTGAAAATAGTTTGGAGTATTAAAACTGAAGGAATCATTTCCAAATTTAAGGATAGAAAATTGAATTATGAGAAGCAATGAAATAATTTAATGAACTAATATCAAAGAGACATTTTACAAGGGTAGAATTTAAAAGAATCTTACCTCTCACCATAGATGTTCTTTCTTGATCATCGACAATCATTTTCCCAGCTTCATACAATTTCTTCGTCACTACATTGTTCACCCTGTTGCCTTGCTGAGATTGACCTGGTTGAGGAGTCAGGGTATTTAAACAATCACCATGGCTAGCAATGCTATGGTGATGAGATTTATTCAATTGTCCTCACCCAGTCGAAGTATATGATTTTTGCGATTCATAAGAAGTGTCTCAAGCACCTGACCTAGTAGCACTATGACAATAGTGAGGAAGATGCACCATTTTTTGCAGTTATGTATTTCTATAGGTTGTTCTATACAATCATTCTTTATGTGGTCAAGAGAACCACATTGGAAATAACCTTATTTTCTCTTAGATCATAGAAGAAGGTTCACCGACCAAGCTGTCTGATTCTGATATCCACTTCCCCCCAAGGAAATATGTGTCTATTTTCTGCTTACTTTAAGTGTTTATGTTCCCAAATTTTACTGTGGGTATCATAATACCTCCTCCCATAGATACTGAGATATAATTCTCATCTACAATATATCTATTCACCATCTCTGTACAATCGGTAATACCGAGCACCACGATCTTCAATCAAATTTCTTACTATAGACCTGATTCAAAAATTTGTTCTTTAAAGGATGCACATGCTGCTAATTCTGTTGAAAAGCACACTAAATTCATGAATTTAGCTTCATACTCAGTGATAGAGGGATTATACTACTTCGGGCTGAAGAAGTTTATTTATTTCTAGATTTTTAACGTGGGAGGATAGAATTGTTTGTTCAATAATTCCTCAAAATCCTCCCATGTAAAGCCTTCATCCAATTTATCATGCGCTGCTAAATCCCACCACTGGCGCTCAAGATCCTTGAGCATATAAGTTTCAAGATTGAATTTGAGATCCAATGGTGTGACGATGAAATCGAATATTTGATTCATCCAACTCAAACACAACTCTTCTTTTTTAGGTTCAACATCACCCAAGAAGAAAGGTAGATTCTACTTCATGAACTGGGTGGTATGATTCACATGTCTTGGCTCATTACTCTAGTTCACCGTATCCACATCATGAAAATCTTGGACAACACTCTGATCCAACTATTAGTTTACCCATGGTTTAGGTTCACCCACGTTCTCTTCACCTTCTTCAGGTTTGTTTCAATGACACCTACTGGGTTCCATTTTGTAAACCAACAACAAACTCCGTCAATATCACTCTATAGTAACTGATGGATTAACACATCAAATTCTATCAAATCTACTATCATAACATTGTTTTCTAAAAAAACCTTTTCATCCATTTCTACCATTTTTGTAATGTATAATTCCTATTTTTAAAAATCATACAATTTTCAAAATATATCAACCATTCTTTTTCAATGCCATTCATTTGACCCTTGTTTAATACTTTTTCAAAAATCCACACTTTATACACAAACTGAATCAATACTCAAAATAATGTATACAATTTTAGTGGGAAGTCATTCCCTTATATGAATGTCACGCTCATCTCATCAGCTAAAACCATGACAATGAGATTTCCAACATTCTAGATGTCTCTCCAAAACACTTATGTTCCCAACACCCTGGTAACTTGAATTTCAGTATAAATGGGTTAGCTACATCATTTTACATTATACATTTCATGTTTCAACAATCCTACTCATTTCTATGATTACAACCCTAGGAATAGATGAGAAATAATTCCAACTACAAGACTAATAGCACTGAATACTACTTTTTAGGAAAGGGATGAACAAGCTAATATTTTTTTTTACCTCAAATGAAGGACCACACTAATACTATTTTTAATGACCCACCAATTCTTATTGGATTGAGAGTACAACTAGTCATTACTAGGCCTTAAGTGACATCCCAAAGATTCCAGGGTGGGAAATAAATGCCGAAGGGTTTCAAATACAAGTGGGGGATGATTTATCATGTATGAAACAAACCAATAAACCAATAACCATGACCAAACCATTCACTAAATGATGGAGAATAAAAAAAATACAACTAAACAACTTCATGTATCTCAAAACAACATCAAAGTGTGAAACAACATAATAAAAAACAATTATCAATGTAAACATCGGATAAAAAACTCCAGACTCTCAAGAGACTACAAGGCTCTATACTCCATAGTCTCCAAGCTCCACAATCACCAAACAATACAAATATAATGGGGTAGTACTAAAAATGTAAGAAAAAATACCTTTACCCATGTCACAAAAAATGGAATCTGAAAAACCACCAAAGTGCCAAAGTATGGGTGAGTATAAAACTCAGTAAGTTTTACCTAATGTAATTCCAACTCAAACCACTATTTTTGAATGGTAAACATATTATATAAAATATTTTATATAAAACAATTTACAAGAAAAATTTATAACCAAATATAAACTAGTTCTAAATACAATCATAACCAATTGAAAACAAAGGTAAATTAAACAAATTTCCAACAAGTTATTCTCCAAAAAATAACTACTCAAAGTATAAAACCAATTATTATTATTATTTTTAGTATCCAATCCATAGCTCACAATACACCCACTCATGCATGAATTGTTTTACTTTTCATTACTCACGAGTGATCTGTTATCCAATTACCTTTTTTCCCAATGAAAGACACCCCTGATCCAAGGTCACATGACTTGTAACCTAATGGTACTCATCACTAATTAAGAGATCATTAATCATGAACCCACACCACCACCATTTATTCCAAAAATTTATATTACCAAAATAAACCACTTTAATAAAACTAAAGTTTTATTGAAAACGAAATCATGACCAATTTTAACGAAACATTCCAGTTTAATAAAACATTCCGTTTTATTGAAAAAATCTAATCCAATTCATGTTTCAAAAATATTAAAAAATTCCATTTTTAAAATCTATATTTTAAAACCAAGAACCAATGCACTTATTCAAAATCTCATATTTTCCGGATTTCACAACCGTCATTCAAGAGGATTTCTAACAAGTTTTCAACAACCAATTCCAAATCAATTCATAAAAATAAATTAAATTTGAAAGAATGTCAATAATTTCTGCTAAAATGAGTCAAATGTGATGCCAGCTACCTCAAAAGTTTTTTTGAAACTCGACAATAAATGAATAATTTAGAAGAAAACAATGTTGATTATCCAAGGACCCACATTTGATCTCTTCTCCTAGAAAGATCAAGAAAAAATATCATCATATATGGCTTCAACCAACCTATATCTACGCATAATGGGCATAGATATATGAAACCAATAGACTATGAGAAGTAGATCTAATAAACCAATCATGATTGGTGAAGAACGATCACATTTATCAAGAATCTAGCTTTGAATCACCAAGGGAATCTATCAGATCGACTTCAAATCAATTAGAGAACCTTCATGGACCATAGGAGAAGGAAAACCCATAATTAGGGCTGGTAGGGGTAAAGAAAACTAGGGTGTTATGCAAAAAATGAGTGAGATAATATTTTTAAGGATCTAAAATAGAATATGCGCAAGGTTTTCCTGGACGATTTAGAAAACTATACGCTCACCTTTCGGTATCCACTGCTCACAAAACCTCTCCTTGAACAATCTCCCATACAGTGATCCACGCATTCTGGATCTACTTCATCAAGAGGTCCTCAATGCATGGTTTGGCTGCATGGATAAGCAAGTTGGGCACTACTTGTGCAACTTCAATTTATCGCAAAAATAAATCCAAATTTCCCCCAACTCTCCCGTCCACCAACCTTACACATTATAACAATTAAAAACATAAAAAAAGTTACATACTAGAATCTGGGGGTACTAAAATAACTCAGAGACCAATGAAGTTATTATATTATGTAAATCATTGAAGTGAAATGATTGAACTGTTTATACATTGTTATTAAATAATCATTTTGTAAAAGTCTTTTGTCAATTATATTATGATTATATAAATCATGAATTTTTTTATAATTGTTCTAAAGATGGGTTTTATTATGAAAGTTCAAGAATATTTTGAATGATAAGAATAAAATAGAAAACTGATTTAGTGGTAAATTTATATTTTTAGAAAATTCATGATAGAGGGATAGATAAACCATAATATATTCTTGGTGTTGAGAAAATAATGTTTAGTTGGGAGAAAAGATGATACATATTGATTATGTTAATGTTATATTACTGTTATATTGGAATTGATTAGTGATTTAATGAAAAGTTATTTATGTTATCATTTATGAAGTTTATTTAATTTTTGGATTTGTCTAATATATACGATAGTGTATGGTTTTATTTAAGGAAAAAGGGAAATATAAATTTTTTAAAGAATATATGATTTCATTTATGATTTATGGGGTTTTAGATTATTATTATTTTTAATTATGGTATTCACTTATTTTTTAGTTGACATTAAGATATAATTTATATTGTCTGGGTATTAATGATTAGTTGATTTTGGAAATTTTGAGACATTTTTTAAAATTTTTGGTTTTTTAATACATGTTAAACATGATTTAATGAGTTTTAGAATTTATATATTATTGGGGATAATTATGTAGATATTTGGTTATTATTATTTAATTATTTGAGAATTATCTTTCAAATTATTTTTTCTTTGTAGTAGTTATATATTTTGAAAAGGATGAGGGACACACCCCATTTATTTAACATAAAATGAGAATCCCCTTTTGAAACATAGTAGAGAGGTAAGCCATACATGACAATGGAAATGATGCAATGAAGAAGTATGACCCAAAGGTTTTTCATGGTCCAGAATGTTTAAAGGAAAACAAAAATTAACACAAGCATTAGTAAAAGACTCATCGTCCCTTTTCTAAACTATGAAATAGAGGATTCTATCAATGGTGATGTGTCTCCCCCACCATGATGTTGTATCATGCTATCTCACAAAACATGGTTGAGAACCCCTATAACCAATAGTATAATGTGGGAGGAGGACCTAATGACATGTGCTTACACACCTATCCCTCTTCCGAGCCACCCGGTCAATAAAGCATTAAAGAACATACCTTAATTTTAACCTAATGCAATGTAAAACTAGATATGCCACTTTGTTCAAGTAGGAAAAGGTAGGGTACCCATCTATCTAAAGAGAACAATTGTCCAATTATGGGTTCCAACAAATCCATCCCTCCTTCAAGGTAACCCTACCAGTGATACCTTAAAAGAGTATTACCACTCAAAATGTAATCAGAAACGAACCAATGCATGAGAATACTTCAATAATCTAATCAATAAATAGTCCCAATCAATAGTGAAAGACTAGAAGAAACTCACAAAATTTGGTACCATAATATAATCCAAACAATGAAAAATGACACCTAGAAACCACTATAATTTTATTGTCCCTATATACAAAAACAGATATTAATCCACACCAAGCATTTGAGAACACCCACTACAATCATACTACAAATATTATTCATTCACTGAACTAACTCCATCCCCAAGGCTCATCTCACATGCGACTGTTAACTGATATCATCCACCAAGCATCCAACTACCCCGAGATAACAACAATGAATGAAACGACGCTGACAGATGAATAAAGACAAATGTAAATCTGAAGCATGGAAGATTAGAAACTAAACAACGTTAATCTTCAAGAAAATATGTGAAACCATTACCACTAAAGAAAACATAAATGAAATATCGAAGGAGATGAGACCCAAAGTAGAACAAAAGGTGAGGGAGGAAAATATACACAATAATAAATGAATTGTCTCACATGAAAGTCTGAAATAAGAGATTCTGTATAGAAGCTCCATGATCCAGAGATGAGAAATTCTTCTAGAGCCCACTAATGAAGATCAATGCACGAAGGGTGAACCAAATATTGAGAGTAGAGAAGATGAAGTCCTATTGTAGAGGAAACTAAGGTAAACCCTATATAAGATAATTATCTTAGCACATACTAAAAATTTATTGCTGTAGTAATTGAATGAATATAAGTGGAATATATTTTTATACTTTTATATGATTTATAGTCTATTATAATTTTCTTTTAGCATTCCAGATATGAAAAATTAAAATTTTCCATTAATCATTTTAATATTGGCTGAAAAGAGGTATAAAATCATTTATTCATGCAACCAAGGTAGGAATTAATGTTTATGGATTTAGTGAAATCATTTAAGTATATATTCTCATATTAAATGGTAGAATAATTCCTTAAATCAAGGAATAATATCTAGAAAATGATTTTTTTATTCTTAAACTTATATGTGGTGATTTGATGGTCTTTTATCCCCCATAAAAATTTACGGTTCTATGGTCATTAAAAATCCAATGACCGTGTTCTATATCACACTATATTATTCCAATGGTGGGTTTTCATATCCATTCCCATAGTTTTACTTAATACTAATGTTTTACTTACTTAGGAACCCAATTATGTGTTATTTCAGTAAACCATTAATTTTCCCACTTTCTGTATTGAATGTAAGTTTTATTTTCCCATTGTTTGATGAGGGTTTTAAAAAAATTTATTTTCAAATGATAAATCCATTATTAGAGATAGACAAATTATAAGGGTAAAATTTATTATGGGGGAGAATTTAACCCATGATGATTTTTTTTTAAACTATACTATTCTCCCCATATTTTCTAACACACAATATTATTAGTTAAGAAAACTGTGATATGCTATAGAAATATAACTTAAATACGGATATCATAACCTAGAAATTAAATTGGTGGTTTGAATATGAATAACTATATTATAAAATATATATATTAAGTTTTTATATAATGAAAATTTATTAATTAATTAATATTAATCATTTTCTCAAATTTTAGTAATGTCTATTTATTCTTCATAAACTTTTTTTGTTCAAAAATGATTATATTGTATTTTTTATGAAGACTTTAAAATTAACATATAAAATTTTCATAAAATTTAATTAAGGCAATTAATACCATTATTAATTAAAATTATTAATATTATCTTACAGATAATGTTTTAATTTTCTAAAATGATTCATATTTTAGTGAATGGTGAAAATTATTGATTTTTTTAAAACTATCATTTCTTCATTAAATTAATTAATTTAAAAGTCACATTATGTTTATAATTCAATATTAATGTAAAATAGGACTCATTTAATTATAATTATTCATATTTGTTATTTAAGAATCAATATTAATATTTATTTTTGTATAAGATTACTTTTGAACATAGAAACATATATTCACAAAATTGTTTTATGAGTTCAATGTGTTTTTTATATTAATAAGTCAAATAAATAAATACTTATTAATAATGTTAATTAATTTTTTTGAATATATATCAATGTAAATATTTATATATATACATAATAATTTTTACAGGGCTAGGTATGGATTAAAATTGTGTTTTATGCTTAAAATGCATTTCTCTAAAAAATGGTTTTCATTGGGTTTTGCACATTTATTTTAATATAAATTTATTTCAATTATAGAAATTGGATCTTTTATAATGTATTAAATATTTTTAATCAACATAATTAATAAAATTCAATATTTTGTAAGTAATTTTTCGTTATACTCCAAAAAATTCATGATATAGGAAAGCTTGATCCTAATTTTTTTAAAACATAAACAAATAGTATAGGAATTACAAGGTATTTTTAAAAAATGGGGAGAATTTCTCACACAACATACCCACATATAGAAATAGTGTTAAATAATTTTGGTTTCAAAAGGGCCGCATCTAACTTGTCTCCGTAATCCCTCCCTTTGTCAAAACATATGAAACTTAATTTGATTCCTTATAGGTATATGTGATAAAAAAGTTGATATATAAAGCGGCCCAGAGAAAATCAATCTACTGAGAAAGGAAATTACATGGAACATGCCTATCTCTAGATTTTATTACTTTAGATACAAGCTTTGGTTGTGACTTAATAAAGAGATATTTCCATTCATGATGCACAATATAATGGATTTCATGAATCAAGGACCATAATCTGGTCTCATAGGATATTAAATTTCTAATGTAATTATATACAAATCCTTTGATTAATCTGAATTTTTTTTGGAAGACCTATCAACATCCATAGGTTTTTGGAATACCGAAATCTACACTATCAACATTTACATTGATTTAAGATGAATAGGATGAATCCAATGAATGGATTTGAGTGCCAGATGTCTTTTGGCTCTCAAATAGACACCTAATATCCATAATATATTCATATAGAAACAGTGATTCCCATTGTAACTATTTAAATTTTTGAGGAATTAAAAACATACACATTCATGAATATAATACCTACATGAGTTAATGGGTTCTTGTTGTCAAAAAGTAATGCATTCTAAGCATTAAAGATGTGTCTGATGATGAAGTTTGTAGCCGTGAGGAGGATTATGTGAATTATCTCACACTATACTGAATTAGAAGATGATAATATAAATTCTTTATGATACTTATCAGTGATTTTTTTGATTCCAGATAGGTCCTTCCCATGTTCCCAGAATCTATAAACAAATTGGAATCATGTCAATATATGTTTTATATTATCTATTTCTTTGAGACATATGATATAAGATAAAGAAAGATGAAGGCTAGATTCTTACATTCGGTCATGAGTAAGAAAGATATTTCTCTATATATTCTAGAGAATCATCCATATTTATGGATAAATAATGGAATTTTTCAACTTGATCCTATAAGAAGGGATAATTGTGTTGAAAATGTAATTCAGCTTGTAGTATTCCTTGGTTTTGAAGAGGTTATTACCATTTAGGCTATATGTGAGGATTTCCCTATCATCAAAGGAATAAATTTTAAATTATAAAGACATTTGATAAGTTAATACAACATTCTTGTTTATTATAATGTGAATTAATTCAATAATTGAAATCGATTTTAATTTTGGAGGGACAATCATAATATCCTTAAGTGGTCTATCAAGCCATAGGATAGAATAACAATTTAGATTGGATTTCCTGAAAACTATTAATTTAGAGTTGAGAATTAGGGCATTAAAAGAGTTCCTTGTATTAATATAGATAGATGATATAAGAAAATTGTATTTTCCACCTAGTTTCTTTCTAATGAACCTATTTGAAAAATATTCCACAAAAAGATCCTTATATGTTATGAGATTCCATGTGAATTTTATACAATGAGAAATATTAATGTTCCTAAGATCCTTGATTCCAAATCCACCAATGCCAATATCGTTAATGTTTTTTATACACAATAGTTATACTGTTATTTTAATGAACATATCGAGTGTAGATAAATTCCATAATCATTTTTTTAATGTTGGTGATGAAGATTCTAGTCCATTTCTATTCGGAGATAGAATAAAAAAATTTAGAGGCGATCATTGAGTAGACTAGATAAGAAACATCCATATTAAAACATATATTTATCTTTCTACATAGAAAAAAGGATGGTTAGGTTAGATAAAATACTCTCAAGGAAGAAAATCACGATTTTAACCAAAAAATAGTGAACACCAAGTTAGATAAAATGAAATTCCCACCTTTTCACTATTGAAATTTGAAAAACCTTTTTATCATGGAAGCAGAAATCCCATCCCAAAAGAGAAAGATGATTTATTTTAACTGACGAATTATCCTTCCAATCCTCATTAACAAAGGATTTAATTTGTTTTAGTGTTTTATTGGAGCCTTCCCAAGAAGAAGGGTTCCATCTTCAAACATGAGGAGTGAGAGTTTGAACAATACCATACCAGCCATAGTTCTGTCTTAAATACCGACATGGAGATGATAATTAAGGAATATACTAATGGAATATTAAGAAATGGTATATAGGTGTCCTAATAGGGTTTCTACAGGATTTAATCTCCTAGATAAATGTAAAAATACTATAGTGTATTCATTAAATTGAATAGAGAGTATTGCAGTGCTATATATGGTGTTGATTAGCCTAATAAATACAGTGTAAAATCTATACTTTCTAAGACTATAAATCATTTAAATTCATATTATTGTGTCAATATCTTTTGATATGTAAATATTTGGAGTTTATTTACCATCATTTACTTTCTTATTCATATGTTTGAAACATTTAGAATTAGTAATCAAATAGTTCTAGATGTTCATACCATAGACGTACACAAATAAATTTGGAGTAATGGTGTCTCTCAAGATACATCCAATCCTGGCAATGATTACTTTGGTTTTGATTTTAGGGAACATGTTTCCATATACCACTATCATGTAATTTCTGATATCAGTGGAATTCTATTTTTTATATATTAGAACATCTATATTAGAGTTTAATAAATAAACAATGCGAGAATGGTTAAATAATTCCATAACACCTTTGAACACATCATCATATAGTATGTATGGATAAAACATAAATAATTTATTAGTGAACCCATCATGACTAGGATAACTGTCAATATTGAGAGAGGAGTGATACCTTATGTTCATCTTCACAAGGGGACAATATGGAGATCAAATTTTTATTACCCTCGATGCACGTAGGAATGTTATCTAATATCATGTGGGTGCTATGAATTCCATATTTAGAATAATAATTTGAATTTAGTCGACCACGACATTGGAGATGTCATTTTCAAAAGTGAAGGTGTGTATATTTATAAAAATGGAATTATCCAATATAATTATTATTTTTTCATTGTGTAGTAGATGGAAGTTTTTATAATATCTATCACCCTCCTTTGTCCATTTGGTATTGAGTTTATTTCTATCTAGCATATTTTTGAGAGTTAGGAGATCATCTATCTTGTAGAGTGACTGAATTTTATCCTTAGAATGAGTGTTATGGATCTGATTATTTTATAAGATGTATAAAAGGTGTTCCCCATTAGGCTTAGTATCATCCCTAATCTTAGATAATTAATTTTTACTCCACTCTCTTATGATTTTTTTGTTGTTTTTTATATTTCTAGTAATTATTTTATATGGTCTTCAAATTGAGTCCAACTTCAAGGATTCTAGGAAATATTCTATACATCTATGAATAATAATCCATATATTATGGAATTTAAATGGGATGGGTTTTAAAAAATAAAATATGTCGAGTGATAAAAAAATACAGTGTTATTATATGAGTAATATTTGTGGAGGTTAAATAAAAAAACCAAAATAGAAACATTTTTTTCCGTAACCTGAACCAAGAATCAAACCTTATTGCATGCCTAAAATCGATTCATGATATATATTCTCTTAGTGAACTCATCACCATCAATTGGAGTTTTTCATGATATCAATATTAATGAAATAGGAAAACTCATGATATGCAATATTGTGCATTTGGGTTCTTTTTTTCATCAGTAATAAACTGAATATTGATGTCCCCTGGTATGATATATAAATGTATAATTTCATAATATGTCATTTCCAACTCCCCCAAAGGTCCCTTTTCTTTTCGTAGGAGGAGGAGGAATATATACAGGATACACATAGGGTTTTATAGTTAATGAAGAAGGAAATTTGTATACGATTATATATTTTTCTATAACTATGTATCAAATTTTTTTCATTATTACAGACCACATATTGATCCATGTCTTTTTCATGTTCATTTTAGGAGAAATGGTGTATAAAAGAGAGGCCAATTTGAATTCCTTCTAGTGGTCCCATATCAGTTTGGGTTCTATAATATAAATTAAAAGAGGTTTATGGGTTAGAATATTGAATATAAGGGTTGGGAATATGGAAGTGTTATGAAGACATTGGTAGTTACAATAGAGTAGATTAATTTCATAAGGGATTAACCTCTTGTTAAAGGCCCTCCTTGCAATGTTAATTTTAGAACATTTTCCTTACCTTTTCCCATTAATTTATTCTCACATCCTTTGAAGGTAATGCCTTCCATGGAGAAATATTTGTTAGGGGGAATTGGTCACCTAACGATTTTATTTAAGAGGAGATAACCCCTCAATATCATCATCAAATAATTTTCGATTAAAGGGTGCATGTTTATTGATAGATTGTGGAATCTTCTGTGGTCTTTCAATAGGTTCCTTTCTGTTGGTACATTTAGAATAGGGAACATGTATGAAGGGGGATACATCTTTATCCCAAGTGTTCATGCTTAAATAAATGGTTTCTATGATGATTTTCTATTGATCAAAGAGTAATGCTATAACTTCACATTCTTTTTCACCCTTATTAGTATTTAATTAATGTTACATGCGATTAAATTTATCCTTAGATATTCTAATGTTTTTTTCCTTAATATGACTCAATGTTCACTCTATATTCTCAGTTCCCTTCTGGATGTTTTACAATGTAAAGGATACATATAATGTAGGGGGATCAAGATTATAGTGTTCATGAACCTTGTAAGATTCTTCATCATTCAAAATTATGGTAATCTTTATAATGTTATTGTCTAGGAATATTTCCACATCAGCAGGGGTAATGTTATCCTATATGATGTCATTAGGATATAGGGACTATAAGGTATAAATGGGTTTAGGGTCTCTTTACATTGATCTCTAGGAGGATGATCAATCAGATATATTTTCATAGGGAAAATGTTCCATATAATTTCATTATTCCCTTATGTATAAGGCATAATCATTCCGAATATCCTTGTGGGGGTTGGAAAAGTTTTCCTTGTTGAATTTAGAGGCATGGTTTCCAATTATTTGGTAGTTGCATCAAAATATGGTATTCCAATCATAATGTATTTGAAGGTTGATGTTTTAATCTACGTTGGTTACAATAACTTCCTCGACTAGAGTGGTGGCCATATCAAACTACTCAAGGAACAAATAATAATAAAAAAACCAAGGTACATATGTTTATCGATCAATCCTGATAGGATTTCCTAATTAAGAGGAATTATTCCAAATAATTCTCATATGATGGTAGATCTAATTAATCATTCATATATGGAGCCAAAACAATGTATCAGTTCTCCTAACATTTATACAGTCTAAATTCTAATCCCATTACTTTATTATAAGGTATCAAAATATCTGTTGTATAGAGTTGAATATCCATTCCAACATTTTTCACTAATCAGAGGGAATGATGACAAGATAGAAGCCTCCCCCATATCCATCATCTTTCAATCATCAAATACTGATATCTCTATGATTCATTAAGTGAGATCATTGAACTTTTATACTTTTTTTTACTATTTTAGTTATAATCTATACAAATGATGGTATAGGTGTATATATTAACCCTTTCCTCAATCGTGTATTGGTTTTCCAACACTAGGGAAATATTCCCTTTCATTTTAACTCTTCCCAAATATGGAGTATCAAAATAGGTGAAAGTGAGGTTAGAAGTAACAACATTATAGAAGTTATTATTATAAACATATGTTTTAAGAACATGGTCTATCACTAATTTCTTGTTGAGTAAACAAAAATATAAGATGATTTTCTATCAAATATGATCTGATTGATTTCGGATTTAGAACAATGCTGACGAGGTTTGAGGGATGTGAAGCTTCATCTCACATAAAAACTCAATTTCCAACTTGTAATCCCATTTCATCAGTATTTATGATTAAACCTAGTTTATAACAACATTCAAATGAAACAAAAATTAATTTATTTTGATAATGAATTGTAAAAATAAAAAAACTATTACCGAGGTAAAATTTAAAACGAGTTTAGTGAGGTGTTAAATTGAGATATAAGGGTAATAATTCCACATAAAATTTTATAATTATTATTATATAATGATATTAAATCCATGTATTTTCCTACCTTATATTTATAGTACATTTATATCCACTTTCACATGAAAATGAACTTATATTATTGAAGTAATTTTAGTAATATTATGTGTGTCCCTCCTCGATCTTAAAATTAGGTAGTTACTCTGCTTATTTTCACATTTTGAACCCTATAGATCATAGAAAGAATATCTAAAACATTCATATATTTTATTTCTTAATCCTAAATTTCCTTTTCTTCTCATAAGAATAATAATCTAGTTTTAAGGGGTAATCAAATGGAGGTCTCTCAAATAAGTGGTAGAAATGTAAAACAATATATTTAAATTTTATTTCTTCTTAAATATACTCTAAAATTATTTTATTCCTCATAACACGATTAATATAATAGTATAAATATACCAATACGTTATTATGATGATTTGACAACCATTTCACACCTCATTTATATAAAATGGAAAATAATAGTTTGAATAGTCCGTACGCGAGGACTACCACCTCTTTGTAGATATATGACTCATATTCCATCACCATATATCACGTTTGTTAGTTATAGTGGATTTAATGTCTATATATAATATTTATGACATAATAATACGTATATAAATATACTATCTTGGATACCTTCTTACCTTCCCATCAGTTAGAAGATGATAATGCCGCTCATGCATACATGTGGACTTGCACCTCCATGAAGTGATATGAATCATTTTCTCTTTTGATATACCTAGTTGGTAATAATATATATTTAATAAATATATATTATTTTTTTGATATAATAAAATTTTTACAAATTTGAATCACTATTTTCATTTCCATTCTTCCTTCCATCAAAATGTGTAAACATTTCTCATGCGTATGTATGGACTACTCTCTCCATGAAGTGATATAATTAATTTTTCAATGTTAATTTGGATGAATGGTTATATTAGTACATATAATTATTAAATATTATGAATATTTCAAGATTAATAATTTTATATGATAGAACCATCACCATGTAAAAAGATTAGAAATTCCAAACCGAAAGATGCATGAAAAAGAAAATAATAAACACCATGGAATAAATATTTCAATAAAAAATTATGAATAAATTGGATGTTGAAAAAATATAAGTGAATAATATATGAAATTATAAGTAATAATATATATTTATTATAAATTTTAATAAATATAATATTATAATACAAGTGGAAAGAGTTCATACAAATAAATTCTAAGATATAATATGTGTATCTTTGACTCATTTTCAAATTTATGAGACGCGTATGATATTGAACTCTATCATTTCATATGTTGTGTGACTACTAACTGATGAATCTATTTTTATATATTAATAAAATTAATGGGTTTTAAGAGCCATACCCTGATCTTTAATTGCATGTCCCTTAATTTAAAAGATACTAAGGTTGTTAAGGTTCTTCATCTCAATATTGTTTTGTTGAGACATGTTAGTTGTTAGGGAACTATTTATGTTTATGATGTGTATATAAATTCCATTTGGTATGATATATAAAGGATTAATCTTAATCCATGGTATTTAAATTTAAAAATCATATTATTTCAACAAAGGGGTTTTTATTTAAAAGTTACCAATGTGGTAATGATTTCTCATTTTATTTTTATTTGTATGAGAAATATGCCATATTATAAAATTATTTCCTTTGTGTGGTGTATATAATTACCATGAAGATAATTTAAAATATTTTTTTATGAATTTTTTTTGGGGATTTAAAAATAATTATACATTTCTATTTTTTCCTTATGTTTTTATAAAAATATTTCCGAGGTTATAGGTGTTTTAAATCAGAATCTCATTTTTTTTCATTGTTTATGTTTAAATTGTTGATTATAAAATTATATGATATATTGATCCAAAATATTATATATTTTCTTATCCTATAGTTATATATGGAAATATAATTTTTTACATTTTTTATTATTCTTATAACTACTAAAAAATATGGAAGAATATTTTGATGAAGAATGGACTTTATTTATTTATTCGGTAGAGAATCATTTTCTTCCCTATCAATAAATTATTAAAATAGTTTCCAAATTTTTTTACTAACCTAAAATAATTATTTAAAAAAATTTATATAAAATTTTTAATTTATATTAAAATGTTTAAAATTAATCATCTTTTCATTTTTTGAATCAATTACTTTTTTCAAAATTTGTGAGAATAATCTGTTTTTAACGATTAGGACATGAAAAAAATTTCGTAATATTTTGAATGAATAAATATTTTAAGCATAGTTTATATGTTCCCATGGTAATTTTCATGGATTATATTATTAAATTACATTGTTATTCATTTCTTATTATATAATAAGATTTATAAAATTAATTATGAAATTGATATATGAATAGTTGGGTGTGTTTTTTCAATGTCAATATCGTGTTCTCATTCACTTATTTTCATTATATGCTTAAATATTATCATTTATTGATATATAACTTATTTAACATTAATAATAATATAATCTCACATTTTATTCATTTTCACTAATATATGAAGAATGATTTAAAGTATAACACTACTAAGAAGGGTGATTGTTATGATGAGCATAGTGGGAAATAATTTAGATATTTTATATGCTAGTTATTTATGTATCCAAGTTTTCAGAGACAATAAAAATTTATAATTCTAGAAAGGATCATAATGTTATATAAATAATATTCATATAATAATATGTAATATATATATGTATATAATTCTTAGGACTCTTAAAAAATAATATATTTTCCAAATGTAATCTCAACCATCCATTCATGTGAAGATAAAAAAGGTATAGTAGGATGGTATAGAGCTACCAAATAAGGTATGCAATATTCTAAAGTTTAACAATTACCCTAATGGAATGATAAGGTCAGTTATATGAATATTTGTTCCATAAATACTATAAATAACGAAGGATATATTGGATAAATCATATATATCAATAATATCTGTCCATCCCAAAATCACAATGATATATAATAAATTAATAAATTAATTATAGTGGGTCATCATTAAAATAGAAATAAAAAAATATGTATCTCGATGATTGGTTTTCCATCATGTTAAGAATGAAAATAAAAATTATAAGAATATGACGTAACCATTACCTAAACTAGTATTGAAATGGAAAAACATCACAATGGATATCATTTTATGACTCCCATAGACTTATTAAGGCCATAATTCCATTTGGATTGTATTCGATTACCTTAACTAGTCATTTCATTTCATTGATTTCAAACAATATTTCTCACTATACGATCTTGAAATGATATACATTAAATTTTTTTAAGACAATATAGAGTACCACTTTAAATTATATTATATAGAGGTATGAGTTTTACCTTGAAGATCTAGAAAAGTGTTCAAAAATAATTGAATATGGGTTAATCATTATGTTTTAATATCATTCTCATAAATATATTCCATCAGATAGGAACATTAAAACCCAATAATTTATGTTTATATCATATAAAAAGGATTTTGAAGGTGTTTGCGATCAATAATTTCCCTTGGTAGAGTTATAATATAAAAATTGTTTCCATCCTATAAATTTATATAGAACTATATAATGATCTATATGTGAAGTGCGGTATAACTATAATATGTTGAGATGAAGTTTGAGAGTGTATGATACAAGAAAATTATATTTATTAATATATTTAAGAAACCATTTAAACCATTCAGCATAACAGTAAAACTACAAAAAATCAAAAACCAATTAATGATGATAATAGTCAATGAAATTTGGAATTTTATGTTGGGTATAATGTATTTCATTGTGTAATTATTTTGAATAGGGGAACACTATTTTGAATGAAGGGATAGGTGTCCCTTGTGTACATTATCCAATTTTAAATACTCAATTGTGTTGGAGTGGTGGTTTATCATCATGGACGTTATTTGAACCCCTTATAAGTTCATGATGTGTTAAATATATCACTTTTGAGTAAGTAAATTCATCCACATTCAACTGTACTAAAATAAAAGGTTATACATATTCATCATGAACTCTCTGGAAAGGAGAAATAAATAGAAATTATAGATTTTAGAGATACATTGCTACAAAACATGACCATTGAATTGATTAAGGTTCTTTATAAGAATAGTATGTTTGAGGATGAAATGTGGGAAGTTGAGGAAGTAATGAGGTATAAGTATACTCATTTTTTATAAATTTAATGTAATTTTAATGGAAAACTTATTTTACGGTGGTAGAAATTAACAATCATATAGTCTCGTATGCATTATTGGAGATGGTGCACTAGAACCAACATTTTTGTCCTTTATGGATACCTATACTAATTATTTTTAATATTATTAAAATACTTATCACATTAAGATTTTTATTCTATAAAACATAGTATGTGAACATTTCCTAAGAGTAGTTGTCTAATATAATGGTCACATCAGTTGCTCGATAGTATAGGAACCCAAAATATCCATGATATTATTATAAAATATGTGTTACATAACTAGATGAAATCATTTTTTGGAAATAAATGGTACATTCTATTAGGGGTGGAGACTCATATTACATTTATGTACCTTGAAATTTTATATTCACATGGTAACTTATTGTGTAGAAGATTACAAGAATTAGACAATCTAGTTAGAACTCCACATTTATATGTGTTATTTGATTTCCAAATATAAATATTTGTGTATTGATCCTTATACTTTATGTTTATTGTTAATGGATGTCATTAGTCATGTACATTGTTGTATTGATGAAAACAATGGTGACTTATGTTTGTGATTAATTATGATATGTTTGGTGTTTTATGAGTAATATTTCATTATTGACTAATAAAAAAAAGATCAAACCATTTTGTTCTTTAATATAAGTTGATTTCTCAAGATTTTTTTTGGGACTGATACATACTAAATAAAACCATGTCCATGATGTTCATATGGATAAATTAAATTCTGAAAATATAAATAATGATATATTGATGATATAGTTTTATTACACTACCATACCAACTAATATATTTGAAATGACGTGATAAAGGGATTGTATTACAGAGTAAGCATCCGTATGAGGTTTTAGGTAATTGTGATATTAAAATATTTCCATACGAGTTCCTCAGTGTATTTCTAGACACTAACCTTGGACATTGTGTGATTTCACCTAATGTCACAAAGAAAGAGGCCTATATGATCACACACAAAGGGTATTTTAACATTAGATAAATAATAATAATATTTAAAATTTATCATGTGGAAATAATATTTTTCTTAAATGGTTTAATAATTATCCTTGTTTTCTTTATAAAAAATATTTATTCAACAGTTATTCATTAGAATATTTTGTGAGAATAATATTGAATAATTATTTATTTTCTATTTAGTGAATATAATAAATATTTATTTACTGGTGATAAATGAATTCATAATATTTATTAAATAACAATTCATTATTAGAGTCCTGATAAATATTGTAGAGAGATGGTTGACCAATTTTAATGGCCTAGTGTAAAATATTATATATTCAATATTATCTGAATAAATAATATTTAAAAAATTCCCTAGTTTTTACACATTTCATGAAATAATAATAATAATAATATTAATATTATATAGATTGGGTTCTACATATATAAAGGAAATAATAATTGGACATTCAGAATTTTTATTTTCTAACCCTAATACTATTTAAACCCTATTATATTATATCTTACAATAGGTTTTCATTTGTTTTGGTCAGGAGGAACAATATCTTGATAATTTTTTCAAATACTTAGAGTGCTCCCTAACTAATAATTCCATATATAAAAAATTGATTTTCCACTATCACCACTATCAATTCTAGTGATATCCATTAGAATCCTTCTTGATGTGATTCTTAGGGAGATATAAGACAAACCAAACAAGCAATAGGATCTACCATGATTTCAACTAGATATACCTACAATGATGTTTGGAGGTTCATGGGGCACAATTGTTCACCCCTGTAGGGTTTATAAACATTATAATATCAATGTAATTAATATACGACATAAATATGTTTTCAAATTTATTAATAATGAATCCATTGATCATAAGGTAATTCTTTAATTGCATAAATTTATTATATATCATTATATGTTTTTCCTTCCATTTGGTTGTAGTTTATTCTCTTAAATTAATTTTTTATTCAATTACATCAGTCAAGGAGTTTATCTTTGATGTTAATCTTGTATTAATCATCAATTATGTCAAAATTATTATTTGAAAATACCCATCCAGACATTTCATGGCGCCCAAAACCATCCAGTATTTCTATTTTCTATAAATTCAGTATGTTTGATAGTACCTAATGAATGTGACCCAAAATTAAAATGAATAATGATTTATTATATTACGAAAATTATTAATATATTACTATAAAATTTAATGGAAACGAATCAGTAAAATAAATGATTCACATAAGAAAATCTCATTGTTTTTGAAGAAACTAATTTAATGAATTTTGTTTATTTAATTAATTAATAACATTTGAAAAATAATTAAAAAAAATTCTATTATTAAATTAATATAATTATTAGTGAAATAAATTTGTAACATATAATTAATAATTATGTAATTCTAAGAATTTCTACTTTAATTATTCATTATTAAGAAAAAAATATTTTGTTTCAAAGTATTTTATTATTATATATTTGATATTTTTTATTTAGAAACAAAATTTTAATATTTATAATTTTAAATTGAGAAACTAACTTCATTTTTTGATTCATCATATCAAAATTAAATTTGGATGAATATTTTCGATTTTGTAGAAAGGGTTCATTTTTAAGTGAATAGTGAAATATACCGTTGTTACCAATATGGAAAATGTTATTGAATAATCATTATAGAATAATGATATAAAAAATAAAAAAACCCGTTAGGTCAAACCTATATATGAATAAATAGTAAAAAATATCATTTAATAATATTATGTAGAATTTATAAACCCATTCTCGAGTTTTTGGATCCAAAGTTATATTTTATTCTAATAAAAAAAATATTTTTTCATTTCCCTTAAATTAAGGATTAATAATGATCCATTATTTTTTGTACTTATTTGAAAGCTAAATATATATATATATATATATATATTAAATAAAATCCAAATTAAGGTAATAAGAATCATTATTTTACAAGTTTTTGTTGTAAATTCATTTTATTCCTAAAAGATGGCATTTTTCTAAAAATTGTTTTCTTTCTGTCATGTGTACGTATGATAAAATTAGTTTTTCAAAACTTAAAAAATTGAATATGTTAATTTTTTTCTTATTTATAATTATAATATTCAAATTTTTCAATATGAACCATTTTATGTTTTTGCATAAAAATAATTTACAATGGTAATAGTTAGTCACTACGGTAATGGTTTAAATAGTCACTATGGGGTTAAACTAAATTATAAATCCAAAAAAATACCATAACATTATCATTAATATGTCATATGAGTCTATTATTTAATAACCTATCATATAATTTATTTATTTTTATAATTTTTGGTATCTAATATTTGAAATTGGAATATATTTTATTTAAAGTTAGGACTATTTAATAAAGTTATATGCCACTCACCTATAAATGGATGCCTCCATTCCCCACCTTGCACCACATCATTATATAAAATTTATTTTTAATACTGGTAAAATTTTTATCCCTCATAATGATCTGTCACTTTTTGGATCCCTTAGTCCCATGTATTATCCTTTAACCTCTCATATCAAAGAGGTCATTCAATATAATATTAAAGAACACAATAAAAACGTAATCTTCTTAATGATTTTTATTATATATATACGTCAAATACCATTTATTATATATCATTTATCACTTTCATAACATGTTTTGGAAGTCATTTAGATTTGGTAAAAGTGATATTTTCTTTATTAAATGGCTTGTTCTACTCATTCAGTCATTATAACACACTCTTGTTTGAGTCTGTCTTTCCAACTATATGAACGATATTATTATATTTATGTCATGAATTATTATGATATATTAAATACTATTAATATGATATAAAATAAATGAATTGGGTTTCACCCTTCTCCTGATTCAGGAAACGCCTTCTGCTACTATACCCTAGGCGGTGGTAGTTACCTCGCTGGCCCCTCCCCCCTTTACGGTGGAGGGTCATATACCATCATTAAACGAAGATCAATCTCCACCTTTCATCACTTTATCAAATCTGGAAATCATCACCTCATTCCCTTAGATCCCCATTAGCCTAATGGTTCTGGAGTGCTTTGATGTATCCAAACAATTGTCGCGCTCAACATTGCAATCCACTAACAAATCCTCTATACTACATTTACACTTATTTCATGACTCAAAAGACAATGGAAATTAGTGAACTCATTTGATATCCTTATTTTTGGATCATTTTTTCTAAAATATCAAGTAACTATTGAGATTATTGACTCCATTAATATCATCACTTGGTTTTCATCTAATTATGATAAGATCCTTTCAAAGAGGAGCACACCTCAAACATGTAATGGATCTCGTTTTCATCTCTTAAAATGGTTATATGATTTTTACAAGAAGTTAAACTCTCTAATAATGGATATTTGTGTAATATTTCCTAAACTCACAATCCCCTTTCAAAATCCTTTGATCATATTTATTCTAGGAAAGCTGGTAGAGCATTATCTCTGTTCATATAGTAGGACTAGGGTGGTGTGTCACCCAATTTCACTAAGGCTGTGTGTTTATGTTGATGTCTCTAAAGAACTTGTGGAGTGCTTCTAGATTTATGTGGGTGATTTTTTTTGATATAAATATTTGTACTTTTTTGAATCATGGTGTGATTTCTATTCATTGTGTAAAAAATTGTGCCTTAACATAGCAATTTTCAAGTATAGAAGGTCGATGAAATAGAGATATTGTGTGGGTAATCAAGAAAATCAAACCCCATGTGGTATTTATGTTTATTGTGGAATTATTTTTATTGTGGATTTTATTGAGTAAACTAAGGGTTGATGGGGTTCTATTCAAATTTCCTGCATGGATTATGGTCTGTTTAGTTTGTAGTTAAGTAGTGATGATAAAACAAGAATACATGTTCCGTTCTAATATAAAGGTTAATTAAATTATTTAAAGCTTGATTAGGGACTTGAAGGTGGTAAAAAATCAAGAGAAATTATGAAATATTATATCGTGGAACCATTAATTGACATTCTAGAAGGAGTAGATGATCGCTACACAAATTCAGGTCATCCAAGAGATAATGAAGTGGGAGGTGATTCATATACTAGTGTAATGGTGGATGTTAATAAGGACATTTATAATTTTTATTATAACCCACATGAGTATTCTGATATGAATGTGGAATTATTTTCTGGTCAATATAATTATGATTACACTCCATATGGGATTTTGAAGGACATTAACACACAAACTTTTTTTATAGTGTGTGGTTTTATTATGCTGAGAGATATTGGTATGTTGGAAGGGGACATAAAAAAGGTTGATTTCAGCACTAATTCAAAAATAAAAAATCTGGTCCTTGATGATGATAGAGAAACAAAAAACATTCATGGTTTCATATAGATGTGTGAAACTGCTATGTCATAATTGAATCCAGCTGATAGTAATTGAAGTCATGGTGCATGTAACAACACAAAGATCCATTAATGGAAAATCCCTCTTAATCTTATTAAAATTTTCTTTATATAATTTTTTTTATAAAATGTCAACTTCATTGGTTTTATGATAAGAATCGTAACTGTTACTTTTATAGTCGTTGAACGGGGATCACATGATTAGTATAAATATAGTGATTTAACTCATCCAATTTTACTTAGAAAAAGGAAGCGATGGCCTCATCCAGTAGAATTTCCCCATACAAATCCCATTTATCGGATCTCGGAAAAGAGGTGGCGTCCTTGGGTTTCACTCTTTACCAAGCCCAAGCTGAGCTTCACTATGTCAAGATCGAACAGGACCGTCTATGGGAGAAGTGGAAGTTGATAAAAATTACCACTTGAGCGATGTTATCCGAGCCACCCAAGAGTCTGTCAGCATCGCACATCTCACCCTTATGTCTTATGCAGCTATTTTAAGGGGTTATGTACCTAATCGATAGTACTATGTTCATGTACATTATTTTTGTATATAATATTGAATATAATTTTTTGTCATTATTGATACATTGTAAATAGTTTTTAAATTACAAATGGTGTTTTTTATTTATTATTTAATTTATAAATCTATTTTATTAAATTAAGGGATTTTTGAATTAAATAATATATTAATAAAATATTATTATTATTATTAGATTAATTTTATTATATATAAATGATTATGTAATTTTTTGAATGCAATTATAATTTTTATTAAGGTTTGAAAGCCATTTTTGTCAAAACCTGTGAATTTTCGATAAATGTTTGTTTTTATTTTAAAGTGAAAATTAACATATTTAGAAAATTATTTAGATAAAATAAATTTTATTTTTGGAATCAGGACGTCGAAATTATCCAACGGTGAATTTTTCATAATTTTCTGGGACAGTCAAATTTTTGAGTAAAAATTAAATACCGTATAAATATATTATGTGTTTTATGACATCATAATGACCCAATAGTGATGTAATAAAATAATATAATCTTTATGTTCTGCCAATATATGTTTTACCATTAAATTAATGTAATTTTGGGTTTGTTTGGATTACTTTTCAAAGCATTAATGGACCCATCAAGACTTATTAAACACCTTGTTTTTTTAAATTAATTTCCATGGGAGTGTGACTCACCTCCACATAAGCAAACATAATATTTTAAGAAGTTCGGACCATTTCCTTATAAAATATTATTTTCCTCTTCCCTTTTCCAAAAAACATGGGCAAAAACCATGGGTTGGTTTTTGGGTTGGATTAATTTAATATAAGGGGTCTCAAACCTAAATAATAAAGAATTCCCTCACCATTCCTATATAAACCCACCCAAGATCCCACTTCCTCCACACTCACAGCCTTTGGATTTTATCCGAACCTTTCCCTACTCTTTCTAGAATCCTCCCATGGTGCCCCAATATCCTAATAAGCCTCTCACCAGCCTCTCTCTAGCCTTTGGAAGCACACTTCCAAGAAAGGGTTTTTTCTTCCTTTCTCATTTTTGTTCAATATTCATTAAGTTGTTTTGCCCTTTTAAATTCAATTATGAATATTGGCGTATGGTTTCTCACCTCCCACATAATTTCCTCATTATTTTTTAATGATGGTAGACCCTATCTCTCTCATTAAATGCCTCCCATGTACACCTGTTACTATGCCGAAATTCCAAAAGGAACTTCTATGTCCTCTTTTACATTCAAGCAATACTTTTGTATAATGAATCTAAATTCCATTAAAATTGTTGGGACATGTATCTATATTACCTCCTTACTGTCCATTACATGTAAAATATGATGATAAACCCCTTTCTCTCTCATAAACCATTTTTATGAATTCTTATGTCATGCCGTTACGCTGCCGAAAGCGCACCGATTTTCTAAGCCAATGTCATTGTGTAGTGAATACCATGCCCATTTATCCATCAAGGGTATTCGAATTTATGCATATTTACTTATTTATTGTAATGTTTAATGTATGAATTCCATATTCCTTTATTTTGGAATAAATGATTATGTTTTATGATCAATGTGGAACACTTATGCATGAAATGAAATGTTTAAGAAGGGTGCGCCCTTATAACACTCCCATGCATTGGATAAAGTATAGTATCATGATAAATCATGTGCAATGAGTGTTTACTCATGCTACTTCAAGTGAAATGAGGGTTTACTCATGCTTTATGTTCAATGAGGATTTACTCATGATCCATGTGCAATGAGCCTTGGCTCATTCTAATTCCATGTTAAGTGTTGTAGCCACAATTCCATGTTATGATTATCATGCTTTATCATGCCTTTATGTTCATTTTTTTCTTATGCTCAATTGATATGCTTATTGTCTAACATATATGGTACTCCTCATGTTATTCCATGTGTACTCCCTTACTGGGCTTTATCGCTCACCCTTTTCTTATGCATGTCCTCAAGTTATCCCATGTAATGCTAAGTATGAAAGAATGTAGTGGTAATGTAAAGGAAGTTTTCAATAAAGATGTTGTATTTAATGTTTTATGTTTTTATGTAATTATCCAAAGCCACAAAGAAACTAAACCTCTCGATCTTCTTGGTTGTATCAATTGATGTTTTATGTAATAAATCATGTTTACGATTGTAATAAAAGAAGGGTTGTCATAGTGCACATAACAGGAATCTTCAGGAGAAGATCCAAGGACTATACATAGCCTCATTAATGCCTAATAAATGAGAAAATTCTACTGAATATGAATGTGTAATGGAAAACCACCTCATTAAATTTTTGGTTTTCAGTAAATCCTCTTTCAAGCATATTGTTACACATGGTACAAATCAAGTGGACGATAGTGGGGGTATTACAAATGCTCCCCTGAAGATAAAGTTGAAGAAGGACTATTCAAATATACCAAAGACCATGACTATTAGATCCTCATATAAGGAATCAAGGTGTGATAATAATTATATTCTCAATATTTTCAATCATTGTACCTATAAATAGGATTGGGAAATTGAAAATTACTCTTGTTATGGGAATGCGTTGTCATATTTTGACAGTAAATTTTCTTTTGTTGAATGTGGTCAATCCCCATTTCCTCCATCCACTTTGTTTGTTGACTATATTTATTACTGTTATAATTTTTTTGGACGCGACTTCTTTTGAATCGACATTCCTGGTAAAGAATTTGAATTTATGAATTTTTGGATTATTTAAAATTTAATAAAAAACAAAATTTTAATGAAATTTAATGTTCTAAAAATAATAGTATTTGTATGTTTTCCCAGAAAATTATCACTATAACATCTAGGAAATGGCATTGGGAATACATACATATATTAAAAAAAATAAAATTTAATTTATTTAATTTCATAATATGATGAAACCATGATCATGAAGTTTGTACAAGATCCTCTCATTCAAATTATGTATGGAAAGTTGAATAGTTAACATGAAAATAATGATTTTCACAAAGAATCATCACTAAGCGGGTATCAATAAATTATAAATGAAAATTATCTTAAAAGAAAAAAATAAATATGTTTGTTATATAGATTTATAAAAAAATTTAAATTTAGAATAGATTGGGTTAGATTATGTCCAACCAAGAGAAAGTCTGATGTACGGGCTTTTCTCAGCATATTTTCCCTTCATTGAGATATGTTTGATATTAACAATATTATGTATTCGGTGTGGTGAATTTAATATCCAAGAATTTATTTAATATAACTATTGATTGTAAATATTGGGATTTGAAATTCCATTTATGGTTCTATCTTTCTTGATATTTTTATTCAACAATTTCCAAATTTGTATACGGTTTTCATTAAAATCAATTTTTTAAAAGTTTTGATGAATTTTACCCAACACATGTTCCTCCATGTCTAGATGAATTATATTGTTTCAATAATGTTGTTATTTATAATTTAATTATTTCTTAATTTCATTTTCAACTATATATGAATTTAATTATAATGTTTTCAATGTAATATTATTACCATTTTTCACACAGGTCACATTTGACATACATTACAAATGTTAAAGAATATTTTTTAAAAATAATTATTAATTTAAATGAATTTTCTTGAATTTATAACAATATTTATTTATTAAGATTCCATTTCAAGTGTCCTAGTTTTTCTACCATATTTGTATTTCTATTTATTTGAATTCGTCATGTTTACATTTTTGTAAAAGAAATGAATATTTATTCTCGTTCTTCTTAGTATACTTAAAATACATTTATAAAAGTGTTTTTCATATATTTCAACATACATTAATGTATTTTATGCTTCACTATGGATACAATCTAACCTAATAATTCACCTTTATTCCATAAATATCATACAATTATGTTTTATATAATTTTTTATGATACATGTTTCTTTCCCAATGGTTAATAAATCTATGATGAATATGTGATGTTCTTTTTGTTCAAATGGAACACATTTTTATTGTTTTAATTTTAAACAAGGTGGAACAAAAATTAATACTCTCTATAATGTATTGGGTAAAGATTTATATCTAATGATATAACATGTATGGTACTGAGGAGTGAACCTAATCCACTCTGGGACACATTTAACCACTTATTAAATGTAATGGGGAGTACACACAATCCCTTATGGAACTATGTCCAGAATTTTATAATGGTATTAGAAATTTACCTTGAAAAATGATAATATTTTCTATTCTTTTGTATGTGATATAAACATATACTATATTTTTATCCAATTTTATGCTTTCATGGGTCATCCTTGGTTGATGTTTCCAATTCTTATGACTAATTTCTTATGATTTAATGAAGTCAAATAACATGGTTAATAATTTATGATATATGACTCAATGTGTATGGTTTTACTATGTTAGGACCATATAAATTGATTATTTTCCTATACCCTTATCCTGATACCATGCTCACTTATGATATTCAATTATTATCTCCCATGTTTAGGATTTTTGAGTGTTTGGTCTCACAAATTATTATGTGTCAATTTCTCTATGATATAACGAATGGTGTTATGTACTGAATGCCTTTTTAGGAAACATTTTTTAAGAAAATTTGTGGGAAATAATAAATAATTATTATGAAAAAAATTAATAAACTACATAATAATCAAATATATAAACCTTTATTCCATGGGGGTGAATTTTTATATTATACATTGAATAATCATCTAAAATGATATAATTTCCATGTCTATTTTGCGCAATTTACATCACTCAATATGTTATTGGTGATAAGACCCATATATCTATCATAATAACTAGGTATATCTTCTTAAAATTATGATTCACTGGAGTAATCATATTCATCTTCCCATTTTATTTAGATTTCACATGGATATAAATTTAAACTCATCATTTATGTTTATCTTAAATTTTGGAGATTTATTTATCTCATAAGAAGTAATATGTTATGAAACTAATATAGAGATAAATCATATGTTTTACCCAATAGAAAAACATAAGTAACATACATGTTAGTGAAGTTTTTCATTAACATCTTCATGATAGTTGTATCGTAAAAAGTACCATAGAATTAATTTTTGTTATATAAAACACATTTACTATTCTGAACTAATCATAAATATTATTATCATCATACAACTTCACATATTTGAATTAACTTCCCTATATCAACATCATTTTTCCATTATATTTTAATTTCTTTTAATGATACCATCATGTTTCTCCAAATGATATTTATCAATTTATATACCCATGACCTTCATATATACTTTTTTCTAATATGGATGTAAGAATATAATTCATATCCTTTCCATCAACCTCCATGTTTATATTATCACAAAAATTTGAAGGTTAATATTTTTATATCAGTGTAAATTCCATTACAAAGGTATCTAAAACTTCTATGAAAATTGAAACAAGATTGGGTATCATCGTATTCTTCAATCCATGAAAATGTTTTTCGTCAAATGTAAAAATTCCTCTATCTTCAAATTAAATTAAATTCCCCAAAATTAATAAATTATTGATGTTTTATAGGTAACCTAGGATTCTCTTATATAAATTAAGGTGATCATGAATGGGATGTACTATGAAAAGGGTGGGTTGAATTAGTGGTACTATATTATAATATCCATTAATGTGAAATAAATATCTATGAATTTCTAGAGTTTTTATCCTAAAAAATTATTTTTCACTCTTTCATATATACAATTAATATAAAAGATACTGGAATTCAAAACATATTTCTACCTGTTTCACCTCAAATTTTTGTGATGAAATGATTGATATGTTTAGATCTATCTCGAGACACAAATTTTCTACTATAGTCAATCATATATTACAACTATTATGGGAAGGTATCATAGTTTACCCAATAATGTTTCAAAACACTATATTCTCCCAAAAAGTGAATATACCAGATCCCAAATGTTTATATTTTTTCCAATGATTTTGTCGGGGCATGCATCTATCTGTCGAGGATGCACTGGTTGTTGCCACGCATTCCCGCTTTCCAAAGGCGGGCTGTATCCATCGCTTATTTAGGGAAGTTTTCTACTTGATTAAAATGGGATTATGGGATATCAGTCTCTCCATCCTTGTATTTCTCCTTTGAATTCTCCTCCTAGTCTGTGTATCCTTTATAGATTAAGATTTTGTTCATGAAACTATTCCTGGTGCCATATCTTTTTGGACACTGGTTAATTACATAGCTTATGTCCTGAAATTTCATAGGTTCAAGTCAGTCTAGTAACCTTTGGTTAAGATAGTAGTCAAATTTGGAATCAGTAGAATTTCTGGGCATTGAATCACCGCTACATCAGGATTTATTCCCCTTATTATATGTTTTTTGGAGTACGTGGAATCCTGAAGCATCCCACGTTGACTGCAAGAAATTTAATGCCATAGGAAGGAAGGCCTTCAGGACATTTGGTGAGGATAGATCCAAGAATGATTTGGTACTGACAAAGAGGACACAATGGTTTTACATTGGCTAGTATTGAACCTCATGGTGGCCTTCTACATACCTTTTATAGAGGACAGGGATCAAAACCCATGTAGTTAAAATGGATGATGCTGGAAATCATGGTGTAAACATAAATAAATGAACTGGAGAAACGTAGGGGCTTACACGTGGATAACGACCCATCGCAAAAGGGATGCTCTTGGATAGATGGTTATGGATTGTTTGGGGTTTATTCATGGTTAGTGGACTAAGAAAATGGCGTGATCACACCAAGATATAGCAGATAGGGTTGGAATTAGGATTGATGAGGGATGGTTGAATGATGTAGATGGGAGGAATGTGATGGAACTAACATGAAATTGATAGAGATATAGGGATTATACCTCGGAGAGGATTCCTATGTTTCCCTGTGGTAGGGAATCAACATCCACATAGTTCGGTGGGGAAATGAGACACCTTAGGAGGTGGCCTGCGAGAATGGACACTTCGACTGGACCCAAAGGAATTATAACCTCATGGTTGGGGCATGACCTTCATCAAACACAAAGGCTCAAGGGAGAGACCATGATGTGAAGTGATGGTCTTGATCCTCTGGGATGATTCCTGCATACCTTGATCATAAAGGGAAAGATCATTGTCAATTTTGTTCAAATATGGGGCATAGTATTAGGATGTACAGAAAATAACCCGATGACATGCTGGAGTATACATGTGGTCAATATCCCATTAAAAGTGGTACACATTTGGTTGGAGGAGTATGAATTGAGTGTCGGGATTACACATGGTTAGATGATCAGGCACTAGTCTACCCCACAAAATTGTGGACCAAGGATGTGGGTCCCAAAAAGGGGACATTTTTTACCAGTGTTTGGTGTTGAACCTTGGGGAGGATTCCTACGTAACATGACTTGATAGGGAAAAGATCAAAACCCATGTAGTTTAAAAGAATATATTTTAACGTCATTTGGGAAGAAATGGGCATATAGATTAACGTCACGAGGGATGAGGGTGAGCCAACCTGAGTTGGGCAGGACTGATGTGTGGTGGGACTGAACCTCATAGAGGCTTCCTTCTTATCATTCCTGGAAAGGGAAAGTATCAATGATCATGTAATTTGGATACTGGGAATGGGGCTTATTCACTAAAGAGACCCAAAGAGGATGTCATGATTGATGCTTACTCTAGTCCCATGCGTGTCATTCTCACCGTGAGAAACAAGAGGCAACAAAGTTATGGAAATCACATCCTGAAATGTGCATCTATGAAAATGGATTGGGGATTAAGCATGGTTAGTGGCCCATGGAGATTGATATTGGGACTTACTCTAGGAGGGAATCCCATGTTGGGGTACAGATGTACGAGGAGGATATCACCATCATACCCGATTCATCATAAGATAGGGTGTCTGGGATTACGTGGAGACTTCCTGAGGTGTTCATAGTGATATTGTGCAAAGAGAGAGGGGAGTGAGAAGGCATTGGTTCTCATCCCCTTCATGGTCCCTTATGGACTTGTTGCTTATGTGGTGAAAATATTTTAACATCATGTGTCACAGACATGGGTACTTGGAAGTTTGACTTCCTATATCATAGATTTTAAGGATTCACTCATCATCCCAAGGACATACATAACTGGAAAACATTAACCCTTGGTGAAGGGAAGGAACCAATAATGTCGTATGGAGACAGCTTTGTGGATTGATCCATTGAGCGGATCATGTTAGCATGGTTATGTGAAGAGGAATAGCCTTTAGAATTCCTATGAGATGAAGCCTGAGTAAAAACAACTTGACATGAAGCACCACCTAAGGGACATTGAAATAAATTTGTAATATCCTATAGGGACATACAGGAAAAGGGATCACAAAGCAAGATGCCTCGTAGAGAGGTACCTCTCAAAGATAAAGGGGTTGCAGAGCATTGTACTTTGTATTACTCAGAGCTTTGAAGAGCACATGGGATCACACAGAATAAGGTTTTAGAGTTCAAATTGCTTCCATAGCACATGTCATTATAGATTATAATGGATCACAGAGGATATTAACTTCCAAGTAGAAAAACATAATGAAGCATAGTGTCCCAGCCTCACCATGGAGTAAACATTAATTTGGAGGGTAGTTCGAAAAGCATGGGTGTTTCACAAAGTCACGAGTAACCAATGAGATCTCCTTCCATGAAGATGGACCATAGGCTCTATGAAGGGCGTCCCTCCCTAAAGAGGATGTATATTTTAGAATGGTAAAGGGTGTTTAAAATGATAAAATAACTTAGATGATTCATTTTTTCAGTGGTTCAGAGAGAAAGGGATACTTTTTAATTTGTGGTCTTGGAAGGAAAAATTTCAAGGTGTCGATCCCTTTTGAGTGAGGGAGCCAGGTATTTATAGGCAGTAGGGGGTGCGATTCTCTGATGGTGTACTTTGAAGTAACATCTGCTTTGAAATCAGAGGAATATTTTGTCATGTTTCTTAGAGTTGAGAAGAAAACTTTCATCCCTTATGTAGTGAAGAGTATTTCTTCGTTCCCTCAGTGGTGGTCGCAAAGGATTCCAACAATTTCCAAGGAATCATAGAGGTGATCAGATTCCCCCAAGGCATGAAGACTTCTGTCATGTTCATCGTAACCATGGATTTTTTTCATCTCTTTCCTATTCAGCGTGTGTAGAGAAGACCTACGATTTTCACTGGTTGTGGTGTTGATGGGATTTGCATCAGCCTCGGTGCAGAATGGCCTCATGAAGGTGCTTCAAAAAGAAACTCCCCTTTGGCACTGTTGTGTCACTTTTTGATTTTCACATGCACAAATTTTGTCAACATCAAATTCCACCCAAACAATTGGAGGTGAGGAGAAAATGATGGTCAAATTCTGAGGATAGATCGCAAAAATTTTAAGACTATCATGAAGCGGGGACGAGGAGACAAATCAGAATGCGGATAGGTAGGGAGCGGGTGGAGAACACTGTGAAGCTCATTGTGGCCAGGCACACCATGATGCTCGGGAGTCATCGCCTATAAAAATGGGAGGATGACCACTCTTTTTTCATTACATATCTCCACATATTTTTGCTTGAGCTCTCGATTTTTGAAGCTCCCTGCACTCTGCGATCACGCTTTGAAAACCATATTCTATTTTGCATTGTGTTGCAGATCAAGTCTTTAGAATCTCTAATTGTGCACTTGCGAGTTGGGTGTGCAAGATCTGTTGAAGAACATTGCAACCAGTATTTGAAAAATAGATCTATGATCATGCTCTATGATCGAAATTTCGTACTAGAGTAGAAAATTTCAAGTCTTGGGACATAATGGCCAACCATGAATCTACTCAGAGGGTCCCTGCAGATGTTGCCCGAAGGAAAGATATGGTAAATAATTTGGACATCAGGGAATGTGTTCCAAGCCATTCAAACCATGAATACCTAGTGGATATCCTGTCAGAAATCAAAAAGAACTGTCCCATGTGAAAAATATTTCTTATGTACAGATTGTGTCCAAGGGATGATGTTCTCATCCCTGAAGCATGTAGAGATGAACAATCTTATTTTTTTAGGAGTACACTATTGCAATACGAGTAGTTTAGGGATACCGATGGTCATACATTGGAAGATAACACACCTTTTAATGTTTACTTCTTGTGTAATCATGTAAAATATGTTTATAGGAAGTCACAAGAGCCATAAGTATCTCCCCCATAGTACTCCACCATCCTCTAGGTGGATTTGGGGAACCTAGAGAAGGGGATGACTAATTATGGGGACCTATACCAGGGCTTCAATTTTTTGGAGTATTAGGACTCAGTTTACTTGGACTATGCATCTTGTGAGGAATTTGAGGTAGAGATGAAGGATGTAGGTCTGTATTAAATTGTTTGGACATCTAAATTCCATATTTATCATGCAAGAAACCAAATGCTAGATTTACTGTGTATGTGGTCTTTGACAAATACCACTTGTAATATTAGCCATGAGGAGGTCGACATCATCCTCTAGGTTCTTCACAAGATCTCAATGATTCCAATATTTTCGGTGATGTATGAAAAGTTTTTACCCACTAAGAAAACTTAGTAGTATCTGGAGTAGATGTCGTGGTCGGAAAAGGCACGGATGGAACTGGTGCCGGGTGAGGAAAAGAAATCAGTGAGGGATGTCCACTTCTTGTTGTGAATTATGTGCATCATAAAAATACTTTCATGACACTCTTCTATAAGGGAGGAAGCACCAAAGAAGCTACTTCTCAAACCTCCCACCTTTTCAAAGGGAGTCCATCATAGTGATCAGAATTCTTATTGGTGAACCATGGAGGAAAACAAATGGAATATATAGTGGTAAAATGTCAACACCAAAAAGCATACAACGGTTAGGAAAGGATCTCTAGGATCCTAGACCCGACGAGGGGATGGTGGAGCCTTTGAATGAGGAGGAACCTGATTAGATCACCTATGTGGAAGTGGTGCATTAAGAAGGGGCGCAGACCGATTCTGAGGTAGGCACTACTAAGATGGAGGTTGCACCTGAGGCGGTGGACCTCATAAAATATATGGATGTGGCTCCACCCGTAATAAATTTAGATTCCCGGGGACTTCTATATTTTCTACCATAATGGTATCAGCCTTGGCGGCTCGTCTTGGGGGATTTATAAGGGGAAATGGACACACCTTCTTAGATTATTACAAGACTTCTTCAACATGTAGATCTTTGTCAGAGAAACCCTGAAACACATCAGGGTTGTTTAGAGTGATGAGATAAAGGACCAATTCAGTACTCACATTCCACTTTCACTTAATTTGAAGTTTCTCTAGTGTTTGCGTCAAATCAAGGGAGCATGGGAGGCCCCTCCACATAGAGAAAAATTATGTGACGTGCTCGTCAAGCATCTGCTTGCACTGGAAGAGGTCATATATGCTATCCTTCAGGGTCATGGAACTGAAATAATAGGTAAAATACCAAAAAATATACCCTAAAATTCTATTTACCCTATGGGTATCTATATATACCAGACAAATTCGGACCCTTCTTGTTTATGTATGAACCAATAAAACTTGGTGGCCTCCTATTGCACTGGAGTTCCAAGTTTGAGTCCACACCTTTAAATGAAGTGGGAGAGATGCTACAACGGGTCCCATGTCCCATAATTTGTGGAGGAGGAATGATTTTTGAAACATGGGGGTGCTGGAATATCATCCACCCATGCCAGATATGGCTTTCACTTAGGAAGGATTTCTACTTGTCGAGTTTCTTGGGCCTTCAGTTGAGAAACGAGCACCACAGTAGGATCATCATGATGAGGATTCTGATCGCGATGAGGGTCCCTACCAACCAATGCATTGAAGGGTTTTTATACATGGTAGGTATTCCCATCATCTCATGGGGTGACTGGAACAATTTTCTCAAGGAGATGGGGGAATAACCTATAGTGCAGCCGATAGAAAGCTTTTTACACAATTCAGTTGGATTGGTTGATACATATTGCGACCAATTTCCATAGACACCGACCTTTACCATATCTAGACAGGAATGGTGGTTGAGGTCGCCATGAGTAAACTCACCGAGAGGTGGACGTACCTACCCCTATCCCAGTTTCCAAAGTCATGTATTACCAAAATCTGGCCACCATTCCATGGTGTACTCGCCGATGAGCTCTTCAACCATATTTCTCAATTCAGAGAGTCATTGATGCAATGATTCCTTTTTAGGGTTGTCTTCCATTTTCTTCACTGAGCCAGATGGTTCATAAGGTTTCTCAATCCCAATTTCCTCATTGCCTTTGGTTGTGTCTTGAAAGAGAGGAAATGATTTAGAATGTGTGGGAAGGGAAAGAAAAATTCTTGGTTGGGGTGTGTGAACACCTTCTATATTTCTGGGTTTTGTACCACCCCGATGGGTTTTTCATCTTTTCCAGGCCGTGTTCCAGTGCCCCCTTTTGTAAATATCTCAAGAATAACCATATTAATTGTGACAATGCCTGAAGGCATAACCTCAATATCATAGAGTGAACCTGGTTGATACAGGATAGGAATAAAATATAGGGAAACATACTGCCCATATCAACAGATCTGGACATGCAGGGATGCCTCTTTGATAACGTTATGGAGCACCATGAGACTTTGTAGACATTGTTGTTGGAGGGTCTATTGACGACATGATGTCAACATTCCTGAGCAGTAAGGAGTGATGCCAACTTGACCAGGTGACATTTCTAGAAAATGTCATCATAGTGTTTTCGGATATTGGGGTAAGATAACCATGGGAGTAAAAGGAAAAAATTCATCATCCTTAAGGTTTATTGGAATCAAATAACATCGTCCTAGGTAAGGTAATTCATAATGATAATGTTTGTAGTGGAAATTAGCCATAAAAACTCTAGGAACTAGTCTATTGTGAGAATATTCCACAGCATTCTAGGATCACACTCGGGATATGACCATTGATCTCCCCACTCATCGACTAGTGGTGGTTCTGGGACTGGTAACCACACTAAATATGACTATTGTGATGGTAAAAAAGTCAGTGGAGAGTATGGAACACGAGCTAAAAATCCATTGTATTGTGGTTTGTCTTCCAAAGAATACACTAATTGCACAACCACATTTCTATATGATTGAATGAGAACCAATGCTTCCAGGGTTGGACTATAGTATTTGGTGGTGGTTCACTCTATTTCTCATCTTTTATTGGTCCCCAGAAAAATTCAACATGATCACTAATTGAGGTAGGGAATGAACTTGTTGATGATAAGGAGGATTACATGGCCTGTCCCTAGAATGGAGCCCAATATTCCTCCTCCTATATGTATCTTCAGAGGGATGTAGGTATCTAGTGGCTCTCACATTCCAGAAATATGAGGTTGATAGGCCTTATTCCTCCCCCAACCCTCGAAACAGATGATCGGGGTGAGTGTTCCATCATCGAGTCACACTCCCCCAAAGAATCAGAAATGAAGAAGGGTTTTATTACTATTTGTGGCTTCTCAGGATTCATCCTCTAGTAGAAATGACCCACTATCCATGTTGGGTAAGGTCTTTCATGTTAGGTAATATTTTTGACATATTAAGAACTTATGCATGAGTTGGTGTTGGAGCGAGGGGGACCTCTGCTTGGACAATCCGTGGTGTAAGGAGCGCCAAGACAAATGTTGAATGGGACCCATTAATGACATCATTGATTAAAAGTGATGTGGTTGGGAGGGCCTCCACTAGAGTTATAAAGCACATGGGGAGGACCTCCATGGTGATCACCCATAGCATGAGGATGACCTTCTCTTCGATTAGATCTGGCATTTACAGTAAAGTAAGGACCTTTTTTTCATACCATACTGGATATAATAATGACAATTGTGATGACATTTGATAAAGTGGGGAAGGCCTCCAATGAAGCAAGTGTTAATAGGGAGAGGACCCCCATGATTGTAGGTGATGGGTCAAGGAGGATCCTAGCATTGATAACATATCTTCAAATGGAAATTTTCATACCTGATACGAGGAGTATGGGGAGGAAATTCGTGCTGAGTGTCAATGAAGCAGGGAGGGATTCTACTAGATTTGATGGTGGCATCATGGTGATCACCACCATGATAGATTCTTGAGTGAGGAGGGCATCCACTCTATCTAATGTTGGTAGGGGAGGACCTCTGTATTGGATATCATCATCACGAATCAGCCCACGACATCAACTACATGAACCAGTGACTAGGGAGGTCAACACAACCTGCTTGGGAGTTGGCTAGTGCCTTACTCTGGAATGGGCATGGAAGTAACCCTACTCTAGGAGAGGAATGTGCCCCTGTTCTGGGAAAACAATAATGGGCTAATAGTAAGAACTAGTGGGGGATTGATCCCCATGAGTAGTAGAAGATGACTCCCCTGGAGGGCGTCTTCCTGAGTATTCACCAAACATTGACGTAGTGTCCATCAAGTCACAGCCGACAATGGAGGGGTAAGGACAACCTAATCATCAATCTGTAGAACCATATAGAGACATTGATGTGACCAAGTGGGAGCCCTTCTTAGCAGCTACCAAGCTGATGTCTTAGATTGGTGGACTCTAAAATACCTTAATTCATACACATAAGGGATCAAATTTTAAGAAAACTCCAAGGATAGAATCCTGAAGATATTAAAGGTAAGAGTGGGGAGCAGTGTCTCCTTGCGCGACCCTTGGGGTTGGTGGTAATGACAGGGATGGAGGCCTCCAGGTATTGATAGACCATTTCCATTATCGATATAACCTTGTCCTATTTGTATCGGCGAAGAAGAGTATTAATCACCCTCATCTAAAAAAATATAGTCGGTGAATGTGGGAATGGGCAACCGATATCCTTGGTCATGCACGTTTTAAAAGAAGATATGAAACCATGCAGGTCTACTGTATTGGCATTACCACTACCCCTATGTCCATGGGAGGGAGGCGATTAGTTTCTTATATCTTGATCTTGGGTCCTAAAAAGTAGGAGAATTCACTGATCAATATAGCTAATAGGGAAGCAATGCACAGTACCCCAACAATGTTCAGTCTTCCCCTGACTAGATAGAAAGACCCACTCTGCGAATGTCATAGACCGGGATTCCCAATGATCAACTGCCCCAAGACTAGGTTAGTTTCATGTCAGGGAAACTATATTCAGTGTGGGACCTAGCACTGAATAACTAGATTTAGTGACATGCTAATCTATTTATGTCTTGAATGCTACTAATCTTCATATTGAGGAGAATATTCACGTTGGGTTAACCATTTATATTTATGATGCTTTTTCTAGGGTGCACATATGTTTTTAATGGATGTGCTAGTTTTTTCCATGCATTCCCACTTTCGAATGTTAGGTGGCACACATCGCTTATTCATGAATGTTTTCTCCTTGATCAAAATTAGATGATGGAATCTCAGTCTCTACTTCCATGGATTCCTCCTTGGAAATTTCATTCATAGTCTATTTCTCATTTATAGAAATGACATTGTTAATGAAACACTACCTGGTGACATATCTTTTTCGATATTTGTTAGTTAAACTGCTTCTAGAAGGACATTACATAGTGTCATGGCAGGGCAAAAACCTTCGATCAGGTGAGTTGTCATGTTGAGCATCACTGGCGTGTCTGGGCACTAAAACACTGGTTTATCTAAATTTTTTCCCATTATGATAGGGATTATCGAGGGCATAGAAGCCCAGGGAACCTCACATTGAGTGTGGGAATTGTATTCTATTGGAATGTCTCCAAGGATCTCCTTTGATTCCCATGTTCAACATGGGTTGTGCCACGAGTTTAATGTCTAGTAGAGATGGATCAGACTAATCAGAACACTGATGGGAGTGGATCATATGGGTATATCCCTTGGTGGGATCAGTTAAGAGGTTTACTATATGTGTGGATCAAGAATCCAAATGAGGATGGATCCAGGAATGATTGGGTCCCAGCAATAGAGACACCAATTTTAACCATTTGCTGAGATTGAACCTCATGGAGGCCTCCAACGTACCCTGTATAGAGGACAGGTATGAAAACCCATGTAGTTAGAATGGGCGAGGCTTGAAATAGGGGTGTACACAATGGAAAATGACCAAAGGCGTGATGGAGAATATTCATGGATAACAGGTCATCGTAAGAGGGATTCTCTTAGTTAGATGGTTTTGGATTGTGTGGGAATTATGAATGGTTAGTGGTCCAAGGAAATGGTATGATCCTACCGGGATGTGGAATCCTAGGTAGGAATTAGGATGGATGACAGATGGTTGAATGAAGTAGATGGGAAGAATGGGATGGAATCAATGTGAAAATGATATTAATGTTGGGCTTAAACCTCGGAGAGGATTCCTATGTGTCCACATGGCTGGGAATCAATGTCCACATGGTTTTGTTGGGTGATGGGACACATAGGGAGGTGTCTCACAAGAATGAACTCATGGATGGAACCCATAAGAAGTAGAACCTTCATGTTGGAGAATGGCATTCCAAAAACACAATGTCTAATGGGAGATAGTATGATTAGACATGGGTGACGGGGCTGAACCTCAGGGATGCTTCCTACGTAACATTAACAAAAGGGAAAAGATCAAAATCCACGTAGTTTAGATATGGTGCATATTTATTGGGGTGTACAAAAAGAACAACAACCCAATGGTATGATGGGTCTTACGTGTGGTTAACATCCCATCCAAGAGGGAATCTCTTGGTTGGAAGAGTATGAATCAAGAGTGGGGCCTATGAATGGTTAGCTTCCCAAAAACTCGTCTGACAACAATAAATGGTGGACCAAGAATGTGGGTCCCAAAAAATGGGATGTTGATGTTTACTAGTGTTTGAGGTTAAACCTCAGGGGGGCTTTCTAGGTACCTTTCCTATAAAGGAAAAAGATAAAAACCCTTGTAGATATAAATCATATAGTTTTACATCATATGAGGTGAATGTGGTATACAGTTTAACGTCATGTGGGATGAGGATGATCCAACATGAAGTGGTCGATACCAATGGGTGATGGGATTGAACCTCAGTGAGGATTCTTATTTACATTTCCTAGAAATGGAAATGATCAAAGTCTATATATTTTGGATATTGGGAATTGTGATTGATTATGCACTATGTTGGCCCATATAAGATTTCATGGTCGATGATTACTCTAATACCAGATGATCCATGATCAATGTGAGAAAAAAGAGGCAAAAAATACCTAATGATCACATCATAAAATGTGTTTTTTTGATGAATGTGAAGGGGATTATGTGTGGTTATCATCATAGGGAGACATAGATTGGGACATAAACCAAAAGGGAATATAGATTAGGGGTCCAGATGTATGTGGTGGATATGGCCATCATACATGAAACATCCCATCAGAGTGTGTTTGGGGCATATGTAGAGACTCCGCGAGGTGTACATGGTGACCAACATCAATGAGAGAGTGGAGTGAAAATGAATTATTTACCATCCCCTTCACTATCCTATATGTACTTGTTATTTATTAGGTGATCACATTTTAATGTCATTCCCCATAGAGATGGGTGATTTGAAGTTTAATATCTTACTTCTCGGGTAGTGAAGATCCACTCCTCATCCACAGGACATATATAACTGGCACATTTTACCCTTTGGTGAAGGGAGGGCACCAACAATGCTGTTTGGAGATGAGGTTGTGGACTGATCCATTGAGGGAATCACATTAGTGTGGGTATGTGATGAAGCAATGACCATTATCATACCTATATAAAGAATCATGAGGCAAAGCAATGCGGCATGATCCACCGCCCAATTGAATTTGAAATCACATCATACAAGCCTTGAGGGATGCACATGAAAAGGGATTGAGAAGCAAGAGGCCATTCATAGCGGGGCTTCAAAAATATCAAGGGGTCACATAGCATAGGGCTTCTCAGATGTTTGAGCTTCGCAGACCTGATGGGATCACAAAGCATAACGGATCATAGAGCATCGTGCTTCATAGAGAAAATGGATTCATAGAGAAGAATGACACACAAGGGATATATATTTTTAAATAGGAGAACATTTTGATGAATAGTGTCTTGTCATCATCATGGAGTACACATGATTTTGAAAGGTACTTTGTGAAGCATGGGTTTTTCCACGATGTCCAAAATACCCAAACTGGTCTCCATCCTTAAAGATGGCCCATAGACTCCACAAAGGGAATCCGTCCCTGAATAGGGGGTAAATTCCAGTAATGGGAAAGCGATTTCACCATTCTCAAATAGATCAGTTGATTTATTTTTCCAATGGTTCATCGAGAAAATGGGGCTTTGCGATTTGGGAGAATAGAAGGAGAATGTTTAGGGTGTAGATATTTTTTTAATGGGGGGACTTAGGTATTTATAGGCACTACGGGCACAAAGATATGATGGCACACTGTGAAGTAACTCTTTCATTGCAATCAGAGGCATATTTCATCAAATTTATTAGAGTCATGAAGTCGGTCGTCATCCCCTCTACAGTGTATAGGCTTCCTTTGTTCCCTCTTCAGTGGTTTCAGAGGCTTCTTTCAATTTCTATGGAATCACAGAGGCGACCATCTTACCTTTGTTGCATGAAGACTTCAGTCATGTTTTTTGTAACCATTGATTCGACCATCTATTTTATCTATGGTGGGTACAAAGAAGGCCTTGTCTCATTCCTCTAAAAGGGATTTTCATTAGCTGCGGTGCAGAAGGGATTTACGACGGCTATGGTGCTGAAGGGCTTTGGGCCCATCATGGCGGTGAAGGTCTTCATGAAGGTGCTTCACAATGAAGCCCCATTTTGCACTATTTTTTCCTTTTCTTATTTTTCCCACACACATTTTTTGGTTCCAACAATATTATTTCCACAAAAATATTGTGTAAGAATAATTTTACTTTATGTTACTTCTATGATAATATTTATCATCCTTGAAAACATCAAAATAGTATAATTTTTCTTCTAAGCACAAACTCAATTTACACCACATAAACATATAATCCTTTATATTTTAAAAAATAAACATAAAATCATCTCAAATCATATAACATTAATAATTTGGGGTTTTCTTCACTACTATATAATGTATTGGAACATATTTTTTTCTTACAAATTTGATCATTGAGAACACAAGTCAATATTTCTCTATCTCTTCTCTCAAATTATTACTAGTGATATCTAAATGAACTATGTCTTTATATACCCAAATTTTATACACAAAATACAATCCTTGAGTTTCATATATGTATGCATGATTAACGTTTACATTTTTATACCACTATGATAAAAATAAGGATAGTGTTATTTTAAATTTAAATAATGATAATTATGTCATAAATATAATATTGTTTATTTAAGAATAGTTACATATATTTTCCTTGTGATGCGGTAAAAAAATGCATCACATTGCATCAAAAGGTGGTCATCCACTGTATACATGATTGAAGGTATTATATTTCAATGGATGGTTACGAAAGAAGGAATATGATATTTTAATTAAAAAAATGATTATTATTTCATGAATATAATATATAAAAAATAAATCAATCTTCATTATGAGTCATGAGAGGTGATGTTGTAAAGAGAACTACATTGGTTCACGAGGTGGTAGTCCACCGTACACATGAAGGATGGGTTCATTTCCCCTTTCATTGAAAAGGATATTGTAAAATATTATGACACAAACAAGATAACAACTCATCATATTAGATCTAATGGTGTTATAATGTTGTAATTTATATGAAATAATATGAGTGAATGAATAATATGGCCGATACAAACCAAAAACACTAAAAAACATGTTTTAATCATGATACACACATTAGCTCTTTAGTTTTATCCCCTGGTAAACCAGTTTTAACAATAACCAATATAACATATTTTTATTATCTTTACTATTTATTATCTTAAAAAATGAAGTTGAACTAATAATATAATATTGATTTCTATGAATTCAAATATGGAGGATATTTTTTCGAATATATTTCAAAAAATTTTAAACTATTAATTTAAAATTAATCATGAAAAAAGTGTTCAAAAAATAATTTTCATGAAATTAATTTTCACGATATATTTGGTCAAATATTAAAATTGAGGAAATATATAATCCGTATATGAATTTAAATTAATATAAATAGATTCATAATATATTATCATTAATTAAATTTATATTTACTAAGTGTTATTTTAATTAATTTAAATTGATAAAATTTATGCAATTGAAACTCTTTGTAGAAAACAAAGCATTAAGCATAAACAAAAACTTATAAAAAATCATAAAAATTGAATTTTCAAATGAAATGAATTAAATTACAGAAAAAAATATTCATATTTCACTTAATGATCAAATCCTAAATATAATGTAATTTTTAAATTACTTTATTAAATGATAATAAAATCTAGTATTTTAAAATTAATTAATGTTCAATATTTACCAAAAAAATAATTTTTTTAGAAAAATCCCCAATATTCACACTAAATTTACAATGATATGGTGATTTAAAAAATAATGTTATTTTTATTAGAAAACATTTCTAAATTTTTCATACATTAATTATAACATTTGTTTCTCAAAAATTAATAATAATAATTTTTGACGTAAATATATATCTTTTATAAAATAAAATATATTAATAAAAAAATTTAGTTCTTATTTATTGAAAATTTAAAAATAAATTTATATTATGTATTAGCTTTAAATATATTTAATAAATTACTAAATACTATTCATTCCTACTAATTTAAAAGATATGTTTTAATGGTAATATATTTTGTAAGACTTTTAATCTTCATTTTACATGTTGTATATGCTATTGATGATTATTTTACTCTTTCTAAATATCATAGTTTTTCATTATACCAACCTTAACTAAATTACATCATTACTATTTGAATGTTTTCTTAGTAATTAGGTGTTTTACATTCAAAAAATATATTGTGGATAACCCACATCGTAAAAAAGGGATAATAAAACATCCTATTAAAATACGGAATGGAAAATAAAAAGGTCATATGAAATAAATCAAAACAATGTTTCCAAATAAGTAGAACACTTTTGGGATGTCAAAATATATATTTTAAATGAATATATATTTAAGAAAAAGTTATACTTCTTTTTTTAAGAGAAGTGTGAACATTAATTTACCGAAAATTCATAACATTTTTATTTAAATACCTTCTTCCTAAAGTAAAGGGATCCTTTTAACATATATATTAAGAAAATAAGGAATTATAATTACATGAAATGGATAATTTCATCTGTCAATAATTTTTCACCACAATCTCATCTATTTCTCTAAATGATGAATATTCAAGATTATTTTTATACCTTAAGCACTGAAATTAAATGGTAATGAATCAAATGATTAAAAATAGTTATACCCATATAATAAAAAATTTAATATAATAATTTTTATAATAATCCAATTTTCAGGGGTTATGTGGGAACTGTTATACACTTCATAGGGAAGCAGAAAAAACCAAAAAATAATTAATTTAATACCACATTAACCAATTTCAAAATTGAATCCTTAAAAAATAAAATCCAAAAGAAAATATTTTCATAGACATATGATTGGATGCATCATGAATTGTTCGACTAATTACATATATACCTAAACCCATTCACCTACAGAATCTTACCATTCTCAAAAAAAAAATTATCGATGAAACACTTCAAGGACATAAAAATTATATCAATAAACTATTCCTTAGTGATATCATATCATTGGAAAGGCTATATGAGATCTTCCCACCACCACCAATCAATGATAAAAAAATTATTAAAATGGATAAGATAAATAAAAACACAACACCTCAATGATTCATCACACTAACCTTACCAATATTCTAGTGACGTACCACACTAGACATAATATACAACAAACCTGAATGAGAAAAAAAACTGAGTACCCATAATGACTTCAAAAAAACTCAATAGATTTCAAAAATATAAAAACATATCCATATCCTAAAATGAATATAGAGATGTTATTTCAGGTGAATAAACATTTTAACCGTAGACTTCGAATTTTCCACCTGAGCCTCAACCCAGTTTGTGGGGACTAGTTATGTGCATCCATGAGACCTAGGATCAAATCTAGGTGGAAGCTAATTTATGGGTACTGTAGTAGTACTGTAGTAGGGACTGTAGTTGTATTGTAGTGTAAACTGTGCAAAACTATAGCAGGTAATGTAGTGAGAACTGTAGCTTGTAGAGTAGCGATAACTGTAGGAGGAACTATTTAGCACTATAGTAGCTAAGAATATTCCCCCATTTGGGCCTTCGGGCCACCGTTTTGGTCCTCGAGTCCATCAAGGCCATTGGGCCTACAAGGACTTCATGTCGGTAAGGCCTTCAGGCCACCTTAATGCCTTCCGTCCACCTTAAGTGAATATGAAAACCAGTCAACCTACAAAGTACAAGGTTCAAAAGGAGGTGGATCATGGAGCATTCACTAGAGAAGAAAATAAATAGATTGTAAGAATTATAGGGTATGGAACTTGGCATTGGGAAAATCTTGTGCTTCCATGAGAATGCTTAGCCAAACAACCATGTGAAGGTGGAGAGATAATTTCATGATGAATATGCTGCGGAGGAGCAGTTCCAATAGTTAGTCTGGGCTGTATATAATGTTTGAAAACTACGGGCAATGAATTCCTCTAAGGACTATTGTACATGTAATACATACACCTACGGGACTTGTAAGGGTTACACATCACCCATTGAATGGTGGATTATCAAAATAATTAAAAAATGAAGGCCTTTAGGCAATTGGAGTAGATATAGAATTGTTCTTGAAACCTCATCGATTACTCAACCAGTAAATCCCAAAACCTCCTTGAGAACCATCTCACCAGACTGTCCTAGGGAGGAGTGAAACAATAGGAATACCAAGTAGAGTATGCGAATATTTGGGCATCAATAATAGTCAAATACCCCACTTGGACCATCAAACCATACACAAACCTAAATCATTATACCTTCACTAAATAAAAAATATAGTATCCAAAAAACCTCAAAATTTGAATCTTTTCCTTACATCATTAGGAAAAAACTTAAATCCCATAAATAAAGAACTAAAAACCAAGAAAATAACTAAAATAATTCAGCACTCCATCCTAATATATAGAATAAAATGTCTTAGTTCAACCAAAATAGACACTTAACCTCCAAAAATCCGAGACTATCTCCTCCAGTATGGAAATGATCACAAAAAACACGAATTACATACCTAATGAAAATCATTCAATGATATTCTGAAAATTAATTCCATCAATTCCAATGATCCCACTAGTACCTTTACACCACTAACATAATTCAATGATACCACCATTATATCAACATTATTCATCCAACGAGATCATCCAAAAGATCAGATCAAAGCCTACATTTGATGCACCATATAGAAAACCATTAACCAATATAAAATAATATCATAAATACTCATTGAATCTACCATAAAGAAAAAAATGGGAGGTTAGTGGGGTAACATGAAGGAGTTGTAATGATTGATGTAGATTAGGGCCTTAATAGAGATGCTCATCTTGACTAGACCACTAACCCCAATCGTCAAAGTCACCACCAAGAGAATATAACAAAATAAACTACATAGAATAAATAATGAACAACATTAAAGGGAAAACCATTAAAAATGATACTATATTAATGAATAATTCCTAGGAATATAATGAAACCCTACCCGCAAATCCCAAACCTCCCCGAGAAAACCAGTTCACCTGACCAGAATGGGGTCAAAAAATGAAGTATCTAAAAGGAAAGACTAGAGGAAGAGTCTATGAAAACATTTATAGGGATCCATGAACACCTATGGAATCAATTAAGATCAATAGTGAATGTGTAAAATAAAAAACCATAAAAAATTAAGAATGAAAGGGGATGGATATGGAATGTGGAAAGTGTGTAGGGAAGAAGGAAGCAAAGCAGGAAGGGGGAGATGATGCCAGAGATGAAAAGAATAGGCCACCCCTATCTGAATCACCATTAAGGGAAGACCCATATTAGGAGAGTCAAGTGAGAATATAAATAAATTATTCTTATATTTATATGTTATCCAAATATATAAATTATTATCACAAGGAAAGATAATTCCTGAAATTGGTACAACTTTATATTAATCTCCAAATCCAAAATTCAACATAATCCTTATATAACTCAATAACCCTATATCCTAGAAAAACACAACATTAATGTATTTAATTATTTTCTTACTAAATAATCACTGATTTTAAATCATATGTTAGACCTAAGGATTATAGATTCTTTCACTCAATGAATCATTTCCCCAAATAGCATCCATCACCACAAAATCAAGAAAAATCAAAAAATTTTATCATAAAATGTGTTTCCAAGATTTTTATTAATATTAATATGCTAAATAATTTCAGTAAAAACAATTATATACTTACCAGTACATAATATAGTCCATTTGTATGAGATAAACACCCATTGGTTGTGAGATCAAGCCCCACTCCAATTCCAAATGTGATGAGTTGTCTCTCGGTTTGCGAGTTACCCTTATTTATAAAACGATATAAAACAAAATTAATATTTATAATAATAATTCAATTTGATAATATATTGTTCTCAATAATAAGAATAAAAACATATAAGAAAACATTATTCAAAAAATAACTTTTTTAAATAGATATAGTTTTATATCTCTCTCATTCTTTTCAAAAAATAAAATATGTTTAATTAAATATAATTACCCCAAAATCATGAATATATATAATTTTATATTTTTCTAAATCAGGTTATTTTCCATAAAATATCACTTACCAATAAATCGACATTATATCTCATTATTTCCAATCCACATATTCTCATAAATCTATAAAAAAACGTTTATAGAATGCATCATAAAATTTTGACGATTCATATAACCCAAATACTCTTAATAAAAAAATTTCTATAACATGATTAATGACTGCCAGAACCTAAAAACATCAATAATTCCACATCAATTATTAGAATATTATATAACCTTATAAATTAATAATTTTATTTGGAAAATGACTTGGATAATGACCATATTCCCCTTATATAAAATAGTGAATTGTTAGTGGTTTCTAAGGTTTATATTTATTTCCCCACATGTTGTTTATTAGAAAATTAATTTATCATTATAAATTAGATTCATTATGCCCTAATGTCACACACTTATAGAATATTATATTTACATTTAGTAATTTTATATGGTTCCCTTTATCACATTTTTTTCATGTAAGAAATTGAATATTATTTTCTTTATAATTTTTAACACATTAACTTCCATGAGACATCATCATTCTCTTAATTTATGAGTTTAGAAATTCAACTTTTTTTTCATTTGTTAATTTTAATTTGAGATAGATCATTTGGTATGTTCAAAAGATGACTAACATCCCTTTCCATCAGGTTAGGATTCTCAATAGGTAAATCATTACATTTCCTATCACATTAGTTATTGGCATGCTTTATCATATCTCCATTTACTAACTATAATGAAGAAAATAAACAATATTAGAATGTATTAACATACAAAAGGGAAATAATTAAACCTATAAGTAATATAATATAAATGATATGTATATCATGAATTTTACGTCTCTAGGATTCAATATAGGTTATCCATGGTAATTACTACTTTTTGGGTTTTAACATTACAATTTGTTCAAGTCCATCAAAATGATTCATATAGAGTTTGTGGTCATACAAAATATATCCCCCATGAGTGAAAAACTAGGTGTGAGTCAAGGAAAATTTTCATAAACATGGTGTACTTAATATAAAATCCAAATGAGCCCTTTCTTGAGTTATTTACCCTAGTTAAAACTATGCTAGAGCCACTTCCTCTTATTGTATTTAGATAGGGATGTGAATGCTTGGAAACCACTTACTATAAACATCAACATAATTCTAGGATAATTTACTATACTTAGTATTTTAATTATACATGTTCTAAGTGTTATCACTAAAGTATTATTGTCCAAATATTTCTAAAGTAGTCTTGTCTTTATGTGTTTGAATTACTAGGTTCATAATAAACTAATGAGATACTAAAGTAAAACTTTTTTATTTTAGTCTCAATAATGATCTCCTAAATCCTTTTGAGACCCAAAAACTACATGTGATAACCTAGGGAATACATAGAAAAAAGGTTTGTGAAACAATCCAAGGTAATAAACATGATAAGAAACCATAATGTGTGTGTTAAAGGTATAACATGATATCATAAAATAGAAGTCACAAGATTAATCAAATTGGAGAATAACATAGTGAATACCTTGTCATAATGTAATGGAATCACATGAAAAGTGTTAGAATTATATAACCTGATATATCAATTATTTAAGGATAATTTCCATGACAATATCACATTGTTGAAAAATTCCAATACTGTATTTGGTTTATTCCTAATACCATACAAGATGCCTCCTAAGACTAAAACTTTACCCAATGTATTGGAGCACTATCTCAGCACACCAGTCATGATATTTTGATAACTATGTTTTAAAAAAATAACTAAATCAATCATAAGGAATAAATAAAATAATTACCAATGAAAATAAAATGGGTTTCATTATCATGTATCATATCAAAATAATAGAAAATTTTATAAGGAACCCATTTGAGAGATAAATATAATGCATGTATTTCCCCATAAAAAGTGATAACATGCATGCTATATAAATTAGAGTCATATATATATATATAATTCATAATTAATCTATAAAATTAAAGGTTATCTTAAGTAATGAAAATTCCTTCGAAATATTTCAAAGAATATTTTGTTAAGATAACTTACCATTTCAATTTGCTATCACTTCTTAAAAATATAAATATTTCCAAATTATTATAGAAAGAATTGTTTTTAAAAAAACCATGGATATATATAAATTAATGTTAAAATAATTTAGTTTTTTTGATTTTGGGTAAATTTTTACATGTTTTACAAGTTAAAAATAATTCTTTTCAAATCACAATAAACATGTTAAAATGTACATCATTTACAAAATAGTGAGAAGATTCCATTCTAATTATTTTAAAAAAACTAAAAAATGGGATACAATTATTATATAAATAATTTGGGTAATGTTAGAAATATTCTTGGAAATATTTTTAGTAAAAACAGATATGAATTTTTTTTATTTTTGGCCAAAGAGAGAAATGAAGTAATCTTTTTAAAAAACAAATTTCACAATAATTTCATATAAAATATAGATAAAATGGTACTATTAATCTGAATTTTAATGAATAACCACTGTATAATAAAATTATCAATATATATTTGAAACGATAAAATAATTTCTGACAATTTATATACAATCACAAACAATCGAGAATAAAATAATATTGAAAAATAAAACCATATCGCTTTAGTAATTTTTGAATCATAAATACCAAGAATTATATAAATAAATTGTAAATAAAAAATTCAAAAAATATGAATTAATAATGATATAATATTTAAATAGTAAGTATATATACCATTTAAAATTATTTTGGTTCATAAAATAACATTTGTCTCAATGAAATATGTTTTGAGAGAAAACCCTTACATAGAGTCTAGAAATATCATGTATGCCCTTTATCTAATATATTATAAACTTATATTAAAAAATTTTTTCATTATAAAATTTTATTTTTTAATACATTTTACATAAAAAATTTAATTAATTTAGTTCAATTACATATTTAATTACTTATTCCGTTATGTCTATGTAAGGTATTTTGAGGATGCTTAGTTCATAATTCCAAAATGGCATCAAAGTGTTGGATTTTTCCAAATGGTTAATTGTCATATAATATAAAGAAAAATAATCATGAAATAATTATATTTTTTATAAATTATTTATACTTTTAAAACTAACCATGAAATATGGTTAACATTAATGATGTTCTTTAAAATCATGGAGACGGTAGGCTGTATGTATGCCTGAGTAACATTTCCATTTTTCAACGATAATAATCAAAAAAGGTAAGGGTAATTTTATATTTTCAAAATGATAATTATATCTCAAATATAATTTTACTTACTTAAATACATTTACATATACAATCCATGTGATTCATTAATAAAAATGGTTCCCTTTTCTTCGTGAGTCGGTAGTCCGCTGTACACAAGAATGATGTTATCATTTTTCAATGGATGGTAAGGTAAGAAATTATATGATATTTTTCTTTATAAAATGATAATTAATTCATGAATATAATATAAAATCATTAAATCCATAATCATGGAAAAATATTAGAGGCAATGATGGAATACGAATTACATTGGTTTGTGAAACATTGTTCATCAAACAGAGGAATGATGGTTTCATTTATCATTTTATTGAAGATGATATAGATAAACATTATTACATAATAATAATGTCATAATATTATATAGTATATAATGGTGTTTTTTTAATTTTTATGAAATAATTGTAGATGTAATAGGGATATGTAAAAAGAAGGTTCTTAGTGAAGATGATTACCTTCGCTTAGAAGAACTACCTTTGGATCTCTTATTAAGAACCATAACGTTGGTATTTTGGGATGACCAAAAGAACTATAATGAGGATAAATATGTTGTGGAGAGATTTTAGTAAGGTTATGTATATAAAAAATTATTCTTACATGTTTATATATGATGGTAGAGGGTGGCCTTTTGTAATTGAGGAGGAGTGGTATTTTTTAAATACCTAATACTATTCACTAATGGGAAGTGAATCTCTAGAAAAGTGCCTAAAAAATTGCTAAATGATTGATTTTTGTGTTGTTATTTTGTATCTAATCCTCCAAAATTCAATAATAAACATGTTTAGGACATGTTACTCCCAATACCTATTTTCTTTATCCCTCTTATAATCCAATGTTAACAGTGACTGTAGTAACTGATTTTTTATGTTTTTTTATTCACCATGATCAAAAATAAAGTTTAAATTATTATATAATTTTAAATATTTTGATTAAAAATATGAAAACCAATTTATAATATCTAATTCAAAAAATTTCAAAAATTCATCTTAAAATTAACCCTGAAAACCCGTCGAAAAATGTTTTTTCAAGAAATACGCTTTTCATGCAATATAAGATCTTATATTAACTATATGTCTAGAAATCATCCTTTAATTATGTTAAATTCAAATAAATATATGTATAATATTTTATTAAATTTAAATTATTCTTTAATATGTTTTATTTTAAATTTCTTAAAATGGATGACACTATGCATTTAAAAACAGTTTTCTGAAAACCACATATTTAAGCACAAATATAAATTTATACCAAAATCATTAAATTTTTTAATTTAGATGAAATTAATTATACTATTATAAGAAAAATTTAATATGTAAATTTAATATAAAATATATAATATAAAGGTCATTTTATATTAACTTATTTAATTAAAAGAACGGTAGTACATGAAAAATCAGTAATTTTCATAATTCACTGAAAAATAAACAATTTCATAAACATCCCAAATTTTTAAACCATGTAAAATTTTATATTATTCTTATAAAATTATTATAATTTTATATAATAAAATTTATTAATGTTCCATTAAATAATTACAAATATTTTATCTCAGAAATTAATAGAACTCATTTTGGAAGGAAATATATTTTTTGTATAATAAAATATCTCTATTAAAAGTTGAGTTGTTATTTATTTAAAATTTATCAATAAATTTATATTGAGAAGTAAATTTACATATAATTCATAATTCATTTAATAATATTCATGACTATTAATTTAATGACAAGATTATAATAGTAATGTATTTTTGAGGGTTCATTTAAGCTTGGTGTTGTGTATCATATCTGCTATTGAACACCATGTTATTATTTTAAAATCTCATAGTGTTATGTTGATGTAATCCATGATATATATTTAATATATTGGTGGTATATCTAACTACTACTAAACTACATGGATTATTTGGCTTCCCAAGGTTGTTAATCCAAGAAAATACATCAAATAGATATTCCCTTATCCCACATCAACTAAATTCAATACATATGGGGTTACTTTGGGTGTTCATGGACCAATTTGGTGTAGAGGAATATTTGGAAAATCTAACGGATTAATTAAGTGATAATTCTTGGATTTTATTATCTAATTAATTAAATTTTATATTTATCCTTAGGCCATTATTCATTCCATCAAGTATGTTTATCAAATTGGGTGGAACAAACACTTAATTAGATGTGATTTTATTTTTTTTTAGTTTTTTAAAATGAAAATAAACTGTAATACCATAGTAACTCTACATGGGTTATAAAGAGTTCATAAATCACCATTAAAATATTTAGTATGTGTTTTCTGACATCTATAGAGATGGAAACATAGTGCTAGATACTTATTCAAATTGAGTTATTGGAGTGTGTGACTATTATCAGTTTTGTATATAGAATTTATTTTAATTTCAATTATATGTCACTAATTATGTGGTGATGTTTACACTGAAATATAGTCTCAAATATTGTACTCATCTCCCATTTTTTTTAATAAACTTTAAGTGCATGAGTCTTTTTAGTCCACCACACCAACCATTATTGATTAAATATATTATTAACTTGAATAAAAATTATTTTTAATTACATTATTAACCAACTTATTATTTTTATTTTTTCGTATTAATAAAAAAATTATTATTATTTCATACACAAGTAATTTAAATTATTATTACTTCCATTAATAAATATTTTTTAATTAAATTATTGATTTTCATTAATTATATTATTAATTATTATAATTTGAATTATTTAATATCAATTAATTGTTATTTTATACATTTATAATTTATAAATATATATTAATAATATATTATGACCAGTCATTTATTATTAATGGGTTATTTTAAATAATAAATTATCCATTCAATGAATGCAAATAGGTTCCCGAATCCCATATCTAAAAATAATTGGAAAGGGTGTGAAGGATTACTTCCTTATAAAAGAAAGGATTAGGTCATATGTTATATAACATTTCCAGAATAATTTAATTAATGTTATACTAAATATAGAAATAGGTGAATATCGTTTTTTAATTAGTTAAAAATATAATCAAATCAAGACAATAATTAATATTTGTTTCCTTAAAATATTACAAAGTGGATGGTAAACTCTAAGGCTTATTCATTAATGTTATTTCAAAGATAGAGAATTTAGTTAGGCACCATCTTTGAATAATTTATGGATGAGGTGCTAATTGAAAATGAAAATTATTTTTAAATGTTCCAAAGAAGGATGTTTCCCATTAGGTGTACTTTTTTGCTTCAGAAAGAGAACCCTAGTTTAGAAAATAGTTTCCCCCATATTGTAATTACTAATTTTTTTATTTGATTTTTATGAGTATATTAGCTCATGTGAATCCCTTAAAATTCACAAAATGAAGACCCAAATTAAAACCATGTGGATATATCACCCATTACACCCTAATTGCATTTTTATATTTCATCTTTTTCAACAAATATTAAACCATGATATTCATTATATTTAGAATTATATATTCACTAATGAAATGAAATTCAATATTTAGAAAATGAATGTTAATTCTATTACTCAACACTCTAGGGATTATTTTTTATAGTTTATCCTCTCATAAAAATCATAAAAATCAATTTATAAGAACATTTTCAGATGAATTATCTCTAGATTAGGGTTTGAAAATAAATCCAATAGCACAAAACTAGTGTGTGTAAGAGTAGGATTGTGATAAACTTGAATCTAGATTGGAAAAAATTGTGGATAAACATATCCAAATATAATTTCACAACTATAATAATGATTTAGAAAATAATAGTGTAAACAACAACATGTAATGAATAAGGGAAAAAATAAATAACAATTCGAATCCTTTAAAATATCAAATACCAAAAAAAACATGACACATTTTCGAGAATATAAAAATATTGAAATAGGTGTTAAATATTTGTATAAGGACTCCATATTTTAATAAAAAATTAATTTTGTAGTCACCTGAATCCCAAAAACTGAACATTAGGCTCCCAGTGAGGACCCAAAATAATATTTATCATGAATTATTTCTGATTAAATATTACAGCCCTCAATGTTATTCATATAAAACATACCATATAAATAAAATTCATCATGTAAAGTAGTGTTAAATAATAGTTTAATTATATAAATTAAGGATCCATGAGATAATATATCTCTAATAAAAGTATGGTTGGGGAACTATTAGAGGAAAATCTATATTATATTCCACTTAAAGAGGAAAAAAGTAAATGAAGGGAAGATTCTTATACAGGATAGATATATTATTAAAAAATATTTTTAACTAATAAATTGAAGAATTTTAACCCTATTGTATTGGTAAACATTTTTCTATTAATTTCGACCAATTTATGAAATAATTATTTTGTGGCACATTTCTTTTCAAATAAACAATAATTCAATGATTTTATTAATGGTGAGAAAGAGCAATGAAAATATTTTCAAAAAGTGATCCATATTTATGAATAAAAAAACATTAATTTTTACATATTTTTCTACTGTTGATAAAGGGAACCCTTAGAATATAACATAGTTACACACACACACATATATATCCATAATTATGACACACACACATCAATATATATATATGTAAAAATTGTTTGTAGGTATTTATTTATATATTCAAATTTGAAATTGTACTTATAATTATAATTACATTTATATATTTTAAACATTAATTATATAAAAACATTGATATACACATGAAAAATAATTCATAATTAAATTAATTTTTTTTTTCATATAATACAATTTATAATATGTGTATATGTGTTTCATTATAATTATATTATATGTCTATATTATAAATAATATTAATATATAGTATATAAATATATAAAAAGTAATATTTAAAAATAAATTTTTATATAAAATATAAATATAAGTATATAAATTATAATATATTAAAAAATATTTTAAATTTTTTTTTATAAATATTGCTAAAAAATATTTTTAGTTTTTTACCCAATAAGTTTTTTGTTGTGTACTGAAACACATTAAAAAATTCATATAAAAATACAATATATTATAAAAATACCTAGGTAATATATATATATATATATATATATAAGGATAATAGACAATATCCACACCCCTAACTCTAGTAGGCATGTTATAATTTATAAATGATGAAATAACAATATAAGATGGAGTAAACATATAAAAAATACCATCAAACCAATAAAACCTTAATCTATTGAATCATATATCAAATATCTTAATAGAATTATTAATTTCCCATTTTTCAAATAACCATTCAACCTAGGTCAACCCATAATGTCACTCGATCTTGCCTACTACAAGGCCTGAAGTGTATTCCCAATTGACATGCCAAGGTGACAAGCATGAGAGTATAAAACAAAGAAACATGGGAACCATTTCATTGTCCAAAAGAAAAATTATAACATTGAGAAAAACATTGTATCAAATAATATTTCTTAATACATAAAATGTAAAACAACCAAACCATAAATGAAATATCCAACAACTATATAAAAAGGTCTAAATGATTAAATTGGAATACCAAAAACATAGATCCCAAAGAAACCCATTGGTCCAACTCCCCATGAACAAAATTCACTACCATCTAAACCCATAGGAAGGAAACATAGAAAATGGCATTCATCATTTACATGACGCTATTCCGGTTACATTTATCATACAAAATCATGGCTATAAGGATCCAAAGGAAAAATTAGTTTTGAGCACTAATTCTCATTATGATTCCACTAAATAATATATAAAATTAAAATCTACTACCATATATTAGTTCTGATTAAAAAAGAGTTACAAAAAATTTCATAAATAAATAATTTCCTTTCAATACATTTGCAGTTAAATCATCCTTTGGATTTCTTTTCAAAAAAATTCTATATTAAATAAGTCAAAATAATATGAAAACTATCAATGATTTATAAAAAATGAATTAACAATGTTATCATGCCTCAATAAATCATGAGGGAAATCCAATAAAAAATGTACATCTATGTAATATATCCAAAACTAACCAAGAGGTAAATCATACCACAATGGTATATATAATTAAACAACATAGAAACTAAATGGAATAGTAGCTGAAATAAGTTAACTCTTATAACTGGGAATCTCTTCCCCCAATGAGTGTACCCTCTATAAATCATGGAATCATTGTAACCTCCATGAGTAATATCTTACTCTACTAGGGAATATCTATCTGTTGGTTTTTCCCATACACCACGGTATTCTCAATGTTCTATTACGTCATTATTTTTTTCATAAAACCAAATAAATATTTTATAAACATATTCAAAAGAAAACCCATTCCATTTCCATCATAAAGAACCAATTTAAAATAAAATTCTCCTTTGATTTATTTTTTCAATCACATCATGTGCACTGAAATGGTTTTTAAAAGAAACCCATTTTTAAATAACATATTCATAATAATAAATGATAAAATTCACCTCTCATAGAATTCACATAATTAGTTTAAAAATAAAAATAGAGAAAATCATAAGAACACAATGAATTCTAGGGGATATACCATAGGATATTGACACCAAACTCACTAACACAAAGAAATATTTCATATACAAAACTGGGGATTTAAAATGAATTGACTGGTTACTCACAATAATAGATCCCTGAAAAAAACTATACAGTATCCCTTAAACCATTTAGATCTATTGATCACATACCGTGGGGTTCCATTGAGATAATGGGATAATAGAACAAGAGGGGATATAGAGAAAATATGATAAATCGAGTGAGATAACTGAACATACCTTGATGAGATACAACAAAATTAGTCGAGGATCACCATTAAATCTAGGGGAAATTCCACTAGAGAATTATAGAGGAGATAGTTCAATGTAATGATTGCTTATAATTTGATTATATGTGAAATAAATAAAGTTCATAATGGTAATTTTACATTTTAATAAGTTTAGATAGAGTTTCATGATTAGGCCGCATGATTAGATAATCTAATCACAAACCATGTGGTAGATACACTCCCATTAAAACAAAACTGCATTTATTCCTATGGATATAATAATGGTTAGAAAAATCATTCCCATGCCATGTGATAGTCTATGGTACCTCTCACACTGTATTTTGGTGACTCAAATTGTTAGACCAACCATGCTCAAATCATGAAATTCACCACTAGAATTCATTAGGTCATATCACTTGGTTACCCAAGGGTTATTACTAACCATGCACCTAAACCATGTTCTTGTACAATTTCCCTAGAAACACCAAATCTTCAACCCCTAACACCCAAAATCCTCTAAAACCATAAAGAATAATCCAAGATAGTTATTAAACATTTTTATGACACACATGTCATTAAAATTATCCCCACCATAAAATAATTATGTCCCCATAAATTCTCAACCCCACAAACAAAAAATAAATAAATCCATTGCTACATCATTAACGCTTTACTCTCCAATGTCACATGGAGGTCCCAACCACACAAAAATGTCACTAAAAACAAAAGGATATTATTTTCATAGAGTTCCTTGTCCACTTACTATACTATCATAATAATCGTTTTGACAATTGAGGTGTTGGGTTAAATATAAACATCCTCCCACTAGATCACATCACATGGATCTACTTGATAATTATTCATTTAGAAAAAATGGATGACATTCATAATTAAAGTAAAACACGAAGATTGGTCAACTCAATAAGATTATTACATGTGTCATTCCACAATGTCAGAGACAATAACATAAATAATTACAAAATTAACCAAACTACCTAAATGAATATATACCAATTGAGGTAAAAATATATGGAAATCCTAATCACTAACCACATATTTCAGCAGATGATGATGATGATCAACATATGATTTATGGAGACTCTAAGATGTATCTAACATTATCATTATTTGTTGAATGACCTATATTGAATCATTAATGATTCATGTTATAGTCAATGACTGTTATACAAAATATTACCATATAATATGTGATCTACACAGCCTCCCACATAATTCCTCAAATGGTTCAATAATAATTTAATATGGATGAATTGTTTTCTAGAAAAATTACAATAATGGAAAATATTTCTTCCATGATCTACTAATTCCAATAACATATTCTGGGAGAATGTATTTATGAATTTTAATGTCTTGATCCGTATAGCCATACATTTAGTGATGATATGATTTTCTCAAATTGAGAAGAGAATGCATCATTGTTTATAGTATACTAAAAAATTGGCATGTGAATCAAATGTCACTATTTGAGAGAATAGTTGATGGGAATACATAGAGTAAGAAAATATCCCATCCAACGAAAATCACAATATACCCTGGCTTTGTTGAATCGTTAATAGGTAGGAAATGTGCTAATTTCATGATTTGATCAATAATCACCAATATATCATCCCAAATACTAAAAGTATGAGGTAGACTAATCCTGCAGTCATGGATTTCTCATCATACTTCCACATAAGATATGGAAAGGGTTTTAGAGAAACTGTAGGAATATGATGTTTTTTCTCGATCCACAAACATGTAAGGAACTAGGAAATGAGATCCATAATATATTTTCTCACTCCAGGACACCATAAATGACATCTTATGATATCAAGCATCTTTGTAGCTCTGTGGTGAATAGAAAAACACAACTAGTGGTCATTATCCATCAATTAATATCCCATGCATATTAAAGAAATCATATTTATTTAGAACTATGAAACCCCATCAGGAAACAGAGATCAATCACACAATCTATACCCATCATGAATACACCTTATAAAAAAGTGACACTCCACATCCTCAACCTTTCTAATAAAAAAATCATTATCCATAGATAATCCATCCAGAGTAGAAGCTATGATTAAATGTCCATCAACTATCCCTTCATGAAGATAATTTCAATAAACATGATCATCAAGCACAAATCCTATATTTCTTACATTATATCATTATTTATTATTTTTTTCTCAAAACATCTACAACCACATTACATTTTCCAGGGATGTAAGAAATATCAAAATCAAAGGCTAGAAGGTAATCCACCAACATTTTTGTCTTATGTTTGTATCCCACATTGTGAAGATGCACTTTAGGATTATATAATATTAATACAATATAAACCACTCAATAAAGAGGTAGTGGAATAACATATTAAATTTGGGAATCACGAATACCAACTATATATCATGAATAGGGTAGTTCTTCCCATGAGGATATAATTGGTGAGAGCCATAAACTACAACATGTCTTCCCTAAATAAGAAAAAAATAAAAATATGTACATGAGGCATTGTAGTAAAAAATATATCCGGAAACAATCTTAGGAACAACTAGTGCTAGATAAAAGGTCAAAAAAATTTTAAAAGCCCGCTAATATTTTTATAAATAATCACTGAGAACAAACTTCACACCTAAATGGGTTAAATCTGTCATAGGATACGAAATCATGGAGACGTCCCAAAAAATGTGCCAATAGTAGTAGTAGTAGTTCATTTTTTTTATTCAAAAATCAAAAAAGAAGAAAGCAAGAGCCCTCAAGGGGGCCGGAAATGGTGAAGCCCGAGCACATCCCCCAACACGAAGGAGGCACATTCTGCAGGGAGAGAGAGGAGAGAGTTATAGAGGATGAGAGGGTCATCACTTCTACCCAAGCGGGCCAGGGAATCTGCTGCAAAATTAGCCTCTCTCCAGCTATGAGACAAATGAACTCCAAGTGGGATTTCTAATCTGCACCTTCTGATGAAGTATGTGAGTTCCCACGGAATCCCACACAACCCTTTCATAATCTTCACGAGGGTCTCTGAGTCCGTTTCAATTTCGGCCACAACCATCTTCAGCCTTCTGCATACCAACAGACCCGAGACCAGGGCTTGCACTTCCGCACACAAGGAGTTGCCAGGCCCATAATATGCACTGAAAGCAGCGAGAACAGATCCAGAAGAATCCCGTAGCACACCTCCCCCCCTCATGATCCCTCCCATGCATGACCCATCCACGTTGAGCTTAAGTCCCTCAACCGGTGGTTGCCATTTAACCCACTGACCACTCTTATTTTTACGAAAACATGGGCGATGAAGAAGATTGTTGATCGCAGTATTCGACGCTCCGCCTCTTATCTGGGAAGCAAGCTCAAAAATGAGAGCTTTGAGGCTAACCTGAAGAGACAGTAGCGTCCGACTCTCACCTCTCCGTACCTGGTTACGTGCCTCCCAAAGAACCCAACACAGGGCCACAAGGATGATCGTTCGGGCCAGCCGTTCCTGTTCAGAAACCCCCGCACCGGAAAACCAGCACTCCACATAATCCTGAAGCGAGAATTCTCCAACGCCTCTGCATGGGTTATACGTGAACAGGGACCAAAGATGAAGTGCCCATTGACTCTGAAAGAACAGATGTTTCGTCGTTTCGCACATGTGGTTGGTGCAGCAGAAGCACCTCGAGGCCAAAGAAATACCCCGGTGTTGAACGCTGTCCTCCGTAGGTATCGCTCTGTTTCTGATCTTCCAAAGAAGGAAATTCATTTTAATAGGAATATCTTTGCACCAGAGCGCTGGAGCCCAAGCATTGGAGCTGCTATTTTCCTGGACGATACTCCTGAAACCTTGTGAGGAGAACCTCCCGGAGCTAGCTGCCGAGAAGCATCATTTGTCGGGTTCATCACTCATGACAATGTTCTCGAACACAGCCATTTGGTTATCATTCAGAGAGGAGGTAATCAAGTCGAAATCCTCGCATGCAGTACTGAAGCTAATATCCGGGGAAGGACAACCGGGGTAGTGCATGGGATCCCCGGACCAGTTCGTATCCCAAAAATTGCTGTTTCCAGCACCGATGACCCACCTTGCATGGCCTGACAGAGTGTCGATGAGGGAGAACATACATCTTGCCAGCCTCGTGGATCTGTAAAGGTCCCTTGCTTCAAGCCCCGGGTAACGTGCTTTAAAGAATTTCGCCCACAGCGATTCCTCGACGATGATATCCCAAGCGAGACGTGCCTGCAAACTTTGAATTGTACCCTTTATATCACGTAAGCCAACACCTCCTGCATCCACTGGTCTGGAAAGGCGTCTCCAAGAAGCCCAGTGACACCTTCCCTCTTCCTTGGCGTCCCACAGGAATGAGTTGAGGAGAATTTCCATCCTCTCCACCGTACCCTTAGGAGGATGTATCACCGAAAACACGTGCATGGGAATGGCGGTGAGTACACTGTTAATCAACGTAATTCGTCCGCCAAAGGAGAGGAGCTTATTTTTCCAGTTGTAAATTCTGCCGAGAATACGATCAAGAATTGTGGAGAAATGAATCTTCTTAACGTGGCCACAGGAGATCGGAACCCCAAGATATAAAATGGGAAAAGGCCGTCTGTAACAACCCAGTGTTTTCTGGAAAGTCCTTAAGCTTGAAGCTGAGCATTTATCAGAAGTGAAGAAGTGACTTTTGGCGGGGTTGAGGCCCTGCCCACTCCATTTGTCGTAAGAGGAAAGGGAGTCCATGAGGGACTTCAACGATCTCTTCCTGCCATTGACAAAAATCAGAATATCATCTGCAAACATAAGATGAGAATTGACAACACCTTTCCTCCCCCGGAAGGGAGTCATGAGACCAGTGTCCATCTTATGGTTCAAGTTTCTTGAGAGTGCATCTTGGGCGATAACAAAAAGAAGTGGGGACAAGGGGTCCCCTTGACGCACACCGCGAACAGTCTTGAAGAAACCAAAATTCTTGCCCATTAAAGCGATAGAAAGCCACGGGGAAGAGTAACATCTGAAGCAAATATCACAAAAAACCTCGCTGAACCCAAAGCTCCGCATGACCCGTATGATGAAGCTCCATTCCAGTGTGTCATATGCTTTGTTCATATCAACTTGGAAGATGATATTATGGCCAACCGATTTCCTGTTGATTTCCTGAACAAGTTCATTAGCAATGCCCACTGCCCCCTGAATGTTCCTGCCTTTAATGAAGCCATGCTGTTCCATTGAGACTAGACGCGGGAGAAACTTATCCAGCCTACTCACAATAACAGAGACAAGAATTTTATAAGCAACGTTGCAAAGACAGATAGGTCTGTACTGATTAATGAGAGTAGGATCCTTAATTTTTGGAATAAGAACCAGTCTGGATGCAGAAGTGCCCCTAGTGAGCGAACCACCCTTGAAAAAATCCTGGATCGACTCCACAACAAGCTGTCCAACAATCTCCCAGGCGAAACTGAAGAAACTAGCTGGGAAACCATCAGGACCAGGTGCGCTGTCTTGGGGCATTTTCCTGACAACCATCCGGATCTCCTCAGCCGAAGGGATGGAAGAGAGAGCAGAATTATCCTCCTGGCTAACCGTTGAAGGAATAAGGCTGAAAAAATCCTCCGAGGTGTGAAACCCCCTCTCGAAGGGGGCCGCAGACTCCCCTGCCAAGATCTTCTCAAAGTGATTCAAAGCAATCACCCCGGCAGAGTTCACATCTGAAGTGTAGTTTCCGTTTTCCATCCTCAGGTTGATCTTTGAACTTCTCCTCTCTTTAATGCAAGCATGGAAGAAAGCACTATTTCGATCCCCTTCCTTAAGCCATCGGATCCGAGACCTTTGTTTGAACTCCTTCTCCAACGAAATAAGCCTCTCGCCCAAGAGATTCTTTTTGTCACACAGCTCAATGAACGCATTCTCATCCCAACAGACTTGGAGAGAATCTTCCAATCTATCGACTTCGATCCTGAGGTTATCAATACCTTGGGCAGCATCAGGTCTCGAGCTCACCCAGTTTTGCAAGTCCAATCTAAGGTCTCTGAGGCGCTTCCCCAGGCCACCCCACGATCTCATATAATCACCTTTGGCCCAGGACGTCTTGACCACATCTAAAAAACCATCGTCCCCATGCCATGCAGATGAGTAGGCGAAGAAGGACCTCGCAGCCTCCTCCCTCTTAATGTTGATTAAAATAGGACTGTGGTCAGAGAGTACCTGTTGAAGATGGGAAACTGTCGTCTTTGGAAATAAGTCCATCCCATGAAGGTTGGATAAACAGCGGTCCAGCCGGAACCAGATGCGTTCTGTTCCCTTACTTTGGTTGCACCAGGTGAACTTGTGCCCAGAGAAACCCAAGTCTAAGAGCCCTGTACTCCTCGTGAAGTCATTGAACTCCATTATGCCACTAAGGTTAAAACCAGCGCCACCCTTTTTCTCAGAGATGTCCGCAATGACGTTGAAGTCACCGCCAACGAACCATGGAAGCGAGCCTGTCTGTAGGTTCCCCAGGAGATGCCACAGCTCCCTCCTCTTGGGAACCTCATTTGCCGCATAGACAAAGGATAATATCAGGATATGATTTGAGGTGGTGATCTTGGTGTTGATGCATTGAGATGAGAAACTCAAGATATCAACAGAAACATTACATTTCCAGCCTATCCAGATATAAGGGTTCTCCGCACCGCCCTGGAAGAAGTTGGGGAAGCCCATTTTTCTGAAAAGAGACGGACCTTTGCTGGATACCTGCTTGGGTTCCAGAATAGCAATAACTTGAACCAGAGAAGACCTCGCCTCAGCAGCCAGCAAGGCACGTTTTGCTGGAGCCCCCAAGCCCCGAGCATTCCAGATAAGAACAGGGATCATCGCAGTAGGCCCTTCCGGGCGCAGGCAGGAGAAGACAGGGACGAGGGGGCCGGTTCAAAGCGCCCAAGGACTTTGGATCTGGAACGTGTGACAGGGCCGGAGACCACTGCTCCGGGGGGCGTCGGTTTGGGGGTAAGGACCACCTTCTTGAACGAGAAGACCTCCTCTTCCACCGGAGCTTTCCCTTTAACAAAAGCATCACCAAACGAGAACAAACCAACCTCTCTCTGGATAGAGGGGGCGAGAGGACGACGATTCGGAGAGAGCCGCGGGATCACCAGATCTTTCGTCGTTCCAGAAGGGGGGTGATCCATCTTAGCTAACCCCTCCATGTCCAGAATGAGATAATCCAATTATATATCTTCTTGAATCCTCATAATATCCAAGGATACATCATTCTCAGAAATCACCTGACCTATAAATTTCACCTTTTGAATTCATAATTGACATTAGGATAACTTCTTGAATAGATGATGTCAGTTTTAGATCCTAATGATGATATTAAAATACTCAACATTATTATTATCTGATCTAAAATACATAAGGATATAATCCAAAAATCAGCTACAAACTAATCTAATAACTGATGAAATATTCAAATCAATAAAATATAAAAACAACATGAGTCTTAGAAAGGAAAATGATGTGACTAGAAATAAATGTTTAATTTACCTTAAATTGGATTATATTTTATGAATATATACATATCATAACCTTGGATTATGGTACCCTAATCATAGATAAATTATAAAAATATTTTTTTGGATCTATTGAGATGATAATAATAGTCACAATCCTACCAAATTTTTTTTTTATTTCACTCGGTTGAGTAGTAGATAATCATTTCATAGTTGGAGACTCTCTCCCACCTTCATTACAAACTGTACAAGTGATGACCAAGGTAATGTATTGGAAAAAATAAACCCCTTACCCTCAATATCTTCAGTATGAACATTTGATTATTACGAATTCAGTGGGTTTCATGCATTATGAATGTATGAAAAAATCCCATATCACTAAAATAATTCCAATAGAAAAATTGATTTAACACTAAACAGACAACCAAAATAAAAGATCTAAAAAACTACTAATTTACCACAACAAAAATATGGTCAATAATAAATTAATAAAAAGCATTTTAGAATACTAGTATGAGATCACCTTAGCGTATAGAGAAATGGGACCTACTCTACCAAATCATCAATCACACTCACCCTAATATAAATGAGAGACTCTATCATAAGAATCAAACTAGACCTGATGATGATAACGATTGACATGGGATTTATATATAGTAATAAAATACATACAAATTATATTTACAATGATATCAAAATAAATAAATAGGAAATCATACATGGATTCACATTTAGCGATCAAAATCAATCATTCGTGACATTTTAATATCTATTCTGACTTTATTCCTAAGGGAGTAGAAGGAGTAATCCTGAATGGCATAATATCTGAGTTAAATCCAAACACATAATTAATCATGGATGAGATAAAGAAATTAATTTCACTAGTATAACATAAATCTATAACTATTTATGATGTAATAAAAACCATACATATCATAGTAGTAAACCATGGTTCTAACTCCTCTAGTGAACAGTCTGTTAAATATAGACTTCCATCATAATCCCACTATTCATTCAAAATATTATCATCAACATTGGAATGAGTATGAGAAACCATTCATTTTAATATTTCTTTTATAATTATAGATCCCTTGGTGAAGGTGGATCAAATTATACTACCCTAGGATTTCATCTCACAGAAACAACAAACATAACATAATGACCACATGTGTGGCACATCATGGGTGTGACTTTACAATTAGGTTTTTGGGGTCCCTTTCTCCAAAAATGGAAAATGACCACAAAAAACTGTCATAATTTATGTTGCACACTCCTACCACTAAATTACTTCTTTTCACACTACTTCATTGTTTTAGAAAAAAGGTTGCGGCTTCCTCTATCTATCAACAATACCCCAAAACTTACTATATTTATAACTATTCATACCTCATCCATTACTATCATGTCTATGACCACTATAATGGTGTGTAGGTAAATAATAATTAATACAGACAAAATAATAGGCCTTATAACCACCTCAATCCTCTGTGCCTCAAAATGTCATTAAAAACAAGATACAAAGATAGGTTCACTAACTCAGCGAACTGAGAAGCATAATCCATGATAGAATAATATCCCTTTTAAAAGGTAATAAAATCCCATAAATTCAATTGTCATAGTGTCTCAAAATGGAACTATTGATTCAAGTATTTATTGAAGGATATCTATTTGAGATATTTGTGAAAAAAAACATTGATTAATAAATTCCCACATCTTCCTTTGTCATATAATGTATATAAGTGGTGAAACCAAATTTGGAGACTATCATTGTTTTTAGGAAGTAGAATATCCTCTCAATCTTATTGATCAATTATTGGGATTCATTTGGTGCATTGTTAACATGAATGATCCACTTATATATCTTTTTAAATTATAAATCATAGTGAAGTCACAATTCTAGTCCAACTCTTATGACTTTGCTTATAGACTAGATTTTTCAGAATATGGTTTTCTCTAAAATTATCCAACCAAATAATTCACCGACAAGGATTTCTCCACTGATTTTAATCTAGTATTGAGATATCGTATTCGAAGAGGAAATATAATCTATAAAATAATAGTATAGAAACCATCATGGGAAAAAAATGATTTCATTATCATAAGCCTATTTTAGAAAATTGAATACCAAAATTCTAAAATTACTAACAAGGAAACTGAACAACCCCACACATGCCAGGGAAGGTACATGTTTTCATGAAAGTATGTTTTCTAGGAAAATACCCATTAAAACTATCTAGTTCCAATAGTCCTATCTCTATTCTATAAAAAACTCCCAATCATAATAGGGTGATACAAACACATGAGAACATTATTTAACATGAACGTCACCCTTTGATAACAATTTTTAATAGACCAACCAAGGTCAACCAATAATTTTACTGAATTGGAATGCTATAATGCATGAAAAATGTTCTAAATCTCCACAGAATGGTGAAAATTTTTATGGTATCATAAAGGGAATGAAGGTATTGATTCACTCTCCAAAATAAATATTATAAGATATAATACAAATAATGTATCACATCAGGTATCCAAATATATCACATACCAAAAAACCAAACCAAAAAGATAACATCTATTAAATAGATAACATGGTCAAGATAAAAAAATGAAAAACAAAAAAAAATGGAACCCAAAGTAACCTCGGGATCCATCTCATTATAACCATAAGTCACTACCTTCCCAACACAGCAGATGAAAAATCAATCCCAAAGAGCCATACTCACAATGAAAATCTATCAATTACCTATATATTGTAATACTGAGGATAAAATCATCCAACAGATAAAATCAATGTGTAAGAACTGAATTTGTGTAGGATTACACCAATGAGTCTATATAACTTATATCCATAGGCATTTGTTCATTCTTATTCAAATAAATATTTATAAAACATTACCTAAAGATATCATTTTTTTCAAAACATTTACATTTAAATCTTCTTATAATTTTTTTTTCCGAAAAAATACATTATTCAATAAGACATAATAATTTGAAAATATATCCATGAGGTATAAACAAACGAGAAAAAAATGATTTCATGGACTGATAAATATTTACGAAAATATAATTATAAATTCACATCTATGTTATGTATGCACAATTCAATAAAAAAATAATGACAAAAAAAGGATGTATTTAAGAGAAAAAACTAGGAAACACACATGAAATCTATCTAGCATATGTTAATTATAATGTATGGGAATCTCAACCACCAAAAAATGACAGCCTTTATAAACCATCAAATCATTTCCTCCTCCTTGATGATAGATTACTCCACTAGGACTCATCCATGTTTTGTTTTCCCCATACCTCGTGATATTTATAATGTGATAGTTCATTATTATTTCATTCATAAAACAAATACATATTTCATATACATATTCCGAAGAAAATCCATTACATTTACATGCTTGAAATACCCATTTCAAATAAAATTCTTATTTGGGGAATTTTTTCATACACATCATCTGTACCAAAATAGTTTTCAGAAAAACCCATTTTTAGAAAACATCTTCTTATCCATCAAAAATGAAATGAACCTTTAATGGAATTTAATGTATCACTTTCATAATCATATACAATTTAAATAATAATAAAAATAAAAATTACATGTTATAAACCATTGGATTGATATACCAACAACACTAATTGAGAGAATAATGTATCTTATGAAACCGTTGATGAGAAATGAGTAGATCTGGTCCTAATAAATGTATATCTAAGAGAAACACAATAAATTCCCCATAAAACCTTTATATTTAACAATTAAAATCTATAAGGTTCCATCACAAAAAGGTAAAGAGTAATTGAGAGGGCCAATATATACATGGGATAATAATTATAGGTAAAACAGAACATGCCTCAAAGTGATCTAGCCAAATCAATTAAGGATCACTTGGGAATCAAAGGGAGTTTCCTATACAGAATCATAGAGGGGATAATTGAAGTTAATTTTAAATTAGGAAAAGACATTAGGTAAAATAATGTGAGGAAATCAATTAAATTTTCCATTTTAAAAAGTTCATATTGGATTATAATCTTATTCAATACTTTTTGAAAAATCATGCAATAATGTTATGGTTACCACTATCCCTTAAAAACCAAAGTTCCCAATTTCCATGGAATATCTGCACAGTTTGAAATGCCATTTTCAAGTTGAATGATAGCCTCACGACACTCCTACATAGTTTTCTTGGTGACTCAAAATGTTATATAAATTTTACCCAAATTTTAGAATTTTCCATTAGATTTCACAGATCCATATCACACTATTTCTTCATTGTAAACACTAACCATGTGCGGAAATTTTATTACATGAATATTTCCAACAAAATTATAAATTTTGAACACATAGACTCCTAAAATCCTCTAGAACCGAAAAATTGATAATCCAAGATCAAAATTAAACATTCCTTTTGACCAGGAGGATATAACATCCCCACAATTGAGTATATAAATAAATATTAATAAAAATACAAAAATAAAAAACCCTAGAATACACTCCCTCAATTATAGATGAAGATATTATAAAATCAAATCATGGAGCATATAATGTTGGTTTTTAGGTTTGGTAAATTCTTTATAAATATTATAGTGAGTGTATTGGGAGTATTAACATGGCCAACAGTAAGGCACATGAACTGCAAATGATGTAAAATTAAATGATAATAATCCTCAATATATTTTATGCTCCCAAGAAATAAATTCATATTTATAGGCATTATGAATACATTATTACTATATTTTGTCTTAGATAATTAATGGATTGGAAAACTATTTTCATGAAGTGATTATTTTATGGATTTTAAAATAACATCATATGATCATTGTAGCATAAAAATCCCCTTAATTAAATGTACCAATCTCCTAAACCCAGTATGTAAATAAATATTATATACATAAACATGAAAAAATAAATTCTGTTGTGACCCATATCAGTGGAGTAAGCATGAGTAATATCACTATTAAATATATATCATGATATTTCCTCTATAGGTAGTAAATCAGATACTAGAATCCGTATATGCTATGTGAGGATTCCTTATCCTTTTAATGGGTTTATAACACCTTTTCCATATGATATAAATGAAGACAGGGTTGAGGAAGTCTTCTGCTTGGGTCATTGTGAATTACAGACAGTAGTAGGGATAATCCAATTCTTTATATATCCTCACATCAGTCAATGTTGAATATCTTGTATAGACTCCATCATTTGGAAAGCAAATTTAGTTTCCACAATTTATTCTTATAGAAGTATTATGATGATTCATCATTTCAGTGATCATAATATAATCACCCAGTTAAAAGGGAATTATATGAATTATAAATGTACAACCATTTGAGATATATGAAATTAACTCATGCAACACAATTTCATATATTTTAAACCACTAGAAAGTCATATAAATAAGCATAAGATTAAAATTACTTACAAAAGTTTCCTATATATTCATCAACGATAAGAATATCACAGATATAAAAATTCTAGAGTTATTTAATAAAATTAACATGTTTTATTTTATGACCATCAATATCCCACTTCCATAAAAATATCATAAGTAATTAATGAAAGACATGAAAAATTTTTTTCAATCCATCAAAAAACATTGGATATGGTTCGTGAAACTATTCTATCTATAGAACTGACACTTTATACAAAAACATAGTTCTTTTTACAATTCCAAATTTTTTTTCATTTCATGTATTTATATAGTTTTATAAAAATATGAATTTATAAATTTATAAATTTATTCATATCGAAGAGTGTATAAAAAACCATTCATTTTATACTATAAAGGGGTCTGAAGTGATCTCAATCAAACAAAAAATGTCTTAATATAAAAATATACAGTAAAATGTGAATCATATACAATGAATGTTTATATATATATAATCCATTTATCCCTGACATTGATTGAACACTAGACATGGAACATGCTAGTTTCATGTGGACTAACTCGTACATCACTTATACTTAAGAATATTGATAACATAGAATAAAACAAATGACATATCAATCATATTAATAGATAATTACATCATGTGTCACTTTGTTAATAATGTCCATGAATTTTATAAATCACTCAATCTAGGGCATAGAGGTATTTTCTTCTTACAGAAGTTGAAAAATTCCATCTTTGTTATACTAAATAGATAGAATGACCAGAAATATACATAATCAACCTTGATTATATCTGCCTCACGGCTGACGTAAGAAAGATATCCATGAATGAAGGTTCACATAGTACTTATGTTTTCAACCTTATGTAATATATATTTAATAATAATCATACACTCAAAAATATATCAATGACCAGTTTACATGCCATGTGATACACTATTGTTATTCAAACAAAATAACATGTCAATGTTTATGAACATATGATCTGACTCTATTGATTATATGATATATATATACTAATAATAATCATTACGACTCATTATGACCAATATTTTCTTATATTCAATTAGTGAAAAATCAAATTCATACTTGTAAGAGATCTTATCATTACATTTCTCATTTTTAATAAGTAACGTATAATTTAATAAATAATAAATAGTTATTTCCATTATTATAATGCCAAGATATATTTTATAACCACTACATTTAATATACCATGTATCTAAAACTGAGATATTTGAAATGAACCCTATGTTATTACTGTGATAATAGTTTCATTAATGTATCAAATGCATTATCCATTATGTCCACCAATATGTAAATAACATTAACCATCTCATGAACTTCATGAATGAGATGAAATTTAAAAAGGATTTTTTTCATCATTGAGACAATGGTTCCCATCCTAATAAATTTATTTTTCATAATCAAAATAAATCTCATTCACTACATCAATTATAGGAACTACCCTAAGTTCGGTGATTATTTTCAGGATATAAACCTCTTATTACATTGTATTTGATGTAGTGACATACTATACGTATATTTTTGGGTCTTTCATGGTCTTCTACTAGAAAATATTATAACTAAAAGCACAAGCATCAACAAAAAATCAGAACCCAATTGAAAACCTATATCATATTATTTCCACATATAAAATATATTAGTAAACCACTTATAATTATATCATGATCTCTGTTATGGAAAAGAAACATAATCATACTTATTCTATAGTTTTTAATAATGTTTTCCAATGAAACCCGGTGACATTCAATGAAATTATACTGGTATATAGTTTTCATAATCAATGAATAAGAGACATTAGTTTGAGTAAAAAAATTAATATATGATTGATTATATGAATTATGAATTATTAATTGTATCAATCATTATAAATAATTATAACGATCATGAATAATCCTATGATTAATTCCATAAAAAATGAAAATACTCTTTCTTGATGGTTTCCATGATTAACACCTTTAGAAAATTACCATTATACACATTCAGGTTGAATCAATGAATACACATTGATCTATCTTTATAGATATTTATACATAATATCTTTTATGATTAAATAATTTCATTCATTGAGAATAATTACCCAAACCACATATTTAAATAATATAAATTTAGGTCATCATGTCCTTCAAGAATAATTCCATTCACATATAATACTATGGATATAACAACACTCTAACTATCATGCTTATATGCACATGAATCATCCATAATTTTTATGTGACAACATTTCTTCATTGCATCATAAAACAAGATATTTTAATATTGAGAGGGTTTATCAAATCCTTAAATTGAAAATTGGTATATATAAAAAAATTAAGTATAATTTTAAAATTTAAAATTTTAAGGTCATATTATATAAAAATCCTTGACTAAATTCTTATTAAGAAAAAATGTTTAGTCATCCATTTTATATTTTTCATATTCACAAAAACCTACAGTTCCAAGATGTTTTTGAGTGTGATTTATCATTCAAAGGGATAACATTTATCATTATAGTATCATTTTATCACAAAATATAGTTTATAGGTAGATACTCAACTATACCTATTTTGCCTTTTTGAAAATCCAATTCCACTCAATTGCTGTTACTTATTTCAGTGTATCAACCATCTTATATTCTTGGTCAGTATACATTGAATATATTTCAAATTTCATGGATCCCATAAAATTCATAGAATTAAAAATATTAATATACATTAATTGGGAAGTATTTTCATAACATATATCCATTAATTCATTAATATTTTCCATAAAAAATCCATATCATTTGTTCCCATGAAAAAAATCCTAGTATACCTTCTTATTTCATAAGGTAGATGAGTTAATTATTATTTTATAGACCTTTGTAGAGCTATATTAATTTATATATCATGAAGAATTTTTATTTTGGGATTTTGACTTCGTTATATTCAAACCTTCTCCCACAAACTCAACCAAAAATGTTTTTGTTCTCAATGAAAACAACATGTTGGTATGAATACACTCTATCTTTAATTTTATTATAAAGGGAATGACCCACGCTATTTATATCATAACTAATAATAAGATATTTAATTAATTTAAGGATAATTTTATTAGAATCAAATAATAATACATATTCTTCATAACCCAAATACTCGTAATGGACTAATAGGGATACTTACAATTCCATATCTCATATGTTTTCATTATGAGTTACCAAAATGGGACAATGATTAGTATTAAAGATGTTTCTACCAGAGAATGTCCCCAAAATATTAATGAAAGGTCACACTGACTCATCACTGATCAAACCATGTATAAAAATGAATAATTACTCCTCTCAAACACGACATTACACTATGGGGTTCCAAGAGGAGTGATCTGTGAATCAATCGCATAATATCTCAGTTGATTAGTAAATTCGTATCTCATGTGCTAACAACCTCGATCTGATCTGTGAATGCTATGAAATTAACCATCTCTATATTTCTATTCATTCTAAAACTATATAAGATTATATAATATTTCAAACTTATATCTCATAAGAAACATATGACCATACTGATTCAAATCACGAATAAAGGTCATGAATCACCTATACCCACCACTGATTTGAGTAATCCTTAGTTGAAATACATCACTATGTATAAGAACCAATAATCCACTATCCCTATCACCTATTCCAGGAAATAGTCATTTATTATTAATCAAAATAATTAGGATTCTAATATATTAAACATTTCATAATAAAATGATTTTTACTATCCATCTCCATAGATTCTTTGGATGAATTTCCAATTTATATTCCCTGGGAAATAATTCTAAATATAAATGTTGTTCGATTCAAATATAAACATAATTTTTATTATTTTTATAGAAAAGATTATATATATATATATAATTTATAAATCATTAATTATATTCCAAATTTTAAAAAACATTTCATTTATACATATCGATAGAAAAATAACATTATATTAATAATGAATGGAAAACCGTTCTTCACTAAAAAAGTTATAGAAATAAAATTTACATTTATTTCTAGAAAATAATAATTTTTTTCCTATAATTTTATTAATAGAATAAGAAGAATTATTTCATATGTTCTATCCTCAAATATGATATATCATTCTTTATTTTGAAAACATATATCTGTTTATTCCATCAATTCTATCATATTATTGAGTCTATTTTCATTATAAAAAGTATGTGATGCATCCATAGTTATCCAATACACATGTTTCAAAATAATAGAAATAAATTTATATAATATTATAGTTAAATTGTTCATAATTACTTTGTTTAATATCTCTTCTTAACCTAATATAAAAATATATAATTTCATTATATGTTATATATATAAGATATATCAAAAATGATAATCCTTTTGTATGTAAAAATGTATACTAATGTTATATCTATATGTGATTATCTTGTTTTATATATTTTAATCAATAAATTTTAGTGGATGTACTCACACAAATATGGTGACCCTATACACCATTACATTTAGTGGTCTATGATCTCTATTTGACTTAGTGATTAGTTATTTTTTTAATTATTCTCATCACTTAACTGTTTATGTATTTCTTCCTACCAATTATATCATATTTTAATCATGGATAATTGATGTGAAAAATAATTTCCCAAATTCATCACATGAATAATACTCAATGATTTTCCTTATGTATCCTATCTCACAGGTTTTCCCTACTAAGTGTCCCACAAAGCTCAAAGTGAGATATAGTTACCTAAATCTGAGGGGTTACTATTTCTACTATTCCTTAAATTTGTTAATCCATAGAAACCCTACTTTGGAATAACCTACCCATTTGATAGAATAATTTTATTACATGTGATTAATTTGTAAGAAATGTCACACACAGTAACATGGGGGTTTATCCTCACTAATTTATTATAAACCACCAACATATTGAATCTTTAACTATTTAATAACATGAATTTCTATCACCTTATTTTTTCTTATAGGTATGGTAGGTTATAATTATATTGCTTTATAATATATATTCTATACACTAAATTAATATATTCAAAAAATATTAATATGTAACTCTTTACACAACTCATTGTTTTCATTACCCAAAATTGAATCCAATTATATTTACAATTATCAAAATGAATCATATTTATAAGGTACGAAAAAACATCCAAATAATTTATTATAATTATAAAAAACCAAAAACCCCCACAAGTGTAAGAATGGAATTATTGCTATCTAACCCAAACTTTTCTTTTATATTGAATAAGTCTACATGACGGTATGTAGTCTAACCCAAAGTTCTTCTACCCATGGTTCTTTACATAGAAGGGATCTAAAATAAATAAATATTCTAACACCTAATATGTATAAATTATAATCATCAATTAAATTCACACTCATAATTTCACTATAAACCAAAGTGAATGTAGAGGAAAACTGTATCAGATATTATCAAATCAAAGATATAAATCATGGTATTATAATTTTATATGTAATTTTTCACATAAATTTAATAATACCAAATATTCACAATGTATAATTTTTTTTATAAATGAATAATTAATTATAATAAATAAAGAAATAAATTTAATTAGTTATTTTCCAAACATTTGATACTAGTATAACTATTCAGAAATGATTTTTTTATAAACAATTTCATTTCAAAATGATTAAAAATTATATCTTGTAAAGAATTTGAATCTGTTATCATGTATTCAAAAAATATTAAAATATTAAAATAATGGATTATATTACATTTTATGATGGATAATATCTATTTTATTTCAAAATTGATTTTGAAATATCATGGGTGTGTTATGATATTTAATAACATGTGCTATCATATAACATGAATCGATATAAAAATATATCATACTAAAAATATCACACATATCATCATTATCGAGTGATATGTTATTCTGTGAAACCCATATTATCATGTACTGCCTATGATAATGCTTATTGTATCTTAAATCATAGTAAAAATTCCACATATTCAATGAATTTAATGTTATGATTTATCTAGTTGTACCCTCTAGTAAAGGAAAAAATAGAATCATACCTTATGATATATCATATCAAAGATAATGGAATAGTAATCCAATGGATTACACATAGGCATTTCATATGACAATATATTATAACTAATTTAACACTATAATATACCGAATCATCATAAATTTTTTATGAAACCATATCGATTTCGAAATGATCATTCAATGAATACTATTAATTGGTTTTTAAAGATCACCATATTCTTATAATAATATAATACAACCATTAATTAGGGGATTATTTTTTCAGAAAATGAAAATGAAAATTATGAAAATAAATATAAACATATATACCCTAATTTACGTGTGCTTCATCTAGACAGAATTTGGTTTTGGAAGGTAACTAATAAAAATTCACCAAACTCTTGATTCCAGAGGTAGTACACCAACTACTAGAGTCCTTATACACTATTTGAGGACCACATGTTCTTATAATTACATGTTAGAACCATCTCCATGGATATAAATGAATATTAGGGTGAATGTTTACACCATATTGTCTTAAATAGGAACCACATACACCAATGGGAGGGATCAAATCTTTTCTAATCATCAGGTTAAATAATAAGGATACTGATGTATCATTTCCAATTTTTGACAACCGCAACATAATTCCACAATAGGATATATTTAGATTATTAAGATCATTTAATGTTTCAGTAGTAATAATATAATATTTATGCCATAAATGAATCATCTAATTTTTTTACCAAAAGAAAATAACCTGGAAGATTTGTTTCAAACTCATTAAATGTGATATCATATATAATAAACCACATACATGAAGGGAAACATCCATGACACGCCTTATGATATTTCTTAATATCATTATATTTGATATTAATGTCACGTATTGAGATATTATTGAATCAAGAAATATGATTTAATGGTTTTAATGTATAACCATCATCCCCATGCCAAAAATTTAGTAGCAATAACCCAACTTAGTGAAATATATATAGATTTTTCATTAGAATAAGTGATGATAGATTGTTTCTTACATCTCTATATGATGAAATTGTCTCCAATAAGGTTAAAAAATATTGATGTGTAATTTCCAAAAGATAATAACAAGAAATATTTTGTATTAAAAATTTACTTAATAATTGAGTGTCTCTAATTTGAGTAATAAAAACCATGTAATAGAGTATATAGTCAGTTGGATTGGTTGGGATGGACTACGCTGTGGTCCATAAGGTTACAAATTTATCATAAAATTTGTATCAGTCTACATGTATTTTGGCTGGTTAAAATATAACCCATAAACCAATTATAATTAGACCAATGGGATCATGGGGTATCCACAAATCAGAAAAATTTATTTCGGTAACCTTTTTTAAACTCATTGATAAAAATATCTAACTACAACTAAATATATCACTAAATGGATAGAAAATATTTGAATATAAAATCATCAATTTATTTATATTTAAATTGGCATGCTTTCATGGTACCTTGAAATAAGGGAATATTTTTTTACATAAATAAATTTTTAGGTGTTATATTGTGAAACAAAATTCAATATATTTATTTAAATAATTCATGTGGATTTTCAACATTTCCCATTCATATAACTCATTATTTATTTGTTATCTGTTTTGTTTTATTTATTTAGTTAACCATACATTGTTGATAATTGTTATGGTCCTAATAAGATGATTAAACACCCTAATGGATTATCATTGTATGTTTTGGTATTTGAAGATATGTTTTTTTAAAATTGGAATTATTCTGTGGTAAAAAATAAGGCCCTAACCTATAAAAAACAAAATTTTATGGAACAACTGATGAGATTGTCTGTTTTTTGAAATCATTATCTCTAGGCCATATATAATGAAGTGGAAAAATTATATTATTCCCTTCTATAAGGTAATTATTGTATGATCTATAAGATGAATGACATTGAGGATAATAAATTTTTTTGGGAAGACTTATAGTGATATAATTTCTCTTCCTAACAAGACAATAGTAGTGATTTAGATGAGATAAATATATAATATAAACTCCTAATAACTAATAAAATAGATTAATTTTTTGGACAATCAATGTTTCTTAATATTTTTTTTCTCCCTATGGATATTTAGATTATAAAATCAATGTTAGAGAGAATTTCCCAATAGTTATGGGACACTTCAATGATGAAAAATACTTTAAGGGGACAAAGTCCGTGACCCAAATTCAGTTTTTCATAATAAATTTGATATTATAAATCCCAAATGATTCATTACCACTAATAATTATATCAAAAACAAAAAACACCAAAAATGGATGCAAATGTAGTATGGCAATAGAATATGGATGAATCATTCTTAATATGAAAAAATTCCTATAAGAGGTGACAAAATTATAGAAACTCCAAAACCAAAAATGAGGGGATTATTTAGAATATAAAATTATTGGTGATGGTGAAATATGTGAAAAGAGAATATGAAGAAATGAATCTCGGTGGTTATTGTATATAAACATTTTATTATTGAAACCTATGGAATAATCTAGTTTTAATTTTAAGTTGCTGGAAATAACAATGTGAGGATACCACTATTGAGAGGAGAAGAGAAATAGAGGACATATTTTCCATTAGACATAATTTTATAAAATAGATTATGCCTTTTAATTGAGCATTCCATTTTTTAATAAGATAAGACTTTAGTTTATTGAGATGTGCATCGTTGTTAACACATATAATGGAAATTCAGTTCCTTGATAATTTTTTCTTTATTATATTAAGCTACACAATATACCATGTGTGGTTAGTTTTAAGGTATTTCAATTAGTCAAGTATTGCGTACAACCACCTAGGATAATATTTGGTATCGACCATAATGTAATATAATATGATCATTTCAAGCATATAAATAAATATACAAGTACCTATTGATAATTATTTTTAGGAAAGTGTATACATGGTGAGATATATGAAAAAATGTATCATTTTGAATGGAAATGGTTAACATAACTATAGATGTATCTTGAAAATTTAGAAATGGTGAATTATTTTTATCAATTAGTGGAAAATTTGACTTAGTATATGAGTGACAATTATTCACATATCAAAATCTATTAACCTTGAGTGAGAAGTAGTAGAGTGAATAATAAATGGAGGAAATTTATCTAGTAAATTCCAATATTTGGGTAGATAAATTAATTAATAAAGTTGTGTTTTATCACTTAATTATATGTTATATGAAATAATCAAATGTTTTAGTTTTTGAGGGAGGTTGTTTCACATCCCTCAGAATGAGTATTCTGGTTTGGAATCACTTCTTCTGGATAGTTTCCATTGGATTTATTTATGAAACTAGAAACATCCAATTTTTCTTTATCCAAAGGGACCTACATTCAAATGGTTGGGGTTCTTTAGGTTTGAACCTAAAATACTTAAAAGAAATCATTTTTCAAGAGGATGGGAGGTCAGAATCATCACACCATTTTGGGGGGATTTATTCCCTACTTCAAGACTCTCTGATATATTTGAGATATTTTCATGAATTCTTATTAATTCACCAAGCTTGATGTATGTTTCCCTTGGAATTTTCAATCAATTATTAGCATGTGTGAAACATAGAATCATCCATTTGTATTCTAGGATATTCATTAAGAAATACATTCATAAGTATTTGAGATTCTTCATCAATGGTATCCTATCATATACTAGTTATATATCCTTTTAACTATTGTTATGATAATACTGGGTTATTAAGACCCTAAGTGAGTTAATCTGGAATTTATTATTTTATAGGGACATGGAAGTTTTTATTTTGATGATGAGATTGTACCAAAAAATGGGCTACCTACATATTTGTGTCAAAGGAATCAGAACACTCATAGTTCAGTTCCACAAAATGGGACACATCATAACTTTTAAGTTTATGTGATAAGGACATTATCTTACATTTTAATGTCACATAGTAATGAAATCAATGAAAAATGATCTTAGTGGATGTTTGGTGTTGGAATTATGCCTAATAAGGCCAAAGATCTAGGAAAAGATATGATTTTCCAAGTCTAATTATATCTTGTTGGGAATATGGCCTAGGAAGAACATGGTTGATTTGAAGTGTTGGGTTTGAACCTCAGGATGGATTCCTATGTATCCCACATAGATTGGAAAAAAATCCCACATACATTGATGAGTCTCATAGGAGAGTGTAGTCCATTTAGAGATATGAGTTTGGGCTTATATCGCAAAAAGAATGCCCATTTATGGATGAAATGATATGGGGATCATGACATAATGGATTCTTATGTATCCCAATTATTGTGGGAATCAGAGTTCTCATCATTCATTCAATATCATAGGATAGTGTTGTCCTAGGAGGGAAATGAGTTTGTGATTACTTCCTGGAAAGGATGCCTATTTACAGATTAAATTAGATGGATCTCGAGCATTAGGAAGGCTTCCTACATATCACAATTATGGTGTGAATCATGTTTATTTTAGTTCATTTAGTCCCATAGGAGAGAGTGGTCATTTGAGAGAAATGAGTTTGGTCTTACATCCTGAAAAGGATGCCCATTTATAGATGAAATGAGATGGATATTAGGCCTCAATAAGGCTTCCTATGTATCCCAATTATGGTGTGAATCAAAGTTATCATATGTTATTTAGTCTCATAGTAGAGTTTAGTCCTTTGTGATAAATGAGTTTGGGATTATTTCCTAAAATGGATTCCAGTTTATTGATGAAATGATATGGAGCTCAAGACTTAGGAAGGCTTCCTATGTATCCCAATTATGGTGGGAATTAGATTAATAGTAGTTCATTCAGTCTCATATGAGAGTTTCATCCTATAATATAAAAGAGTTTTGGATTAGTTCATGAAAAGGATTCCCATTTACGGATGAAATGATAATGAGATTAGGTCTTATGAATCTTTCCTAAGTATCCCAAACATGGTGGGAATCAGATTTATCATAGTTCATTCAAAAAATCAGATTTTGTGAAAATTTTATGATCATAACATATATCTACGTCTACATGAGTCATGATCAGTGTGAGAAACAAGGGGATGTAAAAGATTCAACAAAGGCACACACACTTTTCCTTCTCTACTAGGGGAAGAGGACTGGCCTATGGCGGTGAGGGTGGATGAGTCTGAGTTGACTATAGAAGAGGGAACAGAGCAATGAACCCATTAATGTGGGATGAAATTGGGGGTCATGGTGCTCAGACCGTGAAAAATTAGGGACTTAACTCAGTGGGAGTGCCCAAATGAATCCTAGGATAGGAGGAGGACATCTCATTTGATAGAATGGAAAAGAAAGAGTGAACTGTACCTTTCCTAGCTGATACCTAAGGTTCCAGGTTTTAGAGATGAGATGGGGAGGTCATGACCAAAACCCTAATCCTCAAAACTAAGAACATACCGACACTATTACTACTATTCCTATGAGAACGGTCCATGTGACTGTGAATATAAAAACCCACAAAAACTCCATTAATCCTAACCCAATTGCAAGACAAATCTAGGAAACCTATGACTGCAGATATACAATCTCAAATAGGAGACACAGTAATGTGCCATTCCCAAAAGATTGATAAGTCAAGAGGTTATGGTGAAGGATTCGACATAACATGTTTCATAAAAGGGAGACAATGAAGAATAAGTATAACCTTGAAATGGATTTGAATAACTCTTGATGAAATTCTTGTATAAAATAAAGGGATTTGGTTAATCAAAGAATGACACCCAAGAATGTTCTTGACATGCATTTATGGGTGATAAAGTTGGATTAGGAAACCTTATTCCAACTTAAGTGATGAAAAAAATTGATTTCATTACATGGGAGAGACTTGAATTAATCCTTTAAGAGTATTCAGATGTATTCCCAGAAGTGGGGTGATCAAGTTCCATTGACCGGAATTGGTGGCACGAAAGGATTTTTGATTTAGTAAAGTTGGGTGCTTTTTCCTCACATGTTTTATGAATTTTAAATATATAAGGGACTTAAGTCTTATTATATGCCTTATATTCCTCCACTCTAAGTGTTAGAGAACTACATTGAAGGTTTCCTAAGAAATGGGTGAATCATTAGGGTGACCATAACTGCAATTGGGTTTAGCGAAATTTGTTCATACAAGTGATGGCCCCAAGGGTCAATTTATTGGCAAATAAGTGACATGAGGAAAAATAGTGGCTGGAAACACAGGTGGATTGCACACCAGAAATGTGGAACACAACTACCTTGTGTTCCAGTAGAGACTCGTCTTGATTGGGGATATCCAAGTTTAAATAAATTACAAATCATTATTTTCATCATGTGTTTTTTACTATTTTTTCTAAGGCACATTCCATTGTGACATTTTATTGCTGGGATTGGAAAAGAGTGTTAAAAGAATACCACCCTCAAAATTTGATTTAAAATTAATAAGGATCCTATAATTAGGTAATGTTATTAAAAGGGTAAAAAGAGGTAGATGTGGTGGACATGTAATAGCACGCGAGGTGTGGGTGCACAAGGTGATGGAGAAACGTCTAATCGTAATATATTATAGATAGTAGGTTCACTTCAACAGAATGTACAATGTAATTCGAATATCCATCTCTCAATGCGCAAGTGTTTTTCTCATATGCGCATATCGCACAAGCTTCTTCTGTATGATTTTGATTTTCATGTCAGATTTATACTTGTGCGCCAAATCCATACATGCGCACATTAATTCCTTTTCCATTTTTTTAATTCCTTTTTTAAATCCATATAAAATGAGCCTACTTTAAAGATTAATTTTGATCTCTTTTGCAGGTTTAATGGATCCCATGATAAATGGAACTGCTGATGAATTGGCCAGTAATACACAAATATCCTCAAGGCCTTGTTTTTTTATTGATTTTTGATAGCCCCCCTTTCAAGGGATGAGGGGGAACACTTTAATGGCCTGTAGGCATAGAGATTACATGACCCATAGGTCTTAGGAAATATACAGACTATACTTGGAACTTCTCCTACGAGATTATTCTTTGTGATATCATATCTCCACCTTCTCATGGCTATTCAGCTTGGATTCCTATGCAAGTATAGGTTGGTCCTGATGGAAATTCCATACCCTCTTTTTTTGGAAAATCCTTTTATTTTTTGATCTGGTGAATGCTCCTACTCTGAATCCCCATCTGGAGTCTTCTCCTTATAGAGTCTGCCTAATCATTTAAGAACAATTTCAAGGTGCCTGAAGGCATTGAGGTGGAAATAAGACCATGAGGTGGCCTGATATCCTAATTGACCCATAGGCCATGGGTGGCCCGTAGGCCTTAAAGGACACGAGGCCCAAACCGGGGGCCTAAAAGCCCAAACAGATGAATAGTTATGGCTACTATAGTACCAAATAGTGTCTTCTACAATGCGTTCTACTATATTGGTATAGTTTCTCTACAATACTACTACAGTACCCAGAAATATGTCTCTTCCCAGTTTTGAACTCCAGTTTCTTGGATGCACTGATCGAGTCCTCACCAGCAGGTCTAAGTCTCCTGTGCTTGGTCAGTAATAAAATTTATTATATGATGAAGATTGACGAGCATGATTACTTTGACATCTGTGACACTACTCTCCTAGTTTTAGAAAATCATATGAAGAAATATAACTTCAATTTTAAAAAGTGTATTTATTTCCCTCTTTATGGTTATGTCCATTTGATGGATGTCAACATAATAGATCCAATGAATTATTTTCCACATTTTTCGATTCAAGACCATACCAATTTCTCATCTGGAAATATTTTTATTGTAGGCACATATATCAATGATTGGACAACATTTTTCGAGCTACAACCACAGTGTTAATTGTCCATTTTTTGATATTATCAGATAGATCAATCAAAGATATGGAAGAAAAGTTGACATTTTTGACTAGGAGGGGGGGTAAATGGGCAATACTGCGGGTGTATTTCTTTCACATGACATTTTTAGAGTTTATGTATGACTTAATATGTGATGGGATTTGTGAGGATGTATGGGTCAGGAAATCCTATTTATATATGAAAGAAAATATTGTTCTTTAATTGCAATGCCAATGGAGTCCAAAGACTAATTCCTTGCATTTGACACATAGAGAAGTAGGTAATAGATTGTGTGATGTCTACAAGATCAATAGATATCCAATTCTTAGAGATATTTACGATGAGTTTATTACTCCAAAGGATAAATGTAATGACTCAGAAAAGACACCATCCTTGGTTCGTGAGTAAATGAATATGTTTTACAACTCAAGAATATGAACACAAAAGAGTACCACACAATAAGGGATATTCACTAAAAGGAGGGGATGGAAATAATCTTGGTGAAGAATAAGGAAAAGGGTCCCACTTGTACTTTTCCAACATGATTTCTATAGGTAGAATAGAGTGATACAACCGACACTATCTGGCAAACATTAAAGAATGGAGAATTTGAAATGTTGTTGTATGAATTCAATTGCAGAATTCTGGTAAAGACATGACTTGCAGGTTACCTGGCCATGTGGCTCAGTGTATATCTATTGGGAGTCTGAGATTCCAAGGGCAGTGTTAGGCCAGGAACTTTTGTTATCAAAGACATGCTATCCGTGAAGAGGATAGTAGTTTTCTACCCCTATTTCAGATATGATTCATAGGATCTTGTTGCGTATCCATAGAGGGAAGTATTCTTTTAGAATAGTGGGACCCTTCTAGGTGTTATGGGGTTGATTTCCACTCACTTCAGAACTTATGCTATGAAATGTGGGGTACATGTCATTGGAAGATAATTATGACCATCTATTCAGTATTTATCTCGTATTTCACCTCGTTCATTGAATTCATATGATAATAAGGCCATGTTAAGTATGTAAAAATAATTTCATCTGTTTTATTTATGGGAATCAACTAATGGGGAAATATTTTTGATGTTGTGGCGGCCATCTACGAACTAAGGGTGTATATGTTAGCTTACAGGGATGGAATAACAACCCTTAAGATTGATGGAGAATCAATATTCAAGGCCTGTGTTTCTTATAGATTTTCACGTCATTTCAAATGTCTATAAAAAATTACCATATCTCCTCTAGATCATCTAATATTAGAGCAACATCCAATTGTTTCCTAAAAACCCTAGTTACTGATGACTGTAGAGAAAACTGGGGAAATATTTAACTTACCTGCCACTAATGTAACAAGAAGATTGTCAATCTAGTTTTCTGAGAATTGGGATGCATCATACCCTAAAGTGGTGTTAAACCAAGTTTTCCAAAATCTAGGGATAAAGAGAGTAAATATTAAGGAACCATCTCATTTAGAATGAGATTCTTCACCATCAGTGGTTGATTTATTATAGTTAGATGGTGGAGGTGACGAGGCCCAAGCCCACCGGAGTGACCTCATGAAAGATATATTCTAACTGTCAGAGTCAATATATCCACACTATCAATCCTAACTGAAGTTGTACTGAGGAAGTCTAGTCTCCATTGTTCTGAAGAGCAACATGTCCTGTTTTCACATCCACCATCCATGACTACATGAATTGGGAGGAAACACAAATAAAAAAAATACATGATCATCTTCACAACCCTCTGGAGTGTAAATTGAATATGTACGACTAGAGGTGGTTCAAACATGGAAAATCATTAATTGTTATGATGAAACAATGTGGATATATTTATTTAAAGGTTTACCTATTCTTGGGATAGGGGATCTATGAGCCTCTTCCGATATTCTTTTTATGAACAACCCTGATGATGCGAGAACTTATATTCTATAACTGGATATGCTTATATATGAAATTGGTGATTCAATTCCTACTAAAAAATGATTGAAAGAGATGATATATTGTGGTTCCACTGAATGGATTGACCTTTTATTACATGAATAATGGAGTGATTTTGTTGGTCATGATGATGTAAGTTTTCTTCTTCTCATTGTTTTTTTGATTTTTTATTTGAATTTTTTATATTCTTTGTTACATAGGAGAAATATCATTTTAACATGCATATGGATAAAGGAAAACTCGTTGAAGCTCAATCACCAAAATATAGTCCTAGTGGTACTACACTTGGAGCTATTGGATCTCCCCCTGAATCAGGAGAGATATATCAAGGCCAACAGTCCATGGAGGAAGAAAAAGAAAGGGACAGATTGTCTCTAGTACCTATTTTTGGATATAATGATGGAATTCCTCACATGAAGGAAAATAAAAAGAATCATCGATGGAAGACAAATGTTGTTAAATTTTTTATCAATAATGGTAATCATTCTTGAAAACATGAATTTTATATATATTCAGAGACAGTGTTTAATCATCATGGAACTGCATGAGCTTCTTCTGTTTTTTCTCTTATAGAAATAACTGATGAGCCTCGAGGAATAAAGGGGGGGATTAAGAACATTCACAAATTCCTACTTACCTAGTGATTCCTTTGATTGAAGAGGTATTTTGGATAAAAGAACCAACACTTGTTCACAAAATTTCTCATGTTATTGATACCAAGAGATAGGAGACCTCTGGTAAATCAGAAGTACTTTATGATAAACTAAGGGTATCAACCACTAAATTCCACTCTATGATAATTTAGGTTCATTTTATGCACTAGAAAATACTCTAACAACTAATACTAACCCCAAATATATTACTAAGGAATCCTTTCAAGGTCAAATGTTTTCCGAGGAGGTTTGGAAAAAAACCAATCCAAGTGCACACGTGGGTGAGTCTAACAAGGGATTTTGGATATCATTGGATGATATTATGAATTTTTCATGTATTTTGAAGAATAATTAGAACAGATTAATTTTCTAATACTTTAGAATATTTTGAAGATCCTTATATAGAACCAAATGGATGTGATTTTTATTTTTCATCCTATCAATCATCTTATGATTTATTTTTTAACCGTGATCAGCTGAAATATGCAATTCCATCCAATGAAACTACTACTGTGAAGATTCCTAAAGGAAGAGTCGATATCACTCTCAATCCCAGCATTGAGGAGATGTTGGCATATGTGACTATTGAAACTGAAAGTATTCTTGAGATTCATTCAGAGAATACTTAGTATGTTAATGAAATCATTCCCCACTAAAAGATGTCAACCAAAATCATTGAAGCTGAGAATATTGTTGAGGATTCTTCTCAAGATGCTGAATTATTATTAGGTAAGGGTTAAAGATATTGTGATTGTGATCACTCTAGTTAACCTTTCAAACCAACCATAACCATAATTTTAATTCACCAAATTGGATTATCAACGTCAAGGGAATGGTCGTGATGTGAAGCTTCTACATTAGCTTAAATAGTATTAGGATGTGATGTAACCAATGTCAAAGAATGAGTAGAATAGGGCCCTTATTTATGTGCATTAGTCTTAGAATACATTCCTTCAAATTATAGTGATTCTGAATCAGATATGGAGCAGCAAAAGGATCTTTGTCTTTCACGTCTCAACGAATGGTAAGACATATGGAAGATAATATCTGCAATTACCCTTGAAGAACTACCCTCACAAATTACACAAAATTAATATCCATTAATTATACTGGGGTTCGGTGGTTTTTAATACTATAAAATTCATATTTTAGTGACAGAGATTACCTGAAAAAGAGAGAAAGAGAAGAAACTTCAACAAGATCTGATAAAAACTAAACTGTAAACCAATACTGATGAATTCCAAGCAACATTATCCCAAACTTAGTCTAACCATACTAAAATGTTGATATAAATTATACAGAAAATTAATGAAAGGACTGTTAAGTAGCTATATATTCAACAAGTCCTGGATATTGATATTGGGGAGCATGACCAACTTTGTGGTTCAATAGTAGAAGTCCAGAATGGTGGTGAAAATACCCTTACAAATGCCAATGAAGCACATCATCATGATGAAGAGAACGATAATGGTCAAATATTGTAAATTATACAAGATGATTATGGGTCTCAATAGTCCATTAATCAAAGGAGTGTTTTTTTAGAAAACCTCATATGATTTATGATAGAGCGACTCTTGTTTGCAGATGTTCCTCTGTGGGGTTTTTACTCACAGATGAAAATAATTTTGTGTTTAATCATCTATGACATCTTCCTTCATCTTTTTTACCTAATTCAATGGGCTTAGTAACCATAGTTTAATTTTTATTATGGTTATATAGGCAACCCCACAAACTTTTTACCTTTTATATTTTTATATCTCAATATTTCCTAAAACCATCAAAATTTTATTCTACGGAGTTGAGACTTTGAATTTTGTTTAGTGTGCCCTCTGTGGGTTTTCAATCTAGAGAGTACCATGTCTATTGTTTTAGGAAGTTTATAGACATGCATGTCAGACTAATAAAGCTATGATTTATGGTCAGATATCTTTGACCATAAATTTTAAATTTGATCCAAAACACGGTTCTGTGGTTAAGAAGTACTCTAATGTTATTTAATTACATCCAATGGTAGTATTGAGCCATGAATTTTTTATGGTCACCATATTTAAAACATTTTTAAACATAAGGCGGTATCTTTTAATAATGAGGTTACCATTATTTGACGAACTTGTTATGGGGGATATGTTATGCAGGGCTGACTAGGGCATATGCTACATAGCCAAAAGTGTCATATTTTGGATGACAAGCCTGTTATGTAGGAAAATTTTATTCAAGGCCACCAAGGACAATGTAATTTATATCCATATAAAAGAATTCTCAAGAATGTAACATTTTATTGTTGGTAAATAATGGAAGATAAGATTTAGGTGACTCAATAACACAATGGGTGGTTTTTACAAGGAAAGGGATTTTATGAATAACGGTTTATCTATGACGACATATGAAATGAATTGGAAATACACATCTAAACAAATTTGGGGTATGGTTAATAGTTAATATTTTTCAGAAAGTGGTTTTCTGAAATCATGTTGTGCAGTTTTATGTATTGTAGTGAGGACATTATACTATGAAATTTTATGTCATGCAATGAGGACATTTGGTTGATTTAATTTAATGTATTTTAACATTGACCAGAGATTTATGACTCTTTAATTTCTTGATAATTTATCTAAAAACATACCATCATGTTTAGGTATGGAAAGAAGGTATTGTAAACTATTATTTGGAAATTTATGGATTTCAAAAATGATATAGGATAATGGATAAATTAATTTGAAGAAGTCTTTTCTTAGAATGAAGATAACATTATTTGGGAAACCCGTTATAGGGGTTGTATTATGGAGGACCGACTAGGGAATATGTTGTATAGCCAAACATGGTCATATTTTGATTGATAGGACTGTTATATAGGTAAATTTTATGCAAAGCCATTAGGGTAATGTACAACATAGTTATAAGAAAGAGATCTCAAAAATTTTCATTCTATTGCTCAAAGCCGAAGAATGTTTATGGTGATTCAAAATTTCCACAACACAGAGTTCAGTTTATAGGGAATGGTACCTGAATAAAAATAATAATATTTCCAATTATGATTTCCCTAGAATTAGAGGAATACAATTTATACAATGGTATGACACAAACATAGGAAGTATGGAATGTGTTGTTTTATGTTATATAGCTAAGACCAAAATATAATAGAAATAATAGATGATATGTGGAAAAGGTCCCAAGTTTATTTCAATATTCATTAAACACATGGAGATGGAAATGTGTAAACCATGGTCTTCAAAACATTCATATCGAGAGAAGGGTAACGGAACAAATATACCTGGATGACCAAATTAAGATACATATTCTTGAATATTATCATAAAAGTTTGAAGGTGATAAAAGACTCTTTAACAAATAAATATGTTACCATTATTTGAAAAACCTATAATAGCATTTTTATTATGTAGGGATAACTGGATAATATGCCGCATAGCCAAATAATGGAATCATTTGAATTAAATGTCTGTTATGTAGGAAAATTTTATGTAATGCCACTTGGGGCATATACTACATAGTCAAGGAAAAGAGCTCTCAATATCATAAATTATTGCACAAAAATACCATAAGAATAATTTTAATGATATGAAAGTAATCATGATTAAGAGTGTGAAATAATAAAGGGGTTAATGATCAATGGACAGGAGAAATATTTGATTCAATATTGGCCATGAGTTTAAATTTCCATACATAGATCTGACTCATATGTAAAATGGGGAGACAAATTTTTTTTCTCTTAGGTGGGCTCACATTGGATGGAATCCAAAATAATGACTCTCAAAAATTTGGTTAATTATCTGTGGAAGATAGATAAAGAATTTATCCCATGGATGAGACTCAAATCTAAGGCCTAGTTTTCAATACATATCTCAATGGAAGGAGAATCAAGAAATACATAGTAATTTGGGTGATTTTCATTTTAATGTCATGCAACAAGGACATTATGTTAGAAATTTTAGAGTCAGGCCATAAGGGAATAATGTTGTGTAGTTTAGAGTCATGCAGCGAGGAAATGATGTGATTTCAACATGATAATGGAATATTACAGCTTGAAATGTGAGTTAAACCCAAGTGTCACTATGTATCTCATATAGATGAGAATCATGTCACATGTAGTTATTTTAACATTCCCTATACATGTTTGACTCATACAGAAGGAAAAGGGGGGGTTAGGTTGGCTGGGCCCATGATTGGATATTTATGTGTCTCTGCATATCCCATTGAAAATGAGAATCAAGACAAACGTAGTTCATGAAAAAATTGTATACCTCACCAATTGAATTTGATGTGAGAGACGAGGTATTTTAACAAATTTCATAAGAATGATTAAACTTTAGACAAAAAATGGTATCGATATCAAAACATGTATCCTGAAAGAGTACTCAATATTGGTCTAGTTTATATACAGGAGGAGAAAAGAGAAATATTTTTTTTTTGTGATTGTAGCTAGTCCCATGATTAGAGATCTATACATCTATACATATCCCATTGAAATGAGAATACTGCCAAAAATAGTTCTAGAAATAAGGTCTCTATGAAGACCTGATTCAGACATAGGGAGAAATGGAACTGAAGTGCTACTAATGAGTTGGAATGATATAAGTGATGCTTTTATATTGAATCTATTAACATTAACAAAGAAGACTTTAATAATATAGTTTAATGTCATATAGAAATGAAAAATTATATCATGCCATTTACGGTGTGTGACAAGGAAAAATATTATACACATTTTATCATCTTGTAGGATGGATTCATATGGTGGTTATGGTATTTAATGTCTCGAAACTAGGATATTTGGTTTTACAGTTTAGAGTCATGCACTGAGGACATCTTATTGTGAAATTACACAATGTAATTTCCCAATAATCATGCATTGGTTGGAGTTGTAAAATGTAATCCATCGATAGATATTAGGGAATAAGATCCACTAGAGGATACATTAAGTACTGAGTAAGGTCATTCTCACATTGAATCAAGTTTTGGAGGCTTCTTTTTGGGTATCTTTGGAGCCCATATGACTAAAACTAATGCCCATAGAATAAATTAGTAGAGGTGAACATTATTGTTAAAATATCATGTTATTCTGTTCTTATAGACTTTCAAATTATGCAATGTATGAAATCTCATTTTGTCTAATCGCACTAGGTCATCAAATCATATTTATACTTTTCATCCGTAGATAACTAATTATAGATTAGAACTCAGATTGATGGAAATTGAATTTCCATTTGAAGCATTTCTTCTGTTTCGTAGACCATCGAATATGGAGTTTCTTATGTGGAAGTACAGGTAGTAGTATGATAAGCCCATATTTCTTGAAAACGTTTATTGTGCTATGATTTATTATATTTATCCCCCATTTTCTAGAGTATATTTAATATTGTCTTATTTAATGTTTATATCTATCCATTGGCTACTGCATGATAGCAAGATGAATTGTTGGATTTGATATTGTGGTCCTAATATAAATTATTTACCTCAATATATCAAAAATTTGTACCATTATCCATCAATACAGTATGAGGAACACCAAGTCAGGTACTGATATTAGATATGAAAAAGATAAAAAATCTTTTGGCCCTGACTCCATTGAGAGTTATTGCCTCAGCCAATTTGGTTATGATATAAGTAGCAATAAAAATATACATGAACTTCTTTACCTTAGCTGGAGGGTAAGGTTCTACTACATCCATTCCTTATTTGGAAAATTTCCAAGTGTATTTAGATATACATAGAAACACCGGGGTTAGATGAATGAATATGGAATGCACTTTGAAGGGATGACATTTATTATTGAAATCTGTGCAATCCCGCATCATTTATGGCTAGAAGTATCAAACCCTTCATATTTGATCCAAAATCCAATGCCCAAACTATTGATCACCACATGCTCTTGCATGTAATTCCTTTATAATAACAATAGTTTTTTTTTTCAAAAATACACCTCAAAAGGATTCCATCAAATCCTCAATTTTATATGTTCTTTTGGGGATCTGGACTATCATAACGAGTGAAATTATCCCATCAACTCTGGATTTTCTCTTATGTAGTTCCATCTGGTAGAAGTACTCGATATTGAATGTATTCCATCATACATGTCATCCATCCCATATAATGAAAATTCAGCTCATAAATATAACTATTTTCATTAATTAACACCATTATAATTTGAAATAAAGGTTAAACCACACAATTATGGGAAATAATGATGATTGTATCATTCCAATTTTGGTCTTCTAGGGATGTGTCTACATTTTCCAATGAACCAGCATGAGTATTTTTTGATCACAGGACATAATACAATGTTGGCTATGAGGGAAATTCATCCATTAACACCAGACATAATCCTATAAAGGGATTAAATCTTCTTTTATAATATAATAACATCCAATTATCTGTTTTATTAGCTACCTTTAATCCCCATTCACTTTTTGGTGGTTCACACGTACATAGAGTGCGAATTCTAGGCCTACAAGGAGAGTGTGATATTCTACCTCATTGTTGGTACCAGCTTCTAACAAAAGAATGGAATATGGAAATAATGCCTAGTCTGGAGGGATAAATAAAATTCCTAATAAATAATCAATGAGTTTGGTGTTTTCCATTCTCTTCCCTTTCGGACTTCTTGAATCACAATCAAAGTATATTTCCCATATTTGGTAATTCTCTTGAATTAAAAAACTTTCTTCATCAGGAATTTAAGTGTTGAATGATTTATTTTCTACAGTTATACATTCAGTAAGGAAGACATCCAAGTTTTTTAATTTTATTTAATTCTATGTCACAAACATGATATCGAACTGTTGAAAAATAATATCTCAAAATTCAAAATTTCTTGTAAGCATAGAAAAACTGAGGATAAATTTGAGCGGGTTATTGCGAGAAACCAAGAGAACCTCATGATGTTGAAGGAAGTTCCCGAGCTTCTAAACTATAAATATTTTTTCTAGACAACATATTTAGATACTTAAATATTGATTGTATATTTTAAGAATAGTTTGAATGAGACAATAAAGTCTATTTTCATTCCCACCATCACTATTTTGTGCAAGGAAGGCACCCGGTGATCACTCAAAAGCTATCACATAGAGAATAAATGGATTTTATTAAATTGGCAGAATTAATAAATGTGGACTTAAGAGATTTATCTTTAGGGTATCAAATTCCTATTAAATGTCTTTGGTCCATTGATATGTAACTCCATTCATCATTAATCTGGTAAAGAGTAACACTTGCCTCCCAAATCGGAGATAAAGCACCAAATATAGTCCAAGTGTCCTAAAAGTCCTCTTAATTCCTTAAAATCTCTAGGAGGTGACATTCCCATGGAATTATTATTTATTTTTGGGATAAACATTAATTCCATGATGATGTACAACGAAGAACATGAATTTTCACAAGGTAACAATGAAGGCACATTTCAAGGGATTCGGCCTCAAATTATGTTGCTGAAGTTTACTAAATATGGTCTTTAGATCTCTTAAGTGATTTGAAAATTTTTTGGATTTAACCACTAGACCATCCACATAATATTCGACAAATATTATAATAATGGGTTTGAATATAAGGTCCACGGAATGTTGATACATTGCTCGAGCATTCATTAATAGAAAGGGAATTTACCCAATAGAAAAAAACACATTGAGGGGATATAAAGGCTTCTGACTCCTCATCATCTAGGGACATCTGAATTTGACTATACCCAGAGTAGAAATCTATTAAAGAGAGATCTTCACATTTGACTGTTGCATCAATAAAATGTTCTGTGATCAGAGCAGGAAATTTAACTTTGGAACAATGCTAGTTAAGATCTTTAAAATCAATGCAAACTAAGATTTTACTAGTCTTCTTCTTCATTAGGACAATGTTGGCTATCCATTTGGGATATTTTACCTTCATAAAAAAGTTATCCTTGATAGTCTTGTCCACTTCTTCTTCCATTTCAGAAGGATGAGTTGGGTGTTTTCTTATTACATACATAAATCCTCGATGATCATCTGGAGATCCCAAATGATGTGTTACCACATTGGGATTAAGGCCCTGAATTTCTGTATAGTTCCAAGAAAATATATCCCAATGTTTCCTTAGATATGAAATGTTCATTTCTAGCTCTGCATAATTTATGGCCGCACTAATTAGAGTACGACATGGATCTTCTTCTTCAACCACATTTATTTCTATGAGATCGATAATAGTGTTAGAGATTCCCTCCTCAATGGTTGGGGGATCATACTTGAGATATTCTTCTTCTTATTCCTTCTATGACATGTTTTCTGGTTCTTCTTGAAAATTGGTGATAGAGAAAAACATTCAGAGATAGGGGAGGAGTTAGTATTTAAACATCTTGAAGTGGAGTTAATCATTTCTGGCCCTACTAATTATGAAGTGTATTCCTATAGTATTAAAGGGATGAATATTGGTTGTGAATCAACATCCTTTTATTCCATTATTATTGTGTCAACTTCTTCTAGCCTGATTGATGATGAAAAGACATGTTGATGTTCGGTGGATGAAATGAAAACATCTAAATTTAATCATTTTCTATCAAAAACATCTCCCTTGCAATAAGGATCTATGGCCACAATTGAAATTATGGAATTCTATGAATACGTTGTTGGATTTTGGTATATCCTTCAATTTGAATGATAGAAAACACATAATCTTTACTCAGATGTTTGAATAGGTTAGCTGGGATCTTTTTCAGGCCATTAATAGCATTTATTCTTATAACATCTTTTTGTAGGGACCATGTTCCCTTTGATTGATATAATTTTTATTCAATATACTGAGATTCACACATTTTGAATGGAGACTTGTCTCCATATAATGCACCTATTTTACAATTGATGCAATACCTAAGACATTGGAGATATGAAGAAGGAATGGATGAATGTTGATGAAGCCAAGTACATCTAAGAATAATGTAAAAGGTTGGGTCATGATAGAAAACCATGGAATGTAGATTAAATTCAAGATCCCCAAATGTAGTTCTGAGTGTATTCTATTCTTGGGCATCTAGTTCATTATTTTAATAACCTTGCATCAACAATTTAGTAGGTGATAAGTCAGATTCATTGAGGCCCAATCGACGATGGGTTTGGATTGGAATGAGGTAGACTCTTGAACTATTATTAATAAAGGCACATCATATTTCAATATAATTATCCCTTATAGATATATACAAGGTCATGATGTTACCATTTACAACATAATCCTCATATTCATCTATAAGGACCCGGACTTATCACATACATAATATTGAAGTTAGCCAAGAAAATACTTCCTTTTAAATTGAAGATCTTTTCCAGTTTATAGAATTAGATAATTAGGATAGTACATTCATGACATTACACTTTATTACAGAGTAGATACAATAAATACATTTTCCATTTTTTCAAAATAAGAAACATTAAAACTTAAAACAAGAATCCTTGACAATTATATAACATTTAACATTTCTTCCTTACTTTTATTACACATACATTAACCTGTGAAAAATCATTTAAAAACATGGGATGATAACAAAATCTCAGTAAGGGATGGAAAGAAGGAAAAAATCACATTAGTCCATGAATACTCATTACGTATGAAAGCATTTTCAAAAGAAATTCTTTGTCACCCATATATACTTACTTTGTGTAACAAGATATTTACACAAGATCCACAAAAAACATGAGAACATAAATATAATCATAAAGGTGTCCTGGGGTATTACTTACATAATCTTGTAACCATTATTGGCTACCTTATAATTTGTAACCCTCACGACTACCTTACTTTGTGTAACCATCACATTTACATTTGGAGTAACCATATGTCCGACCTCCAACTTAATCATACCAAATGAATTTGAGGGAAATATAAGTCCCACCATTCATCATAAATAATTCCCAAGAACCAAAACACAACCATACAACATCAATAATTACATACAAACATTACTTTTAAATTTCGTACAACCGAATTTTAAAAGAGGATTTTTAAAGAAAAACCACTTATAAATATCATACAATTGAAGGGAGACTTAATGGGGTGGATGGAGTATGTATATATACTATAAATACACATAATAAAACATTATATAAATATAACCCATCACACAAACAATTGAAATATCACATAAATAATGATGTAGAAGGTTAACCCAAAGAATGGAAATCGAGTTAAGAATTCCCTTACCATAGGTTTTTCTTACTTACAACTTGTTTAAAACTACATTATAATGGTTAAAAGTGTGTTATTAATATTTTACATAAAAATTTTCATGTTTGTAACATATTATATGATCATTTCATAACATCATTTCACCCTTAATTTTTAGTATTTTTTCCTTTGCACTGTTTTTGGGTGAGTTCTTAACATGATTTCCATGATTGGTTCATGATGGAAATTCTTGTCGATTGGTAGTGAAAATAAAGAATTGTAATGCAGTAGTATTTACATATATCAATTATCATAAATTATTGAATTCATAATTTTGAATTCTTATATGAGGATGATTCATAAGTTATAAAATTAATGATGTTCGTTTAGATTATTTTAGTGGTTATTTGATAATAACAACCTCGTTTTGTCTTATAAATTAGAAACATGAGTAAAAAGAATTACAGAACCATGGGTGAGTGGTAAAACATATATTATAACTTGGTTCAACCATATAAATGGTTTCATGAACAGACTTTAAATAATTAATGGATTTTGAAATCACATTGTCCACTCCTCCAAATTAACTTTTTTATTTTCAAAAACTTTTAATGGGAAAGTGAAAACCCTCACATTTGAAACAGATCAAGTAGCAAAAGAGACAACTTACTTATTAAAGACAAGTCTAAGACAGTTGGAATCTCATTCCCTAAACAATTTCCAAGGAAAGGAATTTACCTGGCTATCTGGATCATCCTTTAAGATATCTTCATAATGAGACGCTAGATAGTCCCAAGCTTGCATGTACTCTTCTTTACTAATCTTCCCCATGTTGAAGCCTCTAACCAATAAACGATAGAACTTGAATGGAAAAAAGAAAGAAATTGAGATTTTTATTACCTTGTAGAGTAACCCTTAGAACATGAAGGTTGGAACCTAGGGGGCTCAAGAAAACCTTGGGAGGACTACTATGAAGGTAAGGAGGGCAGAGCATAGTTTAGGAAGAATTGGGAACGAATTAAATGAAAGGTAGAGTTGGTATTTATAGGAAAAGTGAAGGATTATATTAATAATTTTCAAAGGACACCTCATGAGTGGTATTTACAAAATCATGGGCTTGCCAATGGTATTTTCCCATGGTATAAGCCACTTGGGACACCTCAAATATTATTTAACTATAAAAAAGTTGACCAAAGTTATGACATCATTATTATATCATTTATGATGTCATTAATACACTGTAACTAAAAGTTGTATTTTTTACTATTCACCGAAAAATCAACTGTTTTAGAAAAACTCCCAAAATTCACCCTAAACATTTATCGATGTGTAGATTTCAAAAATGAAGTACATTTTTTGAAAATAATTTTCTAAATATTATTAATTTAATTTTTAATTAAATTCATACTTAATTAAAAAATTAACAATTCTAATTCTGTAATAACTTCTATATCAAAACAAAAAATTAACCTAGATGCTACTATTATAAAGCTTTGATAAAATAAAATAATAATAAAATTTACTATTCATTAGGGTCATATTACTATTCATATTACTATTCATAAGGGTATGTTACTATTCACCAAAAAAACAAGTTGGATCCAATAGAATTGAAATAACATACTGAACACAATTGTAGATGACAGTTTCATGAAATTCAAAACAAAGAAGTGGAAAAAATTATGTTAAAAGGATAGTTTATAAATATCTACTTAAAAAAAAGTCCCATGCATTTATATTTATTTTTAGAAAAACATGGGGTGTTACATTATCCCCAGCTTCTTGAAATTGCGTCCTCGTAATTTTATTTATATATAAAAAACCTGAGGGTATTTTTCTCTCATAGCATTTTCAGACTCCCATGTTGCTTTTTCAACCATGTGGTTTCTCCACAAAACTTTTACCTGGTGGATTACCTTATTCCGAAATACCTGTTCCCTTCGATCAAGAATCTGAACTGATTTCTCTTCATAATAAAGGTTATATTCTAGCTGAACTACTTCTGGGCTCAAGACAAGTGATGAATCTGGCACATACTTTCTCAACATCGAAACCTGAAAATCTTTCTGTACCTGAAACAAACTCAAAGGATAAGATAAGTGGTATGAAACTATTCCAACATTCTCTAAGGTTTTTAAAGGACCAATGAACTTTCGACTTAGCTTTCCTTTCATGCCGAAATCCATCATAATTTTCCAAGGAGTGACTTTAAGGAAAACATGGTCACCTACATCAAAAGATAAGTCTTTCCTTTTGTTATCTGCATAACTTTTCTACCTACTCTGAGCTGTCCTCATGTGCTGCTGGATCATCCTCACTTTCTCTGCCACTTCTTCAACTAATTCTGGCCCATCAACTTTCTTTCACCGACTTCATCCCAAAACGCTGGAGTCCTACACCGCTTTTCATACAATGCCTAAAAGGTTCCATATGAATATTGGAATGAAAGTTGTTATTATTAGAAAACACAACTAACGAAAGATGCTTATGACAACTTCCCTGATAGTCCATTGAACATGCTCGAAGCATATCCTCAAAAGTTTTAATCGTTCATTCTGAATTCCCAATTGATTGAGGTTGATACGCTGTACTGAAATTTAACTCTGTGTCCAATGACTTCTAAAGTCCCTTCCAAAAGTTAGAAGTGAACCCAGGATCTCGGTCAGATACAATGGAAAGTGGAACTCCATGTAACCTGACAATCTCCTTGATGTACAGTCGAGAAAGCTGATCCAATGACATAGTATCTCAAATTGTTAGAAAATGTGAAGACTTTGTTATCTGATCAACAATAACCCAAATATCATTATTACCTCAAGAAGTCTTTGGTAGTCCCATCACAAAGTCCATAGATACATTCTCCCATTTCCACTATGGCACTGGAAAAGGCTAAAAAATCGCCTTCGATAACTGTCGCTCTACCTTACCCCGTTGACACGTCAAACAATTCATGGAAAAATTAGCAATATCTCTTTTAATTCCATCCCACCAATAATACTCCCGATGGGCACTATACATCTTAGTATTTCCAGGATGAATAGAAAATGGAGAACTATAAGATTAAGAGAACAAAGATTTCTTTAACTGAGGATCATTAGGCACACACAACCTTTTTCCAAATCTTAAAAACAATCTTTATCAAGATTAAATTCTGGAAACTTACCCATTTTAACAAATTCTACCTTTTTCTGTAGCACATGATCTTCCTTTTTCACCTTCTTAATTCTGTCTGACAATGAAGATTGCACTGAAACCTAAAACAAAACAGAGGTATTCCCTACACCAACAACTTCTTAGCCAAAATTTATCAAATAATTAATAAAGGGATCATGTTCCAAACTTAGCATGATTAATGATTCATGATGTTTTCGACATAAGAAATCTGCCACTTTGTTTGACTTCCCCGGATGGTAATTGGTCGTGCAGCATAATCTTTTATCAATTCTTGCCATCTTTTCTGCCTCATGTCTAATTTCTTCTGAGTGAACATATACATTAGACATTTATGGTCAGTATATATTTGAAATTTAGTTTCTTATAAATGATTCCTCCATATTTTCAAATAAAAAACCACAGCTTCCAATTCCAAATCATGTCTGGGATAATTTAGCTCATGAGGTTTAAGTTGCCTCGATGAATAGTCAATTACCTGGTCATTCTGCATCAAAACACAACCAATTCCCTTCAAAAAAGCATCACTGTAGATGCCAAACTCACCATTTTACAAAGGTAAGGAAAAAACTCGAGCATTCACCAATCTCTTCTTTAGTTCTTAAAAATAATCATCACATTCCTCTATCCATGAAAATTTAACCCCTTTATGTGTTAACTTATTTATCGGGCAAGATAACCATGCAAAGTTCATAACAAACCATCAGTAATAACTTACTAAGCCCAGAAAACTACAAATCTTTCTAACATTTTTGGGTCTTGGCCATTCATCAACTACTTTGGATTTGGCATGATCAACTGTTATTCCATCCTTATTTACAATGTGCCCAAGAAAATAAATCTCTTGCAACCAAAAATAACACTTGATGAATTTTCCATATAGATTCTTTTATTTTATTGTTTGTAAAACAACCCTTAGATGTTTTTCATTCTCCTCTTTAATTTTAGAAAATACGAGAATTTCATCAATAAATACAACCACAAACTTATACAAGAACTCATGAACTACTCTATTAATAAGATTCATGAACACAACAGGTGAACTAGTTAATCCAAACAACATAAAAAAAATTAAAAATGCCCATATCTAGTACAAAAGGATATTTTTAGGACATCATCTTCCTTCACCATCAGTTGATGGTATCCAGATCTAAATTCAATATTGGAAAATTACTGAGCTCCCTAGAGCTGATTAAACAAGTCATTAATATGATGAAAATGATACTTGTTTTTAACAGTGATGTTATTCAAAGCTCTATAATCAATGAAAAGTCTCATGGAACCATCTTTCTTTTTAAAAAACAAAACAGGGGCTCCCCATGGTTAAGTGCTTGGACGAATGAAGCCTTTTTCAAGAAAAACCTGCAACTAAATTTCCAATTCAAGAAGTTCTATTTGAGACATACGATATGGGGGTTTTGAAATTGGCTTGGCCTCAAAAACTAAGTCAATTGTGAATTCGACTTCTCAATCAGGTATGACACCAGGTTACTCATCAGGAAAAACATCAAGGTATTCATTTACCACTATCACATCATTAATTTGAATAGTTCCCTTGTTTTCAACAATATGAGAAAGATAACTTTCATTTCCATATTTCAAAAGTTACTCAATTTCTTGATATGTTATCAATTGTATGGTTTCGTATACAAACTGATACTCATTCTGAAAAACAACTTCTTTAGCTCTACAGTCAATCCTAGCATGATAATCAGAAAGCCAGTCCATCCCCAGAATAACATCAAACTCGAGTAAGGGTAAATCAACAAGGTTAGTAGGAAATTTCATTCCACAGACCACAATAGAAAGATTATTATAATTATTCTTTGATATAAACTTTACCCCTGATGTTTTAACAACAAGTTTAGGTCTCATTTGTTGAGGTGATATTTCCAATTTACCAAAAAATTTCTTAGAGATGAAGTAATGTGTAGACCCCGTATAAATGAAAACATTAGAAAAATATTAGTGAACAAATAAAGTACCTGATACAAATTCATTTGATGGACCAACATCTGCAGACGTAGTCACAAAGGATCTCACTAAACCTTTCTACTTGTAGTCTGTCTTCTTTGCATCATTCATATCTCTCTTTAGGAAGACGTTTTCATAGTGACATATCTCACCACATTTAAAACAATTTACAGTTTGCTTAACAAAATTATTCTTAGGATCATTTTCATTGAAATCTCGGGCCATATGTCCAAACATACTACATTTAAAATAATTTCAGGTTTTTATAAGGCATTCCTCAGGGTGTTTCTTGCAAAACTTTTCACAAATTGGATGTTGGATTATCTTACCATCAGATTTCTTTTGTTGATTCTTACCCATTTCTTGCCAACTAGACATCTTCTTCTCTTTGTTTCCAAATTTCACGTGATCATCAGCAAACTCCATCTCTAGCCTCTCATCACATATGAAAATTATCTCATAACTTTTGAATTCACAATAGGCCAACGCCCTTCGATACCTTGGCTTCAATCCTGAGTAAAAGCAGATGATTTTTCAATCAAGATACAGAATAATATTTGGATCATACCTCGCCAGTCGGGTAAATTTAGATTCATACACAACCACTGAATCTTCCTCCTTCTGTTTCAATTCATTGAATTTCTTCTCCATTCTTAGTCACACCACCTTAGGAAAATATTTTTCAAGGAAAATAATTTTAAATTCAAACCACTTTAAGTCATGAAAATCCACTCTACCCCTAATATTTCTTATCATTGACCACCACTGATCAAGTTACCCTTCAAAATGTTAAATGGAAAGACTTAACTTTTGATTATCTGAACATACCATAACATCGAATATATTTTCAAGGGCATTGATCCATCCTTCAGGTGCTACTAGGTCAGAAGATCTATTGAATGCAGGAGGATGTTGTCTCATAAAATGTTCCACTACTGTCATGTTCCATTGTAGTACCTGTATTGGTTCTCTTGCATGGATTACACAACCAATTATTTCCTGTGTTAGCTGAGCCTTTATTTTCACAAACATATCAGCTCCAATCCCTACCATTCCGGGTTGTAGTTCCAGAATGATGTCATTCTGTCGGTGCCTCTCCTCTTCAGAATCCCTGTTCCTTCTGTGGACAACCAATCTAAAGAAACATGTATTAGATAAAGAAACATGGTAATCTTTAAATGCTATAACATTTCAAATTAAACATAGAGTTAAAATCATTTATGGTATTGTATTAACAACACCCTAACCACTAAATTTATCTAAACCATCCTATGATACCAAATATAAAGACCCGACCTTATTACATACATAATCTTGAATTTAGCCAAGAAAACAATTCCTTTTACATTGAATATCTTTTAAATTTTAGAGATTTAGAGAATTAGAATAGTGTATTAATGACATTACACATTATTACAGAGTGGATACCATAAAAATAGTTTCCATTTTTTCAAAATAAAAAACATTAAAACATAAAATAAGACTCCTTAAAAATTATTCAACATTTAACATGTCTTCATTACATTTATTACACAACCATTAACCTGTGAAAAATCATTTAAAAACATGGGATGAACACAAAATCTTAGTAATGTATGGAATAAAGGAAAAAATCCCATTAGTCCATGAATAATCATAACCTATGAAAGCTTTCTCAAAAGACATTCTTATCACCCTTATATACTTACATTGTGTAAAATAAGATTTACACCAGATCCAAAAAAAACCTGAGAACATAAATATAATAATAAAGGTATATTGGGGAATTACTTACATAATATTGTAACCATTCTTGGCTACATTATAATTTTTAACCCTCATGGCTACCTTAATTTGTGTAACCCTCACAGTTACAAATTGAGAAACCATACAACTAACCTCCAACATACTCATACCCAATGCATTGGAGGGAAATATAGGTCCCTCACATCATCATAAATAATTCCCAAGAACCAAAACATTATCATACAACATGAATAATTCCATGAAAACATTCCTATGGAATTTCGTAAAACCGAATTTTAAAAGAGGATTTCTAAAGGAAAACCCCTTATAAATATCATACAATTGAAGAGAGACATAATAGAGTGGATGGAGTATGTATATATACTCTAAATACTCATAATAAAACATAATATAAATAGAACCCATCACACAAAAAATTTAAATAGAACATAAATAATGAAGTAGAAGGTTAACCCAAAGAATTGAAATCGGGTTAAGAACTCCCTTACATCGGGTTAGTCCTACTTACAACTTGTTTAAACCTCCTGTATAATGGTTAAAATTGTATTATTAATATTTTACATAAACATTTTCATGTTTATAACATCTTATATGATCATTTCAAAACATCATTTCACCCTTAATTGTTAGTATTTTTTCCTTTGCACTGTTTTTGGGTGAGTTCTTAACATGATTTCCATGATTGGTTCATGATGTACATTCTTGTCAATTGGAACTGAAAATCCAGAATTGGAATGGAGTATTATTTACATATATATAGTAACATAAATTATTCAATTAATTATTTTTAATTCTTACATGAGGATGATTCAAAAGTTTGAAAATTAATGATGTTCGTTTAGATCATTTTAGTGGTTATTTGATAATAATAACCTCCTTTTGTCTTATAAATTAGAAACATGAGTAAAAAAGAATTCCAGAACCATGGGTGAGTCATAACACATATATTATAAACTGGTTCAACTATTTAAATGGTTTCATGACCAGACTTGAAAGAATTAATGGATTTTGAAATCACATCCTCTACAATGTCGGTAATTTGAGACAAACAGATAATGTTTTTATTCTTTAAATAAGTGGGAGAGAATGAAAATAATGATGATTAATTTTTCCATAAACATGATAAAATATATAATATAAATGATTTCTGGAGATTTAATGCCTCTTATCTAAGGATATATAGAGAAAGAATAAGGAAAGAACTCGAAATAAAAGAATAATTGTGAAATCACTTACAAAAATTCGGCAACCTAACGGCTATGCAACATGGTTTTAGAAAATATTAAAAAGAGAGTGGAAAAGGGTAACACATCCATAAATGAATCATAATATATATTAGATAATTAATAATAAGAAAATATTAACATGGTACGGAATATTGAAAGATATAACAAAAAAAGAGAACTTGAATGGAAGAAAGAAAGAAATTGGGAATTTTCTTACCTTGTAAAGTAACACTTAGAACATGATGGTTGGGACCTTGGGGGATTGAAAAACCTTTGGACAATTAATATGAAGGTAAAGAGGCCATATCTTCTTTTAGGGATAATTGGGAAATAATTCAATGAAGGGAAGAGGTGGTATTTATATGAAAAGTGAGGGATTATTTTAATAATTTCCAAGGGACACCTCATGAGTGGTTTTTACAAAACCATGGGCTTTCCCATGGTATTTTACCATGTTATAATCCACTTGGGACACCTAAAATATTATTTAACTATACAAAAGTCAAAAAAAATTTATGACATCATTATTATATCATTAATGATGTCATTAATACACCGAAACTAAAAATTGTATTTTTTACTATTCACTGAAAAATCAACTCTATCAGAAAAATTCCCAAAATTTACAGTAACCATTTATTGATGTGTAGATTTCAAAAATTAATTCCATTTTTTGAAAATAAATTTTTAAATATTATTAATTTAATTATTAAATAAAATCATACTTAAATCAAAAATTTACAATTCTAATTCTGTAACTACTTCTAAATCAAAATGAAAAATTATCGTAGATGCTATTATCTTAAAGCCTTAATAAAAAAAATAAAAAAAAATACTATTCATTTAGTTCATATTATTATTCATATTACTATTGATATGGGTATGTTACTATTCACCAAAAAAACAAGTTGGTTCCAATAGACTCCAAATAACATACTGAACACAATTGTAGTTGACAGTTTCTTGAAAAAAAAAACATAAAAGTGGAAAAAGTTATGTTAAAAGGATAGTTTATAAATATCTACTTAAAAAAAGTTCCATGAATTTCTATTTTTTAGAAAATCTTGTGGTGTTACATCATCCCTTATTGATACAACTGCATGAAATTTTGCATGATCATTCTCTATATCATAATCTGCATCATCAATATCTTCAGTTTCAAACTCTTGAGGACTTGAAAAAGCCTCAATAATTGACTCTAAATGATATTTTCAGAAATTAAAGGCATCTGTGATTGATAACATGGTCGTTACAAGGGGTAGTTGTTTCAAAATATCATTCATATGATCCAATGGTCTGTGATTTACAACATAGAGATGCAGTTTTGTAGGTTCCTTGTAAGATGATACTCTTGACGTAGAAGTACCATGTGTCGGGGTAGAGGCTAGAAATATTTCTACTTTTGGTAGATTAGACAGACTAGGCCTATCTACATGGCATGATGATAATGGTTTAATCCCTTATTGGTCCTCTAATATAATAATGTTATGTCCGATCTTTTCATTACTTGGAAAATTTCTTTGTTCTTGCAGAGCCTGCTGAAGTTCTCTTCCATGACTTTCTACCACGTAAATTGTTCAAATAGGGATATTGTTAAAATAATTGTTTCTAGAATATCCATGCCTTCCCTTGTAACCTCATCCATATATTTTTTCTATAGTTCCCCAATTAGGTATAGGGAATTCATGTTCATCATAACAAGAATAATCATTATCATTGGGGTCTATTAAATGGATATGTTTAACCGAACTGAAGATCAATTCTTTGTCTGATGATGATTTAGCTTGATATTTTGGTTTTGGTTGTGCTGTTTGGAAGGACAATTCTTGTTATTTTGAGATATATGTCATGATGTTCTCCAAAGTAAAGGAAAACCTTGGTCTTGAAATGATCTTGCCCTCTTCTAACCTCTCTTTATCTTTCTGATCATGTTGTTTCTTTGAGGATTGACCATTAGAGGACTGATCATTTAATGAAGATGGATTTGATATAGTGTAAGTGACAAAGGACACATGCAATTGTTTCAAATATGTTTTCAGAATGGTATGTTTTCAGTTGATCATTTTCTGGATCATCCAATCATCATACTTTTGCACATTTTTTTCCTTTGACTTCCTATCATTTACTTACTTTTTTTGAATTAGTAATAGTAACACATGATATTTGGGCTAATGAAATTTTTAGTTTCAGTCTTCCAGAGTCTACCATTTTTTGAGTACATTGACAACAAAACAATTTCTGAATTTTATTCCCCAACATTTGATGAAAGGGGAAATAACTTGGAAGATATTCATATCCTCCTTTTTGTAATTTATTCGTCCATGGAAACTAAACCAAATTGTTCTCTAAAGCTGTAATAAATTAACTGATAACATTTTTATTATGAAAAAAATTATATTTCTTCCTTAGTTCCTGAAGCTGTCTCTTCTATTGATCTTTTTTATCTTCTTAATGAGACAGTCATTGTTACTCATGCTCAGGAGGTGGAGCCCTTCGGTATGATGATGGTTTTGAATTGAATAAGATATAGATGGTGGTTTGAGTGGGACTATAGTAGTCTATAATATACATGTTATCCTACCTAGATCTCATATAATTACACAAGATTTGTCTTTAGTTTCCACAATGGAATCCTTTAATTCTATGCAATTTAATCATGGTCATCAAACCCTCCTTTATATTTCAAAGGGATTTGTGGTGTGCGAAACTCATCACAAAATGTTTCCACACAAGTTAGAAGAAAACATTTTTAAGGGAGTTATATATTTAAGGAACATGTTAATGATTTCTATCAAGAAATGAAATCTAAAACTCTTTCATTCTCCCTTTATTTGTATCTTGTATGATAAAAAATTGTTGTCTATAGAAATGTTGAGCTGAATTATAGAAATAATTTCTTGAATGAGGTTTTCTTATCCAGTAATTGATTGTGGTTGAAAACATGTATAACAAACAAAGACTACTACCTAAAATGATGGCACAAAGAATCTAAATTTTACTACTTCTTGTTGTTGAGGGGTCCCCATCATGGGATCACGGTAAGAAAAAAAAATTTGTTAAGTGAAACCACATATATTCCAAACCATTAATGATTGAAAATGTTTTATTCCCAAAGTTTGGCGGTGGATGGATCAGATATACCAATTAAAGGTAAGAATTATCTTCTGGTTGCACTCGCGGACACCATTAATCCATAGCTTCCAATCAATTCTTAAATTCCTTGATTGTATTCATAATAATTTGGAGAATATCTAGACGAGATGGGACCTGTATATGTATAATAGATGAAGCATGAACTAGCATGATGACTGGAAAAACCACTGGGGTTGGTGCTACTGGTATTTGTATTGGAAAACCCATGAGGATGGACCTATACGTATTTGTTTTATCATACCCTAGTTTTGTACCAAACTAAGGGAATTCACTATCTTAAATTTTAGATGAAACAAACTATCTTTGTTGAAGAGTTCATGTATGATGAGAAAGTTTAAAATTTTCTTAGGAGCATGTAAGGCATAAATTCTTCTTTGTAGTAACTCTGTATTAAGTCTTTTCAATGCCTTAATCTACTCCTTTTATTGGAAAAATATTCCTTCAGGTGAATAGATTGTTCTCCTTCAGAAAAAAGTGAGACATATTCTCACTTTTTTCCTTTCCCCTTGTTAGATGCATTTATAAGGGGTTGGAGTTGGTTACATGAATTAATACCCAGATTCTGGGTAAGGCTCTGTTTTTGGGTATGCACATATCCTTAATTTGCTTCAATGTGCACCGTGTTATAAATATGAATGTCATTATCTGACTTTTCTAAACTAGACTTATTATCTTGAAGATATTCTATAATGGTATTAATGACATTAATTTTTTCATAATTCATTGATGGCATTCTATTAGAATATTTGCAAGATGATATCCTTCTGTATCTTCCATGAGACATTGTTCTCCTATACACTGAATTCTCGAAAACTATTTGACAGATAATAAACTGAAGGGAATCCATGGATAGTTCAGTTTTGCATTCACATTGTGGCTTCTCCCCTAGTCGGGAGAAAACTAACATCCATTGACGATGGGATTATAGATGTGTAAAATCCCCATCCCAATAGCATGAAGAATTTCTTGTTATTCAAACCTTCAAATCGTTTTTATTTAATTCAAAGGTTGAGTTAAACAATGCCCTAGCCTTACAAGATTAGGTTTCCTCTAAACTTCTATAGATGATATTTGCATAGCTTCTCTTCTAATTTTGTGAATTTTGGTCCAAACATTGGTCGGGTGCATTTTCTGACAACTACAAAAATCACATATTTGAAAAGGCAGTTTTTCTATTTAAGACATTTACACAATCTGATGGATGAAATCCTTTCAGTAGGAGGCATGCTTAATGTTCTCATATGGTTGATGAAATAGTATCTAAATAACTCTCTCTCTTTGGGCATGACTCTGTTGAGTTCTAGTCAAGGAATGTTGTTGAGAATATTGTTAATTAATCAAAAAATCTATTGATTTTAGTTGTCCAAGGGAAATAACATTACATGAGACCACTATTGGATGGCATTTCTATTTTTAGAGAATATTGAAATGCAATGCTCTATGTGCACCCCATCCTATGATATGAACACTATATGGGATATCAATAATTAACCAGCGTATCCTATTTAGTGCATCGAGGCATGCATGCTTAAGGGTTCCCTTATGCTTCTCAAAATTTGGATATCCGGAAAATGATAGAGATTCCAATCCAATTTGGTGTTTCAACCCCTCTATTAGCTTTACATGACTCTGATATTCATCATATGCTAATATTTTGTCTTTCAGATGATGAAGAGATTCCAATATGTTATAGAGAATATCATGAATTCAATCTTCTTCCATCAATTTTGGAATGTTGTATAGAGAGGTATCCAAAGTCCAGAACATTACTGGTATTTCACCATTAGCCAATTTTTTTCTCATATTCAACATCTCATCATCATATTTTTCTAGTAGTTACTCCACCTGGTTTGACTAGATTAGAGTCTTCTCGATTGTTCTATTATGGAAAAGGAATAAATTGCTTTTTCATCTACTATATTAAAAGAAAAATGACCAAAAGTAGGTTTGGAGAATGGCTCTCACATTAGGATGTAATCTCGTTGAGAATGATTTTTCATCTTTTAGTAACAAGTCATCATACATGACTGGCCTTATGTTGTCAAGTGCCTTAAGATAAAAGGGCATGCTCATCACTACATTTTCAATTAGAGAATTATCATGATACTGCGAAACAATACTATGGAGAGAACATTCACAACGAATTATATCATGGAGAGGACCACTACTGTGTATTATAGAAATGGATAAATTTTCTTTATCCTTGGTATTTTGGCCACATAGAGGGTTGATGTGGCTTTAATCTAAAGATTGGATCTCAAGATTGACCGAATTTTCCTGAAGGAAGCCTTCATGATGAAGTGTTTGATGGGGAACATCATAATTACTGCTACTACTCCCATAATTTGTAAATGGGAGGGTATGATATTGAGTTGAAACAGATAAATGTTTGAGGGCTTCAAGAACTCTTTCATTAAGAGGATCCATATTGCATATTGGCTCTTGATTTTCCAACTGTGTTTGGTGATACATATTGTTAGATGATTTTTTACATGTAGTAGGGTTTACATGTTGGGAGAAGCAGTTATCATGGGAAAGTGTATATACATGCCATTGATTGGTCATCAGAATGGGACAATTATCTCCAATTGGAAAGGGTGTATCTTCCCGATCTGGAAGTCTGTATGATATGAGGGAGTATGCCACATAACCCTCTTGGATTGGATTACATATGTGTATCTACTTAGGGATGGCATTCCGATGATCCATCCTAGTTGTAAGGATCGAATTATGTGTTTGTTACCCTAGTACTGCTGAAGTCACTATTATGATATTCTTACATGCTTCCAGAATATAGGCAGAAATTTGTGTCTCCCATTTCACCATTTATAAAATATGTTTGGTGTTTTCAGCAACTGGAATGGGAATATAAGTCCATTCTGTATCTGGAGTAGTTGTATGTACCTAATCTTATAATCCCATTTCTATCAGTGGATACTGACAGTACAAATGTATAGGGGAACAGAGTTGAGTCTCCCCATGTTTATTGTTTGTGCTTTCTGACTAACTTCTCTAGGTGATGTCCAACGAGGATCATGATAGACTTGATGAATGCTGACAGGTGCATGTGCCTGGTGGATTTTTTCTTCCAAGAATATATGATTGAGTTCTCTCAATCCTAACATACAATACTACTTGCATCAATTTTTTAATATATGTAGGTGTATGATCCTGCTTACTAGTTTCCACAATAATTGATTGGAGGACTTCCTTGAATGCTGTCAGACGATCCAGCTGACTATAAGATATATTGTAAGTAGGAGTATGTGTTTTCTCCTGGTACTCCACCGTATTTAAATGGTGGTTTTGGTAAGTCACTCCAAGACGAGTCTTCTAGCCATCCAAATTGGGATGGATGGGTGCATGTTATCTTGCGTCATTTTCCACCAAGTTAGGTTGATTAACCTCTCCAGAGGGGGAAATGTAAGAACATACTCCCTATTGTCTTGACATTGTCCCCATCATTTCATCTTGTGCACCCGGGTCCGAGGGACCTAATACGAATAATTGAAGGCAACAACCACATCATGTTGGGGGTATACTACCGCATGATTATACTATAAACGATTGTGGGTGGAATACCTCAAGAAGGACTCCTGAATATTTGAGTTTAGGCCATGAGTTACCTCTCGATCCACCACCCTATAATATTGGAGGGGCTGGTTATTTCGTTCTGGGGATAAGGACTCGAAATTGTTGAATATGGTGGTTGGCAGCCTCTACTCCATGACCCCCAGCCATTGATGACCATATGATTAAGGGTTGTTGTTAACATAGAGATCCTATACAGTAGCCATCATGATTGGGCTAATACAGTATTGATGGTATTCTTATAACAATATATTTGAGAACCAGAGTTGAAGATGCATAGTTGGTGACAATTTCCTTCTAGCAGATGAAGATCCAACCTGAGAACTGGCTGGGGCATTCACAGGTGAAAAATTAAAGGAATCCATTTGTAGTTAAGCGTGTTCTGATAAAACATGAAAAAATGAACTCCATTGAAGAAACATCTTTTTGACGGAAACATACAAGATTGATTACTTTGTATGGAATTCCATTATTAATTGACAAGGACCTGACAGATGTGTAACACTATAAAAATGGTTTAGAATGCACGTCATGATCAATATTTTTGTTCTTCATCACTTGGAATGTGTGTTATGATTCAGAATCACAACATACCGATGGTTTCCATTGGATTTGTTTATGGAACTAGAAACAAACAATTCCTATTTATCCAATGGCACTTGATTTCCAAAGGAAGGAATTCATTTGGCTTGAACCTATGGTACTTAAGAACATGATTTGTTTTAGAAGATAAGAGGATGGAATAATCACATATTTTTTGGTGGAATAATTGCAAACTCAAGGCATCTCTTATAGATTTGAGATATTCTCATGAATCCTTATTAATTAACCATGTATAACATATGTTTCCCTAATAATTTCAAATCAATTATTATCAGGTGTGAAATTTAGAATCATTCATATAAATTTGAGGATCCTTATTAAAAAAGGCATTCGTATGTATTTGATATTCTCCATCAATGATATCCTCTTATATACTAGTTAGAGATTCCTGTTACCATTTTTTGGATAATACTTTTTTTAATCCACTAATTGGGGCACTATGAAATTTATTTTCGTCTAAGGAGACATATGATTGTTTTTTAGGTTGGGATTGTACCCATAAATGGGCAATCTACACATGCTTGTGAAAGGAATCAGATCCCTCTATGTTCAGTTCCACTTAATTGGACAAATCATTCCATTTAAGGTCGTGTGAAAAGGGCCTAATCGTACAATTTAATATAATGTGTTAATAAAATCAATCTAAAATTTGATTAATCAATGTTTGGTGTTCGAATTATTCCTAATAAGCCCATGGAACTTGGAAAAGAGAGGAGTTTCCATGTTTGATTAGACCCTTTTGTGAATATGGATTAGTAAGAACAAGTTTGATTTGATGTGCTAGGTTTGAACCTAAGGGAGGCTTCCTACTTATCACTCATATAAGGCAATCAATTCCCATTTTTTTTGATTACTCTCATAGAAGAGTGTAATACATTGTGCGAAATGAGTTTGGGATTACTTCTTGAAAATGATTCCCATTTATGGATGAAATGGGATGGATCTCTGGCCTTAGGAAGGCTTCCTACTTATCCCAATTATGGTGGGAATCAATGTTCTTGTAGTTCATTAAGTCTCATAGAAGAGAGTATTCATTTGAGGGAAATGAGTTTGAGATTACATCATGAAAAGGATTCATTTTTATGGATGAAATGAGATGGAGCTTGGGACTTAGGAAGGCTTACTACATATCCCAATAATGGTGGGAATCAGAGATCTTGTAGTTCATTCAGTCTGATAGGAGAGTGTATTCCTTTGAGATAAATGAGATTTGGCTTACATCCTGAAAATGATGCCCCTTGAGGGATGAAATGAGGAGGAGCTTAAGCCTTAGGAAAAATCCTATGTATCCTAATTACGGTGGGAATTAGAGTTCTTGTTTTTCATTCAGCCTTAGAGGAGAGTGTAGTCCATTGAATTTAATGAGTTTTGGCTTACTTGTGGAAAAGGATTCCCATTTATGGATGAAATGATATGGAGCTCGGGCCTTATGAAGGCTTCCTATGTATCCAAATTATAGTGGGAGTCAGTTTTCTCAAATTTCAATCAGTCTCATTTGAGAGTGCAGTCCTTTGAGAGAAATGATTTTGGGGTTACTTGTGGAAAAGGATGCAAATTTATGGATAAAATGAATGGGCCTCAGGCCATAGGAAGGTTTCCTACATATCCCAATTATGGTGGGAATCATATTTCTCATAGTTCATTCAAAAATATTAGAGTGTTTGTGAAATTTTCTTGGTAATAAGAAATCTATAAGACCACATGAGTCATGTTTAGTGTGGGAACCAAGAGGATGTAAAAGATTACACAAAGGCACACACACTTTTCTTCCACCCCTAGTGGAAGGACATGGGCCTATGATGTCAAGGGTGGATAAGGATGAGGATACCATGGAAGAGGGAATGGAGAAATGAACCCTTTAATGTGGGATGACATTGGGGGTCATATAGCTTGGCCCTTATAAGATTATGGACATACCAAAAAGGGAGTGCCCTAATGGATCCTAGGATAGGTGGGAGTCTTCGAATTTTCTTGAATGGAAAAGAAAGTGTGAATCATACCTTCTCTTCCACAGACTTGAGGTTCCACGCTTTAGAGATTATAAGGGGAGTTGTTGACCCAATCCCTAATCCTCCAAACTGAGAACATCCATTCACTATTCCTCAGAGAATGTTCCATGTGACTGTGGGTATACAAACCTACAAACACTGCGAAAACCTTATCCCCATTGAAAAACAAAGGTGGGAAACCTATGAATGAAGATATAAAATCCTAAATAGGTGACATAATTTTGTACCCTTCCCAAAGGTTGGATATGTCAGTATGTTTTGGTAGAGGTTTCATTATAACCCCATTTAGATAAGGGAACTAGTTAATATAAATTCATTCCAAGAAATGGATTTCAAGAAGGCTTCATGAAAGGATTGTAAATGAATGAAGGGATTGGGTGAATCAATGAAGGAATCCCAAGTAAGGATCTGACGTCCATTTATAAGAACACAAATATTCTTGGGTGACCTGATGCCAACTTATGTGATGAAAAAATTAGAAGATAATACTTGGGTGAGACTTGACTTAAGAATTCAAGAGTATTCACAGGTATTTCCAGAAGTGGGGTGCTGAAGTTTCTTTTAGAAGAATAGGTGGCACACAACTATTTCTAATTTAAGGATATTGGGCGCTTTTGGCACGCAAGTGTTATGGATTTCAAACACTGATGGGGAATAAGTCCAATGATCCACCTTCAATTCCTTCACTGTAGGTGTTAAAGAACTGACTTAAATGATTCAGAAGACTTGGTCAAAGCTCTAGGGAGACCAGAGCAACAATTGGGCCTCATCAAAATTTTTCCATACAAATGAAGGCCCCAAGGGTCTATTTATAGGAAAATAAGTGACCCTGGTTGAAAGAGTGAATGAGTGCGCAAGTGGATTCCATGCCAGAAAGGTGGTGCACACGTACCTTTCGTGCCGATAGAGCCTCATCTTGACAAGGTTGATCCAAGTTTCAAGCCTTTTAAAATCATGATATTCTTCATATGTTTCTCCCCTTTTTTCTAATCCACATTCCATTGTCACGTTGTATTGTTGTGATTGGAATAGAGTGTCAACAGAGGAACCAATAATATTCTTGCTTTGTAGAAAAAAATAGTGAAGTGATAGAGGAGAACATCTTTATTTGTACAGATGGGTATCTCATACACAAAAAATAAACCGAAATATTCAAATAGAAATTGGATTAGAATTACTTTTATGAAAAATAGTTTTGAATTATTACCATAGAGAATGAAATATAAAATTAAAACAACATGATGTATTTTTATTAAAATTGCATCTATACATCAATGAGTGAGAACATTCATGTCAAATAAGAGAGATGAATATATTTCAAGGATAAGACAATTTGTTCTCTCTTTATTTATATTCTGTTGAGAGGTGTCCTGAAAACATGATTGAGGGATAATACCATGATTGATAAGGAAGAGATGGAGGATTAAGATGATGATTGATGACAATTATCCATACATATAAATTTGACTAACTTATAAGATAGTTTTTAAATGTAGAATGAATAAATTTGAAATAAATTTAGGACTTTTTCATGATAGATAAAGTTAATTAAAACATTAATTATCAAATAATGATATAATAATAAATAAAACCAGAACTATTTGTACTGGAAAATTCCCCAAGAATTTTAATAAATAAAATCAAAATGTGAAGTAGTGAAAGTCAATAATAAAGTATTATAAGACAGATGAGAGATCATAAATTACTATATGACTCAAAATTTATGGAGAAGTGTGATTCCATAATAGGATATGACTATTATAAATACTAGATGGAAGTTTGGACATAGTTATTATACAAATTTATTAGTATATGAGGTAGTTTAGGAAATATTGGATGTCAAATCAAGCATATAAAACTTGATTCAAAACTATGTTCTATGAATATCTTGAGTCTTTGACCATTTATAAAAAATAACAACATGGATGAAAATTATTGTAATATATTTTTTGTCATAAGTAATCATAGTAATGGAATTTTTTTAGAAGCGATTCATCGAGCATGTTATAGTAGTTGAATCATTGTCTATAGTGTATGTATAGATTTTTTAAGGCTAGTAGTCGGAATGTTAGATGAATGAATTACTATAATAATTGTATGAATTTTATAATTTTTATAATCAGGACATATACCTTCAATACTAAGGGTGTGATTAAGGACACCTCAATCCAATATTCATGGATGGTGTTATTGATATACATGGGATATGAGGCCACCTATGTAATCCAATTATGTCATAGAAGAAGGTTATGCAGCGACACGAAGATAATAAATTAGGTTAATTTCATCATTTCATAGTTTCAGTGTATTATTTGGTGGAACTCATGACTCAATAAAGGATTATTATGTACTGATATGATTTAAGGATGACTATGACATGAGTTTTTATTCAATTTGTAGTTTATTTTATTAATTATGTCTTTTAATGTTTCCAAATCAGATATTTAAAAAAATTACGGACATTTTAGGTAATACCATTATCACATGGTCAATGATAACTTTGAATCAAAACCATGTAAGGTGGGTGGTCGATTTTAGAAGAATATGAATGGTTGGATCTTGGTTTCCCAAAACATGTATCCATACCATATTATCCCTATAATTTAAAATTATTTTCATTTATTTTACTCTTCTTTATTTAGGGCCCCCTTTTCATTCACTATTAACTCATAGTATTACAAGGGAATCTCTCATTATCAAAATCTCCTCTTAATATTACTCTCTTTGTTTTCCCTCTTCATTTCACTTGTTATTATATAGGTAAATAATTCATTCTAATTATATTTACATTCCATCTCTTATACTATTACTTTATTAATCTATTTTATTACCCCTTATATTCCATAGTTGGATATAGTGTCCTAGACCTATGCATAGAATAAATAATCTCAAATATCTTAGTGTTTAAGGTTATCAAAGTGATATTTAGTTTTAATATCATGTTTCTCAAAGATTCCAGATCGGTTTCAATGGATTATGGTGGAATTTTCAATAAAACACCGTTAATTTTATAAAACAATGGTTCTTGGGATTTTTATAATTGATTTATTGGTAAATTAGTATCTTATGTGGAATCTATAGTTAATTTATAAATATTTTCAAATATTTTTTTTGTGATTTTAAACATGGGATAAAATATATTTTATACGGTATTGAATAGAAATTCTTTCAATATTAATTATAATGTCTATATAGTTTTCAAAATATTATTTTCAATAAACCTTTAAAATAGATTTATAAAAAAATATTATAATAATTGTTTTTGGGTATATATTAAAAAATTTATATGCCTTCAGGTTTATTTATGACTGCTAAGTATTTTTTTCGATAATATTGTTTTTATTATTGATGAACAAATCCACATGTTCCCCTCTTATGAATATTGTTATAAATGTGATTATTCTATATGTTTCTTCTTAATTATTGAATTAGTGTAGTGGATAGTTTATAGATGGTGTTTGGATTGTTGTAAGGATATTATGATTCAAATGGGAGCCTTATGTATGAGGTGGAAAATAAAGGTTATATACTACAAGAATGATTATTTCACTAAATATTGTGCCCCATGTAATGGGTTTTCACTCCCTATGGTGATATTTATTGGTAGGGTTATGAGGTCTAGTAGAAACACGAAGATATTTAAGGATATATTATTATTAAAATAAATTTAATTTCTTCGATAACTTGTGACACATGAAAACAAATGTCCAAATGAAGAGTAATACAATATTATATTTAAAACTATAATTTAATTTGTAATTATGAATTTTAATAAATTAATTTTAAAAAATATGTAAAAAATGATTATATAATTCAAATATATTGACAACTAAGTATTCAGTTTTATTTAAAATCATTTTATTTTTCAAAAATATGTTTTATTCAACAATTTTTTTAATTTTTTCTAGGATGTAATAATTATTTTATAACCATTATAAAATTTGTATTTGAAAATATGACCTTATTTTTAAAATCATCATGTCATTATTATCATTTTGTGACATTTAGGTAATATTTTGAAATGGTTGATTTTTGGGTGAATAGTGAAAATATCGACATTTTTAAAAGAAAAAAATATTTAATTTTCTAGTATATTAAAAAATAAATTTTTATATGAATTGTTTTTAATATATGGTTAGTTAATTTTTCTAAATAAATAATCACATTTATACATTTTCGATCAAAATTATAATTGATATTGGTTTAGAAAACTTATAAACATTAAACAACCTTTTTCAGAAAAACATTTTTATTGTGTTTTGAAATTTAACTTTAAATTAATTTATACCATTTATAGAGATTAAATATTGAAAAATAAATTAAATATTTTCAATCATCTAGTGAAAAATTATTAATTAGGATAATTTAATTTTTTTTATCAGGAATAGTAGCTATGGTAAAATATTACTACCTCAATAAATTAAAAAACGATTAAATTAATGTTAAAAAAAGTGATAATGCCACAATTCATCATCATAAAAATTATTATATGAATTTGTTTATAAAATTATCACATTAGACTTGGAATTTAATTTTTATATTACACTATTCCATGAATATAGATTAATAATATTTTAATCTTTTAAAAAATTGATGTTGTGCCCCCCACTAATAAAAGGACAACAATCCTCTATTATTTAAAGATAATATAGTCACCAATATAGACATTACATTACAAATTATATTCTATACATACCCATATAGTAATTATTTTTGTTTATATTCTTAAAATTAATCTCTAAGAGTCCTTACAAATGGATTTAAAAGAGGTATTCAGATTAAGAGGTATACATAAAACTCAGCCTATTTCAATTTATTCCATATTCTGAAACCATAAATAAATGTTATATATTCTAAAATAATTAATTATTTATCATAAATGAAGTGAATTTTTATTACGGTTATTTATCAACCATTTTCGACATTTTTTCCATCAAATATAAAATGAAAAGTATTTCTTATGATTACAATATGAACTACCCATGCTATGCAATGATATGATTCATTCTATATCACCATAATTATTGTATGGTTATTATGATGCATTTAATATTTATATATGATATGTGTGAAATAATTATAATTCTGTAATTATAATATATTATATACCTACAATCATATCCATCTATTAGAAAATAATAATGTCACTCTTGTGTACTTTTGGACTACAACCTACATGTATCGATGTGGATTTTTTTAATTTTAATTTCACATGGTTGGTAATAAAGATAGATTTAATTAATTTATAAGATATATATGAATCCATTATTATTATTAAATGTTGAATTAATTTTTACCTTTATTATTTATATTAATCAAAAATTTGAATCATTAGTTGTGTGTAGGTATATAATATTTTCTATAGGATGTGATATAATTTATTCTTATTCTACTATTTATATAAATCATTATAAAAGTGTATATGACAAATAAATATGATAATTATGTAATGATTAATATTTTAGATATGATTAATCCATGACTAATAAGAAGTGAGAAAACATTATAACTAAAACATATATTAAAAACAAAGCAGTTATCATATGATACAATGACTTTAATAAATAACTATTAACAAACCACTGATAAGATATAATAAGTACACAATAATTGTTCTGTTATGTATGATTATAATTTTTTAATTTATTTTTAAAAAGTTTTTATTTATATTATATAATATTTTAATTAATTTAATTAAATATATGACCGTATTTTAGGTATTTATATTCCAATCACATTTTAATCATGATTGTTTTTTCATGAATTTATATTGAGAAACTTATATGAATCTTATTTTATAAACCCATTTGATTTTACTTATCCAATGGTTATTACTGAAACTGTGAAGTATTATTACCATTTTTCTCTCTCTCGTACTCAAAATGGTTTGGAAGATTCATTTAATAAAATATGACTTTATTTACCTTATTTTTATGAGAAATTATTTTTATTCAAATTTCTATGTATTTTAAAACAAATTCAAGACTACTTTGTACTATTATGATTTTTTTTTTAAATTAAATTTTATCTTTGTATTAAATTATATATATATTTTTTAAAAAGGACTTTCTTGTGTCATTCTATCACATTCTAATGTGGTTCACCCTTGAAATAGTAACTAGACTGGTTGGTGATAATTCCTCATGAACACCTCCTCATATGCCTGGGGATTCAAACAAGAAGTTAGGGTGTAATGGTTGTATAGTGGGAAGCCAATACACTCTTAATTAGTGAAGAATAGAGAGGATGAATAAAGAAATAAATGATAGTTGTAAATAATAATAACGGAAAATTAATAATAAATAAAAATTCTTAAAAGTACTAATAAAAAAAGTGAATGAACCTGAAAAATATGGATACAACCAATCAATATACAACATGTAATACATTCAACAATTCTATACTAATAAAATAGTGAATAAAAATTGACCCAACTCTTTTAGGAATCATATGTACATGTTATGTACTCAGCTCCATGTTATTTTCTAGTCCGAAGTAAATAATGAACAAAGAATCACGATACAAGTCCATACCTATAGTGAAGCCATATATATGGGTTCCAACAATTTCTTGAATAAGGTGTGAGTAAAACTCAATTATCCGCCAATGAAAGTGACTAATGTAGTCCAATAAATTAATATAAAATCTAATAGTGTGCATGTATATCAAATAAATATGTATATCAGAGATGTATAATTAACTATATTTATCTTAGTTTCCCTGTGGACACATGATTGGCCAAACATTATTTGGTCTCTATCGGAATTTCTGAGCTTTTAATATTTTACGTAAATAACCCCAAGACCCATGGTACATACACAAGGTTTCAATGTCCAGATATAAAAATACATGGATTTTATAATTAAATATATGAATCATCTTGAGCATCTAACAAAATGAATTTGGAGTACCGTGAAAAAAAATATAAATAAATAATATGGAATGTTATGTCCACTAAATCTAAATTTTTAATAATGAACATCATGTTTAGAAATTAAAAACAGAAGATAAGTAAATTCATGTCCTTTTAGCCCATATTAACAATATGGAACACCATGATCATTAATTATAATTAAATAACAAGTAACACCATATCCAATAGTTTCAAATAATTATTGATGAAATTCATGTATAATAAATTCAAATAAATTAGTAGGATATCCAGGGAAAAAACACTTAAACCCTTCAAACAAAATTCAATTCATGCGACTTATGAGTTCTTCAAAGACATGGTTTTAAAATATAAACATGGATACTTAATAGTTAATTATTAACTATATTAAAACATCCATTACATAATATGATTTATAGAGATCATTACATTTTTCATTTCACTAGCAGAATATAAGGCATGCTATGTGAAAAAACATTCCATTATAAAATTAAATTTATCTAAATATTTTAGTCTATCATAACAGTAAAACATAATGTAAATGATCAAGGAAAAAGGGGGTTTATCCAACCCACCTAACATCTCATTTAATTATATTTATCTTTTAACTTATTAGGGAAATATATTCATTCCTTAAATTTAATAATTTTATAATGGATGAAGAGAAATTATATGAAATATAAAAATTTATTTAGTTTAAATTATTCACATACCGTTCAGAAGATTTTTTTAAAAAAGACCAAGTGGTGATTTGGTTATTTACAAACTATTTATGATGTAGGAAAAAAATAGGACACTCTTAAATGGGTGTCCTTATTGGAGGTAAAATACCTCCACCCATATCAGATGGTATAAAGAGTGTTAAGGTTGTGGTCTAAGAATTTAATTTATTGTATTTAATAATTGAAGAGAAATTTGTGAAATTCTGTCATGTAAAAAAAATAAAAACCTAATAAAACCATGTCATATTTTGAGAGAAACAACATAAACCACCTACCTTATTCTTTAGAATCTTCACTCATCCACTACTATGATTTTATTCAAGTTAAATTGAGAGAAATTAAGAGGATGGAAAAACTCCCTAAATAATTTCCATATGAGCTCACATGGAAATTATTTCAAGTAAGAAAAAAGAAATGGAGAAATATTTAATGTGGAATTATATAAATACCTTTGGAAAACCAACATGATGAATTAAATTTGATTCCAAAAATTAATTAAGGAGATCCACTCTAAGGTAGAGGATAAAGAATAGGGCACACAAGAAACACCTCATGGGTGAAATGTGGGAGAAAAAAGGATTAAACCACTTTTATGGTTGGTAAAAAATAATAAATTTACCCCTTTTTAAGAGGTTCAGAGTTAGGTCACACAGTTAGGAAAACCAGGTGCCAACTGTGCATTTCCACTTTCCAAGAACACACTTATCACATGGATTCCTCAAAGGATTTTCCAACCATGTGCTAATAGTGCGGGATTAACTTCCCTTGTACCCCAACCTCGTACAGTTGCATTATATAGTTAGAAAACCTATGTGTAAACCATTTTAGTCTCCCCTAAATTATCCACAATATTTCATGGTTTTATGGACCATCTCACATGGTTAACCAAATCGTTTTCCCACACAAAACAAATTCATGGTTTTGTGTCATTTTTAATTCTAACCATGTTCCCAATGTGCTCTTATGATGTCTTTAAAAAAATATAAATTTCCAGCCATGAACTCTTTGGATAATCCTAAATCCTCCAAGTAACCTTCCATTACTCAATAAGATTCAAAAAAATCATTTAAGTGTTCCAATTATTATAATTCAATATTGAATCTAAGTTATGATTTTTCCCTTCCACAAATGAAAAAAAATCCATCAAAAATTTCAATAAATCTAATAAACTAAATCTTATAATATCCACATCATAAAAATTATCATCCCCAAGAAGACCTGGTGTATTTTTAATACATTACCAGATTAAAAACAAGGTTACAACCTCTATTACTTGATTTGATTGAACGGATCAAATTCCAATCGACCACACCCAACTAGGTCACCCAGATTTTTCCTTGGAAGCCTTTATATTACCCTTAATATAAATTGATATTATACCAATGGATCAATTAATCAGGTTCCCCGTGACAACAACCAATTCATATAATAATTTTAATATAAACCACTTCTATTTGTATAGTTCTAAAATTCATACCATTAATATGTGATACATCACCAGAACCCAATTCCAAAATTACTTTATCCCAAGATATGTCAAGGTTATTTAAATATCACTCATTAAGCTCATTCCTAATTTCTACTAACATATCTATTCCAAACCATCATTTACGAGAATGAACATTGTCATGATACAATGCAAGTACAATAAAATACTCGATCCAAAAATTTGGGATTATCACAACCCATATTTGGCCATCTGTCCACACTTAGACTCCCCCAAGTATATATTAAAACTGATAACTAGAATTTACTGTGAAATATAGATTTATATTATTTACTTTTTTTTAGTATCACAGAAGATAAATAATGATGTTCGAATTACTAACATCAAAATCTTATGACCCATTACAAATGAGGGTCACCCACAAGTGACCGATGTCACACTCCCTATCTTAGAAGTATCCATTCCATCATACCAGTGAAATTATTATTCCAAATACCACAACCCATTATCCATCCATCATCATACATAATTAATAGAATGGTTATGAACCTTATCATCTCCGAGAAATAAAATTAGTGTCACCCATCACTCATTCCTGATTCCTGATAATGGTTACCCTGGAATTCAATGTGTTTTGAATTTCAATGAGGGTCACCTCCCCCAAAAACCAATAGTGATGTCCCCACCATATGTATTAACTTATTTCCACTTGTCATGTGAAACTACCATGGATTATTCCATCAAAACATAAATGATATTTATATTTCTCAGAGAATACTTAAAACCCTCTTAACATAGTTAGGAAAATGTCATGATATTTTAAATTATCATCTTGAAACTAAGAGTACATTAATATCCCATAAAAATTCATTTTTAATTATATTGTTACACAATAACATCCAAATAAGATATTCATTTCTTTAATAAATTCCTACAACAACATCTCAAGATAGTGTGTGTCAATTACCACCCACTAGTCAACTAACTCTTTAAACCTGGTTTATTAAGAAATCATTCATCATCACTAAGAACATCATTTAATTGTCCCAAATGTTCAGGACACCATTATATTAAGTGATTTATTTGAAACTATTGATCCTTATACCGAACATGGATTATCAGTGAAATCCCATATCCAATATTTACTTTGTGAAACTATCATGATCCAAAAATTCCATACGATTAGTGTGTACATTTCATAAAAACAGTTTCAAACCCAACTCATGCTCCTTGGGGTCATCCCTCAAAAATGTCTGAATGAATGTTCAATATGGAACCCCAAATTTTATCAAATGAGAATATCCCTTGGAACTCCTCTTGAAATTTGAAACATGATATGTTCCATGATTTACCAAACAACACCCATCCTCAATACATCATTTCCAAAATTAAAACCTCAGATGTGTAGCCACTGGCCTATAAGGCTAGGAATTGGACTATTACTACACATATTTTCTAGTATAGATACCAAGTATTATGAAATTTTTAGAGAAAACCAATGGCACTATCTTGCCTATAATGAAAAACCTATGAAATGTTCCAGAATTAGTCTCAAAATTATTATAAAACCAAGATCCTAACCTATAAAGGTATCCATAAACCTTATATAACCTATTTTAGAAGGCTCATCTCAATAAAACCAACCATATACTCACTATGATATGAGATAAATATTATGGGCCCCTAGGTCTCCGACATTTACCTATTATTCAATCATTAAAACAGGGCCATGAGGTCCATCCACCATGATCAATGGTCACTCAAATGAGAACTATATCCTACATAAGTGTCTCTACCACACGATATATAATTTTCTGGAAAACCCTCTCTATGGGTGGTATATATACATTAAGAAAAAATATCACTGACCTAAAATGGTCAAAACCTAACAACATAGGCATAATATCATCACCTTTTAATTATCGGCATACTAGAACTAATTTTCTCCAATCATCCTTATGGAGGAGTTCTTCCTAGAGGGTGAAATTTCCATTATTAAAGGATAAGGGAATAAAAATCACTGGGTTTCTACATATTGAAGTATCCCCTCATTGTTTAACACACCAGAAAACCTCCCACTGACCTGGGGGTTATGGGGTCATTTCATTATTAAAGAGTCACACACAACTAAAATGATCAAATAGACAACACTAATCATTCTAATAAACTCATATCAAAATTATACCAGTTTGAATATCTAAGGTAACTACCATAATAGGATATAAACTCTCTTAAACATAAGGAATTAAATTTTAAAACAAGTGTAACACAAAAATAGTTAGTAGGATATACCACCTAACATATAAGTCCAAAGAAAATAATGAAATCCCCTATAATCTATAGGTAACATCATCGTTTCCATTCAACATCACAACCAATCTTTATAGATAACCCTACACGAGGGTTCTTGATGATAAACATCATCAATGGTTTCAATTAATCCATTTTATTACATTTAATTTTAGCATAAACATTAAATATTCTAATATATTTGAATTATAGAGTACCAGTTATAAAAGTAAAACTATATTAGTCAATAATTTAGTGGTAACCTCATAGAATTATAGGAAAATTATCACATAATTCCATTTATTTAACCATTTATTTACTCATATGTTCTCATAATTGTCATAGTTAAATAAAATGTAAATTCCACTCTATATATATGAAAACATTCATTAAGTTTCAACTGACATTTTAGTTAAATATTTCCTCATATAAAAGAAAGATCAAAAGTAAAAAATATTTTTTTTTAATTTTAAGAGGGTTGGTCAAGTAATATGGCACCATATATTTACTCAAACATCATATGAGTTGATGATATAACTTTAAATAACCATTTAATATATGATGAATATACCCCCATAGGGCTAATCAACAATTATGAAAATGAGAAAAAACTACCTATGATGGTCTTTTCATGCAAATTTGTGTTCAGTTACATGGTAATACATTACCAAAATAAATATTAAAGTCTCTATTTATCAATATTTGAATCCAATTTATGTGAAACCCAATAAAAATTATTTTATTAATTATTAATCACACCCTTAATGGGTTAATGTCATAAGAAAAAACCCTCATTAACAACCTACATATCTAAACTCATATTTCTTATATAATCATAACAAGCCAAGACCCACCTACTAGGGTGGAGTGATATAAAAGTATTTAGTTATACAGGTAACCATTCCCGTGTTATGGAGGTAACTTCTCAAAATTTTACAAGTAGTATCTTGATTAACAATTATATATAAAAGAAATAATTTTATTTTTTTTAAGAACTGTCCAATTAGTTTTCATTAAAATTTCAATTTATGTTAATTTATTATCGATAAATTATCATATGATTAAATATAATTACACCATTACGGTAGAAGAGAGAAATTCATCTTGGTTGATATAGAAACTTTATTTAAAAAACCATTTTCTTTAACTATAACATTGAATGTTTCACATCAGTATAGAATAAAAGAAACATAAAGTTAATATGGAAAGCATGGTATATAAAAAAGCATGATAAATAACCACCCAATCATGGCATAGCGATAATAATTTCACACAATCAAACAATTATGGTATACATATAATCATGTTAATGACATGTGAATATAATGTTTCTAAAATGATTCACGAAAACACATCGTCTCTTTAAAAAATGATCTTGGATGTAAATATCATAAATTAGTACTAGTGAAGATACATTAATGACTAATAAGGAAATAAAATTCAACTTTAATAATGAATAACATGAACAAGGTTCCCACACTTGAAAAATAGATATATCCATCTTGTGTGGGTTGGCCACTCAAAAACATAACCTATTTACCATGTCCCAAGACATTACTAGTTTCATGTCAACTAGCACCAAATAATATGTCCACGAAACAAAAAAATCTGATACCATTTTATCACATCATGACCTGGTTCTCTCTATAAATAGTAACCAAACCAGTTAACAACAAGGCATGAAGCACACCTCCTTGTATTTGAGATGCTTCTTACTTGAAGTAAGGGTTCAAAGGTGGTACAATTGGGGATAAAATACCCTCGAGATCAGTTATAAAAATATTTTAATAATAAATAAATCAAAGGCATGGGATGATAGTAATAATTGATAAGTAATAAAAAATAGATAATCCAAAATGTTATAATAAAACTAACCCTGCCTGAACATTTCCCATCATTACAAAAGAATTTAATATACCATAGGTAATGAGAAAAATAGTACTAGAATAAAAAATAAGGAATAAATAGAAGAACTAACTTATATGGGTAGAATAAGTACATGATCAACCCTCTTCTCTATGTCGTGTCCTATTCCAAATCAATGAAAAAGCAATGAATCATTATCCAAGTCCTATCTGGAAATTAGAAGATCAATATAGGAACCAATTACAGGAAAAAATTGGGTGTGAGTAAAACTCAGTAGGCCACCACCAATAGTATATAACATAATTAAATTTATGTATATTTAATGTAATATTGTGTAGATATAATAAATAATTTATTAGAAAAAATGATGTATAAATAAACATTATTGGATCAGATTCTTTGTGGGACACTTGAATGACCATACCTTCTACAACATTAGCAAGAATGCTTGGGAATTGAACATTTTATGTACATAAACCTAGGACCCAAGGTATATAACCAAGCAATCCATATCAAAATATAACCTATTCATTTCATAAAAAATAATAACATTACTTTATGCATCTAACCAAAGGAAAAAATATTTCTATATTCCACAATTTAAATAAATAAAATGGAACTTGAGGTCCATTTATTCAAATATCAATAAGAAAATTCATTTATGTAGATTCTTATGAAATGATATGGAATGTCATGTAAATATAGTCCATATTAGTAATATGAAAATTAATATCTGTTAATTCCAACTAAATAATGAATAACTTCATATCCAGTAGTTTCAAATATTTAATGAGGAATTTTTTTTCACACAAATTCAAATAAATTACAATAATCAAAATGTAATTTTTTTTAAATCATTCATACTATATGAAATTCATTTTTCTTACTATTTTTTCCATGGAATACTGTTAAAATGTTGACATGTGTATTTAATGATTAATCATTGAATTTGAGAAAATATTTATTCCATCATGTGATTCATCATGATCATACCATTTATGGATTCAATTACAGAGGATAAGGATGGACTTGTTAATACACACGCCATAATAAAAATGAATTTATTTAATAATGTTGGTAGACATAAAAGTTTATCATAATATAAAAGATCAAAAATCCAGGTGGTTTATCCAAGCCACCTAACATTTAATGTCAATCTATTTATCATTTCAGTTATAAGTGAAATGGATTCAGGCATTATATTAAAAAAATCTGATATTTTGAACATTTAATTCATTTCAATATTATAATTTATTTAGTTAACATTAATCATATACCCTTTATAAGTGTTAGTAAAAAACTAAATATTGATTTGGCTAGTCCCATAAAATTGAAAAAAAATAAGAAAAAGGGAGTACAAAACCAAATGGGTGACCTATGTGGAGGTCATATACCTAAACCAATGTCAAAGGGTCTAAATGTCAATAATTTTATGGTCCAATAATTTAATTTATGATATTTTATAATTTAGGAAAAACAAAATGAATTTTCTTCATACAACTCAATAGAAACAAAAGTTAAGCAATGTGGCTTTAAGGGAAAAGACATAGAACAATGGTCTAATTCATATGAACCATGTCTTTTCATTTTAGGGTTTTGATTCAATCAAAAATGAGATAAATCATAAGAATAGATAAAATACATGAAAATATAGAATATTATATCTCATGGAAATTACAGCCACAATAGAAAATGAAATGGAGAAATTAAAAAGGATTAATTATAGACATTCCATTAGTTACCCAATGTGATCAATGATGAATAATTATGACCAAGAATAAAGAATATTCACACCAAGGTTTTTGATAAGGAGGAATGAGCAAGTATGGGATCTCTATAGTGAAATCTAGGAGAATAGAGGGTAAAACACCTTTTAAGGCTAGAGGGTAAAAATAGTTATTTTTTCTTGTTTTACGAGGAACATCATTATCACACTATGTTAGTAAAACTGTGCACTAACCATACGGTATTACTACCTATGATCTCATGTGCCACATGGTTTCCTTGTATGGCTTTCCAACCATGAGAAAATTATGCATGAATCACTTCCCAAGCACCCCTACTGCCACATGATTGCAAAACATGGTTAGACAAACAGTGTGGAAACCATGAAATAATTTTTGAAACTTACCACTTCTCATTATTGTTTGGGATACTTCTCATGATTAACCAAATTGTGATCCCAAACAAAATAGGCCTCGTAGTTAGTACTAACTATATACTAAACATACACCTAGGGCATGTTTCCCAAAACCTATATTTTAGGTTTTAAACCCTTAAGTTTCTACAAAAAACTCTAAGCCACCTTCCATTCCTCATTCCATTTCTAAAAAAGCCAATTTATGAGTTCCAAATCTTAAAATTTCATTACAAATATTAGTTTAATATTTATACCTTCCACAAAAAAAAAATTCATGTTCCATTAAAAATTTCATCCCATCCAATACACAATATCTTATATTTTATGAACAAGGAACTTTTTACTGAAGGATAAAAAAGTGTTGTTCAATAATTATATCATGAATGAGGATTCCAATCATCATGACCACATAATTCATTAAAAAATTATTTCCATTTTTCCATGTTTCTTTTCAAATTAAATGTTTTCTATAATATTTTAGAATTTTTTTATATTTTAAATAATTGATTTCAAAATGAAAAGGGTATGTTCCAAAAAAAATACATCAGTGATCTATAAATATATTTTTTATTTCTGATAATATCCTTGGATTTTATTATACCGTACTGGGGTTATGATCCAATGATACAATATTTTTTTCATCTATTTATGATTTATGACTATGATGATGACAGGTTTATGGAACCTATTTCATATACATGGGTAATGATGTAATGATAAGATGAATGCATTAAATTACTATAGAAAACATATATTATTTATTAATTATATGATGCATATCACTTAAATTAATTTGGTAATGATTAATATCTCATTATATAATAACGAAGACAATAGGGACCGAATGCAACTCAATAAGGGAATATGTCCAATATGATGGCGGGAACTGACATTTCATGGATACACATTATGATATTAAATACATTGATTTTTGTTTATTAATTGATTAATATTTACTTTGATGTTAATTTTTGATTATTTTTTGTCATTCACATCATGATACAACAATGTTTTGAAAATGATCAAAAATATTATTATTTCATGATGAAAATGATACTTTACAACATTAAACTAGTGAAGGATCTATAATAATGCATAGAATGGAAGAATTGTTTTGAAATTGAGGTAATCATACTAAAATTTGTCCATTCATATCATTAATACAATTAGACATATGAATATGATATATTAAATTAGGAAAGTTCCTCAAAAGAAACACAAAATAGAGGATACATTGACGAATTGAACATGTGAATATATGGTTAACACCCTGAACCATTTTTATCATGACCTAAATTGTAATATTTATGAAAGAACATGTTGATGAATTATACCAAATTTTATACCCCCACTTTAATATGTTAAAAGGAATCAATATTTGTTTTAAGGTAATAGTTATATTGATTCACACAATGAAATCAATTATTGATATCTGTTCATTGAAGGGAGAATATTTCAGAATCTAGAGCCAGAAGTTACACATTATGAATTCTTTTTAGGATGTGAAATCATAGTCATTTGAAAATTTTAATAATCCATATACATGGAATTTTTATGGATGATGATAATTTCATAAGGATCATGATAGATTGAGGAGAGAAAACACATTCTAGATACATGTACATGAAAAGATGATAGAAGTACATGATCCAAGAGCCATGCTTCCTATTCTATTTTATAGCTTCGAGTAACCACACCATATTTCCTCCTCATGATTATCTTGAGAGTGTAGTTTCATATCTATGTGTTATGTGATTATATGGGGTTGTGTGGTGTAGATATTAATTTCAATTTTATATTCATGTTCTGGTTGTTTCATATTTTTTATTAATTATAAAACTCTTTATATTACATCACATGAATTTTGTGTTGTTATTTGAAGAGTATAATATTATTTAATCATTTAATTACCCAACTATTTATATGAAAATTGTAAAATATAGAGTTATTATGTTTAAATAATGTTATAGGGCACCTAGTTCTATAATTGAATCAAGTAATTGACCTCAAAAATGGATAGATTATTTTATTAGTGAAGGTTACGAATACCAAGAATCCTTATGACCCAATTCCAATAATAATTATTAATGAACACATGATTATTTTTATCCATAAAAAAACAAAATCATTGAACCTAAATGTTTCTCATTTTTTTGGAAACCAAAGATGTTTTATTTTCTCATTATCGATATTTATAAAATAATTCAATAAACCATGTTTAAATTCCTGAATTCACTGAGAGAAATCATTAATGTTCTCTATAGATCAACCATGATTCTCATCAAACTGCATTTTATAATGTTATTAGTGAATGTTGAGTTTAAAAATTTATATATATATTTCCATGATATAAGTAATGAAGTATTAGAGGATTTCCAAACTTATGTTTTCTTTTGGAAATGTTTCTTATTTATGCCTATAGTTTTTAGAATTTTATTTTTTTCATTATTTTTTTCAGAAATTTAAACTTGTTCTTATCATGCAGTAGTTTTTGGATCAAATTCTACACATGTGTATTCCACCAAAAGATAATAAGAGAAAAAATATCCTCCTTTATATTTTAATGTTGAATGGCATTTTAGATGATAATAGGAAAAATGTTGGAAGAGGAAAACATTGATGGAAGTTAAGTTAACTATGAAATTATATAATGAGTAAGAAATGATATCCAAGGAAGAAATTATAGGACATAATCGTTAATTAATTATGGAAGAGCCTCATTCATGGGGTCAATCCATCAATACTCATTTCCCTATTTTTTTCTATAAATTTTGATATAACACCTGTGATCATACAAATTATCACATACTCCACTTAATTATATGGGATACCTTATGGGGCCCCAATTATCACATTTAGAGTTTCTTAAAATTTAAAAAATATTACAATTCAATAATTCCCTAAATAAAATGTGATATTATATATTTTTATATTAACATTTATGAACAATGAATGTGAGTTGATATAATGTCTACCCCCACACTCAATCATTACTTGATAAGATCTAGTAAGATTATTTTTCAACAAGTTTTTTCCATCCCTCAATGTATTTGGAGCTGTAAGTAATTATTTTAAACATTGAAAAATTAAATTAAAATCACTATAAATTTCATGGAAATTCTTTAAATGTATTATTATATTCTATTATAATTATAAATTAGTGATTTGGTCGCTAAAAAAACTTGTACAAAGTTCTTTCACATGGAAATCTTTTAATTGTAGATACTATTATAAGACGATCACCTATTAAGAAGTCAGCAGAAGAGATCTATGATTTTTTGGTTGTAATATCCATCAATAATTATAAATAAAATCCAAATAAATGTAAATTTCAAAGATTAAATATTGTGGAAAATATTTGTATTTCCACTCAAATGGATGTTATGTCAAAGAAACTAGATACGGTGATGGAAAATCTTCAAACCAATAGTATTTATTATAAGGCTGTGAATTATTTAAATTATAGTTAAAAAAATTATGAATTGGTATAGAGGTAACTAAAACCAGAATATAAAAATAAAATAATTGGAAAGGATTTCCTCTAAGTTAACTAGGTTTTAAATCTCAGCACGAAAGGGACATCACTGATGAGCCGGTCCTAGTCACTGGAAGATATCCTAGTAACACTCCTGACCACTAATTGTGATTTACTTAAGGAGTTGATAACCTACTCAAAATATCATGTTTAAAATATCTAGGAATTCAGTGATGAATCATAAAATAAATGATCTATAATGAGGAACCTAGGAATCCATGTGGGGAAGATTGACAAGAAATTTAATGAGATTCAAATAAAATATATATAGGGTGATAATGAAATCCCATGACATGGTGTGCTAAAAATTTTCAACATGTGGAGTGGAAACACAACCCAAGAGGCTGTTGTTTAAGTTAAAAGACATGATGATGAGAATGTAGAAGAAGATTAACAATTAGTTAAATGAAATAAGGAAAAACATAGTGATGTTGAAAAAATCATTTAAGAGGAATAAACACCACCATACTGACCACCAATACCATTTCTAGAGAAAACAAGGTAGGATAAGATTCATGAAATTGAGTAATATATCTGAAGATTTTTTTTTTAAAAAATAGTATCATTATTTCATTTTCTTAATCAATCAAGATCATTAACACCTCTGTGATGTTCATGAAATTTTTAGTATAGAAAAAAAAAATCTTGAGGAATTAGGAACCATCCCGCTAGAGGGGGGATTCTTATAAGGGGTATCAAAAATCATAAAAAAGAATTAATATGATCTATGTAGTTTTTCTATTATGATGAATAATATTCCAAACATGTTTGGTAGTTCTTTATGTGATTTAAGTTAATGTTTCAACATAATTTCATAGTCGACCTTCATGATATTGGGATTGAGATAATGAAGCTGAATTGAGTTTAGAATAAAATTACAAATAAAAAGGTGAGGCATCCCTAAGGACTACTTGAATAAGTCATATTCAAGGTAGATAAGTTCTACGTTCTAGTGTATAATCATTTGGTAGATATGGATTAATATAAGACCAAAATTCTCTTCTAAATACTATCCCTAACTATAGGAAGGGAAAAAATTAATGATAAAATTGTGGACTAAAATTTTAGTGTTTGTGGATAATAAATGAATGTCAATATACACCGTGTATTGAAATATTTGGAAGAAATATATGATGATTTGAGAGAGGATACTTTTCAATGAATTTAGGTGTAATTAACCAAACTAGTTCAACCCAACTAGTCACATTATTCAACTATTTACATATCCCTATGTGTGTTCCAGATCGCTATGAGTTCCTGAGAAGCATTAAGAATAAATATTAACATATTGTGAATGGTTTCACCCACGGAATATCAGAATAACCCATCCATAAAAAGGTATGTTCACACCAATTATATCAGAGTCAACAATATAAAATTAAATATATAGAGTACACAATAATGACCAAGCATATACCATAAGCAATGGCATACAACATAGACACGACATTCTAAAATAGGAAATATGAAATTCATAATATCTCAATTTAAAATATCAATAATCAAAATAATTGTAACAAGAACATAAAAGGAATAGACATGACATCCCAAAAGATACACTATAAAATAATGACTTCACACAAGAAACTCTATGAGACCACTTCTCCTCTATAATGCACCAGATGGTGGAAATCATGAACACCCACCCTAGTACATGGTTCCCTTTCCTTTACATGTGTCCTAAAAAATTAAATCAATATACTCCAAAAGGAATATGTTTGTAGTGAGGAAAAAATCTCAGTAGGATGCCATAATGAATCTATTTATGTCTTTTACCCATGAAAATAAATAAACTAGTTTTCATTATATTTGATAAAGAAACTATATTAAAAACATATCAGTTTAAAAAACCATTATAAATACATTTGGTTTTCCCATTTCCAACAAAATAGGTTTTCCAAAAACATTTCTCAACATAGATCAAATAAAAACAAGTCTAAAGAAGCTACATGATAATAATATCTATCAATTCATGATAAAGGTGACAATAAAATCAATATCAAATAAACACAAAAACTGAAATACGTATAACATGGGACATCACATCAAACATAGAACATAAAAAATTAATAATCAAATAAACCATCTTAACATGATTATGATGACCTAGGGAAAAAATAGTAAAGGTACAATGTGAGTGACTTTTAAAAATTATGAAATCCAAAAAAAAAAAATTGATTCTCTAACAGTCAACCCCGAGCCCAACTCCATGATTCATCACAATCACTTAGAAAATGAATTATAGATCTCACCGCCTTTCTATCCAAATTATATCATGGTTAATTAGAAACAAAAATGGATGATTGCATGGTCCTCATCACCAAAGTATCTTATGGTCCCACGAGAAAACACTCAACTACACCACAATTTACACAAGTGGTACTCCATTCCAAGAAAATCACAAACAAATACCATACATGAAAATTTATATCAGATGACAGTTTCAGTATCCAACATGAAGATTTTATAAAATAACATTCTTCAAGGTAAAACTATTTCTAAAAATATTTTATAAATCTATTTTTACCACAATACCTCTTTAAACCATTTAAAAAATCATGGTGTGAAAACAAACTACACCAATTTAGAAAACCCTCTAAAAATACCCAAATTACCAAACAAAGCAACAAATTATATCTAGAATGAGATACCCATCAAAAATAAACAAAAAAAGTATCTATTTGATTAATAAAAATTATAGGACATATTATATTTAATGGTAATATATAGAAACCATATTTAAATAGAGACACATACCTAGAATTCAGTTCCATCCTCATCGTCATTGATGAAAAAAACAATGAAGAGGTAAAAGAATACTGCACACAACTAATACACTTAAAAACAAAACAAAATCCAAATTGAAACCCTAGGTTCATCCAACCCAACCATCTATGATTCCAAGTATCCATTAATGTTGAAGAACAAGCCTTGTGATGGGGGATGTAAAATGAAACTAATAATCTTTGGAACCACCTCAAGATAAATAATAAATAAATAAAGAGAAAACAACCAACAATGGAGAGGGTAATCTTCCACCAAAAGGATGAAGGGCTATGCATGATAGGAGTATAATATATAGGACAAACATGTCTAAAATTCATAATGGGAAATGGTAAAAGTACATATTTTAATGAGTTATCAATGGACTCATTTTTTGTCTATAGGGTTTGGAAAACCATACACAAACTATGTGGGGATACTGTCTCCCAAAAACCTAAGATACCATGTTTTCCCTGGGAGCTGAATGACTTGAAAAATTCCCTAACACCTAGAAAATTATCATTATCCCAACCTAAAGAACCATTGTGCGGTTATATATACTGTTAAACAAACTAGTAAACCACCGTGCGATAATTCTATTTCTCACAAAACTACTATTCTCAACTGCAGACATCAAAAAAACCATAGATAAACCAAATAAAAAATAAAAATCATAATTTGTAAAACTAGTGATCCAATGGTTGTCATAAACTCCCCACCATTCCACTTTTTACCCCTACGTGTCCTCAGGCATCATCTTAAGAATATAGGTGAGGCCACTACTCCCTAAAAAGGCTTATTGATCCCATGTCTCGAGGATATCACCGCCACGATAATAGAGAACACAAGGCAATTGTATCAAGATAACATGAATATCCTTTTTAATGCTAATCAATGATATGAACTAGATACTCCATATTGGTGGTATCCGGATCACACTCCAAATCTGTTGTGCACTGGGTTGAATTTTTTGTCAACAAGGTGTCAGGGATTCAATGGATGACAAGGAGTGTCAATATGTGAATGACAAAGGAAGTTATGGTGATGGTGATGATTGGAGAATGACCATTGTATTGAGAAGCATGTCACATAGGATAATCACTAAGTGGCATAGGAGGTAATGGTTGAAACATTCTCCATACTAAAATAAGACGATTTTAGAGCTGATCTTAAGTTTAAAGAACTTGTATCAACCAGATACAATGTCACAAAATTGTTAGAAGTCCATGCATTGTCTTCCCAATGCATGATGAGAGAAAGGAGATCCATCCCTCTTACTAAGTGGATGAAGTAATGGAGAACCATCCACAACTACTAAGTGGATGAAGTGGTTTGAAGAAGACCATGCACTATCACTTAGTGCATGAGGATTTAAATATGATCCAACCTCATCTATGATTTTATCAAAGAAGTACATTGAAGATCAAGTGATTTATGATTAATGGGTGATGAAGATTCATGAGATATTCTTGGGGATTCAATCTCCTACTTGAAGAAGAAAAATAAATGTTGAAGAAGAGGTATGAAGTTCCTAAGAAGTTGAAGGGGAGAAGAAGATTGGTTGGTTATAGTACTTTTCATTTGAACCAAGTACACAAAAAAAAGAAGGCCAACCAATGGGCCGACCTCAAGGCCTCAACCCAAGGCACATGTTGGACTCATCTCACTATGACCAAGGGGAAACCTCGTTTGCCAGCCCAATGAGCCCGGCCGTGTGTATGCCTGAGCCACGCGGAGGTCAAGCCCGCGCAGCGTGGGCACCAAGGGCGCACCTGTGAAGGAGTATAGTGGGAGCTAAGCTTGCCCAGAGGAGCATAGCGGGAACTATAGCACGCCCGCAGGAGAACCGGTGTGGGGCAGCACCGGAGGGGGGAGAAGAGATTTCTGAATAGATTCTAGGAGGAACTGATTGATAAACTGCGCAAGAACCGCGACGCGTTTCGATGTGGGATGAGTTTTTAAAATGCAGAGGAAATTATAGCCGCTCATTCGATCACACGTCTAATCACTGCCGTCCATCTCATCCGCGGCGATGCGTTATAATCCCAGCTGTCTGTGATCATTAAATGCGGATCCAACGGCTTAGGAGATTGTTTTCAACCTCTTGCCGAGCTGAGGACACCCCGTGATGCCTCTTGCGAACCAGAAGCACCCGAGAAATGGAGAGGAAGCTCTCGGCTGCCACTGATGAAGATGAGGCCTTCATTGTGTTCGTCTCCCCTTCAAGAACACATGCATGCGTTAAAATTAGCATGCATGCAATGACATAAAGAATTCGAATGAGGCCGAAGAAAACAGAGTTGCAAGGCAGTGTGCTCTTGCATGGATCAGTGTTGAAGAAGGTTTTCACGCGTTCGTAGATCCATGCACGTGAAGGAAGGTGAAGAAGAATGGACCGGTGTTGAACAGAGAATAAAAATAAGATTTGAGGAAAATATTGAAATCCCGATGTTTGTGGGAAATCAAGATTTAGTTACACGGAAGACCCGAGGCATCCTCTGCCTACAAAAGGAGGATCTGATGCCTTGAAGAGGGCTCTTGATCACTTGAGAAAAACAGAATTCCCGCTAAGCTTTGAGTAATGCGAAGTAAATCTCTGCACCCAACCTGCAGGGGAAAACAGACCAGAGCCACCCGAGGCTCTGAGAGTTCTGTTCGTGCTATCCATGTGCGAAAGAAGTAAGGAGGAGGCCACCATGTGCGCTCCCCTGTCTGACTGGGAAGAAGCCAGGACTTGCGCGCCTACTGCCTATAACACTTGTGAGGTTGCAAGTTTCCGCACTTGTGTGCCCTCTATGCCCACGAACTCATGCAACAGAAGGAATCCACCACGCCACCTGCGCGGTAGGAGGTAGCTGTCGTACCTGCGCAACAGAAGGAGTTTCTGCGCCAACTACTCGGTAGAAGCTGCCGCAACCTGCGTGGTTGAAGACAGGATTTGGCTGCATCCTTGCGTGCCCTCCTTTGAAGCAGTACTGAAGAAGAGAAAGGCCACAACACATAATTGGGTTTGTGTGTGTGTGCAATGTGGAGAGGAAGGCCACACCACACCTCAGTTTTTTGTGTGAAAATAGAGGAAGTCCACACCATATTTGTGTGTGTGTGTGCAATGAAATGAGAAGTTCGTAGCCTTTTTATGTGCACAAGTGAAGGAGGCCATACCTCTTGTGTGCGCCCAAGTGAAGGAAGAAGATACATGCATATCCATGCATGTATGAATAAGTGAACAAGTGGGTGAACACCTTGAGAAGAAAGAGAGATGGAGAAATTCACACTAAAGAAAAACATACAATTTGGTGTGTGTGAGAAAGAATAAAAGAGTGTGACTCCAAGAAAATGGTTGTGTGTTCTTAACAAGTAAAGAGGCCATTACCTTAGTGCATGCACAAGTGGATTTCGCAGACTTTGAAGAAGAAGAAAAGAATAAAGGAAAAGAAGAAGGTGTGTGTGCAAAAAGAGTTTACACCCATTGAGGGTTTTATCACACAAAAAAGAAAAGGGGAATGCATGCTTGCATGCATTCACATGCATACGTAAATAAAGAATCATTTGTGTTTGTGCATTTGAGAAGTCCAAGAACAAAGGTACTTGAAGATGATTGAGATTCCATGAAAACATTGCATGAAGAGTCAGAGATACCATGAACTAAGTGCATGATGATTAATTAAAGAGAGACTGAAGCCAGACTGATGTTAAAGACATTATTCATCAATGTTTTCTGTAGTGGAGAATGCCGAGAAGATTGAGTGGGCATATTCAGTGTAAGAACATATTTTCCAATCAAGATTCTTGAAGACAGAGGTCGGGTCATCCTGAGAAGATGGAGATATAGCCCGAGCAAAGAAGAGGAGTCATGATCACCACAAGTGATCAGAAGAAGTGATCAAGGCCAACAGACCATATCCGAGGCTGATGAAGACTCTTGAAGAGATTCTTAAGAAGAATTTCTACTCGTGTGACTTGAGGAGCCAGGAGAAGACTCCCCCTGTGAGATTTCGGGTGGAGAAGTCTTCAGTGGAATCTGAAGTAGGCCAGTGGGACTGTAGTAACACTATGGGATATAGTATAAAGAGCCTCTTGTGGGACTTAGGAGAGGTACAGTGTGACTCTGTACCGACCATTTTAATTGTGAAATATTATAGTGGAGAATCCATGTTGGGGCGTTTAACTGACATGGCAAGGATGTGGGCCTTTGGAGCCGAACCTTGTAAATCCTTGTGTCCTGTGCCTTTACATTTACTACATCACTCGAGGAAAGGCTGAGAGATATAAGAAGAGTGGATCGAGGCCTTAAAAATCCATATGGGTTTAATTGATAAAGAATCAATTAGTAAAAAGTATAAAAGGGTCACTGATTCACCCCTCCCCCTCTAAGTGATCACACTGATCTGGGCACATCAATTAGTATCAGAGGGAGGTTCCCTCTAAAAGATCCAAGGGAGTATTTATGAAGTGACGATTTGAAAAAATGAGTAAACACCCTCAAATGGAGATATCTGCGAAGACTCAGAAAAATAGAAAGGAAAAAATGTCAAGAAGATGAAGAATAAGGTTGCTACTAATAGAGAAACACCTTCCACTGAAGGTAGTGTGAAAGTCACAACAGATGAAAATTCCTTTTATCACTCTTCTGATGAATCCTTCTCTAGTTGTGATGATGATGGATAAATCAATGATGTTCTTATTGCACTCAAATATCTTCAAGAGACAGTCCACAGGGAAGTGGAAATGGGTATTGCTACAAGTATCCATGATCTTGAAGAAAAAAAAATTCAGCTAGAAGAAGAAGACAATTCTATGGAATATCAATTGGCAAGAAGGGTTGGCATAACCAACACTCTCACAAATCTAGTGAAGGCTAAAGATGAAACCATTTCCCTTTGTAGTGAATGAATTGATGATTTCACTGAAGAACTACAATGAATAATTTGTGTGAAATAATTCATTGAGATAGTGTTCAAAGTAGTTTTCCATGCACTGGAAAAGTGGCACAGAGTGTCAATGGTGGTCAAAGATTCTCAACTAGAAGGAAAAGTAAAAAGGGTAATGGAGCTTGAAAATTCATTGCAAGAAATGAAGAAGGTGCATGAAGACCAGATGAAACAACTGAAAGAGAATTGGGAAGTAAATCTAAGAATTTTTGAGGATGAGAAGAACTCTTTGAACATGAAATGCTTAGAACTAGAGGTGATATTGAAAAATCAGAAATCACCAAAAGATGAAGCCTCCCAATCAGCTGGAGAAGAAATGCTTCCACTCAAGTGTGCATTGAGAAGGATGATTCCAAAAGAAGGAAATCCTCTAATGAAAGGGAAACATCTTCTAAGAAGAAGGTACCATCCACCCAATCTTGTACTCATGCTTCCAAATTTGTTTCCACAAAAAGTGTAGGATGGAAGAATAAATATAAACATGTATGGATGAAGAAGATGATGAAAGAGAGATATTTTTAAAAAATAGAACAATTCAAGAGAAAGGCCCAACAATCAGAATAAGTCATGAAGACAAGATTTGTGGGTCAATGTTGGTGTTGAAAAAGGTATGGGTGTTGTGAAATGGATTTTTGGTAAAATCCTCTAAATGTAAAAGCACAATGGAAGCCCATTCCAAGGGGAAGAAATCCAAAGAAGAAGAAGAAAAATCCACAGGTCCAGAAACATCTGTTTACTGCAAACAGATTTGGAATGTTTGATAACATCTGGGATGAATGCAAAAGTGGTCACAAGAATGATACATAACAATCTTTAAATGTATCCAAAGCTGAAAAGAAGAGAAGATCACAGAACCTAGACAAGAAAGAAGAAGTATTCTTGGGAAGAAAATAGAATAATGTTGAAAATGCTCCTAAGAAGATTTTGAAAAAGAAAGAGATGTCCTTGGATTTTAAATCCAAGAAGGGTGATGCGTCCAGAAGGACTACCAAGAAAAAATGTTACTACTGTGGAAATAAGGGTCATACCTTGGATCTTTGTAAACAATACATGGAACTAAATAGAAGCAAACTACACTAAATAGGACAATGAATCCAGAAGAAGAGGAAGGGATTGATTGAAAATAAGATGCCTAAGAAAGGTAGCTTGAAAAATCAAAGGAACCATGTGGAACATCCAAATATGATGCCTCACTTCCAAATGACATATTAATCATCTGGACAGAAGATTTGGAAAGAATGAGAAAGGAAGAAAATTCACATGCCAAAGCTAGTGCAAAAGAAAAACAAAAGATTTCACATGAAGATGATGTTCTGTGTGTGAGGTGTATTAAAGCTATTCATATTAGTAATAAATGCATTACACTCATTCCAGCTCAAAAAGAATTCTTCAAGAGAATGAACATTGCACCAGGAGATTGTAGTGCTCAGATGGCACTTAGAAAGAGAGGAGTCACAGACAATGAAGTTGAAGAGGTTTTAAGATCCACACCAGCACAAACATCATTGAAGATCAAATGTACAAGTGTGAAGAATGGAGAAGGTGGAACATCTTGGTTGAGAGAATCTTCCCAACCTTGTTGTTCACACTGATGAACCAAGGAGGTTCCATCTTATTCCCTAATCACTGGTATATACATGTGCTCACATTTCGGGGAATTGAAGATGATGATAATTCTCAAATTGAGTATGGTATGGACAGAATGGAGTGCACCCCTAGAGGGTCTAATATGAAGAAGATGATCTTTTGAGATTCATATCATCTTGTGATGAATGATGGTATTCCACTCACACATTCATCCCTTGTTTCTTAATTGTATTTAACATGTTAATTAAGGGGGAGTGTTTCATTGAAGAGAAAAGGATGAAAGGGGGAGCTTTATCTTTTCACCTAAACATTCTAATGAGTTTGGTGAAGTATGTGCAAAATTTAGCAATTCATTGATATATCTGAAAAATTTCAACCCCTTGAAGCCTAAGCATGATCTCACATGTATAGTGAATTGTGGACAACATTGAATTCCTTGGTTACATAACTCTTGTTTTCTACACCATGTTAGCCCAAGTAGACATAGAGATGATTTACTAAATGCTCTTTTCTAAAGTGAACATGTGACATCATCCCTCTCTTAGTGATTTTCAAGAAGATTCTCTTCAAAGGGAGGAAGAAATATTTTGAAGAGAACCATTACACACCTTTGCATTTGGTTACCAATAAGGGGGAGAAAATATTGTCACACATATTGACCCATTCATATGTGCTCTAGTGATATTGACAACAAATAGAAAGGGGTAGAATGTTGTGTACTATGTTTCATTTTTTGTCAATAAGGTGTCAGAGATTGAATTGATGACAAGGAGTGTCAATATGTGAATGGAAAAGGAAGTGATTGTTATGGTGATGATTAGAGAATGACCATGGTACTAAGAAGCATGTCACATAAAAGAATCACTAAGTGGAATAGGAGGTAATGGTTGAAACATTCTCCATACTAAAATCAGACGATTGTAGAGATGATCTTAAGTTCAAAGAACTTGTATCAAGAAGCTACAATGTCACAATATTGTTAAAAGTCTATGCATTGTCTTCACAATGCATGAGGAGAGAAAGGAGATCCATCCCTCTTACTAAGTGGATGAAGTGAAGGAGAACCAACCACAACTACTAATAGGATGAAGTGGTTTGAAGAAGACCATGCACTATCTATTAGTGCATGAGGATTTAAAGATGATCCAACCTCACCTATGACTGGATCAAAAAAGTACAATGAAGATCAAGTGATTTTTGATTAACGGGTGATAAAGATTCCTGAGATATTCGTGGGTATTCAATCTACTACTTTAAGAAGAAGAAGAAATGTTGAATAAGAGGTATAAAGTTCCTAAGAAGTTGAAGAGGAGAGGAAGATTGGTTGGTCATATTACATTTCCTTTGAACCAAGTACACAAAAAAAGAAGGCCAACCAATGGGCCGACCTCAAGGCCTCAACCCCAGGAACATGTGGGACCGAGGTCACCACTCCCAAGGGGAAACTATGTAGGCCATCCCAATGAAGTCGGGCCGTGTGTAAGACCGATCCACGCGGAGGTCAATCCCACACAGCGTGGGTGCCAAAGGCGCGCCTGTGAAGGATCATAGTGGGCGCTAAGTACGCCCAGAGGAGCATAGTTGGCGCTAGAGTGCGCCCGCAGGAGAACCGGTGTGGGGAGGCACCTGAGGGGGGAGAGGAGAGTTCTGAACCGATGCACGGAGGAACTTATTGATAAACTACACAAGAACCACAACACATTTCGATGTGGGATGAGATTTTAAAACATTTAGGAAATCCTGGCCACTCATCCAATCGCGCGTCTGATCGCTGCCGTCCATCTCATCCGCGACGTTGCGTTATAATCCCAGCCATCTGCGATCATTAAATGCGGATCCAACGGCTTATAAAATTGTCTTCAACATCTCGCTGGGCCGAGGACACCCCGCGATGCCTCCTGCGAGCCAGAAGTACCCGAGCGATAGAGAAGAAGCTCCCGACCACCTTTGATGAAGATGAGGCCTTCATTGTGTTCTTCTCCCCTTCACGAACACATGCATGCATTAAAATTCACATGCATGCAACGAGATAAAGAATTCGAGCGAGGCTGAAGAAAATAAAGTTGCGAGGTAGTTTTTTCTTGCATGGATTGGTCTTGAAGAAGGTTTTCATGCGTTTATAGATGCATGCACGTGAAGGAAGTTGAAGAATAATGGACCCGTGTTGAATAGAGAAGGAAAACAAGATTTGAGGAAAATATTGAAATCCCGAAGGTTGTGGGAAATCAAGATTTTTTTACACGAAAGATCTGAGGCATCCTCTGCCTATAAAAGGAGGATACAATGCCTTGAATAAGGCTGATGATCACTTGAAAAAAACCGAAGTCCCACAAAGATCTGAGTAACGCGAAGTAAATCTCTGCACACAACCTGCTCGGCATAACAGACCAGAGCCGCCCGTTGCTCCAAGAGTTCCTTTCGTGCTATCCTTGCACGAAATAATTAAGGAGGAGCCCACCCTGCGCGCTCCCCTGTGCAATATGGACGAATCTGGGCCTTGCGTGCCCGCTGCCTATAACACTTGTGTGGTTGCAAGCGGACGCACTTGTGCGCCCTCTATGCGGTTGTGTGTGTGAAAAAGGAGGAATGCCACACCATCTCTGTGTGTGTGTGTGTGCAAAGAAACAATAATTCCATAGCCTTGTATGTGCAAAAGTGAAGGATGCCATACCTATTGTGTGCGCCAAAGTTAAGGAAGAAGGTACATTCATATCCATGCATGTATGAATAAGTGAAAAAGTGGGTGAAAACCTTGAGAAGGAAGAGAGAAGGAGAAATTCACACTAAAGAACAACACACAATTTGGTGTGTGTGAGAAAGAATAAAAGAGTGTAACTCCAAGAAGAAGGTTGTGTGTGCTTAACAAGTGAAGAGGCCATTACCTTAGTTTTTGCACAAGTGGAGTGCACAGACTTTGAAGAAGAAGAAAAAAATAAAGGAAAAGAAGAAGGTGTGAGTGAAAAAAGTGTTACACCCATTGAGGGTTTTATCACACCAAGTAGAAAAGGGGAGTGCATGCTTTCATGCACACACATGCACACGTAAATAATGAATCATTTGGGTATGTGCATTTGAGAAGTCCAAGAACAAAGGTTCTTGAATATGATTGAGATTCCATGAAAACATTGCATGAAGAGTTAGAGATGCCATGCACTAAGTGCATGAAGTTGAATTAAAGAGAGACTGAAGCCAGACTGAAGTCAAAGACATCATTCATACGAGTTTTCAGTAGTTGAGAAGACCAAGAAGATTGAGTGGGAATCGTCAGTGCTGGAACATATTTGTCCATCAAGATTCTTGAAGACAGAAGTCGGGTCATCCTGAGAAGAAGGAGGTAATGACCAAGAAAAGAAGAGGAGTCCTGGCCACCACAAGTGATTAGAATAACTGAGCATGTCCAGAATACCTTATCCATGGCTGTTGAAGACTCTTGAAGAGCTTCAAAAGAAGAAGAGCGACTCGTGTGACTAGAGGAGCTAGGAGAAGTCCCCCTTGTGAGACTCAGGGTTGAGAAGTCTTCGGTGGAAGCTGAAGCAGGCCGGTGGGACTCTGGTAACACTGTAGGATGCAATATAAGTACCCTCATGAGGGACTCAGGAGAGGTACAGTGTGACTCTGTACCAACCATTGTAAATGTGAAATATTATAGTGGAGAATCCATGTTGGGGCGTTTAACCGACATGGCAGGGACGTAGGCCTTTGGAGCCGGACCTTGTAAATCCTTGTGTCCTGTGCCTTTTACATTTACTTCATCACTTGAGGAAGGATTGAGAGATACAAGAAGAGTGGATCAAGGCCTTAACAAACCATAGAGGTTTAATTGATAAAGAATCAATTAGTAAATAGTTTAAAATGATCACTGATTCACCCCCTCCCCCTCTTAGTGATCACACTGATCCGGGTACATTCAATCATTATACTCTAACACATAATATGGATCCCAATGGTATCTATTCAATAAGAAAAGATGGAAGAAATCATTGATTGAAGTTAGATACTAAAAAAATTTAATTAATAGACTCCCTTCCCAAGATTCTCACCAAATTGAAATGATATGACATAACGCAGTTCCAACATTCCAAACTTCCCCAATATGTGGTGCCCCAACTGAACAATTTCCTGAAGCGATATCTACACACCTACCTAAAACTAAAATGGACATTTGTGATAGTTTTAATATGAATTATCAAAACTGGGGTTTCACTATCCATTTCTAAATAATCTAATCTATGTCAAGCATCTCTTAGGTGTGACATGGTCCTATTAAGGAACACTCACCATACTCAACACAACATAATGGGGATTGCCATGGTATCCTATACAACACCTCAAATAGTTGCATCATAATCAAGTAAAAATAAATAGTTTTATAAAATAATTCACCTAGTGGAATGTTCCTTTCCCATAAACCTCCATGATCATGTAAACAAGCTCCCATCAAATCCTCAAGATTCCTGATGGTCTGTTCTGACTAATCATCTATCTATTGGAGATACATTGTGATCAATATCTAGTGGGTTCCCAAAGCCTCATAGATTATCTTCCATAATTGGGAAGTTAAATGGGTATCCTTACATGAAACTTTCATTGAGGTAAATCAATGTATATTAAAAAATCCCAAAAATACTTTTGTCTATGATCCTCTACCTGCATAAACTCTCAGATCAGTCGAAATTGAGATGATTTAATTAGAAATATATATAATAACCCATAAATAATATTTCCAATAGTGATTACAAGGTAGTAATATTATAAACAAATAGAGATCATATTACATTTCTATACAATAATGGGAAGTTGATGCATCAACCTGGATAGTCTTAATGCTCATATTTGACCATCTGGTAGGTTATGTTTCATGAAATGAAATCTGAAACTACATGGCACATCTTAGGCCACCAATATCATCCCATCAAGATATATAACATCTTAGTTTCCCCCAGTTGAATATACCAACTGGAATGATGAACTTCATTCATCATCCCATGCCTCAAAATCATAAGAAATACCAAAAAAATTCAAAATATGATAGATCCATTGGGAGATCGATACCAATCACGTGTGATCTCCACCCATTTACACCACTAAAAATTATATGAAACTCAAAGTCATATAACGTGTCATATAAAACATGATCAATGGGATAATGAGTGACTTACACACTAGTCAGTGACTGTTATTATAAGTATTTATACACCTCTAGACTGAGATCAACAAACAAATAGGCCACACCCCATTCAACCACATTTTCTTGAATGAGTTTTTTTGGAATATTCCTTCTAAAATATTCGATGACCACATTCCCCTTCCAATATTTATATTAAATATTTAAATAAAAATTATAAATATATTTCAACCAACATCTCTGTATGAGTTTTAGGAACCTCTTAGTGAAAAAATGTATTATAAATTTATGATCTATGTAGAATGAAAAATTATCCTTATAGAGATAATGGAAGTACTTCTTTAATGAATGCACTATGATATTTGGTTCCATGTAATGGGTGGGACGATTACAATCATATGGGTGTTCCTACTAAAAGATATAGGACACTGCATGACTATCTTGCATTAGTATACACACCAAACCCTCACCAAAATCATTATAAAACACTACATAAATACTCCATGGATAAGGACTATCAAAACTGGTGCATATATAAAATGGATCTAAAACTGCTCAAAAAAAATATAGAACTTCTCATTGAATTTAAAAAAACCCATTTATAATTCAATATTTTCAAAGTAAAAACATTCATAAATAAATCCATAATGAAAATTTTATAATACCCATAAAATCCCATAATGATATTGATCGCAAACACATTCTTAGACTGTTCCAAAGACATATTTTTCCAAAACCACTAAAGTTCAACTAAAACCTCTTCCTTGAAAATCTTATGGTGCAAAAACCATAAGACTTGGATCTAAAAATAAAACATGGATAACTTTTTATTTATACAATGGTCCCTTAAAACACTCAAAACAACTTCCAGATAGTCGGTGTGCTCCCCTCATGTCTTTGAGTAAAACAATATGTTTTCAAAAAACAAAACCATGAATGATTCCAACGTTAATTGGATGATTATTTTTATAAATTAAATATAAAATATATGATATTTGGTAAACCCAAATGGAATAACTAAATACTCATAATTTATATGATGTCTTCACAATGATGTCTTTGGAACATCCACTTATTGGATCATCAAATGGAGGTACCCAATTCTCCCATCAATCATTGAAAACAAATGGATTCCCCTGAATTTATCAATGAGATATTAAATTATAGGAAATAGGTATTTATTCATCAAAGTAACTTTGTTAACATTATGATAGTCTATTAAAAATATGATGGTTTAATAGATTTTTTTTGAATATAGAACCAGTGAATCTAATGGTGACATGCTGCAATAGATAAATCCCTTTCCCTTGAGATACTATAGCTGGCCTATTAATTATTTCATCTTATCTAGATCCATTAGATAAGATTGAAAGGATACCAATATCGTATGGCGAACATATCGATTGTAAACTCGACCCCTAAATGGGGAAAGATATCAAGAAAACCTCTTGAATAACATATTTGTACATTTCCAAGAACATTGTATGTCCACCCCAGAAACAATTCACCATAGTATTGAGAAAAAACCAAGATAAATATCATGAAATAAACCCCCAATATGACGAAATAGGTCATTACCTCCCCGATTGTGGTTCCTTCCCACCCAAAAAGTTGTCAGTGCTCCCATCAAAATTATGGAACTAGAACGTATAGTGATGGAATTTTACTAGCTATTTAAAGCTAATAAACCAATTCATTGAAATTATAAGGTCAAAAACATCAATGTCTAGAACAAGTATGTCCTAGAAGTCTTTCACATAAGCTACCAATACTTGGTACCAAGGGATCTTGAATATTTTATCATTTCTTCCAACCCAATGGGGTTAGAAATTCCATAAAGTATGTAATTAACAATTCATTATTACCCAAATCATCTATTATTTTCATATAGATTAATTTGTGGGATGTAATAGTATAAAATAAAATTTATTCATTTAATGATTCTATAAAAACCATACCTATCATGGTGACTGACCTAAAATATGAGTACTATTGTATAACCAATGATGCATTGAGATTTTTTCCATATGACCCATCGTGTGACTACCTTTCAGAGGGATAATATCATATACTATAAAGGTGATATCCTCCTCCCATGTAATCCTCTAACATAACCTAAGATAATGTTGAAAACATTGATCCCAGACTGCTCCCTCATGAAGCCAACTGATAGAATCACTAGAGATTAACCAGGATTCCAAAATAGTGGCACACCATCATAGCCTTTGGGAAACTAAGACTGGTGTTTCCACCCTCCCGCATTGGTAAATGATGACTAATTAATGACTCAAACAATCCACTTGAGTTGAACAACATTACTGATTGACATTATTTCTACTTCTTCAAAGAGGATCATCGAACTTTTGCCTCTTTGAAGGTGAATTTTTTTAGATTCTTCCCACTCCAACATCTCCATTGAATCCTATCTCTCCATGAACTCTACCTCGACCTTTTATTCCTTATCAACAACCTCAAAATATTTATGTAGACATTCGATAAAAATCATAGACCATATTTATAGCCTCAACCCCATCTCAAAACACCAGGATTTGTGTTATTATCCATGAGATCTAGAGAGACATGTAACAACTCATTTAATTAGGTGGCATGCTACATTACTGAACAATCCATTATATCTATATTTGATTATTTATATTATATGGTATTTTAATGTATATAATTCCATATTTATTTTATTTTTATTTCTAATTCTTTGATGCTTTTACTTGTTTGGTGTTTTATGGTTTGATAATAAATATTTCCAAAATAGGAGAAAAGAGATATGATTTTTGTGAGTTAAATAAACATCATGTCTTGAGATTGACTCATGAAACTATGATGGAATTTTTAATCCAAATTCGAATATTACAAAATAGTAGAGCACACTAATGAATTGGAGGACATTTATACACCATGTAAATATTACAAAATAAGTGTTTTTAGGAAAATATACTACCACCATTGCATGCATTGACTTGTAAAATTATAGGAGAATCTAATACACATCATGTACACTATACATGATGTTAATGTTTTGTTTAGAGAAAGAAATAAATAATTTTCCATTGCATTGATATTATTCCATGTAAATTTATACTACATGAATTCATTGAGAAACCTAAAAAATAAAGAAACATAGATATATTATTTGATAATGAGAGCTATATATTTTGACTTGTGGTCCTAGATTTGATCATTTGGGAATAAGAGTATCGAGTCTAATGACATATAAAGAACACCCACATTTTTTTAATCAATTATACTGATGCACTATAGGTTTTTCATCATACTTTTTCTCACTATCTCATAGCTAGCATGAGGTGTTGATTTCATTGTACCATAGAATTCATTATGAATTTTAATTTAATGTAATATTTATATTATTTCTATTAAATTCATGTTGTGATATCATATTGGTTATTCAATTCTATCCATTAAGTAATTTCTTTTTACAACACCATTATGAGAGGGGTTAGGATGTGGTTTTAATTTATTTATTTCATTGAGCATTAACATTTCTTTGGATGATTGAACTCTCCTATTTAATTTGAGTTCTAGGATTTATACTTCATCCATGACCATGGGGTTTGGACTTACCCTATATTTAAATAAGTTTTATAGTTACCCATTCATTGTAATCTAATGTACCTGACCATCGGAAAAGTTGTGTTTTTTATTGAGAGAATTTACCATAACCATTATAATTTCTAGGACTCGGTTTTCATGACAACATGATTTTTAATTTATTTGATCATACCATTTTATTGCATGAAGTAGGATTATTTATGGCCTGTTATTTTTTAAATTTCATAACCAATGTTCTTGACAAATCATATGATTATTTTTTTAGATTCATTATGTGAAAATCTCATTTAGTTTTAGTTATTATTATTAAATTATATTTTCTACAACCCTTTCTCTATGGGTTCAAATTCAGAATTTAAAAACCTGTAATCCCCTTTAGTTTAGTGTTTTTTGTTTTATTTTATAAATTTATAATTTTGGTAACACATCGGGAATTTACAATGCCCCATGGGCTATCAATCCCCTTATTAAAAATTCATGATCTCACTTTCATTTACCTCCCTCAGTTTCTCTTGGTATGTTAGCTAATTTAATTCTTCCTTTATTGTGGTCCATATGAGATCGACATATGGACCCAAAAAAATTGATATCCCATCATACTAGAACATATATAGGGAATCATACCTTATAAGTCATAGGGGTCTTCAATAACTAAAAGATCCATTCAATATGATCCAACCACTCACTGGGTTCATTAGGCCCATTGTGACCAGATAACACTGGTGGATGGTTCCTCATAAACTTCTTAGCACGGTCCATCACCTATGACTTCTCCTGAATACCCACCTGATCTATGAATTGGATCATACAAATCACGAATTCTACTAGAGCAAGATCAACATGATGGTTTTCCAAAGGGGAGTTATTTGTATAATCCACTATAGGAATAAATGAGGTCATTCTAGGAAAATACCCTACAATAAAAAATCACAGGCTTCATCAAGAGTAATTGTAACTAAAACCACATAAAAAAATAAAGGTATCCTCAAAGGGATATGAAAAATAGAATAGTCATCAGTACAATCTACAAAAATAAATTTAGTGAATGCACAAAAGATATCAGGTATTTCATACTTTTAATGGTTTATATTATTGGTTATACTAACCATGGACAACCTTGAAGGTGTCTTTGATGTTGGAAGGGACAAACACATAGGCTCTGAATGGTTACTACTAATCTTGTTCTGTAATCGTGTGACTCCTCCATACCTACCTATTTCAATTCTAAAAAATAAATTAACTAACCAAATCACAATCATACACACAACATAGAAACCAAAATACACTAAAATAGATTCAAAATAACCCATGATTTGGATCATAAAAAAAACTCAAAACTAGACCACCCCTTGAAACTCATGATTCAATACAATTAATATCTATCCAATAAATCCCTAACTTCTACCACATGATTCCTGATGGACCTATTTCCAATATACCAATGAATCCTAATCATAAATCGTCTATGTTATCAACTAGTAATGATCCAACTTGGTTTAACCAGACCCATCACCCATTTTGGTGATTCATATATCCCAATACATGTTTCTAATCACCACAGGTTGTAAATAATCTCCATGAATAACTAATTATATCTAGGGAGTGCTTTCCCCTAGGATAAATTAGCATGAACCATCCAAAATAAGGGATAACCTCACAAAATAACATCAGATATATAAATATGAAATGAAATATTAATAGTTTATAATAAAATAAAAGGTGAATCTATAATATTTTAAATAAAACATATACAATTCATGTCATAGTAGGAGATTCACATATTCATTGTATCTCAAGTAAAAATATAAAAACTAAAAATAATAAAAACCTTGCCCAAAAAGAACTATATAGGAAATAGAAAAATATACACCATCATAAATGACATCACAAGACCCAACTATATGGATAAACATCTTCTCATCAAAACACCAGACTTCAGAAATCAATAAGCACCAACTTGGATATGGTCTCAATTACTTAAATTGTTTCATATTAAAATAAATATAAATAGCCACAAAATAATATGTAAGGTGTGTCATAGAATTACAAGTAAGACACCACAACAAACCTATTGATGGATTTTACCAATTAAAACAAATAAATTAGTTTTAAATCATGTTTCAAAACTAAACCACTTTGAAAAAATTTCCATTTAAAAACATGTATTTATTAATCCTTTTTTTACCCTTTCAAATAATTTTTTTTCCAAAAAATATATCTATATCGATCAAATAATAATGAAGGGAAACGTTACCACATGATCAACATATCCAACAAGTCATAATAATATTGATCATAATATCAATATCATAATGTCACATAAATAGAAATGTACATAAAATTCCTCCTTAAATTAAAAATGGTAATAAAAAACTACATGAGAATATAAACCAACCATGAATGAGTAGGTTAACCATGGGATGTAACCATGAAATTATATAGTGAGTTATTATAAAAAACGTATTATAATTTTTTATGAAAAATGGAAGCTCTCACAATCTTACAGAGGAAAAAATCCAAGAGAAATCATGGTCACATGGAAATGGAATTGAATATATCACTATATTCCTATCACAAAATTCTCACACCCCCTTAGAAACTATAATGTATTCAATCATGATATTCCTTTCAGATGGATCTCAAGACCCCATGGAAAACTACTCGATCACACCATAATTGACTCATGTTATACTCCATTATAAAAAATCACTAACAAGTTCCACAGTAGATAAATTACGTTAATAAAAAATTTAACAAACTAAAATTAAAATTTAAAAAAACCTACCCATAAGATATTTACATATCAAATACTTACTTACAAATCCATTTAAAACAAAAATACCTCTTTTATCCATTTTAAAAAAAAATTGGTTAACAAAAAATGTACAAATATAGGGAAATCACTTTTTAAACATTCAAAATTCCTAACCAACCAATAAATAATATAATGAATTAGATGAATATAAAATATATATAAAAAATTATAAATTTGATAAATAAAAATAAAAGGATATTATTAATTTAAATGAAATCCAAGGAAAATTCCCTTTAATTTAGATACCTTCCTTAGATTCATTTCCAACCTCATTTCCTTTATTGAAAACAACTCTGAAGAGGTATAAGAAGGAATCACACACCTAAGAAAAATGAAAAACCTAAATCCAAACTTAATATAATAGTTTTATCCAACTCCACTATCCAGGGTTCCATATTTCCATGAATAAGGATGAACATGACTTAAGAAGGGGGATAAAAGAAAAATCCAAGAATATTTGTCCTCACCTAATAAAAAATAACCCAGAATACAAGAAAAAAACACAAAAATGGGGAGGAAAATATTCCACACCAAAGAGGAGGGGATGTGTGTGATAAGAGGTGGATGTGAGGGAAAATAGGTATAAATAGAGAGTAGAAAAATGTTAAAATACTAAATTTTAATGAACTTGAAAGTGCCGCATGGGTTAGATACATGGCTATGAAAACTGTTTTCTAGCCTTATGGGGATACTATGTACCCCAAAACTGAATTTCAATGATTACCCCTTGGAGATGAACATTTTCAATAAATATACTCAAACCATGGAATATAAAACTTTCTAAACCTAAATCACCCTCTCATGGTTAGGCACATGGTAAGAAAAATTATACGCCAACATTTGGCCTAACCTATTTCTCCCAAAACATTAAATTAGGACCCCCATAACCTTGAATCTACAATGGTAAAAAAATAAAAAATAAAACTCAAAATATAATGTACCAAGGATACAGAGGGTGTCACATGGGTAAACTATGGTTCATGAAAAAATATGTGATGTAACTGCAATAGAATGTAAGGAATAAATTTGAAAAGAGGTAAATGAAGGTAAGAGTCTTCTTGAAAAAACTAGAGATGGTAGAGGGACTACTGACCCTGAAGAAATCAAGGAAGGAAAATAGGTTTTAGTAGTAAGTAAACTACAATTTTATATTTCATGAAGGGGAAAAATATATTTTTCCCATGAATATTGAGAAGGTAAAACATAGAAAAATAGTAATGTTATTTTTGAAAAACATAGAGGGCCCATCGACATCAAGGAATTAAAACTTTTACACTTTGAAGATTCATATAGGGCAACATCATTCCTACCATCAATCACCTAACTTCAAGATGAAAGGACACTCTCAATGACCATAACCAATTATATTTTAGGTGGAAACCTATTTTTTATGGAATATATTTATTTTTTAGGAATTTGAACTCCCCAAATTTTTTTTCTAAATTTCATTGATAAAGGGCATGTAATTTATATTTTTTATTCTCATTTTAAAACTATCTAGTCACTATAAGGCAACATGAAAAAAGGCATCAAGAATTTTTCACATTGTGAAACTCGATAAATCTAACCTCTACAACACAGATAACAATATTTATTGAAAGGGGAGTAATAATTTCAATTATTTGTATTTCATTTTTATTCTTTACAATATTTTATAATTATAATTTCCCTTCCATTTAGTTTTTTTAATTAACCAACTGAATGAGGAGACTTAAATTTTTTATGATTATTTCCAAGAAATGAGATTATTTTTTTAAAAAAGTTTAATGAAAAAATTGGGGGAATGATTATGTAGAGATAAACATGAGGTTTTACAATTTAAAAATCTCGATTTAGAGTAGAAAATTGATTATTATAAATGAAAAGTTTCTAATAATTTAACTCACTTGAATTTATGATAATTTGGATCGTTAGATTAATTATTTTTGTCCATTTTCATAAGTGATTGTACCAACAATATTTCTCAATAATAATAATTTATATGAACCACTATTTCCTATTATTTCTATATAATATTTCACGCGATATTCAGATATGCTCTCTTCAATAAAATTTTTCAGATCTTATTAAAGTTATTAATAAATAATCACTATTAATATGATTGAGTAGTTTTTTTTAACCCTTTAACCAAGGATGATACTTTACATTAATTATAATTTTTCCTATATAAGAAATAAATTAACATGATAAGAAAATAACACCATTACCAACCTATTATATACTTTCCCAGCTTATATTTACTGTGATATGTAATATTTAAAAGAATAAGTGTTGGGGGAGTTTATCAATGGTGGATGGGGATGCAGTTTAGTAAGGAAACATTAGTTGAGGTTTTTCAAGTTATTTGTTAAAATTCCATATTATTATTCATTATATTTTAATATAAACCATTAATTAAAAAAAAATTTGTATTTTTAGGACAAAAAGTCACCATTTCGAGACCAAATATCTTTTAATCATAGGTGGTTTGATGGTGGAAGTGATCTTTCCCTTCAAAATAAATTTTTTAAAAAGAAAAAATAATGGGAGGGTTATCCATTAATTTTGTTTACTATTTTCTTGTTCCAAATTTGAGACATGGTGGATGAAAATATGATATATATATATATATATATCACTATAAGTGTATATAAATTAGATTACCATTTGATATCAATAATTATGATTTGGAGTCAAAACACGTTTTGACTCTTATTTAATTCATTACCTAGCTACCGTAAGCCTCCATGATATTTGAACCATAGTGAAATGTCATTAGGATTAACTATGATCCCCATAATTACATGGTTGAGATGATATATTTCTTAAAATCCTATGGTAAGTGACATGTACAAGAAGTATGATAAAGATTTTACTAACTTTTGTTACAATTTTGTTTGAGTGAATAAATTAATAAGATGTAACTAAAAATGTCCTGCATATTAATTAATAATTAAAAGTTGATAAGTTAAATAAATTTCCTAGTGTGATAAATTTTGGTATGGTGAATAGTCATGGGAGTGAACCAAGACTAAATAAATGATTGAATGTGGATTGAAACCAATCCACTTTGATATTAATGGAAATGATCATCGATCAAGGAAATGATTTTATATTATTATGTGTGTTCCATAATGTTTTTTATTTTTCTAATGATATGTTCTCATGTCTCATGATAGATTATTTTATATTCCATAAACATTGGTATTATTAATTATTATTGACTAAAACATGCCCTTAGATTCATTATTAAAGAACTTTTACTAATTAGGCATGATTAGTGTAATTTATAATCATGTTCTTATACCCATATTATTTTCATATGATTCTATATATACATTAATTTATTTCTCATAAGTTAACCCATAATGTGTATATGAGCTCACCCCTTTTAATTTTCCCTCTTTCCATGGATATGAACAATGGTTTTATGTGTATTTTATTTACTATTGATCTAGTTTGAATGTATTAGTGGATATGATTTAAATATTTTATATGATAGTTTTATTAATTTCTATGTTTTCAAAGACTCTAAACCATTATTGTATTGGCATGGATCTTATTATTATACATTGAATATTCTTATAATAATATTTAATATTTATGTTTGTACAATTTGGGTAACTTTGGTTGGTATCTTATAAGAGTTTAGTTATAATTGAAATCAAGGAAGAAGAAAATTTAGTGAGAACCCTTTATATAAACCTTAGTATATGAGAATATTTTTTTATAGATGAGTGTGGTTTTCCATGAAAATGAATTCCTTTCATGATATGGGAAAGTGGCTATGGAAATTTCATAGACGCACCTCGAGGTAATAACTCTGAAATGGATGGACTGGGTATTAACATGATCATTATCAATACATGATGAGTGGTATTAATACTATACCCCATGAAAAAAAGTCATAGGGGATATTCTGAGGTTAATTCACATTATCTTTATAAACCAAAATAATCGATTTGGATAGATAATTTTCATGAATGTATGAGGAAATAATTATGGTTTAATAGATTGAATTGAGCGTGGTACAGTTTGGACATATTATAAATAATTTTTCTTGATTAATTATTAATTCAATTTGATTATTTTTTCTCACAAATTATTTTTGGTTTTAGTCAATGAATATAAATCAAGAGAACTATGTTAGTGATTACTATAGTGGAAAATTCAATGATTATTATCCTGAGAAACAAACTACATTAGGATATGGAATGAATAATATTATTTCTATGATAATGAAACTATCCCAAGCCATGAATCACGATGTGATTCCAAATGAGAAAAATTGGTAGCAATATTCTTTTGAGTCATTCATGAGGAAATACCCACTTATTTTATTGGGTTCTATTATCTAGTATTTGTAGAAAAATAGATTTTTACATATGAAATAATATTTTTTTTTCATTCCCCATGTAGGAATATAATATATTTATTTTAGTGGTTTATCATTTAGAATGAGAATAAGATCAATGGTGGACTCTTTTCATGAAAAAGTAAACAGAAATAAATTGAGTCTATGGAGTGGGATGAGTTTAGAATTTTATTTTCCAATAAATAATTTTCCTATATTTTTCAATAAAAAATAGAGAATGAACTCCTTGATACAAATAATAAGGGTTATAAATCAATTAGTACCCATGAGTAATCATTCACAAGACCTATTATGTATATTTTTTGTATAATCATCCAACATGAAAGAAAAATTGATCAAATGTTTAGTGTACTAAAACCATGTCTCTTAAGTGTGTTATACAAAATAGACATATATAGATACCTAGAAATCATTTGATTTGATATCAAGGTACAAATGGATATCATATTTTCCCATAAATCTCATCGTTTTAATAAGATAATTAATATGTAATTTAAATAAATTATAATCATAATAATCATTGATTGAATAATATGATATTTACAATAATCTCTATGTGTTGGAGAAGAAATAGAGAAAATTTTCATAAGGGGATTGGAAAATGTTTGAACTTTATAAAAGAAGACCATCGATAAAAATAATGTTAATTGATATAAGGAGACTAATCAATGATGGGAATGATGAAAAATATCAATAGAATGCACCACCCATGCTCAACTATATAAAAACGTGGATTTTTAGAATTTTCCTATTCTGTGATCAAAAATGTTGTTTAATCACATTAATCAACATTATAATCCTCATAATTTTATCAATAAAGTGAAATATCACACAATCACTTTTTTTACTCCGGGGTCTGATAATGAACTTCTTGAATGGTATACCTAACATCAACTATAGAACATTAAATACCTTGTTTTATTCTAGATCTAAAAACAATTTAATATCTAATGAATTCATTAAGGGTTCCACAATATAACCTTAATTATTTGAAATTAAAATAGTAGTAAAAACTCTTAATGGTACGTTCATCATATCTCAAGCATCCACTACTAGATTTTTGGTTTTTGGAGGCCCATGGAAAGGGTGACTACCAATGACGGTATCAGTGATAAAAAAATTTACATGCCTCTATCATCTTCAATTGTGTTCTAACTCTAAATAACATAGGACATGCTCATCCCCTCCCACATTGTAATCACTCAGCCACACCATCTCCTACTCTTGCTCACCTCAACTTCCCTTTCTCTCCCTCATCACATGTTCCTTCGCATCTAGTACACATACACTATCCTTCCTCTACCTCACTAAACCACCTCTGGCTCACCACATTCGCCTCCAAAAGACCTCTTCTGGTCGTCCTCTCGCTCACTGCACCCACCCCTGCCTCTAGTTCATATCCACCCCATCCTCTCACTTACTACAGGCTTCGGATCCCTCTCTCTTTCTGACTTCCTTCATCACATCCAGCACCAACTCCCTTACCCCTAACTCCCTCTAATAATTCATAAACCATTGAAAAAAATTAACACTTCCATCACAAATTGGTTTCAGATTTTTCATGCTATCAAGTAATCTATAATTTCCATTATAGTGTTTTCATTTTGTCCACTTCCATAAGAAATTGTAACTTCCATCACAAATTGATTTTGGGAACTTCTATCACTAATTGATTTTTTCCAATTTCGATACAAATTATATTTGTTGATTTATTGGGAAGGATTACCCTAGTCACTAAGGTTGATAGTAAAAGTTTGGTATTTGAGGATTATTTTCATGTAACACATGCACATAATGGTTATTGTGTGTTGTTTCATTTTTGTGATTTAGAATTTTCCTATCTATAGTTATAGTTTATTTATATGTTTTGATTATAGTGTATCAGAATTTTTGAATTATGATATTAGTGCATCAAGGATTCCATGGTGTCTATGTTTGATTTCTCCATTCAATAATATATCATTATTTATAATAGGAAAGGGCGTTGGATTAGTCTTCCTCTGGTTTAAACCATCAAAAATATCTTATTAAATTTTTTTTTAATTCCATCTCGGCCTCTGCTCACTATTTTTTAGAGTTTTTTAAACCCCCAAGTGTAGGCAAGGACCTACATAAATGTTCTTAAACTTTTTCCCTAAAGATCGCTTGTAACATGTGTGTAACCTGATGATATCATGCTTTTAAAATTCTAAACAAAAGAAACCCCTATGGTATAGATAGTTCACTATAGAAAAACTTTCATCTAAAGTGTAATCTTCCATGCATGGCTATGTTGTATCATATATACAACGATTAAAACCGTCCTCCTTATCCATTCCCTTGTTTCATCGAAATTAAGAATGATCATGACGTAGCCAAACTATACACCAAAATAATTATCCATCGCCCATATCTCATTATCCTTCTTCCTTACTGATGATGCAGGAAACCCCTTCATTTCATATCCACTTCTCAAGAAACACCAGCTATGACACAGTGGTGTTCCTGATGACTCAGCGTTATTTACTACTATAAATTTGGGCTTTAGAGCCCGCAATAATGGGAGACCACCTTTGGTGGTTGCAGCCCTAAAACAGCTTTTGTTCCACCACTCCCTTGATCCACCTACACCCTCCCTCTTACTCATTGAACCCTATCACATCTCCTATCTCTTACCGTATCCACCTTTTCCTATGGCTCACCTTCACCGCCCATACTCTCCCTTGGTCCCATAGTGGCTCTCTCCTCCAGATCGGGCTTTATCTCCCACTCCCTCATGCACTTCCTCCGTCGTCGAAACCTATGATTATCATTATCTCCCACCGCTCACACCTCTGCTTCCCATCCTATCCCTCGTTGTGACCACACAACACCTACACTACTCCCACCTCCAACATTGGATCTGCCACTGGCTCCCACCTCCACCTTCACCTCCCTCTCCCCAGCTCACTTTTCTCATGTATAACCTATCTCCTCAACTGAAACAAAGTAGTTCACTACCCATAAATTCTCTCTCCACCTCTCCATCGCATCTAGAAGGTCCTCCGACACCACCTTTACATTTATTATGAATCATTTCAGGATTGGTTCAAAGATTTGGTACGTATAAATTGTTTTTTATTATGATTCAAGGTTAATAATAATTTCATTCTGTATAAATCATTATTGAATTCGTAGAATTATGTAGGATCATATCCTGAGAGAGTTAGGTGACCCCACACTAATTGTATAATTTAATAAAAAAGATGAGGTTCCTTCTATAACAACTCATCATTATAAATCTATCAATTCTAATGGATTTAGATTTCCCATTAAGGATGTTGATGAAAAACAAGAAACAAAAAACAACGGCATCAGTTGTCCAACAATCTATTCTATTTATTGCTACGATTAATTTACATACATAATTGATGATGTATACATAGACAGGTTGAAATAAATATTGTTAAACTATAATTGGGTTGATACAGTGCGTGAATGTAAAGTCGATCAATATCAACTTACATTGGTGAATTTTATAAATATGTTATACAGAAATGAATGAGTTGGTAATGAACATTTAATTTTGACATCACAAGTGGAATATGGTTTCATAATTACCGTACCATCGAATCCTAGTTGGCCAGTTGCTGAGAAAATGTCTCGGAGAGGAGTTATTTTATTGGAACGAGATGAACTACAGGATATTGCATTTGTTGAACAACATGCTGACAAACATTCTATAGTTCAACATGATGAAGACCTTTATTGGTTTAAAGCTTCCATTTAAGTAGAAATGGTTGATCTTAATGTTTAATTAAATGTATAATTATTTTCCCTCTCTTTAGTTTAAATTTTTTTAAAAAAATTGTTTATACTTTTATGAACATATTAACCATTTTTTAATATTTTTAACGTTTATTCCTTCCATAAATATTGAAACATAAATAAATATTATTGGATAATTTTCAATATAGCATTTAATAAATAATTTATTAAACAAAAAACAAAAAATAGATTATGTCACTCTAATATTATTTTTTACTATTTCCTCTGGCATCAGATTTCTCATATTTGAATATTAAATAGTGTTCTTTGATATTATTAGTATAAAATCATTTAGATATAGTTTATTAGTGTCATTTATATTGGTCTATACACATTATAACAATAATAGGAAATGATCCTTTCCTTATAAAGTTTCTCTATGACTGCAGGAATGTCGAGGGAACAAGCACTAGATCTGCACCATTCAACAGAGCCATCTACGTCTCACGGTCGAGGTATATATTAATTTAATTGTTTTTATTTTTTTATTGAAAAAAATATATATATTAAAATAATTCTAATATGTATAAATTCTTTTTCAACTGGATCAGATAAGACCACTTCTTCCCCTTATAGAAGAGGCACTGGTCGTTGCATTTCAACTTGGAATTCCAACATGACCATAAATGTATTATTTGACAATAGATTTTATTCTATATGAGTGACTTACTCTATACTTATTCATTAGTTGGGTCATATAATTACAACCATCATGGATTTCCATTGACCACACAATCCTAGGATTCATTACCTCTTGATAAATTAGATCGATTATGGAGGGAAGTTCTGGTAATAGGATAATTTTAGTTTTTTTCCTATGTTTAAAAAATACAGACATGTGTGATTTTTATTCATAAGTATAATAATCTGAAAGTTTTCCCCGATGAGTTTTGGCCAGTCTGTATGGATGAATGTCATATGAAGAGGAAAAATCATAAGGGAAGAGTCAATAGATAGCACTGTGTAGCAAATGTGGGTGCCCTAGACATTCTAGAAAAAGTTTCGAGAGGTTTTAGCCAATCTTAGTGGAGTGAGTTAGTTTGATATTGGTCTACTGAGGCCATTGCAGTTAATCAATTTATTTTGGTCTATATATTTTATAGAATTCATGACATTTTATTTGTTTGAAATTTGAATTAATTGAATGTAGGAAGTGTCAGCACATCATTTTGAGAATCATGTGTTGAAAGGACCACCTCACAGGCTTGTGACTCGTCATGTGTCTCAGATCATAAATGATGTATTTATGATTTATTTTTTAATTTAGTATGTAATATGTTTTTGTGTTAAATATTTTAAATTTATTGGTATACAATTATAGGATAAAGGTGCACTGACTAATAAAATGTTGGTTTGGATGATGACTTATTATGGAAATGATATATTGGTTGCAACTATTATAGTCCATTATTTTACTCATTACCAATAATTACCTGAATCTATATATTAACACAAACACAAACACATGCATATGTATATTTAATTATTATAAGGGATCAATTTGAAGTAGAGTGAGCACAACTACCAGATGTCATGTGATAACTTTCTATTTGATGGGATGAGATATTCCATATCATTATTAGCTGTGATGGACATGGATATATTTTGACCTATGGAATGATTATTCCTTTCTCTTTACTTTCATGCACTAAGGTTTTTGGTCCTATTGGTTATAGGATGACACATCACTTCACAGATTTCATGGAATGGTTGCATGCTTCCGAGGAGGTTAATGCACAATTGATCACTGAGCTAAGAACACTACGAGAACATGTGCATCTGAGTGATGGTGAATGGTATCATATGACGCTGGTTTATACCGAATTTATTATCCTATTTTATTTTATTTTTATTATTTAATTCTTAATAATTTTTATTATTTGTTGTCCCCATCCTCACCGGATTACGGTAGTTGCCATGGACCCACAAGATGCATCATATTCAAGAATAGTGTTTCTATTATTTTTCTAGTTTCTCATTCAAATTTACTATATCATTTTTTATTCAGAACCAACTATAAAGACAATTAGACTGATGAGAAAACATAGGATACTATTTTTTTATTCATCTTGTGATTCTTATGTCTTGGGGGATATTACCTTATAAATTTAGTTTTTTATTGTTTATTTGAACTTCTTATGGTTATTTTATTTTGGTGATTTTCGATGTATCAAGTTATAGTGAGACTCATAAGTTACCATGATTATCTGTTGTTTCAAAATTTACATAACAGATTCAGATATTATATAGTCTAAAAATTGATAGGTGGTGGGGGGGTATCTAGTGCGATTGGTGGGGGGACCAAACAAGAATAGAAATCATGAAAAATATTACAAAAAATAATTTTCAAGATATATTTTTAGGATTATGGAAAAAATGTATAAGACTATGAATGAAATAAAGGAAGAAACATACTCTAGAAATAATGATCTTTGGTATCCAATGAGTACTATGTGAGTTAATGAAATTTCAATAGTAATAGTACAAAAATACTGATTAAATTTTCTACATTTTAATATTTTATTGTATGTATTTATCGTGTAGGTGATAAAAAGGAACAAATTGTTCTTGTATTATCTTTGAATCTTTTTACTAGAGTAGTATGGATGTATATGATGGAATCACTAGCTTTCTATGGAGAATAGAGTGACATTTCGCCTCTAACATACTGTGAACATGACAAAGAATTCAGTCTTCCTAATAATAGTATTGCAAAATTTTACTATATAAGAGGAAAATATCCCACTTGTTTCTAATTATTTTGAATAATATAATTTACGAGATGAACATAATGTTATTGAGGAGGTGAAATAATTATCTCGATTAGTAGATCATGTGCTGGTTACTATGAGATAAACAATACAGAATCCTACCGAAAGGGAATAAATTAATTTCATGGAACCCGAATGGTTAGAGAAGAATGAAGATGTCGGTGTGCATAACTACTATACTAGAGTATATATGACATGAACCAGTGATGCACTTCTAGAGACTCAACATGTTTGTTATTTCCAATCAAAACTTATTTCTATTTAATTTCAACTAGTTTCACAATTTTTTCATATAAATGAGGGAAATCACTTAACCAAACCTAGAATTAATTTCGAATAATATAGAGAGTATAAGGACTTTTTAGTGAAGGTATATTAGATTCAAAATGTTTATGGTGAGTTGAATGTAGTGAGTGATCCCACGACATAGGTGGTAATGTTGATGTTTTGTATATATCAAGGCATGTGAGGTTTCAATTAATCTTAAGTATACTCGAGTGATGAAATTCCATATTTCAAAATCTATATTAGAATTAGATATCATTTGGCTAATCAAATACTAGGGAATGGATACAACAAGGGTGCTAATGTTTTTGAGAAGACAAAGATGAGTGGATTACTTATAGGTTTGGTGTTTATTACTCATTATCAAAATAATTGATTTATATATATAGAAATATCCTATAGGAAGAATTAAAGATCATATATTACATCATTTTCATTGGAATTATATTTGAAAATATCTCCACATATATTGGTTACCCATTTTTTCCCATGTATTCCCGGGAATGTTTTTATCTTTATAGGGGGAGAAGATTTTTTTTCCAGTGATAAAGTTTTTGAGTATTTTTGAAAGTCAATCATTAGGAAGAGGTAGTTTTTTGATGGGTGCGATGGGGAGAAAGGATAGTTCAATGGGTTTTCTGTGTATGATTTCCAAGCGGGGAAAGTGTTCAAAGGTGGGTGAAGTGTGTTAATTTACTTGGTATTTGTTTTTTAGTTAGTTGGTTTTGTCTATTAGTTGGTTGGGGAAATTAAATAATAGAGTCTAATAAGTTTGAAATGAAATATTTCATGTTGAATTTATCTTATCAGGGTACCTGCTATATGTGTTGGTCTTTGAGAGGTCTTAATAGTCCCATATGGATGTGGTTTTTACATGAGAGATACTTCTTCCTCATATCCTTCTTATCCCATCCATTTATTATTATTATTATTATTATTATTATTATTCTAATTCCATTCTACTGTAATTTTTCTTCAGATATTATTGTATATTCCAATTGATGTTATGTGATCAGGTGGGGTGGGGGTTGTGTTGGGGGGAGTGGGGGCGGCTGTGCAGGGTGGAGGTGGGGGATATAGGTGGGAGGGGGTTGGGGGGATTCAGGTGGGGAGGGGAGGGCAGTGCATGGGAAAACTACAAGGGGAGGGGGGCACTGTAAATGGGGGGTGGGGAACTGTCCAGGGGGAGGGGGCATTGTCTAGTGGGTGGGGAAACTTCAGGGGGAGTGAGGGGAATTATATGAAAGGTAATATCAATTAGTAGATGTGAATTAGTAGGAAATGGATGGTAAAGGATCATTTAATAGTTGGGGAGGGATGTTTATTGTTGAATGAACTAATATGTTCCATTGGTTTCCTCCTAGTCCAAATATCGAACCATGTGAACGATAAAATATTAGTTAGTTACTATTATTATGTTGACCTATACTATGGTAAAATTCCGTAAAATATATTCTAATATTGTTCTATTTCATGTGAATTATTATTCTTTTAACCTTTCATTCATGAATTATTAACTTCTTACCCTACTTCCAAAGGCTTTAGAGAAACCAAAAATGGCTGAATCCAATATAAATTTGCAAAAAACTTATGATAGATGTTTATAGGTAGGAGAATATTCCTAAAACAAATTTTTATCTATTAAAATCAACTATACATTTTTTCAACATGGGGATTGTTCGATACAATTAAAAATTCATTTTCACATCTATTATCATTGTAAAAAAAATGAGAAAAACATGTGCGTAGGGGTAAAAACAAACCAAATGAGCACTTATTGACAAGAAATCTTAGGAAAACATTATTTAAGACATTTATATTCTACATGAAGAATTAGTACATGGATTTGAAACCTGAATTTAATAGTATGATCAAAAGTGGTGTTTTCCCCTCATATTTGGATATAACTGATAAATTTCATAAAAGATTTAAATACCAAACTAATGTTTTAGGGATTTCTTGAAATCATGGGTGAAAAATCATCGGGACATTTTTGATATGTTGGAATCAAAAATGCATCAATCATACGATCATATATCCTATTATGATTATAAATAATAAGTAATGTTTCTTAGTGATATTAAAATGACTCATCTCCCGTGAAGGGATAAAAATAAAAAAACAACTTCTAATTAAAGTGAAAAGGTTGGATAACATTCCTCAAAACATTTTTGGTCTATTTAAATAAACCACACATCAATACAATGTTCAAAAATATTATTACAATTAAAAGTTGATTTCAACATATATCTTAATTCTTTTAATAAAGAGAAAAATCTTGTGTATAGGGGTCGAAACCAACCAAATGAGCATTGATTGACATGAAATATTTGTAAAATGATATTTAAGACATTTCTATTATGTAGGATGAATCGGTATGTTAATCGGATACCAAAATTTCTCTAGTTGATCAATAGTGGGTTTTTCCAAACAGATTAAGAGTTAACTAATAAATCACATAATAGATTTTAATACCAAACTAATGTACTTGGGTTGTCATGAAATCATGATAGAAGAATAATTGGGACGTTTTGGATATATATGAATCAATTTAACATCAATCATAAGCTCAGGTTTCTCATTATGATTAAAAACTATAATTAATATTGCTTAATGTTATTAAAATGACACATCTCTCGTGAAGGGGTCAAAATGAAAAATCAACATCTAATTGTAGAACAAAGGTAGTATAAAATTCCTCAAACAATTTTTGGTCTATTGAAATCAACCACGTGTCAATCTTATTCACAAATTTATTGGTACAATTAAGAGTTCGTTATAATAATTATTATCATAATTGTAAGAATTAGAAACTTAGATGTGTTAGATTCAAAACTAAAAAATGATCATAGATTGACATGAAATATTAATAAAATCATAGTTATGTAATTTATAATTTTTAGCAAGCATCAGTATGTGGATTAGATACCTGAATTTCCCTGACTTACCAGTATATAGTAACATGTTTTACTTTTAAAATTTATTGATTAACTATAAGTGTTGTAAAAATATATTTTATATTAGATTTTTACTCATTAATGTAGGCAATAAAATATAAACTATTTTGGTTATTATTTATATAAGTATATACTAACTAAATAAATATGACCAAACATTATTTTCTTTGTTTATTTGTTTATTTTGTATCAAATTGTTGTTTTATTGATAACAAATATTGGAATGGATTGGTGTTGTATGTATTTTTGGATATGTGAGGATGAATGTTTCTGATATATTTTATAGAGTTTAATTTTATTTTTTGGTGTATATACTTTTTTGAAATGATTTTTTTATTTCTGCACTATATATTTACTATTTCTACTATTTTGGAAGAAAAAATGAATATTTTTTTAAAAGAAGTTCAATGTTAGAGACTGCCGATGGTGGTCGTTAATAGTTATTGTTTTTTGTTTCTACAGTGACCACTAGAGTTGGTTGTTTTATATTGGTATTTTACTTAGCTATAGAGATTTCTAATGGTGGTCTCTATATGTATCAGAATGATGAACCAATAGTGGATGGAAATTGGCTACGTGGTAGACAAGTTACAACAACCGTCATTGGCAGTCGATAAAGGCCTTCACTATCTGGACAAATGATACCACCAATGGTTGTTTGTAAAGACCATTAGTGATTTCATTTGGTGGTCATTAATAAGGGTATGTATAGTATTTCTATTATTCTAATCTAATTAATTTTTATGGGAATTCACTTCTTGGATATATATTTATTCTCCCTTTGATGAATTGGATGTTATTCTGGGAATGAATTGAATTTATTTATATAAATATCATATAAATTGACAAAGAAGGGAAGTTAAATTTTATTTTTCCAAACCAACGCATGATATTATTTCAGTGTGAATATAATTATGGAATTTTAATTAAAATTTCATCTATTTTATGGGTCTTTATTCCTATAAAAATCAATTTTTATCTTAGATGGTTCGGTAGAAAATAAACATCAATGATATGTCTATTGTACTAGAGTTATTTGATAAATTTTCAATATGATTTATCTAGTCTTACTACAAATTACAATGTTTATAATTCAATATAATTCATATATGGTGCTCCACCAATATTAAAAACTATATATAGATTGGACTCAATTGAGATGTAGGAATTCAAAAAGAAACCCCAAGATAATATTCATAAGGGATTTATTCATCCATCTATGTATCCATAGTGCATAACTATTATTTTTTATAAGAAAGATGGATCAATGTAACTATGTATTAATTATCATGTATTGAACAATTTCACAATTAATAATAAGTATTGTTTTCCTCATATTTTTGATTTTTTCAATCAATTACGAGGAGATCCATATTTTTTCATGATTGATATTCTATATAGATACTATAAATTGAGGTTAAAATGTGAATAAATACCCAATAAAACCATCCATATGATGTATGGAAACTCGTAATTTATAGTGATTCTATTTTTTATCACTAATATACTCACTATATGCATAGATTTAATGAACATAGTCCTTAAATATTACCTTGATTAGTTATTGGTATTATATATGGATGATATTATTATATACTCCAAGTGTAAATAATAAAATGATTATCACAGAAAGATTATAAGGAGAACATATGGTAGGAGAAGTTGTAATGAAAATTTACCATGTATTAATTTTTGATACATAAATTTTTATTTTTGTTTCATATAATATCAACTGAAGGTATATTTGTGGATCCATCATAGGAATAAGTTTATTGAACATTGGAAATGAACTACAACATTGAATAAGATCAATATTTTTCTTGGATCGGTTGGATATTATTGAACCTTCATGTAAAATTTATTATTTATTTATAATACTCTAACTAAGTTAACATGCATGGGAGTCAAGTTACTTTGGGTAAATGAATGGGAAGAAGTTTTCAAGGAACTAATGAAAACACTAGTTTTTTAACTTCTGTTAATACTACCCTATATTGGAGAGTGGATTTTGATCTTCAATGATGGAACAGAGAAGGGACATGGATGATTCCTCATATAGAAGGATGTGCTGACATATTATTCATTTCCATAAAAAAATCATCTGAAAAATAACTGATTGAAGATTCAGAGTTAGTCAAAAGTAAAATTTTCATTAAAAATATTGAAAAATTATATTTATGGTGAATGGTGTGATATATATAGCTATCATAAAATTATAAAGTATATATTGAAAAAAATATATTAATATGTACTAAAGGAGATGGATGTAATTTATTAAAGAATATTACTAATCAATATGTTACGAACGTTGGAATAAAAACGAGGGGATTGATGCTCTAAGATAGAATGTCAATGAATGTTTATCCATGAGTAATATTTTAAGAGAACCAATAATTTAGGATTTAGAGGATTTGTATACTAAAAACATTTAGAAAGGGGGAATATAATATCATTCTAAAATTTGTTCAACCATAAATCCATCAAAGGATTAAAGGGGTGTAGAAGAAGAATATGGATTCAAGGAAGAAGGTGAGAAATGTTATTATGTTTAATCATGAATGTAATGAAATTATTAGGTTTAGGAACCAATTATAATTCCTATAAATTATATATTTAAATAAAAATTTATTAGTTAAAGATAATAGTTCAGCATTATTTTTTAATCATGGAATAAATAAGTTATATAGATATCTAAAAGATTATTTTTGGTGATAGAAAATTAAATACGATATTATAGAGTATGTATCATGTTGAATTATATATCATTTAGCTGAGGCTGAGACATATAAGTCTATGGGAATTTTACAAGAAATTACTCATATCATAATGGAAATTGGAATATGTTACGATTTATTTTATTATTGGTCTCCCAAAAACATAAAATGGAAAAATCTACTTAGATCATAGTCAATCTACATGTAGAAATGTATAATTTCATTTACATTGGATAAATGTTTTGTCTTGATCATATTTCCAGGATATATATTAATGAAATGGTAAGGTTTACTTGAGTGACACATTCTATTATATCTAATCATGATCCATGGATTACCTTGATGTTAGAGAGAAGTGTCAAGACTGATTTAAATAATGTTTTGAGTTTTAGTAATTTATATCATCCCACTGATATGTTCAGTTTTAGGGGAAAATTAAACTTAAGAAGACACGTTGAGTTTTTGTGTAAATATTTTAAATGTGGTTTAGATCAACACCCTTATTTGGTAGAATTTATTTTAAAAATAGCATTCACTCATGAATATATATGGATCATTATAAATCTATATATATAATAAATTACAAAAAATATAATTTGATATGATAAATTTTGTAATAGAAAGATACTGGGACCTGAGCTAGTAGAGTAAATATCTGATAAGGTTAGATCTTTTCAACAACACATCAGGGTAGCTCAGATTCAATAGAAATTTTATACTAACAATCATCAGAGATATATAGTATTTGAACATTATATAATCATATTATTATAAATATCTCATTTAATTAGGTTTTGTTATTTAGAAATATGTTTAGGTTGAGTACTATATATTTGTGTCCAATTGAAATTCTTGATCATATCAGGTAGGTTGATTTTCCCATGATGCTTTAATCGAACATATCTTATGTTCATGATATTTTTCATGCAAATCTATTGAAGAATTACATACTATATCCTTCACATATAACAAACATTGAGTTCATAAAACTATAGGATGATCACTATTATGAGGTATAGTCAATGGATATTATTGACAAAAAATTGAAAGTGTAGAGAAATAATATTATTCACTTGGTCTATGTTCTGTGAAAAAGAAATTAATTTGGAGAAGTTATAGGGGAACAAGATGATATGATGAGGAATAAGTATTCATTGTTATATGTATGATGTTACATAATTTTCAGATAAACATTTTTATGGTGGGGGTAGAATATAACACCATAAATTGTATGATATATTTCTATTTAAAAAATTAATTTCATTAAAATATTGTGATGCCAGAAACCTTATTTCTAAATAAACTATAATATATTATATCATTATAATGTATTCAAAAAGTTGGAATCATGAATTGGAATAAATTTTTTTTAAAAAATACATATAAATGTTTTATATATTTAAAATATGTTGATTAATAAGTACCGAATTTTTAATAAAAACATTATCTACCTCGTTACCAAAAACTAGTTTACTTTGAGTTATAGAAGGACTTTTGTGCTTCTGGTTTTTGTCTCGGGCATCCTACCTTTGTTATTCACATGGTTTGTTTGGGTAGGAAGGAACATGATATGAGGAAGGTTCCTTCTGTTTTCAATGATGGCTCGGTAGTGGTGCCTCTGAATCCTTCTGTGGGGGACTAGAATGAAGGAAAATTTAAGGAGACTTGTGCATTGGTTTTTGAGCCTCGGGCTATGGAAATATTTGATTTTTTGAGGACATTATTAAGAGATATTCTCACTAAGAAGATATATCATGAAGGTGGAGCCATGATCCCTTCCTATGCTAAAGTTCCTAGTAAGCATCAGACCTTAGTTGAGTAGGTGGGGCTGGTGGAGTATACACCTGGATAAGAAGCTAAAAAAATTATGGGAAAGTTTCATCTTGTTAACCAGAATGTGGTGTTGGATATTGAGAAATAAGACCAATATGACTCACAACATATCTTTTGTAATGAACAATAGGAAGGGAATATAGACTCTAGAGAAGAAAATTTGTTTGATGACTTGAGTTTGCAATAGGTTATGGATGATGTTGATCTTCCAATTGAGATTCATCATTGTAGGGATATGCAGATTGAGGCTATGAAAGCCACTACCACAATTCATTATGATGTGACTATTGAGGATGTAATGAGGTAATAGTTTCTTGATGTTTATGACACGGTGAAGTACCCACAATGTTTATTCCTGATTGATCCTAATAGTCACTCCCAACTAACAGGAGGATGGAATGTTCCTACTTTAGAGGATTAATTGTGGGCAGAAAATGATGGATTTTAAAGTTAGATCTCTTGTCCCATAAATAGTGAATGAGGATATGCCTCTGATGGTGATAGAGAAAAAATAGTGGCTTAGTCAGACCTTCCTATAGTGATATTTTCCCATGTGAAAAGAAGAAGATGTCTATATGTCAAGGAGTTATGAATGGTCCTCTAAGAAGAACGCCAAAGAAAAGAAAATTCATACATGCCGCATCTAGTTCCTACTAGGTCATCCTCTATGAAGGCCATAGGGCCTATCTTGGATAAAAAGGGTATGGAATCCAAAGAGAATCTCTCTTTGAAGCAATTGATGCTTAGAAATATGTATGTCATGTTTCTGAAGCAATATGAAAAAAATTCAGAGTGGGAGCTTACTACTACGAAGGAGACAACCTATTATGGATTCAGCAATGAGTATTTATTTTTTGTAATATAGTTTTCACTTTCTTGTTTGGTTTGTTTATTAGGAATGGGAATGTTGTCCACCGTCATCGTTTTTCTTACATGTTGTACTTTTTCTTTTCAAATAATAAATGGTTGGAGGTTTTCCTCTTAATGAACATTCTTGTTATAATTAATATATAATATTTTTATAAATTCAATTTTAAATAATCAATTTAATTTTTTTTTAAATCATGATGTAAAATTTTTCTTATGGTGGATTTTTGGAAATTTTATGAAAAAGTTGATTTTTGTTGAATTATAAAAATACAAATATTTTTTTACAAAACTATATTTACTCTATATGTATTCTCAATGATATTATTTTATTCTTATTGGTTATAAAATTTATGTAGATTCTTTTAATAAAAAAGAATTTAATTTATACATATTCTATCAACTATTTACATGATATTGGTGTAATATACTTTTATAGATAAAATTCAATTTTTAAAAAACAAATTCATTGGGTTTTTTCATTTTTATATATAATTAATATTTTCTATTTATAGTGATCTAATATTAAAAAATATATTCCATTTTTTGAATCATCTTGTAAAAATTTATTAATTATGTAAATTTTCTTTTTGGTCATTTTGAATAATAATTTTGGTAAAAATATTACTACCTTAATAATAAAGGTAAAATAGGTTAATTAATGTTAAAATAATAGATAATGACACAATTTTTTATCATTTTAATTATTATTATATGTACTTAATTCAACCCTTCTCAATTTGGGCTTATAATTATATTTTTAATGGGACATAATTTAATGCACATGACTTTATAATATTTTTATACTATAAAAAATTCAAGGTGTGTCCATCCCCATGCTTATAAAGGACAGAACTCCTATATCTTAATTAAAAAATATTTAACATCCTAACATTATCAAACCTGAAAAAATTGTATTATAAAATTATATATTCATTATGTTCAGGTTTTCGGCACTGAAAACACAATTCCATGTGTTATTAATCACAGATCTAAAGGAGGTCTATCGAAGAAGAGGTAATCATCTTACCCAATCACTGTCAATTTATTTCTTATTATACCTTCTATAAATATATGGAATCCATTATAAAATAATAAAATATATATATTCTTTATAATTAATTATTTTTATGTTTATGGAACAAAATATTTCAACATAATTTGTCATCAAATGAGAAATTAAAAGAATCTCTCATGTGTATGTTTGGACTACCGCCCCCACATAAAAATATAATTCATTATCCATTACCATAATTAATTGTTAGTTATTTTGATGAACATAATGTTTAAATATGAAAATTTTTAAATAATTATACTTTTGTAATTAGAATATCATATCAACCTTCCTAGATTTTTATTCCATCATAATTGATAATGTCCTTCATCGGCATATGTGTACTACCACCTCTACAAAGTGATGTGATTTGTTTTTAATCTTCAATTTAAATGGATGGAAAGAAGAAAATATGTAATATATATATATATATATATATATTAATTTATAATGATTATGGAATGATAAATATATATTTAACATTATTTTCTTCTAGACATAAAAAAGTGGAAACATCATCTGTGCGTATCTATGCACTACCGTCTCCATGAAGTGATGTAATTAATTTTTCATCACCACTTTTTATAAATAGTTATAAATGTGTAAATTTTAAATTAAAATGATAATTACATAATTATTAATATTATGGATATGTTTAAACCATGTGTGTGATGAATGTACAAGAACCCTCAAACTGAAACATATATATATAACGAAGTAGTTGTGACCCATAACCATGATTTCAGTAATGAATTGTTATTAAAAAAGAAATAATATGTCATAATTAAATAATATTTCATATGATATGTTTGAATATGGTTCTGGATATGTTTAATAAATCAATATTTATATTACATGATAATTGAAAGTGTATAAAGAAAGATGATACTTGAGGTAAGAAATTTATGTTCCAATCCCATTTTAGTCTGGATTATTTATAATTGAATTTCCATTTTAGAAATTATATTATATTTATTTCATAAGCCAATTTAATTTTATTTATATTCTTATTATCTATTATTTTTTTATTATTACCATTTTTCCTCTTTGGTACTCAAAAATGTTTATAAAATGTATTTATGAAAAACTAGCCTGATTTCTACTCATTGATATAAACAAACATTTTCATTAAAAACCATGTATTCTAAAATATGTTCAAAAATTATTTTAACAATTATTCAATTATTTTTTAAACTTTAGTTTTAGCCATGTTTTGATTTTTTCAAAGAGCAATTAATATAATATTCTTATGATTTTCTGAATAAGGTAATTTTTACCAAAGTTATAAAAAATAATTGTTTTAATGATTATGACATGAAATAAATTCCCTTTATAATTAACTCTTAATGATTTGAAGCATAATTTATTGGTTTTCATGTTTATTTTCAAAGAATTATTTTTCCATAAAAATTTGAATATTTTTAGATTTCCAATAAGTGATTTCAAAATAAAAATTGTTGTTTCTTCAATTAATATTTTAACGATAACTAAATAAATTTGACCTCTATTATAACATCCATTGATGTTACTTATGATTTAAGAATTATTATAGACAATAATACCATCCTGATTATTTTTATGTATGGGTTATTAATATTATTTTGAGATTTTTATGAAACATGTTTCCTTTCCATGTGTTATGATATAATGATATTATGAATGGATTCTAATATTATTTCACATATATATATGATTTTCATTATGTGATATGATGTCCTAGAATTATATATCACTCCATTGAATTGGATAATGATGGATATCTCCTGATACGATAAGGACATCAATGTGGAGTAGAACAAGTTTAGTATAGGATTAAGTCTAATCTTATAGTCTTGGAAGAGAACCATGACAAAGAAAATTATGGAATTGGGAGTGAACATAGTTTAATATGATATTCTTTGAAGTGATCATAGACTAAGGGAACAATTTTTTATAACATACAAATATTTCAATATATATATTTTCATTTAAATAATACCATGTTCTATATTATTCTTCACACACACTAAAATAGAGGACATTATACATTATTAAAGTAAAATAACCATATTTTAAATATCAGTATGATAACATATTACATATCAATATATGATATAATGTATTAAATCACATTAAATTTGAAAATTTGTATCAAATAATACTATAATGAAATAATTTTTAAGAATGTATTCTTAAAATAAAAATATTTTATATTTATTGTATTTATTTTATATTAAAATTAAAATAAATAATTTTTCAAAATACAATTAGATAAAAATATATTTATTTTTTAATTTAGAACATAAAAATTATTTAATATTTGTTTTTGTTAGTTTTATGAATATATTTAATTATATGTCAGATATGGGGTTTTTATGAGAATTTTAATATTCATGGATTTATCAATTTATAAGAATGACCTATAATGTCATAAAACCGTTTAGATAAAAAATATGAAATGACTGATTTTTTTATTAAATTTAAAATATTAGTTTAACTTTGAAAAATTGTGGACATAATTTTAGAACTATAGTAAAAAGGTACTTTAATAATGAAAGATATTTCATATATTTGTTTTTAATTAATTAATATTTTTGTTAAAATTATATTATGGATATATTTTAATGTCAAATAAACATCGTTTTTTATAATAAATCAACTACTATAATTAAAATATGCAACCATTAGAAATTTATCTTATACATAGTGTTCAATTTTTAAAACTATTTTATTAATTTTATTTATTTTATTTTTGAATTAATTTTAAAATAACATTTTCTAATATTTATGAAATTAATTAAATTAAATTTGGGAAAAAATTATTCACCATGTTCAAATTTCGTGTAATGATTCCCCATATATTTATATTAATAAAAAAGTACACGATTTATAATTAATTAAGAGTAATAATTATTCAAGTAACTAATATGAAGTGGCTTGATTTTTCTAAAGTTCACATGAATATTAGGCATTATAGAAACATTTTTTTAGGTTTCAAATAAATACCATCATTTCTCAGCAACAGTGCAACACCAAAATCATATAACATTCTTTCACTTCCATTCTTATCCACTATGTGACATTGTTTTCAATGGAATGTTCCCTATTCATCACTTATAAAAGGACACATCTTCCACCCCATCCATAACCCTCATTCAATAACGACACAGGCTTTTAATACATGGAAATTAAATATTTTTAGATGAATATTTATTACATTAAACAAACAGTTGGTCTAGGACCATAATTGTTTAGTCCCGTTGGAATCATCGAACATAAAATTTTTGTCTAGTGAAGGATCATCAATGTTTCCGACAAGGATCACACCCATTAGTACCCCTAATTAAAAACATTATCCATAACCTATGGAAGGTAAACATAAGAAAAATGAAAGCTCAAATGTCCATCAAGGGTAAACATGGATAATGTAAAATTATCATCTTATGAAATCATTGGTTTTTAAATTTGGATATGTGATCTTGAGAAAATTTCATACCCAACCTGTCATGATTCCTAAGAAAGTCTCATGGCATTAAAATTTATCATTTCAAAAGACATGAATCATAGGAAAGAAATTTCCTAATAACTCAATCAAAAAATAAAAGTTCACACAATAAATTTGTGTGGAATCATAATAAGTTTAGAAAACCATTTCATATATCATGGATTACTACCAAGCCTCTCAGATCATGCATTATCAACAATTTCCCCTAAAGGATCAAGCACATCGACTTGTTTCCTATCATGGATCAAGCACATAGAGTTGTTTCCCATAACTTATCGATCATATAGTAGTATTTACCCTTGATATCTAATGACATAGAATTCATTACCCAATGAATTGGTAGGAGATATATGTCCAACTCATCATTATATTAAAATATTACATATGGATTATATAGGACCCTAAACCATTCATGAAATCAAATCGCATGTAAATATATGAGTTTCATAAACACTTCATTATAACCTTACTCATGGAAAATAAATATGTTTCATAAATATCTTTCCATCACAATAATAAACTATTTAGAGAGATAATAATGATAGAATATTTGGTTTATATCCCTAGTCCAGCATAAGTAATATCGATTGAAGTAATCATAGATATAAAATTTATTTTCTAAATATAATTGGAAATAAATCTTAATGAAAATATCCTATCCCTTATAAAATAATTAATTTTAAAGATGCACACAATTATACAGGGAAATATTATATTAAATAACCATGTAAAATTGTGAAGGAACCTTCACATCATTAATGAATCATTATTGTTGGTAAATCCACTCATGTCGTATATGTTAAAAAACATTACTCCTATATATTGTGGAAAATTCATAAAGGTCCTTGTTTACAAAATGTAAAAAATATTATTCTAAAAACGTTTTCTAAAAAGTATTAGCTGGGATAGAATAACTATAAATATTGATAGTATAATAGTGAAAAAAATTTGGAAACCATTTAAAAAAACATCTGCATGGATGATACATATTACCCAATGGAGTCTTAAACTGATACAATCCTGAATACTGATGAGGTTGTGAAATAAAACAATACCACATTATAATCAGTTGAATTGAATGTTTCATGAGTGAAACAAAATTATATGGAAATTATAATAAAATAATCTTTATAATAAGACTCATGAAATAAATTCATGGGTATTATATACACCATGTATAAGAAACATGTAGTGTATAATGCATATGTCTCGCAAACATAAAAGAGAGAGAAACACCATACCAAAAGCCTCTCCTTTACCTTTTCGCATTCAGAACACTAGTATAATAAATATGGATTTAATATAAATGTATTATGTCAATATATTTCAATGATACATAGAATTATTTGATTATAAATTTTATCACAAGTTTATTAATAACTAAAATAAATGTTATAGATGATATTTTCTTCATTTTCCAATCATGTTTCAGTTCGGAAGATCTGTCCCACATATTTAAATAATGGTATCACCATTTCAAAAATAATTATCATGTTATATATATATAATATGTACTCATAATAGTCAATCATATTATCACCCATATGAAATTTAAATGAAAAAGTTACATCGCATCGTGGATATGGTAAGCCATACGTACGCATGGGCTATCATTTCCCAAAAGATTATTTGGATAAATTTTATATAGGACATTATTATTCAAGAATTATAATTATGTAATAAATATAATACATAAACATTTATCCCATCATATATTCCACACATAAATCTTGGTGATGGAAAATTAATTGTATCTTTATGTGGAGATGGTAAGCCGTAAATATGCACGAGCGATAATTTCACTTCTTTGATGATGATAAAGGGGATGTAAAATAGTTTGATCATAAAAATAATTACATTATATAATGTTTTATAATAATAATATTATTTAATTATATATAACATTCATTTAGAGGAGGTATAGTGGTGTAAAAAAAGGGAGTGATCGGTTAGATCCTTTACCTCTTCTTCAAAACGTCTCCATTAGATATCATCTAAAGGACTATAGAGTTGGCCCTTGGGGAGGAAAAGAATGTGCATAAGAAATTATATAAGTGAATTTAGTATAGTTTTCTTGATATAAAAGACTCAACATAGTGAAATTAGATGAGGTTGGTGGTGTCATTTAATAATGACCGTGAAGGGCACACTAATATTTTCTTGAAAGCTTAAATTATAATACATTAAGTATAAAAAAAAGTACCTCAAAATGGAATTTCATTCTAAGATAATGTTATATATGGTGTTTATCCCATAAAACTATAGATTGTGGACACATTTTTGTGTAATTTGAAACCTAATCATTTTGATTAACCATTTGTTAGCATATTTTACTTTTAAATAAAGTAACTATTTCTTCATTATTAAAAGGATGATATTTTTTCATATATGATGTAAATTTAATAATTAGTGTTTAATTTATGATATTTTAGATCATAAATAATCCAATTTGTCACAATTTATGATTTTCGTTATATTTAACTATTTTAAAAAATATTACATTCACTAAATATCATTACTGTCTATTTTGAATCATACATTGAATTTAATAAAATGAATTCTATAATATAACTTCAAACAAATGAATTAAATACACCACTAACATGTCATATTAACATAAAAAATTATTTATCACTATAATTAAAAACAATTATATCTATTGCAATATTTGTAAAATCACTTAATTTCAGTTTTCATTAGTTGAATAATTACTAAATAATCATTTTGTAAATAATTATGATAATTATTTATTGACTAAAAATTAGAAATAAATTTTGACGATGTATTTAATCCTTCTATATATCATTATAATATATATATTTGATAATATATTATATTTATCTCCATAATAAAAAATATCATGCTTTTTAAAAGTAAGAGTGTGACATTTTTTCTCTCTCTTTGGAATTAATAATATCTATGTCAATTTCCTGAAACAATTTCCATTAAATAATTACATTTAGACACTAAGCTATTATGTGTCGAATTAAATACATCAAAATACTTTTGGAAAAGTTTTAGTGTTATTTTTTAATAATTATAATAATAATTTTACCGTAAATGACTTGTTTTACGATTAATGGTGACAATAACAATTATTATATTGTTTAAAAATAAAAAAAACCTATTTAATAAATTTTGACAATTTGATTCAAAATATAGAATCAATTTTTCGAAATTGAATTCACTGATTTTTTTGGAGTTATTTAAAAATTAATCCTGATGATGGGAGGAAAGAAAAGGTTTTAAATGAAAAAATGGTTAAATGTTTAGATTTATTTTATATCCAATTTAGATGTGAATTTTATTAATATTAAATAAAATGGATTAAAAAACATAATATTTACGTAATTATACTTTAAACCCAATTAATAATATAATCAATCACTATAAAATTTTTATACTAAAAAGTTTCTTTGAATTAAAATTCATTCTATTTAACTATTCACAAAAATATAAAACATATCATACAAATACGAAAATGTCAACCAAATTAAATTTTGATATAATTATTTTAAAGAATTTGTTTTTTATATATAATTTAAAAGAGTTTCAAAAAGTATATTTAGAACAATTGTTCCATAAAACGGGGGAAAACTTCATTTTTAAATAAATACATGCCCTATGCATAAAATTCGATTTGTTCTTTCATCATGTCTAGAAGACACATAAGATTACATTAAAACATTATATTGAATTTATATTTCATTAATATAATCATACAATACATTTTTTTTTATTATTATACAAATTACTTGTACCCATTTAAATGTATTTTCAGAAAAATATTTCTTACTATTTTAAAATGGTTTTTGTTCTCATTTATTATTAATTCGTTACAAAATAATTAATTATATATACATGTATAAAAAAATATTTCATAATTTATTTAATCCTATTTACACCCACTATTTAAAATATTAGTTTATAATTTTTTTTAATAATTACAATAATACAAGGACGTTTCATAGAATCTCAGTGTTGTGTGTTAGATAAGATATTCCGCTTTTGAGTGTAACAAAATAAATTAAATAAATTAAATTATTTTAAAAAAATATATTTCATAAAAATATCTTGATGTTACATTATTACCCCCATAAAATTAAATTCTCCCTTATAATTCGTCACACAATACAGAAAAATGAGGATACCTCTACCTCATCATATCCTCAAGTTCCTGCATAGCTTCTTCAAAATGGTGGTTTCTCTAAAAGATGAATTAACCAAGTTAGTGGTGTTTTTTTGTAGAACATTATCTATAAAATAAATATGTTCTCTTGAATTCTATTCCTAATAAATATAATTATCAATTGGTGTGACCTCAATGTTTAGTTCATATGAAGTAACATGTATATACTTCATCAAAATAAAAATAGGGAACGAATCCTAATTGATAAAGATATTTGGGGATAGAGACAATTGATAAGTTATCATTCCGATATGATCAAGAATTTGTAATGTAAATCAAATCCTTGCAATTTGAAATTGCATGTCAAAAATAAAATAAATATTTTTTAGAATATCATTGTGGGAAACTCATATCATAAAAAGCGTAAAAAATTTCCCCTAAAATAGATGGAAAATATAAGGAAAAGAACACCACATAAATAGAACTTTTATTATAACATTAGTGGAAATTTAAAACATCGATATGATTTAGAATTCTAACTACCAATTTTTTCTTCATCTATCTCTTTATGAAATTATAATTTCAGAATGATTATTGGATCATAAGATCCAAAATAGGACGATAAGCTATTCATTATTTTTGTAGTTATCATCAAAACAAAATGGTTATCCCGAGTAATCCAATACACATAAATCATCACATGGAAAGATAATACTTTAACAGCTAAAAAATCATCTTATGTTTAACATAAAACATTCCATAAATGGTTAACCTTATAACACCATCAAAATATTAAATTAAAAAACATTACAATAACATCACCTAATTTCTTAATAAAAAATTATCATTGAACCCCTATATATCATAAAGTAGCAATTATTTGTAAAAAACAAAACATGTGAGTACATTTTTCATGTATTCTCTTGAAACAAGGTAATTACCCAAAATACTTATAGAATACATAAACTTTTTCCTATTCCAAATATTAATGGATATATTTCTTAAGTCCAAAATGTCATAATACGTGATAGCATAAACCACTGGGTCAAAAAATACATCAGAAGTTCCTAGGTAGTCATTATCATCAAATTTACTTATTTATATCCAATATATAATTATCCAAACATAATTATCTAAACATTACCAACATATTAAGGGATAAATTTCAATTAATCTTATCTTTCCCATGAATATGAAATTTCCATTAAATCACTTTTCCTGGTATTTATTACCATTATACATATCCTTTTCAATCATTAATGAAAACAATATAATGAAAATACTTATATATTTCAGGATTTCTATAACATAATCACTTAATTATAGATCATTAACATCAATCATTCATCGTTATTCTTAAAACCTTACTCAGGACTCATCATCTAATTATTTCCAATAATTTAAAAAATAAATTATGTCTTAAGGTTCCTCAAACTCAATCTAATAATGCTTCTTAATTTTAATATATACAATTATGTCATCTTGTACCTTTTACATATTGTTCGTGGTCACGTTTTTCTTAGTAGTATAACCAAGACTCATACCAACATTCATATTCTCACCATGGTATTTCAACTTAATACCTCTATTTTCATAATGCCTATAATTTTTACATCTGAACCATTATTTTTAACCATGTTCATTCTAGTTCCCATTATTGAATAAGACTATAAACCATAGTTTAATCAACACTGATCATTATAGAAACCCCCATAATCAAAAAAATAAACTTCTTATTGGATTCCTATATCATGAAACATAGATTTAATTCTAATACACCTATATATTATTTTTAGATACATCCCTAGAAATATCCTTAAAAATATCCCTAGATACCTCAATAAATATTTCTCAACCGAGCATCAAAATATTGACTAAAACTTTCCCCCAATACTACTAATAACAATCCAATCTTTTCATAAATGAATATTAAATATATTTAGATGAATATTTATTAAACTACATAAAAAAATTCTTGATGTCCATAATAGTTTAGTTACATTAGAAACATGCAAAAAAACTTGTCCTCTAGTGAATGATCTTAAATGTTCCCAAAAATGATCTACCACTTTTATACCCCTTCTTCAAACCATTAATCATAACCATTGGAATGGAAACTAAAGAAAAGGGGATCCGAGACACATAATAAGGGTAAAGAAGGATTATATCTACTTAATATATTATTAATACATAAGATAATAAATATGGGTATGTGATCATGATACAATTTCATCCCAAAATTTTCATGGATTATAAACATGATACATGGAATATAAAAATCAACATATCAAAATACATGAATCATAAGAATGAAACATCATCATAAATCAATCGTGAAACCTAAGGTCATGTTATAAATTTGAGTAGAATCATAATAACAATAGAAAACCATTTATTAATTCATGAGTAATTTCAAATACTCTTAGGTTTTTCCTTATCATCAACTTACTATAATGGATCATGCACATCAACTTTTTTACCATCAAAGATCAAGAATATTGACTTGTTTCCCATTAATAATCAAGAACATAGACTTGGTTCCCCTAGCTATCTCAAGAAATATAATTACATAAAAAATTAACTGTAGGTATATATAGTCCCCACACATCAATTTTATAAATCATTAAATATATGTTACACATGACCATGAATCATTCATCACATCTGAACCCATTTAAATAAATGAGTTTCAAAAAAAGTTTATTATATCCTAACCCATGAAATTTAAATAGAATAATTAAATAACACACAATAAAAAAATAATCCTTTAATAATATAATAATAATTGTATCCATGTGTCATATTCCAAGTAAATAATAATTTACAACAAGATACTTCATCATAGATGGAGAAAATATTTTTAAAGGGATTCAAAATAATAAATGAAAAAAATTTCTTAAAAAAGAACCATGTAATATTGAAAATGAAGCTTCAAATCATTAATAAATAATGATGTTGTAAAAATACTACAATTCCATATAAGTTAAGAAATCATTCCCTCAGTATTTTTATCTCAAATCTCACAATGTTCTTTGTTCAGGAAATGAAAAAATATAATTTTAAAATAGTATTTAGAAACATAAAAATGGGTAAAAATAATTTTAAATATTCATAGGATAATTGTTAAACCCTTTTTAAAATAATTATCAAATAAATATATACATACAATATATATATTCCCCAATTTATACTTGAAACGAAATAATCTCGAATAATCAAGAGATTATGAAATAAACCTTTACCAAATTTTAATCAGTTGAATTGCATGAACCATGGAATAAAGAAAATTATATAGATATAAAAATACCATAATATTCAGGATAAGGATCATAAAATACATTCTAGGTTAGTATATACACCCCTCATAAGAAACAACTTGTGTAAAAGGCCTATCTCCCATAGAAATAAAAGTGGGAAAAAATCTTTTACCTCAAGTCTAACATTTACATGTTCATGTAAAAACCTGCAGTAAAATAAATTGTTAATTATTTTACATGTATTAATCAACCATATATAAATAATAACTAGTATTTTTATTTATAACATCTTATCTCCCATTTATTAATTATTAAAATCACTATTTTATGTGTTATCTTCTTCGTTTTCCATGCATGTTTCAGTTCGACTTTCTCTGTCCTCATAAATTAATCAAGGAACATAATTTATATAATCATTATTATGTTATATATATTATACATATTCATTAAATTAATCCTTATTACCAGTCATGTGAAATATTGATGAAAAAAACCACATCGCTTCTTGGAGATGGTAAGCTAAACTGATGCACAAGCGATGATATAATTTCCCAAAAGATTGGGTAGTAAAAAAGGTAGATATGCTTTTATCATTCCAAAACTATAATTACTTCATAAATATAATATATAAACTCTAAAACCATCATTATTATAACTCATAAAATATTATGGTGGAATATGAATTGAATCGCTAGGGGAGACAATATGTTTTATGTAAGCACGAGCAATACATTCACTAATTGTCTGATGGGAATGTTATTGTACAATGCAATTATAATAATCATAATAAAATCTAATAATTATTATGATGATTATTTTATTATTTTATTATATATGAAATAGATTCATATGAGGTGTAGAAGATTATACAACGAGAGTGATCGATTAAAGTGATTAACTTTACTTCAAAATGTTGCCTTTAGATCTCCTATGAAGGACTCTAGAATTAGAAATTGGGGAATAAAATCACATAAAAATGTCAATATTAAAGAGGAGAAAATAATTTTTAGAGTATGACCTATATATAAGACTCAATTTTGTGAAATTAGATGAGTGTGAAGGTGTCCTTTTATAATGAAGGTGAGGAGATCTTTTAAAATTTCGTAAAATATTAAATTATAATAAAATAAATCTCAATAAAAATACCTTAAAATGGAACTGTATTCAAATATAATATGGTATAGGGTTGTAATAGCCTAAAAATTTTATATTATACAAGTGTTTCTGTAATTTTGAACTTTCTCATTTTTACTAACCCTTAATCAACCTATTTTAATTTTAACTACATTAATATCTTACATATTATTAAAATATAATGTTTTTTACATATAAGGGTTTTATTGAACCATAAATGGTCAATTTATGCTACCGTACAACATTAAATATCTTATTTCCCATTATTTATGAATTTTATCATTTGTAAGTAATTTAATAAAATATTATTTTCAAAAAATATCCTTTGTATCAATTTTCTCTGAATTCCTTACGTTGACTTTAATAAACTCAATACAGAAATATAACTTCAAAAAAATAAATTTATTAACCCCTAATATGTCATACTCATCAAAAAAAATTCTTGTACGACCTTCTGTTATTACAAAATATTTCTCTTTCAGTATTTTTAATAACAATTAATTATGTTTTTCATTAATTGAGTAATTACTACATAATCATTATATAATTATTTATGATAATAATTTCTTCAATAAAAATTAAAAAACAATATAAATTTTATAGATAAAACTTTTATATTTTATAATAATATATATTTTTTGTAACATCTTTTATAGATCCCAATATTAAAAATATTAAACTTGTTTTAATTATGAGTTTCAAATTTTTTCACTCAATTTAATTTTAATAATATATAAGTTTTTTCATGAAAAATTTTCCCTTAATTTATGAAATTTTAAAACATTGGTTTTAATGTTCTTATTAGATTCTTAGAATAAAATTTGGGTACGTTTTAGGGTAATTTTATAATATTTATAATATTAATATTACCTTTAATTACATGTTTAACTCTTAAATGTGGTAATAAAAATTACTAAAGTTATTATTCGAATTATCAAACAATAAAATCCACATATTTAAAAAAATTGACCTCTTATTAAAATAATGGAATCATTTTATAAAAATTTATTAAAAATAATATTTATAAATTATTTACAAATTAATCTCACAGATGTGATGAAACAATGAGTTTTTATTGATAAAATGTTCAACCATTTAGAATGTTTTTAAATACAATTTCAATTGAATTTGATTCTAATTATATAAATTATATAAAGTCATAAACAATTTTTCTAATTATACATTCCAAAAAAATGAAAAATATATTCTAACGGTATAAATTATTTATAAAAATATTTCTCTTTTAATTAAATTTCTATATATTCACTATTCATGAAATCTTGAAACTCATAAGAAAAATAGAAAAAATTTATAAAGAAAATTAAATATTAATATTACAACATAGAATAAAAAGTTAATTTTTTCAAATAAAATCTATAAATTTTACATAAATTATATTTAAAATAAGTGCATCCTTAAAATGTGGAATAACTATCGTTTTAGAAAAAAATCTTGCATAAAATTAGATTTTTTCTAATAACATGTCTAGACAAAAATATGGATTTTAACCATTATGTTATATATATATGTTATTTAAATAATATAAAAATAAAGTTTTTTATTTATTGGTATAAAATAATTTTGAACGTTTTTATATTTCTTCAGAAAAAATACTTCCATTTATTTCAAAAATGGTTTTATTTTAATATATAATTATATAGTAAAAAACTAATTAATTTTGTGTACATGTATAAACCAAAGATACCTAATCCAACTATTTTTATTCATTCCATACATTCCAACATATATTTCATAATTTAATTTTATAAATTTATTATAATAATAATATGATTATTCATAGATACTCGGTGTTGTGTGTTCCGTAAGTTAAGATGTTGTTGCGTTTAATGAAATACATCCTAAAAAATAAAATTATTTTTAAAATATATTTATCATAGAAATATTGGGGGTGTTACAACTTCCATTAAAATTTAAAAATATACATATTCTCATTATTTCATCCTAGATCCCTTTCCCATGAACCATATTCCTCAGACACCATTAATTAACAAAATCGTATAACTTTTGAGGAGACATTCAAGGAGAATCTAAGTCTCTGACGTGATTTTTCCTATTCGTAGTCATTATAATGTTGAAAAATATATATAATTATATCATCTAACTTCATATATATATATATATTTAATTAAGTATAATTTAGATAACTAATATTTATTGAATTTTTTTGAAAACAATTAACAGTCCCCATACAACCACTAAGAAAAATATAACCATCAACACTACATTGTGCATACTACCTCTTCCATGATGTGATCCAATTAATTTTTCATACCTTACTCTTATTTATTTTATAATATATGGATTTTATTAGTAATTATATTTTTAATATCAATTAAAAAATTATGAAATGATCATATTTTACATTTTCCATCACTCTATCCAATAGTAAAGGAATGAGATAATAAATCATGTGAATGTGTGGACTACCACATCCAAGATTGAGGCATATTATTTTTCTCAATAGAAAAAATTAGATGGATATAAACGTGTAATTTATTATATAATATTGTTTTATTATGATTATTATGATTATGAAATGTAAAATTATTTTACATTCTACCCCCTCCCATTGTATAGAAATTAAAATTTTTGACCTTGTGTACTTACGTATTGCCACCTCCAAATTGAAATGAATTTTTTTATTACCATCAATAATGGATGAATTTAAAGAATATTTTTACTTATTAAAGTAATACTTACAACAATATTGTTATTAAATGGGATTTCAATCTATCTTAAAAAATAAACACAATTATTTTCAATATGCATAGAGATTCATATAACAATCAACTGAAGAACCACGAGCAACTACCATGAGTTGAAACAATTTAATAAATAATAAACATATGATGATAAATAGACCTTGGGAAATTACTAATATATGAATAATAATAATAATAATATGTCTTTAAATTAATATAATTTTATTATTCATGATGTTATGTTCAATTGTAGAATGCTTTTAAACGCATGTATAGATTTCATCTCCAATCATCCATCGTTGTTACAATTGTTCTTTTAAGAATATATTTTATTTTTAATGGTGAATATACATACTATTTGATATTTAAAATCATATATTATCATTATTAGTCATATTTTGACTTTAAATTAACGTTCACTTTATTTAAAGGGGTTTTAATTTGAACATTCTAATGATGTAAGAGATTTCAGTCTCAAACTCCCATTGATGAGACATGTTTTGAGTTATGAATACATTTACTTTTATATTTGTGTAAATGCAACAAATTTTATACATTATAATGAAATATATTTCATCCATGGTATTTTAGGATCCTTTTGAATAAATTTATCCTCAATGAGTTTTGATAAAAATGTGACTCTATCCACAATTGTTTTCTCAACTCATGATCTTTTTCCATGAGTACTGAACTATCATATTCAATTTGATTGTAAAAGTATCCTATATCATAAAATTTCCTTTTAAATATATTGAATTTAATATAAATTATACTAAACCAATCCCTTTAGTTTAATTGATTTTATTTGGGTGATCATGTTCTCTTTAAAAATGCATCAGTAAAAATAAGGATTCCAAACCAATGCACACAACTCTTTTTATTCAATTTCAATATTTTATATATCAAATTTATTTTATATAATTTTTAATGTGACTGTAATCAATCACCTCAAATATTAACTATGAATGAATTTAATATCCATTTTAGTGTGTTTGGTTTATTAAAAGGTTTTAAAATATTTTATATGTTTTCATATGGTTAGTTTATATTTTTTATAATGTAATTATTCAAAATATTCCAAAATGATTTAATTTAATTTTTTAAATACAGTTTTCAACTAGATTAATTATATTAAAAATTTTCCAAATTGAACATTTTTAAATGATTCTCTATGGGTCATTTATAACCAAAAGGAATCAAATATACATATTTGTATGTGAATGTTCCTTTTATATACCATTTTAATTTACTAATAGACATTCATTATTATTTTTATGTTTTCAAAAAAGAACTTATTATCCTTGAGTATTAATAAAATATTCATGTTTAATTTGTTTTCAAAGTTCATGGGAAATAATTATTTGAAAATAAATTATCCTAATGATTATATGAGTGTTATTAAACATTGATTTATGAATGATAAAAATAATTCATCAAATGATACAATCCACATTCTTTATATAGATGTCTTTTGAATTTATCTTTTACATTTACGATCTGATCTATTATTTATTTTTTCATCCCTAATAATAAATTTTTATAGACATTATTTACATTAATTTACTTCCTATATGAATTATATATACTCCATTAATTGATTGAATATTGTTCACCTTGATACCCAATACACCTATTCATTGGGAAATATATTGTCAAAACAACATATCAATTTTTATATAATGTAAATATCATAATTCTAACCATATATTTTGAGTGGAAGTTACCAAGAATAGTGATTAATTTCATGGGATAATCATTTACTTTCCATGTTTTTATCACATCATGTATATTGATGAAATCATGGATGATTCCTTATATAATCACATTAAAATAATATAAATCTCATTTTATTTCTGTTGGGTTTTATGATATATTGACTAAAATCATGTGGAATATATATAAATTATTTTTCATTATGATGGTGGTGACCATATGGTTCTCAAATGAATTGGGTAATAAATATGGATCATGAGATTATATGTATGGTGTTCGGGAGTAAACCTATTGTTAGTTCCAAAAGGGGTCTAAAAACACCGAGGGGGGTGAATCAGGGTATGGATATTCTTCTAAAAATTAATTCCCCACCCACTAAATGATGACCTTTTTATTATAAGAGTTAATTTTTACCTTTAGGGTTTATATTGATTGTATACCTTCAAATTTTTCTGATTATAATTCACTAATGTAATGAAATAAAACTAGAACAAGGGAACATAGATTTTTTACTTGGTTCACCCTCACTGGGCTACATCAGAGAAGCATACCATGGTAGTGTTCAGATTGTACCAAATTCACTAAGGATCACTACCAGTAATGATGTTTGGGATAGATCAATTCTATGCCTAGTAACACATAATCTACAATTATTAGGTTCAGCTCACTTCTTTCCCAATTGTCAATCCCAATGTATCATTCTATGGATCATTTCCAGTGTAAAGGATCACCATCATCCTCTTCAGTTTCTTGCTACTCTGAAAAAGAACCACACAAAATTTATGGACTTTTAGGTCCAACAATGTTTAGGGACAGGTATGTCCCTTAATTATTGATAATTTATAGATCATAAAATATAGGTATATGATCTATTTAATTTCATTCTGAGTTTCTCCTTCAAAAATGTGAAAACATCAGGATGTAACACTTCTAATTTATAGAAAAATTGAACAGATTTTTCTTTAATGAAGACACAACAATTACCTCCATTTTGGAAAGATCTTCATGTGATTCCAATTCTTCCTTTAACTAATTTTAATATTGTAGTGAATGACCTCCTTGATAAAGTATTATTAATGTGTACAGATCCTCATTTTTACTTATTCAAATTCAAAATTTAGATGTATCTATGATACTATTATCATGTCAATGTATGTATGTATCTCCATGCACAATATTCTAGCACGATACCCCTATGATAGACCCTTCCATATAAATCTAGGAATGATATCTTAGTGAATACCCTTGTATGAGATCCTGGAATGAATCCCTAACACATTACAGGATCCCCACTTTGAGAGAGTCCCTTGGAATGAACCATTGATGCGTTTTGTGAACCTCGATCACCATGAATATCTAGTGAAAATCACCTTCGTCACAAAACATTGTCACGAACCTCATTCACTGCAAACCCCTAGCACATAATTCATTCACCACAAACCCCTAATGTGAACCTCCATTGCTGTGAAACTCTAGTGTGGACCCCTTTTCAACCTTTTTGAGATTCCCACTTTGTGAAAGTCTCTTCAATGATTTTTCTTTTGTGAGTCCTATTTCACAAGTCTGCTTTTACACATTGGGTAATACATTAATTAGATATAGAACAAATAATACGTGATTTCAATTTTGAATAATTTTTCTCTATGAACCTCTGGCATGAAAACCTATTCTCACATTGCGAGAGTCTCACTATATGAAAGTAACTCATATGATTCTTCTTTCTCGAGTCATCCTTCATGAGTCCAGTTTTTCTCTTTGCACAATCACTTGTTCCGATCATTCACATCACCTACTCAATGTCAAGAGCATATAGTACATCGTTGAAAACCTCTATCGCATGATCATTCCATTAGGAAATTCTCCAGATGATCCTTAGATCAATATTTTATAAAAAACATCATCATTGTTTAAGGACAGTAATGGGGTACTTATAGGAACGTTTCCACTACCTTGACACCAAAAATCATAGAAAATTTTCCACTTCATGGGAATCAAGAACTACACAAACCTCAGAGAATTAGTCCAATTTGTGCTTTGTGAACACCTAGTTGTGAGTACGGGTTTCTCTACATGAAAATCCCGGAGAGTGTCTTCTTCGCACTCCATGAACCTCCATTAAACATTCACACTCCACGAACCCACTTCATTATTTTTAATCCACGAACCATAATTTATCATTCATGCTCCATGAACCCATTTCATCATTCACACTCTATGAGTCCCTAGTGAGATTCCTCATCCACGCATTGTGTGAGTCCTCGCATTTTTTATTTTCATGAGTCCCTTATGAGAGTCTGCATTCACAGTTTATGTGAGTCATATTTTCCCTTTGCGCCAAATTCAAGTGTGAGCCTAAAAACTTTCATGAGTGTGTCACATGAACCATCCATAAAATCAAAAGATAATTATGTTTATTGTGCAATATATCATCATGATAATCAAATTAAATCAGGAACAATATCTTGATTTTCAATGTTGTGGTCTTCAAATTCTCTTCATTACACATTGCACGTATTAAATACAATGATGTGCACTACACGATTTCCCTCCATGATATACAAATACGATCAAGTGTGAAGTGTGATATCTCCCTGTTAGACTCAATGTTAATGACGCATAATCTTGATATTTTTAATTTTTTTGTCTTCCAAGGAATTATGTGACCCATTGTGAGTTATAAAGTCATCTATAAGTGTCACATGTGATCACATCACAAGATAAGATCAGCATTTTCCTTCCGCGAGTTCAGATCCACATTTTCACATTCGTTTTTAGTTCATCATTCACACCAACTCTTCATGCCTTTATTGCACACTAGAATTTTTCAACAACTTAAAATGTTTTTAACACACACAATCAACCCAAAATCCCTACCATGAGAGACTTTTTTCTAAAAATATCCCCATTTGGGTTTATTGACAACTCTTCACCTTTAATACCACATTAATTATTCTTCCATCATCTTCCATCTATTTTCTTCATGGGAGTATTATAATGATCAAGTAATTACTCAACACACATACACTACACCCACATGATCTATGATCATGATAATAAATATGAGTATAATGAAAATTTATTCGATGAAACACTTATTTTCATTAAAAAAACACTCTTTTACTTTATCCTGAACCACAAATGTCATAATATATAATCTTCATTTTATCATTGATAAAATTGTAAGATTCAAATATCCCCTACATCACTGCTACCCCTATTAGCTTCTCCCCTTGTTGTGATTAAGAAAATTTATCCCTTTCAAAGAAAAATTCCTACCCATTTGTAAATTAACTCCAAGGTTACTTCATTGTGGTATGAAATAGGGTAACAAAAAAAATCAACATATCACAGAAAAAAACATCATACCTCAAGGATAGGGTGTTCCATATCAACAATTTTTAATATTGGTGGATTCAACTAGACTCCAAGAGACATTCTCTTCCATTTAGATTCTTCTTTGGGTAACGCATTTGTAATAATGTCTAAAACCAGTAGTTCTATAGGAAAATACTCTAATTTCAGATTCCCTTGAACCCCCTTCTCCCTGATAAAATGACACTTTTTATCAATTTACATTGTCCTAGAATAATGAACTAGATTTTTTCTATGATTTATAGAACATGATTCGTCATAATGGTTTCTAATCAAAGGCTTTACTTAAAATCCCATATCATCAAGTTACTTCATCATACTCATTAAATGTGTGCACTCGTGAGTGACTATAATATATAGAAAACTGAAATCCACCATTCCCTTGATAAACCATAGTATAATTTCTACAACAAGAAAGTGGGTTTCCTTGTATAAATGAATATTTAATTATTTCCTTATGTGACTAGAACCATTATACTTTGATTACTATCATTGATGAAATATATATTGTAATTAATTCAACCATACAGAAAAGAGAGATTCTTCCAAAAATGTTCTTGTCTTGAATACCATTCCCTTGGTGCTTGCTTCAATCCATATAGAGACTTATTCAGTTGAAAAAAATTGTACTCATCTTCAAGAATATGAAAACTAGTTGGCTTCTCAATATAAAATTATTCTTCCAGAATCCCATTTAGAAATGTGGACATAACATCCATACGGAAAAATTTTATCTTTTTTCACACTACTATGGTAAAGAATAATCATATTGTCTCTAGCCTAACAATAAGGGAAAATGTTTCATCAAAATTGATACCTTCTATCATAGTGTACCCTTTAAACCCTAATCATTCCTTTTTCTCACTAATTTTTCATCTTCTTTCATCTAATTTCAAAATAACAATTTATTCCTGGTGAAATTATTATCTATTTCTCTTGAAACAATATTCTAGAAAATCTCTATTATTTAACTAATATAAATTATTAATACCATTTCTTATACTGATTTCAGATGTTTAATTACTATTAAGAATCAGTATACCACTTATTGGAGGTACTTTTAATCTTTTATCCTAGCTTCTTGGTATTATGAAAACAATCACCTGATGCTCTAAAGTTATAGAAAAATAAATAATAATGAAATACATGAATGCTTCTACATGAACCAAATAAGAATTCATGAACATAATCATTCATCCTTTCAATACCATTGATTTATTTGATCTTATTGGAAGATAAAATTATCCCCTTAGGATGTGAAACTCTTACTTTGGTAAAGACCACTATTTAGACCCACCAACATTCTTATTCTCTTACATCATTTATTCACATGTTACTGCAGGTTTGAGAAAATTATAATGCTTAAAATTTTTTCCCATTTTTTCTTTCATCATTGATATTTTTATTAGTTAAAATTTCTACATAACAATGATCCATCACGCAAAATGGTAAGCCTACTAAGTCGGAACTCTGTGTAAAAAATGAGAGATAAAGTTAATAACACCATCATTTACATTACACCCAACTAATTACATATATCTCATGCATCCATAATACATTAACTCATTTCAATGAATTATTCTATATTTATTCATTATCTCTGGTAAATTATTTTAATCAGTTGACATCATATAGAACATCACATCACCACTTTGCATATTTTGATGAAGCATCTTCTTGGATGGTATTTCCCCCAAAACCTAAAACATGTAACGATCATTTAATATAATTTAAAAACATAGGTAGAGGGGAAACATTAGAATCCAAAAGAATAATATTTTGGTTTCTCTTAGGAAATAACCCTTTGATAATTTCTTATAATGAACTCTACTATTTTTGTGATTGTTCCAAATGGCCAAACAACATCAACTATTCTATCCATACAACTAATCATTATTCACCAAAATTCTGAGTATTATCCTATTATTTAAATTATTTAGTATTGGAAATTTTAACAATTTTCGGTTAAACCCATTTATAGAAATTACCTTCATTAATTCTTCACTAGTATACTCTTTTTCAGGACCTTTTATTTGAGAAGGAATATTTTCACTGATCATCTGCTCCTAATTCCTTCACCATTAGAGAAATATTTCTATTTCCTTCACTTATTTCCAAGTGTTTGGTTCATTCAATGAATTTAAATAATTCATAATCATTATTTTATCATGTATACCTTTTTACTTCCTATTTTTTTCACATTCTATCAACGAGAGTTGTTGTGATTGTAATAGTGGAGGTGATTGATACAACTTTCTTGGAGCTCCAAGTGATACATTTGATGTAGTAAAAATAATTATCAACATATCATATTGTCTTAAAATATAGGTTTTCTCATTATGAACTACCATTGTTGGGGATCTCTTTCTGGGTTCATTTTCATTTCCTTCATTATTCTTACTGAACTGTCTTAAAAATGTCCAATATTATAACACATAAAACATCTTCCATTAACGGAATACCAAATTTCATCCATGGTTTAATGATAAAGAAATATTTATTCTTCTTTAATTGATCCATATAACTTCTTGATACATACTCACGGTGTGTCTCTTTCTTCCACAATAATAGTATTCGACAACTAAATTCTTCTTGGAGGTTCTTTGTTCATAACATTCAAGTATCTTATACTTATTCACATATTTTGAAATATTTTTGTTTTCAAAATATGAAATATATTATAATGTCTCCAAAAACGTTATGTATAACTATTTATCCCACAGAAATAGCGCATGATATCACTACTTCCTATAAAAAACCTTTTTAGTTCTATCTCCAACACCGACATGATTTTTCATATCTCTTGAACTTTTCACAACATTCTTACAAAAATTCATGAGAGTATGTTGATCAGATCCAATAATAGATTTTTCCAAACTAGATGGGCTTTGGGATTAGGAAATCATATCATGTTTTTTCTCTGTAGTAACATATTTTCCTTTCATTTCGTTATCACCTTCCAAAGGATAATCAAATAGTAACTAAAGAGAATCCTTCAATTTCAGCTTTCCATTGAAAGAATATTTCTACATTTCTTTCATCACTAATTCTATATATTCTCCCAATTTTTTAAATCTTTATATCACATTAATCATGCTGAATAAAAAGGTCTCTCCTGATATTCGCCCCACTACTCATATCTTCTTCAAATTCGTTGGTGATATTTTCTATCTTATCAGATTTCTCCTTTAACATGGAATTCAAAGGATCAATAGAATCATTATAGCATGAATTCTCATATTGTAGCCTCTTAATTTCTTGAACAAGTTAATATAGATATGTTGAAATATCCCAATTACTATAATTCAGAATTTTAATTTCTTCTAAGTTCATATTCATTCCATTGTCATTGGATTTATGTTTTCTATCTTTGTAGAAAACCTTTTCATTTCTTCTTCGTGGAAATTATTCTTCTCCATCAGATAAATATTCACATAAAAAACAATTTTATTTAAATATTATATCTTTTTTACCTCAATTTCAAATTCTTGGATCCATATATCTTTTTATTTAATTTCATCAACCATTTTCTGATCCAATTACATTGTTTAATGGAAAACATACACATTTCACCATCATAGTATTTCTTCATTATTATTATTTTAAACATCACATGGAATGGAATGTTCTTCACTAAACACTACATGATCATTGAGTGAGTTTATCTATTCGCTGAATGATCCACCCAAACCTTTATTCAGAAGACTATTATATTCATTAAATTGAATCATAGTATTTCTGTTGACACATACACACTAAAGAATACCTTATGTATTCTAATTCTTCATTGATGTTCTTCTATTTTCCATGAAAATTTTATATAAGGGAAAATTGAAACATCACTTACAATAGTAGGGTAAAAATTGTCAAATAACACACTTGATGTGAGTCCCCTAGAACTTTCACTAGTATGAGATGATGTTGTGAAACCCCAACACTTTTCATGAGTCCCACATTATGCAAGTCCCCTAGCCTGAACCCTTAGTTTGATGTTCTAGTCTCACCTTATTTGAGTCCCCCAACACCTTGATAGAACCTCCTTCTATGAAAAACCTTGGTGAAAACACCATTTCATGTGATCCCTGGGTGTGAGACTTTTTTCTAGGAACCACTAGTGTTAACATCCATCACAATGAACCCCTAGTGATAACCTTTAGTGGAAGATCATTGTTTTTGTGAGTCCCACTAGGCACATGTCCCTTACACTAGTCTGATTTTGTGAGTTCTCTATCATGAGTTAGATTTTACTCTTTATAAAAAAACTTCTTCAGATCATGTGAAACACTAAATAAATGGTAATCATGTATATTAATTCTCCACATACATCTATAATGAACCCCTTTTCGATCTTTACACACGTCCTACTCTGACCAAGTCAATTATTCATGATTTCTTTAATGAGAGCTCTTTCATGAGTCTTCTTTTAGCATTTGGGAATGAACTCATTCAGATAATGCACAAGACTAATGTTATGTCAATCATGTAAAATCCTTCTTCACAAACCTCTGCCGCAAGATCTCACCCTGAGTATCTTATTTCGATGATCTTCAGTTAAATCTTTTAGGAAATACTTCCTAAATGTTTAAGTATGGGTTATGGGTTATTTTGAGGAGAGTTTCCACTCTATTAAGAACACAATTAATGGACTATTTTCTAACTAATATGTATCACATTCTCTATGAAACTCTGGGTATGAAACATTCTTGGGCTCTACAAACCCCTGAAAGAAAGTCCTATTCAGGCTCCATGAACCTCCTGGTCTGAGTCCTTTGCGTGCCCCCTGACCCTCCTAGAATGAGTATTGTTTATGCTTTAAGAACCTCTAGACATTATTCTCACTCCATGATCCAATTTTATCATTCATGATCTGTGATCCTTCATTCATGATTCATGCTCCGCAAAACCATTTTAGCATTTTTTTCTCCGCATGTCCCTTATGTGAGTTCAAATTATAACTTTGTGTAAATCCTCACATTTGTGCTTTCTGTGAGTACCTTGTTTAAGTTTGCATTATCCCATTGTGAAATTCATGTTTTAAATTGGTGTAAAATTTGAGCGTGAGATCCAAAGACTATCATGAGTGATGCAAATGATCCCTATGTGAGATCCAAAGACAATCATGTGTGCTGTGAGAGATCCCACCATGAAACATAAAGTCAAACATACACAATCATATTATTTTCAATTTAGTTGTTTTACAATTAATTTGATTACCCATAATTTGTTCCAAAGGAAATCATGTGTGCTTAGTGAGGTTAATCCATGAGATCGTAAGAAAATCATTTGTGCTTTTTGAGATCTCACCATGAGACTCAATGAAAATCACACTCAATCCTATGATTTTAAATGTTTTTTTATTCAAATTACTCTCATGATCCATCATTATTTAAATATAATACTATGAGTGACATGCATTATCACATTTTAATAGCATTTCAACATTCGTAATTTGTGAGTTTAGTTTATCATTTTCACTTTCATGTTCAGTTTAGCTTATGTGCTAACTCATCATGCCTTATATGACCACGAACCTCTGAAACAACCTTAATCCTTGTCCACAAATAGAATAAAAATAGAAAACCATCATGGGGTATTTTTGGATAATAACTATTCTATTTATATATCTTAGGGTGTATTCAATGGCTTATGATAATGTCATAGGGAGTAATCATTAGAACATGAAGATGATTTTCCATAGAGTAATCCGTGGAACATGCTTATGATATCATTTTTAGATTGTTTCTATACTCAAATTATGAAATGATTTAATATTATGATTATTATTTAGTCTAATATTTTATGATATCATCTTTATATTCCATTCTCTCAAGATTATGATCATTCAAATTATGAAATAATGGTATTTCCACATGTATCTCATACTGCAATTTTTTACCATGTACATCCATATATAACATTTGAGTTAATAACTTTTTTTGTTTATTTTTTCCTAGGATATAAAATAAAGTAGTGTGTATAAAGATAATAGAATAATATATTTTTTGGAGAATTTATCTGTGATGTTGAAGACTCTTAATGGATTTCTAAACATCTTATATAATGGTAAAATGTCTATCTGAATATATGATTTTAGATTTAGTATTTTTTATATCTTTAACAATTCACTAAAAATAGATAATAAAACGTCCTAGGATTGTAAATATGTGAATGAAATTGTAATATGAGATTTTTATTAAACACCATTTTTCATGTTTTTCATTTTTTACACCCGATCTGAGAGCACGTGTCAAGTGGTGATACATTTTATTTGACAACATATATTCCATAACCATATATGTTTTGGGTATGATATGTTCTCATAGATCATAAATGATTATTTATGATTATAAACTCCTAAATCATATTTATTTTTATTGAAAAAATCAATATGAAATGATTCGTGATTAATGATCTTCAACTGATTGGGTATTATTAATGTAAGTTATTCTCATGTTCTTATTACCTTTTGTTTATTATATGCTTGAATGTGATTAGAAATTTATATCAACTAATTTTACCATTATTTATAATATTATCGTACCAATTCCTGTGTTTTTTTGTTCCCAATATATGATTAAGGGATTTTATAATGATATTTTTAGAAATGATTCTATTAGTGAAGAACATAATATAGATGATGTAAATAATTTATGCACCAGTTGTTTAGGTATAAAATTTTCTCAACACGCTAAACCTTTTAGGTTTTGGTGTGGATAATAATTATATGTATTGAAAATTATTTTTATAATATTTAATATTTATGGATGTAAGGTTTGGGTCACATGACATATATGTGTTTAGGACTTATGTCTTATCTATAAGCTAGAAAGTGGTTCCATTTGCATGGTCCTAGGTTTCCCTGATTGATATTGAGCACATAATTTTATATAGTTCATATTTTTTTATGGTTGATCCATTAACTCTTTTTTATTAAATTTTGTTTCTTACATTATTAGTATTTTTATTCCCATGGTTATGTTTATCTATATCTATGACTTACATTATATTATGTTCTCCATTATTTCTTTATGATTTGTGTTTATAATATGAATAAGTTTCCATTCAATTTTCTTTATATTTTCCCAAATATTATGGTTTTATACATATTGATGTTAAATATTTGTATTTCCTTTTTAACTAAAACATGAAAATACATTTTCTAATTATAGTACAAATTATCATTTGAGGAAAAACATATAAAAGGAATTTCAGTGATTCTTCGTCATATACTATTTAGAGTTTCCTCAAATACAATATACACAGGTTCATGTGCATATAGACCATATTATATTTCGTGGGAATATAAGAAAATTATATAATAATTTTTGTGATATACAATAGTTTATGTCTTCATGTTTTAGTTGCATGATGTATGGGTGGACACTAGGGGACTTGAAGAGATAGTGTGTGTGGTCTTTTAGAGCTTATGTCTCTTTTTTTTGATATTTGGAATCCATTTCTCCAACATATATTTAACTTGAGTCTATTATATATTATTCCTAATTCATTACTTTCTACATTTTCTTCTTTATTCATGTTTAGTTATCCATTTTTATTTTTATTCTTGGGCCATATTTGGAATCCACACTTTTGAAATCCATTAAATCATATTGCATGACTCTCCAATATATGAGAAGTTTATATAGAATTTAAAATATTCTTATATTATCCTATTTATCTATTTTATAGGGTTAAATAATTATTAATTGGTTATTTTGATACCCTCAGTGCTTGTTATAGGAATATAGTGATCAAGAACACACTTTTGAGATTTATAGTGAGTTGACTCAGTGCAGTGTGGCAGTTTTTCCAAAAACCATTCATTACAAAATGGTATTAAAAACTTCTTATTATTTGGAGATTTAATTTTTATTGGATAAAGGATCAATATAACTCATTATATAAGAAAAAAGAAGATTCAAAAAAATGTGTTCAACCTTGAGTTCCCAAGGGTGGTTAAAATTTGTGTCTTGGATTTTATCATCATTTTCAATTGTTAATAAAATATTATGACGTGTTTTAAAAAAAATTATATTTGGTAATGGGTTTTTTTTATTATTAAACAATTTTTTTCTGATTAAATAGATAATTTTCAATGGTTTACATTTAATGGGGAGAGACCTTAAATTCAGTTCTGGACTCCTTTCAATATGCCTTTTATATTTGGTGAATGGTTCTCCAAACCATGTGACTAAGGTGTATATACCTATAAATCAATTTTTTTTTTATTTCAATCCATTTTAATTATAAATTAATTTTATATATTTTTATTATAATGCTAGAAATATATTATAGTAATATTTTAGAAGTATTGATATTGATTAGTTAGGGTGAGTATATGTTTTTAATTCTGATATGTGGTTACTACCTTTAAAAAACAACATTCAATGTGAGATAGGTGTTTAATAATATTTTTGAAGTATATTATGATGGATTGAATTAAAAATAAGGTTTTCATGTATGATTTAATTGAAAATAAACACTCATAATGGTTTCTTAAACATTATAATGAACATCCAATTTATCAAAGATACTTATGTAAAAACAATTTAAGAACTTATGGAAACATTATGTGAATATTATCGTTTTTTGTATATTTTATTTTATATAATTTGGATACGTTGGTTAACATTAACTGATACATTAAATAAATACTAATTAATGTTATAATGTACAAGTTACATATAATTTTATCTTAGTATACTAATAAAAATTATATTTTTATTTAAATTCCAAATGTTGATTGAATCTATTATTAAAAAAATTACATTGAACCCAATGTATGGATTTTGTTTTGTAAAGGTAATTTTAAATTGGGTAGAAAATTGAATATGTTAATTTTTTAGTATAAAAGTTTTTATAATAAACTTATGTTTTGTAAAATTAGTTGGAAATATATGATAATGATTTTTTTTAAAAAAATATAAAAGGGAAAAATATTTACATTAGTTTGTTGATTCATAAAAAACATGATCAAGACATCAATTTATACTAAAACGAATGAAAATTGGTGAAGGATAATTTTTTACCAAGAATGAATCTCTTTCATTGTGGAATACTACTAGATTATAGAATCATAGTAGAAATTTTTTGTATCATCCCATCCTAGGTGATATGCCCCAGTGCCTTTAGCTGGTTCACCACATGACCTCAAGCCCACCTCCCCATATGATAGAGGCTACCGACTAGCATTGAGGCTCAAATATAGATCATGGAGAGACTATAACCTCTTTTATCAAAGTGATATATCATAGGTAAAATAAGAAAACAATAACTGAATAATATATAACAATCAATAGATTAAAACCATGATCATATGATGACAATACAAGGAACAAAATACCTGAACCGTTAAGTAGATATGTCATGCTAATGTATATGTGAAGTGTCACAAATGATACTCAAAATTAAAGATTCTAACTAATCCCAAGTGGGCCTTGATCCATTGTTTCCTTATCCATGCTTCATCCCAAACTTAGCCATCTAACAATTGGCCGTTTCCCTTAAACTATCATGGAAAAATAATTTCTATTCATGTACCGATTAGGTATCCCCAAAAGTGTATGAGTACATCTCAGTAAGACACAAAAAATAGTGTCTAAAACAAATCAATTTAATAATCATGTATTCATTTTTATAAATTATTATGTACAATTCCTAAATAAATAGTTTATCAAATTAGTAAATATTCATTATTTAATCACAAGAAACCTTAGGGATCCCAAGGACAACCGAGCCTCATTACCTGTTTTAGCTCATGCTAGAATTTGAACCATTGAAAAAATTAATTCATAATTCAAATAATAAAGCAGATTTCATTATCCATTTTAATTCAAATATAAATCATGGATACTTTAGGCCATATCTCAATGCCAATCATGCAGGTGTAAAGGATCATGTCAAGCACTCTGTGGGTATTTGGAGCATCAGTCTGTGTCATTCAATTGATTGGTATTTGGAGAATTTGACCGTGTACAATACTATATTCGAATATGTTTACTTTTGATTATATGAGTATTTGGATCATTAATCCATTTCCCAAAGTCTTATGTCAATCAATAACAAATATAACAAATATAACATTATCACATGCCTCACTATATTATATCAATCAAGATTAATTAACGATAATTTTTTCATCCCAATTACTCCAATTAATTAATCAATTTTAATTAATAAAATTGATTATATCAATTAATAATATAATTAATCACCCAAATTTGACAAATTAATTAAGTCAACAATTACTTAATATTTATCATTCCACTGATTAATATTTACTATAAATCAATCACATTATTTCCAGTAAAAAATATCATGTGCCAATAATTAATTCTACAATTGATTATCATTGATTCATAACATCAATATCATAGAATTAATTATAAAATTAATTATATGAAATTTATGATATCAGTATTCTATAATTAATTTTACAATTAATGGTAATTAAATACCATAATTCTAAAAATACGACATTATTCAATTCAATAAATTTAATTAACTTATCAAGAACATCAATTTCTAAATATGTCTATATATCGTACAATATCATAAAATTAATAAAAATTATAACTGTTTGAATTAAATATTATAAAACCTACCTCTGTTTGATACATATCATATTTTAACCAAATGAAAAAAAATTAGTGGATTAACCTTGTTGAATGAGAATAAGATATGTACACCTAAATCAAGTATGGAAAAATCAAGACAGATTATATATAGATATATATCCACACAACTCGAACAAGATTCATCAATCTAGATCTATATCTATAAACATAGTGGAAAAAAATACACCAATATAGGGAAATAATAATGGAGGATGAACATGAATGAATTGAGATAGGATCCCCATACCAAGATGGAGGAATATCTTCAATTCGACCATTGAATTGCATAGAAAAAAAATTAGGAAGGCTTTTAATCCATATAAGAGGATCACAAAATGTGAAAGACCACCTAGGTATTAACTGGGTTCTATCTGGTATGAGTTAGGGGATTCGATTAATTTAAAAACATAAAACATGGTCAAGTTAAAGTGTGTTTTTCGCTAGCTAGGATGAGGTGCATGGTTTTCCCAAACCATGATCCTTAAAAGGGAACCATTTATTATAGGGTACCTTAGATTGAAAAACAATTCACTAACAACTTAAATCCCCATTATCTAGTGATTATTGGTTTGAGGGGCTGGGGAACACGATTTTCTCGAACCATGTTCCAGCCTTACACAACCAATTTTTCTTCCATTTTTCTAAATTTTCACTTAACACACTCAAAAGTAAAACACAAATGAAGTTTACTCAACCCAAGGAAAAAGATTACCTGAAAACAATTCTGAGACTACTATAGAAAATGAATTGATATTTCAATCTCAATACCTTATTATATCTCATCCTCATGTCCCACTACCAATATTCATTAAGATCCCACATCAAAAAGATCATGACACTGAGAATGAATATATTCTTCACTTCCCATGTTTCCTCCAACACACACCCATGTTTCCAAAATATAGAAACTTTTTATAGGGTCTATCTCTGTAACACTTTCTCGCTATGATCTAACACATATATCAGATTCTACTCAAATGATGCATCTATCTCAAGCTCAACATCATCCACATTGATCACATGAGAATGGATGGAATGATACCTCCATAGTTGTGATAAATTGAAACCAACATTAATGACAATGTATTTCTATGGAAGATCCAATTGGTACAACACTAGAGAAATTTTGTCCATAAACTCAAATGGTCGAATGAACCTAGGTGCTTGATTTCCCTACCTCTGCATCATGCGGTGACGCAACCTAGGAGGGACCTGAAGGTATAGAAAATCACCAACTATATACTCTAGGAATCATCTACGTCTATCATCATTTGACTTATGTACACTCTATGATGTAGCCATACATTTATAAATTAGGTGTATCAGCCCCAATATCTTCTACATGAGACTTGATCCAAACATCTCAGAATCAGCTGCCTAAATCTATCATAGATGTGATATTCATGTACTACCATAAATATCCTCATATGGTTCCATCTATATAGTTTCTTGAAAATCATTTTTATAGAAAAACTCATCAAAACCCATGTGCTTCTCCCAAGACCCACTAAAGTCAAGCACCCATTCTTTCACCATATCCTTAAGAACCAATATGGATTTCTCTCACTACTTATCTTAATGTTGGTAGGAGTACGTACTCAATAATACATGTGTATTGAGCTCCATCTATAATCCCATCTATAATCATGAAGAGAATCTTATGTCATGACATATAAATATGGTCAATGGAACCTCATGCAGATTGACTATCTCCTGAGTATAAAATTCTCTTTACTTCCCACTAAGAATATCTCCCATATTGGCAATAAATGTTCAACATTCATATATTGATCCACAAAAACCCAAATAAAATCAATATTCCATAGATTATTTGGAATATCGATAAAAAATTCCCTTTTTATGTCATCCCAATTACATTTTAAAATGAGAAATAACTGCAGAAGACCTCGAAGTATTTGATGCTCTTCCTTCACCTATCGGTAGGTGTAGCATCATGTCACGAAACCTGGTATCCCTTTTTTCAAGCCCGACCACCAAAACATTCAACATTGCACATAGAAATTTTTTGTTACACATTAATTTACCGCCCACATCAAGAAATTATACTCCCTCATGGTCACTTATTGCATGTTTGTAGGCACAATGACCCTATTAGTATTGTAATTGATCTCACACTCATATACGCTCAAATATAAAGGTGAATCCCCATATTCAATGATTTTACTCAAGGATAAAATCATTACATACTAATAACTTATGTCCCTGCTCCATGTCAAATTAATAGACTCCATGGAAAATAATTTGAGAGTCATTATCCCAGAAACTCTTAGAAACCACATACATCTCATACAGAAAAGTCATCATTTTCCCCTCAACACAAGAATCCTAAAATTATTGATTTTGAGTTTTCTTGCTTAATGCATCAGTCACACTATTTATTTTCCAAGGAGAATATTCTAACTCTAAATCAAATTACTTCATATACGCAACAAATTTGTACTTCCTAGGATTAGAATATCACCGTAAAAAGATATAATGTAACATCTTGTGATATGTAAACACTGTAAAATTTTAAAACGATTGATAATATCTCCAACACATAAAATCAAATACCACTATTGATAACTTGATATAATGTGTAGGAAAATTCCATTTATATAGCCTCAACTACTGAGACCCTTATGCCACAACTTAATCTCCCAAAATCAAAAAATATCTGAGTCCGATCCTAGAAGAATCACAATACACTGTATACCCCTCACCTGGCTCGGGTAATACCATAAATGGTTCTGATTTAAAATCCTTATTTTTCTCCTGGACGGCCTTATCACTTTCTTTAGACCATTCAAAACTTACCCCCATCTTGGTCAAACCTGAGAGCAGTGTGGCCAAAGGGAAAAATTCATGGATGATTCTATAATAATATCCACCTAACCACAGAAAGAAAACGATATTTAATAGGTTATTAGGTTGATCCCAGGAAACCACTATTTGAACCTTCACTAGGAACACCAACAAAAATTTATCCAAGATGATTTAACCTGAAATTTTATCCTAGTAAATCCATAATTGACACATAGATATCATGGCATATAGTTAATTCACTCTTAATGTACTGAAGAAAATGTCAAGATTTTGGGCATGATCATCATGAGTCTTGGAGTGCACAAAGATATCATCCACAAAACTACCACAAAGTAATATTGGTATCAAAAAAATATTCTTTTAATCATGTTCATGAACAATATATGTGTATTTTCCAACCCAAACGACATTAAGAAAAACTCATAATGCCCGTAACTACTTATGGAAGTTTTCCGCGGTATATCAAATGTCTAAAATATCAGTTGATGAAACCCTGGTCTAAATTCAATATTCAAGAATGGAAAATATCCACTCAACTATACAAATAGATCATTGTTACGTTAAAGAGGATACTGGTTCTTTATTGTCAACTTGTTCAGTATCCGGTAATCAAAAAAAGGTGTAAACTCCCATGTGCCTTATTTGAAAACAACACTGGTGATTATGAATGAAACATACTATGATAAATAAGTCCATTCTCTTTCAACTCATCTAACTGATTCATGAGTTCATGAATCTCTTTTGGTTCCAGTTTGTTCAGCGGTGTAGAAAACTGATAACCCCCCATACTAAGATCAAATGTGAATTCCACATCTGTCTTAGGTGGTATCCATGCGAAGTGTTATAGAAAAACAACCAGAAAAATATCCACAAACGATGGAAATAGTTAAGGTTTCACACCACCACCATCAAGTGAATGAATAGTGTCTTATACTGTTATCTATAATATTTTTGGATTAATTGGCTGTGCTTAGTCTTCCTAGATATACAATACTCCATGGGGATATTTTTCACCCTTATGAGACTTAAAAGTCACCTTCCTCAAGTAATTATCAATATGAGTTCAGTATTATAATAGCCATTCCATACCCATAATTAAGATGATACCTAACATATCAAGAATATATAGATACCATATAATGGGAATCTCTTTGATCTCAAAGGGAATATCCCTTGAAAAATAGATGTTTATAGACTTTACTCCCAAAAATGTATATATCATGATTTTCTTGCTCATAAAATCTACCTCCATGCTCAAATCGATTATAAGTTCTATATATATAAAGGAATAAGAAGCTACAAAATCAAATACGGAACTAGTTGTTATATACGCTGAATGAATAGTATGTTTCACTGTAAATGGTATAAGATCACTATCCTAAAGTGTAGTTTGAATGGAATTTATATGTCCTACCCCTCATCCATATAATTCAGTCCGACTCCACTAAACTACACTACTATACTGATATGAGAACTCTTGCCAGGAATTACCATGTCCAATACCTCCACTGCCTCAGCTAGTTGTTCTCCACCTTCCAGAGTAATATGGTAAAAAATATACCCTTCCCAAAACGTGGTTATGTCTTGCTCCTCCATCACAAACAACATACTATAACATCCTGCAGAACCTCTATAGATATCACATATTCCTACAATTTGAACACTCTACTAGTGTTCATGGTAATATTTAAAAAATTGGCATGGCCTACTACACTGGTGAAAAATAAATTAGGTATGATCAGGATTAACTGATCCCCTTGAAATGTTAATCGTATTCCCACTACTATGGATATATCATTTGTAACGATACTTTCTATTATAAGAAGATTCACATCCAGATCTCCCTATATGTACCACCTACTTTCCACTTGGTGCATTTATTAGGCTCCCATCTGAATTTAGAGCCTAATTCACCAATTCATGAAATTTCTTTTCCATAACGGTGTTCACCTAAGACGTAATTTCTCACTTACGTCCATCCTAAAATCTATTTTCCATGATATCCTCATATCCTAAAATGTTGGATAGAAGAACTATATATCATTGAATCATCCAATATAGTCTATCACAGACATGCTCCCTTGAGTCAATCTCATGAAATCAATTACTCTATCTTGTCTTAATTTGTCCGGATAGAAGTTCTCCAAAAATGTATCTTAAAAGACCATCGATTTCATAGCTTCAAATGGTCAATCCTGAGTCTAGAATTTCCCTGACCATTTCCCATTACCATGTATCATGTAATCATCTCACAAGACTCTCTTCTTAGAATGAATTTCCAAGTGGTTAAGTATAGTTTGAATAGACTCAATCCATAACTAATCTAATTCATGCCCACCCACTCCAGTAAATGTTGAAGGGTGATGTAACTGGAACTCCCTCTTTATATCATTTTACTTTTCATGAACCACCATGGGTCCCATTCCATGTATTTCAAGAATTGTGATATGTTCCCCGGTAACATATCCTCTACTTCCTCAATTGGAAGAATCAGTGCCCTAGGTTCCACCATTAGTGGATAATCTCCAGCCACATCCTACAATAATCAACTCAATAAGTTTCATCATTGAGGAATATCTCTAAAATTAAAAAAACACCTTAGGAATCATAAAAAAACTTTATCACATAAACATAAGAGAAAAATAATTGTAATAAGTCATAATAAGTCTTTTCCCAAAACCACACCACATGGTCAAAACCAAGGGGATAATACCCCCAGTAGTCATCAAACACCTCGATATGGGTTAATAAGGGAAAACACATTCTCTGTATCAAGTTTCTCATTATAAAACCATTTATTCATATCTTAGATCATTTTATTATATTCCTCAATATCATTTTATTAACTATTTTTATTTTAGTTTCACACTAGTATTGAGAAATAGTTCATGTTCAACAACCTGCCAAAATATTTCTTCACGTGGATACCTAAAATTATGTATGACACAATAATCTTGAGTTCTTTAAATATTTCATGAAAACTAAACTCCCATTCCATACCAAGAAATGAGTAAATTATCTACAATTAACATAAATAATAATCACAACACATAATAAGTCCATCACCCAAGGTGATGTAATATTAAACTGTAACATAAAATAACTATAATAACAATCCCACCCCATGTACTTGGGTTTTACCTCATACATGGGTTTGCAACTCCCATGTATGAGAACATAACCAAGGCCTCAATATTCATGGTCACCTATATACCTTTCAAAAAATAATAATATAAATTAACAAAGAATATAAAACCTCATCTGATACCACTTTTGTAACATTTTGACCTAGGTGCCACACCCTGGTGCCCTGAGCCAGTTCAACACATAATCAAAAGCAAAACTCCCCATACACTAGATTTAGCTAAATAGGATTGAGGGTTAATATCAGTCATGGGGATACTATAAACCATTTTACTAGAGAGATGCGCCAGTTAATAAATAATAAAAGAAAAACTAAAAACTATATTATTGTACATAGAGCAATGCCAATATGAAAAGATGATCGAACATAACACAAAATTTAAAAACCACATTGTAGATATGACATATTAATCTATATTCCATGTTTCCCAAAAGAATCTAAAAAGAAAGTAAATTAACAAATTACAAGTAGTTTCCAAACTACATCTTCTTCCCTCATCCATGATCCATCCCAAACATATACATCTAACCACTACTGTAAATATGGCCTTTATTAGTGCTAGAAATGTTCATTGACAACGCTAGAAAAGCACTGTTAATCGAGGTGAAGATAGGAGGTCCCATTTATCATTGCTTATAAAAGCGCTGATGATGTTCACTTTTATCAGCACTAAAAAAAGTGCTAATAAAAATGTCCTCTATCAGCACTTATTTTATCCAGGATAAAAGTCAATAATATTTTAAAAAAAGGTTTAGAAGAATTTATACTGTGGGGATATTTTAACAAAGCTTGACCCCCCTCTTATCAGCCATAGGAAAATCACCCCTCCCTCTCACCGAACACTGAACTTTCCCGCACAACCCCCTCCTACATACACGTGCGCCAATGCTTCCTCCTGAACTTGAACGTGAGACCTCCCACTTGCACCCATGCACCTTCACCACTAATCCATTTAGTTTATTCTCTATTTAATTATATATATATAGCAATATTTATTCATATATTATTATAGATTCAAATTAATATAAATATATTTTGTTATATTAGCACTTATATATTTATTCATATATTTATATTTATTTATTTATTTATTCGTATATTAATATATATATATATATATATTCGTATATTAATATATATTTACATCTATTTATATATATATATTAGTTATAAATTTTTATCCGTTAATTTATTATTATATTAATATATATTTATAAGATTAATTTTAAATACACATAAAAATATGTTTTTATGTGTGTTTATAAATAAATAAATATGTAAATATATACAACACACAGACACATAGAAACAGACACACAAATAGATATATATATATATCTATATATATATGAATAAATACATATATATGTGTATCTGAAAATCCATAGAATTATAAAATGACAATAACTTCTAATCCAAATGTCCATTTCAACTACCAAACCAGTTAAATCTAAGAAAATAAAATAATATTTGATAAGATATGTGGTAAAACCATAGAGGACATCCAGATCAGAATTTATTGTGGTTTGAATATTATATAATTGAGGTATCCTGACTAAAAACTCATGTATTGAGGTCTTCTGGGAATTTTAGGCTTTGAAACGGGGGACAAAAGGATCCCTTTAATAATAACAGCGTAGAACTCATCGCATGCTTCGATTTCATATGTTGTAAACCTCAAACAAACATATATATCAAAAGATATTATTGTTTGAAGTTTGAGTAACATTTTCAACTTATTTTATATTTTTATTTATTTTTTTTTGTCTTTGAATTGTTATTAAATGATTATTAGTCGATGATAATTAAAAAATTATTAATTAATAATATTTTTTAAAATATTTTAATCGGATTTTCACTAAATTTATTATATATTAAATGTAATAGTTTACTTATACTTAACTAAAACACAGTTTAACAATTTATATTATATCTATATCAATATAAATATACTTATATATCAACATATTTGATTTTCAAGATTTTTTTTGAACTATACACTTTATCAGCACTAGGAAAAAGCACTGATAAATTTCCACCATTATCAGTGCTACTAAAAAAGCACTGATAAAGGGTTCCCCTTTTAAATTGCTAAAAAAGCACTCCTAAAAGGGGTGCTTTTATCAGCTAAAAAAGGAGTTGATAAAGGAACCCTTTTAATCAAGACTTTTTTTAGCACTAGTAAATGGTGGAACTATAGAAATCCAGTTTTATGGTAGTGAACATAGGGCCATTACACTTAACATGTCCTTTAATAATAAATTCTATTTAGGTACCAATTTGGAAGCCCGAGTAGGGCGTAAGTACAACTTAGTAAGCCACCACCAATGGTGTCTAAAAATATCCATTTAATAAAATTGAATTATCTATTATAAGAAAATAAGTTCAATGGTTTAATTAACCAGTTATCACATTAAAAAATATTCTATATTTAATCACATAAACCCTCTATCTCCCAATGACGCATGAACCTCAATCCCTACATAGTCCCATGATAGAGTCTGAAACATTAAAATCATTAATTAATAATTCATTCAAGAAATGGTCGTTCATTTTCCATCTTAATTCAATTCAATAACACAGCTTCTACAGACCACATCCCAATTCCAATCTTGTGTCAATATAATATCATGTCTTGCACCAAATGATTATTTAGAGAGTTAGTATATGTCCTACACCCCATGGGTATTTGGGGAATTAGTCTATGTCCTATTAAATTCATTAATACATGAACAATTCATTCTATAGGTATTGAGAGCATCATTTAATGTCCAACACTCATTAATCAATCAATCACATATATCACATATATCTCATATATCATAATATCACAAGCATCACTATACCATATTATAGAATATTAATCACTATAAGACTTTTAATAACAATAAATCCCAATAATTAATCTCATTTTAAATAACTAAAATCATTCCATTAATTAATTCTTCAATTAATGAAATACATCTATCATATTATTTAATTGAACAATTAATCCATATTTATCAATACAGTAATTAATTTCCAGAATAAATTATCGCATTCCTTCCATTTCAAAATCCCATACCCCAATAATTAATTTAACAATTAATTATTATTATTTAATAACAAAAATATCACATAATTAATTATGAAATTAATTATCTGAAATTTATGATATCAATATCCTATAATCAATTCTACATTTATTTGTTCCAAAATAGAACAATTCATCAAATCATGCATTATTCAATTCACCAAATAATATTTATTTAATCAAGAACATATGTTTCCAATTAAGTCTATAATTCTTACAAATGCATACACTTAATCAAAATCATGACTACTAGAATTGAATATTAGACCATCAACATCATGTTTAATGAAGAATGTTCACCAAGAAAATCCCCAAATTTCAGTTGATTGATAATGTAGAATGACAATCACAACAATAACCCTACATAAAGGATAAAAAATCAATAAGTATTAGATCTATATATAGATCCACAATCCTTAACTACGATTCATCAAATCTTGCTCTAGATATAGAAAAATATTAGAAAAAATTAAATAAAAAGAAGGACAGAAGAACGAGTGATGAATAGAAAATCAATGGGAAAAGATCAACTTACTAGGAGGGATGAAGATATTTTATTTGGGTATCATATCATAAAGAACATTGGTCAGGAAGGATTGGAATCCATCAAGGAGGATACAGAATCATGAATGACTACCTAAGGTCAAATGTGGGTCGATTTGGGAATTTTTTGCGGGTTCGGGTAATTAAAAACATTTAATAGGATTAAGTTAAATCTCGTGCACAATTAGATGTGTAGAGGAACAAAATATTCCATATAAATGAGACTCAACCATATGCCTATTATTTTAGGGGTTCATGGTTACATATAAGTGTGATAATTGTTTTAAATGATGTGTACAAACCATGATAATTCACACTATCTAGGGTTTCAGGATTTTCTAGAATGGGGTGCACAGTTTGGTCTCACCGTGCACCATTCATGAAAACCCCCTTTTCATCCATTTCCCAAATTTTTAGTCAAACACAACCCAATGTATAACACAAATGAATATTAATCAACCAAAGAAAAAATATTGCCTCAAATCAATTTCGAGACAACTCAATAAATGCTTGAGATTTTACAACTATTTTGAATTCATGAAATTTTCATGGATTTGTATTTTCTTTAATAATTATAAGAATACATTCATTATGGTCATGTAATATTGAACCATATAATTATTTTTTGTCATGTCAAATTAAATTTTCTACCTTCATGATTTTATAATCTTACATTGTATTACATTGATATCATGTAAAATTCAATCATTCGCTATGTAAGAATAAATCATTCACTATGGAAGAATAAATACATAAGACATGAGATAAATTCAATCAAAATGTCTGTATAAATATTTTAATGAATCATATTAAAGCCATTATTATATCATATTAAATCATTCACCTTGTAAGATTAAATCATTGACAACGTAGTGTTACGTGTAGCTCTGAAGAAGAATTCATATGCAATAGAAAATGTTGATTTCTATAATAGTTACAATATGTCTAGGGAAATTGGTATGTATATAGCCTAAAAATACACCTAGAACACAATTTGAGTAGGAAAATAGATTTTCCCTTTGCATGAAGCTTGAGAAAAGGCTACACTACTTTTGAAGATAATTTATTTTAGTTCCCTTCCATTGTAGATACTTTAGATAAATATCATATCTAACTTTTTAATTTACGATTTTGAATTGGAAAGGATCCCATATAAGCAATATTTAATGATTCCTCACCCACATAAAATCTTCAAAGATCCTCCCACATCAGATCATTATGAAAGGGTAATCATGTTGTTTATTCAAAAAGGGTTTCTCATGATATTATTATATGTTCAATAGATTTTAAACACCAATACATTTAGTAAACCCCACATAATCACATGGATTATGAAAAATAATATCTCTTTAAATTTTAATTTCCATCTTTATTCAATGGTGTATCATTATGAAATATTTCACATGTAGTTATTTACATGAATAAAGATCTCTATTATGAATACTTAGGATCCCTTTCCCCCATATTTCACCATAATCAATAACCTGGGTTAAATTAATCATATTTATTCATTTTTATTTTTTCCAATTTTCAAAAACCATGAAAAGTCTATTCAATTATGTCCTCAGATTTGAGCCACTAATTTGGTGTACTTCCCAAACCATCCAAATGGGATAATAACACCCATAAGTTCAAAAATATTTACTCTTTTTATTACTAATTGGAAAGGTTTTGATATGTAAATAATGGCATAAAACTAGGTTTTAGACCTAACCATATTATAATTGATGATCACATCCCGTTAACATATGAATGATCCAAAAATACAATGGCCCCCTCCCATGAATAATCTCTAACTATTTTCTCATTAGTGATCTCATCCATGTGGCCAATTAATGTGTTATAAAGTACATTTTCATTATACTATGCGTAATACCATACCATGTTCTCATTGATAATATCATACATAGTACCTATCAATGAGAAATAAATACCACGAGCCTTATACTGCAAACAATCTTCAACCATGTTTTTGTTAATGATATCATACATGGGAATTATCAATGAGATATAAATACCATTGGCCACTAACAACATGTGAGACATAAATATGTTATCATTGATGATATCATCTGTGTGACCTATCTATGATCCATAAATATCATGTCTATCCATCTAATATTTCTCCCTATTCTTGTTTTAAGTGATGATCTCATCCCTTCGACCATCCAATTATATATACATAACATGTTCCTCCCTCTTGGATTAATCCCCAACAATATTTTCATTGATGATATTATCTTTATGACCTACCAATGAGCCCTAAATACCATGGGCCTATGAATATGTTTAAGTCTGAGCCATATTCTCATATATGATATAATCTATGTGACCTGTAAATGGTCCATAAATTCCATGGCCAAATTGTTTTTCAATCCCCAACCATATATTCTTCATTGTGATTACAAATATATTAGATAAACCAGAAATGGCCTCTCATGTGTAATTCTGAAAAAACCCTTTACTGTGGGCCATTATTTTTTTGGAGCATTTAATATGATGTAAAACCACTTAAAACAATTCCTTATAGTATGAAATTAAACTACAATATTTTGTGGTCTTGATTTAATGACTAGAAAAGGAACATAATTGGTTCTTATTGCAAATCATTAAAAGGTTCATCATTAGTCGTGGGTACATTTCCTTAAAATGAAACAAAATGGTATTTATCACACAACTGTAAAATGTATGGTGTGTCAAGTTAAGTGGCATCGAACTGTATGGGTTTTTATTCCCCATATAGGGATTAATTTGAAGCCTCTATCATGTTCCCAATCCTGATTCTAACAGACTTAGAATCTCTATTGATGGATATAAACATTAGAGTGACCAATATTATGGACATAAACCATATTATAATCAACCACTAACAGAAATATATAAAACCTCTTATTCGTACGGATGGTCAAATCAATGTATGGAAACGTTTAAAACCTCACACGACCAAGGTAACATGTATTATTACTACTATGGATTTCATTAATATGTCTTACTTCTATAAGAGAGACCCACAAAATGAAATAAAACATTAATTGGATGAGTTTATCTCCCATCCTATAAACCATAATGTGTAATCGAATGTTTTATTGGAATATCCCATTGACCACCAAACTTTTAATACATGGTTTATAGTTAATCATAAAAACATGGGTGTTAAATCTTGGGGGGTATTTGAACATGATGTAAAATCTATTACCTATAAAAGTGATCAACTAACCATGTAATTTCTCATATGATGCTAGACTACAGGGGTAATTGTTTATTGTCTCCACTTTTATGAAATACCATCAAAAAAAATGGAAAAATCCCTAAATATATCTATAATGTTTTAGTTTATCTTTTTTTAAGGGGGAAATGCAAGGTAAACCAGTGTACCAAAGCATATCTATTAATAATTACCCCAAAAGTTCATTGACAATGAATAAGGTTGTTGCCCTAAAGATATGGCAGTGAGGGTATCTTACCCATCACCTCTAATGATAGGTTGCGAATTCCCTAGTGTAGGAGTACCACATTAATGGATTTATATTAATCATAGAGGTAAATTGTGAAATACTCCAAGTGATGAAACCCTATAGGCCTTACTACTGATGATACATCATTGTAAAAAAAGGGTCCCTTATTTCCACATCCCGTCACTTAGAGAGTCAATCGAGAGTTCACTATAAACCTATCTCTCTTAACATATGGAGGTTTTGGATGACACCAAAAATATCCCAAACAATTTTAAAAATCATTATATGCCATGTCTCGGTAGTTCCCATCATTTCCATCTTTGTGCATACCTAACCCTCAAAGAGGTGATAGGAGAAATCCTTTGAGATCTAAACCATGACCATTTAATCCCAGTTACTCCTAATGAGGGTTCTCAATGTTATTTTGTATACTAGATCTCGATATCTTGTTTAAACCCATGTTATCATTGATACATGTGTTTCTCATTATTATATCCTTGTAGTAACTATGATTCAACCTAAATGGGAACATACTCATGATGGCCTTTTCCCACATTACCAGACCCCAATTAAGATTGAGGTTCCAACCCCATTCACTCTTCAAAATCAACTATTTGGAATGATATTTTAGAAAAATACAGGATCTAAGGGTATTTCCCTCTCCTTATAGTCTATTACAAATCTAAATATTATCATTGTGTCCAAATAGTCACACGAGTATCACAAAAAGTCACTTGTTTCTGGAACCAAATATTACTGAGTTGGGAACTGGTGATTTCATATTATAAATCCTCATATATCACTAAATTTAATCAGGGGTATAGAGGCCCTCCCCATATCACTAAAATATAAAACATTGGAGCTCCTAGTCTAAACATTCATTACATAGGTCCTCTCAATTGGAACAGAAGAAATTACTTTTGAGGTCCATCTGAGTTTACTTTTCACAGAGGTCATCCCCACAACACTAAACATTTAAATATATATAGATTTAATAATAGTGATAAATAAATAATCTATTATCAATGAGGTCCTATTTAAGTTCATGTTGAATTTAGAATGATTTTGGGTCATCTATAGATCACTCTTTATGGTGGTCCTCCACGTATTAATGTGAAGATCAATCATAATGTTCCTCTTGGGAATTCTAGTTGAAAGGTCCTCATCAAATTATAAATATTTATTAGAATATTTGTACACACTCACTGACTCTCTAGCACTCACAATAATTATTTTATAATGTTGAATTTTTTAAACCATGAGTGAGATACATGTATATATATTAGTTTATTTTTTAGTTGTCTAAAGACTTTTTGAGGTGATTATAAGGTGATTAAAAGTTTATTTGTGAATTATTAATTCCATATGGAAGTCTAGGATTTAATAAAAAATTAAAAAGTTTCTTGAGATCCTTATATTTCATAAGAACATCATCTCTTGGGTTTTATAAATGTGGTAATGTTTACGTTTTATGGAAATTTAATTTTTTATAGTGTATTTGAAAATGATCATTAGTCATCAAGATGATTTTTACGATAATGTTTGATCTCATAAGGCTTCCATTATATGAATAAAACATCACAAATAGTAAAAATATTACAAAGGAACCATTATGAAATATTTATCCTTAATCTCATTTGAATATTATATATTTCATAATACATCCAAAAAATAGTCCTTTTCTCAAATTTTTAGGAATCCAAGTAAGAATATTTTGATTTCTAATGTATTATGTTATATGAGTAACAATTAGATTTTTTTAAAATTAATGGAGATACTTGAGAATTAATAAGGCATTTAATGTCTTATAAAAAAATCTTATAGTGCATAAAATTTTGAAAGGAATATAAAATTGTTATAAATAATAATATTTTTATTATATTATCAAAATTCAATAATAAGAGATATTATAAAGCTGAATCTCTAAAACATATTTCTTCAAATTTAAATTATATGTTGATTCCCCTTAATGAAAATATTAAAGTCATTAATGTTGATCAAATATATGATTAAATCATGTTTTTAGAGATTTTAATAATTATTAAATGGTAGGATCAAAACAATAAATTAAATGTGATTTTAAATTAAAATATCTTAAATCATTTTTTGATCAACAATTTTATTTTTCATGAAGTCATTTACAAGATTATATCATACATTCAAGTATAAATGGGAGATACTTCATCTTATTATAGAAATAATATTCATACATATTGTGGGAATATAAAAGAAGAAAAAAGAGTAAAAATGTTATTTTTGTTATTTGACAACTGTTTTCAATACATTGCTATAGTGAAGACTAATTGTAGTGATGAAAAAGAAATAAATGTTGATCGGCATATATAGAATTTGTAATTATTTATTTTTTCATGGGATACCAATCTAGTTTTTTATTTTTTTAAGACTTTTCTATTAATTTAAAACAAGATCATTGTGTGTATACTTCTTCTCATGGATATGGTGATTGTATTTATGATAATAGAAGGAAACATGTGTAACACCCCAATATTTTATGAGATATATTATTTTTAATTTCTTTGATATCTTTTTTTGTATGCTACACCAAGATTAGTTTTCACTATACGCAACACTGTATTATTTTATAGTATACACAACAATATTTTTGGTTCGTGGTACACAGAATTTCAAGTTCTTTTAGTAGAAATTATTATACACAACAATGAGTATAGATTTTCTTAAATGTATAAATCAAATAAGTTTTGATTATGTTATATTCCACACCAATGTAATATTTCACTACACGTAACCCTGACTTGTCCTGCATTACATGCAAGAGCGACCTTCCTCAATAGCGTGTATTGTACACAATACCGAGTTTCACTAAATGAGATATTATTATAATATTAATATGAAATAGAAGTTATGAATAGTATTAATTTAATTTTTTATTTTATAAAATTATCATTCATCTTACACATTTTCTAGATAATTGTATGAGACAAAAATAAATTTATCGGGTAAAATAAGTATTTTTTAAAAATTGCAGTTTTTTCGCCTTTTGATAGCAGACCCATTTTAAATCTAACTTTTAACTAGTTTATAAGTTCCATTTTACAAAATAAACATATTCTTGTAAATAAGGATATAAAAATATATGTTGGATAATCTTTTGATATTTTTCCGATAACGTTCATATTTTGATGAATAGTAAAAATACGGTAATTTTAAAAAAAACAACTTTTTTCATCAAGATAATTTATATGGTTAAATAATAAGATTTATTTATTTTAAATTATAAATAGAATATATTTTTATCAATTAATATAATGAAAGTCTTTATCATTAATTTTACATTGAATTCATATGTAAAAACATTTCAATCTTTTGAAATATATTATCTTTTAAAACCCGTTTTCTCAACAACAAGATTAATTTTAAATTAAATACTACAACTTATGTGTCTTGAATTTGGAAGTATGGTTTCCATATTTGGAATCATTAGGTCCAAATTATTTTAATAGGAAACTTTTATTTTTTAAACATTATGAATAGTAACTACGGTAAACTTTATTTTCCACAGTTAAAGGTAAATTTGGTAATTACGGGTAAAAATAATATTATAAAATTACCCTAACGGAAGTCTTAATATAATTGGATGAATATATTTTGTTCTAAAATATACATGGGTTGAAATTGTATCTATTAGAACCCACTTGTTACTGATTAAGAACTTTAATTTATTTTGAAAGTGAAACATGTCTCACTGAAACATTAATAATTAAATTATTTTTAATATACGGTTATATAGAATATAAATTCATTTATAAATAATTATTTAAAAGATAAATTGTTTTTATTTATCATGGTAATTTATTTTTAATTTTTATTAAATATATAATTACCTTAATAACATATACATTAATGATGCATAAATTACTTATTTAGTGAAAAATAAATAATATAGATTTTATTAAACTAATAATACCCATAAAAGCACAAATATCTGACCAATACTTATTGGTCATGTCTATATAAACCGTAATATTATAAATTAAGAATTGTTGACCATTTGGAGCCTTATAAAAGTGATTACAACACTTATTTTATTTTATTTTAAATGATTTCAATGTTGTCACCTTCATAATTTAATAAACAAAACATTTTACAAGTTGGGTGTTTTAGAAGATAAATTAAATTCAAATTATTCATAAGAAATCTATTAGATTTATCTTCATCATAATGTTTTAGTTTTTATTTTTATCCAATAATTAGTATATTAAATAATTAATTAAAAAAATTTGTAGTAATTATTTTATTATGAGAAATATCAAATAAATGTGTTTAACAATACTAAAATTAATATTATATGAACTACTTAATATTCTCCACAAATTTTCTAGATAAATATGAAATTTTGGAAAACTATTAAATATTTTGTTTCGAATATACTATTTGTGTGTATTTTATTTAAATTCAAATAAATTAATATTGTCAAAATTGAATCTATTGTTATTCTATAAAAATGACATATTATTAAATTGTTTAAAAATCACAAAAAAATTACAAATTACAAATTGAAATTTATATGGTTGAGACTGTCATAAAGTATCAAATTATAGAAAATTCACAACACATGAGAAATTATATATAAGAATTTAAAATTTAGAATATTATTACCACAAATAAAATTAAATAGATTAAATAAAGATAAATCAAGTCGATAAGGTTTAAAATAAAATAACAACATGCTTAACTTTTATTTTTTGATGATATTAAAACATTATATCATATAATATTCGTATTTGAGTAATTTTTTGAGTTTTTTATGTGGGGTTTTAGTTTATTATAAATTAATATATTAGACGTTTCCAAAAGTGCCCCTCCCCTCCATTATAGAAAGGAACCTCATTCCTCTCTTATTCACAACATTTTGAGCCATAAAGCTCACCCAAACCCTATAAATTTCTCTTCTACACTTCCCTTGAAACATACTAGTGGTCTTGGTCCCCTTCAAAGACCAAATTTAGTGCCCTAAGAGGAGGTTTATAAGATGCTCATCAAAGAAGAGGTAATATCATTTACTGATTCTTTTAAATTTTTTTCTTCTTCTACTTACACTTATTTATTTGTATAATTATAAAGTAAAAACATCAGTATCACTCATATACTTATATGTTATTATAAATATGAAACAACCCTATTTCACCTTCTACCCGTCCTACGAATAACAGAATCACCGCGTGTGCGTATGTACGGAATACCGTCTCCACGACGTGGTGTAATCTTTTATTTCATCACTAACATACATGGATGGGTATAAGGATGGATGAAATTACTATATATTATTATTTTAAAGTGATATTGATTCTGAAATATTATACACTATACACTTCAATACAATTCCACAATCATGGGAATGATATCATCGCTCGTGCATACGTATGGCCTACCGTCTTCACGATGTGATGAATCTCGTTCTATGTGATCTTCATTGAATAAGGATTATATTAATGAATTTAATGAATAAATACGATATATATTACATTAATAATATTATGAAAATTATTTATCTATAACCTAAAAATAGTAATAAGAATTTATTCGACAAAACATGCATAAGAACATAAGGCAATGAACACCCGAACAACAAGTAGCAATGAAATAATACTAATTAGATGATAATAATATGATAATATATGATATCATAACAATGAATATGATTCTATAATAAGTCAATGACATTATTTAAATAATTATACAAGAGGTTTGGATACATACAAAGCATATTAGACCTAAGGTAAGGGATAATTATTCCAATCTCATTCTTATCTGAGATTGTTTATTCCTAAGTATTTACTGGGGATATGTTTATCATCCATGTCCATATGTTCTAATTTTTTTTCATAAAATGTTTACTTTTCGTCCATGTATGTTTAAATTCATTTTTACCCTTTTTTACTTTTACCACATGGTATAGAAATAATCTTTCATTTGTTTACCATACGAGGAACTTTTTGACTTTTCCAGAAAAAAATATGAGGAGAATGTTTTTTATCTTATAGGGAATGAATGGATTTTTACAGTTTCATAACTCCTTAATTTCATGAAGCTTACTGTAAAATATTTCATGATTATTTTCCACAAAATACTTTTTCTTTTATAATTTCATGGCATTTTGAGAAAAGAAAATGATTTTGAAGAAGAAATGATATTTTCTTCAAGAATTCATTTCAAGTGTTTTATCAAAATTCTTTTCCATCTAAGATAAAATTATTTAATATGGCCATGTTTCAAGTATAATGTTCCTATTATTTACATAGTTTTATTTTGTTTATGATGAAATGATATACATTGTTTTATATGGATTATGTTATAATGGGAATATGTTTACGAAACCCATTTTATTCGTTGGGTTATGATGAATGATTTATGTTTATTTTGTGGCACACGAAAGAATGATTCCATTATGTGATGGTCAGGACCTATATCTCCCTCCAATGAATTGGGTATATATTTATATCTTATGAGATATATATGGCTGGAAGAACAAGTAAAATCTGGTTCATAAATATAGGGTTGGATTGGCATGTTAACCTAGTTCAGTAGTGGACTTTGTCTGCTATGATGGTCTTGGCAGCAATGCCTTTGCTACTATGGAAATTATATCGTGTGATTAATTGTATTCTAGAATTACATGTTTTATTCCCATGCCATTTTATCATGATTAATGTTCCTTTATGATCTATGCCTTATGTACTCCCAAGATTTATGTCATTGCTCAAGATTTTGATGTTTTATGATCGTGTTTTTACGTTAAAATGTTTATGGATTGTTTTCATGTTCTCCATGTTTACCCTCATCGAGAATTTGAGATCACCATTTTTATGTTTTCTTATCCCCAGGATATAAAGAAAGGTTTTAGGTAAGAAAACAAAAGGGGAATATCTTTATGGGAGATGTTGAAGATATTTCACCATGAATAAAATATTATGTTCCGAGTTTCCAAAGAAAATAAACTAACATGGTCTTTGGACATCTGTATTTTTCATGTATTGTGTATTCCACAAAAGTAATTTAATCTCCATGTACGTCAAGGTTTGGGTATCTACATTTGGTATCAGAGAAATGTTTTAGTCAACCTTTGGAATTTAGGATGTGAAAACTGTAGTGATATCCATAGAGATATTTCTATGGTATGTCTAGGGTTGTACCTAAGGATAAGTATAAGTATTAGTTATAGTCCTAGATTTATGGTAAAGATCATAGAATTAAACATAAGATGTTAGATATTATAGTTACTCCCCATTTATTATGTTGTTTCCCTCGCATGATTTTTTCCTCTCACACTATTCTTTATGGGTATTAGACGAGGGATGGAACCCAAAAAAATGTTGATAAATGTAATGGAAAATGAAATGATAGTCATCATGAACAAACCAATGTTATGGGATATAGAGTGGAAAATCTTATTGTTATACATACACAAGCTATTAATCATTCAGGACTTTCAAATGAGCAGAGATGGAAACAATATTTTATTGAGTCCTTCATGAGGAAACACACACCTTCTTTCAATGGGTATTATGATCCACTTATTGCTGAAAAATAGATCAGTACCATTGAATAGATATTTTACAAACTTCGTTGTTCAAAACATGAAAAATTCATTTTGTCTGTTTACTGTTTAGAAGGTGAAGCAGACCCATGGTGGACACTAATTAAGAATTCAAGGCCCCAAGATAAAATGGAGTCCATGTAATGGGATGAGTTCAATAACTTTTTTTTCAATAAGTAATTTTATCGTATTCTTAGAATAAAGATAGAAAAGGAGTTCCTTGAGCTTAAGCAAAAGGATAATGAATCTGTTGGTATGTACGAGGAAAATTTTACAAGGCTGACATGGTATGCATCTAGCTTTATCATCCTACCTGAAAGTAAAGTTGATCGATTCTTTAGTGGAATAAAACCAATCTTTGAAGGTCATTAGTGATAATAGAGTTCAGTAGATATGAAGAAAATGTTTTTTGTGATATCAAGGTAGAACTGGAAGTTGGTGTTACATATCCATCTCATGGTTTTTATAATAAAGGAAATATGGAGTTGAAGAATAAATCTCAAAATAATGGTGAAAAAAAAGAATAATTTTTATTTATGCTCAATGTGTGGAAATAATAATGGTGGAGAATGTATTAAAGGGACTAAAAAATGTTTTAATTGTGTAAAATAAGGTCATCAAAAAGTTGAGTGTAGAAGTAATGGAAAAAAGGGTAGCTAATGATGTGTATAGAGAAAAGACTACAGATAACGCACCACCAACACTTCAATGCCACATGTGCAAGGAAATGGGGAATTATGCTCACCAATGACCTAATCCAAGTGTGAATGATGATATATATCAAATACCTATTAAGGAAAAAGACAAAGGGAAGTCCCATGCTGTCATTATTGGCGACGTTGGGTATGAAAATGAGGTGGTGGAATGATTAAGTATTTTTGTAATAAGATTCCAAAATAATTTTATGGAATGTCATTTATAGTATTGGCGAATATTGGAATATCTATGTATTGGCTTATTGTGGTTTCCAATAAATATATGGTATTTGTAACCATGAAAAGTAACGGAAATATTTTTTGGAAAGTAGATGATATGCGCATAATGAAGGGATGAGGAAAAAATAATATGTTTGATGTTATCAATGAGCTTAGGACTGATATAAAGACAAAGTGACATCATGGTTTGAGTATAAATAATTTTTGGGATATTGGTATATGGAAAGAGTTAAATTTTGACAACATTTATGTTTTCAACAAGGTTCTATGGTAATTCATGTTTCAATATAATACATGATTAAGGTATTCACATGTTTGGAACGTGATCAACAAGATATATCTTATGATATATGGGGGATAAATGATGGTTTTCACATGCTTGGTAGATGAATTCTCTACTAATATTTTTCTTTATACAATGATATTGGACAAAAATATTTTGGATAAGCCTAAAGATTGGAATAGATTAAGTTAGACATCATATAGTATTGTTTAAAGCTAGAACTTTTTGATATTATTTCTGAAATGTTATAATAGTATAGTTCTAGAAAAAGGAAAACCTGTAGGATGGGCAACAACCCGTCTCGTCGGACAATCCTATAGGAATCTAACCCACAACCGAAGCGCGAAAGGCCTTTACCGGCTACCACTAACCTACAGGAAGTCCCTGGTTTTTAAAAATTAGTTTTTTGTACATGGTGTGATAGATGAAATATAAGTCCATTTTTGGAACCCTATACGATTAACCTCACCCTAGATGGACTTATGTATATTTAATATCTTATGCTAACCTATTTGTAACAGAGACAGATGGAATGACCTATCATTCTATCACATGATCTGCTAATACTTCAATAATGTCAAATTCCACTTCATTTCATTAAATAAGTGATGAAGTAGAAATTGTTCATGGAATGACCAACGATAATTTTACAATGAAATCAAGTAAGTATTTATACTAATGCCAAAATTCATCAACATTAGGGAAATGATCTTGATAACAAAAAATGTTGTCCAAGTACCCTCATATCCGATGAATCAGAAGGTACCATAGATCGTCACAAATTTATGGCTTTGTGATTGTTGGCTTTTTCATAGCCATGTCCGCTACCACTCTTCATCCGAAGTTGATGGTTAGATTTTTCTTCCATATCCATTTTTTCACCTATGTTTTCCTATATGGAAACCCAGTGTTGAGTTTCTTTGGGTGACCATTATTATTATATCATTCCTTTTAAAAATGATGTTTTAGTATTCCTTTTTAAGATGTCGGTTTCGATGAAAGAAACTATCATGTAGTCAACCATTTATAACCTCGACAAATTTCTAGGGAGACATTATTATTTAGGGGGTAGAATGTAACACCCAGAGATTTTATGAGATATATTATTTTTAATTTATTTTATATCTTCTATTGTATGCTACACCAAGATTAGCTTGTTCTATACACAACATCACATTGTTTTGCAGTATACGGAACAATATGCTTAGCTCGTGTTACACACAATTTCATGTTATTTTGGTAGAAATTATTTTACGCAACATTGAGTATAGATTTTGATCAATGTATAAATTAAATATGTTTTTATTATTTTATATGCAACACCAAAGGAAGATTGCACTACTCACAACCATTACTTGGCTTGCATTACACGCAAGAGCGACCTTCCTCAATAGTGTGTGTTGTATGTAATACCGAGTTTCACTAAATGAGATATTATTATAATATTATTATGAAATAACCTTTATGAATATTATTAACTAAATTTTAAATTTTATAACTTTATCATTCATCTTACACATTTTCTATATCATAATATGTGAACAAAATAATTTTTTCGGGTAAAATATGTATTTTAAAAAAATGTAGTTTTGCTGCCTTTTGACAACACACCCATTTTAAATCTAATTTTTAACAAGTATATAAGTCCAATTTTACAATATAAACTTATTATTGTGAATCATGATATAAAAATTTATGTTTGATAATGTTTTTATATTTTTCTGATAACATTCATATTTTGATAAATAGTAAAAATATGGTAAATTTTAATTTAAAACATCATTTTTCATCAAGATAATTTATATGGTTAAATTATAATATTGAATGGTTTTAAAGTATAAATAGAATATATTTCTACCTTCTAATATATTTCAAGTAATTATCATTAATTTTACATTGAATTCATAGGTAAAAACATTTCAATCTTTTGCAATATTTCAACATTTAAAACTCGTTTTCTCAATAGCAGGATTAATTTTAAATTAAATAATGAAACTTATGGGAATTGAATTTGGAAAAAGTGATTCCATGTTTGGAATCAGTAGGTTAAATTTATGTTAATAGGCTAATTTTATTTTTTAGACATTATGAATAGTAACTACGGTAAATTTTATTTACCACAGTTAAACGTAAATTATGTAATTAAGGGTAAAAATAATATTACAAAATTACCCTAACACATGTCTTATTATAATTTTATGATTATACATAGTCCAAAAATATATTTGGGTCGAAATGGTATATATTAGAACCTACTTGTATGTGATTAAGACCTTTAATTAATTTTGAAAGTGAAATATGTCTCAATCAAATGTTAATAATTAAAATATTTTTAATATAAGGTTATATAAAATATAAATTCGGTTATAAATACTCATTTTAAATCTAATTTTTTTTTCTTTATCATGGTAATTTATATATATTTTTTATGAAATATAGAATTACCTTAATAGCATATACATTAATGATGCAGAAATTATTTATTTAGTGAAAAATCAATAATATAGTTTCTTATTAAACTAATAATACCCATAAAAGGCCCAAATACCTGACCAAAACTTATTGTTCGTGTAAAGAAAAACCATAATCATCCAAAGATCGAATTTTTGATCATTTGTAGACTTATAAAATCATTTATGAGACTTATATTATTTTATTTTAAATGATGTCAAAGTTGTCACCTTCATAATTTTATAAACATAACATTTTAAAAGTTGAGTGTTTTAGAAGATAAATTCGATTAAAAGTATTATTATTAAAGATAATAGATTTATATTCATCATAATAATTTATTTTTAATTTTTATTCAACAAATTAGTATATTAAATATTTATACGAAAATTTTATAGTAATTATTTTATTAAGAGAAATATCAAATAAAGGGTATTAAAAATATTAAAATAATTATTATATGAACTAATTAATATTCTCATAGAATTTTATAGATTAATTTGATATGTTAGGAAACTATGAAATTTTTTCGTTTGAATATAATTTCTGTGTATTTTATTTATATTCAAATAAATGAATAGTGTCAAAATAGACACTATTGTTATTTAATAAAAATGATGTATTATTAAATACTTCAAAAATAAAAAAAATATTAAGAAATTATAAATTTAAATTTATATGGTCTAAACTGTCATAAAGTATCCAATTATTGGAAATTCACAACACATATGTAATTATTTATAATAATTTAAAATTTAGAATATTATTACCACAAATAAAATAAAATAGATTAAATAAGGATACATCAAGTTAATAAAGTTTAAAATAAAATTCCAACATGTATAAATTTTATTAGTCGATGCGATTAAAACCCTATATCATCTAATATTTATATTTGAGTCATTCTTGGATGTTTTTATGTGGGGTTTGATTTTATTATAAATTAATATTTTAGAGGTTTCCAAAAGTGCCCCTCTCCTCCCTTATAAAAAGGCACCTCCTCCCTCTTCTGTTCGCAACATTTTGATCCTTAATTCTTTGAAACGACCTATAAATTTATCTTCTCCTCTTTCCTAGAAACATACAAGAGGTCATGGTCTTCTTCAAAGACCAACATTAGTGCCCGATGAGGATGTTTAGAAGAGGCACGTCAAAGAAGAGATAATATCCTTTAACGGTTCTTTCAAATTTATTTCTTCTTCTACTTACTCTTCTTTAATTGTTTCATTATAAAGTAATAACGTCAGTATAACTCATAAACTGATGCGTTATTATAAATATGAAACAACCCTATTTCACCTTCTACCCATCCTACCAAAAATGAAATCACCCTGCATGCGTACATACAGAATACCATCTCCACGCCGTGGTGTTATCTTTTATTTCATCACTAACAAAAGTGGATGGGTATAAAGATGGAAGAAAGAAATATATATTACTATTTTAATGTGATATTGATTCTAAAATATTACACACCACACACTTCAATAATATTCCCCAATCATGGGAATGATATCAATGCTTGTGCGTACGTACGGCCTACCGTCTCTATAATGTGATGCGACTTGTTCTAAATGATCTTAATTGAATAAGGATTATATAAATGAGTTGAATGAATAAATATGAAATATATTATACTAATAACCTTCATTAAATGATTTATATATAACCTAAAAGTAGTAATAAGAATTTATTCGATAATAAACACATAAGAACATTAATCAATGGACACCCGAATAACAAGTAGCAATGAAATATTACTAATAAGAAGATAAAAATATTACCATATATGATATCATAAAAAAGAATATGATTATTGAATAAGTCAATGAAATTTTCTAAATCATTATACAGGAGGTTCAGATATGTACAAATCATAAAGGACCTAAGGTAAGGGATAATTATTCCAATCTCGTTTTTATCTAAGATTGTTTATTCGTAAGTATTTACTGGGGCTATGTTTATCATCCATGTCCATATGTTCTCAAAATGTTTTCAGAAAAGGATTATTATTCTTCCATGTATGTTTAAATTCAATTTTACTCTTTGTGACTTTTAACATGAGGTATGGAAGGAATGTTTCTATTGTTTACCATATATGGTACTTTTTGACTTATCCGGAAAAAGTATGAGGAGAATGTTTTTTAACTTATACGACATGAAATATTTTTTATGGTTTCATAACACTTTTTTAATAAATCTTCGTATAAAATATTTCATGAATATTTTCAACAAAATCATTTTTCTTTTAAAATCGCCTAGAAATTTGATAAGAGAAAATAATTTTGAAGAAGAAATGATATTTTCCTCATGAATTCATTTAAAGTGTTTAATCAACATTATTTTCCATCCATGATGACATTATTTAATATGGTCATGTTTTAAGTATTGCGTCCCTATTATTTACATGGTTTGATTTTGTTTATGGTGAAATTATATCCATTTTTTATATGGATTATGTTACGATGGGAAGATGTTTATGAAACAAATTTTATTCTTTGGGTTATGATAAATGATTTATGTTTATTTTTTGGCACACAAAAGAATGATTTCATTATGAGATGGGTGGGAACTATATCTCCCTATAATGCATTGGGTAAAAATTTATATTTCATGAGATAGACATGGCTAAAACGGCATGTAAAATCTAGTTCAGTAATACAAGGCTGGAATGATATGTTAACCCAGTTCAGTAATGGACTTTGGCCATAATGATGGTCTTGGCAGCAATTCCTTGGCCACTATGGAAATCATATCATGTGATTAATGGTTTTCCATAATTAGATGTTTTATTCCCATTCCATTTTATCATGATTAATGTTCCTTTATGACCTATGCCTTATGTACTACTAAGATTTATTCCATTGCTCATGATTTTGATGTTTTATGTTCATGTTTTTACATTCAAATGTTTATGGATTGTTTTTATGTCCTCCATGTTTACCCTTACTGAGCATTTGAGATCACCCTTTTTATTTTTTATTTTCCCTAGGATATAAATAAAGGTTTTATGTATGAAAACAAAATGGGAAGAACTTTATGGGAGATGTTTAAGATCTTTCACCATGATTAAAAGATTATATTCCGAGTTTCGAAAGAAACTAAACTAACATGTTCTTTTGGAATCTGTTTTTTTCATGTATTATGTATTCTGAAAAAGTAATGTAATATCTATGTATGTCAATCTTTGGGTCTCTGTAGTTGGTATCAAAGAAAAGGTTTAGTAAACCTTCGGAAACTAGGATGCGAAAATGATAGTGAGATCCCAAGAGATATTTCTAAGGTATGTCTAAGTATGTACCTAAGGTTAAGTATTAGTATATGTTATAGTCCTATAATTACAGTAACGATCATAGAATTAAACCTATGATGTTAGATATTGAAGGTAATACCCCTTTATTATGTTGTTTTCCTACAATGAATTTTGCCTCTCACACTCTTATTTTTGGGTTTTAGACGACGGCTGGAACCCGAAGGAACCGTGTTGATAACTGTAATGGACAATGCAATTATTTTCCTCTTGAACAAACCAATATTATGGGAGATAGAGTTCAAAATATTATTTTTATACATACACAAGATTAGAATCATTATGGACTACCAAATGTGCATAGAAGGGAACACTATTCTATTGAGTCCTTTATGAGGCAACGTCCACATTCTTTCAATGGGTCTTCTGATCAACTTATTGCTGAAAAATGGATCAGTATCATTCAAAAGAAATTTTCCATACATCATTGTTTAGAACATGAAAAATTAATTTTGGTTGTTTACCATTTAGAAGGTGAAGCAGTCCAGTGGTGGACTCTAATGAAGAATACAAGGCCCCAAGATGAAATTGAATCCATGGAATGGGATGAGATCAGGAACATGTTTTTCAACAAGTACTTCCCTCGTATTCTTTTAAAAAAGATGGAAAAAGAGTTTCTTGAGCTTAAGGAAAATAATTATGAGCCTATAGGTATATACGAGGAAACTTTTATAAGGCTTGCAAGGTATGCATCTGAGATTATCATCCAACCTGAATGTAATGTTGATCTATTATTCAGTGGCTTTAAACTAAGTCTTCAAAGGTCATTAGCGATAAGAGACTTCCATAGATATATTAAAATTATGTGTTGTGCTATCAAGGTAGAACTAGAAGTTGGTGTTAGATATCCATCTCATGGTTTTGACAAGAAACAAAAAATGGAGTTCAAGGAAAAATCTGAAAACAATGGTGAAAAGAAGACGAATGCTTCTTTATGCTCAAAGTGTTGAAAAAAGCATGGTGTATATTGTCTTAGAGGGACACGAAAATGTTTTAAGTGTGGAAAATAAGGTCATCGAGCAGCTGAGTGTTGATGTAATAGAAAAAGGGTAGCTAATGATGTGAATAGAGAAAAGACTATATAGAACACACCACCAACACTTCAATTCTACAAGTTCAAGGAAATGGGGAATTATGCTAACCAATGCCCTAATCCAAGGGTTAATGATGATCTAAATTGACAACCTCTTAAGGAAAAGGAAAAAGGGAAGTCACATGCGATCACTATTGGTGATGTTGAGTATGACAATGATGTGGTGGAATGACAAAGTGTACTTTCTATGGGATTCCAAAATAATGTTGTGGAATGTCATTTATAGTATCGTGGAATATTTGAATATCTATGAATTGGTTTCTTGTGGTTTTCAATAATTATATGGTATCGGTAACAATGAAAAGTGATTGAAATATTTTTTGGAAAGCAGATGATATGCGCATAATGAAGGGATAGGGAGAAAATAATATGATTGATATTATGAATGAGCTCATGACTGATATAATGACAAAGGGACATCATGGTTTGAGTATAAATAATTTTTGGGATTTTTTTATGTGGAATGAGTTAACTTTTGACAGAATTCATGTTTTAAATAAGGATATATGGTAATTCATGTTGTAATAGGAAGAAAATTAAGGTATTCACATGTTTGGACTGCGATCAACAAGATATATTTTATAATATTTGGAGGATAAATGATGGTATTCACATGCTTGGTAGATGAACTCTCTAGTAATATTTTTCTTTATACTATGAGATTGGACATAAATATTTTGGATAAGCCTAAATATTGGAATGGATTAAGTTAGACATCAGATAGTATTGTTTAAGGCTAGAACATTTTGATATTATTTCTGAAATGTTATAATACTAAAGGTTTCGAAAAAGTACAACCCATAGGACAAGTGATAACCCGTCGCTTCGGACAAGGCTGTGGGAATCGAAACCACAACCAATGTGAGAAAGTACTTTACCTCCTACCACTGGCCTACAAGAAGTCCCTGGTTTGTATAAATTTGTTTTATTTTTTTACGTGGTTTGACAGATGAAGTATAAGTCCATTTTTGGAACCATATACGATTAACACCACCATAGATGGTCTTATGTATATTTAATATCTTATGCTAACCTTTTTTGACATAGAGAAAGATGGAATGACCTATCATTCTCTCGCATGATCTACTAATAATTCAAGAATGAAAAATTCAACTTCATTTCTTTAAATAAGAGATGAAATGGAAATTGTTCATGGAATGACCAACGATAATTTTACACTCGAATTAAGTAAGTATTTATCCTTATGAAAAAATTCATCAACATTAGGTAAATGATTTTTAAAAAAAAATGTTATCATAGTACCCTCATATTCGAAGAATTAGAAGGTACCTTAGATCATCACAAATTTCTGGCTTTGTGATTGTTGGTTTTTTCATTGTCATCTCCTCTTCCAATCTTCATCAGAAGTTGATGGTTAGATTTCTCTTCCAAATCCATGATTTCACCTATGTTGTCTTATGTGGAAACCCACTGATGAGTTACTTTGGGTGACCATTATGATTATAACTTTCATTTTTAAAATTATGTTTTAGTATTCTTTTTTATGATGTGGGTTTCGATGAATGAAACTATCAAGTATTAAACAATTTGTAACCCCGATGAATTTCGAGGGGGAAATTCATTTTAAGGGGGGTAGAATGTAACACCCCAATGTTTTATGAGATCTATTATTTTTAATTTCTTTTATATCTTATGTTTTACACTATACTAATATTAGATTGTGCTATATGCAACACCATATTATTTTTCAGTATACACAACAATATTTTTGGCTTGTGTTATACACAATTTCATGTTCTTTTGGTAGAAATTATTATACACAACATTGAGTATAGATGTTGTTCAATGTATTAAAGAAATAAGTTTTTAGTATGTTATATGCAACACCAGAGGAAGCTTGAACTACACAGAACCCTGACGTGGCTTGTATTACACGCAAGAGAGACCTTCCTCAATAGCATGTGTTGTACGGAATTATGAGTTTCACTAAAAAAGATATTATTATAATATTATTATGAACTTGCCATTATGAATATTATTAAATAATTTTTTTAAATTTTTTAACATTATAATTCATCTTAATCATTTTCTAGATCATGGTATGAGAACAAAATAAATTTATCCGGTAAAATATGTATTTGTAAACAAATGTAGTTTTGGCACCTTTTGATGGCACACCCATTTTTAATCTAAACATTAACAAGTTTATAAGTTGAATTTTAAAAAATAAACTTATTCTTATAAATCAGGATATAAAAAATTATATTGGATAATGTTTTTATATTTTTATGATAGCGCTCTCATTTTGATGAATAGTAAACATATGCTAAATTTTAATTAAAAACAACCTTTTTCATCAACATAATTAATATAGATAAATTAAAATATTTAATGTTTCTAAATTAAAAATAGAATATATTTTTACCATTTAATATAATTCAAGTCATTGTCATTAACTTTATATTGAATTCACAGGTAAAAACATTTCAATCTTTAACAATATTTTTACTTTTAAAACCCATTTTCTAAACAATGGGATTAAATTAAAATTAAATACTGCAAATTTTGTGTCCTTATTTTGGGAAAACGTATTCCATATTTGGAATCATTAGGTACAAATTATGTAAATTTGCTAATTTTATTTTTTAGACATTATGAATATCAACTACCATAAATTTTATTTACCATAGTTAAAGGTAAATTACGTAATTAAGGTTAAAAATAATATTTTAAGATTACCCTAACACATGTATTAATATAATTTGAGGATTATATTTAGTCATAAAATATACTTCGGTCAAAATGGTATTTATTAGAACACACTTGTATGTGATTAAGACCTTAAATTTATTTTGAAAGTGAAATATGCCTCACTCAAAAATTAATAATTAAATTTTTTTAATATAAGATTATACCGAATATAATTTCAGTTATATATAATTATTTGAAATCTAAAATGTTTTTATTTATCATTGTAATTTATTTGTAATTTTTAAGAAATATATATTAATCTTTATAATATATTAATTAATGATGCAAATATTATTTATTGAGTTAATTTCAAAAATATAGTTTTTATTAAACTAATAATACTGTTAAAAGCCCAAATACCTAACCAAAACTTATTAATAGTGTAAATATAAACCATAAGCATCCAAAAGTAGATTGTTTTACCATTTTGAGACTTATAAAAGCGATTATGACACTTATTTTATTTCATTTTAAATGATGTCAAAGTTGTCACATTCATAATTTAATAAACATAACATTTTAAAAGTTGGTTATCTGAGAAGATAAATTCAATTATAAGTATTATTATAAAATAAATTATATTTATATTCATCATAATATTTTATTTTTAATTTTTATGGAACAAATTAATATATTAAATAATTATACAAAAATGTTGTATTAAATATTTTACTAAGCGAAATATCAAATAAATGGTTTTAAAAATATTAAAATAAATATTATATTAACTAATTAATATTTTCCATGAATTTTTACTTGAATATGACATGTTAGTAAAATATTAAATATTTTGTTTCAAATATACTCTATTTGTGTATTGTATTTTAATTCAAATATTTGAATAGTGTCAAAATTGACAATATTGATATTTTATAAAAACGACATGTTATTAAATTGTTTAAAAATCAAAAAGAATATATTTAAAAATTAGAAATTAAAATTATTATGGACTAAAATGTCAAAAATTATCTAATTATGGATAATTCACAACACATAAGTAATTATTTATAACAATTTAAATTTTAGAATATTATTAACACAAATAAAATTAAATAGAATAATTAAGGATAAATGAAGTTGATAATGTTTAAAATAGAATCCCAAAATGTCTAAATTTTAATGGATTATGATATTAAAAACCAATATCATCTAAGATTCTGATTTGAGTCATTTTTGGAGGTTTTTAATTGGGGTTTGAGTTTATTATAAATTAATATTTTAGAGGTTTCTAAATGTGCCCCTCTCCTCCCTTATTAAAAGGATCCTCCTCCCTATCCTCTTCAAAAGATTTTGGGCCTTCATGCTCAGCCAAACCTGGTCTATTTCTCCTTTCCTCTTCACGAGATACATTTTAGAGGTTCTGGTCCTCTTTCAAGACCAACTTTAGTACCCTAAGAGGAGGTTTAGAAGAGGCGTGTCAATGAAGAGGTAATATCCTTTACCAATTCCTTCAAATTTATTTCTTCTTCTACTTACCCTTCTTTGTTTGTTTAATTATAAAGTAAAAATATTAGTATCACTCGTATACTTATATTTTATTATAAATATGAAACATCTCTATTTCACATTCTACCCATCCTACGAAAAATGAAATCACTGCGTATGAGTACGTACAGAATACCATCTCCACGCCGTGGTGTAATCTTTTATTTCATCACTAACATAATTGGATGGGTATAAGGATGGAATAAATATATATATATATTATTATTGTAGAGTGATATTGATTCTGAAATATTATACACTATACACTTCAATACAATTCCACAATCATGGGAAGGATATCATCACTCGTGTGTACATACGACCTATTGTCTCCATGATGTTATGAAACTTGTTCTACCTGATCATCATTGAATAATAATTATATAAATGAATTGAATGAATAAATATGTTATATATATTACAGTAATACCATTATGTAAATGATGTATCTATAACCTAAAAATAGGAATACAAATATATTCGACAAAAGACGCATCAGAACATTAATCAATGAACACCCGAATAACAAGTAGCAATGACATATTACTAATAAAGAGATAAGAATATGACCATATATGATATCATAAGAATGAATATAATTATGGAATTAGTGACTGAAATTATTTAAATCATTATACTGGAGGTTCAAATACGAAAAAAATCATAGCAGACCTAGGGTAAGAGATAATTATTCCAATCTCATTCTTATCTGAGATTGTTTATTTGTAAGTATTTACTGGGGATATGTTTATCATCCATGTCCATATGTTCTCAAAAAGTTTTCATAAAATGTTTACTATTATTAAATGTATGTTTAAAGTCGTTGTTAATCCTTTTGACTTTTACTATAAGTTATGGAAGGAATCATTCTTTTTTACAATACGAGGTACTTTTTGACTTTTCCATAAAAAGTATGAGGAGAATGTTTTTTAACTTTTACAGAGAGAATGGATTTTTATGGTTTCATAACTCCTAATTTTCATGATGATTCCTGTACAAGAATTCATGATTATTTTCGAAAAAATAACTTTTATTTTAAAATTTCATGGCATTTTTAGAAAAGAAAATGATTTTTGAAGAAGAAAGGATATTTTTCTCAAAAATTAATTTCAAGTGTTTTATCAATATTCTTTTCCATATAAGATTACATTCTTTAATATGGTCATTTTTCAAGTATAATTTCCCTATTATTTACATGTTTTTATTTTGTTTATGATGAAATGATATCCATTTTTTATATGGATTATTTTATTATGGGAATATGTTTATGAAACCCATTTTATTCATTGGGTTATGATAAATGATTTTTGTTTATTTTTTTGGTACTCAAAAGATTGATTTAATTATGAGATGGGTGGGACCTATATCTAACTATAATGCATTGGGTAATGATTTATATCTCATGAGAATGAAATGGATGGAACAACATGTAAAATATGGTTTAGTAATACAGGGCTGGAACGCCTTGTTTACCCGGTTCAGTAATGGACTTTGTCCACTATGATGGTCTTGGCACCAATGCCATGGATACAATGGAAATAATATCATGTGTGTAATTGTTTTCCACAATTACATGTTTTATTCCCATGCCATTTTATGATGAATAATGTTCCTTTATGACATATTCCTTATGTACTGCCAAGATTTATGTCATTGCTCAAAATTTTGATGTTTTATGTTCATTTTTTGACGTTCAAATGTTTATGGATTGTTTTTATGTTCTCTATGTTTACCCTTACTGAGAATTTAAGCTCACCATTTTTATGTTTTCTTTTCCCAAGGATATAAAGAAAGTTTTTAGGTAAGAAGTCAAAAGGGGAAGATCGTTATGGGTGATATTGAAGATCGTTCACCATGATTAGAAGATTATGTTGCGAGTTTCCAAAGACATTAAACTAACACGATCTTTGGGCACCTGTTTTTGTCATGTATTAAGTATTTTGAAAAATTATTGTAATGTCTATGTACATAAAGATTTGGGTCTCTATAGTTGGTATCAGAGTGAAGGTTTAGTCGACCTTTGAAAACTAGGATGTGAAAACTTTAGTGAAATCACTAGAGCTATTTCTAAGGTATGTCTAGGGATTTCACTAAGGTTATGTATAAGTATAGGTTATAGTCCTAGAATCAAGGTAAAAATCCTAGAATTAAACCTATTATTTTATATATTGAAGGTACTCCCCCATTATTATGTTGTTTTCCAAGATGATTTTTTCCTCTCACTCTATTCTTTTTGGGGTTTAGACGATGGTTGGAAACCGAAGGAACCGTGTTGATCGATGTAATGGAAAATGAAATTATTGTCCTCTTGAACAAACCAATGTCATGGGAGATGGGGTGAAAATATTATTACTATACTTACACAAGATATGAATTATTCTAGACTACCAAATGAGTTGAGAAGGGAACAATATTCTATTGAGTCCTTCATGAGGCAACGTCCACCTTCATTCAATCGGTCTTCTCATCCACTTATTGCTGAACAATGGATCAGTACCATTGAAAAGATATTTTCCATACATCGTTGTTCATAACATGAAAAATTCATTTTGGATATTTACCGTTTAGAAGGTGAAACATACCGGTGGTGAACTCTAATTAAGAATACAAGTCCCCAAGATGAAATTGAATCCCTGGAATGGGACGTGTTCAAGAACTTGTTTTTCAATAAGTAATTCCCTCGTATTCATGGAACAATGATGGAAAAGGTGTTCCATGAGCTTAAGAAAAAGGATGAGGAATCTGTTGGTATATATGAGGCAATTTTTACAATGCTTTCAAGTTATGCATCTAGCTTTATCATCCATCCTCAACGTATAGTTGAACCATTCTTCAGTGTCTAAAAACCAAGTATTCTTAGGGCATTAGCGATAAGAGACATCAGTAGCTATGAAGAAATTTTGTTTTGTGGTATGAAGGTAGAATTGGAAGTTCGTGTCACATATCCATCTCATGGTTTTCACATGAAATGAAAGATGAAGTTCAAGGAAAAATCATAAAATAATGGTGAAAAGTAGAATAATGTTTCCTTATGCTCAAAGTGTTGAAAGAAGCATGGTGGAGATTGTTTTAAAGGGACTAGAAAAAATTATAAGTGTGGAAAGGAATGTCATCAAGTAGATGAGAGTCAATGTAATGGAAAATGGGTAACTAAGGACATGAATACAGAAATGACTACAGAGAACGCACCACCAACACTTCATTTCTAAAAGTGCAAGGATATGGCTCATTATACTAACCAATGCCCTAATCCAAAGGTTAGTGATGATCTATATCAACATCCACTTAAGGTAAAGGAGAATGAGAAGTCACATGCAATCACTATTGGAGATGTTGAGTATGAAAATGATGTGGTGGAATGATTAAGTGTTTTTGTAACGGGATTCAAAAATAATGTTGTGGAATCTCATTTATAGTATCGTGGAATATTGGAATATCTATGTATTGGTTTATTGGGGTTTTCAATAATTATTTGGTATCGAAAACAATAAATAGCGATTGAAATATTTTTTGGAAATAAAATGATATGTGTATAATGAATGGATATGGAGAAAATAATATGTTTGATATTATTAGTGAGCTCATGACTAATATAAGGACAAGATGACATCATGGTTTGAGTATAATGAATTTTTAGGATTTTAGTATGTGGAAAGAGTTAACTTTTAACAAAATTATTTTTTCAATAAGGTTCTATGGTAATTCATGTTGTAATAGAATATATGATTAAGGTATTCACATGTTTGGAATATGATCAACAAGATATATATTATGAAATATGGGGGATACATGATGGTCTTCACATGCTTGGTAGATGACCTCTTTAGTAATCTTTTTCATTATACTATGAGATTGGACAAAAATATTTTGGATAATCCTAAAGTTTGGAATGGATTTTTTTGGACATAAGATTTTATTATTTATGGCTAGAACTTTTTGATATTATTTCTGTAATGTTATAATATTATAGTTTTAGAAAAATGACAACCCGTAGGATGGGTGACATCCCGTTGCGTCAGACATGGCTGCGGGAATCGAACCCACAACCGAAGTGAAAAGGGCCTTTACTTCCTACCACAAGCCTACAAATAGTCTCTGGTTTATAAAAATTAGTTTTATTTTATTATGTGGTTTGATAGATGAACTATAAGTCCATTTTTTGAACTATATTTGATTAATCTCACCATAGATGGGCTTATGTATATTTAATATCTTATGCTATCCTTTTTTGTGATAGAGACAGATGGAAAGACCTATCATTATTTTTCATGATCTGATAATACTTCAAGAATGAAAAGTTCAAAATTATTTCTTTAAATAATAGATGAAGTGGAAATTGTTCGTGGAATGACCAAGGATAATTTTACACTGAAATCAAGTAAGTATTTATAATTATGAAAATATTCATCAACATTTGGGGAATGATCTTGAAAACCAATGTTTTTGTCATAGTACCCTCATATCTGATGAATCAGAAGGCACCTTAGATCATCACAAATTTATGGCTTTGTGATTGCTGGATTTTTCCTAGCCATTTCTTCTACCACTCTTCATCAGAAGTTGATGATTAGATTTCAATTCCATATCCATGTTTTCACTAATGTTGTGCTATGTGGAAACCTAGTGCTGAGTTACTGTGGGTGACTGCTATGATTCTAACATTCCTTTTTTAAAATGATGTATTAGAATTTCTTTTTATGATGTGGCTTTCGATGAATGAATTATCAAGTAGTAGATGATTTATAACCCTGCCGAATTTCGAGGGCGAAATTCATTTTAAGGGTGGAAGAAATTAACACCACGAGATTTTATGAGATATATTATTTTTCATTTCTTTGATATCTTCTGTTGTATGCTACACCCAGATTTGTTTGTTCTATATGCAACACTGTATTAGTTTTTAGTATACACAACAGTATTCTTGGCTCGTGTTACACACAATTTCATGTTATTTGGGTAGAAATTAATCTTCGCAACATTGAGTGTAGATATTGTTCAATGTATAAATGAAATAAGTTTTGATTATTTTATATGAAACACTAAAGGAATATTTCACTACACGCAACCCTGACTTGGCTTGCATTACACGCAAGAGATACCTTCCTCAATAGCGTGTGTTGTACGCAATACCGAGTTTCACTAAATGATATATTATTATAATATTATTATGAACTAGCCGTTATGAATAGTATTAACTAAATTTTGAATTTTATAACATTATCATTCATCTTACACATTTTCTAGATCATGGTGTGAGAACAAAATAAATTTATCTAGTAAAATAAGTATTTTTCAAAAAATGCAGTTTTGTTGCCTTTTGATAGCGCACCCATTTTAAATCTAATTTTTAACTAGATTAGAAGTTAAATTTTAAAAAATAAACTTATTCTTGTGAATCAGGATATAAAAATTTATGTTGGATAAGGTTTTGATATTTTTCTGATAACGTTCATATTTTGATGAATAATAAAAATACACTAAATTTTAATTAAATAAATTTTTTTTCATCAAGATAATTTAAATGGTTAAATTATAATATTGAATGGTTTTAAAGTATAAATAGAATATATTTTTATCATTTCAAATAATTAAAGTTTTTATCATTAATTTTACATTGAATTCTTAGGTAAAAACAATTCATTCTTCTGCAATATTTTAACTTTTAAAAACCTTTTTTCTCAACAACATGATTAATTTTAAATTAAATACTAAAACTTTTGTATCTTGAATTTGGAAGTATAGATTTCATATTTAGAATCATTAGGTCCAAATTATTTCAATAGTAAACTTTTATTTTTTGACATTATGAATAGTAACTACGGTAAATTTTATTTACCAGAGTTAAAGGTAAATTAGGTAATTAAGGTTAAAAATAATATTATAAAATTACCCTAACACATGTCTTAATATAATTGGATGATTATATTTTGTTCTAAAATATACATGGGTCGAAATGGTATCTATAATAACCCACTTGTAGGTGATGAAGACCTTTAACTTATTTTAAAAGTGAAATATGTCTCCCTCAAACATTAATAATTAAATTATTTTTAATATAAGGTTATAAAGAATATAAATTCGGTTATAAATACTCATTACAAAGCTAAAATGTTTTTATTTATCATGGTTTTTTATTTTTATTTTTTATATATATATATTTACTTTAATAGCTTATACATTAAAGATGCAGAAATTATTTATTTAGTGAAAAATCAATAATATAGTTTTTATTAAACTAATAATACCAATAAAAGTACATATACCAGACCAAAACATATTGGTCATGTCAATATAAACGCTAATAATATAAAGTTATAATTGTTGGACTTTTTAGGCCTTATAAAAGAGATTATGACACTTATATTATTTTATTTCAAATGATGTCAAAGTTGTCACCATTATAATTTAAAAAACAAAACATTATAAAAATGGGGTTTTAGAAGATAAATTTTATTAAAAGTATTATTAGGATATCTATTAGACAAATCTTCACCTTAATGTTTAAGTTTTTATTTTTATGCAACAAATTAGTATTTTAAATAATTAAGTAAAAAATGATGTTGTAATTATTTTATTAAGAGAAATATCAAATAAACGGTTTTAACAATACTAAAACTAATATAATATGAAGTAATTGTTATTCTCCACAAATTTTCGAGATAAATATAAAATTTTAGGAAACTATTAAATATTTTGTTTCAAATATACTCTCTGTGCGTATTTTATTTAAATTCAAATAAATGAATATTGTCAAAATTGACACTATTGTTATTTTATAAAAATGACATATTATTGAAATGTTTAAAAATAACAAAAATATTTATAAATTATAAATTGAAACTTATGTGGTCTAAAATGTGATAGAGTATACAATTTAAAATTTATAATAGTATTACCATAAATAAAATTAAATAGATTAAATAAGGATACGTCAAGTTGATAAGGTTTAAAATAAAATCCCAACATGTGTAAATTTTATTGGTGGATGAGATTACAACCCTATATAATCTAATATTATGTTTTGAGTCATTTTGGAGGTTTTTATGTGGGGTTTGAATTTATTATAAATTAATGTTTTAGAGGTTTTCAAAAGTTCCCCTCTCCTCCCTTATAAAAACGTACCTCCTCCCTCTCCTCTTCAAAACATTTTGAGCCTTAATGCTCGGACAAAACTTGTAAATTTCTATCCTCCACTTACCTAGAAACATACTAGAGGTCATGTGCTTCTTCAAAGTCCATCTTTAGTTCCCTAAGGGGAGGTTTAGAAGAGGCACGTCTATGAAGAGGTAATATCCTTTACCGATTCTTTCAAATTAATTATTCTTCTACTTCCTCTTCTATATTTTTTTCATTATAAAGTAATAACATCAGTATCACTCAAATACTGATATTTTATTATAAATATGTAACAATCCTATTTCACATTCTACTCATCCTATGTAAAATGAAATCACTGTGCAATGTGTATGTAAGGAATACCATCTCCACACCGTGGTGTTATCTTTTATTTCATCAATAACATACTTGGATGGATATTTGGATGGAAGAAATAAATATATATGAAAATTGTAAAGTGATATTTATTCCCAAATATTATACGCCATACACTTCAATACAATTCCAGAATCATGGGAATGATATCATCACTCATGTGTACGTACGGCCTACCGTCTCTACGATGTGATGCGACTTGCTATCCATGATCTTCATTTAATAAGTATTATATAAATTAATTGAATGAATAAATATGATATATATTACAATAATTCCATTCTGTATATGATGTATCTATAACCTAAAAATAGGAATAAAAAATTATTCTACAAAACATGCATAATAACATAAAGCAATGAACACCCGAATAACAAGTAGCAATGAAATATTACAAATAAGAACATAAGAATATGACCATATATGATATCATAAAAATGAATATGATTCTGGAATAAGTCAATGAAATTATTTAAATCATTATATATGAGGTTAATATACATACAAATCTTATCTGACCTAACGTAAGAGATATTTATCCCAATCTCCTTCTTATATGAGATTGTTTATTCGTAACTATTTACTAGGGCTATGTTTATCATCCATGTCCATATGTTCTCAAAATGTTTTAATAAAATATTTACTATTCATCCATTTATGTTTAAAGTCATTTTTACCCTTTTTTACTTTTACCACAAGGTATGGAAGGATTCTTTCTTTTGTTTACCATATGAGGTAGTTTTTGACTTTTCCAGAAAAAGTGCGAGGAGAATGTTTTTTAACATATACGACATGAATGGGTTTTAAAATTTTATTAACTCCTTATTTTAATAAAGATTCTTGTACAAGATTTCATGATTATTTTCAACAGAATCCTTTTTGTTTTAAAATTGCATGTCATTATGAGAAATGAAAATGACTTTGAAGAAGAAAGAATATTTTCCTCAAGAATTCATTTCATGTGTTTTATCATGATTATTTTCCATCTAAGATGACATTATTTAATATGGTCATGTTTCAAGTATAATGTCCCTATTATTTACATGGTTTGATTCTATGTATGATGAAATGATATCCATTTTTTATAGGGATTAGGTTATGATGGGAAGATTTTTATGAAACCCATTTTATTCGTTGGGTTATGATGAATGATTTATGTTTATTTTGTGGCACAAGAAAGAATGACTTCATTATGAGATGGGTGGGACCTATATCTCCATCTAATGCATTGGGTAAAGATTTATATCTCATGAGATAGACATTTCTAGAATGGAAAGTAAAATCTGGTTCAGTAATACAGGGCTGGAACATCATGTTAACCCTATTCAATAATGGACTTTGTCCACTATGATGGCCTTGGAAGCAATTCCATGGCTACTATGGAAATCATATCATGTCCTTAATGGTTTTCCATAATTAAATTTTTTTCCCATGCCATTTTATCATGATTAATGTTCCTTTATGATCTATTCCTTATGTACTTCCACGATTTATGTCATTGCTCGTGATTTTGGTGTTTTAGGTTCATGTTTTTACATTCAAATTTTTATGGATTGTTTTTATGTTCTCCATGTTTACCCTTCCTTAGAAGTTGTGCTCGTCCTTTTTATTTTTTCATTTCCCTAGGATATAAATAATGGTTTTAGGTACGACAAAAAGGGGAAGATCTTTATGTGATATGTTGAATATCATTCCCCATGATTAGAAGATTATGTTCCATGTTTCCAAATACACTAAACTAAAACAGTATTAGGGCAATGGTTTTTTTTCAATCATTAAGTATTCTAAAAAAGTAATGTAATGTCTATGAATGTTAAACTTTGGGTCTCTACAACATGAATTTCATTTTTCCACTCTGATATTTGTTACAATAATTGACTTACTAAAATAATATATTATTATCTAATAATGTTATATACTATAAAGTACTAAAGAACATATTCACCATTAAGACTAAATGATATTTTGTTAAGAAATGTTGATATTAAATAAAAAACCATATTTTCATCATCATTATAAAATACTGAATTATAAACATTTTCTTTATGATTTATTATCATAGAGAACCTTGCTAGATTCAATGATGAAAATTTCCTTCCCTTATAATCACTATGATATATAGTGGACACCAATTTATTAAATATTCACCTAAATATAATAAGTAGTATGCTCTCAAATTTAGTATAAATCTTTTAAAACCCTTATGTGTTGTAAAATTATATCATTACTATTCCACATCACGATTTTTATTATTAATACTAAGAGAATAAAGACATTAAAAAGTCACATATGATTTATTCTGGATAATTTAGAAAACTTGTGCCACTGATTTAGACCCCCACCCTGTTAGTTATATAATTTACCTAATCACTTCATGTGGTTTTAATGAAAACCAATTTCCCCATTAGATATTATTAATTTATTAAGAAATATTAGATAACACTAATTCTATGAATAAAATTATAGTCTATAATTTTGGGGGAATAACATTCATGGGTTTAAGAACACAATTATTCCTTATTTTCTATCTTAGGGTTTGGAATTTAGAGATGTTATAATAGTGTTTTTACTACATGTGGGGATAAACTCTCATATGAAATATATAGATAAATGAATTATTGAGGTTTATTGGATATATAGGAATGATATTTTATGTTGTTGGTGTTTGGATTAGTGGTAAGAAACTCGTAACTATTCTTCATAGGTTGGGGGTTTAAATCCCATGGGGCGAAGATCATATTAAAATAGTATAGAAATATTGTTGCACTAGCATACACTATAACACTGGTGGGTCCAATTTTAGTGGTAGGAACTATAGTAGCAATTTGTACTATAAGGAGTTTTTTAATGGTAGCAATATGGTAGTAGGTAATGTAGATGCTCAGGGTACTATAATAGTACTACTAATAGAATGGGTATTCGGAAAAAAATTTGAGCCGATGAGCTTTAAAGTGATTCGTGCCTACTAGGAATTTGGGTAAAAAATATATAATCAAATGAAGTGGCTGGTTGGGTGGGTAATCCCTTGTTGGGTTATGGCTTGACTTTAAGGCCTATATGTATGAAGTATATAATTTTAAATGTTATTATACCACCAAGTACCTAATAAAATTTAGAAATTTTCTTTTATATCTATTATTAAATAAATTACATAATAATATGAGGGGTCTTAGGACTGGTAAAAATATTGTCTACATGATATAATAATTTATAAAATGAATTACATGATAAGAGAATCAAAATCCAATTTATACAAGGAAAAATTTTAATACATTGGAATAGTTTGGGATATAACTATTGATAACTTTTTCCCTAGGGTGAAATAGATATTTAGTCACATAAGTGTAATTGATTAAATGATACAACACTATACTATTGTTAAAAAATAATGAGAAACATCAATGATATATTTGATCCAATGATTTTAGTTGTATAGTAAAAGTAAGTTGTTTTCATTTATGAATTTGACAATACTCTTCTTCATTGTGAGATAAGAAATGATATATTATTTAATAAAAGGGATATATATAATAGATGAGTTATAAATCTATTGGAAATATGAATATTGTGGAGGTTTATGATGAATCCTACATTGATTAAGATGAATATCATAAAACTGACGATAATCAAAATGTTTTTAGGGCCATTATAAAAAAAATTAAAAATATGTATTTGAAAATATAAATTAAATCTCTATCTCAAGTGTTTCAAATCTGGTGTAGTTATAAAAACTATATTACACTACCTAGGGAATAATATTATGGTTTTTGAATATGAGGAAGAAAAATATAGTCCCAAATAAATGATAAATTAATAACATATAAAGTATAATGAAAAATTAATGAAGATAAAATAAAAAAATCAAAGAGAATAAAAAGATGTATGATAAGTCATGAAGAAGTTGATTTATATTTTTATGTATTGATTCCAAGATAGAATAAATAGTATAATATACCATAATTATTGATATTGATAGAGATTTAAATATTTCAGAATTGAATATGAATGGAAATAAAATTACATGGATAAAATTAATGAGAACTAAGCTAGAGGTGTTTCTAAAAAGAAACAAAGAATATAGTAAAAAATAAAATATTATAATAAGAATGTCAACATTATTAAAAAAATAAATTTGAGTTTCATAATTGAGATAATGAACATATGTATGAGATAAAGATATTTAATGTGCATGTGGATGGCTATGAATGAAATATAAAGGAATTTTAAATGGAAATTATTTCTAGACGATAAGAGTTATTTTGATTAAGTCAAGGTATCATAAATATTAAATAGTACTTGGAAAAGGTAAAATACAATTATAATAAATATATAGAGTATTTTTTTAAGAAATACATAATACTTAGAAGTATAGGACACAAGTTATTATAAAATAGTACATTTGGTTCTTGAAATAGTTATATCATTCTCAACTAACAATACAAGTTCTAAAGGAAAATCTAAGAAAAAATAAATTTATAGGAAGAAAAAAATAACAATTCCACTATAACGGAAGGTTGAGAGAGACATAATAAATACATTCACCTTAAAAGAAAAGAAAATAGAGGCTATATTTGTGTTAAGATCGACAGATGAAAATTATAGAGAGATGAAGTAAACCCAAGTAAGAACTATGTTTAAATCCTAATGATATTTTTTTAGAGTACCTGGAAGTAAATAATATTTTTACTATTATATTATTTTACTCACATGGATACATATAAATTCATAATTAATGGGGTTATATAAATATAATAGATGTATCATACTCATAATATAACTAATGTTGAAGGAAAGTTCACCTATATAACCTATCCAAAATAGTTTTAATTATCTTGAATTTAATTTTTAAAGATGTGACCAAAAATATTATTATTCAAAAAAGTTTTTGAATCTAATTTCATGATAAAAATCAATAAGGTAATGAATTAAAGGTTTATGTATATTAGGGAAAGGATAAAAATTCAATCATAGTTGAACTGTCTCTTATAGATATGTGGAGGAGAAATCCATAGTTTCTTAACAATGGATTCTCATCATATACAGCTGGGTATAATAATATCATAAAACATTTATTTTACATTATTGTGGTTTTTTTATCTTAGATTATGAGAGGTCACTAAATAATATTCTAATTGTAATATCAGAGATAATGTACCAAAAAATAAATTTAAAATATGTATTATATTTTGATAGTCTTAAATACATGTTTTTGAGTGTTAGTCACCCATATGATGAAGTAAATGAAATTAATTTATTTATAATTCATATCATATCATTAAAATAAGTAATCTAAAACTTATCACTAAATTTTAATGGACAAGTGGTAACCATTTTAAAATTTTTGACTGAAGAAACAATTATTATTTGAGTTTATAGGATGGGGAAATTTGAGGAATAGAATTTTTGGATGATATTTTTAGAGGATATTGATTAATATTATCAGGGGGTATGTTTTGAGAGACTTTCCACATCTTTATTTATAATGTAAGGGAATGTGGTAAACATTCTAAAATGGGGAAACCACACCGGGTATCCCAAAAAGGGAGGGAATATAGTCTCTTAAACATCTTGATCTAATTAATTATGATTTCTAAAGAACAATGAGTCATATCTCCATATATAGTGGTATCTATTTCATCACAGTAATGTATGTTTTTACTAAAATGGATATTGATTTTTCCTATTGCACAAATCAAAATTTTTAGAAATGTTCATTTTTTTCTAGGGAATTGTTGAGAATGAATTTGGGATGTATAGTAAGAATTTTATATCTAATGATGGGAATGAGTTTGAATTTAGATAGTTTGAATATTATATTTAATACAATGTTATAAAAAATTAGTATATTACTCTATATAAACCCCTACCAACATTTTGTAGAAAAATGAAAAAATTTATCTTTGATGAAGAATTGAAAAAGCAAGCTTGTCTAATATGACATATCAATTTTCTACAAGATAGAGGCCATTTACACATATGTTCGTATTAAAAATAGGTTCTTGTTGAGACCAAATAGTAACATGAACTCAAATTATATGTTTTATAATATGAATCCCACTATGTACTACTTCGTGGTGTTCGTTATTCCCTTTCTTGTAAATATTAAAAGAACAATGAAGGTAAATTTTGATGAGAAAGTAGGAAAAGGTATATTTTGGTATATTTATCCAATTCAGAGGTATACATATGATGGGGTGGTATCAGAGTGGTTAAAATACCCTGTAATACTTCATTAAACCTAGGATAAAATCATTTGGGAGGATGAATTCTTTTTTTTCTGTAGTGATACTATAACAGTTGGAACTATTAATCCATTTGGTCCAATGTACCACAAGGACATTGAGCCATAATGACCATGAATCATCCAAATAATTGCACTTAGAGAAGGTTCTAGAAGGGGATTCAGATGATGTATTAGACATGAGAGTAAAACTCACAATATTTGAAGAATGAGAGGGTACGAAAATCATCATCAGTACTAGACACCATATAGATTGAGATGGGGAAATGATATTCGATCAGTAATTCTAGGTGGGTACCTAGGCGCATTCAAAGATATATATGTAGGGGTGGGGTAGTTCTAATATAGTTTGGTTTGGCCTTAGGGTCTTGTATTGGGCATTGTGTATCTGGAACTTTGGTTCATTTCCTAGGCCTTGTTCCATTGGGACTACGGGTCATGCAAGGGTTACCTCTCAACAAATTTTAAAAGGGGATCATCCAAAATAAATAAAAAATCTAGGTCTTCAGGCCAGTCATGTAAGAATGAGAGGGATACCATTACTCAAATATAATATATCATAAATCACTGAACTATAATGATGCAATATTTAATTAAATTACACAAAAAATCATTGGTATAGTAGAATAATATTTTTAGGAATATTTGCAATACACTGAGAAAAATTAGGAGAAAATTAGTCTCGAAAAGAATTATGTGGAACCACGTGTTTTATATGATGACACTGAATAAGATAATGATGAAGTGGTAGTTTCTAAAAAATAAAATTAGAAGTATGAAAAGATGAATAAACCTATGGATATTGAAAATAGTATTGGTGATCAAAGTCGGCCAATTACAACTAGATGTCTGAGGTTTGATAATAAAGAATCTTCGATTTTTTAGATAGAGTAATATTTATTAGATAATTCCATCTTGAAAAAAGAATGGTATATAGTTATGAATGATGAACTAGACCAAATTAATATAAATTCTACTTGAGTACCTTTCCTTAGACATAAAAATATAAATATGATTGAAACCAAGTGATAAATATGATATAATTTAAATCATAATGGAGATTTTATATAAAATTAGGTTAGACATGATTTCAAGGGCTAATTATAGGTGGAGAGAATAGTTTCTAAATATAGACCCCCCTTTAGTGAGATTTGAGTCTATTCAAATATTCCATGTTATAGTATCTGAATGGAATAATTAAATATTTCAAATGTTTTTGAAATATACATTATTAAATGTTGATCTGGAAGAAGAATGAAATTTAGAGTAGTGTGAATTATTTGTGCTTCAAAAAGATGGGACTATGGTGTCTAAATTAAATAATTATTTCTAATGGATAAAACAAGACATTATATCAATGTTTTCATGGCTATAAGTCTATTTTAGAAGTATGAAATTCAAAAATTGTTATGTTTAAATCACATTTATTTAAATGAAATGAATTTAGGTACTCTCAATGAAAATTTGAATTTTTATGACATCATTTTATTGGTCATCTTGAGAGTGTTTTTAAAGATGTTTCTACAATAATTAAAATTGGTTTGATATTTCCATGTGGGTTAGATTATTTATTTTATAAAATTTCATTATAAGTAAGTTTAATAAATTATTTTTCTATCCCATAAAAGGTTTAGAATAATTTTTTTGAGAAATATATCATGTAAAAACAAAAAAATGTATCTATACATATTCATGTTGGAATTAAACAATCAATGTATTGTCAGATAGATATTTGTATTCAAATGAAGTATATAATATTTTTTAAAAGCATTATGATATATCCCTATATCTTGACTTAGCATCATATATGTTGTGATATTACGTTCCAGATACCTAATTGATCTAATGGAATCACATCAACTATCTTCTAGGAGATAAATTTAATGTATGAAAGAGACATAAAGTATTGGATTATTGTATAAGAATGATGATGACATGAATTTATTCATCTTCATGTATATATATTGGTAAAGATATATTGATAACTGAATGTCCAATTTTAGAAGATTGTTTTTTCTGGTACAAAGTAGTGTAAGTTGGCATTATAATAAGAAGAACTCTGTCACACTGAGTACAACAAAGGATGAATATATTTCTTCCTCTTGTAATTCATAATAGATAATATAGAAAAAGGAATAACATATGGATTTAAGGGTGAATATTGAAATACTTTTGAAAATATTATTTCACAATCAAAGTGTTATTGATCATTTTAAAAATATTATACCACACTAATTATCTATTAAAACTGATATCATGTTTCACTTCATTAAAAAAAGTATTTCAATAGTGATGTTATGTTATAATTCAATTATATTCATGACTACTGTACTAATATAATAACCAAGGATATACACAAATATATTTTTGAATCATTTAGGTTGAATAAATGTTATTAAATACCCACTTGATTTGTAGACATTTGGAATACCCTAGACAATATTTGGATTATGTTATCAAAGGGTGATAAATGGTTCAAAACTGTAATAGAGGAAGGTATTGGATCTTATTATCATGTGTATCTAGTACCTATTTTTATTTCTAATAGGGAGACATAAATGCGGTGATAAAATATATTATGGGGGGAACATTCATTATATTATTTTAAATATAATAAATTTTATATTGGTGTAGTGTCAAGACACATATATTGTGTGTTAGGATGGGATTTCGTGTATGTTAAATGTGTTATAGAGTTTTGAAATAGTTTATCAGGGTTGAAAAAAAACCAAAAGTAGGATATTGATGTATCCAAAGAAATTTTCAATCAATGATGATGTTTTTCCAACCACGAGTGAGTTACATAAGAAAAATTATAAATATTTTTTTATGGTTTATTAAACCTATTCCAGATAATTTCAATGTGATTTGATGATTTTATATGATTTATTAAATGATTCTATAATTTTTTTCTCAGAGTCTGGAAATGGAAAAGTCTCTGAGATCCCTAAATTTCATATTATGTTTATCTCATATTTATGGAAAATATATTTATGTCAATGTTTTTATGACTTTTAGTGTGTTTTTGACTTTTTGAAAATTATTAATACTTTTATATGAGTTTTTAATACATTAATATATCCAATATAGATTTTGGTCTATACATAATAATTCATATATAGTAAAATAAATTTAAAAAAATATTTAAGACTTTCTTGATATCTGATATAACATTTGACAATTTTTATGGCATTCAAAGTGTATTTTCGAATTTTCCTGCTAAGTTATTTTACGCGTGGAAAAATTATAATGTTTTTTAAATTATTATGATATAATATTCATGAAAAAAATTTGGAAAAGGAATGGTGTTATAGGGAAAATCATTAGTCTTTTAAAATTATAAAAATACACCAAATGGGTTTATAATGTGGAAAATGAATATAAAATTTTTTTACATTGAAATATTCAATTATATCCTAAAAATACCAAGACATTGAGAAATTATTAAAGATGAATATTTAGAAGATATTTCCTAAAATATTAATAAGATAATTTTTCACTATACTAAAATTCATAAATATCACAACTAGTGGTCATTGTTTAGATCAAATATTATTTTATATATACATGAAAATTTATTAAATGAAGAGATTATGGGGAAACATTCATGGTGTTTTCGACATATAATATTTTATAAAATTATTTGTTATCAAATATAAAATTTTTATTTAATTTATTGACCTATTAATATCTTAAATAAATTTATGAAGGGGATATTTTATATCATTTAATGGAAATAATATTGGATAATATTATGTGAATATAAATGTATAAAATTAATAGTAATGTTTATTATGACATAGTAAGAGATTATTATTCCTTGTTAAAAACAATTACTATATTGAAGAATGATAAATCAGATTAAGGTCAACCACTGTTATATCCTTTATTTTTCACTATGTTGAGGAAAAAATATATAGTTACTAATCATCTAATAAATTTCTACGGAGAAGTTAAAATATTACCATGTGTACACATACTTTACTTCATAGGGAAAATATTCTTCAGAATTATAGAGGTAGTCCTATATGCATAATATTTCACTAATATGTATTTTTAGAAATCATAAACCTACCATAAAAATATATTATTATCTTATTTTTAACATCCTACAAGGAATAGAATATTTTATATTTAATTAAGAGAAAAGGATATTTCATGATGACAAGTGGTTATAAAATATTGAACACCCCATTTCTATTATTTTTTAGAACGATTCAAGTAATAACACATCCCTAATGTTGTATCTATATAGATAAATTTTATATAGTCATGAAAGAAAATCTCCCATCAATTTTAATTACCTTGATATTATGTGACATCCTTGGCTTCAATAAGTAACATTAAACCATTATACATGGACATAGGGCCTCTAGTTCATGTCCACATACACTTGAGGCTGTTGAATATTAGTGAGGGTGTATGATTTTAAGATGGGAAAACTATAACCTATTTATCTAAGTGAAATAGATTGAAAATAATGTAAATAACTTCTAAACATATAATAAATAAAATAAATAAAGAAGAAATGTAGAACTATATATAGATGATGTCATGGGGGTAAAAAAGATAAATCAATCACATCATAGAAATAGTCATAAAAGAAGAACATGTGTATGGTAAATAAAAAAGACCAAAAACAACTATAATCCATGTGCATCTCATTTTTAGACTCTTTTATCCACTCCCATTATCGTAACATCAAAAATAAATCATGTATCCACCTTAGAAAACAATCCTTTATCATTTCATACATCAATGATATCATATTAGGTTCTCATTGGCTATCTGAACAGGGTGTGATTGCAACTTAGTATCCCACCATAGATTGTTTGTAATGAAAATAATCTATGTGAATATATAATTTAAAGGTTTTATGATATAATAATACTAAATCATTGAAGTAAATGAAATATTTTTGAGATTCGGATCCTCATGGTAGGCCTGGATGACCCTACCTACTTTATAATAATCCATATGTCCATGATAATGGAAAATATAATTGGTTAGGGGACCCATGGAATGTAACTAAGGCATCCAAAATGAATAAAATCATCTACTAAATTGAACAGATCAAATAATTCCTTTATAGAGTAACCATTTCAAATCCAGGACACACCCATGGAATTCATTACTTTTTGTTTTTTAGTCAACTCATCATGATCAATCCATGAAATTTAACTATTGGGTTTTGAGTGTAATCTAAATGTTGAAACCTTGTAATTATACATCTTAGTGTTTCCAAATATTCCAAGGAAAAATAACCTTTCAATTCAGGGTAGGTCTCATTTATAATCCAATAGGCTATCATAGGGAGTTCCATTCCTAAAGACCATAAGGAAAACCTAGGATATAATCCAAATGAAATATACTTTTTTCTAGAGTTCAAAATAAACTTATTGAATCATGGGTCTATTTACCTCTCCGCAGTTTCATCAATGAAATTATTTGAATCCTATGAGTCTGATCATGGAATTCTAAATCGAGATTCCAAGGATTTTGGGTGGTATGCCACACAATTTGGTGTGTGACCATGTCCCATTATTAGTGACCAAGGAATCCAAGGAAATATGTTATTAAAATTATTTCATCTATGGATTTTTAAATCATTCCAAAATTTGTATAGTACATTTATCTATGAATAAGATAAAAATTATAATGTCCAGGCTCTATAATTTACCTAGGACGCCCAAATTAACATAGCTATATTTATATTACCCAAGATAGACCAAAATTTCCATCTTATGATTTACCCCATTTAAATGATATTCCAATTACACCATAAAGGGCTGTTTGGTTACACTTAATGTATGGATATGAGGGGTGTTAGGCCATAAAACCACCTATATGTTGTTTAAGTTGAATTTTTCAACCACTAAAGGAATTTGAGAGGCTAGTATCATATTTAGGTTGACATTTATGTGAAAAATTATAGGAATATAAATTCTAGTTCAATGATCAGAAAAACCATCATGTGCCATAATGAAACATTTAAAAATGACTTTGTTTGTATGATAAATTGGACCGCTTAAATTGGTATCATAGAAGACTCATTATCCAGTACCACCTTCAAATTCAATCTAGAATAAGAGAAAATTATAAACCATATAAATCCCTAAAAATAGTATATTTATGTTAAACGAGTTAAAATTGATTTATATGGAACAATAGAATGATATTAGAGGGTATTAATGACATAGTATTAATAAACCAATCATACATAGTAGACAAAATCATAAATGAATGTAGTATGATGGAGATCCACCCAAGCATTTAGGGGAGGATAATAGAGTTCCAATTGCATATCATCTACCTAATACAATAGAAAATTTTCCTCTAAGAAGTTTTAGTAGTGAAAAGTTATAGTGAAATATTTTTGCCATTTAAAATAGTGTCCATGCCTTATATTATAGTTGGTGGGGCTTTTGTGTCTTCGAATTCCCATGGGAGTCCCACCAGCAAGTCGTTGGACTACTGCCTCTAAGCTAGTGGCACTAAAATCCTTAATCTACTGCCCCAGTCACCTCTTGTTCTTCCCAAAAAAACAGATGAACACCCAAACCCCCATAGTCACATCAAAAAATGTAAGAACATGGTGATTTAGAAGAAAATGTGGTGATTTTATATCATTAAATAACCATGATATTATAACGTATCATTATTAAGAAAACTCAACCCCAACTCGCACCCCGAAGGGTATTCAAACTTAATCAGAGAACAACTCTGGCTATTGATCCTGTACATAAGGATATTATTCTAATATATCATCATGGATATGGTAATGATTCATTAATTTTCAATATATAATAACATTTTTACCTTATAGTGTTTTAATAATACGATCGATGATTGTAATGACCCAATTTTTTTCAATGGAAATACCCTTCTTATATCTATGTCATAAAATAACATGAAAACACAAACTAATGAACTACTAAGTGATAAGTGACCTTTAATCATAAGTTTTCACACCTATGTTTGGAATTTTGAAAAATCTGACATACACAGTTGTGTTCATGATGATTTTTGGAGGCTAATGAAACAAAAAATAATTTTTTATGAATAGTAACGTACCCTTAGGAATAGTAACATACCCTTATGAATAGTAATTTGACCCTTATTAATAGTAAATCATCCAACATAATAGTAACATTGCCTATGAATAATAAAATAAAATTTAGACATCTTATAAAGTGACAATTTGACCTTAATAAATATTTTGGTATTTTATAAATCATAAATAATTAATTATAATGAATTAATTAATTTAAAAGAATATTTCTCTCCCTGAAATGTATTCATAAATTATTTAATCATCGTCTAATAGTTTTTACATAATTTTATAAGACACTATGTAATTTTTGAAAGAACTATAAAATCAGTTTTAATCATAAAAACTATTTTTTTAAGTAAATTATGATTTTAATTAAATATTAAATAAATAATATTTAGAAAATTTATTCTGAAAAATTTACTTCATTTTTGGATTCTACACATCAAAAAATGGTTGGGGTAAATTTTTGGGATTTTTCTGAGAAACTTGAATTTTTTATGAATAGTTGAATCTGATAATTCACAATAAATGCTAAATAATGTATTAATTGAGTCATCGATGATGTTATTCTGATGTAAGCCCACTTGTTTCTGGATTACATTATAAAATTACAATTCGTGGTCATTCAATACTCACTATTCCTTTTTAGGTGAAATTAATAAACTAATCAATTTTATATTAAGGAAACTCATCTCCCCTCCACTATAAAAGCCACCCTTCACTCCCTCATTTCCTCACACCTCTCCAGCTCCAAGACATCTCTAAAATCTTCCCAAAAACATTCCCTAGACACTCCCCCACGTCCAAAAGCTTCTGGTCTCATCAAAAGACCAATACTAGCTTCCTTATCTCAAGAGGAATATTTAAGAGGTAATGTCCTTCCCTCTTCTCCTTTAATTTCCTTTCAAGTTCAAGTTACTTTCTTGAACTCTCTCCACCTATATTCATCCAAATTGTTTTGTAACTCTAGTATTATACATATACTGTAATTTAATGATTCTAATGGGATATTATATCACCACACACCCTTTACCTCTTCTTTTTATTTTATTAAAGAGAACGTTGTTCATGAGGTGTTAATTTATCACCTTCAAAAACGACATGCTCTCTTCTTCCTTTTATACCTTCATATCTGGTCATGAAACAATTTTTATGGTTGAAAAATAATATTTTATATGTATTATGTTCAATTTTAAGTTCTGGATATAACCTATGGCCATATTACTAAGTTAAAAGTTAAAACAAGTTCGTTGTGATAAAACAAACCGCTCAAATTAACACAAATAATCATCATTTAATTCTTATCTAATGATTCACCCACATGGATATAATATAATTAATTATAAAATCATTAAAGATCCTGTAATATCACTAATAACATGTAATATCATTTCTGGATGTTTACCCATGATCTAACTGAACTTCAATTTAAGAATTCAAGTTAACCACTCAAGATAACTAGAAAAATGAACATCCCCGAACAATGTTTTTAAACTCTAAAAGTCATCCAAAGGAAAATAATATGACATAATGAAACTAGAATGATCCCTATTAATGTATAAAAGGTTCTGGAATTTCTAATTATTGAATATAATGTCATTATATAGGACATTAAAGAGAAGGAGGCATTCGAGTACAAGGTAAGGGGAAATCTCAAACCCAATTTTCTTCATTCGGGTTCTCCCTCTATCACTCCATTTTTGATATGGCTACTCCTCCAAGATCATTAATTCACCATTTCTATTACTTTTATGGTATATAAATGTTTTTCAATTGTTTTTATGTCCAAAAATATGTTTTCCAAAAGAAATCATTTTTAAGAACACCCCTTTTACTTCTCACTCAAAGTGAAGGGTTCTTGTAACATGTATGTTATTCCCTCTTTCTTTTGGGAACCCAAAGCTTATGAATATGTTATTATGAGATGAAACCAATTACTTTTCATGGGTTCATTATGTAAATTTATGTTATATGTCCATTTTGGAAATCATGATAAATGATAATGTTATGATGTGACGGGTGCGTCCAGAATTATATAGCTCAATATGAATGTTTAAACGTGACGGGTGCGCCCAGAATTATACAGCACTCCAATGCATTGGGTAAAGTGATGAATCTCATGAGTAAATGTGAAATGATGTGTGAACAAGATTATAGCTTGTTTCACAAGTATTTGTGGTAGTTAATCACTAAGACATGATGTTTCATTTTTATGCATTGCCACATTTCAAGTCTTTTATTTATGTTCCTCTCATGTTCATGATCTTTTTCCTATGTTATGATTATGCTCACCCCATGCTATGTTATTCTTATCTATCCTCATATTGGTCTTCTAGATCACCCCTTTTTATGTATATCCTAAGGTGGATACATATACTAAGGAGATCACAAGTGCCACTTAAAAGCTAGTGAAGAAGAAATTAAATAAATGATTATGGTTGATGTTGTATTTGTTATGTGTGGTCCTAGTTTGCCCAAGACAGTAAACCTTTGTATCCTTTATGTGTAATACAATTATGTTTTTTATCATTGAAATGATGTAATAGTAATGAAATAAAAGTTTAGGATGTTATAGTTGGTATCAGAGTAAAGGTTTAGTTCATTTGGGAATTAGGATTAGTAAACCCTAGAGAAAACCTCTAGTATGAGACTAAGTAAAAATATGAGCATAAGAATATTTAACTAGGGATGCCATATGTTATGTTTTTGGTTTAATTGTTTAAATTAATAATTTATTCATGACTTGTTTACTTATGTTCTTGTCTAACCCTTTCTATTTTAGAAAATGGTGGGAACCAAGAGAAATCAGGCCAACAACTCTTGTGAGGGACAATGCAACGATTGCCCGAACAACATCCCCAATGATTTGGGAGGTGGAGTTCAAAACTTCATGGAGATTAATACCCTATTATCTTAGGTTATGAACAATAACTATAACAATGGGCAATTACCTCCTTCACCAAAGAGGTAAAAACTGGCTATCAAATGTTTTATGCGGCAACGACCACTGATGTTTGGTGGATCTTCTGATCCACTAGTTGTAGAAAAGTGGGTCAACTCCATGGATAAGATCTTTTCTATGCTTCATTGTTCTGAGACGGAGAAGGTGAATCTAGCAGCTTATTAGCTAGATGGAGAAGCTGACCAATGGTGGGTTTTGATTAAGAACACCTATCCAAGGGAGGAAATTGAAGATATGGAATGTGAAGACTTTAAGATAATGTTTCTTAATAATTAATTCCAACGAACTCTTCACATGAAGATAGAAAGAGAAATCATATAGCTCAAGGGAAAAGAAGGAGAATCTATCACAACCTACGAAGAAATATTCACAAGGCTCTCAAGGTATGCTTCGGGGTTTGTTATCAACAATGATAGCAAAATTGATAGATTCTTTAGTGAATTAAAACCAAATCTTCCAAAGGCTCTTGAAATTCGAGACATTAGGAGTTATGAAGAAGTAGTTCGGTGTGCTCTCAAAGTGGAGATGGAGTTTGGAGAATGGTCTCATGGCAATGGTGATAAGAAAAGTAAGATGTAGTTTCAAGCCGGTGGATCTAGTGAAAAAGGTGGGAAGAAAAATCAACGACCCACATGCCAAAAATGTGGGAAGTTGCACAATGGGAACTACCTCAAAGGGACGGGGAAATGCTTTAAGTATAAGACACCAGCCTTAATACTTACTTAATCTTGAGTTATTACAAGATTACACATTGAGGATCTTTTCAGGATTAGAGTTTTAGAGAATTAGATCATAAAACTTTCATTACATTCCACATTAAAAAAAAGTGGTTACATAAAAGATAATATTCATTTTTCCCATCAACAGAAACATATTTAAAATAAAACATGGATTCTTTCTTGTCACTTCCTTGAAACTACCATCATATCATGTACCCTTCCCTTGAACTGTGAAAAACATTTTCCAAAACTTGGGATGAGCATAAAAACTCAGTAAGGGATATAAAAATATAGAAAGGAAACATGAGTACATGTATACATAAGAATGAAATCATACTTTACCCATAAAACATAAGAACTTTAACATACCTCATAAAATCATGAATAAATCATAGAAATCATAAGACATAAAGGTAACTTGAGGCATTCATAACATTCTTACGTAGGGAGTAACCCTCTTGGTTACGTTTGGAATACCCATCATAGTATATTCCCTAAATCACTTCAAAGAAACCTTAACGTTTAACCCCTTCGCATTACCCAATGCATTGGAGAGATATATCGGGCTCACCCGCTATTAGTTTATCATGGAACCACCCATCTTCATAATAATTTCCAAGAACCATAACATAATCGTATCACATAAAACATGCATAATGGAAACATAACATTTCCACTTTTCAATCACAAGACAGCAATACAACATATTGATATAAAACAATTACGAAAACCATTTTCAATACCAAAATAAAAGAAAAGTAAAACATGGTATTTATTATTCTTTTAAAAAAAGTTATGGCTTGTATAGGAAGCCGAAACTCAAATAATGGTCGCGACGTAGGAGAAGTCGTTGTCACCGCATACGTACGACAAAAACATTCCCTTTTGTCGTTTAGTAAAACGCTTTGTATAAAAAATATTCCCTTCGGATAAACGTAAAAGTCAAAGGGGTTTATACACCGTATAAAATAAGGTTGTGTATAAAACAAAATATGCCTCAATGATAGAACATTGAGACGAAGTCCCATACAAAGATGGTATCCTTGGATTAAGGATAAATCAATTACATAATTACGTGTGACAAAATAATACACCAAATATAAGTGGATATTAAGTGTAAAACAATCAGAGGTTATTCACACATATTCATAGAACAACATATTCAAGGAGTACAAGCTTGTCCCAAATAATCAAAATTGGGTTAAGAAGTTCCCTTGCGAAAATTTGACAGCCTAACGGCATCACTACAAAATTCAGAAAATGAGTTGATGAGAGATAAAAAGGTCTTGTCATCACTTGGACATAAAATTTAAATCACTATGGATATAGAATAACATATCCCAACATAATGTTATGTGAATTAAAAGACATAACAAAAGAAGTCTTTTAAAAAGAGGAGGCTGAAAGGTTCCCTTACCGACATGGGTATCTTTCGAAACATACACCCCATGAAAGAAGGACAATACAACATTGATGTAAATACTCATAAATGAAAGTATATTATACAATGAGTAAAATAATGGGCAGTACATACAACACTCAAAGGAAATTGTGTCAACTGTAGCATAAATCTCACGGGAATAAAAATGAGATGAAAAACCCCTTATGAAAACTCGTCAGCCCAACGACACCACTTAAAACTTCCAAAAATGGATTGACGAGAGAGAATGTGGTCTGTCATCATATGAACATAAAATATAAAGTAAGATTAATATAAAATAACATCCCAATAACAAGAAATATGAGCTTAAAAGGAATGACATAAAGGAGTGTACTTAAAAAGAAAGAGAGGAGTAGGATCCCTTACCTCGGGTCCGACTTGACTTAATCATTTTTTAACGTCCTGAATAATAAACGTGAGTTAATTTCTACTTGATTAAGAACCTTTTTCAAGTTCATTATTTCTTTTATATCACTTATTGACATTTTATAAACATTATTTAATCATTTATGTTAATAATGTTTGTTTTGTCGATATTGGGTTCTTAAGTCGAAAGTGGACTTCTTTCAATTACATGTTGTTCGTGTGGTCAAAGGTTCATTATATCCAGAATGATATTTATTATTTGGATATCATATATGTCATATATATCCAGAATATACATGTATTAATAATATTAAATAAACATTTAGAGGTAAGAAATGAAATGCACCGTTCATGGAGACGGTAAGGCGTACGTACGCATGAACGATACTTTCATTTCTATGTCATATTAATGGAATTAAAAATAAATGAGAGGTATGTATATTTTAATTCCAGAATTATACTCATCATTTATATGTAACCTAAATCATAAATAATAACTTTAAATACATACTTTATACATCCCACATACGGCATTAACGAATCAAATCACTTTGAGGGGGCGATAGTCCGCACTTCCTAAAATGAAATTATAGTGTTTACCCACAATGGAAACCGTAATGGTATGCCACAAAAGAAAAATACAGAAGGTTAAGTCAAACATAAACATATTATATATCATATATAAGTATAGTGACATCTTAATGGACACCTTTTAAGGTGTTATATGAGTGTTGAACAATCATCGTTTTGTGAGGCAGAAATTCTCCATCCACAGAAACATTATGTTCCTCAAACATTTGATATAGGTGTGTGTAAGTGTAGCTAGAATTATTCTTATAAAAACATTCTATTATATTTAAGATACTGGAGTTTTTACAAAATAAATGAATAAAAAGTGTTTAGTGGGGTTGGAGAAGCAAAATAAAACAAAAGAACAAAAGTGAAGACATTACCTTAAAATCAGGTAACTCTTTTTGATTTGAGCTCAAAGGCTTCCTTGGGAAGACTTCTACCCAAAGTGAGGCTTATAGGAGTAAGATAGGGATGTGGAGAGGCAAAAGTAGCAGGGGTTTTCAGAGCCAAAGGCATTGGAAGTGTGGGTAAGGAGCGAGAGGTGGGGGCCTTTTATAAGAGGTGAGGATGGGCACTCTTGGAAAGTAAAGTAATGTTACTTTATTTTAGAATGTGTTTCGGATTTTAATGGTCCCACATTGATGTTTTTCGAGGATATGGTGATAAGGGTTCTAAATATACTCATCCAATAGGTTTTTGACAAGTTTAAGTTATATTTTTAACATTATCTTTTCATTTTATTTAAATCCATTATTAATGAGGTAATCACTGCATCATCATGATGTCATAAATAATTTAATTTATTTAAAGTATAAAAATTATACAAAAAATATCATGATGTAGTAAATCTTTTTATCTTTCTAATTAATATTTATAGTCAAAAATATAACTTGTATAACCCCACTTAAGAATTTGTTTAGAGAAACATCTCATTCTTGTGACATTTTTATTTTAAATTTAAATAAAAAGGTATTTATGTCATTTTCCATCCAATGTCGCTCCTTGGGGTCCCCAAGTTGACCCATCGATTTTTTTCAGAAAATTACCAAAAAATCACCCTAGGATATATCTGATATTCTGAATTAAAAAATGATTTATATTTTAAAAAATTCAAAACATATAAGTTGTATTAATTAATAATTAATTCCCGCTGTCAAAAAAATAACATGTTTTTATGAAACAATATATATTCAAAGATTGACACTAGTTTAAGTCCAATATCAAAGTGAAATTAATTCCAATGACCACTATTGGATTAAACGGTAAAAATATATTATAAGTTTACTTTAAAAAAAATTCAAAAAATAATCTAATAATATAAATAAATTAGAGTAAAAAGAGGTTTTGAATTAAAATACAACATTTTTCACTATTCATTAAAAAAATGAACTTTATCGGAAAGATACCAAAAATTTACACAAAGTAAATTTTGATGTCTCTATTCTAAAGAAGAATTTTATTTTGTCAAATCTAACACATAAAATTGTCAAAAAGTAGATTAAAAGAGGTTCTCCATCAAAAGGTGGTTAATCGACCTTCTAATGAACATTAGAATGTTTACGCTTAATAATTGAATTCATTCACATTTTTAATCCTCTAACATTTATTGCAAAAAGTAAAAATATTTGACAAACATATATAATAATTTTGTAGTTAGTTTTATTCATTCCTGCCATCACAACAGCTAAGCCTTAATTACCTTTTAAAATAATATTATTTTATTATTAGAGTGCAACATAAGATTCCCAAGAAACACATTTTTGTGTGTTGGGTACTCCATCGAGCATTGCGTCCCCCTTAAAGTTATATTAATATTTTATTCACAAATATGGATAAATGTGAAAATTTCATACTCTTTATTTACCTGGGGTGTTACATTAAGTGTGGGAAAGAAGGAAACCATGCTCAAGAGTTTCAAAAAGACACGAAAAGGTAGGAGAATGTAGCCGATGAAAGGGGAGAACCACTCATGGTTCAATGCTAAAACTGTAGGGAGCTAGGGCACTATGCAAACCAATGCACTAAACCTTGAGCTCTCAAGGGTAATCAATGTCAGCAGCCACCAAAGCCAATGGAACAAGGGAAGGCTTATGCCATCACTACTGCGGAGGTGGAGCATGATAATGAATTCGTACAAGGTACACCTCCTATTCACTCAAGAGTGGAAAAAGTTTTATTTGATTCTGGTTCTACGCATTCCTTTATATCTTGCAAGTTTTCTATAACTATAGAATGAAATCCCCAAAACCTTGAAGTAGAGATATCTGTAAAAACACCAAGTCATGCAATCATTGCAACCCAAGTGTTTGACTCTTCTCCTGTTGGTGTATGTGGGAAGATTCTTCCATAAAATCTCGTAATACTTCCCATGGTGGAATTCGACGCTATAATGGGAATAGACTAGCTCTCGTTATATAGAGTGCATATCAACTATTGGGAAAAGGAAATATCTTTTCATATTCTGAACCATCCCATGAACCTCTACAAATGCAAGGAAGATCATGAATCTTCTTTGAAAAATCCTTCAATGGTGTGGGTGTTGATTCCCTATGAAGAAGCATACCTCATCCAAATGGTTGAGTCAAAGTAAAGTTCCATCCTTTAGGAAATTCCCATCATGAGGGAACACGATGATTTATTTCCCGAAGAGTTACCCGGAATTCCCCCGGATCGTGAGGTAGAGTTCACAATTGAACTCACACCCGGAGCTACTCCTATATCGAAGTGCCTCTATAGGATGGCTCCTATCGAACTGGAGGAGTTAAAGAAGCAGCACCAATAGCATCTGGACAAAGGGTTTATAATCCCTAGTGCATCACCTTGGGGTGCGCCAGTGCTCTTTGTGATGAAGAAGGATGGAGCAATGTGGCTGTGTATCAATTATCGGGAACTCAACAAGATCACCATAAAGAATAAGTATCCTCTCCCAAGGATTGATGACTTGTTAGACCAGTTAAAAGGAGCTCAATACTTCTGAAAGGTGGATCTTCGTTCTATATATCATCAAGTAAAGGTGGAGAAGGAAGATATTCAGAAGACTACCATACGAACAAGGTATGGGCACTGTGAGTTTTTGGTGATGCCCTATGGACTTATTAATGCCCCTGTAATCTTCATGGATTTGATGAATAGAGTCTTTAGACATTACCTTCAAATATTTGTGGTAGTGTTTATCGATTATATTCTCATCTACTCCAAGAGCAAGGAGGAACATGAAGAACATCTAAGACTTGTGTTGGAGACATTAAGACAGAAGAATTTTTATCCAAGTTTAGCAAGTGTGACTTTTGGATGAATCAAGTCACGATCATGGGGCATGTTATCACAAGTGAGGTAATTTTGGTGGATCCTTCAATGACAAAGGCAATTGAGGAATGGACCAGGACCTCTAGTGTCATAGAAATCTGTAGTTTTCTTGGATTAGCTAGGTACTACCGATGTTTTGTGAGAAACTTTTCACGATTATCAATCCTACTAACTAAGATAACAAGGAAAGCGGTAAAGTATGTATGGACGGAAGAATTTGAGGGAAGCTTCAATGAGCTAAAGAGAAGGCTGATCACTGCACTTGTACTCACACTACCGAAAAGTGGAGATAGTTTTGTGATATACAGTGATGCTTCAAAGAAAGTCTTGGGTTGTGTACTCATGAAAAACGATAATGTGATAGCCTACGTCTCACGACAGTTGAAGATCCATGAGTAGAACTACCCGACACAGGATTTAGAGTTGGAGGCCGTGATTGTTGCCTTGAAAATCTAGCGGCACTACCTTTATGGCGAGAAGTGTGACATATACACTGACCAAAAGAGCCTAAAGTATATATTCACACAAAAGGAGCTCAACATGTGACAAAGGAGATGGTTAGAGCTAATCAAGGATTAAGATTTCTCTATTAACTATCATCATAGAAAGACGAACAAGGTAACTGATACTCTAAGTAGAAAAGAACCTGCTACTCTATCCATGTTGCGGATTGAGAGAGACCTTATCTTCATGGATGTTCAATGAATGGATTTGGGAATCATAAGGGCAGGGGAAACATCCTACCAAGCCCAAATGATTTTGCAACCATCCATCCAAGAGAAGATTAATGAAGCACAAAGGGATGATGTGGAGATACAAAAGAAGGTGAATTCAGTAAAGGAAGGAAAGATGCAAGAGTTCCATATCGACGATGATGGTGTGATTCGGTTTCGAACGTGGATTTCTGTGCCTTCATCACCCGAGATAAAGAAAGAGATATTGGATAATGTTTATAGATCAAATTTCTCTATCCATACAGGGAGTACCATGATGTACTGTGGTCTCTGAGAACACTTCCAGTTGGATAACATGAAGAAAGAGATTGCAGAATATATATCAAAGTGCTTGGTATGTCAGAAAGTTAAATCTGAGCGACAAAAGTCCAAAGGTATGATTCAGCCATTGCCTATACCCATGTGGAAATTGGAAAATGTTACAATGTACTTTGTCACAGGACTCCTGAAGTTGTAAAAGGGAAATAATGCGATATGGGTTGTGGTTGACCGACTCACCAAGACTGCCCATTTTATCGCTATTCGAGAAGATCTCTCGCTTGATCAACATGCAAGGATATATGTGAAGGAAGTGGTGAGATTACACGGTGTCCCACACTCAATTGTCTCTGACTGTGATCCAAGGTTCACATCTAAATTCTAGAGGAGCCTTCAACATTCCTTGACTACTGAATTAAATTTCAGCATGAGCTATCACCCAAAAACCGATGGCCAAACTGAAAGGACTATTCAGACGCTTGAATATATTCTAAGAGCCTGCTCTCTTGAATTCAAAGGTTGTTGGGATCAACATCTCCCATTGGTTGAGTTCTCATACAACAATAGCTTCCACTCGAGTATTCAGATGGCTCCGTATGAATCTCTTTATGGGAAGCGATGTAGAACTCCAACCTATTGGGATGATGTTGGAGAAAGAAAGCTACTTGGGACCGATCTTGTTCAAGAGATGACAGAGAAGGTTAATGTCATCCAAAAACACATCAAAGCTGCTTAAAGTCAGCAAAATAGTTATGCTGACAACCGTCGAAGGGACTTGGAGTTCGACGTTGGAGATAAAGTCTTCCTTCGAATATGTCCATGGAAGAGAGTCATGTGATTCACGAAGAAAGGGAAGGTAAGCCCAAGGTACATTGGCCCCTTTGAGATCATTGACCGCATAGGAGCTGTGGCCTACCGTCTTGCACTTCCACCGAATATGGATCAAGTTCATGATGTGTTTCATGTATCACTACTGAGGAATTACATACCTGACCCCTCACATGTACTAAACTCAGAGGTGGTGCAACTAGAAGATGATCTCTCCTATGAGGAGCAGCCAGTAATGATTTTGGACCGAAGTGATAAGGTTCTACGCAACAAGACATCCCATCTAGTCAAAGTGTTTTGGAGGAACCATATGTTTGAGGAAGCAACTTGGGCACCAGAAGAAGCAATGAAGGAGAAGTACCCTCACCTTTTTGTGTAAAGTGAAATTTCAGGGGCGAAATTTCTTAAGGGGGGAAGAATGTAACGACGCAATGTTTTTCAATAGAAATTACATTCTTATATCTATGTCATAAAATAACATGAAAACACAAAATAATGAACTAATATGTGATAAGTGACATTTAAACAATAGCTTTCACACCTATGTTTGGAATTTTGAAAATCCAACATACACTGTTGTTTTCAGGATGATTTATGGAGTCTAATGGAACAAAAATAATTTTTGGTGAATAGTAACGTACCATTAGGAATAGTAACATACCCTTATGAATATTAATTTGACCCTTATGAATAGTAAATCATCAAACATAGTAGTAACATTACCTATTAATAATAAAATAAAATTTAGACATCTTAGAAAGTGACAATTTTACCTTAGTAAACATTTTGGTATTTTATAAGTCCTAAATAATTAATTATAATTAATTATTTCATTTAAAATAATATTTATCTCCCTGAAATGTATTCATAAATTATTGAATCAACAAATAATAGTTTTTATATAATCTTATAAGACCCTACATAATTTTTTAAAGAACTATAAAATCAGTTTTTCTGAGATACTTGAATTTTTGATGAATAGTTGAATCCTATAATTCACAATAAATGCTAAATAATGTATTAATTAAGTCGTCGATGATGTTATGCTGATGTAAGCCCACCTGTTTGGGGATTACATTATAAAACTACTATTATTGGTCATTCAAGACTCACTATTCCTTGTCTTAGGTGAAATTAATAAACTAACCAATTTTATATTAAGGAAACCCCTCTCCCCTCCATTATAAAAACCACCCTTCACTCCCTCATTTCCTCACACCTATAATGCTCCATGACTACTCTAAAATCTGCCCAAAAACAATCCCTAGCCCCTCCCCCACGTCCAAAATCTTCTGGTCTAATCAAAAGACCAAGACTAGCTTTTTTAAGGAGGATCTCAAGTGGAAGATTTAAGAAGTAATTTCCTTCCCTCTTCTCCTTTAATGTCCTTTCAAGTTCAAGTTCCTTTCTTGATGTCTCTCCCACCTATATTCATACAATTTTTTTTGTAACTCTAGTATTATAAATATACTTTAATTTTATGATTATAATTCAATATTATATCACCCCACACCCTTTCCCTCTTTTTTTTAATTTATTATAGAGAACGTTGTTCATGAGGTGTTAATTTATCACCTTCAAAAATGACATGCTCTTTCTTCCATTTCTACCTTCAGTAATGGTCATGAAACCATTTTTATGGTTGCACCAGAATATGTTATATGTATTATGTTCTATTTTAAGTTCTGTAAATAATCTATGGCCATATTACTATGTGAAAAGTTAAAACAAGTTCGTTGTGATCCAAAAACCGCTCAAATTAACCCAATTAATCATCATTTAATTCTTATCTAATGATTCAACCACATGGATCAAATATAATTCATTATAAAATCATTAAAGATACTGTAATATCACTAATAACATGTAAAAGCATTTCTGGATGTTTACCCATGATCTTCCCGAACATCAATTTAAAAATACAAATGAACCACTCAAGAAAATCATAAAAACGAACATCCCGGAACAATGTTTTTAAAATCTATAAGTCATCCAAAGTAACATAATAAGACATAATGAAACCAGAATGAACCATATTAATGTATAAAAGGTTCTGGAATTTCTAATTAATGAATATAATGTCATTATAGAGGACATTAAATAGAAGGAGGCATTCGAGTATAAGGTAAGGGAAAATCTCAAACCCAATTTTCTTCCTTCGGGATCTCCCTCTTTCACTCCATTTTTTTTATGGTTACTCCTCAAAGATAAATTTTTCATCATTTACTTTACTTTTCTGGGATATACATGCTTTTCACTGGTTTTTATGTCCAACAAAATGTTTTCTAAAAGAAATATTCTTTTAAGAACACCCCTTTTACTTCTCACTCGAAGTGAATTGTTCTTGTAACATGTATGTTATTCCCTCTTTCTTTTGGGAACCCAAAGCCTATGAATATGTTATTATGAGATGAAAACCATTTCGTTTCATGGGTTAATTATGTTAATTTATGTTATTTTTTCATTTTGGCAAGCATGATAAATGATAATGTTATGATGTGACGGGTGTGCCCAGAATTATATAGCGCAATATGAATGTTTAAATGTGATGGGTGCGCCCAGAATTATATAGCGCTCCAATGCATTGGGTAAAGTGATGAATCTCATGAGTAAATGTGAAATGATGTGTGGACATGATGCCGGCTTGGTTCACAATTATGTGTGTTTGTTAACCACTAAGACAAGATGTTTCATTTTTATGCATTGCCACATTTCATGTATTTTATTTATGCTCCTCTCATGTTCATGATCTTTTGCCTATGTTATGATTATGCTCACCCCTTGCTATGTTATTATTATCTATCCTCTTACTGGGATTCTATCTCACCCCTTTTGATGTATATCCTCAGATGGGTACATGTACTAAGGAGAAGACAAGTGCCACTAAGAAGCTAGTGAAGAAGAAATTAAATATTTGTTTATGGTTGATGTTGTATATGTTACGTGTGGTCCTAGTTTTCCCAAGACACTAAACCATTGGATCCTATATGTGTAATACTATTATGTTGTTTATCTTTGAAATGATGTAACAGTAATGAAAGAAAAGGCTGGGTCACTATAATGATAATAACTAGATACTCTAAAATGATGTATTAGGTTTCAATTAAATTTCATAGAGATCAAAAACATGAGAAAGGTCTAGATAGTAATGGTTTAGAAGATATATATTAAAGAAATATTGAACATCACTATACAGGAGAGTAATAGATAAAAGATATGATGACATCTCAAACCTATATAAAATCAAAAATTTATTAATAAATTTAGTTTCCAATATTACTTGTATCAAAATATATCGATGACTCATGATTGGAAAAAAAAATAAAGAAATACAATCCCCCACATCATATCATGTGTTCTGTGAAAACCATAAAAATATTACATCTATATAGAATATTCCATTTCCATATGATTTATAATCTGTTTCACATTCTTTTTTTCTCTTGAATGAGACATGGTACTAGAATCACTATATATGTCACGCCCTGACCCTAGTTACCCAGAGTCGGTGCATTATATTAATACATTGGCATGATTACAAGGAATCAAGTCCCAAAGGACCGATCAGTTTAATAGTCTTGGAAAAATAGATCACATACATGAATGTTACATTTTCACTTTAAGATGTACAAAAAAACATAAATAATCTTTATGAATTCCATTATTCCCTTGTCTTAACCCTACATTTCAATCACATTACACTTCTTGGAATCCTTGGAAAAAACAAAACATAGAAAGGGGTGAGCTCAAATTCTCAGTAAGGGTAAGAAATACAGCATAAACTTTCAAAAATAAGAATAAAAATTTAAGGAAATTTATAAAACTAAATCAAAAGCCTTTTAAACTTGCACTTCAGAATAGTATGGTAGAAATAAAATGAAATTGTTCCATTTACTTATTCACATGGATATTCTACTAATCGAAAAATCGCATGCAATATCACTAACCACGTTCATAATGATGGAATGCATGATGCCGAACATTAATTTCTGTGTCGAGGCCTCGTGCCAAGACCTAAGGGATAACTGTAACCGGAACCCAACCCAGAGAACCTCTGTAACCGGACTCCATCCCAGAGTGCCTCTAATAACTGGACACCAACCTTGAGTGTCTCTAATAACCGGACACCAACCCGGAGTGCCTCTAATAACCGGACACCAACCCGGAGGGCTTACTTTTACCGGTCCCCAAACAGGAACATACTAGTCCAACACATTCATCTTAAGAAGAGGATGAAATATAACATAAAAATTCGTATTAATACTAACATACAAAATTTCAAAACTTTAATCATAAACCATTAATGGAATAAAAATAACTCATCCATAGTCAAAAATATCACAAAACCTTAAATACAATATTGATGATTTGTATCATAATAAATCAACATGAAACATGTTTAAAATTTATCAAAGGATGTTGACATAGATTAAATCAATACTATTTGAGAGAAATATCTCTTTTTTTTAATCATTTAAAAGTCGCATAATTATTGAGAAAACCGTTATTTTGAAAACATCTTTATTACGTATATACAACCTCGAATAATGAAGAGATTGCTAAATAAACCCTTACCAATTTGGTAACTTACTAAACGTACAACCCATTAATGAGTTATCATACAATGAATATGTAAATACACATAAATTAATGTGTATTACACAACGAATATAATTATGGGCAGTACATACACCACACAAAAGGTAATGGTGGCAATATGACATAAATCTCACGGGAATAAGGAGTGAGATGAAAACCCATTACCTTACACTTTCCTTTATTCGAGGGTACGTTTAACCAACTGTACGAAGATTGTAGTATGCTATTAAATTATACCAGAACCATATTAATATTTATGATATCATACATTATTCATTTATGACTTTATATTACCCATTTAATAATAATTTCTATGTTAAGTTAACATTTCAGGTAATAATCACTTTCTTTGTCGTACGTGTTTTAACTTGTCACTCTTGTTTGTATCACTTAGATCATGATTTAAATAATTACCAAATATAAAACATGAAAAATATATCATAAATATTTAGAATATAAATATGTATAATAGACAAATATATATGAAATGTAAAAACACCATTTATGGAGACGGTAGTCCGTACATACGGATAAATGTTGTTTCTGTTTTCATATAGTATTGAACGGAAGTAAGTGAATAAGATATATGTAAGTACATAAATACTTATATATATTTATATATATCCAGTAGCATTATTATGTCATATATTATAGACTTATTAGTAATATATATTTTTATAATCGTCGATGAATGGTGATCTTGGAAATGAATCTCATCGCGTCATGGAGACGGTAATCCGTACATACGCACGAGCGAAAATATCATTCTTTTGATATTAAAATAATATATAATTGGATGGTATATCATATATATAGAATCATTATCATGTTATATTTATTATTTACATGAATTACAAATCATTATTATACCCATCCAAATAATAATATATTGAATAACAATTACACCACGACGTGGAGACGGTAAGCCGTACGTATGCACGTATGGTGACATGTCATTCAAAGGATGGATAGAATACTGAATATGGTTGTACCATATTTTTAATAATATTAAATTATATATTAGATACTTTATTCATTATTTAAGAGTGGTAATTACAAATAAAGAAGAAGTGGAAGAAGAAAGGAACTTGAAAAATGGTGGTGAAATCATTACCTCTTCTTCGGGTTCTTCCTTTTGATTTGATCAAAAGGGGTCCATAAGATGGATTTATGATCAAACTAAGGCCTCTAAGTTGTAGTGAGGGAAGTTGAAAGAGTATTTGGTCCTGGTTTGGACGAACGAAAAGGCTTTGATGGTGTGAATTAATGAGAAGGGTGAGTGTCCTTTTATAAGAGGGGTGAGGGGCACCTTTGGAAAAGCTAGAAATATTATTTTATAATAAATTTATATTCGGTTTATAATGGCAGAAAAGTGTATTATTTAAAGTTTAAGGTGGGGATAGGTCGAAAAATACTCAACAAATAGAATTTAGATAGGTCTGGGTCATTATATTAACCCTATCTTTTAGTTTTAACACTTAGTTAAATAGTTTGACACTTACCATGTCACTTTGTATTTTTATATTATATAGTTAATAAACTTACAATATACATCCAAGAGACCCCCATGTGGTTTATTAATGATACAAATATCATGATATAAGTATCTTGGATAAACCATATATTTTTAGGAATTTAATATCAATTAATAATATAATATTTGTTTTAAAAACTCTTTTATGTCAATTTTGACACTATTCAATAATTGACTTTTGTAAAAATATCAACAAAATTATTACTACGAACAAAGTTAATTAAATCAATACTAATATGTCATATTATCCATTAAAATTAGTGTAATTCATTAAAAGTCTCAAATTATATTTATTTGGGTATTTATAATATCAATTATTTTAATTTTCACTATTATAGTAATTACTGCATCATCATTGTGTCATAAATAAATTAAATTATTTAATATCTAAAAATTATAAATAAAATACCATTATGTAGAAAATAATTTTATCATCCTAATTAATATTCATAGTCAAAATTCCAATATATATAACCCTATGTAAAAATTTTTTTTCTAAAAGATATATGCTTTTGTCATTTTTGTATTTATTTTAACATAATTAATATAAAGTGTCATTATCACTTACAAGTGGCTCCATGGGGTCCAAAATTCGACCCAAATATGCCAATGGTCGGACATGTATCAACCAATAAGGTTAGGACACGTTTTAGTGTAATTTACTATTATTATAATATTAATTTTTAACCCTTATTTACTAGATTTACCGTTTAACCATGATAAATAAAATATTTACCGAAGTAATTATTCAAAATGTCTAAAAAAAGTTACCTATTTACACAATTTTATAATCAGGATTCCAAATATGGAATCCATTTTTCCAAATTCAAAAACAAAAGTTGTAGAAATTAATTTAAAATTAATTCCCGTTGTCAAAACAAAAAGCCTGTTTTTAAGATATAATAACTATCAAAAGATTGATACTTGTTTATGTTCGGTTTAATTGTAAAATTATGTCCAATGACCGACATTGTTTTAAATGGTAAAAATATATTCTAAATATACTTTAAAACCACTCAAATTCATAATTTATCACTAATAATTATTTTGATTAAAAATGTTGTTTTTAATTAAAATTTAGTAATTTTCACTATTCATAAAAATATTAATGTTATCTGAAAAGTACAAAAATTTCACCTTAGGCTAAATAAAATACTATGAATCCATAAATGAAGTCCACTTTGAGAGATAAAAATTCTAAAATTTTAAAATGTAGGTATTACTATTCATAACGACTACTTTGATTGGTCATGGTGTGTGTTAGAACTCAAAGTTGCGTACAACACACGCTACTGTATTATTCAAAGAGAAGCATACCGTGGAAGCTCAGGGTGTTACATTCTCCCCTCCTTCAACAAATTGCATCCGCACAATTTGAAATTGTTATTTGAAAATAATGGTTGAAAATAGAAAATATCTTTGTGGAAAAACCCACATCGGAAATTTGGTTAATAAAATTTTAGTCTAATAAGATGAAAAGAGAAATGAAAGGGTCACCACAAAATTATGATATCAATTAGGAGGACATTGATGGTAATTATAGACATATAACTGGAGGAAAAACATAAATATTTATAGGTAGTGATTGAGGTCATCAATCACAAACATGTTTAAAATTGAGGTCCTTAAATTCATCAATCTATGATGATTTAAAATACCATCGGTTCAACAAAACATAAGGTATTAGGATAACAAATTTTTGACGTTTCAAAATATCTTAGTTGAAATCCCACTTCGAAAAATGAATTAATGAGGCCACTATTTAAAATAAAGAGTGGAAAGTTTGAATATTACCGAAAATAACACATACTAGGGTTTCATGTAGGAAAATATGGATATGGAAGAGAAATATAACCATCAGTTATCTGATGGAGAGTGGTTGAGAACATGGCTATGAAAAGGCCAACAATCCCAAAGCCATAAATTAGTGATGATCTAAGGTACCATCTAGGACAACATTTTTGTTCTAAGTTCCTTTTCATAATGTTGACGAATTTATTTATGAGATTGGCTAAGATCATAAAGAGATATACATACTTTATAATTAAAATTTTATCCATTAATAAATTTCTACCACAAACTCATCTTTCACCCCAAAACATAATACAAATAAAATATACTCTATTTATCCTAATCGTATAGGGTTCCATATATAATGAATTTATATTTCACATATTAGACCCTTTATATAAAGAAACTGCATTATACCATCCAAGAACATCATGTAGCACAATGGTAGGTGATAAATCCAAATTGTACTATGGTTTTGGGTTCAATTCTCGCAGCTTTTTCTGACACGACGGGTCATCACACGGTCTGCGTGTTGTCCATTTATAAAAATCCAAAAAACTAACCATTAAAAATCAATCCATTCCAACCATTAGACTTATCCAAATTAATATTATCCAAACTCACAATCCAAAATTTACAAGGAAGTTACACATAATGAGGATCCTTTTTTCCAGGTAATAACATGTGAACGCCTTCCTCATATATTCTTTTAAAACACCGCAACATCCTGAATTCCCGAAATCAACCATCTCTTATTCCAATATCACTAAGTCAATATTAGGACCATATTAAGGTTTATCATACCTTCAACCATGTAATTTACAAAAACAAATTAACTTGCTGTAGAGTCAGTTTTTTTAGTACCATAAAATCTAAAATCCTTAATTAAATAGTACTGCAGTACAATCCTTATTTATTTCTAGAACATCATTGATACATCACTTAAATTAAATAATTATAAAATAACAACATAAGAATAGTAGTCATTCCTCTTCATCTGTGGTAGTATCATAACTTCATTATAATCCAACAGCATCATTTGCGGCATAGTCTGATGACTGGGACATTGGTTCGCGTAGTGTCCAAACTCCTTGCAAATGAAGCATTGTACATTTGAAACCATTTTCTTACCGTTGTAGTCACGTACTTTGTGCCCTTTTCCTCCACACTTATAACAAACTCTGATTCCTTTCTGGAAAGTTCAAGGGTGTTTCTTCCCATAGTTATCACATATAGTGAAATCATTCTTTTCCCTCTTCCCTTTATCCATCTTTCTCTCTTCCATCCTTTTCTTTTCTTATTTCCCTTCAAAGCCATAAAACTCCGAGAATTATTTACTCATATTGTCAACACATGATACTATTTATTCATATGATGATAATATGTGGGAAACTATTTCACTTCTAAATTCTGTCTTAGGACCACGAAAGATATGATCCTTCTTACACTTTTGATCATACGTAATACGGGAGTTCACATTCCTTTTAATGGGCGCCATTTCTATACAATAGCATAAACTAGTTCAGTTTATGAATTGCAATGAATAATTACCAAACTTGTAAAATACCTAACACAAATTGAACAGTTTAGGGATATAATCCATAATCATTAAAATGTTTTCTTTGAATAAGTATATACTCATAAGCCCTTCATAATGGTTTGTAAAGAAAATGATAATTATCCTAAGCATATCCCCCTCGAGTGTCGTAACCAAGAGTGCAGCAAGGCCCATTTTCGTGCACCAGTTCCCGTTCAAGTCTAGCTCAATGCGGTGTTTTTAGGTTTTACCCCTAGGTACATCTATGCCAGAGCCACCTCTACCTGCTCATATCTAGACTGGGATTTATTGCTCGGAAAACTCACGAAATCTCTACAATACCAAAATTCTAGGAATTTCTTCTATACTAATCCTCAAAGTCTATCTCAGGGCTATGTGCTCTAATATGATTTTATCTAAATCTAGTTTCCAAGGTTATTGCTAAACTTCCTCTGATACCAACTGTAACTCCCCGACCCCAGTTACCCAAAGTCGGTGCATTATTTTAATACATTGGCATGATTACAAAGAATCAAGTCCCAAAGAACCGATCAGTTTAGCAGTATTGAAAAAATAGATCACATACATGAATGTTACATTTGTACTATAGGACGTACAAAACAACATAAAGAATCATTATTAATTCCATTATTCCCTTGTCTTAACACTACATATCAATCACATTACAGTTCTTGGAATCTTGGGAAAAAATAAAACATGGAAAGGGGTGAGCTCAAATGCTCAGTAAGGGTAAGCAATATAGCGGAAACTTTCAAAAATAAGCATAAACATTAAAGGAAGTGTATAAAACTAAAACAAAAGCCTTTTAAACATGAACTTCAGTATAATATGGTAGAAATAAAATTAAATAATTCCATTTAATTATTCACATGGATATTCTACTAATCGAATAATCACATGCAATATCACTAACCAATTTCATAATGATGGAATGCATGATGCCGAACATTAATTTCTGTGTCGAGGCCTCGTGCCAAGACCCAACGGATAACTGTAACCGGAACCCATCCCGGAGAGCCTCTGTAACCGGACTCCATCTCAGAGTGCCTCTAATAACCAGACACCAACCCGGAGTGCCTCTAATAACCGGACACCAACCCGGAGTGCCTCTAATAACCGGACACCAACCCGGAGGGCTTACTTTTACCGGTCCCCAACCCGGAACATACTAGTCCAACACATTCATCTTAAAAAGAGGCTGAAATATAACATAAACATTTGTTTTAAAACTAACATACAAAATGTAAAAACTTTAACCATAAACCATTAATGGCATAAAAATAACTCATCCATAGTCAAAAATATCACAAAACATTAAATACAATATGGATGATTTGTATCATAATAAATCAACTTGAAACAGGTTTAAAATTTATCAAAGGATGTTGACATAGATGAAATCAATACTATTTGAGAGAAATATCTCTTTTTTTGAAATCATTTAAAAGTCGCATAATTATAGAGAAAACCGTTATTTTAAAAATATCTTTATAAGCTTGTGAAGAAAGCTTCAAAGGTGTAATAACGGCGGAGAATAACCGCACCTACTGTATAAGTTAAAAAAGACATTCTTACCTTAATTTTGTCAAAAGGTTAAAAAGGACCTTGTTTGGAAAACGACAGAAATATTCCTTTATAAACCTCTTATAAAAAGTCAAACAAGGGTATAAATGTCTTTAACCCATATTCTTGTAAAAAGTAAAAATGTTTTGAAATACATTTTTAAGAAACATGGATGTGGATGATGAAGAGATCCCAGTAGATTATTAAATATATATAACCTCAGATAATGAAGAGATTGCGAAATAAACCCTTACTAATTTGGTAACTTACGAAACACACAACCCATGAAAGAGGTATCATAAAATGAATATGTAAATACACATAAATTAAAGTTTATTATACAAAGAATATAATTATGGTCAGTACATACACCACACAAAAGGTAATGGTTGCAATATGGAATGAATCTCACGGGAATAAAGAGTGAGATGAAAACCCCATACCTTGCACTTTCCTTTAGTCGAGAGTACGTTTAACTTCCTGTATGAAGATCGTAGTATGATATTAAATTATACCAGAACCATATTAATATTTATGATATCATACATGATTTATTTATGACTTTATATTACCCATTTAGTAATAGTTTCCATGTTAAGTTAACATTTCAGGTAATAATCACTTTCTTTATCGTACGTGTTTTAAATTGTCACTCCTTCTTGTATCACATAGATCATGATTTAAATAAATCCAGAATATAAAACATGATAAATATATCATATATATTTAGAATATAAATATGTATAATAGAAATATATATGAAATGGAAAACACCGTTTATGGAGACGGTAGTCTGTACGTATGCATAAATGATGTTTCTGTTTTCATATAGTATTCAACGGAAGTAAGTGAATAAGATATATGTAAGTACATAAATCCTTATATATATATATATCCATTAGAATTATTATTTCATATATTACATAGTCATTATTAATATATATTTTTATAATCGTCGATGAATGGTGAAGATGGAAATGAATCTCATCGCGTCGTGGAGACGGTAATCCGTACATACGCCCGAGCGAAAATATCATTTTTTTGATATTAAAATAATATATAATTGGATGTTATATCATATATAAATAATCATTATCATGTTATATATATTATTTAGATTAATTACAAATCATTATTATACCCATCCAAATAATAATATATTGAATAACAATTACCCCACGAAGTGGAGACGGTAAGTCGTACGTACGCACGTATGGTGACATGTCATTCAAAGGATGGTTAGAATACTGAATATGGTTGTACCATATTTATAATAATATTAAAGTATATATGAGATACTGCATTCATTATTTTAGAATGGAAATATAAAAGAATGAAGAAGTGGAAGAAGAAAGGAACTTGAAAAAGGGTGGTGTAATCATTACCTCTTCTTCAGGTTCTTCCTTTTGATTTGATCAAAAGGGCTCCTTAAGATGGATTTCTGATCAAAATAAGGCCTCTAGATGGAATTGAGCGAAGTTTAGAGAGTATTTGGGAAGGTTTTGGCCGATCAAAAAGGCTTTGAAGGTTTGAATTAATGATAAGGGTGAGTGTCCTTTTATAAGAGGGGTGAGGGGCACCTTTAGAAAAACTAGCAATATTATTTTATAATAAATACATATTCGGTTTATAATGGCTCAAAAGTGGATTATTTAAAGTTTAAGGTGGGTATGGGTCGAGAACTACTCAACCAGTAGAAGTTAGACAGGTTTGGGTCATTATATTAACATTATCTTTTTGTTTTAACACATAGTTAATTAGTTTGACACTTACCGTGTCACTTTGTATTTTTATAATATATAGTTAATAAACATACAATATACATCTAAGAGACCCCAAAGGGGTTCATTAATGATACAGATATCATGATATAAGTCTCTTGGCCAATCCTTATATTTTTAGGTATTTAATATCAATTAATAATATAATATTTGTTTTAAAAACACTTTTATGTCAATTTTGACACTATTCAATAATTGACTTTTGTAAAACTCATAAAAGAATGATTACATCAAAAAAAAGTTAATTAAATCAATCCTAATATTTCATATTATCATATAAAATTAGTTTAATTCATTAAAAGTCTCAAATTATATTTATTTGTGTATTTATAATATTAATTATTTTAATTTTTCACTATTATGGTAATTACTGCATCATCATTGTGTCATAAATAAATTAAATTATTTAATGTATAAAAATTATAAATAAAATACCATTATGTGGGAAATATTTTTATCTTTATAATGAATATTCATAGTCGAAAAATCCAACATATATAACCCTATGTAAAAATTGTTTTGCTAAAAGATATGTGCTTATGTCAATTTTGTATTTATTTTAACTTAATTAATATAAAGTGTCATTATCACTTACAAGTGGCTCCATGGGATCCAAAAATCGACCCAAAGATGCCCATGGATGGAAATGTATCAACTAATAATGTAATGACACATTTTAGGGTAATTTAGTATTATTATAATATTACTTTTTAACCCTTATTTACCAGATTTACCCTTTAACCATGGTAAATAAAATATTTAGCGAAGTAATTATTCAAAATGTCTAAAAATAAAAGTTACCTATTTACACAAATTGAACATACTGATTCCAAATATGGAATAAATTTTTCCAAATTCAAAACACAGAAGTGGAAGAAATTAATTTAAAATTAATTCTCGTTGTCAAAACAAAAAAGCGTGTTTTTAAGATATAATAACTATCAAAAGATTGATTCTTGTTTATCTTCAGTTTAATTGTGAAATTATATCCAATGACCAACATTGTATTAAATGGTAAAACTATATTCTAAATATACTTTGAAAACACTAAAATTAATAATTTATCACTAATAATTATTTTGATTAAAAAAGTTGTTTGTAATTAAAATTTAGTAATTTTTACTATTAATCAAAATATTAAAGTTATCTGAAAAGTCCCAAAATATCACCTTAGGCTAAATTCTATACTACGAATCTAAAAATGAAGTCCATTTTGAGATATAAAATTTCTAAAAATTTAAAAAGTATGTATTACTATTCATAACGGCTACATTGATTGGTCATGGTGTGTGTTAGAACTCGAAGTTGCGTACAACACACGCTACTATATTATTCAAGAGAAGCATATCGTGGATGCTCAGGGTATTACAATATACATTTGTTTAACTGCCATAGATGTGAATGAAAATATGTTCTATGTAAATTATCATAGGAATCCTTCTAAATTTTACCTCAGATGATATTATTATAGTATATCATAGTATTGGGAATGTGTTTCTCCCACAAGACATAAAAATCTATGATGCATGCATAAATAATATTCTCCAATACAGTGTTAGTCCAATTGGATTGGACATCATTTTGAGGGTTATAAGCTGTAATTAAGAGTACATGTGAGAAAAATTACATTTTACAACCCATTCTAAAACAAAGTAGTGAAATAAGAATTAATGTATAATACATTGTATGTGGATTACATAGAGACATATGACCACTCATACATATAATATCTTATGCTCGTCCAATAAAATTTTATACCGAATAGGTAAGAATTTAGAGAACTGTTTAAGGTTTTCCTCAATAAACCATATGGTGTCACTGCCTTTAGGTGAATTTGGCATCTCTATCATGACGTCTCTGGTGATATCCACCCACTCCCATTCTGATATCAATAATAAATATTGAAGTCCACAAGTCCATTAGTGTTCCAAATTCACCTATTGATAGGTGGATAACACTAAGCATACTATTTTTTAACCATGGCCAACAGTACATGAAACATAAATCAATATACATTCTGATTATTATATGATGTAATTCCCACTTAGAATCTTAATATTCTTGCATCAATCCTCCCAAATTAAAATAGGGACTTAGAAGCACCATCGACATTCAAAATATCATCCCTATTAACAACTCAACAAGGTGATGAATCCTTAACATCAATACTATCCATTAGGACCAAGCATTCCATATTAGAGATCTCGCAGAAATTTATATTATTCCTCAGTGATGTAACCACAAATACAGAAATTTGATAAGGTTTCCTCTTACGTACATTATCATCAAGACGCATTTAGTCAATAATTTCCATTATCTTCCATTCACTACTAGCTTCATGAAACAATTAATCTTAAATCATTTGGATTAAAGAATATGAATATTAATTACATTTCCCTATCATAAATAAAATAAAAGTTGATATACTAATGATATTAAACCCACCCTTACTTCTAAAGGATTAGTTCTTGATTATAAAACAAATATTTGAGGTTCTTATGGTCCATACAGACAACAAACCTCTCCCCAAATAGGTAATGTCACCAACAATGTATACTATGAGAAACAAATACTAACAGAAGTCCACACATCTTATAGTTGTTCTTGTGGGGCGTCAACTATTTTGAACCATAAACCATGAATCACTATAATTTCCTTAGAAAAATTCCAAACCCTATTATTTATGCATCATAATATACTTGGTAAACTACGTTAGGTTTAGGAAAAACTAATTTTTTTTAAAAGGAAAATCAATTTTTCAGATTATTAAAATCCTTTTCACATTATTCCGACCATATAAACAATAATTTTTTTGTAATTCTAATATGTGTTGTTGTGAGTCCCGAAATGTTATGAATGAAGCACTAGAAATAACTAGCTAATCACATGATACTCTAAATATAAAAAACCTCCACGGGATTATCCAAATAAACATATTATATCACCTTATATTGAACTAATGGTACCCCTACATATAATATTTTTTTAACTAAAATGTCTTGTCTATTGATCCGAAATCTATACATAGATATTTTGGAATAAATATAATGCTCCCTAAGAGTATTAAAAATGACCTCTTGATGTCGCATGTCATCCTCCCATGACTGGGAAAACTCTATGATGTCCTTATCAAAATCAATAATGAAATGCACCTAGATATGGGTTAAAGACTAAATTAATTAATTATATAATGATATAATGTATATTTTTATACCAAATAACATTACCTAATTATCATATAATCCACACTTTCTTTATAATTCTGTATGTGGTATGTTTCTAGACATACCTCCCACCTAATTGTATATAAATCTAAAATCCTTCATAAAAAAGACCTTATTTCCCTAGATATGGTCAAATATATAATCTTTATGTATAAATAGATACTATTTTTTAACTATAATATGATTCAACCACAATTAATATACAATTAATATCAATGTATCATCATTCTTCATGGAAAAAGAAACGAACACCATAAATATGAAATAGGATGACTAAATTGTTTGGCTTCAAGGTCCTTAAAATACCACTTGAGGTACTTTATTTGAGTTGAATCCATTATATATATAGTAATGGATTTCATTTTCTCCATAAAATAATCTCAATAGTAAATTCAACCTCTCTATAAGGAGGTAGGATAGAAAATTCAGCTAGGAAGTCATTCCTAAAATCATCAACTACTAGAAAAAATAAAGCCTTCCATACTCTATGACATTCAAGAAAGAGACTGGAAATCATGGCCTACACTCCACCCAACCCATGCTACTTAGGTACATCATGACCTTTTGGAAAATCACATTCCCCCTTGTGAACATAGATACCTCCCTCAAGAGATAAGAAGTAAACTTATCAATTTTAATATTTAATAATATCTATATTTAGAACTTGCTAGTCTGTTATGATAATTAATGTTATGAATATAATCTCAATGTTAAAATGTTCCCAGATAAAATAGTCGGAAAATATATCTAGTAAAAAATACTTGTAATTGATAATTATCTTTGATAGGATTAATGGGGGTGTGTCAAGGGACAACACCACATATATATATTCAATTTATAAACCAAGGCTACCCATCAATGTAGAAAATATAAAATAGTGTGAATAATTTATTTCAATCAAATAAGAAAATAAATTCAAGGAAACTAAGATCATAACATACACTATAGATGATATGGAGCCTTACTCAAAAGGTCTAGGATGAAATGCATGTAACTATCTAGATCCATTACATTAACTGACTAAATGTATTATTTGATCCATGAAAAGAATCTATTTATTGGCATTGTATATCCTATGTCTGGCTCCCTTGAGATCAACCACCTCCAAAGTCTAAATAACTAGTAGTAATCTTGCATCCTATCAGGTGTGCTTTTATTGGTCCCACTCTTGAAATTTGAATTAGTTTTGATCCATTCTCAATCGTAACTAGTTGAATGGTCCTATAATATATATATATATATATATATATAAATTTACCACATTCTTGACACTCTAATAGGTACATGTCACAATGAGGAATCAATTGACCCACCTACCACACTGATGACATAGAATATTGCCACTAGTGAAATCACTATGGCTACCACTTCACATTTGAAAAGTGATCTGGAAAATCTTCCAAAAACTGGATGATCAAATTTCTAGCCTAGCCAGTAAACCACCATGACCATTACCATCATATTTCCAAATATTTTGATTGGATACAGGGTCCTTATTCACTATATTAGAGATTATAGTCAATCATAATACATTCAACTGAGATAAAATAGAATACTTGAGTCAATCCTCAAAACATATTACCCCATAAAACCCATCATCCACATGATAGGTTGCATATAACTATATATAAATGATTATAGATGATTAATCAACAAATAACAAATTAACATGCTCTAGATTCATGAATTTTCTATCTTAAAGACTCTCAAAGATTTTGGGATGGTGTAATCAACAAAAATACTATAGAATTACCTCTATACAAAGCAATAATACTGATATTCTAATGTAAGAATGTTCCACCATCACTAGAAAGATCCACAAAGCATATATAATAAGAAAATCACTCTCCCATATAAAATAATATTTAAATTTTAGAAGATCATATGCATATACTATAACCAAGGCTCAATAAATAAGGAACCACCTTCCATTCGTAATATAGGTGGTTTCTACCACTTCAACAAGCAAGTCATCTATGACATGGTCGGTAAAAGCCCATAAAGATCCATCCATGGACTATAAATGAAGAATGAATCCCCATCTTGTATGAGAATAAGTTCTGAATCCATTTATGATTGGTTATATAATGGGAGGTTCCAAATGTGATAATACATGTGGAACCACATGTGGTTTTTGTCCCACCACCATGGGGGATTTTTAATTTTTTCCTTACTAATGATTGGTTGGAGTCTATCTTAGTGGAATATATATATAATTTAAAGCACATTAAATAGGAAAAAATAAACTTCAATATTCTATTATTTATAGGGAATGGAACAACAATATATTGGATTCACTATATGAGATATAATAAATTCTAAATAATATTAAATTTAGGTGATTATAATAACCCTATGTACCCATTCCTAGTGTTATTTTATATGTGAATGTTTAAAGTCATTATCATTCAAGTATAGTAAGATGGGATTTAAATCTCTTTTAATATAATTAAAACACTAAAATATTAAATGGCAATTGTATTTAACTAAAACCAATTTTAACTATAAAAAGTTATTAGTTATCAAGTACACACACAAGGATTTAATTATATCGATTTCCATTCCTATGTTATAGAGGAAATGAAATAACAAGATATTACAAAAACAAAATTTTAATGAAATCAGTTAAATTATCTACTTATGAATACATGGTTGTAATGATTTTATTATTATAGGATTGGATAAAAAACATTCTATCATCAAGACTTGGTGAGAAAAACACAATTTTTGTGGGTATAGACACTTGAAGTGACCCAATGTATTTACAAAAAATATAAGTAATTACAAGTATAAAAACAAATCCATATAATTAAAGAAAAAATAAATAAAGGCAATGTAATATACATGGAATAAAATATGAGGGAAATTTAATTATTTATATTATTATGTTGATTCCTAATAATAAAACTCTAGTTTTGTACATGAAAAAATGTTTAAATTATTTAAAACATAAAATCACACAACATATGAATCACCCAGTGGTGAATTTAGTACAATTGTAATATTAAAATTTTAGAACAATGAGTCCATTCCCTGGAAATGTGGGCTTCCCCTGCACAAGGTTCATGTACTCCTAGGAATAAACATATAATCATGATTATACGCTTCATAGTATGTCGTCTTGTATTCAGAATATAGTAAGGAAAATGAGAAAATATCAATGATACCACTTTCTGATGACCCTGAACTATTTCATTGAAAATTTAATGGACCAAAGTGCCACAAAGCCTCAATTGTACCTCCCCATACACAAGAGGCCACCGACTAGTAGTGTAGGTGTATGATGGTATGGTGAGGAGACTATAACCTCTCTATCAGATTTAAAACACCATAAATGAAGGAAATATCAACCAAAATATAGTAAATAAAATAGAAATAATTCATAACACATCACTATTTGTTGTTGATTTCAGGGTGGTGTTAAATATAAATAAATCATATCATAAAATAAATCATATATGATGTAATAGGAAAAAAAGGTAAATGTGAAAAAAATTCAAATATAAATGAGTATCTTGAGACTTGTATCATCACTTTAATCTAAATTTACAATCCTAAAAAATAAATCAAGAACCCATATGATGGAGAATTATATTATCCTTGTATCTTGGAAATATTCTTTGGTACCAGGAAGTGTCCCAAATAGCATGTGAGTGTAACATAGTAGGCCACAATAAATAGTTTCTAATACAATTATATTTTATGAATATAAAAACTAAATGTTTATTGATACAATAAAACTAATGTAGTAAACAATGGGAACCTTATTGAGCTTGAACTCCTCATTGGAAGCTTGACCAACCCGTATAGCTTCAACCTAATCTATATGTATTTCATAGAATGAAGATTAATTTTTCATGTATCTGAATGCATGAATTAATGGAATCTAAAAATGAAAAACAACATAGAATCCACTAAACAAGAATGACCATTCATTTAGAATACTCACAATTTGTATCAATGAAATACCCATGGAATTATTTACTTTTTGTATTAAAGCAAACTCAAAGTGGTCCATCATTTTTGTCTTTTGTTAGGTTATGAATGTAATCCATGGGATGAACTCTTAGTATTATACTGTGATGTGTTTCTAAAAGAAACAAGATAATATATCCATTCATTTCATGGTAGTTATTTATAAGATATTGGTTTTTTCTAAAAGATATAAATCTTTTTATTTTTTGTTTAAATCTAGTTTTTACTCCAAAGAAGTCCCTAAAGAGTTATTGAAAGGCCTGAGAGTGTTTGGAGATATTTTTGGGCACAGATATCTAGTTTGATGAGAAAGAGAATGAGTCTCGTAGTTGGAGTACAATTTTTATTAAACTTTTGGATTAACTGTGAGTTCTAAATAAAAGATGTGTGGCCTGTTAAATCATTCAAGGATGAAACATGACCATGAAAAACCATAAAAAAAGGAATTTGTGGGTTATATGGTTGGAACACAGTTTGGAGTAACTATGAAACTGGCCATGAAAGGGGGATATCTCCTTGGAGGGTGAGAATGCATGGGAATGGAATGGTTTTTCTTACATGGAACTGAGCATATGCAGGGTTGAGACACAAGAGGTTGCATGTTCATGGTGATAACACTATTAGGCCAGTCATGAGACCAAATCATTCATCCCTCTAATAAGGGTAAAATGAAAATTTCCCCCTTGGGTCTTTGACATTATTTTCACAATTTTCCCTCTCACATTCATTCATAATAGCACCAACAATTGTGAATTTTATCCCTATTCCTTTCCATTGGGTTTCTTTGAATATCGTCTATCTACCACCCAAATAGATCATTTTTTACCATGTTGGAAGCCTTTTGGTAAGGATATAATTATTATTTTTTCTTTTCTCACTTTATCTCTCTATAATTAGCACCATCTCTATATATGATAATGTTATTTATTTTCAGTGTTTTATTGAATTTCTATGATATCTCACATTTTACATTGGAGTAGACGTCAATATTGGATAAGGAGTTTACTACCGGTATAAGGTTAGTGGTCTACAGAATTTCTATTAAAGTCTAGCTATTTATATTATTTATAGTTTTTTCATGCACTTAAATTTCAAGGTGATACCCAAAAAATATGAAATTGAGAATCCATATTCTTATTATTATTATAATTGTTTTCCTACACATGGATTTTCTTCATTATAGGTTCAAATACTACAATCAAACCACCTCAAAGGGGAGTGTTTCTTATAATCCAAAGACCCCTATTTACTTTTGGCTTGAAATTAAGCCACCTTTCAGGTGTGTTTACTTATTAGTTTATAATGGGTTTATTAAATATATTTAGAGAGATATATGTTGAATGGAAATACCCCTAGTCCATGAAATAAAATAAAAATTAATTAAATAAAAGTAGAATGGTATGGCCTTGTAACTCGAAACTTATTAACGGTTGTAGTAAGATGTATGATGAAATTGGATAATTCCTTTCAGTCTTCACTCATATGGATTAAAAGAAAATTTTAATTCATTAAATGGTAAATATTATGAACCTTAGACACTTATTATTACATAGTATTTATATGAAAAAAATCCATGAATGGAATTGAAAAATATAAAGTATGTAATTTCTAATCCATTCTTTTAAATATAACATGGATTTTATTACATCATGTTTACTTTTGTATTCACATGAAGGTCCTATTTATTTATGTTGAAGTTAATGGACATGATGTTCCATTATATTTGTCTAAAAATTGATGGAAAAGAAATTCCATATTATTTAATTGAATGAAATGGACATTAGGATCTTAATTTTTTATTTATAGGTATTGGAAATGACATTCAATATAGATATTAGAAATTAAAGGACATAATGATCCTCATTATTTATTTGAGATTAAATGACATGACATTCCATACTGATTATTTTGAAATTAATAAACATAATGAACCTTATTTATTAAAAAATAGTAAATGTTCTTAGAAATTAGAGATTATCATGACGTGTTTAGTATCAGATGGGTATCCCATGGAGAACCCTCGTCAATATGGGTATTATTTATGTTGTTTACTTTTTGGATCATTAATAACCACATAAATCTTCATTATTTATATATATACTGAATAATTATACACATAATTTGTGGTGTCATATAGATTTTTACACTCACCATATTCAGGTAGAGGATTGGAAACCAATATGAACTTTTGTATATTGGTAGGGATAAAAAAACATATAACTTTGTACTATAGATTTTTTCACTATGATAGAGTATGGGAGCATAGGAAAATACTAGAACTAATGATGTTTTAAGAGATACCATTTTTCCTTTTGTATATTTTGTATAGTGTTTATTATGTGTATCTATTTTTAATTTCCCAATACTCCAAATTATTATATAAAATTTATTAGTACAAAATTGGCCATTAAGAGGGATAAAAATAGAATTTATCAGTGCTAGAGAAACACTGACTACAAAAGTGAGATTAAAATCCCTAATATTTTATCAGCACAAAAAAATATTTTTTCAGGGTCCTTTATCATCTCATAAAAGTGATGATAAAATTATTCACAAACAATGCTTTTAGAAGAGATGATGTAAGGAAATTTTTATCAGTTATTTTATGTAGCATCAATAAAGTGAAATACAAAGATGTGTTTTGAAAACACACTATAGAACTAGTTCAGTATCCTATATCATCACACTAAAACCCCAAAAATACCTCTAGAAATCTGCATATTCGAATATTTATACATAATTTAAATAAAATAAAAATTAAAACACAAATAAAAAAATACTATATTATAAACATTTTAAACAGTGGTTTATTAAATTATATATGTAAAAAATTACTAAGTAAATTCAAAAAAAAAAGAAATGATCCATTTTCATTTGATCATGACCCCAACTCTTGTTATTCATGATCTAACCACCCCATGTTGAGAAAAAGAATCCCCCTTTTTTAAAAAAAATATTATTTAGTAATAATATATAGACATAAATGAATATAATGTCTTAATTTTAATATAAATATTGATTCATACTAGGATCACTATGTATCATATTGAGGTGTGGTTTATTCTTACATGGAAACAAATTTTTTTTCACCGTCACTAATTATCTCCAGGGAAATTTACTAAATAAGTATAAGAAAAAATTAATAATGAAATTTATTAATTAATTGAATATAAGATTATGAGAAAATAATATAGGCTTGGTTTCTCTTCTTTGGTAATCTGATGCATGTTTAAAACTGAAATTTCTAGTATAGAGAGAAATTACACACTTGAAGTCATACTAGTCACACATTGTATGAGAATAAGTAACATATCATTCCAAATAGTTCCAAATAATTTATGGATCCATGTCCTAAAGTATCAAAAAAATCCCATTCTGTTTTCATGATTTTGAGTACATTAATTTTATTTTGTACTAAATTCTCATTTTTAACAAGAAACATGCACATTGAGTCATAAAAATCACATACAATATCGGTTAGATGTGATTGTAATTATTCTATTTCACAAAGTACATATGAAATTTTTTTCAAAATTATCACGTAAATCTAAATGTGTTTTCTTTATTTTCATTGAGTGTCACTCTTTGAACTAAAATTTCAATTTTAATCTGGTAATGAACGATTTTAATCATATCGAGCATGTAATGTATCATATTGAGGTTAGGATAATTTATTTTTATCAAAAGAGACATATGGATCATTTTTTAAAGTATTAGAAAAATCTAAATGTGTTCTCTATTTTTTGAGAACGTTAGTTTTATTTTATACTAAAATTAATTTTAATTTTAAATAGAAAGATGCACATGGGGTTGTATTGGTCACACCGTGCATTACATTTAGGGGTAGATGATTAATAAACATCCCAATTAACTTATAGGACATTGTTCTAATGTATGAAAACAATCCAAATTATTTTTCTCATTTTTTGTATATTACATGAATTTTTTAATAAAATTAATATCTATTTTAAATTAAAAGAATAACTTGTATTATGAGGTGATGATGATTCCTAAATGCCCTAAATGAATTATGATTATTTTTCAAAAACTATAAATACAATTAGAATATGCTATCTCAATTTTGAGAAAGTTAAATGTCTTTTTGTTAAAATGAAATATTAAACCAGAAATAAACACTTTGAGTTGTACCAGTCACATTGTGTACCAGTTTAATACTACACAAATTCATATATGTCAAAAAGTACATATGAATTATTTTCCAAAACTATTAATAAAATCTAAGCACGTTTTCTTGGGTTTTGATGAGTGACTCTTTTAGAACTAAAATAATAATCTTAAAATGATAAGAGACACTTTTTGTTATACCGGGCACACCATGAATCAAATTAACGTGTGGCTGATTCCATCATGTAAAAATGACTTATAAGTCATTTTATTGAACTATAAAAACAATATGAATATGTTTTCTTGGTTTTGAGCTTGTTAGATGTCTGTTTTACTAAAATTTATGTCAATTATAAATATAAAGACACCCATGGAGTCATACTCATCACATCGTGCATCAGATTAAGGTGAAACATATTCCAAAGCATCCTAAATGACACATGGATCATTTTAATAATGTTTCAATACATTCAGAATGTGTTAACACATTTTTTATTTTGTCACATTTATTTTATTCCAAATGTAATTTTAAATTGGAAACACGCATTTTGAGTCACACCAGTCACATCTTGTATTAGTTTGATTTGATAATGATTCCTATAAATCATAAATTACTTATCAATTGTTTTAAAAATTTATCAATCATATCCAAGTGAATTTTATCTTTTTCAGTGAGTGACACATTTGAACCGAAATGTCAATTTTAAACTAATAATATAGAATTTGAGTCATACCAAGAAAACTGTGAGATATATTGAGGTTTCACTGATTGATAAAAATACAAAATGAATTACAGATCATTTTTTAAATTTATAAAAATAATAAGAATGTTTTTGATCTTTTATGTGCATGTGAGTTTTCTTTTATACTTAAAATGAAGTCATATTTAATTAAAAAGACCTACCTAGAGTCAAATCTATCACACTATGTATCATGTTGAGGTGAAGATGATTCCTACATGTATCAAATGATATATGTATTGTTTTCATAATGTATTAAAACAATAAGAACTTTTTATGGGTTTTATGTAGGTAACATTTATTTATTACTAAAATATCATTTTATACTAGAAACATGCACTTTGAGTCATAATGTTCACATTGTGTATATGGTTTATTTGATAATAATTACAACACGTAAAAAATGAAAAACGAATCATTTTCCTAAATTATTAATATAATTTGAGTGAATTTTTTTAGTTCATAGTGAGTGACACCTTATAAAAAAAAATATCAATTTTAAATTGAAAATATACACATTGAGTCATACCAAGCACAATGTGTATTATATTGAGTTGAGGATAATTCATACACATAAACAATGACCTGTATTATTTGTCCATTTCTCATAAAAATTTGACTTTTCCTTGTTTTGAGTATATCAATTTTCTATTTTACAAAAATTAATTTCAATTTAAAATAAGATTGAACTCTTGGAGTCTTAATGGCCACAGTGATCATAATATTGATGTTTGACATATTCTTAAATGTCACAAATCACATATGGGTAGTTATAATAAAGCATATAAATAATTGGAATGTTTTTTCATAGTTTTGAGTATGTTAGTTGTCTTTTTTAATATAATTCAAGTCAATTTTAAAAATAAAGAAGTACATAGAGTCTTACTGGTCATATTGTGTGTTATATTGTGGGTTGGATGATTCATTAACATCTCAAAGTCTAAAAAATCCCATCCACCAATTTTACCATGATTACCATTGGCTCTCATTTTCAAACTACCAACACTTCTTATTAATCATTGAACTGCGATGATGGCTATTCGAAAAATAATTCCAATGGAAAGCATGCTAAAATTGGGGGAAAGAAACATTATATCCATTTTTTGGTTTTTTTGATAGTTGATAAGAAAATATTAATTCCTAAAAGATATGTTTAAAATATGAATAATTATTAGATAATGATAATAATGAAATTAATAGAGAAATAGTTGAAAAAATGTTGAAAAATTTAATTAAATAATTTGTTTGAATTAAACTGTTTATGATGGTTTTATACATTCATAACCCATTTTTGTATTTTCATTATCTCATTTATATGCCTGAAGTCCAATCTCTCATGATCATGAGTAGCTTTGAAAAAACCACCCCAACATTAAAAAAAGAATCTACATGTATAATAAAACAATTATTATGTGAGTAATTGTTAAAATAAATAATTTAAACATAAACATGAAAAAATAAATTAATTCAACAGAAAATTATATTCTAATGAAAACATTAAGATAAACTCTGTGATTGATCATATGTTGTATCTTTTCTCTTCTAGAAAAGGTAGTGGAGGGAATATAAAGAAATGTGATAAATGAAAACATTGCATGGGGTGAAATGGTTTTGATGGAGAAGAGGTATGTGGAATTTTGATTTTGACAGGAATGAAAGATGGAAATAAATCATCTAAAATGAACTAACTATGAAAATATTACTTCCCAAAAGATCCATTAATAAATAAAAATAATAATAGATATAAATATCAAGGATATTGACTTAAAAATAAAATATAAAATGAGGAAAATTTTATTCAAATAACTATTAAGAATTCACATTTTCATGATGGTTGTATTCATTGTTGACACATTTTAATTTTTTTATTATCATAGTTGCATCCTCAAAGTATAATATCTCACAATCTTGAACATCTTTGAACAAAAATCCCCTAATCGGAAAAATAGAATCCACCTATAAAAAAATTATTTGAGTAATAATAAATATAAATTAACTAAACATAAATATAAAACAATACATTATTTCTATGTACACTTATTTTACTGTGAAATTATCATGATTACCTATGTTATTGAGTAGAGGAGTCATCATTTCTCATTCTAAGATGTTAGTGGAGAATACTTGAAGGAAGTTGAAGAATTCTATACACGAAGGGGTGAAAAAGTTTTGAGAGATAAGAAGTATAATAAAGTTTTGGTGTAAAATAGATAGAAATATGGACATAAATATTCTAAGATAAAATAACTCTTTAAGTAATAATGAAAATTTAATCAGCATCCCATTATAAAATTAATTAGTAAAATAGAGAATGTATATCATAACATTACCATTACATCATTCAACAGCGGTTCTTTCATTATATTTTATTCTTCCTCATTATTGAAAACATCATCATGGGTAGAAGTCATTGTCATCATGATTTGTAAAACATTATGTTTATATTATGTTAATGTAGTAGGGAATAAATAAAATTATGAGGAAAAATTTTTATATCAAAATAAATATCTTACCTTGTCATTGAAATATCTTCTTATAATATTTTTATTGATTTTTTTCCTCCATCGAGAATCCAAATCCCATATTTTTGGTCCCCTCTAACATAAAGGTTATTGTCTACATTGGTACCGACATGAATTGATTATGATATGGCAATGAAATGGTCACCCTCAATTGAATTTTCATCTTACATGAAATTTTTTTAGTCACTAGATGGTGAATCTCCCCATTCTTTTTTTGGATCTAATACAAAAAAAATATTTTGACAACTTCTTATTCAATTATGATGGATCATCTTTTTCGCCTTCAACACTGAAATTTAGCTTCACGAAACCCAATTCATCAACTTTCACTTCACTCATATTGTGTAAACTTTTTCTCTGAAAAATTGGAAATTGAAATTTGTTATAATCCAACTCATGTATCTGATTTATAATGAAAATATATGATATATTTTTTTAAATTTTTTTATATCATTGGAACCAAATATGTGAATCGATTATTCCACAACATTACACCACTTTTTTTAATCATAATAAAATAATCATATTATTTTGTATGGAATGTATAATCATTGATTACAAAACTAGTGTAAGATATTACATTGTCATATGCTCCCGTAGCTGGCCATCAAAATCGTTCAACAATTAAATTCATATTTTTAGATAACTCCTTATAAATTTGATCTTAGAACTGACTTACAACATAAGGATTATGGGTATTTCATATCAATCCATCAACCCTCTATGGATTCAAATATATATGAATTTCTTTATGGGATATAATGTATGGATAAACGTCTCCACTATTTTGTAATATGTTATGTTATTCTTTTTTTCCCTATTAATGTAATTGTTACAATATTTATTCTAAAATTCACTTCACCCATAAGACTTCCATTTTGAAAAGAGATTGGGAGACCGATGAAGTCAAACTATGATAGGTAATTAGTATATAATTCAATAGTTTCTTCAATAGTATTTCATTTCACCAAAAAACCTTCTGGACAACATTGATTATTAACATAATGTGGACACCATGAAATGTGTTCCATGCACTTCTCTGAAAATTGAATTAAATGGGGAATACTGTTGAAGTCTCTTGAAGGGTTTCTCCAAGTCTCACCAAGCCTAATAAAAATACTTGTAGAGACTCTTTAAGGCATTAGACAAGTCTCTCGCATTTCTAGTAATCTAGGATTTGTGTCACATACGGTGACATTAGTTCTCCGAAGCTACATGAGCACCACTCACATAGGGGCCACATATATTAGTGCCCTTCATTGAGGTTCAACCTATCTTTAAGACTACTCAATCCGTCGATTAGGCCTATCTCAAGGCCATTCATAGAAAGTAATTTTATTCTTTGTATCTCTTACTTTAAATAGACAATGTTGAAACCTCCACCATGACATCCTGATTTATAAAATATTTGAGAAAGGAACACATGTGTTTCTCCCAGTTGGATTCAGATATCTAGGGTCATAGGTTTCCCATATATATCCTACCAAATACTAAGTGTTCTTAGGGTGTACATATATTTGAATATCTATGGTCACATATACCCATATCATAGGGACAATGTTGAGGATTTCCTGATCTTGGATACTACTGATAGAACTATGTCCTCTCCTTCTCATTTAAAATAACTTGATCCTCCAATCGCTGGTAGGGATTGTAAGAGTCACACTTGATTTTCCATCTGACAAATGTAAAGTTTCACTCCCCACTATGGGACCCATTTAAGGGAATCCATCCCAGTGTTAATGACTAGACATTCATATAGAATGTTAAATTCTCACTCATCTATAATATGATTACCTTCCCGGCTTCATTACATTATAACCTCATCCAATGTAAATATAACATGGGAATGTTCCATAGAAATGACCTCTTCTATCATAGGCCCGAACAATTCCAGTATCGAAGGAGTAAAAGTGTGTGTGGTTTGTCCAATCTTCCACATCCTCTTGTTTCTCACACCGAGTTTGTCTTAGATGGGCATAAATATTTTAAATAATCCCAACATCCTCATTATCAACCTAAAGGGATGAACTATGTGAACTCTGATTCCCACCATAACTGGGCTACGTAGGAATCCATCACCTAGGGCCAAAGCTCAATTGACATCATCCTTAAGATTCCCTGAGTTATTACCTTAATTCTAGCATCATCCTTAAAAATAAGACTTGAATTTAATCCCCCTAAATCTCCATGTGTAATGAAATCTATCATGGACCCTCTTATAAGGGAATCTTATTTAAGAGTAAGCCCCAACCTCTTTCTCTGAAAAGGATATATTCCCCTGTGAGATGTATTGAACAACATGAGGTTTTATTCCCATAAAAGAGGGATACATAGAAACCCTCCCAAATGTCCAAACCCAAAATTGAATATCGACCATGTTCTCTTCAGAACATATCCTCAGCTGGGTCTAATTCAACATGGGAGATCATATTCCTTCCAAGTTCCATCAGCTTCTTAGGCATAAATTCCATACCAAGTTTTTACTATGAACTTCCTATCTAAATTTCATTACTATATGTCATAAACCTATATGGTTGGGTCCTTATCACAAAATCTAAAAAGCTATGATGTGCCCCATTATGTAGCACTAAACTATGTGGGTTCTTATTCCTCTTAAAACGATATATAGGAAGCCCACCTATGTGGTTGATCAAAACATCCAAACAATTTATGTCTACCTAGATAATGATAAAATCCAATGTGAATATTGTCTATCTGGATGAAAATAAACTCAAAAGTACATTTTCATCTCCCATGATGACCAAAAAATCCAAAGTGACATTCACAAACATATATGACCATAAAATTATATAGTGCCCCACTTAGTGGATTAAAATACCTACATCATCATGATGATGACCAAATAATATCTATGTTGTATATAAGAGGATAATAAAAATGGATAACCTTGGATACACATAGATATATCCATTTTTGAAGACCCTAGAATAGATATGGAAAATACTCATAATTCATTGAAAATTTCATGGGAAACCAACATTACATTTAGTATATTACTAAGGATTCATGAACATATCTTAAATATATACTAGAGTCCGAGAGTGGGAAATAATTCCCCTACAAAGGCTGAGATGAGCCTCACCTCCTATCCTCTTGACCAATGAGGGTTCGTAAGTATCATTTCTCAACAAACGTAACAATCTACTAAATTTTAAATATAGGTCCCTTTGGATACCTAACCCTCAAATATTTCTGGTTCAATAAAAAAATCTTTTGGAAACCATTCTGAAATAGTGTTTACTAATAATGTGTTATCACTACTACAAACATGGATTTTATCACCGCTATAAAAGCGCATTAACAACCCTAAAAAAGCACTGTTAATTGAGGAGAAGATAAAGGGGGGTCCCTTTTATCAGCGGTCAGAAAAGTTCTGATAAAGACCCCTTTTATTAGAGGTAAAGAAGCGCTGATAAAACTCAAAAAAAATTAAAAAATTAATTTATATTCAGGGGGAGATTTTAACAGCACTTGACCACCCCTTTATCAGCGCTAGGCGGACCCCTCCCACCCCCACACACTGCCCATGCCTACGCATTCTGCACTTGCCCTCCCCCTCCCACTCCCGCGTGCCCCTCCTTGTTTCCACCCGAATTCGAACCTGCAACCTCCCCCTTGCGCGCCTGCACCTTTATCAATAATCCATTTTGTTTTTTATATATTTTATGATACATCTATATATATATATAGTTATATTTATTTGTATATTAATATAGATTCATATTAATATAAATATATTTAGTTATATAAATACATATATATTTATTCATATAATAATATATATATATTTATTCGAATATTAATATATATTTATATATATTTATATTTATATATAGTTATATTTATTCGTATATTAATATAGATTCATATTAATATAAATATATTTAGTTATATTAATACATATATGTTTATTCATATATTAGTATATATATATTCATTCATATATTAATATATATTTATATATATTTATATATATATTTGCAGTTACAATATTTTATTCGGATATTTATTTTTATATTAATATATATTTATAAGATTAGTTTTAAATACATTCATAAATGTTTTTTATGTGTGTTTATAAATAAATAAATACATACATACATACATACATACATACATATATACAGTACACACACAGACATATATAATTACGAATAAATGCATATATATGTGTATTTGAAAAGCCAATGAATGTTTAAATGACCATAAAATATAATCCAAAAGCCCATTTCTACTGTACAACCAGTAAAATTGAAGAAAATTATACAATATCTGATATGATATGTGGTACAAGGCTAACAGACATCCGGATCAGATGTTATACCTATTTGAATGTTAACGAATTGGGGTATGCTGACTAAAAACTTAGTTTTAGAGGCCTTATGGGAGTTTTTTGGACTTGTAGACTGTGATAGAGGCTTCTATTTGGTTCTCAACGCATAGATATTGTCACATGCTTCGATTTTATAAGTTGTAGAGCTCAAACAGACACCCGGATCAAAAGTTATGGCAGTTTGAAGTTTGAGTTACATTTTCAACGTATTTTTGATCTTATATTAATTTTTTTTGATTTTTTGCCTTAAAATTGTTATTAAATGATTATTAATAGATGATATTTAGTAAATTATAAGTTAATAATATTTTCTAAAAAAATTTAAAGCTATTTTCATTAAATTTCTTATATATTAAATGTAGTAGATTATTTATACGTTTATAAAACATATTTTAAAAATATATATTATATTTATATCAATATAAATATACATATATAACAATATATTATTTTTTATGATTTTTTTTAATACAAAATTTATCAGCACTAGGAAAAAGTGCTGATAAATCACCCCATTATCATCGCTACTAAAAATGCGCTGATAAAGGGGTCCCCTTTATCATCGCTATAAAAAGTGATGATAAGGGGGGGCTTTATCAGCGATAAAAAAACGCTGATAAAAGGTCACTTTTAACAGCACTTTTTTTAGCGCTGTTAAAAGTTCCCCGTTATCAGTGCTTTTTTTAGCACTGATAAAGGATGGTGCTGCAGAAACCCAATTTTGTGGTACTGTATTTTCATAGGAAACAAAAAAATGGTGAACCTGACATTAATCCTTAAACATGGTGATAGTTTTACCCATTTTTAATTTCAGAAAATAAATTAATAAAGGAGTCATAGACAAAGAAAACAATATTTAATAAGATAATCTCAAAAGTTGTTGATTTTTCAGATTTTATTGTTATTATTTTTCATATATAATGAAACATTATTCCGATAACTCCCTTCATTCCAAATGAATTCCTTCAATTTTACACTCATGAATGCCTCATTTTCTAGTCAAGATGGATACTCCTCCACTCAAAGGAAGCCAACATATACTAAGTTTTTTGGATGCTCAGTCTCTAATTCCCTAGTCCAAGAGTATCATGAACAAGATTCCATCCTTATATTATATGATTCTTGAAAGGCCTTCCTGATCAATAATAACCCCATCAATTATCCGGTCAATGACGACTGGGGGGTCAAGAAGAAGATGATGCCAAACCCCGTCTTCAACAGTTTTAAGAACTTATTACCAGAACAAAATAACCAGTGTCTCCAATATTTTGTAGAGGTGGATAAAGAGGCCACTGACGATCTCATCTTGTAGACACAAGTGTCCTTCCAGAAGGCTCCTTCAAACAATCACCACCACCAATTTCGTGAAGTAGAAAACCCTCAACATGATGAGGGTGTTATCTTTGACTATTTTACCTAGGCCCCTCTAGACCGATCATGAAATAAGAACTATTGAGGATAAAATCAATCTAATAGGTATAAGGTTACTATCTTTCCACCCTATGAGATCTAAACCAACACATATTGATGGTAAATAGGGATCAGGAAAACACACCCGCCGGCCATGATTCATGTGGCCAACAAACATGTCTAGCATTACCCAACCAATACTATCGTCCAAATCCATTTGAGTACAATGATAATGAAAATACATGTATTTTTATTCTTTTAGTCTGACAAAAAACTCTTCTGAATGCATTTAAAGAATCTCACACTCTAAATGCGGCAACAACTTGTAAGTAGGAACATACACATTTTTGCACTCACCATTCAATCTAGAAAACTTATATAGTAGCATATAAATAAGTCTACCAAACATTCATGGTAGAAAATAGAATTTTGACTCATAAACATGCATGAATCCGTCAATCCTTCCAACAATCTCATCTGTCTGTACCCAAAGAATTCAGTCGAAAAGCTCCAATGACAATCTTGGGGAAGACTCAACTCTCTTCCCCCACATATGAATATTTTCAATATCTGTTGATTGGAAAGGTAGTATAAGAGCATGTACATACACCAATCCTAGAATCAGAATGAACATATATATCCCATTTTGACCACTTATGTCACCAAGAACATTTTGGAAATTATGAAGGGTCAGATAAAAATTCATGCACATATCCTAGAATCATGCAATAATATCATACCGAAAAATTATATAGTACCATATAAAAAATACATAATTCTATCCCTATAACTTGGATGAATCCTAAATATGTCATCCACTAGAAGATACACACCACTATTCCATTCCATGAGGGTTATAAGGGATATTCCTCTATATCATATGGACAAATAGATCAGGCACACACACCCATTCCAATTGGAGATAATCAACCGATTTTGATGGAAACTCTATGGTAGGCACAAAAACCTACCCATGATAACAACTTCTACCAGTAAGTGTCCCCAACTATGTTTAATAAGGAATCTAAGAAGAAGTCCCACCAAGCATTATGTGATAATCAATATTCGATATTTGATCTCACTTCTCTTAATTCCCTAGTTCTTGAAGCCCTCATACATTTATCTATTGCATATCTAGATCCTACCCTCTTGTTACCAAATTACTGTAGTAGTAAAAGTAACTTTGAAGGTTTTGAATGGAATCTTCCTAATTAATGATAAATTCATGATAATCCAGTCAATCATGAGATCCTATCTCTTGATGAGAACCATGACAACCCTCCGTGGTCCAAGAATAACAAGGAGAAAAGGGATTTATCCAACACTATAATCCACTTTGGTGGTCCTACCCATGATAGAATTTTCTATTAAAGTTATCTCTACAGTAGTGATTCGTATTATAAAGATAATTTTATATGTGGAAATATAGTGATTAAAAATCCCTCTTATCATGGGGAAATTTCGAATAAAAAGAAATTCATTTCTGATACCTAGTCACGGGTTAGAGAAATTATTTCTCAAACATAAGATATCCAATGTTGATGGTCAATATCTCAACTAACCGTGGCCCATTTATCATCTAATACAATAGAGGAACTCTCTACCAATCTTGTTGGTTCTGATAAAGTGGTAGTAAAATGCACGCATTGGTCTGTTTGAGTAGTGGAACCTCTAAAAATGAAAAAGAGGTTATGTTGAACATGAGCAAAAAACAGTCTATGGGGGAAATACCAATATTGTTTTGGCATTTGTACACCTCTCAATAAAAAAATCTATAGATTATGGTAGATTATTGTATTCATGATATCCCCCTCAACCTATAAATGATTCTTCATCATATAAAAGAATTTTTTTTCCTTATGAGGAATACCAAAATCATGTTATGCTAATATAATTTTGCACACCAAATTGACTTTTCATCTCTCTGGGTATACCGATATCCATAAATCATGAAACAGTAGGGCCCCCTTCAACTTGAATGCCCTGATGCACTAAATAGTTTGCAACAATTTATTGATGAAACCACTTATGGTGATCATATCAGATGATGGGGTGCACCTAGAGAATTTCATTTCATATTGATATGAAGCTGGAAAATCACTCTAAAAGTGGAATCATGCATTTATATTTCCCCAAGAAGTCTACAATAACAAAACTATATTAATGAACGAAGAGATAATAATCAAGGAAATGCCTCAACAGACTTCCAACAATGGACCAAATAGATAAAATTATAGAGATATATATGATCAAGAATTTGATAATAATGAGAATTCCCCCTACAAAGAAGATGTCAGTAAGTAGATTGTGAAAATATCTAAAATATCACAAAATTCTTCAGAAATAGGTGATTTAAGTGAGTGTCAGTTAACAAACCTATCAAACATTCAGACCATAATTCTATCATGGTGGCTTCTAATCCTGATGAAGGTGGATTTTAGTTCCATCATTGTCTACACAACCTACTCTGACCTCTCATTTATCTAGGCCTATCTATGTCGAATGTGGAAATGAGCTAAAAAAGTTGTTTTGGGATTTTTTGTTTGGTAGTCGACCACTTGCAGGGTGAAAAATGCTTCCACATGCTATTTGTTAATTTCTACTAGTTTTATACCTCATAAACATATTTTTTCTGATCCCTCGGATACTTTATCCATGTCTCTGGCCTCATGTTCATATGTTTCACTCCAAGCGTGATCGGAAGTATAGTTAACGATGAGGTTTTTTTGGATGTGTCGTTTGGCGGCCTTTGTTCCTTGCATATTTCCTTCGAAGAAAAAGTCATTCAGTTTTCGCATCGATATCATTCGTGGTGATATTTCTGGTTTTTAGATTCCTTTAGTGTTCTGTTGGTTTGTTGGTTTCTTTTGAGAGTGTTTGATCTATTTTTTTCACTTTAGTGAGGTGTCGATTTGTTTCTCTTTCCAGGTAATGTTTATTTGGTTATGGTGGCAGTCATCGGTGGTCCACAGTGATGAAAAGATTTTTTTTTTGAGGAATTGTGATATTTTTGGCTTCTATGTGATGGTGGTTTTGTTCATCATGGTGACATTGAACTCCTGTGGATGGAAACTTCTGATGATTTGGTTTGGTGTTTAGATTATTATGTGGACTGTGGTGTCTAAATAGTTATTGTTTCACATTAATGGTGATTATGATGATGATGGTTTGCAACATGATTGTGGTGGTGTTTTTAATTTTGAATTTTTTTCTTTTTATTTTGTGATATTGGTTCCCTCAAGAGATGTGTTGGTTACCCCTCAATCTTGAAAGTGGATTTTTGGAAATAATAAAGGAATTTTTAGTCAAAAAAAAATATAAGTTGTGTTGATATTAGCCATATCACTTCAAGTGCCACCCCAACCCATAAGGATATGAAATTTTTTAACCCAACCCTTAGATCTAACAATCAGAGTCTGAAGGGTTGATAAAGAAGATAGAAAATAACCCCATCCCACAGGGTTGAGTTATTATTTACATTCATAATCCCCTCCACATCAAAATTAAATTTTCTTATCATTAGGGAATAATGCATAATATGAAAAAAAAACTTATTTATCTAAGGATTCCCATCCAGTTACTATCCTTCAAATAGTTCCTAGTGGACCATCAAATAAGGGAACAAAGCCTTGTAGAGGAATAAGAATAAAGAAATCTAACCATGATACTGAAAAAATTCCAATGATGCATTATGAAACAATAAATGTCATTAGTTTCATCATGGAAGACACAACAGAATATGATTCTATTTTAGGGGAGTCTTAGGATTATGTACTTGTTCATAATATAGTCCATATTGAAGAAAATTAAGGGAGTGTGTGTAGAAGGAACTAGTGGCTTTCCCAGAATCAAGGTATCCCCTAAAACAATCCCCTTACATCATTTAGAAAGGAAACTCTGAGAGAAAAATGAAAAGGTTATATTATTGAATAGATTCTCTGAGAAGAGAAAAAAAACATTTCATTGGAAGAATTCTTTGAAAAATAAGTGGAGGAGATGAAGGAGTTGAGAAGACTCAATACAGAGTTACTCTAAAGAAACACTCTTTCCAGATATGATCCACAAAAGATCCTCATCTTTCACTTACAGAAAGATCACCTTAGTAATCAATATTTTATCAAATATTGTTGTAGATAAATAATTATCACCCTTGAGATTACATCTAGAACAGGTTCAATCACATTCTAATAGTTATTTCTCAATGGCTTATCCAAGGTAACTACTAGTAACACCCCAACCTATAGTTCTAGAAGTCATCACACCTTTATAGGTTATAGCTTTGGTACATATATAGGTCCCGAATTATCCAGATATTTCTGTAATTCTTATGAATATTATTGAGTCGTTGATGACTCAATTATAAGATATATAAGGATGGTGTGCACTAGTAAAACCAGAAAATAAGGTTTATCCCTAATGGGTGGATCCAACACCCACTCCACCAAATTATGGGAATATGACAATTCTAATATTCAAGGGTTAAAGAAATTCAGAGTAACACTTGAATCATTTTATTTGTCCCTGCTATCATATGATGGGGACCCCCAAGAAATAAAAACCAGTGAAACTTAGATTCTTCATAAAATCATTGCATTGGCGAACTATTATCTTATATAAAATCTTGGAGTCTTGATCAATTACTGGATAGATAGATATCTGTTAGAAAATTATTTTCTAGTCTTGTTCAACATTGTAGAAAAACAATAGTCTTCAATCTAATATACTTCATGAGAAAGGAGAATTAAAGAGATTCATTTTTCATTTCTCAGTGGAAAGGATTAACATACTCAATGAATATACCATTCCCTTAAGAATAATTGATGTCCATTTGTGTACCAAATCTAATTGATGAGTTGTGCTCACCATTAATCCATGTGAAATAAAAAATGTAGGGTTTACGGATCTGGATTTGATTTCTCAAAAAGTATAAAACACTATAATGGGGACTAGATCTAAATCCCATGTAATTCCAACAAATCCAAGATGAATAATATGTAGATGAACATGAAAAGAATATGATGCTACAATCACACATAAGCATGACCATGTACCCATGCCTAATTAAAATCCCTCATAATAACATAGGGCTCCACCTCCTGAGTTTTAGTAGAATTGACCGCCTCATCCATATAATCTAGAAGATCAAATACCGAGATGGTTTGAGGAGTTGAAAAAATGTCTATTCTTTTTGAAATGACCAAATCCCTAGATAATTCATCTCATCTTTGTAAAACAACTTTCATCAGTTTCTAATGCCAAAAAAACCAAACAAGGAAGGATATGGGGACTTCCAGAACTATTTTTAATTCCACAAAAAGTTGGTTTACCCCATCCATGAGTGTTTTTTTAATTACTCATACAAAAAAGGTAGTATCTGGGAAATTGTAGCTGAAAAATTCACCATAATAGTTATCATGTGTTACTACTACCATTCTAGATGGAGAAGGTGAGGGGAATGAAATCGAAAATAAGAATGAAAAGAAATAAAATGATTGGATAGTCAAGATAAAAGGATATATAAACTAATTCCATTTTACAAAAACAGTTGAAACAACCAATGATGTATCCATCCACTTCCATTAAAACAATGCTAACTTCAAAAAATACCTAGAACTATGAAGGCTGATCCCCAAATAACTAGCATGGATAGAAGAATAAAAAGTAAGTAGAAGAATATGAGTTTTCCTCATGGAAAAAAATTTCTTTGACCTTAATGGATTCAATGGAAGCCATCTCAATTGTATGGGCAATTCCCTGCTAAATGGTACAATAAGACTCAACTTTTCAAGATGAATATTCATTTGATGATAAGTTTATCTGCGGTTCTATTAAAAGTATTCACTTAATTGATACCTATAAAAATGATGATTCTAATTATGAACCTCAGTTCCCCATACTTGATTGTGGAAATGGAATAATAATTCATTGAGGTCAAGGATACCAGAGAAGATGTGGGTATAATCGAAGCCATTAATCCAACCACACCCATGCTTGAACTCTTTATGTAGATGAAACTCATGGGAGATCCCTCTAGTGGGGTTAGAAGGAATATGGGAATTCCCACACACATGATAGGATCTTACATGAAATTATTATCTTAGAAGGCCAGTTAGTGGTTATACCACCAAATTCTAGGTATGTGGAAGACCTTACCAGACTACTCCACCAAGAGCATTAGTATTTCAATATTCTTCCTCAACAGATGGTCAATTCACATCAGGAGGAAAAACTTTCATGGAACCTACGAAATAGAATTTCTATACTAGAAAACATAGACCTATGGATAAAAAGTATGACGTATTGAAGCAATTGGCCCATGTAATTTCCAATATATCGATCCTGGATGCTCTAAATCTATGAAGAGATATTTGAGAAGCACTTATTGAGGAATTCTAAATCCCTCAAGAGTTTGAATCCAATGTTTCTGTAGCATAGGTTTACCATATGGAGAATTACCCAAAAAAAATGCCATGTAGTCATATCATTCACCGACCATGATGAATATTATATTGTACATGGAAAAATTAAACCATGTAATCTATTTGGAAAGATCAATGATATTGATATTCAATGAGCCTTCATTGACAATGGAACATGAGTCAAAAACCTTACCATTCATATAATTTATCAATTGGACCACACTGAATCCCATTGGCTCTCGCCAATTTTTTGTTATAGGTATATGAAATGATCAATAAAGAACCTCTCAATGAGATTATAATTAGAACTAATATTGGGGATCTCATTTCTGATTCAATATTCATGGTTTTCTAACAAGACCGAGCATTCTACATTCTATTGGGGAGACCATGACCACATCATCATGGGGAAATTCCTTTATTATACCACAAATACCTCAAATATAGGTTCAATGGTCAAATTGGAACATTTAATAGTGATAAGGCCCAATTCAAAACTTTTTAATCTCTATACATTGATGTGGGGTTATATCCTATGATGGGAAAAGGCATGGAGAATGATGTTACAAGAATCAATGGTATGAATGGTCTAGAAAAGATCCAAACTAACCCATTCAATAATATTAGTGTAGATTATGTGCTTCCAATTAATCAAATTTAACGGTTTGGATAATATCCAATCACTCTTTTACTGGCTTCTATATTGTTATTTGTGGCTGCTGTGGCTAACAGCACATCATGAATCATTGATTCACAAAGTAGTCATGAAAGGAAAAATAGAGATGATTTTGTTCCATCCACCTTACTTCAGAAAGTCTCTACTTCATCATCTAGGATAGACGATGTTATTTCACTCATGGAAAAAGAGAGGGATACTGGTTCTCATCCCAACTTATTTACTTTCAGAACATTAAAAACCATTTATCATTAGTTGGAATGGAGATGGTAGCCTCCTTTTCATGATTCCAAATTATGACTCATCCATAGCTATAAAAGTCTTGATTCATCACCTACCTGTCACGTATAGGAGTAGAAATAAACAAATGAATAAGAATAAGAAGATGAATAAGAATATCGCATGGATTCCCTTGTAGAATTTGAGGTAGGTGACTCCACCACTATGGATGAACTCAGAGAAATAAATCTGGGTATAGAGATATACCTACGCCCCACTATAATTAGTGCAGTAATGAATTATGAATCAAAAGAGGTGTATACATCCTTTTTGATGTGACATCAAGATCAGTTTTTCCTATAATTGCACATGTATTCCAGGACATTACCACAAAATGGAATCTCGTCATTTGGTCTTTCTAGAAGAACATCAGTGATATAATCTGTCCGTAAGAACAACACACCTTACTCACACCTCAAAAATTGTGGAAGAATTAGAAAATATTATCATGTACAAATTCATATATGAGGTGAAATATTAAATGTGGTTATCCAATACTATCTTGGTGAAAAAGAAGAACCAAATAATTATAGTTTTCATTGATTTCATTTATCTGAACCGACATTTTCCTAATGATGACATCTCAATTCCAATCACAAAACTCTTGATTGATGAAACAACTAGATATGATGCACTCTACTTCATGGATGGATAATATAGGAATAAAAAAGAATCATATAGCCCAAGAATATGAATCATATATAATCTTCATATCCTATCATTTTGTATTTTTCTATCAAGTAATTCCCTTTGGGTTGGAGAACACTGGTGCGACATATCAATGTGAAAAGCACCACATATTAAACCCTCTTTGGAGAAATTGATTGACTGCTATTTGGAGGATATAGTGGTCAAAAAAATTTAAATCACTTAACTGACTTGGAGACCATATTTATCAAGATTTGATAGAAAAATATGAAGATAAACCCCATGAAATGCACTTTTAGGGTAACCTAAGGAAAATTTCAGGATTGTTTTTACACTATCGCTGCATTGAAGATGATCCTTAGATAAATAATCCAATCCTTAGCATGTCACCTCCTCAATATATGAAAATGTTGAGAGTAATTCTAGGAAACTTATTCTACATATCATGCTTCATAGCCAAACCTACAGGTAATCGTTTTCCCTACACCAAATTGATGTAGAATACGGTCACATATCAATGGACCAGGGAATTACATGAGGCATTTGATGCCCTCAAGAAATACAACTTTAGTCCACTAGTATTAATGACACATGTTGAAGGAAAACCGCTCAACTTTATCATTTGATCAATCATTGGGTTCCTTTTATTTCCAAAAAATGATGCTATGAATGAAAACTGACTTTTTATCTCAGTTAAACGATGTTCGATACAAATACTTGATATGATGATTTTTAAAATAGTTATCTTGCCTTAATCATTACAGTTTATAAGATATGTCACAACCTGCAACATCATGAGGTCTACTTGGTCTCTCGTAATTACCCACTCAAATTTATCCTTGTTGTTCATAGGTTGACAGGATATATGGCATGTGAGAAGTTATTCTACAACAGTTTGATATACAATTCATCCCATATAATGCAATAAAATTCCAATACATGGAATACTATCTTATTGAACACCCATTTTTGGAAGAATCATAATTGAATATTTATCTTTATAATGAAGAAATATTATCTATCTTGAATAGTCCTTGAACATGTTAAGTGTATTTTGATAGTGCTTCCAAAAGTCTGAAAGATAAGATAATTGAAGATCCTAAAATCGATGAAATTGGGTTAATTATTATTCATTTCTCTCCAGAAAAAGGGGTGTTTCCATACTCATTACTATTATTTGATGGTGGTAGCACCAATGAGGTAGAGTATTATACACTCATTGTAGTCTTAGAATTAAAACTCCATATACTAGTGGATCACATGGAGGTGAAGGGTTGTTCAAAATTCATAATCTAATAGATTAATGGGGATTACACTTTTAGAAATAAAGAACTAATTCCCATATATGATCTTGTCAGAGGCTTGATGGACGAATTTCCCTTAGAACCAACATTTTCTTATATCATGTGATCACAAAATTCATAATATGATGCATTGGAAAATGTATCTACAACCCAAAGAAGATACACATTATGATGAAACAATCATTAAAAATTCTATTCGTCATGTGGTTTCACCTTTTGTTTAAATTGAGAAAGTGGAAATCAATGAAATTAGTCCCATTCCAAAACCAATTGGTCAAACCATGTTATAAATGATTCCCATACTGGAATATTTCCAATAACGAGTACTTCTACCAGATAGAGCTAGCACAACTACATCTTGGCCCTTTATCAGCACTAGAAACCGACATTAACAACACTAGATAATCATTGCTAATGCCGGTGTAGATAAGGGGGGGGGGGTCCCCTTTATCAGAGCTCCGAAAATCGGTGATAAAGAACCCCCTTTATCAGTGCTCTTTTTAGCACTGATAAAGGTCGACTTTATAAGTTCTTTTCATAGCACTGATATAAGGGACCCCCCCCCCTTTATCTATGCCGGAATTAACAACGCTTTTATAGCACTGATAATGGGGTGCCTTTTTCAGTGCTACCTTAATCACTGATAATATGGCCCTTTATCATCACTCTTTTAGTGTTATTAAAGTTGTGATTTATCAGTGCTCAAAAAAGCATTGATAAAGGCACCTTCCCAAGAACCTGCACAACCAGAACCTACACACCTACACACCTGCACACCTACACAAACTAGAATACCTGCAGAAAATAACACCTGCTCACCTGCAAAAAATAGCACCCGCACACAATATTTTTACAAAAATGCTATATAAATTTACTTAGAATCCTGAATACAAAACAAACACACTGCTATATACCTTTCAAACAATGTTTTTCATGGTTACAATTACAATTATCCAACCACAGTTATAAACATTAATGTTTCATCATTTGATATCAGTGATCCGCTCTCAAAAATTGTCTTCTATAGTACTTGTTTCTGAACAAAGCATCTGAACTCAAGGAAAAAAATCACCTATATAAGAAAAACAATATTATGTTAGCAATACAATAATTAAATAAATTAAAACATTAATATGAAAGAATACATTAATATGGAAATGTGAAACTAAAATATGAAAATGATAAACTAAAATGTTTTTATTCTGATAACAACGAAAGGGAATAATGTAAAATCAATATGTTTTTGGATGATTTATCTCATTTAATAAATATATATTATTTATCTAATGAAAAGTTTTACCAGTCACACTGTACATTGTATTGAAGTGGGGTTGATTCGTTCACATCACAAATGACTCATTGATCGATTTCCTAAAGTATCAAAACAATCCAAATGCCATTGCTCGGTATTGAGTATGTCAGTAGTTTTGTTTTCTAAAGTTAATGTCAATTTCAAACAGATATTACAAACTTTTAGAAATACCTGTCACACCATGCATCGGATTGAGGTTTTTTTATTCTTAAACATCACAAATGACTCATGGATAATTTCCTAAAGTATCAAAACAATAAGAACACTCTTGCTCGGTTTATCGTATGTCACTTTTATTGTTTTCAAAAGTTTATGTCAATTTAAACTGATATCAGACACTTTTACAATTCCGATCACACCGTGCTTCAGATTGAGGTGCGGTCGATTCTTACATGACAAAAATGACTCATGGACCATTTTCCTAAAGTATCAGAACAATCCGAACGTGTTTTCTTTGTCTTCCGTATGTCATTAGTGTTGTTTTATATGTTTTATGCCAATTTGAAAATGATATTAGACACCATTAGCCAAACTGGTCACACCATTCGTCGGATTGAGGTGTGGTTGATTCTTAAACGTCACAAAAGACTCATGAATCGGTGTTCTAGAGAATCAAAACAATCCGAACACGTTTTCTTAGTATTCAGAATATAAGTTGTGTTGTTTTCTAAAGTTAATGTCAATTTCAAACTGATATTAGACACGATTAGCCAAACCGGTCACACCGTGCATCAGATCGAGATGCGTTTGATTCGTACGTGTCAAAAATGACTCATGGTGTAACAGCCCGAAATTTTTTGAAAAATATTCTTTTTAATTTTATTAATGTCTTGTGTTGTACGCTACACCAAAAGGATCTTGCACAACACACATCATTGACTTTCCTTGCATTACACGCAATCACATCCTTTCTCGATAGCGTGTGTAGTACGCAATACTGAGTTTCACGAAACGACGATATGCTATTAAAATATTATTAAAACTAGCCGTTATGAATAGTAATAACCACTTTTTAAATTTTAGAAATTTTATCTCTCAAAATGGACTTCAATTTTGGATTTGGAGTATCGAATTTAGCCTAAGGTGAAATTTTGGTACTTTTCGGATAACTTTCATATTCTGATGAATAGTGAAAATTACTAAATTATAATTAAAAAAAACTTTTTTAATCGAAATAATTAATAGTGATAAATTATTAATTTGAGTGGTTTTAAAGTATATTTAGAATATATTTTTACAATTTAATAAAATGTTGGTCATTGAATGTAATTTCACATTTAAACCAGACATAATCAAGTGTCAATCTTTTGATAGATATTGTTTCTTAAAAACACGATATTTGTTTTAACAGCGGGATTTAATTATAAAATTAATTAATTCAACTTCTATGTTATGAATTTGTTAAAATAGACTTCATTTTTGAATTCGGAATATGAAATTTAGCTTAGGATGAAATTTTGGCATTTTTCTGAAAAACATCATTTTTTGATGAATAGTGAAACTACTAAGTGGTAGTTAAAAAACTGAATTTTTCAAAAAACATAATTTTACCGCTTCTGTGAATGGAATTTCAAAAATCCGAGAGACACGGTTGATGTCAGTAAGTAAAATTTGGTTCAATGAGATGAAAATAATTTTTGGTGAATAGTAACTTTTTACTTTTATTTTCCACGGTTAAAAGTAAATAGGGTAATTAAGGGTAATAATGAAATTAATATTACCCTAACACATGTACTAATTCTATTGGACAAGTGTATCTCGACAAAAAACAACCCTAAGTGTAAAATATTATCATTTAGGCCCACTTGGATTAGATTAGGACATTTATTATTATTTAATTCAAAGAAGAGTTAAAAGAGTTAAAATCAAAGTATATTTACTAAAACATTTTTAATATAGGGTTGTACATAAGATAAATTCGATTGTAAATATTCATTAGAAAGTTAAAAATATTTCCTACATGATGGTATTTTATTTGTAATTTTTAGACATCATATAATTTAATTTATTTATGACACAAAGATGATGCAGTAATTATCTTATTAATGAAATATTGACAAAATTGATATTATAAATACCAAAATAAATGTAATTTAAGACTTTTTATGAATTCCACTAATTTTATAGGTTACTATGATATATTAGTGTTGATTTAATCAACTTGGTTCGAACCTATAATTCTATTATGACTTTCACAAAAATCATATATCAAATAGTGTCAAAATTTACACAAAATAGTTTTTAAATCAAATATTATAAATTGTTATTTTATTCCTAAAAATCTAAGGCTAGGCCAAATGACTTAGATAAAGATATATGTATTAATAATATAAAATTTGGGGTTCGTTTGGCATGTTATAGTAATTGTATTAACCATATAGTGAACGAAAACAAAAAGACACGGTAAAAGTTAAATTATTTAACTTAGAGTTAAATCTAATTGATAAGGTTAAAATAATACCCTAAACTTGTCTAAATCCTATTGGATGATAGGATTTAGATCCATCCCCACTTTAGCTTCGAAATAAGACCCTTTGTAACCATTATAAACCGATTTTGACTTTAATATAAAATAATATTTTGAGATATTCCTAAGGTGCCCCTCTCCTCCCTTATAAAAGGGCACCTCCTCCCCCTCCTCCTCACACCAATTTGAGCACTCAATCTCGGCCAACCCCTGACATTTTCTCTTCTCCACTTCCCTAGAATAATCCTAGAGGTCCTGGTATTCTTCAATGACCAATATTAGTTCCCTATGTGGAGGATTCAAAGAGGCGTTCCAAAGAAGAGGTAATATCCATTACCGATCTTTTCAATTTCATTCTTCTTCAACTTCTTCTTCCTAAGTTGTTTCATTATAAAGTAATAACATCAGTATTACTTACATACTGATAAGTTATTATAAATATGAAACAACCCTAATTCACCTTCTATCCATCCTACGGAAAAATGAAATCATCGCGCGTGCGTACGTACTGAATACCGTCTCCATGCCGTGGTGTAATCTATTTTCCACCATCACCTTACAAGGATGGGTATAACGGTGTAATGAGTAACTATTTATGATTATTATAATGTAATATTGATTCTGAAATAATATATATATACTCAAATACAATTCCACGATCATAGGAACGATATCATCACTCGTGCGTACGTACGGAATTCCGTCTCCACGATGTGATGCGACTCGTTCTACATGATCATCATTACATAGTAATTATATAAATGAATTGAATGAATAAATATGATATATGTTACACTAATACCATTCTGGATATAAGGTATCTATAACCTTAAAATAAGAATAAGAATTTATTCGGCAAAACACGCATAAGAACAAAAGGCAATAAGGACCCGAGTAACAAGTAACAATGAAATATTACTTACAAGAAGCTAAGAATATAACCATATATGATATCATATCAATATGTATGATTCTGGAATAAGTCAATAACATTATTTAAACCATTATACAGGAGCTTCAGACACGTACAAAGAAAATCAGACCTAAGGTAAGGGAAATATCACAATCTCATTTTTATCTGAGATTGTTTATTCGTAAGTATTTACTGGGGTGTATTTTATCATCCACATCCATGTTTCATCAATATGTAATATTATTTCCATCCACCTACAATTGTTTAAATCCATTTTTACCCTTCAGTTAGTTTTTTGTAAGATGTATGAAAGGATTATTTTTTCGTTTTTACAAGGTACTTTTTGACTTTTCCGACAAAATAACGAAGAATGTTTTTTAAACTTATACGGCACGAATGGATTTTTAAAACATTATTTCCAAGAAACTTCCTTTACAAGTTTTCAAGTTTATTTTTAATCAAATTATTTTATTTTAAATTTGTATGACATGTTATGAAAGGAAAAATGTTTTTGAAGTAGAAAGGATATTTTCTTCAAGAATGGAGTTCAAATGTTTTATCAAAATTATTTTCCATCTAAGATAATATAGGGTTCTTTTTTTATCCCTATTATTACATTTATTTGATTATGTTTTGAGGAAATTATTTTTATGAAGTCATTTACCTTATATGATTTGTTTTATGATGTCATGATGATTCAAGAATCCCATTTTTGTTACATGTGTTATGCCATGATTTATGATTTATGATTATGTGGCACACATAAGAAAGGATTAATTATAAGAATGGTGGGACCTATATCTCCCCTCAATGCATTGGGTAGAGATTTTATATCTCGTGAGATAGACAGGGCTAGAACGGTAGGTTATACCGGTTCAGTGAAACAGGACTGGAACGAGGGTGACTCGGTTCAGAAAGGGACTTTGTCCACTAATATAGTCTTGGCAATGAGTCATGACTAACAAGAAATGATTTTCCATTATTATGTGTGCATGACACAAAGTATCAAGTTTCATGTTATGATTATGGGGATCTCATTTTCACTTCTATGATTTGTTCTTTATTGAGATATTATGATCTCTTTTGCAGGTTATGATTTTCAAAAAGATATGATATGATTTTTATTTCCTTTATTTTCCCTTGCTGAGCATTTGAGCTCGCCCTTTTATGTTTTCTTTCCCCCAGGATATAAAGAAAGGTTTTAGGTAAAAAAATGGAAGATCTTTATGGGAGATATTGAAGATCTTTTACCACGATTAGAAGATTACGTTCCGAGTTTCCAAAGACACTAAACTATTACGATCCTTGTGTGTGTGTTTTTGTTATGTACCAAGTATTCCGCAAAAGTAATGTAATGTCAATGTACGTCAAACTTCGGGTCTCTACAGTTGGTATCAGAGGAAAGTTTTAGTCAACCTTTGGAAACTAGGATGCGAGAACTTTAGTGAGATCCCTAGAGATATTTCTAAGGTATGTCTAGGGATTTCCCTAAGGTTAAGTATACGTATAGGTTATAGTACTAGAATTACGCTAACGATCATAGAATTAAACCTAATATGTTAGATATTGAAGGTAATCACCCTTTATTATATTTTTTTCCCTAGCATGATTTTTTCCTCTCACACTATTCTTTTTGGGTTTTAGACGATGGCTGGAACCCGAAGGAACCATGTTGATCAATGCAATGGACAATGCAATGATTGTCCTCCTGAACAAACAAATTTTATGGGAGATGGAGTGCAAAATCATATTGCTATAATTACACAAGATATGAATCATTCTGGACTTCCAAATGAGCAGAGAAGGGAACAATATTCTATTGAGTCCTTCATGAGGCAACGTCTACCTTCTTTCAGTGGGTCTTCTGATCCACATGTTGCTGAACAATGGATCAGTACCACTGAAAAGATATTTTCAATTCTTCAATGTTCTGAGCATGTTAAAGTCATCTTAGCAGTATATCGTTTGGAAGTTGAAGCTGATCAATGGTGGAAACTTATCAAGAATACGAGGCAAAGAGATGAAATTGAGTCCATGGAATGGGACGATTTCAAGAACGTGTTTTTCAGTAAGTACTTCCCTCGTATTCTTCGAACAAAGATGGAAAAGGAGTTTCTTGAGCTGAAGCAGAAGGATGATGAATCTGTTGGTATATACGAAGCAAATTTTACACGACTTGCAAGGTATGCATCTGGCATTATCATCCAACCTGAATGTAAAGTTGATCTATTTTTCAGTTGCTTAAAACCAAGTCTTCGAAGGGCATTAGCTATAAGAGACTTTAGTAGCTATGAAGAAATTGTGCTTTGTGCTATCAAGGTAGAAATTGAAGTTGGTGTTACATATCCATCTCATGGTTTTGACAAGAAACGAAAGATGGAGTTCAAAGAGAAATCTCAGAATAATGGTGAAAAGAAGATGAATGTTTCCTTATGCACAAAGTGTTGAAAGAAGCATGGTGGAGATTGTCTTAAAGGGACTAGAAAATGTTTTAAGTGTGGAAAATAAGGTCATTGAGCAGTTGAGTGTCAAAGTAATGGAAAAAGGGATTCTAATGATGTGAATAAAGCAAACACTGCAGAGAACGCACCACCAACACTTCAATGCCTCAAGTGCAAGGAAATGGGGCATTATGCTAATAAATGCCCTAATCCAAGGGTTAGTGATGATCGACATGAGCAACTACTTAAGGCAAAGGACAAAGGGAAGTCACATGTGATCACCATTGGCGATGTTGAATATGATAACGATGTGGTGGAATAATTAAGTGTTTATGTAATGGGATTCCAAAATAATGTTGTATAATAATGTATTGGAATATTTATGTATTGGTCTAATGTGGTATTCAAAGTGATTGAGATATTTTTGGAAATAAGATGATATGAGAATAATGAAGGGAAAATAAGAAAACGAAATGTTTAACAGTATTCATGAGCTCATTATTGATATAAGGACTAAGTGATATCATTGTTTGAGTATATAGAATTTTGAGGATTTTGGTATGTGGAAAGTGTTAAATTTTAACTGTATTCATGTTTTCACTAAGGTATTCAAGATAATACATGATTAAGGACTTTCAATGTTTGGAATGTGACCAAAAAAACATATCTTATGATATATGGGGATCGATGATGGTGTTAAATCTCTGGTAATCGTTTTCACTATGTTATGAGAGTGGACTGCAGTATTATGGTTAAGCCTAAAGATTGGAATGGATTATGTTGGAAATAAGTTGGTATTGTTTAAGGATAGAAGTTTTTTTCGATATTATTGATGGGATGTTATAGTAATATAGTTTTAGAAAAAGGACAACCTGCAGAACGGGCGACAACCCATCGCGTCAGACAAGGCTGTGGGAATCGAACCCACAACCAAAGTGCGACTGGCCTTTATCGCCTACCACGGGCCTACAGGAAGTTCCTGTTTAGTAGAAACTAGTTTTATTATATTAAGCTGTATGACATATGATGTATAAGTCCATTTTAGGAACCATATATGATTAATCTCACTATAGATCGACTTATGTATATAATTTTTTGCTAACCTTTTGTTTGAGACAGATGGAATGACCCGTCATTCTATCACATGATCTGCTAACACTTCACGAATAAAAAATTCAACTTCATTTGTTTAAGAGATGAAGTGGAAATTGTTAAAGTCATGAACAACATTGAGGTTGTACCAAAATAAAGTAAGTATTTATTCTAATTCAAATTCTTTAACTTTAGGGAAACGATCTTGAAAACCAAAAATGTTGTCCTAGTGATCTTATATCTGATGAATCAGATGGTACCTTAGATCGTCACAAATTTATGGCTTTGTGATTGCTGGATTTTCCATAGCCATGTTCTCTTCCACTCTCCATCATAACATGATGGTTAGATTTCTCTTCCATATCCATTTTTTCACCTATGTGGAAACCCAGTGATTAGTTTATTTGGGTAACCGTTACGTTTCATACTTTTGTTTTTAAAGATTGGTTTTGATATTCCTTTTTACGATGTGTGTTTCTATTAAATAAACTTTCGAATAGTAAACGATTTATAACCCCGACGAATTTCGAGGGCAAAATTCATTTTAAGGGGGGTAGAATGTAACAGCCCGAGATTTTATGAAAAATATTCTTTTTAATTTTATTAATGTCTTGTGTTGTACGCTCCACCAAAATGAGCTTTCACAACACGAATCTTTGACTTGTCTTGCATTACACGCAATCACAACCTTCCTTGATAGCGTGTGTAGTACGCAATACTGAGTTTCACGAAACAACGATATGCTATTAAAATATTATTAAAACTAGCCGTTATGAATAGTAATAACCACTTTTTAAATTTTAGAAATTTTAGATTTCAAAATGGACTTCATTTTTGGATTCGGAGTATCGAATTTAGCATAAGGTGAAATTTTGGTACATTTCGGATAACTTTCATATTCTGATGAATAGTGAAAATTACTAAATTATAATTAAAAACAACTTTTTTAATCGAAATAATTAATAGTGATAAATTATTAATTTGAGTGGTTTTAAAGTATATTTAGAATATATTTTTACAATTTAATACAATGTTGGTCATTGAATGTAATTTCACATTTAAACCAGACATAATCAAGTGTCAATCTTTTGATAGATATTGTTTCATAAAAACACGATATTTGTTTTAACAGCGGGATTTAATTATAAAATTAATTAATGCAACTTCTATGTTATGAATTTGGTAAAATAGACTTCATTATTGAATTCGGAATATGAAATATAGCTTAGGATGAAATGTTGGCATTTTTCTGAAAAACATCAATTTTTTATGAATACTGAAACTACTAAGTGGTAGTTAAAAATCTGAATTTTTCATAAAACATAATTTTACCGCTTCTGTGAATGTAATTTCAAAAATCATAGAGACACGGTTGATGTCAGTAAGTAAAATGTGGTTCAATGAGATGAAAATAATTTTTGGTGAATAGTAACTTTTTACTTTTATTTACCACGGTTAAAAGTAAATAGGGTAATTAAGGGTAAGAATGATATTAATATTACCCTAACACAGGTCCTAATTCTATTTCACAAGTGTATCTCGACCAAAAACAACCTTAAGTGTAAAATATTATCATTTAGGCCCACTTGGATTAGATTAGGACATTTATTATTATTTAATTCAAAGAAGAGTTGAAAGAGTTAAAATCAAAGTATATTTACTAAAACATTTTTAATATAGGGATGTACATAAGATAAATTCGATTGTAAATATTCATTAAAAATCTCAAAAGATTTCCTACATGATAGTATTTTATTTGTAATTTTTAGAAATCAAATAATTTAATTTATTTATGACACAAAGATGATGCAGTAATTGTCTTATTAATGAAATATTGACATAATTGATATTATAAAAACCAAAATAAATGTAATTTAAGAATTTTTATGAATTCCAAAAATTATCTAGGTTACTATGATATATTAGTGTTGATTTAATCTACTTGGTTCGAACATATAATCCTGTTATGACTTTCACAAAAATTATATATCAAATAGTGTCAAAATTGACACAAAATAGTTTTTAAATCAAATATTATAAATTGTTATTTTATTCCTAAAAATCTAAGGTTCGGCCAAATAAATTAGATAAGGATATATGTATTAATAATATACAATTTGGGGTTCGTTTGTCATGTTATAGTAATTGTATTAACCATATAGTGAAAGAAAACAAAAAGACACGGTAAAAGTTAAATTATTTAACTTAGAGTTAAATCTAATTGATAAGGTTAAAATAATACCCTAAACTTGTATAAATCCTATTGCATGATAGTATTTCGACCCATCCCCACTTTAGCTTCGAAATAAGACCCTTTGGAACCATTATAAACCGATTTTGACTTTAATATAAAATAATATTTTGAAATATTCTTAAGGTGCCCCTCTCCTCCCTTATAAAAGGGCACCTCATCCCCCTCCTCCTCACACCAATTTGAGCACTCCAGCTCGGCCAAACCCGGCCATTTTCTCCTCTCCACTTCCCTTGAATAATCCTAGAGGTCCTGGTCTTCTTCAAAGACCAATCTTAGTTCCCTAAGTGGAGGATTCAAAGAGGCATTCCAAAGAAGAGGTAATATCCATTACCGATCTTTTCAATTTCTTTCTTCTTCAACATCTTCTTCTTTAGTTGTTTCATTATAAAGTAATAACATCAGTATTACTTACATACTGATATTTTATTATAAATATGAAACAACCCTAATTCACCTTCTATCCATCCTGCGGAAAAATGAAATCACCGCGCATGCGTACGTACGGAATACCGTCTCCACGCCGTGGTGTAATCTATTTTCCACCATCACCTTACAAGGATGGGTATAATGGTGTAATGAGTAACTATTTATGATTATTATAATGTAATATTGATACTGAAATAATATATATATACTCAAATACAATTCCACGATCATAGAAAAGATATCATCACTCGTGCGTACGTACGGAATACCGTCTCCACGATGTGATGCGACTCGTTCTACATGATCATCATTACATAGTAATTATATAAATGAATTGAATGAATAAATATGATATATGTTACACTAATACCATTCTGGATATAAGGTATCTATAACCTTAAAAGAAGAATAAGAATTTATTCGGCAAAACATGCATAAGAACAAAAGGCAATAAGGACCCGAGTAACAAGTAACAATGAAATATTACTAACAAGAAGCTAAGAATATAACCATATATGATATCATATCAATATTTATGATTCTGTAATTAGTCAATAACATTATTTAAACCATTATACAGGAGCTTCGGACATGTATAAAGCAAATCGGACCTAAGTTAAGGGAAATATCACAATCTCATTTTTATTTGAGATTGTTTATTCATAAGTATTTACTAGGGTGTATTTTATCATCCACATCCATGTTTCATCAATATGTAATATTATTTCCATCCACCTACAATTGTTTAAATCCATTTTTACCCTTCGGTGAGTTTTTAGTAATATGTATGAAAGGAATCTTTTGTCATTTTTACAAGGTACTTTTTGACTTTTCCGACAAAAGAACGAAGAATGTTTTTTAACTTATACGGCATGAATGGATTTTTTAAACATTATTTCCAAGAAACTTCCATTACAAGTTTTCATGTTTATTTTTAATCAACTTCTTTTATTTTAATGTCGTATGACATGTTATGAAAGGAAAAATGTTTTTGAAGTAGAAATGATATTTTCCTCAAGAATGGAGTTCAAATGTTTTATCAAAATTATTTTTCATCTAAGATAATATAGGGTTATTTTTTAATCCCTATTATTACATTGATTTGATTATGTATTGAGGAAATTATTTTTATGAAGTCATTTACCTTATATGATTTGTTTTATGATGTCATGATGTTTCACGAATCCCATTTTTGATACATGTGTTATGCGATGATGTATGATTTATGATTATGTGGCACACATAAGAAAGGATTCATTATAAGATGGGTGGGACCTATATCTCCCTCCAATGCATTGGGTAAAGATTTTATATCTCATGAGATAGACAGGGCTGGAACGTTAGGTTATACGGGTTCAGTGAAACAGGACTGGAACGAGGGTGACTCGGTTCAGAAGGGACATTGTCCACTAAGATAGTCTTGGCAATGAGTCATGACTAACAAGAAATGATTTTCCATGATTATGTGTGCATGCCACAAAGTTTCAAGTTTCATGTTATGATTATGGGGATCTCATTTTCACTTCTATGATTTGTTCCATGTTAATATATTATGATCACTTTTGCAGGTTATGATTTTCAAAAAGATATGATATGATTTTTATTTCCTTTATTTACCCTTGCTGTGCATTTGAGCTCACCCTTTTATGTTTTCTTTTCCCTAGGATATAAAGAAAGGTTTTAGGTAAAAAAATGGATGATCATTATGGGAGATATTGATGATATTTCACCACAATTGGAAGATTACGTTCTGAGTTTCCAAAGACAACAAACTATTACGATCCTTATGTGTCTGTTTTTGTTATGTACCAAGTATTCCGCAAAAGTAATGTAATGTCTATGTACGTCAAGCTTCGGGTCTCTACACATGGATCCTTTACCTAACGTTTCAAAACAATCCGAACTCATTTGCTCAGTATTCTATATGTCAGTAGGGTTGTTTTCTAAAGTTTATGTCAATTTGAAACTGATATCAGAAACTTGTATCCATAACAGTGACATCGTGCATCGGATAGAGGTGAGGTTGATTCGTACATGTCAAAAATGACTCATATATTGTTGGCCTAAAGTATCAAAACAATCCTATTGCATTTTCTTGGTATTCCGTATGTCAGTAGTGTTGTTTTCTAAAGTTAATGTCAATTTCAAACTGATATCAGACACTTTTATTCATAATGGTCACACCGTGCATCTGATTGAGGTGAGGTTGATTCTTACATGTCACAAATGACACATGGATTGTTTTCCTAAAGTATCAAAACAATCCGAATGCATTTTCTCAGTTTTCTGTAAGTCACTTGTGTTGTTTTCTAAAGTTTATGTCAATTTGAAACTGATATCAGAAACTTTTAGCCATACCGGTCAGACTGTGTGTTAGATTGAGGTGTCGTTGATTTTTACATGTCACAAATGACTCATGGATCATTGTAATAAAATATCAAAACAATCCAAACAAATTTTCCTAGTATTCTGTATGTCAGTAGTGTTGTTTTCTCAAGTTAATGTCAATTTCAAACTGATATCAGACACTTTTAGCCATACCAGTCACACCGTGTGTCAGATTAAGGTGTGGTCAATTATTACATGTCACAAATGACTCATGGATCATTGTCCTAATGTATCAAAACAATATGAACATGTTTTCTTTGTATTCCGTATTCCAGTAGAGTTGTTTTCTAAAGTTTATGTCAATTTGAAATGACATCAGACACTTTTAGACATACTGGTCACACAGTGCGTCAGATTAAGGTGCAGTCGATTAGTACACGTCACAAATGACTCATGGTTAATTTTCCTAAAGTATCAAAACAATATGAATTCATTTTCTTGGTATTCTTTATGTTAGTAGTTTTGTTTTATATAGTTTATGTCAATTTGAAACTGATATCAGAAACATTTAGCCATATCGGTCAAACCGTGCGTCGCATTGAGGTGAGGTTGATTTGTACACATCACAAATGACTCAGGGATCGTTTTCCTTAAGTATCAAAACAATCCTAACAAGTTTTCTTGGAATTCTGTATGTGGGTATTTCATAAGAGACTCTCATTATGTTATTCTTTACTAGAAACTCAAATCATTTCTAAAACCATTTTTCATAATCTAACGATATGAAACATAAGAAAGGGTGATCATAGATTCTCAATAAGTGTAAACAAGAGAGATATCAATGATCATATAAAGATACCATAAGTAGTAAGAATTCACCATCATTGTCATATTTGTTTACATTCTCCCATCAGGTATGCTGCCCATTCGTTTCTAAACACATCTATATCATCTTGTGAATAGGAGTTTTTTCAACAGTCATAGTAGTACTAAAAAAATATAAACACACAAAGGATTAATAAATATTTAAAATGAACTAGTAATTTTTTTCAAAAATATCTCTTCAGGGATGCTAGTTTGTTCATAAAATATGATCTCTTTTATAAATTTACAAATATAATAACCACAGTCCTTTCTATTTGTTTGTTTCGAACACAGAAGAAACATCGAGAAAAATAAGTAATGTGTTTTGATATGTATTTTAATAGTGTAGTATAATTATATATACCCTGATACTTGTCTATTTGTAGATCTTGTGTGCCTTGTCGTTCTTAGACCCTGGATTAATTCCATCCTTTAAACGATATTCTTACATCGCCCTATCATAACAGAATTCTCATTAAAAGATAATATAAAATATATAACAGGATAGTTTTTTCTAAAATGTTGGATCCAGTATATTAAAAATTGTAAATCTACATCACGTGTGGTCGGTTTGTTGGATATCAATGCAGTGAATCTAGAAAATAAATCCTTGGAGTATCCAAATTGACTGCAATGAGCATCCAATGCTATCTAAAAACACAAAAAACAATAAGTAATGATATAAATGAAAATATAATTTCTATGATTAAAATTTAGAGTTTTACCCCTACAAAGTTTGTAATAAAAAGTTCATGGTAGTCGTAATTTGGCATTGAAACGTTCTGAGCAGGTTTGACATTAATTCAACCTGAAAATCAGAATCTATTTTATTTTTTTGTGTAGAGATGGTGTGAGGACTAACGAGTCCAAATTTGTATTCATGGGAAAATCCCTTCAATTATTTTTCATATATATGCCTGAGAAATATTTGAAATGTATTCAGCTATAATTATCATAGTATATCAGCTTCTGAAAAATAAAATCATGAAAACAAACCTCATGTATACATTTATAACTGATGCACCTAGCCAGTCGTATGTGATGATTTCAGCTACAATGTCAGCACTAACGAAATCTAATGTTTCCTCTCCATACATATCATTTTCACAAATAATAGTTTCATTATTGCTGCATTTCATTTTCGTATACACATAATATTTCAATGATATTAAATGTGGATATAGAACGGGTGGGGTGAAGGTTCCCTCAGTAGATCGTTTTGATAGGCTGGTTGATCCTTTTGACCCGTTATTTCATTTTAGCTCCTTCCTTTTGTCCTTCTTTAATACCATTCATCGGTTCATCCCTTTTCAAATTAAATGTTAAATTTTATTCTTGAAAAATGAATTGGAAATGAATACCTCCTGGTTGACATGTTTTTTTACATGATTCGACAGCCATGGAACAAATGTGAAAACATCTTTTTCCTCCATATGAATGTTGTCATCGTCATTTTGCACGGGTATCTTAGCGCTTGGCTCATGAGCTACATTTATTGACACTTTTACATGACCGGTTTGAAGTGGTCTGGAGTGTAGCCTGTCATTCTGCATATTGAACATCGTAGCCCTCGCTACAAGGTGATGGGTGATAGTTGACAGATACAAATCAAAGTAATTTTCGCCCTATAGAATATAATTACAAGAAAGGTATCAGTGTCTATGTGATTCACATTTCATAGAAACAAATATTAGTGCATTGATTACCTCGGTCAAGTCAGATCATTGAGGGGAATGGCTCGCCTCAAAGCTAGTGGGGGTTGGGGATGGATGTTCATGAGTTGTTTCATCTCTTCGCCTCTCCCCCATCATTATTTCTAGCAACTCTCCCTGACTTTGGAATTTTTATTCAATGGTAGCTAGTATAACTCTCATCATTTTCATTTCTTTAGTTTGTTCCTCCTCTTGTTTTTTTCTGAAAATATTCCTGGGGTGTCACCCTAAAACCTGAACCTCTGACGTGTCCATACTCTTCTTGCAGTTTCAAGGACACTGAAAGTATGTCCGCATCTGTTGCAGGTGTTGTTGATTCCTATGACTATGTCAAATAGAAAATATGGGAAAATAAGTAATTATCATGATGTAATAGTGATTTAAAGAAAAAGAAATTTATATTATATCATACTTACACATGTTTCCCACACTTTTTGTGTGTTTTTATATACCAGTTTCCCCTCTTTATTAACGCGGGCCTCCTTCCATACCACGTGGAATGGGATGGAAGTGGCTTGGGATTTAGATTCATCAATCTGCATATAAACAGAGAAACATGGTTACAGTGTTGTTTTATGTCACATAAATGTATTATAGTACTTTTAAAATACCTACCAATTGTTTTTCAATTAAAGCGTACCCCATCCTTGCTTTACATTAGGGGTACGCTGGTTTTGCTTCCTGTTCATTATTTTTAGCACTCAATTGCTATTTCATAAATAAAAAACTATCAATCAAAGTGATGATTAAAAGCATTGTTAAACAACGTGTCACCAAACACATTGTACCTGAGATGTCTTCTCTGCACGATGGTTGCAAAACGCATCCCACGCTCCTTGGGATATCAAGTGTGCATAAAGAGGGGGTGGGTGCGGCTTGATTTTCCCTTCAGCATATTTTCGATGACATTTCATTAAAATGGTGTGAAAGCCTCTATGAACCCTTCCTACCAGTCCTAATACATATTCTTTTTGCGAGACATCTACTATAATTGCACTCTTCAAGAGATGATGTATGGTTAGACAATATTTAAGTATTTATTTTATTTTAATATAATAAATTAAATAAATTTAAATGTAATGTTACCATAATCTCTTCCCACATTAATGTTTTCAGCTCACTGACAACATGGTTCCACGCCTCTAAATAAATTGGCACATGTTTCTGAGTGACGATTCCTTTGTAGATACTAAACATGGCTTTGATGGGGTTTACATGATGGCCTCGCTTATTCCACCCCACCTCATATTTGATGCCTTTTGCTTTTTTCCTTAACTATTTTGGATAAAATTGTCAAACTACGGTGCACCAATTTTATTTGTGTCGCAGCGGTTTCATGGCCTACCATTTCTTCGGTTTCTGCATCATCATTATGTTTTTATGAAGCGCTGGCATCAGAACTAGGACCAAAAACAATAGGTTGAGAAACCTGTTGTACCTCAACAATGGGAGCAGAAATAACAGGTTGAGAAACCTATTGTTCCTCAACAGTGGGACCAGCCGCAAAATGTTGAGAGACCTGTTGTACCTCAGCATTGGGACCAGCTGCAACAGGTTGAGAAACCTTTTGTTTCTCGGGATTGGGTGCATCAGCAGATGCAGAAGTCATTATCTTGCAGAAGAGGTTTAACATTTAATTTAGATCACATAAAAGTAGCAGCGAATAGATAATAACATAATATAACACGATCTATATTACAATAAAAAATAACTTGACAATTAAACTCTATTTTTCTTTGAAAGGATAAAGGGATTTTCCCCCTCTATATACTATTCATATCCCTTTATTGTGGTCTCCTATGACAAACAAAACGCCATCAACATTGGGACCACTGCGAAATGATTGCAATGTCCCAATTAAAGGGTCATCCTCCAATGAATTTTCATCTGACCCTTCAGTTGTTTGGGTCGATAACAGAACAATTGACCAGTTTTGGTTTGTGGGTTCTTGAACATAAAATACTTGCACTCCCTGTGATGCCATTATAAACGGTTCATCTTTCTCCCCTTCCTTACCGAAATCAACTTTCACAAATCCCAATTCATCTAATTTAAAAACACTGTTGTTATCAACCCACTTTCATTGAAAAATCAAAACATGGAATTCTGTATAATCCAACTCCCATATTTTTTTGATGATGCCAAAGTATGACATATTCACATAAATTGTATTTTTTTTCCTTAGCATCGGAAACATGCATTGATTCATCCACACGTGTAACCCCACTATTCTGCATCTTACTGTCTTCATCGAGTTCATTATTATAAAATTTATAACCATTAACTACATAAGCATTGTATGATAATACATACACACTTGGTCCTCTAGCTAGCCATCAATGTCGGTATGAAATTGACTTTGGATTTTCATCTGAATTATTAAAAATATGGTCTCGAAACCATCCTATAAATTGTCGGTTATATGTATTTGATATCCATTTTTCAGCCCTAGATGGATTCAAATGCCTAATAATTTCATTGAGGGTTTCAACATATGGGTCAATGTCGAAATTTTTATGCATAACATAAAGGTGGGCCTGCACTTGATATGTAATATTGATTGTGACAATCTTTCTTCCATAAATTACTTCACCCTCAAGCCTCCTAGTGTGACGAGATTTCGGTAGGCCAATGCTTTCCACACCAGACAAGTATTTGGTACAGAATTCAGCGACTTCCTCAACAATATATCACTCCTCAATACAACCCTCTGGATGACTTCCATTTTTGACATAACCTTTCAAAATGTTCAAATACAGTTCAATGGGGTACATCCATCTATAATGTACAGGACCACATAGTTAGATCTCTCTCACCAAGTGGACCATCAAATGAACCATCATATCAAAAAATGAAGGTGGGAAGAACATTTCTAATTCAAATAATATGATGGAAATTTCTCTTTCCATAGTTGGTAATTTCGCTAGGTCTATAACTTTGTTGCAAATATCTTTGAAGAAGAAACACAGATTCGTTAATGTATGGTGGTAATTCTTGGGAAAAAATGCAATGTAAAGCAATAGAAATGATATATTGCATCAGAACATGGAAGTCATGTGATTTCAGACCTTTTAGCTTCAAATCACTCATTGAGACGAGGTTCCAGATATTTGACGAATACCCCTCTATAACCTTTACGTCATTAAAGAAGTTGCAAAATTGATATCTCTCCTGCCTGGAAAGCATGTAAGCATTAGGAGGAAGAAATGTTCGTTTTCACCCTTCAATGGTGCCAACTCTTCTTGTATTCTCATATCAACCATGTCCAACCTTGCCTTAATTCTATGCTTTGTTTTTTCAGGTGTATTTAGAAATGTGTTGATGACACTATCAAATAAATTTTTTTCTACATGAATAACATCAAGAAAATTTATGACATACAGACAATTATAGTATGGTAATGTATTGAAAACTGATCTCTTTTTCCAAATGATTTTAGTAAGGTTTTTCAAAGCCAGTTTACCAAAAGTAGTGTCCACATTTTTAACATTCTCAAACAATTGATCACCTATTAGTGGAGATGGTGTTGTACATTCTTCTGAACTTCCATCTAATGATGTCTTCCAAGATAGGTACTTATGCCATCAGGGTAGAAATCTGGGATATCCTAGAAACACCATTTTCAATGAATGTTTCATCCAAATTGATTGGGTACCTTGTTTGCAAATGGGACACTCTTCAGTTCCTTTAATTCTATATCCTAAAAAATTTCCATAAGTAGGGAATTCATTTATCGTCCCATACAACATGGCTCTCAAAGTGAAATTTTCATTTTTGTAAGCATCATACAATGTAACACCTAAATCCCACAATAATTTTAAATCTTCGATCAATGGAGATAAATAAACATCAGTATCATTGCCCGTTTCTTTTGTTCCTGATATAAGAATAGATAACATGATGTATTTTTGTTTCGTGCATAACCACAGTGGAAAGTTATAATTTACCAATATAACCGACCATGTACTATGACTGTTGCTTTGAAAACTAAAAGGATTCATTCCATCTATAGATAACACAAGGCGAAGGTTTCCCGACTCATTTCGAAATTCAGGATACTCTTGATCAATTCTCTTCAACTAAGGAGAGTCTGCTGGGTGACTTAGTATCCCATCTTCAATTCTTGTATTCGCATGCCATGTAAATTGTCTTATAGTCTCCTCACTTCCATATAGGTGCCTAAACCTTGGAATGATTGGAAAGTACCATACAAATTTAGTAGGACTGGAATCATCTTTCTTGTATCTAGAAGCAGCACACTTTGGGAATTCTTTATGTGATTTATGGTCCTTGCGAAATAGTATACAGTCATTCGAGCTAGCATGTATTCTTTCAGAGATCATACCCATCGATCATAGAATTCGTTTGGTGTTGTATGTTCGGCTCGGGAGCCCATTATCTGCTGAGAGTATGTCGTTTAGGAGAGCAAGTAGTTCCATAAAACTGGCGTCACTCCACCCATTGTCTTCTTTCAAATTATACAGCTTTAGTACAGCTGACAGTACTGTATATTTAGTGCAACCAACATACAATGTCGTATTTGAACAACTTTTTAACTTCTCAAACAATTTTGGGCAATCACAAATTTCATCTTCGACGTTCCTTCTCATTTCCTCAATACAATCTTCAACATAATTCACATTTGTAATCACATCCTCCATATATTCATATTCATTGTTCATTTTTGTAATCATATCAGATGATCCATAAAACACAGTGTTATCTCATCCACTACCTACAATCTTTGTTTCCCCGTGTTTATTCCAACATGTATAACTCTGATATATTCCATGACAAATCAAGTGTTTTTCCAACTCCCCTGGACTAATTTGTTTTGAATAAAAACAACATAAAAACGAACAAAAGATTTGAGAAGGGTCATATGCATGATCTTTTTCAAACATGATAAACTCCTTCATGCCTTCTTCATACTCTTTTGTCAACTGGTTGGCATTCATCCATTCTTTATTTATATTCATCCTATTTAAAATCCAATGGATGAGTATATAGGTTATGGGAGAATTAATATGAGTAGAATTTAAATAAAAAACTAGATACTTCAAAAATGGTGGGGGCGTGCTCATTAATAGCAAATCATGGGTGGTTCTTGGGATTCATCCATTCTCTTCCTCTCTTTGACCCACTGATGAGGGGTGGTTCTTGGGTGTTTTTTATAGTGAGTTAGTGTGTTCTTCCCTCATACATCCTCCATTACTATTATCATTTACTTCCCTATGATTTGGGATGATTTTAACTAGGATTAGTGTGATGATTTCACTATATCATCTTCAAATCAATTTAGATGATGTAGATTTTGTTTGTATTGGCTAGAGGTTATCCTCAGATGATGAATGCACCATGTTTTGTGTGGTTTAGGTGGTGTTGTGTCTCCTAGTGAGTTTTTGAAAGATTATTCCGAATTATATTAAGGTTAATAATTAATTATATGTTTCTATAATTAATTATTTGGTAATTGTGCCTTGACATTGAGTCTCAATCATTGGTACAAAATTAGATAAGGCATATACAGTCTTTGTTGAGGATGTGTTGATATTGGTGAGGGGGTTACTCCATTTTTTGAGGTAGGTGTGCCCTATAATACAAAACCATGTACCAATTTATGCATGATTGTGCATTCATGGATGAGTATATGTGTTCCAGTGAAAGGGATAGAAATCAAGGGCATCCTAGGTAAATAAATAGGGGGTTTTTGATCCACCAAGAGATAGAGTGAGGGTTCAATTGAATGATTGTGATTTTATGATAATCCAAAGATTATGTCTCCATGGAGGTGAGGTTTCTAGTTGTGTTTATGAGAGGATCGTGTTTGGTATGATATTTCTATAGCCTAGTTAGGTTTTATAAGGCTATTTGAGTAGGTATTAGAGTCTTAGGCCTAGAGAAGATGGATAATATAGTTTTATATATCATGTATGGAGGGGAAAACCCTATTAAGGATATATAAGAGTCATGGTGTGTGTGATGAGTAGGATATTATATATAGGGATTGGTGAAGTGTGACATAGTGGATTTCATCCTTATAATTGGATTAAGAGATCTCCAAGGGGAGATATGATATAAGTGGGGTTCATGGTAATAGTCTGTATGAATTAGAATAGGGTATCCAAGGCCCACCTAGGCATTTTATACATAAAATATTAGTAGGACACCAATAATGGGGAACCAAATATAAATTATAATATACAAGGTTTATCTATATGAATGAAAATAAATAAAAAAAACACATTATAAAAGAAATAAAGTAAGATTGTTGTATGGTAACTAATAAAACAGAAATAAAACAAAAAACACTATATTCAGTGAGAATAAATACATTAGACAATGTCTTACAAAAAACAGTCTCATATTCTAATAAAACCATACCACATACTTCACAGATATTTTCCGAAACCCAAACATACCCAACCCTTTAGAACAATGAATCTCATATTGGCTGATACGAAACTGATACACATGAACCATGGATCCTATTTAGGAATCTAAAAACCAACACCTTGAGGGCCATGGATCTTATATAGGCACCAAAAATCAAGACACCTCAGTCACCATGGATCCTCTCTTGTCTCCTAACATACCACAACATTGGGAACCATGGATCTAGTTTGTGACCCAAACATACCAATACCATTGTAACTATGAATCAAGTCTATACCCCTAATATACCAATACAAGGGTCACCATTGGTATAATCCATGACCGTAGTGTACATATAAGGGGAACATGGATCACAATTATCCCCTAGAATATGAACCCACTTAAATAGGGAAACATCACCTTATAAGCTTGTTGTATTATCTTGGCCTGATGAAAAACCATCACACATCCCATAAACGTAGTGTACATATAATGGGAATGAATTCCACATTCTTCCCTAGAAAATCTATTGGGTTTTTTACTTATGGATGTACACCCATATCCATCATCTATTTTATAATCTCTTATCCCATAAGCTTTACCTGATTCGCTCTCAATACAACAATTCAAATTCCACCTTCTAAATAATATCACTTTTATTATGGCCATTATACCCTATGACTATTTCACAAAAAAATCATTAACAAGTCATAATGGTGAACACATCATAATTCCAACCACCCAACTACAACTAGGAAGGATAGTTACCCACACATACAAGCGAAAAAACTAGATGAGAGTAGAAATCTACTTAAAGGTGGGGGTGAATAAATGGTTACGAAGAAATCATAATCTAAACGCATTTTCGAATACCTATTAGTGAAAAAAGAATATTGATAGTGGTGGTAAAATGATGATATTGATTCAATTAAAGAACTAACATATATCAAGGGATAATTACATGGTTCACAAATAGTTGGTATAAATTTTCTTATACTTAGGGTTCATGATGTCCTGAATCTTGGTCTTGGTTTATTATCAATAAGAATAATGAACGGAGTAAGGATATAACCATATAGTCCCATGTACGCGATATAATGATCTAAATCTATAAGTTCATCAATTTATCCTTTGTCAACCACAAGTGCCTATAGAATTTGGATTGTGTGTGCACCCATATTATTCTCCCCAAATATTAACTAAACCATCACTGGAACAATACATGGATTTAATGGTTGGGTAACTGAAGGATTCTTAATTGAAACCAAATCATTGATTCAGGTCATGTAACATTATATTTATAGAGATTAAATGTTATTGTAAGTGAATTATTTCCATAGGGAATGAATCCTAATTCCAAATGACTTAGAAACATTGTACCACATAGTATGTCATCCTCTATAAGATTCCATAAATATTTCCTCAAATTTGTTCTACCCAAGGAATCTAATTACACTTCTCATTCAGGATTCTATAAAGGTAATAGTCATATGCATTACACCCCAAATCCTAATCAACTCTCACACACACAAGCATCACACAAAAAAATTACGCCAAATCATAATTAATCTCAATATTGACAATAAATCAAAACATAATTAATTCATGCAAATTAAATTTTACTCACCTTATGGAGGAGGACCTGGTGGTGGAGGAGGAGGAGGCATCGATAGTGGACACAATGGAGGTTGCAGAGGTAGAATGGAGGCAGCGCGGATGCAGCGCGAAGGCAGCACAGAGGCAGCGCAGAGGCAGCACAGAGGCAGCGTCCAGGCAACGGAGGTAGCTCGGAGGTAGAGGTGGTAGAAAAGGTAGCAGAGTAGATTGAGGAGGAGGAGGAGGAGGAGGAGGAGCCACGGTGGATGAGGAGGAGGAGGAGCCGCGACAATGGAGGAAGAATATATGTAGGCGTCAGATGAGGAGGAGGCAATGGCCGTGGCAGAGGAGGAGGAAAATGAGGTGGCGGCCGTGGCGGAGAGGAGGCAACATCGAAGAGGAGGAAGCGGCACATGGTAGGGATTCTGTGAATGTTTGGCATGGTGTGGGGAAGAGGAGGAGGACCCGGTGGATTTTATAAATCCCACATGGACCATTATCAGCTCTAGTAAAAAGCACTGATAAAGGGTGACTTTATCAGGGCTTTTCATTTTAGCGCTGATAAGACCCCCTTTATTAGTTCTTTTGTAGCGCTGATAATGACATACATTATCAGCTCAATTAAAAGCACTGATAAATGTATAAATTTATAATTGCTTTATATTATTATATATTTAATTAAAATGATATTTATGAGAAATATATTTATATTTATTAATAATTATAACTCTAAATAAATATATCTTTATTTATACGTATAAAATTACTTGAAATATATATATATATATATCACTGAAAATATAATAAAATATATATTTATTTCTTAAATATAATTTAATTTTAATTAAAAGTGTAGATTTTTTATAACATATATATTATATGGGTAACATAATTAATTATAAATCAATAACACATCAACTTGATTAGTATTTATAATCTATAAATGAACATTATTCATGCACATATATATACGCATATGTATGATATATTCATTGATGCCAATTTATTGGAAAACACATAAATATTCAATAATTTTAATTATACATATATATTAAAATGTACTATATATTTATAAATAAAACAAATAAATTAAATATAAACAAATATATTAAATATATATCAAATATAATTAATTAATAAATATAATAAATATAATGAATTAATAAATCTAATAAATCTTATAAATCTAATAAATATATTTATTATTAATATTATAATTATTTAGTTATATATATATATATATTTGGTTATTACATTTTTTTTATTTAATGTATACAATAAACATTATCAGTTCTAAGAAAAGCACTGATAAATGTAACCTTTATCAGCGCTTAGAAAAGTGCTGATAAAGGGATATTTAAAGCGCTGATAAAGGCCTACCCCTGTATGAGAGCTTTTCCATTAGCGCCGATAAAGGCATGCACCTGCCTTTCCCGGTTTTGTGGTAGTTTAGAAAAGAGAAAATCCACTAATGCCCAGTAAATTTAACTCTTTATGATTTCCCAAATCATCGAGAGATTCTCTATAGATGAGGTTATTGTGGAATTCTCCTTAGATGCATTGAGGGGGATGAAACTACAGCTTTCATGAAAGAGGTAAATAAAAGAGTCTTTGGTTCCCACCATTCTTGGAACATACATTCTGATAAAATATTCTTGGATAATTTTTTCAATCAATGATGTAGGATTGAACATATTTCACAAAGAAGATTCATCCCTTCCAGGTTCATGCCAACTTCATTCATAAACCCCTGGAGTTGCTACATACAACCAAAAACACCTAAAAATTTTCTCTATGGGGAATGTATTTAGTAATACCTTATCTTCTATATATGGATATATAGATCAAGAACAACCTTAATGTTACTAATATTCTTCTCGAAATTTTCTGACGTAATACCCATTAATGAAGTCGGAGCCAAAATAATTATTATCATTGTCAAAACTAATATCATTACTATATTTGGTTTCCCTCATAACATATTGATAAATAAAGACACCAATTCCAATTCTGGAGAGTTATGGAAGTTATAACAGGAATATAATATCACATCCAACCATTCATCCAACTATCATACAATGGAAAATGTATAAATATATGCTTTCAAAAAAAACCTTATCGAACATACTCTTTATAATTGTGTATAAAGATAAGAAATGTTTTCTATATAATCTATTTCATGCCACGTGGGCTTACCATAAAACTACCCATAATGCACCATGGCCAGCGTTATAGTCATTGTTATACAAGATAGAAGCAGTTCTGCCCATTGAATTTTAATTGCCTTCACTCGGAATTGTTTTTTGTGGCCATTTATCTATAGATGGGTAGTATCAAAAGTGACTAGATGGCCTAGATAAATTCAATGATAAGATATTACATATCTTGCATAGTGTTGAAGTCTAAAAAATTGAATAAAATGAGATTTCAACTAGAATGTTCTCCTCTGTTCATTCCACTAAGGAGAATTGGAATTGGTGTTTAGGACTCTATTTAATATTGGAAGGAAGACTCCAAAATTTGAGCCAAAGTGGGATAGAACATAATCTATACATAAGGTATACTATAATATAGCTTATTTTTTTACAACTATGGATAAAGAACCCACTAACAATCCACCCAATGAAATGTTCATGATGAAATAATTTGTGTAATAACAATGTGTATGTTCTAGTTGCACGATATTTAACTACGTAACAATAAATTTATTGGTTTCATGATGTTAAACTACATAACTATAAATGTATGTGTTTCATGATGTTAAACTGCTAATAATAAATTTCCTTGTTTCATTATGTTAAACTATATAAAACCATACATATGTTCTATATGACATTAAACTTTGTTGCATATTTGTCTGTGTCACATGATGTTAAACTGTAATACATGATGTCATAGTCGCATGAGTTGAAACTAAAAACAACATTTTCCATCAACACACAACATTAAACTATATGGTTAAATATCTCCTTCATTTTACATTTATTAATATCCCTAGATACCATAAATTGAGATTATTTTTGGTCCTATAAAAGAAGAATATATTTCATGTGTATTCATTACTTACATCATTTCCACTCCTTAGTGGAACATGAACCACATTTCTCTAATTTTTTGACTCAGATCTGTATAGGGAACCATTTTCAATAACAATGAGTGGAATGATTCTCATTCCTATGAGATATATAGTGTCACACAAGTCTTCTATCTTTAACCCAGACAAAACCATAAAAGAAACTATTTCCCATTTCATTGTATATCAGCTAAATCTATACTAGAAACCATTCTAGAAAATATGGTTTAATTATTATTCCATATTTTATTTTGGCCCCATCAATTATTTTGATTTGTATTAAATCTATTCTTCTTACATAAGAATTCAATTATTGTTGGTAACCATCCTCAAGGATTTTGTGTGGCTTGCTTCTCATTCCAATGAGAATCATAGTAACACCTTCGTCCTATCCACTGGACTAGTTTCAATATTTTTTATTTTCATGCCAGTTCATCTTCATCCATAGCACAAGGCATTAAACAACATGGAACATTTCATGAACTACATGTGGCTTGATTCATATCCTTTAAAGGTACATAGTGACACAAGGATCTCCTATCTCAGGTCCAGCTACAATGTGGGAAAAGTCCCTTCACCCCCTATATGTACGAATCATACATTATTAAGAAGAAACATGAAATAATATACGTGTCTTGATTTTTTCTTCAACAAGATACGTAGTGATTCTCAGATCTCCAAACATCGGTCGAGTAACAATTATTAATTAATCCCATTTACTTCCTATGTATGAATAATATCTACATAATTAACCTTTCATGTCCTTTATTCTAGCCCCAAAAAGATATATAGTGACACCTAAGTCCTATCCACTGGTCCAACTGTAATATTTCATTAACATCAGGTCATTCATGTACTTTCCAAATGATGATAAACTACATGAAAAAACTAAGTATTTCTTGATTCTCATTCTAATGAGATATATAGTGAAATTTGAATTTCTAATCATGGACCCTTCCAGGACAAAAGATATCTTCCTCAAATCAAAATATAACTGGTTTTGGGGAAGCACCTTTGAGAACTATGTGTGTCTTGATTATTATCCCAATGAGATATGCAGTGAAACCCTGATGTTTTATCTTCAGTCCAAACACAAAAAAATACTATTTTATTATTTGGATGAATGAAACCTGCACATGAAACATTTGGAGAACTACATGCATCTTGATTCTCATTCCATTGAAATACATAGTGACACATAGATCTTTTACCTCTTGTGTAGGGAGAAATAATATAAAATTCCCATATTTCATGGTGTATGAACCAATCATTCATGGGAGACATGTCATGAACTATGTTTCAATTGATTCTAATCCCATTGAGATTCATTGTGATGCCCAGATCACCTTACCTTCCACTAGTTATGATTTTGTAAGAGAAACCCCTTTCTTTTTCTTCATTCCTGAGTCTTATCTGTGTAGTGATATCCTCCAAAAAATTTCAGTTGATTATCAATTCAATGAGATACATGGTGGAGCATCTAAATATTTCTTTAGTTCCAACCTTAATCAGGGAATTTATAGAAAATACATATTCACCACATCAGAACACTATTAATATGGGGAACAATTTCAAGAACTATTTGTGGCATGATTATTACTCAAGAAAGATATGTATTGCCAAATGGGTCATATTCCATGGATCATCCACCATTTAATCATCATACCCCTATCATGGAATTAATTTACCTTTGTGTTGTAGAGGAAACCATTTCAACTCATCGTTTATCACATCTTGAACAAATCACGTGGGCTTAGGTATTGGGTAAAGAGATTCTCTTCATAAATAAGGTCTATCAATTACTATAAGGTTTATCAATGGTCCAGATTGTAAGACCTAAAAAGGCACAATATATTTCCCCACTAAAAAAATGATAAACTACACTTTCCCTCATTTAAGAACTATGTGTGGATTGATTATCACCCATATGAGATATGTAGTGACGTCACGATTTTCAATATTAGACCTAGCTGCATCATCATATGAATAAAACTCTACTCTTCTATGTATGAGTCAGATCAAAATGAGGATGTCTAATATGAGTTTTACTTTTACAAATTAAATAATATGTGTTAAAACTATGAAGGACTAGATTCTTTCTTCGAAAAGATACATAGTGACACTTAGCCCATGTGCTATATTTCAACCGAATTGTATTTTTCCATTTCTCGTCGAACCACCCAAGTCCTTACAAGAAGATGTTAAAATACATGGCTAATGAACTTTTTTTAAAACATAAAACTATATTGATCCACAATTCCCATTTCTTTTCATGTAGGTTATGTTTTCATCTACAACATAAGTTGTTAAACTGTGTGCAAAAATTCTTAACCACATGACGTTAAAATTCACGTTGTTCAGAGAACTATGTATGGCTTGATTCTTATTCTAATTTTGAAACATTTTGAAAACTAGGCCTCATATCATACTCTCACCCATGGTATAAATGAAAATAACCCCTCTATTGCACATGACCATATCATATATAATATTTTTTGGTCCCTCTCCTTAGAGAACCGATCAAAGAATCTAGATATGTCCCATTTTATACATATTAGTCAGATTTGTGAACAGGTCTCTAAATTCATTGACAATATCAATCCAAACACTTCCTGTATGAATAAGAAAATACACCCTTTCACACATCATACTACTAATCTTGGAATAATTTCAGATCATCGTGGTCTTTATTTGGTTTCTAGAGGGAAATTTTCTAATACTCAATCGCCCATTTTTCCAGACTATATAATATGTGCACCAGTTGGCCTTAAAAAAATTTGATTACATAATGGTTCTTTCAGCCCAAGGATTCATTTATTTGGATCTAAAACACATTCCCTAGTGGGTCCTACACAATAGATCCCCCATAAAAGTTTTTTCAATTAGTGGTAACTTCATTTTGGGGAGAAGCCTCATCTTCCCCTTTATGCATTATTGCTGGTATGTAGGAACCAACAATTTAAAGTGGTCATCCTTTGTATATTTGTCTCATATCCTTTCTCCTGACACTAATTTATCCAATACCATGTTTTAAATTTTCCATCTTAATATGTTCAAATCATATTGAAATGACCTTGGTCCATTTGACCACAAATCTGCCATTGTTTCCATAATATTGATATCCTAGTCTTATGAACTAAATCTATTGGCACAATGATTTCTATATTTTGTCTAAATATTGGTATAGAGAATATTTATCCAATTTTATGGAGATCATGACTAGAAATATGTTTTCTATATTTGAGTACATTTCTCCATAAAACCAAACTATTCCTTTAAATTATTATGAATCACCATAAACATTCATCAGATTTTAGTAAATAAAATGTCATAATTATAGAGAACTCATTTACATGACATTATAGTATATGCCCAAATAGGACTTGCATAAAATTCATGAACTTAGTGGGCCAGTCAGCCTATGGATTCCTCGTTTTTGATAGGAATCATATCTATAATTGGACTTAAATAATACAACCACCCCTATGGTCTCATCAAATAGTGGTAACAATGTTCTTGGAAGATCCCCCTATAAAAAACATTATCCCTTTTCTATTTTTATTCATCAAGATTCAGAAATCCCCAAATCACATCTTAAAATTTTCCATTTCCATACCTGAATATGGTAGCACATTTCAAGATATATTTCTAGGAATTGGAAAACCATCAAATCTTCGGTCAAATTTAAACACCTCAAGTCGAATCCCTTAATGTCCTTATTGTAGAAATTTAAAGTACAAGGCTTGTTTTACTTTCATCATGAATTTAAACTGCGTGACATACTATCCATGCTATATGAATTTAAATTGCACAACCCCCCAATTCCCTTGTTTCATGACTTTAAAATTCAAATAAAAAATACTTTAATGTTCTTGCTGCATTACTTGAAATTGCACAGTATAATCTCCATATTGCATGAAAATATATAGTATAAAAAATATGATAAATTTTTTTGTGGAAAATATAACCTCTTACATACACCAAATTTTTGTAGCTTTGGTTCTTTATTCATGACCTATATCGGTAGAGATGACCCCTTTATTTTTAGACACCTTTCTTTGGAAAAGCAACCCACTATGGTCTTGATACATCCAAATCATAATCCCCTTTGAATATTAGTAGTAGAATGTCATAAATCTTGAGAGCTCTTTTACATGACTATGCAGTATGTTCCCCATATGGCCTTGAAAAAAATTCACCTGTGTAATGGGCATGTCAGCCTATGGTCACCCCAACATGACTTTGCATTATATTCCCTAATTGGTCTTTCATAAAACAACCCCCACAACTTTATTGTCATTTATCAGTTATATTAGTTCTTTGAAAATGACTCCTCTATTCTTATTCTACAATTTATGTATTTTATGACCATAAAAATTATGACTCGAGACTCCCCTAGAAAGTATCTAAAAAATATTAGGACCTTCCCAACAATCAATGCCTTATTATGGATCAAATCCCAAAATTCATTCTCAAAGCCGTTAAACCTAAAACATTAGAATTATAAGTCCAATCAGTATAACACTAAACTATCTATATAAATAGAAATTGTACTCACCTTGTTGAAAACCCCATAAAAGGAATTCAGGAAATAATTCGAGTCTCATCTCACTATACCTTCACTTTGTATAGTTTATGCATTATCAAGCGATAAACAATTTAAAGGAAAAACATGTTTTGCTGAAAACCAAAAATGGGGACCCTATGAAAAAGCCATGTTATCACCCACTAAGTCTACTCCATATTGGGATTATGCAAGAAATAAGATAATAATACTGAAGAGACAATTTTTTACAGAGTTTTCCATATTACCCTACAAACATTCAAACTATTCTTGATAGTCCACATTTCTTAAGAAATAATTAGAGAATCCATCCCGACATGATGTAGCTCCAAAACCCACAAAATGAGGTTAAAATGTTTCAAAGTGACATATTTTTACGTAATAACTAGATTATATTCATTAAAAAATAATCGAATTCTAAGGGGGTTTTGCAGACACCATAAAAGGTTTTCAATAAAAATATTTGAAAAACGTTCTCAATAGGGATCAAGAAGATTGTGGTTCACTCTACTTTTTCGTGGGGGTCCGTGATGGTAGAAAAGGAATAGTAATTTAGGGAATGGATTATATCCAAAAATGGATCATGGATAGGGGTGTGGGTAAATACTTTTTGTTATAGATAAACTAATTCTCCTATGTTTCTATTGATACTCTATTCCATCACATTGATCAAAAAGTAAAAAAGGAAATTCCTTGGAAAAGGAGGGAAAATATATGGAGAATTTCCTAATTTGAAAAGGATCAAAATTAGGGTCTTTAAAAGTACCTTGAATCATTGTTGGGGCACAAGTACTTGTGTGACACATCCCTCACATAACACCTCATCACATGAGTACCAAGTCTCCATCACTTAGGGTACCATATTTTCTTATAAATAGACCCTTCAGGTATTCATTTGGACATGAAAAATTTCCCTTAATCTCTATTCATTCAATGATCACTATATTGCTTCTCCCAAGTCCTCCAAAACCTCAAAGGTAGTTTCATAACACTAAATACAGTGGAATTAGAGGGGGGTAGTGAGAATTAGGTTATCCAAGTGTTAAGAAATAACAATAGTTGCGTGAGTCAATTTTCAAACCCCCTAATTTAAGAACACATTCATGACATCACTTCCTATAGCCGGAAGTGGCATGTCAAACTTCCAAGAATACATTTGAAGACTCTTCAAGGATTCATCCAAATCTAACCCAATTATAGTAATCCAGTTTTTTCTTCACTTATAGTGACATTAGTTTTCCCATTCTTACATGAGGATTCCAAAACTTCATGCCACTTACTTTAGAGACCTTACTTGATGTTCACCCAACCTTTTAGCCTACTCAAGCCATCCATTAGGCCTCTCTCAAATCCATTCATGGAAATTATTTTTCTTCTCTGGCTCTTTTTTCTAAAATAGATCATGTTAAATCCTCCAACAAGAACACCTAATATACCTAATATTATGGAATGGAATATCTGCATGTCTCCCTTTTGGATATGGATGTAAATGGTTAGAGGTTTCCTACACTTATCCTTCCATTGTCTAAGGGACCTCATTGTGTCTGTAAATTTGGATATATATAGTCACATAGACACTTACCACTGGGAAAATTTTGAGGAGTTCATGGTATTTGATTCTTGGGATATGACTGAACCCTCCATCTCTCAATTTTAAGACCCTTTACTTTTGTTACCTGGTCGGGAGGGTATGAGTCACACCTGTTTTTCCTTTTGAAAAATTAAAATTATCCCTCCCCACTTTAGGACCAATATTAGTGAATCCATCTAAGTGTAATCCCCTAGAGTTTGATGTAGGAGTTTGAAGAATATATCCCCTCTCTATCCTTAACCTTCACCCCTTCTTTACATTTGACCCTCATCCAATATAAAGGTAATAAGGGAAGGTAACATAACCACAACCCCTTCCACCATTGGCCCGAACACTTCCAACAACAATGGAGGAAAAATATGTGTGGTTTCTTGAATCTTTCACATATTATTGGTTTTCACACGGAGCATGTCTCGCATGGGATTAGAAATTTTAATGATCATAAATTTCACAAAATCCACTTCATGTAATTAAGTACAAGTATATTGATTCCCACCATAACTAGGATATTTAGAAAGACATAACATAGGGCCTAAGCAAAATGGACATCCTCCTCAGGATTATAACCCTAATATACTTAATCTGAGAAAAATTATAATGAATAGGCATATAATTAAATCCCCCTAAATCTATATTAGTAATTACATATCTAGTGGACCATGTTACATGGGCAGATAATGTAAACATAAACATATTTCTCTCAAAGGGTTGTACTCCTTTTTGAGACATACCAAACTATGTAGGATTTGATTCCAATCCAAACAAGATACGTAGGATGCCTCCCTAAGGATCAATCCCATCATTCCAAATAAACAATTTTATCTTAGAATAAAATCATCATTAGGGTCTAATTCCACTTGGGAGCTCAAATTTCTTACATGTTCCTTGGGCTACTTAAGCATAAGTCCCACACTATGCATTGACTATGCACCTAACAAATATATGTCCCTACCAAATGACATTGAAATATACATTTTGGTCCTTATCACATGAACATAAAATGTATGATGTGACCCCATTAAATAGCACTGATGTATGTGGGTTCTGATTCCATTCACAAGGGTATGTAGGAATCCCACATATGAGGTCAACCCCAACATCAAAAAAAAATTTTCTCCCTTAATGATGATAATCTCGAGAGTGAACTCTATCTACTTGAATGATAATAAAATCCAGAGTAAATTTTTTTCTCCCTAGATGATAATAAATTCCAGAGTGATATTAATCTACCTGGATGACCAAAATATTCCAGAGATCCCCACTGAGTGGCTTAAAAACCAACATTTTCCTTATAATGACCAAGGAATCAATTTTTATTATATAAGAGGATATCATCAAGGGAGAACCTAATATACACAAAAAAATCTCCATTAATAATGAACATCAAATACATAAGGATGATTCTGAATTCCCCACATAATAATAATTGATTACAAATTTCATGGGAATACAACATTACTGTTGTAAAATTAATAAGGATTCATGAACATATACTAAATATATAAGAGAGTCAGAGAATAGGAAATAATTCCCCCCGAAAAGGTGTGACGATCTCAACCTCCCATCCTCTCAACCAGTGCATGTTCTTAAGTATTGTAGGTCAAAAAACCATATGAATTATTGCCTTTTGATTATTATCCCCTTTGGATACATAACTATTGGATGTTTTCAGTTACATGAACATAATCCATTGGAAATAGTTTAGAGATAGTGTTTCCTAATGGGGTTCCATTTCTGAAGGAAACACATAACTACTAAAAATATTCATATTCCATTCCATGAGGTACATCTATCTGTATTACAAATAAAAATATAGTTGAACCTCACTAACAAAGTGAACCATCAGGTGGACCATTATATCAAATAATTATGGTTTGAAGAACATCTCTAATTCACATAATATTACTAAAACCTCCTTATTCATGATTCAAAACTTCTTTGGGTCTATAAATATATTGTATACGGATTTCAAAATGAAATAGATACTAGTTAATGTATGTTTTAAATTTCAATTCATAATGAAACTAAAATAAACATGCATCAAATATGGAATAAAAAATGAATGTCATTCTATTTTAGTGTCTATAACACCAAATTATTCATTCAAATGATATTATTGATATTTTATGAATACCTTTATATTAATATTACATGTTTAAGGAAAAGACGAAATTAAAATTTTACCTGTCTGTATAGAGTGTAAGATTCTAGATGAAAACAAATTATTCCATTTTCCCTTGAACAATGAGAAATATTCCCTTTATCGATGATAATCATTTCCCAACAATCCTTTATTAAATTAATCTTCTTTTCTCAGAATATTTGGAAACATGTTGATAACATTATGAAATATTATTTTACATGCATGACATCAAAAATAAAACTGAAATTCAAGCAATACCAATATGGTAATTCATAGAAAATCAATCAAATCTTCAAACATGTTTTTATGGGATTTCAAAAACGTTTTACCAAAAAAGTGACAATATCTTTTACTTTATCAATAATTTGATCACTTTTTTATGGAGATGGGGTTGTACCTCGTTCGATATTCCCATTTAATGTTATTATCCCGGATCAATATTTATGTCATCATGGAAAACAAAATTTTTTGAATGAAAACATAATCATTAAGTAATGTTTCAAACAATCTGAGTGTGTGTAGTTTTCACAAATGGGTCGCCCCAACATTACATTAATCATATAGGATAATAAATCAACCTATTTTGTTATATAATTTATTTTCCAGTAAAACATGACCCTCAATATGAATTATTCCCATCAATGAGAATGATACGTTGTAGAACCAGTTCCCAACATCAACATCTAATCATTGATCAATAGATCCTTCCCTAGTCTCTTTGGTCTAGAAATAATCAGAGACAACATACTTTTTTTTCAATTCAAACCTAACCATGGAGGAAATATATAATGTACCAACATAATTGTAATTGAGTAGTTAGTATTACTTTATAAACAAAATTAATTTATTCCATATTTTGCTAATTAAAGATGAATGTTTCTTGGATCATTTCCAAATTCATGATACTTGAAATCTATTTTATTTTCCTATATAGAATCAGCTGGATGGCATAAGTTCACATATTTAATTAAAATATCTTCATTACATTTCAATTGTCTCATAGATTCTAGACATCCATATAGTCTTCTAAACCATATAATGAATGGAAATTACCATATATATATTTAAAGACTTGATTCATTTTTCTTCAATAAAATTATCAAACACCTAAAATTTTCTATTATTGATTAATGGACCTTGAGAGACAATATGTAATAATTTGGACAAGTGTGTTTTTTAGAGACATTTCCCATTGAATGTATAATTATTATAGCATCATTTTTTCTACATGGTATTTCATTTTATTCTAGTATTATATCATTCCAGAGATCAAGTAGTTTTGAAAATCTGGTATCACTCCATCAACTACGAATTTTCATAATATATACCATCATTATTGTTGTAAATATTGTGCATTTAATACTACCGGTTTGTAATAGTCTCTTAACATATTTATTTAACTTCTCAAACACTTTGTGAAATATTGAAGGCCATCTTCAATGGACATTTTCAATTCTATCATGCAATATTCATCATCAATTACAATGGTATTAATATTAAATGATTCATAAACCGAAGTATCATCTCAATTGGTGTGAAAGTTAATTGTTTCCTATTTTTAGTCAAAAATTTATAGCTATAATCTATTAGGTGAAAAAAATGTTCTTAACACTTTAGGATAATGTTTTATGAAAAATAACAATGTAAACATATGCAACATATTTGATAAGGGTCATATCCATGCTATATTTAAACACTACGAAATCGTTAACTCCATATTCATAATATATTTTCTAATGATTAGAGTGAATCCTTTTTTGATTCATATCCATCATATTATGTTCAAAAAATATTTACTTTTTCTAATAAATAAATAAATACACAGACGATATTCTTAATTAAAGGTTAATGTTAAATATAATTATAATTAGCTTAGCTCAATATTTTATTGTTTAAAAAAATTTCAATAGGATTTGATGAAAATGGTTAATTGAATATTAGAAATGAATTACTACATTATGTTAGGTGTTATCCTATAAATTTATAAAAAGTTTAAAGTTACCGACAACTATTATACTTATCATATCATCTACCAAACAGTTATCATTTCATTTTTTTGTTTCACAATCACCCTCCATATGATGTTGACATGAATATATGATTTATGAAATACCCTTAACAGGAGTTATACATGGGATGAAAATTCATTAGTGTAGTTTATGAAACATAAAATAAACATTACATGAGCATCATTAAAAAAATCATCAATAACTATTTGGGAGATGAAGAAAATGATGAAGATAATTATACTTCATTGTCTTCCTAATATGGGTAATGCCTCTCACTAGGGATAATTAAATCAATGGTAATTAGATATTCCAAAGGGTTGAACCAATATATGTAGTTCACAAATTATGAATACCAATAAATAACTTCTGTGAATTATACAAAAATATATAGAATTTTATTACATCTATTTTTTTGAACAATTTATGTTACAACCTACGAAATTATTACATTTAATGTAAATGGTATATCAAATATTAGAAAACATATCAAATTTATTATTTAATTTTAAATTAAGAATTGATTAGGAATTCAAAAAATAATATTAGGAATATAGTATACCTAATAACAATAATGGTTTCAATCATGCAAAAATTCTTATTTGATAAATTTATTCTAGAAATAAGTCCAGATAGGTTGTAATTAAGTACTATTTTCTTGACGATTAAGAGTGTGATTTATAAAAAACTTATTTTCATTAATTTTATCAGTTATGTAGTAATTTATTGAACATAATATAAAATTTTAGTTATAATGAGATATATAATTGTAATTATAGAAGATATTGTTGTTTTATATTTATGGGGATATGTACCACGCTTACAAAAATAGTTTTGAAGTGATATAAAACTTCATAACTATAATTGGATGAATAATTTAAACCATTAAATGAAATCTATTGAACATGTGAAAAATTAAAATGTTTTATGAAGGATTCTCAATATTTTCAACAAACATAGTTAATGCTAATAAATAATTATAAATTTATTATGTTAAAAATAACGGAATGTAAGAAGAATATAATATTGATTTCACACTACTGTATTTACAAAAGAAACATTATTTCATATTAGATATTGATTTTTATCTTATACGACATGTAAATTGATGTAATAAATGATTTTCTGAAACATAAAACAGTACATATTATTTTAGAAATGGTGGAATTATTAGTAATAATTTATTTTTCTTTAAAAGATGTTAGAAATAAAAGGAAATGTTAAATAATGGCACGTTTTAAGAAGGATTGAGGGAAAACTGACATAGTGTTTGTTAGATATGTTATGATGGAAATGCAGTGATTTTTATGAATTATTTATTCGTGGGTTATTATTTCATATATGGATTCATTTTTACAATGGTATAGAAAAATAGATAAACCATATTCTGATTTGCGGTTGTTAAAAATGTATAGTATTTGTGTCTGAAATATAAATTTTATTTGTGGTAGTGAAAAAAATGATCATGTTAGATAATAACACATTTAAATATTGACTTAAATTTGTGGGATGATATTTTCTTATGATAAAAATATAAAATTGATATTTAAATTTTACAAATTATAATGGTGATATTGTTAATAATTATAATAATAAATTAAATTTTTAAATGAAAAAACCCCTCAAGGTTTATTCAATATGATATATATAAACCCTCCAATCATATTTCAATAAGTTTTGATAATTATTTCATTTCATGAATTTATAAATTATACTCAGATCATATTTATTATGTTTTAGTCACACACACACACACACACACATATATATATAATTCTCTAATGGGGATTAATTTTATTGAAGAAGTATTAAGAATGAGTTTCATTACGTGGTAAAGAAGTTTATGTCTGATTTTGGGGTTGAGTATATGATACACCTATTGTGGAGTAGTAAAAAATAATATTTATATTTCTCATCAGTATGACCCAATTGAAGTCCACATTCATCCCCTTATTGATTTTATTTTGGATCAATCACTATTGTAACGCCTCGACCCCAGTTACCCAGAGTCGGTGCATTATTACTTAACATTGGCATGATCACAAGAAAGATCAAATCTCGAAAGACCGATTGGTTTAGTAGCCTTGGAAGCACTAGATATATTCATAAAGTTTTACATTACATCATGATGTGAAAAACTACTACAACAACATATTGTCTCCATAATCCACCCTATTATCCCCTCATAATATCCCTTTAGGTCATTCATAATTTACTTCTTCACTTCTTGGGAAAAATAAAACATAGAAAAGGGGTGAGCTCAAATTCCAATAAGGATAACAATATAGCGGAAGCTTTTATAAATAAGAATAAACATTTAAGGCAATGTATAACTAAAACAAAAGCCTTTTAAACTTGAACTTCAACATAGTATGGAAAAAATATGATGAAATAATGCCATTTACTTATTCACATGGATATTCTACAAATTGAATAATCACATGAAATATCAATAACCACTTTCATAAAGATGGAATGCATAATTCCACACTATCATAACCACATAGCCAAGGCCTCGTGCCAAGACTACAAATAAGATTTTTCCAAGGCCTTGTGCCAAGACACTAGTTTGTCTCATGAGACCTACCGATGCATCGAGGAGCTATAGCGGGCTCCACCCATCACTTATTAAGTCCAATGCATTCCTCATATAAATTGTTTTAAACATAACAAAAACATTCGTATTAAAAATAGCATACGAAATGTGAATACTTTAACCACAAACCATGAATGGTATAAAAATAGCACAACCACAGTCAAAAATAACTCATTCGATACAATATGGAAGATTTTATTGTATCAAATTAACCTCAATCAGGAATAATGAAGGAATTTGACATAGAAGAAAATAATCATCAAAACTATTTGAGAGAAATATCCCCCTTTTTCTTGAAATCATTTAAAAGTCACACTATTTGTCAAGAATCCATTTAAAAATAGTTTTTTGAATCAAAGTGTCCCATACAAAATTGAAACATTTAAAAGGAGTTTTAATTTTAAAACTTTAATGTCCATATAATTAAATCCTTAAAACCATTTTTAAAACATGGACATTAATGAGCAAGATATAGAAGAATAAGTCTTCAAAACATTTAAAAATGGTATTTTAGTTAGAGTTTCTAACCAAAAGAGAGACACTTGAATACAGATAATTGAGGTTATAAAAACATAGTAATATCATGAGAATAAAGGAATTCATGATATAATATGTCAAAATACATTATATACACCACATAAAAGTGATTTGGTGTATAACAACAAAGACGTCTCAATGGAATGTAAATTGAGATGAAATCTCGCATATAGGCCGTATCCTTAGGTTAAGGATAAATCAACGACATAATTATGTGTGAAAAATACAAATACACTAAATATGATTGTATATTCAGTGTAAAACAATCAAAGGATATTCACACATATTCTTGTAAAAACAACACCAACGAATTGGATGTTTAACTCAACAAATGGAGAGTGAGTTAAAATTACTATTTTCAAATTCATATCAATGAATTGAGAAATTATCAATGGAGTGATTATGTGTATCAAAAGTATATACACAGGAAGGGGAGTGGAAATTATGACATAATCAAATGAATAGTGATTCCACACATAATCTTGGGGTAATATAATCAATGAAATATGTGTAAAGCCAAATGAGTGGAAATTGAAATTTCAAATTCCCTTATCGATTAGGTAACTTACGAAACATAAACCCATGAAAGAAGGACCATACCATGATGATGTAAATACCCATAAATTAAAGTATATTACACAATGAATACAATCATGGGAATTACACACACACCACATTCAATAATTAAGTGGTGAACAATGGAATTCTCACGAAATTAAAAGTGAGATAAGAAACTCCTTACCATGTTAATCAACTGAGTTGTATGGCACAAAGTTAATAACCACAAATTATTTACATAATAACATGAATATAAATAGAATAATGATAATATATATCAAATGGAAGTACACAATACAACACTTTCAATAATTTAGTGGCGAACAATGGAAATCTCACGGAATTGAAAGTGAGATAAAAAAAATCCCCTACTTTGTACTTTCTCCTTGGTCGACGGTAGGTTAACCTCCTGTATAATGGTGAAATAGTTGTTATTGAATTATTCAAGAATAATTTACTTTAATATGATATCATATATGATCTTTTAACATTGATTTGTTAATAATATCTTAGAATTATCGTCATTTCGGGTGTTAACGTGTTCATTTTACTTTATATTCTTTGTTATGTGAGCCATATTCATTATTAATGGGATGTATATTATTCATATCCAAAATGATATCAAGTCCTTAGATACTATTTTTAAATCATCAAATTATAATTATACTTGAATGGATATGATGGAGAATGAATCGCATCGTGTTCGTGGAGACGGTAGTCCGTACATACGCACGAGCGACAATATCATTTTTTGATATTAAAATAATATATAGTTGGATGTTATATAATATATACAGAATCATTATCATGTTATATTTATTATTTACATGAGTTACACATCATTATTATACCCATCCAAATAATAATAAATTGAATAACAATTACACCACGACGTGGAGACGGTAAGTCGTACATACACACGTATGGTGACATGTTATTCAATGGATGGATAGAATACTGAATATGGCTGTAACATATCTATAATAACATCACAGTATATATATTATACTGGAGTTATTATTTTATAATGGTAATAACAAATAAATAAGAAGTGGAAGATGAATGGAACTTGAAAAGGGGTGGTGAAAACAATACCTCTTCTTCGGGTTCTTCCTTTTGATTTGATCAAAAGGGATCATTAGGTTGGCTTTCTGATCAAAATAAGGCCTCTAGGTTGTATTGAGGGAAGTTGAGAGAGTATTTGGGAATGGGTTGGCCGATCCAAAAGGATTTTACGATGTGAAGAAATGAGAAGGAGGAGTGCCCTTTTATAAGAGGGGTGAGGGGCACCTTTGGAAAAGCTAGAAATATTAATTTATAATAAATTCATATTCGGTTTCAAATGGCTCCAAAGATGATTATTCAAATTCTATGGTGGGGATAGGTAGGAAACCATTCAGAAAATAGAATTTAGACTGGTTTGGGTCACTATATTAACCTTATCTTTTAGTTTTAACTCTTAGTTAATTAGTTTGACATTTACCATGTCACTTTGTATTTTTATATTATATAGTTAATAAACATACTATATACATCCAGGAGACCCCCAAGTGGTCCATTAATGATATAACTATCATGATATAAGTCTCTTGGCCGAACCTTAGATTTTTAAGAATTTATTATCAATTAATAATATAATATTTGTTTTAAAAACTCTTTTATGTCAATTTTGACACTATTCAATAGTTGATTTTTGTGAAACACATAAAAGAATGATTCCTTCTAAAGAAGTTAATTAAATAAATCCTAATATGTCATAGTAACCTAGATTATTATTTTAATTATACAAAACTCTCAAATTATATTTATTTGGGTATTTATAATATCAATTATTCTAATTTTTCACTATTATGGTAATTACTGCATCACTATTGTGTCATAAATAAATTAAATTATATAATGTATAAAAATTATAAATAAAATACAATTATGTAGTAAATCGTTTTAGATTTCTAATGAATATTTATATTCCAAAATCCAACATATATAACCCTATGTAACAATTGTTTTTCTAAAAGATATATGACTGTGTCATTTTTGTATTTATTTTAACTTAATTAAAATAAAGTGTCATTATCACTTACAAGTGGATCCATGGGGTCCCACAATCGACCCAAAGATACCCATGGTCGACCACATATTAACCAATAGGGTTAAGACACTTTTTAGGGTAATTTAGAATTATTATATTATTATTTTGTAACCCTTGTTTACCGGATTTACCCTTTAACCATAGTAAATAAAATATTTACCGAAGTAATTATCCAAAATGACTAAAAATATAAGTTACCTATTTAAACAATATGAACATCCTGATTCCAAATATGGAATACATTTTTCGAAATTCAAAACACAGAAGTGGCAGAAATTAATTTAAAATTAATTCCCGTTGTTAAAACAAAAAGCGTGTTTTTAAGAGATAATAACTATCAAAAGATTGGCACTTGTTTATGTCTGGTTTAAATGTGAAATTATGTTCAATGACCCACATTGTATTACAAGGTAAAAATATATTCTAAATATACTTTAAAACCACTCAAATTCATAATTTATCACTATTAATTATTTTGAATAAAAAAGTTGTTTTTAATTAAAATTTAGTAATTTTCACTATTCATCAAAAAATGAAAGTTATCAGAAAAGTACCAAAATTTCACCCTAGGATAATTTCGATATTCCGAATCAAAAAATGAAGTAAATTTTGAGAGATAGAATTTACAAAATTTTAAAAATTAGGTATTACTATTCATAATGGATAGTTTGATTGGATGTGGTGTATTAAAATCTTGAAGTTGTGTAAATGCACGCCATTGCATTATTCGAAGGGAAACGTATCGTGGAAGCTTGGGGTGTTAAATTCTCCCCTCCTTCAATAAATTTCATCCTCGCAATTTTTAAAATTGTGCTTGGGAATATAATGGAAAGTCCCACATCGGAAAAAATAGTCAATAAAACTATCACTTTAAAAGAAAGAAAGAGAGGTATAGAGGTCATCCAAGATAACCCATACTCAGATTCCATGTAGGAAAACATGGATATGGATGATAAACTAAGTGTCAAGTTCTGATGGAGAGGGATAGAAATCATGATCAAGAGAAAGTTAACAATATGAAAACCACAAACTTGTGTTGGGACAAATGACAATTAGTCTCCTAGTAGGAAAGTAAACAGACAAAATTTTTTTGAAGTTACATTACATAAGGACGAGGAATTAATTTATGATATTGACTATGAACATTAAGAGATATAATTACTTTTTAAGTCGAGTTTCATTCATTAATAAATATCCACCACTAACTCAATTTTTTTAATCAATGAGTATTCAAGAAGACTTGGTCACACTGGAAAGCTAGAATAAACATCTATAGAATCACATGATCCATGCAGGATAAACAATATATTTACATTGTCTTTGAAGATTAATAAAAACCAAAATGGTTAGTGAAAGATCTAATGATACCCCAAAAGGATATTCCTTGAGATAAATATGCACTAATCCTAATTTCTAAAATTAAACCAACAATCCCCCAAAGTTAAATAAATACCATTCAATAATCAATTGTCCTTAAAATCCTTCAATATAATCCAAACTAATATTGAATCCCAAAACATGGAATAATTTGACTATATAGTCTCCCATTTTAAATTGTATCTCAAAATGACATCAAATACTCTTAAAGTCACATACTTAAAAGTAATTAACATCATCAAATATTCTCTGTTATAGGTTAATCATTTCCATAAATAACCCAAATCACTATAAATCCACAATAAAAAACGTAGATAAAAATATACCATTACTGTACAAATGAAACCCCATTGTATTCTATTTTCCTTGGGCATATAGTGTTCCCAACAAAGCGAACATCTTCCAAAATAACATTTATCACTTAATCACCAAATTATTTTCCTATACCAAGGGTATTCATTTGATAAGACATAATAACCCAAATCAACTTATTATTGATCAATAAAATCATTTAACTAAAAAAAATAGTCACACTAACCAGGTACTTCACGTAGTCCAGTGGTAGGCGATAAATCCCAATCGCACTTTGGTTGTGGGTTCGATTCCCACAGCTTTGTCCGACACGACGGGTTGTCACACGGTCTATGTGTTGTCCTTTTTTGAAAACTATATTTTATAATATTACCAAAATGAGATAAATTCTTCAAAATAACATTATTTAACCACAAATGTTATATCATACCTTTCATTTTCATCCCAAATTATAATAACTTATAATTCTCTCAAACCCCAATGATCATATAAAACCAAATGGTTATTTATACCTATATCCACAAGAGAAGAGACAATTCTTCCTAAAATATCATTCTCACATGGAAAAAGGCGGGGTTACAAATACAAGAGAAAATTATTCCAATGTAAACCCATCAACAAGGAGCACTAATACTTTTTAAACATTTCTCCAACCATTTATTTCCACATAGCTTTTTCTTTGACCGAGAAAATATCCTATAGAAAAAGACATTCACTCGGGTAATGTCCAGGTCCCCTACATTTATGGTAAATGACTGTAAATGGACTCTTGGGACCATTTTTATCTTCTTCCATACTACTCTTCTGTTTTCTTCGGAAATTCTTCACTTTATGTCCATCCTTCCCGCACCTAAAGCATTTCGTTGTCCCATTGAGACACTTTCCTGGGTGTCTCCTTCCACATTTCCTGCATGATGAAAATTGAGGGTTCTTTTATCCATGGTCTCCATTGCTGGAGCTCTTATCATTCATCACCTTTCTCTTCCTTCTTTGGTCTGGGATTTGGTTAATATATATGTTGTTGATCATATTTTTAGAAAACTGATTTGGCATAAAGGTGATATCTTTTATGCCTATCAACATTCCATTTTGTTGCTCATTGCCACCACCATTCCCACCTTGTACATCATTCTCAAAGTCACTATGAATTCCTTGGAATCCAGCCATTGACTAAAACCAGGAAGCATTGTGTGAGTAACAATAGTCGTAAAATCATTTAGAGATTAACATGTCACCATATTCTCAATTTGAAACATATTAGGATTAACCAATGTCATTTACTATCATCTTATATATATATTACTGAAATTGGTTTGTAAGGAAAATGTAAATTATCCTAAGCATATCCCCCGGGACTATCGTAACCAAGAGTGAAGCAAGGCTCGTTGTCATGCACCAGTTCCCGTTTGAGTCTAGCTGAAAGCGGTGTTTTCAGGTTTTACCCCTAGGTACATCTGTGCCAGAGCCTCCTCTACCTGCTCGTATCCAGACATGGATGTATTTCTTAGAAAACTCCCAAAGTCTCTACAATACCAAAATTCTAGGAAGTTCTTCTATACTAATCCTCAATGTTCATCTTAGGTCTACGTGCTCTAATCAGAGTTTATCTAAATCTAGCTTCCAAGATTTGTACTAAACTTCCTCTGACACCAACTGTAACACCCCGACCCCAGTTACCCAGAGTCGGTGCATTATTACTTAACATTGGCATGATCACAAGAAAGACCAAATCTCGAAATACCGATTGGTTTAGTAGCCTTGGAAGCACTAGATATATTCATAATGTTTTACATTACATCATGAAGTGAAAAAATACTACAACAACATATTGTCTCCATAATCCACACTATTATCCCCTAATAATTTCTCTGCAGGTCATTCATAATTTACTTCTTCACTTCCTGGGAAAAATAAAACATAGAAAAGGGGTGAGCTCAAATGCCCAGTAAGGATAACAATATAGCGGAAACTTTTATAAATAAGAATAAACACTTAAGGTAATGTATAACTAAAACAAAAGCCTTCTAAACTTGAATATCAACATAGTATGGAAAAAATAAAATGAAATAATGTCACTTACTTATTCACATGGATATTCTACTAATAGAATAATCACATGTAATATCAATAACAACTTTCATAATGATGGAATGCATAATTCCAGACTATCATAACCACATAGCCAAGGCCTCGTGCCAAGACTACAAATAAGATTTTTCCAAGGCCTTGTGCCAAGACACTAGTTTGTCTCATGAGACCTACCGATGCATCGAGGAGCTATAGCGGGATCCACCCATCACTTATTAAGTCCAATTCATTACACATATGAACAGGTTTAAACATAACATTAACATTCGTATTAAAACTAGCATACGAAATGTCAACACATTAACCACAAACCATGAATGGTATAAAAATAGCACATCCACAGTCAAAAATAACTCATTCGATACAATATGGAAGATTGTATTGTATCACATTAACCTTAATCAAGAATAATGAAGGATGTTGACATAGATGAAAATAATCATCAAAACTATTTGAGAGAAATATCCCCCCTTTTCTTGAAATCATTTAAAAGTCACACTATTTGTTAAGAATCCATTTAAAAATAGATTTTTGAATCAAAGTGTCCCATACCACTTTGAAACCTTTAAAAGAAGTTTTAATTTTAAAAATTTAATGTCCATATAAATAAATCCTTAAAACCATTTTTAAAACATGGACATTAATGAGCAAGATATAGAAGAATAAGTCTTTAAAACATTTAAAAATGGTATTTTAGTTAGAGTTTCTAACCAAAAGAGAGACACATGAATACAAATAATTTAGGTAATAAAAACATTTTAATATCATGAGAATAAAGGAATTCATGATATACTATGTCAAATTACATTATATACACCACATAAAAGTGATTTGGTGTATAACAACAAAGAAGTCTCAATGGAATGTAGATTGAGATGAAATCTCTCATATAGGCCGTATCCATAGGTTAAGGATAAATCAACAACATAATTATGTGTGAAAAATATAAATACAGTAAATATGATTGGATATTCAGTGTAAAACAATCAAAGGATATTCACACATATTCTTGTAAAAACAACACCAACGAATTGGATGTTTAACTCAAAAAATGGAGAATGAGTTAAAATTACTCTTATCAAATTCATATCAATGAATTGAGAAATTATCAATGGAGTGATTATGTGTATCAAAAGTATATCCACATGAAGGGGAGTGGAAATTATGACATAATCAAATGAATAGTGATTCCACACATAATCTTGGGGTAATATAATCAATGAAGTATGTGTAAAGCCAAATGAGTGGAAATTGAAATTTCAAATTCACTTATCGATTAGGTAACTTAAGAAACCTAAACCCATGAAAGAAGGATCATACCATGATGATGTAAATACCGATAAATTAAATTATATTACACAATGAATACAATCATGGGCAGTACACATACACCACATGTAATAATTAAGTTGTGAACAATGGAATTCTCACAAAATAAAAAGTGAGATAAGAAACTCCTTACCACGTTAATCAACTGAGTTGTATGGAAAAAAGTTAATAACCACCAAATTATTTACATAATAACATGAATATAAATATAATCATGATAATATATATCAAATGGCAGTACACAATACACCACTTTCAATAATTTAGTGGCGAACAATGGAAATCTCATGGAATTGAAAGTGAGATAATAAAATCCCTTACTTTGTACTTTTTACTTGGTCGACAGTAGGTTAACCTCCTGTATAATGGTGAAATAATTGTTATTGAATTATTAAAGAATCATTTACTTAAATATGATATCATATATTATCTTTTAACATTTATTTGTTAATAATATCTTAGAATTGTTGTCATTTCGGGTGTTAACGGGTTCATTTTACTTTATATTCATTGTTATGTGAGCCATATTCATTATTAATGGTATGTATATTATTAATATACATAATGATATAAATTCCTTAGATACTATTTTTAAATCATCAAATTATAATTATACTTGAAGGGATATGATGGAGAATGAATCTCATCGAGTTCGTGGAGACGGTAGTCCGTACGTACGCATGAGCGAAAATATGATTCTTTTGATATTAAAATAATATATAATTGGATGTTATATCATATATACAGAATCATTATAATGTTATATTTATTATTTTCATGAGTTACACATAATTATTATACCAATCAAAATAATAATAAATTGAATAACAATTACACCACGACGTGGAGACGGTAAGCCGTACGTACACACGTATGGTGACATGTTATTTAATGGATGGATAGAATACTGAATATGGTTGTACCATATCTATAATAAAATCACAGTATATATATGATAATGGATTTATTATTTTATAATGGTAATAACAAATAAAGAAGAAGTGTAAGAAGAAAGGAACGTGAAAAGGGGTGGTGAAAACATTACTTCTTCTTCAGGTTCTTCCTTTTGATTTGATCAAAAAGGAATCCTTAGGTTGTCTTTCTGATCAAACTAAGGCCTCTATGTTGTAGTGAGGGAATTTGAGAGAGTATTTGAGAAGGGTTTGGCCGAACCAAAAGGCTTTGAAGCTGTGACTAAATGATAAGGATGAGTTTCCTTTTATAAGAGGGGTGAGGGGCACCTTTGGAAAATCTAGAAATATTAATTTATAATAAATTCATATTCGGTTTTTAATGGATCCAAGGTTTATTATTCAAAGGATAATGTGGGCATAGGTAGAAAAACATTCAGAAAATAGAATTTAGATAGGTTTGGGTCATTATATTAACCATATCATTTAATTTTAACTCTTACTTAATTAGTTTGACATTTACCATGTCACATTGTATTTTTATATTATATAGTTAATAAACTTACTATATACATCCAAGAAACCCCCAAGTAGTACATTAATGATATAACTATCATGATATATGTCTCTTTTCCAATCCTTAGATTTTTAAGAATTTAATATTAATTAATAATATAATATTTTTTTAAAAAACTCTTTTATGTCAATTTTGACACTATTCAATAGTTGATTTTTGTGAAACACATAAAAGAATGATTACTTCGAAAAACATTAATTAAATAAATCCATATATGTCATAGTAACCTAAAAAATTAGTGTAATTCAACAAAAGTCTAAAATTATATTTATTTGGGTATTTATAATATCAATTATTCTAATTTTTCACTATTATGATAATTACTGCATCACCATTGTGTTATAAATAAATTAACTTATTTAATGTCTAAGAATTATAAATAAAATATCATTATGTCGACCATATATTAAAAAATAGGGTTAAGGCACGTTTTAGGGTAATTTAGTATTATTATAATATTATTTTTTAACCCTTGTTTACCAGATTTACCCTTTAACCATGGTAAATAAAATATTTACCGAAGTAATTATCCAAAATGTCTAAAATTAAAGTTACCTATTTACACAATTCGAAAATCCTGATTCCAAATATGGAATACATTTTTCTAAATTCATAACACAGAAGTGGTAGAAATTAATTTAAAATTAATTCCCGTTGTTAAAACAAAAAGCGTGTTTTTAAGAGATAATAACTATCAAAAGATTGACACTTGTTTATGTCTGGTTTAAATGTGAAATTATGTTCAATGACTCACATTGTATTACATGGTAAAAATATATTCTAAATATACTTTAAAACCACTCAAATTCATAATTTATCACTATTAATTATTTTGATTAAAAACGTTGTTTTTAATTAATATTTAGTAATTTTCACTATTCATCAAAATATGAATGTTATCCGAAAAGTACCAAAATTTCATCCTAGGCTAATTTCGATATTCCGAATCCAAAAATGAAGTCCATTTTGAGAGATAGAATTTATAAAATTTGAAAAAGTAGGTATTACTATTCCTATCGGCTAGTTTGATTGATTGTGGTGTGTGAAAATCTCGAAGTTGCATACAATGCACGCCATTGCATTATTCGAAGGGAAACGTACCGTGGAAGCTTGGGGTGTTACAACTATTACTACCATATTATTATATTTATGGTATAACATTTATATATATTGATAAAATGAAATATATTTGGGATTTTGAAAAATGTTGAAAACAAAATAACTAAAATAATGAAAATATAAGATGATGAATATAATATTATCAGAAACAAGGATCAATCCTTGTGATATTTTACATATATATGTATAGATTTTTTCTTAATGTGTTGTGACAACTTAATTACAACTCTAGATAATTGATCAATATTATTAACCTAACCACCTCTAACTATTTATAACATGTAAAGAACTAGTGAATTATTATCACATGTGCGTTAGGACTATTATTTCACATGTCAATTGGTATGAGGCATCCCAAAATTTAGTAAAGTAACCCTTGGCTTCCACATCCTTTAGTCTGAATGTCTTATGAAAACCTCACTGTACATGTCCAGTGGTCATTATGTAATTCCATACATTTTCAAAAATATTTATTGTATTCAAGATAAATTTTGAAGGGGAATAATTTAAAAAAGTATAGTGTGTGAATAATTACTTTTTTAATGAATAAATGAAATGATGATGATAACAAAACATGACGACACACTGATCAAAAAAATAATGCTACCACTCACAAATCGTTATCACCAAACAAGAAATAAATGACTTAGGAGTTGGAGAGAATAACATTCCTTCTATTGAAGCATTGAATCATCTAAGATAAAGTAGAGATATCGCAAAACCTAGATTTTGTTCGATCCTTGGATTCGATCAACCACTGAATCATTCGAGCCTAAGATTCTATCCTTGGAATTGTTGGATCCTTGATTTTATTCTTGATTTAAACATGGAATCAACTAGGAGGATCATGAGAAGTAGGTCGATTTCACAAAAATCATTACATATCACGACTTGATCATGATGGTGTGAATTTATAAAAGTGATCGGCCAACTTTTTTTCAGTGCTCCGTTAATAAGCGTTGATAAATAGAATCTTTATCAGTGTTCTTTAGCACAAATAGAGCTATATCATTATCAGTTCTTATCACATAAGGGCTAATAAATGATTAATAATTGTAGTTATAAATATTTTTTGTAAATTCATTTATATAATTATATATATATTTCGCATATATATAGTAAATTGTTTTATTATTTAAATATAGGTATTATAAATTTTAAATTATTTAAATATATAGTTATTTATTTATAATTATATAAATAATTTTTTTAAAAATAATATTTATATATTTATATAATTATATATAATTATATAATTATATATATGAAATAAACATATATAAATACACATATAGTAAATATATTTAATATGAATAAAAATTTATTATAATTTAATTATTATTTAAATATATATAAATATTTATTTATAATTCTATAAATATATCACTAAAACATATTTATATATTTATAATTATATATACCTAAATTTATAAATATATTAAATATACATTTATAAATATATTTAATTAAAAATATTTATTAGAAACTATATTTCTATCAATATTAATGAATATTTAATCTTATTTGTGTGCTTGTAAAAAAGAGTGAAATTGAATAATTAAAAAGGAGTACAATTTAACAATATTGAAAAATGGATACGTTTTGATAATTAAATAAAATTATTAAAAAAATATGGATATATTTTGAAATAAATATGAATACATATCGAAAATATTAAAACATAATAAATAAATATACATAAATAAAAAGTAGAAATTGAATTATTACACGAAAATAAAATTAAACTATAAAAAATAAAAAATATTAAAAATCAATAAGTGCATAAGAATTATAAAATTAAAAATAAATAAATAATTATTACCAATTACAGACTTGATATATTAAATGTTAGATGTTATAATGATATTCTATGATGAATTGTAAAATTTTAATACATTGCAAAAATATTGGGTTTATATATTTCTATATAGAATTTTATTAATTACATAAATATTTATGTCAGTGCGGCGTATATAAAAAACAATTAATTAAATATTTATGTATTCGAAATCAAAATAACACATATTTTATATATGTTAAATTGAAAAAAAAACTAACATTAAATTATGTTAATTACTCGATGCAATTAGTTAACATTTTTAAATCATAATAATTTTCAATTATAAACCATTATTTACAATATGTATGACAATTAGATGAAAGGAATAAACATTTCTCATTATATAATTTATATTTGTATACATTCATATGTATCAATATATTTAATAAATAATATTCATTAATATTATCAATTATTATATAACTAATAAAATGTTTAATATTTTTTTAATTTATATATTTTTAATTTTTATGTTTTTAATATTCATTTTACATATATCTATATATTGAATATAAAATATTTATTAGTATTTTTTATTTATATTTTATATAAAAATTTTATTCATTTTTTATGATTATTATATAATTAATAATTTTTTAATTATTTTTAATAAAATCATTTATATTATTTATTTATTTACTTATTCCATTTTATTTGGGACCATCTTTAGTGCTAAAATCAATGCACTGATAATTTTTATCCTTTATTTTCACCAAAAATAAATTTTTAATAAAGGGTATCATTTATCAGTTCGAAAGAAAAGCACTGATAAATGGTACCCATTATGAGTGATAAAAAAGCACTCATAAAGGTTACCTTCTATTGGCGCTAAAAATAGAGCATTGAAAATAGGTACCCATTAACAGTGCTTGTTCCATCACTAATAAAGGCCTATCCTATTAAAGGACAATTTGGTAGTAGTGATTATTGTATCATCATTTTTTATATGATACAATGTATGTATTACTGATTATTATTTATATCTGTTATAGAAATTACACGATTTACATCATCTATTTCCTTTAAAACTCTTTTGATAATTTGTCTATTAATTACCAATGTTATCCACTATGATAAAGAGGGTATAATCATTCAAATTAATCATCATAGACCTTCACTTATAGTCAATATTTTATAGTGTTCGAGGGGTGTCCTTGAGGTCATCTATCCAACTAGTCTGATTACTATTATAGAGAGAATGGGTTGGGGGTCGGGATGTTACAATATGTTATCAAATCACATTTTTATTTTCCATATTATTTTTTGGATGTTATATAGGATACAAGAATGTGTTAGAATTTGGAAATGAGACTATTAAAAGGAGTATCTAACCAACATACATGGAAATGACAATTTTTCATTGGATGAGACTTGCTATTGTGTTTTTTTGTTATTACATTTGAACTGATTTCCCCATTGGATGATTAACATGATTTATTGTGATTTTTATCATCAGGGAGTTTTATTTTACCCTTGGCCTAGTATGTAAAGTCATACACTCTCATCAATCGTTATAGGAATGTATAGAATCACATCCATTCATATACCATGCTATGTAGAGGATGTATTACATAATTACATGATATATTATGTATGTGTCTCGAGTGATATAACTATTATTTGATTAACATTTCTACTTGGTAAATTAGATAAAAATGTTTAATTAATGTGTATTCATAAACATAAATTGTTATTTTATAAATATCTTGATAGTTCCACCTTAACCAACCAATTGTGGCATTTTAGACCATGGATCATTGGTTTAATGGGATAAAATGTCTGTAGATGAAGTATAATGGAAGCAAAATGCAATTTATAATGTGTATAAGCCTATATACATTGGAAAAAATTATACATATAATTAAACCATCACCATGTATAGTATTATTTATATGAAATTCCAATTGAAACTTATAAAGCATATAACTTTATAACATGGGAATGGAAGAAGTATCTGACAAATACCACGATATATATATATATATATAAATACTGATTTGAAACTCATAAAATTAATTGTTATCATTTAATGAGGAGTCTAATTTGTCATAAAGGTTTTATCACTACTACTTGGTTTGGAAACTCCATATAGAGGGCCTTATGATTAAATGGATGACTTGTACCCTTTTGGCCTCAATAGCGGGTAGTGGGGTTAGTGTTCTTGGGTATTGAGCCCTTATTCATAGATGCTATCACAAGTGAATCAATTCCATTTTTTTATCATGTAGAGAGGAAATGTGTCATATTTTTTCCTATTAATAATATTCAATAGATTAATAGTTTTTGAGATGTGTGCTTGGAATTTTTGATATATTCCTCCCTGATGACCTTGGGTTGAGCGTTATGGAGGAAATTGTGACCTTTCTCTAAATTTGGTGAGACCTGTACCACTAGTATTACCTCATGTATTGACACATATGGAACCACCTATTATACATATCTGGGAACAAACACCCATTTTGAAGTGGATTCTATAGTTTATATTGATCATACTCGGAGGTCCATATCATTCACTGACTATTTTAGAGTTGGTGTAATAGTTTCAATAATAGAATCCACAAACTTTTTCAAATTTTAGTGGCCCTGAGATGATATTTTTTGGAATAAATCCCCATTATACTACTTTTAGAATCTATTTAATCTTATAAAGAGGGGATTTAAGATCAAATATTACATGCTTCATAGATGCACCAAGAATTTGTAAGATGTCCAATATAAGGCTGATCAGTATCAGAATATAGTCAGGAGGACATCCAGACTATATTTTATGATTACATATAGATGGATACATTGTGAGATGAATAATATTGGGAGTTTATGAATCACGAGAAGGTTAATTTATCTGTTATATCTTACTCGTCTTGTTTCACTACTCACCAATGTTTATTCCTATCTCTTTTTGCTGATGAATTGGGCCATGTGAGATGATTTGAGGATGGTCATTGGAAATCTATAATAACTCAGTTAAATGTTTTTAGGTCGACTAATATTTCATAAATATTATACTAGTCACTCATCTAGGATTTGAACTTGAGAGATGATGATGGTGTTGGGTATGGTATATTCGTTACAATGTAGGGTAGTAGTTTTTCCAATGGTAAAAAGAAATTTTTTGGAGCTTTATCATTGGGGAAATAGTAGTTTGAATCCTGAATAGGTATCTAGGTGTAATGACAATATAGTATAATTCTAGGTCACATGAAACCATTTTTTTAGAGAAACAATTGAGTACTAATAATGTGGAATGATGGGTCATCTTCTATGTTTTTTATCATACATACCCAATTTGTTTGTTCTAGAGCTTGTGATAAATCCTTTCAAGAACTAAATGGAAGGTTGAACTCTGTGATAGTCCTGATTTTACATTGCCATGAAATAGACTATATTAATTATTATGGTATATCATGAATCATGATGTGATAATTTATTTATATAAATGAATCAATTCATATTATACATCCAATTATATTTCAGGACTCATAATCAAAATTACATAATGCTTGATATATAGTTAGAAGTACTTGTTTATAAATTTATTTTTTGGACTCATTATCAATTGAGATAATGATTTAATGTTTAAACAGTCCATAAAATACTCAAATAAATCTTCACTATACTTTATTTGAACCTCAACTAGTGGAGGTTGGTGAATACCTATAATCCTAGGATTTAGAGCTTTCTTGTATGACTTATATAGATAATGTTATGGTTTATTCTCTGAGATAAAAGAATTATAAAAAATCTATTCAGGAAGCCAATAGAGAGTGGATGTTGGCGTATATCTTTTATGAGATTGATATTGAGGATTAAGATTATCATGTGAAACCAGTTCTTATTTATTTAGTTGTGGACTCACCACTTCTGGATCGAGTGACGATGATACATCTATTAGATTCTGAGAGACTGAACCTAATGGAAAAGTATTTCATGGGATGCAAAACGTCATTGTTGGGTTGTTGATGAGGATGAAATATATCATATTAAAGGATGACTTTATGTATATGAAGATATGATGTGGGAGATTATTTGAGAAACTAAGCTTCTAAATGGTCAGCACACCTTATACATACAAAGATGTATCACCCCTTGCACCTCCCGTATTGGTGGCCAGGGAAAAAAGATAGATATGAGGATTTAATAATCGATGTTAAAATTTTTAATATATGAAGGTGGAAGACCATTGACCTCCTAGTATTGAATAAATGTTTCCAAATTTAGAGTAGAAAGTGGATTATGTCAATGTAGATTTTTGTGCTGGGTTTACCGAAGACCCTTTAAGGTAGTGACTAATATTTGGTAATTGTGGATAGATTAAAAAAGGTTTCTTACTTTTTCCGTATTCAAGCGTCCTTTTGCATGGATGATAGAGGGATGATATATGTTGTAGAGAGCATACACATTTATATATTAACATGTTCTATCATATTAGAAAGGGGCTCTCGCTAAATGTGTTATTTTTGGAAGGGGATTCAGAAAGAACAATGTTTGAAAGTACTTTTGTGTATATCATACCACCCTCATACCAACAGTCAGTCCATGTATACTACATGACTATTAGAATACATGATACATGAATGTGTCTTGGATTTTTGATGATCTTTGGAGAAAAAAATCACATTTTTATAATTTCACTTGTAATATTAGCTTTCATGCGACTATAAATATGGACAAATATGTGTTCATATATAGTAGGCTTTCATGATCATATTTTTTTCTAGGTTAGAGGAAATGGAGGAATATTCATTGAGACAAAAACACATTCAAGAGAAATCAGAGTAGGTACAAATTATCTATAAATTTATGTCTATAAACTAGTCTATATAGATGTCTTATATCTGTCACCATTAATGAACTCTAGAGTTTGAGGTTAGGGATCCAAGGTTCTAACATGTTTCACCTAGGCTGGTGAATCTGAAAATTTTCAAGTAGGGAAATATTGATCATATATTCTTTACCCCATTGCAGAGTTTGGAGAGGGTAAGACCATTTCCCAATCTATAACAAATCCTTAGAGATACTTGTTTATGCATAAAATTTTCCATATTTCTCAATTATGTAAAAATCATTCGATCCCATCTCATATCATTCAGCCTAACGAGTTTTTGTTGGATGTTGATGTCTCTTGAGAGGACTTATTGGTTCTCATAGTTGATTATATCATTCCGGGGATTTAGGAATGAAATTTCCTTTATGTCTGGTGTTATAGCAGAAAAACATTTACAACACGAGACATATTAGAGAGAGTAAAATGTAAGTACTCAGTGTATAGAATTATTCTGAAATGATGATCAACCAATCATAAGGAAAGTAGGGGATGACTTTTTTTTAAAAGGGGAGGTCTCATGATCTATCTTTTTCTATAAGGTACTTCTCCTTTAATTTTTATTCAGAAATATATTTTTTAACTATATTTAAAGTTTCAATTGTGATAATGAAGGGAATCTGAGGGTTTTTGGTTTGTTCAGATCTTGGAGCTCTGATGTTTGGAGATACAGTCTGATATACACATTTATTAGTAACTGTGATGGTCAACCGTGCGGTTTAATGAAGAGAAGATATATTTGTTTTACTATGTAAGAGAGGCCACATGGCCATGTAAATGATTCAAAAAAATTAATGTGTGTATTTCATAGTTTGTGCACGGATAGAAGAAACCTTGTTCCTAGATATGCAATGAGATATCTCCTTGGATAGTGAGCATGCATGGCTAATCATGGTTTTATAACCCTCTAGTGACATCGTGTAGAGTGTGTTCCATGTGAAAATGTTAGAGCATGATTGGTGAATGTTTTCGCCAACTATTACCTGATGATATACACCCCATTTAAAAAGGTGAATTATTATATTTACCTTTAGTATTTAACCATTTTTCCTCCATTTTTCCTCTCACATTCACACTGAATAGCTCCTCTATTTGTAGAATCTCTCTGTTTTAACATCCTCTATAATTCTTTATATGTCATCCATTCGGTATGTAAATTGATTTTTTTCATCACGATGGATGCCTCTTAGTAAGGTTATCAATAAAATAGCTTATTTTTTTGTTTATAATTCCATATTTAGTTATATCTCTAGGAGATATGATATTACTTTTTAAGGTCTTTTCCAATTATGATAATTTCTTATAATATTGACCGAGTTTGTGGTCAATTCTTGATGGGGATTCGATTACCAGTACAAGGTAGGTGGTTTATAACATTTTACGTAAATTATGGATATAAATATAATTGACCATTGTTCCACATGTCATATATTACATGCATCACACCAAAAATTTAAAATTAATGTTGTTGATTCCAATACCTTAAATTAGTTATCCCCTGTGCACCAATTTTTTTATGGGACTCGAACTACCCTACTGGTGTGTGTTTCCTATAATCCAATGACACTAACTAACTTTTTTCATGATATTTAATAACATTTGATGTGTGTTGTCTCTTCCTTTAAAAGAAGGGATATTAAAGATAATTAGTGAGATGTTTATTTTGGAATGGATTTATCAATTGACCATGGAATAACATATAACTGAATTAAATTAATGTTGAATGGTAAGACCAAATCACCTAACTCGTATTTAATGATTTAGTTGAATGTTGGATGCACCTAGACCCTTTTTTCACTCTTCATTCATATATCATAAATGAGATGTTCAATTGATTAAAAGGCATGAATTATTCAACGTGTCCACTTTTTATTAATTAGAAGTTATATGAAATAAATTCATGAATGATATTGATTAATGTAAAGATTGTCATTTCATAGCCATGATTTTAAATATAACATGGATGTGAATACATCATGCATACTGTTTTATAGAAATGATGCTCCTTATTATCAATATTTAAATTAACTAACATGATGTTTAATAATGCTTATTTGGAAATAAAAGAACTAGAAATTCAATTTGTTTTCTTAAAGTTAAGGGACGTGATCATCCTTATTATTTATTTAATATTAATGGAAATAATTTTCTATATTGATATTTGTAATTAAGGGACATGATGATCCTAATTGTTTATCTATGATTAATGGACTTGATATTACATATTGATTATTTTAAAATTAACAGACACAACAAACCCAGTTGGTTATAAAATAGTAAATGCTTAGAGAGGCTCCGGATTACACTAATCAAGGTAGAATCAAACGAGTATCCCATGGGTAATCTATGCTAGCTAGAATATTATTTATTTGATTTTATGCTTTTATTCATTATTAACTACAATTGTTTTCATGATATATTCATATAAATTATAGTCATAATAATCATTGGTGGTGGCCGACTATGTTTTACTAACACCTAATTTAGGTATCTAATTAAAATAATGTCAGAATAATTTGTTGCAGGGTCAGTTTAGAGGGAATTATCCATCTTGGAATGGTTTATTTTTGTTCTAAAATAGTGTACAAGAGAAGAGTAATGAGTTATCAGTCATGATACAATTATAAATAATTTTTTCTATTTTGATGTATTTTGTAGAAAATGTGTTGTGTAATAAAGTGTCATGTTTCCACTTACACCCCATTCATATATAACATCATGTAATCATAATATATGTATGATAAAATGTATGAATTACTAGTAATTATTTATGTCAATTATTTCTATTAGATTATATACATCTACTTTTTCCATTTTTATACTTCTCTAATTTTTTATTATTTTCATTTTTGCTCCATCCTTATAGAGATGATATACTATCCATTATTTACAATAATATAACATATCTACATGTTTTTAAACATATAGAATTTTGGGTGGTGAGCTTGAAGATTTTTGGAAAACTAGTCTTTTACGGTTATAGAGAGAACCGAGTCAAATTGTTATGGTCTTCATCATTCTGATGAACAGAGATCACCGTGAGCATCTTATTTTTATAGAGAACCATAAAAGTCTACAATGAATTTTTATTAAATTCATTTGATTAAGACACTAATGAAATAAATTGTGAGTTTAACTCAACATTTGAATAAATTAATTGGGTGGCATCAAATCAGTTATCTCAAGGTATTCCCAATTGCGAATACAATGATTTCATGAGTCATGACATACCATTTATGGTGTGACCATGTTCCATTATTACAATCCAAGGTATCCATGGAAATAATTCATGAAAATTATAGAATCCATGGCATTAAACATCATTTAATAATATAGTTAGTCCATTCCTATTTGAAATAAATAACTATTATGGTGTTTGGGTTCTATCATTTTTCTAAACACCTTAATAAAATTATCCATGTTTAAATTACCCAAGACATACCCAAATTACCCTCTAAATAATTCCCTCTTTTGAATGAAATTTTGAACAAACACTAAGGGGTTATTTGGTTACACATAAAATATGGTAGTCATGGTTGTTATAAAAAACACAACATAAGGGTGGTTTGAATTGAGGTTTTGAACCTCCAATGGTGTTTCAGAGGCCTTTTGTTTTTCTAGGTCATGATTTTTATGATATATTAAAAAAATATAAATTATGGGTCAATGTTTAGGTACACATCCATGACCCGATGAACACAGACATGACCTGGTGTACATTGGATGACCCAGGGTGGATCAGACATGCCATGTGGACACCATTACATTTAATCTATAGTGACATGTCCTCCAAACGATGTCCAAAGGATAACATGGATAGTATGTGGGGTGGGGCCACACAACATGTTGATCCCATACATTACATATAGCACTATGAGAAACTTACCCACTATATGCCTCTTTAACATGGACATAGGTTTTAGAACATGAGTATCCTATCCTATGATTTTTCCCATATTACTTTATGATATAATTCATAGTGGATTTTGAGATATTACATAAAATATTACAAGCCAAATGATTCTTTATGGGACACTTGATGACGACAATGAGAATGAATGATCTTCAGAGAGAGGTGAGGGTTGTCATACCCCATGAAGATCTACGCTGTGGTCCCCCTAAAATAACTTGACTGGTTTGAGTGGAATCCAATTATGGAATTGATTCATAGTTTAGTGGAATTTTATTCCTTGTCATATTTAGTTATAAATTATTGGATGTTTTCAAATCCATGTTCTACTACAACTAGAGATTCTAAGGCCCTATCATCTCATAATTTATTTTATAAAATTATTAAATATATTGATATAAATACTGCACATTATTTTATAAATAATTTATTATCTCTCAAATGGATTCTGAAATCATACGTATGACTCCAAATTTGAATCCCAAATGTGTTGTTTACCCTAGGTGAGGACTAAAGATGGTCAGTTCTGGATGATCTGATGAGGATGTTGTTGGATGGTATGTTATGTGGATTAAATAATCATTTAATTTAACTAACATAACATAATAGAATCTATATAATTTATTCTATATCAATTCTACAAGGAGAGTTTCAATACCATGTGAGACTTGATTGGAGAATTGGGTGTTCTTTATTAGAGAATAAGTATGGGATGTCGAACAAAAATAATATGAATATGGATTGATAGGTATAATATCAAGTGGTTCTTCTCCCACATTTGATATTTTTTTCTCCCTAAATGATTTATATGTAATTAATAATGGGATCAACAATTTTTGTTTCCTCCATTGATAAAAATTGGAATCATTTATTTTATCTTCAATTCTTGATGTAATACATATACATTATCTAACATGATACTTTTTGATTCTAATATTTTAATTAAATATTTCTCTCCTGTTTGCACATGTTATCACCCCTACAAACCCATTATAAATGAGTTTTTTCTAGAAACACATCAAATTTACTTATTCACTTTTTATTTTGTTTTACCCTCTATATTAACTGTGTTATTCGTCATTCACATATAGGGTCATGGTTGAAAATATTTAGGGTAGGATCGAGCAAGATAGAAGACCCATATTCATTAATGTTTCATGTATAAATAACTAATGGAAAAATTGATGATGGAACTTGATGTATCATAGGTTACAAGTGATTCTCAATGGCTCAAGGATCGGAATCCATTACAGGATCGAGCGACAAATGATGTGAGGCACATTGGGTAGCATGTGGCTTCATGCAAGTGAAATGAATCCATTTTTAAGGAACTAAAGAAAATAAATATAGTATTTGAGGAAATAAACACAATATTTAGGTTATAAAATAGCATAAATCATTGTGTAATTTTTTCATCTAGTATCATTATGAAGATATGGAATTTCCATGAATAATTTGTCTACAGGTCTAGTAGTCGGAGAACACATGCCATGTGCCCACACCCATAAATGATTTCGTTGGTCTAGGGTGTGATAATGATGAAATGATATATGATGGGACACACACCAGTTTACCCTCCACAAGAAGATAATATATGTTATATCTATAAATGGATCAGACCGCAAGTGATTTGAAACACCTTGTACCTAATTATTACCCAGATATGGGTCAATACTTTGTCAAGGCCTGGTACACATTAACAACTATAATAACAATGGCATGGAAAAGGAAACATATAAATTGAATGATTTGATGGTATACAATATGTAAAAACCCATAAATTACTTATATAACAACATGGCATTTTAGTTGTGTCTTAGGGAGAACATAACTATGCAGTAGAGTGGTTCCACATATCATGTGCACACCATACACACCATGTACCCATATGAGAAACATAAAACATTTTTATATCTTTTATGAGTTCATAGGTTTTTCCCATGATTATCTTATCATATTTATTTTTCTGCATAGAATGTGATATTCTAATTTATAGTAAATTTTGAGATATGATGTTGATTTCTTCGAGCATGGAACTTCATTAGGCACTTCATGATGATAAAATTTATTAGGAATGATCATGTGAGAGTGGTTGAGGTTGGAAAGTTCTCTATCATACCTGGATGTGGGTCCACCATACACGTTGAACTTGTTTGAGTGGATCCCCCTAATTGAAGTAGTGAATAGGTACTCTATACACTATGTACAACCCCAATATTGTACTAGTGAGTAGTTCCTCTATCTATAAAGTATACATTACCCTATCACACTAGGGTGTGGGTCATCTACTTATACATACCATCTGGACCTCCCTAATTCATGAGGTATTGTTTCCTCTACTATTATCTATTGAGTACAATACCCTCTTTGATGTTAGGGAACCAATCCTCTATGATTGAGTGGAATTCTTATTACACATCAGGGCACAAGTCCTCTATCCATATTTTGAGTGGAATACCCCTGATGCAATAGGGCATGGATCATCAATACATATACTATGTTGAATTCTCTTATGGAATTTATGGGTGGGTACTCTTTCTATTATAGGCTCTTCCCCCTTAGATTGTGGAGTAGTGGTGTGGTGTGGGTACTCCTCCGGACTTCTTTAGAAAAAAATGTGAGATACGAGGCTTCGATGACGATATTCTAGAGGTATAGGCAGACTCATAATCCATATCTACGCTGTGATATGGGGATACCCTTTCTATGTCATGTAGGTTTCATTATGATAATATATATATATATATATATAGGGTTTAATTTACATCTTTCATTGGGTTGAGCTAAATAACTATATCATATTTTATTGTTTCTCCCCCTTATTTTTTATGGTCTTCCAAATGGGTATGTATAAACTCATCATTATATTGTAATTATTCATACTTTTCATGACATATGTAGATGCTGTATAGATCATTGGGTATTCTAGTGGGTCATAGGGATAATCAAGTTCATAGAGCAATTACAGTGGTTAGGATTGTATATTCGGAACCTAGAATAGTTATCTTTAGTTTATTTAGGTTTTTGAAAGGTTTGGACATCATTTCTAGTGGGGCGTGTGTTTTATGTTTTAATATTTATTACATTTTATCATACTCTTCTTGTATTACCTAGAGGTTATTTCTTGAATGGATTACTCAAGATGATACCAAATTTTATTATTCATTGGTAATTTTTTATTCAGATTGTTGGGTTCTTGTGTCAGGTAAATTAGTCAAATGACTCACATTTTAGGTTTTTCTTTATCAATGATTGTTTCTCACCACTGGCCTAGGGAGATGAGCTTCTGGTTGTGATGGATTTGACTTGTAATGGCTAGGTGGGCCCCATTCGGGCCGATCATTATATATTTGTATCATTGGTGGTTTATCCTTAAGACAAGTTTTGAGTTATTCCCATAGTGGTAATATTGTTATGACTTAGGTAAAGAGTGTGAAAGTGTACCAAGTGTTTGTTTTCAGGATTTTGAATCCATCATTGGTGTGACAATCCGAATTATCTATTCACTAGGAGTTTGAGAAACCTATTTTTCAACTTGGTATACAATGAAAATAGTTACATGGATCAATAGTAAATTCATTATACAGGATTGAGTCCTTTCACATTCTTTGTTATGTTGTATCCCTATATATATGTATTATCATATTACTGATTTATTTTTTATCACCTTCAAGATGCCTTTGTGATGAGAACCACCTATTTTCCTAATTTATAATCTTATAGGCTATTTAATTAGTGATTAGGACTCAGATAAAGGGATGTCTAATGATGTATTCCTTCTGGGTGGAAATGTAACCGTACATGATCCTGTTATGTAGTAGATAGTACAAGTTGGGAATGATGAGGATGAACATAGACATAGTGCACTCCATGAGATCTAGTGCTAGAGACTGTTGAGGTTTTGTAGTGAGATATCTCCGAACAAGTGGAGGATTGGATTTATTTTGTGATCCAAGTGCTCTAGATAATGTGGACCCCAGCTGATTATATCATTGTGATGAAATGTAGTAGTTTTCTTGGATAAAGAAGGCTCTAGTGGAGTGTAGTTATAGAAACCCACAATACCATGATACTCTCATGGATTAACTTCATATAGCAATTTTCTATGGTGTACTGCCCCTTTTTGTTACAATCAGTTACAATTTATGAGATTCTATAGCTGTTGTATAGTAATATGAAAGTTGGAAATTATTCCATTAGTTTCACTAACAATACATGATACTCCATTGACAAGGTACGTGATTTTTATTTCTATTCATGGAATTTTAAGGTGGGTTCTACAGAGACATATATGCTAGTGTGTTACCCTTATGTATTCCCACGCAAGCTAGACAATAAGATTGGGAATTGGTTATATAGATATGGAAGTTGGTTTTTAGGGGAATGGTAAAATAGTGGCATACATGCACTGTTTAGTAGGATCCTTGCATAAGAGACATCCTCATTTCATGCCTCAGTCGCCTGGACATGTTGTGGAGGGTTCAAATAGATGGCTAGGTCATCCCTGAAGAGGAGTTTCTGTGCATGTTTTGAGAATGGTAACATGGAGGGACTTTGAGAGTAGTTATCTATCATAATTAATATTCCCCCCATATAGCTCTAGTTTGTTTTTTGAGAAAGGAGGATGGGTTCTTCCATCTTTTCAATGCTAATAGTCATGTGAACAAGGAAAAATATCAAGAAAAATTACCCCTTAATGAAAATTGATGACCTCATTGAATAGCTTTGAGTTGTGAGTTGGTTCTCAGAGATTTATCTCAGGTCTAGATAACACCAATTTAGGTTTTTTGAGGCTGATATTCAAAATATGGCATTCAGATATCACTAAAGAGAAAATCAATTCATGGTGATGAATTTTTGTGTGATGTATTCGCCTAATCTATATACGGTTTTGAGGAACCAAGTCTCTCATATATACATGGATTAATTTGTGGTTGTATTCATTGATTATATACGCATACTCTCTATTTCATATGAGGAGAAAGAAACACATTTGAGGATGGTGTGAGAAAAACTCTAGGAGAACCAGCATTATGGTATGCAAATAATTTTCTAGTTATGTATATATAAGGTTCAATTTTTAAGGTATGTAATTTCTTATTAGATATTATCTATGGACCAAGAAATTATTAATGGAGTGTAATATTGGTATCCACCCAAGAGTGTGTTAGAGGTGTGGAATTTCGTTTTCTTGGAGAGGAAATACGAGAGGTTCAGGGTGAACTTCTCCAAGATTTAAAGACATTTAAATTCCTTACTAATGATAGGGAATCCATTTACCTAGGATGAGAAGTGTCAATGTGACATTTATATGTTGAGGCAGTGGCAGAAAAATGATTCCATGTTAAGACTACTAGTTGAGGGAAGATTTATTTTATTGTATTTTAATGCCTATATATATGGTATCAGTTTTATGTTGATGCAGAGTTAGGAAGTTATTGAATATGGGTCAACGGAATTGGGACCCTAATTACACATGACATGGTGTTGCCAGCAGTAGTCTCTCTCTAATGAAGTGGAGTGGCTATATTCTAATAGAGTGTGTTTTCATTTACTCATACCATCTGAGTCTTTGGTTTATCATTATGCAGAGAGATATGAGCCTATTAAAAATGTGATGGTTGGAGTTTCCCATGAATATGAAATTGATATTTTCTATACTCATAGGAATGAAAATGTGGTTAATGATTATGATATCAATAAGTATCATTATATATTAGTAGATGAGGCATCTGATCTGTTGGAATCATTGTAGATAACTGTAGTGTTTGAGAGGAGTGTCGATTATAATTTGTCGATGATGATGAATCATCTGCTTCATTAGTAAGGGAGAGTCCCAATTGGGAGACATAAAACATGATATTCATTGTGACACTATATACTCATGGGATTCACCATATGAATTCTATAAATTTTCAGTGTAGGTCGTAATTTTCCAATTAGGTATGGTATTTATGGTCATGATATGATAGGGGTTGATAAGGGAGTGTCACACTACTCGTTTAGATATGCATACCACTATTGGGAAAATTTACAAGGACCATAATAGATAGTTTTTCTATGATGAACATAGGATTAGTGTCACCGAGTTAATCTCAAGGTTTCTCACATTTTTGTAGGTGAATTCTAATCACTAGGTTCCTTTATGTATCATACAACTTCTAGAGAACCCAAACTGGAAATGGGATGACATATCTATTGAATTTGTGATAGGGAATCCATGAATATTAAGATTCAATGATACTATCTGGGTTATTTTTTACTGACTTGTGATGTAAGGGAACTTATTTTACATAAGGGAGAATTGTTTGTTGAAGATTCTTGGATAGTGCTACATACAAGAGATTTTTTGAAACCATATTAAAACCTCAATGATCATCTCCATCTATATTTTTTGGTTCACATCCTAATTTTTGATTGGCCTATAGGATACATTCATGTCCCAATTGAGGATGAGTATTATAGACTTTGTCTGTAGCTAGGAAGATAACATTACACAGTTATAGTTCACTTATAATTACCTTTATTACTATATTATCTACAAAATACCATTCTATTCTATGTTTGTGAGATCTTGTAGGTCACTCATTTACATTATTGATAGAAGGATGTTCTTCTCTTGTTGGTCCAATTATAGAACAATCAATGATGGAGAAAGTTTAGGTGATCCATGAACAAATTAGAAAAACCCAGAGACAACTAAAATCATATATAGATGAACATCATAGGCCATTGGAGTTCTACCATGGAGGCCATTTTTTCCTAATATTGTCCCCATCAGGAGTATTATAGAGTTTTAAATGGGTAGGAAAGTTATCCTCTTTGTTTATCGGGAATTTTGAGATCATGTGGATGGTTAGTGAGATTACATACCTCCTAGACATACCCCCAAAGATGGAGTGGGTGCATTGCCTCTTACATGTTTCACAACTGGGATGATACATGTATGATGATACTCATTTCTTTGATTGGGATGAGCTGAGCATCGAGTATTGAGCCACTATAGAAGAGTACCTGATTTGGATCATGGATCGGGTGGCGAGGATCCAATAATTATGGAACATTCCAAATTTTCATGTGTTGTGGTAGTATGTGAGGATATAGAAGATCCCATGAGAGTGGGAGATCAAGAAGTGGGATCAATATCCCAACCTTATAATTTATATTGTACGTTTTGAGAAAAAATACATAAAGGATATAGTGGTATTTAGTTACTTCTTATTATTTTTTATATTTTTAAATATATTACGGAATATATTTTAGCCAAGCACTAACACCGACCAAAATTCAAAGTACCAAGGAGACCATAATTGATATTATAAAAACATTAAATATACTAATATAATTTGTAGATGTTTTTTGAAACATAATGAATTAATTCCCAAAATATTCATTAGAATGAAAATCCAAGACCATATTTGAATTTGAAAATCAGGGATTACGTTAGGCACAACTTAATGTTGGTCGACACCCGATATTCAAATGAGGTAGTTTTTGGATGGTATGTTAAGTGCATAAGTAAATGAAATTATTATATTAATTCTAATAATTATCATAACATATTATAATATATATATAATATATGATAAATTAATTCACTAGGGTTAGTCACATGAGCATGGGATCCTTGTGTAGAGAATTGGGCATTCTTCATTGATGAATTGGAACGAGACAATGACTAATGATCATATCGATGTGGATTTAGTAGAAAAAAAACACAGACTCTCTTATCCATTATCGGTAATTGAATTAATGACCAAAGATCCATCCGAAATTTAGGTATGTCTCATTAATTGTGGTTTCTGGCCTTGATTAAAATATTGTGTATAGATTGTATCTAGTATTATTATTATGAGATGTATCTTCTTTATTTATACGATAATTGATTCCATTTATATTTTTTATTAAATATTTCCCTCCTTGTTTCACTAGTTATCATCCCTATAAACCCAGGATATCTGATAATTTCCCAAGACTACATGGGAAATAAAATATTCACTTTGTTCCATCACCTTTCCCTTCTTCATTCATGTTGTTCTTAATAGTTGTCCAATGAGGTCATAGTTCTTCTTTTTTTGGGGTGAGTTCAAGTGTGATCAAACCCTCATATTCAAATAAATTTTATGTATAATGATTAGTTTGGAAAATAGATGATGTAATATCAAGGAACATAGTTTCTCTTCTGATCGATGGATCATGGAATTGGATTAGTGATAATATCATGTGGTAGACGGTGGGAGGTGTGTCGGACATCGTGTAAGCTTCGTGCGAATGAATTGAATCTGTTTTTCATTCAATAAAGGACATAAAAAAGATTACTAGAGGAATAAAACACAAATTTCAGGTTGTTAAATGGTGGAAATAATGGAATAAGATGATGATATATGATATATTGGGGGATTTGTACATACATTGAAATATTTGACTACACATAGTGTACGCAAAGAAAACATGTTGTATAGACACACCAACCTGAAATTTATAGGGTTTAGGAGAATATAAGGATAAGTTATAATGTGGTGGGCCATCACACATTGTGACCATTACGGGGTGGCGAATCCAAGATCAAGATACACATGGAAAGGAAATTGTGTTTTAGGTTACACCATGTACTCTTGAAGTACACTGGCATGCATTGATACAAGGGAATGACTAGGTATATGTCCATGTATATTGGCATGAACCAAAAAACATGGTCCTGTGAATGAGAACAAAATCAGTCCCCTAGTGGATGAGACACATCATTTGGGAACCCATACACTCTGTTAACAATGACCTAGCCTCCACATCATGTCTAGAGGAGAAAATAACTAGGTAGCATAGAAAGGCCACACAATTTTTGGACCCAAAACACATTGTGTACCCCTATGAGAAACAAAAACCATGAATTTCTATTTTCTCTAGATTTGAGGATTGGCCAATTATTTAATTATATTTAATAGTTTTCCATGAGGAATTTGAAGGTATCCTTTATAGTGGGTTTTGAGATACGACATGGGATGTTATGAGATGAAAAATTATTTAGGTATTTCATGATGAAGACAGTTATATGAATTGATTGTTAATGTTTGGTCAAGGATGAAAAGACCCAATTGTACTATGGTGTGGGCCCCCGTAATCTTTGCACTGGTTTGACAGTATACCGCCTCTGTAAATAGGTTGTGGGTCCTCTACCCACCAAGTCGAACCCCAAATTTATGTTGGGTGAAGGTCTTCCATGTATATAGTAATAATCCCAATATAATACTAGGGAATGTGTCCTTTATTTATACTTACTGAGCGGCACCCCCTGATGAATCATGACATGGTTCCTCTACTAATACATACCGAATGGATTCCCCTTTATCTTGTTCGGGTCCATTTACTCCATTATCAAGTGGTGTACCCTTGATGCGCTATAGAATGGGTCCTCCACCAATTTAATATGTAGAATGTATCTAATTCTTCGGATCGAGGGTCCTCTAAGAATGTACAATGCGGAATCACCCAATCATAGCAAGGCATGAGTCCCCTATATATTATAGATGGTTCCCACATGGTTTTTAGAGAAGTGTATGGTTGTAGTTTCTCCTCATTACATCTTCATAAACACATGTGAGATAGTGGGAATTGATGATAGACATTTACTTATGTATAAAGATTCATCACCTTGTGCAGTGCTGTCAAATGGAGACCCCCTTTCTCTCTCTTATGGGTTTCTTTGTGATAATATATTTATCATTTGGTTATGTTTCTCTCTTTTTTGGGTTGAGATGACTACTTATATAATATATTATATTCCTATAATTTTGTTTAATGGTGTCTAACTAGGTATGTATATACTCAATTCTACATGGGATTTTTTCACACATATCATTTATTATGCAGATGAAAAAACAATCTAGGGGGTTTTCAATGGAGTGTAGGGATACTCATGTGCATAGACTGTGTATTGTGGTTGGTCTTGATGATCAGGAGCTCACACCTCTAATCATTACTTTATTCCTATTATTTTATGGTTGGGATGTTATTCCTGGTTTGGTGTCCATTTTTACTTTTACACACGGTTGTATTCATTCAGACTCTAATTATATTCCCTATAGGTTATTACTTGCATAGAATAATCTCAATGTTAATATCATTTATTAATCCTATGAATTTTTTCATAGATATAGTTAGGTGAATACATATAGGTACATTTTGGAAATGTTACTCATTTTAAGTTATTCCCTCTTAGGATTTGTTGCTATCCCCTAACCTCTGGAAGCAATCATGGAATTGTGAAATCTAGAACATATATCAGATAAGTGTCCCATGGTAGGTTGGGTCATTATTTGTGCTATCAAAGATGGTTTATATTCAATTTAGAGTCATTGTTATACCTACGGAGAGTATTTGGTTGGGTCTTAGGGAAATAGTTTCAAAGTATCTTGAGTGTGGATTTCAGGCCATGGAACCAGATATTGAGATGGAGATAGATGTATCCATTCAAAAAAATAATAAATCATACTTATCAACTCTGCATTATATGAAAATTGATAAAGGGAAAAATTAAAAATGAATCATATTAGACTGAGTTCTCTGAATAAATTTCTTGTTTCGATCACCCATACATATATAGGATCCTTACAAAATGGTATGTATTAATCTCTTTTTGGATGCCTCCATGATAATATCCAACCAGCTTACCAATTGTGGTTAATCAACAAGACCCAATGAGTGATGAGGAATTAGTTCAGGGGATATTTCATTATTTGATCCCACTATATGGAAAGGAAGAAGAAACCCCACCTATTGAGATATATATTGTACTAGTAGGGCATAATAAGAATGTGTACAAAAATAGTGCACTCAACGAGTTCATGAGCTAGAGTCCACTAAGGTTCTATGGCGATGTAGAACCATATGAAGTGAAGGATTGAATTTATTCTGTGGTTTGAGTCATCATGCTCATTTAGACACCGACTGATCGGATTATTTATCTAAAAACATTCTTTTCTATGGATTGTTTTAGAACTGGTTGATTCTATCTATGAAGACCCATGATGAGATGATTCTCTCATAGTGTAAATTTCAATAGATATTTTTTTGTGGGGAAATACCCCTATTCAATACATTGAGTTCATATTTTTGATCTTCTAGTGATTCATCAGTATGATATGATAGTCAATGAGTATTCTTGAAGGTTACTAACCTAACACGGTACTCCCTGAAAATGGTATGGGATGGTTACGTCCAAGTTTTGAAGTTTCAGAAGGGCATCCGTATAGAAATTCATTGAAATTTGGTCCCATAATTCATTCACACCTATATTATAGTGTTAATGTGGGAAATAGTTCTAGAGAGATTCATATTTGTGTGATTCCATTCAACTGAAGTTTGCAGTGGACATCATTGAGTTGAGTCATTTCTTGCCTCTAGTATAAACCAATTTATAGGATCCTAGCATAGTAAACCACTTTATAGTTAGTATTAATAACATCGAGAAGTAGTGAAGGGTTCTTATAGAGTAACAAGTCACCTAGAATTGGTATAATGTTATGAATGTTATGGGTGAGGTCACATATAATTTGATTGCAGGACTTGGCATTTTAAGGTTGGTAGGCAGTCAGTGGTGGACTTCTATGAGAAAGGCAATATATTGATCATGGTTCCTCCAGTTGTGGCTATGTCGTCCCCCAGGGAGGTGAAGAAGGTATAAGAGAATGATGGGATCCTAGAGGAGTATCTACTTATTGAGGAAAATTATTTGAGCTATATCAACCACTAGTACAAGCTGACCCATGCTAGGGTCAGGGACCAGACAGCTGTGGTCATGGAAAGTTGTAGTCCATGGAGGATTATGACCCGAAATCTCCCAAGAAGATAAAAAGAAAAAAATATTTTTATTATAAACATTATATACTAATTCTTGTTACATTTACAAGTCACTCTATCATTTATGTATCCCCTTTTTAATATTTATATCTCACTTTTGAGACCTATCACATCATTGTTTTTTCTAATGGATTTGACTAGATTCAATTCATCAATATATATTATCATCTTTTAGTTAAAGGTATATCATCTAGAAGATACTTTAACATGGTACCTCATGATAATGATAATGAAAAAATATGAAATCATTAGGGTAATGTAATGGGTATCCACTGTTTTGTCCCAGATAAAATGTAATCCTAGGTGGGCCTATTGAATTGGACAGATAGAATGAGAATCTCTTTTTTGGGGGAGAGTGATCTTATAGTATAGTGGTTATGCCTTATAAGAAGACAATTGAATTCCATCACCCATCAATTATATAGTTTATCTCCTATCATAATGGCCTATTTTGGTATTTTAATATCTTTTATACTGTATTATTTTTTTGATGTATTCCAATAGGATGTTTTGAGACAACCTATGTGGTGGGAGATAGAGTTTTTCATCACCTTTCACCCCATTTTTGCATTTATATATTCTATGAAAATGGTATGTCTCCTACAAATCTCCAAGAGCCTAGGGATTAGTTGGACAACTTTGAGAAAAGAGAATTATTATATATAGTGGGATCCACAATATAGCTTTAGTTTTGTTTGTGAAAAAGGTAGATAGGAGGCAACATCTTTGTGTTGATTATCAACACCTAAAATAAAAGAAGATTAAAAATAATTACCACTATTAAATTATTGATAAACACATTGACTGGATTCATGTTGTGCATTAAATTATGAAGATCAATCTTTGGTCTATCAACCTCTAGTTGAGGTTTAAGAGGTCGATATTTTTAAGATGACATTCTGATGTCTCAATAGACACTATGAGTTCTTGGTGATGGATTTCGATGTGGTGAATTCCCCCCACAATGAGTATGGATTTTATAAATCAGATATTTCAAAAATATTTGGATTGATTTTTGGGTGTCTTATTTGGTGACATAGTCATATAATATGCATTATAGGAGGAGCATTCATAGTTTCTAAGGATGATCATAGCCTTTCTATAAGAGAACCAACATCATGGTAATATCTTGAAGTGACAGTTCTGTATCTGTGAGGTTCACTTATGGAGACATATAATTTTCAATAAGGGATTAATTATGTACCATGTGAATATTAATGTTGACTTTTTGGGATCCACCCAATGAATTTCTGAGATGTGGAATTCTATTTTCTTTGATGGGTTTTAACAGAGATTCACTGTGGAATTCCCTAGAATTTCATCCACATTGAACAACCTTATAATTAATGGGAAACCATTTACCAAGACCAACCATTGTTATTGATCATTGGAGAGGATGAGGCTGACGTTGACTAGTGTTCCTATGTTGATACTACCATTTAATGGTGTGAGGTATGTAGTGTATTGTGATTCTTCTGAAACTGGGCTTAGATGCAAGTTTCTGCAAAGGTAGATAGTAATTTCATATGGGTCGAGGAATTTTGAGACCCCAAATGTATAACTATTTGATTCATGACATTGAGTTGGTAGTGGTAGTCTTCTCTCTAAAGATGTGGAGACCCTATTTTCTGGGAGAGTTATTTTTTGTTTACTATGAGAATCAAAGTCTCATGTATATCCTCACATAGAGAAATATAAACATGAGATAGAGGCACTAGTTGGATGTTTTTAGTCCTATTACATTGAGATATTCCATAACCATGGTATGAGAAACAAAGTAACAGATTCCCATAATTGGATCTCTCACTCTCAATTAGTGGTGGATTCATTTTAGTAGTTGGATTCTTTATAGATGAACATAGTATTGGATATGGGGTATCTTATCTTCAGTTGATGATGTTGGATCCTCTATTTCTCTATTGTGCGATAGATTCCTTTTAAGGATACATTCACTATATGGTATTGTGTGTAGATATATGCATTGTATACTGAAAATGAATTCATTAATGGAATAGAGAATGTCATAATTTTTTGAGGATGGATGGAAGTACTGGTCATGATGTCAAAGGAGGTGAAGAGGTAGTTTCACACTTCTCCTTTGGATGTATATCCCAATGTAGGGATGATTAATCGGGAAATATGTTTTCCGATTTTATGGGATAAAATTTGGTGGCATTTGTTCACATTTTTCTCTCAGTGTATCACATGTCAGTAGTTGAATACTAAGCACTATGTTGAGGCAGGTTTGAAATAGCTTCACAAGATATTAGAGTGGAAATGGGATTAAATATTCATAGAATTTGTGATAGTTAATCCATGGGAAATGAGATTCCATGAGGTTATTTGAGTGATTTTTTAATGACTCATGAAGTCAACATACTTCCATTCGATCCGGATGAAACTTTTACTGGAGAGACTCAAATAGTTGTACATGTAAGATATCATCTGAATTCATGAGGTTCCCTTGATAATTTTCTCAGATCATTATGTAGTGATTATATCACAATTATACAGAGGCATAAAAAGGAATTGAAGACCTTTTGAAGATATGAATGGAATTCCACCACCAGATGTATGGGTAAATGGATCATAATATCTAGGTTTTGGAGGATATGATGAGGGATTGTGTTTTTGACTTTGACTAGAATTTATAGGATCACTTATTGTTTATAGAGTCTATAGATAATATCATTTATAACTCATCGATCAACATGGATTATTTTTAAGACTTGTATAGAATATCATATAGGTCATCCTTATTATGGGATGATATTTGAGAATAATCACTTTTTGGTCAAGAGAATTTGCTTATGATAATGGAGAAATTTGGGGTCATCAATGATGGGATGAGGACAACCTATATCCAATTGAAATCATATATAGATCGATGTCATAGGCCATAGGAGTTTCGGTTTGGATACCATTTTCCCTTAAAAGTCTCATAATATTAAAGAATTTTTATTTTTTTCCTAGAAGAAAATCCATACGGTAGATTCATTCGGTTATCCAATATGTTATGGAAGGCTAGTGAGGTTTCTTATATCCTAACCTTACCCCCACAGTTGGAGCATGTCCATAACATATTCCATGTGTCGTAGTTGATTAGATCCATGCATTATCTAAAACAATTCATTGAACATGGAGAGATAGACATTGAGGATGGATCCACCATTGCAAAATACCCAATGGTGATTAAGGAAAACAAAACAATTCTTTAAAAAGATTGATTATTCCCTTAGTTTTGTGTGTTGTGGAAATACAAGAGCATACAAAAGAGATCCAAGAAGCAGGGGATCCATATCTGATCATAGTATCCCCATATTTTATTACCTTGTTCATTTCATGGAATAAATAGTGAAATAAGAGAATATTCCAGTGACACGTTTTTTTCTAATACTTTGAAATATATTAAGTAACATTTTCAATTTCTGGTGTTGAGAAAGTGTGAGATTCTGAGGGCTCCTAAGGTCAGAATAGATATTATAAAATTGTTAAACAAATGAATATAATGCATGCATTGTTATTATCAAAAATATATTTTATGAAAAATATAAACTCATATAAAAAATATGAGGTGAAGGATGAATTTAGATCATGGGGTTCACACTAGGCACGACCTATTGATTTTTAGTTTTGGATGTTTGGATAAGGAAGTAGTTGGTTAAAATGTTAACTATATTAATTAATTAAATTAATAAATTATTTATTTAATTCCAATAACCATATCTACTCAATATAATTTCATTTATATCAATTCTCCATGGTTATCCAAAAAACCTTTGGATCATTGACAGGGGAATCAGGTTTTCTTCATCAGTGAATTTTAATTGTTGACATAAAACATTCAGATGAGGTTGTATTGAAAGTCATCTATTATAGTAGGTCATCTCTATCACAGGAAAATGATTTATTTACCAATGATCATTCCATAATAAAAGAATGTATCATAAATAATGGTTTCTTCCTTTAATTAAAATTTTTATCAGGGATTTTATTTTTTATTTTTTTCAGTTGATGTATCTGTAATTTCACATGATCCCCCTTTTATATTATATTTTTAATTCAATATTTATCTCTTTTTAACACTTACTATAAACTTTTTTATTTCCTAATCGTTGACCATTGTCCAAAAAACATTGTCCATTGATTAATTCACATTGTTATTGTACTTTTCCCTTTTATGTTCCCAGTGTTCATCACCATTGTTCTATAGGGTTACAATTCGATATTACATGGGAGTGTTCATTTGAGATATAACCCCTAGATTTGTGAAATTTTAATCTTTGATGAATAAATTAAAAAATAAAGGATATAATGGGGTGGATTGAAGGAATCTAGTGATGCTTCATTAATTCAAGATCTATACATGTGATATGATCGAGTGACAGATAAAGGGAAGATTTTTAGTTGGTGTGTGAGATTCATGTGAATGAATAAAATCCATTTTCTATCCACTGATGGTTTGGAAAAATTAATGGAGGTGACCCCACCAATTTAGGTTTTCCAAATAATGGAAATTTTATTAGAAGTGTCATATTTGGGATCAACACGAAGATACCTTCTTTGTATGAAATAGTTATCTATATAGAATATAGTCAAAGAACGCAATCCATGTATCTCCAAACACACGATAATATGTTGTTTTTAAGGATGATATGGATCAGACATCATGTGGTGGGCACAAATTCCATGTGATCCTGCATGGGTGGATGAGTTGTGTGTTAGGTGGAGACAAATACAACCCCATGCTTGAGGACACATCATGAACTCTAGGAGTACATGAGAATAGACCAATACCTAGGCATGGAAAAGTTCATATATAGATATACAAGCACGACCTAATGTATATTATCATTGTTAAGAGAACATGGGAAGACCCTGGGTGGATGAGAAATTTATTGTTAGAACCCTTTACATTCCATGTACAGAGACATGGCCTCTGATCTATGTATTTATGAGAGCATAGAAAAAAATGGAGTGGTACCACAAACTCTATGGACCCCATAAACACCATTTACCCCCAATGTAAAACATACACATTATGTATCACTTTCATCTAGACTCAGGTTTGGTTCTTGGAGTAGCCTATATTGAATATTTTTTGACATGGAAGTTGATGGTATCCTTCAACGAGTATTTTTATATATGATGTAAAATGTTATGAATATGATTCTTTTTTAAGAGGTTCATGATAATGAAAATAATCATCTAGCATATTTTGAGATAGATCAGTGTTCGAACCCCCCCCCCCTTCGTACAAGGTTTTTAGTCCCCTATACTCTTTTCACTAGTTTGATTGGAACCCCCTATGAAACTAGGGAACATGTCCTCCATGTATAGAGTAGGAATATCTCTACAATAATACGGTAGATGTCCTCTATTTGTAGATACCATGTTTAAGACCTAGATTGAAACGTGTGTAGGGTCTGTACTGATACCTACTGAGTTAAACCCTCAATTGTGTAAGAGAGAGGGTTCTCTATGCTTCAATGGAATCCATATAATGTAGTAGGTCATAGTTTTTCTATCCATCAATTGGGTGGTATATATATAAAACTATAGGGAATTTAAATAGATCAACATTGTGTGATCCACCTATCATATAATGTATGAAGTATTATTTTTTTGATATTGATCACTTAAGGCTGTGGAGTAGTGGTATGGTGGGGATACTCTTCATTACTTTTCCAAAAAAACATGTGAGATGTTGGGAATCAATGTTGGATCTTTGGAGTTGGTGGAAGTCTCATCATCATGGTCGAGGTTGGGAGACAGATATCCACTTTCTCTTTTGGAAATGTATCTTTATGAATATATATATATATATATCATTGGGTTTCAGTTCCCTTTTACATTGAGTTGAGATGAATAATTATATTACATATTCTAGTTCTCCTCATTCATTTTTTACAGTGTCCTATTTAGTAAATTTATACTCACCCCAACATAGACATTTCATACACATTTCATCTCCTTTTGTAGATGAGTGAAAGATAAATGGTGATTTTGGTGGAGTGTATAGATACATGGGTGTATAAACTATGTATGTTGGTCAGTCATAGATATAATGAGATGAGATCTCGCAATTTTACTTTATTCCAGTTGTAATCAGGTTGGGACATCATTTCTTGTTGTGAATGTATTTCACCTTTTACACATGGTTTTATTCTCCCATACTCTTATTGTATTCCCTATAGGTTATTTAACTTATATATTACGTTACATATTATTGTATTTTATTTTCCACCTTCACTATTTCATTTAAATTTTTAGGTTCATTCATTCTGTTACATTTGTAAAAAGCCACCCATTTTATGTTATTCATTCTCATTAATTGTCTCTTACCCATTGACTATAGAGGTGGGCATGTGTTTGGGAAATCATGGCCTTCCATTATCTTGGCAGGTCACTGTAGTCTAGGAAATTATAAAAATAGTGTTTATTACATGGTAATAGAGATACATCCATACCAAAATACTTCTAATTCGATGAACAAAAGTGGAAACAGATGTTGAATGACAAATATCTACAGAATCATGATAGAGAGTAGAAGTGATCTCTATTCACATAGTAAAATCTCAAAAAAGGAATATTTTCATGTAAGAAAACATTGGGGTGGAATGGTATAATGTATTTTTTACCCAATTAAAATCATGGTACCACATATCAACATTAATATTTACCTATAAGATCAATGACACCCTTTATTATTTATTTCTATGTAATGTTTTTTATAGTGAATCCTGATCGCTAATATTAGTTATATATTCCATCAAAATATTATGTACAACGAATCAATTTATGAAATAATTCATTTATAATAGGACTATTCATATTATTATTGAAAATGGTATCATAATTTTCTAAACAATTCAAATCTAACAAATTTATATCAATTTATTTACAATAAATAATTTAAATGTAAAAACATATTTTCAAAAATCATTCCATGTATTGAATGATGTTTCTAAGTAAAAATAATTTTAATTTAAAATCAAGGTATTATTTTAAATAATTTAATTTATATCTTTATTTTATTTTTTTAAGAAATGTTTGTGTTGAATGATTCTGATGGATGTTTTAAGAAATTCAACATGGTATAGAACCACCTACCATTCAATTATATTTTAATATTCATCACTCATACTCCAATAACATTATAAAATCATCTGATAATCATCAAAACATATTTTATACAAAATTACAGGAAATCAAAATATTTTAACAATGAAAATATTGAAGACATAATAGAAGCCTAATTGAAACCTAGGTTGATTACCATTGAAACAATTATTAACATTAACTAGAGTAAATATATAATAAATTTATAAATATTATGTCTTAAATCATGTTCTTGAAATACTGAATACACTTTGGATGTCAATTCACACATGGAATTTTTCAATGAATTGGAAAATTCTCAAAAAAATGATTACCAATTAAACCTTTAACAAATATAATTGGGAAATAGGGAATTAACATTTATTTCAACAACACATTGGAGAAATCCTTAATCCTGGAACCCATTTATAGTATGACTAAAAGATAATGAAATAATAGAATAAAATAGGTGACTGTTATATGTGATATTACATTTGATCTTTCTTTATAAACTCCCATGAATTAAACTTTGAAATATTTGGTAAAAAAAGATGGAAATAAAAACTATAAGAGGCCACTATAGTGTCCAATTAATTCTAAAAGAATAGTGCTCCTGAATTAATTGATTAAAGGATTTAATGTATTACATAATATTAATAAATAATAAAAATTATAATTGGTTATTTTTTCATTATCCCAACAGCTACCCACTAGAAGGACACTGAGTACCAGGTGGCACTCTATGAGAACTCCCTCCTTTCCTTACTGTACTAGGTTAATAGGTCCTACCATAAGTTACCAAATGTCACCTATAGTCGAAATACTATATTTTGAACCCCATTTGAAGAACTAAAAACCCCAATCCTTATATCTCACATTAAATATCATCAAATAGCACCTAATAAAAATAGATATTAATCCAATAATAAAAAACCCCCAAATCTAAGTCCATTTTTAATAATTCTCTAATAAACTGGAATAAAATATGTTTGCATCATTACAAACTCCCCACCATAGTAGTTTTTATTCATAAAAAAATTGAAAACCATTAGACCTCTACTAATTCACCAAAACCCCAAACATACCAAGAATGTTCTAATATTTGACCTCAAGAGATCATCAAAAATTTAAATAATTAACTGAAAAAAATTTCTGTAAGCATCACCGAAAAATAAGTAATGAATTAGAATACACTAACATGTCATTAAATCCAAAATAACCATTCTCCAAATCCTTTTAGTTATACCACAAAATAAAAAATAAAATTAACATAATTAATCTAAACAATAAAATATAAACTTTTATTCATACCACACATATTCTATAATACCATAAAATTTTCACCATCTTATAACTAAAAAGAAACAAATATTTAAAAGAGTCTCAATTTAATGGTCATCTCCATGATTAGACCTACCAAGGGTTTATTTATACTAAAATTTCATTTATTTTAGTTTATAAAAATTGATTATTTTATCTAACCCTACATTCAATTTACAATCCAAATTTTTTGTGTGTGTTATTTCTTAAATCACCTACCTATATAAATTTATTTTTAGGCTTATAATTAAATATAATTTTTAATATTATTTCAATATTATTTCAATTTTTTTATAAAAATATGTGTTTCTAAATTACTATTTCTTTCTTGCATATTTCTTTGAAAAGAAAATGTTCAATATTAATCTAAATGACTTGACTTTTTAATGTTTGTGTATTCCATAAAAAAAATCCCATGTTTTATATACAAAACCCATTTTCTAATAAAAAATAATTTCATTTAATAAGAATCACAAGGAATTAAATTCAATTAATCTAAATGTATCAAAATAAATAGAGTTAGATGACTAATACTGGGGATCTTAGAAAACACTACCAGAAGGTGATTTTCTACATTGAGAAAAATAACAGAATTTAATAGAGAAATGTATAATTGAAATAAATGAATTCTAAACAATTGGCACTACCTAAAACCAATATTAACGAAACAAATACATAATCAGGTCCCCAATACACCCTGAAAAGTTCAAACACTGTCACAAACTCCAACTATAACACCATGTGAATATTTACTCATAATAGTGATGAATATAAAATGAGGAAAAGAACCCATACAAACAACAACCTTGAATATTGGGTACCTAAAAAGTATCCCATGAAAATTCATATACAATAGAGTGTTCATGTTAGGTGTGGGAATAAAAAACTCAACATGGAAGCACTGAGGTTTCAAAATATATGGAAACCCCATAGTTGTTTTCTATAGATAAATATATTAATTTAGATAAATATATCTGAAAATATAGTTTTAAAAAACATTTAAATAAAATATTAAATTAATAACCTAAATTTAGTTCTAATCCACAAAATAGTTGTAATAATAATTAAAAATGAAAAATAAATAGCATGATTAGACTAATAATAATCACTGGATGGGAAATATTCTATCAACAAAGTAGTAAAAAATTGATTCAATTAATACTAACCACCTTGATGGGAGTAACATATTTCAAGAAGGAAATGAGAACATCCTTATAATATCAATAACAGTAGTATGGTAAGAAAAATAATAGAATAAATTCATTAAAAATTTTAAAATGGTAAAAATAATATAATCACTATTAATAGTTAAACATTTTAGAAAATAATAGATATTAAAATTATCGAATAATTTAATCTCAATCAAAATAAACAATTGGTGATTTATATTAATATTATAATCTATAATATATGTATATAGGAAAACATTGTATATGTATATTTTATGGTTTATTTAATAATTATCCCAGTTTAATTGCAACTATAATATAATATAGAATTAGTAACAAAATAGTATTCCATGCTTTCCTATTATACCTACCTAATATCATAGATTTATCTTTCATGAAACCATAAATAATTTAGATCCATACAAAGACCGATGAAAACTTGTATATATATTTTTCAGAAGTTACAATGGTATCCAAATTATTATCCTATAAATATTTGTGGAATGTAGATAACTATTCAAAAATCAATTATAATTTTATCTTCTACTAATAAGATGTTTTAGATGCATTTTTATGGTTTTCTTATCATGTCCTAATGTTCATATATCATATTTTTTCCCAGTTTTTACCAACCAGAAATATCTATGTGAGTAGTGAAATAATTACTATTTATTTGAAACCATTTTATAACAATAATAATCCAAATAAACTTAATAGTAACCATGTTAGGATTCTCTATTCCCTCAGGTGCACCTTCGATTATCTATAAGCTATAGACCAGTATCATGGATCTATACAAACATTGTAGAAGAAAATTTTTCCCTTTTAGAAATATTAATTAAAGTAAAAAATCAAATTAATATTTTAATAAAATTATTTTCATTCAATAGACACTAAATATATCCATTTTTAATGAAAATAAAAAAAATCACCTCACCATTGTCCATAGATAAGTACGAAAATCAGCTAAAACATCCAACATTAACACCAAGTGGAGGTGAACCCTCACAAAAAATATTAGTGTAGTAAATAAGAATAACCATCCAAATATTTAACTATACTTATGTGTGCCGATAATATAGAATATTATTCCTCACTTTCATATGTGTATACATGTAGCATGTAAGAATAAAATATTTTGTACAAAACCACCTAGAATCCAACATATACTAAAACCCTTTATTTTGTTTTGTAGATAAATCTACTCATTTAAGTGAGTATATATATATATATATGAGAAATGAGTTTTACAGTTTATAAATAAAATTTATATAGGCAATATAAATTTTAAAAAAAAATATTTAAAATAATGATAATAGTAATGAAAATACATATTAAAGAGTGTTCATATAATGAGAGTAATCACTAGAATTAAAATTGTTTGTTAGGAAATTAGTAAATACAAGTTCTTTCTAATACTAACCACATTCATGGAAGTGAAACATATCCAAATGGAAATAGAATCATGGTTAAAAAATGAAGAACTTGTTAAATGAAAAAAATAATATGAGACATAGATTAATAATTTTTACAAGGTAAAAATAACATATTTATTCTTAGTAGTGATATATTTAATAAAATACTAGCTGATAAATAATAAAATAGAAAAAACCAATAAAAATAATTAATTAATCATTCATATAATCCTAAACATTCGAATATATATATATATATTTAAAAAACACCATATATAAACATATCGTTGATGTTTTAGTTAATAAAAACCCCTAACTAATTTTGACTATAATATTAGAAATCAAAGGTAATCACATAATATTTCATTCAACCATTATTTTTAGACACAATGTTATTTACTTATACTTCATGAACCCCAAATAAGTTATATCTCAGTCAATCCCTTTAACACATTATTAATTTATATGTATATGTACTTATGATATCTGAAATATGCTATCTTCCAAATTTTTTGTAACTACATAGCTTCCCGAAAATCCCTCATAATTCGATATTCCTTAATAAATATGATCGTGATTCCTTTATAAAGGTTACTTCTCATGTACTAACTATCATGTATTTTATCTAATCTCGATTCTGACCAACTAGATAGCTTTAAATGAGTAAGGATATCTTTTCCAATCATTTTATACCTTTTAAAATATTTTTTTTGGATTATCCCACAATTATTTAACCAAACCAAACATGGATGAAACCCAAATATGGGTCACAACAAGTATAAATAGGTAGATTACAAGTTGGTGACAAAGTATAGTTTTAATTATGACTAATATATTCCTAATTAAATTTATATAATGAGTTAAAATAAGGTATAACTATTGAACTAACAATACATATGTTAAAACTTATATCTCATTAAATCCATATCTTGATATTTTTAATTTATTTTAATGAAATAATATTTGTGATTTTTACTTTTATCAATATATCCACTTTAAACCTTATACTTTAGGGGTAATTAGTTTAATATATATATTCTAAATGATTTTATAACAAATTTTGGTTAAATTTATTTAATTAAATCACGAATATATATAATATATATGAAAACTAAAATAAAGGGTGGATTTTAAAAAAAATCTAGTTCTTGTAATACCTAATTAATGGAACCAATCATGTTCAGGTATCACATTATTAGTTTTCACATGAATATTATATAGAAATGACCACACTACTAATGTATCTGTTAACTGAATTTATGTTTTTATCATTAACTGATAACTTATATAGAATGAAATGGGATGAAATGAATTCTTAAACAAAATGGTTAAATCCCTTGAAGAGATGTATCTATTTAAAGTAGTTTCAGGGAATATTTTTTTAATTTAATCTAACAATGAATTTTTGTTTTGATCATTATGGGAAATAGTATCACATAATGTTTTATGAAATACTCAAAAACTCTCACTAAGATATAATTAACCATTACGAACAGGTTATGATTTCACACCTCTAGGTTTATAATTAATATGTTTTGAATAATATTCATGGTAGTTTCAGATTAAAAAAACTTATATGACATTTTAAATCAAGTTATTAGACATTCAAATTACAAAAACCATTTAAGGTCAAAGTAACCCATGGCCATTCAAATAAAAATAATTAATTATATGGTAAAACTTGTTTTGTAATTTAAATTTTATATTCCATGAAAAAGTAAATGGAATAACTTTTTAAAATAATAAATTTATAACCAGGATATTCATATTAAATATTCTATTACTATAGAAACGTTCTAATTTTTTTCACATTTGAATTAATATATTTTCCATAATAAATATATATATGAATTTATAAATAAAATAAGTAGTTTGAACATTTATTCCATGTATTAAAAAGTGTTTGATAGAAAATTTATCAAAGTAAATAACCATGAAACTCTTTGAAAAAATTGGATTTATAGATTTAGAAAAAATTACATATTTTGATTTATTAGATTAAAAAAATTTAGCAACATGTGATTACAATGAAATTATTATGATATTAATTGTGGATTAGAACCACCTAACACTCTATTATCATTAATGTGTCCTCACGTATACTACAATGAAATTATAATGACCACAAATATTTTTTAAAATACAATACATAAATAGATATATGATATGAACCATATATACAATATATAGATATTGAAAAAAATAGACTGAACCAAAACCAACATAGGTAACCAGAAAGTAGGTTTACTATTAATTAAAAGAAATCCTCAATTAATTTTGACAAAATATCACCTAAATCATTTTACAAAATTAGAAAACCCTAAGGAAATCACTAAAATCAATGAATTTAATTATTTAGTGTACAATTATCATTAAATCTATTTCCAACGAATCCTTTAACACAAATAAAGGGAAATGGTTAATGAGAATGGATTTCACCAAGGAATTACTAAAACAATAAAATATTTAAACCACTTATATTAATAGTAATGGAGAAAATAATATATAATAAGAGAGTATATATAATTATAAGATACTTTGAAGGATTTTACATTGAAAAATCTCAAGGATTCAACTTCATATTAATGGGGTAAGTGGAGGAGTTAAAGAACATGAGAGTCCGTAAAAATTTACTCAAGAAAAATAAAAGAGGATTGATCATAAGTGAATGGAATAAATAATAAAATGAATTATCATAAATCAAAAAAATCACATTTTAAATTGGTAATTTTATCTCGTCCCATTGAGTACACAATCGAAGGCCACTGGGTTTCAAGTGGAACTCTTAGGGAACACCCTCCCTTCCTTAATCAACCATGTACCTAGTGTCAACACCCAAAGTATCCAGTGTAACCTATAGAATTAAAACAATAGGAAGCACCACCTTTTGGGAACTTTATCCCCCAAACCATCTCTCAATCCTCAAACACTGTCTCAAACTCCCCAATAATTCACCCTCTATTACTTTAAATCATATTTGATAAATAAGATTAAAAAAAACCACTAATTATGAATTTAAATTTATATTACCCCATAATTCCATTACTAATTGTACTTAAAATTCAATGAATTAGTATAGGTTCTTTACACATTTGGAATTAAATATATTTTTGGGAACCATAATATTACATTATAATAAGATTATTTTTCACATTAATTATATATAATTTTGTACAGTTGAGTTGTATATTATTTGTATATGATCATAATTTTATCTTATTTTCATTAAAACTTATTCTTTAATAAATAATTACAACTATAATGTTAAAATATACTATTAATACACCATATACATTCTCTTTATATATTATTAAATTATAATTATTTTTAATAAGATTAAAATTTATTCAAATTAAAATTCATGTAATATTATATTTTTACCTAAAAGCATTTTTTTGTTTCAATTTTTTGTCTTATTACTTGATGGTATAACACAGTTCAATATTATGATTTTATAGACACATATATATACATGATTTTCCTTAGTGAGTAATTTTTTCTTGAAGGGTTTTCTTTGTAATTATATTGGTTGTAAATTATTACTTTAGTTATAAAATATATTAGATTGTGATTATTTATCTTATATTATGGTTTTAAATGGTGTTATTATCTATTAATGATGAATTCCATTGTGTTTTATTTTAGTTAATTTTGGGGTATATATTTTTGAGATACTGTATTTGTCTAGTGAATGTGATTAAAATCATGGATATGAATGCCAAATATAAACATTAAATGGTTTTAAAATAAACTTAGTTTTCTTTTTAAAGGCGATGCAATGTTTGTTTTGAGATAATATCTTCCTTTATTGTATTTAAATGTTTTTTAATGATTAACTAATATTGTTTTATATATTAAGAATATCAATTAAGTTAATTATGGTTATTATACAGACAAATGGATAGTTATTTTAAAAAGCTATATATAAATATTATTTTAATGGTTTTCAAAGTGCTTGAACAAAAGTCAACATTTCACATTTAAATAAATAAACTATGAATGTGGTAAAGGAATGTGGATCAGAATATAATGATTATGTCGTTCTTTATGTTTTTTATGTAAATAGTGTTTAGAATTTTGGTCTGATATTATGAGATCATTTTTTAATTATTTATTATTACTATTGGAATTATTATGTAATAATTTGTTAGAATAACATTCTTATAACATTTTTTGGAAATTTTTTTAATTTGTTTAAATATTTTTGGGGTATTTAATTTTAAAATATATTATTATAATAGTGGATAAGTGTTTATGTTGAAATGTTTTATATAGAAGGATTTTTTTGAATTATTTTTATAAAAATTTAAGATTATAATATTGATATTTTTTGTTAGTGTGTTATGATTTTTCTTATTGATTTATTTAATGTAATTAAATTTTAAGTAATTAAAGATGATTTTATTTGATTTATTAATTTCAAGTACAATTTAAAGAAAATCTAATGGTGGATACCCACATGTGAAAGGGGTATTAGTGATAAAAACCCATATAAATTATTTAAAATTTTCCAATATATGGATATACTCCCTATAATATAGGGAATATTCCATATGCAGAAATTAATAATCGTTTAGAGGGTAAAAATTTTCCATTTGGGGAAAATTTTTACACTCATGTTTTGATAAGTTTACTTTAATTTTATTTTTTACATTATTCATGATGCTTCTAGATTTTATAAATAAAAAATCAGAAAATTTAATGAGACATATAGGATGCATGGTTGGCACACAGTTAGTGCTATCCAAGAATCCTACCATGCATGTATTGATGTCTATTTCATAATCATATCCACAATTCATACATGGTTCCCAATTTTTTTTGATGAAATCATTAATCCTACCAAAAATTATTATTTTTAAATTTCTTTTCTTTGTAATTATTTGGGATACTATTTAATTTAGTTACCTATATTATGTATTCAAACGGAATCCCTCACAATTCCTATCCCCTCCAACTATTTCTCTATTATATATAACTCTTATATTCTAATGTGATTCCGAAGATAAATTCTCTTGTATTCTTATATTTCTCTTTCCTCTATTTTCTACTTCACTTTTTTCTTCTATGATCCTCACTCTTCTTTCACTTGTTGGATATTATTTAATATACCTATAAAAGGCTTGGGATAATCTTAATGTTATTCATTTCATGTGTTCTAAAGGGCCACTTTAAATATAATCTCATATATTGAATAAAGGCGGATATGATTAAAAAAAATTCAATAACATTATCAATGTAATTACCTTTATTTTTAAAATCATTAGTGTTTGAGATTTTTATAATATATTGGTATGATAATTAATTACTTCTATAGAATCTAAGGTAAATTTTTAAATGTTTTCAATGTGTTTATATTTTTTTAACTTGGTCTAAATAAAGATTACATGAATTCAAAAGGATATTTTTTTGACCATGGGAACTATAATCACCATAAAATGGGGTGAATCAGTGTGCACAATGAATTAAAAATTTTCCTTTTGTTTTATTCCCCATGGTCATTCCGATATTTTTAAATTTTTATAATAAATGTATTCAATATATCTAATTCTCCTATATTCAATATAAAAAAATATTAAAAATGGATTCAGAAATTAAATCACAAGAACACATAATGAATTATCAAGGTTATCCACTAATGGATAATATAAGGAGAATACATAAGAAAATGTTTTTATTTTCCAAAATTTATGATATTCAAATACATGTGAAGTCTATGTTTATGTCACGTTCTCTCTATGTAAAGGTGAATTAACCTTATAAGTATTTGGAATGATACACTCCCCTTTCATGCCATTTACATACTATTTTTGTGAAATTTATGTTTGATTCATAGATTCAACGATCTCTCGGTATTTATCATAATAATTTACTTCCAAAATAGTTAAATATTTTATGCTATAATAAATTCCATTTATGATTATATTTTAATACAAAAAGGCCTTTTGATATTAATACCTTATTCTGAGGGTTTGTTCATGGTCTTCCCCAAAATATTTCAATAAAAACTCTTCATCTACATTAATATAATTTTACATTAGTTTTTCTTTTTTTCCTTCTCCATTAATAATAAAATATAGAAATAAGAACATTATAATTATTTAAGATTTACCTCTTTAATAAACTAGATATAATAACCGAATTTTACTAGAGGAACTCAAATAATATATTTTTAACAAGGAATCATAATATTTATCTATTTAATGTTTCTTATAATGACTACTAGAAGTTTTTATAAATAATATAATAAACCCATAATCCCACTAAATGGTTGGGATCAATATTTCTTCATCATTTTTCATTACTTTCATGATAAATGATGTATATATTTATTATGGTTAAGAATGAGATAAAATACTCATTCAATTTCATAAAATTTCGACTCAAATGTATTATTTTAAATTTCAATTAAATTTCAAATAAATTTTTCAAATACCAACTCTAAAATATCCTAATGACGATAACATTTAAATCAATAAATTATATTAGGAAAATTATCCTTTAATCGTGGAATGATCATCTGTATCTTTGTGTAACAAAATCCACCTGGGGATTTGTCATTTATATTTTTTTATTATATATCATATATGATAATCCTTGTTTGGGCATGTTATAAATAATATTTCATTGCAAAATAACCCTTAAAAATCATTTTATTTATATTTTAACTCTTATGTATGCATAATTTTTTAGACTATTATATTTTTCTAGTGGTTTTACTTTTATATATTGGCATGGTTTACCTTACTGTATCACTATGAGTGTCTTTGAATATTCCAAATCACTCTATTTTAATAACTTTTACATACTGGTTTGTCTAAATTTACATATCATTGTGTTATTATACCAGTATATGATTTTCATGTTGTGAGATTTGATGTTCTAGAACCAATTGATTATAATTTAAATTACATGAATAATTTATGATGTGAATATATTTTATATAACTTATTACATATTTTTTTATTATTATTCACAACATTAAAAATTTCATAGTAGTTATCCACTATGATGAAAATATTAAATATAGATCTATGATAAAATTGTATTCTTTGATGGGACACCTAGTATGCTGACATTCTGGTGTGATTACACATAAGAGAATGATACTTAATCTCATGATGTTCAATCTTGGATGTCTCTAACACATGAGAAAATTAGAAAAGACCCTCCAGTATAAATTCCACATTTTTATCATTGGACATTCTTGTGTGTTAGTGGGTGAAGTGATCTACAAGCTTTAATATTAATATTGATTCATACAATTAATAATGAACTTAGAAATATTTATATAAACCATGAAGATATATGATCATAGTGGAGTTTTGTATATTAGGTAATTCATGATTGATATGTTTTTAATGAATATGATGATGAAAGATTTTTCCCTTCCAGATTTATAAAATTCTATATCATCAAACATTGATTGAGATTCAACTTTTATGTCGTATTTTATGGATATGGTGTATAGACAAGTACATTTTTTATTTTAAAAAAAATGATAAACCAATCATATTGGTTGATTCTATGGGTTTGAAACACTCTTGACGAGATATCATGATAAACATATAATATTATATGAGGATCATCCATATCTGGTTTTGTTATTGAGAGAAATCATTTTTCCTCTATGGATTCCTTGACCCATTGTTAATAATAGTATTAATTGTTAGGAAATATTGGACATTTCGACTGAGATAGATTCCTAGAAGGTCATAGATAAATAATTCCAATTGATCATAGAAAAATATTTTTTTACTTAATAAATGGATTCAATATTATTCTCAGGATCGAGAAGTAATTTTTATCAATGATTTATTAATAAATTATAAATTATAAATAATTAATTATCCAAGAGGTAATTTATTAGTTATTTGAGAATAAAATATTTATTTAGATATTTTTATTGCCATGTTAATAAATAACTATATATTCATTATATAATTTATTTATTTAATTAGATGAATATTTTATAAATATTTATTTGAGAAAAATATAATCACAATTTTTTTATTCAATGAATAATTTTAATTTAATAGAGAATTTAAAAAATTCAAAGAATGAGAATATTTAATTATCAAACAGTAAAATAATATTTATCACCGTGTGAGATAGAAAACATCATGAAATAAAATAATTATATTATTAAAACACACAGAATGTGGTTCCCCTTGGGTTTAATATATTATTAAGGTCTTGTAAGGGATTATATGTATGGGGTTCAACACTTTTTGATTCTTTTAAGGCTTGTGGAACTCAAATGAGGCTTTAAATAAGTATAGGGAGATTTGGCTTTAAAATGATGGAAGTAGGGACATGATAAGATATGTATCTGAGGTTCATGACTTGTGTAAGGATGGTTTACAACATGTATTTAATAGGGGATAAATAATAAAAACATGATGCATTTTTAGTGAAAATTGAACTTTGAGTATTAAATTATGTGGAAGGGTATTACATATAGCTTAAATACCTAATGTTGATCGTATTAAAAAACAATTTAGCTGCTTTGGTTTTTCCCAAACAATATGGATATAGTGCCTCCCTATCTCATTAGAGGTAATCTGTAACGCACTTTCAAGGATTTTTTAGAGTCTTTCTATGGGGATTGAAACTTAACATTCCACTTTCAATCTGTGGTGATTAGAGGTTCTTTATTCCTTAGTAATCTAGTATCTTCTCTTGGTTCAATCTCATATCCTCCCATATCTTCTTTTCATGTTATGGAGTGCGACATAAAATATTTCTAATACGGTTTTTATTCGATTTGGTATGTGTGGATGTGCTGAGACATCCTCATATGGATGCAATTCTTATGGGGGAGGTGGTTGATTATCAGCGATGTGGTCTATTCTCACGCGAAGAATGTTGATATATTTTTAGGCTTGGGATTAATTTAATTTAATTTATTTATGTGATATTGTAAATTGATTATTGTTTTCCATTTTCATGGCCTTGAAATAAAACTAATAACCATTAAGATATATAAATTAATTTGTTGGGATTGCATGTTGCCGATGATGTCTCTTTGTACCATGATAGAGATTTGCCTCATTATTTTCTATATAGTGTGATATTTATTCCTTGATTTTTTAACATGATGTGTTAGATGGAATTTTAGGATGAATTTAAATAAAAAATTTGTTCATAATTATTTGGGGAAACAATAAATAAATAGTAATTTTTAATAAATCTGGTGGTCCATGTAATTTAAAGATAATAAAATTAATACCATGAAAATATTTAATTGAATTGATCTTTAATAAGATTAATGGAATTGATAAAAATGGGTTAATGAAATGAAATCATGATAATGCATGTAATTGAATAAAATGAATATTAATTGATTATTATTCCTCCATAGTTTTTTTGAAACTAGAATAAATTATATGATAATGAGTTTCCCTTCATATATTTTTATAAATATACAATTTAGTTTGATCATAGTTGTAAACTATTAATAAATGTATCAATTAATTTAGGATGGAATAATAACCAGTTTTGTGATAAATATGATTTATTGGGACAAAGTGGACCATTTACTTGAGAAGGTTGAGTGCCTTATTTTGGATCCATGAGAGCTCTAGTTTTCATGAGGAGGATGAAGGCCTTGTATCGGGGCCCCAATTGGTCTATTATTTTCTTGTTTGTTTCCTAAAGCCTGTGATGTACTCTGGATATGAGCCTTGTGATATGAGCTTGGTACGACTAAGCCTATTATTGTTGATCCTAGTGGACTGATGTGTGATATGGGGCAAGGAGGCCCAAATGTGATGTAAACCTTTGATGGTTGATACTGGTATGGTTGTTGTGATATGTTGGTGGGGGATGCATGGATTATGTGGCAGTAGTTTACTCCTATAATTGAAAGATGCATAGTTGTATGTATGATGTATGAACTGTGATGTTCATTTTTGGTATGGATCTAATTTAATCTTCTATTTTAATAGAAATAAAACATTTATGAATTTTATAAGTACAATATGTGTAATTTTGAGTACTTTTTGTGTACTTGGGTACCATATATAGTCACGTTCAAGTTGTGTAATGGCTGAAAACATAGTCATGTAAGTGACATGGTAGAATACATAAGGCAATGGTTGGTTAATCCAACTACACTACATGTACATTTAATGTACACGCCATGTAGTTTACTTTTATATGATATAATAGAGTAGGGTCACGTCTCATATCCAGAACCCACTTCTTCTTCTTGATTTTCATACATGAGGGCTCGAGAACAATGAAAAATTATCTGGTTCTCATTTTCTGTTCATCCTCTGATTGAGATGTCATCAGGTGCATTCGAATCCCACCAGCAAGATCTCAATTCCCCACGATCCTTTCTTCCTGATTCCTCATCTCTCTTGAGTTATTAAATGTTGAATGTTTTCCAAATTTTTGTAGATCTACACCATTTTAGGATGATTTGAGGGATGATGTTCTTGAGTATTGATCGTACGACATCAAGTTAGGTGGTTTTTTCCTTTCATTGTTCATATTTTGATTATATATTCTTAATGTTCCACATAACCATAATTGTGGTATTCATTGATTTTGATTTTAACCCTGTTTATCACCTGTTATGGCTTGATTGTTTAATAAATGTAATTTTCTTATGCATAAGGTTGTAACACTTGTTTATGGGTCACACCATGAGTGAGTTCCCTAGTTTGATTATTTTTAACCATTTGGTCTAGGATTCCTGTTAGTATTGCTTTGTTTTCCATGACTTTTGTTGTTTGGATGAAGTTACTGTTTATATGAAATGCACATGTTGTGAATTTTGAAGGTTTGTCCAAAGGGGAGTTGACATTTAAAGCTTCCTGATGGAGGGTCAGATATGTAAGTTTTACTGTTATCCGACCTAGTGGTATTAACCGTGAGAGCTACTAGGTGGCCATCGACCCTGGGGTTTAGACTATAAGAACATTACCTTTGGTTGTTTATAATTGATTGATATTATATTAGTCAATATTGTATTTACTATGAGAGCTACCCAGGATGTTTTTTATGAATTTATTGATGAATGTTTAAAACAATGGTATTGATCGTGAGTGCTTCCTAGGTTGTCATTTGTAAATGATTAGTGCTATGATTATAGAAGAGGGGTTAGACCGTGAGAGCTACCAAGAGGGTCATTATTAAATTAATTGTTAGTATGATATAACTAGGGTATTAAAAGGTGATAAATTTCTCTAAAGTGTCATTATTGACTAATTAAACGATGGTTATGAGTCTTCCAAGCCAAAGAAGAAGATTTTACTCTATATTACTTTATTTTTTAGCTGGTCTTTTGAGACATCTATTGTTACTATTACACAGGGGATACAAGGAATAGGTTGGATCCCATGTTTTACATGATTCACGAGATGAATTTTGAATGTTAATTGAATGTAATTTTAAATTGGAGTATTGTTTATTTTTTTGTAATTTCAAGTTTATTTCCTAATTTATTCATATTATCTGCTGTATATATATATTTACTGATAGTTAGGCACAAATATTTTGGTTGTTGCATATCAGAATTTGTCTCAAACATTGTTGGAGTTATCATTTTTGACCCAAAAAGATTATATGGTTGGATTTATAGATATAGGAAAGAGACATTCTCCATCAGGTACTTGATTGTATTTGTAGTTGGATAGAATGGGACCAAGAAGAGGCTCGCAATGCTATTGGAGTATACTTTTATTTTTTTCTTTGGATTGAATGATGTAGTGTCAGAATTGTGAATTGTTTGGATGCTTTTAAAAACACATATTACATGAATAATTTTTATATTCTCCAGTTGTTATATTATTATTAGTCTTCAGTCGTTTAATTTTTCTATATTGTAATAATGCTTCCACTATTGTTACTATTTTCTTCCAATTGTGTATACTCTTCCAATGACATCACTATTTACCAATTAGGACACCACAAACAATATTGCATGTCAGAAGCCTATTTCATTTAGGGAAATGTGTTTGTGGTTGTAGAGACCCAAAGCATAATGCACATAGATTTTACATTACTTTTGTGGAATACTTAATACATACCAATAACCAACACTCAAGGACCATAATAGTTTAGTTTCTTTGGAAACTCAGAACATAATCTTCTAATAGTGGTGAAAGATTTTCAACATCTCCCATAAAGATCATCCCCTTTTTGTTTTCTTACCTAAAACATTTCTTTAAATCCTAGGGAAATGAAAACATAGAAAAGGGTGAGATCAAATGCTCAATAAGGGTAAGCATGGAGAAAATAAAACAAATCATATACATATGAACATAAAAACATGAACATAATGTTAAAACATCAAGATCGTAAAAAATGACATAAAACATGTCAGTACATAAGGCATAGATCATAATGGGACATCAATCATGATAAAATTGCATAAGAATATAACATTTAATTATGGAAACCATTAATCACATGGTATAATTTCCATAGTAGACAAAAAAATTCTGCCAAGACCATCATAGAGGACAAAGTCCCTTATGGAATCGAGTTCACTCCACGTTCCATTCCTGTACCACTGAACCAGATTAACATACCATTCCAGCCATGTCTATCTCATGAGATATAAATCATTACCCAATTCATTTGAGGGAGATATAGGTCCCACCCATCTCATATTGAAAACATTCTTACTTGTGCCACAAAATAAACATAAATCATTCATCATAACCCAAAGAATAAAATGGGTTTCCAAAACATCATCCCATAATAACGTAATCCATATAAAACAAATGGATATCATTTCATCATAAGAAGAATCAAAACATGTAAATAATAAAGAGATTATACTTGAAACAAAAAAATGCTAAATAATGTCATCTTAGATGGAAAATAGTTTTGATAAAACACTTGAAATGGATTCTTGAGGAAAATATCCTTTCTCCTTAAAAATCATTTTATTTTCACAAAATGCCACAAAATTTTAAAAGAAAAGGATTTTATTGAAAATAACCCTGAAAACTTGTATAGGAGGCTTCTTGAAAATTAGGAGATATGAAACTGTAAAAATCCATTCATATCTTATAAGTTTAAAAGACATTCTCCTCGTATTTTTGTTTGAAAAGTCAAAAAGTTCCTCGTATGGTAAACAAAAGAAAGATTCATTCCATCACACAATGTAAAATTCAAAGATGGGTAAACATGGATTTAAACATACATTGATGAATATTAAAGACATTATGAAAAACATTTTATGGACATGTATGAAAAATATAACCCCAGTAAATACATAAGTATAAGCAATCTCGAATAAAAATGAGATTGCAAAATTATCCATTACCTTAGGTCCGACATCCTTTGTACGCATCCGAAACTCCTGTATAATGATTTAAATAATTTAATTGACTTATTACAGAATCTTATTCATTTTTATGATATCATATATGGTTCACTTATGACTTTATATTACCCGTTCTTTTGTAAATTCCATGTTAAAGCAACGTTTGGGGTAAAATCGTTTCATTTATCATATGTGTTTCGACACGTTGTTCTTGATATTATAACTTTTATCCTGATTTACTTAATTCCAGAATGTAGAACATGATTTATATATAATATATATTCAGTATATAAATATATATGATATATCAATAAATGGAATGAAATACACCGTTCATGGATACGGTAGGTCGTGCGTACGCAGGAACATTGTTTTCATTTCCTTATTGAATTAAATGGAATTATGTAAATGAAACATATATGTTCATAAATCCAGTATAATTATTATTTAATATATTTCACATTACTTATTTTATATACTTTATAGTCATACTTGAATGGTTAATCATGGAAAATGAATCTCATCGTGTTCGTGGAGACGGTAGTTCGTACGTACGCACGAATGATGATATCATTCCCATGATCATGGAATTGTATTTAGGTGTTCGTATAATATTTAAGAATCATTATAACTTTAAAATAATCATATATTGTTATTTATTTACACCATTATACCCATTCAAGTAAGGTCATGGTGGAAAACAGATTATACCACGGCGTGGAGACGGTATTCAGTACGTACGCACGCGCGGTGATTTTGTTTTCTGTAGGATAGATAGAAGATGAAATTGGGTTGTTTCATATATATAATAACATATAATTATATGAGTGATACTGATTTTATTAATTTATGATGAAACAAACAGAGAATAATAAGTAGAAGAAGAAATAAATTGGAAAGAATCGGTAAAGGATATTACCTCTTCTTTGACTCGCCTCTTCTTAACCTCCTCTTAAGGAACTAGGGCTGGTCTTTTAGGAGACTAGAACCTCTATAATGTTTCTAGGGAAGATGAAAAAGGGAAATGGGAAGGGGTTTTCCGAGCATCAAGGCACAAAAGGGTGTGAAGAGATGAGGGAAGGGGTGCCCTTTTATAAGGTAAGAGAGGGGCACCTTTGAAAAAACTTAATATATTATTTTATAATAAAGTCATATTCGGTTTATAATAACTCCAAATTGATATATTTAGAGAATAAAGTGAGTATGGTTCAAAATCCTCTCAACCAATAGGTTTTATTCAAGTTTATGTTACTATTTTAAACATATCATTTAGATTTACGTCTAAGTTAAACAATTTAACTTTTACCATGTCTTCTTATTTTCTTCCACTATATGTTCAATAAACATACTATAAAAATCCAAAATAACCCCAAGTGGTTAATTATTAATATATATAACCTTATCTAAGTCATTTGGACGAAGCATATATTTTTACGAATATAATAACAATTAATAATATAATATATGTTTTAAATACAATTTTATGTCAATTTTGAGAATATTTGGTAATTGATTTTTGTGAAAATAATAAAAACAGGATTAGATAGAAAAAGGTTTATTTAATAAATTATAACATGTCAAAGTAACCTATAAAATTAATTTAATTCATAAAAAGTCTCAAAGTACATTTATTTGGGTATTTATAACATCAATTATGTTAATATTTCACTAATAATGTAATTACTACATTATCATTATGTCATAAATAAATTAAATCATATAATGTGTAAAAATTATAAATATAATACCATTATTTAAGAAATATTTTCATCTTTCTAATGAATATTTATAGTCGAATTTATCTTATGTATAACCCTATATTAAAAATGTTTTAGTTATTAAACTTTGATTTTAACCATTTTAACTCTTCTTTAAATAAAATAATAATAACAGTCCTAATCTAATCCAAGTGGACCTAATGGGTAATATTTTATTCCTAAGGTTGTTTTTTGTCGAATTACACTTATCCAATATAATTAGGACATGCGTTATGGTACTAATAATATCATTTTTACCCTTAATTACCCTATTTATTTTTAACCGTGGTAAATAAAAGTAAAAAGTTACTATTCACAAAAAAATATTTTTATCTTATTGAACCAATTTTTACTCCTTGATATTAACCGTGTGTCTCATATTTTCTAAATTCCACTCACAGAAGAGGTAAAATTATGTTTTATGTAGATTTTCAAATTCTCTTAGGAGGTGGGTAAAAGACACCTAAAAGTTCAATAAAATTTTTATATGTCTAAAATTATTCTAAAATGACTCAAATTAATTACATTGAACATATATATGTATTATGTGTCAATTTTTACCTAAAATAAATTTAAATAAAATAAATAATTATTAAAATAAAAATTCGGTTTTTAAATTGTAACCTAGTGTTTTCACTATTCAAAAAAAATTGAATGTTTTCAGAAAAATACCAAAACTTCACCCTAGGATAATTTTGATATTCCGAATCCAAAAATAAAGACCATTTTGAAAGATAAAATTTATAAAATTTCAAAAAGTGTGTATTACTATTCATAATGGTTAGTTCATAATAATATTATAATAATATATCGTTTAGTGAAACTTGGTATTGTGTACTACACACACTAGCGAAGAAGGTCTTGATTGCGTGTAATGCAAGCCAAGTCAGGGATGCGTGTAGTGAAAGCTCCATTTGGTGTTGCATATAACATAATAAAATCTTATTTCATTTATACATTAAACAAAATCTATACTTAATGTTGCGTAAAATAATTTCCACAAAACGAACTTGAAATTGTTTGTAACACAAGCCAAGAATAGTGTTGCGTATACTGCAAGCTAATACGGTGTTGCGTATAGTACATGCTAATCGTGGTGTAGTGTATAATAGAAAACATCAAATGAATTAGAAAATAATATATCTCATAAAATCTCGGGATGTTATAGAGGTCATGTGACCAAATGGGTTCGCGGAACCTTTGGGAGGCACCGAGAAACAAGATGTTACAAAGTTGTATCAGAGAGAGATTTTTCAACTATTCCTTACAATTTTGAGATAATAGATTGGAATAGGAAGGGATAATTAGTTAGAAATATGTTGTTCTTAGAAGAATCTAACCTTTGTATAGGGAAAAGCCAAGTTACCTCGAATATTGAAATTTTTCTTGTTCTCCAATTGATATAGATGGTTTAATTTCACCATTGGGTGATTCACTTATTTTGTGCTATTATGATTTATATAATTATGGTTATATTTCGGTTCCAACCCGATCAGATGAGGGTATTCCATCTCATGCGTCATATAGGAACTTGTTATAGATCACATGTCTTGCATTCTTGTCAAGCCATTTATGGAGCTTCACTGATTGAATGTTGTTGTGTGAGATGTTGTGCAACATATGTGATGCACCCGATTTTTGTATACACTTTCATATACTTTATTGAAAATGAGAAAAAGTTTTCAGAAATCACCTACTGATTAGGGAACAAATACTTTGATTTTGGTGATCTTGTTCATTTTTTGGAGAGTAATTTCGAAATACACAAAATGAGGAAGACTGAGAAAAATCTATAGACTACACAGTGTGTACCTATATACACACCAAGTACATCCAAACCCAGACACAGATTGACCCCGATAAGTACAATGCCCAAATAATTACAATCTGGCACACACAGTGTACACGCTTATAGAAGTAGTGGGAAGTTGAGAAGATCTCTACATGCCCATGTGGCCAGATGAAGGAAACACGACGTGTTTAATTTATACACACTATGTAGGCCTTTCTAGAAGCAGTTGGTGGACGAAAAATGAGACTACCCACCATGTATGGTGACGCTACACACTGTGTATAGCTACCTACCAGGTAGCGCCCAATTCCATGTCAAAAAATAGAATGTTAGGCCGCCTACCGGTGGGGAAAAATGGAAAATACATGTTGACAAAAGTACACGCCATGTAATTTTTCTTCATGATGTAGTTATTATTTCTATAAAAGGAGGTTGTGGCATTAAGTTTAAGAGTGTGGTGTGTGGACATAAAGTTAGGTAAAAAGGTTGAAGGTCTGAATAAGGGAATCTCTACCACTGTACAACCACCATTCTACCATTTACCAATGAATCATTCCCTCTTAGATGTTCCAAGAATGATCAAATCAGGTATCACGAGCTTTGTGTTTATCATTTTCTATACTTGTAACTAAATACCAAGTGTGTTAGGGTTGTGGAAGATGATGAGTTGTAATTTAAATTAGTTGATATGAATGTGTTTGTTCTTTTTAAATTCTTCTTATTCTTATTAAATCACTTTATTTTATCACCAAAAATTTTGTACCAGACCACGGGAAAAAATTTCATGTATTCAAAAAAAGAATTTCGACAAACAATTTCATGACCTTTGGAAGTATTAATCTACTCAAAATGGACTAAGACAAATAAATAAATGTGAAACATTGACTACCATACCAAGGATTTAGTTTCATCTGCTCTAAATATAAGTTTACTGGACCAAGGTAACATTATTACAAATTGATACCCAGAGTGTTGTGTTATCATGAAAACACAACCTGATAATCAATTTTATTTAATAATATAATTCTCTTTAATCCATAACCCCAACACACATCTCTCTTTATCTATATCAAAATCAATTTTCCCATAGTTACTTATATTCTGTTCTGTAATTTGTAAAAATAAACTTAAAACCAATCATTATATTTATCCAAACAACAAAAATCGACATTAAATTTAGAAAAAGTCATTAAAAAATAATAAAAACTAATTTTAACAAGATAAAAAAACTAATTTTTCCCTATGGATTGACCCATTACTGGTTCTATACTTGTTAGGGTACAAATAGTTTGGGACACCGATAATATACCTTTTGTTAAATGACTCTCCAGAGTTTGGCGTCGTAGCCGAGGACTAATGACAAGTTCATTTTGTTTTTGTTTTTATTTAGGTTATATCAAATTTTAGTGAAAATAAAAATAATAAATTCCCAAAAAATCACTTTTCTCATCTCATTTATTTTTGTCTTTTTTCCCCTCATTACACTTGGTTTGTCTCATATCATACAGGTCTTTAGGTGTATGAGCGGTTACCTCACACATTACATGAATGCTGAGTCCTCATGGTTTTCCCCGATTGACCAAGCGATTGAACAGACACTCTTGAGGCGCCAAAGCATAGTTATGGATGAGAATAACCAAAACAATCTACTCATGAAAAATGAGGAAGGAGATCTAGTTGTTTCCCAAGGAGCTGGACATTAGTTAGGTCTGGATGAAAACCGAAACTAGATAGCTCCACTTGATTCAGGGTATGGCCTAAAACACCTGCAACAATTCAAACAGGATTAGATTCCATTTTTCTACCATGGTCAGGGGTCGTACTACGCCCCCCATGAATAACAATACATGCTCGCTCCAGTCCCTTAGCAGCCACTTCCATGTCGTACTCTCATTGAGTACGGCCTATCATCTTTCCACGGAGCTGACACAGGCATCATCCGTCCACTAGTACATTCCCAACACTTTGGGTTCAAACCATCTATGATGAATTTTATCCAGAACACCATATAGTTTGGTAGCCTACATAGCGAGGATCCCAATTCCCATATCTCCAATTTTCTGGAGGTCTGCGACACATTCCTCTACCACATCGTGTCCATAAACGTTGTTTGTATTCTCCTCTTCCCCTTCTCTCCAAGGGATAAGGTGAAAGACTAGATTAATGGTTTTCTACAATGATCTATCCTCACCATGGAGATGATAGCCTAGGTGTTCCTGCATAAATACATCCCACCCTCGAAGACATTGACTCTACAAAATTAATTCCAAAACTTCCAATATCATGACGTTGAGTCATTGTACGAATCATGGGAGTGATTCAAGAAGATGTCGGACAAATTCCCACACCACGGTCTCCCCCTTTGGATGTAGGTCCAAACCTTCTACGGAAGGTTGACAATGAATACAAATTCTGTGGTGAATGCAGTTGTCGGAGGTACGTTAATGAGGAAATCCAATGAAGTGATTTCCGAACTACTAGAAGACATTTCTGCCAATATATTCCAATGGAATTCAGAGAAGGGAACCAAGAAATTAAGTACGCAAAACATTGGTGCAACTACTATGCATGCTGCCCAGTTTGATATTGTGTCCAAAAAGATTTATGTGATAAATCTGAAGGGAACCCCTTATGTACATGTGGCAAACCATCTGGCGTACTGTGAATGTGGTGATAACCAAATCATGGGAGAATGCCCAAGTTCTACTGTACGCCCTTCAACATGTGAGGTATGTGATGTTGTCCAAAAACAAGAGCCAAAATAGTGAAAACAATACCAGAAACCAGCATGGTGTGATCAACAGAACATAGGCAGGGGCCAACAACAGTAGAATCTTCCGCCCCGTTGACTGCCAGACTACAACCCTCCTCCATATCAGAACAAGTACTAGAGGAAGAAACATCCCCAACAGGGTTCTTTTTAACTGAAAGGGTATCATAACCCTTTCCCGTAGTAGCCGTTGCTGCCACCACCTCCACCAGCTCAACAACCACCTCATTAGGATAACACCTCAAGGTTAGAGGATATTATGGCCTAATTTATATCTACTCCTGAGACCAGGTTCCAAAATCCAGAGGCTTCAATTTGAGGTTTGGAAAACCAAATTGGCCAGTTGGCAAACCAACTATTGGGAAAGAAACTAAGTACACTACCAGGTAACACTGAGAAGAAACCAATGGAGGTTGCTCATTTATTTATGATATGGAGTGGAAAGGATCTCCAACAATACCAACCAACCCATCCATGTGTATCAACACACCCTATTGATAAAGAAAGTACAGATACACACCCCTTTTCATCCAAAATCACACAAGGAGAGGGTTCATAGAATAATGAAATGGAGGTTGACAAACCCATTGATCCTACCTTACACATCCTAGAGAGGTTTAAGCAGAGAAAGCTTGACCACCATTTTATAGAATTCAAGGATGTGTCTAAGAAGTTTCACATAAATATACCTTTTGCAAGGGAACTAACATAGATGCCCACATATTCCAAATTCATGAAGGAAATACTCTCCAATAGAAGAATGATGGAGGATCTGAACACCATTTCCCTAACCAAAGAGTGTTATGTAGTCATCCATCATTATATTCCTACCAAAATCAAGGATACATATATCTTTACTATTGCATGTACTATTGAACCATGCAAGTTTTGAAAGGCCCTCTGTGACATAGGGGCCAATGTGAACCTCATGCCCCTCAGAGTTTTCAAAAATATAGGGCTCAACGATTTGAAGCCAACCCAAGTAGCATTTCATCTTGCTGATTAATCCATCAAATATCCAAAGGGGATACTCGAAGATGTTTTGATCAATGTGGGTAGTCTTATCCTCCCCATATATTTAATCATCCTTGACATGGAGGATGACCATGAGGAACCTCTCATCTTGGGAAGGCCCTACTTGGAAACTGGGAAGGTACTGATCGACGTGCATCAAGGGTAGCTAACATTCCATGTAGGAGATGAGAGAGTCTCCTACAATGTTCTCATAGCTATCAAGCATGCATCATTGTCTGAGCATGAGAAATTTAATGTTGTAACCACTATGGATGATCTCTTAAGCACAATAGTGGATGATATGGTCTTTTCTTTTACCTTAGATAACATTATTATTCCAGACATTCCATTTGAAGAAGAGCTAGAAGACCTGAAATTCCTAGAAGGGAAAGGTGGCCACTACTGGAAAGATGTTGTTGTTCCTAATAGTCTAGAAAGGGACAAGGTGAAACCACATGTTCCTTTTATTTTCAAGGTTCATGAACTAGAACTAAAGCCTCTTCGATCTTTTCAAAAGTACGAGTATTTGGTAGACCATCATACATTGTCTATCATAGATAACACAAAAATTTTATAGGAACAGAAAGAAGCACTTTAGTAGGATCTGAAACATCAGAAGCATGCTATTGGGCGGAAAGTGGCAGATTTTAAGGGCATCAACCCTACCATTTTCACCCACAAAGTGCTACTAGAAGAAGGTGCCAGGAAATCTCAGTAACCATTGTTGCACCTGAATGCCCCCATGAAGGAAGTCGTAAAGAAATAGGAGATCAAATTGTTGGATAAAGGATCATCTATCCTATCTTGGATAGTCTGTGGGTGAGTCCCCTACATTTGGTACTCAAAAAGGAGGTATCACTATGGTATCAAATGATAGAAATGAGCTCATCCCCACTCGCACTGTCACGGGATGGCGAGTCTCTGTCCACTATCGGAAGATGAATGATTCCATGAGGAAGGATTATTTTACCCTTCAATTCATGGATTAAATTCTAGAGAGAATATCAGGGCACAAATTATATTTCTTCCTCAACGACTGTTCTATCTATAACAAAACATCCATTGCTCCATGGGATCAAGAGAAGAGCACATTCACTTGACCCTATAATACATTTTCTTACCGAAGGATATATTTTTGCATGTGAAATACCGCTACCATCTTCCAGCATTGTAGGTTGTCTATCATCCATGACATGGATGAACAGTTCCTATAGGTATTCATGAATGATTTTTCTATTTACGGAAAATAATTAACCACTTGTTTTTGGCACCTTGAGCTTGTTTTGGAATGATGTGTGAACCCTAACGTAGTTTTTAACTTGGAAAAGAGTCATTTCATGGTGAAAAGGGGCATTTTAATTGGTAAAATAATCTAATCAAAGGGGATAGAGGTGGATCCGTCGAAGATAGAAGTCATTTCACGACTACCTATTCTAACTTCTATCAGATCCATCAGGAGTTTCTTAGGCCATGATGATTTCTACAGGCATTTTGTCCCTAACTTCTCAAAAATAGCCTATCCCCTTACCAATATTCTTACCTAGGACACCATATTTGAGTTTGATGAGACATGTGCCATAGCTTTTGAACACCTAAATCAGTCCTGGTGGAAGATCTAGTGATGATTTCTCCGAACTGGGAGGAACAATTTGAGGTGATGTGCGATGCTAGTGACTACGCAGTGGGAGCAGTCTTGGGCTAGTGTCTTGAATGGATTTTATGACATATATTTTATTCCAGTAGTATGATCAATGAGGAATGAATCAACTACACCACCATAGATATGGATATTCTTGTTGTGGTTTTTGTGTTTGATAGGTTCTGTTCTTACTTAGTGTTGTCTAAAGTTATTGTTTTTACTGACCATGCATTACTAAAGTAACTACTGAACAAGAATGATGTGAAGCACCAATTGATCTGTTGGGTACTCCTCTTACAAGAATTTGAAATGGATATTCAAGATAGAAAAGGGTGTGAGAAAATTTTTTCTGACCATCTCTCCTGCCTAGACCGACCTCATTTAGAGAAGGAGTAAGATCGGGAGATCAAGGAGGATTTCCATGATGAGCACCTCTTTTCGGTCAATAAAGCACCTAGACCATTGTAGGCTGATATTTCTAATTATCTCGTTACAGGTTTTGTTCACCCCGACCACTCCTTCCAGCAAAGGAAGAGATTTTTCTATGAAGTGAAGAGGTACTTCATGGGAAGATCCGCTGCTATTCTGATCTAGTGGTTATGGGGTGATCCACCATTGCATCCCGGAGAATTAAGTTCATTGAGTCTTGGAGTTCTGTCATGCCTCACTAGTTGGGGGACATCATGGCCCTAACCATAAGACATAAAAGATTCTGAAATATGGGTTTTTCTGGCCCACCGTGCAAAAGCATGCTCGGGCCTTTTTTTCATATTGTGATCGATTCCAGAGGACTAGAAAAATGGGATGTAAAGCTGAGACACCCCATCAACCCATCCTGGAGGTTGAGATCTTCGAGGTCTGGGGTATAGATTTATGGGTCCCTTTACCCCATCTTTCAAAAACACGTTCATCTTGGTCAGCGTCGACTACGTCTCCAAGTGGGTGGAATCCACTACCAAAACACATGACACGACCAAAGTAGTCATTTATTTTTAATGAACAATATTTTTAGTAAGACAGGTTTTCTCGGAGTAATGATCAATGATAGAGGGACCCACTTCGATGACACAATGATAAGAGGACTACTGTTGAAGTATAAAGTAAATTATCAGATGGGGATTCCATATCATCCCTAGTCTAGTGGAAAAGTGGAGCTCTCTAATTGTGAGCTCAAGAAGATCATGGAAAAAACGGTGAACACTTCAAGGAATGACTGGTTTAAGAAGTTAGATGATGATTTGTGGGAATATTGAACTACTTTAAAAACACCAATGGTAATGTCCCAATTCTACCTCATCTATGGAAATCAACTCCATAAGCTAGTAGATTTGGAACACAAAGCCTAATGGGCCATCAATGCCATGAATTTTGATCTGATGGTAGCTGAAGAGAAGAAAAATTTCTAACTATTAGAACATGATGAAATCATATTAGAGGTGTATGAGAATTCCAAGATGTACAAGGAGAGGACGAGAGCAATTCATGACCAGATTATTTCATGAAAATCATTCCAACTCGGTGATTAGGTACTTCTCCTTAACTCTCATCTTAGACTATTATCATAGAAGTTAAAGTCATGATGGTCGAGACCATTCGATGTTATATTCATCTTCCATCATGGAACGATGGAAATTTCTGGAAAGGTTGGTCAACCATTCCAGGTTAAAGGACAACGGTTGATGGATAACAATCACATTGATGACACGGTGGGAATATTTTCCACCATACAGATCAGGTAAGATGAGGTAAATATGACGAGCCAACGGCCTAAAACAAATCCACTTCCTAGGAGACAACCCAGCAGATACAGGCCTTGTACCACCTATATACACGACATGTAGTTTATCCCATTCATTTATTTTCTAACTATTATAAATATATAATTTATTTATGTAATACAAAGGGATTATGATGATGCTGATGGTAAGGTCACTGGATTTTATCGGAGCTATCACTGGTTCGAATCTCCTTAACTACCTTTGGCACATGGTTCCTCCTTTTTCTCTTCGTATTTTCTTACACGGCATGTGTAATATTTTTCATATATATATATATATATATAAATATATATATATATTCTTATAATTAAACTCATGGTGGGGATGGATTGGTTGGCCATGATCGTAACCCGGCTCCAAAAGACGCGGGTTCGAATCCTGACATCTTCCCCATTTCCATCATTTTTTTTAATAAAACCACACGGCATGTATTTTGATACACATCATGTGTGCCATGTTTTCATTTTAAAACTAAAAATATTTGTCACATAAGGTAATTAATGTGGGTGACGTTGGAAAATTGGCAGAGTCTCGGACCTGGATCCAAAAGACCAGGGTTCGAACTCATCTAATCTCCATGCATGATCCCTTTTTGTACAATTAAAATCACACACCGTGCATTTCCTTCTTCCCATGTAGAATGGGAAGTATATATTAAATATATATAAATAATAAATAGGAGCAGGGAAACAACCTTTGCCCCAGTGGTTGTGGGCTTCCATTCATAACGGCTGATCGCTGGTTCGAACCTCACCCCATGCACCAGACCAAATTTTGAACTTCTCTTTTTCCAATTTTAAAATACATGAAGTGTATTTTACGATACATTAAGTTTATAGTTATATTTTTAAATTATGTATATACATATATATATATATATATATATATATGTCTTTATTTTTACTATTTTAATTATTAATATTAATTATTATATAGTTTACTATAATAATTATGAAACTACATATATATTTATTATTTAAAAAAATTAGATACATAGCTTGTAGTATATTGTTGTTTCGGTGCGGATGTGCGTCGGGTTACGCTGTTCCGCCAGGACGCGTTCACGCGTGCACCCGTCAACCCGAGGGGATGGGCGTGCGGCTTGTGGTCCCGCAGTCCCGCTTTCCAAGGGCGGGCGGCATCCGTCCCTTATTCAGGGGCGTCTGCTCCTTGATCGAAACCGGGATGATGGGATGTCGGCTCCTCCTTCCTTGGACGTCTCCTCGGAACTTGTCGCCTAATCCGGGTCTCCCTCATAGACTTAAGAATGTTCGTGAATCTCGTTCCCGGCGCCATATCTTCATGGACACCGGTTAATTACGCTGCTTCCGCCCGGACGCTCCAAGGAGTCTGGTCGGGGCAGCAACATGCGGTGAGGAGTCCGGATGGCTCTGGGTGTTGGGGTCGTGTATTTACGCTGCGGCTCTGCACATCTGTCTTCCGTCCCTAATAGGGCTTCTCGAAGGCATGATGGCCTGAGGCATCCCGTACTAGGTGCGGGGAACTGTGTCACCTGAGGTTTTCCTCAGCTTCCCGTGTTTAACACGGGGTATGCCGCGAGTTTAACGTCCAGCGGGGACGGCATCGGACCGATCAACACGAAAAGTGGATCAGATGACAGAACCCCTTACGGGGAACCTTCGACGCTGGGGCCAGCACATGGGCGGCTTCCCAAGTAACGTGGAGTGGAGTGAAGTGGCATGACCCCACCGGGATGTGGCGGCCCGGGTAAGGATCAGGATGGATGATGGAGTGAAGAGCTTGGACCCCAGAGGGGCTTCCTACGTACCGCGCGTTAACACGGATCAAAGTCAACGTAGTTCGGGCATACAGTTTAACGTCATGCTGGACGTCGGCAAGCCGACTCACGAAGAGGTCGAGGCCGCCGGGCGGAGGATTGAACCGAACCACCTCGCACAGAGGGGGATGGAACGGCCGGGTGGATCACAGTTTCACGTCATGCTGGACGATAAAAGGGGAAATGGAAAAAGGGGGGTTGTGGGGAGGCACCGTGGAGATACACGCGGGCAGTCTCCCACAGGGGCGGATTCATAGGTGAATCAACGCAAGCGTGAACCCTGGAGGGGTCCACTGATGGACGAACCGACGTAAATACGACCGGGACGACCATGTGGTGGGCTTGGACCTCAGGGAGGCTTCCTACGTACCCTGTATAGAAGACAGGGATCAAAGTCCACGTAGTTCATTCTGTCAGGACTTACGCACTTGGGGCAGCCCGGATGCTGCAAAACTCAGTTGGAAGGGACTTGGACCGAAAGCAGAAGACACCTCGATCCCAGTCAGACCCTCTACTGGCTTCGGCAGTGGGGAGGCGCAATGGAGATACACATGTGCAGCCTCCCACGAGAAACTAGGGGTTTGTAATACCCTGCCCCCGTAGGGAAAAGCCACTCCCATTAAATCGTCCCTAAAGAATGGCAATCCCGACATCCCTGCAGGGACGAGCGGGTGGGGGCCACATCCAAACCGGGGGGACCCTGCGTGCGGAGCACGGGATCAGGTTGCGGACGGTTTAACGTCTTGCCGGACGAAGTACAGTTTAACGTCATGTGTTGAGGACGAAGCGGACGGTTTAACGTCTTGCCGGACGAAGTACAGTTTAACGTCATGTGTTGAGGACGAAGCGGACGGTTTAACGTCTTGCCGGACGAAGTACAGTTTAACGTCATGTGTTGAGGACGAAGGTGCTTGGCAGTTTAACGTCTTGCAGTGCGGACGTGGTGCGGTTTAGCATCATGCAGGACGAGGTACAGTTTAGAGTCATGCGGGACGAGTATGCAGTTTAATGTCATGCTGGACGAATGCTGTACAGTTTAACGTCTTTGTAGCTTGGATGATGGAGGCTAGGCAGTTTAGCGTCGTGCAGCTTGGACGTATGCAGTTTAACGTCGTGCAGGACGTGGTGTAGTTTAGCGTCATGCAGGACGATGAAGCCGCCGGTAGGTCCGTGTCACTTCGCGCTAGCCTAGGGGGGGCGCACGGAAAGACAACGCACGGTGCGGGCACCCGGGATGAGAATCATCGGGTGCCACACAGGCGGGTACCCTTAGGAGGTCAACGGGGACGACCCTGGCAGATTGCGCGCAAAAAGGAAGCTTTGCGCGCAATACTGCGGGCCGGCGCGCAATCGGGGCGGCTGGCGCGCAATTGGGCCAGCGCCTTGCGCGCGGATGCTTGAGATTGCTCACGCCGGGCTTCGGATAGCGCGCGGGGGAAACGGCTCATTCTTTAACGAATGGCCACTTGAAAGAAGGGGGGGTGCGCGCAATCGGGCCGGATTGCGCGCACCCCGGGGGCAATTGCGCGCAAGCGGGTTCTTTTGCGCGCAAAGGCCTTAGGGTGAGTTTTGATTCAAATGAAAGGAGCCAGCGGGGATTGCGCGCGAAGGCGGACCCCGAGGCTTTCTTGCACGAAAGAAAGGAGGTTACCTGAAGTTCGTCATTGCGCGCGGAAGGGGTTGAATTGCGCGCACGAGAGACGTTTCGACTTCCAGCAACCTTTGAAACGTTGGGGGTCGCCTTATATTTATAGGCAACCCCGGGCGCGGAATCCAGGGTGCGAGCGCGAAATTCTCCTCGCGGGCGCGGAATCGGGCGCGGCGCGCAAGGGAGTCGCGCGGACCCGCGGCGCGCAAAGATGCGCGCCGGACCGGCGCATTGCGCGCATCCCGGGGGGTTTGCGCGCGGAACATCACCTTTGCGCGCGGGCCTCTGAAATTCCGCGCAAGGCCTCCGGGCCCTCCGAAACATCCTTCCGACTCCAAATATGACCTCGCTTTCCGCATCCGGAGCTTCGTTTGGGAACAACGGACTTTTCCGGCGTCTACAAAAGCCCCCCCTCGGAATCTGATCGGCGAGAGGTCGCAACGATCGGGTTCCGAGGGAGACGCCGGAATGCCGAAGTCCTGGGCGACGCGGGACTGTGGCGCGCAAAAATGGGTGTCGGGCGCGAAAGCGGCCGATGCGGTCGCGCAAAGCCTTTTCCGCGCAGTGCGGACCACGGCCTCGCCTATAAATAGGGGCACTGGGTCCCTCCGTGCCATACACTGGCCTTCCGCGCGATAAGCCTCTTTGCTCTCGTGCGCGAAATTGCCTTTTCCGGCGCGGAATTCGCTCGCTCGTCGCGCAAAACCGTCCGGACTTCGCTCTGTTTTTGCGCGAATACCCGGGGTTTTTCGCGAAGGACTTCCCGATTGCGCGCCGTCCACTAGGATTGCGCGCCGCCTCTCAAACTTTTCCACCAGCCTCGTCCGATCCCGCACGCTTCATCCCTTAACCCGCACGACTCCCGAATCTTCCGAGATGGCCGTGCACAGAGGAAATGAAGGGGATTCCGCCACTCGCAGAGCCGAGATGGCGACGAACGAGGAGGTTTACGGAGCCAAGGAGATTGTTTCTAACAATCAATCCTTGTTCGACTTACTAACGCCGGCCCAGAAGACATACCCATTGTCAGACAACCTGCCGCTCTGGAACTTTGGCCTCCTGGATGAGGTTCCAGTGCCAGGGTTCGAGGTTGATGCGCCGCGAACCTGGGTGACTCGGGAGGACGAGCTGCCCCGCTATAACATCACCAACAATGGGCATCCGGCCAGGGAGACCAGGCACTTGGACGTCTACGTCCTGAACCCGAGGACGCGAACCATTGATGGGGGTGAGCCTACAGCGGAGAATTCTCCAGCCCTCTACTCGAGCACATACCGTCAGAGTGTCACTGACGACACCAAGGGCTGGCTGAAGGACTGGGACTTGCGATCTGGGGGCAACTTTACCAGTGAATGGGCCTGGGCGTTCTGGGTACGCCACACTTGCGATCACTTCGCAGAGGAGCTGCGGTACATCGGCCTGTTCGAGGCGGTGTGGACGTCGCAGTTCCACTTCTACCAGCAGTCTGAGCTCGGGCCGGAGCTGTTCACTCGCTGGTCCCCGGATACCAACACCTTCCATCTTCACCATGGGGAGGTCGGCATCGGTCTCTGGGACATCCACTGCATCGGAGGTATCCCGCTGGAGGGCTACCAGTACGATGAGTTCCTGCCACCGAAGAACATCTGGGAGGACAGGTCACGGACTCCCATTCTGACCTGGAATCTTCTTGACCTGGCTACGCAGCGGCTCAGGACCCAAGACTTCCAGAAGGACATAGCCTACAAGGATTGGTTCGGCCAGTTCCTGGAGCATGACCCGGCGGTCAAGATGCCAGGCAGGGGGAAGCGGTGCCCGACCGCAGCTCAGAGGAGGCGGAACGGGTCGTACTGGCGGGTCCTGGAGACGGGCGAATACCGCTCATGGGGTTACCGCGTCATCGAGGCCCGGGACCCGAACGTCCGGTACGCGGCGTTCCTGGCCGCCTTTCTGAGCGGGTGGCTCCTGCCAGTGCGGGATGCGAGGATGGGCGTCCGCCCGGCGACACTGGTGATGGCGGGCGCCATGGCTGCCAACAAGAGATACAACCTCGGGGTCCCAGTACTGGCGAGGCTGTATGCCATTCTGGGACGCATCTCACGAGGGGGGTCGCCACGAAGGATCTGTGGGCCCTTTCAGTTCTTCCATGGATGGGTGGCTGCTCACCTCGGTGGGTATACGTTCCCAAATGCCATCAGTCCTCCGGGCAACGGCCTGCGACCCTCCCTGCTGAACATTGCGGGGGTCACTCCGATGACCCTCAGTGAGGAGGGCGTGAGGGTTCGGATTGGCAATCATGCCAATTTCAACTTCAGCCCGTTCCCCACTCCTGTCGGCCAGATGATCGACAACGGACAGGGCCCGCTGGAGCAGCATGAATATTTCCTGAACATGCGGGGCGGGGTGCTCGTGGCTCGGATCGACGGGAAGGTGATCTGCGAGCCTTACGTGCCGACCCGGTTCGCCAGGCAGTTCGGGTGCCTTCAACGGATGCCGAAGAGGGTATTCACTGCTGTCCGGGAGGAGACGAACCCTTGCGTCCTTCGCCAGATGTGGCTGATGTTCGTCGCCTTCGGCTCTGGCGACGTCATCACTCTCCCTCCTACCGGGATCGACGCAGGCTTGGCAACCGAGTATGCCGAACACTGGGCCATCGCGTACCCTGAGGGGCTTCTACGGAAGCCAGTTCGGCGGCTCGAGGTCACCCGTGCGGAGACCGGGCATCAAGGGAGGAGGCGAGGCGCCGCCACACGGGGGAGAACGGAGGCGCGCCAAGCAGCGGGGCCGGCGCGAGCAGGGACTTCGGCGGCGGGCGCATCGCAGGCTGCCGCCACGACCTCGGCGCCCAGAGAGGGGGCGCATGCGTCGGTCGGGGAGCGGCCCGGGAAGCAGGTGAGGCGTCTGCTCGAACCCTCCCACGATGCGGTCTTCCCTGCGCTGTGGTCGGCCTGGATGACCCTGCGGCAGTCACTGGGGACCGACGTCATCTGGCGAAAGATACTCAGAGAAGGAATCTATCTGCCAGAGGTCGGGCGCCTCCAGATCACCGACAGGGTGGACTTCAACCGGCAATATGCATATCTGACGGCCATGGACGAGTACGCGCGCCAACGTGGTCAGCGTGCGGAGCCATCCCTTCTGGTGAAGGTGATGCTCGGTCTCGAGCCCGCTCCAGAACAGATGCCGCCGGGAGAAGATGACAGTAGCGACTCCGAGGAGGAGGAGACGGGGGAGGATGAAGGCTCCGAGGGAAGGTACCAACGGGGGAGCCCACAGGAGAGTGGCGAGGTGGCCGGCTCTGACAACGTTGATGTCACTGAGCTCCTCGAGGTCCGCTTCTATCCCTACTCAACTTGCTTCATCCATTCTCTTATGCAGCTTCTAACCCGTTTCTCCATCCTTCTCAGGAGCACACGGATGTCGGTCAGGCGTCCTCAACAGGAGTAGGAGAGGCGCCAGCAGGACAAGGCGGGGGCCAGGCACCCATTATCGAACTGTCAAGCGCTAAGGGGTCCCCTACTGCAACTGTTCCTGCGGCGACCGGGGTAGCGGAAGATGACGCTCCGAACTCCCGTAAGTCTCCCTACTTTACTGCTGGTGCTTGCCATTGACGATCCGTGACTAACCATGGCATGCCCCGCGCAGTGATCTCAACATTGGAGGCTCGTCGGGTTGCCGAACCCGGGCCATCTACGAGTGGACCAGTGGTGGACATGCCGCCTGCTCCGGAACAGACCTTCCAAACCGAGCCGGCCCCACCAACTGCTGATCAAGGGGCTCCGGACATCGGCGGTGCTGACATCGGAGAGAGGTTGGGGGCTGACGACGGTGTCAGCGCCGCTGGGGAGAGAGAAGAAGGTTGCCCGGATGTTGGGGAACCTATCCCTCGTGAGGACCTCCCAGGGGCGGACCCTGCAGCAGACCTGCTGGCTGCCTTCCCTGCTTACCGGCCTGCCGACCCCGAGGAGATGGATGACTCGGACGCGGAGGCGGTCGAGGATAGCCGGGTAACGCGACGCAGGGGGTGGAAGTGCATCCAGCGCTTCCTCAAGCGAGACCCATCGGAATGGCTGGGGCGCATGGGATCACTTCAGACCTGGCTGCGCTTCCTGTGTGCCGGGGGAGCTGATGCTCAATGCCTCCATCTGACGGTCCGTGATTTCATGGCCGAGAAGATGCGCGAGAGCCGCCGGCGTGCCGACGTCGCACAAAGTCGGGACATGTCGGAGAGCACGCAGGCGCTCATCGCGGCAGAGCAGGAAGTCTGGCGCCTCGAAGGGTAGGCGGCAGAGAAGGAGGCCTTCGTCGCAGCATGTACCGAGCTTGTGGAGCAACTATCGGCACAACTGATCGACGCTCAGGTACAGCTGACGGAGGCGGGCCAACAGATGGTCACACTCCAAGTCGAGCGGGAGCGTGCACAGGCCAGGATCGACGAACTGCGTGCTGCGACCGCCGATGAGGAGAGGGCACGCAGAGAACGAGAAGTAGCCCTGGAGGCCGCCAGCCAAAGGGTAGCGGCATTAGAAAGACTTATCCAGCACGCTAATCCTTAGGGGCTTTGTTTTTTGCCATTCCTAGAACATTTTGCTTCCGTTATTCAATATTTCGATCCATTTGTATGAATCAATTTATTTATCTGCGTCTTTTGGCATACTCAACCACAAATTGTCTCGCGGGAGTGTTAACCAAGCTTCAGGCATCCGTAATGGGGCCTGGATTTCTAAAGAAAAGAGGGAGGTCATTCCTAAGAAAGGAGACCTCAATCCTAATCAATGTATCATCCCCCCAACTTGTTCCGACACACGAGCGGGACAACGCTAGGGGCGTTGAGATTTTATCTGAACATAGGGAAATGAGCAAGGGTGAATCGCGTGTCCCGAATTCAGAAATCCACAACGGTCGGCCTTCCAGGAAATGCCCAAGACGGTAGGCGGACAGTGGATCGACCATAACAACTGCAAGAGACAGACCGAAGGTCATTATTCATATTGCAGGAGGCGGACCACATGTCATCATGAATACCGCTTTGGGGTTCCTTCAGACGCAAGGGTGGAAATCCCGATCAACAGGGCATGCGAAGCGTGGGGCGAAGTGACGATTTGTTCGGATAGAATCCAACGCTCTCAAAATTGCGCCACCGCGGGGAAAGCGTATTAGGAGGATGCACTAATCTGGCCGTGAATCACCCCAGTTCTCAGACAGAACCTCTTTGACGAGGAAACTGTCGCTTCCCATCATTGCGATGGGGCATCCCGAGCTGGGTCGGGGAGAATATCACAACTACACCACTCTACCCGAAGTCAGGCCAGACGGCCGGCGGCGAGGAGGGGCGGGACTTAGCGATCCCTGAGGCTGGACCCGAGTTGGAATGCCCGGGCGTTCCTACGTACTCCATCAGGCTGGAGATCAAGCCACACGTAGTTCTGAGAGTGCAGTTTAACGTCATGCAGGACGTAGGACCCCATTTGGGGAGATCTTAGTTTAAGGTCGTAGAGCTCGGACCATGGGGCTAGATCTTAGTTTAAAGTCTTAGAGCTCGGACCATAAGGAGAGATCTTAGTTTAAGGTCTTAGAGCTCGGACCATAAGGGGGGATCTTAGTTTAAGGTCTTAGAGCTCGGACTAGAAGGGGAGATCATAGTTTAAGGTCTTAGAGCTCGGACCATAAGGAGAGATCTTAGTTTAAGGTCTTAGAGCTCGGACCATAAGGGGAGATCTTAGTTTAAGGTCTTAGAGCTCGGACCATAAGGGGAGATCTTAGTTTAAGGTCTTAGAGCTCGGACCATAAGGGGGGATCTTAGTTTAAGGTCTTAGAGCTCGGACCATAAGGAGAGATCTTAGTTTAAGGTCTTAGAGCTCGGACCATAAGGAGAGATCTTAGTTTAAGGTCTTAGAGCTCGGACCATAAGGGGGGATCTTAGTTTAAGGTCTTAGAGCTCGGACCATAAGGACTCAAAGCACGCCACATCGTGGTCATATCCCCTGGATATGCGAAGATGCACTGAGGGATAGTGTCAAGAGTGTCGAGGTTTCGCCTGGTCAGAATGGGAGGTGGAAAATGTGAATCATGCGGCCATTCACTCAAGGACTGGGGGCACCGGCGTAACGATATGGGAGTACTGCCGACCGTGGCGGAAAAGCAGCATCAATATCGCACTAACCGTTGGTGGAATGAGGCAGCAAACGAGCATCGACCGCTCAATCGCAGGATTCATATCGATTTGCTGCCCGAGGCCATTGGGGGTACCGGCCCGAGTCGGTGGGAGAGCACTGAGGCATTGTGTCCGAACCGTTCACGGGGGCTCCACCCAGGGCGTAGACGATGGGTCCGAATGAAAGGGAGCACGAAGCCTGAAAAGTGGAGGAAACCTGACCAAGCGGATCCTGACCCTCCTGGCAATAAACCAGAGTACTCTTGACACCGGTGGACCACGGCAAGGGGTCGGGGAACACGCCTTGAGGGTGACCTGAAGGCGGCGGATTCCCCAGAGAAGGGGGAATCTCTAAGAGGTGGGGGGCTGGACCCGAAGTTTCAAACATCCGGGCGTTCCTACGTATCCCATAAGGATGGGAATCAAGCCGCACGTAGTTCTTGAAGCGCGGTGCAACACAATCGGGCACCAGCGCGGGGAATAGTGCGGGTCTGACCCTCGCACACAAAAGGAGCGGCATTTGATATTTCTTGTTTGTCCTTAAAGATGAATGGTTTTTCTTTGTGCGGCGACATGCCCGTGATTGAGGAATCTCTGGCGTCGCCACAATAATCAAGCCATGGAAGGCATTGATGAATGGCGTGGTCATTATCCAGCGCCCAACATGAGTGTCCCCTGAGGAGGACATCACGATGCGGTGCCATTTCTCGTCGGGCGGCCAAGACGATCACAGTTTACGGTCGTGTGGTAGGACCAGACAACACAGTTTAAGGTCGTGTGGTTCGGACCATGGAGGAATCCGCTTATTGCGGTACGGCGGACACGGCGGAGGTGGGAACATACCCAGCCCTGCGGTCACGCACGATTCCAGGAGAAGAGTCTTGGGATAGGGGTCTGCATATGTCCATCACCCGAGGGGCAGAGATGCTAGCCTCCAGATATACTGGGCCTAGAACGCAATTGTTCGGGCGACTCCCTCCTCCTTATGGGGACGAGGGTCCAGCTACGCATGGCCCTTAGGGAGGATATCTGTATATATCCTTGGTGCTCAGATCATGGGAGCCTCGAACGACATCATTACCCTGGTTGGTCTGCCTAACGTGTAGAGGCGTACCGGAGGTCAGTATGAAGAGAGTGTCAAGATCCCACTACAACGCACAAAGGCGGAGTGTGATGAGGACTGCGCAACCAATGTTCAGAGCCTGAGAGAGCTGACATGGCGATCAAGGACGTTGCTGACGCATTCGCAACACAACATCCGATCGCGTCAGCCTAAGACGGGGCAAGCAAACGAGCATCAACCGCTCAATCGCAGGATTCATATCGATTTGCGGCCCAAGACCCGCCGGTAAATCGACCCGGAGCGGTGGGAGAGCACTGAGGCATCGTACCCAAACCGCTAACGAGGATCCCTTTGAGTGAAGGCTCGAACAAGAGGAAGCGCGGGGCCTGACAAGCAACACAGGACTTGTCGGGATTGAATCTGACACTACGAGTCATAGACCGAAGCACCCAAAACATGTTAACAGATCTCCGGAAAGGGTCGGAGGACTCACCCTGAGAGCAACCGAAGGGGGGCAGATCCCTGTGATCAACCAAGAGACGGGGCTGGACCTGAGACACAAGCGTCCAGGCGGTCCTACGTATCCCATAAGGATGGGAATCAAGCCATACGTAGTTCTGGAAAGGCAGTTTAACGTCATGCAGGACGATGAGGGGTGTGAGGTAGTCCCACACACGGGGGAGGCGTACGGCACGGCCAGTAGACCGACGTGAATGAGGACATAATCCCCCGCTCACGCGATACGCCTCGCACAAAAAGGAGGGGAACTGGGGCCAGAGGCCCAACGCGGGATAGAGATTCCCGGGAAATGGGGCTGGGCCTGAAACATGAATGTCCAGGCGGTCCTACGTATCCCATAAGGATGGGAATCAAGCCATACGTAGTTCTTGAAGTGCAGTTTAACGTCATGCCGGACGATAAGGAAAAAAGAAGGGGGAAGCAGAAGGCATCCCCAAACGTGGGGGGGCGTACAGCGTGACGAGCAAACCGACGTGAATGAGGGCATAGCCCCGCACTCACACCATACGCCGCACACCCGGGGGCAACTGGGCCAAGGGCCCGAGATGGGATGGAAATTCCCGAAGGATGGGGCTGGGCCTGAAACACGAGGGTTCAGGCGGTCCTACGTATCCCATAAGGATGGGAATCAAGCCGCACGTAGTTCTTGAGTGGCAGTTTTACGTCATGCAGGACGAATGCTGAACAGTTTAACGTCTTGTAGCTCGGACGTAGTGCAGTTTAGCGTCATGCGGGACGAAGCACTTGGCAGTTTAACATCTTGTAGCGCGGACGAATGCTGAACAGTTTTAACGTCTTGTAGCCTGGACGAATGCAGTTTAACGTCGTGCAGGACGTGGTGCAGTTTAGCGTCATGCAGGACGAAGTGCAGTTTAGCGTCATGCAGGACGAACGGACACTCAGGCAAAGTATTGCTTGAGGAACCTAGCGTTGGTGGGAGGAGTGACACGCTCACCATCCATAGTCGCTAGGGAGTACGCGCCATTGGGATAGACCTTGTGGACAACAAAAGGTCCCTCCCACTTGGGCTCCAACTTGGGCGGCTTCCTGCCGGGGATCATCGGTGCTCTTAGGGCTAGCACTAGATCACCCTGCAGGAAGGAGCGGAGGCGAACCTTCTTATTGAAAGCTCGAGCCATTCTGCTTTGATGCCTCTCCAAGTTGTGCAAAGCGCGAAGTCTATTCTCATCCAGTGCTTCCAACTCGACTAGACGGGCTTCAGCAACTCTGTCCGGCGCTTGTTGGTCGTAGACCGCAGTGCGCAAGGACGGTAACTGGATCTCGATGGGCAGGACGGCCTCAGCTCCATACACCAGGGAATAAGGGGTCATCTGGGTGGAATTGCGAGTCGTCGTCCGATAAGCCCAGAGGGCGTTGGGGAGCTTGTCCGGCCAACTCTTCTTGTTCTGACCAACCATCTTTTGCAGAATGTTAGAGAGGGTTTTGTTAAACGCCTCGATCTGTCCATTCGCCTGTGCATGATAGCGAGATGTATGGTTCGAGCGGATGTTATACTTGGCGTACAACTTCTTCAACTCGGCTGCTCGGAAATTGGTTCTGTTATCCGTGAGGATAGCGTGAGGCACTCCAAATCGATAGATGATGTTGGAGGTCACGAAGTCAGCGATCGAACAGGATTTGACCTCTCTGAGCGGAATCGCTTCTGCCCATTTGGAGAAGAAGTCCGTGGCGGTCAGAATGAACCGGCACTGGCGAGCTGTCGCCGGCGGGTAAGGTCCCACAACGTCCAGTCCCCAGACTACAAAGGGCCAGGAATACCTTGTGGTATGGAGAGGCTCCGGCGGCCGATGCACAAAGTTCTCATGAACCTGGCATGCATGGCACCTCCTGGCGTACTCGATGCAGTCATGGATCATAGAGGGCCAGAAGTATCCCAACCTCCGAATCTGGTGGGACAGCTTCGGCCCAGTCTGGTGGGCGCCACATGAACCAGCATGAACCTCTTGCATGACTCGTGGGATCTCGACTCCCTGAAGGCAACGGTGGAGAACACCATCAAACCCGCGCTTGTAGAGGATCTGCTCCAGACCGGGACTGCTCTGGAGGACAAACTGCGATGCGCGGCGTCGAACTCGCTCGCGCTCGGCCCGATCTGACGGAAGAATGCCATGTTGGAGGTACTCAACCAAAGGCGCCCTCCAATCACGGGCTGATTCGACTGCTATATCTGGGGTACTCGGGGCTCCGGGCATAGGGGCAACCGTGGTGAGGTTACTTACCAACGGGCCGCGATCTTCTTCCAGGATAACGGGAGCGATGAGCCTGCGGCGCGTCACGCGGACGATCAGGTTGTCCTGTTCAGGTTCTGCAAGTGACGCAGCCAGGCTGGCCAAAGCATCTGCTCGACCGTTCTGCGACCGGGGAACATGGACAATTTCCGGCCGAGAAGGGAACCGGGCCATCAGAAGAAGGGTGCACTCCAACAATGGCACAAGTTCCGGCTTCCTGACAACGTAGTCGCCATTGATCTGCTTATCGACCAGCTCGGAGTCCCCTTTCACACACAGATGGGGCACGTCGATCTCGAGAGCTAACTCGAGGCCGGTGATGAGGGCATGGTATTCCGCCTCATTGTTGGTACAGCCCTCTGACAACAGGAAAGAGTATGGCAGCACGGCTCGCTCCGGGGTAATGAAGACGATGCCCAAGCCCACTCTATTGAGCTTAGGATTATCGAGTCTTCTACCGGTGGGGCTCCGGGAGGCACCGTCAAAGTGCATCTGCCAGCATGGATCAGCTCGATCAACCGAGAGAATGGTCTCATCAGGAAAGCCTAGATCCAGCGGCTGATCCGCGGAGGTCGGGTGAGCGGCCAGAAAGTCTGCCAACGCTTGCCCTTTGATGGCCTTCTGAGACACATACCTGATGTCGAACTGCTGGAGAATCACAGCCCACCGCGCTAGACGACCAATCAACATAGGTCGGCTCAGGATATATTTCAACGGGTCTACCCGAGAAACCAACTGTACCTCATGGTGCTGCAAGTAGTGCCGTAATTTCTGTACGGCAAATACGAGCGCCAGGCAGCTCTTCTCGATGGGGGAATACCTAACCTCCGCATCGAGGAGCATGCGACTGAGTTAATAGAGGCTATTCTCTGTTCCCTCGTTGTTCTTCTGGGCGAGAAGGGCGCCCAGGGACCGTTCCAGGGCGGTCACATAAAGGACCAGCGGCTTTCCGGATACGGGCGGCATCAGGACCGGAGGTTGAAGCAGGTACTGCTTGATTTCCTCGAAAGCGGTCTGACACTCTTTATCCCATACATAGGTGGCACCTTTCTTCATAAGACGAGAAAAGGGCTTACACTTGCCGGCCAGATTCGCGATGAATCGGCGTATATAGGCTAAGTGGCCTTGGAACCCTTGCAGTTCCCGGACGGTACCCGGGGGAGGCATCTGGCTAATCGCCCTGATTTTCTCTGGGTCGATCTCAATACCCCGGTATCTTACCACAAATCCAAGGAACTTTCCGGAGGTGACCCCAAAGGCACACTTCAACGGGTTCATCTTCAGGCAGCGAGACCGGAGGAAGCTGAACACTTTCTCAAGATCTTTGAGATGGTCCTGACGCTGGCGCGATTTGACAACCAAGTCGTCGACGTAGCATTCCACCAGTGTGCCGAGGATTGGCTTGAATATGCGGTGCATCGCCCGTTGATAGGTGGCACCTGCATTCTTCAGGCCGAAGGGCATGACCCGGTATCAAAAGGTACCTTGGGGGGCCCTGAAGGCAGTGAACTCCTCATCCTCAGGGGCCATCCGAATTTGGTTGTATCCGGAGTATCCATCCATGAAGGAGAGGGCCTGGAACCCTGCCGTGGCATCAATCAACAGCTCTGTCACTGGAAGGGGAAAATCATCCTTCGGACAGTGGCGGTTGAGATCGCGGAAGTCGATGCAGACTCTAATCTGCCCGTTCTTCTTCCTGACCGGCACAATGTTGGCCAGCCATTTGGGGTACTGAACTTCCCTCACGAAGTTGGCTTTGATAAGCTTGTCAACTTCGGCCTCAACCATGGCACCATGGGATGGGTGCATCTTCCTGGGAGGCTGCTTGAACCCGCGATGGTTCGCCGGGAGACCAAGGCGGTGGACGGCTACCTGAGGATCTAGCCCCGACATCTCGTCATAGCCCCAAGCGAACACATCACGGTGCTGCCTGAGAAAGTCCACGTACTGCTGCCGCTCCTCAGAGGGAATGGCGGCACTAACCAACGTGGGTCTTGGATCGGCCTCGGTTCCAAGGTTCACCTGTATTAACTCATCGACCGTGGCGGGGACGCCCTCCTCAAAGGCTGGGGGTGCGTCTTCCATACCCTCTCCACTCGGGGAGGGATCATCCACGGGAGAGACTGCGTTGGAAACTGCATTGGGTCTACCAGGTCCTGCTGGGCCACTGGTGCTGGCGCGGGCGGTCGCGGCCGTCTCATCAGGAGACTCGCGGACCGTCAAGACCATGGCGACGTCCAACCGGTGAATCGGGAGGACGTAGGCGTCATCCAGACCTGCCCAGGGATCGCTCGCAACAGCGACAGGCTCAACCTCACCTGCCAGGATCTGCTTATCCTTGCTCTTGTAATAGTCCGCGTCCAGATAACGGGCTTCACATGAGGCAAAAGGAGAGGCATCTCCTTGAAGCACGCCTACTCGACCATTAAGGGAGTATTTGAGGCATTGGTGGTATGACGAGGGGACCGCCGCGTGAAGGTGAAGCCATGGCCTGCCCATCAATGCGTTATACGCAGTGTCCTGAGAGACTACCATGAATTCGGTGTTGGCAACCAAGTCACCGAACTGGGTCTTCAAACGTATCTTGCCGACCGGGGTTTGCTCGGTGCGGTCGTACCCCTGGATCCTGAGGTCGGAGGGAATCAAGTCATCCTCAGACAACCCCAATCTCCGGAGCGTCCGAGTTGGAATCGGGTTAATCCCGGACCCCGTGTCGACAAGACAACGCCGGACTTCAAGGCCATTGAACTGGCCAGTGACATACAGCGGACGAATGTGTCCCTGTATAGGAGGGTCTTCATCCTTACCAGAGAACGAGATAACTGCCTGACATTCGGCGTCCTCGATCGTTTCGGCGTGAAAGGCTTCTGCAGCCGCAACCTCTGTCTCAAACTGGAGGGGGCTCTTCAGGGCTTCAGCGAGTGCCTCGCGCATCTCAGATGACATGCGCAGAGCCTCAAGGATGGAGAGCCTTGCTGGGATGTCGGCCAAGTGCTTCAGGACATCATACTTTTTGGCCAAGCGCGAGCTCCTGGTTGCAGGAGGTTGCTCTGCGGTTGGTGGCATGACGGGCCTTGCCGGTTGGGTCGGCGGCCGACTGGTGCTTGGCGCATCCCGCTGTTCACTGGTCGCAGTCCGGGAAATGGTCACCGTACTGGAGTCAGGAGGCCGGGATGGACTTGTGGCAGGGCGGAGCTGGTCGCGACGCGGCTGAGGCGGTTCTGCCTGGTCCCACACCACAAACAGTGGCGGAGGCGAATCCGTCATCCCCGGATGGGGAGCCTGCGCACGTTGAGCTCGATCTTGAGCCTGCCGCCTAGTCTCAGTGGCGTGCACGGCCTGGCCGGAGGTACCGACGGCTGTGCCCCGGCGACTCCTGCTGCTGCGGTTCTTCCGACGGTGGCGACGACCGGGGACACTAGGGAGGTCCACCTGGTGTTCTTCAACGTCGGGAACCGAAAAGGGATTTACCAGCTCGACGGTGTTAACCGAAGCGTACCCAATACCGTCATCGGACGAATCATCCATCACCGGGCGGATCCGAGGAGGGACCCCCATCTCCGGGGGCATGAAATCGCCGAGAGTACGGGATAGTGGCAGAACTGGCGGGGCGCGCTCTTCCTTCTTGCGCTGCCGCCGTTTGCTCCTCTTGGAGGAGGCAGACCGGGACGACGATGCCGAAGCAGCACCCGCAGGTTCTGGGGGCTCAGGATGATTCAAGCGCGCACGGATGATTCCCTGGGCCCGAATGGTCGTCTTGCGGGCCATCCAGTTATTGTACTTCTGGGATCCGCGGTCGGAGACCAGCTGCCATTCTTCCTCATCGCCACCATCGTCATCTGATCCCACGAACACGCCCGCTACCTGTGCTGGAGCTGGGCCCAACCTGATTACATTGTTGTTAATCTGGTCTTGGAGCCAGTCCTTAAACACATAGCACCGCTGGATGGTGTGCCCCAGGGCCCGATGGTAGGGGCAGTAGCGGGGGTTATCTGTGAGATGTGCCTCCTCTGGCTTCCAACACTCAGGCAGTCGCACAATCCTCTGCTCCAGGGCGCTCCGGAAATAACCGGGGACCTGATCCTCATGGAATGAGTACGTCAGGTGTCGCGGGCCCCTGGGAGCGCGGTCTTGACGAGGGGCTGGAGGGGCCTGCCGAGGAGGTGGACCCTGATTATCTCGCCTAGGTTGTGGCGGTACATTACGTGGAGGGGCCGGCCGGTTCTGAGGCTGCCGTTGCTGGGCCGGGAACTGAGCCCGTGGAGGCGGATTCTTGTGAGGCTGCGGAGCTGGCCTCATCGGCAGCAGCTCCAACGGCCTGGGAGCCTCTATCTGGGCCACAGCAGCGGGCTCAGCCCTGCTGGCTCTCCTTGCAGGAATCATAGGAGGCAGCGGGTGTGCCTGGCTGGCCTGTTGCAGGGCTTCCTCAAGACGTTGAGCTTTGTCTGAGAAGTCCCTGAACCCTCCGGGGTAATTCTGAGTAATCAGGGAAGGGACCAGCTCGGTCTTGACGTTCCCGACGCACATTGTCAGCAACTGCTCCTGAGTCAATGGCATGTCAAGGGAATACGTGAGACCCTTCCATCGGGCGACGAAGTCCGCGACTCGCTCATCAGGCCTCTGCTTGCACTTGAAGAGGTCTACGATACTCGTCTTCCGGGTCGTGGAACTGAACTGGTAGAGGAACTGTCTACGGAGGTCCTCCCAGCTGGTTACCGACCCGACGGGGAGCTGGCTGTACCAGACAAATGCTGGCCCTTCCAGTGTCTGAACAAAGCAGCGAAGCTTAGCGGCCTCCTGCTGCGCCGGAGTCCCCAACATAGGCCCGCACCTCGAGTTGAAGTGGGCTAAATGCTGTGGCGGATCTCCAGTCCCGTTTAAGGGGGCGAAAGTGGGATTCCCGAATCCCGGAGGCGCCGGCATGTCATCCACCCATGCTGGGTAGGGCTTGCCGTCCGGTGGGATCGCCACCTGCCGAGTCTCCAAGGCTTCCAAGCGGGCAATGAGTGCCGCCATCGGATCGTCCGGACATGGGTTCCAGTCCTAGCGAGGATCTCTAACCACGAGCGCATTGCATGGCCCTTCAATCGGGTCGTCGACCGGGTCGTCGAACTCGGCAGCTCGTGGGATGGCGGGCGGAGCGGCCCTTGGGGTAGCGGGAGGAATCCGAGCGGGATCTCTCAGGTAATCACGCCACTCGGGAGGGTGTGGCGAAACATACCGCGCCCTCTTGCCGTAGGCAATGGCCTCTCTCCTGTCGGCGAACACGGCGTAATCACGGTTGCCCGGGAGAGTCTCGTCGAGGTGCGGTTGTTCCGGTCCCTGTTGTCCTGGCCTGGGATCACCGTAGTCAGGCCGCTGCTCCGCAGCGCGCTCGGCGAGGAGCTGGTCAACTAGCCTCTTCTGTTCGGCGAGCTGCTGACGTAGCATAGCCTTCTCGGGATCCTCCTCTGCCCTCCGCATGGAGGCAGATGGGTCGGCGGTCTTTACAGCCTCGCTGTGCTCTTTTCCTTTGCTGACGTTTCGGCTCAACGTCAGTGCTTCAGTGGGCGCGGGGAGCCCCAGGAGGTTCCTCTGATGACGAGTAACTCTCACCGATGGATCTGACGACGGCTTGTCTTCGGGGGGGAAGCCCCCGTCGAGAAGTTCCAAGTCGTTCCCCTCTCCTGACAGGTCAGCCATATTGACTGTTCCTGTCCCTGGGGATATACCCTCAGGGCCACCCAGCGAATCGGGCTGTCGGCGGATCACACTGAAGCGTAGGGCAGCGTACTGCCCCCATCCACGGATATACACGTGGGGAGTGGCTTCCTCGATAACTTTGCGGAGTACTTGAAAACACTCAACGCATCGTTGTTGGAGGGCCTCGTGGTGCCCAAATGACCCGGGGTGCCGGACCGCGGGGAGCGTGGCCAGGTCAATTTGACGGCACTGCTCACCAATATCCTCCAGGTGTAGTTGACTCCCGGGGTATGGCATTTGTAGGCAGTGAAGACGGGAGTGAGTCTCCCGGAGAGTTCGGCGGAAGCATTCGAACTCACCCGGGGTGAGTGATTCGGGTGCATCAAAGCCCGGTCCTGCGACTGGCCAAAACTTCTCAGGGAAGTGGCCCTCTGCAAGGACGGTCCAGAAGCTCCACGACTCAAACTCGGGACCCAGATCTCTTCGGTCCTCTTCAATGGCTGGGAATGGACGGGGAACCAGTAGTGGTGCCGAGGCGGGCCGTCGGGCCGACGGGCTGGCCGGCGGCGAATACGGCGAGCAGGCCGACTGGCCTCCATATCCCGGGCCTCCCCCTGAGGGTGGCGGTGCCCCAGCTACCACATCACGATAGGACGGGTCGGCGAGCGATCATCCTGCCGTAGCATCGGTGCTCGCCGAGGGTGCACTAGATCGAGGTTCGACCGCCGGTCCCCAGATAAAGTCTCCGGCTTCTCCGATCGGGGCGGAAGGAACTTCCGGAGGGGCCGGTACCAACCGCAAGCTTGATCCTTGGGGGTCTACCAGGCCCTCGTTACTCCGGATATACCTTCGGAGAGAAGCGGGGATCACATCGATCTCGCTCTCGGGGAGCACGAGGCTGACGTGCCGCATTCCTACCCCTGCCCTTGACTGGCGGGGTTGGGGAAGGGGCTCTGTCGCCGAATCGTACTCTGCCTCTGAGTCAGAGAAGCACACCGGTCGGATCTCTGTCCGGAATTCCGTAACATTCTTCCCTCGGCGTCGACGCCTTGCCTTCCTGCCCCTGGGTGGTTCTTCGGGGCAGGGCTGATCTCTGTCCTGGCGTCCTCCGGCCGCACTGGTGCTGGGGCCAAGAGGACTGGGAACCAAGGTGCGAGGGGCCCCGGGAGAGATATCAAAGGGGACGCGGGGAGAGATGATTCCGGGCAGGCCTCCGGGCCGGGATCGGGAGGTGGGATGACCCATGCCTCTTGGATCAGCCACACGGAGTAGACCCTGTTGGTGAATAGCGCTACCGCGAGGTGGTCCGCGGTGGCTACTGCCTGTACCAGCAACCGGGAGAGTCAACCCAACCTGCCTTTGGGGCGGTCGGGGCCTCGATCCGGGTCGGGCATAGGAGTTCCCCCGCTCAGGATGCACAGAGGCCTGGCGACTGGAGCCAGCAGTGGCTCGGGCCAATGCGGCCGCTGTTGCTAGAGCCCCAAGGTGGGCATCCTCTTCCGCTCGTGCCCGACGTTGGCGTCGGGACAGACGAGTCGGAATGAGCGTCGCGGGCAGGTGGAGAGCCTGTTCCTCGACTTGAGGGGCCTGGTGGCGATGTCGCCGTGGCCTGGCGGGAGCCCTTATCGTGGATCCCTGGAGCGGACCTCGGATAGGGTGATCCCGGGCATCTCCCACCTCATCCGCATAAGGAAGGGAACTGTCAGAGCGCTCCGGGGATAAACTCCCGAAGCGATTGGACGTTGAGGTAGGCAGCGGTGCCTCCCCGCGCGGCCCTCGGGGGCGGCGGTGGTGGCGAGGCGCAGCCTCCTCGAGGTCTAGGCGAGCCATTTCCCTAGTGGGGATGACTCCCTCTTCCTCGTATCTCCGCACCAGGGTGTTGATCACCCTTCTCTGGATGACCTCCGAGGGGGAGAGAGGGCGTGGTCGTCCCGCAATTGCGGCTGCTGGGATGGCTGCGGAACGGGCGGGACCGCGCGGAGTAGCCGCGTCGGTGTTTCCCCTGTCCCTGCGCCAGTGGGCGGGTGGCGATCGGGCACTGGATCGGGCGACCTGATTTCTGAAAGCAGGGAGAAAGACCCATTAACACTGACAGGAAAAAGGAATCGACAACCAACCATTAGCGCCACGACGCCTTCCGTGGGGGGAACCCAGGCCCTCGACGTTGCGAGACGGAGTGCCCGATTTCACTTCCCCATCCCCTGGCGGGTAAGACTGAATGCTTGGCCGGGCAACATGCCGGTCTTCCAACACCTCTAAAAGCCATCGGTCTTCGTATCGAGGAGAAGAGATTCACGTCGGGTTCACCATTTTTCTGTTTCGGTGCGGATGTGCGTCGGGTTACGCTGTTCCGCCAGGACGCGTTCGCGCGTGCACCCGTCAACCCGAGGGGATGGGCGCGCGGCTTGTGGTCCCGCAGTCCCGCTTTCCAAGGGCGGGCGGCATCCGTCCCTTATTCAGGGGCGTCTGCTCCTTGATCGAAACCGGGATGATGGGATGTCGGCTCCTCCTTCCTTGGATGTCTCCTCGGAACTTGTCGCCTAATCCGGGTCTCCCTCATAGACTTAAGAATGTTCGTGAATCTCGTTCCCGGCGCCATATCTTCATGGACACCGGTTAATTACGCTGCTTCCGCCCGGACGCTCCAAGGAGTCTGGTCGGGGCAGCAACCTGCGGTGAGGAGTCCGGATGGCTCTGGGTGTTGGGGGCGTGTATTTACGCTGCGGCTCTGCACATCTGTCTTCCGTCCCTAATAGGGCTTCTCGAAGGCATGATGGCCTGAGGCATCCCGTACTAGGTGCGGGGAACTGTGTCACCTGAGGTTTTCCTCAGCTTCCCGTGTTTAACACGGGGTATGCCGCGAGTTTAACGTCCAGCGGGGACGACATCAGACCGATCAACACGAAAAGTGGATCAGATGACAGAACCCCTTGCGGGGAACCTCCGACGCTGGGGCCAGCACATGGGTGGCTTCCCAAGTAACGTGGAGTGGAGTGAAGTGGCATGACCCCACCGGGATGTGGCGGCCCGGGTAAGGATCAGGATGGATGATGGAGTGAAGAGCTTGGACCCCAGAGGGGCTTCCTACGTACCGCGCGTTAACACGGATCAAAGTCAACGTAGTTCGGGCATACAGTTTAACGTCATGCTGGACGTCGGCAAGCCGACTCACGAAGAGGTCGAGGCCGCCGGGCGGAGGATTGAACCGAACCACCTCGCACAGAGGGGGATGGAACGGCCGGGTGGATCACAGTTTCACGTCATGCTGGACGATAAAAGGGGAAATGGAAAAAGGGGGGCTGTGGGGAGGCACCGTGGAGATACACGCGGGCAGTCTCCCACAGGGGCGGATTCATAGGTGAATCAACGCAAGCGTGAACCCTGGAGGGGTCCACTGATGGACGAACCGACGTAAATACGACCGGGACGACCAGGTGGTGGGCTTGGACCTCAGGGAGGCTTCCTACGTACCCTGTATAGAAGACAGGGATCAAAGTCCACGTAGTTCATTCTGTCAGGACTTACGCACTTGGGGCAGCCCGGATGCTGCAAAACTCAGTTGGAAAGGACTTGGACTGAAAGCAGAAGACACCTCGATCCCAGTCAGACCCTCTACTGGCTTCGGCAGTGGGGAGGCGCAATGGAGATACACATGTGCAGCCTCCCACGAGAAACTAGGGGTTTGTAATACCCGGCCCCCGTAGGGAAAAGCCACTCCCATTAAATCGTCCCTAAAGAGGGGCAATCCCGACATCCCTGTAGGGACGAGCGGGTGGGGGCCACATCCAAACCGGGGGGACCCTGCGTGCGGAGCACGGGATCAGGTTGCGGACGGTTTAACGTCTTGCCGGACGAAGTACAGTTTAACGTCATGTGTTGAGGACGAAGCGGACGGTTTAACGTCTTGCCGGACGAAGTACAGTTTAACGTCATGTGTTGAGGACGAAGCGGACGGTTTAACGTCTTGCCGGACGAAGTACAGTTTAACGTCATGTGTTGAGGACGAAGGTGCTTGGCAGTTTAACGTCTTGCAGTGCGGACGTGGTGCGGTTTAGCGTCATGCAGGACGAGGTACAGTTTAGCGTCATGCGGGGCGAGTATGCAGTTTAATGTCATGTTGGACGAATGCTGTACAGTTTAACGTCTTTGTAGCTTGGACGATGGAGGCTAGGCAGTTTAGCGTCGTGCAGCTTGGACGTATGCAGTTTAACGTCGTGCAGGACGTGGTGTAGTTTAGCGTCATGCAGGACGATGAAGCCGCCGGTAGGTCCGTGTCACTTCGCGCGAGCCTAGGGGGGGCCACACGGAAAGACAACGCACGGTGCGGGCACCCGGGATGAGAATCATCGGGTGCCACACAGGCGGGTACCCTTAGGAGGTCAACGGGGACGACCCTGACAGATTGCGCGCAAAAAGGAAGCTTTGCGCGCAATACTGCGGGCCGGCGCGCAATCGGGGCGGCTGGCGCGCAATTGGGCCAGCGCCTTGCGCGCGGATGCTTGAGATTGCTCACGCCGGGCTTCGGATAGCGCGCGGGGGCAACGACTCATTCTTTAACGAATGGCCACTTGAAAGAAGGGGGGGTGCGCGCAATCGGGCCGGATTGCGCGCACCCCGGGGGCAATTGCGCGCAAGGGGGTTCTTTTGCGCGCAAAGGCCTTAGGGTGAGTTTTGATTCAAATGAAAGGAGCCAGCGGGGATTGCGCGCGAAGGCGGACCCCGAGGATTTCTTGCGCGAAAGAAAGGAGGTTACCTGAAGTTCGTCATTGCGCGCGGAAGGGGTTGAATTGCGCGCACGAGAGACGTTTCGACTTCCAGCAACCTTTGAAACGTTGGGGGTCGCCTTATATTTATAGGCAACCCCGGGCGCGGAATCCAGGGTGCGAGCGCGAAATTCTCCTCGCGGGCGCGGAATCGGGCGCGGCGCGCAAGGGAGTCGCGCGGACCCGCGGCGCGCAAAGATGCGTGCCGGACCGGCGCATTGCGCGCATCCCGGGGGGTTTGCGCGCGGAACATCACCTTTGCGCGCGGGCCTCTGAAATTCCGCGCAAGGCCTCCGGGCCCTCCGAAACATCCTTCCGACTCCAAATATGACCTCGCTTTCCGCATCCGGAGCTTCGTTTGGGAACAACGGACTTTTCCGGCGTCTAAAATTGTACACACCATGTACCACAGCTTTAAAAGATGCAGACCACCCAGCTTTCGGCCATGTCACACGACCCCCTCTCTCTCTCTATTTCTTCTCCCGTATGATACCCGACCTCCTCACTCCTGAATCCGATAATTTAGGGTGTTTTGGCATCTGATTTCTCAGGCATTGTAATCCTTGGTCTTGGTACGCCCTTATACACCCTCTATTTAAAGTTTTACAATCGTTTAGGGTGATTTTCAGATCAGCTTACCATTCATCTTCTGAGGTTCATGGGAAAACATTAAAGAACACACTCTATGTATATTTGTACATGTCCACAAAACTAATGCTTCACGATTTGAAAATACAAGGTGTGTAAGTTCGGTAAGGAACATGTACAATTCCCCATCGTGCCCGGGTATCTTTTTCACATGGCCTCACACACCATGTTCACATACACTGCGTGTATGTCTAGTATACAATGTGTGTACCATTTATCATGGCCATCCCATATCTAACCCTCCACATGACCATGTTATATCTGCTCTTGCACATGCCATGTTGGACTTGTACATGGCATGTCTTGTATTATTAGAACTACTTAACTGGTGGATGTGTCCTTTACAGTACACGACCAGGACCACTATACATGTACACATCATGTATGTTCGGTACAAACCATGTAGCCTTTCATGTATAATTCGTTGCTCACTCAGCGTGTCTATCCAAGAACATGGAATGATAACCCGCTTTTATTACATGTCGTGTACTCTCTAAATAAAGGTCGTGTACATTTTATTTTTCTATTTTTCTCACATTTTCTTTTTTTCATTTTTATTATCATTTTATTTTGTTTGGTTTTTCTATTCTTATTCAGGGTATGGCAGACAAAGATCCTTTCCATGGGAATCGACCCAACTCTGCCAATGATGGAGAGAGGCCCATTTATCATCATGTCTGACATTGGCCTGTGACACTAACAGATACAGACTCTCCGGTATATCAACTCCCTCCTTTGGCCATCTTTCCACCCCACACTTCCTTAGCCGAGGCTGGTCCTAGTTGTGCCGCACCTCCACCATCTCGCACTGAGCCTCCGAGAACCATCATTCCTTCCCCGCCAACTACCACTTAATAAAATCTCTCATCTGCTGTAGTTGGTCCCTCATCGACTACCCAATAAAGTTATCCTCTACATACTCCAGCTGATACACCCCCAGATCCTGCTCCCATTATCGCACCTCCACTTGGGCTGGGACTTGCAGGTGTTCCCTACCATTGTATGTTTTTCCGGATCACTGATTTGGCACACGAAAGGGTCTGAAACTTCTCTTGCCGCCCGATTCAATTGAGCATCCTCTATCTGGATAGAAGTTCCCCACAACAAATGGTCATCTGGGGAGATTTGGACGATCTTCTAGAGAACACTACCTTACTCTCTATCTTCCAGGTTAGAACTCTTATTTTTTGGGATTTATTTTTGGAGTTTGCTGCTTCATTCAAGTTCGATGGGGCCGAGTACCACGAGATGCCCGGTGATGCAGTACCAGAGGTCTGGTACCGGCTAGTCGGCCGTCATGATTCCATTACAATGACCAAGTTAAGCTGAGGGTGCAGTTTCTATCCTCATCATGTCACCCCACACATATCTCCTCCATGAGCTGACCCGAGCACTCTGACCTAATTTCCATGTGGCGAGAGATTGTTGGCCCAGACCATTTCTATACCCCTACCTCCCAGAAGAGTACCCTAATATCTGACCCTATCCTTCACTTCACCAACCGGTGCTTCAGTTCCATTCTTCCCCCATGATAATATGGTGTTCATGACTAGTCGTGACATGGTTCTCCTTACATTTCTCATCGGGTAGGACTACCCGGACCACCTTTACCTTGATGCCTCTAATTTCTACGCCATGATTACGAGCCATCAAGGAAACATGAACGATGATATTTACACCACCCACCATACCCACCATCTTGGGGTTTTTGATCCTTCTCATTCTCATGACCTATTATGTTCCCCTAGTGGATGGGCTATCTCTAGCTTATTTACATGGGATTGGTCTGAAAGTTGTGGGTGCTTACGTCCTTGCCTAGGTATGACCCACCAGCCTGCTAACCCTCTTGTCCCTACTAATGCACCTTCTCCTCCTTCCCCACCCCTCCAACATCCTCACCCCATGCCCATAGTTCTAACTGTGATGACCCATCCTAGTGGGACACATGCCATGACTCCTTAAGTCCACCTCCAATAGGCCAGTGGCTAGTGGTTAGCATCGATTAGGCATATTACTACATGGGAGGCATTGCCTATGAACATGTACACACACACAAATCTCCATGTACAAAAATTCTGAAATGTAAAACCCACAAAGGAACAAGATGAATGCATATAAAACCAACCAATATAGTACGACAGAATGTAAAGTACTAAACGTGAAATGAGCCAGAATAAAAACCTACTAAAAACAAGAGTCTAAAAACTACAAAGTCCAACCTGTAAATACAAAGAGGTTCTTGGACTTCTTCTCATAGCCGAAGGAACTCCTCGGCCTGTATGGAACTCAGAATGAACGGTCCTATCCTGGTACACCATGGACTCTATCAAAAGGCTTCTTGTCTTCCCATGACATGACTCGTGCTGGAAAAGCCCGTGGAGGGGTGAGTATAACAATACTCAGTAGAGGACCCCAAAAAACAAAAAGTGAGTACACAATGGAAATGTACAATTATCTATAATCAATATATGTCTACTAAACATATAATAGTAAATCAAAATCCAGATATACTCAAAACCCAGACCCGTTGTCTAGAGACAAGTCACACAACCGCATACCCCCCGTTGCTCTGATGGTGTCCGTCCGAGAAGTAATGTTCATCGGGAAACGTCACGAGAAAAAGTTACACTCATTATGGGAGACACACTTCTGAGGGGGAAGATCACTATAGATATAAGAACTCATTATGGGAGTCACACTCCTGAGTGGGAAAGATCACAATACACAGACGAGGATCACTACTAGGTCCATGGCAGATACTGCGAGTCATCCAGATTCACCATCTAGGTGATTCACCGGATAGGTAGAGGATCAATTCCTGGTAGAGATGGTTACGTCAATTCATGACTCTTTCTAGGGTCACGAATGGATAATAGATCACACATCAGGCCTCTCTGAGTAATTCTACCTCTATCACACAAAGCCCTTCTGAAGGTTTCATACTCCTGTAGAAGGAAACGATGTCTGACCTCCATGGGAATGAGAAGAAGGGGCACTAACCCAAATGAAAAATGTCCATGATACGATGAACAATATGACCATGCCATTTTCTAAAATGTGCACGAAGTGTAGAAAAGTTACACAACGTGTTGTCTGACCCAAGGTACTGCCCATGTTGAATGGCCCATGTCGTAAGGCTTGTCATGTAGAAAAGTGAGTACATGGAATGTAGTAAGGTTTACACACCGCATCCGAGTGACTAGGGTTGGCTCTATGTACGCTGGCCATGTTCTCGTTCATGTTCATCAACCTGTGTACTCCAACCTATGTAATCGGTACATGGGGTGACCCACGTTAATGGCCTCACCTGGACGTGTGATGGATTACATTTTCAGGTACTCCATCTTGTATCCTTGTATCCCTGGGATACATGCCGAGTCCCACGTAGCCCATTTTTTCATGCATCATAGAGTGTACAAGCCTTGTCGTTTGAAGATGTGTAGTCCATCCTGTGTCCGTGTACTTCTAAAAATACACTTCGAACTTCGAGGAAATGACAACACTCCATGTAACGAGGAGAACATGCCGTGTGATTTCTCTATGACCCCTAAAACCCTATCCACCACCACCAGTACTAAAGGAAGTGTTTTTAGAAGTACACGTCGTGTATTCTAGAAATTTCCAAAACCACAGACTTCTGCCGCCGCGCCTCCGTGTTGGCCTGATCATCGATCCATATATCTGATTACAACGAAACTCTCAGGTTTTGGTCAACCTTACCCCACAAATCCAATTACCTTTTTTGGACCTCCGATCGGCTCTGAGAACATCCAATGATCCACCCGCGTGAAGAACGCTCAAAGAACAGCCCTTCCCGATCTAGTCCTATTCATTGGCCAATGTCATTTTCACACCTCTGCAAGGTCATTGTGGTGTCAAATAATCAATTTGGGAATGTTGAATTGCAAAACCATAGTGCAACAATCCATTTTTCCCTTCCCTATGAAGAACATGAAAAACACACTAAGAAAAAAAGGAGAAGTAATCCATTGAAAAAATTTCGGAATGAACCTCTGTCGTCATTCGTCATGACATTGATCTGCTCTTATTAGTACGATTAAACGGATCACAATAAAACAATAACAATTCAACATGGATCAATTCCCTGGAACATCCCAATAAAACCCTACCACAAGAACATGTGAATCCACAGATCAAATTGTTCGTGGTTGATCCACGTTCTACGTTTAAATCAATAGAGGTGAAATGAATTTAAATAACAAACCCCTTTCTCAACTGGGATCGATCGCTAAAAAATGTACCAATCTACCATCTTCGTCAAGATCTTTCAACTTCGTTGGCATAAAGATTCTCAACTTAGATTCATCATTATTCATCGCAGAGAGTTTTCTCCAAATCTCCATGGATTCTCTATAGTTTACTCTCAATCCCTGCAAACAAGAAACATTCGATTATCCCAATAAAGAAGGGAAACATGTTTGGAATTCAAAATATGATGAGGTATAAATGTGTCCAGCTTTTCGTTTTTGAGTCATTATGACGTGACATTTTTTAAAGAAACAGCTACCCCGTCAACGCGCTAATATAGATGTTTCCAAAAAATAAATTTAACCATTTATTTTATTTAAATTTACTAAAAATGTCCAAAAATAATATTTTTCCCTCGACCTGTGCCGGTGGAGGTTAGACCCATTCATAGGTAAATTTGTCATCCCAGATGCAATGATGCACTCAGATTTTTAATCTAGGAATCTGTTTGGAAACTGCCACAACCGGGCACAAGTGTCGACTCCCTTATCTTAAAAAAAGTTCCAACCACCACTCCAGGATCACCAGGCCTCGGAATGGGGTGTCATCTCTGCGCCTGGTATCATATAAATTCCATATATTATTTTAAAAAATATAATACATAGAAAAATTTGAGGCATTACACTCCCCCCACCTTGGGGCTTTGTATCCCCAAAAATCCAAAACCAGACTACTAAAAAAGATGTGGGTATTGGGTGTAGATTTGAGCATACCACTCCCACATGCACTCTTGGATGATTTTTGTATTGCGACCAAATGTGCTCTAAGGGAATCGATCAGCCATGAAGGATCCTCTCCTTCCAGTCCATGGTCTCCATAGGCTACTCTACAAAGGTCACCCAATCCTCAAAATTCAGCGTGCCCCAGTCGATGTCATGCGAGGGATCTTGCACATACCTCCTCAGCTGCGATATGTGGAAAACAAATGTACCCAATGCAAATTTGGTGGTTGAACTAGGAAGTACACCAACTCGCCAACTATACAAAGTATCTGAAAGGGTATGATGAACCTCAAAGATAACATTCCGCCTAGGAAAAATCTCTGTAACCCTCAACGATGTGAGACCTAAAGAAAGATGTGGTCTCCCTCCTCAAACTCCAGGGGTCTCCTTCTCCTATCAAAATATGACTTCTACTAGTTCTATGCTGTTTTCATCCATTATCAGATTATTTTCACCTTTTAAGTGGTAGCTCGCACCAACTTTGGACCCATGAGTGCTGACTCTCCGAGGGCGGTCCAGCTATGCAGTGACCAACATGGTCTACAATAAAATGCCTCGAATGGTTCCATAACAACGGTGGAGTGGTTTCTATTTTTTTATGTAAACTCCACCAGTGGTTTTTGGTCCTCCCAACTGCGACTAATGTCCAAGATACATGCTCTCAACATATCCTCGAAAACCTGAATAGTCCTCTATATATAACCATCTGTTTGGGGATGAAACGTTGTGCCCAAGCGTAGCTGAGTCCCAAAGGACTCTTGTAATCCCTTCCAAAACTAGGTTGTAAAGAGGGCGTATCAGTCAGAGACTTTCTTCAAAAGGACTCCACGAAGATGGACTATCTCCTACACATAGATCGGTCCAAATATCTCTAGAAACTCTTCTCCCTAATAGCTAGGATGTGGGCCGACTTGTTGAGTCGGTCAATGATCACCCAAATGGAATCATTCCCCATGGATACATGTGGTAATACTATCACGAAGTCCATCTGTATTCTATCCCACTTCTACTCTGGAACATCTAGAGGGTGAGCTAATCCTGCTAAAACCTGGTGCTCAGCCTTCAACTGCAGGCCTGTGAGGCATTGGAAAACAAACTCTGCTGCTGCCTTCATCATGTATAACCACTAGAACTGTCATCAGAGATCCTGGTACATCTTTTTCACTCTAGGATGTACCACCAATGGTAATGTAGGAAACTCCCTCAGGACCTCCTCTTGTAATGCCACCAGTACAACAGTTCATACTCTGAAAAGAAGAATGTGCTCCCCACATTGTGAATATCCATCAAGAGCATGTCCTGTAGATAACAGATCACGTAAATCCACATAGTCGACATCTCCTAGTTTCGAATCCCTAAATCGTTGTAAGAGTGGTGGGGTGACAACCATTGACTGTAGGTAAGTTGTATCCTCTCTTTCCATGAAGGATAACTACAACACTGCTAACTGTTTTATCGCCTCACTCAATAGTTGTGTGGTCTACCTTATGCTAATAGAATCTGCCACCTTGACCCCCATATCAGGCGTATAAATGATCTCAAAATCATAATCCTGGAGGAACTCTATCAAACTCCCCTACCTCATATTCAAATAATTCTCTGAAAATATATACCTGATGCTTTTGTGGTTAGAGTAGATGATGAACCGCTCTCCCATAAGGTAGTGTCACCTCATCTTCAATGCGAAGTCTACCGCAGTGAACTAAATATCATAGGTCACGTAGTTATTCTCATGCGGATAAATCTGAAATGATATATAAGTAATCACTGCCTCTCTTTTCATCAGGACACATCCAAGCCTGGTCCTTGATGCATCATAGAAAACTATGTACTCGACACCGTCATTCGGCATTCTCAAAATCGGGGTGGTCGTCAAACTCTGCCTCAACTGCTCAAAACCCTGCTGGCATGTATCCATCGACATGAAGGGTTTCCCCCTCCTGGTCAAGGATTTCATAAGTGCTGATATCAAGGAGAAATCAGTAATGAATCTTCAGTAATATCATGCCAACCCAAGGAAGCTCCGCACCGCCGTCACACTTAGAGGTGGATCCCATGCTAACACAATCTCCACCATGGCTAGGTCTATGGCTATTCCATCTACTAAGATGACATGTCCCATAAAGTGGGACTCATGAATCCCAAACTGGCACATTTAGAGGGTCACATAAAGATGGTGCTCTCGAAGTACGTCTTGAACCATCTGCAGGTGTCTCGCGTTCTCATCCTCAGACACCGAGTACAAAAGGATTTCGTCGACGAAGACAACTATGAACCTGTCCAAGTACGACTGGAAGATCTGGTTCATCATTCCCTTGAATACTGTGGGGGCATTCGTCATGCTGAAAGGAATAACAAAGTATTCATAGTGACCGTAGTGGCATTTGAAAGATGTCTTTTGTATATCCTCATGCTGTACTCGTAACTGGTTATAGCCTGATCAAAGGTCAACCAATGAGAACCATTGTGCCCCTCTCAGATGATGGAAGAGGTCATCGATTCAGGTAGTGACTACATATTCTTCAACATCACCAGGTTTCGGTGTTGTTATTCCACACACAACTTCAGACTCCAGTCTGCAGTCTTGGAAAGAATGACTGGGGCTGCCCAGGGTGGTACACTGGGTATCACGAAACCCTTGCTCTGCAAATCCTCCAACTTCACCCTCAACTCGTGAAGCCCTGTGAGAGCCATCTAATATGATGATTATGAAATCGGTTTCGTGTCAGGGTGTAAGTCGATGCAGAAGTTGATTTCCCAGTGGGAGGTAATACTGGAACATCTTCAAGAAAGACACCCTCGTACTCCACCACTACTGATGGGAACTGAGAGACCACTATATCTACTGCTTCGAGGGTAAGTCTAGACATCTCATTAGTGATTGGCTGCACCCTCCTATACATGAGCCCATTCTATACTACTTGGGTCTCCTTTTCTCTGACAACGGAAAACCTTGTTCCATCACGGCGGACACATCGTACTCTTCGCCAAAAACAGTAAATCTGGGCATGGACCAAAGATAACCAATCCACACCGAGAATGATGTCGAAAGGCCTCGACGCAATCATCAAGAGGTTACAACCAAAAATCTCACCTACAAGGGTAAGATCACACTGTCTTCAAAGGTGTGTGTTCCTTGAGTCTCCTCCCGCATGTGTCTCCTAGCGCAAGGATTGAGTCAACGGTTCTACTAGAATCTCAAGGTTTCAAATAAGACATGTGCTGATAAAGGAATGACTAGAACATGTGTCTATAAGTACAGAAGGTAGGGTAGAGAAGACAGATATCTTAACTTGTATCATCCATGGTGTCCATGGGCCATACACCTCGACCATATGCAGTTGTCCCCACCCATGTCCCCCAGCTCCCTGAACCTGGTGTGGACCTCCTGGGGTTGGTTGTGGAAGTAGATCGAAGCGTATGCCACCACCTTCATCTCTCCCTACTTCTCTTCCATGTCTGCCACCTGGAGGGTCTTTCTACTCCATTATCTACCTCTTCCTAAGTGGTATATCCACCACTTCACTGTCAACATCTCCATGGGTCGGAAAATCTCTAGCGAGATGTCCCCTACCATCGTACGCGTAGCATCTCTTCTACCTTGGATGAATGGATCCAGCCTGGGAGCCCAGGACTATCGATCCCCTATCCTGGGTCCTCCTCTGACATCTCTTAGGTCTTGATCCCTACATACGACGTTGGCTCTCTACTACTGAGGTGTCAGTACCAGTCTACCTACTGCTGACTGTCATCGCCAGTCTTTGCTCCGCCAAGACGCTCTCGATTTCCAAAGCCGATCAAGCACTCTAGCAGAAGTATAAATGCATAGAGGCATGACACTATCTCAGATGTCTCGTCACAAAAATCGCTCGAAGGTCCATGCATTGATGTACTGATCCATAACCATATCCATCGAGTACCAGACGAGGTTGGTGAACCTCGATGAATAGTCAGCTATCGTCAAACTATCTCGCTGGAGATGAAGAAGCTCCTAGATGCATTCAGATCTTAGCGTAACTGGATATAAATCATCCCAAAAGAGTCGGTCGAAATCTATCCCTGAAAGAGTCTCCTTTTCGTGAGTCTGTGTGGTCAGACTCCACCATAATCCCGCCAAACCCAGAAGAAGGATCACTCCTAGGATAACTATCGAGTCTCCTGGTGTCCTCACTAGATAGAAAACTATAGTCATCGCCTCAAGACAGTCCTCAGCTGCCTGAGGTTCGGTCTCACCTCAGAACCTGATGGGTCTCTGTCTCTAGAACTCATGGAGCACCCTCAGCATATTCTCCTCGTTAGTCGGTACTGCAGGTACCATGGGATACTCCACTGGTGGTGGTATAACAGGTGAACCACATAGTGGCAACACATGGGGAACTGGTCCCTATATCTATGCCTTGTCAATAAGGGGTTCATCCTTTTGATCGTACAGCTGAATCCTAGTGGGTATGTGTCACAGAGGCATCCTATAAGAAAACAAGATGTACCATGGTCAATGAGTATATCTGGATAGCTGCCACATAGGATATGGAAAACACAACCCATTCCAATATGATACATATACCATTCTTTTAATTCACCGAAACTAGTATTTTCATATACCGAGTCGAAATGTAGGTTATCAGAATCCTGGTGTATGGATACATCGGCCTCCGCACCAACACTAGAGTCTCTGGCCTAAATGTCGAGCTCGAAACACTAAACATTGTTTCCCCAAACCAACCTCAGAGACTCTTGGTCCAAAGGTAGAACCGACCTCCCTATGATACCACTATATCACGACCCTTCCCAAAGGTGACCGTGCTGTGACTCCCCAGGCTATCCTATAATAGGCAAGGGGCTGGTGACTAGCACCGAGTAGTCATATTACTACATGAGATTCATTGCCTATGAACCTGTGCACACACACACACACACATATACAAGCCCACAAATGCTGACATGTAAAACCCACTAAAGAAAAAGATGCATGAATAGAATGAATCCCAAAAAATAGAGTATGATGGAATGTAATGTACTTATTGTAAACTAGGCCAGAATATAAGCCCACCAAAAAATAAGAGTCTAAAAACTGCAAAGTACAACCTGTAAATACAAAGTGGTACTGGGACTACTACTCGTAGCCGATGGACCACCTCAGCCTGTATGGAACTCAGAATGCTCGGTCCTGTCATGGTCTGCCTTGGAATCTATCAAAAGGCTACTCGTCTGCACAAGTCATGGCACGTGCAGGAAAAGCCTCTGTAGGGGTTAGAATAACAATACTCACTAGAGGACCCTTAAAAACACAATGCAAGTACACAATGAAAATTCACAATCAGCTATACAAAATATATATCTACTGAACATATAATATGAGATCTTAATCCATATATACTCAAAACCTAGACCTATAGTCTTGAGGTAAGTCACACAACCGCATACTCCCCGCCAGGGATTCAGTTCAAAGATTTACACAAAGTACTCATTCCAGGAGAACACACACCACAAGTCTGGTAGCTCTGATGAAGTCCGTCTGAGAAGTATTGTTCATCAAGAAATGCCACAAGAGGTAGTTACACTCATTTCAAGATACAAAATCTTTAGTGGGAAGATCATGATAGATAGAAGCACTTATTATGGGAGACACACTGTTGAGTGGAAAAAATCAGGATACATAGATGATGATCACTACCAGGGCCATGTAAGATACCGTGACACATCCATATTCACAATCTAGGTGATTTAACAACTAAGTATAGGATCAATGAATGGTACAATTGGTCACATCGATGCTTGACTCTACCTAGGGCCATGAATGGATAAAGGATATCTCTCCGGGCCTATCAAAGTGATGCCGACTCTATCACAAAAAGTCCTATTAATGGGATCATACTCCTGTTGAAGGAAATGATGCATGAACTCCATGGGAACAAGATGAAGGGGCACTAACCAAAACATAATATTTCCAAGATAGGATGAACAAGAGGACCGTTCCATTTTCCAAAAAGGAAACAACGTGTAGAAAGGTTACAGGGCGTGTTATCGGACCCTGGGTACTGCCTATGTACAACGACATGTGTCGTAAGGCTCGTTGTGTAGAAAAGTGAGTACATGGAATGTAGTATAGTGTACACGCCATGTACGAGTGACTGGGGTTGGAATTGTGTACGTTGTCCATGTGCTCGTACATGGTCATCAACCTGTGTACTCCAACCCATGTAATCGGTACACGGGGTGACCCGCGTTACTGGCCTTGCCTGTCCATGTGATGGAGTACACAGTCCTGTACTCCATCCCATGTCCGTGTATCACCGGGATACACACCGAGTCCTGCATAACTACTTCTCTCATGCTGTGTAGAGAGTACACGTCTTGTCGTCTGAATAAGTGTAGTCCATCTCGTGTCCGTGTACTTCCTAAAATATATGACGAGCTTCGAGGAACGTCCAACACGTCGTGTGACCAGGGTCACATGCCATGTGATTCTTCTCTGACCCCTGAAACCCATGACACTGCTAGTACTACACGGTAAGTTCATTGGACGTACACGCCGTGTATTCTTGAAATTTTCAAAAGCGTAGACTTCTGCCACTACGCCTTCTTGCTGCCCTGATCATCGTTATGCCCTTCCAATTGCCATGAAACTCCTAGGTTTTGGTCACATTGACACCACAAAGCTGATTCAGTTGTTTTTGAACCACCAATATTCTTTGAAAACATGCAACGATCCACTCACGCAATGGACGCTCGAAGAACGACCCTTCCTGACGTGGTCTGATTTGTCATACGCTATCATCATCACACCTTCACAAGGCTGTTGTGGTGTCGAATCTTCAATTTGGAATCGTTGCATCACAAAATGGATGTGAAATGATCCATTGTTCCCCACCCTGTGAAGAACGTGAAGATAGAATGGAGAAAAGAAAGGGGAAAAAATCTAATGAACAAATCGAGGAACGAACCTCCACCATCGTTCGTCATGGCGTTGATCCACTCCCAGTAGTAGGAATAAACGGACAAAAATCAAACAACGCCAATTCAACATGGATCAATTCCCCGAGTCGTCCCAAAAAAACCCTCCCTCAAGAACGTACGGCTCTGCAGATCAACTTGTTCGTGGTTTCTCTGCGTTCATCGTTTAAATCAAAAGTGGGGTAAAGAATTTAAATAACAAACCCCTACCTCAACTAGGAGCTATCGTTGACGATGGGGTCGTGCTACTGTCATTGTCATGATCCTTCAACTTCATTGGCACAACGATTCTCATGTTCTATTCATCATCATTCGTCATTGAGAGTTTTCTCCAAAGCTCCACAAATTCTCCATAGATTCATCTCAATCCCTGCCAATGAGAAAGATTCGATTATCCCAATAAAGAATAGAAAAGTGTATGGAATTAAAAATATTTTGTGGTATTAATGAGTCCATAAATCCATTTCTATGTCATTGTGATGTGGCATTTATTAAAGAAACAGCTGCCTCGTCGCCGCGCTGTACTGGATGTTTCCATAAAATAAACATTTCCATTTATTTTATTTTATTTTACTAAAAACATCCAAAAATTAACATTTCCCTACACCCGCACTGGTCAGGAATAGACCCGTTCTTAGGTAAACTCGTCATCCTGGATGCAATTGTGCCCTCAGATTTTTAATCCGGTAAACGGTTTGAAAACTTCCCCAACCGCACACAAGTTTCGACTAACTTAACATAAAAAAAGTTCGAACTACCACTCTAGGATCACCGGGCCATAGAATGAAGTGTCCTCTCTGAACCTGGTATCATAAAAATTCTATATAATATTTAATAAAAATACATGGAAAAATCTAAGACATTACACTATCCTTCCATCTTCTATTCCACCTACTGGAACCCAACCCCCGCACCCTCGGTCAATCTCACCTATTTCTTCCACCTAGCATTGATGGAGCTTCACTTGGTCTATCTCAATCGGCATCATTAATTACTAGGTTAGATGTTGGTGATTCTTCTTCCAAATCACAGTCTTTCACATCACCCACCTCCGGCCCCTCCTTCAGATACTGGCCCTTCTTATGCATCTCCACCTACCTTTACTACGCTGGCCACATATTCAGTTCTCTTATCCACTATGGGCCCAGCTGCTACTACCACTGCTCCCACTACTACTACCTATCTGAGGAGTGATTCCAAGCTTCCTCTTCCAAGTCTAGATCTAGTGGATCCACTTAGGGATTCCCTTCTGGGTGCATATTCCGAGCCTCCGGTTTCCACGGCCCTTGGGCCTTCTCTATAGGCTGATTCTGTACCACATGATATATCTTCTGAGGTGACCCCATGACTGGTTTTTGGAAACATGTATTTCATTATATATATATATATATGAAACATGTACTTGTGTATGTTGAGTATACTTGCATTGTTTTCTCTCCACCTTCATCACAGGTACACTGGCATGTTTTGGGTTGCACTTTTCCACCACCTCCCGTCTTTCTTCGCCTAAATACACGGGGTGTATTGTTTTTCACTTTTTTCTATTATTTTTCTATTTCATTCTTTCTTTAGTTTTTTCTTTAATTCCCCTCATTCTATTCCACAATTTTGAACCCACATTTACTTCTTCACTTTCAAGAACTTTGTGGACCATTGTGGTATTATGTATGGAGAAGAATCTCTCGACCACCATAGTCTTTACCTTTATCATCACTCTTGGAGACATCATTATTAGAAGATATATTTTAAACTGTGAAGACATTTTGGTTAACCATATTTTAAAATAAGAAAGATAAATGTGGAAAATTTTTAAATGTATCATGCTTATTTTGGTTCTAAAGTATTATAAAATGATTGCTGATATAGTTTATGTTACAAATTATAATCCTTGGATAATTACATTGATTTGAATAACTAATTATATGCATATAATGACCTGATTGTATATTTTTCTCCAATACCAGGAGGTATTATAAACCCATTTTCATATTCTTCCTAATACACAATTTCTTGAGAGATTCATAGGATATACATAACTACCGGAATTTTCTAGTTTTCTTTTCAAAACATGAGAAATTTTTGAACTACATTAAAATGATTGAGGCGCTATATTATTCTAACCCCTTTATCTTGAGTCTTACCTTACATCTTATCTTCACGAAGCACCTAGAAACCATGAATACCCATTATAGGAAGCCATATTACAATCCTATTTCCCTTACATCCTCTAATTCATTAATGATTTTGCATGATTATTCATTTGAGGTCAAAAAAATGGATTGAAAATATATGGAATACTTTTGTGAATTGTCAAAATATTTAGTATGGGGGAGATCCTTTTGATCATTTGGGGAAATAGGGTTCTATGCCTCTATTTTTGGAAATTCTTAAGGGTTCCCTTTTTCCTTAAAAAATGATACAGACAAAGGGACCTTATTCTCACTTTTTGGTCTATAAATCCCTACCTACCCAACTAAAGGAGTTGGTGGTGATTAGATTATTTGATAAAGCTTGTTGAAAATGATTTTACATTGAGCTTAACATTGAATATAATGCACTATTATTTAAGGAATTTAGCCTCCTTTTGAAAGCCCCAGTGTAATATTTCACATCTTTACCTACCGACCTTTAGCCAGAGAATCATATGATCCTTATAGAAAATCCCTCACGATTTCTGTAAATCAATTTTATGAAGTATATAACTGGATTCCTTAAAAAACTATGGATAAATTGTATATATCTTATATTGAGAAAAACTATTATTTAAAATTTCATGAGTTTTGACAATATTATTGGTGAGGTAGATCATCAAGTGCCGTGCTTATTTCTGAACGATTTAAACATGTGTTAAAAGAAGTTGAAAGTAGTTAATTGAATTATATATGAGGCATGATTATAATATCTCTTGATTTGAAACTATTATGTATCTTTTTGGAATTTTATCCTGTAAATTATTATTTACTTTTATGATTAACTGATGTCCTTCCTTTTACAATATAGACTCTATTAATTAGAAGATGATATTTGCTGGAGGGAAAGAAAATCACTATGTATGGGGGATTTTGATGCTCTCGATTTTTGTGTACATTTCAAATAATTTATTTAAAATAATAATTAGTATTTAGGAATTACCTACTGATTAGGGAACGAATACCTTGATTTAGTTGAACTTGTTCATTTTCTGAAGATTTATGGCCAAATACATCAAACAAGGGAGACTGAGAAAAATTTACAAACTACACGTCATGTACCTATATACACACCGTGTACATCAATACTCAGACATATATTTACCAGGAAAAGTAGATGCCTAAGTAATCAGAATCTAGTACATGCCGTGTGCACACTCTACATGCCATGTATACCCTTCTAGATGTAATTGGAAGATGAGAAGAAGTCTACACGCCCATGTGGCCTGCTGAAGTGAACATGTCGTGTTTAAATTATACACGCCATATATTCCTTTATAGAATATGTTGTTGGAAAAAAAATGAGACTACACGCCATGTATGGTAGTGCTATACTCCGTGTATAGCTACCTACCAGGCAGCGCCGTGTTCCAAGTCAAAGATGGCATGTTAGGCCGCATACCGGTGGAGAAAACAAAGGTAACAACACATAGGCAAAAGTACATGCCATGTAATTTTTCCACACACCGTTTAGTTATTTTTTCTATTAAAGTAATCATTGGCCTCTAGTTTAAGAGTGTGGTTTATGGAGAGACAGTGTGGAGAAAAGGTTCTTGGTCAAAAGGAGAGATGAATTGATGTCGTACTACCACCATTCTACCGTCTACCAAATAATCACTCCCTCCTCGATGTTCCATGAATGCTCACATATGGTATCAAGAGCTTTGTGTTTATCATTTTATATATGTGTAACTAAATACCCAGTGTGTGGGGATGTGTAAGATAATGAGTTGTAATTTAAATTAGTTGATATAAATGTGTTCATTCATTTAAACTTTTTCTTATTCTTATTGAATCAATTCATTTTATCACTGAAAATTCTATACCAGACCTAGGGAAGAATATTCAGGGATTAAAAAAAATAATAACAAAAAACAATTTCATGGCCATTGGAAGTATTCATCAAATCAAAATGAACTAAGCCAAATAAAGAACAGTGAAACACTGACTACTAGATGAAGGTGTTAATTTATTCGGCTCTAAATATATGTTTACTGCACCAAGTAATCTTTATTCCAAATTGAAACCAATAGTGTTGGGTTATTATGAACAACACAACATCACAAGAAATTTTATTTACTATAAAACTTCTCATTAATACATAACCCAAACGCACGTCTCTCTTTATCTGTATCAAAAATTATTTTTCTTTATTTACTTGTATTCCCTTAAGTAATTTGTTAAATGAAACTTAAAACAAATCATTCATTTTATCCAAACAACAGAAATAAAATTTAATTCTTAAAACATCATTTTAACAAAATTACAAAATATGTTAAACAAGATAAAAATAACATCCTTTTCCCATTATATCGACCCCTTACTGGTGCTATACTTGTTAGGGTAAAATTAATTTAGGACACTGATATTATATATTTGGTGAAATGACTCACCAAAATGTATGCTGTTGTGATTGATGTTGTGATAGAATACCTTCTATTTTGGATATGGAATCGTTATATACATTTTTCATTTTTCTTGATGACAATATTTGTTCCTTGAGGTGTTATAGGTCCTCTTGGATTAGAATTTGTTGGATCATGTTTTAATGTTAATTGAATTTTTTCAAGTTAAAACGTGAAAAAGGATTTCAAACTTTTGTTTATAGAAATTATGGGCTCTCATGAATCATAACATTGCATTCCATGGTAAATTTTTTTGAATTTAAGGGTTCTATTGAAGATTCAAAGGATTACTATCTGCAATCCTAGAAAATGACATGTGATGTTATAAAAAAAACCATAAGTTCCCCTATTCTTGAAGAAACAAATTTCCTTAAGTACACACTCTGTACCATATGTAAATGATGTGTAGTTGTTGACCATGTGACTAACTATGTGAGAATAGACCAGGGTTGATAAAATCATGGTAGAACATGTCGTGTACTAGGAGTACATGTCATGCTGTAGTAGCCATGTATCTGGACCTGTGATTAATGTCACAGGTGGATGAAATATAGGTTGTACATTATTTTTCAACATTACAAACACCTTATAGAAATCTACCATGTGTCATACCCTGTGACTAATAATAATGGTGGAGGGAACCCTGTGGTATATGATGGGTCTAGGGTGAACACGCCGTGTAGTGTTACACTGGGAGAGAACCAGGTGGTTGTAGGCGTGTATAAGTACCTGGGAAGGAGGGAAAATTCAAGTACATTATGTGTTGTATAATGAACATGCCTTGTGTATGGGGTTTTCCACGACCAAGTTGAAAGAGGTGCACACCCTTGTCAATTCTTAAGGTAACACACCGTGCAATGCTTTTACAGGCTATATATCCATTTTTTGTAAAACATTATTGTTTTCTTCTCGTTTTACTTTCATGCACTTCTAAGTTTCAATGCTTGATAATTCTTAACTAAGGTGTGCACTTGAATGTGTAGTTTCATGCCACCAATATGTCCTACAGTTGTACACCATGTGTAGGGAGATGATCATACACCAGAAATGGTAGATCATGGACTTCCAGTAGATCCTCCCACCGTTCCCATCTTGGCACCAGCTGTTATACCAAGCACTGGTGCGGATGCACTATTACATGAATTATTTATGAAGATAATGCATACGTTTCATGTAGAACCACATCCTTCCACATCTACAAAATATTTTTCATGGGTGTTCTAGTAACAGAATTCTCACACAATTTTAGGGGATAGAGGAAAACATGATGCAGATTCATGGTTGGCGGACATGATTTCTATGTTCAAGCATCTGAAGACACCTCCTGTGGAGAGGGTAAATCTCAGGACATACATGTTATATGATTCTTCCAAGATATAGTGGGATGTTATTTCATAGGCGGGACATCATGGGGTTATGGCTTAGGAAGAGTTTCTTAGAAATTTCTATGATTAATTCTATCCAGATATGTTGAGGGATGATCGAGTGGGTGTCTGTTGATTTGAAGCCAGGTACTCATTAAATGATGGATTACTTTTCTCATATTACAGATCTTCGGTGCTTCAAACCTGTTCTGGGAGGTGACGAGTTGTCACTGGATAGGATATTTGAGGATAGTATCAGGTACAACATCTGATCTCTAGTGAATGCTTTTAGGATAACTTTTGTGACTTCTATAGTGAATAATGGGTTGATTACCCCACAAAATCTAAGGGAATTGGAAGCAGTATGGTAGGGTAGTTTAGTATCTAGAGATGTTACTCCTTCAACAGATTACATGAAGCACCATAGGGAGATTTCACATGATGTTTCTTCAGGAAGCTAGGTTGTATTCTACCAGTGAAGAAAAAGTGGGAATATGAAACCACATTTCCCGATGGACCCAGTAGTGTGTTGATCTTACAGATTGATGGGAAATATTTAGCAATTTTTATAGATTTTATCACTACTAGTGTGTGAAAGGGGTTCTATTTTGACTCCTTATTCATGAGTAGGACCACCAGTTTCTCATTAGTTAGGGAACTCAGGTCTATCAGGCCGTTCAAGATGAACAAGAGGTCATGGATGTGGTTGCTAGATGGTAGGTTTTCAGTGATAGTAGGGTGGATCTGCTCAACATAGATAGGTCGGGTAATAGATTTGTGTTACATTTCATACATTTACAGTGGAGAAGACGTAGCCAAAGCTGGATCTTGGACCCTCTATGGTTAGAGGTACGATTCTAGTTTCCTCAATTTTAGCTTCATCTATTTTTGATAGAGGAGATTCCCGTAGATCTATATCTATTGTCGTTGTGGTGAGCCCTGGTCTTAGTATCATTAAATCTGATGATTTTATAAATCTATACACTACATTTGGGATTAGAAGGTATAATGTACATTAGTGTATGGAGTTCCATCTTGAGGTTGGTGGGTGTCACTTCTTATGGGGACTATATTTCTTAGAGATGACATGATTTTGATAGATTCTCTGAATTGATTGGTTGGCCTCTTTATAGGCCATAAATATATCACCATAGGTTGAGAATCATACTACCATTTAGACGATCTTTTCTGCAAAAGGGGCAATGGGATGTCCATTAAAGAAGAGCTGGACCCAAGCATCATGGGTTGGAAGGAATAATAGACCAGATTTCTAGTCTATATCTGGATTGATAGGGGACTTACAGATAGATTTTTCTCCATTGGTGTATCATTTCAAAGATGTATTCGTAAACAAATATTCATTTTTTCCTCTTGATAGAGTGATATATTTCACGAACGATCTTTTTCCAGGAGTATCACTAGTGTCCATTACTCCAAATAGAATGTCTATAAAAGAGTTAAAAGAGCTCAATAAGAAGTTTGAGGAGTTCTAAGAAAGTGGCTCCATCAATCCTAGTACGTCTCCTTGGGTTTATCCTATCCTTTTTGTGAATAAGGCAGATGGTACCCTACGAATATGTGTGGATTATCGGTAGTTGAACCAGTTGATGGTCAAAAAATGATATCATTTTCCATGGATTGACGATCTCTTTGATCAACATCAATGTGCCTGAGTGTTCTCAAAGATTGACTTGAGATATGGTTACCATCATTTGTGAATTATACCATCAAATATACCCTTTACTCTCTTTCAGAGCTGGAATGATCAATAAGAGTATTTGGTTATTTCGTTCAGTCTCACGAAGTCACTAACAATTTTTATGGAACTGATGAACTAAGTCTTCCATCCTTAATTGGATTCTTTTGTGGAAGTCTCCATCGATGGTATCATTGTGTACTCTCATACTCAACATGACCGTTCCATCCATGTTGATACAATATTCAGTACACTAATACAAAATCATATATATGCTATGCTCTCAATGATCCACTTTTGGTTGTATCAGATTCACTTCATGGGTAATGTTATCCTAGAGATAGGTGTATCAGCAGTTCTAGAGAATGTTTGTGGGTTCTTGAGAAAATATGAATTACTTATATGAGGTACGATGTATTATAGGGAGGTATGGTTACTAAATGTGTTTTATACAAGACTTTTCATGCTTATAAGTGACACTAATAGGACATACTAATATGGGTGTGAAGCACATGTGGACAGATTATTATGATTCGGCCTTTTTGGAGCTGAAGGGGTGGTTTACATCAGCACCAATAATGATTTTTCTGATGCCGAGAAAGAGTAACACTTTTTATTGTGATGCATCATGCATTGATCTATGATATGTTATTATGTAGGGGGAGTTATTGCGTACGTGTCTAGAGAGTTGAGGTCACATGAGAAGAATTACCTAACACAAAATATCGAGATAACTGTAGTTGTGCATGATTTATGTTGTTGAAGATATTATATTTTGAGAGAGAATGTTGTGGTATACATTGATCAGAGAAGTATCAAGTATATATTTATTCTATGTGATCTGAATTTGAGACAATTATTGTTAGTTTAATACCTTCCTTATTTGGACTTTGAACTTGCCTATACGTCTGAGAATGGAAATGCAGTGGCTGATGTGTTGATTGGGAGGAATCAGAAATTGGAATTTGAGGAGGGAAGCAATGAGTGGAAGCTTATGGATCTGTTATCTATGATGTATTTTTAGGTGCATGACATGAAGGGTTAAATGTTTATTTCTTCTATTATTTTACCTCTAATCTACTGGATCGACTGCGAATGAGGTAACTAACGTATTATGATTTCATAGACCATCAAAAGAGTTTTCCAAGTGAGGTACCTACTCTTGGGTGGACCGTAGGAAATAATGAGGTCTTGTGCTTTAGTGGGAACATATCGGTGTCATCAAACATATGTGAGGAGATGTTGTGAGATAATAATTCCTCAGTTTGGCCAGATCAACATTTTTTCACCATGATGTATAATTGTTTACATCTCTAGTATTTATGGCAAGGTGTGAAGAAAGATTTAGATAGTTTTTTATGAGATGTTTCAACTGTCAGTAGGTGAAGGCAGATCATCAATGACCAGCATGTATTTTACAGCAGTTACCCATTATTGAGTTTTTGTGGAATGATGCTGCAATAGATTTTGTGACATGTTTATCGAGGTCACCTAAAGGTAATGATGTGGTTTGTTTTATTATTTATAGTCCCATTAATGTTGCACATTTCCAATCGATTAAGGAAAATTCAAGGATGATGAGCTTGAATGGTTGTACATCTGAGAGATTGTACATTTTTATGGGGTTACACACACTATCTTTTCAGATAGGGACACCCGGTTTACTTCTCATATTTGGGAGTGACTATAGAGAGATTATGGTACATCAGTACTTCTAGGGTACAGTTTACCTTCCCCATATATATGTCAAGTTCAAGAACATGATTCAGGTTTTGGAGGGCATGCTTGAAGCATGTTTTTTGGATTTCAGGGGTTCATGGGATAGACACATACCCCTAGAAGATATTTCCTACTATAATAGTTATAAGTGGAAAATTCTGATGGCACCTAATGAGGATTTATATGGTAGCCTATGAAGATCACCCCTGTGTTGGTTAGAGGCTGGAGAGGTAGCTATGCTGAGAACTAATCATGTCAAGGAGACCTCTGAGATGGTGTATTTGATTTGCTTGAGGATGGATATTTCATTGTCTCGATAGGAATCTTTTGATGATCAATGGAAACTACCTCTAGATTTTGAGGTCGGGGATCAGGTTTCCTGCATGTCACACTGATGTTGATACACAGGAGGATTAGGAGACATGGGAATCTTTTACAAAGATACGTTAGGCTGTTTGAGGTTTTTGAGAGATTCAATCCTGTTGCCTACTGGTTGCAGTTACCTCAAAGGTACTGGGAAATTCACAATGTATTTAATGTTTCTTAGCTATGAAATTCTATTTCTTACCCGTATCATGTTTTTTAAACCCGAGGATGTTGATTTTGAGGTTAATGCATCTTTCGAGGAAACCACTATTTGGATTTTGGATCACGACATGAAGGTTGTTCATGGTATGTGTGTTCCACTAGTGTGGGTGTTATGGCAGGAAGAGAGAGTACAATATGAGACTTGGGAGAGGGAGGCTGATATTCGATCATAGTGTCTATATTTGTTTTATTTTTCATCTTCACCACCCTTATAAGGGAAATTTGAGGAAAAGTTTCATTAATGGGGGATGTTTGTAACAACATGGATCATTAATTATGGTATGGATGTTGAATCTAGGTTGTTTTCGAGGAAAAATGATGAATTTTGGAATTTTTTAAGTACACGTCATGTACTTATGAGTTCATGTCATCTACATGAGTACCACATACAGCCGCATACTGGACATCTAATGGCCAAGTACATGGCTTTGTAGATGACTTGACAGACCACTTAAGGTGGTGGCTAGTTAATACTACTAAACAATGTGTACATTTAATGAACTCTCCCTGGAGTTTTATTTTTATTTGATATAACTGAGCAGGGTTGCGTCTCATATCCAGAACCTACATCTTCATATCATGTTTCGTACATGAGAGCTAGATAATGAGGAACATTGATTGGCTTCAATTTCTCCATCCAACCTATGATTGAGACACTGTCATGTGAATTGAAATATCACCGGTTATTTCTCAATTCCCCTTGAACCATTCTTTCAGATTCCTCTATATCATGAGTTATTAAGGGTAGAAATTTTATCATTTAATACCATGACCCTAGTTACCTAGAGTCAAAGCATTATTACCTAACGTTGTCATGATCACAAGAGATAATGTCTCGAAAGACTGATTTGTTTAGTAACCTTGGATTTACTAGATAAGTACATATGTTTTACATGACATTATGAAATGAAAAAACTACATTATGTCCCCATTTAGCACACTCTTATACCATATCCATTCCCTAAAGGTCAATCTTAATATACTTCCTCACATCATGAGAAAAATAGAACATAATAAAGGGGTGAGATCAGATGCTCAATAAGGATCACAATATAGAGAAAACATTTATAAATAAGCATAAAATTATACGGCAATGTATAAGACAAAAAACAAGCCATTTAAAATTAAATATCAAAATAAAATGGAAAAAATAAATAAAATTGCGCCATTTACTTTTTTCACACGGATATTCTTCTAGAAGAATAATCACATTCAATATCAATAGCTAATTTTATAATGATGTAATGCATAATGCCGGATATCATAACCACATAGTCAAGGCCTCGTGATAAGACTAAAAATAAGATTTTTTCAAGGCCTTGTTCCAAGACACTACTTTTTCAAATGAGACCTATCATAGAATTGAGGAGATATAGTGGGATCCACCGATCACTTACTAAGTCAAATGCTTTCCTCATATGAAAATGTTAAAAAATAACATAATCATTTGTATTAAAACTAGCATACAAAATGTTAATAATTTAACCATAAACCATGACTGATATAAAAATAACACACCCACCATCAAAAATATCAAAAAACCATCAATACAATATGAAAGATCTTATCATAATATGTCAACTTCAAACAAGTGTAAAATCTATCAATGGATGTTCACATAGATGAAATCAAAACTATTTGAGTGAAATAAATCATTCTATTTAGAAATAATTTAAATGTAACATAATTATAAAAGAAAATATTTATTTTGAAAACACTCTTATAATATTGCTTGGGAAGAATCGATGGTGTAATAACAGTGGAAAATAGTCGCACCTACCATATAATTAAAATACATTCTTAACATAATTTTCCAAAAAGGACATAAAGTACATTTTTTGGAAAGCCACAGAATGATTCCTTTCAAAATATTTTTTAATATGTAAAACAAGTGTATAAATGACATTAAACCATAATTTAGGAAATATTAAAATTGTTTGGGAATACATTTTTTCAAAATAAGGATGTAGACGATAATGAAGTCCCTGTAGATACTTACGTATAAACAACCTCAGATAATAAAGAGATTCTAAAATTAACCATTAACTTATAAAATTACTTGTTCAAGGGTACGTTATCCTCTAGTATAATAGTTAAATAAATGTTATTAAATTATTCTAGAACCATATAAATAAATATGATATTATATATGATCTTCTAATATTGTTTTGTTAATAATATTTCTCTTAGGTCATTGTTTCAGGTGTTAACAGATTCTTTTTTCGTGACATGTTTTTCTACGTAAGTCATGTTTTTTATAGATATTATGTATTTTATTTATATAAAGAATGATTTTACGTACAAATTTTTTTTTTAAATTCTAAAATGAAATTATTTTTGAATGGTTATGATGGGGAATGAATCTCATCATGTTCGTGGAGATGGTAATCTGAATGTAGGAATGTGGGATAATACCATTCTATTAATGGTGAAATCGAATGTAATTGTATATTATATTATATATAAAGAATAATTAACATGTTATATTTATTTTTTACATTAATTATAATCATTATTATACCCATACAATTAATGAAATGTTGAATAACAAACAGCACCACGACGTGGAGATGGTAAGCTGTACGTACGCATGAATGGTGACTTTGTCATTTATAGGATGGATAGAATAATGATTATGGTTGTAACATATTTATAAAAACATAAACATATGTAGAATTTATTGGAGTTATTATTTTGGTATGGAAAAATCAAATAAAGATGAAGTTGAAGAAGGAACGAACATTGAAAGAGGTGATGAAATTATTACATCTTCTTCGAGTGTTTCCTTTTGATTTTATCAAAAGGGCTCCATAGGAAGTATTATGATCAAAGTAAGGCCTATAGGTTGAATTGATGGTATTTGGGATGATATTTGAGTAGGTTTTGGTAGAGAAAAACATGTCTGGAGGTGTGATGTTGAGATAAGGTTAGGTACCCTTTTATAAGAGAGGGGAGGGTCACTTTTGGAAAATCTTGAAATAATATTTTTTTATAGAATCATATTCAGTTTATAATGGCTCCAAAAAGATTAATTTCGAGGAAAAGGTGGGGCTAGGTCGAACTCATCTCAACCAATAGTTTTTAGAGAGGTTTAGGTCACCATATTAACTGTATATTATAGATTAAACTCTTAGTTACATAGTTTAACTTTTACCTTATATTCTATTATAATAATAATAAATGGTTAATAAACGTACAATAAAAATCCAATAAAACCCCAAGTGGGTCATTATTGACATATCTTAAGTTATAGATGTCTTTTTTAATAACCATATATTTTTTTAATAATATATCAATAATTAATATAGTATTTGTTTTAAAAACTCATTCGTGTCAATTTTGAAAATATTTTGTATTTGTTATTTGTGGAAGTAAAAAAACCTGATTACTTCAAAAAGATAAATTAAATCAATTATAACATGTCATATTAACCTTTATAATTATTGTAATTCATCAAATGTTTCAATTTACATTTATTTGGAAATTTGTAATATCAATTATTTTATGCTTTCATTAAAAATGTAATTACTGCATCATCATTATGTCACATATAAATGTAATTATATAATGTCTAAAAATTATAAATAAAATAAATTTTTTTTTGAAATATTCTTAGATTTATAATTAATATTTATAGTTGAATGCATCTTATTTATCACCTAATATTAAAAATGGTTTAGTTTTTTATCATTGAATTTAACTTTTTTAACTCTTCTTTAAACAACATAATAACAGTTGTCCTAATCTAATAAACGTGGAAAAAGGATCTTATTTTAGTCATAAGGTTGAATTTGGTCGAAATAAACTTATCCAATAAAAGTAGGACATATGTTATGGAAATTATAATATCATTTTTACCTTTAATTACCCTATTTACTTTTAATTATGGTAAATAAAATTCAAAAGTTACTATTTACGAAAAATTATATTCATCTTATTGAACCATATTTTACTTACTGAAGTCAGCTATGACTCTCGGATTTTTGAAATTTAATTCACAAAAGCAGTAATATTATGTTTTATCCAAATTTTCAATTGTGCCTAGAAGGTGGGTAAAATACGTTAAAATGTTCAAAAACAATTTATATATCTACTGTTATTATAAAATGACTCCAATGAATTACATTAAACATATATAGGGAATATGTATCTATTTTGAACTAAAATAAATTTAAATAAAATAAATTATTATTTTGATAAAAAGTCAGTTTTAAAAAATAACGTAGTGTTTTTCAAAATTCATCATAAATTGAATGTTTTTAGAAAAATAAAAAAAATTCACCCTAAGATAATTTTAATATTATGAATCCAAAAATGATGTATATTTTGTAAAATAAAATTTAAAAAATTTTAAAAAGTAGGTATTACTTTTATTAACACCTAGTTAGATTGGTTGTAGCGTTCTAGAACTCGATGTTGCGTACAACACAAGATATTGTATTATTCAAAGAGAGATTTACCATGGAAGATTGGGGTGTTACATTCTTCCCTACATAAAATAATTTCATCATCAAAATTTATAGAAAAATATTGCATAAAATGATTTTAGTGGTTCTTCCTCACAGCTTCCACGAGTTCCCTAATTGCCTCTTCCATCTTATGGTTTCTCCATAGAACTTCTACCAAACGTGTCATCCAGTTTTTCAACACTTGTTATTTGGATTCAAGAATCTTGATAGGCTCTTTACAATAAGACTAATCTAGTTCCAATACAATATATTCATAAGTGAGTACATGTGTTGGGTCAGGCATGTATTTTTCTCAACAGTGATACGTGGAACACATCATGAACTTTTGAGAGACAAGAGGCATGTCCAAATGGTAAGTTATAACTCCAATTCGTTCTAGAATTTATAAAGGTCCGATGTACCTGAGACTTAATTTACCCTTCTTACTGAATCGTATAACACCCTTCTAGGGAGATTCCTTCAAAAAAACTTGATCTCCTTCTTGAAATTCCAAATCATTCCATTATTCATCGGCATAGATCTTTTCCTTACATTTAGTTACATTGAATTGGGTTTGGATAATCTTCACCTTTTCCATTATTTCTTCAACAAGTTATTGGCCTATCAGTTTTCTTTCACTAACATCATCCCACCAAGTCGGAGTGCAATATTTCTTTCCATATAATGCTTCATATGGTGCCTATTGAATACTTGAATGGAGGTATTGTTATAGGAGAACTATACCAGAGGTAAATTTTGATCCCACATACCTTTAATGTCATGTGATAAAGATATAAACATTTCTTCTAGGGTTTAAATAGTCCATTCTTATTTTCCATCAGTTAGAGGGTGATAGGAAGTGTTTAAATGAAGTTCAAAATCTAAGGATTTATGAGGAATTTTCTAGAATCTTGATGTAAAATGGGGATCAAAATCCGAAAAAATAGATAGGGTACACCATGTTTTCTTATAAATTCATTAATATGTAGTCTTCCTAAATTTTCAAGTCATAAATATTCTCTTACCGCATGAAAATGTGCTGATTTAGTAAGGTGATCACAACTGACCCAGATTGAATCATTCCTTCTAGGAGTCTTTGGTAGTACCACGATAATCTCCATCGTAATATCCTCCCATTTCTACTCAGTTATGGGATGATTTTTCATGACTCCTCTTGGATGTTGTCTTCACGCCATCACCTGTTGACAAACCATACATCATGACACATAGTCACCAATCTCCCTCTTCATGTTGTCCCACCAAATATTTTCCTTCAAATCTCAATACATCTTAGTGCTATTAGGGAGTATTGTTAAATTAGTTCTCTCAGCATCATCCAAAAATTCCCTTTTTTGATCAGGTATCTCAAGAACATATTGTCGCTTCTCAAATTTCAAAATTTTATCTTCATATACGATGTCAACGAATCTCTCCTCATTCACAGCTTTAATTTTCTTTTGAAACTCCTCATCATCAGTCTGATCACTTTTAATACTTTATAGTAAAGATTGTTTGGAAACAATTTGAAGAAGTATTGATGTTTCACCTTCATTCATTATTACCATATCTGTCATTACTAGATCCATGAACTTAGGATCCCTTCAAACTATCATCTTGTTCAAAAACCAAGGATCTTTTCTACTCAATGCATCTTCCACCATATTTTCATTCCCCGGGTGGTTGTGTATAGTGAAATCATAATATTTAAGTAGTTCATGCCATCGTCTTTTCTTCATGTTGAGTTCATTATGTTGGAAAATATACACCGATCTCTTGTGATCAGTATATATCACACATTTTTCACCATATAGATAGTGCCTACGTTTCTTCATAGCAAATATTACAGCTGCCAACTCGATATCCTAAGAGGAATAGTATTTTTCATGAATTTTTAACTATCATGATGTATATAAAATAAAGCTTTCATTCTGCATAAGTACACAACCAATACTTTTCATTGAAGTATCACTATAAATAACAAAACCATCATTCCCCGATGGTAGATTCATGATAAAAGCATTGACTAATATTCTCTTACATTCTTCAAAAAAATCCTCACACTATTTTTTCCAAACAAATTTAACCCCTTTACATGTGAGCTCATGTAATGGGTTAGAGAATCAGGAAAAATTTTGTACGAAATGGCGATAAGAACCAGATAAACCAATAAAACTACGTACCTATGTTATACTCGCCGGTTCTGGACATTATTGTATATCTCTGGTCTTAGAAATAATAGAAGATATTCCATCCATATAGACAACATGGCCATGAAAATAAATTTCCTGATGCCATAATTCACATTTTCTAAACATACCATATAATTCATTTTTTTTAAGAGTCTTTAGAATTTTGTGCAACTGATTTTTTTTGATTTTCATAGATTTTTGAGTAATCCAAGATATCATCAATAAATACCACTACCAAGTAGTCAACATATTATTTTAAAACACTATTCGTTAGACCCATAAAGATTGAGGGTGATTTAGTCAGTCTAAAAGGCATTATTGTAATCTCGTAATGCCCGTACCTAGTTCAAAATACAGTTTTCAGAATGTCTTCCTTCTTCAAACACAACTGATGATATCTAGATCAAAGATAAATCATTAAAAAATATTGATATATATCATTTTGATTAGGTAAATCATAAATTCAATTTAAGGGATACTTATTCTTTATTTTCATAGAATTAATCTCCCAATAGTCAATGCACAACCTCATAAATCTATCTTTCTCCTTAATAAATATAATAGGGGCTACCCATGGAGAAATATAAGGGCGAATAAATCCTTTAGTACTGAATTCCTTAATTTTTTTATTTAGTTCCACAAATTCCACAGTTGTAATTCTATAAGGGGTCTTTGATTTGGTCCTTGAACTAGAAATTTAATCAATGAATAACTCAATTTATCGTTCTGGAGGATATCTAGGTATATCCTCTTGAAACACATCAACATATTTATGCACAATAGGTATGTCCTTATTCAAACATTACTTTCCTCACACATAGTTATTTCACTCTATTTCTCCCTAGTAATTTAATTTAGTAAATCTAATGGTGGTGGATCTAGATAAGAATCAAATTGTGATGTTTTTGCTCTAAATATAAGGTATTCATTAACATCATCAAAAATTGTAACCAATTTCTTCTTATAATATATTTTCACATCATGGTCTGAAACCCAATCTATTCCAAGGATTATTTCAATTTCAATCATGGGTATGATGATGAGATCAAATGATAAAGAACATTTATATTCCCTAATGGGAGATGATTCAAAAAACATTATTGCAATGATATGTCCCTTATGAGTTTTTTTTTTCTGAAAAATCCCTTACCCAAACAATTTGGAAATATCTAATTTTATAAGTAAATTGGGAAGATATTAAACAATGTGATGATCAAGAATCAAATTAATCAATGGAAAAATTTGAGGAAACCATTAAATTAAATGATACCATGTCATTTGGACCTTTAACCTTAGCAGTTGTGATCTCATAAGCTTGGAATTTCTCCCATGGGCTTTTCTAAGGTATGTTTCCTTGGTGTTCAAGAAAATCATTTTCATAATGCCCCATTTCTTTAAAATTGTAGCATTAAAATTGACAACCTCTTTTTTCCCTTGCAATCTCAATCTTGGTAGCCTTTTCAACACACGTATTACAGACTCCCATTCCCTTCATGCAAGTATTGGGGTGTTTCTTCCGATATTTACTGTAGGATTGAAATTCAACATTTCCCATCTTCCCCGTATTTCTATTTCCAGATTATCCAATAGATCTCTTCTTCTCTTTCTTTTCATTTAAGTCATTATAATTATAGAATTAATTTTCTATCTTGATATCACATGAGACAATATCTTAGTATGATGAGATTTATTGTGAGAATAATGCCCACTGGAGAAATGGTTTTAAACCATTAGATAATCGATTAATAATACTCCTTGGGTTACGTATATAATCTACTGTATGCCTTGATAACCTTATAATGTTAGCCTCATACATTAAGACATTCTCATCATCCTTTTTCCTCGGACTTGGAAATTGTCTTTCCATATCCACTCGATGGTGACAAGGAAAGTTTTTTTCGTTAAAAATCTCTTTAAACTCCCTCCATTCCATTTTGGACACTTCTTTATCCTCCGTTTTGTTTTGAATTAATGAGCACCATTGATCTGCATCTCTTGTGAGGCCATAAACTGTCATGATAACTTTTTCCCTTTTTCTACTTCCCAAAGCATGAAATATTTTTTCTAAGAAACATACACATTTCTCTACTAAAAATTTATTTGTCATCCCATTGAGTATTGGTGGTTATTTCCTCATCAATAAGTCTAACATTGATGATCAGCATTTTGGATCAGGGTGCTCTATATGCGTATGTTTTTTATTCAAAACCTGATTGAGTTTTCCCAGTACAATAATAATTTGTTCTGCACCAGTTTCATCATTAGCTCCACTATAATTATCTTGATTTGGAGGGAAATCCCTATATGGATTACGTTCATCGATAATGTTTCCATTAATTCAAATAGGTGCTATTTATAAACAATGAAATACACTAGATTAGATAATGAATCGCAATACATAATTCCAAACATGTAAAACACCTAACATAAATTGAATAATTTATGCATATAATCCACAATCAAAATAAAAATTTTTTCTTTGAGGAAGTATTTACTCATAAATCCTTTATAATGGTTTGTAATGAAAATGTGAACTATCCAAAGCATATCCCCATGGTTTGTCATTACCAGAAGTACAACAAGACCCATTGTCGTGTACCAGGATACCCCCTGTCATGCCCCAAACTCCTTGTTGGAGTTTTCACTCTTAGGTACATATGTTCTAGAGTTTCCAGTACCTTCTCGTATCCAGACAAGGTTTTATTTCATGGAAAATACACAAAATATATACATAACCAAAATTCTTATATGTTCTTCTACACAAATCCTCAAAGTATATCTTAGGGAAATGTTCTCAAATAAGAGATTTTCTCAATCTATCATTCATGGTTTGAACAAAATTTCATTTGATATCAACTATATCACCCTGATCCAAGGTACCTAGAGTCGGTGAATTATTAAATAAATTGGCATGATCACAAGAAAATATGTCTCAAAAGACTTATTAGTTTAGTATCCTTGGATGTAATAGATACATACATAATTTTTAAATTACATAATAAATTACAAAAACAACATTGTGTCCCCTTTGAACACGCTCATATCCCATAGCCTATCCCTATAGGTCAATCATAATTTACTTCTTCACATCCTAGGAAAAATAAAACATAAGAAAGTGGTGAGCTCAGATTCTTAGTATGTATAACAATATAGTGGAAACTTTTATAACGAATAAAAAACATTGAAGGCAATTTATAAGACTAAATCACAAGCCTTTTAAAATTAAACATCAGAATAAAATTTCTAAGATAAATCAAATAATTCCATTTACATATTCACTTGGACATTCTAATATTTGAATAATCACATTTAATATCAATATCTATTTTCATAATGATATAATGCATAATTATAGAAATCATAACAACATGTCAAGGCCTCATTCTAGAACTACAAGTAATATTTTGTTAAGGCCTTGTGCCAAGATAGTTGTTTGTCTCATGGGACCTACTGATGCATCAAGGAGCTATAGCAGGCTCCACATGTCACTTACTAAGTACAATGTATTTCTCATATGAAATGGTTGAAACATAACATAAACATTCATATTAAAAAATGCATACAAAATGTTTATACTATAACCATAAACCATGAATGGTATGAAAATAAATCATCCATAGTCAATCATATCACAAAACCTTAAATAAAATATGGAAGATTTTATCATAATAAATCAATGTCAAACAAGTGTAAAATCCATCAAAAGATGTTGACATAGATGAAATCAAAACTATTTAAGAGAAATATCACTTTTTATTTTGAAATCATTTGAAAGTAAAATAATTATAAAAGAAAATATTTATTTTCAAAATACTCATATTAGCTTGTATGGGAAGCATCGAAGCAGTAATAATGGATAAAATAGCCACAACCTCTATATAATTTAAAAAACAATTCTGACCTTATTTTTCAAAAAGGTCATTGAGTACCTTATTTGAAAAGAGAAAGAAATATTCATTTAAAAACATTTTATAAAAGGTAAAAAAGGGTATAAATGAACATAACCCATAATCTAAGAAATAGTAAAGATGTTTTGTAATACATTTTTAACAAACATGGATGTGGATGATAAAGTGGTCCCAATAGATAATCACTTATAAACAGCCACAAATAATAAATTGATTGTAAAATTAACCATTACCTTCTACTTTTATTTGGTAGAGGGTGAATTAAATTTCTTTATAATAGTTAAATCATGGTTATTAAATTATACAGGAACCATAAACATAAATATGATATTATATATGATCTTTTATTATTTTTTTGTTTATAATATTTCAGTAGTATCATTATTTTGGGTGTTAACTGATTCTTTTACCTTTATATATTTTTATACAAAAGTCACATTTGTTATAGATAGGATGTATTTTATTCAGATACAAAATTATATTATTTTGATAAATATTATTTTTATTGATAAAATGATAATTATTCCTGAATGGTTACAATAGGGAATTAATCTCATCGCATTCATGGAGACGGTAATCCATACACATGCACAATCAATAATACCTTTCTATTTTTGGTTAAATCATACGTAATTGGATGATATATCATATATAAAGAATAATTAACATGATATAATTATTATTTACATTAATTATAGTCATTTTTATACACATCCAATTAATGAATTGTTAAATGACAAACTACACCACAACGCGGAGACGGTAAGTCATACATACACAAGTATGATGACTTTTTCATTAATAGGATGAATGTAATAATGAATATGGTTGTAAAATATTTATAATAACATCATATTATGTAGATTGTACTAGAGATTTAATTTTGGTATGGAAACAACAAAGAAAGAGGAAGTCGAAGAACAAAAGAACTTTGAAATAGGTGATGAAATTATTACCTCTTCTTCGGGTGCTTCCTTTTGATTTGATCAAAAGGGAACCTTATGTTGGCTTGTAATAGAATTAAGGCCTATATGTTGAATAGAGGATAGTAGGGAGGATATTTGATCAGGGGTTGATGAGCCAAAATGGATATGGAGGTTTGATTTTGAGAGAAGGGGAAGTACCCTTTTATAAGATAGGATAGGGTCACTATTGGAAAAGCATGAAATATTATTTTATTATACAATCATATTCAGTTTAGAATGGATCCAAAAGGATTTATTTTGAGGATAAGGTGGAAATGGGTCGAAAACCATTCAACCAATAGGTTTATTCAGGTTTCGGATACCATATTATTCTTATCTTTTAGATTTAACTACTAGTAAAATATTTTATCTTTTACCATGTATTATTGTATTATTATAATAAATGTTTAATAATTAAACTATTAAAATCCATGAGAACCCCAAGTGGTTCATTATTTACATATATAACCTTATCTAAGTCCTTTTGACAAACCATATACTTTTAGTAATATTATATCAATCTATGATATTGTATTTTTTATGAAACTCAGTTATGTCAATTTTGACACAATTTAGTATTAGTTTTTATTAAAAGTAATAAAAACTTTATTACATTGAAAAAATAAATTCAATCTTTCCTAACATGTCATATTAACATGGTAAATTATTTTAATGCATCAAAAGTCTCAATTTACATTTATTTGGACATTTATAATATCAATTATTTTAATCTTTCATTAATAAGGTAATTACTACATAATCATCGCGTGATAAATAAATTTAATTTTTTAATGTGTAAATATTATAAAAAAAATTATGTTGGAAATATTTATATATTTATAAAGAATATTTATATCTGAATTTATCTTATTTATAACCCTTTATTAAAAATTGTTTAGTTATTAAACATTGAATTTAACGCTTTTAACTCTTCTTTAAATAAAAAAATAATAAATTTCATAATCTAATTGAAGTTTACCAAAATGATCATATTTTATTCATAAGGTTGATTTTTGTAGAAATACACTTATTCAATAGAAATAGGACATGTGTTCGGGTAATTAGAATATCATTTTTACCTTTAATTACAATATAAAATTTTAACCGTGGTAAATAAAATTAAAAAATTACTATTCACCAAAATTTAATTTCATCTTATTGTACGCAATTTTACCTACTTATGTGAAGAGTTTCTCTTAGATTTTTAAAATTCAATTCACCAAAGTGGTAAAATTATTTTTTAGGCCATTTTTCAAATTTGCCAATAAGGTGGGTAAAAGACGTTAAAAAGTTCAATAAAATTTCATACATCTAATATTATTATAAAATTAATACAATGAATTACATTAAACATATATCGGTATTATTTATACATTTTATCCTAAAATAAATTTAAATAAAATAAATAATTATTTAAATAAAAAGTTTCTTTTAAACAATAACGCAGTGTCTTTCTCTCTTCTTGAAAAATTGAATGTTTTCATAAAAATATGAAAAATTCACTGTAAACTAATATTGATATTATGAATCCAAAAAATGATGTCTATTTTCAAAAAAAATTATAAAATTTTAAAAAGTGGGTTTTTTTTATTATGGCTAGATTTATTAGTTGTGGGTTTATAGAACTCATAGTTTCTACAACGCAAGATGTTGTATTATTCAAAGAAAAATGTACTGTGGGAGCTTGGAGTGTTACATATAACCTTTTTATAGATCTACGCCATTCTGGGCTGATTCAAGGGACGACGTTCAAGAGAATTGATCATACAACATCAGGGTAGGTGGTTTGTTCCCTTTTTTGTTCATCTTTGGATTATATAAGATTAAAGGGTTGCATACCCATGTCAGGGGTATTTCATGATTTGGATTTTAAACTTTTTTATCACCTTCTATGGCTGGATTGTTTGATAAAGGGTAGTTTCTTATGAATAATGTTACATACCTTGTGTATGGGTCACAATATGGGTTCGTTCCCTTGTTTGATTAGGCATGGCCACATGGTCTAGGATTCTTGTTAGGCTTTCTATGTTTTACATGCCTTGTGTTGATAGGATGGAGTTAATAATTTTTTATGAAATTCATGTGTAATGAATTGTGATGGTTTGACCAAAGGGGAATTGAATGTGAGAGCTTCCAGAGGGAGGGTCAGTTATGTATGTTTTACTATTATGTGACCAAGTGGTATTGACCTTGAGATCTACCAGGTGGCTATCGACCCAGTGGTTTAGACCATGAGAACATTCCCATGTGGTTGTTTATAATTGATTGATAGTATATTAGAACTTTTGGTACTGACTGTGAGATCTACCAAAGAATTTGTTTAGAATTTATTGATGATAGGTTGATCTAGTGGTATTGAACATGAGAACTTCTCATGTAGCAATTTTTAAATGATTAGTGATATTATTAGAGCTGAGGGGTTAGACCTTGAGATCCACTTAGAGAGTTGTTATTAAAATAATTGTCATTGTGATAGACCAGTTATACTAGACTGTGAGAACTTTTGCAAAATGGTCGTCATTGAATAATTGAACGATGGCTACGAGTCTGATAAGACAAATAATAGGCTTGAAACTAGTTTTTCTTTATTGTTTATATTATCTTATGATATTTTTGATGTTACTCACATAATGGGGATAAAAATAATTAAGTTTATCACAAGTTTTACAAATTCAATGGATGAATAATGAATGTTAGATGAATGTAATTTAAAATTTTGGTATTGTTTAAATTTGAGTACTTCCTAGTTTATTGATTAATTTCTGCATATTACCTGATTTATATATTCTATAACAGTTGAGAATAGATATTTTGGCGGTTTCCTACTAGGATTCGTATCACGACCTTTTTGGGTCATGTTTTTCCACAAAAATATATTATACAGGTGCATGTATTGATAAGGGAAAGTGCCCATCTTCATCAGTTTCTTGATTTCTTTTGGTGTTGGAGAGTATGAGACCAATATCAGGCTTGCAATGCTATTGGAGTTTACAATTTTTATGTACATTGGATTCAGTATTGGATTTCAAGAATTATGACTTGTTTGGATGATTTCCTAGAGAATTGTGTCATGAATAATTTTTTATTCTCCAGCTATTATATTATTATCAGTATTCCGCTGTTTACATTGGTTGTATGGTATCACTACATCTGTAATTGTTATTATTTGCTTTCTGATGTGTATACTCTTCCAAAGAGGAAATTTTTTTCCCAATATTGCATTGTGGCCCTCACTTCTAGTCGATAGCCTCTGGATTTTGGGGAGATGCAATTGAGTTCATGTGACCAACCGGGTTTGGGGAACCTTAGGGGGCACCCATAAATGGTATGTTACATAAGCAGGTGTTGAGGATGACATCAGAGGTGATATAAATGGTTAAATTGGGCCATACCAATTAATGATATGATGTGATATGGTATTCTTGTTTTCATAAAATTAATGTACATTATCAGAGTGGTTATTTATATACAATCATTTCATCATTTCTCATGGTCCTTGAAGGTTCATGAGAGCATGTTTCCTCTTGTTTTTAGAATAGCAATTTTTTTCTAGGTGTACTTGCATATGGGATGATGGTAATAATGTATTAAATAATTGTTTAACCCGTGAGGTTGGTTGATTATGGAATGGAAACACATAAAAGATGTTAATTTTGATAACCCAATTCCTTGGTTTTAACTTATTCCTAGATGAAATAGAATTTACTTTGATGATGTGTAATGTAATAAAATGAATTGTAATATGAAATAAATGCGGAATGGTTAATTAATGGATAATAAATGAATTAATTATGTTTTGATTTCACAATTAATGAAGTAAATAATGCAACACATTTATATTATTGTGCACTTATAAGATATATGGACTATATAGTGGTAGTCGAGATTCTGACTGACATTAGAAATAGTTGAGACTATGAAAATTGTATACCCTTAGTGTAGTTGTGAAATATATTATTTAAAGGATATTATATTATTTAATATGCTTCCCCACTAATGTTAAATAGGTAAATTGATACCTAGTTAACTCTAGGAGGTTGTTTTCTCCATCATCCTGTTGGGTGGATGGACGTATGCCTACCCCCTGGCCGTGCTCTTTTCTCTTGGTATTTAGTAGTTCCAATATATAGGGTGGTCATTTTTTCAGAATAAATGTGTATAATACTATGAAGTCTTATTGTTATTTCAAACACACTTATTACATGATATAGAATCCAAATTATTATTATAGGCACCACATGTATATGTAGTGATTGTTTTAGGTACATACTCTGTGTATGTGTTGTAATGGCTTGAGATATAACACATGATGCTTGATATATGTCCTACATGTTTTGGAGGATTCTGAAAACTACTTGGTTTCTATATTTTTTCTGATATGGGATGGTGTTGTTATTTGACACAAGAGGTTCATGTGTTGGTTCCCCACCGATGTGTTATTAGGGAAAGTTACTTTTAGTGAAATATTATCCGGACATTGGGGATAAGTGAAAACCAATATAGAAGCATTAGTGGGGTCCCCTTTATGTTTTATTACTATATTATATTCTCTCTTATATGTGATACTTGGTGGGAGATATCCAGGGTGAGGTTGGGAACTTAGTATACATGTTTTGGTGATGGGTTAGTTTCACTATTGTTTACTATGATTTAGCATGATTTCTTTATCTTTTACACAATATTATCTTGGATAGATCATATAGAGTATACTATTATTCTCACCATATGTATCTATATACTGTTATCAGGTCATTCAATGAAATTTGTTGATCAAGATGTATATTACTTGCTCACGGTTTAGAATGAGTTGTTTGGGCTTCGTGGTCGCTGTCATATTTACCATATTGGTACTCATAGCCTTCTTTTTAGTTGTTTTTTATTGGTTGATATTTCATGTTCTCACTTGGGGGGTATTATATATATATATGTGTGTGTGTGTGTGTTTGATAAGAAGTTAATTATTGTATAACTCTTATCTCCCTCTTCTGTATTTTTCTCTTAAGAATGTAATACCTCCCATTCACATAGGTTAATAAACCCTTTGAGTTATTCTCCATCCGTAGGCCTACTAGAGGTTGGAATTAGTATTTAACCATCTATCTTCTGGCATTGCAATATCATTTTGGGGATGGTTCTTAATAGTGTGGTATTAAAGGTTTTGGATTGAGGGATAGGATGAAGTTTGGAGTTCGAAAGATGTTAGGTTACATGTTTAGGTAACAAAACACAATTATCTGAGTTTAGTAAGAAATGTAAACATGGGATACCATATGATACACAGGTATTTAGGGACCCCTATGGTATAATAAATAGATCATTATGATTAAAAATTACTACATGAAGTGATACTAGATTTAGGGTAGAGACATAGTTAATGATCAAGAATCATTTTTCTTTAGGCCTATTCTTTATTTGAGTAGACATTGGGAAAATTTGAAACCATTAAAATATTAAGAATAAGTAATTATTTAATATTTAATATTACATATTCCATGTTTATAACTTCTATCATGTTTTTTATCCTTGTAGGCATGGTTCTCTATTGATGTCTTCATCAGGTCCGGGTCAAAGATGTTCATAATTATGTGTTGATATATCGTTGCAGAGTAGAGGTCGACACAAATGATAATTGAAGGACACTATGAGTTTCAGTTATACACTCTAATTAATTATGAGGGACTTATTTTAGAAGTAGTCACAAAAGGATTATTGAATGAGGTTGATTGCTTCCATTTCGATCCATGATCATAAAGAGCACTGAGATTCACTACTTTTGATGATGCCATGTTGAGTAGTGAACTAGTCGTGGTTATTTTCCTCATAGATCCAAAGGACTCAGTAGTCTAGTGAGTAATATTTTGATATCATTCCAATGAAGAGTTTCTATATTTGACAACGAATGTGGCCAATAGTTATGATGTACTTGTTCTTTAGAAGTGATATATAGAGTGTATGTGTTAGGGATCTGTTTCAATACCCTTATAGGATATACTTCAGACCATTTTCAATATGAGGCAACTATATAGAAGAATTTTTAAGTGGTTTTTCATCCATAGATCTTGCTCTATGATTCCCCATTTTTTTGGAAGATGTTTCACTAGGTGATGGAGGGAGAGGAGGTTGTTGAGAGGATACTACTGAGAACATGGGATTCAAGAGTGGGTAGTGGTCATGATTTCTCATTAAGTAGTGCTATGGTCCAAGGTTCTTAGTATTCATGGTATAATTGTTTTCAGTTATCCAGGGGTAGGTCCCAACCCTCATTATCTCAATTATATGGGGTAGGAAGCTCTCATAACTAAGCCAAATGTTTACATTCATTTTTTTTCTTGTGGAGGCTGAGGTCATTAGAGGCACGAGTGCCAAAACATTATGACAATCAATATGTTTTATTTTTTCAAATTTAGGTTCCCATATTGAGGTAGTTTCATTTGAGGTAGCAGCGGAAGGGTGGTCCAATTTGGGATCAGTATAGAGGAGATGGGGAAGGAGGAGGGAAACCACAAGACACTCCTCATCCTAATAGAGTAGAGCATGACTATAGAGGTGGTTGTTAGTATGGTTAGAGGGGTTATGTAGAAGGCCTTTTATAGAATCATGATTTAATGTTTCCAGTATTAGGTGATCTATATGTGATTAGATGTATCATTTTCATATTATCTAATTGGGTTCATGCATTTATTGATTCCGGAGCAACACACTCCTTTATATCAGCTACCTGAATCCATCTTTTTGGACTTGAGGTAGAGAGGCTTCAAGTGGTCTTGGTATTTATTTTTATAGACTGAGGATGAGGTAAAATGTATGATGAATTTATATATTTTGAGCTTGTGCTGGGGTTGCATGACTTTTTGGAATATTTCCTATGAATACATATACCACATATGACATTAACCTCGACATGATTTGGTTGTATTCGATGATTAATACCATGGATTTATTAAAGTATTATTTTTTGTTTTATGATGTTGATTGAAGTCCAACAACATCTTCTGGTGAGAGAGACCCCCTAATATGTCATATTTCTAATTTTTATTTGTCATCCTTGATGGTTGAGTTGATGATGTGTTCAACAATTGGTGTTTCCCAAGGAGGTGGATGAGTACCCCAATGACATTCCAGAACGGTTTTTATAATTAACCCTATATGGGAGATAAATTTTAGGATTTTTTACAGCCAAAAATGTCTCCAATATAAACAATTTAATATAAGATGTATTATTTTATGTTTATTGATCAATGAGTATCAATTAATGATTTATTGCAACAATATTTTTTTCGACTGTCTGTTTCACCTTGGGGTGAACTAGTTATTTTTTGAAGAAGGTTGATAGAATTTCAGTACATTATGCTAATAATTTCCTCTTTAACTAAGTGGTAGTGAGGAACCTCCATCCTCTTCCATGAATTTATGACTTATTCAATTTGATTAAAATATAAAGTTGATTCTCCAAGATCGATTTGCGATCTAGATATCAAAAGATGTGGGTAAAGGATAATGATATTCAAAAACCTAAATTCCCTTTTAATCACATGTATTATGAGTTTATTGTGATTTCATTCAGTGTAATTAATTATTTAATGTTTTCATGGGTTTGATGGATGCATTTTTAAATAGTTCTTGGATAAGATCACAGTGGTTTTCATCGATGAAGTCCCTATGTACTCCACGTCGAATGAGGAGCAGGAAAAGTATTAAGATACTGTTTTGGGAGTTCATCAACTTGAGACTATATTTAGGAAATTTATAAAGTGTTATTTATGGCATCATGAAGCTCATTTATTGGGGAATGCAGTATCCTAGTAGAGAGTAGTTGTGGATACTTCATTGATATAGGTAGTTGTGTCTTGGGATGATGCCATGATAGTTGAAGAGGTACCCCAATTCCTTATTTATATATGTGATTATTAGAGGATCATAGCCTACATCCCGTAGGATGTGACTGTTCTGAAAACATTGACCAGAAATGATATGTTTTTATTGTGGATTGACCAGTGTCAGGAAGATTTTGACTACCAGAATGAGATTTCGGTCAGAACTCTAGTTCTTTGTTTTCTAGTAGACTGTGTTTAGTTTGAATTTATCTATGAAACTTCACATCTTGTATTAGTATTTTTTTTCAATATACCAGAGATATGTTGTTTATTATGGGTTTCGATGGTTAATTTGTATAGAGCTTATCTATTCCACCCATGATATTGAGTAAGTGGAATAGGGGCTTTCTTCGGTGTTCTGGAGATATTACCTCATTGGTGAGAGATTCACGCTTTTTTACAGATGATAAGAACATGATGTATGTATTTTTCCAACATTAATTGAACTTCTATCAGTTTCTATGTTTATAATTCTTACATGATTAAAAATATGAAATTTCATAGGCATTAATAAAGGGAAATGTTTTAGCCGATATTCTTAGTAAGAATTCACGTAGGGATTCCACGCGCGAATCTATAGACACCTAGTGGATGATGTAAGAACTCTCAATGATGCATCTAGATATGGGAGTAGGAAGAAAAGATTTTATTTTTCAGATGAAATATCATTTATCTTTAGGGATATAGGTGGAGCGCTCCTAGTTTGGGGATTCATAGGTGAAGGTCTCAAGAGACCATGTTTTTTTTGTGATGCACTTGAGGTTTGGCTTGGGGATGTACAATAATTGTTTTTTTCAATGATGAATTTTTATTCTTTTGGTGATGTTTGATATGCTTTTCTATGAGTTATATATTTTTCAATTGGTGGTAAATACGAACATTACAATGATGTACCATACTTGGAGAGGTCAGTTTTGGTGTCTTCGGATGAAGCGCGATGTTAAAGAGTTTTTTCTCTTTGTTTCGTCTTCTAGAATGTGAAGGCTAAGTACCACATTCTTGGTGGATATTTCAAACTATTATATGTTCCCCAGTTAAAGTGGGATGACATATCTATGTGAATTATTACTGTATTAATTAAATTTTGGAGATTTTGTGATTTTATATGCTTCATAGTGAATCATTTGATGAAATCACCAATCATTATATTGATCAGGGAGTTGTGATCAATTGAGGGCTTATCGAGGTAGTATATAAAGGTGGTTCTTCACCTCCACAGAGTCCCATGGATTATCATTTATGATTGAGATCATATTTTTAACTCCATTGTGTGGAATGGTATCTATTATTCTTTTGATTATCAATTATGCCCTCATATATCATTTGATTCATAGAGGAATGGTTAGACAAAGAGGACCATCCAGACTCTTAAAGGCATGTTGCATTATTGTGTTTTAGATTTGGGTGGTTCATGGATAAGGTAGATACCATTGTTCAAGTTTTATTACAACATTATTTTACACTCTACCTTTGTTATGTCACCATTTTAAGAATTTAAGGGCTGACCATACCATTATCTGTTCATTGGGCTGAGGTCATAAGGGAATACACTCTCAAGATGAAACCATTACATAATATGATATATACAGATCAGGTAGTTCATGATAATATGAAAGTAGTATTGGATCATAAAAAAACATATTCTATTCATATGAAGAGACCTAAGGAGTTAGATGTTGGAGATCACATGTTTTTGAAGTCGAATCCTCATCGTGGGAAGTAATGGTTTTGTAATGGGAGTAAACTTCCTCCCCACTTTTTTAGGCCATTCAATTAGGTGACTTGGGTTGTTTTTATGGTGTATAGAATAGCACCTAACCCACAGATGAATTCGATAAAAAAGGTTTTTCACATGCTTTACCTCCATAATTATCTGGATTATGACTCTCATGTCATTTAATTGGTAGATATCATTGTAGAAGATGATGCAAACATAAAGGAGTAACTTATGGGGATCAAAGAATAGTTTGAGAAGCTGTTTCATAGGTTTGATATTACCTTGGATTGTATCTTTTTGGGGCATGGTGGCTTTAAGGAGAGTAACTCAGAATGTGAGTAACATATTCACGCAAAGTAACCTTATATTTTTAATGGTTATATCTTTTATTGTAACCTTATTCTCTTGTGGTTTTTGATCCTTATACTTTGAGATGGTTTCTTATTTTTTCTTATGATGTAATTACTAAATTTTAAGAGGTATCTCCACTATGAAATTATTTAGGAGCTTGTTGGAGTTGTTGAATGGTTTTCTTTATTATTTTCTCAGAGTGAGGTGATTGAGATCCTATGTTGGGGAGACCTTTGAGTGGTATCTTATTTGGTGTAGTTCGGATGACTAATTTTTGTTCTCTATTGATTGATTTTAGATTTTTGAGGATTACAGTAGTTTTAGGGGAATCTAATTTATTACTCAAATCCATGTGGTCCAAACCAGTTATAGTATCTATGTATAGTGGATATTGGTGGAGGATTTGATTGTGTTTGGAAGGTCTTGTGCATAAAATTCTAGAAGTTGGGTGATTACACACTTCGTAATCCTTATACACTATGTAATTGAGGTTACTGACCTCTGTAGGGATATTTAATTATTTGAATTTAATCAGGGTAAAACTATTAAATTGTGATGCATTTTTTAGTGAAGAAATAACCCAATGGATTACACGATGTGAAAGGGGATTACACGTCATGTAAATAACATATATTGTAAATTCTTATATGTTTTTAAATACATAGATTGTTTCAAAATACTAGGCTATAGAGCCCACCTATCTCATTTGAGGTGTCTTAATACTATCGTTCTATGATTTTTTATTATTCTTCTTATAATTGATCCATAGCCTTCTACCTTCGATCTATGGTGATTCTAGGTTCATTATTCATTTTTTTTCTAGTGATTTTTCCAGGTTATGTCTCTTTCCAAATCTATATCCTGGTTCTATTTTGATATTTGTTCTCACACGTTTCTAATGGTATTTCTCATTTATGTGGTTTGTGCGGTTGTACCAAATCATCCTCGGATGGATATAGTTCTCACGAGAGGGGTGGATGGATATCCATGAAATGTTCTGTTTTCGTGCGAAGAACATTGATGAGTTTCTTTGTAGAGGATTCATTTCAAATACTATATTTAAATGATATTATAAATTTATCATGGTTAATACATTTTCATAGAATTTTAATTCACAAAATATTTATTAAACTAGATTAATTAGTTCTATTTTATAACATGTTTGTGATGTTGTTTCTTTTTAATGTGATAACAGTTTGCCCATTGATTTTCATGATTATGTCATATCTAGGCCATTATTTTTTAACATATTGTTCTTGAAATAAATTGAAAAACCATTAAATTCTTTAATTAATAGATAATTAATTTTATTAAGACTAGTTAAGGAATTATTTTTATTTAATCCGGTGGTTAATGTAATTGTTGATAATCAAATTGATGAAATGAAGATGTTTAGCTGAATTGATCTTCAACATGCCTGATTGAATTGATAAAAGTTGGTTAATGAAATTGAATCATGATAATGATTATTAATTAATAAAAAAATTACTTATCAATTATAGTTATCTTGGTTTTTCAAGAACAAAAAAAAATCTAAGAACATTTTCTGTATATCTTGTTATAGCCTGATGTTTTAGGTTTCCCATAGTTGGAACATGATAATAAATGAATCAGTTAGTTAAAGATAGAATATGAAATATTTTTTTTATAAAAATATTTTTAAGGGACCAAGATTACTATTTTCCTGAGAAGTATGAGTTCCTTGTTTTATATTCATGGGAGCACACTTAGATGAGAAGGTTGAATTCCTATTTTTGATGGACCAGTTTCCCAATTGATTGCATGTTTGTTTCCTATAACTTGTTATATTCTCTGGATATGATCCATGATAAATGATTTTGATATGCATTATCTTTGAGGGATAATGTATGATATGTGTCTAGGAGGCCGGAATGTGATGTGAGCCTAGGATTTCGTAGTCTATGATGGCTATTGTGATGTGTGGGCAAAGTGAACCAAATGACGTTGCAAAAGATGAAACCTGCAATGGAGAAATGCATCAACATATGCATGTGGGAGTCAAGGATGAAACCAAATGTGATGTAACATATTAAATAGGGGCTTAAATATTAATAATATATTGATATATGGTATTCTCACTTAAATCTATTTAAAGATCCTTAGCCGAGTTAATTGTTTTATTTTCCTTCCTTTTCCCACACCTTGTGATAGTTGAAAGATATTGATTCCATGTTTCCATTTAATGGAAGCGTAGGATGGTTTTACATGAGTAATTGGAAATGAAATGTTTCGCATAATGTATTAAATAATAGTTCAACCATCAATTTTGGTCGATGAGGTAGTGAAAATTATTAAAAGATATTAATCCTGATAACCCAATTCCTTGGTTTGGACTTATTACTGGAGTTCATGGAAATTACTCTGATGATGTGTAATGTAACATTATGAAATTTAGTTTGGAATAATGGTGATTTTTAAATAATGTATAATGAATTAATTAACATAAATTCAATTTTAAAATGAAATAATTATTTATTGTAGCTCTTTTATATGCTTGTGTGCCTATAGGATATCTAGCATTAGTAGTGGAATTATAAAGTCTAAGAAAATTTAGCTATAATTTAGTATAAGAATATGTTATTTTTTTAGTGTGGTATGTGATATATTATATCATTCATATTATATGATTTCATACACATCCTCAATATTTCGGTTAGGGAAACTAACACCTAGTGGACTCTGGGAGGGTTTTCTCCCCAACATCACGGCGGGAGGATAGATGGTTTACTACCCCCAATATACCAACTCTCTTCTCTTGGATGTTCCTTTTAATGATATGAATGAATGTTCGTTTTCACATATATGTTTTTAGAGGGTTGTGGTGTATTTTAGTTATTTTACACATATGTATTAAAGAATACAGTATCCAAATGGTTATTATATGTAGGATGTGTATAAGATATGATGGATTGAGGAACTAATTCGGTGTATGGGCTATAATGGCTTGAGGTATAATAAATTATTTTTGATATACATCATAAAGGATACTGGGGCTTCCGTAAACTACATGGTCACTATTTTGTTTGAGATATGGGATGGTGTGGTTATGTGATGAATGAGGTTTATGTCATGGTTCCCTACCTAGGTGTGTTGGAGGTAGCATAATTTTGGAGAGATATTATCAGGATGTGAGATTTTGGGGAAGAAAATAAAACCAGTGGGGAAGAGGGAGTGGGGTACCCTTTATATGTTATTACTATGTTATATTCTCTATTGTATGTGATACTTGGTGAGAGACAACCATGTTAAGGATGTGAACATAATATACCTGTTTATGTGACCACATAGTTTCATTGTTGTTCACTATGATTTATGCGGCATTAGTTATATTTTTCATTAGAGGCTCTTAGGAGGATCCAAATTAGTATAACATTATTCTCAACCAATGTATCTAAAAACAATTTTTCAAGTCAGCTAGAGTATGTGAGTGATCATGATGGATATTACTAGTTTATAGTTTAGCAATATTTTTTTGGGCTTCATGGTTCTTGTCATATTTACATTTTTTTCTTATAGGCTTCCTTTTAGTTTTTTGGTACAATATGGCATTGAATGATTACAAATACGTTTATTTTATCTATATATAGCGTTGATTTTGTGTTGGTTATTTAATAATTTTTACCTATTTCTTCCAAAAATTTCACTTAGAGGGAAATTACCATCATTTTCATGAACCCCTCCCCTTAAAGTGTACCCCTCTTGGGCCGGAAAAGGGAGAAGATAGATAGAAACCCCTCAGTCCTACCTCTAGTAGGCCCTAGGTTGGTGACTCGAAGTGAGGGTATAATAAACACAAATATAGGAGGTATTACCATCTAAAAGAAAAAAATCATTAAGAGAGATAAATTAAAAAAACCATCCAAATCCTTCTCACATTTCAATATAGAATAAAACCCATGAAAAAATTTTAATTTTAGGGAATAACTACTAAAAATAAAAATGAAAACTGAATGTACCAAAAGAAACTAATGACGATAGTCACAATAAAGCCCAAATAGCTCGTGTAACCCTCAGGCTTGTAGTATCCAGCCTGATCTCTAAACTTCTCCAACTATATTGAAAAAATAGTTTATATATACATATGGTGATTATAATATTGTACTGAGTAGGATCCTTCCTGAACCCTCCCTTGTAAAATCAAGGAAACCATGCTAATGTAGTGTGAACAATAAATGAAACTAAATAACCACCTAAACTGATGTACTATGTCCCCCACCTCACCCTAGATATTCTCACCACGTATTGTATACAAGAGAATATAATATAGTAATGAATATCAACGGTAAACCTACTACTTCCCAACTAGTTTTCCCCTATTCCCCATTATCACACATTCAAATATTCTCTATCCATATGGAAACCTCTAAGAAACATGGGTGAGCCAACAAAACTTGGACATCATGGTGAACACACCACCATGAACCCATATCAAAAAGTCACCAAGTAGTTTCTAGGAGACACCACATACATCATAATGTATATCATACATCAGGTATTATAAATTAAGCAATCAAAACCCATACACTGAGTAAGGATCCTCAAGAATAACTTGTTATACATGTTATACCAATTATATTCCTAATGAAACTATATCTAGAATACATGTCAGTGAAATAACCAGAATCCATTGTGTACCTCTTAAAACATATATTGGGAAAACTAACTACCATGCATACCATCACATATAACTACCAAGATAAGAGAGTGGAGATAAAGGCAATAGTAAGTCATCCATCCTCCCACTGAGATGTTGGAGAAAACACCCTCATGGCTCAAAATCCCTAGGGAATCAGTTTCAATTATAGAAATGGTAGAGTATCACATAGAAACACAAAAATTACATGATATAATATACATCAAAACTACACTATGGTTATAACTAAGTCTGAGAATCAACTATGGATAACGTCTCTCAGACTCCCCAATTCAATTTCTTAAACTCTATATCCTATAAGCACACTACCATTTAAAGAGAATGTTTAAATTATCTTATTTATTTTTATCACATATATAATATTTTAACTAATTAATAACCATGAATTAATCATTATCATTTCCACATCACATCACATGAACATTTCAATAGTGATAGAATCCATCCGTGGATAAGAAAAATGACTCCATGACTTCTCATAATTATAACATCAACAATGCATATCCACAAGCTCCAGACACTTGGGTTAATCATTTATTAATTTATTTAAAAACATTAAATTCCATATCACCATGTGCTGTAGGAAAACATTATATGATCCCTAAACATAATGGTCTCAACATGGTGAGTATATGAACTACTTATTGAGTCTTTTTCAATGATATCTAGATAAATAACTCATCCATCCATGGGGAGATAAACATTGAAAGAATGTTGAATACCTCATGCATATTTACTTCCCATGGAAAGAGAGTAAAATAACATATCCATATACCTCAAGATGTGTGGAAAGAAAATAATGTTGAAAAGAAACCTGGTCATTGGCCATGAAACTAATTCAAACAAGAATTCATATTTCATAACAACATTTAAGCCCATCATCAACCCGTTTTGTCACCTATGGTGTTCTTCCGGACACCCACATGCATAAAGTGATTCATCTCACAACTCTTGGCATCGATATCTTCAACAAAATTGGGGCCTCTCTAACCATACTACCATAGTATCCTTCTAGGATCATTCATCCCAGACTCACATCACATCCATGCCTCTATACATCCACAAAACACAACAACCCTCCAGGCTCAACCATATCTTAAGTAGTAAGAAGGAAAAATATCAATATTCCATTGGACCCAAATAAATCCAACATCCCTTTACCCATTGTGATCTCTCACGACTATGAAACACAAGTAACATTTACTTTATAAGGATACAGGACACTTAGGCCCTATAAAATAATTATCTTTTATCACAAAAGTAGTTTTTATTCCATCTTTAATTTAACTTATTCACTATTCACATGTTCCGGATATAGAAATACTAAGAAACTAGATATATCAAGATATAACAAATTAACTAAACAATTAAATTGATAGGAATTTAATTCATTTATCAATAAATATAAACATGATTCAGGTTCATTAACCAATTCAATTAAATATTCATACTTTCATTAATTTTATTAACTCCAAATTATAACAACAACATCCTAATTAATTAGTAATTACTATTTAATTTAATTATCCAATAAATTATCAATTAATTATGGATTTATTTTTTACCAATTACAAATAGAACGACATGGTAAACAAAGAAAGGCTTAGATGTCAAACTATCTAGAAAATAAAGAGGCTATCTGTTAGAATAGTACAAAAAAATCACCATGTGATACATTGAAATTCCTCAATCCTATTTAAGTATTTATTTTGGTAAATAAAATTGTGATCCATGGGGATAAACCATGATAACTCTATTATTTCACATAATTATATATTAAAGAAACAAATACACTACCTCAAAAGTTTTTTGACGTTCTTTCCATGATAATGGACCACACAATAGATCTTTGATCACCTCTCCATTAAGGACTACATCTTATAAAGTATACCACGACACAACCACATCAAAAACAATTGAGGGAAACCCCATCAGAACCATTGGTATGTTACCTCCATAGAATCATGATAATATAATATTGAAAAATAAATAAAAACCATGAGAAACCATTAGAAAATGGAGGAAAATCAAACCTTAGATATAGATGGCTCACCACAGTTCGATGGTGGAATCCTGAGGGTGATTCCTATCTAAATGATCTCAAAAAAGATGAAGAGGGGACTGTAGGGTCTTTGTGAATGAAAGGGAGGGAATCAAAAGATGTAGGGTTTGACAACCCTTGCATTTATAATTTTTTAGAACATTACATCATTCGGGGATTACATGATTTTAATCCCCTTGATTTTGGGTAATTACTCGAGGTTGGGGTTGGCCAAAAAGACAATCACCTTTTGATTTAAATTTTTTTTAAAACCCAAAAATATCACAGAAACCGAATCCCACACTAATGTCGTGAACTTATTTTACATGGTGGGAAACCAACATTCACATGATGAATGTTCCCTGCTCTATGTTCTCAAAACCCAAGTCCCTCTGAACATCCGTTAATCCTTCTTTAAGCTTTGTAATCCTAAAGAACATCCAAAGGGTTGGTCCACGTGGATCTGATTCCTAACGATGGATACTAGTGAAAACATTCTCATACTCAAGATTCCAAAACCAACCCATAGAGGATAAAAAATGTTGTTAATCAATCTACCTCCCCTTGAGACCCCTATCAAGGATCTCATCACCCAAGGAGATCACAACCTAACTAGAGGAAAATGTGAAAAAAACATACAACAATCACAACTTTCTCTTAAACCTTCTCTTGGGGATATACATCTCAATAGAGGGAATGCCACAATAATAAAAAAAGAGAACCCCATCTCATAAAAAAATGGTGTACGACCACAAAACGAACAATTTTACAAGATAAGAGCCAAACATCAAACATATCGGGTACTGAATGGGTATCAGTGACCCACATTCCCATGTGTTATTCTCCACTCCACTATTCCTCCACAAGACACAAACTGTGGGAATATAATGGCCATAAACACATTCCTCTAATAGTCCTAGATCTCTACAGGCCACTTATCAATGGGCGCAAGATCATAAATATCAATCTTACCATAATCAATAAAATAAAAGACATCATGAGGATAACGATGGAGCTGTGACATGTGAATTTGTTTTAATTTTTCTCATGAATGTTTAATTTGATATCTGATACACCATGACTCCAACATGAGCCAACACCTCAAAAGGTCCAACAAATCACGGAAAAATCTTACTCCCATGAACCAACATCCTATTCCCATGATGGGGACTCACCTTCATAAACATGTGATCCACAATGTAAAACTCTAGTGGTCTCCTCCTATTATAAACATAAAATTTATGAAGATGTTATGATACCTTCTTCATTTCCCAAATCCCCTAAAATATATTTGTCGTACTCTTTACAAGTTTGGCTTGAGAATCATGAACTCTTAGAACCTAATCCAGAATAACGGAGAAAGAAAATTTGGAAATACAATGCTTCAAATTGATCCATAATAATAGTGGAGTGAAAAATATTATTGTAAGATAAATATACCAAGGTCATATTCCTCATCCATGAACATCAATAATCCAGGAAAAAAAACATAACATGTATTCAAGAGGCTAGATAGACCCCTCTAACTAATCATCTGTTTGTGGATGAAATTATATTATAAATCATATGCGATAAAATAAATCATAAGGGATATCTCTCCATTACATATAAGTTATATGAGGATCTCTATTAGAAATTATCATCTGTGGTACCTGATGGAGTATCATCACCTCCTCTTGATATTCCCTTAGAAAAACCTCTACTAATCTCAACTCCACAATCGCTATAAAGTGGGATGACTTTTTCAAAAGACCCACTACCACCCATACAATGTCATATCCATCCTAATATTAAGGAAACCTGGTAATAATGTCAATCGATATTTCCTCCCACTTCCACTGAGTAACATGTAATGAAGGGATAAAACCACTGGGGAACACAATGCTCTACCTTCACCTTCTAGCAGACCAATCATCAAGACACAAACTATACAACTTCAAACATTAAACTAAGTCACCAAAACCGACCACATAAGGATTGATACATATTTTTCATTCCAGGATGGATATCCAAATTCAAACTATTGAAATCCATGAGAACCACCTCATGCATCGACGAGGGAAAGAAATACCTACCCTAAAACCACACTAAATGTTGTTCATATTTAGACCAACCATAATGGGCTTCACCACAAACAACCCAGTCTTTCAAGACATCCACTTCATGATCCTCTACATAGGATTCCAAAACCTACCGAACTGAAGTTGAATTTACTATCATCTAAAAAATACATCATTTACCATGAATTATCTTATATGTATGTGAAATGCCAAAAGTTCCCCCATCACTCTCCAATAATAACTAGATTCACATACTACATCATACATGACATCATACTCAATGAATCAGCCACAAAATTACCCTTTCTAGGTGTATACATAATCTCAATGTCATAATCCAATAAGAACACCATCCACCATTGTGGATGAAAGTTTAATTCACTCTGGGAGAAAACATACCTTAGTGTTTTTTGATTGGTAAAAACCACAATTCACTTTCCGTTGAGGTATTGTGTTGAAAAATTTAGGGAAAACTCCACCACCACCAACATAGGATCATTGGTGGAATATTTATGTTCATGGGTACATAACTACCTATAACCATATGAAATTACTGATCTCTGATGCATCAATGGGCAGCCTAACCAAATACATGAAGCATCACATAAAACATCAAACTGAACTCCTTCTACTAGAATACATAGAATTGGAGAATGGACCAACTTCTCCCTCAAATAAAAAAAATATTCTTAACACTAATCAGTCCACAATAATGACTAGTCATTTATAGTAAACACTATCAGATGAGTCTCAACTGGATAAAAATAGGATATGAGCCTCCTATAATAACATGCAAGATAAAGTAAACTTTTTTACATTATCTAATATCATGGGGATTTTCCAAGACACAAATTCCTCTATATTTGATAGATCCACCACTACTCCCTATAGGGATACAACATTACCCATGAAATTGACTTCTCGAGCCCAAAGCATATACTAAATCAACTTCACAAATAGCTGCAAAAATGAATAACTCCCAAAATGGAATCGAGATACTCTACATGATCCTCTATAGATATATATTACACAAGAATTTCTTTCGTGAAATCCACTATGAACTTATCCCAGGACTCATATATTAGAACATTAATTAACCCCATGTACATAGCTAGGTCCTTCCTCACACCGACTGTCATCACAATAAACTCAAAATGCCAATTACAATAATAGAAATTTGTATTCATATTATCCACATCATTCAATCTCATCTTATTATACACTGACCACAAATCAATCATTGAGAAAAAACTTTCATGCATTACATGTTTGTATAAATCATCAATATGCAGAATGGGATATAAATTCTTCACTATTACATGGTTCAAGAGATGATAATAGATATACAACCGTAAACTGATGCCAGCCATCTTTACGAACTAAATTGGTGAGCCCCATGGCAACACACTCATCCAAACCAAACTACAGTACAATAGACCATAGATATGTATATGAAACTCTTATAACTCATAATGTTCCGTTGTATATTGAGACATTAATATAAGAGACATAATTGGAAGTAGTTCAATCACAAACATGATCTCTCATTGAGTGGGTAACACTACAACCACTTCTAAAAATACATCAAGGAACTATTCTATGACCCTATGAAACAATGACTGATGAATCATTGATGTACTCCAAATCAGCTCATTTATCAAAGGTGATTGGGACAGAACAAGTCTTTGACCTATCTGAGGGTGTGGCATTGCATCTAAAACTAATGGCTCGCCATCAGAATTTAAGGAAACCACCTACATTTAGACAAAATCAAAAATAACGTGAACCAAATACCACCAATCCATTCATAGGATGATGTCATATGGTTGAATAAAAAATATAGAAATCTACCATAGAGAGGTGATACCCAAAACTACCCCATAGTTTCTACAAAATTCAAAAAAGTTAGTTTGATCTCAAACTATTGGAACCAATGAAAAGGGAACTAGAAGTCTCCCCACCTCAAGTCCAAAATATTGGACAAGGGAATGTTATATGATGGAGTGTGTTGTTTCTAAATAAAAAAAATAATGTAACCATTTTTAAAACAAGAAAAATATGGCTTGAATGATTTGTGTATTTTCAATCACTGGAAATGCTAATGAGTGAACTTGACCAAGACCTTCTCTCCGAACTCTTTGATCATGTTTATGACAACCTCAATGGCTTCACTCGTCAATATGAGGACATGTAGCATCATAGGATTGTCCCTTACATGAACTATATAATCTTGACTGATCCTAAAATGGAAAAATCTTCTACTACATCCTTTGCTAGAACTGCCACATTTGAAGAACCGAACATTGGAGAACTGACACACACTGACGACTTAGATTGATCGGACAATATCTCCCCCGATGTCCTTATATTCCACAATAAAAACATGTATATGATTAATGAACATAGATATGAGAACCACCTACCATAGAGAAAAGAGATATTGAGTGTTGGTACCTACTACAAGTTGAACAAAAGTTCATCAATGAGGAAAATTGGGAACCTCAGATCTGGAATCTTCATTGTGAGGAATCCTGAAGACTCCCCTCTAATGAATATCCAGTTTTGGATATCATACTTCTAAATACCCTTATCTCCCCATCACCACAAGATATATCATCAAAATAAGGCTACATGGAACTTGATCTTTAGTTGCAAAGCCTCCACAAAATTTCTTGTCATGCCTCCTCATCTATCCATAAGTACGAAACATATAAAAAAGGTTTCCTAAAATGGATCACAAACCCTCGTTCATGGGTAATCCCCTACCTAATGGTAAGTAGCTTCAGGTGTCTAGCATCCTTGGTATTTGAAGAGGGAATATCAGTTCTGAACTGGTCTCGGATGTCCTCCTATAAGGCGTTCTACTACTCATGATCTCCAAGGAAAAAAAACCACCACTAACTCGATACCCCAAACATTATCGTCAAATCCATTGAAACCTAATGATTTTTCTGAGTATGGATCAAACTGAAAGCTATTTCAACCTCCTTGAACAATTTATCTATGACAGTTTTCGAAACAGATCCCTCATACCTATGTAGATATGGAATTGAAACTTATGAAGTTTCTTCCATGTGTCATCGTCGTCGACATATATTATGCGATGATCTATGGTGGAAAACTTCTAATCATATTCTATATTAACCTATTGAGGATGTCGATATGGATACATACCTATAAAATAATAAATATTTTGAGATCCTAAAACTATAATATGGAATACTTTAACTTTAATTAATTGTTTTCCTTAATTTATTTTGCGACAAACTATCACACATTCTACCCATTCAAACAAAGGCACAATAAATAATGATGCATGAGACATTCCTTGGTATTTAACATGTATCTAGATCAAATTAATTAGTAGTCACTATGAGATAAATATAACATGCATCAAATCTAAGGTGGCCATAAATAACCATGTCTTATCTATTCTTCCAGGTTTATAATGCATGCTAACTTAGTTGGAAACTTTTCCCATCCAACCCAAGATACCTCACCAGTGATTTACTGTGAACTCCATCCTATCCCTAAACCTGACCTATGATGCCATGTTTTTCACATACTCATCCCTACAATGTGTACCCCCCATGGATCAGTAATGGGATAAGAGATATATTGTCCCCTGATTCCAACCTCTAGTAGGCCCTAGGTTTGCGACTAGCACTATAGGGATAATAAACCTAAAAATGAGGGGAATTACCCTCTAAATGAAACCCATAGAGAAGAAAGAGATAATAAAGAATATAAGAAAATTATTATCATGATACAATATAGAGGAATTCATGAATTATAAAATGTTATTTCATGCCATATCTACAATAAATTAAAAGGAAAAAATAAGTATTAGGAATGTAAAGATGGCCATGACTATGAAACCCAAACAACTCCAAAATCCCACAAGCTAGTATTAACTAGATAGTCATCCAGCCTACTCTAAGTGAAATGTAAAAAATAGTTTATATATATGTGTTGGGTGAGTATAATAGTATACTCAGTAGGACCCTCCATAAAGCCTATCATGAAAATGTAATGAAATCATGCTAATGCACAGTGAACAACGAGTGAAACTAATACTCACCTAAATTGGAATAATATGTTTCTAGCATCACCATCAATACTCTCACCAGGTATCACATACTATAGAAAATAATATAATAAAGAAAATCATGGGTACCTTGCTACTTCTACCATACTAGTTTTCCACTCTTCGCGAACACCGTACGTCCTGAGCATCTCTCTCTAAAAGGGCAAGACCACAGACTCCGGATCAAAGCATCATAACATGCACTTCATGAAATAGACCCCACCATGCCCGAATATAAAAAAGTAACCTAATAGTTTCTAGTAGCCACCAAATTTGACATAATGTGTATCATAAATTGTGCATTATAACTTATTCCATAAAAACCCATACACAGAGTAAGGATCCTCAAGCCATTAAATCCAATACATTTTATACCTATAGTAGTACTTATGAAACTATATCCAGAATTCATGTGTGTGAAATAAACACAAGATATTACATCAATCTATACACATATATTTTGAAAACTAAAAACCGTTCATTCTCGAAAATGTATCTACCAATAGAAGAGAAAGGGGAAAAGGGTGGTAGTCAGCCATCCATCCTACTATAGAGATATTGGGGAAAGAACCCCCCAAATCTCAGAATCCTTGGTGTGTAAGTTTACCTAACCTATAGGGTGGTATATCATATAGAGAAACAAAAATTACATTATATAATAGAGATCATAACCATGCTATGGACATAACCTATGCTCAGACTCAATTGTAGCTAACGTCTCTCGGACTCCCACCCACCACTCTTAAGTCTAGATATCCAATAAAAATAAAAAAAAAATTAAAGAATGACATTAAATTATATTATTCCTTTCATTCAATTACACGTTAAATTAAATAAATAGTAACAATTAATTAAAAATTATAATTTCCAAATCACAGGACAATACCATTTCATCAATGATCCATGCCCTCGAGTAATAATTAAATAGAGTCCATAGTTTCTCATAATTATATCCTCAACATTTCTTCCCTACATTATCCATAACCATAGTATAAACATTTATTAATATATTTAACAACATTATTTTTCATATCCCCATGTGTTATAGTAAAACATTATAGGATCTGAAAATAGAGGGGCTCAACCCTATGAGTATATGAGCTACACATTGAGTACTTTCGTTCATTAGTATGAGAGTAAACTCATCCAACCAAGAAGAGATAACATTGTAAAGAACATGGAATGCCCCACATGTATTCATCTCCCATTGAAAGAGAGTAATCAAACACACATTCCAACCTCAAAATGATAGGAAAGGAATGTAGATGTACATATAACCTAGTCATCATCTAAGAAATTTTTTCAAAAAATCATCAAACTTTCATAACAATATTTAAGCATATGTTCAACCCATTACATCACATATAATTTCCTCCTCAAGACACACATGCATAAACCGATGAATCTTTGTTCTCTAGGAATAAAATATAGACATAGAAACTAGGCCTCACTACCCCAAATACCAAAAAAACCCTCTAGGATCATCCATCCTAGGCTCACCTCACATAGAGGCCTTCCTACGTACACAAACCACAACAAACCTCCTAGATCAACCATTTAAAAGTAGTATGAAAAAACTGTAACATGCTCTTGGCCCCAATGAATGGCATTAAACCTTTACACATATTGAGATATCATGGCTCTAAAAAAGGAAATTGGTATTTACATGAAAATGGGAATCTCGGGCCATACAATGGAATTAACTTTTATCAGAAAATAAGATCCTTATTCCATCATGAATTAATATATTCATTATTCACCGGTCCAACTATGGGGAAAAAGAAACATGGTAAGTCATGCAATAATAAATTAATTAAATAATTAATTTATCATTATTTTAATTAGTTTATCAATTTAATTCATTGTACATGAGGTTCATTAAAAAATTCAATTAAACAAGAATATTTGAATCTATTTTATTATTATCAAATTGTAATAACAAAAACCATATTCATTAAGTATGCCTATTAAATTCATTTACCCAATTAGATATAAATTAATTAAAATTTTACATTGGTTAAAAATCACATCAAGAACAACATGATAAAACAATAATGGAATAAATATCACACCTTCTCACAAATCATGAGGCAAATTGTTATCACGGTACAAATAGAAATATCTCTATGAGATCAAAACCAATTATTTATTCTGGTTCAAGTATTTAATTCAGAAAATTTCCATGTGATCCAAGTGGATAAACCATGATAACTATATGATTGAATATAATTATATAGATAAGCAATGAACCCCTTATCTCAAATGTTTATTGATGTAATTAACATGAGAATAGACCATACAACAGATCTCCAGTCACCTCTCCCACAAGAACTACATCCAACTGAGGACATTATGGCACCACCACACAAACAAAGTGATAAAATACATGTTAGAACATTGGGAATAAATTTAAATAGCATGTAGAGAAGATATAAGAGGAAAAATGATCAAAATATGGAGAAACTGCCAGAAAATAAAGGAAAAAGACAACTTGGATTAACCTGGGTCACCACAGATCAATGGTTGAAGCCTGAGATTGATTCCTATCAAAGGGATCTCAAAAAAATAGAAGAGGGGGATATTGGGGTTCTTGGTATGAGAGATAGGGAACCAGGAACTTTAGGGTTCAATAACCTAAGAAACTATAATATTTTAAAACATTACACCATCGGGGGATTACACAATGTGTAATCCCCATTAAATTAATGTAATTTTTCTAGGATGGTTTCTATTAAATAAATATATGCATTTAGATTTCATTTTATTTTTCTAACCCTAATATCTTACACGATGTGAATCCCGCTATAACATCATGAAATTGTTCTGAGTAGAATGAAACTCACTTTAACAGGAGGAAGGTTCTCTTTCCATAGTTATAAACACCTAAGTCCCTCTAAACATCTCAATGATTCCAATGAGCTCTGAAAGCCTTGGGAACACGCAAAGGGTCGATCCACTTACACCTGGGCCCTTACATTCATTTTACTGGTAAAAATACCATCATTTTTATTTAGAAACCTAGGGTATAATGGTTTCGGGACTCAGGAGTTAATCCTCTCTATCCCACCATTATGATATCTTTGTAAGGAGGGGGTCATGATAATGTATTAGTAAAATTAATTAGTTATTCAACCCTTACCCTAGGTCTATAAATATATAGATATTTTATTTTATAAGATGTTAATCAGTGTTAACAATATTATTATGAACATTTATTCTAATCTTATCCACTCAACATTGAAATTAAAAATAAATATTTCACTGAGTCTGAAGGAATGTGATGTGATCAAGTAGAATTCATGACAACCTATCTGTCATTCTAGAAATTGGTATTTCATTTGGATTATTTGGAGATCTAAGGAACACATGTGGATCACTACACGAGGGGGTCCAGTTATGGTTCTCATGATTAGTAAACACTAATTAGGTTCAAATGATCCAACAAGTCAATAAATAAATATCTCAAGACCAAGGGAATCATTATTATTATGTTATAAATTAAATATATATTAACATGAAAATATATACTCAATTGGTTTTGAGGAAGAAATATTTCAATTTTCAATAGAAGAAAAATTCATTCATTATAATCATTATTATCCTAGATAATGGAGACGATTCAACGTATCTAAATAAATTTGAGTTCTCCATAGACCCAATGGGAGCTTATTATTCATTTAAAACCAATTGAGGTAACAAACATATCTCTAGAAACCCAGTTATGTTGTTTACTACATTACATTGGTACAAGACATAAGAGATCACATCACATAGTATTAAACTATATAGTAGTGTTAAGAGACTATATACATACACGATTCCCATAATATATTAGAAACATTAAACATAGTTTATAAACATCATTAATTTTTTTCAATTTCTTTTAGTAAATCCTTTAATTATTTTAATGATATATTCAAGATAAAATGATGAAATGAAAACCAAATAATGGGTGATCTCAGATTCCTAGTAAGGGTTTTCATATAACAGAAGATGTCATGAATACATAATTCATTAAAATATGGGATAAAATATTATAAATAAATGTAAAACATTATTAGAAACTATAACACGAAATATATCCCTATATAATAATAATATAGTAACGACATGTAAAACAATAACTAATTTTTAATTGATGGAATTCATAATATCAAATATATTAATCTTAACATTTGGACTCGGCTATGAAACATCCAATAAATGGGTATGCAAATAAAAATAAAGAAATAATAAGAAATTCATGAAATTTATTTTGTCTCATGAGACATATCTTTTAAATAAATAGAATAAATACTTTTTGGCCATTCACATCACTAAATAATCATAATCATACCATCAAGACCATATACAATACATTACGAATATATTAACAAGCATAACCAGAATACTGAAACATTATTGTCTCATAGGACCTATTGATACGTCGAGGGGTGGTATAATTTTTTGCCACACCCATCAATAAACAAGTCCAATGGATTCATAATATTTTTAATAAATAGTATCATAAATAAATAATATGAATTAGTAATAAAAAATTATTTCAATTGAACTATGTATATAGAATGCCAATATTTTCAAATCAAGAGAAGAAAAATCTTAATAAGATTCCTTTAACTAAAACCGTTTATAAAAATGGGTCACTGGTTCAGAAAATATATATATGATATTTAATATTTTTATATTACTAGAGAACACGGATATTAAGGAGATAAATAAATTCCAAGGACTGTAGAGAGTGATAGAGAACATAATTTATTGGAAGCGAATAAAATAAGAATAAAACATATCTGAAAAATAATGTTTAAACAATAAAATATTGTGTGAATAAAGTAGATAATAAATTCTTCAGAAATTATGGATTTTAGTAATATAATGTATTTTGGAAAATAGAATAAAAAATAATATTAACAATTTATAAATAATTTTCTGAAATATTTTATTACATAGTAATGAAATGATGTTAAAAGATACATTTAAAACTCATTTCTAGATATTGAAAGAAGAATTTAATAAAATGATTTATAAAATAATTCAAAATAATGGAAAACTTAAATGATTTTTTTTAATAAAGAAAATTTTTACGTTACTATAAAGATACAAACAAGAAAAAAGAAATCTATTTTCATAACCTTAAATTAAATATTTTTTTAAAATTTTTATAAAAAGAAAAACATCATAGAAAAAATAGAATAGGTATTACTTTGTAAAACCATAAAAACATGTAGTGTAATCAAAATAATGGATAATTTTTGTGATGGAATGGAAATCCATTCATGGTTTATCTTTTAATAAGATATTTTTTATACTTTTGTAAATGAAGTAAAAATTAATTATATAGAAACTTTATAATTGCTCCATTTCATATTTTTAATGAAAATGAAAAATTAAATAAAATTAACTTGTTAGAAATATTAAATTATAAAAACCAAATTCATTAGAAATAATAAAAAAATAGATATAGGAAAAAATTAATCTTGAAAAAAAGAGAAATAATGTCATATTTTCTTATAATCAATATTTTGATTGATTTCACTACCAAAGAGAAAAAATGGAAATAATACTTGAAACCCATATAAAAAATAGTGGTTCTGAAAATGTTTGTGTTTAATGAGAGACATATCATATCATTCCACCTAAATAAAATAAATTCTAAAATATTTATAATAAAATGAGATTTTATAATAAATCGATCCAAATATCATAACAAATGAATGAAGGATGTATCAAGAAAGTTATTAGGATAAAAAATAAAAATCGACATAACGAAATAAAAAATAATATATTTTGTAATAATATATCATAAATGTATTAATCATTTCAAAACATAAATAATTTGTAAGTGATATTATCTAATGAAAATAAATTGGGTTAATAATCCCCTCTCATTTTCATATAGTTAGTTGATAATGAACAATCATCATTTAGAGTTTTGATATCTTAATGAAGGACCAATTGGAAATGAGAGGTTTAGAATCATTCTTAGGGATATAATATCTAGAATATGTTATATTCATTTTAGGGAAGCAAATGTGGTATATTATATGAGAGAGTTAAAGATTTTATTTATTTTTATAGGCGTGGAGAAATTATCCCTCTATAAGTGAAAAAATAATCACTTTTGTAAATACATTTATCAAAAAATAAAATAAATTCAACAATAAAATTCAAGTAGCATATGTTACCTAACTTCATTAGATAGGAAGTATGGGGTTTATAATACACTCAAACAATAAATCAGGTATATATTTTTATTGTATTTAGAGCCTCATTAATTAATTTACCAACATTCTTAAACCTGTAAACCATTATAATGGTGATAAAATATTACCATGAACAATTATCTTCTAAAAAAATTAATTAATATTTATTAATAAATTTGAACACGATGATCCCAAAAGGGAAAATCAAGATTCATTTTATAATTATGGTAAAATTTAATTTTAAAAAAACTGTGCTTAAATCAATCCATAGACTAATGCGAACTTTTCAATATATAGTGAAAGCAAAATACCAGAATCATTTTAAATCAGTCCAAGATTCATGTTAAAGGTTTCTAAAAAAATTTAATTCATGATTATATAATGATTATTTCATTAAATTTACAATATTTGTAAAAATGGTATTTTAACTCTTCAGAGAAAAATTAAACTTCTTGGAAAAAATCATAAAAATCACTCCTTATATAATTTATACATACAAAATGTAAAAAATATTTTTATTTTTATTAAAAATATATTATAAAATAAATAAATAAAACTATTAAATAAATTTATATAATACAAGTAAAAACAACTTATAAAAATTAAAATATGTTTCCATTCAAACTAAAAATCTGTATTCATGTTCCATAACATGATAAACCCATTTATAAAAAGATTCTATATAAATCCATAGAAAAATATATATTTACAAAATACACAATAATTAAATACTTTTTAATATAGATAAACATTCAAATCATGTTAATGAAAAATATTAAACCCTTAAATGATGCATATTTATTACTATAATATTTTTAAATTTGTAATGAAAAACTGTAATATATTATGAGACATGAAATAATCAAATATAATTATTTATTAAATCACTATATATTTTTAATATCAATATTAAATATTATATATTATTGAAAATACATGGGTTTTCAAATTCCTCCCACCCGATTTTTGACATCACATTCCCATAATTCTATTGTGTATGAAAAAAGTATAAAATCAGTACATCCTACATAAGAAGCTCATAATTATAACATGAATTTAGTATCTTTCTCCATAATATTTATTTTCTAAATTCCACAAATCTGTATTTCATAAATGATTCTATATCAAAATATATGTTAATATTTATGATAAAAAATCATTCCCTTACTAGAATTCACAATTTCCAAAGCTGCATCAGTCCCAATAAGAATAGGTTTATAAAGTGAACCATTTTCAAAATTTATTTCACGGAAGAAATCACATATTGAAACTACATCCAAAGAGAGGAACCAAGAGATAAAATAATTAAAAGAAGAATAAATGTATAGATAAATATAAAACTATTTAATAGAAACAATACTTACCTTTTAAGATTATGAACTATTTTTATGAATCCAAATCAATAATATTACATTTTAAAAATAATAGATAATTCTATGTTATTGCAAGGAAACTAAATTTTTATAAAATATTTATTTATTCTATAATATATATATTATCATAAGACTCATAATGGTAAATGTTTTCCCATATACATATGTAGATAATTGTGTAATGTTATTTATATAATGATTGGTGAGTTTATCATCATTTTTTATGATGTTGTAGAATTTATTTTACCATAAAAATCAAGAATATAACAAAAATATACATACATGATTTATTTCTATAACATAAGAATATTTTCATCATTCAGTTATGTTGGGACCATTTTCCACCTCTATTTTATCCAACATTTAAATAATTAATGTCCAAGATGAATTTTCATGCAAAAAAAATTAAATCTTAAAGGACCATGAGGCCTACAAAAAGACAATATTATTTTATTAGTTTAATAGAAACTTATTCCACATATTTTTAGTTTAACTGCTCCATCCATAAACATTAAATAATCAATTTTTTGATGAATTTTTCACCACACATGCATAAATATTAAATCACATGATGGAAACCACCACATAGTATCCATTTTCCATAAAAATAAAAATTTCCAAATTGAAAAACCTATTATTTTCTATAAAGATCTTCCAAAATTTTAATATTGGTTTCATCCTCGTCCCATCACATCCTTCAAACCATATGAAGAAAATTTTAAAAGTTGGATGTGAAAAAAAATCTTTGTAAGGAACATATAAAAAGAAAGAGATAAACATGTTAGTTCATGAATACTTATACAAAACCTATCGTGTTTTATAGTAAACATTGGCCAGTAAATAAAAATTGTATTATACAAGAAATTAAATTTTCCAAATAAATATTAAATATTAATGTAAAAATAGATTCATAATTTTATTTATAAAAAATTTATATTTTTTTGAAAAATTTATACATTTTACCTGTTTGAAGAATCATATGATTTCCTTTAAAAAGAAACTCAAGCTTAATAATATAGTATAATATCACAACAAAAATGGAATCATAAGATCATGGAAATATAGGTATTTTTGAAAAAACTACAAAATTGACATAAGAATAAGTCAATGATAACTACCAAGAGAACATCACATGGTGCACAATGTCCCATTGTGGATTAGGTAAACTCCTTGATCCTACACATATCTTCACAAGATACAAAAACATTACTCAATGCATTAGAGTGATATCTAGGTGTACCCAACAAAAAATGTTCAGGAATATGTTTTCCACAAAAAAAATTAGTCTAATGAAATAATCATAATAATTATCCGTTTAAAGAAATGAATTTTCAAATTCTTTCTTCATTTCATAATTAAAATTTATTTCTTAAATAAGGTGTTTGAGAAATGAACAAATGACAGAATAAGATAGATAGATATATTTTATAGACACACACACATATATATATATATTTTATCGGCATTACAAAAAATTAAATAGGGAGATAAATATATCTAGAGAGATAATGGTTATAACATTTAGAAAAAGGGTAGATCAGAGAGATCACTTATACCCATAAGAAAAACATTTCAATATATAAAAAATATCTATTACATTTAAAACCATTTTTCTAAAAATAAATATAACAGATAGAAAAATGAAATTTTTTCATTTAATAAAATGTGTAACATTATTATGGAAGAAGAAAATTTATTATTAAGGTGCTTGAAAAACATTAATTCCCTATTCATTAAAAAAGAATGCTCTTTTTTCTTTTGTAATTAAATTCAAATGGTTTGTATAAAATAAATAAATAAATTATTTTTGACAACCTACCAACAATGTAATAGTAGTCATAAAATTTCCTTATATTATATTTATTTCTATATAAATACATGAAATAAATAATTTCATGAATATACATATAGAAGAGAATGATTTAGAAAATAAATCTCTCAAACATTTAAAATAAAGTATCTAAATTAATGTTTTTCTTACCTTAAGTTTGAATCTTCATGTTTGTTCTTTATCTTCCTAAATAAAAAATTGTTAATTATTTATTTTCTTCAGAATTTGTTGCAACTATATTATTCAATTTTAAACCTTTTTATATACAATTACATATTCAATTGAATTCATGTCAGTTGTATGATGATGTTTTTAATATATATCCAAAATGACATTAGTAGGTTATATTTTCATGTAGGTCATTATTCAATAATAACCAGATTAATAATATTTTAATACTTGTAATTTATATACATAAATTATATTTTTAAAACCAACCATTACATATGGTAATGAAAATGGAAATATGTTACTATCGTAGACAAGGTATGTCATATGTAAACATGAGTATTTTCACCATTTTATGAGATAAGGATATAAAGAAGATATATGTTTTTTTACCATTACTGGTTGATTATTATATCAAAAATTTCAAGTTTTCTCATTAAATACATTTATATATAGTATCTTTGGGATGTGATTATAAAAAATGAATCAAATCGAATTGTGGATGTGGTAATCCAACCAAATGCATAAAAAAAGTTAGCGTTTATCCATTGTGGAAATGGAATGGATATAGATGACATATTATATTTATATTTTAGTAATTATGTCATAAATTTCATATATGTACATTAAATCCATCATTATCACCATATTTTATTGGTTTTGATAAAAAATATATTATATCAGTCCACGTGGTGGTAGTTTGTCATATTCACAGACGATATCATCCCTTCCCATTTATTGGAATGGTAAATGGATGTTTACGATGAAGTTAAAATAGTAACATATAATTATATGGAAAATGAATGTGTTATTATTTCAGTATTTTTTGTTAATATTTTATAATGTATGTTGAAGAAATAAAACTAAAATAATTGGTTATATGTTATACCTTTTATGTAAACAACCTAAATTTCATTCCACCTAAATCACTCTAAGGTTGGTATTATGCATAAACCAATAGATATATAATGAGGTGAGGGTTTTTATGAAGAGATTGTTGTATTCATTGGATGATAACAATTGTTTGGAAAAAAAAGTAAGAGGGGGTTCCCTTTTATATGTCACGGGAGGGGGAGTCTTGGAATTACATGAAAAATGAAATTATTATAAAATATATTTTTGTGAAAAAAAGATCCTAGATAATATTATAATAATATATGTTGAGGATAACTGAAAAATAATTAATAATTTTTTTTCGAAATTAGACTAGGTTTCCAACCTTATATCATTTCCTTAACTCATGTTATCCTTTTTTTATAATTGTTTCGATAATAAAGTTTTTAAAAATTAGAGGTCCAGATTGTTACTATAAAAATTCTCCCATAAATGGAACATGGTTGATATATTAATCCATATTGAAATAAATTGGTCAATGATAGTGTTTTTAGGGATTTTAAATCATTTAATAATATATCATCCAACATAAAATATCATTAATGTTATTTTTTACACTATTCATTAATTTGACATAGAAACCAACATGGAAACAATGGAATTCCTATTTAGAAGTTCCAAAATTTAAATAATGTTATATTTATCTAAAAATTAATATAATTGAATAATTAATTCAAATTATAATATTTATATTATTTTTAAAATAAATTATTTAATTTTTCTATTAATGGAATAAATATTTTTTCTTTGTCACTTATGTGTTTATGGAAATAATCCCATCACTAAAAGTCAAAATCATTGATTATGATAAAAAAAATTTAACTTCAAAATAATACTTTTATCACAAAAAATATTATATATTTAACTGTATGAAAAACATTTGTAGACAATAAACCAAATATAGTGTTATTTTTTACTTTTCTTTACAGAAAATAATATAAAGGTCGAAATCATAGTAATATAATACCACGTTGAAATATTTTCAAAAAATTGGATGGAAATGGTCCAACTATACTTATAAAATAGTATAATTGAATATTTAGGGGGGTTTTCTCTGTCCTATTATAATTAACATTAATTACATGATTTACCCTTTCTACGATTACAATTATTTAATATGGTTAATATTTTAAAAGACGAGAAATAAAAGGTGACTATTTACCAAATTTCGACCTCCTGAATCAAAATATGGAATAATTTTTTCTGATTATACTAAATAAGGTGACATTAATTAACTTATGATTAAAATAAAACAAAAAAATATTTTCATTTAAAATGCCCTTTTTGTTATAAAAATGTTTTTATACCAAATTCAAATCTATAAAAAATTCCAATTACAATAATTTGAATATTATTAACCAAAATAAAGTCATTTAAATTTTAAAACCAATCAAATATAGAATTTATCATTTTAGGTAGCATAATTTAATATATAGTTTTTAATATAAATAATTATTTTTCACTATTCATTAAAAATCATACTTTTCAGAAACATTTTAAAATTTCAACATAAGAAAATTTTAATACTGATTTCAAAAATTCTACCATTTTATAATTTCTTATGTTAAACATTTTATTTTTTATATAAAATAATAGATATTTTTTAAAAAGAAATTATTTTTTTTAGAAAAAAATGAATTTTCTAGAAACTGAGTGATTATTTAAATAAAATTGGTTAATAAATTTATATTATGTAAGAGCATTTGATGTATTTAGTAAAAAGGTTTATCAGATTCACACTAGATAATTTAATGCTTATGTTAGAACTGTCACATTAAAATAATATTATTTCCTGGTTTTTTTAGGTATGGGGTTGCATATTGTATACAGAATAAAAAATATAATTATTTACAAAATAATTATGGGTTACATTCTCACCGAAATTAAAAAAAATTGATCCATTTAATTTAAAAATGTTATTTTTAATCAACGATGTAGAGACCCATGCTTTATTTACATGGAAATTACATTACTTTTCCTAAATAATTAATACAAAACAAGAACCAACACTCAAGGACCGTAATAGTTTAGTGTCTTTGGAAACTCAGAACATTATCTTCTAATCCTGGTGAAAGATCTTCAACATATCCCATATAGATCTTCCCCTTTTTATTTCTTACCTAAAACCATTCATTAAATCCTTAGGAAAAGAAAACATATAACGGGTGAGTTCAAATTCTCAGTAATGGTAAGCATGGAGAAAATAAAACAAATCATATTCATCTGAACTTAAAAAAACAAGAACATAAAGTTTAAACATCAAAATCATGAGAAATAAATCTAGAAGTAGATAAGGCATAGATCATAAAGTAACATTAATCATGATAAAATATCATGGGAATAAAACATGTAATTTTGGAAAACCATTATTTACATGGTATGATTTCCATAGTAGCCAAGGTATTGATGCGAAGACCATATTAGTGGATGAAGTCCCTTACTGAATCGAGTTCACTCCCCATTCCAGGCTTGTATCACATAACCAGATTAAATTACTGTTCCATCCATGTCTATATCATGATATATAAATCATTACCCAATGCATTGGAAAGAGATATAGGTCCCACCATTCTCATAATGAAATCATTCTTACTTTTTCCACTAAATAAACATAAATCATTCATCATAACCTAAAGAATAAAACGGGTTTTATAAACATCATCCCATCATAACGTAATCCATATAAAAAAATGGAAATAATTTCATTATAAAAAGAATAAAAAAATGTAAATAATTGAGACATTATATTTGAAACATAATCATACTAAATAATGTCATCTTATATGGAAAATAGTTTTGAAAAAAAACTTGAAATGGATTAATGAGTAAAATATCCTTTCTTCTTCAAAATCATTTTCTTTTCACAAAATGAAATTCAATTTTAAATGAAAATGACATTGTTGAAAATAATAATGAAATATTTTAGAGTAAGCCTCATTAAAATTAGGTGTTATGAAACCGTAAAAATCCGTTCATGCCATATAAGTTAGAAAAAAACATTATCCCCGTACTTTTACCAAAAAAGTCAAAAAGTTCCTCATATGGTAAACAAAAGAATGATTCCTTCCATAACACAATGTAAAATTCAAAGATGGGTAAACATGACTTTAAAAATAAATGTAAGAATGTTAAACACTTTATGAAAATCATTTTTATAGTCATGAACGAAAAATATAACCCTAGTAAATACTTACGTATAAGCAATATCAGATTAAAATGAGATTTGCAAACTTATCCCTTACCTTATGGTCCAATTTCATCCGTACCTGTCTGAAACTCATATATAGTGGGTTTAAACATATTATTAACTTCTAATATAACTATAATAATATTTATTATATCATATATGATTCACTTATGACTTTATATTACCCATTCTTTTGCCAATTCCATGTTAAAGCAGCATTTTTGGTAAAATCATTTCATTTATCGTACGTGTTTGGACTTGTTATTCTTGAAATTATTATTACTTATATAATGATTTACTTACTTCAAGAATGTAAAACATGATTTATATATCATATATATTACGTATATATATATATAATATATAGATAAATTAAAAGAAACACTCCATTCATTGAGACGGTAGGCCGTACGTACGCATGAACGTTGTTTTCCTTTCCTTATTGACTTGAATCTAAGTATGTATATGACATATATATATATATATATCCAGTAGCATTATTATGTTTCATATACCATTATTATTCATTATATATACTTTATAATCAATCTTTAATGGTTATCATGGAGAATGAATGTCATCGCGTCGTGGAGAGGGTATTCCATACGTACGCACAAGCGGTGATTTCATTTTCCGTAGGATAGATAGATGGTGAAATAGTGTTGTTTAATATTTATAATAACATATAATAATATTAGTGATATTGATTTTATTACTTTATAATGAAAAAACTAAAGAAGAAGAAGTTGAAGTAGAAATAAACTTGAAGGACTCTGTAGAAGAGATTACCTCTTCTTCGACACACCTCTTTGAAGCTTCCTCTTAAGAAACTTGAATTGGACTTTTGAGAAGACTAGAACCTCTATAAATGGAATAGAGAGGTTTAAAAGATAAATTTTCAGGGATTAGCCGAGCATGAAGGCTCAAAATTGAGTGAAGAGGAGAGGGAAGGTGATGCCCTTACATAGGAGTGGAGAGGGGCACTTTTGGAAGCCTCAAAAATATTAATTAATAATAAAATTAAACCCCACATAAAAACCACAAAAAATGACTCAATTATAATATGAGATGTCATAGGTTTTTAATCGCATCAACCAATAAAATTTATAAATGTTTAATGTTTATTTTAAACCATATCAACTCCATTTATCATTATTTAATCTATTTAATTTTATTTGTGGTAATAAAATTCTAAATTAAAAATTGTTATAAATACATACCTAAATTTTGTCAATTTCCCATAATTGGATACTTTATAATATTTAGACCATATAATTTTCAATTGGTAGTTTTTAAATATTTTTGTGATTTTAAATAATTTAATAATATTTTATTTTTATAAAATATCAATAGTGTCAATTTTGACACTACAAATTATTTGAATTTAAATAAAAACCACACAGAAGATATGTTCTAACCAAAATATATAATAGATTTATAACATGTCATATTTTTCAAAAACATTTATGGCGCACATTAATTTGTTCATATATTATTTATTTTAATATTTTTAATCCATTTATTTGGTATATCTCTTAATAAAACAATTACTATAACATTTTTGTATAATTATTTAATATAAATTTTTGTTGCATAAAAATTAAAACTAAAATCCTATGATGAATATAAATATAATACATTTCATAATAATTTTTTTAATCTAATTTATCATATTAAAATCACAACATTTTAATATATTTTTATTAAATTATAAAGGTGACATCTTTGACATCCTTTAAAATAAAATACTATAAATGTCCTAATCGGTTTTATAAGGCTCCAAATAGTCTAAAAAACAACCCTTGTATTATTAAGGTATATTTGTACTCGACCAATAATGTTTGGTAAAGTTTCTGGTCCTTTTGATAGGTATTGTTATTTTTATAAAAACAATTTTATTGATTTTTCAAAGAATAAATAATTTCTACATCATTAATGTATATGATATTAAGGAAAATGAATATTTATTAAAAATATCAAATAAATTACTGAGATAAATAAACACAATATAGCTTTCAAATGAGTATTTATAATCTAATTTATATTATTTATAACCTTATATTAAAAATAATCTAATTATTAAAGTTTGAGAGATACATATTTCACTTTCCTTTAAATAAAATAAATAAAATCCCTTAATCAAATACAAGTGGGTTCCATTATATTCCATTTAGACCCAAGTATGATTAAGGGAAAAATATAACCGTCCAATTATATTAAGACTAGTTTTAGGTTAAATTTATAAAATTATATTTACTCTTAACTACCCGATTTACCATGAACTATGGTAAATAAAATTTACCGTAGTTACTATTAAAAATTCCTAAAAATAAAAATTAGCTTATTAACATAACATGGAACTAATTACTCCAAATATTGAATCAATTTTTCCAAATTCAAAACACAAAAGATGCAGTATTTAATTTAAAATTAATCCCGATGTTGAGAAAATGGGTTTTAAATGTTAAAACGTTGCAAAAGAGTGAAATGTTTTTACTTATGAATTCAGTGTGAAATTAATTCTAATGACTTAAATTATATTAAATGGTAAAACTATATTCTATTTATACTTTGAAACCATTAAATATTATAATTTAACCATATAAAAAATCTCGATGAAAAAGTTGTTTTTAATTAAAATTTAACGTATTTGTACTATTCATCAAAATAAGAAACTGATCATAAAAATGTCAAAAAATTATCCAAAGTAAATTTTTATATCATGATACAAAATAATTTTTTTTTGTAAAATTGATCTTATAAAAATGTCAAAAATTAAATTTAATGTGGGTGTGCCATCAATAGGCGACAAAACTGCATTTTTTTTTAAAATACTTATTTTACCCTAAACATTTATTTTGTTTTCATACCATATTCTATAGAATGTGGAATATAAATTATATTGTCATAAAATTCAAAATGTTGTTACTACTATTCATAACGGTTAGTTCATAATAATATTATACCAATATATCATTGTTTAGGGAAACTCAGTATTGTGTAAAACACACACTATTAAAGAAGGTTGGTCTTGCGTGCAACAGAAGCGAAGAATAGTGTTTTCATATAATATAATACAATATGATGTTTCTTATATGAAAAGATAATTTTGGTGTATCATAAAACACAAGACATCAATGAAATTAAAAAAATATTTTTCCTAAAATATCAGGGTGTTACATTCTATCCCCTTAAACTAAATTTCGCCCTCGAAATTCGTCGTGGTTATAAATGGTTTACTACTTGAATGTTTCTTTAATATAAACCCACATCATAAAAAGAAATACCAAAATATAAAATTAAAAACTAAATTATGAGACATAATGGTTACCCAAATTAAATAATCACTGGGTTTCCACATCGGAGAACATATGTGAAAATATGAATATGGAAGAGAAATATAACCATCATGTTCTGATGGAGAGTGGTATAGAACACGGCTATGAAAAAGCCAACAATCACAAATCCATAAATTTGTGATGATATATGGTACCATCTAATTCCTCAGATATGAGGGTAACATGAAAACAGTTTTGGTTTTCAAGATCATATCCCTAAACTTGAAAAAATTGGAATTAGAAGAAATAATTTCCTGATTTTGGTACAATCTCACCATTAGATGTCCCTTGAACAATTTACACATTATCTCTTAAATAAATGAAGTTGAATTTTTCATTCATGAAGTGTTAGAATATAATGCGATAGAATGATATGTCATTCCATTTTCACAAACAAAAAGTTAGCAAAAGTTATTAAATATACATAAGTCCATCTATAGTGAAATTAATCATATATGGTTCCAAAAATGGACTTATACTTCAAATATCATACCACATAATAAATAAAAACTAATTTATACTAACCATGTACTTCCTATAGGCTAGTGTTATGCAATTAAGGCATGTCACACATCATTTGTGGGTTTGATTGCCACAGCCTTGTCCGACGAGACGGGTTATCGTTCTTCCTATGGGTTGTCCTTTTTTCTAAAACTATACTGTTATAAAATTAACGAAATAATATCGAAAAACAAATTCTATCCTTAGATAATACTATTTGATGTCCAACATAATCCATTCCAATCTTTAGGATTATCTAAAATACATTTTTCTAATCTCGTAGTATAAAGAAAATGATTACTTGAAAGGTTACATAACAAGCACGTGAATACCATCATTTATCTCTCATATATCATAAGATATATCATGTTGACCATATTTCAAGAATATTAATTCCTTAATCCTGTATTCTCTTGAAACATGTACAACCATATAATCTTTGTGAAAACATGAACGATCCCAGAATTTCTCTATACTCAAACCATGATATCACTTTGTCCTTATATCAGTCGTGAGCTCATTAATATTATCAAACATTTGATTATCTCTTTATCCCTTCATTATGCACATATCATCTAATTTTAAAAAATATCTTAATAAAATTTCATGGTTATCAGTCCCATTCAGCATATATTTTCAAAAAACTTATGTAAAAACAATAGTGTAACAATCCTCAAATGTTTATTTATTCCAGATTACCATGAAATTAGTTATTAAACATTACTCTTGATAAACATTCAATCATTCCACTTCCTTCTTAAACCAACAACCGAGATTCATCATCTTATTCCTCAACACTTCTTTCATATCATATATCATTTTTAGTCTCATAATCTTCATCAACAGTAATACTACCCATACAACCATGTTGATTCTCTTTATGAGACTTTCCCATAGGGAATTGGTTTGCATAATGCCCGTACATTCCACATTTAAAACATATAATTGTTGCTGATGTATTAGCAATAACATTATCCTTTTACATAGTGTTAAATGATCCCTTTCCATTGAAATTTAAGGCTTTGTGTCCTTTTCCACACATAAAGAATAATTTAGTTCCATTTAAACATTCTCCTTGATTCCTGTTCCCACATGACTTACATTAGGTAAATTGAAGATTCTTTCCTCTATGATCATCATGAAACTTCAAATTTCTCTTATTAGCGGAGTCAGGAAACATACCAAAGTTGAGATTATTGATCATATTATGAGATTACTGATTAGGAATAATAACGATATATGGTCTTCCAGATCCAATTTCAATTGCTTTCTCATGAAGAATATCATTCAATTGTCCATCATATCCTCCATTACCGTGAATCTTCCTGTTTCGAGACATTTTCTAAAACCCAAAGAGAATTGTGTGAGAGGAAAAAATCATAATCATGGGGGAGTACATTCAATATATAACATCATAGGTTGAAATATAAGATCGTTACCATAATTCTTTAACTATAACCTATACTTATATGTAATCATAGGGATATACCTATACATACCTTAGAAATATATTCGATAGATCTCACTAAATTATCACATCCTAGTTTCCAAAAGTTATCTAAAACATTTCTATGATACCAACTATAGAGACCCAATCGTGATGTACATGGACATTACATTACTTTTATAGAATAATTAATACATAAAAAGAACCATCAATCAAGGACCGTAATAATTTAGTGTCTTTGGAAACTCTGAACAAAATCTTCTAATCATGGTGAAAGATATTCAACATCTCCCATAAAGATCGTCCCCTTGTGTTTTATTACCTAAAACGTTCATCAAATCCTAGGGAAAGGAAAACATATAAAGGATGAGCTCAAATGTTTATTAAGGGTAATCATGGAGAAAATAAAACAAATCATATACATTTGAACATATAAAAACATCAACATAAAGTTTAAACATAAAAATCTTGAGAAATAAATCTTGGAAGTACATAAGGCATAGATCATAAAGGAACATTAATCATGATAAAATAGAATGAAAATAAAAAATGTAATTGTGGAAAACTACTATTCACAAGATATGATTTCCATAGTAGCCAAGGCATTGCTGCCAAGACCATCTTATTGGACAAAGTCCCTTACTGAATCAAGTTCACTCCTCGTTCTAGCCTTGTATCACTGATCTGAATTATCTTACCATTCCAACCATGTCTATCTCATGAGATATAAAAATATACCCAATTTATTGGAGGGATTAATAGGTCCCATAAATCTCATAATGAAATATTTCTTACTTGTTCCACAAAATAAACCTAAATCATTCAACATAACCAAAAGTATAAAATGGGTTTCATAAATATCATCCCATAAAAATGTAATCCATATAAAACAAATGGATATAATATCATCAAAAAACAATCAAACCATGTAAATAATAGAGACATTATACTTGAAACTTAATCATACTAAATAATGTCATCTTAGATGGAAAATAGTTTTGACAAAACACTTGAAATGAATTCTTGAGGAAAATATCCTTTCTTCTTAAAAATCATTTCTTTTCACAAAATGCCAATCAATATTAAAAGAAAAAAATTTTTATAAAAATAATAATGAAATATTTCAGAGGGAGCTTCATGAAAATTAGGCGTTATGAAACCGTAAAAAACTGTTCATGCCGAATAAGTTAGAAAAAAACATTCTCCTCGTACTTTTTCATGAAAAGTCAAAAAGTTCCTCATATGGTAAAGAAAAGACGGGTTCCTTCCATAACCCAAAGTAAAAGTCAAAGTGGGGTAAAAAAGAGTTTAATAACAAATGGAAGAATATTAAACACTTTATGGAAATCATTTTTATGGTCATGAATGGAAAATATAACCCTATTAAATACTTACGTATAAGCAATCTCGTATAAAAATGAGATTTGCAAAATAATCCCTTACCTTAGGAACAATTTCTTCAGTAAGTGTTTGAAACTCTTGTATATTGGGTTTAAATATATTAATTACTTGTAACAGAACCATAATAATATTTATGATATTATATATGATTCACTTATGACTTTATATTACCTGTTCTTTTGTCAATTCCATGTTAAAACCGTGTTTTCGGTAAAATCGTTTCATTTACTGTACGTGTTTGGACTTGTTGTTCTTGATAATATTATTACTTATATCCTGATTTAATTGCTTAAATAATGTAAAACCTGATTTTTATATCATATATATTCAGTATAAATATATATATTATATATAGATAAATGAAATGAAACACACCGTTCATGGAGACGGAAGGCCGTACGTACGCCTGAACTATGTTTTCCTTTCCTTATTGCCTTGAATCGAAGTATGTAGATGAAATATATATACAAACACATAAATATAGTATAATTATTATGTTATATATACCATTATCATTCATTATATATACTTTACAATCATTATTTAATGTTTAACATGGAGAATGAATCTCATCGCGTCGTGGGGACGATATTCCATTCGTACGCACGAGCGGTGATTTCATTTTCCGTAGGATGGATAGAAGGTGAAATGGAATTGTTTCATATTTATAATAACATATCTGTACATTAGTGAAACTGATGTTATTACTTTATAAAGAAACAACTAATGAAGAAGAATTTTAAGAAGAAAGAAACTTGATAGAATTTGTAGAAGAGATTTCCTCTTCTTCGATGCACCTCTTTTAAGATTTCCCTTATGTCACTAGAGTTGGTCTTTTGAGAAGACCAGAACCTTTATAATGTGACTAGAGAGGTTTAGATGCTAAATTTTTAGGGGTTGTCTGAGCTTGGTGGCTCAAAATTTAGTGAAGAGGAAAGAGAAGGAGGCGTCCTTATGTAGGAGAGGAGAGGGGCACTTTTTGATACCTTAAAAATATTAATTTATAATAAAATGAAAGTCCACATAAATACCTAAAAAAATGATTCAATTATAATATGAGATGCGATAGGGTTGTAATATCATAATCAAATAAATTATAGACATGTTTTATGTTTGTTATAAACTTTATCAACTTGATTTATCATTATTTAATCTATTTAATTCTATTTGTGGTGATAAAATTCTAAATTTTAAATTGTTATAAATACACAATTAAATTATGAAAATTTCCCATAATTGGATACTTTATAACCTTGGAAACCATATAAATTTCAATTTTTATTTTCTAAATATTTTTGTGATTTTTAAATAATTTAATAATATTTTATTTTTATAAAATATCAAAAGTGTCAATTTTGACACTATTCATTATTTGAATTTAAATAAAAACCACACCGAAGATATGTTCGAAAAAATATATAATAGATTCTTGACATTAAATATTAATCAAAAATTTCATGGGGCGCATTAATTTGTTAATATATTATTTATTTTAATATTTTTAAAACCGTTTATATTGGTATATCTCTTAATAAAATAATTACTAAAACAATTTTGAATAATTATTTAGTATACTTATTTGTTTCATAAAAATTAAAACTAAAATCATATGATTAAGATAACTATAATAATTTTTATAATAATTTTTTACACGAATTTATCATCTTAAAATAACAACATTTAAATTTTTATATTTATTAAATTATGAAGGTGACATCTTTGACATCATTTAAAATAATATAATATAAATGTCCAAATATTTTTTATAAGGATTCAAATGGTCCAAAAATATACCTTTGGATGATTAGGGTATAGATATACACTACCAATAATGCTTGTTAATGTTTCTGGTTTTTTTGATAGGTATTGTAATTTTAATAAAAACTATATTATTGATTTTTCACGAAATAAAAAATTTCATTAACATTAATGTATAGATATTAAGGAAATTAAATATTTAGTAAAAATTACAAATAAATGACCATGATAAAGAAAAAAAAATTTAGATTTAAAATTAGTATTTATAATAGAATTTATATTCTGTATGAACTTATATTAAAAATTATCTAATTATTAAATTTCAGTGAGATATATTTCACTTTCCTTTAAATAAAATAAAGAGAAGGTATTAATCAAATACAAGTGGGTTCCATCAGATTCCATTTCAGCCCAATTATGGTTTAGGGAAAAATATAATCATCCAATTATATTAAGACCAGTGTTAGTTTAATTTTATAATATTATATTTACCCCTAATTACCCGATTTACCGTTAAGTATTTTAAATAAAATTTACCGTAGTTACTAATCATAATTCCTAAAAATAAAAAGTATCTTATTAACTTAATTTGGACCAACTGATTCCAAGTATGGAATCCATTTTTCCAAAATAAAAACACCAAAGTTTCAGTTTTTAATTTAAAATTAATCCCGTTGTTGAGAAAACGGGTTTTAAAATTTAAAACGTTGTAAAAGATAGAAATGTTTTTACTTATTAATTCCATGTAAAAATAATGCTAATGAGTTAAATTATATTAAATGGTAAAAACATATTGTATTAATAAATTAAAACCATTAAATATTATAAGTTAACCATATAAAATATCTCGATGAATAAAGTTGTTATTAATTAAAATTTAGCGTATTTTTACAATTCATCAAAATAAGAAACTTATCAGAAAAATATCAAAAATTTATCCAAAGGGAATTTTTATATCCTAATTCAAAAGAAGATTTTTATTTTTTTAAATTGAACTTATAAACATGTCAAAAAATAAATTTAATGTCGGTGCACCATCAAAAGGATGCAAAACTACATATTTTGATAAATAATTATTTTACCCGAAAAATTTATTTTGTTCTCATACCATGCTCTATAAAATGTGGAAGATGAATTCTAATGTCATAAAATTCAATATTTAGTTACTAATATTCACAACGGATTGTTTATAATAATATTATAACAATATATCGCTATTTAGTGAAACTCAGTATTGCGTACAACACATGCTATTGAAGACTATTGATCCTGCGTGCAACACAATCCAAGAATAGTGATTGCATATAATATAAGATAATATGGTGTGCATCTAACACAAGATAATTTCTGTTTAGCATACAACACAGGACATCAACGAAATAAAGAGAATATTTTTCATAAAATCGCAGGGTGTTACAAATGAATTTACCACTGAATATACTTTTTTGGAAACCCCACATTGTAGAAACGGTTAAGGAAACATCAACCTAAAGAATAGATAAATTGATGAATGAAGGTCATATTGAATAAAAAATATTATATTTCCAAATAATAGTACATTAGTGGGATGAAAAAATATATACATGGATGAAAATAATAAATTCGAAAATAATGAAGGGTTGTGATAGAGAAAAATGATCTCAGTAAATGGAATGATATGGAGGAAGTTAACAAACACATACCCATAAACCAAAGATGATTGAAAAATACCATCAATTCATTAGAAATATGGTTAATAAGATAACAATTTCTTCATTTCAATATCCTTTCCGTAGACATTAAGACTTTTTTACCATCAAGACCATGAAATTAAGTAAATATAATTACTTCATAAGTATAATTTCAAACTTTAATTCATTTACACCAAAATTTCACATTTTGTTTCAAATAAAAATTATTATAGATGATTTTTTTATTCCTAAACCACTAAAATGATCCACTAACAGATCACATCACCCACAAGAGGATAATAGTATATTCGTTTTATCTATAGACATTATCCAATATCAAAATGGTAAGCATAATATATTTTCAAAAACTGAAGAAACCATCATATGAAGAAATATATCAGTAATCACCAAAGTCTCAATAGTGAAACCTAAATTCAAACATACGTAATCAATTAAATAACGATGCTTTAGATTAATCCAAATGTTATTTAATAAGACTAAACTTCAAAAAATATTTAGGATTTCATCACATAATTTTTAGAGATTTATTTAACATTTATCTCCCCACAAAATTAATAACTTTTAATGTTTCATAAAAAATATCTATATTCCATAAACATATAATATCGATGTAATGATATTGATTTACATAAATATATATAATCCATATAAATCCATAGTAAAATAATATATTCATTTAAAAGATAACTCAACCATTATTTTTAAAATAAAATCCAATAATTTTCTGTTTCAGATAATCATATAACGTTACCAAAAAAATAGTGTTGTTCATCTAAAATATAATTTAACACCTAATCACCAAAACAATTTTTAATATCATGGTTATCTCTTTTAAAAAAATTCCTTAATAAAACCAACTTTTTAACACCTTAAGAATTTATGATATTTTTCTATTCAAACAAATTCAATATCTTTGATTGATTATGATACATTCAAACCCAAGAATTAATTATTGTAATTAGATGTTACATTTTAATAGAATTGTAATTAAATATAAATTTTTATATTTCATGGTTAATGATCCTAATTTGACAGGATGAATATAAATTTTGAATTTACATTGTCAAAATAATCCAATAATAAATTTTTTAAATTTTTCCACATAAATAAACATTTATGATTAATAATAAAAGAAACATTTACCTATTATAACATTCATTCATAATAATGTTTTTCAATATTTGAAATTAAAAAATTATTAACATTAAATTTAATATAAATAATGTTAAAAACATTTGGAGGTAAACAGTAATATTTTTAAAAAAACTGGGTTTTTATTAGAAAATAGTTTCATTTTGCAAATGAATAATGCCTATCCATTTTAATAAATAAAAATAATATTTAATAATGAATTATTTTACTGAATATTATAGGTAGTATATGTTAATATATGAATTTAAAACCCATATAATGGTGATTTATAGTCATATAGTTAATATACATTCAACTTATTATTAAAAAATGGATTTCAGGAAAACAAAATTTCAGCATTATTTCTAGGTTTGTCATTAAATTAAAATTTTTTCAATTACATGAATATAATTGGGTAAAATGAATTCAATATTTTGAATTACCATAATTAATTTGAAATAATAATGGAAAGATAACTTTTACTCATAATGAATACTAAAAATAAAAAAAAATAATTATCGTGGATAATGTTAAAAAAAGGTTATCAGGTGTAAAATTAAGAAGATAAGTGCTAAAATGACCTAAAATCTTGGATAAGTATAATGTTATGTTCATATGAAGACTTTATCAAACATAAGTTTGATAATGATCCATTTTAGAGAATTTTTTCATCTTACAAATCTGTGTATGATTTATTCATTTCACAACTTCCAAGTGTGTCCTCCTAAGTTAAAAAAGGGCACTCCCTCACCTCACATAATCACACATATATTAAAATTTTTATTTAACAAAACATAAATAAAAATCTCCCTAACATACTTATCCTTGTAATTGGAATTATTTTAATTTTGGATGTCGCTAATTTATAGGAATACTAGCTAATTTAATGCTTATGTATTAACTATCATATTTAAATAATAATATTTCATTGTTTTTTAGCTGTGGTACTAAGTGTGGTTTATGGTTTAGAATATTGTTTTATTTTTAAAATTTATATGGGTCACATTCACCATCCCCCACATTAAATAATTTCTTCCTTTTAATTTGAACATGACATATTCAATCAAGGGGTTACCTATGAAAATACCATTGATGAAATCCTACATCATACAAATGGTTATAGAAATATCAACTTGAAAATTAATGAAATTTATGTTTTAAGTTTATATAAAATAAAAAATACTATATATCTAAATAGAATTACATTAGTGGGATGTAAATATATTCACATGGATGAAAAAATTATCATCCAAAATAATGAATGGGAGTGACAAGGAAAATTGATCTTGAGAAAGGGAATGATAATGAAAATGTTAATGACCACAAATCTATAAACAAAAGAGGTGTGAAAATTTCCCTCAACTTATAAAAAATTTGGTTAATATGATAACACATTTCTTGGGTTTAACATCATTTTCCTCGAGTTGATGAATTATTTTATCATCATTCCCTGGGAAAAATAAAATATACGTACTTGATATGTATAATTTTATCCTTCGATTCATTTCCACCATAATCTAACATTTTTATTCAAATATTAATTAATCACGAAGAAATTTATATTCATGAACCACTAAAATATACCACTAACTGATCACATCAACCACAAAAGGATAACAAGATCTTACTTTTATCTTTAAGCATTTACCAATACTAAAATGGTTAGCAGAAAATATTTTTCAAACTAAATGAACCATCATATAAATAAATATATCATTAATAACAAAATCTCAATAGAAAAATACAAATTAAAACTAATATCATTCATTAAATGATAGACCATAGAATTATTCCAAATTTTATAGGAAAAGACCAAACTCTAAAAATATGAAACATTTCATTAAATATTTCTCTGAAATAAATTTATCATTTTCACCCAGTAAATCAAATCACATTTAGCATCTCATAAAAAAACTGCATATTCTTTAATCATATATTTTATGTGTTATGATAATAATTTTCATAAATAAACACAATCACCATAAATCCATAGTAAAATTATATTTTATTTTCAATGAAAATTCAACCTTTATTTATCATATAAAATCCCATAATATATTATTATCTTAATCATATAATGTTACCTAAAAGTATTGTGACATTCATTTAATATAAAATTAGTTACCTAATCACCAAATCAATTATTAATATAATTGTTATCTCTTTGATAAAACATATGTTAATAAAATGAACTTTGTAACTCCTTAATAATTTATTATATATTTCTATTTAAATAAATTCCATCTCTTTGATGGATTATGATACATGAAACCCCGACCATTAATTATAGTATGTTAATATTCTATTTTCATAAAATTATAATTCAATATTAATTTCTATATTTACCTTTAAAAATTTCTAATTAGATTGGATTAATATCAATTTTAAACTTATAGGGTCAAAATAATCCTGGAATGTAAATTTTGAAACTTTTCCTTATAAATAAGCTTTTATGAATTGTAAAAAATGATATATTTAACTATTCATTCAATTATTTATAATAATATTTAATAATATTTTAAAATAAATGTTTATTAACTTAAATTTATATAAATATAAAGATAAAAACATTTTGTTGTAAAATGATATATTTTTTTAGAAAACATAATTTTTATCAGAAAATAGTTTTAATTTGAAAAGGTATAATTCCTATACATTTTAATTAGTAAAAATAATATTTAAAAATGAATTATTTATCAGATAAATAAAAGTTATATATATATATATATAACAATTTGATAGCCATATAATGTTGATAACTAGTCACAGAGTTAATATAAGATCAACTTTTTCTTGAAAAATCGATTTCTTGAAAACCCGTTTTTGACATGATTTGAGGTTTTAGAAATAATTTAATTTTTTCTACTTATATGAAATGAATTGGATAAAATACATTCAATATTCTGAATCATCCCAATTAATATGACATAATTAGGAAATCTTAAATTTTATCCATAATTAATAGTAAAAATAATAAAAAATAATTATTGTGGTTAATGGTAAAACAAGTTTATGTGGTGTCAAACTAAGAATATATGGAATAAAATGACCAAAAAAACTGGATATGTATTATTTTATTTCTATATATAAGATTTATCACACATATGTTTGATAATGAGATATTGTAGATCCTTTTTAATGTAAAAATATGGTTACAATTTATTCATTTAAAAATGTCCAAGTGTGTCCTCCTTAGTTACAATAGTGAAACCCCCCCCCCACATATTAACACATATAAATGAATTTAGATTGGCCAAAAAATAAAATAATATCTTCATAACAACATTATCCATGATATAGGACATCGTTTATTAGAAAAATACCAACCTATTTTCCTTAACTGTATATCCATAGTAGGTTTCTCTAGGAGAATTTAATCATCACAACAAATCTATTTATTTTATTTCTTCTTTTACAACATCAAAATATTTAGTAACACATTAAAGAAAACTATATACCATGAAATTGAATTTATTTTTTATTTTCATAGTATTTATCCATCTCTTTCTCCATAATATGTGAAATAATGAAACCACTCGCGTGTATTGCGGACTACCACCTCACGAACCAATGCGATATTTCTTCATAACCAACATAGATGGATAGTCATAATGATGGAAATAATAAATAAATATTATACATAAGTCATGATATTAATGATATTAAATTAATTTACCATACATATCCTCAACCTCTCACATATTATGGGAATGATATCATCACCCGAGCAAAGTTATGACCTATCGTCTCCACAATGAAATTTGATTCATTTTTCAGCTATAAGATTCATGAATGGTATTAAAAATGTATCTAATGTGTAAATATTATATTTAAAATATTTTAATAATTTTTAAAATGATATAACTATATATTATACCCAAGTACAAGAACATTAATGGGAAAATGTATAAGAAAAAAATAACAATTAAACCGCATAAAAACAAAAATAAAAAAAATATTATTAATAGACTGGTCGTAAGATTTTATAAGTGGATAATATATGAAATTTTAAAAATTAATATTGTTCTATAAATTTTAATAACATTATTTAAAATGTTAAACATTAGTTTGAGGAACTATTAATTAAAAATAACATGAGTGTGAGGGATTTCATCTCAATTTCGGTTCCATTGAGACATATTTGTCAATATGCAGTATTCATTTTTATGTGGTGTATATAAATCCAATTTGATGTATATATGTCGAATAAATATTTTTTTCATGTTTTATAATTTTTTAATTATAGTTTATTTATTCATGGTGTCATATTTTTATGGTTAAAAAAGTAGTAAGAATATATTTTAATATCTTAAATTCATTTGGGATTGCTTTTATTCTAATTGATGGAATCTTAACATTTATGATTCATAAGCTCGAAAAATTTTATTATACACCAGTTAATTAAATTGTACCTAAATTTAATTCTATCTTTTTTCTATTTGTTAATCGATTAATGAAAAAAAATATCAAAAGAAAAAATGAGTTTACTTTTGTTTAAAAATGTATATATTTATCTAAGAAGTCTATATTTTCTAAATTATTTTAGAAAAATATTATTATATAATAATATTATTTATTAGTTATTTTAATTTGATGGAAGAATTTTAAATATTGTTTTATAAGAGTTTATAAACAAATTTTTTTGGAAAGTACACTTTCAATAAAAAGTTAATATATTGTTTTCTTAACATATATAGAGATAATGGAATTCCCTAATAGAATAACCATTTTATTAAATGAAGTTTATTATACATATTTTTTATTTATTAGAATAAAATTTTCTTCTAAAATATTATTTTAATATTTCAATTCCATTAACAATAGACCTCCATATGAAATAATAATATTGTAAAGGAACTTTTTACTGCTGATGAACCCTTGATAAACTCTCATGTATTGATTATATTTTTGATTGTTAACATTCTCTTGAGACAACTACTTATATATGGAAATTTTTCATTGGAGATTAAATTTCTATTAAGTATCCATTTTTTTGTGTGATGGGTATTAATAATTCATGAACCATATAAAAATTATACAAATAGTGTTTTAATTGAATTTTTTTATTTATAGGTGTAATATTGAAAAATATATATCCTTTACTCTATACAGATAAACATTTACAAGTAATATTGACTCATGAATTATATAGATCACTAAATATATGAAGAATGCATTTGACATGTAGTAATGGGTGGGGCCTTAAATGATATTTCCTCTTGATGCATTTGTAAGTCTCCAGAGTCAAACTAGTTATAAATATTAAATGGGGTTTACTAATATTTTTCAACTATCTTGTGAAAGGTCTTAACAGTATAGTTACTATGATTTTCGAGATCATGGATTCCAATATTAATCATTATTTCATTTAAAATTATTTTATTATTATATATGAGATTGTTTCATTGATATTATCCATGAATGTATTTTTTCTCATGTGATTTATTTGAAGGCATGTGTATTATGTTATTTAACATTACATATCATTTTTTTGTTATCTACAGAGAAATGTAGAATTAATGAAATGGAATGTACTTTTTTTTATTTTCCTTTTCATTTTCATTATAACTATTAATTCATGATTTATTCAACTATATGAAGCCCTTATTGATCATTTAAGCACACCCATATTTGTATTATTTTCCATAGTATATGAAGAAAAATTATATGAATGAGTTCTAAGATACCTATTGTTTTTCCATTACTATATTTTATCTTTTATACCCAATATAATATGTGTATCACATGTGTGTATGGATATGAAAGTATATTAATCAGATTGTTCCTGATGAATGTGATCCCTTTTATATATGACATTGTAATAAAGAAAACATATGCTCTAATTTACTTGTATCAGGGTTGTCATAGATGGTATAAAAATAATTTTAGTAGAATACTTGGGAACTAGATTAAGGAGAATTTATTTTAGGGAACAAAACAATATGATAAAATTTGATGATAATTATATTAGAACATCTAAAATATTTATTAAGGAATATATTATATGGATTTTCTTATAAATACATCCATTTCTGAACACTATATGCATATTTGGATCCCACACAGTTTTACCTAGGAGTAATAATTCTAAAAAGGGCACATTAGGAATTGAATTGTTCATAACATGATGTAAAACAATGGGCCTTACTAAGCACCTTTTTGGACACTCAAAGGGGGTAGTCCTAGAAAAAATCACAATATTTTATAAGTTGATATGATGTATTTGAGAATAATGATATCCCTAATGAAAATATATTTATCATTACGAGATTAACAAATCATAATGTTTCAATTTAAGATAGTTTTTACACCAGATTTAGAACTATTCATTAATATTTGAAATTCCTAATTTAATGAGATAATATAGTATGTCATATTGTTTATAAATGGAACCTAGATTGAAAACTATGTATCAATATTCATAGAAAATATAGACATTTCCCACCTCATAAAGCCAATAAAATTGGTACTGGAAATATGCTGATCATGGTTGTATTAGGGTAGCATATTTAGGTTACAAAAAACAACCATGCAAGGAGAGAAGAACCTATTTTTCTATAGAACGGTTCACTTATGTTAGATCACTCCATGCATAAGAAGGCCACATCATTTAGTGGGACTATAAACTCAATAGTAGAAGAGAAATAAAATAAGTCCTTATATAAGATATTTCATGCATTGGGATAAAATTTAAAGGAAATGTAACAATTTTAGTATATTTTTGCTCTGGTGATTTTTATTAATATTTTTTTTGATCAAGAATACAAAGGAGGAAGATGAAATAGAAGAAATATAATAGATATATTTTAGATAAATATTATTTGATAAATACTGCCCATGATAAATAGACTAAAATGAATATAATGTTCTTCAAAATGAACCAAAAAGAATAGTAATGACTTTATATGTATATGGAATCATTTACATGTCTATCAAGGTTTGTTCTATATTCCATATGAATCAACTATTGCATGATTAAACATTTCATAAATGGAATACATTGTGTCTCTAAAGATAATTGGTCTCTTTGAATTTTTCATCATATGATGAAATAGTTTTATGGAAAATAAAATTGGAGGAGTTATGTAGATCATTTATATTCAATGTGAATAAAGAGAAGAACATGTCATATGTACACCATGAAAAAGGGAATGAATCAAATATTTATAAGAAGATAATGTAATATTTATCATTTTATAAATGAAGAAGTAATTATTTTGGAATTTTTTTTAAGGGAATGTGAGTTTGATATAACTGTGGTTACAACGGTCATTTGGATCATGAATGAAAGGAAGAAAGAACAACTACATCATTTCTAGTGAATCAGCTATAAAACAATAGTGAATTATTCAAATAAATGATCCAATCAGATGGGGAATATACAATTGATTAGTCCATGTGGATTATGACATGTTTTTTCGATTACTACAACTTAGGTGGATGTTTCCAATGATGTGGTTGTAGGTAATTTAATCATAGAATAAAATTAATCTGATTATTTATTTGTTTATTGATTTTTTCAATATTTTATATCATCTATCTCTTCCAAGAAATTTATACACTTCCCATGAAACTTAATAATAAAATGATTAGTGAAACTTTATAGTTTATGTCTCAACACAACAAGGCTGTGTTATTCAATCCCCATCAAGATTCACAGACATGCTCTATTTGAGAACATTCTTATCATATCTATTTTTTAATTTTATAGAATCTTTGTTATAGGATCTCTTTCAAAATACGATGAAAAAAATTATTTCAAGGGGATGAAAATTATATTTCAAGAAGAATATAGGAAATTTACTTTCATTTAAGTAGATACATCATCATCTGATTCATTTATAGATCCACCCCATTATCTATTTTAAATTAGAGTGTTGGGGTGCAAGAGCAGATAAAATTTATGGATGGATAAATCAATATTAAAATCTTTTAAGTTCCTACTCTATAAGAATGCATTGATGTATTTTTGGATGAATTACATGGATGTCCACCAGATCGTGACATTTATTTTTCCATTGATTTAATCCTTGATGCAAGACCTATATCAAAGAAACTCTATTGAATGTCCATTGTGGAATTATTTGAGTTGAAGGTGAAAAAATGGATGTTCAAAGATAATGGATAGACACACACCAGTGATTCAATATGTGGAGACCCTATTCCCTTCATTATGTAGAATGACTGATCCATGAGATTGTGCATTGATTATAAGGAAATAAGTCCTATTATAAAAAATTAAATGTTTCCTCTACCTCTCATTGATGACTTATATTATCAAATCAATGCTTTTAAATATTTTATAAATATTGAACATTATTATGGGTATCGTAAATTGTGAGTAATGAAGGATTAAATTCCAAAGTGAACATTAAAAATTACGTACTAAATTTATTAATTTACAATAATGATATTTGGATTGACTAATGAACACTCTATTTTTATGAATGTAATATATATAGTGTTGAATGAATAAATTTTTGATTTTTTATGGTATCCATAAATGATATATTTTTTTTATTTTAAGAGCTATGATGAGAATAAGAATAACTTGTGGAACATAATTGATTAACATATATGAGAAAATTAATATGGTATAGTTTTTAATGTTTATTTATAGCTCCACGAAGTAAATTTTCCTAAAGACATTCTCAATAATTAATTTTTCTCAGTTGATACTATAAGGAAAAAAATATTTAGAGAGTTTTATATATCAGTGAAAATAAATATGATACATAGTTTCATAGGTTTGGCTAGTTAATATTAGTGATTATTTATGAATTTTCCCTGATTAGATAAGCTTTAACCAAAAACACATGTAAATGTGATAAGTTCATTTAAATAATGAAACATGAATAATGTTTAGATGAAATGAATAGATGAATGGTCAATACTACGATTTTGACAATACCACTTGGAAAAGATGGGTTTTTTGTTATATAGTGAAAAAATAAAGAAATTACTAGATTTTGACCTTAGGAAAAAAGTTAATGTTTTTACATATGAATAAAGGTACTTGAAGAATCCTAAACAGAACTATCCAACCTATGATCTAGAGTTTATAGGTGTATTATTTGTTTTAATGATATGGATACATTATATCTATGGTGAATGATATTAGTTATACACCGACTATAAGAGCGTAAAATAATTTCTTTTTCCAAATGGATCATAATATGAGGCATATGAGATTGATTGAGCTACTTAAAAATTAAGATTGATCAATTCACTACCACCTAGGAATGAGAAATAATATATTAGATTCTTCAAGAAAGAAGGATCATATAGTTTTAACCCTAATGATGTTTTAGAGGGATCTTATATTCATATATTTAACAAAGATAGATGTGAGAGTAATAAAAGAATGGGATTAACCACTCAATTTTCAAATGATTTTAATCAAAATTTATTTTAAAATATAGAAATTTCATAATCTAATGATAGAAATTTTCAGAAGAAATTATAACATATGAATAGTGGAGAGTTGGAACAACTGGTTTGTGGAGATAAAATTTTTAAATTTGAAAATATAATTTGAGTTTCATATATACCTTAGCTAAAAAGGGAATTGTTAGATGAATCTCATATCTATAATTTCCATCTACACATTTATATCGCCATGATGTATAGTGTTTTGAGGGAATATTTTTTGTTGGATATCATGAAGTAAGAAATTGTTGATTATGTGTCTAAACTTTGGTTCTCAAAAAAGATATATCTAAGAGACAACATACTATAGTACTAATTTATCCTATTATTATTTATATGTCAAAATGGGATGAATAAACTATATAATTTGTCACAAAAATAACAGTGACACCTAGAAATAATGATTCAATTTTGGTTACTGTTAATTTATTAACCAAATATTAAAATTTTAATAATATAATAGAATATTTACCTCTTGAGAACCTCATACATCTCTATATTAGTATTGTTCTAAGACATAATGTGGCACCTACTTCCACAGATTTTGTTTATGATATCCATTTTACATAGATATTATAGAATATTCATCAAATGTATCTTGATACTAGGCTTCATCTGAGGACTAAATACAATCCTCAAATTGATGGATAGTCCCAGAGGACTATTCAAACATTCTAAGACAGGTTTTGGTCATGATAAGTTATAGATAAAGGTATGTGGGATCTGTATTTTGTTTTTGTAGAGTTATCCTATAACAATAGTTTCCATTCAAGTATAAAACGGTGCTCGCTGAAGATATATTTTAAATGAAATTTCATATCCCAACTTGTTGGGATGATTTTCGTGAAATTAAACATGATGTTCTAGAACATTTTGAAGATACAATGAAAAAGGTAAAGACTATTCGCAATATTATTAATGTAACTCGAACAAATATTTTTTTTGTAATTATTTAAACAAAGAATTTGGAATTAAATGTGAGATATCATGTTTTCTAAAAATAACATCCTTGGATGGGTGGAATAATATTTTCCAAGAAGGTTCAATTTATCACTAGTTGAATCGAACCCTTGGAAATTATAAAGACAATTGGAGTTGTGGAATGTGATTTAAAAATTACACTCAGTCTCTCTACAGTAAAAATATGTTCCATATATTATTATTAAAGAAATAAATTATATACCTAAATAATGTTCTCACCTATGAGTAGATATAATTATAACCTAATATAATATATGAATAAGATCCAATCCATTTAATTTAAGCTACAAATATTTTATTGAGAAACCATGTGACTGAAAAATTAAAAGTACTCTAGAGAAATAATCAAATAGAGGATGAAAAGTGGGAAAGAGAAAATGTTATGAAGTAGAACTACCCTAAATTTTCACATGTTAAGAACCATTAAATTTATTGGGGATAAATCTTGTATGAGGAAATAATGTAACATCCCGAGACTTTGGGAAATATTTCCATTTAAATAAATTCAATCTCATTGATTGCTGGTGATACACATAACTCAAGTATCAATTATAATTAGAGGAAATACTATTTGAATAAAACAGTATTAATATAAACATTATAATTTTTCGTCGAACATAATTTTAATTTGATAATATTTATAAAAATTATTAACTGATATGGTCAAAATAATATTAGAATGAGTTTTTTAATTTTTCCATTAGAAATAATATTTTATGAATAATTGAAAATATAGTATTTCATTATTCATAATTATATTTATAATAATTTACAATAATTTTTTTCATTATAATATTTTTGTGTATCATTTTTATATAAATAATAATATAACTAAATGGAGGTAAAAATAAATATTTTCAGAACACTGTTTTAAAAAAAAAAGGAATAATTCCATTCCATTTTTAATAATTAAAATAATAATTAATTATGATTTATTTTAAATAAATAAATTTATTATTTATACATATATATTAACTTATGTCCATATTATTATGATTAATATTTATATATTTAATAGAACATCAATTTATTCATTGAAAATGTATTTCTTGAAAACCCATTTTCGACTTGATTTGTAGGTTTATCGTTAAATTAAATTAGAAAACTTATAAAAATTGAATTGGATAAAATGTATTCCATATTTTTAATTAGAATGAATACTTTTATATAATTTGTTCAACTTAATTTTTTCAAAATTAATAATAAATCTAGTAAAAATTAATAACTACAGTTAATCCTAAAACATGTTTATCAATGGGTTTATCATAGAACAAATTGGATAAAATCACCTAGAAACTTTTATAATCCCTATTTTTGGAAACTATTTCGACCATATAAAATAAAATATTTATTATGGATCCATTTTTTTGATCCTTATAACATGGGGTGAACTTGGGTATGATTTATTCTTCTTAAAAATTTAAAGGGTATCCTCCTCCTCAATTATAAAAGGGCACTCCATCCCTTAACTTATTCAAACATCTCAAAACTTTTGATCTGAAAAATACCTTCAAAATGTCTCCACTGCATAATTTTATATGTTAAATAGATTCTTTCCATCTAAATATACCAACCCTAGTGTTCTCAAGGGGATATCTTTGGGAAGCATCCCTAAGAGAATGTAATTGTTTTAATGTAACTCATTCATTTCTGTTCATATTATAAAATAGTAAATTGTGTTTTAAAACATAAAATATAATAAGACCAGTATCTCAAATATAAATAGATGTTATTATATTTATTTTATAAAATTTATTCATCTCATTTTCCATCAAATGGGAATCAAACCAATTGCGTGTTGGTACAACAGACTTCTGCCTCACGAACCAAAATAAATTTTTTCATCACCAAATAACATATATAGTCTAAATGATGGAAATAATTAATGTATATGATTAATATTACATTATATTAATTTTAAAAAATGTATATTTCATCTACTTAATTACAATTTCATCCATTAATGGAATGATATCATCACTCGTGCGTTGGTACAACATATCATCTCTACAAGGCAATAAGATTTATTTCCCATGTACAATATTCATTATTGGTTCTAAAAAATCACTAATGAGTTAAAACATCAGATATATTTAATAAATAATTTAATCATACTCATAATATATTATTTATTACTTATGTTATAACTATCATATTTAAATGATATTATTTAATGGTTTGTCTTTTCTATGGAATTGTGTATTCTATATGGTCTCGAACATAGTATTCATTTCAAAATATTTATGCATAAAAATATCCCCAAACATTAAAAAATTTCATCATTTTAATTTAATGATAGTATTTTAAATCAAGGGTTTTACCTCTAAAAAATCCTTCGTTGAAATCCCACATAATAGGAATAGTAAAGGAAACATTAATATGAAATGTTTAGAAATGGAAGTATGAATGTCTTTTTGAATAACGTAAACTATAATTCAAAATACGAGTTAATTAATGTTATGTAAAAATATAGACATGGATGTAAAATGTAATGTCCAAAATAATAAAGGGGAGTGATATGGAACATTAATCTCGAGAAAGTCAATGATAATGTGAAAGTTAACGACCACAAAACCATAATCCAAATAGGGGTAAAAAACACAATTAATTAATCTGAGAGGCTGTTAAAATGATCATTTATTTAACATCATTTTCCAATAGTTAATGAAATATTTTACAATCAAGACAATGCACAAAATGAAATATTCATTGTTGATAAGTATAATTTTATTCTTTAATTCATTTCCACCATAATTTCTCATTTTTATTCAAATAAAAACAATTCAAGAAGACTTTTTTTCATAAACCACTAAAAAACACCACAAATAGATCACATCATCTACAATTTAATAATTTGATATTCCTCTTTTTTTTACACATTAACCATTAACAAAATGGTTAGCATAAATATTCATAAATACTGAATAAACAATCATATGATTAAATATATCATCAACCACAAAAGTCTCAACAGTAACACCAAAATTCAACCATAGATCATTAATTAAATAAAAAACATTAAAATAATTCTTAGTTTTAGATACTAAGAATAAACTCAAAAAATATGAAGTATCTATCACATATTTCTCAAAGATTAATTTAACATTTATCTCCGAAAAATTTAGCCCCTTTAGTTTTCTCATACCAATAATTTATATTCCATAATCATATAATCATTGTGTTATGATAATTACATACATAAAAACCAAAATAATTGTAAATACATAGTAAAAAAATATATTATTTATATATTTATTTCAATATTTATTTCTGAAATAAATTCCAATAATATTCTGTTTATCTTAATTATATAATGTTACACAAAATAATAATTCTCTAATTCTATAGTAAAATTAATTACCTAATTAAACATTAAAATTTCAATATCATGGTTATCAATTTTATAATTTTTTTTAAATAAAATTAACATTGTAACACATTAATACTTTCTTATATATTTTCATTTAAATAAATTTATGCTCTTTGATCTATTTTAATACATGTAACCCTAAGCATTAGTAATAGAAAGTGAATATTCAATTTTAATAAACTATATTTCTATATAAATTTTAATATTTGCTGGTAATTGATTCCTCTTTTATATGATGAATATTAGTTTTGAACATGAACGGTCAAATTAATCCTATAATTATTTTTGAAATTTTCCCTAACTAATAAGCTTTTCTAATTAATAAAAAAAGGAATTGTTTTACTATTCATACATGTATTTATAATAATGTTATATAAATTTTTTTAAATAAATATTTATTAAATTTAAATTCATTATTAATAAATATAACAAAATTGGGAGGTAATAATTTATATTTTTCATAAAACATGTTTTTATGATAAAATAGTTTTAATTTGGAAAGGCATAATGCATTTCCGTTTTAATTAAATAAAAAAAATATTTAATACTAATTTATTTTACATAAAAATATTGGTTAGATATATAAATAAAACAGTTTAAACCCCATATAATGGTTATAACTAGTAATATAGTTATTATAAGATCCACCAATACTTGAAAATATATTTTTTGAAATCTAGTTTTTTACACGATTTGTTGGTTCAGTTTTAAATTAATTTTTTCCCACATAACTGAAAAAATTGGGTAAAATATATTAAATATGATTAATAATCTTTATTAGTAAGACATAACATGGACAAAAAATATTTATTCAAAATGAATAGTAAATATCCTAAAATATAATTATTGTGATTACTTTCAAAACAAGTTTATGAGGTGTCAAACTAAAACAATACGGGTTAAAATGGCATTAAATCTTGGATAAGTATTATTTTAGGTCCATATATAGATATTTTCGCAAATAATTTTGATAATGATCCATTCCTTATCAATTTTTCATCTTAATAATGTGGGTATGATTTCTTCATTTCGAAAATTCCAAGCCCATCCCCCTTAATTATAAAATCACACTCCCTAGCATCACATATCCTCACCAATAAAGTAATTTGGATTGAAAAAATGATAAAAAAATATACATGACATCATTATACATGTTATAGGTATTATTTTATTACAAAAATTCAAAATCTTGTTATCCCAAAGAGTATATCCATGGTAGGTTCTCTAAGAGAAGTTAATCGTAATAACAAGTCTATTTTATTTCTTTCTTATTTTAGTACCTTAAATTAATTTTTAACACATAAAATAAATTAAAAAAATTTCTAATATATAATTAAATTTTATTTTTTTGTATCATAATATATTTCCATCCATTTCTCCCAAAAAATGAAAATAACGAAATCACTCGTGTTGATGGTGGACTACCACCTTAAGAACTGAAGTATTGTTTTTCATAACTATGTTAGATGGATAGTAATAATGATGGAAATAATAACTAAATATTATAAATATGACATGATATTAATTCTATTAAATTAATATGTCATCATCTTACTCACTCTCTCACCCATTATGGGAATTATATAATCACCCGTGCAAACTTACGACCTCCCATCACCTAAAATACATGTGATTAGTCTTTCTTTTATAACTGTAAATAATGGTTATAAAAATATATCTAATGAGTAAATATGATTTTTATAATATTAAAATCATTTTTTATATGAGGGTACTATTTCTTATTCACATTAACTAGAAAAATCATGGATAAAATGTATGAGAAAACAAGACAATTAACACCTGAAACAATAATAACAATAGTAAAATATTATTAAAAAATGGGAGGAAAGAATTTATATGTGAATAAGATATGATATTATAAACATGAATATAGTTATATATTTTTTTAATTAATTTAGTAAATCCATTATAAATGAGTTTGACAAACATTCAAAAAAAAGGATGTGTGAGTGTGAGGGATTTTGACTCAAATTCTGTTCCATTGAGACATATTTATTATTACAAACTCTTCACTTTTATGTGGTGTATATAGTTATACTTTGATTTATTTAACAAGAATAAATATTTATTCAGGATTTTTAATGTTTTAATTATAGTTGATTCATTCATGGTGTACCATTTTTACAGTTTCCAAAGTGGTAAGAATATATTTTATGATATAACTTTCTTTTGGGATTGATTTTGATCTTGTTAAATGAATATTATCATTTATAGTATGTAAGCTCTAAAAATTTTATTATTCTCCAGATAATTAAGTTGTTTCTATATTTTCTTCAATATTTTCTTCTATTTGATAATAAAATCATGAACAAAAAATGTCAAAATAAAAATAAATTTTAATTATATGTAATATGGTTTGTATTTTTATTCAATGTCCTTCTTTTCCAAATTTATTTTAGAATGATATTATAATATAATAAAAATATATATTAGATAATTTTAGTATTATAATTAAAAATTTAATTATTTTTATAGGAATATCTCAACTATTTTTTGAAAAGTAAATTTTCAACGAAAAGTTAAAAGTAATGTTTTCTTAACATATGCAGATATAAAAGAATTCCCCAATAATGTGACACTTTTATAAAATAATGATTGTTATACTTATTTTTTTATTTATTTTCAATGAATTTTTTTTATGAAATGTTATTTTAAAATTCCAATTCCAATAACATTACTCTTCTAAAGGAAATTATTTATTGTAAAAGAACCTTGTACTCCTGAGGAACCAATTTTCACCTATCATTTATTTATTATTATTTTGATTATTAACATTCTATTGAGACAATTTCTTTCTAAATATATTTTTTCTTTAGAAATTAAATATCTATTAAATTTATATATTTCTGTATGATTGATATGAATATTTCTCAAACTATATAGAATTTTTACAAAATGTGTTTACACAGAATGTTATTTGAATAATAGTGTTAATATTGATAAATATATATCCTTTACTATATATAGATAAATATTTTAAAGTCATATTGAATCATGAATTAAATAGATCATTCAATATATGATTAAAATATTTGACATATAGTTATATGTGGGCACTGAAATTATATATCCCCCTTATGCATTGGTAGGTCTATGGAGTCAAATAAGTTATCCAAATAAAATGGAATATACCCATAGTTTTCAATAATCTTTTTATTGGTCTTAATGGTATAGTTACCATATTTATACGATCCTGGTGTCCAACATTAATAATTTTTTTCATTGAGAATTCATTTCCTGTTATCAACTAGTTTGTTAAATACTTTCCATGAATGCATTTTTTCTCTTGTTATTCATTAAATTGAATGTGTATTATCTTATTTAACATTCCAAATTGACTATGTGTTATCTAGAGGTGATAGTAAAAATAATGAAATGGAATGTGTGTTTAATAATTTATCATTTCATTTTTATTTTCACTATTTATTCATGATTTGTTCTAATTTATGTAACCCATTCTATGAATTTGAGAGCACACATATTTTGTTTTCTTTCCTTATGTTTTGAAGAAGAATTATTAGAATGAGTTTAATGATACAAAATGTTTTCCATTACGATGTTTTATCATTTCTTCCTAATCATAAATGTGTATCATGTAAGTACTTGGCTTTTAAAGACTATTAATTATAATGGTACTAAAGGACATGACCCTATGTTTCTATGCCATTATAATAAATTATACATGACCCTTTATTTACTAGATTTTGTGTTGTTAATGTTAGTATCAAAATAATTTTAGTAGAAACCATGGTAACTATATTAAAGAAAAAAATATATTAGGGAACATAAAAATATGATTGAATTTGATGATAATGATATATAAGAACATCTAAAATATTTTTTTTAAAGAATATATTATGCGGATTTTCGGAGAAATACATACATTTCTAGATACTGTATGGATATTTGGTTCTGAAAAAGTTTTATATAGGCATTACAATTATGAAAAAGGAACATTAGTCATTGAATTGATCTTCACATGATACAAAACCATGGTCCTTAATAAGCACATTATTTGTAATTCACCACGGTTATTCCTAGGATAATTCCATTTTTTACGACGTTTTTAATGGATTTTAAAATCAATATAACAAGATTCCCACTTGGATTCTTGATTTATAACACAATTTTAAAAGTGTTTTTTGGTGAATTCATATTCAAAAAAAATGAAAGATATAAAAGTTTTAATTGATCTAAAAAAATAATATATTTTCTAACTTCGATTTTATTGTCAAATTATATATCATTACTCCATTATATCTATCATGTTTAAATGTTTTAATCTTATAATCACATATTTATCACTATTCCATTTGTTAGATAAATTAACTTAACATTAGGGGAATTGATTAACTTAATTCAACATTATCAAATAGATAATTTAATATTAATTTATAGATTTTATTCTTATCGTATGTTCATGATCATAATATAATTTAAATTTACAATTTAAAAAAATACACCTTCAATTTTAGAAAATACTAAAGTGTTTCTATTAAAAAATATTACATTTGAATAATTATAACCCTTTTATATTTCTATTTATGGTTTGATAAACCATTCCATTATTCTATTTAGTTTATTTCAAAATATATAACCTAGAGGGTTCACTCTCATCATTGATGGAACATGATAATATGATTTCATTTGTTTATAAGTTCGTAGAGAGTAACATCCTATACGATCTTGGATTTAGTCTATTAATGAAATAATCAATCTTTCATACTATATTGGGTACATAGTCTGTATAATTTCATGACAACTATATAATGATATCATCGTTCTCAGTAACATTTTCCACCTCCCATTTTGTCATATTTAAAAATTTCTTTTCCCAATCATTTGGTTACACATGATTTTTTTAAAGAATATTACCTTAAATATCTGTCATTCTATTCCCATCATATAATATTAATCATTAGTATTTTGAATCAATTACCTCCATTGAAAAACATCTAATAATATATTATAAAATAAAATGATAAACATCTCTACTTAACTACATCTTAATGTGATAAATATAATCTCAACAGTGTTAATCCATTTCTATATTACTGGGGGATTAATTGTTCTACTTAATGGTGGAGGATATTGTTTCATGAAGTGATCCAACATTGTTGTAAGTTATTGGGGGAGATATAGGTTACTATGTATATTCATGTTTATTATTTATAACATTCTCTAATATATGTATAATTCACTATACCCCAACTCCCACCTCATTAACTCGCTTTTTAAAGTAATCCCTACATAGATTATGTGTAACATCCCAAGTAAGTAATGAATAATATATATTCTTATCTATGTCTATTTGTGAATTAGATAGTGTTTTAGAGGCATAAAATGAGAATAAATCACATCTTAAACAAGGAATACACTAATATTTTTAAAAGATTGTTTTATTGATTTTTGATGGAAAACGTTTTTTAAATCAAAATTTTGACAATTTTATAAACTATATATGTAATAAGAAACTTATTCTGTATGATTGGGACATTTAAATTTACTTTTTATAAATTTATGGTATTTTTCTAACAAAGTTCATTTTTTTAATGAATTGTGAAAAATACTGCATTTAATATCAAAACTGCATTTTCATCTAATTTAATTATATGGTTTGATTATTATTTTTAATTGGTTTTAAAGTGTAAATAGAATTTATTTTTACCATGTAATCCAATGGTGGTCATTGGGATGAATTTCACTTTGGAATTAGGAATAAACAAATGCCAAACTTTTCATAGATATTGTTTCTAAAAACCCCGCTATTTGTTTTGACAACAGAAATTATTTTTAAATTAATTATTGAAATTTATTTGTCTGGAATATGGTAAAATAGATTACATATTTGGAATCAGAAGGTCAAAATTATGTAATCTAGACTCTATTCTTTTTGGATAGTATGAATAGTAATGACGGTAATTATCTTTAATTATCTTGATTAATTTGTAATCGGTAGTTAAGGATAATAAAATTATATCATAATTTTAACAAATGACCCCAAAATGTGTCCTAATTCAACTTTTTTCATAATTTCAGACCATGGGATTCCTTGTGCCAAACTTGGGGACCCCATGGAATCACTTTTGTGTGACAGTGGCTTTTTATCTTTTTATTTTTAAAGAAAGTTAAATATAACAAAGAATGAATCACCTGAGTAAAACATTTTTAATTTTGTCTATATAAATGATATATTGCAATATAAATAGTCATTGGAAAGATAAAAAAATTCCTACATAATAGTATTTTTTTATAATTTTTAGAGAATAAATATATTAAATTATTTATGACATAATGATGATGCAACAATTAACTCATTTATGAACGATTTAAATAAAATTAAAATATAATGTAAAATCTAAGATATAAACTTGTCAGAGACCTATTGGATGAGTTTATTTCGAACCCTTATCACCTTATACTCAAAATATATCAATGTGGGACCTTTTAAATCTGAAACACATTTCAATATAAAGTAACATTTTATAACATTCCAAGAGTGCCCCTCCTCTCCTCTTATAAAAGGCCCCCACCTCTACCTCTTTACACACACTTCTCAAGTAATTTTATCTTCCAATATCTGCTCATTTTTTCTCTCTGCATCCCTCTCTTCATCCTAGAATCCTTACCTTAGGCATAAATCTCTTCAAGAAACCATTCTGGTACAAACTAAGAGGAGTTATCCGATTTAAAGGTAATGTCTTCTCTAATGTTATTTTGTTTTATTTTTCTTCTCCAACCCTCTAAACATTTTTTATTCATTTATTTTGTAACAATACATGTATTTTCAATATACAAGGATGTTGTTATAACAATTATTGGAGCTACAATTACCCACACCAACATCTAATGGTTAAAGAACATACTGTTTCCGTGGATGGTGAATTTCTACCTCATGAAGCGATGATTATTCAATATTCTTATAACACCTTCAAAGGTGGCCATTAAGATGCCAATATATTAATATATGATATATAATATTTTTATGTTTTCCTTAAGATTCTGTATTTTTCATTTATGGAATACATTTATGGATTCCATTATGGGTAAACACGATATCTTCATTTTAGGAAGTGCGGACAACCGCCCCCTCAAAGCGATTTGATTCGTTAATGCCATATGTGGGACATATAAAGGATGGAGTTAATGATATTATATATGATATTATACTGGAATTATAATATACCTTTATATAATTATGATTCAATTTCATTAAATAGGAAATAGAAATGAAAGTAGTGTTTATGCGTACGTACGACTTACCATCTCCATGAATGGTGCATTTCATTTCTTATCTCTAAATGTTATGTAATATTAAATATGCATGTATATAATGGATATATATGATATATATGATATCTAAATCATTAATATAATTCTGGATATAATGGATATTTTACCACATGATCTACATGTAATTATAAAGAGTTTATTTTTGATTCAAGTACTAATGATCGAAAAAACGACCATTATTAACTTAAATAATTACATAGTGTTCATAACATGGTAATAAGTGATATAAATGAAATAATGAACTTGAAAAAGGTTTTTAAGAAAGTATAAATTAACTCAAGTTTATTATTCAGGATGTTAAAGAACGATCGAGTCAAGTCGGGCCCGAGGTATGGGACATCATCTCAATCTTCTATCATTGGGGAATATTTTGTTTTATACACAAATTTCTTTTATACGGTGTATAAACCCCTTTGAATTTTACATTTATTCTAAAGGAATATTTTTTATACAAAGAGTTTACTAAATGAAAAAAGGGAATGTTTTTTTGTCATATGTATGCAGTGACAATGACTTTTCCGCCGCCGTGACAATTATTTTATCTTTGACTTATTCTATAAGCCATAACCTCTAGGTAATAATGAAACCTAGGTTAATGTTGATCGCCTGACTAAATCTGCTCATTTCCTTGCTATACGAGATACTTTTTCCCTAGATCAACTTTGCCATTTGTATCATAAAGAGATAGTTAGGTTAAATGGAGTTCCTCTCTCCATTGTATCTGCTCGTGATACCAGGTTCACTACTAAAATTTGGAAAGGACTTCAGAAGTCATTGGGTACTGAATTAAATTTTAGTACAACTTTTCATCCTTAATCAGATGGGAAGTCAGAACGAAAAATTCAGACATTGGAGGATATTCTACGTGTTTTTTTTGATGGATTATTAGGGAAGTTGGGACCAACATCATTATTTGGTTGAGTTTTCTTATAAGAACATTTTTCATTCCAGTATAAAGATGGCACCATTTGAGGCATTGTATGGGAAGTGGTATCGAACTCTAGCTTTCTGGAAAGAAGTGGATGAAGGGAAGTTGATGGGACCGGATTTGGTAGACGATTTGGCAGAAAAAGTTCAGTTGATACAGAAACACATGAGAAAACTCAAGCAGGCAGAAGAGTTATCCAGACAACAGGAGGAAGGATCTCTCTTTTGAGGTAGGTGATCATGTTTGTCTCAAAGTTTTACCATGGAAAAGCGTGATGTGATTTGGTAAGAAAGGAAAGTTGAGTCCAAGGTTAATTGGACCATATGAAATTCTGGAGAGAGTTGGATCAGTTGAATACCCAGTGGCTTTACCTCCCAGTTTATCTCAGGTACACAATATTTTTCATGTTTCAATGTTAAGGAAGTACATGCCAGATCCATCTCATGTTTTGATTCCAGAGGTAGTTTAGCTGGAAAATAATATATCTTATGATGAACAACCGGTCCAGATTCATGTCCACAGGGAGCAAGTGTTGCAGAATATGGTGATTCACCATGTAAATGTTTTGTGGAAAAACCACATGAGTGAAGAGGCATCATGGGAATCTTACAATTCAATGAGGGCTAAATACCCCCACTTATTTGATAAGTAAATAAATTGCGGGAACACAATTTTCTAAACGGGGGAAGGATGTAACATCCCAAGTGACTAATGAATAATATATATTCTTATCTATGTCTATTTATGAATTATATAGTGTTTTAGAGGCATAAAACGAGAATAAATCCAATCTTAAGGAATACACTAATATTTTTAAAAGATTGTTTTACTACTTTTTTATGGAAACCCATTATTAAATAAAACATTTGAAAATTTTATAAGCTATATTTGTAAAAATAAACTTATTCATTATGATTAGGACATTGAAATTTATTTTGGACAAATTTTTGGTATTTTTCTGAAAATGTTCATTTTTAATGAATAGTGAAAAATACTGCATTTTACATGAAAACTGCATTTTCATCTAATTTATTTATATTGTTAGATTATCATTTTAATTGTTTTTAAATTTTAAAGAGAATATATTTTTACCATGTAATCCAATGGTGGTAATTGGGATTAATTTCACTTTGGAATTATGCACAAACAAGTGCCAATCTTTTCATAGATATTATATCTAAAAAACACGCTATTTGTTTGACAATGGAAATTATTTTTAAATTAATTATAGCAATTTCTGTGTTTGGAATTTGGAAAAATGGATTAAATATTTGGGATTAGAAGTTTCAAATTATGTAATCAAGACACTTTTGTTTTTGGACATTATGAATAGTAATGATGGTAATTATCGTTAATTATCTTGATTAATTAGTAATCGGGTAGTTAAGGATAATAAAATAATACCATAATAATAATAAATGACCCCAACATGTGTCCTAATGCTACGGGTTGTGTCATGGCCGACCATGGGATACCTTGTGCCAAACATGGGGACCCCATAGAATCACTTGTGTGTGACAATGACTTTTTATCTATTTATTTTTAACGAAAGTTAAATATAACAAAGAATGTATCACCTGAGTAAAAAAATTTTAATTTTGTATAAATAAATGATCTATTGGACTATAAATATTCATGGTAAAGATAGAATTATTTACTACATCATATTATATTTTTTATAATTTTTAGACATTATATAAATTAAATTATTTATGACATCATGATGATGCAGCGATTACCTCATTAATGAACGATTAAATAAAATGAAAAATTAATGTAAAATATAAGACCTAAACTTGTCAAAGACCTATTGTATGAGTATATTTCAAACCCTTATCACCTTATCCTCAAAATATATTAATGTTGGACATTTTAAATCCTGAAAAACATTTCAATATAAAGTAACATTTTATAACATTCCAAGAGTGCCCCTCCTCTCCTCTTATAAAAGGTCCCCACCTATACCACTTTACACACACTTCTAAAGCCATTGGATCGGCCAATATCTTCTAAATTTATCTCTCCACATCTCAATCTTCATCCTAGAAGCCTTACCATAGGCAGAAAGCTCTTTAAGAAACCCTTTTGGTACAAACCAAGAGGAGTTACCCGATTTAAAGGTAAAGTCTTCTCTAATGTTCTTTTGTTTTATTTTGCCTCTCCAACCCCCTAAACTATTTTTAATCATTTATTTTGTAACCAAAATATTATTTTAAATATACTAGGAATTGTTTATAAAAATTATTCTAGCTACAGAGACACACACTTACATATAATGGTTAAAGAACATACTATTTCTGTGGATGGTGAATTTCTGCCTCACGAAACGATGATTGGTCAATATTCTTATAACACATTCAAAGGTGGCCATGTAGATGTCACTATATTTATAATGATATATAATATTTTTATGTTTCCTTTATGCTTCTATATTTTTCATTTATGGAATACCTTTATGGCTTCCATTATGGTTAAACACGGTATCTTCATTTTAGGAAGTGCAGACTACCGCCCCCTCAAAGTGGTTTGATTCGTTAATGCCATATGTGAGACATATAAAGGATGGAGTTAATGTTATTATATAAGATATTATACTGGAGTTATTATATACCTTTATATCATTATGATTCAGTTCCATTACATAGGAAATATAAATGAAAGTAGCATTCATGCGTATGTACGACTTACTGTCTCCATGAACAGTGCATTTCATTTCTTACCTCTAAATGTTATGTAATATTATTAATTCATTTATATACTATATATATATGATATATACATAATTAATATAATTCTGGATATAATTGATATTTTACCACATTAACAACTTGTAATTATAAAGTGTTTATTTTTGACTCAAGTACCAATGATCGACAAAACGACCATTATTAACTTAAATAATTACATACTGTTCATAACAAGGCAATAAGTGATATAAAAGGAATAAGGAACTTCAAAAATGTTCTTAAGAAAGTATAAATTATCTCATGTTAATTATTCAGGATGTTAAAGAATGATCGATTCTAGTCGGACCTAAGGTATGAGACTTTGTCTCAATCTCCTTTAATTGAGGCATATTTTGTTTTATAAACCACACTCTTTTATACGGTCTATAAACCCCTTTGACATTTATGTTTATTAAAAAGGATTATTTTTTATACAAAGCGTTTACTAAATTTCAAAAGGGAATTATTTTTTTGTCATACATATGCGGCGGCAACGACTTCTCTGCCGCCATGACAATTATTTGAGCTTGAGCTTCCTCTATAAGCCATAGCATTTTTTTATTGAAAAATAAATACCTTGTTTTACTTTTCTTTTATTTTGGTATGGAAAATGGTTTTCAAAATATTTTTATATCAATGTGTTGTATTTATATATTGTGATTGAAAAGTTGAAATGTTATGTTTCCTTTATGAATATTTTATGTGATACTATTATGTTATGGTTCTTGGGCATTGTTATGAAGACGAGTGGTTCCGTGAAAAACTGTAATGCCCCGACCCCAGTTACCCAGAGTCGGTGCATTATTACATAACATTGGCATGATCACAAGAAAGATCAAATCTCAAAAGACTGATTGGTTTAGTATCCTTGGAAACACTAGATATATTCATAAAGTTTTATATTACATCATTAAGTGAAAAACTACTACAATAACATATTGTCTCCATAATTCACAATACTATCCCCTCATAATATCTCTGCAGGTCATTTATAATTTACTTCTTCACTTCCTGGGAAAAATAAAACATAGAAAAGGGGTGAGCTCAAATGCCCAGTAAGGATAACAATTATACGGAGACTTTCATAAATAAGAATAAACATTTAAGGTAATGTATAACTAAAACAAAAGCCTTTTAAACTTGATCTTAAACATAGTATGGCAAAAATAAAATTAAATAATGCCATTTACTTATTCACATGGATATTCTACTAATCGAATAACCACATGCAATATCAATAACCACTTTCATAATGATTGAATGCATAATGCCAGACTATCATAACAACATAGCCAAGGCCTCGTGCCAAGACTACAAAGAATATTTTGTCAAGGTCTTGTGCCAAGACACTAATTTGTCTCATGAGACATACCGATGCATCGAGGAGCTATAGCGGGCTACACCCATCACATATTAAGTCCAATGCATTCCCATATGAAAAGGTTTAAACATAACATAAACACTCGTATTAAAACTAGCATACGAAATGTCAATAGTTTCATCATAAACAATGAATGGTATAAAAATAGCACATCCACAGTCAAACATATCACAAAACCTTCAATACAATATATAAGTTTTGTATCTTAATAAATCAACTACAAATAATCATAAAATATATCGAAGGATGTTGACATAGATAAAATCAAAACTCTTTTTAGAAAAATATCTCTTTCTATTTTTGATATCATTTAAGAGTCATGTATTTATAAAATAAAACATTTTCATTTAAAATATTCTTATAAACTTGTATGGGAAGCTTTGGCGATTTTATAACGGCGAAAAATAACCGCACCCGCCGTATAAGTTAAAAAAATATTCTTACCTTAATTCTGTCCAAATGGATAAAAAGCACCTTGTTTGGAAAACGACGGAAAGATTCCTTTATAAACCTCTTATAAAAAGTCAAACAAGGGTATAAATGACTTTAACCCATATTCATGTAAATAGTAAGAAATTTTTGAAATACATTTTTAAGAAACATTGATGTGGATGATAAAGAGAGCCCAGTAGATTATTACGTATAAACAACCTCGGATAATGAAGAGATTGTGAAATAACCCTTACCTTGTACTTTTCCTTGGTTGGGGTAGGTTAACCTCCTGTATAATTGTGAAATAATTGTTATTAAATTATACAAGAATCATATACATTAATATGATATCATATATGATATTTTAACATTGATTTGTTAATAATATCTTAGTATTATCGTTGTTTCGGGTGTTAACTTACTCATTTTCTTTTATATTTTTTGTTACGTAAGCCATGTTTGTATTGGATAGGTTGTATTTTATTAATATCCAGAATTATATCAAGTCCTTAGATACTATTATTAATCATAAAATGAGAATTATACTTGAATGGATACGATGGAGAATGAATCTCATCGCTTTTGTGGAGATGGTAGTCCGTACGTACGCACGAGCGATAATATCATTCTTTTGATATTAAAATAATATATAAATGTTTGTTATATCATATATACAGAATCATTAACATGTTATATTTATTATTTACATGAGTTACATATCATTATTATACCCATCCAAATAATAATATATTGAATAACAATTACAGCACGACGTGGAGACGGTAAGTCGTACGTACGCACGTATGGTGACATGTTATTCAAAGGGTGGATAGAATATTTAATATGGTTGTACCATTTTTATAGTAAAATCACAGTATATATATGATACTAGAGTTATTATTTTAGAATGGTAACAAGAAAGGAAGAAGAATTGGAAGAAAAAAGGAACTTGGAAAAGGGTGCTGAAATCATTACCTCTTCTTCGGGTTCTTCCTTTTGATTTGATCAAAAGGGATCATTAGGTTGGCTTTCTGGCCAAACTAAGGTCTCTAGGTTGTAGTGAGTGATGTTGGGAGAGTATTTGGGCAGAGTTTGGCCGAAACAAAAGGCTTTTAAGGTGTGAAAAAATGAGAAGGAGGAGTTCCCTTTTATAAGAGGGGTGAGGGGTACCTTTGGAAAAGCTAGATATTTTAATTTATAATAAATTCATATTCGGTTTATAATGGTTCCAAAGTTGATTATTAAAAGTTCAAGGTGGGAATAGGTCGAAAAAAATTCAACCAATAGAATTTAGTCAGGTTTGGGTTACTATATTAACCTTATCATTTAGTTTTAACTCTTAGTTAATTAGTTTGACATTTACCATGTAACTTTGTATTTTTATATTATATATTTAATAAACTTACTATATACCTCCAAGAGACCCCCAAGTGGTCCGTAATTCTACTACTATCATGATATAAGTCTCTTGGACGATCCTTAGATTTTTAGGAATTTAATATCAATTAATAATATAATATTTGTTTTAAAAACACTTTTATGTCAATTTTGACACTATTCAATATTTGATTTTTTAGAAACTCATAACAGAATGATTACTTATAAAAAAGTAAATTAACTCCATCCTAATATTCCATATTATCCTATAAAATTATTTTAATTCATTAAAAGTCTCAAATATTATTTATTTGGGTATTTAAAATATAAATTATTTTAAATTTCACTATTATGGTAATTACTGCATCATCATTGTGTCATAAATAAATTAAATTATTTATTGTCTAAAAATTATAAATAAAATTTAATTATGTAGGAAATATTATTATATTTCTAACGAATATTTACAATCGAATTTATCTTATGTATAACCCTATATTAAAAATGTTTTTTAAATAAACTTTGATTTTAACTTTTTTAACTCTTCTTTAAATTAAATAATAATAAATGTCCTAATCTAATCCAACTGGACCTAAATGATAATATTTTATTACTAAGGTTTTTTTTGGTCGATATACACTTTTCCAATAGAATTAGGACACGTGTTAGGGTAATATTAATATAATTGTTACCCTTAATTACACTATATATTTTTAACCGTGCTAAATAAAAGTAAAAAGTTACTATTCACCAAAAATTATTTTCATCTCATTGAACAACATTTTACTTCTTGATATTAACTGTGTCTCTCGGATTTTCGAAATTCCAATAACATAAGTGGTAAAGTTATGTTTTATGAAAAAATCAGTTTTTTAACTACCACTTAGTAGTTTCACTATTCATCAAAAATTGAAGTTTTTCAGAACAATGCCAAAATTTCACCCTAAGCTATAATTGATATTCCGAATTCAAAAATGATGTCTATTTTAAAAAATTACAAACATATAAGTTGCATTAATTAATTTTATAATTAATTCCCGCTGTCACAACAAATAGCGTGTTTTTAAGAAACAATATATATCAAAAGATTGACAATTGTTTAGGGCCAATTTCAAAGTGATATTAATTATAATGAACAACATTTGATAAAATGGTAAAAATATATTCTAATTATACTTTAAAACCACTCAAATTCATAATTTATCACTATTAATTATTTTGATTAAAAAAAATTTTAATTAAAATTTTGTAATTTTCACTATTCATCAAAATATGAAAGTTATCCGAAAAGTACCAAAATTTCACCTTAGGATAAATTCGATACTCTGAATCCAAAAATGAAGTCCATTTTGAAATATAAAATATATATAATTTCAAAAAGTAGGTATTACTATTCATAACAGCTAGTTTGATTGGTTGTGGTGTGTGTTAGAACTTGAAGTTGCGTACAACACACGCTCAAAGGAAAGCGTACCGTGGAAGCTTGGGATGTTTAATTTTAAATTTTTGATGTCCCCATTTAGTCAAAAAGTTTAAAATATTGTATTTAAAAAGGGTTAACTATTAAAATTTGGTAAAAGTTCAATACTGAAAATGAATTTTTTCTTACATTATGTCTAAGAAACTCATAATATGGATTCTAAAATTATAAGGATTATATAAAGTTTAAAATTTAGTAAATAATATTCATAACTTATTTTGAATGACTTGTTTGGTAAGTAATGGTGCGCTTGAACTCGGTGTTGCGTGTAGTTCATGTTATTGAATTAATTTGAAAAAAATAACACACTATGAAATCTTGGGGTGTTACATTCTCCTCTCCTTCAATAAATTGCGTCCTCGCAATTTGAAATTGTTCTTCGAAAATAAAAGGTTGAAAATAAAAAATATATTTGTGGGAAATCCCAAATCGGAAATTGGGTTATAAAAACTTATCCTTAAAATGAGGAAAAGAAAAATGAAAGGGTCACCACCAAATTATGATCTCGATTAAGAGAACATTGGTTGATATTGGAGACATATAATTGGAGGAAAAAACGTAAATATTTATAGGTAGTGATTGAGGTCATCAATCACAAACATGTTTAAAATTGAGGTCCTTAAATTCATCAATCTAAGATGATTTAAAATACCATCGATTCAACAAAACACATGGTATTAGGATAACACATTTTTGACGTTTCAAAATATCTTAGTTGAAATCCCACATCGAAAAATGAATTAATGAGGCCTCTTTTTAAAATAAAGAGTGGAAAGTATGAAGATTACTGAAAATAACACATACTAGGGTTCCATGTAGGAAAATATGAATATGGAAGAAAAATATAACCATCAATTATCTGATGGAGAGTGGTAGAAAACAGGGCTATGAAAAGTCCAATAATCCCAAAGCCATAAATTAGTGATGATTTAAGGCACCATCTAGGACAATATTTTTGTTCTAAGTTCCTTTTCTTAATGTTGAGGAATTTATTATTGAGATTGGCTAAGATTATAAGGAGATATACTTACTTTATAATTAGAGTTTTATCCATTAATAAATTTCTACCACAAACTCATCTTTCACTCTAAAAGATAATAGAACGTAAAAAAATTCTATTTAACTATTCATACAGGGTTCCAAAATAAACGAATTTATAATTCATCTACCAGATCTTTTAAAAAAACTACATTATTTAATCCAGGACATCTCGTGGGCCAATGGTAAGTGATACACCCATGTCGCCCTTCGGTTGAGGGTTCAAGTCTCGCGGCCTTGGCGGACTTGACGGGTTGCCGCTCAACCTCCGGGTTGCCCTTTTATGGAAATCCAAAATAATCCAAACTAGAACTATCCAAAATACATCTGTCCAAACACACAGTCCGAAATTTATAAGGAAGGTAAACAAAATGTAGATCCTTTTTACCCCGTAATAGCATATGAATACCTTCATCATTTATTCTTTTATACACTGAAACATCCTGAATTACCATATTCCTTATTGATTACATTCATGATCCCTTATTCCATATAGAATGCTGGATATACTGCATCAATCCAAAAAAATTTTAAACCCCATTAATGATGGAAAATGCAAATCATTAATCAATTTCATGGTAGTCAAGAATATCCAATATAATTTATCCAAATAAATCATGTATTATTCCAAAATCACTACCTCTGTATCGGAACATTATTATGGTTTATCATTCTCTCAACCATATATTTTCCAAAAATTTATCCTCCTATTGAGTAACTTTTCTTTTTTCCACACAATCTCAAGTCCTTAATGAAATAGTACTGCAGTAAAATGCTTATATACTCCATAATTATTATAACAAGTACATTGTTGATACAACACTCAATTGACATAATCAACATAAGAACTCTAATCATTCCTCTTCATCTGTGGTAGTATCATAACATGATTATTATCCAATAGCATCATTTGCGGCATGGTTGGATGACTGGGACATAGGTTCGCGTAGTGTCCAAACTCTTTCAAAATGAAGCATTGTACATTTGAAACCATTTTCTTACCCTTTCAGTCACGTACTTTGTGCTCTTTTCCTCCAAACTTATAACAAACTCCCATTCCTTTCAGACAAGTTCCAGGGTGTTTCTTCCCACAGTTATCACATATGGGAAAATTCTTATTTTCCCTCTTCCCTTTATCCATCTTTTTCTCTTCCATCCTTTTATTCTCTTGCTTCCCTTTAAAGCCATAGGACTCCGTAAAATCATTACTTATCCTATCAACACATGATATTATTTTTTTCATATGATGATAATACATGGGAGACTATTTCTCTTATAAATTCTGGCTTAAGACTATGAATGATATGATCCATCTTTCTCTTTGGATTATGTGCATTGCTGGAGTTATCATTCCTTCTACTGGGTGCCATTTCTAAACAATGGCATACACTAGATTAGTTTATGAATAACAATACCTAATCCCAAACTTGTAAAACACATAACATAAATTAAATAGTTTATGGATATAATCCATAATCATAAAAATGTCTCCTTTGAGGAAGTATATACTCATAATCCATTAATAATGGTTTGTAAAGAAAATTATAATTATCCTAAGCATATCCCCGGGGAGTGTCGTAACCAAGCGTGCAGCAAGGCCAATTGTCGTGCACCAATTCCCGTTCGAGTCCAGCACAAAGCAGTGTTTTCGGGTTTTACCCCTAGGTACATCTGTGCCAGAGTCGCCTCTACCTGCTCGTATCCAGATATGGATGTATTGCTCGGAAAACTCACAAAATATCTACAATACGAAATTCTAGGAAGTTATTCTATACTAATCCTCAAGGTCCATCTTAGGTATATGTGCTCTAATCAGAGTTTACCTAAATCTAGTTGCCAAGGTTTGTTCTAAACTTCCTCTGATACCAACTGTAACGCCTCGACCCCAGTTACCCAGAGTCGGTGCATTATTACATAACATTGGCATGATCACAAGAAAGATCAATGCTCGGAAGACCGATTGGTTTAGTAGCCTTGGAAACACTAGATATATTCATAATGTTTTACATTACATCATGAAGTGAAAAACTACTACAACAACATATTGTCTCCATAATCCACACTACTATCCCATCATAATATCCCTGCAGGTCATTCATAATTTACTTCTTCACTTCCTGGGAAAAATAAAACCTAGAAAAGGGGTGAGCTCAAATGCCCAGTAAGGATAACAATATAGCAGAAACTTTCATAAATAAGAATAAACATTTAAGGCAATGTATAACTAAAACAAAAGCCTTTTAAACATGAACATCAACATAGTATGTCCAAAATAAAATGAAATAATTCCATTTACTTATTCACATGGATATTCTACTAATCGAATAATCACTTGCAATATCAATAACCACTTTCATAATGATGGAATGCATAATGCCAGACTATCATAACCACATATCCAAGGCCTCGTGCCAAGACTACAAATAAGATTTTGTCAAGGCCGTGTTCCAAGACACTAGTTTGTCTCATGAAACCTACCGATGCATCGAGGAGCTATAGCGGGTTCCACCCGTCACATATTAAGTCCAATGCATTCCCATATGAAAAGGTTTACACATAACATAAACATTCGTATTAAAACTAGCATACGAAATGTCAATACTTTCATCATAAACTATGAATGGTATAAAAATATCACAAACATAGTCAAACATATCACAAAATCTTTAATACAATATAGAAGTTTTGTATCTTAATAAATCTACTAAAAATAAGCATAAAATCTATCGAATGATGTTGACATAGATGAAATCAAAACTCTTTTTAGAGAAATGTCTCTTTCTATTTTTGAAATCATTTAAGAGTCATGTATTTATAAAATAAAACATTTTCTTTGAAAATATTCTTATAAGCTTGTAAGGGAATCTTCGATGATTTTATAACGGCGGAAAATAACCGCACCCGCCGTATAAGTTTAAAAAAACATTCTTACCTTAATTCTGTCGAAAAGGTTAAAAAGCACCTTGTTTGGAAAACGACGGAAAGATTCATTTATAAACCTCTTATAAAAAGTCAATCAAGGGTATAAATGTCTTTAACCCATATTCTTGTAAATAGTAAAAATGTTTTGAAATACATTTTTAAGAAACTTGGATGTGGATGATAAAGAGATCCCAGTAGATTATTACATATACACAACCTCAGATAATGAAGAGATTGTGAAATAACCCTTAACTTGTACTTTTCCTTGGTTGGGGATGGTTAAAATCCTGTATAATGGTGAAATAATTGTTATTAAATTATACAAGAATCATATTCATTAATATGATATCATATATAATCTTTTAACATTGATTTGTTAATAATATCTTAGTATTATCGTTGTTTCGGGTGTTAACTTACTTGTTTTCTTTTATATGTTTTGTTACGTAAGACATGTTTTTAATGGATAGGTTGTATATTATTCATATCCAGAATGATATCAAGTCCTTAGATACTATTATTAATCATAAAATGACTATTATACTTGAATGGATACGATGGATAATGAATCTCATTGCGTTCGTGGAGACTGTAGTCCGTACGTATGCACGAGCGACAATATCATTCTTTTGATATTAAAATAATATATGAATGGTTCTTATATCATATATAAATAATAATTAACATGTTATATTTATTATTTACATGAGTTACATATCATTATTATACCCATCCAAATAATAATATATTGAATAACAATTACACAACGACGTGGAGACGGTAAGCCGTACGTACACACGTATGGTGACTTGTTATTCCAAGGGTGGATTGAATACTGAATACGGTTGTTCCGTATTTATAATAACATCACAGTATATATATTATACTAGAGTTATTATTTTATAATGGTAACAACAAATTAAGAAGAAGTGGAAGAAGAATGGAACTTGGAAAAGGGTGGTGAAATCATTACCTCTTCTTCAGGTTCTTCCTTTTGATTTGATCAAAAGGTCTCCTTAGGTTGGCTTTCTGATCAAACTAAGGCCTCTAAGTTTTAGTCAGGGATGTTGGGAGAGTATTTGGGCAGAGTTTGGCAGAAATAAAAGACATTTAAGGTGTTAAGAAATGAGAAGGAGGAGTGCCCTTTTATAAAAGGGGTGAGCGGTACCTTTAGAATAGCTAGAAATATTAATTTATAATAAATTCATATTCGGTTTCTAATGGCTCAAAAGTTGATTATTAAAAGGCCAAGGTGGGAATAGGTCGAAAAACATTCAACCAATAGAATTTAGATAGGTTTGGGTTACTATATTAACCTTATCTTTTAGTTTTAACTCTTAGTTAATTAGTTTGACATTTACCATGTCACTTTGTATTTTTATATTATATATTTAATAAACTTACTATATACCTCCAAGAGACCCCCAAGTGGTCCATTAATGATACACCTATCATGATATAATTATCTTGGCCGAACCCTTGATTTTTAGGAATTTAATATCAATTAATAATATAATATTTGTTTTAAAAACACTTTTATGTCAATTTTGACACTATTCAATAGTTGATTTTTGTGAAACTCATAACAGAATGATTACTTCGAACAAAGTCCATTAACACCATCCTAATATGCCATATTATCCTAGAAAATTAGTGTAATTCATTAAAAGTATCAAATTATATTTATTTGGGTATTTAAAATATAAATTATTTTAAATTTTCACTATTATGGTAATTACTACATCATCATTGTGTCATAAATAAATTAAATTATATAATGTCTAAAAATTATAAATAAAATTTAATTATGTAGGAAATCGTATTATCTTTCTAATGAATATTTACAATTGAATGTATCTTATGTATAACCCTATATTAAATATGTTTTAGTAAATAAATATTGATTTTTACTTTTTTAACTCTTCTTTGAATTAAATAATAATAAATGTCGTAATCTAATCCAAGTGGACCTAAATTATAATATTTTATTCCTAAGGTTGTTTTTGGTCGAGATACACTTGTCCAATAGAATTAGTACATGGGTTAGGGTAATATTAATATAATTTTTACCCTTAATAACCCTATATACTTATAACAGTGGTAAATAAAAGTAAAAAGTTACTATTCACCAAAAATTATTTTCATCTCATTGAACCACATTTTACTTCTTGATATTAACCGTGTCTCTCGGATTTTCGATATTCCAATCACAGATGCGGTAAAATAAGTTTTATGAAAAATTCAGTTTTTTAACTACCACTTAGTAGTTTCACTAATCATCAAAAATTGAAGTTTTTCAGAACAATGCCAAAATTTCACCCTAAGATATAATTGATATTAGAAATTCAAAAATGATGTCTATTTTACATAATTACAAACATATAAGTTGCATTAATTAATTTTATAATTAATTCCCGCTGTCACAATAAAGATCGTGTTTTTAAGAAACAATATATATCAAAAGATTGACAATTGTTTAGGTCCAATTTCAAAGTGAAATTAATTCTAATGAACACCATTGGATAAAATGGTAAAAATATATTCTAATTATACTTTAAAACCACTCAAATTCATAATTTATCACTATTAATTATTTTGATTAAAAAATTAGTTTTTAATTAAAATTTTGTAATTTTCACTATTTATCAAAATATGAAAGTTATCCGAAAAGTACCAAAATTTCACCTTAGGATAAATTCGATACTCCGATTCCAAAAATGAAGTCCATATTAAAATATAAAATATATATAATTTCAAAAAGTAGGTATTACTATTCATAACGGCTAGTTTGATTGGTTGTGGTGTGTGTTAGAACTCTTTGTTGAATACAACACACACTACTGTATCATTCAAAGGAAAGAGTACCGTGGAAGCTTGGGATGTTTCATTTTAAATTTTTGATGTCCCCATTTAGTCAAAAAGTTCAATATATTGTATTTAAAAGGGTTTCACTATTATAATTTGGTAAAAGTGCAATACTGAAAATGAAATTGTTCTTACATTATGTCTAAGAAACTCATAATATGGATTCTAAAATTATTAGGATTATATAAAGTTTAAAATTTAGTTAATACTATTCACAGCCTCTTTTGAATGACTTATATGGTAAGTCATGGTGCGCTTGAACTCGGTGTTGCGTGTAGTGCATGTTATTTAATTATTTTGAAGAAATAACACACTATGAAATCATGGGGTGTTACAAAAACTAAGGGCGGGTGAGCCCGATATAGCTCTCCAATGCATTGGGTAACGCAAAGGGGTTAAATGTTAAGGATTCTCCGACGACATTTAGGGAATATACTATGATGGGTATTCCAAACATAACCATGACGGTTACACCCTACATAAGAATTTTATGAATGACTCAAGTTAACTTTATGTATTATGATTTCTATAGTTTATTCATGATTTGATGAGGTATGTTAAAATGCATATGTTTTATGAGTAATGTATGATTTCATACATGGACTAATGTTTTCATTTCATACTTTTATCCCTTACTGAGCTTTTTATGCTCATCCCATGTTTTTCAAATGTTTTTCACATGTCAAGGGAAATGTACATGATGTGATGATAGTGTCAAGGAAGTGTCAAGGAAGTGTTAAGAAAGAATCTGTTTTTTATTTTAAATATGTTTCTATTGATGGAAACATGATTACTATCTTTTATGTAACCACTTTGTTTAAATGTGGAATTTGATGCATGATTTTTGATATAATTATCTAAAACTCTAATCCTAAAAAGATCCTCAGCGTGTATTCTTGATGTAACTCAAGATTATGTAATGTTTAAGGCTGGGGCCTTATATTATGGGTGTCAACATAGTATGCATTTATCCTCATAGGATCTAGTTATATAAAATTCCATGAACGTAATTAGATCATAAAACATAAATATTAATCCATAGAACAAAGAAACTATATAATTAATTTTTCTTGGTAATTATAACGGTTTATCATAATGTTCATCGTAGTTATGTTCTTCTAAAATCTAGCTCCCAATATTTATAAATTATTTTTTCTATGATATCAACTATAATAAATCTGACAATAGTAACCTTGGAAAAATGTTTTGTAATTAACATATGTATATGGTAAAATAGATTAAATAACATGTGATTAGACATTATAGTTCTTTTTGAATACTATTATGAATATATATATATATATTATATTGGAAACATAAAAAATGATTTTTCAAAATTCATGAAAACATTTGTAATCATTTTATTAAATCCTCGAATATAGTCAAATATATCTTATTATGACATTGGGTAAAGGAAAATAAAATAACGTTTAAACTAATAATTTTGTTAATGGGATGAAAAAATTGAATCTATCAAGAATATACATGGCCAAATCAACATTTTATTGTTAATAATCAATAAATATGACATGTAATAAATAAATTTTGATGAAAATATATCCTTTGATAATAAAATCCCAATAAACATGGGGGTAATTTTATCTAATTATTAAAAGATATAATGAATAATTTTGTCCACAATAATCATAGCATTGTGTCCTCGACTAAGACTCATCCAATAAAGGGGAAGGGATAAACAAAATACCTAAATAATAAGCAGTACATGATAACTAGTTTGTATCATGGGACTGACTCGCTACATAGTGGGGCCATATAATTTCTATCCACACAAAACATTAAAACATTATAATAATAAAATTACATCCCAAACTATGAAATAATAATTATATGGGAATTGATAAACTAAACATCCAAAGATGGTTTTTTCATTAGACTTACTGATGCATTAATGCGTTATATAATTTCTGGCACAACCCATAACTAAACATTTCCAATGCATTCCATATATATTTATTTGACAATAAAATACGTATTAAATATTCTTTTATAGTTAATAAATATGTACATTGAATGAAATATATGTAATTCAATTAATCCTTGGCCAATAGAGTAACTTTATTTGTATGATTCATTAAACGATACTTAAATATCACACTTGATGTACGATTATGAAAATAAATAGATGCTATTGAATATATACAATTTTCAAGATATCACGGTCATAAAAGATAAAATAAATTCAAATTATGATTAATAATGATAGAGAACAAAACTACAAAAAAGATACTTAAACGAGAATAACCATTTTTGAGAAAAATAATTTATAAACTATAGATTAATAAGAGACGAAAATAGTTACTAATTTAACATTAAATAAATTTTTTTATTAAATAATATTTTATTTGGAAATATAGATGGAAATAGAAGTGGAAATTTAAAATTAACTTTATTAAATAATTTGTAACATAGTATCAAAATAAATATTATTTTTCTTCCAAAACAATAATCATAACGTGTTTACAATACTTTTGTAAAATTATTTATAAAATAATTAACAGAATGGAATATGATAATGAATATATGATTATGTAGTCCAATTTAATGTGGAATATAATAATATATTTATTTCTAATGAAATCCATTTTCAAAAGAAAAAAGAAAATAATTTCTTTTTTTTATCGGTTGAAAATCAAAAAATCCATAGAATAATGGGAATATAAATTAATTTGGGAAACTATAAAAACTTGTAATTGAATGTAAATTTGAATATTGGTCATCAATGGGTGAAAATACATTTATCTAGAAATTGATGACATTTTATTTTTCAAATTCTTTTAATGAATGTTAAAAATTAACTATAAACAAATTAATAAAAGATTCAATTTCATCTTTTTAATGGAAATAAAATTTGACATAAATTATCACTAAGAAATCATAAATGTTTTGAAATGAAAATTTATGAAAATAAATAAATAATATAAGTAAGATAAGAAATATTTCTAACCAGTATAGAGAAATAAGTATGGTTTTATTATAAACATTCTTATCATTGATTTTGAAACTAATGAAACAAGAAATTAAAATATCTATTAAAACCCCCATTAATTAAAATATGTTAAGATATTTTATGGGTTTAAATATATATAGTATTTTATTCCCATATTATAATTTTAATCATAAAAAATAAAAAATAAAATGATATTTTAAAATAAACCATAATAATGATCTTAAAATTTTATATAAAAATAAATTAAGTGATTATGTAAAAAATTGTAAATCCACATTAAACAAGTAAAAAAACACAAAAAAAATTATTTTTCATAACTTTACTAGAATTATCATATCATATTCAACTTTTACGTGATATAATCTAATAAAAGTAAATTTTTATTAGAATCCCCTCACCTCAAACATTCACTTTGTTAGACATTGTTTATCTTTGTTGTGGATAAGACATATTCTTTTAAGACAATTTGGAAATAATATATTTATGGTATCGTATTAGGAAAATAAGATCACCAATGTGAGATATTATTGTTAGGGAAAAGAATATATTATTATTTTTTGATAGTTCTAATTTTTTTGTATATTTTAATGGTGGATGAGGGATCCATTAATAAATGGTAGAATTGATACTGAATTAAATAATCTTCATAAAATAAACTATATTTCATAAAAAAATTACATTAGGAAAAATTTCCAAATTTAGAAAATTTGATGATGTAGGAAAATAATCTACTAAAATAATTGATTTGTGGAAATTTTTTGTGAAATTGGAAACCTGAACTGAGGTATCTATAACCCACATTCCTGATCCTAATGCTATAAAATCCTTATTTAATAACATTACTAAAAAATAAGTGATAATAACCTATCATTAATTTAGATAATTTAAAAATTCCAAAAATTTAATATCATAAGTATCAAAAATTCCATTTAATGTATGTTTTATTATATTTTACTATCATTGGTATAAGAAATTTATTTTATGACACTACTAATCTTTTCTCAATCATTTAGTCACACTAGGCTATCAACAAGATATGTCAATAGTTGTAATCTTCTTCATAACCTGTATAATTCAAACATAAGATTAGTGTGATGAAAATTCTAATAAATAGAAATTATATAATATATTTCATCATGTGTTAGATATTAATTATATGAGAAAACATCAAGATGTTAGAAATATCTTATTATAAATTTTGGAATAAAAATGCTTTTCAAAAAGTCATGATAAAAATATATTTAATATTAAATGAAAAAATTATACCATCAAAAATGTTGTAATATAATAATAATGTACCACTAAAAAAATTCATTGTAATAAAACATAAAAATGTGGTATACTAATTTGTATATAAATCATAAGATAGTATAACATTCATAACATATTGTTTCCCTTGGTAGTCCAGAAATCACTAATTTCTTCTATCAGTAGATCGTGATTTACAACATATCTAATTATGTGTATCAGGTGTAGATTTCTATTTTCCTTGGTGTATTGGTCTTCACTACCAATTCATGTTAGTGGATAAGGAGTAATACCTATTACCTAGGGTGAATCAGGCATCACTAGCTATTTTCCTCGGTTGTCTGGGATTCACAATCACAACTAATTTCTAATTATCTAATGAGACGTCAATATTTACCTAATTAATTATAGTTTTAGACAAGGCCAACACATTATATATCTATAATTGACACATATATGTTACATTGTTACATTAAATTAGTTTTAAATTAAACATAATAACTTTAACTCCTGTAAAATATGTGAGTTTCATGTGAAATGGTTCTAGAACATTCCATAAGAGATATAGGGAATGATGTGGTATGGTGACTTAAAATATCCCCAGGGTAACATAATAATAATTATGGATGTTGATATAATGGAAAAAAGACATGTTTTAGATAATTGGATAAGTAATTAGAAAATTTAAAGGTAATAATCATTTTCTAAGATTAATATTTTTTTATAAATGTTTTATTTTAAATAAAATATATTGCGATTAAATAAAATAATCATTTAAACCCAAAAGGGATTAAATGTTTTAAAGTAAATTATATTTTAAAAACATTAATTATGAATATTTGAAAACCATAAATAATTATTTCTTAAAAATATAATCCTTTAAAATCCCTTTTAAATGGAAGAAATATTTTTAAACATGATATGTTTTCTTTGGAAATGTATGAATAATTATTTTTTTAGAAAAATAATAATGCGTTAAAATAATTTGGAAAACCCTTTTAAAACAACGAATGAATCATATTAAAATAGAATTCTCATATAAAAAGAGAAACCATAAAGACTGTTTTGGAAATTTTTTTAACCATGAATGTAATAGATGAAGTTATGGGTTAAATTCACTATTTGTTTTTCATGATACATTCATAATGTTTTTAGAAAATGTTTAATTTAATAAAATTTATACCAAATTGGATGAATAACAAAGGAAATAATGTTTTTTGAGTAAATGTATAGGGGATGATATATAATATGGTCATGAAAGGCTAACTGTTTGAATTTTTTAAAATACATTTATTGATAAAAAATTTAATAAAAAGGTTTAATAAATAATTATTTTCAATTGAAGATAAGGTAAATATGAAGTTCACATGAAATAATACATTATAATGTTTCCAATTATATAGTTCTATATTGGCATGAAGGTAAAATATGGAGATAGAATATAAGTCATCATTAAAGAGGATGGTAAATATTTGAAAAAAATATAATTTTTGAGAAATAAAACCATTAAAATAGAATATTTTAATATAAAATTTCAATTTATAATGAGTGATAATTAATTATATTATAATAATATAATAGAAAAAATTCAGCTTATAAAACTGTGGAAAAATATAAATAGTTTTGACTCATGAATAGAACTTGACTCATGAAAGACCACTTACATCATAATTATATTTCATTTTGATTTATCATTAATGTTATAACATGTAATAGATTTTAGAAATATTTATATTTAATAAAAAAATATCTTAAAAGAATTACTTGGCCAGAATATACACAAAAAAAGTAAAAAAGTGGTAAATATCCATCATATCCCAATGAAGCAAAATTAAGATGTAAAAAACTATTACACACAATCCTACTTATCCAAACATTAACTAACAACCTATATAAAAAATAAGATACATTAATCATCTATTTTTGAAACTTATTCACACATATAATGTTTTATAAAATTTATTTAAAATCATTTATTATAATTATATTAGTTATTTATGTTTTTTTTCATAATTTTATGCTATTATTTTTTATTGATTGTTTAGTACTAGGTATGTTATTTAGAATATTGTTTATAGAATAAATTTTAATTATTAATAGATAAATATAGGTACATTAAAATTTTCAATAATGGATTGAAATGATATAATATCATTTCATACGTTTTTTGGTTAGGATTCATGTTGAATATTATATTGACGAGCTTTTTTTGGTGATTTATAATGATAAAAAATGAGGTATAATAATAATAAGTTTTGTATTAGTATAAAATTTATAGATTTAACTATTGTTATATGATAATTAATTCCTATTAAAACTAGATATTTAGTTTCCCCAGTCATCCATGTCATTTTTCTATAATATTAATTGTGTTTGTGGTTAAACTGCCCCAAAGATATTAAGAATTTTATAGACATCATATTAATTCATATATTTTTTAGAACCCTTAATGTAATGCAATGATGAATAACTAAGCATGGTGATTATAGAGGTTGTAGTCTTCTTGTATAAATGATGACGTCGTCGTTTTTTTTAATAGTTATAGAGAAAGGTGAAAATTTGATCTTCTATTTGTATAATAAAATTAAAGAATGTTATTAACACTGATGTTATCATTGTTTCATGTATATAATTGTTTTGATAGGGTAGAAGAAGAAACTAATTAAAGGGGATCAGCTGAGAACATTAAATCTTCCTTTGGATATTCTCTAATTGGAAACACTAGGATGCTCCGTAACATGGACTTTTTGAAAAGACTATGTATTTTATGACATGGAGATATATTTTAAGAGATACAAGAGAAGATATTCGGTTAATCTAAGGCATTATAATTAGTGTTAAAATAGATTTGAGGATAGCTACCATTATTGGTGAAGGGAATGTCAATTGAGTAAATATAATTTTAATACAATGAGAGCATATATTTCACATGTAATGTGGAGAAAAATTGGGAAATAATGTATTTGTATTACTTAAGATAGATCCACCCTGAATAATCTATTTTATCCCATGTTTTAAACATATTTTTATGTGTTTTACTCTTATATTTTTTAATTTAACAAATTCAAATTCTTATCGTGGTAATTAATTTTTAATTAACTAATTTAATCATAATGAAAAATCCTAAAGAAAGAATTATTACTTAATTTGAAACTAATCACTATAAAATTTTGAAAAAAAATTATCCAATAAAATTTATATATGAGAGAAAAATAAATTTTAACATTAGCACATGTAACATGTGAAACACATTTTTAGAAAAATTAAATTACTATATTAAAATGTCTTGTTTAAGAAATTATTATCATTGTTTTTTATTTTTTCGGACATTAATTAATTTATTATATACCAAATTGGATTTATTTTACATAAAAAGCTTATCTCAGAGACTGAAATCATAATTAGAATACAAAGTCTAAATCTAGTTTTTATTGGAATAATATTGGTTAATTTTCATAATGTTTATCATGGGCTTCTTTAAATAATTCATATTGTGATAAAATTATTAATTTAACTCCATGTATACATTCCATTTCATTAAACAAGTTTTATGATGTTTTTTGTTTTAATTACATTACAATATAGTGAAAAACACCACAGTTATAGTAAAACCTATATTCCTTATTCACCCAAAATACTATTTTTTTTAAACTTGGAAGATAATATTATGGTAACTTTCAAATTATGAATAATAAATTAATCCAATATCATAAAATTAAAATTCAATGATTTATAAATATAAAATATTAATAAAAATGAAAAATTTATAAAAACCTTTTTTATCGAAATATATAATTTTAAAAATTAAATGTTCTCAATATTAATTCATATTAATTTACAATTTAATGAATGTCAAAATGTTATTTTTTTTAATATTTAATATTATCACAATAATAATTTTAAAGTGATTAATTTAATTTTTTTTCCAAAAAAGACTTCACATTAAAAATAAATCGTGAAAAATTCACCTTTTAACGTTTAATAGTTTCAATCACATACCATTACTTATTTATCATCCAACCCATAAATAAATGCATAAATAATTCATAAAACTAACAATTATATGTAAGGAATATAAATATATATTTTTATGTAAAGTATTTTTTACCATTTTTATTTACTTGAGGAATATTATAATTGTAAATTTTTAATTATTTCTGTATATTCTATTTCATTATTTTAATAAGGGATCTTGTGGATCATTTTATTTTGGTGATAAATGTTAATGAATATATTAAATATAGTTTTTAACTAAATGAAATATATAAACTAAAATAATTGGTTATTACAGTCTCTCCCTTAAATAAACGGTGTCGTCGTAATTATAATTTACATTACAAAGGAAAAATATAAAGGTATATAAAACATGGACACATATCAAGATCGAATTACTAAAGATATATAAAACTATCAAACACAGAAATATTTTTTGAATTGTCTTATAATATCATTCAATTTTTCAATAAAGATTTGAGCCAAGTTGTCTATCATTATTATGTATAAAAGTCTACATTATATAATTTTTATTCAATATGATGTTCATATTCATACATCGATTAATTTACAACCGTAGTTTGATATGAAATTTGATTTCTATATTTTTTTTGAATTTAAAAGAGAATTTCATCCATCCATTGAATTCTAATAAATAGGACTTATATTCTAATAATATCTGAGACTTTTGGCCCACTATGCCCCTAAGACATGAAATTGAGTAGTTTCATCTTATTAGAAAATCCCTGAGAAAATTGATCATATCAGAAGAATTCATCATGAATGGAAAACATGACCCATGACTGAAGGACATATATGGGAACACCCATTTCTCATTGTAGAACTATAAACATCCGGTTCAAGGCATTATATATTTTTGTTCATGAGTAGATTTTGATTTGAAAAGGCATTGGAGAGGGGTAATTCCAGTGTAGTAAATTAATAATGGATATTAGTTTTTCCCCTAGGAATATGGGGTATATAATCTTTGATTTTCTTCATCTAGGAATTGGGTTCGTGAAAGGGTCCCCTCCTTACCCAATTAAAAATATGAATTATTAGATAATAAAATAAAAATAGAATTTTTCCTAGGTGAAGATAAAAAATCTATTTCCAAAATTGAATTAGATTCAAATAAATGAATAACCATTTTTTATTGGATGTTATATAATCCCACAAACCTTTATAGAGATTTATTTACCAGGGATATAATAATGATACATTTAATTATGATTACATATAATTTAATACTTAAAAATTAGTGAAACATGCATAAAAAAAACATCATAAAATTTATTCTAAATAATAATTATATCTATAACCACTAAATTATCTCTATGTACATTAATATTAGTTTTTTCATATTGTTTTTATCATTCCCATTATCTGTAAGGTTTTTACAGTCAATTTTTATTATAATCCCTTATATTGGAACACTCTGTTTTATAATATCTAAATTCCTCACATCTGAAAATTAAATTTTGTAGTAGAGCCTTACGATGAAAATTATATTATCCAATTTTTTTACTAAAATATTCCCTTTTCCTCAACATATTATTTCTCAATTATCCCATTTACCATATAAAAAACACTCTCCATTTGTTTTGGTAGATTCCCATAGGTTCCTCTTCCGTCATCTTTTGCATGAAAAAATTGAAATTATTTACTTCATCATATTTATATCTTGATCTACTATTAAAATCCATCATTATATTCTTTGGTGTGTTTTGGAATTACCCAAATTTTACATTTTTCATCATAATTATTTCTATATTGTTTGGTATAATCATAGTATTTCTCACTCTAGCTATTATTTCTTTAGGTTTTTTATTTTTACAATATTAACTTCGTCAATAGGACCAGTAATTAACAAGGTTCATCCAATAATAAAGCCTTACAAAAACTATAATTTTTAATCGTGAGTGATCAATAATAACATCATAAGTAGATTTCCTAATTAACCTCATGAAAATTTAATCTTAAGTTTTCTCACATTATGATACAATATACAATCATTAGAAAGTATAATAATTTTTGTTATACAAAATATTATTTATGTTATGTTTATTATACTTCTAAATATAATCCCCCAAAGTATTTGTGTCACAAAACAACCCTGTTCAACCTTAAACTGCTCACCCAAGACAATCTGTGGCAAGCCCCAAATTGTATTCTCAATTCCCTTGGGTTGAAACAAGTTATAAGAATAAAAAGAGTAACCAAAGGGAATGACTTAACCCAGTATTAAAATAATGAACCCGGAAAATATAATTAAATATAGAAACCAATTTAAATAAATATAAATACCAAATTTATCACCATCTTAAATAATGATGAAAAAAAACGATACAAAAAATCCAAAACTGAAAAACAGCTGACCAAGAAATCTCTATGTAACCCCTATTTTTACTCTCAGATACCAAAACCTATAAACACCCATAGAAATCAAAACAATTCACAAAAAACTCACCAAAGTAAAAAAAAATAAAGAACTATACTTGGGAGTATTTAAACGTAGTAGTAATACCCAATCAAATAATTTCATAATGAACTTCCATAAAAATAATAGAAACCTCAACATGAGGTTTGAAATAAAATTTATAAAAAATTATTTTTTCTACTTGTTTTTAACTTTTAATGAAAAAAAATTTCCATTTCCTTTTTAACACTTGAAATAATATTTTCATTCAAGAATGATGTATAATAATTTTAATGAAGAATGATGAAATTACATTAAGAGAATTGGGAAAGAGTATAAAACATTTTAAAAACCGTTTTTCGTAATCATTTCAGAACATTCTAAATATTTTTTCAAGAAGCCACACTGCTCGAAGAAGCTGAAACTACAAGAATTCAACAAGGGTAATGATAATAAATGACATTAGGATATATAACCGACAATACATCTCAATAATCCACTGTAAAAAATTATGTTCTAATAGATATGGATGAACATGGGAGATGAGGGATAATTCAAAATATACTAATAGATGTTGAATCATACCAGAAATAATTCGTCACTAAATGAAATCAATAACTCATGAATGATCGGCTAGGATCTACATAGTATAGACTGAGGGGAACAATCCCTTATAAATGAAACTCAATATATCCTCTACCAAGGGATACAATCCAATTCATAATAATTTCTAGTGAATAAATTGTTCACAGAAGATTTTCTCATTATAATTGGTCAACATGTGATGATGTAAATCAGATGAACCAACCAATTCCAACTAAGTATCCAATGACATGAATATATATAAAAATAATTCAGACAACAAGCATTCACATTGTCACTTCATTTATCAAACTCTGGCTTTACAATTCATAGATCACAAAGGTGTCCTCACTAAGGAACTCATATATGGATCAATGTAAAAGGGTCATGAGGATTCCACAATAAGGAAGTCCCACCCATTAAATATAATCTATGAAACATGATTATCCATAGAGTGGTTTCATAATAAACATTTTCATTGACTACACAATAAACATCCAAACCAGTTTCAAAAATCCACTTTTAAGATCCAAATATTCCATTACAAAAGGTAAATATACACCATTTTTTATTTCAAAAATCATTTATTAAATTTAACTTCATTTATTAAACCACATTTTAAATCCAATTCCACTTAAATTAAATTTCCAATGGGCCCCACACCATCATCACATGTCAAACCATTTTTAAAGAAACAAATGCATGTTTATTTCATGGAAAATTCATTTATTAATCAATTTGAGGAACCCAATGGAACCATCTAGATGTCAAAATTATTTTAACAACAAATAAATTATTTAAACATCCCAAAATTATCAAAAAACCCAACCAGGAATTTTATCGAACAGTTGGTGTGCATGACATAAAAAAATTCTATTCGTCACAAAATAAAGAACACATAACCACTTTCACACCAAAAAATCATTCCAAAACTCACAAATTAATTTTAAACATTAAACGTTGGGGCTAAAATAAATAAATAATTTATTATTAACATAAAAATGCAAGTGAAAATGAAAACCAACCAAAATCATATTGCACAACAACAAAGCCAACCCAAAACAACTTGGTAAAGGATCCATGAGCTAGGATCCACCAAGAGAATACTTAAATAAGAAACAATCCTAACATAACTCAATGGGAAACATAAACCCTAGGTCCAATAGACCACAAGAAAGGATAAACCCAAAATAAAATAGAAGAAAGTGGAATACAGACAAGAAAAAATAATTATACATTGAGAGATCTAGCCCCCAACATGAATAAAAAACTAGATCCACACCAAGGGAGGGGAGTGGAGGCTTAGAGATCCAGTTAGGGGAACCATTGGGGTCACACCAACCAAGTGATGAATAGGGTGAAATTTTGTAGATACAATCCCAAGAGTGTATAATATGAATTTCAAAATATTCATGACATGGACACTACATACAGTTAGGTCTCATAGTTTACCAAAGAATGCACCAACCATGAAAGAATAACTAGAAACATATGGAACCTATATGGTTTAAAAACCATGTACCAACCATGCTAAAATAATGTATTTTAACACATAGACTCCCTGTATACTAGACGTGTGGTTCAAAAAACATTGTACAACTATGCACTATGCCTCAACCAGCAAGCCAAAGCTGCATGGTTTCGTATAATTATTTGTACAGTTTCCTCTAACAATGAAACTAAACCATGAAATATAATAAATAATAACCAAAAAAATTAAACATGGAAGAACCCAAAATCTTGAGAAAACATCATTGCTAAAAGAAATATTAGAATTGAGACCAAAAATAAAAACACGGATCTGAAAATTCTCCCCACCATTATGCTATATTCACCCAAAAATATGAAATAACCTCTACTTGATCTACTAAATACTTTGGATTTCCCTATCCCTATAATCAATCCTCTCTATAAAGAAATTTCCACCCACATTAAAATAAACCTTACACCTCTTGCCAATAATAAAACAACAACCGATATGAAAATATCTTAATAGGATTCCAAAATAGGCTCCCCAGGATTAGCAAACAACTTCCACTGAATAATTCTATTATAATTTTCAACTAGACCCATAGGATCTATGCACCATTAATAACTGACTAGATTGAACTAATAACAGAAGTCAACATAAAAACCCCAACATGAACCAAAAATAGATCTTTTCCACACAGTGCAATCGCCCCACCGTAAGGGGCCCTATCGAAAGATACTCAAGTAAAGTAGTAGCCAAAGAATGATAAAGAAAAGATACAATAATTTCATTTAGACCACTTTCTACCTAAACGATGAGACAAGAACCGATCAAAATATCCCCACACCTCTCATAGTTTCTTTCTACATGAAAATCATTACTTGGAGGCCTATTTCTGGTCCCTTGATGTTTTTAAGCATCTAATTCCATAGAGTCAAGATCTAATGACCCCTTATTGGTACTCTTACTCTTGGTGTGACAAATAGCTTCAAAAAACCCCATAAAAAACATAAGTCCACAACATGTCACATAACTTACCTCGAATGAGAAATAATGGAAAATGATACCAAAAAAAGAAACCTTGTCTTAAAATGGAATGATCTCATAAAATCTAAAATAAAATCACTCTTTTATGATAATATGAGTTCTACAATGATCCAAAACATTACCTAAAAATTTAAAAAAAATATAAACCCACCTGAAAAAACCATTAAAATAGAAATGGACTTCAAACCGAACAAAACGAAACACAACTCCTACAAACGAGAAAGGGTGACTTTTGAATAGGTGGACCTAGAACCACAAAACTTCCTAGAAACACCATGATAGAACCATTCCATGTGACATAGGCATCCATAGGAACAATAAGTCATAAAGGAATTATGAAATGAAATATTTTTATGATTTCATCTTGCAACACTAACGAAAAAACCTGATCCCACGCTTAGAAAAATCTAACGAAATATTATAAGGCCTTTTAATTCTAATACCAACATCGAAAACTTCATTCTACTACCCCAATTCCCTAATAGGATTCCCATCATCACTTCTAGGATATGAAAGAGATAATACTACCAAAAGAACTCCCAATTTCATAACTTCTACATGAAAAACTTACCTCACAACATAATCAAGTGTCTACATTGAACTTTGACACATTTGACTGAATATTAGGATGATGCCCAAACTCAAAAAAATTGAGCCTTCAATGATTCATCTACAATGAAATCATGATTTAAAGGAACAATATCAATAAAATTACTGTATTACTCAATCAATTATTCATCAATTTTATTCAAACATCACATCTTCATCCCTGTCACCTCCTTCCCTATCTAAAAACCAATTCTGAATATACAATTCCTTGAATAACTCTCAAGAAAGATCTTATCAGGGATTGTATTGATAGAACATCTTTCGTTACATCTTTTTCATTTCTTTAAGAATAATTTTAGTAAACCTCAACTTTAATGACATATTCAAGTCAAGGATAATGATATTAATTTCAATTTTTGTTATATACACTTATACTTTGAGAGGATCTTATTGACCATTAAAGGGAGGTGGATTTTACATTAAAAAATTCAATAATCAAATCAGTTTTTTGATCATGTGTAATAACTAATAACAAGGAACCACCTATATATATTGCATGATTATCCACCAAATTATTATGGGGGAAAACGCTATGCTACAAAAAAAGAGCTAAATCAAAACTAACTCATAGACAAGGGTTCTCAAACTCAACACACCACATAAAAACACATCACAAATCACAGGAAAGCAATTCACACAATAACTAATCATTCAATACATCATAAATCAAATTTTAAAACACTAATGAATGAAAATAGAGTTGGTAGGTTACACACTAAAAAATTGTACTCCATGTATTATAAGACATGCACAATATCATGCAACCCAAAAAACTCATAAACTCCTGCCATCACCCATCTGATATCCACAAATATTTTTTCTTGTGATCACCAATGGAAATACCAGAGTCCAAAACAAAACAATCCATTTCAAAATCAATAAGTCATTTCAAATTCCCAACAAACATGAAGTCAAAAACCATTTTTGAATTCCACACTTCATCCCCTTTCATCATGCTAAAAAACTAAATCTCATGGATTTCCATCGCAATCATACAATTAAACCCATTCAAAACATGGTTTTGTAGCTCATAAAATTATATTGCATCAATATGGGTTTAAAAAACATCTAAATTATAATGGTATATTCAAAATAAGTATGAAACTTCATTTTTTATTCTTTAAAAAACCAATCCATTTTCATATTAATTTCCATTTTAAAAATTTCAAAACAATATTTTTTGAAATAGTTTTTTGAATGAAGGATGGTCAAAAAAATAAAAATGGTAATCTGGTGTGGATGGATAAATTTTCCATATTCTTAGAGATCGTATTCCAATCGCACTACCATTATAGAGAGTATTATTAGATGATGTACCCAGTTTTAAATGGATTTACAGGCCCCGACAGCTTAGTCATAGATTTATCCCAACTCACATTTCATTTCCAAACCAAAAAATAGATAATAATTACCAAAAGAACCAAATGAATCTAGTATTCCCAGGGAAACTCAATTCTAGGAATAATATGTGTTAGACAGACAACCACCAGACCTACACCCCATGCTCTAAAAAAATCAACAATAGCTTCCTTTAAATCCCAAATAACATAGGTTTTTTTTAAAAAACTCTCTCTATAGGAAACAAACTTTGATGACTTTATGTCATGAACTAACATGGGTAAACCCTGAACTGCTCACCCGACCCAATCTATGGCAAGGTTTGAAGGGTGTTCTTAGACCCAAGATCTATAAACCAGTGTCAGGAATCAACAATGTTACCAATGTGAACAATTTCTCCAAATAGAAATAAATAAACTAAAAAACAAAAATAAATAGGAAAGTACAAACAGATAAATATATTTACCAAATTTATCATCTTTTTAAAAAAAGATGAAAATACACTAAAATCTATGCCATAAATCCTAGTCTGAAAACTTGACAACCAAGACATCTCCATGTGACCTTGAGGGTAACTCTCTAATGCCCAAACTAACCACCACCTGTGGAATTTAAAACCAATTTGTTAGTTGAATCGAAGGATTAAAACAAGTGAGAACTTGTGGAGTGAGTACTAAAACACAATAGGCCTTTCCAATAAAATCTATTTGTAATGCACTTCATTTAAAATAAAAGAAACAACAACATTATGTTTGAAATTAAATATATAATTTTACACTTTTTACATGTTTTTATCTATAATGGAAAAATCAGTCCATTACACTTTTTACCACTGAAAATTTCATTTTCATCCATGGAATAGAATTATGTATTTTGAAGAAGAATGATGAAATTCTATTCGGAAAACTGAGAAAGTGAATATAAATTTTTAAAACCCTTTTTCTAAAACCCATTAATAATTTATAATTTTTTCTAAAATGCACACTGCTCAAAGAATCGAAAACAATAGGCATTCTATAAAATAATTTCAAAAAATAACATTATGATATACCATCAACAATGCATCTCAATTATCCGATGCAATGATCTATGTTACGATATACATGGGTGAACCTAGGAGGTCATGAATAATCCATAACATTTTAATAAATGTTGACTCATTCCCACTATCATTCCTCACTCAATGAAATCAATAACACCCACATGTTAGGCCATCACAACACAGTACAGACGAAGGGGAATTATCCCATAACAATGAAAATCAATATATCCTCTAGGTATGAGACACAAACCAGTGTGTAATCATATATAGTGAAATAATAATTCTTAGGAAATTTTATCACAATGCAAGGTTACCATGGAATGATGTGAATACAGTGACACAACCGATTCCAACTGAGAATCTGATCACATGAAAATATATAATAAAAATTTACACAACAAAAATCACTCATGTCTCCCTAATGATCAATCTCATACCATATAACTCATATATCACAAAGGATTCCACACCGGGGATCCCCTATTCTACTTAAAGAAAATGGGTAATGATGATTACCTAGTGAGGATGTCCAACCCAATCAATATAAACAAAGAAATATGATTATATATGGAGGGTTTTTATAATAAAATTTTTCATTTATTTCATAAAAGCTCCATACAACCCTCAAATATCATCTTTTAAGAACCAAAACTACCTTTCTAAAAGGTACAAATACACCATTTTTGCATTTCTGAAATCATTTATAATATTTTATTTATCTGTTCACACAAAATTTTAGAACAAATTCCACTTCCAATAAATTTACAAATGCACTACACACCATCATCACAAGTCAAACAATTTGTAAAGAAAAAAAATGCACACTGATTCTAATTAAATAGTATTTTTAAATCCATTTGAGTAACCCAGTAATACCATTTAGATTTCATAATATTCATTCATAACAAATCCATTATTTAATTATCCTAAAATACAAAATAAAATGTAACCAAGAATATTTTCATACATTTGTGTACATAACATAACAAAATAATGCCATTTTCCTAAAACCTTGGGAAAAATCACCACTTTATACACAAAAAATAATTCCAAAAATATCACATCACTATTATATATTCAAGAATGGTGAAAAAACTAGAAAATGTTGATTCATAAATTGGAATGTTATGTAAAAAGGAAAAATACCCCAATATTATGGAACTTTTACAATTCTAAACTCAAATAACCTTGGGAAGGGTAAAAGATTCAATATTAACCAAGAAAAATTAAAAACAAGAAAACACACATAAAATATAATTGTGAAACATAAAACTTATATCATAAAAACATTATGAGAGGATAAATGCAGGGGAAAATGTTAAAAAGAGGAATAAAGTTAATATAATAGAGGAATACCATGAGATATCTATCACCAAACACGAAGAAATAACTTGATATACACTAAGGGACAAGAGTGGAGGCTTGGAGAGTAATGTAGGGGTTCACATTGGGTTACACGTACTTGGTCATGAAGGGGGTGGAATTTTGGGGTTAAAATTCTGAGAGGGTAGAATAGAAATTTACAGTTTTAATGACCTATACAATGTACATGGGTAAGTCGAAATGTTTAACTAATAGGGTGCTAACCATGCACCCCTCATTGGCCATAGAGGGAACCTATACAGGTTGACCGCATGATTTGAGAAACTATGTACCAACCTGGAGAAATGGTTTTGTCTAAACATTGAGCCTCTCTATATGAGTGTTTCATGGTTTAAAAAACCATGCTCAAGCAATGCACCATTCCCAAACACAAAACCAATGCTTTACGATTTCCTTGGATAATTTGACTGCTCTCATATAACCATGAAAATAAATCATTGAATCTTTTTAAAAACACTTCAAAAATAAAATATTAATCATTAACTCTTGAAACATGATAAAAAATACCATTTAAAAAAGATAAAATTGAAAGGATACCCAAAAAAAATATGGGTGTGACAATTTTGGAAGTTAATCCATCATAATGGATTTTACAGAGAAACATAATCCACTAGAGAGTGTCCTGTATGTGTATTTATTTAGGTGCATAGTCTTAAGACCACTAATAATGAAATTAGTGATGAAATTTTTTTATTCAATTGAACTTTTTAGTGTAATTTCCACAGGGTACTTGTATTTAATATCTATATCCAAATTCTAGTATCTATGTAGGGATGTTACTTCTATGAAACAAAACATTCTCTAAATTAAAAAAACATCATGATTTTATAAACAAAATAGGATCATCCTTAATGTTTTCACTAAATATATGTCATCATAATAACTAAAATTATTTAAAATAACCATAAAAAATATCTAAAATATACTATGTTACCAATTGAGGTTCTTAGGCTGACACTCCACGGTTTAGTTCTAAAGACACATTCTTTCAAAATTTGATTTGATAAATATTGAAATAATCCTATCTTAATTTAATATAATTTACATACATTAATTTTTAGATCATACAATAATCACACAATCACATTAAATGAAGGTTTACTGTTGTTGAGGATTATCTACACAACCAATTTATTTTAGAACACATGTAAAAATTTCTCTATAATTGAGCCACAATATAATATCTTTGTAACTTATCATATGTTATTGTCTTCTACAGAACCTAGGGAACTGAGACATAATAAATGAGTGAGAAAAAACAATCATTATGGAAAAAATTCATCAACATTTTATTAAGTGCTTTATCATATGAAAATAAGAAATTATGAGAAGTAGATAAATTACTTATTAATAAATCAATGAATAATTTTTTCTCTCTATATTTTAGGATCGACAATCAAATAATCTCAAAACAAGAAAACTCATTCCATGGTCAAAATATGTGAGATAATAATCATGCTCCATTTAGAATTATCATATGAATTTAAAATTGATATTTTTAGTATAAAAAAGTAATGAAATCATAACATTGTGGAGCCTGAATCGCTTATTTTTTCCCATAGTGGATTCTGCATCATTACCAATTTACATTGGTGGATCAGGATTCCCCACATTTTATGATAATATATTAATAAAAAAATTCATGTATACCATTGTGGATTAGGATTAACCACATATTTACCATGATGGATTTGGAATCACTACCAATTTCCATTTTTTGATCTGGCATCAAAACATATAGATTGTGGTGGATTAGGCTTCAAAAAATTTTCCTTTAGTTGACCAAGTAACACAACAAGTTTCCCATTATATCATGAGATATAATTCTCCCCCCAATGAAATAGAGGGTTATATAGGACACAACCATCCCATAATAATAATTTATACATATATGTTCTATTTAAACATAAAAATATTCATACATTAACCATTACTTAATTTACTCATAGGGAAGAGATTATTTTCATAAAAAACATTCCTATAATATCCATTAATTTATAAATAGAAATAATTCGTATTTTTGATTTAATATATCCACATTATAATATATAGAGAATTAAATATGTCAACATAGATAAATAATAACCATATAATATAATTGGATGAATTAGTTAAAAATTGAAATGAAATACAACACTTATTCTAACATGAGAAATCCTTAAAATAGTTTTCAAAAAAAAATACGTTGATATAAATACAAATTATTATTTAAGAAAAATGGTTAAAAAAATTATAACAAATAGATGATTTGAAATACCACCTGTATGATGACATAGAAACCCTAAATAATATTTCATTGAAAAAACTCATTTAAACCCCACTTATAATTACGAATTTCATTTAAAATAAAAAAAATTACTTTCACAAAATATAATAAAAAATCAATTTTTTGGAAAAATAAAATGATGAATCATAAAACAGAACGATAATGTAGTGATGGAAACTATAAAATAATTTTTTAATGAATTTATTTTAAAATACTAGTAAATGATAAATATGTGGGTATCATTAAAAAGTCATTTTAATAAATTTAAAATTCATTTTATTAATGAAAAAGAATAAAAATTTTAATTTATTAATAGATCCTCGAGTGGTATATTGTGGGTTTTAGAGGAATGGCGGGGTATAAAATAAAATGTAGATCATGAAAGCAAAACCATTGGAATATTTTAATATATAATTTTTGAAAGACACCATTATAAAATGGGTTAATAAAAAATTAATTTCAAGATAAGAGTAGGGAGATATGAAGCCTATAGTAACATTATATATTCGAATAAAACCATATGGTATAAAACATTTCAAAGAGAATTATTTATGACTCAACAAAAGAATTTGAGTCAAAATACACATTAAATCAATGTTGAAATTTTTTATTGATGACCCGTGATAGGTATAAAATTATATAAATTTTAAAATTCATTATATTTCATGAAACAATATGTTTAAAAACATCCATGACCAATACATATTCCTCAACCATGAAACAAGTGTGGAATATGCTTCAAATATCAATGAAGTAAAATTAAGATGTGAAAACATTCACCTTAAATATATATTAAATGATAAATTATAAGAACACTAGTTTAATAGAAATAGATATTTTAATCGCCTATTTTTGAAAATAATTCATACCAATAACCTTTTAAAGTATTAATTTATAATAATTTATTATAAATATATTAGTTAGTTAAATTATATTTTCAAAATGGGATGTTATTAGTTTTAATTTCGTGTTATGTACATGTTTCATAATATAGATGTTGATTATTGATTTTTGATTAATTGTTAACCATTATTAAATTATTTTATGTAATATAAAATATTTTCTCAAATTATATATCATTATATTATTTCATTTCATATAAATTTTTGTTATGATTCATGAAGATAAAGAAATATGCATGTTTCTGTAATTTGAAATGAAATAATAATTGTAATTAATAATTAAATTAATATTAATTTAACATCTAATCAACCATATACCAAAAATTATTTTTCAATTAATTTATAATAAAACCATCATTTATGTTTTCATATTAATCGTTGATATAAATTTATATCATTGATCATTTATGAGGATAAACAGACCCGAACAAGAACACGTTATAACCTATCTCTAAATATGTTAAAGAAAGTTATTTTTTTTTGAATAATTTCATTAATAAAAAAGTATAATATTTTATTTAGATGATTTTAAATATTTTAATGGGTATAGAAGAGATATTTATATATAATAATATAATATCCTTAATAATAAAAATACATCACTTTTGTGGATGTTCTAGTCTGCACGTTTTCACGAAGAACACATTTGTTTTCTGTTGATCAGTTGGATGTGAGGTACATTTTTATTATATTACAATAATAATAATGTTATAAATGTAATATTAATACATTAATGATATTATTATAACAATTATTGTGTAGCTGTGATAAAAATCAAGCATTCCATTCAGGGAGGTGTTAACCCACACAAATGCATGACGATGCCATCATCTTTTAAATGGTTTTGATGGAATGTGTAAAATGGATATTGAATTTGTATAATAATATTTCAAAATTTTAATTGTAACAATTTTATTGCATATATATATTTATATTATGTTTAAATGAAAAAATAAAAAATCAATTAAAATGGAATTTTTTAGAACATTACATATCTTATTGGACATTCTCCCTTCGGTTACACCTTAAGGATCCTTTTCATGGTATTAGGAAAAAATCATTGATTCTGAGACAGGGGGAAATATTTTCAGAAAATTTAGGGAATATATTTTATAAATATATTTCTTTATATTTAGTGGATAAATAGGGTTGCAGTGATCTAATTTTATAAGTGAATGGAAAGATATTTTTTTTAACATTAACATTTTAATATAAATTAAACACATGTTTCACATGGAATTTCGATAAAATTTGGACAATAATGGAGTTTTATATGTTTTACAGAAGATAATTCATCATCAATTAATTTTTATCCCATATATTAAACTTGTTTTTATGTATTTAAATCTATGAATTTCCAAGTGTCCATTTTTCGGTTTTTATGGTGGAAATTAATTTAATACCTTGGAAAATAATTTTTACCTATGTAATTAAATTTTAATACCAATAGAGTAACTTATTTAATATTTTGTACATACTGATTGAAAATATAAAATCAATTTAATGAAGTAAAATATATTTTTTTAGAAAAATTAATAAAAAAATTAGTGCATGAAAAACAGAAAAATATTTTTTAAAGAGTTTTTTTATTTAAAATGTGATTTTGATGAAAAAATAAAAAAAATTATTTATTTTAATGACTTTTTTTGGTTTATTATTAAAATAATTATAGTAATAGAAATTTAAAATAAGTTCAACCTAACATCAATGATAAAAAACAATATTAAAATTGATATGTTAATAATAGTTCTTATTTTAAGAATATTACATGATTATCAGAATTATGAACATTGGTACTCTAAATACAACATATATATTATAAAATGCATAATTTTAACTCATAAATAAATTATTATTCTAAAAAATGTTTAGTATTTTCTTATGATATGCTTAAATCTTGATATATTCATAAACACTATTGTTTTAGGTAAAACTGTATTTTATACTATTCATAAAAAACATTTTTATTGGGAAAATGTCAAAACAAAAACATAGGAAATTTTTTCCTGATTATTCAAAAAATTAAGTTTATTATATCATGTTTAAATTCAAACATGTAAAATTTTACCATATAAAAGAAAATATAAGAGGTAAAGGAAATTAATTTTTATAATAAATATAATCATATAAAAATTAAATATTTTTATTTTTAGTTATTATAAATATATAATTAAATTTGGGATGATATATTAATTTAATAATATTAAATATTATCTTAAAAATATTTTAGAATCAAAAAAATTAATTTATTAGGTAATATAGATGTCACATTAAAAATATATTTATTTTAAAAAATCCCCTTTTAACGTTTAATAGTTTTAATGTCATCCACTGAATTATTAATCTTCTCAGACATAAATAAATAAGTAAATATATATTTAATAATAATAATTATATTTAAGTAATTTACCTCTAAATTTCTATAATAAATCAATTTTTCCAATTATTATTTTCATGAGGATTTATTGTTATTGTAGTTTTTTATTAATGTTTTATACTAAATTGCATTATTTTTATATGATGTTTTGTAATGTGTTTTAGTTTTATGTGGAATGTAATTTAATATATTCAATACTTTATTTAATTTAAAGAATTTATATAAACTAAAATTTCGGGATTTTACATTCATCATTTTATTAACCCCCACTTTAACACTTTTCATATTTATTGTGGTCGAAAACATTTCTCTGATAACTTGTTTTTAAGACCAAAAATGAAATTTTCATTATTATTAAACATGAATATATTGATCCCAAAATATTGGAAAAATATAATAATGATTTTTTAAATGTTTTAAATATAAATTTAAATAAAAGTAACCTTAATGAAATGATTTTTTTTAATTAATTTTTAAAAAATAAAAATAATTTACGCTGAATCAAGTAAAATATTTATTATCAAGACATTTATTAACTAATTATTCAAGAAGAAAGTTTTATGTAATCATAAAAAACTAGGGGGAACCTTTTGAATAAATAATAAAAAGGAAAATACCAATACAATTTCTTAGTAGAATAAATTATTAATTATGTTTTAAAAAGTAAATCATGGGATTCAAAATTCAACAGAATATTTGTAAATGATTTATTTTAATCCATCAATACATCCTTATTCAACCAAATAGTTTTATAAATTTTTGTTTCATATTAATATTGTAAGGATGCAATACTTTTTCAAAAAATTTTAAAATAGTATTTTAACTATTCACTTAAAAATCAACATTATAAAAAATATTTAAAAATAATGTCCAAATAACTATGAAAGTTTGTATGATAAAATCACACATAGATAATAGTATTAAAATAATAAAATTATAAATTTTACATTTATTTAAAATTATTGAATATAGGGAAAATAATTAATAATGAATAAAAACTACATCAACCTTTACATTTTTGGGTTTTGTTTTTAATGGAAACATAATACTTTCATCAGTTAGATAACTCATTTTGAGAAATAAGGGTTAAAATAGGGTGATTCAGGTATGAACTCCCATGATGAGTGCTGGTTAACATAAATTGAATATTTAAGGGTAAATCAATGCTCAGGATTTTAGGAGAGGAGTTCTAGAGATGTAGGAGCTACTTCAGTAGCCACTAGCTGGCTGGTTGGTCAGTTAGTAGCCTAGTTACCAAAAAATGTCTCACCTAATATACATTCATAATGAGATAGGTTATCGGGGTGACACATTCTAGATGACGGGACATGTTGGGAAGCTCTTAATAGAGGGATTTTTATTTTTTCTACTCATCTAGACCTATTAATGTTTTGAATTCATGATTCATAATTTTATGGGAAATTTTCCTAGGGAAAAGTCTCCTTATCCCTTCATGTGACCCCACCCATCTGGTATATGTCTATGCAAGATCTAATGGTGATTCTGAGCTGTATCCATTGATATTATTTAATCATGTCATCCTCCTTCAAATAGAAATTGATCATCAAGGATTATACTCTTGGTAGGTATAATCCTGTTTGATCCTCTTATGTGAATATTATATTCAGATTCTCTTCACCTCAATTGTCATCTTCACAACTATTTTTTCCAGGATTTCATATAAAAATATATATTATAATTCCTTGGTATATTTGTGTAATTTTCTGATATCGATAGAGGTTTGGATCAAAATAGACAAGAGGATGTATTGTGATGACGAACATTTTCCATTAATGGATGTTTTCAAGATGGTATGTCTCTTCATAAATCTTCTTATGTTTTTTTCCATTTATGTTGGATTTTTTATGAAAACATAGAATTGATTTGGGTATTCTTCTCTTCCATATACCGAGTGTGTGAGAGGGTGGCTCAAACTCTATTTGACGATGTCACTACTAGGTTACACTATTTGGTTGGTTTCTTCTAAAGGTTCCAATTTATTTTCATTAGATAATATTCTTATTGTTGTTTCATGTTGTGTAATTTTCTTATAATGTTGTTAGAAGTGTGAGACAGGTCTTCCATGAATGGTTGGTCATTGTTCCGACAAAGCGGTGATATTTGTTATGTATTTCAACACGTTTCGCATTCCCTATTGAATGGTATTTCATATAATCATATATATAAATATAATTTAGTTATAATTAATTAATTATTTATAATTTTTTGGATGGGAGGAAACTATTGTAGATTCCTCGTGGCTGAATCAACTTTTGTAGACCTAAAAAATATGATTGGATTTTCTTGTTTTAGATTTGACTCTATTTTTAGATAGATGGTTCCATATACCTTACCATGGGGTGTACTACTAGTTTATTGGACTATGATATGCAGTTATCCACATTGGATGAACAACCTCTAATTTCATAATTTATTATAAAAAAATTAATTATTATTAATTAATTATCTTTATATCTTGATCAATTAGTGGAACCATACATATTGTCATTTGAAAAATGGATATGGACCACAAAAAACCCATGTTTAATAGATTTATATGGATAATTGATGTATTATGTTTAATAAATATTGACTTCCAAAAACTAAATGAACTTATTATGGTTTTTGTTTTAGTATATGACACATTGATCCCATTATAACATGATTAGCCTCTTTATCACATGTTTAGTTTTTATGACTCATGTTGATATTACATGTTCTATTTATTTGTGCACACTTGAAGAATTGATGTGATTCTTGTACTTCTATAAACTGTCGACTCTTGATTGTAGTGATCACATGGGGATCATGTGTATCACATGAGGCCCTTTATGATACATTATTCAATGAATGTGTTGTTTATCTTTATAGGACTTAATTAAAGATGATATGTTGTTTTATGTTGTTAAAAATTACGAAAGATGATATTCTTTGTTCTTTTTATATTTATCTTATTCCCTATTTTGTTTTTTTACAAAAACTTTATAGGTATTATTGGAGTAAATAAAGAATTGTGGGCCATCATAATATGATTATCCCCTTGAGGGGGAATTCATACATAGCTTTGGATTATGATGATGATTTACCCATGAAAATGGTAGGGGCCTAAAAGTCCTGAGGCTAGACAATGTTTTTCGGGTTAGGGCGTATGATGACCTTGAGGATTATGGGAGAAATTTTCAGCTGATCCTTATGGATGTCAGCTAATATTTTTTCCAAAATAGATGTGGATTCTGAGTGACATTTTGAATTGATTCCATGTGTCTGATAAGAAACATGTTAACTTTATTCCTTTTCAATACTGTGATATATTTTATCTTGATTCATTGTGGATGTTGAGTGATTAGTTGAATTGATACCTACTACATCAACCATGTGGATTACTAATCGATCATATCTATAACTATTATAAATATGCTTATGTAATGGAGCCAAAGCCAGTTTGGACAAGGATTACAGTGGCATGATATGAAAATAAATTTTAAACATTAAATTTTTGTTTTATGTTTGTGAATTAGTTATTATATGAGTTCTTTGTGATACTATGTACTTATTTTTTTTACCTTCAACTGATCTTATCACCTGAAAATACACATATTATTATCGATTGATTATTATACCACATTGGTGGTCCCCTATTAATTTTTAATCACATATTACTATGGTTTCGATGGAAGTTGGGTACCTAATTACCCCCCAATTATTTCATGTACATGTTGGGTTGAACCTCAGGTTTAATGATGAGTAGGAAAGACTACTAGGAGTTAAGAGTTTTAGATGAGATAAGGTTTTGAATTTCTGAACCACATATATGTCTTTTATTTTTATTTATATATATATGTTCTTGGTCTAACAGGTAACCAACTATAGGGCCTCATTCGACTATTTGGTCTTTTATATGTGCATACAATTTTTTTTAATTTTTGAAATGTTTTTTGTACTAGTGTGCTATAGCTTTTTATTATTATCTATTTGGCACTTTTTTATTATTCACTCTTATAGAGGTTAGTGTTTCCCCAGGGATTCACTCAAGACCCTCATTTTATATAACATCCCATGAAAATATAGAATAATACATGTTAATATTTATTAATATTAGTGAATTAAATAAGAATTACATTTTTACATGGATTCCATGTTTACTGTCCTACTCGAAACGCAACAACAGGTTTCTTTGAAGACTAATGTTACACTCAATGGTGTGTCATATAGAAAAATAATAATAAAATATTATATTAAATGGTAGTTAACACCTAGATATTCTAATTTCACTAATGAACAGAACTAACTACAATGTGATTAAACGTGTTTGTTAAATGTTTTTATATTTATCCAATAAATGTTAGAGTCTTAAAATGTTAATGAATCTAATTTTTAGCCTCAATACTCTAATATTCATTAAACGGTTGATTTAATACCTTTTGATGGATAACTCTCATTAAATATAGATATTTTTAACATTTATATGTTAAATTTGAAAAAATAAAATTATTCTTTAGAATCGAGAGATCAAAATTTACATTGGGATAATTTTTGGTATTTTTCTGATAAAATTCATTTTTTATGAATAATGAAATATACTGTATTTTAATTCAAAATTTTCCTTTAATCTAATTTATTTATATGGATATATTATAATTTTAATTGGTTTTAAATAGTAATTAGATTATATTTTATTCCATTTAATCTAATTTCGATCATTGGATATAATTTCTCTTCGAAACTAGACATAAACAAGTGTCAATCTTTTGATTTTTATTATTTCATAGAAACACTCATTTGGTTTTGACAACAATAATTAATTATAAATTAATTTCTTCTACTTTAGTGTTTTAAATTTGAAAAAATTTAATCCATATTTGGAATCGGGAGGTCCATGTTTTTTAAATATGTAAATATTATTTTTAGACATTATGAATATTTATTTTAGTAAATATTTTATTTAACAGGGTTAAAAGGTAAATCTGGTAAATAAGGGTTAAAATAATATTATAATAATATTTATTTACCCTAACATGTTTCCTAATCCTATTGGATGATATATGTCCGATCATGGGAATCAATGGGACGATGTTGGCACCCCATGGGGCTACATGGTAGTGTAAATACACTTTATATTAAATAATTTAATGTAATGACAAAAATTACATAAACATATATATTTTAGTAAATAAATTCAAACATTGGGTTATATAAGTTATATTTTTGAATATAAATATTAATTTTAAATTTAAACAAATTTCCTACATCATGGTATTTTTTTATACATCATATAAATATAATTATTTGGGACATAATATTGATAGAGTTTTTTACTCATTAATATATGATTTGAATAAATAAGATTATAAAAATAAAAACAATATACAAAACGTATCAAATAATTATTGGATAATTTTTTTTTCAAACAATATTAATCTTATCTTTGTCATAAATATGTTTTGGTCTTTTTTAAACCAATAATATTATAAAATAAAATATTATTTTCAAACATTCCTATACGAGCCCCTCCTCCCCCTTATAAAAAAATCCTCCACCTAAAACCCATTAATCACACATCTCAATCCACTTGGTTCATCAATAATATGCCCAAATAATCTATCTATATCCCTGTTTTATACTTATAATCCTTACATTAGGCATTAAAATCTTCAAGAAATCCTTTTGGTTCAAACAAAAGGGAGTTACCCTATTTCAAGGTAATGTCTTCTCTTCAGGTCTTTTCTTTTCTTTTACTTCTCCAACACACTAAACTATTTTTATTCCTTTATATTATAAAAGCATAAATTTCCTAAATATAATAGGTTGTTTTTATGAGACGTATTTTAACAATACATAAACACACCTCCATCTCATTGGGTAATGAACATACTATTTCTGTGGATGACGAACTACTACCTCACGAAACGATGATTGTTCAATTTTGTCCTACCTTCACTGATGGTGGCCATTATGATAGAATAGTATTTAATGTGATATATATTATATTTAAATTTTCTACATAATTCAGTATTTTTCATTTATAAAATACCTTTATGGTTTCTATAATGGGTGAACACGATAATATTATTTCAAGAAGTGAAAACTACCGCTCCCAAAAATAGATATGACATGTTCCTACATACATGGAACGTATAATGGAAAGATTTAATGAAATTAAAGATGATATTATACTATATTTTTAATATAACTAAGTATCATTATTTTTTCATTCCATTAAAAGACGAAATATAAATGAAAGTAGCATTCATGCGTACGTACTACTTACCGTCTCAAAAAATGGTGCTTTTCAGTTATTACATATAAATGTTATATACTAGTACAAATACATATATGTACTAAAAATATATTATATATATGATATCTAAATCATGAATATAATTATGTAGATAATGTAATCTTGACACCATGATCTACTAGTAATTATAAGAAGTTCATTTTTGACTCAAGTACCAAATATCGACAAAAAACAATTATTAACATAAATGATTACCTAATGTCTATAAGATGGAAATAACTGATATAAAAAATTAATAAACGTGAAATTGGTTTTTAATCAAGTATAAATTATCTTTATTTTATTGTTTAAGGGATTAAAGAAATAGTGGGTCAAATCGACCACAAGGTAAGGGACTTCGTCTCAATATCCTTTCATTGAGGCATATTTTGTTTTATACAAGACATTATATTATACAGTGTATAAATACCTTTTATTTTTCATTTAATTCAAAAAGAATCCTTTTTTACGATGCATTGTACTAAACGACAAAAAATTAATTTTACATTTTAACGTACACGGTGAAAATGAACTTTTTCACTGCCACGAGTATTATTTGATATTTGGCTTCCTTAACAAGCCGGAATGTTTTTAAAATAAAAATAAATACCATATAACCATTTATGTATTTTGGTATTGAAAATGGTTTTGATAATGGATTTTTATGTCAATATATTTGAATTAAATATTGTGATAGAAATGTGGAAATGTAATCTTTCATTTATATAATTTTTAATTATTATGAATATGATATCGTTCTTGGGCATTGTAAGGTATATGGGTGGTTCCATTATAAACAGTAGGTGGGTGATCCCGAGATAGCTCTCCAATGCATTGGCTAACATAATGGAGGTAAACAATGATTTTTATCATAATAGATTTAGGGAATATACTTTTGGGGTATTCCCAATATAACTCCTTATGTAGCTATGAAAGATAAAACATAAGTATGTTATGGATGCCACACGTTACCATTATGATTTATGATTTCAATGTGCTGTTCATAAATCTTATGATTTCATGAAGAATGTTAAAAAGATTTTGTTTTTATGGACTAATGTTTTTTTATTTATTTTATAATCCTTACTGATCTTTTTATGCTCATCCCATGTTTTGAAATGTTTTTCCCAAGACATAAATATGAATAGGGTCAAGAATGGGATCATGGAAAAGTCATGCTATATATAACATGTAACTAGAAAATACAGTTTTTTTCAAGATTTTTTATTTTATGAATAAAATGGAAAATGAGTAGAAGAGTCTACTTTGTAATTTTTGAAATGTAATGTTATTTTTTTGAACGTTAGTTTTCAGGTCAATGACCAAAACACCAAAATTTATTGATAAAAAAAGTGATTACATCAGTATGAAATATGGAATTTTGTTAAACTCCCTACCATAGAGAGGGAGTAACTCAAGAGGAAGATCATCCCCCCAAATCACAACATTAGAAACACCCATATTTGCAAGCCCATCAGCAATCCTATTAGCTTTACAGTAGGTGTGAGTGAAGATAAATTTGATCCCAGAAAGAGAGTTTAAAAAATCAATCTCGAGATCAGTGAGATACCTTGCAAGATGAATTCTACCACTCTAGATGGCCTGAATAATAGTAGTGGAGTCACTCTTGATCCAGATGTTGTTCCAGTTGTGGCGCCTCACCAAAGAGATTGAATGGATATCACTCAACATATCCTCTTCCAGTGCGGAGGTAGTGCCACAACATCCATAAAATCATCCAAGAGTCTGATCCATGTGATTCCTGAAAAGGGCACCACAACTTGTTGGGCCGGGGTTGCCTTTTGAGGAACCATCGATGTTATCTTTAATCCAACCCAGGGGAGGAGGAAGCGAGAACACTTAAAATTTTGACTCCAGATGAGGATATTTTTCATTCACTTGAATCCGAAGAAGGATCACAAAATCACAAACCATGTTGCTGCATTGATCCTTTTAAATCGGGGCTGCCTCACAGATGGCCATGAGAATTTTAATAATACCTACATTAAGATAAAATGATTATTAAAAAAATTAAAATCTTTTTGACCATACAAGATTACATAATGAAGCTCTGCCACAACTCTAATGAGAATATTTTTGATATGTTGGGAGTTATAAATGTCCATGCACCATTGAATCTGCAATATAATAGAACTATCCAGCAACCATCTGCACTAAAATATGTCAAAAATATAATACCATAGAGTAGTTTCTGTATCACAAGAAAGGAATAGATGATTAATATCCACTATGTTTTTATTTAAAATTAGACATTTGGAGTGATGATTAATCCCAACGGTTTGTAAGCAATCATCAATGAGGATTCTATAATGAGAAATGAACCAAATTAATGAGAATCTCATAGGTTTAAGCTAGGGTTTATTAATGTTTATAATCCAAGATATATTTTTATTTTCCTTCATAATCATATAATTGTAGTAGTTTTTAGAATCAAGCATACCATTGTGAGAAGCTTCCCAAATCAAGAAGTCATTAGTGTCAGTGAAGGGGTAGCTCTTAAAAATTTGTTTTATTTCATCAGAAAAGTGAGGATTATGAATTCTCAGGACAATTTTTATGCTATCATTATTGAGAAATGTAGGTTGGTTGTTGGAAATAAATGAGAACAATGGAGTGGAAATCCAATTGTCAAACCAAAATCTTAAATTAGAGGCTTTACTATCCATCCATATAGAATTATGCATAAAATAATAGACCATGTTTTTAATAGCAGGACAAATAGAAGAAGTAAGAAAGTGGCCCAGATTTTTTATGAGTTTATTGATAAATCTAGCTCTAAGAAAATTCATAGAGGGAGAGTCATTATGAATTAGGTTCCGGGTAAGCTTAGCTTGGAGATCTTCATTGAACATAGCAATATTCTTAATACCAACACCTCCATTATTAATTGGTTTACAGAAGGTATCCCAGGAGAAAATAACCAATTTCCTCTCCAAGGTACTACCATTCCACATAAATTTTTTAATTTTCACATTGATGCTCTTTAACATACCTTTTTTCCAATTATAAATCATCATAGAGTAGACCAATTTAGAATCAATAGCGTATTTTATCAAAAAAAGTCTCACAGCCATTGAATGATTTGATCCCTTATAAGAGGAAAGCTGTCTATGCGTCTGATCAATGATAGGAATGAAATATTCTACTTTCGGACTACCTCTGAAAATAGGGACACCAAGGTAAGTGAATGGTAAAGATCCATCTTTGACCCCTAAGAAATTAAAATGTTGAGTTTTCTACTGGGGGGAAATGTCTTTACTGAAATATATGTACGATTTATTACCATTGATGTGTTGAACAGACACTTCATGATAATGGATAAGGATATTTTTAAGATTATTGATGTTATTTTTGACACCTTGAATAACGATAATTATATCATGAGGATAAAGAAGGTGTGAGGGGGTGGTCAAGTTTCTAGCAGCCATGATCGGTTTGATATTTTGATTTTCTAAAGATTTGATGAGAAACCTAATGAGGTAGTCTTCAATAATAGTGAAAAAATAGCTGAAAGAGGGTCACCTTGTTTAAAACCCTTAGAACTTTTAAAATAACATCTAGATAAACCATTATTGAGAATGGAAATATGATCTGAATTGAAAAGTGTTTTAACCATATTGATGAAATTTTCTCTGAAGACAAACTGCCTAAGGACCTTAAACATGAAGTTCCTGTAAATGGTATCAAAATACATAGTAATATCTATCTTAATAGCAACAATCATGCCTGTAGTTTTCTTTTTTAAATGGTTAGTAGACTCAGAGGCAATACATACACAATCTTGGATAGATCATCCATTGATGAATCAAAATTTGTTCCAGGAGACTATTATGTTGCTAATCATAGTAATTCTTTTGGAAATAAATTTAGTAATGATCTTGAAGAGATATTTTATATGAGAAATGGGACTAAATAGGTTAATTTCATCAGCATTATGATTTTTAGCGATAAGGAAAAGAAATTGGGAATTAAGGCCGTGAGGAAGAGTTCCATTGGCAAAGAATGTTTTCACCATATGGTAAAAATCATCCTGGATAACATCCAAGTTATTTTGGTCAAATCCATTATTAAATCTCTCCGGTCTAGGGGCACCATCATCTTTTATAATAAAGATTGTGCCTTTGATTTCATGATCAAGAGGGGTGCTATTAAGTAACAAATAATCCTCATCCAAAACCAAAGACGGAATAACATCTGACCTGATGTACCTTTCTATATCAGCTCCATTAAAGATATTGTAAAAGTGAAAGACAATGTGGTTGACGATGCATTCCTCAGAATGAAGAATCTATTCCCCATATCTAAGGTAGGAAAGGTGCATATAACCTTTCCTCACTCTGTGAAGGGAATTATAGAATTTATTATTTCTATCCCCATTATTTATCTATTTGGCATTATAGAGTTTATTTTTTAGATTATCTTTAACTTTAACTAAATAGATAAGCTTAGAAGAAATATTTGTTTCATGCTGAATATCATGAGCAATGTTATAAGAAGAATTTTGGTTTTGAAATAGAGTATGTTACTTTTCCAAAGGGTTTATATTGTTATTTATTTCATTAGATTTTTCTTTTCATAGGTTTTTTAGGACTTGTTTCAGCATTTTCAATTTCACGGGACAAGCAAAAGCATCATTTTGATCATGAATATTAGCCTATGTGATATTAATTATATCACTACAATTAGGTTCATAAGACCGAGCAACATTAAATCTGAAAAGCTTCATTGGCTTACTTTTGTTATATGAAAAACTAAATAGAATAGAGTGGTGATCATAGGCATTCTTTTATAGTGTAATACTATAGATATTAACCCATTTATCACGTGCATGGTCATTAGTAAACGCCCTATGAAGTTTTCTAGCGATGATCCTATTATAATTTTTATAAAAACTAAGTAAATTTATCACACATTAAGTTAATTTCTATAATGTTATTTAGTTTAATAAAATCTCTGAATTCTGAAGAGGAGATAGAGTCTTGAAGAGGGATATCTTTTTCACTAGGAGCCAGAATAGAATTAATACCCCCGACTAAAAACCAAGTGTTATAGATTGTGATACGTAGCTGGTAGATATCATTCCAAAGAGCTCATATATCTTGATATCAATTGTAGGACTAAAAAATTTAGTGTAGACATGAGCATTTTAGTAGATGTAATCACATGAAATAGACTGGTTAGTAATATTGTAGATATTAACATTTTTCAATAGAGAAATAAGAAAAAATCCATAATGATTCACAAGATATCCCGTTATTACAAGCCTGTATAAAGGAATAACCAAAGGGGGAAGCATGATGAAATCTAGAGTGATAATTTATTTTAGGTTTAGCAATAGCAAAGGGCCTAGGGGTATGAGTGGTGAGAAATCACCTAAGATCATTAAAAGTGTCAAGGTTTTAGATTCCTTGACAGTTCCAAAATAAAATATTCATTTATTCGTTTTTTTTGTTGGGGTTGTCCCCCCTTATTTTTTTCAGACCACAACCTTTGACCTGGTTGAAACAATAGAAGTAGACTCTTTTGAGGTAATATTCTATTTACTCTGCAAATCCATATGTGTGTCCAAAGGGGCTTGATTTTCAATATTTAAATCATGCATGTTAGAAGTTTGGGAAAGAAGCATTCCATGAAAATGAACATGAGTAGAATTATTCATCTCTCTAGATTCTAATTGGGAGGTTTCATTACATTCCTTCCTTGAATCCCTGCTGGAAGGTGAAGTCAAGAGGGCAGCCTTATAATGCAGTCCACCATTTTTGTTTATGTCCACAGTATTAGAAGATTGATGTAAAACTGATTCATCAATAGTGATAAGAGAATCATGTGCGGGTGTTTAGGGGAAGAGGCCTATATCTCCTGCATCTTTTAACCAAAATCAGTAGGACCTGAGTTTGTGTCTGGCAGATTAGGGATCAAAGGGGCAGAAGTTTCAGGGGGAAGGTCCACAAAATCAGTGTCATGTATAGGGTGTGAGATAATATCCATTATTTTCTCTTTAATATAATATTTATTGTGCTGTTCAATTTATTCAACATCCCCTTCCCCAACCTGAACAGCTCGTGACTTACATTTTTTAGAGTCTAAGAGTACAAACGAATTGGACTTTACAACCCATTTTTCCTCTTTTTTTTGATGTATCTGGTTTCCCTAAATTGGACTCTTTCACTCATCTGTTTCCTATGGCTTTAGTCTGTCCAGAAATGCTTGGCTGTGGAGGCTGCTTGTGTACATTCCAACAATTGTGAATGGAATGCCAAGAAATCTTACACAATTTACAATATGGGGAGAGCCTCTAATATACCAACTTCACAATTTTTTTGTAATCCTTAGCAGAGAAGGTAATGTATTGAGGAGGTTTTGTTTCCATAGTATACTCAATCAATACTCTAGTGTACAAACCAAGTTCACCATTAATAGTCCTTTGTTCGATTTTCAGAGGAGTACCAATGCAAGCAGCAATGAAATTATGGATTTGGGGGCTCCAAAAAAACAGTTCATATTGAAAACCCTAAACCAAACATGTGCAATTTTATTTCTGTGCAGGTTAGGATTAAACGAAATGTCCCATTAGGAGAGTCTAAGGAAGCCTGGTTTCAGTTTTAGGTTACCCACATTCCAAACTCGGTCTAAATCATATTGTGAAATAACAAAATATGAAAGTAACCCTTTCTATTTGGAACAAGTTTTATTTTATTGAAACCCTAGAAATCCCCAATTCTAACTTTCAACATAGCAATGGACCACAGTTTATTACCCTTAAGATATGTTACATGACCCATAACAGAGAAATTACATAGATGAGTTTGTAGGAGGATCGTGGCTGGGTCTGCTTCCACGAAAAATCCACCAACCTCCAATTTCATGATCCTGCTAGATTTCGTCGATGGCGATTTGGAGAGATCTGAGCCTATCAGCACTTCCATGCGGGAGATACCCTTAACTCTAACATTTGGGGCCTGAGATGTTACATTGCGTTCTATCTTCTCAGTTTCATTCAAGTGAAAACCACATATAAGATCTGCAATTTTCATTGCAAGTTCATATCGAGTGAGTGGAACTAATCCTACTTGTGCTTCAGAGTGCTAGGGTTTTGAGATAGAACCATCACGAGAGTTGAGAAAATCATTTTCTCCTCCTAAAAAAATAGAGAATTAGAATCATAGTTCATGAAATGTAATGTTATATTTATGGCCTAATTTTCTAAAACACTGCTCTCGAAAATATCGTTAATGTGAATTATTCATTTAATTCAAGATTGTGTAATGTGTATGGTCAGTTCCTTATAGTTGGTATAAATGTTTTGTTTAGAAAACATTAGAAATTAAGATATTTTTAAATTAAATTATCTTAATATTGAAATGATATATCATTTACAGATTACTATGTTTCTTTGACTGATATATTTTTGTGTTAAAAATGGGTTTCCACAGAGGAAACTGGGCTACTACGATGGGACAACATCAGGAGGAAGACAACGTTCCAAATCAACCATCAGAGATGGTCAGAATCAGAATTGAACAGTTTGTTGCAATAATGGAACAATTGAATCAAGCTATAAATTGTGGTGGTATCCATGTACGCGATCAGCTAGATCAACCACAAAAAAACATGTCAGTAGTGGCACATTTATTAAATCAACATCACCCATCATTCAGAGGATCATCTGACACAATTCTAGCTAAAGGGTAGATTAAATCACTAGAAAGGATTTTTGATGTCATGGGGTGTTCAGAACATCAAAAGAATATTCTTATTGTTTACCATTTTGAAGGTGAAATTGATTAATGGTGGTCGATGGTGAAAATATCAGGGATTGTGATTAGATTGATGTTATTGATTGTGATGAATTCAAATGTATGTTTTTGAGAAATATTTTCCTAAGGTGGTTCATCATAGTATGGAAACCAATTCTAATAATTGAAGAAGGAGGATGACTAAGTGGTATCATATTAAGCCAAATTCACTTTACTAGCATGGTATGCTCCAAATTTCATATGATATCTTGATAGTAAATTCAGATTTTTTAATTAGGATTAAATCCAAAGTATCTAGGGGCCTTAGTTTCTCATGAGTTCAAAAGTTACGAAAAACATGTTCGATATGTAGAGAAGGTGGAAAGGGATTTTGCCAATGATCAGGTTCTCTTTGAAAAAACAACAGAATAAGAGGTCGAGGTGGTAGACAAAAGGGATGATCTGTTTAGAAATGCTTGATGGTATGAAACTTAATTTTATAGTATGTGAATATTATGGTATAAAACATGTTGTGGAATGTCTCTTGAATTCTGTTAAGTGATACCGATGTTGTAAAATGGGATATAAACCTCATAATTGCATTGCGAAAGATTAATATAATGGAAAGACAAAATCATATTTACAATCACTAAAAATAATTAAGGGAAATGAAATGAGTCATTATGAAAAGGAGTGTCCAACGAATAACTCAGCTGAGGGAAAGCAGTCAGACTACAAGAAGAATGCGGTGGTGAAATCCTTTGAAACTACTTTAGCAGATGTTCGACCATCAAATGAAGTAGTATCAGGTTCACTATTTGTTTATTCAGATTATATCAATGTCTTTTTTGAGTCAATGTATACAATTTTTTTCATTTCTAAGATGTTTTCTTAGAAATTGGGAATTCCATATCAAGATTTGAATCCGGAACATATGGTAAAAACACCGGGAAGAAATGTTGAGGAAAAAATAAATAATAAGAACCTTATTGTTTTTTATACATAATGAATCTACCTTCAAACGTTATTTTTTTCTTCTATTAGAGTGTGATGTTATTTTTTTGTGTATTTTCTTTCCGTTTATCATGCAATGATTGATTGTAGAGATAAAGTGGTTTCTTTTCAGAAATATTTTCATTTTGTGTACAATAATGAACCCTTACTTTTTATAACATATTAGGGAGATAATATACATTTAATAGATGGAAATGAATGTTACCTTCAACAAATTGTTGATAAAAATGAAACTGTTCAGATTAATGATGTTCCAGTGGTAAATGAGTTTCTTCATGTTTTTCTTAATGAGTTTCCTGATATTATACATAATCGAGAAGTTGAATTTACTGTTGAATTAGTTTATGATTTTAAGATATTTTCAAAACCCCTGTATCGAATGGTTAAAATTGACCTTTTACAGTTAATGAAGCAATTATATGAGTTATTATATAAAGGTTTTCATCGACCTAGCATACCACAATGGGGTGCAACTGCCTTGTTTTTTAAAATGAAAGACGGTTCATTTAGACTTCGCATTGATTATAAAGAATTGAATAACATCACTATTAAGAACAAGTATCATTTTCCTCATATGGATTATTTGTTTGATCGTCACTAGGGTGATTAGTATTTTTCAAAGATTGATTTGTGGTCAGGGTACCATCAATTATAAGTAATGGAAGAAGACATTTTGAAGTCCACATTTCATACTAGATATATCCCTTTTGAATTTGTAGTTATGCCTTTTGTGATATCCAATGAACCTTTTGTATTCATGGATCTAATGAATAGAATTTTCCATGAGTTCTTGGATAAGTTTATGGTTGTTTTTATTGATTATATTATCTAGTAGTTTCAAATTAAAGAGGAACATGAATTTCATTATGGGTTTTCTTGCAAACCATAAAAGAAAAGAAACTATCTGTGAAATTCCGAAAGTGTAAGTTTTGGATAAAATAAATTTCATTCCATGATGAATTTTTTTAGAAAAATGGAATAAATGTTGATCCTGCTAAAAAATAATTGTGGAAGAATGGCCAAGACCCACATATATAACTAAGATCAATAGTTTTCTTGGTTTGGCATGTTATTAATGGAGGTTTGTTTAATCTTTTGCATGGTTATCTATCACATTGACTATGTTAACTCTAAAATGTGTTATTTTTATTTGAAAAAATGGATGTGATGATTGTATTCATGAATTAAAAAGATGATTGGTGAATGATCTAGTTTTGGCACTGCCTTCCAGAAATGGGGAATTTGTTATAAATAATGATGCTTTGTTTAAAGTACATTGTTGTGTCCTTATGAAGAATGATCAGGTGATTGCTGATGTTTACATCAATTGAAAACTCATGAGTCAAATTACCCTACACATGATTTGGAATTAGCTGCTGTTGTTTTTTTGCTTTAAAAATTTGGTGGCATCATTTATATTTAGTAAAATCTGAAATATATACTAACCACAAAAGTTTGAAGTGTTTATTCAATCAGAAAAAATTGAACATGGGACATAGTAGATAGTTGGAAGTAATCAAAAATTATGATTAAAAATTCTATTACCATCTACGAAATGAAAAAAAGTGGATGATGCTTTGAGTCGATAATACAATTATACATTAACCTTGTTACGTTTAGAACAAGATCCATTGATTAAAGACTTGATGAACATTGGAATAGAAGTTGTTTCTGTAATAAAATTCTCTATTTTTTTCAGGTGTTAGTGAAATCATCTCTATTAGATAGAATTAATCAAGTGTAGAAGGAAGATAGTTAGCTGTAGAAAAAGGTGGAGTTGGTTCAGAAGTGTTTGATTCCTGATTTTAACATTGATAATAATTTTATTTTGAGATTTGGCTAGAGATTAAGTGTTCTTAGTTATTCATAGTTGAAGAATGAGTTGTTTTGTGAAACATATAGTTCTATGTTTTCAGTTGATCCTAGAAGTACTATGATGTATATAGATTATTGAGAGTATTACTAGTGGGATAGAATGAAATGAGTTATAGTTGACTTTATGGTGAAGTGTTTGACTTGTCAGAGGTTAAAGTAGAGTGGCAATGACCTAAAGGAATCCATCGATCTTTAACAGTGCCAGAGTGAAAATGAACAAATATATCCTGGACTTCATTATGTGATTACAAAATAAATATCAAGGTAATAATTATATATGTTTTATAGTTGATAGAGTGACTAAATCTACTAATTTCATTACAATTTGAGATACATTGTCTCGAGGTCAACCTTCTCTATTTTATGTCAAATATATTTTAAGGTTTCATTAGTTACACTCTCTATTGTATCTGATCGTGATCCTAGGTTTACTTATATATTTCAGTAAGGCCATCAGAAGATGTTGGATATTGAATTAAATTTTAGAAGAAATTTTCACCCTCAATCAGATGGGAAGTCAAAATAAATAATTCAGACCTTGGAAGATTTGATACGTGCATTTACATTATATTACAATTGATACTGTGACCACAAAATAACTTTGGTAAATTTTTCTGATAAGAACAGTTTTCATTCTAGTATAAAGATGGATCTATTTGAGGAATTATATGGGAAGCAGTGTCAAACTCCAGCTTTTGGGGATAAAGTAGGTTAAAGAATGTTCATGGGACCATAATTTGTAGAAGAGATGGTAGAAGTAGTTCATTTTATCCAGAATCACATGCGAACAACACAGAGCAGGCAGAATAGTTATGTGGATAACTAGAGAAAGGATCTCCCTTTTCAGGTAGGTAATCATTTATTTCTCAAAGTTTCTCCATGTAATGTTGTGATGCATTTTGGTAAGAAGGTAATATTGAGTCTGAGGTTTATTGGACCTTATGAAATCTTGGATTTAGATGGATCAATTGTGTACAGAGGGGCTTTACCTCCATGTTTATCCCAGGTACGCAATGCTTTTCATGTTTCAATGTTGAGAATGTATATGCCGGATCCATCTCATGTTTTGAGCCTAGTGGTAGTTCACTTGGAAGAGAATATCTCTAATGACGAATAAATAGTCCAGGTTTATAAACAAAGAGAGAATGTGTTTTGGAATAAGGTAAGTCATCTCCTAATGGTTTTATTGAAAAACCATATTGTTGAGAAGGCAATGCGGGAATCTAAAATTTCTATGAGGGATAAACACCCCCACTTATTTGGTAAGTGAATAAACTTTTGAGGAAAAAATTTCCAAAAGGGGGGATGATGTAACATCCCATGTCAATGAATAATAATACATTTTCATAATTATTAATATTTTTTAATTAAATATTAATTTTATTTTAAGGGGGATGCTATGTTTGATGGTGTACCCGATACGAAAAAATGAGTTTCTTTGATGTCTAATGTTACACACATTGTTGTGCCATACTAAAAAATATAATATAATATTATTTTAAATAGTAGTTAATGTATTTCCATTGTATTGGAATGAATGAATATAAATACCTATAATATGATTATATATGTTTGTAAAATGATTTTACACTTATCCAATAACAAATAGTGTCTTCAAAAGTGAATGAATCTAATTTTAAGCATAAATACTATAATATTCATAAAAAGGTCAATTTACCAACTTTTTATTGAGAACCCTTTTCTAAATCTAGGTTTGCTTACTTTTATATGTTATATTTCAGATAATAAAATTATTCTTTAGAATCAAAACAACAATATTTACTTTGGGTAAATTTTTGTTATTTTTCTGATAAAATTCATTTTTTATTGAATATGGAAAAATACTATATTTTAATTAGAAACTTTATTTTAATCTAATTAATTGATATCGATATATTATAATTTTAATTCGTTTCAAATTGTAATTAGATTATATTTTTACCATTTAATCCAATTTTGGTCATTGGATGTAATTTCTCTTTGAAATTGGTCATAAACATGTGTCAATATTTTGATTTTTATTTTTTCATAAAAACACACATTTTTTGACAATGGGAATTAGTTTTAAATAAATTCCTTCCACTTAGGTGTTTTTAATTTGGAAAAATGGATTACATATTTTGAATCATGTGTTAAAAATTGTGTAAATATATATCTTATATTTTTATCCATTTTGAATATTTACTTCGGCAAATATTTTATTTACCATAGTTAAAAGTTAAATCTGGTAAATAATGGTAAACAAATAATATTATCATAATATTAAATTTCCATAAAATGTGTAGTAATACTATTGGTTGATATATATTTGACCCTGAGCATACTTGGGTCAATTTTAGGTCCCCATGGATCCACATGGTAGTGATAATGACACACTATATTAATTAATTTAAAGTAATGACAAAAATAACATAAACATATATCTTATAGTAAATAAATTGTTACCTTGGGTTATATAAGTTTTCTCCAAACTATTAATATTAATTTAAAATATAATACTATTTCCTACATCATGGTATTTTTTTATAATTTATAGACATTAAACAAATGAAATTATTTATGGCACAATAATGATGAAGTGTTTACCTCATTAAGGAATTATTTAAATAAATATGATTATAAAAATTAAAACTATATCCAAAAACTGTAAAATACTTATTGGATTATTTTATTTTGAAAAAAAGACATATTTTCTTCTTCTTTAATTTGTTTTGGACTTTTAGAATCCAAAATTCATTATATTATTAAATAATATTTTGAAACATTTCTAATGAGCCCCTCCTCCCTCTTATAAATAGACCTAACCTCTAACCCATTACTCACACCAATCAAGCCACATGGATCATCCAAAAACTACCCAAATAATGTCTTATGATCCCTCTATTCCACCATGAAGCATTACCGTAGGTATAAAACATTTTAACAAATACATTGGTTCAAACCAAAGGGAGTTGCCCGATTTAAATGTAATGTCTTCTCTTATGTTATATTCATATATATATTTATACAAACCACTAAACTCTATTTATTCAATTATTTTATAAAAACACCAATATAATTAATATAATAGTTTATTTTTATGAGAAAAATTTTAACTACACTTACACACACCTCTTTCTAATAAGTAATGAACATACTTTTTCTGTGGACGGTGAACTACTGCCCCACGAAAGGAAGATTGTTTAATTTTCTATTACCACCTCATATAGTTACCATTATAAAGGAAATATATTAAATGCGATATATATTATATTTATAATTTCTATATACATCTTTATTTTTCATTTATAGAATACCATTATGGTTTCCATAATGTGTAAATTATATAATTTTATTTGAGAAGTTCATACTATCGCCCCCTCAAAGTGATATGACTCACTCATTCCATACGTGGAACATATAAAGGATGGAGATAATTAAATTATATATTATATTATACTAGAATTATAATATTTCTATGTATCATCAAGTTTTCTTTACACTAAAAAATGAAATAGAAATGAATGTAGCATTACTGCTTATGTACGACTTACCGTCTCCATAAATGGTGCATTTCATTTCTTACCTCCAAATGTTATGTATTATTATAAATACATATTTAAAATGGATATATATGATATATATGATATATAAATCAAGAATATAATTCTAGAGAAAATTTAATTTTGACGACATGAGTAACTTGTAATTATAGGAAGTTCATTTTGGACTCAAGTACCAAATATCGACAAAATGACCATTATTAACTTATATGATTACATAGTGTTTATAATATTTAAATAAGTGATATAAAAAGAATAATAAACATTAAAAATGTTCTTCAGAAATTAGATTACCCTTTAGTGTATTATTTAGGAGATAAAAGATCGAACGGGTAAAGCGGACATGAGGTAAGGGACCTCATCTCAATCTCCCTTCATTGAGGCATATTTTATACACGACATTATTTTATAAGGTGTATATACACCTTTTAAGTTTCATTTCAATCAAAGGGAATATTTTTCGACAATGTGTTTTACTAAACGATAAAAAAATTGTTACTTTTTAATATATGCATTGACAATAACCTTTTCCATCGCCACAAGCATTATTTGATCTTTGGAATCTTTAACATGCCAAAATGTTTTTAAAAGGAAAATAAATTCAATATTATCTTTTAAGTATATTGATATTGAAAATGTTTTTGAAAATGGTATTCCTATGTCAATATTTTTAAATGATATGTTGTGATTGAAATGTGGAAATGTTATATTTCCTTTATATTTGTTATGTGTTATGAATATATTATCGTTCTTGGGAATTGTTACGTATACGGGTGGATCCATGATAAACAAAGGATGGATGATCTCGAGATAGCTCTCCAATTAATTGGGTAACATGAAAGAGGTAATCTATAATGTTTCTCCTATGAGATTTATGGAATATAATGTGATGGGTATTTCCAATGTAACATCATATGTAGCTGTGAAAGCTAATACGTAAGTATATTATAGATTCCACAAGTTACCTTTATGGTTTGTGATATCTATGTGATATTCATAAATCCTATGATTTCATGAGGTATGTTAAAAATCTTATGTTTTGGTGGAATAATGTTTTCTTTCTTTATTTTATAACCCTTACAATTGTTTTTATGCTATTCCAACATTTTAAACTGTTTTTCAGAGCACATAAAGATGAATATTATCAAGAATGGGATTAAGAAAAAGACATGCTGTCTAAAACATGGAACTAGAGATGACTCTTTTTTAAGAGTTTATAGTTTATAAAAAAATGGAAACTGAGTAGAAGTGTCTAATTTGTCATTTTTTATATATAATGCAATAGTTATGGCATAATTCTCCGAAACTCCAAATATGAAAATATCCTCAATGTTTGTAATTCATTTATTTAAAGATTATGTAATGTTTATGGGCGGGTAATTATATTTCTAGTTGGCAGCCACTGGCATATTGGGAGGAAACCCTAAGGTCAGGTGGAATTCTAGCTTTTATATAGTTATTTAGATTGAGTTGTTTCAAAAAATATTTCATATAAAAATGAAAACCCATATTTTTTCTCATAACATGATAAAATTATTTATATTTAGTCTCAATATAATTATATATTTTCCCATAAATTTTTAAAATAAAGATAATTATATAATTCTTTATAAACATAAAATTAAAAATCAGGTGAAGGAAATACAATTAAACTTTAAATAAACCATTTTTTATTTCATAGTATTTTTAATTGTATAATCAATACAATCATATATAAATATTTCATAAATAAATAATGATTCATAATATAAATTTTAAACATATTTTATTTTTATAAATACCTCGGTTTTCATATTTGAATCATTTTAATGGAGGATTAGTAGACTATAAATTATTATGTCGTTTAAAAAAATAATTTTCAATCTCAAAGTAAGAAAAAACTAAAATTCAAATATATAAAATAAGCCTTAATATATTATGAATATTAGTATATATATAAATAATAATAGGACACCAGATATTTATAGTTGTTAAAATATAATGATATGACAAACACACCTCTATCATATCTAACTCAGTGACAGAAATGGTACTTACTATAATATAACCTCACTTTTGAAATATGTAAAAACCTTTTTTATAGATCTTCTATTTCCTCACCTGCAAAAGTAAACAAATTTAAAAATTCATTTCTATGTATCATAGACCTTTATTTTTACCATGATGCATGAATCAAATAAATACCTTTGGTTTTGGAGGTTTGACCAACACACATAATATATTTTTAATGAGAAAATTCTAAAACTATGATACAAAATATAAAAATATTAAAAACAATACGATATTGAAAAAAGGAAATGGTGGAAAAAATATTAATGATAATGTATTTTGATAAATATTTGGTCACATAAGTATCAGATGATCTAATGTTGAATCACTGTTATGGTCACAGTAGAAATGAATGTTATATTATAAAAATATAACAAATTTATAATTATAATATTATTCATGTTGATCATGCATGATAATCAATGATGTAAATTTATTTACTACAAGTTAGTAAGATCAAATTACAAATAGATAATCCATTATCATTAACTCCGAAATCATAGTGATCAAATATATTTATTTAAAAACAACCTAGATTACTACAGTTAGAGATATTACAAAAAAAGATAAAAAATATAATTTACTCATTAAGAAAATATCTCAAACATATACATCATTATACAATTCAAAATTTTTTCTCATTTCACTATTTAATTATATATATATATTATAAAAATTATAAATATAGTTATAGTTAACCATATGAACTTGCAGTAAATCAAATTATCAAAACTATAAAAATTAAAACAAAAACGTTTTTAAAAAATTAAAACTATAAAAAATCATTTTTGTTTTTGTTTAAACATGATTATATGTATCTATGAAAATCCCATTAGGGAAATTTCATATTAGTATTAAATTAGAACGGTCTATTTCCAATAATAATGAAAAATACTAATATTTTCTTTTTCCATCAACATGTATTGAATAAAATTTATGAATCCAGAATAAATATCATCTTGAAATATTCTAAAAAACCTATTCCTATGTCTTTGAAAACTCAGTTTGTTTGAATTTTACATATTGGTCCACAAAACATTGAAACCCATCACTTATGATATTGAATTTTTTTTATGAATTTAAATATTATCTAATGTCCATAAATAGTTCAATATGAAGTAAATAAAATTATAATACCTTAAATAAATCTCATATGACATTATAAGTTCATAGGACTTTTAAGTAGAATATATGATATTGCAGAAACCATTAATTTCACAAAATATAAAATGATTTTCTAGAGATTTCATGAAATTGAAAATCTCATACTGTATTTTCTCTTCATAATATTTTAAAAACTGATAAACATAATAATTTTTTAAGAAAACAAACATTAAAATTTTAATATATCATATTAATTATAAAATAATTATAATCCCTAAAAATCATAATGAATAAAGAAAATGTTATTTAACACAATTATTATTTGTTATATTTATGTAATTTAAACATGTGATGAAATTATAAACATGGTGAAATATTTTTAATATTTGAAAAACAAGACATTCAATACTAACAATCTTCTCGTTAATCAACATTAGTTATCAAAAATTTATTCTGTGATGTAATATTTTTATTTCAACATAATTCCATTTTTCATATCTACTAAGAATTGGTTAACGTTATGTACAGTCCTAGACTAATGTTATGAATCACAATGCATGTTTTTCTATTTTCTGTTTTCTCCCTATTCTAAAGTCACACATTTATATATATATGGATACTCAACACTATTACATTTTCCAATTCTAAAATATATTACATATCCTATAATATGTGTCACAAATCCTACCAAATGATATTATTTATAAAATGAAAATTATCATTATTTATTTTTTTTCAATATATTCTATCTCAATAAATCATACGTATATATGGTGTTTCTAGCTTTTTTCGTTTTTATATAATATTAACAACTAAACAAAACCTTAGATATTAAAATATAACCATTATGTATCATTTTAGAGACCCTTATTTATCTAATAATTACATCTACATATAAGACCATTATATTTCGTTTCCATTACATTTTCTGGTGATAGTTTTCCCTTTTCCATATTTCAAATACATATTAAAATTCAAAATTTCTATTCATCATAATTTTCCAATTATCTACATAATAAAAATTCATAATTCGACAATTGATCCATAAAATACATCATATCGTTTGGAATAACTCAAATTTCATTTATATCTTTATTATAAACCCTAAAATTCTTTTATAAAAGATATCTCAAAAAACATCTGAGTTATTCATCAATTCATATAATATTCTATAAATCCTATATATATTATTAAAATAATATAACACATAACCTCAGTGTTATAAATTTATCCCACTTTACATCTTGGTGAAAATATTATAATAAATATTAATCCACCTTTAATGTTTTAATTATTTAGAAACAATGTATATATTCATAATTCTTTCTAATCATTTCCCCTTTTTCAATAGAATGTAATTTTCCTTATATCTATTTTTTCTATTAATTATTTACCCCTTTCACATAGAGTTACGTAGTGGAAATTTTCTAATATATAATATCCCATTATCTATATAATATATTCTGCAAATTTTTAGTGATCTCTACTTGGGTTGTTTTAGAACATTCAAATTCCCATTAATTTCAAAAATCCAGATTGAAAGTGTTTATTATCCACATTTTCCATGAAATTTTATCCTAGAAAATTCTATATTGATCTATTTTTCTATTAAATAATGACATCCTCCCAATAAAAAACTTGATTTCACTTTTTTTTGTACAAAACATTTGGGTTTACCGTCCATGTTATATTTTTACATTCAAATTAGTAACCATTTTGAACCACATCCAAATTAGAATTTGTTGTAAATCATTTTATCTATGTTTACCACCTTGTAAAATTTATGCTCACCAAATCACATTTTGATCGATCCTTTGGAACATTAATAAATTTATCAACACTATATTTTCCTATTTATCCTTTTTCAACATTTTGAATTAAAAAATTCCATTTTTTTAATATTTTAAAAATTAGACTATTTATTCTATAAAGATTCATTTTCCATAAAATATTTTGATTATATCATTATCATTTTTTGTGATTAATTAAAAAATAATCTAATCCTACTAATTCATAACTCGATGTAGAAAACAATAGTTTTCGTCAACAATATAAAATCTATACATGTCACTCACTTCCAAAAATATCATTCTTCCAAGAAACATGATTTTCATGTTATTTTATCAGTTTTTCATATAAAATCAAAACTATAAAAAAAACCATTAAAAATGAGTAATAAATATATAATTATGGGTATTAATACAACTTATTGAATCAATTGATGATACTTATTCATAATGAACTTCCAATTCCAATCTATATCCATTATCCTTCTATTTTCAAAAAATCATTTTTAGTATTTAAAAAGGGTAAAAAAGATTCACTACTCACCAAAAAATCCAAATAAATTCCATCATTTTTTTAAAACATGTATTGAGATAATTATCAACCTAGAAAAACACTTAATGGTTATGGAACAATATTTTAATCATTATTTTGTATCTTAAAAACCAATAAATTGATACCTCTTCAAATTGAAAATGAATAATCAAACATGAGCTCTAAGAATTTTTCTTCTTCTTCATTGGATTTTTCTGACACATATTTATTGGTATAATAGAACTTGATATATACCATTGTATCATTTCATGATCACCAAATGTTTCTTCATACCATTGGATATGTCAAATAAGTCATTAAGAATAATTTAATTATTAGTTAGGATATACAACATATGAACTTCTTCATCATAATATTCAATTCTAGATTCCTCTTCGAAATCCAATGATATTAATCAACATCACTTTTTGAGTTATAAATGTACTTTTTATTATTGTGACTTTTTTATAAAAAACAATTTATAACTAAAATAACTCTATCCCCAATAGTTTAATTTTTCAATTTTACACATAGTTGCAACCGATGTATCATACCTCACACTGAAATATGCACCACATAAAAAAAATTAAAAACAAATATACACATGTGGAGAGGGGTAATTTCAATAAAACATCAAGATATATAATTTTTTGTTATTGGAAAAAAATATTTTCTTATAACCTTATTCGGATAATTTTTTTGTGGTTTCATATTGAGTTATATAAATTATAAATACTTATCCCATGATTTTCACCTTATTTTCCTTCTTTCATAACCTGTTATTTACCTCATTCTGAGAAAAATTCCACAAGTTCCTATTTCTTCAATCAGGGATGTATTTTTAATGCATCCTCAAACTTGGTTCCCATATTATAAAATTTATCTTCCATCATTTTTCATATCTTTATTTATGGTGTGATATATGAAACCATCAAGGAATTATTTATATGTAACGCCTTCAATATGCATGATATCCACCTTAGGCCTTTTCATTCTTGGTTCATCTTTTTTCATGTACACATCCTTCACATTCATAATAATAGCTTCTTTCTGAGTTTTCTTAAAAAATCATTTTTTCAAGACGATTGATGTCAAAAGGCCATTGTTGATGCATATTGTACCATTAATTATGATAAATGTTTTATATTCCATTACATTATTAAATATATTTTATATAATAATTGATATTAATTTTGTGTAATATATCATTTTATTTTTTATAAGAATGTATGAACTTTTAATGACACCTTTTACTCCAGTATTACTAAAATATCATTTATATTCCATTTTTAGAATATATAAAAAATAAATCATTTAAATAATTCAATGTATGATTATTTATCAGCTAAGATGTTATAATAAATTATTTCATCCAAAATTGTGAACTTTTAATTCAAGACACATACTTATATTATTTCTAAATATTCCATAATATTATCACCATGTATCAGATTACTTATGAGAGTAATTTTTTCTCGGTTTAGTAATAAACATCCATATATTCTTATATTCCATATTTTTCTCCTTATAAACTTTATATTGACTTTAATTTCTAATAATTTATTTAGAAAATAATTCCGTATCAAATTATTACATTGAAAACATAAAATGATAATATTGAGGTTTAGTGTCTTGGAAGCTATGAATATATTACATGAACTGTATAGGTAAAACAAAAATATAAGGTTTAATTAATTATCTAAAAAGTCTAATTTCTTCTTCCAAATAACCTTGAAAACATGTGATCTTATGGGGACACAAAACAATATAAAATGGTGTGTATAAATCATATTACGGGATAAATAAAGGAAAAAAGAATGTGATTAACCATTAAAAATAAATCACGATGTATACCTGAGATAATAATCATTAGTATATGCTATATAACAAGTAAATGTGTCTATATCAAAAAAATGATACATTCATAGAAATATAACATATTTTCAACAATGATTACTCATATAACATATTACATTGGTTATTCACAAGGGTATCATAAACATGTTATCTCCATATATTAATTATTATCGAAATTAATTAGAGCTCTCCTGGATAACACCATTCATGTATATAAATTAATGCATTCCACATAGATAATATATCATAAAAAATTATTTAATCAATAACCCATAGAGTATACATAACATTCCTTATATAAAGTCATTTAAAGCATAAATTTTTAAATACCTTAAATTTTCATAATTTTTAACCAAATCGGAAGATAATTTGGGTTTTAAACAATGAAATCTCCAATCAATGAATTATTATTAAATATATAATAATGATTTGGAATAAAAATCAGATTGGGTATTCACAACTCAAAATTGGTGGAATGGATAATCAATGAATGAATTTTGAAGAATATCAGTTATAAAAAGAAGTCTATTGAGCATACTAAATAATAGAGAATAGAAGTATCTAATTGATACAAAAAAATTTATATGGTAGTGAAATTATCATAAATGTATTATAACATTATAAATTTGATAAATAAAAATGATGAAAAAATGGAGAGGAATAGAATCTGTTACCTTATATATCACTTCATAATCATGGGGGAGTAGATCCTTAAGATCTTGAGATCTTCACTTATGGGCTTAGTGAGAGAAAAAGAGAAGGAGTTATATGATAAATAGACTAGGGATAAATAAAATTAGGAGGATAGGTGTGTATTTATAATAAATTAAAGAGAACTTATTATTATTTTTCCAATCTATCCGGTTGAATTATAAGTTTTGGAAAATAATTTTTTTATTGGGTCACCTAAGGTTTTGGATCATTTTTTTAATAAATAATATGTCCTTTAAATGATTTTGAGTATTATAACCAAAAATAATTTTTTATAATTCTTTTTCCATGATGAAATACATTTTCCACTAAATAATATTTTTAATGTTTAACTTGATCTTTAGAATTTTTATTTTTTGTTAAAAGGTTTGGAAGAAAAATTAAATTTATTAAAATAAATGTTATCTATAAAATAACGTAATTGTTTTTATTTATTTATAATTTTTAATTATTTAATAATTATTATATAAGTATGAATTTATAGAACATATTAGAAACAAAAAAAAATACAATTTTATTATTCAATAAAAAATATATTTTTTTCAAATTCTTAAAAAAAATCACCCAAAACAAATAAAAATGTTCTAATTTAAAAGAAAATGTTTATTTTGTCAAATTCAATTTTTAGATTTAGAAAAATAATATTATAAATTTTAAAACATATTTATTGAATGATTAAAATTTACAAAAATAATAAACATTATGACCATTATATAAATTTTAAAGGAAATTATAAAACAATGTTATTGTTTATATTTTAATAAACATTATTTTTTAAAACTATTTTAGGAATATAATTTTTATTTAAATTTGTAATTGAAATTTTTGTTTTTTCAACAATATAATTATGTTTTCATTGTATCAAAATAAATTTATTTATAATATTCAACTTATATTCATTTTAATATTTTAAAATAATAAAAAATTAATGGGATTAAATGAACATCTATTTCAATTATATAAAGAAAATTAAACAATTATAAAATTGTGTTCTTGATAAAAAAAACCCCTATTTACATTGGCGCCCAACCTAAGTGTTATTATTATAATTGTTGCATTCTTATAATATTTCTCAACTAACATTTATCAGGTGGTGATCACTACTAACTTGACCATATTCCATAACAAATTCCACCCAATTCGTAATTTTTGAATATCTACTTGGTTTGTTCATGTTTGAACTCTGTGGTCGCCACCTCCCTCTCATCATCTGAAAAAAATGGGATTGAAGATGTATGATCTTATTTACTGAGTCCATCATTTATCCCTTATAAATCAATTATATCTTATCATTAAACATTATATATACTAATTCAAAATGTAATATTAACACCAATAGTCATAATTCCCAAAAGTAATATTAATCAAAATATATATTGACTGACTGTGAAATCCTAACAGAAAGTTTTACATTTATATTGTATATATTATCCAACATAAAATACCTCATCAGTAAATACATTATATAGAAAGGCTCTAAACTTCTTTCAGTAACTCATATCATATTCTTATCTCTTCTATTTATTTTTAATATTTTTATACCAGTAGCAATATTCCTTATTGAATTCAATCCTATAGACTGTTCATTTTTGTGTTCATTATTCATTATTATTTATTTATATGTATTATTTATAGTAGTTATAGTAAATATTGTTTCATGATGTGAATGTTATTATTAAATTTAATATTATATATACAATATTCATAATAAAATATCCATTTTGAGACAGGAGTTTAATTACTAATAATGGAAGGAAATTTCATTTTGTTTTCTTCTCCCCCTTAAGAAATATTATCCCCAATATTTGTTTCATACCTAAAAACAATTAGGTAACATTGTCTTTATTTATCACACGTGATCCCATAGATCTTGTTATTAATTTCTTTATCCTTATGAAATTAATTATTGGGGTTGTCCTGTTCCTTAACCCATATTTACATTTCCTCACGAATCTAGATCAGTTCTATATAATATGATAGATTGAGTTCTAATTCAATTCGATTTTTCTTTCTAGTATATGTGTTGGTTCCAATATATACATTATTAACTATGACATTCTAAATACATCATGGGAATTAGAAAGATTTTTAGGTAGTGATATTTGATGATAAACCAATCCAACATGCTGTATAATCTCAAATGGTATAATTTACCATGGATTCAGCTTAACAGTCATTCCAAATATCATGATCCCTTTATGTGGGTATATTTTACGGAATTATAGTTCCACTAGATTAAACTGTAATTCCTTCATTTGATTGTGATTATAATATTTTTGTTGCCTCAATGTAACTTTTATGTATTTCTAGATCGTATTTATTTTATTTGTAATGAATTTCACAATGTCCAGTACCAAAAATTCTCTTTCTCCAACATCATAACATCATGTTGGAGTTATACACCTTTTACCATATATTTCATCATAATGAACAATTTGACTCCTCAAATAAAAATTTATACTATAAAATAATTATATAAGAGGCATTTATAAGTACAAACTCCCTTAAAATCAATTGTACTATACATTTATAAGTATTGTAAAGCTATAATATTCCTATTAATAATTCCATAAATTTTGGGATAATAGGTTGTACTACCGTTTATTTTGTTCATCATAGCCTTTTCAAGGATCATAGGGAATTTATAAGTACATATCAGATCATTTTATAAAAAACATAAAAGTGGTTCATTATGAAGTCTCCCCATATCATGAATATATGGATAATTAATGAACCAAATGGAAATATTATCTTGTATATCGAGAAAATGGGAAACATTTTCTAATAAATAAATTATTTCACATATGGATTTTATTCCTTAAGATGTTATGGAAATAATATTTAAAATGTTTGTAGCCATTTTTCCTCACTTCTACATAGGTATAAGTACTTTATAATTAACCAAATTGTTTATACATAACTATTAAATTAATTTTAAGATAAATAATTTAATAGTAATTCATTATATGATAATAAATTTTTAGTTACATTGTAAAACTCTATCCTTACATCACATTTACACAATAAAATATTAATATTATTTCACTCCTTCTTTACTGTCATTCTGAATCTCTCATGTTTTCCATGTTATTTTTATTCAACCGATGTTATACATCAAGGAAATATGTGTGACAAAATATTAGTAAGGGTAGGGATCACATGGAAGTAATATGATACTTGAGTCTATAATAAATGGTTTAGAATAATCATAATATTCATATCACAAACATGGGATCATCATCATAATCATAATATAATCATTCAAAAAATGGAACAGTGTGTGTCATATTCACAATAATGAAACATCCTAACATTGGGTTTAATATATATATATATATATATATATATATAATTTTGAAAAAATATAGAATCATATTCATAAATAACATATCTGTGTAAATGAAAACATCATAATTGTGAACAAATATATCATCATTTCTATGCATGATACACATAAACTCATGAGATATATGACATTATCCAATGAATTATGGGGATATATAAAGCCAAGAACACAATTAACATAATAAAATTATCATAATCATGTATTCTACATGGAAAGAGAACATATGACAATCATAGTCAAGAAATAAACCCACTGTAAAGAATGAAATTCATAAATTTTTCTAAACAATAATTTTAAATATTTACCTTTTGGGTTACGAAATGAATATATTTATCATATTTTTCATAAAAAAATTATCATTCATGAGTGGAGAAGAAAAAACCCATGATGTGTCAGCAAGATGTTTTAAAAAATAAATTAATTTAAAAAATCAATTTAGATTTCATTAAAAATCATTTTTAAAATGTAAAAACATGTAAATACTCATAAATAAAATGTTAAAATAAGAAATTACCCAAAAAAGAAAGATTTGGGTTTGACAATACCCTTTCAATATATGCTTATTTATTTTTTCACTTTCTACCTCTGATATAATAATCATTTTTTTGACACATGAAAAAGTGAATTATATTCATTTATATCACTATTGAACAATTATATTTTTTATATTCTATATTATAATAGTATTTGTTAAAATTCCATTTTTATGAGGTCAAATTAACAAAAACTTATCCCATTTTGATTCAAATTCATTAATTTTGATTAATTTCATTTACACATAAGTAATCTTATTTCCAGAATAATAAAATATAGTAATTAAATTTTCTAATATTGTATGAAATAAATACTTACCATACATGAATGTGATTATAAGAATATATTTGGTTATGTCCTCATAGGCATTAGACTTTCCGTTGAAGGGGTATTATCAAAAGGTAAGGAAGATAGGTAAGGAATACAATATGTAATAAGTATATTCATTATTGTTTTTTAAAATAATTAATATAATTATAAAATTAATATTTTTTAATTCTTAAGGTTCGTGTTTGAATGTAAAAATGAAAATAATGAAGAGAAATGGAAAATTTGAAGAAAAGTTAATGAATCCTTACCCTCTTCTTTGGGTTTCTTCTTCTCTATGAAATTAAATTCCATCCATGATTGGATCTGAGGGACTATAAGTCATTAATAATTATTAAAAGGGTATTGTTATATGTAATTTGGTTATAATTTTGGATTTGGTAAGTTAGATAGCATTGATTTTTAAAGGGGAAGTATGGGGAGCTTAATGGTTTATAAAAGATTTATTTTTACTTATATGAATAAATAAATTATTATATCCATGGTAAAATCATCAGTAGTAATATTTTTGAAATATATTATTGCAATATAAATATTTTTGTCATTCAAAAAATTTATAAATCTAAATTATTATTTTAATCAAATGGTATTTGATAAAAATGAAAACAATATTATTTTAAGGGGAACTTCAGGCTTCTAGACTTTGAAAATTTCTTTTTAGGTTTTGAAATTGATTTTGTTTTTCAAAATGACCCATTTTTATTATTAAACTAATTTTAGGTCGAGAAAACCATTTTATTATTAATTATGTTATTTTTAAACTATTATTATTTCATAAAAAATATAGTATTTGAAAAAAATTATTATTTATGTGTGAATTTTTGTTTCTATGAAGAATATTATAAAATTATACTTAGGAAATATTTTCCTGATAATTATTAAAATGAAATTTATTTGATTAAAAAAATTTCTACCATAGTTTATTTTAATTTATAATTTTAAAATTTTGATTTTAATAAAGTAAGATAAAATTACATATTATCAAAAAAAAATCTTATACTTTTCATATTTTTCAAATTTGAATCATTATTTTATGACATATTACATTTATGTTCTCAAAATTATTGTGTATAAATTTTACATACATTTAATTTCAGTATACTGATTGTCTATTTACTATTTATAATATTTATATTAAAATTTTTAATGGTTATGTTACTGTTCCTATAGTCATATATCTTTTTATGAATCCCTCTTCATCACATCATTCATCATTAACCTCATACCCTAATAAGGTTATAAATTTTTCATTTATTAAATTTCTATTATTTTACTGATGTTCATTATTTCTATTAAAATTACATTAATGTGTAAAATAATTCTACATGAATCAAATTTTACTTGTTTCCATTTTCATGGATACATATATTTTTTAAATGTATGTATCCCAAATAATGAATAAAATCATTATGTGGTTTTTCTGATTAAAATATAATATATGGAAAAAATATTTATTCAAAGAAAAAATTAAATATATATAAATGTTTGGGAGGTTAAAATATCCCCCCCCCTTAGTAATTTCATCTCTAGAAGCCCAACTCATATTGTCAATTAAGAATATATGAGGGTCCTTCTATTTCATTCCCTCATTTGGTTCCCTTGTTTCTTATTCGCACATTTTTTTTTAAAAATCCATTTAATGACGTGAGATCTATTATTAAAATGAAATTTATCCCTATGGTCCAAAATCATCTCTGGATTCTCCATAAAATATAAGTTATGATCCAGTTATACCACAATTAAATTCAATATAGGTAAAGGGACTGTTATGAAATTCCTCAAGACATATACAGAAAACATGTCACGAACAATTATTAATCTTAATTGATGTTGTATAACCATGATACCAGAACACTCTAAGATTGTACCATGCACCACTATATATTGTAAACATTTATTATTATACTATAATTCTCACATTTATAATCTAATGACCTTTAACTTTAATTTTATAGTCATTTAGTAAAAAGCATAAACTAATAAATCGTAATTATAATCAATAGAGGTAAAAAAATTCAACTATATATGAAATTAAATATCCATAGTGTGTCTTTAACATCTCAAATAAATTCATCACACAACACACTCTTCTAGGATTATAATAACTAATAATTTTGTTCATAATATTTGGAAAAGGAAACCTAAGAAAGGGATGAGATTAAACTATCATTAATGGAAAACATAACAAGACATCATAACAAGAGAGATATTAGAAAAAATTATATATCAAAATGAGAATGATAATAATAATTAGTGATAACTAAAGATTAAATATAAATTAATCTGAATATACATGATGGAAAATAAAATTTGGGTATAAAATGTTTTTTGCAATGAATTGAGTTTGATATAAAAATCATGTAAAAATTAATAAATTTCTAATAAAACACCATTAAATGAAGGATATATTGATGTTAAGTTAAAATTACCTGAATATGTATTATAAATGATATGAAAAATCCAATTTTTATCATATAAACCATTTAAAATAAATTAAAATCATAAAATAGCATGTGTCGCAAAGAAGTTGTTTTATGAGGAAACCCTTACATTATTTCCCTCATTAGATAAATACACTCTATGTATCTTTATGAAAACATTATTTTCATAATGAAAATTTTCATAACCCAATTAATACTGAAAAATATTTATAATTTACATTTATAATAATTATCTATATATATATATATATATTATTGTTTTTATTTTCCCACATATTCATTTTATAGTTTTGATACTTCGTAGTATCTTTGAAGGAGCACTGTAAATAGTTGTTCTTCTTAAAATGTTCGTCATTACATTTTAAGTATTTGTCAACAATTTATTACACATAATTAATTATAATGTTTAAATTTCCTTCTATAAGTTGTCAAATATTTTTCATAGAAGATTAAATCGACCATGAACATTTTATGGTGATTTTGATCCCGTGAAGGGTATTTTCATAATTATTTGGTTAAATATTTCATTATAATTTATTTATTTATAATAATTATTTATATATTAAAATTATATTATACCATGAATTAATTTTTCATAATCATCTATGACTTAATTTTATAGCATTTTTCATGTAGGTGGTTAAACTGACCCAAACCTGAATTCACTATGACTTGATTAGTGAGTATAGTCAATGAGGTCAATATTTTGGAATAATATCATTATAAAAGAAGTATAAATTTTTTAATTGATTTGAACAATATTTTACTATTTTTTGGTTATGGAATGAAAAATAAGAATAAAACACAAATAATGATTCTTTGTGGAGTCGATAATCAATACAATGGATGATTCAAATTTACTATTTCTAAAAGACTAATAGGAGTATTGATGGATAATAATTTATCATTTAAAATATAATAAATAAATTATACATATAATATTTATTCATAAATGACATCTTTAAGATCATTCATAAGGGATGGTGATACAAAATTGAAAGCATCTCTTGGAGGAAGCTGTAATCCGTGCACATTCACAAATGATGATACTCGTTTTTATCACATTACATGAGTAAATAAATAGTGGTAATAAAATTATTATAATAAAATTAAAAAAACTAATTATGATTTTTTTTGATGATATGTTCATGTCTGGATTAGAATGAAAGGAAAAGGAAGTAAACATTGATAAATTTTTTATACCTATATTAGTACCTTGAACATCCCTGTAAAAATGTTTTTTATTCAAGAGATATAGGATAATTTTGGGAGAAAAAATTCATTAGGTCATGTAAATGACTTAATGGAGAGAAAATTGGGATGGGGGATCACACAAAATTCAATGTTTTTTGCAGTATAGAATGCATGTAAGTGATCCTACTTTTATATGTGCTTATGATGAACCTTTCTTTTGAAAATAATTATATTTAATGGGTCAGAATGAAATGGAATAAAATTTTGGTGAGTTAGGTGAGGGAAGGTTGGAATGTTTTGTATTTTCTATATTTCAACATAAAAATTGTTTTTGATAATTCCAAATGTTATGGTTAAAGTAAGAGAAAACAAGTCACCTAATATTAGTCATTTAAATACATATTACATAAAATTGTATATTAATCATGTCAATTATGTTGTAACTAAATAAATATTATCACAATAGTACTGAATTTTATCTGGATTATTCTCAATGATTTATCTATTTAACCTATTTAATTTCATAAAAATATGAGATGATTTTTTAAAATTAAACATACATAACACATTAAATTGTTTTTAAATAAAATAGTGTTTTACATCGTTAAACTTATATAAAGGAATTTGTTTATGGTTTCTACTTTTCATGGGAAAAAATGTTTTATTAAAAAAACTAAGGTTACATGACATTAAAATCATTAAATAAATTTTTAAAAAAATTTGAAATTATTTAAAGGATATTATATAAATTAATAATTTTTATTAAAGGATTATATTACTAATACAATGTAACAATGTTGTTCCTATTTGGGAATCACCCAAAAATAATTTTTTCAATGAGGACTCATGTAATGGAGACTGAGTACATTAGCCATAAAAATACTATTACATTATGAAGGAAGAAAACCCATGATAAACAACACAGAGAAATTATCCTCATTAGTCACTCAAGAAGATAGAAATTATGCAACTTTATTCCCCTCATTCTAGGTATTTGATATGCACACCCGTGTATGAAGAAAAATATTTCATTACCGAGCAAGATAAATGATGGGACATGGGCATTAAGCATCTCCTTTAGCACCCCATGTAACAATAATGAGACTATCTCCACCAATTCCTATGAGAGTTTAGGTTCCTGACAAAGCAGGATACCTTTCCATATTACATTGGCCTCTGCCATGAGGGAGTCCCCAAATCATAAGACACTATAGAAGACCAGAATAACCACCCCTTAGAGAATTGAACCACGCACCTTACCCACATAACACCTGAGATAGGGGAGATTTATAAAATGATCATGAATCAATTGTTAGGTGGTTTCCACCTTACCAAATAGCCATGATTTATTGGGTATATAAGGATAAAACAAATTCTTCTAATCCATGACTCTCTTCATTGAGGTCGAACCATCTTAGCTCTTGAAAAGAAAGATGGAATATGTGATGATGAATCACACATTAATAACCAGTCCTAGGGGAGAACTACTAAGGTCATTATGTCAACATTATTTTATTTCACTCTATAAAGTCCAACAACTATTAGAAACAACAAGATCCTTCACTTTTCACTCCTATACATGATACGATTACCCAGAAAATCAATACATTATGAAGGACTCCAAAGAGAATCCTCAGTTCCCCATCCAATAAATCACACCCTATGTCTCCCAAATAGTATTATCCAACCCACTATAAAAAAAATAGGTCGGTCACCGATTCTTTCTTGGAGTTCATTCAACACGGGAATGTAATCTCCATTGAGAAACCATTTTTAACCAACTCATACGTGAGTAGGGTCTGGTTATGGATGATACAAACCAAAATTATAATCTTTGTGGGAATAACCTCACACCAAAGGGAATCATTCCATGTTTCCTACTCACCCAAGAGGTGAGTCACAACTCTATAATCCTCTGATGAAAATCACCTGAATATAAACAAAATAATATGATCTTATCTAGTTCAAAACTAATTATGATATCATTTAAGATATTACTTTGATTATTATCAAGAATGTCATGTATGAAGATAACAAATCATCCTGATTGAGCAATTGAAATGTTCGGGGTTGGGTAACTCAGGAATCCAATCACCTTCCCCACCCAATTTTCATTCTAGGAACTGTTATATCTATATCCCACATAACACTTGCAATGAATCCTTCATACTATTAACTAAGGAAAAATCCTAGACCAAAGGAGAGAAATTCCCCCCTTGATCTCGGTACCCTTGGGAACCATATCTATTTGTCATAAATATGTCCCAGAGTGATTTTCAATATAGTTAGTCCCATGTGAGTTTTTATTTCATTCTCAAAATTTCCCCTCTAACACTCTTCTGATTAATACCCAGCTCACCAACATTCCTAGAAATCATTTCCCAAGGGACCTAATGGAACATGGCTTCAACATTAATGTCACAAATAAAGAAACTCAAAATCATTATAATGGTTTTCGTGAAACTTTGGAACATTGAACACTGATAACACATTCCTGGGTATGGATTACAGAACATAGTTAACCAAAGTGATATCCCCACAAAAGAAAGTAACCTACTATTTAAATTTGTTATGAGAGTAGTAATACTTCACATAATCCCATTTAAATTATGAATCTGAACCCTCTTAGGGTAAATCGATTATCCTAGGTATTCTATGGGGAATTTTTTTTGTATACTCATGTCTTCATCAATCTTTTGTACTTGCCTGTCTGAGCACCCTCTAGAGATAAACACACTATTATTTCCCCTATTAATGGACTACCCACTACACATATAATACATATCGAAGATTGTTTTGAACTCATGAATGTGTCTTCAGTTATAATTAATGAAAAATACCATGTAATGAGAAAAAAATATGTAAGATATAACCCCCATATTTCTTCTACCATGGAAGGGACACAAGGTACCATTACACATATTTCTCTCCAAATATCTTTTAATAATGTATTGATCCAATCAAAAGAGATTTGGTGAGATTAGATCTCCATTACTATGACCCTGAGTGGTCTTGAAGAACCTGAAACTTATACCCATAAAAGAAAGTTCCAACTAAGACGAGGAAAAGCCCTAAAAATGATGCCCACCTCTACTATTAAGAAACAAATGCATTTGAGCACATTTTCGATAAAGCTACACTAATTATTGTCATAGTCCTCGGGCATATTAACATTGATCACAACATTATAGTATGAAGCATTTTTATTAATTCACCAAACCATTTTTGGAACCATTGATATTGGTGATTGTAATATCCTCCCTTTGATAAACCCATACTGATTATATGAGACCCATTGTGATTGGTAGACATTGAGCCTTCTATTGATGATGGTTTCAAATACCTTATATGGAATATTACACATATTGATTGTATGATTGAGGCTGAGTTTGGTTGTGTCATTCCATTTCAAGAAGGAGATCATATTCTAACCATAGGAAACACGGGAAAAAAACCATCCTCTAAAGAAATCAAGAATGGCCTCCACTGTCCCACAATTCACAAGACCTCTAAACAAAATATAAAAAGATAATGGGAACCCAATTGTCTCTAGGGAACTCTAAACAATGAGGGATCAAACTCCCTCCAATATCTCGGCCAGATTTTGATTTTTTTCAAAGATAAAGTTGTTACTTAGAAAAACAACCAATGAAATGTTATCAAAATGATTTGTCTGCTCAAATTGGTATCCCCCTATATAAAAGTATTACCCTGAACCAATAATTCGTTAAAATAGGTTGTAGAAAAACCACCCACAATAATGGAATAATGTGTAAAAAACAATCCTATATCACTATATTTTGAACATTGATCCACTTATTTTTTTTATATTTATAATCCATTATTTTATATTTATAAATTCATCAGATTTATAATTTTGTTAAAAATCAAAATTTCAACATAGAAATTGATATTTTTTGAAAATTATCATAATTTATACAAAGTAAATATTGATATTATAGATACCAAAATATTGTTAAATTTTTTTATATTTAATTATTAATTTTATTAGTCTCAATTTCAATAAAAATTCTATATTTAAGGATCAACTACTTTTATTAAAAAACACCTTCTTAAATGTTAAGTATTTTTAAAATTATTCATCACCAATATTAAAATTCAAATAATTTTAGTATATTATATCAAAAATAGATATATTTTATATTATCCTAAGGATTTTATAGAAATTATTATATTAATTTAATAAATTAACATTACCATTTTTTTAGTGCGTCTAATGAGTGATGTCAAACTCCAAATGATTTAAAAGATAATATATATATTAAAATATTTCGATGTTACATTGTCCTCCATGATTAAATTCTGCAATCACAGTTTTTTTTAGAAAAACATTAATTTTTTATGTCAAAAAGATATACCTAACTTAAGAAAAAAGCTAAAATTAAATATATAAATTAATATGTTATGTAATTATAGAAGATAAATCACATTCCTCAATCAATCTGACCGAATGCTTCATTTTACCTCAATAGTTATATGATTTATGAAATTCTTCATCAACCAAATTTTCATTAGACTCCAACAATATAAACTTTGTGGTGATTGACAATTCAATTATGTTCACTTTTTTAATCATAATACACGATTGTTTATTTGGAATAATAAAATGATTATTAATGTTGGTTCTTATCTAAAAATGATTTATATTAATAATGTAACCACATATTCCATTTCATAAATTGATAACACTATTCCTATTTACTATATCCATTACATTAAATGATATATTAGCTATGAGAATATATAAAATTTTAAATTTAAAATCGAAAACATTACGATATTTGAATAAATAACTAATAATTAATGTGAATACTCTAAATTATCATTTTTTTTATTATCAATTAAGGTTATCCATGATTATTTTACTATTCAGTTCCTTAATATTTTTAACTTCTTTAAAATAAATGCTAAAATACTTTATAATGGTTTTAAAATTGAATTTAAATTAAAAAAATATTATCTCCTATGAAAGTATTTCTAGGTGTGTAGTTAGGTCCCATTCACAGTGAAATAGAATGAGACTAAGAAATAATTGAATAACTATTTTCGAGGCTATGACCCTAAGAAGTATCTATGACAAAAATAGAACAACTTTTCAGCAACTATACAAGGATGTAACTTTCTAGAAAGGCACATAATATCCACTTTGCCAAAATTTATATATCTTACCTTATAATAAGACATACATAGGGGATTCCATGAATGTTATCTTATCCTAATCCCCAAACAATATAAATATTTTAACAAATAAAACATGTGGTTTTGTCTATACTATTAAATCTATGATCATCCTTAGCCCATAAACCCATGATTTCATTCTTAAATATTAAAGTAACCTCATCCAACAACATCCTAACCTATAAAGATTTCTAAATATCCCTCTAATGACAACTGCTACCCCCTAATAACCATTATCCAAAATCAAATTCCGAAAATTCATAACATAAAACATTTAATTAGTATCAGGTAAAAGATTATAATATTTTCCTCAAAACTAAAATCTAATGACAATTATGCTTAATGTTTTATGGAGTTATGAAAAAATTCTAACTAAATAAAAATAAGTTCTTCTAAATAAATGTACAATTTTTACACTATATAAGAAGCTAATAAATATATAATGATTGTTTAAAATATCCATTAAATTACTTACCTACGACACTCTATTAATCTTATTAAACTTATATATTTCATCATAACCATTAGAAAAGGAATCATAAGAAAGGGTGAGATAAATGATCAATAATAGAAATAAACGTAATATAGGAATAAAATAAGAAAAATGAGGCATAACATGATATCATAATGATAATGGTCATAATATTGTGGTTATAGAAAAAATAGGGAATCATTAACAAAATCCTTAGATAATGATCCTAAAATAAAATTATGTTGTCACATTATTATAGAAAAAACATATCCATGATATTATTAGCATTTTCCAATGAATAAGAATGATTCAATCATCACCAAATGTAATGGATTTCCCCATAGGATATCATAACATTCAATGTTTACTCTGTAATCCCATTCACAGATTCTCAAGGGATCTTAACATTACCCAATTTATTATAGAATAATTTGAGCACACCTATTATAATGAAAAATCATATATAATTGTGGAATATGATATCAATAATCAAATCATAAAAAATCGTTTAAATAAAATGGATTTCATATCCTTTTCCAGAGGTTCCTTATAGAAGAATTTATGATTTAATCAAAATGTATAGAATGATACATCTATGAAAAATAAATGGGTATCCAAATAATTTAAGTATTATTCTAGGTAAATTCCACCAATCATTTAATGTATTATGAATCCATGTGAACTCAATTCAATCAAGGTGAGAGATATATGGAAATCATATAGGAAAATAATAAGATATTAACAATTCATATACAATCAAATGATTTGGAATGAAATAAATAGTGATGGTTAAAATGATATATATAAATTAAGATTTCATCATCCATCTAGAAAAATATGGTGGATAGTATAACTTGACAAATACCCTGGATCAAGCATATGAGATAGATGACGTACACACATAAAATTGTGATGAAAATTTATTTCAAAATAAGAATTTCCCTTTAACATTGAAAGCAATTAATAAAGAATATATTAATAAACCAAGAGAATAATATTTAGAAAAAAAACACAAATGAAAATTTAGGAAGTCTTTTAGAAACATATAATTGAAATGGAATGAAACATTCACATGGAAATGTTTTAAATCGATTTATTTTTGGATTAAAAAACCATAAGAAAACATTTTATATATTTCTATTAAACTAATAATAAATTCATGGTATATTAAAATTATATTCTCTAAAATATTGTTAAAAATGAATTTTGAAAATTTCCGAACACTACATTAGAAGAAAACATTTTTGATAACTAATCATTGAGAAAATATTTGAAATCTATTAAAACCATTTAGTAAAACCAACATCATACAGATGATGTTATAAAAGTTTATTTATAAAATATAATAATTTTTATTAAGGTCACATCCAATATTATTGAAACTAAATTTGATAAAAAAACCAAGGATATAGAATAAATAAGGTTTTATGCTTACGTTAGGAGTTATTCCTTTCACTGATTCATTTTTAAGTGAACGTGGACCCCCAATGAGAAATATTATTTTTAGTGGGAAGAATTTAATAAAAAGAGAAGAAAATAAATAATATTTAAATATATAAGGTAGCATAAATTATTCTTTTAATATCAAATATATGAAAATAGTTCATGACTCATGCAAAAATAACTTGAGTTAGAAAAATAATTTTTAATTGAGTAACATTATGATCAAAATCATTGTCAGATAATGATATTTAAAATTAACCATAAATAAAAATAATAAATTATATTTAATAGTAACATATAAATTGAGTATAATATAAATCATAAAATGTAAATTAGTGTATAATAAAAAAATGTGTATCAATAAATAGAGTTTGAGAAAAAAAAACCCTTATTGAATAAGAAATTTATTAAAAACTTCATGAAATAAGTATATATAGAATTTAATTTTAGTAAAAAATTATTAATATGAATATATTATATAAAATATCTAATTTTATCTATATAATTTTATTTAAAAAATATGTTAATAATAGAATATGTTTCTAAATAAATTTATGTTTTGAGATAAACCCCTTATATTTTTTCTTATTTAGTCGAATGGACTATATCATCAAATGTAATTAAAATAAATACAATTGATAAAAAATTTATAAGAATATTATACATAATAATATTTATATTTTCATTTTATTATAATCATCTACTTGTGTATTAGTTATTTTTTACATATTTTCCCATGACATGTGTTTATCATTTAGACTGTTTATAGTAGTTTCAAATGAAATATATCGGTATTCATTCCTATAAAAATCTAGATCATTACATGTTCATTAATGTCTCTAAAATATATTACATAAATTTACTTATGATTTTTAAATTTCATTCCATGTGTACGTAAATCTCTATACTAGAACATTTAATCAACCCAAAACATTCTTTTTTATTTTCGACTTATGAACATGTGTTTTCTTAATAGATGAATTAAATCTTTCTATATTATTTTTAAAAACAATAAAACTAACTATTTACATATAATTCAAAATTATACTAGAAATTAAATTTTCATAATAATATTTGATGCATTTCATAGAATTTCTTTCTTTTTTTCTCAAACTGAACTAAACATGAGCATACTTTAATTCACTTTGTCAGTATAATTAAGGAGGTGTTAATTTAGGAATAATATCATTATAAAAAAAATATAATGAAAATATATTTTTACAATTTTTATGTTTATTTAAATATTTTTTGATAAATAATCAAAAACTAGGAAAAATTGAAAAAAATGAATCTTTATCAATGTGGTTGTCCAAAAATGGCACAATTAATGTTCCACATTACTCATCGAATGAAGGGCGTGAATGTGTATAGTAAGTGATCATTATAGAATAATAAATAAATTATATAACTAATATTTATTAATTGATACCATAATTAATATGGATTATGATGACTGAGGATGAAAAATAAAAAGCACCACTTTTTCGATTCAGTAATCAACATACAAACACATGTACTAATGATGATTTTTGTTTTCATTGTTAATAGAAGAGAATAAATAATGGTTGTTACAATATTATATTGAAAAATAAAAAGAATAATAATTATTATTTTTATATTATACTATGTTTATTATTTTTTATAAAATAACTAAAAAGAATTAAAGTTTATGTAGGATGTGATACCTATGTCCAGACCTTAAAAATTCACTTGAAAAATGCATTATATTTGTGGGAATAAGGTAAATTTGTGTGGAAATGAGAATAAGAGAGTGTAAAAAACATAAAGGAGTGGAATTAAGGCTAAATGGTTGAGGAATATTCAAAATACATGTGATGTATTGTAAGGGAATGAGTGATCCCCCTTTATAAATGAGGAAGATATAATTTTCTATGGAAAAGAACAACAAGTTTGGGGTAAGAATTAAAATCCATAACATTTGGTTGTGTTAGGTTATAAAAGGTTTTTAAGGATCATTGTTATGAATTTTAAACCTATCAAAAATTTTAAATAAGTTATACGTGTCATCTAAATTTAGGAAACAATATAAACCTTATATTATTCATTTAAGTGCTTGTTACTCTAAATTAAATATCAACCATGACAATTATTTTATTATTAAAAATATAAGTATCCATCATTAAAAAAAATTTGAACTGATTTTATTTTAATTTGGGATCCATTTACCATAATAAATTTCATAAATATCTTAAAATATGATTCTTAATTAAACCCATATAACTCGTAGAAATTATTTTTAAAGTACGTTTTTAATAATTAACTTATATATAAGATAATTTTTTGAATAGATTATAATTTTAAAGGGAGTAATAGATTTAATATAAAACAAATTCTAGTTATGTGACCATAAAATAAATCCATACTATAATCTGAACAAAACATTAATTAATTAAAAGAAAATATATAAAAAATTATTTTTATTAATGAAACCTTTTACAATGGTTTTAAAAATGATTGGCATGTTTTTTATAAATTCAAATAATTTTTTATAATATGTAAATTTATTCCATATATTTGTATTAGGTCAAAAATATTGTTTTATGACAATCCATGCTATCATAATATATTTATAAATTCATGAAAATAATAATTTTTCAAAAAAATGATTTTTTCACTAAAATTTTGATATTTTTAGAATATGATATTAAATTCATAATAAGTTTATTTTTATACTATAAATTAATAAATAAATTTAATTTTAGAATGTTAGATTTATAAAATATATTGATTTTACCTAAATAGAAAATCGAAAATTAAAATTTGAACAATTTTTTTAATTAAAAATACTTATTTAAATATAATATAGTTGTAATATTTTTTCATAAAAATTATATAATGTAATTATTTTTAATTCCTCATATCACATATTTTTATAATTTAGGTAATCATATTGACAATTTAATTAATATTATTTCAATATAAAATGTTCATTATGACCTCTATTTTAGTGTATGTTGATAATGAAATCGAAGTCGAAATTATTTAATGAAAAATATATATACAGAAATCATGGGATGTTTCATTTTAACATAATAAAAGTAATTTCATACACATAATTTTTTTACAAGTACATTATTTAAGGTTCGCAAAAATCGTGATTTTACAGAAGATTAAATTTCAAATTAAATTAATACATTAATATCATAAAATGGAGAGGAAGGAAATATTCTTTTTATATATAGTTTATTGAATGATTCATTTTAACTATGTATTTAGATGTGTTATTTACTCCATTTCTATAAAAAACATTGAATATCCTTTGAGATATTCCCCAATGTGTTTATACTCACAATATTGAAATGAATTATATTTTATATTTTTGTCTTTCATTATATTTAAAAAAAATTCCTCAGAATCTATGCTTCTTTTCTTTGGTATGATAGGAATTTAAAAAATGTTAACATTATTAATTGTAATTCATGACATTGTATTTATATTGATAATTATAATATTTTTAATCACATTTATTATCCCAATATATTGTAGATGGTAAATTCATTACATTATCTATTTCATCTCTATCTTTATGGGTTTCTCTATGCTTCATCCATTATTTTATATAATTGTTACGGATGATAATACATAAATTAATAAATTTACAAAAAGAAAAGTGATGTCATAGAATATATTATTCATAATTGATGTGAATACCCTATATTATGGGTTTTTAGCTTCAATCTCGGATATCCAAGGACATTTTTATATTATGTTTTCTAATTTGTTTAACTTCCATAAAATAATATGTTAAAATACTTAATAATGGTTGTTAAAGAGAATTTGATTTAACACTGGTATATCCATAGGATGTGTCTTGACAATAGAATATTTTCTCTAATTTAATGTGCATTATAATTATGATTTTGGTATACCTGAACAACTCTTTTTTCGGGTTGTTACACCTTGATGATTTTTTTAACAAAATAATGTCCACATTCAAGTATCCACATATGGATCTAATGGCTAGAAAAAAAATAAAAAATATGTACTTTAATATAATTTTTACTGGATGACCTATAATAAGTATTATACCATGGTCTTCCACTAATGTAGTTTTATACTAATCCCCAATAAACCAAAATTTCATCCACTTCAAACCTAAATGATTATCTATAACATTGAAAGAAAGAATATACAAAACACCTTAACCATTAATTTTATTCCTTTGAATTAAATTATCTTAAACCATTAACATAATTACCTCTAGTGTTTTATCAACACACTATGATACCACATGTATCACCCTTAGACCAACTCTCATAAATCTGGTATCATGAAAACATTACTTATATGTAACACCTTGAAATTAATTAGTATGAATATCGTATATGATAGACTGTATTGCATACATCACCAACGAAAATCATATAATATAATATCCTTATAATTTATTGCCCATATAGAATATTAAATATATTTTATATATTCAATACATTTTTATTCATTCAAGACCGAGCAAGCGAGTGTTACATGGAAGACTGAATTTTTTCAATAGCTTTCACTACACGTAAGGCTGTGTTTTTAACGGAACAAAAATACATTATTATAACATTATTATTTAATATAATAATAACTATACATTCCATTAAATTAGTTGTTATTAATTGTATTATATGAATTATGAAAAAAAATTAAAAATTATATATGATAAATTTATATGTTAAGAACTATTTAGAAATGATTTTTTGAACTGAATGAATAAAAACAGAATGCTTTTATATTAAACAATTTTTATGATCATAAGGATATTTTTTCATATTAAAATAATGTAACAACAATGATTGACTAATTTTAATCAATTTTGTATGTTATATATTCAATAAAATATCTTTTATATTCTTCCAATTTGTTTATAATCATAAAAAAATAACATACCAATTTTTATGCATAAAAACTAAAATTTTATTATGGAATTTTACAAGCTTTTAAGGGAAAAAATATTTCAATTAGAAATTTTAACAAATTTATGAATTTAATTTTATAAAATAAACATAATTTTTGAATTTAGAATGTCAAAATTATCTTAGGGATATTTTTTGTTTCTTTTTAGAGAGACATTATGTTTTGATGATAGACAAAAATACTACATTTTAGTTAAAAAGTACATACTCTACTAAATAATTCTTAGTGTTAAGTAGTATTTTGTTAATGTTAAATTATACCAATTATACATATATTAATAATATATAGTTCATTAGAAGAAATTTCAATTTGTAATTAAATATAAAAACATTACAATCTTTTGAAATTTTTTCTACTAAACCTAGTAAATTCATCTGTCTCAAACATTAGCATTAATCTTCACTTTCACACATATATGACATAAATTTAAAAAATAGAACATACAAAATTTTAATAATTATCATATTTAGAGTATAATATTACTACGTTTATTTATTACCAAAATTGTTAGTAAAAATGATTAAAATTAATCATAGTGAGTAAGTTCAAATTAATGGTAATTAAGGACTAAACATTAATCTCAGGGTCCCTAATGACTTAGAAAGTTGTCAAAAACAGAATTTATGGATATACTTATTACAGTCAACGTACATTACTGAGTTGTAATATATTTTTATGACTATTTATTATGTAACAATATGTGTATAGACGACTTGTTTTAAAAAATCCATGTTAGTAATTTTCATTACATATAAAAGGCCAACACCTCTCCCACTTCTTCTTACATATCAAATATATTAGGATAGGTCATGATATAGACCAATTGTCTCCCAAAATCCTTCCACTATACATTTAATAATCCCTTTGGTAGGAAATATTTCCAATGAATCATTTTGGTATAAATAAAAAAAGATGATAGCTGATTAATAGACAACATATTCTATCATGATTTTTAGTTCAATATCAATTATCCAATTCATATAATCTTCTTATTAAATTATTTAATAAAAACTCATGTTTAATCAATATACTAGGATGCTTTTATTCAATTAATTACAAATACAATTAAAAAAACTTCCATCTAATGGATAAAAATCATACTATTTCTATATATAAGGAATTAATGCCTCTCGAAACGACGATTATTCATTTTTTACATTACCACCTCACATGGTGGACATTACGATGGAAGATATATTTATATATATGATATTTAGTACATTTATAATATATTTATGTTAAAATAATTTTCATATAGAATGAACCATTATTCTTTCTATATTGTTTAAATACAAAATTTCATTGGTGGATGTATAGACTACCTCCCCCTTAAAGCAATGTGGTCGTTCATGCCATGTATGAAATATATAATGGATTGACTTGATAAAAATATTTAACATATATAAAAAATATAGTATACTAGGATTATAATATACAGATTTATCATTTACATTTCGTTCTTTTAAAATGACAATGAATTGAATGTAGTGTTGATGCGCACGTATGACATACCGTCTCCCTGAGCGATGCACCTCATCTCTTATCTACAAACACTGTAGAAAATTATTATTTAGTATGTACTAGATATAAATAATAATTAAATAATAGAATAAATTATGGAGATGATAAAACCATGTTATAATTAAAAGTAACAATAAATAATATTTCAAAACATCATTGATAATACTAGGGAAATAACTCAGGAAATAATCAAAATAACAAAAGATTATTAAAAAATGATTAATAAGATATTATAAAATATTAAAATATGATATTATAAATGTGATTATGGTTATTATATTAGATAATTAAATATTTTAAACCATGATATATTTAGATAATGACCATACTATGAAAGGAAGGTTAAGGTAAGCGATCATCATCTCACTTTTTAAATTTTTGAGATTAATGTAATATTAACTACATATATATTTTGTATAGTAAAATAACTACACATTTTCATATATTATAAAATAATTTCCATTTAACTCATAATATTAAATGTTTCTAAATATATTAATCTTTCACGTAACCCTTGACTCAAAACCAACTCAAGTAGTAAGAGAATTTTGTCTCCATTTACATTTCATTGAGACCAAATTGTTATTGTAAACAAATTCACTTTTATTTATTTTATGTATAGACTTTTTCATTTTATATATTGAGTACCATTATTCTCATGATATTTTATTTTTAATTAAATTTTATACCTTTATAGGGAATGCATTTTAAATTTTTCAATGTTCTATGGGACAGTTTGGAATGTTTAAATATTATTCTCATCGAAAAAATTTATAATGAGTATCACTAAAATGTCACTTCCTTTTATAATTGTTAACCTTTTTTGAATGAATAACATTATTGTAATCATTATTAATTTTAAATTAACATGAATATCCATATTCACATACAATATATTTTAGTATTTTATAAATCGTATGACATTATTTATGTGGAGTTCACATTGATTATTATATGATTAATAGGGGAATTATTCATAAAATTGATATTTATCATTCAATACGGTTGTTTAATAAGGAATATATGTTTTTTTAAGTATGAGTAATGTTATGGAATTCCAATGATGGGTGGATCTCAGAAATTATATAGCTCCTCGATGAATCGATAGTTTCTCTTAAGAAAAATTATTTGGCCGAATTAAAATGGTTTCTATCCGTTATTTTAAAACATACTGTGAAAGGTATTGATGGTAATAGTGTTTTATGTAACTTATACATGACATATATAAAGAATTTATTTCCATAATTACATTCAATTATTATTCATCCATGAAATTTTTCATTGACATATCAATGGATACATTTTATTCTATGATTATTGATTTAGATGCCATGAGTTTCAGTTTCTAACCATTCCATATTGATATTTCCATATATAGTTTTTAAGTTGAATGTTTTTTTAATTACCAATATAAAATTATTTATTCCCACTAATTAATTATTTATTTATCTTTACATACCCTATCATAGAATTTGGCATCACACTTATAATGTTTCTTTCCCTGGGTTATGAAGAATGAATATTTGAATAATAATTCATGGAAGAAATTTATTTCATTTTATTATGTACCATGTTTTTATTATCAATTTCCCAATGTATTGTGGTAATCATGAATATAATCTATATTTCAAATTATACTAAAGTGAACAGTCCTTCAGGATGTGATTCCTTATAATAATACTAATGTAATAAGATAAAAAATTTCTTCGAGGATTATGGGGTCAGTGAATTACAGTTTATATCAAAAAAATTTAGTAGAAACCTAGGAAACATGATTTAGAAAACATAGATTATAGAGAAAATCCCTATGTTAGAAATTATGTACAAGTAAAAAAAAACATAATAGATTTTTTTAAAATTAAGGATTATGTGGGAATTATTATAAATACATCTATGTCTAGGTACTGTAAGTGGACGTGGTTCTAGAATAAATTTATATAAGAGTAATAACTCTAATACTGATTTTTCATGCCTAACATTGGGTAACATGGAAAACGAGAATCATCCTTAGTGCAAACCAGGTTTGACCATACCATGTGATATTTTAAGGACAGATCACACATATTATGTCAATCATTATGATAGATATAAAATTAGATATTTTACTAAAGTAACAAAAATTTCTGGCTCTAGGATTTATGATGCATAAATTTATGTTTTGTGACATAAAATGATTAGAGTTATAGAATGTTCATAATTTTTATAAGATAATTTGTATATGGAATTTGTTATAAATCATACCTATAATAAGGAACGAGAACTACAAAAATGAACATGATACAAATAATAAGAATGTTTATAGATTTCATGGTATTAAGACAACATTTCAATGGGAAATAGTCTACCAAGTATTCTGATAATTTGAGTAAATAGTTTCATCTCTCGACATGATATGTAAATAATTCTCCAATCACTATGCAATTGAAGAAATTCATGAGAAAAAGAGGATGGATTAGAATGTGATAAATAAAGATAGAAAATGAAAGATGGGTTTCCCATTGTTGTATAATAGTGGAAAGAATCACCCTAGTAAATTCTTGAGTAGAATTTGATTTTGTCATAAGTGTGGAGAAATAGGGCAACGTGTTTTTGATTTCAAGGGAAAAATTAGATTTCCAGTATAAAATGAAAAAATTAAAGGATATGGGAAGCACTTTGAATAAATGGCCCAAGCGTCAAGGTAATACACCTAAAATGATTCTATTGTAAATTGATCAAGTTATACTACCACTACAGATGAAGAGGAAATACTAATATACCCATTCAAGAATTATGTAATTTGAATATATAATCAGTAATGTACTAGTTATAAGAAATATTGAATATATAAATATTGTACGGTAATAATTTTTCATTAACGATTTGTGATCATATTATGAATGATACTAAGAAAAGTTATTCAGTAGAATGTTAAAATTTTCATGAAGATCGTGATTCAGGGAATTTCAACCTTTAATATATTCTAGATATTGATCACATGATAAAGAAATTATTTATTGGGATAATATTTTAATGCCTTATATGTGTTTAATGACTTGTTAAAAACTGATAAATTATATCATTGATGGAGTTTACAAAAAAAATTTAATTTAAGTAATATATCCAATAACAAGTTTCTTTCATAGGGAATAAGGAATATTTAATGTTTTAAATAGTGTTTTATGGTTATTCGAGATATTTCCATTTTTCAAGAGGATTAATGATGAAGATTTTAATATTTTTGGGATCTAAAAACATTGAGATGCTCCATGTTGATTATATGCGAGAGATATGTTCAACAAAAAAATTAAGTTACCTTCCTTATAATGTATAGGATTCAAATATTTTAGAATACTTAATCGTTAATTAAATGGTTGATCATTGGATGATATTTTTGAGGAAAATGTACTACTTCACCATATAATGCTTTATTTTCTAAGATACGAAGTAAAATAAGTTCAAGGAAAAATCAAAGGAAAAGATTATGTATATAAAAACTTATATTTACTATTATTCTTAAGAAATTAATTGATTACATAATTATAGAAAAAAATTGTATTGAATCAAAAATGATTTTCTAGTATGATAATTTTGGATGATATTAATGGCCTTTATTCACACTTATAAATGGTGTTTTGGTGGTCTACAACATTCATTTTAATAATTTCTCTATCACTCTCCATCAGAAGATGATTGTTTAATTTTTACACAATATTCATATTTCCATTTCCCACCAACATTCTCCTACAAGGGAACATAGTTACGTGACCATTATACATTTATTTATCCCATATTAAAATGATTTGATATTAAATATTTTTATGATGTCATTATTGAAGAAATTTTTTATTTTCAATCATTAGATTATTGAGATCATGCTTAAATTTTGAGGACACAATTTTATTATGGTGGGTAGAATGGAACACCCTGAAATTCAAGTGTATGAATATTGTATTTGATTGCGTGTATCACACACATAACCTATAACATGAGAGAATATAATATCATGAGAATATATAGTTTATTTATTATATTAAATAGATTCTATATATTCAATATTTTTTATTGGATTGAATACTGAATTATTGTGTGTTACACAAAAGAGTGGCTTTCTTCTATAGTATTCATTATAGGCAAGACCGAGTGTTTAAGCAAAAAAATACTATATCAAAATATTATAATTTAATATAATAATACATAACATAGCCATTAAATTAGTATTTATGAATATTAATATATAACATATGAAAATATATTTATTATAATAATATAAAATTATTTTATCAGTTAATATTTAATTACAAATGACCATTAAAACCAAATGAATATTAACAGAATGATTTTATATAAAACAATATTTATGCTCAAAAAGTTATTTTATCCAAATAAATTATAGTAACAAAAATTATTGAATTATTTTAACAAAATATATATGTTATATATTAAATTATATATTTTATTTCATCAAATTTATTTTGTAATCATTAGATAATAACGAAACCAATTCTTCACGTAAAAATCTATATTTTTATAAGGAATTTATTTTGGATTATAATGGAGCACCAATTTTAAATACGAATTTTGATACATTTTTTAATTGAATATGATAAAATAAAATTAATTTTATTAATTCTTTATTTCAAAATTATCTTATGGCTATTTTATGGTATTTTCAAGAGAAACATCATTTTTTTATTAATATTTTAAAATGATGAATTTACGTTAAAAACTACCGTTTTGTGTAAATAAGTATTAATATTAAGTTTATATTTAAATTATTGTTAATATAATATTATAGTAATTATATATCTTTTGATAGACTATTTTTTATCCGAATCAATTTCACTTTTGAAATTGAATATAAAAACATACCATTATTTTGAACTTTTTTATTCTAAGACAAGTTAATTTGTATGTCTATGAGATTGGATTTAATCTTAATTTTCCTATATATACGATTTGTTTTTTGAAAAATTTATATAAACAGTTATAATCAGTATAATATTTTGAGTCTAATAATACCATGTTTATTGTTGAAAAAAAATATTAGTAAGAGGGATTATATTTAATCACAATGATTATGATCATGTTGTGTTTATTTGGGGACTAAAACATATTCTTAAGGGCCTAAATGACCTATAAACTTTCCCAAATCCCATATTATGGACATATATCTACCTAAAACCTTCCATTATTGGCTCTGGATGGATGGGAATATTTTTGTTAGGTAATAATATGTGTATAACAGTCTTTTTTCCAAAAAAAACCAAGTGTGCCCTTTTCCATCCCTATAAAATGCCACAACGCCTCCCATTTATTCAAACCTCACAAAACCCTAATTTTCAACCAATATCTACCCAAATAGACTCAAAAAATACCTCATAGAGACCTTGATCAATACCTTTTGAAATAATTCTTTCCATGGAATCCATTATGTATAAACCAAAAGAAGTTACTTGATTTAGAGGTAATGTCTTCCCTCACGATTTTTAGTTTCATTTCCTCTATTGGCTCCCAATAATTTTCTTTTTCATTTAATCAATAAAAATAAAAGTATCATAAATATACTATGATATTTCTATTCTATTTCTTATACTAATATTTACAAAAAATTATTCTAATGGAAAACGAAAATATCATTTTTCAGTACGACGAACTACTTCCACTCAAAATAATGATTGTTATTTTTTTTTACATTTATTACCTATCATGGTTTTCATTATAATAGAAAATATATTTATATTCGATATTTAATATATTTATAAAATATTTATGGTTTTTTAAATTTCAATTAGAACATACCTATATGATTTTCATCTTATGTAAATACAATAATTTCTTTTTAGGATGTGTCAACTACCACCCCCTCAAAGTGATGTGACTAATTCATTCCATATATGAAATGTATAAATGATGGTATTAATAAAAATATTTAAAATATATAACATATATAAATACAGAAATTATAATATACATATATAACCATTGTTTTTTATTATTTTTATATGACATAGAAAAGAATGTAGAGTTCATGCATATGTATGGCCTACCGTCTGCAGGAATGATGCACTTCATATCTTATCTCCAAAATGAATAGACAATTATAAATATACATGTAATGGATATAATTGATAATTAAATAATGGATTATTTTATGTTGATGATAAAACTATGATTCTATTAATTATAACAACAAATAACAAGTTAAAATATACATCACAAATCTAGGAAATTAACACAAAAAATAATCAAAATAATGAATGATTGTTAAAGAATGAGTAATAATATATTTAAAGAGATTAAAATATGTTATTATAAGCACAATTATGGCTATTATATTAGTAAATAACAAAATTTAAGCCAATATAAAGGAGGATAAATACCACACAACAATTGGAATGTTAAGATAAGGTATTTTCCTCTCGAATTTCAAATCTATAAGATTAATGTTATATTCACTGCATACTTAATTTGTGGTGTATAAATGCGTACAATTAAAAACTATTACATAATTATATAATATTAATTCATGATATTAATATTATAAATTTATTTTACTCCTTCAAGGATCCCTCTACCTAAAACCAACACCTGTAATAAAGGAATTCTGTCTCAATTTATAATTCACGGATACTTAATTGTTATTATATGCCAATTCAGATTTATATGGGGTATATAACTAATTGTTCATGTTATATAATGATTCCACATATCCACATGATATTATATGTCTAATTTAATTTCATTCATTCTTGGGAATTATTATTTAAATGTTTCAATGTGGTGTAAGACACTTGGGAATGGTTAATGATTATTATCCTCAAGAATGTTCTTCATGATTATATTTATAATACCAATTCATTTTGTGATTGTTAACATTATTGTGAAACTAAAAATTATTAGTATTAATAATCATTGTAAATTTACAGGAATATCCAAATTCTTATATAATAGATATTAATATTTCTTAAACGGTATCATAATTTTCATATTGTGTTTAAATTGACAATTATTTGATTAATTAGGGAATTATCGATAAAATATACATTTATCATTCATGATGGTTATCTGATAAAGAATATTAGATATATTGATTACTCAATTTGAGTAATTCTTTGGATTAGAAATGATGTGTGGAGATCCAACATTATATAGCTCCTCGATGCAACAATATGTTCTCATGAGAAAAATCAGTGGGCCGAATAAAATTGGTTTTTATCAATAGTTTTAAACCATCCTGAGAAATGGTATTTATGGTAAGAAGATTTAATGTGCCTCTTACATGACATTAATAAGGACATAATTTTATTCATTTTGATTCAGTTATTATTCGTCTTTGAGATTCTGTGGTGACATGTCTATGGATATATTTCATTATCATATTATTGATTTAGATTTCATGAGTTTCAATTTCTTACCATGGTATATTGATATTTCCTAGTCTAATTTTTTAATAACATGTGATATCTGTTAATTAATATGCCATGATAATTTATTCTCACTGATTCATTATTTCATCGACATTACTGAGATTTACTGAGCATTTTAGCTCACCCTTATTATATTTCATTCCATAGGATATGAAAATGAAATATTTTAATAAGAAATTCCAGGGAATATATTATTTAATTTTATAATGTATCATGTTATTATTTATAATTATCAAATTTGTTATGAGAATAATTTATGTAATATTGATTTCTATGACTGGTAAACTAAATGGACATTCAAGATTTGATTCCTTGTTATAATGCCAAAGTAATAAAATAATCCACAAGATCAAGGATTTTGGGGTGGGGTCGCTACATTATAGAACTATATGTGTTACACATCTTTGATAAAAATATATTAATCACATTTATAATATAAGGTCCTTTTATTTATGAGATTTTTGTGATTTATAATAATGAACAATGTACTAAATATCAATTATTCTCAACAAATGGATTTTTTCTCTAATCTATAAGAAGAGAATAAATCCATTATGTGTCTTATTAATCTCTCATAAATTCTCCATAGAATTTATGTTTCTAGGTTTAGTATACCTTATAATTGTCTTCATAAGAAGGGGAAATAAAAATGTAAGAAAATTACTATCGAAAACACAAAGAAAGTTTAAACATTGTAATATAGTGTAACATGAGAGATATATGGCATAACATGATATCATAATGAGAATGATCATACTCTTTAGAGTATAAAATAACAATTTTATATCTTAATTTCATTGATTAACAACTGATCATTACATTAGAAAATTAAACCACATGAATGTGTCAATAATATAAACATGATATCATAAGAATTTTGAAAATGATTACCCTTGATTAAATCATCATCATCTCACAAGGATAACTTTCTGAGAAATTATAATATTCTTGGGATTACTCTATAAGAATTGAAATTGGATTTTGTGTAATGACGAAAACTCTACAAACCCAAAGAAGATATCTAATTTATTAAATTTTTATATGATAAAAGAGATCAAATCACTGAGGATAGATTATTTTAGTAGTCTTTATAAACTAGATATAAACATGATTCCAACTTTACATTGGTAATATGACCTAAATACATAATGTATGTTAATATTATCTATCTTTAAACTCATTCAAATATTCGTTGTTTATATTCTTGGGGAAAGTCAAAAATAATGTTGAGTTAAAATTCATAAAATGGGTTATATAAAGTGAGATATATCTTCATTAAACAAGGAATAATAAATATGAAAAGGTTAAAAACAAAAAAAAACATATTAATTAATCAATGTATAATGAACTAAATTCCTTCAAAGATGATATCTATGAAACTATCCCTTAGATAATAATATTTGAATTCTAATTGAATGAAATTATTAATGGTATACATCATTATCTCACATATAAAGATATATTTACTATAATGTCCTTTTTATATGATGGTTTAACATATTTTAAAGTATAAAACAAAAACCCCTTAATATATATTCAATATCAATTTTTCTAATGGAGCATATTGGCACCTAGATTAGGTATTTATTACTGATCACAACCGATCACTATATTTCTAATGAATTTATCATATATAGAATGAAAATTTTAATTTATAAACAATATTCCATATAAAATAATATCTATATTGAGTAAATAATATGGAATTTTCACATTTTACAAGTAAATAAAATTACATTCATATTAATAAAACTTATATAGAAATGGTATATTGTTTTGTAAATATGTTTATCCATGACACAAATAAAAGGTCTTTAAGATAAATTTAATGTGAAATGAAAGATAATCATAAGAATGTGAATGATTAATGGTAAATTAAATTACCAAAAATATAACAACATATCAAATAGAAACATTATTACTTCCAAAATATTGGTTTTGTAATAAATTATTGAATTTTGAAGAATAAAATAAAATATAATCAAAATATTAAAACTAATCATCATTAATTATTTTTCTATTAAAACCAATTTATAATTTATAAAATAATCTAAATATCATAAAATTATGATGGTCGTGGGAAATTATATTAATTCAATATGTGTTTCAATGAATCATTCAACATGACTTTTTGTAATGAATGTAAAAAAATTACGTTTTAGAAAATAATTCTATACATCAATTAAAAACCATTTAAAAAATCACAAATAACATTGATTTTCATTAATAAATATTTTTTTTTATAAATATTCGGTTATTTTTAAAATAAATCTAAAAATATGGAAATTGAAAAAACAAACTTGACTAGTAAAATAAAGAAGATCGAATTTATATTTAAACATTTTTTTGATTCATTTTCAAAATATGGGAAACATTAGTAGAAAAAATGGAAAATTGTTAAATATATAGTGGACAATAAAATATGTAATTTTTATAAAGGATTTATTATAAGGTTTCGTCAATGAAAAATATTATAAATCCCATAAAAATAAGACTATGAACTAAATTCCTAGCTCTTTTTTAACTTTTAAAATAGAATCCCATGAAAGAGTAAACATAAATTGAAACATTAATAATTATGATAAAATAAATATTCATTTCTTATAAATAAAAGGGGTATTATATAGACTACATAAACGTAAATAACTATATAATAAAAAATATATCGCAAGTGATTGGAACATGATATGAAAACCCTTGTAATGATCATATAAATGAAGTGAGAATTAATAAATTATGTGATTTTGTGTGAAAAGTATATACTAAAATAAATATTGGATGTAAAGTATAATAAAATAAAATTAGATTTCACTCACAATCATGCAATAACATAGTCAATGACATAGAAGTTTAACACTTTTGTTTCTAGCGCTTTCACCAGGGCGCACACATCCTTCTGTTCGAGGGAGCACAATCATTACCCTACATTCTTACTTTCCAAGGCGGGAAACATCCGTTCATTATTTAGGTACCTTTTCTCCTTATTCAAAATGGCATGATAGGATGTCAGTCTCTCCTTCGGTGGATTCTTCTTCGGAACTCATTACCTCGTCCAGGTCTCCCATAATGATTATATCTATGTTCGTGAATGTGGTTCCTGGTGCCATATCATTGTGGATACCGGATAATTACACTACATCTATCAAGAAATTCCATGGGGTCTTCACATGGTAGCGACCTCCAATCGGAGTAGATAAAAACATTAGGAATATTGGGGCATCTCTGGATGTGTGGACATTGGGGAACCTGTAATCATTCTCATAAGAGGTCATCTCAAGCGCGTTGAACCTGAGGTATCCCCCATCAATCATGGGTTATCGTATTCTAGAGGAATGTATCTGAGGTTTTCCTCATCATCCAATGTTTAAAATGGGGTATGTCACGAGATTAACGTCTAGCGGAGATGGTTACGCCAAAAGCATGTCTTCTAAGGATTTCGTAGGAATCTCATGTTTGAAATGTGGTAGGCCACATGTTTAACATCATGCAGAGAGATAATGAGGGTGATCATAATGTCCCATAGGGTTGGATCAGGTTGGTACATCCCTAGGTGAGATCTCCAAGAGTGTTTACTAGGTTGATGGATCAGAACACTCAATAAAAGAAGACCCTAAATAGAGTTCCCCATAAAAATATGATGAGACACTGTGAAGGTTGATCTGGACACCACTGAGGGCGGATTAGAGAGAGTGAACCCTAATGTGGGGGAACACCATCGTTTACCTTTGGCTGGAATTGATCCTCATTGAGGTTTCATACGTACCCTATGTAGGCGAAAGGGATCAAAACCCACATAGTTCGAATGGGTGATAAAATAGGTTGTACATAGGGGGAAAAACCTCAAGTACGTGATGGGGCTTACACATGGATAGGGGCCCATGTACTGCTAGGTGTAGTAAAGAGGTGGATGTCATGATCCCACCGGGATGTGGCAGCCCGGTTTAGAGCCAAGATGGATGATGGAGAGTTGAGTGAAGTGGAGGGAGAATGAGATGGAACCGATGTGAGGATTGTGGTGATGTTGGTCTTGAGCCTTGAAGAGACATCCTACGTAGCCATGTGGCAGGGAATCAATGTTCACGTAGTTCAGTGGGATAATGGGACACCTGAGGTGGTGACTCATGAGAATGGACACATGGATGAGATCTGGAGGAAATATAACCTCTAAGTTGGGATATTTCTATTCCAAAACCAATAGGTTCGAGGGACAGATCAGGATAAGACATGAGTGATGGGATTGAGCCTTAGGATGGATTCCTATGTATCTCCATGGGTAGGAATCAAATTCTAAATTGTTTTTCTAAAGACATATTACCATAAATTGGGGACTTCAATGGATTACCATTGATTTGGGGTCTTAAAAGGCTTTCCAGTGAATGGTGCTGACAACATATTACTATTGAACAGGGTTGACAATGGATTACTGCTGAATGCGGTTGACAATGTATTACCACTAAATGGGGTTGACAATGGATTACCTCTAAATGGATTTGACAATGGACTACCACTGAATGGGGGAAAATTTAAGGTCATGTGGGAAAAAAAGGGCCGTGTAGTTTAACGTCATGCAGGACGGCGGTGGACCGACATGAAGTGGGTCAGAACCAATGGATAATGGGATTGATCCTCAAGGATTCTTTCTACATACCATGCCTTGGCGAGGATCAAAGTTCACATAGTTCATGATGTTGTGGGCGAACCATCTTGAAGGGGGTTGGAATGACCGGGTGTTAGGATTGAACCACTAGGAGGCTTCCTATGTACCATAACTAGGCAAGGATCAAGGACCATGTAGTTCAGGAAGGGATGTTGGTGAACCGATGTGAAGATGTTAATGAACAGTGGTAGTTGGGCTTGAACCTCAAAAAGTCTTTCTACGTACCTCTCCTTAGTGAGGATCAAATTTTATGTAGTTCAGGTTGGTGTTTGGTGAGCCGACATGATAACGGTCGGGACCAATGGTTGTTGGGCTTGAGCCTTAGGGAGGCATCCTACGTACATTTCCTTGTCAAGGATCAAATTCCACCTAGTTTAGGTTAGTGTTTGGTGAGCCGACATGAAGATGGTCGGGATAAATGGTTGTTGGGCTTGAACCACATGGAGGCTTCCTAAGTACCATTCCTTGGAAATGATCAAAGTCCACACAGTTCAAGTTGGATTGGGGATTACACTCTAGGATGTTAGGGTGCCTCTATGGAGCAACAATGGTGGATTGGGAACAAACAAGGATGCTTCCCTGAGTTCCGCATTGTAGCAGAAATTGTGCATGGGGAATACACCTGGAAGATTCTCGTGTCCCACTAGGGAGATGCAATGGTGAATGTGGATTACGCAAGGAAGCTGCCCGGGTGCTGCTATGGAACGACAATGGTGGATGGGGCTTATGTAAGGAAGATACTTGTAATGTCTCCCCCATGACTGGCCATGAGGGAATCCCAACTCACTTGTGGGTTGAGGTATATAATTGGGGCCAACACCTATGTGCAGGTGCACAAGTGGGATAACACCATGGGGTGTTGGAATAAGTCCAAATAAAGGGAGCTGAAAAGTTTGAATCACATGTCCAACATTCGGAACACAATGAGGGTTGTGTGGTGATGGAGGATGATTGTTGACCATGTTCAAAACACAACATTCGTATCACGTTATCCGGAAATGGGGACAACAAAATGAGGTTTGACTGTTGATCGTGTTAAAAACATGTGACCTGACTCAAAGTGTCATCCAATGTCTTCCGGTGCATTGGCCTAGGACGGTAAGTGAACTGAGGAGGCATGGAACTAGGACGTTAGGGGATCCCTTCGGACATTGAAGTGGATGAATATCAGAATGAAGGACCTGAAAAGAGTGAGTTGGAGTGATGAAATGTTTGAACAGATTTCAACGCTCTTTAAATTACACCAATATAATCTTGGGATTAGGAACCTAATGCTTTTAGACTAAGGCATCTTTTTTTTGGAGCTAGAGGAATCCTATATTTGGGACATAGGGTGTACTACAGTTTATAGTCATGTAGAGAGGACTGTTGGCATATCATGATTGGAGCATATGGCATCTCTTTTATGCAACAAGAGGCATCCTATGTTTGGATCATAGGGCGTACTACAATTTTTAGTCATATAGAAAGCACCATTAGGCATCTCAAGATTGAAGCATAAGGGATGTCTTGTTTAGAGGACGAGGCATCCTAAATTCAGAATGTAGTGTATCCTATAGTTTATAGTCATGTAGAGCGGATTATTGGAATATTTTTCATGGCACACAAGGCATCCCTTATTTTGAGTAAGAGGCATCCTATGTTTGTCATATAGGGATTACTATAATTTAAATTCATGTAGATAGTACTATTAGGAATAATATGACTAACAATGGTTATTGTTAGGACTTATTCTAGGGCGGTATTTTCTGGTTCAATACAGAATATGAGTAAAGTGATGGGGTTTGGATGAGTTTCTTGAGGAATGGCTCAACTCAATGTACTTGGGGAATTGATGATGAGAATCTCAACTCATGACATGTGAAAAAAACCAAGAGAAATATGTCAACTCAAGGTGTTAAATAGTGTGTAGAGTAGTATCTCAAATAATTGTATATCATAGGTGGAAGGTGGGTGTACATAAGGGTGCAATAGAAAATGCCAATCCCCCGGCCAGAAAAGTTCATGGTGCAACTCTCTATTTTTCATGGGGGTCTATGATGGTAACTGAGAGACCAGCCTGAAGGGTCGGCACCACAGTTAGTAACTGACATAGAGTGGGGTTGTGGGGACGTACCATCGCGGTTTGGACCAATAGGAGCGAAGGTAGGAGTCTCGCAATTGATAGGTCTTCGCAAAGTAGCTTCCTGGAGAAAAGGGGCTCGTGGAACATGGGGTCTCGCGAAGCAACATCGCAACAGATTCGCAGATCATCTATGAAAAGGAAGTGGCACGCAAAGCATGGAATTGCGGAGTAGCTTCATGAAGGAAGTTTCTCATAGAGTATGGACTCACGGATCAGCTTCGAAAAGGAAGATGCCCGTAAAGTATGGACTCACAGAGTAGCTTCTTGAAGGAAGTTACTCGCGGAGCATGGACTCACGGAGCTCGGAAGCTCCGTGGAATGGGATCGATCGGATGCCCAAGGGGTGGTGTAACCATAATCTGAAGGGGTTGTTCTGGATATTTATAGAAAAGAGGTTTAGCAATGTAGAGCCTGCTCGGTGGAAAGCCAGAGCTCACACCACACCGGATCGTGAACGTCAAAAGGCATCGTGGAGAATCCCGCCTCCTCGGTCTGCAGTAGATCATGAACATCAAAGGAATTCATGGAGCGTCCCACCTTATAGCTTTGTAGATGGTTTGAGAATTTCAGAGGGGTTTGCGGATAATCCCTCCTCATTGATCCATGACCGCACTCCGCGATCGCAGAGGGAGATTCATGAATGTGCATTGTGAACCATTTTTCTAGACCAACATCAAAGGTCCATAACTTCTAATCCGTAACTCCGTTTAGGCTCTAAGACCAACCAAATTGAAGATTAAAAAATGAGCTACACTTTTGTATCATTTATGGGAGAATTTGTAAAATTTTGGGGACATGTTTTCCAGTTTCAACAATAGTATATGAAAATTGAGTTAAGAAACCAATTACCTAACACTTCTACTTAATTTGAATTCTATTGTCCAAATTTATAATTATTTTAAACTAGTTATTAATTTAAAACATAAAATATTAATATTAATAATATTATATATGATAAAATTATAACATATTATCATTAATTCATCAACAATACATCATTATTTTCTTTTGTTTGATGTTAAATGCTCAATTTTCTCAAGTGAGATTTATCTTGGATGTTCTAGTTCATGTATATTTTTTATTGTAAAATCATTTAAAGACTCAAATTAATGTAATAAAATATATATTTATTCATTAAGTTCATTTTTATTATCATTCATGACTGGTGGACATGGAAAACGAATCAAATCTCTTCATAGATATGGTAAGTCGTACATTTTAATGAGTTATGTTATACTTTTTTAATCGGTGAAAGGTAAAGTAATTAAATTGTATATTAAAAATAAAAAATATGTGTTTTGTTAAAATTTTCATATATAATAATTATTTCTATCATTATGACTATCCTTTAGAGTTGTTTATGGGAAACAATTACATAGATTAAAGAGTCAATAATCCTCTATACGGATGAGTGATGGTTTCGTATCTCATTTGATGTCGAATAATATGGAAAAAATGTTATTTCATATACGTAATAAAATTTCTCTATTTGGGATATAAATATTTTATTATATTTTAATTGGTATTATATAATTTATTTTAGTAAAAGAAGAAGTAAAAACAATAAATAGAATGGTTAACACAATTACATTCTCTTAGAGAAACCTCAATTGGATATCTTCGTAAGGACGACAGCGTTGGTGTTTTGGGATGAATAAAACCTCTATAAAAAGTATTATGGATATTATGAGATATTTATGTAGTTTTATTTTTGACTTAATTGGCTTTAAAATTTTAATAAGTTAGGGGATGGTGTTGTCTTTTATAAGTGAGGTGAGTTCCACAATTGTAATTTTAAAATGTTCTCAAATAATATTAAGTCAATTTATTTGAAAAATCAACACAAATGGGACATATTCAAATATGATATGTTTTTTTCTATGTAAAATTATAAAATTAGGTTTAAAAATGTTTTTAGTTCATTTTAATTATTATATTTTGGTTTAACTCTATCATTATCCATTTTTCATCAAAAAAACCTGAACAACCTTTTCAATTTTAATGGGTTATAATTTCAATTATAATGTAAAAATTCCAACATTAAATTAAAAGGGATGAATCATTATACAAATTATCATTCTAATTTTCCTATTTAAAAGTATTTATGATTTTTAAATAATTTATTAAAATAAATTTTTTCAGAAAATATTGTTAATTTCATTTTGACACAGTTCATTTAATTTCACATTAAATACCTAAATATGATAATTTAATTTGAATATAATCTATTAAAACATTAATAATATGTCATATTTATGTAAATATAAAATCTAACTTAATAATTAATTCAAATTATATTACATTTAATTTTTTTAAATTCAAAAACATTATTATTTCTCTACATGCATAATCAATGTGACATTGTGTTATGGGTATTAAATGTAATTATACAATAAGTAATAATTTAAAAATTATCGAAAAAAATATTCATTTCGAAAGTATCTATTAATATTATTAAAAATTTATTTTTAACCATATGTTAACATATGATATTTATTTAAACAGAAAAGATTTCTGTTTTTTTATTTACATAAAATAATATAAAGATCATTATCAATGGAAAATAGACGAATGATAACATATATTCAACGTTAAGAAGTATATAATAAAATTTATATTATAAATTTATTTAAAATACTAAAAGTGATTCATAAAATTTTAATTACTTATCTTCTTATTTTTATCCATAATTACACAATTTTCTCTTTACCGAGGTGATACATTTTACCACTATTTCTATTCATAATTCTAAAAAGTAAAAGGTATCTATTTACCAAATATGAACCTCATAATTAAAAATAAGTAATCAATTTTTCATTAATCAATTTTAGTAAGAATCATAAATAAAAAATACAATTACTTTATTAAATTTAATGATTTTGTTTTTGAAAAATGTATTGTAAGATTAAAAATTAACTTATAAGAAAATAAAAAAAATGATGATTTTAATGGAATAAATAAGATAATTATGAATACAATGTATCATAGTCAACTTTAATAAAAACCTAAAAATACAATAATACTTTTAATTTTCTATATTTAAAAAAAAAGAGAATGTATTTGAAAAATCATTATTTTACACTTTTCACTAAAAATTCATTCATTTTAGAAAAATCTAAAAACATCACCATTTAATATTTTTATATTATTATTTTAAAAATTATTTTCTTTTTATAAAAAATAATTCTTAAATTATATGTAAATAATCAAAATATGATTCCACAAAATGAAGTAAAATCATTTTTTGTAGAAAATGATTTTTTTAAGAATAAAATGACATCACTTGAATTTGGGTAATTATTTCTTAATAATTATATAATAAATATGTATTGAGTGGTCCATAATAAATATATTAAATAATGTGGTTACTCATATTTATACCCACAAAGTCATTGAGAAAGTTCAATTGATCTTATTTAAATAATAATGATTTATAATATATCTTAATCCTCTTACTGCTCGGTGTATCATGTTAAGAAATATATCAAGTTTATTGTTATTTAAATCTATTTTTATTTTCTTTTTGAAATATTTTTACCCCATAATCCCAAACGTAGCTTCCTTTGGTACATTAAAATTACCCAGTAATTTGGAGGTCTATCTGGGTTCACCAATTATAATGAGAAATAAACAATATGTGTATCCTAGGATTTAAATCAACATATATTTTGAACCAAAGAATGAAAATATGTTTCTTATTGTATTCATTTTGTTCCATAAATAATAATTCATGATTTTATCAATAAACCATTAATGATAATCCCATGTAAAATAAATCGATATCCAATGACATTAATCATTATTTTTGGTAAATAACTCTCAACAAATATGATTACACATATAGTATTTACACCTTATAAAAAATTGATGGAATCATTAGAATATGTCACTGTATATATTAAAGATACCAAAAAGTGGACGGAATAGTTGATGGATCTTAGCCCGCTCTTAGGTTAACAAGAAAGAAACCCTAACACCAAATATTTATTCTTCACTAATTCCATTGTCGAAATACCTTTCAAGATGACTGATTCTGGCATGGATGATCCCATTGGTCGAAATTAAATAATCAAAAAATATATTTTTTATCATAGAGGACACACAATGATCTCTTTCTTATTGAATGAGGTAACCCTTCTCTCATCAGATCTACAATTTATTCTCATTGGAAACGTTATCAAGAGTATTCTGTCAAAAAATTTCGTGCGGAAATCCCTTGAATCTTTTTGATTCTAGAGATTCGATATCGGTTTATTCAACAAATCCAATGTTTTTGTTTTCCTTTCTTTAAAAGATGATTTTTATAGACTTTTGGATAGATGTTTAGGGTCATTCGGGGGTTGTTTCTTTAAAAAATTTTAATAGAACCAAGATTTTGATCCTTGCATGGAGTCCCCTCTCGCCATAGTCTGGATTGTATTCCCCAGTTTTTTGCATTACCTATTTATAAATGATTCCATATTTCCCATATCTAGTTTTATTGGAAACCCCCTTAATTTGGATTATGTAAGGATAAACCTATAAAGAACTTCAGTCGAAAGGTTTTGTATGGTGATTCATTTCTCACAATTTCTCCTTATCAGTTTTGTATCTAGAAATTAAATTTCTTTTTAGTATGTGATCTATGTAAATCTAAAAGATTGTTGTATCTCTTCCCCAAGGCTGGACACTCCTACTTGGATTTTTTGAAAAGTAAGTTCCCCTTCTACCTCAAAAAAATTCATGGGTTTGATAGTGATGAAAAAAATTGTCCTTGGAATTTTTTTAGACATCGAGGCTACTAGCCCTTCTCGTAATCAGCCATTTTTAGAGGGTATCATGCTACCATTAAAATTCGTATTGAGGTCATGACTCTTATTGGGGAATAGACTGGATAATTTGTGCATCACTCACCTAAGTTTAAGGAACTGTCAAATTCAGTGGATGCTATTCATGGGGATTCTTGTGATATTATCTATTCCCTCACCTGGGTGGTAGATCAATTAGAATATAGAAAATCCCCAATCACACACAACTAAAATGAAAAAAATTGTGTGCACTCTAAATGAAATGATCACTCACATGATGTTTTTGATAAAGCCTTTCAGATGGAGTATTACTTGAAATCATGATCTTGGAATGGAAAAAAACAAGGATTGATTCAGATGGTTTTATCCCCAAATATCCCAATATGGCTCATAAATTTATATACTAATCTAATAATTATAGAATAATAGTTAATATGTCTCTAGAGTCTTTTATGATTAACTATACTGCTCTTATTCCTCATTATTTGGTTCTTTTCAATGATAGTTCATCCACTAGTGATGGGACATTGAGTGACACTAGTGATTTTTATTTCAATGTCCTAGTTGTAAGAGATACCTATCCATATGTTGAGGAAGTTTCAGTATAGCTAGAATATTGGAATGATAAGACACACACAATAGTTTTCCAAAGATACAAGAATGGTGAAATTACAATGGATCTCTACCGTCAAATAAAAGAAATAATTGATATATAATTGGTAGTTCATTTTAAACATAACCCTAATATAAAATTTATTTACATTCCATGGCAATCAATCACCCTTATTTTCATGTTCAAGGACATCACACATTGATTTCATCAGCCTGAAAATCATATGATTGGTTATATCTAGTATTTAATTATTTTTTATTTCACTTTTTTATATTCATAAAAAGTGGATTATAGTTAACATATATCTATTGAAGATTTTCTCTTCATCTCCCTCCCAAGAGAATGATTTCTCAGACTTGTAGTGATGAAAATTGCACAATACCATGTGAAAGATCTTATTTTGTATGAGTAGTGTAATTTTCAACCTCTAGGAATCATGTAGTATTTTCTATTTCAGGCTGTATTGCTACTCACTTGTCTTTTATGTCTTTATAAGTTGATCATGATATCTGTTTTCTTGGTTGTATATCATTTTATACTCCCATTTAACTATTATATGGTGCATTTTCTTTTCACCTCATGTCATCACTATATATTGATGCTTTTTTAATAAATTACTTTGGGGGTATGGGTTGGAAAGCCGACTCAAATCTCTTTCTCTCATGAAAAACCATATAAGAAATTTATACATGGTTTAGAAAAACATTTCCCTAATGAAATGATGTATAGGGAATCCAGGTGGAAACTCTACAATCATGTAGTGAAATGTAAGGAAATAATATTGTAAAATAAATGGAGATAAAAAATTTCTATAAAATTATATGACTAAAAATGAAAAAACTAACGATTGATTATACCATAGATGAATTATAAAATTTCATAATGAATTAAAAAAAAATTGGTTCATAGTTTTATTTTATAATAAACCTCAATAAAGAATACAATATATATGGATAAGACTCTTAGAATCTTTAGCGAATATTATTTCAAAATAATTAATTCCATTTTACTTTCAAAAAATAAGAAATAATTTTTTTAAAAATGATAATAATTATTTTTTTAAAAAACATGAAAATATTGAGAGGAAGTCGCCTAGATAATTTAAAAGGTTGTGGAATGAAATATTGACAATGAAATGTGTAAAATAGATTCCTTTTATTTAAAATTATCCATAAGAAAAATTTATATATATATATATTAAAAAAATTAATAAATTCAAGGTCTTTGAAAATGACCATTAAAAAATTTATATAATGAATTTTAAAACATTCTAAAATAATAATTTTGGAAAACATATTTTATAAAACATAACGTGTATATAAAATTTAAAAAAATTAAAACCATTTAGTTTAAAAAAACATAAAAATTATTCTATAAAATTTTATTTTCAATTGGTTATGATATGTATGAATGTAACATTAAATATTATATAAAATATGATATATTGGTGAAATATTTATAAGGAAGGAAAATATATTTGTTCATAAGTTTATAATCATTCCATTACCTGAATCATTTTGAAAGAGAACATGACCTAGAAAATAGAAAAACATTACTTAATGGGGTTAATTTCATCAATTATAAACGAAATATAACATATTTAAAATTCTATGATTGGGTAAATAAATATTGTAATATTAACATCGAGAAATAAATTCAAGGCTCATGGAAAAATTACATTATACCAGAAAACATTTATGAATTGGGAAATATTCTGATGAAAACCCCTGGAAAATATTGATCCATAAAATAAACCTTATATAACATTAATTAAAAAAATTTCAAGATAATATATCAATTTTGAATTATATACAACATATAAAAGTAAATTTGTGCCTAAATGAAAATATGTATCAACAATGGGATTTTAACACTAAAATCCATTATAACTTATGATATATTGAATAAAACGCACCTCAAAAGAATGATATAGTGAATCTAAGACTCATATAAAATGACTAATGATAAAATATGATATCAAATATCTGATTTTTTATAAGAAAACCATTTCTCAAAAATTATGTGCATAATATAACACATGTATCAACGAAGAATTTTTTAAGATAAAACTATTACCTTGTTTCCCAACATATTAAGATGCACATAAAAATTTTATATAAAAAAAGTAAATATATTGGTGATTAATTTCATAAAAAATATTCATATATAACACTATTTATATTATACTTATAGAATAATTACCTACATGTACATGAGTTAGTTTTTCCTATTTTCTCATATCAGGTGTTTATAGTTTAGGTCATTTGTAACTGTTTTGGAGGAATAGTGTCAGTAATAAATAATCATCAAAACTTAATAATTAATAGGTCATTGAATTTTCATTATTTAATTTGATATAAATTTTTAGGATGTTTAAATTTTATTCCATTAGTGTTTTAATGTTTATCCTTTATGCTGAAATCGACTGAAAATATTTTTCAATGATTTTCTACCTACAAATGATGTTTTATTAATCAATGAGTTAAGTATTATTATAAACTATATAGAAATAATAAAAAATAATAATTCAATTATTTATATCATATTATACAATTAGTTAAGTATTTATAATCCTTCCTAAAATAATATCATTGTATTATACAGGTAAGTGCACCAACTGATCCAAAACTGAACATAGTTTAAATCAATTAGTGATTTTAATTAAGGAGGTGTTTATTTTGATAAGAAATTATTATAGAATAATATAATTTATATATTTATTTATGATAGTAACCTATTTTATATGTTATATTTGAAATTAATGATGAACAAGATGGAATAAAACATCTTTATGTAGGTAGTAATCCGAAAAAAACATGTTTATTATTTCCCATTACACAACGAAATAGGGGTGAAGGTGGATAGTGAATGATCATTTTAGAGTTCTAAATAAATTATATAAATAATATTTACTTATAAATACGATCATTTATACAATCATTATGGGAGGTTATGATAATCCGAAAGTGTTTCATCATGGATGTAGTAATCTTCCCACACATACTACTAACAATTCATTCTTTCATAGTAGATAGAAGATAACGAATAATGGTAGTACCATTATTATATAAAATTATTAATAATTTCTTTGATTTTATTATTCATTTGATTTTATTTGTTTATAAATGATACAATTATATATAATATTTAATAATTATGTGAAAACTACGTTGACACCATTAACTTCCACATGATTAAGGACTTTGATTTCAGGATATTCAGCAAATTTATGGATACATGGTGAATTTGGGAAAATTAAGTACTTAAAGGAGATGATAAATGGGTATGTTTTGAAGGAACATTTAAAATAAGAATGTATTAATGAAAGGGGGGAGGTGATCCCCAATTTATAATTGACGGAGAGGGACTTTTCCCTGGTAAATAATGGTAAGTGAGGGGTAAGAATATAATTTAATGAACGTTAGGTGAGTTAGATGAGTGAAAGTTAATAATACAATTATGTAAGTCATTAATACCAAAAACATTTAATGTCAAAATTTCATATTCATTTAGTGAAATTCGATCCACTTTTGATTTTTTATTTGACTACTTATTATTCTTGTTTAATTATTAGTAATGTAAATTATTTTATTTATAAAAATATAAGTGGACCATCATTAAAACATATTTACATTCTGATTATTAATCTCAGTTTATTTTAACCAAATTAATATATTAGATATTAAAGAAGAATTTTTTAAATTAAACACAAATAACATATAAGTTTATTTTTATATAAAAGTGTTTTCTAAGATATAAACTTATATATAACAAATATTTATGATTGTTACAACTTTTTGGGATCATAATTAATTTATAATAAAAAAATTAAGTAAATATGACATTAAAATATATCCATATGTTATAAAAAAATTAAATAACTAAATACAAAGTCATAATTTCTTTTTCTTTATCAATGTAACATTTTATTTTAATTTTATGTTTCGATAATATTTTTTAATGCATAATTTAATCCATTAGATTCCAATTTAACCACATAAATAATGTTTTAACATTTAGTTCACACTTATATATTTATAAATTCATTTAATATATATATATATATATATTAGTTTCTTAGGGGTAAAATTACATTAAAACACACAAACACCTCACACATTGGTTGGAAAGGAATGCCATATCCCTATAGGGGATATCCCACCCCAAAAGCAGTACTTATACTATATATAGCCGGTAGTCCTAGGGGGTAGGATGCCGATTACAAGGACCATAGTCTTACTGGGCATGAGAGCCCATAACATGGGCCTAAAGGCCCAGATATTTGACATAAAGGCCCTCTAGTGAATAGTTATTCTACTATACCCAGACTGCTATAGTAGATATATTAGTTCCATAGATTATACAAACATATTAATTAAAATCATAATAATATAGAAGCGACTAAATATAAAATTTGTAATAAAATTATTACATTAATATCTTATGTAGGACTAGAAGGAAAATATCCTTCCATTATCAAATTAACTCAATGCATCATTTTCCCACAATGGTTAATCAAAATATTCCCTCCTTTCCCACACATAATATTTTTATAGTTCAATTGATACATTCCACATTTCATCTTATCCCACATTTTTACATGAATGAAAATTTATCTTTTTTATTTCATTATCATCAATAACATAATTTTCATAATACTCTATCTATACTTTCTTTTGGTGTAAGATAGAATTAAACTATTTCCACATTATTTATCATATTTCATGATTATTTATTATAAATAATAAATTGGTTTCTAATTTTAGTACTTTCCCCAATATATTGTAGTCTTGGATTATAATCATATTGTATTTTTCGTCCATAGTTATATTGGTACCATCCCACTCTATCTGTTACATTAAAATATTTTTTTGGGATGAAAATCCTTAAATATGTTCTTTTATAAATGAAAAACATTTTTTTAAAACAAAAAAAATAATAAATGAAGTGTATATCATATCTTCTCAGTTTTTATCATCAATCTAGGTTATTCGAGGTGAGTTTACTATTTGGTTATCTAATTTAGTTATTTTTTATAAAACAATTTGTTCACATCGATTAAAATAGCTTGTATAGAGAATGATGACTGAGATATACCCAACCTACCCTTTCTGGTTTGTTACCACTAGATGATTATATTCCATAACCACACCTACATTCAAGTATCCAGACTTGAATTAAATTATTAGTAATGCAATAAAATCCATAAATTTACCAAATTTTAGGATGTTCTTAAATATTAATATGTATACATATAATTTCATAAAATATTTTCTTATCCTAAATCCAAAAAAAAACCCAAAATATTAAACACATCTAATCTATTTTTTTTATTCCTTTGAGAACAAGATCACACATATATCATCAACACTTGTTTTTAGTCCAAAATCTGTAATCATCACTAGAAAATAACAACATAAACTCTAAATTATCTAAATTCCAATATAATATGTACTATAGTTCCCCATGGACCAAGAATATCATATTTGATGATGAATTCACAATGATTAATAGTGTGGATTTTTTTACACGTTTCTGATTAATTTTTTTTTTCAAAATTTTATGCTAATAAAAATTATGTTTACTGTTTTATAGATTATATAAAAAATAGTAAATATGATGTCTTCTAAATAATATACACTTTACCACTCTATATTTATCTAATAAAACTATATTGTGTCCTAATCATATTTAACAAATTCTCCACAGAATATAATATTTTAGGATTTTCATAACAAATACCTTTCTTCATAATGTATCTAAGTGAAAAAATAATAATTATTTGAGGTCAAATGATTATTAATGGTAAACATAATATTATAGAATAACATGAAAACATGGATCACAACCTAATACCATAATTATAATTATTATAAAAATGTTATTCGAGAATAATTTGATGAAATAATTAAAAAATTAATTAAACAATTATCATACCATTAGAGGTTTGAATCATAGGAATTTGGAAACCACATAAACATTATATCATATGCATATTATTAATAATACTCCATATTACATCATAATAATATTACTTGGATTACTCCCTTGGTTATTAATACTTTATAATGATTACTCTTTCTTCATACCAAATTGATTGGGTTTACTCCATCATCTCATACATAGATTCTAATGGGACATTAACAGAAACAAATTAATTAGATCACTATTTTGGTTCACCGGTCACAATGATAAAATATACATATGTGTGATACATTTTTTATTCCAAAATATCATAATATACAAAGGAAATAATGTTTTTTTTATTTACATTTCAATTATCTCCTAAAGGAATTATTCATGATTTCATGATTAATAATGGCATAATCATCCCATAAAAAATAAATGGGTATCTAATGAACTATATCATTATTATAGGAGAATAAAACATATAAATCATGATTATGTAAATGTTATTTACACCATTGAGGAAATATTTGAATTTTTTAGGAAAAACATCATAATCAATCGATGTATAAGAAATTTAGGTGAACACCGTTCAATCACATTGAGGAACATAGGTAATTAACATAATAAAAACAGTTGAAAGTAAATCAGTCCAATAAAAGTACAGGATTAAGAAATACAATATTAGTGATGTATAATAACATATGTTTAAAATATTATATCAACAAATAAAAAAATCATATGGATGGATTCAATGAAATAATTCCCTTGATAAATAATAAAACATTAGATAAATATCACTCTTAGAATCATTTGAGATATTCATTCAAAAATACAAATAAGAATTTATTTTTTCAAAGAATATATAGAGAATATTATATTATACCATGAGAATAAAAAATTGATTTTTGGTAACATGAAAACATAGATAGGTTTCCTTTTTAATAACCACAAGGGTTTAATAAATATACCTTCATAAAGAAAAATTTAAAAAAGATTCCTTATGGTAAATGATTAACCATACAGAAACATTTAAAATATTAACTTTAATAAAAATTATAAATTCAATGTACCTGAAAATTACTTTATTAACATGATATGGGAACAAATAATTATTTAAAAATTTAAAAATTTAATTACTTGAAAACATTTTAAAAACTACTCAGGATAAAAATTTAAAAATACATAAAAATCTTCTAGTGAAACGACCATTAGGAAAATAAAGTGTAAAAATATAATTTATAATAGGTGAATCAAATTATAAATGTCAAATGGAATATTATAAAAGTTATGTTTGATAGGTGAAATATTTATGAGGATGAAAAAATGGTGTGTTCATAGGCTGTGAATCATTCTTTCAGTAACAAATTTTTAAAAGAGAACATGATCCAAAAAAGGGAAAAAATTTATTGAATGTGATTAATTTCATATAATTGAAATTATATAAACCATGTTTAAAACTCTATTTTATGAATAATGATATGTATAATATCAAAGAAGATAATAGAAATAACGACTTAAGAAAAAAATATATTTAGTTGAGAAATTTTTTATAAATTGAGTAAAAATTTGATCAAAATAATTTTAGGATAAATACAATTAAAATGATCATAAAAATTACATGAAAAAATGAATTTAATTTTTAAATATCATCTCAGAATCATATAAATCATATAATTATAAATTGGTGAATAAATTAACTTTTGTATTAGTGAAGTGGTTTCAGATATAAATCCCTTATGGCATATAGGTATTATAATAAAAAAATGAGATAATGAGACATTGATTTTGATGTTAAAATAATATGTACAAGTATACTAAATTATATTAATAATAAAATTATTTGTAAATAAAACATTTATAATAAATTATTCTCATAAATGGACATGTGACCTAAAGAAGAATGTTTTCAAAAAGATACCTTACCTTGTTTCTTTGATTTGATGAATTGTAAAGATCCGTAGTTTAAAAATGATATTTATCTCTTAAAATAAATGAGTGTTATAAAATACCATATATTACTATAAACATAAAGATACAAACATATGATATTAATAAATACAATCACATATATCATAAAAAACAAAGTCAAATTCCAAACATTACCACTAAAAAATATAAAATAGAAAAAATATTATGTGGTAAAATATAAATCTCCCTGATCTACTAGAATCATCAACCCCACTGACTACAATATACAAATAAAAATCAATATTTCTAAACCAATTAATATTATAGAAAATGGAAATATATAACCTATAAAATTGAGTTAAATGATGAATTTATGACAGTAGAGTTGTATTTATATGAGGTAATGTAACAATTGGAATATAAACCTACCAATATAAAATGGTTTCATGGTAGTTAGTATTGTAATTTTACCCTAAAATATAAAATTGTTATATAAATAATATTTATCATGATTAATTTATGTAAATGTAAATTTTTTAATTCCAATAAATGAATATAATTATTAAAATACTCTATTAAAATATATGCACTTTTTTGATATACTATATTTTTCTGTATTTTGTAAAAAATAATTATTTTTATTTTCAAAATTCAAAATTAACTATTTACATTTTTTTTGATAAAATGAATATCATTTTTAAAATTCTCTTGTTGAAATTTTCCAGGTATTATTTGATAAGTAATTTTCTCAAATACATTAGTTTTTAAGAGAATAATACAAATACAGTTTTTTCATCACTAGTGTATCTTAAATTAAATCACTCATAATTTAATATTTTCATAATACGTTCTATAAGTTGACATTAATCCATGATATATTTAATTTAAATAATTATTCATTAAAATATGATAATATTAATTTACAAACCTCAAATGTACATTCCAATGCCCAAAAATATAATGTGTCTCTTTAAATATTATTTTTACTTTCTTTCACCTTTCCTTTTGATTAAAATAATGACATAGAATTATAAACTGAAGAAAATCTAAAAAATTGTTACAAAATTAAAAAATGGTTTATAATTTAAAAAACACTTTTAAAAAGTTTTCCTTGGATATAATATTTTATTCAGTATTTTATTCTACACCTCTCATATATTAAAGTATAAATTACCCCTGTCTTTTCCCTTGGGAAACCACTCCTCCCACCCATTCCAAAGCATAAGATCTTCCCAAATCATCCCTCTAAATATCTATATAATACATAGGGATATTATTAATGGAATACAAATCCAATCCTAAATGGAGTTATAATGTTGTATAAGAGAAGCTACACCAAGGATTATGTAAGTCTCTACTAACCCTTCCATATTTTATCCATATATTTCTTATAATTTGCAATTAATTTAGAAAAAATATACTCTTAAACTAATTATAAAGTAAGATACGATTATTTTAATGATACTAATATACAATTATAATGATATTTTTGATAAAAATAAATGACAAAATTCAATTTCCCACTATTTTGAAAATGTCCCATTAAAAGTTGGTTAACCACCTACAATGATATAGAAAAAAATATTATAAAATCTTTAATGGATGGATAATATTATTTATATATAATATATAAATAATTAATTACATTTATTATAACCCATGATGTTATTTATACATTTCTATAAATGACTTTGAATAAAATTAGATAAATCAATGTGGAATGTGAAATATTTATGAAAATTTTTGATATTAAAACGCCTCAATTCAATAAAAGAAGACTAATAAGTATAATATAATGATTATAATTGAAAAGTAGTTCTATTGATGATTATAATTCACTTCCAGATAATTTTTGTAAAAAAATATATTTTTATTATTCAGGGGGCACAAAAATTACGAAATATAGAGGTATTTAGGGTACGAGAAATCTCAAACATAACACATTTTCTTTGGGTTGTCCCTATTATGTGAATCATTTGGTGTAAATATTTTTATATTGTTAATAAAATGAAATATCATTATCCTTCCCTTTTTTCCATGGATATAAATGTTTCCAAATATATGTTATGAAAAATAATAACAATTTCAAAAGGAAATATTCTTTCCAAAACCCATTTTGACTCATAATGAGTTGTTTTTTCATAACTCAATAACGATAATTCTTATAAAAAATATGTCTTCCCCACTTTTCATTTTGGATCCCAAATTTTATTTATGTAATTATGTTTATTAAAATATTTATTAAACTCATTCCATTCAATGGGTTAATTCATGTTGTTTATTGTAATATGGTTTATGAGGAATGTATGATTATGTTGATATTACAATGTGATTGGTGGACTAGAATTATATTTCCCACCAATACATTGGGTAATGTTCTATATATCATAAGATAATGTGTCATATAAATGATTGTGAATATATATTTGTTTAAAATTGTTGTTTTAGGATTATGAACATATGTTATGTGGGGACAAGATCCTAACATTGTTCAAAACTATGTGTAGTATTTGACCAGTAAGAAAAGATGTTTCATTTCTATGCATTTCCACATTCAATTTCATTTTCCATTAATCCCCTCATGATTATGAGGATGATCATATGATTATGGTTAGTTGATGATGATTATTCTCACCGAAGTTATATTGATTCAGGATACTTATACATCAACTAATTGAGATTTTCGATCACCCCTTTTATTGACGTATATCATCAGGTGGTTACACATACCAAGGCGAAAGATATATTTTACTATAATAAAGAACAAGGATTTAAATAATCTTTATTTTTTATACTTTAGTAGTTCTATATAATACAAATTTTACCATGACACTGAACCTTTGAATCCTTGATTTATAATTCTATTTAGTTTTTTATCTTTATAATGATGTAATAGTCATGTATGAAATAGTATGGTCAATATAGTGGGAATAAGATGACATTTTAGTTAATTTTGGAATTATTATTAAATAACATTACTAATAACACTTAGTGTAAGACTAATTATATTTAAACATCCACGAAGATTTGTTTTATAAAAATGATAAACCAAGGGATCCAATAAGATGTTCCCTTAGAGTTAAATTTAAAAAAGAATAAATTATTTTTTAATTGTTATTATATAAATTTTAAAACATTTTCGGTTTTTGAAAATAGATTGAACTAAGAAAAACTGGAGAAAAATCTTATGTGATGAAAAATGAAATGATTGCTCGAATAATATCCTTAATTCCCTTGGATTTGAAGTTAAAAACATCATTGAAATTATTACCTAGTTCTATTTTTTATTAATAATTACTTAATCAATGTGGAACATCTACTTTAAACATATAGAGAGCAACTAGCCATTGAATCATTTATGTGTCAATGACCACCAACCATTATTTTATATTAATATCCACTTATTTTGGAACAGTGGTTTAGCATAACAGAGAAGACCTTTTCAGTGATCCACTATTCTAAGAAGGAGATGGTGAATTTATATTTATACTATTTAGATGGAGAATCTCACCAATTGTTGGCATTGATAAAGAATTCTATGTTTTTGTATTAAATACAATATATTGAGTGGGAACTCTTTATGAAAATATTTCTAAAATAATTCTCCTTGAACTCTTCATAAAAATATGAATAAATTATTTATAGAGATAATGAATAATGAATGATATTCTATCTTGTCTTACAGATAAAACATTATATGACTTGCAAGATACACCATGTGTTTTGTTATCAACAATAATTCATATATATATATATATTGGTTTAAATCCACATAATCAAAATAATCTAGCTATCTGTGACATTGGGTGTTATGAAGGAGTGGCTTGATGTGCGCTCACATTAGAGATGGAGTTCATAGAATAGTACCATTTTTATAGGGATAAAAAGAGAATAATATTGTTTCAAACTAGTAGATTAATTAACTAAATAATAAATAGAATACAACCTCAGATGTGTCAAAATTGTGGAAATAGTGATTATTGTAACTACCTCAAAGGAATGGGGAAATTATTCAAATGTGGAAGAGAAGGACACCAGGCTCCCGAATGTCAAATATACATGATGATGTCATCCAACTTGATTGAGGAAATGAGGGAACCTAATAATGAACCACCTATGGTTCAATTCTTAAATAATAGGGGGTAAGTTTACTATGCAAGACCATGCAGTAATCCTTGAGTTGTTGAGGGTAACCAGTGTCATCAGCCAAAAAATACAAACAAGAAAGGGATATATTATTTCATCGCTACTACTTAAGTGGTGTAGGAATATGAAGTCGTACATGGTATATTTCTTATTTACCATTTAATGGGAAAATGATTATTTTATTTTAGACCTACACATACATTTTTATCATTTTTCTTTTCAATTATTATTGCATAAAATTCCTTACAACTTGAAGTATATATATCTATAAAAACTTGTAGTGGAACATCCATTGAATTAATGGTGTTGGGCTCTTCTCTTATTTGTGTACATGTGATGATTATTCTATAATATATCATAATAATAACCTTTTGGAATATGATTCTATATTTGGAATTCATTGGCTCTCTTTATATAGAGAACACATCAACTACCTGGAAATGAAAATATATTTTCATATCCTAGATCATCCAATGATCAAGTACAAATTTAAGGAAGATCATGAGTCTCCTTTGAAAAATACATCAATGGTGTGGGTGTTAATGCCATGTGGAGAAGCATCCATTAATCAAATTGTTGAGCCAATAGATGGTATCAAAATGGAGGAAATTTGGATTGTTAGGGAATATAATGATATGTTTATAAAAGAGTTTTGTAGACTTCCCAAATATTTTTCGGTATATTTTTCTATATATTTCATACTCAAAGATAATCATATATCTAAATGACCCAAAAGGATTGCCTCGATCGAATTAGAGGAGATAAATAATCAGCTTCAATAGAGTTTTTACAATGTGTTTATACTCCATAATGTATCTCCTTGGGGCACACTAGTACTCTTTGCAATGAAAACTGATGGATCAATGTGAGTTTTCTTCAATTAACAGGACATCAATAAAGATCAAAATAAATACCATGTATCTTATAATAAGGATTGATGAAATGTTCAGTCAACTAAGAGGAGATATTTTTTCCTAAACTAGACCAATATTCCATTTGACCCAACACACAACATGAGTTATGATAAGCCTATAGAGTAATTACCAACCTTTCTAGACTGGGAAAAAGTATTGAGAATCAATCATAAAAAAAGTCGGAAGGATTTCCTCTAATGTACAACTAGAATCAAATAACAAAAATTTTGTCTCAAAACCAAACCAATAATAACTAGACTTCATTAAATATAATATAATATAAATAAAACAACATAAAAGGTAAATTGAAACAAAAAAATCTAAACATAATTGGAATTTCATGATCTCCACAAGAACTCTTGGTTACCACCATCAATTGAGACTAGCCCGCTCCATCAGAAAACTAGTACCAGTGACCTAAACCTACAAAACGTCATGGGACTACTGATAGATAGTGTCATAAGTAGGGTGTAAACTTAAAAAAATTAGTAGGTAATGACCACTTAATACCAAAATAACAAGATAAGAATCAAAAATAGGTGACCAAATAGATATACTAGGAAATTATAAAATAAAATATGAAGAAATATAGTGGAAAATTGAAGAAAAATGTTTATAAGAGTGAAAATGAAAATAAAAAATTGTAAACATGTGTATTCCCAAAATTTCTCAAGAATAAATCACTAGACGTACTCATTTTATACTCACTTATTAGTGTATGGTTCAAATCTATTTTTAATAAGAAAATTGCCACTCTAAAATAGTGAATATATTAGGACTTCCCACTAAGCCTCTCAAAAAATATAGGGGTTCCAACCTGTCTAAATGGGGTTGATAAACAACCATCACTCAACCCTTTAGATGAAACCCAAAAAATATCATAATAATAGTACACATTTAATGGTGAGGCCCTCATATATGTGGCCCAACCCAATAACCCACGAAAAATTTTATTTCCTATAAAAGTAATTGTAAACACATATGTGATGAATATCTCCTCAAAGGATCCATCATAAAGGTTCGCATCACACATCAAACTATCTCCAAGTTCCATATTTTCCTAGCCAACACATAAGTTTCAAAACCATTTTTCCAAAACCCCACAAATTACCAACTGGGACATAACCTATGGATTATTATAGCCATTTCCCAATGTTTTCTAAAATTCAAGGTAAAAAAACATTATTTCTTGAGGGATTCCGAACATGAATTAATTTTATTTAGTTTACAAAAAAACAAAAATGTTCCAAATGAGGTAATAATTAGAATATACACATGAAATCATCATTGAATTAATTTTAAATCCATGTGACTATTTATAAACTAAGGGACTAACTTTAATCCATTTGATATTAGAAGGATCCATTTGGAATAAGGAGGGTTCAGTAAAAGGAGTTTAAAGAGGGTATGTTTTTTGGAGGTTAGTGTATAAGGAGAAAAAGAATTACCATATAAATATACACATCTCTACGAAAAATATTGATGTATATAATGAAAAAAACTCAATAACCTATTTAAAATGAAAATGTACTTAAAAACAAAGAAAATTACTACATAATATCTTTAATGAACTCCACCATGACTTCAGAGACAAAGAATATTGGCCAAATACTCCACCACACCCATGACTACCGACAGTGGAAAGAGATTCAATCCCAGTCCTATGGTTGGATCCCTAATATATTGAATTTTATACTGCCCCTGTGTCAATTGTTGTTATCCTCCAGCTGGAACATCTTCTTCTAGAAAATCTACTTACTATATTTTTCAAAGTGACCCAAAGGTCCCCATTAATGAAAAACCATCAATTGATTATAAAAAGAAAAATTCAAATTCCCAAACCAACAAAACATGATGCACATGAACGAGTAGATTCAGAGAGAGAATATAGAACCGATAAAAGATACACCTTAGGAAGAAATTTCTTAGATAGAAACCTTTATCTGTAAGGAGCATCTTCATAAGTGATAAGAGAAACTGGTACACCAAACACCACTCTTTATACCCGAGGAATCAACATGGGGAGAAAAACCACACCCACCAATTTCTTGAACTGAACTTCACCAAATGAAACAAATCACTCCTTTTACTCTATAAAAATACACCAATATAATATATGACCATTCAACTAATCCTGTGATGCTACTATTAGATAAAAATGGAACCAAATACTTAATGTGAGCAATATAAGAATTTTCCATCCACTAGCCTTGAAATAAACTCAATAGATCTACTAATTTAATAACCTTTACATCTAAAGTATGAACCATCAAATAAAATTGGTCTTGAAAACATCCCATGACATTCCATCTTCCAAGGACATTAGGATGATCACCTTCCCTCCATCCGAACCAGGTCTATCAAAAAATGTAAAACTATAAGCTCATTAGTGGCTCATGAGTTCCCAATAACCTGATAACACCTTTGACATTCTAAAGTTATTCTGTATCCTCTAATGAAATCAATCACAATAGAAAAGAGGCATAAAACCAATAATAACTCATCTCTACCACTCCCCTAAGAATTCTTGTAGGTCCAACAACCTAACGTGACAATGTTGAAAACAATAGAACCATTATGGGAAGAATTATGTAAATAACATATAACACATGAAGAAATCAAAATATGAATAAAAGGCAACCAAAATACCACCTCAAATAAAAACAACAGACTCGTAGTTCAAACATCACAAACATAACCGGAATCCTCTTTTCAAAAACCACCATTTCATTACAATTTCATAAACTACCTTTTTCTAATTCTGCATTCCAAATATTAAATTCCACATTCAAATCCAATTTTAGACACCAAATCCCACTTTTAACAAAACCAAATCTAAATAAATTTTTCATTTAAAAACCAATTTCTTGAAGACCAATTCCATTTTGAAAATCCACTCACACTGATTGAAATTACAATGAATCAATCCTCACATTAAACACATAGAGAAAGGAACTAGTGACCATGCAATACCCTGGAACATGGTTTTTTGGATCATGTCCAAGGAATTTATTAACCACTAGGAAGACCTTGACCCATTCACATGGATTCAACAAGGTTCATTACTCAACTTATGCACAATCTGAAACACCATCTCACTCACATTATCATTTCCAACCCCACGACCAAAACCAAAACAAATAAATCAAGTACCAGACTACCATGGAATATCGAGGATCAAAAGGAGAAATAATTTGTGATGATATTCCAATACCAACCTATTTTTTCGACAGTAATAATCTCGCTAATTCTATAAATTACAATGTCAAATAAAATACCATTTTTTACCAATATAGTCTGGATTCCATCAAACCTGGAAGCTGACCCAGCTCATGGAAAGGCTTGAGAGGCTTTCCCCAGTCTCTCGTACTGGTGACTAGAACTATGAATAAAAGATAAAACAAGTGGGAATGTTGTTTCCCAATAACCAACAAGGATAAAATAACACAAAAAGAGAATGAATCAATACCAAAAAATAAGTGGACATTGATAAGTAAAATCCAATTGAAATACAATAATTGATTAAAAACAATGATACTAAAAAATGTAAACAAAACTAGAATGACGTGATTTTTATCTTACTTCATGTCCCCCTCTATCCATCATGAATAAACAACTCCATTGAAAAAATATAACTAGAGACATGAACATGAAAAGTAGATCGAGTCTACCGATATCGGATGGAACATGTAGGGTGTGGGCATACAATAGATAAGTATGTAATCAAAACAAATCCATATATTTTCATTAATAAAATTCTTTATAAATAATCATTTAAAATAAAATAATGAAAATAAGGTTTTAAAAATTTATAGAACCCAACAAAACATTTCATTTTTATTAAAACACATAGAACATTACACTTTTCAACATATATTTCCATTTTAAAACCCATTTTAAATAACCAAATATCAAGAAAAAGAATAAAAACCTGAAATAAAATAGACATACCATTTAATGAGAAAACAACAAGAAGGTAGACACTAAAAAAGTGAACAAACATGTGTAGGAGAGTGAAATAGAACATAAAACAATAATCATGGGAATTTTCAAAACATCTTTATATTCAATCATTAGATATATTCCGTTTGGACTCACATGTTGGCATTTTGTGTATACACATTACCAATCAGAAATTAAACACTCTAAACTAGCCAATCTTGTAGCACATCCCACTAGCATCTCGGTAAATCAATGTGGTACCAACCCATAAAAAGGGTTTGATAAGAAACCACTACTCAAGCCTATAGATAAATCCCAAAAATCCCATGCTAATAGTACATGGTGAATAGTGAGGTACTCGCATGAATGTATTAAACCTATAACTGACACCAACTATTCATTCCTAGAATAAGAATTAGCACCTCCTTTGGTTTGAAACACTCTTAAAAGGATCCATTACAGTGGCTCCTATCACACATTAAAAAAATATCAATGTTCCATCCAAGCCTACACATCACATGAGTTTCAAAAAAAATACCCAAAACACCATAATGTACCAACTAATCCTCAACATATACATTTCTAAAAATATTTATAAACCATTTTTGAAAACACTGGTAGAACACCATTTACTTTCAAAAGATGTCATGTGGGCCTCAATGCCATTTAGAATTAAAAAACGCATAGTGCCAAATGTTCTAAGACATATGAATCACAATTAAAACCTTATATGATTTCATTTGAAACAAAACTGACAATTTAGAAACCATGGTATCTTCTTGGAGACATTTGATTTTAGAATAATCCATTTGAAATGATGAGGGTGGGGTAAAAGGAGGAAGAAGGGGGAAAGTTGTTTGGAAATCCGAGTTTGAGGTGAGCATCATTTTTAAATGCCATTATCATTTGGGTTCCCATCCATATGTTCATCTCAAACATATATAGGTGTGACCACATCCAATGATAGACCATAAGTATCAATTTTAGACCTTGAAAATACCCAAAAATCATTTTAGTGAAAGACAATTTTCTTTACAACCAAACATATCATGCCACACATATGCGCCAATATGTAAAAGGTACAAATTCCAACACAAAACTCACAAATCAAAAAAAAAATTGAATTATAAATGTGGAATAAAGGATAAAAATATTATAAAGCACCCAAATTATTCATTAAGGTCCATGTGTAATTTTCTGAAATAACTTATCTACTTATACATATACTCATAAAAAATGAAAAACAATTAAACCCAATTTTTCATGAAATTTCATTCATGAAAACCCTATAATAATACAAACAAAAAATCACAAGAAAAGAAACAATTTTAAAAATTAATTAAGTATTCTCTACCATTAAATGGTATGATTCCAAAAAATGGGCATAATCACATATATCAATGACATCTGGAAGTGATAAAACGTCTTCTATCATAAGAACATGCCCCAATAGCTAATCCTTGAACCATATAAGCTTAAAAACATAATACAAACATCATCCACAAATTCTAGGGATCAACCAAGGGAGATCCCACAAATGTAAAATCCTGAAATAAAGAGAGGAAAAAAATAAATGGATAAAATTTTAAAATAAATTGAAAGAAACTCACATAAAAATATTTATGGAAATTATTAGACAAGGAGGATCTATCGGAGAGGGGTTTGGGAGCCCTCCATATTCACCAAAATAGACCAAGGAGGTAGAAACCAGAAATTATTTAAAATAAGGGGGGGTAAAAAGTTTAATTTCCAAATTTTTCTCACCTAGAAAACTAGTATAGTTTGGACCCATAGTTTGAAAAAACATTCACCAATAATGTGAACCCTAATAGAGAGAATATACACCCACAAAATTTAGATATACAGTTTAAGAATTTATGTGACATGGTTCAGTTAATATGTTCAAATTCCCTCACATGCTCTCTAAATGGTTTCATGTAAACATGCACAAACTATGAGCCATGTCATTAACAAAAAAAGATCCATATAGTTACTCCACAACCTTGAATGTTTTGGTCCAAAAAAAGATCAAACCATTCTAGAAAAACCGTGAAATTATTAATTGAATAGAATATTCCCTTAGTATCAACAAGATAAATAGTAAACCTAAAAATGCAGAACACAAACTATAGAGAGGCAAAAAAGCCACTTGAATAATTGAAAACTCATTAATTTAGATTGATAACTCAACACAAACCCCAATCAATGGATCCAAAATATTGTAAAAATTAAAATAAAATAAAAATATTGGTTGGCATGTGACATAAATTCTTCTTAAATTTGAATATTCTTTTTGGATATTAAACTGAATGTGATGAAGGAATATATTTAGAAGAATTATTTCTATACAAGGTATGGGAACTATGAGTTCATATTTATTCCCATATGATTTACTAATTCTCCTATAATAATCATGGATTTATGGAATAGATCCATTAGAGAAAACCTAGGGAAAATGATTTTTATTATGTATTGATGATATTAGAATTTACATGAAAAATAAGGTGGAAAATTATAAGGATATATGGATTGAGTTGGTGGAATTAAAGATGGATAAAATGTATGAAATATTCATCAATCATTATTTTGGGATTAACAAATTCACTTTACCGGAGCTCATGATCACATGTGAGGGAATTTCAATGAAACATTAAAGGAAATAAGTAGTAATGGAATGGAACATACCCACTAGTGTCATAGAAATACATTGTATTAATATCATAGATTGGTTCTACCAATGTTTTGCTGGAATATTATCATCATTGTATATCCCTCTAAAAATTTTAACAACGAATGGGGTGAAATATGTCTTGACAAATGAATGTGACAAAATATTTAAGGATATCGTGAAGAGGATTAGTATTGTAGTTGTACTCAAAGTAACAACAAGTGGAGAAGTTTATGCGATATATATATATTCATCAAATAGTTCAAAATCATTGAATATAATTCCTATCTCCTTTAACTAGATTTACATATTTTTTAATCTTAATCCCATTTCACTTTCAATTATTATCATCTCCAAATTTATATTTATTAGTGGAATAATAAAATATTTTAGATCGTTTTATATGGAAATCTATTGTTTTTACTCATATGCATGTAATTTAAGTGGGTCTCTTTAGAACATAATTCTCCCTTATATCATAATATCTTTATTCAAATAAATCTATACATACAATAATTTTTTTCAATGGACATGACATCAACGAATGAATAGTCTCTTTTTTTTGAATAATATCCCATTAATCACTAAATTCATGTATGTCATAGATGTTATCTTGTTTACTATATGGAAATTATTTCGATTGATACCCTAAATTCAATACTAATTCATTCAATAAGTCATTATCCTCTCAAAATTCCATTTGGGGATATTAATTTGAATATATGAAAACATATTCTACAACATTGTTTGAACTATAATTACTAATATAATATAAAATTTTGAACTTTATTGAAGATTTCAACTTTTTTTGAGTCTTTTTAAAATTTATATTTTTCATTCATATTTCTATAAGGTAGTATTCACTGGATTTGTCAATTATAATTATAAAAATATTTTTAAACTACTATCATGGTTAATTAAAAAAATATATTTACAATTACTAATTTCCTATAATATTTTTGTAAAAATCTCAAACTAATTAAAGAAATGTCACGATGAATGGTCTTATTGAACACCTATATAGACACACATTAGTTCAAAACCTTTTTTCAATGAACATATATAATCAGTAGACATTTCTTTATCATATTTTCATTTTAATGTATATACTACATGATATCTTTTTTATAAGACATAAAAAATTTAGGTTCCAACTTTTCCAACCATCAATGATAATACCAATTAAAAGTAGAGGCTTCATTATAAAATTCATGTGAGAAAAAATACAAAAAAAGATTTATATATTGAAATATAAATCAGGAAATTTTTTATTTTATCTCACCTTTTTGACTAAAATAATTATATGTACGTTGTGATGGGGATGGGGTGAATTATGGTATATACTAAACTAAATTGTTTCCTATTATTTTTGTCCCATATGTTGTGTGTACCATGTTCCCTAATTTGAAGGAACATGTTCAAAATCTCTGTCTATCATGGCATCAGTCTCAAGAAAAATTAAATATTGATATAGAATGTACATCCCAAGAACAGAAAAAGATTTTACATCGTTCACTACTAAGGGATAATCAAATGATCATACACATGGTGATATGATTATATACCATAATCCAATATAGTCACCATCAATTGATACATGTGTTTAGGTCATGATCATTGAATTCCAAGGATCACCTCTCAAGTATGGTTTCGTAAAGACATGTCACCAATCAAAAAACCACTCCATAGTTTTCTGATACACACACTCATGGTTGAAGGAATAGTTCAGTTTATAGACACAGGGTTAACTATCAGCTCGATATGAGATTATGATAACATAAAAACATCATAATTAATGATTAATTTTGGTTTACATAAACTAATATTTTAATACTTAAATTTTGTATGGGATCAACACTTCAATATAATGTTTGAGCCTTTTTTCTTTTAATAAAATAATTTTAGTAACTATTTGTCTAAAATAAGATAATATTACATATGAAATATCACCCCCAATATTCAACTATAAGATGTCTATGTTTAAAACTTATTCATCATCATGGGTTTGCTCTTGAATAAAAAAAATATAATATTTCAATTCCAATATAGTCTCTCATCAAACTATATCTAAATATGATATCCTAATATTTTTCCATTTATTTATACAAAAACTATCGAGAGTAGTCTTTATATTTTCATTGATACATATAACATTCCACTATATTTTTGGGGTAAATCCTAAATCACCTATTTCTTCATGATATTTTCATGTCTTCCACAAAATTAATATGGTCAATAAAAATCAAATAAAAACATAGTCTACTTCATACGGTCTAAATCTAAATACTTTATTTTGAATATCTATTAAATATATAAAATAAATTGTTTCATCTACCTAGAAGAATGAATTTCATATCCATATCATAATGTTTGGTAAAATACCATGTTTATGGAATCCCATGTAATATAATATTTAAATCATTGAAATATAATATTTTGATACTCTATAATCCTGGAATGATCTTCCACATTATTTTGTGATAACATCACAAACTAGTCATATTGTCACTCATTTTGTAAAAAAATATCACATATCAAAATATTTTGATAGAAATATTATATATAAGATTTTATTATTGAAAATAAACCTTATGTTTCATATTCTATATCCATTTACTATTATATATGCTCCAATATGATGAATTTTCCATTTTTACATCTAATTTACTTTTATGTATCAACATAATTTACCTTTTATTGTAATTATGATTGTTTGAGACTTTTACTCATTTCTCTGTATGAGTAAAATTTACATATTGGCTTTCTTACATTTATATAAAACAGTTTAGTCAAAAAACTATGAATTTTAAAATATTATTGGAACTGTTTACCATTACATTTTAGCATCGATTACTCTTATGTTTAACTATGAACGTTTTATACCTAATTTCATTTTCCATTCTTCAGAATTAACTAGTATATGTTAAGAGGCATTGAAAAAAATTATGTTCTAAATAATTTAAAATTTTATTACATATCCAACAAAGGGAGTTTTTTGTGTCCTCCTAAAGGATATTATGTATGCAAGGAGTGTTATCCTTTTTAATTCTTATATAATTATCAAACTCTAAAAACCTTCCATATACATGGAGTTTCATGTCTTTTAAAATTTTTTCAAATAAAATTTAAGATGTTATATATTATAAAATATCCCTTAGATATCATATTAATAAAACTTATGTATCATATAATGAATTTTAGGTATAGTAATTTCCAATTCATCTATAAATATGTATTATAATGTATGATTCCATTTTTTAATGTTCTATTACATATAAACTTATAAAGTAATACTTCATGAGGAATTTGGAAAACATTCAAAGAAAAAATTTCAAAAATTTAACTTCCATTACTTCTTGTAAAACATCATAACTGCTATAAAAACTAAAATTCAATGAATTTAATTATTATAGTGTTTCAAAAAATCTTCTAAAAACACAATTAACCACACTTTTCTATTCATACATACATACATTTTTCAAAAAAAAACCAATAGTTATTTTCAAAAAAATATAACATGAGACATCCGGGTGGAAACAGTAATCTTTTATTGTGTATTAAAAATGTTATATGTTTTTTGATAAATTTTACCAATAGTCATGTTTCAATTCATATTTATATATAAAATGGGTTTGATCTATGTTTGAGTTTATACTAATGTAATTATATAAATTATTTCTAATTTATGACATATACATTGTGTTTAATTTTTAATGATTTTTTTATAATTATAGTCCACTTCCAAAAATATCCCATAATTTTATTTTTTTTATAAATGTAAAAATTATTATATTGCATATTGTTTATACAATTAGTGAAGGGGGGAACTGTGTATATTGTTTTTGGAATTTTTTTATATGATGGTTCACATGGGATCCTTGGGTAATGGGTTTTATATAAATGGAGTGTGTTTTAAATTTTAGGATTTTTATCAAGATCATTCCCCCTATCATGATTTAGTTTTCATTAGGGTTTTCCACTGAGTGAATCAACGATGGTATGTTTGGTTGTGTGCATGAATTTCTGATTGTATTTCAATAGGTGGATACATTAGCAAGGTAGAAGGTCGGCCTAATTGGGATTAATATTTTCAACCCATTTAGTGATAATTTTGGATTTTTGATTCATAATACCATGTACAATACAGTTAGATTGTGACATGATTTATATTTTTATATCCTAGGCTATGTTTATGTTATTTAATTATTTAACATATTTTATGATATTTGTAATACCTTTTGAGTTATCATTATTTAAAGATTATGTTTTTCACAACATATATACAATTAATATAAACTAAAATGGTTTTACAAATAAGGAATGATAAATGTTTGGTTTTAAATTGTAAATAAAACATAAAGCCTATTTTCTAGAAGGGATTCAATCTAGTATTTATGAAAATACATTTAAAAGGAGTAACACTAATTCTTGGTGGTGTCCTACTGACCATGTTTTCACACCCGATATACAAATTTTCATCTATATATTGACTTTATTATATTTATTGTAGGTATATGAAATTTATCTAACTCCTTGGGTGTTTTACAATATAAACATTCTTTGTATTATTGTTTTATGATGTTTGGGTAGTGACCATGTGTCATTATAATGTGTTTAGTGTGTTATTTTGGTGTTCATGGTGTTTTTGTTTGTTTTTTCCTCTATAGAAAATCTTTTTCTTGAATCACTTGTATTTTATTCTTAATATATTAGTACATTAATATTTTTAATAGTTGATTGTTTGAATGTCCAATTTTTTTAAATACCCTGTTTTGAATCATTATTATTATAATCTATATGTTCAATTTTTTTGTATATATAACATATGATCACTTAATATCAAAATATAAATTTTATTTTTTATGTTAATTAAAATTATAGTGTAAATTTATTCATAATTGGTATTTCTTATACCCTTCGTCCTTATTGAAGGCATGTGGAAATCACAATCGTGCTTTGCATCTTGTGGTGTGCTTATTCATGTAACATAGAGGGAAGACATATATTTTTTTATTACAGATGAAGTGATTTTAGTAATCTATAATGAAAGAAAAAAAAATTGATTGATTAATAGTTCATAATGTTGTAAAATGATCTATTATTGACCACATACATGTTAATGGCCATGAGTAGTTCAATAGCTCCGACCACTATATCCTCACAAAGATGTCACGGAACATTGATTTATCATATAGAAACTAATTAAACAGAAATGGTAGGACTATACATATTAATTAAATTATATAAACAAGAGATTTTGATTATGGATAATCATTAATTTATCTTTTTCATAGAGGGTTAATACATGGGAGGCGGCCCATGAGGAAAGAAAAAAATGAATAAATTATCATGTTCATTTGGAGCCTTCATCGGTGTCTATGAAAGAATAATTTTTTTGATCCTTTCCCAATGTTCTTAAAATTTTATTAAGTATAAGGGGATGGAGTATTGCTATATTTTTATATGGAAAATATGTTGAAATCTGTCTAAAACACATGTTATTTTGGCCATATCTATTTACATGATTGTTATGTAATTTTAATGTTCATTAAACACATTTGATGTTTTGGTGACCACCTTAAATGATTCTTCGATGGAATATACCCATAAAAAAAAATTTATAGTAAACCAATATTAATTATTTTTTCATGGGATTAATTGATGATGGACGATCTGAAAATAATTGAGATCCGTGGTCTATTCCCTCCAGAGAAATAAATACAATATTTCATAAAATATTCAAATTTTAATGTCATACAATCATAAAAAAGACATGTTTAGGAGGTTAGGATCTTCTATATAATATAAGAAACTTTTATGGCCAATAAATATTGTTTAAGTCATTATAATGTGAAATATAAATTAATAAAATATTTAGTTACATTCCAACTGGAAGCCCATGAAATGGTGTGATGAAAATTGGAGTAATAAATGATAATCAAAATTACAGAAGAAGATATAAAGGCTGAAAAAATGAAAAATGAAAATAATAAAATCATAGAAATATGGATTTTCATAGTTATGTAATTATATCTATGTCAATAGTGAAGCATAATAATTTCACAAAAAAATTGAGAGTAGAATTACATGGTGATTTTTAGAGTATTCAATCCCATCTCGAATGAGATCATAATGAAATGTGGTGATATAGTTAATCATGGTATTACAGTTCCACAAAACAAATAGTAATTCAATGATTCAAAAGTGACCAGTGTATAGAAGTATGTAGAGATATTATGTCTATATGGGACCCTATTCCAAAGTCACTATTCTACCATGTCGATGTCCACACTACTATAATGCACTATAGGTAACCCCAAAAACCTATAATTTCCACACTAGAGAGGTTGAAACATGATATTTTTGGTTTTATGTGCATTATAGGTCTCCAGTAGTTGGCCCTACAACATATAAGTATCAAAATACACTAATCCTGTAATCTCTCACTTTGAGACTAATCCAGAAAAATGATATGAATATATTGTTTTAGATATTGAAAATTTACATTATATGAGCTTCTCCGTTTCTTAGCATTTCTGTAGGAACTTTCTATATAAATATTAAATATCATGATGATAATTATTTAAATAATATTTATTTTTTCTTTCATTCTCCATTAGTGATTACACATATTCTAGCTCTCATCCCCCATTCTTCATTGGAGAACAAAAACAGAAAATATACACCTTAATATCACAATCACCATTGTATTTTCCAACATTTATACCAGATTTATTGTTCAATATCTCATCCTATATTGATATTCTATGAAAATTTCATTTCCACTAAATATTTATTTCTTGGGAATGAAGAATTGGGTTCTCCAAATGATGTATAACACATAGAATTTCACAGAGAAATATGTTTTCTACTAACATTATATTTTTATCCTTTAATAATTTATTCATTCAAACCATCTCCATACCGGTTTTTATGGTAATGTTTTATTTCTATATCGTATATAGTGCAACTGCTCTTTTGTTACAATGATATAGAGCTCAATGAAGTTCCACCAAATGTAAATAAATAATAATTTTTACTCCTACTATAGTCAACATCACCTCCAACTTTAGTATCCACATACCATAGAACTGATTTTCCACTCCCAAATAATAATAATATATCATTTCCTTATTTCAATCTTCTCAATATCCACTTTACATAATCCCGATGAATAATTCAATGGTTAGCCTTGTACCTTCTCAAAACTCCCACTTTATGAAAAATAACAGGATGAGTGCAGACCATATAATACCTCAAGATTCCAAACAATAATTAATAAATGGACCTTTTCCATATAATTCACCACTGATATTTTTTTTTTGGTTCACAACCATTTGAAAATTTGATATGCATTTCTAGGGGAATAAAAACAATCTTTTCTTATAACACACTGAATGTACTACAAAACATTCCAATATAGTCATCCTGCGAAAAAATAAATGTTAAATAACCACAATCTCTATTTCTCTTCATCCAAAAAATATACAAGCCTCTCAATGATATTTTATCTTTAACTCCTTATCAAAACTCTGATTCATATCATCAATCCAAAATTATCTTTATCTAGAAATTATTTTATCATCTATATGAAAATTAATATAATTTATCCATAGTTAAAAAACATTAAATAGTATCCTCAATCCATGTCACATCATTGTAATGAATTTTAACGCATAAATTCCTCAAAAATCATATTCTACTATGTGGGTTCCTCCATTGACTAATATAAGATCTTATTTTGTTTTCAAATATTGAATTACATTCCCAAATTATATTATTCCTTTAGGTGATAAACATAAATATCCTTGTACATATTTCCTTGATGAAAAAAATTATTTACATCAAGCTACACAATATGAAAATCCAATTATGCACTAATTTTAATAATATCCCATATGGTAGTACGATTTGATACATGTTAGAAAATTTCATTAAAATATAAACCTTACTTTTTTTTAAAACTTTTCAACATTGTTCCTACTTATAATCTCATGTTACCATTATATTATACCATTACTTAGTATACCCATTTATTTTGAAATGATTTATTTCTTCATGGATGTGGTTTCCAATCCCATGTATTTTTTATGCAATGAATAAATATATTCTTTCATAATTAACTACCAATATCTTGAATCCTTAAAAATGTATTATGTTTTTAAAAAATATTCACTCTCCAAAATCAATCAATAAAATATTGTTTATGTATGTTAAATTAATTTTCATAAACTATCTCACAATTTTGAATATCCTCAAATGTACTACTGGTGTATGATTTATTTGTTCCACTGGAATACACTTAGGAAAGCCTTTGACCTCCATCTACTCCTATCAATATGATTATTTATTCCATACCAAAAATTCAACTATATTTCAATTACTATAAGTTTCACCTTCATTAAATTTAACATTCAATATTCTAATGATTGTCTTCTTCTAATTATCAAATAATTGAAAAAAAATCCCCAAAATCATTTTATTAATGATATATTATTTGTACATATCACTAATCTTCTCCAATGTTTCAATAATTTTAAATATATATCAAATATCAAAACAATCATAAATGAGAGTATAATACCTCATTTACTCACTAGAACTCCTCATGTCAAAATTAACGAATTTGTACAGATAGACTCTTATTAATTAGATATTCTTCTATATTCACAGCTTCTACCTAGAACACATTTGGAAACCCTGAGTTTAGCCTCATATTCCAAGGATGCGCATTTGGCATCTTATTTATCCTTCAAGCCACACCATACAGTTTTCGTGTACCTTAAAGTGACTCCCCTAATTTAATTTCATTATTATATTATAAATCCAAAAAATTATTTTACAATCATGAACTCCTATATTATAAGACCTCAGTAATTTACTCATTGATCTAGTTTATTTATCGGTAATGTCATTAAACAAATATAACATGCTAAATCCATCAATTGTTTTCTGAAATTTAACCCATACATTCTATTTTGAGTCATTGATAAATGTCGCATAATATTGTGACCCTTTAAGAGAGTGTACTTCTACATTCCCCAAAACATTTATGTGACCCAGGTCTATATTTACATCCTTCAGTGTTTTTACTAGATTAATAAATGATAACTAATTTTTATTTTTGAATATACAATCTTCAAACAGTCCAACATCCACATATATCAACTCTTGTAGAATTCGTTTTGTCTCCAGAGCTTTCACCCCTTTATAACATGTATGGCCTAACCTGTAATTTAAATATTGTTAATACCTATTATAATATATTATTTTTAATAATTTAAATGATTTTTTAAATCTTATTTCATAGGATCCCATTATTTACTCTATAATCTATGGCATTCATTCTTAGTAATTTTTCATGCACTATTATGGAATTGGGTAATATAATCTGGATCATCAAGATTCCTAGAATAAAACATGTTTCTTCACAATCCATTTATACAAGTAAAATTATAGATTTAAAAAACTCCCACTATTGGTTTAAATCCATGAACCACATTCCCCATAATATATAATTATCATTATGATCAAGATGCACCATTCCAAAATTTCCAAAAAAATAATTTTTAAAGATAACCTTCTATGTATCAGAATAGAAATATTTTCTTGAGTATAAAATCCAATACACCAAAGGGATATACATGATGAGAAACAATAAATTATTAGTTCTATTGACTATTGTGTTTATAGTATTGTTTTTAGCTTCCTTTTATATTTCCTTGCATTCCTTTACATGAATTTTCATCCCAAAATCCCAAAAGATAGTACTAGACACATTTGTATTTTCTCATTTCATTATGGATTATTTTGGTCAATTTATATGTTAATCTAAGAGAAAAAATTTACCTACTCCTTCAATGTTTAATGTTGAACCACATAATATTCCTGATTCACTTCACTAAAAAACATAATAAGGATATTTATGTGAATATATATTACATATTTTGGAACATTTTTACCATTATGAAATAATTTAAACCTTCCATGATGGAATTAAGGGAAAAAAACTCATCACAAATGGAGATGGTGAACAAACATAATATAGAATTTTGTTTAGTTTTTAGAATAAGAGAAAAAAAGAATAGTATGGATGGTAGATATTAAATTATAATTATATAAATATAATATATAAATGATACTAGAATAATGATTTCATGTTGGTTGAGGTAGGTTAGGATCAAGTTGAAGAATTAATGAATTTAAAAGAGATAGTTTGATAATATTATCTCTTCAATGTTATCTCCTTGAAAAAATGCTTATAAAACATGGAATTGAACTATATGTGACAACATAAGTGATAGGAAATGTGGGAGTGGATTGGGATGATAATTGGGATGAAAATTTGAAAACCACAAGGCATAAAAAATATGATGAGATGGGGAGGTGAGGGGTGGTATTCATAAAATGATGTGAGGGGTGTTTCGTGATTATTATATTGATTAGTTTATTAGTTTGGATCAAGAGTACCAATAGTATTGATTCTTATGAATATATAAATAAATTTTAAATGTGAGTTTGGACTAGTGTGTTCTTACAAAATTCCTAATTCAATTGATCATTTATTTACCTTATAATGTTAAATATCATATTTCAACATAATTTAGTAAACATAAAAATTTATTTTTTAAAAAAAATTAGAATAATTCTCCCTCAATTTTTTCATATTTTGAATCTAAAAATGATATATATATAATGAAAACTAATTTAAATCTTTGAATAATTTAAATATATTGTTAAATCCAATTTTTTTAACAATACATATGTTATTATCTTGATCAACAATTGGACCCTTGGAATAATTTAATATGGTCTCATAATATTATATTTTAATTTCAATAGGTCATGATGTAATTTGTAACACTTCATTTGAAAATAAATATTATTTTAAAATTTATAATTGAAACTAAATTTAAAATAAAATATTTATGGCTTAACAAAAAATTTATCATATTTAAAACATTTATTTACATGAATCATGAAATAAATATATAATATTCTCATTTTATAAGATAAATAAATATTATTTTGAACTACAATAATTGATGATACAATTATACTTGTCATATTACTATTCTTAATTTTCATATTACAATTCTAATGGTCAGATTCTAGTGGTCAGATTACTATTTTAACATTCATATTTATAACAGTCATATGGGTTTTCCAATTCCACTGAATACATCATATTTAATTAATGAATTATCAAATAAATTTTCCCTTGAGGTTTTTTGTAATTTAATTTTCAAGATGAATATTTCATTTCATATAATCTACTTCATTTCTAATGTTTTTTTAATGAGTATGATTATTCTGTTTGATCGACCATATCAAAATTGTAATGTTTTATTTATATTACTTTTTATTTTTTATCACATTATAATAATTTTAATTATTATATCTCTATTGTTTCTCTAAATTGGCATTTAAAATTTATATACTAGATTCTATATTGTTTTTTCATATAGTGTGTGTGAATTATATTATAATATATTTTAAAATATGAAATTATTATATATTTTAACAAGAAATTACATTGAAAAAATTATTTTTCCTAACAATGGATTTAATTATATAAAAAAGAAATGAAGTTATATAGTTACCTGCTTTTCTACAATACAACCAATTACATAGTAATTCCACAACAATATAATAACCGAGGGATGAAATTATATCAAGATAAAATGACTTATCTCTATTTCTAGTCAAATGATGAAATTGTACCATATTGAATTTCATAGTGTAATAGATCCCTATTGGGGTATTTGGTTATTTTTTCTACCATGATTCGACCTTTATACAATTTTTCACTCTTTGTGAAGTATGGATGTGAAGTAGTAGATCGATATCCATCCAAGGATTTGGATACACCATTCCAATATGAAAAAACATCCTTAAAAAAAGGCATATTGAAAATAAGTTCATATTTTGAGATAGAAAATTTAAAGGAAAATCAATTAGTATTACATTTGAATGAAAGAGTAACTCGAAAATGGTTGAGGGTAAAATGATATATTATAATAATTCTTTCTATTAGTGACTGCAAATAAGGTTTTTCATGGTAGGAATTGTGGTGCATCGTAGAGGGAATAGTAGTTCACGATGAGTATAGATGGGATAAAGATTTGATACTATCAAGAAGGATAATACCCCAAATCTATATATCTTATTGTGTTCATGTTGTTATTATTTGTATATTAAGAAATAAAAGTACACATTGGATCATAAATAAATGTATGCCATTTGAACCAATATAATCATTTTCCATTGAATCTTATATTAAATATCAAAATAAAACAATAACATTGATATATATATATTTACATTATAAAAATGAATATTTAAATGTCATAGATTAAATAACCCAAACAAAACTCAATATGGAGTTCCAAATGGATATACATGCACCTCCCTGCATGCTATATGTTATCTATTAGTAAAGAGTGTATATAAATGATATGGGGAGATTATACTTTTTCACACATAATTCACAAAAATATATAAATAACCTAATAAAATTCAAATTCTTTAAATTAATGTCTTTTAAATGAATACAAAACCATAAAAATATACATTATCAACATGAATAAAATTACAATACCAAAACATGTCATATATAAGGTCATGTGCAAGGATCCCCGGATATACCAATATAAAACCACAGAAAAATTAACTATAAAGGGAGACTCAAACATAATCTCAGGTCTTGGAACTCAGTAATCTCTAAATCTCTATCCTTGAATCCTAATCGAAACTCTAATAGATGATATCACATAAATGGGAAATATAAAATTTTCACGTGCACTAGGGTTCCAATATAGGTGGGGAAGTAATCATAATAAAGAAACACTAATGGGGTTCTTCTCAAATATCACAATATTCAATGTGTGTATGTTTTAAAAAAACAACAGACAATCATATACATAGGTTTTTAAGTTCTATCTAGGCCAACATGACTCATGACATCACTTTTATGGAAATTATTAGTGTAATTAGTCATCTTTCAATATAAAAAATCCCTAATACAAGGACTCTACATTTGGTCTAGAAACATCATATCTACCAATACATTGTCACACAAAATAAGGTCTTGTACTAGGTCTATGTATCATGTATAATTTATAATATCACTATATTACTTTTACTAAGGTCTTATACCATATACCATTCCATGACATATTGAATTCCATCCTCTAACTCAAGGTGGGTCTCACAATCGCTACAACTATCATCAAATTATAAACTCCCCTATCACGTTGGGTGGGTATCAGAATCATAGGTAGTATAAATGTACCAACCACTCCTGTTTCAAATAGGGTGTCTCTTTTAATCACATCACAACCCCAATCACATTCTTTTCCCCATACCTCCATCATCTCACTCAAGGTGAGGATTTACTATCACATCATGCATCAACTCCATCTCACTAAGGGAACCTATGGATCACACCTTCACTCTCTTTGGGTGATACCTCACAAACAGTTCCTAGATTGGTGACTTCTCACTCAATGAAGTCCATGCATACACCTTCTCACTCATGATAAGGCCTTATGTCATATATAATCTCTAACCATAGGATCACATAAAGGTACATGCTTGCAACAACATTTATGATAACATATTCAAGTATTACCCACATAATAGACACTAAATATATATTGGAACACCGCTATATAATATCATATAACATATCCCACCATTACATTACATGAACCATCAGACTATGCAAGATCTTCCAAGGCCTATCCAGTAATCATTAAAATCCCATGAGGATTTCTAAACACCTTCATTAATGATCCTTTCACAACCCATATCATCAATCAACCAGGGTTTATCCATTTAATGTAATTCCTCTTAGGCATCAACAAACTCGTAAGTCCCAGAAGAACCCCTATCATCATCCCTACATTCCATAATTGAACAAAAAACAACATTATACAGCTTAGTTAATTTCTCGTGCTACTTCCCCTACTTCCCACACACTTAGAACAAATTTGATCAAAGAATGTCACTAGAAAACTGTTCACTATGATCTTTCACTGCATGAAGAATAACCAGTACATTCCACCTCAATCACATAGAATTCCCTAAGAAATAATGTATGAAATTCATGTCAGAAAAAAAAACCCAGTCTAGTTTCATTCTTTAACCAGTACCAAAAAATCATATGCAACCAAAATATTCATGGAAATATCCTTAATTCCTATGACCATACACAACCAAAACCCATCCCATAATATAGAATATAAATCCATAAAACCAAATCACCATTACCTTGCACATAAAAAGGCGTTTTATGTCTAATAAGGCACACCTTTCACATTTCTCATTTAATTCAAGTAGCACACCACTTATCCAAATATCCACCCAAGGCCCCATCATAAGGTATAACATAAACATATTTAAAAAATATAATCCCAGGTCATCTATCACAAAATTCATGTTTCCCAAGAACCGTATGTTATTTTGGATAAAACTAGAGGATGAACCCCTTTGTGGAAAACCTATTCATCCACTCTAAAAAATAACCAAGGGAGGTACACTTAATTATATCAAAATTATATTTATCCTATCCTATCCCACACATGATGACTCACCTAGACCTTTTACAAAATGTTTAATCCCAGAATCCCCCACAAATTCATGAATGGCACATAAAAACACAAAACCTATAGTGAAATATGATAGAAATAACCTACCTATTTAAAAATGATACCTCTGTAATGTCATGAACGAAAAAAACTTATCCAATCCGACAAAAAAAATCACAATCTATTATGCCCAATCCAAAAAATCATAACACATCATGAATATATTATTAAAAAATATCATTAATTCCATCTAATTAACCAATTATTTGTAAAAAATGAATATCATTGATCATCTTATCATGACTGAAACCTTCTGAAAATTAACACCAAGAACCCAAAAAATTACCTCAATAAACAAATGACCAATACATAATCTTTCAATATTTATGTGGTAATCAATTAAAAGGAAATTTGTTGGAAACTCGTTGAAAATCCATCATGAAACATTCCTCAAATGAAATTTTGTTCAAGGGGTCAAATATCCCCTCTTTCGGTATCCTAGATCCATTATTATCCAAATACCTAATATACCAGGATGATTTCACTATGATTTATTGGAATAATAATAAAAACCATTGGTAATCTATCAAAAATTAGTAGAGGAGCCCATGAGAACATAGGGTAAAGTGATATTAGGGATTAAATTAATATAGAGCGATAAAAAAATATTTGATAATCCCATATTCAATATTAATAAATGAGAGATTAAAGGGATAGATTAAGTGGTATGTGGTACAATCACAATCCATTCCGCATGTGAAACCTATTGAAAATGAATGGGGTTAGCATAAAATTATTGGATTTACCCAATTAAAAAATTCCCCTATCATCTATTGATTAACCAATTGGGATTCACCAGGTACATGGGGAAACTCCTAATGGTATCTAGATCCAAGAGGCCTCACTAGATGCCAAATTCACCCACACTGGGTTCTAATGGGTATATATAATACGTATGTAAGTCATGAACCCCTCTGATCCATGGTTTTTTCCTGAAAGAACATACTGAACATCAAAACATATGTTTAAGAAACCCCATTGTGTTTTGAACTTTTATAACTCTAATTAATCATCGTTCTAAAAAAACCACTACTATGGAGATCAAAATTCAAAATCCCCTTAAATTTCATTATTTGTAACATCATTGGTAATTAAAACCTCTCCCCTATAAGGAATATTATATATAATAATTTTTTATTACAATCACTTTACCCTTGATCTAATCATGGATATATATTATATTATGTCATTTTCTATTTTGGTTGTTTATAAAACCACTACACCAACATCTAATCCACCCCCATAATCGTTTCTATTAAAACAAATATATTGACCCCATATATGCATTATTAGTCAATTGAATGATGTTTCTGATGAAATAACCACTTCTTTATACTCAGTTATTCATATAATATCCTATTATCTAATCCTCACCTTATGTACCACTAAAACTATATCAAACATAAATGATGATAAAACTCAACCCTTTAGATAATGATTCCACTATGAAGTCATCCTAAAACATGGGAGCTCCAATCATATCATTAGTGAAACACATTTCTTATCAAACACTCATTAAATCTAAATAATATTCCTCTATTGATAAACCATCAAAATTATATTATCCCCAAATCAAAACATGGATCCAAATTCTACCCTCACATGTTTTTTCAACATCATTATCCTACCGATAAAACCTATCATGCCATGACCTTATCACTGACCAACAACAATTGAATATGTGGTTCCCAAATAATGTATTTTTATGAAACTCACTAATATATTATGGTTCATACACTCATCCCAATAATGTTATCCCTCATAGAAAAGATAACTTATAAGGAATTTGTGTCATGATTGTTTCTCATAAAAAAATCAGAATCCTCAACCCATGAACATCCGTTCAAGGACCCATAATTATAATTTATCCCAAAGAAAACACATAATTCCCAAATTACCCTTAATTATCATCTTCAACCATATACAAACCCTATTCATCAAGGTTTTATTACACTATATTAATGGAAGAAAACAGAAATCAAACTAGTGGTTCTCCCAAACATTATTTCATAATTGTTAAGCTAACTCATTTTCATAACACATTCCTCTCATGAAGATCCTTAAATGACATACCTATGTTTCAAATAACTCTAGTTGTGACACTCATAAATAGCATGACCCAGCTAGCATCTCCCCATAGAAGTAATATCTTACTCTTAAACTAGACTATGTGAAAACTTCATAAACAATTAACTCGCCCACAAAACCCATAACCCAGCCATAATACAGATCTAATAATCCTTAAAAAAAGTTTGTTATATTTCTTTCAAAACAAAACAAATTTTTTCCTTCCCTCTTCCCCTAAATGAACTTATTATCAAGAGCTTCGAAGGTCCACAACACACATGATCTTGTGGTTGTTTCACAAAGAACTAACCATTAGATTCATTTGTAAAGACCTATAAAATTCATGGGAAATTTTTTCTTCATTTTCTATGGAATTTTACAAGAGCACGGTTTCTGACGGCACCTGATTCCGAGGCCCGGTGTGCCCGGAATCAAATTTTGACGTTTGGCTTGGGTACGATCAGTGAACGAACGAGCGGGAATTTCTATCTTTTAAACCGGTGCTGGGAATTGAAATCTGAGGACACCAATGAACTCACAGTGCCAATATTCACTTAAGGAGACATTTTCCAAGGTTTCGTTTTATGCGGGTTGAGAGTTAGTTTTGGGGGAAATTAGAAGAAGTTAAATAAATTGTGGAACACAATTTATTTTTAACCATGTTGGTTATTTCCTCCCAAAGGGAGTTAGAGGTGGGGCCCACATCCACATAACATCCATTGAGAGGATTAAGTGTGGTGGGGCCCACACGAGCCCTAACTCTTCAACTTCCATTAAACTCCCCAATAACTCCACTCTAATTAATTTGACAACTTTAGTTGTTAATTGAGATGAGTTACTTAATTTCAAACTTTTGAAATTAAAAGTGGTTAGGATGTGTAAATAAAATAAAGCTGGGACTTATTTTATTTTGGTTAGTTTCTTTTCCCACCTTGAGAGGATTGGGAAGCATTTCTTCATCTTCTTCAACCTTGATGAAGAATGCGAAGAACACCGTTCATCAATGAAGAACTTCTCCGCCGAAGAACACGGTTCTTCCGCGATGCCGTATCCGCGACGCAACGTTTTTCTTCTGTGTTGTCTCTTCCATGAAGGTTTTCCGCGATGAAATCGCCGTCAATGAACTTCAAATCCTCGCTTCGCGACGTCGACATTCTCTCCCCGTGACGCCCGACCTCCGCGACGCTCGTCTTCCGCGGGTCGTTGACGAACATCGTTCCTGAATCGAGGTAGGGGATTATTGTTATTTTATTAATTGTTTCTGTTCTTGATTCTAGCATGTCGAGCTTCGTGGTTAATTGACTAAATGTTATTGTTTAATGAGAGGGGGCTGAACCACACAAACACAGCCTAACCCCCTCCTATGTTCATGATTGTTTCTTTGTGAATGGAACGGGATGGCGGGGTGCCGTCACACCATGCGAGACTCGCTCGGAAAATTATTACGCGACGTCGTCGTTCCACGCCGAGAAGTCGAACAAGAACGTGACGCCATCGCGCCGCGTCGAAGGAAGTCGAAGGCGCCACGACCGGAGCGGAGCCACGGCGGAGGGGCGCGGTGCCGTCGCACCGCGCCGGACGACAAGGGTTGCGGCCGGTTCCAGGCTGCGGCAGAGCATGGTGACCGGCGGCCTGCCGGGCCGCCGGTGTTGGAGCCGGAAGGGGACCGGCCACCGCCTGTCTCATTGATAAGGAGCCGGCCGGCAAGGTCGGGCCGGCTGGAAAGTAGAAAACCGGGGGAATTAAATTCCCCAGGCCAGCATCAACAACCCCCCACAATGAGGGGGGGGGGCGCAGTCACACAAGGCGGGCAGGCACCCCCTTCTTTTTTTCCAACAGCTCGGCCGAAGCCGAGCTGACAGCGCGCTCGGCGCGCTGCACCCAGCCGGACCAGCGCCCGGCCGGTCTGCCAGGCCGGGCCGAGTCCGGCCGGGCCGGGCCGCGCTGAGCCGCGCCGAGCCAGGCCAACCCTGTCCGGGGTGGGTTGACCCGGTTCGGGCCAACAGGGGGGTCTCGGGCTGGGTCGGTCCCGGCCCGAAACCCCCGTTATCAGACTGTTTGGGTTCAAATTCCCATAACACGGGCTACGAACCTCAAAACGACGCGCCGTTAGTGGAGATACGATCCTTGGATCGAGGCAGTCATTTCGGTATATCGCACTCAAGGTTTCAGAATACTTTGAGTTCGGATGGGTTGGTTTGTACACGAAACCAACAGGGCCCTCGGAGCGGAAACACTCATATCTTGAGCTACGGACGTCCGATTGACGTGCCATCGACTTTGTGGAGTTCCTCTTAGTGAGAAGGATCTTTTGACATACTTTCCCGTGGTTTGGACGCAGGTGGAGTACGGTCGGGTTGGTTTTGCCTTAAAAACCAACCGGGCCCCTAGGACGAAAAAGTCAATAACTCTTAGACCAGGCGTCTGATCGACGTGCTGTCTGCGACGTTGAGTTCCTGTTGACGATACGGAACTTTTGGATACATCAAATCTGGTCTATGTGAAAGTTGATGTATCAGCCTCTCGACTCGTGGAGCAGACCCTCCCGAACGAGCTTGCTGTGTGTGGGAACCCTAGAGCAGGCTGCGAATGCTATTGTGACTGCAACGACGACTATGCAGAGATCCTCAGTGGATTCGACGACGACGACTACAACACTCAGTGATCCTGTGTGGATCAGTGCTACCGATCCTGTGTGGGTCCGATCCTGTGTGGGTCAGCCCTCAGCGGTCATGTGTGAACCAGCGCCTACAGATCCTGTGTGGGTCCGATCCTGTGTGGGTCTTTTCGGGGGTTAGTATCTTTCGATCCTTTGTGGGTCTGACGACTTAGATGGATCAGTGATCATCTCTATCGTCTTCCGAAGAAGTATACCTGTGTGAGATGAATCCTATTTGCTTTCCTGTGTGGATTGTGTTGTGTTATCCTGTGTGGATTACGTTTTTCTTTCCTATGTGGAATACGAATACTTTCCTGTGTGGACTTGGTTGTACATGGGCTCGGAGGTTGGAGCGTAATAGAATTTATGATTTAGGTATATTTATGGGCATATACCTAAGCAGTGTCATTGTCACTTCGTGATTGTATCTTTCCTTTGTGGTTTATCCTTTGTGGATTTTGGGAGACCTTCTGGGGTCTCGGGGTCCCTACTGAGTAGCTTATACTCACCCCTGCATGGGCTATGCCCGCACTACGTTGTGTTGGTTGCAGACGACGGACAGCGTTGATCGTGGTTGAGGCTCGCAGAGCAGGGCGGTACCTGGAGGAGGACCACTGGGTGGGACGTGCTCGGAGTGGACGGCGGGACCCGAGGAGCAAAGGAGCTATCTGTACCCACCCTTCAGGTGGGATTTCTAGTGGACAGATCGACGTAACTACTTTTACTTTTAATTTTTTGTTTTCCCTTTAGAGTTATACTTTACTTTTAGTTTGGGTTTGTGTACTAGCCCACTTACTTTTCTGCACTTGCAGTTGTACTCTGTTTTCACTTACTGTTTACTTTTCTGCTTTCTTACTCGGTGGTGCTTGTTTACTTTACAAAGGCAATGCCTTCCCTTTTTACTGGGATTTACGCCTTGGTGCTAGTCGCCAGCCCCTGGCATATGGAATGCGGGCTTGGGGTAGTCACAGCACGGGCCCCGAGGATGGGTCATGAAAAATTGGTATCAGAGGAGTTTGGTTCTACCGCGTACTCTGATCTTTTCTTTGTGAAGAAATAGTGTTTAGCATATTGGGTGTGGTTATCAGTCCAGGGAGTCCAGTGTTGGTGCGGCGGCCGATGTATCCGTACACAAGGACCCTGACTTCTGATTTCTGACTAAATGCACGAAAACATTGATTGCATGTGTGTTTCATGTTTTCTTTGTGATTACTTTGTGTCAGCTCACCAGGTATACTGTTTCGACCGTGGCGCACCTGTTTCCTTTTCAGGATGGCCCCACGACGGTAGCCAGCTAGGGTTCCGAGAGTCGAGCGTGACGATAGCCCACCGAGCGAGGAGGCCTCAGTGCAGGGCCCTTTGTCAGTAGTGGAATTGGCGGTAGCTCTACCCACCGAGCCACCGATGCTTCCAGCACCAGCCACTGACGATGCATGTCACCTCAGTGCACTGCATGGGTTCCAGTGCCAGCGACCGCCCCGGTTCTACGGGGAGACGGACCCCCAGGCAGCCGAGGACTGGCTGGAGGTAGTGGTAAAAGTTTTTCGGTTAGTGAGGACACCAGCAGACCTCATGGTGATCCTCACAGCGAGCCTGTTGCATGCAGCAGCAGGACGATGGTGGGGATTGATGCTCCAGGTGCATGATGAAGCATCTCTTCTCTGGACATATTTTGAGAGCCTCTTCCGCTCTGAGTTCGTCCCAGCCACCCTCCGTGCGGTGCGCATTTAGGAGCTCCTTCAGCTGCGACAAGGCAGCATGACGGTCGCCCAGTACTCGGCGATATTTACTGATATATCGCGCTACTCGACAGACATGGTACGAGATACATTCTTCCGGTCCCGGACCATTGAGCAAGGATTGAGACATGAGATCAGGGCATCGCTGATCTACCTTAGCATACCGACTCAGACGGGAGTACTGGAGCAGACCCTTTTTATCTAGATCTTTCTTGCTGAGTCTACACCAGCACCGAGACCCACTGCAGGGTGGCACGTAGCAGAGTCTTCTGCAGCAGGCAGTCGACGGATGACTCAGGGGACCAGGCAGTGTAACGGTCTGGAATTACTTCCAGTGGACTATAATTGATACCTATCAGGGCACTCCAGGGGCGGCTACACCCCCTGGGCGGGACACACCCCCATCCCCAGTGGCAGCCATTTCCTCATGAAGCCCTTGGGCGGAGAGCCATGCTTCGTCCAACGCTCACATGTGAGAGTTCCCAAGGATCAGATACATTCCTACCTCCTTTGCCTCTGATACCAACTGTAGAGACCCGTATCTTGACGTACATGGACATTACATTACTTTTGCGGAATACATAGTACATTATAAAAACACACACACAAGGACCGTAATAGTTTAGTGACTTTGGAAACTCGGACTATAATCTTCTAATCGTGGTGAAAGATCTTCAAAATCTCCCATAAAGATCTTCCTCCTTTTTTTTACCTAAAACCTATCTTTATATCCTGGGGAAAAGAAAAAATAAAAGGGTGAGCTCAAATGCTCAGTAAGGGTAAACAAAATAAATATAAATCACATCATATTCATAAGAACATAGCATTTTGGAAATCATAACCTGCAAAAGAGAGCATAATTTCATAATCATGGGATAAATCATGGCAGTGAAAAAGTAATACCAATAATCATAACTTAAGACATGAAACTTTGTGGCATACACACATAATCATAGGGAATCATTTCTTGTTAGTCAAGACTAATTGCCAAGACTATCTTAGTGGACAAAGTCCATTTCTGAATCGAGTAACCCTCGTTTCAGTCCTGTTTCACTGAACCGGTATAACCTACCGTTCCAGCCCTGTCTATCTCATGAGATATAAAATCTTTACCCAATGCATTGGAGGGAGATATAGGTCCCACCCATCTTATAATGAATCCTTTCTTATGTGTGCCACATAATCATAAAACATACATCATCGCATAACACATGTAACAAAAAAGGGATTCTTGAAACATCATGACATCATAAATCAATTCATATAAGATAAAGGAATTCATAAACATAATTCCATCACAACATAGTCAAATCAATGTAAAAATATGGATAGAAACAGAATCCTTTATTATCTTAGATGGAAAATAATTTTGATAAAACACTTGAATTGAATTCTTGAGGAAAATATCCTTTCTTCTTCAAAATCAATTTCTTTTCAAAAAACATCATGCAATTTTAAAAGAAAGAGATTTTATTGAAAATAGTCATGAAATCTTTTAGAGGAAGCTTCATGAAAATAAGGCTTTATAAAACAGTAGAAATCCGTTCGTGCCGTATAAGTTAAAAAAACATTCTTCGTACTTTTGTCGGAAAAGTCAAAAAGTACCTCGTACGACAAAAGATTCCTTTCATACATATTACTAAAAACTCACCGAAGGGTAAAAATTGTTTTAAACAATTGTAGGTGGATGGAAATAATATTACATTTTGATGAAACATGGATATGGATGATAAAATACACCCCAGTAAATACTTACGAATAAACAATCTCGGATAAAAATGAGATTGTGATATTTCCCTTACCTTAGGTCCGATTTGCTTCGTATGTGTCCGAACCTCCTGTATAATGATTTAAATAATGTCATTGACTTATTAAAGAATCATATTCATTGTTATGATATCATATATGGTTCACTTATGACATTATATTACCCGTACTTTTGTAAATTCCATGTTAAAGAAGCGTTTTGGGTAAAATCGTTTCATTTATCGTAGGTGTTTTGACTTTTTTTTCTTGACATTATTATTACTTATATCATGATTTACTTACATCCAGAATATAAAATATGATTTATATATCATATATATTCAGTATATATATATATATAATAGATAGATAAATGAAATGAAAACACCGTTCATGGAGACGGTAGTCCGTACGTACCCATGAACGCTGTTTTTCTTTCTTTATTGTCTTGAATGGAAGTAAGTAGATGACATACATATATATATATACATAAATCCAGTATCATTATTATGTCATATATTTCATTAGTACTTATTATATATACTTTATAATCATTCATGAATGGTTAATCATTAAGAATGAATCTCATCGCGTCGTGGAGACGGTATTCCGTACGTACGCATGATCGATGATATCATTTCCATAATTATTGAATTGAATTGGAGTGGATTATACAATATATCAGAATCAATATGATGTTGTAATAACTATGTATAGTTATTCTTTACACCATTATACCCATCCTAGTAAGGTGGTGGTGGAAAATAGATTACACCACGGCGTGGAGACGGTATTCCGTACGTACGCACGCGCGGTGATTTCTTTTTCCGTAGGATGGATAGATGGTGAAATAGGGTTGTTTCATACTTATAATAACATATAATTATATGAGTTATACTGATGTTATTACTTCATAATGAAACAACCTAAGAAGAAGAAGTGGAAGAATAAATAAAGATGAAAGAATTGGTAACGGTAATTACCTCTTCTTTGAAGGGCCTCTTTGAGACCTCCACTTAGGGCACTAAAATTGGTCTTTGAGGAAGACCGGAACCTCTAGGATGTTTCTAGGGAAGTGGAGAAGAGATTTTGGTAGGGTTTGGCCGAGCTTGAGTGCTCAAATTGGTGTGAGGAGGAGGGGGAGGAGGTGTCCTTTTATAAGGGAGGAGAGGGGCACCTTAGGAATATCTCAAAATATTATTTTATTATAATGTCAAGTTCGGTTTTAATTAGCTCCAAATTGATTTATTCCGAGGATAAGGTGGGGATGGGTCGAAATCCTCTCATCCAATAGAATTTAGACAAGTTTAGGTTCCTATTTTAACCTTATCATTTAGATTTAACATTAAGTTAAATAATTTTACTTTTACCGTGTCTTCTTGTGTTCTTATACTATAAGGTTAATAAACTTACTATATCAAGCCAAACGAACCCCAAATTGTTTATTATTAATACATATATCCTTATCTAAGTCATTTGGCCGATCCTTATATTTTTAAAAATAAAATAACAATTAATAATATAATATTTAATTTAAAAACTATTTTGTGTCAATTTTGACACTATTTGATATATGATTTTTTTGAAAGTCATAACAGAATTATATGTATGAACCAAGTTGATTAAATCAACACTAATATATCATAGTAACCTAGAAAATTAGTGGAATTCATAAAAAGTCTCAAATTACATTCATTTGAGTATTTATAACATCAATTATGTTAATATTTCATTAAAAGGGTAATTACTGCATCATCGTTGTGTCATAAATAAATTAATTTATTTAAAGTCTAAAAATTATAAATAAAATATCATTATGTAGAAAATCTTTTTAGCTTTCTAATGAATATTTATAGTCGAATTTATCTTATGTATAACCCCATATTAAAAATGTTTTAGTTATTAAACTTTGATTTTAACTATTTTAACTATTCATTAAATAATATAATATTAAATGTCATAATCTAATCCAAGTGGACCTAAATGGTCATATTATATTCATAAGGTTGTTTTTGGTCGAATTAAACTTATCCAATAGAATTAGGACATGTGTTAGGGTAATAGTAATATCATATTTACCCTTAGTTACCCTATTTACTATTAACCATGGTAAAAAAAAGTAAAAAGTTACTATTCACCAAAAATTATTTTCATCTCATTGAACCACATTTTACTTACTGACATCAACCGTGTATCTCGGATTTTTGAAATTCCATTCACAGAAGCGGTAAAATTAAGATTTATGAAGAAATTAATTTTTTTAACTACCACTTAGTAGTTTCACTATTCATCAAAAATTGATGTTTTTCAGAACAATGCCAAAATTTCATCCTAAGCTATATTTCATATTCTGAATTCAAAAATTAAGTCTATTTTACCAAATTCATATCATAGAATTTGCATTAATTAATTTTATAATTAAATCCCGCTGTTAAAACAAATAGCGTGTTTTTAAGAAACAATATCTATCAAAAGATTGACACTTGATTATGTCTGGTTTAAATGTGAAATTACATCCAATGACCAACATTGTATTAAATTGTAAAAATATATTCTAAATATACTTTAAAACCACTCAAATTAATAATTTATCACTATTAATTATTTCGATTAAAAAAGTTGTTTTTAATTATAATTTATTAATTTTCACTATTCATCAGAATATGAAAGTTATCCGAAAAGTACCAAAATTTCACCTTAGGCTAAATTCGATACTCTGAATCCAAAAATGAAGTTCATTTTGAAAAATAAGATTTACAGAGTTTTAAAAAGTGGTTATTACTATTCATAACGGCTAGTTTTAATAATATTTTAATAGCATATCGTTGTTTAGTGAAACTCGGTATTGCGTATTACACACGCTATCGAGGAAGGTCGTGATTGCGTGTAATGCAAGGCAAGTCAAGGATGTGTGTTGTGCAAGCTCCTTTTGGTGTAGCGTACAACACAAGACTTTAATAAAATTAAAAAGAATATTTTTTTATAAAATCTTGGGCTGTTACAGGCAGACCAGACCCTCAGGCAGACGACCTCAGGACATTGGCTCAGCAGTGCGGGGCACACAGCGTGGAGCCAGTCTTTCGAGGGGCATGCAGTGCTACTCGTGTGGCGGGCAGGGCCACATGGCTCGTGACTGCCCGACCCGTCATGCCAAGGAGCAGTAGACGGTTGAGGGACGACCAAGACAGAGGCAGAGGGTCGACCATGGCGGTCCGCATGGAGGAGGAGGACGAGGCAGAGGAGCTGGCCGAGTAGCAGGTGGTGGGCGACACTTTGAGGCTCTACCACCACCACCACTAGGAGGTCCACCCCGACCATAGGGAGCTGGCAGGAAGAGACTGGCACAGCTCCAGGTAGCAGAGGCCTACGACCACGGACCACCCGAGATGATTCGAGGTACAATCTATGTCTATTCCACCCTTGTTGCAGTACTTATAGACACAGGATCGAGTCACTCTTTCATAGTCGATGCCCTTGTTCGGAGCTCAGAGATTCAGACAGAGCTGTTGGCTCGATCCTTACGGCTAGAGACTCATACGGGAGTAGACTCGATGATTATGCACTGGTTCCGGCAGTGTGAGATTACTCTAGGAGGCGAGAGCTGTGGCTGGGATCTTCTTGTAGCAGCGTCGATGCCTTCTGACATCGTCTTGGGCATAGATTGGTTATCTATGGTCCATGCACAGATTGACTATTTTAGGCGCAAGGTGCGATGTGTACGCACCGACGGGAGCAGGTTCACCTTCACCGGCGAGAAGGGAGCCTTTGCAACACAGTAGGGACTCTCGCAGAGGAGTGGACATCCCATCACTCATCAGTTGGCTAGCCTAATCCTTGGAGCAGTTGACGTGCAGAGTCCTGGTTTTCCTGCAGTGGTGGATCAGTTTGCTGATGTTTTTTCCGACGACGTTCCAGGGTTACCTCCTCGCAGAGAGGTAGACTTTTATATTTACCTGTACCCCGGGACAGCTCCGATATCGACTCCAGCATATCGGATGGCCCCCGCCGAGCTTCGAGAGCTACGGGTATATTTGGAGGACTTGCAGGGCAAGGGGTTCATCCGACCCAGTGTTTCACCCTGGGCATCCCCGATTTTGTTCGCCAAGAAGGCAGACAGGAGCTTGAGACTTTTTGTTGACTATCGTCACCTGAACCAGGTGACATTTAGGAACAAGTATCCGCTACCGAGGATTGATGACCTCTTTGATCAGCTCAAGGGAGCACGTTGGTTCTTGAAGATATACCTTAGGTCCGGCTATCATCAGCTCAGAGTTAGAGACGAGGACGTGAAGAAGATGGTCTTCAAATGTCGGTATGGCCAATATGAGTTCTTGGTTATGCCTTTCGGTGTAACCAATGCTCCAGCAGTGTTCATGGATCTAATGAACAGGATCTTTCAGCCATACCTCGATAGATTTGTCGTGGTCTTCATCGATGACATTTTGATTTACTCGACGATTGAGGAGGAGCACGCCTACCACTTACGGGTTGTACTAGACACACTCTGAGAGCACCAGCTTTATGGTAAACTCTCGAAGTGCCAGTTCTGGATACGTGAGGTCCACTTCTTGGGACACGTCATCTCTAAGGCGGGAGTTGCAGTGGATCCTGCGAAGATCGAGGCAGTGTTAGCTTGGGAGCCACCCAAGAGCGTGACAGAGGTTCGGAGATTCTTAGGACTAGCCGGATACTATCGGAGATTCATGCCAGACTTCTCTAGAGTTGCGGCACCACTCTCAGCTTTGACGAATAAGGGGAAACCCTTCGTGTGGTCAGACAGATGTCAGCTGAGCTTCCAGGAGCTGAGACAGAGATTGACCAGCGCACCTATCTTGAGGTTGCCTGAGGAGGGACTGGGGTACGTAGTTTACTGTGATGCATCAGGGAAAGGACTCGGATGTGTCCTGATGTAGGATTGGGCAGTGATCACCTATGGATCATGTCAGTTGAGGCTGCATGAGCATAACTACGCTACGCATGTCCTAGAGTTAGTAGCAGTGGTCTTCGCTCTGAAGACATGGCGACACTATCTGATGGGCGAGCGTTTTACAGTCTTTTCTGATCATCAGATTCTTAGGTATATCTTCTCGCAGAAGGACCTAAACCTGATACAGCGGCGATGGCTCGAGTTCCTCCAGGACTATGACTTTGAGATAGTCTATACTACTCGGAAGGGGAATGTGGTATCTGATGCCCTCAGGAGGAGGACGAGAATTCAGCTACTTGAGGAGGTGACAGAGATGTTAGCCTCTTTGAAGATATCCTTCGTGGATAGATATGGAGAAGCCTTCTTTCAGTCTATCACAGTCACTCATCCACTTCTACAGCGGGTCAGAGAGGCACAACATGGGGACGCTGACTGTGAGACTCGGCGTGCAGAGATATCCTCAGGATAGGCACCTGATGGTTTCTCCTTTGGAGCAGAGCACGACATCTTTTTCAGAGGACGTACCATGGCACCAGTCGCTTTACAGGAGGAGGTGCTGAGAGAGTTTCACACTTCTCCTTTGACAGTACATCCTGGAGTGGCGAAGATGTGCCAAGATCTCAGACGACAGCACTGGTGGCCGGGCATGAAGAAGGTTGTGGCAGAGTTCGTTTCTCGATGCCTCACCTGCCTACAGGTGAAGGCAGAGTATCAGGTACCAGCAGGCTTGGTAAAAAACCTTGGAGGTCTCGGAGTGGAAGTCGGAATGGATATATATGGACTTCATGACTGGACTTCCACGCACTTCCAGAGGTCACGACTCCATCTGGGTGGTTGTCGACCAACTCACCAATTCGGCTCACATCTTACCCATCAGAGAGCAGGGCTCAGTGGAGAGATTGGGACGCCTTTACGTTCAGGAGATTGTGCGGCTTCACAATGTGCCATCATCTATCATCTCCGATCGAGATGCTAGATTTACTTCCCGACTTTGGAAGGGGTTGCAGGAGGCGTTTCGGATGCGGCTACGTCTGAGCACAGCCTTTCACCCTCAGACGGATGGTCAGATGGAGAGGACCATTCAGACCCTCGAGGACATGCTCTGCGCATGCGTCCTCGACTTTGGTCACAGCTGGAAGGACCTCCTACCCTTGGTGGAGTTCGCGTACAACAACGGCTACCACTCCGCCATCGGGATGGCACCATATGAGGCGTTGTACGGCTGACCTTGCAGATCTCCTTTGTGCTGGACAAACCCTGGGGAGTCCGCACTTGTGGGACCAGAGATGGTCCAGGCCACGACAGAGAATGTCCAGGTCATCCAGGAGTGGATGAGGACAGCTCAGAGCTGGCAGAAGACATACGCTGATTGGAGGCAGAGGCCACTATAGTTCGAGGATGGCGACCACGTCTTCTTGCGTGTCTCACCTCGACGTGGATTACAGAGATTTGGCCGAGGCAGAAAGTTATTCCCGCGCTTCATCAGACCCTTCCAGGTCCTCAACAGGATTGGTGAGGTGGTTTATCACATGGCTCTACCACCTCAGTTGCACCGACTGCACGACGTCTTCCACATATCTCAGCTGAGGAGATACGTGCACGACCCAACGCATATCATTGACCATGGGGAGCTTGACGTTGATGATGGGGCGACTTTTACGGAGGTCCCAGTGGAGATCGAGGATCGACAGGAGCGGGTCCTACATGGACGATCGATTCCTCTAGTGCGCATCAGATGGTAGCACATGAACCTCCAGGAGAGCACTTGGGAGAGGGAGGCTCAGATGCGTGCTAAGTACCCTCATTTTCTTCCCTAGTTTTGATGTATCTTTACGGGGACATAAAGCCCTGAGGTGGGAGTAATGTAAAGACCTGTAAAATTCAAGGGAAATTTTTTCTTAATTTTCTTTGAAATTTTACAAGAGCGCGGTTTCTGACGACACCTGATTCCGAGGCCTGGTGTGCCCGGAATCAATATCCGAAGTTTTGCTCGGGTACGTTCAGTGAACGAACGAGCAGGAATTTCTAACTTTTGAACCGATGCTCGGAATTGAAATCCGAGGATACCAATGAACTCGTAAGGCCGATATTCGCTTAAGGAGACCTTTTCCGAGGTTGAGTTTTTTGTGGGTTGAGAGTTTGTTTTGGGGGAAATTAGAATAAGTTAAATAAATTGTGGAACACAATTTATTTTTATCCATGTTTGTTATTTCCTCCCAAAGGGAGTTATAGGTGGGGCCCACATCCACATAACCTCCCTTGAGAGGATTAAGTTTGGTGGGGCCCACATGATCCCTAACTCTTCACCTTCCCTAAAACTCCCCAATAACTCCACTCTAATTAATTTGACAACTTGAGTTGTTAATTGACAGGAGTTACTTAATTTCAAACTTTTGAAATTAAAAGAGGTTAGGATATGTAAATAAAATAAGGCTTGGACTTATTTTATTTTGGTTAGTTTCTTTTTCCACCTTGAGAGGATTGGGAAGCATTTCGTCATCTTCTTCAACCTTGACGAAGAACGTGAAGAACACCGTTCTTCAACGAAGAACTTCTCCGCCGAAGAACACGGTTCTTCCGCGATGCCGTATCCGCGACGCTACGTTCTTCTTCATGTCATCTCTTCGGCGACGGTTTTCCGTGACGAAATCGCCATCAAAGAACTTTGAATCCTCGCTTCGCGACGTCAACATTCTTTCCCCGTGACGCCCGACCTCCGCGACGCTCGTCTTCCGCGGGTTGTTGACGAACACCGTTCCTGAACAGAGGTAGGGGATTATTGTTATATTATTAATTGTTTCTGTTCTTGATTCTAGCATGTCGAAATTCATGGTTAATCGACTAAATTTTATCGTTTAACGAGAGGGGGCCGGACTGCACAAACACGGTCTAACCCCCTCATATGTTCATGATTGATTCTTTGTGAATGGAACTGGATGGCGTGGTGCCGTCGCACCACGCGAGAATCGCTCGGCAAAGTATTATGTGACGCCGTTGCACCACACCGAGAAGTCGAACAAGAACGCGACGTCAGCGCGCCGCGTCAAAGGAAGTCAAAGGAACCGCGGCCGGAGCAGAGCCGCGGCGGAGGGGTGCGGTGCCGTCGCACCACTCCAGACGACAAGGGCAGCGGGCGGTTCTGGGCCGCGGCGGAGCATGGTGACCGGCGGCCAGCCGGGCCACTGATGTCGGTGCCGGAAGGGGACCAGCCACCACCGGTCCCGTTGAGAAGGAGTCGGCCGGCCAGGTCGGGCTGGCTGGAAAGGAGAAAACCGGGGGAATTAAATTCCCCCTTCCAGCATCAATGGCCCCCCATAATTTGGGGGGGGGGTTACACAAGGGGGGCAAGAGCCCCCCCTATTTTTTTCCAACAGCTCGGCCGAAACCGAGCTGGCAGCGCGCTGGGCGCGCTGCACCCAGCCGGACCGGCGCCTGGCCGGGCCGGGCCATGCCGGGCCGGGCCGACCCTTTCCGGGGCGGGTCGACTCGGTTCGGGCCAACCGGGGGGTCTCGGGCCGGGTCGGTCCGGGCCCAAAACCCCCGTTATCGGACTGTTTGGGTTCAAATGCCCATAACACGGGCTACGGACCTCCAAATGACGCGCTGTCAGTGGCGATGAGATCCTTGGATCGAGATGGTCGTTTCGGTATATCGCACTCAAGGTTTCAGAATACTTTGAGTTCAACCGGGTTCGTTCGGACACGAAACCAACCGGGCCCTCGGAGCAGAAACGCTCATATCTTGAGCTACGGACGTCCGATTGACATGCCGTCAACTTTGTTGAGTTCCTCTTAGTGAGACGGATCTTTTGAAATACTACACCCAAGGTTTGGACGCAGGTAGAGTATGGTCGGGTTGGTTTTTCCTTAAAAACCAACCGGGCCACTGGGACGAAAAAGCCAATAACTCTCAGACCGGGCGTCCGATCGACGCGCCGTCTTCGACGTTGAGTTCCTGTTGACAATACGGAACTTTTGGATACATCAACTCTAGTCTATGTTACAGTTGATGTATCAGCCTCTCTGCTCGTGGAGCGGACCCTCCCAAATGAGCTTGCTGTGTGCGAGAACCCTAGAGCTGGTTGTGACTGCTAATGTGACTGCGATGACGACTATGCAGAGATCCTCAGTGGATTCGATGACGACGACTACATCACTCAGCGATCCTGTGTGGATCATTGCTACTGATCCTGTGTGGGTCCGATCCTGTGTGGGTCAGCACTCAGCGGTCTTGTGTGAACCAACGCCTACAGATCATGTGTGGGTCCGATCCTGTGTGGGTCTTTGCAGGGGGTTAGTACCTATCGATCCTTTGTGGGTCCGACTACTTAGATGGATCAGTGATCATCTCTATCGTCTTCTGAAGAAGTATACCTGTATGAGATGAATCCTGTTTTCTTTCCTGTGTGGATTGTGTTGTGCTATCCTGTGTGGATTACGTTTTTCTTTCCTGTGTGGAATACGAATACATTCCTGTGTGGACTGGGTTGTACTTGGGCTCGGAGGTTGGAGCGTAATGGAATTGATGACTTAGGTATATGTATGGGCATATACCTAAGCAGTGTCATTGTCACTTCGTGATTGTATCTTTCCTTTGTGGTTTATCCTTTGTGGTTTTGGGAGACCTTCAGGGGTCTCGGGGTCCCTACTGAGTATCTTATACTCACCCCTGCATTGGCTATGCCCGCACTACGTTGTGTTGGTTGCAGACGACGGACATCCTTGATCGTGGTTGAGGCTCGCAGAGCAGGGCGGTACCTGGAGGTGGACCACTGGGCGGGACGTGCTCGGAGTGGACGACGGGACCCAAGGAGCAAAGGAGCTATTTGTACCCACCCTTTAGGTGGGATTTCCAGTGGACAGCTCGACGTAACAGCTTTTACTTTTCAGTTGTTGTTTTCCCTTTCGAGTTGTACTTTACATTCAGTTTGGGTTTTTATACTGGCCCACTTACTTTTCTGCACTTGCAGTTGTACTCTGTTTTCACTTAGTGTTTACATTTCCACTTTCTTACTCTGTGGTTCTTGTTTACTTTACAAAGGCAATGCCTTCCCTTTTTACCAGGATTTACGCCTTGGTGCTAGTCGCCAGCCCCTGGACTATGGAAGGCGGGTTTGGGGTAGTCACGGCACGGGCCCCGAGGACGGGTCGTGACATCATTCCCAAATCACACATGCAGTTTCTTAAGAAACATACAATAGAATATCATTTATCGAGGCCAATATACCAACATGATGGATATCCTATAATCACTCGGCCATATTCCCAAGGCTCCTCAAATATTATAGTTGAATTCCTAATTATACCATAAAAAGCGTCAATACCAAAATCATGTCATAAAACCTATGAACCAATCCATGAAAAGTATCTAATGTTATAACTATCGTGGCCACCGAACAACCAACCTGAATCTCACTCCAAGAGACATATATCAACAATTCTGGGGAATACCGCTCATCATCCCATCTAACTCTTGTATCTGCCCCCAACATATCTCCCATCTAGACCAACCACTAGTGGGATCACATTTAACAATAGCAATAATCATCGAACTACACATTGAATATAAAAACAACCATTTATCATGTGAATCCAACCACTCACCTATAAAAAAATAAAGAATCACCTCTCTCAAATACATACATCTAACAGTTTACTATTTAATGGGAACAATCACTACCATCTTTCAATGTACATTTTATATACTCACTCTGTAGTGTAATATAATTGGGTAAAAAAAATAAAATTTCAACATGACTCTACCAGTGTTCTCTCTCCCACTAAAACCTCTTAATAAAAATAAACCAAATATAATTCTTATAACACTGATGATACTTATACTAGGAAACCCCGAATAGATATGACCAACTAATGAGTGGTTATACAAAATACCGGCAAAAATAATATATATTTTTGATGAGGAATAAAATATAAAACCTATCCTCAATTTATATTAGTTAATATGTCATTGAGAATGTATTTTTAAAAAAATTATGTCATTTCTTTTGGTATTTTTATTAAAAAATCCAATTTTCTTATTTATTCATGAAAATTATATTCAATAAAAACAAATTTTCCAAAAATAATGTTATTCCTATTTAAGAAATTAAATTTAATAAACAATAAGACATGAATATATATTCATAAATATAAGTACCTAATAAGATTTTTCAACACATTAACCCTTTCAACCTTATGTGAATAGTAAAATATTAAATAAAAATATCAATCAGAAACACCATAATTTAATAAAAACATCAATTATAAAAGTGGAACGTTAGAAAAATAATACCATATCCATTATAACAATGAATTTCCATAGGAAATTATTTTCATGATGCACCCATCCATTTTCTGATCCAAGGTTAAACACATTCATATATTTGACTACGAGGTGCCCATATAGAAATGAAACCCAAAAAAAATCTCTAATTCCACTTTTAAACCCCATGTCTAAAATAACACAAATGAAACTCTAAATAGAGAACTATATTACCTCATACTCTCCTCCCTACACAGTAGAGGGTTTCAACTACCAGTGAGATTTTATAACCGTCATGGGGTGACTATACTTCTGGTATCATCATATATAAAATCATATAATTAACTAAATAAAAAAACTAAACTTTTTTTAAGTTTTTACAACTAATTTCTAAAAATAAAGAATATAAAACATTGAAATGCTACAATAGAATGATACCAAATCTCAATATATAGTCAACCATACCAAATGATGACATTATAGTTTGATCTAAAAAAATGAAATGAATACAAATATATAGGATACTAAACAAGAAACGCAATTCCCCACACAAATCAGTCACTCAATCACTATTTAGCTGCCCTAAAAAAATTATAATATAACCTATCACATGAAAGTGGAATATAATATCTACACACTCACTGGGGTTCCCTTGTAGGGTTTGAAAAAAATAACAGAGTGTCACCAATGGTGTTCCTCTGATATCACACAACATTGAAATTTCTCATGAATGTAGAATAAAAAACCACACATAAGATTACATGTATGTTTATAATATGATATCTAGGACACGACAACACCTTGCCTCACATGTTCAAAAAATTTCCAACAGAACAATTCATCCCACAATGTAGTTTTTACCTTTTCCCGTAGCTCATACCTAAGAATAGAAATAGAGTCTCCACCACTACCTACTTACATAGGGTATTTTCTTATATAATGTTTCAATCCAATTTAAATTCTCATACCTCCACCCTCTAGATTAAGGTGAGGTATCATACCGCAGCCGATTCCACAATGCCTCAACCACTCCCCTTGTAATGACCCAATGTTTTATCAATGAAATTCCCTTCTTATAATTACATATTATAGAATAATCATATAATATTACCTATATATTTCAATAAAAACGTTATAAATAAAGAATGGGTGGAACAAACTATATCTTTATTTGTTATGGGACGTATATCGATGAAATAGTAGCATGACCTTTGGAATAGTAATGTGAAACTTATAAAAAGTAAAATTGAAAATTGAATATAAACCACACTAATAAGAATTTAAATAACATTTATCAATCATATAAGTGACTATTTGATATAATTATATAATAGAATAAGTAAATAAATTAAAAAATAAATTTTATTGAATTTTTGTAAGTCTTGAATATTTAGTTACAATATTGTTATTAATTATATAAAATAAAAGAAAATTAATTTTCATAAAATTAATTCATAAATTTTTTTATTTATTTTTTATAATCATAATATTATTTTATGATACAATAATTAATAATTAATTTTTTTTTAAATATGGTTTATTTTAAAATTATTATTTTTCAAGAAAATCATGATTTTAATAAAAAAGTAAATTTCTAAAAATTAGGAAATTATTTTTTGAAAATGGAGTAAATTTTTGAATTATAAATGTCCCAAAATGGCCAGGGTGAATTTTAGGGAATTTTCTAAAATACTTTTTTTTTTATAAATAGTGAAACCATATAATTTATAATAAATGCTAAATACATATATTAGGATGTCACCAAATGATTTACGTCTGATGAAAGTCTATTATCTTAGACTCACATGAAATATTACAAATTTTTTTCAAAATAATAAACACTATTCAATGTCTTAAGAAATAATATTAAACTAATGATTAAAATAATGGGAAACCCCTCACATTATCCACTATAAATACCACCCCTCATTACAAGCTCTCCTCACACCTCTAAAGACTTGTTCCTAGTCTAAATTTTGCTAAAATATCTCCCTAATCCACTATCCAATTTCTGGAAGCCCATATTATTTTGAGATGGACAAAACCTCTCCCCTAAAGAGATTATTAAGAAAGATATATTAAAGAGGTAATTTCCTTTTTTATTTTCTTTTATTTTCTTTCATGTTCAATTATTTATTTCTTTTTCCAAAATTCTATTCATTAAAATGTTATGATAACTCTTGTACATTATATGTACTATAATTTTTTTGATAGTGAAAAAATTCATCATCATCTCTTATTTATCATCGTTTAATAGTAGAATTTATAACACCATATTAGATGTGTTAATATATCACATTCAAGGACAACGAGTTTTCCATTTCTATTACCGTCTTCAATTATAACCATGAAACCATTTTGATAGTTTAAAAAGAACTATAATATATTTATTTTGTTTAATGTATGGTTTTGGAATATTTTTTCATAGTATATTAATTAATAATGAAAATTGTTTCTATTATGATTAAAAACCACCAACTAACCAACATAGTTATCATTAATGTTTTATATAAAGATTCATCTCCAAAAAAAATATTCAAATGAATTTTATAGCAATGTAATATTTTTTTATGTTCACTAACAACATAAAAAAATCATTTTTTCACAACCACTTTCATAATACATGTTTATCCATAAATATATATAATTAAACCAATCATAAAAACCAAGGAATCAAACACTCACAAACAATGAAATTGAACCTATTAACCTATAAAAAAGGTTTTGAATTAACATTATAGGGTTATAATAAATCAGTTTAACCAAAAGAAGGATTTTTAAATATTAATTAATTAATGTACTTTTGTTATCCATGACATTATGATCATGTGAAAAACACCATAAAACATAAGGAAAGGGATTCTACCTGAACTTCCATTGTTCTATTTGGTTGTTCTATCATTAATTTTATCGAAATTGAGTTTCCTATTATATTTATTCACATGTTATAAATTTTGTTTTTATTATACTAACACATATATCATGATCTAATCCTACTCTACATTGTTAATGTCCATGCATGGTTTAATTTCTTTCCATCAGGAAATCTTTTTTGATATGCCCATTTTCTATTTTTTATGTCTTGAATATGATACCCTTTTCTTTTCACAACTGGACATTATGTTTATTTATGATGGATTATCTATGATTCCATATATTGAAAGAATACTCATGAACATTTCATAATGAGTGCTCCACGTCAGTGCTTCAATGCATTGGCTAATATTGAGTCTCATGAGACGTTATGTGCAACAGTCTTGGCGATTAGCCTAGACTTGTTCTACCATGTGCCACTATCATAGTGGTTTACTTTGAAATATGCTCCTCTATGTGAAATGTTCCTTGACACATGATAAATTTTTGTTTTTTGTTACATCCGAATTATTATGAATCCATGTTTATATGATCTCATGTTAATATGTAATAATTTCATATGTTCCATGACTTTTTATATCATAATGTCATGCCTTATAACTAATGTTATACAACATTGCTCTTATGATTATTCCATTAATTGGATTTTAGATTATCCATTTGTATCTGATATCCCATGGTTACCCTTAGAAGATGTATGATCACAATAGATGTTACAAACACATTATGATGATTAAATAAAAAAATTATTTATCCCCATGTTTTTAGTTTTACGTACATAGTATTAAAGGAAATAGTAATTTATGATCCACATATTGTAATACGATGCTTTATTCCGACTAAAATCATGTAATGATTTAGGAAAAAGGCTAGGGCCCCTATAGATGGTATTATAGGATGGTTTAGTGATTTTTCAGAGATTAGGAATTGCGCACTTTAGTAAAAACCATGGGGATCATACTAAGTATAAGAAAACATCCTAAAATATTTGGAAGTATAGTGTATGTAGTTTATCATGAAAATAAATACTTGTCTAAATAAAAATAATTTTATATGGATATATAATAGTTATATCAATGTTTAAATCATGAAAACACCACTTTGAGGTAGAATTGAATGAGAAATGGTGCACAAAAGGTCCTCATTCTCTCCTAGTTTGACACTCTAAAGGGATATGATTTGGTAAATTCATAATCCTAGTATAAATCATTACTCATGGGAAAAAATAATAATCTCATAAGAATTCTTGTTAGGAAAAAAATCATGGATATCCTGGACTGAAGAAAAATAAATCACAAGTTAGTAAATAATTTTCCTTTAAGAGTTTCTGTTTTTATGTTTAGGGTTTCATTTTTTATGTTTATTATATAAATATTAAATCCCACTAATTATATATTCATCATCAGAGTTAATGGAAGAAAATAAATGAATACGTTAGAATAATAAAAGTGATAGGAAATGTGATGATTTCTCTAATGAAATGCCTGATATGATCAAAACAGGTTCAAAAAACATTATGACGGTACATTCTCAGCAGTCTCAAGTCATGAATGATTACGTTAATCATGAATAACACCCTCCTTCTGAAAGGAATGATCCTGATTCCATTGATTCCTTCATATGGAAATGGTCTATGATTATTTGTGTATATTTTGATCCCTTCCACACAGAAAAAATGATTGACTCCATTGAAAAGATAATTTATGGCCTCTAGTGATCTGAAGAAGAGAAAGTCAAACTATATGTATATCGTTTTGATGGAGAAGCTGATTAGTGGTGGAAACTGATAATGAATACAATGTCCCCTGAATAAAATGAATCCATGGATTGGGAGGAATTCAAGAAAATGTTTTTCAATAAATACTTTCCCAGGATCCTTCATCTCAACATGGAAATAGAGTTCCTTATACATAAGCTGATGGAAAATGATTCCATTGGGGCGTATCAAGAAAACACCGTATGGCTCGAAAAAGACACCTGCAGATTTTAAATGAATATTGAAATGAAGGTGGATAGATTTTTTGGAAACTAAATACATGTCTACAAAATGTGTTTGTGAATAATAATTTTGAATGTTATGATGATGTTGTATGTTTTCCTTCAAGGTTGAAATGTTGATCAGAGACTCTCAATGGCCTCATTGGACTAGTGAAAAAAATTTGTAAAATGGGTTCTAATATGGGTGGTTCCAAAAATGTATCCCCTGATATAAAGAATATTTAATATCCCCAATGTCTAAATTGATGAAAGATGCATCTTGGGAATTGTCTAAAGAGGACATGGAATTGCATCAAATAAGGAATAATGAGACTTCTGGATAAAAACAAATCAGAGGGACATAATTAATCCCACTAACAAGGAAGAATATAGGTTTTCTCAAATCAACACACAACCTGTAGTGAAGTGATAAAACTACACAGATTATGGAAATTATGTGAAAAATTTCTCTAAACCATGTCTTGTAGTAGGAAATCAACAACAACTTACAAGGAAAACAACAAGGGGCTTATTCTATCACTACCGCTTAGGTGGAGTTGGACAATAAATTGGTGAAAAGTATAATAGTTAATCAATCCAGAATAGAAAATGTAAAGACCCGAAGCTTAACGTACATGGACATTACATTACATTTTCGGAATACATAGTACATAACAAAAAACACACACACAAGGATCGTAATAGTTTAGTGTCTTTGGAAACTCGGAATATAATCTTCTAATCGTGGTGAAATATCTTCAAAATCTATCATAAAGATCTTCCTTTTTTTACCTAAAACCTTTCTTTATATCCTGGGGAAAAGAAAACATAAAAGGGTGATCTCAAATGCTCAGTAATGGAAATCAAAAGAAATATCAATCACATCATATACATAAGCACATAACTTTTGGAAATCTTAACCTGCAAAAGAGATCATAATTTCATAACATGGGGTAAATCATGGCAGTGAAATGTAATCACAATAATCATAACCTAAAACATGAAACTTTGTGGCATTCAAACATAATCATAGATAATCATTTCTTGTTAGTCAAGACTCATTGCCAAGACTACATTAGTGGACAAAGTCCCTTTCTGAATCGAGTAACCCTTGTTTCAGTCCTGTTTCACTGAACCGGTATAACCTACCGTTCCAGCCCTGTCTATCTCATGAGATATAAAATCTTTACCCAATGCATTGGAGGGATATATAGGTCCCACCCATCTCATAATGATGCCATTCTTATGTGTGCCACAAAATCATAAATCATACATCATTGCATAACCCATGTAATAAAAATTGGATTCTTAAACAACATGACATCATAAAACAATTAATATAAGATAAAGGAATTCATAAAAATATTTCCATCACAACATATTCAAATACATGTAATAATAGGGATAGAAACAGAACCCGTTATTATCTTAGATGGAAAATAATTTTGATAAAACACTTGAAATCCATTCTTGAGGAAAATATCCTTTCTACTTCAAAAACATTTTCCTTTCTTAACATGTCTTACAATTTAAAACTAAAAGAATTTGATTAAAAATAAAATTGAAAACTTGTAAAGGAAGATTCTTGGAAATAATGTTTTAAAAAACCATTCATGTCGTATAAGTTAAAAAACATTCTTCTCGTACTTTTGTCGGAAAAGTCAAAAAGTACCTCGTATGAAAAATGACAAAAGATTCCTTTCATATCTTTTACTAAAAACTTACCGAAGGGTAAAATTGGATTTAAACAATTGTAGGTGGATGGAAATAATATTACTTATTGAGGAAACATGTATGTGGATGATAAAATACACCCCAGTAAATTTCAAAGTATAAACAATCTCGGATAAAAATGAGATTGTGATATTTCCCTTACCTTAGGTCCGACTTGCTTTGTAAGTGTCTGAACATCCTGTATAATGATTTAAATCATGTTATTGATTTATTCAAGAATCATATTCATTGTTATTATATCATATATGGTCCACTTATGACTTTATATTACCCGTTCATTTGTAAATTCATGTTAAAGTAGCATTTTGGGTAAAATCGTCTCATTTGTCGTTCGTGTTTTTAAATTGTAATTATTCATATGATTACTTAGATCATGATTACTTAATTACAGAATATAAAACATGATTTATATATATATATTCAGAATATAAATATATAATAAATTAGTAAATTGAAAGAAATACACCGTTCATGGAGACGGTAGTCCGTACGTACGCATGAACGCTGTTTTCGTTTCCTTATTGAATTGAATGAAATTAAGTAGATGACACACATATAAATATAAATAATTCCAGTATCATTAGTAGGTCATATATTTAATTAGTACTTATTATATATACTTTATAATCATTCATGAATGGTTAATCATTGAGAATGAATCTCATCGCATCGTGGAGACGGTAGTCCGTACGTACGCACGAGCGATGATATCGTTCCCATGGTCGTGGAATTGTGTTGAAGTGTATGTATAATATTTAAGTATCAATATCACTTTATAATAATCGTATATAGTTACTCATTACACCTTTATACACATCCAATTAAGGTGGTGGTGGAAAATAGATTACAGCACGGCGTGGAGACGGTATTCCGTACGTACGCACGCACGGAGATTTCCTTTTTCCGTAGGATGGATAGAAGGTTAATTAGAGTTATTTTATATTTATAATAACATATCAGTATATATGAAAAACTGAGGTTATTAATTTATCATGAAACAACTAATGAAGAAGAAGTTGAAGAATAAGGAAATTGAAAAGATCGGTAATGGATATTACCTCTTCTTTGGAACGCCTCTTTGAATCCTCCACTTAGGGAACTAAAATTGGTCTTTGAAGAAGGCCAGTACCTCTAGTATTATTCTGGGGAAGTGGATAAGGGATTTTGGCAGGGGTTGGCCGAGCTTGAGTGCTCAAATTTGTGTGTGGAGGAGGGGGATGAGATGTCCTTTTATAAGGGAGGAGAGGGGCACCTTAGGAATATCTCAAAATATTATTTTATATTAAAGTCAAAATCAGTTTATAATGGTTCAAAAGGGTCTTATTTCGAAGCTAAAGTGGGCATGGGTCGACATACTATCAACCAATAGGATTTAGACAAGTTTAGGTTATTATTTTAACCTTATCAATTAGATTTAACTCTAAGTTAAATAATTTAACTTTTACCGTGTCTTTTTGTTTTCTTACACTATATGATTAATGAACTTACAATAACATGCCAAACGAACCCCAATTTGTTTATTATTAATATATATATACTTATCTAAGTCATTTGGCCGAACCTTAGATTTTTAGGAATAAAATAACAATTAATAATATAATATTTGATTTAAAAACAATTTTGTGTCAATTTTGAAACTATTTGATATATGATTTTTGTGAAAGTCATAACAGAATTTTATGTTCGAACCAAGTTGATTAAATAAACAATAATATACCATAGTAACCTATAAAATTAGTGGAATTCATAAAAAGTCTAAAATTACATTTATTTTGGTATTTATAATATCAATTATGTCAATATTTCATTAATAAGATAATTAATGCATCATCTTTGTGTCATAAATAAATTAAATTATTTGATGTCTAAAAATTACAAATAAAATACCATTATGTAGGAAATATTTTTAGATTTCTAATTAATATTTACAATCTAATTTATCTTATGTATAACCCTATATTAAAAATGTTTTAGTAAATAAACTTTGATTTTAACTCTTTTAACTCTTCTTTGAATTAAATAATAATAAATGTCCTAATCTAATCCAAGTGGGCCTAAATGATAATATTTTACACTTAAGGTTGTTTTTGGTCGAGATAAACTTGTCCAATAGGAATAGGATATGTGTTAGGGTAATATTAATATCATTTTTACCCTTAATTACCCTATTTACTTTTAACCGTGGTAAATAAAAGTAAAAAGTTACTATTCACCAAAAATTATTTTCATCTCATTGAACCACATTTTACATACTTATATCAACCGTGTCTCTCGGATTTTTGAAATTCCATTTACAGAAGCAGTAAAATTATGTTTTATGAAAAATTCAGTTTTTTTAACTACCACTTAGTAGTATCACTATTCATCAAAAATTGATGTTTTTCAGAACAATGCCAAAATTTCATCCTAAGCTATATTTCATATTCCAAATTCAAAAATTAAGTCTATTTTACCAAATTCATAACATAGAAGTTACATTAATTAATTTTATAATTAAATCCCACTGTTAAAACAAAAAGCGTGTTCTTAAGAAACAATATCTATCAAAAGATTGACACTTTTTTATGTCTGGTTTAAATGTGAAATTACATCCAAGGACCAACATTGTATTAAATTGTAAAAAAATATTCTAAATATACTTTAAAACCACTCAAATTAATAATTTATCACTATTAATTATTTCGATAAAAAAAGTTGTTTTTAATTAAAATTTAGTAATTTTCACTATTCATTAGAAAATGAAAGTTATCCGAAAAGTACCAAAATTTCACCTTAGGCTAAATTCGATACTAAGAATCCAAAAATGAAGTCCATTTTTAGAGCTAAAATTTCTAAAATTTTAAAAAGTGGTTATTACTAATCATAACGGCTAGTTTTAATAATATTTTAATAGCATATCGTTGATTCATGAAACTCAGTATTGCGTACTACACACGCTATCGAGGAAGGTTGCGATTGCGTGTAATGCAAGGCAAGTCAAGGATTCATGTTGTGCAAGCTCCTTTTGGTGTAGCGTACAACACAAGACATTAATAAAAATAAAAAGAATATTTTTCATAAAATCTCGGGCTGTTACATTCTACCCCCCTTAAAATGAATTTCGCCCTCGAAATTCGTCGGGGTTATAAATAGTTTACTATTCGAAATTTTCTTTAATAGAAACCCATATCGTAAAAAAGAATACCAAAACTTGTCTTTAAAAACTAAATTATGAAATGTAACGATTACCCAAATAAACTAATCACTGGGTTTTCACATAGGTGAAAATATGGATATGGAAGAGAAATCTAACCATCATGTTCTGATGGAGAGTGGTAGAGAACATGGCTATGGAAAAGCCAGTAATCAAAAATCCATAGATTTGTGATGATATAAGGTACCATATGATTAATAAGATATAAGAGCACTAGGACAACATTTTTGGTTTTCAAGATCGTTTCCCTAAAGTTGAAAATTTGAATTAGAATAAATACTTACTTTATTTTGGTACAATATCACTATTGTTCGTGCCTTGAACAATTTCCACTTCATCTCTTAAATAAATGAAGATGAATTTGTTATTCATGAAGTGTTAGTAGATCATGTGATAGAATGACAGGTCATTCCATCTGTCTCAAACAAAAGTTTAGCAAAAATTATATACATAAGTCGATCTATAGTGAGATTAATCATATATGGTTCCTAAAATGGACTTATACTTCATATATCATACTGCTTATTATAATAAAACTAGATTCTACTAAACAGGGACTTCCTGTAGGCCAGTGGTAGGCGATAAAGGCCAGTCGCACTTCGGTTGTGGGTTCGATTCCCACATCCTTGTCCGACGCGATGGGCTGCCACCCGTCCTGTAGGTTGTCCTTTTTCTAATACTATATTACTATAACATCCCATCAATAATATCGAAAAAACTTCTATCCTTAAACAATACTAATTTATGTCCAACATAATCCATTCTAATATTTAGGTTTATCCATAATACTGCAGTCCACTCTCATAATATAGTGAAAACGATTACCATAGATTTAATACCATCGTTGATCCCCATATATCATAAGATATGTTTTGTTGGTCACATTCCAAACATTCAAAGTCCTTAATCATGTATTCTCTTGAATACCTTAGTGAAAACATGAATGCAGTTAAAATTTAACACTTTCCACATACCAAAATCCTCAAAATTCTATATACTCAAACCATGATATCAATTAGTCCTTATATCAATCATGAGCTCATGAATACTGTTAAACATTTCGTTTTCTCGTTTTCCCTTCATTATGCGCATATCAACTTATTTCAAAAAAATTCTCAATCACTTTGAATACCACATTAGACCAATACATAAATATTCAAATACTTTATGATACAACATTATTTTGGAATCCCATTACATAAACACTTAATCATTCCACCACATCGTTGTCATATTCAACATCGCCAATAGTGATCGCATGTGACTTCCCTTTGTCCTTTGCCTTAAGCGGTTGCTCATGTAGATCATCACTAACCCTTGGATTAGGGCATTTATTAGCATAATTCCCCATTTCCTTGCACTTGAAGCATTGAAGTGTTGGTGGTGCGTTCTCTGCAGTGTTTACTTTATTCACATCATTAGAAACCCTTTTTCCATTACTTCGACACTCAGCTGCTCGATGACCTTCTTTTCCACACTTAAAACATTTTCTAGTCCCTTTAAGACAATCTCCACCATGCTTCTTTCCACACTTTGTGCATAATGAAACACTCATCTTCTTTTCACAATTATTTTGAGATTTCTCCTTGAACTCCATCTTTCGTTTCTTGTCAAAACCATGAGATGGATATGTAACACCAACTTCCATTTCTACCATGATAGCACAACGCACAATTTCTTCATAGCTACTGAAGTCTCTTATAGCTAATGCTCTTCGAAGACTTGGTTTTAAGCCACTGAAAAATCGATCAACGTTACTTTCAGGTTGGATGATAATACCAGAAGCGTACCTTTCAAGTCTTGTAAAATTTGCTTCGTATATACCAACAGATTCATCATCCTTCTGCTTCAGCTCAAGAAACTCCTTCTCTATCTTTGTTCGAAGAATACGAGGGAAGTACTTACTGAAAAACAAGTTCTTGAACTCGTCCCATTCCATGGACTCAATTTTATCTCTTTGCCTCGTATTCTTGATAAGATTCCACCATTGATCAGCTTCACCTTCCAAACGATATACTGCTAAGATGACTTTATCATGCTCAGAACATTGAAGAACTGAAAATATCTTTTCAATGGTACTGATCCATTGTTCAGCAACAAGTGGATCAGAAGACCCACTGAATGAAGGTGGACGTTGCCTCATGAAGGACTCAATAGAATATTGTTCCCTTCTCTGCTCATTTAGAAGTCCAGAATGATTCATAGCTTGTGTAAGTATAACAATAATATTTTTCACTCCATCTCCCATAACATTTGTTTGTTCAGGAGGACATTCATTGCACTGTCCATTGCATTGGTCAACACGGTTCCTTCGGGTTCCAGCCATCATCTAAAACCCAAAAAGAATAGTGTGAGAGGCAAAAATCATGCTAGGGAAAACAATATAATAAAGGGGGAGTACCTTCAATATCTAACATCTTAGATTTAATTCTATGATCATTAGCGTAATTCTCGTACTATAACCTATACGTATACTTAACCTTAGGGACATCACTAGACATACCTTAGAAATATCTCTAGGGATCTCACTAACGTTTTCGCATCCTAGTTTCCAAAGGTTGACTAAACCTTTCCTCTGATACCAACTGTAAAGACCCGAAGCTTAATGTACATGGACATTACATTACATTTGCGGAATACTTAGTACATAACAAAAAACACACACACAAGGATCGTAATAGTTTAGTGTCTTTGGAAACTCGGAATATAATCTTCTAATCGTGGTGAAAGATCTTCAAAATCTCTCATAAAGATCTTCCTTTTTTTACCTAAAAACTTTATTTATATCCTGGGGAAAAGAAAACATAAAAGGGTGATCTCAAATGCTCAGTAAGGGTAAACAAAAGAAATATCAATCACATCATATACATAAGCACATAACTTTTGGAAATCTTAACCTGCAAAAGAGATCATAATTTCATAACATGGGGTAAATCATGGCAGTGAAATGTAATCACAATAATCATAACCTAAAACATGAAACTTTGTGGCATTCACACATAATCATAGAGAATCATTTCTTGTTAGTCAAGACTCATTGCCAAGACTATCTTAGTGGACAAAGTCCCTTTCTGAATCGAGTAACCCTCGTTTCAGTCCTGTTTCACTGAACTGGTATAACCTACCATTCCAGCCCTGTCTATCTCATGAGATATAAAATCTTTACCCAATTCATTGGAGGGATATATAGGTCCCACCCTTCTCATAATGATACCATTCTTACGTGTGCCACAAAATCATAAATCATACATCATTGCATAACCCATGTAATAAAAATGGGATTCTTAAACAACATGACATCATAAAACAATTCATATAAGATAAAGGAATTCATAAAAATATTTCCATCACAACATAATCAAATACATGTAATAATAGGGATAGAAACAGAACACTTTATTATCTTATATGGAAAATAATTTTGATAAAACACTTGAAATCCATTCTTGAGGAAAATATCCTTTCTACTTCAAAAAAAATTTCCTTTCTTAACATGTCTTACAATTTAAAACTAAAAGATGTTGATTAAAAATAAACTTGAAAACTTGTAAAGGAAGATTCTTGGAAATAATGTTTTAAAAATCCATTCATGCCGTATAAGTTAAAAAAAACATTCTTCTCGTACTTTTGTCGGAAAAGTCATAAAGTACCTCGTATGAAAAACGACAAAAGATTCCTTTCATATCTTTTACTTAAAACTTACCGAAGGGTAAAATTGGATTTAAACAATTTTAGGTGGATGGAAATAATATTACTTATCGAGGAAACATGTATGTGGATGATAAAATACACCCCAGTAAATTTCAAAGTATAAACAATCTCGGATAAAAATGAGATTGTGATATTTCCCTTACCTTAGGTCCGACTTGCTTTGTATGTGTCTGAACCTCATGTATAATGATTTAAATCCTGTTATTGACTTATTCCAGAATCATATTCATTGTTATTATATCATATATGGTCCACTTATGACTTTATATTACCCGTTCTTTTGTAAATTCATGTTAAAGTAGCGTTTTGGGTAAAATCGTCTCATTTGTCGTTCGTGTTTTTAACTTGTAATTATTCGTATGATTACTTAGATCATGATTACTTAATTACAAAATATAAAACATGATTTATATATATATATATTCAGAATATACATATATAATAAATCAGTAAATGGAAAGAAATACACCGTTCATGGAGACGATAGTCCGTATGTACGCATGAACGCTGTTTTCGTTTCCTTATTGAATTGAATGGAATTAAGTAGATGAAATACATATAAATATAAATAATTCCAGTATCATTATTAGGTCATATATTTCATTATTACTTATTATATATACTTTATAATCATTCATGAATGGTTAATCATTGAGAATGAATCTCATCGCGTCGTGGAGACGGTAGTCCGTACGTACGCACGAGCGATGATATCGTTCCCATGGTCGTGGAATTGTGTTGAAGTGTATGTATAATATTTCAGTATCAATATAACTTTATAATAACTATATATAGTTACTCATTACACCTTTATACCCATCCAATTAATGTGGTGGTGGAAAATAGATTACACCACGGCGTGGAGACGGTATTCCGTACGTACGCACGCGCAGAGATTTCCTTTTTCTGTAGGATGGATATAAGGTTAATTAGAGTTGTTTCATATTTATAATAACAAATCAGTATATAAGAAATACTGATGTTGTTACTTTATCATGAAACAACTAAAGAAGAATAAGTTGAATAAGAAAGAAATTGAAAAGATCGGTAATGGATATTACCTCTTCTTTGGAACGCCTCTTTGAATCCTCCTCTTAGGGAACTAAGATTGGTATTTGAAGAAGACCAGGACCTCTAGTATTATTCTAGGGAAGTGGAGAAGGGATTTTGTCAGGGGTTGGCCGAGCTTGAGTGCTCAAATAGGTGTGTAGAGGAGGGGGAGCAGATGTCCTTTTATAAGGGAGGAGAGGGGCACCTTAAGAATATCTCAAAATATTATTTTATATTGAAGTCAAAATCGGTTTATAATGGTTCCAAAGGGTCTTATTTCTAAGCTAAAGTGGGTATGGGTCGAAATCCTATCAACCAATAGGATTTAGACAAGTTTAGGTTATTATTTTAACCTTATAAATTAGATTTAACTCTAAGTTAAATAATTTAACTTTCAACGTGTCTTTTTGTTTTCTTACACTATATGGTTAATGAACTTACTATAACATGCCAAACGAACCCCAAATTGTTTATTATTAATATATATATCCTTATCTATGTCATGTGGCCGAACCTTAGATTTTTAGGAATAAAATAACAATTAATAATATAATATTTGATTTAAAAACTATTTTGTGTCAATTTTGACACTATTTGATATATGATTTTTGTGAAAGTCATAAAAGAATTATATGTTCAAACCAAGTTGATTAAATCAACAATAATATACCATAGTAACCTAGAAAATTAGTTTAATTCATTAAAAGTCTAAAATTACATTTATTTTGGTATTTATAATATCAATTATGTCAATATATCATTAATAAGATAATTAATGAATCATCTTTGTGTCATAAATAAATTAAATTATATGATGTCTAAAAATTACAAATAAAATACCATCATGTAGGAAATATTTTTATATTTCTAATGAATATTTACAATCGAATTTATCTTATGTATAACCCTATATTAAAAATGTTTTAGTAAATAAACATTGATTTTAACTCTTTTAACTCTTCTTTGAATTAAATAATAATAAATGTCCTAATCTAATCCAAGTGGGCCTAAATGATAATATTTTACACTTAAGATTGTTTTTGGTCGAGATAAATTTGTCCAATAGGATTAGGACATGTGTTAGGGTAATATTAATATCATTTTTACCCTTAATTACCCTATTTACTTTTAACCGTGGTAAATAAAAGTAAAAAGTTACTATTCACCAAAAATTATTTTAATCTTATTGAACAACATTTTACTTACTGGCATAAACCGTGTCTCTCGGATTTTTGAAATTCCATTCACAGAAGCGGTAAAATTAAGTTTTATGAAAAATTCAGTTTTTTTAACTACCACTTAGTAGTTTCACTATTCATCAAAAATTGATGTTTTTCAGAACAATGCCAAAATTTCATCCTAAGCTATATTTCATATTCCAAATTCAAAAATGAAGTCTATTTTACCAAATTCATAACATAGATGTTTCATTAATTAATTTTATAATTAAATCCCGCTGTTAAAACAAAAAGCATGTTTTTAAGAAACAATATCTATCAAAAGATTGACACTCGTTTATGTCTGGTTTAAATGTGAAATTACATCCAATGACCAACATTGTATTAAATTGTAAAAATATATTCTAAATATACTTTAAAACCACTCAAATTAATAATTTTTCACTATTAATTATTTCGATAAAAAAAAGTTGTTTTTAATTAAAATTTAGTAATTTTCACTATTCATTAGAAAATGAAAGTTATCCGAAAAGTACAAAAATTTCACCTTAGGCTAAATTCGATACTACGGATCCAAAAATGAAGTCCATTTTGAGAGCTAAAATTTCTAAAATTTCAAAAAGTGGTTATTACTATTCATAACGGATAGTTTTAATAATATTTTAATAGCATATCGTTGTTTCGTGAAACTCAGTATTGCGTACTACACACGCTATCGAGGAAGGATGCGATTGCATGTAATGCAAGGCAAGTCAAGGATGCATGTTGTGCAAGCTCCTTTTGGTGTAGTGTACAACACAAGACATTAATAAAAATAAAAAGAATATTTTTCATAAAATCTCGGGCTGTTACAGAAAACATACTATTTTATTCTTATTATACACATTCTTTATTACCATGAATGTTTAGTAGAACTATTTAAACAATACCAAAAAATTTCAAGGTTGAGTTATCTGTGAGAAAAAACAAATGGAGAAATTATTACATCCAAGGTTTATATCTCCTCCCTGAAAATTGTTTTTGGACAGAACCTCCCAAAAAAATCTTTTTATACTTCCTCGGCTAGAGTTCGATGATATTTTGGTCATGGATTGGTTATATTTATAAAAATCCAAAATTAACTTTTAGGAAAGGGAGATAACACTTCACATCCAAGAGTATCCTCTTATCCAATAAATGTATATGTAATAAGTTGAATCTACTTAATAATCATCATATCATGTGTTGATAAGGCTTATTTTTGAGAAATCATATCTTTCTCAAATGATTGAGACATTGAAAAAGATACTTCTTGAATATATTCCCATTGTTATGCAATACACTAATGTATTCCCTAAAGTGTTTCCTTTTCTTCCTTTTGATCTATAAGTTGAGTTCTCAATTTAACATATTCATAGATCTCTATATATATCAATGAAACATTATAGAATTTCCACTGTTGAGTAGGAAGAGATGATGAAGCACTTATATGGGTATTTGGAGAAGGTTTTTTATGACAATGTGTTAAGCCATAGGTTTCCTCAATTAAGATTCTCAAAAGATGGATGGATCAATATACCTCTATATTGATTATCATGTTCTCAGTAAAATCATGATAAAAATAGTATCCCCTGCCTGAGATAGATGACTTGATTAATCAGCTATGTTGGGAAAATTATTTATTGATGGTGGACCTCTAGTCGGGATATAACTTATTAAAGGTGAGGACTGAAGATATTCCCAAAACATCCTTTAGAATGAATTATAGACACTAAATGTTCATACGGATGCCCGTCAGACTCACTAATGTTCCAGAAATATTCATTGATTTAATGAATTGGTTCTTTAGAGATTATCTTCACAAATTTGTGGTTTTTTTATCCATGATACCCTGATTTACACTAAGATATTGGAGGATCATGAGGAGAATTTGAATACTATGATAATTAATTTGTTAAGGGATAAAAATTATGAAAAGTACCTTAAATTTTAGTTCTGGGTTGGGGAAGTATCATTCATGGTGAATGCTATAAATTGAAAATGAATATCTATGCACCCTTCCAAGAATAATGGAATTGAAGTGTGGCCAATGACACTATATGTATTGAAGATCATATTTTTCTAGGTCTTTGCATGTATTATCAATGAATTTTGATATTCTTTTCATGATTTTTAAATTCAATTCCATGCTTTAAAGGAAGGGATTGATGTTTTATAGCCTCAAGAGTGTAAATACAACTTTAAATAGATCATATTGAGTCTTATCACGACACCCATAGTCACACTCTTGAAAAGAGGAGAACTACATATGGTGAAAATGACTATTCAAAGAATGGATTACGCTGTGTGATGATGAAAAATGATAAATTGATAGACTATTCATTAGGTATGTTTAAAATCCCTATGAAAAACTATCTAATGCATGATCTAGATTTGGCAGTTATGATTGTTACGTTGATAATATGAAAGAATTACCTCTATGGGGATAAGTTTGAGATATATACTTATCACAAGAGTCTCAAATATATTTTCACCTAGAAGAAGCATAACATATTCCAGAGAAGATGGTTAATGCTCATCATGGATTATGAATGCTCAATCCACTACCATCTCGTTAAGAAAGATAAGGTTGTTTATGCTCTACGTAGAATAGATCATACATATTTATCAATTATGAGAGTTTAAAAGGATCCAATATTCTTATATTGGTTGAGGATGAACAGGTGAATAATTAAGGGATGACCATTTTCAATCCATTTTCAAATTATTTATCAACAATCCTTTATAAAGTAAATAATTTATTCTCGAATAAATGTTTTAGAAATTCAGAAAAGTGTGGACGTTATCAGAAATGGGAAGTCCACTAAATTTAAGATTTATGAGGAAGAATTTTTAATATTTGGGTCAAAATTATGTGCACAATTAGATCTGGATACAGTGAAAGAGATTCTGAATTTGGCACATAGATCAACCTTGTCTATTCACCTATGGAGCACAAAGATGGATTGAGATCTCCGATAGATCTTTTGGTGGGACAATATTAAGAAAGATATTTATGAATATACATCAATGTTTTTGGTATTCCAACATGTGAAGTATGAACGAAAAAGTTCTAAGGGAATGATGAAAACAATATCCATACCAACATGTATGTTAGTAAAATTCACCACAGATATTGTCACTTGACATCCATAGAAATTTAGGGGAAACATTACTATATGGGTAATTGTGGACCGTGTTAGAAAGATAGATCACTTTATCGTAATTCTATAGGACTTGTCATTGTATAAAATTTTGTGGATATATATCAATGAGCTGGTAATACTTAATGGGGTACCACTATCTGATGTATGCAATAGATATCTAATATTAACATGAACTTTATGGGAAATTCTCATACATTCTCTAACCGTTGAACTAAAAATCAGTACATCCTATCAACCTCATAACATTTTGTAATCTTATTAAACTAATTCAAAATTTAATGATATATTGAGATCATGTTCTATATAATTTAAATGAATATGGGACCAACAACTTACATTTGATTAATTCTCTTATAATAATAATTTCGAATCCATTATTTGAATGGAACCATATGAAGCCCTTTTTGGGAAATGGTGGAGAACACTTAATTATTGGGATGAAGTCGGTGAGCATAAGCTACTTGGACCTGAAATGGTCAATGAAATGGTTTAGAAGGTGAAAACAATTTATAAACACATTATAGAATCCCAAAGTAAATAGAAGTGTAATGTAGACAATCCTCTATGAGACCTTATGAACATAGATAGAGACATGGTATTTCTTTGCATATCTCCATGGAAGAAGGTTGTGAGGTTTGGGAATAAAGGAAAGCCATGTCGATGGTACATCAGCCCCATCATGATTCTTGATCATGTTAGATAGATGGATTGCAGACTAAAACATCCACCTACCATGTCAAAATTATGTGATGTATTCCACATACCCCTCTTAAGGAAATATATACCAGACCCTTCACATGTACTCTCTTCATAGGTGGTACAATTGGGGAATGATCGTTCTTATGAGAAGCAGCCAAGAAAGATCTCGGATCATAGAGTTGTATTTCTATTTAACAAGACTACTCACATGGTCAATGTAATATGGAATAACCACAAGAACGAAGAGGCAACCTGGGAACTAGAAAAGGAAATGGATGAAAAGTATGCACATCAGTTTACAACCTAGATTGTAAAATGATATTATTAGGGGAAATTTTTTTAAGGGGGGAGAACGTAATGACCGAATGTTTTATCAATCAAATTCCATTATTATAATTGTGTATTATAGTATAATAAAATTATATTACATATGTAACATAATAAAAACCAAATAAAAAATAATTAGTGGAAATAATGTATCTCTAGAAGTTATGGAAAATTTTCCATTGAAATTGTAGCTTGTACTTTGGAATAGAAAAGTGAACATAATGACTAGTAAACTAGCTAATTGAATAGTAAAATCAATAAGGAATGTATAAGTAAAATTTATCCATAATATAAGTGAATATATGTTATAATTATATCATAGTATATGTAAATAATGTCTTTCAAACAAAATTATATTAATGTGTTTGTTTTTTATGTCGTTTATATTTAAATAAAATTATTAGATTAATTTATTAAAATGAATGAAAATATATTTTTTAAAAATTAAATAAAATTTTTATTATTGGGATGTCTTACAAGAATAAGATAATTTATTGATACCATAAGTAATTTTTCATAGGGTTAAAAAATCAGTTTTAATTTTCAAATTTTGTACATTACAAGTAAATTATGATTTTAATTAATATATAGGTTTCTCATATTTATAAATATAATTTTCAAACATAGTTTTTTTAAATATACACCTCAAAAAATGATTAGGGATAATTTTTTGGATTTTTCTCAGAAACGTTTTTGATGAATATGCAAATATGATAATTTACGGTAAATACTAAATACATGAATTATGATGTAATCAGCTAATTTATGGAGGATGAAATGCCATTATCTCAAACACGCATGCACAATGACTATATTGGGTGATATTAATCAATACTATTATTATTCATTAGTAAAAAATTAAAACTAATGATAAAATAATGGGAAACCCTTCCTCTACTCCACTATAATACCACCCCTTAACCTCCAATCCTCACACCACTGAATCCTTGTTCCTAGTCCAAAGTTTAGAAAAATATATCCCTATGAACCTATCATATTTTAAATACCGTCAGTTATCTTCAAAAGAACCATTAATATACCCTGACGAGGTTCTCAAAGAAGATATATTCAAGAGGTAAATTCCTCTTTTCATTTCTTATATTTTCTTTCATGTTCTTTTTTTTCCTCATCTCATTCCATCAAAATATTTTTATAACACCAGTATATTATATTTACTAAATTTTGGTTATGATACTATATTAATTCATCATAATCTCTCTTTTACCCTCCTTTTAAACTATAAATCAAATTACCACTCCAGATGTGTTAATTTATCGCATTCCTGGATGAGTAGCTTTCTATTTCTATTACCATCATCAATTCTAGTCATAAAACTATTTTGATGGTTACCCCAGACTATAATATATGTATTATGAATTATTTGAGGTTCTTGAATGTTTTTCAACTGATATAATTTTATAATGTAATTGTGTTTGTTGTGATTAAAAATTGCTAATTAAAAAAATTGGTTATCAATAAATTTTTTTATATTGAATCATCTTCACACGAAAAACACAAATAAATTTTATAATGATATAATCTTTAAAATATTCACTAATGAAATAAAACATAAATTTCGGGAAATATTTATCATCTTAAATGTTTATCCATACATATATATATAAGTAAACCAATCATGAAATCCAAGGGAACAGACACTCCCAAACAACAAAATTGAAACACTTTACCTATTTAAAATGACATGAATGAACCTAATATGGTAATACTAAATCAATTTCCTGAAAAGGAATTAATTAAATATTAATTAAAGAATTTAATTTGGTTTTCCATGACATTAAGATCATGTGAAGGACACCATCATACTTAAGGTAAGGGATTCTACCCAAATAATCATTATTCCTTTGGGTTGTTCTGTCATTCATTTAACCCAAATAATGTTTTCTATTATTTTTATGCACATATTCAAAATGATTTTTATATTATAAAAACACACACACATATATACATCAAATCAACATTTTTGGGGATAATGAAGATTTTAAATAATTCCCTCTTCAATACATCCCGATAAGAAAACATGTTTATGGGAATTTCCCAAATTATTATCCCATTTTATGTTCATTATATAATATGTTTTAAGAAAAAATCAATTTTATAACACCAATTTTTTTTATTAAATCATTCAAATTTTACATTTATTTTAATATAATGGATTATTACATTTTCTGTTTTATGGGATCATTGATATTTTTCTTAAGCGACACTAAAATGATTTAATTCTAATGTTTATAAAATTCCATTTTTATATGTTATCACTTAAAACTGACATCAATTATCCATATTTATTCATATTTTACGTTATTAATTTCAATGAATTACGTATTTCCTTTCCTTCATGGATACTTTTATGATATTCCTATTGGTTATTATTTATGACATGAATATGATACCCAATTCTTTCCAAAGGTAACCATTAGGTTTATGTATGATAAATTATGTATGATCTATATGTGGAAAAAAATTTAATTGAATTGTTATTGTGGGTGTTCCAAAATATTTCTCTAATTAATTGGGTAACATTGACTCTAATGAGACGTTTTTGTCAATGATCTTGGTGGTTAGCCTTCACTCGTGCTACCATGTGTGATGGTTTTGGTGGTTAACCATGCCTTGTGCTCCTTTTTGTGCAATGATACTGAACTTATACTGACGTCATATTTTTCCCATGAAATTACTATGAATATGTGTTTATATGATCCCATGTTTATATTTAAGGATTCAGTATGTTCAATTCCTTTTTATATCATTATGTCATTCCTTCTAACTAATGTTCGAATGATTTGTTCTTATGTTTGTTCTGTTACAAGGCTATTTAGCTCATCCCTTTGTTCATGTAATCACCATTTTATATTAAAATGATTTATGATCATGATGTATGTAAAGTTATATTTTTTTATATTGAACAAATTAATGTTTTATTTAGTACCATGTTTTTAGTTTTATGTAACTACTCTTCAAAGACACTAGAATTTGCAATCCATGTCTTGTAATATGATGTTTTATAATGAAAGAAATCATGTAATAATTTGTTTAGAATTGTAGGGAATATATTCCTCAATCATATATGGTGGTTCATATGATCACATCAAGAATCAACATATCAACTACTCCCTTATCACTCAAGGTAGGTATGACAATCACATCTAGCATCCACACATAAAATGCTTCCCTTCCACTTAGGGTGTATCTCAAATCCATGCCAAATTACCAATATCATATCAGGAATCATACATCCACCCCCTCACATAGGGTGAGTTATCACTATCACATCATGAATAAACACCTTCTCACATAGGGTAACTTGATTCAAATCCATTTCGCTCTCTAATTTATACCTTAAAAATGTAACATGTGTTAGTGACCTCTCACTCTAGGTGGTCCATAGTAGAACCCCCTCCTGTAGGATGAGGCCATACATAAATAATAGTAATTAACAATAGTATCATAATTAGGTAATATGGATGACATGATATGAATATAAACATTGTATGCTCATATCCCAAAACAAACAACTAAATAGCTCATAGAAGATGGTTATAAATTAAAACTCAACATGACTCATCCTAACATGCCCTGACTAGTCACAAAATACTAAATAACCTTTGGAATATCCAATAGATTTACAATATATAATGATGTATTATGAATCCCTAAAGCATTGATCCATTCATAACCTAGTTTTTTTGGCAACCCTTGACTGTACCCATGAATGGAATCCTACTTATTGATAAACCAACCCCTTTTTCCCAATAAAATTTGTTCCATCACCTCCATTTACATTACTAGTTCCACAACACCACACTTCCCATGAACTAACCCTATATGAGATCTAAGCATATCACTTCAAACTCATCCACCAATATCCACCACTATTAGACAGCTTCTCATGCCATACCACATGAATACTATATCCTTCCCAAGGAAGAAAGGCTACAAAAATGTATGTCACACAATTATACACAATACAACCATGCTCTAAGAAGCACCCGATAAGAATATGCTAACATGCTATGTAAAAAACCCTTTGGTAATACTCCTTAATATGATGAAAACCCCTCTAGAAAGAGTGACTCTAATCGAAAGAAATAATTTCACCATCACCGAATAATTTAAAAGGGGGTTCTCAACCAAAAAGAGACGCCAAACCTCATTCAATACTCAAAGAACTCCAATTTCTGAAATATTAAACCCTAAAAATTATATGGTATGTTTCTATTAAATAGTTTCTATCTGTTAAATAGACAATATTTCAAGAAGAACTGAGTCTCTCTTAAACAGAACATGGTTATTTATAGAATAATTCCATAAACTAGCCATTAAACATAAATTTTCCTCATCAGTGTTTTGGATTTCAAAAGACAGTCATCTACGATTGGGATCAGTACGTTTTTTGGTGTCTAATAGAACCAACTTGTTTTTTTGATGAATAATATCATACCCTTTTGAATAGGAATATGTATTGTAATATGAACCTTATGAATAGTAAATTTGATTACTATTTTATTTTCTAATGGATATAGGTAATGAGATGTTGATAATTTTGTCGAGGTATAAGGAAACTAGATATAGATTTAAAATTGTTATTTTTAAAAAAAATTATGATTTTGTTTAAAAATGTTAAAAATAATATCTAAAAATTTATTTCCAAAAATGGAGTACATTCATGAATTCTACATGTAAAAAAATGGTTAGGGTGGATTTTTGGATTATTTCTAAAATACTTTAATTTTTGTGAATAGAAAAATTCAAATTTTAGTCTTAAACATGTTTAATGACATCATAATGATGAAATAATTAATATGAAATTCTAGTAGAATTTTGTATCGTAGTATATGACATGATGTTTCTGAAGTGGCTAATATCCTGGTAAATTACCATGGTCAGGCCAATGGTTTTTTAAAAACTACAAATGAGGTGTACTTTCAACTTAATAAACCAATCCATCCTATATACTATAAATAAAGACACATTCCATTATTTTATTTCTCTAAATACTCATTATCCTATAATAAATATATGGTTGTTTTAGCTAACTAGGAGTCCTCCCATGGTGTCCTTAATCCCCCATGGTCCCAACCATCATGTTTTGGGAGTAACTCTACAAGGTTAGAGAATCTACCACCCTTATCTTTTTAAAGCATTAATTTATGTCATATTATTTTATTTTCAATTGGATTGTGTTGGATATGACATTACATATCCCCATTTATATCCTTTTTGGGTAATTATTATGAGATTCCCCTTTTCTCTCATCAAACTATTTTATGAATTTTGATGTTACATCGTTAGGCCGCAAAATTTTCATGAGGGATTTCTCAAATTTTATTTCATTTCAAATTCCATTCTTTTCATTATCATTCCTCATATCCCCTCTTCCAAATTCAATGGTAATTAGATATCCTTACCCAAAATATACTTGTATTATTTTAATATAATATTCCATCATCATCTATCGTTTCTCCCTCTTCTTATATAATAATGATAACATTGTATAAGAAATGTTAATTTTTGACAATCAATGATGATAGGTTATGAGTTTTTATTACCATATTTAATTATTGAAATGAAACAATTTTTATGGTTTAAACCGATCATAAAATTTTTATTTCATCTAATTTAATGCTCTGGAATCCTTACACACTCATAATACAAAATAATGATACAAAACAATTTCATTATGCACAAAACCTCCAAGTTAATACAAGCATTTATCATTCACTTTTATCAAATGTGTCATTCTCATAGTGTATAAATAAATTATTTATATGATAATTTTTATCTATAGAATGTAACAAGCAATACCTCATAAAAATTGTGGATTATTAACCACATTTCAAAAGAACTCCCATTCATGAATAAAAGTAAACCTATCATGAAAACCAATAAAGAAAATGTTTCCAAAATAATAAAATTGAACCTTTTAAAACCATAAAAAACATTAATGAACCTAATAAGGCTATAATAAATTAGTTACATGTGAAATAGATTATATAATTATTCATTAATTTATCTCTATTTTATTATTCAGTTATTAAGATCAACCGAGAACACCTTTTGGAATAAGGTAAGGGGTTTCTCATGTCACATTTATTTTTGTGATATTTCCATTCTCGCCACTTATTTCTTGTTTTTTGTATATTTTTATTTTCATTTGATATGTAATATCATAATTATCATTATATTCATGGTATTAACTGATTCAATTGATGATTATAAACTCAATTGATTACAATATTACAAGGGAATATGTTTTGGTTTTCATTTCATAGTGATTTACATGGTATTGTGCACCTAATCATCCATATGTGGTGTACCTACTACCCCTATAGATTACTTTTTCATTTGAAAATGTAAATATATAATATATCCATATTCTAGTTTCATGTATATGATTAGGTTCTTAAGTGCTAAATCTCTTTACATATCATTTTTATTTGGGATGTTGTTTTAACAATGAAAGTATTGTTGAATCTGTATCCTCAAATTTATATGGATATTGAGTATGCATATTTTAAATTTATTAGAACTATGTATAAATAATGTTTTGGACTTTCAGTGATGGGTGGGTCCCTATATAGAAACTTAATCCATCGACATGTCGCATGAGACAAATCAATTTATGAGAAATACTTCTAGTCTATTTCCAAAAATCAAATGTGTTTCTACCCACAAATATAAACTCTTTTGACATTATAGTTGAATTATTTCCCATATACAATATTTCCAATTAATAATCATTATCTTTACACATTTTTAGTTATTAGTATCACTAATATTTTCACTATGAAAAAATCTACTGATGCAGTTTCATTATCAGTTTATTAATGGCGTGTGTTTTTCCTTTAATCACACTTTCATATTGACTATACAAATTTTTTTATGATTAATTTATTCTTGATTCATGATTCAACTATTTTTAACCCTTAATGAGAATTTTATCTCACCCCTTTAATTTGTTTACATTCAATAGGTTATGAAGAGGATACCATTTTTTGAGTTCTCGGGGATGGAGGTTATTAGTATTTGTTATGTATTGTATTTTGTTGAATTTACTTATATAATATGAGTTTCATGTATGTATCTAGTTTCTTCATTACTATTAAACTGATCGATCCATTGAGATTTCATTCCTTTTAGTCATGCCAATGTAATATGTAATTCACCGACTCTGGGCTTCTGGTGTCAGCGTGTTATAGTAGGTATTAATGGAATGTTAGTTGCAAACTAGGAATCTATATTTAGAAAAAAATAGATTATGGAATAGACCCCTAAAATTGTATTTGAGGATAAATATACAAGAACATTATTCAATTTTGGTATAGAATAGATTATGTGTATATTTTTATCCAATACATACATGTGTTAAAATGATAAGTGGATGTAATTCTAGAATAGATGTACATAGGAGTGAAAACTGTGACAAGGAGTTTCAAGAAAGACTTAGGGTATTCTGGTAAATGATAATGGGCCTTACTTCCCACCTAGTTTTACACTCTTGGGGGATATTATTAAGATAATTCACATTTTTATTACAAACCATTATGAAGGATTTGAAATTAAATATAAAAAATGTTTCTGATTAAAATATTAGTTGTGAGTAAATTTTCATATTAGCATAAGTGTTTGTTAGTAAGAAATTATTAACAATAAACTAATTTAGTTTATACATTTGTTTATTGATGGCCTTTAATAGACGAAGGGGAATCAATACACCGGGACAATGTAGGGTTTACTTCATTGAGCATGTAAACAGAGTCAGTGTTAGAGCAGATCGGATCATGAACAAATTCGGAAAGAATACTCAGGATATGAGGAATAATAATGATACACCTGCATTGGATCATTTCAGGAGGCAGAAGCCCCCATATTTTAGTGGGATAATAATATAGTAGTAGCTTAGTAATGAATATGGTCTTATGAAAAGATATATCTAGCATCAAGATGAAATGAAAATGAAAATATAGTACTGGCCGTATATTTCTTCAAGGGTGATGCTGATAAATGGTGGTTATTGATCCAGAATACCATGGTGGAAGAATAAATAGATGATATAGAATGGATAAGTTTTAAGGAAATACTCTTTAACTAATATTTCCCTCATGAACAACAAATTGAAATACAGATCAAATTCCATATCATAAATAAAATAGAAGAAGAAATTATATGAGTGTATGATTATCTCTTTACAATATTATCAATGTATACTATAGATTACGTACATGACTCATATGAAAATATTGATCAATATTTCTATGTTCATACACCAAGTCTTCAAAGGGATCCAGATTCTCAAATATTTTTTATCATATGATGAAATTGTATTATGTTCCATGAAAGAGTTAAAGAAATTTTCTAGATCAAATTTGTTCCATGGAAATCAAGATAAGAAGAGGCATTCTAATAACCATGGAAAAGCTGAATCACCATTGAAGAAGTAGGGAATGAAGAAATTACCCTTATGCATGAACTGTGGAATGAATCATCTTTGGAAATACATAAAAGGAATGTGAGTATGTTATATGTGTATAAAAAAGGGTCATTGATCTAGTTAATGTAATGGGAAGTGACAAGTCAATGATGTTCAATGCTATAATTGTAGAGATATGGAACACTATATAAATGAGTTTCCTAAAATCCATGGAATCATTCATTAGAAAATTCAATGAATTCAAGAAAAACTTATTGTGATTACAATTGAAGAGGTTGATTTTTCCTAATGTTGTAGTGGTAGGTACTATAATTTTTTCCCCAAACCGAGTCAATGATTTATTTGATTATGGGTCATCGTGCTCATTAATATGTTCCCAATTTTCCGTGAAGATTATAAATGTCTAATTTGATATTATAAAAGAGTTTTAATTCAAAAATCATAGTGGATGTATCATATTAAAAAATATGTGTTTATTAGTCTCCCTCATGACATATAAGCAAGGGTTATTTTCTAACCTTATCATCATACGATTGATTGAATTTGGTATGATTTTTATTATGAATTGGCTGTCAAATTATGATGTGAAGATAAATTTCAAGAATAATGAAGTTACAATTTTTTAGAATGGTATATATACCCTTATCTTTAGAGGGGAAACCCCACAATCTGATTCTTATTTAGATCAACCCCAAAACCACTACAAAATGAAATTTCTAGAGAGGAATGGAACACAATTACTATTGGGGGGTAAAGTAGTCTTCAAATTGATATTTTACATATTTTTTATGAATACATGAATATATTTCCATAGGATTTACCTAGACATATTCCGGATTGAGAAGTTGATTTATCTATTTATTTAATTGTTACTGCAAGACCTATATCAGAAAATACATATAGAATGGCTGTTGTGGATTTAATATATCTAAATAAGCAACAAGAGGAATTGAGTGAAAATTTATTTTTTCAACCTAGTGTTTCTCTATGGGAGCCCTATCCTCTTTTTCAAGAAGAGAGATGAATCTATGAGTATATAAATTTTTTTGGGGAAATAAATTATATTAGAATAAATAACATGTATCCTCTACCAGGAATTGATGATTAATTTCATCAACTTCATGGAGCACAATACTTTACAAAGTTTTACATTCAATCTAGATATCATTAGATATCTATGTGGAAGTAATATATTCAAAAGATAGATTTTCGAACTTGGTGTGGGCATTACGAGTATACAGTAATGCCTTTTGGACTGAAAAATGATCCCACTATTTTCATTGATATACTGAATAAGGATTTTAAGGAATATTGTGATTACTTTTTTGTTCTATTTATCGATGATATACTGGTATACTCTGAAATCTATAAATAACGTGAGAATCGCAAGTGGGATAATCTGAAATAAATTAGATTAAAATATTTATATTGTATTTTTAGAATGTTTAAAATTTACAATTCAATATGTTTCTTATCTTGGCCATATTTTTATAAAGTACACAATCATAGTTCATCTTGATAAGACAAAGAAAATCCAAGAATCACCATTCCAAAACACATAACCTATGTATGTAGTTATATTAGCTTTTAATGTTAATATCATAGTTTTTTTCAGAATTTATCCAGATTGGCTAACCTAATGACCATGATCACACGTAAATGGGTTGTGTTTTTGTGGATGAAAAAATGTAAAAATTTCATCAAAAATTTGAAAAGTAGATTTTCCAATTCTCATATTTTTACTCTTCTATTTGGAAATGATGGATTTGTGATATACAATAATACATTATAGAATACAATAGGATTCGTCCTTATGAAAAATGATAAGGTTATTACAACTGAATCAAGATAGTTGAAGAGTCATGAGCAAAAATATCCTACTCACGGTCTTGAGTCAGCACCCACGACATTTTCTCTGAAAACATGGAGACATTATTTCTACATTGAATGAAATGATATATATATGGATCAAACAATATATAAATACATTTTTACATAGAATGAACTCAACATGAGGCATTAATTATGGCTCAATTTACAAAAATACAAGTATTTTTTAGAACACTGCCACTCAGGAAAAAAAATATGATGGAAGAAATATTATATAGGAAATACCATGGAATTCTGACCCAAATTATGATTATGAGAGCTTATTTTCATTCATCTATTAAATATATATATGGGAATATTTGTAGAATCGGAAATATCTTTCCTATTTCAAAGGATAGTTAAACCTTATTTACTAAAGACAATAAAAAGATCTCAATCTGATTATGAGAATCTACAAAAACAATTATATATGTTAAGGATAGAAGATTGGAAGACTTTGTGTATGTGCATGGACTTCATAAATTTGGGAAGAGGATATGGGTTCCACCAATACGTAAGTTAAAAAGAAAACTATTAGATGATTCTCATAGATAAAATTTCTCTAAACACTATGGTAGTACTATGATGTATAATGATAAGAAGGAACATTTTTGGTAAGATAACATGAAGAGAGAAATTGCTGACTATGTGTCATGGTTTCTAGTTTTTTAATAAGTTATGGAAGACAGATAACAACCTATAGGGTTCATGAAATGTACACCTATTTTGTTTTGGAATTGGGATGACACTACGATTTAATTTGTCAATCGACTACTTAGGAAACAAAAAATAAACTATACAATTTGGGTAATTATTGATTGTCTCTCAAATTATGCACATTTCCTTACTATAAGAGCGAATTTACAACTTGAATGCATGGAAAGACATTATATAATTTAATTTTTAAGACATCACGATAGACCTATATTTATTTTTTTGATCAATATCATTGGATTACATCAACATTCATGAAAAGTCTCTAGAAGGCTTTGGATACTGAGCTTCATATGTGTACTGTTTATCACCCCCAAATCGACAGATAATCTGAAAGGACTATTAAAACACTAAAAGAATTGTTGATATCATGATCTCTTGGATTTTGAGGTTTGTGGGATCAATAAATTCCTTTTTTGGAATTTTCATAAAATAATTGTTTCCAATCTCACATTCAAATTGTGCCATATAAGGAATTATATTGTAAGAGGTGTCGAACATCAACATTTTTGGATGATGCTAGCGAGAGGAATCATAAAGGACAAGAACATGTTGAAGAGACTACTACAAAGGTATAGATTATATATGCCCATATAAAAGAATCCCAAAGTTAGAAAAAGTGTTATGATGTCAACTGGAGAATGGATTTTGAATTTAAATAATGAGATCATGTATTTCTAATGGTATCCCTATTGAAGGGTTTGTTAAGGTTTGGTATGAATGGGAAAATAATCCCCATGTATAGTAGACCATTTTAAATTACTAAATGTGTCTGACCACTAGATTACCTTTTACCAATGCCACCAAGTCCTTCCAAAGAACATAATATATTCCTCGTGACATTTTTTAAAAAATTCATGATAGACACAAAGTAAGAAATCACCTATGTAGAGATATATTTGAAACCAAATTTTTCATATTCTGAAGTTCCTATAGAGATTACTGACATAAGAGAGAAGGTATTGAGAATTCAGAAAACTCGTCTAGTAAAGGATCTTTAGAAAAACCATAAAATGGAGGAAGCAACATGGGAACATGTGGATGTTATTAAGAAGAACAACACACTTTTTTTTAAAAGGGATTCGTCTATGTAATACTTTGATGATGAAGTTTCCAAAGGTGGGAATGATATAACACCCAAAACATTTTATAGTATGTTTCACATAAATTCATTCTATTCCTTAGATAGAATATATTGTAAGAATCACTGAGTCTTTGTGAAATAACACTTTTTTATTTATAGGATAAAGTTATAACCTAGCAATTAAAATTAAATTTCCCACATATGTGTTTTGAATTAAGAAAACACCAATCTATGATTGCGATCAATATGTTCTTTAGATCCTGATAGAACAAACCTATTTTTTGACGAATAGTCACACACCCTTATGAATAGTAATATGAAAATTTTAAATAGTAAATCATCTCATTATTTTATTTTCTTAATGTTACAAGGTAACGAGATAATGATTAATTTTTTTATGGTATGAAAAAATTATTTATAGATTACAAAAAACATTAATAAATTACTATTTTATTTAAAAATTATTTAATAATATTTAGAAATTTATTTTCAAAAATATTCAGTTCATTTTTTAGTTCTAAACATCAAAAAAATGTTACGATGAATTATTTGGATTTTTCTAAAAAAATATGAATATTACATGAATAGTAAAAATACAATTCCTAGTTTTCAGTATGTTTAACGACATCATAATGATGTAATAATTAATATAAAATTATAGTAGACTTTTTTATAGTATAATATTACATGATGTGTACCAAGTGGATAATTTTACTGTATAATACAATGGGAAAGGACATGGGTTTTCAAAAATCTCTAATGAGGTGTCTTTTAAAACTAATAAAAAATAATCCCTCTAATTTACTATAAAGAACCACTCATTACTTTTTTTACACTGATTCAAAAATCATTATCTTCGAATATATTGTATTTTTAACTTCCTTGGTGTCCTTTTAAGGTTTATCAATCCCTCATGGTCTGAACCATTATGTTTTGGATGTTACTCTACAAGGTAAGAGAATCTACCACCCTTCTCTTATTAATGAATAGATTTTATGTTATTCTCTTTTATTTTCAATTTTATTATATTGGATGTGTCATTAAATATCCTCAATTATATCCATATTATGTATGAATGTTTAGATAGCCTTTTTCTGTCATCAAAATATTTTATGTATTTTTATGTGACGGTCTTTGGCTGCTGAATTTTCTTAAGGGGTTTCTCAACATTTCTTTTATTTTGAGTTCCTTTAATTTCTTTTTCATTATTAATATCCCATTAATCCAAATTTTATAATAATAATATTAACTTAAATTAACTGTAATTTTGTTATGCTAATGGAATATTTCATCATCATCTCCCTTTTCTCCCTCCTCTAATACTAATTATTAAAACATTGTTCGAGAAGTGTTAATTTATCACATTCAAGGACGATGAGTTTTCAACTTTTATTACCATCTTATATTCTTGAAATGAAACTATTTTTTTGTTTAACTAGATCAGAATTTATTTATTTCATATTATTTAATGTTTTTCAATCCTTCCACACTCCTAATATAAAATAATATTACAAAAAAAGTCCATGATGCACAAAACCGCCAAGTTAATTCATGCGTTTGTCATTAAGTTTTATATAAAGAGTGATCCTCTGGGAATATAACAATATTCAATATAAGATCATTGATATATATTTAATGTCTCTAATAATAAATATTAATATTTCTATATTTATAACCACATTTCAAACAAACGTCCATTTAGGAATACAAGTAAACTGATCATGAAAACCAAGGAAGAAAAGAAATCCAAACCAATAAAATTGAACATATTAAACCCATAAAAAATAACATGAATGAATGTAATAAGGTTACACTAAAGAATTAAAATGTAGAGAAGGTTCCTTATTTATTAATTAAGGAAGCTAAATATGATTATTTAGGTCTTTAAGATCTATCGAGAACACCTTTAGTCCTAAGGTAAGGGGTTTCTCATCTCAATTTTATTTCCATGATATTTTAATTGTTCACAACTTATTTATTTTATGTTGTGTATGTTTACTACCATTTGATATATATTATCATATTTTTATTTATATTCATGGTATTAAACGATTTAATTGATTATTATTAACTTTATTGATTACAACTATATAAGGTACATTGTGTCGATTTGTATTTCATTTTTATTTACTTGGTATTTTGAACCTAATCATTCTTATTTGGTGTACTACATTCCCTTGTGAAAATTTGTGATTTGAACTTTTAAATATATTATATATCCATATTCTATTTTCATCGATACTATTATTTTTTTAAGACTTATAAAATTTTATATATGGTGATTATTTTTTAAATAATTTTAACTATGAAATATTAAGGAATTTGTATCATCTACTCTATACATGTATGAAAAAGGAATATTTTACGTTAATTAGATCTTTGTATAAAGTATTTTTTTGGACATGAAATTATGTTTGTGGACCACTAAATCTCCTCGATGAATTTATAGTTATCATGAGCCAAATAAGAAGGAAATATACCCTTCGAGCTTATTTCCAAACATCGTACAGGTTTCTACCCAAAGACACAAACCATTTCGATGATATAGTTGTATCCTGATCCAGGTACAGGATGTACAATTAATAATAATTTTATTTACTCATTTTCAATTATAATATCCATGAAATTTTCTCTATGATAGACTCTATAGATGTAGATTCGTTCTAAGTTTATTAATGGTGTTTTTTTCATTTATCCACTATTCTATATTGACTATGCCAATTTGTTTATGAATAAATTATTATTGATTCATGATTACACTTTTTTAACCCTTACTAATCGTTTGAGATCACCCCTTTCAATTTTTTACCTTGAATATTTAATGAGGAGGAGACCATTTATTGAGTTCTTATGGGTGCAGTTTATTACATTTTTTGTATGTATTTTATTTTGTACGTTTTCCCAATGCAATATGAGTAATATACATGAATCTAGTTTCTTCATGAATATTAAATCGATCATTCCATTTGGATTTAAATCCTTTTAGTCATGCTAATGTATTATTTAGTGCATTGGTTCTGGGATTTTCGGGTCAAAAAATTACACAAAATATCTATTATAGTCCCCCATTACATGAGATACCATAAACCTACTCATACAGATAATAACATGGTCATTTATTACTAACTACATTATTCTAAAGCGCTATGTGGTCATTTGAAGCTAACTATAGGATTCCAACTTGGTAGTATTTCCATAAAACAACTCTAAAATAAAAAATTATGAATCATAAAATCCATTCCTATGAGGCTCCATCCTAGCTTATCCCACAATTAAAAACATAGTTGACCACTATCTATGTGAAATTAGAACATTTCACAAGTGCTTTAATGTCACATTAAAACAAATATAATGTGGAAAAATTTGAAAAAATGCACCTAACCCCTTCACATGTTTTCCACACTCATGCCATGATCATACAAACTTCATCCTAGACCATAAAAAGCATACTCAAGTTAGAGGTCCTTTATCAAAAAACCAAAATAATTGACTATTGATGATAAATAAATATTATTATTCAACCAAATTAATCAATTTGTCATAGAACCAATGGAAATCACTGATTTTCCATTCATGGAAAAGACCTCAAGAAACTACACACCAAAATCCCATGGTATTTTCCTAAAACTCCTAAAAATAAAATAATCATCATTCAACATCTCTATGATCATCATTCCACCCCAATTTTATGAAAACCCTACAAAAAACATTATGAAATTTATTTAGAACTAAATAATGTGTAATGTGAAACATATCACTACTTTCTCATTCCTCAATACACCCCACCATTTTCCCCAACCAATTAAAAAAATCCAACCACGTTCTATTATAATCTTCATCAAAACCCAAGGTGCAACTAACTTAAATTAGTTATACAAATATGGGGAAAGAACATATGGATTACCTTGATCCTATGTGGTGAAATATCCTCAAATAAATCCATATTCAAGGGGGATCCCTAGAGTGAATGGGGTGTAGTAATACCTCCCCCTAGTTAAAATCTAGAAAAAGGGAGGGTTATAGCCCTAAAATGATGTTTCTAACCCTCAAAATAAAACACCCTCATGCATACTAGATACATATCTGGTATTCATCGAGTACCTGATGCCCCCTTGGTATCCTATATCCTAGTGGCATCATTGGATTTTTTTTTGAAGCTCTACAAGGTACTAAATGGGTCTTATTTATATGTTTGTAGGCCCAACACCCCTATAACCCATTTCCAATATCTAAAAGATCAATTCAAATACCTAACAATGTGTAGAAACATCCCAGAGGGATGTATTATTCCAAAAAGTGTGATATGAATCCTGGTTCTCAAAATGCCTCTTTTGTAAGAGCTTGAAATTCAAATTCTCTCAAAATTTCACATCTCATAACTATACATGTAGTTACCTGTATAAATACACATATAAAATTGAATATATATATACATATGTAATGTGTCTTTAAAATTTATTTTAGTAATGAATATTTATATTAATATATATATATATTAATTCACACACACCCACACACACAAATATATATATATATATAATAATATAACAAGAATACAAACATATACTAATGGTATGACACAAATCTCTTAGTCAAATCCATGTGTTGGAACTAGGATGGATCGTAGTTTTTTTATATTACTCGCAACTAAATCATTGATAAAAAATTACATTTATAAACATTTTTATTATAATGAAAGTGTCATGATTCTATCGATGCTATAATCATTAGTAGTTTTAAACTTCTTAAAAATGTAATTTTTATCATTGGTAAAAGATATATCATAAAAAATGGTTAGATAGTTTTCCTTCACATTTCTGAACCACAACCTCAATTAATACATTCTAACTCATACTTTATGGTATAATGATTTCAAATGTGTTTTATCTTATAAATTGAAAATTTTAAAAGTTTTAAATACTAATATGAATGCAAATTGATATTTAGATTATTATATCACTAATTGATTTTGTTATAAAAAATTTATCATGATAGATTATGTAAAATACAAGATCTTACGATTCTTGAAATAATCAAATTATAATGTAACATAAAAGTTAATGATCTATGTTTAGTCGTTCCTTAAATGGTTTGATTTTAAGATTTTGGATTAATCAAGTTTAAATATTTATTTTACCAATATGATATGGATTATAATTTTAAAATAAATAATATAATGTGGATTCATAAGAATTTGGTATTATTACACACCTCCAAATTTTAATACTCAAAATAAAAATATTTTGTAATAAATTTTTGGATTAAAATACAATATATATCATAAATGAAATTATTTCAATTAATATTTTCATTTTATATTAAAAATAGATAATCTATTTTTAATTTGTAAATTTTAATTTTTTTTTACATTTTCTAAAAATTTATTTTCAATTGTATTTTTAAACAAACCACATAAAACATTTAATTAAATAAATTCAATGAAAATATATCAAAATAATGGAAAATATATATATATATAAGGAAATATTCTAATAATTTAATGAAAAACTAAGAGAATAATATTTTTTCGTGGACGGTGGGCACCCATAGTTATTTAAAGGTAGGAAGGCTTGATTTTGTAGGGGGTGGCCAAACCACACAACCTCGTTTAGAGAATAGAAGCAGTAGTTGCAGTAGGTAGCTAATAAAGTGGGATCTCTCCTTGTAGTTTTTTTCATTGGATTTACTGACAATCATCTACTAGAAATTCATATGTATGTGGTATTTTGTGAGGTGGTTTCCCCACATATTTGACATAGTGATTTCAAAAGTTTTTCCTTGTATTAGTGAGGGAGTGTTTACCAACTTTTACCCACAGTGATCCATCTATTTAACTATGAATTTTTACACCTTTCATTTGGGTGTCAACAATATTCATTTATTCATTTATTTCCATGTTTTTAGGAACTTCATTTTGGCTCAAAATTATCACTACACTATTTACCCATTCATTTACAGTCCCAAAAACTAGTATCATAGGATGGTTATTTCCTATGGTAGTTCACTTTTTTTGTATTACTATTTTCCATAAAAGTTTCTATGATATATGAATAGTACTCTATTTGATCTTTTATATAAAAAATATATTGAAATTATTAAATACATAGTTTTTAAACAGAGGACGTTCTGAACTTACAATGTTTCCATATTTTTGAAGAAATTAAAAATATATTAATACAATAGGAATAATTTTCCATTGTGGAAAATGGTGATATAGGAAGTGTTGTAGAAGGATAATTGCCTACTGGTAATCAAAAAATGTAAAACAAGTATAATGATGGATCATGGTTCTAGTGGGATCTAGATTTATTAAATTCATATAATTTTTGAAATTACATTGAGTAATGAAGATATACTAGTTAGTAAAGAAGAGAAAAATTATTTTATGTTGCCAGTATCTTAATGATGCATCGATAATCAACTCAATTGTAACATGGAACATGATATCCTGATGGTAATTGTTTCATTAGTATGAAACTATACTAAAAGAAATTATGTATATTGGTAAAAAAACACACTATGATGATCATTGGAGTGGTATAATAAGCTAGATGATCTGTGATAGAATATTTTATACCATCCAAGGAGGAATCTATGGGAAGGTCCTGAAGAAAAACATATTGTCTTTGGGACTTTTTTATGATGTCTTGTGAAATAATCATACCAATAATTGTGTTATTAAATTTTTTAACGTTCGGCATGTGGTTAGGAAGATATAGAATCTCTCAAATATAAATTACATTCTTATGGGTGAAATATATAATGATTTATAGGTAGTTTTCACATCAACTACATTGAAGGAAGTATTAATGATGTCAAAGCATCAAAATCATGAAAATATGTCATAACGAGTCTTGATCATTATTTATAATCACAAGTTGTTTCATATGTTTAAAATGGAATCCATATCTTTTTTGGGCATGGTGTTTTTGAGAAATCAACAAATTTTAGAGTTCCAAATATAAATAACAAGATGAAAAGAGATCTTATATTTGATCCTTTCTGTCATTGTGAAAGCATCAGTTATATCACTTGGAGGACTAAAAAACACTCTATAATTTATTAATTATTATTACATGATATTATATGTTTACCAAGTCAATAGGAAAGTTGATGTTTTTTAGACAAAAAGCATTCATTGAATGAGTGATATTTAATCTGACTATAAGATCAAGTTTGAGAGGAATGAGAATAATTTAGAATAAATAGTAATGATTTTGATATTTTTTTAATGTGAATGCATCATGTGATAAGTTGTACTGGAATGCAATCTTCTGTATAATGGAATGATCTAGATAATTAATTGAACCCAATTGTATAGAATAAGTGTGGTGTTTAAAACTATTGGAATTTTAAAAACATTTTTCATAGAAGCATCGAACACTCCCTATTATGTGAAAAAATTGATCTCCATTAATGGATATTGAGTTTAAGACACTAATGGTGATGTGGACTATTAAATATTCTTAGTTACATACCTTTGGAAGCCATGAATATGCATTTTTTAATGACCATGAATGATATAATTTCAATTTTAGGTCCACAAAATGTATCTTCATAGGGTTGATGATAGTGTCACATGGTATCATTTTTTTACCCCACTACCCACAAACTTATAATTGGTAGATATTTTATTTTTTATAATATAAGTCAAAAATTACAACTTTTTGAGACATGCAATAATAGAATACAAAAACTAAAATAGTTATGGTGGAGGATAAATCCAAGAAAGAACCAATTTTCTATGAGGCATTACTAGAGCATGATGATAAGGTATTTTCTGATTATAGACAATGATTTTTATCTCGAGAGAAAAGGTCACTTCTATGGAACATAATTTATTTAAATAGAATCAATATTGTTTAATTATTATTAACATAGGATAAATATTCATCTTCTTTTATAGAGTAAATCCAAATTCCAGATGTATCCCCATAGATAGCAACGATGCTAGAGGAACGTGAATCACTACAAAATAATTCATCTAGGGATCCTTATCAACTACCTCATGGAAGGAATGAAATCAAGAACCAATGAGCCTTTAAGATAAGGTGTGATGTATAAAACTAATTTAAATGATAACATGAAAGACTGATGGTTTATGGATATGTACATAAGTAGGGTATTATTTCAATGAAATATTTTATCCTATAATAAAATTGATGAATTTTGGGATTACTATTCCTATGTATACTAAATGGATTATACATATAGATTAGCTAGATATGAAAAAATCATTATTCTATTGTATGGGGATTACATGTTTTTTGTGGGCCTCATCACTTTTTAGATACAAGAGATGAAGGAATAGTTGTATTAGGATTTTGATATGAAGGAATTAGGACTGGGAAAAAATATTTATGTGATATACATTTTTAGAGAGATAAATAATTAGAATATTTGGATATCAATGAATAATTACTTGGGGGAAGTATTAAAATGCTTCATTATAAATGATTATTTGAAAATCTATACCACTCTTCCTCTTAATTTCATGTTTTCCTCTATTATTCGTCATAGCAGTGAGGCCGATAGAATGGATATGTCTCAATTACCATATTCATAAATAGTAGGTTGTATGACGTTTAATATGGTTTTAATTAAAAAAGGCATTGAAAATATATTGGGGTCATTAATTGGTTCATGTATAATCTAGGATGGGGGCATTCAAACCTATGGAAAATGATCTTCAGATTCAACAAGGAGACCTTAGTTGATGCATTCTATTATGGAGGATCTTATTTCTCTATTAATGTATATGTTGATTCCAATTTATAAGGTTATTTGGACCTTATTCAATCCACTAAAAATGAGATTTCTAATATTTTATGAGTGGTGAGTATTATTTCAACATTATTTTCATTTTTATTTAAATCCATCATTGAGGTAAACTACATGGAAGCTAAACAAGATTCAAAAGATGTAATTTCGGTGAGAAGGTTTTTGGAGGAGATCAAGCACAAATATTTGCTGATTCCATTATTATTTGATAGTCGTAGAACATTTCACAGAAGAAATGATTTTTTGAGATGTGATTGGTTACCAATCGAATAATCATGTTGGTAATGTGTCAAATGAAAATTTTATTCAAGGTAGGTGGATTCCCATTTTTCTCAAGGGAGGCAGGTGTGATCTTCTAGTGGGTGGCTAAATCCTAGAAACTGTTCTAGAGGAGAGGTGTAGTAGGTAGCATAGGAATCATATAAATAAGCTTCTCTCCTAGTGGTTTTCTAATTAGCTTCATCAAATAATTCATCACTAGTTGTTCATTTGATTTTATTTTCATATGGTGGTTTCCCCACATATTCATGAGAATTATTTATGATGATTTATCTTTGTAATAATGAGGATTGTTTACCCACTTTTACCCATAGTGATCCTTTAATTTTCCAATTGAATTTTACATATTTCATTTTGGGGGGTTTTATAAATTTTTGTTGTTGTCATTTAGTTTATCCGATTTATAAATTTTTTATTTCGCAATTATAACTAAGATAATTCTCATATATTTTTTGATCCCAGCAAAAACCAAACAAAAATAATGAAAAAATATTTTCTGGTCCATATTTTAATAGTAGAGAAAGATATTTCCATTTTTTAAATGGTCAACAACCTCCCCATGTTATTATTAAATTTGAATACATCCCCCATAATTTTCAAAAGGTGTAATTAAAACGACTATTTTGTTAAGAGGTGCATGAGTGGTGGGTGGGGAAATACACATTAACATGGAGACATGATACAATGGGAGAGATGAAGTCCAAGGTGAAGCTCAATTATTAGGGTAATATCTCTCTGTGGTTTTTTCATTAGAAAATAATGTATATTTTGATCACCATTTGAGTTATTCAACATTAGATTATTTTTTGATGTTTAATTTTCATTAATTCAAGAGATATATCAATAAGTGTTTACATTTTTGGAAAGTGAGAGAGTTCTAGTGCACACAATACTCCTAGTATGATCTACCTATTTCTATTTTATTTTTTATTCCACATCATTTGGGGGTCCTGTTTTGTCATGAGTAATTTATTTTCCTTAATTTTCGTACTATATAAAGGATATTAGATTCACTAATACAATATAATTCAAATATTTCTACATCAATTAATGTTTTTAATGCGATTTTATATCTCCAAATTTGCACTTTTATATATATTAATAATTCTCATCATTTTGAGTATACTCTTTGATTCCAACTTCGTTAGACATTTCACATCAAAAAAATATTGAGATCTTTAAATACATATCAATAAAATAGTTAATTTTCTAGACCTCTAGTACATCTAGATGAAAAATTAATACAAGAAAAATAATAAATAAAACAAGTTTTCATTATGGAATATGAAGATGTGAGATTATGTGTAATAATAAATAAATAATGGAAATTAGTGAGGAATGAGGAGGTGTGACTGAAGAGAAATCGAACGATATGGATGTGATTATTATAGTAAAAGTTCATTTTGAATTGGTTGATATAGTTATATTGAGAATTTTGGAATAAGTATGATGAATGAAAAATGAAATAATCTAATGATGTTGTATAAGAAAAAATCATTGAACACAAATATTTTATTGACGATATAATTATGCACTCTTGGAATGACTGATACATCATTAGTACATGACCTCATTAACAATATAAATACCCAATTCAATTAAATTGTGATGTTGGGAAACAATGTAGGGTAAAATAAAGGTATAGAGATATTTCTCCTACGTTTATATGATTTAAATGATTAACTCATCATAATTTTCACAAAAAATCTCTGAAAAAATATGTTTCACTTAAGAGGAGTGGGATAAAAATATATTGAAGAAAAAAGTCAAATCAAGATTAAGAATGATAAAATAACATCATCATAAAAATATTTTATTCTACCAATGGCAAGTTGAAGATACATTGTGCATAGATCAAGTGGGAGTAAGAGCCATGTTATTTACAAATCAATGTGCAGTAATAATTATATCACATGTTAAAATTATGAAATTATAGCTTACATGAAAAATAATTGTTAAAATAAGAAATTAGTTAAAAAACCATTGAACTAAATATTGAGACTACTTTTAAATTCCTTAATATACAAATCTGTGAAGCAGTGATAATCATGGGAGGTATAAAACACTTTATTGAGTTATGGTTAATTTTTTGGGTATAATTAACCTTATGCTCAGATGTTATCACATTAAATATATATGGAATAACCATTGATCTGCGCCGCAAAAAAAATTGAACTCACATAAGCAATGTATGAAAACAAAAAATATAATAATCACCGAATTCACCACACTAGAATGTATAAAAAAATGTTGGAAGGAAATTTTGAATGATTCAGAGTGAATGTTACCAAACAATAATAGCCCAACTTTATGTGGTTTGAAAATATACTTACACCACTATGGGAAAGCTAAAAAATATGTATTCAAAAAATTTATGATTATTACAATATCGATTAATCTATAATCCCATGATACAAATGTCCCTCTTATTACATAATGTTTACTCCTATATATTAAATTGGTTTGTCCATATTCCAGTCTTTATAGTGAGTATGAACATTTATATCTTATATTTATGGGTATCCCTCCATTTTGTGAAAGACATCGACCACATTAACTTCAACTTAGTGTTACTGGTCATCAATTCAATAAATTGAGGGATTTTTCTCTTAAATATAATGTTTAGTAAATATATACAATACATTTACAACAAAACACAATGGAAATATAATACACAATGTTATATTTCTCAAGGTAATTTTTGATTACTGGATTCTTTCAGCCTACATCTAAATCACCAGTCATTACTACTACCACTTAAAAATCATCATATGTTCTAAAAAATGTTGAATGTCTCAAATCACTAATTTCATTATTTTTAATCAATTATTTGATTTTTTAAAAAACACAAAACCTAAATATCTCAAACTTGGGTGTCATTTTCATGCTTAAACAACAATTCCTCCATCAGTATCCAAAAAACACTATAATTTTTAATCTTTATTTGTAGTTATCTACTTCATATAACCTAATTCTGGTACCCATATCCTGACTAATGTACAACACTATGTGGAAACATCATACACTACAAACCTTTTCAAAATTTCTTCCAAATACCCAAATTCATCTACCTTATATTGATATAAAACTTCTTTCACCAATGACTTCTAGATGAAGTGATAATTTAGCTATATTTTATTTTTCTTAGAATGAGACATTGAATTGATAGCGAAGTGGATCAGACATTGTGAATAAAAACATTCCAAAATTATTAATTGTTATGAGATCTTCTAACACCTCTTCTTGTGGATCCATCTCATTCTTAACATCCTTTAATAAAAGGTATTCCACTTATATTGATGAATGTGAATCTACATGTTGAATAATTAGTAAACAACACATGGTTGTGCCTCCAAAAATAAAACAATATCTGATAGTACACATTCAAATGTCAAAATATTTACCAAATTATGAATCCATATACCCCAAGTATCCCTGAAGGGATGATGTCATGAACCAACCCGGGTTGACCCCAAACCAGTAAACCAAGACGATTCCTAACATGGCTCGGGAGGTGTTCTTGATCCTCTCAGGAAAGCAAATAGTTTCAGAAATAAAATATTAATTAATAGAAAATTTTTTAAATATAAAAAAATCCATGAAACAACAAGAACACCAAAAATAAATAAATAAATATCCAATATAAACATCATTTTACATATTTCTAAAAATACAACATGTCAAAAAAGGAAGATGATGACCATAATGTTGGTATGTCACCTAGAGGGACAATCTCAAATAATAAAACCAACCATCAACCCCAATAATCAAAACCAAAATGAGAACGATATTAAAAGCTAAAAACAAAAAAGAACTGCTGGAATCCATATTAAAACATCATAGGCATGCCTAAACAAATATTCTCCCAAAAGAATTCATTTAAATGAAATAGAAATAAATTTTAAGTTAGAATGAAATTATATAAAATGTTTATTTCACACATTTTCACTTTGAAACATATCAGAGACCATTTCCAATTTTACATTAAAATATATAATCTTATCTATGTAGAAAAAATTCACATTTTCAAATAGGAATGTGAAAATTTTAATCAAAATGGGGAAATGAAACTGAGAATCAACTCTGAAGTAATCTCCCATAATATTTTTAATTACATCACATGAACATTAGCCAATAATTACACCATACAACATAGATATAGAATTAATCACATAAAAAGGGCTGTGAGAAATTAAAAATAAAGAGTAACTGACCAAGAATGCATCTCAATCATCCAATACAGAAAAAGAACTATAAAAAACATGGGATAACCTAAGATATTAGTGGAATAATTTCTAACATACTATATATATTGACTCCTCCTAAAGCCATGCCACATATATGAAATCGATTTTAAACCAGACACTCAACTCTGCCCTACCTGTTCTAACTGAGTTTCACTATCCCATATCAATAAAAAATACCTCAAGATATGGGCCACAAGTCGGAGAAAATTCCAAAGCTAGTGCAGAAACCATTCACCAATAATCTGATAGATATGTTAGGATCCCATTTCATAAATAATGTGGTGGAGTGACAATCATGCTGAGAAAGAATTCACTCACAGGTACAAATATCATATAAATGAAACTCTTATAACTAGTCACCCATTGAGCCACCCTAAGGAACAATATATTTCATTTCATATATTCATAAATAAGGGAGCCTTTTAGTGTTGGCCTTCCACAACATTAAACAGAACCATGAAAGAGCAATTATCCAAGGAGATTTTTCAAGATTACCAATTTAAATAAAGTTACAAATGGGATTTATACACCCCTCAAGAAATTAGTAGTTTCCAAATAACCAAATCCATCATTTTAAAAAGGTGAAAACACCCTATTTATTATTTCAAAATCACTTTGGAAATTCAAAATAAGAACTCACTCCACCTTCAATAATAGAATCCACTTTCATAAAAATTTATAACGAACCACAAACCATCATCACATGTAAATGTTTTTCATAGAGCCAAATTTACACCCCTTTCAATCCCAAAAAAATTTTATATCAACTTCATAAAATCCCAAGAAACAATTTGAATTCCAAAAATAAATTAAAAAATCGAAATAATGCTTCATAAAGAACAAATCACTCAAAACTGCCAACTGGTCATTTTATCAAGAACTTGGTTTGCATCACATATCAAATAATTCCATATACTTCAAAACAATAAATTAATAACACCACATTTCTCATAAAAAAAGTATTTTAAAATTCATACATTATTAATTAACATATAAAATGTTGAAAAAAAGGATGAAACCAATAATTATTAAATCTATACAGAATGTGAAATGTGAAACATAACTCTAACACGGGGAGTTTCATGGCCGCCCTCCTGAAAAAATCTCACAATGGTTTGAGGAAGAAATTAAAACCACAAGAAACATTAAACACATAAAATACCCAAATTTAGCACAATAAAATAATAATCTAACATCTAAATGGCCATGGGAGATTGGGAGAGAAATGTAAAATGTAAAGAGAATGAATGCGAATAAGAGAGGAGGAGAATACCATGATGATTCACCCCAAAAACCTGAAGAATCACTAGATCCAGACCATGGAAGAGGAGGATAATATTAGTGATTGGGGATGCTGCTCTATTTTGGTCCTAAAATCTTGGATAAGGGAGAAATGGGTGTTTTGGGGATAAAACACAAATAAGGTACAAGAGTAATTCACATTTTTAATGATGTGGGAAAAGCACATGGTTAGGTGGAACTATTTCCCAAAACATGTGCCCATCGTGTGACATGGTTCTGTACAAAATTACAGAACCATGTGAATTCGTTCTTCACATTTTTTCTAACCTTGCATGGGTTATGAACCCCAACTATAAGAAAAAAATTGACACAAATTTTTTCATGGATAATGGGTCATAGTTTTCCATTACCATTCGAAAATCATGTGACAAATATTTCCATGCTAAAATCACTGATTTCACTAATAACTCATGTGTAAACTATGAAATAAGCATGGATCCATAGCTAAAAAATAATATATTCAAATTTTAACTCATAACACCCTGATCTCGAGAGAAAAAAATATACCAAGATGATACAGAATAATATATGGAGACAAAACGTTGGTCATGACAATTCTCCCCACCATTACGTTTCCACCCCTATAAAGCCACATCATTTTCTAGTTGTCCAATCAAAGAAAAAAGATTCTCCAACCACATGATCCAAATTATTAATACATGGACACCTAAAAATCTACCAAAACAATCTTTATACACTACCCTAAAACAATCCTATAATCCTAATCCACTTTTAATGAAATTATATAATACTTAGACATCAAACTAGAAAACCCGGTTACAAGAAAACCCATTGGGCATGCTACTAAGTCCAACCCCTTTCTTAGACATAGGGGAAATAGATTTTATTTAAAATCAAAAAAACAACCACAACCAATCCATAACTTAATACTTATTTAGTTTACCAACACGAGAGGCTAGAATGGACTCCCCGTCATTAAAAACCTACAAGCACCAATCAACTCTAGCAGAAACCATATGATGATCCAGGGTAGGTCTCCCAATAATTAACGAAAGAGAAATATTATATTCATTAGCATATTATGACTTGGGAATCCCATCATAGACTAAATTGGGTCTTCCTGCTTAGAAAAACCCAACCACAAGGAGGAGGGATCCCAAGGTATGAGACCCTGTCCCAAATGGAAATCCCAACCATGACACCTAGTCCACAAAATATTAAACCATCTCCAAAAGAGAAAAACAAAAACAAAAGTAACATAGTAAGGCTGACCAAACTAGGATAACAAAATAGATATTGAAATTTAAATATGTACGACCTCTATATTACAATAAAATGAGCCCACTAGACATTATTACATCCTAAGATTAATTATTGAAAAAAAAATAATATAATAAGGGAAAAATAGCGTAACACATTTTACAAAAAAAATATAACCCTCGATGATGAGAAATACATAATTGAGAATATAAAACATTCCCCATTATATAACTAGAGACTAAATACTTTCCAATGTTCTTCACATACCTAGTTCATGTTGATGATGTGCATGATTTACTCCATGTCCAATGGAAGAAGATATAATGTTTTGAAGCATCCACTACCTCATAATAACAAGATGATAATTCCCCAGAGAAACACCATCATTAAGTGTTACGAGATACCACAACAAAACCCATTTTGAACCAAAATAACATATAATGCCACCTATCTTGCTTCAATACAACAAAGAACTTTTACAAAGATATGGATTTAGAAGAAGCGCATGCATCATCATATTTCACCCTTATGAGAAACAGTTGATTAAGTTACAAGAAAAAGACACTTCCAATTAAAATATTGAAATTAAAATTTTCCAAACATTAAAAACAATGTCTATTAAAATTTAATATCTTAAGAGATCAACAATATAAAATTTAACTTTATAAAAAAAAGAAAATACCATGAATCACAACTGAAAACAAGCACCACAATAAAAGAATAATTACATAGAATTGAACGTGAAACTGATTAAAAAAATCATCCAACTCTTTAAATGATGTTGGGTATATTTATAATGGATCTGTATATATTCACGATACATCCTAAAAACACTTGATATAATTTTTGATAATCAACTAGGTTTCCACAGGCACGTATGATTTTTGAAGCATTCAGACATGAGGAATTTTTCTGATCTGTCTTGACACATTGATGTCACACCATCATCCCATTATTAGAGGATGAAAACAAAATATCTATAATAATTTTGATTCTATGACCATTACTAACATCTTCAGGTTGACTCCCCATATTCTTATTTGGATTACCATTACTGTTACATGAGACTAAAAGATGTTTGGAGGCCTCAAGAGATCCAACAAGCACAACTTCAACCTAGATATCTTGCCTCACCATGTTGGAAAAGTGTTTTGATAGAACGCTAACACCTTAAACTGTAGATCTGTTCAATTTACACTCTCAAAACTTAGGGCCTTCATGTAATAATTTGTATCCCACGCTATAAGGTGAGGAACTAGATCCAAAAAATGTACTTCTGTACTGATACGTCACCTTACTAAAGACATCACATTTCTATCCGCTTCATCAAATTCATTGCCTCAAAGAAATATTTTTGGATGACTGAATCCTTTAATAACACCTAGAAAATATCTTCCCATGTCTAGGTCTGAGAGACTAACTTCCTCCACTTTTAGGTTTGACCTTTTAAGATGAAGTTATAGAAGATACCCTTTAATGACTCAGGAAACTCATGGAAACTGATGTTTCTTTATATTTTCACATCCACTATTCTAGTAATAGAGGATCCTCTTAATCATAAAAGAGAGTATGGTTAATCATTCAAAATTAAAAAATGTATTCCTCATATTGATCAACTAAACGGACCACTAATGGTAATCTAACCATTGCTTCAGCACGAATATCCATCGAATATTTGATGGGGGTAGGTGATTACATTATCTTATATTATTATATTAACTGATGAATTGTGTATTCTTATTTAGGAATTCAGGGTTTAGTGTTCTTACATATTTCCATGAATCCTCTATTATTCTTGGATTATGAATCCAATGAATGTGTTGGAATTCAAAATGTTATGATTTAGATGAAAGCATAATAAAACATAGTCATATTAACTATACATGTTTTATCATCTTATGTTGGATTACTAAAATCATAAAATTGTATGATTTATATATCTATATTGAAGAATGAATTAAATATTGTTTTAATGGAATGACTTTTTATTATAGTGGTTTATTGGAATATTTTAGAAACATATTTCCCCTTGAAATGGGATAATGATATGTGATTTCAAATGATGATGTATTTTATGGAGATAAGATTTTAATCCATGTGGAAATTTGATGGAATATAATTCTTATATCGTTTTGAATTATAATGATATTTCATTTCCAAGAATGATGTATCTTTAGGAAAAGTTATTTTTAATTTATGTTATATGAAACTGATTTTCCTCATGATGTGAGAAAAAATATGGATTGTTATAAAATGATTGGCAATAGTATAGGAATAGCACGTGGAATCTTGAGAAACATTATAGTGGGTTGGAATTGGGAATATCATTATAGGAATGTTATCTTTTATGTATATAGTATATATGAGTATAACTCTAACTAAACTATGGATTTAATGAAATAATCATGTGGTTAAATTTTTAGGGTGGTATTCTATCCATTCTCATTTGTAATCTTATGGAGCTATGGTGGGAACAAGTTATGTCTATTCCCTGAGGTGTGAGAATATTAGCTATCCAAATACAAACGTGTCTTGAGAAATATTTTCTTATTTGTTTCTATTTTTTTAAATTGGATGTCTATTGATTATTTTATATTTGAAATATTTGAAAAGCCATGTATATTTTGAATGATTTCAAAAAAAATGGTATCACGTAATGTTACATGAAGAATGGATTTTTATAATTATTTTTTATAGAATTTTATAATTGTAAATTTCTCTTATTTAATGTAATTTTTGGAATATTAATTTCATGTCTTTTTTTTGTTAAATATGAATAATAGGTTTGTCACATTAATAGTTCTTATGAAACAATTTGGCGGGATCCAACTTCTATTGTTTTATTACGCACTACACAAACATTTTGGTGTTTTTATATCATGTTTTATTTTATGTATCTAATTACATTGTACAGTATTCTATTGGAAGGTATCCATGTTAGTGGGGTTTGTGAGTTTGGTGGTGAAATGGTTCACATATTTACTGGTGGTATCATGGACATTTTATTAAAGGTTTTTCAATTTTGTATTGGTGGATATTTTTCCATGTATATATCGTGTACAATTTATAAGGACCCATTCTTTACCTACATTATTATTACTTCAGAATTAAATCATACTTATTACAACATATAATAAAACCACGGTAGGACTATATATGTATAGTGACTTTAGAAACTAGGAAACATAAACAACTGGTTCATAAAGCATCTATATAGTCTCATGTTTATTTCATCATATCTATATTACCTTTTGGAATATCCTACTTAATAACCTTCTTCCTGACCTGGGGAAAGAAAACATACAAAAGAGTAAGCTCAACTACTCAGTAAGGGTAACCAAATGAAATATCATATTCATAAGAACATAGCATTTCAAAAATCATAACATGCAAAATAGATCATAATATCATAACATCGGATAAATCATAGTAGGGAAATTTAATCCCAATAATAATAAAATAAAACATGTAACTTTGTGGCATACACACATAATCATATAAAATCAAATCTTATTAGTCAAGACTCATTGCCAAGACTATCTTTGCGTACAAAGTCCATTTCAGAACCGAGTTAACTCCCCATTCCAGTCCTGTATCAGTGAACCAGATTAATTTTCTGTTCCATCCATGTCTATCTCATGAGATATAAATCTTTACCCAGTGCTTTAGAGGGAGATATAGGTTCCACCCATCTCATAATTAAACCATTCTTATGTGTTCCACAAAAACATAAATAATACATCATAACATAACCCATGTAATAAAAATGAGATTCTTAACCATCATGCCACCATAACATAAATCATATAAGATAATAGGGCTCCATAAAAATAATTCCATAACAATCATATCAATGTAAAAATAGGTATAGAAACAGATCCCTATATTATATTAGATGGAAAATAATTTCGATAAAACACTTGAACTTTATTCTTGAGGAAAATATCTTTTCTACTTCAAAAACATTTTTCCTTTCTTAACATGTCATAAAATTTTAAACTAAAAGAATTTAAATAAAAATAAACTTGAAAACTTGTATTGTAAACTTCATGGAAATATTGTTCTAAAAATACATTCATGCTGTATAAGTTAAAAAAACATTCTTCTCGTACTTTGGCCAGAAAAGTCAAAAAGTACCTCACACTAAAAATGACAAAATATTCCGTTCACATCTTTTACTAAAAACTAAAAAAGGGTAAAATTTTATATAAAATATTGTAGGAGGATATAAATAATATTACATATTGAGAAAACATGGATGTGGATGATAAATATGCCCCAGTAAATTCAGAAGTATAAACAATCTCAAATAAAAATGTGATTGTGAGATTTTCCCTTACATTAGGTTTGATATGCTTTGTACGTGTCCGAAACAACTGATTAATGATTTAAATAATTTCATTGACTTATTCCAGAATGATAATCAATGTTATGATAAAATATATGGTCATATTCTTAGCTTCATATTAGTAATATTTCATTGCTAATTGTTATTTGGGTGTTCATTACTTCATGTTCTTATGCATGTCTTGGAGAATAAATTCATATTACTATTTTAAGGTTATAGATACCTTATTTAAAAAATGGTATTAGTGTAATATATACCATATTTATTCATTCAATTCATTTATATAATCTTTATTCAATTAAGATCATGTAGAACGAGTCGCATCACATTGTGGAGACGGTAGGCCGTACGTACGCAGGAGCGATGATATCGTTACCAAAACCATTGAATGGTATTGGAGTGGAATATTGAATGTTTCATAATTAGTGTAATGTTATAATAATCATATATAGTTATGCTTTACACCATTATACCCATCCAAGTACGGTGGTGGTAGAACACAGATTACACCATGACGAGGAGACAGTATTCAGTACGTATGCACGCGTGGTGATTTCATTTTACGTAGGATGGATAGAAGGTGAAATAGGGTTATTTCATATTTATAATAACATATCAGTATATGAGTTACTAATATTTTTAATTTATGATGAAAAAATAAAGCTGAATAAGTAGAAGAAGATATAAATTGGAAATAATCAGAAAAGGATTTTACCTCTTCATTGATGCGCCTCTTATTAACCTCCTCTTAGGGCACTAAAGTTGGACTTTGAAGAAGATCAGGACCTCTAGAATGTTTATAGGGATGTTGAGAAGAGAACTAGGTAGGATTTGGCCGACCCTGAAGACTCAATATGGTGTGAGGAGGAGAGGGAAAAGGTTCTCGTTTATAAAGGAGGAATGGGGCACCATTGGAATTATAAAAAATATTAATTAATAATAATTAAAAACCCACTTAAAACCTCCTTAAATGACTCATATTCTAAGAATAGATGATATAGGGTTGTAATATCATCATCCAATAAAATTTAGACATGCTGTGAATTTATATTAAACCATATCAAATTGATTTATCCTTATTTAATCTATTTAATTTTATTTGTATTAATAATATTCTAAATTTTAAATTAATATAAATAATTTCTTATGTCAAATGAATTATACTTAATTAGATAATTTATTACATTTTAGAACATATAAATTTATATTTAAAATTTTAAAATATTTTTGTGATTCTTAAACAATTTTATAATTTGTTATTTTTATAAAATAAAAATAGTGTCAATTCTCACACTATTCATTTACTTGAATGTAAATAAAATATACATCGAGCATATATTCGAAATAAAAGATTTAAGAGATTAATAAAATTTCATATTTATCTAGAAAATTAGTGGAGCATATAAAATAGTTCATATATATTTATTTTAAAATTTTTAAAACCATTTATTTGATATTTCAATCAATAAAATAATGTCAACATCACTATTGTTTCACCTTTAATGATATTTATTGAATCCCTAAAAATACTAAATAAATTTATATTATGGATATAATTTTATTATATTTATAAAGATTATTCATGTTCTATGTTTAATGAAGTTTATCACTAATTTAAAATTATTATACTTATAAGATTTAAGAGAGTCACATGTTGTCACTTTCTTTGGTTTCAATAATAATTAAATTGTTTTCACTGTCATAAGTCTATAAAATTAATCTATTCCGACCCTTAGGTGATTTTGGTCGACTTTTAGTCATCAAATATAATTTTGGCAGGTGTTAGGGTAATTTTATAATCTTATTTTTACCCTTAATTACCCGATTTACCTTTAACTACAGTAGATAAAAATTATTGTAGTTATTGTTCATAATATCAAAAAAATAAGAGTAAACTATTAATATAATTTGGAACCACTAAATTTAAATATGGAATCCATTTTTCAAAATTCAAATCATAGAAGTTGTATAAATTAATTTAAAATTAGTCCTGTTGTTAAGAGAACGGGTTTTAAAAGTTAAATCATTGCCAAAGATTGAAATGTTTTTGCCTATGAATTCAATGTAAAAATCATGGTAGTGAAATGAATTATATTAAATGGTAAACATATATTCAATTTATACTTTAAGACCAATAAATATTATTATTTAACCATATAAATTATTGTAATGAAAAAGTTGTTTTTAGGTAAAATATAGCGTGTTTTTACTATTAATTAAAATATGAATGTTATCAGAATAATATGAAAAATTTATCAAATTTTTTTTATATCCTGATTTCAGAAAATAATTTCATTTTATCAAATTGAACTTATAAACATGTCAGAAACTTTATTTAATGTGGTTCCTCTATCAAAAGGCGAAAAAACTGTATCTTAAAAAAAATACTTATTTTACCCAAAAATTTCATTTTGTTCTCATACTGTGTTCTAGAAAATGTGTCAGATGTACAATAATGTTATAAAAATCAATATTTAGTTAATACTATTCATAACCTCTAGTCAAAAATAATATTATAACAATATATCGTTGTTTAGTGAAAACCGGTATTGCCTACTACACACGCTATCGAGGAAGGCCGTGATTGCGTGTAACACAAGCCAATCCAGTGTTGTGTGTAATGAAAGATTTCTTTGGTGTTGCGTATAACATAAGATAAACAAAAAAATATTTCCCATAAAATATCAGGGTGTTACATTCTACCCCCCTTAAAATGAATTTCGACCTCGAAATTTTTCACTACGTAACAAACAGATGAGGATACCTCTCCCTCATCATATCATCTTGTTTCCATGTAGCTTCTTCTAATTGGTGGTTCCTCCATAAAACATTAACCATGTGAGTGGTCTTGTTTTTTAGAACTTTTTCTCTAAGATCCATAATCTCTATCGGTTGGTCTTCATAAGAAATATCTTGCTCTAGCGGTACATCTTTTGATCATATTGCATGTGAAGGATTAGGTATATACTTTCTCAGGAGATATACATGGAACACTTCATGAACATGAGAGAGATTCTGTGGAATCACCAATCGGTAAGGTACCTCCCCAATACGATCCATTATTTCAAAAGGACCGATATACCTAGGGCTCAGCTTTCCCTTCATTCCAAATCACATAACTCTCTTCAAAGGAGATATTCGTATGAATACTTTATCACCCACTTCAAACTCGATGTATTTTCTTTGGTTATCGGCATAACTTTTTTGTCGAATCTGGGTTGCTCTTATGTGTTGTTGGATAGATCTGACCTTTTCTGCCATCTCATCAACAATATTAGGTACTAATAGCATCCAATCCCCAAATTCATCCCATTAATTTGGAGTTCAGCATTTCTTTCCTAGAGAGATTATTAAGGAGCCATCTGAATACTAGAGTGAAAGATATTATTATAAGAAAAATCCTCCAAAGGTAGGTGTTGATCCCAAACACATTTGAAATCAAAATATCAAGCTCTCAACATGTCTTCTAGAGTTTTAATTGTCCTCTTAGACTGACCGTCAGTCTGAGGATGATAAGCAGTGCTGACACTCAACTATGTATCCAGAGTATGCTGAAGACTTTTCCAAAACATCGAGGTAAACCTTAGATCCCAATCAAATATAATGGAAAGTGGTAATCCGTGAAATTTTATATCTACCTTCACATATATCCTAAAAATCTGATCAAGAGAGAAATCTTCTCTAATAACAATGAAGTGTGGCGACTTCATAAGACGATCAACTATCACCCAGATAGAATTATTTCATTTGGATGGTTTAGGACGTCCAGTGACAAAGTCCATAGTGATGTTTTCCAATTTCCATTCTGGTATGGGTAATGGTTGTAACAATCATTTATACTTCTATCTCTCAGCTTTAACTTGCTGAAAAACCATGAATCAAGATATATATTCAGAAAAAACTATTTTAATTCCATCCCACCAGAAGTACTCTTTATGGTCCCTATACATCTTCGTGCATCAAGGGTGAATATAGAATGATGAACTATGAGCTTCATCCAATATTTCCTTCTATAATTATGGGATGGGAGAAACACAATCCCAATTCCTGAACCTTATTATTTAATCACAATCAATGTGAAATTCAGGAACATTTCTCACCTTCTTTTGAAACTCAACATCTTATTTCTGTGCCTCTTTAATATTCACATGTATAGATGGTTGACCATTCATTTGAGAAAGATATGATTTTTCCCTTTTATTATAATTCCAAGATCCATCCTTTGTAAATCCATAAATATTGGATATTTTGTGATCCTCATCATGGAATATCTAGCATGTTATTGTTGACTTATGTGTCTGCCACCCTGTTTTATTTCCCATGGTGATAATGAATTGATCAGTCGTACACTTTAATAAGCTCCAACCATCTTCTTTGGTGTAAATTCAGCTCATTTTGTGTGAAAATATACATTAAAAATTTATGATCAGTGTAAATATCACACCATTCACCATAAAGATAATGACTCCAGATCTTTAATGAAAAGATTACCACAGCTAACTCCAAATCATGAGTTGGGTAATTTTGCTCCTGGATTTTCAACTGTTGTGAGGCCTAAGCTATCACCATATCATTTTTCATCAGAACACGCCTAGTCCCTTCTTGGATGCATCACTATATATCACAATCCTTTCTCCACTACAAGGCAGTGTGAGAACAGGTGCACTGGATAACCTTCTTTTCAACTCATTGGAATACTCATCACACTCCTCCTTCCACACAAACATAACTCCTTTTCAGGTCAACCTGGTGAGTGGATTAGATAATCTTGAAAAATTTTTCCGAAAATGTCGATAGTACCCAGATAAACCAAGAAAACATCGTATCTCAGTTACTATTGTTCTTATCGACCATATTTCAATAACCTTTGTTTTTTCTAGATCCATAGATATCCCCTCTTTTTAGATGATGTGAGCCAAAATGAAACTTTTTGAATCCAAAATTCACACTTGGTAAATTTTGCATAAATATTCTGTTTTCTCAGGGTCTTCAATACATTTCTCAAGTGATTTTCATGTTATTCCTTTCTCATTGAATAGACAAGAATATATTCTATAAAGACAACCCCAAACTGATCAATATAGTCTCTAAAGACTCTATTCATTAGATCAATGATGATAGCAGGAGCATTAGTAAGACCAAATGAAATCACAATGAATTCATAGTGTCCATACCTTGTACGGAAGGATGTCTTCAGTATATCCTCCCTTTTGACCCTTAATTGATGATACCCTGAACGAAGATCAATCATGGAAAATATTTTCCTTCACGTAGTTTGTCAAATAAGTCATCAATGCGTGGGAGAGGATATTTATTCTTGATAGTGATCTTCTTAAGTTAACGATAATCAATATAGAGCCTCATTGAGCCATCTTTCTTCTTAACAAACAGAACATTTGCTCCCCAATGTGATGCACTAGGGCATATGAATCCCTTATCAAGATTCTCTTGGAGTTTCTTTTTCAATTCCTGCAACTCAATTGGGGCCATTTTATAAGGTGTCTTTGAAATGGACATAGCACCCGGTACGAGTTCTATTGAAAACTAAACATCACTATCTGGTGGAAGACCTGGAAATTCCTCCGGAAAGATATCATCAAACTCCCATAAAATGGTAATATTCATAATCATGAATTTCTCTCCAACCATTTGAGATAAATAATGTTCATTTATGGGAATCAAGACCCATAAGATGGATGAAATTTCCACTGGAAGGTTATATTCATCCTTGCATCGATAGATGATCATTGATTGGTCAGGAATATGAAATGTGACTTACCTTATTTGGCAATCGATATGAGATACATATAAAGAAATCCAATCCATGTCAAGAATCACATAAAATTTTAGTATAAGATGGATCACAGGATTTGCAGGAAGCACTTTCCCACAATCTTTAATCAGAGAAGAATTTTAAACTTTTGATGTGACCGTTTTTCCATTAGGAGTTGTCACAGCTAACTCAACATCTAATTGTTGTGGTAATACGATGATACCCTTAGAAAATTCATTCAAAATAAAAGAGTTGGTGGATCTAGAATCAAATAAAACATTTTCTACTTTAGAGTGGATGGTAAATGTGCCTTTCACCACTTCGTTATCGTACTACACACCTCCGATAGAAATTGCATGTGACATTCCTTTGTCTTTGTCCATAAGAGTTAGTTGATGTCGATCATCATCATCATCCCTTGGATTATGGAATTTATTAGAATAATGCCCCATATCCTTGAACTTGTAACACTGATGAGTAGGAGGTTGGTTTTGTGTAGCCTTTTCTTTCTTCACATCACTAGACATCTTCTTCCCATCATTGCGACATTCAAATGCCCATGACATTCTTTTCCACATTTGAAACATTTACATATCCCTTTAAGACAAATCCCTCCATGTTTCTTTCCACACTTTGAGCATAAGGGAAAACTCATCTTCTTTTCAGTGTGGTATTTAGATATCCCTTTGAATTCCATTATCATTTTCTTATCAAACCCATATAATTGATGGCTTACTCAAATATCCATATCAACCTTGAGAGCACATAGAAAAACTTTCTCATAGCTATTGATGTCCCTTATAGATAATTCCCTTAGAAGACTTGGTTTTAATCCACTAAAGAATCAATCTATCTCACTCTCAAGTTGGACAATAATCCCAGAAGTGTACCTTGCAAGCCTTGTAAAATTTTCTTCATAGGTACCAACAGATTCATTATCCTTTTTCTTTAGTTCAATAAACTCTTTCTCCATCTTTGATCGAAGAATATGAGAGAAGTACTTATTTAAAAATAAGTTCTTGAACTCGTCCCATTCCATGGACTAAATTTGATCTCTTTGCCTCATATTCTTGATAAGATTCCACCATTGATCAGCTTCACCTTCCAAATGATATACCACTAAGATGAATTTATCATGTTCAGAACATTATAGAACTTAAAATATATTAATAGTGGTACGGATCCATTATTCAGCCACTAATGGATCAGAAGACCCGCTAAATTAAGGTAAACGCTGCTTCATGAAGGATTCGACATATTGTTGCTCCTTCCTTTGCATGTTTGGATGTCCTGCATGATTCATAGCTTGGGAATGTTTTTTGATCATGACTACAAGATTTTTCCTTCGAGCTCCCACAATGTTTGGTTGCTCAGGGGGACATTCATTGCATTTCCTGTCACATTCAGCATTAACACAGTTACGTCTTGTTCCATCCGTTGAGTAAATATAATAATCATAGTGTGATAAGAACTAATCATAATAGGAAAACCACATAATCAATAATAATGTTTTACACTTAAGGTCTTATCATAGGTTATTCATGGCCATTTCAAAAACACTAATATTGTATTCAATGCTTAGACATATCCTTAGGGTTCTTAATAAGGCTTTCACATACTAGTTTCCAAAGGATTACTATACCTTTCATCTGATACCAACTATAATGAACCATACTTTACATACATTATTATTACGTCAGAATTGAAGCATAATTATTACAAAATATAACAGAACCATGGTAGGACCATATATGTATAATGTCTTTAGAAACTGGGAAACATAAAAAACTGGTTCATAAAGCATCTAAATTGTCTCCCATTTATTTCATCATATCTAGAGTCCTTTTTGGTATATCCTACTTAATAAACTTCTTCCTGGCCTGGGGAAAGAAAACATAAAAAAGTGTGAGCTCAAATGCTCAGTAAGGGTAATCAAAGAAAATATCATATTCATAAGAACATAGCATTTCAAAATTCATAACCTGCAAAAGATATAATAATATCATAACATGGGATAAATCATAGTAATGAAATGTAATCACAAAAATCATAACATAAAACATGAAACATTTTGGAATAAACACATAATCATAGAAAATAATTTCTTATTAGTAAAGATTCATTGCCAAGACTATCTTAGCAGACAAAGTCTATTTCTGAACTGAGTTAACTCCTCGTTCCAGTCCTGTATCACTGAACATGATTAACATGTTGTTCCAGCCATGCCTATCTCATGAGATATAAATCGTTACTCAATGCATTGGAGGGAGATATAGGTCCCACCAATCTCATAATAAAACCATTCTTATGTGTGCCACAAAATCATAAATCATACATCATAGCATAACCCATGTAATAAAAATGGGGTTCCTAAACATCATGCCATCATAACATAAATCATATAAGATAAAAGGGCTTCATAAAAATAATTCCATAATAATCAAATCAATATAAAAATAGTTATAAGAATACAACCCTATATTATATAATATGGAAAATAATTTTGATAAAACACTTGAACTCCATTCTTGAGAAAAATATTCTTTCTAATTTAAAAACATTTTTCCTTTCTTATGATGTCATAAAATTTAAAACAAAAATAATTTCATTAAAAATATACTTGAAAACTTGTAATGGAAGCTTCATGGAAATAATTTTCTTAAAATCCATTCAGGTCGTATAAGTTAGAAAAACATTCTTCTCGTACATTGGCTAAAAAAGTCAAAAATTACCGCGTACTAAAAATGACATAAGATTCTTTCATATCTTTCACTAAAAACTAACCAATGGGTAAATTTTGATATATAAACTTGTATGAGGATATAAATAATATTACATATTGAGGAAACATGGATGTGGATGATAAATATTCCCCAGTAAATTCAGAAGTATAAACAATCTTGGATAAAAATGAGATTGTGACATTTTCCCTCACCTTAGGCCTGATATTCTATGTACGTGTCTGAAAGTCCTGTATAATGATTTAAATAATGTCATTGACTTATTAAAGAATCATAATAATTGTTATTATAACATATATGGTCATATTCTTAGCTTCTTATTAGTAATATTTCCTTTCTAATTGTTATTTGGGTGTTCATTGCTTTATGTTCTTATGCATGTCTTGTCGAATAAATTAATATCCAACATTTTAGGTTATACACACCTTATTTAATGAATTTTTTTAGTGTAATATATTTCATATTTATTCATTAAATTCATTTAAATAATAATTATTCACTGAAGATCATGTAGAAGGAGTCAGATCACATCGTGGAGATGCTTATATACGCACGAGCGATGATATCGTTCCCATAACTATTGAATGGTATTAGAGTGGAAGATGGAATATATCAGAATTAGTATCATGTTATAATAATCATATATAGTTATTATTTACACCATTATACCCATCCGAGTAAGGAGGTGGTGGAAAACAAATAACACCACAGTGTGGAGAGAGTATTCCGTACGTACGCACGTGAGATGATTTCATTTTCCGTAGGATGTATAGAAAGTGAAATAGGGTTGTTTAATATTTATAATAACTTATTATAATATTTGTGAAACTTATGTTATTAATTTATGATGAAAAAAATTAAGCAGAAGAAGTAGAAGAAGAAATAAATTGGAAATAAATAGTAAAGGATATTACCTCTTATTTGGCGCACCTCTTCTTAACCTCCTCTTAGGGCACTAAAGATAGTCTTTGAAGAAGACCCAGACCTCTACTATTTTTCTAGGGAAGTGAAGAAGTGAAATGGGGAGGGTTTTTCTGAGATTTAAGTCTCAATGTGGTTTGTGGAGGAGAGGGAGGAGGCGCCCTTTTACAAGGGTGGAGCTGGGCCCCTTTGGAATTATAATAAATATTAATTCTTAATAAATCAAACCCCACATTAAAACCACCAAAAATGACTCATATTATAATATTAGTTGAGATAGTGTTGTAATATCATCAACCAATAAAATTTAGACATGTTTTGAATTTATTTTAATCCTTATTAAATTAATTTATTTTTATTTAATCTATTAAATTTTATTTGTGTTAATAATAATCAAAATTTTAAATTGAAATAAATAATTATTTATGTGATGTAAATTATCAATAATTAGATACTTTATGAAATTTTAGACCATATAAATTTAAATTTATAAATATTAAATATTTTTGTGATTTTTACACAATTTTATTATACATAATTTTTATAAAATTACAATAGTGTCAATTTTGACACTATTCATTTATTTGAATTTAAATAAAATATAAATAGAAGATATATTCGAACTAAAATCCACAATAGATTCAAAACATGTCATATTTACCTAGAAAATTAGTGGATCACATTAAATAGTTCATATAATATTTATTCTAATATTTTAAAACCATTTATTTGATATTTCAATAAATAAAATAATTTCTACATCACTATTGTGTCACCATTAATGATAATTATTTTATCCTTAAAAATTATAAATAAATTAACATGATGTAGATAATTTTATTATATTTCTGGAGACTATTCATGTTCGAAGCTTCATGAAGTTTATCACTAAATTAAAATTATTATACTAATACTATTTAAGAGAGTGACATGTTGTCTCTTTCATTGGTTTTAATAATAATTAAATTATTTTCATAGTCAAAAGTCTATTAAATTAATCTATTCCAACCCTTAGGTGATATGGGTCAACTTTTAGTCATCCAATAGAATTTTGGCAGGTTTTTCGGTAATTTTATAATCATATTTTTACCCTTAATTACCCGATTTACCTTTAACTACAGTACATAAAAATTACCATAGTTACTATTCATAAAATCAAAAAAATAAGAGTAACCAATTAACATAATTTAGACCCACTAAATTTAAATAAGGAATCCATTTTTCAAATTCAAAACACATAAGTTTCAGTAATTAATTTAAAATCAATCTCGTTGTTAAGAGAACATGTTTTAACAGTTAAAACATTGCCAAAGATTGAAATGTTTTTGCCTATGAATTCAATGTAAAATTAATGGTAATGACATACATTATATTAAATGGTAAAAATATATTCTATTTATACTTTAAAACCATTAAATATTATAATTTAACCATATAAATTATTGCAATGAAAAAATAAGTTTTTTGTTAAAATATAACATGATTTTACTATTAATTAAAATATGAAAGTTATCAGAATAATATGTAAATTTTATCCAATGTAAATTTTTATATCCTGATTTTAGAAAAGAATTTTATTTTTTCCAGCTGAACATATTAACATGTCAAAAACTGGATTTAATTTGGGTGCTCCATCAAAAGGTAGCAAAAGTGCATTTTTTTAAAATACTTATTTTACCCGAAAAAAATATTTTGTTCTCATAGAATATTCTAGAAAATGTGTAAGATGAATAATAATGTTATAAAATTCAACATTTAGTATATACTATTCATAACGGATAGTTCATAATAATATTATAACAATATATCATTGTTTAGTGAAACCTGGTATTGCGTACTACACACGCTATCGAGGAAGGTCGTGATTGCGTGTAACAGAAGCCATGTCAGTGTTTTGTGTAATGAAAGATTCCATTGGTGTTTCGTATAACATAAGACAATAAAAAAAATATTTTTCATAAAATCTCAGGGTGTTACACTATTTATAGTTTTGAGCAATTTTATTTTAAATGAAATGTTTGAAATAATTAATATATATTCTACTATTGTTGTAAATAATTTAGTTTTCAGTGTAGAACTATTCCCAAAGTTAGTTCTTGAGTCCTTGGAACTAGTCACCATCATATAAGGATTGGGAGTGCCCGTCGGGCCATGGCATTCACTAGATTGGGAATCTTCAGGGATATATCTATTTAATCCATGAAATATCAGTATTAGATGATGGTTGTCTTTCATGTTACTAATCTTATAGTGTTATGGTGTTTTGGTATATGGGATGTATGGTTTTTGAGACATAATTGGTTTTTTATGAATGGGTTTTTATCCAACTCTCATTTTAAAGTAACATAATTTACCCAGGGATATGTGGAATTGTGTCTCTCATGTTTGGTTATGATATTGTATTAGTTCAGTGATTCTTTTCTTTTAAATTAAACTGATACTGTAATTTTATTTGATGGTCTCTTTTCATTCCTTGTTATCATACTACGCTTACTAGAAGACTTGCTCATGTTATTTCAGATGGTTCAATGGATGGTGTTATTTAAGTAAACCCTCAAATATCATAGAAGCATATTGAATAATCAGTTATAAAAATATATTCGAAGGATCATGAAAATTTCAATTTATATGAACAGTCTAGCTAGGTGCAGCCGAGAGCTAGAGGAGAAAATGTTCTTTCTTAAGATTTAATATACCTGAAAAAATTGTACATATAATGAGAAATTATCTATATAAGGTGGATTAATATTTTGAAAATACAAACTAGGTTTTCAAATTCACAGAAAATCCAAATATTTTTATAGTTATGTGAACTACCATTATTATTGAAGGCTTTAGAAGGAGACGATGGGATGCAGTGGGTCAAGAAAAGTAGTATGGTGTCATGGATTATAAATACTTCAAAACAATGTTAACATAATAATATTTTCCTTAATCACTGATGAAATCAAAATATATGGAGTTCCTTTCCATTTAGTAGGGTAATTAGAATGAGATTAAGTATCACAACCATTTTCTAAAATTTAACGATTTCTCTTTTAAGGTGTTATCAAATGATAAGTTAAAGACTCAAAGGTTCTATAAAATATTGTTAGTAGATATACCTTATCATGTTTTTATACTTAATCACACAATCGATACTAAAATTATATATAGATTAATACAGTTAATGATTCATCAAGCATGATATTTTGCGTTGATTGGAATTTCCCTTCCACCAATTGGTAGTTTCAGTCACTCTCATAAAATGAAGGGGAGGTGTAACAGAACTCATAATGTATGTAAAGATCAGTTGAAAAAATAGTATTTCGTTACAACATTATTTTTATATAGTAGTGTTCCTTTGACCTAATGTATTTGTTGAATTTCCATGCTCACAATTAAATTTTTTCCCTCAACTCAATAGTTTTTTCAACTCATGAGATTTAATAGTCACTTGAAGATATTTTTTTCAAGATCATTACCTTCCTCAATATGAATATGGATTATCGGACCCAAAAGGATCTCTGGTGCAGTTTATATTTATGAGATAATAAAATTATAGCCACATGACACCAGAACGAGATAATTAAATGTTGCGTATTAGTTTGCAGTTAAAAATGATGTGGGTCTAATAATAATGAGAGGTACTATCATAATTGTGTATTCATTACAGAATTATTTAGTTGATAATGATACCTTACTCTCTATTGCATTTTCCAAAAAATTGAATCTCTTATAACCTTTTATAGGACTCATCCCATATGTGATGAATTTTGAGAATCCTATAAGGACGAAGTGGGAGAATATTTTTCACTTCCCTTTATGTGATTTCTCGATGTCTAATGTTCAACTACATTTTGATTTCATATTTATTGAATTAAAAAATCCAATATTTTATTTTCTTTTTTGTAAATTTTTAACACTACAATTAAAAATATTATTTTTTTTCATTGGTGAGTTTCCCTTACTACCTCTAATTAGAGATCCTAGGTATATCATGAATCGTGGGATCTGAGGTCAAGACATGTGGGACATCCTATATCAGGAAATGGAAAGTTTATATAATCGTTATGAATTTAAATTTTATGATCCCTAGGTTTGTGAGATTTATTTGTTTTTAATTAAATTTATAATGTGTTCCATGAAAAATTATCTGGTCAACCTCATGAATAATATTTTCATTTCTTAATAAATTATTTTCATAGAGAACAACCACTATTTATTCCTTCTTATCACGTGGCACCAGATGAAATGAAATAGTTCAATATTCAATTTGAAAATTTAAATGTGAAAGCTTTAATTCATCCTTATGTATCACCTAGAAAATCCCATATGAGTTTTCCAAAAATTTATAATGGAAATATATGTATTTATGACAATTATTAGAATATTAACTTGGAAATGATTATGAATAAGTACTAATTGCAAATATCAATGATTTTTTTTTGAATTTTTGAATAGATAAGTGTTATTTTAATTTTTTTTACATATTTATGGATATCAAGAAATCAATATTTTGGAGATGTATATTCTATAGAATTTTTTCTGTAGAAGATATGGAAACATTGAGTATCATATAATGTCATTTGGTCTGACTAATTCTTCAGTGGGTTTCATGGATTTCATGAGTGGGGTATTCCACCAGAACCCTAATTCTATTTTTATCATTTTTGTGGATGGTAATCAAATTTATTCAGTATCAATATAAAAACAGAGCATCCTCATAAATATATATTTTAAATCTCGAGGGAGATCTATAATTTCATAAATTATCTAAATTCCATTTTCAAATTCAGAAAGTTAAGTTCATATGACATGTGGTTTATGAAAAATGCATCACAATTGTTCATGGTTTGGTGAGCATTGACATTTCTTCATATGTTTTACGGAACATATTTGAGTTTCTATTATTCTTGGGTTTGGTTGGATACTATAGGTCGGTAAAAAATTATTTCATAAAACATTCATCATTATTGACTACTCTTACTTGATAAGGTGTAAAATTATAATGGGAGTATAGGAATCATTAATTCCTTAATGAAATAAAATTATGCCTAACATAAATTCTATTTTTGGATTTTTTGGATGTATGGATGCATCATATATTTTATTATTATTCTTAGGGATTGGGATTGAGGTTTACATTGATATTTAGAGATCATATAGTGGCATATTGATCTCGTTAGTCTTTCCACAATGACAATAACACACCAAATCACGACCCTGATCTTGTAGTATTCATTCATGATCTCACGTAATAGTGATATTGAATTTTTGGGGAGACTTTCCATGGCTATAATGATAATAATAGTTTAATTTATATGTTCTCTCAAAATAACTTGATGCATAGGTAGATGAGATCAGTATAATACCCTCATCCATTTAATTTTACATATCATATACCCTAGGGTAGAGGAATTTTTCTTCTAATGTCCTGAGAAGGAAATGACCATCTCTTGATGTTTTGGAGTCAATGGAGGAGTGCGATCTTATCCGACACTTTGATTTGATGCACATGAATGTGAAAAGGTAATATTATAGTGTTTTTCATTCTATTTTGTTGTTTATATCATCATATCTTTAGCTAGTTATTTAGGATAAGCAATGTGATGATATGTTCCATGATATTTTTTATATTGTGGGGATACTATCAATGAATGATATTTCTATTCATAATGAAATGGTTTCATTATTATTTGGTTTTTTGATTAGTATCCATGAAGAAGGCTGTGATACATGAATTTCGAAATACATACTCTGTTATTCAACTAGAAACTAATAAGATGTAATGTGATAGTAAATTATTGTTCCAGTGTCCGTGTATGAACAATGATATATATGATTTTGTGTAATGTTTTTATACATTCAGAAAAGCATTGTTGGGCCCCATGAAACTGTTGGTTTTCTTTATCATCTTAAAAATCTAGTGTGAATGTGTTATATGGTTTCCCTGGATATCATTATTGGACTACCATGGACTCCCTATGGAAATAATTACTTTTATTGATTTATTGGTTAAACGTGTCAATACATTTCATTCTGATTTGGGACACCACAATTGTTATGGATTTGTATAAGTCGTACATGTAAGAAATAAAATGGTTATATGGGGTACCACCATCAATTATCTTTGTCATGACCCAAAATAGAACTCTCAATTTTACAAATGACTCTAATAGATGATGGGTTATAATGTTACGTTAAGATGAACTTATCATCCTAAAAAATGAGCAGACAAGGTGTGATCTTTATATTTTAGAGGATATGCTCTAATCTTGCATCATAGTTTTAAAGGGTCACGGGATATCCATTTGGGATAGTTTTTTTATTATAAAAAATATAATTTTTATGTTTCCTTTAAAATGGATCTTTTTAGGCTCTTTCTAGTCACCTCTTATCCCCCACTTTTATCATTTTATATAGGTGAATCCTCTTATGGTGGACTATACCTTGTTAAAGTGAAATCGAAAAAGATCTAGAATATTCATCAATGACTGGTCATGATTAAAATTATATTAAAATAATACAAATATTTTCACTATAATCATTTTGAAGTGTCTATTTTTATTGTGTTTTCTTGAATTCATTATATTGAATGGATCTTCATCGTTTTAGAAAACAAAAGATGTTGGTTCGAAGATATGTGGGACCATTTGACAACACTGACCGCAATGGAAATGTGTCTTGTGGGTTTGATTTTTCATCTTAGATGAATTAAATAAATATTATATTCCATGTTTCTTAGCTCATGATGCATCATGCTAACTCATCACATGTTTTGAATTTGGAAAACCTTAATATGCAGCATGATATATCAAAAACTATACAGATAGTCCAAATTATTATCTCTCAAGTAAAATATTTATAAGTGAAGTCAGAATTATTGGTCTATGTAATGTGGAACAATGGATATTAGACTCATGATACTTTGGATAAGTATTTTTTGATGAGTTAACAATGGCATCTTCCCTTTGTAGTTTAACATTTTATCAACTAATCATTATCGAAGAATAATGAAATATGGGGGGATAATTGACACATTTTGGAAGTTTTTGGAACTTACATCCATTATCTTTCACCATATATCATTTATTAGTTTTCCTAGGTAATGTTGTGTTAATTTTTGGTCTTTTCATAGCTTTTTGGTCACATAAAAGGTTTTTTCATGATTAAGGTAAATAGTGTGACTCTTACCAAGAAGCTATGAAACTATTTGGGAGCCTGAGTGGAGAGTACATGTTTAACTCGTGACAAGGATGAAATGCGGCCTTATCATTATTTGAAAGATGGTTTTTGTAACCATGATGCAAACTAATCCACCTCCTCTAGTAAACTATAAGGGGTTTAATGTCATTCTAAACTATGTGACCAATCAAGTTATATAATGTTGTAAATATAAATATTATTTTTAAGACCCAAAAAACATCTATTTTGTGTCATTATTATTCAAGTGGAATTTGATCCCGTACTTGGAGACTTCACCTTGATATTTTGATAATTTAATGCCATTTAAAGTTAAGATTTATTGGATATATAAGAATTCAGTTTTTTGAAATTAATGGTATTATTCCATTCATTTTAATTCTTTATTTTTCTTTTATATCCTCTCTTTCATACTGGAATATATCCATAGATCAGGTTGTTGATATTAAATATAAGGGTTGGTGCATGATCTAGTTGGGTCTTTTATACATTCATTATGGAATTGGATTTTGTTTCTTGATTATCATATATCATTTTGAGTACTTATAGAATCATTTTATTAATTTACTCATCCCTATTACATTGTTCTATAAATTATATAATTTTAGATTCTAATTTATGGACTCATAGATTATTGGTCTTCCTAGTTTCCATGAACACTGGGTTCTTCTTGTATTTTTTATTTCCATGTAATTGTTGGAATTACATGTGTATCACGTCAGTTGGTTTCATAATAATAATTTTTAGTATAAGTTATGCATGTCTTCTCATATAAAATTAGTTTACTAAAAAATTGAATGAATTTATTTATGTAATTATATTAAAAAATGGATTGAATTTTATTTTCAAGGTATGATTTATGAAATATAGTTATTTGGTGAAATTTTTTAGTATTTTATTTCCATGTAAAATTTTTAGAAGAAATTTTATTTCAATGAATGTTATATTTGGATGAAAATTAAATACAATTAATGTTAAATAGAGATATAAATTAATTTCACGGTATTTTATTTTCTAATTAAACATTATTTCTATGATTTTTTTTGTTTATGGAAACTATATTTCAGTGACTGAAAATTTAAATTGAATGGACTCGAGATATAGGTTATGGATGTTTATTATAAGGCCTAGTCCTTAATCATTACGTAATATTGAATTAAATGAATAATTCCCAGTGAGGATTTTTTCAGTTTAGAGTTTTAAAGAATTAGATCATAACTATTACATCTCAAAAGATTACACAGTAGACACTTCTACAAAGATCCCTTTTTTTTAAAACAGGAACTCCAAAAAAATAATTTCTAGTTCCATGTTTAAGAAAGCATGAATTTTCCTTGATCCCATCCTTGAACCTATTGCACATTACGTCTTGTGAATAACATTTCATAAAAACTTTGGGTGAGCATAAAAACCTCAATAAGGGATACACAAAGAAGGAAAACTGTTAGTTTTTCAAAATAATAAGTAAACCATTAATACTTTATCAAAGTAATACTTTTCACCTTTATGGAGTAGTAAATACTCTTCACTGAATAAAATATCATTACATACCATTATGTAACCAAAATATTACCATAAAACCCATATAAAGTACACATAACATATAAAGGTAACTTGGGACATAAACATACTTAAATGGAATAACCATATGGTTGACTTCCACACATATCACTTAATGGAATAGCCATACGGATGACTTTCATACCCAATGCATTGGAGGTTATAATGTAACCACCCATCCTAGTATTCACGGCACCACCCGTCATATGGTTTATCACGTAACCACCCATCAAATGTCCAAGTACCATTATAAAATCATAAGACATAAAAAAAAAATTGGAAAGAAAACATTTCCACATTTCAAACACAATATATAACTTAAATATATTGACATTAAAAATCCATTATAAAAACCATTTTCAGTACCAAAATACATAAAATGGTATATGGTATTTTTTCATTTTCAAAAAACATAACGGGTTGTTGGGGAAGCCAAAGACCAAATAATACTCTCTGCGATGGAAAAGGCCATTGTCACCGTGTATGTGAAAAGAAACATTCCTTTTTGTCTTTTTTAAAACGCATCGTAGAAAAGGATTCCTTTTGTATAAAACTATAAGTCAAAGGGGTTTATACACCGTATAAAAGAAAGCCTTGTATTAGAATAAAATATGCCTCAATGAAAGGAGATTGAGAGGAATTCCCTTACCTCATGTCCGACATGACTCGATTTCTCTTTAATCTTTTGAATAATAAACTAAAGTTAATTTCTACTTGCTTAAGAACCCTTTTCACATTTATTATTCCTTTTATATAACTTATTTCTATGTTATAAACGTTATGTAATCATTTAATTTAATAATGTTCGTTTTGTCGATATTTGGTACTTAAGTCAAAAATGGACTTCTCACCATTACATGTTGTTCATGTGGTCTAAGGTTCATCATATCCAGAAATATATTAATGATTTGGTTATCATATATATCCATCATATACATGAATTTCTAATATTATATAAAATTTAGAGGTAAGAAATGAAATGCACCATTCCTGGAGATGGTAAGCCGTACGTACGCATGAACGCTTCTTTCATTTCTATATCATATTTAATGGAGTAAAATAATAATGATATAAGGGTATATTATAATTCTAGTATAACATAATATATAATAACATTAACTCCATCCTTTATACATCTCACATATGTCATTAACGAATCAAATCACTTTGAGGGGGCAGTAGTCCACACTTCCTAATAAGAAATTATATTGTTTACCCACAATGGAAACCATAAAGGTATGCCACAAATGAAAAATACAGAAGCATAAGGAAAACATAAACATAATATATATCATATATAAATATAGTGACATCTTAATGGCCACCATTAAAGGTGTTAAAAGAACATTGAACAATAATCGTTTCGTGAGGCAGAAAATCGCCAACCACAGAAATAGTATTTTCTTTAACCATTAGATGATGGTGTGTGTAGGTGTAGCTATAATCCTTATATTAACATAATACTATTATATTTAAGATACTTTTTTTGTTACAAAAGAAAGTAATAAAATAGTTTAGGGGTTTGGAGAAGCAAAATAAAACATAAGAACACAAAAGAAGACACTACCTTTAAAACGGGTAACTCTTTTGGATTTGAGGTCAAAGGCTTCCTTGGAAAGACTTCTTCCCAACATGAGGCTTATAGGAGTAAGAGATGGATGTTGAGAGACAAAATGGGCATGGGTTGTCTGAGACAAAGGCATGAGAGGTGTGGGTAAGGTGGTAGAGGTGGGGGCCTTTTATAAGAGGAGTGGAGGGGCACTATTTGAATGTTATAAAAGGTTACTTTATAATAAATTTATTTTAGAATTTTAAAGGTCCCAAAATTATATATTTCTAGGATAATGAGATAAGATTTCTAAATACACCCATCCAATAGGTTTTTGACAAGTTTTGGTCTTATATTTTACATTATCGTTTCATTTTATTTAAATAATTAAATAATGAGGTAATCGCTGCATCATCATGGTGTCATAAATATTTTAATTTATTTAATGTCTAATTTTTTTTTAAAATAATATCATGATGTAGGAAAGATATTTATCTTAATAATTAATATTTATAGTCAAAACTATGACTTGTATAACCAAATTTAAAAATTGTTTTAGTAAAACAACATGCGTTTGTGACATTTTAATTTTAACATTAAATAAAAAGTTATTAATGTCATTTTCTCACCAAAGTGGCTCCATGGGGTCCCCAAGTTGACCCACGGATTGTCGTGGTCGGCCATGACATATCAAATAAGGGTAGGATATGTTTCAAGGTCATTTCATATTATTAAAACATTATTTTTACCTTAAATTCCACTAATTTCCCCTAATCGAGATTAAAAACATAAAAGTTACTGTTCACCAAAAAAATATTTTAATCCCATTGAACCACATCTTACTTCCTAATGAAAACCATGAATGTAGTATTTTTTATGTTCAAAACACAGAGGTGGTAAAATTTCATTTAAACGAAAAATCAGTTTTTATGTACCACATAGTGGTTTCACTATTCATCAAAAATTTATGTTTTTCAGAAAAATACCAAATCTTCACCGTAAGCTATATTTGATATTCTGAATTAAAAATTGAAGTCTATTTTAGAAAATTCAAAACATATATGTTACATTAATTAATTTAATAATTAATTCCCACTGTCAGAACAAATAACGGGTTTTTTTGAAACAATATATATCAATAGATTGACACTAGTTTAAGTCCAATTTCAAAGTGAAATTAATTCCAACGACCACTATTGGATGAAATGGTAGAAATATATTATAATTTCACTTTAAAACCAATTGAAAAGATAATCTAATCATATAAATAAATTAGATTAAAAAAAGGTTTTGAATTAAAATACAACATTTTCACTATTCATAAAAAAAATGAACCTTTTTTAAAAAATACCAAAAATTTACACAAAGTAAATTTGGATGCCCCGATTCTAAAGAAGAATTTTATTTGGTCCAATAGATTGTATAAGAGTTACCAAAAACTATATTTAAATAGGGTTCGCCATCAAAAGGCGATAGTTTGACCTTTTAGGGAATATTAGAGTATCTATGCCTAAAATTGAATTCTTTTCGTATTTTAAGAATTAATATTTTATTGGAGAAATGTAAAAACATTTAACAAACATATATAATCATATTTTATTTATTTATATTCATTCCCACCAATACAAGGGCTACGTGTTAACAACCATTTAAAATAATATTATTTTATTACTATTGTGCAACGTAAGATTTCAAAGAATCTCTTTGTTGCGTATCAGGTACGCTATCGAACATAGAAACCCCTTTAAATTAAAAATTATATTTAATTCGCAAATATTAATAAATATGAAAATGTTTTATTATTTATTTACCTGGGATGTAACATTCTTCCCCCTTTCTATAATTGCATCCTTGCAATTTTATTTACCTATCAAAATAAGTGGGGGTATTTATCCATCATAGAATTTTCAGATTCCCATGTTTCCTCTTCAACCATATGGGTTTTCCACAAATCCTTTACCTGGTGATTTACCTTATTTTATAACACTTGCTCTCTTTGGTCAAGAATCTGGACTGGTTGTTCTTTATAAGAGAGATTCTCTTCCAACCAAACTACCTCTGGGCTCAAAACATGAGATGGATCTGGAATATACTTTTTCAACATTGAAACATGAAAAACATTGTGTACCTGAGATAAACTCGGAGGTAAAGCCACTCGGTAAGCAATTGATCCAACTCTCTCTAAATTTCATATAGTCCAATGACCCTTGGACTCAGCTTTCCTTTCTTACCAAATCGCATCAAACTTTTCCACGGTGAAACTTTGAGAAAAACATGATCACCAACATCGAATGATCGATCCTTCCTCCAGTTATCCGCATAACTCTTCTGCCTGCTCTCAGCTGTTCTCATGTGTTTCTGAATAAACTGAACTTTTTCTGTCATCGCTTCTGCCAATTCTGGTCCCGTCAGCTTCCTTTCACCCACTTCATCCCAAAAATATGGAGTTTGACACCACTTCCCATATAATTCCTCAAACGGAGCCATATGTATACTGGAATTAAAATTGTTATTATTTGAAAATTCAACCAAAGAAAGATGTTTGTCCCAAATTCCCTGATAATCCATCGAACAAGCACATAGCATATCCTCCAAAGTTTGAATTGGTCGTTCTAACTGCCCATATGATTGAGGATGAAAAGATGTACTAAAATTTAATTCAGTACCCAACGACTTCTGAAGGACATTCAAAAAGTTAGAAGTAAACCTGGGATCACGATTAGATACAATGGATAAGGAACTCCATGAAACCTGACTATTTCATTAAGATACAATCGAGAAATTTTATCTAAAGAGAACTTATCTCGAATATGAATGAAATGAGCAGATTTAGTGAAGTGATCAACAATAACCCAGATTGCATTATTACCTAGAGATGTCTTCGGTAATCCAACAAAAAATTCCATGGATATATTTTCCCATTTCCACTCTGTCATTGGTAAATGATGAAGCATCTCTTTCGGTAACTGCAGCTCTTCTTTAACATGATGACAAGTCAAACATTTCATATTAAAATCAGCAATATCTCTTTTCATTCCATCACACCAGTAATACTCCTGCAGATCTCTATACATCTTAGTACTCTCAGGATGAACCGAAAACGGGGAACTATGAGTCTCACATAATAACTCACTCTTCAACTGTGAATCACCAAGAACCCATAATCTCTTCCCAATCCTCAAAACACAATCATTATCAATATTAAATTCAGGAAACTTACCCTTCTGAACCAGATCTACCTTTTTCTGTAACCCACTGTCTTTCTTCTGCGCTTGCTTAATTCTGTCTGATAGAGATGATCTCACTAATACCTGAATCAAAATAGAATAACTTTCTGCACCGACAACTTCTATGAAAAATTTCATCAAATCAAAAACCAAAGGATCTCGTTCCAAACGTATCATGGTTAATGAAGCATTACTTTTTCGACTCAAAGCCTCAACCACTTTATTTACTTTTTCCGGATGGTAATGAATTGTACAATCATAATCCATGATTAATTCTAGCCATCTCCTCTGTCTCATGTTCAATTCATTCTGATTGAATATATACTTTTAAATTTTGTGATCAGTATATATTTCACACTTTACACCATACAAATGATGCCTCCATATTTTTAGAGCAAAAACAACACCAGATAATTCCATGTCATGTGTAGGGTAATTTACCTCATGAGTTTTCAACTGACGTGAAGCATATGCAATTACCTGATCATTCTGCATAAGGACACAACCAAGTCCCTACAAGGAAGCATCAATGTATATAACAAACTAACCATTCCTAGAAGGAAGTTCCAAAACTGGAGCATTCACCAATATTCTTTTCAACTCCTGAAAACAATCATCACATTCTTTTGTCCAGATAAACCTAACACCCTTCCGAGATAGCTTAGTCATTGGACTAGATAACTGTGAAACAATTTCAACAAACCTTCAGTAGTAACCTGCAAAACCATGAAAACTATGGATCTCTGTTACATTTGTGGGTTTTTTCCATTCATAAACAACATTGGTTTTAGCAGGATCAACAGGTATGCCATTTTTTGAAACAATGTGACCAAGGAAATAAATTTGTTGTAACCAGAACTCACACTTGCTGAATTTTCCATATAGTTTCTTTTCTATTATGGGTTTCAAGATAAACCTTAAATGACTTTCATGCTCCTCTTTACTTTTAGAAAACACCAAAATTTCATCAATGAAAACAACCACAAACTTATCTAAGAACTCATGGAAAATTCTATTCATAATGTCCATGAAACAGCAGGTTCATTGGTTAACCCAAAAGGTATAACTAAAAATTCATAATGGACATATCTAGTATGAAACGCAGTCTTCAGAACATCTGATTCTTTTACTTTCAACTGATGGTACCCCAACCTCAATTCAATCTTCAAAAAATACTAAGCTCCCTAGAGCTGATAAAACAAATCATCGATATGAGGAAAATGATACTTGTTCTTAACAGTGATATTATTCAAGGCTCTATAATCAATGCAAAGTCTCATTGAACTATCTTTATTTTTAACAAACAAGACAGGAGCACCCCATGGTGATGTGCTAGGTCGAATGAAACCTTTATCTAATAACTTCTGCAATTGCTTCTTTAACTATAAAAGTTCAACTTGAGCCATTAGGTAAAGGGGTTTTGAAATTGTCTTTGAATCAGGAACTAAGTCAACAGTAAATTTAACTTCCCGATCATGAATAACACCAGGAAACTCATCAGGAAAAACATCAAGATACTCATTTACCACTGGCACATCATTAATCTGAACATTTCCTTTATTTTCACCAATATGTGCAAGATAACATTAATTTATATATTTTACTAGTTTCTCAACTTCCTAATATGTTATCAAAATCATGGGATCATTCTTGGACACAAACTGAAAATATTTCTGAAAAGGAACCTCTTTAGCTCTGCAGTCAATCTTAGCCTGATAAAAAGAAATCCAATACATGCCCAAAATAACATCAAACTCTTCTAGAGGAAAAACAATAAGGTTTTTAGGTAGATTCTTTCCGCACACAAGGATATGAAGGTTTTTATAATTTCTTTTTGTCTCAAAATTTCCTCCGGGTGTTTTTACAATAAGTTTAGGATTCATATCTTGAGATGGAATTCCAAATTTACTAGAACACTTCTCAGAAATGAAAGAATTTGAGGACCCTGAATCAAACAACACATTCGCATAATCTGAAAAAATAAACCGTGTACCTGATACTACTTCATTCGATGGCCCAACATCTACTGAAGCAGTTTCAAAGGATTTCAACACCCCTTTCTACTTGTTGTCTGGATGCTTTCCCCCAGTTGTGTTCTTTGTTAGACACTCATTTGCATAATGACCCATTTCATTACACTGAAAACATCTTACCGTTGGCTTTTCATTTCCTACTTTATCATCTTCCTTACAGTTACAAGCAATATGACAAGACTTACCACACCGAAATCACTTTCCAGACATGGATAAGCATTATCCAGGATGAATTTTACCACACTTCTCACAGGATGGATATTTGGTTTTCTTACCTCCTTGTTTCTTTGATGAATTCTTCCCCTTTGCTTACCAACTGGACCCCTTATTCTGTTGTTTGTCAATGAAAACCTGATCATAGTCAAACTCCACTTCCACCTTCCCTGCACATCGAACTGGTTTTTCATAACTTTTGAACTCACGAGAAGTTAAATCCCTTTGATACTTTGGCTTTAACCCTGAGTAAAAATGGTTGATTTTTCTATCATGATATATTATGAATTTAGGAGCATACCTTGCATGTTGAGTGAACTTTGCTTCATAAGCAGGCACTGATTCATCCTCCCGCCTCAATTCTAGGAATTATTTTTCCATCCTAAGACGAACCACGTTAGGAAAATATTTCTCAAGAAACATAACTTTGAATTCGTCCCAGTGAAGATCATCAATCTCTTCACTATCCCTGATATTTTTCATCATCGACCACCACTAATCTGATTCGCCCTCAAAGAGGTAAACAACTAGACTAACCTTTTGATGTTCTGAACACCCCATGATATCAAAACTCTTCTCCAGTTCTTTAATCCACCCTTCAGCTAGCACAGGGTTAGACGATCCTATGAATGATGGGGGATGTTGCCTCATGAAATGTTCCACCACTGACATGTTCCGCTGTGGTTGATCTGTCTGATCTCGTGCAAGGATACCACCACCACTTATAGACTGATTCAATTGTGTCATCACTGCAACAAACTATTTAGTTCCAATTCCGACCATCTCAGGTTGCTGATTTGGAAGGTTTTCTTCCTCCTGCTGTCATCCCATCATAGCTGCCTTGTTTCCTCTACGGAAAACCATTCTGAACACAGAAATATCTTAGGCTAAGCAACATGGTAATCTTTAAATGCTTTATCATTTGACTCATACCATAAATTAATTTATAATTTAACAATTTTCTAACTCCTAATGTTGTCTAAACCGACCTCTGATACAATATATAAGGCCCCGGCCATTAACATTACTTAATATTGAATTAAATGAATATTTCCCATTGGGGATATTTTCATGTTTAGGGTTTTAGATAATTTGATCATAACTATTACATCTCAAAAAATTACACAGTAGACACATCTATAAAGTTTCCTTTTTTTCAAAACATGAACTCCAAAAAAAATTCATTTCTAGTTCCATGTTTAAGAAAGCATGACTTTTCCTTGATCCCTTCCATGAACCTATTCCACATTATTTCCTATGAAAAACAATTCAAAAAAACTTTTGGTGAGCATAAAAATCTCAGAAAGGGATACACAAAGAAAGAAAACTGTTAGTTTTTCAAAACAACAAGTAAACCACGAATACATTATCATAGGAATACGTATCACCTTTATGGAGTAATAGATACCCTTCACGGAATAAAATATCATTACTAACCCTTATTTAACCGAAGGATTACCATAAAATCCATATAAAGTACAAATAACATATAAAGGTAACATGGGACATAAACATACTTAAATGGAATAACCATATGGTCGACATCCACACATATCACTTAATGGAATAGCCATACGACCGAATTCCATAACCAATGCATTGGAGTTTATAACGTAACCACCCGTCCTGGTATTCAAGACACCACCCTTCATATGTTTTATCACGTAACCACCCATCAAATGTCCATATACCATTATAAAATCATAAGACATAAAACAAAAATAATGGGAAGAAAACATTTCCACATTTCAAACACAATATATCACCTAAATATATTGATATAAAAATCCATTATAAAAACCATTTTCAATACCAAAATACATAAAAGAGTATATGTTATTTATTTAATTTAAAAAAACACCATGGCTTGTTAAAGAAGCCAAAGACCAAATAATACTCGCGGCGGCGGAAAAGGTCATTGTCACCGTGTACGTTAAAGGAAACATTATTTTTGTAGTTTTGTAAAAGGCTTTCGTAGAAAAAGATTACTTTTGTATAAAATTAAAAGTCAAAGGGTTTTATACACCGTATAAATTAATTCCTTGTTTTAGAACAAAATATGCCTCAATGAAAGGAGATTGAGATGAAGTCCCTTACCTCGTGTCCGACGTGACTTGATTGCTCTTAAATCACCTGAATAATAAAATATAGTTAATTTATACTTTCTTAAGAACCTTTTTCAAGTTTGTTATTCATTTTATATAACTTATTTCCTAGTTATAAACTTTATGTAATCATTTAATTTAATAAAGTACGTTTTGTCGATATTTGGTACTTAAGTCAAAAATGGACTTCTCACAATTACATGTTGTTCATGTGGTCAAAGGTTCATCATATCCAGAATTATATTCATGATTTTTATGTCATATATATGATATATATCCATAATATTCATGTATTTATAATAGTACATAACATTTAGAGGTAAGAAATGAAATGCACCATTCATGTAGATGGTAAGCTGTACGTACGCATGAACGCTACATTCATTTCTATTTCGTATTTAATGGAGTGAAATCATAATGAAATAAGGGTATATTATAATTCTAGTATATATCATATATAATAACATTAACTCCATCCTTTATACGTCCCACATATGGCATTAAAGAATCAAATCACTTTGACGGGGCGGTAGTCCGCACTTCATAAAATGAAATTATCGTGTTTACCCACAATGGAAACCATAAATATATGCCACAAATGAAAAATACAGAAGCATAAAGAAAAACATAAACATAATATATATCATATATAAACACGGTTTCATCTTAATGGCCACAATGAAAGGTGTTAAAATAAGATTAAACGATCATCGTTTCATGAGTCAGAAAATCGCCAACCACATAAAATGTATATTCTTTAACCATTAGAAGAAGGTGTGTGTGTAGCTCTAATCCTTCTCATAAAAACATCCTAGTATATTGAAGATACTGGTGATGTTACAAAAGAAAGGAATAATAATATTTTAGGGTGTTATAGAAGAAAAATAGAACAAAAGAACACAAGAGAAGACACAACCTATAAAACGGTTAACTCTTATTTATTTAAGCTCAAAGGCTTCCTTGGAAAGACTTCTGCCCAAAGTTAGGCTTCTAGAAGTATGAGAGGGATTTGGAGAGACAAAATGGATAGGGGTTGGCTGAGCCAAAGGATTTAGAGGTGTGGGTAAGGTGGTATAGGTGGGAGCCTTTTATAAGATGAGAGGAGGGGCACTCTTGGAAAGTTATAAAAGGTTACATTATTATAAAATGCTTTTAGGATTTTAAAAGTTCCAAAATTTTATATTTAGAGTATAAGGGGATAATATTTCGAAATCCACCCATCCAATAGGTTTTTCACAAGTGTAGGTCTTAGAGTTTACATTATATTTTCATTTTATTTAAATCGTTAAATAATGAGGTAATCGCTGCATCATCATGGTGTCATACATACTTTAATTTATTTAATATCTAAAAATTATAAGAAAAAAATATCATGATTTAGGAAATATCATTATCATTCTAATGAATTTTTATAGTAAAAAATATGACTTGTATAACCCCACTTAAAAATTGTTTTAGTAAAACAACACATGTTTGTGACATTTTTATTTTAACATTAAATAAAAAGTTATTAATGTCATTTTCCTACAAAAGTGGCTCCATGGGGTCCCCAAGTTGACCCATGGATTTTCATGGTCGTCCATGACACATAAAATAAGGGTAGGACATGTTTCAAGGTCATTTCATATTATAAAAAAAATTATTTTTACCTAAAATTACACTAATTACCCCTAACCGCGATTAAAAACTTAAAAGTTTCTATTCGCCAAAATATTATTTTAATCCCAGTGAAGCAAATTTTTGTTCCTAATGACATCCATTTATGTCAGATCTTTGAAATTCAAAACATAGAGGAGGTAAAATTTCATTTAAACGAAAAATCAGTTTTTTACGTACCACTTAGTGGTTTCACTATTCATCAAAAATTGAATTTTTTCAGAAAAATACCAAAACTTCACCCAAAGCTATATTTGATATTCTGAATTTAAAAATGATGTATATTTTAAAAATTTCAAAACATATAAGTTTCACTAATTAATTTAATAATTAATTCCCACTTTCTGAACAATTACCGTGTTTTTATGAAATGATATATATCAAAAGATTGACTCTAGTTTAAGTCCAATTTTAAAGTGAACTTAATTCCAACGACCACTATTGGATTAAATGGTGAAAATATATTCTAATTTCAATTTAAAACCAATTCAAAAGATAATTTAATAATATAAAAAAATTAGATTAAATAGAGTTTTTGAATTAAAATACAACATTTTTAACTATTCATTAAAAAAATCAACTTTATCGAAAAAATACCAAAACTTTACACAAAGTAAATTTTGAAGTCCCGATTATAAAGAAGAATTTTATTTTGTCCAATATAATGTATAATAGTGACCAAAACAATATTTAAAGAGGGTTCGCCATCAAAAGGTGATAGTTCGACCTTTTAGTGAATATTAGAGTATCTATGCCTGAAATTTAAATCTTTTTTTATTTTAAGCCTTAATATTTTATTGGATAAATGTAAAAACATTTAATAAACATATATATTTATATTTTAGTTATTTCTATTCATTACTGCCAATACAATGGCTACGTGTTAACTACAATTTAAAATAATATTATTCTATTACTAGTTTGCAATGTAAGATTTCAAAGAATCTCTTTGTTGCGTATCGGGTACGCTATCGAACATAGCTACCCATTTAAAGTAAAAAATAATATTTAATTCGAAAATATTAATAAATATGAAAATGTTTTATTATTTATTTACCCGGGATGTTACATCCTTCCCCCCATTTTGGAATTCTGTCCTGGAAATTTTATTTACTAATGAAAATAAGTGGGGGTATTTATCCCTCAAAGAATTTTCAGATTCCCATGTTGCCTCTTCAACCATATGGTTTTTCCAAAAATCCATTACCTGGTGAATTACCTTATTTTGTTACACATTCTCTCTTCGGTCAAGAATCTGGACTGGTTATTCTTCATAAGAGAGATTCTTATCCAACCTAACTACATCTGGGCTCAAAATATGAGATGGATCTGGCATATACTTTTTCAGCATAAAAACATTAAAAACATTGTGTACCTAAGAAAAACTCGGAGGTAAAGCCAGTCGGTAAGCAACTGATCCAACTCTCTCCAGAATTTCATATGGTCCAATGAACCTTGGACTCAGCTTTCCTTTCTTCCTAAATCGAATCACACTTTTCCACGGTGAAACTTTGAGAAAAACTTGATCACCTACCTCAAAATATAGATCCTTCCTCCGGTTATCTATATAACTCTTCTGCCTGATCTGAGTTGTTCTCATGTGTTTCTGAATCAACTAAAGTTTTTCTGCCATCTCTTCCACCAATTCTGGTCCCATCATCTTCATTTCACCCACTTTATCCCAAAAAGCTGGAGTTTGACACCGCTTACCATATAATTCCTCAAATGGCGCCATCTGTATACTGGAATGAAAAATGTTATTATATAAAAAATCAACCAATGAAAGATGTTGGTCCCAATTTCCCTGATAATCCATCGAAAAATTATGTAGCATATCCTCCAATGTCTGAATTGTTCGTTCTGATTGCCCATCTGATTGAAAATGAAGAGCAATAATAAAACTTTATTCAGTACCCAAGGACTTCTAAAGGCCTTTCCAAAAGATAGAAGTAAACCTAGGATCACAATCAGATACAATCGATAGGGGAACTCCATGCAACCTGACTATATCTTTATGATACAATCGAGAAATTTGATCTAGAGAGAAAGTATCTCGAATAGGAATGAAATGAGCAGATTTAGTCAAGAGATCAACAATAACCCAGATTGCATTATTACCTCGAGATGTCTTCAGTAATCTCACAAAAAATTCCATGGATATATTTTCCCATTTCCACTCTGGCACTAGAAAAGGCTGAAGCATCCCTTTCGGTAACTGTCGCTCTGCTTTAACCTGCTGACTAGTCAAACACTTCACAATAAAATCAGAAATATCTCTTTTCATTCCATTCCACTAGTAATACTCCTGTAGATCTCTGTACATATTAATACTACGAGGATGAACTGAAAACGAAGAACTTTGAGCCTCACATAACAACTCATTCTTCAACTGTGAATCACCAGGCACACATAATCTCTTCCCAAACCTCAAAATACAATCATTATCAATATTAAATTCAGGCAACTTAACATTATAAACCAGCTATACCTTTGTCTTCAACCCACTGTCTTTCTTCTTCACTTGCTTTATTCTATCTGATAGAGATGATATCACTGATACATGAAACAAAACAGAAGATCTTCATGCACCTACAACTACTATTCCAATGTTCATCAAATCAAAAACTAAAGGATCTCGTTCCAAACGTAGCATGGCTAATGAAGCATTAATTTTTCGACTCAAAGAAGCAGCCACTTTATTTTCTTTTCCCAGATGGTAATGAGTTGTACAATCATAATCCTTGATTAATTCTAGCCATCTCCTCTGTCTCATGTTCAACTCAATTTTAGTGAATATATACTTTAAACTTTTGTGATCAGTATATATTTCACACTTTACACCATACAAATGATGCCTCCAAATTTTTAGAGCAAAAACAACAGCAGCTAATTCCAAGTCATGTGTAGGGTAATCTACCTCCTGAGTTTTCAAATAACGTGAAGCATATGTAATTACCTGATCATTTTTCATAAGGACACAACCAAGTCCCTTCAACGAAGCATCACTGTATATAAGAAACTCACCATTCATTGAAGGAAGTGCCAAAACTGGTGCATTCACCAATATTTTTTTCAACTCCTGAAAACAATCATCACATTCTATTGTCCGGATAAACATAACACCCTTCTGAGTTAGCTTAGTCATTGGACTAGATAACCGGGAAAAAGTTTCAACAAACCTTCAGTAGTAACCTGCCAATCCAAGAAAACTAAGGATCTCGGTTACATTTCTGGGTCTTCGCCATTCTTTAACAACTTTGGTTTTAGCATGATCAACAGTTATGCCATTTTTTGAAACAATGTGACCAAGGAAATAAATTTTTTGTAACCATAACTCACACATGCTGAATTTTCCATACAACGTTTTTTCTTTTAAGGTTTTCAAGATAACCCTTATATGTCATTCATGTTCCACTTTACATTTATAAAACACCAAAATATCATTAATGAAAACAACTGCAAACTTATCCAAGAACTCATGGAAAATTATATTCATAAGGTCCATGAATACAGCTGGTGCATTGGTTAACCCAAAAGGCATAACTACAAATTCATAATGGCCATATCTAGTACAAAAATCAGTCATCCGAATTTCTTCTTCTTTTACTTTCCACTGATGGTACCCCGACATGAAGTCAATCATCGAAAAATACAGAGCTCCCTAGAGCTGATCAAACAAATCATCGATATGAGGAAAAGGATAATTGTTCTTAACAGTGATATTATTCAAGGCTCTATAATCAATTCAAAGTCTCATTGAACCATCTTTCTTTTTAAAAAAACAAGACAAGAGCACCCCATGGTGATGTGATAGGTCGAATGAAACCTTTACCTAATAACTCCTGTAATTTCTTGTTTAACTCTAAAAGTTCAACTTGAGCTATTCGGTAAGGGGGTTTTGAAATTGTCTTAGAATCAGGAACTAAGTCAATAGTAAATTCAACCTCCTGATCATGAATAATACCAGGAAACTCCTCAGGAAAAAAACCAAGATACTCATTTACCATTGGCACATTATTAATCTGAACAGTTCCTTTATTTTCTACAATATGTGCAAGATAACACTCATTTCCATCTTTTACTATTTTCTCAACTTCCTGATATGTTATCAAAAGCAAGGGTTCATTCTTGTACACAAACAGAAAATCTTTCTGAAAAGAAACCTCTTTAGCTCTACAGTCAATCATAGCATGATAAACATAAAGCCAATCCATGCCCAAAATAACATCAAACTCTACTAGAGTCAAAACAATAAGGTTTTCAGGGAGATTATTTCCACACACAAGGATATCAAGGTTCTTATAATTTATTTTTGTCTCAATGTTTCCTCCGGGTGTTTTTACCATAAGTCCAGGATTCATATCTTGATATGGAATTCCATATTTACTAGAAAACTTCTCAGAAATGAATGAAAGTGTGGACCCTGAATCAAACAACACATTGGCATAATCTGAACAAACAAACAGTGTACCTGATACTACTTCATTCGATGGCCCAACATCTGCTGAAGTAGTTGAACAGGATTTCACCAACCCTTTCTGCTAGTAGTCTGGATGCCTTCCCCCAGTTGAGTTCTTCGTTAGACACTTATTTGCATAATGACCCATTTCATTACACTTAAAACATCTTACAGTGGGCTTTTCATTTCCTGCTTAATCATTTTCCTTATAGTTACGAGAAATATGACCAGACCTAGAACAATGAAAGCACTTTCCAGCCTTGGATAAACATTCTCCAGGATGAATTATACCACACTTCTCATAGGATGGATATTTGGTTTTCTTACCTCCTTGTTTATTTGATGAAATCTTCTACTTTGCCTGCCAACTGGACCTCTTATTCTGTTGTTTATCAAAGAACACATGATCATCGGCAAATTCCATTTCCACCTTCTCTACACATAGAACAAGTTTTTCATAACTTTTGAACTTACGAGAAGCTAAAGCACTTCGATACTTTGGCTTTAACCCTGAGTAAAAATGGTAGATTTTACTATCAAGATCTCGTATAATGATTGGAGCATACCTTGCCAGTCGAGTGAACTTTGCTTCATAAGCATCCACTACGTCATCCTCCTGCCTCAATTCTAGGAATAGTTTTTAAATCCTAATACGAACCACCATAGTAAAATATTTCTCAAGAAATATACCTTTGAATTCATCCCAGTGAAGATCATAAATCACATCACTATCCCTAATATTTTTCATCATCAACCACCACTGATCTACTTCACCTTCGAAACGGTAAACAACAAGACTAACCTTTTGATGTTCTGAACACCCAACGACATCAAAAATCTTCTCCAGTGCTTTAATACACCCTTCAACTTGCACATGGTCAAATGATACTCTAAATGATGGGGGATGTTGCCTCATGAAATGCTCCACCACTGACATGTTCCTATGTGGTTGATCTGGCTGATCTCGTGCATGGATACCACCACCATTTATTGCCTGAGTCAACTGTGCCATCACTGCAACAAACTGTTCAGTTCCAATTCTGACCATCTCAGGTTTCTGATTTGGAAGGTTGTGTTCCTCTTGATGTCGTCCCAATATAGTTTCCTTGATTCCTCTGTGGAAAACCTTTCTGAACACAAAAATATTTTAGTCGAACCAACACAATAATCTTTAAATGCTATATCATTTCAATCATACCATAAATTAATTTATTATTTAACAATTTTCTAACTCCTAATGTTTTCTAAACCGACCTCTAATACCAACTATAAGGCCCCGACTTTATACAATACTTAATATTGAATTAATTGAATAATTTAAATTGAGGATCATTTCAGGTTTAGAGTTTTAGAGAATTAGATCATAACTATTACATCTCAAAAGATTACACAGTAGACACTTCTACAAAGTTTCCTTTTTTTCAAAACATGAACTCCAAAAAAAAGTCATTTCTAGTTCCATGTTTAAGAAACCATGACTTTTACTTGATCCCATCCTTGACCCTATTCTACATTATGTACCATGAAAAACGTTTCAAAAAAACTTGGTGTGAGCATAAAAATCTCTGTAAGGGATACACAAAGAAGGAAAACTGTTAGTTTATCAAAACAATAATTAAACCATGAATACATTATCAATGTAATACTTTTCACCTTTATGGAGTAGTGAATACTCTTCTTTCAAAAATATATCATTACTTACCCTTTTGTAACCTAAAGATTACCATAAAACCCATATAAAGTGCACATAACATATAAAGGTAACTTGGGACATAAACATACTTAAATGGAATAACCATAGGGTCAACTTCCACACATATCACTTAATGGAATGGCCATACAGCTGACTTCCATACCCAATTCATTGGAGTTTATAATGTAACCACCCATCCTGGTATTCACAGCACCACCCATCAATTGTTTTGTCACGTAACCACCCATTAAATGTCCATGTACCATTATAAAATAATAAAACATAAAACAAAAATAATGGAAAAAAACATTTCTGCATTTCAAACACAATATATCACTTAAATATATTGACATAACAAATCCATTATAAATACCATTTTCAATACCAAAATACATAAAAGAGTATATGGTATTTATTTCATTTTAAAAAAACATCATGACTTTTTGAGGAAGAGAAAGACCAAATAATATTCACGGCGGCGGAAAAGGTCGTTGTCACCGCGTACGTTAAAAGAAACATTCCTTTTTGTAATTTTGTAAAACTCTTTTTAGAAAAAGATTTCTTTTGTATAAAATTTAAAGTCAAAGGGGTTTATACACCATATAAAAGGAAGCCTTGTATTAGAACAAAATATGCCTCAATGAAAGGAGATTGAGACGAAGTCTCATACCTCGTGTCCGACGTGACTCGATTGCTCTTTAATCTCATGAATAATAAACAAAAGTTAATTTCTACTTGCCTAAAAACCTTTTTCAGGTTTATTATTCATTTTATATAACTTATTTCCATGTTATAAACGTAATGTAATCATTTAATTAAATAAAGTTTGGTTTGTCGATATTTGGTACTTAAGTCAAAAATGGACTTCTCACAATTACATGTTGTTCATGTGGTCAAAGGTTCATGATATCCAGAATGATATTCATGATTTTGATATCATATATATAATATATATCCAGAATATAAATTTATTTATAATAGTACATAACATTTAGAGGTAAGAAATGAAATGCACCGTTCATAGAGACGGTAAGCCGTACGTACGCATGAACGCTACTTTCATTTCTATTTCGTATTAAATGGAGTGAAATAATAATTATATAAGGGTATATTATAATTCCAGTATAACATCATATATAATAACATTAACTTCATCCTTTATACGTCCCACATATGGCATTAATGAATCAAATCACTTTGAGGGGGCGGTAGTCCGCACTTCCTAAAATGAAATTATCGTGTTTACCCACAATGGAAACCATAAAGGTATGCCACAAATGAAAAATACAGAAGAATAAGGAAAACATAAACATAATATATATCATATATATAGAGTTACATATTAATGGAAAACATTAAATGTGTTAAAAGAAGATTGAACAATCATCGTTTGTGAGCCAGAAAATCTCCAACCACAGAAATAGTATGTTCTTTAACCATTAAACGAAGGTGTGTGTAGGTGTAGCTCTAATAATTTCATAACAACATCCTAGTATATTTAATATACTGGTTTTGTTACAAAATAAATGAATAAAATGAGTTTAGGGGGTTGGAGAAGCAAAATAAAACATAAGAACACAAGAGAAGACACAACCTTTAAAACGGGTAACTCTTTTAGATTTGAGCTCAAAGTCATCCTTGGAAAGACTTCTACCCAAAGTGAGGATTCTAGGAGTAATATAGGGATTTGGAGAGAAAAAATGGGCAAGTGTTGGCCAAGACAATGACTTGTGAGGTGTGGGTAAGGTGGTAGAGGCGGGGGCCTTTTATAAGAGGAGAGGAGGGGCGCTCTTGGAATGTTTAAAAGGTTACATTATTATAAAATGATTTTGGTATTTTAAAAGACCCAAAATTATATATTTCTAGGATAAGGTTTTAAGAGTTCTATATCCACCCATACAATAGGTTTTTTACAAGTTTAGGTCTTATATTTTAAATTACTATTTCATTATATTTAAATAGTTAAATAATGAGGTAATCACTACATCATCATGATGTCATAGATAATTTAATTTATTTAATGACTAAAAATTATAAAAAAATATCATGATGTAGGAAATATTTTTATATTTATATTGAATATTTAATGTCAAAAATATGAAATGTATAACCCCATTTAGAATTTTTTTTAGTAAAACAACACATGTTTGTCACATTTTTATTTTAACATTAAATAAAACGTTATTAATGTTATTTTCCTACCAAAGTGGCTCCATGGGGTCCCCAATTTAACCCATGGATTTTAATGGCCGCCCATGACATATCCAATAAGGGTAGGACATGTTTCAAGGTCATTTAATATTTTTAATACAATATTTTTACCTTAAATTACAGTAATTACCCCTAATCGTGATTAAAAACATAAAATTTACTGTTCAACAGAAAATTATTTTAATCCCGTTGAAGCACATTTTACTTCCTAATAATTACCATGTATGTAGGATTTTTTAAATTCATAACACAGAGATGGTAAAATTTCATTTAAACGAAAAATTAGTTTTTTAAGTACCACATAGTTGTTTCACTATTCATCAAAAATTGAAGTTTTTCAGAAAAATACCAAAACATCACCCTAAGCTATATTTGATATTTCTAATTCAAAAATGATGTTTATTTTAAAAAATTAAAAACATATAAGTTACATTAATTTATTGAATAATTAATTCTCGCTGTCAAATCAAAAATCGTGTTTTTATGAAACAATATATATCAAAAGATTGACACTAGTTTATGTCCAATTTTAAAGTGAAATTAATTCCAACGACCACTATTGGATTAAATGGTAAAAATATATTCTAATTTTACTTTAAAACCAATTCAAAATACAATATAATAATATAAATAAATTAGATTAAATTGAGGTTTTGAATTGAAATACAACATTTTTCAGTATTCATTAAAAAAATAAATTTTATCGGAAAAATACCAAAATTTTACACAAAGTAAATGTTGATTTCGAAATTCTAAAGGAGAATTTTATTTGTTCCAATAGAATGTATAAGAGTGACCGAAACTATATTTAAAGAGTGCTTGCCATCAAAAGGCGATAGTTCGACCTTTTAATTAATATTAGAGTATCTATGCCTAAAATTGAATTCTTTTCATATTTTAAGCATTAATATTTTATTGGATAAAGGTAAAAACATTTAACAAACATATATAATCATATTTTAGTTATTAATATTCATTCCCTCCAATAAAACAGCTACGTGTTAACTACCATTTAAAATAATATTATTTCATTACTAGTGCGCAATGTAAGATTTCAAAGAATCTCTTTGTTGCGTATTGGGTACGCTATAGAACATAGGAACCCCTTTAAAGTAAAAAATAATATTTAATTCTCAAATATTAATAGATATGAATATGGTCTATTATTTATTTACCGGGGATGTTACATTTATTGAAAGGAGTTTATTAGCATTGGGGTATGCAAAGTACATGGGAGCATGGCGTACATAGGGGTGAGGGAATTTGGTGAATCACACTATGATTTTTTTTACAAGAAAATATATATGGTTATAAATTTAACTATTCTGTGTATTTAATGAAACTTCCATAGGTTTCAATTATTATGGAGTCCTTCTCACCTTTTTTTTGATGGCCAATGAAATTGTGGTGTACAGATGTCCAGATGATTCACTCTAGTGTGAGGATCCATGTAAGAAAAAACAATGTATCCTATGAAACCATAAATATGTTTCCACTCTTTGTGAAAGGGATGTCTCTTTATAATTGGATAGATGAAAATTTTCAAATTTCTTGTAAATTTATTTTTTCCAGAAAAGTAAAATGATTTAATGAAATATTCCTTGAAAATTGGATTCTTTGGAATTTGTTTTGGAATCGTTTAAAAGAGTTATTTACTAGGGTTTGATTTAAATTTTGAAAGATGAATTTTAAGCATTTATTTTAATTAAATGATAATAATCAGGTTATCTCTTTAAAACTTCATATAAAACACGTGGAGGGACCCTAATGGGAATTTTTTCTCAAACCATACACATACATATATATGTGTCAGTATTGGTCATGTATTAGTTGATTTTGGTAACTTAAAGGTTCCTCTTGGAGGTTACAAAAATTTTAGTTAGTGGGGTGTGTTATATTTATTAACATGGTTTTCTTAGAGATGAGTTATCTCTTAACTTAGGTACTCATGGTTTTCCTATATTTTCATTGCACATGTTTTTCCACGACTATATATTATACTTTATTTTTCATTGAGTTTCATTAATATAAATTGGAATGTTGAAATTATTTTAGATATTTTTCATTTTATTTTTCTTAGATTATATTTATATTTGAATCAAATATTAAAGTTTGTTCACAATTCTCTGGAACTAGTATCTAGTCTATGGAGTTCGGGAATTCCCTCCCGGAAATTTTATGGGCCAACTTGTGTGTTTGATTCCAGGATATATTAGGTTCAATAATGGAAATCACTATAAATAAATAAAAATCCACACCCAATAGAGGTTAGATTTAGATTTTTTACTCTAACTAACCCATTCATCAATTCATGTAAATTCACAACAGTTTTTCTATAAAAAACATCACTCCCTTACATGTTATATTGTTTAGTTGAATAAAAATCCCTGAAATTTTTTTCCAAAATATTCTATATTATCCAACTAAACCATGGGAACTATAAATATATACTATTATTACAGGTTGAGGATAGAACTATATATCCTTTTTTCATTACTAAATCAATAATTATTCCATTGATGGTTATAATTTTTCAAAGGAGTATAGCTTTTTATTAACAAAACTTGAATTTTTGAAATTTACCAAAGTATTATTTTCATGATTTTTTTTAAAATTAATTTTATATGATCCTTACTCTCCACATGAATTTTGAAATATATCAGATTACCATAAATAAATAAGAAAAAAATTTATAATGTTACTTATTAAAGACTCTATCATAGAATACCTAAATATGGAAATATCATTAGTCAATCTAAATAGAGTAACAACAAAATCCTAGCTTCCATATCCACATTGATATAAAATCATGAGGATATCTTATTTCTTCACCATTGGTTGTCAATATTGGAGATGAATTAATCCCCATAAAACTATTCAAAAAATAAAAAACCCTTATAATATTTTTTTTCCTTCACCGTGATCTCATAAAGTTATCTATAATCAATTATTAACTGCATGAATCCATCATTGATCATTTCAAAGAGAATAAGTTCTTCATATGGAGATACACTGAGATGAAAAAAAAAATCTCAAAATGATCTTGATTTTAGTTATTCAATTATTCGAACTCAACATATTTCAATACATATGTAGTCTTCAATGTTTCCTTTTATCCGAATATGAATTTAATTAGGAACTATTCCTTTCTTTCTAGGTGTGGTCAATGAAATTCTTTAGGAAAAACATCAATTTATTCATGAAAATTAGCAACATCTCGTACTTTTATACATTAAATTTCTTCCCCTTATTCACCAATGATGTTTAAAAATAACCTAATTCAAGGTGGTTAGATAAAAGAATTGGTATCGGATATCTCCACTTTAATTATAATTTCAGGTTTTCCATTCACGAAAACTAAAATTTCATTACATCTATTGTTGATCATGTAATTATAATTTTAAATCCAAAATATACAATGTATTATGTCAAATTACACCATTAGAATGGTCTCCATTTTTGAAGAGATATTTTACTCTAAAATTTTAAAATGGTAATCCCTATATACCAATGATTTATGAATAGTCACTCTAAAATTTCTAATTGAAATCTCTAAAACTATAATTTCACAGTTGAATTTGATATTCATTGCATAAATGAATGATATTAAATAATATGTCAAACCATAATAAAAATTATAATTTTTTATATTTGAGTTTGATGAAGATTCAGGAAAAAAAATAATTTAGAACCTTATAGTGTGCCATTATATTTGTAAAAAAACCCCATATTTTTTCTTATACTGAGGCTGATGGTTTTTCCCTCTATTATTTTTTATGTATACATTGTTTAGTGAAATTTAAATCATTCTCCCCTTGAATAGTTGTATTATAGGATGTGAAATCACTATCAACCCTTTATTATTAACATGAAGATGATGAGGCTTTACATATACATTATAATTTCGAGTTATATAGTCATATCTTCCACAAATGTAATAATTTTAACTCTAGTGAAAGAAAATTCTTCGAATGCATCTACCTAGACATTTTGACCACGGGGTACTGTTTCTTCTTCCCATATCTTTAATGGTCCATCATAAAAAATATTGTTTCTCTCTTAAACTTTTTATCATTCATTCTGTGAGACCACTAGGCATCTCAAAACACTATTTCCACTTTTATAGATCACCACACTATATCTCATAACGTCAAATGTCTCAGATTGATGTGGATTCCCATTATTATTATTATTGTGAACAAAATAATTTATGGATAAACCCATCAAAATCATCTAAATTTATTAAATTTTATCACAAAATTCATATATATTTCATCTCATAATTCCACGCCAAATCATTTTCTTATTATTTCCATTCATGGAATGAATTCAAGTTATTTACCAAAGTGTACTTGGAAAATACATGCTGAAAAATATATTTTTTTTCAATATTTCACACTCGATTAATTCCACATCATCCTTTGTTTTATGATTTTGGATTTATATGCACTACTGATTGGGTTATCTATCCAATGAGTTAACATCGAATGTGACTTTATCCTAATCAGAACAATGGAGTATAGAAAATATCATTCTTATAGTATTTATCCATTTTCCCAAAATTACATTATTATATGTTATATTAAAAATAGGTTTGTATAGACACATGAATTATATAACTACATGTTTCTCATTACTCATTAAAATCAAAACCTACACATGGTTATTGTTATTATACATGACTATAGTTTGTGATACATCATCACCATGTTTTTTTTCAACTCCAGCTTCCCACATATTATAAATATCATCATTTTTGTTTCCATTGAAAACATTATTTACAAGAGTTACATATTTTCATTATATTTGTCTCCAAGAAGAAAACCTATGTGAGAGAACTATTAATTTTTTAATTCATATAATTAAAATTCTAAAAATTTTATTCCTAAAATTTTCTAACAAAACAATCCTAGGATTTTATACTTAAATATTTTAAAAAATATATTACCTATATATTTTCCAGTAAGGAATGTATAAAGCAAGTGGTTAACCAAAGAATATCCCCTTAGAGTGTCTTGTAAGGTGTGGTGTATTAGGCACAATCATTGCCCTGATGAAGATAAATAGATGCTCAACCTTCTTCTTTTGGGGTGGTTACCCCTTGGTGAATCTATGCCATTGTTTTATCCACATTCCAATATCCATATAGGGATGTAATTTCTAGGAAAATATATAATATATACTTCAAAAATAATATTGGGTATGTTTTCTTATATTTATAATTAACCATAAGATTAATCATAATGATTTCTAGTCCTAATTTCAAAACATAACTATACTTTTTTTATACCAAATATGCTCTCCCATCTTTATAATACATTATTGTTTATATAATTCCTCTAAAAATTGAAATTTATAAATTACAAGGTTATTTGGAGGTCTGGTATCTTAAAACATAGGTATATAATACAATATGTACATAACAAATACATAAACATAGCCTTTATTTAATCCAATAATGGTTCGGTTATTATTTCAGCCCGGATAACCTCATTATAAGTGATTTCCTTGGAATAAAACCCAATAAAAAATTGTGGGAACAAAATCTTATTTGGGATAAAAAAATGTCATTAAACATGTCTCTATGTAATTGATAAAACATGACTAATTACATGAAATCATAGTCATCATTATATTATACATGACATGTAAATATCACTACAACATAAAAATGATACATTACTAAGAATATCACTAATCTTTATCACCAACGCATCAAAAATCATATGGAAATTCACAAGGGTATTATTATCATGTTATGTCTAGAGATTAATACTATAGATAATAATTTATGATCTATTAGGGTGACCCCATTTAATGTATTTATTCATGTATTCCCCATTGTTCATATAACATGATTAATTATTTCATCAAAAACCCATGGATAATAAGGACAATGTTTTAGATACAATCATTTTGTGTTTAAGGGTTCAATGAATTGAAATTTTAAACATTTTTAACCCTAATAGGAGAGAATGCGGGTTTCTACATGGTAATATTGAATAAATTAATTATAATGACATCTATATGACATTCCTAGAATAAAAATAATGATGAGTATTACCAACATAAATATAGAGGCATGGAAAATAAAAGAACGATTTTGGAAACATAAATGGTATACATAGTGGTTTATAGAACAAGGTTAATGAGAGATAATTGCAGTATCCCATTGATAACACTACGTTTAGATTTCAATAGAATGATAATATATTTTTGAGAACATAAAATCATTGAAATTAAATGACTAACTATAGTGGAATAAATAAGGGAGATGAAAAGAACCCCTTACCTTAATTTTCAATTATTAAATTTAGTGGAGTCATTCATTGAGATAAAGATTGATTCACCAATGTTCTTAGTGTGAAAATAATATAGTGAGGTACATGATAATGATATTTGGAGTGAAAAAAATTTGGTATAGATGTGGGTATTTATAGAAAAGTGAGGAGAATGTTTTATTATTTTTTAAATATAGCCAATGGAATTATTGGTTTTGGTAAATGCTACATCCACAACATATCCATGGTTTTTAAAATAAATATGGTCACATTTTACAATTTTTATCTTGGGAATAAGACATCATTTTTTATATTACTTTTGTCATGGGAAAATAGTTTTCAGTAAAATAATGATTTTAAAAGAGGAATTTCAACTTTTGACATTAGAAAGATATTTATAGATTTGAAAAGAAATTTAAATTATTTAAAATGAATAATATTTATAAAATAAATTATTTTTTGGTCATAGATTCAATTAATTTAATTATTTAATCCATAATAATTATTTATGATGTTGTAAGACATATTGAAAAAAGATAACAATATCCTTACTATTCACCACAAAATAAATTATTTTATAAAATTCTAAAAACTCTACTGAAACCATGTATATATGTTCTGATTTAAAATTTGATATTTATTTTCTAAAAATAATTTTATATGTATGATTATTATATATTTTATATAAATATACTTATTTTTTTGATAAACTATAGTTTTAATGACATAATAATCCTTCTAAAATTGAAAAAATTTCTCTAATATCATAATATAATATAATCATTTATATTTAAATTAATAGTCTTTTTAAGACTATTTAAGGAAAACAAATTTTATATAAAATATTAAAATATATTATCTATTTTCAAAAAATATATTTGTTTTTATTTGTAATGTAAAATAACATAACCTCATTCTCGTTATGTTGAAGTATATTACGTGAAATAAAATAATAATGAGATTGGGATTGAAGAAATAACTCATTCATTTTTAAGAAAAAAATTTCACCTTTATAATACAATAGTCTAGATATATAAGACCTTACTACAATAACCTATTCACCAATGATAAATAATTTGGTGGTTGTACATTAATGGGATGGTTCTTTTAACATTGATTAAGTGGTGATGTCCACTAAGATGATCTTATCACATAGTTGATTCCACTGAATCTTTTCCTAATATGTGTTTAGTATTTATCATTAGAGACCCCTAGTGATTCCACATCCCTCTCTTGTTCTGATAAATATTCTTTAAAAGTAATGATCCTATTGGTTAAGTATAATATTTATCCCTTCTATATCAATTATGTCATATCATTACCCTTTATATATAGTAATTATAATGGTAATATAATTAACAACAGTCATAATTCCCAACAGTCTTGTAGACCAACAATTATATTAACAAATAGTCAGAAATAAAAATTGTATATATTCCCTTTATAACCTATATATATTATACCATTATCATAATTAAACATTAATTACTTAAAATAAAATGGTTCTACACATACCGTGGTAATTTGTATCATATTCCTGACAATTCTATTTCTTTTTTTGTAGTAGGAGTATTCTTCTTGAGATAATTTATGATTATGGAGTATACATTAGAGTTTTTTTTATTTTTTCTACACCCAAAATTATTTGTATCATTTCATGATTTGTAATTTAATTTTTAAATTTAAATTAATTTTTATGAGATTTATAATAAAATATTCATTAAAAAAATGAGATCTTTTAATAATAAGTGAATGAAATTATAGGTTGATACACATGCTACTTTTTTATTCATCCATGGGAGTTTCTAACATATCTTTTCCATTCATGGTATTTAAAAATATTTCAAGATACTTGAATATAATGTATATCTCCTTTAACTAGATATACATATTTTTCAATTTTGTTCCCATTTTATTTTCAATAATTATCCCCTCCTAATTTAAATTTTTTACCAGAATAGTACAATATTTTAGATCGTTTTACATGGAAAATATTGTTTTTATTCATATACATGTAATTTAAGTAGTTCAATGTAGAACATAATTTTCCCCTATTTCAAAATATGTTTATTCAATTAAAATTATACTTACATTAATTTTTTTCAATAGAAATATCTTCTGTGAATGAATAATCTACATTATAAATAATATACCATTAATCCATAAATTTATGAATGTCATTGATTTCATCTTTGTTACTACATGGATATTATTTGGATTGATAAAATAATTTTACTACCAATTAATTCACTTAATCATCATCTTCTGAATCTTCCAAGTGGGAATATGAATTTGAATATCTGAAAACATATTCCACAACATTGTTACAACTAAAATTATGAATATAATATAAATATTTGACCTTGATTTAATATTTCAACTTCTTATGAGTCTTATTCAAAATTATATTATTCATTCATATTTCTATAAAGTATTATTCACTGGATTTGATCAATTATCATTATAAAAATATTTTTAAACCACTCTCATGGTTAACGACAAAAATATATTTACAATTACTGATTTCCCATAATATATTTGTACAAATATCAAAAAATTTAAGGAAATGTCACATTGAATGGTCTTTTTGAACACCTATATATAGATAAATTGTTTTAAAACCTTTTTTCAATGAACAATATAATTGGTTGACATTCCATTATCAAATTTTCATCATATGGTATATACAACATGATATCCTTTCAAAAAGACATTAATATGGTAAGTGTCAACTTTTCCAACCATCAATGATATTACAATTAAAAATTAGAGGCTTCATTATAATACCCATTTAAACAAAAAACCCAAAAATAGATTTATATATTGAACACCGTATCAAAAAAATTGAGATTTGTTATCACCTTTTGGACTAAACTAACAGTATGTATCATATGATAATGATGGGGTGAATTTGGTATATGCTAAACTAAATTTATTCTTATTATTTTCGTCCCAAAGGTTATGTGGACCTTGTTCCATAATTGGAAGGAACATGTTTAATATCACTGTGTATAATGTCATTAGTCTCACCAAATAGTAAATATATATGTAGAAATTAAATCCCAAGAACACAAAAGGATTTTGTATTGTTCACTACTAAGGGATAATAAAATGATCATACACATGGTTATTTGATTATGTTCCAAAATCCAATATAGTGACCATAAATGGACACATGATTTGAGTTCATTATCATTGAATTCCATGGATCTCCTCTCTTGTATGGTTTCATAAAGACAACTCACCAATAAAAAAAACACTCCATAGTTTTCAGATAAGCACACTCTTGGTTGGAGGAATTGATAAGATTATAGAAATGGGTTTATCTATCAGTTTTGTATGAGATTATGATCACATAACAATATAATAATAAATATTTAATTAGGGTTTACATCAACTACTATTCTAATACAAAAATTTCATATGAGATCAACCCCTCAATAAGAGGATTTAGTATTTTTTTCCTTAAAAAAAATAAATGTAGTAACTCTTTTTCTAAATTATGATAATCCTGTAGTGGAAATACCACCCTCATAATTTAAAAACAAGATCAATATGTTTAAAACTTATTCATCATAATGGGTTTTCTCTTGAATAAACCCAATATAATAATTGAATTTCACTAGAGAATCTCAACAAAATCTGTCTAAATCTGATATCATGATATTTCTCCATTTAATTATCCCAAAACTAAAGATAGTAGTATTTATATTTTCGTTGATACATCTAAAATTCCACTCAATTTTTGGGGTAAATACTTAATCACTTAATTATTCATGATAACTTCATGTCTTCCACGTAATTAATATGGCCAATAAAATTCCTATAAAAATAGACTATGCTTCCTAAAATTTTAATCTGTATATATTATTTTGAATATCTATAAAATATATAAAATAATTGGTTTCATCTAACAAGAAGAATGAATTCCATATCATTAGCATAATGTTTGGTCAAATACTAGGTGTATGGAATTCCATGTAATATCATATTTAAATCAGTGAAATATAATATTTTGATACTCCATAATCATGAAATGATCTTCTCCATTGCCGTGTGATAACATCCCAAACTAGTCATATTGTCACCCATTTTGTTAAAATATATCATATATCAAAATATTTGGATGTAAATATGCCTATCAGATTTTATGATTGATAATTACCCGTATGTATCATCTTCCTTATCTATTTAATATTATATATTCTCCCATATGTTGAATTGTCCATTTTTTTATCTAGTATACTTTTAGGTATCATCAAAATTTACCATTTTTCTGCAATTATTAGTGTTTGGGAGTTTTCTTCATTTCCCAACATGAGTAACATTTACATATTGGCTTTGTTACCTTTATATAAAATAGTTTAGTCAAAACATATAAATTTTACAATATTCATGGAACAATTTTCCATTACATATTATCATCGATTACCCTTGTGTATCACCTTGCATGTTTGATCTTTTATTTAATTTTCCCCTCTTCTATATTAACTATTATAAATAAAGAATCATTCAAAAAAAATCTATTCTAAATAATTAGAAAATTGATACGTATCCAACATAGGTAGTTTTTTTGTGTCATCCTAAAAGATAATATGTATACAAGGAGTGCTATATTTTTTTAATTTTTATATAATTATCTAACTTTAAAAACCATCCATCTATATGGAGTTTCAAGTATTTTTAAATTTTTATAAATAAAATTAAAGAAATTATATATTCTAAAATATCTGTTAGATATCTTATTAATAAATCTTATGTATCATATAAATACTTTTAGATATGGAAATTTCCCCTTCATCTATCTTTATGTATTATAATAAATGATTCCATTTTCTAAAGATCAATTATATATAAACTTATACTGCTACACTTCATGGGGAATAGGAAAACATTGAAAATTAAATTTCTAAAATATCACATCCATTTGTTCTTATAAAATATCTTAACTTCTAGAAAAACTAAAATTCAATGAACTTAATTATTAACGATATTCAACAAATCATATATAAAACATGATAAAACGCAATTTGGTTATTCATCCATACCTACAGTTTTCAAAAATAATACAATAGATAATTTCAAAAAATATAACATAAGACATCTTGGTGGAAACAAAAAAATTTTATTGTGTATTAAAAATGTTATATGTTTTTTGATAAATTCTGTCAAAAGTTGTGTTTCAATTCATATTTATTTATAAAATTGTTTTGATCTATGTTTCAGTTTATAATACCATATTTATATAAATTATTTCTAATTTATGTCTTATAAGTGGTGTTTTTTTATCATGATTGTTTTTATAATTATTGACCACTTCCACACATTCTCCATAATTGGATTTTGGTTATAAATGTAAACTTTATTATATTGCTTATTATTTATGGAATTGGTGAATGGAGAAGTGTGTATATTGATTTTGGATTTTTACTTTTATATGATGGTTCACATAGGATCATCGGGTACATAGTTTTAAATAAAATGTGTGTGTTATAAATGTTATGATTTTTATCAAGATAACTTCCCTTGTCATGATTTAGTTTTCGTTAGTGGTTTCCACAGAGTGAATCCATGATAGTAAATTAGGGTGTGTGCATAAATTTATAACTGTATTTCAATAGGTGGATATATTAGAAAGGATGATGGTCGTCTTAATTATGATTAATATTTTCAAACCATATGGTGATTATTTGTGATTTTTGATTCATAATCCCATGTAAAATAATGTTACATTGTGACACGATTTCTATTTTTATATCCAATGTTATGTTTATCTTATTTATTTATTTTCTATATATTATGATATTTTTTAAACCATATATGTTATTTTTATTTTAAGATGATGTTTTCCTTTCATATATACAAGAATTATTAACTATAATAGTTTTATAAAAAAGTAATGATAAATATTTTTATTTATATTGTATATAAAAAATAAATCCTATTTTCAAGTTGGGAGTCAAACTAGTATTTAAGGAATTACATTTAAAATGACTAATAATGATTCGTGGTGGTGTCATACTGACCAATGTTTCACACCCAATATACACATTTTCATGTATATATTGACCTTATTATGTTTATTGAAGGAATAAAAAAATTATCTACCTATTTTGCTGATGTACATTATTTTACTTCTTGATAGTATTGTGTTCTGATATTTGGGTGGTGACCATTTGTCGTTATAATGTGGTGAGTGTGTTATTTTGGTGTGTATGTTTTTTTATGTTTTTTCCTCACTACACAATCCGTTTCTTGAATCACTTTTTTTATGAATCATGTATTACAATATTAAAAATTTTAATATAGTATTGTTTGAATTTCCCATTTTTTTCATGTACCCTGTTTGGAATCCTTATTATTATAAACCATACGATCAATGTTTTGGTATATCCAAGATAAGGTAACTTCATATAAGAAGAAAAATTGTATTTTATTATGTTAATAAAAAAATATAGTGTAAATCTATTCCCAATGGGTATTTTTTGATACCATTCATCCTTGTTTAAAGCACATCGAAATCATAAACGTGCTTTGCGTCTTCTGGTGCGCTCACTCATGTAACATGGCTGGTTGACCAGAGTTTTTTTATTATTGAGGACGATATTTTTATAATATATAAGGAAATAAATAAAGAATAAATGCGATTGATTAGTGGCCCAAAATGTTGTAAAATTATCCATTATTGACCATATACAAGGTAAAGTCCAGGAGTAGTATAACAACTTCGACCACCATATCTTCACAAAGATGTCATGGATCTCTGATTTATCATAATAGAAAAAAATTAAGAGGCATGGTAGGATTATAATTATTGATTATATGATATAAAAAAGACATTTATATTATGGATAAACATTAATTTATCTTTTTAGTAGTGGTGTCAGACACGGGAGGTGACCCATGATGATATGAATAAATGAATAACTAATCATGTTGATTTGGATCCTTCATCAGTGTCTATAAAAAACGATTCTTTATAGATCTCCTCCCTATGTTCATTTCATTCTCTAAAGTATGTGGGGAAGGATTAATTCTATATTTAATATATAAAAGATGTTGAAATGGATCTAAAACATATTTGATTTTTATTATCTCTAAATACATGATAGTTTTGGAATTTCAATGTTCCTTATTCACATTTTTTGTTTTGGTGACCTGCTTAATTGATTGTTCGATGGAATTTAACCATATAGAAAATATTTTATAGTCAAGCAATATTTTTTCATTATACATAGGGTTGATTGAAGATGGATGTTCTCAAAATAATTGAGATCCATGGTCTATTCCCTCAAGGGACATAATTACAATCTTTCATTAAATAATCAAATTTTTTATGTCATAAAATATTCCAAAAGACATGACGTGGTGGTTATGATATTCAAAATATTAGAAGAAAATTTTATGTCCAATAAATAATGTTTAAATAATTATAATGTAATATATTAATTAATAAAACATTTAGTTATATACGAACTTGAAGCCCAAGAAATGAAGTGAAGAAAATAGGAGAAATAAATGATAATTAAAATAAAAGAAGAAGATTAATGGGGGAAAAAGAATTAGAATAAAATCATATAAATTGGGATTTATATAGTTATTTAATTTTATCTCTATCCATATATGAGTATAATAATTACACAAAAAATGAAAGTAGAATTACACAGTGATTTTTAAATTATTAAAACCCAATCTTGAATGAGATCATAATGAAATGTGGTGATATAGTAACTCAGGATTCTATAGTTGCACAAACCCAAAAGTAATTACACTATTCGATAGTGACCAGTGGATAGAAGTTTGTATAGATATAGTGTTTTATTTGGGTCCCGATTCAGGTGTCACAATTGTACCATGTCGAAGTCCACACTACTATAATGCCCTATAGGTAGCCCCAAAAATCATCTAATGATTTCACCACAGAAGTTGAAACATGATATTTTTTATTTTATGTGCATTATAGGTCTCCATTAGTTAGCCCAACAACATCTAAGTATCATGATAAGAAAATCCTGCAATCTCTCACATTGAGAGTAATTCAAAAAAATGATATCATTACATAGTGGTAGATTTTGAAAATTTAAATAATATGAGCTTCTCCTCTTCATTACATTCATGTGGGACCTTTCAATGTCAATATTATATTTTAATATGAATATTCTTGAAAAAATATGTTATTTTTCCTTTCATTCTACCTTAGTGGTTACACGTATTCTAGCTCCCATCCACCATTCATCATTGGAGAACCAAAACTAGAAATATACACCTTAATATCTCAATAAAAATTACATTTTCCAACATTTATACTAGATTATTGTTCAATATCCCATCCTATATTAATCATCTATTAAAATTGCACATCCACTAATTATTAATTTATATTGAATGAAGCATTGGTTTATTTAAATTATGTATAGCACATTAAATGCCTTAGAGAAAAACATTTTCCACATACATTATGTCTATATCCTCTAATAATTTATGCATTCAATACATCTCCATACCAGTTTTTTATGGTAATGTATTCATCATATATGTTATATAGCAAAGCTTCTTTTTTATTTTTATGAAATATAGCTCACTAAAATTCTTCAAAAGGTAAATAAATAACCATTTTTATTCCTCATATTATCAACATCACCACAATCGTTAGTATCCACATAAAAAAGAACTGTTTTTCCTTTCCCAAATAATAAAAATACAGTATTTCATTCTTTCAAGAACATCAGTATCCACTTCACATATTCCTAATGAATCATTCAATGATTAGCCATGTACCTTCTTGAAGCTCCCACAATATGAAAAATAACAGGCTGAGTGCAGACCATGGAAATCCTCAAGCATCCAGAAACAATTTAAAAATGGACCTTTTCCATATAATTCTTCACTGATATTTTATTTGGTGCATATCCCTTTTAAAATTTGATATGGATTTCTAGGGGAATAAAAACTATTTTTTCTTATAGAATTATGAATGTACTGAAAACATTCCAAAATAGTTATCTAGTGAAAAACTAAATGTTCAATTTCCAAAATATCTATTTCTCTTCATCTGAAAAAATATTCTATCCTCTCAATGATCTTTCATCTTTAACTCCTAATATAGCATCTGATTCATATCATCATTCCAAAATATTCGTTATCTCGAAATTATAAAATCATTCATATGAAAAATCAATATAATTTCCTCTTAGTAAAAAAACATTAAATAGAATCCACAATCCCTGGAACATTATTTAAATGAATTTTTACACATAAATGCCTCAAACATCAAATTTTACTATGTGGTTTCCTTATTTGACCAATATAATATCTTATTGATTTTAACATATGGTATTACATTCCCAATTTTTCATATAACTTTGGATGATAAATATAAATATCATTGTACATATTTCATTGAGGGAAAAAATTATTTACATCATGCTACTCAATATGAAAATCCTATTCTTCACTATTTTTAACAAAATCCCATATGGTAGTATGATTTGTTACATGTGAGAGATTTTAATTTAAATCTAAACCATACATTTTTTAAAATTTCAACATCATCCTAACATAGAATATATTATTACTATTATATTATTCCATTACGTGGTATACCAATTTATTTAGAAATGATTTCATTCCTCATGGAAGCGGTTTTAATCCCAGTAAATGTTTTATGAAATCAATAAATATAATCCTTCATAATTAACTATAAATTTCATGAATCCTTAAAAATTAATTATGTCTTTATAAAATATTGACTCTATACTATAAATCAATAACATATTGTGTATGAAGTTTTTAATCATTTTCACATATTATCTCAGACTTTTGAATATCCTCTACTCTACTATTGGTGTTTTATTTTTTTGTTCCACATGAATACACTTAGGTAAGACATTTACCCCCAGCTACACCTATCACAATGATTATTTATTCCCTCTAAAAAAATCATCTATATATCAATTACTATAAATGTCACCTTCAATAAATACCAAATCCTATCTTCTAATGATTATCTTCTTCTCATTATAAAATAATTTATAAACAAACTCCTCAAAACCATATTGGTGAATGATATATTATTTGTACATATCATCAAGATTTTACAATGATTCAGTAATTATATATATATATATATATCCCAATTATCCAAAAACTCAGAAATGAGAGTATAATACATCCTTTACACACTAGATCTCCTCATGTAGAAATTCACTCATTTGTACATATATACTTTTATTAATTAGATATTCTATTGTTGTAATTGCTTCTATCTAGAACACATTTGGAAACCCTAAGTGTATCACAATATTCATAGGATGTTCATTCGGTGTCTTATTTATCCATTAAACCACACCATTCAGTTTTCATGTACCTTAAAGAGACTCCCCTCATATAATTTCATTATTAGATTATAATTCCCAAAAAAAATTTACTATATGGATATCCTCTATTATCATACCTCCATAATTTAATCATTAATCTAGATTATTTCTCCACAACTTCCTTAAACAAATATAACATGTTAAATGCATAATATTGTTTTAGAAATTTCACCCATACATTTCAATTGGAGTCATTGATAAATGTCGCATAATATTGTGACCCTTTAACATAGTGTACATGTGAATTCCCCAAAACGCTAATGCGAACCATGTCTAGTTTTCTATAAATCGGTGTTCTTACTAGATTAATAAATAATAACTAATTCTTCATTCTGAAGATACAATCATCACACTGTCTAAATTCCTCCTACATCAACTCTAACATAATTAATTTTGTCTCTAGAGCTTTCACCCCTTATAAAATGTATGCCCTAACATGTAATTCCAATGTTGTTAATCACTTTTATAATATATTATTTAAATAAATTAAATGATTTTTTATATCATATTTTATAGAATTCCATTATTTACTCTAGAATCAATTGACTATATCACTCTTAGAAATTTACATGCACTATCAGTGAATTTTGTATTATAATCAGGATCATCAAGCTTACTAGAATAAATAATTATTTTTCACAATCCAATTACATATGTCAAATTATAGATTAAAAAAATTCCTCTATCGGTTTAAATCCATGAACCCCCCATCCCTGTAATCTATAATTTTCAACATGATCAATATATACCAATCCTAAATTTCCAAAAACATAATCTTTCATGAAAACCTTCTTAGTTGTAGAATAACTATATTTTCTCAAGTATATAATTCAATACCACATAGATATATGCATGATGAGAAGAAATTAATTATTAGTTCTATCGACTGTGGTTTTTGTTGAATTGGTTTTAGCTTCCTTTTATATTTACCTTCATTCCTTGATATGAATTTTAATCCCAAAATCCCAAAAGATAGCACCAGACACATTTTAATTGTCTCATATAATTAATCATTATTTTCATCAACTTATGTGATAATCTCAGAGCACAAATATATCTACTCATTCCATATTTAATGTAGAAGCACAAAATCTTCCTTATTCACTTATCTAAAAACAATAATAAGGATTAATTCTACAATCCTTTTAGAACCAAAAATGTATTATTAAAGAGCATATCATCATTTTAATAGTTTATTCCAAAATTTTAGGAAATGAATATTAAAAAAAATGTTGCATATGCTACATCATTATGCCTGATTGACACCAATGAAAGATAACTATAGATGGTGTTGAATTTATTAACATGATCTGAAAAATATATTCCCTTCAATCAAATTAAAATTGAACATTCATTGTATCATTTATAATTTTTTATATGTAGTAGGATTCTCATACTTATTTCATAGATCTCTTATTAAACCATCGACCATCCTCTCTTCTATGAAACTAATTGTCATGATTTAACCATTATAATGTTAGAAAATCTCTGAAACTTTTGTTATAGTACATATCCATCAAAATGATCTGTCTCTAGCAGGTTTTCAAAAAATAGAAGAAGGTGAATATTTTTCCAATAATGATAGAATTATATCTATTTCCTCTAGAAATGGAATATAGTTCCATAAAAACGGTTAGTCATTATATTACCTTGTTCCGTAATTTTTTTTCAATTTGAGAAATTCATTCATTGTTTTCTAAACACAAGCTCTAATGATAATTGATGCCAAAATATATGGACTGAAATATGAATTCTGAAATTTTATAAGAAGAAAAAAAGGTAAAAATAAATATGAAAAAATATTTAGATACTGAACACATAGAATTAAGTGGATTATGAATAATCCCATTGTCCATAGATAGATAGAATCATGTCTCTGAAAATACAGATTAGAATTATATGATGATTTTCAATGAATTTAGAGACTCTAGAAACAATGTTCCAATGATTTTACATATATAATTTGATGATTTTTAACATAAATATCCTATAAATACAAACCATGTATCAAGATTTCTTGTGTCATTGACAGACTAAGGGCATAAATAATAGGAATCTAAAATAAAGAATTTTTATTTTAATTTCCCTAATAAAGAAATAAATCATTTTTATCACATATAATCATATAATAAAACATTGTCAATATATAAAAAATGTGGTTATCTACCTAGAAGATTAAGGAAATAAAAATAAAAATAATGTCCAGAATATGAATCAAAAGAAATAACATAATATCATGAATGAAAATATGTGTGAATCATCATATGGTAGAGTAATATAAATATCATGGAACTATAATCTCATGTAAATATAGTAATTTATAAATCATATATAAAATTTAGTATGTATAATTCAAGGATAACGACCAATATATCATAACACAGTGGAAATAGTTTTATCTAGGGTTATGTTTAATTGTTAATCCAATTAATATTGCCGCAAACACAAAAAAAAATCTCAATTAATTATAATAATATCTGGTTACATAAATCATAACATGTACATGAATATGTTTTCTACATAATGAATCAAATGTAATTCATAAATATATCAGTTTCCCTTGAATTTAAAAAGGTTAAATAATCATATATTACAGAATATCAATATAGGAAATCATAATCTTTTCTATGAATCTTTTGATTAAAATTATTCAATGTTCATAGATAAAAGGTAATCATGTTTCATGAATTTTTTTTTCTCATTCAAGTGAATATATGAAAAAATTTGATTAAATTTTTTTTCAACTTTACCTCTTAAGTCGGGTTTTTGGGAAAAGGGTAAAGAGTAAATAAATGGTGATAGAAAATATTAATTTATATAAAAATTGAAATGAACTAATATAGATTTTATATAATTAAATTTGAATTCAATGAAACCATGGTTTGTTTAATAAATTATTTACTTGTACTTGAAATGGTGTACGAGGAAGATAAGTTCACAATAATTAGGTTTTGTTTAAATAGTGAAATTAATAAGATAACAATTAAAAAATGTATTTTCCAATCAAACAATACTAAATTAAATTAGGTATATTTTTGGGGGAAATATATATATTTAATAAAGAATAATAAAATAATAGATTTTTTGATATAAAGTTATTTAATTTCAGACAAAGCCTAACCCAATTAAAATAGGCTTGTTTAGATATATCTCTTGCCATATATTCTAGATTCATTCTACACATTCATATAAAAACATAAATAACCAAATTATGTTACTTTATTATGTAACTAAAAAACTTTTAAATATAAATTATTTTTACTATAATTATATTTAGATCATTTACAACCATTTCAATGAGAAATAATGATAAATTTCATTGTTCTGAGTGTGTTCATTTAATGGATCCAATGATGGTTAACATGCAGATAATTAGGGATGATATTTTAAAATTGAACTAAAAATATAGAGTTGAAATAAAATGAAAATCATGAAACTATATAAATTTAAATTTTATTAACCATTCATATGTTTTTTTAAATAATTATGATTCACTTAATACAAACATTAAGGTTATATGGTTAGTTTATTTTTGGCGTCTTGACCAAGCATGATGAACTAGTTTTATTTTATAAAATATTATGTCCATATATTCATTCTAGAATGTGAATATATATAATACATATTTTGGGACATTTATACCATTATAAAAGAATTTAAACCTTCCATTAAGTCATAATGGGAATACAATAACTTATCATCAATGGAGGTGGTGAACTAACATAACATAGACTTTGGTTATTATTTAGAATTAGAGAAAAATTTGCGTGGATGGATTGTAAATATTAAATTATAATTACATATTTTTAATATATAAATGATACTAGAATTATTATTCAATGTCAGTTGAGGTAGTTTAGGAGCCTATTGAAGAATTAATGAATTTAAAAGATGTAGTTTGATAATATTATCCCTTAAATGTTGTCTCCAAGATAAAACTGTTTATAGAACTTGGAATTGGACTTTATGTGACAACATAAGTAATAAGAAATGTGGGAGGGTATTAGGATGTTAATTAGGGTGAAATTTTGAAAACCACAAGGTATAAAAAATATGATGAGATGGGGAGGTGATGGGTGGTATTTATAATATGATGTGAGGGGCGTTTGTTGAATATTATATTTATTAGTTTATTAGTTTGTATCAAGTGTACAAATTTTATTAATTCTTATAAATATATAAATAAAGTTTTACATGTGAGTTTGAACATGTGTGTTCTTACATCATTTCTCATTCCATTAATTATTTTTTTAACTTGTAATGTAAAATATCGTATTTCAATGTTATTTAGTATTCACAAAAAATTAACACATTTTAGAACAATAAGAATAATTCTCCCATTATTTTTTTGAAGTGACGATTCAAAAAATGATAAAATATTATGATAATTAATTTCTATCTATGAATAATTTGAATTTAATGTTAAATCCTTATTTATATTAAAAATATATATTTTATTAACATGGTAATCTTTTCGAAACTTTGTATTATTAAATATGGTCTCATAATATTATATTATAATTTTAATAAGTCATGAAGTAATTTATAACATTTTTTTATGAAAATAAACATTATATTAAATTTTATATATTAAATTAAATTTTTAATAAAATATTTATGTTTTACCAAACATATTGTTATTTATTATATCATATTTAAATAATTTATTTAATTGTATCAATATATAAATATATAATATTGACATTTTATAAGATAAATAAATATTATTTTACACTTACATAAGTAAAGATAATATTCTAATTATTATGCTCATATTCCTAATTGTCATATTAAATGTTTAATGGTTGGATTCTAGGGGTTATATTACCCTTTCAACATTCATATTTATAATGGTCATATTGGATACCTAATTCCACTATATACCTCATATTTTATTAATTAATTATTCAAATGTATTTTCTCTTGAGGTTATTTATAATTTAATTTGGAATAAGAATATTTCATTAAAAATATTCTATTTCATTTCTAACATTTTTTCTATGAGTATGCTTATTATGGTCGATCGACTATATCAAAATTTCAATTTTTTATTTATATTACTTTTTATTTTTTATTGACTTATAAAATTTTCAATTATTATATCTATATTGTTTCTCTATATTTTCTTTTTAAATTAATACACAAAATTTTATATGGTCTTATCATCTAGTTTTTGTGAAGTATATGATATTATATTTCAAAATATGATAGTAATATATATTTAAATAAGAAATTAAATTGATAAAATAATTTTTCTGTATATTAGAATTAATGATCTCAAAAAGAAATAATGTTTTATTTTTACCCGTTTTGCTATAGTACCACCAACTGCATAGTAAATCCACTGGTATATAATAACCGAGGGATGAAATAATGTCAAGATAAAATGTTTTATCTATATTTCTAGTCACAGGTTGATATAGTACTATATTGAATTTCACATTGTAATAGATCCTTATTGGGGTCTTTGGTTATTGGTTCTATCATTATTCAACCTTTTTATAAATTTTCTCTCTATATGAAGTATGTATTTGAAGTAGTAGATTGATCTCTATCTGAGGATTTGGATACACCATTTAAATAAGAAAAAGCATCATAAAAAAGTCAAAAGTCATATTGAAAATAAGTTCATATTTAAACATATTAAATTTAAAGGAAAAAAATTAATATTACATTTCAAAAAAAGTAACTATAAATGGGTGAGGGTAGAATGATATTATATAATACTTCTTTCTAGTAGTGACTGCGATTCTGGTTTGGCATGGTTGGGATAGATGTGCATCATAGAGAGAATAATAGTTCATGATGGGTATAGATGGGATAATGATTTGATACCATCAAGAATTATAATACCCAGAATCTATATATCTTACTGTATTTGTGTTGTTATTAGTTGTAGATGAAGAAATAAAAGTACACGTTGGGTCATAAATACAAGTATTCCCATTGAACCAATATTGTCATTGTCCATTGATTCATATCTTAAATATCTAAATACCACAACAAAATTAATATATATATAAACATTATAAAAATATATATTTGAATGTCATAGATTAAATCACCCAATCAAAACTCTATATGGAGTTCCACATGGCTAGAGATGCACCTCCCTGCAAGCTATAAGTCATCAATTAGAAAAGAGCATATATAAACTATATTGGGATATTATACTTTTTTCAACATAACTCAAAATAATATATAAATAACATAATAAAATTCAAATTTGATTAAATTAAAGTGTTTAAAACCATAAAAACATACATTATCAACATGAAAAAAATAATAATACCAAAACATGGAAAACAAAAATACATGCACTTGGATCCCCTGATATACCAATATAAAACCAAGAAAAAATTAACTAGAAAGAGAGACTAAAACATAAACTCAGGTATGAGAACTCAGTAATCATTAAATCTATATCCTTGAACCCTAATATAATCTCCAATATAAGATATCAAATTAAAGTTAAATATAAAATATTCACGTGCCCTGGGGTTCCCATACTAGGTGCAGAAATAATCGTAATAAGGAAATACTAATGGGGTTCCTCTTATATATAAAAATATTCAGTGTGTGTATGAAGATAAAATAAAATAACAACAAAAAATCATATTCATATGTTTTAATGTTCTGTATAGGCCAACATTACTCATGACCTCACTTTTATTGAAATTATCAGTGGAATTAGTCATCTTTCAATATAGAAAAACCCTGATACAACTACTCTACATTGGGACAAGAAAAATTATCTCTACCAATACCCAGTCACCCAATGTATGGTCTCATACTAGGTCTCAATATCATGTATTGTTATGATAATATCACCATATTACTTTTACTTAGGTCTTATACCATAGAACATTCGCATACATATTGAATTCCCTACTCTAACTCATGGTGGGTCTCACAATCGCAGCAACTTTCATCCCATTATCTACCCCCATAACACATTGGGTGGGTATCATAATCATAGGTAGTTTCAAGGTATCAACCAGTCCTGTCTCACATAAGGTGGCTCCATCAATCACATCACAATCCCTATAACGTTTCGTGCCCCATACCTCCAACATCTCACTCAAGGTGAGGATTCACTGTCACATCATTCATCAGCACCTTCTCACTAAAGGATCATATGGATCACAAGATCTCTCTCTTTGGGGGATACCTATCAAATATATCCTAGATTTGTGACTTCTCACTCAATTAAGTCCATTCATACACCATCTCACTCACAATAAGGCATTATAGCATATATAATCTCCAACCACAGGATCTCATAATTGTACATGAAAGCTGCTACATAAATGATAACATATTCAAGGCATAGCCACATACTAGACCCTAAATATCTACTAGAACACCACTATATAATATATGATAACATATCCCACCAATACATTCCCTGAACCATTGTACTATACTAGATATTTCATGTCCTAGCCTATAATCATATAAAATCCCCTGAGTATTTCAAAAAACCTACATCCAAGATCATTTCACAAACCATATCATCAATCAACTATGGTTTGAACCTTAAATTCAATCCCTCATGGGAATCAATCAACTCATAAGTCCCAAAGGAACCTGTATCATCATCCCTACATACCTTAATTGAACAAAAAGTACAACATATAGTATAGTTAATTGATTGTGCTACTTCACATACTTCCCACACACTTAGACAATATTTGATCAAATGATGTTATTACACTCCTGTTCCCTAAGATCTACATCTACATGAAGGATAACCAGTACATGTGACCCCAATCACATATATTTCCATAGGAAATAATGAATGAAAATCATATCAGACAAAACCACCCATTCGAGTTTCATTCTTAAAAAAATACCCCAAAATCATATGCAACCAAAATATGCATGGAAATATCCTTAATTCCTAGGACCATACAAAACCAAAACCCATCCCATAAGATAGAATATAAATCCATGAAACCACATCACCATTACCGTTCATATAAAAATGTGTTTTATGAATAATAAGGCACACCTTTCCCACTTCTAAATTAATATGAGGAGCCCACCACTTATCCAAATCTCCACCCAAGGCCCCTATCACAAGGTATACCATAAACTTATTCAAAGATTCTCATCCTTGTAAATCGTTTACTAAATACATGTTTCCCAATAACCATAGGTTAATTTGGATAAAACTAGTGGATGCACCCCATTATGGCATATCTATTCATCCACTCTAAAACAAACAACCCTATGAGGAACATTTAATTATTTCTCAATTATATCTACCCTATCATATCCCTCAAATTATGACTCACCTAGTCCCTATCCAAAATTCTTAAACCCATAATCCTCCACACATTCATGAATGTCACATACAAACAGAATACCTGTTGTGAAATATGAATGAAAAACCCCACCTATTTAATAAAGATAGTTCTATAATTTCTTACACGGCAAAACCTCATCAAATATGACAACAAAAATCCTCAATATATTAGGCTGCAACCAAAAACCAAAAACCATAATCTAAATATTATTAAAAATTATCATTAATTCACCAAATTAACCAATTATTTTTAAACAATGGAATCTCATTAATCATCCTATTATGACTGAAACGTTATTGATACTAACAAAATAACCCAAAAAATTCCCTAATTAAACTAATGACCAAAACCCCATCATTCAATATTGATGTGGTCATAAATTCAAATATTGTTTTATGGAAACATTTAGAATATCCACCATGAAACATTCCTCAAATGAAATTTTTTTTCAAGGGAAAGAATATACCCTCTTTTAGTATCCTAGATCAATTATTCTATGAATCCCTAATATTCCAGGGTTATTCCACTATGATTTGTTGGAATAATAATCAAATCCATTGGTAGATCTATAAAAAATTCGTTGTGGAATCCATGAGAAAATAGGGTAAAATGATATTATGGATTAAATAAATATTGAGCGATAATTTTTTTTATAAACCCATATTCAATATTCACACAAGATAGATTCATGGGATAGAGTAAGTGGTAATTGGTACATCCATAATCCATTACCAAGTCAAACTTATAGTAAATGAATGGGGTTTACAAAAAAATGATCGGTTTTACCCTATTAAATAATACCCTTATCTTCTATTGAGTAACCTATTTGGATTCCCCGGGTACCTGGTGAAACCCTTAATGGTATGTAGCTCCTAGAGCCCTCACTAGATACCAAATTCACCCACACTGGGTTCTAATGGGTATATTTGATAATAATGGAAGTCATGAACCCCCCAGATCTATGGTAAATTTCCCATAAGAACATACTAAACATCAAAATATATGTTTAAAGAACTATATGTGTTTTAAACTTCTATAACTCTAAATAATATTCATTCTAACAAACACTAATGTGGAGCTCAAAACACAAATTCCCATTGAATTTAGTTATTTGTAACATAGTGGAATGTTACAACCTCTCTACTCTAAGGAATCTTATATTCAATAATTGTTTAGTACAGTAACTTGATTTTTGATCTAACCATGGAAATATAATATTTTATCTCATTTTATATTCTGGATGTTTATAAAACCACTACATCGACGTCTGATCCACCCCACTTACCTTTTCTGTTCCAACAAAAATATTGACCCCACATTTGAATTATTTGACCGTTGAATGATTTTATAATGAATTAACCACTTTTTTGTAACCATTTATGCATTTAATCTCTTGATATCTCATCCTCACCTTATGTTCCACTAAAACTATATCGAACATAAATGTTAATAAAACCCAACCCTTTAGCTAATGCTACCACCTAAAAGTCATCCTGGAACATGGGAATTCCAATCATATCTATTAGGGAAACAAATTTTGTATCAACCACTTAATAAATCTAATGAATATTCCTATTTGGAGGAACCATCAAAATTAGATTATCCCCAAATCAAATAATCAATCAACATTCCCCACTCACAATGTTTTCCAAGCTCATCTCCCTACCTATTAAACCCAACATGCCATGACCTTAGCACTGACCACCCACACCTGACTAAGTAGTTCCTGAAAAAAGGACTTTTATGAAACTGACCAACATATTATTGTTCATAAAAACATCCCATTTATGTTATCCCTAATAGAAAAGATAACTTATAAGTAATTTCTATCATGATAATTTCTCATAAAAACTCAAAATCCTCTACCCATAAACATCAATTTAGTGACCTATAATTCTAGGTTATCCCAAATAGAACTCATAATACCCAAATAACCCTCAATCATCATCTTCAACCATCTAAACACTCTATCCATCATGGTTATATTACACTATATTCACGGAAGCAAACAAAACTCAAACTAGTGGTTCTCCCAAACATTATATCACAGTTTTTAAGATAAATAATTGTCATAACAGATTCCTCTCATGAAGATCATTGAATGACCTACCTATGTCTCAAATAACTCTTGTTGAGACACTCATAACCAACATGGCCCAGGTAGCATCTCTCCATTGAAGTCATATCCATCTCTTAAACTAGACTATGTGAAAACCTCATAACTAATTAACTCAACAACAGAACCCATAACCCTGCCATAATAGGGATCTCATAATCCTCCAAAAAGTATTGTAAGATTTCATTCAAAATGAAACAAATTTTTACTTCCATATGTCCCGCTATGAGCTTACTATCGACAGCTACAAAGGTCCACAATAGACATGCTCTTAGAGTTGTTTCACTGGAAACTAACCATTAGAGACATACCAAAATCACACTTGGAGTTCCATAAGAAACTCTCTGTAAGAAATCACTTATCAATTCCAATATAGTGACATGATGAATATCCCCTAATGTCCCATCATTATTCCCAAGGTTCCTCAAATATTAAAGCTGAAATAAAAATTATACCTTAAAAATGATTCAGTAAGAAATTCAGGTCATCCCACATATTAACCAATACATAAAAATCATCTAAAGGTATAAATATCGTCCATACCTAACATCCAACCTAAATCTCACCCCAAGAGTCATATATCAACTATTCTAGGGAATACCACTCATCATCTTATCTAACTTCTGTATCTCCCCACAACATAAAGCCCTTCAAGACCAACCACAAGAGGGATCACATGTAACCCTAGTAACACTCATTGAACTACACATAAAATTAAAAACAACCATCTGTCATGTGAATACATCCACTCACCTACCAAAAAATAGAGAATCATTTCTCTCAAATATAGACATCTAACTATTAATTGTTTAATCGGATCAATCACTACCATCATTCTATGTACATTTTATCTAATCATTTTATAGTGTAATATAATACCGTCCAAAAGAAAACTAATATTTCAAAAAGTCTCTACCATGGATCCCTTTCAAACTAAAACCTATCAAAAAAACAAATAAACCACATACAGTTCTTATATCGCTGATGATACTCATACTAGGAAAAATCAAATAGAGGTGACCAACAAATGAGTTGTTATTCAAAATAAATTAAAAAATAATATATATTTCTGTTAAGGAATAAAATATAAAACCAAAACTCAATTTCAATTAGTTCATATGTTATTAATAAGTTATTTTAAAAAAAATGTTATTATTTGGTATTGTTATTAAAGAAATCCATTTTTCTAAATTATTTTGGAAAAAAAATTCATAAAATCCGTTTAAAAAAATATATTCCTTCTTAAGAAATTAAATATAATAAACAAGAATCCATGAACATATATACAAAAATATAATTTTCTAATATTATGTGTAAACACATTAACTCTTTCAACATTATGTGAATAGTAAAATATTAAATAACTAGATCAACCAGAAACACCATAATTTAATAAAAACATCAATTATAAAAGTTGAATGTAAGAACAAAAATACCATATCTATTATAACAGACTTTCCATAGGAAATTATTTTCATGATTCACTAGTCCATGGTCACATCCAAGCTTCAACACATTCCTATATTTGACTACGACGTTCCAAAAGAGAAATACAATCCAAAAAAATACTGTGATTCCGCTTTAATGTTTTATTTCTAAAATAAACCTAATAAAACTCTATCTAGAGAACTATATTACCACATACTAACCTAACTACATGATATAGGGTTTAAAATAATATTTTGATTCTATAACCATCATGGGGTGACAATACACCCGGTTTTATCATATTTGAAAACATATAATTAACTGAATAAAAAAACAAGACTATGTTTAAGGGTTTACAACTAATTGCTAACAATAATGAATATACAATATTGAAATTCAATACTATAATGATACCCAATGTCAATATATTGTCAAACATACGAAATGATGACATGATAGTCTGATCTAAAAATTTAAAATGAATAAAAATATACTGTAGATTAAACTAGAAACACAATTCTCCCTCATACCAATCACTCAATCACTATTTAGCTACCACAGAAAAAATTATAACATAACCTATCAGATGAAAGTGGGATATAATATCTACACACTCACTGGGGTTCCCTTGAAGCGTGTGATAAACAATTTCAATAGAGAGTCACCAATGGGGTTCCTCTGATATTGCACAATATGAAAATTTTTCTTGTATGTAGAATTAAAAAAACACATAAGTTTACTTGTTGGGTTATCATATGTTATCTAAGAAACCCGGAAACCTTGCCTCACATATTCTAAAAAATTATAATGGAACAAGCCATCCCACAATGTAGTTAATACCTTTTCCCATAGCTCTTACCTTGGAATAGAAATAGAGTCTCTACCACTACCTACTAACAACGGCTATGTTCTTATATAATGTATCAATCCAATTTACTTTCTCATACCTCCACCATCTTGCTTTTGGTGAGTTATCATACCCCAATTGATTCCACAATGCATCAACCACTCCCCAGGTAATGACCCAATGTTTTATCAATGAAATTCTCTTCTTATAATTATTTCATATAGTATAATCATGTAATATTAAATAAAAATTATAGTACAAATATTATAAACAATGAATTAGTGGAACACAAGGTTTCTATATATATTTTAAGGAACATATACTGAGGAAATAGTAGCTTTACCATTGGAATAGTAATGTGACCCTTATAAATAGAAAAATAGAAAATTGAATATAAACCCCACTAATGAGAATTTAAATAAAATTTATCAATAATATAATTTATAATATGACATAATTATATAAAAGTATAAGTAAATAAATTTTTTTTTAAAAAAATCATCTTTTTTGTGTTTTTGTAAGTCTTGAATATTTAGTTACAATTTAGTGAATAATTAAATAAAATAAAAAAAATTCATAAATTATTCCATAAATTTTAATCTTGATTCTTTATGATCATAATATTATTTTATGATTCCATAATTAATTTTTCAAAGTGTTAGAAACAAAGTTTATATTTTAAATTTTTTATTTTTCAAGAAAATTATGATTTAAATTAAAAATTATAGTTGTAAAGATTATGAATTTTTTAAATAATGGATTTCAGTTTTGATTTATAAAAGTCAAAAAATGGCCAACGTGAATTTTAGTGATTTTTCTACAAATCTTTTGTTTTTGTTGAATAGTGAAAACCTATAATTTATAATAACTTCTAAATACATAAATTATGATGTCACTAACTGATGTACGTCTAATGTATGTATATTATCTCAAACACACATAAATTTTTACTATTTTGGTTAAAAAATTTCAAGACTATTCAATTTCTTAATAAAAAATATTAAACTAATGATTAAAATAATGGGTAACCCCTCAACATCTCCATTATAAATACCACCCCTCTTTACCACCTCTCCTCAAACATATCAAACTTTTTAATTAGTCCAAATTGTATTAAAATATCTCTCAAATCCCCTATCCCATTTTCAGAAGCCCATATTATCCGTAAAAGGCCAAAACCTATCACCTAAAGAGATTATTAAGGAAGATATATTCAATAGGTAAATTCAACTTATCATTTCATTTATTTTCTTTCAAGTTCATTTCTTTATTTTTCTTTCCTCATCTCCTTTTATCCAAATGTTATGATAACTCCAGTACATTACATGTACAATAATTCTGTTATGATAGTGCATTAATTCATTATCATCTCTCATTTCCCATTCTTTTATACTTGAAATTATAACACCATCCGAGATGCGTTAATTTATCACATTCAAGGATGATGGTTTTTCCATTTCTATTACGGTCTTCAATTATAGCCAGGAAATCATTTTGATGGTTTAAAAAGAATATAATATAATTATTTTGTTTAATATATGGATTTATAATCTTCTTAAATAGTATATTAGTTAATAATGACAAAAGTTTCTATTATGATTAAAAACCACCAAATAACCAAAATAGTTATAATTAATGTTTTATAAAAATATTCATCTTCACTCCAAATAAGAAAATGAAGTTTACAATAATGTAATATTTTTTTATGTTCACTATCAACATAAAACATCAATTTTTTTTCAACCATTTTTATATTACATGTTTATCCATACATATATATAAGTAATCCTATCATGAAAACCAAGGATACAAACACTCTGAAAAAAATGAAATTGAACCTCTTAACCCCTAAAAAATGTTTTGAATGGACGTAATAGGGTCAAAATAAATCAGTTTTATGAAGAGGAGGTTTTCAATATTAATTAATAAATGTAATTTTGTTATCAATTACATTAAGATCATGTGAAAGACACCATAAGACATAAGGTAAGGGATTCCACCTGAACCTCCATTATCCCATTAGGTTGTTCTGTCATTCTTTATATCCAAATGAAGTTATAAATTCTATTTATGCACATCTTATAAATGTTAATTATATTATACTAACTCATAATTCAAGACCCATTCCTATTCTACACTGTTAATGTTGATGCAATATCTAATTTCTTTTAATCATAAAAACTTTTATGATATGCCCATTTGTTATGGTTTATGACTTGAATATGATACCCAATTCTTTACATGAGTAGACCTTAAGTTTAAATATGATTTATTATGTATGATTTTGTTTGTTGACAGAATACTCATGAACATGTCATGATGAGTGCTCCTAGTCAGTGCTTCAATTCATTTGGTAATGTTGAGTCTCATTAGACGTTATGTGAAATGGTTTTGGAGGTTAGCCTTAACTCATGCTACCATGTTCATCTATCACGGTCGTTATCCATGAAATGTGATCCTATATGTGAAATTTTCATTGACACATGATAACATTGTGTTTTATGTTACTTCTGAATTATTATGAATCTTGATTTATATGATCCCATGTTCATATGTAATAATTTCATATGTTCCATGATTTTTTATATCATAATGTCATTCCTTTTAACTAATGTGATAAAGCATTTTTCTTATTATTATTCCATTACTAGAATTTTAGGTGATCCATTTGTAAATGTTATCCCAAGGTTATCCTAAGAATATGTAAGATCACAATGTATTTGAAGAAGTCTATATTAAGATAAAATAAATAATTTTTTTATTTATTCCCATGTTTTCTATTTTATGAACATAGTATTTCAAGAAACAAGAATTTACGATCCACTTATTGTAATATGAAGTTTTATTATGATTAAAATCATTTAATGATTTGTGATAAAGGCTAGGGTCTTTATAGTTTGTATCATAAGATGGTCTAATAATTTATGGAGATTAGGAATAGAGCACTTTAGTAAGAACCATGAGTATCATACTAAGCAAAAGAAAACATCCTAAAATTATGGGATGTATAGTGTATATAGTTTATCATGAAAAATAATACTGCTCTAGATACAAATAATTTGATATGGATCTGGAATAGATATATCAAGGTGTAAATCTTGAAAACACCATTTTGATCTAGAATCGAATGGAAACTGGTGCACAAAAAGGGCCTTATTCTCTCTCTTTTTGACACATTCAAAGGATATTCTTTGGTAAATTAATAATCCTAGTATATATCATTATTAAGGGAATGAATAGAATAATCTCTTAAGAATACCTGTTAGGAAACAAATAATGGATATCCAGGATTTAAGCTTAATGAATCACATGTTAATGTATAACTTTCCTTTAAGAGTTTATCTTTTTATGGTTAGGGAAACATTTCTTATGCTTATTATATAAATATTCAATCCCAATAATTTTACATTATTCTTCATAGTGAATGGATATAAATATAAAAACACAGTCGTATATTAAATGTGATATGAAATGTGATGATTTACTGAATGATATGTCTCATATGATCGGACTCGGTTATCAAAAAATTATGCCAGTGCATTCTCAGCTCTCTCAAGTCATGAATGGTTACATAAATCAGGCGGAAAACCATCTTTCTATATGGAATTATCATTTTTTCCATTTAATACATCATATGGAAAAGGCTCATCATGTTTAGTGGATATTTTGATCCCTTCCTCATAGAACATATGATTGACCTCATTGAAAAGATATTATATGTCATCTAGTGCTCTGAAGAAGAAAAGGTCATAATGGAGGTCAATATTTTTGATGTATAAGCTGATCAGGGGTGGAAACTGATAATGAATATGATGTCCTAATAAGAGATTGATTCCATGGATTGGGAGGAATTCATGAAAATGTTTTTCAACAAATATTTTCCCTGAATCATTAATCTCAACATGGAAATATAGTTCCTTAAACTTAATCATAAGGAAGATGAGTCCATTGGGGATTATAAAAAATAAAATCACATGGATTGAAATAGATGCCTCCAACATTGTCATGAATGCTAAAATAAAGGTGTATATATTCTTTATCAGACTAAAGACATGTTTACAAGATGTATTGGTGATTCATGACTTTGAATGTTTTGAAGAGATCATCTTTTTTTCCTTCAAGGATTAAATGTAGATAAGATATTCTCAATAGACTTGTGGGCCCAGTGAAAAATAGCATAAAATGTGTTCTAAAATGGGTGGTTCAAAATAAAAATCCTCTGATAAAATTAAGATCTAATATACCACATGTACAAATTGAAGATCAAATCATCTTGGAAACTATTTTAAGGGAACCTGATATTTCATCATTTTTGGAAGAAAGGGAATTCAATATAAAAATTTTTGGAGGGAAATAAATAATCCCACTAACGTGAAAGAAGATCTGTTACTTCATATCATCACTCAAATTGTAGTGAAGTGTTACAACTACAAAGACTATAGTCAATATGTGAAAATGTTCTCTAAAAAGAGTATTGTCGTAGGAAATCAACAACATCCTATAAGGAAAAAAAGTAGGGGATTATGCTATCACTATGGCTTAGGTGGAGCCAGACAACAATTTAGTGAAAAGAACAGTAGTTATTCAATCTATAATAGAAATTATACTATTTTATTCTTATTATACACATTCATTATTATATTTAATGTTTAGTAGAACTATTTAAACACCACCTAAAAATTTCAAGGATGAGTTATCTACGAGGAAAAAGAATGGGGAAATTATTACATCCATGGTTTATAACTTATCTTGGATAAATTTTTTTCCCCTGAACTTCCCAAAAATCCTATCATACTTTCTCGGGTGGAGTTCGATGATATTATGGGCATTGATTGGCTATCTTTATATGAATCCAACATTAAGTGTTAGGAAAGAGACATCACACTTTACATCGCAGAGTATCCTTCAATCTGATAAAAGTGTATATAAGAAGATGAATCTCTTCCAGAATCATCATATCATGTGTGGATAATGCTTCCTTCTGAGAAAGCATGTCTTTCTCAAATGATTGAGACACAATAAATGATACTTATATAATATGATCCAATGGTGATGCAATACTCTAATGTATTCTATAAAGAGTTTTTTGTTCTTATTCTTGACCCAGAGGTTCATTTCTCAATTAAAAAAATCTCGAGATCCCTGCCTATATCAAAGAAACATTATAGAATAGCCACCGTTAAGCATGAAAAGTGGAAGAAGTAGTTATATGAGAATTTGGTGAAGGTTTTTTTATGTTCAAGTGCTACACTATGGGTTTACCCAATTATCACTGTCAGAAGAAGGATGGATCAATGTGCCTCTACATTTATTATCATGTAATCAATAAAATCATGAAAAAAATAGTATCCCCTGCTTTAGATAGATGACTTGTTCGATCAGCTATGTAGGGAAAATTATTGATCTAAGGTGGACCTTCAGTCGGGATTTCACAAATTAATGGAGGGGAATGACGATATTCCAAAAACATACATTACAATGAATTATGGACACTACAAGTTCATACTGATTCCCACTGGACACAATAATGATCTAGAAATATTAATGGGTTTAATGAATATGTTATTTAGATATTGTCTTAACAAATTTGTGGTTGTACTTATCAATGATATCCTGATTTAATCTAAGAGAAAGGAGGATCATGAGGAGAATTTAAATACTGTAAGGATGAATTTGTGATGGGATATACTTTATGCAAAGTACATTAAATTTCAGTTTTGTATTGGGGTTCTATCATTCATGGTGCATGAAATAAATAGAAAAGGAATATATATGGACCCTTCCAAAAAAAATCAACAGTGTCCCAGGACACTATCTGTAATAGATATCAGAACATTATAGGTCATTCCATGTATCATCAATGATATTTGAAATACTTTTTATGATTTTCAAACCCAATGCCCAGCTGGAAATGAAGGGATTGATGTTTTTCAAGCCTCAATAATGTGAGGAAAGAATTTAAGAGATCAAATTGAGTCTTATCACTACACCCATATTCACACTCTCGATAAGCGAAGAAGTACTTGGGATGTACAATGATGATTCAAATAATGTATTTGGTCGTGTTGTCATGACCAGTCTCACGGGGCTCATTCTCTTACTACCTCAAGCCCAACTTCCATAGGCCAGGGGCTAGCGACTAGGATGGAAAGGCGTATTCCCTAAAAGCTGGAGGTCCTTGCCTTAATAACTTGTAAACACATGCAACCAAACACACATTGAGATACAAACATAAGTAAACTGTATAGTAAAAAGAGTGTGTAAAGTAAGAAAAAAGGGGCCAGAATACAAGCCCCACTAGAAAGTACAAGAAAACTGAAAACGTACAAGTAAACTAAAACAACTCCTATAAACACCCACCAAGGATTATACCTAAATGGTAGGAATAGATCTCGGATGGCTTTCTCTATGGTACGCCTTGTCTAATTTCCACCTCCGAGCTAACTCCAGTCCTGGTACTCGCATCCTCAGTCATTGTTGTCTGTCGTCTGCAACAAACACCACATGTTGAGGGTGTAGCCCGTGCAGGGGTGAGTATAATGATACTCAGTAGGGACCTCGAACCCTCAACGGTCTCACGAAATCCAAAAAGGTTAAACCACAAAGCATGTCAACATCTGACAATCCAACGTAGGTATATTCCCATACATATATCCAAGTTACCTAGTATACCTATCTCATTCATGAGGAAACACAAGGTCCAACTCAAAATCCCAAAGCTCAACTGTTCCACAAAGGAAGGAATACCACAAAGGTAAGACCAAAAAGTTGAGTACCACAAAATTAATGCCACACTGACGAATACCACAAAGTTTTCACCATGAATGAAAGTACCACACAGGTATGCCACATAGAAGAATACCATAATGGTATCACCACGAAGGTAAGTACCACAAATGTACGCCACACAGAAGAATACCACCAAGTTATCCACATGATGGAATATAAAACATCGGTATGCCACATAGACTAATTCCACAAAGGATTCACCAGGAAGGAAAGTACCACACAGGTATTCCACACATAATAATACCACCAAGTTATCACCAAGAGTTTACGTACCACACAAGTACGCTATATAGAAGAATACCACCAAGGTATAACCTTGAAGGAAAGTATCACACAATTATTCTACACAGAAGAATACCACAAAGGTATCACCATGAAGGTAATGACTCATCTCACACCAGGTGTAACATAGGTACAATAGTATAGATAACTAGATGTAGAAACTGAATCATTTTAGTACATTAAGATGTAGAAAAACGTTGGATCCTAAATAATCAGACCCACACAGGATCCTAGTACATTATCAGACCCACATAGGATCCTAGTACAACAGACCCACACCAGATCCTATTACATCATCAGAACAACAAAGGATCCTAGTACAAAAGACCCACATAGGATCCCTGTACCTCAGCAGACCCACATAGGATCCTAGTATAGTAAACCCACACAGAGTCCTAGTACATCATCAGACCCACATAGGATCCTATCAAATCATTAGACCCACATAGGATCCCAGTACATTAGACCCACACAAGATCCATTTTTCATGTCACAAATAGTTACAGGTTTCCCGCACTAAGTTCTATTTATTCTGGGAGGATTAGCTCCCCAAGCCACAGGTAGATACTCCAACTACCATGATGTCCCACGAAGAATCATCGCAAATTACCTCCACGTAAAAGGTGTCTCAACGCAGCCAAGTCATGTCAATCATATTTATGGTCTATATGTTATTTTCCTTTTTGTCTTGAGGTACTAGTTGGATTCGTGTTCGATCCAACCCGACCATACCCCAACTTTATCTAAAACTCATGTAGGGTATACCAAATGGTCTGCCTCGCTACAAGGTTTATGGCGCCACTAAAGGTTCATCAAAGTTATGCATGTAGCTCATGATATGGCTGAAAGAGAAAAAAAGGTCGAAGTGGGACTAACCTAGCCCACCCTGGCCCAACCTGCATCCGACCCTAAGTCTGACCCAGAACGCAGGGTCCGACCCGACCTGCTGGGTCTGGCTCGGCTTGTGTTGGGTGGCCCACAGCTTTCTGGATGGCCAGCCATCCTTCGTGGCGTAGTCATGCGCCACACCCCCACCAATTGCCGGTTCAGCCGGCCGCCCACCATCGTTGTCGCGACCTTGCATCGTGGCCCCTGCACGTCGGGAGGTGCAGACGTGCTTTTCCACCACCATCAAGTGGATGGACATTGCGCCGACCTCCATCCTCACTCTGATGTCGCTGACGGGCCGTAGCCATCTCATCATCTGGTTGAGCGGACACATGCCTCCCTCCCTTCCTCACGGTCGGTTAGGTGTCAGGCGCTACCCCCTTCAGTGAGTCATTACATATTTTTCCAACCTCGAGAAATTAAAGAATCACATATTTGCAATCCTTTCATTGAGGGATATGCATCGATATATCACACTCATCAAATATTTGTGATTCTAGCGCCAATAAATTTCATGTGTTGTGGACGGATGATGATCATGTCAAAAACCACAAAGGTTGCGGAGAGGTTAGGATGTGTTCATTCGGCCCGCACCCTCCGAGTTATATTGGAATCACCTGGATTATTTGTTCTTGAATCAAGAAAAATATAAATATTCTTAAATCAGGATGAACAGTAAGAACAGGGAAAGAAATAACAAAATAACAATCCCTGCATGATACCCCGCAACATCCTCCCATAAAGATGAAGGAATCACGGGTCAACCCATTAGTCGGTTGGCTCTGTTCATTGTATAAATTCAAGAATGGTGAAGAAGAAATGAAAAACTCCCATGTGAAAATAATCCATTACCTATGGATCATTAGAAAGTGTCTTCATTTGAGGAACTGTTGGCGTTCTTCATCCCCCGCAACTAGCCTCCAACAATGCCACTCATTCGTCGATCTTTGGAATGGGTATTCTCTGTCAGTCGTCACCTCCCACTGGTCCCCGCTCAATCCTCCATATGTTTGGCGTCACTACACCTTGTCAGCACATCATTTTTGGGCAATGCAGTGCCAACAACTCTCCCCATATTCCATATAAATAGGAGAGAGGATCGATGTGTAATATTCTTGGGATTAATGGAGGCTGATTAATTTGGAACATTCCTAATTATCTAATAGTGTGGTTGCTTATAATTGAATGGTCAAGCCATTTATTAGCTTGAAACATCCCCGGTCTCACCTTACAACTCATCTGTTAGAGGATTAGAGTTAAAATAAAAATAATAATGATATTTCATTTATTCTATTGAAATGATCCAATAACTAACTTTTTTACCAGACCTACTATTGTTGAAGTGAATGTCTCCATAAGAGTATATCGGCACTGCGAGTTCAACGGTTCCCTTAGATTTCAATTCCAAGCACTGGTTCACATGTTATATAACACCGCTTGTGCGTTAATAGAACGTACCCAAAAAATAGTTTGTAAAAATTATAACAGCCCCCCATGACCCACACTGGTCAAGTTTAGGTTCTTCCATTGTGAAACATGCCCCAACAAACCCAACCGTACTCTCGTATTTTAAATCTAAGTTAGCATTTAGAAAATATAAATTTTACAATAAAATAATTGTCACTTGATTATTTTATTTACGGCCACAAACTAACTTTCACCGGTGGCCCGTGCCGACCAAAATTAGTATATTCTTAAATAAAGCATGCCCTCTTTAGTTCAGAGGTGGTCTCAGATTTTCAATCTGAGCTACTGTCTATAAGTTATATGAAATTGAAAAATAAAATAATTTATTGATTAATTTATTCACAATTATGTCATTTTAGGGTTTTATCAATTGTGGTTCATGCCGACAAATCTTAAGTCATGCCTAGGTTAAATCTTCCATGTTGAAAGTAATAGTTCCCTCAAGTTTCTAATCAATGTTCCTTTTTAAGAGTTATTTCACATTTTCAAGAAATGTGCTTAGGCACGCTAATTAAAACACAACCAAACATCGATAGATCATTTCGAGCACTCTGCTCCTCGGAATCACATAGTGTCATATTTCGCAGCCTCGAAATAATTCCATATAATTAAAAAAAATTATAGAGAATTTTCGAGACATTATATTCTCCCCAGCATAGGGAATTACATCGTTGAATGCCACAGTAAAGGAAAAACAGCCAAAAGAGGGTACTGAGCACGAATCTGAGCCTCCCACTACCATGTTCTTTCCTATAAGTTCCTGTATTTCCAACATACGCGCAAGAAAGGTATCGACCGACCACAAGGGACCTCCTCCTATCGATCCTCAATCTCCACTGGAACCTCTGAAAATTAAAATCCATCATCTATGTCTAGCTCGACATGGTCGATGATGTGAGATGGGTCGTGCACATATCCCCTCAGCTGCGATACGTGGAAGAAATTGTGCACCCTCTCTAATTGTGGTTGAAGATCCAAGTGGTATGCTATCTCACATATCCTCTTATGTATCAGAAAAAGGACCAATAAACATCTGTGATAACTTTCCCCCTCGACCAAATTTTCATTTTTCTTGTCGAAGAGATACTCTCAAGAAAACCTGGTCCCCCTCATGGAACTCCAAGGGTCTTCATACTCTGTCGGCAAAAGACTTCTACTAAATCTGTATAGTCATCACTTACTGACTAGTGAGAAATCATTATACAAAATCTGCCACTGCTTTCTTCATCTCTAGCCACCCGTACTGCTACCAGAGTTCCTGGTCATAGTAACCACACTAGGATGTACTGCCAAAGAGAACGTATGGAACTCTCTCAACACCTTAACCCAATGCACCACTGGTACCAGGGTTCATCCTCTAAACTGGATGACGTGATTTCCACCTTCAAGAAATCAATTAGGTGACTTACCTAAGGATATCTGAGCACGTCGAGCCTCACAGTCAATGCCCCCATGTTACGCCTCCATGACTTACTGATGGTGTAGGGGAGTGACAGTCATTTACTAGAGGTAAGCAGTTAATCTCTATCCATGAAGGATATCTGTAGTGTGACTAGTTAATCTGACACCTCACTCAGCATCTGTAGACCAGACCTCCTACTGATTTCATCTGATACCATGTTCCCCTTCTCATGAGTATAGACTCTCTCAATGTGATAGTCCTGGAGGAACTCTAGCCACTCCTGTTGGGAACTGAAAACTCAAACCTTCTACTACCATGTCGGTGTGGCTGTCCCACTCATGAGTAGTCAGCCACACCCTCCTCTACTATAGTTTATCATGTGCTGCCTGGGTTTCCTTTTTTGCTGGCCAAGGAAAACCCCATTCCAATGTTATAGTGAAACTACAACCTTTTTTCATAACACATCCAATCTAAGTATGAACTATGAATATCTAGTTCATACCCAATATAACATTGTAAGGCCTCGACGCATCCACACATAGGTTTAAACCAAAACTCTCACCTCAAGTGTAAGATAACACTGTTGGTATAAGTGTGATTAACGAGGATCCCCTAAAAGGTATCTCTTGACGTGAGGGTCAATTCAATGGTTTAACTGGAAACTCTAGGCCATGGACAATATTATTGGAATGAGTTATTGCTTCCTATTTCTATTGACAAAAATGCTAGTAGTAGAAATATACCATACCTTGAATCATTCTTAGAGCCCTTGGGTCACACTCCTTGACTGCATGCAGCTACTCTCTTCCCCTATCCTCTTGCTCCCTAAGCCTTATGGGGACCACAGTGTGGGGTGGTTGTGACATGTCTAAATGTACACCACCTCACGCTACCCTCCAAGCTCTGCTTCCATGTCTGAAGCCCTCCAGATTCATTTCTCCCTATCACATCCACTTCAAGAAACATTTTACACACCCAAGCCTCTAAGATTATCACCAATTTACTACTTTCCCACTACTAACACTCACTGGCTATATCCGCTCATCCAATGAACATTAAACAAAAACTGTTCTATCTAGCACCCTAACATTAGTAGAAATGCATTGAGAAAATGTGTTGGAACGGATGTCCTTAATCACACCTCACTCATAATTGAAAACCCTTAACACTGATCATATCATATTAATCATGTTCCATGAATGGTCGTTACAACTCTTTGAATATTCAGCTACCGTCATGTCATCTTATTGATGTTGTAGAAGCTCTAGGTAACTCTCATCCACCTCCTCTAGCCAGTCCTTAGCCACCTATGAGTCGGGCTCACCTTGGAACCTATGGGGTATCTAATGAAGAAACAGGTGTAAGGCCCAAAGCCTACACGTGTCCTCTACCGGTACTACCTATTACAACTACTTACCAATGGCCAGTGATATAGCTGGCACACTACTCAACGGTATCATCTTGGGAAATGGTCCATGTACTGAAGCATCATCGCAATGCGGACCATCCTTTAGGTCACTCACTTAAAAAGACTAGTAGCTATGATCACTATCATCTCTACTGGAGTCGCATCTAGGCAGAAAACTATAGTAGTCGCCTCCAGCCAGCCCTCACCTATGTGGGAATCTATCTCGCCTTGAATCCTCGGAGGCCTCTACTGCTGGAACTCATGCAAGGAACTTAGTCGGCATGCACCATCCGCTACTGCGGCTGGTAATAACTGCTGATCAATGGGTGGTTGTGTTGCCGGTACACCACCCAAATGTGCTAACATAGTAAGAGGGCCCTGAACAGAGCCTCATCGCTCGGTGGGCCATCATCATGCACTCTCTCGAGAATCCAAGCAGGATTTCTACGTAGCGGCATCCGGATAAGGAATAGGTGCGACACGGTCATTAAGTTATTCTTGGTGAGATGAATCAATGAAACACAAGAAAAAATTTCAAAACACACATGAAATCAGTGTTTTCATGCACTGAGTTAGAAATCAGAAGTCAGGGCCTTGGTGTATGGATACGTCGACCGCCGCACCAACACTGGATTCCCTAAACATATAACCACTCTCACTACATTTAAAAATATTTCTGTTAAAAAGATTAGATTCCAATGTTCTGTGGTAAAACAGACTCTTTTGATACCAATTTGACATGACCCATCCCCTAGGGCCCGTTCCGTGATGACCCCAAGGCCGCCTTCCATTGGCCAGGGGCTGGCGACTAGCACCGAAAGGTGTATTCTCTAAAACCAGGAAGGCATTGCATTTATAAACTGTAAACACAGACAACCAAGCACACAACAAGATATGAACAGTAGTAAACAATATAGTAAAAAAGAGTGTGTACAGTAAGAAAAAAGGGGTCATAATACCAGACTAGCTGGAAGGTACAAGAAAACTGAAAAAGTATAAGAAAAATGTAACAACTTCTGTGAACACCCACCAAGAATCCTACCTGGAGGGTATGTACGTATCGTGAACGGTCATATCTACAGTATTCCTCATCTAATGTCCACCTCTGAGCTACATCCATTCCTGTAACTCTCATCCTCAATCAGGGTTGTCTATCATCTGTACCAAACACAAAAAGGTGCGGGCATAGCCCATGCAGGGGAGAGTATAATAATACTCAGTAGTGACCCCGAGACCCTCAATGGTTCCATGAAATCCAAAAAGGCTGAAAAAAAAATCATTTAAAAATCTGGAAACCCTACTTAGGTATATTCCCAAACATATAACAAAGTTATCTGGTATTCCCATCTTATTCATGAGGAAACACAAGGTCCAACTGAAAACCCAAATCTCAATTGTTCCACAATGGAAGGAATACCACGAAGGTAACACCACAAAGGTGAGTACCACAAAGGTAACACAACATTGAAGAATAACACAAAGTTTTCACAACAATGGAAAGTACCAAACATGTACGACACACAGAAGAATATGACCAAGGTATCATCATGAAGGTAATTTCCACAGAGGTACACAACACAGATGAATACCACCAAAGTATGACCATGAAGGAAAGTAACCAAGAGGTAGGACACATAGAAGAATATAAAAAAATATTCACCATGAAGGAATGTATCACAATGGTATGCCACACAGAATATTACCCTCAAGGTATCACCACAAAGGTATGTACCATACAGGTACGCCACAGAGATGAATACCACAAAGGTATCACCAAAAATGAAAGTACCACATAGGAACACCACACAACAGAATACCACAATGGTATAACCATGAATGTAGGGACTTAGCTTACACCATGTATAATATAGGTACAATAGTAGAGATTATTATATGTAACTACTAAATCATCTTAATCTATTAAGAAGTAGACCCACGTAGGATCCTAAATCATCAGACCGACATAGAATCCTCGTACGTCATCAGATCCAAACATGACCCTAGTACAGAAGATACACATTGGATCCTAGTACATCATCAGACCCACATAGGATCCTAGTACAGTAGACCCACAAAAGATCCTAGTATAACATCACACCCACACATGATCCTAGTACAGTAGACCCACACAAGATCCTAGTATATCATCAAACCCACACATGATCCTATTACAGTGCACCCACATATGATCATAGAACATCATCAGACCCACTTAATATCCTAGTAAATTATCAGACCCACAAAAAATCCTAGTACAACAGCCCAACAAAGAATCCCTTTTTCATGTAACAGCCAGCTATAGGGTTCCTGCACTATGCTCTCTTTATTCGAGGATGATCCACTCTTAATGTCACATGTTGATACACCATCTACCATGGATTCTCAGTAAGAAGTAACCCAAAGGAACACCACAATAAATGGGTCTATACCAAATAGACGGTACATCAATCGGACACTCGTTTTGTATGTCATTGTCATTTTTGTCCCAAGGGCCCAGTTGGATTCATATTTAATCCAACCCTTCCATACCCCATCATTATCCAAAACTAATTTGGGGTATATCAAAAGATCATTATCTATACAATGTTTCTGGTTCCACTGACAGTTCACTAAATGAATGCCCATAGCTCAAGATATGGATGAAAGAGAAACAAGGGTCGAAGTTGGTCCGGATCCGGCCCTACCCAGCCCGACCTGACTTGGGCTGACTGGAACTAGGCTGACCCAACCCGGTTTTGGTAGACCCTGCTCGACCCAGGTATGACCCTGGGCCAAGCCCAGCCCGCTTGTTCTGGCCCAGCCCGCGCTGGGCAGCCCACGGATGGCCGAATGGCCAGCACTCCTTCACGGCGCGGTTGCGCACTGCGCCGCCTCCGGCGGCCTGTTCAGCTAGCCGCCACTCCATCACTGTTGTGGCCTTGCATTGTGACCCCTGCACGTTGGGTCGTGCAGATGTGCATCGCCACTGCAGTCTCGTTGCCTACAGCTGTGCCGGCCACCACACTCACTCCACAGCGGCCAATGGGTCGTGACCTTCTCATCATCAAGTGGTGTGGATTCATCCTTCCCTTCGCTGTGCATGGCCAGCTGGGTGCCGACCGCCGCGCCCTTCTACAAGTCATTGCATATTTTTTCCAAGATCAAAAAATTAAACGATCGCATATTTGCAATCCTTGCATCGTGGGATTCGTGTTGATATATCACACTAAGAAAATGACAGTGTTTCCAATGCCAATAAATATTTTATGTTGAAAACAGATAGAAAACGTGTCAAAACCCAGAAAGGTTGCGTCGAGGTCGGGCTGTGTTTGTTCGGCCCACACTATCCGCATTAGAACATTAGCAAGAAGATTATTTTTTCATGTATCATGAAAAATATAAAAATTATTAAATCAATATGAATGTAATTAACAGGGAAAGGAGTAATAAAATAATATTCCCTACAATATACCCTAAAACATTCTCCTACAAAGTGGAAGGAATCTCGGGTCAACCCATTAGTCGGTTGACTGCATTCTCTATATAAATCCAATAATGTGGAAGGAAAATTCAAAGACACCCAAACAAAAATAATTCCCTAACTCATGTTCATTGGAGTGCTTTTATGTTTGAGTAAGTTAAGATGTTTGTCGTCCCCCGCAATTATCCTCTTTGATGTCACTCATTCGTCGATCTCCAGTTCGGGGTTTCAGTGTCGCTCATCACCTCCCACTGGTACCAGCTCCATCCTCCATGGGTTTGGTGTCACTGCACTTTTTCATCAGTTCGTTTCTTAGTGAAGCAGTGCCAACACCTCTCCCCAATCTCTCTATATATAGGATAGGAGAATGGTGTGAAACATTTGTGGGATTAATGGAGGCCCATTAATTAGGAACCTTCCTAATTTACTAAAAGTATGGTTGCATAGAATTGAAAATTCAACCCATTTATTTTCTTGAAACGTCACTGGTACCACCTTACCGCTCATCTATTGGAGGATTAGAATAAAAATAAAAAAATAATGTTAATTAATTTATTCTATTATAAATTTCCAAAAACTAACTTCTTCTCTGGACCTACTATGGTTGAAGTGAAGGTCTACTTAAGTGAATATCGACATTTTGAGTTCAATGATGCTCTATGATTTCAATTCCGAGCACCGATTCAAAAATTATATAACGCCGCTCACGCGTTTACAGAACGTACCCAGAAAAAAGATCGGAAAAATTATAAAAGTCACTCTTGACCCGCGCAGATGAATGTTAGGGTCTGCCTAAGTGAAAAATGCCCCACAGAACCCCACTGTACTTTTGTAATTACAATCTGAGTTACAATTTAGAATTATTGATTTTTCAAATAAAATAATTTTCACTTAATTATTTAATTTATGGCCAAAAACCAAGTTTTTTTGGTCGACCACGTCATCCGAAGATATTATCTATTAAAATAAATAATGAACTAAATAGTTTAGAGCTGGTCTCGTAGTTTCAATATGAGCTACCGTCTGTGAGTTATAAGCATTTGAAAATTAAAATAATTTATTTAATTCATTAATTCATTATTATTCCATTTTTTGGGTTTTCTCATAGGAGGCTCCTGCCAACTAAACATAAGTTGTGCCTAGGGAAAAACCTCCATCTTGAACACAATGGTTCCCTCATATTTCTAATCCACATTACCTTTTATGAGTTATTCAATTTTTTAGTAAAACATCTTACGCACATTAATTAAAATGTAACCAAATTTCGATGGATCATTTCGTGCACTCTGGGCCATGGAATCTTGAACTTTCAGATTTCACAGTCTCAGAATAATTCCATATAATTAAAAAAATATTATACGGAATTTTCAGGACATTATATGTGTGCTGATTAAAAACAATAAATTGATATCTTATTCTTCAAGGATGTTGAAAATACTTGAGAAAAACTATCCACTGCACGATCTGGAGATGGTAACTATGATCATTGCATTAATAATCTAGTTGCATTACCTCTATGGTGAGAAGTGTGGGATATATATGGATCAGAAGTGTCACAAAAATATTTTTATCAACAAAAATGCATAATATGTTCCAGTGAAGATTGTTAGAGCCCATAAATGATTATGAATTCTCAATCCACTACCATCTCGGTATGGAAAATATGGCGACAGAAGAAATAAGTAGAATAGATCATGCATCTTTATCAACTATGAGAGTTAAAAAAGATCTAATGTTCTTATATTGGTAAAGGATGGACATGGGAATAATTAAGGGATGATAATCATCAATCATTTTTCAAATGATTTATCAACTATCCACTATAATAAAAATAATGTATTCTTTATGAAATGATGTAGAAATTCAGGAAATGGTAGATGCTATTATAAATGCGAAATCTACTAAATTTATGATTTTTGAGGAAGAAGTTGCAATATTTGGGTCAAAATTATGTGTACCATTTGATCTATAGACAATGAAGGTGATTATGAATGATTCAAATTGTTCAACCTTCTCTGTTCTCCCAGGGAGCACCATGATGTATTGAGATCTTCGAGAGATCTTTGGGTAGAACAATATTAATAAATATATTGATGAATATACATCAAAGTGCCAAGAATGTCAACAAGAGAAAAACGAAAGACAATAATCTAAGGGTCTGATGAAATCACTATCCATGCCAACTTGGAAGTTGGTAAAATTCACCATGGAAATTTTCACTAGACTTCCTTGTACATTTAGGGTAAACAATGCTATATGGGTCATTGTGGACAATGATAGAAAGATTTATAACTTTATTATAATTCAATAACACTTATAATTGGATAAAATTTCATGGATATGTATCTGAGTGGTTGTAACAATTCATTGAAAACCACTATCTTTTGTATCCAATAGATATCTATGATTAATCTCAACGTTCTGGAAAATTCTCAAGCATGCTATTAGAATTGAACTCTAATTTAGTACATCCTATGAATATGAAAATGTTGTCTAATCTGAGTAAAATAATTTGAAATTGGTTGAAATTTTGAGATCATGTTCTATGAAATTTAAGTGAGGTTGGGACCAACATATTACATTGGTTGAATTCTCTTAGAATAATAGTTTTCACTCCATCATCTGAATGGAACCATATGAAGTCCATTATTGGAAATGGTGTAGAACACCGACTTGTTGGGATGAAGTTTTTGAGCATAAGCTGATAGGACCCGAAATGGTTAATGAAATGATTTAGAAGGTGAAAAGCATTCATAAACACATTAAATAATCCCAAAGTCAACATAAGGTTAATGTAAACAATCATCGATGGGAACTTAAGCATAATGATAGAGACATGGTATTTCATTGCATATCTCCTTGGAAGAAGGTTATGAGGTTTGAGAAGAAAGGAAAGCTATGTCACTGGTACATGAGCCCCTTCGAGATTATTGATCATGTTATATTGATGCATTATAGACTAGAACATCCACTTACCATGTCTAAAGTACATGATTTATTCCACATACCCCACTGAAGGAAGTATATACCAAACCCCTAAAATGTACTCACATTATAGGTGTTACAGCTGGGGAAGGATCCTTCTTATGAGACGCAACTAGTGAAGATCGTAGATGATATAGATAAATTTATATGTAATAAGACTACTCGCCTGGTTGATGTACTACGATAGAACCATAAGCACGAAGGGGAAACAATGGAACTGGAGGAGGAAATGAATTAAATATACCCACATCGTTTTACAACTTAGATTGTAAAATGAAATTTTAAGGGGGAAATTTTATAAAGGGGGAGAATGTAATGACCCAATGTTTTATCAATCAAAATCCCATCTTATAATTATGTATTATACTATAATAAAATGATATTTAATATATAAGACAATTAAAACATAAAAAATAAACAGTGAGTGGAACAAAAGGTGTCTCTAGACGTTAAGGAACATTTGGTTATAAAATAATAGTTGATCTTTAGAATATTAATGTTAACCTAATGACTAATAAACCAGTCAATTGAATAGTAATGTTAATAAGGAATGTATAAATAAAAGTTATCCATCATATAAGTGAAACTATGATATAATTATATCATAGTATATGTAAATAATGTTTTCTTAAAATATTTTTAATCTGTTGGTTTTTTTTAAGTCTATTATATTTAATTACAATTTTTGGATTAATATGATAAATTTAAAGAAAATATATTTTCATAAAATTAATTACAAAATTACTATTTTTATGTCTTATGATCGTAAGATAATTTTTTGAGACCATAATTAATTTATCATTGTGTTAAAAAAGCAGTTTAAATTTTAAAATTTGTATTTTACATGTATATTATGATTTTAATTAAAAATTTAATTTCTAATATTTAGAAAATTAACATCGAAAAATAGTGTTTAATTTTTAATTCTACACATCAAAAATTGAGCAGGGTTAATTTTTTATATTTTTATAAAATACTTTTTTTGATGAATATGTAAACATGATAATTTATGATAAATTCTAAATACATGAATTATGATGTAATCACATGATTTATTGTTTATTCAATTCAATTATCTCAAAAAAATACCAATTTCTATTTTTGGTCATATTAATAAAAACTATTTAAAAAATTTAGTAAATAAATTAACTAATGATAAAATAATTGGAAACCCCACCTCTCCTTAACTATAAATACCACCCCTTTTACCTCTACTCCTCACACTTCTCAATCCTTGTTCCTAGACTAAATTATACACAAATGTCTCCATATGCCCCTATCCTTTGTGAAATAGCCATATTTTTTTTCAAAAGAACTAATCATATCCCCTAAAGAGGATCCCAAAGAAGTTGTATTCAACAGGTAAATTACTCTTTTAAATTTATATATTTGCATTCTTGTTCTTTTCTTTCCTCTTTTCCATTCATCCATATATTATGAAAATTCTAGTACCTAATATTTACTGAATTTTTGTTATGATATTGGATTAATTTATCATCATCTCTCCTTCACCATCCTTTTATACTAGAAAAAACACTATACGAGATGTGTTAATATATCAAATTCAAGGAAGATTGGTTTTAAATTTCTATTAGAAACATCAATTTTGGTCATGAAACTGTTTTCATGGATATACCTAGCTATAATATATCTGTTATGAATTATTTGAGGTTCTAGAATCATTTTCATCTAATATTAATTTATAATTCAAATGTGTTTTTTTGATTAGAAACTAATAATTAATGAAAATTGTTATCAATAATGTTTAATATACTGATTCATCTTCACTCTAAAAACCAAAATAAATTTTAAATTCATTTAATCTATGGATTTTACACTAATGACATTAAATTTCAATTTGGTAAATCATTCTCATATTATAAGTTTAACATAACATATATATATATATATATTAAAGTAAACCAATCATGAAAACCAAGTAAAAAAACACTCCCAAACAATGAAATTGAACCTCTTTAACCATTAAAAATGACATGAATGAACCTAATATGGTTATACTAAATTAATTTAAGGAAAAGGGGTTAGGTAAATATTAATTAAAGAATTTAATTTTGTTTTCCATGAAATTATGATCATGTGAAAGACACCATCACTTAAGGTGAGGGATTCTAGTTGAACCTTCATTATTCCTCTGGGTTGATCTAAATTTCTTTTTACCCAAATTATGTTATCTATTATTTTTATACACATATTATAAATGATGGATATATTATAATAACGTATGTATATAACCATCCATTCATCATATTTTATTTTGGATATACATGTTTTTAATTAATTCCCTCCTCAATACTTCCAGATAAGAAATCATGTTTAATAGAACATAACAAATTATTATCCCATTTTATGTGCATTATATAATCTGTTTTGAGAAAAAATCACCTTTATAAAACAATTTTTTTTGTTATTAAATCATTCATAGACAAATTATTATTTTATATAATAAATTATTCAATTTTATATTTTAAAGGATCTTGGATACTTTCCCTAAACTACACTTAAATGTTTTAATTCTAATGTTTCTTAAATTATCTTTTTATTTTTTATCACTTCAAATTGACTTCAGTTTTATTAATATAGTATTATTTTATCTTATTTATTTCCATTACTTATATTTTTTCCTCTATAGACACTTTTATGATATGCATATTTTTTATGCTTTATGACATGAATATGACACCCAATTCTTTCCGCAGGTAACCCTTACAATTATGTTTTATTTATTATGAATGATTCTGTATGTGGAAAAAATATTAATGAACATGTTATTATGGGTGTTCCAACATAATTATCTAATTAATTGGTTAAAATTTACTTTCACGAGATTTTATGTGTAACGGTCTTGGCGGTTATCCTTCACTTGTACTACCATGTGTGATAGTCTGGGTGGTTAACCATGTCTTTTGCTTCTCATTATGCAACAAAAACTGACATATAATGAAGTATTTCTTTTCACTTGAAATTACTATGGATATATGTTTATATGATCGCATGTTTATATTTAATTATTCAATATACTCAATGCATTTTTATATTATTATTTCACGGCTTCTAACTATTGTGCTAATGATTTGTTCTTTTGTTTATTCTGTTACAGGGATTTTTAGCACATCCCTTTGTTCATGTAATCACCGTGTTATCCTAAAATGATTTATGATCACACTATATGTTAGGATATATTTATGAATATTAATAAAATAAATGTTTCATTTAGTCCCATGTTTTTAGTTTTGTGTAACTACTCTTCCAAGACACTAGAATTAACAATCCATGTCTTGTAATATGATGTTTTATAATGCATAATATCATGTAATGATTTTTGTAAAATTATAGGGTATCTATTCTACCATTACATAGGTTGAATCATGTGATCACATCATGAATCAACACATCAAACTACTCCCTTATCACTCACGGTTGGTATCACAATCACAACCAGCATCAATGCATCGACTGCTGCCCTCCCACTCTGTGTGGGTCTCAAATCCACACCACATTCCCCATAACATATAATGCCTCATACCTCCACCCTACCGCTTAGGGTGAGGTATCACTATCACATCAAGAATAAACACACTCTCACATCGGGTAACATGATTCAAAAACCATTTCTCTCTCTGATTTAGACCTTGAAAACATAACATGTGTTAGTGGCCTCCAACTCATAGTGGTCCATCGTAGAACCCCCTTGCCTCCATGTAGGATAAGGCCTTACAGAGTTCTAATCATTAACTATAGTATCAAAATAAGGTAATATGCATGACATGAGATTAATATAAACATAGTATACTCATATCCTATAATAATCAACTAAAGAGCTCATAGAAGACTTTTATAGAATAGAACTCAACACGACTAATCAAAACATGACATGAACAATCAAAAAATATTAAATCACATTTCCAATAACCCCTAGATGTACAATATCTAATTATGTATTATGAATCCCTAAATCTTTAATCCATTCATAACCTAGTTTTTTGGTAACCGTTGATTGTACACATGCATGGCATCCAACATATTGATAAACCAACTTCTTTTTCACAATAGAATTTCATCCATCACCTCCATTTACATTACTAGTTCCACAACACCATGCATAGATGTAATTAATACCCTAGAACATTTCACATGCACTAACTGTAACATCCCAGGTAAATAAATAATATTACCTTCTAATGTTTATCCCAATTTGTGAATAAAATGATGATATTAATTTTAAATGAATTCTATGCTCGATGGCTTACCCAATATGCAACAACGAGTTCCTTTGAAATCTTATGTTGCACCCTATTAATAAAATAATTTTATTTTCAATGGTAGTTAACACCTAGCTGTTGTAATGACATGAATGAAAATAACTATCTACAAAATGATTATATATTTTTTTCAAATATTTTGACTTTTTACAATAAATTTTAGAGGCTTAAATGAAAATGAATCCAATTTTAAGAATTAATCTTCTAATATTCTTTAAAAGGTCGATTAACAACCTTTTGATGGAGAACCCCTCATAAATCCTTTTCATTTAAAAAAAATTATAAGTTATATTTGAAAAAATAAAATTCTTTATAGAATTGGGACATCCAAATTTACTTTGTATAAATTTTTGGTATTTTTCAGATAAAGTTCATTTATTAATGAATAGTGTAAAATGATGTATTTTAATTCAAAACCTCCTTTTAATATATTTTATTTATATCACTAGATCATATTTTGAATTGGTTTTAAAGTGAAATGAGAATATATTTTTACCATTTAATCCAATGGTGTTCATTGGAATGAAGTTCATGTTGAAATTGGACTAAAACTAGTGTCAATAGTTTATTAGATGTTGTTTCTTAAAAACACACTATTTGTTTTGACAGCAGGAATGAATTAGTAAATTAATTAATGAAACATATATATTTTGAATTCTGTAAAATATACATCATTTTTGAATTCAGAATATCATATACAGCTTAGGGTGAGTTTTTGGTATTTTTCTGAAAAACATCCATTCTTGATGAATAGTGAAACCACTAAGTGGTAGTTAAAGAAACTGATTTTTCATTTAAATGAAACTTTTCCACTTATGTGATATGATTTTGAAAAATCTGATATACATTATTTTAATTAAAAAGTAAAATGTGTTTCAATGAGATTATAATAATTTTTGGTGAATAGTTACTTTTAAGTTTTATTATTCTCAATTAAAGGTAATTAGTGTAATTTTAGGTTAATATAATGTTTTAATAATACGAAATGGCCTTGACAGATGTCATACCCTTATTGTATGTGTCATGGATGACCAAAAAAATCTATGGGTCAACTTGGGGACCCCATGGAGACACTTTGGTAGGAATATGACATTAATACCTTTTTATTTAAAGTTAAAATTAAAATGTCACAAACATGTGTTGTTTTACTAAAACAATTTTAAATGGGGTTATAAAAGTAACATTTTTGACTATAAATATTCATTAAAGGATATAAATATTTCTTACATCATGATATTTGATTTATAATTTTTAGACATTAAATAAATTAAATTATTTAAGACACCATGATGATGCAGCGATTACCTCATTCTTTAACGATTTAAATAAAATGAAAAGATAATGTAAAATATAAGACCGACACATGTCAAAACCCTATTGGATCGGTGGATTTAGAACTCTAATAACCTTATCCTTGAACTATATAATTTTCAGACATTTAAAATCCAAAATTAATTTTATAATAAAGTATCCTTTTATAACTTTCCAAGAGTTCCCTTCCTCTCCTCTTATAAAAGGTCCCCACCTCTACCACCTTACCCACACCTCTCAAGCCTTTGTCTTGGCCAAACCCTGCCAATTTTGTCTCTCCACATCACTCTATTAATTTTAGAAGCCTCACTTTGGCATAAGTCTTCACCAGGAAGCCTTTGAGCTCAAATCAAAAAGAGTTACCCATTTTAAAGGTAATGTCTTCCCTAGTGTTCTTTTGTTTTATTTTGCTTCTCCAACCCCATAAAATCTTTTAATTTATTTCTCTTGTAACAACAACAGTATCTTAAATATACTAGTATGTTGTTATTATGAGTATTAGAGCTACACTAAGACACACATACGTCTCATGGTTAAATAAAATACTATTTCTGTGGATGGCGAATTACTGCCTCACGAAACGTTGATTGTTCTTTCTTCTCATACCACATCTCATGGTGGAAATTATGATGAAACTATATTTATTTATGATATAAATTATATTTATTTCCTCTCTATGCTTCTTTATTTTATAATTAATACATACCTGTATGCTTTTCATGTTGTGAAAATGTGATAATTTCATTTGAGGAAGTGTGGACTACCGCCCCCTCAAGTGTCGTGCTCGTTCATGTAATACATAGAATGTATAAAGAAAGATATTAATGAACATATGTGACCTATATAACATATATATTATACTTTAATTATAATATATATATATCTCTCAATTATTTTTAATTCCATTAATATGACAAAGAAATGAATGTAGCGTTCATGCGTACGTACGACCTACCGTCTCCATTAATAGTGCATTTCATTTATTTTTATCTCCAAATGTTATGGAGTAGTATAAAATGAATATGTACTAGATTTATATGATATTTAAATCATTAATTCTATTCTGGAGATGATTTAATTATAACTACATGGACAATCATTTTCAAACAAGTTCATTTTTGACTCATGTACCAAACATTGACAAAACCGTCTGATATTAACTCACATTATTAACCAATAATTATAACATTATAATATGTGATATGAACTGAATAATAATCTTTAAAATAGGTCCTTAAGAAATTATAAATTTAACAAAGTTTATTATTAAGGAATATAAAGAAATGAACAAGACAAGTCGGACTTGAGGTAAGGGATCCGACCTCTCATTTTTTTTCATGTACCACATTTTATGTCATTTCATTTCTGTTCAATGTTATTATGTTGGAGGATGTTATTTAATATTCACCATACTGTAATTTGTATTTTCATATGATGTGTTACCCCCTCTTACTCTCATCAATTCATTTTAAGAATTTTTATGTGGCGTCGTTAGGCTGCTGAATTTTCGTAAGGGTTCCTACCTCTCTTTCTTTTTAAGTACACTCTTTTATGTCATTTATTTGAAGCTCAACTTTCTTATGTTTGGGGATGTTATTTTATAATCCTCATTCTGTAATTTTTATGTTCATATTATTTGAGACCCTATTTAATCTCATAATTAAATTTTTGGATGTTTTAAGTGGAGCCGTTAGGCTGCCGAGTTTTCGTAAGGGATTTATCATCTCACGGTTATTCCTGTGAGATTTATGCTACATTGGACACCATTTCCTTTGAGTGGTATATGTACTTCCCATTATTATAATATTTGTGTAATATAATTTCATTTATGATTATTTACATAAATGTTTTATACTGTTTCTTTCATGGGGTGTTTGTTTCGAAAGTTACCCAAATCGGTAAGGGAACCTTTCACCCTCCTATTTTTTTAAAAGGATTCTTTTTATTTTGTCTTTTAAATTACATTTTCTTATGTAGGGATATGTTTTTATATATCCTTATTGCTGTAAATTTTATGTCCAAGTGATGAGATACCCTTTATCTCTCTCATCAACTATTTTTCTAAAATTTTATGTGACGTCGTTATCCTATCAAATTTTTGCAAGGGAACTTCTTAAACCAATTCAAATTCATTGGGTTAAACCTCTACGTATTGATTATGTCATTCTATGAATATGTGCAGATAAAATATAATTATTTTTCACTGAGTATCCACTTATATTTAGTCTATTTATATTTTTCACCCAGAATTATGTCATTCCTTTATCCTTGCTCTAATGGCATGATCCTTGATTGGGGTTACATCTCAATTTCTTCTCATTGAGACATTTCTTAATGATATAAACTTTTATTCTTTTCTAAAGTGTATATACATACCCTTTGACTTTCCATATCCATATTATGTCTATAATAAAGTCATTTAAATGTTTTAAAAATGTTCTACTCTCATGTGGCTTATAATTTAAATGTTCAAAATGGAAAAGGGCTCCTTTATTAAAACATTGCATTAAATGGTTTTAAAGATTTATTATTTTAAACATTTATCATCCATGTCCAAGTTTTAAAAATTGTGTTAATGATTTATTTATATGGAAATGATTGTTTTAAAACCCTTTCAAAAGTTTCTAATTGGTATGGGACACTTATATTCTAAAATCTCTTTTAAATGTCTTCTTTTAATATTTTCCATGTATAAAGGGATTTTTCTCTCGTAGAGTTTTAACAATTTTATTAGTTGTTTTAATTTATGATGATATCATGATGTGATCTCTTATGATTTAAATGTTGAAATTTTATGTTTCTTTTATGCATGTTTTAAGTGTTATGACTAGGGTAATGTTCTTGGGAAATGTTTATGAAATCGGGTTGTTCCGTGAAAAACTATGGGCGGGTGAGACAGATATAGCTCTCCAACGCATTGGGTAATGTGAAGGGGTTAAACGTTAAGGTTTATCCGAAGATATTTATGGAATATTCTATGATGGGTATTCCAAACGTAACCATGAGGGTTACTCGCTACGTAAGAATGTTTTGAATGCCTCGAGTTACCTTTATGACTTATGATTTCTATGAGTTATTCATAAATCGTATGATTTCATGAGGTATGTTAACATGCATATGTTTTATGAGTAAAGTATGATTTCATTGATTCTTATGTATACATGTACTAATGTTTCCTTTCCGAATTTTTATATCCCTTACTGAGCTTTTTATGCTAATCCCAAGTTTTTGAAATGTTTTTCACAGGTCAAGGGAAAGGTACATTATATGATGATAGTCTCAAGGAAGTGTCAAGAAAGAATCCATGTTTTATTTTAAATATGTTTCCGTTGATGGGAAAAAATGAATACTTTCTTTTATGTAACCACTTTTTTTAAATGTGGAATGTAAAGCATGATTTATGATCTAATTCTTAATAACTCTAAACCTGAAAAGATCCTCAATGTGTATTCTTGAAATAACTCAATATTAAGTATGGTTTAAGGTCGGGACCTTATAGTTGGTATCAGAGGTCGGTTTAGATAACATTAGAGTTTAGAGTGATGTTTAAGCATAAGTGACAAGTTGTGTATAACCACAATGGTTATTATATTATATACATTCATTGTTATTTTTGAAGGTTGGAATGAGTTTGAGATAACTTGGATATGTATATCTTAGTGTTTATCTTCCTATTTAGTACATGATGATTTTGTTGATATACTCACACTGACCTTTTTGGTTTTAGTAAATGGATAGATCTAGCAGGCACCAAAGTGAAAATGGGTTTGAAGGAAACTGTGGTGGTTCTCTGATTAAGAGACTGTATGAAATGGGGGATTCAATGAGAAATCTCATGGTTATTCTAAACCAACTATCAGGAGTCATGATCAACCACTTGAACCTTGGTGAGTTCTCTAATGCATCATGTATGAGAGAACTAACTCGACATGGAAGATCAGGTAATAATTATAAAGGTAACCATTAGGATTTATATGATCCTTACTTTTGAGATAATTATGGGTTATAAATGTTATGATGGAATATGAACGAAATGAGATAAACATGAGGTTAAATTATGTTATGGTTATTTTTGACGATTTGATCTCATTTTGGGGAATGTTTTAAGAATTATATAGTTTTGGAAAAAGGACAACACACAGACCGTGTGACAACCTGTCGCATCGGACAAAGCTACGGGAATCGAACCCATAACCAAACTGCAACTGGTATTTATCGCCTACCACGGGACTACGTGAAGTCCTTAGTTGGTATGACTAATTTTTTTTAGTTAGAAGATTTTATGAATCAAGAGTAAGTTTATTTTGGGGTATCTATGGAAATTATTAACCAATCATGGAGGATATGTGATTAGGTTAATTACTTTTCAATATGAGACTTTAAGAGCAACTGATGTTATTTGGAGATAAATATTAATTTGTACCTTGGGAGACTATGTGATTAAATCCTTCAATTATTTGGGTTTCAATATTAGTTGGGATTACCTTGAAGAATTGTGTGGACAAATTGTTTATTAAATGGTCTTCGTTGAACTTTGGGTTTTTTTGAATAATTTTGGAGATTAGGAGTAGTTTTTTTCTTTTTGTAAAAAAAATATCCTTTTTGAGTATTATCTGACGTCGCACAAAACTTTTTGGTTTTGTTTTGGTTGAGATCTAAAGACATGGGAAATATATAGTTCTTTTTGTGGATTAAGTGATTCTCAAGAAGTTGATTATAGTACTCTTAACGCGAACAAGTCTTCCTAAATACTCATCTTTTGGTGAAAATATGAGTTTGACTCACTAATGAAAAATCACGATTTAGCGGTGGTTTTTTTTCGTTTCATGGCAGTTTAAACTGCCGCTAAATAGATTGGCGGCGGTTCTAAAAAACCACCGCGAAATCATGCGTCGGGAAACTATTTGCAAGAGTTTTTAAAACCGCCATAAGAACGTTTCGCAACGGTTTTTTAATTTTTTTATTTTTTTTATATTTTTTTTAAAAAAAAATTAATTTTTTAAATTTGTTTTTTAATTTCATTTAATTTTTTTTTAAAAAAATTATTTTTTTTATTTATTTTTTTTTATTTTACTTTTTAAATTATTTATTTATTTATTTATTTTATTTATTTATTTATTTATTTTATTTATTTTATTTATTTTATTTATTTTATTTATTTTATTTATTTTATTTATTTTATTTATTTTATGTATTTTATTTATTTTATTTATTTCGTATTACTTTATTTACTTTATTTATCCATGGATGCACATCCCATGCCCATGCCCATGCACATACCCATGCACATGCCCATGCTCATGCCCATGCCCATGCCCATGCAATATAAGGAAATACTGCGTTTGGTGAGATTTGAACCCCTAACCTCTTGCGTGTTTTCCAAAGACTTTACCACTCCAGCATGCTCGTCATGTGGTTAATAAAAAGAATTTAATATACTTATATATATTAATTGAAAAAACAAATAATACATAAATAATAGATATAAACTCAATAATAATAAATAATAAATAATGAATAATGAATAATAAATAATGAATAATGAATAATAAATAATAAATAAATATAAATAATAAATATTTATAAATAATAAATAATGAATAATAAATAATAAATAATAAATAATAAATAAATATAAATATAAATAATAAATAATAAAAAAATATAAATAATAAATAATAAATAAATATAAATAATTAATAAATATAAATACATATAATATATAATATATAATATATAATATATAATAAATAATAGATAATAGATAATAAATAATAAATAATAAATAATAAATAAATATAAATAATAAAAAAATATAAATAATAAATAATAAATAATAAATAATAAATAAAAAATAAAAAATAAAATATAAAATATAAAATATAAAATAAAAAAAATAAAATATAAATAATAAATAATAAATATCAAATATTAAATAATAAATAGTAAATAATAAATAATAAACAATAAATAAATATAAATAATAATTAATAAATAAATAATAAAAATAAATAATTAATAAATATAAATAATTAATAAATATAAATAAGAAATAAAAAATAAAAAATAAAAAGTAATAAATAATAAATAATAAATAATAAATAAATATAAATATAAATAATAAATAATAAATAAATATAAATAATAAATAAATATAAATAAATAATAAATATGAATAATAAATAATAAATAATAAATAATAAATAATAGATAATAAATAATAGATAATAAATAATAAATAATCAATAATCAATAATAAATAATAAATAAATATAAATACAAAATAATAAATAATAAATAATAAATAAATAAAAAATAGAAAATAAATATAAATAATAAATAATAAATAATAAATTAAAAATAATAAATAATTAATAATTAATAATTAATAATTAATAAATATAAATAATTAATAATTAATAAATATAAATAATTAATAATAAATAATAAATAATAAGTAACAAGTAATAAATAATAAATATTAAATAAATATTAATAATAAATATTAAATATTAAATATTAAATATTAAAAATTAAATAATAAATAATAAATAATAATAAATAAATAAATATAAATAATAAATAATAAATTATAAATAATAAATAATAAATAAATAAAAATAATAAATAAATAAATAAATATAAATAATAAATAATAAGTAATATAAATAATAAAAAAATATAAATAATAAATAATAAATAATAAATAAATATAAATAATAAATAATAAATATATATAAATAACAAATAATAAGTAAATATAAATGATAAATAATAAATAAATATAAATAATAAATAAATATAAATAATAAATTGTAAATACTAAATAATAACTAATAAATAATAAAAAATAAATAAAAATAAATAAATAAAAAATAATTAATAATTAATAAATATAAATAAATAATAATTAAGAAATATAAATATTAAAAAATAAAAAATAAAAAAAAAAAATAATATACAATAAATAAATATATATTTAGTAAATAATAAGTAAATATATATAATAAATAACAGATAATAAATAATAAATAATAAATAATAAATAATAGACAATAAATAATAAATAATAAATAATAAATAAATAATAAATAAATATAAATAATAAATAATAATTAATAAATTTAAATAATTAATAATAAATAAATATAAATAATTAATAAATTTAAATAATTAATAAATATAAATAATAAATAATAAATAATAAATAATAAATAATAAATAATAAATAACCAGTACCAAATATTATTATTAATATTAATATTTTATTATTAGTACTAATAAATAATTAAAAATAAATAATAAATAATAAATAATAAGTAAATATAAATAATAAATATATAATAAATGATAAAGGTAACACATGAAATTTTTTGAAAAGACGTGGTAAGGGATGAAAAATCATAAAAATGCATGAAAACGGATGTAGAAGCATATGAAGAATGAGGCATTCGAAAGAATGAGAACACATGAAAACTTATGACAACTCTGGAAAACCCCTTAATAATTCAACATAATCATCATAATAACCCACAAAACCATTGATAATGATAACAATTCATGGAAACCCAAATAAACAGTAATAAATGGAGCAACCGTTAAAACCCGTCAAAACGGCCATAAAGAAACAAAAACATTGGACTCACATTAATGGAGATAACATATGATCCGAGAGTCCGTTTTAGATCCAAGACCTGTCAAATCAAAGATCCTGAAACGATCTTCGACCTGATAGGTGAAAGAGTCTGAATGGACATGCGGATCGGATGTTATGACCATTTAAAAAAAAGCTGGCGGGAAATGGGTGCTAGAAACGAGGCATCGAAAAACATAACAAACACGATACCCACTAAAAAAGCGATAACATATGATCCATGAGTGCATGTGGGCGTCATGACCAATAAAACTAAAGCTCATGGAATGAGCTATGATCTTGCAAGTGGAGGTGTCTGAACTGACACGTGGATCGAATGATAGGTCAATTTGAAGACAAGTTCGACGGGACACCGGTGACGGAAACGGGGTTTCGGGGGCCTTCGGAGGGGTTTTGGGGTAAAAAAAACTTGACAAAAGCTCGCTTTTGTCAATTGGGTGTGTAGCTATCTTCGCTGGATTCGATTTGATATGTGGTAGAGCCCAAACAGAAACCCGGAACGAAAGTTATGGCCGTTTGAAGTTGGAGAACATTTTTCAAATTTCTTAAAACACTCATATCTTCCGCACCTTAGACTGTCTCATGGTTTTGATTATATATGCCTCTATATCTCTTCATGATATTTGATTTGACTGGTCGTGGCGCTCCAACAGATGCTCGGATCAAAAGTTATGGTCATTTTAGTGATTTCGGGGTTTCTCATGTTTTTTTTATTTTTGCCTTTCATTTCGTCGCGGTTTCACTGAAACCACCACTAATCCTCGAAAAAAAATAAAAATCAAAAAAATAAAAAAAAATTATGGCATTTGGCGGCGGTTTTTTTCGCGGCTGTTTTAAAAAATCGCCGCAAAACGGCGGCCCGAAACACGTTTAGGGGCGGTTTTTAAAACCGCTGCAAAAAAAACTGCCGCTAAACGGAAGTTTTCTTGTAATGACTAAGGAATCTGGTGACAGTTGAAAGTCTTCGTGACTAGTAAGTATGTTTCATTATGATTTAGTTAAGATTAAAAATAAATTCCTCAATGAAGAGTAACTTAAAAAAAATGTTGTCTGTTAACGTTTCCTACTAGAGAATCGAATACCGTTTAACCCATCACAAGTCTGTGATTTTCTTATGGTTAACTTTCTCCTATACATGTTTACTATCACATTCCATCAGAACATGACCCTTTGTTTTCTCCTCCATATCCATATTTTTATACATTGAATCCTAGTATGGGTTAACTCAGGTGACCTTTGTACTTCTCTAAGTTTCTTTTAAATTGATAGTTTTACTGACTCTTGTTCTGATGTGGGACTTTCAATGAAGTTTCTCAGCCCAATTTTGAAATTGCGAGGACGCAATTCCCAAAAGGGGGGAAGGATGTAACATCCCAGGTAAATAAATAATATTACATTCTAATGTTTACCGATATTTTTGGATAAAATGTTAATATTAATTTAAAAGAAACGCTATGCTCGATGGCTTACCCAATACGCAACAACGAGTTCCATTGAAATCTTACATTGCATTCTAATAAAAAAATAATTTTATTTTAAATGGTAGTTAACACCAAGCCATTATAATGAAGGGAATTAAAATAACTAACTACAAAATGATTATATATGTTTGTCAAATATTTTTACGTTTTACAATAAATGTTAGAGGCTTAAAAAGAAAATGAATCCAATTTTTAGAATTAATCTTCTAATATTATTTAAAAGGTCGATTAACCACCTTTTGATGGAGAACCCCTCCTAAATCTTTTTTTTGACAATTTTATATGTTATATATGACAAAATAAAATACTTTTTAGAATCGGGACATCAAAATTTACTTTGTAATAATTTTTGGCATTTTTCTGATGAAGTTCATTTTTTAAATGAATAGTGTAAAATGATGTATTTTAATTCAAAACCTCCTTTTAATATAATTTACATATATGAGTATATCATACATTGAATTGGTTTTAATGTGAAATTAGAATATATTTTTACCATTTAATCCAATGGTGGTCATTGGAATTATGTTCACGTTGAAATTGGACTAAAACTAGTGTTAATCTTTTAATAGATGTTGTTTATTAAAAACACACTATTTGTTTTGACAGCAGGAATGAATTAGTAAATAAATTAATGAAACATATACATTTTTAATTTTGTAAAATAGACATCATTTTTGAATTCAGAATATCAAATATGTCTTAGGGTGAGTTTTTGGTATTTTTCTGAAAAACATCAATTTTTGATGAATAGTGAAACCAATAAGTGGTAGTTAAAGAAACTGATATTTTGTTTCAATGAAACTTTTCCACATCTGTGATTTGATTTTCAAAAATCTGACATAAATGGTTGTCATTAAGAAGTAAAATGTGGTTCAATGAGATTAAAATAATTTTTGGTGATTAGTAACTTTTATGTTTTAATAATCGCGATTAAAGGTAATTAGTGTAATTTAATGTTAAAATTATGTTTTAATAAAATGAAATGACCTTGACACAAGTCCTACCCTTATTTGATGAGTCATTGACGACCAAGGTAATCCATGGGTCAAATTGGGGACTCCATGATGACACTTTGGTAGGAAAATGACATTAATACCTTTTTATTTAAAGTTAAAATTAAAATGTCACAAACATGTGTTGGTTTACTAAAACAATTTTTATTTGGGTTTATACAAGTCATTTTTTTGACTATAAATATTCATTAAAATTATAAAAATATTTCCTACCTCATTATAATTTTTTATAATTTTTAGTCATTAAATAAATTACATTATTTATTACACCATGATGATGCAGCGATTACCTCATTATTTAACAATTTAAATAAAACGAAAAGATAATGTAAAATCAAAGAACAACACATGTCAAAAACTATTTTATGGGAGGATTTTGAACTCTTATCACCTTATACTTGAAATATATAATTTTGGGACATTTAAAATCCGAAAATCATTTTATAATAAAGTATCCATTTATAACTTTCCAAGAGTGCCCCTCCTCTCCTCTTATAAAAGGCCCTCACCTCTACCACCTTTCCCACACCTCTCAAGCCATTGGCTCTTCCAAACCCTTCCCATTTTGTCTCTCCACATCTCACTATTACTCTTAGATGCCTAACTTTGGGCAGATGTCTTCCGAAAGAATCCATTGAGCTCAAATCAAAAAGAGTTACCCGTTTTAAAGGCAATGTCTTCCCTAGTGTTCTTTTGTTTTATTTTGCTTCTCCAACCCCCTAAACTCTTTTTATATATTTATTTTGTAACAACACCAGTATCTTCAATATACTAGGATTTTGTTATGACTAAGAATCGAGCTACCCTAACGCACACCTCCATCTAATGGGTAAAGAACATACTGTATCTGTGGATGGGGAATTACAGCCTCACGAAACGATGATTGTTCTATCTTCTCATACCTCCTCTAATTGTGGCCATTATTATGGAACAATATTTATTTATGATATATATTATATTTATTTCCCCTCTATTCATCTTTATTTATAGTCAATACATACCTTTATGCTTTTCATGTTGTGCAAATGCGATAATTTCATTTGAGGAAGTGTGGACTACCGCCCCCTCAATTGATGTGAGTCATTCATGAAATACATGGAATGTATAATGAATGAAATTAATGAACATATGTGACCTATATAACATATATATTATTCTTTAATTATAATATATATATCTCTCAATTATTTTTAATTCCATTAATATGACAATGAAATGAAACTAGCGTTCATGTGTACGTACGGCCTACCGTCTCCATTAACGGTGCATTTCATTTCTTTTTATCTCCAAATGTTATGGAGTAGTATAAAATGAATATATACTATATATATATGATATTTAAATCATTAATACTATTCTGGAGATGATTTACTTATAACTACATGGACAATCATTTTCAAACAAGTTCATTTTTGACTCATGTACCAAACATCGACAAAAACGTCTGATATGAACTCACATTATTAACCAATTATTACAACATTATAATATGTGATATGAACTGAATGATAATCGTTAGAAGAGTTCCTTATGAAATTAAAAATTGACCAAAGTTTATTATTCAGGAATATAAAGAAACAAATAAGACAAGTCGGACTTGAGGTAAGGGATCTGACCTCCCTCTTTCTTTTCAAGTAACCTCTTTTATGTAATTTCATTTATGCTCCATGTTCTTTTGTTGGAGGATGTTCTTTAATATTCCCCATACATTAATTTTTATTTTCATATGATGAGTTACCCCCTCTTACTCTCATCAATTCATTTTATGAATTTTTATGTGGTGCCGTTAGGCTGCCGAATTTTCGTAAGGGTTCCTACCTCTCTCTTTCTTTTTATGTACTATCTTTTATGTAATTTATTTTAAGTTCGTATTTCTTATGTTTGAGGATGTTATTTTATATTACTCATTATTTAATTTTTATTTTCATATTATGAGAGGCCCTATTTTTTCTCATAAATCCATTTTTGGATGTTTTATGTGGTGATGTTAGGCTGCCGAGTTTTCGTAAGGGATTTTTCATCTCACTTTTATTCACATGTGATTTATGATACATTGGACACCATTTCCTTTGAGTGGTATATGTACTTACCATTATTATACTATTTGTGTAATATAATTTCATTTATGAGTATTTACATCAATGTTGTATAGTCCTTCTTTCATGTGGTGTACGTTTCGAAAGTTACCCAAGTCTGTAAGGGAACCTTTAACACTCCAATTTTTTTAAAAGACTTCTTTTTATTTTGTCTTTTAAATTACATATTCTTATGTTGGGATATGTTTTTATATATCCTTATTACTGTAAATTTTATGTCCAAGTTATGAGATACCCTTTATCTCTCTCATCAACTCTTTTTCTAAAATTTGATGTGACGCCGTTAGGCTATCGAATTTTTCCAAGGGAACTTCTTTACCCAATTCCATTTATTTGGGTTCAACCTCTACTTCTTGATTATGTTGTTCTACGAATATGTGTGGATGACATATGATTATTTTACACTGAGTATCCACATATATTTAATGTATTTATATTTGTCACACATAATTATGTGATTTCTTTATCCTTGCTCTAATGGCATGATCCTTGATTGGGGTTACATCTCAATTTCTTCTCATTGAGACATTTCTTAGTGATATGGACTTTTATTCTTTTATAAAGTGTATATATAGTCCCTTTGACATTCCATATCCATATTATGTCTATACAAAAGTAATTTAAATGTTTTGAAAATGGTATACTCTCATGTGGCTTATAATTTAAATGCTCAAAATGGAAAAGGACTCTTTTATTAAAACATTGCTATAAATTGTTTTAAAGATTTATTCTTTTAAACATTTTCCAACCATTTCTAAGTTTTAAAAATGGTTTTAAAGATTTGTTTATATGGACATTAATTTTTTAAAACCCTTTCAAAAGTTTCGAAGTGGTATGGGACACTCTGATTCTAAAATCTCTTTTAAATGTCTTCTTTTAATATTTTCCATGTATAAAGGGATTTTTCTCTCATAGAGTTTTAATGAATTTATTAGATGTTTTTATTTATGATGATATCATGATGTGATATTTTATGATTGAAATGTGGAAATTTTATGTTTCTTTTATGCATGTTTTAAGTGTTATGACTATGGTAAGGTTCTTGGGCAATGTTTATGAAATCGGGTGGTTCTGTGACAAAATAAGGGCAGGTGAGTATGATATAGATCTCCAATGCATTGGGTAATGCGAAGGGTTCAAACGTTAAGGTTTCTACGAAGAGATTTAAGGAATATATTGTGATGGGTATTCCAAGCATAACCGTGAGGGTTACTCCCTACGTAAGAATGTTATGAATGCCTCAAGTTACCTTTATGACTTATGATTTATATGATTTATTCATAAATATTATGATTTCATGAGGTATGTTAACGTGATTATGTTTTATTAGTAATGTATGATTTCATTGATTCTTATGTATACATGTACTAATGTTTCCTTTCTGAATTTTTATATCCCTTAGTGATCTTTTGATGCTAATCCCAAGTTTTTGAAATGTTTTTCACAGGTCAAGGGAAATTCACATGATATGATGATAGTGTCAAAGAAGTGTCAAGAAAGAATCCATGTTTTATTTTAAATATGTTTCCGTTGATGTGAAAAAATGAATATTATCTTTTATGTAACCAGTTTGATTAAATGGGGAATGTAAAGCATGATTTATGATCTAATTCTCTAGAAATCTAAACCTTAAAAGTTCCTCAATTTTTATTCTTGAAATAACTCAAGATTAAGTATGTTTTAAGGACAGGTCCTTATACTAACCATATATAGAATCTAAGTATATCGCTACAAACCCATCCGACAATATCCACCACTATGGGACAGCTTCCCAGCCAAACCACATGAATACTATAGCCTTCCCAGAGAATCAAGGCTACCCTAGTGTATCTCACACAATTATCATCAAGACAACCATGCTCTAACCAACACCAATGAAGAATATGATATCTTAATATGTACAAAAACCCTTAAGTCTTAATAACTAACATGATGAAAACCCCTATTGAAAGAGAGACTCTATTCAAAAGAAACAGTGTCACCATCACACAATCATTAACAAGGGTTTTCTCGACCAACAAGGGACGCCAAACCTCATTCAATACTTGAAGAACTCCAATTTTCAAAATATAACACCCCAAACATTATATGTTATATTTCTATAAAATAGTTTCTATCTAATAGACAGAAAATACTACAAGAAGAACTGAGACTCTTTTAAATAAAACTTGGTTATTTATAGGATAATGTCATAACCTAGAGATTAAACATAAATTTTTCACGTCTATGTTTTGAATTTCAAAAAAAGTCAACTATAATTGTGATGATTATGTTATTCGGTGTCTGATAGAACCATCTTGTTTTTCTTGATGAATACTAACATACCCTTATAAATAGTAATTTGAATAGTAATATGACCCTTATGAATTATAAATCATATTATTATTTTATTTTCTAATGGTCTTAGGGTAATCAGATGTTGATTAATTTTTTTGAGGTATTAAAAAATGAGTTATAGATTTTAAATTGTTGATTTTGAAAAAAATTATGAAATTATTTAAAAATTAAATTAATAATATTTAGAATATTATATTAAAAAACGGAGTTCATTTCTGAATTCTACAATTCAAAAAATGGTTATGGTGAATTTTTGGTTTATTTCTTAAATACATTAATTTTTGTGAATAGTAAATATTCAAATTTGAGTCTTCAAACTTCTATAATGACATCATAATGATGTAATAATTAATATAAATGTCTGTTATACTTATATAGAGTAAATTATGACATGAGGTGTTTGAAGTGGCTAATACCCTAGTAAAATACCATGGGCAAAGCCATGGTTTTTTAAAAAACACAAATGAGGTGTCCATTGAAATTAATAAAACAATCCCTTCCATTTATAGTTAATATCAACTCATTCATTAATCACTATTACAAGAATGACCTTTAGCGGCCGCCAAAAGCCATCGCTAAATGCCTATAGTGGCCGCCTAGCGTCCGCCAAACGGCAGCCGCTTTTTCCACGTCGCTATTACTATCAGCGACTGCCCAAATAAATCCTGGCTGTCATCTTCCAAGCTCTGCATCCATCATCACATATAACGGAATAAGAAAATTTAATTACAAACTTAGTACCGAATAAAACCTAGAAAACTAATATTTAACTTCAAACTTACTGTAACAGATCTAAAGTAATTGATTTTCAAAATAATATTCATAATTTTGATTACTGTTTTAAAATTTTAAAATCATTAATTCTATTGTTCTAATTGGATTGTTGTCCTGTGATTGCAGGTCAATCCGATGTTGTCCGCTAGGATTTTGACCGTTAGATGCCCGTTTTGGCCGTTTGTGACACTAGAACGGCGTTCCCGGTCACCGCGGGCACACAGCACGTCCGATTGACGTGCCGTCTACTTGAACACATCACAATTCACTCACCCTTTTATGTCATCCAATTTCAGGCCATTCGGACTTTGTTCGGCCCTTTTGGACCCCCCACGTGCGTTTATCAAGCGCGTGCAACACTTAAAGAATGCATAATGAGCCCTACGGCGCAGACCGGACGTCCGATTGACGTGCCATTTGTGCGTGCACGTCGTGAATAATAATTGGATTGTTTTCCTGTGATTTTAGGTCAATCCCATGTCGTCCGCTATTAGTTTTACCGTCAGACACCCGTTTTGGCCGTTTATGATACCAGAACGGTGTTCCTGGTCACTGCGGGCACATGGCACGTCCGATTGACGTGTCTTCATCTCAACCACATCACAATTCCCTCACCCTTTGATGTCGTCCGATTTCAGGCCATTCGGACTTCGTTCGTCCCGTTTTCCCCCCCCCCCTCCCCACGCGCATTTATCAAGCACACGCAATGTAAAGACCCGAAGCTTAACGTACATGGACATTACATTACATTTGCAGAATACTTAGTACATAACAAAAAACACACACACAAGGATCGTAATAGTTTAGTGTCTTTGGAAACTCGGAATATAATCTTCTAATCGTGGTGAAATATCTTCAAAATCTTTCATAAAGATCTTCCTTTTTTTACCTAAAACCTTTCTTTATATCCTGGGGAAAAGAAAACATAAAAGGGTGAGCTCAAATGCCCAGTAAGGGTAAACAAAAGAAATATCAATCACATAATATACATAAGCACATAACTTTTGGAAATCTTAACCTACAAAAGAGATCATAATTTCATAACATGGGGTAAATCATGGCATTGAAATGTAATCACAATAATCATAACCTAAAACATGAAACTTTGTGGCATTCACACATAATCATAGAGAATCATTTCTTGTTAGTCAAGACTCATTGCCAAGACTATCTTAGTGGACAAAGTCCCTTTCTGAATCGAGTAACCGTCGTTTCAGTCCTGTTTCACTGAACCGGTATAACCTACTGTTCCAGCCCTGTCTATCTCATGAGATATAAAATCTTTACCCAATGCATTGGAGGGATATATAGGTCCCACCCATCTCATAATGATACCATTCATATGTGTTCCACAAAATCATAAATCATACATCATTGCATAACCCATGTAATAAAAATGGGATTCTTAAACAACATGACATCATAAAACAATTCATATAAGATAAAGGAATTCATAAAAATATTTCCATCACAACATAATCAAATACATGTAATAATACGGATAGAAACAAAACCCTTTATTATCTTAGATGGAAAATAATTTTGATAAAACACTTGAAATCCATTCTTGAGGAAAATATCCTTTCTACTTCAAAAACATTTTCCTTTCTTAACATGGCTTACAATTTAAAACTAAAAGAAGTAGATTAAAAATAAACTTGAAAACTTGTAATGTAAGCTTCTTGGAAATAATGTTTTAAAAATCCATTCATGCCGTATAAGTTAAAAAAACATTCTTTCTACTTTTGTCGGAAAAGTCAAAAAGTACCTCGTACGAAAAATGACAAAAGATTCCTTTCAAATCCATTACTAAAAACTCACCAAAGGGTAAAAAATGGATTTAAACTATTGTAAGTGGATGGAAACAATATTACATATTGAGGGAACATGGATGTGGATGATAAAATACACCCCAGTAAATACTTACGAATAAACAATCTCGGATAAAAATGAGATTGTGATATTTCCCCTTACCTTAGGTCCGACTTTCTTTGTAAGTGTCCGAACCTCCTGTATAATGATTTAAATCATGTTATTGACTTATTCCAGAATCATATTCATTGTTATTATATCATATATGGTCCAATTATGACTTTATATTACCCATTCTTTTGTAAATTCATGTTAAAGTAGCGTTTTGGGTAAAATCGTCTCATTTGTCGTTCGTGTTTTTAACTTGTAATTATTCATAGGATTACTTAGATCATGATTACTTAATTCCAGAATATAAAACATTATTTATATATATATATTCAGAATATACATATATAATAAATCAGTAAATGGAAAGAAATACACCGTTCATGGAGACGGTAGTCCTTACGTACGCATGAACGTTGTTTTCGTTTCCTTATTGAATTGAATGGAATTAAGTAGATGACATACATATAAATATAAATAATTCCAGTATCATTATTAGGTCATATATTTCATTAGTACTTATTATATATACTTTATAATCATTCATGAATGGTTAATCATTGAGAATGAATATCATCGCGTCGTGGAGACGGTAGTCCGTACGTACAAACGAGCGATGATATTGTTCCCATGGTCGTGGAATTGTGTTGAAGTGTATGTATACTATTTCAGTATCAATATCACTTTATAATAATCATATATAGTTACTCATTACACCTTTATACCCATCCAATTAAGGTGGTGGTGGAAAATAGATTACACCACGGCGTGGAGACGGTATTCCGTACGTACGCACGTGCAGTGATTTCATTTCTCCGTAGGATAGATAGAAGGTTAATTAGAGTTGTTTCATATTTATAATAACATATCAGTATATAAGAAATACTGATGTTATTACATTATCATGAAACAACTAAAGAAGATGAAGTTGAAGAAGAAAGAAATTGAAAAGATCGGTAATGGATATTACCTCTTCTTTGGAACACCTCTTTGAATCCTCCACTTAGGGAAATAAGATTGGTATTTGAAGAAGATAAGGACCTCTATGATTATTCTAGGGAAGTGGAGAAGGGATTTTGGCATGGGTTGGCCGAGCTTGAGTGCTCATATTGGTGTGAGGAGGAGGGGGAGGAGATGTCCTTTTATAAGGGAGGAGAGGGGCACCTTAGGAATATCTCAAAATATTATTTTATATTAAAGTCAAAATCGGTTTATAATGGTTCCAAAGGGTCTTATTTCGAAGCTAAAGTGGGGATGGGTCGACATCCTATCAACCAATAGGATTTAGACAAGTTTAGATTATTATTTTAACCTTATCAATTAGATTTAACTCTAAGTTAAATAATTTAACTTTTATCGTGTCTTTTTGTTTTCTTACACTATATGGTTAATACACTTACTATAACATGCCAAACGAAACCCAGATTGTTTATTATTAATATATATATCCTTATCTAAGTAATTTGGCCGAACCTTATATTTTTAGGAATAAAATAACAATTAATAATATAATAGTATATTTAAAAACTATTTTGTGTCAATTTTGAAACTATTTGATATATGTTTTTTGTGAAAGTCATAACAGAATTATATGTTCGAAAAAAGTTGATTACATCAACACAAATATATCATAGAAACCTAGAAAATTAGTGGAATTCATAAAAAGTCTTAAATTACATTTATTTTGGTATTTATAATGTAAATTATGTCAATATTTCATTAATAAGATAATTACTGCATCATCTTTGTGTCATAAATAAATTAAATTATTTGATGTCTAAAAATTTAAAAAAAAATTACCATTATGTAGGAAATCTTTTTAGATTTCTAATTAATATTTACAATCTAATTTATCTCATGTAAAACCCTATATTAAAAATGTTTTAGTAAATAAACTTTGATTTTAACTCTTTTAACTCTTTTTTGAATTAAATAATAATAAATGTCCTAATCTAATCCAAGTCTGTCTAAATGATAATATTTTAAACTTAAGGTTGTTTTTGGTCGAGATAAACTTGTCCAATAGGATTAGGACATGTGTTAAGGTAATATTAATATCATTTTTACCCTTAATTACCCTATTTACTTTTAACCGTGGTAAATAAAAGTAAAAAGTTACTATTCACCAAAAATTATTTTCATCTCATTGAACCACATTTTACTTACTAACATCAACCATGTCTCTCGGATTTTTGAAATTCCATTCACAAAAGCGGTAAAATTAAGTTTTATGAAAAATTCAGTTTTTTTAACTACCACTTTGTAGTTTCACTATTCATCAAAAATTGATGTTTTTCAGAACAATGCCAAAATTTCATCCTAAGAAATATTTCATATTCCAAATTCAAAAATGAAGTCTATTTTACCAAATTCATAACATAGAAGTTGCATTAATTAATTTTATAATTAAATCCCGCTGTTAAAACAAAAAGCGTGTTTTTAAGAAACAATTTATATCAAAAGATTGACACTTGTTTATGTCTGGTTTAAATGTGAAATTACATCCAATGAACAACATTGTATTAAATTGTAAAAATATATTCTAAATATACTTTAAAACCACTAAAATTAAAAATTTATCACTATTAATTATTTCGATAAAAAAAAGTTGTTTTTAATTAAAATTTAGTAATTTTCACTATTCATTAGAAAATGAAAGTTATCCGAAAAGTACGAAAATTTCACCTTAGGCTAAATTCAATACTACGAATCCAAAAATGAAGTCCATTTTGAGAGCTAAAATTTCTAAAATTTTAAAAAGTGGTTATTACTATTCATAACGGCTAGTTTTAATAATATTTTAATAGCATATCGTTGTTTCGTGAAACTCAGTATTGCGTACTACACACGCTATCGAGGAAGGTTGTGATTGCGTGTAATGCAAGGCAAGTCAAGGATGCGTGTTGTGCGAGCTCCTTTTGGTGTAGCGTACAACACAAGACATTAATAAAAATAAAAAGAATATTTTTCATAAAATCTCGGGCTGTTACATTCTACCCCCCTTAAAATGAATTTCGCCCTCAAAATTCGTCGGGGTTATAAATAGTTTACTATTCGAATGTTTCTTTAATAGAAACCCACATCGTAAAAAGGAATACCAAAACTAAAGTATGAAATGTAACGATTACCCAAATAAACTAATCACTGGGTTTCCACATAGGTGAAAATATGGATATGGAAGAGAAATCTAACCATAATGTTCTGATGGAGAGTGGTAGAGAACATGGCTATGGAAAATCCAGCAATAAAAAAGCCATAAATTTGTGACGATCTATGGTACCATCTGATTCATTAGATATAAGAGCACTAGGACAACATTTTTGGTTTTCAAGATCATTTCCCTAAAGTTGAAAATTTGAATTAGAATAAATACTTACTTTATTTTGGTACAATCTCACTGTTGTTCGTGCCTTGAACAATTTCCACTTCATCTCTTAAATAAATGAAGTTGAATTCGTTATTCGTGAAGTGTTAGCAGATCATGTGATAGAATGACGGGTCATTCCATCTGTCTCAGACAAAAGGTTAGCAAAAATTATATACATAAGTCAATCTATAGTGAGATTAATCATATATGGTTCCTAAAATGGACTTATACTTCATATATCGTACTGCTTAATAAAATAAAACTAGTTTCTACTAAAGAGGGACTTCCTGTAGGCCAGTGGTAGGAGATAAAGGCCAGTCGCACTTCGGTTGTGGGTTCGATTCCCACATCCTTGTCCGACGTGATGGGCTGTCGCCCGTCCTGCAGGTTGTCCTTTTTCTAAAACTATATTACTATAACATCCCATCAATAATATCGAAAAAACTTCTATCCTTAAACAATACTAACTTATGTCCAACATAATCCATTCTAATCTTTAGGCTTATCCATAATACTACAGTCCACTCTCATAATATAGTGAAAACGATTACCAGAGATTTAATACCATCGTTGATCCCCATATATCATAAGATATGTTTTTTTGGTCACATTCCAAACATTCAAAGTCCTTAATCATGTATTCTCTTGAATACCTTAGTGAAAACATGAATGCAATTAAAATTTAACACTTTCCACATACCAAAATACTCAAAATTCTATATACTCAAACCATGATATCACTTAGTCCTTATATCAATCATGAGCTCATGAATACTGTTAAACATTTCGTTTTCTCGTTTTCCCTTCATTATGCGCATATCAACTTATTTCCAAAAATATCTCAATCACTTTGAATACCACATTAGACCAATACATAAATATTCCAATACTTTATGATACAACATTATTTTGGAATCCCATTACATAAACACTAAATCATTCCACCACATCGTTGTCATATTCAACATCGCCTATAGTGATCGCATGTGACTTCCCTTTGTCCTTTTCCTTCAGTGGTTGCTCATGTTGATCATCACTAACCCTTGGATTAGGGAATTTATTAGCATAATTCCCCATTTCCTTGAACTTGAAGCATTGAAGTGTTGATGGTGCGTTCTCTGCAGTGTTTGCTTTATCCACATCATTAGAATCCCTTTTTCCATTACTTCGACACTCAGCTACTCGATGACCTTCTTTTCCACACTTAAAACATTTTCTAGTCCCTTTAAGACAATCTCCACTATGCTTTTTTCCACACTTTGTGCATAAGGAAACATTCATCTTCTTTTCACCATTATTCTGAGATTTCTCCTTGAACTCCATCTTTCGTTTCTTGTCAAAACCATGAGATTGATATGTAACACCAACTTCCATTTCTACCTTGATAGCACAACACACAATTACTTCATATCTACTGATGTATCTTATAGCTAATGCCCTTTGAAGACTTGTTTTTAAGCCACTGAATAATCGATCAACTTTACTTTCAGGTTGGATGATAATACCAAAAGCATACCTTGCAAGTCTTGTAAAATTTGCTTCGTATATACCAACAGATTCATCATCCTTCTCCTTCAGCTCAAGAAACTCCTTTTCCATCTTTGTTCGAAGAATACGAGGGAAGTACTTACTGAAAAACAAGTTCTTGAACTCGTCCCATTCCAAGGAATCAATTTCATCTCTTTGACTTGTATTCTTGATAAGATTCCCCCATTGATCTGCTTCACCTTCCAAACGATATACTGCTAAGATGACTTTATCATGCTCAGAACATTGAATAACTGAAAATATCTTTTCAGTGGTACTGATCCATTGTTCAGCAACAAGTGGATCAGAAGTCCCACTGAAAGAAGGTGGACGTTGCCTCATGAAGGACTCAATAGAATACTATTCCTTTCTCTGCTCATTTGGAAGTCCAGAATGATTCATAGCTTGTGTAAGGATAGCAATAAGATTTTTCACTCCATCTCCCATAACATTTGTTTGTTCAGGAGGACAGTCATTGCATTGTCCATTGCATTGATCAACACGGTTCCTTCGGGTTCCAGCCATCGTCTAAAACCCAAAAAGAATAGTGTGAGAGGCAAAAATCATGCTAGGGAAAACAACATAATAAAGGGGGAGTACCTTCAATATCTAACATCTTATATTTAATTCTATGATCATTAGCGTAATTCTAGTACTATAACCTATACGTATACTTAACCTTAGGGACATCACTAGACATACCTTAGAAATATCTCTAGGGATCTCACTAACGTTTTCGCATCCTAGTTTCCAAAGGTTGACTAAACCTTTCCTCTGATACCAACTGTAAAGACCCGAAGCTTAACGTACATGGAAATTACATTACATTTGTGGAAGACTTAGTACATAACAAAAAACACACACACAAGGATCGTAATAGTTTAGTGTCTTTGGAAACTCGGAATATAATCTTCTAATAGTGGTGAAAGATCTTCAAAATCTCTCATAAAGATCTTCCTTTTTTTTTACCTAAAACCGTTATTTATATCCTGGGGAAAAGAAAACATTAAAGGGTGAGCTCAAATGCTTAGTAAGGGTAAACAAAAGAAATATCAATCACATCATATACATAAGCACATAACTTTTGGAAGTCTTAACCTGCAAAAGAGATCAGAATATCATAACATGGGGTAAATCATGGCAGTGAAATGTAATCACAATAATCATAACCTAAAACATGAAACTTTGTGGAATTCACACATAATCATATAGAATCATTTCTTGTTAGTCAAGACTCATTTCCAAGACTATCTTAGTGGACAAAGTCCCTTTCTGAATCGAGTAACCCTCGTTTCAGTCCTGTTTCACTGAACCGGTATAACCTACCGTTCCAGCCCTGTCTATCTCATGAGATATAAAATCTTTACCCAATGCATTGGAGGGATATATAGGTCCCACCCATCTCATAGTGATACCATTCTTATGTGTGCCACAAAATCATAAATCATACATCATTGCATAACCCATGTAATAAAAATGGGATTCTTAAACAACATGACATCATAAAACAATTCATATAAGATAAAGGAATTCATAAAAATATTTCCATCACAACATAATCAAATACATGTAATAATAGGGATAGAAACAGAACCCTTTATTATCTTAGATGGAAAATAATTTTGATAAAACACTTGAAATCCATTCTTGAGGAAAATATCCTTTCTACTTCAAAAACATTTTCCTTTCTTAACATGTCTTACAATTTAAAACTAAAAGAAGTTGATTAAAAATAAACTTGAAAACTTGTAAAGGAAGCTTCTTGGAAATAATGTTTTAAAAATCCATTCATTCCGTATAAGTTAAAAAAACATTCTTTGTACTTTTGTCGGAAAAGTCAAAAAGTACCTCGTACGAAAAACGACAAAAGATTCCTTTCAAATCCATTACTAAAAACTCACCATAGGGTAAAAATTGGATTTAAACTATTGTAAGTGGATGGAAACAATATTACATATTGAGGGAACATGGATGTGGATGATAAAATACACCCCAGTAAAAACTTACGAATAAACAATCTCGGATAAAAATGAGATTGTGATATTTCCCCTTACCTTAGGTCCGACTTGCTTTGTAAGTGTCCGAACCTCGTGTATAATGATTTAAATCATGTTATTGACTTATTCCAGAATCATATTAATTGTTATTATATCATATATGGTCCACTTATGACTTTATGTTACCCGTTCATTTGTAAATTCATGTTAAAGTAGCGTTTTGGGTAAAATCGTCTCATTTGTCGTTCGTGTTTTTAACTTGTAATTATTCATATGATTACTTAGATCATGATTACTTAATTCCAGAATATAAAACATGATATATATATATATATATATATATATTCAGAATATACATCTATAATAAATCAGTAAATGGAAAGAAATACACCGTTCATGGAGATGGTAGTCCGTACGTACGCATGAACGTTGTTTTCGTTTCCTTATTGAATTGAATGGAATTAAGTAGATGACATACATAAAAATATAAATAATTCCAGTATCATTATTAGGTCATATATTTAATTAGTACTTATTATATATACTTTATAATCATTCATGAATGGTTAATCATTGATAATGAATCTCATCGCGTTGTGGAGACGGTAGTCCGTACGTATGCACGAGCGATGATATCGTTCCCATGGTCGTGGAATTATGTTGAAGTGTATGTATACTATTTCAGTATCAATATCACTTTATAATAATCATATATAGTTACTCATTACACCTTTATACCCATCCAATTAATGTGGTGGTGGAAAATAGATTATACCACGGCGTGGAGACGGTATTCCGTACGTACGCACGCGCGGTGATTTCCTTTCTCCGTAGGATGGATAGAAGGTTAATTAGAGTTGTTTCATATTTATAATAACATATAAGTATATAATAAATACTTATGTTATTACTTTATCATGAAACAACTAAAGAAGAATAAGTTGAAGAAGAACGAAATTGAAAAGATCGGTAATGGATATTACCTCTTCCTTGGAACACCTCTTTGAATCCTCCACTTAGGGAAATAAGATTGGTATTTGAAGAAGAGAAGGACCTCTAGGATTATTCTAGGGAAGTGGAGAAGGGATTTTGGCAGGGGTTGGCCGATCTTGAGTGCTCAAATTGGTGTGAGGAGGAGGGGGAGGAGATGTCCTTTTATAAGGGAGGAGAGGGGCACCTTAGGAATATCTCAAAATATTATTTTATATTAATGTCAAAATCGGTTTATAATGGTTCCAAAGGGTCTTATTTCGAAGATAAAGTGGGGAAGGGTCGAAAGCCTATCAACCAATAGGATTTAGACAAGTTTAGGTTATTATTTTAACCTTATCAATTAGATTTAACTCTAAGTTAAATAATTTAACTTTTACCGTGTCTTTTTGTTTTCTTACACTATATGGTTAATACACTTACTATAACATGCCAAACGAACCCCAAATTGTTTATTATTAATATATATATATCCTTATCTAAGTATTTTGACCAAACATTAGATTTTTAGGAATAAAATAACAATTAATAATATAATTGTAGATTTAAAAACTATTTTGTGTCAATTTTGACACTATTTGATATATGATTTTTGTGAAAGTCATAACAGAATTATATGTTCGAACAAAGTTGATTACATCAACAATAATATATCATAGTAACCTATAAAATTAGTAGAATTCATAAAAAGTCTTAAATTACATTTATTTTGGTATTTATAATATCAATTATGTCAATATTTCATTAATAAGATAATTACTGCATCATCATTGTGTCATAAATAAATTAAATTTTTTGATGTCTAAAAATTACAAATAAAATACCATTATGTATGAAATCTTTTTATCCTTATAATGAATATTTACAATCTAATTTATCCCATGTACAACCCTATATTAAAAAGGTTTTAGTAAATAAACTTTGATTTTAACTCTTTTAACTCTTCTTTGAATTAAATAATAATAAATGTCCTAATCTAATCCAAGTGGGTCTAAATGATAATATTTTACACTTAAGGTTGTTTTTGGTCGAGATAAACTTGTCCAATAGGATTATGACATCTGTTAGGGTAATATTAATATCATTTTTACCCTTAATTACCCTATTTACTTTTAACAGTGGTAAATAAAAGTAAAAAGTTACTATTCACAAAAAATAATTTTCATCTCATTGAACCACATTTTACTTACTGACATCAACTTTGCCTCTCGGATTTTTGAAATTCCATTCACAGAAGCGGTAAAATTAAGCTTTATGAAAAATTCAGTTTTTTTAACTACCACTTAGTAGTTTCACTATTCATCAAAAATTGATGTTTTTCAGAACAATGCCAAACTTTCATCCTAAGCTATATTTCATATTACAAATTCAAAAATGAAGTCTATTTTACCAAATTCATAACATAGAAGTTGCATTAATTAATTTTATAATTAAATCCTGCTGTTAAAACAAAAAGCGGGTTTTTAAGAAACAATATCTATCAAAAGATTGACACTTGTTTATGTCTGGTTTAAATGTGAAATTACATCCAATGACCAAAATTGTATTAAATTGTAAAAATATATTCTAAATATACTTTAAAACCACTCAAATTAATAATTTATCACTATTAATTATTTCGATAAAAAAAGTTGTTTTTAATTAAAATTTAGTAATTTTCACTATTCATTAGAAAATGAAAGTTATCCGAAAAGTACCAAAATTTCACCTTAGGCTAAATTCGATACTACGAATCCAAAAATGAAGTCCATTTTGAGAGCTAAAATTCCTAAAATTTTAAAAAGTGGTTATTACTATTCATAACGGCTAGTTTTAATAATATTTTAATAGCATATCGTTGTTTCGTGAAACTCAGTATTGCGTACTACACACGCTATCGAGGAAGGTTGCGATTGCGTGTAATGCAAGGAAAGTCAAGGATGCGTGTTGTGCAAGCTCCTTTTGGTGTAGCGTACAACACAAGACATTAATAAAAATAAAAAGAATATTTTTCATAAAATCTCGGGCTGTTACACGCAACAGTTAAAAAACGCATAATGAGCCCTACGGCGCAGACCGCACATCCAATTGATGTGACATCTATGCGTGCACGTCGCGAATAAAAATTGGATTGTTGTCCTGTGATTTCAGGTCAATCCTATGTCGTCCGCCATGAGTTTAGCTGTTAGACGTCCGTTTTTCCGTTTATGACACTAGAACGGCATTCTCGGTCACCGCGGGCACACAGCACGTCCGATTGATGTGTCGTCTGCTCGACCACATCAAAATTCACTCACGCTTTGATGTCATCCGATTTCAGGCCATTCAGACTTCGTTCGGCCTGTTTGGACCCCCCCACACATGTTTATCAAGCGCGCGGAACACTTAAAGAACGCATAATGAGCCCTACCGCGCAGATCGCACGTCCGATTGACGTGCCCTCTATGCATACACGTCGCACATAATAATTGGATTTTTGTCCTGTGATTTCAGGTCAATCCGAAGTTGTCCACTATGAGTTTGATCGTTAGACGCCCATTTTGGTCGTTTGTGACACCAGAACGGTGTTCCTGGTCACTACGGGCACACGGAACATTTGATTGGCGTTCCGTCTGATCGACCACATCAAAATTCACTCACCCTTCTATGCCATCCGATTTCAGTCCATTCGGACTTCGTTCGGCCTGTTTGGACCCCCCACATGCGTTTATCATGCCCGCGCAACACTTAATGAACACATAATGAGCCCTACCGCGCAGACCGCATGTCCTATTGACGTGCCGTCTGAGCGTGCATGTCGAGAATAATAATTGGATTGTTGTCCTGTGATTTCAGGTTAATTCGATGTCGTCTGCTATGAGTTTGACCGTTAGACACCCGTTTTGGACGTTTTTGACAACAGAACGGCATTCCCGGTCACCGCGAGCACACGACACGTCCGATTGACATGCTGTCTACTAGACCACATCACAATTCACTCCCCTTTGATGTCGTCCGATTTCAGGCCATTCAGACATCGTTCGGACCATTTGGACCCTCCCACGCGCGTTTATCAAGCGCGCACAACACTTAAAGAACGCATAATGACCCCTACGGCGCAGACCGCACGTTCGATTGATGTGCCTTCTACACGTGCACGTCGCGAATAATAATTGGACTGTTTTCCTGTGATTTTAGGTCAATTCCATGTCGTCCTCTATGAGTTTGACCATTAGACGCCCGTTTTAGCCATTTATGACACCAGAACGGCGTTCCCGGTCACCGCGGGCACACGACATGTCCGATTGAAGTGCCGTCTGCTCGAACACATCACAATTCACTCACCCTTTTATGTCGTCCGATTTAGGGCCATTTGGACATCGTTCAGCCCATTCCCCCCCCCACGCACATTTATCAAGCGCGCACAACACTAAAAGAACTCATAATGAGCCCTACCGCGCAGACCGCATGTCCGATTGAAGTGTCGTCTATGCATGCACGTCGCGAATAATAATTGGATCGTTTCACTTTCATTTCAGGTCAATACGATGTCGTCCTCTATGAGTTTGGTCGTTGGACGCCCGTTTTGGCCGTTCGTGACACCAGAACGGCGTTCACGGTCACCGCGGGCACACGGAACGTCCGATTGACGTGCCGTCTGCTCGAACACATCAAAATTTACTCACCCTTTGATGTCGTCCGACTTCAGGCCATTAGAACATCGTTCGGCCCGTTTGGACCCCCCCCCCCCATGCGCGTTTATCAAGCGCACACAACACTTAAAGAACGCATATTGAGCCCTACCGCGCAGACCGCACGTCTGCTTGAGGTGCCGTCTCCACGTGCACAATGCGAATAATAATTGAATTGTTGTCTTGTGATTTCAGGTCAATCCGATGTCTTCTGCTATGAGTTTGACCGTTAGATGCCCGTTTTGGTCGTTTATAACACCATAACGGCATTCCCTGTCAACGCGGGCATACGGCACGTCCGATTGACGTTCTGTCTGCTCGACCACATCACAATTCACTCACCCTTTCATATCGCCTGATTTCATGCCATTTGGACTTCGTTCGGCCCATTTGGACCCCCCCCCCCCAAGCACGTTTATCAAGCACGCACAACACATAAAGAACTTATAATGAGCCCTACGGCGGAGAGCGCACGTCCGATTGACGTGTTGTCTGCGCGTGCACGTCGCGAATAAAAATTGGATTGTTGTCCTATGATTTTATGTCAATCCAATGTCGTCCGCTATGATTTTGACCGTTAGACGCCCGTTTTGGCCGTTTATGACACCAGAACGGCATTCCCGGTCACCGCGGGTACACGGAACGTCCGATAGACCTTCCGTCTACTCGACCACATCACAATTCACTCACCCTTTGATGTCATCCGATTTCAGGCCATTCGGACATCGTTCGGCCTGTTTGGACCCCCTCACGCGCATTTATCAAGCAGGTGCAACACTTAAAGAACACATAATGAGCCCTACAGCACTGACCGCATGTCCGATTGATGTGAAGTCTAAGCATGCACGTCGCGAATAATAATTGGATTGTTGTCATGTGATTTCAGGTCAATACCATGTCGTCCTCTATGAGTTTGACAGTTAGACGCCCGTTTTGGCCGTTTATGAAAACAAAACGGCGTTCCCGGTCACCGCGGGCACACGACACGTCCAATTGATGTGCTATCTGCTCGACCACATCACAATTCACTGACCCTTTGATGTTGTCCGATTTTAGGCAATTCGGACATCGTTCGGCCCATTTGGAGGCCCCCACGCACGTTTATCAAGCGCGCACAATACTTAAAGAACGCATAATGAGCCCTTCAGCGCATACTGCAAGTCCGATGGATGTGCGGTCTGCGCGTGCATGTCAAGAATAATAATTGAATTGTTTTCCTGTGATTTAAGGTCAATCTGATGTCGTCAGCTATGAGTTTGACCGTTACATGCCCGTTTTGGCCATTATTACACCAGAACGGCGTTCCTGGTCACCGTGGGCACATGGCACGTCCGATTGACGTGCCGTCTGCTCGACCACTTCACAAATTCACTCACCCCTTGATGTAGTCCAATTTCATGCCATTAGAAAATTGTTTGGCCCGTTTGGACCCCCCCACGCTCGTTTATCAAGCGCACACAACACATAAAGAACACATAATGAGCCCTACCGCGCAGACCGCACGTCCGATTGATGTGTCGTCTATGCGTGCACGTCGCGGATAATAATTGGATTGTTGTCCTGTGATTTCAGGTCATTCCAAAGTCGTCTTCTATGAGTTTGACCGTTAGATACCCGTTTTGGCCGTTTTTGACACCAAAACGGCGTTCTCGGTCACCGCGGGCACACAACACGTCCGATTGTCATGTCGTCTACTCGACCACATCAAAATACAGTCACCGTTTGATGTCGTCCGATTTCAGGCCATTCGGACATCGTTCGGCCCATTTGAACCCCCCCCCCCCACGCGCGTTTATCAAGCGCGCACAACACTTAAAGAATGCATAATGAGCCCTACGGTGCAGACCGAACGTCCGATTGATGTGCCGTCTGCGCGTTCAAATTTAGAAGAATAATTTTATTGTTTTCCTGTGATTTTTGGTCAATCCCATGTCGTCCACTATGAGTTTGATTGTTAGACGCCCGTTTTGGCCGTTTATGACACCAGAACGGTGTTCCCGGTCACCGCGGGCACACGGCACGACCTATTGACGTACCGTCTACTCGACCACATCAAAATTAACTCACCCTTTGATGTCCTCAGATTTCAGGCCATTCGGACATCGTTCGGCCCATTTGGACCCCCCCCCATGCGCGTTTATCAAGCGCGCGCAACACTTAAAGAACGCATAATGAGACCTACCGCATAGACCGCATGTCCGATTGACATACCGTCTATGCGTTCATGTCTAGAATAATAATTTAATTGTTATCTAGATATTTCAGGTCAATCCAATGTCGTATGCTATGAGTTTGACCGTTAGACGCCCGTTTTGGCCGTTTTTGACACCAGAACGGCATTCCCAGTCACCGCGGGCACACGGCACATCCGATTGATGTGTCGTCTGCTCGAAGACATAAAAATTCACTCACCCTTTGATGTCGTCCAATTTCAGGCCATTAGGACATCATTCGGCCTGTTTGGACCCCCCCCTACGCGCGTTTATCAAGCGCACACAACACTTAAAGAACGCATAATGAGCCCTACCGCGCAGAACGCACGTCCTATTGATGTGCCGTCTGCGCGTGCATGTTGCGAATAATAATTGGATTGTTTTCCTGTGATTTCAGGTCAATCCTATGACTTCCGCTATGAGTTCGACCGTTAGATGCCCGTTTTGGCCGTTTATGACACCAGAACGGCGTTCCCGGTCACTACGGGCACACGGCACGTCCGATTGACGTGTCGTCTACTGGACCACATCACAATTTACTCACCCACTGATGTGTTCTGATTTCAGGCTATTCAGATATCGTTCGGCCCATTTGGACCCCCCACGTGCGTTTATCAAGCGCTCGCAACACTTAAAGAATGCATAATTAGCCCTACGGTGCAGATCGCACGTCCGATTGACGTGCCATCTGCGCGTGCATGTCGCGAATAATAATTGTATTGTTGTCCTGTGATTTCAGGTCAATCCCGTGTCGTCCGCTATGAGTTTGACCGTTAGACGCCCGTTTTGGCCGTTTATGACACCCGAACGACGTTCCCGGTCACCACTGGCACACGAGACCTCTGATTGAAGTGTGTTCTTCTCGACCACATCAAAATTCACTCACCCTTTGATGTCATCCAATTTCAGGACATTTGGACATCGTTCATCCTGTATGGACCCCCCCCCCCCCCACGCGCGTTTATCAAGCACGCGCAACACTTAAAGAACGCATAATGAGCCCTACCGCGAAGACCGCATGTCTGATTGACGTGTCGTCTGCTCGTGCACGTCTCGAATAATAATTGGATTGTTGTCCAGTTATTTCAGTTCAATCTGATGTCGTCCGCTATGAGATTGACCGTTAGATACCCGTTTTGGCCGTTTATGACACCAGAACAGCGTTCCCGATCACCGCGGGCACACAACCCGTCCGATTGATGTGTCGTCTACTGGAACACATCACAATTCACCCATCCTTTGAATTCATCCGATTTCAGGCCATTATGACATTGTTCGGCCCGTTTGGACCCCCACGCGCGTTTATCAAGCGTGCACAACACTTAAAGAACGCATAATGAGTATTACCGTGCAGACTGCACGTCCGATTGATGTGCTGTCTGCTTGTGCACATCACGAATAATAATTGGATTGTTGTCATGTAATTTCAGGTCAATCCGATGTCGTCCTCTATGACTTTGCCCGTTAGACACCCATTTTGGTCGATTATGACACCAGAACGGCGTTCCCGGTCACCGCAGGCACACGGCATGTCCGATTGACGTGCCGTCTGCTCTAACACATCAAAATTCACTCACCCTTTGATGTCGTCCGATTTCATGCCATTCGGATATCATTCGGCCTGTTTAGATGCCCCCACAAGCGTTTATCAAGCGCAGACAACACTTAAAGAACGCATAATGAGCCCTACGGCACAGACCGCACGTCCGATTGATGTTCCATCTATGCGTGCACGTCGTGAATAATAATTGGATTGTTTTACTGTGATTTCAGGTCAATCTGATATCGTCCTCTATGAGGTTTGACCATTAGATGCCCGTTTTTGCTGTTTTTTACACCAGAACGGCGTTCCCGGTCACCGCAGGCACACGGCAGGTCCGATTGACGTGCCGTCTTCTTGACCACATCAAAATTCACTCACCCTTTTATTTCGTCTGATTTCAGGCCATTCGGACATCGTTCGGCCCGTTTGAACGCCCCCACACGCGTTTATCAAGCGCGCATAACACTTAAAGAACACATAATGTGTCTTACAGCGCAGACCGCACGTCCGATTGATGTTCCGTCTATGCGTGTACATTGCGAATAATAATTGGATTGTTTTCCTGTGATTTCAGGTCAATCTGATGTCATCCACTATGATTTTGACCGTTAGATGCCCGTTTTTTCCGTTTATGACACCAGAACGGCGTTCCCGGGCACCGCGGGCACATGGTACGTCTGATTGACGTGTCGTCTGCTCGACCACATCACAATTCACTCACCCTTTGTTGTCGTCCTATTTCAGGACATTCAGAATTGTTTCGGCCCGTTTGGACCCCCCCCCCCCCCCCCCCACGTGCGTTTATCAAGCGCGCACAACACTTAAAAAACGCATAATGAGCGCTACCGCGTAGACCACACGTCCGATTGATGTGCCGTCTGCGCGTGCACATCCCAATTCACTCACCATAAAAAGATACAAATATTGAAAGAGTTCTTGGCCTTCTCCCAAGAAACAACTGTCGGGAGTTTCTCTCCATCCACTGACACAACTTCCTCTGAAATTATTTGACACAATAACTATACATATATAATCAATACAAAACTGACATATATATAGATTGATGTATAGTCAATTAGTGTAATTTTTATGATGTCAAGATGTTGGGTATGATAATAATCACTCTTGGAGTGCACAGAGATGTCATCCACAAATATTAAAACAAACTAATCTAGGTAAAAAAGGAAAATTATATTCATCAAGGATATAAAAAATTCTAAAGAATTCATCAAGACAAATGAAATTACCTCATGCATGGGGTTCATTCTCATCTGGATCACCAATATCACTGTGATGTACACCAGATGTATTCGGAGCCTACAATATATATCAATATTATGTATCTTAAACATATCAATAAAATTCAATCTGAGTGTGGTTTGTTTTATTTTTTACCTGTGGCGTCACTTGTTGCACTGTCATTTCATCGATACGTGATGACATCTGTGACAACCTCTCCTCATACTCTGCACGTAACTGCTGAAACTGTGAATCAAAATTGCACAGCATATCCTGCATAGAAGCATCTATCTCAGACTGTGTGCGCATCCCTGACTCTCTGCATGCACCCATCACATCTGCTCTAACTACTGCACGTCGTGGGACACCACCGCCATAAGTCAAAGAATAACCATGACCGTGACGCCCCACGACACGGTGAAATATTTCATCTCTACGCACAATACTATGACGTTTCTCCTATGGAAACTCTGCTAACTGAGCGTCAAACAGAGCCTGTAGCATATAATGAATCAATGAACAAATATGAATAATTTATATAAAATAAAAAATACATTTATTAATTAGTAAATAATTTTCTAACTATAACACCGGCAACATTGGGATCACCCTCCCTATGAGTCCTCATCCATATGGACATCTGATCGATTGGCTCGCTGCGTTGGTGTAACTATAATAAAGGGTTTCACCATTTTGTACTACAATTTTTTTAAAATATGAATGAAATAGTGAATTCTGGATTACATCATGTCTGAGCTGTGACACATGTTGAGTGCGATGTCTGGAAGGTGTGGCCTGCATCGCCCGGTTATGTGAATGATGAGCAGACTCGGTCTACATTCAACGTATTTACTTAATATAAATTTGAAAAATTATTCATTTATAGATTAAAAATAATAAATCTTACCATCGCTGCCTCACTCGACCAAAAAGAAACCAAATCCTGCCACTGCGCAGGAAGAATGCCCGGAGGGACTCACTGTAGAATGTCGGGCACACCAGCAAATGGTATCCAGTGATCTATCTTGACCCTTGACTTGTAATCCTTCCATAATTTCCGGAATTTGGACATACAAACATCCCGAAACTCATATGGACAGGATGTCAAATTATCCTGTTAAAAATATTGTTAGTAAATGGGACAATAATAATAACAATATCATGAAAAATTTAACATTGAATTTACCTGAAGCTCCCTCCATAATCTGTCCATCGCAACCTGAGGGAAGGAACTCCAGTCAAGAGTCATCAGAGGGAATCTGTGTGAGTCTCGTATCATATTCCCAAACTGATGAATCAATGTAGTAGCACCATCTCCAACTGGATGAAATGTGTCGTCGAATAACACATCCAATCGGGCTCCAGTGTTCCAGGATCGAACCCCACTACCAGGACCCCTGCGTCTGCTGGAAGAAGCAGTAGATCCCGATAAACATAAATTCATAATTCAATTACAATATAAATTAATGATTAGAAACAATTAGGGAAATATAAACAGAAAATTTCAACCAATTAATTTAGAAAAATGAAAACATACATACCAACAACATCAGGTGAACCACTGTGACCACCCTGTGACATACCTACATTAAAAGAAATTATAGTTAAATCAAGCAATTTTTATACATATATAACTCATAAATATTTTTACAAATAATAACTAGGAATATAATTACAATTTCCACTAATCATGCAAGTCTATCGTATCTCCTTCAACTGTCTCTCTGGTCCGTTGTATATCTTCATCTCGTACATCTACTGTTGTTTGGTCAAGTGTTTGATCAGGAAATTCGATTACTTCATGTTCCTCTTGGTCAATTAGAAAAACCCCTCTTCTAGACATTTTCACCACAACTTTCCAATCAGAATCAATGCCGAGAAAGTAATCTTGTTCTGCCTGCGATATCAATATGAAGGGCTCATTGCTAACCCGGTCATCTTTATATAGCATATTGTTAAATATTACTAATGTAAATTGAATGTTATCAACTTTCGTTCCACGAGCTCAATCGACCCAATCACACCTTAAAAATATGTGTTTTAAGACATGATCATAAATAACCTCAATAATATCTCTCGACAATCCATAATAATAACCCGCACAAACAAAAGAACAACCAATGCCACTATTTTGTGTGGCTCGGTTCATGTCAACATCGCTAATACGAAATCGGAATCCGTTAGCATCCAAAGACTTGTAGTGACGAGCTGTAATAAATGGACCATCAGCTAGTTGGTTGAGTTCTTCGCTCACATGCTGGGTTAAATCATGTAACTTTTGAATCTGCAAATTTCACATATATATTTTAATGGATAAAGGATTGTGAAAATACAACATAGTTGCACTATAAAAATATTAAATCAATTATACATACATGAGTCTTGAACCACTAATGAAATATGTTGAAATGATGTTTTTGGATTTGATACTCAGTTGCACGAGGCCTTTCATGTTTCAACTCAGCGATATGAATCCTAAATCACAACACAATATAAGGTAAGCAATAAAATAAATATAGAAACAAAATACACATCAACTATGAAACTTATTGTATCAATGGCATAACTGAGGGAGTGTTGAACAACACATATCGATGAGCTTGAACCCACACGTCGTTCCGCATATCAAATTTTATTCCTTCTCCAATTGGACCCTTGTCAGTCTGGGACTGTTTATCTATATTTGTTTCATCCTCATCAATATATGAACCACAGAAATTAGTACACTCATCCATTAAATATCCCTTGGCAATTAATGCTTCTGGATGAGCATTGTTGCACACATAGTGTTTCAATGTATTTAAGTATCGCTCTATTGGATACATCCACCTGAATTGCACAGGACCACCAACAATGACCTCACCAGTTAAATACACGGTCAAGTGAACCATGACATCAAAAAAAGACGGGGGAAAGAGTTTTTATAGGTGAAATAGTGCAAGTACAATCTTATCCTGTAGCTATTTCAAATCACTCATGCGATGATTCCTAGAACAGAGCTGTCAGAAAAAATTTGAAACTCCAATCAACGGCTCAACAACCTGGGATGGTAAGCAATCACGAATTGTATAGGAATTAACTGTTGAAGCAGAATATGATTATCGTGACTTTTCAAACCCTGTAATGTCATGCTCGTCATATTCACGTGCTTCAAAATATTAGAGCAATAACCGTCTGTCACCTTAACAGTCTCCAAAATTGATAGAAATGTTAGTTTCTCTTTTTTACTCATTGTGTACTATGCAGCTGGCATATATGCCTGATTACCTTCAACTAGCTGAAAATGTAAAGGTTTTCTCAATTCCATTTCTTACAAATCAAGTCGAGCATTAGCACTTTCCTTTGATTTCCCCTTGATTCCTAAAATGGTGCACAAAATATTATCACATACATTTTTTTCAATGTGCATCACATCTAAATTATTCCTTAAAATATTATATTTCCAATAAGGCAATTCAAAAAAAAATACATCGTTTCTTCCAATTATGACTTCGCTATCTATTTTTAGCAGGAATATAAGGCAATGCAGGAACCAATAAATCTTGAAAATCATACATTGTACGGATGATTTCTTCATCAATTTGTGCACAAATTTCAACCCAAGACAGTATTTGTGGTGATGGGTCAAACTCCCTATTCCCATCAAACGATAAACGGTCTTTTTGGAACCTATGCAATGGAGGAAGAAAGTGTCTGTGACCAAGATATGCACACTTTCTACAGTGCATAAGCCATATATATTTCTTACTGTTATTAAAACAAGGGAAAGAAAATTCTCCTTTTGTACTCCAACCTGATAAGTTAGCATACACTGGGAAATCATTAATTGTCCATAACAGAGCGGCCCGAAGTCTAAACATTTCATTTGCTGCCGAGTCAAAAGTCATTACACCATCAGCCCAAAATTATTGCAGCTCATCAATCAAATGTTGCATATAAACATCGATTTTATCACGAGGTCCTCTCGGTCCATCAATTAGAATTGACAGTAACAAAAACGGTTGCTTCATACATACCCACGGGGGAATGTTGTATGGAACCAACACCACTAGCCATGTACTATGTGTCACACCAACCATGGACCTAAATGGGTTAAAACCATCTGCTGCCATACCCAGTCGAATATTACGATCATCTCGGGAAATTTCTGGGTGTCTCTGATCAAACTCTTTCCACACTACTGGAAAGGGGATCTTTCCCAACAGTTGTATACCAACGGTTCTTTGAACCGTTGGCATATCTAGTCTTTCCCAATGGTTTACTGAAACCGTTGGGAAAAACCCCTCAATGCATAGTTTTCCCAACGGTTTCATAGAACCGTTGCGAAAGATAGGTTTTTCCCAACGGTTCTTAAGAACCGTTGGGAAAAGTGGAGAGGAAACCTTGTTTTCCCAACGGTTTTATGGAACCGTTGGGAAAAGTTGGTGTTTCCCAATAGTTTTTAAAAACCGTTGGGAAAAAAATTCCCCAAATACCCAAATCGAGCCAACGGGCTCCCCACATTCCAGAAGCATTCAGCTCGTGCCCTCCAGGAGAGATTCCTTGGCAGAAGGACCTCCCAATCCCCACATCATCCAGAACCTACCAGGTTAGACTCCTATATTTTATCAAGGATATAGTTCCAACTCTTATAAATCATATACTTCTATTCTTGATTTCGTTATTCCCAATTATTAGGGTTTTTGTAAGAATTTATGATTGTTTCATGGTGGTCATGTGCGCCACTATAGGTACATTGATTCACTAATTTATTTTGTTATTTCCATAAAATTCGAATAAAATTTATTAATGAATCAATGTTGAGTGTTAACATGACATTGATGTTCTTGATTTTTGTTGAACACCTTATTTATGGTATGGGGTCAGATTATTTAAAGTGTAAACAAATACTTATATAGAATTTCCTTGTAAAACCTGATGGTTTAATTCTAGTTAAATGGAATCATAATTTTTTTTGTTATTACTATTTAGTAATTGGTGAGGTGAATCGTATATGTATATGAAAAATGGATCAAGATAATTTAGTATTGGATAGAATTATTCACTAGTAATGTGAGACCCTTATGTTGTGGGGTGAGTATGGAGTAGTGAGATATATTTCTTGTTACTTACCTTATTTCAATTCTATGAGGTAATGATGGCATGCACTAATTTATTGAGATCTGTCAATGTTTTTATGGTTTTGATAGTGATCCATGATGTGTATCCTAGTATGTAAGATCATGTTGGGTATTGGACCCTAGATTGGGTGAATTTGTATGCGGTAGGGTGCTTTCTAGGATGGGTTGTAGTGATGTGATGGTAACTTATGAGAGGGGTGGGTCTTACTAATGTGGATTCATTCTATATCATAAGCATGTAAATATAATTTGTATTATGATAACTAAATGTGAATGACGTGTCATCAAATATTGTCTTATCCTAGATAATTCCTTGTGATATATTGATATGGTGGCATGAGTGATGATGCATGTGGTGACATGACCGACATACATGTGTTTTATGGTTAGTGATCAATTAGGTTAGTCATCCTATGATCACTGCGATGTGACTCTAAATGATTCAAGAAGAGTTATTAATATGATAACATGAGGGTGTGTTCCTATTTGGTTTTATCTAGACTCGTAGTATAATATTAGAGTTGAGTTATTTTTTTATATTATCTGTTTTTATGGATGTTGCCTCTTAGTGGTTGTGTGTTTGGGAACCCCCCTCCTTCCAAGACCCTAGACAACCCCCACCCTCCTCCCTGGACCCTGGACAGCCCCGCCGAACAGCCCCCCACCCTCCTCCCTAGACCCCGGACAACCCCCCGGACAGCCCCCTAGATAACCCCCCTGACAGCCCCCCCACCCTCTTCCTTGGACCTCGGACAACCCCCTGAACATCCCCGGATAGCCCCCAGACAGCCCCCCGAACAGCCCCCAGACAGCCCCCCACCCTCCTCCTTGGACCCTGGACAACCCCCCGAACACCCCCCTGATAGCCCCCCGCACAGCCCCCCCACCCTCCTCCCTGGACCCCAGACAGGCCCCCTACTCTCTTCCTTGGACCCCGAACAACCCCCCGAACATCGTTCGGCATGTTTGGACCCCCCCCCCCCACGCGCGTTTATCAAGCGCGCGCAACGCTTAAGGAACGCATAATGAGCCCTAACGCGCAGACCGCACGTCCGAATGACGTGCCGTCTGCGCGTGCACGTCGCGAATAATAATTGGATTGTTGCCCTGTGATTTCAGGTCAATCCGATGTCGTCCGCTATGAGTTTGACCGTTAGATGCCCGTTTTGGCCCTTTTTGACACCAGAACGGCGTTCCCGGTCACCGCGGGCACACGAAAAGTCCGATTGACGTTCCGTCTGCTCAACCACATCACAATTCACTCACCCTTTGATGTCGTCTGATTTCAGGCCATTCGGACATCGTTCGGCCAGTTTGGACCCCCCCACGCATGTTTATCAAGCGCACGCAACGCTTAAAGAACGCATAATGAGCCCTACCGCATAGACCGCACATCCAATTGACATGCCGTATACACGTGAATGTCGTGAATAATAATTTTATTATTGTCCTGTGATTTCAGGTCAATCCGATGTCGTCCGCTATGAGTTTGCCTGTTAAACGCCCGTTTTGGCCCTTTATGACACCAGAACGGCGTTTCCGGTCACCGCGGGCACACGGAAGGCCGATTGACGTGATGTCTACTCGACCACATCCCAATTCACTCACCCTTTCATGTCGTCCGATTTCATGCCATTCGGACTTCGTTCGGCCAGTTTGGTCCCCCCCACGCGTGTTTATCAAGCGCGCGCAATGCTTAAAGAATGGATAATGAGACCTACCGCGCAGACCGCACGTCTGATTGACGTGTCGTCTACGCGTGCACGTCGCGAATAATAATTGGATTGTTTTCCTCTGATTTCAGGTCAATATGATGTCGTCCTCTATGAGTTTGACCATTACACGCCCCTTTTGGCCGTTTATGACATCAGAACGGCGTTCCCGGTCACCGCGGGCACACGGAACATCCAATTGACGGGCCGTCTGCTCGACCACATCAAAATTCACTCACCCTTTGATGTCGTCCGATTTCAGGCCATTCAGACTTCGTTCGGCCAGTTTGGACCCCCCCCCCCCACTCGCGTTTATCAAGCGCGCACAACGCTTAAAGAAGGCATAATGAGCCCTACCGTGCAGATTCCGATTGACGTGCCGTCTACGCGTGCATGTCGCGAATAATAATTTGATTGTTGTCCTGTGATTTCAGGTCAATCCGATGTCGTCCGCTATGAGTTTGACCGTTAGACGCACGTTTTGGCCGTTTATGACACCAGAACGGCGTTCCCAGTCACCGCGGGCACACGGCACGTCCGATTGACATGTCGTCTGCTCGACCACATCACAATTCACTCACCCTTTGATGTTGTCCGATTTCGGGCTATTTGGACTTCGTTCGGCCAGTTTGGACCCCCCACGCGTGTTTATCAAGCGCGCACAACGCTTAAAAAAGGCATAATGAGCCCTACCGCGTAGACCGCACATCCGATTGACGTCCCCTCTACGCGTGCACGTCGCGAATAATAATTTAATTGTTGTCCTGTGATTTCAGGTCAATCCGATGTTGTTCTCTATGAGTTTGACATTTAGACGCCCGTTTTGGCCCTTAATGTCACTAGAACGGCGTTCCCGGTCACCGCGGGCACACGGCACGTCCGACTGACGTGTCGTCTACTCGACCACATCACAATTCACTCACCCTTTGATGTTGTCCGATTTCAGGCCATTCAGACTTCGTTCGGCCAGCTTGTACCCCCCACGCGCGTTTATCAAGCGTGTGCAACGCTTAAAGATGGCATAATGAGCCCTACCCCGCAGACCGCACGTCCGATTGACGTGCCGTCTACGCGTGCACGTCGCGAATAATAATTGGATTGTTGTCCTGTGATTTCAGGTCAATCCGATGTCGTCCGCTATGAGTTTGACCGTTAGACGCCCGTTTTTGCCGTTTGTGATACCAGAACGGTGTTCCCGGTCACCGCGGGCACATGGCACGTCCGATTGATGTGTCGTCTACTCGACCACATCACAATTCACTCACCCTTTGATGTTGTCCGATTTCAGGCCATTCGGACTTCGTTCGGCCAGTTTGGACCCCCCACGCGCGTTTATCAAGCGCGTGCAACGCTTAAAGAAGGCATAATGAGCCCTACCACACAGACCGCACGTCCGATTGACGTGCCCTCTACGCGTTCACGTTGCGAATAATAATGGAATTGTTGTCCTGTGATTTGAGGTCAATCCGATGTCGTTCGCTATGAGTTTGACCTTTAGACGCCCGTTTTGGCCATTTATGACACCAGAACGGTGTTCCCGGTCACCGCGGGCACACGGTACGTCCGATTGACGAGTCGTCTACTTGACCACATCACAATTCACTCACCCTTTGATGTTGTCCGATTTTAGGCCATTCGGACTTCGTTCGGCCAGTTTGGACCCCCCACGCGCGTTTATCAAGCGCGCACAACGCTTAAAGAAGGCATAATGAGCCCTACCGTGCAGACCGCACGTCCGATTGATGTGCCCTCTATGTGTGCACGTTGCGAATAATAATTCAATTGTTGTCCTGTGATTTCAGGTCAATCCGATGTCGTTCGTTATGAGTTTGACCTTTAGACGCCCGTTTGGGCCCTTTATGACACCAGAATGACGTTCCCTGTCACCGCGGGCACACGGCACGTCCGATTGACGTGCCGTCTGCACAACCGCATAACAATTCACTCACCCTTTGATGTCATCCGATTTCAGGTCATTCAGACATCGTTCGGCCAGTTTGGACCCCCCACGCGTGTTTATCAAGCGCACGCAACGCTGAAAGAACGCATAATGAGCCCTACCGCACAGACCGCACGTCCGATTGACATGCCGTCTGCGCATGCACGTCGCGAATAATAATTTTTTTATTGTCCTGTGATTTCAGGTCAATCTGATGTCATCTGCTATGAGTTTGACCGTTAGACGCCTGTTTTGGCCCTTTGTGACACCAGAACGGCGTTCCCGATCACCGCGGGCACACGACACGTCCGATTGATGTGTTGTCTACTCGACCACATCACAATTCACTCACCCTTTAATGTCGTCTGATTTCCGGCCATTCGGACTTCATTCGGCCAGTTTGGACCCCCACGCGCGTTTATCAAGCACACACAACGCTTAAAGAAGGCATAATGAGCCCTACCGCGCAGACCGCATGTCCGATTGAGGTTCCCTCTACGCATGCAAGTCGCGAATAATAATTGAATTGTTGTCCTGTGATTTCAGGTCAATCTGATGTCGTTCGCTATGAGTTTGACCTTTAGACGCCCGTTTTGGCCCTTTATGACACCAGAACGGCGTTCCCGGTCACCGCGGGCACACGGCACATCCGATTGACGTGAAGTCCGCTCAACCACATCACAATTCACACACCCTTTGATGTCATCCGATTTCAGGCCATTCTGACAACGTTCGGCCAGTTTGGACCCCCCACGCGTGTTTATCAAGCGCAGACAACGCTTAAAGAACGCATAATGAGACCTACCGCGGAGACCGCACGTCCGATTGACATGCCGTCTATGCGTGAATGTCGCGAATAATAATTTTATTATTGCCCTGTGATTTCAGGTCAATCTGATGTCGTCCTCTATGAGTTTGACCGTTAGACGCCCATTTTGGCCCTTTATGACACCAGAACGGCGTTCCTGGTCACCGTGGGCACACGGAACGTCCGATTGACATGCCGTCTGCTCAACCACATCATAATTCACTCACCCTTTGATGTCGTCCGATTTCAGGCCATTCGGACATCGTTCGGCCAGTTTGGACCCCCCACGCGTGTTTATCAAGCGCACGCAACGCTTAAAGAACGCATAATGAGCCCTACCGCGCAGACCGCACGTCCTATTGACATGCCGTCTGCACGTGCACATCACGAATAATAATTTTATTATTGTCCTATGATTTCAGGTCAATATGATGTTGTCCTCTATGAGTTTGACCGTTAGACGCCCATTTTTCCCCTTTATGACACTAGAACGGCGTTCCCGGTCACCGCGGGCACACGACACGTCCGATTGATGTGCTGTCTACTCGACCATATCAAAATTCACTCACCCTTTAATGTTGTCTGATTTCAGGCCATTTGGACTTTGTTCGGCCAGTTTGGACCCCCCCCCCCCCCGTGCGTTTATCAAGCGCGCGCAACGCTTAAAGAAAGCATAATGAGCCCTACCGCGCAGACCGCACGTCCGATTGACGTGCCCTCTACGCGTGCACGTCGCGAATAATAATTGAATTGTTGTCCTGTGATTTCAGGTCAATCCGATGTCGTTCGCTATGAGTTTGACATTTTGACGCCCGTTTTGGCCCTTTATGACACCAAAACGGCGTTCACGGTCACCGCGGGCACACGGCACGTCCGATTGACGTGCCGTCTGCTCAACCACATCACAATTCACTCACCCTTTGATGTAGTTCTATTTCAGGCCATTCAGACATCGTTCGGCCTGTTTGGACCCCCCACCCGTGTTTATCAAGCGCACACAACGCTTAAAGAACGCATAATGAGCCCTACCGCGCAGACCGCACGTCCGATTGACATTCCGTCTACGCGTGCACATCGCGAATAATAATTTTATTATTGTCCTATGATTTCAGGTCAATCTGATGTCGTCCGCTATGAGTATGTCCGTTAGACGCCCGTTTTGGCCCTTTATGACACCAGAACGGCGTTCGCGGTCACCGCGGGCACACGGCACGTCTGATTGATTTTCCGTCTGCGCGTGCACGTCGTGAATAATTATTGGATTGTTTTCCTGTGATTTCAGGTCAATTTGATGTCGTCCGCTATGATTTTGACCGTTAGACGCCCGTTTTGGCCGTTTATAATACCAGAACGGCGTTCCCGGTCACCGCGGGCACAAGGAACGTCTGATTGACATGCCGTCTGCTCGACCACATCACAATTCACTCACCCTTTGATGTCGTCCGATTTCAGGCCATTCGGACTTCGTTCGGCCAGTTTGGACCCCCCCCCCCCCACGCGCGTTTATTAAGCGCGCGCAACGCTTAAAGAACGCATAATGAGCCCTACCGCGCAGACCGCATGTCCGATTGACGTTCCGTCTACGCGTGTACATCTAAAATAATAATTGGATTGATGTCTTGTGATTTCAGGTCAATCTGACGTCGTTCGCTATGAGTTTGACCGTTAGACGTCCGTTTTGGCCGTTTATGACACCAGAACGGAATTCCCGGTCACCACGGGCACACGGCACGTCCGATTGACGTGCCGTCTGCTCGACCACATCAAAATTTACTCACCCATTGATGTCGTCCGATTTCAGGGCATTCGGACTTCGTTCAGCCAGTTTTGACCCCCCACGCGCGTTTATCAAGCGCGCGCAACGCTTAAAGAACGTATAATGAGCCCTACCATGCAGACTGCACGTCCGATTGACATGCCGTCTGCACGTGCACATCGAGAATAATAATTGGATTGTTTTCCTGTTATTTCAGGTCAATCCGATGTCGTCCGCTATGAGTTTGACCGTTAGATGCCCGTTTTGGCCCTTTATGACACCAGAACGGCGTTCCCGGTCACCGCGGGCACACGGCACGTCCGATTGACGTGTCGTCTACCCTACCACATCACAATTCACTCACCCTTTGATTTCGTCCGATTTCAGGCCATTCGGACATTGTTCGGCCAGTTTGGCCCCCCCCCCACGCGCGTTTATCAAGCGCGTGCGATGCTTAAAGAACGCATAATGAGCCCTACCGCACAGACTGCACGCCCAATTGATTTTCCGTTTGTGCGTGCACGTCGTGAATAATAATTGGATTGTTTTCCTGTGATTTCAGGTCAATCTGATGTCATCCGCTATGATTTTGACCGTTAGACGCCCGTTTTGGCCGTTTATAATACCAGAACGGTGTTCCCGGTCACCGCGGTCACACGGCACGTCCGATTGACATGCCGTCTACTAGACCAAATCACAATTCACTCACCCTTTGATGTCGTCCGATTTCAGGCCATTCGGACTTCGTTCGGCCAGTTTGGACCCCCCACGCGCGTTTATTAAGCGCGTGCAATGCTTAAAGAACGCATAATGAGCCCTACCGCGCAGACCACATGTCCGATTGACGTTCCGTCTACGCGTGCACATCTCAAATAATATTTGGATTGTTTTCCTGTGATTTCAGTTCAATCTGATGTCGTTCTCTATGAGTTTGACCGTTAGACGCCCGTTTTGGCCGTTTATGACACCAGAACGGCATTCCCGGTCACCGCGGGCACACGGAACGTCCGATTGACGTGCCGTCTCCTTGAAAACATCACAATTTACTCACCCTTTGATGTCGTCCGATTTCAGGCCATTTGGACTTCGTTCGGCCAGTTTGGACCCCCCCACGCGCGTTTATCAAGCGCGCGCAACGCTTAAAGAACGCATAATGAGCCCTACCGCACAGACTGCACGTCCGATTGATGTGTCGTCTACGCGTGCACGTTGAGAATAATAATTGTATTTTTGTCCTGTGATTTCAGGTCAATCCGATGTCGTCCGCTATGAGTTTGACCGTTAGATGCCCGTTTTGGCCCTTTATGACACCAGAACAGCGTTCCTAGTCACCGCTGGCACACGGCACGTCCGATTGACGTGTCGTCTGCTCGACCACATCACAATTCACTCACCCTTTGATTTTGTCTGATTTCAGGCCATTCAGACATCATTTGGCCTGTTTGGACCCCCCACGCGTGTTTATTAAGCACGCGCAATGCTTAAAGAACGCATAATGATCCATGAGTCACATTTGACGTGTACGAGTCATCCCCGCCTCAATCTAAGGCATGGTGTGGCCGCCACCACTCAAAGTGTCTGTCTTTTGTTTGAAAAGGACGTCATTTGAAGTGAAAAAAATCAACTATCATACGGAAAACTGAACAAACGCATTCGGATTGTGTCGATAATTTAGCATAACAATCCATGGGTTATATGTGACGTGTATGAGTCAACCCCGCCTTAATCTGAGGCACGGTGTGACCGTAATCACTCTATGTGGCTCTCTTTTGCTTAAAATAGACAACGATTTAAGTACATACGGAAAACTGACCAAACACATTCGGTTTCTCTTGAAAGTTTAGGAGAACGATCAATGGGTCATATGTGACGTGTACGAGTCAACTCCGCCTCAATCCGAGGCACGGTGTGGCCGACACCCCTCAAAGTCTCTGCCTTTTGTTTCAAAAGTACGTCATTTTAATTGAAAAACATCAACTGGCATACGGAAAACCGACCAAAAACATTCGGATTGTGTCGATACACTAGCAAAACGATCCATGGGTCATATGTGACGTGTACGAGTCAACCCCACATCAATCCAAATAGTGGTGTGGCCGCCACCACTCAAAGTGTCAGTCATTTGTTTCAAAAGGACGTCATTTGAAGTGAAAAATATCAACTGGCATACAGAAAACCGACCAAACGCATTCAGATTGCGTCGATACATTAGCACAATGATCCATGGGTCATATGTGACGTGTACGAGTCAACCCCGCCTTAAACTGAGGCACGGTGTGGCCGAAATCACTCTATGTGGCTCTCTTTTGTTTAAAATGGACAACAATTTATGTACATATGAAAAAATGACCAAACACATTCAGTTTCCATTGAAACTTTAGGAGAACGATCCATAGGTCATATGTGATGTGTATGAGTCAACACCGCCTCAATCCGAGTCTCGTCATGGCCGGAACCACTCAAAGTGTCTGCCTTTTGTTCCAAAGTACGTCATTTTAATTGAAAAACATCAACTGGCATACGGAAAACTGACCAAACGCATTCAGATTGTGTCGATACATTAGTACAACGATAAATGGGTCATATGTGACGTGTACGAGTCAACCCCACCTCAATCCGAGGCGTGGTGTGGCCGGTAGCACTCCAGGTGTATGTATTATGTTTAAAATGGACATTATTTCAGGTAAAAATATATGGTATACAAAAAACCGATTAAATTATGAATTGACTTCCGGATTCCACATATAATTGTCATCTAAATTTTAAATTGAATTCTAAACGAATTATGTATGTTTATAATTACGTTATCAATTCTAATTTAATTATGGATGTGTATAGTTCCACCATTATATGTAATTGTTAGTTGGTTATTGCAGGTACAATAATTGGATTGAAATATGAGAGGGAACCCACAAAACCACACCAGGTGGTGGTCAAATTGGAGACCTGGTTGCAATTGGGGGAGGTGCTAGGCAAATTGCAGGGCTGCTGGGCAATTTGCCCAGCAGAGGCAATGCCAAAGGTTCAAAACCGTTGGCATATAATATCTTGGATTTGTTTTACCAACGGTTTAAAACCGTTGGGAAAGGCTAGATATTGGGTTATTTTCAGCACTTTCCCAACGGTTTTGAAGAACTGTTGGGATAGGGTAATTTTCTCCACCTATGCCAACGATTCATTGTAAACCGTTGGGAAAGTTTTTCCCAACGGCTTACTTGCCTACGGTTGGAAGAACCATTGGTATATGTTATACCAACGGTTCCCCAGCCTTTCCCAACGGTTCTAAACTGTTGGAAAATTATCTATTTCCAGTAGTGCCATGCCAAAGAATCTACCAGGTGAGTTAATTTATCAACCTATTTCTTTCTCTCTGAATGTCAAGTCATTAATTTAGAAATTTTAGTGGAAAAGAAGAATCTCTTCAGTCTCGGTTTCAGTGGGAAATAATGCATATGTTTAGCGGAAACTTCTTTCCCTTGATTCAAGACTCTCCCAGGAAGAATCTGACTACCTTGATTAGTCTCATTGGTCTTCCACCTGGACGAATAGTAAACAACACAATTATTTAATTGTGTATTTTCTTTTCTAAACAACATACAATTATTGCGACATGCATCAATTGTATCATATGAAAAACCAAGATCATCGATTAACTTGCGAGCTTGATAGAATGACTCGGGAATCTTCGCTCCAGCAGGGAGTACCTTCTTCAATAATACAAACAACATGTTGAATGAGGTGTCTGACCACTGGTTCCGGGCCTTCAGGTGTAACAATTCAACGATGAATGACAGTTTACTAAATTCAGTGCATCCATGATATCATTTAGTATGTGCATCGTCAAGAATTTCAAAGAATTTCAATGCTTCTCCATCTGCAGAAGAACGAGGATTATTCAATCAAACGTCATCATTTACGACATTACTGCCTTCATATTGAAACTGACGCATCATATCATTCAGCATTATGTTCATCGGATCAATTGTTCTCGAATCAACATTCATATGAATATTTTTTGAGCGATGACATGAAACAGAATATTCTCCATGACGCGTCCATGTCTTATAGTTTTTCAAAAACCCATTCAAAAATAGATGTTCTCTAACACTATCTTGATTCAAGAGATATATTTTTGCACATTTTCTACATGGATAACTAATCATATCTCTTGGAAATTTGTTGGTGAAATCCATAAATCACTTAATCCCCTCATAATATTCAGCTGAAAATCTATCTTGCATATCAATCCAACTCCTATCCATATCTGTATTTAATAGAAATAAAAAGTGAAATATCTTATTTAAATTATAAAAAAACATATCATTAAAATTTAAAAACCAAATTTAGATAAAAAAAATTACCTGCGGAGGAATCGACCGCGGGTAACTGGGTCTGACTCGATTGCGGATCCATGATGGCACAATGACTTGGCGACAGAGGCTCGACGACCGGACTCGAAAGGAGCGGAACCGTTGGATGATGCGTGGAGGGTTCAACATGGCGGGGCACAATGGACCGGAAGGGTCCAACGGAGGCAAGAGGACTTGCTGGAGGGATGCAACGGGCCCATGAGGGGACAGCGGCGGTGGGGCTGTCCAAAGGTGTAGCGCGGGTAGTGGTGGGGGTTGCCGGGTCGCGGGGGTGTCGGGGTCATGGGGGCACAACGTGGAGGCAAGGCGGTGGGGTTCACCGGGGTGTAGCATGGGCAGGGGGTATCAGGGTCATGGGGTCGCATCATGGAGGCAAGGCAGTGGGAGGTTGCCGGGGTTGCCGGTGGTGCAGCACGGAGGCAAGGGGGTGGGGATCGCCGGGGGTCGAGGTCGTCGGGGGTCGGGTCAACGGGGGTCGGGTCGCCGGGGTCGCTGGGAGGTCGGGGGTCAGGGTCGATGGGGGTTGGGGTCGCCGGCGAGGTCGGGGTTGCCGTGGGTCGGGGAGGGGTCGCCGGGGGTAGGGGAGGGTCACCGGGGGTCGGGGAGGGGTTGCCGGGGGTCGGGGAGGGTTTGCTGGGGGTCGGGGAGAGTCGCCGGGGGTCGGGGTCGGGGAGGGGAGGGAGGGGAGGGAGGGGAAAATAGGGGTTTTTTTAGGAAAAATTGCAGCGGCCGCCATTTGGCGGCCGCTATAGGTGCCCCGCCTCTAAAACCAGATTTTCTAGTAGTGAATTTTATTACAATAAAAACACATTATCCTATAATATATGGATGTTTAATCATCCTAAGAGTCGTTTTATGGTGTCTTTAATCCCCCAAGGTCCTAACCATATTGTTTTGGGAGTTCATATACTTGGTAAGGGAATCTAGCACCCTTCTCCTTTTAATGCATTCATTTCATGTCAATATATTTTATTTCCAATTGAATTATATTGGATATTTCATTACATATCCCAATTTCAATCCTTATTATGTAATAATTATGAGATTCCCCTTTTCTCTCATCAAAATATTTTATGAATTTCTAAGTGACTTTGTTATGCTTTCGAATTATCTAGAGGGATTTCTCAACTTTTCTTTTATTTAAAATCCCATTCATTTCCTTTTCATTCCTTAGATACCCTCATCCAAATGCGATGGTAATTATATTACCTTAAAAAAATTATTTTATTATGCTAAGGGAATATTTCTTCATCATCTCTCATTTCCCCCTCCTCTTATATAAAAATGATAACAATGTACGAGATATGTAAATTTATCACATTCAAGGACAACAGGTTCTCAACTTTTATTACCATATTTAATAATTGACATGAAACCGTTTTTATGGTTGAACTATAACTTAATATATTTATTTCATCTAATTTAATGGTCAGTAATCCTTACAAAATCCTAATAAAAAATAATAATACAAAACAAGTTAATTATGCATAAAACTGCCAAGTTAATCCAAGCATTTATTATTCACTTTTATCTAATGGGTCGACCTCATGGTATATAAATAAATTAATTATAAAATTATATATATATATATAATGTATCTAATAATATATCATAATTATTCTGGATGTTTTACCACATTTCAAAAGAATTCCCATTCATGTATACCAGTAAATCGATCATGAAAACCAATGAAGAAAATGCTTCCAAAATAATAAAATTGTTCCTTTGAAAACAATAAGAAACCATTAATGAACCTAATAAGGATATAATAAATAAATTATATGTACAAGAGTTTATATAATTATAAAAATAATTTAGCTATATTTGATTATTCAGTTATTAAGATCAGTCGAGAACACCTTCTGGCATAAGGTAAGGGGTTTCTCATCTAACATTTATCTTCGTGAAATTTCCATTGTTCACCACTTATTTCTTGTTTGTGGTGTATTTTTATTTCCATTTTATATGTAATATCATGATTCTATTTATATTTATGGTATTATGTGATTCAATTTATGATTATTAACATGATAGATTACAATATTTAAAGGGTCTTTCTTTCGGTTTCCATTTCCTTGTGATTTACATTGTATTGTGCTCCTAATCATCCATATGTGTTGTACCTACTGCCCATTGAGATTATTTTTCATTTGAACATCTAAATGTATAATATATCCACATTCTGGTTTCATGTATATGATTTTTTTCTTATGTTCTAAACCCCTTTACATATGGTTTTTATTCAAGATGTTGTTTTAACTATGGAAATGTTTATGAATATGTATCCTCAACTCAATATGGATATTGAGAAGGAATATTTTACAAGTATTATTTCTATGTAGAAATAATGTTTTGGACTTTTAGCGATGGGTGGGTCCATCTATAGCCACTTGATACATCGACATGTCTCATGATAAAAATCAGTTTGAGACAAATACATTTAGTTTTTCTCCCACATTCAAATGTGTTTCTACACACAAACATAAACCGTTTTGATAGTATAGTGGTATTATTTTCCATATACATGATTTAAAATAATTAATCATTCCCATTACTCATTATTAGTTATTATTATCTATGAGGTTTTAACTCTAACAAAATCTATGGATACAGTTTCATTTTCAGTTTATTAATGGTGTGTGTTTTTCATTTATTCACAATGCCATATTTAAAATAAAAATTTTATTATGATTCCATTATTATTGATTCATGATTCCACTATTTTTAACTGTTAATGAGAATTTTATATCACCCATATATTTTCTCTCAGTTCAATAGGTTAAGAGGATGATACCATTTTTTGTGTTCTCGTGGATACAATTTATTAGTTGTTGTTATGTATTGTATTTTTTTACTTTTCCCAATGTAATATGAGTTACATGTATGTATCTAGTTTTATAAATACTATTAAAATGATCATTCCTTTTGGATTTAATTTATTTTAGTCATCCCAATGTAATATGTAATTAACCAGCTCAAGGCTTCTAGGGTCAGGCCGTTATAGTAGGTAGTCGAGGAAATTGAGTAGTAAAAATTTAATCTAGATTTTGAAAACATAGATTAGGGAAAAAACCACTGAAATTGTATTTGAGGATAAAAATAAAAATGATTATGGAATTTTAGTATTGAATATATTATTTAGATATTTTTATCCAATACATCTATGTCAGGATACTATAAGTGGGTGTCGTTCTGGAATGGATGTACATAGGTTTGAAAATTCTGATAAGTAGTTTTAGGCTTAACATAGGGTATCCTGGTAAATAAAAATAGTCCTTACTGCCATCATAGTTTTACACTCTTGTGTAATATGATTAGGATAATTCACATTTTTCTTACAAACCATTTTGAAGGATTTAATGGTAAATATAAAAAAATGATTCATATTAAGATATTAGTTGTGTGTAAATTTTCATATTATCATAAATGTTTGTTAGTAAGAACTTAGTAACTATTAACAAATTTAGTATATGAATTGGTGTAGTGATGGAGCCTAATATGAGCATTGTAATCAATACCCAAGGACCATGTAGGGATTACTCCACTAGGAAAGTAAACACAGTCAATGTTAGAGCCGATTAGATCATGACCAAATTGGGACAGCTTACTCATGCTTTGTGGAATAACCCTGATACACTTGTACTCGATCATTTCGTGACGTAGAAGCCCACATATATTAGTGGGACGACTAATATAGTGGTAGCAGAGAAATGGATCAAGTACATCAAAATTGTATTTCTAGCTTTAGAATTCAATTAAAATGAAAATGTATTGCTGACAATACGTGTCTTCAAGGATGATATTGATCAATTGTAGTCCTTGAACCATAATACCATGGTGGAAAAATAAATAGAAGATATGGAATGGATAAAATTTAAAGAAATATTATTTAACAAAATATTTCCCTCATAAACAAAAAACTAAAATGAAGATCACATACCTTATTATAAAGAAAAATAGAATAATAATGTGTTGTACAGTTTGAGGTTCTCTTCAAAATATTATCCAGGTATGCTATAAATTGCGTACATGATTTGGAATAAAAGATTTATCATTTCATTAATGGTGTTACACCAAGTCTTTTAAGGGCACTGGATTCTGAAACATTCTTTTATCATATGATGAAATTGTATTATGTTCCATGAAAACAGATAATTAATTTTCATTGTCAAATTTGTTCCAAAGAAATCAATATAAGTAGAGGCATTCTAATAACCATGGACAATATGAAGAACCATTAATGAATTAGGGAATGAAGAAATTTCTATTATGTGAGATCTGTGGAAAGAATCATCCGAGGAAATCTTATAATGAATGGGAGTTTGCTATATGTGTGGAGAAAAGGGTCATTGATATAGCAGATGTCAGGGGAAGAGACAAGTCAATGATGTTCAATGCTATAATTTTAGAGAGGATACTATGTAAATGAGTTTACTAAAATCCAAGGAATCATTCCTCAGAAAAGAACTTCAAATCATGTTCAAGTTTATGCGATTATAACTACAGAGGTTGATGCTACTAATGATGCACTGGTAAGTACTAAAATTGTTTCATCAAACCTAGACAATGTGTTATTTGATTCTGGATCATCACAACCATTAATATGTTCCCAATTTTCCATGAAAATTATAAATTTCCATTTTGATTGGATAAATGAATTGTTAGTCAAAAATCATAGGGGATGTAATATAGAAACAATGAAGTGTTGATAAGTCCCCATCTTGACCCATAAAAATGATTTAGTTCATAACCTTATCAAACATCCAATGATTTAATTTTATATATTTCTCAGTATGAATTGGCTATAAAATTATGATGTGATAACTATTTCAAGAAGAAGGAAGTTACAGTTTTTTAGAATGGAATAGATACCCTTATCTTTAGTGCAGTAACCTCATCATCTGATTATTATTTTGGTCCACCCCCAATATCTCTACAAAATGTAATTATTAGAGAGGAATAGATCATAATTTCTATGGGTGAGTAAAGAAATAATAAAATTGAAGTTGTATGTTTTGTTCAAGAATACATTAATGTATTTCTATGGGATTTACGAGGACATCTTCTAAAAAGAAAAGTTGATTTATCAATTTATTTAATTCCTAGTTCAAGACCTATGTAAAAAATATTGAATGGACCCTATGGATTTAGTGGATCTAAATAAACAACTAGAGGAATTGAGTTAAAATGATTTATTTAACCTAATGTTTCTGCATGGGGAGCCCCTATCCTCTTTTTCAAAATGAAATATGAATTGATGAGGATGAGAATTGATTATGGGGAAATAAATGATATTACAATAAATAAAAAGTACCCCATTGTAGGAATTGATGATTTATTTGATCGACATCATGGAGCCTAATACTTTTCAAATTTTGAAATTCAACCTAGTTATCATTACAGTTCTTGTGAGGAAGGAATATTTTCAAAATACAACATTTTGAACTTGTTATGGGCATTACGAGTTTACAGTAATGCCTTTTGGAATAAAAAAAGATTCCTCTATTTTTTTGTATCTACTGAATAGAGTTTTTAAGGAATACTGAGATTATTTTTTTATTCTATTTATAGATGATATACTGGTATACTCCAAAATATACTAAGAAAGTGATAATCACATGTGAATTATTCTGAAATCTAGGAGATGAACTGAATTATATGGGATGTTTATCCAGTTTTAAATTCTAGTTTCAATCATTTTCTATTCATTTCAAAATTTATAAAAAGTACAGAATAATAGATGACCAAGAGAATATAAAGGAAATCTATGAATCTCTCACACCAAAAAACATAACAAATGTACATAGTTTTATTAGCTTTTTAGGTTACTATCAGAGTTTCATTTAGAATTTTGCCCGACTAGTTGACCTGCTAACCAAGCTCACACGTCAATGGGTTATGTTTTTATGGATGAATGAATGTACAATATTCTTTAAAATATTGTAAAGAATATTTTCCAATGCTGAAATTTTGACTCTTCCAATTGGAAATGACGTATTTGTGATATACAATGATGTGTTAATGAATTTAATAGGTTTCATCATTACAAAAAATTATAAGGTTATTACTTATGCATCAAGGAAGTTAAAGAATCTTGAGAACCTACTCATGATCATGTGTCAGTAGCCATAGTATTTTATCTGAAAATATAGAGAAAATATATCTATTTTGAATGAAATGAGATATATATCGATCAAACAAAATTGAAATAAATTTTTACAGAGAAAGAACTCATCATGAGGCAATAATGATGTCCTAAGTTACACAATGCCTATGATTATTCAATACACAACCACCACTGAATGAAAAAATAAGATGGATGATTCATTATGTAGGGAATATCATGGACTTCTGACCCAAATGAGGATTATGAAAGATCATATTTTCATGGACCTATTTAATATGGATATGGGAATATTTTTAGAAGGAGAAATATCATTCCTCGTTAAAAGGATTGCTCAAAAATATTTAATAAATACTATATAAGGATCTCAATCCGATGATGAGAATCTATAAAAGAAATTTAAAGTTGTTAAGGATGGAATATTGGCAGACATTGTGTATGTGGATGGAATTAATAAATTTGGGAAGAGGATATGTGTCTATCAGTACCAATAAAAAGAAAACTATTAGGTTATGCTCATAGCTCAAATTTATCTAAACACCATGGTTGTACTAAGATGTATAGAGATCTAAAAGAACATTTTTGGTTGGATAACATGAAGAGAGAAATTTCTGAATATGTGTAATGGTGTCTAGTTTTTCAACGAGTAATGGCTGACATGCATCTTCCTAAAGGGTTCACAAAACCTCTACCTATTTTTTACAAATTAGGATGATATTATCATTTATGTTTTCACAGGATTATTGAGGACACCTAGAAATAATGATAAAATATGGGTAATTGTTGATTGTCTCCCAAATCCTACACATTTACTTACTATAAGAGACAATTTTCCACTAGAATAAATGGAAAGAAATTATATAAATGATGTCGTAAGACTTTATGTTAGACCTCTATTGATTTGGTTCAATCAAGATCACTGTTTTAAATCAAAATTTGTGAAAAGTAACAAGAAGGCTTTGGATACTGAGCTTCATATGTGTATTGTTTATCACCCCCAAATTCATGGACAGTCTGAAAGCACTATTCAAACACTAGAAGAAATGCTGAGATCATTTTCTCTTTATTATCAAGGATTGTGCGATCAATAATTACCTTTTATTGAATTTTCATAAAATAATAATTTCTTATCTAGCATTCAAATGTTTCCCTATAATAAATTATATGGTATGTGGTTTCAAACATCAACTTTTATGGATGAGGCTTGCGATAGGATACATATAGGTTTAGAACATATTGAAGAGACAACTACAAAGGTAGATATTTTTTGACCATATTAAAGCAGCCCACACTAGGAAAAAGTGTTATGCTGACAACCAGAGAATTGATTTTGAATTTAAATTAATAGATCATGTCTTTCTAGATGTATATATGTTGAAGGGTATCTTAATGTTCTGTAAGAATTGGAAACTAATCCCTATGTACATCAGACCATTTTAAATTATTGAAAGGATCAAAATTCTTTCTTTCTATTTAACAATGACACCAAGTCTTTCCAAATCAGATAATGTGTTCCACGTGCAATTTTTAATGAAATACATGCTTGACCCAAATCATGTAATCACCTATGTAGAAATATATTTGAAACCTAATTTTTCATATTGTGAAGTTACTATAAAGATTCATGACATAAGAGGGTAGGTATTGAGAAATTGGACAACTCGTCTAGTAAAGGATCTTTGGAAAAACCATAAAATGGAGGAACCAGTATGGGGACCAGTGGGTGTTATAATGATGAACAACTCACTTTTTTTAAAGGTCTTCATACATGTAAAACATTGAGGATGATGTTTCTGGAGGTGGGAATAATATAACGCCCTAATTTTTTTTGTATGTTTCATATAAACACATTCAATTCATTAGATAGACAATATTTGATGAATCGCTGAGTGTTTGTGAAACAACACTTTTTTATTTATAGGATAATGTTATAACCTATCCATTAATCATAAATTTCCCACACATGTGTTTTTAATTTCAAAAAACAATCATCTATGGTTGGGATCTATATATTATTTACAGTCTAATAGAACCAACTTCTTTTTTGTTTAACAGTAACATATCCTTATGAATTGTAATATGACCCTTTTGAATAGTAAGTCATGTTATTATTTTATTTTCTTAAGGATACAAGGTAATGGGATGTTGATTAATTTTTTAAAGTATTAAAAAATTATTTATTGATTTAAAATTGATATTTTTGAATAATTTTTTTATTTAAATATTAAATTAATAATATTTAAAAAATTATTTTTTAAAAAAATTGAGTTAATTTTTGAATTTTACATGAAAAAAAAAGTTACGGTGCATTTTTTGGATTTTTCTAAAAAATAAGAATATTTCTTGAACAGTAAAAATAAAGTTTACAGTTTTCAGTATGTTTAATGAAATCATAATGACGTGAAAATTAATAGAAAATTCAGGTAGGCTTTTTTATAGTGTAATATTACATGAGGTGTATCATGTGGCTAATTTCACGAGATAATACCATGGGCAAGCCCATAGTTTTTGAAAAAGTACTAAGGAGGTGTCTTTTAAAACTAATAAAAAATCTGCCACTAATTTACTAAAAATACCAACTCATTACTTAATTTGCATATATTAAAAAATAATTATCATCGATTTTATGGTATTTTTACCTCCCTATGAGTCCTCTTATGGTTTTTTAATCCCCCATGGTCTAAACCATCATGTTTTGGGATTTACACTACAAGGTAAGGGAATCTACCACACTTCCCTTATTAAAAAATTCATTTTATGTTATTCTCTTTTATTTTAAATTGTATTATTTTGGATATGTCATTACATATCCTACTTTCTATCCATATTATGTATGAATGATTATATAACCCTTTTATATCATCAAAATATTTTTTGTATTTTTATGTGACGGTATTTGGCTGCGGAATTTTCGTGAGGGTTCTACAACTTTTCTTTTATTTCATGTTCCTTTCCATTCTTTTTCATTATTAATCTCTAATTAATCCAAATGTTATGATAATTATATTACATTAAATGAACTATAATATTATTATGCTAATGTAATATTTCATCATCGTCTCTCTTTTCACCCACCTCTTATATTAAAAATTAAAACTCTGCCCGAGATGTGGTAATTTAACACATTCAAGAATGACGAGTTGTCATCTTTTATTAAAATATTTAATTCTGGTAAGGAAACAATTTTTTTGTTTAACCAGATCATAATTTATTTATTTCATATTATATAATGTCTTGTAATCCTTTCACACTCTTAATATAAAATAAAAATTCTAAACAAGTTCATTATGAAAAAAGCCGCCATGTCAATCCAAGTGTTTATCATTAACTTTTTTATAACAAGTGAAACTCATGGTATATATAAAATAATTATAAGATCATTTATATCTATTTAATGTCTCTAATAATACACATTAATAAATCTGGATGTTTAACCACATTTCAAAAGGACATCCCTTCAGGAATACAAGTAAACTGGTCATGAAAACCAATGAAGAAAATACATCAAATCCAAAAAAATTGAACCTATTAAACACATAAAGAAAGGCCTTGAAAGAACATAATAAGGGTAAACTAAGGAATTTAAATGTAGGGGAGGTTCTGGATTTATTAATTAACGAAGCTAAATTGGATTATTCGGTTCATTAAGATCAATTGTGACAACCTTTTGGCCTAAGGTAAGGGGTTTCTCATCTCAATTTTATTTCTGTGATATTTCCATTGTTCGCCACTTATTTTTTGTATGTGGTGTATGATTACTACCATTTGTATATAAAATAATTATTATCTTTATATTCATTGTATATAATGATTAAATTTATGATTAGTTACTTGATTGATTACAATATTATAAGGTACTTTGTTTCGGTTTCCATTTCATTATGATTTACTTGGTATTGTATTGATAATAATTCTTATATTGTGTACTAACTTCCCCCTCAGATGTTTTTTCATTAGAACCTGTAAATATATTATATATCTATATTCTCTTTTCATGAAAATTATAATTTACAGAAGACTTGTACCCATTTATATGTGGTTATTATTTGGGATACTGTTTTAACAATGGAAATATTGATGATTATGTATCATCTACTCTATAAAAGTATTTAGAAGGAATATTTTACGTTAATTAGATCTTTCTGTAGTGAATTTTTTGGACTTGAAACGATGTTTGCGGCCCACTATATCCCCTTGATGAATTGACAGGTATCGTGAGATAAATCATCTGTAATAAACCCTTTGAGTTTGTTTCCAAAAATCATACAGGTTTATACCCAAAGACATAAATCATTTTGATGATATAGTGGCATCATTATCTTGGATCATGAAATCCAATTAATAATAATTCTCTTTACTCATTTTTAATTATTAATATCCTTGAGATTATCAATATGATATATTCTACAGATGTAGTTTCATTCTCTGTTTATTAATGGTGTGTTTTTAATTTATCCCCTATTCTATATTGACTATGCCAATTTATTTATGATTCAGTTATTGTTGATTCATGCTTCAACTTTTTGTAACCCTTATTGAGAATTTGAGATCACGCCTTTCATTTGTTTACGTTGAATTTGTTTCATGGAGGGGACCATTTATTGATTTAATGTAGATTCAGTTTATTGGTTTTTTCTTATGTATTGCATTTTGTAACTTTTACCAATTTAATATGATTTATATGTATGTATCTAGTTTCTTCATAAATATTAAACTAATCATTCCTTTAAGATTTCAATTCTTTTAGTCATGACGATGTATTATGTAATGCATCGACCCAGGGCTTCTGGGGTCGAGGCATTACACAAAATATCAAACCTAGTCCCACATTCCATTTGATACCATAAACCTAATCATTAAGACAATAACATGGCCATTACATACTAACTACATGATTTTAAAGCGCTATGTCATCCTTTGGAGCTAACTAGAGGATTCCCCCTTGGTTGTATAACCATAGATCCACTCTAAAATAAAATAATTTATGAATCACCAAATATATTCCTATGAGGTTCTATCCAAGATTATTCCATAGTTAATACTCAGTTGACCCATATCAATGTGAAATTAGATCATCTCATAAGTTCTTTCATGTCACATGAAAACAGAAGTTATGTGGTTAAATATGATAAAATTCACCTAACCCATTCATAGATTTTCCACCCTCATTCCATGATCATCCAAACCTAATCCTAGACCATAAAATGCATCCCCATGTTAGATTGAATTTAACAAAAACCCATAATAATTTACCATTGATTATAAATAAATATTATTAACTCAACCACATTAATTAATTAGTCACAAAACCAATGAAAATCACTGATTGGAATTTCATGGAAAAGACCACGAGATACTACACACCAGAAACCCATGGTATTATCCTAAAAATCCTAAAAATAAAATCATCATAATTAAACGTCCATGTAATCATTTTTTCTATCCTAGTTTTATGGAAACACAACCCAAAAAACATTAAGAAATTTAATAATAATGAAATGATGTGCAATGGGAATCATATACCTTCATTGTGAGTCCTCAATACACCACACCATGATGCCCCAAAAAATTAAGAAAATCCAGACGTGTTCTATTATAATATTCATCCAAACCAATGGTGCGACTAACTGAAATTAATTATGTATATATGGGGGAGGAACATGTGTATTACCTTGATCATGAGTGGTGAAAGAACCTCTAACAAACCCATATTCAAGGGGGATACGTGGGGGATCTCTAGAGTAAATGAGGTGTAGTAATCCCTGACCATAGTTAAACTCTAAAAAGCGATTGGGATAGCCCTAAAATTATGTTTCTAACCCTCTTAATAAAACACCCACATGCCTACCAGATACATCTCTGGGCTTCATTGAGTACCTGATACCCCCCAGGGGATCCTATATCCTAGTGGCCTCATTTGATTTTCTGTGAAGCTCTACCAAGTACTAAATTGGTCTTTTATATAATTCAGTAGGTCCAACACCCCTATATCCCATTTCCCTCATCTTCAAGAGCCATCAAATAACTCAAATATGTGCAAAAACATCCCATAGGGATGTACAATTCCCAAAATTGTGATAATAATCCTGGTTCTCAAAATGCCTCTTTTTTAAGAGCTAGAAATTCCAATTCTCTCAAATTTTCACATCTCATAACCATGAAAGTTGTTACATGTATAAATACACATATACATGTTAATATATATATATACACATATATGTAATGTGTCTTTAAAATGTATTTGTGTAATGAATATATATATATATATATATTAATTCACACACACACACACACAGACACATATGTATATAATCATATAACAAGAATAAAAACTTTGGCTAATGGTACGATCGAAATCTCTTAGTCAAATCCACGTGATGGAACTAGTATGGGCCATAGTATTGTTTTTTATTACTCGTAACTAAATCGTTGATAAAAAGTAAATTTTATAAACCTTTTTAATGATAATGAAAGTATAAAGACCCGACATTAAACCTTACTTAATCTTGAGTTATTACAAGATTACACATTGAGGATCTTTTCAGCTTTAGAGTTTTAGAGAATTATATCATAAAACATTCATTACATTACACATTTAAACAAATTGGTTACATAAAAGATAGTATTCAATTTTCCCATCAATGGAAACATATTTAAAATAAAACAAGGATTCTTTCTTGACACTTCCTTGACACTATCATCATATCATGTACCATTCCCTTGACCTGTGAAAAACATTTCAAAAACATGGGATGAGTATCAAAAGCTCAATAAGGGATATAAAAGTATTAAATGAAAACATTAGTCCATGTTTGAAATCATACCTTAATCATAAAACAAAATCACTTTAACATACCTCATCAAATCATGAATAAATCATAGAAATCATAAGACATAAAGGTAACTTGAGGCATTCATAACAATCTTATATAGGGAGTAACCCTCTTGGTTACGTTTGGAATACCCATCACAGTATATATCTAAATCTCTTTGGAGAAACCATTATGTTTAACCCCTTCGCGTTACCCAATGCATTGGAGAGCTATATTGGGCTCACCCGCCCTTAGTTTATCACGGAACCACCCGTCTTCATAAACAATGCCCAAGAACCAAAACATAATCATAGCACATTACTTAAGCATAATTGAAAGTTAACATTCCCACATTGCAATAACAATATAAAATTTTAATATAATGAATCCATTCTTAAAATCATTTTCAAAACCATTTAAAACATTTAATAAAGTGATTTTTGAATCAAAGTGTCCCATAACACTTTGAAGTTTTTAAAATTTAAACCATTAATATCTGTATAATTAAATCCTTAAAACCATTTTTATAAATTGGATATTAATGAGAAATATTTATATGAATAAATCATTAAAACATTTAAAATGATATTTTAGTTAAAGGGTTTTTAACAAAATGAGAGACATTTTAATAACATAATTTAGGAATAACACTTAATCAAAACATTATAATATCATGAGGATAAATGGATTCATGATATAATATTCCAAGGGACAATATATACACCATATAAGAGTGAATTGGTTCATAAAAACAATGAAGTTCCAATAGAAATGTAAAATGAGATGAAATCCCTTATAAAGATGGTATCCTTAAATTAAAGATAAATCAATCTCATAATTATGTGTGAAAAATATAAATACACCCAATATAAGTGGATATTATGTGTTAAAAAATAAATTTTAATTCACACATATTCAATGGATGACATATTCAATAACTACATGTTGAACCCAAAGAAATCGAAATTGGGTTAAGAAGTTCCTTTAGAAAAATTCGACAGCCTAACGACGTCACTTTAAAATTCATAAAATTAGTCGATGAGAGAGAAAATGGTATCTCATCACTTGGACATAAAATTTACATCAATAAGGATATATAAGAACATATCCCAACATAAAAATATGTAAATTAAAAGACATAACAAAAGAAGTCTTTTAAAAAGAGGAGGGTGAAAGGTTCCCTTACCGATTTGGGAAACTTTCCAAACATACACCCCATTAAAGAAGGGTCATAAAATGAAGATGTAACTTCCCGTAAATGATATTATGTTATACAAATAGTAAAATAATGGGAATTACATACACCACAAAAAATGAAATAGTGGCCAATGTATCATGAATCTCACATGAATAAAAAGTGAGATAAAAATCCCCTTATGAATATTCGGCAGCCTAACAACGCCACATAAAACATCAATAAATGGATTTATGAAATATAATAGGTTCCCTCATCATATGAAAATAAAATTTAAAGCAAGATTCATATAAAATAACCTCCCCCAAAATAAGAAAGAATATCTTAAACTAAGTTACATAAAAGTGTACTTAAAAATAAAGAGAGAGGTAGGATCCCTTACCTCGAGTCCGACTTGACTCGACCGCTCTTTAACCTCCGGAATAATAAACATGAGTTAATTTATACATTCTTAAGAAATTTTTTTCAAGTTAATTATTCCTTTTATATAACTTATTACCATGTTATGAACACTATGTAATTATTTAAGTTAATAATGGTCGTTTTGTCGATCATTGCTACTTGAGTCAAAAATAAACTCTTTATAATTACAAGTGTGTTCATGGGGTAAAATATAAATTATATACAGAATTATATTAATTATTTAGATATCATATATATCATATATATCAATTATATACATGCATTTATAATATTACATTACATTTATAGGTAAGAAATTAAATTCATCGTTCATGGAGACGGTAAGCTGTACGTACTCATGAACACTACTTCCATTTCTATTTCATATTTAATGGAATTAAAACATAATGATACATAAAAGTATTATAATTACATTATTTTATCATATATAATATCATTAAATCTATTCTTTATGCGTACCACATATGGTATTAACGAATCAAATCACTTTGAGGGGGCGGTAGTCCGCACTTCCTCAAATGAAGATATCACGTTTACCCATAATAGAAGCCATAAAAGTATTCCATAAATTAAAACTACAGAAGATTAAGGAAAACATAAACATATTATATATCATATATAAATATAGGGACATCTTAATGTCTACCTTTGAAGGTGTTAATAGAATATTGAACAATCATCGTTTCGTGAGGCAGAAATTCACCATCCACAGAAACGGTATGTTCATTAACCATTAGATGTAGGTGTGTGTAAGTGTAGCTCGAATTAATATTATAACAACATACTAGTATATTGATGATAATGTTGTGTTTTCAAAAGAAACGAATAAAAAGATTTTAGGGGGTTGGAGAAGCAAAATAAAACAAAAAAACACAAGTGAAGACATTACCTTAAAATCGGGTAACTCTCTTTGGTTTGAACCAATAGGGTTTATTGAAGAGCTTCCTGCCTAAGGTAAGGTTTATAGGATGACGAGAGGGATGTGAAGAGATGATATGGGCAGGGGTTGGCCGAGGCAAATTCTTGAGAGGTGCGGGTAAGGTTGTAGAGGTGGGGGCCTTTTATAAGAGAAGAGGAGGGGCACTCTTGGAAAGTTATAAAATGTTACTTTATTTTCAAAAGAGTTTCGTATTTGAAAGATCCCACATTTTTTTATTTGGATGATAAGGTGATAAGGGTTCTAAATATACTCATCCAATAGGTTTTTGACAAGGGTAGGTCTTAGATTTTACGTTATCTATTCATTTTATTTAAATCGTTAAATAATGAGGTAATCGCTGCATCATCATGATGTAATAAATAATTTAATTTATTTAATGTCTAAAAATTATTACAAAAAATACTATGATGTCGGAAATATTGTTATATTTCCAATTAAAATTTATAGTCAAAAATATGAATTGTATATCCCCATGTAAAAATTGTTTTAGTAAGATAATACATGTTTGTGTCATTTTTACTTTTACTTTATATAAAAGGCATTAATGTCATTATCTTACCCAAGTGGCTCCATGGGGTCCCAAAAATCTACCCATGGGTTTTCGTGGTCAGAAATGAAAAATCCAATATGGTTAGGACAAGTTTCAAGGTCATTTCATAATATTAAATCAGTATTTTTACATTAAATTACACTAATTACATCTAATCGCGATTAAAAACTTATAAGTTACTATTCACCGAAAAATTATTTTAATCCTATTGATCAAAATTTTACTTCCTAATGAAAACCATGTATGTTGGATTTTTGAAATAAAAAACACATGGGTGGTATAATTTCATTTAAACAAAAATCAGTTTTTTTAAGTACCACCTAGTGGTTTCACTATTCATCAAAAATTGAAGTTTTTCAGAAAAAAACCAAAAAATCACCCTAAGCTATATATGATATTCTGAATTAAAAAATGATGTATATTTTATAAAACTGAAAACATATAAGTTAAATTAATTACTTTAATAATTAATTCCCGCTATCAGAAAAAATAGCGTGTTTTTCTGAAACAATATATATCAAAAGATTAACACTAGTTTAAGTCCAATTTCAAAGTGAAATTAATTCCAATGAACACTATTGGATTAAATGGTAAAAATATAATATAATTTCACATTAAAACCAATTCAAAATATAATCTAATCATATAAATAAATTAGATTAAAAAGAGGTTTTGAATTAAAATACAACATTTTTCACTATTCATTAAAAAATGAACTTAATCGGAAAAATACAAAAAATTTACACAAAGTAAATTTTGATGTCCCGATTCTAAAGAATAATTTTATTTTGTCAAATATAACACATAAATATGTAATAAAGTGGATTTATAAGAGGTTCGCCATCAAAAGGCGGTTAATCGATCCTTTAAAGAATATTAGAATGTTTACGCTTAAAATTGGAATCGTTCTCATTTTTAATCCTCTAACATTTATTGTAAAAAGTAAAAATATATGAAAAACATATATAATCATTTCGTAGTAATCTCTGTTCATTCCCGTCATTACAACGGCAAGGTGTTAACTATCATTTAAAATAAAATTATTTTCTTATTAGAGTGCAACGTAAAATTTGAAAGGAACTCGTTGTTGCGTATTGGGTAAGCCATCGAGCATAACATTACGTTTAAATTAATATTAACATTTTATTCAAAAATAGGGATAAATATAAAAAATTCATATTCTTTATTTACCTGGGGTGATACATCCTTCCCCCTTTTGGGAATTGCGTCCTCGCAATTTCAAAATTGGGCTTGGAAACTCCATTGAAAGTCCCACATCAGAACAAGAGTTAGTAAAACTATCAATTAAAATGAATGGGAGAGAAGTAAAAAGGTCACCCAAGTTAACCCATACTAGGATTCCAAGTATGAAAATATGGATATGGAGGAAAAAACTAAGGTTCATGTTCTAATGGAGAGTGATAGTAAACATGTCTAGGAGAAAGTTAACCACAAGAAAATCACAAGATTGTGATGGGTTAACTGGTATTTGATTCCCCAGTAGGAAACGATAAGAGACAACATTTTTGTTTTCAGTTACTCTTAATTGAGGAATTTATTTTTAACCTTAACTAAATAATAGTGAAACAAAATTACTTGTCACGTAGACTTTCAACTTTTACTAGATTCCTTAATCAAAGTCATATTTTCTCCAAAAGACGAGTATTTAGGAAGACATGTTCGCATTAAGAGTACTATAATACAATTATTGAGAATAAACTAATCTAAAAAATAGAACTATATATTTCCCATGTCTTTAAACTCTTACCAAAACCAAAATTGTTAGAACAAGATCAGATAATCCAGAAAAGGATAACCCTTTATAGAAAGAAAATCTATTCTTAATCTCAAAAATTTGTCCAACAAAACACAAAGTTCAACGAGGACCATTCGATAAACAAATTGTCCATAAAATTATTCAACGTAAACCCAACTAATATTGAAACCCAAATATTTGAAGGATTTAATCACATAGTCTCCCAAGGTACAAATTATAATTTATCTCCAAATAACATCAGTTTCTCTTAAAGTCTCATACTGAAAATTAATTAACATAACCACATATCCTCTATGATAGGTTAATAATTTCCATAGATAACCCAAAATCAACTTACTCTTGATTCATAAAATCATCTAACAAAAAACAAATTGTCAAAATAAACAGGAAATTCATGTAGTCCAGTGGTAGCCGATAAACACCAGTCGCACTTTGGTTGTGGGTTCGATTCCCACAGCTTTATCTGACACGACGGGTTGTCACACGGTCTGCATGTTGTCCCTTTTCCAAAATAATATAATTCTTAAAACATCCCCCCAAAAAGAGAAAAAATCTTCAAAGATAACCATAACATAATTTAACCTCAATTTTACCTCATTCATTTCATCCTCTATAATAACATATAGTAACCCATATTACCTCAAAAGTAAGGATCATATAAACCCTAATGGTTACCTTTATAATTATCACATGAACTTCCACATCAAGTTTGTTCTCTTGTACAAGAGGTATTAGAGAACACACCAAGGTTCAAGTGGTTGATCATGACTCCTGATTGTTGGTTTAGAATAACCACAATATTTCTCTTTGAATCCCTCATTTCATCCAGTCTCTTAATAAGAGAACCACCACAGTTTCCTTCACACCCATTGTCACTTTGGCTCCTGTAAGATCCATCCATTTACTAAAACCAAAAAGGTCATTGTGAGTATATCAACAAAATCATCATGTTTGAAAGAGGAAGATAAACACTAAGTTATACTAATCCAACTTAACTCAAACTAATTCAAACCTTCAAAAATAACAATGAGCCTATCCAATATAATAACCATTGTGGTCATACACAACTTGTCACTTATGCTAAAACAACACTCTAACCTCTAATGATATCTAAACCGACCTCTGATACCAACTATAAGGACCCGACCTTAAAACTTACATAATCTTGAGTTATTACAAGATTACACATTGAGGATCTTTTTAGGTTTAGAGTTTTAGAGAATTATATCATAAAACTTGCATTACATTCGACATTTAAACAATGTGGTTACATAAAATATAGTATTCATTTTTACCATCAACAGAAACATATTTAAAATAAAACATGGATTCTTTCTTGACACTTCCTTGACATTATCATCATATCATGTAACATTCCCTTGACCTGTGAAAAAAACTTCAAAAATATGGGATGAGCATCAAAAGCTGGGTAAGGGATATAAATGTATGAAATGAAAACATTAGTCCATGTTATAAATCATACTTTACTCATAAAACATAATCACGTTAACATACCTCATCAAATCATGAATAATTCCTAGAAATCATAAGACATAAAGGTATCTTGAGGCATTCATAACAATCTTATGTAGGGAGTAACTCTCATGGTTACATTTGGAATACCCATCACAGCATATTCCCTAAATCTCTTCGGGGAAACCTTAACGTTTAACCCCTTCGCGTTACCCTATGCATTGGAGAGCTATATCGGTCTCACTCGCCCTTAGTTTATCACGGAACCACCCGTCTTCATAAACAATGCCCATGAACTATTACATAATCATAGAACATAACATAAGCAGAAAGTAAAGATAGAATTCCCACATTGGAATAACAATATAACATTTTAAGATAATGAATCCATTCTAAAAACCATTTTCAGAACCATTTAAAACATTTAATAAACTGATTTTTGAATCAAAGTGTCCCATAACACTTTGAAGTTTTTATAATTTTAAAACATTAATATTCATATAATTAAATCCTTAAAACCATTTTGAAAACATGGATATTAATGAGAAATATTTTTTTAAAAGGTGATGCTTTGGTCAAAGACCAAAGCATAATTTATTGATAAGCAATATAGGGATTACAAGATGCGAAAGGAATGGATTTTTTTACAATCTCTATCCAAAAGATATAATAATTCATGAGGAATAGAGTCCAGCCAAGTCATGCTTTGATGTACTCCATTATTGGCTACAGAATCAGCAATGGCATTTGCATCACGGTAGGCATGAGTAGCTATAGAATCAATCCCACGGAGCAAATTAAGGCAGTTCATCCAACGAGCGGTGAGAGACCGTGCCAGATGGATGTTTCCATTCCAGTTGGCATGTATGATGGTAGTTGAATCAATTTCAATCCAAAGCTTTCTCCAACCTCTTTGAAGAGAAAAATCAACAGCATGAATAAATCCAATCATTTTCACCTCCATAGATGAAGAGTGAACACATCGAACAAAGAAACAACCTTAACATTGACCAGTTGAGTCTATGAAGATAGCACTACAACTGGAAGGACCATGGTTGCCTTTGGAAGCACCATCAACATTCACATTGATCCATCCTGGCATCGGAGATTTCCAAAACACTTCAAAGAGGAGTTTAGGCTTTGGGAAGATGCCAGGTACATGATGCTGACGAAGGACCATAAAATCACCAACTGAGTTGCTGCAACATTCTTTTTGAATTGGGGCTGCTTCATGAATCACAAGAAGTATTCAAGACTTCCCTTAATTAAGATTGAATGAGTGATTCTTGTGAATGAGATCATTTCTAACATACCTGAGTTCATGAAGCAGTTCCGCCACTGCCGCCAGAAACAGATTTTTAACCTGCAGAGAGGCATCATGTCTAGTGCAATTCTTTAAAAACAAAGAAATTGAATCATTAATGGGATTTCTACAATTAAAAATATCAAAAATGTAATTCCAAAGGGCATAGGCCGTCACATAAGAAAGAATGAGATGATTGGCATATTCCCTATGTTGGTTAAATAGACGACATTTAGAACAAAGAGAAATGCGAAAAGTTTGAAGACAAGTTTCCAAGGGTAATATATTGTGTGCAATGCGCCAAATAAGGGTAAGTCTGGACGGCTTAATCCATTGTTTGTTAAAGTTATTCACCCAAGAATAATTAGATTCGTGGCCAGATAAATTATGATTATAATAGTTTTTAGAATCTAGGATGCCATTGGGAGAAGGCTACCAGACAAGGAAATCATCAACATAGGAAAAAGAATAATTCTCAATAGCTTGCATAATAATATCAGGGAAATCACAGTCAGAGGATTGTAACACCTCCTATATGGACTGATAAGTATCTTCAGGAATATTACCAGGAGGTAACAATGAAATCAGAGGGTTACCACACCATTTTCCACACAAAAAATTAATGGAAGAATCAACACTGACAATCCATCTAGATTTTTGTATGTTTTTTTGAAAAGAGTCCCGAATGGAAGGCCAGATAGAAGAGTTAATGAAGTTAAGATTTCCTTTGGAAAGCTTAGAGAAAAACCTAAGTTTTAGAAAATCAGTAGCTTTAGAAGTGGATTTAATGATGCGCCATGTAAGGCAGGCCTATAAAGCATCATTGAACAATTTTAAATTTTTAATGCCGATTCCACCATTAGCAATGGGTTTACAACAAGCAATCCAAGGAATAGTAACAAGGTTTTTTTTCAAAAATGCTTCTAGACCAAATGAAGTTTTTAATATAGGTATTAATTTTTTTAAAAATACCAACTGGCCATTTATAGACCATATGGGAATAGCCCAGTTTATAAACAATGGTCGATTTAACCAGACATATTCTCCCAGCCGTGGATAGAGACTTCCCTTTCCAATTAGCTAGTTGATTTTTGATATGAGAAAGAATATTATAAAAATTGGAAGCTTTGGGACGACCCCAAAATAGAGGCACACCCAGATAAGTGAAAGGAAAAGACCCTCCTTAATACCCAGGTAATTTATAATACCAGATTTCCTTCTGACAGGAAAATTCTTTCCAAAATAGATGTAAGATTTGTTCCAGGAAATATCTTGACCAGAGACATCCTCATAGTGAGATATAGTTTGCTTGAGAGCATGAAGATTTCTTTTATCCCCTTTTATGAATAAGTTAATATCATCAGCATATAAAAGATGTGTAAGGACATTTAATTTTCGGGCTACCTGAATAGGTTTGATAAAATTATGATCAAACTAGTGGTTTATGAGTCTGCTAAGGTAATCTTCAGCAATGACAAAGAGAATGGCAGAGAGAGGATCCCCCTGTCTAACACCTTTAGTGCATTTGAAGAAGCCACGAGGGGTACCATTAATCAGGATAGAGATATGAGCTGAGTGAAAGAGGGTCTTGATTCTACCAATGAAGGAATCATTAAAACCAACGTTTTTAAGTACTTTGTAAATAAAATTCCAATAAATAGTGTCAAAATCCTTTCTAATATCCATTTTTATGGCCACACAGCCACCTCTAGATTTTTTATTTAAAGAATTCGTACATTTAGAGACAATTCTATTGCAGATAGAAGCAAGTCTATTTGAAATAATTTTAGTGATGATTTTGTAGATAGTGTTAATCAAAGCTATAGTTCTGAATTGATGGATCTCAGCAGTATTCTCAACTTTAGGAATTAATGTTAGAAATTGAGCATTGATTCCATGCGGTAAAGATCCATTAGAGAAGAAGATCTTAACAAGCTTACAAACATCATTTTGAATTAAATCCCAATTCTTTTGGAAAAAACCATTATTGAAACCATCTGGACCAGGAGCACTATCTGTGTTTAGCCCAAAAACAATGTCATTAATTTCATGATTGAGAGGATTGCTTAATAGGGACTTATTATCACTTTCATCAACTAGTAAAGGAATGATGTCAGGTTTAAGATCAAAAGTTTTGTCTGGTCCATTTAAAATGTTATAAAAATATGAGGTAACATGATCCGTAATGGCTTCTTCATAATCTATGACCAAGTCATTATGAATGAGCATAGCAAGAGGACGACTGGACTTTCTAATTCTTTGAATACTATTATAAAATTTATTATTGCGTTCACCATCAGTAATACATTTGGTTATAAATATTTGTTTACGAATATTGTCCTTAAAAGTAAGTAAGGAATTAAGATTCTAAGAGATATTAGCTTCCACCTGAGGATCCAAGTCAAAATCAGAATTAGTGTTCTGAGTTTAGAAGAGACTGAGCTCATCTTCCAGGTATGAGATGTCAAGATCAATTTGTAAGTTTGAATTTTTACACCAACCCTTGAGAACCTACTTAAGAACCTTCAATTTATATAAACAAGAAAAATCATCTTTATGATGCTTCATAGAGTTCCAAGTTTTAGAAATAAAAGTGACACAATCAGGGTTTGAAGACCAAGCATTGTTAAATTGAAAGGGAACGAAAGGTTTTCGATCATTCATAATATGGTTAACAAGGATAGGATGATGGTCAAAATTAATTCTAGGGAGATTAACTCTATAAATTTTATCCCAAGTATCTAATAATGAGAAATATATATAAGAATAAATCATTAAAAAAATTAAATTGATATTTTAGTTAAAGGGTTTTTAACAAAATGAGAGACATTTGAATACCATATTTGAGGAATAACACTTAATAAAAACTTTATAATATCATGAGAATAAATGGATTCATGATATAATATTCCAAGGGACATTATATACACCATATAAGAGTGAATTGGTTCATAACAACAATGAATTCTCAATATATATGTAAAATGAGATGAAATCCTTATAAAGAATGTATCCTTAAATTAAAGATAAATCAATCTCATAATTATGTGTGACAAATATAAATACACCCAACATAAGTGGATATTAAGTGTAAAACAATCAAAGGTAATTCACACTTATTCAAAGAATTACATATTCAATAACTACATGTTGAACCCAAAGAAATCTAAATTCGGTTATGAATTTCCTTTGGTAAAATTCGATAGTCTAACGACGTCACATTAAAATTCATAAAATTATTTGATGAGAGAGAAAAAGGTATTTCATCAATTAGACATAAAATTTACATCAATAAGGATATATAAGAACATATCCCAACATAAAAATATGTAAATTAAAAGAAATAACAAAAGATTTCTTTTAAGAAAAGGAGGGTGAAAGGTTCCCTTACCGATTTGGGCAACTTTCGAAACGTACACCCCATGAAAGAAGGGTCATACAATGAAGATGTAACTACCCATAAATGATAGTATATTATAAAAATAGTAAAATAATGAGCATTAAATACACCACACAAAAGGAAATAGTGGCCAATGTAGCACGAATCTCACATGAATAAAAAGTGAGATAAAAATCCCCTTATGAAAATTCGGCCGCCTAACAACGCCACATAAAAAATCCAAAAATGGATTGATGATATAAAATAGGGTCTCTCATCATATTAAAATAAAATTTACAGAAATAGGAATATAAAATAACTTCCCCCAATATATTAAAGAGGAGATTAAAGTATGTTACATAAAAAGAGTACTTAAAAATAAAGAAAGAGGTAGGATCCCTTACCTCGGGTCCGACTTGACTCGACCGCTCTTTAAACTCCTGAATAATAAACTTGAGTTAAAATATAATTGCATAAAAACTTTTTTTAAAGTTAATTATTCCTTTTATATCACTTATTACCATGTTATGCCCACTATGTAATTATTTATGTTAATAATGGCCGTTTTGTCGATCATTGCTACTTGAGTAAAAAATAAACACTTTATAATTACAAGTTTGTTCATGGGGTAAAATATAAATTATATCCAGAATTATATTCATTATGTAGATACCATACATATAATATATATCCATTATATACATGAATTTATAATATTACATAACATTTAGAGGTAAGAAATGAAATGTACCGTTCATGGAGACGGTAAGCTGTACGTACTCATGAACACTACTTCCATTTTATATTTCATATTTAATGGAATAAAACATAATGATACATAATAGTATTATAATTCCAGTATGGTATCATATTTAATATCATTAAATCTATCCTTTATACATACCACATATGTTATTAACGAATCAAATCACATTGAGGGGGCGGTAGTCCACACTTCCTAAAATGAAGATATCGTGTTTACCCATAATGGAAGCCATAAAGGTATGCCATAAATGAAAAAAAAGAAGCATAATGAAAACATAAAAATATTATATATCATATATAAATATAGTGACATATTAATGTCCAAATTTTAAGGTATTAAAATAATATTGAACAATCATCATTTCGTGAGGCAGAAATTCACCATCCGCAGAAACTGTATGTTCTATAACCATTAGATGTAGGTATGTGTAAGTTTAGATCAAATAGTTCTTATAACAACATCTTATTATATTGAAGATACTGGATTTGTTACAAAAGAAATGAATAAAAAGAGTTTAGGGGGTTGGAGAAACAAAATAAAGCAAAAGAACACAAGTGAAGACATTACCTTAAAATTGGGTAACTCTCTTTGGTTTGAACCAAAATTGTTTCTTGAAAATCTTACTGCCTAAGGTAAGGCTTCTAGGACGAGGAGAGGTATGTGGAGAGATGATATGGGCAGGGTTTGGCCGAGCCAATGGCTTGAGAGGTGTGGTTTTGGTGGTAGAGGTGGGGGCCTTTTATAATAGAAGAGGAGGGGCACTCTTGGAAAGTTATAAAATGTTACGTTATTTTCAAATGCGTTTCAGATTTTAAAGGTCCCACATAGATTTATTTTTAGGATATGGTGATAAGGGTTCTAAATATACTCATCCAATAGGTTTTTGACATGATTAGGTCTTAATTTTTACATTATCTTTTCATATTATTTAAATCGTTAAATAATAAGGTAATCGCTGCATCATCATGATGTCATAAAAAAATTAATTTATTTAATGTCTAAAAATTATAAAAAAATACTATGATCTAGGAAATACTTATAGATTTCCAATTACTATTTATAGTCAAAAATATTACTCGTATAACCCCATGTAAAAATTGTTTTAGTAAAACAATACATGTTCGTGTCATTTTTACTTTTAATTTAAATAAAAGGCATTAATGTCGTTATCTTTCCCAAGTGGCTCCATGGGGGCCCGAAAAATGACCCATGGGTTGTCTTGGTCGGCCATGAATCATCTAATAAAGTTATTACAAGTTTCAAGGTCATTTCATAATATTAAAACATTATTTTTACCTTAAATTACAGTAATTACCTCTAATCACGATTAAAAACATAAAAGTGACCATTCTCCAAAAAATTATTTTAATCCCATTGAAGCACATTTGACATCCAAATGAAGAACATGTATGTCAGATTTTTGAAATTCAAAACACAGAGGTGGTAAAATTTCATTTAAACGAAAAATCAGTTTTTTGAGTACCACTTAGTGGTTTCACTATTCATCAAAAATTGAAATTTTTCAGAAAAAACAGAAAATTCACCCTAAGATATATTTGATATTATGAATTCCAAAATAATGTCTATTTTACAAAAATCAAAAAATATAATTACATAAATTAATTTAATAAAAAATTTCTGCTGTCAGAACAAATAGCGTGTTTTTATGAAACAATGTATATCAAAAGATTGACACTAGTTTAAGTCCAATTTCAAAGTGAAATTAATTCGAATGACCACTATTGGATTTAATGGAAAAAAATATTCTAATTTAACTTTAAAACCAATTCCAAAGATAATCTAATCATATAAATAAATTATACTAAAAATTTGTTTTTAATTAAAATACAACATTTTTTACTATTCATTAAAAAATGATCTTTATAGGAAAAATATCAATAATTTACACAAAGTAAATTTTGATGTCCCGATTCTAAAGAAGAATTTTATTTTGTCAAATATAACACATAAAATTGTCACAAAGTGGATTTATAAGTGGTTCACCATCAAAAGGCGGTTAATCGACCCTTTAAAGAATATTAGAATGTTTATGCTTAAAATTGGATTCATTCGCATTTTTTATCCTCTAAAATTTATTTTAAAAAGTTAAAATATATGACAAACATATATAATCATTTTGTAGTTAGTTTTGTTCATTCCCGTCGTTACAACGACTAGGTGTTAACTATCATTTAAAATAAAATTATTTTATTATTAGAGTGCAAGGTAAGATTTAAAAGGAACTCGTTGTTGCGTACTGGGTATGCCATCAAGAATAACATTCCCTTTAAATGAATATTAACATTTTATTCACAAATAGGGATAAATATAAAAATTTCATATTCTTTATTTATTGGGGTTTTACAGAAAGAGGCATTCTTCTATCAATGTTATAAAAATTAGTAGTTTTAAACTGATGATAAAGGTAATTTTGATCATTGATATAAGATAGATCATAAAAAATGATTACATATTTTTCTGTCACATTTTTAAACCACAATCTCAATTAATACATTATAACTCATACTTTCATGTTAAATTATTTCATTTTTGTTTTATCATATAAATAGAAAATTTACTATGTTTTAAATACTAATATTTATGCCAAGTGATGGTTGGATTCTTATATCATTAAATGATTTAGTTATAAAAAATAATCATGATTGATTATTTTAAATATAAGATCATATGATTCTTGTAATTATCAAATTATAATGTAACCTTATAATTGAAGATACATGTTTAGTCCCTCTTTACAAGGTTTTATTTTATGATTATAGATTAAACCATTTTAAATATATATTTTACAATTATGATAGAGATTATAATTGTAACATAACAAATATTATGTTGATTCATCAGATTTTTATATTATTACACACCTCAATATTTTAATACTCAAAATAAAATTTTTTGTATTACATATGTTAGAAAAAAATATATTTTTTATCATAAATTAAATAATGTCAATTAATATTTTAATTTTATATTAAAATATGAAAATATATTTCTAATTAGTATATTCCAATTTTAAATTTTCATTTTCTAAAAAAATATTTTAAATTGAGTTTTTAAACAAACCGCATATAACATTTAATTAAATAAATTCTATGAAAATATTTCAAAATAATTGAAAAAATAAATATAAAATGAAATATTAGTATCATTTTAATAAAAACTATCATAAGAATATTTTTTTCATGGATGATGGCCACCCATTGTTCTGTCAACGAAGGAAGGCATGATTGTGTGGTGGGTGGCCAAATGACACAAACTCGTCGATAAGAGAGGAGAAGTATGTGGGGTACGTATCTTATAAAATGGGATCCATGTTAGTGGTTTTTTTATTGGCTTCATCAATAATCATCTCACTAGAAATTCATATGAGTGCGGTATTTTGTGTGTTGGTTTCCCTACATATTTGACAGAGTGATTTCTAATGGTTTATCCTTGTATTAGTGACAATTTTTTACCTACTATGAACCATAGTGATCCATCTATTTACCTTTGGATTTTTACCCCTTTAATGGTTGGGGGGAGGGGGTCAGCATAATACATGGAGTCATTTATTTCCATGTTTTTATGAACTTTATTTTGGCTAATAATTATCACTACACTATGGGTCCAGTCATTTATAGTCCCAAACACTTATATCAGAGTGTGGTTTTATCCCATTGTTTTTCACTTTTTTGTATTAATATTTCCCATAAAATTTTGTATTCTATATGATTTATACTCTCTACGATCATGTAAATAAGAGAAAATATATTGATATTATTAAATACATAGTTTTGAAATAGAGGAGGTTCTGAACTAACAATGTTTCCATATTTTGGAAGAAATAAAAAATTTATAAATTAAATGAGAATAATTTTTTATTGTCGAAAATGATGATGCAATAAGTGTTGTAGAAGTATAATTGCCTACTGGTAATCAGAAAATGGAAAACATGTGTAATGATCGATCAGGTTCTACTGGGATATATATTCAAAAAATTCATATAAATGCGGAAATTACTTTTATTAATGGATATATACTAGATAGTAAAGATGAGAAACATAGTTTGATGTAGGAAGCATCTCAATGATTCATGCATAATCAACTAAAGAGAAAAATGGAACATGAAATCGTGATGGGAATAATTTTATGAGTATAAAACTATACTGAAAGGTCTTATGTATATGGGAAAAGTCACATTGTTATGATCATTGGTGTAGAATGATAAACTAGATGATCTATAATGGAATATTTCAAACCATCCATGGAGGATTCTATGGGTAGGGCCTGAAGAAGAACATATTTTCATTAGGACATTTTGATGAGGTCATATGAAAGACTCATAAAAAGAATTGAGTGATTAAAATTGTAAGAATTGTATATTTATTGATGAAGATATAGTATATCTCAAACAACCATTATTTTCTTATGGGTGAAATATATAAAGATGTATAGGTTGTTTTTACATCAACTACCTTGATGGACACATTAATGACATCAAAGCATCAAAATCTTGTCCATATGTCACAAAGTGTCTTGAATATTCTTACTAATCACAAGTGGTTTCCTAGGCTTAAAATGGAATCTATACCATTTTTTGGGCAATGTGTTTTGAGAAATAAAAAATATTACAGTTCAAAATTTCAATAAAAAGAAGAAAAAATATCTTATATTTGATCCATTCAGAAATTTTGAAAGCACCAGTTATATCACTAGGAGGATTTAAAATCTTTTCATCCTTTATTGATGATTATTACCTGATATTCTAGGTGTCCCAAATCAATATGGTAAATGATGTTTTTGAGATAATGAACATTCATTGAATGAGTGATACTGAATCTGAAAATAAGATCATGTTTGAGAGGACTAAGAATAATGTAAAATATGTTGTAAAGATTTTTATATTTTATTTAATGTAAATGAATCATGTGACAGACCGTAGTGTCACAAAATCCTCTGTAGAATGGAGTGGTTTGGAAGATGAATAGAACCCTATTGGATAGTATAGGGGTGATGTTGAAAATTATTGGAATTTTCAAAACATTTTCTGTAGAAGCAGTGAATACTCCCATATTATGTGATCAATTGATATCCATTAATGAATATAGACCTTAAGACACCAATGGTGATGTGGACTAGTGACTATTCTTAGTTACATACCTTTGGAAGCATTTTATATGGATTTTTAATGACCATGAATGATATAATTTCAATCTGAGGTCCCTAAAATGTATCTTCACGACATTGATGATAGTGTCAAGGGGTATAATTTCTGGTACACCACTACCCATAAAATTTTCATTAATAGATATTTTATTTTTTAGAAGACAAGTTGAAAATTATAACAGATTGAGACATGAAGAAATAGAATACAGAAACTAAAATAGTCATGGGGGAGTTTAAATCCAAGAATGAACCAATTTTATATGAGGCATTACTAGATCCTGATGATAAAGTATTTGTTGATTTTGGAAACCTATTTCTATCTCATGAGAAAAGGTCACTAGTATGGGACACAATTTGTGTAACTAGAATCAATATTATGTACTTATTATTAAAATAGGATAAATATTAATATTATTTTATGGAGGAAAAAAAATTCTAGGTGTATATCCAGAGATAGAAGTGATGATAGAGGAACATGAATCCATATACAAGAACACGTCTGGGGATCTTTTCCACTACATCATGGAAGTAATTCAATCAGAAATAAATGGGTCTTTAAGATAAATAATGATGAAGAGGACCAATTTTAAATATAACATTCAAGACTAGTTGTCCAAGGAAATTTTCATAATTAGGGATTTTTTTTCAATGAAATATTTTATACTATAATTAGACTACTGACTTTTGGGACAACACTTCTTATGGGTACTACTTATAGTATATATATAGATTAGCTAGATGTTAAGACATCATTATTCTATTGTATGTGGATTATATTTATTTTTTATGCCACATAACTTTTTAAATACAATAGATCAAATAATAATTGTATTCGGATTTTGATATGAAGGAATTTGGACTAGTAAAAAAGATTCACGTGATATGGATTTTTAGAGAGAAAAATAATTATATTATTGGGATATCACATATGAATTTCATGTGGAATGTATCGAAATGATTCAATATTAACGACTGTATGAAAATCTATACCACTCTTCCTCTTAATTTCATGTTTTACACCATTATTTGTCATAGTAGTGAGGCAGATAGTATGGATATGTCTCAATTACCATATTCATAAATATTAAGATGTATGATGTTTACTATGGTTTTTACTTAAAAACATTTAAAATTTATTGGGAGCATTAATGGGTTCATGTAGAATCTAGGATTGGGGCGTTAGAACATATGGAAAATGATATTGAGATGCTACAAGGAGACCATAGCTGATTCATTCTATTATAGAGAATCATATTTCTCTATCAATGAATATGTTTATACCAATTTATAAGGTTATTTTGAAGATATTAAATCCAATAATAATTATGTTTTTACTCTTTTATGCAGAGTAGTGGGTTGGATTTCAAATTTATTTTCATTTTTCTTTTAATCCATCATTGAGGTAAATTAAATAGAAGCTAAAAAATATTAAAAAGATATAATTTGGATGAAATGGTTATTGGAGGATATCAGCCACAAATATTATAAAATTACATTATTATTTGATAGTCGAAGAACCTTGAACATTAAAAAAGTATAATTTTATTCCCAGATGAACCACATTTTGGTAAAATATAACTTTTTCCCTGATATGGAGGAGGAATGAAGTCTGGAAATTTACAAAATTAATGTAAATGAAAATCAGAAATATTTATTAACGAAGGACATTGACTACGATATGTTCTAGTGGTACATATCCTGATGTTTCCTTAAAGGACATGATCATAATTTTGATATTCAGAAAGGATTATTTGAGATGTGATTGTCTCCCAATCGAGTCATCAAGTTTGTAATGTGTCAAATGAATAATATATTCATGGAAGCTGGATGGCCTTTTTTTTTCAAGGGATCCATGCATGATCTTCTAGTGGGTGGAAAATCCCCAATAACTTGTCTGGTGGAGAGGAGTAGTAGCTGGAGGAGGAGTCATATAAATACACTTATCTCCTAGTGATTTTCATATTAGCTTCATCAAAACTATTATCATCATTAGATCATTTGAGTTTAGGATTTTATAAGGTGGTTTCCCCACATATTCAATAGAAATATTTAGGATGATTTCTCTTTATAATAATGATGCATTTTTTACCCACTTTTACACATAGTGATCCTTCAATTTTCCCATTGAATTTTACCTATTTCATTTTGGGGTGTTTTCTATTTTTTATTTGGTTTCATTTATATCTTCGTATTTCTAATTTTTTATCATACATTTTTCACTAGACTAATTTTCCAATAATTTTTGATCCCATCAAAAACCATACAAAAAAACGAAAAAATATTGCCAGCACATATTTAAATAGTAGAGATAGATATTTCAATTTTTTAAATGATCAAAAACCTCCCGGTATAATTCTTCAATTTGGAATCATCCCACTTAAATTTAAAATATATGAATTAAAAACACTTTTTTTTCAAGAGGGGCATGAGGGATTGGTGGGAAAATACCCACTAACATAGGGTCATGTTCCAGTGGGAGAGTTGAATTCCAAGGTGAAGCTCAACTATAAGGGGATTAACCCTCTGTGGTTTTATCATAAAAAAATAATGCATATTTTGATCATCATTTGAGTTATTCCATATTAGTGTATTTTGTGAGGTTTACTTTACATTCATTCAAGAGATATATCCACAAGTGTTTTCACTTTTTTAAAGTGAGAGATTTCTAATTCTCACAATACTTTTAGTATGATACATCTATTTCTATATTATTTGTTATTCTATATCATTGGGTGGTCATGTTATTTCATGAGTAATTTATTTTCTTTAATTTTATTACTATATTCAAGAAATCATATTTAGTAATGCACTACTATTCAATAAATTCTTTATCAATTAATTTTATTAATGTGACATTTTATCTCACCATTTTCACTTTTTTAGATATTAATAATTCTCATCAATTTGATTATTCTCTGTGATTCCTACTATGTTTGATATTTCACTAAAAAAATATTGATATCATTAAATACATCTTAATAAAATAGTTAATGTTATATTCCTTTATTACATATAGGTGGAAAATTATTTCATGGAAATGAATCATTAAAACAAGATTCAATATGGAAGATGAATATGTGAGTGATAAAATGGAATGATAATAAAATAACGGAAATTAGTGAAGAATGAAGAGGTGTGATAGAAGAGAAATAAAAAGAATGAATGTAATTATTATAGTCAACATTCATTTGGAATTGGATGATATGGTTATATTTAGAATTTTGGAATATGTATGATGAATGAAATATGAAATAATCTAATGAAGCTGTTTGAGGACAAATCATTGAACAAAAAAATTTTATTGACTATATAATTATGCACTCCTTGAATGATGGATACCTCATTAGTACTTGATGGAATCAACACTCTAAATACCCAATTCTATTAAATTGTGATGTTGGGAAACAATGTATGATATAATAAAGGTATAAAAATATTTCTCTTATGTTTTCATTATTCATATGATTAACTCATCATCATTCTCCCCAATTTTTTTTCCAAATATATGTTTCACTTTAATGGAGTTGTAGAAATATATATTGAAGAAAAAAATCAAATTATGATTAATAATTATAAATTAACATCCTCAGAAAAAGATGAGTTTCTATCTATAGGGAGTTAACGAAAAATTGCGCATAGTTCAAATGGGAGTAAGAGCCATGTTATTTCCAAATCAAAGTGTAAGAATAATTATATCACAATTTAAAATTATGAAATTAATTCATACTTTAAAAAGGATTGTTACAATAAAAAAATAGTTAAAAAACATTAATATAAATAAGGAGACTACTTCTAAATTCATTCATATACAAATCTTTGAATCAATGACAATCATGGGAGGTAGAAAAAACTTCATTGAGTTATGGATAATTTTTTGGGTATAATTAACCTAATGATCAAATGTAATCACTGGAAACATATATATAAGAACCATGAACTGGGCCCCCAAATAGAATTGAACCCACAAACGTAATGTACAAATTAAATGATAATAAAAAAAAAATTCACCACACTTTAATGAATAAAAAATTTAGGTATGAAATTTTGAATGAATTTGAGTGAATGTTAAAAAAAATAAAATCCCAACTTTATGTGGTTTGAAACACGTCCTACACAACTATGGGAAAGCTACATAATATTTATTCTAGAAATTGATGATTATTTCAATATAGATCAGTCTAGAATCCCATGATATAAATGTCCCACCTAATACATAATGTTTATTCTAGTCTATTAAATTAGTTTGAACGCATTCCAGTCTTTACAGTGAGTATGACCATTTTGATCTTTTCTTTATGGGTGTCCAACAATTTTGTCAAAGACATTGACTACATTAACTTATCCTTAATGTTTCCGGTCAAAAATTCAAAATCATAGTGATTTTTCTCTTAAATAAAATTTTTAATAACCATATTCTATACATTTATCACAAAAACACTATGGAAATACAATACATAATGTTATATTTATCGAGGTAATTATTTATTACTTGATTTTGTATGCCTACATATAAATCAACAGTCTTTACTACTTCCACATAAAAATGATCATACGAGATTAAAAATTTTTAATTTCTGTATTAAACAATTTCATTATATATAATGAATTATCTAATAAATGGCTTGCAAAAAAGTAAACCTAAATATCTCACACAGGAATTTCATTTTCAATCATAAAAAACAATTCCTGCATCAGTTTCTATACAACCACTATCATTTTTTATCTTTATTTGTAGTTGTTTGGTTCCTCTAACCTGATTCTAGACCCTCTTTACGACTAAGTTACAAAACTACCTAAAAACATCATATATCACAACCATTTTCATTATATCTTCCAAATTCTCAAATTCATCTACCTTCTATTGATACAACACTTTTTCCACCAATGACATCTAGATAAAGTGATAATTTAGCTAAATATGACTTCTCGTAGAATGAAACATTGAACTTATAGGGTAGTTCATCTCACATTATGAATAAAAACATTCCAAAATTGTTTATAGTTATGAGATCTTCTAACATCTTTTTCTATGGTTCAAACTCATTCCCGGCTTATTTTAATGAAAGGTATTCCACATAAGTTATTGAAAGTAAAAATACCAGTTGAATCATTAGTAAAAAATATAATTATGTGGCTTATAAAGTAAAATAATAGCTGATATAATACATTCATATATCAAAATATTTCCCAAATTATTAATCCATAAACACCAAGTATCCATGAAGTGAGGATGTCATGAACCAATCAAGGTTGACCCAAAACCCGTAACCATTGCTGATCTATAACAAGGCCCGAGAGGTGTTCTTTATCCTCTCAGGATAGAAAATAGTTTCAGAAATAAAATATTAAATAATGGAACAATTTATAAATATCAAAATAAATAAATCCTTGAAAAAATGGGAACACTGAACATAAATAAATAAATATCTAATATGAACTTAATTTATCATAATTCCGAAATGCAACAAATCCCAAAAGAAACCTAATGACCATAATGTATGTATTTTCTCCAAAGGGTTACTCTAAAATAATAAAACCAAACATCAACCACAATTATCAAAACCAAGATGAGACCTATAATAAAAGTGAAAAACAAGAAATAACTATAGGTATGCATTTTAAAATATTGTAGGAATTCCTAAACAAATATTATCCCAATGAAATTCATTTAAATGAATGAAACATCAATTTGATTTTGAAAATAAAATCTATATAACTTTTATTTTCACACATTTTCACTTTGAAACCAATCACAGACCAATTCCAATTTTACATGAAAATATGTATTCTTTACTAAGAAGAAAACATTCGCATTTTAAATAGGAATGTGATATTATTTTTTAAATGATAGAATGAAAATTAGAATAATCTCCATAATATTATTCCAAAATATTTTTAAGTCTATCACATGACCATTATCCAATAAATACACCATTCAAGAATAAAATAGCAATAATCACATAATAATGGCAGTGGGAAATAAAAATTAATGAGTAACTAACAATGAATGCAACCCAATCATCCGCTGCAGAAAATGAACTGTCAAGAACATGGTATAACTTAAAGGATTAATGTAATAATTTTTAACATACTATATATATTGACTCCTCTAAAAGCCATTCATCATATATGACATCAAATTTAATCCACACATTAAACTCTACCCTACTTGTTCTAACGGAATTTTACTTTCCCTTATCAATAAAAAAATACCTCTTATTATGGGCCATTAGATGGAAAAATATAAATATAGTGCAGTAATCATTCACCTGTAATTTTCAAGATATGTCAGGATCCAATGTCATGAAAAATGATGTGGATAGATAATTATGCTGAGAATGAATCCACTCATAGGTACATATATCATATACATGAAACTCCCACAACAACTCCCCAACCGAACCACCCTAATGAACAATATATTTCATTTAAACTATTCAAGCATAAGGGAGCCTCTCAGTGTGGGCCTTCGACAACATTAAACATAACCAGGAAATGTTAATTATCCAAGTGTAGTTTTCAAGATAACCAATTTCAAAAAAGTTCCAAATGGACATTAAACACCCCTCAAGAAATCACTTGTTTCCCAATAACCAAGTCCACCATTTTAAAAAGGTGAAAACACCTCATTTTTCATTTAAATATCATTTTGAAAAGTAGATTTTATAACTCACACCACATTCAAAAATATAATCCAATTTCACATAAGTGTAAAACAAACAGCACACTATCATCACATGTTAAACATTTTTTATAGTGAAAAATTGACACCACATTCAATCCCAAAAAAATTAAAATCAACTTTATGAAGGTTTAAACAACAATTTGAATGTAAAAAATAAATTTGAAAATCCAAAAAATTCTTCAAAAACAACAAATCACTCAAAACTGCCAACTAGGCATTTTATCGAGCACGTGGTGTGCATCACATATCAAAAAATTCCATATACTTCAAAACAATTAATGAATACCACCTAATTTCTCATCAAAAAATTATTTTAAAATTAATACATTACTATTTAACATAAAAAAGTTGAAAAAAGAAATAATAAAATAATTATTAAATTTATTGGGATTGTGAAAAGGGAAACAAACATTAAAATCACGAAGTTTCAAGGCCGCCCACTTGAAAAAACCTCACAATGGTCTGAGGAAGCATGTAAAACCACAAGAAATATTAAACACATAAAATACCAAAATTAAACCCAGTAATATAAGAAATTGATATCCACATACCCATAGGAGATGCGGAAATAAAGAGAAAATTTCAAGAGAAGGAACAAGAATAAGAGAAGAGAATAATACCTTGAAGAATCACCCCCAAAAACTGGAAGAATCACGAGATCCAGACCATGGGAGAGGAGGATAAGCTTAGTGAACGAGGTATGAGCTCCATTTGGGTCATAAAATAATATATTGGGGATAAATAAGTGTTTTGGAGATAAAATAAAAAGAGTGTATAAGAGTAATATCACATTTTTAATGATGTGGGCATTGCACATCGTTATGTGGAACTGTTTCCCAAACTATTTTCCCATCGTGCAACCTGGTTTTGTACAAAATTACAGAACCTTGTGAATTCAATATTCACATTTATCCTAACCTTATGAGGGTTATGTACCCCTAATATAAGAAAAAAAGTAACCCAAATAGTTTCTTGCATAATGAATTATAGTTTCCCTTACCATGAGACAATCATGTGCCACATATTTCCATGCTAAAATAACCAATTTCACCAATAAATATTGTGTAAAATATGAAATAAACATGGATCCATAGCTAAAAAATATTATATTGAAATTAAAACTCAGAACACCGAAAACATGATAGGAAAACAAATATCCCAAGATGTACCAGAATAATGAATGAAAATAAAAAAGTTGAGCGTGGGAATTATCCCCACCGGTACGCTTTCCACCCCTATAATGCCACAACATTTTCTAGTTGATCAATCCAAGAAGACGGATTCCCACAACCATATGAACCAAATATTTAAACCATCAATAGCTAAATAACTACCGTAAAAATATTTATCCACTATCCTAAAACAATCATATAATCCAAAACCAATTCTCATGACATGATATAAAACTCAAACTACCAACTAGAAAAACCAGTCACAAGAAAAAACATTCGGTATGCTCATAATTCCAAACCCTTCCCCAGATAGTGGGGAAGTAGATATTAATTAAAATCAACATAACCAACCACTACCAATAAATAACTAAATATTGATTTAGATTAGCAATATGAGAGTCATAAATGGACACCCCCCATTAAAAACGAACAAGCGCCAATCAACTCTAGCTGAAACCATAAGAAGATAAATTATAGGCCTCCTAAATATTAATGAATGAAAAATATTAAATTAATTTGAATATAATGACATGGTAATCCCATCTTAGACTAAATCGGGTCTTCCTACTCAGAAAAAAAATCCTACCACAAGGCGGAGGGGTCCCAAGAAAAGAGACCCCGACCCAAATGGAAAGCCCATCCATGACCCCTTGTCTCCACAAGATTAAACCATCTCTAGAAGAGAAAAAAAACAACACTAACACATTAAGTCAGACCAAACTAGGATAACCTAATAGATAATCATATTTAAATAGGCACAACAACTATGTGCATGATTTACACTGTTTCCTATGGATGAAGCTCTCATATTTTGAATCTTCCACTACCTCATAATCAGAAGATGATAATTTCCAATAGAAACTCCTTCTTCAAGTGTTATGGGAGACAACAAAAAAACCCAGTTAGAACCAAAACAACATGGACTACCACCTAACGTTCTTCACTAAAACAATGAACGTTTACCTTGATATGGATTTAGAAGATGCGTATGCGTCATCTTTTTTCACCTTTTTGAGAAATAGTGGAATAATTTACATGAAAACGACACATCCAATTAAAATGTATAAATATAAAGTTTCCAAAAATGGAAGAAACACATCCATTTAAATTGAAAATCTCAATATATCCTCAATATAAAATTTAACATTTTAATGAAAAAAATGCTATGAAACACCACAAAAAACAAACACCACAACAAAAGAATAATTATTGATAATTGTACATTAAACTGATTACAAAACATCACCCTACTCTTGAAATGTGGATGTGGTATATTTTTATTGGGTCAATATAGATTCATGACACATCCTAAAAACCCCTGATATAATTTTAGATAATGAACTACGGTTCCATAGGCATGTCATATTTTTAGTGCATTCAGACAATGATGAATTATTATGATCTATCTTGACACACTGATGACACACCATCATCCAATTCTTAGGGGAATCAAACAAAAAATCTATAATAATTATGATTCATTGACCATTACTAACAGCTTCAAGATGACCCCCATTATTTTTATTAAGATTCAATTACTGTTACTAGAGACTAGAGGAAAGTTAGATGCCTCCTGAATGCCTAAAAATACAACTTCAAACCATAAAACTTTCATCACAACATAGGCTAAGAAATTTTGATAGAACTCTAACACCTTCAACTGTAGATCAGTATGATTTCCCCTATTAAAATGTGTAGCATTCATTTAATAATCCATATCCCATCACATATGTTGTGGAACTAGAATCTAAAATTTAAATATGTACTTTCTTACTGATCCTTCACCTTACTAAAGACATCACATTTCCATCCCCTTCCTCAATATTGTTGACTCAGTGAAATAATTCTGGATGAATAAAACCTTTAATAACACCTATAAAATATCTTCCCAAGGCTTGGTTTGAGAGACTAATTTCCACCAATTTTAAGTATTCCCTTTGTGGATGAAGGTAGCGAACATATCCCTTAAAAAAATAGAAAATTCAAGGAAACTGATGTTTCTTTTTATTTTCACACCCTCTATTCCGGTATGAGATGATCTTCTTAATCATAAATGTGAGGATGGTTAATCATTCAAAATTCAAAAAGGCATTCCTCATATTGATCAACTAGGGGGCCCACTAATTTTAAAACAACCCTCCCTTCACCATGAATATCCATCGAATCTTTGATGAGGGCATATAATAAATAATTAGAAAAATAAAATCTCAATAAAAAAACTCATTTTCAATATATCAAATTAACAACACCACTTCCTCAACATTGCTAAATCACCAAAAAATAAGACACACTACCATAGGTTGCCAAAAAAATAAAGAATATAATCTTGAAAAAAATAATGAATGAAAACCTACTTGGTGGATTCCACACTCACAAATGGAATTCCGTAGAGTCACACATATACATTTCCATTAAATCTGAAAACATATCCCCTCATTCCAATCTATGTGCTCATTTTTTCATTCCATCTACCATCCAATTTACTCAAACACATCCATGAATGTGAGCACTCATATGAATACCAATGGTCATCCAAAACATTTTTAATTTCAAAAAGAAAACATTAATCCCATGTTTTAACATTCTCAATTTACATTCCATTTCAAAATTCAATTTTTTTTTTCAAAATATGACTATGTACTAGGTCAAAACCATTTTCAACCTCTATAAACCAATCAACTTTATCGTAATCAAAACATAATCCCATGGATTACATCCAAAAATCCAATACAACACAATCAAAGCATTTTCATTAGCTCAAAAATCTCAGTGCAAAAAAAAAATAATTGGATTAAAACATAATTAATTAATAAAATATATTTCCAAGCCCCACATTAAAACAAAATTATACTTCCAAACAATAGATTTCTATTTTCCCCATGTTTTATTATACAAATTCAATATCATAAAATTCATCCTCCTTCTACCGAAATATCATTTCATAAAAATAAAATTTTCTAAATCCTTATTCAAAATAATCTAAAAAATCATTTTCCATCATTCCAAAACAAATCCATAACCACTTTAAATCCTATCTTTCACAATTAAAAAACAATGGTTTCCAAAACAATTTTCGTAATCATGGAAGAACAAAAAAATCATATGGGAAGATATAATAAATGAGTGACTTGTAAATATGGTTTGTGGTCACATGTCAATCATGCAACCATCATAGAGAGTCTTCTTGGACCATTTACCTGGATCCACATGGCTTTCTAGGGCATGAAATCTCACTCAGACCCTTATCACAAATCACTTCTCATATATGAAGAACAGAACATCCCACAAGAACCAAACAACCAAAAATAATAATTAAATATGATGTAAACTCTAGGTTTGTTCCAAATTTTTGTTTTTCCAAAAACACTCCTAGTCTTACAGCCCATGCACTGATAGAACTATACCATCTACCATGAAATCTCAAATACCACAAGGAAATATAAAATAAATGTCCTCTAAATAACCTAACCTACTATAATAACATTTTATCATGAACGAACATGGGTCAACCCTGAACCTGTTAACCGAGCTAATTTGCAAAAATTCCAAAGAGGCATTCTCAATCCTCCCATGATAGAAACTAGTGTCATCCATCAGCAGAGTGACCATGATAATTAAAATATTGGAATGTAAATGTGAAGAATTTCCAAAACATTATTCAATAAACATCTGTGATCAAACACATGATCGTTATCCAATAATTAAACTATTTAAGAAGGAAGTATCAGTAATCACATAAAAAAGAAAATGAAAAAATATTATGAAATAGAAACTTACCAAATATACATCTCAATCATCTATCACATAAAACTATGTGTTGAAGAAGATATGTTAACGTAGGATCTAAATGAAATAATCGAGAACATACTATACATCTTGACTCATCCCAATGGTATGACTCACCCCATGAAATTATATTTATCTCACATGCTCGATCACATCGTACTTTCTCTTACAGAGGGGTATTATCCCAAAGAAAAATAAACAAAACACATCCCCTTCTATGATCCACTATCCATAGTGAAGTATTACACTAGTGAAACAAAAATTAACCCAAACTCTATAGATATTCCAGGTTTCCATGTCAATACTAATGTAGTGGTGAGACAACGATTCCATAAAAGAATCTTATCACATGCATATATATCATATATAATAAAATCACATAAAAAGTCACCCACGAGCCACCCCAAGAAACAATATCTTTTATTTAAATGATTCGAACACAAGGGGTCCTCTCTCATTTTCATCCCATAACCTTCAACATAACTAATGTAAGATAATTATCCAAGGAGTGTTTTCCAGATAACCAATTTCACTAAATACACAAACGGGAATTAAAAACCCATTGAGAAAAACACTATTCCAAATAACCAAATACACATATTTTAAAATGTGGAAACACACCATTTTGCATTTTACAATCATAAAAAACAATTCATTTAATCACGAAATCCACCTTTTCAAACCAAAGCCAGTTTCATAAAAATGAAAAATGGTCCAAATACTAATATCACATGTCAAAAAATATCATAGAGAAAAACACACACCACTTTCATGATCAAAATCATTTAGAAATACAAGTAAGGAATGTACAAAAATACATTTTATTCACAAAAATACACATTAAAAGCCAATATATTCTTAAAAACCCACAAATATCTCATAAACGCCAATCGGGAACTTTATCGATCCCTTTATGATCAGCACATATACAAAAAATCCATATACTTGAAAAAATATCTAAATTCCACCTCACTTCACACAATACAATTATTATAAACAGAATAAATCTCTAAATAACTATTAAATTTGGTAATAAAATCCTAAACCCAGTTATTAAAATATTTAATGTGCATGTGAAAAGGGAAACCTAATTCAAAATCACGGAGCATTAACGATGCCCACCAGAAAAAACCTCACAATGTTCTAAGGAAGAAGGGAAACCAACAATGAACCTAAAACACAAAAAACTACTAAATTAAAGAAAAAAACATGAAACAAGATATAAATAACCAATGGAGAATAAGAATCCAATATAAAATGGAATGTTAAGGAAGAGGAAGAATAGAGGAAAATAACGCCTTAATGTATTATCCCAAAACTGTGATGGAACACTAGATCCATACCATGGGATATGACGAGAATCTTATATAACGAGTTAAGAGCTATATTTGGATAGAATGATCTAGGATATATGCGAAATGGGTATTTAGTGGATAAAATCATGAGATGTTAGAAGAGTAATTTCTCATTTTTAATGACTTGGGAACTATGCATGGTTAGGCTACATAGTTTCCCCGCCGTGTGCCAACTATACACCTGTTACAGGACACACTGTTCACTAACACGATTTGGCTATATATTTTGGTAAACAATGAGTGAGTAGTGAAATATATATTAATATTAAATAATATAATCATTCCCACACATTCTAAAAATTTTTCTAACTGTGTGTGGGATGTGCTCCCCTGACCTGGGAAAATCGAGTCATGAATGGTTTCCTGGATAATGGAACATAGTTTCCACTGACCATTCACGCACTCTGTGTCACTTGCATCCAACAAAAAATTCTCAATTTCTCACCAAAAACTCTTATTGAATCTAACAAATTAAAATAGAGAATTGCCTAAAAAAATAATAGCACAAAATTTAAACTCCTAACAAACAAAATGCGATAAGAAAACAAAGATCCAAAGTTTACCAAGAATAAAGAAGAAAAATTAAAAATTGGGTGTGAAAAAGGATGTTTTCAAATCGAAATGCTCCAAATATAACCATTATATGAAAAAAAAACTATTTATTATTCGAATGTTCGGGTGTAACATAACCAAATATAATATCTCACTAAAATACAGACCTTTTTTCCGGAAAACCATTCATTAAAACCCTTCCCATTAATTTGTTTTTTTTATATATTATATCATATAAAAATAAATGGAATCCAACATATCTCTAATGTATAACTATTACTGATGCGATAACATTATACATAGATATTACAATAGGATTGATAGTTATCTATTTTTTAGGGGAAGAAAATAGTGTAAGTTGATTTTGTATCTATGAAAATTGTATTGATTCCTCATATGCCTCTACAACTGGACCTATGACTATTATACTTCATGACCCACTACATATAGAACTTCACCTTTTATATCACTACCCCAAGATTCCATAGTCCATGTCTCTATAATAATTTCAACCTTGTAAACACCATTGATACAATACCTCTATCTAACATTTATTTTGAAGAATCTATTTTATTTATAATTGATGTGTTCTATGTACATTCTAGTACATTTGTATCATATGAAATTATATTATTTTGAACCTCATATAGTGATAATAATATGTTATAACAATAAATGGTCACTTGGTTACAATATTTCCACAAAAATTATTTATTTATTATAACATTTGTCCTTTTTAAGACCTTCTAAATGTTTTTATACCATATCAAAAATCAAAATTCTTCATCACCATACCATAAATATATAACTCAGTGTAAACATATCATATTTATTATCCGTTTTCTTATAATACACAAGGATGATGGAAATTGAACTGAATACTTTGAGATGTCAAATTTCAATGTTCCGTCTGGACCATCATAATTATAGAATTTCCATCCCTAATATATTTAATGGTGTCATGTACAACAATTAACCAATAATGTTCACTTTTCCCCCTTAAACACCTTAGAAAAAACATTTTAAATTATTCCTTATGTGTTATGAATTCAAAAATAAAAGCCAATTCATCTTCTATGTACCTTTAATTGTTTTCCAAAGATCATGCTATGATGTTCTCAAACCATGCTATTTAAAACCAATAAATCCTTTATAATTATTTGCAACTGTATTCCTCCATATTTTGAAACCTAAATCATTTTAGTTTACATCTAATCCAATTTTTCACAATGCATCTCTATCAAATGAATGTTTTAATTGATACATACATGTTCTTGAGAAATAACATCCACACCTTCTACGTCACATCCCCAATAATGGTAATAATGAATAATGAAACTCTATAATAATTGACTAAAATTTTCCCCGTACATCCATATAAACTAGAGATATATTTATATCCTTAGTTATCTTACCCTCTATTTGGATTGACCCCTTCTGACACTTTCTTGTGTTGAATTCCTTACATGTACTCTACTCCAAGCATCTGATCTTCAGAATTAAATTTTTATGAATAATTTTCATTCCTTTTTCACTTTATTGACTATAACTTTCATGTAATTACATTTTGAAATTAATTTTTCAATCATGCATTACACCTTCAATAACACACATCAGGAAAAATGTTCCTTCTTTCACTTCGTTGGCCAATAATTTAGAACAATGAGTAATTTTATATGCCTCATGTACAATGTCTATAAAAAAGAAAACATCATACAGTTATCCATCCAATAAACTCTCTTCATTATCCCATGTATATGACACTATCCTTGTAACTCAACTAAGATTCCATTCATTATCTGGATTGAAACATAATCCTTGGTCACTATCTTGAGTGTTTCATAATTTGAATGATCACCTTAACAAAAATACTTCAATTAAATTTACCCACAGTCCCTATCATAGACCTAGGGTAAAAATATGGTCGTGAATCTCAAATCCATGCTTCATGTAATCTGGTAGTATATAGAGAACGACCTCTCATTACGTCAGAAACATGATTTTCGATTTCACTTCTACAGGAATTTGATTATTCTATCACTAATATTTTATTATATACTTTCATCACATAATATCCAAATATGAGAAAACCACCCTCCATGAAAACCTATCTTCTAATTCTCATTCATTTTTCTTACATATAAGAATTTAATGAAATACAAAATCACTCGCCTTTTACACCATCAATATTTTAGGTAGATGCCTAAATCTCATTATGATGAATATCAATGTTCAAGATTTGATCTCTGGCATCTAGAAACATAAATTAATTTTGACCAATTGAGTTCCTCACTAATGAAATAACAATATATTATAATTTTTTGAGTTATGAAAAATATACAGTTCATACTCTAGATCCTTCATAGTTTCCTTCATTGATCAAAACAAACATTGAATTATCTTGAATACATTGAAATAATCATCCATCATTTTTTCTTTAAGTAATATAAAATTTAATATTGTTCATAATAAGAACAATTTTTTCATTATAGTTATATTATCATAATTATTAATAAGGTTATTCATAATTTTTCATGTTTATCTCAACTCACAGATGTTATAATACATGTTCTAGACTACTGAAATCCTAATTATACCCTCTATTTTTAATCCAAAATTTCTTATTATTCTTTCTTCTTCACTTTTAAATGGTGATAATTAATATAATATCAATATCATTCTTCAATACAGAATATTTTATCAAAATATTAGAGAATAAAAGAACCATACCATCATAATTATCCACTCATACATTACCTTCAGTATACTCTATTTCATCTTGAGTCAATGAACTCGTAATAAATTATAAACCATTTAATAATGATCTAGAAATTTTTATAATAATTTTGCTACAATAAAATGAGAAGAATAATGATGATAAAAAATATCTAAAACACCATCGAAAAGGATTGTCATCTAATACACTACAACTAGTAATTTAATTCCATTTAAAGGTTATAATAACCATGATATCAATTATTTTTCCTGATGAACCTCTCAACCTGAATTTATCAAAAAGAATTTTAAATTATAAATAATGACCTGAAACCAATGAATCAAAAGAAATCATATTCCAAAAGTATCAAGACTTATTATATTAATATATCCCAATTAACCACAATTCAATTAATATAAAAACACCATACAAGAAATTTAGAATTGCATTGAATGAATGAATCAAAAGAAAAAAACAAATTAAGTTTACTTGTTTCAGAATTAGTTATACTCCATAGGGGTGATGCAACAATTTTAATCAAGAAACTCTATATGATTAAAATTTTAACATATCTATCATCTTACAATAAAATTCCCACCATAATACTTAAATTAGATTTAGATTTTATCAATTGTAATAGTTTTAATTTCCTTCTGATATTCATGGAGAGTATGCCAACATTGATCAAATCATCATGGGTGTCCATCCACATGGTCAAAGACATCCACTACCTTAAATAATACTTCTTATGAATAGTTTGTACTTATAAAAACTCCACAATGTAAATATTATGTATTATTATAAAAAACAGTACACAATCTTATTACTACAGTTTCAATATGGAAAAATTTATGCAACTTCATTCTTATCAAAACTATTTCATATTTCTTTATTCAGACTTCCACCTTTTTGTCTTACTTCTAATTGAACTATATACATTGTTGATTTTCTCCCACATCTTCATCTATTCATTAGAAATGTGGAACCACCAGAATTACTCATTCCATTAATTTTAATCATATAGATACATAATGTGTTTCACTTGATTATACCTGAAAGAATTGACTAATAAGAAATATAGTACATAATGACTTGAAGGTAATGGATTGATCATTATTAAAAAATATTAATGATATTTTATAATTGGAAAAAAATGAATCGTTAAAATAATTTATGTTTGAGACAAAAATAAAAAATTCACAATGGTATGATATGATCCATTTATGGTGTAAATAATTTGAAGGGCCAAAAAAAGAATTTACATTATTTGGGAAAGTTTCATGACATCATATTTTAGTACCCAAATCAGTTAATATAATACTCATTGGGGAAGGGGTGAATTAATAGTACTTATTTTTATATATTTTTTTATTTAGGAATAAAAAATTTGTGACTTATTATATTTATAATATAATTTTAAAATATCTTCTACACCCATATAAAAATTTAATGTAAACAAATATCATATGTGAATTTTTACAGGGTTAGAACACAATATGATATCCAATTCATTGTTAGAATTTGGTTGATCCCTAAGAGTTAATTTATCACAAATATAATAGTGATTAAAGGATATATTTAGAGTATATTATTGAATCTTGATGAATTTTATATTGGTATGTACATAGTAAATTATGGTGACATCCCTGAAAGTGTATAGAAATAACATGTGAATAAAATTTTTATCATGGAACCACAAGCTTGGGAATATTTTGTCCCCTATATTTGATGAATCATATATTTGAATGCTTAATAAAATCTTTTGCATCAAATAAGAAGTTTTTTTATAATGATTATTGATGTCCTAAATAAAATAAATTCTAGAAAATTTACATCGGTCAATTATCACAGCCATAAATATTATTAGATCATGGATGTGAGAGTTTATGCATGAAACTAATCTCATTCTCCCACGTCAACAACAATATACTGATTTATTTATAGTTTAATTATCCTTCCTGATTCTATAAATAATTTAAGAAGGAGTGAATGTCATGTCCTTATTCTATTTTTTCATATCGATATAGAAGAGTATCAAAACCTCATTAAATTAGGAACAATCACTTTATCATGATTTATTCTATTTATATTCAATAGATAATACTTATAAAATATCATCATTATTATTATGGGAAATTCCCATGGATATTGGGAAGAGTGAATTATTTCCTAAAAAACTCCACTTTTTCATTTTGTATAATAATAAATCAATGATTTAAAATTCATTATTTGAAATCCCAATATTTATTAAAATAAGTACACGATAAAATATTACTAAAAATAATAAGAATTAATGTCACATTCATTCTGACATGGAATTATAAAATAGTTTCTCCCTTTATGACAGGATTCCCTCATCAAATTTCATAAATGAAATCTAGTTTGATACTTTAGACTCATTTTGAATCATAGAACCTTGAAATATTTGTAATAATTAAACCTTATATAAAAAATATGAAATATCATAATATTTTTAGTAAGACATGATAAAGACATTCTGTCTCACTATAAATTCTTATAATAAGGAAAAAAGGAAATAACTTATGCAAGTTTAGATTCCATACAGAAGTAATAAAAATTATATTTAAATTTTGAATGTTGGTTATTACTGTAATTGTTCCATAATATTTTATTATTTAATCATATCAATTTAATACATGTTCCATCTAATTCATAGACTATAACTCCCAATGTCAAGTGCCATAAAAATAAAACTATTGCACTAGATAAACTCATATCTAGAACCCTCAATGTATGGCATTGGGTAATATTATATGCTTATCTAGATGTCAAATGACAATTTTCAAAGTCGTACCAAATGAATTATCATTTATTATTTCCTCTAGACTTTTTAATTTTTATGTTCAATTAAAAACTTGATTATGATAAGAGGGTGTTTATGCAAAATTTTTACCTAAGGAACATAATTATTGATTTCACTAATTGATCATAGAACATTATCAAAGAAAAATTAGTTATCTCTATCATAAAAAACACTTCTTATCCATTCCGAAATTCTTCTACCATTTGGTTAACAAAAAATGAGCATTCTTAAATTAATAAATGGGCACAACAATCTCCCCATTTTTTATTTTTTTCAGACTCAAATCATCGTTTTCAAAAAACTCCATTAGTATTAATTTCTCATCCAAAATACACAAAATCATGGCCTTTTTCTTTTTAAAACCATCATAACACAACACCACTAGATAGGGTGGTGTTTATATTAGACTCCACATCTTGGTGTAATAATTTTTTAATCCAAGTGATAGTGTACTCTCCCCTTCAATACACACACTCTTCCCTTAATATAACCAAGTACGATTTAAAAATAAATATAATTTCACAAAGGTATAAATAAACATCTCCACATAATACATCATGATATTATTTTACACATATTCCTCCCAGTTTGAAAAGATAATAATTTACTCTTTGGGGTCGTCTCAAATTGTTTTAATAATGTTGGAGTGTCTAAGCACCCATATTCAACATTAATGTCTCAAATATATCCTTATATACATAATTGTTTCATAAAATTTGTTGTTATTCTTATAATTTAATAAATTCAATATTTATACCTCTATGTTCCATCATATCATTGATTAACTCAAATATAATATATATATTTATTAACTTTGAATGATTCATATTTTTTGTAAATTTTTTGTTTAAATTTTATTTTCCAAATGAATTATTAGAGGTATCTAAAATCACACCCTCTAATCATTCAGCTAATCTTTCATATAAACCATTTGAGTGAAAAAAAATAGTAGAAACAACATATTTGGCCTCTATATCACTCTACATGAATGAGATCATTTTATTAAAGCGCCAACATAAAGATAAATATCCAAAAAAGAAAAATTATACTTGAGGACGATATCGTATCATCAAAATAACCATCTATGTATTCGTTTAAAAATTTGGAATGATTTAATATCTTTTCATTCATATATAAAAAATTTAATATTCATATCCTATTTTAAATATTCTAAAATACTTTTAGTGTCTATAATATTTGATACCATTGGTTAAAATTGATATCTAAAAAAATACATACAATATTTAAATATTTGTTCTAGTGGATATGAGATAATGAAAGCAAACAATAAATTATTGAAATTTTCATCGATGTACACTTTTAGTATATTTATACTATTACATCCCTAGATTTATGGTTATAGACAATGGTTTTTAATATTATATTTCAAATTGAATCAACAATTCACTAGAATATTTCTCCTATGATAAAAAAATAAAATTTTCTTATTAAAGTATTTGTAACTCAAAGTAGTATCTTATCTAATGCAGAATAAAAATCTTGAATTATTTCTTTATTTTTTTGGATAATTATTTTGATGATATTTAATGGAAACCTATAAGGATGATGTAATCAATACACCCAATAAAAATAAGTTAAAATTATTCCATTTCATTAATATACAAATTCATGACTATTAAATATCATTTCATTCAAATGTTTATCAAGATACGAATACATGAACCTTTGGGATTTCTTTATAAAATATAAATATTTCTTTAATTTACAATCTCTTGGTGTATAATTTTCGAGAACAACATCCCTAGACTGCTCAAAGTATTCTTCTTTTTAAATATCTCTTTTTCAACATGAAAATTTGACATCTAAATGATAGTTTTTTTTGTAAATGACACCATAGTAAGAAATATTTTTATGGCCTCCCATAATGAAATTAGAGAGAATTATTAATGAAAATACACTCTTTAAACCTGAGAATAACCTTTACATATTTTTATGGACTTTTTTAGGATAAAATTTCTTTAATCATTCATCTTTTTCATTAAAACTCACTTTCTTCCATATATATTTTCTTCATTGGGACATTTAAATGAGTTCACATATCACATTCAATTCAAAATTATTCATCTTAGAAATTAATTTTTTATTCAATTTTCTTATTTGTGGGTTTCAACCACAAAATGTGTCTTAATTTTAGTGATTAAAGATGTTTTATTTTCACAAGGTATTCTTCCTGTAGTCTTTAATTATAATGACTAATTGCTAATAATATTTTCTATCAACATGCATCTCACTGAACATGGATTTTTATTTTTTCACTTTAAAAATAACCTCCTAATTAATAGTTTGATCTAACTCCGCTTCAAAAAACTATTATTAAAATATTACTTATTCAGCACTTTATTAATTATAATTATACAAGATTTTTCATCTGAATCATCAAAAAATGATTCATATGGAGCACTAATGTTTGGATTACATTCAATAATTTTCCCCTTGTAATATTTAACAAAATATATTAACATCCCTTTTCCATATCTATATACTACTATACATGATAGATATCCTAAAAAAGGATACCCTCGTCATCATTCGCATTTTAGTTTATTACTTTTGAATTTTAATTTTTTTATAAGGTAGGGACCACTAAAAAGTATAAAGTTTTCCATATTTAGATTTCATTTTTACCAAATATCATAGAAATTAATTTTATAATATTATCTAAATAAACATTTTTTATAGATATAGTTTTCTTTAAATATAAATTATCGCTAATAAAATTTTGTGTGACTATATTCTGTTAACATTGTTCATCCCATCATAACCAACATACTATTCTTTCTATAAATAAAATATATTTTGGTGTATTGTATATAGAATACCTCAAAGTTGTTTTATTCCATGTTTTTAAAGATGTGATTCATGTTAAAAAAAAATTAATCTCTTTCCATTTTTCATATTTTAGTTTCATGATGCACAACCCCAACCGAATCAACAGCGTTTCTCTAATGGTATTAAACATATCTTCTACCTCATACCTATAATTTATAAACATAAATTTGTTATTAAATGGTAATCATTAGTTAATTTGATGATTAATATTTCACCTTGATAGTAATTATTTCCCAAGTAATATATAATTTGGAGTCTATAAACTCACGACGTTTGGTGGTATTAATTTCAACTCTTTGTTCCCTCTCTTCAGTTATTGTTCATTTCTAGAATATCCAAAAATCTTATAATATTTGGCATATGATGATAGGATTGTCTCTAACCACATATCCCATGGAAATATCTATCATTACTATCTAAAATAGATGACCCAATTATTGTATAATGAAATTATTTTCATCTTTTTTTAACATGTAGCAAGAGTTTTTTAAAATTATAATCAGAAAATTATTTCCACTAGTTCTCTCAAATGAATTAAAAATATTATAATACTTTATTATCGTAATGAGATATTCTTCTCTCAATAAAAGTTACTAATTAACATTATTACAAATAATAAACATACCGAATAAATTATATTTGACTCTATAAAAACAAAAGACATATTTTGATTTCAAAATTTTGCTGTTCAACTTGAAAAATTATAATAAACTTGATATTGAAAGAAAATATCTTAACCGATATAACAATGCCTCCATAATTTTATGAAATATCATTCTTAATATTTTTATTTAAAGTCATGTGTTATGAGAATAAAATATCAGGGATCTATGTATTTTGTTCCTTACATGCATTGAGATACACATAAACAATGGGTGGCCACTTAGTCTCAAATTTCTTGATTCCTCGCTTGTAACATAGTCATCTATTATTATTGACCTAGAATCAGGGAAAAATATTCTTATTTTGGGTGAAATTTGTATTCCAAACCATCATATATTCCCTCAATACCTTCATTCATATTTTGAATAGGCATCGCATATAAGCTTAATCGTCTATTTGTCTTCAAATTAATTTGTTTCTTCTATTATTGGAGTATATAATCCAAAATTATGTCATTCTTATGTTCAATAAAATAAATAAGTTATACAAGAAAATGTATTATTAGTTTTCATAAAATTTTAAACACTAGTTTTAGCCCTAGAAACCTGAACTTTTATGAATGTTTTGAGAGTGTATTTTAGAATATTATTTTTCTGTTAGTGATGTATAATATTTTTCCTGAGAGGTTTTCCAGAACCATATTTCTTATGGTCACTAATCACGAAGATAGATATATTAGAATGATTCTATGGTTTTATCTGTAACCTGGTTTTCCATGTTTGGTTTTCAGGGAATGAAAATTTAGTTGAGAAATGTTTTTCATTTTTAAATATATTTCGCGTATATTTATTTTAGTTAATAAAAATATTTACTGATACACTAATTTAATTTATCCATTACTTATATAGACTTCAAAAACCATTATTCATTTTTCTATGGGTATTTTCAATTTTAGGACACCTTTATTTATCCTGATGGTGATATATTTCATGATAATTCACCTTTTCTAATGTTCATTCATTATTTTCACCAACAATACCCCTTATAATTTGAGAATACTGATCACTAAAATGTGATAATTTTATCTAAAACCAAGAATATCTTCATATTTCATCATAATTATCACATCCTTCTCAATGGAATTTACTTATTTATATAGTTTATTATTTCAATCAAGTCATAATTTAAACATAATTTTCAAATATGGATGCTATATAAGTCACATCTAGTCATTTTTATCCCTAAATATTTGAGTTTTCTTAATTTTTCACAACATGCGATATAGAATTAGAAATCCTCATTATATGATCTTATTAAAAATACAAATATTTTACATGTATGAATTTAATTTTGTTCCAATTATTGAATATATTTCTGTGAAGGAAGTGGATGTTAATTCATGGAGGATTTTTATGTATACATGAGATAGAAAAGGATGTTATGCTTGGTAATTTTTCTAACTCTACAATGTGAGTATGAAAATATCATTCTAAAATGAAAAGTGTGTTTTGATGTCTGAGTGTTTTTTTAAGAAAGGATATATTTTTATATTGTAATTGTTTAATTATTTAATGGTAACATCATATGTGTGAAATCTGTATCAGGGTACGATATGGAATAATTATGGATTCATAAATATAATATGGCCCCTTGTGAAAAAGAAACACTTGAACATTAGAACCTATGTATTGGTAGCTAGTAAATGAATCAAGGTCATCCAAAAGTTTTCCTACCGTTGTAAAGGTACTAAAAAGACTTATGTAAATGTATCATTTTTTGTAAGTTGTGTAAATATATAGGTGAACTATTTTAAGGTGATCCATAAAATAAATAACTTATGTTGTGGTATCCCAAGAGTTTCCCAATGGTTACATCACCAATATCACGGTAACTATGATATTGATCATAAGAAATTTGATAATAATTTTTTGAGTTTATGAATTTTGGATGATTTTACATCATTGATAAATAGCCCGATTGTTTGAATTAATCCTATGTATTTGATCTAAGGTTGGGAAAATAAAGGGAGTGATTTTATGACTTTGTTTTATTCTACAACCTAACAAAATAATAATAATTTTTTTATATTTGATGTTATCATAGATTCGTTGTTTCATATGACTTAATGAGGATTTATGCAGGACATCAATACAGAGAATTTTTTTTCCTATGTCTCATAAAATTGTGGAGGATTTCAATATTTAATGTCTAATGATTAATAAATAAAACCAGATGATGAATTTATAGTTATATTCACATATCAAACATCATAAATACATATGTATTGTGATTAAATTATAGATGAAGTAATTAAATATTGAGAAATTAGCTATAATTTCAGTTACTTCATTCCTAAGAAATGGATACTACACTATATAAGGAATGAGGCACAACACAGTGAATGAGTAAACGATTATGTGGTATATATTTCAAGTTAATTGAAATTAGTTTATTTATAGGAGAATAAAAATAAGGAAACATCCATAAATTTTGGGTGATTTAAATAAGATTACATAGATGAGAATCACTTTATTTTGAATAAAATTATTAAATAAGAATTCATATTAGTAATTTTAATGATAAAATTATGCATTTACTTATAGAACAATATGTTTAAATATTTGAAATAACCGATATAATAAAAAAATTTCATTAAGATTATATATTGTATTGGTACCAATGAAATTAAAAATATGAATGTTGATAAATAACATACTATATGTTGGAATAACAATAGCTGATACAAACCTATATAAGATATAAAATAATTTGTTCCGACACAGGGTTATTTTTTGGGGGAAAAGATATTCTACTGATGATTCAGAAGGAGGGTAAAAGGCCTCGATCAAACATGGCTTGGTGTGAGTTTTTAGATAATATGTGTTGATTATATTTCTCACATGGTCATCTTATTGAATTATTAAACTAGAGAAATAGATCTTGTATTCTCAAATACGAATATTATCTTAAGGAGGAAAAAAATAATCCCTAAAGAAATATGATTTTTTTCAATCAAATGATCATAATTAAAGGTGTTGTGACAATTTGGTAAATCTAACAAAACATGGAGTATGATTTTATAGCAAAAACTTGAATATCCTATGTTCAAATATCTATCTTATTTTTACATAACATTGGGCGAATCTATAAGAAATAATTTAGTAGATCAAAATCCTTAAATAGATAAATATTCTTAATCAAGAAAATTTAATAAAAACAATTCCATTATCCCCACCCATATACAATGGTATACCATCCCTAGGGTATCAAAAAATTTATTATTGAAAATGTATAGGATATAATTAAATATCCATAAATTTAAATATTATGAGTCTAAAGAACCAAAAATCTATCAATAATTTAATTATTACGATGTTTATGGTAATAAATATTATTATTAGAGGAATATGATCTATCTCAAGTACTTTTACTTTCACATAGATTTGATATATTATTCTATGGTTAGTTTTAAATTTTTTTTAATGATATAATAAAATAATTTCATGTTTTATAAATATATATAGTGATTTAAAATCATAAAATTATATTCCTATATCACTTTCATAATAATTGTACACAAAGGTCATGGTTCTTCAATCTGAAAAATAGATAAACAATAAAATTTGAAATGTTTATGTTGAAAATATTAATGCTATGGAATCCAAAAATAAATTATGGAAGTGAATATTTAAATAAATAAATAATGGTTATTATGAGACCATGAAAGTATACCATACTTTTATTAATTATATTGTGATCAAATTTTGTTATTTCAAAGAAAACAAAAGCATTACATCATTGTTAAAAATCCAATGTGGAAATTCTAGATCAATTTGTTTAAAAAGTATCATCCATAAATAATAGAGAATATATGGGGGATTTTGAAATTGAAAATATACTCATTATATGTGCGATGATAAAAGAAAAAAATTCAAGAAGAAAGAAAAAATGATATGTTCTTTGAATACAGGAGAAAATGAAATGTTCACAAATAAGAAGATATAAAATCATGTGATTTTAGAGATGAATATGAATAAGAAATCAACAAAATTATTTTTACACCTTTAAATATACTAATTAAATGAAATTGGATATTAAATGTTAAAAAACATTTTAAATTGTGTAGTTTGGATGATATTGTCCATATTAGAAAATATTTACCAATTATTTTGGTTAATTAATTTGAATAGCAAGAGTAAGATGATAAAATATTAAAATAGAGAAAGATAAATAATATAAAGAATAAATTCATAATAAATTATGTTTTTTTATAAAAAAAAAGATAAATATGACTCATCTATTAATTCATATGATGGTTTTATTTTTTTCTCATATTGGGAATGGATTTTCATCATCATTTAGTGATTATGATCGAAAAGAAAGGATGAAACAATAATGGGCACAAAAAGAAAATTTGGATTCTTACCTTGAAAATATTACATGGATAAATATATTAAATAGGAATATTTTGAATGAGAATAACATGGGGATTGGAGGAATATATGTGATGGTTAGAAAAAAAGCATCCTATGTTGATGAGATCAACAATTTTTTTTGAGAAGTTGAAAAACAAAAAATAATCAGTCATCATTGACATATAATCATTTTACATGAATAATATCTTGGTGAGACATAATTTATTTGAATTATTGTTTAAAATTATGTAAACACATTAAAATAAAAAAAATATTTGTGGTTAATGGTGAATCATTTCATGTTACTGAGATGATGGGTCCAAATTGGCCCCCGCTCCACGCGTTTCGCTCGACCAAGCTGGCAGAGCCAGCTCCACCGGCCGGGTCGGGGCGGGCCACTCGTACGGGGCCATGCCGGTCGGGCCAGACCATGTCGGCTGGGGCGGGCCGCGCTAACCTGTCCGGGCTATGCCCAACCGGGCTGGACTTGGACCTGTGTCGGGTCGACCCGGTTTGGGCAGACCCAGGGGGTGTTGGGCCGGGTCAGACCGGGCCTAGACCCCCTATTTCCGGTCTATTTTCAGTTAAATGGTCAAAAATTGAGCTATGGACCTTTGATCGATGCACCATTAGTTTTTTATGATTCCTGGGATCAAGACGGTCATTTTGGTATATTAAACTCAAGGTTTTGGCAAAGTTTGGGAACAAACGGGTTGGATCGAACTGGAAACCAACCGGGCCCTCGGAGCGGAAACGCTTATAACATGAGGACTGAACATCTGATGGACGTGTCGTTTACTACATTGGTTTCCTCTTGATGAAATGGTTATTTTGGCATACTCCACTTGAGGTTTGGATGTAGATGTAGTATGGTCAGGTTGGCTTAGCTTATAAACCAACCGGGCCCCTAGAACGGAAAAACCAATAACTCTCAGACCAGACTTCCATTTGACGAACCGACAGTGGCGTTGTTAATCTCGTTGAGAATTGGTTCCTTTGAGTATATCCACGAGAGTTCGGGGTACAGTTGAGATACAACTGGGTTTGTTTGTACAGAAATCAACCAGTCCCCTGGGACTAAAAGGCTAATATCTCACAGACCCGGCATCCGATAGACGTGCCATCTGTTGCTTTGAGACCCCATTGACAAGGAAGTCCTTTAAGATACTTCTTCGTGGGAAATTGTGATATATGGATTATCGACCAGTATCTCGTGGAGCGGATACTCCCGTAGATGAGCGTATGGATTACGCAGACCTTGTAGTTGGCTGGGACCTGATGACTACTTTTCTGATTCGAGTCGGGGTGTCTTGAATAGACCAGTGGGGAGCAATACTGTGTTTGGTTGGAAGATCCACGACGGGGAGCAATACTGTGTTTGGGTGGCAGACTCGCGGTACTCGACATAAGGAGTAACTCTGTAGGCTATTAGGGGGAGAACTCCTGTGTTGGGGTGGCAGACCCATGGCGGGGAGAACTACTGTGTTTGGGTGGCATACCCGCGGTACTGAACAGAAGAAGTACCTAAGGAGTCTAAAGTTAGTGAGCAGCACCTCAGAGTTGTGATAGCATCAATGTACTCGATAGAGGAGGAGCTCTTCAGCAGTTGTGGATTCGATATCATTAATGAAAATCCTAGTTTGAGCTGCATCATTGACCCTTGTGTTTTCCTCGTGATTGAGATGGGTTACATGGTAACTTTGGTATATATATGGGAATATACCTAGGTAAAGGTTATCTGTTGAGATCATTCCTTGTGGTTTATCCTTGTTGGTTTTAGTGAGACCATTAGGGTCTCGGGGTCCCTACTGAGTAACGTTATACTCACCCCTGCACGGGCTATGCTTGCACTTCGTTGTGTTGGATGCAGACGACGAACATCACTGATCGTGGTTGAGCCTTGTAGAGCTGGATGGTACATGGAGGTTGACTTCACGACAAGACGGTACCGGGAGGTGAAATTCCCGAAGAAACGGTACCCGAAGGTGAGAGACAAACATGGAGAGCTGAGGTGTCCATCTGTACTGACCATTAATGTGGTAATTACAGAGGACAATCCCGGAGCAGCTTGACACCTTCCTGTTGTTTTGTCTTTTCCTTTTTCTTTACTATTGGGATTGTAATTCCGGCCCCATTGTACATTCAACACACTTGTTATACTTCTTTACTTAATGTTTGATTCCTCATGTACTCTGGTTGTGTGTGTTTACATTTCATAAATGCAATGCCTTCCCTTTTTATCAGGATTTACGCCTTTGGTGCTAGTCACCAGCCGCTGGCCTATGGAAGGTGGGCTTGGGGTACGAACAACACAGACCCCGTGGACAGGTCATGAAAAATTCATATCAGAGGAGTTGGTTCTACTGCTGAACATATAACTCTGATATTTACTTTTCTTTGTTGAAATAGTGTTAAGGGTACTGAGTGTTGTCTTTAGTTCAAGGAGTCCAGTGTTGGTGCGGCGGCTGACGTATCCATACATCAGAACCTTGACTTCAGATTTCTGACTTAGTGCATGAAAACACTGATTGTGTTTGTGTTTACAAAAGTTTTCTTTACGTCTGCTCAACCAGGTCAGCTCACCAGGTTTAAATCATTTGACCGTGTCATATCTTTTTAGGATGCCTCCTCATAGACAGTCAGTGGGAGTTCTGATAGAGTACATGATGACGACCCACTGAGTGACAAGGCTCTGATACAGGGCCCTCTAGCTATGTTGGCACCATCGGGTGGAGTTCCAGCAGCACCACCACCCATTTGGAAGTAGATGCCCCCAATCATACTAGCGCACTATGCACTCTGATAGAGCACATTGCACTAGTTCCAGCAACGGAGGCCTCCGAGGTATCGAGGCAAGACAGATTCCCAGACAGCAGAGGACTTTCTATAGGCAATTGGTAGAGTTCTCCACCTAGTTTAGACACTAATAAAGTAGATGGTGATCTTATCTACGGGTGTTTCCCAGTGAGTGACCATGAGGATGGTGGAAATAATGATGGTACTTCAGTATGTGGACTGATTCCAGAGAGATTACCTTAGTGTAGTCTTCCGTCTATATCACTACCTGTTGGTCAGCAGTTACAACCGGCGATACCGGTAGATGAAACCTGTAGGCTTAGTGCCTTACACGTGTTTCAGAATAAAATAACCCCAGGTTCTGAGGCGTGCCCGACTCACAGGTGGCTAGGGACTGGCTTGAGGATATGGCTGAGGGTTTTCTAGAGCATTACAACATCTGCAGGATGACATGTCGGTAGCTGTGTAGTCCTCAAGTCATTCTGATCGTTCTTGGAACTTGATGAATACGATTCGATCTGTGATTTAGAGCTCGGACCTCTCAGCAATGTGTGTTTAAATGACATCTGAGCCAGAACTTTTCCTCTATGTATTCCTACTCATGTTAGGGTGCTAGAGAGACCCTTTGTGGTTGATAATTATTTGGATGAGTGGATACAACCAGTAAAGGTTAGAAGGGGGAAACTAAGAAACTGGAGACAGTCTCGAAGACTTGGGCATGTAAAATGTTTTAAGAAGAGAAAGTGTTAAAGAAAGATGAATCTACAGAGCAGAAGACATGGAAGCAGATCTAAGAGTGTAGCACGAGGTGCTGTACTTTTTGACATGTTATAACCAACCACCTTTGTATTCCCCGCCAGGCTCTGGGAGAAGGAGTGCAGGGGAAGAGAGTAGCTTCACGCGGTCAAGGAGTGTGACTCAAAGGCTCTAGGAATGATTCAAGGTATGGTCAGTGTCTACTAGATGCCGTAACAACAGACATTGATATGAATCACCCCATCCTTCCACAAAGCTTGTCCCAGTCCTAGAGTTTCCGATTAAGCCGTCGACATGACCCTCACGTATAGAGATACCTTGAGAGGACACTCGATAATCACACTTATGACGATGGTGTGACCTGACCCTATAGGTGAGAGTTTCGGCTGGAACCTCTTGGTGGCAGCGTCGAGGCCTTATGACGTTAATTTGGGTATTGACTAGGCAACCACAGTTCATACACAAGTTGATGGTATTAGGAATAAAGGTTGTAGTTTACCTACAACATTGGGATGGGTTTTTCCTTAGTCAGTGAAAAGGAAACACCAGGAAGCATAGGATAAACTCATGTATATGTGGGTGCAGTCGATCACTCATGAGTCGTACAAATTTAGATTTGTGCCAGACTTTTCAAGAGTTGTTGCCCGGTTTTTAGCATTGACGAAGAAGGGGAAACCCTTCGTGTGGTCAGATAGATGCCTGCAGAGCTTTTCACGAGGTGAGGTAGAGGTTGATTAGTGAACCCATTTTGAGGCTACCAAAGAAGGTGCATATCATCTACGATCGGATAAATACTGCACAGGGCAGACAAAAGTACTATTCAGATAGGAGATGAGACCACTGCAGTTTGAGGGTGATGATCACGTCTTCTTATGAGTCTCACCTTGATAGGGTCTAGAGAGTTTTGTCCAGGGCGGCAAGTTATCTTTGCAATCAATTGAACATTTTCAGGTTCCCATAAGAGTAGGCAAAGTGACATACTGCCGGACCGTTCCACCTCAGATGCACTGGGTGCATGACGTCATCAACATTTCTCAGCTGAGGAGATGCGTTCATGACCTAACCATCATCATCGACCACTGGGAGATAAATATCCATGACGGGGAGACATTCAAAGACGTTCTAGTAGAGATTGAGGATCGACATGGAAGGGTACGAGGAGGACGGTCGATTCCTCTTGTGCGCTTTTGCTGGCAGAACGGGAATCTCTAGGAGAGAACATGGGAGCCGAAGGCTCAGATGCATGCTCAGTACCACTTTTGATTTCCCTAATGTGTGTTGAAGCTTTACGGTGATGTAAACAACGATGGTGGGAGTAATGTAAAGACCCTAAAATTTCAAGGAAATTTTTTTCTTAATTTCTTTGGAATTTGACGAGTCTGTGGCTTCCAACGACACTTGATTCCGAGGCCCGGTGTGCCCGAAATCAATTTCTGATCTTTAGCTCAGGTACATTAAGTGAACGAACGAGCATGTTTTTCTATCTTTTGAACCAGTGCTCAGAATTGAAATCTGAGGACACCAATGAACTCGCAGCGTTAGTAATTACATAAGGAATCCTTTAGTGCAGTTGCGTTTTAAGCAGGATGAGAAATAATTTTTGTGCAATTAGTTTAATAATAAATAAAATTGGTGTGTACAATCTTATTTATACTTATGGCGGTTAAATCCTACAAAGGGGAGTTATGGGTGGAACCCACAACCACCTAACTACCCTTGTGTATATATTTGGGGGGTGGGGCCCACACAAGTCCCATCCTTCCACCTTCCATAACACTTTTCAAATCCCTCTTTAAACTCCCCAAATATCTCCTTTAAACCGCTTTTTAAATAAATTTTTAATGTTGAAAACTCACCCATTTATGAGACCTCTTCACTTTATCCTCTCCCATTAATTCATGAAAACACCTTACTTAATAACTTGAATCCTCTATTTTAATTAATGAGGTGTTTTAATATTGGAATGGATGTGTTAATAAAAATATTATGCAAGCCTAATATTTTATTAATGGATGAGCCTTTTGATGGGAGGGGGATCTATTAGAGATCTTCTTCTCCTTCCTACATTGTTTCACCACCACCGAGGTTCCATCTTCTCCGACGAGACACTGACGAATGAGCAGGGATCGCTAGCGTGGTGCGGGCGCAACGAATTACATTGACTTCAATGTCTTCCCTACATTGAATCCAACGAACGATGCTTGATCCGGGATCAAAGGCACTTTATAAAAGTGAAAAATTCCAACGAATGTCGTCACCTTCATCTCTTACCTTGCGACGACGTCAACGAGCCGACGTCCGCCCTTTGGTGACACTGTCATCCACGATGCTCATCTACCGCGAATCTTTTTTGTGGTAGGGGGTTTCTTTTATAGTATATATATCATTTATACCCTCGTGGACGGATATTTAATTTCAAGGTGTTGGTATAATTTATTTTGAATAAATTATACCCTTGCTGTTGATGAATTATGGATTGAGCCTCTAATGCGGAGGGCACAGGCTAACGAACATGCCGAACCCTCCGCTAGATGTTCTGTTGTGCGCGGATTGATGGGCGACGATGAAATGGACTGCGATGGTGTTGAATGCCTTCGTTGTAATGTTCAGGACCCTAGAAGACCGCCGGTGTAGATGGGAGCTAAACCTGACCACCAGAGCAACTCTAGCGGCCTGCAGAAGCTCCTGGCGGCGTGGGTCGCCGACAACCTGAGCGCTGCAGAAGGAGACCCGCCGCGGCAACAGCCGCGGCGGTGCGACGAGGTGGATCCCGCGGCCGCGCGGGATCCCGAGATGACGGCGGGACGGTGTTCTCTATCGACGGTGTCAGTTAGAATGGGGCCTCACCTCCCCCACCCCCACTCTACGCATTTCGCTCGGCCAAGCTGCCCCGCCAGCTCCCCCGGCCGGGCCGGGGCGGGCCACGCGGGACGGACCACGCCGGTTGGGCTGGACCGCGCCAACTGGGTCGAGCCGCACCAGCCAGGTCGGGCCACGCCCAACCGGGCCGGACCCCAACCCGTGTTGGGTCGACCAGGTTCGGGCTGACCCAGTGCATGTTGGGCCGGGACGGACCGGGCCCAGACCCCCTATTTCCAGACCGTTTTCAGTTAAACGATCATATCATGATCTATGTACATCAGATCGATGCACCATTAGTTGCGTAGGATTCCTTCAATCGAGACAGTCATTTCCGTATATTTTTCTGAAGGTTTTGGAGAAGTTTGAGAACAACATGGTTTGTTTGATCTCGAAACTAACCGGGCCCTCGGAATGGAAACACTTATAAATTAAGGACCGGACGTCCGATTGACGTGTTGTCAACTACATTGGTTTATGCTTGATGGGAAGGTTATTTTGGCATACTCCACTTGAGGATTGGATACAGATGGAGTACGGTCGGGTTGGATTAGATTATAAACAAACTGGGCCCCGAGAACGGAAATGCCAATAACTCTCAAACCAGACATCTGTTTGACGAACCGATATTGGTGTTGGTAATTTTGATGGGAAACAGTTCTTTTGAGTATACCAATGAGAGTTTGGGGTACAGTTGAGATACGACCGGGTTGGTTCATACACAAAACCAACCGGGCCCCTAGAATAAAAGGCTAATAACTCACAGACCGGGCATCCGATAAATGCGCCGTCTATTCCGTTGAGACCCCATTGACGAGGAGGTCCATTGACATACTTCTTCGTGGGACATTGTGATACATGGAGTATCAAACAGTAGCTCGTGGAGCAGATCCTCCCATAGATGATCGTACGAAGTATGGTGACCTTGTAGCTGGATGAGACCTGATGACTTCGTATCCGATTCATGTTGGAGTGACTTGACTAGACCAGTGGGGAGCACTACTGTGTTTGGGTGGCAAACCCACTGAATGGGAGAACTGCCGTGTTTGGGTGGAAGACTCGGTGTACTCGACAAAAGGAGTACCTCTGTAGGCTATTAGGGGGAGAACTACTGTGTTGGGGTGGCAGACCCATAGCGGGGAGCACTACTATGTTTGGGTGGCAGACCCGCGGTACTCGATAGGAGGAGTACCTCAGGAGTCTAAAGTTAGTGAGAAGCACCTCAGAGTTGTGACAAGAGCACTGTACTCGATAGAAGTGGTGTTCTTCAGTAGTTTTGGTTTCGATATCATTAATGAAAATCCTGGTTTGATCTGAGTCATTGACCGTTGGGTTTTCCTCATGATTGATATGGGTTACTTGATAACTTTAGTATATGTATGGGAAGATACCTAAGTAATGGTTATATGTTGATATGATTCTTTGTGGTTTATCCTTGTTGGTTTTAGTGAGACCTTGAGGGTCTTAGGGTCCCTACTGAGTATCGTTATACTCACCCCTGCACGGGCTATGCCCGAACATTGTTGTGTTGGATGCAGACAACAGACATCACTGATCGTGGTTGAGGCTTGTAGAGCTGGACGGTACCCGGAGGTGGACTTCATGACGAGATGGTACCCAAAGGTGGACTTCATGATTATATGGTACCCAGAGGTGAAAGAAAGACGTGGAGAGCTGAGGTGGCCATCTATACCTACCCTTCAGGTGGGAATTCTAGAGGATGATCTAGGAGCAGATTGACACCTTCCTACTGTTTTGTCTTTTTCTGGTACTTGACTGTTAGGCTTGTATTTCCGGCCCCTTTGTACTTTCAGCACACTTTTTATACCGCTTTACATAGTGTTTTCTTCTTCTTGTACTCTAGTTGTGTGCGTTTACATTTTATAACGGCAATGCCTTCCCTTTTTATCGGGATTTATGCATTTGGTGATAGTCGCCAGCCCCAGGCCTATGGAAGGCGGGATTGGGGTTGTCACGACACGGGCCCCGAGGACAGGTCATGACAAAAATGAAAAGAAATAGAAATTATTCTTAATAAAAATGCATTTTAATTAAAATATTTAATCATCAAATAATAATAATTTTGTGTGAACCAAATTAACATATATAATAAGACTTAAAAAACATAACATCATCATGGGTTATAAAAGATCAATATTGAAATATAATAGTCAAATAATGGTGGTTATATCCCAAGGAATTGATTTGTGTCTTGAAAACTTCTTACGTCATTTCATACATAGTCAAATGATCTACAAATTAAAAAAATGATAACTATCATTATATAATATTTTAAAACCACATTATTACCCCAAAAATATAATTTTTATTTATAATCATCATACTTATGTATATCAGTTGGTTATTTCTATTTTTCAAACATTGTGTGTCTATAGTTTTTACCACTAATGGTTTTATAGGGAAGAAGTTTATATTTGTTCTAATTTCAAATTTTATCCTTCAATGTTAATTGTTTTTAATAAAATATATTAAGCCTAAATATTTAGGAATTTTAAATTTTAATTCATGATCACTTTATTCATTCTTTTAGATGATGTAATTGATGAAAAACATTTTTAGGGATTTTCAACCTATGAAGAGTATTTTCTTAAATAATCTGTTAAATATTGATGTATCCTTTAATAAATTTAAAATTACTAATTTATATGATATTGTAATATTAAATATTTTATTATAATAATAAATAATATAATTTCATGGCATTGTTAATCTAGGGGGTCATTCCGAACCAATAATGAACATACCATGATTATCGACTAAAATGAGGTGATTTATTTGTAATATCCTGTCACCAATTGAATAATTGTATAATTTAAAATTTTTTAGATTTAAATTTCAAAATATAAGAAGTTATATAATTATAATTAATAGATATTAAAATATTATATAATATGAATAAAATATTTTAATCCTAGTATGAAGATTTTTAAACAATCTAATTTTTTATAATCGTCTGTTGATCATATAACTAATTCGTTTTCTTATTTTATTTACCAAAACGATACTTTTATTAATAAAATAATTTTTATGCATTAAAAATATTCACAGGATAAGACATGTAATACATTGATTAAATGAAAAAAAAATCAATAATTACATGAGGGTAGTAGTCCACATGTATGCATCTAGAATGATGTTTTTCCATATAATGGTGAAAATGAGTAATATGATTTATAATTTTACAATATAATTTTATTTAAAAATATAATAATTATATATTAAATTCTCTATTAGTCTCACATTATTAATGTGGTGAAGTAATATGAAACATGTTAGATCATAGAAGAAGTAGTATGTAAAACACATTATTACGTTTTCTATGTTATTAATTGAAAAGGAGAGGGTGGTAAATGCATTTACCACCACTATAATAAAATAAAACTAAAATAGAGAAAAACATTTCTCATTTTAATATGGTATAATCAAAATTTAGCAAGAATAAAATCACATAAAGAAATAAAATGTGAAAGAGTGGTTATGCACTTATACATCACTTCTTAGATTATCGCCTTTATAAGGGGGATTAAACCATTTAAGGATGGTAATTTTATAGTTTTAAAACCAAATTAAAGTGCATTTGTGTTTTCAAGAATGGTTTGTACATTGTATTGGTAAAAAATAATTAGTTTTTGTGTGATTGTAAGTGAGGATAAGCATGCCCAATTTATATGTGAAATGGAATGACATTTTTATAAATACCACAAACATTTCAATTTTGGAAATTTAATCTCATGAAAATTTTATTGAAATTGATAATTAATTTATATGATATTGAAAAAAATGTATACACACCTCCTCCACTAAATTACGAATTTTTATTCAATCTATTATTCTCTTTACCTCTAGTGATTCTTACCATTTTGGTTTTCACCACATTAACTCATTTTTACCAGTGTAATTTATCCATTAATCCCAAAAATAAATTTTTCGATATTATATAAATTATACCTATTGATTGAAATTTTTAAATTGAATTTTTATTCTTTAACTTTAAAATGTTTTCAGAATAAAAATTTTAGAATGATAAATGTATAATGTATTAAAAAAATTTTGAAAAAAATATAACTGAAATTATATAATAAAAACATATATTTTAAACTTTAAACCAAAATTTTAAAATTATAAATTATTTTATAAATATTATTTATTATCTTATATAATGGTTTTCCTAAATTCCATATCCTATTTATATAAAAATAATCACATAAAATAATCAATATTAGAAAAAATTTATATTTCAGCCCTCATTAAAAAAATCTAATGTTTCAAAGATATCATAAATGTTTTTATTGATATTATAATATTATTATTGACCCCAAAATGATTTAAAATTTTCAAAACTAAATTTTTAAAATTTTAGAGTTCAATATTTAATTAACATCCTGTTGTATATTGGAAAGTATTCAAATTGGAAAAAACATTTAATGATAAATATTCTTTATTCTTAATTCATATCAAATAGTAAGAAATTTATTTGGAATATATCATTTATATTATAAATTTATTTTGTTATTATTTTTCACAATATTATTTTTTATTTGAAAAAATAACAATTTTCAAAAAAATAAATTTGTAAGATTAAAATGATTCATAGTTTTTTTAGTTGAAATAATTGAATTACATTGGTATTAATTATATTATGTATTTTCATTGTACTAATATTTCATAATATATTCAATAATATTCGTACCCTGTAATTCAATGGTCAATTTTTCATTGGTATACATAATACATAAATTATAATCTAAATGTATCTTTTTTTCGTTTATGTTAAACATTTCTTATAGAGAAAGCTATAGAACATATTATTTTTTTGAGGAACATAGATAGTAAGATATGGAGTAATTACAATTAATTTGTTTTCTTATTAAATAAATGAGTTTTATTTTACATTCATTTCAATCCAAAATCAAATTGAACTTCTTTCCAATCAATTGAATTCAAATAACACAGAATTGTTTTTTTTATTTTTAAAAATATATTTTAGGTTCGAAGACCTAAAACATGAGTTTATAAATACAACCAATTTTTTTTAAAACAAATAATTTAATCTATAAATAATTATTTTGTTGAGAAAATAGTTTTATGAAATTTTTAAGTCATCCTTATATCATGTTGATTTCAAAAATTCTATTTCATTTGTTAAATACTATATTGTTTTACTATTCACTAGGAAAATAAAATACATCCGATTAATAAAAAAAATTTACATAATAGGTTTTAGTATAATTATTTCAAAAATATATTTATTTTTTAAAATATTTAAATTCGAAAATTCATGATTTTTTTTAAATAAAGTCATATAATATATGGGAACATATTTCATTTAGAATATAAACTATTTCTTTTATTATGAGTTATTAAATTTATATTATTCAATTTTATCAAATTTATTATATGAATGATAATTAATAATTTTATAGTCCAAAAATGTGTAAATTTAATGAAATTATTCTTCTAAATATGTTGACATTATATTTTAAATAAATAATCCAGAAAATTTATTTATCGCAACAATACTTATACACTATGTTCGAAATTATTTCTAAATGACCATTTTACTTTTTAAAAAACAATATAATCAAAATTTTATAACATTTTTTTATAATAAAGCACACGATAATCTTGAAATTAATTTTTCAAAAAAAATTAATAAATATTATTTAATATCGTTATTTTATTATTAATATATCTACTTAACCTTTGAAGAGGATAATTTAACTAATAAAATATTAACATGGAATATCATAAAAACCAATTAGAAATTATGTGGGCTATAATGTAATTAAAAATTCATGATAAATTATTATTTTAGAGTAAAAGTTATATTTTAAAATTCATCATATCTTTCATATAAAATTATATATTTCATTAGAATGAATACATTTCAGTTTTCTAATTTTGAAAATATGTATCAAACTGTTGTAACCCTAATATTATAGTGATTCAATGTCATGGATTTTCTAAAAATAAAATAAAAATGTAATATAGCTATAAAAATATATATGTAGAAAGAATAATGAATATAATAAATGATAAAGAGTTACATATAAAAAAATATATAATATGGAAGTAGTAAATCATGTAAACTGGTCATAGGCACCAAGCTCCATTCACACTTCAGTTACGGGTTCAATCCCCTTGGTGTAACTGGATGGGATGAGATATCACATGGCCTAAAAGCTTTCCTTTATATACAAAAAAATTATAACAAATAAATATTAATTATAGTTGTATAATATATAACTAATCGACTTTTCACATATATATATGTATAAACGTTTGGTTTCTATTTTTGAAAATAAATAAATTCATTTTGTGTTTATATTTATATTTTAAAAATTTATAAAAAATATACATAAGAAAGTTATTATTCAATATTCTACCCACTTAAATACATTTTCCCTCACAGTTTTATTTTAGTTGATCACTGAAAATGTTTGAGGGTAATATTAATATATATTCCCCTTAGGATTAGACAATGTATTCACATTTCTCATAATTTTTTAGATAAATAATGTGAATTATATGAATCATTTCAATGATGAGGGTCAAAATGAATGTGCAGTTAGGCCCTCTTATTGAGAAGTATGTGAAGATTGACATATTACACCAATCAACATTTTTTATGGTCATTACCCCTATGTACATGAGAGTTATAGTTTTCTTCCACTTTATTGTTTGAGACAATGGTTTTATTTCAAGGTAAGCACAAATTTTTTACATCAGGAAATGTTTGGGATGTTTTCGTATTTGTAGATTTATACTTTGGGTTTTATCTGATTTTTTCTATTATAAAACATAATAATAATAAAACCCAAATTTATAAAGTGATTTATTTTTTTTACATTCTAATCCCAAAAATTTATGGCAACCTATGCTTTCTAGAAATCAACATTCTCTTTAACAATATAATATAACATATAAATGAATATATACCATAATCATATCTAATACAAAAATAAATTAATATATTATTAAAGTACTCTAAATTTCATTGAAAAAAATTAATTTTCAATACCTAATGTTATCTCAGCTTATATTCCAAAACACAATTAACCCTTATTTCTCAATTAATCATAACTACAAAAATATTAGATTATATACCAACCATAAGGGCTATATATTTATTAATCATGTATTCTTCTTATTTTCCATTAATAAACACAATATAAAATCACATAAAGCCTAAAGTTAAGTTTCTATCTCTAAAATTATATCCAACTAATAACACCATTATCTTCAAAGTTATATAAACCATTCTCTAATACAAATTATGATGTCAGGGACCCACACTCCTGGATCTACTGGTAAAACAATATTCTTTAAAAACTATAATGGATTCAATCCAAAGTATCTCACCCATATTCTTACATAATTAGAAAATAAATATCATATTTTTATAAAATACATAACCAATACGTTTATGATTTATCATATTGGATAATAATGAAAACCATTAACATAGAAAATAAATATCTCTCATATCCAATGGTAGTTTTATAATTAAAATAACGATTCCTTATTTGAAATAAATTATTCAACATCTCCAACATAAAATTTAACATGAGATTCCCATATATTAATTTCATAAAAATGATTTTCATCATAACTAGTGGAAATAGAAACATAATATTAGTAATCTAAAATTCATGGTATGGTTGAATATATGATATAATATTCTAAGAACATAAGTTAGCATAATGTAGTCATGTGTGTATGAGAACATAATAAGGGTACAAGAACACATCATATTAAAATAATACCTAATATAATTTAGATCATGAGTCATGAATCATAAAACATTAAATTTTATAAAGAAGTTAAAATCATGGAATCATATCCTCAAAAAAACATAGAAACAACATAAAATATAACACCATAAGAATAAGTCATGTATCACTAACAATAAAACATAACATTGTGGAAAACGTTCCCTAGTGGACTGGGTTTACCCCTAGGTCCCATCTATTTCATATCATGAGATATATAACATTAAAAAATGAATTCTATTGTTATATAATTCTTTTCCAACCAATAAAATCATAATATGTGCATGCATATGTGTTACATACAACAAAATAATCATAGATTCATCATAGAATAGTTAACATATGTGAAATTAATTGGTTTAAAATATATTTCATCAAAACATTATCATATTCCATTTATTGAAAAAATATCTATGTTATTGTTAGATCATATCCCAAGTGAATCATAATAATGAATATGTTATTTGAGAAATAATAAACAAACTTATAAGAAAATTGGTTACTTATAACATTTATATGGTATCAAATAATTGATTGTGAATTTTAATGCTTATTACTTCTTGTTAAATCACCCAAAAATAAAATATAATAAGAGTATTTACTTGGTGAAAATAAACCCTAATTACATAAAATATAAATCAATTTGGGTTTTCATGAAAAATGGATGTGAAATTTTAAAACAACTTTTAATAAAAAAGGTATATTGATGTTAAAAAAATAGAAATCAAATTAAAAAACTAAATTTCATATTGATTAAATTTAGAAAATTGAAAACAATAATTTTGAATAACTTTAAAATTATAAAACTATGAAAAAATAGGGTTACTGAAAATAAGTTTTTTGTAGAGGATTAAAATATACATTAGTGGATTGAAATCGCTATATTTATTCCTCAAAAGTAGTAGCCCTTATTTTTAAAATTATAAATTCAAAAAACAATGGGAATAAAAATTACTTTAGAAAAAATAAAAAACATTAGGAGGATGTTTGATTATGAAGATTTATTATAAAAAATTTTATTTTGTAAGTAATCATTATAAATTATATAATTATAAAAAATTTTCAAATAATGTTTAAATTAACTCATTTAGGGAATGTTTAAATGATCCTGAAACATGTTTGGGAACCACCTCATTATTAAAGAAAAATGAAAAAAAAAAATCCCTTTTGAACTATGTTATGGGAGTCGAATTTCATGACTGTAGTCCCAAAGGAACACATCCTTAGATTTTAGTTTTTGAAGAGCCCATATATTCAATTTCTATTACAAGCCCTTAAAAATTTCCAAACAAACTAGAAAATCTTAATTCCATTGGATCATTACAAAAGTCCCAACCCACCACAGAAATTTCCATCACCATTTGAGGCAAATGAATATGCACCTAAGGGGTGCATCTTCCCACCAATAAGTAATGTTGGTCACAAAATCACTACCGCACACCCGAACACTAACGTAACACTTTTGTTTATTCCTCTGCATTCCACAGTCTCTATGAGATTCTATAAGTAATTTCGTCACGTTTCATGTGTAAAAATTTCCACACAGAGCTGTAGTCACTAATACTAACCCAATTTCCATCATGATCTGAAACCATCACCGTCACCACCCAGTTATACTAAGGACACCACCTCCACCCACCCTGACACCCTAGTGTACCGAATCTACCATCAAGGTGGGACATATCTGGCATGATATAATCTCCGGAGGAACCCCTTGATCTAATTGAATTCACAGTCATCTATCAGGGAGATTCCTCGAATAAGATGAATATCCAACTTTTAAAACCCTATCAGAAGAAGAGAGCTATCAGAAAAAGTCAAGTTACAATGTTATAGAGGTTAATTTTGGAACATTTTTAATGAAATTTAATGTTAAAAAATTAACCAAAACAATTATTGAAGTGGATATAAGAACATTAGAGAAACAATATAACGAATATAGGCGAGGAATAGAATGATTCCCAATATTAAATAAGGGATAAGGTCAGTTCCAAATATAAGAATCATTTTGGTTGAATTATTATTTAAAGGGATTTGAGAAGGTAAAAAATAAAATTAAACATAAATTGTTAATAATCCACTCATGAGTTTAGTAATGATTAAAATTCACAAGGAAATAGATCATAAAATATACCATTAAATAACATGAATAAAATGTATTTTCTTATAAATCATTTAATTGGATTGTAATTACATAATATGAAATAATAAATTGAATATAAATTTTAAATATATCTCAAGTAATTAAAATTATGATGAAGAACCCTTACCTTATGTCCGATTTATTTCATCATGTTTTAACCCCTTCATAAAATAAATAATGTTTTTCATAACTACAATACCAAATTAAAATATATTACTATTTTTTTATTTTAAATAATTAATAATCATGTTAAATTATATATTTATATTTTTTGAAATTGATAATTACATAATGTCATATTTTCTTCTTAATTTTGTTGTTTTGTCTATTTTTAATTTTTTTTGATTTTTTGAAATTTTTTGTTTTTCAATGATTAGTAAAAAATAATATAATATATTAATATAAATTTATATTAAAATAACTATGAAAAAAATACATGTAAATAGTGATAAGTAAAAAATTGACAATGTCCTCTTAGGGAGATGAAGTAAGCATTTATTTGGACATGTCAAAAGAGGGGGATATAGAATATACATTAAAAATAGAGTAGTGTTTTTATAACACTATGAAAATATAATAAATATGTTCTATAATTTAATATAAAATAATTTTGGAAGGTATGAAAATAAAATTTTATTTCTATAGTAGTAATAAGTGAAAGAAAATAATGATAGAGAATCAGGAGTACCTCTTCATTGAATATTCAATCCTTTGAAAAATCCATAAAGGCATGGGGTTGTGTGTCTACAGAACATACATAAGGGATATAAGAGACATAGGATATTGGCTATATTATTATATTTAGATTTAGTAAGGGATTGTTAACCAATTTTATAATGGGATGGAAAATGGATATTTATACCTCATTATAGGAGTATTTTTTGATTAAATGATTACTATTTTATCATTTTAGATAACTATTGTTTTAATAAAATCAATTCTATCTTTTATTATTTTTATCCAAAAATGGGTCATATTTTATATTTATATCTTGGAATAATCTACTGAACCAATCCAACAACAATATTAAATAAAAAAACCAAAAATAGTTTTTTAAAATAAACTAAAATTTTTGTTACAAACCAAGAAGCATAGGTTTAAAAATTCAATATATTTTTTTAATTGAATTATTTCCCTCATAAAAGAGATATTTTTTCAATTTGATAGTTTCAAATTTTCTTCCATTCATACATCATTATTATGTCATTTATTATATGGTATTTTTTTTAAAAAAATTATTTAGTATTCACCAATAAATAACATCTTTAGATTATTTACAAAAATTTAATATAATATAATATCAATATTATAATTTTTTAAATGGCTAAATTTTTATAAAATTTATATTCTAAAATTTAAGAATATATCCACTAATTAAAATCATAAACTGCATTAAGAAATAATCAATTTATAATTATGACTGTTTCTTTTGTTATTAGTTATTATATTTATACATGATACTATATATTATTTATTATATGATTTAAAATTAATTATTTAAGGTTATAACCAGATTCATTTTATGAAATTATTCTTCTCGTTATGTGGAATTTATATTTTAAATATATAATCATTAAAATGGATATAATGCAAACATAATTATATACAATGATCAAAATTATATGTTAATGACCATTTTCATTACCCAAAACATAAATAATCAAACATTAGAAACATTTTTGTGATAAAAAAATATTAAAATTGGAATTAGATTTTAAAATAAAAGTAATAGAAAAAATGTAATGGTTATTTTGTTATAAATAATGATTTTAAACATTTAAAAATGGTATTATTTAGTAATAAAATAAATACATTTAATAGGATAATTTTTTGAAAATAATTGAGCTATAATATAAAAATAATATAATAATGTATAATTTTAATGTAAAAATTATATGTAACCTTTAAATATATTTTTTTCATAAAATATTATATGGTGTAACTTTCAATATGTTTTAAAATTGAGTCGTTGAATTCATATACCGTACCATGTTTTCCATTATATTTTAATGATTTATTATTATGATGATTTTAAAATGAAACGTTAAATTAATTTACCTATAAAAAATATAGAAAATAATAATTAATATATTAAAAGATATATAAACATATAAAATGTATTTAAAATAGAAGCACAAAAACAAATTGGTTAGTGATAGGAGATTCTCCCCCATCAATCATAGGTCATGGGTTCAAGCCTTGTAACTTCATAGGATGCAATGAGATATCACTTGGCATGCAGGAAACACTTTTTCTCATAAAAAATAATCAAAATTCATGATTCATGAAAAATAAAGAAGAATACAATATAGGTGATACATATGTGTATAAATTAGTGGTTTATATTTAAAAAAATAAATAACTTCATTTATAATTTAAATTTATATTTTTATAATTTATAAAGAATATTTATTGAAATAAGTGATGATGTAGGAAATAAAAAAACCATGATATATAAAAATATGTAAATGTTAAATATTATAAAAATATCCACAAAATCATAGGTAAATGTAATGAAAAAATGTAGTATGGGATCAATAATTCTCTTTTCATGGAAGTTTATTTAAAAACTACAATAGATGTTTGTAATATTAAACAAATTAAAAACATTTATTTTAAACATTAGAGGTCTTGCATATGATTTTTTTAATATCAAAGAATTAGAAATGTTTTATTTTAGATCCGTAGAATGTATCTCTTTTGGATCCCTTGAAGGTGTGAAGGGATATTGTTTATCGTACCCCACAACCAAAATCATAAATTCAATTAATTTCTTATTTTTTAACATAATTTTTGAATGAATATTTATTGGTACATGGAGAGAGATAATAAATAAACTAAAATGTTAATGGAAGATTATTGGACAATAGAAAAACATTATTCCTCTAATGAATTATTATAGTATGATGATTATGTAATGGATAATTATATTCTATTGTTATCATATACATAGAAAATATACACAATATAGAACCAAGATTATATCCCTATGTGTAAATTTAATAATTATTGTTGAAAGAGTATTGTAATTTGTATACTTTTATTGAGGTAACTAAGAGTATATACCTATCCTCTTATGTGATAACAGTATAGAGTATACTTGAATCCCTCTATAATAACATGAATCAGTATTATGTTCCATTTCCAGATTGATTAAATTCCAAAAAAAATTCTTTTAATGTCAATCCAGATAAAAACACACTATTAAAAAGGAGTCATGTAGGACTGGTTGTTAATGTATTTAATCATAAAGAATATTTTGGTATTTATGATATATTTTCATTATTAGTTATATTTATAACCACTATGGTATTTCTAGTAATATTTGATAAATATATTTTTTTTATATATTAGAAAGATGTGATGATGTTTTTTCACCATGGGGATCTTCATGAAAAAATCTACATCCTCTAAATAGAAGGTATTATGGAAATGGAATGAATAACATGGTTTATTACTGGAATAAATTATTATATAATTTAAAAAAAAGTACTGAGATGTTCGTACAAGGTATTTTATTCCTATATCATGATTCATTTCAATAACATACTTTACATTGATCCTTGTTTATATTTTAAGGGTTATATTGGTAATTATATTATCATTATATTCATGTATGCGGATGAAATGTTTGTTACATTCCATAATAATGTCTACATCTTCATGAAAATGGAATAGTTTCCTATGTAGTTTGATATGAAGGACTTAGGACAAGAAGAAATTTTTTTAAGGATACAGATATACCATGAAATATATATTGGGAATATTTTGATACTAGGAAGCAATTACAGTATAAATTTCTATAATCACATCACCATATATTATTGTAAGATAATCTATAAACCAATTTCCATTTAAAATTATCTTCTACACTAATTTCATGAATTTAATAAGAGAATTCAAATAGGACTAAAGAATTTTTTTCATACCCAATTTGATGTCTTGTGTTTTTATTATTATTACATGACAACTAATTTCACAAGATGTGGGATAGTTTAATTTGTACACGGAAATTCCAAGATAAAATCATTGGATCATATAAATGAGAGTCCTTATGTACATCAAGGTTACCTTAGACACTACATAACATTATGGAGGATCAAATTCAATTTGGTAGACTATGTTAACTGTGATCTTGTAATAGATTATAATTATGATTTGTATATTATTGAAGTAATAGTGAGTTAGATTTCAAAGTGTATTCTATTGTGTCTCTCTTCACATAAAAAATATAATAGACAGTAGTAACCTAATTGTTCAAAGAGGGCACTAAATGAGATGACTATTATATGATATATGGTATAAATCTTACTATAATATATTATTTCATTATTCCAAAATTCATGTATATTGAAAGGGATCAATATATTTAATCAAGGATAAAGGACATTTTCATACAATATCACCTTTATAAAGAATATATTGAGGAAGGAAGTGTGTCTATATCGAAAATTCACAGTAAATAGAATCTAGAATATTTTTTGATAAATAAATCTAAATTTGATATGTTTTACAAATATTTAACCTGAATAAACCCCATAAAGACACGAGAAGCATGATTTAGAAGAATGAATGAATTTTTATAAATATATTTAAAGAAACATACAATATTTTTACATGGGTTTATTGGTAACACTACATATCACTATATTTATTTTTTTATTAAATAATTTCAAGAAATAATATATTTTGAAAAATATTGAGATTTATGATTTAAATTTTTTATACTATTTGTTATGTTACATGGTTTTCACATGACCTTAAAATGGTTAGGGTAAACCATGAATCATAATCTTATATAGGTATTCTATAGAAAATGGTTTTATAGAGACCATCTATATCATACCAGGTCAATTGCCATACACAGGGGATCTATAGTTAATTTTTATTTCTCCATAACTAGTGTGAACTAGTTTCACATAGTTTGAGTCTTACAAATAAATAATCATTATAAATCATACAGGGTACCCTTATGTGTTTTTTTCATGTTTATAGGTCACACAAGGTTAAAAATATATATTGTAACCATTATAATTATTCTATTGTTTGATATTGTTTTTCCATGAATGGGGAAAAGTTTAACCAAAAGTGTGTTCTAAACATGTTTACTTCCCACGTGTTTAAAAATTCATTTTTAAAGTTTTCTCCTCTTATTATTCAATGGGTTTTCACCCCTCTTTATCTTCCTCTCATTTTAACGACCCTAGACATGTCATGATAAGTTTCCTCCCTCATTTCATTGGTAATTGAATGCTCACACACCCTCATTATAAGTTTATTTATCATGATAAAACCTTCCATTCCTTATTATTTCCATTATTATTTTCCTAGTAATCCATTCTATGTATGTTTTCTTCCATATCGTAAACCCTAGGAAATTTGAGGGTCAGATTTAGGGTTATAGGTGTATTATTATTTGGGGATTGGTCGTTTTGGACAACCTGAGATGTTTCTTTTAATTTTGAAAAATGTTACATTGAAGGTGATGAATTGTTTCTTTACTATAATTGATGAATGTAGGTTATTTTGTTCAGTTTCATTATATGGAATGTCATTTTGTTCTCAATAGTTTAATATTATTTATTTTATAAAATAAACTTTTATGTGACAATCAAAATTCACATTGAAAATGTTCTAATCTTATTGTATAATGGAATAAAAATGTATTAAGTTTTTTTCTATATTTTTACAAGATATCATTATATAGAAGTGACTTAGAAATGTTAATTTAGTTTTTAATAAGTAAAAATTGTTTATTAATGTTAATTGTCCACATATTAATAATGAAATAAATTTAAAAGTAATATTTTGGAAATTTAATGTTTTTAATGAAAATTTAGATTATTTATCAATTGATTTCGGAATGGCTTTAAGTGTTTTGTTATGGATGATTTTCCAAAAATGTATTTCAAATGGGTAAAAAGAAATTGACACAACGAGTTGACTTTTATAAATGATTTCATGGAATTGTTATTTATTTTTCAGGTTGTGTGGGTGTGTGAAACACTTTTTATGCAATTTTATTATTATGTTTGATATCAATTATGAACCTCAAAGGTGCAATTTATTATTTTATGGTATGGATGACGTGATATGGGATATTTCTTATGAAGTTATCATAAGTATGTTCAGAAATATTATCTATTTTAATAGTTATCATATGAATTGTTTTATTACTCAACACCTATGGTTACACTATTGGGAATCTATGTACGAAGGTAGGAGTAGAGATTTATGTTACACTATACACTATACAGTCACATGTTACTAGTGTCCCCATAGTTGTGTTGTATTCCAAGGTAAGCGGGGAGTGTCCCCAATTTTGGGCTTACTATAATGTAACAACCCAATTTTTTTTATTTTATATTATTTTGTGTTCTTTTATTTATTATGAGTGTTTCGGGATTGAAATATAAATTTTATTGAAATTATACCCGATCACATGTTTTGTATGAACATTTTAGAGGAAAACATGTGATTCCCCTCATTAAGGATTTTTACTAGTTCATTTGTGTTCTTACATGGTATGTATAATTGGAAAGTACATGTATTAAACCAAAATATGTTAATCCTAGTAGAATACATGTTGCGAAACATATATAATGATTTCTTGAAACACAGTTCAAAAATAATTTAGAAAATCCCTGAAAATACCATAAAAGTGTGTTTCAATGGTTGTAAAGAAACCTTTACATGCTTGTAAAGTTTTTCCGAAACCATGAAGCCATGATATATGGGTGTTTATGACTCATACAATGTTGTTTACATTGTTTTAACATGGTTTACAAAACGATGTTACAAATATATAGGAATATCCCATATTTACCTAATGAGGTGAATTTTACCTCATATCACCTTCATTTTAAACTATCTAACTTCCCCTCATAGTAATAATCAAACAATCAACGTTTATATAATTGTATGGGATCTCAATCATTTCTACTATATTGTTTTGTAGCTTTTATTCATGTTTTCCAAGGTATTTCATCAAGATATCCAATTCTCTCATTATTTATTCTCTTATCCTATCTTCCCACTCTAATTTATCTTACCTTTTATATCATCCCATGAAATGTAATCATTTTTTAAAGATTATTTTTGGTTATTTTTAAACTAATATTTTAGTTTTTGTACTTTAGGGATTATAGTGGGTGATTCTTGAATCAATTGGGAAATCTCAATGACTTTAAAGACATTTTGACTTTCTTTCACTTGATTGAGTTAGTTTATTTAGTTCATAATTTATTTTGAATGTTTTTTTTCTATGTCTTTATAAAAATAAGTTTTTATCAATATAAAACAATATATGATATCTCAGATGAGCAAGGAAATTACTTCATTTAATATCATGTTTGAAATAAAATATTTTTATTTTGAAATCCTAATATTTATTTAAATATAATTATATAAGAATTACAAGATCTTTTACGAAAATATAAATTATGATATTTTAATTATTTTTTTTGGAATCATGGTTATTCTTCCTTGGTTTTATTTTTAATGAATGAATTATAAAATTTAATGGTTTTTTGTTAATTTTTTTTATTTCTAATGGATTTTTATAGAATGGTTCAATAAGGTGAATTTTGTTTCTTTAAATGACTTATTTAATGTGAATAAAGAGGAATGTTTTTAATTGATATTACTTGGATTTATGTGTCAAATTCATTAAAGGTCTATTTGGAGCTTTAAAATTAGTTGACTAATATCAGACCATCCTTGATGCCATTTTGGATTATTGATATCCGCTTCCATGAAATGTATTATTATTATTTTAAAGATATATGACGTGAAATGGGGTGTTTATTGTGATTGAGTTATAGGTGTGGTAGATTTGTGGCTTATAATTTATTAATGAATTATGGTTTAATTGAAAACTCACCTATATTTTAGTTTGATCAAGGTAACTGATGAAACCGAGGAGATAACAAATATTTCTATGTAATTCACTATTAAAACCCCCTCAGATCCCATTAACATTTAGTTTTTTGTTGCATTTTCATACATTTATATGATTTGGAAAAATAAAATAAATCTGGTTTTATTTATTTATTTTATTGATATTGTCGAATCCCAATTAAATTCTAAAATTAATTATCAATAGAATCATATTAATAATTTTAATTTATTTTATCATTATTATATTTAACTAAACAAGAATTACATTGATCATTTGGGGGTTTTTATTGTTTTGTGTTTCCCTTACTAGAGAGGCTCATTATGTGTATGGTTAAAATAATTTTTTATATGTAAATTTGATGTCCATATGTAGTGGTCGTTATCCTCAAATGAATTAAAGATATCACATAAGGGTCCTCACATCACACTACGTAAGGAGAATTGGAATATTTATTGAGAAACATATTTGAAGAGTTTTTTCAGTCAAATTCCCATATATTTATATATAATCCAAATTCTTCATGCTCACATAAGAGTATTTAATAATCATCCAAAAACCAATTAATTAGTGCCTACTTCATTCTATATATCTCTAGATGAGAACCTCTCAAGCCAAACCTATCCAGATTGAGCAGCATTACCCCTATAACTAAATAAAACAATTCAACTTCAAGAAACAAAAATATTTAATCTAATATGTTCAACTGACTGCCAAATATAATTTAAACAGTTATAATAATATATCATGATTGATTTCACATCAACTCATCTAACCATGTAATATATCAAATGATCACAATCCCTCACCACATTTCAATTTTCCATGACAGAAACAATCCATGATAAGTGAAAAACCACTAATGGAGATCAAAAGATATAGTAAGAAGAAGATTTGACCTACCGTGGATAATTATGATGGAAAAAAGGAAATAAAAAAATAGTTTTCAGAAGAAGTCTAATTATTCAATAAATCCATTCATGTATAAGATGATTGAAACTGAAGAATAGAGAAATTATTTTTGGAATGGAGAAGTTGTCCCACGATTGATGAAAATTTGACACTGATCATGAGCCAATTATGGGATATGTGTGGCTGATAATTTAAAATCAAAACCATATAACTATTCTATGTTTATTGTATTGATTGTTCTTTGGTTTATTTTTCATCATAAACATGTTTGACAGTGCATCATGTGATCAATAAATTACATATGATGAATAGTGAATATTTGTGTGTTTAATGGGATAAAATAAATGAATTGAACCAGAACCCTAGGGTGAGAATGTGTCCAGTGCTATAGTAATTTATTATTGATCGTGTTGTCTAATCTTGAGAGGAATAATATTCTAATCCTTTTTTATTCGATCAAGTAAATAGACCATTTATATTCATCATGAATAAGAAAAGATACAGAACGGTTTATTTTGGTTATTATACTCTACGGAAGTGTAAATCTTGTTCTCCCTTTGTAAGGTATGGGTTAATATAATGGATATAGTAGCTACATCAAGGTACACAAGGCAACATCAAGGTAACTACTACACTGTAAAGGCCACATAAGAATAACATTCCTCTACTTAATGATCATTGAGACATTCAAAATGCTATCATATGGACCAATGTAAAGGTTGAACCATTCAATATAGATATCACATGGAATCTAAATCTAAATATGGTCAAAAAGAATACCATGAGTTTTGTGTGGGTATCTTTGAGGATTAAATCGAAATTCCCAATAACGGCGAGCATGAATGAAAATCATATTAATATACATCGGGTCTATCCAAATTTTGTAATAATCTCTTTATTTGTACATGTGCCCACATGCTAAATGAACAAGGAGATGTATATCATGGGGAGAATGTCAATGAATATATAAAATTCTTATTAGAAAATCATGACCCCCATGCTATATATATATAAATAATCAAACAAATTTACTCAGCTCTATATATGAAGAAATTATTTTTGTTTTCTAATGTAAATATATATTAGTTTCATGGAAGGGGGATACTGTAATATAGATCCAGAAAATAATTATAAATAGAGAATTATTTTCTCAAGGGAGGTGGATGCTTCAAAAATTACTTGATTAAGATAAACTGCTACTTTCCTTCTGGTATCATTTTAATTATAATTATAGAATGATGGAACACAAAACCATTAGTTGATAAGTTGAAATGATTCCCCATTACCCTATTAATGAATTTAGTATTTTAATTCTTAATCTCTATTTTTCATTTCTATTTAATTATTTAAATTTTTCAACATTATGATATTTCATTATTATATCCCACATTAATTCTTCATTTATTATATATAAGTTTTCACACTCAGGACACTTAGGTTTCCTCCTGTAATCATGAGATTGAGTAGTGGGTTAGTGTCAAGGTGATTTAAAATATTCAATAATTAGTCATTGTTATGGAAGTTGGTCCATTGATTGTTTATTCATACCAATTGAGCCAACAAAAATTGTAGGGGTAATCAGTGATGTTTAAATTGATTAGAAAATGAACATGATTGTAATTGTAATATTAATTTAATGGGTAAGAATGAAAATATTTGATGTTAAACCTATTTATTTAAATCTGATTTATAACATGTCTCAATTGCATCAATAATACAATATTATCACAATTTTCACACAATAAACCCCTTAAACAAAAAAATGAAACCTCTATAACACACTCTTTTATAATGAAAACTCATGTTACACTTATTATATATTATGGTTAATATAGTCATTTTATTATGTACCATGACATGAATCTAATTAAACTACATAAATTTCTAGATAGTCCTGTATTTTACAATTATTTTTTTAAATTACTTCATCGCTTGACTATATCAAGTTCATATCACTCAATACATTTTATCCAATGTTCAATGAAATTATGATGATGATAATAAAAAATTCATGAATCACAAAATAAGTTGAGATATATTTTTTAAATTACATTGACTATCAATCCCTCATAATCTAAATTTTTTCAATGAGTCACCATATGTAGTGAAAATGTGGATGACTATGTGGATCAATTAAATTATAACTTAATATAATTATATACATGAAACATCAACAATAATAATTATCATTAAAAATATATTATCCAAAAATTCATCATTCTTTGAGTTAGAATATACCAATTCCTACAAATTTTTCATTGAATGAATAGAGAGTTTCATAACTAACATTTAAATAATTTGGTGATTTTTCCCTATATTTATTCCCAAATGAGTTTTAGCATAACATTATAGCTTTAAGGTGTACAAATTATCCATTGATGGTTATTACTATTAGTACATCTTAAAACTATAACCTAGACAGATCACCACATGTTAAGAACATCACAAGTACTTCCTCCAAAAATATTTCCCTACATCATGGAGTTCCCAGTTGATAAAGGATATATATTGAATCAGATAAGAAAGTTGATAATCCCTATATAATGTTTTGGAGATATTCGATAATCTGACATCCTTATGACCCATGAAAACATAAAAATAACACCATTTAATATTATTATTTTACCAAAGTTTTATGTATGATGACAAAAACCTACTGGATGTTTCTTATAGAAGAGAACTAGTTGACAATTGCCACTATAAATTCTACAAACTCATTGGGATTATTTCTAAAAATTCCAAAAAAATATGTAAAGGAACCAAATTAGGGTGAGTGAATTAAGTAAAGGCTTATAAATCTCATTTATATAAAAACAAATTGTAATAAAAAATCTAACTTGTGAGATAGGTAGTTCTGTAGTATTTTTTAAATCTGTTATTTCTGCACTCCATTTATTATGATAACTCTATAATTCCATGGAGTAGTAAAGTGATGGATTTTATAAAGTATATGGAACTAAAATTTCTAAATCCATGATATAGAAACAATCCCTGAAACTACCAAACTATAATAAAGGATTCATAAGGTGTTCCAACATTCAATATGTAGTCAGATACCAACAACCAAAAAGATCCCCTAAAAATATATTTTTCAACAAAGTTTCCATCCACACCCTTTTAGCGATGAAATAATTGTTCTTCCACTTGTTAAAAACATGGAAATAACCAAGAATCCATTATAAATGAGCTAGTTAATAAATTTTTGGAGTCTCAAACCACTCAAAAAAACAACCTTCAACACTCAGGGATTATCACTAAAGGATATGTAAGGAATGTGAAAAAATATCATGTCTACCTTAAATAACTTAAAAAATTATGTTTTTTGTAAACATAAAACTTATTAAATTAATAACCCCAATAATAATGTTATTTTAATTTCTTAATATAGTGTAAAATACCAAAAAAAAATAGAATATTGATATTAAGTCAATTCAAGAAAGGGTCTGCATGATGAACCAGAATAATTTATCCCTCAAAAAGATCAAAAAGAGAAATTACCTAGAGAAACAGCCCCATTAAAGAATCAAATGGGGATAACCATGATATAAGATGAACATCTTCCCAATCCTCCCTTCACTTTATAGATTAAGCTACCAAATAAAATCAATGATTATTCATTATAATAAGAGATTCTTGAGATATCAAAAAGATTATAGATCAACATCTTTTTTTCGGTAGCCATCTTACAAATCCTAATAGATAAAAAATCATCAATAATATGATCATTAGGGTGCGAAAAGTTCAGGTTCATGAAAAGATAAATTTAGGTATAATTTTATCTTCCCTTTTTACCACACAAATTACTAGAAAATTTCATGATCTAATTACTATCACTATCACATTCATTATTGGACAAATTTCTTTTACAAATGTGTAGTGTGACTTGGGAGAATTAATTAATGTAATGTGTTTCTAAATTTTTTTCCCTTATATATATGAGGTCTCAAATCCACCTGATTGGTTATAAAATCAGATGACTAAATAACACCCAATCCAGTAGGAGTTCAAGAGGATATTTTTGTTATAATGAATTAATTTTTCCCCACTGATTTTTACCTTTTTAACATGGATGAATAAATTAATGAATCTCACTCCCCTATAATTTTATACTGGGCATTTTTAAAACATTCAATACTATAATAATGGTTTATGAAGAAAACATCCAAATTAATTATTAAAAACAATTAGTGAAATTTGACATTATTTTTTACATTTTTTTCATCCATGATGAAAAATCTATGTTTTCAATTAACCACATTCAATTGCCTTATCAGTATAACGAAGAAATTTAACTTTTGGATGATAAAATTTGATTATGATAATCCTTATAATAACCTATGTTTTTAAGGAATATGTTTTTGAAAATTAGTTAATAATCAAAACTATTATATATGTCAAATAAAGTTTTTTGAATGATACTTATTATAATGATTTACTTAATATTTCCACTAATTCTTCTGTATTACATGTGAAAACTCCCAATATGTATAATATCATATTAAAACAATTTTCAGAACATCCCCTAAAAAAGATTTCAAAATATTACCCTCAGACAAAAACTATTCTTATTTGATGGAAAATATCAATCATCCATTCATTATTAAATTTTTTTTATTTCCAATAAGTAACAATAAATTAATGAAATTTTGAAACAAAACATTAGGACCACTTTTGGAACCTTATGGGATATCATAAAGATTATTCCTACCACCTATATGCACTATATTTGTATAGATTTTGATTCAAAACCTATGAAAATGTTATAAAGTATGCTCATATTGACCCTCGTGTAAATTATAAAATTGGAGTTTATAGATTATTGGGATGTGGAATCATTTACCAAGTCATGTACTCCTAATGGGATAGTCTAACTCAAATTTTTCTTAAGAAGACAAAATAAAATGTTGTAACAAATGTGAACAATTATTTAATATCTACATGTATTTAGAATATTTATAGATTTTAGATTGATTATTGGAAATTAAATATTGTTAAAATAAAATAACACTTCCTCGTTTTTTTTATAGGCCAAATGTATTAAATCATAGCTTGAAAATGGATACATTGTTTTGTTAAGGAATTTTCATGTATTTTAATATTTAAATAGCTCTATAAAACTATGAAAAGACTATACTCACCTATAAACATTGCATGTTAATTTTTGTAAGACCTAATTATAAGCTGGTGGGAGGAATTATTTGACGATTTTACTATTCATTTAATCTTTTTTAAAACATATATTGAATTTTATGAAATCATTTTAAATAATTAAATTAATAAAACATGGTTAAAAACATTAAAAATTAAATTTAATGATGGATACATGATATTTTTTAAAACATATATTTTTTATGATGGTATTTAAGTGGAAAAGGCCAAAAGTGCACTTATTTTTTTATAACCGTACCCTAAAATTGTGAGACATATTCAATAATTATTCTAACATAATGGATTTTACAATGGAATTGTGAAACAAATTAGAATGCTTAATTTCCCCTCTAATTATATACTCTATAATGTCACTGAATTTATATTTGACGACTCAAACATGATAGATTTGGACATGATAAAGCATATCCTCAACATAACAACCATAATATAACCACCTAATATAAATGAACCATTTGGTATATAATGTGACATTTTACAAAAAATTATAGGATATGTAGCTTTAAAAGAAAATTTATAAACACTTATAAGTGACTTAATACACTCTATTCAGCCTAGAAATGGATCAAATGAATTTTTCAATAATAAAGAAGGAGTCTATTTCAATTGTTGTTAGATTATAATAAAATTATCTTTTTGATAATTTGGTGTAAATTAACTATATTTTCCAATCATGAAATACTCATTTATCTAATCAAGAAAGTTTCTGAAAATAAAATTCAAGTGAAATAAATAATTCTATTACAAGACCTGAACGTTGAGATCAAAGAAATTAAGGGTTATGAAAAACTTTTGGAATACCACATGAGTAAGTTACCTCACACTGCCAGTTTCGAACCACCAACATAAAAAATCTTAGATGAATCCTTCCATAGTGAGTAATAATAAAATATCAAACATGATCTCTATTATTTTTATTTATTCAATTATGAAGTGACATTAAAGGTACCCCCATTATAAATTAAGCTACAATGATTTATATTTTAATATGATTCTATGTTTTATATCTAAGAGGATTCATATTTATGAAAATTTTATAATTACCATGAAATTATGAGATACATCCATGGGAATGAGATTAAGTTCATTCTTATATATTATCATACCCTTATACATAAAGGCCATTTTGAAACATAAAAACTTATATTAATAAATTATATGTTGGTTTATTTTGACAATTAATTTTTAAACTATAATGAACATCTTTAAGTCATTCCCAAAATATCAAATATATAGTGGTGTTTTAAAAAAATGAAATTCATCAAAAGAAAATTAATTTGGTTAAACTATTTGATGTTTGTGGATTGGATTTCATGGGACCATTTCCTACGTTAGTTGTATTTTACTAAATAATTTTATTGGTACATCATGTTTCATATGTAATTGAAATAAAATACACTATAAATATTGAATCAAAACATGCAATTGAGTTTCTAAAATCAAACATTGTATTGAAGATTTGGAGTACCTAAAGCAATAATCAGTGTCCTTGTAACACACTTCCACAATAAGAACATACATTCCTCTATAAACTAGTATGGAGTGCATTACAATACCGCAACTACCATTCACAAACATACAAATGGTTAATAAAATGTGTCTAATGGGGAGATAAATATAATTCTAGATATAGTAGTGAAAAACATCCAAAAGGGTTTTAATAATAAGATTAAATATACACCATGGGCATAAACAACTTCCTATAATACCCCTTTTGTCATATCCCCTTATATATTTGTTTAGGGAAACAATTTCACTTATCATTTGAGTTAGATCGTAAATCATATTTGTTTACAAACAATGTGGACTTACATTATAGGAATCATGAAGTGTAGCGAATTCTACAGATTATAAAACCCGATGAGCTAATAAGGGAGTTATAAAGAACAACCTACATTACATGGAGACAAATATTGATATCAATTAATGATTAATCAATAATATATTCATATATTTTTTATATTAACTTATGTTATTATATTAAATAATGATTCCTATTCTTATTAATAATCATATCATGTGGATTGTACCATATGTGGTAACTAACACATTTTTTATTTGGTGTATTTGATAATAATTAAGATTAATAATAGAACCCCTTCCAGGAAAATGGCCAAAATTTTATGCATTACCATAAATAATTTCTAAATGTAATAATGGATTATTATAAACTCATATATACCTCCATTTAATAAAAGATTTCTAGTTTTTCACTTTAATAAATATTTTTTTGTGAAACAAACTCTTAATAAACCTAAATAAATTCTTGATAGTGTAAAATAGAATTGTTCTTGAAATAAGTTTCTAGGGTTGGGATAAGGAATATATGATATAAATACATTTTTATTTTATTTTTTATTTACTATGTTCCTTTCCCTTGAAATGAAATAAATTAATGTTTGTCACAATCAATTTTTTAGGGATTTGTATATAATTTTTTATTGCTTAGGTTTTTTATTTAAAGTGTTTTGTTGGATAGGAAAAGATGATCTAAATACATTAATATCATGGAAAAGTAATCTTCTAGAGTTTAGAAAGTTCATTGGTTATGAAATATTAAGAGTTAAGAATATAATGATTTAGTTTACATTCATTCCATTGATATTTCCTTCTTTATAACTAAAAAAGGAGATAAAAATAAAATAAAGCATATTGGGAACCAAATAACTACATTTGTGAACAAGAAATAATGAACTTGGACATATGTAACCTACCATTAGTGATTAATTCACACATCATGGAGACTCCTTAATATAAATTTATATATTTTTTAAAAATTGATGTATAAAAATTAGTTTATAATTGGTATAACAGTCTACCTAAGATAATGAAATAATATATAAGAACAATTTACATCAAATAAGAGTTAGAAAAACCGAAGAGTTCGATTATAACACATTTATTATATTACCTTATTACAAAAATTATTCATTGGGGATACATGTGAACATAGGAGGGTTTATTTTTCGGTTTACCTACACACATTCAATAATTCATTTTCACAAATTAGGATAGGAGATATATAGTAAGTGATAACTGAAAAAGGGGATAGAAATATTTGGGGAATTGTGAAATTAGATGAACAGTGGATAATAAATATATCGATATATCATTTTGTAAGTAGAAAAAAAGTGTGAAAATGAATGTTGGTTGAAGAATATTAGAGGAACGATATTTAAAAATAATCACTTTATAAAATATTAATTCCACTTGGGTAAATTATATCAACAACATAAAACTAAACTTTATACACATATTTATGTTACGTAGTGAATTAAAGTCATAGAGAATTCATGATGATTCAAATACTTGATGATTCTAGTTATAGTTTGTGTAATTATTTCTATCCTAAACATATATATTCAAATAAAAATAATTAATTATGTTACCACAATGTATCATATTCAAAGTGTGATGGTTTGATAATCATTGAAATTTAATGAATTTTGTTTTTGTATTCAACTATTATAATTCTCCGAAATCCCATCAAAATATAATAATTTATCACATTTTCCTAATTAAAATTTATTTGTGTAAATAAAATAAACATGGTTTAATTTTTTGATTTTATTGATAGTTTTGAATTTAGAATGAAATCATTAATGAATTTTAGTAGGATAATTATCATAAATTTTACATGTTATTTTACTTTTATATTTATATGATGAATTAATATAGTAATATTCTTAGGATTACATACATTTTTAGTTACCCCTTAGTGATAAGAATAATTTTCCTAAGGGTAACATAAACATGGATACGTAAAGGAAAATCCAAATAAAAAAGGTCATTATCCTTATAGAAATATATGTTTTCATATAAGGATATTAACATTATACTATATATGGTTTCGTATAATGTTGTATAATATATATAAGGGTTGTGTTTCATCCATCCGGTTTCTATGTAATGGTGAAGCCACATTCATCATGATCATGTAAGGTGCTTCATCATGAATCCAAGCATATCCTTGAATCATAGCCTAATTAAAAATCAACAACACTAGATAAGAACCTATAATGATAAAAATTACCAACACTTTCTACATTATACACTACATCTCAACTATTTTCATCACCTTCAATCTATCACAATCTTAATGCTATAATGTTCAATTGAAAAAACACTTTAATTGAACCTACCACAAGAACATATATCAATTAAATATGAAACAACTCATCAAACCTTATGATATTTAGACCAAACACAATCCCTTTACACATTTCAATAAATCATTTCAAACACAATCCACATCATGTAACTAATTGCGCTCTATGATTTCAAGCAACCCTAAGAAGAATATATGACCTTCCTTGGAGACTTCATATGGAAGAGGATAGTTAAAGGTACCAGATTTGTGAATTAAATTGGTTAATGACCTGATTTATTCTTATATATAATTATTATTACAAAACTAACTAGAAATTATCATGAGTTGGAGAACATGACCCAATCATTGAGAAAATCCACTGTTTGCATTAACTGAAAAATAGGATAATCATATATATATATTAATCTAAAATCAAAAGAGACCAAATGTTATGATTTGATGATAAATATTTAATTCAATAAATTTTGATAATTTTTATAGGATTTATTTTTTATGGAAATTGGTTATCATGCTCACAATCAATGTGTTTTCACGAAGAAGTATGAAATCACACTAGGTTCTTGATCCCTTATCTGGGAGGAATTTCAAAGGGATGGTGGTAACTCAATATTCAATATGTGAATCAAACCAAAACATCATGGTGTGATTGTGTCCATTACTATGGAGAATAATTATTGATCATGATATCTTATCTTGAATGGAGTATGAATTAATACATAAACTCTTTGACCTTGGATAGAGACCATCTATTTTCTTCCTGAAGAATACAAGTTGTAGAAGAGTATCATTTAGTTCACCAATTCTATAGAAGGGAAAACCTAACAAAACCTTTTATATTTAAGGGTAAATATAAATTCTATTTTTTATATATCAAGGTATATAATTCTGCATCAAGGTAACTAATACACTATGAAGGAAAACTTAGGGTGAAATGTGTGTCACCCCAATATAATCTAGTATGCTTCCTTTTATATTTATACTCTTCGATAGGTTACTAACATAATGAAATAAATATTATTATTTAACTATAATAGTCATCTAGTAAATGTTGGGAATGGTGAGAATTATTTATATTCTGTAAATACAGAAAATATATATTAAACTCGTTTTAAAATTAATTCATTGTTTACTAATTAATTAAAAATTAAAACCAATAGTATTTAAATGATGTATTTTTATAAGAACAATTTTTATGCTCACACTGAAATTTTGTAATAATAAATTTTATTAATCACTATTAGTTAAATATATTAAATAAATATATATATTATATATTCAACCAAATATTTTTACATTAATCATAACCATTTTTAGATGTAGAATAAAAAGAAAAAAAATCCAATTTTAGACATAAAAATTATATATTTTTCTAAACACATCATTACATCTTTTTAATGGTGAATTTTTTTAAATATAAATATTCACAAACATAAAAATTATCCTTGACAAAATAATAATTATTTTTGATGCCATAATATCAAATTTTACTTTGGTTAAATTTTTGTTATTTTTCTGATAACTTTCATTTATGATGAATAGAACCGTAACCATTAGAATAAAAATAAAACATTTAGAAATAATAATTTGTAAATTATAATAATAAACTCACCAATTAAAATATTAATAATATTTATTCTTCTTATAAATATTAAAATGATATAATTTTATCATAGTATATGTACATAAATATTTTAGAAATAATAAATTATGTTTTTATATTTTTATAAATCATAGATGTTTATTATCGATTTTATATTTATTATAATGATTTATAAGAACATTAATATTCAATAAATGTATTCAAAAAATAATATTTTTTTCCTTATGATTATAATAGAAATTTTTATAACATTAATTATTTTTTCAAAGTGTTATAAATTACGTTATAATTTTAAAATCAATATATATATGAAAAATAATGATTTTAATTGAAAATTGAATTTTTCTTAGTATAAAAATTATTTTCATAAGATGTAGTTCATTGTTAAATTATACATGTTGAAAAATTCTTCAAGTGAATTTTGTTGATTTTTCGAAAATAGTTGAATATTTGGTGAATTTTAAAATACAATTATTTACATTATATATACATTACAATTACAATATAGTATTCATTGATTCGTGGATGATGTAATCACATTGGGTTCAAACACACATGTAATATTTACAAAAATTATTCATAATAATCAATATTATTCATGTAATGGCCAAAAGTTTTCAATGGACATTTACTTCATATGACTATACTATATAATAACTTGATATCACAATATAATGAACTATTAAATGCTATGTGACTTTAAAAAAAAGTTTGTAATAATTTTTATTTGAATTTAAAAAATCTGACATACACAGTTTCGATCTAAAAGATATTTAGAGTTCAATAAGGAAAAAAGTAATATTTAGTGAATAGTATTTTCCATTTATGAATAGTTACATACCCTTGTGAATAGTGATATACACTAATGAATTTTAACCCATGTTCTGATTTTATATAAAAAATATTCTAGTGGAAGCACGATATACCTATACCTTGGAATAAGAAAATAAAACTTTTAAAATTATTATTTCTCTAGTAAATTGTTATTTTAATTAAATTTTAAATTTATCATACATTGGGAATTATCATTGAAAATTTATTTTTATTTTTGGATTCCACATGTTGAAAAATGGTTAGTGTGAATTTTCTAATTTTTTCTAAAATACATGATTTTTTATTAACAGTAAAATACAATAATTCACAATAAATGATAAAACTGAATTTATATATTATTCTTGATCCATGGATAATGTAAATGGAAATTGGTTTGAACACACATGCATTTATTAAAATTCAATGTCATGTAATCATCAATATTGGTTGTCTTATAGAAGAATAAGAAACTAATGATTACAATGTTATGAAAACTCTCCTCCTCTACACTATAAATACCACCATCCTTACCTCTTCTCTTTACTCCTCCTAAGCCTTGTGACATGCCAATACTCTACTGAAATCTCTCCTCAAGATCCTACACCACTTCCAAAATCTCCTCTTCTCTTCAAAATACCAATATCATCTCTCCTTTAGAAGCCTCTCAAGGATGTTTTATTTTATAGTTAAATTCCTGTTTTCTTTTATTTCATTTTCTTTTCATGTTAATGTGTTTTATTTTATATATTCACCTATAATCATTCAAATATAATGAAACATCCATTACCATACATTTACTGTAATTTTTTTATGGTAATGGACTATTTTATTATCGTCTCTCCATTAATCTGGTTTTATTTTAATACTGAAAATGCCTATTGAGATGTGTTAATTTAGAATAATCATGGGTGAAAGGTTATCAATTTAAATTACCATCATTAAATATGGTTATGACACCATTTTCCTGGATGAACCAGACTATAATATATATATTATTTTCTATATATGTTTCTAGAATCTTTTTGTACACATGGTTTTGGTTTTTAAAAGAAAACATGTTCTTTGGGGTCAAAACCCACCACTTAACCCAAAAAGTAGTCATTAGCATTTTATATAATGATTCGTTATCACTCCAATTAACTAAATTAAATTTTCAACTATGTAACCTTATGTTTTCTCAATCATAAAATTTTACCTCAATTCTGTATGAACACTGTCATCATATATCTTTATCCAATCATGAACTGACCATTAAAACCAAATAAGAAATCAGACCCGAACGATGAAATTAACACTTATAACCAATAAAAAAATTTATTAACATAAAAATTCAATAATAAAATTTTAAATATATAATAGGTTCTTTAATTTATAAATCATGACCCTAATTTTATTATTCAGGTTATTAATATCAAGTGGATAACACCATCCGACTTAAGGTAAAGGGATCCTCTCTATTTCACATTTACACAGATATGTCCTCTATGATATGCCATTTTATGTGTAATACCTAATGATGGAGTATGATATCTCACCTCCCCCATACATTCCCCATGATTTTTACATGATTAGAAACCCAATTCTATCTCATGAATCTTTATTATGTACACCTGATACCATGCTGATAATTTGTAATGAATTATACCTTACCACATTTATTCCTTCAGGTTGCACTATATTTATTTTTTACCCGAATGATGTTTTTTTATTTCTATGTACAAATTATACATGGTCTTTATATTCTTCAAACTTATTTTAAGGGATTCATCGATCATTATCTTTTGGAGATATATATTCATTTAAGTGAATCCCTCCTCGATACTTCATGATAAGTAAACTCGTTTTATGGGATCTTCCCAAATTTAATCTCAATTTCATGTTCACTCTATAATTTATTTTATGAAATGGATTTATTACCACAATCAGTATTTTTCTCATTAAATACCTCTTGTTTCACTTTGTGTTTTATATAAATGTTTTTTCATTTCTGTTTTGAACGCTCTATAGTATTTTTCTTTAAACAACAAAAAAATGTTTTAAATTCTCATATTTATCAAATAAATTTCATACATGTTATCACATTTGTTTGAAATCACATAAAATTTTATATTCTTATTTACCATATGAACATTCTTTTATGTTATAATTCATTTCCTTCATATACACTTTCCTAATTCACCCATTGGTTATGATTTATGTCATGATTGTGGTACAAAATTTATTCCAACGGTAACCCTAATGTTTATGTAAGATTGATTATGTATAATTGTTTATGTGGAAAACATATTCATTAAATGTAATATGGGTGCCCCAGATATCGCTCAACCACAATGCGTAAATTTTAGTCTCAAGAGACGATTCTGTGCGATGGTATTTGCGGTTAGCCTTGGGTTGTGCTACAATGTTCAACAGTCTTGGTGGGTTGCCTTGGATTTTGATATTATGGGAAACGGTCTCGTCAGTTTTCCTTGACTTTTACTATATTTATGTTTTATGTTTATACCACATTTTTATGATTCCATGTATAAATTATCCAATGTTTATATGTTATGATTCCATATGTTACATGCCTTTTTATTTCATCATGCCATGTCATATCTCTCATGTGATAGAGATTTGTTCTTATGCTTATTCCCTTACTAGGATTTTACCTCATCTATTTGTTTATGTTATCCCCATGTAACCCTATGCAAATTATTGAGCACAATTAAAAATGTGGGATCAATATGAAGTTTAAATAAAAAGATGTTTTTATAATTTTTTATTATGTACCTAGTCTTCCAAGACACAAGACATTTTGATCTGAAAAATGTATTGTAATGTAAAATAATATTTAAAATCATGTATTGTTATATATGAAAATGAGAGGGTCTTTATAGTTGGTATCAAAGGATGGTATTATTATTTTTGAATATTAATAATGTAACAACATAGTGAGAACCATAAAGATGTGAATAATTATTAGAAACAATACCTAAATATTGTTAAGTATGAAGTCAGTGGTTTATCATGAATATTATTCCCTTTATCGATACAAATACATAGAGGTAGCTCTGGAAAATATGTACATTGGAGTGAAAAATATGACAAGGAGTTTTGGGCTTGACTCTGGGTATCCTAGAATATGACAATGAGCCTTGTTGAACTCTTGGTTTGATACTCCAAGGGGATATGACTTGGTAAATTATTGTGCTTAGTACAAACCATTATTAATGTAATAAATAATCCCTTAACAATATAAGTTATGAAATAGATCGAGGATAACCTATATTTAAACCTAAAGTGTCACAAGATAGGATATACTTCCCCTTTAAAAGTTTATCCTTTTATGTTCTAAGATTCATCTTTATTCTCAATAGCATTGTATTCAAGCCTTATAATTTTTTGTTTTTTCTTATTTAATTGAGTTAAATTGAAGAATAGGTTCTAAATACCAATGTGATATGCAATGTGAAGATTTCCCTATTGAAATACCTGATATGATGGGAATGGGTGCTAAAAGCATCATGATAGTAATTTCTTATCTGGATGACGTTATGAATAATAACTTGAGTCATGTTGAACGACATCCTCCTTGAAGGAAATTCCATGTTTTTGTTGAATTTCCCATGCGGGAAAGGCCTACTATGTTTAAAGGATATTATGATCCCTTCCTCGGAGAACTGTGGATTAACACCATTGAAAAATATTCTCCATCCTCTAGACCTCGGCAGACGAGAAATTTTTATTGGTAGTTTATCATTTAGATAAGGAACCTGATCAATGGTGGAAACATATGAGGAATAAAAATTCCCATGTGGATATTGATTCAATGTATTTAGAGGAATTAAAATTGATGTTATTTAATCAATATTTTCCTCAATCCCTTCATTTCATGATAGAATTAGAGTTCCATGGACTCATGTAGAAGGGATATGAGTGCATTAGGGAATATGAAGAAAACTCTGCAAGGTTTTCAGGTACGCCTGTGGCTTTGTCATGAACATCATAATCAATGTAGATCGCTTATTTAGCAGAATTATATCGCGTCTACAGAAGGTTTTGGTGATCCTAGAATTTTGCTGTTATGAGGAGACTGCAGTTTGTTCCCTCAAGGTTTAAAATAATATTGGTGATTTTCAGTGGCATAGGGGCCTGGTGATAAAATGAAAAAAATGTAGAAAAACATGGGTGGTTCAACAAACAAATTCCAGATGGAAAGAAGCATGAATATCCCACTTTTAAAAGTTGTGGGAGGAAGCATCATTGGAACTGTATAAAGGGAACCAGAAATTTGTTCAAATATGGAATGCTAGGACCTCTGGACAAGAACAACTGAAGAGATATAAAAAATCCTGCTAATGTGGTCAAATAAAGGAATGTTTATATCAATACTCATCTAGTAGTGAAATGTTACATGTTCTATGAGAATAGTGCATTATGCAAACAATTTCTCTACGCCAAGGGTTTTTGGTGGAAATCAACAACAACATCCAAGGAAATAAGGAAGGAATTGTTCTATAACTAATACCGAGGTGGATCCGAACAATGATGTGGTGACATGTACACTTGTTATTCATTCTAGAATAGTGAACATACAATTTTATTCGGTTTCTACGAATTCATTCATATCTAGAAAGTTTAGTATAACTATTCAAACACCACCTCAAAATTAGGAGGATAAATTATCTATGAGAACAAAGGATGGGAAAATTATTGCATCCATGTTTTATAACACCTCCCAGGTAACGGTTTGCGGACTGAAACTGCTAGAAAATCATGTCATACTTCCTTTAATGTATTTTGATGTTGTCTTGAGCATGGATTTTATATCTTTATACAAAGATAACATAAAATTACAGGAAAGGGAGATCACTCATCACATCGGGAAGCATCGTCTGATTCATTACAGGTGTAATGATGAAGATGAACATCCTTTAGAATCATTGTATCATGTGTGGATGTGGATTTATTATGAACAAGCATATCTAGCCTAAATGATTGAGACAAAGGAAAGAATCATTCCAGAAGACATGCACATCTTGAGGGATCACACTAATGTATTTATTGAAGAGTTTTATTTCCTTCCCCTGGGATGATAAGCCATGTAATCAATTGAACATATTCCTAGATATCTACAAATATCAAAGACAAATTGTATAATGGAAACTATATATATTGAGTACATGAAGAATAAATTGCAGTAGAATCTAGAGACTGGTTTTATACACATGAGTGCCTCACCTTGGGGTGCACTAATCATCTTTTTTTTTCAGGAATAATGATGGATCAATATTCCTTTTAATGATTATTGTGATCTCAATAAAATCATGATAAAGAACATGTTTCCCATTCCATGGATCGATGAATTGTTTGATGAAATTCGTGGGGCCAATTATTTCTCTTCGGTTGTAACTTCAATCAAGATATCACCAATTAAATGTGAAGAAGAATAATATTCCCAAGACTTCTTTTTGAACAAGGTATAGACAATATGAATTTATATTTATTCCCTTCAAACTCAATAATTCTCCAGCAAATTTCATTTATGAAATGATTAGATTCTTTAGATATTACCTCAACCAATTTTGTGGTAGTCATTATTGACGATATTTGGATATACTCCAAAAGAAAGGAGGAACATGAGGAGCATTTGAATATTATGTTAAAGATATAGTAAAGAGAGAATTTGAATTAAAATTATAGGAAATGTGAGTTATATATGGAGGATGTATCCTTCACGGTGAATGTTATCACCACAAAAGCCATATATATGGACCCTTCCAAGACAAAGGTAATTAAAGAGTGGCGCATGCCCCATATGTAAGGGAGATCGACTTATTTTTGTGTCTGGATAGATATTATTGATGCTTTGTGAAGATAATTTCATGATTTTCTATGGAAATGACTAAGAAGACATGAAAATAATTAATGTTTGTCTAATCTCAGGAATGTGGAGATGATTTTGAGGAGATAAAAAAGAGTTTAATCACTATGATAGTTCTTACACTCCCAAAAATTGGATTACTCATTGTGGTATAAAGTTATAAATTTAAGAGGGGCATAGAAAGTGTACTAATGAAAAATCAAATATTGATAGCCTACACCTCAATACAGCTAAAAATACATGATAACAACTATCTTTTTCATGATCTATAGTTGGCAGCGGTGATCTTTGGATTGAAAATATGGTGGCATTATCTCAATAAAGAAAAGTTTGAGATATATTCCGACCACAAGAGTCTCAAATTTATATTCACACAAAAAAGATTAATATTTTCAAGGTAATATGGATTGGTATCACCATGTATTATGACAGCTCAATCCCCTACCTTCCCTGTAAAGAAAACTATGTGGATGATTCTCTAAGAAGAAAGGATCCTACATCATTATGAATGATGAGAATTTAAAAGGATCTGATATACATATATTTACGTAGGATGGACATGGGAAACATCATGGGAGGAATTGAATCAATCCATTCTCAAATAGTTGACAACCATACCTCATGGAGAAAATAACAGATTCTTAATGAAAAGATGTGTAAATTCAGAAAAGCGGGGAAGCCATTAAAAATAGGAAATACAAAAAGTTTTTTATTGATGAGGATAGAATTGTAATATTTGGGTCACGTTTATCTGTACGATCTGATAAAAATAAAAATAAAGAGATTTTGAATAACCCATATAGCTCTACCTTCTCAATCTACTGAGTGAGCAAAAATATGTAATGTGATCTATGGGATAACATTTGGTGTGACATCATGAAGATAAAGTTTATTGAATATACATCCAACTGCCCAGTATGTCAGTAAGTGAAATATGAGAGGAAAACATATATGTGGATTATGAAACCACTACCGATACCAACATGGATGTGGGAGAACATTAACATGGAAATTGTTACCGAACTTCCAAGGACATTCAGTGGAAACAATTATATATGGGTCAGTGTGGGCTATCTTATGAAGACATATCACATTATCACAATATGATAGAAATTATCATCTAACCAACATTCATAAATTTACATTAATGAAGTGGTAAGGATACATTATGTACCACTATCTATAGTTTTTTATCATGATCCAAGATTCACCTCGATTTTTTGGGAATGTCTCCAACATTATCTAGGCACAGAACTGAACATCAGTACGAACTATCATTCTCAAAATGATGGCCAATCTAAGTTAACTATTTATACACTAGATGATATGTTTATAGAAATTTCAATGAACATAAAAAGTGGATTAGACCAACATCTTCCACTAGTTGAATCATCATGCAACAATTGTTGCCACTCGAGCATCTAAATTGCACTGTATGAAGCTATTTGGGAGAAAATGATAAGAACATATGATTTTTTGGATGAAGTCAATGATCATATGCTTCTAGGACCTGAAATAGTTGATGAAATGATGGAGAAGGTGAAAACCATTCAACAACATATCAAGGTAGCCCAAATTCAACAAAATAGTTATATAGACAATCGTCAACTAGATTAAGAGTTCAATGTTTGAGACATGGTATTTCTACTCATATCTCAGTGGAAGAAGTTCATGAATCATAGAATTAAAGGAATGTATTGTCCCATGTACATCGACACCTTAGAGATTCTTGATCATTTCAGTCTTTCAACCCATCTACTAACTAGTCAACCTACCATATCCAAAGTACATTATTTCTTTCATTATCCCTCTTATGGAAGTACATATCAGACCCTTAAAATGTACTCACTTCAGAGGGGGTATATTTGGAGGATGATATTTCCTACGAGGAGCATCCAGTAAAAATCAAGAGTCATAGAGATAATGTTCTATGTAATAAGAATACTCACCTGGTCAAGGTATTACGGAGGAACAATATGTACAAAGAGGCAGAATGGAAACTGGGGGAGGAAATGAAGGAAAAGAACCTACACCAATTTATTTCGTATAATGTAAAATGAAATTTTGGGGAAAAATTTCATTAACAGTGGAAGAATGTAACGACCCAATGTTTTCAATTGAAATTTCCTTCATATGATTATGAGATATAATCATAGGAAATAAAAAAATAATGAACATCTATGTGCTATGTGACCTTTAAACATATGTTAATCACTTCTATGAGTTGAATTTTGAAAATCTCAGATACACAATTGTCATCAGTTGTTATTTAGAGTCTAATAAGAAAAACATAAATGTTTTTTTGAATAGTAACACACCCTTATGAACAGTAACATACCCATGTTAATAGTGACATAATATAATGAATAGTAACCATAGTTATGATAGTATATAAATAATATTCCACTTGATGTATGATATACCTATATCCTGGAATTAGAAAATAAATGTTTTAATATTGATATTTTTAAAGTAAATTGTGATTTTAATAAAATATTAAAATAATAATATTCAAAAAATTATTTTTGAAAAATTATTTTCATTTTTTGTTTCTACACATCAATAACTAGTTAGGTTCAATTTTTTAGATTTTAATAAAATACATGAATATTTATTAATAGTAAAATAGGACAAATCTCAATAAATTCTAAACAAGAATATATAAATTATGCTTTTAGTCATGGAAAATGTAAATGTCCATTAGTTCAAACTGGAATGCATTTATTTCAATTATTGGTCATGGGATCATCACAATTGGTATTATTATATAAAAAAAAATATTATAATGATTATAATATTGTGAAAACTCTCCTCCCATCCACTATAAATATAGACCATCATTACATCTTCTCTTTTCTCCTCTCAATCATTGTGCCTTGACAATAGTCTACCGAAATCCCTCCTCAAGATCCATCCCCACGTCCAAAATCCCATAGTCTCTTCAAAATACCAAATCCTCTCCCCTTCTGAAGGTTGTCATGGATATTTGATTCGAGATGTAAATTTTCACATTTCTTTTCTTTCTTTTTCTTTTCAAGTTTATTTATTTTATATTCTATCCATACCTCTACTAATCCAAAAGTTATTACAAATCTAGTAAATTAAATGTATTATAATTTCTCTATGATAATGGAATAATTTAATACCATCTCTCATTTACTCTTATATTATTTTTTTTAGAGAAAACACCATTTGATATATGTTAATTTATGACATTCAAGGACCACATGTTATCAATTTCCATTACAACAATCAATTATGGTCATGAAAAAATTTTAATTGTTGATCCAAAAAATTATATGTGTATTATACCTCATCCATGGTTCCGGAGTCCTTTTGTACACACTGTTTTGGTTTATATAAAAACATGTTATTTGTGGTCAAAAACCTCCAATTAACCCTAAAGGTTGTCACTAATGTTTAATATAATGATTCAACTTCACTCCATGTATCCAAATTAAATATTCAACCATGTTACCTTCTATAAGTTGAATAATAAAATGCATCCTCAGTTATGTATGAATTCCTTCATCATAAATGTTTATCCTCACATGAACTGATCATTAAAACCAACCTAGCAAACATACCTGAACTATGAAATTGAATCTTATAACCAATCAAAAAGGAATTGAATGAACATAAAAAGTTTCTAATAAATATTTTATATAAATAATATTTTATATAATTTTATTTAATGAACCTAAGTTGATTATTATGTCCTTTAATGTCTTGTGGAGAACACCATCAGACATAAGGTAAGGGATCCTCTCTATTTTAGTTTCACTCAAGAATGTCCTCTATACTATACCATTTTATGTCTAATCAATAATGACGGGGTACGATTTTGAACATCCACTATACTGATCTCCTTATTTATATGTGATGTGAATCCCCATTCTCTCTCATGAATCCATCTTAAGTACAACAGATACCATGCCAATAATCCGTAACAGATTCTACCCGATTCACATTTATTCTTTCGAGTTGCTCTCTCATTCTTTTTACACAAATTATGTTATATTCTATTTTTATATAAACATTACACAAAATGTTTATATGATTTAAAATCTTTTTTCAAAATTCATCCCTCATTCACTTTCGTGGATATATATTATTTTATGTTTATCCCTTCTTTATACTTCCCAATAGGAAAACTCATTTTTAGCGATCTTCCCAAATTTCATCCTAATATCATGTGCACAATATCCTATATTTTATGCCACCAATTTTTTTATAAAATCATTATTTTTATTATGAAAACATTCATGGTTCACTTCTGGTTTCATATAAAATATTGTTCCCTTCTCTATTTTGAAAGCTATATAGTATTTTGCTTAATGTCGGGATTATGGTACCCAATTCTTTACATTGTTAACCATTATGTTTAAGTAAGATTGACTATGTATAATTATTTATGTGGAAAAAATATTCATTAAATATATGATGGGTGTGCCTAGATAGCACTATAATACGTTGTAAAAATTTTAATCTCATGAGATGATTATGAATGATGGTCTTGGCGGTTAGCCCTGGCTTATACTAGTATGGGAAATAGTTTTGGATGTTAAATGTGAAACATAATAAATCCATGTTTTATAATTCTTCCGTATTTATATTATTCATCATTTAAATGATCACATGTTCTTATTGTATGATTCCATATGTTATATCCCTTTTTATATCATCATGTCATGCTTTCTATCCCATGTGAGAATGATTTGTTCTTATAGTTATTAACATATTGGGATTTTTGCTCATCCCTTTATTCACCTTATCCCCAGGTTTCCCTATGCTGATTTATGAGCATAATGGAAGATAGAAGGTCAATATGGAGTTTAAATAATTTTGTTTATTATGTTTGATTATGTACCTAGTATTCCAAGACACGGGACATTTCGATCCTTGGAATTTAATTTGATGTATAATAATACCCAAAATCATGTAATGTTATATGTGAAATGGTTAACGGAAGACCCAAACCTTGAAGTACATGGACGTTACATTAATTTTATAGAATTCTTAATACATGACAAAAACAGATGCCCAAAGACCGTATTAGTTTTGTGTCTTTGGAAACTCAGAACGTAATCTTCTAATCATGGTGAAAGATCTTAAACATCTCTTAAAAAGATCTTCATGTTTTGGTTTTCTTACCTAAAACCTTTATTTATATCATGGGGAAAAGAAAACATAAAAAGGGTGAGATCAAATTCTCAGTAAGGGTAAACATATAGAAAAAAACAATCAATAAACATTTGAATGCAAAAACATGAACAGAAAATCTAAACATCAAAATCTTGTGCAAAGACATAAATCATGGATGTGAGTAAGACATATATCATAAGGTAACATAAATCATGATAAAATAGAATAGGAATAGAAAATTTAATTGTGGAAAACTATTAAGCACATTATATGATTTCCATAGTAGCCAAGGCATTTCTGACAAGACCATCTTAGTGGACAAAGTTCCTTTCTGAATCGAGTTCACTCCTCATTCCAGTCCTGTATCACTGAACTGGATTAACATACCCTTCCATCCATGTCTATCTCATGAGATATAAATCTTTACCCAATGTATTGGAGGGATATATAGTTCCCACCCATATCATAATGAAATCATTCTTTCGTGTGCCACAAAATCATAAATCATACATCAAAGCATAACCCCTGTAATAGAATGTGATTCTTAAACATCATGCCATCATAACATAATCGATATAAAAAAAAGGATATAATCTCTTCATAAGTTAAATAAAACCATGTAAATAATGGAGACATTATACTGGAAAAATAAACCTATTAAATAATGTCATTTTAGATGGAAAATAGTTTTTATAAAACACTTGAAATGAATTCTTGAGGAAAATATCCCTTTATTTTTCAAAATCATTTTCTTTCCGCAAAATGACATGAAATTTTAAATGAAAAGGGTTTTGTTGAAAATAATAAAGAAATCTTGTAGAAGAAGGTTCATCAAAATGAGGCGTTATGAAACTATAAAAATCCAATCACCCCATATAAGATAAAAATAACATTCTCCTCGTACTTTTATTGGAAAAGTTAATAAGTTCCTCGTTCGGTAAACAAAAGTATGATTACTTTCATAAGATGTGGTAAAATTTAAAAATGAGTAAAAAAGACTTTAAACCTACATGAAAACCTTTTTAGAATACGTGGTCATGGATGATAACAATAACCCCAATAAATAATTACGAATAAACAATCTCAGATAAGAACGAGATTAGAATAGTTATCCCTTACCTTAGGTCAGATATCCTTCGTACGTATCAGAACCTCTTGTATAATGATTTAAATAATGTCATTTACTTATTAAATAATCATATTAATTGTTATTATATCATATATGGTTCACTTATGTCTTTATATTACCCGTTCTTTTGTAAGTTCCTTGTTAAAGTAGCATTTTGGGTAAAATCATTTTATTTATCGTACGTGTTCGGAATTGTCGTTCTTGAAATTATTATTACTTATATAATTATTTACATACTTACAGAATTTAAATCATGATTTATATATCATATATATATTCAGTATATATATATATATAATATATATATAAATAAAATTAAATACACCGTTCATGGAGACGATAGGTCGTACGTACGCATGAACGATGTTTTCCTTTCCTTATTAACTTGAATGGAAGTAAGTAGATGACATATATATATAAACAAATCCAGTAGAATTATTATGTAATAAATTTCATTATTAATTATTATATATAATTTGTAATCATTCTTTAATTGTTATCATGGAAAATGAATCTCATCACATCGTGGAGATGGCAATCTGTATGTACGCATGAGTGATGATATCGTTCCCATATTTTTTGAATGGAATTTTAGTGGATGATATAATATCTTAGAATCATTTATATATTATAATAATCATATATAGTTATTTTTTACACTATTATACCCATCCAAGTAAGGTGGTGGTGGAAAAACTGATTACACCACGGTGTGGAGACGGTATTCCGTACGTACACACGCACGCACGATGATTTCGTTTTCCGTAGGATGAATAGAAGGTGAAATGAGGTTGTTTCATATTTATAATAAAATATCAGTATATTATTGATACTGATTTTATTAATTTATAATGAAACAACTAAAGAAGAATAAGTTGAAGAATATTGAAAACTTGAAAGAATCAGAAGAAGAGATTACCTCTTCCTCAACGCACCTCCTTTAAACATCTTCTGAGTGCACTAGAGTTGGTATTTTGAGAAGAAAAGAACCTCTATGATGTAACAATAAAGTTTGATAAGAGGAATTGGTAGGTACTGGTTGAGCTTCAGGGCTCCAAATGGTGTGAAGAGAAGAGGGAAGGGGTTCCCTTTTTATAAGGGAGGAGAGGGGCACCTTAGAAAAACTTAAAATATTATTTTATAATAAAAACATATATGGTTTTTAATAGCTCCAAATTGATCTTTTTTGAAGCTAAAGTGGGTATGGGTCGGAATCCTCTCATCCATTAGGTTTTAGACAATTTTAGGTTACTATTTTAACCTTATCATTTAGATTTAACTCTAAGTTAAATAATTTAACTTTTACCGTATCTTCTTGTTTTCATTCACTATATGGTTAATTAACATACTATAACATGGAAAACTAACACCAAGTGGTTAATTATTAATATATATAACTTTATATTTGTCATTTGGACAATAATTAGATTTTTAAGGATATATTAACAATTAATAATATATTATTTTCTTTAAAAACTATTTTATGTCAATTTTGACACTATTTGGTAATTGATTTTTTTGAAAATCATAACAGCATGATTAGTTCGAAAAAAGCTAATTAAATCAATAATAACATGTCATATTAACCTAAAAAATTAGTGGAATTCATAAAAAATATAAAACTACATTTATTTGGGTATTTATAACTTCAATTATGTTAATATTTCATTAGTATGGTAATTACTGCATCCTCATTGTGTCATTAATAAATTAAATCATATAATGTATAAAAATTATAAATAAAATACCATTATGTAGGAATATTTTTATCTTTCTAATTAATATTTATAGTCTAATTTATCTTATGTATAACCCTATATTATAAATTTTTTAGTTATTAAACATTGATTTTAACCATTTTGACCCTTCTATAAATAAAATAATAATAAGTGTCTTAATCTAATCCAAGTGGAACTAAAGGGTAATATATTATTACTATGTTTATTTTGTCGAATTAAATGTATTCAATAGAATTAGGAAATGCGTTACGGTAATAGTTATATCATTTTTACCCTTAATTACCCTATTTACATTTAACAGTTGTAAATAAAAGTAAAAAGTTACTATTCACAAAAAATTATTTTTATCTTATTGAACCACATTTTACTCCTTAATATTATCCATGTCTCTCATATTTTCTAAATTCCATTCAGAGAAGTGGTAAAATTATGTTTTATGTAATAATTCAAATTCTCATAGGAGGTGGGTAAAAGACGGTAAAATTCAATAAATTTTTTATATATCTACAATTATAATAAAATGACTCAAATGAATTACATTGAACTTATATAGGTATTATGTATCAATTTTTACCTAAAATAAATTTAAATAAAATAAATAATTATTTAAATAAAAAGTCGATTTTTAAATAGTAACCCAGTGTTTTCACAATTCATCAAAAATAGAAAAGTTTTAAAAAAATACCAAAAATTCACCCTAGGGTAATTTTGATATTCCGAATCAAAAAATGACGTCCATTTTGAATGATAAAATTTATAAAATTTCAAAAATTGGTTATTACTATTCATAACGGCTAGTTTTAATAATATTTTAATAGCATATCGTTGTTTAGTGAAACTCAGTTTTGCGTACTACACACCCTATCGAAGAAGTTATTGATTGCTTGTAATGTAATCCAAGCCAGGGATGCGTGTAGTGAAAGCTCATTTTAGTGTTGCGTATAACCAAATAAAAACTTATTTCATTTAAACATTAAACAGAATCTATACTTAATGTTGTGTAGAATATTTTCCACAAAACAAACATGAAATTGTGTGTAACACGAGCCAAGAATAGTGTTGTGTATACTACAAGATAATAAAGTCTTTCTTATAGAACAATCTAATTTTGGTGTAGTGTATAACACATGACATAAATAAAATTAAAAAGAATAATTCACATAAAATCTCGATTTGTTAAATTCTACCCCTTTTAAAATGATTTTCACCCTCGAAATTCGTTAGGGTTATAAATGGTTAACTACTTGAATGTTTGTTTAATAGAACACCACATCGTAAAAAGGAATACCAAAACTTATCTTTAAAAACTATAGTATGAAACATAATGGTTACCCAAATTAACTAATCATTAGGTTTCCACATAGGAGAACATAGATGAAAATATGCATATGGAAGAGAAATCTAACCATCATGTTCTGATGGAGAGTGGTATAGAACATGGCTATGGAAAATCCAACTATCACAAAGCCATAAATTTGTGATGATTTAAGGTACCAACTGATTCATCAGATATAAGTACACTAGGACAACATATCATGGTTTTCAATATCATTTCCATAATGTTGAAGAATTTTTGAATTTAATGGAATACTTACTTGATTTTAGTACAATATCAACATTTCTCGTGCCTAGAACAATTTACACTTCATATATTAAAGATATAAAGTTGAACATGTCTTTCGCGAAGTGTTAGCAGGTCATTTGATAGAATGATAGGTCATTCCATCTGTCTCAATCATATTGTAAGGAAAAGTTATCAAATATACATAAGTCCATCTATGGTGAGGTTAATCGTATATGATTCCAAAAATATACTTATACTTTATCTATTATACTATTTAATATAATTAATCTAGTTTCTACTAACTAGGGACTTCTTGTAGGCTAGTGGCAGGCGATAAAGGCATGTCTCACTTCAATTGTAGGTTCGTTTCCCATAACCTTGTCCGACGTGATGAGTTGTCTCCCATCCTGTAGGTTGTCCATTTTTCTAGAACTACATTATAATAACATTCCTACAATAAAATAGAAAAAAGTTCTATCCTTAAACAATACTATCTTATGTATTACTTAATTCATTCCTATCTTTATGCTTTTCCAAAATACTTCTGCCCAAGATCATAGTATAACGAAAACAATTACTAGAAATGTCATCAATGAAGAATGTGAACACCATCATTTATCCCCCATTTAAGATATATCTTGTTGGTAACATTCCAAACATGTGAATACATTAATCACGTATTCTCTTGATAATTGAATACCCATTGAACATTAGTGAAAACATGAATGCTGTCAGAAGTTAACTTTTTCCACATACCAAAATCCAAATATTTCTATATACTCAAACCAAGATATCACATTGTACTTATATCAGCCATGAACTCATCAATAGTATAAAACATTTCATTATCTCCTTATCCCTTCATTATGCGCATATCATATACATTCCAAAAATTTATGAATTAACCTTTCATGGTTACTTGTACCATTCAACATATAAATTCATATACATTGTGAAAAAAATAGTGTAACAATCCTTAGATGCGTCTTTATTCCATAGCACCATTACCTATACAACATAACTCTTGATAAACATAAATCATTCCACTACCTTCTTAAAAAATTGACCAAGATTCAACACTTCTTTCATCTTTTATATCAGTTGTAGTCTCCTCATCATCACCCACATAAATACTACCCATATGGAAATGGTGATTCTCTTAAAGAGATTTTCCCTTAGGGAATTGGTTTGCATAATGCCCAGACATTCCACATTTAAAAATAAAATCATTGTTGATGTCGTCGCAATACCATTATCCTTCTCTATGGTGTTAACTGAACCTGTTCCTTTTCACTAACTGGATTTGTGTCATTCTTTTCCACACCCAATGCATCTTCCAGTTCCTTCGAAACATTCTCCTTGGTTCCTTTTACCACATGATTTAAAAGATGGAAAATGAACTTTATTTCTTCTTTGATCATCATGAAACTCAATCTTTCTCTTAGTAGATGAGTCAGGAAACTTACCAAAGATGAGATTATTGGTCATATTATGAGATTGATGATTCGGAATAACAAAGATGTTTGGACTTCCAAATCTTGTTTCATTTGGTTGCTAATGAATAATATCATTCCATTGTCCATCATACCCTCCATTATCGTGAGTCTTCCTGTTTCCAGCAATTTTCTAAAACCCAAAAAGAATAGTGTGAGAGGAAAAAATCATGCTAGGGAAAACAACATAATAAACGGGGAGTATCGTCAATATCTAACATCTTAGGTTAAATTATATGAACGTTACCTTAAATCTAGGACTATAACCTATACGTATAATTATCCTTTGGGACATCCCTAGACATACCTTATAAATATGTCTAGAGATTTCTGTTAATTTTTCGAATACTAATTTCAAAAGGTTATCTAAACCATCGCTCTGATACCAACTATAGAGACCCAAAGCTTGATGTACATTGACATTACATAAATTTTGTGGAATAATTCATACCTGACAAAAATAGACGCCCAAATACCGTATTAGTTTAGTTTCTTTGGAAACTCAGAACATAATCTTCTTACCATGGTGAAAGATATTCCACATCTCCCATAATGATATTTCCCTTTTCAGATTCTTACATAAAACCATTATTTATATCCTAGGAAAAAAGAAATCATAAAAAGGGTGATCTAAAATGCTCAGTAAGGGTAAACATACATAACATAAAACAATCCATAATCATTTGAATGCAAAAAACTTGAACATAAAATCTAAACATGAAAATATTGGAAGTACGTAAGGAATATATCAAAAAGGAACATAAATAATGATACAATAGAATAGTAATAAAACATTTAATTTTGGAAAACCATGAAGAACATGATATGATTTCTATAGTAGCCAAGGCATTGCTGCGAAAACCATCTTAGTGGACAAAGCCCCTTTCTGAATCGAGTTCACTCCCCGTTCCAGTCTTGTATCACTGAACCAGATTAATATAACGTTCCAGCCATGTCTATCTAATGAGATATAAATATTTACCCAATGCATTGGAGGGAGATATAGGTCCCAACCATCTCATAATGAAATCATTATTTTGTGTGCCACAAAATCATAAATCATATATCCTAGCATAACACATGAAATAGAATTGGATTCTTAAACATCATGCCATGATAACATAATCCATATACAAAAAATGGTATAATTTAATCATATGAAAAATAAAACAATTTATATAATGTAGACATTATACTTGAAAAATAAACTTATTAAATAATGTCAATTTAGATGGAAAAAAGTTTTGATAAAACATATGAAATGAATTCTTGAGGAAAATATCCCTCTATTTTTCAAAATCATTTTCTTCTCACAAAATGACATGAAATTTTAAAATAAAATGGTTTTTTTGAAAATAATCATGCAATCTTATAGAGGAAGCTTCAAAAAATGAGGCTTTATGAAACTGTAAAAATCCGTTGACGCCATATATGTTAAAAATAACACTCTCCTCATACTTTTGTAAGTTCCATGTTAAAGCAGCGTTTTGGGTAAACTCATTTTATTTATCATGCGTTTTTGGACTTGTTTTTGTTGATATTATTATTAATTATATATTTATTTACCTACTTCCAAAATGTAAATCATGATTTATATATCATATATATATTGAGTATATATATATAATAGATATATATATATAAAATGAAATACACCGTTCATGGAGACGGTAGGTCGTACGTAGGCATGAACGCTATTTTCCTTTCGTTATTGATTTGAATGGAAGTAAGTCGATGATATATATATATATATAAATCCATTAGTATTATTATTTCATATATTTCATTATTATTTATTATATATAATTTATAATCATTCTTGAATTGTTAACCTGGAAAATGAATCTCATCGCGTCGTGGAGACGGTAATCCGTACGTTTGCACGAGCGATGATATCGTTCCCATATTTATTGATTGAAATTGTAGTGGATGATATAATATATTAGAATCATTATTATTTTATAATAATCATATATATTTATTCTTTACACCATTATAACCATCCAAGTAAGGTGGTGGTGGAAAAACTGATTATACCACGGCGTGGAGACGGTATTCCGTAAGTACGCAAGCGCGATGATTTTGTTTTCCATAGGATGGATAGAAGGTGAAATGTAGTTTTTTCATAATTATAATAACATATCATTATATTAGTGATACTGATGTTTTTACATTATAATTAAACACCTAAAGAAGAAGAAGTTGAATAAGAAATAAAACTTGAAAGAATCTGTAGAAGAGATTACCTCTTCCTTGACGCACCTCCTTTAAACTTTTTTTAGGGAACTAGAGTTGGTCTTTTGAGAAGATCAGAACCTGTATGATGTAACTAATGATTTTTAGAAGATGAATTTGTAGGTATTGTCCGAGCTTCAAGGCTCAAAATGGTGTGAAGAGAAGAGGGAAGGGGTTCCCTTTTTATAAGGGAGGAGAGGGGTACCTTAAGAAAACATAAAATATTATTTTATAATAAAGTCATATTCATTTTTTAATAGCTCATAATTGATGTATTTTGAAGCTAATGTGGGGATGGTTTGGAATACTCTCAACCATTATGTTTTAGACAAGTTTAACTTATTATTTTAACCTTATCATTTATATTTAACTCTAAGTTGAATAATTTAACTTTTACCGTGTCTTCTTGTTTTCTTACACTATATAGTTAATAAACATACTATAACAAGCCAAAATTACCCCAAGTGGTTCATTATTATTATATATAGAATTATCTCTTTAATTTGGACGATCCTAAGATTTTTAGGAATATAATAACAACTAATAATATAATATTTATTTTAAAAACAATTTTCTTTCAATTTTGACACTATTTGGTAATTGATTTTTATGAAAATCATAACAACATGATTAGTCTGAAAAATGTTAATTAAATCAATATAAACATGTCATATTAACCTAGAAAATTATTTTAATTCATAAAAAGTCTAAAATTACATTTATTTGGGTATTTATAACATCAATTATGTTAATATTTCATTAATTAGGTAATTATTGCATCATCATTGTGTCATAAATAAATTAAATCATTTAAAGACTAAAAATTATAAATAAAGTACCACTATGTATGAAATCCATTTATCTTTTTCTAATTAATATTTATAGTTGAATTTATCTTATGTAAACCCTATATTAAAATGTTTTAGTTAATAAACATTGATTTTAATCATTTTAACTCTTCTATAAATAAAATAATAATAAGTGTCCTAATCTAATCCATGTGGACATAAAGGGTAATATTTTATTCCGAAGGCTGTTTTTGGTCGAATTACTCTTATCGAATAGAATTATGACATGTGTTAGGATAATAGTAATATCATTTTTACCCTTAATTACCCTATTTATTTTTAAGCGTGGTAAATATAAGTAAAAAGTTACTATTCACCAAAAATTATTTTTATCTTATTGAACCGAATTTTAATCCTTGATATTAAACGTGTGTCTCAGATTTTAGAAATTCCACTCACAGAAGTGGTAAAAATATGTTTTATGTAAAATGTCAAAAAATCTCCTAAGAGGTGGGTAAAAGACGGGGAGAAGTTCAATAAAAAAATTATATATCTAAAATTATTATTAAATAACTCAAATAAATTACATTGAAATTATATAGGTATTATGTATCAATTTTGACTGAAAATAAATTTAAATAAAATAAATAATTATTTAAATAAAAATTCGGTTTTTCAATTGTAACCCAGTGTTTTCACTATTTATAAAAAATTGAATATTTTCAGAAAAATAACAAAAATTCACCTTAGGCTAATTTCGAAATTCCGAATCCAAAAATGAAGTCCATTTTGAAAGATAAAAATTATAAAATTTCAAAAAGTCGGTATTACTATTCATAACGACTAGTTTCAATAATATTTAATAGCATATTGTTGTTTAGTGAAACTCAGAATTGCGTACTACACACGCTATCGAAGAAGGTATTAATTTCATGTAATGCAAGCCAAGTCTGGGGTGCGTATAGTGAAATATATATTTAATGTTGCGTATAACATAATCAAAACATATTTCATTTAAACATTAAACAAAATCTATACATATTTTTGTGTAGAATAATTTCCACAAAACGAACTTGAAATTGTGTGTAACAAGAGCCAAGAATAGTGGTGCATATAGTGAAAGCTAATACTGTGGTGCGAATTGAACAAGAAAATTTTGGTGTAGTGTATAACACAATACATTAATGAAATTAAAAATAATAATTCTCATAAAATCTCGGGTTTTTATAGTAAGGGTCACTATAATTCTTATTCATTGGAAAGAATAATAATTAAATAAATAAAATATTAAAAAAAACCTCTCTTCCAATATAAATACCACCCATCACCATTCCTTCTTCTCACACCTTCCATGATTTTATCTTTTGTACAATTTCTTCCCAATACTCATTTTATTCCCCTCCCCCACCTAGAGGATTATTTTCTATTAAAAAATGATCAAAATCAATTCCTTTAAATGGGATATCAATGAGGATAATTCAAATGAAAAAATATTATTTCATTTCGCTTATTTTATGTTCATTTTCATTTATTTTCAAATCCCTTCCTCACCTCCCATGTTCAAAAAAGACATGATAACTCCAATATCATTTATGAACTAGAATTATATAATTTTAATAAAATATCCATCATCAAAATACATTCTATCTCTCTCCTTCTTGTTCTATAAATGAAAACGTCTCCCATGATGTGTCAGAATACTAACATGAAGGATGATACATTTTCATATTCCATTAATGCATTGTAGCCTAAAAATAAAACCAATTTATGGTTGAAAAAAATAATAATCTATTTTTTACAGCCTATTAAATGTTTTAAAAGAATTATATATAGATTATTATAACTAATAATAAAAAACTAATTTATGAAAATTGAAATAACTGTGAAAAATAATCTAAATGGTTATAACTAATATCTTATCAAATAATTCATCCTAACCCCAAATAACAAGACGAATTATATGACAATTTAATATTTTAGATGTCCATTAATAAAAAAAATTAATTATGGTATTTATATTCATTTAAAATGATCTTTTTTACTTCTATACAAGTAATCCACTCATGAAAACCAAGGAAACAAACATTCCGAACCATGAAATTGAATCTTATAACTCATCAAAAAAGACATAAATGACCATAATATAATTTTTAATAAATCAAATAAATGTTTAAAGTGTTATGATCTAATTAATTAATATATTTAATTTAACTATCTATGACGTTATGGTCATGTGAATAACACTTTCGTAATGATGTAATATATTCTACTTGTATCCCCATTTTTTATTTTGAGATAATAATTTTATCTCTTTACACCAATTTAATGCTTCTAATTCTTCAGTGGTGGTGTAATGGTGATGTAGAGGGGCATAACCATGGCGTAGTTTTTTAGGTACACGATTAAAATCCTAGGAGTCCTATTTTAGGGTGAACCTCTCCCCTGATATTCACTCGCCATGCTGGGTCATCGTGTTCCTAACTAGGGGGAAAATGAGGCGCGACCCACCTGTGCTGATGGATTGTTGTGTCAAACCATCATCACCTCAATCATTACCCATCAGGATGCTCTGAAATTTTGTCTAGAAATGGCTCCATTCTAGCTAGGGATTTTTCCGAAGTGATCCCTTTGTGGGAAGCAGGTTTCCTTGAGTGGACGGTTCGAAATGGCCAAACCTATGAAATTCCATTTTTAAAAAGTGAAAAAACCAATGTAATGCTTCTATATTTTTTGTGTAATTATTCTAAATTATGTTTATATTTTCTAAAATCACATATTAAGAACATATAATACTATTTTATTGTTAAATAATTTTTTTAAAAAGTTTTTTCTGATAATTTGTCTGGTAAAAAACCCGATTAAAGGGAATTTCCCAATTTATGACCCATTCTCATGTGCTGTCCAAAATATCAATTAAGCCAAAATAATTTTTCTATAATAAAACATTTTATCATGAAACACTATCATATTAAATTTATGGTTTTAAAAAAACAATTCTATCTTTTTATATTTCAATTACTTTTTTACAATTTTCATTAAACTGCATAAAAACACTCATTTCTAAATATATTTTAACACTTTTTTCACATGTTTTCATTTTTTTGCCATCATTTAATACTAAAATATTACTTATTTATTATTAAATTTTTAATAGGATTCAAATGTTGAAAATATTATTTTTCTGACAAATAAAAATGATTCCTCAAAAGAACTATTATTTCCAAAGTAAAAAATGGTTATTCTTATATCCCATTTAGTTATGTGAGATTTTTAACTTGTTCTCTACTTATTACATACATGTGGGGTATATAATAATCATTCATATATAAAATCATGAGTCATAATATTTTTATTATTTTTATTTAATTTTATTTATTTATATATATTAATATTTTAATGTATTTTATTTGTATGGGACATTTTGGATTGTTTAAAGATTAGTTTCATCAAGAATTTATCAATGATATTAGCAGATTATTTTCATTTATGATTATGATTCAAATATTATGCAAGTTGTGTTTGAGTATTTAATATTAATATATCTTTATATTATACATATACGAAATGAAATGGACATAGTATGTGATGGACAGGTAATTCACTAGACAGTCAATGCATCGATAGGTGTCATATGGAAAAACAAGAATAAATTTTGGATGAGGCCCTAACCATTTATTTTTGGAAGCCTTGTCTGATGGCTTTAAGTTATATTTATAATGTTTGAAATATTAATTCAATCACTATGACATTATTAATTGATAAATCATGCAATTCTTTAAGTATTATAATATCCATGGTAAATATTCATGGGATTTTTTATATGGAATTATTTATTCATCTTTTATTAAATCAATATTATTCTAATTATTTTGTTCTTATAGCATGTTTTTTTAGACATTCACCATGTCATAGTGTTCTTATTACTTTTCCTTGTATTACATACCCTTATTGAGCATCTGATTTAACTCATTTATTATGTTTTATTTAGCACCAAGATGTGAAGATGTATGTTATGAATGACTTTGAGGAATAATCTAAATGATTATAAATTTTTCCAATATAGTTTAAAATTTTTCCATTCAAGTAGTAATGCAAAACATATGTATGCATCTATATTTTCATATAGAAAAAATTATTAGTTCCTTCAGGATGCATCTTCCTTGTTTATTATACCAATATAATGATGCAAGGCAGTGGCCACGAGATATTGGGGTAAAGGATATTGTAATTGGTATTATAAGAAGTGTAATAGAAACCTTTCATATTATATTTAGATAAAAATGATTAAGGATAAAAAACATTTGATATACCATGCAGATAAATATTGAAGAAAATCTAGATATTTGGTAAGGTGGAGATTATGTTGTTATTTTTAATAATACATCTCTTTCTAGATAATACATGTGGATATGGTTCTAGACTAGATGTCCTTAAAGGTAAAAAATCATACATGGTGTCACAGGCTTCACTTGAGGTAACATTGTACAAGAAAATAAGCCTTAATATACACCTCGTTTGACACTCCTGAGGGAGATGCTTATGATAATTAACATGTTCTTTATAAATAATTATGAAGGATTTAAAAGTATATATGTCCCCAAAGAAACCATGTTTATGATAATGAGAATAGATATACATATTTTTTTTAATTTATGTTATGCTTTTCATTAGTTTTGATATTTTATATTATGTTTCATAATTTAATTATTTAATATAGTGTAATCAATTGTTTATAAATGGCTCCTAGCGGATGTAATGGTAACCACATCAATGAACATAATCCAAAGAGTGTGACTTGTCATTTCTTTGAGGGTTTTAAGCTATTCATTCAATGAAAACTAGTCTTTAAAATGTTATCATCATATTAGGAGATAATATCATCTTATAAAAATAATGAAAATTATTTTCCTATCTATTACAACTTTTAAGGGATGAAAGAGAATACAAGTGAAACTCAAAATGTTTTGGATAAAGGAATGAAAAGAAGGGATTATTTTACCACAAGTGATAATTGTGGGAAGAAAAACCCAGGTATGTGCTTAAAAGGAATGAGAGTTTTCTAAAATTGTGGAGTGAAATTCCACCATGCTATTTATTTCAAGACTAAGAAAATATTTTCCAATGATAAATGTTTCAAATACAATGATATGGGGAACAATAAAAATTAATGTCTCAAAAATAATTGGAATATTTCCCAGGAAAGAAATGTGATAATGGTCACGATTATATGATTACCTAAGATGAATAAGAATGATTAATATGCATGTGTTTAGATTTGATAATTATGTTATTTAAGTATTTTATCAACAATTCCATGTTAATAGAATAATGAGATATATAAGGATCATACATCAATAAACATTCATTAAGGATTTGAAATTTTTTGTTGAATTGTACCATGAATATAGATTCATTGGAAATTAGATATTTTGGAAACACATGACATTGGAAAGATAACCCAAAAAATGTTCATGATGATGAGATAAACATAAATATATTCTTATGGAATAGTATCAATGAACATGAAAATGATAAGTGATTTGATGGTTTATATTATCATTATTGAGATTATTATATTTTTGGATTTATGGAATATATTCAACAACAATAAAATTAAACTCTTAGATGCATTTAGTTTTTATAAAAGATTAATGGTGATCAAGGTAGTTAAATATTTTGTATGTGGGATTAAGAGCTGTAATATATTTGGAATATTATGTTATTTATATTTTTTAAATTTAGTTAACTTACTAGGATATTTTGGTAATTCAATGTAGAATTATATATTATAGAATAGACTTAAGATTATCAACATAAATAAGGGATAATGTTAAACATTGAATATATTTTTTCACTGATAAAACGTGATAACCATTTCAATTTAATAAAAATTTAACGGTTTAAGGAATGCCTAAAGGACAATATTATTCATAAAGTGTTCTTCATGTGTAAATAAATCATCTTGTCCTTTCATTTTACGGTGTAAGGGATGATGTGAAAATAGATCTATGAAAACCCAATAGAAGATATTATTATTATTACATGGAATGAAATAAAAAAATATAACTTTATCATGTATTTTTCTATAATATCCTATGTAATTATTTTGTAATAATTTTAAAAAATATATTAATATTTATGAATTAGAAATTAATTTTAGTTTAAAGGGAACAATATGAGTGATAGAGTACACTACACACAATAATGAGTTTACCTGAAATCTTATGTTGCACACAAGATTGAGTTATACTAAAAAATAATACAATATGAATATAATTATTTTAAATGGCAGTGAAATAATTTCCATTCTATTGGTAGAAATAAATAGAAGTAACTATATTATTATTACAAATGTTTATTAAATGTTTTTTCTTTCATCCAATAATTATTTTATGCTTAAAATGAGAATAAATCCAATTTCAATCATAAAATACATTAATATTTTAATGAGGGATATTTTACTTCCTTTTGATGGTGAACCCATATTAAATACATTTTTTTAAAATTTTATATATTTTATATTATAAAATAAACTACTTATTTAGAAGTTTAAAATCAAATTTCACTTTGTTTTAATTTTTAAATTTTTCTAATAAAATTTATTTTTGAATGAATAGTGAAACATAATTCATTTTAATTAAAAAATTTCTTTCAATCTAATTTTTTTAAATTGATAGATTTGGCATTTAATTTTTTTAAAGATTAATTATATTATGTCTTTCAGATTAAATACAATGGAGATAATTTTAGGAAATTTCACAATGGAATTTGATTTAAACTCATGTCAATCTTTTGATGTTTTTTAAAAGTTTAAAATTCCGATTTTCTAGTTTTGAAAATGTGAATTAATATTGATTTAATTACTAAAAATTCAGTGTATTGAATTTTGAAAAATATATTCCATTTTTGTAATCATGAGATCAAAATGATGTAAATAAATCCCTTTTAGTTTTGGATATGATAAATAGTATCTTTAGTAATTTTTTTTTGTATTTTACAGTTTTAGAGTATTAATCAGGAAAATAAGTGTAAAAATAATATTATAATAATATAAAACCACTCTAAAACTTGTATGAATCCTATTTTATGAGACATAGACAATTAATAAGACCCTTGGGATGAAATTTTGTCCATTGGAAACTACTTGGTTTTGATTACGAAACATATAACTTTTAATTTAATGTAATTGATAATACGTTATATGTATATAACTTATTAATTAAAAAAATATAAAATATAATGTAGTATTTTATATCATCAAATATAAATAGTCATTAGACGGATAAAAAAATGTCCTACATCATGTTATTTTATTTATAAATCTTGGCATTAAATATTTAAATTTTCATATGACACAATGATGAAGCAATGATTAATTTTATTTATGAACAAATCAAATAAATGATATTGTAAATATTAAAATAAAATTTAATTCACATAATCTATGTCATACAGAAATATAATATGTTAATATTATATTTAAAAAGACTATTTAATTGTTTGGATCTATGTTATTTCTCTTACTAGATAATATTTAAATTCAATGAAATGAATATTCTAAAAAATTATATAATAAGTTTTTTTAAAAATAATAATATATTAAATTATATAAAAATTATAAAATAGTTAAAAATTAAAAATGTGTTTATGATAAGTTTAAAATTTTATTAACTATCCAATATTATTAAATTGTGCTCATATACATAAAATTGATATGCTCTTAATAATTAAATTGTTGTTTACACAATTAAATTTAAAATAGAATAATTATAGAAAAACATAAAACATGTTGTTTAAAATAAAAGAAATATATGTATTAAATTTTTTGGAAGTGATTTTTTTAAAGAATAATAATCTCCACCTCAACATATCTCATGTTTGGGAAATTTTAATTAAAAAAATAAGTTATATTAATCTTAATAATTTATGAGTTTCCAATGGTGGCACTTCCCTCTCAAATTAAAAGGTACACTGGCTTCGTAAATACTCACACTTCATGAACACTTTGGTTAGTTCGATACATAACCAAAAATCTTCCTATAATCCAGTCCCTCATCCAATAATTCTATCATAATGAAAAAACCTCCCATAAAATCCTTTTGGTATAAACCAAAAGACGTTACATGATTAAGAGATAATCCTTTATGTCATGTTTTTTAATTCCATATACATTCTACACTATGTATCTATTCTTATTAGTTGATATAATGACAGAAAAAGTGTCTTAAATATTATTGGAAGTTTTTTTTAAAACGTTTCGATCTAAAACTACAAACAACTGTATTTAATGAGTAACGAATAAACTATTTCTGTGTATGGAGAACTACTGACTCACGAAACGATGATTGTTCAATTATTCCCTACTACCTCTCATGGTGGACATTATAATGGAAAATATTTTATAAATATGATATATATTATATTCATATTATCTCTATTGTTTAGTAATTTTTATCTAAAACATACCATTATGATTTATATGTAGTGTAGAGACATTAATTTTATTTGAGAATGTGTGGACAATCAGCCCCTTAAAGTGATATGAATCATTCCTATAATACATGGAACATATAAAGGATGATTTAATTAAATATTTTAGAGATATATGAAACTAATATAATAATTTTATTATAATATACATTTATATAGTTTTGTTATTATTATTATTATGTGAAAAATAAATGATTGTAGTGTTCATGTGTACATACGACCTACAATTTCCAAGAATAGTGCATTTCATTTCTTATCAAAAAATATTATAGATTATTCTAAATAAACATATACTGGATATATATGATATTTAAATCATGAATATTATTCTATAGATGATGTAATTTTGACCACATGGACTAATACCATTTTCATTTTTGACTCAAGAACCTTATATCGACAAAACAACCAACATGAACACAAATAATTAAGCTATTGTTATAACATGGTAATAATGATATAAATGGAATAATAAATAGGGAAATGGTTTTGAATAATTTATAAATTAACCTTTTCTTATTCAAAAATATAAATAATGAATAATTCAATTCAGACTAAAGTTAAGGGAATTTTGTCTCCATATTAATTTCCATGATAAATAATCCATATTCACCACATATTTCTTGTGTGTGGGACATGTACATGCCCTATTCAGTTTCATTTCATTAATAAATTTATCTTAATGGTATGTAAATATTTATTTGAAGATATTTTGATTATTATTTAAATGTTTAACATGGTGTGGGATGCTTTGAATATTTAAAAAAATAATCCTTTCCCCATTTAAATATTTTTTGTTATTGTTATATATATTTATTTATCATTATATAAAGGATTATAAAAAAAATTACGTCAATATTTATTTTTGTTAAAAAAATTAAAAAACTAATATTTTATGGTTTTTACATAATATTTAATTTCACAATATCATTATTACAGAAGACTATTCATAAATACATATTTACTAGGACATATTTATCATCCCTATACATGTCTCTTAAAAAAAAATTCCGAATGATTATTTTTATGGTTTTATATAAGTTAAATCATAAGTCAATCTCCATTTTTTCAGTTAAATTTTCATTTCATTAGTTTATTGGAATTATATCTGTGAATTACTTTTGATGGTTTTACAAAGAATATCAATTTTTTTGATTTATTTATTATTGAGGTGTATAATTATGTCACTAATTTATCCATAATATAAATATGGGATCTTTGTAAGAGATTTCATCTAGATCTCTTTTTATTGACACATATTTTTATGACATACACCACCTTATATTATATTATGTATAATCAACCCCTTTGACTTTTAATTTCAAATAATTTTTTTCAAAATGAATCATTTTCTATAATGTATTTTATAAAACAACAATAGTAATGTTTTTAACGTATACAATGAAAAAAACTTATCCCGCAAAAAAACGATTATTTTCTATTCCCCTTCCAATATAATCCTCAGTTTTATTAAAAGGAAAATAATACCATTATTCCCTTTTTGGGATATCTGATATTGAAAATGGTTTTGAAAGTGTATTTACAATTTCAATATATTGAAATGATTTATTTTGACTGCAAAAAAATATTTATGAGTGAAATTTTGAAAATTTAGATCATTTATGTGTTATAATTATATAATGGTACTTAGATATATGACCGGTTGTTATTTGATAAACCAAATATGGGTGGTTACATGATAAACCAAAGATGGGTGGATCAATTTTAAACTATGTAATGGTGGTAAAATTATTACATACATTACACTGGGTATGGATGTTGGTATATGGATATTCCATTTTGTGATATGTAAGGAAGTATAACATATGGTTATTCCATTTTGCCTGATTTTTTTACATGTTAACCTGTCATGTTATATGTTTACTTTAATAGCTTTTAGGGTTATCTTTTTGTTAAAAAATTGGTAAGCAATGAGATTATATTCAGTGATGAGTATTTACAACTTCTTAGAGTTGAAAAGTATTAAATAATGATATATTATTCATAGTTTACATGTTTTCACAAGAATAACAGTCTCCCCACTTAATGAATATTTTAAAATGAATTTTTAGGCTCATCAAATGTTTTGAATTTTTTTCCATTGGATTTAAAAAATAATAGAGTTAAGGATTGGATAAATGAAAATTTATCATTGAACATGAAAAGAACACATATTTCACTTTAAATGTATTTTTTTGTTGAATAAATGGATACTATTGAATGTTTCTACATTTTAATTTTATTTTTTATGATGTAATATTTATACTATAATTATCTTAAAATCTAAACCTAAAAAGTTCCTCAATGTGATAGAAATTAAAATTATTGACTCCTCTCATGTTTTAGAATTGTTTAATTATAGGGCCTTATTGATTTAATCATATGATGGTTTTGAAAAATTTGGGGATTACAATATTTTCAGAAGAGTTAGGTATATCATTAAGAGTTTATAATTTTTCTGAAGATCATAATTTCAATGTTTAAAAAACATCTTTTGAGGCTTCATGGTAATTTTTTGAAAGATTTACCTTTGAAGAAATAATGGGATATTAGTTTTTTGGATGAAAAATGTGAGGCATGAAATAATATTTTAGGTTAGAACATGTTATGGTTATTGTTGAGGTATATATAATATTTTGGTAATATTATAATAATTATATTTTTTTAAATAAAGAACAAACCAGAGTATGGGTGACAACCCATTGTGTCTAGGAAGGCTATTGGAATCAAACCCAAAACTGAATCTTGAAAATGGTACATTACCTACCACTATCTTACATGAATTCCCTGGTTAGTAAGAATTTTCTTTTTATTTATACTATATTCTGGAAAGAGATGAAGTATATTTTGGGAACTTATGTTTTATCTAATATATATCCTTGGTATAATAAATATATTTGGGGATTATGTGATACATTTTTTTGGAATACATTCCCTATTTTGAGAACCCTACATGCCAATGGAATATTGAATATTATGGTATTTTAATTGAGGAGTAATGGTAGAATTTTATTTTGGATGAATATTGGTTTTTATTGAGGACTTATGGTAATTTGATTTATTTATGGATGTGACTAACCTATATTAATGAAAATGTGACCAGGTTAAATTCTTTTTGGTACGAGACATTATGAGTTGTTTATGTTATTTGGAGATAAATGAAAAAAAAATTATTTTGAAATCTTAGGTAATCAAATTCATCTGAATTTTTTGTTTATATTTTAGTTTGATTGTTTTGAAGAATTTTAAGGAATGTTATTTTTTTAATGTTATTTGTTTACTTTTGATATTAATATTTATTTTTGGTAATTTATATATATTTTCATCATATAATGGATTATGCTTTTTTAGTAATTATCTTATTTTATCTAAATATTTTGGTATTGGTTAATGTTTGAACCTAGATTGATAAAGAAGCTAATAATTTAATGATTATGTTATTCTATATAAATTGATATTAGTACTTTAGGTGGAAATAATTTCATCATATATTATAATTGTTTATAGAAAAATATGAGTTTGTGGTGCGATTGGATTAAAGGATTAAAATCTTATTTTCTAGTAAGTGTATTTCCTTTTGTTCTTATTATATGTAGTAAAATAATTAATAAAATCTATTAAAAGGATCATAAAACGATCAAAATTATATTTACTTTCCCTACTATGAAGTCAAAAACCATTTAACCCATCACTTTTTTGTGGTTTTCTGATTGTTAACATTCTTCCATATCCATGTTTTCATGCATGGTATCTTAGTATATGTTATCCCAAGTGACCATTTTACTTCTATTTATTGGTTTTAAGTAGAATATAAATTGACTTTTTTCTGATTTGGAATTTCAATAAGGGTATTTTTAATATTCATACTTTAATTACAAACCTTGAATTAAAATTACGAGAATGCAATGTCCAAAGGGGGGGTGGAGAATGTAACATCCCATGTAATTATAGAATAATAATTTATCACATATATTAATATTTATTAATTTGATATTAATGTTAGTTTAAAGAGGAAAATTTGTGTGATAACATACCCAGCAAGCAGCAATAAGTTTCTATGGAATCTTACGTTTCTCACAAGATTGAGTTATACTGAAAGATATTACAATATCAAAAAAATAATTTTAAAGGGTAGTAAACGATTAGTTGTTGTATTGGTAGGAATGAACAAAAACAAAATATATTATATTTATGCATTTTTTTAAATATTTTTACGTTTATACAATAAATTTTAGAGTCTTGAAATGGAAATAAATCTAATTTTATGCATTAAATACACTAATATTTTTTAAACGGTTGTTTTACTAGATTTTTATAGAAAAATATATTTAATGAAGTTTTTTAATAATATTATATATTATATTTGAAAAAAATAAACTTCTGATTTTGTATCGGGAAATCAAAATTTAATTTTGGGGATGTTTTTTATTTTTATTTACAAAATCATTTTTTAGTGAATAGTGAAAAGTACTAAATTTTAATTCAAAACTGTATTTTCATATAATATTTTTATATTGATATACATTCTATTAAATTTATTTTAATGTGCAATTTGATTAATTTTTTTAACATTTAATCCAATTTTGTTCATTTTATGTAATTTATAATCGAAATTTGATATAAAAAAATTTAATATTTTGAAGGTTTTTAAATTTTAAAAATGTGTTTTCTCATTTTGAAAATGATAATTGACATTAAATAAATTACAAATACATAAATGATTTGAATTTGGAAAAATATATTCCTTAATTTGAATAATAGGGTCAGAATTATTTTTATATTTCTCTTTTATTTTTGGTCTTTATGACTAATGACTTTATTAATTATTTTTATTTACCATAGTTATAGGGTAAATCATGTAAATAAGGGTTAAATAATATTATAATAATATAAAACTACCATAACACATGTAATAATCCTTTTTAATGATATATGGGTAACCAATAGAATGATTGGTATGCAAATTGTTCCTTTGAAAGCCATTTAGGTGTGATTATGACACTTATAACTTTTAATTAAAAATGAAGGAAAATATGTTATAAACATATATCTTCTTAATAAAAAAATTAGTATGGGATTATAAAAGTTTTATCCTATACTATAATTAGTCAAAATAAATATAAAATTATTTACTTCAACATGGTATTAAATTTATTATTTTTAGACATTATATAAGAAAATTTCATGATGTAATGATTTTCTTATTAATGATAGAATATAAAAACGATATTAAAAATATTAAAATGAATTTTATTTTACATAATTTATGTAATCAATGATTTTTATAGGTGGATATGAAATATTATAATAGTATTAAATAGTTATTTTTTCTATGTTATCTTTCTTTTTAAATTTTTTTAATATTGAAGAAAACGAATAGTTTAAAATTTGAAAGAATAAAATATTTTTAAATATAATAATTTATTAAACTATTTAAAAATTATTAAAATATTTTAAATTCACAGTGTTATTATTATATGGCCTAAAATATCCATAGTTGTCCAATAATGGTAAATTTACACCATATAATTAAAAAAAATAGACTCTTAATAGTTAATATTTTGTTACCACATTTAAAAATTAAAAGAGAATAATTAATGGTAATCTGAAAAGATAAGTGTTAAAATAAAAGTAATACATGTATAAAAATTATTGAATGATAAAATTTCAAAATATACTCATCTTATATCAGACATACCGTATGTTGGATCAATTCTAATTGAAAAATTAATTTATATTAATTTAGTAATTTAAAATTTTCCAAGGGTGCCCCTTCCATCTCCTATAAAAAGGTACCATTTCTTCTCTAATACTCACGCATCTAGAAACCTTTGGGTCAGCCAAAAACTAATCAATTCTCTTAGTTTAATCACTCCACTAATTTTATAAGCCTCTATTTTTATGAAGGCCTCTAAATAAATCCTTTTGTTATAAACTAAAAGAAGTAACCTGATTAAGAGGTAACACCTTCTCTCATTATTTTTAGATTCATTTCCATTTTCCACTCCCTAAACTCTTATTATTCTTTGATAACATATAAAAACTAGTATTCTAAATATAGTAGTATTTTTTATAATATGGTTTTGCTCTACACTTACCCACACCTCAATTTAATGGGTAACCGATATAATGTTTCCGTGTTTCCCATATTACTGCCTCATGAAACGATGATTGTTCAATTTTCTCATTCCACATCTCATGTTGGTCAATATAAGTGAAAATATTTTATACATATAATATATATTCTATTTTTATTGTCTTATGTTTCTATAATTTTCATTTATAAAATTCTTTTATAGTTTCAATTATGTGTAAATACGATAATTTCTTTTGAATATGTGTGGACAACTTCCCCCTCAAAGCGATTTTACTCATTCCCACTATACATGGAATGTATGAAGGATGGTTTTATTAAACCAATGATACATTTATGAAACTAATATAATATTGGTATTATAATATACATTTATTTCATTTAATTATTTTTCTATTAATATAAAAAAGATATGAAAGTATAGTTCATTTTTACGTACAACCTACCATCTCTAGGAATATTGAATTTCATTTCATATCTCCAAATGTTATGGATTATTATAAATACATATATACGAGATATATATATGATATTTAATTCATTAATATTATTTTTATATGATGAACTTATGACCACATGGACAAGTATCATGTTCATTATTGACTTAATAACTGAATATCTAAAAAACATATGACATTATCTCAAATAATTATCCAATTGTAATATCATAGTTATAAGTGGTATAATGGGAATAATAATCCTTAAAAATGCTCTAATGAAGGTATAAATTTATCTATGTTTATTATTAATGAGGATAAAATATGAACAAGGCCAGTAAGACACAATATAAGGGAATTATGTCTCAATTTTAAATATCGTGGGATATAAGCCATGTTCACCACATATTTATTGCATGTGGTGTATGTAATTAGGATATTATATTTGTTATCATGAATAAAACATTCAGCAAGTACATTAATATACATTTTAAGATATTGGTCTTATTATTTATAATTTCAATGTTGTATTATATACTTTAAATGTTGAATTAATTAATATTCTTTCCATTCCAGTATTTTTGATATAATCTCACATATTTATTTATATGTATATAATATATTTTAAAGAAAATTTTAGGTCTCTATATAATTTTATAAAATGTTATTAAAAAATATATTTTTATGGTTTTTACATAAGTGTTAATTTTTCTATATCAACATTTTAGAAGACTATTTATATGTTGGAATTTACTTTGATAAATTTATCATCCATGTCCATGTCACATATAAATGCTTTCCAAATGAGTCTTTTATACAGTTTTATATAAGGGAAATCATAAATCAATCTTTATTAATTGAGTTAAATATACCTTTTATTTTTATTATTCTTCCAGGAATATTTTTGAATAACTTGTGATTGTTTTAGATTGAATATCCACTTATATTGTTTATATTTATATTTGTCACACATAATTATGTCATTAATTTATACTTTATCTAATTATATGATACAAATAATGTAATTCATCTCATTATAATTTAATAGATTCATATTTTGATGATAAACACCACGTTGTTTTATATGGTGTACAATCAATCCCCTTGAAATTTAATTTCATTCAATGATTTTCAAAAGGATTATTTTTCTATAAAGCGTTTTACTAAATGGGAAAAGGAATGTTTTTTAATGTATATAGGGATAATTAATTCTCTACTGCCATAACCATTATCTTATATTAGTTTTATTCTATAATCGTTATTGATTTTTTTTTTAAAAAACAAACCCCTAATTCCCTTTTTAGGACTTTTTGTATTTAAAATGGTTTTGAGAGTGGATTTACTATTTCTATATCTTGAAATTATTTCGTGTGATTACAAATGATAGTTTATAAGTGAAATGTTGAAAAATGGAATATTTTTTGTTATATGATAATATAATGGTACATGTACATTTTAAGGGTGGTAACATGAAAAACCAAAGACACACTGCTAAAAATAAATTATATACCAATGGGTTTAAACTATTGGTATATGCTGGACAAGCGTTGGTATAATATATACCAATAGTTGACCAAACCTTTGGCTACTAATCCATGGGGATACACATATTCCAAGGGATATTCATAAAACAATGGTTAATGTAATCATAAACAAATTATACCAATAGTTTTCTATAACTATTGGTAAAAGATTTTACCAATGATTATACACCATTGAAATGTAACTCAATATATATTTACAAATAGATTTCTCAACCATTGGAATCAATTTCATTACCGTTGGTATAAAATTTTACCAATGGTTTGATGAAACTATTGGTATCGATTCAATTTAACCATATATTCATAATTTTTTGAAACTATTGTCATAGAGTGGTTGCAACTCCAGCTGCAAGCAGTACCAACCATCCCTTTTACAATTATCTTCTATAATAAAAAACCTGTATAGAATTCAGAATTAAGTTACTCCAGTTACTTGTGAAATTACTTTCTATTGAAATAATATATACATAATTCAAAATAACACCAATGAAGACAAGTATGGTCTGTATAGTATTCCATTAGAATAACACAAATGCAATTGATGCACAGTATAAAAAATATAGAATAACACCAATACACCCAAAAAAATTCACCATGGGAAAACAGAACACCCATAAAACAAGCATCTCCATAAACAAAAAACATGTAAATTGGATCCAAGGGTGTTGGGGGTATCCATGGGGGTGGGGGGAGTCCAGTGGGTGTGTACGTTTCAAGGGGGTGCGGGTCGTCCAAGGGGGTGGGGTGCCTGAGGGTGGGGGGAAACCAAAGGGTGTGTGGGTGGGGGGTGTCCCGGGGGTGGGGTGTCCAGGGGGTAGGGTGGTGTCCATTGGGGGTTATCCAAGGGGTGTATATGTTTAGGGGGCGGGGGAAGTCCAATGGGGTGGGGGTTCTCTCAACAGGGGTGTCTAAGGTGGTGAGGGTTGGGGGTGCCTAGTGGTGGGGGTTGTCCAGGGGGGTGGGGGTGTCCAGGGGGATGTCCACGGGGGTGTGTCTGTGTGTCTATGTGTGGGGGGGGGGGGTTGTGGTGTCCAAAGGTGGGGTGTATACTTGATGGGGGTGTGCAGGGGGTGGGGGCTGCCCATGTGTGTGGGGTGTCCTGGGGGGGGTTCCAGTGGGTGGGGGTGTTAAAAGGGTGTCCAGGGGTTGTAGTGCATGTCCACGTGGGTGGTGTGTCTAAGTATAGGGGGGGCTCTCCACATTGGTGGGGGTGTCCAAGGGAGGTGGGGATGTACAATGGGGTGGGGTTTCCAAACGGGTGGTGGTGTCCATGGGGGGTGTGTCTAGGTGGTGGCGGTGTCCAGGGGGTGGGTGTTGTCCAGGGGGTGTGGGAGGGGCTGTCCAGTGGGTGGGTGTGTCTAGGGGTGTGGGGGTTTTCCATGGGAGTGAGGGTGTCCAGGGTGTCGGGGTTTCTGGGGGTGGGGTCTGTCGATGGTGGGGGTGTCTAGGGGGTGGGGGTCTATGTGGTGGGGTCTGCCCAAGGGGGTGGTGTGACTAGGGGTGTCCAGTGGGTGTGGGGTGTCGATGGTGGTGTGGGTGTCCAGGGGTGGGGGTTGTCCAGGGGTTTGGGGTTTTCCAAGGGTGTAGGGGGTGTCCGAGGGGGGGGGGGGTGTCCATGGGGTGAGGGGGGATATCCTAGTGGTGGGAGATGGCCATGGCATGTGGGTGTCTAGGGTGGATGTGTTCTCCATGGGGTTTCGGGTGGGGGCTATCCAAGAGGGTAGGGGTGTCCATGGGTTGGGGTGTCTAGGGGGGCCTATCCAGGGGGTGGGGTGTCTATGGGGGGTGGGGTGTTCAGCGGGGATGTCCATGGGGGCTGTCTTTGGGGTGTGGGTGTCCAGGGGTGGGTATTTCTAGTTGGTGGGGGCTGTACAAGGGGGTGGGCGTGTCTAGGGGAGTCGAGGGGGTGTCTAGGTGGTTTCCAGGGGTTTTCTCGGGGTTATGGGGGGATATCAAAGGAGTGGACCTGTCGAGGTAGTGGGGGTGTTCAGGGTGGCAGATGGTTGTCCAAGGGTGTTTTGGTGTCTAAGGGTTGTATAGGTGATGGGGTTGTCCAAGGGGATGGGGTTGACTAGGGAGTGTGGGGTGTCCAATTGGGAGGGGTGTCCATTGGGTGGGGGGATCTCCAATGGGGCTGGGGTGTCTAGGTGGTGTCCAAGGGGTGGGGATTTTCCAGGGGTGGGGTTGCCCATAGAGTGGGGGTATGGAGGTGGGGGGAAGTCGGGAGGGGGGGGATGTCCATGTGGAGTGGCTGTCTATCCAAGGGGGTGGGGGTGTCCACGGGGAGTCTAGTGGGGTGTGGGGGATGTCCATGCTGGTGGGTGTGGGGGTGTCTAGGGGTGGGGGTGTCGTAATGGTGTGGGGATGTCCAAGGGGAGGGTGTGTCTAGGGGAGGTGGGGTGTCTATGGGGTGTGAGGGTTGTCCATGTGGGTGAGGGGTCGTGGGGGGGGGGGTCCATGTGGGTGGGGGGCTGTTAGTGGGATGGGGGTGTTCAGGGGTGGGGGATGTCCAAGGGGTTGTGGTGTCATGGGGTGGGGGCTATCCAAGGTGTGGGGGCAGTTCAAAATGGTGGGGGTTTCCTAGGTGTGTGGGGACTATCCAACAGGGTGGGGAGTACAGGGGGTGGGGGAGTCCAATGGTGTGGGTGTAAAAGTGTTGGGGGTGTCTAGGGGGTGGGGTCTATCGAAGGGGAAGGGGGTTTTCAGGGAGTGGGGGTGGTGTCCAGGGGGGCTGTCTAAGGGGGTAGAGTTGGGGGTGGGGTCTCTCTAGGGATGTGGTTGTCCAAGTGGGTGGGGGTGTCCATGGGATAGGGTTGTCTATCGTGTGGGGGTGGCTAGGTGGGGGGGGTGTCCAGGGGTGGGGTGTCCAAGGGGGTGGGGGTTGTATAAGGTGGTGAGGATTTATAGGGAAGGGGTCAATTAGTCACACATTTATTCAGTAACATCAAAAAATTAAGTCATGTTATATTATTTATAGATATATAAATAATCATAATGTGACCTACCTAATCCCACATGTGTTCCGGCACAACAAATCATGAAACATAAAATATAAATAATACAAGTCTAAAATGTAACTGATCAATATGTCCCTAATAACCATGTCTATCATGGTCTTCATCATCAGCCTCATCCCCATCCTAAAATTCATCCCCATCATCATCCCCACCCTCCACAACGCCATACTCTTCACCCTTGAACTTTGTCTCAACCTCCTCCTTACCCTCATCATATGCCTCGACCTACTACTTACCCTCCTCCTCCACCTCGTCCTCCTACTCACCAGACACCTCTTCCACAACCACCTCCTCACCATCTTTTGGACCACCAATAGAACTTCCACTTATTTCACCGTATATATATTTCATTGATGACATGTATTCATCACAAGATGTTATGGATTTTGATTGATGTGGTGGAGGTAAAACATCCATCAGTTTCATAAATGGAGTGCTTTCCCAAGTAAGTTATTTTGATATCTATTAAGCCCCTTTTTTCAGCTTGTTCAATTTGTGACTTAAACTGAGGGAACTCAGTTGCACTTGGACTCATATCTATGGAGGGAAAATACATTTTTGGGACAATACTCTTCCCAAGTTGGCAACATACTCTTCCAGGGTTCTAATTTCCCAACACCTGATGTAAGTGATTATTTGGCCCAAAATTGTCTGGTTCCTAGGGATAAAGGTCCTATAAAGTATCTTGTTAAAAATATAAATATATTATTCAGTTATACAATTGAATGTAAAATTTTAAACAAAATAATTATAACATACAATTTTTTGTGGAGTCTGCTCATTAAACACACTTCTTTCTTTATTCTTTCTATTCAAGAAAATTGTTTTTCTCAAGGCACACATCCATTAATATTCAACCATTTCCTCTAAAAAGACATTGAATGTTGTAAATCATAATTAAAAATAGGTTACCTATAATTAATTTCATTACTAACATTATAATACATCTTTAGAAATTGTGTATATTTTAGAGGAAATAATAGAAAGGGAAAGACATATAGAAAAATTAAGGACAACTATCATATCTTATTCCTATAATGATTTAACATTGTAGTACATCCCAATGTGTGGATTTATTTTTAATCATCAATGTATTTCTCATAATTATTCCTAAATAAAATTCATCAAAAAGAAATATAGTATTAATGCAGAACATGAAAATTTCCATTTCATTACATAAAATGTGATGTATACATTAAAATGTATTGTTTTATAATGAGTGATCATATACTGATTCTATTGAATCAAACAATCATCCATTCCATGTATCCACTCTAACTCTGTTACAAATATAACGCACCATCCAATATATAACTGATGCTTATAGGATCTCCAACTCTCACCTAAATCCTTTTGACGCGCTCACCATGCACCCTCACGATCGGGGAAATTAAATTGATGTTGCCACCAAAATATTAATTAATATACACACAAAAATAATATATTCATTTAATACTATAGATTTTTATATCCATATTACTACCTAATCATTATCATGGACTTCATTTGGATATTGTATTCATTAGTGTAGGACGATAAGAATTATTTCAGTGTATTTGGCATGCGTCGCAAAAAAACAATGACATTGCTGCACTATTATTTGAACCATTTCACTATATTTATTGTAGTAAACCATCAACTCAATGTAAAATTTCCGCACCGCACACATGCGTTTATGCCCCCACCCCTACCTCTCATTAGTATATGTGTCTGTTATGATATAATAATTAATATTTTATCAATATAAGTTACAATTAAAACAAATAATTGTATAATAATTTGTTAGGGTTCTATAAATATACATTTTCTTGTCTGATCAATAGGAAGTGCTAGATCCTTAGAAAATAAAGGAACACCTTATAAAGGTGATTGGGTCAAAATATATTCTCCATACGAATAGAATGTTGTAGAGTAGGAGTGAAAAATGGAACATAGAAGCTTGGAGAGAAGTAAATATTAGTAAAAGAAGATTCCACATATGGTTGGTTGAATACTAGATGGGGAGAGGGAATCATCCTCGAATATGGTAAAGATGGGTTAGGAAACTCATATGTAAATGGTTGTGAAAAAATGAGAGGATTAAATATGTCGTGTGTCCCTAATGACGCATTGAGAACATAATGTGGTATAGATGGTATATTTGTGGTAGGTGTATGGTTTAGTCAGGTATGCGAACTAGATCGCCTAGCACTCATACCACCTCTCATATACGAACTCCATGAGTACTAATATCAATACTAGACTGTTCATCAAATAAATTTCGCTTAAGAGGTAGAATGTACCATAATGTTTGAAACAAAATTAATCCAATGACATTATATATTATTTAAATATATATATTTGAAATAAAATACTCACTATAGGTAGTAGTGGTGGAACACCCATCTCTACCATGCGATAATTGTTTCCCATCATCTATTTATGTTTCCCTACTTCAATTGGATTCATTTATTGCATTTAAAAAAAATATATAGATGTAATGAAAAAGAATAACTAATGTGCAACCCAAAAAACAAAATACACGAGAGTGAATAGGGGGATTGATGGATTATAGAACTATCCATTTTTTAGGAGAGATTTAATGTATATATAATGAATTCAACAAATCATACAAGATGTAATAGAGAAATTTACTTTTGATTAGGATTGTTATTTACTAACTATCACCAGTCTATTAAAATCATGCAGCATTTATTTCAAGGCTTTATTTCACTCAATAAAAAAGAGAGAGATCATACTAAATTATGCCTCTAGAAAAGTCACCATGGTATATATTATGAATGAATAAACCCTTAATATAGTTGTAAATGATTATATAAACATATGAATAAGGAAGGGGTAAATAACTTGACAAAATTAATGAAATATTTAATTTCTTTAGCCCAGGTAGATGGCGTAGGTTTCTATAAATGTTTTTCCCAAGAAGACAAACTATCATGTTCATTATATGGTGAAATGTTAAAGGAAGGTATTATAGTTATACTAATTTTTTTCAAGGTCAATATTGAATTTAAATGTTCACCACGTTAGAAATGTGGGTTTGGTAGGTTTGAATAAAGTCCAATTCCAAATTAGAAAATGAAATTCCTATAAAATTGATACCAATAAATTTTGAAAATTCCAATAATAGTCAAGTCAAATAAAATTTATTTGGAATTAATATTAAACACATTTTAATAGTACCGACCTTAACAACCCAAGTCATGCTAAACCAAAATAATTGAGAACATGGGTGGATGATTCTATATATTTCCATCCTCAACATAAGGTTCACTGTCAACTCTGATAAATGAGAAATTGGAGTCATCAAAAGAAATAAATTGATTGTTTCAAATGGAAGTTGCGATGGTGTCAATTACATCATCACCATCATAAAAAATATGTCGTTTAATTATATCAATAATTACACCAAATTAAGGTAGAAGATGCTCTTTTACATAAAAAAATTATTTATCCACTGATGCTAATACATACCGTTCATTGGTAGCAAGAGTGATAGTCATATATGTTACTTGAAATCCACATTCATTGATAAATATAACCGGCCTCGTCTTCGATACAATCCACTGGAATTCCGTCATCGTGAATCATCAATGAGAGTAATAATACAATTTTTTTTCAACGACCCCATAATAACCTACATTATCAAATTGTGGTCTACTATCTAATGCACTGGTATAACAGTATTTTTTGTAAGTAACCATATTACCAGCATGTTTTGTTCTCAAGTTCTTTTCTCGATAAGTGATAATAAATTTGAACCCATTGATAAAAATTAATTTACAATCATGAACCATGGTATAAGAAAAAAAAATCCCAAGCTCTTTTTTCCTTAGTGACTTATTCATTAGGGAAACTCAATACCAGAAATATAAATGAATATTAAAGTTATTTAAATATTGATTTAATTATTTTAAATAGTAATAGTTTTACCATCAATTTTCACCAAGAAAACAAATCATTGCTATGAATGGTATCCCACCTTCTCAAAAATAGAGAATGATTATTTATATTTATAATTACTTTATGTTCCCTATAGATAAAAATATGATTAGTTTAGTAGATATATATGTAATATATACTTATTCTATTTACTTACCTGATGTAGTCATTTAACAAATTTGTGATGAATAGAGCTGTGCAACGTGCCATCTCCCGCATTCAAGGCATAATGTTGTGAACATATATGATCCAACAATTCCTCCTATTTAAGTATGTGATAGAAGAGAGGGTAAAGTTTTATCATACTAGTATTCTTCATTTCAGATTGTTTTTCTTATTGTTGTAGTAAGATCATATAATTACATAGTGCTGAAATCCATACATTCTTGTGCCAAGCAATAGTTCACGATAGTACATTTGGAATGGTTCTTTTTTGGATATAAGAAATTAATGTGTATATATTTATTTCAATTTAATACATCCCTTCGAATTCCATCTGAGAAGTATTTTAGTTATAATAGGTACATTTAGTTGCAGCATGCATGTGACACATTATGGTGGAAATATTTTTTCGAACTCACAACAAAATTAATGGGGCATATGCCAATTTTTTTTGAAATAATGGCTTAGAAAAAATCTTATAAGAATGGTATCTAATAAAATGGAACAACTGAATAACAACACACTCTTAAATTATTGGAAAAATTATGATGGGTAGTTATTTGTATCAACTCACGGAGAATGATTTGATAATCATGAGTGTTAAAATATTTCAGATTAAACTCTATTCTGTTGACCCATATAGATATGTTTATTGAATATCCATAACGAAATTTAATATTGTTTATTACTTACAGAATATGACTTTTTTTTGTAGGTGTTATCACTTAAGAATCACTTGGAATGTTACATTTGTTTTCACTGATACACACAAGATGCAATTCAGTTCTGATTCCCCAATCTACCAAGTCACGAAGAGACTGTAAATAAATTTTTTCTTTCTCCTAAGATTATGTAGAATAGAATGAAAAATTTCACATATATTATTTTCAATGAGAATTAAATATAATTAACGATGTAAAAAATTTGTTAACCAATTAGGAAAATAAAAGAAGATACTCATCTTCCTCCAATTGTAATAGGTTTCAGTGGAAACATTTTTCCACATTGAAAGTTTCATTTGACCCATCCTTAATGAAAAACTAAAATCTTTTAATTCATTAAGCCCATCAGTTACTCACAAACACTGATATCGTTTGTTGGTCTCCGTGGTATTGTCAAATAATCAATGATTATTTCAATATGGATGGTATATTGGGAAGAATCGTCGATGTCCCATAATACTGAAACATTAAAGATGATTTAGTCTTCTGGATTATGTATTCTTCATACAAAGAGGACTTCGTATGTTTCCCTTCGTGCTCCATAATGACATCGTTCCATAAGTAGAAAAATCATTGATCATCCACATAAGTGTAGCACACATCTAAAATATGTCTTTCGAACATGCCTCATATGTTCACACACCTACATCCCTAGGAAATTTTAAGTCATTTATTAAAGTATTAATGTATATGTCTATATTATTGTTGGGATCATAGGGTCCATATATGAGTAAACTCATAAAAGTGAATATTTTTTTCATACCTAAGCATGGGGGAAGGTTATAAATGTGTATAAAAACTGGCCATGTGTTGTGTGAGACAAGCATCTACCCAAACAGATTAAACCCATCACATTAATGAATCTTCATCACATTATGCATGTTATCTGCAAAATATGGATATCTAGCATCAAATATCTACCATGGAAAACTCCTCTACAGGGTTAACAAACTCATCATTAGTCTAGTTTCTTATGTAACATTCCATCACATTTTTATTGATATTTCATCAGACATAAAATGAGTCTAGGGTTCAGGGATCTATCGAAATGTCACATTACATTATATGGAACACGAGATGGTGTTCCATCCTGTTTTTGGTTTCAAACGTGATGTGACACATTTTATACAATCATTTTGTTGAGAATTTTCCCCCCTAGAATAAACTGAAATCTTTTGGGAAGCATGAATTCTGTTTCTTGAAAATACAATTTCCTCAACTAACTTCCATGCGATATAGTGGTTTGACGTAATATCTGCATCATTTAGAAGTAATTACTTTAAGAAGGAAATATTGTAATTTATGGGAGTATTTGAAATCCCAAACACTATTTTCTTGTGAAATAATAATATTAAAATGCACGCCTTTTCATTTTACTGCATTTTCAATATACATGAGTCGTGGAAGCATCATTTAATTTTTTCACCATTACAACTTCATCATTTTGATTAGATGCATCATGTGGGTTCATATAAAAGTATTCTTCAGTTTGGATCCTTTCTTCTTCTTGTTGATGATTAAATAGAAACAAGTCATTTTAACAAATTCTCTAATCATGTCCTCTCATTTGGATCATCATCAATTCAAGATTTCATTTTCTCCCCAACGTGATACTAAAAATAGTATTTTTTTTGAAAACCATATTTTGTTATGAGGTATCTAATGTCATCATGAGTCAACCAATGTCTTCCTACACAATTTTAACATAGGAGGTGTATGTGACCACAATCTGATGCATTGTGAAATGAAAAATCTAAAAAGATCTCCAAATTGATTTGAAAATCAATTGTGATCTGATCGGTTTTATACATCAAATATATATTGATTCTGTAAAAATTGTTATAAGTCATTTAATGCAAACCAATTCAATAAGATTGATGTTTCATAGAAAATATATTTATAAATATAATAATTTTTCACTTTATATGAATCCATTACTTACACACTAATCTATATGAGAATCATAATATAAAAGATAGGAAAATTCTATATTAATAACAAAATACATTTGAAGAACTATACATGAGTTTATAAGATCATGAATGCTTTTGGTGGAGATTTATTCAGGAGTTTAGTAAATTTTAGATTGAAGAAAATTTATTTTTATTAGATTATTTTAGGTATATTCATAATATCTATTCTGAATAAATGGGAAATATAATCTAAAAATGATTGTAAAAAGGTCCTCATGGATTGAAACATCATAGTAATACATGTGGATCATGATCCAAAAATGATTAAATGGAACTATGAAGAGTTTTATGACATAAGATGAACGTTCAATGGGGAAAATAATCATTATACAATGTACATGTAGATTCGGAATGATGATTTTGAATTTCATTTTCCAAATGGGATAATCTATCCCCATTTTAGATATCCACAATGGAAGGGGTTTCTAATTGATGTAGTAATCTTTTAATGGGTTGGGACCATTTTATCAAAACAATGTTAAGATATACTAATTCAGTTCTGTGTGCCTAAATTTGAGATGAAAGTTGTTTAGGAATGTTTTTTTAGCACATACATGAGGACACCATAGACCTGATAGAATATTGTTTAATATATTAAAAAGTGAATTCTTTTCATCAAAGATGCAAAATGTATAAATTGAGTATTTTTAAGTAAGTTATAGTTGCTAAAAATTAGAAATTTTTTAAAATATATGAGATTTCATAACACCCAATATCAAAATATGATGTATTCATTATGTGAAGGTGTACATGGGGTGGGGTGTCAAGGGAGTGGGGTGTCTTGGGGAAATTCCATGGTGTTTGGGGTGTCCATGGGCCTATCAAAGGGGGTTGTGTTTTCTGGGGGCCTGTGTAGGGGATGTGGTGTTGTCAATGGGTGTGAGGGTATCCAGGTGGTGGGGTTGTCTAGGGTTGGGGCTATCTAAGGTGTTGGTAGGTTGTCCTTGTGGTCGGGGTGTCTAGTGGGTGGGGGTATCTCGGGGGTGGGGTGGTGTCCAGGGGGGTTGCCTAAGGGGGGTGGGGGTGCCCAGGGGGTGGTATGGCGTTCGGGTGGGGGGTGTCCAAAATGTTGGGGTTGTCCAAGTGGGTGTGGATGTCTAATGGGGTTGGGGTGTCCAAGGGATGGTGTGGTGTCTAGGGCGGGCTATCCACGGGTTTCCAGGTTGGTGGGGAGTGTCCCAGTGGGTGGGGTGGTTTCTATAGGGGTTTTCCAAAGGGTTGGGGTCTGGGGGGGGGGGGGGGTTCTTTCTAGGGGATGTCCTTGGGGGTGGGGGATGTCCAACAGTGGGGGTTTCCGAGGGTGGGTGGGTCTATCCAAGTGTGTGAATGTGTCTGGGGTGTAGGGGGTGGCTGTCCATGGGGGTGGGGGTGTCCATAGTGGTGGGGGTGTCTAGGGGTGAGCGGTGTCAATGGGGATAATGTGTCTAGGATGATGTTTATAGGGGTGATGGGTGTCTATAGAATATGATTTGAATTATTTTCATGATGTTTTACATCAATAATATTGTATCATTTTTTATTGATACACAATAAAAATCAATGTATCACTCAATATTGTACTGTTATCTTTAATATAATAAGGTTACTTTCTATTTAACTATAAATATCTTTTAGATTATTTATTATTTGTTTGATATTCACCTCAATAGAAATAATGTTAAATTGAATGGGGAATGATTGATATTTTATTGATCCAGTATTTTTATATGGATAACTATTGATTATTTCACCCTGATTAAGTATATGTTTCCATAAATAGTGTTACTGAATTTGTTTTATCCACAATATTCATATTATTAATTCATTGGTCATCCCCCCCACCCCACATAGACAGCCCACCCCCACCCATGGACAACCCACGCCCACCCCACCAGGAAATCCCCCCACCACCACTGGATGGCCCACCACCACCCCCACCCCAACTAGAAACCCCACCCCCTTTCTGGACAACCCACCACCAACCTGGATAACACCCCTACCCTAGAGAGACACCCCCACCCTGGACATCCCACACCCCTCCCCACCTATATAGGCTATCACCCCCTACCACCCCACCCCACCTAGACAGCCCACCCCCCTCCCTGCATAGCCCACACCCCCACCTCTCCCTAGACATCCCACATGGATAGCCCACACCCCACCCTGGACAACCCAAACCCCTCCACCTCGCCCTGGATAGCCCACCCCCTCTTCATATATTCATGATTCTTAAATTAGTTCAAGTAATATGAATTTAAATGATGAAAATAATTATACATTTCTTATGTTTTTCCACCCCAAGGGTATTGAAATAATCATGGTGAATCACTCCCATCATGAACCATCTTTTTCTGGTCAACATTAATAATTTAAATATTTAAAAATATATAAAAATAATAAATGAATTCCCACATGTTAAAATTCATCCATTACACCAATGTAATTTATTTACATCATCAGAGAACCTCCCAAAATAGGGTTGTAGAATCCAGTCCCTATCCAATTATAGCATGAATTCAATCCTATTATAGATGACATAAAAAACTTTGGGTGTAAACCTTGAATATAATACATATAAATCAAAACAAAACTAATTGTAAACACACCTCCAAATATCATACATGGATCAGATTTTATATTATACTCTAAATTTCATAAATGAAATCAAAAATACATACCTAATTGTAAACAAACCTCCAAATTAATAATAAATAAACACAATTATTGATCAAAAACTAAACAAAAAACAACACCCTTATTTTATATTAATCAAAATTAAATCATAAAAAATATAAATCTCTTATGTAAAACCAATTTGAAAAAGATGTTGATTCAAGGATGGATTGCAATGAATATGGGAGAAGTAAATCAAAATGAAAAACAAAAAATAACCTTTTAATTAAATAAATCTAAATGAAAAATATTGGAGAACATAAAACAAAGGTAAAAAAGTAAAATTGAATGTAGAAGAATAAAAAATGATTATTCGGAAGAGGGTTATCATAGAAGGATGAACATAAGCTCTAGTTTTGGGAATACTTATGGTAGAACATGGGATCCATATATGTGGAATTCAATCCCAATGGTTAACAAAAACCATTGATTTTTTTGTATCCCAACATTTATATGAAATAATTGGAAAAATGACTCTATTGAGCGCTATCCCGATGGTTTGAAAACCCTTTGGGAAATACCTTCCTTAAAAACCAAAATCCTAACAGTTTAAAACAATCTATTCGCATAAGTGCCCCTTTTCAACGGTTCACAAAAACCATTTGGATAAGAGAGTTGATATAAGGTGGATTTCCACTAGTGACATTTGGTTACATGATAAACCATAGACGGGTGGTTCCATGATAATACAATAACGGGTGGTTATGTTATAACTTCTAATTCCTTTGGTATAGAAGTCTGTCGTATGTATATTCTATTTAGTGATAGGTATAGAAGTCAACCATATGATTATTCAATTTATGTATGATTATATACCATGCTAACATTATATGTTATATGTTTCATTCTATGGGTTTTATGGTAATATTTTGGTTAAAAAGGATAAAGAATGAGGTTATATTTAGTGAAGAGTATTTAATATTTCTTTAAAGTGAAAAGTATTACATTATGATAAAGTATTCAAGGTTTAATTATTTTTTCAAGACTAACAATTTTACTTCTTTATGTATCCATTAGTGATATTTCTTACACTCATCCCATGTTTTAAAATGTTCCACACAAGATTTAAAGAAAAATTGATTCATGGATGGGATCATGTAAATGTTATGGTTAAACATGAAATGAAACTACATTTAATTTTAAATGTTTTTGTTTTACGGATGAAATAAATTCTATTGGAAGTGTCCACATAATTTTTTTATTATTTTATATGTATGTCATATTGCCAAATTTTATAAGACCCTAAAAATGAAAAGATCCTCAACGTGAATAAAAGTCAAATTGTTGACATATCTCAAAAAAAGTAAAGTTTAAGGTTGGGGCCTTATTGTGGGTATCATCGGATGGTTTAAACCACTTTATAGATTTAAATGTTTTCTAAAATGTTTGGGATATCATTATGAGTTTATAATTTTCTCGTATGATCATAATTTGAATATCATAGAAACTAATTTTTAGGCTTTACGTATTTTTAGAGACATTCAACTTTGAGGATATTTTGGGTTATTAGTTTTTGGGTTAAAAAATTCGGGGAATAAAATAACCCTTGATTTTAAACCATGTTATGGTTATTTTTGAGGACTTTATAATATTTTTGTAATATTATAAGAATTATATAGGTTTAAAAAATGGGAAACTAGCAGGATTGATGACTAACCATCACGTCCTTGAAGGCCAGAGGAATCAAACCCACAACTGAATGGTGACAAGGGTGCTTCTCCTTTCATTTAATACTTGGGGTCCCTGGGTTGTAAGAAATTTGTAATTATACTAGTGTATATAATAAGATTAATTTGATTTTGAGAACTTTTATTTTATCTAGTGGATATATTTGGTATTGGAAAATTATATGAGGATGGAGTGATACATGTTCTTCTAGATGAAATTAACTATTTTGGTAACCATGTATGCCTATGAAAAATATAATACTATAGGATTTTATTTGATGAGTAATGGGTGAATTTAATTTTGGATGAATCGGTGTTTCTATATAGAAATTATTGCAATTTGGGTTATTTATGGAATTGATTAACCTCTCATGTAGAAAATGTGATTAGGATAATTAATTTTTGGTATGATACATTATGATTAGATGATGTTATTTAGAGATAAAAATTAAAATTTATCATGGTTGATTAGGTAATCAAATCTGTCTAAATTTTGGGTTTCAATATTAGTTTGGATTGTTTTGAGTAATTTTATTGTATGTTATTTTTTGAATGGTCATTGTTGAACTTTGGATATTACTATTGAAATTTCTATATTGATGTAGTTTTGCATCTTATAAAAGATTATTCATTTCAGGTAAACGTCTTATTTTATCATAAATTTTAGGTTTTTGATAATGTTTTATGATAGTATCAGTCGATAGTTACTTTATTTTTCATTATTTGATTCTATGTAAATTGATTTTAGTAATTCATGTGAGAAATACCATATCTTAAATACTCGTATTTTAGAGAAAAAGATGACTTTTTGGTGAGATTTTATTAATAGATTATCCTTTACTTGTCAAGTAACTATATTTCCTTATGTACTTATTCTAATTAGTAAAATATTTTCTCAAATTTATGAAAAATATATTAAAAAAATTGTTTTATTAGTTTTCTTATAAATAAGTAAAATCCCTTTTAACTCATCAAAAGGTTGAGCTTTTCTAATAGTTAACTTTCTTCTGATCATGTTTTGTATCACTCTCCATCAGAACAAGAGAATTATTTTTTCTTTCATATCCATGTTTTCCTATATTGAATCCAAATATGTGTCATCTCAAGTGACCTTCATAATTCTTTTTCATTATTTTAATGTGGATGTTTGGTAGAATCTTTTTATGATGTGGTATTTTAATAAAGTAATTTTTTATAGTAAAACCTTAGCTACCAATCCTGAATTAAAATTATGGAGAAGAAATATCCAAAAGCGGGGGAGAATGTTACATCCATGGTAATTATAATATAATACATTATAATATATGTAAATATTTATCAATTAGATATTAATATTAGTTTAAAGGGGACTCTATATGAGATATCTTACCTAACATTCAATAATGGGGTTCTCCAAAATCATTTGTTGCACACATGTCTGAGTTATACTGAAACATAAAACAATATTAATATAATTATTTTAAATGGTAGTTAATGCCTATCCATTGTATTTCGTGGAATTAACAAAACTAACTATGTTATTGTTACACAATTTTATTAATTTCTTTACTTTCGTCTAATAAATTTTAAAGACATAAAATGAGAATAAATCCAATATTAAGAATGATATACTCTAAAAGAATTTAAATGTTATTTTCACATCCTTTTGATAGTGAACCCTTTAAAATATGATTCTTTTAAATTTTATATGTTCTATTTGAAAAAATAAACTTCTTATTTTTAAGCGGGACATCAAAATTTACTTTCGTAAAAAAAATTTTTTCTAATAAATTTCATTTATTTAATTAATAGTGAAAATTAATGCATTTTAATGGAAATCTACATATTCATCTAATTTTTTATATGTTTAGACTATAATTTTTATTAGTTTTAAAGTGTAATTTTATAATTTTTTTATCATTTAATCCAATTATTTTCATTTTAGATATTTTAACATTGTAATTCGATTTAAACACATGTCAATATTTTCATGGTTTTACTTTTGAAAAACTCATTTTCTTGTTTTGAAATCATGAATTGATATTACTGTAATTACTAAAATTTATCTATTTTTAAATTTTTAAAATGTATTATATATTTAGAATCATAAGGTCTAAATTATGTAAATATTCACCTTTTATTTTTGGTCATGATGAATATTGTCTACATTAATTATTTTTATTTACCCTAGTTAAAGGGTAAATTGAGTAAATAAGGGTTAATAATATTATAATGATATAAAACTACAGTAAAACATTTTTGAATCATATTGAATGAGATATATCCTACCAGGACTACCATTTTTATGAAAATTTGGCATTTGGAAGGTACATGGTTGTGATCATGACCTTTAAAATCATTAATTTAAAGTAATAGATAATATGTTATATTCATATATCTTTTAATAAAATTTGTTATAAATATAAATCATAAAGAAAAGATGTTTTACTACATCATGGTATTTTATTTATAATTTCTATAAATTAAACAATTTAATTTATTTATGACACAATGTTGATTTAGTGATTTCTTCGTTAATGAAGAAATAAAATAAATGATATTATAAATATTGAATTAAACATTATTTGACAAAATTTATTTCGTAAAAAATATTCCAGGAGAACATTAGGTTTTATTGTACTGATAAATAGATTTTTAGATGATTTCTCTTATTTTATATTTTATTGAAATTTAAAAAATGAATAGTGAAAAATTGATATAATCGGTGTTCTGTGAAAATAATAATTTATTGAATTATTTTAAAATCCTAAAAGGATTTTAAAATCACAAAGAGATTATTATAAGGTATAAATATACTAAGGAATCGTATTAAGTAAAATTGACCCCATCTAAGTTAAATTTATATCCTATTACAAATTAAATTATTTTTACAAAAATTAAAATTAAAAGATAATAGTTAAGTATAAAAGAAATGATATGGTTTCAAACAAAAAAATTAAAAGTATATATATTATTAATGTAAAGAATTAAAACTATAATCATATTATATCTAACGTATCTCATGATGGATAAATTTTAATTAAAAGTAAATTTATACTAATTTAAAATTTTAATAGTTCCCTAGGGTGCCCATTTCTTCTCTTATAAAAAGGTACCCTTTCATCTCAAATACTCACAGTTGATGAAATATTAGGTTCACCTAATACCTTCCCAATCCTCTCCCTAAAACCCCCACTAATCATCAAAGAATCTCCCATTTGGAAGTAATGCCTCCCAATGAAGCATTTTGGTATAAACCAAAATATGTTACTCGATTAAGATAAAACACCTTCTCTCATGCATTTTAGTTTCATTTCCATTTTCAATACCCTAAAATATTCTTATTATATGATAACATAACAAAATAACTAAGTAAAATATACTATGTTGTGATTATGATAAGTATTCTATATACACTTACACTGAAATCCATTTAATGGGTAATGAACAAAATGTTTCTATGTATGACGAACTACAGCCCCATGAAACGATGATTGTTCAATTTTCTCACACCAGCACGCATGGTGGCCATTATAACGGAAAATATTTTTTACATATGATATATAGTATATTTATTTATTCTCTGATATTTTATAATATTTTATTTATATTATAACTTTATGATTTCCATTTTGTGTAATTACGATAATTTCGTTTGAGGAGGTGTGGAATATCGTTCCATCAAAGCAATATGACTCATTCCCTCCATGCATAGAAGTTATAAATGATTGATTTATTATACATAGGAGAAAATTAATAAATTAATATAATAATTGTATTAAAATATAGATTTATATCATTTAATTATTCTTATATTAATATAAAATTGAAATGAAATTAGCGTTAATATATGTAAGGTCTAGCGTCTCCATGAAAAGTGCATGTTCATTTTCGACTCAAGAACCCACTATTGAAAAAATGTTCGATATGAACTCAAATAATTAAATATTTGTTAAAACATTGTAATAATTGATATAAATCTTATTATAAATAGGAAATATATGCTTAGGAATGTAGAAATTAACATATGATTTTAATTTAGGATGATAAATAACGCACAAGACATGTCTAACTCAAGTTTAGGGAATTTCATCTCACTTTTAATATTAATGACATATAAGCCATATCCACCACAAATTTTCAGGTTTCATGTATATACACCCCCTATGGTGTTTTATATAATTAATACATTTATCTTCATGTTATTTAAAAATTCATTTGAAGATATTGGGTTTGTTATTTAAATGTCCAAAGTGGTATGGAACTCTTTTAATGTTTAAACAATTTAACCTTTAGCCATTTCAATATTTTTGTTATTATCATACATATGTATTTAATTTCATATAAAAGATTATAAAAAACATTTATATCTATTTTTATGTTTATTAAATAAATTATTAACGAAATATTTTATTATTTTAACATAAGAGATAATTTCTTAAAATCATTATTATCTGAGACTATTTATAAGTTGGTATTTATTGGGAAAAATGTATCATCCATGTATATATCTCTTAAAAATGTCTTCTAAATGTTTTCTTTTGGATTTTATGTAAGGGGTATCTCAACTCAATATCCATTCGTTGAGTTAAATTTCTATGGCAGCGGTTTTTTTCAAGAATATATGTGAGTTACTATTCACATTTTTACACTGAATATCCATTTATATTGGATTTATTTATATATGGAAGACATAATTAGATAATTGATTTATCCTAAACTATTAATATGAAATTTTAAGGGAAATTGTATCAATATCCTTTCATTGAGTCATATTTTGATGATATACACCACCTTCTTTTATATGATTTATAATCAACAACTTTGACTATTACATTCATTCAAAGGTTGTCAATAGGAATATATTTCTATGAAGTGTTTTACTAAATGAGAAAATGAATGTTTTTTAATTTATAGGATTTAAAAAACATCTCCACCACCATACCCATTGATTGATTTTTTTATTACTATATACGCCTTACTGTTTTTAAATGGGAATAGAAATCCCTTATTCCCTTTTTGGATGTTTTGGTGTTGAAAATGGATTGGACATTTAATTTAATATTTAAATATCCTGGAATTATTTTTTGTGATTAAAAACAAAATATTATGAGTGAAATGTTGAAAATTAAAATGTTTTATGTGTTACAATTATATAATGATACTTGGAAATTTGATTGGTTGTTACATGATATACCAATGATATTTGGTTACGTGATAAACCAAAATCAGGTGGTTCTACCATAAACAAAGGACTGGTGGTTATGTTATAACATTAAATGTATTGTGTATGGAATTTAATCATATGGATATTTCATTTAGTGATATTTATGTTTGTTGACTATATGGTTATTCCATTTATGATTGATCATGTTCAATGTACCATTAAATGTTATATTTTTCTTTCTATGAGTTTTATTCTAATATTTCTGTTAAAAAAACTGTATGCACTGATCATATATTCAGTGAAGTGTATTTACTAATTCTGAAACATGAAATGTATAACATTGTGATAATGTATTCATTGTTTACATGTTTTCACAAGACTAATAGTTTTCTTTTTTTTTATGTAACCATTACTGAGATTAGTTAGTATCATCCCATTTTTTGAATTGTTTTTCACATGAAATGTAGAAGAATAGATTCAAGAATGAAATCATGGAAAAGTAATGATTAACTAGAAAATATAACCACATTTCACATTAAATGTTTTTTTATAGAATAAATGGATACTATTGGATGTTCCCACATTGTATTTTTATTGTTTTGTTATGTATGAGTTATGTACCAATTCACTAACATTATAAACTAGAAAATATTCTAGATGTGAAAGAATGTAAAATTATTGAATTATCTAAAGATTATGAAGTGTTTTTGTCTAGGGCCTTATATAATCTGGATATTAAAAGAGTACATCAAATCTAGGTAAAATATTTTTGAAAAACGAATAAATGTGTAATTTTCTTAATGAGAAATCAATGGTCATTTAACTGATCCCAAGATTTAAAGATTTTTTATGGTTAATTTTCCAATGACCATGTTATATATCACTCTCCATCACAACCTAATGGTTATATTATTATTCAATGTCCTTATGTTCAGTTAGCCCAAATTTTATCCTATTCAAGTTCCTTGTTTGGTGGCGACCTATGCATTTCCTTTTACCACTTATTAATAGAATATTTCATTATCTCTATTTCCGATGTAGGGTTTCCCACAAAATTATTTATCAAGTATCAACCTAGAATTATTTAAAATATTTTCAAATTTTGATGAAAAAGTTTATATAAGGAGGTGAGTATGTAACACCACAAGATTATATAGTATGACTCTTTTTCAATGTAACATCTTCGATAGCATACCATCTTCAAAAAATGTTTCAAATGTAATTATTTAATTGTTATAGTTAAAATATATATTAATGGAATGGAGAGACTGAATTATATTATGTAAATTATGAAAATATATATTACACATGCTGATAAAATTAATTCAATGGTTACTAATTAATTAGAAATGAAACCATTTGGATATAAAGAATGTATTTTATAACAAAAGTTTTTATGCTCATAATGAAATTTTATATTAATAATTTAAATTAATCACTATTGGTTAAATATACTGGAGAAATTTATATATTATATATTTAATTAGTTACTTTACATTCATCGATGATATTTTCAGTGGAATAATATAAGAACAAATCCAATTTCCCACATAAAAATGATTCATTTTTTAAATGTAATTTTACCTCCTTCTGATAGCTAGTTTTTTTAAATATAAATGTTGAAATTTTTAAAAAACATATTTTAAAATATTGATATTTTTATTGAATGTGTTATTTCAATATTTACGTTGGTTATTTTTTTTTGTATATTTATGATATGTTTTATTTTTTGATGAATAATAATGCGACTCTTTGAATAAAAATATAACCATTAGGAATAGTAATATGGAAATTACATTAATAACTTCACCTATAAAAGTATATATAAAATATTGGGATCTTATAAATTTAAATATTATATGATTATAAAATACTATAATTAAATTAATGTTTCAGAAATTATTATGTAATTGGTGATATTTTTATAAAATGTAAAAGTTTATTTTAATTTTATAAATAACATAACGATATGAAAGAAAATTAATATTCATAAAATTTATTTAATAATTAATATTTTGGTTTATTATTATTGTAATATAAATTTTTAGTCCATCATTAATTTTTCAATGGGTTATTAAATTAGATATATTTATAAAATTAGTATTTTTCAAATAAATGATGATGTAAATTAGAAATTAAATTCATCTTATTTATTAAATTATTATAACAAAATTGAATAATTTTTTTTAATTATTCACCTCAAAAATAGATAAGAATATTTTTTTTTCTATAATAGTTGAATTTTTTTGAATAGTGAAATATAGAAATTTACAGTATACATACATTATAAGTAAAAGAAAATATTCCCTGAGTCATGGATGATATAAGTAAAATTTATTTGAAATCACCTGAAATACCTAATAAAATTAGTCACAAGTATAAAAAATATTCATAGCATTGAGCCAAAATAATACACAAATGAATAAAATATTCAAAAAACACCCCTCTCCTCCACAATAAATTCCACTCATCACCACCCCTTATCCTAAACCCTTCCAATCTTCATCCCTAGTAATATTTAGACCAAATAAAATTATTAAGACCCTCCCCCACATCCTGGTACATTTTTTCACAAAAAAAAAGACCAAAACCCATCTCCTTAAGTCGGTACTCAAGGAGGAGAAATCAAGAGCAAAAAATCTTATTGCGTTTATTTTATTTTCTTTTGATTCTTTATATTTTCACATCCTTCCCTAAAATAACCTATCCAAAGACAAATTAAAACTCCATAATCATTCATATTATACTATTTTTTAATTTTAATGGATTATCCATCTTCAAAATCCCTTGATCTCTCTTTATATTATAAATGATATCATCGCCCTTGATTTGTAAATTTATCAACATTAAGAACGATGTAATTGATTTATTCATTAACACATTTTATAATGTACATAAAATGATTTCTATGGTTTAAAATATTAAAATATATATTATAAATCCTATTTAATGTTCTTTAACCATTATATACACATGATGTTAACTAATAACACAAAACTAGTTTGTGATGATCAAAACACCTCCAAATATAATGTAAACAATTATCATGAATATCTTATCTAATGATACATACTCACCACAAATAAAAAAATTACTTATATAACCATTTATTTTTATGTATGCCCATTAAGATAATTTTACTTAAATTATGGATATTTATTTCAGTGCACATGATCTTTTGTACATGTATACAAGTGTATGAATCATAAAAACCAAGGAAACATGCACATCTAAATTATAAAATTGAATATTGTAACAAGTAAAAAATGTCACAAAAAATAATGATAAAATTATAAAATATAAAATAAATTTATAAAGTGTTAAATATTAATTAATTAATAGAGTAACGTTGATTATCTCGGATATTAAGGTCATGTACTCAAGACAGTCAGATATAATGTATGGGATTCGACAAAAAACCCCCATTTTTTCATTCAGGTTACTCTTTATCTCTATTTTTTCTAATGCAATTCTTATTTAAATTTGTTTAATTATTTTATGTTTTATGTATATGTTCCAAAATAATCCATTATTATCATATTATTCATATTTTATGGGGAAATAAAAGTTTTAAAAAGGGTCCCAATTCTAATCTTCCCGATAAACAAGCCGGAATAATGTGAAATTACAGATTTCATACTAATTATCAAGTTTCATCCATAATATATTTTATCCAAACATTATTTTTCTAAAATTTCATATTTTAACATGAAAGGATATCATGATAAATTACTAGTTAAAAAAATAATTTACCTTTTTTTTTATTTTAATGGATCATTATGATTTTCTTTAAATTACATTAAAAAGGTTAATATATAATGATTATTAAACACACCTTTTACATTTTTTCACATCTGTTGGGCATCATTTATGTCTAAATTATTATTTCATTTTCATTACCTTTTTTTTTTGGTATATAAATGTTTATTATCATATTTTATGACAAATAACAATTATTTTCGTAGAGAACCATTTCAGTTAATGTGAAAAATGGTTTTTTCATCCCACCTACATTTCTGTGAGATTTATACCATGTTTTCCATTTATTCAATGCTTGTGGTGTATTTACTAGAATTTAATATATCAAATCACAATTATTATTATTATTATGTTATTAATTTGATTTTATTCTATCATTGGGTTAAATTTTTAATTTTTATAAAGTTGTATTAGACACATACATATGATTAATTATTATTTTCCTCATTAATTTGTCCATGATTTAATTATAATATTTTCATTTATGATTTTCATTCAAATATTTTAAAATGGTATTTGACACATTTATTAAAATATACCCTTTTTAGGAATATTAGGAATAAATTAGACTTATTATGTGATATATAGGGCCTGATATAGCCTCTCAATGTATCATTATGTCCCATGAGACAAAAAATTAATTAATTTTGGCTGAGGCCGTATCCATTTATTTTTAGAAGTTTTTCTTGAGGCCTCAATGGTATTTTTATGGTGTTTGGAATTTAAATTACCTTATTATAACATTAGTAATTGATAAATAATGTGATAATTAGACAAATAGAATATCGATGGCTAAGATTCATGTGATTATTTATATGGAATTTGGTATTCAGCTTTATTTATAACCATATTGTGATCAAAATTATTTTCTAATGGAATTTGTTTTTGGTCATTCACTATCATATTATTTATATTATTTTCCACTATATTACATATCCATTATGATCATCTTATGGTACCCCTTTAATTTTTTTATGTGATATGGGTATGTATATCATGGATGAATTACAGGGGTAATCTATGAGATTAGGGTGGATTCCCATGCATTTTCTATGTTTTTCCATTTTAGGTTGTTATGTAAAACATATGTTTGTATCTAGTTTTTCAATAATAATAAACTGTTTAGTCTTTTGATATGGATCTACCTTGTTTTTTTATACAAATTTAATAATGTAATTCACTATCTATAGGCAACTGGGACTACGGTCATTACAAAATACAACTTTGGTAAGGTCATTCAAAGATTCCAAAGATGATATAAAGGTCACAATAACCACAATAAAGGTTAAATAGAATATTAAAAAAATATATAATAGAAATTAATTAATTTAAAGGGTAAATGGATCATCCTAAATGTTGTGGGAGAGTACCCATGATAATTAAATACTAATTTATCAATTAATCAAATGTTGACAAAAAATCATTTTCTCTTTCAAATAACCTTAATGATTTAAGGAGGAATATATCAATATGGATAAGTAGTGACCATACAATAGAAATATGGGATAAATATCATAGAAATAATTTTAATGAACCTAGAATACATGATATAAACAATGATAAAAATCATTCCATACACATGGGGAATATAAAATAAAAAGGAATTAAGAACAAACCATGAAGAAATTTCGAAAGTTTTTAAATATAATTTTATAAAAATCATGTAGAAAATGGATCTTCTATAAGAAAGGTATAGAAAATATTTATAAAAAATACATATTCACTCAATAGAGGATGATACTTCTCTAATCACTCAACTAAGATGCTTCAGTTAATTTATTTCATATAATTCTATTATTTTAAATCTATCATAATGGAAAACTAATCCATTAGTGCTTGGTCTAGGATATTCTACTAACCAAATGATTATGAATTCATAATTTTATTTATTAATATGTTCTATTAAAATCTAGGGAAATTTTAAAATTTTTTGTACATTATGATAATTAATTATCTTTATGCCACTTTAACTTTTTTTCTCATATACACTAGTTTTCACAAAAATGAGTCTTTGGTCCTTTAAACTAATTATGATAGGGATAAATGGGTTGATCTAAGGGTGATTGTAGAAAAAAATCATTGGGATAGGTTAAGGCATTTGATGAAGTTATTTTCACATCCTCATACTTGATCTAAAAAACCATATGAGGGTAACAAATTAAGTTTCACATGATTAGAGAATTAATATAAGAGTAGTTATATTACTTTTTTAATTTGAATTTTAAGGCGATATATGAGGTTAAAAAAAATTCTTTCAATTTAATTTCAAATCTTTCAAAATTTCGTCCATAATATAATATGATAATTTCATTCCTAAATTTGATCCTTTAAAGAAGAAAATAACACATTCATAAGACTTTACCCTATGGAGACTACTCATTTCCATGTACGAATAACTGTTATTTGGGATTATAATTTTTTTTCTAATAGAATATACAACACTAATCATTTGGTACCTATGAACTACGAAGTATACCCCCATTTATGCTAATATAGTTGGTACCCACAATATTATGGTACACACTAGAGTGAGACTGTAATAGATAAGGGTAGTTGTCCCGATGGTGTTACTGTTGGATAATCATGTGTATTGTGTTATTATTGTACACTACATAGGTTAATAGTTAGTGTTTTTTCTGTGTATAGGACTAGGTTATCTCATTATAGTACCTTGGTTATATCCAACTACACATATTTTTTAATAGGTGGTTCCATATTAAGGATATTTACCATTTTTTTCCCTAAATTTCATATTATGTCGTCGTTTATACTATATAATTTTGTGGTATTTCATTGAAATCGTGATTGTAGATATTTTTAATTGTTTTATTTATTTTCATATGGGTTTTATTTTGAAATAATTATTCAAATGTGTTTTACGGAATGTGTATGAATAAACATAAAACACATATATTTTCATATTCATTAGATTATAAAGGGTTTGAGATAAGAAAAATGTGTTTTTATAGGTATTAATACAAATTATAGGTGTAATTTGTGGGATTTAAAGTTTTTTACAAATAGAAAATAGAATTATTTTGGAAGCCTAATATATGATTTTTTAATTTAATGCTTATTAATGACCAGTTATATAAATATTTTCTAGAATATTTCAAACTAGAAATAACATATTTTAAAATGAAAGGAATTACATTGAATCCTGGTGATGTCCTGCCATGTCAGTCAACTCACACCCTGTATAAAAATCCTATGTGAGATTATGTGGTTCCTATAGTGTATGAAATTTATACACCCGATTATTAGATTATATTCCATTTCTCATTCAACCAATAGTTAATTTGGATATAGTGTAAAAAATTGGTTTTATAGAGTTTTTCTATAGGATGGTTTGGTCTTATTGTTTTCGGCATATTGTTGTATCATCCAACAAATCCTTTATTTATGTAAAATTAGTTTCCACCTATTATATAATATGATATATTTATTTTAGACACTATTTCATGTCTACAAAAATGGTTTGAATCATTTTTTCTAGCATTATGTTGTTTCTTTTAGTTTTTTTCATGGTTATTTCTACTGATACTATATGGATGCACTATGTATGGATAGTCTATGATTGAATATTAAAAAAAGATACATTATATGATAAATATGATTGTAGGGTTAAATCATTAAAAATGGTATTTTTCATGAATATTGGGGACAATTTTATAGCCCTTGGGGATTGGTAATGTATTTTTCACACAATGACATGTGGATTTAGGTGACATTTCAAGTTAGCCCAAGAATTTTTTTACAAATTTTATCAGTGTATAGGATCAATTAAAGGGATTTGACCTGGATCAATATCTTGTTATTTTATATGATGGTATAATTAAGAATATGGTTATCATATGTCAATCAGTAGGTTTTGGAAAATCTTTTCCAACTCTTTTTTACTCTTATCTGTGAGTTAACAAGGGTGATTATGACATGGATTTCCATTTTATTATTGGCAGGTATTGGGATTTATGATGATATATTTTGATCATAATTATATTTTTGAATATCCAAATGGGTTTCCATATATTTTGTATGAAAATTGATAAATATTTAAATTCATTAGGATTAATATATTATCCTGAAAAACTACCCAGCATAAACATTTATGATTCAAGAAATGATTTAGAGACTATTGCGCAATTTGTGCCAAGCCATAAAAAATGTGGAAATTTCATTCATATTAAATATCAATTATTTTTTAATATATATATTTTGATCCTTGAATTTTTGATATTTTAATAAATATAAATGGAATTAGGGAGGCTCTTTTGATATGTTGAAGTCATTGGATTGGGTTTTAGTTGAAAATATTACCATTAATTATTATGTTAATGGGGAAAATTTTGGAACAATGTTTTTGAATGATATATTATTATGAAAACTAAATTTTTTCTATAGATTAATCTCTATGGATTTATTTTCAAGTGGTTTGGTTTTATGAAAAAAAATTGAATATTTATAAATCAGCTTATGGTTCCAAAAATTTATTTTTTCTGAAATGGAAACATATAAGAAAATTTAAAACAAAAGTTTATTTTTTTGGATGTAATAATTTTTTTAAAATAATATTATAAGATGGAATTAAAAATGGGAAACATTAAGGAATTGTTTTTGGAACCATGTTGGTGGTGTGTTGTTTCAATGACGACCATTAATTATTATTTTAATAACTGTAGGTTTCAAAAAAAAATTATAATGATATATTTTCAAAGGGAAAATATGATTTTAATTTGTAATGTAACTATGTAATGGGTTTACATATAATTTTTTAAATATAAACGTGTTTTCAAAATTTTGTGTCCTATCTTCAAATTTTAGTTTCTTCTTTAAATTAGTTATTGAACACTTATTAATGAAGTTCTATTAGACTCTTGTAAGTCATAACATTATTTTGTAGAATTATTTTTGAAATATATCATTCCTTTGGAATAGAACAAATTTTCCCATTCAAATATTTTGTTAGTGAGAAAAGGAATTAAAAATTGATAATGAAGAGTAACTAGGAAATAACTAAGATAAGAAAGTGCATATCTTTCAAATGTCATTTAATTGATATACAGAGATAATTGATTCTATCTTCTTCTGTATCTACATAAATTTTTTTCCCTGAATTTAAATGACTATGGAAACATAGCTCTTTTATCTTGAAATTACACATTGAAAACTTGTAAAAAAAGTTGATGTTCAGATTTGTTACCCTACGTCATGTCCAAGTGTTTTTCATGGTCATCCATATTCCTAAAATACACCATGAATATCATCAATGAACACCTCTATAAAGGAATCAATATTCTATTGAATTATTTAGTTCATTAATCTCATAAATACATTTTCTTTATTTAATAGACAAAATGGCATAACCACATACTCATAATGGACATATCTACTCCTTGTCGGGTTTTTCATAATAAAAACTTTCTAAAGATATCGTTAGTGATATCGTGATTGTAATTGAATGTTAACGAACCACAAAACTTCTTCGAATTGATTAAAAATTTCATCAATTCATGGAATAAGATATGAATTATTTATCGTACCATGCACGATATTATTATTATCCACAAAAAGATTACAATTTTCATCTACTTCATGAAAAAATGAATAGGTGCTACTGAATGAGATGTACGATGTTGATGAATACTTTGATTTCAAAATATTCAAGTACAACTCTCAAATTTATGAATTATGTGGGCTTTATTTATAAGACAAAATTGAAATAGTACTAGTACCTATTCAAAGATCAATTATAAAATTCACTTCACTTTCAGGTGGAAAATCAAAGATTTTATTGGAAAAATAATATTTATTTTTCAATGAAGGTTATAATCTTTCTATTTCTGATATAATTCATGGATTCTATGGTAACCTATAACAAATAAAGAGATATAGTCCAAACTAATGGTACCAAATATTTTTCCCCTCTTTCATTTACATCCAAATCTCCTTTCAATAAAATGTTAATGACATAATATTGTAGAAAGCTCACCAACTGTGTATAAAATCGATATAGACCATAAAAATTATCAACCAATCCATAAATTTTTTTCCATAAGTATCATCTCTATAAATGATAAATACCAAATCAACTCACTATAATTTAATTTTAACTAAAACGCTGAAAACATAAAGGCTTGACACTACTATTTTCACAAAAGAATTAATTGTTTTAAAATAGAAGGAACAATTTCAACATAAATTACCATATGATCCACAACATGATGATAGAAAAAGTATTGGGATTCACCCATATCAAACACATAATTTATAAAGGTAGAAATATAAATAATCATACTTATCGGCATTAAATTAAATGATAGATCAACCATGATCATCTAATTGAAACATTTTATATACCTACCAGATCCTCTATGATCATTTTTTCCATTATGAGGTTTAATAACATTAGGATTAATTGTGTTCCTAGAATTACAATGATTTGATTAGTTCTATGAATACGAATTATATTGATGATATATCCCTATTAAAGCATATGATGTATGAGAAACAGGTGATGTATCTCCCACACTAGTGTTAGGAGAACATTGACAATAACACAAAATATTCCTCTTTTTATTATTGTTATGAAATAATATAGTAATTTTTATACATTATATATTGATATGATCAGGTTATCTAGATAAAAATCACACAAGTTTACTCTTGGCTCTTAAAGGATAGTTAACTGATCATGAAGTCTAATTTTGAGAGGCTCCACCACATTGAAAGTATGTTTCCCCTAGGGAGTTATTTTAGCATTTGAGTTCACACTTGTTCCCATGGAAAAAATATACATATTATATCCATATTAACTATAATATCTCTATTTTTAAACCATCACTCTATTAAACATTTTCGAATATCCAACAATTCAACAAACATCTATCTTTGAATTAATCTATAGATATAACCGAGACTAAAATATGCATGCCTCCAAGGACACACTAAGAATTTCTAATTAATAGAAGACTAAATTTATAAACCTATCTTCATGATCTATTATGGATATGATAACTTTTGTTATGACAATTATACCAATTTTTCTTGCATTCATGAACGTGTGAGTGTAGGATTTTCTGTAAAACAATTAATCAAAATACACCCAAATATAGACTTTAATGACATCAAATTTACTAACTAAACACAACATTGGAATGTATAATGTTAAATAATATAAGTTTTCATATTAACTTTCATAATAGTTGGTTTTTTCAAGAATTCTTAAATTTGTTCATTTGATTAAGAGACGCCTTCTCTCTTTTAGGCTAAAAATCCTCCAGAAAGATGGGTGGATTTTAATTATCAAACTAAAATGATTGGTCCATATGTCTATCTGCCTAACTCCTAATATCTTTATATATGGATTGATAATCATAAACAATTCAATCAAATAACTATTTTTTTACTTGTGTCTTAGGTGAAACAAAATTTTTATAAGTCTTTTCATCCTAATTATTATGGTAATTTATTAATACAACTCTCTATTATATTAAAAACATAAATTTTATTCATCACTCACTAGAAAACAATGGAATATAAAATTATAGATCATTATAACCAAAAATATATAATCATTATTTTCCCAAGCTACAAATATTTATTATGTTCATAAATCATCAAAATAAAAAATAAATATAAAGTCTAAGTGGTTTGTATCATTTACAATGAATTATATGAAATAATGACTAGATAAACATATGAAAATGTAAAAAAAAACATGACTAAAAGTGTCTTATAAAACCTTTTGAACCTAAAAAACTAGGTAACATGAAGTTCAACATAATGTTGTTAGTGAAATATTTTTAATATATACATTACATGTTCTAAAATTTCTATCTCTTTATTACCATCCCAAGAGAGACAATAGATAACAAAGACTAGTACCATTTGTAACATTGTAACCCACACCCTATATCTTTTGAAATGTAGATATGCTACTATAATTTGGTTTAAACAATAAGACTCAAATGCCAAGAAGTATATTCCACAGTAATAAGAAAAAAAATTAGTAGTTTTTATCCATGTACATAAAACAATTAGACCAAACAAAATATAAACATCTAAACCACTAATATGACTCATGAGTATAAATAAGTACAACCCCAATATAATCTGACATCCAAAAAATGTTTGAGTTACAACGGAGCATAGAATATTAAAAAATAAAACCAGAAGGCAGTATGACTGAAATAAATCATATCACAATATCTGAGTACCAACCAATATATCTCCAAGATCCCATCCCACATTAAATTCAAAAAGTATCAAGATTAATCACTAGATACGTTTTAAACATTTCCTTTTTGAACGTTCTAATACAATATATCTGTAAATGAACTAATTTTCCCAAATATGGGGTGACTATAAACTCAGAATGCATTACTAAGATGTTTACTAGAATACATATCTTGGAAAAGAACCAATTAACACTTTTTATATAAAATAGGTGATTTAATATTTAATATATTATAAAAATTAATTTAAGAAATTTATATGGGTAAATCCAAAACATTTTATCAATCTAAATATAGTTTAGGATAATTAATAGAATGAAATAAAATTTTCATTTATTCCATTTTGAGTAATAATACCAAAAAATGCTAATAAGAAATAGTTATACATGTATAAATTATAATTGAAATTTCACAATCATTAGTGGTTACTCGTTTATCCACAATTTCATCACCTGGTGACCAATATCCCTGTGCCTCAATAAAAAACGCACCATGTTCATGGTCATGTCCAATGAAAAGAAACCTATTCCAACCATGCATTCCTGGAATAAATATCACATAAATATTTCAATATAAATTAATTAATCCCATTAAATAATCTCTTCATATATGTTTCTTTCATCTAATCCAATCTATAATTTTAAGATGGTCATTTAAAAATAATAATCAAAGAGTGTTTCATAAAAGCCATCAACTTTTCTACAATTCCAAAACACCGAATAAAATATTTTATTTCTTAATATTAAAAAATGATTCAATATAAAATCCACCTAATCCCATTTATGTCTACTGATCTTTAAGGTTTAATAATATTGGATATGAAATATAATCCAACTACCACACAACGATTGATGAAAACAAAGACTGACAGATGGATATTCTTGATCGGGGTTCACAACCACTTCCCATTAATAGATCCAACAACACTCATCAAGACTGCCATCCTATCATATATATAAATCCATAAAGAACATATCTACAGATTTAATTAATAATATAATATTATATATAAGAATAAAAGGAAGAATTATAGGAGACAAGGACTCACTGATGATTTAATAACTTAAACACACATTGATTCATCTAAAATAGTCTTAGGAATTGATGTGAATTTCATCTCAATCATAGATAGTAAGAGGAGTTTGAGACCCTATTATATAGAAGACAAATTACAGTTTTACAGATTTAATTATATTCAACAAAAAAATTGGGCAATGATTGGTACCAAAGCATCATGGCACAACCAATATCACTACGAGTCCTCAACCCAAACCATGGAGAAGTACTCCCAAGACTACAGTATAACCTATATAGTTAAGAACATTCAAATAAATCAATAATTCCATTTTGTAGATACACTTTATTCTATTGGTAAAAATGGGTAAACCAATCATTACTCTACATGTGATACCTCTTTAGATAGAACCACAAAATTCACCCCTTAAGGAAATATGGAACATCTATCTCATTCATGTTATAATATTCGAAGAGCATATACTATAACCCTGCACTATATAACAAAACCTGACCAAGAATCATTATATCCTTTCTCCATATACAACCATTTCAAAATTGGCAGTATCTATGGATACCCTCCTTTTATGACTACGTTCCATAAAATAAGCCTCCACACCAAAAGATAAAAAATCCTATGTAGTACACCCCTAATACACATCATAAATTTCTAAAAAGAGTTATAAATCATTTAAATATCAATTGAAAAAATATATTAACTACCTATACAAAAACCAAATATTACATAAAATTAAAATACAAAAAATAAGTGCAATGTGCTTAAAAATGTCTTACAACACCAGTGTTCTTTATATAGTCTTCTTCCAGTTGAGTTATCTCTTGAAATGCTATAGTTGTTTATAGTACCCTCCCACCAGTTCTTCTATGATTTACCCAACATCTGGTGAATATGTCTTCATTAAATTATAACTAATATGGTTTTGTGAATTTTTTCCTTACCTATTTCACTTTAAATTAGTCTAATCTTTTTATAATTAATATTTTCCCTTTATTTCAATCAATTTTAATAACTTATCATCTTCTGATACTCACTGATATTTCACGTTCACTCAAAGATATGTCTCTCTAGAAAGAAAAAATCATAACACATTCTATAGTATGCTATGAACAATTAAATATAAGACTATGTTCCTGAACATATAAATTTCATTTTATGGTTAATTAAAAATATTCTTCTAATTAACAAAAAAAAATATTTTATGTATTTATCAATATTTTTTTCTAAAACCATTAACGCTTTTTATACGTTTTTAAGAAATATTTACTATCAAACTATTTTATCACTTATCATTAATGAAAAATCAAACAATATTTATGACTTTGATTAATTTACACAAATTTGATGCATGTGCTTCATGAAAATGAGCCATGGTTCATGAAAATGTATCACACGAATCCTAAAATTCATTAGGATAGTTTATTACACTATATTATATCTTTCGTGGTTTATTTAATATATAAATCAAGAACTTATCATCGAAAACATATCAGTGAAAAAAATCCTATTAAAGATGTATCATCCTCAGTTCAAGTATCAATCTCACATTTCTCCATGTATCAACTGATTACTTCTTATTCACTTATTTCTTCACGTAATTTTATGTTAAAAATGATCTTCATTAAGCATTTATTCTCATGTTATTGTCATATAATATTAATTTCATAAAGGTGATAGATTTCTAAAATTGATATTTTTCACTATTGAAATAAAAATAATGTATTTATAAAAAATCTAAAAAAAAAATTTTACATAATTAATTCAATAAAAAAAATAATTTATACGAATTAAATTTATTAAATTTGGTAATTTTTTTAATCACATTAATAAATAGAGATATATTCATTTTCTAATATTTTTTTAAGGAAAGTCATAATTACTATAATTAAATCATGTGTGTTACATTTATTACATTTTCACTATATAGATATATATAGGATTTAGTGGAGTATTGGTACCCATATATATAATTAGACCCCAACCATGTCTTTAATAGTGATGTGTTAAAAGAATGTGATTCCTATATTTTGCTTGATGTGAGTGACAATGTTCTATGTGGTGGGAAGTTTTAGTTGTATTTTGAATTTGAGTGATTTTCATATTGTAATTTTCAATGTAGTGTGTATCGAGGATTTATATGTTTTTTATGATATAGATAGTAATTATTTATGTTTCATTGGGTTCATTTTTAGTCTGGGTCACATTCCCTTAAGGCATCGTTCTGTGTTTGTGATGTATCTATTTCGAGGTTGGTTTCTTCATAGTTTAAACATGGGAGACGATTGAATTAATTCTTATGTGACAAAGCCAAATATGATAATATAGAAATTATAATGTTTTTAGTGTTGGTTTGGTGGATCTCTATCGGATGGTGTTTCATGTTGGAGATCCTAGTTTACCAATTGGGAATAGTGACATGAGTTCTAGAGCCCATGATAATTCATGATGAGGTATGTGGTATTCCATTTTTTTATTTTATTACATGATCTTGGTAACAGTTCTCATCTATTTTATGTGGGATACATTTTCATTCTATTCGAGTTGAATAGTTTTTAAAAATTTATTTTGGTGGATAGTGGTTTTGTGATATTTAAAATAAAATTGTGTTTCTTTATAATTTTTTATGAAACATATCTCTCCCTTATTCAACCATTCAATATTAATTATAAATAGTGAGAAGACCTATTATTAGAATTTGTATCATTACAGTTCTTCCTTAATAATTTTATTTTCCTATTTATTAGAAATTTTATAATAGCCATGTGGATTTAACTAATTGATTTTGAGAGGATTATATCTTTTTGATTTTTTCTCTTCCTTAGGACCTTATTTTGTTACTTCCTTCACCCAACCCACTCTTTCATGAGGTGTTATTGATGCATACAATAATATATTTTAACCATTTAAGTGACATTATAGGGGATATAAAGTATCATTATTAGTAGATAATAATCACTCATTCCACTATAATTATATTTACATTAATTATTTTTCAGTAATATTAATTTATAGAAATTTTGGGATTTATATTATCTTTTTTGGGAGATTTTGTTTTGTTTCCTGGTTTTTGCATGAAACCTGAATAGTTAGAGTAAAAATCGTGGGGGACCTATACATAGGTCATATGTGGTCCATTGTTTTTATGTATGGTCTAACTAAAACCATAGGAGAAAAATTAATCTAAATATTCCTCAGTCAGTATTTATATGTGAACAATATGATTACATGGGTTTTAAATTATTTGGGGATAAATAGTTGTCTCTTAATATAGATTTTATAGGGTACCACTAAATGTTGGATTTCAGGTGCTGAACATTCAAAAGTATAAGAGAAACCGTGTGGACACCATAAAAAAGAATTCTTTTGTTTGATAGTGATATTTATCATGCTGGGAAAATTGGTGTTAAAAATTGTGCCTCATGGTCTTATGGACTACCCCAGTGTTTAAAAGATGGATTTTTAACTAACACAATTTTTATAATGGGTTTTGACCACTATTTCCCTTCATCCCATTTTAACATCACTAGGGATTTCTAGAGGTATTCCTTACCTCATCCCTTTGATGATGTCAACATCATCTACCATTTTTTCAATTGGGTTTCTCACGATTAATTTATATGTAACTTTTTTATTTAACTTATTCATCTTAATAATCACATTATCTATTGGTTTCTCTCTCTCATGTAATCTATAAGGGTTTATAGGGTCAAATTTATTATTTTTATTTTCTTATTAAATTGTTTTTGGTGGATAAGGCTTTCTCAATATTTATTTTGATTAAAATAGAATTCATAAATTGGTTTTATATTAAATAATTTCTTTACTAACTTGTCATATGTGGTATTTAATGGGTTTTCATTGTGTTTAATGGATGTTTTGATTTTCGAATGTCTTAATTGTGTTAAAATTATTTTTTTTATAAAACAACATTTATTACATAAGTGAATTGATACTATTTTGGATATTAAATTAATTATTATGTTATGTTTTTGACCATTGGATGTTTTTGGAGAAAAAATAGTATATTATTGAATTTATTTTTTAATGGTTTTATTTGAATATTTTTTGAACATGTTTTAGGAATTGACTTCAAATTGGAGAAAATGACTCTACAATTCAATTTAACTTTACCAAATGTCTTCTTGGAATTTATACGTGATTTTTATGTTTTATGTGTGTTGAAATAATCTTGTACCGCTTTAATTATTGTACTTTATATCTATTGGGAACTCTATTTGGGGAATATATATATTTTTGCGATATGGATGTTGTGATTGGGGATATTTATTATGATGGTGTTTGGGGTAAGGTGATATTTATGTTAACTTTTTATATTGATCATAATACCTTTTCTACTTCACACCTCCTATTATAGATTCCATAGGAACTCATGAAATGAGTGATATGTTTAGATGTGTACTAAAATAGATATTCATGGACTACTATTTTCCCATAGTTATTTTTCATTTGAGCGATATCATATAGTACTCCTAATTTTAGGTTTGCTGTAAGACGGTATGGATTCATGTGTAGTTTGTATTCTGAATATTCCGACATATTATCTACTGTATGGTTATGTTCAAATATTGTCTTACATTATGAAGTAGCTTGTTTCCTAGGATAGAAGAAGTCATCTATAGGGAACTTCATTTTCTAATGTTCCAAATTTAATTTGGAATCTACAATACCATAATTGTTTACAATTCTTGTTTGTATTATTCTGACCGGATATACAGTTCCATGTTGACTAAATAATTATCCACGAGAATTTATATTTATATATAACGGTTAACAAAGAAGTATTATAATTTTATTTTTAAATAATTTTTTAATGTGGGATTTTAAATGAGTACTTCAACAGGGCATGATTCGGCCGATTAAATTGTTTTCTAAGGGATGTTTTTCCTTAAAAAATAGAAATTAAATATTTTCTAATTTTTTATTGATGTATTTTTGGTTTTTCATTATGAAATCAATCATGGAAAATATATTTTATGTGTATTTTAATATATCATGGATGAAATGTATTTTGTATGAAAATTTCATAAAATTCATACTGGGATCAATGTGCGTTTGTTTTCACTCCCCCCATACAAAATCCTTTAATTTTATATGGCTCTTAATGTTTTATTTTACTATGTATTTGGTTTTTTTTCCTTTGGTCTTTGGGATTTGGAGTTCAGGGATCATTTTCTTGGGATGTGGCGTGTGAACATGGGATATATGTATGATGCAATCTAGTTTGTTTTGTTTTTATTTTGTGACGCCATTTTATTGAAACAATCATATTATCTATGGTTTTGTTATATGTTGTATCTTGGAATTTCATTATTATAATAATCAATTAGATTGTAGGTTTTCTTATTAATTTGTATTGTGTATTATATTTAGATGTTTTTATTATTACTAGACCATTATTGATGAACTGGTAAATTAGGAATGGATAGATCATGCCAGAATTTTCTAGAGGTAATCTATGAATATTTGGTTTCCAATAGTGACATTATTCCCAATGGTTATGATTTGATACAGTAGCACTAGTTTCAATCCCAAGGTGACTGGGAACACGCCTCAAGTATATTACAGACGGATGTGATTTCCTTGTTTTGGGTTGTCCTCGGTTAGTTTCTGGAATGTTTGCCCCTGTCTTTTACATTATTTTGAAATATCCCCATTTTATATTAATGACTTTGTGGATGCACCCCCTCAATTTTTTAAAACATGAATGTGAAATTATTGGAGTTTGTGTACACATACCTATAAAATCACAGACTCTATCTTGTGTGTGAGATGAATTGGTGGAGGTAGCACACATATAAATGGATGCTCTCCCCACAATGGATTCATCACCAAATAATCTCCCATATTTAAAACATAATTTCTGTTATTAGTTTTCAATATATTTTTTATATTGAATTTCCATTTTTGTAAGAGTGATATTCATGAATTTTTTCCCCATATACTACTGACTGATTTTATTTAACCACTATTACCATATTGAGATCCTTTCATTTTCCCAATATTTTTCACCCTATTTCATTTGTGGGTCTTACACCAAGTGTTTTTTATAACCCATATTTTTTCACTTTATGTATTACCCTGTATTTACTATTATTATATGTTCCAATAATTTTAGTCTCAACAGATAGATTATATATTAACTCTGGTCATATAAATTATAAATGAAGAAATTTGATTAATCAAAATTAATTTCAAATATAACATAAATTGATATCTATCCACACATATGAAAGATATAAAATGTGAACTCCTTTTAGTCTATATTATATTAACCATGTGAAAAACAATTTTTATCAATAACATCATTTTAACACCAAATTTATATAAAGTACTAATAATTTTAATTAGTTACAAATTTATAGAATATAATGAATGGTTAGTAGACTTAGTAAAAATCAATAAAATGATGAAATGAAGAAGATTAAATAATATTATTGGATCCAACATGATGATCACATGGGAGGATAACTTTGGACATGATTTTTTTCTATATCAATTTTCCTTCATTTCCTTTTAATAAGTTACCCATTAGATAAATAACACATAGTTTCCCTAACAAGAACACACTAATGTAGTAGATGTATCTCCTTGTATTTTAATAAGATAATGTCCTAGAATTTTTTTTGGCTACATATATTTCCATAATTAAAATTATAAATTTATTTAAAAAGCTGTATGGGATGTTTGGAATGCAAATAAGTACATTTAATATTTTTAAAAAATGGATGGAATATAATTTTGACCTAGTAAATGAACCGATAAAATTTCATAATGGGATTATTAATTTTATTGTATATTTTATGTAATTAGAATGATGATTGATGTGAATATGAGGAGTTGTGGATTGTTTGAATTTTAATTAATTAATTAACATTTTCAAAATCATTTTTTAGTGTTTTAGACATAAATAATGATATCTATAAATCTAGATTTATGATTAAGAATTCATCAATATTTTAATTCATGAGGATTCTTCTTTAATCAAATGTCATCATAATTTGGTGTCTTTATTTGATCACATATTAGGTTGATTTTTTTATATATTTGTTTTAAAAATAAATGGAAAACAAACCGAGGATAAAAATATTATAATATAGACTTCAAAGTCATTAATACCCTATATGAATTTTTCTTTTTTTGGAGGCCAAAGGAATTTAGGGCATAAATCCATTTTTTCCAAATCCTATGGGAAAGGTGTAAAGCTGAAAAATGACTTTTCCTGAATGAAACATCTTTTTAAAATACAGTTGTATGTTTATTTTAATTTTATTTTAATTTTTATTAATATACATCAATATAAATATATATATATATATATATATATATAATTTTTTAGAATATTTTGACTATTATTAAATATCCAATATTACTGTAATTAAAGTAGTTTAGATCATAAAAGAAACCCTCACTCAAGGCTCCCATTTATTTGGTTGTTTAACCTAGAAATCATTACAAATTTTCAATAAAGGATTAAAGTTCTACCTTTATAATGCATAATTAAAAATATAATAATAATAATAATAATATATTATATTATTAATGCTATATTATTATTATTAACATGTTATTAATGAATAATTATTATAATTTAATAAATAATTTAAAATAAATAATAGTAATACCTAAATAAAAATTAATCATTATAATTTAATATTAAATATTAAAAATTAACTAATTCAAAAATTTATACTATTCAAAAAACATAAATCATAAATATTAATTACTAATAACTAATAATTATTAATTAACAATCATAGTAAATAAATAAGTAATTGTTAATAATTAATTGGGTTTTCAAAATTAGTAATAGAATAGTATTTAAATACACATAATAAAATTAATAATGACTAATTTATAATTTATAATTAATGAATATATAATTGTGATTTTTATTAATTGGTAATTAAAGAATACTTTTATATTTTTACTAGTAATTAATAAAAATTAGTATCAATTATTTAATTAATTAAGAATAATGTAATAATAATTTAATAATAAATATTCATTTAATAATTTAATCATTATAATTATTAATAATAAGTAAGTAATATTATTAAATATTTTAGAAAAATAGTATAAAAATAATTATTAATGTTTATTAATTAAATAAAAAATGTTTCGTTTGTTAGTAATAATGATTATTAAAAATTATAATTTTTTTTATTTTTTTATTAGTTAGTGAAAAATATAAAATCATTATAAATAATTTGTAACAGATAAATTTTTTTAAATATTTGTTAGTAATAAATGTTAATAGATAAATTATATTCATATGATATTAATATCGCAAAATAGTAAATAATATTATTTACATAATATTATTTATTAGTGAAGATTTATAACTAATAAATATAAATTGGAAATATTTAGTCCCATCATTAATAATAATTTTTAACAATTAATAAATAATAATTAGATTTATTATTTAATAATAATTAATAATATTTATTAAATAAAAAATAATTTTAAATTTTTATTATTTTTTTAAAAATATTTTTAATAATAATTATGTAATAATAATTAATAATTTAATTAGGAATTAATTTTATAAATATGTAATTAATTTAGATTTAAATACTAATTAATTAATATTTAAAAGTAATAATATTATTTTTTATAATTAGTCACACAATAATAATTCTTTATAATTTTTTTTATTTAGTTTTAATTAGAAATTAATATTTATAATAAATTATTATTAATAAATAGAAAGAAAAATTTACCTACTATTTATTAGAAATTAAAATTAATCTACAATAATTAGTTAATTAATTTATACATATTTAATAACAATTAATTAATAATTATTCCTTTAATTATTTAATCATTATAATTATCATTTAGTAATAAATAATATTTTAAAATATTTATTAGTAAATTTAAAATAATAATTTCTAAAATTTATTTATTAATTTATTATTAATTAATTAATTATTTAATATTTTTGTTAATATGTAATTAATTATTGTGTAATTAGTAATTAGTTAAAAACTATTGACACATAATAATTAATATTACTTTATTAATTTATTTATATTTTTATTATGTGTTTTACCATTTTAGGATGTTATCATTCTCTTTTGGGAACATTGGATGTTATGTGGATCCATCCTCTAATGGGATGAATCAAATGGATCATAGATGGAATCACAACATGAAATCTAGGTCCTTCTGGACATTGTATGATTTTTTGAAATGAAAGTGGTGAGGCAATAAGATGCTTTTATAGTCCATGTCGTATCACCACTTCCTTTGATACTGAAAAGATTGGTGTTGTTAATGTGGTTGAATTTTCCAAGCAACGAGGATACCTCAACTTGTGGCTTGAATGTGATTCCACCACTTCTGTCCGAGCTTTTAGAAATAGAATTATTCATCTTTTATTGATGTCGACTTCCCAATGGAGCAATAATATAGTCATTATTTTATCTCTGAACTACATCATCACACATGCATATCATGAGGAAAATTATTTGGCATAGGGAATTTATAATAAATAAATTACTGCTCTTGAGTTGACCTGGAATAATGAAGTACCTGATGATAAATTTTGTAATTGGAAAAGGGACTATTCTTAAAAAATTATATTTCAAACATCTCTATTTTTTATTCAATAAATGAGGTGTTTCCTTTTTTTCAATTTCACACCATATTTGAATAATAATAATAATAATAATAATAATAATATATTATTAATTCTATTCATGTAATGGAAAATCTAAATCTCACATTGAAAATCCATATGATGCTCGCAGGAAATTTACTTAGGGTCTTAATTCCTTTGTAGCCTATATTAAAAAAATTAATCTAGGCTTATTTCCATATATTTTAATGATTATCTTACATAAAATATATTCCATGTTTTTTTTATATTTATCAATAAATAATTTAATTTCATCCCTTTTCTTGATTATTTGAGGATGTTTTTTGAGGAGTGGACAATAAAAGAGAGAAAGGAAGATACAAAAGTTTCTTTATATGGGGTTTTTTTTGAATCCTTCATTGATCTGTATAATTCCATGTTATAAATCCATATTCTTTATATTATATATTCACTTTATTTTTAATTTAAAATAACTAATTAGAGGGTTATAATTATGTATTTCTATTACTATGATGTTTATTATAAATATCATAATAGTATTTTCCATTTTATTTTCTTTCAATCAAATGGGTGTGGACACTTAACCCTTTGACTCGGGTGTGGCCACCAATGTCCGTAATGAATTCGATTTGTTGTGGTAGTGGGATCACCTAAGTAGGATGGGTGGTTTTGATAGTGTAAAATACCACTAGTTTGTCTAGTATAAAAAACATAAAATGGGGTACATGCTTCATGTGTGTTGTTATATAAACAAATAAAAAAACCTAAAAAAAAGATTGTGAAAAAATGGATGGAAATGGGTAATTAATAACATAGTACCCAACCATAACTAATCCAATAAAATTGGGCTCATGTTTTTAAAATCATAGATGATTATTAATTAATATTAATTAAATAATATTTTTAGGAAATTATATTTGAGTTTGGGGTGATGGTTTAAATTGGCTTCTCCCAGAAAACATTATCAAAAATAGAAATCAATAAATAAAAATTTCTATCTAAATAGGTTATAATTTTAAATCAGTTTTGATTTTCATAATCTAGTCCAGGATTGAGTATATGTAAATAGGCATTATTTTTGTTTGGGTTCAAAAATTGGTTATCATTATTGGGTTTGAGTTTTTATATTTTCATGGATATCTGACATTTTTACATCCTTAATCACATAAGGAGCCACTTCCCTTATACCAGTATATTTGTTATATATATGTAAATAATAATAATAATGATTTATTATTATTTTTCATGTTTTTGTTTTTTGTCTTCTTCTTCGTCGTCATCATCATTATTTTAATCTTATTTTTTCGCATAAATTTTACTTTACATGGTATCAAATTAATTCTTTGTCAATGACATAGTGATTATGGCATTGATACTAATAATTCCATTCAAGAATATCATAAAAAATTTTGATTAATGGAATTTCAATTGGGGTCGACACAAGACCATATTAAGTCCATGTTTCCTAAAAATGAGTAAATATAAATTGGAACTTATATTAAATAAATCAATAATGAATGGTAATTTTTTCCATATAAATATGAAGGGTGTGATTTTTAAGGGAATTTTAATTTTTTAGTGGATTTTTGAGTGTTTATAGATGATGAGTATTGGGGTAGATGATGACCCGACTAGTGAAACAAATATAAGGACACTAAAAAATCTATTTTCATTTATAAAACATGTTTTAAAACATAAATTATCAATTTAAATTTCAAAATTAGATTAAATAATAAATTTGGAATTTGGGAATGATTATTTATGTGATTAATCTAATGATAATATCAATTACTACTACACAGAAGGAGCTCTAACTGGAACACAAGAGTATTATTATAAATACCAGAATCCATTTAGATCATTGAATAAACCTGAATCTATTTTTTAGAGGAATTGCCAATGATGATAAATGGTGATGAATCTTCAATATGATCACTAAGATACCAACCATGAACAATTTTAACGACATTAGAGATGTGTGTTGAAGAATCATGAGTTTGATAAATTATTGGATGAGAGGATTTATGTTTAAATATTTTTTTGAATGGAATTAAGTTATAGTTATATTTTTATCCTCCTTATTCTTTTTTATTACTAGTTAGAGTGATTTAAAGTGTGGTTTAAAATATATGAGAGTAAATAAATTATCCCCTATTCAATATGATGGGGATTTAAAATTTATAATAGAAACTATTTGATATGTTTTTTGGTTGAAAAGTTTGATCAATGATAATAAATTACATATTGTGGGTGATATTTTGAGACCCAACTTCTATTGATTACATGACCTTCATACTAGATGGATGTCGAATTTAAGGTTATTTGATGTATTTTAATAATATATGGTGATTTGAACTTGTGATGAAATTTTCTCTTTGTCTAAAGACATTTTAAATTTATATTTATTTGTTATAACTTTTTAGAGTGATTTCATTGCATAGTAGTTATGGGTTTTCATCATTTCAATGACAGTGTTGCAGTAGATCCGCACCAAGATATTCATTATTTGTGTAACCCTAACTTTGTGGTAGGTATATCAATAGATGTGAGTTAGGATTCGAGTATACATATAGGGTCTTAATACCCCTAGATCAAACTTATACCTAATAGAGCATGGGTTCTTCTTGTTAGGCATAGAGTTCGATACCCCCTTTATAACTCTATAATTGATATAGTATTAAACCTCTATAAAACATATGGTCATTAAGATGACTTTTAGTTGACACAGTAATAGAAAAATAATGATTACCCTCTATTAAATAGGGTTGTGTACCCCCCAAATTAAGATTAAAATATAAAGAGAATAGGTCCCACCGATAAATAGTGTATGACACCCCCATAATTGGATTCTAGTTCTCCCCAGAAAAATACTTTAACTCAACATGGTTCAAGGCCCTAAAATTGACATTCTTATTATAATGAGTATACTTCCAAATTATAATGACCTTTTAGTCATAAATTCTATGGGTATGGACATTTTTTGGCCCTATTATGGTCTACATATCAATACGATCTAGTTATTAGGGAAACAATGTTTCTGTTGAGATTAGGAAACAAATAATTACTATGAATTAGACTTAATTTCTTTAACTTTAATAATTTTAGAGGGTATAGACTCATTTGTAGTATATTATAACACTTTTATGATTTAATACTTTACTTTATATTCTTTATTCTTTATTGAATATAATTTGGGTCATGTTGTGATGTCATTGCAATATATTATAATTTTATATTCTTGTATTATTATGTATGAGCCAGTCAAACATTAGTTCAAATCAATGCTTGGGATATTTTATTTGGTCCATTTAGTCACCCTTAAAAATAAAATTGTATAGTAATAAGATTCTATTTTTATAAATTTATTAATGTCTTCATGAGTACCTGGTATTTTATAGCTGATAATATTGGTCTGTAGAGTTAAATATGACAGTGGACATTGGTGATTTTTTATTAGGGGTGTCTACATTAACATGTTGAAAAGTTTCTTTCTCAGTTTCTGTAGGATGTAACAACACCTTTTAAACAATTGTACGAAATATAAAATTAGTCCAAGATTAATCATATAATAATAAATGAAATTACACATATTGAAAATGAATACAAATAAATGTGTACCATTCTTCAAAGACTCATCGAAACATCTATATTTATCATATGTGGTTGATGGAGATCACATAAGTTGAAGCCAAATGATATCCAATGTTAAAAAATAGAATTTTAAAGGTGATTATTTGTGTTTCTAATGTATATTGTTTTGAAACATCATTATAAGTGTTGTAAGAAAATATATTTTTAACATCAATTAATAAAAACCATCATAAAATATAAATATTAACAAAAATCTAGAATTTGGGTCTTGTTTATTTCTTTAACTAACATAAAAAAATAACATATAATATTTAATTTTACTCGTATCTATTGTTATACGTCACTTTCTACATCATTATAAGACAACTGACAATGAAAGTGTTTAGTTTTTTAATTTAAATACTGATTACTCAATGAAATAAATTTATAATATACAGAAAAATAATTTTGAAAAAGCTAAATGAAATCAGGAAATATAATTTTATATCATTAACAAAAACTCTATGATCATTGAAGCTTCAATTGATTTAATATTTTTTTTTGATATTCATTTTCTATTGAGAACGGAACTTGTGAGGAATCCTAATATGGAAATGGTGAGGCATTGTAAAATCTAACCAATGAGACTCATGTAGAATCTTAATATTTTAAACACAATAGAAACAATAATACTTCATCATAAGATAAAATTATGAAAATTAACTCAATTTGGATATTTAATCATAAAAAAAATAATGACAGAATAAATACAAATAACATAAATAAATAATTAAAATGAGAGCTATTAGAAGGATTATTTGGATCGATAGTTGAGGAGAATAAAAATGATGAAATAGGGAGCCCATGAACATATATAATATTATTAACAATGTGTTTCACATTATAATAAATTTCACGGTGGTTTAAAAAGTGAATGGTGCACACTAATAATATTTTTTTAATGAAAATGCTTACCACTATGGGTGGATGTTACACCTCCACTTAAAATTTAAAAAACACATTTATATATATACCTCTTATCCTAGGAAAAAACTTTTTCATCCATGTCTTACTTCTAGAATATGTTGTAAAATTAGATGAATTTTAATCCAGGGGTATTGAGTTAATTATCTCATATTGTTCAAAAAAATACAAGGATAAAAAAACTAATCTAATCATAAAATAGAAATGAAATGATTTAAAAAATCTTTTACGTATAACACTATGATATATATTTATGATTATATATTAGAACCATAATTTAACATGAATATAAATTACAATCTCTATCATGTAATCCCATTATTTTAAAATCTTTCAAATTGAAAAAGAAATTACGGTATTCACTATTTATCACATTCTTTTTGGAATAAATGAATTGATTTTAATAAAATGAATATAATATACCAAAATTCCAGAGTGTTTTATTATGTAATGAACCATCCATGGTTGAACTCACACATGACCCCATATTGATCCCCATAAATCCTCGGCTGTAGTCGAGAATGTCGACTAATAGTGGGGGGTCACTAAGGTGTTGGTGGAAGACTGTATCAATAGGTCAATGTAAAATAACAGTGAAAAATAACCGAACTCGTATATAGAGATCAACATCTCAGTAAACCTTATAAATAAACTGAATAAAATCATACTATAATAATCTGAATTCAACATACAATCGTATGGACTAAAAGAATACAAAAAACCACAAATAATATCTTATTGGGCTGAACAGAAATAGAATAAAAAAATATAAATAAAATCCTATCTATTTCCAATGTCAATCCAAACCAAATACTCAGTCTCTATTATTCACTAACTACACCAACAAGATCACGAAACTCCACACATGTGGATCTACTATATCAAGATATGCTAGATTTCATCCCCATCTTGTGTACATCCTATGATCTGACCTAAATTAAGACATTTTGTATGAATACACATCGAAGTTCACACACCAATGTGATATATAAATCTATGTAGGACAACCCCTATGACGAAACTATAAATATGTTATCATGAAAATAGCATGAAAATTGGATATACCAAACTGATCAAAAAATAACATCATCTAGTTTAAGGGAAAAAATAAAAATGAAAGGGGAAAGAGAAAACAAGGAAAAAAATCCAACCATCATGTTCTTGCATGACACCTGTGGTCAATCGACCCCCACTATTTCTCCTACTGAAGGATTTACAACACATGTCTCTCCCAACCTAATGACAGTTTGATTGTCTTCCAGGTCTACATAGGAGATCTAATATATCTAAACACAAAATTTTTGAATTCAAAACTCCTAGTTGTAACCAAATGCTTGCACATGAAAAGGTGCATACACTAAGATTTATGACACTAATTACATTATCTAAATTGGTAACATGAACATCTAGTTCAACAAAACAAGAGAAACAATCAGTCTGGAAGGTCTTAAAAATCAGGTCTGGAACTAGGTAAGGACCCAAAACTTTGTCCCATGGCCTCAATTAGAACAAGGATGAGATGAAATTCCATGGCCCCATGAGTGCAACGGAATCCACAGTTCACATAATCATCTTCTTGTGTTCCTTATATCTTTGTGATCTAGACCATAAACTAGAAAAGGATAAGACTCAAATAGATAGGGGATCTAATCATCCAGATCAACCATATTATCCCTAAGATAGTCTAAAATCAACCATAATGTTTGGGAGAGAACCAAATCTATACTCATATATAATGATCCATACAATATACCCCAAGGTTCTACTCCTCAAAAAACAATCCTTAGATAAATGTTCTTTGATAATCTTTTTGAAATTACAACAAATAATCCAATGATCCAACCTCAAACCCACCATCTAAACAGTTTTACTAGTAGTGTCAATTTTCTATCATCAAACAAGAATGGGTATCTAACAATTCCCTAGATCATATCAGCCAATACAAATAGTAAAAATGGTATCTCCATGACCCATATCTTAGTCAAACCAAACTCAAGGCTCACACAATCCCATATAATATATCAGAAAACGACATCCACTATAGGAATACCTTGATGCAGCCAATAACTCGTAATATATCCACACAAACAAACTCAACAAACCCAAAGGCTATATAATGTACATGAAACCCTAGTAGAGGACCCTCCATCTCATCCAAGAGCACGAGGCATGACTAGTGTAGAAAATTAATAAACATCCTTTAGTGGAATCTAACTGATCCAAAATCATAACACATCTTTAGGCCCATAGAAAAGTATATACCCACAAATTGGGGAATTGAAAAAATTCCTCATTACCACCTTAAAACTAGAATACCTTACAAAATATTACCATAGTAGAAATCAAAAAAACATACTATAAGGGTATTCTCACCATCAGACTATGGAAACCACTTCTTGCATGATTAGAAACTTGTCCACAAGGTAATCCCCAATATTTTCTTATGATCATATCAGATCATCAATGGAACCCGATAGTAACCGTCATCCACTTACACCCACCCAGCCTAATGGATCCACCAAATCTGGTCTCTATACACAAATGTTAAACCTCAATTTCATTAACCTTATAACCATTCATAATACACAAGGATAGACCAAGAACTCTGTAAAGATAGACAATTATCCATCTATCTTGAATATATCCAAAGATCCTAAAATAGATCATAGTGGAACACTCGATCATGTTCGATCACCAAGATCACAACCCACACCCGGGCGTCAATCCTTACAATGTAGACCCCCATAAGATTCTGGTAAAAAATTATAGTAATCCTTCTACTGAATTATCAATGTACATAAAATCATCGAAAAAGACATTAAACATTTAATGGATATCACAACAAGTTTCTAATTTGGTAAAATATCATAATGGACTACTCAAAAGATCAATTTAGAATCATTGGTGAAAATAGAAAAAAAATAGACCATTGAAAGAGAAGTACACAATGTGCACATTGGGTGTATGGTTTATAAATATATAAGAACAAACTGGTAATGTTCCCCATGCCACTTAAAATGTGTCTTCTTAAAGTAAATATTTTGTCGACCCTATACATAGTGTGTACCCCAGCATGAGTACCTACCCATGTACATCACGTCCACTCAGATTGTAAATCTCCCAAGTATACAACATGTACCACAAGTATCAGTTTGTACCCCCAAATTGTGAACCCTTTAATGAACCTAGACATGTACCTACCATAGTGTGCAATCCTATATGGGACTCACCCCACACAAGAACTGGCTGTGTACCAAACAATGGACATGTCTCGTTGCATGGGGTTTCCAGTCGACTACTCGTCTATTCCCTTAAGTCATTCCATATGATGTAAACCCATGAAATATGGCATTTATTCCCAAAATAAACATCTTCCCTGAATAGGGACAACACATAGTGTGTTTTTATAAACAAAATCTAATGTACAAGGGTTTTCCCAAATTAAAAATATGCTTATTGGCCTGAAACACCCTATTTATCTACAAACACATTAATCGACCCACAAGGTGTATTGAACAACCCATAAATTGGTATAAAATTAAAAACATGTTCTATTAATTCAATTTAGGAATAAAACAAAAACTAAACCTAAATCATGGTGCAAAATTTTGTTTTATCGATCTGATTTACAACACACAACTATCGCATGATGATCGAGTATGACCCAAGCTCTATGGTAGAGCCTCCTCATCTCCCTCTCCCAATCATATCTATATTACCCACTAGCGTTGAATGAACAGAAAGGGGGAGACCCACAACCATGCATCAAAATCCATGTAATGAAATATAAAAGAGGAAAAGGGAGAATATGTGACATGAAAATGAAAATTAATTAAATAGGGACCATGCATAGCCTCGGTGCCCAACACAAGTTTTCACCAATAGTGGAAAAATCCCCCATTATAGAATTAATGGTGGAAAAAAAATCTCTATACAAATATCTGTATAATAGATATGAATTATGAACACACATAAATAAATTATTGTTTAATTAATTAAATATTAATAATACTATGAAAATCCAACCAACATATATTTTTGAACTAATTATGTCATAGGTTAAACACCATATTCCAAGAACAATGTGGTGAACATAAAAATTATTCGATATAATATTCTTGAATAAATTACCATTCCTCTTAAAAAGACTTCAATAAAAAAGGATAAAATTTCCCTTGATTTTCAAAACCTGTGATAACATGATTCATCACAAACTCTCCTCCATAAATGTTTCATTCCCCTGATAAGACTTGATAGAAAACCAAAATCCATTCTCTCCCTAATTAAATAAACAACAAAATGGTATCTCAACTATCAAATGTCCAGTCTTGTAATGTTCATAGCTCTCTCCCAACATGTGGTAAACTCAAAAACATCTGATCTAATAATCCCAACTATAAAAGTATCCATATCATTTCTCATATTACTAAATAAAAAAAATATATCCCACCAAATTTACATCACCAAAACTATGGATTGACCTAGAAAAACATCTCATAAAAGATCACCAGCATAAAATCAACCATCTTATGTTATTAATAAAAACATTAAATCATTCTCATGACCTCAAACATCCTATGATGCACTCCTCACCACTAGTATTTATCTACTATTCTACTCAAGGACATAATAAGACTCAAACTCATGTGTGAAAATCCATAAACAAACTAGGATAATGCAATTCAAACCAACAACAATCATCCACAAGGCCGTCAATCCAAAGCCAAAAAAATTAAACGTATCATAGTTTGATATTCAAAGTGAATCCAAAATGGGAAGGGCTTGGGGTCCAACCAAATCAATCCTGTAAATCTATCCACAGGACATGGAGCAGTCCCATCACTCAACTTATGAAAAACCATGAATCCTAATTCCTAAATACAATATGGTGATAATAGAAATTGAAATCCCTACCAAGGAAGAAAAACCACACCCACCAATTCCATTGGTGATATAAGGAACATGATCTCCCCCACACGACCTAGAAAGGAACATGTGGAAATAACAATTACCTCCTAAAGAATACAAATCTTGGAATTTAAGGGAACCTCTATTTTAATTAAAATTGATCAAAAAACAAGATCCTTTAGGGAACCATTCCCTAGTCATGCCACCAATAGGGTACATAGAACAAAATTTTGACCCACATGGGTCTCCATGAATCCATCATTAAAGGGACTGCATCAACACCACTGGAAAACCTCTCACCACAAAATCCATATAATATATCATCAGATGAAAATATAGAGTAAAAACCTAATGATAGGATGATTTCATATTAATCCTATTTTCCTAGAATGATTCATGAACACTAGACTCATTAACATGGTCCAAGATCCATATAAAAGAATAAACCATAAGTATGAAAACTCAAGTGCATCACAATAGGTAATATTTTTAAATGATAAAATAATAATTCTAAGAATAGAAATCTTATTCCCTAAAAACAAAAACATCATATCGAAATTGGTGTTCATGAAACACTATAATAGTATACCTCACATGTTCCCACACATTCATAGACCACCAATCAATCAACTCCCCAAATCAAATACCCGATCCTATGATACCATTTTCTAATGAACCAACCCAGGTATCCATTATGTGCCACCAGATACAGCCTTACATAATTCTTCAAGGAAACATCCTCAATTTCTATAGGATGCTGACTCGTTATGAGGGTCGATAATGTAATGTGGTGAGGCTCATTCCTCTATAAGAGTGCAGAACCAAAATAAAATAACAAAACTCGTACACAGGTATCAAAATATAATTTCTCAGAAAAATCATAAAAAAATATTCTATATTAAATGTAATGAAATATACAATCATACATACCCAATGAATAAAAACAAAAAAACATTGATTGCCCATTAAGAACCCACACATTTAAAACAACCAAACAGAATATAAACTCAGTCATATATACTTCAAACATAGAGACAGACAACAAACCCATTCTCCAAAGCACTTGAGCTTCACTAGCCTGATCTTGATTCTCCACATGATCATCTCTTCTCAGTCATGAAACATATGACCTCGAACACATCCGTTGTGCAACCTATTCTCCAACAATAAATTAAACATCAGGTTTCACGCACACCAAGATACGTATATTGGGGGTAAGAAATAATTCTTAGTAGGCCTCCCCCAATAGAGAACCTATAAATATACATTTATTAAACGTTCATGCACACATTATATTACGATACTTGTCGAAATATTATAGTCTATAGAATAAAAGAAATAATTAAAAAGGAATGGGGAAAAAATAATGAAACAAACAACCATTGGTTTCTTATTGGACACCCTTGGTAAATATTCCCCCTCTCTAGACCCTAAAAAAGGATTTACAACACATGGCTCACCCAACCACATGATATCTGGTGTGTCCACCAGATCTACATTAGAGAAACAAAGCATCTATAAAAAAACATGAAAAAAATACCAAACCCCCAGATGTAACCGTAGGATTAAAAATTAACAAGTGAATCAAAAAGGATATAGGACTATCATATCATGATATGAACTGGCACCATGTACATCTATGTTGACACAACTAGATAACTTGTTAGTCCTAAAGGTCCTATAGAAAAATGCATTCACCATCTATGTACCGAAACAATAAAATCACCTTGCATCCATAAGAACTACAAGTACATATTATCCACCACCCCGTGAATAAAATGGCATACACAATACACAAAACCAAATCAGCTTGTCCATTGCAACCTGACAAGCATGATGTTATAATAGTCTAGTAATGCAATCAACTAGATGGATATTTCAGTATTCAATATCATCAATCTAAACGTAATCCCATTAAAAACATTGAGAACCATATAAAAACTCAAGGGCAACCCCCCGATCCAAGATATAACTAGCATATCCTATTGAAACAACATTATCAATAGAAATGCCTCAAAAAACATGACCAATGGCCAACCAAACAAAGGATAATGTAGCCTCAATCCCACTGTCCGAACTACTTGACTAGCAGTACTGATCCACTCTAATCCATGAAGCACCAGGCTCTCATTGACCTCTATATCTCACTATCCAAACCAAATATCCACACTAGGTTCACCATGAAACACCTTAGGTTCAAAATAAATTTTGGGTCCAACATTGATCATGGGGATACAATATATAGAGACATCAACCACATGACACCCATTACACACATATAATGTCTGACCACACACATAGAAACAACCTCAGCAATTCTAAAGTATACAATAAAAGAAGGAAACCGTATGAGGGGTTACTCTAGAACCTATTAGATCATGAGGAATGAATAGTTCTAAAACAAACCAAATAACCATCATAATTCTCCAACATATCTTCAATTAAAAATATTTACAAAGGGGCATCCAAAAGCACAATCCTACAGACATGGGAAATCAATATGATACTCATAAACACCTCAAATGTTGGAGACCATCCAAAATTGTTCATCAATACACAAAAAACAAAATGTCTCATATGGTCATTATCAAAAACCGGATATGGAAGATATATATAAATTGATCAGAAACTATCCCATAAGTGATTCCCCAATAGACTATATGTAATGTTCCCCAAATTAGAAGTCTCTCACGCGTCTAGAATGTGTTAGTTACGAGACCCAAAGAATGTCTCCCCATATGCTAGAGGTTTCCAAATAGTAGTGGTGGTGTGTAATGTATAGAGGGGATACTATAAAAACCTATTATTTAAGGACATGACTGTAGATAATGAACCATTTAAATAAATGAATTAGAAGTATATACATAAAGGAAGACACCAAATAATTTCAACTAAATAATAAAAGAAATAATAAAGTAAAAATATAATGACATTTAATAATTTAACAACATTTAATTCTAGTAAAAATAAAACTAAAACACTAGAAGACACAAACAGAGACTCAAAATTCCCATGTCAATAACCACACATTGGTCATTTCTCTAAATAACAACCCATCTGGCATGTATGAAATAAACTAAATGGTTCTCCACCCTTTTGTGAACCTAAATCCAAAAAATCTACTCGAGTACCAAATGATGGCCCAAATAGGTGTGAGTATAACTCTTTTGGTCGAAAGTAATATTTCTATACTAACTGGTCTAATGCGAAGTGTATTCAATAACAAGATAAATATTTCTATTAATTAACTAATAAATTATAAAATAATACAAAAAAATATCGTTTATTCTTGTTATATAATAACATTAAACATGTATTGCAACAATTAAAACAAAAAACATTTAACAATTTTCAAATAAAATTATTCAGCACCAAGCCGTAATATCTCAGAGCTTGTCTTACAACCATGCCAACCACTACCATATAACCAAGGTAAAATATCATACATCGATGACATGTCAGAATATCATAGACATTGTTTTACATCCATGCCTACCACAACCAAAAATCCAAGGTAAAATAACATACTCAATTTCATAATATAATATCTAAGAGTATATCTTATAACCATTCCAACATTAACCATATATTTATGCTATTGTTAGAACAATCTCGATCAATGAACTATAATATTTACAACATGGTACTTGGAAGAGACCGCTCTATATAATATTTATAGAAAGACACTAGGACGATCCCACTCAATATGAGCATTACAACATTCTTGTTCTAAGGTTTAACCTGATATATAATCATTTCAGAAGGGAACACAAGTCCAATCATTCAACATGGATATAAAAATATCGAACCATCAATCTCAATTTTTAATTATTATTACCATTTAACTTTTATAAAACACTTTCAATTAAATACCAATTGATTTATTATATTATCAATAAGAAATAATATATAATATAGGGATGCCATATCAAATAATATCATAAGGTCTCATGTCATGCTAGACACACATTAATGCATTATCCAGCTCAATTATATTCATTGTTCTATAAAACTGTTAGAAATTGTAATTCAAGTTACATTCCAATTAAAAAAATGAATCCAATAAATGATCCCATTAATTAATTTGTTTATTTGGGAACTCTCTTTATTGGAAAAATCACAATATTTTATAAACATAGAATTTATAAAACTATAGGGTTATGATTTAGTCCATTGAAATTTAATTAATGATCGAAAAAAGTTCCAATGGAAAATTATTATTACGAAGAAGGAATGGATGATATATAAGGGAAAAATTGAAGAAAACTAATTAATATAAAAAAGAATAATGACAAAGATCCATGGATTTTACCACAATAGTTAGGAGATCAAGGGACAGAAGGAAAAATATGACTAAAATTACAAAGTAAAAATCAAAGGCATCAATGTGACATTTATAAGGAATATTGTAACTCCCAAATTTCCTAAAGGATTCTCTAGATTTAATAGGTGGATTCTAAATTTGAATAGAAGGATATTAAACACCATAGTATACATTGGAATGGTAAGGAAAATAATTAAACTATGTTTAATGTAGTTACACATCCGGTAAACTTTTTTACTTGGCTGCTCCAAAATACCTATCATCAGAGATTATTTATTGAAACAACAAAATAGTTACATGATGTGTAATCCATTTAAATAGTGTGTAAATGTTTTATAGATGTTTTTATCTCATTTTACCTTTAATAGTACCTATCATCTATTAAATCATGTCAACATACCAAGAACACATCAAAAGCATAAACCATTTATACCCAAACTCTATTAATTTAAAAAACATGCATCCCTGAACATTAAGAAAATTTTCAAAACTAAGGATCTCCACATAGATATAATTTAACTTCCTTATGTTTCCTCACAACCCAATACTATTTATATTAAATTGATCAACAACAATAATGAAAACACAACAAAAACAAAAGTTAAGAAGATTATTATAGAGAGGAATTTCTGGAATAGGATGCGATCCCTCACACTAAGAATCATGTCAAAAGAACAAAAAAACTCAATTTTAACTTCCATAACAAATTTTTAACACATCACAAAGCCTCTAATATCTATATCCTAAAAATATATAAATTAATCCCCAAAAACTCTAACCTTAATCATGAGGTCCCGACATATAGTGATGAAAAACGATATTCTAAGAGATATCACATTATCCCACCTACCAGCTTATATTCATAGAACCTAAAATAAATAACCATATCACACTCAATACATGATGATCATTTATTTAAAAAACATCACCATCTCTCAAAACTAAAAATCCAAGGCCACCATAGGATTATGAAGAATAAAATTTAGGAAATTCCTCATACTGAATTATCATAGTCCTAAACTCCATCCAAATGGATTTTAAACACCGAAAGGATAACACTATAGAAATATATGAAATAAAAACTGATTATTATGGACTAATAAAGAGTAATATTTTTTACTTAGGTGTGATAAAAACCAAAATAGAACAATGTAGGAAATGTATAGGACATACACTTAGGGTATACGATGTTTAACCTAGGAAGTCCTCTATTGTCATGTGCCTTAGGACACTGGGCATGTACATTACCAAAGTACATGTTTTTTGGATCGTATAATTGGTGTATAACCTGTAATGGGTAGCTTATAATGCTCCTAAAATTCACTAGGCATATACCTACAGTAAAAGGTGTGAACCATTCGTACACATTCTATATCACCCGTACACAGTGTGTACCTCTACGTACACAGTGTGTACCACCTGTACACACAATGTGCCTCACAGACATGGTGTGTACAACCTGTACATGGAATGTACCACAATATGGGGTCCCCAATCATTTACCTATTAAGTTTCCCCACCTTGTAATGTATTACTATAACATGTTTACCCCACATAAGAACTATCTTTGTAAACTAAACAGCCAAGAAACCTCACATGGGGTGTCTGGATGAGTACATGACCGCACCTCAGAATCATAATATGTGGTGTTTACCCACATTAGTTGGTGTCTAGACCCTAAAACATAAAATTCAATCACTAATCATAATAATATATGTTTTTCCACTGAATAATACACTATGTACATAGGTTTCCTTTGAACATAAAACCTTACAACCGGCCTGAAAAGCCATATTTCTACTTAAACACCCAGATCAGTGAACAAGGGGTCCCAAAAAACCCATAAAAGGACATAATATTGAAAACCAATTAAAATAAGTGTATTTATAGAATAAAACATAATACATAACTACCTTATAGTGGTAACCATCCTGACATAGGTCTAATCAGTGACACATAGTTGTCGTATGATGATCTGGAATGACTCGAGATCCAGAGAAATGAATATTGTTATCCCTCTCCCTCTATTATCTCCATCTCTACATATCATAGAAAGACCCAATGTGTTATTCCCCATGGGTGTTTATGACAAGCCAGGGGAGGAAATGAATAGAATATAAAATAGAATGGAAACATGAGAAAATAAATAGAATATAAAAATGGGGCCCAAACCAAGCCTTGATGGTCGATGCATGGTTATCCCACACATATGAAAAAACAACCTTTCAATACTCAACAAAAAATATATAATATCACCAAGAAGCTCCATTTAAGAATATATGACCAAATGAAAATTCATGACTAAATTAAATTTTATTATTTAAATATAATATATTCTGTGAAAATTTAAATACCACAAATTTCAACCAAACTATTTTACTAGGGTCCACACCCTATTTTTGACCAATGGAGTGGTTAGAAAAGTACTTTGTTGATCATTTTTCTGTAGAAACACTTCTGGGAACAAAATGATCAAATTTAAACAATTTTTCACAACATGTGTCCATGTTGGATACCATGCATGTACCCCTTCATTTAACATGAAAAATTACATTCTATAGAATCGTTAATTATTTCTTCCATGTTTTCCCCTTTTGATTATAATACCTTGAATGGCTATTTGAATAAAAATTTCCTTACTCTTCGTCTAACATTTGTTAAATTTTTTTAAACTCATACCCACATGTATTATCTATACAATGATATATAGAACCCCATGATGGATTGAACACTAAGTAGGGGAGGTGGGTGAATTGGTGGTTTAACTTTATTAATTATTTATTTTTAATTGGACTTATTTAACTTGTTATTGTTCTAGATCAAATCAGTGATTTTTATAGTCTCACCTAATATACAGAAATACAAATAGAGACCACAATATATGTTATTTATAAGGTTAGGAAAAAATACCTACTCCTTAAAATTTTAGTAAGACTTCATAAAATGGATTTTCTACTATAATCATATTTCTAATTTCAATTATTTACAAAGAAATAGTATATATACCTTGGTATTCAATCCAACAGTTGTTTTTAATTATACATCAAGAAATATAACTCTTCAACATCAGTTCGTTAGATGCCACCATGCATCTTCTCCTTGACTTGTTATACACTATAGCCATGAAACTATTTAGAAAATAGTGTAACAAAAATGACTCTAGATTCCCAATTCTAGTGTAGACATTTTTACATTATCTTTAAATAGAATCAATAACATCTTAAATGACTAAATTTAATGTTAGTCTTGGAACAATAGATACATACTTGAATCAATTTACATTTTAAAACATAAAATACACAAATTGTTTTATTTGAGATTATCATATTTCCCCTTTGAATATCTGTACATATCAATCATAAAACACATCCATGTTTCCTATGTAATGTAAAACATCATAATGTGATTATCATATATTCTCATAAAGGGTAAGGCTATAAGTGAAACTATTATGAATAAATAAATATAATCAATATAGAAAGGGGAAAAAGATAAACACATTGCATTTAAATAATAACGTTATAATTATATTGTTGGATTAAAATATGATCAAATAAAATCTTATAGATATCATATAATACCAAAACATATTCATAGATATTCATAATAAGAATTATAATGTTATTAAATGCTCACAAGGAGTTAATCCACTTGGGGAACCTAAGTATCTTCTCTCAAACTGGTATCCTAGTTCAATGATACAAACTAATTATAATATCATCATTTGAAACGCTTTGTAGGTTTAGGTTTCTCCACTGGATAGAGGGATCATCTATAATACTAACAGACCTGCCTTAATTGAGTCAAACTCTAAGTTGGTTGAAATGTAGAATACTCTGAGCACACCCATAATAGCGAATGTCGAGCATGAATAACTACATGGGAATCCACCGATTTAGATGCACCATTCATAGATGGCCCCCTTAAAAGGTTATTCTAAATAACACCCTTACTTATATGGTTCACCTTTCTTATGGGTCTCCCTATACCCACACCAAAGAGGCCTTTTTGTTAATAACAAATTGAGGCTTTGGCACCAACCATTAAAAAAATCAATAAACTAATTTACAACATCGAATGGAATATTATGGTCGGATGAGAATGTGGAATCACAATGTTTTGACCATACTCATAACTCTTCATGCCATGTGGAGGGGAATATATGTCCGCAATCCCAATTACGGTCTAACAAATCATAGAAAGCAATGGTGGAAACAACTATAGTGTGATGGGAGAAAAAATGTAGATTAAAAATGGAAAGAAAAAAATAATGTGGAAATGGATGATAGGCCAAGGAGATCGATCCAAGCCGTTCCCTAATAAAGATCCTTTTCTCAAATTGGAAAATTATTGGAAATCTTAAAAAATTAAAGGCCCTTAGAAATTATATTATTACTTAAAAATTCTTATTGATATTAAAATGCCTAAGATACACTTTGATAAATGGAATATCGTTAAAGAAGATTCGCTAGGGTATTGATTTATTTCTCAAATCCTCCATGGCATTAACATGGATAACCTTTGGGTCTTTATTCATGATATAGTCTAAATTTTATCAAGTCTCACAAAATATCCATGCATATCATTCTACATTATCTATAAAAGTTTCAATCTCATGGTATCCTTCATTTATTCCTCAATATAATGCATTAATAGAATGGAATTATGGAAATATAATAAGGGTTTTTATAAAAAATATAATATAAATGGATTATTTTGGGTGACTTCAATACCATCCTGAATCCTAAAGAGAAAAATCGACTGGGATTCAATGGATTTACCTCCAATATTTCTTGTTTATTCATTGACCAATGAAATATTACTGAAGTTACTATTGTAGGTTATTAATTTACCTATTGTAGAAACACTCTTGATGAATTTTAACAAAGAAAAAGAGATAGATGTTTTGTCTAAATGGATGATACATCCATTAAAACTAAAATCCCTGATCACACTATACAAAATCATCACTATGATCACGCCCCAATTCTTGTTCATATTTTCCCAAACTACAAAGTAATTCCCCTTTCCATTTCACATAAACAATGGTTATTTAAATAGTCATGGATCCTTAGATGGCATCTTCTGTTATAATTACACTTCATATATTTGATGAAAAAATAAAGAATGTGAAAAAAAATCTAAGGGACTTGAGTAAGAAATAATTCTCTAATAATAAAATGTAAATAAAAATTTATGAAAATAGATTGTAATATTGTAAAATTGTGAAACAACATCAATTTAATACTTATATGGAATAAATATAAGATATATTAGGCTTTATAATACTTTTAATTTTATGTAAATTCTAGAACACAGTTTTTTTAATGTTTTATTGCTCAATGAAGGTGACAAAAATATAAAATTGTTTCATAATATAGAATATGAAAAGAAAAAAAACCTAGGATAATTGAAATAACACTTATTAGGTGTCTTCAAATCTCTTAATGTGAAATCCCAAATAAAGTGGTTACCAACATCAAGGATATTTTCTCTGATTATGGGTTGAACAACACTTTTTTCTTTCTAACATGCATTATGCTGATAATTTCATATTCATTGGACAACCCTCAAGAATAACAATATATTTTATCAAATATCCTATTAAAAAGTATGAAGTGGTGGATAGATAGTCTATTAGTGGGATAAAAACATTTACTATTTTTTATAAGGATTTTATATTCTCATGAAAATATAAATATAAGAACATTTGGTGTGAGGAAGGCCCCAATCCCCCAATCTATCTTGGGGAACCTATGTTTTGTGGTAGGGTATGATCAAATTATATTAAAATAATATATTATAGTATCTACAATCCTATTTTTAGATGTATATGGAAGGTCATGTCATAATATTATAGAGTCTACATTATTAATTATTTCATTAAATCTAAATTTTTTTATACATTTCCTCAATATAGATAGTTAATTCCTGTTAAATGAACTTTAACATATGATAATGAACTTCTCCTGGATAGGTTCTATACATGACGAAAATATAACCACTATTTTTTTAGGGAGTGTATCAAACCCATTTACATTGATGTGATTGGGATAATGTATCTCATGACTTTTAATGATGGCCTCATTAACAAATCCACGTGTAATTTATTAACCTCTAATGTTTTTTTGATTGAATATTTTCCATTGAGGTTTAAAATAATGATTCTGAATGGATATCTAGGATAACTTACATAATCTATTTGTCTATATATTAGGCACTCCTATAATGAAATCATGAAAATTTTGAAATGGTTGTTCAGTAGGGATTCCAATCTGAAATTCTAGGAGATCCCTTTGGTGGATAGTCATATTGACATCACATTGTTTCATTATAGTATGCTCAAAATGATAGTTTTGGACCTCATGTATCTATAACATATACATGTTGACATCATCTCACATTAATACATCTTATAAATAAATAATGTTGTCTTTATGGATGATGAAATTACGGTTTGGAAGCCCAACCATAGTGGCCATTTTTATTCAAAGAAATATGATATTATACAACATGATGAATCATCCTAGCTACCAACCTATATGACTCAGTAAAATGTACCATTTTTACCACCCTCAAGAATCCTTCTCTTATAGTGGATTTGGATGAATCACATACCAATACATGAATTGCTGAGTAATGCAACTCGATAAATTCTTTTAACTGGTTACTTATGTTCGAGATATCAGGAAAATGAACAACATTTCTTCTTACACTACAATTATGCTCTAGATATTTGGATTATGTTGGCCATATTTTCAGTATTGGTTTTATACAATATTAGAAGCTGGAGTAACTCCTTATTCATGTAATTCAATGAAGAAGAGGTGGAAAACATCACAATAATTTTCTTGTTGCAATTACATCTGTTTTCATCTAGATCTGGACAGTAAGAAACACGTATCCATTTTATAATCAGGCTCTATAAATGCATATTGGTACCACGGTTTTTCACAAGTATCCTCACTATTCAGCTAACATAATTACAAGTACCATGATAAACTTCTCTAATGATTTGATAACATTCAGATAATAAAGAATTAGAGTAAAACCGAGGATAACTCTTGCACTAAAGATTATTTGATGTTTTCCAACTATCACCTCATGCATTAATCTTAATGTGGATAGTGTAGCTATTAGAATGTTGGGTCCTTCAAGCTACAGGTGTGTATTTCAAACCCTATTTTTTTTTGATAAATCCTACTTCCACCATTTTATTGGACTCGTAATTTCATATGAGTTCGAGCTTCAGGATATCATATATCCAATTAATCATATTTTCCATCGTAGTTGGAATCTTCTATGGACTGAATCTTACTCCTAATATGTTATTAATGCCCAAAAAGATAGAACAATGGATGATCCATGGATAATTAAACCTCATTGGGTTACTTTCATCAATCATGTTATGTATCTTAATATGATTGCCACACATGTATTCATGGAGGCTAACCAGGTTATAGAAGGACTCTCAGAAAATAAAATTAGGGATATGAGTATTATGTGGTCATTCAATATACCTGAATATTATTCTATGAAAGTGGATGATGACATGTAGGTCATTATAAACTCATACTAATATAAAAATTATTGTAATTATTTACATTCTACAAATACATTTTATTAATAATTATGGGATAGGATTACCCAAACCCTAGATATTCTTGGAAATTCTGTTCCCCACACATCACATAATTAGTCTAATGAATTTCTTTAATGAAATTGGTGAATAAAATAAGAAAAAAATTATATTTAAATACTCTCAAAATATATTTTAATACATAAACCCAATCAATAAACAAAAGCATAACTTATTTAGTGTAATATGGTGAATTGTAATTAAATTTACATCCCCAATCAAACTAATCATAAACCATTCAAGGAAATAATAAGAACCATATCATTAAAAAATGTACTCATTATATCATATTATAAATAGTGATTTGATATCATTATTGAATATAAATATCATGAATGGATCCTTAAAACGTTTATGACAATAATAACTTTTTCATTTTTAAAATCACCCGTTAAAACAAAAAGGTTCAAAGAATTTTATCAAACAAAATTCTATTAAAATAAAATTTCTAAATAGGTCAAATATTTTTTAATCATTTATTTTTCATCATGGTGGAAAAATATGTTCATGTATTTCACATCAAAATAATGAATCTTTCCACATTATTGGTAAAATCTAAACAATAATTGTTTTGATAATGAAATGAAGATTAAATTCAAAATGTATTTTTAAAAATAAAAAACTTGGTTATAAATATCTTCAATATATCATTTTGAAATGGTGAAAAATATTTTTGAACACATTTAAAGAATTAATTGGTTTTTTGGAAAAAGGATTTCAGACCGAAGAGAGAAATAAATCTTGATTTTATTAAAAATATTTTCACCAACATGTTATGTACCAAATTGTGTAATAATGGTATTGTTACATGAAAAACATCATGAATTACTATAGGTAATGAAAACATACATATATTAACATAAAAATAAATAATAATTCACCCAAGGGATTTTTAAATGAAAATAATTCTAAATAATGGTGATATTCTGAAATTAACACTTACTAATTTTGTAACATATGAATCTGATTCCACAAAAATGATATAATGTATTATAAAATTAAATACATTTAAGGTGAATAGATTCATGATATTCCATATGAAAATGAAAGTATATTGAGGCATTCCTATAATGGGGTGTGAAATGTTTTTTATTTCTTAAATATATTCTAGTCACCATACCAATGTAGTCTTCTGAAGATGATTTCACCCAAAATAGATTGTCACTATTTATTATTGAAAAGATTCCATGATTTTTAAAATGTTCGGTTTTAAAGAAAAATTAATCAGTGAAACAAAAGAAAAAATTTATGAAAATTGTAAAAAAATGGAAAATAATGAGATTGAAAAATGTTTTCTGTTAAGGGTGATTAAGATGGGGTCGATTTTAAAACTATAATGTTATCTTAGTTCCATTTTACCTAGTTTTCTTCTACTATGTCAATTAATGTGAGATTCCATTAACTATTCCTCTCACTCGATTTGTCAAATAGTGATGGTGTGAGAAAAACATGGAAATATCATAATTTGGTATACCCTTATTCATTTGTGGTAGAGTATTAGTGAATATCCTCAACTGACATTGGAAATACCTGATTGGATCATGTTTATCACCAAAAAAAACAACAATATATACTACTCAAACCACATATTTTTATTATTATCGAGTCATTCACCACTATAAACTTGTATATTCAATTTTATATAAAATATATCTAGGGAAGGATGATAATGATCATTGACCACAGGAATAATAAATAATAGAATCATTTGTATCTGATAATCAAAATCTCCTATTATAAATTAAATCCAATTTTGCATAAGAGAGAATGATTTTTTATTCAAAAAAGTGCATGAACTCAAGAATTAATAAATTGAAAATAACACCTTCCAAAATCTATCATAATTTTACACCACCAATGTAAGGGTAATTGATATTGATGTAGAATAATAAGGAATGAAAAAAATAAGAAGAAAAAGATAGCTAAAAAAGCAAAGAAGATAATTTCTCTTCCGGAATCAGTTTTCTAATGGTTTTCCCATGTTCTATTCACCAGATGGATGTATATCTTCAATTTTACTTCTTATAAATGTTTTTTAATCAAATTTTCACTCTGCTCTAAAAATATGAAAATATTGGGAAACATATAAAAGAAATTATTACAAAATTAATGATTCAAACTTTTTTTGACCTTATATTATATATATATTATTCCGATTTAGAGACTCCAATATCCAAATTTATGGGGGGATATCTCCATTATATTTAATTGAAAAATATCCATTTGATTTATATTTCAAATACAATCAACTCAATTTTAGGCGTGTAACCTGAGATTTGGCTCATTTAATTCTGTGGGTACCAGTTTTTTGTCCAGAATAAATTATTGTTTTGGTTGATTTTTAGGACCACTAATGTTATAATAATATCTTAGTCTAATATAAAATGTTGAAATCGAAAAATAAAGGAATTATAAAAATAATAATCACTCAAACTAGACCAATATTTTAAAAGATTCTCTTAAAATTATAAAAGTGATAATTTTTTTTTAAAATAACAGAATTATGAAATTATAGTATTTAATCTGAAAAAATAAATAAAAAAATCTAAAATTGATTCAAATAATCTAAAAATTTTAAATTGGATGGGATTAAATCATTGATAATCATATTAAAATTTATTGAAATAATAACTCTATTAATTCCCCCAAATACAGCACTTGTAGTCCTAGAGAAGTAAGTATCAAATTCAAATAAAATAAAATTGAAAACACATAATCTTGAGATCGAAAAAAATTTCGAATAATAAATAAAATATATCATACCTCCATAAAAATTTCTTTCACGTTATAAATTCATATCATTCATTATAATTCCACTTCATTTCTTATCCCATGCAAGATAAACAAATACCTCACATTTATTTTCCCCCATCTAACAAATTTAATGATTTTCGAATCAATTTTCTCATCCAAACTCATGCAAGAGTCACCATGTGATTGAAAAATTACTACATCTCAACCTGATGTGAGTTAAGAAAATATAACTACCATTGCATCATTTTAGTGTTATTTTGTGGCCCTTGGTTGATATTATTTAAATGTTAAAAATTATGAGTCCAAATGAATAGGGCTAGGATATATTATGAAGTAAAATTAAAAGATTTACATTTTAAATCAATTTTGGACTCCTCATAACTCACCATAGTAGAAAATACATTCCAGAATAATATCAAATTTTTTTTCCTTTATATACCATGAAATCTTTAATTCATTATCTTTATAACAACAACTTATTCCCAAAATTTTAGGTATTTGTTTAATTTTCTTGATATGAAAATATTTTTTCTCTTTTTGAAGTACGAGAATGGAATAACTTATTTTAACATAAACCCTCCAAAAAGGAACATATTTAAAAATAATGAATTTTCCAGCTATAATTTCATCTCTTTAAAATTTTATTTTCCACCATATGTTTATTCAAATGAGGGATCAATACAAAAGAAAACACCCACCATATTATTATGATCAAATAGATTAATGTAATTTTACTTAAAGAGCGAATTGGTTAGGCAAAATTGGTTTGTAATGTGTCTAAACTAATAGGTTATTAATTAATTATATGAAAAAAAATATTAAATGAACATGGAATGCTATAATAAATGTATTATCTTGGAAAATATGGCTTTGAAGACAAATAAATGATTAAATCATTTATAATAGAATGTTCCTCAAAACCTCATGTTTTGATAGAAAGAAATTAAATATTAGTTTAAAAAACTATTGACTGGTTCTCTCAAGAAGTGAGGTGAATTTAAATAAAATAACAAAAATAAATCAAAAACCTCATGGTAATGTGATATTAAAGAAATAGATATTTAATTGTGGCATTGTATTAAAACATTATAAGACTTTTCTTGAAATTACCCATATATTTCAACATGAAACAAAGTCATTTTTAGAATTAAATTATACTTTATATTATATAATATAATAATTTAATTAATTTCATGTGTTTTAATAAATATATAGGATAATCATTTAAGCTCACTAGAATAAGAAACACACAAGTATTGAAAATAAAATGAACTAAAAAATTTTCTTTAAAAAAATAAAAAATACAAATTAATATTAAAATTCCTAAACTACAAATATTCCCTCCACTATTGATAAATTTTGATGTGTAATGAGTGAATCATATTATATTTTAACAAGTATGGGTGTTTTTAGTTATAGCACAACAATAATGAACGTGTTATGGAGAAGAAACAACTATTTGATTTTATTGATAAACAAATTGGAGGAGTTAAATCTCATCAACTAGCTCTGATAGAATTTTCACATGGAATTTCATCCACTTATGTCCATTAATAGTTATGGGATCCTACTATGCATTCTTCATAACTAATATAGCACCGAAAGGATATTCATACGTAACTATAAATGGAACTTCCTATCTGGAAAGATGTTTACCCACAATTATCTTGAGTATTGAGTGGAATAACTACATGGTTTCCTTAGGATGGTTGTATTTTGGTTGTACCAGATGATCATGATCTATTATTATTCTATATTTTTATATCATAGAATTTCATGATCCAAATTCATCTTTGTCATAACCCAATATGCATATGATTCAACACCATATGAAGGTGACATATTTTACCATATATAAAATTATATGGATTAATTATTATTTGGGTTTTATAAGTTGTCTTTTGACCCTATAATGTATCCTCCAACTTTTGGAAGAAACCCTTTCTTTTTAGTTTGACATTTTGTCCAAAAAATACATCGATTTCCTTGATGGAGATATCATATTGACCATTATTTTTTTGATGATAGGTGTTGATGTTTTACGATGCACCCAATTATTTTTTATAAAATCATCCAATATTCAATTATAAAATTGAGTTCCTTGATCAATTTTAATGGCTTTAGGTTCTCTAAATACATCAAATATTTTTTTCCTAACAAAATCATAAAAAACAACTACATCACCATCCTTGATGGATTTTTCCTCCACCCATTTCAATATATAATCAAATACATGAAAATATTAAATAAATTACAAATAAAGTTGGTAAAGAGCCCATAAAATATATCCCTAGGACTTCAAATTTAAAAAAAAATCGTTTTTTTGAGGTATTTATTATCTTATAGAAATACATCAAGAAAACTAATATTTTTCAAACCGTTTTCAAAATTCATAATAACATTAAAATGGGAGGGAAATTAAATAAAAAATTCTAGAACACTTATTTATATCCTTTAAAGTCCAATTTGGAGTCCACATGATAAATTATCATATAACTCAAAGATATATTTAATTTCACATTTAGAAAAGAAACATTTTATCACCCGATTATTACAAATCATCCTTTGAAATGGATCTTCCAAAATGTAATATATGGATTCTAATTTTAGTTTTTTAATATTAAGGGTATTTAAATGATATAGGACCCGATATGTTACTATAGAATTGACTGAAACATAATTCTAATTCACTTCTCTTTCAATCAAGTAAATTGATCCCCTGTGATGTGATCAATAAATATATCCTTCTTTGGAATTTCTACTTTAACAGTTTTTGGAAGTCTACCCAATAGATCAACCACTCAACTCTCATCTCCCTTCCTCTCTTTGATAATTATGTAAATCTACAATATTAGTATCATCAATCTCAATATACTTGGTATAGATTTATCCTCATCATTACATTCTTAAGGGCTACATGATTGGAAAACATCGTGACATTTGTTCCATGTATATATGATCAGAATCATTCTAAATAAAATAAAACTATAGAAAAACATTTTTATAAGGTGGTGTAATTAAATATGTCCATATGTTGGGTTCATGTGTAATAGAAAATTATTAAATAGTACACTCATTTTTTTATGAAATTACTTTTCTAATAGCTTGTTTGAAAGCATCCTAGTGTAGCGTAGATGGTTTTTCCCAATTTGATGGATGCACCTCTTGTGCTGTAATCAATACCTCTTCATATTTTCAATGTCTTCTCTAAATGCCCCATTTATAATAAATCACAATCATATAAATTTAATCTTGAGAGATTGATATAAATCTAATATAATTATTCGATAAACCTCTACTAGAATTCATGATATCCTAAAATGATCTAACACATTTCACACAATCAGTATATGGTATTGAAATTATCCATTTAATTTTTTTTATTCTGCTTAAAAAAATTATGAATTGACATGCCCATTTAAAATTCACCTCTTAGAAATAAAATTTCAATTTCCAAAATTGAAAACAAAATTCATTTCAATTCATATTTATAAAAACATTAATATTTTTCAAATAATGGTCTATAGAAACACCAAAAACTATGAAAAAATCTATGAAAAAATCCAAGAAATCAATAATTTGATCCGAAAATATAATTAACATTCCCCTATAAAATGTACCTATTTCATTAGATAATCCAACTAGAATACTTTTATATTTAAAAGTATGAGAAGGATGTGTAAATTTAGTCTTCTCTTAATTTTCGGGAGCATTGGGTACCTTGAAATAACATGAAAAACCATCCAAAAAATACATAATTATTGCATCATTCAAATATATCTAACATATGGTCAATTAATGGGATGGGGAAATGAACGTTTCATTTGACTGGATTCAACTTCCTTAAATATATCAACACTCACTGGTTATTTTCAAGTCTCATAGGGATTAATTCATTCATTATGTTCCCCATAGTGATTAGACCACTTTATTGGTAACTATATTAATGGTATAACCCATTGTTGATCTAAAATGGGCTACATGATTCCTCATTCAATGTTATTATCAATTTCCTTCTTCACAACCTCGTCATGGTTGGGTTTAGCCTTTATTGGGGATGTTTGAATGGTTATAAATCTTTTTTCAAGATAAAATATATGTGATTATATTTCTATTATTATTCTTGGGATATCACCTAATCTCAAAACAATTAATTGTACATTATCTCTTAAAATTTCATTCAAATATACTTCATGGGATTTAAATAGACTATAGAAAATTTTTACTAGAAATTAATCTCCCTCCATGGGGTATATATATTTTAAATAAGTTGTGAGTGGTTTTAGTTATTAATCTAAGGGATTGTGAAGGGATAAAAATAAATGAAGGTTCCCCATTAAAAAATTATGTCACTCCTACATATATGAAATAATATCACATCATTATTATTTAACAAATAAATTATGAAATTATATTATAACTCTTCTTCCCACATGAAATTATATTCTCTAGTGTTTTGGAATTCACATGTTTAGTGATATTTTCAATAGAAACATTCTCTAATATTAAAAATAATTTAGTTCAAATACCATATTCTTGAATTTGTTCTATACCCACCTTATAGGAGAGTGAAAAAAGTGTGTGAACAAAAAATGGGTTCCTCATGGAATAAAAAATATTTATGTAGATAATGCAATCTCCAAACATGAAGGTGAATGTCCCTTAATAAAAAATTATAATGGTTTGGTAATTCATTATGTTTGGTCACCTAAAAATTAGGGTTGATTGTGACCGGATCCTATATTCATCCATATTAAAAAAAATTCAGTTGGGAAAAACATTTCTTTGACATTCACAAAGAAATATTCCAGAATAGCTGATGGGAAAAATATGAATATATTTTCAACCAAGATGAATAATAGTGTAGGATTAAATTCTCCCATTGGAAAATAACTATATAATAAGTAAAAAAATACAGTTATTAAAGAACATAGATAATGTTAATAATTATAAAAAATTAAATATCTAATGGTTCATCAATTAAAAATGTATATGGTTCTTGATATTATGTTGGAAACTATATTTTGATAAATACAAAGGCACACCTTCCAAAGTTTATCATATCATTCCCCTAATTTAGTATTTATGTGGAGGAATTTTACTTCAAAAACAATTCATATATTAGAATTTTTTTTCTATTTTATGAATGGTGTTATTAATTTCCTTGTACTAAAGTTGTCCGGACTTTCTTTTTTTAATATATATGATTCAATAATCACTGATGGAAATGGTGGGGATAATATTTTATTCTAATTTTACCTTTAAAATTTTGTTTCTTTTCTATAAGGAATATCCTTCACATTAACCTTTTTCTTCTTATTATGTTGGGTCATTTTAAATGAATTTATAGAATTCCCAAATTTATTCTCCCTCTACATTAGTGGTCTTGTTTTACGTTCATGGGTGGACAATGGTGGTTGTTCTGTTCCACTTAATATTGTTATCATGTAAAAATTATCCTTTGTATTTTGAACCATTTTAACATGTAGTTTATTTGGTTTTTTGGATAGTATTTCCACAAGACATCATTCTGTTACTTTCTATTTATCAAAATTATACTATGAGGCCTCAATATTTGCTCGTAGATATAACTATCTAGTTTCTTGTGCACTTTAGGAAGGATTATCATAAGTCTTTCACTGGATAAGAGAAGTCTGAAAGTATTTTACTCACTGGAATTATTGTTTATAGTATTTTCGGAATAGAATGAGTTATACTATTTCTTTTGAAAATGAGGTGTGCCCTGATTATTTAGGAACCCATATCCTGGTTGGGATTCAAGTTAACATGGATAATTTGGTTGGAATTTATTTTTCTTATAAACTACAGAATTTTTTTCCCATATATTCTAGACATTGTTTGGTGTAATGATATATACAATCACATAAACCCTATACCTACCATAGTTATTGTAGTTCATGTACTTAGTTCAAATAAATTTTTCATACCAACCTCTTGAATTTTGGTATTTTGGTTATGATTAAATCTATTGAATCAGATGTTCTCACCTAATGGATTCCCTTCATACATATACCACTTTTACCTAATTTTTCTGAGTTTGGTAAAATTATCTTTATTAAACCATTGACATCTACATGTGAATTGACAGTTAGGGATATTCCAAATGAGGTACTATGAAAATTTCAATATTTGTTGATAATTACTTTGTAGATGAACAATATGAATTTTTGTATCTATATTTCAAGATGTGGTATGCTAGATTTGAGCTTCATGAAATAATTTTTGTAGTCTATTAGTGTCTCTTTATTTGATTGACAAATGAAATAAGTCTTGTTTTCAATGTATCGCTCTCAGATATGGGAAAGAATGTCTGCTTGAACAATATTTTTGGATATTTTCAGTCCTAGATCTCCACTACTTGTAGATTTAAAATCCATTATATTTTCACTACTTTGAGTGATAAGGCAAATTCTCACATCTGAATTTTTTCTTTAAGATATCCACATAGCCTAAAAATATAGAAGACAATGTTTAATTCTAGGATATACTAATTTTGGTCATCTCCAATAAGACCCTGCAAATTTGGAAGCACATGAATCAAATTGAAATGTAATTCCAAATCATTAATGTAGTACATTCAATGAGATTATTTTTTTGAATTGTGAACTAAGGTGTGAATATATCGTGTAGGGTTTGGTTGGGATTATTAACCATGATTTTAGTTTCAAAGTGAACAATAATACTTTCTCATGAATTTGAGAGTTTTAATTCCTAAAAGTTTCTTGATAGGTTTATTTTCATAGTTATAATATTGTTATTTTAATTTATTGATCAAATTTAACTAATGGTTCATTTGATTTGTTGGTCATTAATTTTTAAAGTTAATTTTTTAGTTGTTTAGTAGAACTGCCTCCCTACTAATGATGCCAATTTTAATGCATTCCTATCATAGGTTGTGTCATATAGAAATATATTTTATTAATATATAATAGAGACTGACCATGATTTTTTCACTTGAGTTGATTTATTAGTTGTTCACCTGCTAATTTTATCTCACCTAAATTAAATCATTATTTTCTATAAATTCAGTGAAATTTAGAAGAATTTTTTTGATAAAATATATACTAACATGAAAAGAAAAAATTATACTTGTAATGAATGTACATGACCTTCATGTTTTGTTTTATGGGTTCATTAAATCCAATTGTTTTTATTTAAATTATGTTTGAAAATTCATTTATAGGATGTGATTTATGATATTATATTATTTTATTTAGTGGTGTGAAATATATAATTTCTTCATCAATCTCAATTATACCTAGTAGTGTAATCAATGGAAATGACACAAGTCAATCGTGAGTGTGACACCTTCCAAGACCTAGCTCGATCGTAATCCATTTCATTCCACTGAATGGATCAACTCCATCGTATGAAGAGAATGTATAAGAAACAAGGTAAAATATTGGATAAAGTAATATAAATGGAGTTGAGTTTAGTATCCTGATGGATAATCTATACAGTCATGAATATTTCTCTTGATCCTCACAATTGTAATAAAACATAAGAATTTACGCTTATAATAAATTGAAAACACCACTTTCCACCCTTGATCCATGCCTTAGGGTAGACCCTCATTTTTTGGGTTATGCGATGGATGTGGAAATAAATAATAATACAATAGTAGAAAAAAATAATGATAATGATAAAATCATATGAATAAGAACACATATATTAAATCAGAAATTAAAATTATAAGAAGAAGAATAAAAGAATGAGATAAATATTGAGATTAATAAAAAGGTTGAGTGAAAGAGTAAATAAAAATAAAAAAAATGAATGAATTATATTTTAATTAAAATAAAATAAAATAAAATTAATTTATTTAAAATAAAGTAAAAAAATAATAAAAAATAATGCAAGAAATGAAATGGGTGTAGAAACATCCCCTCCAGAATATATCTTTCATTATTTCTCTCTTATGATGCCTATAATATTAAAGAATTAATATAATGATACTTCTTATATGATGTTATAAATTGAATTTTATATATTCCCTACAAATATCAAAGTCATTGTATGCATAGAATAAAAGCTATGACAAAACGAATGAGTCACACATTTTCTCTTTAAGGATACCTTAAATATCTCTTATTTGGAGCATCCAAAATCCACATTAATGATGGAATATCTCTATGATATTTAATATTAAAATGTTTATTCAAATTATTTATCAAATATTTCATGAATCACATCAATTGGAGTTGTGTATCCTAGGATATACAACATTTTATAAGGTGGGTTCTAGTTTATTGGGTAGAATAATTTTTGAACTTGATTCAGTTTTTAGGGAATGTGAATTATTTACTCAAGTCTAGGTCTAGAAGAAGACATTAAATCCTAAAAAAATCCAATTAAAAACACAATCCATAAAATTTAATCAATATTTTAAATGTCATGATTGAAATAAATAAATTAATAGAATTCTATTAAAATTATATAAATAAAAAATTTTCATATTTTTTCCCAAAACCCCTCATAAATCCAAAAAAATGTTAAAAACATACTCCAAATGCAAATTTAGAAGGGATAAAATCATTTAAATACTTATAAAAATGATTTATATATTATCTCTATCAATACCCCACACATATAACTTTATTATCCTCGTCGATAAAATCTCAACAAAGAATTCAGAGGCCTTAATTTTATTAATATTTGTATTCTGTAGAAATAAAATCAATAAAATTTCAATGCCAATATAATTTTTCAAAATATATATAAAATTACAATTTATATTTTTTATTTTCAATCAAAAAAAAAATTAAATCATTTTACGTTTTTTCATTAAAAATGATTAAACTTATTTTTTCATAAATTTAAGTTCATCAATTCATTATTATTAATCACTCCAAATCACCATTATCCTCCCCATTAAATCATTTCTATAATCAGACATGATACAATTCATGTTGAGTTATGATCATATAATGACAACATGATTAATAAACATTGGAATTTAAAGGAACTTTTTTATTCACTTTGTAATGAAAAATGTCAAATCAAATCTTGAGGAAATTTCTATCAGGATATAATGACTCTGAGGCTTAAAGATAGTTGAAATTTATATCAAACAATTAAGGCTCTAGGAGGATTTTTATCTCATAATGTAAAATAATTATATATAAATTGATGTTTTAATTTAATTATCAAAAAAATTATAAAATCCTTCTTGATGAAAAACTGGATGTAAGGTCATAAATCAAAGTAAAATCATAATGACTGATTTATGTAACCTCATGATTTTTTATTTTAATTTTATAATTGTATAATTATTTTCAAATAAAATTTTATTTAATATATTTTGAATGTAATCTTTAGAATAAATCTCACATCTTTCTTCAAACCACATATGTTAAAAATCATTGCTTTAGTAATGTCGATTTTCTATTCTTCTAACTCACAAACCATTCCAATTTTTTCATTTGTTTTAGTTGTTTTCATTTTCCCTTTTTTTATTTAAGTGGTGGAAATTATGAAGTTTAATGAAAGAATAAAAACCAATTTTCTTCCCACAATTTTTACCCCCAAATTTCTTCATTAAATTACATTTTATCCCTTCCTCATTGACACCATTCAACCATATTCTTCAAAATTAAAATATCATAAAAAATACTAAGAAGAGTGTAGAAATAGATACAAATGTCTTGAAATATGGTTCATCCCTAAACAAGTCATTAGTAGTTTATATAGTTTAAAATTAGATTTATCTAAATGTGTAATTTTAAGGATTTGGTATTTTCAAAATATGCCTCAAACATTCTAAATGTGGGTTTACACTGTAATAGAATTAACAAGTTCAAATTAATGGTATATCAGGTGGCATGTCTCAAGATCACTCTAGAAATATTCCAATGAATAAATAGATATTACTTAGTCTATAAATCCTCTCAGTAGTGGTAATATTATATAGGAAAACCATTTCTAATGAATTTCAGAAATACATAACATTAAAAAAATTTAGTGAAATTTTATTTAAATGAATCCTAAAATAAATTCCAATTATAAGTATTCATATTAATAACCATGGATCGATTTATTCTTACAATTCTCTATTTTTCTCATTTAATTTAATTAACATTTAAATAAGAAGCATTTCATCATTGTGTTTCTATTAAACTCATGTATCCTAGATAAGCCAATTTAATCATAAATTCAAATATGGTCATGAAATTGTAGATATTAAATTTCAAATAATTATATTGGATTAAATTCCCATTTAAAAACATTCATTCCCAATGTGTTTAACGATAATAAAAACATTATAAAAAATTCAAATAGTTCAAATAATGAAATAAAATAAATATAGAAGGTGGAAGACAACGATCCCTAAATATAGTAAAACTGGAATGATTAGGTCTAGAAAATATTTTAGTTTATTAATTTTATTAAAGAGTGGAGAAAAATATACGAGTTTATTTATTTTGAGAAAGAAAAATAAAATTGAAAATTTGTTTCATTGATTTTGAATATGAGTTATAAATCATGCATTGGTTTTGTAATATAATTGATTATATTTAATTTGATATGAAAAAATGTATGATTAATTTATTATTGGTTTTAGAGTCATGGTGTGGAAGATTAAATTATAATAGTATATCTTCTTTGATGTTGTAATCAAAATATCCATTGGTCTAATAATTTAGAATTTTTTTGAATAATTTTTCACTAAATAAAATATTTAAACAAGATTTACTCAAAATTTGAAAATGGAGAAGCCTTATTTAGGGTTGTTAGTTACGTAATATGATGATTTATTTTTTATTTAACTATCAATGGTCATGATAAAATTTATAAAAAAAATAGTTCAAGTTGATGATTAAATTGTGGAAAACCAAATACACGACTAATGAAAATGAAATCAATCCAACCATACCTATGCCCTTCATTTACCTAACCATAGAACAAAGAGAGTTTACCCCCTCATACTAGTGATGATGGGATAATAGAGATGGATATAAGACAAATAATGCATAATGTATAAGGGGGATAGACTCTAGAAGGGACATATATAATGTGGCTTAACTCTCCATGATTTTTTCTTTGGGATCCTGCCTACACAAGGAGGATGGACATCCATTTATATGCTTAATATGGGATCATGTAATAACTAATTTCATTTAGGATTTACCCACAAGTGTTATGGGGAAGGTATTGGGTATTAAATTTTGTTAAAAATGAATACATATCAAATTTAGACACTAAAATCTTGTATCAACATTCTGAATGATGTGTAATGTTTACCCGATGTGTTACTCTCACACCATGTGCACCGAATTAAAAATTTGGTTCTTTTTGAAAATACTCAACAAGTGTCGCCACATAACATATGTGATGGGGGATATTTCTATATTTGAACCACCACATGTTTTTCTTCCCAATTTTCATTTTCTGAGGATGATTCCATAAATATAGAACATCAAATCCACCCCACTTCGCAATGTGGTACTGCTTTCATGACATAGGAAATATGATAGATATAAACTCATCCTCCTTCATTGCTACTTGTAAAATTTATTATTCTCAATCCATTTTTTCTCTAGATACATTGAATTAATAGAAAAATCAATGGTATAATCAAGATTTAAATTCGAAAAATTAATTTCAAAATATTACATTTTAATGTCGATTATGAAAACCTATTTTAATTATGGTAGATTCCCATGGATCTCTTAATGGTATTCCTAATATATAATCTTAATATGTTCAAGTAGCTCTATGTTTTCTTGCTTAGGTGAATTTTAAATTTCCATAACATTCTGCATGTAAAATATTTAGTTAGTTGAATCTAAAAATTTTAAATAGGTGGGGATGAAAATTGATTCAATTTAATTAAAATTTAATGAGTATGAGATCAAGAAATTATGATCTCCCTGTGTTTGTTCAGCTTGAATATATTTATGAGTGGAATGTACCACATTTAGTTGATTAGTAGTTTATTGAGGTAGGTTATCTAGATTATATATATTTTTTTAAGTCCCTAAAAAATCATGGATGACTTAGGGGGACTCTCTGTGGAATTGGATACTTAATAAAATTTGGGAATGCAAGGGGAGAACTTAGTTAGCTCCTCCAACAATGCTTCATAAAAAATTATTTTTTCTCTCTATTAGGAAAACTATAAATTTATTTAATTCCAAAACCCCATTATTTTATTTCCAAAATATCCTCACTAGTCTAACAATAATATAAACACAATCCTCCATTGACAATAATTTGTTAATAATTTGTTAATTCACTAGTGGGTATTTTTTCCCTAAATTAAAATAAAAATTAATGATAATATAATGAATTTTTTTAATAGAATAATTTCATTGAAAAAATTAATAAACAATATATATTGTAAAATATTAGAGGGTAAAAAACAATACTTAGCTCCCTATATATGTCACTAATTTGATTCAAACCTAGGTGTGGTCATGTATAAACTATTTCTTATTTTTTAATGTAAATTCTATTGATTAACCCTGGGATTTCACCCAATATGAGTGCACAGAAAATATTTTTTAAAACATTAATATTTGGAAATGGAGGGGTTTTGGAAATGTTTTTTTAAAACAAACAAAAACAAAAATACAAAAGAAATATATTATTAAAAATTTAGAAAAAATGGAAATTAAATCTATTGAAAACTATTGTATGATAAGGATTATCAGTTTGGGGATAGTTTCAATATTCAATGTTATCCTAGTTCCATTTTTTCAATCCCCTTTTTCTATGTGGGTTGAAGTGATATTCAATGATCACTTTCTCTCACTCCCTTGGTCAAAAGGTAATAATTAGATAAAAAAATTCTAATATCTTAGTTTGGTATACTCTACTTCTTTTTTAGATTTAGTTTAAATTAATATCATCAATTTACATAGGCGATACGTCATTGGGACTTCTTTATCCAAAAAAATCAGGAATTTCAACTACCCATACAACAAATTATAATAATCAATGAGTACATTACAACTAAGATATTGTATATTTCATCACATATAAAGAAAAACCTAACGAATGGATATAATGATGAATGACCAAATGAACAATCAATAACAAAATAAAAAACAAAATATAATCATACATGAATAAACCAATATTAGAAATAGAAAACAACATCACAGAAGAGTGAAAAACAATTATTATATAAAGGGTATGAAATCATCCATGAAAAATATAAAACCGCCCCTTCAACAATCAGTTATATTTTTATTCCACCACAGTTATGGTAACTAAGAAAAATAAGGAATGATAAGTCATTACAAAACGATGATGAAAAAAATAGTTGAAAAGAAAAAAAAAATTAAAACATTTTCTCCAATGTTTTCTCATGTCTTGTCCACCATATCGGTGAATATTCTCATGAAACATTCCAAAAAGAGTTACAAAATTGAAATTTTTATCATTCCTAAGAATATAAATGTCCTTAGAATCATATAATACATGTTATTCCATAATCAACGAGTCACACATTTTATAGATGGTGATTCCCTAAATATTCCGTCAATTTGGAGCATCTAATGTCCTAATTAAGGGAGAAATATATACATTAAAAAAAATAGTAAAACTAATATTCAAATTATGATTTTAAAAAATATTAAATCACATAAATTTAATGTGTGTAGACTATTTTATGCTATATTTACTATGTTAGGGTCAACTATGTCAACAGAACAGTTTATCAAATTGAATGAATTTTAGGGCTTATGAGTGTTAGAATTAGATTTTTCTAGAATAATAAGTTGAAGAAGACGAATAATGGAATATTAAAAATAATAATCATTCAAATTGGTCTATTTTTTAATATTTATTATTAAAATAATAATGTGATAATAATCTCTTTAAATTCACAGATTATGAAAATTTCCTATTTTTGACAAAAACACATCATAAATAAATAATATTATCTAAAAAAATAAAAAATTTTAAATCGGATGGTAATAAATTACTTATATACATATGAAAATTTATTTAAATATTACTTCTATCATATATATATATATGAATCGATGTTTAATATGGTATGTGTCTCAAGGAAGTAAAAGTGAGATGAGAAACCCTTACTTTGAGTCAGAATCACCAAGTATATTCATTATATTACTAAATAAAAACCGTGTATTAATTATATAATTTCTTTAATACCTTTTAAAATTTTATTATTTATTTATTTCACTTATTATTATGTTATATTTGATTAAATAATCAATCAAGTTCACATCATAATTTTCGATGGCATTTGTCTTATGTTTCAAAAATGAATTTTTTTTGGTTGAATATAATCAAAGAGTTAATTATTTAATCATATATAGAAAAATAATAAATAAATAATAATAATATTTTAAAATAAATTATTATTTTTAAACCGACAAAAAAATTTTGAACAAAAAATGAACTATGTATCAATTATGAAGAAGGTAGACCATACGTACACATGAGTAATGGTTCTATTTTTTTAATGATCATACTGGATTTATGGTTTGTAATATCATATAATTTAATAATTATAATAATATCATATATAGCATATTATAACATTTAATATAGTAGTATATATCACCCATGTGGTGTGCTGATGAAAATAGAGTCATATCGCATTGTCAAGGAAGAATTCCTCCAAACACACATCGATATTATCGTTTCCCATTTAAGAGAGAGGGTGATAGATATATGTAATTGAGGTGAAATAAATACATATAAGTATATTTGAAATAATGTCTTTCATATAATCATAAATGAAATATATTTAAGGTGGTGGAAGAAAAAACACATAGTTAGAGAAATTGTTTCTCTTCCCAAACCACATATTAGGAATTTTCCTAAATTATACCTTAATTGGATTTCATGTCAAACTAATGATTATATAATTTGGGTATGGAATTTATAAATATATTTTAGTAAGACTTCTATGAACTAATATTTTTTTAATTTGTGAAGTCGAGTGGAGAGGGGGTGGACTTTATAAGTGAGGTGAAAGGAACCGTTGTTATTTCTGAAAAGAAAAAGGTGTATCCACACTTCTAAATTTCCAAAAGTGTCCAAAATAAATTATTATAAATCATTCGACATTATAATGTAAATATATATCAAAAAAATATATTTTAGACTTGTTTTAAGGTTATTTTAACACTTATATCTTAGTTTAACCCCCAAAAACCCATTTAATCCATAACTATGGTAATTAATTATTATGTCTTCACTATTTATTTTGGTCAAAAATTACATTAAACTTATTAGATAATAAAAATTATTCTTCATAAAAATATCGAATATTTTTTTCATTATTTTAATAAAATAAAGGAAATATTTTAATTTAAAATTAATCTCCCAAACAGTTAGCAAAAATGGGTTTTCAAAGAGAAATTATTCAAATGTTTACAATGATTTCATATCAAAATGAAATATTAAATATTTTAAAATGAAATAAATTTTATTAAAGAGATATAAATGAACTAATTTTACATTAATACTAATATAAAATATAATTTAACTTTATAAAAAATTAAATCAAAATTTTGATTTCCAATTAACATTATATATTTTTCATTATTTGTTAAAAATTACTAATTTTATAAAATTATAAATAAATTTTTATTTTATAAATTTGGTATTATGAATTAAAAAAATAACCTTATTTCATTATATAAATTATATAAAAAATTAAAAAATTAATATTATTATGTGTTCATGAAGCGACATTATTTCTTTCATTAGAAATATATTTTTTTGGAAAATATATTTTTTCATTATAATGATGATTATATTATTTAAAATAATTATATATCTATATAATTTAATTTATAATTCCTAAACTACATAATTTTATAACATAGTTTTTATTTTTCATAACCACCATTATAATGGTTAGGTTATAATGGTCGTTTTTAAATAATAAATTTTTAATAGAGAATATTATGTTGTTTAAATACACTATTGAGCACAACACAAGCTATTGAAGAGATTTAACATATTTGAAAATAAATATATCATAATGTATCTAGGTATTAAATTTCTTATAATATTGGGTTTCTGTCTAAAAAATTCTATCAAACATGATCTTCCGATTTAAAAAATTCTAGAGGTAGTACATTCTCCCCTTTAACAAATCATATCCTAAAAATTTATTCATCATCTCAATTATCAAGGGATTGAAATTTGAATATACCATCATTAAAAACCCAAATTATAAATATATTTAATATAAAAAACTCTTTATAATATTTATTATTTTGTATGTATGTCATATGGTACAACACATAAATATGTTTCTATGTAGGAGAACAATTGCATCATGTGAATATATGATCATATAACAAAATAATAAATAATTATAAAGTGTGATAAATGTCATAGGTTATAATAAATTTAATAATAAATGGAATGTTAAAGTACTCAAAACCAAAAATTTATATTTATTTAAAAGACAATCATCTAAATATAAATAAATGTATTAGCATAAATATTAATTCAATATACATTACCTAGGAATCAGGAATTCCTTTACCATCTAGACTGTGAATATAAGAAAATATAAAAAGTATATATTTTTCAATTTGATATGAAAATTTTCATCTTTTGGTTGTACATCAATAATTTTACGCTTCATTTCACACTATTGGAAATGAATATGCAAAATTATTTTTTTAATCAAAAAGAAATAAAATTTCATTTCTATATATAGTAATATCCATAAAAGAGTAACAAGTTATATTGATTGTCTTCACTAAATCCAAAATTGATAGGGTAAATAAACTAAAAACACCCAAATATCATTTTAATTAATTCTATAGATATTTATCCTTAAATATCATCCAAAATAACTCTGAACAAATTTAAATTAAATGTCACTAAATCAACATTATAATCCCTGGACAATATAGTCTGGTTCTTGATCTCAAATTCCATATATGTGAATATATTAACAAAAATGAAACCACAAAAGAACATGCATGATTAGATAAATAAAATATCACTTTTTAAAATATATTCAATAAATGTTACTTGTAGTGAACTCCAGTAAAGATGACAAAATTCATCTAACATGTAACTAATTTTAGGGTCACCAACACTATCCCATGAATAGTAAATTAATATATCATCATTAGGAACATATTAAAGGTTATCCTCCTTAGATCTCATTTTTTTCAAAGAAGTTCAAATTTTTACAAAATCACATTTCATGGTCATCTATAAAATTAAACATATGATCTCAAATATATTAAGAAATTGTAGTATAATTTTTTCCTTATATATTTCACAATTTTTAAAACAATTATATCATTGATAAAATACTCAAATGGAATTAATCTTAAATCTAAAAACAATAACATTTATCATTAAAATTAATCTAAGAGAATAGAATATGCATTTCGATGATCTGTTAGATTTATTAAAGGTATATTCGTTTTGTTCATGGGGATTTTGTTAGTATAGTTCCCAATCATCTTATAGTTTATGCAATGAAAAACTTATTTTCATTAATTTCCCTAGTAATCATATGTGTTGGGGAATTTTTCCCCCAACAATTAACAAACTCACATTACTTTTAATAATGTAATATGGGGTTTCTTTTAACATTTTTCACGTGGTGTAAAATACGTTTTCTCATCATCCCATTATCCTTGATTTATCTTCCATTATCTTCATCTTTTGAATTCATTCTAGAAAATAATTCATGGTGGATAATTTCTTTATCTTGTTATACCATGATACAATTTTCAAATATATTTATAATGCTTATTATAATAGTTCCAATAAACATTAATATTATACCCATCAAATAAAAGACCATTATTACTATTTGGATTTGTTTACATTCCTTCTTCTATGATTCATTTATAAATGATGTCATACACTACATTAAATCATAAAATTTTGAAACATAATCTATAATACATAAACTAAAAAACACTTAACTGGAATTAAAAATAATATACATATCTAAACTCATTGTCATAAAAAAATCATTGTGTATTTATCTATTCATAATTCCATCATAATAGTTTTTAGGAAATTATGAATTATTCTATGAATAGCACATATGAGAGTTAAACCAGGTGCATGGTAAGGCCTTTTTTCACTTGGTGAAAATTGGGGAAATCCCAGTGTAATATTTTTCTAGTAAATACCATAAGTACAAATGTACCAAAACATAATCCACATGTTGTATCCCAAAAATATTCTATTTCATGGAAGACACACATAATCCCTTTCTAAAAAAACAATAGTTTGTTCTTATATAGTTATCCTTAATGTATATAATATGTTGATGTTGCTTAATAAATGGTTTCTTACATCATGTTCTCAGGGTTTCAACAAAACATTCTATGATACCAACTATAGCTCCTATGATCCTAGAAACCTGGCGAAAATATATGTTCTATCACATTAACTCGAGATAAAATCAACTGCATCCCAATAGACTAAATAATTTATTATTATTTGTAATTTAGATACATACTTGAAATTCACATTACATTTTAAACATAAAATATAAAATTATTTTATCAAGAACTTAATTATTTCCCCTTAGCATATCCTTTAATATCAATCATAAAACACTTCTTGGTATCCTTGGGTAAATAAAACATAAAAAAGTGGTTAGATCAGATTAAAATTATAATCATATAGATACAATTATCATTAAAAGGTACAAATAATTATTATTTATTTGTAAATAATTGAAAAACATAACATTTTACCAATTACATGAGAAAAATATGGTCAGAATAAAAAATGATAATATAAATTCATATAAAAAAACCTGAGATTGAATCTTATAAGTATAAATTATAAATAATTAGATGATCACATGGACATTAATTACATATTTGATAATTATGATATAAAAAAATTTAGGCACATTAAGCACATGTTTATTTCCTTGTTCCATGACTTCGGAACACAACAGACTCTTATAAAGGAATCTTACATAAATTTATAAGGCCTCATCTAAATAGCCAAGGTAATTTGTGTCATGAGACCTATTGATGATTTAATTAGCTATGTAATTTGGGGCCCCACCCATCACATAATAATTAAAATACATTTCACATATGAATAGTATGAAATGAAATCAAAAAAATAAATATATAGTGAAACACTAATATATGAAGTGTTAATACAAATCCTAATCAATAAACATAATCATAAACAATCTGGAGTAATATGGTGAAAAGTAATAAAATTATACATCCCCAATCAAAATTATCATAAACCATGAATAGAAATTAAAATAATGGTATTAACCAAATATATCTTTAGATTATCATTAATAATATATATGGTTTACGATATTAATTAATATAAATAACATGAAAAGTTCTTTGAAATTTTTGAATAAAGTGATTATTTTATTTTCAAATATAAATTTTTTAAACAAAAAGTTCACAAATAAATTTGAAAATATTTTTCATTGAAAATAATCTTTAAATACATGTAAAATAATCTTTTTATCACTTATCATGATGTTGAAAACTTTTCTTCATTCAATACATGTTAAAACAAATATTTCTTGGAAAAACTTAGTAAGACCGAAACAAGAATGATTTTTAAAAAGATATTAACATTAAATTAATAAAATTTAAAACTAGATAATGGAAATTTTTTATTAAATCATTTTTAATAGGATAAAACCATTTTTAACTCACTTTTTAAAAACACAGGGTTTGATGAAAAGTAATTTTCAACCGAAGAGATAAATAAAGTGGGAGTTTCTTAAAAATATTACCTCAAATATCTTATATACTAATAGTGTAAAATGATTATATTACAGAAAAAATTAATTTATTAACATATATGAATAAAATAGATTTAAATATCAAATAATTATCCACAAGGATGACTTAAACAAAAACAATCCAAAATAATGCTGAGATAGTGAAACAAACACATCCCACTTGGATATATTTTGAATCATAAACCCAATGAGAAAAATAATTTAAAACAGTAAATTAAATACCATGGATAGAAACATATTCATGATATATCAGATCAAAATTGATAGTATATACACCCCAAAAAGGAATAAGTGGTTAATATGACATATTTCTCATAGAAGTAAAAGTCAGATGACAACCCCTTACCTTGATTCAAACTCATCTTGTATGTTATTTATCATACAAAATAGTAAATTTAAATTAATTAATTATTTTATTAATAAAATATTGAAATTATATTACTCCTTTTATTTCCCTTACTAACATGTCATATATTACTCATAAATCAATTATGATTAAATTAGATATTCCAATGATATTTGTCTTTTGTTAAAAAATGGCATTGAGAGGTTACCTATGGTTATAGAGGTAATTATTTATAAATATATAGAATAAAAATCATGAAATAATTAAAATATTTATACATAAATTATATTATTAAAACCAATTAGTAAATATTCTTTTAAAAAACTTACTATGTTACAATCATAGAGATGAAAGTTCATATGTATGGAAGAGTAGCATTAACTTTTCTAAATGATCATTTTGGAAATAATATAAGCAATATTATATTTTTATAAAATAATAATAATATAAAATTTATCATATTATGTCTATATATATACTTATATATACCATCCTTGTGGTTTGGTGATTACAAGTGAGTAGAATCACTTTGTGGAGGCTGTAGTATGCCATACACACGAGCGACGATATCTTTTCAAATTTAAGAAATGATGAGATGGATAAAGGTGATTCGATATGAATAAAATAATATCATTATCAGGGAGATGGTTTTTAATTATAAAATAATAAATTTAAAAATTTTAAAGGAATTTTAAGAAGAAAATAATCCATATTTATAAATTTTTTCTTTTCTCAGATCAGCTTATTAGGATTATAAATAAGGAATTAGTTGAATATATTTATAATAAAAAATGATTATAAGTTGAGGATATGTATTTTGAAAAGTTATATGGTTAGTTATTGGATGAATTATCTTTTTCAAGGTGTAAATAAGAGTGGAGAAGGGTAGCAATTTATAGGTGATGTGAGTCCCACACATAAAATTTTTGAAAAGAAAATGTTGTACCCAACATTTTAATATTAAACAAGGGTAAAAAATAGAGTATTATCTAAAAATAGAAATTATATTGTCTAAATATTTTTATAAAATATATTTTTAATAGGTTTTAGTTCATTTGAACCCTTAACATTTTAGTTTAACCCCTAATAAACCTACTAGCAACTTAACCACGATAATTATTTTTTACTATTTTCAAAATACATTTGTGTAAAAAATTATATAGAAAATATTAGATAAAACAAATTAAAATTATTGAAAATATGGGATCTATTTTTCTAAATTTCGTTCACAAAAGTTTAAAATTCATGTTTTAAATTATTCTTGCAGATGCGATAAGAAAGTGATTTTTCAATGTGAAATGATTCAAAAGATTAAAAACATGAAAATAAAAATTAAATATTAAAATTATTACAGAAAAATAAATTGAATTAATATAAATATAATTTAACTAATTTAACTTTTATATCAATTTTACTTTTAAAATTTATTTATTAATATTTTATTCTAAAAAAATTTAACTAAGGTTTAGTATTTTCATCTCTTAATAAAACAATTAATCATTTCAGAAACTTCTCATAACATTTTCCTAAGATTATTTTGATATGATAATTTATAAAATATTGATAATTTTATCACATAAATTTGATAAAATTTCAGAAAATTTATTTTATCATATCTTCACAAGAAGTTACAAAATAGTTTTCTTAAAAAAATTAAAATTTTCAAAGAATATATCGAATTCTTTTAAATGATTCTTATATTATTTAAAATCAATATATATCAATTTAATTTATTTTTTGCATTTTTAAACCATATAAAATCATAATTTAGTTATTATTATTTATACATAATAACATAATGATTGGGTAATAATGATCATGTTTAAATAATCTTTTTTTAAATGAGATTCATGTTTCATTTATACTGAGTGTAGTGGGACTAATAAAAGATTGAAGATATTTAATTTATTTGGAATAAAATATATCATATGGTATGGAGGTGTTATATGTTCATCTAATATTTATGTTTTTTGTCATACACACTATCAAACATGATATTCTTATTTTAAAACAATTGTTGGTGTGTGAAATTATCCCCATACAATAATTGTGTACTCAAAATTCAATATTGATCACAATAATAAATTTTTTTAAATTTTAAAATTCCATAGGTGAAATCCAACATAAAAAATGGGTTAATAGAACTTATTTTTATTAGAATATAAAGTGATGTATATAATTCGTATTGAATAACACATATCAAGGTATCTAAGAAGGAGAAAATTTGTTATAGGTGGTTATATGGACATGCTTGATAATCGTAAATAATTATTAAGAGTGATAGAGGACATTGATCTTATGAATTTTAATTTTTCAATGGAATGTGAAAGACCTAAAAACCACAAATATGTGATGATTTAAAATACCATCATTTCAAAATAAATGACTATATTTTAATAAAAATTAATTTAAATATCTATTCCCAAGATTTGGGGTATTCTATAACCCTCTAACTAAGTATATATTAAAATATACATACTTGACATGTTTATATTTCAGTATAATAATTTTATTTTTTTATTTCCCCCATTAATTTTTCAATTCTTTTATTATTATATGAAATGAATATCCAATATAAACGTTATATGAAATCATCCCTAAAATTACATTTTAATTGAACTCAAGTACCATAAATGAGTAACATGATATTTATACCATTATTACTAAAAGAAATTTTTTTATAAATAATAATCCAATAACAGCGAATGTTCATCATTATCCATTCCAGACATATTTAACCATAAATGTATTCCAAAATATGTCCAACTTAATTTATAATGAGGTTTAATAAGTCAACATTATATTGCATAGAAAATATATAGTGTATCATATTATCATATTAAAAATAAGTGAATACCTTATTCTCTAGCAATCCAAAATAGAAATATACTTCAAAAATTAAAAACATAGGTTTTTGAATATATTTGGAAAATAAATACATACAGTAAAATTCTATAAAAAAGACATAAACCACCTAACCAATAACTAATTTCATGGTCACAAAAAATATTCCATAAAAACCTTTTTATAATCTCATCGTCAAGAATATATTTAGGGTTAAACTCTATGAAAAATGTCTTTCAATGATGTCTAAAATTCTATTGAATCACATTTTATACTCATCGATATCATACAATATAGACAGTAAAATCCATTATGAAATAGTACCATAGTTCAATCCTTATACATTTAAGAAATATTTTAAATTGGATATCATTGATAAAACAGTCAACTTACATAATTACATATTCGACACAAAAGATCATTATTCCTGAAACTTATTTTATGGAAATATGAATATTTTTTAAAATGAACAATTGGATTCTTTTGAGGTATATTTCTTTGAAACAAGAGGAATTTATTTGGGTAGTTCCCATTTTCCTTATAATTAAATCATTGAACATTTCTCAATTGTTTATTTCCCTTCAAATCATGAGCATCATTTCCATTTTCTCCATGATTGTTGAAAACCTACATTCCAATTAATCTAGTATGAGGGTGTTTCTTTACAAATTTATCGCAATTATGAAAAATCATTCCTTACCTTATTCTAATTATACATATTTTTCTTTTTTTTTCTTCTCGTACATCCATTAGAATCCATAATACATAGATACATTATTATATATATTTTTATCACATGATACATTTGCCCCATATGAACACAAGGTTTCAGATACTGCATCCCTTTGAAATATTGGCTTAATTCCATGATAGAAATGATCATTATTGCTCTTCATATAATTCAAATTGATGTTGTACCCATTAAATATATTATAAACCATTTATAAATGACTCTAGAAACTATATTAGAATAAAACATTATGAAAAATAATACATACTACCAATACTTGTGAAATACTCGATATTAATTTATAAATCTAATCGTATCTAATCTCATAATAATTAAAATGTTTTCTTTGATGATATATTTATGTTCAAATCCTTCATTATAGTTTGTAATGATAATATTACTTATCCTATTAATATAATTGGGACTGTCAAACTGGTTGATTAGTAAGACTTTTTTTCATGCACCAGTTGAAAATCATGTCATACCTAATGAACCCCTTTCAGAGTTATTAAATATATAAAAAATTTAATTAGAACCATTTCCACATGTACTATCATGATAGTACTATATTACATGGAATATCCACATAACCTCTTTCTCACTAAAACATTAGGATTCTCATATATACTTATCTATAATTTATATCATTGAATTATGAACTCTAATCTATGTTTTCCTATATCTATTTCACATGATTTCTTTTAAAAATTTTCTAACACTCATTATAGTTTCCCGAATTCCAAAAACATTGAGAAAGTGTTTTTTATAACATTGGAACTAGTTACAAAAAATTGCGTCACAAATGACAAAATAGTTTAATAGTTATGTTCAAATAGATACATAATTGAAATTCACATTAAATTTTTAACTTAGAATACACTGAGTATTTCATTTACAATACCTTCATTTAAACATATAATATCAATGCACATCAATCAAAAAACACATAATGGTATCCTGAGGAAAATAAAACATAAGAAATGGGTGTGATATGAAGCTCTGTAAGGGTAAGAATACAACAAAATATATCAGTGTTAGAAGAACGTAATTAATATGGATACATAAATAGCTGAAATGATTTTCATTTAAACAATTTTTTAAAAATATGGTAGGAATAAAAGATGATCCAATAATTCTATATAAATAATCACATGTTATTGAAAGTTATCCATAAATATTCTAACTAATTTAATGATCACCTAAAAATCTCTAACTAATCTCATAATGTAACTACCCTAGAATTGATAAAATAATTTTTTTCATATTTATTAGTATTTTTGAATTAAAAATTTAATATATTTTTTTAATTAATTTGTAAAATAAATTATTCAATTACAAGAATTTTTTACATTATTATATTTAAAAGATTAATTTTCAAATAATTGATTGTTAATTTGATAAAACTAATATAATTTTTTAATTTGAATTGTAAAAATTATAGTTTTATTACTAATTTGTGTAATTTCTGAAAAACATAAATTTTTTAAGGGAATAGTAAAAAATGTAGTTTTTTTAATAATTTATTTTTTTTACATCATCATGACTTAATTATGGTGTAAATATTTTTTAAAATGATTTAATGACTAAATAATGAAATTATAAAATAAAGAATATACCTATACAATTCAATACATGTTAGTTATAATTTATTTCATGATAAGTTTAAAATTCATTATTTGTGCCAATGTAGTGCATATACAACTTTGAAAAACTCATTTTGTCCCATTTAATTAATAATCCACTAATAATTTTTTAATGACATATTTGTAAATTATTAATTATAATTTATTTTTTGGCCATTAATTAAAAATTTCAGAGTCATATAACATGAATCTAATCCAAATGCCTCTCCCATGCGTGTGGAAGTCATGAGAAGACAACTTAACTAGTTAATGAAGTTTTATTGGCATGGATATGAGTAAATATTCTTAATTAATAAATCTCAAAGATTGTACTGAACCTTATTAATTTATTTTTATGATATTAATATATTTTAATTATATATATAAGAAATAATTATATTTAATTGTTGTAAATTCTGATGATATGTTTGTAGAAGAAGAAGAACGATAAATAAAATGATTTATTTAATATTTTAAAATCATTAAATGCACCATAATTTGACTAAATATTTATCTATGATCTTGTGTCGTTTATTATATTATTTTTACTCTAATTTTGGAAATTGTAGACCCACATTAATAACATTAATTAATTTATAATATTTTATTTAATAGGAAGTGAAGTTGTTCACACTTTTTTATAATTATTACATTATTTAAATATATGGGTCCCCATAATCTTTTTCATAAATTAAAAGTGATTCTTAATATAATAATTTTATCTTCCTCATGAAAATTTAATTTTAATTTTTAGGGAATAAATAATTACCCTTATAACATCTACAAAGATGACGTAGTAAATATTTAATTAAGTAATATATAAAATTAAGGACATTAAATACAATAAAATAAACATTATTTGTGATTTTTAAGGTAATTAATGAATTATCATGACTAATACGATATGTATATATTATAATAAAATTGATTTATAATTTATAAATTTTTTATTTATTAAAATACTAGTTACTAATAGTGATTAATTTGACAATAATAATTATTCATTAATGAAAAATATTATTAATTTATTTAAAAAAGAAACAAATATTGAATAAGACCTAAATGATAAGATTCGATCAAAAATGTGATCACCTATGATTTTAGGAATTTTTAATGCCTTTAACTCTATATTAGAATTATTATATTTTAATATTACAAATAATTCATAAATAACCAATAACCCCAACTATAAAATAAGACTTAACCCTTAAAAAATCATCACCTTGAGCCTTATTCCATGAATATACACGGAAAAATTCTCTTCTCCTCATCCATTTCCACATTCTAATGCATATGTTCTCACAAAAAAAGTCACTTCCACGATCTATATATAGGTTCTCATGGAGAAATATTCAATAGGTGACATCATTATTCTATTTTAAATTCATTATCAGTTATACCTTCGCCTCTCCTCCAATCCAATGTTTAATTGTAACTAAAATATCATTTAAACTAGAAATTTATTTTGTTAGTGGTGCATCCATCATCAAATTCTCTTGTTATCTCCATTTATTTGTAAAACTAAAATCTTTGTCCATGGTGTATCAATTGACCATATTCATGGGAAAAGATTTTTTGTTTCCCTTTACTACATTCATGGGAAGAAGAAAATCACAAGTAATTATTTATAATGAGTTATATAAATATGTGTGTGTGTGTGTGTCTGGTTTCAATTTTGGATTAGTATTTCTTTTCAATAAGGTGGTCCACAATAAACTGACCATTTAACTATGAGGCAAATGCCCCTGAAACTATAAAAGCTACTAAATATTATTAATAAATGAGAGAAATATTTTCATAAAAATATCATATAAGGTATTATAGATATAAATATAGTTATATAATATATTAACAACCCTCATTAATCCACTATATAAGAGATTTTAACATTTTCAATTAAGAATAACATGAGGTAAATGATTTTTATTTTGAAATCCTCTTTAATTTTTTTTACTGAATTCAGAATTGATTTTTTCAAGTTGTACGACATGAGTGGGTATTTTCTGAATAAAAAATGACTAAATTTATTAATGTCTAATATTAAATATTACATTTTTATTTACAAATAAAATTATTTCTTTTTATTTATTCTTTATTATTTTAAAATAAATCTTTTTTTCAGAAAATGTTTTCTTGAATGTGTTTATGTTTATTGATTATGTTATGGTTCATGGGAATTTTTTATGATAAAGGGTGGGAACTATATCTATATCCACTTCCTAGTGTATATTCATGTTATATTTTGACCTTAATGGTTATTTCATGTTTAACTAATATTGTTAAACCATAAGGTAGTCATGTTGGTTACATCAAAATGTAGTCGTGCAGGTTACATTAAAATATTTCTATGAGGTTTAAAAATCATATGGTAGCCATGAGTGTTACAATATTAATTATATAATTAACTATGTTTTTAAAATGGATTATTTTTTGTTTTCTATGTTTTATAGAAATGTATTATTTTCACAAATTAAGTATATGATAATATATGGTTAGATGTAAATATTTGTGAAAAATATTTCATATTTTTATAAGTACTTCTAGTTTAATGGTTCCTTTCAATTTATTATGTCCCATACTGATTTTTTTGTGCTCATAATATGTTCTTTTAACATATCCTAGGATTTAAGGATGGGTAACAGAAACAAAGTCGTGATAAATGTTGTAAATATTTTTTGAAGAAAAAAAATTCATATTATGTAAAAAAAATCTTTATTATGAATTATGGATATTTTTTTAGAAGTATCAACATTTTATTCTTGTGGGTTTAAATTTATGAGTTAGGAAAAAATTATATAAAGATATAAATTAAAAATATCTTTGTTAAAGTAAGAATTTGAATTCTATTTGATTTTACTATTTTTTGAAATGGTTAAGGATGTTTCCACAATGATGGTGTTGGAGAACAACTAGATAACATAAGGTGTTTGAGTATTGTAAATAAAATACCGTAAATTATATTTAAATTATGGTTAATTTTAAATAAAAAGAATTTTAGGATTACAAGGCTGCTTCATATAATATATGTATGTTTATAATTTTATTCCATAGAAGAAACTAGGAAGTTAAAGTATGATGGAATTGAGAGGATTATTTATTTCAGAATCCACATCTTGGAATTGTAGGAATTAGAACCGAGTAGTTTGTGAATGTAATGGATCAGTTATCATAGGAAATAAGTGGAAATGTTATACATGTAATACAATAACTAGAGATAACACAATAAAACCAGAATATTTATGAAAAATTTATAATTAGTCACCCTATTAAATTCATTAGATCTTCCTCACTAGAGTATGATAAAGGATGTATTAAAACCCTAAAAAAGATATTCCATTTCCTGGGTTGTTTAAAAACTCAATGGTTTTGTATTTTTATTTATCTTTTGGGTGTTGTAGCTAATACTGGACAATGGTAATGAATATTAGGGAATGATAGGAGATTGATTCCCTGGAATGGGATTATTCGGAGAATATATTCCATGAAAAATATTTTCCAATGGATTTTCGACATAGAATGGAATTTACATTCATATAATTTAAACAAAATAATGAATAATACACAATATTGTATGAATCAATAATCACCCGACTAAGAACGAATACCTTAAATCTTAGTAAATATCATGATAGTAAAATAATTCATTTTTAATCATGATTGAATCTGAGATATCATAGGGAATTGGACAGCTATGAATTCAAACATTATGAGAAAAATGAATGACGTGATGAGAGGGTAGAAATTAATTTTGTTAACGATTTCATGTACTATACAAAAATATTAATAATTTGATCAGATGAAAAAAATTGGAATGAATCAGTAATGAAATATTAAGTTAAAAAAATTAGTTTCTATTTTATGTTATGTGTGGAAAAAAGAAAAATGGGTTGTGACTTAACAAATAAAGGATGTTTTTTGATGTTTTATGTTAGGAAATATGGATTTATATTTAAATAATAATAATCTTAAGATTAAATATGATAAGAAAAATGTATAGTGTTTTAAATGTGTTAAGATGGTTAATTATGAAAATACCTTCCCAAATAATGTTCTGAAATGAAGTGAAGTTTCCAGACTATATGAAGAAAGGTTTAAATTAATCCTTTGTGACTACATCATTAATGGTTGGGACATCCAATTATGGTGTATCTGATACTTTTCCTTTTTACTCAGAATTTTCTAAAAATTCTTTTGATATGTGGTCTATATATTCTTCTATTTATAAATAAATTTCTATAAATTTTAAAATTTCACCTTTTGAAATGAAAATATAACTTATTGTAAGAACACCATGGGTAATATTAAAGAAAATTGGAATTATAGTAATATTTCTATTATTTTATGTGGAAACAAATTACAAACAACCATTATTTTTTTAACACTAGAAATGTTTTATTGAATTCAGGGTATAAAATATCATTTTTTTAACAAGATATGATTGATTTTATACATAAATATTCCATTTTTTCAGATAGGTTTTTTATAAATGAATGAACCCATACAATTAATTCATATCAAGAATCTGGGAAACTATTTAAATAATTAAATGAAATCTATCTAGCATTTACTATTGAAAAAAACGGAACTCTTTGTATTAATGATGTTCCAGTGGTAAATGAATACCTGGAAGTTTTTTATAATGAGTTTTCATGTTTTATACCATATTTAGAAGTAAGAATTATTATTGAATTATTTTTTGATGATAGGAAAATTTCAAAACCCCCTTATCGAATGGATCAATTGTAACTTATAGAATTAAAAATTCAGTTTTACGAGTTTCTTGATAATGGTTTCATTCATCATAGAACATCACCGTATGGTGATTAAGTTATGTTTGGGAAAAATAAATATGGTTCCTTGTAGATTTTTATTGATATTAGAGAATCGAATAACATTACTGTTAAGAATAATTATCCATTGCCTCATATGCATGCCTTTCTTGATCTACAATACAGATATCACTATTATTCCAAGATTGAATTGAGATTCAAGAAGCATCAAATGAAGGGAAATCATATGAAATTATGAAAAAATACTTCCATACTAGATATGGGCATTACTGTTTTATTATTATTTCCATTGGTTTAAAAAATTCCCCCACTATTTTTATGGAGCTTATGAATACAATATTCATTAGATATTTGGATATGTTTTTGGCTATTTTCAATAATTTATTTCTAGTTATTTTTAAAATATAATAAAATCATGAAAATGTTATATGTATTGTCCAACAAAATATCAAAGATAATGAGTTATATGGAAAATTTAGAAAATTTTATTTTTTTGTTACAATAGATTTATTTCATTGGTAACATTGTTAATAATGATGGAATACCAATTTATCCCTCAAAAACAAAATTGTCTGATGAATGGAAAAGATGAAAAACAAATTACATAGATTTATACATTTCATTTATTAGTAGGTTCTTGCTAATGGTTTATTAAAAATATTTGATGGCTATTTGTCCCTCTAAATAAGATGACATGAATAGGGGTAAATTTATTTTCATAAAATAATATGATGTTTGTTTACATGAACTAAAAATGAGATTCTTTAATGCTCCAATTTTTTTCCTCCCTTCTAGAAATAGGGATTATTCATCTGGTGATGCTTCTTTGAAGGATCTAGGCCTCATTATAATGAAAAGTGATAAAGTAATTTTTTATGTTTCATGGAAACATTAACATCCTGAGATAAATTATCCCACACATGTTTTTGAATTATCTTCTATTGTTATTGATTTAAAAAATTTAGGTCAACATTTATATATAGAAAAATGTGAAATATATAGTGACCATAATAGTTGTATGTAAATATTTAATCAGAAGGAATTAAACATGTGGGAGACAAGATGGATGGAGGTGATAAAGGATTATGATAGTATGATCAATTTCAATCCTATTAAAGCAAAAACTAAGGGGGAATTCTTGAGTTTGAAATACCATGAAACATCAACAATGTTACATTTAGTACATGACCCAAAAAATTAATGATTTGATAAATTTTTTTATTTGAATTGTTGGTTTAAGAAATTAAACTATTTTGTTTTAGGTGTTAGTGCATTCGTCTCTCTCATATCGAAATGACATTTGTAATAAAGAAAATTGTGAGTTACAAAAAAACATTAATATATTATGAAAGGAAAGTTATCATAATTTAATGTTGATAATGATTTTTTCTTGTGATATAGAAAGAGATTATGTGTGCCTTTTTATTCCTAGTTGAAGCATTTATTGTTAAGTGAGGCTCATAGTAATATTTTTCAGTTCATCATGGAATCTCTATGATGTACAATGAGATTCTAGAGTATTACTGTTATGAATTAATGAAATGATATATTGTATATTTTAGAATTAAGTTGTCAACTTTTCTTAAGGATAATGAAGAGTGAAGTATTCTAGAGAGGATTATTCAACCTTTTCCATATCATTAGTTGATCTGGGTAAATTTATCCATGGATTTCTGGGTGGGACTACCCAAGACTTCTTAAGGTAAAAATATGATTTGGGTTATTATTGACCCAATAAATAAATCTACACATTCCTTTCATAATTATAATTCTCTTTCTCTAGATTAGCTATACCGAATGTTCCTGAATGGGATTGTCAGGTTACATGGAGTTCCCATCTCTATTGAATCTAATCGTGATCCTAGGTTTACCTCTTGGTTTTGAAAAGGCCTCCAGAAGTTGTTCGTCCCTGAATATAATTTATGAATACCCTTTATTCATGATATGATTGATATATTTATAAAATAGTTTAGAACATGGATTATATGTGTCGTTCTTCTTCAATGGATAACAAATTAATTTGGAATCAACATCATTCTTTTGATGAGTTTTCTTATAATAGTGTTTTTATTCCAATATATAGATGGAGCCTTTAGTGGAATTATAGGAATGTAGGGTCGAACTCAAGAATTTTGGGATGATGTTTGGGAACAGAAGTTGATGGGAGTAGAATTAAAAGAGTAAGTGGATAATAATGGTAACATCATCCAACATCATATGAGGAAAGCTCAGTGTAAGTTAACAAGTTATACTGATAGTACGAGGAAGGACCATCCATTAAAGGTTGGTGATCATGTTTTAAAAAAACACTCTTTAGATATGTTTTATCAATTTTGATAAAAAATGAAATCTAATTCAACAGTTCCTTGTAATTTAATAAAAAATATAGAATGTCGGACTAGTTTCCTACTGAGTAGTTTTGCCTCCATGATTTTCTTTGGTATACAATGTTTTTAATGTTACAATTATGAGAAAGTATATGTCTGATTCGTAAAACGTATTATGCCCAAAATTATTTCACTAGTATGAAGAAATTTTTTATGAAAAAAGATATCCATATTCTTGATCATTGGGAGAATAAATTGTGTAAGATGATAAATCACCATGTTATGGTTTTGTGGATAAACCTCATGGTCGGAGATGCAATAAGAAAATATGAAAATGCTATGAGGGAAAGCAATCCCCAATTGTTTAATAACTAGAAAAATTTTGAGGATACAATCTCAATGAAGGGTGTTGATAATGTAACAATCCATGTAGTGATAAAATATATTTTTTACATATTTATTAGTATTCTGGAATTAAATAATAAAAATTATTGTGGTATGTAATTATTAAAGTAAATAATTTTATTAAACCAATTTATTATATCTTTATTTCTAAAAATTGATTATCAAATAATAAAATATGAATTTGGGAAAACTAATTTCATTTTGAATTTATCATGTCAAAAATATCTTAGTGTGAAATTATAAGAAATTTATTTAAAATGTAAATTTTAGTGAATTGTAAAAAAATACATTTTTTAAAATAAAATATGTTTTTGACATTTTCAAGACATAATGATGGTGTAAAAATTCTTAAAATACTAGAATGAGTAAATAATGAGATTATTTATTAATATTATTCAAATATAATTCATAACGTGTACGTTATAATTTATTTCATGATAAGTATAAAAACCACGGTCATTGTCGTTGTCTTGGTTGAACAGTGTTGAAAACTTCATTTGTAGGCCTTATAAATAATAGTTTATTACAATAAATTATTCACACATCTTATTTAAAAATTATTAAGAATATTTTATACATTTTCTTATTAATTTATAATTTAATAGTTTTATAACTTGAATCTTAACCAAATGCATGTACATTGCTTTTACAATGCCAAAAAAAATTAACAAATTATTGAAGTTTTCTTGGCATGGATTTTAGTAAATATTCAAAATTAACGAAACTAAATAATGTTATTAACCCTTATTAATTTATTTTTAGGATAGTAATTTATTTTTAATTATAATATATGAACTAATTTATTTTCCTGGATCTGAAAATTTGATGAAGTGCTTGTCAAAAGAGAAGAAAAATAAATCAAATTATTATAATTAAAATTATAAAAAGGATTAAATGACCCAAAATATGACTAAACCAGTTTATATGTGCAATTTTTAGACTTTATGTTTTTTAAATTGAATTGTATACATTTTTGTCCCACATGAATCAATTTAATCCCTTTTTAATATTTTACATAAAATGAAGTAAACCTATTCACACTGTAGTTTTAAATTTGTATAACAATATAATAAATTGTTTCCCATTACTATTTTATAAAAATAAATAGAAATTTTAAAGATAATTAATTTATATTTGTTATGGAAATTTAGATTTTATTTTTATGGAATTAATAATTATTTTAATAGATTGTAAAATTATGACTTTGAAATTATTTAACAAATGAATAAATATAATATATTTTACTAAATATATAAAAATAAATGTAATTTCAGATTTTTAAGGTATTACATGAATTATTTAGATTAATAATATATTTCTATTATATAGTTAAAATATTTATTTTGAAAATTTTTATGATGTTTTAAATTCATAGTTATGAATACTGTTTAATTTGGAAAAAAATTATTTTTCATGTATAAAATATTTTATTATGTTATTTAAAAACCAAAAAAACATAATCAATGTAAAAATTATTATATTTTGTTTAAAATTTGATCACCCTTTATTTTTAAGCATTTTAAAATTTTTAACCCTATATTAGACTTCTGATATTATAATATTTCATGTAATTCCAAAATAACCCCTCATCACAATTATAAAATAAGACTCAATCCTTCACAAAATTTCATTAAATTGATCCTTTTTTCTCTACTATAATCTGCCAAATTCCACTATCCCAATCCTTTTCCACAATCTAGTTCTTTTTATCTCACAAAAATACCACATCCAAGATGTTTAAAGAAGTTCTTAAGGGAAAATATTCAATAGGTCAATTGAACATCCTAATCTATAAAATTCTATCTCACATGTACGTGTCCTAAACTCTTATCCATTGTTTCTTGAACTAAATAAATAAATGTTTACACTTATGAGTATTATGTATTTTTAAAAAGTTTATCCATAATAAGCCAACCATTAAATATTGAGGGAAAAACAACCATAATAATAAAAATAACTAAATATTATTAATATGTTGGTTGAAATGTTTAAAAAAATATCATTTATGTTATTATAGGTATTAATATGGGTTTTTAATATATTAATAACACCCTTTAAAGCATTATTCTAATGTTTTTAAATATTATTTAATTAAGAACAAAATAAAGTAGATGATTTTTCTTTTAAAAAACTGTTTAATGTTTTTTATACAAAATTCAAAAATAATGTATTTTTAACATATACATCATGAACTAATGTTTCCCACTTTCATGAAGAATTATTTTATTGATGTCTAATTTACAACATTACATGTTTATTTACAATGAAATGGATTTCCTTTTTAATTTGTGCAATATTATTTTCAAATAAATAATTTTCTTCAAGAAATTGTATCAAGACCCAAGTGTTCTTGTTTTTTATTATGTTCTATGTCATGGAAATGTATAATGATAATGTATGGGACCTATATCTATTTCATGTTCAATGGGTATTTTTATGTTGGAATTTGACCATAATGGTTATTCTATGTGTTAATGTGATTGTTACACCCTAAGGTAGCCATGAGGGTTACATAATAAGGTATTCATGAAGGTTACATTGTAGGGTTGCGAAGAGAGTTAAAAATCATATGGTTATTGTGAGGTTTACAATATCAAGTAAGTAATTCACCATGTCACTTAAATGGTTTGTCTATGTTTTCAATTTTTTGTGGAAATCATATGTTTTCACAAAGTATATGATACATTAAGGGGGAGAAGTATATCATTGTGAAAATGATTTAATATGTTTATAAGTATCCATGGGCTTATGATTTCATTATTTGTTTTTGTGTATATTAATGGGCTTTTTTCTAATAAAAAATTTTAAAATGTTTTTCAGTGGTTTTAAGGATGGGTAAGTGAAAAGAACCATGCGGACTATTGTGAATATGTTTTCATGAGAATAATTCATGTTATATTAAAAATATTTTATAATGAGAAAATGGATACCATTTTAGTAGAATTCATTTTGTATGATTATGGATTTTCAAGTATGAGTTATGACCAAATTATGTAAAAATATAAATGAAAAATATCTTTTGGAATATAAGAATGTGAATTGTTTTTGAATTTACTATTTTCTGAAATTTTTAAGGCCGGTACTTATTTATAATGATGTAATACATTATTTTTTACACAATAAACATACATTGAATTCCACATTTAATGAATTCTTACCATTAATAACATATTCCAAGATATATTACATAAATGGGCGAGTCATTAACCAAATACCCAAACTAATTCGTATAATGATACTTTTTAATATATCAAGGGGAAATGCAATTCTGTGCCCCACCCATTAATTAATAACCCCAATTCATTCCTCACATGAAATGGGTGAAATATAATCAACATAAAAATTCATATTTAAATACTATAAAGATAAATGTTAATATATACCCAAATCAATAAAAAATATCACAAACAATCCAGATAAATATGGTGAATAATTATGAAATGGTGCAGCCCAATTCAAAATGAGCCTAAACAATCTAGAGAAATAATTATTATAGTATCAGTACAACATAGACTCCATGGATCATAATTAAAATATAGGTTTGATTTTTTCTAGGGAATATAAATCATGAAAACATCCTCATATTTATTTTTAGAAAATTATCATTTTCATTTTTAAAATCACCTTTAAAAAATCATTCAAAAAACATTTTAAATATAGTTTTCATTTAAAAATACTATATTAAAACCTGAAAAATATTCTTTAAAAAATTTATTGGTCATGATGGTGTAAAATTGCGTGCATAAATAAAAAATTAAAATAAATATTACTTTTATATTTTTGATAAATTCAAATTAGGAATTGTGTTGAAAACGGCGTGATGATTCCTTTAAAAAATTTAAAAAATAAAAAAGGTTAAATAGTCTTTAATAAAATCTATTATACTGTTAAAATTAATTTTTAAAAACATATTAAGAAAAAATTTATTTTAATCAAAAAATATTTTCGACCAAATTTTGAAATACTGTAATATTTTCTTAGGAAAATCTTCTTAATAGTCTTCATTAACAAAGAGTGGGAAAATGATACTATTACATAAAAAATTTAAGGAAAAATTGGTGAGGAAAATATAATTACTTTAATAATTCAATATAATTTAATTCCACAATGGGATACATGTTTAAAAATAATCCTATATAATGGCGAGATTGGGAAATAATCCCTCACCGCATCGGTAACATATAAAATGGGATAGTATATACACCACAAAAATAAATAAGAGTTGAATATGGAATTTGTTGTATAGAAGTAAAAGTGAGACATGAAATTGTTACCATTAGTTCAACTCATCTCATACATTATTTATCATATTAAAGGATTATATTATTCTAATTATATATTTTACTATGAAAAATTTTCATGTTTTTATTCCTTTTATTTCAATTATTTTCATTTTAAATATTATTACTTAATAGATTTTTTTTTTGTATGAGGTTTTCAGAATATTTGACTTATGTATAAAAAATGTATTTTGTAGCTTGACTATAGTCAAATATTCTATTATTAAAAAATTTATATATTAATATTAATGAAAAAATGAACAAATTTATAAATTAATTATAATTATAAATCCAATCATTAAATAGGTTTATAAAAATGATCTACATTATAATCAGGGAGATAATAGGTCATACGTATTCATGAGTAATGTTTCGTTTTTTCAAGGATAATTATAGAATTAAAATATGTAATATGTTACCTTTCTATAATTATATTTATATCATAATTATAGCATATTTTTTCTTAAAATATAGCTATATATATCAGTTATGTGGTGTGGTGATGTATAATGAGTCACATCGTTTCGTGATTGTAGTAGTCCATGGTACACATGAGTGACCTTACTATTTAACATTTTTAATAATATGATATGGCTATAATACATGAACAAAACATTATAAAATCTCTTTATATTGGATATATTTTTTATTGTATAATAATATATAAAATATATTTTATGTAGGTGGATGATGAAAAAAATTAAAAACACATAATTTGGAAATTTCCCTCTTCTAAGACCACCTCTTTATTAATATACCAAATGATTTATTAGAATGTATTTTTGAGAAGAAAAATGATTATAGGATGAATTAATTCAATTTTTGTAGTTACGTGGGTACATATTGAAAAAACAAAAAGGATTGAATGTTTTAATAAGGGAGTATAAGGGGTTTCCTTTTATAGATGTTGTGAGAGAAACACTTGTAGTTTTTTACATGAAAACTTTTTGCCCACATGTTTACTATGAAACATGGGTGAAAATGGACTATTGTGTATATTTATAGGAAATAAAGTAGAAATATATCCATTAAATAGTTTTTCATCAATAGTTTCTTCATTTTATACTTTATCATTTTAGTTTAACCCCCGATAAACACATTTTTACCATAACTACGATAATTAATTTTTAATGTTTTCACAATTAATTTTGGAAAAAAATTATGATTACTATATAAGATAATATGAATATTTCTTATCCAAAATATTAAATCAAATTTTCCAAATTTAATTTTAATAAGTGAAATACATTTATATAAAATAATCAAAGATATGCGACAAAAAAGTAGGTTTTCAAACAGAAAATGCTCAAAAGTTTAAGAAGTTATTATATCAAAATATGATATTAAAATTTTTATAATGAAGTAAAATTTATTAAATGATATATAATTTAAAAAATATTACTTTAAATACAATTTAAAATAAATTATAACATTATATATAATTTTGATGAAAATTCAAATGAAAATCAATATTCATTATTTTTCTCTATTCATCATGAAATTATTCCTTTCATAAAAGTCTATGAAAATCACTGAAATATATATTTGATATTATTATTTATAAAATAAATTATATATTTTAAAATAATCTTGAAAAAATTCTTAATAAATAAATTTTATCATATTTTCGTAATAAAAAATGAATCAATTTTCTTTTAAAAATATAATTTTCAAAAAAAAAATACATTTTACATTAAAATATTTTTTTACTTTTTATAAAAAAAATATCCATGTAATCTAAGTTATACATGTTTAAACCATAAAATATTCTAATTCATTTAGTAATATTAAAACCATCTGAAATAATATCTAGGTTATAAATTTAATGTTTAAATAATAATTTTTTAATAGAGTATCTTTGTTATCATAAACATAACATTGCGTCCATCACAAGAAATTTAATATATTGAATTTAATTAAAAGTAATATGTTTTAAGGATCAAATTGTTAACATTTATTCTTCAATTTTTATTTTTTGTCGCATTCTCTATCAAACTTAATGTTCATACTTTAAGAAAACTATAGTTTTGTTGTCACTGGTAAACCCCTCCATTCCTAAAATTTTTCTTCATGTTGAACAAATAGTAAGAATTCATATTTCATGTCTGCATTAATATTCCCCTACAAGAAAATTGGATTTAATCTACTTGTGTACAAATTCGTGCACTTTTTATAGCCACAGATCATATCTCTTGGTCATTGGAAAAAATTTTGATCACATGGGAATTATCAGTTTCATCAGTTAAACAATGCTTGATAAATTATTAAATATCTATATGATCTATCGACCTCACTATAATAATTGAAGGTGATTAATAATTTTTTAAAATATCATTATATATATGAAATAAATTTCAAAATTCCGTCCACTCACTTCACGAATTGTCATTTATATCTCACCGTGATTACTTCATTCATGTTTAAATAATTTAAAGGGTCTTATAAAAGGTATAAATCCTAACACATTGTATTTAATATTTTATTATTTTATGTTATATGGATAAATTATTTCTATTTTAGTTTCCTTTTAGTTTTTACCAAAACTCTTTGATAAAATAGTTAGGATATGGCACTTAATTTTTATATTTTGTTTTACTAGTGAAGTACTTATGCATTCACATATTCGTGTATGAATGCACTATATTATCCCTACATCTTGCACTCATAATTGAAAAAACTAGAATATATAATCAGTATGTCCCACAAGTTTATGTTCATTATAAACATGAATGGAGACATCTCAATCAACATCATGTATGGGTAGGATTCTTATTGTAATGGGGATAAACCTTTTATAATGTTAACAACCACTATGCAGTGGATTAATTTAAATCTAAAAGGCTTTGTAAACTATTCATCATGAATATATTCATGCATGTTTAACACCAATGATGGATCATGGGATATCCTTTCTGTTATATAATTATGTTTCATGACATCATCATCTTTACATGACTATTTCATGTGAGGGTTTCCTCTTCAAAAAATAGTAGTTTCACAACAACATTGCATTTTTTGGAAAATAAGATCTCCCTCTAAAGTGACAACAGTAATTCTCTTGGTTTAGAAGGTTAATATTTATAATCAAGGGATCCACCTACCCCCCCCCCCAAATTATTCTCATATTAGAGAAGTTATCATTAATAATTAAAAATTATTAAATTAAATCAATGTATTTATAATCTCATGAAGATCTCTACATTTAGATTTGTGAATATGGGTTACCATATTATAATCACATGATATCAAAATTCATGGAGTCAATTATATTAAGACAAACCCTCGCATAACGGTAACATAGTCCCCACATAAGGTTAATAACTTGTACAATTTAAGGGTCACCCCCTGGTGTTCTATTTTACTAACATATTCCATTATCTATATAAAGAAATAGTCATCGTGCACTCTACAAAGGGTTGACCAGTATACATAATGGTATCTTATAGGAACTCCTATATAATTTAACTATCGGATGGTGGAATATGATTTCTCACAATTATCATATGACTCACATTGTTTGGATCATACTTGTACTGTTGTATGGGAATCATTTTAATGATGTATAAATGGTAGGGTGAACCCATTGTCCCACATCAATCCTTCTCTTGGTCGAGCACTGCTTTATAATGATCTACGCACCATAATTGTATTGATGTGAGTTTCCCTAGGCCAACTACAAAATAAAAACTCACAAAAAATAATCCTTGGTTATTCCTTCCTTTACAAGCACACCTACACACATGCATATACACACTTTTATGCCCCTATGTGCCTCTCTGTGGACACATTCCATCCAATGCAAGCACTTTCACCTATACCACTAAGCATGCTACTTAGAATGGCACACCCTTTTCATTGACCAGTATATCAAAAATAATTAGATTAATATATCCTTTGTGTCCTGTTTGGTTATCACATTTTATAAATAAACCCAACCATATTAAAATACATAGAATATAACATCAATCCAAATATTGATATAAATTTCCAGCCACTCAAATTTCTTCACTTCTCTAGAATTCATTAAGTAAAATATAAATTTACCGAGCCTTTATTAATTCCTATCATTCATTTAATAAGGTATATAAATTATAAAAATCACTTCAAAGTCGAATCATCTTAATTATTAACATATTTTCATTTTTGTAAACAAAATTCAAATCACTGAGATACACATTATCTAGACATTAATACATTTGTAACAGTTGTCACAATTAATATGCCAATTAGCCATTATCAATGATTATTCAATTTATCTATTCTTATAATCGATGATATATGTTAACCCTTTATTGATAAAAAAATTCAATACCATTGGTTTTAACAATCTAAAAATTTTGATTCATTTCTAATACCCTTAACCAATTCACCATGTAAATTTATTAATTCTATTCCTTTTTTTCTCCCTATTATTGATAATAAATACATTGATAAAAAGGATATTTTGGGGTATTATCAACCCTTATTATTACCCAAAACATTATCCCCAACCTAATATAATATTTTCCTATAAATTTTGAGGGAGGAAAGATATCAAAAGGTTCCATTCAGCAAGGATACTTTAATTAATCATCTCTCTCTACATGCGATAACCCACTATAGAAAACAAGAGATATATAACCATTGTTATCTATGACATCCAAAAACTCACAATAACGTGATATCAGGATTATAAATTTCCCATTATATTTTTAAGGGATGAAAGAATTATACTTTTCAATAAAATACCAAATCCTACACACAGTGAAATAAACAAATCATAAATATTTTGGTGAAAAATAAATATTTACCCATTCCTAGTTCAATATAAACTCTCAAATTAAAATTATTAATAATTCATTAAATTTATATAAATGTGAGTTATTTTTACATATCATATTTTTCTTTTAAAAATATTGTTAGAAATTACACATTTACTTTATAGTGAATATTTAATTTCATTAACTCATCGACGATCCCCATCAAGGGATTTTTCCAATTCCTTCAATTCAATTCATTTTAGTAAAGAAACATATATATATATATATATACACACACAAACATTTATATATTGAAATAAAATGGACATTTTTTCTCTTTTGGAGTAGCATTCAGGTTGAGATCATCATCTCATCATGGGTCATTCTTCTCTTACAATCTCTACAAGTGATGATTTATTTGGACTCCTCTTTTGGTTTTCAATCTAATGTGTTTTATTTCCATTTTTATTACCATGAACATAATCTTTGTGTGGAATACCATTTTCCACCTTAGTCTTTTGGATCATTAAGTTTCCAATAGAGAATAAATTCTCTTAAAATTTTACCTCACATTCAATAAAAACATTCTTTCCTTTATCTTTTTGTGTTTTTCAGTTGTCTATAATTAGTAATCCAATTTCAATTAGCATATATATATATCTCAATAATATTTCTTCAAAATCACTATCTTATATGAATCATCACATGAAGTTACACTAATTTTATTAGGATGCCTCATACCTATCACAAAATAATGAATGTCTCATAGTATTCATGTCAAATATTTATCAACAATGTTGACCTCCTTCTTACATCATCCACATTCTATTATTAAGATATATTAACTATTTTGAATTATTTTCATGGATGGATTTCTAATCACAAAATTATTTCATTGAGAACTTGTTCTCATATATTCATTATGATCACCCCTTGTTCATTTATATTTCCTTGAAATATTATGTTATACATACAGAGTTATGTTTTGTGACCATACATTTCACAACAACAATTAAAACCTATATACCTGAATCATAAACCTCAATATGAACCTTCACTAAAAACTTGTTATTGTTCGTTTTGTACTTCTAAAAACATATCCTACTTCTTCTTATTAGATATTGAATTTCATAAAATATTTCTTTCTCTCTTTGGTATAGGAACATATCTTTCACTTATCTTCTTGGTAACAATTTGTTTAATAGTATTATTTAATTTGTTTCAACCCATGGTGGACGTGTCACTTTATTTTATTTACTCACATCAATTTTTGTGGTAAAATATTTACATTATAAGATTATTTGTACATTATTGGTATATAATAAAACTAATCATAACATTGACCACATCATTTATAGTAATAACAGAAATAATCATAAACAAAAATATTTTATTTATAGATAGATTCATTTTAATTGTTTTTTCCTCCATTGTAGGTATTATATAATAATTATTAATTTTATTTTTATAGAAAAATTATAATGTCTTATTCCAAATCATCCAAAATAACCAAAAATACTCTATGAATCCCTTTCACTTATTTTCTGGTGTAGTTATCCAATTTTTAAAAGATTATGAAAATTTATGTTTTTAGTGGAACTGCCACAACTTTGAAAAATTATTAGGAAACATCTATTCATAAATCATTTCTCATTTACCTATGATATTTTTCGATGATAAATATTTTTTACCATAAATACTTTCGTTGAATTACTTATAAAACATTTACAAACATTTTACACATCAATAATAAATAATATAGTTTTTTGGATATAGGTTACCTTCATTTTCGAGGATGATTTAATTGGTTAGATGGTGATTCCATTATATATTTAGAATAATGATCCTCATTGTAAAATAATGTAATAATATTCATTTTTTAAACAATTTGGGAAGCTACAACATATAGGAATTCTTGATTCTTTGATCTCTCCTCCAGATCTGAACAATTAATTTTGATGGTGTTCTTCTCATCCTCAATAACACTTAGATTTTATTCCCATTAAACCTCAATAAAAATTCATTTTTCATGATTCTTATAATGAATTTTCAATTCAATTTTATGTGATTAGTTTAATCTCTAGTTGAGTAGCATTAACATCCATAGAAATATTGTGAAATTTTATATCTTCATAGTTAGCTTATAAAAAATAAATCACTACATATATCTCTCATAAGTATTCCTATGATATTATTTTTTAACTCAAGATTATATTTCATTGATATTGAATACTGTTTCATAATTTTCAATTATTTTTTTTAGATTTTTCATTATATTCCGACCTTTTTTGTCAATGTATAATCCACAGTACTATCCTCTTTATCTAACTATAGTTTTTCATTCTAAAGTGTCTTTCTAATTAAAACTATACATTTTATCACTTCTTTGGGGATATTATTTAGAAGTTAATTGAATTAAAATTTATTATCACTATGTAATATAACATATTCAATAATTGACAATGATGTTCCAAAAAAAGAATAATCATAATAATTATTATAACTCATACAACTTTGATTACATTCAATTAGTGATGTCTCTACCATTATGGTAAGATTATTATAAATATTCACTACTAGTCTTATTTTTTTATTCTTCTGAGTATTCGCAGAACCATCCAGATTCTAATGATCATGATTAACATCATTTTTTTCCATCTATGGAAATTCACTCATGTCTTAAAATCAATACATTATAAAATCTAGATTGGAGATTTTTAGGGAACATTCATGTGATAGAAAATGTAAAACCCACTTCGTATTGATCACTAATATGAGGTGAAAAAATATTTTAATTTTGAGAATTATTTTATTTTCAATTCAACCTATTGAATTTTCTATGTTTCTCTACCCACTCATTGAAATCGCATAGTACCATCTCACATACATAAATAATAATAGAGATCACATCACACAATATTTATATGGTTTGGTTTAAATACCTAATTTTTTTTATGATTTTTAAACCCCCATCATGGATTATCTAATATATCCCTGTTACTAAATACAATTTATTATGAGAAAATAGGTTATACCCCTCAATATTTGGTCCTCTAGTTGATTCTGGTTAGACCCCATGCAATCGAAATATTTTACCATGACTGGTTAAACCCCAATCCATATTCTACAATTCTTGTTTTACAACCTATTAAAAATCTCCTTCTGCAAGTGGTTAGACCCACGACGTCATAAGATTTTCATTTTTAATATAGATCCTAAAATAGAAATTCCACAGTATTATTCAATGTGATCTCCCTATAAAATTTTTATGAATATGTTATAGTTGTATACAAAAATAAAGTACCTTAATCAATGACTAATATGGTTTATTAGCCTTGAAATATAATTTTGATCACAGGTGTATCATCTGTTTCATCGAGAAATTCATCCATCTATTGATGATTTCTCATATTCACTAAAATTATCATTTGGGATAAAAAACATTTATACAATTTTATTTATCCAATAATTTTATTATAAAATTCCAACCACTACCTTCTTTATTTAGCAAATCAATCTCAAAATATCACATAATAAATTTATAACAAATTACATACGTATTAATAAATGTGTAAACCCTAGAACATAATATTTTTTTAATTTATTATATTTTTTACTATTTATAAATTATGATTATTCAAGCTTCTATGAACATTTTCCCAAACTACTTGATGAAAATGGATATGATATCGCAAATTTTTTTAGTTTTAGTTAACATACCATGTGATTATGAATTTACATAAGAATCTATGTATCCACTAACTTCTCCATAATTCATGAAATATTCTTCATTTAATCATAAATATGTACTCTTTATATCTCACAAGAACTTATTCACAAAAAAATTAAGTGATATTTCTCAATACACTCCATTTAAGGGTTATAACCATTGTGTAAGGGTATGTACCTTAACGTAATTCACCTCATGTAAGGGATTCAAACAAACACATATGATGTCACTAACTTCTCCATTATAAATCTATGAGTGTGTTTAATAAAATTGAAGTCTAACATGATATTTTTCCCCCACGTAAATATGTTTAATGAAATATTTCTCTTTGATAGATATTTAAAAGAAAATGTTTCCTCTTAAAAAAGGATTTCTGGAAGCAATGTTTCTCCAAAACCAATATCTATCCCTCTATAAAAACAAGAATTACCTCAGTTTATTTTTTAATTATTTATATGAGAGGTATAAAAAACCTCTCATTTGAGATTCATATCCTATCATGTATTGATATAAATTCCAATTATTCTACAATAACAAGGTTATCATGAACACACATATATCCCAGAAGTAACATTTCATATGTGGGCTAAATTTTTAAAATATAATGATGTTGAATCCATAGTATTTCTCCATTCATGAAAATCCTCATGTAAGGCTAAAATAGTCCCCATTTATGTGTAATAACAAGATATGCTCTAGGATCACTCTCCACTATTTGTGGGAATTAATAAAATTTATTATAGTTATAAAGGTATCATGGTCCCCATACAATTCATTTCAGTGTTAGAAACAAATTTAACGGTTTCCCAACACCTATCCTATGTAAGGGTATAATCAAGAGGTTAAAAATGATCACCCACAATGATCATATGGATAATATAATTTTAATCAGATGAATTTGATTTTATATGTAACATTTTAATGATTTCTGAAATGTGAAGCATGATCTCTATACTTTTTTTAACCATCACTTGGTAAATATCTCTTATATAATGAATTAAATTCCTTCATTGAATATATTAGAGTAACATATGGTCTACTCTCAAAACCACACCTCACACAGAGGCTTCCCTGAGCCCCATCTTCTTGTACAATCACACATGCATTCGTGAACTCATGTTCAATTTTTCCCCTATAGGAGAATCCTTACTTTCCCATGAAGTAAATATAACCCATAACAATGCACTTATCCACACAGGAACTCCCAACCTTGCCTCTATTTTGAGATTATTATGCTTATTGTACTTTATATTCTATATTTATCTCAAAATAATTATATCATGTTGTCCCTAGTGTCCTATGTGTTTGGGCCATTTTTTATAATGAACCACCATAAAAAATAAAAATAAAATAATATGAATCCATATATCACCATAAATTCCAATACACTCAAATTTATTCACTTTTCTAAAACGTATAGTGAAAAATAATATTTAGCATAGTATTCATTTATTATTATTATTATTTTCATTTTTGAATTTATATTTCAATTATCTCTTCAATATCAAATCATTTTAATTATTAACATCTTATTTATTTATTTTAAACTATGTTTTACTTCAATGTACATAGTGAAACATGGTTTAGTCATTATGAATATAGTAATAACTATCAACATTTAGATAAAGAATAGATATTTTCCATGCATATTCAAAAAAACTCTTCTAATTATCTATAACACAAATCACCCCTTTATTGAAAACATATAAAATTAAATTCCACTATTTTCAGCACACAGGTACCTTGGAATAATATTCCAAATTCTTATATTATCAAAATGCTGATAATATAGGGTAGAATTTTCTATATCTCGTTCATATTGTAGTAACATTTTAAATAATGATAAAATAAGAATTTTATAAACATAAAAATCTATAAAGAACCCATTGGTCTCACAAAGTCTTTAAAATACCCAATAACATTTTGTATATGACAGGAGACTTATTTTTCATTGTTTATATTTCATATATTTCCTTTGAATCTTTAAGTGAGTCATTATATTATTCTTTATATGAGAAGAGACTAAACTTTCTTAGTTTACTTTTTATTTAATTCATCTGAATCCTTAAGTGAATCTTTCTATGCTTATCATAAGCATATAAAAATCAACACATCTGGTTACTCTGACGGTATTTCCCTTACAGCTGAAATTTATATTAATTAATTTCATTTATTAAATTCTCAATCATATGATTTACTTAAATTAGGAAAATTTATTTCAAAATTAATATTGATGATGATTTTATTTTGTACAACAAAACCATTCATTAAATGAGCTATTTATATTGTTTCCCATTAATAATGAATTTCAATAAATACATTCACATTAAAATGATGAACCCTTTTAAAAAATCATATTGATTAGTATTCTAATATCCATATTTTGTAAAGAAGTGAGTATAATTGATAATTACTCTCACCAACCATCTATTTTAGTTGGTAACCATCCAAATAATATCATATATCATTCAGGGAATGTTATGTATCAAATTCATTACATAATTAAACATACCTATAAACTCATTAATATTAACCTATTATCATGACTATTTAGTTCTCCTAGCTAACTATGACCCATATTATGTGATTAGAAGCGGATTATAGATGATATTATATAGGAACCTGATTTGGCATGAACCTGCTCGATTGGATTATTGAGGTTCAATTATTACATTATTCACTTTCAAAATATAATGTAGGGGAACCAAATTTTAGTATGAAGCTATCAAGTTGGATGATCAAGGTCTTTATATGTTACACGTTTAATGAAATATAACACCTATTATATAAAAGGATTTAAATATATGAAATATTTTAGATTTATTAACCATATTTTATATATTATTCTATTGATTTCGTTTCAAATATTATTACTTACATCAAATCAACTTTTTAAAACCATATTGATGTGTATATATTATAAAAACTCCCAGTCTATGCTTCTAACATAAAAAATAAATGAAAAAAAAATTTAAACACACCCAAATGCATCTCATGATAAAGGAAAAATAATAATGTAATGTAAACCATTGTAATTATATAAATTTAAAAATCGTAAAATTAGCAATATGAGAGACATAGATATTTGACCCCCACTTCACTAGACCAAGGCATATGCCTCCATTCCTATGAGAGGTCCAACCCAATTTCTATATAAACAAGAGTGATTACTCAAGGGATATTACAATTCATAATAACATTCATATCTATTATATTTAAAATATATACAATAAAAAATTCAAAAAAATAACAGAAACATTTGATTAAAGTGAAGGTTGATGAAAACTAAATCCATTATGATACCTTTCATGTAACTCTTTAGATGCATGAATCAAAATTTATACAATAAATTTAACAATTTAAAATAAATCTTATATATATTGATAGTATAAAAAAGTTATATATATGAATAATAGAATGGGGAATAAATTTTAGTTAAATTAACAATCCACATATTTAAACATTATATAATATTTTATAAATAATTAAAAAATTAATATATAATAAAAAACCTTTCATAATTTAATCTTTTTAATATAGGAAATTCATAGTATTTAATTTAAACAATTTGTATTCATTTTATAATATAAAATCTTTCAAACAATTCATTATATGGCATTAAATTTTAAATACATGATACTTCCTTTAATATAAACATTCTATATGTCAATTTTTATTATGTAAAAAATTTCACAATATAAATCGAATATATTTAATATTTTTTAAATATTTATCACAAAAAATATTATAAATAATTTTTATGTGGTTTAAATAATAACTTAAATAAGTCCCTTTATTTGGAAAATAATAATTGTGTATTATTAATAATTCATATTCTTAAAAGAAATAAAGACTTCATATTTTTGGATTATTTTTAAATTTATAATCACTTTTTAAGCCTTACATATGATGTCTAGATATAAAATTTGTTTATATGCAATAATTAATTCCATATAATATAGAAAATTATATTTTGAAAATTATATTTTTATATTGTGGAATATTTACTAATAAATGTTTCATAATCAACTATTACTTAATTATAAACTCTTTGTAATTAATTAATTTATAAAAACATAAAAATTATTAAATATACTTAGAATAACTTTGATAATTAATTATAGAAAATTTATAAATAAAAAAATTATATTTATAATTGAATTTTATGAAAAATAAATCATTCTATACTAATTGTATTTTATGATTACTCTTGAGTCATAGGATAAATCGTATAATCTGTGGTGTTAAAATAGTTTTAGCATTATGAGTAATGTTTCATGAATGATAGTATTTTCATATCATAATATATGATATCTATATGTTGGTTCTTACATCTTATATCATATAAGGCGATATTTTAGATCCATTATCAATTAATATTAATAATCATGTTTTATGAGTCAAAGAGATATCATAATTAATGTATGATTATATATTTTTTAATATAGATCAATCTTAGAATATGACATGTCATGATGATAACATATCCTAAAATTTGTAGAATCTTCTTGGATTCATATAGAGTTTTATTTTATGATTGATATAAAATATAATATACAGTAACAGAACTCTTCATTTGGATAATTATTTCATAAACCTAAATAAGTGTAAGGATTACATACTGGCGAAAAGTATCATTGATATTTAATTACACTTTTCAAATCATTTTATGAAATATATACCTAATCCATGATCAATGGATTCAGAATAAATGAAATTTAATATAATTAAATATAAAGGGCAATTGTACACTAAAGAGACACTACAACTTCCATCAGCATCACATATGTTTGATAAATATTAAATAGGTGGATGAAAAATGATTTCCCACCACCAAAGGTATCTATGGTATGATTAATAACTCACCATTCAGGTTGAATACACCATCATCCATGACATTTTTTCTTCTCATGATGTGTCATGAACCAGTGTGGCAATCCTGGAAACCTGATAACTCGGCCGACCCTAGTATAACCCAATGGGTGTTACCAATCCCCATGGGTTGGCGACTATTAACTGGCATCATACAATATGAAAGATGGAAAATTCTCTCCATAAGAGATGATGAAAATATGATAAGAAATCCAATATGCATATAAAATAAACATCAATGGGTAAATTGTACCAGAATACATCAATCCAAAAAAATCCCAAGGTAATAGAACCGAAGAAAAAAACAGGGAATCTTCTCCAAGGTCCCTAAGGTCACAACTCCACATGTCCAAACCTCAGTAGCTAGATCCACCTCAAATAGGTTTGTTCACCTAGCTCAAACCTGGATGGTGAAATTATAAAAACACTCAATGGAAAATTTATGGTGTGAGCCTAAGCCATGTATGATGCCACAAAATATTCCATAATAAATGCTAAATATATATTATATTATCCAAATCATTCAATTTACAAAATAACCATGTTTTGAAATTCAGGATCTTATTTAAACCAAACATTTTCTACAATTTTAAATAATGGAAAATAATTTAAAGCACGTGATTTACTTTTCTAGAATATGAAAGATTTATAAAAAATGTATTAAATAAAATAGTTACATTAAATAGTTTTTGTAAATCCATCAATGGCATGTAATGTAGTTTTACAAAACCGTCATACATTTGAATTCCATTCAAAACTGATTTAATCATATTAAAATTTTATTTTCCATAATTAAATTAAGAAATTTAATTAAAATAATTTCCATCAAATCCATAATTTAAATTCAAAATTTTATATCATCCAACTTCCATAAACACACCCCAATTCAGTGGAATTGGGGGGTCTAAATTTTCAGGCCAAACCAATTTCGAATCCAATGACTCACTGGAATTGTATATTATTAATTTTATTGAAAAAAGTGATAAATTAAATTTAAATCAATAATTTAAATAAATTAATTAATTTAGGAATAATAAATTTGGATAATTGGAATAAAATAACCTACCTCTTCCCAAAAATCAACACTCACAATGACACTCGTCGATGAGAACAGATGTGAATAATACCTAAAAAATCAACCGAGAATTGTGATCCAACACCATAGGGCATATATCGATAAACTCCAATATTTTCCACTAAAAATCGAAGAGAAAAGAAATATATAAACACAATGAATGAGGGGAACACTTACCTGGAAAACACACCACAAGTGTTAAAATTATCCAAAGAAAAAAAAGATTTGTACAGGCTGATTATCCGTGAGATCACCTAGGGAATAACTTAGTTCGAAGAAGATGAGTCTGGAGCATTAGAAAAAGAAATAACCATCTTCAGTTCCGATTTAATGAAATGATGTTGTGTTATTACATGATGCGTAATCCGAATACCAACCATGAACTCTTTTATTTTCATAACCTCTAAAAAAGTGACCTATATATAAATTCTAAAACTCCAAAATAAAAACTGATCATTAAATCCATCACAGTGTGTAGTAATAAATCACTATGTGTAACCATCACATCCTTAATCCAATCACTACCTGTTTCCATGACCATTATAGAATGTGTAAGCATATTACGCAATGTGAAACCCTCTGGCAATCATCATGAAAATTTAGTTTGAATGTGAGAATCCAAAAAATCTCTAACATCACCACTATATGTGTCCTGGAAATCCCAAATCCATCCAACCCTATCAATGAAAAGGAAAAACTATGAAAACGTTTAATGCATACTTGTCTAAATGGTAATAAGAAGTTACAACCTCCCCACCATAAAAACTTATTATCCCCAAAAATCTTATAAAGAAGAATACATGAAAAAAGGTGAGGTGATTACTCCTTTATTAGTGCCACAAATTCCCACACCATGTGATTATTAGAACCGTGATACTATATCACATGGACCAAATGTATCATCCACCCATTTAGTACCTTGGTCTATGAATCAATGACCTAGACTGGGAACACATTTGATAAATCAGGTTCAGTCCATACATATTACTATATATCAAAACCTAAGATAGACCAGAGGAATAATTTCTTATCTATGATACAATAAATATGTTATGTATCGACACCATTTTTGGTGCATGTGATAAATGGTACGCAACATTACCTACTAGCTCAAAAACCTCAATAGTTCCCACAAAATGAGGAGAATGTTTCCCTTGCCTCCCACGTCGTCGATGAGCCAATCATGGTGAAACATTCAAGAACACCTAATCACCAACTAAATTATTTCCAATGGTCTACGATGTTGATCATTAAAGGATTTATATCAACACTATTCTATCTACATTCTCTAATGAATCAACTGAATCTTAGCTATCATCTCCTGCACAAAACATGGTCCAACCAAGGAACAATCACTATCCTCCTACAAGAACAATAGTGATTTTCATGGTTTTACATACAAGGCCATAGATGGATACATTAAGATACGTGACTATTAATAGTTGTTATAATATAACTCAAAAAACCCATTCTGATCATCCCCAGACCCACCAAAGTGAAGAACATAGGCAAAAAACAAATCCTCATGACTATGAATAGATCTCTCAGTTTGTACATCCTACTGTGGATGGTAGGCCATGCCCGAAAAAACTAGTGACCCATTGACTCTTTAAGAAATATAAAAAAGATAGAAGTAAACTTAGGATCCCAATAAGAGGCTATAAAATATGGAACTCCTTAAAAAAATTATCTCATTCACCAATATACATTCCAAATCCTTAACATTGGCAGTATCATGAATTATTATAAAGTGATCTGACATGGTTTTCTTATTGACCAAAACTCTTATTGAATTATCCATTATATGGGAATGAGGAAACCCAACCATGAAGAAAATTGATATCTCAACCCTCATCCAAGAAGTTACTAAATGTGGTTGAATTAAACCCAAAGGTTTCAAGTGTTCGACCTTAACATACTACGACATATTACAACAAGAGACAAACTCACCAATGTATTGCCTTATCCCTAGACACCAGAACTACTGATACATATCGTATAACATTTTTTTGGTTCCAAGGTGCAATAATAACTTGGAATTAAGAAAATACCCCATTATAGCCTTTCTTTCTATTAAGGTCACAATCAAGAGTTTTTATAGTATAGAAAACCATCTTTGCAGAACGACCATTGGAATACGAACCCCCACCAAACAAAAATCACTTAATACTTTATAATTCATCATAAATATATTGATATTGATGAGTCATCTTGAGAAGAGAGGACAAAAACTGAATGGTGTCTAAAGAAACATCAACCCCTATCTCTTGAACTTTGACATGAAATTGTGCAAACAAATCCATCACATTCCACTCTTATGATGATTCCTTTGCATCCAATGTTAGATGTTTCCTACTTAACACAAATATAATGAAATTCCCTTTCTCTGGGGTATAGGCAAGGCCTAATTTGAATGATGTTAGGTACTCCACCCAACACATGTAGGGAAGATTAAAATATTTTTGATAGAAGATATAACTCATGAATTAGTTTTCTGAAAATGTGGAAATCCTTTTTCAAGAAAAGAATGTTATTCAAAATCTTAATCAATTTTATTATAGCTACAAGTCCAAGTTCATCCGTAGGGTAATTATTTTCATGTGTACAAAAATGATGAGATCCATATGAAACTACACTGTAGATCTGCACAAGAACACAACCCAAGAATTAACCTAGTGAATCAATGATTACCAAATATCCCTTCCTAGACTCTAGAAGAGACAACACTTGTGAAATAGTTAAAATATGTTTCAGATCAATAATGTAACTCTCAAATTTATCATCCCAGACAAACAACACCCCCTGTTGAGTTACATAAGTCATAAAAGAAGACAACATAGAGATGTAATTCACCAACCTTTGGTAATATCTAGATAAGACAAAGAATCTACGGATCATAAAGGCATTATATGGTCACTCCCAATTCATAAAATCATTCAAATTCATAGGATACACTGATATACCCTATTCGGACATCACATGTCCAAATAATATCACTTCTAAAATTCAGAAGTCATATCTTGATTTCTTGGAATAGATGCAGTGACTTCCCAACAAACTCAAAACTGTTCTCAGATGATGTACATGTTCCTGTTCAGGTTTAGGGTTTAAAAGGATTTCGACTAAAAAGTCCACTAAAATAGATCCCAGATACTCGTAGTGGATCTTATTCATCAATACTGGGAAAAATAAACGAGATTTTTTCAATCAAAATGATATATCAAGGTACTCATAATAGTCTTCCCAGCTCCAAAATGTAATTTTTGAATGTCATATTTTTTAACCCTCAACTGATGGTAACTAGGATGAAGATCGATCATTGAAAACCACTTCAAACAATTCATATGATCAAACATATCATCAATATTTGGCCTCTAATACCTTTTAATTTTGGTAAATCATTTGATTTTCCAATAACCAACACATTGGAAAAGAGATCCATAACCCTTCTTAGAGAAGAGAATTGTTGCCACCACAGGTGTCATACTCGGGTGTATAAATCCACTCTCAAGAAGATCATCCAACTGGGACTTCATCTATTTCAGTTCAAATACTTCAATGTTGTAGGAGGGAATTGAAACTTGTTGAATAAGGGGAAATAAGTCACTGGATAACATAACATCACTTACTAGTTAAAGACCATTGAAATTCGATGGAAACACATCATGAAACTCATCTATGACTGGAGGGAGATCATTTGTCAAAGATTTTTTGTCTAGATCAAAATAAAACACTTATGTCACATTCCTAAACACTAGAATATAATGTCTTTCACTATTTGTCGATGAGTCCTAATCTTTTTGAAAGATAAGTGATGCACTACTAGGTGTAGTAAATTATTCTCATCGAAGATAACAATCAATCAGATATTTATTTATAGTCATCCAATACATCCCAAATAAAACACCAAGAGATTTTATGTCATGATCTATAAAAATCCATGATTATTTAGAATTTGATAGAGGTTTGTTGTCTGTGGTTCTAAGTTCACCCTTCTCTTTCTTTGCACATTGGGGTGTAGCAATATCAATTGAAAGAGATAAAATATCTATTGGATGATTATGTAGATTAAAAATACTGGTTGAAATAAATGAATGAAAAAAATATTATAAAATCATGTAATCACTAATATTGATTCTATAGTAATGGTACCTATCACAGTCGTTGGGCCCATGTCTTCATCCATTGAAGACTCTTCCACTATGAAAAGAGGATACATTTCAGATTCCTATGGCTAGAACCATATTTTACATAAAGCATTTAGTTTCCCCATAGTTTTAGGTGGAGGTGATGATCACGTTCCACTTTGTGGAGTAGATAAATTATGACAGAATCTCTGTAAGTTTTTTGAAGGTCCATAGGAGATACATTTATTTTGTACCTCATGGAAAACCCTCTTAAAATTTCATGTATTTTCACCCTGATGGAAGGATAAATAACATCCTCCTTGCATTGTAGGATATCTGGAACAAGTATTCCATTGAGAGATAATATGATAATCTTCATGATTATATTTTCCATTGGAATAACCAATGAATCCACTGTAATAAAAAGAATCTCCCATTAACATTGAATTTCCATCGAGGTCCATAAAATCCATCATCACCATATAAATAACATCAACATGAGTGGGAAGATTCAACATGATATCCTACGAATGGAAATTGGATAAGAGACCCAACATGAACTTTCAAGACTTCATCATCTCACTAGATACAATGTTGGGATGAAACTACACCATATCGACAAAGTGATTCGAATACTCAGTCATAGTTTTGTTACTTACTCAATATTGAAAAACCGTACAGCCTTGGCCAACACCCTTTACTCTGGATAGATGTGGTTAGTGAAAATAACTTTGAAGTCATTCTTCCCTAACCCTTCATGCTTCCCTACAGTTGAAATAGTTTCCCACCATAAACTTCTTGGTCGTTCCATCATGAAGGCGGAATACATTACCTTGATCATGTATAGTCTTTCCGAGCACTCAAACAAACATTCTATTTTTTCATCTATTCTTATGAATGTTGAAGATTAGTGCATCCTTTAAAAATAGGTGGTATTATGTTCAAGGAACTCTTGAGTAAAATTTTTATGAATATCCCCCTTGAGGATCCATACTTGCATTCCTAATGGGAACATTAAGTGGTGTCTGTCCTAGTGCATGGAAAAGACACACATTCACCTAAAATAGATTTGTGACCACTAGTGGATTTGATCATTGTGGTTCATCAACAACTTCTTATTGGATTAGATTTTTAGATCCTCTTAGAGGATTGATGATACAAAACATTATCATAAAACATTGAAGACATTGGGTAGTGATAAAATAGTGCTAGAAGGAAAATTATTCACAATATATGGAACAACAAGATTTTGATTCCAGTATATCCAAATAAAAATAGGAAAAGTAATATAACTAATCTCTAAGACATCCTTCCCTAACAACCATTGGTGTCTTAATGTTCATTGTAGTGAGAGCTTTCCGGTAACAATATCACAACTACCTTCTATGTCCTAACAGGATTTCAAAAAATCATATTGACATCATGAAAAAAGCTCAAAAACTTACATTGATACAACATTGTCACAAACATGCCCATTTACCATTGTTACTTGAAACGTGAGCCAGATTTGAATGATCCCAAAGGGCATTAAGGATCCCTATGGGCCGGTGACTAACACCTGGCATAATACAACATGAATGTTCGAATGATTCTTCAACATGACATAACATTAGTAAGGCAATAAAGTAAATATGCATATAAAAGAAACTATATTGAGTGTCAATTACTAGAATACAACAAAGAAATAAAAATCTCAATGTACAAAAACCAAAGAAACAACAATACTGAAAGAACCCCAAGGTCCCTATGGACACAACTCACTAAGTCCAAATCTCAACAGCTGGATCCACCCCCAAGAGATCCCTTCACTAAGCTCAAACTTAGAAGGAGAACGTCAACAATCACCTAAAGTAGAAAATGAATGGTGTTATTCTATCCTCAATAGAATACCATAAATTATTCTATTATTGATTCCAAATATAGGTAATACATAGAAATGATGTCTATTTTTAAAATAAATAGGTTTAGAAATTAATGGTCATATTTAAACAAAATCTGCTATACATATACAATATTATTCAAAAAAATTTTAATTAATAGATTTTAAATTTTATGAAATGTAATATTTTAGAAGGAATTATATAAATAAGAGAGTTACATAAAGAAGTTTATATAAATCCTTCAAAGGAATGAAAATATGTTTTAAAAAATTTCAATACATCCATATCTCGTTTATAAAGAAACTAAGAAAGCAACATGGTCATATAAAAACTATGTATGAGAGTATTAACCAACTATTGTATTACAAAATCTCTATGTAATATCAGGAAAATGAGTATACTCAAGTCTCCATGACACTGGCTAGAGGTGACTCATCACCCTCCCATGAGGGAAATTACCAACCAAATTTATGTTTTAGAACATTGTAATATCATATACTGTATCTAAATAATTCACCAAAAACCCAAGGCCAAAATGTTCAATTAAATGATGGGAAATATATTTTGAGACTATAGAACGTACAATTAAATCATATTCTACCATTTAAAAATGAATGTTTTTTAATTAAAAACCCAAGGGAGATTTAATAAAAACATGAACATTTGAAAAGATTAAGCCACTATGTTTATATCAAATCATTTTAACCTATTTTCACATGTTTGTAATCCATTAATACCCAATTCCATCTTTTAAAAAATTCATTTTCCACTATTAAATTCAAAAATTTAATTAAAATAATTTCCACGAAATCAAAAATTTTAATTCAATAATTTTAATTAGGCAACTTCCATAAACACAATCCAAATCAAGGGAATTGGGGGGGGGGGAGTTCAAATTTTAATGCTAAAACCATTTCCAATATATAGATTCATAAGAATCAATTATTTTAAATTTAATTGAAAAAAATCAGAGTGATTAAATTTAAATCATAATTTAAATAAATCAAGAAATTTAGGAATAATCAATTTGGCTCTTTGGAATTGAACCACCTACCTATTCTAGAAAATCAACTCTCAAAATAGCACCCCTCAATGAGAATGAAGGTGAAGAATACCTAGAAACTCAACCTATAAGAAGGATATAAAACAATATTTCATATATTCATCAATTAAATGGTTATCCATTTAAAACCCATGAGATAAGAAAGAGATAAACAAAAAGAATGAGGGAGAACACTTACCAAGATAATTTACTACACACATAAAAATGTTCCAAATCCCAATGAATGTATTTATAATGGATAAATAGGTTTGATATCACCTATGTTATGAATAAGGTCAAAGAATTTGAGTTTGGAGTAGAGGGAAAATAAATAACTAGAGGCACTTCCTGTTTAAATAAATGAAGTTGGGATATTACACATTGTGAACACATTTAATTTCATAACTGTCGAAAACCGTGTAACATCAAATTATATTACCACTCTTCAAATTAAAATCAGATCATTAAATCCATCACAATGTGTATTGAAAACTCATTAAATGTACCTATCACAACATGAAGCTGATCACAACCTGTTTGGAGGACCATTAAAGACGTGTAAGCATGTTACACGGTGTGAAATCCTCTTGAAGTTTTCATGTGAAGCCGATAATGTGATAATGAAAAAAAATTATATAACATCCCCATTATAGGTATTATTAGAATCCAAATCCACCCAACACCATAAATATAATGTAAAAACTAATAAAAGGATTTTGGAATACCTATCAAAATTGTAACTGAATGTTACAACTTCCCACCATAATAACTTTTATCCCCAGAAAGCCTATGAAGAAGCTTCCATTCCAAAAAGATGAGTCCACTAATGTCTCATATGAGCCTCTCATTCTTGGGTATCATGATTATCAGAACCATGATACCATACGATAACAACCAAACATATCATCCTCCCACAAAATACCTTGGTATTAAAATCATCTACCATGATTGATCGCTCAGTCGAAAATAAATCAGTTTCAATCTCAAGATTACTCCTGCTAAAAATTTAATATTAATCAAAGAGATGTGTTGTCATCTGTGATACATGGCATAAATTATGTATTGATATCAGGTGTTCTTGAAGTACAATATTCTATAAATCATTCCCTATCAGCTAAAAAACCTCATAAAGTCCCATAAAATGAGGAGCAGTCTACCTTTTCCTCTCAAGTCATTGATGATGCAACCTAGGTGAAAACATTCAAGAACTCCTTGTCACCAAATTAAAAATCAAATTTTATATTTTTTCGATCAATATAATACTTATATCAGCACTGTGATGTCAAAATTATCTCAAAAATATGTTTAATATTCGTCATGATCTCATACACCAAGATTGGTCCAACCAATAATCATTCACAAACCTCCAACCCAAAAAACAGATATTTACAAGGCTAGACATAAAAATCCTTAAAATCATACATCCTCATGATAGAATGATTATATTTATTATAAGAGAACTCAATCATCCCTAAGTGATTATTCCAAGCCCCGATAGAGTCGATAACAAATTCGCGAAGCATATCCTCAAGAATTTACATAGTTATCTTTGTCATCATATATCACTGTTGATGATAGGTTGTGCTCTGACAAAATTGATATTATAGTGCATCATAAATGTCACGACCCCCTCCCCACAATGTGTACCCCTCCTGGGCCGGCAATGTGAGAAGGGAGATAATGACCCCCGAGTCCCGCCTCTAGTAGGCCCCAGGTTGGGGACTAGCACCGAGGGTGTAATAAACATACAAATGGGAGGCATTACCCTCTAAGAGAACACATGCAGAAAAGAGAGATAGAATAGACTCCAATCAACTCCAACTCAGAACTGAGATAAAAAAGAAATCCAAGTACATATATGAAATGTCATGCAAAAGTACTACAACTGAAAGGGAAAACTAGAAGTACCCAAAAGAAAGTAAAAAAGGCAGCGACCACAAGCCCGAATAGCTCCTCCTCCAACTATAAGCTAGTAATAACCAGCTTGATCTCCATCCTACTCCAAGTGACCTAAAAAATAGTTTATATATATATAGGGTGAGTATAACAGTATACTCAGTAGTATCCTCCCCAAGCCTCTCGTGCAAAAGTAAAGAAATCATGCTAAAGCCCAGTGAACTACAAGTGAAACTAACTGGTTACCTAAACTGGTATACTAAGTTCCCAACCTCACCATGGGTACTCTCACCAAGTAACGCATATAAGAATATAGCATATAGTAATGAATATCAAGGGTACCCCGCTATTACTTCCCCACTAGTTTTCCGCTTTTCCCCAATGACATACGTCCTTTGCATCTCTCCCCAAAGGCTTGCCTGCAGACACCTGGGCTAAGCTCCACAATCTGCACCTCATGAACCACATAGGCTTGCCTACAGACACCTGGGCAAAGCACCACACCGACCTCACAACCAAAAGTAACCAGGTAGTTTCAGGGAGCCACCACAGCCCGCATAACGTGTATCATACGTCGGGTATAATACCTCAAGCCATTACTGCCCATACTCCGAGTAAGGATCCTCAAGCCATCATAGCCTATACACATTACACCTATAGTAGTCCATAGGATACTATATCCAGAATATATGTGTGTGAATAACTACAAGCCATTACATCCCTCTACACACATATATGGGGTAACTAACCGTTGTGAATTATGGCACAAGTATCTACCAAGAGAAGAGAGCGGGGCCAAAGGGGGTAGTCAGCCATTCGACCTCCCATCAAGAATGTTGGGGAAAACACCCCCCAGGGCTTAGAATCCCCGGGGTGTCAGATTCCCTTACCGAAAGGGTGGAGTAGCGTATAGAAACACAAAAAGTACAGAATATATATGTAACTCACATCCACACTATGGGAATTACCTAGTCTTAGATACAACTGCAGCTAACGTCTCTCAGACTCCAGGATGCTACTTCAAAGACTAGATATCCAATAAGAACACAAACATTTGAAGAGCATTATTAGATTACTCCATTCTCATTTTATCAGTTCCACTGTACGTTAATTTAATTCTTTAAAAATTAATTAAGAATGAACAATTCCACATTAAACTGAATTGGCATCATATTCAAAAACAACTGCTCCTTTTCAGATTCACATAACCTTTAAATTCCAGTATCTCCATCCCCGTGGATTTTCACCATTTAATTAAACATTCATTATAGAGTTACTTTCCCACATTCCCAGGCATTCTAGAAAAGCATCCTATGCTACTAAACACAAAGGAGGCTCAACACGGTGCGTAGATATACTACCCGTCGAGTGTTTTCCACTTATTGAAGGAGCACAGACTCATTCTCCCTCGAGAGGCTAAACACAGAAAGCACGTGGCATACCCCGCGTGTCTTCGCCTCCTTCGGAAGAAGGGTAGTGAGACCATCTGCCTTGAGCAGTGGGAAAAAGCAAAGTAGATTAACATTCAAAGAAAACCACAAGCCTCCAGAAACATCATCCATCCCATTCCATCACCCCCGGTGTCCTCCCCGACACCCACATGCATAAATTGATGCATCTCGCCACTCTAGGCGTCATCTGCTACCACAACCACAAGGCCTCCCGGCCTCCACATATCACCACACCCATCCAGGCTCACATCACAGTACAAGCAGTAGGAAAAAAACAATCACAACAATGGCTCTTGACCCTTTAACAACAAGAGGGTAACTCAGAACCCTTTTAGAAATTCTCACACAATCTGTTCTTTAATCCATATTGAATTGGCAGATTTGTTATTCATAGTTTCCAATCACGGATACCTAATCATCAAGCTATCATAATTAAATAACCATTCATCCTTCCCTAATTTGATTATCCTCTAATTAGAACAACTACAACAACGACAATAACCAGGTTAATTTACATGCCTCTTTATCTTTAGCAAATTAATTAACAATTAATTATGACTTTACGTTCATTATCAATTTCTATCATGAACGAACAACAAATCAAAGAAAACATAGATATCACTATATCTAGGAAAAACATGAGGAAAACCGTTATCACGGTATAAAGCAATAACATGCGATCAACCAATTATTTTAATCAGGTTCAAGTATTTAATTAGGTCAATTTCATTGTTATCCAAAGGGATAAATCATGCTAATTCTACGATTGCACATATAAAATTAGAGAATCCATGGATCCCCTACCTCGAAGTGTTCTTGACGTCCTTTATCCACACAACGGGTCACAGTCCTCTTCTCACGACAACTGCATCCACCGGAGGATGCCACGGTACGACAGTACCAACCAACCCCACGAAAACCCATTAGAATCATGGAATTTACATGGTATAAAAAAAGAAGGGAGAAACAAGAGAAGATGATCCCCAATGGAACGATTATAAAACATACCTTAATGGGAAAAAAAGAACGACACAGTTCGGTTGCATCCAAAACAGAGCAGAACCAATCCTAGGAGAAAATATTGATTGTGGAACTCCTACGGAAATGATTAAAAGGTTCTAGAATCTCTTAGCTGAGAATAGAGAGGAAGAACAACGACGAATGATATCTCGTTCCTTTTTGAATATTTAACGAGGCGACGGTTTAAGATCCGGTTTATTCTCCATTAAAAAAAGATCGCACTAACCCACACGGTTTGACCAAGTAAAAACATCTCGGCCTTAGGAATAATTAATATAGAATTTATGGCCTTTGAATCGGTCATAAAGTCCTTAAAATAAGGTTTTAAAAGTATTTTATGTCAAAGAAAACGTCAAATTTGCGAAGCTGGAAACACTGTTCACATACTCAAAAATTTGGCAAAGTATGGAATCAGTAGCTCTTATGAAGTCTGGAAACACTGTTCATTTGTGAAATTTGGCAAAGTATGGAATAGGTAGCTCTTAGGAGTCTGGAAACACTGTTCACAGAACTAAAAAATTGGCAAAGGAAAGAAAAGCTCACCGATAGAACCTTACCGATAGAAACACAAGCCTACCGATAGATCCTCACTGATAGAAACACAAGTCTATCGATAGATCCTCACCGATAGAACTATTCAAGTCTACCGATACTATTCACCTACCGATACTGTTCACCTACTGATATTGTTCATAAAACTGGAAACACTGTTCCCAGAACTAGAAATTTGGAAAAGTGTTAGCCGAGCTACTGCTAGACTGCGGCTACTGGTAGACTGAGCTATCGGTAGGCAGGGGCTACTGGTAGACCGAGCTACCGGTAGGCAGCGGCTACCGGTGGACCGAGCTACCGATAGGCAGCGGCTACCGGTAGACCGAGCGACCGGTAGGCTGCAGCTACCGATAGGCAGCGGCTACCGGTAGACCGAGCGACCGGTAGACCGAGATACCGGTAGGCTGCGGCTACCGGTAGACCGAGCTATCGGTAGGGTGCGGCTGGGGGATAAGTCCCCTTGACTTCCCAGAACACCTCCAACACCACATTTTCACAAAGTAGTGGACCAGAGAGGTCCGGGCCATTACATTAGATACCTCTCAAAACATTCTCATCCTCGAGAATTAAAAACCAACTCAGAAGAAAAGAGGGGTTCGAACAACCACCGCATAAGATACCTCTCTGGGGAAAACCATCATGAGTTGTTCGAAAGCTGGAACAAAACTATGACATCCGAGAATATGGAAACAAACAATCCACATCCAAACAATTCAATCATAACATCTCACAAAAGGTACATAAACAAAACATGAAAGGTCTAACCATAAAGGAAACATCATTACATGAAAAGAGTTAAACATTAAACAACTATGGGTACTGAGCACGTATCTGTGACTCACGCTCCCATGTACTCTCCTCCATGCCACTGTGTCGCCACAAGACACGAACTAAGGGGATAGAACGCCCACGTAACACCTTCCTCTTGCGGTCTTGGATCTCCACAGGTCACTCTTCAAAGGTTGCATCATCATCAATATCGATCTCTCCCCAATCGATAACATGAGATTCATCATGAAGGTAACGACGAAGCTGTGATACATGGAAAACATCATGTATCCGACTCATCTGAGGGGGAAGTTCTACTCGATACGCCAAAGCTCCAACATGAGCTAACACCTCGAAAGGCCCAACAAACCGAGGAGAAAGCTTACTTCCATGACCAAACCTTCGCTTCCCACGATGGGGAGTCACCTTTAGAAACACATGATCCCCAACATTAAACTCTAACGGTCTCCTTCTTTGATCAGCATATGATTTCTGACGATCCTGTGCTGTCTTCATCCTCTAACGAATCACCAGAACCATCTCTGTTGTATTCTGCACTAGTTCTGGTCCGAGAATTGCTGACTCTCCGACCCCAGTCCAGCACAACGGAGAACGGCATGGCCGGCCATACAAGGCTTTAAACGGCGCCATACCGATGATAGAGTGAAAACTATTATTATAAGTGAACTCTACCAAGGTTAAGTGCTTCATCAATGAACTTCCAAAATCATGAACACAAGAGCACAACATGTCTTCAAGAGTCTGGATGGTTTGCTCTGTCTGACCATCCGTTTGAGGATGAAAAGCAGTGCTAAGGCATAATTGAGAGCCAAAAGCATGCTGGACACCTCTCCACACTCTGGAGGTAAAACGAGGATCTCGATCAGAAATGATCGTCCTAGGTACTCCATGAAGCCTCACCACCTCCTCCAGATACTGTCTCGGCAAAACCTCCACTGAGCTCGACTCCTTGATCGCTATGAAATAGGCAGACTTTGTTAAACGATCCACTTCCACCCATATAGCATCATGTCCTCCCGGAGCTCGAGGTAAACCTGTAACGAAGTCCATTGAGATGTCCTCCCACTTCCACTGAGGAATCTCTAATTGTTGGAGAAGACCACCTGGAACACAGTGTTCGGCCTTAACCTTCTGGCAGACTAAACATCGAGACACAAACTCTACCACTACACGCTTCAGCCCAGGCCACCAAAACTGACTCCACAAGGATCGGTACATCTTTGTCACACCAGGATGTACTGCTAAGGGCGAGCTATGGAACTCTCAGATAACCGTCTCATGCATCTCCAAGGGAACAAAAAGCCTTCCATGATACAACACTCGGTGTTGTTCATCCTCCGACCAACAATCAGGGGCCTCTCCACAAACAACTCTGTCTCTCCAAACTTCCACCTCTGGATCACCCAACTGAGACTCTTCCACCTTATGCATCAGAGATGACTTCACCGTCATCTGGAAAAGACAACCTCTACCTCCAACCACTTCCATATCAAGATGTAATGTTGATAGTTCCTCCATTACTCTCCATGAATCACCAGATTCATGCACAGCATCACTACGTAACTTTCGGCTCAGCGCATCAGCAACAACATTTCCCTTCCCAGGTGTATACGATATTTCGAAGTCTTATTCCTGCAAGAACTCCATCCATCGACGTTGCCGCAAGTTCAAGTCCCGCTGAGATAAAACATACCTCAAACTCTTATGATCGGTGAAAACCACAAAGCGCTCGCCAATGAGGTAATGTCTCCACAACTTTAGAGAAAACACCACGGATTCCAACTCAAGGTCATGGGTGGCATAGTTGCATTCATGGGGACGCAACTGCTGAGACCCATAAGAAACAACTGACCTCTACTGCAAGAGAACATAGCCTAGCCCCAGATGTGAAGCATCACATAAAACATCAAAATGGACTCCCTCCACTGGAAGACAAAGGACTGGAGCACTTACCAACTTCTCCTTTAGATACTCGAAAGCTATCTGACACTGATCAGTCCATATGAACACTTGATCCTTCCTGGTCAAAGCTGTCAGAGGAGTCACAAATAGGGAGAAATTGGCTATAAACCTCCTATAATAGCCTGCGAGACCAAGGAAGCTTCGCACCTCCGACACGGTCTTGGGGGCTGCCCAAGACACTACTGCCTCTATCTTCGATGGATCCACAGTTACTCCCTGTTGGGACACAACATGCCCAAAGAAACAAACTTCTCGATCCCAGAACTCACACTTGGACAAATTCCCAAACAACTGATGTTGGCGAAGAACTCCCAAAACGGCTCGTAGATGGTCTACATGCTCTTCTTCAGATGTGGAGTACACAAGGATGTCATCGATGAAAACCACAAAAAACATGTCCAGGAATTCACGGAACACAGCATTCATCAACCCCATGAAAACAGGTGGAGCATTCGTCATGCCGAATGGCATTACAACAAACTCATAATGCCCATGACGACAACGGAAAGCAGTCTTTGGGATATCCTCATCCTTTACACGCATTTGGTGATATCCTGACCGCAAGTCGATCTTTGAGAACCAACTTGCACCCTTCAGTTGATCGAATAAGTCATCAACCCGCGGGATAGGATAGCGGTTCTTTATTGTCACTTTGTTTAATCGACGATAATCGATGCACAACCGCAAACTGCCTTCAGACTTTTTCACAAACAAAACTGGTGCGCCCCAAGGTGACACACTTGGCCGAACAAAACCACACTGCAACAGACCATCAAGCTGAAAATGTAGCTCTCGTAACTCAAAAGGGGACATCCTATATGTAGACGTAGAGATAGGGGACGCTCCTAGTTGTAGCTCGATCCCAAACTCAATCTCTCGTCGAGGGGGTAAGGATACAACCTCTCCTGGAAAGACGTCAGGGTACTCCTCTACAACCCTAGGAAACGCCAACTGTTGAACCTCTGAAGAACTCAACATCATCCCAGCCATCATGGATGATAAAGATGAAACTCGTCTATGACTCATCCAAGGATCTCTCTCACCAACAAAAACCACTTTCTATCCATCTGCATCAAGGAAAACGACCTTCATCCTGTATAAATCCACAACAGCCTGCACTGAATACAACCATTCCATGCCGAGTATGAAATCATATGGTTGTATTCGCAAACATAGAAAATCTCCCCAAGTGCGGTGTTTCCCCAACACTATCTCACAGTCTCTACATACTTCAAACAAATCATCTCAACCTCCAACTGGCGTAGTCAACGCCAAGGGCACTGGAAGCCTCTCTACCTGAAGTCCCAAAGCATGGACAAGGGTAGGTGATATGAAGGAGTGTGTTGCTCCTGAATTAAACAAGGCATACACTATGGTAGAAAACAAGCAAAGGGTACCTCGAACGACATCTGGCTCGCCTGGGGCTGGCAACGCAAGAGCATGAAGCTGACCACAACCACCTCCACGACCTCTCTGACCCTGATGAAGACCACCACCATAGCTGCGCTCTGCTCTCTGAGGACGGGGAGCGTCATGGGGCTTTCCTCTGCCTGCTCCATCTACCCTCTGGTGATCTAAAGCTGGTGCAACCTACTGCTGCTGCCTCGGCTGGAACTGCCTCAACGGAGGAACCTGGAGTGGTGTGCCCGGTGCACGATGACTGCTCTGAAAATTTGGGCACTCCCACTGCTGATGACCAAGACCACCACAAGAAAAACAAGTGCATGATCCCTTGGCATAGGCCTGAGAGTTGCTGCCTCTGGAGAAACGAGATGGGAAGGGCTGGGACCTACCCCCAGGTGAACGGAAACTCTTCTGTCCTGAAAACCGGGAACCCCGGGCCATAGCTCTGATTCATGAGGAATCATGACGATTCCCCTCTCGTGACGATCCCATCCTGGACAAAGTCCTCTCAACAACCTCTACCCTCTCCAGAACCTCAAGATATGTCTTCAGCATAAATGGGGTGACCTGGCGCTGGATCTATGGATGCAAAGCCTCCTCGAAATGCCTCGCCCTGGCCTCATCATGTGGTTATAGGTCTGAAGCATATCATAGAAGGTTCCTGAAACGGATTCCAAACTCTCGAACACTGGAGCTCCCCTGTCAAAGGGTGAGAAGCTCCTGGCGACTGGACACCTTCATAGTCGACCAAAGAAACTCGACTCTAAACCTGTCTCGAAACTCCACCCATGAGATTGCTGACTCCTCACGATCACCGAGGAACAAGAACCACCACTGCCTCGTTGCTCCACGCGGCATCGTCACTACCAAGGACACCCAGTGTTACTTCCGAGAACGAATCGAACTGAAGCCTATCTCGATATCCTCCAACCAGTCTTCTGTGACTGCATCTGAAATGGATCCCTCGTACTTCTGTAGAATTTGGCGCTGAAACTCTCAAAGTGTTTTCCTCCAAGTGTCATCTTCGTCAACCTCTACTCGGCGGTGATCTTCTGGAATAGCCTGCTGGGCATCTTCTGCGCAAACCTGACGAGGACGTCGACCTGGAGCCATACCTGCAACAGAAAAAACTGTTAGAGCTCTTAATCCTGGGTTATGGGAGACTCAACATAAATTAATTAATTGTATTCTTTTGTTCATTTTAGGTTAACCTAACCCATGGTCTACCCATTCAAACACAGGCACAAAGAAGAATGATGCATGATCCTTTCCTAGGTCTCTACCCTGCAACCAGTATCACCTTGTTTAGTAGTCATCAAGAACTTAAAGGTTCGTGCAACAGGTCAAAGGGGGCCCTAAATGCCTATGCCTATGCCGGTCTCCAGTGTTTACCCCAATGGATAAACATGAATGACACTGTTGCCCTACCAACCCATGCATCCTCACCTGTGCCTAACTCGAAACCCCATCCTATCCCTGAACCAGACCTCTCATACCATTCTTTCATGACCCCCTCGCCACAAAGTGTACCCCTCCTGGGCCGGCACTATGATAATAGAGATAATGACCCCCCGAGTCCCGCCTCCAGTAGGCCCCGGGTTGGTGACTAGCACAGAGGGTATAATAAACATACAAATGGAAGGCATTACCCTCTAATAGAACACATGCAGAAAAGAGAGATAGAATAGACTCCAATCAACTCCAAATCAGAACTGAGATATAAAATAAATCCAAGTACATATATGAAATGTCATGCAAAAGTACTACAACTGAAAGGGAAAACTAGAAGTACCCAAAAGAAAGTAAAAAGGCAGCGACCACAAGCCCGAACAGCTCCTCCTCCAACTGTAAGCTAGTAATAACCATCTTGATCTCCAACCTTCTCCAAGTGACCTGAAAAACAGTTTATATATACATAGGGTGAGTATAACAGTATACTCAGTAGGATCCTCCCCAAGCCTCTCATGAAAAAGTAAAGAAAGCATGCTAAAGCCCAGTGAACAACAAGTGAAACTAACTTGTTACCTAAACAGGTATACTAAGTTCCCAACCTCACCATGGCTACTCTCACCAAGTAACGCATACAAGAATATAGCATATAGTAAAGAATATCAAGGGTACCCTGCTACTACTTCCCCACTGGTTTGCCGCTATTCCCCAACGACATACGTCATGTGCATCTCTCTCTAAAGGCTTGCCCGCAGACACCTAGGCGAAGCACCACACCGTCCTCACAACCAAAAGTAACCAGGTAGTTTCTGGGAGCCACCATAGCCCGCATAACATGTATCATATGTCGGGTATAATACCTCAATCCATCACTGCCCATACTCCGAGTAAGGATCCTCAAGCCATCACAGCCTATACACATTACACCTATAGTAGTCCATAGGATACTATATCCAGAATATATGCGTGTGAATAACCACAAGCCATTACAACCCTCTACACACATATATGGGGTAACTAACGGTTGTGCATTATGGCACAAGTATCTACCAAGAGAAAAGAGTGGGGCCAAAGGGGGTAGTCAGCCATTCCACCTCCCATCAGAATGTTGGGGAAAACACCCCCCAGGGCTCAGAATCACCGGGGTGTCAGTTTCCCTTACCGACATGGTGGAGTAGCGTATAGAAACACAATTAATAGAAAAGAATATATATGTAACTCACATCCACACTATGGGCATTACCTAGTCTTAGATACAACTGCAGCTAACGTCTCTCAGACTCCAGGCTGCTACTTCCAAGACTATATATCCAATAAGCACACAAACATTTGAAGTGATTTATTAGATTACTACATTATCATTTTATCATTTCCGTTGTACATTAATTTAATTCTTTAAACATTAATTAAGAATGAACAATTCCACATTAAACTAAATTGGAATCACATTAAAAAACAACTGCTCCTTCTAAGATTCATATCACCTTTAAATTCGAGTATCTCCATCCCCGTGGATTTTCACCATTTAATCAAACATTCATTAAAGAGTTACTTTCCCACATTCCCAGGCATTCTAGAAAAGCATCCTATGCAACTAAACACAAAGGAGGCTCAACACAGTGAGTAGATATACTACCCGTTGAGTCTTTGCCGCTTATAGAAAGAGCACAAACCCATTCTCCCTCGAGAGGCTAAACACGGAAAGCACGTGGCATACCCCGCGCGTCTTCACCTCCTTCGGAAGAAGGGTAGTGAGACTAGCTGCCTTGAGAAGTGGGGAAAAGCAAAGCAGACTAACATTCAATGACAACCACAAGCATCCAGCAACCGCATCCATCCCATTCCATCACCCCTGGTGTCCTCCCCGACACCCACATGCATAAAATGATGCATCTCACCAATCTAGGTGTCATCTGCTACCACAACCACAAGGCCTCCAGTCCTCCACATATCACCACACCCATCCAGGCTCACATCACAGTACAAGCAGTAGGAAAACAATAATCACAACCATGGCTCTTGACCCTTTAACAACAAGAGGGTAACTCAGAACCCTTTTAGAAATTATCACACAATCTGTTCTTTAATCCATATTGAATTGGAAGATTTGTTATTCATAGGTTCCAATCACGGATTCCTAATCAGCAAGCTATCATAATTAAATAACCATTCTTCCTTCCCTAATTTGATTATCCTCAAATTAGAACAACTACAAAAATGACAATTACTAGGTTAATTTACATGCCTCTATATCTTTAGCCAATTAATTAACAATTAATTCCTCCTTTACGTTCATTTTAAATTTCTATCATGAACGAACAACAAATCAAAGAAAACATAGATATCACTATATCTATGAAAAACATGACGCAAACCGTTATCATGGTATAAAGAAACAACATGAGATCAACCAATTCTTTTAATCAGGTTCAAGTATTTAATTAGGTCAATTTCATTGTGATCCAAATGGATAAATCATGCTAATTCTACGATTGCACATATACAATTAGAGAAGCCATGAATCCCCTACCTCGAAGATTTCTTGACGTCCTTTATCGACACAATGGGTCACAATCCTCTTCTCACGACAATTGCATCCACCATAGGATGCCACGGTACGAGCCCAAGAAAACCCATTAGAATCATGGAATTTACATGGTATAAAAAAAGAAGGGAGAAACAAGAGAAGATGATCCCGAAAGGAACGACGATAAAACATACCTTATTGGGAAAAAAAGACCGACGCAGTTCGGTTGCTTCCAAAACAGAGCAGATCCAATCCTAGGAGAAAAAATTGATTGTGGAACTCCTACAGAAATTATTAAAAGGTTCTAGCATCTCTTAGCTGAGAATAGAGATAAAGAAACATGATGAATGATATCTCGTTCTTTTTTGAATATTTAACGAGGCGACGGTTTAAGATCCTGTTTATTCTCCATTAAAAACGAATCGCACTAACCCACGCGGTTTGACCAAGTAAAAACATCATGGCCTTAGGAATAATTAATATAGAATTTATAAACTTTGAATCAGTCTTAATGTCCTTAAAATAAGGTTTTAAAAGTATTTTACATCAAAGAAATAGTCAAATTTGAGAACTGGAAACACTGTTCACATACTCAAAAATTTGGAAAAGTATGGAATCAGTAGCTCTTATGAAGTTTGGAAACACTGTTCATTCGTGAAATTTGGAAAAGTATGGAATCGGTAGCTCTTAGGAGTCTGGAAACACTGTTCACAGTACTAAAAAAATTGGCAAAGGAAAGAAAAGCTCACCGATAGAACCTTACCGATAGAAACAAAAGTCTACGGATAGATCCTCACTGATAGAAACACAAGTCTACCGATAGATCTTCATCGATAGAACTATTCAAGTCTACCGATACTATTCACCTACCGATACTGTTCACCTACCGATACTGTTCATAAAACTGGAAACACTATTCCCAGAACTAGAAATTTGGAAAAGTGTTAGCCGAGCTACTGCTAGACTGCGGCTACGGGTAGACTGAGATACCGGTGGATACCGGTAGACCAAGCTACCGGTAGGCAGCGGCTACCGGTGGGCAGCGGATACCGGTAGACCGAGCTACCGGTAGGCTGCGGCTACAGGTAGACCGAGCTACGGGTAGGGTGCTGCTGGGGGATAAGTCACCTTGACCTCCTAGAACACCTCTAACACCACATTTTCACAAAGTAGTGGACCAGAGAGGTCCATGCCATTACAATAAAGGCCTCTACACAAGTGGGAATTATATCGAGGATTTAAATCAATGACTATTGAAAATTTTACTCCTTGAAAAGGAACAATCTCTTTCACATGGATACTTCCCACCTCAACCACATAGGTTGTATCACAATTGGTATAAAGTGAGATAACATGGTTAGACTTTCGATCAGACTCCATATCAGACTCATATTTCTCTAGCTAAAAGATAAACTATACAGTAATTCCACAGTGATATCATCCCACTTCTAAGTAGGGACTAGAAGTGGCTGAAGAATACTCGAGGGTTTTTGGTGCTTGGCCTTAAACTAATAGAACATATAACAACGAGAGACAAATGTATCAATGTATTTCCTCATACCTTTCCACAAAATGTATCTCCACATATCAGAGAAAATTTTTATGGATCTTGGATTAACTTCCCTCTATTAATTAGTAAAATCCCTCATCACATCCTTTAATGAATATAAAGTAACAATGAAGTAATTCTAATAGAATAGAACACTCTATTTTGAGAAAAACCAATGGGAATACTTCTCTCTAATATATAGAGTGTCCCTAATTCTATGCAATTTTTCATCAAGAAGTTGATCTTGAAGAATCACCTCTATAATAATCAATGATAACTAAATGCTTGATAATGAAACATTATCCCTATTCTGCTGAACTCTAATATGCATCTGTGTAGAAATATCCATCAAATTCCACTCTTCTAAAGATTCTTTCACTATCAGGTTGGAATATTCCTCCTTAACCCATCTGCAATGGCATTCCCTTTCCCAGGTGTATAGGTGATATCAATGTTGAAGTAATGTAGGTACTCCACCCAACCCCTCTAGTGAAGATTGAAATATTTTTTTAAGATGATATAACTCAATGTTTTGTGGTCTAAAAACATGTTGAACCATTCACCATGAAGGTAATGACTCCAAATATTATGTGTTTATATTACATCTACCTGTTGATGGTCATGGGTTGGGTAATTTTTCTCATGTGGCCTAAGTTGACGAGATCCATAGGCAAAAACATGGTCTCCTTGCATAAGAACACATCACATGCCTAAACCCGGTGCATCAGAAATGAACAGACAGCCTAGCCCAGAATCTGGAAGATTAAACACTAGTGCATCATTCAAAAATACGTATCATCGCAACAAAAACACTCAAACATTTATCATCCCAATAAGAATTCATCCCCATCTATGTTAGAGGAGTCATCAGAGAAGCAATATTTGATAATTCCTTGACGAATGAAACGTACCTGTTGTTGGCTATGAAAAAATAAATATTACATAAAATAAGATGCATTAATGGTTGAAAATAAGGTTTTCCCTAGAGAGGAATTTTCAACAATTACGTTTTTCACTTAAATTTGATAAAGAAGAAGAGGTTGTTTTGGAAATTATATGAGTTTGAAATGAAAGAAATTGAAATTAAATCATGAAAACAAGTGGATGAAGAGAGTGATGGACTTAGGGTAGGATTAACTTTTACAATTTTTTTGTCATCATAAAAATAATTCACACTCTCATCATATTTTGAAATAAATGGAATACTCCTCAATTATGTTTTAAATCACCCTTGGTTGAAAAATGAAATGGAACCCACTCTTATATGAATGGATGTTCACAAACATTTCTATATAACTATGGAATGAAATTATTGGGAATTATTTATCCTTATAAATCTATAAATTATTCAATAGTTCGTTACACATGCCAATAGTTAGTAGACAATCACCATTTAACACTATATGCTAGATCGAGAAAAATTTCACTAGGTGGAGGGAGTAAAAAGTCTATTAACCCAAGATATTAACATTGAATACAAAAAATCCTAAAACATGATTGCATTAAGATAATTGGTAAACACATCAAATAAAAATCATTCGATATAAAATTAAAAGAGTTATAAATTGAGTTTCATCACTCTGAAATTAAAAAAGTGATACTCCCCCTTCCCTGATCACTAAATGGATATACCCCTCCACGTGAATGGTAATAGAGTTTAAAGAGGAAGAAGAGACCATAAAGGAACCAAAAAAAAAGTGGAAATAAAGATTAAAATCTTCTAGAATAGTTCCACTTTCATCTTCTTCCACCTGTTTGAATGGATGTGAACACTCATATATATAGGGTTGAGAGGTGGTAATGATTCCCTATATATTCAATCCTCCAACATATTGAGACAATTTTGTATCATAAATGGATGAATAAATGGAAGGATTTTAATGACCCATCCCCCAGGGCATGTTCCTTGACTACCCCAAGCCCGCCTTCCATAGGCCAGGGGTTAGCAACTAGCACCAAAGGCATAATTCCCAAGAATAGGAAGGTATTGCCTTTATAACTGTAACCACAAACAACAAAGCACATATATGGATAAAAACACTAAGTAAATCTGTATAACAAGAGAGTGCTGAAAAGTGAAGGGTCCAGAAATTCAAGCCCAACTGTAATGTACCAGAACAACTAAAAAGGGAAAGATAACTGAAAGGTGAAAAGAATCTCCCTGATCATTCACCAAAGATCCTACCTATAGGGTAGGTACAAATAGCCTACACAACATTCCATGTCCGTCTGTCTCCTCCGTGTACCAACACACCGTGTGGTCTACCATCGGGTACTTTCCAGTCCTGGTTCAGTCAGCCTCATTCGGCGCTGTTCGTCATCTACAACCAACACATCTCGGTACGGGCATAGCCCTGTAGGGGTGAGTATAACGATACTCAGTAGAGACTATGAGACACTCAAGGTCACACAAAATCCAACAAGGATAAACCAAAATCTTTGAAATCAACAGATAACCCCACTTAGGTATATGTCCATACATATACCTATGTTATCAAGTAATCTATCTCAATCATGAGGAAAACACAAATGTTACTGACTCAGCACAACCATGATTTTTATTCACATTATCAAATCCATAGCTGCTGGAGATCTCTTCCATTGTCGAGTAAAGTGGGCCTTCCGCGACACCAAGGAACTTCCCAATAACCTTGGAATGCTGAGGTACTCCTCTTGACGAGTATCGTGGGTCAACTGCGTCACCAAGGTGCTCCCCACCGTGGGTCTTCCGTGTCACCAAGGCACTCCCCCTCGTATCCTGCTGAGGTAATCCTCCTATCAAGTACCATAAATAGGTCGCGACACCAAGGTACTCCCAACTGTGGGCCTCCCGCAACATGAAGGCACTTCCCAATGGGCTAGTCTAATTACTCCGAGTCGACACGGTCAGCAGTCGTCAGGTCTCAGCCAGCTACTAGGTCTCTGCACTATCCTCTCTCATTATCAGAAGGATCCACTCCACAAGATACTGGTCGATACTCCAACTATCACGAAGTCACATGTAGATTTATCTGAAAGGTTTTACATGTCATAGAGGTCTCAATGAAAAAGACAACATGTCAATCAGACTCTCGGTCTATGAGTTGTTAGCCTTTTAGTCCCGGGGGCCTGGTTGGATTCGTGCATGATCTAACTTGACTCTAACTCACCTATACCACAAACTCCATTGGGGTATACAAAAAGGGAGTGTCACCCTTCAAGAATAACATTGCCGCTAACGATTTGGAAAGCAGACATTTGGTACCAATGATATGGCCTAAAGAAAGTAAAGGGGTCGGTAGTGGGCCTGGGTCCGATTCGACCCGCTCTGACCAACCCGGCCCTACTTAGTCTAGGACGACCCAGTCTGGGTAAACCTGATCATAATTGTTGGGTCTGAGGTAGCCCGTTGGGTGGGCCAACCTGTTAGGTTCGACCCAGACCACTATGCCCCACCCAGTAGGCCGTGTGGGCGGTTCCTCCTGGGCTAGGGGCTGGTTTTTCCTGGAGCGCCACGAGGGTGTGGCCCGACGGGGCTCAGCCCATAGGTTGTAGAAGGTCCGGTTTGTCCAGGGAACCACGAGGGGGTCCACGGTTCGGCTCATGAGGTCGGCGCGGTCAGGGCGCCGGTTCGGTTGAGAGGCGGGTCAGGAGGCTGGATGGTTGGATTGGGGTCAAGCAGGCCAGGATGCAGCCGGGTAGGCCGGCTGGGTGCATCGAGGCCAGCCGGCGGCCAGGCAGGGCGTCAGGAGGGCCGGTGGGCGGCCGAGAGGATGGGAGGCCTGGCCGGCGCGGTGGGCTTAGCCGACGGGAGACACAATTAACATGTCTTGGAAGACGGTGGGTGGCTAGGTTCTTCGCAAGGTGGTGGAGCCGATTCAGTCAGAGCATCATGGGGGAGGCGTAGTTCGCAGAGGCCATCAGTAGCGCAACCGTTTCCTTCATCATTCCATCGCCTCAACGCCAAGCCGAAGATAATCACAAACAAGAATGACGAAGGGGCCAGGCCATGCTGGTTTGGACCACACTCTCCTTGTTTAGGGTGGTATCATTTAGCTCATCAAGAAGTACGAAAGATGATCTTAAATTGTTTTACAACCTCCGCAATGATTCCATTCCAACCGAAGAAGAGAAAAATGTAGGTAATATTATTAAAAAAATAACCCCCAACTTTTGTTCGTTGATCACCGACAGAGTCACAGGGAGGAAGACGGTGTTGACGCCATTCGTTCTGTCTACCACACACTTCCAATCCAGAGATCTTACAACATTTTTGGAACACTCCATGTCAGTAGGATCTAAGGAAGGAAGTCAATGTCACTCCTCACAGGTTTTCTTCATTCTTCGTTATTCGTTCTTCATTGGGAGCTTTTCTCTCTTCTCCCAAGTTTGAAAAAAAGCAATTCCAACCGCAATAATAAGAGATAGTGATATCTTATTAATTGATTTGGACAATATTCAAATTAGATGAAACAAATCAATTGTCTCCAACTAATAAATGTAAAGGATTGGAATAATAAGTTATATGTTTGCTCAAAAAAATTAAAGCGGAGGTGGTGGAACCATAAATGGTAGATGATATCAAGGGGCTCCCCCTCATTAATGAGGGGATTTGAGAGATTTTCCTATCCTCAAATTAATAAGGGTGGGGTGGTCCCCACCCATATTATTCAAATTGGGAGGTTATGTGGTCTCAGGTGTTCCCCACCACATTAACCCTACATGGAAGGGTGAGGCGTGGTGGTCCCCACCACCATAACCTCTCATGGGAGGATATGGCATGGTTGTCTCCACTTCCAACTTCCACAAGGAGGTTATAGATCCAGTGGGACCCACCTCCAAACACCTACATGGTGGCTCAAACAAAAATAATGTGAATCTCACATTATTTTATTTATTTATTACACAATCCCCAAAACTAACATTTATCCTCGACCCACTACTATCAATTTTAAAGTATCCTTAAGCAAATACTAGCACTGCGTGTTCAAAGGTGTCCTTAGATTTCAATTCCGATCACCGGTTCAAAAGTGATAAAAAATCGGTCATACATTTACTAAAAGTACCCATACAAAACGTCATAAATTGATTCAGGGCACACCGGACGTTAGAATAATGCGCCATCAATTTTCCCAGACTCATAAAATTCCAATGTATTTAAGAAAAGAATTTCAACAGAATTTTTGAGTAATTTCATTCTCTCCAACTCGGGGCTTTGCATCCTTGAAATCTACAACATGAACTAAAGGAACAAGTGGGGGTACTGAGAAGACATCTGATCCTCCCCCTCCCATTTTCTCTCCTTGATGTTCTCATGCTGCCAGCTAACATGCACCAGAAGAATCAATCATCCACATAGGACCTACTTATGTCGATCCTCAATCTCCTCTAGACCCTCCGTAAATGTTTCCCAATCACCAACGTTCAGCACCCCATGGTCGATTATGTGAGAAGAGTCATGAACTTATCTTCTCAGCTGAGATACGTGTAAGATGTCGTGCACCTGGTGGAACTGAGGTGGTAGAGCTAAGCGGTAAGCCACCTCGCCAATTATGATGAGGACCTAAAAAGGTATGATGAATCTTCGAGATAACTTGCCGCCTCAGCCAAATATTTGTAGTCCATTTCTAGGTGAGACCTATAGAAAGATGTGGTCGTCATCTTTGACTTACAGAGGTATTAATCTCCTATCAACATATGATTTCTATCTGCTCTGTAAAATCTTCATTCACTCCTGGATGATCTGTACTTATCCATGGTAGCCTATAACATCTCTGGTGCTAATAGTGTTGACTCCCTAGGGTCAGTCTAGCACAATGGTGATCTGTATGGTTGTCTGTATTATGCCTTCAAAGGATCCATCGCTATGGTGGAGTGATAAATATTGTTGTATGCAAACTCCACCATCATTAAGTGATCCTCCCAGCTGCGACCGAAGTCGAGGACACAAGCACACAACATGTCCTCAAGGGTCTAAATGGTCCACTCAATCTGGCCATCAGTCTGAGGATGGAAGGTGGTTCTTAGACGATGCTCTATCCAAAAATCCTTCTTCAACCCCTTCCATAACCAGGAAGTAAACCGTGCATCACGGTCGGAGACAATTGACGATGTTACTCCAAGTAGCCGCACATTCTACTACACATAGACTCACCCCATGATCTCTAGTGAACCCTTCTCTCTGATCAGTAAGATGTCGGATAACTTGGTGATTCTATCGAAGAGAAATGAAATCAAATCTTGACCCATTGATGTACGTGGATGTCCTGTCATTATGTCCATTGATATCCCATCCCACATTCACTCTGGGACCTCTAAAGGCTAAACCAAGCCTATTGGTACCTGGTGCTCCGTCTTCAATTGCTGACAAGTGAGGCATCGAGAGACAAACTCTACTACTACCATCTTCATACCTAGACACTACTGCTGACACCGAATGTCCTGGTACATATTTTCCACTCCTAGATGTACCTCTTTAGGGGATTTTTGGAACACCATAAACACTTCCTCTTGAAGTGACACTAGCACCACAGTACGTCCTCTGAAGAGTATTACTTAATACCCACCTTCATAAAATCCAACATGTGTTTGCCCAATGGATTTTTGAGCACATCGTGACTCACAATAAATGTCCCCAAGCTGTTCCTCACTAACTGACTGAAGATGTGGGGGTGACTGTAAGGGACCGAAGGAAAACTAATCCACCACTATCCAAAAATGATATATGCAAAGCTTCCAGTTTCTCTGTTTCCTCACCTAGTATTTGTATACCATATATCTTCTTGAGTGCATCTTCTACAACATTCCCCATTATAGGAGTTTAGACTATCTCAAAGTCATAGTCCTGGAGGAACTCAATCCATCACCGCTATCTCAGGTTCAGGTCCTTCTAAGAGAATATATACCTGAGACTCTTATGATAAGAGTACATGGTAAAACATTCACCCTTCAGATATTATCACCACATCATCAAGGGGAATACCATTACTGCTAGCTACAGGTCATGGGTAGCATATTTCTTCTCATGTTGTCTTAGATGTTGAGAAACATACGTGATCAATACTTTCTTCTACGTCAGGACACATCCGAGTTTGGTCCTTGATGTGTCGTAGTAGACTACATACTATTATCCTTCCTCTTGAAGCCTCAAGATGGGGGCACTAGTCAGCCTCTACCTCAGATCCTGAATGCTATGCTGGCATCTCTCTATATAGATGAAGGGTTTTCCCTTCTCCGTCAAGGCTGATAGTGGTGTTGCAACTCTAGAGAAGTTTGGAACGAACCTCCTGTAGTAACTAACCAAACATATGAATCTTCTTACCTCCATCACACTTTTGGGTTTCTCCCAATCAAGAACCGCCTCAATATTTACTGGATCCACTACAACTCCAGCCCCCGAGATGATGTTTACTATGAAGTGATCCTCTTGGATCCAAAACAGGAACTTCGTGACTTATCATAAAGCTGGTGCTCTCAGACTGTGTCCAGTACAACCTGAAAATGGTAGGCATGCACCTCCTCAGTAGTAGAGTAGATCAGAATTTTTTCGATGAAGACTGCGACAAAGCAATGGTGGAAGGGATGGAAAATCAAGTTCATGAGTCCCATGAATAGTGCTTGAGCGTTAGATATGCCTAAAGGCATAACCAAGAACTCATAGTGGTCGTACCGACATCTCAATGCCCTCTTCTACACATCCTCATCTAGAAAGTTGAGATGGTGATAACCTGATCTGAGGGCTATCTTTGAGAACCATTGTTGTCCCTTCAACTGATCAAAGAGGCCGTCAATCCTCAGGAGTGGGAACTTGTTCTTCATAGTCACCTTGTTCAGGGGACAGTAGTCAGCACAAAGTCTCAAGCTTCCATTTGCCTTCTTGGAAAAAAGAATCAGGGTTGTCCAGGGAGAAACACTAGGCTAGATGAATCCCTTCCACTACAAGTCCTCCATCTATACCCAAATCTCAAAAAGATCAGCAGGAGCCATCCGTTATGCTAGTGTAGATATGAGTGTCGTCTTAGGGTAAAAGTAAGTATAGAAGTCCACCTCTCTGGGAGGAGGATGTCATGGAACATCGTCAGGGAAATCATATTCATACTTGTCCTCCACTATAGGATAGCTCGGACTCTCCACAACAACCACTCAGAGGGTAAGGTAGGCCAACTGATGAGTGATCGGCGGCACCCTTTTCCGAGTAAGTCTGTCATATACTGCAAAGGCTACATTCTCTCCGGTGAAGGTAAAACTGGTCCCATCCATATAGAAACACCACACATTGTGCCTAATATAGTTAATGTGAGCTTAGACAATAGATAAATAGTCCATATACAAGATTGAGTCATAAGTCCTCAACGTCGCTATGGGGGCACCTCAGCCGATGCTCTTGCTTCCTGGAGTAATATCACACTGCTGGCACCAGTTCATAATCATCGAGTCTGCTCCCGTAGGAGTCTCTAACCATATGGATCGATCCAACGGCTCCATCGGAATCTCTGAGCTCCGAATGAGGGCAGTGGGAATGAATGAGTGCTTGGCACTTATGTTTATTAGAACTGCAACTAAGGTAAAGTAGGCACTGATTTTAACTCATATAATATCCAAAGCGCAATGATCGTAAGCCTCAGATACTTGGAGTTGAGATCTAGATTTTCCACCTTCTCCCCGTAGTCGGGGTGGACCTCCTGGTGGTGGTGTTGGTAACACCTTGAAACGTCATCCACCACCAACGGAACGGCCAGATCCGCTGCCACGTTCTCCTGTTCCCTGTGGACCGCCTTGGAGAAATATCTTTCTTAGCCTAGGGTGTCCTTCGATAGTATACTTATCATCCGTACGGCGGGTCGGACAATCACGAGCCATGTGACCCAGCCCACCGCATGTGTAACACTATCGACTCCTATTATATCTAGCTCAAACTCCAGTGCCCTTCAGAACCGATCCCGATTCATGCGGTCATCCACCTATATGTCTAGTCCTCTTGGACCTCTGCTACATCTGTTTACTGCCAGCTGCAGAAGACTCCTCTAAGTGTTGACTAGTGGTGGGTCTTGCTACTGGAGATTTCTCAGTAAGGAAACTCTCCACTAAGAGGGCCTGCTCTAACACCCTGGATGTGTCAGGATGCTAAGGGAGATCATCGAATCCTGGATCGCTCGCCTAAGCCCCTTCATAATGGTCCAGGCCTGAATATGTGTCACATACCACATCAGTGGAGTTGCGTGAGAGGTCTGTGAACATCACTGAGTACTGAGCCACATTCATGTTGCCTTGCTGCAGACTAAGTAGCTTCATTATGCGCACTGTGCAAGGAGTCATGGTGACAAACGCTGCCCGGAACTGGCTCTTGAAGTCTTCCCAGAGAAGCATTATCTCATTGTGAACTTAGACCATCAGGATCCGCCATCATCCCACTGGTACCTCTATAAGGATGGCAGTAAGAATCACCATAAGGTCGGATGCTGTACCTAATAGTATGAAGACTCTCACTAAATCATCCCGCCAATCCTCAGCAGCCTGCGGGTCCATCTGTCCCCTGAGGTGGGGAGAATGTAAAGACCCAGAAATTCCGTGGAAATTATTTTCTTAAATACAAGGAAATTTTTCGAGTCCACAAAAATTGATGGTTCTTGATTCTGAGGCCTGGGGTGATGGGAATCAATTTATGACATTTTGTTCGGGTACGTTCAGTAAACGTACGAGAAGGTTTTTATATCATTTGGACCAGTGCTCGGAATTAAAATATGAGGACGTTGTTGAATTTGCAGCACCGATATTCGCTTAAGGAGACTTTCACTTCGACGATAGTGGGTCGAGAATAAATGTTAGTTTTGTGGCTTTCATGATAAACAACAAATTAAAGTGAGCTTCACTTTATTTTTGATTGAGCCGCCATGTGGGTGTTTTGAAGAGGGTACCACTGAATCTAAAACCTCTTTGTGGAGGTTGGAAGTGGGGACCACAAGGAAATAACCTACAATGAGAGGTTATGGTGGTGGGGACCACCACGGCTCAACCTCCCCTGTGGGTTTTATGTGTGGGGACCACCCGAGAACACATAACTTCCCAATTTGAATAATAGGGGTGGGGACTACTCGACCCCTATTAATGGGAGGGAATGAAAATCCCTCAACTCCCCTCATTAATGAGGGGGATCCCCATGACCTCCTCTACAATTTATTGTGCCACCACCTTCCCTTTATTTTTTTTGATCCGATGCATAATTTATTATGCCAATCCTTCACATTAATTAGCTGGATCCAATTACATTGTTTCATCCAACATGAATATTGTGACAATGAATTAATAAGATATCACAATATCATATTATTTTGGTTGGCATTGCTTTTTTGGGGGAACTTGGGAGAAGAGAGAAAATTTCCCAATGAAGAACGAAGAACGCTTGTGAGGAGCGGCTTCGACTTCCTTTCTCGGATCCTACTAATGCAGAGCGTCTTCCACAACTGATGTGCAAGCTCGGGATTGAAAGTATGTGGAGGACGTGAAAAATGGAGTCAATAAAATATTCCTCTCCATGACTCCATCGGCGATGAACGAACAATGGTAGGGGATATTTTATTGAATAACATTACCTTTCTTTTTCTCTTCCTCGGTTAGAATAGAATCATTATAGACGTTGTAAAACAATTGAAGTTAATATTTCATACTTCATGATTAGAAAAATGATACCACCATAAATACGAAGGGTGCAGGCCAAACCAACTTGGCCTGACCGCTCTTCCATTATTGTTTGTGATGATCTTCGGCATGGTGATGAGGTGACAGAACGACGAAGGCAACGACCACCCTCCTCGTGGCCTCTGTGAACCGCGTTGCTCCCGCAGTGCTCCAACCAAACCAACTCCTCCACCATAGGGATAAACTGCACCGTCCGCTGGCTTATGAGACTCACCGGCCTCTACGCCCGTCGTCCGAGCCAACCATGCCGACCTGACCTTCCAGCCGCCCACCGACCAGCCCAACACCCAACACGGCCGCCATACTACTCGCCTGGTGCCCTGCACGGCTACCCTCCGGCCTACCCAGCACCCTGATCGGCTACCCTCCAGCCCGCCTGGGACCCTGCTCGGCCCCTCGTTGGCCCGCCTGGTGACCTTCTCGGCCGTCGGCCCTCCCGGCCGCGCCCTTCCCGGCCGCCTACAGGCTTGGCAGCGCCCCGCGGGCCCACCCGGCCACCTCCCAGCCTTCCCAAACCCCTCTTAGTCTCCCAGCCTCCTGAGCCGCCACTAGACCGAACTGATGCCCTAGCCGCACTAGCCTTGTGAGCCAGCTCGTAGCCCCCCTCACAGAGCCCTGGCCGAACCGGCCTAGCCATGCCCTTAGGGCTGAGCCGCGCCAGCCCGCACCCTCGCGGCACTCTGGGCCGACCCGCCCATGCGGCCTGATGGGTTGGGCCCAGCGTTCCGGGACGAACCTAACTGGATGACCCACCAAATGGGCTAGGCCTGACCCAACAGGTCTAACTGAGACGACCCAGACCGAGTCAGCCCTGACTAAGTTGGGTCGGGTCAGTCTGACCGGGTCGGACCAGACTCGGGCCCACTACCGACCCCTTGAATTTTTTTGGCCATATCTTATTGTAACAAACCCAAATGATAAAATGGTTAAATAACTAAATGATATGACTCATGTAAAAAAAGAGTTTATTCCTTTTTAGGAGCCTTTCTGATTAGAACTCCACAGTTTTGCGTGCTTTGCCTCGACTAGTGATCAGGATGGGTGACATTCTGGGATGTTTCCCAGGGTATGGGCGAGCGAGGAAAAAACACACTTAAAAGGACAAGTGTTGTCATTTGGGAACAATAATTAGTCACATTACCCATTCGGGCATTTGGGTGGGCCTAGGCTAGGGACCTCGTGTCTCTAGGGCAACTGGTGGGTGGGGCTAAGTTATTACAAGGTTCCTTCATAAATTTTATTACCCAGTCCCTTTAACCTGATCCCACTAAATATTAGATGATTTAATGAAATGTAAAAAATGTTATACCCAAATTACAAATGAATACTTTCTCTACTTGAGAAGACTAATGAACAACATACATTTTGATCCTTATAATGGATACATTAATGACATAATCGATTTTTGAAATTTAACATGGACAGAAAACTTTGATCCCTATTTGTATTCAAGCTATAATTACCTCTGTTTGAGTTATGTAGGCTGAGATATAACTTAATAACTAAGGTGGGCTCCATTTTGTATGTCATCAAACATAGTATAATTGATTTATTTTCATGGATTTTTTTTAATTGAACATGGGTACAAAAGAAAAATTTGTATCCCAAAAGAATAGAAAGCTGAAAAAGGAATCATTAAATTTGGATAAAAATTGTAAAATATATAGTCAAAATAATGATGATCCAAAAAAATTATTAAATTTATAGAATTAAACAATTTTCCCAATTAAACCCAAAATCCACCAAAACACTAAAATGATGAAAATAAAAAAAAACTTGCTTTTTGGAAGGGGTGAATGTTTAAAAAAAATGAAAAATAATTTAGATATTATCCTTACCAACTCTCACACACATATCACTTGACTCCCAAACAATTAAAAATCGAATCAAATAATATTTAGAACACATACCAATTAGATCCACCAATTTTATACTAAGAAGCCTATGTATATCACTTGGACTCCCCCATATTACAAATTAATAATTTTACGAATTGAGGATACTAATGAACAACCTTCAATTTTTTCCTTGCAATTGATACTTTAATTAAACAATCGATTTGTAAAATTTAATGTGGAAATGGCACATTGATCCCTATTTATATTCAAGCTATAATTACCTCTGTTGGAGTTGTGTAGGCTGAGATATAATTTAATAACTAAGGTGGGGTCCATTATGTCTATCATCAAACATATACTAGTTTATTTATTTTTATGGAACTTGTTTTTGTCGAATTGGCCATAGGTCTAGAAAAAAAAGTTGACTCCCAAATTAAAGGAAAGCATAAAAAACAATTGATAAAATTGGATCAATATAGTAAAATATATACTCAATATAATGAAGATCTGAAAAATTATTAAATTTCAAGAATTCAAAATTTTTCACAATTAAACACAAAATCCACAAAAAACACTAAAATGATGAAAATTAATAGAAATTGATTTATTGGAAGGGGTTAAATCATTAAAAAGTTATGAAAAATAATTTAAATATTATCTTTTCCAACTATCACACACTTATCACATGCACTCCCATACAAGTCAAAATCAAATCAAATAAAATTTTGAACACATGCTAATTAGATCCACCATTTTCATAGTAATAATTATAGGGATATAATGCCTAATTTAAAGAAAATTATTCCATGTTCTCCACTAAGATCATTAAATATTTCCCCTATTCATTTCACAACCCATGAACACAAGAAACCAACCTCACATTTATTTTATCTCATTTGAGAAATGATAATTTTCAGCAATTCTTTTTTCATCCAAACAAATGAAAGAGTCACTATAATCATGATAAATTCATAAATCTACACCCATGTTAAGTCAAGGAAATTATATGATCATGTGGGATTTTTAGAATTTTTAGGTGCCTTTATGTTGGTAGAATTATGATAAGAAATATTTTTAGTTGGAATGGGGAGGGATTAGAAATTTTTGGATAAAAATTGCTCAATTCAAATTTTCACCCATGTATGGTATCCTCCTCAGTCAAATTAGTTGAAATGACATTCAATATCTTTAATACTCATGTACGGTTAACATATATTAGCATTTCATCTGAAAAAAATTAAATCATCTCAAACATGATTTTTATTGAAATCCCCAGAAAAGGCACAACTTTATTCCTCCAGTAGAAGACCTAGAAATACACATATTCTATTATCATGACAGCTCCAGAAAAGGAAAAAAATTCAAATTATTATTTTTCAGTATAAATAAAAACATTTCAGAGAAAAATTTCCACTCAAAGTATCACCAAATGTGGTATCACAATACAAGACAACTTCTCCCACACTTATGTTTTACTAGGTTATGAAATTTCACTTCTAGAGAATAATGAATAGGGGGAATTATCTAGTCATATTGTTAACTGAACAGGATATTCATAGATTCTAAGGGCTACATGGATTTAATGTAAAAGGTAGGAAATAATGAATTTTATTTTATTTTAAGGGGTTCTATAATACCAATGAAATGCCTCGACCATTTAAAACACAAGTACCTCAAACCCTCATGTTTTGAAAATAATAAATCAAATTATGGTTAAAGAAATCAAGGCTTGGTTCTCTTATGATGTGAGGATCATGGAAGGAATATGGCCAAAATGGTTCAAAATCTTCATAGGAAAGTGATTTCAAAGATAAAAATAGTGACATGTGGAATGCGATTAAAAACTCAATGTTATTTTCATGAAATTAAAAAATAATTATACATGAATCAAAGTAATTTTATGAATTCATTTAAGCCTAGTTTCATCGAATAAATTGGTTAACTCTTTTAAATGGATTTCTAGAATTGTAATGATAATCATTTCAGTTGAAAATTTTCAAAAAATACACTGAAAATGTAAAATAAACACACATTTTTTCAGTCCCATTAAAGAATAAAATAAATATCTTAAAAAATAAAGTTTCTCTCACCCAAACATAAATGATGTAGTTTCCTAAATGAATTAAAATGGAAATAACATGGTACAAAATATTTAATAGAATCAAATTAATCAAGAATGTTTAATAGAGAGGTTTGAGCTAAAGGTTTTTATTGATACACAGGTTGGAGGAGAGTGATATCCTCGATAAGAGTTTATTGAATGATCCTATATAATTTCATCATCTTAGGTCCATTAACATTTAATGGAACATGATCTCCATATTTCACAATCTACATAGCATCAGAAGGATATATATGGGAAATAATAAATGAACCCTCCCATCTTGAAAAATGTTTACCTAGAATCAGGGTGAGTCTTGAGTTGAATAATAGAACTCTATCTCCCATATAAAAGTCTTTTGGTTGGATCATCTTGTCATGAGAGCCTCTTGGTATCTCATTGTAAATCCTACAATTTTCTAATTCTTCAATTTTAATTTCCACCATATCTTGTAACTACAATATTCTCTCTTCCCATCTCTTTCAAGATCCATCATTATCATCCTAAAAAAAAATTCTTATACTCCAAATACATAGGCAGGTGAATTGTTTTTAATAAACCAGCCTTTATGGAATAATTTAAATTAGTTTTTTGTAGGTTGTCATGTAATCCCATAATGTGTATTCTATCCATTGCCACCAATCCTGCTAGATTGGATTAACAATACTATCTAAAATTCTATTGATTTATCTAATGGACACTCCAACAAGAATATTTGTCTGTGGGTGATAGGGAATAGATTGTTGGATGGAGTAGAATACGCAAGGGGGGGTTTGAGTATCTATAAAAATATATATTTTAAAAGGTGTTGTTAAATAGGTATCCTCTTCATGTTAATTACAACCCAGTTAATCAAAGTAATATGATTATAATGTTTTGATTGTTTAAATAACATCATAAAAGATTGATTATTTCTTATTAATAATTATAGTTATTAATATTACTTTAGAAACTATTTTTATAAGACAAAGTGATTATATCTTCTTTCCATGATTCACTATAAAAGTATGTTTAGAGATATCTGAGTTATATAGTTAAAGAGTAAAATAGAGAAACCTAAAGATAATAGAGCATATGATATACAAAAATTGGTTCAGTCTCAAGCTAATACCTAATCGACTCCTCTTGGTGATCACCTACCACCATGATTTGTATATAAATAAACATGATCCACACCATGGATCGTTGTTAAACAATATTACATAAGACGGTGATGGTATCACAAATACCTCATCTATAGTTCTTCGTGAGTACAAAATACTAGGCCAAACAAGGACCTATTTTACACTTATTCATGGGTATACATAATAGTAAATGAGATTTTGAGAAAGGATATCTTGTATCCTTCAGTTTATTGTACGACATAGAGTGTGTTATTATACAGAAACACACACATCTGTAAAGTTAATAAAAATAAACACAATAGATCAGAATTATTGAGATTGGTTTATAAATGATCTGGGTGTTAGTATTTGTAGCTCTGGACTTCTAAGATGGAGTAGATGTATAACTCAGGTCCTCATCTGGAAAATAGAGTGTCGCAAGTAAGATAGATTTGGATTTTGTTCTTCACGGGGTTCTATAACACGAAGATGTTATTGGGATTCTATTATTCTTCGTCTGTTCTTCAGTATAATTCGGTTTCAAGAGACAATTCGTAAGAAATTATTCTGTTTTGATGCTCATACCCACCAGCTTTTTTGTTTGTATATTGTTTTTTCAATAGGATTTTTCCGCCACTTGTTTTTGGGCCTCAAAATCTTTTTATCTGGGAGTGCATGTGTTAGAGATGATATGTTGCATGTATTCTGCACCATGTACCTTGTACTGTCCAATGATATGTCTACAAAGAAACATTAATTATGTATATGCATTAAAATCATCAAATATGACCATTAGAGATTAAATTGAAATATGGAAAAAATATATTCTTAAATGGTGTCACAGTATGTCATGGAAACTATGTCTCCTTCACATGGCATCTGGGTTAGTCACGGTGTCTTGTTCACAGTTTCTGATAGTCATGGTGTCTTGTTCACGGTGTCTTGTTCACAGTGTCTCGTTCCCAGTGTTTGAATTTCCACAGTGTCTCAATGTTCACGATATCCACTTCGCAGTGTCTGATGTCACAATGTCTGCTTCATGGTGTCCACTTCACGATGACTTTGACATAGGAATATATCTTTATTCAAACTTAACGAGTGATACTTATTGAATTAATTATACATAACCATTTAATAGAGAAATCATTATAAAGGTAAATCAAGGATAATATAAATTAATTAAATTGAATTTAGAGAAATAAATATCTGGAATGGCTCTTCCTAAAGCATGATATTACTCAAAAAAATAATACACATGATTTTATATAATTTACAGGATTTAACCAGGTTGAATAGGATTTGTGATCATTATAACATGATTAGTACAAGAAGAGTCCAATAATCTCTCCCTTTTTGATGATCACAAATCATGTTGTTTTAAAATGTATATTTGATTAAACTATAGATTTAGAGATAAATGTCATACATATAGAAACTTTTCCCCATTTTTTGATTATCACAAAAAATTAAATAAGAGAGGTCATGAAAAGTGATCATTTCATTTGAGAAAATATGATCTAGTAAAAAAATAATGGAGAAAAAAAAGCAACGTCATTCCTATAAAAAGGACGTAAGAATTGTGCTTTTTCACTAACTGGTATTCTCTTTGCCTTTATCTATAGTAGCAAAAGAGGAAGCCATAGGAGTAGAGGTCAAGGTAGAATAAGGGAGTCAGGTGGTCGATAGAGAAGGTAAAATAAGGCCTTGAAAAATAGAGGGAGCCAGAGTAGGTGTAGTAGAATACCGAAGAAGTTGTGTATGAAGTATCCGAAGCCTAATTTAACTCAGATCTTGGTAGAATGAAATAGTAGAGGAGGCGAGGCTCGAGGTGAAGGTATGAAATACAGGTCTTAGAGGTGAAGTCACAGGTGCAATAATGAATGTACTCTATACATGAAGTTAAGGCCTCAGATGTTTAATGAAATACGTAATGATCTCACCACCATACAACATGGATTTCTCAAAATCATTCAAGTTTTACATAAAATTATCCATCAATCAAGTGAACTATATGAGCTTTTTAACATTAACCTTGAATTCTTAAGTAACAGGTGGAATCCACAGATTTTCCTCAAAATACTTGAAATTATTAGTCGTGACTGTCTTGGTGATGATTCTGTTGAAGTAGAAATCCACTTTATTAGCAACCTCTAGCTGAGAATCATTAGCAATTTTTTAATGAATTTTGACCAGATCAAGATATTCTTCACTGTTCTTGAAAACTGAAGAGAGAGAATCTTTATTGAATCCACTGTGCACATCTGAAGCTCCCCTTTGACCATTGTTCGAAGAAGATAACTGACTAAATAGGGTTGAAAGGATTGACCAGAGGCTTTAGAAGTATTGAAAGTGGTGGTGAGAGATTTCAGTTGATTTAGTAGTTTCTGAAGACACCCCGTATACTCAGTAGTGAGTTTGTTTAGATTAACCACATTCTCTCTCATCTCCTTCACAATATGTTTTTTCCTTTTAGTGACATTTTCATATAACGATGCTAGGTGTGGCTGAATATCAAAGACAACATTCGGTGGGGTTTGAGGAACTTCAGGTTCTATAGGATGAGAAATTTTTTATGATCTCGAATGCAGCTCTTTCTGCATGTCTTCAATAATGCCCCTTAGGGTCTTCACTTCATCACATAGTAGTCTATTCTCAAATCATAATTCCTATATCTCATAAATAAATTTGGGTTGTATTTTGTAGATAATTTTCTACAACAATATAGATGCATCTTTCTCACTTAGATGAGTCACAAGAGCAGTTTGGGAATTCAATACTTTTTCAACACAAGAAAAAAGGGTAGCACCAAATTCCTTTAGATCATCCATACTCACAATGTATGGTTATTATGATGACTGTTCATAAATAGGTACTCATACAGTCTCATGTTCCTTCTCAAGAGAAATATTAGAAACATAATTCATTTGGAACATATTAGAAAGTTCATGGCCTTTTACTAAAACTTGCTGAGAGTCATCCACATCATAGAAATAGGGGAACTTATGTTGAGTGCTTACAGGGCTTGGATCGACCAAATTTTGTACATCGATAGATTCCAGACCTGGGGGTTGCTCCCCCCCAATAGTTGCATCCTCCTCAGAACTGAGAGACATAGGATCATGATCTAATTCCAAAAACTCATCACGTAGTTTTTCACCCGTTTCCTACCTAGCCAACTGAAAAGAAAACTCTATTCTTTCCTCAGCAGAAGAAATGATTTAAAGAACATATTGTTCCACTGGTAGTTCCTCATGGTCATATCCTTGCATAGTAGGCAATTCTTCCTCTTTAGGTTCACCCATAGAATTCTTTTCAGTTTTTTGGGAAGCATATTCTATTTCAACTTTGGCTTGATCTTCCAGATTAACAAAACCATTCTGAGCAAGGACCTCTTTTTTAAGAACTTCACACAGAATAAGAGTAATGTCTTCCTCAGCAAAAACAGTTTCCCTGGGAGGCACAACAACCTATTCTACTTCTTCAAAATAGTATAAAATATACTCCTTTGGTTCCAAACCAGGATCATAAATATCTCTTGGTCTTGAGGTATGTTCCACAGGATTAAATTTTTTAAAAAGTCTATCATTGTCTTCTACCCATGACTTTTTCCATGGGTTACAAATTCTCTTCATCCTTTTGATAGTGACTTTTTAAAGGAAATACTGACGATCCTTTATAACTTTCTCATTAGGTCCAACCATACCATCGGAAAGAAGCATGGCTGAGATAAGACCAGAGTAAAATAAGGAGGTTGAAATGGATGTAGCTTTGATGAGTTCACGCATGTGGTGACTGTTATACTTTCATAGCTTGAACATGTTCCCATTTATTCATAAGGTGGATCAAAAAACGCATCCTGATATTTCAAAACAAAAAAATCACCATTTTTTTGGGCTAACCAGATTCTGAATAAACTATAAAAGAAGCCTTAATTCTCTACCTAATTCAGCAGCAATGGCTCTACTCTTAGTTCCATTTTTAGTTTGGGCTTTCAAATCATCCTCCAGATCATAGAATTCTGTTGATGGTGGAGGTCCTCTAGGATAATACTCATTGAGGCCTTCATGAGGTATCCTAAGGCATGCAACCCAAAACCTCTAAGTGAATGAGAATTTTTTCCCATTGATCCAGCTTCTCACAATATATCCATATTCAGACTCAAAGGTAAACTGAACATATTGATAAAACCGAGAAACTAACTTAAGATATAGAGGTCTATATTCGTTCCAAAATCACACTATCCAAACTTGCACATTTATAAATTTTAGAACCTGAGACTTACATGACAGAATCCATTTGTGGAAAACCTTTTTCATAGGTATGAAAACTCATTTTACCATATTTGGGTTTATAGGACCTTCGGGTGCTAGCTTGGGTGCAATTTGCTTCATCATTGCAATATGTTTCTCAAGAGTCGATTTTGAAGGGTGTTTCATCCTGGGAATCCACTGAAGGTTTGAGAAAAGGAGAGATTAGGGTCTTAGGTTTGAAGAAGGATTCAAAATGAGTAAATAGAAGAAAGTACAAGTGACGAATCAAGTGATACTTTCTTTATTTTTTTCATTTTATAAAAATATACATCCCAAAAGTATAAACGTAGGAAAAAAAGTGAAAAGAATAATTACCATGATACAATTTTTAATTCATATTAAATAAAAGCTTTACAGTGACACATATTAGGTCTTTACAGTGAGATAGATAACAAATGTTATGGTGAGATAGTAACTGATCATTATGGTGAGACAATATTATGTTGAGAGAGTAACTGAGCATTACTGTGAGATATAAACTACTTGAATGAAGTCATGAAGCACTAACTGTGAAATCGTAATCATAAAACAGTAAAATATAAAACAGTAATACAATTACATAAGATTTATCATGCCTAATTCATGTATGATGTCATCTATTATTTCAGTATTTATTGGTTTGGTAAATATATCATCAAGATAATACTCAGTGCCATTTAAATCAAAAGTGATATCTCCATTTTTATAATGATCTCTCAAAAAGTGATGTCTTATATCAATGTGCTTTGTCCGAGAATGCGAAACAGGATTTCTGAGATGTTAATAGCACTTGTGTTGTCCATGTTTATAGGTACATGTCTGAATTGATATCCATGATCTAGTAATGTATGTTTCATCCACAAAATTTGTGCACAACAACAGCCAACATCTATGAATTCACCTTCTGCAGTAGATAATGCAACAATATTTTGTTTCTTCCTACAACATGATACTAGTGACTTGACTAAAAAGATACACATTCCAGAGGTTATTTTTCCATCTAACTTACAACCACCGAAGTTAGCATCATAATAACTAACTTATTCAAATGATTTTCCTCTGGGATAGAATAATCATATATTTGGTTTATGATTGAGGTATTTGAAAATTATCTTTATAGCATTTAAATGTGACTCTTAAGGATTTTCATGAAAATGTGCACATATATACACAATAAACATAATGCCAAGTCAACTAGAAGTTAATTAGAGTAAACATCCCACCATTCCCTTATAAGTGTTTTGATCAACAGATTTTCCATCTTTATCAAGATCCAACTTACAAGTGGTACTCATGTGAGTGTTACTACTTTTAGTACTACCAAATCGAAAACATTTTGGAAGATCTCTAGTATATTTACCTTGAGTTAATATAATACCATCATTTTTTTGAATGATTAGAAATCTAAGAGAGAATATTAGTTCACCCATTTAACTCATTACAAATTCATTTTGCATCATTTTAATAAAATAAACACATAAAAAATTTCACGAGGATCCAAAAATAATGTCATCTACCTAGATTTGATCAACTAAAAATCATTAGAAATTAGTTTTTTAAAATGGTTCTGATCACCAATTCCATTTGTAAATCCTCTGGAGATAAGAAAAGTACTTAATCTATCATACCAGGATATCAGTGCATGTTTTAAACAATATAATTATTTTGATAATTTAAAAATATAATTTTGAAAATAGGGGTTCATAAAACAAAATGGTTGTTCAAAAAAATAATCCTCAGCTATATACCCATTTAAGAATTCATAGTTAACATCCACTTGATATAGTTTTAAATTCAGATGTGCTGCATAGGCAAGCCGAATTTTGATGGATTCAAGTCTAGATACTAGTGCAATGTTCTCCTCACATTCAATTCCTTTATCTTGACTATAGCCTTGAGTAACCAATCTTGCATTTTTTCTATCAATGTTACCTAAATCATCTACCTTATTTTTAAACACCCATTTACTGCCTAGGGTGAATGTGTTCTTAGGACATTCATCATGTTTTCAATCTTTGTTACTTTTAAACTGATTAGGTTCTTATAGAATAGCCATCACCGAAAATTCAAAATTTATAGCATCATTAATGTTTTTTGGTTCATGTTGTGACATGAAGAGTTGTTGTTCATCATGATTTCTATGAGAAGCTCAAGATTGAGTTTCTTTTTCTATGTTTCCAACAACAGAATCTATGGAATAGTTTTTAAGAGTTCTAGTAGCTCTAGTAAAGGAGGGACTAGTGATTTCATGTTCATCTATAAGATCAAGTTCATTGTGACATGAATATGGGTATTTCTAGAACTGGATGTTTTCACATATTCGTTCATAGAAGGGTTTAAGGATTTTGAATTGATGTTCAGATTTCAAACATCATCCTCCAGGTTTTCTAGAGAGGTTTTAGACTCATGTGGATCTGTTTCGTCAAATTTTACATAGACAGATTCTTCAACACATTTATTAATTTTATTAAACACTCTATAGGCTCTACGAGAAATGGAATATCCTAATGAGATGCCTTCATCACTTTTGGATGCAAAATTTTCAAGATTTTCCTTAGTATTAAGGATATATACTTTGAAACCAAAAAAATCATGTAGTTACCCATGGGTCTTCGATTGTTCCGTATCTCATAAGGTGTCCTTTTATGAATAGGTCTGATCAACACTATATTGGTTATGTAGCATGTTGTATTGACAGCTTCATCCCAAAAATAAATAGGCAGTTCATATTCACTAAGAATTGTTCTAGCAATCTCTTGCAGGGTTCTTTTACAACATTCTACAACTCCAATTTTTTGAGGTGTTCTAGGTGTGGAGAAATTTTGATTATAACTATTTTTTGAGGAAAATGATTCAAACTATTGATTCTCAAACTCATGGCCATAATCACATATTAAGGATTTAAATCTATGTCCACTTAGGTTTTCTACAGACCTGACATATTTAGTAAAATAAGAGCAGGCTTCAATATTATAAGAAATTATGAATGTCCATGTATATCTTGAAAAATCATCTACATGGACATAAAAATTGTGCTTCCCATTTAAACTAGAAACTCTAGATGATCTAAACAAATATATGGGAACAAGTTCGATATTTTGAGAAGTTGACACTTCTTTCTTTGGATTGAAGAAAACATTATGTTGTTTTCCCTTTTGATAAGGATTATATACATTGTCATTTGGAAACTCTAGTTTGTGTAAGTATTTAACTAGGATTTTTCTAGTTTGTTTTATAAGGATGTGAATATTACACTTTCCTAGTCTTCTATGCCAGAGACAAGACTCTTTATAAAATACACATAATCATAAATCATATTGAGAAGCTATGGAATTGATGTTAATAGAGTAAACATTCTCATTTCATAATGAAGAAAATATTAATTCTTCTTTTAGATTTAAATATATTTCAAGAATCATTTTAAAATCTAACATCAAATCCATCATCATATAAATGTGAGATACTATGAAAATTGTATTGTAATCCATCAAAAAACAGTACTTTATAAATCAATATTGAATTAGAGTAACCGATTTGGACAAGGCCAATAATATTTTCCATAGCATTGTCACCAAATGTGACATGTCATACATCTATTTTGATTTTGTTCTTGAAGCATGTGTATTCTCGTATCATATGCCTTGAACATACACTTCCCCAATACCATAGTCTTTTATAGAAACTCTTTAAGCATCTTTTCTACAAAATTATTATGTCGAAATAGATTTTGGTACCCATACATGTTTGGGTCCAATAATATTAGTAATATGTGCTTTAGGAACCCATAATTGATTCATAAGTTTCCTATAATAATTAAGTAAAGTATTTGAAAAATAAACGCTATTTTATCTGGAAAAACATGAAACAGTAGACAATGTATTATAACATGAATACGTTGATTTGTGTCCAGAATTGGAAGTAAAACTGTATGTCCTAGATTTAGAAACAAACTTTATTCTACCAAGATTTCTTTTGCCAAGTTGATAACTGATGGTAGTTTTGTAGTTAGTGGCAATTTGTTTTCCTATAATTTGGGTATGGGTATTATTTCCATTGTTAAACTAACCTAGGTAATTATTCAATTACTTATTAGCCATGTTTAATTCATTGTTCACTTTGAGAAGTTAGGAATTTTTATCCTTTTTAGTTGTGAGTTTAGATTAAATAATCACAGTTGGAGCATGCTATTTTTTTAATGATTTATATTTTTCCATTAGTTTGTTACATTCTTCATCCATCATGTTACAGTGTTCAAAATTTATTCATTAGTCATTTTTTTCAGAGTCAATCTCATTTTCAGAATAGTACGAATTATGTACATGAGACTCCACTGTAACCTCATATGTGTTTGTCTTAAAATACATATTTGCTTTGTTAGCATGCTCATCATGTGATGTTTCTAAGTCACTTGAATTGTCCTCAAGGGAACTCAAGTTTTCTTTTATTTCATTTTTGTACTTCCTATCCTTGTCTTCATATATCCTTTTTTAAATGAGAATTGGATAGTCAAACATGAAATGTACTTTGTTCTTACATTCATATCAGAAAATTTCATTAGCCATGTCACTTATTTTCCAGTCCTTCTTCCAATTTTCTTTTTGTTCATATTTTCCCTTGAAGTTAGGCTTTTAGAAAAAGTTCTTCTTCTTGTAAAATCTTTTAAATATTCTGGATAGTTGATCCATCGCCTCATCACTATCAGGTGTTTATTTTTCACTAGTTGAGCATTCTATAGAATCTTCCAATTCCCTTTGCCTTTTTGTTTAGAGGTGGTGGTCTTGAATGCAACATATTTATTTTTTGATCATCCTCCTCCTCCTTGTTGAATTTTAGCTCTTCTTCATACATCATCAGTTTCCCAATGAGTAATTTTATAGGTATCTTGATGATGTCTCATGATTCTCTAATAGAGACAGAGGATCACATCCATCATTCAAGCAGACATCTGAGAATTCTCATTATATGTTCCTTGGCATTGGCTTATCTACCAAGTGAGATCATTTTTTTTATAATCTCATTGAACCAATGATACATGTTAGAAATAGGCTGATCATGTACCATTTTAAATTTATCATATTTGATAGTTTAAGTATTATGTCTAATTTCTTTTATACTAGATGTTCCTTCAGGTGAGACAGACAGGGTATCCCAAATCTCATGGGTAGTTTTACAAGCCGAAATCCTTTTGGATTCCCCATATCCTAAGGAGCTGTATAAAGAATTCATAGCTTTGCAATTGTTATTAGAAGAAGTTTTGTTAGATTCATCCCATGAGATTCTATCTATAGTAAGAATATTATATTCATCTAAAATGGAAGACCAAATTTCAAAAGTTATACTCTCTAAATGCATTTTCATTTTAATTTTTTATTGAGAAAATTTTGTTCCATTATGGAATGGTTGTATGTTGGTTGCAACACATTCCAAAAAATTATCAATAATAACATAATAGGTTTAAGGAAATATAAATTTAGAATTGATAGAAATTTAATGATCATTAATGTATAACTATAATCCCAGTTGATTAAGATTAAACAAAGTCCTAATGAACAGCCTCAGATACCAAATGTTGGTGGGAGTAGAATACTGAAGTGGGGGGGATTGAGTATCTATTAAAATTTCTATTCTAAAAGCTATTCATAAATGGATATCCCCATCATGTTAAATGCTGCCCGATTAATCAATGTAATACGGTTAGAATGGTTTGACTATTTAAATAACTTCATAGAAGAATTATTATTTCATAGTAATACTAATAGTTATTAATATTACTTTTGAAAATATTTTACTAATACAACGGGATTATAACTTCGTCCAAGATTAACTATCAACATAACTTTATAGATTTCTGAATTATATAGTTAATCAATAAAACAGAGAAAACAAAAGTTAGTATCATAGTGGATATACAACATGTGGTTCAGTCTCATGATGTGACTTAATCCACTACACTTGCTGGTCAACTTCCACCAAGAAATTCATATAAATAAACATGATCCACACCATGGATCAAGGTTATATACAGAAGTACATAGGACTGACCAGGCCGCATAAGGACCTCTACAATAGTTATTCATGGGTAAAAACTACCAGACAACACAGGGACCTATTGCACACTTATCTGTGGGTATACACAAGAGTAAATGAGAGTTTGAGTAAGGATATATTTTATCATTTAGTTTAATACAGGAGATAGTGTGTGTTATTATACAGAAACACACACTTTTCGAAAGTAAATAAAATGATACACAATATAGAAGAATGATTGAGATAGGATTAGAAATGGTCTGAATTTTAGTATTTTCATCCTTGGACTTCTGAGATGAAGTAGATTCAGAACTTGGGTCCTCATGTATAATACAGAGTGTTGCATGTTAGAAAAATTCGGCTTGTGTTCTTCATGGTGTTCTACACCACAAAAATGTTATCGGGATTCTATTATTCTTTATGTGTTCTTCATTAGAATCGGGTTACATGAGCCAATTTGTATGAAAGTATTCTATTGTGACGCTCATGCCCACCATCTTTTTCATTTGTATACTGTTTTTCCTATATGAATTTTCCACCGCTTGTTTCTGGGCCGCACAACTCTTTTTATATAAGATTTCATGTGTTGGATCCTACATGATTCATGTATTTTGCATCTCGTACCTCATACTATCTAATGATATGTATATAAAGAAACATTAATTTTGTCAATGAATTAAAATCATTACATATTAAAATTAGAGATTAAAAATAAAGAAGGCAAAATATATTAAAAAATGGTGTCATTGTATATTATGGAAACAGTGTCTCCTTCACACGGTGTCTGGGTTGGTAACAGTGTCTTGTTCACATCATCTGATAGTCAAGATGTCTTATTCATAGTGTCTTGTTCACGGTCTCTCGTTCACATTGATTGAATATTCACAATGCCTGAATATTCATAGTGTCTGCTTAAGAGTGTCTAAAGGTCATGATGTCTGCATCATAGTGTCTGCTTCATGGTGTCTCAGACATATGAAAATATCTGTTTTCAGAATTAAGCAGTGACACATAGAGAAAGAACAAAACATAACCATTTGTCAAAAGAATAATTATAAATGTAAATCACGGATAGTATAATGTAATTAAACTAAATTGGGTGCAATTAAGATCTTGAATGGCTCTTCTTAAAGAATGATAATACTTAAACAATAATACACATGATTCGATATAATTTGACGGTTTTATCTAGGTTGAATAGGATTTGTGATCATTGAAACATGATTAGTACATGAAGAGCCCAACATAGATGTTTTCTAATGAACCCCATACTTCATCATCATATCAACCATTATTCTATTAAAAAAGTTAGTCTCTTGATCACACATGATATCTCCAGGCACTCGAATCTTATAAAACATGTTAACCCTAAAAAGTCACAAACAACCTTAACAGTATCTGTCATTGTAGAGATTTCTTCCACCCATTTGGAAACATAATAAACTGCAAGAAAGATATTAGAATTTCCAAATGATGATGGAAATGATCAGATAAAATATATCCTCCAGACCTAAAAAATATCACAAAAATTATGTGGTTTTTGTGGAATTTCATTCCTCTTTGAAATGTTTCCTAAAAATCGACATTTTTACGTATTTTGAAAAATTCATGGCCCAATAAAGTCTAGATTTTAAATCTTTTATTTATGTTTTTTGAGGTCCATAGTTTCCTTCACAAGATAACATGGGACCAAAATCAATGTTATAACTCATTTCACTTTCAATAAACCTACTTTTTACCACTTAGTTAATGAAAATATTCAAAATAAATGTATAATAAAAATGTATAAGAATTCAGTATATGAATTGGTGACAATTGAAATGATATGGGACCTAATTTTTTTTAGATAATTGGCCTTGTATTCATACCATGTCACTTATCCTTCATCCAATTACAACTAATCTACCAAAAAGTGATCATTCATTTGTTTTTTGGGGATTTCAGCTTCAGTAGTGTTAGGCAGTCTACATAAATGATCAGAATCATAGTAATTAGATAACTTATTGTCCTTGATTGCAATGTAGAATTAATACAAGAGTATCATATACCTTAATATCCTTGGTTTATATTCAACCTTATTCGTCTAGTAATAAAGATATTCATGATAAAAAAACACAGTGACCATGGTTCCACGAAGATATTATATGAATAGTTCTAAAGAAAACCCATCTGCAAAAAGAATCAGTTTCAATTGATTTGTAATTCAATTTTTCAATATCCAATGTCTTAGAGGCATTGGATATTACTTGTGTCCTTATACTTATTCAATGATAAAGGACTTATCCAAATAGTTTGTTGGAATCATCACAAAGTAGTTTAAATTGATCATCCCAATTTGGTGGTTGCATCATGGGTGGTGTAATCAATCACCTCTTCAACACATCAAATGACTCCCTAAATTAATCATTTAAATAAAAATAAAAATATTTTAATAGCTATGTATTGAGTGGGAGATAAATCCTAATAAATTACTTGATAAATATCAGGTAGAATTAGATAACTCCTATAAATGTTCCAATGTGATTTACAAAAGTTGTGAGAGGAAAATAATTTGTCACTTAAATTTCTGATTTATCAAAATCAATACATTTTTTTGAAATTATGTTCCAAATTAAAATCCATCTCTCAACTATGAAATTTCATATTTCAAAATATAAAACAATACTCTTTTGAAATCAGGTTTTCAAAACGTTTTCCATTATTTTCAAAAATTAGTCATAAGAGTTTCAAAAATATGTGAAATCATCCTTGAAAACCTATAAGAAATCGTCAATGTGATCATAAAATAAACATACCATGATCTCATAAAATTTACTTCAGAAATTTCATATTAAAATTTTTATCCTTTTACATGAAAAATTGTCTTATGGGCATGTAAATTTGTGTATTTTATTGATCCTCAGAAGAAATGGGTAACATAAAATAACATGAAAATTAATTCATAAAGAAATAATGAATTATCCCTTCCGACCTCTCTAAAATTTTATCAATGAAGGGAATGAGGAAATGATATTTTTGTGTGATCTCATTAAACATAAAAAAATCAATACACACTCTCTAGCTATTCTAAATTCTCACACTGATCGATTCATTATTATCATTTTTTATTGTGGTTTGGACTTGTTTTTTGAAACTTCATGAATTGGGCTAACACATTGTTAATATATAATGTGATCGTTGATACTAGATTCCTAGAGCTTCATGATATCCTTCTTCACAACCTCCATCAAGGTGGGATTTATCCTCCTTTTGGATTTTATTACTGGTTTCGAATCCCCTCAAGAAAAATTCTATTTGAACATATTTTTCAGTTTATTCCAGGGATATCGCCTACACTCCACACTATGTCTTCGAAAGAATCTACAAAAATATCAACTATTTATATTTATTAATTTTAAAATAAGTTATTACAAATTTTCACTACTAATTTCTCTCCCTCCCTCAGGTACACATATTTTAAATCAGTTGGGACTGGTTTTAATTCTAAATCAGGGGGCTTCTCAAGAGATAAAATAAAACTCACATTCACCACTTCCAATTGTGAGACATCATAAAAACATGATATCATATCATTTCATTAATCATTTAAAAAATCATCATGGAAATTAGATATTACATCTTCCTCCCTCTTAAAATCAAAATATTCATAATTTTGGTTATCCACAGGTTTTATGATATTTTTATTGTAAAAAGACTCTCATAAGGCTAAGATTTCAAGGAGTATACATTATTATTCAATGGTATCTCTACCAATTTCATGGTAGAGTTCAAAGAGTGTGTGGTCAAATGATGGGTGCCAAATAATTTAAAAACTAATAATGTGGGAAATGCTATTTCAAAACTCCATGGTGAGTGTCCCTTCATTAAAATTGATGATTTTTTTATGTAATCAAGAAAACCAACCTCAAAATGAAGGGAGAGTGTGATGGGCTCATGTATTCTTCCATAACACATTATGTTTCATATTATAGAATTTATTTAATTTGATTCATTACAATGAATAAAATAAAGGATTTCAAATTGGAAAAATAAATATAAAATGATTATATATTTGTAATTAAGGAGTGTCTATATTGCATGACGGAATTATGCATTTTTTATAATTTTCATAATATATTAATTGTTCATAAATTTTAATCTCATATCTAAATATTTTAATTATTTAATTATTTATATTATTTTCTATTTTATTATTTGAATAAATAATTTTTTTAATATTTTAAAAGGATGTATAAATTAGTTTAAGGAGTTAAAATGATTCTATAAATTGTTATTAATGTATATAAGGAGTTACATGTTGGGTATGAAAATTGATTTAGTCTTATTCTATTTTTATTTGGATAGTACTATGTTATATGCATGAATTTATAAGTTGATTAAATATCATCCATATTATATGTTATAATTTTGATATAATTAACTTATCTCTTGAATAAAAGAACATTGAGTAGAGGGAAATTGGGTCAGAATGTTAATTTTCCTAAAGGTATATGACTTTTTTAGAAAAGTGGGCTACTCTATCTATCACTTCAAACATACTCTTGTGGGGATTATTAACTTCATATCAATGTAATCCATTACAAGAAAAGGTTTCAGGTACATTATTAAAGGATTCATTTGGATATGTATAAATAAAATCGAATTTTATTTTTGTTTTGTGACACAATCTATGAGTTTTGTAAGTGGGAACACCTAAATAGGGTTCAATCATATTGATCTGTTGTAAGGAATAGATTTTATGAAATAATTCATCTATATTATGAATACATAAGTGAAAGAACATGAAATTAAATGGTATTAATAAATTACCATTACTGTATTAAGTGATGGATTCCTTCCAAAGTGATAATGGATAAAACCTTTATCATTAAATTGGTTAGGACATGAAAATATCGGCTAATAGATAAATTTATCAAGGATAGTCTAACCCTTAGGATACCAAATGAATCGAGTAGAGATAATATATATGATGGATTGGACAAAGAGACCAAACTAAAATATCAAAGAGTATATATAAGATATTATTTACATGATATCATACTTGATATATTAATGGGTTATATACATGATTTGTGATTTTATGTCATGATGAATTCTAAATCCTACACCCGTAATGTATATGATGGGTTTAAAATGGGTCATTAGTTTAGTGGAAAAAATTAACATAATTACTTATAAATTAATTATAAAAATGATATTTATGGGATAAAAGATGCTTTTACTAATTAATTACATCATCAGCATTTAAATTTACATTGATTTCAGTCTTTTAAAAAATAAGTATAATATAATACACTTGTCATTCTTGTAAAAATGTAATAATTTTTATTAATATATAAATATTATATATGTTATAGAATTCTTTATGAGTTACCATTTAATTATTCTAATTCCAAAAATGAATCTAGATTCTTATGAGAAGTATATCATCATTCATTGAAATTTTAATTATGTTTTATTCAAGCATTAGAATTCATTTTTCAGTCATCATTGGGAATGTTCCAATAATGGGAATAAGTCCAACAAATCTTCTCCCTATTTTATCAATGAATTTAGGATAGATGAATTGGTAATGTGATATCCATGTTCTTGTGTTTTCTCGACAGTAAAAGTAGGTAATGTTTCAAAAATAGATTAAAAATGGTTAGTTGAAAAATAAAAAAAATGATTCTATCAGATGCCAATTAAGGTTGTTCAAACCATTAAAATGTTCCGGGAAAGAGAGTAATTATTCCATGGGATGATATTTAATTTAATATATAATGGGGTTTGGAAAAATTCCAAGAACTTCATAATTCAATTAAAATTTTTATAAAAAACAATGTTGTACAATTGAAATGTATATATTTCCAATTATAAGTTTTACAATTATTATAAGTATATAATAGTTTAACAACTAATTTAAATATTGATAGATGTTTTGTAGTTCTGTGATAAATTTATTCTAGTTTTATGAATCAATTATTTTAGGAGGTTTCCATTGGATTTATTTAGGGAACTAGATACATCAAACAGTTCTTTATCCCAAAGGGGACCTGATTTCCAAAGGTAGGCATTCGTTATGTTTGTACTTCACGATACATAAAAATTTGCGTCAGTCTAGTGGATGGGAGGTCAGGCTCATCACTCCCTTTTTGGGGGAATAATTGTCTACTTAGGGACACTCTTTTTAAATTTATGATATTTTAATGAATCATTATTAATTCACATTGTATTACATAAGTTTCCCTTCGAATTTGCAATCACTTATTATCATGTGAAAAATTTAGAATCATTAGTATATATTCAAGGTTCTTCATCAATCGAGATATCCAAATGTATTCATGGATCTCCATCAATGGTATCCTCTAATATACTATATCAAGATTATTTTAATCATCATTAGGATGAAACTGGTTTTTAAGCCACTTTGTGGGGAACACTAGAATTTATTGTCATCTAATGAGACGAAGGATTAGTTTGATCTTGGTATCATTCCCAAAAAATGGGATACCTACATATCCTTGTAAAAGGTATCATAACCCTTGTAGTTCGGATCCATTGAATGGGAAACATCATACCTTTTATGGTCATGTGATATTGACCAAGCCATATAGTTTAATGTCTTGTGCTATGGACATCTTAGCGGGAGGTGCTTAGTCAAAACATAGTGTGGGACTTATGCTGAAGTACCCCAAAGAACATGGAATAGATATGTGTTTCCAGGTATGATTAGACCTAGTTGGGAATATGGACCAAAGAAAACTTGGTTGAATTTAGGTATCCGGTTTGAACATCAAGGAGGCTTCCCACATATCCCATATAGATGGGAATCAAATCCCACGTAGTTTGATTAGTCTCATAGGATAGTATAGTCCATTGCGAGAAATGATTTTGGGATTGAATCCTAAAAAGGATGCCTTAATGGATATGGGGTTTAATTTGTGGATTATTCCTATGGAGGATGCCCATATTAAGGGGATTATGGTTGGATTCCTGAAGAGTATATCCAATGATCTCGGGCCTTGAGAAGGAATCCTATGTATCACCATTATGGTGGGAATAAATGTTTTTTTAGTTCATTCATGTGAGTATTTGGGAATATTTTCTAATAATCATGAATCGTTAAGCCCATGTGAGTCATGCTTGGTGTGAGAAACAAAAGGATGTGAGTAATTGAACAATAACACATGATCTTTTTTTCCTCCAATGGTGGAAGAGGGAGCACCTATGGTGGCGTGGGTGGATGAGGTTGAGGCACCGGTGAAGATGGTGATGCAAAAATCATTCCCTCTATTCAATTTACATTGGACTAGGGTCTAATGAATGTATAAAGGGATGAAGGTTAGGGTCTTACACAAGGATGGATAGGTATATGGAAATTGGATGGGGGAAAATATTATGGAGGAATTCCATTTGAGTTTTGGATGGGGCCTAGTCCAAAGAAGGATGTTCATTAGAGTTTTGGATGGGGCTTATTCTTAAAGAGGATGTCCATTGAGCATTAAACTTTCTTAGAAGTCAGATGATTAGGTCTGAGGAGTTACATGATGATTGTATTAACATTAGCTACTCGAGGAATCCATAAAGAGGGCCCAAACTCATAATATGTGAAAAGAACCCAGAGTTGTAAATCGACTCAAGGAACATAATTGAATGTGATGGTGTGTTTCAAATCGTGGAATTATAAGGATGGAATTTGAGCCACATAAAGGGAACATTAGATAACTTTGAAAATTGGATACAAAAAGATCACGGTGCGACTCTCCATTATTCAAAGGGGTTAGTGACAGAAGGGAAGGGATTAGCATGAACGACCAGAAATGAAGCCCGATAGTGAGCCTGAGCAGGGGTGGGGGTGCATCCCCTGTAGGATAGACCAGAAGGGTCATGTAGGGGGTCCACTTAGGTGTTTTGTGTAGGTGCGGTGTGTAGGTTCTCTACGTAGGTGTGTCACGCAAGTGTCTCGCGCAGGTGTGTTGCACATGTCCTCCATGCAAGTGGGTCGTAGAGGTGTGTCACACAACTCTATATGTTCTATACCTTGATGGGAATTTAATCCATGTTTCCCCCATTTAATTCACCTTTATCTCATGTTTTAGAGAGCTGACTAAGAACAATTGGGGAATCTAGGCGAATGAGAAATGCAATGGGAGCATTGGGACATCATTAAACTTTTTCCTGTCACTGAAATCAGGAGCCCATGGGTCCCATTTATAGGCATTGAGGGGACCTAGTCGAAAGGAAGTTGTCCACATAGGTTCTCCACAAAGGTCCTTCATGTGGGTCTTCCCTATAGCTGTGTAAAAATTATTTTTCCACGTAGGTCCTCTACATAGGTCCTCCATGTATGTCTTCCACCTTGGTTGTCTGCCTAGGTCCCTTTGTGAAATTTATTCATCATCTATGTGCCTTAACATTTGATCTGTATGTATGTTTGGGATCTGCGGCTAGTCAAATCGAAGGACTTATAGAGATATACACTTCTTGAGAGAGTAAATACACGATGTATGCTCCGAAGAATCTTGGAAACTTATTTTAATTTTTTTAATTCTTTTCATCATATATCTTGGTAATGCACTGGTTACTCTTGATGGGGGAATAATTCCACTAATCCATCAGTATGGAGTAGTATTTTGGAACATAAAAATCAATCCTGCATTTTCTTCCTTCATGGTGAAAACGTATTTACTCATTCATGACATTTGTTGTCTATTTGTGAATTATATCTTCAATCTATTTAAACGTGCATGAAAACACATTTATGCTGTCTACACTAGAGTTACAGTTTGTTTTCAAATGTTGAAGTAAAAGGGTACATAAATCATATATGAAGGAATATATAAAGATAATATAGATCTTAGTAATGGTTATATATATTCACCTCATGTTTCTTATATTATAAGTGTGGGTTTTTTAATAACATTGAGTTGTTATAAAAAATATGAGATTAATAAACTTGGTTTCTGATTCAATGGATTATATATCATACTTGAGAAGAAGACAAAAAGGGTTAATGGATAATATCCAAACTTTTGCTAAAGTATTCTACCACTGTCAATGGAATATTTTAAATGATAATGTTTTTTCAAGAATGCCCTAAAAACTAATTGAGTTCTATATTTGATATAGAAATAATAGTTTGTTTTCAAACATTTAGCACTATGTAAATGCGTTTTATTTCAAATTATATACAGTTATTTCACCTAGAATGATATTATGAAAATAATATATCTTCTAAGAGGATAGTTAAAATATTTTTGGACTAAGAAAATTGAAAATTTAATTAATAGAAATCAGTGATAAAAGTGAATTCCATATTATATTATTATATAGTTTAGGATATATTATTAGTTGACTAATTTCAAGAAATTTCATTACATACATTTGGAATACAAGAAAAATATTGATTGAAATGTTTTCAGTAATGATGAATATTAACTTATAAAAGTTTTTTTGTGGAATATAAAAGTAATTAACATTGTGACATTCTATGTTGTGATGTCCAAGAGTTTGAATATATTCATAAAGAATTAAAAATTATGAATATGATTAATAAAACTCACCATTATTATAACTATGCTTCCTTATAGATGTTACTCGCTAAATTTTTAGTGTGGGTGTTTTATTATATGGGGAAAATAGGTGTTTCATCAATTAAAACGTGACTTAATGAGTTAAAACCCCTATAATTTGTAGAAAATATCATGATGATATGATATTATATGATATGTGATATGTTTAAGGGAGACTTATGTATGGTTTTTTTAAGTAGTTTGAGAATATAAAACAGGTCATGAGATTAAAAATGCAATATCCACATTATCATTCTTTCAAATTAGATCAATATATATGTATATTTCTTGAATTGAAATGATATTTTACCCCTAAAAGTATGACATTTAGTTATCTGTAAATGATTATGGACATCAATTACTATAGGTTGTGATGAAATGTTAAGGTTATGATGAGTAATATTCATGTATCAAAATACATTTTTTGATAATGAAGCACAAAATTGATTTTTTATATTGGATTAACCATGAAGTATATCTCATGGAGTGTTATACATATTGTGTTTGGTATATTTGGGTCACATGGTTTATATTTATAATCCTTGATAAAATATGGTTTTGAGATACCTATAATTAAACCATTTATACATAGAAACATTTCTTACAAAATACTTATGTCTTAGGTAATTCTGGGTGGGAGGATATATGTATGACCATGCCATCAATGTATCCTAACCGATACGGGAGTATCCTCTCATATGAAAAGTGGTTCACTAGGGAATTAAATTTAGATAGAATGGTTGTGTGTATGAACATACCTAGATAGTATGTTTTATATAATTATCTTTAATATGAGGGTAAGTATATGTTATTATCCAAAAAGGTGATAGATTTGTTATTTATTCATATACCTGATCATTCTGTTTTTGGATAATCAAATATGTATGAGTGTATTTATGGGATTTTAAAAAATATTTTGGGTGGTACCTTGATATCCAGAAAAAAGGGAGCATATGAAATTACAGGATTTCATATAATGTATCAATTGGACATGGGTATAATTATACATGAGTTTGAAGGAGATCAAACTAAATTATTTTTTATTAGGAATAAAAAAAAGACCATACTAGATTCTCATCACTACTTATATTTTTCAATTCAATAATTTTATTTATTATTATTTATAGAAGGGCCCATTGGGTTTCAATTTGTGGTTGAATGAATGGGGATTGAGTTTTACAAAGAAGTATTGTCTAAAAGTGTTTTAAAATTAAATATAAGGTTAATCTTGGATGTGTATTCACAATTTTTTCATATGAATTTTTACGCAATGATTTAAATAATTTCATTCCAATTGAGAAATATCCCAAAGTATTTTTTCATATTATTTCCCATGATTTTATATATGATCAATTATAACTTGAAATGGTTGATGTATAAGAGGATTTAGTGCACGTGATATATTGATAGAGTGATAACCTAAAACTGTAAATGCATATTATATATCATAATCATATTTCATAAGGTAAGAAATAATTATTTTATTATGTGAAAATATAAAATTGAATATTCAAGGAAGGGAATTCAGTTATTTATATATATAAATATATCAATGTATACCTCCTTGACATATTATAGGATATGATGTAATGTTATTTAAACTACTTAATTTTCATAGAAGTCAAATTTTTGTAATCTATCATTTGAATCACCTCCTTGTTGTTTATCATTTATTTAAATTTACCCAAGATTAAATGAATGGTAATATAGGTTCATTAAAATGATGTTTTCATAAATAGGCCAAATCCTTTTACTCAGAAATTGTAATGAACAAGAAAATACATGATGCTGAAAAATAATTCCCCATATATTATACATGGTTTAAATCCCATTGATAATGATGTGATAATATTTTGGAAATCCAAGAAAATTTTCCCTACCCCAAATCACTTATCTCTGCCTTCCTTTACCACTAAGACACTAGGATGACATTATACATAAGAGGGTCCCACCGATATTATGGATGACTCTTGTTATCCTGTAGATATTCCCTCGGGGATGGATTATATTGTGAAACCCATTGTGATCTTCTTCAACTATATTTTTTATGATAGATTCTACATGTTTCATCAGTGTAATGTACATATGTAGTGTTATTCTATTTTTTATTGCATTGTTTATGATTCTGTTGAGACCAAAAATGGAGAAGATACTGATATCTGGAGTTGTTTGGGCCTTGGGGGAAATTCATTAGATCAATGGGATGTTTACTATGATTAAAATATGGAATAATAAATTGTATAGGAGAAGAAGTTTACACGGTTCTTGTGGTTTCTTTTGTAATAAACACATAAATAATGTTCAATATCTAATGTTTCACATGGATTCACTAAATATAATGTTCATTATGAGGTTATGGAGTTATCAATATATAATAAAAGATATTTTGAGGTTGAAGAGAGTCTCTTCCAAAGAAAGTGACCCCACTATAGCATGGTCATGCAAAAAAATGTGTGTGGGGCTAGTTTGGTAAAAAAATGACATGGATTCTAAGAACATGAGAATTTTGGTAGGTTATAGTATGTGAATGAAGATACAATTACAATATACTAAATTTAAGTATACACTATAAAACTTTATGTGGGGAGATCATTATTGAAATAGAATTTTCAGAAGTTTTCTTTAATAATTTTTTGTGAGAGATGATAATGCTCGTGCACACCGTGGATAGAGTCTCAGTGTCTCGCATGTGGTTTCTCAAGAATAATTACGTTAAATTTATACAGTCAAGAAAATGACTATGTTTCATTTCTTGTATATCAAGTGTGGTTTATCATTTATTACTGAAATGTAGGTGATTAAAATAAAGGATGAGTGTCTTAAATGAGATCAATAGAGATGAGGAATGGATTGTATATGATTAATCTAGAGGAAGACAAAAATTGAATGTATAGTGACATTACAATGAACAAAATACATTTCCTTAATACAATTAGTCTTGTTTAAAAATGACTATTTTATTTTATAATAAAATATCATAGTGATGATAATACATTTCATAAGGACATTAAATTTATAGAAAAAAATAATCATGATAATTGAAATAAATATAATTTTTAAATTAAGACAATGAAATAAAATTACATGACTTATAAAATTAAAATCATAATAATACCCTAGAATTATCATAGACAAGAAAACCCAATTAAAAGAAGAAAAAAATTATTAATTCCATAAACATTTGAGAAATTTTAAACCTTAAAAGGGAATTGAGGTAAATAATTAATGGAGTTATGAGGAAATTTTTAGAGGTTACATGGCCGTTAGAGCAGATTTATTACTATTTTAGTAGAAACTTGATCGTTGATCAATATGACCATTGGTTAATATTACTTTTGGTCTATATAACCATTGGTCAATATAATATTGGAAATTATTTCCACTGGTAATAATTTTATTATTATTATAATTGTTTATAGAGGCTAAAGAAATAATGTCATTGACGCATAATGGAGAAAGAATGGACTCGATCAGTTGTATAAAGCCTTTTGAAACCTATTTATTTGAAAATTTAAATAAGGTAGGGTCACAAGGGTTCACCCATGTCCAAGGACAAGATATGACTCATGAATAAGGATTGAAAAGAGTTGATAGAAGGAAAATTTCATGTTAGTGGAGATCACTCTTATTTAATGTTATCTGAGCCACCCTTAAACCTACCACAATTAGACACCTTACCATTGTGGAATGTGTTGGTATAAAAGGGGTAATGCATCATGACTGTATTATAATGAAATTATAATATATTTTTTATAAATTAAATATTTATTTCTTTAATCTCGTTGTTATTTTTATTATATTATATTAAATTCACATGAAAATAATATAAATTCTATAAATATATTATTGGATACAAATAAAACATAAATGTATTTTTAAAAAAAAAATACAATTTTATATTAAATTTAGGCATTCAAAATGAAATTTATTTTCATGAAATAGTTTTAATTAAAATAAATTTATTAAAATATATTTGATAATCTAATTTTAAAATGTACTATTAAATTTTTATAAGTATCATAAGAATAACTAGGTAGTAAATACTATTACAATTAAATAAATACAATTTGTTATTTTTAATATAATATTGTTAAACCTAGAAAATTATTTTGATTAAAAATATTAAATAATTATGTAAAAATAATTTTAGTGTGAAATTTTGTGAAATTTTTTAAAAAAACATTATTTATTTGTAAAAAGAAAAAATAGATTTTTATTTTGTTAAAATGATTTGTGACTTCATAAATATGTAATAATTATTTGATAATTAATATAATATTAATAAACATACTCTATTAAAAAATAATATATTATATATATTTTGTTTGAATTTTAATGGATTAAAATAAAATTCCAATCCTACAAATGTCATTTGACAGTCTAAAATTGAATTTATTGATTTAATACTATATTTTGAAAAAAATTTACTCTTCATTGGCCAAAAAAATTAAAAAGGGAATTTAGTTCCAATTAATTAAAATTATTATACATCATGCCTTAAATTTCAAATAATATGAAAAAATCATAGAAAACCTAGTTGTTTTTCAATTTCCACAACTTATAATTAGAAGGCCTATACTTAAACATTATTATAAAATTCACCTCATCTTACATTAAATACCCACCTATCCTCCCATTAATATCAACTAAAAATATGATAACTACAAATTTATAGTAATTTTATATACCAAATATTCCCTCAAATGATTCCTCGTGGTCTTACTGTGCCATTTCCATGTTTTAGTAAATAAATCGTTAATGTTAGGGAACTTTCCACTTTCTATTTTCCATTCAGGTACCCACTTTTGTTGTATATACTAAAAAATTTAAGTAATTTCTTTTCATACTATTTTTAATATCTTATTACTAATATAATCGTGTTTCATCAATGGAAAACCTTCCTTCCCACTCATTATTTCTTTTCATTAATCTATTTTGAATACCAGGCATGTTGCCGAAATCATTTTAGGTATATAAGTATTTGACATGAAATATTATTATATTGTGAATGCCCCAAGCTCTTCTAAATCCAAGGGAATTATCCTATATGTAAACAAGATAAATTTATTGGGAATTTACATTTTTGGATTCCACATTAACTTTTTTTGGGAAAAAATCAATGAAATGATTAATTTATTAATTACAAATGTACTAAATGGTTTTATATGGAACACATTAATTATTTTCCATGGGTTATTAATGAATTTATTTATTTTCATAACTTTTTCTCACATTAATCATGAAATATGAAGGGTGTAACTTGATATAACTCTAATTAAATATGTAAATGATTAATTTCTAAAGATTACATGTTTATGATACCATGGTGAATAATATTGTTAATATTTTTTATGACATCATAGTGAATAAATTTGGTAATATGATTATGAATTGACCATTATTATATAATATAAATATTTCAATGTTCTGATTCATGACTATTACATTATAATGTGCCTCCTGTTCTTAAGATCATTCTCTATTTTAATTTATCTTGATTACATGTTAAATATTTCTTTTGATTATTTCTATACACATCTTTATGCTCAGCCATTTTAATTGATGTACAACCACCAGAAATTACATTTAGAGAAGTGTTCTTGGATGGAATAACAAGGGGTAATTTAAGTAATATTAAATAAATTTTAAGTTTATACCTTCATTATGTAATTAATGTATTATATACATGGTTTTCAGGGCACTAAACCATGAAATATCCTTCAATGTCATTAATGTGTTACATTGATAAAGAGGTATATTAAAAATAATTTATCAAAAGGGGAGTCCTCACTGTTGTATGAAATTATGGAAAATTTATTTATTTAAATTACGTCTATATAAATTAATATGAACCCTAGAGATAAGTACAAATATAGGGAAATGAACTAAATTTTGGTTAAGTGTGGAATATAAATTTTTATTGAAAATAAATCCCAATCAATATACTGAAATTGGGTGTGGATCATGCATTGTTTTACCTGGATATAATAACCACGAAAATGTATGATTGGGTTTATATTTGATCATAAACTAGTTTATGAAAAATAGGTGTTGTTTTACATCTAGATTTACACTATCATGTTATATGCTTTTCCTAATCAAATTTTTTTTTATAAGGAATTATGAATGATATATATAAAATGAGTTTTTTATTAGAAGATATTTTAGAATTATATCCTTGAAGAATATTTTGTTAAAAACTAGATTTAGAGCATAAGCTCACTTTATTATTACAAGATTCTTAGAATTATTGTGTTTATCACTAATTTTATCTTATTTCTTAAACATAGATGGATATGGGAGAAACAAAAAAATGATTAGATTACCCGTTGATGCACATACAACCTTCCTTACATGATGAATTTGGGAATTGAAAAACTTATGTTGATGATGAATCAACTATCCAAGGTTATTAATAATAGCATAATCATGTTGGGTTTCCAGATTCCCCTCAAAGGGAATGATTTGGTTTAGTCTAAAATTTTACAACTACAACATTAATTTTGGGGATTTATAGATATATTAACATGAAAAAAACTTATTATCCTCATAGAAAAGATATTTACTGTGATCTATTTTTCATATCTAAAATATTCACCTTTTTAGTATACACCAATGAAGGATAATTTTATGTGTTCTATGAACTGATCGAGAAAAAAACTCCATGAGGAGAGATTTATGATTTGGAATATGAATCTTTTGGGAGAATGTTTTTTTAAAAAAAATCACATTTCAATGTGGAATAAATGAAGGTGGAATTCAATGAGCTGAAAAAGACAGAAAATGTATTGGTTGGAATCTATGAAGTCAATTTTAATAGTTTTGTTCAATAAACCCCCACATTTTTAAGGATACCAAGGGAATGGTTGATAAACTATTAGGAATACAAAGACACCATATGTAGAGGAATATAAAAAATCAAGAGTTTGAAAGCAATAAGTATAAATGGAATAGTGGTATCTAGGATAAAATAGAGTTTGGAGAGATGTAGAGGTATTATAGGCTGAATGAAAAGAATAGATAAAAGGATACAAAATTAAGGAAAATTTTGAATCACGATATAGGAAAAAAGAAATTGAAATTACCACCATGAAAGAAATGTGTGGGAAAATACTAATGGAACTATTTTTATGGAATTGAAAAGTATTATATGTTTGTATGAAATGAGTATAGATATCATAACTACTATGGTAAAATAAATCCTCAACATAGATATAAAAATAGAAAAGGGAAGTTAATATGTATAAAACATGATGTTAAATGCTACAAGTGTGCATATTATAAGAACCTTGAAAATATATATTCAAATAAAAAGATAATATAGTGTAACCACTATAAACATAGAATAGATCAATGGATAAAATCTTGACATTCATTATCATGATGTCTAATGTAAGGAATCGAAACAATGTGGCGGTATGGAAAAATGTTATTCTATCAAATCCAGTAGGTACATTGTTTAACACTACCTCTACACATTCCATTATTTCATCCATGTTTAAAAAGAATTCAGATTAATACCATGAACTGATAGATTTATTTTTATCTATTAATATTTTTAAATAGTTTATCCAATAAACAAATGTGTATAGAAACTCATTTATAAGATTTTGTTATTACACACTCAAATAAAAATCTATTATTCATTTCCCTTGGTGAATTAGACACTATAATAGGGATAAATTTTATATCAATATATAATGCTATGATCAATTACATCAGTAAGGAAATTCTAGTGGCCTTGAATGGAAAACCTAGAGTAATTTTCAAATGAGGGATATCATGGACTAAGTATTATCTAGAATCACCTCATATATCCTTGTTTATGGAGATGATTGGTGGAGTGACATAAAGAAATTAAATTGTAAATATAGAAAATTCCACCATTATTCAGGAATACAAATATGTATTTTCTAATGAGTTACATATAACTACCATAAGAAGATATGTATTGTTCTCAATTGAAATAATACCTTGATCTATGCCAATATTGAATACCCCTTATATGATTCCATATGTGAAGTTGATGGAATTAAATAAGGACCTTCATGATTTTTTGTAGATGGGTTTTATTCGTCCGAGCATATCACACTAGACAGAGCCATTTATATTTTTAAATATTAAGGATGGATCAATGTATTTGGGAAATTATTATAGAGATATTAATGGAATTATAATGAAGAACAAACACCCACTTCCATGGAATGATGTTTTTTAACCAACATTGATGTGGTAAATTATTATCTAAGACTAAACAATGATTGGGGTATCACCAGTTGAGTAAAAATAAACAATATATCTCCATGGATACCATTAGTAAAATATCTTCCAATTATGAGATGGTCTTTTTGAACATGGGCTTGAATAATTAACCTTCCAAATTTATGGATCTTATGAACAGAGTATTTAGGTACTGCTTTGATAAATCTTCGGTTGTTTTTATGGATGATATATTTATATAATACAAAAGTTATGAGGATTTTTGGGACCATATATATGTCATATTGGAAACTATAAGAAAATAGAATAATTTTTGGGAATTTTAGTTAATGTGACTTATGTTTATAGTAAGGTACATTCTTAGGACACATCATGAAAATTGATGGACTCTCGATGGATCTAGAAAAGTAAATGTTTATAATGTATTGGACATATAATATAATATTAATTGCTATTCATTGATTTCATGGCCATGAAGGATATTTTAGAAGGTTTTTAAAAATAATTTCATTTATTTCTAATCCACTAAAATGTTATCATGAAAATAAGTATTGTTAATATCGATAAAGGATTGGAAATAATTTTTCCAATAACTAAAGAAGTCGTTATTTAGTACACTATTTAAACAATACTCTATTTCAAAGAATTATTTTTCTTTCTATAGTGATGCATCTATTAGATGTATTGTCTGTGTACTAATGAAAAATTATAATTTTATCACCTATATATTCCAACAGTTATATCTTCTTGAGAATAATTATTCTACCCATGACCTAGAGGTAGTTGTAGTCTCTTTTCCTCCCAAGACAAGATGTCACAATCATAATGTTGAAAACTGTTGTATATAATCATACCACCAAATATTTATGTATATATCCACACAATAGGAATAGAACATGAGACTAAATAGTTGGTTGTATCATTTTAAAGACTATGATTGCTCGATTTATTATCCACTATGAATATAAAATGTTTTCATAGATTCATTGAGTTGGTAGGATTATGATGTTCTCCATATGACATGGTTTGAAGGTAATCAATTAATAAAGGTCCTAGTCATGTTATAAGTAGTAATTATAAGGGAATTGAAATCATAATTACTATCATTATTGATTTCTCAACTGTAATTACTGAAGAATATCATTAATGATCATAGAGATGATTCTTTGAAGAAATCTAACATAGATGCAATGAGAAATGAGATGTTCCGTGAATTTAGTATTAATCAATAAGGTGTATGGAAATTTGGTACAAGGATATGCATCACATATATTTCATTTATAATAAAGGAGTTGATGGATTATTATCATTGCTATATATTTTCTATATATATTATATGTATAAAAATGTATAGAAACCTTCATCGTAATTATTGGTGGGATAATATGAAGAGGTATATTATTGACTACATCGTAATTTGATTATTGTTACAAAAAGTGATGGTAGAGTGAAAAAAACACAAATGGGTGTTGCAACCAACACACATACATATATAGAAATCAGAGAACATCACTATAGACTTATTCAATATTCTAACTAATACATCAAAGAGAAACAAATATATATGGGTAATCATTGATAGGTTTACAATGTCCTCCCATTTTATATACAGAATATTGGGTTTATTCATGGAGAGCCTAGATCATATCTATATTTAAGAAGTAGTGAGACCCCATGGCGTACCATTGTTTATTATTTTTCACCGAGATCCTTGATTTACTTTTACATTATGTAGGATCCTTCAAAATGATGTGAATATTATAGAAGAAATTAGAACAACATATCATCCTCAAACTGATGGTCACTCTGAAACTGACATTCCAAAATTGTAATATATTCTATAGTATAAATCAATTGATTTTTATGGGACTTGGGACCAATATATTCCACATGTTTAATTCTCTTATAAAAATTATTTCCACACGAGAATTCATATGGAACATTTTGAATCTATCTGTGAAAAAAGGTGCATAACTTTAATAGGTTGGGAGGAAGTGGGATAAGGGAAACTGTTTGAACTATACATTATGAAGGATATGAAATAAAATATACCATCTAGTTAGAAACACTACATAGAGGGTAAGAGTAAATATAAACATTATGCTAATAATCAAAGAAATAAAATAGGGTTTCATGTCATAGATCTTGTGTTTCTAAAGATACAAAGATGAAATGTAGTTATGATAATTGGAAGTAATGGGAATCATAATCCAAGATATATTAGATCATTTCATATTCTGAAGAATGCCTGTGCATTTTCCTATCAGTAGAACTGCCTCCAAATCATTCTAACGAACACAACATCATACGCGTGCCCTTATAAACAAAGTATATGTGTGACCCAAAACAAATACTAGACATGAATGTGATAAAATTGAAACATGATATATCATATCAAGAATAAATATTCTAGATTCTTGATTAAATTTAATAATTTTTTATGAACAAGATAACCAAACTTATGAAAATCCTCTGGATAAAAACATAGTTTGACGAAGTAACATTGGTTCCAAAATACATGATGAATGAGTTGAGGTTGGAAATTTTTTTATGAAATAATTTCATATGGGGGTAAATGTTAGAAAACACATTTTCTTTAATAGAGGAAATCATTTTTCATGTTGAAAATTTTATTTTACAATAGAAAAAATTAATAGGGATAATAAAAATCATCATAAAATTATATTTATATTATTGAAATAGCCATGGGAATTAAAAATATTAAATATGAAAAATAAATATAAATAAATCATATAATAATAATAATAAAATTATGATTATCTTGATTCCATAGATTCTTCACCACCATGACCAAAAACATTACTCAAATAACAATCCTTATTAATCCTATTGGTATTATGGAAATGTAGAACCTTGATGGGAATTGAGGAAAATTATGAATGAATGAGATATGTGGTATTTGTAGGTGGTTATATGATTTAAAATTATGATATTAACATTTGAATAGTAACTGAGTTATTGTAATAAATAACTATTAATCAATGTTACCGTTTATCAATATTAACTACGTGAGTAATGATCATTGTAAATAATATTACCATTAATATTAGTGTTTATAATGGCTGATGAAAAAAATATATTATTGATACAGAAGAGAGAAACAATGGCATAAACTTGTTGGATCATACCTATTGAGGACTTTTTAATAGAAAATTCGAGGTAGTTTTATTCACAAGGGTTCTCTTTAGACCTAAAACAAAATGAGAATCAATAAATAAAGATAAAGTGTAATTGACAGCATGATAATTTTTTTATTATGGTTGATCACCACTAGGACAATGTTTGTTGATACACCAAGTGAAACCATAACCATCGAAAACTCTCTCTTAGGGAATATATTTGTTTAATGAGGGAGTATGCAACTAGTCAGTAGTTTAAAAAATGTGTAATGTATTTTTTTAGATGAAATAGTTTTTTTATAATATTTTTATTTTCTACTTTAATTAATAAAATAATAAGATCCTTGTCTTTTTTGAAGAAAATATCATTTTTATTCTAAAAATTTTCTTTTATCTAATTTGATGATACTAAATAGGTTATGGGGGTTTTAGAAGATTTTGGGCTTAGTTTATATACCATATTTATTATTTTTAATGATGCAGTTTGAGGTTCTTGGTTAGTGCACTGTTAGTAATAACCATGTGACACAAAGAGGTAGTTTGTAAAGAAGAAGAACAATTTTTAAACTATTTAATAGGATATTCATAGACTTAAAATACCTATGACTAAATATAGATTTACTACTACATGTTTGTGCATTATTTTTCTAATTACGATTCCCATTAAAAAGTGTAAATGGCCATTTTACTTCCAATATTTTAATCATTCTTCTATTTTTATATTACATCATTCATATATTCACACCAATGTGTGAGAGATCTCCTCTTGTCCTCCAGGACATTTAGTGATATCCTTAATCAAAATAATAATTTGAACATTGCTAGTCAAATTATGTACTGCTCAGTTAGTCTATATTTCCTCCTGATTCATTTCTCAGTTTCACATAATATCTTTGGTATTGCCTCTATGAGATCTAATATAGACTATTTTTATATCTTTTCTCTAGTTTTCTATTTTCTCTCATTCGAGCCCGAATCTGAGGCTGATACAGGATGAAGAGTCTACTACTATGTTAAGGAATGTGGTATAATTCTTTTCTATAAATGTTTAGTTGTTCATAATTTATTTCATTTAATTCTTTAATGTGTAATAACATAAATTAATTATTTAGACCATACACTCAATGTTCTATATACACGAGGACAAGGGTGGAGGTTGATGATAGTAACTCAAAATAACCCTAAAGTTGGGTTTGAAGAAATTCTATCAGAAACCCATAAATCCTTTTTACAAAACCACCAATTATGTGTATTGATATTTCCACTTTCCATTTGACATTATAAATGAATTAAATGAATTATATTATTGCAAGTATAGTCTCATGGCCCATTTTATATAACCTATAAGGGCACAGTCAAATGAAATGAATCTTGATGGATTGTGAATTTGAAGGGATGTTTATCACAGACTATAGATAATTTTAAAACATAATCCACTTACTATTTATGGAATTAGATCACATTAAATGCATGGAATACATTGACTAAGTATTAGATTCATAGACTACAATTCATTAGGTGAACTCAAAGGATCCCATTAGAACCATTGATGTGACTGCTAACTGAGATAGAATAATAGGTATTGGTTAATGTATTATATTATTGAATATCCCAGAATGTCTGTAATGATTCTCCTTTATCACTATAAAATTTAATCATAGGATCAATCCTTAGATTCTCTTTTATAACTGTGTACATTTAATGACATGTATTGTCTCCTTGATGGATGAATAAGTTATTTCCCATTTTACCGTAAACACGTTCCTTAGACTCAATTATAGATATATATTATGGAATTTGAAAGGTTTATCCTTGGAATACAAACAAATCCCAATAGCCAAGATGCATAATTGTTAATATGTGTAGGATCATCCATCTAAAGCCAAGGATTTTTGGGTATCAAAATGGATCCTACATTATTAGGATATTATATGAACTCTTAACTATGTTACACGGTTCCTATGATGATCTTAAATAGTCATATGTTCAGATAGATCCAGCTTAGGCTGAAGAAGATATGGTTTTCCATATACCCATGAGGACCAAGTGCTTGATGAATTTATTTTTATTCACTACATCTATAATGCACCTCTTCACTATGTTCGTTTATATTGACATTATGGATTTTCATTAGACAATATCAGTGGTGACCTACTATAATTTACCCTCACCCTATTATAGAAACTAATTGGTTCTAGGTAATTGTAGTTTCATGTTGGCATGGATAATTATAAGTTCTCAGTTATGGAAGTTTGATACAATTATATGTGAGGTTGGTAGTAGATGAATGAGTAATGGATTAGGATGATCATGGAGTTTGTTTTAATTGATTTTACCATCTATTATATATATACAGAATGTATTCCAACTACCTTATATTCCTATATTTTTTATATAAATGAATTAATCTATATATGACACTACTTATACCATTTTGGATTTTTATTATTATATGGATATCTATCCCACATCATTACTATTTCCACTACCCTGTCATATTATACTATAATATGTAATATTATCTACACTATTCTACACTATGATAATGTGGGTATAGTCTCTTCACCACACCATCATTGAAACTCACAGCTAGTCAAATGTCGTTGTTATACGAGGATGAAAACATGAGGCTAAGTGGGAAACTAGGTTTCGTTACTTATGAGTGAACTAGGTTCGAGGCGTTACAACAATAAAAAGGAATATAAGATGAATATGATAAATAGATATTTTGGATGTAGATAATACTTAATATTACTTTCACACAATATATACACTTTAAAAATAATTCACATTATTATAGAAATTTTTTTTATTAAATATAAATGTAAAATAATTTTTATTTGAATATAAATGAATATATATGTTTATAATTTCCATGAAATATTTTATCAATTTCAGAATATTGAGTATTGCATAAGGATGATTTTTTTAAAATAAATATTGAACTTTTTCAAAGATAAAATTATAATATTAAGAATATAATTTAATAAAAGAAAAATTATATTTGAAATTAACACATTGAAATTTGTTTAGAGTAAAATTGTGATAATTCTCTAGAATACCTAATTTGTAGTGTGCAGTTAAATTGTAGCTTTGAGTTTTTGATATATTTTATGACATAATAATTATATAATAGTGATTCTATAATTATGAAAAGAAATTCCATGACCATAAATATGTTATTATATAAATATTATGTATTTAATATTATTTAAATGAAATTCCCGACATATGAATGAATTTCTAAATTCTAAAATGTATTTTATGATTTTAAAAACTATATTTTTTGGAAAATTTACTTTTCTATTGAATGTTTGATATTTATAAAGGAATACCAACACATATGAATTAAAATATTTCTAAATGTTAATTAAATTTCTAAAATCATATGTTAAACTATTATTAATCCAATGGGTTTTCATTTTACACAATCTAGAATTCTAATACATATAATTAGAAATTATTAATCAATTCCTCCCCTTTTATTATAATTACTCACCCATCCATTCAGTCCTATCCAATCCAAATACAATATATATGAATTAAAATACATTTTACATCATAAATAGTTACCAAAATAAATCATTGATGTCTAAAAGTTTCTTACACATGTTTTACGAAGAAACTTTTTAAGGGAAGAAAACTCCCATTTTACTTTATTCCATTCTGATTCCCCTTTATTGGTTTATCCTCTAAATGTTGAATTACATTATTTTCATACACTATTGATAATCCCATTAAAAAATGGTTATTTTTGAATGGTTTATCGTTCTTCCCTCTAATTATGAAATTTTCCCAATCCATGTTATATATCAGACCTGTTGCCCAAATCATTTCATAAATTTGTAACTTTTACATGAAATATTATTATTTTTTGAATACCCAATTATCATCCATATACAGGGGTATCCACCTATATGATAGAATAATTTATTTATTTATTTAAATCTATAAAACCAAAATTACCATTACGTGGTTTAAATATGATTATATATCCATATATTGATGAAATTATGTACTAATTGATTTTATATGAAACCCATTATTTATAATCCATGGGATATTAATGATATGATTTAAAATGATTGATTTTCATCATAGTAATTAATGTATATGAAAGTTTAACTATGATAGAACTCCAATTAATTAGGAAAGGGATTAATATCTAGAGATGAATTGTTTATGATTCCATCGTGGTTAACCTATAAAATATTTTTTTTCAATAAATTGGTTATGAAAATTTGTTATATTCGTAATAATCTCTCATTTTATATGTTGAACCCACATGTATGTGTTATTTTTCAATATCATTAATTTTTTATATTCCTCTAGATCTTTTCATTAGTCGATATTATTATTCCTCTTAATGATATTATAAATATTTTCTTCTTTATTTTTTTCTTGGAATTATTCCCAAATTTTTCTAATGATGTATATCCCAAATTAATAACATACGATGAACTATCCAAAGAAATAATAATAAAGTATTATTTATATAAGAATAAATATATATTATATTTTTTTTTAAATTTTTTAATTCTTGTATTTTTTATCTAGATTCCATGATACTAACCATTTAATGTTCCTTTAAATCTGTTAATGTATCAATTTTTCAATGAATAGTTTTAAAAAAAGGTACTAAAATGCTAGATATCTACTGAATGGTTTGGGAAAATGGATATTTTTTTATGAGATCAAAATTTTGTTGACAATACAACAGTCAAAATATGTTGTCTGTTTTGAGATTCCCATCAATTGTAGAGGAGATCTGAAATTAGGAATTCAATTTCCTATTACAGATTCTATTTCATGAAGAAAATTACCTTTTGAAATTCCAAAGGGAGTACATTTCATGTAAAAATAGATTTTTTAATGTAGTTTGGAGAGATTAAATTGAAATAGTATAAAAATAAATATAGTGAAGATTTAAAAATATATATCTATTGAAGAGTCATATATTTTTGATGGATTTGATGGCATTGATCAATTAATGACTTAATGGAAACTCAATCATGATCTCTATATACTATAAATTCACCAATGGTGAATAAGATGTCTTGAGTTATCCAATATCTATAAATTATGATATAGATGTAAATGAGTGGATGGGGAGGTTTTCAAATTAGAATTAGAATTTATAATTAATATATCAATGATGAAAATGTATTTATGTTGTGTAAAAGTTTGTTAAAGAGATAAATAATAGAGTAGTTTATATTATGAAAGTGGAAAAAAGAATGAGGGAATAATACATACATTTATGCATGTTAAAAATGACGAGGACATAAGGGAAGGAGAATAATCACATATTTATGATAACATGATAGATTTCACACATAATTAAGGACTCTTTTGTTAATGAAAATAAATTATTTTTCCTTGTATTTGGATGAGAAATTTTCAAAAATAAAAATATTAATTGTGTTTCATGATTTTAGTCATAATCATATTTTAATTGTATTCTACATGAGGATTTTTGTTGAATGTGTGTTAATGTGTTTTACAAGATCATTCCATGGATATAACTGCTCATTTTGAGTAGGAAATATTATATATTTTTTCATAACCACATTGTACGTTACATGAAATATGTATATATTATATTTATTATTATATTCGTACACATTAATATGTTTTTAATGTTTTTAATGAGAAATGTAAAAAGGAGTGAATTCACTGATTCACCCTCCTCTAAGTTAATGTTAAAAATTCTCAAGGGCCCTTTAAAATAATATCATAAAGTATATGTTCTCTTTTAAGATGATTAACTATTTTGTGTTTAGTTATAAATACTTTCTCTTTTCTTAAATTATTAGTATATGAATTTATATAGTGAATATGGACAAAAATAATTTATTGAACAAAAAATTGATTTTTACTAAAAATGTAAAAAAATATTATATTTGTAAATATTATATGTTTCTATATGTAATTTGATAAATTTTTTATGAATTAGAGGACATAGTTAATGGGTTTCTTCCTCATATTTTAGGTACTAAAATTAAAAAATATTGAAATTTTTTTCAATTTATGGTCATCCTCACAGTTCATTTTTATTATATATTTATGAAAATCTGTTTCTCAGAGTAAAACATAGTAAATTTTTGAATGTAACTATGGATAAGTTGGAAACATTTATTAACAATGGACTATGATGAAACAAAAAAATTTATATGTCTGAAGATTGTAAAATGATGATCATAATATTAATGGTGATTAAATAATACACGACTTTCTCACCATAAATAATAAAGTTGTGATAACCCTTAATGGTTTTAGTTATAATTTGAAGGGTTTTATGATTTTAGGAAAATAAAAAAAATAAAATTATTTTTTCATGAAAAGAAATTTTATTATTGTTTTCATTTATCCAAATAAACATCAATTAGATTGTCTATATTTCATCTTAACTGATAATAGAATGGGAAAAAGATGTTATTTCCAAAATAATATCTAGTGGGATTGGAAAATTTCCTACAAATCATTGAGGTAAGAGATAAACATTAAAGAAATTGATGATAATGAAAACAATTTTGTTGATGAATAAGATAAGTAAATTAAATTTAATAAAATTTTCTCATTAATTTATATATTATGGGGAATTGGAAAATTAAATCTTTAAGAGAATATTTTACTAAAAATTATAAACTATGGAAATATTATAAATATCATAGAGAATTATATTAAATTAAATAATGAACTAGTTTTTTGTTATATTTAACGTAATTCTAGAAATTATTTAAAAATTAAATAATAAAAATATTCTTAAAAGCATAACGGTATTAATTTTTCAAAATTCAATAGGATAAATTTCTTAAGTAATTTTGATAGTGGTTATGTTGGTGAAAATGATGATAAAGATATTACTTCTAGTGACATTAATGAAAAATTTATGATTTATAAATTTAATGATAAATATTTTACTAGTAATAGAAATGGAAAAAAATATAATTGATGATGAAAAAATAGGATTTCATGCAAAAATAGGAATTTGAAGAGAATCACTTCAGGGTATCAGAATTTATAAAATAGAAAAATGGTTTAATGAAATATTTGAAATTTTTTCAATAATGAATGCTTACATATTGAAACGAAGTAATGTTTTTTCATGTAATGGTGATTAATTAATGATTTTATTAGTTAATTTGAGGAAGTTGTATGTTGATATTCAAATAATAGTCAATGAAAATGATAAAGATCGTGATATTGTTTAATATGAATTGATGGAAGTGAAAAAAGAGTTATTTTATTTCAAATTCCAATTTGAAAATTCAATTAAAAAATTCCAAGAAATATCAAAAAAATCATTTAAAATGATTAACATGAAGGTATACGTCAATATTGTCAAATTTGTGGTGAAGAAAAACAATTAAAAACAATTGAAAAAATTGAGAACCCAAATTTTAAAGTGAAATATATTATAAATGTTGATTCTAAATAGGAAAAAATGTAACTCCATTGATAATAATGTCATTTATTTAGTATACCTCAATTTTTTTAGTGAAGGAAGTTAATTTTAATGTAAAAAGGGTAAAAAACACAAATCTTCTTCTGGATATAAAGTATTATACAATGGAAAATATATTTTTGAGTTTTATTTTGGGCATTGGAGAGGATTTGAAAACATGAAAATAAGAAGTTCATTTAATTATTCATTTTACATTGATTTCACATGTTACAAGACAAAAATATTGAGGTGTATTCAACCCAACCAAAGAAGAAAAGTTCAGAAGAAATGTGAATATTCATTAATGATGGTTTGGATAGGGTTGCTACATTTGGATGAGGATTGTGGTTGGTTTTCCTAGCAATGTATCTTTACCAATGATTTTCTCACCATTTTACATTAAAAAATAAATATTATTCATAATACTCACAATAATTAGAATAATAAAGAAAAAATAAATGATATTTCATTGGTTACTGAATTGGAACTCAATGAATCATAAACCAAATACCCATGGATCAAAGAGAGTGGACGCTCCTCTCATATGGAAGGATATTTGAAGATCAATGAGGATGTTGAGAAGGGAAAATAAGATTCAATTACGATTGTAATTAATGGATAACTCCAAATAAATGGAGTTGGTTAAATATTTAGTTGAGAAGACAAGATGGTATTGAAGAACAATAAATTTTTTAAAGTGTTGAAACATAATTTACTAATTGTTTCTCAGTTCTATGTAAAAGTTAATTAATTTTTGTTTTTGATGAATGGACGTTTCTTATATCGTTTAAAATATATGTGTGGTTAAGGTAATGAAAAAAAACATGGGAAAACATATTTCATGGTGCTGATGGTGATAATTCGTGCTACTTGAGACTGAATAATGAAAATGAGTTGTGGTGTCAAATAATTGGACACATTCATCAATGAAATTTGAGTAATATTACCAAATAAAATAATGTTTTCTCATATTACTATGATAATGATAGGGAGAGAAGGAGAGATATAGGGGTATGTTATATATCTTTTACTTTCTAAGAGGGAAATATAATTAATTATATATATGTATATATATAAGTGTAGATTAAAATATATCACTCATTGGAGTTCATTCATTCAAAAGCTTGTGAACTTATAAGAATGAAATAAATAAATAGAGATACATATTTCATTTACTTTATTGATTAATTTACTCATCTTCAAGTGTATTTCTACGAAACATAATTTCAAGGCCATGAAGATGTTTAATAACTTTAATAGAAGTGCATAAAAGGATAATAGATTCTCCATAAAGATTATATATATAGATAATAATGATTAATACACCAGTGATAAATTTTAAATATATGTGGAATAAAATGATATTCATTATATATTTATTAAAACATATACCAATAAAAAAATACTATAGATGAAATTAATAATAATAGTTTTTTGAAATGTCTCATGCCTTATTGCTAGATAATCATAAATCATGATTTTATTGGAAAGAAATTGGGAATGTTATTCAAATTAAAAAATATTTTCTGTGCCAACCCATTATTGATATGAAACCATATTAGATGTATTCTAATAAGACCATATGATTTAAATATTGTAGGATATTTCAAATTTATTTTATTATTAATTTCAATGGTGATAACATGGGATGTTTAACAAAGAGGATTTGATGGTATCCCAAATTTCTATCCTCCAAATAACGTAGGATATAATTGACACACTAATAAGATAGATAAAATTGTTTATAATTATGATGTGAAGTTTTTGAATAACTCAAATAAGGAACATTAATTTCACAAAAATGTCTTATAAGTAATTATGTTGTAGCAATATTAGTTGATATGTAGTCTGAGGTTTTTAAAAAGGTTATAATTATAGAAGAAGTTATGTATTGTGATGATGACCAAAAAATTTCATGTGATGATTATATACTAATCTAAAATCATCAAATACTAATATATAATTTGTAAGTATTGAATATTATTTTATACTAATGATATTTGATTAAAACTACGATAGCTTGGAGGAAAACTACTCATACCTCATTGTTTTCTCACAATAAACAAAAGGATGTGAAACAACCTTTATAAAATTAAGAGATGAATCATACTATGTATACAGAGTTGTATTATTTTGAGAATAATAACATTTATTAGTTTGTTACCACGAAAAAATAATAATTTAATGATAATAGAGTGGGTGATTCATAATAATATTAATGTGTAAGTAGATTTCATGTGAAATTAGTATAGACTCCTGTGAATTGGATATTCATAGGTGTAAGGAATTAATTTTAACGATAAATCCATGATAGTTTTATGACTTTACATCATTGGAATGTTTCTTATTTTCATAAAAACTAGAAAAGAGACATATCCTAACAGATCTATACTAACGGTTTAGAATAACCATGTGTATTTATTTTCTTGCTGAAGCCTATATAAACGGTATTTAAAAAAACAATAGGTATAGGTGGTTCTATACCAATGGGTTTTTAAAATCATTGGTATAACATTTTGAATATTGGAAGCCTTCTCACACTCCTCCTCCCCTTCTCCTTATTCAAGCCCTACCTCCTCCCATGTGTTTGAACATCAATCATCACATCAGGCTTCTTTGGCCATCGTCCCCCTCCCCTACGTAGATTGAAGCCTCCCCACTTCCCTCCTCAGGCGACTTTGGCCTCCCCACACATACCTCCCATCAAGTGACTTCATCCTCTGTCTTCTATCCCCTCTAGTGATTTCGACTGCTCAATCGCCCTCCTCAGGCGACTTTGGATGCCCCACTACTCTCCTCAGTCCATTTTGGATTCCCCACTACCCTCCACATGTGAATTTGTCATACCCTCTAGAAATGTTTTGTTTAATCCGCTAATGGACCGAATGTCATCATTTTTTACTGATGTTTGATAATCCACCATTCAAGGGGTGAGGTGAAACCCTTACAAGGTCTGTAGGCGTAAGTCTTACATGGCCCATATGCCTTAGAGGAATTCATTTCCCGTAGGCTTCAAACATTTAATAAATCCCAGACTAACAAATTGGAATTGCTCCTCCCCAGCATCTTCATTGTGAAATCAGATCTCCACCTTCGCATGGTTTTTCGGCTAGGTATTCTCGTGCAGAACAGGCTTATCCAGATGGCAGGTGTCATACCCTCTCATTCTTGCAATCCGTTTGGCTTCTACTGTGGTGAATTCTCCTTTCTCATCCTCCATGTAGAGCTTGTTCCTTGTAGGTTTTCTGGTTAACATCTGCACTTAAGGTGGCCCGAAGGCCTAGAGGAGGCCCAATGGCCTTACTGACCTAAAGGCCCGGGTGGCCCAAAGGCCTTACATGATTCATCAACCAAATCGGTTGCCCGAAGGCCCAAACAAGGGCATATTCCCGGCTGCTACAGTTCCAAACAGTGTCTGTTACAGTTCCATCTACAGTACCTGCTACAGTACTGCAATGTTCCCGCAACAGCACCTTCTACAGTACCTGCTCCAGTACTTCTACACTACCCTGGAAATTCTACCTCCTCCTGTATTTGATCGCTGGTCACTTGGATGCGCTTGGAGAGTCCTTTCCAACTGGGCTATGTCTTTCAAAGGTACCATTCGTTCCATCCTCTTATTTCATCTCTATTTTTTATAATATTTTCATAGTGTTTTATTAAAGGTGACATTGTTTTGATATTTAAGGATGTTGATTATGTTTCATGTTCTTTTATTGAAGAGTTACAATATTACATGTGTTTTATGAATTCATATTTGGCCTAAATATTTATGATTTTGACTATATATAGTGTCAATATTATATTTCAATCAGTTATTTTGATAGTTTTTCAGGTGTAAAATGGGTGTAATTTCTTAATTTAAATTGTATCTTGATGGGGAATAATTTTTTATAAACTCCCCTTGTTGGATAAAATTCTATGTTTTGTTTTCGTAATTAATCAAACAAGTTTTCGATATTATAAGAAATATGATGCTTCCAAAGTGGGTTAATGTTTTGTGTTAAAAGTGGTATTTATTGTTTTAATGGTATTATTGGTTTAAAAATATAAACAAACATATCCCATTATTTATGTGGTTATAATTACTGATGAATATATATTATTTTGTAATTGTGTTGGAATGGAATGTTTTTTAGTAATAAAATTACAATTATTAATGTTTCATGTATAAAAGTGAAGGTTCAGATGGAACCTTATTTTTAGTTGATCAATGAATGTACCCTTTGGGTCCCCATTGATTTTTTGATATTTTTCTTATCCATGTGATGAATTCTTGGTTACGTGAGTGCATATTGTGCTTTTGTAGTCTTTTAAGTAATCATGATTTCCTCTAATGATATTTATTCTTGATATGGATAATTTATTTAAGCATTTCCATTTGTAATGTTTATTTCCGGGATGGCCTTTATTAGTGATTTACCCTTGGGTGGATTAACATTGTTTTTCTAGTGTTACTCCATCATTGTATTTATCTATATTCATCCTAATTATTTACCCATACATCTTTGTTTACTAAGAGGTGGGTGTGTGTGTACGATTTTAAAGAAAAATATGGAAAAGTTATTTTCATATATACATTACAATTAGCATGATTTTGAGAAAATTTTACCAAGTGTGGTGTTAAATTTCATAATAGGTATATTTAATGAATTTGTTTCACTATGACATTTATTTTATTTTCAATAGAACTAATTTAAAGAAATGGCATTATAACATGGGGATCATTGATGATGTGTATATAATAATTTTTTTTCAAATTCATTAAAAACGAAAATAAAAACATATTTTTACACACGTTGCCTTCAAAATTGTTTGTATAATAAAACGAATGAATGGGACTCATGGTGGTGTCCTACTTGCCTTGAATTACACCCAACATAATCATATTGGTTGGGATGTCGTAATCATTTATTGAGAATGGATTTTCATTGTTTGGATTTTTAGATGGACATAATTTCATTATTCCTTGGATGTGGATGGTTATTGAGATTTTGTTTGTGACTTTATTCTTATGAGTTGATGGTGATCAGACCTTTAGTTTTTAAAACTAATTGGATTGAGTTTTTTTCTTTTTATTCTTACTTTTTTCTTATTTAGAGTCCATTAATTTTAGAATATTTTATTCTGATTTTTTTTACTCTTGTTTCTGGTTCCTATGCCTTATTATTTATGGTATATCTTATTTAGTTAGTTCAAATGGGGTTTTAATGGTAAAACTATCTCCAATAGTATTGTGTGACACCATTAATGCATTTTGTCTGCTTAAGGAGACTGAGGACACCCCCCATATATGTGGCGTAACATCTTTTATATTGTTCATATCCCTATGTTCATAGATTCCCTTCTAGAACCTATGATCCTGTTGTTTCCCCATTTGTGTGGGTTTAAAAAGTGGTTCCTAACTATGTGAATCCTTATTATAAATATGTGGTTTAAATTTCTTTGTTTTTTATTGGGATTTATTAAAATTAAAATAAAGAACGAAAATGTGTAATGATATAGTTCTTTCAAAATATTTTTTAATGAATTTTACATGGTGCGTTCTTTAACGTTTAAAAAGATCTTTCCAAAATACGTTGAGAATAAATTTCATAGGAAATCATGTTTTCTTATTAATCAATCAATGATTGTGTGTTGGTTTTAAATTTTTTTTAGGGAAATGGGAATCCTTTTAAGACAAGTTTGATGATTTTTCATTACATTTCATAAAAGCTTATGAAAAATGATTATTTATTAATTTAAATATATTTTGTTTCTCATATTGTTCTTTATGGGGATATTTATGGATAATGACCATGATAGTGAATTATTAAATATTATGGATACCCACCTTGGTTCGTAATTTGTAGTCATCCCTTATAGAATATGTTATTTATCTTATTCATTCTTTTTCTGGCTAGTAATATGCTTTGATGAATTTAATGTAAAAAATTGAAATGAGTTATTTAATTATTGGTTACATTATTGATTAGAAGATCAATTTTTTCATTGTAAAATAATATAATGAATCTGGATGTGTCATAGTGATCAGAATCCAACAAAGCATCAAAAGAAATTGGAATTTTTTTTTATATTTTGAATATAAAAATGATTTATAGTGTGTATTCTTTAATTGTGCTGAAATACAATTGTTATTCCAAGAAGAATATAACTACCATATAATTAAAACTAGATTTCAAACAAAAATGTTTTTTACCACCTTGGAGAGACTGGACAGTCATCTACTATTCATGAACGAAAACAAATAAACAGTATGTAGAATTTGATGTTTGATATGTTTCTATTTGTGAATTACCATGAGAGATATTTTATTCTAGTGTAATAAAAAAATGACTTCAATACACATTTGGGAAGTACTGAAGATTATGATGTTGAATGATTGAAAAATTTAATGGATGACACCATATAGTTCCTTGTGCTTTTTATTTTATGACACCGTCAGATAAAGATCAATTTCTGTCAGTATTGTAGAATATCAAGGTTCTTAATGTCAATTCCAACAACATATCTAAATGAGTGAACAGAAGAGATTTGAAACTAAAATCCATAAAAACTCCTAAATTTCATATCCATATTAATTAATTCATTACAGTAGAATGTCAGAATTTTTTCTCCAATAATATATTGGTTACAAATATTGTGTTATACCATTTTTTAAATACCTATTTTCTAAAAGGATATCCAAGAATTGTTGATTAAAATGCAGTAGGAGGCACCATTAATTATGTGTGAGATAGAAAGAAATTTCCTCCTTCTATTTCCAAATATATGTTGCATTTAACAATACATATTCCAACAGAAACATTTCTTTCACCATTTGGTTTTTGTTGTAAGTATCATATTGAATGAAATATGTGAAAAATAATATCATATATTGGAAACAATAATTTTCCTAGATGATTTATTGTGACTACTTATCTGGCTAAATAATTTATGTATTTTTGTAAGATGTTGTTTTCTGATGTGAGCACAAGAAATAACCAACCAATGTGAAATGAAGATGTCCATTATGGAGAAATTCATTCTTGGGTTCCATCTCTTACACAAACAAGATAAATTTTTAGGTCCAATACAGTGTCTATATTGAGCAATGAAAAGCACGATATGACACACTACAAAATCATGGTTATTTATGTTTTTTTTTGATGAATATATCAAGTATATAATTTAGATAATTACATGTTATCTCACATTATGAAATTTCACATATACCATAGACTATTATTTTCATTTTATTAAGGGAACATAAAAAACTATAAGTAGAGTTCATTGATCTGTGCCTTTTTGAAATAAAGAGGCTTTTCATAGCCAAGAGTTTTCTTCTTGGTTGAAATAAATGATATTCCCATTAAATTAATTATATTAAAGTATAAATATATATTTAATAATATTATTAACAAATATTTTAGGACTTGAGTTTACCTCTCGTCTTGGTTTCTCAAGAATTTAGATCATTGCCTTTTTTACCAATTCTTTGGTTCTTGATTGAAAATATCTAATAGCCAATGGGTAAAAATTTGTCACAACAGACCGAGTGAGGAAATGATATCACAAATTTATGGAATTATGATTACTACCACAACTGATTGTTATGCCAATGCTTCTGATTGTCACCAACAATATGAGGATGTGTATTATTATGGACTTATTGAGAAAATATAATCATTGTATTACTATTCTCATGGTCGAGTCTCTATAATAAAATATAAATGGTTTTATTTACTGATTATACATGGTAATTATATTGAAGAATATGGATTCATAGTTATTGACTTGAGTTTAATCATGTATTACAATGAACCATATATTTTTTCATCAATGGAAAAAACAAACGTTTTTTGTGAATCATCATCAAAGACCATATTAAAGTGTAATTAATAAAGAAATCCCATGGAATATTTTTCATGATGATGTTGAACAAGTTTTACCCATTGACACCCTCAATGGTTTGGACCAAAATATTATATTTGAGGATTCATGTTTTCCCTTTGTTAGAGATGATTTTGAACAAGAGGTAGTGGTGGGTAATATATAGAAGCAACAATATATGTTCATTGTTCATCTAATTTACCTTTAAATGTGTTTCCACGAATAGTATTACTATAATTACATTAATTTAGTTTTATTTATGAATGATATGTTTTTTAGTATTTTATGGTGTCATATAATTTAATTTTATTTCTTTCCATTTTAAAAATCGGGTTTGAAATGATTTTTTAAAAAAATCTATATCATTGGTTTAAATTATGGTTACTAAAAGATGATATAAAAATTATTATGCCTTCTTTGAATTATAAGTTGTATAAATGATTTATAATAAATTTTTCTTAAATATATACATTTTATTCTTATGAATATTTTGAAAAATTATTAAAAAAATTGAAGGAAGTGAATATTTTATCTTGGTTGATAAGTGTATGAACGTGCATTTCCTCATTTTCATCCGTCAGTGAGTATAATAAATATTTTTTTTCGTATTCATTATATATAATTTTATTTTAATAAAAATTATCAAAATATTTTAGTATATTCTGTTCCACCGATATAGAATCCTCATTTTTCTATCATGGGTCCAAGCGGGGATGCTCCTAAAATAAGACGCTACAATAATCATACACATCCCAACACTGATCCACTAGAATACATGTCACAACCGGTCCTAGTGGGGCCCAAGCCGGAACACCCCATGAATGCCTCCAATAGGCCAGGGTCCGGTTACTAGTACAGAGTAGGTATGCTACTAACATGGGAGGCATATCCTATAAACCTGTACACATGCACACACATCCCCAAGCCCACAAAGCTGAAAAGTAAAAACTACTAAATGGAAAAAGATGCATGCATACACTAAAACCCAACCAACAGAGTATGACAGCAACGTGAAGTACCATAATGTAAATCCCTGGGCCAAAAGTACAATCCCAGCAAAAGAGAGTCTGTAACAAAGTAAAACCTGTTCGGAAAGGTGCTGGGACTACAATCTGTAGTTGTAGGAACATAGCTCGTCCTGTCTTATCTCACGAAGTACAATCCGGTCCTGGTCCACCTAGAATCCTATCAAAGGCTTGCTCGTCAGCACTAGACATGACACGTGCGGGAAAAGCCTGTGTAGGGGTGAGTATAACAATACCCAGTTGGATACCCCGAAACCAAAAAGAAATACAACAAGGGAAAATTCTACAAGGGAAAGATACAGTCAGCTCTAAATAGTATATGTCTACTTAACATATAACAAGAATATCCAGATATACTCATACACGATCAACTATCGGGAAACCACTACTAAGATCGGGCTGGAAGATTCCACTGAGCATGTAACAAAGTGAACACACTCCGAGGTCTGAAGAGAGAGAGACACAAAGTACTCATTCCAGGATAACACACTCCACATGTACAGGGGAACATAATGCTCAAATTGGGATCACAACCAATATTCATGGAGAGATTCCTACAACTCCGTCTGAACTAATCGCCTTAGCGGAGGATCGACACCTGGGTGAAGATTGTCACGTCGATACCAAGAACTCTACCAAGGGTTCCACAAATGAATAGAGGATCTGGCTCTAAGTCTCGCATATGGGATTCCTACAAATTTATTCAGGACGTCCTACTGAAGGTATCATACTCTTGTATGTAGGAAATGAAACCAGGATCCTTCAGGAGAAAAGACCAAGGGGACAAACCCTAAAGAATCTTCCCAAAGTCACAGAAGGAAACTAGATCCAGCTATTTAAGACAGGTTACACGACATGTAGTACGGTTACACACTGTGTTCTTTGACCCCGGGTACTGCCCGTGTAAATGGCTCGTGTCATCTGTCCATGCTGTGTGAAACCCAACTACACGGCATGTAGAAGGATCACACGTCGTGTCCCTTGACACCCAGTACTTCCCATGTAAACGGCCCATGTAATTTTGGCTTGTCGGGTAGAATGTAACTACATGGTGTGTAGAAGAAACGCACTCTGTTTCTGAGCACCTGGGGATCGCTCTATGTACGCTGGCCATTTCCATGTACACAGTCTCTTTCTGTGTTGCCTGCCCGTGTACCAGTACACAGGGTATCCCGTGTATCTAGCTGGGTCTGGTCGGGGAGGGGTATACACACTCTATCTTTGGTCGTGTACCAAACATTTGTCCGTGTACTCCCGGAGTACAAGCCAGGTGGTCCGCCGACGATCACACGTCGTGTAGCCCATACTACATGTCGTGTAGTTGGGATTTTTCTAGAAATGTCGTCTTCCTCCTCAAGCCGTGACTGATCCTCTGAATCCATGGTTTCTCTTCCGTTCGTCCAGATACTCCAACCATTGGTTCATTTTGTTATACGAACACCGAAATGGGTGTTTTCTATCCTTAAGTCGAATCATAATCCTTGAACGTTCCATCTGAAGAAAAACACCTGAAAACTCATATCTCTCGATCCGCTTTGAATCATCTACCGAAACTGTCATCGCACCTCCGTGACATCACTCCGGGGTTGGATCTAAAATATTGCATCGTTTAACCAAAAAACGAAGGTGCAAAGATCGTTTTCCTTCAAGAATGCGTAGAACGCAACGAAGAATGCACGAGAGGAAAAAAATACAAAGAATCGAACAAGAGGGAGGAACCTCGATCGTTGTTCATGACGATTTGGGTTCGTCACCATTAGATCAAACCCACAACAATAAAAAGCTTATAAATATTGAGTATTTGATTTCCCTACGAAACCCCAAATCACACCTGCCCACAAACCAATCGATCCGCGGGCTAATTGGTTCACAGATTAGTCCGTGTTCCTTGTAAGAAACAAGAATAGGGAAATCAAAATCAAAACAGTCATCCTAGGTGGATCCGCGACGTTTGTTGGTGAAAATACGGTCACCACGTCGTCATCGCTGGCGAAAATCATCAAGAACGGCATCACCGTGTTGGGAGGTTTTCTCCAGAGCCTCTAGACCCTCCAAGGGTTCCAGGGATATGTGATTTGTAACCTTGACCCCCAACGAAATATATATTTAAATGAATAAAAATATTTTTCTGTAGGAATGATTTAATAAAATATTTTAATTAAATATTTTATTAAAAATAAGTCCAAAAACCAGATTTTATCACCTACCTTTGACAATTGATGTTAGTTCTCTTCCAGGGTAAACTCACTGCTCTGGACACAATGGTGCCCTCATATTTCTGATCCGAGCACCCGTTCAGTAGTTATTCCACTTTTTTCCAGAAAACTGCACGTGCGCGTAATTTAATTGTTTAATTAAATTCAAACATTTGTTTTGGGCTTACCGTGCCCGGAACAGCACGCCATCCAGAAGAATGGTCTTGAAAAAAATAATTCCCAAATAATATGAAAAAAATACATGGAAAAAATCTAGGACATTACATCACACCCACCTTAGGGATTTTACATCCCCAAAAATCCAAAACAAAGGCTACTAAAATTGATGTGGGTACTACACATGAATTTAAGACTCCCACTCCCATGTTCTCTCTTGGAGACTCCCGTGTTTCCACCAGACACACACCAATGGAATATATCACCCACGAAGGACCTTCTCATGCTGATCCTCAATCTCCATTGGTTTCTCAGCAAAGGTTTCTCCATCCTCGATGTCCAGCTCTCCCCAATCGATGACGTTCGATAGATCATGCACCTACCTCCGTAGATGTGACACATGGAAGAAGTAGTGTACCCGGTCCATCTGAGGAGGTAGAGCCATGTGATACATCACCTCACCAACTCTACTCAAGATATGGAAAGGTCTGATGAACCTCAGAGATAGCTTTCTGCCTCGTCCAATCCTCTGCAATCCCTGCAGAGGTGTGACACGAAGGAACACATTGTCTCCTTCCTCGAACTCCAAGGGCCTCCATCTCATGTCAGCATAATACTTCTGCCAACTCGGTGTAGTCTTCATACACTCATGGATGACCTTTACCTTCTCTGTAGTAGCATGAACCATCTCTGGGCCCATGAGAGCTGACTCTCCTAGGTTAGTCCATCAAAGTGGTGACCTGTAAGGTCGCTCGTAAAATAACTCGAATGGTGACATACCAACAGTGGAATGATAATTGTTGTTGTAAGGAAACTACACCAGTGGTAGGTTATCCTCCCAGATACAATCGAAGTCAAGTATGCATGCTCGAAGCATATCCTCCAGAACCTTGATGGTCCGCTCTGTCTGACCATCAGTCTGGGGATGAAATGTTGTGCTAAAGCGTAACTGAGTCCCAAAAGCTTCATGCATTCCCTTACTCAACCAGAATGTGAAAGGAGCATCATGATCTGAGATGATCGTGTATGGAACTCCCTGAATTCAAAATATCTCCGGCACGTAGAGGCGTCCCAAGATCTCTACAGAACTCTGCTCTCGTATGGCTAGGAAGTGGGCCGACTTGGTCAGTAGATCAATGATCACCCAGATGGTATCCTGTCCCGTTGATGTACGTGGTAAACCCGTCATGAAGTTCATGGATATCCAATCCCACTTCCACTCTGGAACCTCAAGGGACTGAGTCAATCCTACCAGAAATTGGTGCTCAGCCTTTACTCGCTTACAAGTAAGGCACCGAGAAACAAACTTGGCCACACTCATCTTCATTCCTGGCCACCAGAACTGACGTTAGAGGTCCTGGTACATCTTTTCAATTCCTGGATGCACCGCCAAAGGGGAGTTATGGAAGTCCCTCAGAAACTCCTCCCACAACGTCATTGGTACTACTGTATGCCTTCTGAAAAGAACAACGTGCTCTCCAGCTTCTGAATACCCATCAGCATCATTACCTATGGATATATGAGCACATAGAGTCTCACATCTAGCATCCTTGCGATGTGATTCCCTAACTCCCTGTAATAGTGGATGGGTAACAACCATCTATTGAAGGTATGATCCATCATCTCCATCCACGAAGGATAACTACAAGGAGGGAAACTACCTCGTCGCCTCATCCAGCAACTACGAATGGGGTTTCTTGCTGAGAGCATCTGCCACAACGTTCCCCTTCCCATGTGTGTAAACGATCTCAATGATTTAATCCTAGAGGAACTAAATCCATCATCATTGTCTCACATTTATATCCTTATAAGAAAATATGTATCTGAAACTCTTGTGATCTGAGTAGAAGGTACACCCCTCTCCCATCAGGTAGTTCTGCAACATCTTTAACGTGAAGATTACCACTACCAACTCAAGATCATGGGTTGTGTAGTTCTGCTCGTGGGGCCTCAACATGCGTGATCCATAGGCAGTCACCACTTTCCTCTGCATTAGGACACAACCAAGCCCAGTTCCTGATGCGTCGCAGAACATTATGTACTTGATACCCTCCTCTGGTAATCTCAAGATCGGGGTGCTCGTCAGAATCTATCTCAACTACTGGAAAGCCTGATTGAATCTCTTGGTCCACAAGAAAGGGTGCCCCTTTCGGGTCAAAACTGTCATGGGTACTGAAATCTGGGAGAAATAAAGAATGAATCCCCAATAGTAGCCTTCCAACCCAAAGAAATTCAGCACCTCCGTCACACTCCAGGGTGGCTCCCACACTAGATCTGCCTCCACCTTGGCTAGGTCCACTACTAAACCATCTTCTGAGATAACGTGTCCTAGAATGTGGACATCCTGTATAACTGAAACTTCTAGAGTTTCGCATACAACTGGTGCCTTAGGAGTGTGTCTATAACTATCCTTAGGTGTCTCGTGTGCTCCTCCTCAAACGCAGAGTACATAAGGATATAATCGATGAAGACCACTACGAAATGATCTAGATGGGGCTGTATGATCTGGTTCATGAGTCCCATGAACACTGCTGGGGCGTTCGTCACACCGAAGGGCATCACCAAGTACTCATAGTGACTGTAATGACATCTGACAGCTGTCTTAGGTACATCCTTATCATGTACTCACAACTGATGATAGCCTGATCATAGATCAAACATCGAGAACCATCGTTCCCCCCTTCAACTATTCAAAGAGGTCATCAATCCTCTATAGTGGATACCAGTTCTTCACGGTCACCGGATTCAAGCGCCGGTGATCCGCACATAGCCTCATGTTCCTATCTTCCTTCTTGGCAAACAACAATGGGGCCTCCCATGTTTAAACACTGGGTCTCACAAATTCCTTCTTCTGCAAGTCTTATAGCTGCACCCTCAGCTCACAAAGATCTACAGGAGCCATCCGATATGCTGATGATGATATCTGTGTCATTCTGGGTTGCAACTCAATGAAAAAATCTATCTCTCAATGGGGTAGTTGTCTGGGTAAATCGTTCAGAAAGATGTCCTCGTACTCATCCACTACTACTGGAAACTAGAAACTCGTAACACCTGATGCGCCAAGGGCTAGGCTAGCCACCATATAGGATATCAGTTGCACCTTCCTATGCACGAGTCCATCTTGCACTGCCTAGGTCTTTCTTTCACCGACAAAAGAGAACCTCATTCCATCACTGCGGACACACCACACCCTTCGCATAAAACAGTTGATCTGGGCATGAATTATGGATAACCAATCCATTCCATGAATGACATCGTAAGGCCTTGATGCTACCACCAAGAGGATCCAACCGAAACTCTCGCCTCCAACGGTCATGTCACACTGTCTGCAAAGATGTCTGATCTCTGAATCTTCTCCAGTATGTGTTTCTAAGCGAAAGGGTCGGGTCAACGACTCAACTAAAATCTAAAGGTCTCGAACAAGATAAGAATTAATAAATTAATGACTAGCACTTGTGTCTATCAGTACGGCAACCAAAGTAGAAAAGACATAGATTGTACCTCTAATAATTCTGGGAATACCTGGGTCAATACGCCTCTGCCTCCTACGACTATCCTTGACTTTGTTCACCAGCTCCCTAAGCATAACGTGGACCTCCAGGGGGTGGTGGTGGTAAAGGGTCAAAATGCCGACCACCTCCAACTACTCTCCCATCTCCTCTACCGCGTCTGCCACCCCGCGGATCTTTCTGATCCACACACTGCCTCTGCCTTGGTGGTCCATCCACTTCTCCCATGTCATCAGTATGGTAGGTCGGACAATCTCGAGCAAGATGTCCTCTTCCATCACATGAGTAGCATCGCCTTTCTCGAGGCTGGCTAGATGTGCCCTGAGAATCCTTTACGGCAGATCCCTATAATGACCCAAAGTTTAATTAATGGAAATACATCTTGATATAATTAAATGCCTCTTTATGTTTACATAAAATGTCAACTTCTTTGGTTTTATGTTAAGAATTTTTATCGTTTCTAATATAGTCGTCGAACAGTGATCACATGATTAGTATAAATACAGGGCTTTAACAAATCCATATTTACTCAGACAAAGGAAGTGATGGCCTCATCTAGTAGAATTCCCCCATACAAATCCCATTTGTTAGAGCTCGTAAAAGAGGTGGCATCCTTGGGCTTCACTCTTGACCAAGACCGAGCTTAGCTTCATCATGTCAAGATCTAATGGGACTGTCTACGGGATAAGTGGAAGTTGATAGAAATTACCACTCGAGCAATGTTATCCGAGCCACCCCAAGAGTCTGTCACCATCGCACACCTTACCCTTAGGTCTTATGCGGCTGTTTTAAGGGGTTGTGTAACAAATAAATAGTACTATGTTCATGTACATTATTTTTTGTATATAATAATGAATATACCGTCTTGTCATTATTGATACATTGTAAATATTTTTTAAAGTACAAATAATGTTTTTACTTATTATTAAATTAGGAATTATATTTTATTAAATGAAGATATTTTTGAATTAAAAAATATTTTAATAAAATATTATTATTATTATTAAATTAATTTTTTATTAAATATAAGTGATCTTATAATTTTATGAATGCGATTGTAATTTTTATTAAGGTTTGAAATCCATTACTATCAAAACCAGTTAATTTTTAGTAAATATCGGTTTTTATTTTAAAATAGAAAATTAACATATTTAGAAAATTATTTAGATAAAATAAATGTTATTTCTTGAATCAGGATGTCGAAATTATCCAACGGTAAATTTTTCATAAATTTCTGAGATAGTCAAATTTTTGGGTAAAAATTAAATTCTGTTTAAATATATAATGTGTTTTATGACATCATAATGACCCAATAGCGATGTAATAAAATACTATAAGCATTATGTTCGGCAAATATATTTTTTTCCATTAAAATAATGTGATTTTGGTTTTTTTTTACTTACTTTTCAGAGCATTAATGGACCCCTCAAGACTTATTAAACATCTTGTCTTTTTAAATTATTTTCAATGGGAGTGTGACTCACCTCAACACAAGCAACCCCATTATTTTAAGAAGTTCTGATTTTGGCCATATAGAATATTTTTTCCTCTTCCCTTTTACAATAACCATGGGAAAAAACCATGGGATGGTTTGTGGTTTGGATTAATTTAATGTAAGGGGACCCAAACCTAAATAATAATTAATTCTCCCACCTTTCCTATATAAACCCACCCATGCTCCCACATCCTCCTCACTCCCTTTGGAGTTCATCCAAACTCTGCCCTACTCTCTCTAGAATCCTCCCAAGGTGCCCCAAGCTCCTAAAAAGCTTCTCACAAGCCTCTCTCTAGCCTTTCGAAGCACACTTCAAGTATGGGTTTTCCTCCTTTCTCATTTTTTTTTCCAATTTTCATTAAGTTGTTTTCCCCTTTTAATTTCAATTATGAATTTTGGGTTATGGTTTCACACATCCCTCATACTACCCTATTTATTTTTGAATGATGGGTGACCCCTTTCTCTCTCATTAAAATCCTCCCATGTACACTCGTTACTATGCCGAAATTCCGAAAGAAATTTCTCTCTCCTCTATTACATTCAAGCAATACATTTGTATCATGACTCTAAATTACATTACAATTATTGTGACATGTATCTATATGAACTCCTTACAGTCCATTACATGTAAATATGATGAGTAACCCCTTTGTCTCTCATCAACCATTTTTATGAATTCTTATGTCACACCGTTACGCTGTCAAAATCGCACCGATTTTCTAAGCCAATGCCCTTGTGTAGTGAATACCATGCCCATTTCTCCATCAAATGTATTCAACATTATGCACATTTACGTATTGATTATAAAGTTTCATGTATGAATTCCACATTCCTTTATCATGGAATAAATGATTATGTTTTATGAATCCATGTTTTATGATCCATGTGGCACACTTATGCATGAAATGAAATGTTTAAGAAGGGTGCACCCTTATAGTGCTCTAATGCATTCGGTAATGTATAGTATCAGGATATTTCATGTGCAATGAGTGGTGACTCTTGCTAATTCAATTTCAATGTGGGTTTACTCATGCGTCATGTGCAATGAGGATTTACTCATGCTCCATGTTCAATGAGCCTTGGCTTATGCTAATTCCATGTTAAGTGTTGTTGCCACATTTCGATGTTATGATTATCATGCTTTATCATGACTTTATGTTCATGTTTCTCTTGTTATCTATTGATATTCCTAATGTCTAACATGTATTGTACTCCTCATGTTATTCCATGTTTATTGCCTTACTTGGCTTTATAACTCACCCTTTTTTATGCATGTCCTCAGGTTATCCCATGCAATGCTAAGTACGAGGGAATGTAGTGGTCATGTAAAGGATGATTTCAATAAAGATGTTATATTCCATGTTTTATGTTTTTATGTAATGATCCTAATCTCCAATGACACTAAATCTCTTGATCTGCTTGTTGTTTCAAGTGAAGTTTTATGTAATAAATCATGTTTATGTTTGTAATAAAAGCAGGGTTGTCATAGTTGGTATCAGAGGATAGGTTTAGTTATTTTTGGGATTAGGATTAGAAAACCCTAGTAAAGCCTTAGAGGAAAGACTATGTATAATAAAAAAATCCCTATGTTTTGTTAATTACTGAGTAACTGGTTTATCAAACAAATAAATCCTTGTCTGGATACGAGCAGATAGAGGCGGCTCTGGCATAGATGTATCCTATGGGTAAAACCTGAAAACACCGCTTTGATCTAGACTCAAATGGGAATTGGGGAACAACAACAGGCCTTGCTGCACTCTTGGTTACGACATTCCTGGGGGATATGTTTGGAAAAATTCACAATCTTAGTATGACCCCTTATTAAGGGAATTAAAAAAATGCCCCTAAGAATATATGTTATAATGTAGATCATCAAAAAGCCTAGATTGAAGCCAATAGACTCATGAATTAAGGAAATAAAAGTTTATTTATAAGTCATCAAATTTTGTCTTTGTATTAACATTTATGTGTTACCCCTAACATTCCTTTTATTCTAGCCAATGACCGGTAATTGGAGGACTCGGGCTAACAACCATTGTGAAGATTAGTGGGATGACTATACTAATGAGATGCCCAATCCAATGGGAGCGGGAATCACGAACTTTGTCATGAATATCTCTCAGCTAACTCATGTTTTGAATAGAAACACGGGTCAAGAGAAACATTCAGCCCCCCCCCCCCATGAAAGAACAAGTCGCTATCGAGAGCTTCATGAGACAAATGCCTCCAACTTTTAGTGGATCATCCGATCACACCATTGCTGAACAATGGATCAACTCCATTGAAATGATCTTCTCCACCCTTCAATGTTCTGAACAAGAGAAGGTTCTCCTGGTAGCTTATCGTACGGAGGGTGAATCTGATCAATGGTGGACGTTGATCAAGAATACGAAGCCTGAGGAGGAGATCGAGGAATTGGAATGGAAGGATTTCCGGAATATGTTTTTCAATAAATATTTTCCCCGCACCCTCCAAATTAAGATTGAAAGGGAATTATTTTCCCTCAAGAAAAAAGACGAATAATCTGTTGGAACGTATGATGCAATCTTCACAAGGTTTGCATGATACGCTTCCGGCATTGTCGTTACCCTAGAATGAAAAGTTGACCGCTTCTTTGGTGAGTTAAAGCCTAGCCTACGGAATGAATTAGCAATCCGTGACTTCGATAGCTATGAGGAAATTATCCAATGTTCCCTCAAGGATTAAATGGAGATCAATGAATCACAGGGGTATCGTGTGGATAAGAAACCTAAGGTGGACTTTAATGCTGGTCGTCCGATGGATAAATCCAACGGTGCTAAGAAGATCCAGCACCCCACTTGACAAAAGTGTGGAAAGAAGCACCCTGGAAGTTGCCTTAAGGGGAAGAGGAAATGCTTTAGGTGTGGATGAAAAGGGCACCTAGCTGTTAACTGTCAGCAAGAAAGACCCGCGGCTGCGACAGAGGATAGGAACACTCCGTTCGAACCTCAACGCTTTGTTCAATGCTACAAATGCAAAGAACTGGGTCATTTTGCAAATGATTGACCTTATTCAAGGGTTTTCGGTGGCAGCCAACAACCTCCATGGCAACAAGGAAGATATTTTTCCATCACTTCTGCTCGAAGTGAACCCCAACAATTAAGTGGTGACAGGTACGCTAGTTATTCCTTCAAGAATAGAGAACATAAGTTTTTAGTCAGGTTCTACACATTCTTTTATATCATGAATGTTTAGTAGAACAATCCCAACACCAACAAACATTAGGGAAGTGAAGATCTCGGTGAGTACAGTAAATGGGGGCAATCATTGCATCCGATGAATATATGTCCTCCCCTGTTATAATCTGTGGATTGAATTTCCCGAAAAACCTCTTCATACTCCCTCTGGTGGAATTTGATGCAATTATTGTCATGGATTGGCTTTCCTGATATAGAGCCAACATAAATTGTCGAGAGAGGGAAATCACACTCCATATGGAGAATCGACCCCTGATTCTTTACATGTGTAAGGAGGAAGATGAATCTCCTTTAGCTCCATCATCTCAAGCAAGGATATTACAACATTATGAGCATGCATATCTGGCTCAGATGATTGAGATCAAGAAAGAAACCATCCGTGAATAAATGCCAATTTTGAGGGAATTCACTGATGTGTTTCACAAGGAACTGCCTGGTCTTCCTCCTAGAAGAGATGTTGAATTCTCAATTGAACATATACCCGGGGCTTTACCGATATCCAAGACTGCATATGGAATGGCTGTTTTAGATCTTGAAGCGCTGACGAAACAACTAATGGAAAACCTGGATGGTTTATACACCCAAGTGCTTCACCATGGGGTGAACTAGTCCTCTTCGTCAAGAAGAAGGATGGGTCAATGCAGCTTTGCATTGATTATTGTGAACTTAAAAAAATCACGATAATTAACAAGTATCCTCTCCCAAGAATTGATGACTTGTTCGATCAGCTGCATGGAGCACAATAAATCTCTATGGTGGACTTACGGTCAGGATATTATCATGTAAGGGTGAAGAAGGAAGATATCCCCAAGACGGCTTTTCGCACAAGATACGGGCACTATGAATTCATAGTATTGACTTTCAAACTCACTAATGCTCCAACAATCTTCATGGACTCAATGAATATAGTCTTTAGAGATTACCTAGAAAAAGTTGAGGTAGTCTTTCTAGATGATATTCTAATATAGTCCAAAACCAAGGAGGATCTTGAGGAGCATTTAAGAACTATACTTGAGACTTTGCGCAAGGAGAAGCTCAATGCAATGTACAACAAGTGTGAGATATAGTTTAAGGAAGTCTCATTCATGGGACATATCATAACAAGCAATATGATATCCGTGGATCCCTCCAAAATAGAGGCAATTGGGGGATGGTCGAGGCTATCATCAGAAACTGATATCCGTAGCTTCTTGGGGTTAGCTGGATATTATCGGCGATTTGTGAGAAATTTCTCATGATTGTCCAGCCCTCTAACCAAGATAACTCGAAGGGGAGTAAAGTTATCTTGGAGTGATGAATGCGAAGAAAGTTTCAAGGAGTTGAAAAGGAGGCTTATCACTATGCATGTGCTCACTTTACCCACAAGTGGGGAACTTTTTTTTGTTTTCAGTGATGCTTCAAAGAAGGGGTTAGGCTGTGTGCTGATGTAGAATGATAAAGTTATATCTAATGCCTCAAGGAAGTTGAAATTCCATGAGTGAAACTAACCAATGAATGATATGGAGTTTGCGGCGGTGATCTTTTACTTGAAAATATGGCTGCATTATCTCTATGGAGGGAAATGTGAGATATATACTGACTACAAGAGTCTTAAATATATATTCATAGAGAAAGAGCTTAATATGCACCAAAGAAGATGGATAGATCCTATCATGGATTATGACTGTTCAATCCATTACCACCCAAGGAAAGCGAACAAGGTGGCAGATGCCTTATGTAGAATGGATCCAGCGATTCTATCAATGATGAGAATTGAGAAGGATCCAATCTTGTTAGACTTGATGAAGATGTATATGGGAATCATAGATAAGGGAACTTCATCAATCCATTCACAAATGATTGATCAACTGTATCTTTTGGAAATGTTAATGGATGCTCAAAAGGATGATGTGGGAATTCAAGAAAAAGTGTAAGATTTCGAAAAAGGGAAATCCTCAGAGTTTAATGTTAATGAAGAAGGAACTGTGCGGTTTTGTAAAGGACTATGTTTTCCATTAAGTCCGGATCTGAAGAAGGAACTTTTGGATGATGCACATAGTTCAAATTTCTCTATTCACCCAGGGAGCACAAAGATGAATCGAGATCTCCGAGAAAACTTTTGGTGGGATAATATGAAAAAGAAGATCACTGAATATACATCAAAGTGCCTAGTGTGCCAGCAAGTGAAGGCAGAAAGGAAGTAGTCTAAGGGGATGATGCAACCATTTCCCATATCAGAATGGAAATGGGAGAACATCACCATGGACTTTGTCATCGGACTTCTAAGGACATCCAAAGGCAACAATGCAATCTAGGTTGTTGTGGATCATCTTACAAAGACTGCACACTTCATTGCTATTCTGGAGGATTTATCAATGGATCAACAGGCACATATATATATCAGGGAAGTGGTAAGGTTGCATTTTGTACCACTATCTATTGTGTCTGACCGAGATCCAAGATTCACCTCTATGTTTTGGAAGAGTCTTCAACATGCTCTGAATACTGAACAGAACTTCAGTACGGCCTATCATCCTCAAACTGATGGCCAATCCAAACGGACTATCCAAACACATGAGGATATGTTGAGAGCGTGCTCACGGGACTTTAAAGGAGGATGGGATCAACATCTTCCTCTGGTAGAGTTCTCTTATAATAATAGTTTTCAGTTGAGCATCCAGATGGAACCATATGAAGCCCTGTATGGGAAATGGTGCTAAACACCGACATGTTGGGATGAGGTCAGCGAACGTAAGCTTCTTTGACCAGAAATGGTCAAGGAAATGGTGAAGAAGTTGAAAACAATTCAGTAGCATATCAAGGCAGCCCAGAGTCAATAGAGGAGTTATGCAGACAATCATTGACGAGACCTTTAGTTTAAATATGGAGACATGGGTTTTCTATGCATATATCAATGGAAGAATGTTATGAAGTTTGGAAATAAAGGGAAGTTATGTCCAAGGTACATCGGCCCCATCAAGATTCTTGATCGGGTCGGGGATGTGGCCTATCGACTAGCACTTACACCTACTATGGCCAAAGTACATGATGTCCTTCTTGTATCCCTATTAAGTAAGTACATATCAGACCCTTCACATGTACTCTCTTCTAAGGTGGTATAATTCGAAGATGATCATTCTTATGAGGAGCAACACGTGAAGATCATAGATCATAGAGAAAAAGTTCTATGAAATAATACAATTCCCCTCATCATGATGTTTTGGAGAGACCACATGTTTGAAGAAGAAACTTGGGAATTAGTGGAAATGATGAATCTGAGTTACCCACATCTGTTTTAGTGTTGGAAAAGGAAAACTTTGAGGGTTAAATTTCTTAAGGGGGGAATATTGTAACGACCCAAAGTTTAATTAATGGAAATCCATCTTGATCTAATTAAATGTCTCTTTATGTTTATATAAAATGCCATCTTCTTTGGTTTTATTTTACGAATTTTGACCATTGAAAATATAGCTGTTGAATAGTTATCACATGATTAGTATAAATATAAGGCTTTAACAAATCAGAATTTCTTAGAAAAAGGAAGTGATGGCCTCATCCAGTAGAATTTCCCCATACGATGCCCATTTGTCAGATCTCGGAAAAGATGTGGAATACTTGGGCTTCGCTCTTGAGAAAGCCCAAGCTGAGCTTCATAATTTCAAGATCGAACGAGACCGTCTATGGGAGAAGTGGAAGTTGAGAGAAATTACCACTCGAGTTATGTTATCCGAGCCACCCCAAGAGTCTGTCTCCATCGCACACCTTACCCTTAGGTATTATGCAGCTGTTTGAAGGGGTTATGTAAAAAATAAATAGTACTATGTTCATGTAAATTATATTTTTGTATATAATAATGAATATACTTTCATGTCATTATTGATACATTGTAAATTGTTTTTAAAGTACAAATAATGTTTTTTGTTATTATTTAATTAAGAATTTTATTGTATAAAATTAATGGCCTTTTGAATTAAATAATATTTTAATAAAATATTATTATTATTATTAAAATAATTTTTATTAAACATAAATGATCTTATAATTTTATGAATGCAATTTTAATTTTTATTAAGGTTTGAAAGCCATTTCTGTCAAAACCCGTGAATTTTTTATAAATGTCATTTTTTATATTAAAAGTAAGTATTAACATATTTAGAAAACTATTTAGGTAAAATAATTTTTATTTCTAGAATCAGGATGTCGAAATTATCCAACGGTGAATTTTTCATAATTTTCTGAGACAGTCAATTTTTTGGTAAAAATTAAATAATGTTTAAATGTAGATTGTGTTTTATGAAATCATAATGACCCAATAGTGATGTAATAAAATACTATAAGCTTTATTTTCGGCCAATATATGTTTTACCATTAAAATCATGTGATTTTGGGATTTTTTGACTTACTTTTCAAAGCATTAATGGACCCCTCAAGACTTATTAAACATCTTGTCTTTTTAAATTATTTTCCATGGGAGTGTGACTCACATCCACATAAGCAACCCCATTATATTAAGAATTTAGGACTCTGGCCTTATAAAATATTTTTTTCCTCTTCCCTTTCCCAAAAACCATTGGAAAAAACAATAGGATGGTTTGAGGTTTGGATTAATTTAATGTAAGGGGGCCCAAACAAAAATAATAAAGAATTCCCTCACCTTTCCTATATAAACCCACCCCAGATCCCACTTCCTCCTCACTCGATGCCTTTTTAGTTCGTCCATCCTCTTCCATAATCTCTCTATAATCCTCCCAAGTTTCCCCAAGCTCCCAATAATCCTCTCAGAAGCCTCTCCCTAGCCTTTGGAAGCAGACTTACAAGTAAGGGTTTTTTCTTCCTTTCTCATTTTTGTCCAATTTTCATTATGTTGTTCTGCCCTTTTAGTTTCAATTATCAATGATTTGGTATGGTTTCTAACCTCCCTCATACATCCCTCATTATGTTTGAATGATGTTATACCCCTTTCTCTCTCATTAAATGCCTCCCATGTACACCTGTTACTATGCCGAAATTTCGAAAGGAACTTCTCTATCCTATATTACATTCATGCAATACTTTTGTATCATGAGTCTAAATTACATTACAATTGTTGGGATATGTATCTATATTAAGTCCTTACTTTCCATTACATGTAAATATTATGAGGAACCCCTACCTCTATCATCAACCATTTTTATGACTTCTTATGTCACACCGTTACGCTGCCGAAATCACACCGATTTTCTAAGCCAATGCCAATGTGTAGTGAATACCATGCCCATTTCTCCATCAAATGTATTCACCATTATGAACATTTACTTATTGATTATAAAGTTTCATGTATGAATTCCACATTCCATTATCATGGAATAAATGTTTTTGTTTTATGAATCCATGTTTTATGATCTATGTGGCACACTTATGCATGAAATGAAATATTTAAGAAGGGTGCGCCCTTATTGCGCTCAACTGCATTGGGTAAAGTATATTATCATGATACATCATGTTCAATGAGCATTGACTAATTATAATTCATGAGCAATGAGGGTTTACTCGTGCTTCATGTTCAATGCCGATTTACTCAGGCTCCATGTGCAATGAGCCTTAGCTCATGCTAATTCCATGTTAAGTGTTGTTGACACATTTCCATTTTATGATTATCATGATTTGTCATGCCATAATGTTCATGTTTCTATTGTGCTCTATGGATATTCATAAAGTCTAACATGTATTATACTCCTCATGTTATTCCATGTGTATTCCCTTACTGGGCTTAATAGCTCACCCTTTTCTTGTGCATGTCCTCAGGTTATCCCATGCAATGCTATATACGAGGGAATATAGTGGTTATGTAATGCATGTTTTCGATAAATATATTGTATTGCATGTTTTATGTTCTTATGTAATGATCATATCCCCCAAATACACTAAACATATCAATCTTCTTGTTTTATCAGGTGAAGTTTTATGTAATAAATCATGTTTTAGTTTGTAATAAAAGCAGGGTTGTCATATCCCATGTCCTGGGACTCCTATGAAAACATCTCCCACACCTGGGTCCCTGACGTCGGATCCATGCTGCCGAGGTATCTGCTCTAGCTTGGCCACTACTGAAAACCTTCGATTGTCCCTGCTCTGCCAAGAAGCTCTCGACCACCAATGCCCACTTGAGCACCCCAAAATAACATGGAATGCTCATAGGGATGGTGCTAGCTCGGATATCTATGCGCTAGCCCCGCTCAAAAGTCTGAGCTCTAAAGTACTGATCTCTAACCATATCTATCGAGTACCGCGAGAGGTCGATAAACCTTGATGAATAGTCATCCACCATCATGGTTCCCTTCTGGAGCTGATGGAGCTCCTGAATACGGACTGCTCTCAGGGAAACTGGTGACAAATTCTCTCTGAAGAGATGCTCAAACTTTGACCAAGCAAGAATCGTCTCGTCGTGAGTTTGAATAACCAAACTCCACCATCGCCCTATCAAACCCTGCAGGAGGGTCGTTGTCATGATCACCATCTGGTCTGTTGGTGTCGTGACCAAACAGAAGACTCTGGCCACTGCCTCATTCCAGTCCTCTTCTGCATGAGGGTCAGGCTCGCCACGAAACTAGAGGGGTCTCTGTCTCTGAAACTCGTGGACTGCGCTCCTCATGTGCTCCTCTTCCACTGGTACAGAAGGCACTAAACACTACACCATAGGTGGAGGGATAACTGGCACACCACTCGATTGTCAAACTAGGGGATCCGGTCCCTGTATCGAAGCCTCATCACTGAGGGGGTCATCCTCATGATCGAGCTGCTGGATCCTAGAGGGTTCACATCGCGGAGGCATCCTGTAACAAAACAAGATGTATCTTTGTCATTGAGTGTATCCGGATATCTAACTCAAGAAAGAAATGGAAATACACAACCCATTCCTATATGATTCATGTACCATTATTTTCCCATGCAACTGGTTTTTTCATGTTCCCAGTCAAAAAGCAGGTTATTAGAGTCCTGGTGTATGGATACGTCGGCCGCCCGCACCAACACTGGGGTCCCTGGCCTGAAAGCCAAACTCAAAACACATAACATTGTTTCCCAAATCTGACTCACAGACTCTCGATCCTACGGTACAACAGACCACCTCTGATACCACTCTATCACGAGCTGTCCCAGTGGGGCCCGAGCCGTAACTCCCCAAGCCCGCCTCTTATTGGCTAGGGGTTGGTGACTAGCACCGAGTAGGCATGCTACTAACATGGGAATCGTTGCCTATAAACCTATACACACGCACACACATATCCAAGCCCACACAGCAGAAAAGTAAAAACTTCTAAAATGTAAAATATTCATACGTAACCTAAAACAAAACCAACATAGTATGACAGAAAGCTAAAGTAACGCAATGTAATACAATGGGCCAAACATACAAGACCGCCAAAAGAGAGTCTGTAACAAAGTCCAACATGTAAAGAAAAGGTGTTGGGACTACAATATGTAGCCATAGGAACAAACCTCAGCCTGTCTGATATCACTAAGCACCGTCTATTACTAGTCCACCTAGAATCTTGTCAAAGGATCGCTCGTCTGCAAAAGACATGACAGGTGTGGGCAAAGCCCGTGCAGGGGTGAGTATAACAATACCCAATAGGATACCCCCAAAAAACAAAGAAATACAACAAGGGAAAAATACCACTAGGGAAAGATACAGTCTGATCCACACAGTATATGTCTACAGAGCATATAAAAAGAATATCCATATATACTCATAAACAATTGACTATCGCGAAACCACTACTAAGATCCATCTCGAAGATTCCAATAATCAAGTAACAAGGAGAACACACTCCTAGGTCTGAAGAGAGAGAGAGAGGCCAAGTACTCATTCCAGGAGAACACAATCCATAAGTACTTGGGAACATAATGCTCAGATGAGGATCACAACCAATAGTCATGGGGTGATACCAACAAATCAGTCTGAACTAATCAGCTAAGAATTGGATCAGGGCCCAAGTAAAGATGGTCACGTCGATACCAAGAAATATACATAGGGTTCCAGGAATGAATAGAGGATCCGACTCTAACTCTCAAAATGTGGACTCCAACAACTATATTCAGGAATTCCTGCTGAAGAGATAATACTCTTGTATATAGGAAATGATACTGGGAACGTTCAAGAGAAAAGATCAAGGGGACGAACCCAAAGGAATCTTGCCAATGTCAAAGAAGGCAACTTGCTCAAGCCATTTAATACAGGTTACACAGTATGTATTATGGTTACACACCGTGTTCCTTGACCCCTGGTACATCCCGTGTAAACGGCCCGTGTCATCCAACGAAGATGTGTGAAACCCAACTACACGACATATAGAAGGATCACATTTCATGTAATTTAAGTCTAGGTACTGTCCGTGTAAATGACCCATGTCATTTTGGTTTGTCGGATAAAAGTAACTACATGGCGTCTAGAAGAAACACATGTCGTGTCCGAGCACCTAGGGCTCGCTCCATGTACGCTGGCCATGTGCCCGTACGCGGTCTCTGTCTGTGTCTCCTGCTCGTGTACCAGTACATGGGGAATCCTGTGTATCTGGCCGGGTCTGTTCGAGGAGGGGTATACATGTTGTTTCCTTGGTGGTGTACCCAACTCGTGTTCGTGTTCATCCAAAGTACATGCCAGGTGGTCCGCTGATGAACACACGCCGTGTAGCCCAAACTACATGTCGTGTAGTCATGATTTTTCTAGAAATTTCGGCTTCTTCCTCACACCGCAGCTGATCCTCTGGATCCATGGTTTCTCATCCATTCATCCCTATACTCCAGGGGTTGGTTCGTTTCATCATCCGAACAATGAAATGGGTGTTTTCTGTCCATAAATCAGATCATAAACCTCAAATGATCCATCTGAAGAAAAACGCCTGAAAACTCACATCTCTTGATCCGCTCCAAATCATCCACCAATACCATCGTCGCACCTCCGTGACATCGCTCCAGGGCTGGATCTAAAATCTCAGATCATTGTTCCAACAAACAAATGGGAAACAATCGATTTCCTTCAAGAATGCGTAGAATGCGATGAAGAACGTGCGGGAGAAAAAAAACAAATAATCGAACAAGAGGGACGAACCTCGATCATTGTTCATGATGATCTGGGTTTGTTTACGTTAGATCAAAACCACAACAGTCAAAATGTAATTAATCTTGAGTATTTGATTTCCCGATGAATCCCCAAATCACCCCCACCCACAAAATGATCAATTTGTGGGCATATTTATTCACAGATTAGTCCTCTTTTTTCACAGGAAACAACAACTGGGAATGGAAAATAAAAATCAAACATCCTACCTAGATCCACGACATTCGTTGTTGAAGATCATGTCGTCGTGTCATCATCGCCGAAAAATATCACCAAGAACGTCGTCGCCGCGTTGGGTGGTTTTCTCTAGAGCCTCCTGAGCCGCCAAGGGTTTCAGGGTTATGAGTTTTGTAACCCTGACCCCCTACGAAATCTCTATTTTTAAGAATAAAAATATTTCGCTGCAGCAAGGATTTAATAAAATATTTAAATTTAATATTTCATTACGGTTACATCCAAAAACCAGTTTTCACCACTCACATGCGCCAGCCGATGTTAGGTCTTTTCCATTGTAAACTCACTTCTTTGGATGCAACGACGCCCTTGGATTTATGATCCGAGCACCCATTCGGGAGTTATTCCTCTTTTTTAGGAAAACCGCACACGCGCGTAATTTAATTGTTTAATTAAATTCAAACATTTTTTATGGGTTTACCGGTCCTGGGAACTGCACACCATCCTGAAGACTAGTCTCAAAAAAATAATTCCTATAGAATATCAAAAAAATATATTGAAAAATACGGGACATTACAAGACATCACATCTACCACATCTATCCATCATCCGCTTCAGTCTATAGTAATGATTATATTCATGCCTCTATAATCACCTCACATACCCATATATTGGCATAAAATTTATATATTGTGTCTAGGGGTTATACCACAAATTACACCATCATATCATTTATCCTCTTTACCCTATACCATGTCAACACCACCCCCATGGATGTTCCCACCTTTACAATATCCATATCTGATGATGTATCCCTAAACATACTGACCATATTTATTCATGTATACACCACCATAAATTCCCGCCATCCTTCTATCATCTAACATGCTTATTTCTTCAACTTCCACTATAGTGGATGAAGGCCACCCAAATAATGCATCAGAAAAGGATCTTCCTTCGAGGATACTAATCTAGGGAATCCCATAGATCTATCAAAGTATATTGAGAAACCTACATTGTCTGATTTTAATTATAATTGTGTCTAATTATATCACTTTATTTTTTTTAATGTTGTATGGTGAAATAACTCTTCTTCCCCCCAATATTTTCTTATTATGTTGGAACTTCTACTAGTTGACCTTAGTGCACGCATATACAGGAGTCCTAAAATTACCAAACACAGAAAATGGTGGGTTATAATGATGAAAATTAGATTGTATGTATAAATGAAAGGAAATGTAGAATTTTCATGATGACATTATCAAAATACCATGATATCCTTATAGTTAAACTAGTATCATGAAAAATTATCAAAAAAAATATTAAGGATAGAGGAAGGAAGAAGGCATGGGTATGAAATTTTTTGAAAATTATTTCTTGGGAATAAAAAATATAAAAGTACAGTAAATGATATAGACACATGAAAATAATACATGTTTTCATTTATATTTCAATTATTTATATGAAATTTATAATTAAATATCTCATTTATATTTTTAATAGAGTGTCTTGTTGGACCTTAATGATAAAGAAGATGAAAATATCAAGCCGTGAACATTTTAGTTAGGTATTAGGTGATGAGAATGAAGTCAATGTCTAATGTTGACTATGTAAAAAAATCATCCCCTCTAAAAATTGCTCTTTATCATGGTCCTCTCAGGGATCTCAGACCACCAGAGCTATAAAGAACTAGTAAGAATTCAGTTCTAGAACAAAAATAGCTTTAGAGGAGTGTGAAATAAGTAAACATGGTTGGGAAAGAAGTTAAATGATCTCTAAATAATTTTTGAAAGATATTTTGGTTGTAATAAAATCACTTCCATCATATTATGATATAACTATTGATTAATATATAATATTGATGCATTATTTAAATAATGCCATAAGTGATGCCAATGATGGTCCTAGTGGTAATTTAACTAAATTTGGTGGAGTAGATATTTTTGATGTTGTTGCTACTCTGATATTATTGGTGAGGAAGTTGTTGTTAAAGACTCTACTACTAACATTGATTTTTCTTATAGATAGGGTGAAAATATTGGTGATGGGGTAGATATTGATCCCCTTTATTTGTTGATTCAACAGGAAGGATACATGTGCATATCAATAATGACTTAAATTGATTTTTTTTATGGATATATAAGTATATTTTAGTATTTTATATTGTTTAAAAAATTATAAGTACCATTTGAATATATTCTAAATGAAAAAATATGTATTTCGTGGAATTTATAATTTTTGGTTTATATGATTTACTAGTTTAGGAATTTGGGGAAGAAGGTTGTGCTGTTACTACCAAATATCGGCTATAACCTATAAACATGGATTGAAGAGTTGTGGGTATAGTTTCTCTAGTGGGGACACATATACCAATGGTTTGATAGCTGTTGATATAAATATATACCCACTATTTATTGAAACCATGGATATAAAAATGTCTATAGGACCTATACTCATGGTTTCAAAACAAACCATGGGTACAGGGCTACACTAACACCATAACTAGACATGGTTCTCAAAATCATGGGTACATCCTATACCCGTGGTATTTTGGGAGATACCCATGGTTTAAAAACATGGGGGTATGTCCCTTTTCTGGTAGTATATGACACAATGGCAACAAATTGTCTTTCATGTGGATTCCAATACGTCCTTCCATAATGGAGAAGCAAAAGAGGAAGTGTACATTTAAAAACGACATGGATTTTTATTGGAGAATATAAGTGTACCACCCTTTGATTTTATAATATACCAGTTTTAGAATAAATTTAATTACTTTAATATCATATGTTATACAGAACACCATGTTTAAATAAATAATGATATATAATTAAATATTATTATTTTAACAATACCATTATAAGCTAGCCCTTAAAATATTGGGAATAAATAGTATCAACCAAATTATAATATATATATATATATATTATATCATTTTTGTTGACATTAAACCAATAGATTCATTAATAATAAGAACAAATACAATTTTACACATAAATGATATATTTTTAAAAAAGGTAGTTATATCACCTTTTGATAGTGTGCGAGTTTTAAAACTACATTTTTATGTTTTTAAAATTTATATTTTAAGAAAGTAAACTTCATTTCAGAAAGAGCAATATCAAAATTTGGTTTCGTGTAATTTTAGTATTTTTCTTAGAATTTTCATTTTTTTGTGAATAGAGAAAAATATTGCATTTTATTTGAAACTGGCATTTCATCTAAATAATTAATAATGTTAAATTATATAGATCCTAAATATTTTTAGTGATTCCAAAAGATCCCCTCACCTCAACTATACAGGGGAACCACATCCCTCAAATCTTTGCACCAAATTGATAATAATATCTTCACAAAACCCTACCCATTTTGATTCCCAACATCCTTATCCATGTTTTAATGATCATGTTATTCCAAAAATACGGACCCTATTTCTCTAAAAAATTGATCTAATGAAAGTCCATTAAATAAAAGGTAACCATTTTTTCCAACTCATCCATGATCATTTATTTTAATACTTCTTATTAATTCATTGTTTACTTGTTAAAATAATATCTCTAGTATAATATATATTCTATTATTTTAATAAGATTATGGGAAAAGAATATTTCACCCTTAATCCATTCAAAAAAATATTAAATCATTGAGTGTTCATATGTACGACATATCATATTAACATCATCGTTTAATCTATTTTTCATCAATACTTTACATGGATGGGTATAATTATGGAAATAATATATATATATATATATATGATAATTATCAAAAAATATTTATTTTTTAAAATTAATATACCATTCAATTTCTAACCTTTTCAACCATGTTGAAATGATATAATTACTCATACGTATATACGACTATACTCTCCATGATGTAGTGTTATTCATTATCTATGTTTGACAGTTAATAGTCTTTCTAAAATTTATTTAATAAATAAATATAATATTAATGAAAGTAATATTATTAAATTAATTTTTCATCTTTATCCTATGTAATAGAACTGGGACTTTCAAGACAAAACAAGGATGAGAAAACATGTCAATTAACACCTAAAACCGTGAAATAAATAAAATATTATTAATAAATGAGTGGTAAACTATTATAAGTGGATCTTCTATGATATCCTAATTTTTAATATGATTTTATTATAATTTAATAATATTATTAAAATCACTTTACATGAGTTTTAAAAATTGTTGGAGGAAATATAACCTAATGTAAGGGTTTAATTCACAATATCATCATTAATCGAGAATTTTTATATTTAAGTATCTAATGGGGAATATTTATATTCACTGTTAATTTTATTTAAAAAAATATATTAAAAAATGTTTTTTACTGTTATAGAAAAAAATTAAATTAATTTATTACTAATTTATTACTTTTATATTTTAATTAAAAGTTGTAATTTTATTTCTAAAAAGTGTTCTTTGAGGATTTTCAGACAAAAATAAAGAAGGAAATGTTTTTTAATGTATACAATTGGAACAAACTTCAATTATTCATGAAACATTAATGATTTATAACATCCGAAAAATGTTTTAATAAATAATTTCAATGAAATTGTATTCTTTCATAATGGTGTAGTATTGTTAAATTACGTTATTTATGATGTGAAAAATGTATTTTCCTCAAATAAATTTGTAATGATTTTATTATAGTATTTTCAAAAATTTCATCATCCATTGTTGAATATTATTTTTTATTGGGATTGATATCTCACGATACCAATTATATTATTTTATAAAATGTTTCAAGATGAGTTTCACAGTGGATGTTCTATTTTGATACCATTATGGGGTTATTGTTCAAGTATTCACATTTTGTATGCCATTTTTTAAATATGAAAGTTTATATTGTTTATGTTTCACCCATTTAATATAATGAATTCATTGTACTTATTATGTGATGGGTGGAAACTTCTATATTCTCTAGTTGCATTTCTAGGTCTCATGAGACAAAATAGTTTTGGTATTGGCTGAATCCTTATCCATTTATGTATGTTGTCTTGGTTGAATCTTTTATGGTATGTTTATTATGTACTACATTATGAATTCCTTATTAAGAGACTATTTTTTGATATCCCATTATATTAGTCTATTATTATCATATCCATGGATACATTTTATTTTCATATGTTTTAGGTATGTATCTAGTTTTCAACAAATACAAAATTCTGAAGTCCTTTGGGATGTGTTTCCTTCTATATTTTTCCAATGAAATAATGTAAGCACCAACTTTAGTGTACTAGTTTCAGGGATACTAATATTTCTATTAAAAGATGTTTAGTAGAAAACTTGTGAACTATATTTAGGAAAACATAGACTAAAAATGAAACGCTATGAAAGAATTATGAAATCTACCAAATAAACTAGTCTAATGATTTAGCGATTATTAGCACATAAATATTCAATTTAGATTATGTGATTCCCTATTTTAGAGATTATATATATTTTTAAAACTTAATGATATAATCATCTGTATGAAATTGTTTTGAAATAGAACATATCATAAAAAATGGAAAATATATCAACACAAGTAATAAATATTGGTATTTTCATCCTATGAAATATAATGATGATGAAGAAAGGGAAAAAATTAGAGGATAACAATTTTTAACACATCTGGAATCATTGACTCCTATTATGAGAAATAAGCATACTTGTATGGAGTATCTTGATCCATAACCTAGTGTAACAATGTTATAATGATTCATGAGACCACACCCTCTATCATTAAATCATCTTAAAAATCTACTTATAACTGAGAAATTGATAAATTCATTAGAACAAAAATATTTTTTTGGAATGTAATGAAATGGAGAACATTATCATGGATGATTATAATCTCTTCCGAGAAGTGGTTTAATGGTGGTCATTTACTGAATTCATGAAGTAGGTGGATGAAATATCAATCATGAAATGGAAGGATTTTAATGAATTTTTCATAGCAATACATTTCCCTTTCTAATAGAGAGCACCTGTAGATAGATAGTTATTATACAAGAGGAATAATGAAGGATGAGAATTCTTTAATATACGATTCCCACATTACATGGTTAGAATGATATCCTATGGATTATTTATGTAATTAAAATAGAAATATTGATAGATTAATTGATTGGCTTAATCCAGTTCTTCAAACATCACTATTCACCTAAATATTTTCAACATATATGGATATAATATATTATATTATCAGGACAAAAAAAATCAATTCCAAAAATCATATGGTTTTTAAGGTAAAAAATAGAAGAGGAGTATGGAAAATAAAAAATGAATATGATTAACCAAATAAAGAATGAATTTTTCAAATGTGGTAATAGTGGAATGAAACACATCAGTACTTGCTTGAAAGGAATAATATTTTTCTATAAATGCGGAGAAACATCCTACCAGTATCGAGATTAAAATGGTAAAAAAATGATTTTAATGTGAATTGATATAGTAGTAAGTTAGTGGGGAACTATGAGAATAAAAACCCAATGAATTAATGAAATATATTACAGAAGAAACTGAGAGATCATGGTCAAGCATATGAAATTACTATAGCCGATGCAGAATGGATTATGTGATATTTTGGATTCAAGAACTATGTAGTAAACTATTTTATTAAGGATATTATTATTATTATATTCATGATATATATAATTATTTAACTATATTACTTCTTATTTAGGGATTAGAGAGTAAATTTTGAATGATTCTGATGACCATGAAATGTGATTTAGTGGAATGTTTATTGTTTGTAAAAACATGATTTTTGGAAGAAAAACCTTATTATATTATTGAACTCGAGATAACAATGAAAAAGAATTTTTTTTGGAATAATATTAGAGACAATGAATGTGGTTAGTGATTTAAAACTTTATATTATCTTGTTTTGGTTAAATACATATTTTGACTTAATAAATATAGTTGTGGTTTTATTTATAGAATAATAGATGTGTTAAATAGGGTTTAATGGTAAAAAATGTATTCATATATTTGGTATGTGATAGAAAGAAATGCATTATATTTGGGTAAAATATAATGTTAATATTATTTTGTAAATTTATTGTTGCTAATAATGAATTTTTACACATTGAATTTGGACATATGTATTTTTTATGATTATTGTAGTTGTAATCGATTAAGATAATCATTAGATATTATTTTTTAACATTTATTTATTATTTATTAGATACTAGTGATAATTGTTTTAGTAAACAATTAAAAGAAGAAGAAAATAATATTGGTTGTTATTATTTGTTAAAAGTTCTCTAGGAATAAAAAAAGATGTATATCCATATAAAGGTGTAATAAATATAGTAAAAATAGGTCTAAGCACAACCAACGGAAGAGATTATCCTCTGGAAATGAAATTTAATCATGTAAATTTATTATCATATGTGATTATCTAAAAGAGTCCGTCAACTCTATGGAACAAATGTATGAAAAAATGTTATCCATTTACTCTTATTTCTGATAAATCAATGTACATTTTACTGAACACAGAGATATGGATTTTTATGGTTAACTATCTAATTTCCATGTTATCTAGAACTCTCCATCCGAACGTGATAGTTAGATTTGTCTTCAATTTCCATTTTCCCTTCCCACAATTGTTCTCTTATTTCGAAGCCTAATATTGTGGTAATGTTCAAATTTTACCTTCCCTCGTATGAATAGGATGTTTTATTTAACCTACTGCTGATGTTTTTTTCCCACAAAATGAATTTTCATGCATCTAAATTTTATTTTTTTTATTGTATATTCAAACAATATGGAAATAATTTATTAATGAATAATGGAATGTAACACCCCAATATATTATCGAAAAGGTTTGGGGAAAGACCACAATATTCATTGAGTTGTCTCTTTTTTGTTAAAATTAATTTCATTGATAAATTTTGTTTCACACAACGCCTATCTTAAATAAATAATGATATATAATTAAATATCGTCACTTTAACACGTGTGTTATAACATAGCCATTAAATTGGTAGAGATTTAAATTTATAAAACAAATAATAAAATTTATATATTATATACAATGATTTTAAATTTATACAATATATTTAATTAGTATAAGAACAAATCCAATTTTAAGCATAAAAGATATATTTTTTAAAGGTGGGTTTTCCTCCTTTTAATGGTATATTTGTTTAATCTAATTTTTTTAAATTTTTATAAATCTTATTTGAAAAAATATTCTTAATTATTTAAATTTTAATTTCAAAATTTAAATTGGATTAATTTTAGGTATTTATTTTAATAGTATCACTTTTTAGGAATATATAAAATACTGTATAATAATTGAATACTAACATTTTAACTAAATAATTTATAAGGTAAAATTATATATTAAATTAGGTTTAAAATAAAATTTGATCAATATTATATCTATTAATTCAATGATGTTATTTATATTTTATTTTTTAAATGTGGATATAGAAACAATTAAAATATTTTTAGGTTTTCAATTTCAACACTCATTTGGTGACCCCGACTATGAGAATAATTTTAATTTAATTTATTTGCAGTTCAGTTTTTTGACTTTTAAACAATAGATTCCAAATTTAAAATTATTATTTACAAATTTACTAAATATGTCCCTTATATATTTGGACAATATTAATAGTAAACATATTAATTTTAATTACCATGGTAAAGGTTAGTAAGATAAATAAGAGTAAAAATAATATTATAAATATTATAAAAATAATCCTAAAATTTGATATATTTTAATTGGATGAGTGATTTGTGACCAAAATCATATGTGGGATTTTTTATAGTCACTTGGGTAAACATAGATGATTTATGTATTTTTTAGTACTTTATTTTAAGAAAACTCAAATATGTCATATTAAATGTTTATTAAGATTTGAATTTTTAATATATTGTTATTTAAAACATATATTTGTGTTTAAAAATGAATTTTAATTTTAAAAGTTTTATCATCATCATGATAACTAATTTTTTTTTTCAAAAACAAATAATTACATTAAATGCTGACATATTGATGGTGAAATAATTGGTTAATTAATATGAAAGTCAAATAAATAATTATAAAAATTTTAAAATAAAAATAATTTGAGGTAATTAATGCCATACATTAATTTTCTAGATAAAGATGAAATTTTATTAATGTTTTAAATGTATTTTTTTATTTATATATTATTTTATTGGTTTTTCTGTAAATTTAAATGTAATTAATAGTGTAAAAATAGATATTAATGTTATATTAAAATATGTAATTAATTATTAGACTGCATAAAATTTATAAAAATATAAAATTATGAAACATTATTTAGATAAATTTTTAAATTTTAGGAAATATTAATTTATGGTTATTTTTCTTTTTATACTAACAATATTGGACTTAAAATTTTAAATATCCATGTTAACACATTAAGACATGAATGGATTAAATAGGGGTAAAATCCAAAAGATAATGTTAATAATGAAAACTAAAATTACATAAAAATTATTGGATGTGATGAATTCAACCCGTCCTTAACCTACATTTGAATTACTCACTTCAGATCCATTTGATATTGAAAATTAATATATATTAATTAAATATTTTGAGATTTTCAAAAAGTTCCCCTCACATCAATTATAAAAGGGATCCTCCTCCATCACATATTCACTCCACATTTTTAATTCATTTTCTCCCATTCCTTAACCATTTCTATTTCTAAAATCCATATAAATTTGTTATAGATCTTGGTCTTCCCAAAATAGAAACCATAGATGCCTTAAGAATAAATCTAAAGGAAGTATTCTGAAGAATAGGTAACCATTCTTACCAAATCATCCATGTTTATTTCTTATTCTACATCCTAATAATGTGTTTTTCTATTCTATCAAAATATCTCCATTATCATATATATTCTTATATTATATTATTATTATGGTACAACCAAATTCCACTTTTTATCCTTCTAATGAAAAATGAAATCTTTGTGTGTGCATACATATGGCTTGCATTCTCTACGTCGTGTAGTAAACTTTTTATTCATCATCACGTTACATGGATGGGTATGAGGATAGAAATACTATATATATATATATATATGATAATTATTACATAATATAGATTCTGTTAAATTAATATACCATGCATGTCTTTACCAATTCAACTATAATGACATGATATCATCACTCGTGCATACGTATTAATTATTTTCTCTATGATGTGATGAAATTTATTATCTTTGTTCAACATGCATGAGTGGGAAAAAAATAATTAGTGACAAATTATTATAACTATTATATAAATAGTTTTATTGATATGTGGGATATTCATCCTATACAATATTAAAAAGATATTCGTGACAAAACTAGCATGAGAAAAGATGACAGTTAACACCGAAAATAGTGAAATGAATAAAATATTATTAACAAATGTGTGGTAAAATTATATATTTATATCATATATTTTATCATAATTATTATTATGATTATGTTATAAGTTAATAATATGTTTTAAACTATTGTACAAGAGTTTCATAAGTGTTTGGATGAAATATTACCTATTGTAAGGGTTTAATTCCTAATCACATCATTAATCGAGGTAGTTTATGTTTACGTATCCACTGAAGAATATTTCTATTACATGATCATTTTTCAATAAATATTTTCAAAACTATTTTTTATATTCTACAATGGAAGTTTATTCTCATTTTTATCTCTATTAATTTATAAAAACTTCTTAAAAAGTTATATTTTCCCATTTTCTAAAAAGTGATTTTTGAGACTTTTCAAACAAAAGTATTAAAAAAATGATTCATTTAACTTTTTGGGATAGAGAAAATATTCCTACCATGGTGAAACCATAATTATTTATAAATTACTATAAATTTATATTAATTATATTTAATGAAATTTGTGTCTATAATAAATTTTATTTTTAAAAAAAGCAATTTTCAATGTGAAAAATGATATTTTCATCAATATGATTTCAATAATTTTTTTAGAGTATTTTTACTTATGTCAATACCATGTATTGAATCATATAATTCAATTTTATTTTTCTATTATGATACCATCTTCCATTTTGTGTTAAATGTTGTATGATTTGTTTGATTGTGGATGTTCTATTTTTATACCATTCACATTTTATCATTTATTTATTAAAATTCTATATTATAGTTTTTTAATATAAATATTTTTTTATGTTTCCTCGATTTTAAATAATGAATTAATCAGACATAGTATGTATTGGGAGGTTCCCACTATATGCCCACAAATCATCAGTAGGTCTCATGGGATAAACTAGTTTGGTTATTAGCCGAGCCATTACACATTTATGTATAGTATCTTGAAAAAATTCTTGATGGTATGTATATGATTTCCCACATTAGGAATTCACTCATTTTGAGATTATTTATTAATATTCAATAGGATTATTCAATTATTTAAATATCTTAACTGAAGTTTCATTATCATGTGATTATTTTTGTGGAAATATTGCATAATAATTTATTCTTCTCATATTATTCTCAAGATTATGTAAAAATGGAATGTGATTCAATTATTCACTATTTCAAAATGTTTATGCATACTTATTCATGAAAGTCAGTTCACCAATTTTCTAATGATTTATTTTTTCAAGTATTCCAGTATGTATAATATCGTGGAAATGTGTGGATATGCTAGGAGAATAATGATGTTCTTAGAGGAATCATTATGTTTTATTTTATAATTTCAATTTTTATGTTTTTTTCATGTATGTGCCTTGTTTTCCAAGTCTACTAAATTGTACAATCTTTCGAATTGAAATTCCTTGTATAATATTCGAATTTAATAATGTATCCATTTATTTTTAGATACTAGCATCGTGTTATTTACAATAAGGGAGATGTTTCCAATTTAATGAACGAACTTCTTGGATTAATGAATGATCTAAGCATCAAAATTTTTGTTGTTCATACATTCATATATATTATAATGTTCAATAATTTAATAGTTTAAAAAAAATCTACATTAAATAAATTATTTTGATTTATTTGATTGTTATCATCTATATAGATGACATCATCTTTTAGGAAAATTAATAAGGTACCCTTGATAAATCTTATTTCATAATAAATATGATTTATAAAATGATATTTCATTGATAAATTATGTATTTTGTGTGTTTAAAAACTTATAAAAAATCATATTTTCTTATCACAAGATAACTATCCTCCAGAACATTAAATAAGATCAAATGGGAGGACTCAAAGTAGGTTTATACACCTACTTTCAGTAGCTTCCAAAAAATCAAAAAATAAAGATGGATATAATGTTGATTTAAGGGAGTTATAAAAACTTATTTGGTGTTTACTATACTTGAAAAAATCCACCACCAAATATTGTAAATATATTCACACAATTTGTTAGTTTTCAAGAACCTAAAAAGTGGTCACATATTATATATGAACATAGGATACTCATAAATATTAAAAGACAAGTGAATTTTGATTTTAAATAAGATATAAATAATATAATTGGTCTTTTGTTAATGTTATCCAAATTCATATAGAAATTTATATGATAGAAAATAAATATCTTATAATGGTATCTTTCTTGTATCATAGTCTTTGGCATGTCACATGATGTATAAAAATTGAGTAAATTTTAATATTTGTGAGGATGTGTATTTTTTTGAAACTGATAATACATTATAATAAATTTGTAAAACAGAATAATTAGAGGATATAAAGCTGAATATTTAGTTTGCAGTAATTTTAGAATGTGATAATCAAAGTCCTTTTAATATTTTATGTAATCAAGTTTTTCATTCTAGATCGAAGATCAATTATATAAAATATAATTTTTTTCCACAATTTTGGTGGGTAAAAATTAATAAAGATGATATTATTTTCAATACTGGATAAAATAAAATATGTATTCACCAAAATGTTGTCGAATGATTCATTTTATAATTTGAGGTTGGATAAGAGACCTTAAACATAATCATAGTCTAGGGTATTGTGACTAATCCTCCTGCCCACTATCTCATTTAATTAAATTTTCAAATGTGTAAAATGAAACTATAAATATTTTTGTGTTTATCCCTATATATATTAATAAAGGGGGGGGGGAATATAGGGGGAGAATCTATATACTCACATCTCTCTCTCTCTGTATCTATGTTTGTTTATCCTAATAGGGGTGAGGTAAATTTTTTTGGGAATGATATATTTGGAGGGATATTTTAAATGGGGTATGATGTGAAGTTAACATGTGTGCATTCCTTTTAAACTGTTTTAACATATGATTGGTTATAATTTTTGCATAAGATTATTATAAATAGATTCATAGAATAGTCTTATGAAGTGGAAGAAGACCTCAATTTGTTTTAGGTGATGTCAAGATGTGCATATAAGTCATTATTTTGGATAACATACATTATTAATAAATTTTCCTATAACCTATATGAACATAATTAATGTTGTTATATAATTGTTGAAATCCTTTTAATTTCTATGTACGATCGGTTTAAAACATGACTTATGTTCAATGGTTGCTAAAAAAATCTTAAGGGAGTTAATTTTGTGACCAACAATGGAATGTATACTATGATTTGAAGTGTCAATGTCTTTCGGGAGGTTGTTGGGACACATAGGTTGTTATTAGGTTATAAACTGAAGAATTTGAATCAAAGATATGATTTTGTGAGCATATAATGTGTGTTGCCTTTTGATTTCAAAGTTTATATCATGTTGAAACACATGTGTTACAATGTAATTAACTTTAGGTGATGTTTATCAATAGGTTATTGAGAGATTGAAAAATCGTGGAATATTTTTTTTGATTTTTAAGAGATCTGATTGAATTGAAGGTGGTCTCACTATTCATTTGTCATACAAAAAATTGTTGTATCACTGTTCTAGGTAGAAAATATCTTTTATTCATAGGAAACATTCATTTTGGGTGAAAATAGTATACGGGATAAGACCCTATAATTTCTTAGTTTAGTAAAGTAAACAATATAGAATGTGAGTTAAGGATATCATCTTTGAAACATTAAATTTAAAGCGTTTGATGTTGAATTTATTTTTGTGAAGAATGGTAAGGATGGTACACACTACCGTTGAAGTCGTGCTGTATAACATGTGGTGTTTCACATGTAATTAAGTTAATTATTTTGTGTATCACATATTATTATGATAATGTTATGATATAATTTTTTTGTTAGGTTATTTATCATAAACCCAATGTTTCATTAATTTGGAAGAAAATTAGCTTGAGGGAGATTATAATGTAGGAAAAAAGCTTCTATAGGATTAATATAATAGGAGACTAAAACATAATGGATGTTGAAAAGGTTAATTCAATGTATTTGAACATGTCATGGTGTTTAAATAATATTCCTATTTTATTATTTAATAGAGAAAAAATCATTCCAAAATGTATTTAAAATTATTTTTATTTCTATTTATTTTCATTAAACTAAAATGGATTAAAATATGTCTTAGTGAATATACAACAAACCATGGTAAGTGAAGAGTACAATATTTATAGTGGATATGATAAATTAAATCATCTAATGACTCAATGGATACTAATAAATTATATCTAATTTCTCTAATCACATCAATATTGACTGATACATATTTAATGACCCCTAGTCTAAAAATTTAGTAGGACAAGATTAATATGCATTTTAGGATGATTCATTTTGAAATTTAATTTTAAATTAAAATATTTATGATGCGTAGGTATTTCTATAATATATGAAATAGTGAATATATAATACAAGTAGTCTGGTGTGGATAAAAAAAGAAAAAAGTTCAATGAATGAAGATTATATGTCGTTGTTCAAATTGAAGTGTTGGTGGAAAATAAAGGGGGGGGGGGGAAGAAGAAATATAAACCATGATGGAATATAAAAAAATGTATAACTCTATTTAGAATGATCTGGGTACTGAAAATAAAATATATGTGCTTTTTTGTGTGGGACCAATTGACAAAAACTGGGAAACTCATTTACTATCTAGATTACAAGGATAATTTATGCTCAATTTTAATCCACACAATGATTCTAGTGGAGTGTGAAATTATGGGCCTTATAGCTTGATTTCTAATATATATATTCCTATAATAGGTTTTGGAACTTGTAAAAATCTATTATTCCTAAAATTTTAGTTTATTTTAGTTTTTGAGGATTATAATAGTGGTCTTTCTTTATACTTTTATAAATTTTAATGTCTATTTTGAATGAGAATCCTAAAAATAATAGAATTTAATAACTCTCCACACTCAAGGATTTTTTTTTTATTTTCCCAAGTCCAATTTATTGATATATAATAGAACATGAATGTCACCAGGCCTCAAGTGTTCCTCCCCAGAGACTTGATGTTTTCAGTGTGGAATAAGGGTCTATGATGGTACTGTGGGGACACTATAACCTCTTAATTTTATTACATCACTTTGGTGTAATAAATTAAAATAGAGGAAGAAAGATAATACATTAAAAAATCACAACATCAAGTATAGAACAATTCTAAAACCTAGAAAAAATTACAAAACACCGTAATATTCCAACATCAAAAAAATGATGATAATTTTTTGATGCTATAAAAAATGGGAATACAAAGAATATAGAAAAAGGAATATGAAAATGAAATAAAAAATTACAAAATTTAAAAAAAAAATATCCCATAAAATCATGAGAATTATCTTAGTCCTCTTCTCTCGTACTCTATCCTATTACAAAAAATCATTCTTCTATGGATAGATACTTCCCTATATCCCTACAAGTATCCATGAATACTTATTGGGTACCAATTGTCATCCCTAAAAGAGTGTGAGTTACACACAATATTCAATCTCAAATATGGACAAGTATAATCCATCTTGTGGATATAAATTTAATATTTTTTGATATAAAAATTATAATGTATTAATGTAAACTATAGCCAGGTCATCTCACGTTTCTAGAGGAAACCTACTAGACCGCACTTGCTCACCCTAAGCTAGGATATCTGTAAACACAAGTCACCATATTTTAACGTATACCAATATATATATATATATGTGCATGTATAGATATTCACTAAAAACCTGATAAAATATGTAGACATATATATAGATACATAGTTTTAGCTTGGACCCAAGGCCTTTACAAGGCATCCATGCTTTATCATAAGAGTCTCATGTTTTAAATATGGATTATTTTACCCATATATCTCATGAAATAATGTGGAATGACATGCCTGTGTACGTGAATAATAAGGGGTTCTAGTCTCATGTATTATAAATAATAAGTGACTCTATGCTTGATTATTTTCAATAACAAGAGGCACCATGGCCAAGTATCATAAAAAATAAGGGATGTTATGCCCATGATTCATATATAATAATGGATGTCATTGTTGTGTATCATAAATTATATGGGACACTAGTCATACATTTTCATAATCAATGATATGGTCTCAAACAATTTCAAAATCCTTTTATTCAACGGAATAACCCAAAATGTATACAAGGGTTGTGTAACATGGTTTCACCATTCAATTCCATTTTATTCTATTTAATCCTTTTATTTAGGAGTCAACCCAGGAAAAAAATGTTCTTTTGTAACATATGAATTCTCAAATTAGAAGGAAATTCTATAATAACACCTCAAGAGGTGGAAATAGTGTAAAGAAGCATCCTCCAACAATGAAAATTGTGTATGAGAGTATTTATAAGAAGTCTAACAAATCAGTTTAGTGTAAATCATTATTTGATGTAATTTTTGGAAGTTTTGTCATGCAGCAACCAAGCCAATAATAATATACCACATAGACATTAATTTTGGAACTAGTACACCTAAGTTATATATTTAGATTAATCCCTATATAATATTGTCCTATAATCCATCATTGAAAGGAATGAATCGACAAAATTGAAAAATTACAATTGGATTTCCAGCATAATTGGCAGTGAGTGATTCTGACACCTTATGAGGGAGGAGACTCAAATCCATGATTAGATAGATAAAAAAGATTACAATTGGATGTATATTGTTCTGCACATGATTTGGAATGAAAAAAGTGGATGAATAAAGTAAAAATTAGTAAAGAGAAAAATAAATTTTTATCCATTTTTAATGGTCACATTGTTTGGCCATGTTTCTTGGAAAAATTGTGCGCTAATCGTGCGCACCCACTGCCTATATTGAACTTCCATTGTAACATTGGCCCAACATTTTGGAAAAATATAAACAACCCATAAAACTATTTTTTGGACTCCTTATAGTTCTCACACAACCTTTCATCCAATGGTGCATGTTTTTAACAAATGGTACACCCGAATCGAGTTTAACATAATAGCCTATGTGTTTTTAACAACCCAAACAATCATGGTTGAATATTTTAAGAATCCCTTATGCCTAGTCTACTTTATTCTAAAAACTAGTTCTCAGATCTCCAATCAAGACACCATTCTCTCATAAACCCTTATTTAAAGACATATGAAATTTACTATTGATCAAAAACAAAATTTAACTAAATTGTAAAGGATATTTAACTCGTGAGAAAAATTGGGATCATAAAATCTCCACTATATAAATAAACTTTTACATGAGTATCCCATTAGAACGTGGTTGAGTGTCACCTAAGAATAATTTCATTCACAAAGCATATACATTAGTATCTCACTCCAGTGTATCCTCTTATACTTAATCATGCTACCATATTAATCATATCAGAGGACCTATCATGTTTTTGGGAGCTTCCATGATACGATCAATGATACATATGAGATCTAGAAATAAGGAAGAATCAACATCCAATTTCACACCCTCATGATAAAAAGTATGATATGTGTCTGAATGAAAATGGAGAAGTATCGATACTGCTGTACCTCTCGAACCCCTCGTGATTTTATTTTCATGACCACAATCACCCTCTTGTTTATCTAATCATCTTTTAAGTGTTTTTGGATGATAGGCATGATTTCAGGTGGCCATGGAATTGGGCCAAAATTTGTCTCGGTTTCAAAAAACTCTCCCCGGTGATTTGTTGTTTTTATTTAGGGGGAGTTAGGATCGTTTAAACCCTTTTAATTTCAATTTCAAAATTTTCGATTCAAACATTCAATTTCAACAATTGGTATCAGAGGAAAAATTTGAGTAATACCTTAACCGGTTTCAAATTCAAGATCCTTTTGTGATGGCTTCAACTTCTTTCGCCCCCGAAGGCTATTCTTTGGGTCGTGCTCCATTTTTTGATGGAACCGACTATAACTATTGGAAAACCCTCATGACCACTTTTCTTAAAAGCATTGGTTATCCTATTTTTAAAATTTTCATGCATGGTTATTCACTTTCTTCTTCCGATGAATCCAAATGGACCCCCGAAGACATTGCAAATTTTGAGCTAGATGGCAAAGCTATGAATGCTCTTCATTGTGGGTTAGACCGTAATGAATTTAATCGTATTTCTACTTGCTCATCTTCTCATGATATCTGGAATCTTTTAGAAGTAACCCATGAAGGTACTAAAGGAGATGACAAGCCCGATTGCCCTCTCAAAAAGAAAAAGGCCAAGCAAAAGGAGAAGAAGAAGGCTTTCAAGGCCACATGGAGTGATAGCTCCACATCCTCCTCCTCATCCTTCTCGAGCGACAACAGTAACAAATGCCTAATGGAATTCCATGAGGTAACTTCTTCCGACTCCTCATCCTCTAGTTCTTCAAATTCAAATTCTTTCAATCACATGTCATACGAGGATCTACAACATGCGTGAGATCAATTGGAGGAAGGTTTTCACGAACTTTCTTCCAAATTTGTTGCTTTAAAAAAGAATTTCAAAAAACTATCTTCCGAAAAAGAACAACTTCTCAAAGAGAAGGAAGTGTTGACCCTCAAAATCCAAAATCTTCCTGATTTTGATTCCATGGAATCAACTATCAAAGACCTAAGGGAATCCCTGGCCAAGTTCACCCATGGGGAACAAAATTTGAACAATTTTCTAGGTTCCCAACATGTTTCTAGAACCACCGAAGGGCTTGGCTATACCAAGCAAGCCTCCTCCTCGTGGTACCTCTCGAACCCCTCGTGGTTTTATTTTCATGATCACAATCACCCTCTTGTTTATCTAATCCTCTTTTAAGTGTTTTTGGATGATAGGCATGATTTCAGGTGGCCAAGGAATTGGGCCAAGAAAGCAACAAGGCCAAAATGGACTGAAATTCAGTCCACCGGCCAACCGATGAAAGAGCACCGGCCAGCCGATGGAGGCCTGGACAGAAGGAATCCCTCTGTCCAGACCACCGGCCAACCGGTGTCACACCAGAGGCCAGCCGGTGGCACCCAGCCCAAACAGTGGAAGCTACTGCCTCAGCACCGGCCATCCGGTGGCCTCAGCACCGGTCAGCCGGTGGCACCCAGACAGAAGAGGAATCTACTGCTTCACCACCAGCCAACCGGTGGCCTCAGCACCGGCCAGCCGTTGGAGCCTGAGCCCGAACCCTCCTCCATTTTGTACACACTGGCCAACCGGTGGCTCTGTACCGGTCAGCCGGTGGAGCCAGTCAAACTAGCCGTTGGGCCTTTGACCAGGCTGGTCTACTTTGCCTCCAACGGCTCCGAAAGCCTTTCCAACGGCTCCAAAGGCCTCCAACGGCCATATGAGGGTTCCCCCTCTATAAATAAAGGACTAGGAAGCCCCGGAACCATAACCAAGCCATATGGAAGCCAACAGACATATTTTTGATCATTTGGCGAACCTCCGGCGGATTGATCCAAGGGAACCCCAATTGCTCCAACACAATTCCACATCCAAGGAGCATCACCAAAGAAGCTTGGGAGAGCACTTCATCAACTCCAATCATCCATTGGCGCCCAAGGCTTCTCCAAATATGGTTTTTATTGTTTATTCATTTTTGATCTTAAATTTGGGTTTGTGCCTACAAACCCCAACTCTTTCTCTCATCCTTTCTTTTGGGTTTTCATATCACCTTTAAGGTGTGAAGAGGTTAGTCAAGCCTTGACTTTTAAAAGGATTGAATCAAAGGTGAGCTAGCCTTCACCCGTAAAAAGGCTAGTGGGTTCTTGCTCAACCATTGAAAGCAAGTGGGTTCTTGCATAACCATTAAAAGAAAGCTGTAATAGGTGAGCTAGCCTTCACCTGTAAAAAGGCTAGTGGGTTTCTTGCTAAAACAATTGAAAAGCAAGCGGTAGAATCTCTCAACGGTTGAGTTGGGAGCGGAGACGTAGGCCGGGATTTTGGCCGAACTTCGTTATCAATTCTGTGTCTTGCCTCATTTTTTTTCCGCTGCACTTTCAACATTGATTTTAATTTGTTAATTAATTTTTAAAAGGAAATTCACCCCCCCCCCCCTCTTGCCATCACTCCCTTTTTCTCCGCCCAACAGATACATGGATGACATCATGCACGACCGGTTAGCTCTGAGTATGTGCTATTTGAAGGATAATTGCCTTATTCTCTCCAATATATCATATGGACTAGTATACTTAAGAGATATATTTCCTAATCTTCAACTCTATCTATGATCAGACCTATGTCAAAGAAGCAATAATACCTAATATACCACCTCAAAATTTAAAGTTCAATAGAGACCATTGACATAATACTACCTCCTAGATTTAAATATATCAATACATCTCCTATGTATATAAACATAATTTGAAGTCTCCTAAATAATATGAGGTCCCAACTGTAATTCCTCTCATACCAATAACAAGTATAGGGGTGAACAACACAACCTACAGTATATAACCTCATATGTATCCACTTTATAAAATTTTATAAATTTTTTTATAATATAAATTGATTATAAGAGGTATGTGATTCTACAAAAAACCTGTAAAATCAAGGATATATTTTGGGTTCATATATTTAAATATCTCAATTCAATACTCGGAATTCTCGTATGTTAGTGGGTGAGGGTTTTTCTCAAAAGAACCAATGTACCAATAGAATTATTCAATTCCAACAAGAACCCTTATGTAAAATTAGCCTCTCTTTATGATAAGTAAGTATATGTAGTTATGTGAAAGAATATGATCTCTTTGAAATATATACTTTATTTCTTTCTTACCATGAAAGTCTATCTAATAAGAAAAAATTGGGTGAACGTTGTTAACTTGTCCACATCCACCAATATTGTGTCACTACCATGATGTGACCTTGGAAAACTGTCCATGAAATCCATAATGACATTTTACCATTTCCACTCAAAAAATGGAAATGGACTAAAAAAACCCCACTGGTCACTGGAGTTTCCCCTTAACCAAATTAATGGTGGAAGACCATGTAATAATGTCCACTATCAATTTCTTCATCACAGGACACCATTATTGGATGTGTATGTCATGATACCAACTTGTAACAACAATATGTAATTTTTATGGGGTGATATGCGAATCCAAAATTAACTCCTCTCGTATAATAGAAGGAATCCATACTCATCCATGACTATTTAATATGTCATCCCCATCTGTGACCCAACTATGTGGTGGGTCCCCTCTTGAATCACTATTCTATAAGACCAAAATTTTAATATCAAAATCTACTCCATGTTCAATCAATCAATAATATAAGATATCACTTCCAGATTCATAAAAAAGTAATCCAAACATTCTAATAAATATATAGATTTATCTCAGAGAACATATCCATAATTTATTAATCCCTACATTCCACCCAAATAATTTAAGTCATATTATTCTGTTTTATATTTTTATCCACTACAACACCCACACAAATATATATGTATTTTTAATGTCAATATTATATACCAATTTGACCCACATTTAATGCCTGAGATTGAAGTCACATTTATTAAATAATTATTTGTGGCTCTTTTGATCCTTGTATGGAATGAATCACTCTACAGATAGATAATTCCTCCCATAATGCAGCATATGGACCATAGCTACAAGTTCAAGATCGTGGTTTGGGTAATTAAACTCATGTTCCCTTAACTGGAGGGACCAATTTTACATGACACGATCTCCGTATATTAAAATATGACTTCTCTCAATACATATCATGTGATAATAAAATATATAACCCTTTCCAGGATCAGGTGAAATTAGGATCAGTTCTAAATTAATCCTTCCTTTTAACTACTAAATTTTTGTCAAATACAATATAACATGTAAACATTAAACCATCTATGTTCAATCATGTAAGTGGTGATTTATGGATTAATAAATCTGGAATAAATATATTGTGATACCGAAAACCCAAAAAAACATCATATGTCAAAATCATAATTTTCGTTCTCAATTGATATCGTTTCTCTCACCTTCTCTGGGTCAATAGATACTCCATCCATTGAGATGATGTTACCCAGGAATGGGACTTTATCCATCCATAAATGAAAGCTAATCATCATATAATATAACATATTCCCTCTCAATATGAAGAGAAGTATATAAATTTTTTTGGTAATATCATTTTGGGTATAATATTACAACAAGATGTGTTCTAGTAAAATGACCACAAAAGAATCCAAATATGGGTGAAAAAACTCAATTCATTAGGTTCTTGATAACTGATTTTTCATTGGAGATACTGAATGACATGGAAAAATAATTTTACAAGCCATATCTACTATGTTTTGATTTACAATGTATTTACTAGTGTCTAACATCCACTAGCTTGTATCCTTGACTCTAATAAATTATAGAGGAAACTCGCACTCTTTGGTACTGGTCAAAGAGGTTTTCAATATAGGGAAATGGATATTAGTTCTTATCCTTAATCTAATTCAATTCCTAGAAATACAAAAAACATTGGATTATAACATATTATATCCATGATAAAATGAAAGGTGAACCACATGGGTAATTATTGGGTCATAAAAACCCATTATCATCTTAGTCCCCTAGTTACCTCTTGAGAACCTTCTACTCAATGTTTTCCAAACTATAGGTAGGAGTTGATATCATTGTTACTACTTGAACTAGATAAACTGTAAACTCCACCTCTCGCTCAGGAGGTATCCCAATATATTTATCAAGGAACATGTTCTTGAATTGATCAATTACTAGAGGTAAATCAATACCTCATATTCCATTATCATCCAGATAAAGACTAGAAATAAGTTTTTTCAGACTTCTTGGCCCCTGATGCTCTCTTCCATCTTGACTTTCATAGACATAAGATTCCCCATGATGAGTATAAATAACACCCTTGAGTGATATAAAAGATACCCTCTTTTGATTGATATAAATATATTCATGTTAGGTAACCAACCAATCTATCCCTTGAATGATGTGATGACATGTCATCTCGAGGATGAAGAGGTCCCGCCTAAAATGATAACCACCTACCACAACCAGTATTTAATGAAATGGCTTATGCATTATGATCAGTACCCTTATAGGGTATCAAGCGTCCCAAACCCAAAAAAATAATAAATCTCACTCACAAGTAATTACATGATTTTCAAAGATATAAAGGAGTGGTAAGGGTCCATGTGAAATAAAAAAACACTTAATTGGAGGCTATTAGAATCATACAATGATATTTGTAACAAACTACGCTCTTCACCTCTTGAGTTCACTATAATACATAGATACAACTACATCCATGACCTACCAATACAACATAACTATCCTTTGTAGGATTACTTTACTGCCACTATAAGCTCCATGTTAGCTCCCTCAGCAATAGCCACATCATTATCATGAAAAAAGTGTAGTCCTATGACAACCTTCTTGTGAATGAGTTTATGATCCCACTCCTAATGGTGGATCTAGTTAGGATCATAAACCTCTATAAATATATAAGAATGTCTGGAAAAAACACTATTTCTTCCATTTCTTCCATATCCTCGATACAAAAGGGGGTCATTGGGATATTAGGGATTCTTATTCCAGAGATTCCATTAATGGTGACACACTATGTAAATATTTTGTGAGTTTAATCTATCTTCCACTACCCCCAAATGAATACATGGGGAAATTATTCTTTCCACTCAATGAGTGACTTTCTTATCATAGTAATATACCACCATAATCCACACAATTATTTTTCTTTGGTTTGGATCACTGATGATGACTTGCTTCTCAATCATAGAAACTGTGGGAAATTGCCAATCAATTACCCACAGTCTGATGAAATATACGATCCCATTTCAAACAATCTCGTTGTCAATAACTTATCACCTGAAAGAGTTTTTGTGAAGTAATAAGGCTTAATATACCAATAATAATAGTCTATTATGTACATAGTACCATGATGTAGATTCATAAACTCTCAGTCATGGTCCAAAATCAGTGTATTAGTGAAGTATTATTCATTTAAGACTACATGAATGTCCACATTGACCATACAGTAATGATGATCCTAATAGGAGATAAGATCCAATCATCACATAAAAGAATACCCTTTCATATAAGTTTAAATCATAACCCTCCTCTCTTGGATAACCTCCGATATTGAATATAGATATCAAGGACTCTATCCCTTACTTAGAAACCTTGTGGCTATCATCCCATGAGAAACTAGGTGGATTCTACAACAATAATTCTCATGTAAAGTCTTTCATTTTAGAGGAAGGTCATAGACCTCCTTGTATTGACTGCATAAATCATATGAACATCTCTCAAAACCAATTATCAATTTTTATCATAGTTAAAAATGTAGTAACATTAGGAATATCCATTAGTGGCACTACTATGGAGTTTATTCCTCCCAATTTATGAATATATTGATCATTGTCGTCCCATAGTTCGACCTGTGGCTATAATTGTGGAATATTATTACAATTCATTCCCAATTTTTAAAAAAGGATTTCATAACATAGTAGATCCCATAAAATATGAATATATATTTATAATCGCCTTATATAATATTCAATAACATTATACCTACTATTAATGCCAGATTTTGGTGATAATACATGTCATAAAGAATCATAAGATTAACTTATAATTGCCCAATACTATGGTGGGATCAAAGGAGAGTTCAGTATTTCAATTTTTTGGTACCATTATATAGAGTGTCAATTAGAAGTTATCGAGAAAAATCCATTTATGTTCTAATTAGAATCCCTATTTAACGAAATCCATTTCATTTAATAATTACAATTCAGTATTATATAAATTTTTTATTCAAGTGAGATGTGTCTATAATTGCAAATTTATAAATTTCCATACATTGTATGTTTTAATTGGTACTAAATGTAACATCAAATATTCCCTTGTAATAGTTAAATTTTATTGATCATGAGTACCATTTTATATTGAAAAAACTATATAAATTTAAAATTTTACACTTAAAATTGAAACTACTAACATTTCAATCCATGTAACTAATGTTCAATGGATCGAACCTTCAAAAATTGATTAATTAATGTTCCACCATCAATATATATTAAATGACACCATTTAATTTGATGAAGACGCATTAACTAACAAATTATTCATCTCATTTATAACAGGGAAATGTCAGTCTAAAAATGTATACAGAAATTAATGTACTTTAAAAATGTTTTGGGGAATTCTTAAAATAAAAATTATAGAATGGACTATATAGTATATGAGATTTTTTGAGTTTATATTCTGATATCAGAGAAAATTTTGTATTTCCATACCGAGCCTAGGGTAACCAGAATCCATAATAACAATTATAAGGAATTCCAAAAATCATCTGCATTAACCCTAGGTGAAATTAATTAAACTATAAAAATATTAATCTCGAATAGTAGTCCAATACTTACCTATTTTTTGGGAAAGCTAATCTCAATCACATGCTCATTAACAAAATCTAACACATTCGAAGTCTCTTGATTAACAAAATGTTATAGTAATACAAGAGGACATGAATACACTGATAACAATTTGTTGTGTCCTAGAACTGATTCTGTTATTAGTTATTGAACATGAGTTCCATGGGACCTCAATCATAGATAACTATAAATAAATGGTTACTGAGTAGCAGCGAGGATCTAAGTTGATACAGTGGAAATACTATTGCATCTGGGATAGAGTGGATCATAGTGGTATACCAAAAAAATTGAAATAAATATAATAAAATAACGTAAGGTCAATATTTTGAATAAGAATTTACCACTCAGATAGAGACAATGACATAAGAATGGAAAAAACTTCCAGTATGACATACAAAATGATTATCATGTAATGATATATACAAAATGGTAATACTAGGAATAGGGTAGTATGCTACTAAGACATTATATTTAATGTAAAACATGTTCCAAAAAAGATATGTTCAATAGAATCATGGGTATAAGAACAATAATATTATCCATTACCCTAACCTAGCATAGAAAATATGGAGTCTATAGTGGGATGCTTCCCATTGTATCACCATGTATCAGTGACCCCTATTTAGTTACAGATCGGCATCCTGAATAGTGTGTGCGATATACTTATTAGGCCATCACTAGTTGAAATTTGTATAATCATCCAATTCATATAAAATTAAAAGTGTGAATATATAAAAATAAAAAATAAATAATTTTAACTATAACCAAGTTTACTAGGGTTCCTAAATGACACCCACCTAACTGTAACTATTTTGGCCTAAGACGGGATGTCTCTAAACAAATTTCACCTTATATTTATATATACATTAGTATAGATATATGTGTGTATATATGGACTATATATGTGATAAAATATATAGAACTATATGTAGGTATGTAGTTATCTCTAGGACTTCAGGAAAAACTCAAATAACTATGCATAATCATAAGAGCCTATTGTTTTAAATAAGGGTCATGAAGCCCATTTTTTTCTAGAATTATGACGGATTACATGTTTAGTATCATGAATAAAATGATATTTCTTGACTAAATATCATAACTAATAAGGGACTACATTCCTTAGTATCATGAATAATAGGGGACACTATTCCCGAGTATAATAAATAGTAATGGACTCTATGCCCAAGTATCATGTATAATAAAGAACACGTTGCATTAGAATCATAAAGAATAAAGGACATCAATCACACATTAAAATAATCTATGATATGATCTCTTACCAATTTACATTATATTTATTATAGGTAATAATAGACAATGTATTTAACAATCACATGACATGGTTATACAATTCCATTCCATTTAAATTAATTTTATACTTTTATTTTTTACTCAGGACAAGACAAAAAAAGGTGTTTTGGGAAAATTTTAATTAATAAATTCAATAGTAATTTCATAACCGCACATAAATTGGTGGAACATGTTATTTAGAACATACTCTAACTAGAACAATGGTTAATGAGATAATTTCAAACATGTATAAAACTTAATTGAGGGAAAATCATGTTTTTTAAGAAACACATAGAATGTATGGAATTCCAAATCAAGTAACATGATATAAAAAAATATTTACATATAGTTAATTACTAGGTAACCAGCCTTATTTTAGTATATTACTCTTCATCTATTGTTAAAATTTAAAACTAGATAAAAATAAAGGAATTAGTTAAATAAAAAAATTCATGTTATCTATCTAATGCAACGAACAATGATTGATTTTGACACATTATGAAGTATGAGGCTCAATAACTAAATTTGATGAAGAATGGAGAGATTAACAGGTCATAGGATGTGAATCATGTGAAAGGGAAGGGAAAAAAGTGAAGAATAAACATAATTGTATTCATGAAAAAAAATAAATTATCCAAATTATTTTATGTTCCAATGGTTTCGCTACACAATTTGGCCAAACCCTACACTGACTATATACACCAGCTACCTAATAGGAACTACTCATGCATGGATATAATAAAATTTTATAAAATCATGTACAGCTCGTGTGTCTCCAATATAGACCCTCTATATTTCATATATAGTTGTGGGGATAAAGGGGCATGCTTTAAATTGATAGTTCACATGCATACAATTTTTCATTGTTTAAATAGATAGTTGAGCCCTATATCTTTTAATGAAGTACCTTTCATGGTTTTAACAACCTACGTGGTCACAAGTTCAGGGATTATAAAGCATACTCCTAATCTTTTTCCACAATATACCAGACCTTTAGGCATCGACAAAAATCAAAATTCCCTTTAACCCATCCTTAAAAAAATTTCCATATTCATAGATGCCAAATGAAATATCTGAATTAAAATTTAAAGGATATTTTCCTCATGTTACAAACAATGATCTTATAGAATTACAACTATTCATAATGTCCATTTTAGTTTCATTTATTTTTATCTAAAGATATTTTTAGAACTTTTTTTGATGAGTAGTTTAACTATTAATTAATATGTAGAATCCCATCAAGTTCATGAATCATATAATGAATGTGTTGTGATTTATTTGAATTTATATATATGATAATAGAGCTAATTTGGGGTGGATAGATAGGAAATTTTAATATAATATTATAAAATTCATTAATAATTTTATTTAGATTCATTAAATAATTATAAATTATTGTTGAAGGCAATAAAAAACCATTTGTAAAATTTAGTGTGAATATATGGGATACGGATGACTTGGATTGTTCCTATTCAATTGTTACCTTTAGATAATCTTTTTGATGATGAGTAGATTATTTAGGGCCCTGAGTAGAGGGGACATGAACCTATTATTATATTTGGTAATATGATAATTATTATGATTGAGACACCTTATGTTCATATAGAATTGAATTTTTGTTATTTTTTTTGATACTTATGTGTTTTGTGAGTCTGATGTTATATGATAGACCATTTTTTAGAAGAAACATATAGGATATCTCGCATAGTGAGAATATTAATACCCTCAATAACTTTTCCCATTGAACATAATTCCCGATTGGATTGTGGTGGTGAATGAAGATTATTTATCAGGTTAGATGAGTATCATGACATGGGGTGGGCAATTTAGATTTTATATGGATGTATTTAGTATATAGTTTTTAAGATTAATAGATTTCATGAGTATGATATTTTTTATTGGTTTTATCTAATTTAAGAATACGATTCTTCGATTGAGGAATTGATTTATTTTCTTATGATTATTGGGGATATTCCTATAAGGAATCATATTTATAGATAATCATGAGTATATCAATGATGTTATCAACTCTAAAATTACGTAAAGGTATCATGATGAAGTATTTAGGTTCTGATAATATAAAAAGATTTGTGTAGATACTTTTTACAATCTTTGGATAACTATGATATTAAAACATTATACATGTTGTCAATTATGGGTTTTACTCTTCCATACTGTGATAAAACCTATATTAAATTAATCCTTACAGAAATATAATTGGTATTATAATTTATTTAGTGATTATGAATATTCTTGTGAAATTTATTGGAATATGTAAATCATTTTGATTTGGGTTTGAGTTACTATGCATGATAGATTTTATCCAAAGATCTAAAGCATAAAATTATGGTTATCTAGAAAGGACTATGGTTTTTTCTTCAAATTTGACAGTGGGGATCCCTAATAGGTTGTCTAATAGTTACATTTGATGCATATAAGATGATTTATTTGGGTGCAGTAATTGTTTTTTATTCTTGTTAGTTATGCGAGATCCTTGGAAAGAAATTCCAAAGTAAAAAATGATGATGACTGAATCATTATCCATTTTGAACCATTGGTGAATTAATTATTTATCAAGGTTAATAGATTGAGCATCCTCATCATATATATTATTCGAGTAAGTTACTGTTATGTGATTGCTAGTTTCATAAATATTGGAGAGATTATGGTTTTTTATGTGAGAGGAGTTATGTTTTTCCTCATGATGAAATATTGGATCTATTAATATGAGCTCTATGACTGGTGATTATAGTCAATTTCAAGGATCTTTTGTAGTATTTTATCTCTTCCATGAGATGTGAAAAAATTATTTTATATCTAACATGATCATAATTGTCCTTGAACCTAGATATATCACTTATATGAACTTGTTGTGGGTGAATATCACACTTATTCATTATGTGTAGTAAATTTAAATAAGATCTTCGATGTTTAGGTGGGTTTTAATAAAGAAAATTTTATCTATTTATCATTAGAGTGTGAAGAATGATGCACTTCCATTAAAATTGTCGATCATGTTAGTTAAGCTATTATGGAAAACATTTTAGTATGTTATGTAATTGTGGGATTTTATTGTAATGACCTAACATTTCACATTGAATTTTTCTTCAATAAATATTGTGTTTGATAGCATTATTCAAAATAAATGCTCTCTACAATGATATTGGTGACACATTTAGATAAAAATAAAACCATTACATATAACATTTAAATTCAGATGTTTTAATTAGTATGACTAAATATGAGTAACCACAATAAGAAATATTTTCCTAAAGAAACTAATTATTAGTTTTATTTCTAAAAAATTAAAAGTAGTACAGATAAAAAATGAATAATATAATTTTATGCTTATTAATATATTTTTTAAAAATTAGATTTTTATTTCAAGAAAATATGTAAATCACAATTAAATAATAAAAAGATATATTAATTGATATTAACAATATATTAACAATAAATAAATTATTAGTTTATATGAAAATAAAATAAAAACTATTTAGCATTGGATTTTTTTTCATATGTGAATCATTGTCCACAATAATTAGAAATTATATGTAAATAAATAATTAAAAAACATAAAAATTAAATTTCAAAAAATAATTTTTTTTACATTTTATATAATAATATATTCATAATATGAATTTTTTAATTTTTTCTAAAAATATTGATTTTTAGGTGAAAAATAAAAATACCATTTTTATGAATACCTTGACTTTTTTTCAATAATTATTATATGAGTTTTAATTATAAATATTTTCAACTATATAATTGACTAAATATTTATCTTATATGCGACACAATAAATTTTTATTCTTGTTTACAAATGACTATTTCTCATTTTAGAACTTTTGTAATATTTTCACTATGATTTCTTATAATACATTATACATTTAATATAATAAAATTGTTTTCTATAAAATTAAAAAATTTACTATTATTAATCAACTTAAAATATAAAATAATTGGGTTCAAATTATGTAATATAAATCATTTTATTTTCAAGTATAAAAGGTAAATTACCTTAGGTAAAAACCAAATATCGTTGTAAGAACTAAAATTGTAAAAGAGAAAACCATAGGGGTAAAGAGTTAAAATCATGGGTAATACTTTTTTTTGGAGTCATTGGTAGTAAAATTTATCCACATTATCTATTCGAAATTATTTTTTTTTTCAATTTTGGAGTCATTTTACTTCACTTTGACATTCAATTGTTAAAAAGTTTTGAGTATTTAGAAAAATCTCATCAATTTTCACTTTTAAAAGAGAAACTATTATCCACACATCCCCTCACACCAAACCCACCTTGATCTACCAAACTATACCAGCCCCTCCCCCAAAAATTCCTAAACAACATTAATAGGTTTTTCCATCTCAAAATTAAATCCATAAAAGGCTTAAATCTCATTTAAAATAGGATAATCCAATAAGAGATGTATAAATTTCAATACACTTATTTCTCACTTATATTTATTTATATAATCCTATTCAACATAAAATTCCATTAATCAATAATAAAATGATATCATTACTATAATTATTAAAAAAATTATCTATTATAATTACGGTGTTGTAATTTACCACCTTTCCCTTTTCAATTAAGAAATATAAAATTTCATTTGTGTGTTTAAGGGATTATCGCCCCAATACGCAACATGTTTATTTTTTTCCTTCTCATTCATACAAATATAGAACAAATTGATAATTTAATATATATAATTATAATATATATGAAATATTTTATATCCTTAGATGATAAACAATGTTAATCATTTTCCTCATTCTATGGAAAACGTAATCAACATCCTTGGATATGTGTGGACTGCTGCATACATGGAACAATTGATTTATTTTATTATTTTCATCACATTCTACATGGATGGTCAGGAGAATATTTTAATGGATAAAAATTATTTTTTATAAAAATATTATGAATTTTTATATACAATTTAGTAAAACTATAACTAATATTAAAAATAAACTTTAGTAAATTCAATCATCACAGAAATATTTACAAAAAAAATGATGTCTCAATGTAATGAAATAACATCATATAAGATATATTATTCATTTAAGTCATTAAAATTATGATAAATCACAGTTATAAACACTAAATTTCATTATTATTCATATATTATACTGATATGATGACTAAATAACTTCTTAATTATCCAGTAATTATGTTATGTTCATCTTTGGGTCTATTTTAACACCTAAATAAATAATTCTATAAATTTATAAATGAATATGAGAATTGAATTTATTGTAATATTTAATATTAATATTTAATTAATGAGTTTTTTGAGGATTATATAAAAAGTAATATCATTGTTAAAGAGAACTCCCTTTGTTCCCAAAGAATCATTGCAACAAGCTTTTTTTAAATTGAATTTTATGGATCATTAAAAAACACATAGAATAAAATTATAACAATATAAAAATTTATAAAACATTATAATATATTTTAGTATATGGGAATGAAAAACACTTTCAAAATAATTTTGAACAATACCACTACGACAACCTAGTTCAAATGGGTCAAGATTATTCACACCTGATATCGAAAACAAATAATCACAAACTAATATACATATATATTAAAAATATAAATAATTATTATAAAAAGATATTGAATTGAAAATAGTTATGAAATAAATTATTAGTATGTCTATGTTTATTATACCTAAAGGAATTTTGAAAAAAAAAGTTGGAATTTATGTTAAGGGATTATTTATCTCACATTAAATTTTACAGGTCATATTTATAAGTTAATACGAAAAAATATTTGATAAAGTATGATTTCTAACCAACGAATATAATTTACAATATTTATGTAATTAATTCAGTTTAAATATGCATATCATATTCTTTATTGTAATTTTTTTATTCGAAGGATACCATGGGCTTATGGTTCTTTACTAACTCAACAATTTTCATTAGGTTAACATTAATATTATCGAACTACATTATTGTAAAATTAACTTCATTAACCTAGAGATTCTATTTCAAGTAAATTTCTATTCCTCTTTAGAGAAATAAAACTTTCAAATAATAATCTTTTACCTTGATGTATTTCTTTCCCAAAAATTATATCATCATTAGGAATAATTATAGTCCTCATTAATAATGGAATCACCTCCTTTTACATATTTCACATTACCTATAATATTATCATTTATATTTTTTAAAAATAATTATTTTTTATCTCACAAAATTTTAATATTTCCAATATAATATTTAAAAAATTATGTTTTGTTACTCTTTTTACATTTTTTGCTTTCAATAATGGTATTTTACAATATTTAAGTGTATTAAATATTATCAAAATTAAATGTCTTATTTTCCTCTCCACGTTTATTTTTGATAACATTATATGTTTGAAATGATCAATTATTTAGTATTATTTTTAAATTTAAACTTGTGTCCATGTTTTCATGTCATCGTTTTAAAAATATTATTTCATTTTAAAGGTTCCAATATTGATGACTCTTTTTTTAAAGTAAATGTTTTCAAAAAAAATTCACCAATTTTTTGGAATCATTTATATATAATTCAAGGATTCATTATTACGATTTAATTTAAAATAATAATTTTAAAACTCCTTCTTTATATTTTTTAAAATGTTAACATTCCAAAAATGAAATTTTAAAATGACCCATTACACCTCATTTTATGACAATGATAATATAGTTTTACAAATAACTCTTAAATATGTTTGCTTTAATTTTTAGAACTTATATCTAAATTATTTATTTCCATGGATGTTATTTTTCATGAATCACCCAATCAATGTTAATAAGAAATTCAATTTTGGGTGAAATAATTGTTTGTATTAATAATATTTGTATTTATATAATGTTTTGGTGATACCATATGAAAATGTTCTAAAACCCATTTTTATTTCCATGGGTTATTAATGATACAATGAATGATAGATTTAAAATCAAACACATATCTATGGATGATTTATTGGTTGAGTTTTATACATCCCACAAATTATTAGGTCATGGATTTATATTTCATGATAAATAAATTAATGTGTGGGTATTTTTTCAATTTATCTATTATGAAATGGTTGTATGTGGGTATAATTTTGTTCAAGATCTTCTAATAATGTTGTTTATGGGGATAATTAATGTTATTATTGGATCACAAATCTGATTTTAAGAAAAAAATATTTAAACTATTTCCAAAATGAAATATTTAGTTATGATTATGGCTCTTCCATACTCTTATAAATCTTATTTTTCTAGGTCATTATCTCATGGATCATGTTTATGAAAATAATATTTCACTGACATTTTGATTTCTATATTATTATATGCCAAAACAAATTATATGATTTATGACTTTTGATCTATTATTTGTTAGGTAAGATGTACAGTTTTCATATTAATATTGATAATACCTATAATCTCATGTTTTACTCACTTTTTATCATTGATTTTTATCACTTATGATTTTCCTTAATGAAAATCTGAGATCAACCCCTTCAAATATTTTTATCTCCTTGGTTATTAAGATAAGTGAAAAATATGAGAAGAATAGAATAAATCTAGTGATGTATTATTATGGTGAAATGTTCCATGGTTTTTTATATTAGTTCATCATATAACTAGTTTTCAAAGACATTAAACCTTATATTAAAGGGATAGTGTTTTTAGATATAATTTTATGATTATGGAAATAATTTAAAATAAATAATTGTTTTTCTTGGGATATTGTTGTTGGTATCTTGGTAGGGTTTAGTTATTCTTTTGTATTATATTGTTAATTATTTATATACTTGGATTGCCAAATATTGTTAAAACCCTATTGATAATTCTAATTAATAAGTACATTTATAAGATAACATACAAAATTTATTGTAATGTAGTGATTATGTGATTTTAATAAAAATATCAAACATAGATATATACTAATATAGAATGTATTCTTTCACATAGATCTGCATTGGGGTAAAAAACCTAAAAAGTATGGTCTTCTTATTAACATAATCGTCTCATGATTTATAATAAAGTAGAATAACTACACACCTGGATTGAAACACCCATAGGATATGCTATGGTTAATCATGTTATCTTATTAATCCATTATGAAGGATTAATTATTTTGATGTATTAGTTTACATTTTTTTGGATAAACCACCCCAAAAAATCATATATTGATTGAATAATGAAAATTTAAAATACACGTAAATCTAATGGTTTCAAAAAGTATCACCTTTTTGGTTATTTTTCTATAATTACTTTATAATGAAAATTTTGATGACCTAAAATTTACCATGGTTATAAATATGGATATAGAGAAATGAAACAAAGTTAATAATGGAAATTATGGAAAATATATCTAATTTAAAAATGAGATATCTAGTTGGATTTTATTTGGTGTTTAGAACCTTGTGGATATTCTCATGTAATTGTATGATGTTATGTTTAATAAAATCAAGGTTTCTAAACAAAGTAACATGAAAAATAAAAGATATATGGGGTTGTATAAAATATCATTTGATGAAGACAATAAATGAAAGAATATTCACTTTCCTACAAGTCAAGAATGTTGGATTGTGTACTAAATCGAATGGATCAAATTAAAATGATAATGTGTCAAGTGTGGAAGGATTATAAATCGATCCCTTTACTGGTGATATTGAGTTATGAAGTCGAACAATACAATTAATATGAGTTATGTCTAATGGTATAATTGTAATGAGTTTTAGAATTATGAATATTGATTCCCCAATCTATGGAGAATTAAAGACCTTAGGTATCAATAACCACCAAAACCAAGGGAATAAGGGAAAGACTATAAAATAAAAAATAATACAGTGGATCATGATAAACAACGAAATCTTATACTCCATTATTTTTTTGGATGACTTATTGATTTTTTGTATTGTATATTTATGAATATTTTTTAGAAAACATAATCACCACCTTGATGATTTGATTATGAAGTGATACTTCTTATTGTGTTGTATCCAATTATGACATTTATGGGAACATGAGCTATGAAAGTATAATTATCCAAATCGTAGATGAATTTAATGTACTTTTTAAATGGATTAGTTTCATCTATTTATGGGAAAAGTTAAATCAACAATTAGTAGTATATATATGAAAGGATAATTAGGTACTCCCATTAGATGTAATATATATAATGTGGGTCTAGATACTCAACAATGATATACTCAGGGCATAACTGTTTGGACAAAAACTCAATTATACCTTTATGGAAATTATAAATAAAAAATAATGTTTCTGAAGTTTGTAATGTTGATATTCCTTTTGATATTGTAACTTGAGTCGTGTTTAGAATTTAAATAGACATACATATTACTATTAATGGATGATAATTAAAATATTTATGAATAAATTTAATTATGGGGGGAGAATGTAATGAACCCTGATTTCAATATTTATTTTCCATAAATAATTTTTCCTTTAATAACATTCTCCACAGTATACTTATAACATAAAAATAAACCATGATTAGTTTAGAATAAAATATAAATAATAAATATGACTTTTAAAACATAGTTGATTAATTATAAGGTATTAATAGGAGTAAAATCAGTATGAAATCTATTAAAATAGAAAATAAGCTATAATTTAGTAAAAATAAAATTCCATTAGTATACAAAAATAACTAATGAAATTAATTTATACATGAAAATATATTTTTTAAATTTTTATTTTTATTTAAAGAAACAATGTTTATAATGATTACATAATAATTGTATATATTAATATTAATTGTAATATAATAACACTAAATTAATATACAATTTTAATATACTAATAATAATAAATAATAGTTATCAATTTTAAAATATGTATTTCTCTATGGGTATAGTTATCATCCATTTGTTGAATTTTTTTTAATATTGAAATATAAAATTTTAGAAAATTTTGATTGAAATAATAAACATAAATTTTTGGATAAAAAATAATAATACATATAGTGACCCAATCTAAACATAACATAAATATTACATTGATTCCATGGTTAAATTAATATATCTTTCTAATTGATTCAAAACTCAGGGATAAATATGATTCGTGCAATAGAGGATAACTATATAAACATCTTATTTTATATAACATTTGAAAATTTATCTATTGAATTTCCACAATAGACTCCCTACTATCCATATTAAACATTATAATCAACTTCATAACCTAGAAATATAAATATAAAAAATGGGTGAGCTCAAATTCTCATTATAGGTAAAAAAAGAGATGAAAATTAAATATCACAAGTTTATATTGGATGAATAGTTGTATATAACCCATATATATTAGAAACTTCATTCACCAAAAAACATAGATCATAAATAATGTGATATGGCATGGCATGACATATGACATGAATAAAAAAAGTGCAGATACATTACTCAATAATAAAGAGCATTGAGATATTAAAATAGTCATGATAATAATCCCAAAATTAGGAATCATCTTTGTCATTTAAAAAATTAGTATATAGAACATTTGTTTCATGATACATAACATCAGTGCCCATGCTTATGAGAAACTAAAATATATACATTAATAAATAATCTCATGAGATATTAATGTTAAAAAAAATGTATTAGAGGTATATATATGACCCCACCCATCATCATCAATAATTATTATTACCATATTAAATCAATCACCAACCACATCATAAAGAATCGATGAAAATAAATTGGTTTCATAGATCATTCCAAATGAAAATCATTATCTTTTATAGCATAAAGAACCCATAGATTGAATATGGGATTCATTCAACACATTATAAAGAACCCATGAAAGAAAATGGGTTTCATGTGGTTTAAAATAATTAAATCATTAATAATTCCATCAATAATAAGTACAAGATAAACCCTTAGAACATAAATTGGTATCCAATGACATCCATAATCATTATTGGTAAATATGATTCAATCAAAATAATTGAACACATGATTTTTAAATTGTATAAATAATGGTTATACAATTAATTAATTAATTTACCTAAGTCAATTGGTGCATGAAATATAGGTTAACACCCTTTAATAAAGTGAATCAAATTTTTTTTATTCACAATGAAAATTCATTAGGTGAAAAGATAGGGTCTTGTATAGTGAATGATTAGGCAATATAAATGTGGTCACCGATCATTATTAATAAATGGAAATGAATTACATTTTTAATCTATAGATTGAAGGTAGGTTATTATATTATAATAATTTTATTGATCAAAAATAATATATGTTAAAAGATATGGATTTTAAAGAAAATATTTTTTAGGTAAATACGGAAAAATGAAATGAAAATAAGAAACATCCATAATATTTTTCCAAAAACCAATTAGATATATATGTTTTATAAATAGTGTATAATATGATTTTTCTAGGAAAAAAATTAAATCATATAAATTATGTTATATATAGAATGATAATTTTTTTGGAATGTAGTGTTTACCTAAAAAATAGTAACAAGATATTCTTTTTAAATTTTGATTAAAAAAACACATAAAAATAGTAAAAACACATTTAAATATTTTTTAGAATTATTATGTTGTATAAAATTATCACACTCAATTATTTATGAATTTATGAAGTCATTCCCAAAATCCTCTAACAAATTATGAAAAGTGAAATGGAATATTCTTAAATAACATATGATATAAGGTCACTTCCACATAAAAGAAATGACTTGAGTAAAATATGAGTCAATGGGAAATGAAATATTTTGGAAACATATAAAAATCCATGAATAAAAAAATAAATTATTGAAGGATTTATAAATATTACAAATTCCATTGATAGATTATAATTCAAAAAAATATTAATTTGATAATAATATTGGAAACAAACCCCATAGGATTCGAGAAACATACTCATCAAAACCACATCCATGTTGGGTATATTTTAAATATATATGAATTTAAATAAAGGATATGGATCCTAAAACCCAATGAATAAGGTAAAATAAATTCATTTGGAAGTAATCAAACTATTTTTATGGTGTCCTGATGCATATTAAGAAACATGTCTCAAGACACTAAATTTATGAAAAGAAAGCCTTACATTATTTCCTCGCATAGTCGAATGCACTCTAACCTCATATGAAAATAAATATATATATATATATATATACTATCTTCTAACCATATTCAATCATAACAGTAATTATTATTTTGATTTATAATAATTGTTTATATGCATACTAGTTAGTTTCTCCCTATTTTACCACATTTGGGGTTTATTATTTTGACTTTTATACTAGTTTCATAAGAGTGGTGTCAGTAATCATTAGTCATTAAAAAAAATTTCAATTCATTTAATGATAAAATAATTTATTAATTAAAATTATTTATAAAGTTTAAATTTCATTTCATGAGTATTTTAGTATTTATCCTAGATGATTAAATCATTAAAGGACATTTTTCTCTGATTTCTATCCTAAGAATGATTTTTTATTAACAAAAGTGATAAATATTAATTTATATTTTCCATAACAAAAAAACATTTTTTTATATTTATTTCATATCATTTATATAATTATGTTTTAATAATTATTTATCATATAAGTTTATATCATTTTATTAGGTTTTTGGATGAATAGTCCCAAATATGAAAATACCATGTTTAATGGATAATGATTAGGTGATTTAGTTTCAATAACATTACTACAATAGAATAATGATACAAATATTTTATATTATTTTTATTTTCTATATATATAAGTAATTATATTAATATGTTATGGATATGGAAATTTTACATAATTTGAATTAATGATTTTCTTCTTAATATGCAAGTATTAAAGGATTAAACAAATGATAGTAATTTTTCAATCATGTCATTTATTGTTTTCCCAATTTATCTTATTTGAACCATTCTGATATCATATAAATAATAATTATTCATTAAACCCATTCACATACCCATTAGTTTAAGATGGCGATGAACTGAAAAGTAGAAATCAATGGTCCCATGGAGGTGGTAATGAACACATACCCAAGGATTGTGATTTCATTTTTAGAGAACAAGAGAAAATAACATTTTTTATATAATTTAAGAATCTAATTTTTTTTATAAATGATAAACATATTTAATAAATTCATGATTATTAACATCCATGGGAGGTAGTTAATGAAAATGTAACATGACGTCTTGTGGTGGATGTAATTTGGACACTCATAAATGTAATGTTTTGTTTTTATATGGTAAAGTGGTGGATGTTTAGATATTTTAACATCATTAAAATGATATTTTATTTTATGGTTACTTATTTTATCAATTTTATCATTTAAAATAATTTTTTATAAAACATTTTCAAATATGGAAAAAGGATGTATAGAGTAGTTGTTAGAAATCTATAACTAATTTCATGGTTTATCTACTTTTTGAATAGGGATAAACACTTAAGTATGTAATATTAGAATAATAGAACCTATTTAAATTTTCTAGGATAATTGTGATGTGTTCCTGGTTTATTTTGTGGTGAAAAATATTTTTTTGAGTGATAGGATTTGAGGGGAGTAGAGATCCTTTTATAAGTGAAAATTTGTAGCATTTTTTAAAATAGGGATAACATTTCATTAAAGAAAGTTATACCTCAAGGAATATTTTTATAAAATTTATTTATATACAATATAATTGATAAGGTTGATCAACAAATCAAACACTCATTTGATATATGTTTTTAACATGTTTTTATCTTAACTTGTTCGATTACTCATTTTATCAAAAAAAATTCCCCATGGTAATTTTTTTACCAGGGTAATTTATTCTTTATAAGTAAAAATGAAATGGTTCTTAATATATAATTGAAAACTATTGATTCCAATTTTTTAATCTAATTTTTATTGAAACATTAAAAGAGTAAAAAATAAATTTTATACATCTAAATATATTATTTTTTAAGATTTTTTTAATATAATTTGAATTATAAAATTTCATATTTGTGTTTATTAAATAATATGAAGATTTTAAAATTTTAATGTCATTTATATAATAAATTTTTAATCTCCGAAAAAATGTTTCTTAAATTTTCAATTCACAGTTATAAATTATTAATTTCAAAAAATTCTTGTTACTTGTAAAAAAATATTTTAAACTATTATTTAAAAATAAAGATATTAAGATAATTAATAAATTTTCAAAATATGATAATTTTTATATTATAATTAAAAAATGATGTCAGTTTTATCTAATTTAGATTTAAAAAATAATAAATTACATTTTGAAGTGAAAATATAAATATAATGAAAAAATATATTATTGAAAAATGATGTTTTTAAATATTTAGTTTTCTTATTATAATTTCATATTATTTTCTAATTTAAAATATTTGATTATTATTTTATTGATGTTAAATTTATTCTATTATAATATTATTCAAAACAAATTGTTAATTGAATAAAATAATTTATACTAATCAATCTTAAAAAACCACCATTAAAATTAAGTATTATTTGTCTAAAATCTTGTTTTACTACTTCATTAATATTGATATAAATATTTTAATTAAATATATATATGTATATATCATATCTTCTTTTGATATTAATAATAATATTTATTTTTATTTGTGAAATGAACCAACCTGGTTGACCATCCAAACTGGATCACGAATCGGCCCACCACATACCTGAGAAACATCCATGATCCTCTATGGATGAAGACAAGCATCAATGGTATCTCTCATAATCGTTGTTGATGGATTCATGCCCATGAATATGAATGAAAAAATCATCTAAACTCAACATAACCTAAATAATCCTGAACAATCAAAAAATGGAACTTATATAAATAACCAATGCGTACATTGTAAAAAACTAAACTGGAAGATGAATGATACTAAATGGAAGAAAAAAGAGTCCCCAAACAAACAATATCCAACTGATTAAATAAACATAACGTCCTTTAACCATCTCATCATGACTGTAAAGTCACAACCATAATCCCAATAATTATTCTTTTCCATAGAAGATGACACTGGATCCATCCTAAAATCAATGACTTAGAAATACCTCCACAAAGTATGAAGACTATATTCCCACCAATGTAAAAATGTATCATATCATCCTATTCCAATAGGTTTACATCATGAGTCAATTTCACATATTTTATTTAAGAAACGAGTTATGATACATTAAAAAGAATTCATGGAAATGTAGGTTTTATTTTGTCACCTTAATGCTTAAATTAAAAAAAGGTTTAAAACATGAACTTCTTAAAAATTCCACATTGTAATACAATTTCACAAAATATGACCTATTTAAAATCACTACAATTCCAAGGAATCCCAAAATATGTTATTTAAAATCACAAATTTGAAATTTAATCCACACATGGTTGAAAACATTTCAAAATAATGGTAATATTATTTTTTGTTTTTGAATCCACATTCTTTTCTTAAATTAAAAGTTTATAAAAACACCTAACTCAGGGTGAAAATTGAATTATGGGTATACAAAGAAGAGAAAACATGATAAAATTACATATGTAATGTTATGGGACCAAAACAAGAAAAAAATAAAAAATTATCAAGACAAAAACTGATTCCATACATGAAATAATCTATACAGATTCCAATATATAAATTAATGAGTCATAACATATATACATAACATGATATGAAACCATGAGGACTAACAGGAATTTCCATGACATTCAAACATAGGAAAAAATTCTTGTAGGGTATGGTCACACATATATCCACCAAATATCCCTAAGTAGTATCCTTAGTAATGATCCCCAATTCCAAGTGTTACATACAAATAAGAGGGTTTATCAAACAAACCTCAAATATCCTTGAAACATTCTAATTTTTTTACATATAATTCTCATTTTCATTATGGTATAATAACCGAGGTGGTCTGTGAACAATAACTTCATCACATGATAATAAAAATACCCTATGGAAAACACAACAATCAAATCTTTCTTGCCTCCCACATGACCATCAAATTGATCCCCAATATACAAGAACAACATGATTCACATAACCAAGCATCCATTACATGGATATGAATAAAAAATTAACATATTTGTTTCTCTATAAGGTATTAATCAATAATACAAAGACCACATGTTTCCAACTCTACCTTCAATTTTATAAATAAAAATTTATACATTTTAAAATCCCACTTTCCAAAAAAAACATGGAATGCCAACATAATTACAAAGAAAAACATAATCATCTACATATTCAACCACACAATTCATGTGAAAATTCATTTCACATTATCAAACAAAAATACATTTTTAAATAAAAAATACATTCTTTATAAAATAGTAAATCTTCTTTGGAAACTATATTTTTTCTTCAAACAATAAAAATTATTATTTTTCTTTAATAAATCCAACCTTTCTATTTTATCAAATGCAGGGGGGGAATAAAATATCATTTCACATCAAAAAACAATTTCAACCATGAAATTCCACACATTTTCCATATAAAAATAATTTAAATTTATTGGAAAATTTAATAAAACAACCCTAGATAGCCTGCACCATGCTTATCAAGCCAAAAAATTATTTTGGAAATTAAACAATTGATGGATTATCTGAATAAAATAAAATAAAATGAAAACACCGACATCCTGTGATGAGAACATGTCACGATGTATGAGATCCACTTGAAATGACCTCCTAATATAGATTTTAACCCCTACAAACCAAATTACCCAGAACCATGAAAATAGAGCCATGGAAATATTTCAATCAGGACCATTATGTTTATATATATAAATTAAAAAGTGATATAATAATATCAAGATAAGTGATTAACTCATATCACTTCATTATATGGAAGAACCACCAAAATATTACATATAATCGACTAAAAAAGATATTGGATGGTGGAACAAACCCCGTGGGAGGAATTTATGTTCTGTTTGTTGAATGGGTGTGGCTTGGGGTAGAATAATAAAATAAAATAAGTGGTAATGAAAAAAAATAAAACAACATGGAATTCCTTCATTATTACACCCACATGGTTTTTCATGCTGTGTGAAAACCATTTGCATCACCTCTATTAAGAGGAACATGGTCTAAATAATTCTTAAGCATGGTTAATTAACTTTCCCCCTAATAATAATATCAGAATATACCTATTGTACAAGGTGCATAATTTTCTCATAGGGATAAAATATAGATAAAAACTGTGTAGCTTTACCATACAGTGCTATAAAATCTTATAAAACATGAAATTTAGACCCCAAACACCCCTGAAATAAAAATCAAAACATCTTATAGGATTACTAGAAAGAAATTGTCATTTCAAGGTGTAAAAAATTTTCCATAATGACACATTATTTCCCAATAAAGTAACTAGAATATTCATATAAGTGGGATAGCCATCACAAACTTTACTATATTAAGGGATCAACTACAAAAAACCTCAAAGCCTCAAAAAAGACACAATTAATGTATTAAATGATTAAGGTTTAACAATGGAAAGAGACACATGGATATCAAACACAAATCTCCCTAAAATTTATAATGTATTTAACTCTGGTGAAATAAAATATAGGTTTACCCAAGAGAATGATCATCTCAATGGAAATATAATTCTACTCCCCAGAACAAGCATCTCAATCTACCACAAGAGAGTGCATACCAATATAATGTAGAGAAAAAATTTGTCTCCCAACCATTTAGAATTAACCCAAAATAATGTATCATGTAACAACCTATTCCTTGAAAAAAAAGTGTGACACAGAGAAACCACATTCGAAAAACCATTGAAGGGAATTTGTGATGCTCAAACAACAAAGGATAACCAAACTGAGACCAATATAAGAGAATGGGAACATGAAATTCAATAGGATTACAAGCGAGATCAATGAATCACAATGCATCCAAAAAAATAAGAATCAAAAGAACAAATTTCATTCCTCACTATGAATGACGGGGTTCTAAATTAAGGGATGAAACTATAATACATGGTTTTTCACAATCAACTCCCTAAAACACTATTCTATGGTACTTACTATGGATACATATAGCTTGGTGCCATCCATAGCCTAGATGAAAATTAAACCACACCTTCAAGAATTGAATCTTAAAACCTAGGTCCCACCCATATCAAAATATATGAATAGAATAAATACCATGATTTAAATCATCCAAAGAAATAATCACAAACAATAAATCATTCTAATCTAAAATGAAACAAAAAAATGACTAAAATACCTATCATTGGTGGTAAAAAAATAAGCTATGTACACAAAATATTGAACAATTCCACAAACCAAAACTAAAATTTACTAAAGATAAATACCCTAGAAATCTCTCCTCCCAAATTTCTAATGGATGATACAAAATAAAACATCATAAATTTAATTTGATATAGGTCTAATAATTCTTCTTTTAATACGGAACCATCTCACAGAACATATAAATGTGACCAGGGAATCCACATGGATGACATATCTTTAGTTTTTAAAAATTAGATGTTCAAACATGCCCGAACATAAAACTAGAAACACAAAAGTAGCTTCCAGTTTTCTAAAATAATAAAAACTAGTTGAGAATACAAGTTCACATCCTTTTCACCACTCTGATTACCTTTCTAACTAGCTATATCTGAATTACAAGCTATATCATAAAATAAAAAATCTATTTCCATAGGTTTCCATACTCAGATTTATTTAAAAATAATGACCTTAAACACATCATAATAGAAGGTATGAATGCATGAATATATATTTATATTATGAATATCATGAATAAAGCCTCTAGTAAATAACCATTCCATATTTCCATCATCACTAAAAACCTGTAGGGATAAATGTTTCAATCTAGTGAAATGGTAAACATATTATTCCACAAACTGATTACCTTGTTGGAAACCCCAAAATACAATTTCCTTCTCGATTATTACATACTTAGGATATAACTGCTATGTTCATGAATACATGAAGTGTTCCCAATATAAGTAATTGAATGGTTGGGTATAAACAACGACATTTTACCATTCTAAACCAAATCCTTCAAATAGGGGAATAGTGAATCTCACCCTTCTGGTTTTCAGAGTCTATCACACATCCAAAATCTATTCAACATATTCTTACCACTCAATAACCTCTTTAATTATTGGTAAACCATAGAAATCTAGAGTGTACTAGTTTAATAAACTCATACATAATTTATTAAATAAGAAGAACATCAATTTATCACTTCATCATGAGTCTAGTTAGGTCCATAAATCAGACAATTAACTCTCAGATCACTACTATCACTACCATTGTCATTCCTTTCTCATCTATATGATTACATCTTAGGGTAATCCTTCTGAGACAATGTAATAAAATAATGGTACCCAATCTACAAAGAATAAATGATATCAATAAAATGTCATCAAATTCATACAAGCTCAAACAAAATTGAAATACAAAACACCTCAAAAATTTCTGTCAAGGGAACCAAAAACTCAAAATAACAAAAATGTGGTCAAAACCCCATTTCAAAATCTTGGTATACATTTCACACCACAATATAAATCATTTTGAAATAAAAAAACATTAAAATTCATTTTAACATGGTTTCAAATCATTTCAAAAGAAAAAATAAACTCACCCAAAACATTTTTAAGTTACCATATTCTAAGAACATGTGAATTTATTTCATTGAATCCTTACATAAACCAAATAATTAACAATGATTAAAATTATTTATACATAAGAAACTAATGTATCCCAAAAATAATTGTCAAAATAATTTCAAATAATAAGTACAAAAATTTTATTTCATCAAATTTAAAAAACTAAAATCCTCACATAACCACACACAAATTATCCCAAAAAATATAAGGTCACAAAGAAATAAAATATAGATGAAAAAATTACCATTGAAATTAATTATGGATTTTATGGACACATGCTTTGTTAGACTATATACCAACCATGACAGTTCGAATAGATATTTATTTATAATGGTCTACACATCATGCACATAGATTGAAAAACTATGACCTTTTACCATTCACCCCCTAAAATCATTTCAATTTTCACTCTGAAATGAGAAGCTTCTCATGATGTATCCCAAAACCAAGTTAAATCATTGAAAAACATCACATAATACAAAAACATCTCAAAAAACCTCCATAACCTAAAAAACATGAGAAATTATTTGACCTCCTCTGAAAACCCAAGATCTAATACAACAGTGTTTGGTCCAAGAAAATTCTTAGACCTACGAATTGAGTCTCGATGTTCTTAACCACATTCTACCACTAACCCCCATATAATATGAAGTTGATTCATGAGAAACTACACCCTTTTAGGAACCTAGATCCTCTTATTCCATTTTGTATATAATGAATCCAAGTATCAATCAATAATTATACATGAACTGTCCTGACACATACCTGAGGATCATCCCCAATCCCCCTATGATAATGATATGTCTTGAGGTAATCTTACATATCCATTGTGAATGGCTTCACCCTAAATAATCCAAATAACAAATCATCCAAATTATACGTAGTGTAAAAATAATGAAAAACCCAAATAGATAATCATTAATAATTATCCATTATATATAAAGGAAAAAGGTTCAATGGGTCATTAAAGAGATAGCCTAAAATCCAATGATTCCAAAAAAACTCAATCCTACATAATTTACAAACAAAGGTTAATTTATCATCTCCTCATGACCATAATGTAACCACCATGATCCCAAAAAACATCTTCTTCCACAGAAGATGACATGAGATCCAACCTGAAAACCATGACATGAAAACACTTGAACAATGAAATAAGATTATATACCTCCCCTAATCATTTTTTAATAAGAAACCACTTTTTGGGTAAGTGGGAACCATACAAAAACCTCCACATATCACAGTCCTATAACGCAAAATTCAAAATTCAAAAACACTACAGGGAAACTCTATAGACACTATCGACTACCAAAGAACTTCAAAAACAAAATTTCAAAAAATTAGACATCATCACCCCTTGATAAATGAGAAATCTTGATCCTCTCACTTTGAGACTGGAACCCTGCCATGAGTCACACACCTAACTTGATAGCATGATCGCATCCATGCCAGCGAGCTCCACCAGCGACTGCCATCACCATCGAAGGAATCACCATCACTGTATTCACATCAACACAGAACTAGGGTCTTCAAAATCAATGCCTTATCACCACCGAACGCTATGAACCAAACACCATCAACTTTTAAAGAATCACCATCACTATCATCATTGTCTTATAGTTATCATCATCTACAATAACACCATTGAACACCATCTGCGTCTAAAACATCACTAATTCCAATCCACCATCGTCACAAACGAACAACCCACCAGAATGACGAATCCCATCAAGTGAATCCACTATCGGTAATTACTATCACAAATAACGTTCACCATAAAATGATCAACTATGAAATAAAAAACTATCATCGACAACGAAGACCAAAAATAAAAACACAGAATTGGGAAAAAACCCTTGAAGAAGTCCAGAAAAGAAACAGGACTGGATATAAAACCCAAATAGAAATCTCGAAGACCAAAAACCGTATTCCTAGAACCATGTGTACCCATTATTCCAACTACGACCTAGAGGGGATCAATGAAACCCTAGGTTAGAGCAGATTTGGGTAGCTAAGGATGAATGAATGTCTCTTGAAGTATCTATAAACCCAACATCTACCGAACGCAAATACTAAAGTCTCAAATTTTCTTCCACACCATCCCTGACCTAGAGATGATTGATGAATGTAGATGCCAGAGAAGTTTATGTTGATGGCGGGAGTCCGACTCACTTACCTTTGATTGAGGAAATAAAAAAAATCGTATAAAAAGGCCTATGAAACAGATTATATAGGATATTAGTTAAAGATGTTAGGATACCACCGTGAATCAATCACTTATTTTATATAAGAAAATAACTATCTTAGTTTCAAAACAAGGCACTAAAATTAGATTTTATTTTTTACACTTTGAGGCATAAATGGAAAAACTGGTTTAAATATGAACTTCTTATAAAATCACCTTTATATATCCATTTCAATAAATTGGTACTATTTAATAAACATCTAATTTTAGGGATAAAAATATTTTTTTAAAATATAAAACTTGTGAAATTAAACCCAAATAAGTTTTAGAACACTTCAAATGAATACTAATATGAATATTCCTTTTTAGGACCCCCTTATATAATTCCTTTAGAATCATAAACACACACACACACCCTAATAAGAGTAAATAATACAATATGGTAAAAGTTCAAAGAAAATACATTCTAAACTAACATATGGAGTTTCACTAGACGAAAATAGAGACAAAACACCAAAGGATCAACACATCAAGAGAGTTCATCCATGAAATATTTTATAAACATGATAATATATATATAAAGAGGAATAAAATAGATACAGAGACTATGGGAAAACACTGATGACTAAAAATACTTCACAATACCCATAAACGTGAACCAAACTACCATTACAGTACAGTCACACATGTATCGCCTAAATCTCTCGAAGGAGTATCTTCGGTGTTGAACCGAAATCTATGAGTTATATAGAACAAGGTGAGGTCTAGTCAGATACAACCCTTAACTATAACCGATATTTCCAACTACATACCACTTAATAACCTTTGTCTCCACATAAAATAATAATTGAGGTGGGACATGTACAAAAATGTCATCATAAGAAAATAAAAAGCCCCTAGGTCTAACACCACAGTAAAGTCCACCCCACATCCTACACTACCCTCATTGGGAATGAGAATATACTATAATAACATGAGTAACATAACAAAAAATCCATCACATACATATGAACAACATAAAAAATTGAAAGAGGTGTTAATGAGGTCATAATCAATAATAAACACATCCCAAGGTTCCAACCAAACCTTCAATTTTTCCACAGAAAACATATACATTTGGAAATAACCTTTTTCAAAACAATTAAGAATAAGAACAAAATTAAAATTGAAAAAAATCACCCATAAATTCCATGAAACAATTATTAAGGAGAATTCATTCCACATTTTAACACTAGAACACCCTTTAAAACATGAAATTCTTCTTTTAAATCCAATGGAAATACAATTTGAAAATAATTTCTTTATTAACAAACCAAAACATGTTCTTCTATTTAAAATAACAATCCTTTTAATTTTATCAAACATGGGGAGTCCATGAAATGACATTTCCATAAAAAAAAATTCATGCTTGTAATTCCACCCATTTTACACATGAAAATTATAAAAAATAAATGGAAAAGTTGGGAAAGAAGCATCATATATTCTACATCATGATTTAATGGTCCTAATATATATTTGAAAAATACTACATATGATATACCTCCTGAATAAAATTAATTTAAATAGAAGAATGGGCCTTACAAAATGAGACCACATCAATGTTGATGAAATCCACCTCAAAGGGGACCCTACTTTGCCTAATCACCATTAAAAACCAAAATACCCAAAACCTAGACACCCAAACAAACATTATTACCAAATCATGACTACTTGGATATGTGGGATTGAGGAAAAAGAGAGAAAATAAGAGGATGAGAAGACAAGAGGTTGTACCTATTGATCTGGATGACGAACCCCCAAAGAGATATCTAAAATTAACCAAAGAGGAGCCAGGGGGATGAATAAATTCCATAAGAGGCATTTGGGTCATGGGAGTTGAATGGGGGTGTCCTAGGGGAGAAGCCTTAAATAAAAATAATATTAAAAGACAAAAAACCCCAAAACAAGATAGGTTGTATTGTTACCCTGTATTGTTTTCCAAACCATGCGAAGATGATGATGATCTCATCAGTTCATAGGTACACGTTCTGCACACCATGGATATGAGATTACATTATAGGTTTCCATAATTATGATCTCCTAAAAGACCCATGGAATAGGGAACATTGACTCACCTAGGTATCCCACATGGTTTAAAAATTATACTACTTCACTATACACCCCTAAAAATGAATCCAAAACACTATATTGTTTCATAGATACCCCTGTTCTCAATTAAAAATGCATCTAAATGATAACTACAAAGAAAGTGACACCATGAAGTGCCACGCGACATAATGTATATCTATGCTTACTTATATTTAATATTTTAATATCATATATTTATTTCATTGTGAGTAAAATTATTTTTAATTGACTACTTAACAATATACCAAATTAGTATGACTATTGAATATATAATGAATAACCATATTATAAAAAAATTATTTATTATAATAATAATAACCATATTATAAATGTATATATAAGTTTACTATGTCATTCAGTCATTCGACTCTCACTTTCCATGGCATAGTTATTATATCTTATTACTTATTTTTTTATAATGAAATCTCCACTCATGGTCCTGTTACTCATTATATTTTTTTGGATATTTGTAATTCCTAAGGTTGAAGATGATCCATGATATTTCATAGTTTTTGAATTTTATTATTTTCTATATTTTATACCCTATGGATTTGTTATATTTTATATGATTCACTTGATTCATGATGAGTAAAAATACATGGTGTACAATACTTTTTATGTGATTTTGTTATAATGTACCAATTATTGGGGAATATGTTTTCTTTAGTTTAGTTCATTTCATGTAGGATACATTTTCTAATCATGTTGAATAAAATCATAGGAATAGGTAAATGTTATTTAAAATTATATAAATTTATAATAATAATTATTATTATTATTATTATTATTATTATTTTACTCAAAACCAAGGGTTTTTTAATATAAAATTCAGATGAATTTTTAGGATATTTTTAGAAATATTAATTTTTTTGTCAATAGGGGAAATCTGGTTTTTAGGAATACGATGGATTTAATGACATTATTAATATATATATATATGACTTATATATTTTTTAAACAATTTAATTTTCAAAAAATTTATTTTATAAGTGAGATAAAAAATATTTAATTCAGTTTAAAACCAATATTTTATGTCTTAGAACATCAGAAATATTTTCTCTAAAATTGTTTTTAATACATTGTATAATAATTTTAATAAATTTTTATCTCATCTAAAAATTTAATATAATTAAACGTATTTAAAATTATTAATAATTAATTATTAATTATGTAATAAGTACTATTTTATTTTCAAATTTAAATGATATGTGGCCTTAGGTAAATAACCATTTCCAAGGAAAATAAATAATACGATAAAAGATAAAAACATAATATTAAAGATTTGTAACCACGTTAAAACAAGTGTAGGAATGGGTTTTTAGGGCCTTTTAAAACCTTATTTATTTACTAATCACTTATTTATAATTTTTTTACTCCCTTTCGTTGATAGTGAATTCCTATTAATAAATGTTTTTTGGTATTTAAAAAAATAATCCCTTTTCACTTAAAAAATGGGCAGTCCCCATATCCCTTCTAATGAACCAAAAACCAACGTTTTTTTAGCTCAAATAGATGAAACCTCTCTTAAAAATATCTATTCTACTTTAAGATATTGTGGTCTTCTCAAAAGAAAACTACTCAATGAATTAACCCCATTTATATATGATATTGTCCAGTAAGAGAGGTATAAATTTGTAACTGGTTTATTATCATTCCAATTTTATTATGTGAAATTATTAATTGTAAAATTAAATTACAATATATTAAACTAATAATTAAAATATATAGTTTCCTCAATGGAATAATTTATTTTCCAATTTTCTTTTAACAATATAGTTTCATATCTACTCATATGAATGGATTTAGGGTATATATTTTATGTTAATGAAACATTTATTCTTCCTAAAGTATAAATTTTAAAACCTATTAAAAATTTGATTAATAAATAACTGTAGTAAATTCAACCTTACAAAAGAGGATTCTATGAGCAGAAAATGATTTCATTGAATTAAGAAGTAACTACATAGATTTTTTATTATTCTTATAATCCCAAAAAATAATTGTATATCACACTAATATATATAAAAAATATCATTATCCTTTTAGTATAATGATATTACATCATAGTCAATTCATAGTCATCCCTTAATTTGTGAATGTTCTTATTTGGGTTGGTATAGCCACATACATGGAAAATAATAATAAAAATTGACGACTATAAGAATTTAGTTTCATTAAATAATTATATAAATAATTAAATATTTTTTTAATAGTTATATATAAATATTAGTCATTTTTTTATAAAACAATTTTCTTTCACTATATCTCAATGAAACATTCTCATTGACAAATTATTCATTATAGATCGTAAAAAACAATAATGGAATGAAATTTTATATTATAAAAAAATTAAAGTATCAATTCTAGCCCCATTAATGATTTCGTAAGGATAACCATTGAGATTAGAATGGATGACATCACTTATATTACAAACTAGTCCAAATGATCAATATTACTCACATAATATATTCAAAATATATAATAACTAACAAATATACATGTAAAATATAATTATAAACGAATTTTATAAAATTTTAAAGAAATGAATAATATATTAAAATATTTTATTAATATCATTATTATTTTTAAACATAATGATAGAGTGGGAATAAACTAAGCAAAAATTCAAGGTAATTGATTAGTTTGTTAAAATTATATTTCACAAGATATTTTTCATGCTGTTAACCCTGACATATTTGAAATGTCGAGATTACTAACTAATGATTTTTTTTACTATATTTAACTTATTAATTTATTTTTGATTACCAAATCATGTAACTTTTTTAATTTTTTTTATTTTAAGGATACCAAGGCCATTAGGTTCTTTTTCAATAAAAATCCCTTCATTTTTTAAAATTATTCTTAATGAAGTTATTTAATAATAGATTGAATTATTCCTCCCTCATATTATATTTCATTATAAATTCTCTTCATCCCTGATGAAATATTATTACTAAATACAAATCTATTACTATAATTAATTTTTTCTCAAAAATATTATCAAAAATAAGAGAAATTTTCATCCACTTTAATGATGGAATCCCCTCTTTGTCCATATTTCCCATTCTCACCAATCTTCTCAATTAAATATTGTATCCAATGTATGTATTTTTCCATATGAAAGTCATATTTCCACTTTTTCTAAATTATTTTTTATAACACTTTTTATAATCTAGGTTTTTAAAAATGGTATTTAAGAAATATTAAAAAGATTTTCCACCCTTTTTGACTCCAAAATAAAATTTTCTAATTCAATGCAACTAATGTGGAATGGTTGGAAACAACATAATGGAATGAAATATGATCATTTAATATAGAAATAAATAATATAATAAATAATTTCAATGATGATATAATTATAACTAATAGCTCTATATAATCCCAATTTTAATGTGGTTAACATAGTTTTCGAGTCTTCCGTGATGATTTCATCCAAATGACAGGCCAACTAATCCCATTAATGAATAAATTCTTCCATATTGAAATTAATTTTGTTGAATCATCATGTAAATATGAGATCATGCTTATTGATATTTTCCATTTGATGGTCATTAATTTTAACATGGATCATTATTTCATAAATTCAGTTAGATTTCTCCTTTATAGTGTTTATATAGAAGCATCTTTCATGAAATTCTTCTTTCGAATGGAAAATGATCTCCAAGCACTGTTCTCATTCCACACCCACCATTTTAGAATTTCTCTTCATGTATTTAATAAGGATTTATTTTTCTGAAATGATGTTATTAGATAACATTATCTTCTCCTAAACTTTAGAAACCTCTCACTCTACCTAATGGTTATGCTACTATATGTTAACGTGTTACTCATGATTGTTCTCTTTAAAATTGACATTACATTTAGATGCCTTATTGTCCCGAAGCTCTTTAGTAGACCTTGTCTCCATTAGCTTATCCCCAAAAGAATATTCTTTACCTTCATTGGATTTTTTCCCCTTAAGAACAGTGTGACTCTTTGAGTCCTGAGTTACTCTCTTCACCTTTTTCTTCCATAGGCTAAAATGACCTCTACCATGCATATTCTCAACATTTTCCACTAAAACTGACTAGATTTTACATCGTCAGTCATGCGATTATTTTTATCTCTATCTGAGTCCTGTATAGAATCATTTTCTTAGACACCTTCCACTACATTAAATTGATTAGTGAAACCATTATTAATTGTTTTCCATATAGATATCACAATTTTCCACCCTTATTATTCATAATCACCAACCACTAGTTGAACCATGAAAAATATTTGTACAATATCTTGGATGAGATATTGGTTTTTTTATAGGTGTCTCTAGAATTGGACCCAATAATTCTTACACCATTATCAAAACTTGCTAAACTGGTGTAGAGGGGTGGTGGTCAGGTTGAACAAACAACAGAAGCATAATCGTACATCCCACACCCACCATCAAACAAAATTTTAGAAAAAATGAGGCTTAGATAGAAGTGGAGATTAATCAAGGCACCCCCTATACTAGGACTGAATGTTTGGTCCCAACCAAACCACACCTCAAACAAGAATAATTAGAATACCCTCATTGAAAAAAAAGCATTATCCCAGCATCCATATAAAGAAGAAAAGATAGATCTAAATTATCAAGGATACTAGAGGTGAGTCTCTCATATGGTAACGAGATACTTCCTTCCATAAATGGATTTTTCCATATAGATTAGTAGCAATTATGTTCTAGGTGACCTAGGTGATAACATGACTTACAAAAAACATAACAGTTCCCAAAATCCACTAAATAATAGTTATATATTTATCCACCATCTATAATCCAAACTATTTCAGTAGGGGGCTTTGAGAAGTCAACATCCACACATATATGGGGTGTAATGGGTTTGTACAAGGATACCAAAAACTCATCAATGTCTTGGAATCTCTATGTGGGTATACGCAACAACTAAAGAATGTAGGGATTTTCGAAAAGAAGAGTAATACATTGAAAGATTACCCAAATCACTATGATGAGGGGTTAATGCATCCCTTTGAAATTATAGCTCCAAATTAAATGAATGATCATGGAGCCTTCAAAGGAACTAAACGTCTTAGACCACATGGTTGTGAGATCATTGACATCGAAAAAATCTAATTGAAATTAGCGAGGATAAAGATTAATTACCATGAATCATTCTTTTAGGGGCTAGACATCGTTGATGATTGGCTGAAAATTCATTTTTATTTGATTTTCGAAATCCTTTTTTAAAAGCGAGTAGTAACCTACAGGCAGAATAAAATAAATAAAACATAACCATCCAAAATTCAAAATTCCATGGAAACATATTTGATTACAAGATCACATGCGTCATCAAAATACATTATGCCTTCTATCAAAGGTTACATCTTCGACCATCAACATGAGTAACCACTATCATCAATTCAGTCTTATAGTCGACATAATTGTTACCTTCGGGAAACCACACCTTTCTCTGGAGACGTCGGTGTCCATAGAATCCATCATAGAATAACACACCAAGCTTTCGTTATTTCCTAGAAAACCACAAGCAAACCAGTCAACAAAAAAGTTTCAAGCTATTAAGAGGTGGGTATCATCGACCTAAATGAGATATCGGGGAAAACCCATAAAGGGATGTTGCCTATAAGAAAAACTAGATGGAAAGAAGAAGATAATGGACCCCTAGATGATGTGTCATGTCTTTTAGTAAAATTTTGATATAGGGGATGTTAGGGAGGACATTTGGGTTAGTGAATTAGGATAAGGTCATTGAATCTTTCTTGAATTCATGAAGAGTGGAATGGTCATCACCACCACCTGATGTCATGATGACTCCTCTAGGGTTCCATGACGAGGAAGATACCCTCTATATTCCCTATAATTTTTAATTCTTCTAGAATTTTAAAATTTATGTTCTTATCTTCTATTCCATAATTATTTTTTAAATCATTAGGTATCATTATTTAATTGTTGGGGCTTCAGCCAAAATTATTATTTAATGAAATGTCCTCTTTCAAATTTGGTAGAGGGAGACCCGTTATTTGAATATTATTTTTAATATTTTTTATAAAAAAGAAATTCAGAAAACATTTTTTAAAAACTATATGTCTTTTTAAAGGCTATATTATTTAGGATTAAATTTTAAAGTAAATTTTTTCAAAATGATTTCACATATTATTTTTAAAAACATTATGTTAACTTCATGTATTAATTATAGTGATTTATTTATGAATAATTATTATAAAATACAATATTTTTTTCTCAAAAGTGACCATTCTGAATAATCTTTTCCAAATTGGCCCACAACATATCCTTTGATTTAAATATTAAAAAGTTATTCTAAAAACCCTTTTATGTGTTTTCTTCCATTTTACACATTATATCAATTTATTTATTTCCAATTAATTTAATTTTTAAAATAAACCTCTAAATTCTCTTATGAAAATCTATTTCGGGGTGACATAATTATTGTTAGTACTCATTTTCATAATTAATCCAGTTTTAGTGATGTCATCTAAAAGTTGCGTGAAACCAATTTTTCTCTCTATGGATTTTGAAGATATAATGAATTGTTGAATTCAAATGGCACGAATAAGTATGTATTATAGATGGATTGGATACTATATTTCACCCTAATTAATTTGAATACGATATTATATCTAAAATGATAATGATTATGTGTTTTGGTATAATTTTTTTTATACTCACAAGGTTGTTTGTGGATATATATGAAGTTAAGCAAGGATCACAATGTTATATGTGGCTATACATATATTTAAGCTATGATAACCTGGTTTTGAGTTGTTATAATTATACACTATGCTATAATCACATGGATCTATATAGTTATAATTGTGGTTTATCTTTTCTCAAAAATTTATTCATGTGTAAAATTGTACATTGGCTATTCTCACAATGTTGTGAATTCTTATAATTGAAGTTAAAATATTATTATGATATTTAATATGGGTATAATATTAGGGAAAAAATTCTCACAATGTTGTGTATGGTATTAATTATCATCAAGATATGCTCAAAATTATGTTCATGGAAATAATTTTTGTTAAGTAATTTAAAAAATTATGTATTTTATTATGCCTATGTTTATTCCACATAGTTATATATATTCAAATATATGTATTATTCTATCATGGTTCATGTTTATTGATAAATTTTTTCATTCCATTTCTATTCATGTATTTCAAAATGGCAAGACTTATACTAAGAATCTTGAATTTTGATCTGTGATTTTTTAGGTATGATTTCCTTTTTTTCTTGATTAAACCCCATGATCATATTATTCCCTCTAGTGATATTTGATTGTTATTTCTTTTGTTCTCCCATAATGGGAATCTGATCTCACACCTTTCTTATGTTTTCATCTCCCAGTATATGAATATGATAGTAACATATAATAATTCTAAAATGGATTTGTGATGTTTGATTACAAGGAAAAGTTCATAAGTTTTATAAAATTAGTTTCTCATGTAAGTTGCACACAAAAACAGCAAACATCACATTCCTAGGATTGTGTTATTATTTTTTAGATTTAATATTTTTATTAATGAATGATGTAAAATAACAATATATTTAGCTTGTATCACTACAGAGAGTAAACCAAATGTTGTGAAATTATACTCTGAGATTTAATGATGAAATTTTTGAATGATCATGAAAACTGATATTATGTTATTAGTTAGAGTACCAACCCATTAACATGATAAGGATGATCTATGAGATTTATATGATCATTGAGTTGGGATTTTTTTTATCTGATATGGGGGTTGAGTTAGTGTACCTCGTTTTATTGTAGATCATCTACAAAATCATAAAGGGTTATGACAGTTCTTGACTGATAATATGGCATAATCGTAGTCTACTCATTTTAAATTATTCAAGAATGAGGTAATTCGGGTTGTGTAATGTGATTGAATATATTGGAGTTTATTTCATTATCCCCAATTCATAAAATGGATACCTCTTACTTAGATTAATGTTTCATAACATGGTTATGAAACAATTGTTTTTTATTTAGGTAGAATCAACAATGTTTATATACAATATTATACCCAATGATTGATGTATAGAAAGATTAGACTATCTATATTTTTATATAAATGTGAATAGTAGATACAATTTACTTGGTAATAATTCATTTAAACTTGAATATCTTTACATGTTATAGGATGAAGAACTTTGAATTATGGCGTAAACTCTCTTAGATTTTTGTTGAATGATTTAAAATTTTTTCTATGTAATTAATGTTACAAGAAAATGATTATTATTATATTTAGTAGAAAAATACCTGATATCTATTTCGATATATAGATCCCAATATTTCTATGTACATGTAATAATTACATGATAGATGATCTGTATTTGAAATTTGTGCTCGAGTTAATTTAATATTTGGTTATGTTGAATGACTAGAATTCATGTCTTAGTGTGAAAATTGTGTATGTGAGCTTAGTAGTTTCGAATAATGATGGTGTTTTTTTGGATAAAATTTTTTAATGGTAGAGATAATGTAATAACACAAGTTTTCAATTGAGAATTTCTTTGCTCGTAATTATAATTTCTCTCATTTTTAATGTTATTTATTTTATTTATTATATTATCATTTTCTGTGATTTATCAAGGGATCATAATATGTTTTTAATGAAAAAACATATAAATTTTTAGTGAATAAAATGGTTTTGGAAATTAATGATATTGTGTGTTGGGGCTACTGACAACCCGACATGGAATAAATTATGAGGAATTTATCGTGATCATTTTGGTAAGTAGAACATGATGATTCCGTCTAGTTATTGATTTATATATCTGATGCTATTGAAAATTATAAATTAATATTTTATATTTTAATTCTATTTTGAGTGATTTGGTGATGATTACATTTACAATGACACTTCGGGAGCTCTGTATGGATCCCATAATTTTTAGCATGAATATTATAATTTATTTGGACAACTAACACTACATTATGTGTGGTGTCAATAAAATTATTTGTAATGATAAATGGTGACTAACCATTTGAAACTCCAACAATATATGAACCATTATCATGTGTTATGAGATAATAAATTATTTTTTTAACATTGGAGTTATAAAAGTTACAAAATGAGACAATTGTTGTGTGAGTGTGTAATTATTTTTATATAGAATTTGGCATTTTTAATTCATAATTGTAGCACTGTATTATTTTTTGAAATATTTTTTTAGAATTAATTTATTATAATGTATATATTTTTCATTTCATGAATAAATATTTATTTTTTATATGAAAGTGCTATGTTTGGATTATGTTATAAGCAACACTAAGTAAAGATTACACTACATGCAACACAAAGTGCCTAAGGCAATATACTATCCCTACAAATTACTGTATATTAAATATTTTAAATAGTTTATAAATATACCATATATCTTCCAATGAATTGAATAATGAGTTACCATGAATCGCAAGCATAAATCTGTTTCTTTGATGACATGCATTACTCGCATTACCGAGTTTTACTAAACAATGATATATTATTAAGATATTATTATTTAAATAAATAACATTTAAATTAGAAAGTAGATTAGAGGTTATGAATAGTGTTAAATGACATATGAAAATATGTGGCTTAAAAATATATAAAATGAACTCATTGGTGAAGTATTAATTAGAAATGGATATGGGAACCAATTGAATCTAAATAGAATATTTTTATAGAAACCCAATTTTATATTCAATAAGCAATTTTTCTATAATAAATTAAAATAATTAAAATTAGAGAATGATATCAATGAAATATAAATTTTATATATTCAATATAATATTTTCTATATAAATTCAACATATTTGTTATGCATAAGATAAGAACTAACCAAATATTTCACATAAAAAACTGTATTTTTACAAGGGTGGTTCTACCGCCTTTCAAAAGGGAACCTTTTTTTAAATCCAATTATTGGAAAGTTCATAAATATTATAAGTAAATAAATAAACGTCATATTTTAAATATAAACATAATAATTATCATATGGGGAATATTTGGAATTTTTCAATGAAGATTCTGTTTTTAATGAACAATGAAAAATACTAAATTTTAATTCAAACATGATTTTTCATCTAATTTATTAATAGTGATAAATTATATATTAATATTTATTAATGAAAAATAATATAATTTATCAATATATTAATCTAATTTATGTAATTGTAATAAATTTTAAATTTTAATTGAATATAAAAACATAGAAATCTTTTAAACATTTTTACATTAAGAACCCACATTGTCACCCCATCTGCGAGAATAATATTAAATTTATTTCCACCACTTATATTATTGGAATATCATATAATTAATTCCATATTTTGAATCATAATAATTTTCTATTTATAATATTTTAAAATTATATATTTACACTAAGTATAAGTTAATATGAATAAAATTAATCATATCGATTAGGAGAAACAATTACATCACAAGAAAACTAATCCTTATACCTAAGGCACAAAAAAAATTCAAAATTATCCAAAATATATATTTGTGACATATTTTGACCATATAATATCTTTTATTGATTTGATTCTATAATTTGATCCACTTTTTTTGGGAACAACATCTTGAGAATTCCCTTTTCCAAAATTAAAAATAGCGCCCCTCCACCCCCTCTATAAAAAGGCATCCTCCCCTCCCACTTCCTCCCACTACTCAAGACACATTGGATCAACCAATATAATAACAAATAGATCCATATAATACCTACCCTAATAAAAGAATCCTCCCAATAGGGGTAAATCCATCCACAGTTTCCCTTTGAGGTTATCCAAACAGAGTTACCCAATGAAGAGGTATCATATTTTTCTGAATCTCTTGAGTTTTATTTCAGTTGTACACACCCCCAAATATGCTTAATCCATTTTTATAAAAACACTATAGTATCCTAAATATACTTATATTTTTTATGTTATGTTTTTAACATACAGTTACACTATCATCCACCTAATCCGTAACACCCATATTGTTTATGTCTGCGGTGAACTACCGCCTCACACAATGACTATTGTTTGTTTTTTCATTACCACCTTTAATGGATGATAATTTGTATAGAAATTTTACTTATATATGATATATATAAAATTTATTATTTATATATTAATATTTATTTCTTTTATTACATATACCATTATACTTTCCATCTCGTGTAAATTTGATAATATTATCTATGGACGTGTAAACAATAGCCTCTTAAAAGTGATGTGATTCTCTGACACATTACAATATAATTCATAAGGATGATTTTAGTGTAATAATATATTATATATTACATAATAATTATACTATAATGATATTATTCACAATTATAAATATATTTCATTTACATACTTTCATTCAACATGAAAGGAAAATTGAAATAGTGTTTGTTTGTGTACACGACCTACCATAGCCAAGACGGATGTATTTTATTTATTCTATCTTGGTTTTATAGATAACTTAAAATATATATATAATTAATAAATATTATATTTATTTAATGTTTTAAATTATTTAAATAAGTAAATAATCATCTATGTAATTTGATCAAGAGAAATAATTCAAAACATGTGTGATGAACAAAGAGGATATAACCCGAAGTGAATCCTTGACATATAATTGTTAATAAGACGGTAATATAAAGTAATAAAAAGGTATGGTATTATATATAATAATATGTTTATGTACTTTATTTATAATAAACATATATTTATTATACATGAGGTTTTAATGACTACGGTGAGTGTCAAGACACAGGGTTAGAGAATTTCAACTAACTTTTAATTTCCATGAGATACATGATTTACCCAATAATCATATATTTTGTATGGTGTATATAATTATTATGAATATATTATCATATTTTTATAAATAATTTTTTTTCCTTTTCATATCCATTTTATGATATTTATTTCATGGTTATTATAGTTCAAATGTTACGAAATATGTAATTTAATTTTTTCTTAATTTGCATTCATTAAGACACATGTGTTGTTAAAAACCTATGTTCATTAATGAGGTGTATATGATTAAAATTGACAAGTTATATAATTAACCTCTATTTTTTGAATTTTAATTACAATGTAATTTCATTTTCTTACACATGTTATATGATTCATGGTTACCATGTGGAGAGAGTTTATTGAGACAATCTCCTCATTTATCAAGATTGTTTATGATTATTCTTTAATTGAAGAAATATTTTGATACATATCTCAAAATATTTCATTAAATTTATATAATCTATATATTCATGTTATATTTCTATAATAGTATAATTTTTCCACTCTTTGTTACTAAATATAATTAAGAAAATGTTTTTAAGAAAATTTGGATATATCATTCCATTTAGTCATAAAATTGTGTTAATACAAAACTGTGTATTATAATAGGTTTCAAAAAATTCTACTATCCTATGATGTTTAAAGTAACTATTTACCTGATTTTTCCTTTTTACAAAATTTATTTTAAAAGGAATATTTTTTTCTTCTTCTAGTTAGATAAATTTTCAAGAAAAAGCATGATAAAAAATTAATGTTCCTCCTCTATAGACATACCCACATCCAAGAACATAATTTCATTGAATCATATATTATAATTTTATAAGGTTATTTTTGAATAAATTTTTTCCCATTTTATTTTGGAAAAAATACAAATGGAGATGTTTTCAAAAAAAAATTCTTCTTGAATAAGTGTATTGAGTGATTTTAAAATCTTCCTTTATTTTTTCACAAAAGGATATTTTCGAAGAAAATGGTATAAATGATTTCAAAATTTCTTTTTATGTTTTCATAGTAATTATATATAAAAGGGTTTTTAATGTGATTGAATATTTTTTTATAAAATTGCAATGTGTTTTCTAGAAAAAAGGTTCTCAAAAATATTTTTAATATTCATTTATAAACCTTCTAAGAAAATTGTTTTCAATGTTTTTCAAAAATCCATTATTACTTTTCATGATTTAATTAAAATATATGTGTTTTAAAATTTTTTAAGTATTAAATTTTTTATTTTTTGAATAATGGATATTTTCCATAAGAAAGTATTATAAATTATCATTCTAATTTAATTTTGATCTATGATGAAATTTTTTGTGTTGCTAATAGTTTTTTGGGGGAATGATTCAATGTTTCCTTTCAAATTCTTTCTCTGAATGGTTTATGTTTTGATGGAGTCATGTTTATAAAACATGTTTATATTTCACATGTTATATGATTTTTAAACCCACTTCATTTCCTGTGTTATTATTTTGTTAAAATTATAATGAAACCTATTTCTTTTCCCATTGGTTATTATATGATTAATTGTTTATGATACCCATTTCATTTCACAAATTATTATATAATTGATCAAGGTTTTTTTGAGCAGGTATGAATGATTTGATTATGATATGGGTGGGAACTATATATCCATCCAATTCATTGGGAAAATATTAATATATAATGAGATAGTAAAATATGGTCACGGGAATGAACATTGACCACTAATATGGTTGTGGGATTCAACAGAAACTACAAAGATGTTATGTGGAGTGACATCATACTACTGATATGGTTATGGGAGTGAACCGTGATTATCAATATCATATAGGGAGAAAACACATACTACTATGATAGCCAAGGGAGTGAATGATAAAAACCAAGATTGTATGGGGAGTGAACCCATACTACTAATATGGGCTTGGAAGTAATTCCTTGACTAATATGGAAATAGTTTTATATGATTATGGTTATATCATAATTCCATGTATTATTCCTATATTATGATTTCATGTCTTATGTTCTTTATTTAATATTATTCATGTCTTATACACTACCAATATTTATGTTAGGAATTATGTTTATGATCATAGGATATTCATAGTGTACTATTTTAATGTTATGATCCAGTTATCATACCCCAAGGCTCATTTTTATGCTTAGAAGTCTCCCTTGATTACCCTTATTAAGCATCTGATCTCACCAATTTTTATGTTTCCTTAAACATGTTATGAATATATGTAATAATTCTTTTATTCTTTCTAATGGTTTTATTCATGAATAACCTTATGGGAGATAATGTATCTCACTTATGTACCAATTTTAATGTTTAAATGTTTCCAAAGGTACTAAACTAACACAATCATTGGGCTTCTATGTTTTTATTTTTTATGTATTCCTCAAAACTTATGTAATGTTTATTTATGAAAATTATGATTTATTATAGTTTGTATCAGAGTGGAGGATTAGTAAAATATTGGAAACTGGGATGATAAAACCTTAGTTAGATCCTTTGGAATATTACTGTAGACTTGTCTAGGGATGTCTCAAAGTATATTTTTAGAGTGTGAAAATGTATTGGAAAATGTACATATATTTTGGTAATGGATAAAGTGAGTGTATTCATAGAAATATATTTTTTTATGTACACTATATTTTGATATGGACTCTAAATGATTCTCCTAGGGGTAGAAAATCTGATAAGGCATGTAGGGCCTGACTCGACATATCCTAATACATGACGGTGGGCTTTACTACATACCTAGATTGACACTCCTAGTGGATATTCTTTAGGAATTAAAAAACTCTTCATGAACCATAATAAAGGATTTAAAATTAATTTGGTTGTGTCACCTAGGATATACATACGTTGTCTTATATTAAGGATGGTTTCCTGATTTAGACATATTATAAGTAATTACATTTCAATATTATATGGATTTCCACAATGATATGTGTTTCTCACACTATTATTTCTAGTTTTAGTTAATTTAGGGAACTTGAAGTAACAGGTATAACAATGGAAGTGATAGTAAATTTGATGATGAGTAGTCAAATTGGTTTTTCATGAAATTATGTTGTGATAATTACTGATAAATTTTCATAGAACATGCTTAAGAATACTTACCATTACCAGTGCTCGGACTAACAAGATAAGGGATGGAAGGAGTTTAGTAAGAGTTTTGGTAATGGAGACCATGGAAGAAATATGATTACATTCCATACATGTTGAGAGTGTGAAAATAATCACCCAAGTGAATGTCCTATTTGAAAAATAAGATGTTTTGACTATTGAAAATAATGATGCATAACTGGTGATGATAAATGAATAATAAAGATTTCGATTAACAAAATGGATGGGAATATTGGCCTCCCTAAGGATTAATTGAAGGTTATATTCTTTATGTGTGTTACTAATGGTCATTATTAAAATCAATTTCCAAAATTTTAATGCTCAAGAAGAGAATAAACAATGTGGTATGAGTAATAGTTATATTACTGATGATAATGAGACTACATATGAAATGTGAATAGATAGATGTATTATGTAATAGGAAGAGGTTTCATTATTAATGTCTCAAGGATGAATTGAAATAATCTATTTATTATGTATTTGAATTCAAGAATTATGTTATGTCCATGTTGAATTATATAATGATTATTTTATTTATGTTTTTTCTAAGTATTTACTCGAATGTGTCGAATAGTTTAGATAGACTAAAATGGTGATATTTTGATTAAGGGGTTGTAACCCTTAATTTATTCTTGATGTTATGATAATAATGTTTCAATAATGATATGTTGGATATGGATTAGTAAATAGGATGTTATTGAAAAGCTGAGAACTGATAAATGATTTTTTAAGATGGTGTCTTTGATGATTAAAAAATCTTGGATTTAAAGAATATATCAAGTAATATTTATAATAAGGAAACATTCATGTTTTAAATAACGGTGTATGGTAATTTAGGATAATACCATGTTTCAAGAGAATATATAATTAGAGTATTCACATATTTGGAATATGAAAACCAATAGAAACTTTTGGAATATTGGGGATCAATGTTAAGATGATTTCGTGATTTTTTTCTAATTTTTTTATATTCATCTTTTCTAAGGGTTATAAGGTTAAACATTTAAAAAATATGAAGTAAATTTTTATAGTATGTCGTTCTGTTTTGATTTTTTATAGAAAAATATGTCTAAATGAATATTTTCTGTTTAATTTTTTTCTATTTTTATTCATCAAATTGATTTTTGAAATTATATCAATGTTGTTTAAAAAATGTAAAACATGTTTTTCATGTGACAACACATCATGTTTGGTAAGGCAGCTGGTCTTAAACCCATGATCGAATTATGATAATGGGTTCACACATACCACTATCTTATTAACTTTCTGCCATTATGTATAATACATTTTTGGTAAAAACATTTATGAATAAATATTAATGATGAACCTATAGTGTTACTTTTTGTGTTTAGAGAATAATTTATCAACCATATTGATTTTGAAAAAATTTTACAGATAAATATTTACACTTGTCCCTATTTTATAGTCCTTAAGATCCATTAAAACTATATTTTAGTGCTTCAAGAATAAATTTTAATTTCCAGAAAACTGTTTTTTTAATTAACAATTGAATTAGAAATTCATCATAGAAAAACCAAATAATAAAATTTTGTTTGTATAAATATATCAAGTCATTATATTTCCTTATATTCTTGGTCAATAAAATAATTAATCAACACTATGAAAATAGCCATAAAAAATGTTGTACTAATACCGTAATTTCTTTTTAACTAATGAACTTTTAAGTCAACCAATATATATGAATTTGAAGACCACAAATTTTTATTGATAATTCACTTATTTGTGATTAATGATCACTATCCCTCCAAATAAATATTTTCACTTTTTCTCCATGTTTGGGTTTTTATTTCCAACCTATGTACTTTTAAGTGGGAAGATATATATGAGTTACATTGGGTAACTATTTTATTTTCATATTTTATTTTTAAAATAAGTTTTTAGTATTTATTTTTATGATGTGGGTTTCTATGAAAGAAAATTTCAATGATTAAACCTTTAATAGCCTAGAAAAATTGCGCAGGTGAGGTTTATTTTATGGGGTGTATAGTATAACACCCCTAGATTTTGTGAAATATTTTTTAATTAATTTAATATTTTTTATATATATTTTTTAATTTAAAATAAAAATCTATATTTTTTAATATAAATGTGTTATGTTTTGATTGAGTTATGTGCAAGACCAAGTTAATATTACGCTACACGCAACACCAAGCGTGTAAGGGAATATAATATCATGAGAATATACAATATATTTATAATTTTAAATATATTTGATATATTACATAAATCATTAAATGCGAGAAATAATGAGTTACTGTGTTCAACATGCATCAACTTGTTTCTTCAATGACTAGCGTTACACACATTATCGAGTTTTACTGAACAATAATATGTTAATAAAATATTACTATTTAATCTAATAAGATATAACCTATATCATAAATTAAAAGTTATGAATTTAATTGATTAAATTATAAAACTATTTGGTTTAACAATTCTTAAATTAAACCAAATTGATAAAAATTAATTTAAAATGTATATATAAACTAACTGGATATAAATGAAATATATTTACAGGAAAATATTTGTATTCTCACAAATATTTTTTTCCATAATAAAATAAAGTTATAATAATTTTATAAAGATGTTAATGAAAAATATATGTTATATATTCAATATAATATTTTTTATATTCATCCAATAGATTTTGTAATCCTATGATATGAACAAAGCCAATATTTCACATAAAATTTAATGTTTTTATAATGGCGGTTTTACATAATTTTATTGGAAACCCATCATTAAATCCATTTTTTGGAACTTTTATAAATCTTATATTTAAAAACAATATTTATATTTGAAATTGATAAATAAAAAATTTACTTCTGGGGAATTATTTTTATTTATTTTTCATTTGTCATTTTTTAATCAATAATGAAGAATACATATTTTTAATACAAAAATTACTTTTCATCTAATTTATTTAATGTTTTAAATTATATTTTAATTTAGGTTTAATGTAAAATTATATCAAGTTTTTATAATGATAATAAATTAGTTAAATTTAATATTTTTGATAGATAAATTGAATATAAAAACATAGAAAACCTTTGAACGTTTTTACTTTTAAACCTCACATTCTCGTCTCGTCTCTAGAGTGGATTTTAAATTATTTTTGACCACATATATGATTAGAATTTGAAAAAATGTATTAAATATTTTGATTCAGAATAATTTATAATATTTAAAATTGTAAACATATTTTTGAGCCAAAATATTATTGAATGTGATTAAAATTAATCATACTGATTAGATAAAAATTATCTTAAAATGAACTAAACTATAAACCTGAAGCCCGAAATGACATATAAACTTCTAAAAATTCTATTTTATTAAACTATTTACACATTATCCTCCATTTTATCAAATATTTACCATTATTTGATTCAATTTAAATGGAAGAATCCTGGTTGGAATTCCCTTATCCAAATTTTACAAGACTGCCACTCCTCCCACATAATAAAATATCTTCCTCTCCTACAAATTCCTCACACCGCTCCATCTACTTTCGACAAAAAAAATCATCCAAAATAGATTATAAAATCAATTAACTCAGCCTATAATCATCCCCTTTGTGCGTAAATCCATCTAAGGAATCCATTTGGTGCAAAAAAATAAGGGTTAACCAAAGAAGAGGCCACATCTTTCCTCCAAATCTTTTGTTGTATTTCCATTATCCTTCTCCAAAATATCCTTCTTCCATTATTAAAAAAAACAAAAATATATTAAATATAATTAAAATTTTTAATTATAATGGTTACACATAAACTTACACATACTTCCATCTAATGGGTAACAAATATATTGTTTACGTGTACAGTGAACAATCGCCTCACAAAATGATGATTATAGATTTTTCCTATACAATCATTTATGGATGAGTATTCTAATATAAAATATGTTTTGAAATTATAATTATTGTATATATTGTTTATTTATTCATCTTTAATTATTTTGTAATACGTACCTTAATACTTTCCATCTTGTGAAAAATTGATGACATCATTTGTGGACATGTGGCCTACGACCTCCTCAAAGCGATATGATTCATTCAAACATTAGATGGAATATGTTAAGGATGATTATAGTAAAATTTTATGACAAATATAAAATAATTATTCTAATTTAATTATATTATATACATATACAGATATATTTCATTTACTTAAATTTTTTTAATACATCAATAAAATAGAAAGATCGTTCATGTGTGTATATGAGATACCGTCTTCATGAACGATGTATTTCATTTCACCATTATAAATTTTGTACATTATTATTAATATATTTATACTGAATTAATATTATATTTATATATTTATTTACATTATTTAAGTATTTAAATAGTGAGCCTTTTAAGAAGGTTATGAATAATAAGAAAAAACTTGTTCGATGAAGAAAGAAAATATTACCCGAAGTGAAACCCTAACATAGAATTGATAATACGTGGGTAATGTAAATTCATAATCGAACTATATGGTATTATATTTAACAATAAAATCATAAATTTATTATAAACTTATATATATTAATAATGTGGTTTGAATGAGTATAATGGCTGTCAAGACACAGGGTAAGAAAACATGGTCTCATTTTTTATTTCATTGAAATACATGCCTTATTCCACACTAATTTAATTGGCGAGGCTTATTTATGGCCCAATAATTTATTTTATTATAATTAGACTAAAATTATGGTTATTTAAATATCCAATATATGACATATTTTTATGGGTTTTATGGTTCAAATGTTTCAAATTTATTAAAGTAATTTTGTTTTGAGTTTCTTTCATTAAGACACATGTTTTTTTGTTGCTATGGTATTTAATGAGGTGAATATGATTCCAATTGAAATGTTATATAATTAATCTACATATATTACATGATATTTTAGGATCCATTTAAATTAATTTTATTACATGGGTAGTATGATTCAATGATACCATGTGAATAGAGTTTATTGAATGAATTTCATTGTTTATCGGTATTGTTTAATATTATGCTTTAATTGATGAAATATTGTGATTCATATCTCAATAAATATCATTAATTTTATTAACCTATGTATATTCACATTATATCCAAATAATGTAATTGTTTTTTCTTCTATTTGGTACATATGATAATTATTGAAATGACTTTATTAAAATGTTGTTGTATCATTCCTTTCAGTCTAAAATTTTTTTCCATTCAAAAATGTTGTTTATAAATGGTTTTAAAAAAATTATATTATTCTATGATTTATAAATGGAATTTATACCTCAATTTTAACTAATTAAAAAATTGGTTTTAAAAGAAATGTTTTTTTCATTATCTGTTCAAAGAATTTTATTGAACTTTTAAGGTGCAAATTTAATGATAGGGTAATATGGACACACCTATTGTCAAGAGTGTCATTTCATTAAATAATTATTTTTTATGTTTACAAAGGTATTTTTGATGAAATATATTTTCTAATATTCATCAAAAAATACAAATAATACAGTTTTCAAAAATGTTAAAGTTTAATATGTTTTAAATATATTTTTATGTTTTCGTTTTATATTTTCAAAATGGTATTTTCAAATAAAAGAGTTAAAATGATTTAAATATATCTTTATAGGTTTTAAAATACACATAAGAAGAAAAATTTAAAAATTTTCTAAGATTAATTTATAGGTTTTCAAGGAAATTTTTATTCTAAAATATTTTCAGGCTTCATATATGGGCATCCAAGGAAACATTTTTTAAAATATTTTCCAGACTTCATTAAAAATATTCAATTTTATTTTAAAATAATATTATTCTCAAAAGGTTCTATGTCTTAAAAATAATTTTTTTATATTATAATGATATTGTCCTAAATAAATTATTATAAAGGATCATTCAAAAATATTTTTCATCTAAGATGTCATCTGTTTGTGTTACCCCTGCCTTTCTAGAGAAATGATTCAATTTTTCTATTCATATTGTTTTTCTAGATTGTTTATGTTTCGATGGGATGATTTTTTTGAAGAAAAATTCTCTTTAATCGGTTATTTTCATATGAAACCTGCTTCAATTCATTGAATATTCTTCTGGAGAAATAATTTTGAACATTTTTTCTTCCACAGGTTATGATATGATTACATGTTTATGATCTTTATTTCATTTCCCGGATTATGATGTTATTTTTTATAATTTTGTGTCACATGTATATATGATTTAATTATGAGATTGGTGGTACATATACAGACCTTTAATGCATTGGGTAAATATTTATATATCTTGGGATAGAATAATATAGTCTTAGGAGTGAAAAAATAGTACTAAGATGGCCAAGGGAGTGAACCATGAATACAATGATAATATGACGAGGGAACTCATACTACTAATATTTTCATGGGAGATAACAGTGACCAATAATATGGTAATGGGAGTGAACCCATACTATTAAGATAATCATGGAAGCAATTAATTGAAAACTATGAAAATCATTTTATATGCTTATGTGTCTTCCACAATTCCATATATTATATTTATTGTATACTTTCATGGATTAAGTTTGTTACATCCTTATGACTCATGACTTATGAACTTACAATAATATTTATAATATTCATGTTTATGGTATTATGATATGTATGATATGATATTATAATGTTATGAACACGTTATCATATCCATATACTCATGTTTATGATTACATATATCCTTTTTTACCATTATTGCACTTAAGATCTCACATTTTTTTCTCTTTCCCTTCCCATGTTATAAAGATATTTACTAATTATGATTTGTCTAAGAAGGTTTCATGTCATGAACAACATTTTGGGATATAATTTAGTTCACTTATGTATTAGTTTTTATGATTCCAGGTCTTCAAAGGCACTAAACTAATATGGTCTTGAGACATCTTTTGGGTAATGATTTTATGTATTTAATAAATATTTATTTACTATTAATGTATGAAAATATATGGATATTATAAGAATTAAAACATTACATGTTTCAAAACTTCAAAACACAAAATATCATATATGTCATAGTTTCATAGAAATTAGTAACATAATAACTAAAAACAAAAAAATTCTTTTAATTCACATAAATTTATTATATATAGGTTCATCCTAAGTTAATTTTTTGTACACCATGTCATGGGGACATATATCAAATAAAATGGGTGATCAAAAAGTTTTTAAGGGATAAACAAAGGTAATGGAACAGGAACGATCATTATAGGCAATAAATGAGGCATACCATGAGGGTATAATAATAATTACATGACATATGAAATAGAAATGTGACTAAAATGTAAAATTTAAATATTCATATAATATCACCATAGTTTATCAAAAATGTGTCATAATAATAATAATTATTTATTTTATTCACCAAGCTGTCATAAAACATTTAATCTTTAGAGTTTAACTCTTTACTCAATTCATTTGACGACATTCATGACAAGCTCATCATATGTATTATTCCATGTGACCCAAAATGCCATAATTAAATATTTCATCAATAACCCATTGAAAAAAATGAACAACATTCATTGAAAATTATTTACTATATATGTGACTAATGACGTGATCATTACATTATTTTAACTAAAGATAAGAAAGATAGATTTTATAAATTTAATTCCTAGAATAAATATGAATGATTTGATGAAACCTGAATACCCATTGATAAATAAAGTGTTTTTCTATTCATGATATACTAAATTCTCATGGGAAGGAGAAAATTCAAGAATAGAAATAGGCAGAATGAATGTATAAAATGTCGATTAAATAAATAGAATAATGGGAGGTAGATAAGATATCCCAGTGATAAAAAACTAATTTATAAATAATTGAAAATTAATAGGGTATGATGGGTTTATTATCAGACATTTATAAAAAATTATCAAAAGATATACATGAACATAAAAAAGGAAATAGAAAATTATCATTCCATAAATCACATTTTTTTTATTTTTAACCTCTTGAGTAAGGGATCTAGTTTTATTAAAAAAATTAAATATAAGTGTTTTATATTGACCTTTTTAACTATTTTCAAATTATAATTATTTTATTATATTTCTTATTTTTTATTATTAATGTTGAAACACTTTTATATGTTATTTTCCTTAAATTTAATATCTTCCATTTTATGATATGACCTATTTTCTATATAAATTTTTTTAATATTAACTCAAATTGATTAAAACTATATATATATTCATTTTAAATTATAAATAATTTATTAAAAACTTCCTTAATGTTTTTGATACGTAGAGAGTAGGAAATATCCTAATAGGTAGATAACCAACCATTAACTGGACATTGATAATATTGTGATTTGGAAAGTATAAAAAGTATATATGTAATAAATTTAAAAAAAAATTAGCTTGATATCATTTATTTAAGGTTATCATACAAAATAATTAACCTTATAATATTTGGTATTGACTGTGACCAATAAAAAAAGAGAGATAAGAGGAAAATGAGAGAAAAATTGATAAAACCTTACTCTTTTCTCTGTGTATCGTATCTTTTATAACACTAAATTTCCATGATTGATAGAGTTTATTAATATATAAAATCACTAATAATTTAAATGGAATTTATAGAGTGTTTATTGGATAAGGTATTTCATTGTATGTGTGGGAGTAGTAGTTTTATAGGGGTTGAGAGAGGAGTTGTTTATAATTGAAGAGGGGGTTATTTTACAATAAAATGTTGACTAATATATGATAACATAGGTATCCAAATTAATAGTAACATATAAGAATATTGAAAACTATTTGTATAAAATAATATGTTTATAATATTTTAAAATAGTTTATAATACAAATTTAAATATTTAATAAAAAAGAAACATGATAACATTTTAAAATAATTTTTTAATGTAATAATTTAGAGGTTAGGTTATAGAAATAGTTTTTTATTTGAAAACATGTTTGTTATATTTAAATTAGTCAATTATAAGGTGAAATATGTTTTAGTTTGAATAAAAAATTCTATAATTTATTATGTGAATTTTACAAAATTAATTCTGTATTTTTAAAAACATCAGTTATGAGAAAATTGTTATTTTTACTATTCACATGAGACTAGAGAAATTTCATTAATGTTCCGAAATAGTGCCCTTTTAAATTTTTGATGTGTTAATTCAAAAAATGAAATTAATTTTATTAAAATAACTTTCTATCTTGGGTAATTTTAATTTTTAATATAAAAAGGTATGATTTTTTAATCAAAATTTATTAAATTACATTTTACTAAAAATTTTATTTTATTTAATTTATGTATTTAACAAGGGTATTATTTATATTGAACTATAATACTTTTATTTTATTTAAATACATATGATACATATTATTTATTTCAAATTTTATTATTTTTGTGATAAACTATTATTGCAATGGTCAAGTTTCTATTCTTAATAGCCAGCTTACTATTACAATGATCATATTACTATTCTAATAGTTATATTACTTATTATAAATTACTAATAATACGTTTATTAAAATCCCACTATAATTACTCAAAAAATTATATATTTTGAATTTCTTATATGGGAATTGGTTTTCTAATATTTTGTTTCTTTTATATTTTGTTATTTGTATGAGAGTGGTGGTGATTCTGGAATATTAGGGTGATTCGTATTTTCTATTTTAACTTTTTATATATTATTTATCTAATTTAAATGTTTAAAATCCTATAGGATTTTGTTTTAGACTAACGTAACACTTTATATTAATGAAAAAATTTATTTTTTGGGTTACGATGTGTTGTATGTTTATAATACTACATTATATAATATAACTCACATTTTTTCTATAACCAATATCACTAATAAAGTCTTTCTAATGACATTATTTTTCATGTTCATAAATTTCTTCCCTTGAATATATACTCATCTTATTAATTATGAATATATGAGGGCGCTTATTTCTTATTTTTTACTCTAGTTTCCACATCACCACTTAATACATGTGGTTTCCACACATCACATTGAAAAGGTGAGTTTTCTTTTCTTTTTATATTTTTGTATTTATGGTATAAGATCTTTACTTTCAACTTCACTTATGTTAGGTAAAACTCCACTTATATAAGGTCAAGGGTCTAAAAGGGGGTAATTTACCTATTTATAATCATTATTATCCATCCAAAACACATGACTCTCTTCTGTGGTGATATTTGAAGGAATAATATTTGTCTAACATAAAATTTCTAGCCTTTTTAATGGTTGTCAAAATAAATCTTATTTTGAGCCTATGATTCTTTTAAATAACGTAGGATGAAAAAACATTTTTTATCATTTCTTAAAAATACCAAGTCCATGTTTCATTCATTCACCAACATTATCCAAACATGTTACAGTTATATGTCATTTTATAAATATTAATTCTTATCGATTCATTTGGATACTCAAGTGGAATTAATTGTTTTATGAAATCTATATTAATGATAGATTTTGATCCCATGCATCTTTAAATTTCATTGAGTAAGATCTCAATATGTTTTCAACATTATAATTTGTAATATTTAGTTGAACATTTGTTTATGGGTGATAGGATATACTGAAATTCAATTCTATATTTCGGGAATGTTGATGTATTCTCCAAACATTATTTGTGAATATCTGATTGTAGTCAGATATGATCGAAATAGGTACCCCATGTGGCCTCGCCAAATCCTTTACATACATATTTTAATGTTTATCATGAGTTAAATATTTTTAATAGTGATGTTGTGGGATGTCTTTTTGAGTTGATATACCACAACCAATATTTCAATGTTTCAGTTAGATGACTTTGGGAGAATAATGAAAAAATCAAAGGTGATGTTCACTCATTTATTTTTAGGTATAGTAAATGGTTTCTTTATCCCTATATATCCATTTCCCTTCATTATACCACTGAAATACTAAGCACATAGACATATAATCAATGAAATACTTATTTAATTTTTCCCACCAAATCTGCTCTGGAAGATAATGATATATTTTAATACCTATAAAAAGGAGAGAGAGAGATGATCTATGTACATTACCTGATATATTCATTATCTAAATTGATGAATGAAAAAAATTAATGTTCTATATCAAATGACACCATGTTCATTGATTTGTAACTATATATGCATCCCATCTTTTACTTCTTTCATTACATTTAGAGGATCTAGATAATCCCATTATGCCTCCCTGATACTCTCTTGGGTAGATGGTTGTTCAATTATTTTAGAAAGGTAAAATTTATTCATATTTATAATTTCTATTTCCATCCATTACATATCCAATAATATGTAGTATTTCTCAATCCACATCATTGTTACAGTATCAGGTTCATGAATTCTGAAAGTATCAGCTATCATATTCACCCTTTTAGGATAGTAGTGAATAAATAAATCATAGTCCAGGAGTAGATATATCTATATTCACTAATGAAATTTGATATCCTTCTATGTGATATACATAAAACATTGGTTAAATGTGTATATATTACATTTTTATCCATAAATGTAGTGTCTCCATATCATCAATCAAAATATGACTACAACATGGTCTGAGTCATCAATGACATAGTTCTATTCATTATTATTTAATGGTCGTAATGCATGATAAATTACATTGTCATTTTTATTGAGTAAAAACGAAATTCCTTTAAAGGATTCATCACTATAAAAAAATAGATCCCTATAATATGGTAAAATCAGCACAGATGCACTAACTAGTCTCTTATTAAGTTAATGCTAACATTATTCACACTCCTTTGTCTAGGTGAACTTTACTCCCATTCGAGTTAACATGGTTATTGGATTAAAGAACCATGATTTGTTGTGAAAAAACCATTTATATTATCCCACTATTCCAAGGAATCTATGAATATTTGTAATAGTATAATTATTTGGTCACTCCACCACACCAAATTTATTTACATTATCAATATAGACACTGTCATTTGTCATCGTGTTCCCTAATAATGCTATTTTTTGAAGAAACAATAACACTCCTTTCTCAAGGTTTTTATATAACCAATATATTATCCTCATAATCCTCTTTATTTTTTGGATATATCAAAATTTCATTAATAAAGGCCACCATAAAATTTTCAAGGTAATATTTAAAGAATGTATTAAACAAATACATAAATATGGATGGAGAATTAGTTAAGAAAAAAAAAAAATATAAACCTACTCATAATGGAAAAATCATGATTGTAAGGAAGAATTTGTGACATAATCTTTTTTCAGTATTATTGTGACCCAACCCACCAAGGACCACCTATCCAATAGAAGGATGATTTATCAAAAACCCAATCCTGACTCTAGGAGGCCTGGGGTTGGAGATAGGAACCAACGAGGCATAATATAAAATAATAGTAATTTTCATAATGGAATTATATTCACATACCCAATAATCTCCCTAATATAGTGTAGGGTAATGATAATGTAAAATAACATATATATCAAACCTTGAATGTAATTACCTTTAATGAAAGTATCAATGTATGAAAATGTAAACCAATGTGAAAATGGGGGAAATACATTACCAAATATAAATGATGTACTAACCTAAATACAACGGGAATACATTAATGATGATAGTTTATAGCTCTTCATATCCAATAATGGACATTTTATGTTTTCAATGAATATATTTATCCATATTGTATGCCAAATTCACTAATGATATATTCATTATTTTTTAGACACAACACATGATAGAAAAGTCGATACAAGTGTGAGTATATAGATTACCATTTGAATGTCTTGTAAATTTAAGAGGGAGCAATATAAAGGTACAAAAAAGTCACATAAATGAAGAAAAATTGGGAAACAAAATCGAAAAAAAAACTAAAAAATATACCCAAATAAGAGTGAAAAGGTATCTACATCTTGCAACAAAGACTAGGATGATGAGTCTTCATACATCTCTAATTCTCCATCACTAATGGCCACCATCTCATGTGTCTATATGAGAAAATCACATGGATGACCCTAAAATCACTAATACACTATAACCTTAGGGTGTATTTCTAATAGAGGAACTGAACCATAGTATAATAGTTATATTCCACATAGTATATAGAGGACCTGCATCATAGAATTATGTGGTGATGCAACTTGATGCATCAGTAGAGCTCCCATAACCTAGTTCATTAGGGGTTCCACTTAAATCTAATATGACCAAAGAAATAACATTACTAGTGGATCTAATTAGTATTTATATAAAGATAACCCAAAAATTAGTGCATTAGTTAGGGGTGACATGTTGTGAATAGAGGACTCGCTCGTTAACACCATAGGGGGTCTAATAAGAGTATAGATGACCCACACCATAGTTTGTCAAGGGGTGACTCTCAACCAGTTTAAGTATTATAGGGGACCTTCACCCTTGTGTCTTGTAGGGTATTCCAACCCGATCCTCTCTATGATGATCTAACATGATCATTTCTTAGCGTTCAAAATTTCTGTAAAAATAATCACACTCTAAACACCTCACATTATATTTTGAAATCCCATATGGAGGCTTCCATAAAGTTATATATGTCATAATACATAGGATATACTACTCATGTGCTAAAATATGTTTCTAAATAATGAGGATACCCATGGTAGAATACCTGAAAAAATTATATACTATGTACTAGGGGACACATGATGTGTGACCTCTGCTAGATGTTTGGTTGTGTTCTCACCATCACATGGTTTGGATGACCATTTTTTAATTAATGGTTTGTAAGGGTCCTATATGGTGTGTCTCTACCACTAGGCCCTACTAATGTTCTACTCACCATTCTCATGTAACTATCAATTTATATTCTCATGGATGGGCACAATGTCATGCTTGTGTACTCTTCAGAATTCCCTTGTACTCCCAGAGTACATTAAGTGTGGTCCCATATGGGGTACTAGTTGTGTGAAAATGTCACATGGAATTTATAGCTAGGGAGGGTTATAGGGTGTTTGGGTTTGACCATAAGGCATTTGAACCTTATGATCTCTGAAAACCTCATGGTCCCAACTAGGGGACTACATGGTAAGTATCCTTAAACAACAAGGTGTGTATTTCGGATTTCTACCAAATCCAAGGGAAGTCCTTATGTGGTTTAAGAGTTCAATATCACTACCTATTAAACTATTAATCATTTAAATAACTACACATATGGGAACTTCCATTCTTGATCCTCCACTTGTAGTAGGTTTCTTGCCACCTGAGCCCTCCCGTATTTCCTCTCAACCTCATCGTGTTGCTTCTATTCTGTTTATGCAATCGTTATTGGATCTATGCGTAACAACTACAAAAACATCCCTATAAAACGAAAAATCACCATATATGTCTTTTTTTCATCCTTAATGAATTTGGGGGTTCAATCACACTTGAACCATCCTTGGAAATATCGAACTATGACCCTATGGTCCAATGATGAAGAACGTGAATATTAGTGGTGAGAAATGCACAAGAAAAAATTTAATCCTTAATTGGACAAGTGTTCCTTTAAAATGATTGCATAGAAGGTATATTTGAGGGTGCTAATAATGAATATTGTGAATAAATTAATCTAAAAAAAATTATTCGTATTATGATATCATGAGATGGATCAAATAATCACACATTAATAGTAAATAATAAACCATTCTTTAACAATTTAATTTTGAGGGGAAAAACATAAATTGATACCTCCTACCACAAATTGAATAAATGGATTCACAGTAATGTGTTATCAAGTGATGAGTAATACTGATTATGTTTTCAACCTTCTGATCCACATCTCTATAATCATTTCACTATCATGTGATCACGATCCACTAATGAATTAAATTCATAGATCCTCTCAATTATATCAATGTTTATGAGGATAAGAATATAAAATTGTTATAAAGAGGTATTTATAAAAGTATTTAGTTTTTTGGGATTTAAAAAAATAATAATTAAATCTATTACATTACTTTAATGCGCCTCCAATGAGTGCCTCAACATGATGTCCATATTCTACATACCATAGGTTGTTGCTATTGTAAACTACACATTCCAAATTCAACAATGGTCATAGATTTTTCATTTGAGACTCTATTCTGGTTTTAGTAACATATTCCATGAAAATTACACATTCATGATATAAATATATTTTATATCTTTATTATATTAACACTAGGATCACTGGTCTACAGAATCTCATTTAATTTTATAACATGGATCAAAAAAGTTCATTTAACATATATCAAATTCTTACAAGGGAAAAAATAAGGTCACCACACTATCCCCTTCTTTATGAACTTTCACACCAAAACTTACAAGCTAAATAAAATAGTGGGGTACTATGTTATCATATAACAATCTAAATTCCAAGAAATATACAAAATCCTCGCATGATTTTGTAGCCCAAAACCGAGGTAATAGTCCATCCTCCCATTTAATTCTCATATAGATCCTTAATTGACATCAGTTATTCCATGATGGTAGATCGAAGCTCAATATCCATCTTTTCGTATTAAACCATGTGGTTGTATCAAGCATGTATCTCCTTAGTTATGACATATGGATGACTTTTTTCACCTTATCTAACAATGTTGGTATGTCGTTGAGGTATCAATCCTCTGAAACCCCCTATAAGACCTCTAATGTCTGAATGACTCTTAGGGGTAACATGACTCCTGGGATGAACCACTACAGTCTTCATTGTGTAGAGTTTGATCGGAAAATATTGTCTTCCTACTCAAACTCCAATGGCCTATGAGGATGATCGACAAAATATTTCTATCATCATTTTTATGTCCTCCTCCACTCATGGATCACCTGAAACTTCTCTATTATTTCATGAACCATCTCTTGTCCAAAAATAGAAAACACATCAAGATTAGTCCCTCATAAGGGTGACCTACATAGTACCCAATATAGGGCCTATAATGCTATCATTCCAATAATATAGTGATAGATATTATTATAAAAAAACTCTACAAATGGCATGTGATCATCCTATATTAATCTAAACTCCAAAACACATGCCCTTTACATATCCTTCAATACATTGATATTATTCCCAATCAACATATCAGTCTGGGGTTGAGATGCCATATTCATCACTAACTAGGTTGATAATTTCTCTTGTAGCACATTCCATAACTATGATGGAAACTGCCCATCATGGTCAAATACAAATTTTTATGGTACCCCATGGATTCATATGATCTATCAAATGTATAATTCCTCCACACTCTAAATCAAACTCCACTCCTTGATAGCATGTAAGTGTGCCGGCATGGTATGTCAGTCATTTATCACCCAGATAGAATCGTCACACATTCTACCTGTGGATTCCCCATCATAATTTTTAGTGACATGTCAACTCATTTCCTCTATAAAACATAAGTAGGTTGTGTCAAACATGTAGGATCCTAGTTTCCAACATTTACCTACTATAATGTGAGACACTTAAAGACAATATTGGAAATGATCCACCTCATTAAATCCCATTAAAAATATAATTGATGTTTTATATACATATTTTCATCACCATTTTTTAAATATAATGGGGAAATGTGAAACTCACCCACCACCTTCTACCTCATCATGTCTAAAACTACCTTCTATTAGTAAAAAAATTATAATGTGATCCCCTCCTTCAGTAAATCTATATAGTGAATCCCATGAGAAATTTTGGACCAATAGAAACTCATAGATAATATAACCCAAACTGAGTCGCGGTCATATGATATAAGAGAGGAGCAGTCACCGCTATTGGATAATGAAACGTATCACCCCTCTCCTCTACCAGGGAAAACTACAATGAATCCAACTACTGAAATTCCTCATCCCCCAAGTGAGTACGATAATTTATATTTGTTGAATCATCAATAATATATTATTTCAAAGAAGTATATAATAACTCAAGTTTATTTCTTTTTAATATCTCCAACCAAAAAATCTGTTTTAATTTATGATATCACTACAAAAAGATGTTCCTCAATCTCTGGTGGTATGGGTAAATAATGAAATCGTCTCCCCGAAAAATGTGCCTCGATATATTTAGAGAAAAAACTACCACTGAAAAATCAATGTTGAGAGTAACAAAGTTATTCTCATGGGATATCAACTACCATGACTCATAAAAAATCACTCATTACCACTACATCAACTTGAACCTGAGCGCTCTTCAGAGGCATCACAAAAAAATATGTAAACCACTACCTTATTAGATATTTTAAAACCATGGGTACAAGTAAAAACCAACCCAAACTACTCTATGAAACCATTACAAGGCCTAGTATAGAAAAACAACTAACTGTTATATGTCATGGAAGAAAAACTCTCTTTGAATCTAGAAAATTTATGCCAAAACCTCATATAATACCCCTCAAAGAAAGATAACTTCAAACCTAAGAAATACCATTAGGTGGATCCCAAGAAAGAACTACATCAATATTCACCAGTTCAATAGTTAAACCATGATTAGAAATAGAATCCCTCATAAAGTGAACCTCGTGTATCCAAAAATAGAACTTTAATTGGTTACTATAAATCTGGTCCTCCAATAGAATGTTTAGGACCAATATCAGTTGACCTATATTTTGTTACTGTGATATTGATAAAATGAGTGTATCATCAATAATGAATACTACAAATCAACTCAGTTGGGGTATAAAATTCTAGTTCATTACAACCATTATAAATATGGTAAATTCTTCAAGCATAAATAAATTAGGTAAACTCGTAGTGTTTATAGATACATTGTAATTTCATTTTTAGAATATCAACATCACAAAACATCAATAACTTGTAGTCAGACCTGAGATTGATCACAAAGAACCAACTCATACTTTACAAATGGTCAAATAGGTACTCAATAATCTAAATCTGTTAATTTTTATTTATCATCATATGTTTAAAGATATCAAAATAAACATAAAATCTTAAGATCGAGTATCCTATTTTCTTGAATTATAGAATTTCTACATAGGGGGATAAGATAGGTCTGAAAAAACCCTTATATAAAGGACTTACAACTATAATATCAACTACTAGATCTTGGTAGGAGGAATCAGATATTTTATTGAACATATCTGTGTGATTTTTGGGTTCATGTAAATGAAAATCACATCTCCCTAGAGGTAGTCATGAAACATCTTTAGGGAAGATTCCCTTAAATTCATCCACCTCAAAAGAAATCTACTAGATTGAAAATTCCATTTCAACAAGGTATAATCTTGAAAACTGATCGGTGATGGGTTCTTGATTCGTATCCAAAGACCCACATGCACTACCTTGAGATATATATCAACCGTAAAGAGGAATATTTTCCCCTCGGTCAATAGTAAAAAAACAAGGATGCGATGATTTTAAATTTGGTATTAAACAATGGATAGCCAGTCAATACTGAAGGTAATTTCAAATGGTAACATAATTACAACCTATAGGTCTCATAGGAAACTCCCTCCACTGAGTTATATCTCACACTATTGGTAGATAAGTGATATCAATGAATCGCAACCAATTATAACCTCTATAAAATCATACTACGAAAAGGTCATAATGGGGACATATTGTAAGCACATATGGGATACTGAAATTTTGGATTTACTCACACCTATATCTATAGGTATTTATATAATGCTCTTAAAATAAACTAATCATAACTCGCATCATTCCATGAGCTACCTAATCATAAGCCTCCATAGCTTCTAGCCACCCATGACCCCAACGACCTTTTCATTGAACCTGTAATGGGACACCTAGTGGTGGAGGGGGAAGTAGCTCATAGTTTCACCCTCAATAATTATTTAAACCCCTATAACCCCACATAAACTTATGCTAGTACCACTACCCTGGGGGCCTCCATGCCCTCACTGAGGAGAACATTGATCATGGATCTACCACTTCCATGTTGTTTCATCCACTACCTACCTATACTACATGGCACACTGAGTTATGAAATTATGATCTATGTAACTCAACATATAGAAATCATTATATATCACATCCTCAATCTAACGTGGTAATCCACACAAATCCTACACCACATTTCCACATTACTGAGTTTTCCCATGAGTAGGTATCCTACTCGGCGAACCTTATGACTGGTGAACACTAGCTTCTTCATATGACTCATCCCCATCAAGACTAATTCTATCATCATCTTCCTAGTATTACATTGAAATTAATATTTCAATCAACAATTCTGGATATATAACTCCATTATAATTGTCAATTCACATGGTAACCACACCACCATAGATGTCTCAATAGAGACCCTACTCGAATTGCTAGACCCAGAAGTAATAGTCTTAAACCATGTTGAGGGAGTATCTCATAAGGTTCGTGATCATTAAAACATATTTAGGAATTGTCATACTACTATACGGTAGCTCATGAATATCATAGATCTAAATTTTGTGCATGAACTATGGGTAAATCTCCTTAAGAAATAGCTATTGGAATTCACACCATGAGAGAGTCTTCTCAACATGAGTATGCATGACAATACACCACCAACACTCCTAATGATCCATGGAAATGAATAGAATGCAGTGTAACCATATAATTTTTTACTTCCACATGAGCCCGAAGACTCATATCCATGATCAAGATAGTCCTCGACATCCTGGGTATCTAGATCATCATTGACCCTTCGTAGCCTATATTTCTAGAACATACCTATAACGTTAAGAATTTTTGAATCATTATCCTACCCTGGTAGTATTTTATGATATTAGTAAGTGGGGGTTTTTCTCCTAGCCTTTATGGGGGATTATGCTAATCAAATGGCCCTTGAACTGATGGATCATCTCACATCATATTTTTATCACATCGCCGTATCGGTACACTATTTTTCTATCTTAATTATGGCATCCTGAAAGTGATCATGATATAACATTGTTAGTTAAGAATATATATGGTGTTCTAACTCAAGAAGGATAGTAAAAGGACTTGGTCATATATTAAACATTTTCCACTTTTCCCTGAAACTAATTTTTTAGTTTTCTAGCTCGAAAAGTAAGTAGTTAAAGTCCTGGTGATTGGATTTGGCAGCTTCCACATAATCACTGGTTTCCCTTTCTTGAAATCCTCACTCGAGAGAAATCATAACTATATTCGAAATTACCAATAATATCTACATAATTAGAAATTTCCAAACACCGTCTTCAATAATGACCTACTTTGATACCACCCTATAACATCCCGAACCATTGAGGGTCACCTGGCGGGTGGAAGGTTGAGTCATCACAACAATAGTCCCACCTCTAGTAGGTTAGATGATAGATACAAGAATTGAAATGGAATAATATAAATGAAAATACCTTTCCTAATATACATGTAAACATGAAATGAAAAATCACAATGATATAGTATAGAGGAATAATTAAATATAGTATCATCTAGAGTAAATAATGTGTGAAATAACCTTTAGAGAATACATAAGAATAGAAAAACTAAATGAATATTGAAAAGGAAAATAATACACACATAATTAGAAATGTAGTCACATCCTGAAAATAACTACAATAAAATAAATCTGAGAGATTCCAACACTAGATTTATAGGACAGACCACCATACATGGTCCATGAACACAGGTATCCCTATACTCTGAAAAAGTCCCGGACTATATATCAATAATTTAAAATACATGAACCATGATAGATAATACCTTTCAGGGCTGTGTACGTACATACCCAGTAGGAAATCCAAAAAAATGAATGAGGGAGAAATAGAAAAACACAATAAAGTAATGATTAACACAAAAGAAGAGGTAAATGAAACCTTTCAATATATATATGTTTAAATAGAATCTCAAACGAGATCGAAAGGAGATATCTAACACACAAGCCATCTCAAGATGACGAGTCTTCTTAAAACTCCAATGGTATATCATTGATTTCCATCATCTCATATTTCTATTTGAGAAATCCATAAACATTACTCCCACATTTATAGTTACCTAATGATAAATGGGGTTATATTCACTAATAGAGGGCTAAAACCCTTTGTTGTTTGAGTGTTTCTACTCTGTTGATCAAGAAACCACACCCAATAATTATATGGGGATTCCACTCAGTAGATGGGTAGAGGATTTTTAGTCAAGTGCATCATGGGTGGGGGTGACACTCAATGCATGAATGATCCATGCCCTAACACAATTAATGGATTCAACTATGAATGTTTTGATTGAAAATCCATGCCTTGGTGTTTCAGGGGTGTCTAATTCAGTGAATATGATACTTGTTCTCTAATATCATAGGTGGGTTCCACTTGAAGGGTATGGAACTAACACCCTAGTTTATAAGGGTGATTACACCCAACCAATGTAAGGAATACGGGGGAATGATAACCTAGGAAATCTGGGGTATCCAATCCCAACCTCTCTCTCATGAACCAACTTAATCATTTATTATGGTTTAATATTTCGGAAAGAATTTTCATGATCTAAATACCTCAAATAATATCTTTAAATACACTGTGAATTCTACCATTGCATTTTATGTAGAAAACATATCCTGATAGGCTACTCATGGGACAAAATCTGGGTCAGGACAATGGAGATACACATAGTGGAAGACCCTAAAAAAATTACACAGCTTGTACCAAGATACACATGGTGGGTGACCTCCCCTTAACTCCTAGTTGTGTCATCTCCATCACATATCACATATATTAATTTATTACTAAATGGTATTGTTGGGCAAAAATCCCTCAAGGTAACATTGCAGCATTTTTGGGTTGATTGTGTTTGTTGACAAAGCAGGTTTCCATGGAGAATTGTCGAGTTCCCGAGAAGTTGTTGACATTCCATGTTGACAAAGAACTTTGACAAAGGAAAGGACGATCTGGAGGCGGTACAAAAGAGCAGTACAAGGTGGCGCCGTTTTCCAGTGTTTGCCAATTTTTTGGGCCTGAAAATCGCCAATGGAAAATGGAGTGATATGTTGTTGGCAAAGGTTGAGGAGAGAGAAATGAAGGAGGTGTGCGGAAAAATCAAGCGTGGCGCGCAAAAATAGAGGGTTGCGCGAAATCTTGAAGTGTGGCGCGCAAAACAGCGGGTTGCGCGAAATTGTATTTCGCGCAAAAGATGTTTCAAGGCCGAAAGCTTGAAAAACGGTAAAGGCATGAGGCGCGCGCGATTTTGGAGGCGTGCGCGGAAAATTGAAGTGGCGCGCGAAATAGCGGATGAAGTATTTCGCGCAAGAGGTGTTACGAGGTCTGAAGCTCGTAAAATGGAAAAGGCATGAGGTGCGCGAAATTATGGAGCAGTGCGCGGAAAATGTTTGTGCGTGGAAGATCAAAGCGGATTACGCGCTCAAGGAGGGTTTTTCGCGCGGGGTCGATGTTGCCTATAAATATGAAGTGACCCTCCTCCATTCAGCTGAGTTCAAGACATAGAAAATACCCGAGCTCTGGTGCGCGAAATTGAAGTTTGAAAGGGTGTTGCGCGTAAACTTAAAGTTTGCGCGTAAAGTCAGATTGCGCGAAAAGCAAAGGCTGCGCAGAAAGTTTGAGTTGGCGCGTAAAAGGAAGGTTGCGCGAAAAGTGGATTTCGCGCAAAGGCAGTGAATTGCGCGCAAGGCAGTTTCCAGGCTGCGCGTAAAATTTGAAGGTTGCGCGAAAAAGGAATTTCGCGCAAAGCATAGAAATTGCGCGCAAGGCACCGTAAGGGTTGCGCGTAAAACTTGAGGTTGCCTGGTACATCCGGTGCAAAGTGAGATTCATCTGCGGGTGAAAGTTGGACTTCAATAGAGCATCTACATACAGAGAAAGATGCATTCCTTAATGGAAATGAAGAGACCTACAGGTCTATAAACTGTGAGTGAATCCCTTCCAAGAGCAGTGAGCTTAGGAAGAGGAAGAAGGTGATCCTCTCCACCGGCAGTGACCCAGAGAGAGAGAAACAGGGAGTGACCCTTGGGAAAGCAGTGAGCTGACCCTAAACCTTGTATAGGCAGTGAGCCTGGGCATAGAAGTGATCTAGCCCGAACATTGTAATCCACAGCTAGTGAAGTTTAGTGGACTTGGTACGACCGGCAACCTGTCGGCGTATGCTCCTTGGACGTAGCCCTTAGCGGTGAACCAAGTAAAATTGTTGTGTCCTGTGCTTGCTTTACTTTCTGTTTATATTGTGCAGCAGGAAAGAGAGAGAAGAGTGTTTTGCTTAACAGCGAAACAAGATCAGAACGGGCTTTAATTTTTAATTAGTCATACCCTGATTCACCCCCCCCCCCTCTCAGGGTATTCAGCCTAGTGGACCTAACAAGTGGTATCAGAGGGAAAGGTTAACAGTTGGTCTTCTCTCAATGGAGGTCACTAATCATAGAGGGATTCCGATCTTCGACGGATGTAATTTTCAGATATGGAAGAATCGAATGCAACACTATTTCCGATCTTTGGGAATGGATGTGTTTTCAGCAGCTATGCATGGTATCACAGCTGATATTACTAGTGGTGCATTATCAGAAGCTGAGCACAAAGAGTTGGATGCTGATTCCAAAGCAATAAATGCCTTAGGGGGAGCACTCTCTAATCCCATTTATACAAAGGTGATGTCATGCAAAACGTCACATGCCATGTGGGAAAAACTTTTGAATATTTATGAAGGGGATACAAAAGTCAGAGAGGCAAAGCTGCAAGTGTTGTGGAACAAGTATGAAGATCTCAAAATGAACCCGAATGAGTCTGTTGATGCATTCTTTGACAGGGTAAATGCTGTGGTAGAAGACATGCGGGGTCTTGGAGAAATTATCGAAGACATTAAAATCGTAAAGCGCATCTTGAGAAAGCTTCCACCTCGGTTCAATCCGAAAGTTTCTGTGTTGGAAGATAAAGATCCGAAAGAGCTAACATTGGATAACCTACACAGCACTCTTGTTGCATATGAAATGAGAAATGATGACAACGATGCTGTGGAAAAGGGGAAATCCAAATAGGTGGCATTTAAGGCCATGAAGAGGCTCACTATTGAAGATTCTAAGGAGGAAGAAGAGTCAGATGAGGTGATGTCGTTCCTTTCATCAAATCTGCAAAGAGGAAAAGGAAAGTTTAAAGGGAAACTTCCACTAGCATGCTTCCGATGCGGAAAGGTTGGTCATCTTGCTGCAAGATGCCCCAAAAAGTTTCAAGAAGAAAGCGATGAAGATGAAGTTGAGATTCCCATGAAAAAATCTTCAGCCTATGTGAAAGGGAAGAAGAAGTTCAAGAGAAATTTCTTTAAAAAGAAGAATCTTCTTTCCCAAGAAATTGATAGTTCAGCTGAGTCTGAGGGTGAAGAAGTTGAAGAGATAGAAAACTGTAGAGATCGTGGTCAAAATGCGATGGTGGCTGTTGCTAGTAGCACTCTAGAAAAGAAAGAAACTGAAACTGATGAAGAAGAAGAAGAAATTGAAGGGAGAGTTGACATGGAAGCTGAATTAGAAGCAGCTCTTGAAGAGATAGATGTTTGGCGAGCAAAAACAAAGAAAGCCAATAAGATAGTACGTGATGCCAAACTCTACATGCAACAACAAGAAGAAGAGAAGTCTGAGCTTGAGAAAGAAATTGAAAATCTTAAGTCTTCCAGGCCAGAGCGCACAGAAAAGGTTGATGAGCATAAGCTCAAGATTGAAGAGCAGAAAAGGGAGATCGACTGCTTGAGTAGAAAAGTGAAAGATCACGTCAAGCGTATTGAAGAGCTTGAAGAGGAAGTTGTCGGTCTGCGGAGAAAAGTAAAAGACCAGGAAAAACCTTTGAATCCCAACACATTCTTGGGAAATCAGGTCGTTACGAAGACGGAAAAGAAGAAAGAAGAGCCTAGTAGTTCAGCAGGAAAGAAGCAGCAATTGAACTCAGATGTTAAGGCTGATTCATGGCTTAATCAGAAACAAAAATCTACGGCAGTTGAAGTTAGACCGCAAGCACTTGTTCCGAGATTGAAAGTGGATTTGAGCACAAAGCAGAATCGGAATACTCAGAGATCCAAAGGGGAAACTCGTAGTGCTGAAGTAACACGAAGGAATTCACCTTATATCAGGTGTTACTGTTGTGGAAAGATGGGACATTCACAGTATGTGTGTTCCATAGCCAAAAGATATCGAAGGGAACAAGAACAGAGATGGCAGCCAAACAGAGAACGGTTTCCCAGAACATTTTTTGAAGGACACTGTTTCTGGTGCGGAGGATTTGGACACATGGCTAGGTACTGCACTCCGGCCATTCAGAAAAATGTGTCAAAGCAGAATCAAAATGATCGCAAGCAGCAGATCAGTAAACCGACAAGTGAGTTAAAAGTTCAGAACAGATTTGCAGTTTTGCAAGATGAAGCTGGTCCATCATACTCTGAGAAAGAACAGAAGCCTCAATCCATGCCGAGTATGAAAGAAAAAGTATGGACTAGGAAGAAGAAAACTGAGAAGGCCGTAGTTGCTGAAATTGCCCTTAAAGCATCAGATCGTTCTGGTGTTTGGATCCTTGACAGTGGTTGCACATCCCACATGACGGGTAATAAGGATCTGGTTACAGGCATAAAATATGACAAAGAAGGAGTTGTCAAGTTTGGAAATGATGAAGGCCTGAAGATTGTTGGCTCAGGAAAATCCAAGTTTGGGGGCAAAGAAATGAGACATGCTGATGTCTTGGTGGTAGAGGGTCTCAGTCATAATTTGCTTAGCGTCAGTCAACTATGTGACTCTGGGCACTCTATACTTTTTACCAAGAAGATGGGTTTTGTTAAAGGAAAAGATGGAATAGTCATTCTTCAGGGAAAACGAACAAAGGGGAATCTTTACCTGGTAGGTGGGGAAGAAGATTCATGCCTTTTATCCAGAGAAGAAGAAAATCAGCTGTGGCATAAGCGACTTGGTCATCTATGTCAACCATCTATGGAAGATCTGGTAAAGTGTGATGCTGCTAGAGACCTTCCCAAACTATCACGTGATCGCACTCATACGTGTGATTCTTGTCAACAAGGGAAGATCATCAGGAAGACATACAGGCCAAAGGAACAAAAAGCAACTCGAGTGCTCGAATTGGTGCATGCTGATGTATGTGGACCTATCTCACCACGAGCTATAGATGGGCAAAGGTACTATGTTCTTTTCATTGATAACTACAGCAGAATGGCCTGGGTATTCATCATTACCCATAAGACAGAGGTGTTCAGTTGCATAAAGCAGTACAGGAGGGAATCAGAAAATATGCTTGGGCAGAAAATTCTGAAGTTTCGTACTGATAACGGTACAGAATTTACAAACAATCAGGTTGAAAACTATCTCGAGAAACATGGGATAAGGCATCAAGTTTCATCAGTAAGAACTCCCCAACAGAATGGAGTGGTAGAAAGGAGGAATCGGATCATTAACAACATGGCCAGAACAATGCTTATTGATAAGGACCTACCAGAGAAATTTTGGAAGGAAGCAGTTTTGACATCGGTCTATGTTTCAAACAGGTCCCTGTTATGTCCGAAGCAAGGGAAGACTCCGTATGAACTGTGGTACGGAAAGAAGCCAACGTTTAAATACTTTCGAATCTTTGGAAGTAAGTGTTTCATTCTCAACAAAGAACATCATAGGAAGTTCGAGGCACGAGGAGATGAAGGGATATTCCTTGGCTATTCAGGGAAAAGCAAAGCATATAAGTGCTTCAACAAGAGGCTGGGAAAAATTGTTGAGAGTAATGATGTCACTATAGTCGAAAATGAACAGACTGCTCAACGACCCAGTGAACAGTTCCTGGATGAAAGTGATGATGAGGTAAGCAACCCAGGGGGAGCAGAAGTGGCAGAAGCTGACTCAGAAGAAGATACTGATGATGAAGAGGAAAGTGTCAAGTCGGTGTCTGCGAGGAAGACAAAGAGTCGAGCTGAGATTGATAGGCAGAATATCATTGGTGATCAAACAGCTCCAGTTCAGACTCGAAGAATGAAATCATCACAGCAAGCATCGTTTTTGTCTCAAGTGGAGCCGAAATGTTTTTCTGATGCAGCTGAAGATGAAAACTGGGTTCAGGCCATGAACGAAGAGCTTGATCAGATTGAGAAGAACCAGACATGGGAGATTGTTTCGAGGCCAGCGGACAAGAATGTCATTGGGACCAAATGGGTCTATCGCAACAAGATGAATGAAGATGGCACAGTGATTCGGAACAAAGCACGACTAGTGTGCAAGGGGTACTCCCAAATCGAGGGAATTGATGTTGATGAGACATTTGCACCGGTTGCAAGGCTGGAGACAATAAGATTATTCCTAGCCATCGCAGTGCAAAGGAAGTTCAAAGTGTTCCAGATGGATGTCAAATCCGCATTCTTGAATGGGGTTCTGGAAGAGGAGGTGTATATTGAGCAGCCAGATGGTTTTCTCATTCATGAGGATGAGAACAAAGTTTGCAGGCTGAAGAAGGCATTGTATGGGCTGAAACAAGCACCAAGGGCATGGTACTCAAGGCTTGATCAGTACTTGAAGAAGCTTGGTTTTCAGCGTGGAGGAGTTGATTACAATCTCTATTTCAGTAATGACAGTAATCAAAGGATGATGGTGTTGGTTTATGTCGATGACATAATATTTGGTGGATCAGATGAAGCTCAGTGCAGACAGTTTTCTGAATTCATGAAAAATGAGTTTGAAATGTCAATGATTGGAGAGCTAACGTTTTTCCTTGGTCTACAGGTCACACAAGGAAGGAATGGAACATTCATTTCTCAATCTAAATATGCCAAGGAGGTCCTGAGAAGGTTTGGAATGGAAAATTCCAAGGAGATGAAGACTCCGGTGGCTACCCGGATGAAATTATCAAAAGATGAGGATGGCAAGACAGTTAATATCACAGAATACAGGCAAATCATTGGAAGTCTGTTGTACTTAACCGCAACAAGGCCTGATATTGTTTTCGCCACATGCCAAGCAGCAAGATATCAAAGTAATCCCAAGGAAAGTCACATGCTCGCAGTAAAAAGAATACTTCGGTATATTAAGGGCACGGTGGACTTCGGCTTGACATACAATGACAAATCTCAGACAGAGTTATTGGGGTACACTGATGCAGACTGGGCCGGTTCAGCCGATGATAGAAAATCAACGTCAGGTGGTGCATTCTATCTTGGTGGATTGTGTATTTCTTGGCTAAGCAAGAAACAAGATTGCATTTCATTGAGCACCGCAGAAGCTGAGTATATTGCGGCCACTCAAGCATGCACACAGTTATTGTGGATGAAGCAGCAGCTTGAAGATATGGGAGTTGAAGTGAAGTCTCCGATCGGAATCCAGTGTGACAACTCAAGTGCTATAAATCTTAGCAAAAATCCCGTCCATCATTCAAGGACAAAGCACATTGAGATTAAGTATCATTTTATTAAGGAGAAGGTTGAGCAGGGAATTGTAAAGTTGGAGTACGTGCCTACAGAACTACAGGTTGCAGACATTCTGACAAAGGCCTTACCCAAGGAAGCTTTTGAGAGGCATCGACTGGCTCTGGGAGTTCAGTCGATTCCCCGCACTTGAAATTGTGTGGATGTGGGACCCCTTCCCCCCTCTCCCCGAGGTATGGTGTGTTTTTCCCTAATGTGCTGATATGTGTTCTCTACTATGTTACAGACTACAAAGGCGTGACCTTTGGGTTCGTTGACAAAGGGGGAGAAAAGTGCTTGAAAAGTGCTTGACAAAGGGGGAGAAAAGTGTTTGTTCAAGGGAGAAAATAGTGCGGAGATTTGATAAATCATAATTGATACGGGGAGAAGCTGACAGGTGGAGCAGCCAGAAAGGGGGAGCAATTAGAAAGGGGGAGAGATTTGTAAATCTGACGATGCTAGACGTGATCGATCAAATCATAGAAATCACGACAGCTGAGGATCGTGATAAAAGCAGAACAGTGGTGTTGGAATGGTGTGAGACAGTGTCCAGCTATCAACAATTGGTATCAACTTAAGAATTCACCAATTGGTATCAGTGTGGTTCAACAACCGGTTTTTTCTTTTAAGAATTGGTATCAGGGTGGAATCGACAATTGGGGTCTGACATGAAGTGATTCATTGATGAACTTTTCATTCTACTCTTGTTTCTCACGCCGAGCATTGCTCATGTGGGCTTAGAGTACATGTTAAGTGAATCCTTGAACGCTATCATAATCTCAAGAGGCGAATGGTGGTAGCAGCTGGAAGAAGACTCAGTGAGGTATCAAAGTGCAGAAAATATTTCTGAGCAGAGTTGTGAAGAGTTGTCAACAAACCCAAAGGGGGAGATTGTTGGGCAAAAATCCCTCAAGGTAACATTGCAGCATTTTTGGGTTGATTGTGTTTGTTGACAAAGCAGGTTTCCATGGAGAATTGTCGAGTTCCCGAGAAGTTGTTGACATTCCATGTTGACAAAGAACTTTGACAAAGGAAAGGACGATCTGGAGGCGGTACAAAAGAGCAGTACAAGGTGGCGCCGTTTTCCAGTGTTTGCCAATTTTTTGGGCCTGAAAATCGCCAATGGAAAATGGAGTGATATGTTGTTGGCAAAGGTTGAGGAGAGAGAAATGAAGGAGGTGTGCGGAAAAATCAAGCGTGGCGCGCAAAAATAGAGGGTTGCGCGAAATCTTGAAGTGTGGCGCGCAAAACAGCGGGTTGCGCGAAATTGTATTTCGCGCAAAAGATGTTTCAAGGCCGAAAGCTTGAAAAACGGTAAAGGCATGAGGCGCGCGCGATTTTGGAGGCGTGCGCGGAAAATTGAAGTGGCGCGCGAAATAGCGGATGAAGTATTTCGCGCAAGAGGTGTTACGAGGTCTGAAGCTCGTAAAATGGCAAAGGCATGAGGTGCGCGAAATTATGGAGCAGTGCGCGGAAAATGTTTGTGCGTGGAAGATCAAAGCGGATTACGCGCTCAAGGAGGGTTTTTCGCGCGGGGTCGATGTTGCCTATAAATATGAAGTGACCCTCCTCCATTCAGCTGAGTTCAAGACATAGAAAATACCCGAGCTCTGGTGCGCGAAATTGAAGTTTGAAAGGGTGTTGCGCGTAAACTTAAAGTTTGCGCGTAAAGTCAGATTGCGCGAAAAGCAAAGGCTGCGCAGAAAGTTTGAGTTGGCGCGTAAAAGGAAGGTTGCGCGAAAAGTGGATTTCGCGCAAAGGCAGTGAATTGCGCGCAAGGCAGTTTCCAGGCTGCGCGTAAAATTTGAAGGTTGCGCGAAAAAGGAATTTCGCGCAAAGCATAGAAATTGCGCGCAAGGCACCGTAAGGGTTGCGCGTAAAACTTGAGGTTGCCCGGTACATCCGGTGCAAAGTGAGATTCATCTGCGGGTGAAAGTTGGACTTCAATAGAGCATCTACATACAGAGAAAGATGCATTCCTTAATGGAAATGAAGAGACCTACAGGTCTATAAACTGTGAGTGAATCCCTTCCAAGAGCAGTGAGCTTAGGAAGAGGAAGAAGGTGATCCTCTCCACCGGCAGTGAGCCAGAGAGAGAGAAACAGGGAGTGACCCTTGGGAAAGCAGTGAGCTGACCCTAAACCTTGTATAGGCAGTGAGCCTGGGCATAGAAGTGATCTAGCCCGAACATTGTAATCCACAGCTAGTGAAGTTTAGTGGACTTGGTACGACCGGCAACCTGTCGGCGTATGCTCCTTGGACGTAGCCCTTAGCGGTGAACCAAGTAAAATTGTTGTGTCCTGTGCTTGCTTTACTTTCTGTTTATATTGTGCAGCAGGAAAGAGAGAGAAGAGTGTTTTGCTTAACAGCGAAACAAGATCAGAACGGGCTTTAATTTTTAATTAGTCATACCCTGATTCACCCCCCCCTCTCAGGGTATTCAGCCTAGTGGACCTAACAGGTATGTAAAGGGTACTACATGGTATGTCTTGGCCACTTAGGGTCTGCCTACATGCTCCTCGCCTGGCCTATGAATATGGTTCTGTACCTGGTAATTCCAAGGTTTCAAGACATGTCTTTATAGCCATACGCATGTCCATATAATTCTTGAGTACATAGAGAATCCTCCCATAAAGAGTTCTAACCATGTGTAGCTAGCACAATACATGGCTTCCGAGGTAAGGCCTCACAATCTATGGTTATATCCACATTATGTGGGGTTATTATCTTCCCCAAAACACTAAATTACATCGATAGGAGAATACACAAAGTATTTCCCAAGGTTAAACTTAATGTAGTCGCATTATTTTCAGAATCTTAGGTAATTCCTCCATTACTTTTCAACACACCCACCACTAATGGTTTTATCTCCAAATTCTCTAGGGAGTGCATATATATGGTATTTCATGCCTGATTTTCTACTAGTGGTCCCTCAAATGTATCTTCATAATACCACTATACCACTACCATTGCCATTTACACTATTTATCTTGTATCCAGGAGAAATTACCAAAAAATAATTATAATCCATCTAAAATCGTCATTCTTGTCATTTTTCACACAATGGTCATTAATTTTGGGTTTCGATCTTGCTCACAATTTCCCTAACAATATTGTACCCTGGCCCAATGAGATAATAAATCTGTATAGTGGGGATAAATTCCTAATAATTAATTTAAACTATCATTTTCAATGTATTTATTTCCAACGATTTAAAAGGATGGATTTGTGGGGGTGATATCATAGCATGACATGAATAAGTTTAATCAAATAATTTAAATCATATATTAGACTCTATAAAATCATTAAATAATCATAGATATAAGTAATATAATAATCTATTATTTTAAAAACATAATCAATAATGTGGAAACCAAAATTAATGATTCTTACCACTAATTGGAATGATCGTTGGTGGTGATTTCAATCTCCAGTGATGAAGAAGACTCCATGCATTTACTTCATCCCGGTCCACCTTAGTCTAATCCTCCATCGTCCCCCAATCAAGATCAACCAATAAAGAACACTTTGAGCCCCACTCAATTCTCCTATGGATTATGTGGCGAACCATAGGGAATATTAATACATATGTGTATATATAGGTAACTATGTAGTGGGTATTTAAAATAAAATAAATAAATTCAATTATTTATTTTAATTAAACATGACTCTGATAACTTCCTCAACTGATTGTTTGGTAGTGACCAACCATTTGTCCTTCTTAGAGTAATCCCTATATTATGTGTTCAACCATTCTCCCATATTTTCCATTAAAGTATCCATGTGTGATGTTCTATACTATATTAGGAATACTACCAACACCTGATATAAATATATTAAATATTATTATAACATGAATACTAGGCTCAATGAGCCTCTAAATCTCACATTGTTGTAGTACCTAAACCCAAAATATTCATTAATATATTTCAATGTATTTTATTTAAAAAATTGATTCACATCATCTTATTACTTGTGATATCTTGAATAGAGGTAAGTCTTGGAAAATTATTGAGTCCCATGAAGCAAGCTGCACAAACCATAGATTCTCAGAAAGGAATATTTTTTCATCATTTTGAACCCCTCATATTCTTTATAATAAATGAATATACACATTTATCTGTCCTTTTTATACATATATAGAACATGTTCTACCCATAGAGACTCTTTTTTAAATAATAAAATTCCTCCAGGGATCATTATGTTGCTTGTTTAATTTTTCTAACTTCACATATGACATTATGTATATGGACATTGATATTTACGTGGATCTAGGTACATGTTTAATTAGGAAATATATAATCTTTTTGAAGGAGGTCTTAGAAACTCTTTACAAAATACATCAATGTATTCTAGAATAAAGTGCAATTTTTAGATAGATAGAAATAATTTTTATTATTTATCATCACCAATCTTCTATAAAATAAAGGATATATTAGATTATTCTTGATAGAGTTATAGCTAATATATCTCTTTGTTGAAATTAAATCTATATTCCCTTTCAAGACCAAAAAAAGTACTTACTTCTGTATTTGATCTTCGTATTATACATTCATATCCCTCACATCCCATGAAATGTGTTGAATTACACCAATAGAATTATTAGTCTATTTTCTATGATATTTTTCTCACTAAAGATGATACATAAGTTTGTATACAACATTGATATATGGATAATTACTCATGGATTTTTAGCTGATAAATATACTACTATATGTTCTAAGATTGATTATAATTTCGTTCCAAACATTGACGTAATAATGGATATCCTGGAACTAGAATAAAATAACATACTTACTAGCATTTAGAACACTAAGAGTGTACCTTCAACCAAATCGTTTAGAGACTCTATTTAAACCATAATGATTTTGAAAGCATAACCTTTCTCCCATGGACTGTGATATGGTGGATGGTGGTTTCCCTCAATTATCTTCTAATTTATAAATTTATTTTCAATGTTTCATATTTTTCATCGATCAAAGCATTAAACATCAGTGTTTTCTTTCACGAAATACCCTTTTTCATTTCCATTGATTTGTTGAGGCTTCACCACACTAATAAAATTTTGTGTTATATGCGCATCTCTTATACACTTGTAGAACATTCCACTCTCAAGAATGAAGTTAAATAATATTTCATCGTGCATTTTTGTCACATGTGTAGTTGAAATTTATTTTTTCCTCTTCCATAATCAATATTATTCCACGATTATTTCTCCATTTCTCACTTCTTTTCATTCGTCCTATATATCCAATGTGCCTCTCCAAACTCAATTTCCTCATTTAAATCACACCACACTTTCTCCTTAAATATTAAATATTAAATATTCTATAAATTCTTATATATATTCGATATTATACCATAAGGAAACCTATCATAATTTCCCTTTGGATAAAAAATAATGAGGTGTATTGATAAAGTCTCATAATGTTCATTTCATACCGTCTATTTAATTAATTATCCATCTAAATCATAACTAATAATTCTTGGTCCATGTTTTATTTAGAGAGTGGGTAAAATATAAATGGAAAAATATTCTCTTGAAATATTCTCACTTCATAACATCAATATCCTCAAGTGGTTTTATGTTCTTAATCAGTTTCCAATTGAAATTAGCTTCTCCTTCAATGTAGTGTACTTAAAAGGTGTAATTCTTAATCATTAAAACAAGTTTACAGAAAAAATATTTTATATAGAGATAGTCCATTATTTTGGAATTAATGGAAAAGTAGATCTAGTAAAGAAATATGGTCACTGAGACATGAATAACTAAACTACAAGTTGTCCATTTTGAGTCAAATCTAGTTTCTGAAAATGATTTCAGTAATTATTTAATACCTGATATAGTTGATTCCTCATCATTAATAAGTTTATCATACAAAATTGAATCATCATAGGAAGAATATAACTGAATCATCCCTTACACTGATCATTTATGTATTCCTCCCATTTTCTTCCATTTATGTAAAAGAAGAAATATATGGTGAGAAATGTGATGCTTTTTTGAATATAGATATCCTAAATGAAGTTTATGTCATAAAACACAATTATTTAAAATTTCATTCATTAATGTCTTATAATAAAAATTTAAATTTATATATGTACTTTTTATTGGATAATAATAATAATAATAATAATTAGTACTTACCCATGGAAAAAAGATTAGGGAAATCATTAATTAATTTTAAAATAATAAGATTTATTGATTTCAAGGATCAAATACCCCTCAATAGACTTTGGTTTATCCAAGGCCAAGTTAAAAACCACTAATAAAACACATATATTTGAAATAATATAATAAATAAAATTACCCTCTTTATAAAAATGATATAAAATATCAATGTGTTCATAGTAAAACATGCAATCCTCCTACATCACCACCATTATGTATGATGGAAAATATTCCCTAAGTTTATGGTATGATCTATGAAAAAATAGACCAGTTCAATAAAAATATCATTACAAACAATATAATGAGAATGTTTGTAGAAATGCCCATTGTCATGCAACTGGTGATGATCGAGCCAAACCAAATGCACCAATTTCAGTGTTATTACCCCAAGGAACGTATGTACTAGAGCCACACTAACATATAGTTTCCATTCATGTATTTCATTACATCCAATCCAATCATATAATACATACCCAAAATTCTAATATGTTCACTATATTTATAGTTATCCTTATGGTTCTTAGTAATGTTTTATAATCATATATAACAATAAATAACAAAATTGTTCTTTGATACAAATAATGGAATCTATAAATTTTAATTCCTATAGCTTTAATTACATGGTACAACATCTAATAACACACATGATATTTTAAGGTGTTGATTCCTAATAATTAGAATCATAAATCATGAATAACATTTCAATTTTTCAAATCTACATCAAATTAATCTTCAAAGGTTCATCCGATGTTTCGTTTACTATATCTCATATCCTAGGGACATACATCAAATCAAAAGGAGGATCATAAATCCTAATAAAAGATAAAAAAGAGAAAATGGAACATTAAACATCATCTTAGATAGTAAATGTGGTATAAAATTAAATAATAATTATAATTAAATGATAAAAACCATGGAAATGTGGAAAAACCTAAAAATCAGACATTCATTACCATATCACGAAGGACTACGACTAGGGATTTATAATTCACAATAACCAAGGTTATTCACTAGAGTATTTTAAAACATATCATTTCCAAAGATTAATTATTTATCCAATTCATTAGAGACATAACAAAAAACTCCTATTATATGTCCTAATACATTTGAGTCTCAAATTTCATAATAAAACTACTCGTCAATAACCCATTGAATAAATAATGGGTTTCATAGAAAATCATTGAGTATATATGTGTTTAATGATCAAACATTAAATAATATTTAACTAGTAAAATGGACATGTGATTTTTATACATGTGAAAACATGAAAAAATAAGTTATGTTAACATAAATGTTAATACCCATGGTTAAATAAGTTGTTTGGGTATTCATGACATACTAATTTCGCATGTGAAAGAGATAAATTCAAGAAATTAGATTAGTGTAATGATTGAATATAATATGTATAAATCAAATAAAATAATATGAGGGAACAATGTAACACCCCAAGATTTCGTAGTATGATATTTCTTCAATGTAATTCAATAACATGCACTAAACGCAGCACCGAGTTCTAGCGCACCATGACTTATCAAACTAGCTGTTCAAAAGCGGTTATGAATAATATTTATGGAGTTTTTAATTTAATATAGTCCTTATAATTTTAGAATCCATATTTTGAGTTTCTTAGACATAATGTAAGAACAAATACATTTTTTCAGATAAAAGAATTATTTTTTGAAAAATATAATTTTACCATCTTTTAATGGAGAAGCCTTTTTAAATCCTATATTTGAAACTTTTATATATTAAATTTTACAAAATAAACCTCTTCATTAGAATCATTATATAAGAATTTAGTTTGAATATTATTTTGTTGTTTTTCTAATAACATTCATATTTCGGTGAATAGTGAAAAATACTATATATTAACTGAAAAAAACATTTTTAATCAAAATAATTTGTAGTGTTAATTTATAAATTTTAATGGTATGGAAGTACAAATAGATTATATTTTTACCATTTAATCCAATTATGTACATCGTATGTAATTTCACTTTTAAATTAGACCTAAACAAGTGTCAAACATTTGATAGTTATTATTTCTTAAAAATACGGCTTTTGATTTTGACAGCCGGAATTAGTATTAAATCAATAAATGAATCTTATATGTTTTAAATTTGGTAAAATAGAATTCATTATTGAATTTAGAATATCAAAAATAGATTAGGGAAAATTTTTGGTATTTTTCTGAAAACTTTTAATTTTTAATGAATAGTGAAAAACACTAAGTTATAGTTTAAAACTGAATTTTTATTTAAATAATTATGTATTTTATTTAAATTTATTTTAGGTCAAAATAAACACATAATAACAATATAAGTTAAATTTAATTCATTAGATTCAGTTTATAATAATTTTATATATATAAAAATTTTATTGAACTTTTCACCGTCTTTTACCCACCTCATAGGAAAATTTGTAAATTTACATAAAACATAATTTTACCACTTCTGTTTGTTGAATTTAGAAAATATGAGAGACACTATTAATATCAAGGAGTAAAATTTGGATCAATAAGATAAAAACAATGTTTGGTGAATATTATATTTTTACTTTTATTTACAACTGTTAAAAGTAAATCGGGTAATTGATGGTAAAAATGATATTATTATTACCCTAAAACATGTCCTAAATTTATTGGATAAATGTAATTATACCAAAAAAACCTTTCGAATAAAATATTACTCTTTAGGTCTACTTTTATTAGAATAGGAAATTTATTATTATTTAATTTAAAGAATATTTAAAAGTGTTAAATTCAAATTTTATTAACTATACCATTTTTAATATAAAGATATACATAAGATAAATTAAACTATAAATATTAATTACAAAGATAAAAATATTTCCTACATCATGGTTTTTTATTTATAAATTTTAGACATTAAATAGTTAAATTTATTTTTGATATAATGATGATGCAGTAATTACCTTATTAATGAAGGAATCAAATAAATGGTATTATAAATAATAAAATAAATAAACTTTCAAAGTTTTTATGAAATTCACGAATTTTATAGGTGACTATGACATGTTATGGATGACTCAATGTATCTTGTTCGAAGTAATCATGTTGTGATGACTTTCACAAAAACAAAATACCAAATAGTGTCAAAATTGACATAAATTAATATTAAAAAATACTATATTTTTGGTTGATATAATATTCCTAAAAATGTAAGGTTCGACCACATGGCTTAAATAATATTATATATTTCATTAATGAGACACTTTAGTTTATCTTGAAAGTTTATATTATGTTTATAAACCATATATAGTAAGAATTCAAGAAGATATGGTAAACGTTAAACTATTTAAATAAGTGTTAAATCTAAATGATAAGGTTAATATGGCAACCTAAACTTATCTAAAACCTATTGGTTGAAATTATTTTGACCCATAACCACCTAAGGATCAAAATAAATTTATTTGTAACCATTACAAACCGAATATGATTGTATGATAAATTATTACATTAATATTTTCCTAAAGTGACCCTCACCCCTCTTATATAAGGGCACTTCCCCTTATCTAAAAATAAAACTTCCAAAGCCATTTGGATCGGCCAAAACCTGGCCCAATATCCTCCCAAATTCCCTAACATTGACCTAGAAGCCTCATTTTGATCATAAATCCAACCTATGGAGCCCTTTTGATCAAATAAAAAGGAAGAACCCGAAGAAGTGGTAATGATTTCACCACCCTCTTTTAAGTTCCTTTCTTCTAACACTTATTTCTTTGTTATTTTGATTCTAAAGTAATTACTCTAGTATATTCTATATACTGTGATGTTATTATAAATAATTCAAAAATATATTCATTATTCAATCCATCATATGAATGATAATTTCCTCATGTGTGCGTACATACGGCTTACCGTCCCCATGTCGTTGTGTAATTTGTTATACAACACTATGTTATTTGGATGGATATAATGATTATTAATATGTATATAAATAAATAAAATATCATGATAATGTCTCTGTAAAACTAATCTACCATCCAATTAAATGTAAGGTTTCGTGCCCTGAGAACCAACTGTTTTGTACTTTGATTACATGAATGTTCACTTATTATATATTGTTCATTGTTCTGCATGAGTATAATATAATAATGTCCAAGAATATTGGTTGCATTGATATAGTCATGGAAGATCCCCGTAATGATGACAACCATGAAATTCTATAACAATATTCTTAGATAAAGTTCTATAGTTGGATGACATACTATGATAGGACACATAGTATACAGACTGTCATGTGCGAGTGCTCGTTAGAAGACGAGACTCTCTCTCATGGAGTTCGCACTTTGTAATCTCCATGATGGGAGATTATGAGAACAGAACCGCAAGTAGAAATTATGCATGTCTTGGTGTCATCGTATATTTCCATCTATGAGCGTCTGTAATGGTCCTTAGAGTGGAAGATTATCATTAACTCATGTCATGAATCACGCACTTAGATTTAGTAACGAAAACCGTCATGCAGACAGTTGGCGGGAAGTAGGGTATGTTGGGTGCATCACGAGTGACATGTTTTTAATGGATAAGTAGAGGAAGGATTTGTCTCTTCCATTTATGGAAGTTGTTATCTCATCCCATTGATTGAAAAAGAATTGTTGCATTAAATTCCGTGGCCATGGGGTGAATGATAAGTTTATTTCAGGAAGTCAAAGAACGACAGATCAAGAAAATAGGTTTATGACACTTCCATGAAACCTACTCAATGTGATATCGAGAAAAAGGGATTAAATAACACAGTAAGAGTTCATATGAGGTGATTCGTCAATGCGACATCAACTTCTTTCTCTTGGGTGCCTTGACCTGTTTCTAGATAGTAATCATGGACTTTAGGCAAGCCCACTTAATGCCAACGAGAAAGAGGCCTAAAGGGTCACAAAAAAAGTGTATTCAAGTATTTCATACAGAATAATGATTATTACCATACATGGTTTCATAATTATTCAAGGAAGCCAAAATCGTTTTAATGATGGGGGAAGAAGGAAATTAAAAATAAGATATACACGCTGTGTTTTATAGATTACATGGCATGTAGTTTTTCATGGAAAACAAGAACACACGGTGTATTAATAATTACATGCCGTCTACTTTTCTTTATGGAAAGGAAATGAAAAAATAAAAAATTATATACATGCTATGTACATTGAATGTACATGTTGTTTAGTTTTTCCAGTTGGGATTTTGAGGATATAATATTATTTTAAATGATATTTATTATAATCAACATGGGCGCATGTCAAGGAATTAATTATTACACATGGGGTTTTAAATAAGAGTCAATGAAATAAATAAAACGTCAAATGAGTTTATTTATTGTCATAACACTACAACCTCAAACCTGATTATAAATATCCTCACAACCCCAACTCTTTTCCAAAACACAAGAGAATCGTTCTGCACAACAATTGAGGAGAATTCTTTCATGGCCGAATGAACCTCTTCCTCCCAGAACACTCTCAAGACTGAGAGAGATCGTCCTCCATCAGAACAAGACGTTCTAAGGCGGACAACACAAGTAAAGGTTTCTCCACTCTAGCACCCAGAGACTCATTTGGCAACGTCCCAAGATAAGAGGTACACGTGTGGATCACCGCTATAGGAAGTCTACACTTGGCTTCTGTGACAGAATGAAAAATCACATCAGAACCTGATCAAGAACATCAACGAAGAAAGAACGTACAAAATTTATTCCATTTCAATTAATTAAATTATTTATAATCAACCTGTAACGATCCTACTTTATGGTTCTGGGACATTCCTTTTCTTTGTCCATTTCTGTGATTCGATCCGTGGAGACTGGCGTTTATCATCATATTGATCCCGGATTGATCATTGTTAATGACAAAAATAAAAGTGGGCACATCCACCCACGATCTTCTGATGTGCACGAAACCTTCATTCCACACCTTTAAGGAAATGATATTGTCTCTCGTGCGTTCTTATGGATTACCATATCCACGACGCGTTGACATTCATTTTCACATTCACTATTCATCAACGATTATAAAAAAATATATTACTAATATGTTTGTAATATATGACATAATTATGATACTAGATATATATATATATATATATATATATGTACTTACATAAATTTTATTCACTTAGTTTTGTTCAATACGTTATGAAAACTGAAAACAATGTTTATGCATATGTACGGACTACCGTCTCCATAAACGGTGTTTTCCATTTCATATATATGTTTATTATACATATTTATATTCGATATATATATGATATATAAATAATGTTTTATATTATGGATGTATTTAAATCATGATATAAGTGATACAATCAATAGTAACAAGTTAATATTTGTTTGATAAAGAAAGCGAGTATTACCCGAAATATTAATTTAACATAGATATAATTATTAAATGGGTAGTATAATGTCATAAATGAATAATTTATGATAAAATAAATATTAATATGGTTATGGTATAACTTAATAACATACTATTGTCTTCATACAGTAGGTTAAACTTACCCTCCACTAAAGGAAATTGCAAGGTATGGGGTTTTCATCTCACTCCTTATTTCCGAGAGATTCGTGCCATATTTCCAATATTACATTTTGTGTGGTGTTTGTACTGACCATAATGGTATTATAAGTGTAATACTCTTTTATTTGTGTGTATTTACAAATTCATTGTATGATACGTCTTTCGTGGGGTGTATGATTCATAAGTTCCCAAATTAGTAATGGTTTATTTCACAATCTATTCATTATCTGAGATTGTTTATGTGTAATTATCAACTAGGACCTCTTTATCATCCACATCCATGTTTCCAAAAAATGTGTTTCAAAGCATTATTACTATTTTTCAGACTACGGGTTAAAGTAATTTATACCCTTGTTTGACTTTGATGAGATGTATCTAAAGGAATCCTTTTTTCATTTTCCAAACAAGGTCCTTTTTAACCATTTCGACGAAATTAAGGTAACAATTTCTTTTTTTAACTTATACGGACGCTGCGGATATTTCCCACCCTTATAAAATCTTTAAAGATTCCCTTACAAGTTTATAAGAATATATTCAAAATAAATGTTTTATTTTATAATTATGTGACTTTTAAATGATTTCAAAAAATACATATTTCTCTCAAATAGTTTTGATTTCATCTATGTCAACATCCTTTGAAGGATTTTAAGTTTATTTGAAGTTGATTTATAATGATACAAAACAACCATATTGTATTGAATTTTTTGTGATATGTTTGACCATGGATGTGTTATTTTTATACCATTCATGTTTTATGGAAAATGTATTGACATTTCATATGCTAGTTTTTATACAAATGTTTATGTTATGTTTAAACCTATTCATATAAGGAATGCATTGGACTTATTAAGTGATGGGTGGATCCCGCTATATCTCCTCGATGCATCGGTAGGTCTCATGAGACAAACTACTGTCTTGGAACAAGGCCGTGAAAAAATCATATCTGTAGACTTAGCACAAGGCCTTGGCTATGTGGTTATGATAGTCTGGCATTATGCATTCCATCATTATGAAAGTGGTTACTGATATTTCATGTGATTATTCGACTAGTAGAATATCAATGTGAATAATTAAATGGCATTACGTCATTTTATTTTTTCCATATTATGTTGAAGTCCAAGTTTAAAAGGCTTTTGTTTTAGTAATATATTTCCTTAAATGTTTATTCTTATTTATGAGAGTTTCCACTGTATTGTTATCCTTACTGAGCATCTGAGCTCACCCCTTTTAATTTTTTATTTTTAATAGGATGTGAAGAAGTATTTTCTGACTGACCTACAGGGATAGACTATGGGATCTCGATGTTGTCTATGGAATCAATTTTGATGTAGTTTTTCACATTATGATGTAATGTAAAATTTATGAATGTATCTAGTGATTCCAAGGCTACTAAACTAATTGGTCTTTCGAGCCATGATCTTTTTTTATTATTCCAATGTTATGTAATAATGAACCAACTCTGGGTAACTGGGGTCGGGGAAATATAGTTGTTATCATAGAGGGTTTAGTACAAACCTTGGAAACTAGATTTAGATAATCTCTTATTAGAGCACATATACCTAAGATGGAATTTAAAGATCAGTATAGAAGAACATCCTAGAATTTTGGTATTGTAGAGATTTTGTTAGTTTTCCGAGAAATACATCCTTTTCTGGATTTCAGTAGGTATATGCAGCTCTGGCATAGATGTACCTAGGTGTAAAACCTGAAAACACCACCTTGAGATAGACATGAATGAGAACTGGTGCATTACAACGGGCCTTGCTACTCTCTTGGTTACGACACCCCCGGGGGATATGCTTTGGATAATTCTCATATTCTATACAAATCATTATGAAGGGTTTATGATTATAAACATTATCAATGAAAACTTCTTTATGATTATGGATTATATCCATAAACTATTCAATTTATGTTAGATATTTTACAAGTTTGTAATTATTCATTGCAATTCATAAACTAACATAGTTTATGATATTGTATAGAAATGGAACCCAGTAGAAGGAATGTGAAATCCAGCAATACGTATGATCCGAAGAGTAAGAAGGATCATATCTTTTATGGTATTAAGCCAAAATTTAGAACAGAAATAGTCTCCCATGTATTCTCAACATATGAAGAAATAGTATCATGTGTTTATAAGATAAGTAATGTATTCTCTGAGTCATATGTATTTGAAGGAAAGGAAGAGAAGAAAAGGATGGAAGAGAGAAAGATGGATAAAGGGAAGAGGGACAAGTAAAATTTCCCCATATGTGATAACTGTGGGAAGAAGCACCTTGGAACTTGCCTTAAAGGATTGGGAGTTTTTTATAAGTGTGGAGAAAATGTACACCATGTACATGACTGTAGGGGTAAGAAAAAGGTTTCAAATGTGCAATTCTTCATCTGTAAGGAGTTAAGACACTATGCGAACCAATGTCCAAATCATCAGAGTATGTCCCAAATGATGCTATTGGATAATAATCAAGTTATCGTAATACAATATATAAGGAGGAATGATTAGAGTTCTTATCTTGTTATTAAAGAATTATGTCATTTGAGTGTTTTATGAACAATGTACTGGTTATAATAAATATGGAGTATATAAGGATTGTACTCTAGTACTATTTTATAATAGTCTTGATATTGTGTGGAACCAAGAAAATTGACTCAATATCAGGTTAAATTTTAGGAAAATATATGGTTGAGAGAATGATAAACCATAATATGGTTCTGATACCGAGGTAGTTATTTTGGAATAATACATGATTGATTTAGATAAATTATATTGGATATTCTTGACTACCATGAAACTGATTAATGATTTTTATATTCCATCATAGTTGGAGTTTACAACATTTTTGGATAGTAGGAGTATTTACAGTATTCTTATAAGAAATAATGGATCATGAATGTAATCAATAAGGTTTCATGGTAATTCATGATGTTATAGTGTTTTCAAAGAATACATGATGAAGGTGTTCACATGTTATTATGTGGAAAAAAAGATATTCATTGTTTTTACCTTCCTTATAAATTTTGGAATGTGAGTTTGGACAGAAGAATTTTGGATAATTCTTGATTGAGATTATTTTTGGATTGCACAAAAGGACAACCCGAAGGTCGGGCAGCAACCCGTTGCGTCCGGTAAAGTCGCGAGACTTGAACCCATAACCGAAGGGCGACAATTGTGTATCACCTACCACTGGCCCATGTGATGTACTATATTGAATAATGTAGTCTTTAAAAAGATGGTATATGAATTATAAATTTATTTTTTTAAACCTATACGAATGGGATAAATAGAATATTATTCATAAGTTCTATTATCTTGTAGAGTGAAAGATGAGTTTGAGGTAGAAATTAGTTAAAGTATGGGACTATAGTTGTCAAGAATATATTTTTCTTCTTCTCTCATTCTATTATGAAATTAATTCCTTTACATTAGTGATGGGTTCTTAAAACAAACAATGTGTTAACCTAATACCCTATGTTTTGGTAAACTAACGATATTTTAAATCACCGTAAATTATTGAATTTAAGTCCCTCAATTTTATAGATGTTTGTGACTGATGAACTCAATCACTACCTATAAATATTTACATTTTTTATCCAATTATATATCTCTAATTTCTACCAATGTTCTCTTAATATAGATCATAATTTGGTGGTGACCCATTCATTTCCATTTCCTCTTATTAAGATTAATTTTATTAACCTAATTTCCGATGTGGGTTATCCCAAAGGTATATTCTATTTTAAACCTTGTATTTTCGAAAAATAATTTCAAATTGCGAGGAAACAATTTATTAAAAGAGAGAAGAATGTTACACCCCAAGAGTTCATAGTATGTTATTTCTTCAATGTAATTCAATAACTTTCACTACACATAAAAACAAGTTCTAGAAAACCATGACATAACAAACTAGAGTTTCAAGAGAAGTTATGAATAGTATTTACTAAATTTTTAACGTCATATAATCCTTATAATTTTATAATCCTTATTATGAGTTTATTAGAAAAATTTAAGAAAAAATACATTTTTTTAGAAAAAAGAAGTATTTTTCAAAAAATGAAATTTTACCGCCTTTTAATGGCGAAGCCCTTTTAAATCCAATATATGAAACTTTTAAATATTTAATTGGACAAAATAATATTTTTTTATAATTTGCACTTAAGAATTTAGTTTCAATAAGGTTTTGGTGTTTGTCTCATAACTTTCATATTTGGGTGAATAGTGAAAAATAATATATTTTAATAGAAAAACACTTTTTCAATTAAAATAATTTATAGTGTTAACATATACATTTTAATGGTTTGGAAGTATAGATAGATTTTATATTCACCATTTAATCCAATGATGGACATTGTATGTAATTTCACTTTGAAATTGGACATAAACAAGTGTCAATCTTTTGATAGTTATTATTTCTTAAAAATACACCCTTTTGGTTTTACAGTGAAAATTATTTTTAAATTAATAAATTCACCTTCTATGTTATGAATTTGGTAAAATAGACTTCATTATTGAATTTTTTATATCGAAATTAGAATTTGGTAAATTTTTGGTATTTTTCTGAAAGCATTTAATTTTTAATGAATAGTGAAAAACAATGAGTTATAGTTTACAACCGAATTTTAATTTAAATAATTATTAATTTTATTTAAATTTATTTTAGGTCCAAAAAAATAAATAATACCTATATATGATCAATGTAATTTATTAGAGTTAGTTTAAAGTAATTTTAGATATATAATTTTTTTTGATCCTTTCACTGTCTTTAACCCACCTCTTAGGACAATTTGTAAATTCACATAAAACATAATTTTACCACTTCTATGGGATGAATTTAGAAAATCCAAGAGACACGGTTAATATCAAGGAGTAAAATTTGGTTCAATATGAAAAAATATTTTTTGGTCAATAGTAACATTTTACTTTTATTTACCAGGGTTAAAAGTAAATTGGGTAATTACGGGTAAAATTGATATTAATATTACCCTAACACGTTTCTCAATTATATTATATAAGTTTTATTCGATCAAAATTATCCTTTGGAATATAATATGACCCTTTAGGTCCAATTGGATTATATTAAGACATTTATTATTATTTAATTTAAAGAAGAGTTTAAAGTGTTAAATTCAATGTTTATTCACTAAACCATTATTAATATAAGGTTATACATAAGATAAATTGGACTATAAATATACATTAGAAATATAAATATATCTCTTACATAATTGTATTTTATTTATAATTTATAGACATTAAATAATGAAATTTATCTATGACACAATGATGATACAGTAATTACCTTATTTATGATGGAATCAAATAAATGGTATTATATATGATAAAATAAATATAATTTCAATGTTTTCATGACATCCACAAATTTTATAGGTGATTATGACATGTTAGGGATGATTATATGTTTCGTCTTTTAGGTAATCAAGTTCTCATGACTTTCAAAAAAATAATCTACCAAATAGTGTCAAAATTGACATAAATTATTATTAAAAACAAATACTATATTATTGGTTGATATAATATTGATCAAAATGTAAGGTTCCGCCAAATGGATTAACTAATATTATAAATTTCATTAATGATCCAATTGAGGTTATATTTTAAGTTTTGTGTATGTTTATTAACCATATATAGTAAGAATACAAGAAGACACATTAAAAGTTAACCTATTTAACTAAGAGTTAAATCTTAATGATAAAGAAAAACGATAACCTAAACTTGTCTAAAACCTATTGGTTGAAAGGATTTAAACCCATAAACACCTAATGATCAAAATAAATTCATTTGTAACCATTATTAAACTAATATTATTGTATAATAAATTAATACTTTAATCCTTTCCTAAAGTTACCCGCACCACTCTTATAAAAGGGCACTTTCACTTCTCTCAAAATCACACCTCCAAAGCCATTTGTCTTGGCCAACCCCATCACAAATATCCTCCCAAATTCCATCAAATAAACATATAGGCCTTATTTTTATCATAAATCCAACCTATTGAGCCCTTTTGATCAAATCAAAAAGTAGAACCTGAAGTAGAGTCAATGATTTCACCACCCTCTTTCGAGTCCCTTTCTTCTACCACTTCTTCTTTTTTTTATTTCATTTCTAAAATAATAACTCTAGTATATTATATATACTATGATGTTATTATAACTATTTCATTGATATATTCATTATTATATCCATCTTATTAATGATAATGTCACAATGTGTGCGTACGTATGGCTTACTGTCTCCACGCTATTGTGTAATTTTTTATTCAACAATATGTTTTTTGGATGGATATAATGATGAGTAAGATGTATATAAATAATGAAAATAACATGATAATATCTCTGTAAAACTAATATACCATCCAATTCCACACCTTTAAGGAAATTATATTGTCGCTCGTGCGTACGTACGGATTTCCGTCTCCACGACGCGATGAGATTAATTTCCACATTCACACTTCATCAACGATTATAAAAAATATATTACTAATATGTTTGTAATATATGACAGAATAATGATACTAATGATATATATATATATATATTTACTTACATAAATTTTATTCACTTAGTTCCGTTCAATACGTTATGAAAATGGAAAAAACATTAATGCGTATGTATGGACTACCGTCTCCATAAACGGAGTTTTCTATTTCATATATATGTTTATTAGACATATTCATATTATAAATATATATAATATATAAATCATTATTTATATTCTAGAAGTATTTAAATCATAATATAAATGATACAATCAAGAGTAACAAGTTAAAACACATACGATAAAGAAATCTATTATTACCCAAAATGTTTATTTAACATGGAAATTATTATTAAATGGGTAGTATAAAGTCATAAATGTATAATATATGATATCATAAATATTAATATGTTTCGGGTATAATTTTTTAACATACTACGGTCTTCATACATGAGGATAAATGTACCCTCCACTAAATGAAAGTGCAAGGTAAGGGGTTTTCATCTCACTCCATATTCTCGTGAGATTCGTGCTATATTGTCACAATTACATTTTGTGTGGTGATGTACTGCACATAGTTGTACTCTTTGTGCAATAATCATTAATATAACTGTATTTACATATTAATTGTATGATACCTCTTTCATGGGGTGTGTGTTTCGTAAGTTACCAAATTGGTAAGGGTTTATTTCACAATCTCTTCATTATCCAAGATTTTTTATACATATTTATCTACTAGGACCTATTCATCATCCACAGCCATGTTTCTTAATAATGTATTTCAAAAAATTCTTACTATTTCATAGAATATAGGTTAAATTCATTAATACCCTTTTTTGACTTTTATGAGATGTTTATAAAGGAATCTTTCTGTCGTTTTCCAAACAAGGTCCTTTTTAACCATTTCAAAAAAAGTAATGTAAGAATGTATTTTTTTAACATATGCAGTGGGTGCGCCTATTTTCCACCATTATAAAATATTATAAGCTACACTAAAAATCTTATAAGAATATTTTCAAAGTAAATGTTGTCCTTTATAATTATGTGACTTTTAAATGATTTCAAAGAAGAGATATTTCTCTCAAATAGTTTTGATTTCATCTATGTCAACATCCTTTGATGGATTTTAAGTTTATTTGAAGTTGATTTAATATGATAAAAAACTTCAATATTGTATTTATGGTTTTGTGATATGTTTGATTGTGGATGTGTTATATTTATACCATTTATTTTTTGTGGAGAAAATATTGACATTTTGTATGCTAGTTTTAATAAGAATGTTTATGTTATGATTAAACATCATCATATGAGAAATGAATTAGACTTAGTATGTGATAGGGGGAGCCCTCTATAGATCCTCAATGCATCGTTAGGTCTCATGAGACAAACTAGTGTCCTGGCACAAGGCCTTGACATAATCTTATGTGTTGTCTTAGCACAAGGGCTTGGCTATGTGGTTATGATTGTCTGGTATTATGCATTCCATCTTTATGAAAGTGGTTAACGATATTGAATGTGATTATTCGACTAGTAGAATATCCATGTGAATAAGTAAATGCAATTACATCATTTTATTTTTGCCATATTATGCTGAATTCCAAGTTTAAAAGGATTTTTTTAGTTACACATTTCTTTAACTGTTTATGCTTATTTATGAAAGTTTCCACTGTGTTGTTATCCTTACTGAGCATCTGAGCTCACCCCTTTCGATGTGTTATTTTTTCCAAGATGTAAAGAATTATTTTATGAATGAACTTAAGGGATAGACTATGGGATCTCAGTGTTTTCTATGCAATCAATTTTGTTGTATTTTTTCACTTTATGATGTAATGTAAACATTATGAATGTATTTAGTGATTCCAAGGCTACTAAACTTATCGGTCTTTCGAGACTTGATCTTTCGTGATCATGCCAATGTTATGTAATAATGTACCGACTCTAGGTAACTAAGGTTGGCGCGTTAGAAACATGTTATATAATTGATAAAAACAATAATTTGTAATTAATGGGAAAATAATGAATGTATAATTATATCGTAATCCTATATTTATAAAAAAATCCTTAAAATAGGTACTTAAACAAAAAAGATGGTGTGGAGAATTTAATTACCATAAATCCAACATTATTTCATCACTTTTAAACCTCCTAAATAAAATACATTGGTTTATTAAAACATGAAAGTAGAAGTGTATTAGGTTTATTTTTTCACTATTTATAAATGATAACCATTGTACTGTATTTCTTTATTTCCATTATTAAAGGTGACATGTTTTTAGGTGATGGTTTCTTGAAAATTTATTATGGTTCATTGATTTAATTATCATAATTAATTGAAAATTATATATTATTATGATTAACTACAATATAATAGAAATAATTATATTTATAAATTTAATATTATGAATAATTTATTATTAATATCCATAATATTTTTCATATGTGGAGAGTTGGAAATATCCTTATATGAGGTTAATAGACCATTGAACAGACATTTTCATGAATGGGGAAATAGAATGTATAAAATTTATTATGTCATAAATTAAATAATTAAATCTATTTAACAAAAATAATGTGATTATATCATACTATTTAATTATTCTTATAATTTTTGGGTTTTAAATTGAAATTGAAATGATGAAGAGAATGAAAAATATGACAAGAGTTTAGAAAAACATAGTATTTCCTCAATGTTTCTTCTATTGTTCAAAAATAAACTACCATGATGCATATAGTGGGTTTTCTATATAAAATACCTAATAATTATAAAGGGAAATGAGAGAGGGTGTTTTGGTTGAGACTTGAATTTGGTAATTTTGGGAGGAGTGGTTTTCCAATGGTACGGAGATGGGTTATTTATACCTGCAAAGAGGGATATTCTTAGGATCATATATTGAATAAAATATAATATCTAATTTCATACCTTAAATAGTATCATATTTGAATTAATAAAAAAATTGCAAAAAATATTGAGTTTTGAAGACATAAAAATATATTATAATATGAATTTATTAATTTAATCAAACTAAAAGGTTGAAAATGAAAAGAAAATTTAATGGAAAACATTAGACTTTAGGTTTTGGAAGATACTATTTATATTTTTAAACCTAGTTTATTATATTTAAATTGTTAATTTATCAAATTAAATATGTTTTTGGTTAAAAATTATAGAATTTATTAAGACATTATTAGATCATGAATGATGTAATTTAAAATATATTATTCATAAAAAACTAAAAGTTAACAATTCAAAAATATTTAAATATCTCATAAAATTACCAAAAAATAACTCTTGGGAAATTTCTACATGTTTATTAAAAAATGAAATTAATTTTATAAAAATAAATATCTATCAAGGGTATATTAAAATTTTACAACAAACAATATTGTTTTTTAATGAAATACACTACAATACCATTTATTAAAAAGGGTATTTTAGTTTTATTGAGATTTTCAATCATGGTTTTTATTTTTTTGAAGTAAAATACTTATAATTAATAAAATAACTCATGAAAATTATTTTTTATATCAAATTTAATTATTTCGAGGTCAAATTTCTATTCCAACGGATATGTTAACATTCCCAATGGTCTGGTAACTATTACAATAATAATATTTCTATTCCAACAGTCTAATCACATCATATAAATACCTCCCCATTATTTTATTGAAAACATAATACAATTCCCACCAGGCTTATATTTTTTCATTTTCAAATACAGTGATTTTTATAGTAATATTATGTTTCATTTCTATAGTGTTATTCATGGGAGGGAAGATTATCTAAGTTTAGAGAGATCTATATTTTAAAATTGAAGTTATTATATTTCATATTTTTCCACATTGTAATGCGTTTAATTTTAATTGGCTAAATGGTGGACTAATTTATTAATATGTATTAATGAAATACGTTTTTTGACATCAAATTTTGTTTTTTGTGTATAATAATATGTAATATTATATAAAACACATTAATTGGGAAAAATATTACTAATAACGTAAGGGTCATTACAATGAGGCATTGAATCCAATGATATTTGTATCCCACTTAACCTTTGATATTGATATTTTATGTTATATAGTGTGTATTAAACCATGTGGGAGCCATCCAAAAAATAAATTTTGTGATTTGATGAGATACTTTTTTTTTTCAAATCATGTACTTAGACAATTAAAATCCTGAAACTTTTTCAATGTATAAATCAGATTATGATTTCAATGGAAAATGTGTTTTTTACATTGTAGTTAAGGTTATAGGTGTCGGGAATATCTCAGAATGAGTTTCTATGTGAGAGAGTTAGATTTTAATTGAACAAATGTAGGTTGAATCCATTCATGGTGTGAATACATGGTTCATATAATGAAAATATCAAGCATAGGGGATCATGTCATACTATTACTAGTCAATAAGTGAATAGGTATTCATGTCGTTAACATATGATGTCTATTTATTAGTTTTTATTAACTAATTTTTAAGTAATTATATAAAAAAGAAAGGGGGTCCCCCTCCTATATAGAATGCACAATAATCCCCTCTTCCATGGGTATTATTCCCCTATCAAGATCTGCAACATTTACATTAGATAAATTGTAGGCCACTCATTGGTATTGGAAGCTAGTGGTGAGTCCATCATTCAGTTTGCCTTTTTTTCTATACAAATATCAAGAGATATCATGAAATTTTCTTATATTATTCTATATATACATGATGATAATTTTATTTTCTAATTTCTAAAAGTTAATCTAAAATAAAATAATGATAATGGATGAGGGTAAATCTTTATGTATATGGTATGAGGTCTTAAAGACATACTATAAAATATTTTTTTTGTTGTTTGTATGATTTTTTATTGTGCTAATATACCATGAGCATAACCAAAATAAATAAATAAATGAAATGTGACCCTAAATCATGACATTTAACATATCAATGGTTGAAAAAATTAATTGTTGAGTTTATAAGGATATTTTCTCTCACTTGAGGTGCACATTACTTGGAACATAAATTGGATAATTAATTGTAGAGACCCTAGGGGTTCTTTGGACTTGAATTTTCATTGTATGTGTGTGACTAGGGATGCCTAAGACATGTTTTGAGATCTAATACACTTATTGATTGTGTGATACCTAATAGTATCATAATTAAATTAATGTATTGATGAGTAGATTTTGTACTTAAAATAAGATAAATATGGATATGTCCGAGTGGTAATTACCCCTAGATTTAATTATGATCCTTAATACATGGATTTCTTGTGGTAAGTACATTGGAATCATGGAGGACATATGAGACATTAGAATAACTTGTAGTGTTAACCACTGGGATTTTACACTGGTTCCTCATTACCAAGGCCACATCATATCATCCATATAGTGGTCTACATTATTTCATAATTACTTGGAAATCCTATAATGATCATCATATGGGTCGATTGGGTTTTCTATTTTAATTGGACTACTTATAATAATGTTACTAGATTTCTATAATGATTCTCAATTGGATTGACTACTTAATATCATCCAACCAACGTTCATCATTGATTTCAAATTACGTTTATCACTTAGGATCACCTTATAAGGTTTTTTAGTGCTTTCAATTAACCTAGAATAACTAGGATCAACTAACCATGGGTTGATAGTGATTCTTGATAACATTCAATACATAAGATCATCCTTTTAGGGGTTGAAGATGGTGGTCGATATCTTGTTTCCACCTTCGATTACCTCATTGGGGTATATGTCTATGCTTGATGGTGATTTATTTATAGAGAAATCTACCAATCGTTGATGTAGTTTTGATCAATCCAAAGTGTCACCATTGAACTAGAGGTTAGAAGATGATTTATTTATTTATCTTGTTTTTATTTATTATTCACATTAGCATAAAAATTATTATTATACTTTATATACATGAAGATTCAATTTTTGATGGCCTAATAAGGTATAAAAATAGTATATTTGGGATTTATGTGGGAACCCATGAAAACATCATGTATGTAGCTTAGGACAATTAGTGGTACTCTATAACTGTTGCTTAATTTTGACAAATTAATGGAGCATTGGAGTTTAGTACCAAGCTAGGACTCAAAACCATTTTTTTAGAGATTTATAATTTTTGACTGTTATTATTTTTTGATAGTGTTATATATGAAACAATATTAAGTAATACTAGTTTAGATATATATATATTATTTTGATATAGTATTACTTAATGTATAATTTTTTTAAACAGTTCATGGAAATTATTTGTTGATTTATTTGGATATATTTAATTGATATTCCTTTCACTATTATTTCATTGTAAAATGGGGTTATAGTCTCTTAAATATAATAACTTATAATCCTAATTCTATTTATAACCCTCTCGTATACAAGGATGCCACCTAAGGACTAATAACATCACATTATGGGAATTTTTGAGTGTATGTTGGATGGGGTCATTACAAAGTGGTGTCAAGGAGACTTTTTCCATTAACTAAATTTTTTGGTAGGGTAGATAGAATATAAGGCATTTTTGGGAAATAGTATCAATCTTTTTCATGGTTGTTATTCACCCAAATTTGATGGAAAATACTATGTTACAAGGGATAGTGTTAGTCTTCATGAATTTAACATTGATAGTTGGATTATTTTACATTCAGTGACATGCATGATTCAGATGTTGTTAATTAATAGGATTTTATCTCTTGGATAAAATGGAATTATGGTTTTTATTTATGAATAATTTAAAGAATGTTGTTTTCATATGTGGTTTTCATTATTAACCTGGTTTTACTACCTTTATTATGACAATGATAAATTATTTAATGTGTGGGCAACAAATTATATGGTATGTTCCCCTAAAATTTTATTTCAACAGCTAACATAATATATGATTTGAATGCTTAAAATGTTTATAACATGATTAATTATATTTATTATTATACAAAAACAATTAAATAATATTTTAATTATATATTATAATGAAATTTCCATTAGAAATTAGTAATCTACATTTTGGTTAACTATATCATTCATATAAAAAAGTTTGTAAAAAAATTAGAAAAGTATAAAAATATGGAGACTTTTTCATGGTGTATAAATAATGTGTAAATGATGTTGATCTAATGTATTTTTTTATTTGGATGGAGGGAGACATATATCCCTTGTTATGTTAACTTTTTGATGTTGTGTGTAAAATATTATGGTATGAGATACCTATTTTGGACTTGGATAGAATATGTACATTGAAAATTATTATATATCATGACTATCTCTTACCCTAGTGTGCTTTCACCTAACCCATTAGTGGTTCTGGTATACTAGAATTGATCATGAATGTGAGACCTGTATATAGTAGGATATGAGAGGATTGGAAAGACAATATTTTTCGAAATATTTCATCTATAGAATATGATAGTGATATGTGGATAACCCAAAGTGGGAGACATGGTTATACAAGGTTTATTAGTTTGTGAGATTTTTGCGGTGTTAATAATTTTTTGAAGAAATTAGTGGGTCAATCGTTATAATTGTGTACATGGACATTTTCCTAATATTTTATGAGATAGTTTTGATATGTGAGGGAAAACCAATAGAGGGGTTACCATGTGTTTTTTAATTTCATAAATATGAGGATAATTATAGATCATTAATATTAAGGTTATGTCACATGATTCCTTACAAGTTACTAGGAGTAGGAATCTGGATTACTTGTGTGTTATGTGTGTAGATTCGCAACCATGGTTTCGTGGGTTTTTATTGATTTTTAAGGGTAAAATCAGCGGATTCTTGAACATGTTAGTTGGGTGATCCTAGATGGATGAATCTAAAATGTGTAGAGTTTGGATAAATGCTTATGGTTTTTTGGATATTCCCTTAGGGGTTGTTTATCTTATCATTGTCCTTAGAACAAGTGAGTTTTTTTTATAGACAAAATCAACATCCAATGATTATGATTGGTTGAGTTAATAGGCGTGTGAGCATAGGATGTTGATATATGAATCAAGATAGTGGAGGTAGATGGTGTAGCTGGGTAACATTATGTTAAATTCTTACATGGTATTTAGAGAAGGAAATAGAAACATTGGGCACCACTATGAGTGGATAAATGGTAAATTCATTTAGCATGTACTAACTGAGTGGGTTTATATCTAACATGTGTGGTAGGTGGATAAGATCAACCAAATATTGTAACTAAAATATTATTCTTGGGGTTTAAATCAATTATTATGTCTTTATATATATTGTGAGACATTCATCTTGTTTGTCTCTATGAAATCACTAGAAAAAAATGGAATTTCGTAAGTTATTTTCCACTTATGGGGAGGTCATTATAACAGATGAAAAATCAAGGTGTTTTCATTTTATTCACTCATTGTCTGTGGATAGAACATTTGGGGATATAAGTTTTCAGTTCATATAGAATTATTGGTTTTAGGAGAATATGAGGTGTCATTGTGTTCAAGTGGGGTCTCCAAATCCTTATTTTTCCTTAACTCTATAGAGTTAGGTTATGGGTTACCGATGGGATCAATTGATAATATAAAATGAAAAAATTGGTGGGGTGGTACATTCATCATTTTATTGAAAATGGGAAGTGGGTGTTGTACATATAGGCTATGTTATATACTGCTTAGGGAAAACATTCCTTTGGGGTATGACACGGTGTAAATTATCAAGTAGTAAATGCATCAGAGTGTGAACAGTGCATGAGAAGAGGTCACTGTATGTGATAATAAAATTTTATAGTGTTCATGAGGACATTGGGTATATATAGATTGTAATATCATATAGAGTATGAGTTTTAACCTTTTCTAAATAGTTTGATATGATTTAATGAGTTTTGGTTCCTGTAAAATTCCATGTTGTTGATATAGTGAGTTTTATGCCTTTGAGATCAATATAGCACCTTAGATTTGGTGATATGGATTCTTCAATTACAATGAGTTCCAATAAATACCTTGAGTGGATTGTAACATGATAGAATATGAGATTCCCCTAATGTGTAGTAAGGTTTAAAACATATGGATAGACCTTTAGGGACCAGTTGTATAGTTGGGATTTATCATTAGATATAAAAATTAGTTGTCTGAGGAATTGTGGTATTGATAGAGTGATAAAATATGTTTGAAATGAAGACATAATAAAGTAAAATGAGTGGTGGTCTAGAATGAAACTGTTAAGATGGTTATGCATATTAGGTAGGGTCATTATATTAGATTTGTAATAAGAAATCGTATCATGGGGAACATACCTTTTATAGATTGAGTGTGTGGAAATAAGTGTTTGTATTTTTTTTGTAAAATTAGAAACTAGTTTATTCATGAACACAAACTAGATGTGGTTGTGGTTATGGGACATTATTGGGACACATGAGGCTGGTTTCTGTGCTTAAAATTGTTTGTATGAAAGAATGGGATTTTTTTTACCGATTTTGTTGAATTCATTAGATTGATAGTTGAGAAACACAAGGTACGTGATAATAGATTCTTGGTATAACTGGGTCTGAATATCCGGAATCATGTTAATAGGGTAAACTAGTTTTTGAGGTATTATTTCTTCTGTAAAATATACTAATCTATAAAATGAGATGGTTATTTATGTAATAAAAATTAATAGGTGTGAGACTACAGGTTATTATGAGAATTATTGGGTAAAAAAATTCTATTTTGTACTATTGGAATAAAAAAATGGTATGTGATGTCGGTCAATTAGGAATTCATGAATGCAACCATATGTTAGGTATCGTGGTGTTGTTGGTTGAAATAATCAGAAACACAATGTGTGAGATAATATGGATTAAGAAGTGGACCTAGTTTGGGTGTTGTGTTATTAGGATCATAACTAATGTGAGGCATGTATTTTTATCTAAGCATCAGGTGTTGGTGAATATTTTGGTTCCAGAAAGTTTTATAAGGATACATAAAAAAGGTTTCATATGGTTCTTGATATATTAGTGCATCATAGTACTTTATTTCTTCCCTAGAAATATAATATGTCAAAGTATACTATTTTTATTTTAGTGGTAAATTTGAGATAATGTGTCCAAGATATTTAATGATTTTGGGAGAAATAATTAGACTTATTAGAGGTTTCCTATAATAAAATTTTTTTATTTAAAATTACAAAAATCACCTTATGGGGATTTATATTATAGATAATTTAATTTACCTCTTCATTGGATGGTGGATACTGAGTTAGTGATTAATAGGATGAGCCTTATCTAGGAGAATTCAGAGAATATTCAATTTATTTGGAAACATATGGTGAATATCCAAACTATGAATAGGTAATATATAAACTAAAGATCCCGAAATCACGAGTTTTAGGTAGGTTAACCATGTTGGTTGGTATAAGATGAATAAAGGGGTTGTTGTGGGGTTCATTTTAAAAAATTTAAAATATATAATGTGATAAAATTATGTTAATAGTAATACATTTTCTCATTAATTAGATGTTGTAATAAACATGATACAAATAAGGGAAACATTATTTTTAAATGGTTTTATCAATAATCATTCCCAATATTTAATGGTAAAAATTACCCATGATAATATGAATAAGAAATTTATGTTTTATTATAGAAATTCTATTAAAAATATCTAATAACTTGAAATGATTGGAAGAATAAAAATGAGGAAAGATAGAATAAATGATGAATGGTATGTTGATTATATTAGTGAACCAAAATTTTATTTTCATAAAAAAAACAAGAGGCTTTTATTCCAATAGATATGATGTTTTGATTCATATTTATTCAGGTACAAGCCTCCTTGGGGTTCTATTTTTATACCCAAAAAAACTTCTGTAGTTATATATAAGTCATATGTCCAATATGTCCTTAAACATTAGGTATATGAGATGATGGCCACTGAATATATATTGTATTATTATGCTAATCAGCTAGTATGTCAATCCGGTCAGCATGTTTCTCATATCACAACATTGAAGATGATTGGACATTGGCTTTTTGGTGGTCCTAGTAATGTTACATATCCTCTATTGTAGCCACTAACAAGCTAGTTATCCTCCATTGGATAGTCGAAGGTCCTGATAGTTGCATAGTTCCATTTGACATGCCACTGGCTAGTTGATAAATATGATATGGATAACTATTGTGATCACCCAATGATATTCTTTATTCCAGCCCTCTAAACTTCTTTCAATATGGAATCCGACAAAATTTTAAATAAACATTTTGTTTACATTGTACCATCACAGGACATTTAAAAAATATATTTAAATAAGGAACATAATACAAGAAAAATTAATACATTATTATAAATCTACCTGAATAAATCATCATGTGTTCATCCTAATTACATTCACATCTTCTCATTTCCTGAGTTCATACATTAAAGGGAAGGGGTGAGCATGGGGCACAGTAAGGGAAAAAATTTACATGTGATCATGAATAATATCAAAAGGAACATAAAGAATGTCATTTAGGAATGATAAAAGGGAAATAATGGATAAAATGATAAAAATAACATTATTTATAAAATTATAATGAGTCTAAAACATTTAAATTAAAAATTCATAATCATATCAACAAGGTTTTTCACATAGGTGTCATAAATGAAAATTACTACAGTTATTCACAAAGGATTCATAAAACATGTCATCTCTAGAGATTAAAATATCTACCAAATATATTAAAGAACTATCTTGGTAAATCCTTTTAATTTATTAATTAATGTGACAGATATTGATTATAATCCAATATTTCATAAATAACTTGTTGGGAAAAAATGGAGTTCATATCAAAATAATGGCATTTCAAATGTTTTTAAGAACATGATCAGTATATCATTATCAACCAGTAGAAATGGATTGTCGGTTTCATGTATGTTAATACCAAAATAAAATAAATCATTTTTGAATTATGTGAAAAACCATCGAAATTAAAAACGATTTATTATTCTTAATAAAAAATAAAAGAAAATTTCATAAGGATAAGGGGTAAATTTTAAAAATTAAATTTGACACCATAACGGGTACAAATGTGGATTAAAAAAATGAAAAAATGACAGGGGAATAGTGCATCTCATTTATAAAAGGATATTATTATAGTAATGGGATAAAATAATGTGTAAAATATAAGATTTTTTTGAAATTGGAAGACCTACCACATAAAAAAGGTAACTTGAATGGAAATGAGTATTGGAGATTTTTCGTACCTTGATGAGTTATCCCAATATCATGAGGAATGGATCCTCGGGGGCTTGAAGACACTTGTGGGAATAATTGGGAGGAAACACTATCAGATATTTATAAAAAAAATAATAGTAGTGAAAGGAAATAGATAAATGTGTGGGTATTTATAGTAAAGGAGAAGAATTTGTTTAATAATTTATAATTATTGACATTAGAAATCTATGTTGTGGAAAATCAAAAACCATGGTCTTGATGGTGGTTTATGCCAATGTTTTTGGACATTTATAAAAAAATATTAGGTTAATTTAACCCACCAAAACTAAGAATCATTATATATAACTTATTTTTGTATGGAAAATTAAATTTTTCTGAAAATAAGATTTTAAATGTTAAAGATTATAATTTAGTGTTTTTACAGTAACATAATGGTTTAGAAAATGATTAATATATATATATATAACATGATAATAATAAAATAACACATTTTAGGATGAGGATTTTGGTAAAACAATTTTTACATAATTATCAAGTAATTACATATACCGAAAGACATTAACTTTTTTTACAATTCATGGATAAATAATTTATTTTAAAATTTTCTCATAATTTCAACTTATCCATATTTCAATGATCTAATTTAATAATTTATCATTATATTAACAAAATAATTCTCTATGTATCATAATATATAATTTTAAATAAAAAAATCATTATTTGAAAAAAAAATAGTGTGGTGAAAATGAAGATTAAAATATATAACAGTTTAATATTTTCAATTACATAATAAAATTATTTTATAATATGTATTTAAATAAGAGTTTATTATCATAATATTCCATTAAAATAAACATTATTCATTGAAAAATAGATTATTTTAAAAAAATACATCCTTTCTAAATATTACAATTTGCATTTAAAAATTATTTTTTTCAAATTCATCATATTTAAGGAAAACTATTGTTAAAGCATATTTTATGGGATAATAATGTTATTCATACAAGGGAATTACATGTTCAAAAAATATTACATGGAAGCAAAACCTCTTATATCATCCTTTCACAACCAAAGGGTATGTTGTGTTATAGTGATGGATTCATGGGGTGGCTTGGCTAATATCGCTCGTGTTTTAATTTCCACTAACGTGAACTTTTCCTAATGAATTTTCCATTCATGATTCACATGTTGAAGATTGACCTGGGCTTGTTCAAAGAATAACACCAATGATGCTACCTCCCTACCATATTTTGAAAAATAAGATTCATATGGAATGACTATAGTTTTTTATTTAATCACTTATTTTTCCTGTAATAATAATGATATGTCATTTATAATTATAAACACTAATTATAACATTAAAATGTGTTACCCAGAGTATTGTTTCAAATTTTTATATTGACCAACAGTCATATTTGACCAATGTGCATAAACCAGTTGAATCTCGATGGTCACATTTCCCATTATATTCTATAAATACTACATTATTACTAAAGTGATATGGTTTTGTTTGTGTAAAAAAACTAAAAATAGTTTTTAGAAAAAAAAAGATATCATTTAAAATATCTGGGTCATTACATTCTTCCCACTTAAGAAACTGCATCGTCGAAATTTTAACTCATTCTCTTAGTTGATAAATGATTTGCGTACTTATTTATCATTCACTATTTTGGTTCCCACTTTTATTATTTATATTTATTGTTTTTCTATAACACTATGATGAGGTGGGATGTTTTATTTCATATATCATTTTTTACAAAGTCCAAGATCTCAACCGGATACTCCTCATAAGAGAGGTTATGTTCCTATTGTACCACCTCTATATTTGTCCCATGTGATGGATTGGGTATGTCATTACTCATGTGAGATAAGTTGAATATATCATTAAAATGATCTATATTTGGTGGATGTGAAATATGGTTGGTCACTGGTCATCTATGATTAATGATCCCATATAGGCCAACGAACATGCGGATAAACTTTACTTTCTTCTAAAAATTAATGTCTCTTTTCCATGGTTATATGGGAAAGAAACCATTTTCTCAAACATCAAACTTCATGTCAATTATATGGTTTTCATCGTAGATCTTCTATCTCCTCTGATCATCCTTTATGTGTTGTTAGATTAAATAAACATTTTTTTTTGTCTTATCTTACACACTATCAGGCCCAAAAACACTATCTCGCCAACTTCAAACTAAAAAGCTGGAGTTCTAAAAAACATACTATATAGATATTCATATGGTTCAATTTGAATACATTAGTGTAATATATTATTGTATGATAAATCAACTAATGTGAGGTGTTTATCTGGTCCACCTTTAAATTATATTGAGCAATTTCACAGTATGTCCTCAAGTGTCTGAAAACTCCATCAAAATTGGCCAAAAGTTTTGGTATGATAGGTTATAGTAAATTCAATTTACTATTTATAAAATGTTGAAAACTATTAAATAATATTAATGTTAAACATGGATCACAATTAGATATGATTGAAAGTGGAACCCCATGTATCATAACCACACTTTTTTCATATATCATGGAAATTTGGTCCAGAGAGAAATCTTCCAGAATAATGATGAAATGGTTACTTGTGGTCATTCTATCCAACATAACTCAAATAAAATTGATTAATTTGGATGTTATTTAGAGAATAATGAGAAATTCTGTAGTGATATTTTCCCACCTCCGTGTTGGTGTGAATAGTGGTTCCAATACCCCATTAGGATGTTTTCTCTCTACTATCACCATCTAGCATACCACGAAACATACAATTCTGTTAGCAATCAAACATTTCATATTATCACAAAAATAATTATCAGGAAGGTTCTTATAAATTTTAGTGCTTCTTAGATGTATAAATAAAACGGGGATATGAACTTTATCCTTTAGTTATTTCTTTATCTCTTGAATAGATGAATACATAGTCATGTATGAAATTTTAATCTGCCTTCTTTATCAATACTGAACTCATGAAAATTATAATTATTCATATCATCTATCTAATTTTGTAACAAGGGAACATATCTATTATTATTATTGATCTTATCTAGTAATGATGGATGAGAAATAATTTGAGATAGGGTTGATGATTTTCCAAAAATTACAATTCTCATGTCATGTTTTACATGGTATTTTATTTGTGGATCTCCTTAAATCCATATAATTGTGAGAACAACATGGTGTTTTATAATTAATGCATCAATGAAATTGTTTTATATTCCACAATAATAATTAATTGAATAGTAAAAGTCTTTAGATCGTCCCAAGCATCTTATTTGTCTCATTTTCAAAACAGTTTGTGGGAATTTATTTTTTAAAACATTGTTGGTATGTTTATATATCACATTTATCACTATGAATATTGTGCATCCATATTTTTAGAGTTGAAACCACCACAACTTTCTCCAGATCATGTGTTGGATAATTATTCTAATGAGTTTTTAATTTTCAAGATATATATGCAATCGCCATTTCACTTATCAATAGGATTCAACATATCCACTTTAGTTATGGATCGCCAAAAATAATAAATCATTCTTTGATAGAAGTTAGAGTTTACATAGGTGTATTAACAAATCTCTTTTTCAGTTCTTGTAATCATTCTTCACTCCCATAAGACTAGATAACCATTTCCCCTTTTTATGTTAACGGGGTTAGTGGATTAGTAATTCATTATTTTCTTTTCACCAACATCATATAATATCCTTCTAAATAATGGAAACTACGAATCTTAGTTATTTTTCTCAGATGAGGCCACTCCTTCCTTAAATTTCTCATGGAAGGGTCAACTGATATTCCTTCATGGTGTATAATTTTATCCATGAGAAAAAACCTATTTTAAAAAAAATAAATTTTTTTTATTTTATTTAAATAGCATCTCCTTCCTTATAGTTTTAAATATCACCAATACATGATCCTCATTATCCTCACATGTTTTGGAATATATTAGAATATCGTCAATAAAAACTACTAAATATTTTTCATGTTGGTCATTAAAGACTCTATTAATTAAATTGACTAATATTAAAGGATAATTAGTCAAGCCAAATGGAATAAAAAAATAATAATAATAATATTTTGATTAGAAGGCATGGTTTAGAGTATCTTCATTCTTTATCCTTAATTAATAATAAAAATATCAAAGATCATTCTTGTAGAATAATTTATCCCCACGAAGATGGTAAAATAAATTATCAATCCTTTGGAGGTGTATTTGTTCTTCAATGTGATTTGATTAAGTTATATATAATCAATTAATAGCCACATTCATACATCTTTCTTCTTCACAATGATAATATGTTCCCACAATGGAGACATACATGGGTAGATAAACCCCTTCTCCCAATGATATGGATGTTGTTTCCTCAACTTCTCAAGCACATCATTTTATATTCAATACGGGGACTTTTATGTCATCTTGGATCCAAATACAATTTCAATAGCTAACCGTACCTATCTTTATATGGTGGTCCATGAAACTCTTCCATAAAATTGTGAGTGTATTCCAAAACAATGGGAATGATTTATATTCATATACTGTCAGTTACTTATTCCTATTCACCACTCATATCTATATATAATTCTACAAGAGGTGATACTAGACAATGATCTGGTCGCAAGATCTCTTTTTTGAAAATACCAATAGGTTTTCCATTTGAACTACTGATATTTCCTTCATTAATTAGTAGATATTAGAATTATTCACTGAGAACTAGTCCATACTTATTATAATGTTAAATTCTACCATAGAAATAACTACTTGATTTGTGATGATATTGTTCTCTCAAAAGGAAATACTTGAGTTTCCATACACTATATATTATTTGATAATCCTCTTGGAGTCTTAAATGATAAGTATGCTTCCCTATGTTTAGGTATTGATTCTATATTCATTGAAATGTTTTAGAAAATAATGATATCTGTTAAAAGAGAATCAAATAAATTACATTCTAGTTTTTTGGGAACAACAAGAATATATTCCACTACATCATTTAGAGCTTCAGATTCAACCATCATGATAAAAAATTACCAAACATTATCTTTTACCGTATATTGATGTTAATGGTGATTTGTTGCAATTATATTATCATTTGGAAAGTTATTATAAAAGTTACCAATATGTTCATAATGGAATAATTATACTTTTGGTCAGGCCTGCACTATCATCCCTTTACCATTAGTGTTGAGAAATTTAGGTTCCACCTCAACATGGTAGCTCCCAGATAAATGGCCATCTCTTGTAAATTATTATCAATTTATACTTCCAAGAATTAAGGTCCTTGAATTCATCTTCCCACATTAGTTTCATATAGTATGTTCCACTTTGTTTCATACTATTTCATGATTAATGTTCCTCCAAACATTTTTTCTCCAAATATCTATTATTTTCATTCAATTTTTGGACCACTACATCTCTCCAAACTCTAGTTCAACCTTCATAGCACTCCACGATATCCCCAAATATATTTCATTGTCTCAATTGGATTGATTCCTCTATATATGGGTTCTTAGTCCCTCAAATAATCTATCATTCTTTCAATTAATATCCATAAAAAGATAAATGTCTAATGAGAAATAATTTTAAATTTCATCTCATTGATTCCCACATATTTATTTCCTTTTACTTTATCTATAGGAGTACCTTCTACATTTTCATTCACATTAAAAAATGAGATATTTATTGAAATATGTCCCCCTGAACTCTTCTCACCCCATAGACTAAATCTTCTATTCTTTGATTCAATTTTTTTAAATAGTGTCAACCTCTAATCTGCTTCCCCATATAAGTTCTATATAGGTCAGGTGACTTCCTCTTGTTATTAACAATGTAGTATAGAAAATATCATTTCAATAGAGATTATCCATTGTTCAGTAATGAGTGGTTTATTATATAGACTAAATGAAAGTGTTTGTTTACCCATAATAGACTTAATGGAATGTTATTTCATTTGGGGGGAATTGGACCTCTCATCCTTGTTCATGTTATTTTTCATAACTCGAGTTAGTTAATTCACCATTATCATGATGATTTTCATTCCAGATTCAATTTGAGGGTCATCAGCGCATGGTATATTGTCCTCATCATTTATGTTGTTCCTATTATTTAATGTCATTTTTTAAATAAGAATACTTTAGTGATAATAATTTTTTGATTAATAATATAATAATTCTAAGGAAATTTTATGTCTTCAAACATAATTATTAACTATTTTAATCTAAAAAAAAATTATTTTATTTAAATCTGTCATACCTATTCATAAAAAGATAGCGATTAACTAAAAATAGCACTTCATAGTGTCTAATTAGTAGTGAGGAAGTCATTTTGTCATGATCCAGCTCCTGTTCGAGTCTATATCAAAGACTTGTTTTCTGGTGTTACACGTTGATACCTATGTTCCATATTTTCATTCACCTGTTCACATCTAGACTAATATTTCATTTATTAGAAACCAATTACATAATAGTCTGCCAATATACAAGGTTGTTTTCCAACATTTAAACTTTTCTTAATTTTTTCCATAATATATAAAATCCTAATTTAATAAAATTACTAAATCTTCCATGTCTTGAAAAGATGAAATCAAGCCTTTTGTTAAAAAAAAAATATTAGTTACATTATAAAAATAGTGCATTTTTTTAGTGTTTAGTTTCTTGTAAATAAGGTACATAATACTTGAAACCGTAGTACGATCTATTAAATCCAATTTAATAAATAATCATTTATTCATCATATGTACTTTTACATCATCTCATATAATGTGGACATACATTAAAGGAAATGGGTGAGAATTATTTCAATTAAGGGAAAATAGTTTACATGTGATCCTTGTGAATAACAATAAGAACAATAGGATTTTCCTTTAGGAATGAAAAAAATAAACTAAGACATAAATTAATAAAAATAACAAGAATAATGACATTGAAATGTGGCTATGGACTTTTAATGATACATTCTTCATCATTTAACTAATGTTTGTCTGTGTGGTGTCATAAATGAAAATTACCAAGGTTATTCACCAAGGTATCATAAACCACAACATCTCTAGATATTCAAATCTGTAACCAATGTATTAGAAAGATATCCAGAAATGAACATAAATTTATTAATTAATTTAATCTAAATATATAATAATAAAACATTTCATGAATAACTCGTAGTGAAACAAACGTGTTTTATATCAAAATCATGGTGTTTCAAAAGTGCATATAAAATTATCATTATATCATTTTAAACCTATGAAAAATTTAATTCATTTATAATATATGTTAATCCCATTAAAATTAATATTTATTTTTTAGTGAATTTCATTGGAAATTAATTATCCTAGGGTATTATTAATAAGAAAACAAAAGATAATTTTTTGAGGAGAAGTGTGAAATTTTGTGAAATAAATTCTGAAGTGTAACATGTTTTAAATGTGGATTTAGAAAAGGGTAAAATTAGATTGGAAAAAAGATTCCTATTTATAAAAAACTATTTTTATAGTAATGTGGTAAAATATATTATAAATTATATCTTTTTGGATATTGGATGACAAACTATATAAAAAGGGAACATGAATGGGAATAGGAAGTGGAGATTTCCATTACCTTGAATATTTACTACTAGATCATGATGAATGAAACCATGGGGGATTGAGGACAATTGGGGGACTAATTGGTGGGAAAATATCATATAATTGTGTATTATGGATTTTTTTTGAATGTAAATGGAGAAATGGGTGTGCATTTATAGAAAAAGTGGAGTATTTGCTACAAAATTTCCATATATAGGCCATGGAAATCTATCATGCGTAAAATGAAAAACCATTGGCTTTACCATGCGGTTTTCCAACAAGTTTAGACATTTGGTGCATAATTTGTGATATTTTAACTGATAATAACTGATAATCGATTTATATTACTCATTTTTTCATGTAAAATTAATGTTTCACCAAAATAAAATTTTTAATGTTAAAGTTTCCATTTTAGACTTTTGAAATTAACTTGACAGTTTGGAAATTGATCAAAATATACTAGAAATTTTTATATTAATAAAATAACACATATTAGGTCATTTATTGTGGTTAAATAATTATTTCATCATTATTACATAATTATGAGGTCAATAAACATACCAACAACTCGAAACTGTATTTTTTAATTTTAATGATAAAATTATGTATTTTAAAAAATAATGATAAATTCTCTATAACTGAATTTCTATAATAAAATTTAATATTATACTTTTATATAATACATACAAATTTATAATTATTATAATTTTATCTTTTAAATTTTAAAATACGTATGTATTGAGAAATTATTCGGTTGAAAATGCATAGAAAAATTTCTGAAATGTAAAAAGACTCATTGACGTAATAAAATTATTTTATCATTTGTATTTAAATAAAAGTGTTTTTATCATAATATATAATTAAAATATATATTGATCACAATACCTTAGTCTATTATAATAAATTTAGATCCTTTTAGAAATGTATAATTTGTTTCTGAAAAATAAATTTATCAAATTCATTATATTTAAGAAAAACTATTTTATAAATGAAATTGATGGATAAATAATTTTATTTATAAAATAGAATTTCATTTTAAGTAACTGAATCATATAAATTTAAACCATTAAAACACACATGTATGATCTAAGGTTAATGTGTCTGATAGTGATACATTTATGGGGTAGCGCGACAAACATCACCAAAGTGGTAATTTCCACTAACTTGATCTTTTCCCATAGATGATACCATTCAATATTCACTTATTTAGGCACTTCATGGGATTGGTCAAGTGAAAACCCTAGATACAATTACCATGTTCTCAGAACTGGGCTTCATAAGTCATTAATATATAGGATGAGGTCATAAATTTTCTTTTCTACTTTAATTATCATTTTTCATTTTTACTTATAAATACTAATCATGATTTTAAAATTATTACAAAGAGTATTGTTTTGAATGGACATATTGACCAAATGTCATATAACTACCAAATATATAAGGTCATGTTTACCTTTATATTCTATGAAAATGAATTTTAATCATTAATTACATCATAAATATTTTGGGGTTCTTGGTGTAAACAAAATCATGAAGTTTAACAAAATTTAAAAATGACCTGATAGTATTATTACCTACTTGGAAATCATTGATAACATTTTACAAGGGATGGTTTTTAGATTTTACCCATGCCTTCATTAAATAAATAGATGGGGGTTCTTCCTAAACTCCAATTTCTTATGGATTATGTTGATTATTTAAGGATAAATCTTTTAGATAAACTTCAATGTCATTAATTATTTACTGACATTTTTTATAATAATAATTAATATATTTTTATTGATTCTTCCAAGTTCTTAATTATTTTATTGATTACTTTTTTCATTTAAATGACTTTTATAAAACCAGTAAAATTCGTTCATCATATTTCGGGTAAAAATTTATATGTGGTATTCCTTTTTTAAGATCTATCATTTATATAAAAACACATTAAAATAGAATATTTTTTACGGTATCCATTCCATATTTTATAGGGGTTTCTTTAATGATTTTTTATTTTGATAACATTGTTTAATGTGTAGTAATAGGTATTGAAAAACTCAACTGAAATGTATTGGTGGAGTTTGAATAAATATAAGAGTGTTCATATAATATCTTAATGTGTTCAATCCCATATTTCAGAAAACCTATTTTCTATGGAGTCATTTGAGTGGAAAATGATTTATGTATACCTTTTAAAGAACAAATTTCTTCAAAAATATTATTTTTAAATTATCCCATATGATCACACCAAATTGATATTATCATAAATACATTTTATGTTTCAATATTCTTAGTATATGTAATAAATTATTTACAAGATTAGTTTTATGATCCAAAAAATAAACAAATGAAAATATTTCATAATTATTGATTATTACAAAGGGTTAATATTTACCACTTGTACTTAGAACATGGGTGAGTATTAAAATATAATGATGAATAATCTTAAGGGATTAAAGGTGGATACTTAATTTTCACATTAAAATAGTTTTTTCATTTCTTACCATGTTGGAAAGGTTACATTTTATGTAATTCATTACATGAAAAATAGGAAAATATCATACTAGATGATTTACATTGAGTTTAAACGGTGTTTCTGTTTGATTCAGTGAAAACAAAATCTTCCAAATCTATGAATCACTGTATTTTAAACACAAACAATTTAACTTTTTTAACTGACATATGTTTTATATTAATAAGATAATTATCATCAAAATGAGGAAATGAAAATATATGTTATCAATTAGAATTAAAAACAATAAAAAATATATTTTCATAATATATTTTAAAACCATTTTCATATAATAGATAATCCATTTTTATTAGTTGTTTTAAAACATTAAAAAATCTATTTGTGTAATTTTAATAACCAATGGGGCCTATAATTATTTTAGTACTCCTTTTTTATCACCAAATTTAGTGGGGCCTACATCATGATTTTCAAAATGGTGGAATGCAAATTAGCCATTGCACATGTGTCTTGAGAACCTATTATTAATCAACCATGTGAATCCTTAAGATATTATTGTTTGAAATTTTTATTACATAATAATGAATAATCTAAAAAGATTAATACCAATGTTTTTCTCTTATTTTTTAGATAAAATATATCTTGAAACATGCTTTTTTTAACAATATCATATAAAAAATTCAATGAGATATATATAAATCTAGGTCCTAAAAATGATAATTTTTAAATTACATTCATATATAATATGATCTGTTTTAAAAACATAAATATAAGATTTATTGTGAGTGGATATACTTATAAAATGGGTGTTTTTAGATGAGCATCCATCATTTGAAATAAAATGTCCCAAATAATTGTTTCCATGCATTTGGGAACCAAATATTTTTTTAAAATTTGGTAAAAATTGGGTTAACATATCAAGATAATTCCTAGTCTCTTTAATTATATATTCTATTTTTTAACAATGGATTTCTCATTTAATTTCAAGGATAACACCTCTTTCTCTTTTTATAGTTACATACATTCAAAAACTACATGATTATAATTATTTTTTATATTCATTTTAATTATTTTATGAGTTTATAAAATCATAAAAATAATTGATATTTATATTATTCATGATCCTTTAAAATTGAATAATATTAAAACTTGTATAAAAAGTTGAAGAAAAATTACATCATTAATGAAATTACTTTCATCCATGATACTTTTTCCCTCATTATCACTTGATTCAAATTTATAGAGTGAATAATCACTTGTAGTCCATGTGTAAACATGGAAAAATTTATTTCGTTCCTTTTTCTCCTTAATCCCATTTTTTAATTTAGAGAATAAAATTTGACATTTCCCTTTACATTTATATTGAATATATATACCTCAACTACCAGTCATTTATTTTCCATTTTAGTATTATCAAAATATATATTCCTAGTATTGAAATTTTAAATATTCTTTGCATATTTTTCAATATAATATTATCAATATAATTAATCATCATTTATTTCGTTAAAATAAATGTTCATATTTTTCTTGAATTAATTGAATAAATTTTCATCTTTTCATTTTTGGGTATTCTCCTAAGTCATGAGAGATCCAAAAAGTTCTTCAATTAACATATTATTGATTTCCTTTTCTTCTTGAATCACCATTACCTTTGGTTACCATTAACTTTTTAAATCCCAAATATTATATTCACAAGTATTATGTGGAAATATCACCAAAAATAAATTTATTACCATTAAAAATGTTTTAAAGTTAGTATACTAATTAAAAATTGATTCCTTAGAAGTCATGTTAAATCATTCCAAATCCGGAAATATATATTAATTCTAGTATAAATGAATTTAATAGAACTATCTTGAGATAATTCAAGAAAACTATTAATATAAGGATTAGCTTCAAAAGTGACATCATGATTAAATTAATTAAAATTTTTATCATAATAATTTTGAGTCATGGATTTGACACCATGTTTTAATGATGAAAAATCAACATGATTTCATTTTTTCATTCATTTCATTAGAAGTTGTATAAAAAATACATGGTAATTTTATAAATTGGGTAAACTACACATATATGAAAACTATAAATATGAATTTTAATAACTATAATCTCTTCTATTAAATAATGGGGCATGAAATTTTGAGTATCCATTGGGAACACCTTGCATGTTAATGGTAGAAATAATCTTTGAAGGATCATTCCATAAAATTGATTAAAATTTTAAAATATAATTTTTAAAATAAGGGACTCTTTTGATACCAATTTTTGGATAGGGTATGATGGAAATAGGGTGTATTTCATTTTTATAATTTAAAATAAATAAAGTGATAACATTTTTAAACTTATGTAAATATTGTAATTAAACAAAGAGAAATATATTTTAATTAAGAGATTACGCACAAAGATGAATAAAAATCCAAGGCAACAAAACAAGATAATTTAATTTTCCAATATCTAAAGATGTATTACAATGTATATCTTTCTCAATATATTGATATGTATTATATTAGTAGCTTGACAGTAACATGAACCATGAAACTAGAAAATGAATTTTGTTAGCTTTAGAGTGGAATATGAAACCTGAGAAGGAATACTCTTTATTTTTAACTGTTTGTACAAATAATCCATATAATAATAAGTAACATGTTATTTTTAGGTGGGTTTAATAAAGAACTAAATTCCCCCACTTTAATCGTTATGATAACTTAAGAGATGAGTAATAATATTTGTGTATTTTATTCGACACAAAAAAATTGTTTAAATAACACTCAAATATCTATAGTGTTTTGAATGAAAAATAACGAAAAAATATAGAATAGAGTATGATATAAAAGTTGAGTATAATAATGATGCAAATAAAATTCTCAAGATAAGGTAGAATAGGAATTAATTCTCATCTTATTTATGGCTTGATTATTATCCATTGATGTTTAATCCACATTTAGGTTCAATTTATATCCCAAAAATTCCCATTGGTTTTCTAAAAATGTATTGGTTAAAATAGATCATAAAACAAGGAGTTAAAGAGGAAGAATCCACCATAGGTGGCTTGTTTGACTAGCCCCATCGACTTTCAGGTGTCCATAATAATACTATAACTCATCTAATGTAGCCACTAACAAATGGATGTTCCAACATGAGGTAAATGTATGTATTGATAGTGGATTGGTTTCAATTGATATTCCACTGGATAACAGATGGCTCTACTCTAGCTAGCAGCTCTTGTCACGAAATGAGTTTCTTTATTCCATCCCTCTAAACTCTTCTAAACACCTTTTATTTATTTTATAAAAACCTTACATCATTTCCAATCATAAATACTATAATTTCTATAAATTAAATGGTTAGATCAATAATATGTGTTTATCATCATTAAAAACATCTTGGTAAAACAATAGGGTGTTATTGAATGATTGCTTGTGTCATGGACAATGTCATGTTCTGATATAAGGAAATTTGGTTCCTAGTCTTATGGATATGATTGAGATAGTGTTGGGCATTAGACCAGTGAGGTACTAGTTAGATCTTTAAAAATGATTTAGTTCTTTTCATGATGTGTTTCATGCTAACCAAAATCAATAATAATATCTTACCCCATATCACATGATTGATACTACGGTTATTGAGCTTAAGGATGACATATCAATTGAGGAGAATCTAATTTTCAATGCTGATCATATAGATAAGGGTCTCTATAATAATAATTTTTTTGTAATTAAATGAAATATAAAAAAATATACAAGAGGATACCTGAGAGTGAGAGACTAATACGAGGGGTTTTCAATGATATTTTCTTTATGGTGAGGCTCCGTGATGTCTTGGGTAGAAGCGTGAGGATGAATTTCCATAAGGTGGAGAGGTTGTAAAACCCTAAACCATTTTGGATGTATAAGTTCTATTATGTTTTGGATGGAAATTTTTATCTTCTTTATTGATGATTAGGTTTTCGAGAAAGTCTTCAAATGAGTTTCTAGATGATTTACATACCAAAAGTTGAAAAACATTGGTTTTAGACACTCTTGGTATGACAACATGTGTAATGAATGAAAATGATCAGTCAAAGTAAAGGAAACCCCTATCATGAATTTATAATAGAGTAAACAATTAATTATATTTTCAAAATTTCTTTTATATTTTTTTAGTTTTAATAATATAATGATTATAATGGTGTTTTAAAATAGTACAGGGTCTCCTTTGTATTTATAACATGTGTTGATCGAATCTTCCCTAGGATTTAATTGTCATTTATGAATATATCTATGGTTTTTTAATTAAAATCCCTTATTGTTAATTAAAATTGGAAGCTAGTGGTGAGTCTACTCATATGTTTTTAATTTTTCCTAAATTATATCACAAGGAAGAGAGTTCGTTTCATTTTAATCAATTAATCTTTATCATTATGTAATTATTTTGTATTTATAATTTTTATCCATTTATATTAAATTAAAAGTTGATATTTTTTGAATGAAAATCCAGGAATACAATATAGGTGGTATTGAATCTATCCCAAAAAATTATCATAGTTTTATAATGTGTATGATGTAAGGTCCCAACGACATACCAAGTGATCAACCAAAATAAATAACTAAATGTCATGTGACCCTATGTCATAAAATCAAATCTATCCACATTCACTGAATATTATATTGGAAATTATACCAATATATTACCTATAACTTGATGCATTCATGAATTAGGACAGAAATTGGATATTGACTAAGGGGCCCATATGTGTTCCTTGGACATAAAGTGTTTTTAAAACTGTGTTACTAGTGTTGAATAGTATGTGATATAGGATCCATTTTACTTGTTTACTATGAGAGAAATGATGTATTTTAAAAAAATGAATTTATTTATTAGTTTCATGTGTAATTTGAGTATGATAACCAATGATAATTACATGTGGAAATTATCCATGGATTTGATAATGAATCCTGGTACATTGATTTCCTAGGGTATAACCCTAAGAATTAGTGATGATGCCTAAGACATCAAAATGTCATTGGGAGTTACCACTATGGATTAGGGAGTGTTTACTTATTACATAAACTTCCTAGGATCATCCGCCTAAGGGTTGATAATGTTTCATGATTACTTGGACCACCTAGGATCAAACACATATTAATCAATAATGATTATAGATTTCTTATAACACATAGTTTCAACCCCATAGGGGTTGGTTATAATTAATTATTACTTGTATCGCCATTGATAATCCCTATAGGGGTTAATAGTGCTTCATGATTACTAGGACCACTTAGGATCATCCTTTGAGGAGAAGAGAGTGTTTCATGATTTGTTGGACAACCTAAAATCAATAAATTGTGAGTTAACATTGATTCATAACTACTTATAATTCCTAGGATCATACATCTAGGTATTTATGATGTCTCATGGCCTCATTTAAAAACCTAGGATTATATCTGTGGAGTAGATGTTTACACCTACTTAAGCATTAGGGATAGAGACATCCATTACTGGAGAAAGTAGGAATGGTTGATCCAGTGTATCACCATCGAACTTGGGGATCAATGGGTATTCTTAAAGTGACCTAATAAATTCATACATATAATTACATGGTTTTTAACATGAAAATACAATAAATAGAAATCAAATATTGTGAGGCTTGGTCCCAATGGATGACTAGGTCCATAATACATCAAAAAGAAACAAAAACAGAAAATAGAATGTTTATTCTCATTAATTATAGCTTTAATAAACTCATGATACAAAATCTTTGTTGGATGGCAGAGGGAATACACAAATGAAATGGTTTAGATATAAATCCTAGTAAATGAATAAACAGTATAGTGAAGCTTTTCATATCACTTAGAAATAATGAAATAACATCATAAATTAAAAGGATCATGAATAATATTATGAAAAAACAACATAATGAACAAGGAATAATAAAATCATGGAAACATAGAAATTTGGGAAAAAACACATATACATGACACTAACATAAGTAATTGTTATATTCCAAGACAACATCACATGTTGGACAAGGATGATTAATGGATTAGTTTTACTCATTAATCTCATACTTATCATATCATGAGGAAAACAATTACACACTTCATTTGAGCATTATCTTAGTGAAATCGTCATAAAGTGTATACTATTATGTGTTTCCCAAAATTAAATACATCAGATGTAACCAATATAATAATTCCCCACGGAAAGAGATGGGTTGAAAAATCAAGCCTCATATCATAATCAAATGATATTTCCAAAAGATTCAAAAAATTAAGAATGAATTAAATGAAATTGACGTTCATATCTAAGTAAATAATATTTTTTTCTCAAAATATGGTGTTAATTATAGAATAATTTATTTTAATGTGTGTTATATAAAAGTAATAAGGTGTAGAAAAGTTCACCTTATTCTGGTTTTATTTTAAATTTAGATTTTGAGAAATTAACTTAATACATTTATTAACCCACAAATGGAAGGTATAATAACCTATTTATATATGTAAGATACATATATAAAAAATTTATAACAATTAAATAACATAAAACAAAGATATAATTTAATTTTGATAGAGAACATGCAGACCCTAAAGAAAAACTGTGGTTTAGATAATTCCATTACCTTATGTCCTAGATTCATTATTCCCATTCACTTGAAATCTTATATAATAAATGAAAATTTATTAATTACTTAAATCATAACTTTTTTAATCTATATATTATTTTATATAATTTTAATATGTTCATTTATAACTGTTTTCATTGTTAAGAAAACATTCATTTCTTGATACTATGGTCATGGGACATGTGGATAATTATTGGCGTTCTTATAAAATTGGAATATAACTAAAGAAGTGAAATAAAATTATATTATAAGTCTTTTTGAAAAATAAATCTTCCTAAATAACCATATATTATTTTATGTAGAGACGATTCAAATTGTAATGATGTTAACATTTTGTAGAAAATTTACTTATGTTGGCTTTCAGATAATCATGAACTAGATTCAATTTACTTATTTATATAACTACTAAAAATTTATAGAGTATAAAATAAAAAATAATATATTTATTATAATCATATTTAACTATAATATTTTTTCTATAACTAGTCAAGTAGTATGTGGGGGAAATGAAGTATGGTTTTCATGGGGGCATTGGACAATCCATATAGTAAACTACATTTTTGTTTTATAATCAATTAAGGAATGAATTATTGTTAGGTTAGTATATATTAAATTTTGAAAATAATATTTTAGTATATAATTGATACAAGGATTATTATTCGATGTTAAATGGAATTTTTTTGGGAGGGTGAGGAGGAAGAAAAATTAAAACAATCGACTAACGGAATTACATTCCCCCTTGAATGTCTCCTATTAGGCTTAGACTTAATGAAAATTGAATTCTTATATGGATAAGACATCAATAATTGTGAAATGAGGTAGAAAATTAGGAAGATAATTGGTAAGAATATTTCAGAGCTAAATAGATTATGAGGTGTGAGGAGAATTGGTTGGAAGGGGTTTTATTTACAAAGCGTGGAGAGGTGTGTTTTTGAATATTATATTCATTAGTTTATTATTTTGGATATAGACTATCAATATTATTAATTCATGTGAATATATATAGTAAATGTGAATTTTATTTTGAAATATTGGGTTCTTACATCTTATATGACTACAAAATTCATATCTTTAGCTTTTAATGTTCAATATCTTATTTTGTTGTATTTCACAATTCCCAAAAAAATAATTTATTTTTTAATAATAAAAAATAATATCCATAACAATATGTTAATGTTTTAATTTTAAAAAAAGAAATAGATTTATGAAAATTATTTCTAGAATATTTTATATAGAAGTTTTAGATAAAATACTCAATGATTTTAAATAAATTAATTTTAATATTATGATCAATTTTTAGACACTTTTAAAAATTACATATAGTTACATAAATTAATATAATAATAATTATATTATTATTATTAATTCATAAACACATTTTATTAAAATTATATTTATTTTTAATTGATTTATTATTTCTAAAATTAAAATAATATATATATACTTAACAATAAAATGTGAACAACAATTTTATCATTTAAAAAAATTATTTATTATTATCTTGTTATATGTATGATAAATTTATATCTTATCAGATAACAAAATATTATTTTAAACTTCCATAGGTGAGGATACTATTTTAATGATTAGGACACTATTCATTATGGTAAAATTTCTATTCCAAATATTAAGTTATTATTTAAACAATCCACTAAAAATTCTAACAGTCATATTAGTAATGGCCTTATAGGATCACCACATTATATAATTTAAACATATATTAATAATTATTCATTCAATTATATTAAATTTCAATGTTATACACATTTGAAAATTTTGAAAAATTTTATTTCATTAGTAATATCTCACTTCATTTCTTTTTTTTATTAATTTTGATGTTAATTTGGTAGATCAAGAATAACCAAATTATTATATTTTCAAAATATTAATTCTTATTTTAATCCCATTTTAATAATTTTTATTCTTATAGACATTTTTGTTCTCTAAATCTAACAATCTCATTAATATAGTTAAAAACATTATCATAGTGTGTTACATGTTCTTTATGATACATTACTAGATATGACACAATTATAAGAATGGAAATACCATTGATAAAATTCTGGGTCATTACAGTATCCCTGTTATGAAATTTGACCCCCAAAATTTCATTTTACAAAGTAAGATGAAAATAGTTATCGGTACTTCTTCTTGGCGGCTTTCAACAGTTCCCAAGTCTTCATGTCATACATTTGGTTTCACCATAGTACATTCACTAGTTTAGCTGACATGTTGCAAAAAACATTTTATATATGGTCCATGATCTTTTATGACTCCTTCTGAAAGAGATCATTTTCCAGGTTTACTGCCTAGGAATTCAGTAAATGTGATGGATATAGTATTTACTTAATTAAAAATGATACATATAATATGTTGTGTACATCATACATGGTTAGTGTAATTCATAGTCAATAATACATGGCTGATATGCGATCAAGAGACTCTAAGGGGCCAATGACCCTGTGACATATTTTACCCTTCTCCCTAGCTATTATGACTAATTAAAATGCATATATATGGAGTAAAAAATTATCTAAACCCATAAAATACATGTGTCAATGATGATGGTCAGCATATCTCTTTTATCGACTTAGAGCATCCCTGATGCACTAAAAATGTTCTTCAACTTTTATAACATTTCCTTAAACATTTCAGGTCTATTCATCATGAACTCACAAACTTCATCCCATCACGTATTTATTTTACATCTCATCCCATTAAGGACCTAATATGGATCCATTTTGATACATGATTGGAAACTATTATTTTTTGAGAAATCAACTAGTTGAACATGCTGATCCCATGCTCATTTTATTTCTATAGAGAATAATCTCAACATGTCATTCAATTTCTATATAGTCTACCCAGATTAGCATTCGTATAGGTGTGATATGCTATATTTATGATTAATTTTATGTTTATCGTATATTTTATTTCTTTTAAAAAATAATACTAAATCTCAGATCTCATTTAGATATAATCAATAGTGGAATTTTAGTGTAGAATCTACACTTCTTTAATGTATATCATTGTATGTGGATCATGTTTAATGTCCTCTCAAATTTCATTGATGTGCCATGTATTTTTAAAAATACCCATAAAAACCCATATACCATTATTTCTTATAGATGTACTTGGATGAACAATGATAATGTCTATAGAATTGTTTTTATATATAAATATTATTAATAGTGACATTATCCACTTACAGATTTTACATTCATCCTTCTCTTTCTGAAATAGTAATAATTTTAATGTTTATTACATGATCTCCTTCTTCTTTTTTACCGAAAAATAGATCTCTTATAGATCCAGATAAATCTTCATGTTCCTTAGAAAAATTGATAAGGTTCTTCTTTGTTCATAAATCATCATCTCCTTATCTATATTAGTATCTTATGTTTAAAATGTTCATTACAAAAATCATACATCTCTTTCTACATAAATTTTTAACTTTGAGGATTTATTTTTTCTTATATATTTTACATTACTTTAAATTTCAACATTTCATGATCGATCATCTGTTGTCTTCTACAGAAGGAATATTTTAGTAATCATTTGAGATATAGAAAATTATTTTCCATCCATTATGACCCTATTTCCATACCTTCCAAGTCCAAAAAGTTTTTATCCTTCTCAATTCTCATCACTAATATGGATTCCATATCTATTGAACATAGATCATCATCTACTTTGTTAACATTATTAAGATAGAAGTGGATTGAGCATTCATAGTTCTTAATGAGTTTTAACTAAATTCTTTGTAAAATATTTATCTCATTAGATGTGGATATAAATTTGAGACTATAATAATATATATATCTCTCTCAAAATTATCCACATAGATATAGTGTCCCCATATTTTCAACATGAGTATTACTTCATTCAAATCAATTTTAGGTGTTGAATAGTTATTATTGTAATCAATATACTTCCTTGAGGAATACTCTATCACATTGTAATTTTTAATTAATATAATGAAAAATAAATTCTTTGATACATAATTTTATACCAAAAAAATTTCTATATGAGGGTAGTGTGAGGACCAGTGTAGTGATAATACACTTTTTCAATTCCTTAAAGCTATATTTCATATTCAGTAGTCAAGAAAAATTTCACACTATTTTGAATCATGTTGTATAGTGGGTTTTGAAATAATGAAATGTTTCTTAAAAAACCAATAGTAATAATTAAGTTGTCCAAGGAGACATTTTATATCTATTGTATATGTTGTCCAGGGACACTCACAAATTTTCTTTTCTCTTATAAGTGTCCATGGATTTCCATTTTCATGTGATAACATACCACAATAATGATACTTAACATACCTGAAACTCACATTTACTAAACATTTCAAATATTTTACCCTTTTTCATAGTCTTTATAGAAATATTCAAATGATCCTACATTCTTTTAAAGTATATCAAAGTATCAACTATAAAGGAAACGATAAATATGTCATGATATTCTAAAAAAATAATCAATTAATTAAGTCCATAAATTCTTACAGATAATTAATAATTTTTAATGAAATCAAAATGAAATCAAAATGAAATCATACTATCTATAATTTTTTCAAAATTCAATTTTGGGAATATTTTCCATCTTAACCATTAATTGGTGATATCCCAACACAATGTTCACCTTAGAGAAAGGTGGGACACCATGTATTTTATTGAACAATTAATCTATCCTTTAGAGAGGATATTATTTAATTTTCATGTTTCTTAGAGCTCAAAATAATAAATTCATAGGTTCATTGATCTATATTTCATTTTAATGAAGAGAACTTGTGCACCAAAGGTGAACCACTAGGTCATATAAACCCCTTTTTCAAATTCACTTTTTATAGATTTTTTTGTAGTTGCATCTCAATAGTCAAAATTAATTGGGAGTCATGGATTTATTGTTAAATTTTGAAATAATTTCAATTGATTAATCAATCTCTTGGTCCAAAATAATACTATGAAACTATTCATGGAATATTTCAGTATAGTCGTATAGAATGGTCATTTCATCAATAATGATTCTCTATTTTGTCTGAATCATTTGTGTAATATGATTTTGATCATAAAACAATAATATCCAACATGATATTAAGGTTCAAAAATATATTCATCATTCTACCAAAAATTGTTTAAAATTATAGGATGACTCAAGATGTGAAGAGGGATAACCCTCTCCTGATATTTAATATTCGATTTATATACAGATAAACAATTAATGAAAAAATCTACATCTAACTCCACTAATGGATACAGGAATATATTTATTGTGATGTTAAGAAAAAAACATTTTTCATGGAAGAGTTACATACCTATTTTGAGATAATTGTTCCAAATTATATTCTCACTTATTTTTTAACCCATGGGGTTTCATTTGGTGTTTAAATATTTATACATAACAATACATATATCAATAATGTTTGAGAAAGAAATTTTAAAAAAATTAATCATTTTAGTTGACTAATGAATGAATATACCAATCTCCACATTGTTCATGGGATCTACCTAATTATTAGAGGTATCATGTTACATTCCTTTCTCTCTAGGCCTTGTATGTTTTTTTAATTATTTTATCAGAAAAAAAAAATAGTTTAGGAAATTATATTATATAATTCCCATGTTACAATCATTTCAAACACTATACCACATATCAATACTTGATCTAAACCATCTTTTCCTTTATCACATTACTATCCTTCTTTATATCCATTAATTATTTTTTATAATAGTGCCCTCTTTTCCTAAAATTAAGTACTTCTTGGTTCTCTTTAGAAATACATAATTATACTTCTTTCCATACACATAATGAATGGTATGTTTAGTTCTTCCCCTCCTTGAGATTAATCAATTGAACATACCAAAGAAAATTTTATTTTTCACTTTTTATATCATGGACAATGAGCCCAATAAGATTATATAATCCCAATATCAACAATGTGGTCACAGTATTAAATCTTTTCATAGAAGTCACATCTCAAATAAATAATGATTTTCATAAACCTGGGATTTAATCACTATGGAAGTTGTGTAGATTAATTACAGAGATTTTCATATAGCCTGAGTCATATTGTGATAAAATAATGATGTTTTTCTCATATTACACAATAAAAACATATTCCTTTTTCTTGATTAAAATGAACTACCTAATTATTTTATGTTGGAATTTTTTGGGAATATATTCATGAAAAATATTGTCTTATATTCATACCATTAAATTAAATTAATAACATCTTTTGTCATCATGTTCTTTATCAGTGTCAACCATTAATCATCTTCTATATTAATATAATAAACATCCAATATGACAGTATATTGTTCTAGGAAATGGAGTATAATTAATAACATCCAATATATTTAATTCATAATTCGATGATTATAGGATCAGAATGTTAAAAAATGGTATGAAGACATTTTAACATAATATACTACACCACAAAGATCTATTTATTCGGAGATGTAGTTATTTTTACATGATTTTAGTTATAATTATTTACTTGAATAACTTGAGATAGTAATTCGATGAAGTTATCATATTCCACTACCTTCATGTTCAGTATATTATTAGGTAAATCATCACATTTCCTATCAGGTTGGTGGTTGACACAATTCCTCTTATTACCCATTAAGAAATATTGGATGATAATTCATTAATTAATAAATATATAAAAGGTATGATTTGATATTAAAATGCATAACATATAAATTACATGTAAATCCTAACTTATGAGTCTCTTTATTTTAAATCTACCATATCCATGGTATATTCCCTATTAGGATTTCTAGCCTTAAAAATTCCTGAACTACTAATTAATGGTTCATAAAGAGTTTTTTTAATTTCCAAAGAACATCATTTGGAAATATCAAACTTAGTGTGCAACAAGACCTCTTTATCATAGATTTGGTGAAGATCCAGTTAATACCGAATATTATCTTTTTGTTTTTATAATCCCTAGTTATTACTATGAGTGAGAAACATCCACTTTTATTATGTAGTTAAATATTTAACTGATTAAAACTACTCACTCTATACTTCACTAACATTTTATGATATTCTCATATAATAAGAATTATCCCTATGGTAGTCAATAAAGCATGATAGTGTAAATACTGAAAAAATAACATTAAAATTTTTTGATACCTTATATAGTGACCCAGTCCTTTAAAACATTTTATTAGATTACATTTTATATAAATATCTAATAAACAAAACCCAGGTATTGTGAGGATTGGTTCACTTTTAAGAATTGGAAAATGATACATAAAAAAACGAAATCAAAATATCTATTTTTCATTAATGAGACCATAAATCAATTGAATCTGAAAATAATACAAATTACAACCTAGGGAATATATAATATAATGTATGATTTATAAATCCTGGTATATGAATGAACATGATAATAAAGCATTGAATGTGATCTAGAAAACATGACATCATATCATTAAATAAAATGCTCTTAAATAACCATTTGAAGGAATATAATAATAAATATAAAATAATAAAATAATTTAAACATCTGAATTGTGAAATAATTTTAAACATCATATAAATATAAGACAAGTCCAGCTTCTAATATATAATTTCAAGGTGAACAAATCCCCATAATTGACTATGTTTACTCCCTAATCCCATCCATAAAATAACATGAAATATTTTAACAAATTAAATGGAAGTATTAATAGGTGAACCCATTATGAAATGTACAATATGATTTGTTCCACAAAATGAAATCAATCATATTTCACAAACAAAAAAATTACCTATGAAATGAAATGGGTTTCATAATCAGGCCTCGTATCATAAACAAATAATATTTTGTAAAGATTCGAAAGATAATACAGAAATAATGTTGTGAAAATTAATATAATAGAATATAACCATTTGTATCAAAATAGGGTGTTCATTTTAGAAATTAGACAATAAATTATCTTTATAAAAAAAGGATTATGGGATAGTATAGTTAGCCTTATTTGAGTTTTATTTTAATGAATGAATGTGAGAAATGAACATAAGGAATGAGTTTCCCGATGAAAGGAATGTAGAATAATTTAGTTATATATTTAAGAGACATATATACCTAATCTATAAGCATAAAATAACAAAAAAATATAGTGAGAAAGTGAGTTAGAGAGATAATGGTCATAACCCAATGAAAAAGGGTTGTTTAGAGGGATCAAATACCTTATGTTCCAAAAAACACACCACTGACACATAATAACAAGGATAATCAAATTAGATACATTAATTACATAATGAATAAATATTTTAATTATTATAATTTTACTATGATCTGTTATATGAATTTCATTGGGATATAATCTTTAATTTCATTGTTCGGAGGGCGTTTGATTCACGAATCAAAGGTCAAATCCCTTATGGATAATAATTGAAGATATTATAAAATCTGAATAAATATGTAGATGTGAAATGAAATCATATTCATGTAAATACATAAATTTCAGTGGACATAATAAGCATATGTGTTTAGGTATAGGGATGTCTCATATAGTACTAATATTAATGTTATGTGGCTAGTTAATTAAGTCTCTTTTTATAGCCATCATGACCTATATTTATTTTATTTAATTAAATAATTACTTAACCATAATAAAAAATTAAATATGTAATTGTACCCTAATTATAATTTTAATTGACCATACTATTTTCTCTATAACCATCCTTCAAGATTTTAGATAAAATCGAAATATATTGTTTTTGGAGGAGGTGGACCAACCATACGGTAAGAAATGATTTAGTTTTGAAATTTTTTGGGGGACATAAAAGAGTATGGATGGTAGATATTTCATTATAAAAATGAAATTACATTATGTATATGATAGTTTAGATATTATTCCATGTTTTATTAAAAAAATTTGGACGACTAGGAGGTAGAAAAATTAAAAGAATCGGTTGAGGGAACTACCTTTTCCATTGAATGTCACCTCTTGGGATTCCACTTAAGAAGACTTGGATTTATATTTGGATGAGAATTTCTACAATAGACTTTTGGGTATAGGATTGGTATGATAATTTTGTAGAGTTCTTCTAAGTGAAAAGGATTAAAATTAGTGAGGGTGGAATTTATAAGTGGAGGATAGGGGGTTTATCAATATTATATTAATTAGTTTATTATTCTATCCTAAGAATTCATGTAGTATTTAATTTTGTGACTATGTATTATAAATTCATCATATGGGATTTAAATTATGGGATCCTACATCATACATGACTCCAAAATTCATGTATTTATCTTATAATGTTAAATATCAAATTTTTTCATATTTCACTATTCATTAAAAAGTAATCTGTTTTACAAAATATATAAAGCAAAACAATATTTATATTTCTTGAGATTCTAATTTAAAAATTGGAATTGTTTTTATGAAAATATATTTTATAAATATAGAAAAATAATTTTTAAAATAAAATCCATATTTATTTGAAAAAATATCAATTTTAATATAGGGATTATTTTGGGACCATTTCAAAAATAAATTATAATACAACATAATATGGATTTATAACCCAATATATGAAATTAAAATATATTTTAAATTATTTTATTTACTAATGATATTCCAGTAAAACAAATATGTTTAAAAAAATATAAAAACTTATTTTGTCTTCTTTAAAACATTTATTTACATGTATCATGATATAAATATTTCATATTTTCATCTTATAGGATACCTAAATAAAATTTTACAACCACATAGTTTTGGATACCATTCTAATTTTCATGATACTATTCATAATAGTCATATTATTATTCCAATGGTCTAGTCATTATTCTAACAGTTTAATTACTATTCCAATGGTTATATTTGTAGTGGCCATATGGGATCCTTACTTTCTATAAATACCTCATATTTCATTCCATCATCATTGGGTTTTATTATATTGTATAATTATATAATTATATATATTTATTTATTTATTCATTTTCAAAATTCATAATACATTAATAATATTATGATTCATTTATATTGGGATGTTCATGGTTTTGGTTATTCTAGTTGATCAAGGATACCAAATTTTTTATATTCTAGTTAGCTTATTTTCTATTTTTATCTCATTGTAACAATTTCAATTCATATAACCAAATTTATTCTCTAAATATATTATAAAAATAATATATTGAATATTTTATGTTTCATAATGTGGTTCATATTGTTTGTATTTCATTGTTAAGTACAGAATAATAATAAGGGAAGCATCAATGATAAAATTTTGGGTCATTATAGTTTATTTATTTATGTTTCTATTATTTAGTATGAACATCAACATTCAATTTATGATTAGTCTAAATATTCTTATTGAATAAATTTTTGATGGCACAATAATCCATACTCATACCATACATGAGAAGCTTGTTAACACATCTGTTGACTTCATGGTTATGGGAACATATATGGGAAAGTGATCTATATATGTTATTTGATATGGACTTCTAGGATGGATTGTTTGAGTTTATTACCTATTGAGGAATTAAGACCATTTTTTGTGTAGATTTAATGTTTTTTTATTTTATTCAATTGAGATGATGTTGTTTATGACATGTTTTTTTGATATATGACTGTTGTAAATGTATATCAAACATTTTGATATATTATTAGTCAATGTTTATTTATTAGAACAGAATTTGGTTTGTATTTACTATTTTATCTGGATATATCTAATAGTGATTATTATTATTTTTTCTATTTCAATCTAACAATAGGGTATAATCTCCCAACTTTAACACCTTGCATGAGTGATTCTCGTCTATAGCCTCTACTATATTGTAAAGAATGCATGATTTCTAGTTACCCACCAATACAAAAAATAAATAGTGGACATGGTCTTGGGATGTTACAAAATTTTCATTCAATTGAATAGCCATATTGATGAGTGTAAAAAATATAGTCATGGTGATCTCTTTTGATACCATTTGTGAAGGTGGCCTGACATACATACCTTCTAAATAACCTCAGTTGTGATATTTATCAGAGATAAACATTTAATAATGCAATTAATTGTTCTCTTGGGATATATATCATTTATGTTAATGTTTGATGTTTCGATTTATGGTTTTTACTTCTATAGATCGTTGGGGTATATTAAAAAATGGGTTTTCATTATTTTAGAAATTATATTATCGTATTAAACCCCTGAAAGAATCATTCTTAGTATAACCATTACATTATAAAATGGGTTTTGTTGTCCATGTGTCACAATTCAGGTAAAAATATGGAGTATGGTACTCCCTTGATCTATATCATTACTCATGGTGAGTGGTTCAATCATATTATGCATAGGGTTAGGTACTCACCAAGATAAAAAAATAATCAATAACACCCGGGTTCCCCATACGATACATGGTGTTTATGTAATCCCCTGGTTGAGACTATCACCATCATGGTTCAAATTCTCTATATGATATCAGATAAAATACATCAATTATCAACATTATCATTGATAGGGAACATTTACCCCATAGAGGGAGTGGGGTCAGATACTTCTTTTATTGATGGTACATTGGGCACCTATTAGTATAGCCACGTAATCTTATATTAGATAAAGTAAATTTAGTAGGGTTTGGGTCCTTTATAGAGAAACAATTATCTATATTATTATCATTTAACTTATTTATAATTTATTATTACTCATGGATAAGGTTGTGATTAGTTTTTAGTCAGATTTGGGTTCCATTATTGGAGTTATTTCCCTTGATCCAATTGATTTTATAAATTCAATTACAAAAAAATTAATATTAATTAATGTCTTATGACATGTTGATTATTCTTATATGTCACTTTAATGTGAAAATACTCTTCACTTAATGAGAATGTTGTCATATTTTTTTCAATATATCCTTAGAAAAATAATTAGTAAACACATCTTTATTTTCAATATATGTATTTATGAAGTAGATATTCTATAGTTAATAAGATATAGAAGTTAAAAGTGTAACAAACAGAACTAAACACCCACTCGAATAGGTATATGACAAGTTTTTTCAAATACTCTAATAGTGTTCCCAATCCACAAGGTTTGGTGACAAGAACCGGAGCGTCAAAAAATACCAAGAGGGAACAATTTCACCCAAATTTTAGCAATAACATGGTACATATATAGAATAGAAACAACAGATTAAAAGATAAATATTTTCCATAGAGGAAAATGAATAATGAAACACAAACAACACCAATATAGAAATAATCCCCATGTATTGGTCCAACTACAAAGGACAAGAAAAATTGGAAGAACCAACTACATTATGTGATAGTTTGGGTAGAATCCCACAATCACACCACCATCTATACAAATCACCAGATAGAAAACTGTATCATATCATTGTGGCACCTTTCATTTCCCCATATAAAAAAAACTACATCTACACACTATCAATGGGGTATGTTTGGTGTGATCTAACAAGCTCAATTAGGTCCCACCAAGATGTTCCATATCAGGTCTCTGAAAAAATCAAAAAATTCTCAACATTAAATAAAACAAGAAATCAAACCCATTTAATAATTTTTATACCAATGTCAGAAAAAAAAATTTAATTTCCACATTTTCCAAATTTCCAAATAAACCATGTCAATCATTTTCAATGAATTTCATATTCTTATATAAAAAAATATATCAATGAAAAACAAATCATGCATCACATACCATACCAAATCCATTAATGTACAAAAAAATAGTACATGAAAAAATTAAAAGCATAAGAACCATCTTTCCAAGGATCACACTAAGTCAGGATCACCAAGATAGTTTCACCGAAAAAGAAAATCGTGTACTCATCATGTCACTAGAAATATGAATCAATTATATAGTTTATAGGAACTCCGCTACGAGAAAACCTATCAATAGGTCTAACAAGTCCCTAGAAAAACATTCATAGGGATAATAAAATATCCCCATGAAATAACCTCCGTGCAGTGGACAAGATGAATAAATATTCATTACAGCTACGTACCCACAGATTCTAATGTGGTCAATTGTCCAAACAAGTTCATCAAACAATTTATTTAAAATGATTTCAAAGAAAAATTTGAAAATGCATTGAAAACCCTTTTCTATATACCAAACCCAAGGGGACCCCATTTTTATAAAAAATAAGGTCCACCAACAAAAAAAAATTAGTCAATCATAAAATTTCATTTAATAAAAACATTATAAAAATGGGAGTAATGATGTTCACTAACAAAGGATAAATACAAAACCACTTATCCGAGACATGGGTCAAGCATGCGCACAATAGAACCAACCAACAATGAGGAACCAAAAATGAATATAGAGGCACTTGAATCAATATAAATAGATTTTAATTAATCCAATTCAACAAAAGGGTCCATCGTAAGAGGAAAAAAATCATAGCTCCATAAATCCCATATGTCCCTTAAAAATAATAATGAAATTCCCCTAAAAAGGGATCACAAAATGGATATATAGAGAATAAAGAAGAAACATCACAACTGGTGAATAGATCGCAAAGGAAATGTTACAGTGCCACTACAATCAATGGAACGAATAATCTGAAAGGATTACTCACTCTGAGATATGCAATCCAACTACAAAAGTGATCAATTACTGAAAGAATAAATCTAGATCAAAAGGAGACACCCAAAATCATCATAAAAGGAATCTAGGTCTTGAGCAATGAGTTTTGAGGAATATTGATTGAAAAATCATCTAGTGAGGAACATTATAACTTATCTCTCTACTATTACACATCATGTAATGACTTTAAATGTCATGTAATCCATGGATACTTGATGTACAAAAAAATCCATTATATTTTTATTCAAAACTAATATTTACCATTATATAGAATCTAACCATTACATAATGACTACTTCTTTCTTATTGTGTAAATGATTCACAAAATCTGACACACATATCTTACACATCGTGTACTCCCATTACATGAATTTCACTTCTTTTATAGTCTATAAAAACAAAAATTTGTTATAGAAACATAAAACCAAATCACTTGTTACCCAAACCATGGAAGAACCCCACAAAACACTTAACAATATTATACTATGACTCCATTAATTAAAATGAAAATTCATCTCTTAACATTAGTTTATTTTTCATAGAATATTTTCTCTATCATTGGAAGTTCATAGAAACACCAAATTAAAGAGGAAATCTATAAAAAGTATAGAGAATGCTATAAATCTAGCTACAGGATGTTACAAACTCCACTCTATAATAATTTTCATCCAAGATAACTCTTATGGAATAATGAATTTTTTAAATTAGGTGAGGTCAATACTCCCTAAAATATGACTCACACTCCCATATATGATGAGAATCTGATCTGTGCTACCATATTAATCTGGCCAGAAGAATATAATTTCAAATGGAGACATTCACTAGAGATTTAGTGATCTAAACATTCTTGAAAACAATAGAAACATATATTCATATTTCAATATATTCCCCTCTCATAACGTGAGAGACATTATGATTGTATTTAATGAGAAACAAATATGTAAATAACATTTTGAATTCCTATCATATGAATTGAAATTCCAACTAATAAAAAATCTGACCAATCTATTTAGTGACCAAAAATGTTCCAACATATCTTGGGGCTATCATCGCATATTTTCAAAACTGATGGTGACCTATCCAAGGAGAAATTTTCAAGAAAAAAGGTAACTTTTGGAAAATTTAGTGGTTGATGACAATGATCTAGATAAGACTTATATTGTGTTTTCATTGTAATCATATGCATATGAATATCATTAATCCTCATTGACTTCTATTAAAATAATCTTGGTCCCACCAAACACGCTTCTCCTACCTCTTCCCAACAATGAGGTGATCATCATGGGTGACCCTACATAGCCTTGAAAGGATCAGTTCTATTTGATGAATGTTAACTAATTTTACATGAAAACAAAACCAATAATATATGGATATCCCATCATCTAAAGAAATGCAAGATATAGGATTGAATTATATCCTCCAAAATCTGAATAACACACTTTTTCTAATAGTCTATCTATGGATGATAAGCTTTAGTCAATCTGACCTATGTCCCCATCTCCACAAAGTGAATTCTCTAAAACCTCAATGTAAACCTAGGATCCCTTCATAATGAAATTATATAATTATATCCATGTATCCTCACAAATTCCTAAACATATTGCATACCTGGATCATCAATATTTGTGGTGTATTCCATCAGGATGAAATTAACTATCTTTTCCAATTAATCATTCACCATAATGATATAATTTCATCATTAGTGATATTATGGTGATCCAACAAAAATGTTCATGTATATGAAATTCCATTTAGAAACATTAACTAGGATAGTATAGATAAATATAGATGATTTAAAATGTTATTCCCCTATCTATTAGCATGTGTAATAGTGGGACACATAATCAGCAATGTCTCACTACATACCTAACCACTAGAATTTCTTTCTCATGATATAATACATATTTTTATTTCTCTGATGAATGACACATGAAGAAATATGATTATCATAAAAAATGATCACCTCACAAATGCTATAAAAATAAAAAATTCTCTAATGCTAAGAATACTACATAATGATAGAGACCAACCTAAAATATTCTCCCCACCATATAGGGATTCGTGAATTTCTCAATACATTTGATCCTAACACTGACTATACAAAATATACTCAAGTAAGTATAATGATAACTGACAACTCATTAGAACAATACATGCAATATCTTCATGAGAATCCAGATGAATCTTTTAATAATCCCCATAACATTCCACTCTCCCAATGATTATAAATATCTTTTGATGACACATTCCTAATAAGATCCTCTACAATGACACTACCCTTCCTCGGGGTATATGTGATATATAATTCAAATGTCTGTAAGAATTCCACCCACAACCTCTGTCTTACATTCAATTATTGTTTAAATAATATATATATCAATATCATATGGTCAAAAAAACTATGAACCCTTCCACACAAATATAATACTTCTATAACATAGAATCATTAATATCTTTGAAATTAACTAAATTATGAGTTTGGTAATTCATATCATGTTTACAATTTTGATTAGAGTTGTAATCTACCACATGATTATTATACAAGTCTACACAAACACAGCCAGTTCTTGAATCATCATAGAAAACCATATACCCATTAACTAGATTAAGTAGCATCAAAATAGGAATCTATTTAAATAATCATTTCAGCTCGTCGAAAGAAGACCGAAACATTTTATCCCTAGTGAATTTCACCCCATTAATTATAAGAGCAGTCAATGGAGACACTAAATTTTAGGAATACTAGAAAAAACAGTGATAGTATCCATAAAGACAAAAAAATATCCACATATGAAAGAAATTTTTTTAATTTTCCAATGAAAATAAATCATTTTACTTCTCAGAAAAAACTGATATATCATACTATGAATGCATGTTCTCTAATAATTTCACTTCATTAATCAAGATGTTTCTTATTGAAATCATTCCATACAAATGGTGACTCCTCATGATTTCCAAAACCAAACTCAGACGGTTTTCGTTCTAATGATTATATCTTGAATAAAACAAACTTTCAACAACAAAAAATAGAAAAAAAGTATAGAGACACTAATTTGAATAAATTATTGGTCAATTTTAAAAAAACAAAATGATCATTAGTTTAACCAAATGGAATCAAAGATTATTCATAATTTCAGTATATAATCCGGAATGTCATCTTCAGTATATCACACTCACAAACTTGGAGGCAATTATAACCCAACCACCGATCGATCACTAAAAACAACATTACCCCCTTTAAGAGTTCAAAAAAAACTTCCCCATAAGGAAAAAGGAATTTTTATAAAGTCCATGAATAATCATATAAATCAATATAACTTCTTGAAAAAGAGGACTATGGTATCAAATGGTGAAAACCCAGGGTGAAAAAACCCTTCACCACTAGGAGATCCAACTAAATCATGAACTCTTTCATCTATGATGATTCCATTTGATAATAAGGAATTAATATAGGTTGTATACATTTTATCAGTTAAATAATAAAATAAAACTCCCTCTCTGGAGGAATCCTACAGAAATATTGAAGGGAAACATCTGGTCCCAAAATATAGTGGTATTATGGTTTCTAATGCTTTCGCCGGGATGCACGCACATCTGTCGGTGGAGGAAATGTAGTTTTTTTCCTACATTCCCACTTTCCAAAGGTAGGTGGAATCCACTCGTTGTTCAGGGACATTTTATCCTTGATTGAAATGGGATGATGGGATGTCAGTTCCTCCTTCAATGGATTCCTCCTCAGAACTCGTATCCTAGTGTGGGTCTCAATTATAGACTTAAGATGTTTTTTGTGAAACTATTTCTAGCACCATATCTTTATGGACACCATTTAATTACACTGCTTTTTTGGGACATTCCAAGGGGTCCGGTCAGGGCAGCAACCTTCGGTCAGGTGAGTAGTCATGTTGGGCATTACTGGCATGACTGGGCACTGGGACCCTGGCCCTTCTATCTTATCTCCCTTATTATAGGGCCTCTAGAGGGAGTGGAAGCTCGAGGCATCCCTCATTGATCACGGGAAATCATATTCCATGGGCATGTATATGAGGTCTTCCTCAGCTTCCCATGTTTAACACAGAGTATCTCGCAATCATAACTTCCAGAGGAGACATATCGGACTGATCTGAACACTGACTAAAGTGGATCAGATGGGTGCAACCCCTGGAGGGAACAATGAAATTTTGGCCAATTCATGGTTGACCTCTCGTTTACTATTGAGGGGAATTGGGTATGAGGCGGCATGATCCCACCGGGATGTGGAGACCCAGGTAATAATCAGGATTGATGATGGTGTGGTTGAATGGAGTGGATGGTCAATAGGATTTAGGCATGATGATGCATCTTATGTATCACTGTGATAGGGAATCAAAGTCTATGTAGTTCATATGACATTGGATTACCACTGATTTGGGTTCTAACGGCTTAGCACAAAATGGAGTGACAACGACTTACCATTGAAAGATGTTGATAATGGCATACTGCTGAATGAAGAAGAAAAGGGGAATATAGATTAACTTCATGCAGGTTGGGGTTGGAATGATGTGATGTGTCCGATACCATTGGTTGTTTTGATTGAACCTCAAGGAGGCTTCCAATGTACCATGCCATAGCATGGATCAATGTCCATAAAGATCGGGTATGAGGCAGGAGTCGGTGAAAAGACGTGAATAAGGACATAGAGTCCAGGTGGATGCTGGGATTGAACCTCTGGGAGGCTTCCTATATACTTTTCCATAGAAAGGATCAAGGACCACAAACTTCAAGATGGATTTTGTGTGCAATGGCTTACCACTAACTGGGGAAACAACGGATTACTGGTGATTGGGGTCCACAGTTTAACATCATACGGGATGAGGGAGATCAGACATGAAGATGGTGGGAGAAACCTATTGTTGGTCTTAAACCTCAAGGATGATTCCATGTACCTTGATTCGGAAAGGATCAAAGGGCTCGTCGTGGGTGCATTTGTGGCATACGCTCTAAGGTAGCCTATGGTGTTGGTGAACCATCATGAAGGAGGTCGTAATGACCGGGGTGCTGGGATTGAACCTCGTGGAGGCTTTCTACATACCTTGCCTTATCAAGGATCGAAGACCATGTAGTTTATGAAATGGGGGCTTGGTTCCCCAATGTGAAGATGATCGGGATCAGTGGAAGGTGGTGGGATTGAAATTGAGGGAGGCTTCCTACATACCCTTCCTTGGAAAAGATCAATATCATCATAGTTCATAATGGTGGATATAGTTTAACATCATGCTAGGTGAAGGTTAACTGACGTGAAGTGGTCAAGACAAGTAGGTGATGGGCTTGAACCTCAGGGAGGCTTCCTATGTACCTCTCCTTGGAAATAATCAAAGACCACATAGTTCAAAAAGTGTGGGTCTTACACTGTATGCTTCCCAAGGAATATGTCATGGTCTGCGTTCACTATTATCCCATGCGAGTCATGATCGGTGTGAGAAACAATAGGTAGTAGAGACATGACGATCATATCGCGAAATGTGCATCTATGGGAGGTGATGTGGGGCTAACAAGCATACCAAAGAAGAAACATGGGATTATGCGTGGTTAGAAGCCCAAAACGTCAGGACTTACTCCACTATGGAGGCCCAGTGGCGACAAATCCCATTGGGAGACGTATTTGGTACCGATGAAAAGAGGGGTTCGGTATCCATTTCCCCCTCCCCCTGGTCCTTGGGACCAAAGAAGAAATGGGGAGTAGGGATGCTTCCCTCGATAAGAAATGCTAGGGGTATACTAGGATGGTTACCATTTTCCAGTGGACAAACACCACTCCCATAAAGAAGATATCATCCCCTGTGTGGGAAGATATCATCCTCATAGAGACCAGTGGGCATGCAGAATGTAGAAGGTGGGGGCACCCTTCTTGGAAGGCACGGGGCAAGATCGCAGTTTAACATCATGTGCTGAGAACGATGATGCTTGGCAATTTAACATCCTGCAGCTTGGATGAGGTGGGGTTTCTCCACACCCCTAGGACATACATCACCATTAGCCTCTACAACTTAGTGATGATTGGGGATAGGCAACGTTGTGGAAAGGGGTGTTATGGATAGAACCATTGGGGGGGTCTACGTTATCATGGATATGCGAATAAGCAATAGTAGTTAGCGTGCCTATGTCAAAAATCATGAGGTAAAGAAACGCAATGGGTAGTATCATCAACAGGACTTTTAAATCACATCATGAAAACCTGGAGGGTCTCACAGGAAAAGGAATTGCAATGTAGAGGGGTTTGTAGGCAGGGGCCTTGTGAAGCTCCACTGCTCTGTATGGAGGAGGGTACATGTGGAGGAGTGTCCTTCACAAAGGGGGGAGCCTCAACCTAATAATTGAGAAGAGGTGCGTATAGGAGGAATATCACGAACTAGAAATGTATTCTCAGATCACTTACTTGTGGAGAAAAGGTGCCTCATGAATAAAGGAATAGCAATTCAATGTGCTTCACGAAGTGTAGTGACCCCACCCTGTCATGAGGATCACATGTATAGGAAGGGTTTTTTGTGAAGAATAAATGCTCCCTGATGACTCGGGTCCCCATGGGGATCCCCTTCCTTCTCAGAGGCCCTTATGATCCCCGAAAGGAATATATATCATAAGAGGGGGTTAAATCAAGGCAAAGGGGAGGCTCTTCACAGAGTAGAAGTACCTCGCATAGCTCAGGGTTCGTAGAGCATAATTCACTTCATGATTCGGGATCTAGGATGTTGAAAGGTTGGATGATCTTCCCCTGGGACATGGAGGGTATTTATAAGGGAGAGGTGTCGCGAAGTAGATCTCGATCGGTGAAAATACGGGCTCGCAAACGTCAAATGCGATCACAGAGCGTCCTGCCTCTTTTCTCCGCGGCGGGCTCGCGAACGTCAAGGGAACTTGTAGAGAGTTACCACCTCCTTGCTCCACGATGGGCTTGTGAACGAAAATATCCCTCTAGGAGAATTACCACCTCCTTGTTCTGCAGTAGCCTTCCGAACATCAAATATGTTTGTAGAGTGGCCTGCCATCATGCTCCGCGGCAGGCGTGGTGTGATTTGGGTTCTATGAATGGTCTTCTCAAGGAATACCCTTGAGGATTTCCATTTAATCTCCTTCTTCTACCATTTTGGCACCAAAAATTCCCCCCCCCTAAGACTTGGAGTCTCAGAGAAATCGAGGGTCAAAGTCTGAGGTTCAATTTTCAAATTCCTTGGTCATTCACGATTTTGTATCACGAAGTGGGATTGTGAGGTCTATAGGCGACGTACATGTCGAGCACGCCGTGAAGCTCATTGTGAAATGGACACACCCTGAACCTCTGAATGTGGTTTCCTATATAAAGGGGAGTTACCTTCTCTTTTTTTCTTTCCTAGCTCTCTGAAATTTTCTTTTTGTGCTCTCGTTTCATGATGCTTGACGTACTCCGTGATTGCCCTCTGTGAATTAGGATTTCGCTTCGCGGCACCCAGTGATTTTTCGACACGGCAATAGGGCTTCACGATCTTCCGCTTGAAGGAATAGGTGGGACTCCACAACCAGGCTTCCAAAACGCTCTATGTAAATGAGATTCACGAACCAAATCTAAAATTGTACAAGTTCTAAAACTGAATGGCTCATCAAGAATCGATCAAGGGGGTTCTCATGGATGTCGCTCGGAGGGATGAGATGGCGAACAGTCTTGGTCTATGAGAGTTAGTTCGGAGCCACTGTGACGATGATTTGTTGTTGGCGCTGCTGTCCAAAATCCAGAAGAACAACCCACTTTGTATGAGGCTACCATTATATGTCTTCATACTGAAGGATGACGTCTTCATCCCTGAAGAAAGTAGGGACGAACCATCTTACAGATTGAAGAGTATGTCGTGCCAGTTCCAATGGTTCAGGGTGGCTGACGACCATGCCCAGGAAGACATCACACTCCTCTTTGTTGATTACCTATAGAACAACATGAATGAAGTCAATGGGAAGTCATTGCAGATGGGGACGTCTCATCCTCTGTACCACACGATACTGAAGGAATCTTTGAAGAACCCGAGGATGGGGTGTTCGGATGAGTGGGACCTGTGCCAAGGTGGCATCTTTACAAATGATTGGGCCTGGGCCTTTTGGGTAGGCACCTCATGTGAGGAGTTTAGGGTGGAGCGGAGGAGAGTGGGTTTTGTATGAGGCGGCTTGGGCCTCCCAATTCCACAACTGTCAACCAAAAAAGCTAATTATGGAGCTATTGTGAAGGTGGTCATTCTGGACCTATACCTTCCATTTACACCATGGGTAGGCTGGTATTAGCCTATGGGATGTACAACAGATTTTGGTGGTCCCGATATTGGGGGCTATGTACGATGAATTCCTCCATGTCATGAGTGCATGGGAGGATCCGAAGCAGATACTGCAGCAAGCAATGGAATTGATAGAGATTGTGTAGGGAGAGGACAACGAATTAGTGAGTGATGTTCACTTTAAGCATTGGTTCATGTAGTTCATGAATTTCTCGGTAGACAGAATAATTCCAGTGAGTCCTTGAACTCTCCCAAATGGGGATCAATGGGGCAAGGAGCCCTCGTAGTGGAGGATTCTAGAGGATAGCCAGTGGAAATCCTTGTGGTTTTTGCGTTAGCATTGAGCAACATCCTAGAGTCTGGCTGGCGACATTAATCACGACTCTTATCTGAGGTTGGATCCTTCCGGTGAGGGATTTCAACATGGTAGTAAGTCCAAGAACATTTTTCATGGCGTCCATGTTGGTGACAAGATGGTAGGTCAACCATGAAATATCGACGCTCTCCAAACAGTATAAGATGATGTGGAATATCGGTGAGGGGAAGAGGCTACAGAGGGTTTGTGGGACATTCCACCTTTTCCATGGGTGGATAGCGGCAGATATCTGGGGGTTTTACAAATACTCAAACCCTATTTCTTCTTTGGGCTTGAACTTCTTCCCATCAATCCTCAAAGCTATGGGGAGTTTTCCAGCCATGTTGACCCCACCGTTTATATTGAACCGGGTGTGTAAGGTAGTATAGTTCAATTTTCACCCATTTCTGTTGCCGAAGGGGGTATTCACTGAGGATTTTCAGGGAACAGAAGAGCACCAGCCATATCTTTTGGCCTTTCAAGGTGAAGTCTTGGTGGAAAGGGCAGACTGTGAGCGCCTTTGCGAGTTGTACACCCCACTCCGATTTGCAAGGCAATTCCAGTGCATGTAGTTACAGACCCTGTAGGTCTATTTGGAGGTTAACTATGAGAAAAAACTATGCATGATGAGGTAGATGTGGCTCATGTTCACAGAGGATGTTGGGATATGCGGAATGAACTACCTCTGCCTACCGCCATCTTTGGGCATTCTGGTTGGCGATGGCGAACCTCCCCGACCATAATGTCGGGGCCAGATGGGAGAAAGGGCATCCCGCGGTTGCAGGGAAACCATGGAAGTGAAGCCCACACCAGTTGAGGGTGAGTAATAATCCATACATCTTGTAGTGGTAGTCGAAAAAGATGTTCTAGAAGAACATAGAAATCCAAAGAGGAGGCTCGTGAGAGGATTCCGCAGGATACCAACCTAGGCTCCGGGGAAGCGGCCTCGCCCTATCGATATGCCGGAGGATGATCTCTTCCCAGAGTCCTGAGACATCATGGATGTAAATAGGAGATTACGTGGCCCTACCATGTTATGGCAACACCTGAACCATCTCGGGATTGATTTATCGAGGATAGGCCCTATCCGGGCTGGCATTGTGGTGCTCCAAGTGCAAGAAGAGTGGTACTTGGCCAAGCTGGATGAAATTGTGTATTCCCGGGGTACCCCCCCCTGCCCAATGAAAGACCATGTAAAGGTGATTATGGACTCCACTACACCCCCATAGTTTTCGGTTTCTGATTTAAGAGAGCGCTTCCCTCTACCAGAAGAATCATAAGAGTCCTCTAGGGGAGATGGGGCTGGGAGAGGTAGCCCATTGGAGGAGGGAGATGTTGGAGATCAAGAGTCAAATCTTGAAGAGTTAGAAAAGGACCTAGAGGTAAAAAATTGGAAACACCATTCTTCAAGAAATTAGTTGAGTTCCTGTCGGACTCCTTATTGTCATCTGAACCATGCAGGAGAGTCTTATATATAGAACTCATTCTTTTCCCTTAGTGTATGAAAATTTGGGGCCTTCGGGATCTATTCCTTCTGCAGCATCTATTTCCACATCCAGTGTGGCTAGGATGCCTATGGAGACCCCTCCAGAGTTTTTAGATAATCGAACCATGTACAGGGGGTCCACAATTTGGGGTCCTGATGACATTATCATAAGAACGAGACCATGAATTCGATTTCCCTAAGTCCCCTCTAAAAATTTTATGACTGTCATTCTCTAACCATGTTTCCTAACGTTGATGTCTATTTTTTGGCGTGTACACCTTTTCAAGTTGTGTGGGTTTCCTTGGCACAGTTGGTCGGGGCTTCTTAAAAAATTCTTCCAAGGGGAATGATGATGGTCGGGGAGATAGAGCACCAATCCAACTGAGTGACAGCACTTCTGATCACTAGTGGGATCGTCAATGGGGACAAACCCAAGATCATTGAGGAAGGATCTGATGTTGAGGATCGATCAGATAGTCCAGGTTCTACCATGCCCAATCAAACACCAGAAGTGGTCCCTACTGAAGTGTTCCTAGGGCCGTTCCCCATGTATGAGCCTGCCAATAGCGCCGACTAAGACGAAAGAGCCTCTGACAAAGAGGATAGAAATATAATCTTTAACTAATAGTGTATGATAAAAAAGAGATTCATTGATGACACCCCACAAGAAAATATGGTTTGATGATATGTATAGACTTCGCTCGCGACTGCGTGGACTGTGTGATGGGGGAGTGGATGCACAGCTTCCCCACATGCTCATGTGAGATCTTGTGGCACAAAAGATTGGGGAGTATGACCATGGCCTTAGTGTGGAATATCGGAGGAGGAAGGAGATAAACATCATAAGGATCTTGGAGGTTGAAGATGAGGTTCATCTACTGCAAGCCTGGGTGGATGAGAATTCCTCTTCCTTTGGCATGTAATTAGATCTTGTATCGCGGCTGAAAGCCCAGCTGGCAGAGGTCGAAGAGGGAATGAAGCGAGCCTCTAAAGAGATGACCATCATTCAGTCCAATGTAGAGCATGCCCAGATTGTGGTTGATGAAATTTTCCCCATCGCTTATGAGGAGGATCAGGAGCTTAACAGGTGACATAAACTCCTGGATTCCACCAGCAATAGGGGCGTAGAGCTGCTACTCTCTTTTGACATGGATAACGAGTCTATATGGGGAAACTACCCTCATGTTCTATAATGATTACTAAACCTCCAACATACTTTCATTCATTGATTTCATGATTCCATAGCATGCATGAGTTTCATTTTTTACATTGGTTTATTTCGTTCTCATGATATTCGTTGGGCGTCCAACTATCATTCCCTAAGTTCACATGGGTCGGGACCGATGTGAGAAACAAGGGATGACCCCCTTATCACCCCATCCAAATGTAGGAGTGCAACCCAAGCTTCGTGCATTCGGGGTTTGATCAACTGACCCGAATTTCTTCGAGGAAATGGGAGAGACCAAACTAGAGAATGAAGTTCCGATAAAAATTGAATTACAATTTTCCTAGTGTTCTCTTGTGCAGGAATGACGTAACACCAAGGGCATTGGAATCAATCTGAACAGACGAGAATTGATGGTGTGAATCATGATACCCCGGTTTCGGAACAATGTTGGGTGGCGTGACAATAATGAATAACTATTGACCGCCTTCGAAACATAGTATCCTTATTGTGTTAGCCTAGAATGGGGATAGAAAATGAGGGTCGACTGCTGACCACGTTCAAAACATGAGGCCTGACTCAAAATTTCATCCATTAGACTTCCCGAACATTTGTCCAGGTCAATAGGCGGGCTATAGGCTAAGCATCCATACTATTATGGGGATCCCTTATACAAGAAAGAGGATGAGTGTTCGAATAATGGTCACGGAGAGCGTGCAAAGTGGATTGATGGTTTGTTCGAAAAGAATACAACACTTGAAATTATACCACCATGTTGGAAGAACATTAGATGGGTGCAACAGTTTGATCATGGATCATTCATTCTTTTAGACTGGAGATATATGGAGAGGGATCCAGAAATGAGGAGGAATATGATTTATGATTTCAGGGGCTGGACCTAAGGTAAAATGATTGGGTGTCTCTAAGTATCACGTGAGGTTGGGAATCAAGCCATAGGTAGTTCTAGAAGATTTCGTGTAGTAGAAAATCTTGTTGGAATGATATAGTGTGGTCTTAGTTTATGGTCATTGTGCTCGGAACATGGATGGTAGGAAACGTTAGAGACACATGGTGGGGTAATTATAAAACCCAACATGAATGAGGACCTGGAGTCTAGGTTACCATTTGTTCCTTGGGGAAGTGTTTTAGTCAAGGGACCGAAAACAAATGTTAGGATGGTCCCATGGGGAAGTTATCATGCATTCCTACATAACTTGTGAGAATGAGAATCTTACCGTAAGTAGTTCTAAAGGGTGTTACGGTAAGGGGCCATTTCCAAGGATAAAAGGGTTGTGCGTGTATGGCCCTCACACCAAAAGAAGTAGTATTTGATTTGTCTTGTTTGTCCTTTATGGTGATTGATTTTTTTGTGAACTGACAGGCCTAGCATAGCATGTCCCAACATCGCCACAAAAATGAATCTGTATGCACGCATTGACAAATGGTATGGTGTTTGACCGATAAAAAACATGGTGTCCCCTTGACTGAGGACGTCATGGTGCAATGACGTTTTTCATCGTGCGTCTAGGAAGATAATGATATAGTTTAGTGTTATGTGATGGGATCAGGCATTCATTTTAAAGTCATGTGGCAAAGATGTGGTAGAGACGTGGAAATAGGGGGAATGTGCATTGTGTAATAAAACATCCCCGACTTGAATGATGTTATAATCCCATACCACACCATATGTGATTCTGTGATAGAAACCTTGGGATAAAGGACCAAAATAGAATTATGAGGGTATAGGGCAGGAAAAACTAACTACCAGTTGAGATGGACCTAAAAATGAGATGTCTGGGTGTTCCTACATATCCCATGAGGATGGGAATCAAGAAACCCATAGTTTTAAAAGAGATCTTATTTTATGTTCTCAGAGCTCGGACAATGGATAATGGAAGTCGGTGTGGAGCCTCGAATGATGCCTTTACCATAGATTTGTCCTCCTAACGTGCAAATTCACCCTCAGGGATTGTGTCAGGAGTGTTAAAACTACACTTGGACATGATGGGGTTAACAATGATGTGCATCAGGTATCCAACATTCACGATATAAAAGGGCTGGCGTGACAATATAGGATGACTATTGACCGTGTTCGAAACACAACATCTATATCGTTTTAGCCTAAAATGAGGAAAAACAAATGATTGTCGGCCACTAACCATATTCGCAACATTGGACATGTATCGATTTGTTTTCTAAAACCCTCGAGGATGTTGCCAGTGATTGTAGGAGAGCCCCTAGGCCTATAATCCATGCCATTTGGGGGTCCCTTCAAGTGTGGAAGATTATGGAAGGCTCAATGAAGTGGAAAACGAAGCCTAAAAAATGGTAGAAATCATGTCCACATAAAATCTGATACTCCAAATGCTGAACCAGATTACACTTAAGAAGATTGGTACATCACCAACAATGGTCAAGGAGGGTTCTCAACATGAGAGTAGCCAATTTTAAGGGATGAGTATAGAATAAAGGGATAGAGAACCCCAAGGAGGGAGAGGTTTTTGGTGTGGTCATTACAAACCTAACGTAAATGAGTAAATAGTCCCATCCCACATCATATACTCCCCTCTCAAGGAAAGGGTTGGACAATAGGCCAAGGTGAAAGTGAGATTTATGAGAGATGGGGATGGGCACGAAGTCTAGATGTTTGGGTTGTCCTACGTATCCCATGAGGATGTGAATCAAGTTGTACATAGTTCTCCAAAGGGGAAATATGAAAAGATCTTTGTTTAAGGTCTTAGAACTCAGACCATGGAAAAGCGGGAATATCCTAAGTAAAGGAAAACATTAACCCAATCCCCAATCATATATGAGTCAAACTCTGTGTAGGAAAAAAGGGAGGACAAGGTATTTGCATTACATGAAATATATGAAAAAGTGAAATTGGTGGATCCCCCAATGATTTCCTTATCGTGGATTTTTCCTCCTAACATATGAATGTGCACTGAGGAATAGTACCATGAATTTTGAAGTTCTACATGGACATGATGTGGTGAAGATGGATGTGAATCATATAACCGATATTTTGGGTTGTATGGGGTTGGTGTGACGATAGAGGATAACTTTTCATCGTGTACGAAACACATCATCCATATTGCATTAGCCTGAAATGGGGACAATCAAATGAGCATCAACTACTGACCAAATTCACAATGAAGGACTTGTATCAATGTTTTTCTCAAAACCCCTAAGGATGTTGGTCTGTAATGGTAGTACGGCCCTTGGGCTGGGCATCCATTCCATTCGGGGGTCCCTATGGATGTGAAAGGTGATGGAATCCCAATGAAGTGAGAACATGAGCCAAAAAAATAGGTGAAAGCATGTCTGAGTAGAGTCCAACATTCCAGGTACTAAATCAGAGTACCCTTAGGCACATTGGTGAATCAATGAAGAGCACTGAGGGGATCATCTTGAGAGAGGCCAGTTTGAAAAGGTGAGAATAAATGAGGGGATGGAAAACTCTTAGAAAGAATAGGAGGTAAATTCCAGGGTTGTTACAACACCTGATGTAAGTGAGAACATAATCCCATACCACATAATATATTCCTATCTATGGGGGGATGTGGGCCAAGGGGCCAAGATGGGGGTGGACCCAAAGATGAGATGCTCGGGCGGTCCTATGTATCCCATAAGGATTGGAATCAAGCCATACATAGTTCTGGAATTGCACATATGTGTAAGATACCCTAACGAGGGTGGTGTACGGAACATCGAGTAACCCATAGTGAATGAGGACATAATCCAATACCACATCGTACAACCCTCAATATAAATAAGGGTCGGGGCCCGAAAAGGCAATGGGGCCTGAGGCTAGGCCTCAAATGGGAAGGCCCAGTCAATTCGTAGTTTAACATCTTGAAGTGGGGATGAAAAGAGGTGTAAGGTACCCCAATCAAGGGAGGTGTAAGGTATATCGAGTAACCCGACATGAGTGAGGACATAATACCATACCACACTGTACAACTGTAAATAGGAACTTTGGCCAGGGGCCCGAAAAGGACATGGGGCTTGAGGCTGGGCCTCAGATAGGAAGGCCCAGTCAATTCACAGTTTAACATCTTGTGGTGAGGATGATTAGAGGGGTATGGTACCCCAAACTAGGGAGGTGTATAGTGCGGCGAGTAACACGTCGAAAATGAGGACATAATCCCATACCACACCATACAACCCTAAATAGGATCTTCGGATGGGGGCCTGAAAAGGAAAAGGACCTGAGGCTGGGCATCCTAGAAAATAGTAGCCATATGAAATCTGGTGCTATTTCCACATCATCACAGCTCTTAATCCCAAGTGGGTAGTGATCGGTGTGGGAAACAAGGATCTGGACTGGGCTTTCCCCATCATATGGTGATCTAATAGCTTATATCGCATAATGGGAATTCATCGTATTGATATAAAATGAGGATTAATGAACCACTGCACTCAATGTTTGGTATATCTTGGGTGGCTCTAATGTCAAAAGATAGTTTTTGACCACATTCAAAACACAACTTCCTTATAGTGACATGGAATGTGAACAACAACTGTGCATCGACCGCTGACCATATTCGCAACGCGGGACTTGTATCAATTTTTTTCTCAAAATCTTCGACGGTGTTGGTCCAATGTGGTAGGAGAACCCCTTCTCCTAGAATCCCTTCCATTCGGGGGCCCTTCTGTATAAGAAGGAAGATCATGTCCCAATTAAAGTAGTGGGTGAAGAATAGTTGTACCAATACATTTTAAAAATCATGCAGTGCAGTGAAAGAGGTGGACACCTCTGGGTAGTGGGACGTACGAAAGAATTGAGATGAGATAGGATTGTATTGAGGAAAGAACTTACACCACACCATATTTCTTGACCCAAGGGGATGTTCTGGAATTTGGGAAGGGTAAATAGATGAAATATCTGTGGATTCCTATGTATCCCATAAGGATGCGAATCAATCCATATGTAGTTCTTGAAGGCCATGTAGTTTGAAATCATGTGGTGAGGAAGTGGGAGGATAGAAGAATGGGGAGTGGGCACATGCTGTTACTGTTATAATCATAGCATGAGTGGGGCTATGGAAAGCTACACCATATCATGCAAGGATCCTCCATGAGAACTATACCGAGGGGTAATAGTTAAAGAGTAGTGTTTGGAGGATGGACTCATGACAAAACGCTTGAGCATTACTACATATCCCATGCGGATGGGAATCAAGAAACAAGTAGTTATTAATAAGTAGTTTAACGTTGTGAAGGATGATGCATAGTTTATTGTCATGTAGGATTAGACAGTTTAAGGTCATCCTAGTCCAGCTATATTAGGAACTGTATCACTTGAGAATCATGTAATTCTAGTGAAGAGTTATACGCTCACCATCCATGGTCACCAGGTAGTATGCTCTATTGGGGTAAACCCCTGTGAATTATGTAAGGCCTTTCTTATTTGGGCTCAAACAAGGGTGGTTTCTATCCAAGGATCATTGGTGTCCAGAGGGCCAATACCAAGTCGCCTTGAAGGAAAGACCAGAGGCAAACCTTCTTGTTAAAAGCACTAGCTATCTTATTCTGATGACTTTCCAGATTGTGTAGGGAATAAAGAATATTCTAATCATGTGCTTTCAATTCATCCAGATGAATTTTGGCCACCTTATCTAGTGTCTTTTGGTCATAAACCACTATGCATAATGAAGAATGCTGGATATCGATGGGCAGGATGGCCTCATCTCCGTACCCCAAGGAATATGGGGTCAAGAGGGTGGAATTACGAGCTGTCATCCGATAAGCCCAGAGGGTATTTGAGAGCTTGTCTGGAAAACTCTTCTTATCTGGCGAACCATTTTCTGCAAGATGATTCAAAGGGTTTTGTTGAACAACTTGATCTATCCATTTTCATTCATGTGATAGTGGGAGGTAAGGTTCGAATGGATGTTGAACCTGGTGTAAAATTTCATCAGCTCATCTGAACGGATATTCGTGTTGTTATTGGTGAGGACGACGTGAGGGACTAAAAACAGGTAGATTATATTGGATCTCCCGAAGTCAATTATAGATGGGGCCTTGACCACCTTGAGTGGATCTGCTTCTTCACACTTGGAAAAGAAATATTTGGCGGTCAGGTTGAACCTACACTTGCGAGTTGTCACCGGTGGATATAGTCCCATGACATCGGGTCCCCATATCACGAATGACCAAGAGTACATGGTGGAGGGGAGAGGATATAGTGGCCGATGTAGGATATTAGAATGAATTTGGAATGCATGAAATCTCTTGGAAAAATCGATGCAGTCATGGATCATGGAGGGATAGAAGTACCCCTGGCTTTGGATCTGATGGGACAGCTTCAACCTAGTCTGGTGAGCCTCATAGGAACTAGCATGAACCTCATGCATGACTTGAGAAATGTCGACTACTTGGAGGCAACGAAGGGAAAAAACATCTATCCCGCGTTTGTAGAGGATCTGCTCAAGACTGGGACCACTCGAGAGGGTAAACTGTAGTGCGTGGAATTAGATTATCTCACACTCTACCCAATCAGCCGGTAGGTAACCATTTTGGAGGTACTCGATAGAGGGGACACTCTAGTCGTGGGTCGGTTCATCCACTACATCTGAGAAACCTTGGGGTACTGATGTAGAGTCTATGGTGGTACGATGGCTTACTCGTAGGCCATCTTCATCATCATGTTTGACGGGAAAAATGAATCTCTAATGTGCCACATGTATAATTAGATCATCCTGCTTGGATTCTGCATGTGATGTAGCCAAGCCGGTCAGGGCATCACCTTGACTATTCCGAGATCGAGGGACATGAGTAACTTCCGGCCAAGATGGAATATGGGCCATTAGCTGGAGGGTTCACTCCATCAATGGAATGAGATCTAGCATTCTAACGATGTAGTCACTGTTGATTTTCTTTTTGACTAGTTTGAAATCCCCTTTCGCATGAAAATGGGGCACATCGATCTTAAGGGCCAGCTCAAAGCCAGTGATAAGAGCCTGATACTCTGCCTAATTGTTCGTGTAGCCTTCCTGCAACAGTAATGAGTACGGAAGAATGGAAATCAGTGTGGGTAATGAAGACAATACCCAGACCCACTCTGTTTAGTTTGGGATCATTTATTCTCCTCATGGTGGGGCTCCGGGAGGCACCATCAAAGTGCATATGCCAACATGGGATGACATGATCTACCAAGAGGATTTCATCTTCAAGAAAGTCTATCTCTAGGTGATAGTCTTCATGGGTTGGATGGGCAGCTAGAAAATCATCCAATTCTTGGAACATGACAGCCTTCTGAGGCACAGACCTGATGTCTAACTGCTGGAGGATTACTGCCCACCGTGCTAGATGGCCAGTCAGCATGGGGTGGTTCAGAATGTACTTCAGCAGGCCCACCTAAGTAATGAGTTTTACCTCATGGTGTTGCATGTAGTGTCATAATATATGTACAATGAATACCCGCACAAGGAAGCTCTTTTGGATGAGGGATAATTTGGTCTACGTATCGAGGAGCATGTAGCTGAGGTAGTATAGGTTGTTTTCAATTCCCTTATTATACTTCTGTGCGAGGAGGGCACCGAGAGATCATTCCAGGGTAGTCACGTACCTGATCAGTTGTTTTCCAGAGATGGGTTGCATTAAGACTAGAGGCTGGAGAAGAAACTGATTGATTTCCTCGAACACTGTCTGGAACTCTTCGTCTCACTCATAGGCGGAGCCTTTCTTCATGAGTTGAGAAAAGGGATTACACTTTTCGGCCAGATTCACAATGAATCGGCGTATGTAGGATAAGTGGACATGGAAACCTCGATGGTTTCGAATATTTCTTGGGGAAGGCATCTGGATAATGGCCTTGATCTTATCTGGGTTGATCCCGATGCTCCAGTACCTGAAAAAAAGGCCAAGAATCTTCTCAGAGGAGACCCCAAAGGCACACTTCAATGGGTTCATCTGCAGGTGGAAGGAATGAAGGAATACAAAAACATTCTCGGGGTCCTTGAGATGGTATTTTCACTTGAAATATTTGACCACCAGATCATCCACATTGCATTCCACCAATGCCCCGAGGATTGGCTAGAATATGTGGTGCCTGGACCACTGATAGGTGGAACGTACATTCTTTAGGCCGAAGGGCATAACCTATTAACAGAATGTACCTTGGGGTGCCTTAAATGTTTTTTACACCTCTTCCGTAGGGTCAATTCAGATATAGTTGTATCTAGAGTGACCATACATGAAAGAGAGGGCTTCGAACATAGTTATAGCATGGATCAAAAATTCTGTCACTGGAAGGGGAAATTCAACCTTCAGATAGTGACGGTTTATATCTTGGATGTCGATGCAGACACTGATTTGTCTGTTCTTATTATTGACTAGCACAATTTTGGCTAGCCACTAGGGGTACATGACCTACTTGATGATGATATCTCTGATAAGATTGTAAACTATGTCCTGGACCATGGAACCATGAGAACGGTGCATATTTCTGGGAGGCTACATAAACCGCAATGATTTTCAAGGAGACCAAGGTGGTGGATGACTACCTGAGGATCTAGTCATGGCATCTGGTGGTATCTCCAGGAGAATACATCACGATGCTGCTTCAAGTAGTCTATGTACCACTGCTTCTTCTCAAGGGAAATGGCTACACTGATCAATGTGGGTCTCAGGTCCACCTCGCTACTGAGGTTCACCAATACCAGTTCATCAACCATAGCGGAGACGTCCTCTTCAAATATGGGGGGAGAATCCTCTTGATCATCTTATTCTCTTACAGAGGGGGGATATTTAGTGGAAGGTTATTCCTCTGGGATGACAGATCCTGGTGGGAGGTTGTTACCAGCCTGGGCAGTGGTGGACATCATATTCAGAGATTCATGTGCTGCTAAAACCATAGTTATGAAGGAATTTGATCTAATTTGATCTAGTATTCGGCCCAAGTGTCCACTCTTGATTATATCAAAGTAGTAGTGGTGCATCTTCTTGAGCCAGTTAATTCTCATCCCGATGAAACAGACACGTATCATGTACTGTCGTTACCATGGGCTAGACATCCTGATACCATATGATGGTAGGAGGCTCTAAGATCACTTGAGTCTATTTTGTGTAGGAGTAAAAGGTGATTTTCCATCTTTTCAATGACATGGTAATATGCTTTCCTCTCATACCAGAGACAAGAAAACACTGCCCCATGTTAGGGGTTGTGGCCTCTAATGGATGGATCTAGAAGAAGTAGGCGTCATTCAGACCTGCCCTGTGGTCAGTTTCAACCGTGGTGGGATCAAAATCACTTGCATGAATCTGTTTTTCCTTGAAATGGTAATAGTCAACATCTAGGTAGCGAGATTCACAAGAGAAGAAAGGAGATGAATCACCTTGGAGTACGCCTACTCGGCCATTACAGGAGTACTTGAGGCACTGTTGATATGATGAGGGGATAGCCACATGTAGGTGGATCCATGGTCTGCCCATCAATGCATTGTACGCGGTGTCCTGGGATACTACAATAAACTCAGTGATGGAAACTAGGCCATTGAACTGTGTCTTTAAATGGATCTTACCAACTGGGGTCTGCTCTATCCTTTCATATCCCGAGATTCATAAATCGAAGGGAGACAATTCATCTTCAGATAAACACAACTTCCACAGTGTCTTCGTCGGGATAAGAATGATCCCGGAGCAGGTGTCAACGAGGAAGAGGAGAACCTCCACACCATTAAATTGTGCGGTGATGTATATTGAGTGGATATGTCCTTATATGGGAGAGTTGTAATCCTCTCCAGAGAATGAAATGAAAACCTATCATTTAGTGTTCTTGATCGCTTCAGCATGAAAATCTTCTATAGTTGATACCCCCATCTCAAACTGTAGGGGGATTCTTAAAGTCTCATCACGGGTCTGATGCATATTTAATGATAGGCGAAGGGCCTCTTGGATGGAAAGCCTCACTGATAAGCTGTAAAGGTGATTGATGACATCATATTTCTGTTCAAGGCACATACTTCTTCTTACAGGAGGCTGCTCTTTGATAGGAGGCATGTTGGGACCCACTGGTTGGACCGATGACTGTCTGGGGATGGGCATGTCCCGCCGTTCACTAGTCGAAGCCCGAACAATAGCTTCCATATGAGGACCAGATAAATGAGATCAACCTGTAGTAGGGTGAGGTAGGTCGTGGCATGGTAGAGGTAGCTCTGCCTGATCCAACAGAAAAAATAGTGGTGGCGGTGGGCCCAACTACACCGGATGAAGAGGTTGTGCGTGCTGAGTTCTATGTTGGGCCTTTGTCTGGTCTCACTAGAATGAATGACCTGGCTGAAAGTGCCAACTGATGTTCCCTTATGACCCATGTGTATGTGACTCTGCCGAAGTTGGCATCGTTTGGGGACATTGGGGGTGTTTGTAAGGCTCTCCTCATCGTCAGGAGTCATATATGGAATTACCAACTCCATGGTATTATCCAAAGTGTACCATTTACTATCACATGAAGATCCATTACATACTGGTTGGATTATTAGAGGAAACCCCATCTCTAGAGGCATGAATTTGCTGAGAGTGTGGGATTATGATGGTATTGGTAGGGCCCATAGTTTTCCCTTGTGTCATCGATGTTTCTTCTTCTGGGAAGAGGTTGGCTGGGATAATGATGCAGAAGTGGCGACTACTGCCTCTGAAGGCTCTAGTTGATTCAGGCATGCATGAATGATACCATGTGCACAAGAAACAGTTTTTTGAACCATCCAGTCGTCATACTTCTCCGACTCACGATTAAAAACCCGATACCACTCACCCTCATCGTCACTACTGTTGTCTTGACTTATGAAGACGCATTCCACGTGTGGAGGTGTTGGGCCTAGCCTGACTATGTTGTTGTCGACTGGGTCCTGAAGCTAGTCTTTGAACACATAGCACTTCTTGAGGGTGTGCCCCAAAATCTATTTATAGGGGCAATAGTTGGGACGATCAGTTAGATTCTCCTCTTACGGCCTTCTTCACTCGGGCAAGCATACAATCCTCTACTTTAAGGCAATACAGAAGTTACCAAGGACATGATTCTCATTGAATGAGTAGGTCCGATATATCTTGTTCGAGAAGGGTGCCCTTCAAGCCAGAACTAGATGAGGAGTTGTAGGAGCCTGTCGAGGAGGCGGACCCCGATTGTCCTTCTTGGGAGGTGGCGGATCATTACGTTGGGGCATATGCCGATTCTGAGGCTGAGGCTAATGAGCTGGAGGTTGTGCATAATGTGGAGGGCCTCTACGAGGCTGTAGGGATGGTGCCACTGGTAGCAATTCTACTTTCCCGAGGGCTTCAATTTGGGCCACCACAGCAGGTTCGGATCTGAAAACCATCATTAATGGAATTCTTGGGCAATGGACATACCTGGATGTCCTGTTTCAAGGCTTTCTCCATATGTTGGGTCTTATCAGAGAGTTCTCAGAATCCTCCAGGGTAGTTCTTGGTGATCAGAGTTGGAACTAGTTACATCTTGGCATTCCCTATGAACATTTACAATTACCGCACCTGAGTACGTTGCATGTCATGGGAGTATTTGAGACATTTCCAATGGGAGATAAAGCCTGCAACACACTAATTAGTCCATTTCGTGCACTTGAAAAGGACTATGTTACTTGTTTTCTGAGTGGTGGAACTGAACTTGTTGAGGAATTTTCAGCAAATGTCCTACCAACTAGTTACAAATCCAACAGGGAGCTAGAAATTCCAAATTAATGTTGGCCCCTCTGATGTTTGATCCAAACATCAGAGCATGGAAGCCTCCTACTATGCTGGAGTCCCGCACATGGGCCCACACCTTGTGTTAAAGTGGGAAAGGTGCTGCGGCTGGTCCCCTATCCAGCAAAAGGGGGAGAATGTGAGATTCCTGAAACATGGAGGTGCCGACATATCATCCACCCATACCGGGTATGGATAACCATCAAGTAGGACTGCCTCTTTTCGTGTTCTAACTCTTCAAGGTGGGAAATGAGTGCCGCCATTGGATCATCTGGTCGGGGGTGCCTGTCATGATGGGTATCCCTAACAAAAAAAGTGTTGGCAGTTTCTTCAACACGATAGACAAGCTCAACGGCTCGTGGAGCGGCAGGCGGGGCGTCTTGCGGGGTAGCTGGGGGAACCTGAGTTGGGTACCTGGGATTGTCGCACCGTTCCAGAGGGTTTGGCGAGACATTTCTCACCCTCATTCCATGAGTTCGGACTCCAGACATGTCAATGAGAGCATCATGATCAGGGTTTCCTGATGGCGGCTCACTGAGGGGAAGTTGTTCTTTCCCCTGAGTACTGGCCTAGGATTTCCGTAGTCGGGCCATCGCAACGTGGTGCATTTATCCAGGTGTTCATCGACCAAAATATTCTTCTCAACAATTTTTTGCTACAATGTGGCCTTATTAGAGTCTTCCTCCATCTTTTTCACTGAGGTGGACCGGTCAGAGTGCTTGGAAGCTCCGACGTGTTGTTTACCCTTACTAGGATTCATGATGAGTATCAATGCCTTAGTGGTCCCAGGGATACCATTTAGGTTCCTCTCCTGATGTGTAGTCCTTCCCAATGGGTCCAACCGTGCTGCCACACCCTCAGAAGTATGTATCCCTCAAGAAGCTCCAGCTTTCCCTCCTCTTCCACTATATCGGCCATGTTGATCGTAACCCATCCCACGGGCATGTCTTTGATGTCTCATATCATGTCAGGATGCTACTGTATAGGACATAATATGAGAGCAGTATACTGCCCCCATCCGTGGATTTTCACGTTAGGGGGGAAGCATCCTTGATAATTTTGTAGTGTACCTTGATATTCTGAATGCATTGCTACTGGACAGTCCCATGGAGACCTGGTGACTCGGGGTGCGAGGCCATAGGGAGTGGGGCCAAATTGACTCGAGGGAATTTCTTGATGATTTCTTCAAAATAATCTTGGCTCCTGGGATAATCCACTCACTGATGATGAAGAATAATATGCATATCCCAGAGGGAGTGGTGGAAAAACTCAACTTCCTCTAGGGTGAGGGATTCTTGTATGCATAAATTCTGTGTTGTCACGGACCAAAACATCTCGGGGAAGTGGTCCACTATGAGGATGTTCCATAAACCCCTCAACTCAGATTTAAGATTTCGCCCTTCATTTCCCCACTCAAAAACATGGGTGGCTGAGGAATTGGCAGCGATACTGATGCAGACCACTGGGACAGCAGGCTGGCCGGTGGAGAGTATGGAGAATTAGTTGATAGGCTACTGAATCTTGGGCTGTCTTCTGAAGAGTGTATCGATCTGGATACTACATTGGGATACTAAGGGATGAAAACCACATTTCCTAGATTTGGGGCTTGGGATAATGGTGATAGGAAGTGATGTTTCACACCTTCCATTGGTCCCCCAAATATCTCTCTATGATCTCTTGTGGAGGTAGAGCGCGCTTCTAGTGACGATGGTGGTGATTTCATGACTGTAACATGCAGGGTCACTATATTTTCATCAACATATATATACCTACATAGGTAGGCAGTAATCCTACGGACCTATCATTCCGAGAGCACCAGGATTATGCGCCATGTCCCTTCCATGACCCTTGACTCGGATGACCGAGAGGAAGGTTCCTGCGTTGAGTCATACTCCACCTCAGAGTCTATAAACTAGACGGGTCTAATATCTATTTGTACCTTCCTGGATTTTCTCTTATGGTGGAAATGGCCTGCCTTCCTGCCCCTGGGTGGCTCCTCGGGATAGGGTAGATTTCTGACATAGGGTCCTTCAACCACACTGGTGCTAGGGTCGAGAGCGTTTCCCCACATGAAAGTCGGGGTGCGAGGAGAAACATGAAAAATGTTAGAGGAGACAAGGGTAGGACCTGCATGGGTATCACTAGAGTGGTAAAGACCTCCTTTAGAACCAGAAGAAGAATGGGGAGGGCCTCCATGCTTTTTTTTTCTCGGGAAAGCATAGTACCAGGGGGATCCTTGTACTAGTCTAGCTGAACACGATCAGGACCCCCATGCTGGGTACAATTAGAGCGAGGCTGGCCTTCTCCCCTCTGGTTTCCGAGGTAAGGAGGACCATCACCAATTTGTGAGGGACATGAGGAGGATCCCCGCATTTATGTGAGACAAGATGGGCAATGTCCCTACACTGGTGGTTAGGGGTAGGAGGAAGGACACCATTCCTGGTGTAATGGGTACAAGAGAGCCTTATGTTCCTAGTATCAACGCCACAGGGATGACTTCAGTCAGATTGGGGGTGGCACGGGGCAGACCTCAATGCCGAGCCTCGAAGCGGGGAAGGCCCATGCTATCTTTGGTAGTGGTATGGGGATTACCATCATACATGGTGACATGTCTGTGGGTTGGTTCGTGGTGGCCACTGCTTATGCCGGCGACGAAGAGAGTCGACCCAGCCTACCCATGGGGTATTTGGGGCCTTGATCCTAGTCGGTCATATATGTGCCACTTCTTATTGTTTATAGTGAACTAGTAATATGCGTCGACAGTGTCTTGGGCCACATTAGTCGTCGACGTTGACACCACATGGCAGGCATCCTCCTCAGCTTGCACCTGATGTTGGCATCGGTTCAGAGGAATAGGGGCTGGTGGGGCAGGTACATTGGTTACCTGCTCCACTTCTAGCATGATCAGGCGACGAAACTAACGCGGTTGGGTGGGAGAACTTGTTGGGAACCCCTGAAATGGTACTATTGATGGGCTGGGCCGGATGTCACCTACCTCATCAGCATAAAGCATGGAGTGGTCAAAGCATTCTGAAGAGAGGCTACCGAAATGGTTGTATGCCCGTGTGGAGAGTAGAGGCTCTATGTGCGGCCCTCAGGGGCAGCATTGGCGATGAAGCGCAGACGCCTCTAGATCTAGGTGGGCCATATACCGGGTCAGGATTATTCCTTCCTCCTCATAATGGAGAACGAGGTTGTTGATTACCCTCAGTTGAATGACCTCCGACAAGGAGAGGGGGTGCGGGTGCCCCCTGGTTGTAGATGTATAGGCCATCGTGGGAGTGGTGAATCTAATTGGAATAGCTGTGTTGGCGCTACCCTTGCCACTGCATCGATGTGCAGGCAGAGATCGTATCCCTAAAGCAACAAATTTATTCCTAAGAGTAGAGAGATTAACACTCCAGTGCTGAATGAAAATGGAATGGACAACCAAATCCCTATTTCCATCCCATCATCCATTCATGGTAAGAGGGATCCATAATTTCAACGTCACTGAATGGGATGTCCAACATTCTACTCCCCCAACATCTAGTGACTTTAACGTTAGGCCCGCTATTTGCTTTGCGGGACCCAGCACTAGATAACTGGATCTAGTGACACATTAATCCATTGATGCCTCGAGCGCTACTAATCTCTATATTGAGGAGAATAATTTCATGTCGGGTTAACCATTTCTATTTCTGATGTTTCATTAGGGCGCGTGTACATCCTTCTGTGGAGGACGCGCAGATGTTGCCCCGCATTCTCGCTTTCCAAAGGTAGGCGGCATCTGATCCTTGTTCAGAGACATTTTCTCCTTGATCGAAATGGGATTATGGGATTTCAATTCCTCCATCCATGTATTTCTCCTCAGAATTCATTGCCTAGTTCGGGTCTCCCTTATAGATTTAATATGTAGTTCGTGAAACTCTTCGAAGCGCATTATTTTCATTGACACCAGTTAATTACAATTCTTCTATCGAGACATACCAAGTGGTCTTGTCTGGGAAGAAACCTTTGGTTAGGGTAGTAGTCATGTTGGGCATCACTGGCGTGTCTGGGTACTTGGACACTGGATCATTTTTTTCCATCCCTTATTATAGGGCTTCTTGAGGTCGCGGAAGCCTGAGGCATCTCACATCGATCATGGGGAATCATATTCAATGGGTATCTATATGAGGTTTTCCTCAACTTTCTATGTATATCATCGGGTATTCCGAAATATTAACTTCCATCGGAGACAGAACGAACTGATAAGAACACTGAATAGAGTGTATATGATGGGTGCAACACCTATTAGGAACACTGATGATGGGGACAATACGTGGATGACCTCTCGGTTACTGTAGAAGGGAATTGGGTATGAGGTGGCATGATCCAATCGGGATGTGGAAGCCTGGGTAAGAATCAGGATGGATGATGTAGTGACTGGATGAAGTGGATAGTGAATGGGCTTGAGCCTTTAAGAGGCTTCCAACACATCCTCATGGAATGATATCAAATTCAATGTAGTTCATCTGACGATGGATTACTGTCGATTTGGGTTCCAATAGCTTACCGCTAAATGGAGTGACAACAGCTTACCATTGAAAGAGGCTGACAATGGTTTACCGTAGAATGGGGAAAGAAAACGGGAATACAGATTAACATCATGCTGGACATGGGTGGACCGATGTGAAGTGTCCAGGACCATTGGTTGTTGGGAGTTTTCCTTAGGGAGGCTTTCTATGTACCCTTCCTTACTAAGGATCAAAGTCCATGTAGTTTGGCTGTGGTGAAGGAGTTGGTGAACCGACGTGAATAAGGACCTGGGGTACAGGTGGATGGTGATCTTGAACCAATGAGAGGATTCATACGTACTTTTCCTTGGGAAGGATCAAAGAACACACAGTTCAGGATGAATTTTGTGTGCAATGGATTAATTTGACTAGGGAAAAAATGGCTTACTGCTGATTGGGGTCTATAGTATCACGTCATGTAGGACACGGGCGAACCAACATGATGATGGTCAGAGCGACCAAATTTTTGGCTTGAACCTCAGGGAGTCTTCCTATGTAACTTTCCTTTGAAAGGATCAAAGACCTCAAAGTTCATGGGAGAATTTAGGGCATATGCTCTGAGGTGGCCTAAGGTGTTGGCGGACTATTGGGAAGGAGGTCAGAATGACAGGGGTGGTGGGCTTGATCCTTGTGAAGGATTCCTACGTACCTTTCCTTAGTAAGGATCAAAGACCACGTAGTTTAGGATATGAAGGCTTGGTCCACCGACGTGATGATGATCGGGACCAATGGAGGATGGTGGGATTTATCATCAGAGAGGGTACCTATATAACCTACCTTGGAAAAGATCAATGTCCTCATTGTTAGGAAAATTCGATATAGTTTAATGTCAGGCTGGACGAAGGTGAACCGACGTGAAGGGGTCGGGAAAAGTAGGTGTTGGTCATGAACCTCAGGGAGGCTTCTTAGGTACCATGCCTTGGCAAGGATCAAAGACCACGTAGTTCAAAAAGTGTGGGGATTACATGCTAGGCTGCCTATGGAAGATGTCAGGGTCGGTGCTCACTCAAAACCCATGTGAGTGATGCTCGGTGTGAGAATCAAGAGGTACAAGAGACCTAATGATCACGTCGTGAAAGGTGCGTCCGTGGGAGGTGGAGTTGGGCTTACAAGCGAACCCAAGAGGAAACAAGGGGTGCATACGTGGTTAGCAACCATAGAATTCGAGATTTACTCTAGGATGGTGGCCCAGAGTTGAAAAATCCCAATGGGAGAGGGTTTTGGAACCAACGAAAAGTGGGGTCTGGTGTCCATCTCCCCCTCTCTCGGGTCCTTGGGACCGAAGAAGAAAGGAGGAGCAGGGATGTTTCCCTCGGCATGAAAAGCTAGGGTCTTACACCCGGATGGTTTCCCTTTCCTCGAAAACAAACACCACTATGATAGGGAGGATATCATCCATAGTGTGGGAGGATCTCATCCTAATGGAGGCCAGTGGGCATGCATAATGTCCATGGTGGGGGCACCCCGCCTGCAAGGCATGAGGCGAGATCATAGTTTAACGTCATGTACTGAGGACAATGGTGTTTGAATGTTTAACATCCTATAGCTCAGACAGGGTTGGATTGTTCTACACCATAGGACATCCATAATGGGTAGCCTCTACACATTAGTGAAGAGATTTTACATTAAATGTCGTGGATAGGGGGTGTTATGCAGTGAACCATTGGGGGTCCACATAAGCGTGGGTATGAGAAAATGAAATACATGTTAGCGTGCCTATGTAAAAAAGCATGAGGTGAAGCAACTCAATGTTCAGTATCATCCAAGGGAATTTGAAATCACATCTTCCAAACATGGAGGGTCTCACGAGAAAAAAAATTTCAATGAAGAGGGGTTCATAGGTAGGGGCATTGTGAAACTCTGTTGCTTTGCATGGCAAAGGATACATGTGAAGAGGTGTCCTTCATGATGTGGGGCGCCTCAGCCTAAGCATATGGAAGAGGTGCATAAAGGAGGTGTTCTTCGTTGTGGAAAGGTATTTGTAGATCACTACCTTGTAGATCCAAGGTTCCTTGTGAAGCAATGTATCGTTAAGAAATGTGATTCTTGAAGTAAAGTGACCCTACCTTAGCATGTGTATCACGTGTGCATAAAGGGTGTTTTGTTAATCATAAATTCTCTATGAAAACCCGACTCCCCTTGGGTATCCCCTTACATCTTGGAGGACATTAGGCTCTGTGAAAGTCATCCCCCTCGAAAGAGGGTATTAAAGCAAGGAAAAGGGGAGGCACTTCATAGAGCATATGTACCACACACAACTCATATTTTGCAGAGAAGAAGGTTCTTCGAATTTCGGGAGGTAGGAAGTTTAATGGTCAGATGATCTTCGCCTGGGACTTGTGGGGAGTCTAGTATTTATAAAGGAGAGGTTCCTCGATGTATAGCTCGCTCAGACTGATGAAAGATCTTACTCTGCAGTGGGCTCACGAAAGTCAAATGCGGTCACATAGCGTCCCACCTCCTTGCTCTGTGGTGGTCTCACGAATGGTAACGGTGCTCGCATAGAATTACCACCTACTTGATCTTTGGAAGGCACATGAATGACAAGGGAGCTCATGGGGCATTACCGCCTCCTTGCTTCATGGTGGCCTCACGAACGTCAAATCCGTTCGTAGAGTGGCCCGCCTCTTTGCTCTGTGGCAAGAGCGGTATGATTGGGGCTCCATGAATGGTCATCACAAGGAAACCCCTTGAAGATTTCTATTTATTAATATTATTATCCCATTTTGGAATAAATAATGATCAATAGGAAAAGAAAAGTCATTGAGAACAAATTCTTTAACAACAAAAAAAATATAGATCTCTTGGTGGGAAGGTACTGCACGACCAAACCTCAGTTCCCACTCTCACTGAAACACCCATGATAACTCATCATCCCCATGGAATGAGACACACTAATGATAAAAATCACACTCATCACAATGAGAAATAATACAATAAATCATGATGAGGACATTAAATAGATCATCATTTGGAATAATATTATACTAGACTAATTCTCTATTATCAGTTGACAATAAGAAATAGAGACACTGAAACACCATCCCTTTGATATTTTCAATAGTTATTGTAAACTCCACAACTAAGGTTAGGAATATTGTTGGAAGGTTAAACAGGTCAACAAAATATCCAGATATGAACAAGTGGGAATAACCAATATCAAATAAACAAACCACTGATGAAGATGCGGAAAAGATGGAACGTCTCACTTTCAATGGACATTTATTTACCACCATTTGAACTCATCTAATACATTAAGATGCTTCACTACTAATACATATGGCTAGATCCTTATAGTCTTAGAATCATATTACAACACCACAATACCCTATTGAGTTTAGGATCCCTAATATTTTCTTGGTTCATAAATAGCCTGATAGAAATTTTGTATATATCCATAATTTCCACAACTACTACACATATTTTTATGTGAATTATGTGAACTAATGGTGTGTCAGATTTTTCCACACTAATATTAAGTAATAAGAACACTATTATTATTGACTGAATTTTTTTCAGAGGCATACTATAGAGAACCACCTTAACCACTCCTGTGATGATCTAGCCATGTCCTCTATTTCCAAGGAAGGCCACAAGAAGCATAACTAAGTGGAAGAGAAGGGGATAAATATCAAATCATTCTTACCATATTCATTTCCACCATCATGTTCATATCCACTATATCTTCATATGTTGAAATATTCACCATAAATACATATTTTCTAATATATGGTTACAAAACCTGTAGGTAATTCTAAGCGTTCATCTACTTTTTATTCACTACATCTAGTGAAAAGAGATCCATCTCATCAAACCAATTAGTGTATTCTAACACCAAAAACTCACCCCACTATAAAGAGAGGAATTATATATACTTTACCATCATCAGAGACTCTGTACAAAACTATTGGAAGAATATAGTCTTAAAAAACTTCTAATTCAAGCCCATATGCATATACACCTATACCATAGAATCCCACCGTTACATGGTAGGATCCTGAAGACTTAATGATTCATAGTTCACCTTGATAGTAACTAGCATATCCAAGAAGTAAATTATCTAGTATATTATATCAAGAGAGTCCTATGAATCTTTAGGTTCATTTCCACATTTAAAGGATGTTGGATTCTTACGCAAGAACCCAAGTGATTGATCTTATTCTTCTACAACTAAAGTTTTTACCTTAACAACTATGTTCTATGCTTGTGGAAGATATCAATAAATAGAATGACCTTATCACATTAATGAATCGATAAAGTTATAATCCATCATATTATTACCTTGAGGGGAATTAGTTGTATCCCCATGATGATGTTTCAGAACATGTCTCATAGCCATACAACTGCACACTGAAACAAAATAAATGATTAGACTTGAAGAAGAAAAGGAAATCATCATTGGTCTAATGGAATGTAATCAGAGAAATAATCCACATGGAGGAGTCTATATAGAATATATGATTATTTATAATGGGATTAATGGTACTATTAACACCCCTTGGTCAATATTGTACACCATCTTAATGTGCAATAGGATAATGAATCATCACACTGAGATTATCCATACATGGTGTAAAGGGAATGCAGTCACTGACTTAATGGAATTTATGGGATCTAAAATTGATTAAATGGTCTAATTTTCTAGTATTGGATCCTCTTCTTCACAAGGGATAATTTTGTTATTAAGTATGCATTAGGGATTCCCTATTTTATACCATAAATATTGTAATTCATTTTTGTTTCAGTTCATTCATTTAATATTATTATTTTAATAAATAATATGCTCAGAGTGATCTTGAAAATATCACTTCACATTAGAAGAAACATGATAAAAAAATAATATTAACATCAAAATCTAAAAACATGAGACACACATTGAAATATCCTATAATTAAATGAGTCTGGTCATGGTATGTGCTAGCTAGGTACTTAATACAGTCCACATCTCAGGTCTCGATATTCCAATCTCCAGACTAACCAACATGAAATGATAAGAACTCTTGAATATTGAACATATCTATTACTAAACTATAATTAAACAACCCATATACCCTCTCAAATTTGTACATGACATGACTTTTCACAAACCCAAATGAAATTTCCAATCCCTATAGGTTACCGACTAGCATCTGGGCATCAAACAACAACTAGATAGAATGTTTCCACCCAACACGAAGAAAAACACATAACATATATAGAACATATATGATAGAAAAAAAAGATATATATATTCGATTGTACAGGTAAAAAACATAAACCAAACAATTCAACAATAGAAACAATATCCAAGTATAGGTGAAACTACAAAGGGCTATGAAAATCGTAAATCCCAACCACCCCATCTAATAACATGGGAATATTCCCACATGCCTACACCAGAAAATCAATATAGTAGATATAAAATCTTACTACTTCACTATAAAGCATATCCTTTTACTTAATTGAATGACATAACCATGTCTATACACCACTGAAGGGGTACGTACGGTGTGAGATAACATACATAGTATGGTCTCACCCAGATGTTCTATATTACATATTTGAACAATAGTCCATGCATTCTCAACATTAATAAAAAATAATGATAATAGTTTAATAGTTTTTAATCAAAAATCATGAAAAAATAGTTTAATTTCCTCCCATTAAACTTTTGAAAATGAAGAAGTCAAATTAGGTTCAAATAATTTGAAATATTTATATCAAAATAGATATATCAAATCAAACTAATGCATGAATTAGATAGTGAACCAAATCCATGGTAGTAAAACAAAGAATTGCAATCTAAAAAAAAGGATTTGGTAACATCACTCCAAGGATCACACTAGGTCAAGATAGTCCATACACTCGCACCTGACATAGAAAATCATGTGTTCATAATGCACTAGGAATATTTATCGAGTCTAGAGAGAAGATGAACAACTTAGTGAGTGAACCATCCAATCGGTCTTGAAAACACCTTGAACAATAGTCCAATAGAATAATCAAAATACCCATGATAAAACCCCAAAACAACTGACTAGGCCTATTAATATATCTTCCACCTATGTGCCCAATGATTCTTATGTGCTCTATTTTCCAAACCAATTAATCAAACCATTGTTAAAAAATTATTTCACAAAACCATTTCTCAATTCATTGAAAACCATTCTCTGTTTACAAAATTTAGAGGGTAACCACACATTAAAAAAACCCAATTCCATAGTCAAAAAAATCATTCAATAATTCAATTTCATTCAATAGAGAAATTTCTCAAAAGAAAATCTATGTAGTTCACCATCATAGGCTGGAGAAGAAAACCCATACATCAAACATGGGTTGCACATTCTCACTGTAGAATGAACCAACAGGGAAGAACCAAATATAACAACGGAGGACCTAGAAAACATTTACACATCTTGTAAATTATCAAATTCCACAAAAGTGTCCTTATAGAATATGAATGAACACATACCTTGAGAAACAATCACCCACCACACCACAACCAATTAGGAAATTACTACCAGAATAGGATCACACAATAGGTCTAGAAAGAATAAAAAATAAACTCCACCATGAGTTTCCACATCCGATAAAATAATGCATTTTAACTAGCACAATAAAGGAAATAATGAATCAAAATGGATTAATCTCCCAAAGCGGTTCATTCAAACCTCAATCATTATCAATTTCCAAACAAATAAATCTAGATCAAAGAGAGTCTACCAAAATCACTAGATGTGGGATCTAGGATGAGGTAAATGAGGGATGTTTAAAAATGAATTAAAAATAATCTAGGGTAGCACACTAAAATCCATCTTCTTGGTAGTTACATGGAATTTAAATCCTTTACATTTTTCATAATCCACGATTTGCAGATACGATGAAAAACCCAACATAATTCTATAAAAAACCTATAATTAAACATTACATGAATGTAAAATTTAAACAGTATGTACTTCATTCATATGGTGTACTAGGTTCACAACATCATCTCTATTAAACATACATTTTCTGTACTCCCATTACACATTGTGTATTTCAACTACAGACTATAGAAACTGTATATTTATTTTAAATACCTCAAAATATTTTGGGTATTATCTAAACATAGGGAGAACCCTTAATATCAATTTACACACTTTTACCAAGAAATCATTGACTCAAAAAACATGCCTCCCATAAAATTTGGTTATTTTTCTCAAAAAATGATATTTATCTTTAAGAGTCCCACTGTGAACCAAAATAATTATAAAAACAATAAAAGGTATGGAAAATGGTTGAAAATGTGTAATAGGATATTGTACTATGTTTTCAACATTTAAAAAAGCCATCCAGTACATTTCTAGAAATATATAGAAATTTTAGAAAATTAAGCACAATGTAAATCCACTAAGAAACTATATTACACGATTGATACATTTCAGTCACTTGATATATTCATGAGTGATTACATTTTTTCATTTGATTGGTCAAGATGTTATTGTTGATCAAGCCATATACATGTGGCCAATCTTCTTTAGTGATCAGTTTGATGAGTTTCAGTCAGAGAAAATAAAATTTCATAATTCTAGTAAAAAAATTAGATAAGTAGAGACAATATAATAAAATATATGGGATGATGGTGTAAGATGATGAAATTTTTCATTGTAATTTTTATGGAACACATGAGATATTTTTACCTTTTATGATAATTCATATTTATGATTTAAAAATGGAAATGGAAATTATCTTATAGAGACCGATATATGACATTTTAGATGATGCATGAAATAATACACCTATGTTGTATTTTCTATGATTTTGTAAATGGAAATATTTATATGGTGAGGTTTGGTTTCTCATATGATATTTTGGTTATACAAATAGTTCATAAGATAATTCAGTTATACAGTGTGTATATGATGATTTACAGGGTAACATTATGAGATCGTATAATAGATATATCTGAGGAATAAAATAAAATGAGATATATTAAGACAAGAACATTTTGAATTAATTTTGAATGAGATTCGTGTCATATGAGGAAAATGTAAATTTCTATAACTAAATATGGAAATATTATTTAGACAATACATAATGAATATAAATTAGTAGAAATGATGAATATAGAAGATATATATTTCTGAATAAGTGAACCAGTATATAACTATATTAAAGAAGATGATTAAATTTTTAGATCAACCATGCGATATTAGTATGAGAAAAAATAGAAATAATATCATCATTCAGAGTTTGATTGGATTCCTATGTATTATATTATTATCATTCGTAAAGATAAGTGTTTTTATGGTTGATACAAAATTATAACTTGTTAGTTCCAATAGTTTTATGAGATTAAATCTATACAATTTATCGTGTTCACTTTAATAATGAGAAATTGATTTTGTTGGTGTGATAATAACTTTCTATCACTGGGGGTAGAGTCATCCACATTGAGGTGAGCCTTTTTAAATAACTTATTGTGAAATTACATTTTCTACATTATTGTGTAACTTGAGATCGAAGTGATTGAAAAGTATGAGACTGGAGAGATATGAAATTTCCAAACACAGTAATCTACCCCCTCACATTGTCTATAAACTATAATTTGATGAATAATTTGGAATCATATAACATTTATACTCTTTGGTATCTATCTCATTCACACAATATGAATGACCACAATTTTTTTTAAGAGAAAATAAATCATAATGTATACTATAATAGAGTTTCAATCATAGAAATTAAAAATGGTTCTTTATATTCTCTCACCAAGGCTTATAGTTCCATACTATGTTATATATGGATTCATTGTTCCTCATGAAGCCTAAAAAAGGCCCCTATACAAAAAAATGAATATTTAGAATGATGTAAATTATTGGAATACTATATTACCATACTTATCTGAAAAGGATATGATGAAGGTCATTGAATGAAAAACTATTACTGTTATCTCAAATAAGATTTATAGAGCATACAGGGGAAATAAAAAGATGAATTGGAATATCTAAAAAAATAACAATATATTGAATATTGTAAGATTCATGATGATGATATTATTGAAGAATTTTTTAGTAGAGTAATTCTAATTTTCAGCATACATAGAGGGTTTGGAGACACTCTAGATGACTCTATTGTGGTAAAGAAGCTTATGAGGATGAATATTTCTAATTTTGATGAGAATTTATTTAGTATAGAAGATATAAATATTTATGTCCTCAACTATTTTTAATTTCATTACACTATCATAGAAATTGAAATGGAATGTGTAATTGTATATAAGAGAAAAGGATACTGGGAAAATTAATTTCTTTTAAAGATCTCATAGGTATGATGTTATAGGAGAAGTATAACTAATACACTGAATGGGATAATATGGAACATTATATAAAATCACCTTCATTCATATAAATAAATTTCATGAGTTGCGTCAGAGGTAATTACAGTATTAAATTACCATTAAAATTTTTGAATTGTTATTATGATGTACATTTATCTACTAAGTGTCCTCGGAAACATCAAATAGAAAATGATAGTGAGAAATATTTTATGAAAAACCCATACTGTAGATTTCTAATATTCTCAATCAAAAAAGATAAGATTTTTTCTTTTAATTCATTCAGAAATAACTGTTTCTCAGTTGAAGAAGGTGTGTATGATAGATAAGAAGGTGGTAATATGGAAACGTCTAAAGATAAGGGTTGAAGAGTGCTCCTAGAACAAGAGGGAAAAGTGATAATCCTATAAAACTTTTAATCTCAATATAATGGTGATATTTTATAATGAAATAGTTAATCTTAAGGAATATAAAATTGTAATGGAGATCAAGAAGCATATGAAATAAATTGTAAGACTGGTAGAAGATACCACTCAACTAAAAAAAGATAAGAAAAATAAAATAATATTTTGGATGAAAAATAAAATATTTTCAAATAAATTGAGATGATGAATCTTGGAATTTAAATGAAGATTAAAATAATTTAATGCACTAATTCCACCAAAATAATAGGAGAAATGGCCATAGATAAACACAAATGGTAGAATCATGAAACCAAGAAGCATGATAGGGAAATTAAATGCAACTAGAACATGGATATTGAGATGAAATGATAATTTTTTAATAATCCTATAGAAATTATATACCAAAATAAAGATGAAATATTATGATTATTAAATGTATAAAAAATGTTTTTCAAGGGAGATAACATTCTTGATAAATATTTTATAAATTTACATTCATAATAACTAAATGTTTTGATGTCAAACAAAAGTATCCTATTATTTAGAAATAAAAAATATATATTATGGGAGTTCATTTGTTATATATATTCAAGGAAGTTCTTAAAAAAGTAAATAGTGAGATCCTCTCAATAAATGGTATGATATATATAAAGATAGTATTATTTCCAGATTGAAATGTTTTATCAAAACACAATATTTTAGTGGTTCGGCTTGTGTTGGGGAATATTTTTTCATAAGGCCTATAAATTATTGTATTACATGTATCGCCGTAGAATAATAAGTCTGTATGAATCATGATTTATATAATAATAAAAGGTGAGAAGACATCAATGGAATCAACAGTTTGAAAATAATCCTATACGGAGAAATATTTTTGAATGCTTTTAATAGGTGTGTGGAAGGATTGATCTAGAATGATAAACTTCTAACGTTTGTGTTACATTTATTCATACACAATTATTTTACTATAATTGGTTTGGAAATTATTAGAATAAATTATAGATAATGAAATTGTAACATATAGTTAATGTAACATTTAGATCTAATAAATCTATGAAAACCTTGGATCATTGAAATGAAATGTTCATATCTCATTATAGGTGATTTAAAAAAGATGATTTTTTTTTGAAATATGATGGTATAGATTTACGATATTGAAATGATAACACTCTCAAATTCAAATTCATTATAATGAAAAAATCAGGTAAGCATCAAATCATAACTAAAAATGTTTTTTTTTTCATAGATTGATGAACAAATTACTAAGTTTATCAAAATAATATGATTCTATATATGAGGTTATTTTTAGTAAATATGGATGAATTATTAAAATATTAAATGATGGAGATATTAAAATAATGGGACTAGGGAACCCGAGGCATCCTATTTCAAGTTGGAAAGGTATGTAAATTTTTTTATCTATGTATGTGAGAAAGAAATGATTTATGTTATAGAAGACATAGCCACATCAGAAAAATGGCTATAAAAAACTCATTATGTAAAAATTTGTGAGAAATATTACAATATTTATATAATATTCAACATTTTTTGTATAACTTTTATAAAAGTAAATAAGTTTAAAAAATATGACAGATAATATAAGATAAAAATCATATAAACCACTAGAGCTGATCTATTTTGATGTTTTGGGCCTATGAACAAAACATAAGCCATTAGAAAAATTATTTTATCCATTAATTGATTAATTAAAATAGATGAAATATATAATTTTTATGTCATGAAAATAAATGGAATTATATATATTCAAGTTTATTAGAAGTATTATAAAAGGGAAAATTGATCTTATTTGAATTGGATAAGATAGTATAAGGGTAGTGTGTATTCCAAAAGATAATTTAATTAATATCTTTAAAAATATGGCAACAAACTAAAATATAGTGCTATAAACAAACAATATTAAAATTCTGTACCTAAAATGATGAAAAATATTTGGATGACATGGTTAGAACAATGTTGGAAGAACATGACACATCAAAATATTACTAAATACATGATATCTTAAATACTGGAATCATTAAAAATAGTAGTCTCTTAAAACCCGATAGTAAGATGAAACCTTATTATATATGTCTTATAAGTAAAAAAAATATAAACAATTAGGTATTTGGGATATTTTCTATTATAAAAAAGAAAGAAATAATTGGAAAAAAATCAATTAAAATGGCGATGAATGAATTTTCCTAGGATATACACCAAAGGGAAGTTTCTACATGTGTTAAAATAATATGTAAGAAATAATTTTTGATAGTTAATATGTTTTAGTTATTGATGACGAAGAATAATTTGAACGATTTGTCTCATATAATTGTGAGGATGATGACGACAGATATAGATATGTCACTTAATTAATTAAAAGTATAAGTCCTCAAGAAAAATAAGAAGACTCTAATATCTCGTGTGATAATGAAATGATTTAGAAATAAAAAGAGGTGTATTTCCATGATAATATGATGTGTCAAAATAAAATAGGTATAATTTCAGGATTAAGAATATATATAAGTATTGAGAGCTTAATTATTTACCAGGATTAAGATTGAAAAAATAAAAAGAAATATATATATGTAAAATACACTGTTTTTCTCTCTTGATTTGATCCAAAATATAAATAATAAGCTTTAGATCATAAATAATGTGTCTAGTCAATGAATGTGGAACATGATTAGATTGAAAATAATGGGACCTAGTATCTTTTTTCCAAATACAATGAATATAAATTTTTTAGAATCAATTTGGGCATTAACAGAAAGATTGATGGAAATGTTGAAGTGGATAGAAATAAATATGGATTTCTTACACCCTTATAGTTTAAAATAATTGCATGGTGTTTGATACTGTACATGACACACAAAACCAATCTTAAACAACCTAGGAAATGTTGTACAAAAATATTAACATGAAAAATTAGGGATTAAATTCTTGTCTAGAAATAAGAATATCTAAATTAAGGAAGGTATTTGGTTTACACAAATATAAGATGTAATATTTTTTTATCAATTTATTAGAAATAAAAAAAATATCACTTAAAATTAACAGATGTATTTTTCTTTAAAAACAATAATACTGGAAATGAATTATTATCTAAATTAAAAATTTTTTTCTAAATTAGAGAATAAAATTATAAAATATTATATTATATGTATTAATTTAAATTATTTACCATTAATATAATATTTTATTTATCCATGGGATAATATTAAACATAGTTTTATACAGAAAATTTGTATTTTTCAAGAAAGTCGTATCATCATGTTTTATAGAAATATTTAAAAAATAATTTTTTCAAATTTTTAATTTTTTTAAAAAATATAATTAATATTTTAATTAATAATTTCAAAATAATCTCAGAGGGATTTTTTTGAGAATTTTCTTGTTATATTTTTTATGAAGATTGGTGAAAAATACTATTTTGTTCAAAATTACCTTTTCATTTTATGAATTTTAAAATTAATTTTGTTTCAAAATTATATTTAAATTAATTTTAGTTCAACTATATTATTATTAAACGAATTTGTGTCTTTTTTACCTATTATATGTTTAAATTTTATATAAAAATGTTTTATACTTAAGAAAACGTTTCTTTGTAAAATCACATTTGACCCATCTACTAGTATAATTTTAAGTAGAATTTTCCAATTATATGAACATCATTGGGTATAACGGATTAAAATTTGTGAATAATAATAATTAACATTATATAATATCTTCAACGTAATTTTTTGTTCACTATAATTAGTTAAAATGGTAAAAATTAATTACCACAACAAATGTTGAAGTCGGTTTACCAGGTGTAATCCTAAGAAGATATGGGTAAAATTGAATTTAAAACATACCTAATTCCAATTATATGGACATATATAGACCTTATATCATATAAGGATTATTAATGATCCATTTTTTATCCATTTTAATGATTAAAATATAAGGACCTATACTCTACATACATTGATATTACTTTAATGTTGGAGAATATTCATTATAATATATAAAAAACCACTGAAAGGATTGTATAGGTATAGTGTATTTATAAATAGAGAAACATAAAAAATAGGTTTATAAGACATATTTATTGTATCTCTATTATTTTATCATTCCTAGACCCATTTTTGATATATCCTTCTTAATACCCTTCTACATGGCCTGGGGAAAAGAAACATAAGAAAGGGTGAGCTGAAATGTTCAGTTATGATAAACAAGGTAGATATGAATCAAATCATAATCATAAGACAAAATTAACCAAAATTTGAAATTCGTTCCCTACATATGAATGATATTGATATCGTGTCATGGGATAAAACAGGAATGTTTGTAAGATTAATTAAATGTAATCCCAAAAGTCATAACATATAACATGATGTTTTTTGGCATACACTTAAGAATTGAAAATCATTTCATATTTGTTATGGCTCATTTAAAAGACCATCATAGTAGAAAAAGTCCATTATTGAACCATGTTCACTCCTACTTCCATCCATGTATTTGAGAATTAAGATAATTTCCTATTATATCCGTATATATCTCATGAGATATAAATTTTTAACCAATGTATTAGAGGGAGATATAGGTCCCACCGATCTCATAATTAAATCATTAATATGTGTCTCATAATAACATAAATCATTCATCATAACCAAACGAATACAATGTATTTATTTAAACATAATTCCACCATAACCTAATCCACATAAAAGAAATGTATTTTGTAAATATAATTCCATCAAAAACACAATAAAATTATAAGAACAATAAGGATATTATAAGTTAAACCAAACCCTTTTAAATAATTACATCTTAGATGGAAAATAATTTTGATATAACACTTGATATTAATTCATGATAAAATTATCCTTTCTTCTTCACACTCATATTGTTTTCTAAAAAAGATGTGAAATTTTAATAGAAATAAATTTCATTGAAAAAAAATTCAATACATGTATAGCAAGCTTCATGGAATTAATGTGTTATGAAAACATAAAAATGTGTTCATGCTGTATAAGATAAAAAACATTCTCCACATACTTTGTCTTGAAATGTAAAAAGTACCTCGCATCAAATAATGAAAAAATATTATTTTCATTAGGTTTAATTAAAATTCAAAACTACGTAAAATTGCCTTTAATTTTTTTTAGAATAATAGATATAATATGTCTTATTTTGGAAACATGGACATGGATGATACTTATACCCTAACTAACGTATAAATAATTTTGGATAATAATGACATTTTGAAACCATCACATACCTTAGGTATGATATCCTTCATATGTATTGAAACAAACCTATATAGTTATTAGAATAATTTCACAAACTTTTTTTGCATTATAGCCATTTTTATGATATCATATATGATCATATTATTTTCTGTTTGTTAACACCATTTCATTATTACTTGTTATTCAGATATTAACTAATTTATTTTCATATGCATGTTTTTCCGAAAAGGTTTTGGTTTTCCTTAATAGGTAATATATTTAAATTTAAATTTATATTAAAATTATATATATCATATTTTTTAATTCTATACATTTATATTTTAATTCTTTAATGTAGATCAGGTAGATTAAATAAAATCACATCGTGGAGATAGTAGGTCGTACGTATATGTGAGAAATTATGTCATTACCTTAATAGTAGAATTGGTATTGATATGAATGGTTTATAATATTTCTTAATCAATATAATTTTATAATAGTCATATATATTTATTATTTAAATTATTATACTCATCCAAGCATGGTGGTTGCAAAAAAAAAGTTTACACCACGGTGTGGAGACGGTATGTTGTACGTACTCACACGTGGTGATTTAATTTTTGGTATGATGGATTGAAAGTGGGATATTGTGGTTCGATAATTATAATAACATCTCATTATATAATCTATAGTATATTTTTTACTTTATAATGAAAAAAAATCATGAAGAGTAAGTTGAATAACAAAGGAGTTTGAATGAATTGGTAGAGGATATTGCAGCTTCTTTTTTGTGCTTCCTCCAACTATCCTCCAAGATCACGGGAGTTTTTCTTTGAAGAAGAAAAAAACATTTATAATATAATTAATATTGTCTAGAATAGAAATTTTCATGGTATTTTTAATAATAAATTCTCAAATCAAAGAGAACATGTGAGGGAGGAGGCGGCCTTTTATAATTGAGGTGAGGGAAAAATTCGGGATATCAAAAAATATTATTTTATAATAAAATCATAATACATTAAAAAACAACAAAATGACCTAATTTCTAAAATTATAAGAAATATACTGGGTATCTCATCAACTAATATATTTTAGAAAAGTTATTAAATTAATTAAAACCTTATCATTTAAATTATCACTTAGTTATCGCATTTAATTTTTAACTAGATTAACAAATATTTAAATATTAAAAGGCATAAATATTTACATCTCTAATGTTTTTTATACCATAAATTAATACCAGATAACATTTTACACCATATAATAATTGGTATATATATTTTTTCATTTTTTTAACAAAATTTAATAAAACTTTATTTTGATAAACAATCAATAGTTTCAATCTTAACACTATTAAATTCACTAATTTTTAGAAATATTAATATAATATGTTAACTTATAAAATCCAATATTATTATATTCTAAATATGTCATGGTTATCTATAAAATTAATTTTACATATGAATTATACTTAATTATATTTATTTTCACATTTTTAAAAACATTTATTGGTTATCTCTATAAAAAAATAATTACAACATCAATTATGGTGTAATTATTAAATACACAAATTTATGGAATATAAATTAAAATTAAAATAAAAAATTGAAGATAAATCCAACATATTTCAAGAGAACATTTTTGGTCGAATTTATCTTCGGTAAAATCCAACACTTAAAATGTTATACTTATTAAATTATAAATTTTAAAACATTAACATTACTTTAAATAAAATAATATAAGTGTCACAATATATTCTATATGAATCCAAATGGTTACTAACATGACCCTTGGATGGTTATGATTTATATATACTATACCAATAATGTTTGGTCATGTTTTTAGATATTTTGATGGTTATTATCATTATAAGAAAAAAATATTGATTTCTCATCAGTTGATTAATTTAAACATCATCAGTGTATAGGTTATTTACAAAAAGTTACAAATATTTGTAAATTATAAATAAAAAAATTTTATATTTAAAATGAGTATTTAAAATCATACTAATTTTCTGTATAAACTTATAAAAAAATTTATATAGTATTTAAAATTCGAGTGATACAAATTTTACATTTCTATAAATAAAAATAAAATAAATGTCCCGATCTCATCCAAGTGGTTTCAAAGTTTTACTATTTCGACACATGAATGATTTAGGTTGAAAAAAACTCATAAAATGATACTTAAGATAGTTTTAGGGTAATTTTACAAATGTATTTTAACCGAAAATTACTATATTTTCACTTTTACCATAATAATAAAAATTTCTGAATTTACTATTCATAATGTCAAAAAATAAAATAAATATATTTACAATTGTTGGGCCTACTGATTCAGAATATGTAATCTATTAAAAAAATTCATTCATTAAATGATAATTAATCCCATTGTTGGAAATGGATAATGGGTTTTGAAAGTTAAAACATTGTAAAAGATTGAAATTTTTATACATTAGAATTTAACAAAAAATTAATAGTAAAGAAAAAGGTATATTGAATGGTAAAAATATATTCTATTTATACATTAAAACCATAAAATATAATAATTTAAACATATAAATTATTTCGATGAAGGATACTATTTCCAATAAAATTTTAGTGTATTTATAGTACTCATAATGATTTGAATGTTATCAGGATAATATTAAAATTTTATCCAATGTAAATTTTTATATCTTTCATACAAAGATCATTAATATTTTTTCGTGTAAAAATTATTATTCTTTAAAATTCTTAATTTGAAATGTGTTCTCCATTAATAGGTGGAAAATTTCCATTTAAAAACATATAGGTTTTTATACATCAAATATGGTTTATTAATGCCCTATGACTAAAATATATATAAGATAAATATCAAACATATTTTATTATGTATATAACATATATATTTCTTTAATATAAATTAATAGTATTAATTCCATCGATATAATAATATTTATAAATTTAGAATTGATTTATATTTTTTATAAAAAATATTGTTGCGAACGACTTCACAAAAAAATTTCATAAGATAGTTATATTTATTCCCTCTCTCCTAACAGCTTAGTTAAAATTGTTCTTTAATACTAAGGGTTTCTAATGAATTTCATAATCACATGATTGTGTGAAATAAAAGGTATTGAATAATTAAAATTACTTAAAAAATATTTCAAAAAAACATCTCAGTGTTTCTTTCTACACCTTTTAAATTGAATTTCTCCCTCAAAATCATCATTTTGATATAAACAGATCAGTATTTATATCCCTCGTCATATCCTCATGTTTCCACATAGCTTCCTCAAATTTATAGTTCCATCACAAAAAATTATCCAAGAATGTGGTCTTGTTTCACTGAACCGTTTCACCATGATCTGGAATCTCTATTAGTTATTCTTAATAAGAAAAATCTTCATCCTGTTGTTTGACTTCTGATTTTAGTACTATTGGAACCAATGCATTTTATTTCTAGTAAATGGAGCTTGATTTATATCTATTGTTTTCTACATTGGGTTGATCAAGGTTTTTTCAAGTTAGGTGATATTATAGTATTGGATGAAGCAGGTGTTTATGGTGGCACAACTTCATAGTGCTAACCCAATTTTTGGGCCTCAAAAGTATGATTTTTCTTTTTGTAAAAAGGATAGTTTTATGCATGGTAGTTCAAAAAGAATGGTTATCGGACAGTGAAACACTGTTGGAGGATGTCAACTGGAGGTATGGCGAATTGAATTTCCACATAAAATCATGGTACATGGACCACGATAGAAAAATACTTTGCACTTGGAATATGGTGTGCAGGACGCTAACAATTCGAGGAAGGAAAATAATTCATAGGAGATTTCATCATTATAGGATTCGAGGCAGAGTTTTGAGAAGCCGTGAAGGGTTTCATATATAGAAAATAGGGTGTGATTTTAGTTGGAGCGTTAGTAGAATATCGGTACATGGACTACGAAGGCTGAATGGTTCGTGGTAGCACATTATGTGGTAATGATTTGGAATGTTCCAGATTTTACGATTTTATAGATCTATTTTCATAATTAAGAATAAGTAATCACTTCATTAATGTGCACTCCTTATATTAAAAAACTGGTAGGATTTCATTGAATTCTAGAGTGGTTCGATGGACGAAAACCCCCACGAAGGATACTTTGATTAAAAAACATTGAGGAATTGCAATGAAACACAGAATAGTTCCCAAAAGTCGGATAGAGGAAGATGGTTCGAGGAATAGATTTTATGGGTGTGTATTTTCTCCATAGAAAAGAAGGATTTATGTGGTCATAGTTTTCAGAGGGAATACATGGGGAGGTGTCTCATAAAGCACTCTGAGGATGTGATATAGTGCGGTACATAGAGGTAGTAGTCCGGTTTGTGGAGGAAAAGTTCACAAATGATAAGTATTTGAGCATCAAGGAGTCAACCTAACTGATTTGAGGGATGCATTGTGTTGTACCTAAAACCTTATTAAGGCAGTGAGCCTGGCATAGAGTGATTGTGAAGAACCTTTTTAATATAAAACTAATGAAAATTAGTGTACATTGGTATGACTGAATATCTATTGATGTATGGTCCTTGTATTATCCCATATTGGTGATCCATGTAAAATTGTTATGTGTTCATTCTATATTTTAATGTTCAAATTACTACATGTTACCAAGAGATATATTTAAAAAGTTCCTACCAACGTAGGAAGTAGATATGCCTCTTTAAAATAAAAATTTGACACCCAAATCCACCCCTCTCCACTAAGGGTGTTCAAGGGTCCTCCATGTACATGTGAAGAATCAAGTATGTACATTATCAATAGAGATACCTGAAGCACATCATGAACATTAGATATATTCATTATAATAACTAAATGGTAAGCTAACTTCCCAAAAAGATCCAAAATTTCAATTAAATAGATACAACTATGTCTTGGAATTCCATTATTTATAAGTTTCATTACAGTCTTCCACAAAATATTCATTGAAAAACATTTTTCACCCACATTAAAATCCTGGTCTTACCTTATGATGTCAGCATAAGTCTTTCTTAAAATTTGATCTTATCTTATTGTTTTTGAATAGGTCTAACTATTTCTTCCATTTCATGAACATTGTTAGGTATTAATCTCTTCATTTCACCAACATCATCCCAGTATGTTGTAGTTTTTACATATTTCTATATAATGATTTATAAATATTCATCTCGATACTTGGGTGATAGCTATTATTGTATGAAAATTCCATCAATGGTAGGTGTGTATCCAAACAACCATTGAAATCCATATAGAAATATCACAACATGTCATCGAGAGTTTTAATTTTCCTCTCGGGCTGACTATTTTTCTATAGATGATAAGTTATTCTGAAACATAACATCGTATTTATAGCCAATTTATGAATTCACTAGAACATTGAGGTAATCCTCAGATCTTGATTATATATACTATAAATTGTTACTCAATACAATCATACCACTTCTTTTAAATATATCCCTACAATTTGATAAAGAGATAAATCCTCTCTAATAGTAATTTTGTTTGACAACTTTATATATAGTTAAACTATAACCTATATAGAATATAATCTTTTAGATGTTTTTAGAAGTCTGATTACTAACCAAGAAATTATATACATAATTAGAAACATCTCTTTTCATTGCATCCCTCCAGATATACGCGTTTATGTCCATGTACTTCTTTGTCCTTATTAGTTAAATAGAGAATGAATTACTATGAGCCTCATCTCATATATTCGTCTTTAATTATGGTATTGGAGGAATACAAACTCATTTCTAGAACATTATTAGTCAATCACATTCATGTTTCAATTTAGTATAATTTTTCACCTTTCTTTTTTTCTATACATCTTTCTACTACACCTCCTTAATCTTCACATAAATAAATGGTTGAACGTTCATTGGAGAAAGATATGATTTCTTCACATCCATTAAAATTTCATGATAGATGTCTTTCAAATCCATATATATTGGATCAATTGTTATCCTCAACATTTATAGGCTATCATGGTTATTTTGAATCAATAAATATTCCACCATGTTTTCTTTCCTAGGGTTATAATATATTTTGAAATTGTAATCTTTAATCAACTCCAACCATTTTCTTTGTTTCATATTCAGATCCTTTTATGTGAAAATAAAATATAATCATTAACAATCAGTATAAATATCACACATTTCACGATAAATATAATCCACCCATATATTTAGTTCAAATATTATCGCAGCTAACTCCAAATAATTAGTTGAGCAATTTTCCACATGGATTTTTAACTGTCACGAGGGATAATATATCACCATATAATTTTTCATGAGAACACATCCAAACCCCTTTTGGATATATCATTATAAATCAAAAACATTTCCCCACTACAAGGAATTGTGAGCATAGGTGCACTAGCTAACCTAATTTTGGGTTTTTTAAATTTCTCTTCACATACATCCATCTACATGAACAAAACTCCATTTCGAGTCAACATTGTGACTATATTAGATGATTGTGAAAAATTATTCACAAAACATTGATAATATAAATCCAAACCAAGAAAAAAAATCTAATATCAATTATCGTTGTTTCTATCATCCAACTTTTGAGAACATATTTGTTTACAGGATCCAAAGATATCCCCTCTTTTGATATTATTTGACCAAAAAGGAAACCATATGAAGCAAAAATTTACACTCGTTAAATTTTTCTTAATTGTTCTCCTTTATCAGGTTATTTGGTTCAATTCGCAAGTAATATTCATTTACTTCTTTATTCTTTGAATATACAAGAATATCATCTATAAAGACTTCCAAATATTGTTCAATGTAGTCTCCAAAAACTATATTCATTATATCCATAAAGATAGTGGGGGAATTATTATGTCCAAAACGAAACACTATAAATTTCTATTGTCCATACCATATACTAAATATTGTATTTGGTATGTCCTTCTTCTTGACCATTAATTATTGATATCCAAAAAAAAGATAATCCTTGGAAAAGTATTGAGCTCAGCTTAGTTGGTCAAAGAAGTCATCAATATGGGGTAGAGAATATTTTTTATAGTGATATTGTTAAGTTAAAAATAATAAAAATTCAGTTTCATTGATCTATATTTCTTCATAATAACAAAACTAGTTATCCCCAAGGTGACTCGCTAGGGTACGTTATAAATTTTTCATGATTATCATGGAGTTTTTTCTATAATTCATGCAACTCAATTGGGTCCATTCTATATGATGTCATTGAAATAGTAATAGCGACAGGTGTGAGTTCTATTGAAAACTCTGCCGCACTATAAGTCCCCATCCTTAAACCTTACTTAATATTGAGTTAATACAAGATTACACATTGAGGATCTTTTCAGGTTTAGAGTTTTAAGGAATTAGATCATAAAACTTGCATTACATTCAACATTTAAACAAAGTGGTTACATAAAAGACAGGATTCATTCATCCCATCAACGGAAACGTATTTAAAATAAAACTTGGATTCTTTCTTGACACATCCTTGACATTATCATCACATCACGTACCTTTCCCTTGTCCTGTGAAATTTTTTTTAAAAAAATGGGATGAGCATAAAAAAGCTCAGTAAGGGATATAAAAATATGGAAAGGAAACATGAGTTTATATATACATAAGAATGAAATCATACATTACCCATAAATCATAGGCACTTTAACATACCTCATCAAACCATGAATAAATCATACAAATCATAAGACATAAAGGTAACTTGAGGCATTCATAACATTCTTACGTAGGGAGTAACCCTCTTGGTTACGTTTGGAATACCCATCACAGTATATTCCCTAAATCTCTTCGGAGAAACTTTAACATTTCACTCCTTCGCGTTACCCAATGCATTGGAGAGCTATATCAGGCTCACCCGCCCTTAGTTTATCACGGAACCACCCGTCTTTATAATAATTCCCAAGAACCTCAACATAATCGTATCACATAAAACAGGCATAAAGGAAACATAACATTTCCACCTTTCAATCATAATATATCAATACAACACATTGATATAAAAACATTATGAAAACAATTTTCAATACCAAAATAAAAGAAAAGTAAAACATGGTATTTGTTTTTCTTTTAAAAAAAATGTATGGATTATAGAGGAAGCCAAAACTCAAATAATGGTCATGGCGGCAGAGAAGTCGTTGTCACCGCATACGTACGACAAAAACATTCCCTTTTGTCGTTTAGTAAAACGCTTCGTATAAAAAAGATTATGTTTGGATAAACGTAAAGGTCAATGTGGTTTATACACCGTATAAAAGAAGGTTGTGTATAAAAAAATGCCTCAATGAAAGGAGATTGAGACGAAGTCCCATACAAAGACGATATCCTTGGGTCAAGGATAAATCAATTACATAATTATGTGTGACCAACAAATACACCAAATATAAGTGGATATTAAGTGTAAAATAATCAAAGGTCATTCACACATATTCAATGGATGACATATTCAATAACTACATGTTGAACCCAAAGAAATCAAAATTGGGTTAAGAAGTTCCCTTGATAGCCTAACGGCGTCACAACAGAATGAGTTGATAAGAGATAAAAAAGGGTATCTCAATCACTTGGACATAAAATTTACATCAATAAGGATATATGAAAACATATTCCAATATAACAATATGTAAATTAAAAGACCCAACAAAAGAAGTCTTTTAAAAAGAGGAGGGTGAATGGTTCCCTTACCGACATGGGTATCTTTCGAAACATACACCTCGTGAAAGAAGGACAATACAACATTGATGTAAATACTCATAAAAGAAATTATATTACACAATGAGTAAAATAATGGGCAGTACATACACCACTCAAAGGAAATTGTGGCAAATGTAGCATAAATCTCACGGGAATAAAAGTGAGATGAAAAATCCCTTACGAAAACTCGGCAGCCTAATTGCGCCACATAAAACTTCCAAAATGGATTAATGAGAGAGAATATGGTCTCTCATCACATGAACATAAAAATTACAGTAATATTAATATAAAATAACATCCCAAAAACAATAAAGATTAGCTTTAAAAGGAATGACATAAAAGAGTGTACTTAAAAAGAAAGAGTGGAGTAGGATCCCTTACCTCAGGTCCGACTTTACTCGATCATTCTTTAACATCCTGAATAATAAACTTGAGTTAATTTACACTTTATTAAGAACCTTTTTCTTGTTCATTATTCCTTTTATATCACTTATTGCAATGTTATAAACATTATTTAATCATTTAAGCTAATAATGTTTGTTTTGTCGATATTTGGTTCTTAAGTCAAAAGTGGATTTCTTACAATTACATGTTCTTCGTGTGGTCAAATGATCATTATATACAGAATTATATTCATGATTTGGATATCATATATATCATATATATCCAGAATATACATGTATTTATAATATTACATAATCATTTAGAGGTAAGAAATGAAATTCACCGTTCATTGAGACGGTAAGCCGTACGTACGCATGAACCCTACTTTCATTTCTATTTCATATTTTTATGGAATGGAATAATAATGATATAGAGGTATGTTATAATTCTAGTATAACATAATATATAATAACTTTAAATCCATCCTTTATACGTCCCACATATGGAATTAACGAATCACATCACTTTGAGGGGGCGGTAGTCCGCACTTCCTTAAATGAAGATATCACGTTTACCCATAATGGAAACCATAATGGTATGCCCAAAAAGAAAAATACATAAGCTTAATTAAAACATAAACATATCATATATCATATATAAATATAGTGAAATATTAATGGCCACCTTTGAAGGTGTCAAAATAATGTTGAACAATCATCGTTTTGGGAGGCATAAATTCGCTATCCACGGAAACAGTATGTTCTTTAACAATTATATATCGGTGTGTGTAAGTGTATTTCAAATACATCTTATAACAAAATCCTAGTATATTGAAGATAATGTAGGTGTTACAAAATAAATTTATAAAAAGAGTTTAGGGGGTTGGAGAGGCAAAATAAAACAAAATGACTCAAGTGAATACATTACCTTAAAATCGGGTAACTCCCTTTGGTTTGATCTAAAAGGCTTCCTTGGGAAGACTTATGCCCAAAGTGAGGCCTCAAGAAGTTATAGAGGAAAATGGAGAGACGAAATTGTCAGGGTTTGGCCAAGCCAACGGCTTTGGGAGTGTGGGTAAGGAGGTAGAGGTGGGGGCCTTTTATAAGAGGAGAGGAGGGGCACTCTTGGAAAGTAAGCAAATTTACTTTATTTGAAAATTGTATTCAGATTTAAGAGGTCCCACATTGATGTGTTTCGAGGATAAGGTGATAAGGGTTATAAATACACTCATCCAATAGGTTTTGGACATGTTTAGGTCTTAGATATTACATTATCTTTCCATTTTATTTAAATCGTTAAATAATGTGGTCATCGCTGCATTATCATGATGTCATAAATAATTTAATTTATTTAATGTCTAAAATTTATAAAAAAATATTGTTATGTAGGAAAAAACATTAGCTTTCCAATGAATATTTATAGTCAAAAATATGATTTGTATAACTCCATGTAAATTTTTTTTAGTAAAAACTTTTCATGTTTGTCTCATTTTTACTTTAACTTTAAATAAAAAGATATTAATGTCGTTTTCCAACCAACGTGGCTTCATGGGGTCCCCAAGTTGACCCATGGGTTGTATTGGTCGTAAATGACACATAAAATGAGGTTAGGACATGTTTCAAGTTCATTTCATATTATTAAAACATTATTTTTACCTTAAACTACACTAATTACCTCTAATCGCGATTAAAAACTTAATAACTTACTATTCACCAAAAACAATTTTATCCCATTGAACCATATTTTACTTCTTAGTGACAACCATGTATGTCAGATTTTTGAAATTCAAAACACAAATATGGAAAAATTTCATTTAAACGGAAAAATCAGTTTTTATAACTACCTCTTAGTGGTTTCACTATTCATCAAAAATTGAAGTTTTTCAGAAAAATCTCAAAAATTCACCCTAAGCTATATTTGATATTCCGAATTCAAAAATGAAGTCTATTTTACAAAATTCAAATCATATAAGTCCCATTAATTTATGTAATAATTAATTCCCGTTGTCATAGCAAATATCATATTTTTATGAAACAATAAGTATCAAAAGATTGACACTAGTTTAAGTCTTATTTCAAAGTTAAATTAATTCCAACGACCACTATTGGATTTCATGGTAAAAATATATTCTAAGTTAACTTTAAAACCAATTCAAAATATAATCTAATCATATAAATAAATTATATTAAAAAGAGGTTTCGAATTAAAATACAACATTTTACACTATTCATTAAAAAATGATCTTTATCAGAAAGATACCAAAAATTTACACAAAGTAAATTTTGATGTCCCAATTCTTAAGAAGAGTTTTATTTGGTCCAAAAGGGTGTATAAGAGTGAAAAAAACTATATTTAATGACAGTTCTCCATCAAAAGGCGATAAGTGAACCTTTAGTGAAAACTAGGGCATATATGCCTAAAATTGAATTATTTCCGTTTTTATGCCTTTATCCTTTATTGGATAAATGTAAAAACATTTAAAAACATATATAATCATATTTTAGTTATTTCTATCCATTCCTGCCAATACAACGGCTATATTTTAACTACGATTTAAAATAATATTATTTTATTATTAGAGTGCAACGTAAGATTCTCAAGAAACTCGTTGTTGCGTGTTGGGTACGCCATCGAGCATAGCGTCCCCTTTGAAGTCATATTAATATTTTATTCACAAATATGGATAAATATGAAAATTTCATATTCTTTATTTAACTGGGGTGTTACATCCATCCCCCCTTTTGGGAATTGCGTCCTCGCAATTTTTAAAATTGAGTTTGGAAACATCCTTGAAAGTCCCACATCTGAACAAGAGTCGGTAAAACAATCACTTTAAAATAATGGGAGAGAAGTACAAATGTCACCCGAGTTAACCCATACTAGGATTCCAAGTATGAAAATAAGGATATAGAGGAGAAAACAAAGGGTCATGTTCTGATGGAGAGTGATAGTAAACATGTCTAGGAGAAAGTTAACCATAAGAAAATCACAAACTTGTGATGGGTTAAATGGTATTAGATTCCCCAGTAGGAAAAGTTAATAGACAACATTTTTTTAAGTTACTTTTTGTTGAGGAATTTATTCATAAGCAAACATAATCACTTATCATGTTGACTTTCAACTTTTACTAGATTCCTTAATCAAACTCATATTTTTTTCCAAAAGATGAGTATTTAGGGAGACTTGTTCACATTAAGAGTACTATAATCAACTTCTAGAGAATCACCTAATCCACAATAGAGAACTATATACTTCCCATGTCTTTAGACTCGAACCAAAACCAAAACCAAAAAGGTTAGTACATGATCAGATAATCCAGAAAAAGATAACCCTTTATAAAAAGAATATCTATTCTTAATATACAAAATTTGTCCAACAAAACCCAAAGTTCAAGGAAGACCATTAGATAAACAATTTTTCCATAAAATTATTCAAATTAAACAAAACTAAGATTGAAACCCAAATATTTTGAAGGATTTAGTTACATAGTCTACCAAGTTAAATCATATCATTTATCTCCAAACCACATCAGTTGCTCTTAATGTCTCGTATTGAAATGTAATTAATCCTAATAACTTATCCTCCATGATAGGTTAATAAATTTCCTTAGATAACCCAAAATCAACTTACTCTTAATTAATAAAATCATCTAACTAAAAAAATAAATAGTCAAACTAACCAGGGACTTCACCTAGTCCAGTGGTAGGTGATAAATACCAGTCGCACTTTGGTTGTGGGTTCGATTCCCAAAGCTTTGTCCGACGCGACGGGTTGTCACACGGTCTGCGTGTTGTCCTTTTTCCAAAACAATATAATTCTCAAATCATTCCCCAAAAAGGGATAAAATCATCAAAAATAACCATAACATAATTTAACCTCAATTTTATCTCATGCTTTCACTTCAATCATAACATATAGTAACCCATAATTACATAAAAAGTAAGGATCATATAAACCCAAATGGTTGTTTATAAGTATGTCCAAAAAATAAAAGATAAATATTCCTTGAATAAAATTTTCCTATATTAAACATCAGGGTTACACATAATATAAAAAGTCTTCTAATGTAACCCCATCATCAAAAGAGACTTAATACTCTTAAGAATTTCACCATAACTCTTGAAGCCCTTATATGTTGACATCTTAGTCATTCAAAATTCGTCATGATCCATTAACAATTCCTTTCCAACTTATTCCAAAATACCTCTTTCCTACAAACAAAATCATGAATCATATCCTAAGATTCCAAAATAGGAAAACAATAGTCATGAAATAATACATACCTATGATTGGTCATTATCAGTTTCTTCATCCTCAATCGGAATGGCATTAGGTATTGGTAAACAAACATTTGTATGCTCTTGGTGACCCCACTCATGAAACTTCTTCATAGGACATGTGTTTGCATAATGACCATGCACACCACATTTAAAACATTCAATTGATCACTCAGAAAGAACTTCTTTCCCTTTCCTCGAGTAAACTGGATGCTTCCTTTTTTCCATGGCAGGTTCTTGCTTTATGACCTTCATTTCCACATCTATAGTATATTTCTGTCCCTTTGAAACATTTTCCTAGGTGTTTCTTTCCACATCTTTGACACATAGGTTTTTGAGCACACTTACCTTTATGATTATTACCTGTACTTCCGTAGGGATTTGTTTCTCGCATATATGATGCCTTAAGGAAATCACCAAGGTTTAGGTGGTCAATCATGACTCTAGATAGTTGGTTGAGGATAATCACAAGAGTTATCATTGCAGCTCCCATATCATTCAGTTGCTTGCTCAAAAAATGTCACAGTTTCCTTCACATCCATTGTTACATTAGTGCCTTCTAGATCCAGCCATTTATTAAAACCAAAACGGTCAGTGTGAGTATATCAAAAAAAATCATGTACTAATGAGGAAGATAAACACTAAGATATACTTACTCATTCACTTTATCTAAAACTAGGACTCTTTCTGAAATCCTAACCATTATGGTAATGCCATTTATGCTTAAAGAATACCCTAACCTCTAAAGTTATCTAAACCGACCTCTGATACCAACTATAAGGCCACAACCTTAAACCTTACTTAATCTTGAGTTAATACAAGATTACACATTGAGGATATTTTCAGGTTTAGAGTTTTAGAGAATTAGATCATAAAACTTGCATTACATTCCATATTTAAACAAAGTGGTTATATAAAAGACAGGATTCATTCTTCCCATCAACGGAAACATATTCAAAATAAAACTTGGGTTCTTTCTTGACACATCCTTGACACTATCATCACATCACGTACCATTCCCTTGTCCTGTGAAAAACATTTTAAAAACATGGGATGAGCTTAAAAAAACCTCAGTAAGGGATATAAAAATATGGAAAGGAAACATGAGTTCATATATACATAAGAATGAAATCATACTTTACCCATAAAACTTAGGCACTTTAACATACCACATCAAACCATGAATAAATCATAGAAATCATAAGACATAATGGTAACTTGAGACATTCATAAGATTCTTACGTAGAGAGTAACCCTCTTGGTTACGTTTGGAATATCCATCACAGTATATTCCCTCAATCTCTTCGGAGAAACCTTAACGTTTCACTCCTTCGCGTTACCCAATGGATTTGAGAGCTATATCGGGCTCACCCGCCCTTAGTTTAACACGGAACCACCCGTCTTCATAATAATTCCCAAGAACCTCAATATAATCGTATCACATAAAACATGCATAAAGGAAACATAACATTTCCACCTTTCAATCATAATATATCAATACAACACATTGAAATAAATACATTATGAAAACAATTTTCAATACCAAAATAAAATAAAAGTAAAACATGGTATTTATTTTTCTTTTTAAAAAAAGGTATGGCTTGTAGAGGAAGCCGAAACTCAAATAATGGTCACTGTGGCGGAGAAGTCGTTGCCGCCGCATACGTACGAAAAAAACATTCCCTTTTGTCGTTTAGTAAAACACTTCATATAAAAAATATTCCTTTTGGATAAACGTAAAAGTCAAAGTGTTTTATAAACCTTCTAAAAGAAGGTTGTGTATAAAACAAAATATGCCTCAATGAAAGGAGATTTAGATGAAGTCCCATACAAAGACGGTATCCTTGGTTCAAGGATAAATCAATTACATAATTATGCGTGACCAACGAATAAAACATATATAAGTGGATATTAAGTGTAAAATAATCAAAGGTCATTCACACATATTCAAAGGATGACATATTCAATAACTACATGTTGAACCCAAAGAAATCAAAATTGGGTTAAGAAGTTCCCTTGACAGCCTAACGGCGTCACATCAAAATGAGTTGATGAGAGATAAAAAAAGGGTACCTCAATCACTTGGACATAAAATTTACATCAATAAGGATATATGAAAACATATTCCAACATAACAATATGTAAATTAAAAGACCCAACAAAAGAAGTCTTTTAAAAAGAGGAGGGTGAATGGTTCCCTTACCGACATGGGTATCTTTCGAAACATACACCTCGTGAAAGAAAGACAATACAACATTTATGTAAATACTCATAAAAGAAATTATATTACACAATGAGTAAAATAATGGGCATTACATACACCACTCAAAGGAAATTGTGGCAAATGTAGCATAAATTTCATGGGAATAAAAGTGAGATGAAAAATCCCTTACGAAAACACGGCAGCTTAACGGCGCCACATAAAACATCCAAAAAGGATTGATTAGAGAGAATAGGGTCTCTCATCACATGAACATAAAAATTACAGTAATATTAATATAAAATAACATCCCAATAACAATAAATATGAGCTTTAAAATGAATGACATAAAAGAGTGTACTTAAAAAGAAAGAGTGGAGTAGGATCCCTTACCTCGGGTCCGACTTGACTCGATCGTTATTTAATGTCTTGAATAATAAACTTTAGTTAATTTCCACTTTATTAAGAACCTTTTTATAGTTCATTATTCCTTTTAGATGACTTATTTCTATGTTATAAACATTATTTAATCATTTATGTTAATAATGTTTGTTTTGTCGATATTTGGTTCTTAAGTCGAAAGTGGACTTCTTACAATTACATGTTATTCGTGTGGTCAAATGTTCATTATATCCAGAATTATATTCATGATTTGGATATCATATATATCATATATATCCAGAATATAAATGTATTTATAATATTACATAATCATTTAGAGGTATGAAATGAAATGCAACGTTCATGGAGACGCTAAGCCGTACGTACGCATGAACGCTACTTTCATTTCTATTTCATATTTTTATGGAATGTAATAATAATTATATAGAGGTATGTTATAATTATAGTATAACAACATATATAATAACTTTAAATCCATCCTTTATACATCCCACATATGGAATTAACGAATCACATCCCTTTGAGGGGGCAGTAGTCCGCACTTCCTTAAATGAAGATATCGCGTTTACCCATAATGGAAACCATAAAGGTATGCCCAAAAAGAAAAATACAGAAGCTTAAGTAAAACATAAACATATTATATATCATATATAAATATAGTGACATCTTAATGGCCACCTTTGAAGGTGTTAAAAAAATGTTGAACAATCATCGTTTCGGGAGGCATAAATTTGCCATCCACGGAAACAGTATGTTCTTTAACCATTATATGTAGGTGTGTGTAAGTGTAGCTCGAATAAATATTATAACAAAATCCTAGTATATTGAAGATACTGTAGTTGTTACAAAATAAATGAATAAAAAGAGTTTAGGGGGTTGGAGAGGCAAAATAAAACAAAAGGACTCAAGTGAAGACATTACCTTAAAATCGGGTAACTCCATTTGGATTGAGCTAAAAGGCTTCCTTGGGAAGACTTCTGCCCAAAGTGAGGCCTCAAGGAGTTAGAGAGGAAAATTTAGAGACAAAATGGTTAGGGGTTGGACGAGAAAAAGACTTTGGGAGTGTGGGTAAGGAGGTAGAGGTGGCGGCCTTTTATAAGAGGAGAGGATGTGCACTCTTGGAAAGTAAGCAAATTTTACTTTATTTGAAAATGGTATACGGATTTAAGAGGTCCCACATTGATGTGTTTCTAGGATATGGTGATGAAGGTTCTAAATCCACTCATACAATAGTTTTTGGACATTTTTAGGTCTTAGATATTACATTATATTTCCATTTTATTTAAATCGTTAAATAATGAGGTCATCGCTGCATCATCATGATGTCATAAATAGTTTAATTTATTTAATGTATAAAAATTTTAAAAAATATACTATGAGGTAGGAAATATCTTTATATTTACAATGAATATTTATAGTCTAAAATAAGATTTGTATAACCCCATGTAAAATTTATTTTAGTAAAAAATTTCTTCTTTGTCTCATTTTTACTTTAACTTTAAATAAAAAGATATTAATGTCATTTTCCAACAAAAGTGGCTTCCCGGGGTCCCCAAGTTGACCCATGGGTTTTCTTGGTCGTACATGACACATCCAATGAGATTAGGACATGTTTCAAGTTCATTTCATATTATTAAAACATTATTTTTACCTTAAACTACACTAATTACCTCTAATCGCGATTAAAAACATAATAACTTACTATTCACCAAAAAAATTATCCCATTGAACCACATTTTACTTCTTAGTGACAACCATGTATGTCGGATTTTTGAAATTCAAAACACAAAGATGGAAAATTTTCATTTAAACAGAAAAATCAGTTTTTATAAGTACCACTTAGTGGTTTCACTATTCATCAAAAATTGATGTTTTTCAGAAAAATCCCAAAAATTCACCCTAAGCTGTATTTGATATTCCGAATTCAAAAATGAATTCTATTTTACAAAATTCAAATCATATAAGTCACATTAATTTATTTAATAATTAATTCTCGCTGTTATAGCAAATAGCGTGTTTTTATGAAACAATAAGTATCAAAAGATTGACACTAGTTTAAGTCTGATTTCAAAGTGAAATTAATTACAACGACCACTATTGTATTTAATGGTGAAAATATATTCTATTTTAACATTAAAACCAATTAAAAAGATAATCTAATTATATAAATAAATTAGAATAAAAAGAGGTTTCGAATTAAAATACAACATTTTACACTATTAATTAAAAAAATGAACTTTATCAGAAATATACCAAAAATTTACACAAAGTAAATTTTGAGGTCCCAATTCTTAAGAAGAGTTTTATTTGGTCCAAAAGGATGTATAAGGGTGAACAAAACTATATTTAATGACGGTTCTCCATCAAAAGGCGATAAGTGAACCTTTAGTGAAAACTAGGGCATATACGCAAAAAATTGAATTATTTCCGTATTTTATGCCTTTATCCATTATTGGATAAATGTAAAAACATTTAAAAACATATATAATCATATTTTAGTTATTTCTATCCATTCCCGCCAATACAACGGCTACATGTTAACTACGATTTAAAATAATATTATTTTATTATTAGAGTGCAACGTAAGATTCCCAAGAAACTCGTTGTTGCGTGTTGGGTACGCCATCGAGCATAGCGTCCGATTTGAATTCATATTAATATTTTATTCACAAATATGGATAAATATGAAATTGTCATATTCTTTATTTACTTGGGGTGTTACACGCACAATTTGGTGTATGACCTGCTAATTATTCTAGAAGAACATCATCAAACTACCATAGAATTTGTGTATTATTAATTATGAGTTTCTCCCCAACCATTTGAGATATATTACCTTCATTTATAGGGATTATGACCCATATGATGGAATAAATTTATACTGAAAGTCATATTCATCATTACATCAATAGATTATCATCAATTGATTTGTAATATGAAATGTGACATCCCTTAATTACCATTTGATATGATCACCATAATGAGAAATCCAATCCACGATAACAATCACATAACATTCCACTATTTGAAGGATCGCTAGATTTATAAGAAGAACATTCCCACCAACTTCAAACAAAGGAGAACCATAAACTTTTGATATGACAATTGTGCCATTAGGAGATGTCATATTTAATTCAATATCTAATTGCTGAGGTAATTTAGTGATACAATTAAAAAATTCATTATAAATAAAATAGTGGGAGGATTCGAAATAAAAAGAAAATTTTTCTATATTATAGAGGATGATAACTGTACCTTTCAACATTTCATTATCAAACCCCACATCATCTATAGTTATCACATGTGACTTTTTTTTCCTTTCGGATTACATATTTTCTAGCAGCAGTCTTCATAAATTACCCTTGGTTTAGGGCATTGATGAGAATAAGGTCCCATTTCCTTTTACTTGTAAGATTGAAATGTAGGAGGTTCATTCTGTGTATATATTTATCTATTCTCATCATTAGACATATTTTTCCAATAACTTCAGCATTTAACTACTTGATGAACTTATTTTTCACACTTGAAACATTTACAAGTAACTTTAATAGAATTTCATATATGTTTCATCCCACCAATTGAGTATCAGAGAAAAGTAATCTTATTTTTAGTGTGGTTTTTAGATTTCCCCTTGAATTCCATTTTTTCTTCTTATTAAAACCACATGACTGATGGGTCACTTCAATCTCCATCTCAATCCTCATAGAAAATCAAACCATCTATTTTTAGATATTGAAGTCTCATATAGATAATGCATATTGGTGACTTTGTTTTATGAAACTAAAGAGTCAATCAATTTTTCTCTCAAGATGGAAAATAATTTTAGAGGGGGTCCTTAAATGTATTGTAAAATTTAATTCATAGTTACCAATGGATTCATAATCCTTTTTCTTATGATCAGGGTACTCCTCCTCCATCATTTTTCAATGAATACAAGGAATGTACTTCTTCATGAAAAAGTTCTTCAGCATGTCCCATTCCATGGATTGAACTTCATCTGTTTGCATCATATTATTGATAAGGATCCACCTTTGAGCAGCTTTACCTTCCAAATGACATATTGAAAAGATAACATTATCATATTCTGAATATTGTGTAACTAGAAATATCTTTTAAGTGGCATTTATCCTTTCTTCATCCAAAAATGAATTAGGAGACCCACTAAAAGATGGTGAGAGATTCTTCATGAAGGACACAATAAAATTTTGTTCCCTTATTTTCTTGATAGGAGGTCCTAGATGATTCAGAGCATGAGAAATTTGTGTGAGCATAGATACATGATTTTTAATTCTATGTACAATAACTTTTTGTTTCTCAAGAATATAATCATTTAATTTCCCATCACATTCCACATTAACATTGTTCTTTTGAGTGCCATCAATTTATTAAAACAATGAGGAACGGTGTGAGAAACACTATTAATAAGGGGAACACCACGTAATCAAGAATAAATTTTCATTTTATGAAAAGTTAGTTTTTATCCTTGGTTATTTAGGATCATTACTAAAACACTTGTATTGTAACCTATACTTCGACATATCCTTTATGTACATATTATTGTTTTCTTATCCTAGTATCAAAAGGTTAAGTATACCTTTCCTATGATACCAACTATAACCACCCATACATTACATATATTGATATTACATCAATTTTGAATAATATTAATTAAAAAATATAAATAATCCATTATAGGAATATATAGGTATAGTTCATTTATAAACTATGAAACATAAACTACTGGTTTAAATGGAAACATCATTTTATACCACTTATTTCTTCATATATAGAATCTTTTTTAACATAATCTACTTAATACCCTTCTTTATGGCCTAGGTAAAAGAAAAATATGAAAGGTTGATATAATATGCTAAGTATTGGTAAATAATGGAGATATCAATCATATCATAATCATAATACGTAATCAACATAACATCTAAAATTCATATCCAACATATGAAAGATCATGATACCATTATTTGTGATAAATCATGAATGTATATAATAATCAAAACAAGTAATCTAAAAAGTCATAAATTAAGAAATGGAGTTTTTTTTCTCACAAATAAGCAGAGAAAATAATTTCATATTAATCAAGTCTCGTATCTTAGACCATTATCACTGAAAAATTCTATTAATGAACTGTGTTCACTCCTTATTCCAGCACTTGATAACTGGACCAATATAATTTCCAATTCCAAGCATGTTATATCCTGAGATATAAAACATTTCAAAATTAATTGAAGAGATATATGTGTCCAAAACATCTCATAATAAAATAGTTTTTACTGGTTACACAATAACATAAATCATTCATCATATCCGAAAGAATAAAATTTATTTCTTTAAACATCATTCCAACATAACATAATCAATGTAATGATAATGGATCTCGTAAATATAATTCCATCAAAAACACAATAATATCATAGCAAAAATAAGTATATAATACATGATACTAATTTTTTTTCAATAATTTCATCGTTGATAGAAAATAATTTTGATACAACACATGAAATTAATTCTTGAGGAAATATATCCTTCTTCAGACAAATTTATTTCTCTCAAAATGTCATGAAGTTTTAAAATAAATAAAAAATTATTTCAAAATAAACCTTAAAACCTACATGGGATGATTTATGTAAATAATGTATTATTAAAAGGTAAAAATATATTCTTGACATATAATTCAAGAAAACATTCTCCTCGTACTATTTATAAAAATGTCACAAAGTACCTCATATTGAATCACAACTAATGATTCATTTCATATTGTTTAATAAAAATTAACGAATGGGTAAAATTGATATTAAATTTTAAAAAAAATATAGAAATAATATTACATATTTGGGAAACATATATTTGGATTATAAATATAACCTAGTAAATAATTACTTAAATAATTTCATGTAATAATGAGATAACAAAATTATATCTTACCTTGGGTCTCATATCCTTGATATGTGTCCTAAACACTTGTATAATGATTTAGATAACGTTACTGACTTATTTCAGTATCATATTAATTTTTATGACATAATATATTATCATATTACCATATGTTTGTTATTAACATTTCATTATTACTTGTTATTTTGGTATTAACTATTTTATTTGCATATGAATGTTGTTTTCAAATAAGTTCTAGTTCTCTGTAATAGTTATATCATTAAAAATTTATATTAAATATATATATATATTTTATAAATTTTATAAATTTATATAATCATGTTTTATTAAAGATCATGTGGAATGATTCACATCACATCGTGGAGACGGTAGGTTGTACTTATGCACGAGCAACGATATCATTCCCATAATTGTTTAGTGTTACTAAATTAAAGGGAGTATACTATTTACTAATGAATACCATGTTATAATAATAATATATTGTTATTATTCCCATAATTATATCCATCCACGCAAGGTGGTGTTGAAAATCATTTCACACCATGGCCTAGAGATGGTAAGATGTGCGTACGCACGTGTGGTGATTTCATTTTTCATACGATGAAATGAAAGAGAATATTGTTGGTAAATATTGATAATAAAATGATACTTGATTTATTAAATTATAATTAAACAACACATGAAGAATATGTTTAACAAGAGAGGAGTTTTAATGAATTGGTATACGAGATTACCTCTTTTTCGACGTGCGTTCCTTAAATATTCTCTTAGAGAACTAGTGATATTCATTGAAGAAGAAAATAACTTCAAGAATATAACAAGGTAATTTTATTAGGTCAATTTTAGGGTATGTCTGTGATCTAATGCTCATATTGAAATAAATAGGTGAGGGTGGTGGTGCCCTTTTATATTTGAGGCGAGGGGATTCTTTAGGATCTCCAAAAATATTAATATATTATAATATCAAAACCCATCAGAAAAAACCTCCAAAATTACCCAATTTTTATGAGTTGATAATATAAGATTTTAATATCATAAACCATTACATTTTAGATATGTTTTTTTATCAATTTTAATCTTATCATTTCCATTAATACTTAGTTATTTTATTTAATTTTTAACCAGGGTAACAATTAAGTCAATACTAGAAGGGTGAAATATATACTTATTGGATGTTAATTAGACCATAAATAGTTATATTAGGAAATTTTTTACCATATTATAATTATTAATTTTTTAAAAATTTTTGTTTTGATATTTAAAAAATTTAATAAAAAATTATTTTCATAAACAATCAATAATGTTAATTTTGACATTATTCAATTTACTAATTTTCAATATATTAAGATAAAATGTTACCTTCTAACCCCCTATTTTTTATATTACAAAAAGGTCAAGGTCATATATAAAATTAGGAAGTAAAATTAATGATCACATAAAATATTTATTTTAATATTTTAATAACATTCATTTGTTATATATATTAATAAAATATTTAAATCATCAATTTGGTGTATTAATATAATATTATTATTTTGGAATAAAAAATAAAATAAAATATTACAATGAAGATAAATCCACTAGATTTTAGATGAATATTTTATTTAAAATTTATGGCCTGCAATATCTAACAATTAATATTTTATACTTTTTAAATTATGAATACGGCTACGTTTACATCACTTTAAATAAAATATTATAACTGTAATAATCTCTTCTATAAGGATCAAAATGGTCACTAAGTAGACCGTTGGATTGTTATGGCCATAATATACTTGACTACTATGACGTTTTCAGGTATTTGTGTTTTTTGATGGATATAATCATTTAAAGAACAATTGGTTTATTGATTTCTTATCAATTAGTTAATTTTTAGATCATTAAAGTACAAGTTTTTTAGGTAATTATTTATTTCCTAAAAAATTAAATTAAATTATCATGATAAATAAAAAAATTATATATCATAATAGTATTTATAATACAATTTAAATTCTATATAACCATAAAAAAAATTATTTATTTTTTAAAATTTGAGTGAGACATATTTAATATTTGTCTAAATAAAAAACAATAAAATTGCCTAATCTAATTCATGTTTATTTTTAAGAACACCATTCACACCCAAGAATGATCTTGAAAAAAAAACTCTCATCATCTGATATTAATAATAGTTTTAGGGAAATTTTATAATAGTATTCCTAGAGTTAATTACCTTGTTTAACCTTTTACCATACTAATAAAAAACATCGAAGTTACTATTCATAATGCCCAAAAATTAAAGTAAACTATTTACATAATTTGGACATATTGATTCCCAATATGGAATCCATTTTTCAAAATTCTAAACCTAGAAGTTAATTTAATTAATTTTATATTAATTTTGTTGTTTGAAAGATAGAATGGGTTTTAGAAGTTAAAACATTTCCAAATGATAAAATGTTTTTAGATCTGAATTAAATATAAAATTAATTCAAACTATGTACATTATATTGAATGGTAAAAATATATTCTCTTTATACATTAAAACCATTATAAATTATAATTTAACGATATAATATTTTTGATGAAAAAATTAGTATTCAAATACAATTTACTGTATTTTTACTATTTATTAAGTTTGAAAGTTATCAGAAAAATATTAAACTTTCATCCAAAGTAATTATTTATTTCATGATTACAAATAATATGTTTGTGTTTTTATATAAATGTTATTACTGTTAAAAAATATTTATTTAAATGTGGGATTCCATTAAAATTTCAGAAATTTCCATTTTGAAAAATATAGGGTTTTATAAATCAAATTTTGTTTACTCAAACATTCTGAAAAAAAAAATATAATGGATGAATATAAAAAATATTATATTATATATATAACATATATATTTCAATAATATAATTTAATAATATTATATAACTCAATTTATTAAAATATCTAATATAAAATTGATTTATGTTTTTCATAAATAATTGGTAGAAAATGACTTTATCATATATAATCATATGTTATTTATATTTATCCCTGCTAAAATAATGGTTATGATTAAATGGTAACTGTACACCCATGGAATGTGGTTCTTCTCTTAAAATCATGATTTTGTGTAATGAAATTTATTATAAAATTAAATTTATTTAATAAAAATATTTCATTAAACAATCATGACATACAAAAATGTCTTTATAATTTATTTACTTCATAACTTCCATGTGTGTAATTTCACTACTTGTAAATGGAATCCCACCTCTCTAATCCTCATAAAACATAAAAATCGCTTCGGTTTGGGAAATAAATATCCAAATCCCTACCTTAAATACATTCCCAAGACATAATGACTGTTTATTGATTATAAACCCATGATACAAGGGATATAGTTTTAAATATTAAAAGATTCTCTTAATAAGAGGTATAGTTCTTAACTATGCCTCCTTTTTTTTGTTTGATCTTTTAAATGCCTAAAATATTTTAGAAAATGATAAAATACTAAAACAATTGTATTATATATAAATATAATTAATTATTTCAAAATAACATTTTATATTAATCCCATATTCTACCATATGGTAAATGAAATTATCATTCATCTGTACGATGGACTATCGCCTCACAATCCGATCTAATTTTTTTCTGATCACCGCCCATCGTGTTTGGATAAAATTAGGAATTTAATTTTTATATTTGTTTATGTATATGATTATTATGAAAATATTATAGTTCTTAAATTATAATATTATATTTACATTCTAACATTAAAAACTATTGGAATAAGATATCATCTCTCATGTGTATTTGAGCACTCCCGCCTCTATATAGTGATATGAACTATTTTTCATTTTTTATTGAAATTGATGGTAATAAGTATATATTTAATTAATATATCTGTTATATAGGATACAATAATATTTCTTAATATGTGAAATATTTTTTTACCTTTATTTTAATTATTTAAAAAAATGGAAATTACATTTGTGCATGCATACGACTTACCGTCTTCAGGAGTGGTGTAACTCATTATTTTATCTGACTTTTAAGGAATATTTAAAACACATATAAATTGAATGTATATGATATTTATATAATTTATAACATTCTATATAATATGGAAAAATTATCAACATTCAAGTACTAAAACTAAAAAACCAAAACATACATGAAAAAAGAAGTAGTAATCACCTAGAATAGGGTTTTCATAAACAATTTTAAATAGAAAGGTGATAGAAAAAGTTGTAATATAATAATATATTGTAAAATATATTTATTTATTTATTTTTATTTAGTATATTTAAAGTAAACCTCTATTTGTTATATAAGAGTTTTGAATATGTATAAATAAAACCATACTTGATGTACGAGATTCCATCTAAATTTCATTCCATTGAGGAGTATTTTATTGTTAAGCACAAACTTTTTATATAGTCTATATACAGAACATTATACATGTTATATCATGAATAATTTATATTTAATGGTATTTTAGGTTTCAATTACTATTATTTCATCTAATGGGATTTGACACGAAAGATACAATGTGGTAGGGAATATCATAAATGAATTTATTTTTATTGGATGATATTACTTATTATTTTTTTATTATATTTTATGATTCTGTGTGTGATTAATATTTTTTTTAATTTAAAATATTTATATTTATTTTCATTTTATACACATAATCAGTGAATCTCCACTTCAATGGTATGGTATTTATAATATATTTCATCACAATTTTCACTCTATTGATATATATTTGGAATTATACAAATATTTATTTTTATGAGGTGTGTATACTACCCCATTGATATGGTATATCAGGAATATATCAATATTTATGGTATATAACATTTCAATATAAGTTATTTATTCTTTGGGGTATTTGATTGAAATGTTACTGATGTGGTAGAGGGATTATGTTTCGATATCATTTTAATCGTTATTGTTTATAATAGAATTTTAATAAAAGAAATTATATGATAATTGTTGTATAAAAAAAATAAATTTTTTTCTCCTATTTTTATTCAATAAATTTTCAGGTAATATTAACAATTTCATTTCTATGGTGCTAAAATTTATTGTGAGGAATGTTTTTAAGAAAGCCAAAATTATTTCCATTTTTAGTTGACATTGATTTTAATTATATATCTATATTTTACCAAAAATTTCATTAACAAATATTTTATTATTATAAATTAAAATTTAATCAAATTTTTACCCATTTTATTTTTTAAAAATTTTAATATGAATATCATTATCATTTTTTAAAAAAAATGTACTTTTTTTCCTTTTATAGAAAATGTGAGATGAATATTTTTTTAATATACTAATCATGAAAAAAATATTACCACTGAAATGGAGACTAATATTTTAATGATACCATTAAAATTTCATATGATTCATTTCCTAAAAAATTATAATATTCTGGTAATTTTTCTTAAATGTGTATTCTGAAATTAATAGGGTATTAACAACAATGATGTTTCTTAATCTTGTTATGGTGTTTCTATATATCAAAAACAACAACATTTTATTTTACTTATAATCGACTAAGGATATATTAATAAAATAATTATTATTTCTCTTGATGGTTTATTATTATTTTTACTAGATAAATTTTCCACCTTCACTCTCTTGATTGAATTTGTTGTCATTAAATTTCTCTTCAAAAAACCACATTATTGTGATCATTAGGCATTAAATTTCCCTTAAATAAATTTATTATTAGTATCAAGTATATAATAATTAAATAAACCATATAAAATTTCTATAATTTAATATATGATTAATTCATTGGACAAGCCTTGATGGGTGGATCTTAGATTTATGTATCAAAGCTATGCGTCAATAGGTTTCAAAGTAAAAACAAGTAAGTTTAAATTAAAAGGATATTTTACCAATGTTTTAAACAATATCAGATAATGGATTTCGTATTATATATGTCATGATGTTTTGAGATCATGAATTCCAATATTAATCATTTTATCAATTCAGAATTTATATATTATTAACCATGATAATACAACATTGATATTATCCTCAGATTAGGTTCCACAAAATGTGATTATTTTTGTATAATTATTTTATTATCATTAATTATTTATATATAATTATTCATGATCATTTTATATGTTAAATGACTTGTATTTACAATTATTTAACATTTCATATTTATTATTCACAGCTTATTTCTAATGAAATCCATTCTATGTAACCCTTATTAGTGATTTATATCTAGAATTATTTTTTCCCTTCTCGGAGATGTGAAGAATAAATATTTGAATGATTTTAGTGGTAAATAATATTTAATTTCATTATACTGTTATTTCGGTTTTCAAATTTAAAAAATGAATCCAGTATATATCTATTTTACTATGAATACAAAACTATTAAGTCCATTGTGATGAAATCAGTTATATATTATGCTAATGTAATAAAGTAACTTTTGATTATTAGATACTAATTTTTGGGTAATTATTGTTGGTATCAGAGTGGGTTTAGGAAAAACCTTGGGAACTTGATTTATTAAAACATATATTAGTTATAATAAACCAATGAATGAATTTGTGGATAAATCCATGTAATGGATAATAGACTAATGTTTTTTATGGTATAAATTAAGTTGATTTTGAGGAAATACATCCATGTTAGGATAATACATGTAGTTATATATATGTAATAGTTTTAAATAGAGGTAATAACATAGAATGGGGTGTATTGGTCTTTGACTCAATCATCATGTGGTTCACAAAAACATGCCTTGTTGCAGAACTCATTTGACTATATTTTGGGATATAAGATTTTTAATTCAAACATTAATTATGATCCATCATGAATGATTTGAATATATAACTACAATGAATGACTTATGCTAAACATATGGTGTCTTAGATTTAAATTATCATGTCATTATTTAGACATCCTATAAATTATTATAGGGTTTTACACTATGAGCATTGTTTCTCTCACTAATGTTTTTGGTTATAGTCAATAGCTATAAGATAGAGGAGTCTTGATAACATTAAATAAGATTTAAAGTGTGGTGATAATGAGAAACCGAATGAAATTATTCTTGGAATGAATGTTATCATGATTGTGCCTAATTTTTTATCCCAATATATGATTAATAACCTATACATTATTCAACTATCTAACTCATTAATGAAGAGAATAATGGAGTCAGGTAAGACCATGATTGATGGAAACCATGGATGGATGAATTATCAATTTATTTAATGTTAGTTTTTTGGAAAGCTAAAACTCAGATAATGTCTCAAATTGATAATGAAATGTATTCTGTATAGAAACCAAGAGAATGGAATAATGAATATCTTAGGAAAATTGATTTCAATTGTGGTAAATAAATTTCAGGACAATGATCCATTTTTATGATGTTTTCATAAATATGGGGATCATTTTCATTATCTATGTTAATTACCTCTTAATTTTATACTCCTATATCATGGAAGTGTCCATAAACTACTAATAATTTGGTGTAAATTTAGATGTTTATATTTATTGGATTCAAGAACCATGTTGTATAATTATATTTACCAATGATATTTTGGTTATAAGAATCATGAATCGTTTAATTATTATGTTTATTTTCTATGAACAGATGTGTTTATATAATATAAACTTATGAGTTTTGGATACCATCTTGTGGTTATGATTTTATTGTTGATCATATGATCAATGTCTCAAAAATCCCATTTTTTAGGGATTATATGATGTGAGTTTATTATTATTAAGGATATTTTTGAGACATTTATGGAAATAAAACCCAGTAATTTAGTATACATTTTAGTTAAATATCATTAAGGAATAATATATTTAAATTTTATGAACATGGGATTAAAAATATTTGTAGTCTTTATGTTTTATCACATATTTGGTGTTTTAGTTATTATGGGAAATTAGAATTTTGGAATGTTATAGTAATTATATATAAATTACATTAGATAAAATGAAAAAATGAATGTTTTTCAATAACCCATCACATCTGTAAATCCCATGAAGATTTTACTCATAACCGAAGGGGGAAAAAGGGGTTGTGACTACCACAAACCTATGTAATATCCTAGTTAGTATTCCATTGTTTTCACTCAATAAATTTTGAAAGATAAATATTAAGTGGATTTTGTGAATATTATTATATGATTAAATATTTTTATAATTTAATGATTTTGATTTAATTAAAGATATTTCAAGATCTATTTTTTCAGATACGATATTACCATTAGGTTTAATATAAAAAATTAATTCTGAAGATGAATATTTAATTTTTGAGGTGTATGGTGAAGGGTGAGAGATAGGATTTACAGTTAAAAAATTTTTAAATGTAGAGGATATTATGATAATCTATTATATATGGTTACTTATTCAGGTAATTATAATTTTCAATTTATTTTTTTATTATCAAACTTATGTGATTAAAGATTTATATCTTTACATGAAATTTTATTCATTGGTTGTATTGTATGACATTGTGTTAGTGATTTTGGTTTTATTAAAGATACGTGAATTGTTTTTTATTCTCTTGGATATTATATGATCAATTAAAATTTAATTATACTGCTTTAAGATAAAAAAATTCATCTCATATATTCATTTTATAGAGTAATAAAAGAAGTGGAAGTTGATCAAAGCACAACCAAAAAACTTAATTTTCAAATATTTGATAAAAAAGTATTAAATAAGATTTTTTTATTGTTCAATATCATGATAATAAAATAATCCTTCAAATTTATCAGAAGTAATTTGAAATAAAAAATTTAAATATTTTATTATACTTTGAATGAATCAATAGACTTTTCACCAAAAACAAATTTCTGGATCTGTGGTCATTGACCTCCTCCTAATCATTCACTTTCTTGTGATCAATGATCTCTATAATTCAGTATATCTCTTTAAGCTGTTCTTCCATGCATATATTTTCAATTCATATTAATTTATTCACATATTTAAAATTGGTCGTGTTTTAATCTAAAAGTCCTTCATACATTCCATTCTCACTTATAATGATAATGTTTTATTCGTTGTTTTTTGATATGTGATTTTAAAAAAAACTTATTTTCAAAACAGTAATATCTAGATATCTGAGAACAAGATCAAATTGAGAGGACATAATTTATTTAATGTGGGGAGAAGGTAACACTAATATTTTTTAAAATAAGAACACCGTGTTTGATGTCATATATGTTATAAACCACCGACCTTAATGGAACAGTGAAATATATTTTTTAAATAATACCATTATAATATAGAAATTATATTTTTGGTTATGAATAGAAATAATTAAATTATGAAGGGAAAAAAATGTATAAACTTTTGAAATAAATTCATTTTTTATCTTGTTTTTATAAATGAAAATAAAAAACATTTTAAAGTAAAAGAAATATTTATCATAATAGCGGTTTCCATATGATCAATGTTTTTTTATTTAAATTATTTATATTAATTTCAATAGGATAATTATTTTACTGAAAATAATATCTAATATATTCAATAATTTTTTAATTAATATTATATTTTTTTATTCATTGAATATAAAAAATATCATATTTTATAAATAAAATATTATTTTTCTAAAATACAGTATTGTTGTGTTTTGCACAAATATTTTATAATTAAATTTTGAAACATTAAAAAATATTAAATTTATTTTAGGAATAATATTTTTAAAATTATCATAGATTTACTTTTTGATAATTTTCCACAAATAATAATCATTTTCGATTAATAGTGAAAATACAAATTATTAATGAAAATTTTCGTTTCATTTATTTAATTTATATAGTTAAATTTTTTTTAAATTAATTATATATTAAAATTCTTTCAAATTTATTATTATTAATATAATTTATATCACTGTAATAAATTATATGATTAATGTTTATATAAAATATTTTTATAATAACGATAATTTTTTTTGGAAAAAATCATTTTTCATCATGTCTACAGATTTAATTTTAAATTTAATTATAAAAATTATATGAACATAATTTGGTAAAATTTATTCCATATTTTGAATCATAATATGAAATATTATATAATAATTTAATGTTAATTGTTTTCATAATAAATAGTCAAATTAATAAAAATGAATCGTCGTGGTTAAGGATAAAACTGGTTTACTAGGGGTGAATCTTAATGTAGAAGGGTTAAAATAAATTGTAAAATTTATATTTCAACTTTTATAGTCATATTTAAACCTTATATTACCTAATATTTTTCAATGGTCAATATTGGATCTTATTCTCATGTGAAACATGCTGGGATAATTTATTCTTTTTAAAAATTCCATGTTTGTTCTTCCCCACATATAAAAGGACACCACAAATCCTAGCCTCTTCACAACTACAAAAAAAAATTTTACAGTCAATACCTTCCCATGTAATTTCATTAAATTGATCACCATGACATATATTCCCCTGTTTTATCATAAAACAATTCAATGAATTCATTAGTTATTAACAAAAATTGGTTTTCTAAAAAAGATAATTACTTCATAACCACACATTGTTATTTTATTCTTTCCTATAAAACATTAAAATATTATCAAAAATGATAAAATAATTATAAAAATATATTCTATATACTAATATGTTTTTATGTTGTTTTTATAGTCAAAATTCATGCCCTATTTTAAAACACGGGAAAATATACCATCGATCAAGTGCACGACAGACTACCTCCCCATGAACCAATATAACTCATTTTCCATCACCACCCCCTTTCTTATGAATAGAAAAATGTATTCTATATATATATATATGATAATTATTTAACAAAATAAATATTAAAATTTTAATATCACATATACCTTCTTACCTACAATCCGTTGGAAAACGATTTCATCAATTGTGTGTTTATGTGGAATGCCGCCTCTACGTAGCGATGTGATGCGTTTTAATTTTATTTTGAAATGGGTAGTTATAAGGATACATTTAATGAATATATGTGAAATATATTATATAATAAATATTTTTTAAATGATAAATTTTCTTTACCTTGCATTCATTTTATCTGATTAAAAAAATAAAATCATTTTTTTTGTGTACGTACGGCCTATTGTCTCAATGTACAGTGCAATTCATTTTTCTAATAAATTTTATGGATTAATATAATTTTATAAAAAAATAATATATATGATATATATATCATGATTTAAAGTTGGTATATTACATAATAATTGTCTAATAACAAATATTGAAACTACCATATCAAAAAATAATTGCAAAATGAAGTAGGTATCACCTAGAATAATGGTTTACATATATAATTATCAATAAATGTGAAATAAAAAGATATTATAAAATTATATATCATTTATTATTCTAATTATTATTATTTAATTTATTTCAAAAATATATATATTTATTATACATTATATTCAAACATGTAGAACAGAAATCAGATAGTGGGTAAGAGATTTCATTTTAATTTCATTTCATTGGGGTAGATTTTGATGTTATGCACCTAATTTATTTTATATGGTTCATATACATAAACTTTTACATGATATTTCATTAATACTTTATAATTAATGGTATTATATGTTTATATTCAAATAATTCCATCAAATTGTTTTTGACATGAAAGTTACCAACCAGTAAAAAATTTCATAACTGAGTTTTTTCCTTTGGTTATATTACATCTTTATTATCTCTAATATTCTAACATTGTTCCATTAAATTATTTTTTATTATTTTATGTTTTATATACACATATTTTATGTGTATTTAAATTTTATTTATGAAATAAATTATTTGATTATTCCTCAAATCAATGGTATGGTCGTCGCAAGAGATATCTTCTCAGTTTCCACTCTATAGTGATATCATAGGAATTATGAACCTATTTATTTTTATAATTTGTGTCAAATTTCAATTTTATATTTCATATTATTAATACCTTCATATTAATTTTATATAATATTTCATTAAAAATTATCACATTCATGGGGATTACGATTCAATCATTAACAAAGTGGTAAGATATTTATGTTTCAAGGTCATTTTAATTGGGATTGTGTATACTTTATTTTTCATTGAAGGAGAATATTTTATAATTATATAATAACCCAATTAAATTTATTTATCCTATATTTATTCATTAAATTTTCATGAAATAAAACCATTTTTAATCTTTGGGGCAGAAAATAATTAGGATAATGTTTTTCAAGAAAAGAAAACATTATTCCTATTTTAGTTAAAATAGATTTTTCTTCCATATCATCAGTTTCCATAATATTTTTAAATAAATAGTTTTAATATTCTCAAATTATTTATAAAAATAATATTTACAAATAAATTTTTAAAAAAAATTAAAATGAAAAATCTAATCATTTTTTAATTGTGGAAATATTTCACTTTTTCCAAAGTTGTGAATAGAATATTTGTTTTAATATACCTAGCATGAAAGTAATATTACAACCACATTTACTAATCACTGATTAAATCTTCATTTACATGTTCCCAGAATTATTTTATAATATAGTGATTTTATTATATTTTTATAATATTTAGTGTTTAAAAGTTCATTTCATAATAGAAAGGGTATTTTCCTGTTGATTTTATTTTTATATTTTTGTGGTAGTTATATTCATTAGCAACAACTAACCATTATTTTACTTATAATTCATTGGTGATATTTTGATACCATACATAAACTTTATTTTTATGATTTATGATTAATTTTACAAGTGAAATTATTTACATTCACTTTCTTAATTAATTTTTTTGTTATTATCTTCCTCTCAAAAGATTAACTTTTTTGGGGTCCTTAGAAAATATATTTTTCTTTAATTTACATATTAATTTTATCATTGATATGATTATTTCTTAAATAATATACCATTTCTATAGATTATTTTTTACATTGAATATTACGTTATTTAGTAGATAATTATTGATAATGTAAAATACTTACTCAATAGATATATATGTTTATAAGTAATAATGTTCATGAATTAAATAAACAATTTAATGTGTATGCAATGCAATAGACATGCATTGATGAGTGGGGATTGATATTATATGGTACCTTGATTCATCATTATGTATCATGAGAAAAATTAGTAATTTGACTTTAAATGGGCCATTACACATAATTATAAACATTTTAATAAAAAGTCTTGAAATTATATAAATTAGGATATCTGATATCATGATCTCCAATATTAATCATTTACTACATTGATAATTTAGTTATTGTAATCCATGAGAACATTATATTGGTAATATACATGTATTAGTATCAATATCATGTGGTTATTTATGGGTAATAACTTGATCGTTATTTATTCCATCCACATTACACTTCGTCCACATGTTTCTTACCAAACCACATATACATTATGTTATTTCCATTTTATATTAATTATACCTTAGTGATTCATGATATCTTACATTTTATGTTTCCATTACTAATAATTTGACCTCACTTTTATTTTTTTACCTTCCCCAATATATGGAGAAGGAATATTTGAATGATTTAATAAATATATAATATTTACATTCACTATATTGTAATTTATGTTTTCAAATGTAATGTAATACTCATGTTTGTATCTACTTTATCAATATTACTAAACAATTCACCCCTTTTGGGATTAATCATTTATATCTTATTCTAATGTTAAAAACTAATCACTAATTATAGGATATTGTTTTTGGGGTATCTAAATTTGTTATAACAAGAATCATAGTATAATCATAGTGGAATAGACATAGGAAAAAACAGATTTGATAACATAAACCATTACTAAATTTTATGATAATTATCTTTATAAAATTACTGCCAAATGTTTTATTAAGTTGTAGATTATATGGATTTCCTATAAATACATCCACTCTAGGATTCAATATATGGATTTGGATTTGGAACATCTGAACCTAAGGGTAATAACAATGAAAAGGAAACATTGGTATTTGACTAAGTAATTACATGTGCATGAAAATTGGCCTTGTTATACCCCTATATTGATAATCATAGGGGAAATTCATTGGTTAATTAAAATTTTATTTATGAACCATCAAAATGAATTTTAATTGATGGTGGAAATTAATGTCAATGGTTAATCATAAGGTGTATCAGATTGAAATGATGGTGTCATTTTTTATACATCCTATAAATTATTATATGTTTTTGAACTATAATTATTGTCTCTCACACTATTCTTTTTTTTATCAATGGATAGAACCCGAAGGAATCATGTTAACATTAAATTTGATGAAAAATATAGTGATTATAAGAAACCAAATGGGATGATTTATGGATTATAATAACTTAGTATTTTGCATATTCAGTTATCCAAATATATGATTAACATCCTATTACATAACCAACTATTGGACTCACTAATGAATTTAAGTATAGACTCCTCTATGATCTTTAGAAGTGGAGACTGTGTAATAATGAAATCTAAATTTTCTTCATTTCAAAAATTTTAATAGATACCTCATGTATAATGTCTCAAAAAAACAAGGTAATGTTTTATGTGTCAAAAAGAGGGTAAACAAATAATTACCATTTAAATGTTAGTAGTTAAATGGAGTGAAATAAATTCCACCCTAGATATCTGTTTAATATCTATTTTCCTAAATGTGGGGAAATTATGCATTATACAAGTAAATGACCTATTTATAAGGTTTTCTCCTAGTCTATAGAAAGAACTATGACATATAAATCATTTTATTTAAAGGTTTTTAGTGTTTATGTATTTGGATTCGACAACTGTATAATAGAGTATTTTTTACTATTGATATTTTTTATAAAACTTATGAATCGTCTAAAAATTTGATAATTTTGGAGCCATATTTATCTTCATGAATAGTTAATTAAATATTTATTGATTCCATAATGTAATTTATTAAGTAGTATGATTCTATTTTTAAATAAATGATTTTATGTATAAATACATATTTAATTATAGATAAAATATTAAAGGGTTATATATTTTGTAATTTTAATATTTTAATTGATTAATGATATTTTGAGAGATGTATTATTAGGTTGACATAAAAATATTTGTTTTAATATAAATAATTATAAAGTAAGAATGATATTATTTTTTATTTTAGTATGTTAAAGGGTATGAAATAAAACTTGAGGTTAATGTTTCTTTATAGTTGATTTTATTAATGTTAATAATGATGTAGAGTTATTTATTTATTTATTTTTCTATCTCAAAACACTGTATTTATTATCAAATTTTATACATTAATGTATTTCTCATTCATATGAAGGTTTATTCATTTTAGTATTTCATTAAATTGTGATAACATTTTTGTTATAGAAATGACATGATATGTGTATTGTTATTTTCTAGTGGATCGTATGATCTACTAAAAATTTCATTTAGTTATTCTAGAATAGAAAACATCTTGGATATTCATTTCATTGACTATGAAATGACATGGGAGTTGATCGAAGTGAAAACAAAGAACGAAATTTTTGTTATGAAATAAAAAATTATGTAATAAGTATATTTTCTAGAGTTCATTTTTTATAGAAAAAAATACCTCAACCTTGTGAAGAGTATATAGGAATAAAAATGTTATATATTGAGCTTTATTTTCAATGAATCTGTGTTCTTTCCAAAAAACATATATTTATGGAGTTTTGGTCATTGACATTATCTTGATAATTCACATTACTATGATCAATCAACCTTATCAATCTTTATATTTATTTAAGAATTTCTTTTATTCCCAATATTCAAATCCCTATACTATTCTCCTACTAAAAAACCATGTAATTTCTTTTTCTTGATGACCTTTGTACATCCTTTCGCCTCTTATAAAGAGGATTTTTTATTAACCATTTTTTTATATATTTATAAAAATGGTATTTTTTAATGGAAAAGATTTTATTTCTTAGAACACATTAAAATTTTTAGGATAAAATCTATATGTTGTTGGGATAATGTAATACCCTAAAATTTCAATATAACAACATGGTGTTTGATAGTATATACAATAAGAAACACCATGCTTAAACGACCTAGGAAATATATTATTTAAATACAACCATTAAAACATAGAAGTTAAATTGGTTGATATGAATCCGAATAAATAAATTAGAAATATGAATTTAATTTGTTTTGAAATTAATAAATTAAATTGAACTAAAATAATGAATTATTTTAATGAAATTATATATTATATATTTAAAAAAATAATTTATCATCAATATAATATATTTACTATGTATCATATATGAAGAAATGTAATTTTATGCTTAAAACTATATTTTTTCTAAAAATCTTGCTGAATGAGTATTCCACATAGATATTAAAATTATTTCTAAGACAATTTTAGAAATTTAATTGAAAAAATTATCTGAATTTTTGAAATCATCATGTCAAAATTTCCTTAGAATGAATTTTATATATTTTTTTGAAAGGATAAAATCCATTCGATGAATAATGAAACAATATAATTTTTAATGAAAATTTCCATTTCATCTAAAGAATTTAAAATTTAAAATATTAATTTTAATTTTTTTTTAAAAGTAAATTTTGTTGTTTTATTTTATTAATAATCCAATTTATAAATTTTATGTAAAAACATTTTATTTATAAAAATAAATTATTTGGAAACCCTATTTTTAATCATGTTGACTGGTTTATTTTTAATTACAAATTTACCAATTCTATGAAAAGAATTTGTTAAAATGGTTTTGATATTTTGAATATTAATAATTAATATTATACAATAATTTAATGTTTAGTTTTTTTCAAAATTAATAGAAAAATAGTAAAAAAGAATTACTATGGAAAAGGATAAAACATGTTTAGCAAGGGTTAAGCTAAACATATATGGGTTAAAATGAACAAATAACATGTCTAAATAATATTTTTGGAACTATTTATACCTTATATCAACTTGAATTCAATAATGATTAATTTTGGATCCTTGTGTAATGTAATAATCATGGGTATATTTTATTCTTTTCAAAAATTCCAAGTATGTCTTTCCTCAACATAGAAATTAATGCCCCCTATTCACTTAACTTCAAACTTAAAAAGACTTTTTTTATACAATAAATACAAAAATCTATTCTGTATATCACAAACCATGAACTTTATTTACTTTTTTTATTTGAATAATATTATAGGAAATATTAAGGTATAAACTAAATGAGGTTCTCTGAATAAGTGATAATGTTATTTACCATCTGTCTTTGTTGTATTTCATCCAATAACTCTTTAAAATATTTTCAAAAAATATTAAAATAATAAATAATATATTATATATACATAGATGTTATTTTTATTATTTAATAATATATATCCATTCCCTCTATCATCAAATGAAAAACAAAAACAGATAATCTTTTGTTCAGCAAACTATCACCTCCAAAACCATTGTATTTTTACCATTACTACCTCTCTTGTAGGTATATAATGATATATTTAATGTTTTAATAAATAAATATATATCATATTTATGAAAAAATTATACTTCATAAATTATAATATCATATCAACCTTTTAACCTTATATTTATTGGAAAATGACAATGTTGCTCATACATACTTTTGGAAAACCTCCTCCACTTAACGATGTAATATAATTTTAAATTGATTTTTAAATGAATAGTAATAATGATAGATTTAATTAATATATATGATATATATTAGATAATAATTATTTATGTAATTATAAATATTATTTACCCTTATTATGTTCCATCTATTAATAAATAAAAACAACATTTGTACTTAAGTACGTCATACCATCGTAATGAATAGTGTAATTCATTCTTCCATATCAATTTTATAGAATAATATAAATAAAAAATACGTTATTTTAATTTCATAATTTTAATTCTGGAGTTTATTTAACCATGATTAATGTACATAGATTAATACTACCGAACCAAAACATATAGAATAAACCAAGCAGTGATCACCCAGAATATCATATTTAAAAAATAATTGTTAATAAATTGGTTATAAAAAGTTATATGAAAATTATATTTGTGAGTAATATACTTTACTGTGTTTCATTAATATATGTATAATAAATATTTGTTTATTATACTGTTTGATAGAACATTTATGAAGGAAATCTAACCTGAAATAATAGATTCATTTGCAGGTTCCTTTTATTGAGGCATATTTTAATGTTATTCACCTAATTTATTTTATATGGTGTTTATAATGAAACTTTTACATGTTATATCATTAATCCTTCATATGTCATGTTATTTTAAATTTCAATTCAATTTATTTCATTAAACCTAACAGTACTTGAATTTTAACAATTTGTTCAAAAATTCAAAACTCAAATTATTTTCATCGTGTTGTATTTCATCTTCATAGTCATTTATCTTCTATGATTATATGTGTAATTTTATTTTAATTTTTAATTTTTTATTTAATATTTTTTATTTGTATTCAAATGATCTACACAAAATTAATTAATTGATTTATCATCACTTAAATTATATGATTATTGTAAGAGATTTTATCCTCTATCCACTCCATTAAGGAATATTTTTTATTACACACTTTTTAATTATTTTTGGTTTTTTATAATACTCATTTGACATGTTAAATCATAAAAATATATATATATATATATATATATATATAAAGTAATAAATATTTAATTTGATTTACATATTTCATTGAGCTTACGATTCAAAATATACTTAATTGATAAGATATTTATGTATCTATCTCATTTAAACACCGATTATTTATGCTATAATTTATTTAAAAAAAATTATTTGATCATATTACAATAAAAAAAATATATTTAATTATCCTATTGTAATTCAGGGAATTTTCATTTAATTTTACCAATCTAATCTATTTGGTACATAAAAAGGTCAAGAAAAAATTAAGAAAATAAAAATTCATATCTCTTTTTGATCCAAAAAGATTTTATCCTATATCAATATTTTTTCATAAAATGTTTTCTATTATATTTTTTGTATTCAATAATGGTTTATAAAAGTTTTTTTTACCCATTCTATTTAATAAAATTGTTTAAAATTAATATTTTCTATGTTTTTTAAAGAAGGTATTTATTTATTTTATATCGAAAATGAGATTAAAATCATTTTTTAATTTACTAGGAATGGAAATAATATTCACACCGTCATGAATTATCATTGATTTAAAATTATTTTATTGTTTTCTACAATTATTTTACATCATTATATTTTTCTAAAATATTTTATTTTTGTAGTTTTTAAAATTTGATTTCAAAATGAGGGGACTATTTTCAACAAAAATTCCTTTTCATAATTTTATAGAATTTTCATCCTTCATAAAAAACTAACCTTTATATTTCATACAATCTAATGTAGATATGAAAATACCATCTTTATTATTTTTCCTAATGACTGATTATCAGTTTTACCATAGTATGTATTGAAATTCACTTTCTTGAATAATTTTATAGTCATTAACAATATCATGAAACATTATCATTATTTAGATCATTTGATATTTGATTTCCATTAATTATATATATTCATTATATCTTGGATATGATTAGTAAATAAACTATATACCATATCTATAAACAATGTTTTACTTTTAATGTCATTTTACTGAATTCATAATTATTGATAATCTGTATTGTTTATTCTGTATGGTTATTTATGATACAATATATTGTTCATTAATTTAATGGATCACTAATTATTGGGAAATTTACACGATTCGTATGTGATATCTTTTCTAATATTCTAATTTAAAAATGAAACCACCGATCTTGGGGAAGCAATGTTGGGGACTTTATAAGTTTTGTATGTAAGGGGTACTCACAAATTAAAGGAGTGAAATTTGATGAAACATTTAATCTAGTGTCCAAAAATTATTTTATTGAAATATTTTTAGTCATTGAATCATACAATAGTATTAAAATATTTAAAATGGTTGTTAAATCATAATTTTTAATGGCGATACTATGTAAAAAAGTATATATGGAAGAACCAAAAAAAATATGTTTGATTTGGGTGGAATTAATGTATTTAATGTGAAGAATGACATATATTTATTGAGTATTCCTATACGATATTAGTATAGCAAGATTGATGAATATATTAATAGTTTGAATTTTAAGAAAACAAATATGTGGAAAATAACTTATATAAAAATAAAATCGACACCCTCTCACTTTTTTTATAGTTTATGTGGATGAAATACTTTTTTCTAGTAATGAAGAAATATTTTTTGATTAATTATAAAGACACATTAAAGAATTTTTTGATATGTTAATGCTTGGATAAATGTGGTTATTCACGGGATTTCAATTTTCCCAAGAATATATTTCATTTTTTGCAAAAAAAAAATATTTTTTGGATCTCCATATGATGTTTTACATTTCATAAGATATAGGGTTGTCCACATTATTTATGTTGGAATCAAAGATGATAGAGTATGATGAAGGAATGATTTTAAATTGGAATTAGACTAAAAAAATAATTACTGTACAAATATACAAAATATACACTATAATATGTAATTTCCTAGAAATTATGTAAAAGTTTTTTTTATATGGAATTATTTTGAGTCCAACAAATCTGATGGCACATGATTCGGAGGCCCAGAGTGCTCGGAATGGCATGTCAATGTTTTGATTAACTTTAAATAGTGCACAAAAGTATTTTTCCTAAAAAAGTGGAATAACTATTAAACAGTTTCAAGATTAAAAATCTGAGGGCACCATTACATTCATGATGGTGGGTTTACCCAAGGCGCGACTTATGATTAGTCGATGCATGCCTCTTGTGAGAAAGCCCAAAATGGAATAACCATAAATAAAATAATTAAATAAAATATTTTATTTTTCAAATACTTTTAACTCAAAATTGGTAAGTTGGATTAAAAATTTGACACCCCCACTAGACTTGTGAGGGTATGCTATCTTTAGGAAGATATTAACATTGGTCGGGGTGGGCTAGTAGGGAATGTTAATTTTTGGCCGTAAATAAATTTATTCAGTGATAATTATTTTACTGTAAAGTCCATAAATTTTAAATGGTAACTCAGATTGGAAATCCAAGAGTACCATTAAGTTCATTGGGGGATTTTAAAAATAGGTAAAGCCTAACATTTATTGGCATGTGTCGAGGGTGACTATTATTAAATTTTCATACTTTTTGTGTATATTTAGTAAACACATGAGCAGAGTTTTCTAATTTTTTAACGCAGTTTGAATTTAAAATCGTGGGGAACCATTGAATTCATAGCGTAGTGATTCTCTCAAATGAGACTTTACTTGGACTGTAATAAGTCTAAAGAAAAAGTTATTTTTTATGAGTTTTAAAAGTCAAGAAAAATTAAATAATCACACTATTTTATTTCTTTACCACTAATGGACAAGAAGTAGTGTGGGACTAGTGGCGAGTCATTCCATTAAATGGTTTGAACCTTTAAATACTATGTAACATCATTGTTGGTATTGAATAAGGTTCATATTAAATGAACCTTCATAAATTCCTTGATCTTTAATTACCCCCCCCCCCCTCTTACTTATATATAGCTGGGGGAGGAATCGGAATAGATTCACCAAGAGACGATCCTCTGGTAAAGTTCCACAACTCCCATCATGTGGAGGACAGAGTAGGTTATAGAGGGAAATGATGAGTGACCCTGATCCACAAACCTAATAATGATGATTGAGCAGCGTCGTTAAAGGCTTAATATGGGGATGATGAATGCCAACATTTACTCAAATGTAGATTCTCTCATACGAACTTGAGGTAGGGGGTTTATTTGTTAATGATTTTAATTGAATTCATCTTCCCCATTCTTGAATAACATGAAGAACACGAGTCTACCGACTAACAAGTTAACCTGTGATTCATTTGTCTTTGCGGGAGGTCGTTGTAAGGAATTTTGTGTGGTTTATCTGGTTTTTTAATTCAATTGAAATCAAAACCTTAACTGCCATTGTGTTATAAGATAACACATAGGGTGTAAGCCTAATGAACCCAGCCAGAACCCTCCGTATTATTTGTTACATCTGTGTGCCACCATGGAATACCAACAGCACAATGACACATATCAGCTACGTGGTGGATAATGCATCGATGAACTCCGCAAGAGGAGGTCGTGACACAAAGACATGGTGGTCGTCGGAGTGGATAACATCGGTATTCCATGGAGAAGGTGCGATTCACCATCACGCACCGCTGATGAACAAGGAGGGTCGTGGATTGTCAGTCATGGTGGCCTGAGGAGAGGTTGGCAGGAATGTAGGCTAGCCATGACGAAGCATGTGGAGTTGAGGTAGGGGATTCCCATGCAATTTGAAGACCGTGGCCTGTGTTGGTTGTAGCGGGAACAATGGTAAGCCTGATCGACAGATGGCTGACAGATTGGGTGCCCGCCTGTGGCACGCCCTACAGCAAAGTTGTGGCATGTCGACCACAGCCCAGGGAACCCCCGACTCCACATGGTTCCGCGTTGGGGTCACCACCCACAGGTTGACCCACAGACATGGCCCCATGCCAGGTTAGCCCTACCCGGATGCTCCGCGTCCTTGTGTCTCTAGCGGCCCGTGCTGCCAAGAGGATGGCATCGCCTGGTCGGTCCCACGGACCGACCCACTACTCATCGGGGTGACCCACGGCCTAGTGTCCAGACCCATGGCTCTGTCGAAATGGGTCGGGCCTAGTGGGATAGGTTAACCCAGGTTAGGATAGACCCTAAACGGGCCGAGTCAACCCAGATCATACTGGGTCGGCACATTCTAAATAGGTTCGGGTCGGTCCAACCTAAGCAGATAGGACTCGAACCTAAAACCACCGAGGAACACTAAAAGGGACTTATCTTGAGAACCAAATTTCCTTTTCATAAACCATCTACAGTGTTGGGATCCTTTTAGTGAGACTGTCCATTTGACCTAATTCATGATAGTTTTGGAGAAAACATGGAATACAGATGGGTTAGATCGAACCTGAATCCAACCAGGACTTCAGCAGAGAAATGCTAATAACGCACAGACTGAGCATCGACTTTTGCACCTTATACTACATTGGGACCCTTATTACATCTAGAATCACCATCTTACATCATTGTGAGACTTAGTACTAGTTTTAATATGACTACTTTTTTGAGGAGCGGTTCTCCAAAGCGCGCATTGTACGAAACCATGCAACTGGATGAGACCGGAAGACATCTTGACGATGTCCAAGGTGGGAAGCGGCTCTGTGTGACCTAGAAGGCCAGCTTTGGGAAGTGTCTCTGTGTGAACCGGCATTCCCATGGTACCCATCAGGTATGAGTACTAAATTAGTTCAAGGTTAGTGGGAATCGCCTCTTCGTGACAAAATATGCCTACTATACTCATAGGGGAGGAGTTCTCCAGTATTTTTGGAGTTCGAGGTTTGGGACTGGTGATTCTATTGATTCTGAACTAGAATATACATTATGGAGACTTCCATTGATATCAAGATGCACCATATGGCATGAGTGGAAATTCTACAAAGTAGACTATGTATGAAACCCTGTGGTTGGATGAGACCTGAAAACTACATCATGATTGGACAAGTGGGAAGCGGCTCTATGTGACCCAGAATGCCCTCGGTGGGGTGTAGTTCTGTGTGACCTAGAGGACCCGTGATTCTATATAAGAGAAGTACCTCTGTTCGACCAAGGTGGGAAGCAGCTCTGTGTGACCCAGCATTCCCATGGTGGGAAGTAGCTCTGTGTGACCTGGCGTGCTCATGGTACCCATCAGTGATGGGTACCATAGCATTTCATGGTTAGTGGGAAGTATCTCTATGTGACCAGGTAGGCCCACTTTACTTGATATTGGAGGAGTTCTCTATCATTCAAGGAGTTCAATGTTGTGATAACCCTTTTATCCTTTACCTAAAGTGATATCTGGTGTGAGATTACTTGGGTTGTGTACTTTTTCTTCATTCCCTGTGGTTTTTTATCTAAATCTAGGAGACCTTTATGGTCTCAGGGTCCCTACTGAGAATCATTATAATCACCCCAAAACGGGCTTCACCTGAACCATATTGTGTCTTGTGTAGATGACATACAATATTGATCGAGGATGAGGGAGCCATGACTGGACAGTGCTCGGAGGTGGAAATTCTATATGACGTGACGTGGAAGAGATGGGAGGACGTGGATTTATATGGACTCGATCTGTAAATACTATTTAGGTAGGATCCGGGGAGGATGATATAGGAGATGATTTTCACCTTTCAGTTATTTTTTACTTTTCAGTTGTACTTGTACATTCCTAGTTGGGCCTGTATTCAGGACCCCTTACTTTCAACACTGATTACTACCACATTTTACTTCATAGTTGTTTTCTTTGCATTATAGTCTGAGTGGTTTCCCCTTTTGTGTTATACTATGTGAGTTTGTAAAGGTTTAAAGTCAAAGCCTTCCCGTTTTAGGGATACGCCTTTTTGGTGCTAGTCGCCAGCCCCAGGCATTTGGATGGAGGACTTGGTGTAGTCAAGATATGGGACATGGGGGACGGGTCATAGAAAAGTGGAATATAAAGATTTGGGTTCTACCAAAGAACTAGGACTCTGATATTTTCTATGTGGAAATAGTTTTTAGAGTTATGACTGTGGTTTTTAGTTTGGGGAGTCCAGTGCAGGTGTGGTGGACAATATATCCATAAACTAGGACCCTGAATTCTGATTTCCAAATTAGAGAATGGAAACACTGACTGCATGTGTTTTGGACATTTTTCTTTTTGATCTCTTGAGTCAGCTCACCAAGTATAACATAATGACTATGGGGAACATGTTCCTTATTAGGATTCCACCACGTAGACAGGTAGCTAGGATTCCTGAAAAATACGTAATTACGGACCACTGAGTGATGAGGCCTCGGTGCAGGGACCTCTTATGGAGTTAGAACCTTTGGGTGGTGAACCAGCATCACCACTACCCAATAGGTAGTCGTTTCCACCAGCCCCACTATCAAAGGGTTCACACTGACTAAGCATGTTGCATGAGCTTCAGTTGAAGAGACCTCTATGGTTCGGATGCGAGATGGACCCATAGGCGGCTAAGGACTAGATAGAGGCTATTGCTTGAGGTTTCTACCTAGTTGAGACACCGGTATAGTAGATGGTAATCATAGATTCTAGTCTTTTCTACTTAGTGACCATGAGGATGGTCTGGTTTTTGATGAATCTTAGGTATGTGGATTGTTTCCCGAGATATTACTTTTGGGTAGTGTGTCAACTATAGCATTGTCCGTTGGTCAGCAATTACAACTGGTGATAGCAAAAAGGGACACATGTAGGCTTAGTTCCTTACACGTGTTTCAGAATAAGATACCCATCCTATTTCGAGGTGATCCCAACTCATAGGTGGCTAAGGATTGGCTTGAGGAGGTGGATGAGAGTTCCGTAGAGCTTCTATAGGTTCTGTAAGATGACATGTTGTTATCTATGTATATATCAAGGGGTACAGACCATCCTAGGAATTCGATGAATACATTATATTCAGTGCTTCAGGGATTGGACCTCTGAGCGAGGAGTGTTTTGGGACATCCAAGACATCACTAATCCTTTATGAATTCCTATTTATATTTGTGTTCTTGAGAGAACCTTGGAGGTTGAATGTTCTTTGGATATGAAAATATAGCCAGTGAATGTTAAAGGTATGATAGTAGGAAACTGATGCCATTATTAGAGACTTGGGCATGTAAAATGGTTTCGGATGAAGAAGTGATAGGGAAAGATGAATCAACATGGCATCATACATGTAAGTGGAGCTAGGAAAGAAGCATGTGGTGGTAGACATTTCGACATGTTACAACCACCACCTCAATGTGGTCCCCACCAGGCTCTCGGAGCTAAAGAATAGGGGAAGGGAGTAGTTGAATATGATCAAAGAGTGTGACTCAAGGACTCCAAGAATGATTATAGGTATGGTCATTTTCTAATACTAGTTTTCGTATCAATAGAAATAGGTACTAATCATTCATTCCCTCCATGAATCATGTCCATGTCCATGATATTTCGGTTAAACCATTGACTTGACCGTCACATATGGTGATACCGTTGGGAGGAGACTCAATAATCACACTTACGACGATGGTGTGATGTGAACCTTGAGGCGAGAGTGTCAGTTGGAGACTCTTGGTGGCATTGTCGAGGCCTTACGATGTTATTTTGTGTATGGAATGGGCATCCACATTTCAAACACAAATTGACAATATTAGGAAAAAATGTTGAGGTTTTTGTACAACGTGGGAATGGGGTTTTCCTTGGTTGGAAAAAAAGGTAACACAAGAAGCAAAATATTATATCATGCATAGATGGGTGCAACCAATCACTCTTGAGTTGGCTAGGCTTACCCTCATTGCAGCAATAATTTTGAGATTTCAGTACCAATCAAAAGTGGCAGTTTTTGGGGACATTTTTTTTAAATATGTTTCTAGGATTACATCCCCAAAGGGAGAGGGATGTCTTCTTTGTCTCGGTACTACCATATATTTATACCTAAGTTCTCCAGGGCAGCGACACCCTTTTCATTTTTGATGAAAAAAGGGGAGCCTTTCCTATGGACAGAGAAGTTCCAGTAGAGCATTCAGGAGCGAAGACAGAGACTTATGAGTAGAACTATGCTACCATTGACCTGGAGTTAGTAGCAATGATATTTCCTCTAAGGACATGGCAACACTACTTGATGGGTGAACGTTTTATAGTCTACTCAAATCAAAAGAGTCTCAAGTATATTTTCACTCAGAAATAATGAACCAGAGATAGCAGCAATGGCTAGAGTTCCTCTAGGACTATGACTTTGAGATACTCTATACTCCTATGAAGAGGAACATCGTAGTAAATGCACTCAGTAAAAGATCTGGTAAACAGTTGCGTAGTGAGGCGACAGAGCATCTAGACGCTTTCCGAATATGCGACATGGATTAAGATGGAGTAGAATATCTTCAGTCTCTGACAGTCACTCCCACACTCCTTCACTGAGTCATGGAGGCATAGCTTAGTAACACCGAATGTGTGGCTCGACATGATTAGATTTCCACAGGATGGGACATGTTGGATTTCGAGAATGCGGGGAGCATGTTATCCTCTTCAAAGAAAGTATTATGGTACCAGTGGCTCTATGGGAGAAAGTGTTGAGGTAGTTCCATATTTCCACTCTAGAGGTTCATCCTTCTGTGTTAGAGATGTATCAAGACCTCCAACGTCAGTACTGGTGGTCAGGGATAAAGAAATCAGTGACAGAGTCATATCAGGATGCCTCACATGTCAACAAGTGAAGACTGGACAATCACAGGAGAAGTCTTATGCTGATAAGATATGGAGAACTTTAGAGTTCCAACAGGGAACCACCTATTCTTTTGAGTCTCTCCTCAGTGGGAAATACATTGATTTGGTCTAGGAGGCATGTTATCACCAAGGTTTGTTAGAAATTTTCAGATACTTTGTAGGATAGACGAAGTGGCACACCACTTGGCACTTCTATCGCAGTTGGAGAAGATTCACTACGTCTTCCAAATATCCCAACAATGGAGATATGTGAACAACCTATATCACATCATCAACCATGTTTAGGTGGACATAGATAATGGGGTGATGATTACAGAGGTTGTAGTTGAGATTGAAAATTGTCAGGAGCAGGTCCTTCATGGGTGTTCGATACCATTGGTGGGTGTTTACTGGCAGCATGGGAACCTCCAAGAGAGCACATGGGAGTGGGAGACTGAGATTTGTTCTCATTACCCCCTTTTTCCTTAGTCATTGTTTTGGATTTTTGGGATGTAAATCCCTAAGGTGGGGATAATTTAATGTTCCAGAAATTCTGTGTAATTTTCTTTTTTATATGGAATTATTTCGAGACTGAGAAATCTGATGGCGCATGATTCCGAGGCATGGAGTGTCTGGAATGGTCCAGCAATGTTCTGTTAAACATAAAATAGCGCGCGTAAGAAGTTTTCTGGAAAAGATATAATAACTCTTTGGTTTCTCAAATTAAAACTTTTAGGGCACTATTTCATTCAGGATGGTGGGTTTACCATAGGAATGACTTAAGTTTTGTCAGTCCATGCCTCCTCTGAGAAAACCCAAAAATAGCATAACCGTAAATAAAATAATTAAATATATTATTTTATTTTTCAAATTATTATAAGTCACAAATGGAATCTTGGATTAAAAATCAGATACAACCACTAAACTTTTTAGGGTATGATGTCTTTAGGGAGATACTAACATTGGCTGGTGTGGGCCCCCAGTGAATGTTTGTTTTTTGATGTAAAAAAATAATTAAGAGAAAATTATTTTATTTTAAAATACATTACATTTAAATGGAAACTCAGATTAAAAATCCGAGAGTACCGTTGGGTTTGTTGGGGAATGTTTCCCTAAGGCAGAGTCTAACCTCGACCGACGCGGGTCGAGGGTGACTGTTATCAGTTTTCCAAACATTTTTTCAGGTTCCTTTAGTAAACAATAGAGAGGCATCTTATAACTTTTGAACCGATGCTCGGATTAAAAATCTGACCACACCATTGAATCTATATTTCCATTATTTTCTTAAGGTAGGCATTACATTGACAGTAGTATGTCTAAAGAAGAATTTATTATTTGTGAATTTTAAAAGGAAATGAAATAAGATAATCTCACTGTTTTATTTCTTTTCATCTAATGGATAATAGGTAGTGTGGAACCACTGAGATTCAATCCATTAAATGGCTTGACCCTTCAAATTCTATGTAATAGTGTTATTGGAATTTAAGAAGGTTCCTATTAAATGATCCATCATAAATTATATGATCGTTATATACCCTCACCCTCTCCAATTTATATGGATCAGGGGGTGAATTGGAACGAATTCACCATGAGAAAAAACTCTGATAAAGTGTTGTGACACCCAAAACGTAGAAGACAAAGCAGGTTCTAGAGGGAAGTGATGAGCGATCGTGATCCCAAAACCGAAAAATGATGATCGAGCGGCATCGTTGGAGTATTTTTGCAGGGACGTTGAATGCCGACACTTCCTAAAACGTGGATGCTCTCCAACGAACTTGTGGTAGGGGGTTTATTAGTTTATTCATTTAATTGGTTTTCTCTTCCCTGTTCTTGAATAACATGAAGAATGTGGGTCAACCGACTAATAGGTTGACCTGTGATTCATTCATCTTTGCGGGTGGTTGTTGCAAGTAATCTAGTGGGGTTTATCGGGTTGTTTAATTCAAATGTTATTAAATCCTTAACCCCCATTGTGTTTCGAGATAATGCAGAGGGCACATTCCTATCAAACACTGCTAGAACCCTCCTCTATATTTGTTACATCCTTGTGCCACTAGGGAATATCGGCAGCACGACGACACTAATCAGCTATGTGGTGGATAGTGTGTCAACACATTCCACAAGAAGAAGTTGTGGCCCAAAGCCGCGACGGTCATCGGAGTGGCTGGTACTGGCTTGTCGCGGAGGAGGAGCGGCATGCCGTGTAACACCCCAAGTAAATAAAGAATATGAAATTTTTTTATTTATCCATATTTGTGAATAAAATATTAGTATTACATTAAAGGGGATGCTATACTCGATGGCGTACCCAACACGCAACAACGAGTTTCTTGGGAATCTTACGTTGCACTCAAATAATAAAATAATATTATTTTAAATATTAATTAAAGCCTAGCCGTTTTAATGGCTGGAATGAACAGAACTAACTAAAAAATTATTATATATTTTTGTCAAATATTTTCACTTTTTACAATAAATGTTAGAGGATTAAAAATGCAAATGAATCCAATTTTAAGCGTAAACATTCTAATATTCTTTAAAAGGTTGATTAACCACCTGTTGATGGAGAACATCTTTTAAATCCACTTTTTGACAATTTTATGTGTTATATTTGACAAAATAAAATTCTTCTTCAGAATCGGGACATCAAAATTTACTTTGTGTAAATTTTTGGTATTTTTCCGAAAAAGTTCAATTTTTAATGAATAGTGAAAAATGTCTTATTTTATTTCAAATCATATTTTAATCTATTTTATTTATATGATTATATTATATTTTGAATTGGTTTTAAATTGAAATTATAATATATTTTTACCATTTAATCCAATAGTGGTCGTTGGAATTAATTTCACTTTGAAATCGGACTCAAACTAGTGTCAATCTTTTGATACATTTTGTTTCATAAAAACACGCTATTTGTTTTGACAACGGGAATTAATAATTAAATTAATTAATGCAACTTATATGTTTTTGATTTTGTAAAATATACATAATTTATGAATTCTGAATATCAAATATAGGTTTGGGTGAAATTTTTGTAATTTTCTGAAAAACTTCAATTTTTTATGAATAGTGAAACCACTTAGTGGTACTTATAAAAACTAATTTTTCCATTTAAATGAAATTTTGCCATCTTTGGGTTTTGAATTTCAAAAATCCAACATACATGGTTGTCATTAAGAAGTAAAATAAGGTTTAATGGGATTAAAATAATTTTTGGTGAATAGTAACTTATTAAGTTTTTAATCGCGATTAAAGGCAATTAGTGTAGTTTAATGTAAGAATAATGTTTTAATAAAATGAAATGACCTAGACACATGTCATACCCTCATTGGATGTGTCATGACCGACCAAGACAATCCATGGGTCAACTTGGTGACCCCATGGAGCCACTTTGGTTGGAAAATGACAAAAATATCTTTTTATTTAATGTTAAAGTAAAAATGACACAAACATGAAGTGTTTTACTAATACAATTTTTAAATGGGGTTATATGAGTCCGATTTTTGACTATAAAAAATCAGTGTAAAGATAAAAAGATTTAATAAATCATAGTTTTTTTATATAATTTTTAGACATTAAATAAATTAAATTATTTATGACATCATGATGATGCAGCGATGACCTCATTATTTAACGATTTAAATAAAATGAAAAGATAATGTAAAAACTAAACACTGCAATTGTAAAAAACCTATTGGGTGGGTATATATCGAACCCTTATCACCTTATCCTCGAATTATATAAATGTGGGACATTTTAAATCCAAAACCCATTTTCAAATAAAGTGACATTTCTTTACTTTCCCAGAGTGCCCCTCCTCTCCTCTTATAAAAGGCCCCCACCTCTACCACCTTACCCACACTTCCAAAGCCTTTGGCTCGGCAAAACCCTGCCCATTTTGTCTTTCCACATCCCTCTATAACTCCTTGTTGCCACACATTGGGTAGAAGTCTCCCAAGGAAGCCTTTGAGCTCAAACCAAAGGGAGTTACCCGATTTTAAGGTAATGTCTTCACTTGTGTCCTTTTGTTTTATCTTGCTTATCCAACCCCCTAAACTCTTTTTATTAATTTATTTTGTAACAAATCCAGTATCTAAAATATACTAGGATGTTTTTATAAGATGGATTAGAGCTACACTTACACACACCTTCGTCTAATGGTTATGGAACATACTGTTTCGGTGGTTGGTGATTTTCTGCCTCACGAAATGATGATTGTTCAATATTCTTTTAACACCTTTAAAGGTTGCCATTATGATGTCGATGTATTTTATATATGATATATATGGAATTTATGTATACTATATGCTTCTGTATTTTATATTTAAACCATACCTTTATTATTTTCATGTTGTGTAAATGCGATAATTTCATATGAGGAAGTGTGGACTACCACACCCTCGAGTGATGTGACTCGTACATGCAATACATGGAACGTATAAAGAATGAAATTAATGAACATATGTGATCTATATAACATATATATTATAATGGAATTATAATATATATATATATATATCATTTATTTTTAATTCCATTAATATGACAAAGACAAAATGAAAGTAGCGTTCATTCGTACGTACGGCCTACCGTCTCCATGAACGGTGATTTTCGTTTTTTATCTCCAAATGATATGGAATAGTATAAAATGAATATGTACTGGATATATATGATATTTTAATCATTAATACTATTATGGATATTATTTACTTATAACTACATGGATAATCATTTTTCAAACAAGTTCATTTTTGACTCATGTACCAAAAATCGGCAAAAACGTCTGATATGAACTAAAATTATTAAACAATAATTATAACATTATAATATGTGATATGAACTGAATAATAATCTTTAAAGGAGGTCCTTAGGGAATTATAAATTGACCAAAGTTTATTATTCAGGAATATACAGAAACGAACAAGACAAGTTGGACTTGAGGTAAGAGATCTGACTCCTCTCTTATCCATCCAAATATAAATTTTTATTAAAAGGCCACTTTAGGGGGAAGTGGGAAACCAAGTTCACATGGAAACGCACTATGTGCTAAAAGTGCTCACAGAATTACAAAAAATAAGACTAAGATGGCTTGAGTTATCCACTTTATATAATTCCCAGTGCAAGTTACCTGCCTGAGTTTTTGGATCCTCTCTGATAATGGATTCGAGGTGGGACACCATCCTGTCCATTGTCAGGATGAACTCTTCCATGGTGATTATACCACGGTTGAAACCCCGAGCAACAATCTGGTCTTGTTTTTCAATCCACTCATAAATATCATCAGAAATCTCCCCATGCGCCTGTCTTTCATAAATTTTTAAAATATCCTCATTTGAGGCGTTCGGTCTAAGGACTTTTTCAAACATTTATTCCTTAGAGTGAATGATGAGTTTCAAACAGTCCCTTACCTCTTCCTCTATCACTCCTATGTCTCGACTTGAGACACCACTATCCCGGTCAACTGAGCTTTTGTTCGCTTTACTTCTATCCTTCTTGGCCGACCAGGTTTCCATCAGTTTTGGCAAATGGGAGCAGTCTTTGCGTCCCTTGGGCTTTTTCCCCTGGGCAACAATGCATTTCCATGCATCACGTTTACCTTTGTTACCTTTCTTCCTTCTAGGGCGATGGGGGCCATTGCCATAGGCGAGGTCCAAACAATCCGAGAGGGGATGATTGTAACCATCATTGCCAGAGTCATCATCCACATGCTCCTCATCCTGCATTGCCAGACTATCAAATCGATTTCTCAGAGTCACCCCTGATTCCTCGTTTCACCTGCTCGGAGCTTCTGAATTTCCTTTCTGGGAAGGTAAGGGAATGTTTGGATCAAATGGATCCAAGACACCCACCCCCTTCTGGCCACATTGACCACAAGTGACACCTGAAGACAATCCAGGCCCCCCCTGAAGTGGCACAGTAGGTGACTCATTCTCCTTTTGATAGTAGTCGCGGACCATGAGGATCTCACGGTAGATATCCTCCCAGCCCCGACCCTTAAGGCCCTCGGGTCCTTGGCCAAAGTTGGTTGGCACCAAAACCCCCTCTATTGGTTTGACAGGGGCCTCTTGAGCCTCTAAATATGGAATCCCCAAGGATGAAGCCACAGACCCCTGCTGGTTCACATCCACCGGCGCGCAGTTCTCCAGATCCACCACCTGCACTGACTCCCCCAACTGACCCTGAGACCCAGAGCTACCCAGGTCCTTCTTCAGGCGTTTGAAGACATCAGCAACCTTCGACCCTGACTTCTTCGGCAAAGAACCCTTTCTTGAACCAGAAGAGACTTAGAAAGCGCCTCCTGGTGGAATTCATCCTGAGCCGCATCAGAACAATACACCTTCCCATAAAGTTGGTGACATTACTTCAATGGGGCCAAACCAACCAATGAAGCGCGGCGACAGGACTCGGCTAAATTCTCCAACCGGCGGCACGTAGCGCAGAAGTCAGACCACGTTTCGAATAACATAGGTTGTTTGCACCGGAATTCCTCGCCAACTGTGATCCAGACATAGTCGACTGAAGGTTTAGAAACATCAACCTCCACATAGATCCGCGGGGCAATAGGATGGAAGATCGATTCGGTTTTACTATCCGAACACAGATAACGAACCACCAAGTTTCCAAGCATACGAAGAATAGACGGATTTTGGAAGGGAAGAGGAAGTTCTTGAAAACTGACCCAGATTGCTGTCAAATGAGAATGATGTTTCATGTAGAAATTGTAGGACCAGCAAAAGAGGAAGAAGTGATATCCATTTCAGATTCGAGGAGCTCTGGACCACGCAAGGATTAAATCTTCCCCCGACGCGAACTGGACCATCATGTGCCGCCTGTCGAGAAGCCCCACAACCGCTACATCCTTTAAGCCCCAGGAGGCGGACACGAACCTGTCAAAGTCATCGACCAAAGGAAGACGATGCCTAAGTCGGGCCACCAGGGTCAAATGCAAGCACACAAAAGCTTCAAAGAGTTCCAAAGAAGATAGAGTGAGGTTTGGTCATCCGCCATACATATCCGGCACTTTAGGGATAAGATCAATAGAAGGGAAAGGGGGAAGGGAATCCGGGTTTGAGAATGGAAAGAAGGAAGGACAGGAGCCTGTGTGAGGATGGAGTCCCTCCCCCTCCGTCGAGGGAGGGACTAGGGTTGCGGCCATCACTGCTTAAGGTGACGCCACCATGGAGAAGAAGAGCCGAGTTTCCGGGTCATCCGACTCATCTCTTTCTTTTAAAGTAAACTCTTTTATGTCATTCCTTTTAAAGCTCATATTTCTTGTTATTGGGATATTCTTTTATATTACTTTTACTGTAATTTTTTATGTTCATATGATGAGAGACCATATTCTCTCTCATCAATCCATTTTGGAAGTTTTGAGTGGCGCCGTTAGGCTGCCGAATTTTCGTAAGAGATCCATCCTCTCTCTTTCTTTTTATGTACTCTCCTTTATGTCACTTATTTTAAGATCCTCTTTGTTATGTTGAGAGATGTTATTTTATATTCCTCTTTATGTAAACTTTATTTTGATATGACGAGAGACCTTATTTCTTCTCATCAATCCATTTTGGATGTTTTACGTGGCGCCGTTAGGCTGTCGAGTTTTTGTAAGAGATTTTTCATCTCACTTTTATTCCCGAGAGATTTATGCTACATTTGGCAAAATTTCCTTTGAGTGGTGTATGTACTACCCATTATTTTACTCATTATGTAATATACTTTCATTTATGAGTATTTACATCAATGTTGTATTTTCCTTCTTTCGCGGGGCGTATGTTTTGAAAAATACCCATGTCGGTAAGGGAACCATTCAGCCTCTTCATTTTAAAAGAATTCTTTTGTTATGTCTTTTAATTCACATAATATTATGTTGGGATATGTTCTTATATATCCTCATTGATTTAAATTTTATGTCCATGTGATGAGATACCGTTTTTATCTCTCATCAACTTATTTTTTGAATTTTGTAGTGATGCCGTTAGGCTGTCAAATTTTTGCAAGGGAACTTCTTAACCCAAATTTGATTCTTTGGGATAAACATGTACTCCTTGAATATGTCGTTATATGAATATTTGTGAATAACCTCCGATTGTTTTACACTTAATATCCACTTATATATGGTGTATTCGTTTGTCACACATAATTATGTAATTAATTTGTCCTTAAACCAAGGATACTTCCTTTGTAAGGGACTTCATCTCAATCTCCATTCATTAAGGCATATTTTGTTTTATACACAACTTTCGTTTATATGGTGTATAAACCCCTTTGACTTTTACGTATATCCAAAAGGAATCCTTGTTATACGAAGCATTTTACAAAACGACAAAAGGGAATGTTTTTGTTATACGTATGAGGCGATAAGGACTTCTCCGCCGCCATGACCATTATTTGAGTTTAGTCTTCCTCTACAAGCCATACCTTCTTTTTTAAAGAAAAATAAATACCATGTTTTACTTTTATTTTATTGTGGTATTGAAAATGGTTTTCATAAGTTTTTTTATATCAATGTGTTATATTGATATCTTGTGATTGAAATGTGGAAATGTTATGTTTCCTTTATGCATGTTTCATGTGATACGATTATGTTATGTTTCTTGGGCATTGTTATGAAGACGGGTGGTTCCGTGATAAACTAAGGGTGGGTGAGCCTGATATAGCTCTCCAATGAATTGGGTAACGCAAAGGAGTGAAACATTAAGGTTTATCCTAAGAGATTTAGGGAATACATTGTGGTGGGTATTCCAAATGTAACGAAGAGGGTTACTCCCTACGTAAAAATGTTATGAATGCCTCAAGTTACCTTTTATGTCTTATGATTCCTATGATTTGATGAGATATGTTAAAGTGCCTATGTTTTATGGGTAAAGTATTAATTCATTCTTATGTATATATGAACTCATGTTTCCTTTCCATATTTTTTATAACCCTTACTGAGCATTTTATGCTCATCCCAAGTTTTTTTAAATGTTTTTCACAGGTTAAGGGAAAGGTACATGATATGATGATAGTGTCAAGGAAGTGTCAAGAAAGAATCCATGCGTTATTTTTAAATATGTTTCCGTTGATGGAAAAAAATGAATACTATATTTTATGTAACCACTTTGTTTAAATGTGGAATGTAATGCAAGTTTTATGATCTAATTATATAAAAATCTAAACCTGAAAAGATCCTCAATGTGTAATATTGTAATAACTCAATATTAAGTATGGTTTAAGGTTTGGGCCTTATAGTTGGTATCAGAGGACAATTTAGATAACTTTAGAGGTTAGGGTATTCTCTAAGCACAAGTGACATTACCATAATGGTTAGGATTTCAGAAAGAGTCCTAGTTTTAGATAAAGTGAATGAGTAAGTATATATTAGTGTTTACCTTCATCATTAGTACATGATGGTTTTGTTGATATACTCACACTGACATTTCTGTTTATAGTGAATGGATGGATCTAGTAGGCACCAAAGAGACAACAGGTTTGAAGGAAACTGTGTTGGTTCTCTGATTAAGATAATAAATAAAATTGGGGATTCAATGAGGAAACTGGTCGTTGTTCTAAACCAACTATCAAGGAGTCATGATCAACCACTTGAACCTTGGTATGATTTGTAATGCATCATGTACAAGATGACCAATCGATGTGGAAGTTCAGGTAAAAATTATAAAGGTAACCATTAGAGTTTATATGATCCTTACTATTGAGGTAATTATGGGTTATTATATGTTATGATGGAAAATGAATGGCATGAGATAAACTTGAGGTTAAAATCTATTCTGATCATTTTTGATGATTTTATCTCGTTTTGGGGAATGTTTTATGAATTATATAGTTTTGGAAAAAGGACAACACGCAGACCGTGTGACAACCTGTCGCGTCGGACAAAGCTGTGGGAATCGAACCCACAACCAAAGTGCGACTGGTATTTATCGCCTACCACTGGACTAAGTGAAGTCCCTGGTTAGTTTGACTAAATATATTTAGTTAGATGATTTTATGAATCAAGAGTAAGTTTATTTTGGGTTATTTATGGAAATGTTTAACCTATCATCGAGGATATGTGATTAGGTTAATTACTTTTCAATATGAGAATTTGAGAGCAACTGATGTTATTTGGAGATAAAAGTTATTTTGTACCTTGTAAGAATTTGTGATTAAATCCTTCAAATATTTGTATTTCAATATTAGTTTGGTTTACATTGAATAATTTTATGGAAAAATTGTTTGTCGATTGGTCCTCGTTGAACTTTGGGTTTTTTGGACAAATTTTGGAGATTAAGAATAGATTTTCTTTTTATATATGGTTATCCTTTTCTAGATTATCTGATCTTGTACTAACCTTTTTGGTTTCAGTTTTGGTTAAAGACTAAAGACATGGGAAGTATATAGTTCTCTTTTTTGGATTAGGTGATTCTCTAAAAGTTTATTATAGTACTATTAATGTGAGCAAGTCTTCCAAAATACTCGTCTTTTGGAGAAAATATGGGTTTGTGTAAGGAATCTAATAAAAGTTGAAAGTCAATATGATAAGTGATTATGTTTCCTTATGAATAAATTCCTCAGTAAAAAGTAACTTAAAACAAAAATATTGTCTATTAACTTTTCCTACTGGGGAATCAAATACCGTTTAACCCATCACAAGTTTGTGATTTTCTTGTGTTTAACTTTCTCCTAAACATATTTTCTATCACTCTCCACATGAACATGACCCTATGTTTTCTCCTCCATGTCCATGTTTTCGTACATGGAATCCTAGTATGGGTTAACTCGAGTGACCTCTATACTTATCTTTCTTTATTTTAAAGTGATTGTTTTACCGACTCTTATTCCGATGTGGGACTTTCAAGGATGTTTCCAAACTCAATTTTAAAATTGCGAGGACGCAATTCCCAAAAGGGGGGAAGGATGTAACACCCTTGGTAAATAAAGAATATGAAATTTTTATATTTATCCATATTTTTGAATAAAATATTAATGTTACATTAAAGGGGATGCTATGCTCGATGGCGTACCCAACACGCAACAACGAGTTTCATGGGAATATTACGTTGCACTCTAATAATTAACTAATATTATTTTAAATAGTAGTTAACGCCTAGACGTTGTAATGGCGGTAATGAAATGAACTAACTACAAAATGATTATATATGTTTGTCAAATATTTTTACTTTTTACAATAAATTTTAGTGGATTAAAAATGCAAATGAATCCAATTTTAAGCGTAAACATTCTAATATTCTTTAAAAGGTCGATTAACCGCCTGTTCATGGAGATCCTCTTTTAAATCAACTTTTTGACAATTTTATGTGTTATATTTGACAAAATAAAATTCTTCTTTAGAATCGGGACATCAAAATTTACTTTCTGTAAATTTTTGGTATTTTTCCTTAAAAGTTCAATTTTTAATAAATAGTGAAAACTGTTGTATTTAATTCAAAAACTCTTTTAATCTAATTTATTTATATGATTATATTATCTTTTGAATTGGTTTCAAATTGAAATTAGAATATATTTTTACCATTTAATCCAATAGTGGTCATTGGAATTAATTTCACTTTGAAATCGGACTTAAACTAGTGTCAATTTTTTGATATATTTTATTTCATAAAAACACGCTATTTGTTTTAACAGCATGAATTAATTATTAAAATAATTAATGCAACTTATATGTTTTGAATTTTGTAAAATAGACATCATTTTTGAATTCGGAATATCAAATATAGCTTAGGGAGAACTTTTGATAATTTTTTGAAAACATTAATTTTCGATGAATAGTGAAACAACTATGTGGTACTTATAAAAACTGATTTTTCCGTTTAAATGAAATTTTTCCATCTTTGGGTTTTGAATTTCTAAAATCCGAAATACATGGTTGTCATTAAGAAGTAAAATGTGGTTCAATGGGATTAAAATAATTTTTGGTGAATAGTAACTTATTAAGTTTTTAATCACGATTAGAGGTAATTAGTGTAGTTTTAAGGTAAGAATAATGTTTTAATAAAATTAAATGACCTAGACACATGTCCTACCCTCATTGGATGTGTCGTGGACGACCAAGAAAATCCATGAGTCAGCTTGGGGACCCCATGGAGCCACATTGGTTGGAAAAGGACATAAATATCTTTTTATTTAATGTTAAAGTAAAAATGACACAAACATAAGATGTTTTACTAAAACAATTTTTACATGGGGATATACAAGTCATATTTTTTACTATAAATAAAAAATGGAAATATAAAACGATTTCCTACATCATAGTATTTTTTTATAATTTTTAGACATTAAATAAATTAAATTATTTATAACATCATGATGATGCAACGATGACCTCATTATTTAACGATTTAAATTAAATGAATAGATAATGTAAAAACTAAATCCTACACTTGTGAAAAACCTATTGGATGGGTATATTTCAAACCCTTATCACCTTATCCTAGAATTATATTAATGTGGAACCATTTAAATCCGAAACTCATTTTCAAATAATGTAACATTTTTTACTTTCCGAGAGTGCCCCTCCTCTCCTCTTATAAAAGGCCCCCACCTCTACCTCCATACCCACACATCCAAAGCCGTTGGCTCAGAAAAACCCAGCCCATTTTGTCTCTCCACATCCCTCTCAAACTCTTTGAAGCCTCACTTTGGGCAGAAGTCTTCCCAAGGATTCCTTTCATCTCAAACCAAAGGGAGTTACCCTATTTTAATGTAATGTCTTCACTTGTGTCCTTTTGTTTTATTTTGCTTCTCCAACCCCTAAACTCTTTTTATTAATTTATTTTGTAACAACTTCAGTATATTAAATATACTAGGATATTTTTATAAGAATTATTAGAGCTACACATACACACACCTTCGTCTAATGGTTAAAGAACATATTGTTTCTGTGGTTGGTGATTTTCTGCCTCACGAAACGATGATTGTTCAATATTTTGTTAACACCTTTAAAGGTGGAAATTATGATGTCACTGTATTTTATATATGATATATATGGTATTTATGTTTACTATATTCTTATGTATTTTATATTTAAACCATACCTTTATTATTTTCATGTTGTGTAAATGCGATAATTTCATATGAGGAAGTGTGGACTACCGCCCCCTCAAGTGATGTGACTCGTACATGAAATACATGGAATGTATAAAGAATGAAATTAATGAAAATATGTGACCTATATAACATATATATTATAATAGAATTATAATATATATATATATATCATTTATTTTTAATTCTATTAATATGACAAAGAAAAAATGAAAGTAGCGTTCATGCGTACATACGGCCTACCGTCTCCATGAACGGTGCTTTTCATTTTTTATCTCCAAATGATATGGAATAGTATAAAATTAATATTTATGGGATATATATGATATTTTAATCATTAATAATATTCTAGAAATTATTTACTTATAACTACATGGACAATCATTTTTCAAACATGTTCATTTTTGACTCATATACAAAACATCGTCAAAAACGTCTTATATGAACTATCATTATTAAACAATTATTATAACATTATAATATGTGATATGAACTGAATAATAATATTTAAAGGAGGTACTTAGGCAATTATAAATTGACCATAGTTTATTATTCAGGAATATAACGAAACGAACAACACAAGTTGGACTTGAGGTAAGGGATCTGAACCCTCTCTTTCTTTTAAAGTACACTCTTTTATGTCATTACTTTTAAAGATCATATTTATTGTTATTGGGAAATTATTTTATATTACTCTTACTATAATTTTTATGTTCATATGATGAGAGAACCTATTCTCTCTCATCAATCCATTTTGGAAGTTTTGAGTGGCGCCGTTAGGCTGCTGAATTTTCGTAAGAGATCCAACCTCTCTCTTTTTTTAATTACTCTCCTTAATGTCACTTCTTTTAAGATCCTCTTTTTTATGTTGGGGGATGTTCTTTTATATTCATCTTTCTGTAAACTTTATGTTGATATGATGAGAGACCCTATTTTCTCTCATCAATCCATTTTAGATGTTTTAAGTGGCATCTTTAGGATACCGAGTTTTCGTAAGTGATTTTTCATCTCACATTTATTCCCGTGAGATTTATGCTAAATTTTCCACAATATCCTTTGAGTGGTGTTTGTAATGCCCATTAATTTACTAATTGTGTAATATACTGTCATTTATGATTATTTACATCAATGTTGTATTGTCCTTCTTTCACGGGGCATATGTTTCGAAAGATACCCATGTTGGTAAGGGAACCTTTCAGCCTCCTCTTTTTAAAAGACATATTTTGTTATGTCTTTTAATTCACATACTATTATGTTGGGATATGTTCTTATATATCCTTATTGATTTAAATTTTATGTCCTTGTGATGAGATACCATTTTTATCTGTCATCAACTCATTTTCTGAATTTTGTAGTGACGTCGTTAGGCTGTCAAATATTTGCAAGGGAACTTCATAACCCAAATTTGATTCTTTGGGATAAACATGTACTCTTTTAATATGTCATTCTATGAATATGTGTGAATAACCTCTGATTGTTTTACACATATTATCCACTTATATATGGTGTATTCGTTTGTCACACATAATTATGTAATTGATTTGTCCTTAAACCAAGGATATCGTCATTGTAAAGGACTTCGTCTCAATCTACTTTCTTTGAGGCTTATTTTGTTTTATACACAACATTATTTTATACGGTGTATAAACCCCTTTGACTTTTACTTTTATCCAAAAAGAATATTTGTATTACGAAGCATTTTACAAAACGAAAAAAGGGAATGTTTTTGTCATACGTATGCGGAGACAATGACTTCTCCGCCGCCATGACCATTATTTGAGTTTAGTCTTCCTCTACAAGCCATACCTTCTTTTTAAAAGAAAAATAAATACCATGTTTTACTTGTATTTTATTGTGGTATTGAAAATGGTTATCATAATTTTTTTTATATCAATGTGTTTTATTGATATCTTGTGATTGAAATGTGGAAATGTTATGTTTTCTTTTATGCATGTTTTATGTGATACGATTATGTTATGGTTCATGGGTATTGTTATGAAGACGGGTGGTTTCGTGATAAACAAAGGGAGGGTGAGCCCGATATAGCTCTCCAATACATTGGGTAATGCGAATGAGTGAAACGTTAAGGTTTTTCCGAAGATATTTAGCGAATATACTATGGTGGGTATTCCAAGCGTAACCAAGAGGGTTACTCACTACGTAAGAATGTTATGAATGCCTCAAGTTACTTTTTATATCATATGATTCCTATGATTTGATGAGGTATGTTAAAGTGCCTATGTTTTATGGGTAAAGTATGATTTCATTATTATGTATATATGAACTCATGTTTCCTTTCCATATTTTTTATAACCCTTACTGATATTTTTATGCTCATCCCAAGTTTTTTTAAATTTTTTTCACAGGTCAAGGGAAAGGTACATGATATGATGATAGTTTCAAGGAACTGTCAAGAAATAATCCATGCTTTATTTTTAAATATGTTTCCGTTGATGGAAAAAAATTAATAATAACTTTTATGTAACCACTTTGTTTAAATGTGGAATGTAATGCAAGTTTTATGATCTAATTCTCTAAAACTATAAACCTAAAAAGAACCTCAATGTGTAATCTTGTAATAACTCAAGATTAAGTAAGGTTTAAGGCTAGGGCCTTATATTCCGCCCCGTGCCATCGATGAACAAGGAGTGTCGTGGATCATCATTTACGGTGACCGGAAACCGGGGCGACCACGACGGAGCTGGCGGAGCAGAGGTGGGGCGCTCCCCCGGCGACGAGCCCATGCAGAAGGAAGATCACAGACAGCGTTGGACGCAGCTAGAGAAAGGGGATGCAGAATCAATCGATGGCTAGAGGATGGGGTGTGTGCCAGTAGCGCACCTGGAGGCAATGATGCAGCCCGTAGGCCGTTGCATAGGGAACCCGTAGCGCAACATGGCACCGCATTGGGGTCATCCCCCACAAGTTGACCAGATGAGGTGGATCCATGGCATATCATCCCTACCATGACTCGCCGCCTCTGGGTATCCCTAGCATCCCTCTCTGCCAGTTTGGTGTCAATGTCGGGTCGGTCCAGTGGACCGAACCGTGGCCCAACAGCCTGACCCACGACTCAGCCGGGACAGGTGGGGCCCTGCAAGCTAGGTTGACTCAGGTCAGGTCGGACCCTAGATGGGATGGGTCAACCAAGATCGACCCGGGTCGGCCCATGACGAACCAGGTCGGACTAGTCTGACCGAGGAGGATCGTACCCAGACCCTGTACCACCTTGGAACACATAAAGGGCCTTATCTTGAGAATCAGATGTCTGTTCGATGAACCGTCTACATCGTTGGGATCCTTGAAGTGAGATATTCCTTTTAACCTACTTCATTTGAGTTTTGGATAAACATGGAGTATGACCAGGTTGGATCGCACCTGAATCCAACCGGGCCCTCAGCATTGAAATGCCAATAACACATAGACCGAGCATCTTATTGGTGTGCTTTCTATTGTGTTGGAAACCATAGTACATGGCGGATCGTCTGGTTACATCATAGTGATACTTGGAACCATTTGTAATATGACCAATGTCTTGAGGAGCAGTTATCCCATGCACACTATGTACGCAACCCTATAGATGGATGAGACCTGTAGACTGCATGATGATGGCCCAGGTGGGAAGCGGCTATGTGTGAAACAGTAGGCCCATTGTGGGAAGTGACTCTGTGTAACCTGGCTTGCCCATAGTACCCCTCAGGGATGAGTACCACAATAGTTCATGGTAAGTGGGAAGTGGCTATATATAGGACGATAGACCCACTGTACTCTATAGATGAGAATTTCTATAGCAGGTGAGGAGTTTGATGTTTGTGACTAACAATGTTATAGATTCTACCCTAAAATATACATAATGGTGACTTCCATGGATATCAAGAGTCATCGAGTTGCTTGAGGAGTACTTTTCCTATGAGGATTACATTTGGAACCCTGCGGTTGGATGAGACCTGAAGACTGCAAGATGATTTGCCCAGTGGGAAGTAGATTTGTGTGCCCCAGCAGGCCCATGGTGGGGAGCGGCTTTATGTGACCCGGTAGACCCATTATACTCGACAAGAAGAGTACCATAGTTTGGCCATGGTGGGAAGCATATCTTTGTGACACGGCATGCCAACCCTGGGAATCAGAAATGTGTTACCCAGCATGCCCATGGTACCCATCATGGATGGGTTCCACATCAGTTCAAGGATAGTGGGAAGTGGCTTTGTGTGACCCGGCTGGCCCACTGTACTTGATAGAGGAGCAGTTCTCCAGCTGCCGAGGATTTTGTTAATGTGATAACCGTTTTATCATTGACGTAATGTGATACCTGGTGTGAGCTAACTTGTGTTGAATACTTTTGCTTCATGCCTTGTGGTTTATTCTTTATAAAACTCTAGGATACCTTCAGGGTCTTCGGGTCCCTACTAATTTTTTTTATACTCACCCTGCATGGGCTTCGCCCACACCTTGTTCTATCTTATGAAGATGATGTAAACCATATATCGAGGCTGGGGGAGCCAGAACTAGATGGTGCTCAGAGGTGGACATTCGGTGTGATGTGGCATAGAGGATATGGGAAGATGTGGAGTACTCTGGAGGCGATCTGTTCCAAACCTTCTGGTAGTTTCTGCGGTGGGAAATCTAGGAGCTTCTTTTCACCTTAAATTTTTATTGTACTTTCTAGTTGTAGTTGTACGTTTCCTATTGGACTTTTATTCTTACCCCTTTTCATTCAACACTCATTACTAAAGTAGTTTACTTCACATTTTCTTTAGTTTAATTTTAGTCTGAGTGGTTTCCCCTTGTTGTGTTGTATTCTATGAGTTAGAAAATGGTACTTTAATTGTCATATTATTTAAATATTCAGACTGTATATGATTATTTACGTGGTAATGTTATAAGAACTAAAAATTGAAATTTCTATTGAATTAAATTAAGTGAGATATATTCATACATGAACATTATGAAAAAATGAGATTCAGAATCTGATGATTTTGTTTGGGTTGTTATTTATGTTTCTAAAATATCATAATAATAGTTAGGTCATTATCTAAGATGAATAGAATATTGATCATTACAATGAAGAATCTAATGTTTCTGAGATGAGATAACATGTTCACATGGATTTATGAAAAAATAATGTAAACTAATTAATGTGGGGATTTTGTGCAACATAATTGAATAAAAATCCCATAAAAATTCAATTTAATATCATAAACAATGAAAAACAAGTATTGATGAGGAATTAATGTAAGATCATTTAACATTGTCTTGAATATGTTATTAATGTGACATGTTTCCCTGAAAACAATGGATATTTTATGAATAGAATATGGAAATATTATTTATATGATATTTAGTAAACATAAATTACCCAAAAATAAGAAAGTGATTTCTAAGAATATATCTAATGTGATGTTTTATTAATTTAGAATAATATACATTTTTGAAAACCATAAGTGATTGGTGTAAAAAACCGTGGAATAAGATAATCCTTTGATGTATGTGTAGTGGATTATATGCTAATATTTTATCATTATTCTGAAGGAATATTTTTTCTGGTTTATGACATACTATAACTGGATGGTTCCAGCAATTATACATGTTCTAGGCCACATTATAATAAATATAGTAATTAGGGATGGTGTATAAAACCACTATTACATATTGTTCATCAATTTTATTTGGCACACTTTTCAAATGATCAGGTTTTTATCAATGTTTTTTAAAATAACCACAACTAAAAAAATTGAGAGGAAATTTTCATTGGTTTTTTAATATCTTCTAGAAAATAAATGCCCCATATCTCCCTCGCTCAACCTCGTGCTCACCCAACCTTTTACGCTCAACTTCCTCCTACACCCCAAAATCATCCTCATTATATTTATTGGAAATGGCATGGAAAATTGAACATTTATAGAAAAATATAACACATTTTATACTATATAAATGGGAAAGTGAATGATCTAATAGTGCATATCGAAAATGAAAACTTGATTATTGGGTTTTTAGACACATTGGTGTAATAAAATCAACAATATAAAGCAGTAGTTGACTCAGTTGTTGATATTGTAGATATTAATAATGTTTATATAATTGTAAGACAACATGAATAAAATAAAAACATATTAATGGATGATTTTTAGGAAATAAATACAAGGAAAAAGTCCATTGAGAAAACAAAAATAAAATTTAAATGTGTTGAAGATTGGAAATTTAGAATTTTATGAATGATGGGGAAAATGTAAAATTTAAATTTTGCCTGAATTTATATTATATCATATATTAATATGTATTAAAAAAATCAATTTCAATGATATAAAAATTATTTCATGATAGATTTTCTGAAGATAAGATCCATGTATCATTTTATGAAATGAAAAAGATTATTAAAAATTTTGGAACCAATCATACAATGATAAAAGAACATCCAATGATTGTATGCTTTATTGGAATAAATGTTAAAATAGATAATGTTGAAAAGAAATTACTTCTACATGGTAATTAATAAATAACAATGTGAGTTTGAATATATATACAGATATATTGAAACATAAAAAGAAATTTTTTGAAATGGTTTTACATTACATCCTTTTGAAACCATTATTTAAAAAGATTATTTTTTTAATCTAAAACCACTCAGAACATAAAATTACTTTCTTCTCATAATAATAATGATGATATGGTTCAACATTCAATAGATTCAAAATAACGGAAGACCTTGGATTCATTACTTCCATATTTTACTTCTAAACCTATAAATTTATGTTTTGGATTAGCATCAGATGAATTAAGTCCTTTTGGTACTTTATGTAGAAATTACAGTATTGGGCATGTTGTTTTTTATCCCTTATAATCTAACTTCCTGGATGTCAATGAAACATTCATAATTCATCATATTGTTACTTATTCATAAAATTAAAATACAGATAAGATGTGTTGATGTTAACTTATAGCCTCATATTCAATAATTACTGGAGTTATAAAATGATGATGTATAAAAATATAATGCTTATACAAAACAAATATTAAAATTGAAACCCACCATTATGGAAAACATCAGTGACTCTCCCAAACAATGTTAGTTTTTAAATGGAACATATAAATTAGTTTGGATTTTACAATTTGTAACATTCATTCTGTGTCTCAATGATCACTTATAGCATTAAATGGTGTTCCATGTGTCATCGTCACTATCTATAATCATATCACATATTTTAATTCAACATGTCATGTTTCAAGGGAAAACATAATTAGGGTTTCCAACAAAATTATTTTTAGGATCAAATTTCAATAAATAATTACCAAATATTTTTGCAATGTTTGGAAAATATTATCATCTGAATGAAAGTAAAAAAATGATTTAGATTACGATCAGTTATTATTTGAGAAATAAAAATGGATGAAAAATAGAATATTTTTTAGACATCCATATTTTGAATTTAATATGACACATCATAATCAAATTATGCACAAAGATAATAATTATTGTGAAAATGGGTTATTTATGTTCCGTAAAGGTATCAGAAAATAAAATGATCATTTAAATTCATATAAGGTTTTATATAAAATGAAAATCAGATGTGATTTAGGGACAAATGAGAATAAGAAGTATCCATCAATTTTCTATTCAAAAAAACCCAAGAGAGAGATATTTTCCATAGAAGATTAAATCATTAAAAGTGACTGATGGATATTCTAGTAATATTTCAATATGGGTGATTTGAATCACCGTATGATACATGGAATGAAAATTCATGTCTCACAAGTATTGATATACCATTCTAACCATTGGAAATGAATAATATTTTTTCCTAATAAAATAAAAACCATTCAGATTGAAATTTTCACATTCAGTAGACAATTTTGCGAGAATAAATTAATCCCAAAAAATGGAGAAACATTTCGGAAAACATTTATGGGGAATTTTTCTTTTAATGATGTTCATTCATCCATAATTTTTACTATGATGATTCATCTGATAAATTATTTATCCAATAACACTAATGTTAGAGGTCCAATATATGATCTATTGATTTATCACATATAAAGGTATATTATTTTAATAATTTTTTAAATTAACAAAACACTAATTTATTCTATTTATTTTAAAATTTTATTTACTAATTTATTACCTTTTATCATTACATATCATGATCATTTAAATAATTATTTAAAAAATAATTCTCATCTATAAGGTTCTATTATTGAATGTTATGTTATCAAAGTGTATTTTTTTGCATTATTGCAAGTCATATGGATATGATAAAGACAACATATAGTCAATTGTGATGTGTTTATGATAATCTCGGTCAATTTTTTCAAATTTAGGTTGAGAATTTGGAAAAATATATTCATTTTCATTTATATATATACAATAAGGGAAACAAAAAATGTATGTGTTACTCATACTAATATATTTTATCCATATGTAGAATACATAAGGACCCAAAGGTGAAGAAGCATTTGAATCCGAATTTATATTTTGATTGAGATAAAAAAATTGTTCGTGTCACGACCCGACCCAACGGGGCTCGAGCCGCGACTCCCCAAAACCACCTCCAATAGGCCAGGGGATGGAAACCAGCACCGAGTAGGCTATCACACACATGGGAGGCATTAGCCTAAGGTACCTGTACACACGCACCCAAAAAAACCTCCATGTAACAGTGCAGAGATATAGAAACTGAAAAGTAAATGCATGCATACAATCTATCCCAAACCAGAGTGAAACAGCAAAAGTACAAAGGGAAAAAAATGGCCCACCAAAAGAAGACTACAAAGCGCGTCCAACATGCTCTGAAGAAGGGGAACACTGAGACAAACACCCGTTGGAATGCTCCCTCGGCACAGCTCTGGTAAACACCCCGGTCAACTAGCTCACAAAGCTCCTCCTACTCCAGGTCCTCCTGGAACTCCGTCAAAAGGCATGTGGTCTGCACAAGACAGAAACATGTGCGGGCAAAGCCCGTGTAGGGGTGAGTATAAACATCCTCAGTAGGAACCCCAATACCCAAAACCAAAGAGAGCAACTAAAAGGCTTCAGTCTGCTCATCCCAGCCAGAGGGAACCCAGATGAGAGAGAAACTCCATCTCGTGACCATACTCAGCCAAACACAACTAGTCAGCTCAGCTCAGGTGTATTCCCATACATACACCTTGAACAATCCAGATATACACAGCTCACACCACAAGCCACAAGAGGTACCGACCTCATCACCAGCAACTGCCCCCAACCACGAGAGTACACCACACGATCACTGTCATCACAAATGACACTCATCCGGGAGATACACTCCATTGGGTTTCTCTCAAACCTCTCAGACGCTCACCCGAGAGATCATGCTCTTCAGATAGTATCACTAAGGAAACCTTGATAAAACAACATAACCACCAAACTCCTCGGATAGGGGATCACTCCTAGGGTCCGCTAGGGGATACCAGAACCCACTCTGGTATACGAAGCTCACAGATAGGGGATCACTCCCAGGGTCCGCTGGGGGATACCACGACTCGATTTGGCATATGTAGTTTTCACAGATAGGGGATCACACCCAGGATCCGCTGGGGGATACCACAACCCGATCTGGCGCTCGACAGAAGCATCACAATTAGATAGAGGATCGCCGTCCATGTAAATATGTTCATGACGATACCGGAACCCTGTCTGGTATAACTCGCGATGTAGGGGATCGAACCGACGATGCCGCAACCATACCGAAACCACGCGCTGAGTAGGGGATCACATAACAAACGATACCACAACCCTACCGACATCAAGCGCTGAGTAGGGGATCGTATAACCAACGATACTGCAAACCTACTATAAACATCATGCTGAGTAGGGTATCGTAAACCCGACGATGCCACAACCCTACTATGCACGACCCACCGCGTAGGGGATCATATTCTCGATGATGCTAGAAACCCTACGGGGTTAACCTGCTAGATTGGGGATCGCCGCCCATTAATAAGTGGTAACAGCGATACCAAGAACCCGATCTAGGGTAAAGATGCTATAGGATCCCCCCTGGGCCCATCGAAGGGATGCCACAACTCTAACAGTTTTAACATCCCATCGAGAGGATCACAAACTCATACGAAAGTTGTGATGACACACGAACCCTCATAGGAAAGAACCAAGGGAGAACCCTCAACCACTGCTGGTCCAAACATCGCTAACTCGAGTGACCTGCCACAACGCCACGATGTGCACCTCCTAGGCCAATCCCGAGGCCACCATCACGTTCCACACGGAAAAACACGCAGGATAGGCTGTTTACTCACCCGAAATGGAGCACCGGTGAAAAAGGCACTATTCACCATAGCTATCTCATGTGGGGCCCACACAATGATCCTAAAACCCATCAAGGGGACCATACCATGGCGATCCCCTCGAAAAAACAAGCGGAATTGACTACTCACTCGTCCGAAACGGACACCCGGTGAAAAAGTTACTATTCACCGAAGCCAGCTCGGGTGGGGCCCACACCTGGATCCCGAAACACATCGAACTGATCGCACCATTATGATCCTCTCGCAAAAACACACAGGATCAACTAATCATCCGCCAAAATTGGACTCCTAGTGCAAAAGCTGCGTTTCACTGCAAACGCCAAACACGGCCTCATGGGGCCCGCACCCCATTCTCAGTCCCAACACCCAGAAACCATCTCAAAATGTCCGAAGTACCATCAGCGTCTAAACTCCACTGATGGCACGTCAATCAGACACTCCAGATAGAAGTTACAATGGCCCGAAGTCGTAAAATAATAAAATAATATTATTTTATACGACGTTTCTAGCTCCCGGGCCACGATCCCAAACCTTTAAACCCTCGAACCCACCCCGGAGGGTTCGCCTCGTCGTCAGGGTCGCATCGCCCCAAACGGCGCACGAATCCGACTCTTGGATTGCATGATACGGGGGTTTAAAGACCCCTGTATAACAAAAAGAGGCCGGACCGGACGCCGCTCGGCCGGGCTCCGCCGGTGCCGGCGCCGCCGCGCCGGTACCGCGCCAGCGGATCTTCCGTGGACGGCCGGGGGCACCCCGGTGTTCCGTTTTACGATCCGGAGGCGTCTACACGACCCTTGGGACCATATCTACACTTCTACGACTTCAATTTGCAAAAAAACGCAGCAAAAACGAGATCGGGGGCTAAAACTCAAATCCGCCTACCTCCCGGGCGAAACGCCGACGTTCTGCCTTAGATCCGCGCTCAAGAGCTTCCGCTGCGTGCTCCTGGAATGTTCACCGTCGAATTTCGAGCTTGTGGGCGCTTCGTTTTCTCGATTCGGCAGAGCGGCGGCGTATAACGGCGAAGAACGTCTAGAGGAACGATTAAGGTGGGGGGGGGGGGGCGCTGATATTTATATCAGCCGCCCGCCGGTGCCAATCCCGCCTCGGACCCGACGCCTGATGCGAACAAAAGTAAGGTAACCCCTAGGGTAAACGCGTTGTTTTGAACGCAACAGCGAACTCAGATTTTCCATCCGACACTCCGTTCAGAAGTTATTCGAGCCGACGCTCGCCCACTAAGTTCGCCACTTATTTACGAAAACGCCCCTGGTGGCGTTTCTCACCGCAGGCCCGCGCCCGCAAAGTTTACACCCCGCCTAGGGTAAACGGCAGGCTCCGGACGCAACAAAGCCATCAGAGTTTCCGTTCTGAGCTACCATTTAGGAGATATCACACCCCCGCCACGTGCATAGTTTAAAAATACTTAATATTTTTATAAAATTAATTCCGGGCACACCGGGCCTCGAAATCGCACGCCGTCTTCGCGCCTAGCTCTGGAATTATTCGTAGAAATATTCCAAAGTCTGAAAGGGACAAAAACCCAGGTCGCTACATCCTCCCCCCCTTAGAACATTTCGTCCCCGAAAATCCCTAAGCATAAGGAAAGCGACTTGACTCTCAACTGGGCCTCACACACAAGCGAGCTCAACAACAACCAACCATGCCTGAATGGTTTTAATCACGTCACAAAAACGTGTCTTGGTGGGGAAAGGATCCCCCTTCCTCACGCATTCGAAGCATGCGGAATATCTCCCACACAGGGTCTTACCAATTCCCTGAACAAAACTCGAGCAAGAAAAAAAGGAAAGAGTACCGCTAAACAGTGTCTATCAAACTACTACAGAAAGTAGAAAAGACACAATGTGTACCTCTATCCATCCGCGGTGCCTCTGGGTCGACTGCCTCCAGGGCATGAAACTATCCTCGCCCTCGGCCATCAGCTCCCTGAGCTTGGCGTGGACCAGCTTGGGGAGAGGGTGGTAGAAACCGGTACTACCTACCACTGCCTCCTGCTGCACCAGATCCGCCTCCCTTATACCGCCCTGCAAACCTCCTTGATCGAGATGCTGGCTCTGCTAAGGCGGTCCATTGACTGGCTCCCTCTCAGCAGCACATCGGGTCGGACAATCTCTAGCTAGATGTCTTCGGTCGTCGCAAGCGTAACACCGCCTCTCCTGCAGCTGACCAAAACTGGCCTGTGATCCCCGAGCCTCAGATCCTCCATTCTGGGGTCGCCTCCTGAAACGTCAACCACGTCCTGACCCTGAGTCTGTCATTGGCTACCAGATGCTGATCTGACTGACCAAGTCTCAGCTCTCGAGTGCCCAGCACTAAGAGGGGGAATCTGATCAGCCAGAAAACTCTCCACCACCAACGCTCGCTCCAGCACTCCATCATAGGTGGGCAGGCACAAGGAAACCACACCTGCTCGGATGTCCCTGCGTAAGCCCTTCTTGAAGGTCCGAGCCCTAAATTACGGGTCTCGAACAATATCCAGGGAGTAGCGCGACAGGTCTGTAAACCTCGCTGAGTACTCCGACACAGTCATGCTCTCCTGTCGAAGCTGCAGAAGCTCCTGGATCCGCACTGACCTCAGCATGATCGGATAGAACTCCTCCCTGAAGAGCCACTCAAACTCTGCCCACGTGAGCGTCTCCTCATCATGGGACTGTGTCACCAAACTCCACCATCGCCCGGCAGAACCATGCAGAAGGCTCGCCGCTAGGACCACCATCTGATCTGGATGTGTCTTCATTTGGCGGAATACTCGGGTGACTGCCTCAAGCAAGTCATCAGCTACCAGGGGGTCTGGATCACCCCGGAACCTCAAGGGTAGCTACCTCTGGAACTCGTGCAGCGCACTCAGCCTGCGCGCAACCTCGTCCTGCACCTCCGGCACAATCGGATGCTCGACAGGTGGTGGCTCAACTGGCAGACCACCTGGAGGTGCAACCTTAGAACCTACGCCCTGCTCCACAACCTCTACATGGGGCGGGTCGTCTGCACAATCCTGATACGGAACCCTCGCTGGCTGTCATTGTGGAGGCATCCGGAAATACATTCAAGACACACCACAACCAAAGAGTATGTCTGGAGAGCTGACTCAAGAAGGACATGGAAAACCCAAAAACCCAGTCCTATATGATGCATGTACCATTATGTCCCTGTGACCACTGTACTAATGTCCCGAGTCGAAAGGCAGGTTATCAGAGTCATGGTGTATGGATACGTCGGCCGCCGCATCAACACTGGAGTCTCTGACCTGAAAGTAGAACTGAAAACACCCTAACACTGCCGCTATGAAACCCAAACCAAACTCACAGCTAGAACAGCTACACTCTGAGATCCCAAAGGTGGAACCTCCTATGATACAACTCTGTCATGACCCAACCAATGGGGCTCGATCCGCGACTCCCCAAGCCCGCCTCCAATAGGCCAGGGACTGGCAACCAGCGCTGAGTAGGATACCACACACATGGGAGGCATTAGCCTAAGGTACCTGTACACACGCACCCACAAAAACCTCCATGAAACAGTGCAGAGATATAGAAAATGAAAATTAAATGCATGCATACAATCTATCCCAAACCAGAGTGCAACAGAAAAAGTACAAAGGGAAAAACAGGGCCCACCAAAAGAAAACTACAAAGCGCGTCCAACCTCCTCTATAGAAGGGGAACGCTGCCACAAACACCCGCTGGAATGCTCCCTCGGCACAACTCCGGTAAACACCCCGGTCAACTAGCTCACTATACTCCGCCTGCTCCGGGTCCTCCTGGAAGTCCATCAAAAGGCTTGTGCTCTGTACAAGACACAAACATGTGCGGGCAAAGCCCATGCAGGGGTGAGTATAAACATACTCAGTAGGCACCCCAAAACCGAAAACCATTGAGTGAAATTGAGAGGCTTCAGTCCGCTCATCCCAGCCAGAGGGAACCCAGACGAGAGAGAAACTCCATCTCATGACCATCCTCGGCTAAACACAACTAGTTAGCTCAGCTCAGGTGTACGCCCATACATACACCTTGAACAATTCAGATATACACAGCTCACGCCACAAGCCACAAGAGGTGCCGACCTCATCACCAGAAACTTCCCCCAACCAGGAGAGTACACCACACGATCACTGTCATCACAGATGACACTCATCCGAGAGATACACTCCATCGGGATTCTCTCAAACCTCTTAGATGCTCACCCGAGAGGTCATGCTCGTCGGATAGCATCACTGAGGAAACCTCGCTAAAACAACATAACCACCAAACTCTTCAGATAGGGGATCGCTCCTAGGGTACGCTAGGGGATACCAAAACCCACTCTGGTATACGAAGCTCACTGATAGGGGATCACTCCAAGGGTCCGATGGGGGATACCACGACCCGATATGGCATACGTAGTTCTCACAGATAGGGGAACACACCCAGGATCCGCTGGGGGATACCACAACCCGATCTGGCGCTCGACAGAAGCTTCACACTCCGATAGAGGATCATCGTCCATATAAAGATGGTCACGACGATACCGGAACCCTATCTGTTGTAACTCGCGATGTAGGGGATCGAACCGACGATGTCGCAACCCTACCGAAACCACGTGCTGAGTAGGGGATCACATAACCAACGATACCAAAACCCTACCTACACCAAGCGCTAAGTAGGGGATCGTATAAACAACGATACCGCAACCCTACTATAAACATCTTGCTGAGTAGGGGATCGTAAACCCAATGATGCCACAACCCTACTGTGCACAACCCACCGTGTAGGGGATCATATTCCTGATGATGCCAGAAACCCTATGGGGTTAACCTGCTAGATAGGGGATCGCTGCCTGTGAATAAGTGGTCACAGTGATACCAAGAACCCGATCTAGGGTAAAGATGCTAGAGGATCCGCTCTGGGCACACCGGGGGGATGCCACAACTCTAATAGTTTAAACATCCCATCGAGAGGATCACAAACTCATACGAAGGTTGTGATGCCACATGAATCCTCGTAGGAACGAACCAAGGGAGAACCCTCAACCACTGTTGGTCCAAATGTCACTAACACGAGCGACATGCCATAATGCCACATTGTGCACCTCCTAGGCCAAAACCGAGGCCACCATCGCATTCCAAGCGGGAAAATACGCAGGAGAGGCTGTTACTCACCCGAAACGAAGCACCGGTGAAGAAGGCACTATTCACCGTAGCTAGCTCGTGTGGGGCCCACACAATAATCCCAAAACCCATCGAGTGGACCATTTCACAGCGATCCCCTCAGAAAAACAAGCGGAATAGACTACTCGCTTTTACGAAACGGGCAGCCGGTGAAAAATGTACTATTCATCGAAGCTAGCTCGGGTGGGGCCCACACCTGGATCCCAAAAAACATCAAACGAATCGCACCATTTCGATACTCTCGAATAAACACACAGGATCGACTAATCATCCGCCAAAATCGGACTCCTGGTGCAAAAGATGCGTTTCACCGTAAACGCCAAACCCGACCTCGTGGGTCCCGCACCCCGTTATCAGTCCCAACACCCAGAAACCATCTCAAAAAGTCCTTCGTACCATCAGGGTCTCAACGCCACTAACGACACGTTAATCGGACGCTCCGGGTAGAAGTTACAATGGCCCGAAGTCGTAAAATAATAAAATAATATTATTTTATACGACGTTTCTAGCTCACGAGCCACGATCCCAAACCTTCAAACCCTCGAACCTTTCCTGGAGGGTTCTCCTCGTCGTCTGGGTCGTGTCGCCGCAAACGGCATGCGAATCCGGCTCCCGGATTGCAAGATACGGGGGTTTAAAGACCCACCATAAAACAAAAAGAGGTCGGACCGGCCTCGACCAGCCGGCCTGGACCGGCCGCCACGCGCCACCGCGCTGGGTGGCCGGCCGCCGTGGCTCCACCGCGGGCCGCCAGGCTCCGCCGGTGCTGCGCCGGCGGATCTTCCGCGGACCGTCGGGGGCACCCCGGTGGTCCGTTTTACGATCCGGAGGTGTCTACACGACCCTCGGGACCCGATATACACTGCTACATCTTCAATTTGCAGAAAAACGCAGAAAAAACGGGATTGGAGGTTAAAAATCTAATCTTCCTATCTCACGGGCGAAACGCCGACGTTCTGCCTTAGATCCGTGCTTCAGAACTTCCGATGCGCGCTCCTGGAATGTCCGCCGTCAAATTCCGAGCTCGTGGGCACTTCGTTTGCTCGATTCAGCGGAGCGGCGACGATGAATGGGGAAGATCGTCTAGAGGAACGATTAGGGGGGGGGGGGGCGCTGATATTTATATCAGCCGCCCGCCGGCACCAAACCCGCCTTGGACCCGACGCCCGATGCGAACAAAAGTAAGGTCACCCCTAAGGTAAAAGAGCTGTTCTGAACGCAATGGCAGACTCAGATTTTCCATCCAAGACTCCGTTCAGAAGTTATTCGAGCCAACGCTCGCCCACTAACTTCGCCATTTATTTACGAAAACGCCCCTGGTGGTGTTTCTCACCGCAGGCCCGTGCCCACAAAGTTTACACCCCGCCTAGGGTAAAAGGCACGTTCTGGATGCAACTGTGTCATCAGATTTCCGTTATGAGATACCGTTTAGGAGATATCACACCCCCTCCACGTGCAAGGTATAAAAATACTTAATATTTTTATAAAATTAATTCCGGGCACACCGGGCCTCGGAATCGCACGCCGTCTTCGCGCCTAGCTCTGGAATTATTCGTAGAAATATTCCAAAGTCTGATAGGGTCAAATACCCGGTTCACTATAGTTGGTAATTAAATTTTTGATTTATTTTTACATCAAATAAGTTCTTAATCTAAAATTTAGTTTAAATGTGATGTAATTTGTCTAAATTATGTGACAATTTTATATATCAACTATTATAGGTATTTATTGATGATTATTAATCTAAGAAATCTGGGTATTTTATGTTTTTAGGTTGAGGTACTTTGAAGAATGACTGTAAATTTAGTGCTTATAATATTGGCGATTTCATCTTTCGTATTGTTGATCAAGAGGACAGTTTGATAAAAATTATGGTATATTCATATTTTCATATCAAAATTACAATAGAACATTTTTTGAAATTATCAATGAAAAATTTCATTGGATAATCGAGGTCCTTTAAAGAATACCAGAAGATATAGTTCTTAATTTTTTTGTTAATGTTTCATATTGTTGATCATGAAGAAGGATTGGAAAAAATGTAGTATATTCATAGTCTTAAATCAAGGTTACAATAGAATTTTTTTTGATATTATCAAGATAAATTATCATGTGAAATTTAATGTTGTGTTATTTAAATAAAACTAGGAAAATATTAACAAAGTTAAAAAGAAAAATATAATACCATTTTCTAACATCATTTTGTATCAATTAATCAATACTAGTGAGATGGAAGAACATTATCTAAATATTTGTACTCCCATGAAAAATGTTATATTATATTGATAATATAGTGGATTATGGTTAGATTATTGTTTCCCACATGAAAAAGAGACATGTATGATATGGTGGGGTGATGTCGGAATAATTCAAAAAAGTGAACCACATCAACAACAATAGACTAAACTACATGAAACTGATTATATTGAAAATATTTGTTTTGTGAGAGAGAGTGTAGAAGAAGATGAAGAAAAACCTTGAATAGAAGAAGAAAAATATTGTTATTAATGGTACTAGATGATATAATTACCAACAAGTAATATAATTTTCATGGTTTTTTTATATTATGAGATGAATGTTTATTTTTTCATGTTATAAAATTCAAGGACTGTTTTATTTTTAATTAATAAATAAATGGAATCATTTTAGGTATGTCCCTCCGTAATAGATATATTTTGTATGGTTCCAAGTCACATATTTCTCATTCCTCTTATACAACACAAGGTATAATTCATCAAAAACATCAACACTTTTATACTGTTTTATCTTATCTGAAAATTATTTATTCTATTTTTATAACTTCAACTTATTAATTCAAGGAATTAGATATTGCACAGAATGAGTAGTAAATTTTGTAAATATACACTTATTTTTTTCAATTTAGTAATTTTTTGTTCAGAAAATTTTTGTATGTAAAATACATTAAATATTTCTATATAATATATCATAAAAATAGGTATTAAATTATTTTAATAATTCACTTTTTATTCATATATTAGTTCATTAAATTATTGAGTATAAATCAAATGTTCTTATCAAAACAAGTCGTACATGAGCCAGTGGTTCCAAAAATATTAATTTATCTAGAAGACCATTTTTCTAATTAAATATATAATGAAATTGGGAAAAAATTGCATTATAATATATATCAATTTTTTCCATATTTTTAGAGAATATGTAATTAAAATAGTTATATAAAAGGCATTATAGGTTTGAAAATTATTACGGAGTTGATGTTTATACTTTTAATCATTTATGAGAAAATGAATGTAAAGAGTAATATGTTTTTTTTGAAGAGAGTATTTAGTTTTATGATAATATAAAGAATTTTTATCATTAAAATTTAAATTATAGAACTATAAAAAAATTCTTGCTTGATTCTATAAATTTAAATTTTCCAAATTGATATTAGTCATTAAACTAATTATCATTGTGGATATAATTATTGGGTAACATGGTTACCATATCTTACATGTGATAGGGAATGGTTGAATATGTGTTTGAGGATATAGTAGATATAAGAATAAAGGATTATTTTATAATTGATGAATTAAACATTTTTAAATAAACAATATATTTTACAATAATACAATACTCTTTTTCCACACCATGCCATGTCAAGTATATTCTATCTTAACTAAGATTAAAATATGTTATGATAAATCTGGACTTGTGAATGACTAAAAATTATTCGTTTCATTATTATACCATTAATTAAATTTAATATAGATCAAATCATATATTAATTTAATTGTATTTCATTAATTATTCATTTAATATGGCTATTACAGATTTTTGGGTAAATACATTAAATGAAGGCACTTGAGGCAAAAATTGGAGAAGGAGGGGATGGGCTGCAACATCACTGGGTAATAGAGTGCGAGGGTCATACATCTAAGTAGAGTAACAAAGAATCGTGCTTTTATTTTCATTTTTTGCAGCATTACATTTTGTAAACTATTATATAATTTATAGTCTGAAATATGTAATGGAATGTTTATTAATTAATGGATTATATATTTTTATATTATAATAAATAATTTTTTTATGTATTATTTATATATTAGTTTTTTATGGATGGTCAATAAGTTATGTATTTTTTTAAAAAATATATAGTTATAGGTGGAGTTTTAACAACCTTTTATTGTTTTATGGAATTTATTACCACCGTGAATAAAATAGTGACACTTTAAACTGCTATAACATGATGTCAATTTTAAAATTTATTAGCAGTTTTTACCACCACTAAATAGTTGGGAAACAAAAAAATCACTAATAATTATAAAAACACATCCAAATTTCTAAATAATAAATAAAATAGATAATTTAAGAAAACTGATAGTAAAAAAATATTTCATCTCCAATTTCAAAACCATCATGAAAAAAATTCCATTTCATTTTAAACGGTTGTATACTTTATGGTGGTTTTCTTAAACTACCATAAAATCAAATTGATGTGGTTAAATCATTCATGAAATACAAAAAATGAACACTAGATCTTGTTTTCACATTAATTCCATTCCCTAACTCGATTTCCTTTGGATAAATAAGGGACTATGTGTGTGGGATTATAAAAATGTCTCACCAAGGACATATGCATCTGATAACAGGAGAACCATGTAAAAAAACTTTTTCCGTATTTCTTTTTCTTGAATTGGTGAGTAAATTGATAGATAGGTTTTTAAAAATCATGATAGAGAAGGGATTTGAAATTTCTATATACACTAATTCAACACCCCTCCCCCTAAGTGTGTATCTCCATTTGTGTGATTCAATAATAATGACTATAAGTTAAATTTTACAATGACTGGTTATAAAATTTTATCTCAATAATGAGAACAATTAAATGTCTTGATTAAATTATCAAGCCTATATCTTACGGTCAGGATAATAATCTATCTTATTAGACGTAATTGATATTTGACTGTTAGTTTCTTGAAAGTATAATGACATTAAGACTTCTCGGGATTTTTATATTTGGTAATATCCCAGAATGTATTTGTTCCATTTAAGAAATATGGAAGATTATATCCCATGGAATTATATTGAAATGGAAATATTTGATTGAATCCATGGACATGGTAGTTCATCAATGATATTATTTCCTAGTGTTAGGGAAATATAGATCAATCATTTTACTTTATGACACAATGAATAAAACATGGTTGAAAATATCTCATTGAAAAAAAAAATTTATTATATAGTAATAATTCAAATGATGTTTCTTTCATTGAAAAATTTTATTTTTTCTCCATGGGTGTCATGACATGTTCTTAGAAAAAGATATTGGACATTAGACAAGATCACCCAATTCCAACTAGAAATAGGCTTATATGGTCACTAACTATATATATATATAATCTTACTTGAAATTAATTTTAATTTAATATTAATAATTAATATTCTTTATGGATTTTCTAAATAATAAATATTTATATTATGTTGATTGTATAATCACAATAACCATATATTTGTTTTTGGAATATATGAGAGATGATTATTAAATAAATACAACTTTTGTTTTTAGAAAATACTTAATATTTATTTCCTCTTATATAGTATTCACAATGAACTAAATAAGTATTTTTTAATAAATAATTAATTATTTTTCAAAATAATATTTATATTAAATAAACATTCACTAGTTTAGTATATATAAAATTTATTTATTTATTGAAGGAATAATATTATGATATTTTTTTGTTTAAATATAAATTTATTATTCTTGATTGAATAAATGTTTACGAGTGGTGTTAAAAGGGACTGATGAAAAAATTATCTAATAACACATGATTTTATCACTTGTAAAATGAATGTAATAATATTATTATAATTACCTTACGTGGGGTATCCATATAATAAAAAATTACATACAGGGATAATATAAAATTATTAATTGTCTCTACCTAACTATGTAAACTAATTTATATATTTTGTTGAGAATGTCAATGTTGTACATAACAGATTCTCCTAATATAATTCACTCAAATCCATAGAGAAAACATCTCAAGGGATCTCTAGAAAAGATAAATTCCACTTACTCCATCTGAAGATCGAGTTTACAAGAGAGAATGTATCTAATTCATATGAGATTTATTTTTATCATAAATGGTAAATGACACAAGGAACATGGTTTATCTACTCTCCCACATGATATTCCAGTAATGAAATTAGAATTTTCATTGAGAACATCAAGATACCACAAGAGGATTTGAATTTTTTATTCTTCTCTACAACGATGAAATGATAAGATAGACTAATGTATAGATAAAAGAACAAATAAAAGTATCATGTCAATGTAATTACTATATTAAATTAATTATAATTTTTAGTTATAAATATAATCTCTTTGAAAAATATGGTGCTTCGTCATTAAGAACTTTGGATTTGATCCATTGAAACTGAATAAAAATATTTTTGGGAATTATCCTAGAAAACATCTAATACACCCTAGATCCTTCAGGTTATATCAATTAGTCATAGAATAATTTTTATTTATTTATTATCTAGATAATATATTATAATTCTTGTTAGTAATATTTCAATAGTAGTTATTCATTATTTAATAAAAACATGAAGATAATACATCTTTTGAGGTCATTTGACCAATTATATTATATGAATAGATGATGAAAACACGAATATTCTACCTTTAGGTGGTGAGTAATTTTGTATACAAGACATGGTTACATAATGTGTAACCAAAATTACACATTGTATACCATTAGTCAATGACACATGCAAGGGATTCAGTAATCAAAATAGATCAGGTGTAGTTTCTTATGAAATTTCATATCACATAATGCATTAATTTAAAAATGTAATTTGGTGTGATATAGAGTACACAATATATATCTCATGTACACGATGTGTACCACCATCATGGTGTTGAGATCATGGGAATCAGATAAGATGTGCGGTCAATCTATGTGGAGTGTAATTAATACACATGTTGGCTTCCAGTTGAGTGACATGACATCAATGAAGTAAATTGTTTCTAAATGGATATACACACTATGTAACATGTTATAATTCATGCAACATATATATCATTTTTCTATTTGTGTTATATTAGTGGATAAAAATAAATTAGAAGGAATGTAGCTAGGTGTACACACATTCTAACTATGGCCAACTCATATAGGCTATACACAAATACATGCATGTTATGTGATTCTAAGACACTGATTACTAATTGAGAGAAAAAATTAAACAATGTGTTAATTACTGTACTTGTCATGTAACAGGTAGTTATACAATAGAGTACATGTCGATTTATTTTAGTAGGTTGTGAGGAAATAAATTATTTTAATTAATATACTTGTTATTTTGATAGTACATGATGAGTATGTTCTTTGTGAATATCATGAACATTACAAAAATCTATAGTGGTACCTGATGTGTATATTCAAGGAAGTCGTTGTGATCATATGAGCCATTTAGATTATATGACTTGGAAAACTAAACAATTTTTAATTTAACATCATGAAATGTTATGTTGGAATAGAAGTTGTGTAAGTATAAAATAATTGATTTAGACCATGAAAACATAAGTCACATTCCATGTTGAGTGACAGTACACACTATGTAAGCATTAAATTCTAAAAATGCATTTAATGAAATCCAATATTGTACATTACATACTATATCTAGTACACATTTTATAAGGCCACGGCCTTAAACCTTACTTAATCTTGAGTTAATACAAGATTACACATTGAGGATCTTTTCAGTTTTAGAGTTTTAGAGAATTGGATCATAAAACTTGCATTACATTCCACATTTAAACAAAGTGGTTACATAAAAGACAGGATTCATTCTTCCCATCAACGGAAACATATTTAAAATAAAACTTGGATTCTTTCATGACACATCCTTGAAACTATCATCACATCACGTACCTTTCCCTTGACCTGTGAAAAACATTTTTAAAACATTGGATGAGCATAAAAAAGCTCAGTAAGGGATATAAAAGTATGGAAAGAAAACATGAGTTCATATATACATAAGAATGAAATCATACTTTACCCATAAAACATAGGCACTTTAACATACCTCATCAAACCATGAATAAATCATAGAAATCATAAGACATAAAGGTAACATGATGCATTCATAACATTCTGACGTAGGGAGTAACCCTCTTGGTTACGTTTGGAATACCCATCACAGTATATTCCCTAAATATCTTTGGAGAAACCATAACGTTTCACTCCTTCACGTTACCCAATGCATTGGAGAGCTATATCGGGCTCACCCGCCCTTAGTTTATCATGGAACCACCCATCTTCATAACAATGCCCAAGAACCATAACACAATCTTATCACATAAAAATGCATAAAGGAAACATAACATTTCCACCATTCAATAACAAGATATCAATACAACACATTAAGATAAATACATTATGAAAACCATTTTCAATACCAAAATAAAAGAAAAGTAAAACATGGTATTTTTTTTAAAAAGATGGTATGGCATGTAGAGGAAGTCGAAACTCAAATAATGGTAACGGCGGCGGAGAAGTCGTTGTCACCACATACGTACGAAAAAAAACATTCCCTTTTGTCGTTTAATAAAAACATCATATAAAAAAATATTCCTTTTGAATAAACGTAAAAGTCAAAGGGGTTTATACACTGTATAAAAGAACTTTGTGTATAAAACAGAATATGCCTCAATGAAAGGAGATTGAGACGATGTCCCTTACAAAGATGGTATCCTTGGTTTAAGGATAAATCTATTACATAATTATGTGTGACAAATGAATACACCAAATATAGGTGGATTTTAAGTGTAAAATAATCAAAGTTCATTCACAAATATTCAAAGGATGACATATTCAATAACTACATGTTGAACCCAAAGAAATCGAAATTGGGTTAAGAAGTTCCCTTGACAACCTAACAGCGTCTCATCAAAAAAAGGGTATCTCATCACTTGGACATAAAATTTACATCAATAAGGATATATGAGAACATTTCCCAACATAAAAATATGTAAATTAAAATACCCAACAAAAGAAGTCTTTTAAAAAGAGGAGGGTGAAAGGTTCCCTTACCGACATGGGTATCTTTGGAAACATACGCCCCGTGAAAGAAGGACAATACAACACTGATGTAATTACTTGTAAATGAAAGAATATTACAGAATGAGTAAAATAATGGTCAGTAAATTCACCACTCAAAGAAAATTGTGGCAAATGTAGCATAAATTTCACGGGAATAAAAGTGAGAAGAAAAATCCCTTACGAAAACTCGGCAGCCTAACGGTGCCACTTAAAGCTTCCAAAAATGGATTTATGAGATCAAATAGGGTCTCTCATAATATGAACATAAAAAGTAATTTATGAGGAATATAAAATAACATCCCCCATCATAAAAAAGAGGATCTTAAAAGAAGTTACATAAATGAGAGTTCTTAAAAATAAAGAGAGAGGTTAGATCTCTTACGAAAATTCGGTAGCCTAACGGCGCCACTCAAAACTTCCAAAATGGGCTGATGAGATAGAATATGGTCTCTCATCATATGAACATAAAAATTACAGTAATATTAATATAAAATAACATCCCAATAACATGAAATATGAGCTTATAAGGAATGACATAAAAGAGTGTACTTAAAAATAAAGAGAGGAGTAGGATCCCTTACCTTGGGTCCGACTTGACTCGATCGTTCATTAACGTCCTGAATAATAAACTTGAGTTAATTTCCACTTTATTAAGAACCTTTTTCTTGTTCATTATTACTTCAAGATCACTTATTTCCATGTCATAAACACTATGTAATTATTTAAGTTAATAACGGTCGTTTTAACGATCATTGGTACTTGAGTCAAAAATAAACCCTTTATAATTACATTTTGTTCATGTATCCATTATATCCATAATTGTAATAATTATTTATATATCATATATATCTAGTATATACATTCATTTATAATATTACATAATCATTTAGAGGTAAGAAATGAAATGCACCGTTCATGGAGACGGTAAGCCGTACGTACACACGAACGCTACTTTCATTTCTATTTCATATTTTATAGAAATGAATCATAATGATATAAAGGTATATTATAATTCCAGTATCATATCATATATAATATCATAGTTCCATCCTTTATATGTCCCACATATGGTATTTAACGAATCAAATCACTTTGAGGGGGCGGTAGTCCGAACTTCCTTAAATGAAGATATCGCGTTTACCCATAATGGAAACCATAAAGGTATGACCAAAAAGAAAAAAAATAAGCTTAAGTAAAACATAAAAATATTATATATCATATATAAATATATTGAAATATTAATGGCCACCTTTGAAGGTGTTAAAGGAATGTTGAACAATCATCGTTTCGGGAGGCATAAATTAACCATCCACGGAAACAATATGTTCGTTAACCATTAGATGTAGGTGTGTGTAAGTGCAGCTAGAATCCATATTATAACAAAATACTACTATATTGAGGATACTAGAGTTGTTACAAAAGAAATGAATAAATAGAGTTTAGGGGGTTGGAGATGAAAAATAAAACAAAAGTACTCAAAAGAAGACATTACCTTAAAATCGGTTAACTCCCTTTGACTTGAGCTCAAAGGCGTCCTTGGGAATACCTCTGCCCAATGTGAGGCCTCAAGGAGTTAGAGATGGAAGTGGAGAGACAAAATGGGCCAGGGTTGGCCAAGCCAAAGGCTTTGGGAGTGTGGGTAAAGAGGTAGAGGTGGGGGCCTTTTATAAGAGGAGAGGAGGGGCACTCTTGGAATGTGAAGAAAATTAACTTTATTTCAAAATGGTATTCAGATTTAATAGGTCCCATATTGATGTATTTCGAGGATAAGGTGATAAGGGTTCGAAATCCACTAATCCAATAGGTTTTTTACATGTATAGGTGTTAGATATTACATTATCTTTCCATTTTATTTAAATCGTTAAATAATGAGGTCATCGCTGCATCATCATGATGTCATAAATAATATAATTTATTTAACGTCTAAAAATTATAAAAAAATAATTTGAGTTAGGAAATCGTTTTATCTTTCCAATGAATATTTATATTCAACACTCTGACTTGTATAACCCCATATAAAAATTGTTTTACTAAAACGTCTCATGTGTGTGTCATTTTTACTTTAACATTAAATAAAAAAGTTATTTATGTCATTTCCCAACCAAAGTGGCTCCATGGGGTCCCCAAGTTGACCCATGGCTTGTCTTTGTCCGACATGACACATCCAATAAGGGTAGGACATGTGTCAAGGTATTTTCATTTTATTATAATATCATTTTTTCCTTAAATTGCACTAATTACCTTTAATCATGATTAAAAACTTAATAAGTTACTATTCACCAAAAAATTATTTTTATCTCATTGAACCACATTTTACTTCTTAATGACAACCATTTATGTCAGATTTTTGAAATTCAAAACACAAAGGTGGAAAAATTTCATTTAAACGGAAAATCAGTTTTTATAAGTACCACATAGTGGTTTCACTATTCATCAAAAATTGATGTTTTTTCAGAAAATTACCAAAAATTCACCCTAAGATATATTTGATATTTCAAATTCAAAAATGAAGTCTATTTTACAAAATTCAAATCATAAAAGTCACATTAATTTATTTAATAATTAATTCCCGTTGTCATAGCAAATAGCGTGTTTTTAAGAAACAATAAGTATCAAAGGATTGGCACTAGTTTATGTCCGATTTCAATGTGAAATTAATTCCAACGACCACTATTGGATTTAATGGTTAAAATATATTATAATTCCACTTTAAAACCAATTCAAAATATAATATAATCATATAAATAAATTATATTAAAAAGTGGTTTTGAATTAAAATACAACATTTTACACTATTCATTAAAAAAATGAACTTTATCAGAAAGATACCAAAAATTTACACAAAGTAAATTTTGATGTCTCAATTCTTAAGAAGAGTTATTTTTGGTCCAAAAGAATTTATAAGAATGATCATAACTATATTTAATGAAAGTTCTCCATCAAAAGGTGATAAGTGAACCCTTAGTGAAAATTTGGGTATAAATGCCTAAAATTGAATTCTTTCCGTATTTTAATCCTTTATCTTTTATTGGGTAAATGTATAAACATTTAAAACATATATAATCATATTTTAGTTATTTCTATCCATTCCCGCCAGTATAATGGCTACGTGTTAACTAACATTTAAAATAATATTATTTTATTACAAGTGTGCAACATAAGTTTTCAAAGAAACTCATCGTTGCGTATCGAGTACGCTATCGAACGTAGAAACCCCTTTTAATTAAAATTAATATTTAATTAATAAATATTAATAAATAAGAAAATTATTTATTCTTTATTTACCTGGGATGATACATCCTTCCCCCCTTTTGGGAATTGCGTCCTCACAATTTTTAAAATTGAGCTTGGATACATCCTTGAAAGTCCCACATCAGAACAAGAGTCGGTAAAACAATCACTTTAAAATATTGAAAGATAAGTACAAAGGTCACCCGAGTTAACCCATAATAGGATTCCGTGTAGGAAAACATGGACATGGAAGAAAAATCAAAGGGTCATGTTTTGATGGAGAGTGATAGAAAACATGTTTAGGAGAAAGTTAACCATGAGAAAATCACAAACTTGTGATGGGTTAAACGGTATTCGATTCCCCAGTAGAAAAAACTAATAGACAACATTTTTGTTTTAAGTTACTTTTTATTTCAGGAATTTATTCATAAGGAAACATAATCACTTATCATGTTGACTTTCAAATTTTATTAGATTCCTTAAACAAACTCATATTTTCTCCAAAAGACGAGTATTTAGGAAGACTTGTTCACCTTAAGAGTACTGTAATCAACTTCTAGAGAATCGCCTAATCCACCAAAAGAGAACTATATACTTACCATGTCTTTAGACTTTATCCAAAAGCAAAACCAAAAAGGTTAGTACATGATCAGATAATCTAGAAAAGGATAACCCTTTATAAAAAGAAAATATATTCTTAACCTCCAAATTTTTTCCAACAAAACCCATATATTTGAAGGATTTAGTCACATAGCCTTCCAAGTTAAATCGAAACATTTATCTCCAAACAACATTTGTTGCTCCTATAGTCTCGTATTGAAAAGTAATTAACCTAATAACATATCCTCCATGATAGGTTAATCATTTTCATAAATAACCCAAAATCAACTTACTCTTAATTCATAAATCATATTACTAAAAAGAATCAGTCAAACTAACCAGGGACTTCACGTAGTCCAATGGTAGGCGATAAATACCAGTCACACTTTGGTTGTGGGTTCGATTCCCGCAGCTTTGTCCGACGCGACGGGTTGTCACACGGTCTGCGTGTTGTCCTTTTTCGAAAACTATATAATTATTAAATCATTACCCAAAAAGAGATAAAATCATCAAAAATGATCATAACATATTTTAACCTCAGGTTTATCTCATGCCTTTAATTTTCCAGCATATCATATAATTACCCATAATTACCTCAAAAGTAAGGATCATATAAACTCTAATGGTTACCTTTATAATTATTACCTGAACTTCCACATCGATTGGTCATCTCGTACATGATGCATTACAGAACATACAAAGGTTCAAGTGGTTGATCATGACTCCATGATATTTGGTTTAAAACAATCACGAGTTTCCTCATTGAATCCTCCATTTTATCTAGTATCTTAATCAGAGAACCACCATAGTTTCCTTCAAACATGTTGTCTCTTTGGTGCCTTCTAGATCCATCCATTCACTAAAAAAAGAAATGTCAGTGTGAGTATATCAACAAAACCATCATATACTAATGATGAAGGTAAACACTAATATATACTTGCTCATTCACTTTATCTAAAACTAGGACTCTTTCTAAATTCCTAACCATTATTGTAATGTCACTTATGCTTAGAGAATACCCTAACCTCTAATGTTATCTAAACCGACCTTTGATACCAACTATAAGGCCCCAGCCTTAAACCTTACTTAATCTTGAGTTAATACAAGATTACACATTGAGGATCTTTTCAGGTTTAGTGTTTTAAAGAATTAGATCATAAAACTTGCATTACATTCCACATTTAAACAAAGTGGTTACATAAAAGATAGGATTCATTCTTCCCGTCAATGGAAACATATTTAAAATAAAACTTGGATTCTTTCTTGACACATCCTTGACACTATTATTACATCACGTACCTTTCCCTTGACCTGTGAAAAACATTTTTAAAACATGGGATGAGCATAAAAAATCTTAGTAAGGGATATAAAAATATAGAAAGGAAACATGATTTCATATATACATAAGAATGAAATCATACTTTACCCATAAAACATAGGCACTTTAACATACCTCATCAAACCATGAATAAATCCTAGAAATCATAAGACATAAAGGTAACTTGAGGCATTCATAACATTCTTACATAGGGAGTAACCCTCTTGGTTACGTTTGGAATACCCATCACAGTATATTTCCTAAATCTCTTCGGAGAAACCTCAATGTTTCACTCCTTTGCATTACCCAATGCATTGGATAGCTATATCGGGCTCACCTGCACTTAGTTTATCACAGAACCACCCATCTTCATAACAATTCCCAAGAACCATAACATAATTTTATCACATAAAACATGCATAAATGAAACATAACATTTCCACCTTTCAATAACAAGATATCAATACAAAACATTGATATAAATACATTATTAAAACCATTTTCAATACTAAAATAAAAGAAAAGTAAAACATGGTATTTATTTTTCTTTTAAAAATATGGTATGGCTTGTAGAGAAAGCCGAAACTCAAATAAGGGTCACGGCGGCGGAGAAGTCGTTGTCGCCGTATACGTATGAAAAAACATTTCCTTTTGTCGTTTAATAAACACTTCATATAAAAAAAGATTCATTTTGAATAAACGTAAAAGTCAAAGGGGTTTATACACCGTATAAAAGAAGGTTGTGTATAAAACAGAATATGCCTCAATGAAAGGAGATTGAGACGAAGTCCCTTACAAAGACGGTATCCTTGGTTTAAGGATAACTCAATTACATAATTATGTGTGACAAAAGAATACACCAAATATAAGTGGATATTATGTGTAAAATAATCAAAGGTCATTCACACAAATTCAAAGGATGACATATTCAAAAACTACATGTTGAACCCAAAGAAATCGAAATTGGGTTCAGAAGTTCCCTTGACAGCCCAACAACGTCTCATCAAAAAAAGGGCATCTCATCACTTGGACATAAAATTTACATCAATAAGGATATATGAGAACATTTCCCAACATTAAAATATGTAAATTAAAAGACCCAACAAAAAAAGTCTTTTAAAAAGAGGAGGGTGAAAGGTTCCCTTGCCGACATGGGTATCTTTCGAAACATACGCCCCGTGAAAGAAGGACAATACAACACTGATGTAAATACTCGTAAATGAATGAATATTACACAATGAGTATAATAATGGTCAGAACATGCACCACTCAATGGAAATAGTGGAAAATGTAGCATAAATTTCACGGGAATAAAAGCGAGAAGAAAAATCCCTTATGAAAACTCGGCAGCCTAACGGCGCCACTTAAAGCTTCCAAAAATGGATTTATGAGATCAAATAGGGTCACTAATAATATGAACAGAAAAATTAAAGTATGAGTAATATAAAATAACATCCCCATAATAACAAAGAGGAGATTAAAATAAGTTACATAAAGGAGAATACTTAAAAATAAAGAGAGAGGTTAGATCTCTTATGAAAATTCGGCAGCCTAACGGCGCCACTCAAAACATCCAAAATGGAATGATGAGAGAGAATAGGGTATCTCATCATATTATCATAAAAATGACAGTAAGAGTAATATAAAAGAACATCCCAATAACAAGAATGATGGGCTTATAAGGAATAACATAAAAGAGTGTACTTAAAAAGAAAGAGAGGAGTAGGATCCCTTACCTCGGGTCCAACTTGACTCGATAGTTCTTTAACATCCTGAATAATAAACTTTAGTTAATTTACACATTACTAAGAAACTTTTTCTTGTTCATTATTCCTTTTAGATCACTTATTTTCATGTCATGAACACTGTGTAATTATTTAAGTTAATAACGGTCGTTTTAACGATCATTGGTACTTGAGTCAAAAATAAACCCATTATAATTACATGTTGTTCATGTATAAATTATATCCAGAATTATAATCATTATTTATATATCATATATATCCAGTATATACATGAATTTATAATATTACATAATAATTTAGAGATAAGAAATGAAATACACCGTTCATGGAGACAGTAAGTCGTGCGTACGCATGAACACAACTTTCATTTCTATTTCATATTTTATAGAATGGAATCATATTGATATAAAGGTATATTATAATTCCAGTATAATATCACATATAATATCATAGTTCCATCCTTTATAAGTCCCACATATTGTATTTAACGAATCAAATCACTTTGAGGGGGCGGTAGTCCGCACTTCCTTAAATGAAGATATCGTGTTTACCCATAATGGAAACCATAAAGCTATGACCAAAAAGAAATAAATAGAAGCTTAAGGAAAACATAAACATATTATATATCATATATAAATATATTGACATATTAATGGCCACCTTTGAATGTGTTAATGGAATGTTGAACAATCATCGTTTCGGGAGGCATAAATTCACCATCCACGAAAACAGTATGTTCGTTAACCATTAGATGTAGGTGTGTGTAAGTGTAGCTCGAATCCATATTATAACAACATCTTAGTACATTGAGGATACTGGAGTTTTTACAATTGAAAAGAATAAAAAGAGTTTATGGGGTTGGAGAAGCAAAATAAAACAAAAGGACTCAAAAGAAGACATTACCTTAAAATTGGGTAACTCCCTTTGGTTTGAGCTCAAAGGCTTCCTTGGGAAGACTTCTTCCCAAAGTGAGGCCTCAAGGAGTTAGATATGGAAGTGGAGAGACAAAATGGGCAGGGGTTGGCCGAGCCAAAGTCTTTGAGAGTGTTGGTAAGGAGGTAGAGGTGGGGGCCTTTTATAAGAGGAGAGGAGGGGCACTCTTGAATGTGTAGAAAAGTCACTTTATTTCAAAATGGTATTCGGATTTAAGAGGTCACACATTGATGTATTTCGAGGATAAGGTGATAAGGATTCGAAATCCACTAATCCAATAGGTTTTTTACATGTGTAGGTATTAGATATTACATTATCGTTCCATTTTATTTAAATCGTTAAATAATGAGGTCATTGTTGCATCATCATGATGTCATAAATAATTAAATTTATTTAACGTCTAAAAATTATAAAAAAATACTATGATTTAGTAATTCTTTTTAGATTTCCAATTAATATTTATAGTCAAAATTCTGACTTGTATAACCCCATATAAAAATTGTTTTATTAAAACATTTCATGTGTGTGTCATTTTTACTTTAACATTAAATAAAAAGTTATTTATGTGATTTCCCAACCAAAGTGGCTCCATGGGGTCCCCAAGTTGACCCATGGCTTTTCATGGTCGGCCATTACACATCCAATAAGGGTAGGACTTGTGTCAATGTATTTTCATTTTATTATAATATCATTTTTTCCTTAAATTGCACTAATTAACTCTAATCGCGATTAAAAACTTAATAAGTTACTATTCACCAAAAAATTATTTTTATCTCATTGAACCACATTTTAATTATTAATGAAAACCATATATGTCCGATTTTTGAAATTCAAAACACAAAGGTGGCAAAATTTCATTTAAACAGAAAATCAGTTTTTATAAGTACCACTTAGTGGTTTCACTATTCATCAAAAATTGAAGTTTTTCAGACAATTACCAAAAATTCACCCTGAGCTTTATTTGATATTACAAATTCAAAAATGAAGTCTATTTTACAAAATTAAAATCATATACGTCACATTAATTTTTTTAATAATTAATTCCCATTGTCATAGCAAATAGCATGTTTTTATGAAACAATAAGTATCAAAAGATTGACAATAGTTTAAGTCCGATTTCAAAGTGAAATTAATTTCAACGACCACTATTGGATTTAATGGTAAAAATATATTCTAATTTCACATTAAAACCAATTCAAAATATAATCTAATAATATAAATAAATTTGATTAAAAACAGTTTTTGAATTAAAATACAACATTTTACACTATTCATTAAAAAAATGAACTTTATCAGAAAGATACCACAAATTTACACAAAGTAAATTTTTATGTCCCAATTATTATGAAGAGTTATTTTTGGTCCAAAATAATTTATAAGATTGATCAAAACTATATTTAATGATGGTTCACCGTCAAAAGGTGATAAGTGAACCCTATGTGAAAATTAGGGTATAAATGCCTAAAATTGAATTCTTTCCATATTTTAAGCATTTATCTTTTATTGGGTACATGTAAAAACATTTAAAAACATATATAATCATATTTTAGTTATATCTATCCATTCCCGCCAGTACAACGGCTACGTGTTAATGAACATTTAAAATAATATTATTTTATTAATAGTGTGCAATATAAGTTTTCAAAGAAACTCATCGTTGCGTATCAAGTACGCTATCGAACGTAGAAACCCCTTTTAATTAAAATTAATATTTAATTCGTAAATATTAATAAATATGAAAATTCTTTATTCTTTATTTACCTGGGATGTTACACATTTTGTACTTGATTAATTTTAAATTAAAATTAATATATTTAAAATTTTAGAGAATGGTAATATCATTGATGGTTAAGAAATATAATTAAGATAATAATTAAATAATTTTAACATTTATTAATATATAAATTTATGAAATTTATCATAAAGAAATAATGAATTGAAATTAATGTTAGAATGTATAATTCATAGTTTTTTTAACAATTTTAATGATCAATATCCTGAATGATCTCTATATGTGTTGGGATTTTAAAATTTAATTATTTATTGTATTTAATTTTTCATAAATTATTTATTAAATTTAATATTATAATATATGTTTTACTCATTTATCTATTATTTTATATGGGAAAACGTGTCCTATGATTATTTTAGGTCACCCTTCACCCTATGTTCCTATCAGAATTGAGTGAGTAATAAATTATAACGAATATCACAGTATGGGAAGATAATTTAGGGTAAAATATAATGTTAAAGTATCCAAGGAGATATATTTTTTAATGGAGGAATTCAATAACATAATCCACGTATTATCTTTAGGATATTTCCCCTATGGGCATGGTTACCTTCTCATATACTCAACAAACCAACCAGTAGTTGAAATATTAAGATAATATCACTTATTAATTTTATTTATTAGGTGAATGTTTATTTATTTATGTAATTTATGATATTTTATGATGGAACATGACCATATAAAGTAAATAAATAAAACCCATGAAAGATAAAATAAAATAAATTTTTATGCATAAATTATTTTATCAGACATAGTTAATTTTTTTAAATCTATATAATATTAAATACATATAAACTATAATAAAATAATTATTTATGAATAATTTAAGAAAACTACATAGATAAAATATAATTTTAGATATCACCTTCCATATTTTTTTGTTTAGATGAAACCATAGTTAATTTTTTATTTCAGAAAATATCGAGGAAACATTTAAATTATTTTTGGGCATTTATAAATATAATGGGTAAACATAACCAAATTTATATTAAAGGTAATGAAAAAATTCAATATAATACATTTTGGATGAAAATATTAAAGAACTAATAGTTTTTAAATTTAGGATTTTGGAGTCCACTCAACATATCATGGAACTGCGAGTTAGTTTAGTTACAAAGAACAACTTCTTAAATACCTTTGAATAATTTGTATAGAATTCGTATGGAATATAAGAAGGGAAATATGGTTCCTATAAACTATAATATCAATATAGTATGATTTACTAAATACAATGTTGGGGGATAATACAATTGGATGAAATTATTATAGAATAAAAAAAATAAAATATTATTTAACACATGAAAATCTTGATAAATTGCTAACAAGTGATTTTATATGTCTTAGAAAATAGTAATTCATTTTATCATGAAAATATCCCTATGATCTATCATAGTTATATAAAATATCATTTCTAGTTCTAACGTACATTAGTTGAAAAATATATTTTCAATCATTATATTCCAATAGATGTTGTATTATTTATTGGAGTACCCAATTGATATTGATCCCTCAACGGAGGCAAGAAGGGAGTAGAAACATGTCTTGTAGAAACACATGGATGGTGAATTGAATATCCAATGCATAATGATATCATCCAAGACTGTTGAGGTCTATATTATTATAAAAACATTCATATATACAACATATTTCTCATCTCTATGACTACTCTGTGGATAATTCCAGAAACAAATTAATAAGATCTCAAATTCAATATTTATTTGAAACATTAAAGAAGATACACCTTATGGACATCATGTATGCAACACACCCAAATAATTGTGCACATACATCATAATCACCTCACTTCCTAAAATATTTTCAATATTTATAATTAATTTTAATATGAAAAATATAAATACGACTCATATATTTGTCTTCAATTTGATTTTATAGATATATAAAGGTATGAATTATGAAAAAAAAAATTCTATGGTTATGGAAAAAAAAATTAAATACAAGGTCAAAATCCCACAAACACACTTGAAATCAAAGGCTCTATTATATAAATATTTAAAAAGAAAAAATACCAAGGATTTGGCCTATGAGTATTATATAGTTTGTTTTTATGGAATGAAGAGCCACTTGAAGAAGAAATGTGTCTTAGTGAAGAATAAAGGGGAAACTTTTGGTGTATTTGTATCCAAATATAGTTATTGGTTATCATATTTTTATCCAAAAACATGAACCAATAACATTCCAAAATATTTTTTGGGCTTGGCTGACTCTTTGAGATACCGATGGGGCTAGACTAGTAGAACTAGTTATTAGATACTATTATCTCCACTTTTTGGAAAGATTAATTTTAGTTTTAAATAATTTTAATTTTATGACCACTACAACCAAAAACAAAATATTCATGTTTAGATTAAATATGGATGGATGTTTTTTCATGTTAATATATAAGTGATGATAAATTAATATAGATAACATATGTTATGGGATGGAATATTTATTCAAAAATTTATGTACTATAAAATGAAAATCATGTGTTGTAAATTAATAAAAAATCATTTTCCACTAACTAATATCACACAAATTTTGGCATCAATGATTTCTTCATATAAATGAATATTATTTGAAAATGAAATATCAAAATGTATACTTATATTATTTTAAAATAATGGACTAGGATATATGTTATTATTTTTTACAAGGAAAAATGACCATAACTATATTTAGTTAAGGGGTAAAAGACCTATGGGGATTATATAATTGGTTCATATATATTCATTTTTTAAAATATATATTAGAAGATAAATTTATATATTATTATGTCAAAACAATTATCGATGACTTTATTTTATATGAATATGTCTACTAACTGAGATAGATGTTTGATTCAATTTATAATATTAAGGAATATAAAAATGAAGTATAATACTAGGTTTGGTAATAAGTAAAATAAACTCCACTAAAATCATGGAAAAGAGTACCTTTACCAATATTTTATCAACTATCCCAGGGAGATTAGGATATTATCTCAACCCAGAAAGCCTTATATATAATATTGTAATAAATATAGTTTAAGGAGATACCCACTTTTTTGGACATGGTGAGATCGATGATAAGTCATAAAATTCGTTAATTATCCTTTTTTGGATGCACACCGGAAATTACAATATTAACAATAAACTAAGTGCCAACTAAAGTAGTAAATGGAATTCTATATGATTTATAAAGTATAAAGAAACCATTTTCCAACATATTCATGTATAGGGATGTAAGGTATTTTTAAGGCTGAACACTCTAATAATGTATCAGTATGAGATATATAGTGTATCAATATATGATATTCCAATGAAATAATGATATATTACTTATTCCAACCCACATATAGAAAGGTAATTATCAAAACAAATGAAATATTTATTGAAAATAATCACATCTTAAGAAGTGATATTGGGTGTAAAAAATACTTACGATAAGTTAAGATTTAATATACATATGATTTTTTATAGGAACAATTTACAAAAACTCTAATCTATAAAGATGTTCTCAAGAATCAATTAATATATACGATTATGAAATATGTCAGTGAAATTTAGATATATGAAATTCTATTCATTATTGTAGGTGATCCATTATTATTTTTAGATAATTATACACCCTCCCATAATGAATAAAAAAGTATCACAAAAGATACAAAATAGAAATAATCCATGAATTATAAAATACATTATTTATACCATAAAAATGGTTGGGTATTGGTAGTTCATAAAATTAAGGTAAATAATATTGGGTAAAATAGATATTAAAGAATAATAGATGCATGGATGGTAAATACAGTATGTATAAATAATGGATAGTTACTAAAGATTTTTAGAAACATCAAGGAAAAAACTATCAAGTAACCATTTCACCATTAAAACAATAAAATTTTATTCAAATTATTCTTTGAATAAAAACATACCATTAGTATGCTATTTGACACACGTATTTCAAGATGTATTTTCCAAATGGAGAACATATCTAGTATTACTATATTGAATTCCTTGATGGTTTCATGACTCCAAATGATTCCAATAAGGTTTTCATGTGGTAGAAGTCCATTATATTTTGAATTAGGAATCAAAATAATCGAAAATTATTATTTTTTGAATCCATAAGATAGATATGATTCATAATTAATGAATGATATCTTTATGTTCAGAAGATTTTAGTGGGGTGTATTTTATTCCTAGAATTATATTTTAATGATATATTTCTAATGGAAAAGAAGATACTTATTTTACTATTAGTGAAGAAGTGATTAAATATTTTATTCTCCGTCAAAGATTTTTTGGAAGTATTATACATTATAGGAATCATGATATATCGTGAAAGATATAAGAGTCTACTTGGAATATGTCAAGAAACCTACATTATTATGGTGTTGAAGAGGTTTAGCATTGGAAAATCTTTGACGAAATTATTTCAAATGTCGTATAGTGTATGTCTATCAAATAAAATATATCCTCAGGGTTATGAGGAGATAAAATTAATGAGTATAATATATTAAAATTTTGTGATAATTTCAATAATCTATTACATGCTATATTCTATAACGGATGTTCTCCATTCCATGAGCATGGTAGATAGATATCAGGTAGACTCCGGAGATCCATATTATATAGAAGTAAATAATATGATGTAATAACTAACGTGTATAATGTTTATGATCCTATTATATGGAGAAGACATGGAACTAAATATCATGATATAGATATTGGCTTTTATACAAACTAAAATGATTTCAAATCATAGTCGCGATATGTGTTCTACCAAATGTGAGGATCTATGGATTGAAAGAGTTCTATGAATCTAGTGGCCAGTGATTCTATATTCAAAAAATATCAAACATTTTGATATAGAAAAATAATTAATTTTGATACAAAAAATCATTTATAATATGTATGTGGTACATATAATGAATATTTCATCACAATGTACTATGATAATACTACAATAGTAGTCTTAGACAATGATATAGGGTCACATAAATTGATGAATCATATACTTCCTAAGAATCACCATTTGAGTAATTTTTTCAAAAGTATTTTGTATATAATATGAATATATTCCATAAAAACATGTTAAACTCATTTATGAAATATTTGTCTCAAAAAAATAATTAATATTATGTTAGTTCTTGTGGACTGAAATTTATAACCATTTAGATCTAGTGAGACAAAATTCTATTACAGTTTCTACCCCAGAACAAAATAACTTTTTACTTTTTATTACTAAAATATTAATAGTAATTAATATATTAGCAAATTATGATTTTCTTGATGCCTAAAATAAATATGATAATATCCTCCTAGTATTTTTCACCTCAAATGTTTATAATAGTTCCCATATAATATGAGAACCCTGAAATGCTACGAATATAACACCTTAATATTTCAATATGTAATTATTCCTTAAATAATAATATGATTCATATCATATACCACATAAAAACGCGATCTAAAAAGAATCATGATATACTCTTGTTAATTATAAAATATTATTGTAAACCTGCTATTGGATTAGAGGGCCTGGATAAAAGTTTTCATATTGTGAAATATGTATCAAAACAATTTCATAATATTAAATTATTTATTAATACATGGTAAATTAGTATTAAATTATGAATAATAATAACAAAATCAAATAAGTATTGGAATATTTAAAAGGGATATTTGTTAAAAAAAATCTGGGATATTGTTGGGTATTTTCATTTAATAGAATTTTTTAAAAAATTTATTAATTATATTTTTGAAAAAGATTAAATTTTCAAAATAAAATGTAACAAACATTTGAGGGTAAATTATTTATCCTTTTTTAGAAATATTGATTTTTTAGTGAATCGTGATAAATTGTTATTTTTGGAAACAAATGTTGTTTCTTTTCATGGAATAAAGTAATTAGAAATTACAATTAATTTTTCATCTTTTTTAGTTAAAATAAAATTATCTTGATTAACCATTATTTCATAAACAAAATATTATTTAGTCTAATCTTCTATTTTCGTATATGGTTATTTTTATGATTACAAATGCATTGTTCTCAAAAAATTATTTTATATTTCATTTTGTGAACTTATATAAAAAATATTCTCCACCACAAATACAAATTAAATATTGAAAAAATTATTTCATATTTTTAATTATAAGATTCAAATTTAGTAATGAGATCAACTATATTCATGGTCTCTATGAATTGTAACTTCGCTGGAAATGTTTTCACTAGGGTAAAATTTTATAATTGATTAATTGAAGATAAAATTTTTTGATCATTTAATCAAATATCATCATAATTATTATTTTAGTACATTATTTCTGTCATTATCACATTATATTAGAAATTAAATTTTTTTACTTCCACTTTCCTTGGATTATGACCATTATATTATTTTAAGTAATGAATAATTTAAAAATGCCACTATGTGTATTTTAATATCATAAATATTTTATTATAGGGCTAAAAAAATTTATGAAAAAATATTAATAATTATTTAGATTATGAATAAATTAATGTAATGGTAGTAATTTATTTTTTATTTTTATTGATGTTAAAATTAAATTCAATCCTTATTAAACGTTAGGTGGTTCTTGTCCAAGAAATAAAAAAATCATGTTTGATACATTAAAGACATTAAATGTAATATTAATTAGATGAATTATGATATTACAACAATTTAATAGATATTTATAATTTATTATATATGTTGAATTTCTTTATATTCGAATTTTGTTTCTTCCTTGATATGTAATGTCAACTTTTTGTGAATGGTCTTGAAAATGACAATAAATGGTATTTATTTATTAAAAAAATTTATTAAATAATTAGAAACTCATAATAAACCAATAATGACACTTTTGTATTTTATATTTTTTAAAATATCATTAATGGATCAGATATGTTCAACCTTTTATTTTTAATATTATGTCAATGACCCAAAAACATTAAAAAATGAGGAAAATTCCATTGAGTTTTCATATAAAATGTACTCAAACAATGATTTTAAATGGATAATATCAGGTTATTTATCCAAAAGCTCTTCCAAATTTAATTTAATAAGTTTACATTCCACTTATCAAATCCCATTAAGAAACCATATACCACTCTTTCAAAGTACATAAGATCAATACAAAGTAGTATATCAAAAGGGGGTGGTATCTATCTCAACTGATTTCTTTTATGATTATTTCTTCTTATACCACCTTAAATATATAATAAATATGTTGATATAAAATCAAAATTAACTATAATATGAATAATTATTATAATTTACATGTTAAAATTATATTTCCAGTTCTTGTTCCCTCAAATAGAATATTAACCCTTCGCTCAGGCATACGAGTGGACACGGCCTCCACAAAGTGATACAATTCATTTTTCATTTACACATTTCTTTTATATTCATAATGATTTATTTAATAAATGGATATGATATTTATAATATTTAAATGAATCCAAAAAATCAATCTTATTCCACTTTATATCATTTTCATCTATTTTAAAAATGAAACTTTCATTCATGTGTACATACATACTACAATTTATATGGAACAATATGCTTCATTTTTCATGACTGCCATATAAGGATGATTATAAAAGTATAATAAACCATTAGCAATGGAAAATTATAATATTTTTACTATCCTATATATAATATAACCAAGACCACTTTGACCATGATTAAGAGATCAAATATATTTTAAAGGTAAAAGGGTGGAATGTCATCAAAAATCTCTAACATAAATTCAAATAATTCAATAACTCAATGAAACAAGATAATTATTTAATTGTAAAAATATTAATAAACCAAAAATATGTTCATGATCAAATAAATTTTTAATATAAATTTATTATTTTGTATTTATAGAACTTAATAAATTATTTATACATCATAGAATTATATTTTAAATTTCCTTGTAAATATTTTAAAATAATTTTTATTCAATGTCATTTTTCTTCTAATTTTTTCAATAAAATTCACATTAATATGATATTATAGAATATTCTAAATGATATATTATTTTGATTCAATGTACGAGTAATGAATTTTATATATTAAGTTAATGGGTGGGACAAAAAAATTAGATATCATCTCACCCACACCTCATTGGCTTTAGTCCAGGAGGAATTGCAACTAGGCCTTAGGCGACATCCCTAATATTCCAAAGGTTGGGAATAAACACCAAGGGGATCAAAAAATAGTTTTTTTGGTATATTTTCTCCTTGATCATAATACAAAAATATCCCAATAATACAGTAACCATTGAATAATTATATGACACATGATAAAAATATAATAAAACTCAATGTAATATCAATAAAACAATTGTATAGTATATCATAACAAAAATTATATTACTAAAGTGGGAAACAAAAACAAAAAATATAAATGACTATAAGTCACAACCTAAATCTCCCCATATTATCCAAGATACAACTCCATAATAAATTCATAATTTATCATGATGAATCACTAATCACATGTGATAATTTCCTTTACATATGTCTCAAAAAACAATATATACAAAAGCAACAAAGTGACCAAGAAGGGGGGTGAGTAATGAAACTCCGTAGGTTTTTCCCAAAATGATTTCCCTAATCACACCACTAAGATAACAACTTTTAGAAATTTTTTATGAAACAATTTTTATAAAACACACTAAAAAATATTTAATAATATAGAATAATTACATATATATTATCAATAAAATAGTCCCCAAAATGAAAAGGAAGTAGGTCTCTCAAACCATTTAAATAATCCATTTTCCATAACCAATTCCAATACGTGCATCAACACATCCACATTTTCATTCCCAGGGGTTTATTCTATAGTCATAAAGGGTCTTGCTTTGATCCATCATGTCCTCACAAGTAAACCATTTACTACTACCCCAATGTAAGACAACCCTTCCATAGGGTCACATCAATGAAAAAGAACACACCACAACCAATTACGACAGAACCATGCCAAAATAATATGAGAAAACATTTGAATAAAAGAATATTATTATGGAAAAACTTTCTATAAAAACATTTCACATAAATGAAACCAAAAACCCTTTTTAAAATCATCATTTTACCTTTATTCAAAAAATCAATTTGTAGAACCATTCCACAATTTAAAAAAATCCAAAATCCAACAATAAAGACGGTTTATAACTTTATTCTCACATCAAATTCACAATCGATTACTAGAAATTAAATCAATTTGAAACTAATACATTGGTTTCTAATAACATGATATGATAAAGATTCCACCTACATTAGAAATAATAAATTTAATTAAGAACGACACATATTATTTAACAAAATCAGTTTTAGTCTAAAAAAACACCTTATATATCATTTAAGAACATTCAAAATCCATATCTCTTCAAGAATCGCATCAAATAACATAGATCAGCCCAAAAATAACTAGATATAGGAATCTATGAAATGGTATAAGTATATATCTACAGAAACCCACCAATAATAGAAACTTACCAAGAAATATGACATTAAACATGCTATGATTTTCAAATATATTTCTCTCAGATCATATGGGAGTGTCCCCACAAACTTTGGGAGGATTAGAAATTGATTTAGGGTTGAAATAAGTGAGAAATAATATTTTTAGGAATAAACTAGTACTCTCTCGTGTAATCACATGGTCATATAACTCAATTCATAGATTATGCGTTCACACGTTGTTATGGTTCAATGATTTCTTAAGAGGACAATACTACATTTCAATGTTAATAATGAACATTAATATTCAATATTTTTATATCACAAAATAATGATACTTATTATTTTAATACAATCAGCCAAAAAAAAGAAACATCATTCTTATAGTAGATTGCATTTTAGATAAATACATTTGAAAATATGTAGAAGAATTTATATGAAATAAAAAATTATTTAATGTATGTAGATTTGAATAAAATGAATGATAAGAACATTGAAATATGATATATGATATAATTGAAAACATAATGATGTAAATAAAAAAACATGGAATAAATGATTATATTGAAAAACATATTATCTTATAGTAATATTATAATATATATTAGATTGCAAAGAAACCTGTGTGGGAATTTCCTTCTTCAAATGTTCCATACCGGAAAAATGACCTCAACATTGGTGAAATTGATGGCTTGGGTACTAAATATAATGTTATCATGGTTAATTTGGATTTTGGTATGCTTATTATAGTGGTGTGTGAAAAACAAATGTCCCTTTCTTTAGGTCATGTGTCTTTTTCATATACTTATTCATAAAAATTTTCTATACTTTATTCTATTAGAGAGAGCATATTGTGGACTATTGTAATAGTATTCCAGGATGTTAATTTCGTCACCCCCTCCCTCTCCCAATCGCCCCCCCCCTCAAAAATATTATTTATGAGCTTGAGTTGGGCTAATGATAAAAACTTTATTAATGACCTTGACCAGGTATTTTGAGAAATGGAGAAAATAAAAAGTTGAAAGTAACCCTAGAAACAGATTAAACCTGGTGAAACTGCTTAAATAAAGTACTAAATCTCTATTTCAAAGAAAAACAACATCCAGAATACTTTTATGACTCATCATTCTAATAAATAAACCACAACTAGACTAAACTAAAAACTAACATAATAAATTACTATTAAAAAGGCCCAATTTCCCCAAAATTAGTCAACTTGTTACCTTTGAGTAAGATAGATCCACTATAATGCAATTTCCAAATCCAGTGAAATAAATACTTGAATGCTTAGATTTGTAGTTTTTTCCCTCACACAAACCATCCCAATAATCAATAAAAATTCAATACAAGCCATTAAATGAGAACTTAAAGGAATAATCAATGTGGTGGTCACTGCAATACAGTTCGGGCTACTTTTTGAACCACTAGCTGTTGGTATGAGCCTTCATCAGCAGCTCCTAGTTCAATACCTTCAAGACTGTTGTAATATAAAAATGGAAGCAGTGATATTAATTAAGGAAATGAAGTTATTGATGCCTTTAATGTAGATCAAATTTATGAATCATTGGATAATCACATCATAATAGATGAACATTTAATAGAAATATATATAAAGACGAATGTTTGTACGTAATCTTAAAAAAATTCTTAACTCTTTTTATTTATTGTATGCAATCCAGAATCATCAGTGCATTCAATATAATAAAAGTGTAATGCATATTGAGAGTGAATTAAAACACATATACATTAAAAAATCATATTATATTGAAGAAAATATATTAGAAACACATAAAAATGATGTCATTATCAAAAGAATGATTATTTTTTCAAACAACTCATCATAAGTGATTAGTACTTTTAAGGGTTATGTTGGAAAAACATATTAAAAACTATTAGTAGTGATGTTTTTTCAGATAAGAACCTTCAAAAAAAGCCTTAACACTTCATCAAATAAAAATTGTGACTTTATGCATTTCCCACCTATGATGTGACAGATGAAGAGAATGAACTCCTTGGTGCTGGATCTCTAGAAGTAGAAGAAATGGTTTGTATCCAATGTTGATGATATGATGATCGGGTCTTATCCCCTATTCATAGAACAGTTCAATAATATAATCTCTATAAACATGTGTGAGTAAAAGACAAGGCATCAACTAAAATAGAAAATAAAATAAAAAATATAAAAAATCAATTATATAGACCATAAACAATAACAATAAATATGCACTACATTGCTCAAAGATGAAAATGTTTTCGGTTATTATTAATATTTTTAATAATGATTAATCTACACACCTTGAGGAGACTCCAAATTTTCATAGATAAGAAAGAATAAGGGTCTTAATTAGTAATGACAAATTTTCTTCTTTCATGTACCCTTCCTGCATCAATGAAAATAAATATAAACATTGTGGTCTAAAAAATCAAATATAAAACAAAAAAAACAACAGGGGAAAAAGCAGATAATTCTGCATATCAATTATACAACCTCAAATTAGATAGTCATTCAACTAAATGTCTAAGTCTATTAGAAAAAAATATTGTCATAATAATGATATAGGAGGTTTAAATGGATGAAAATTGCAATGCACCTCAAAATATTTGGCTACAGAAGCCACAATCTTTCCACCAAAGTCAATCCCAACTGTGCATGCAATGCTTGCAACACAGGCAACAAAAACAGTAGCATACATATAGACATGAAATCACATTTCTACTCAAATTCACCAATATATCTTCCATCATGATGGGCAACTGAAACCCAAAATGAAAATTCATTAATGCTCAGAACAACTACTACATGCATATAGAAATGGACACAATAATATAGGAAAGTCATGTTTGGGACTATTAAGACCTATAAAATGTGTTTTTTCAGCATTCCAGACTATTATCATTAATATCACTAGATGATTTAAAGTAAATAAAAACTAACTTACCACTGATGAAATCAATCGATGATTCTGAAGACAAGGTTTGATGAAAATAGTTTAAACTACTGAAAAACTGTGTTAAACACAACCAAAACACACCATATATGGTTCTTATGAATAGAAATGTTCCTTGAAGACACGGTATACCTAGGAAAAGAAGTAGAGATGCCCAAGATTGATGAAGAGGGATATCCTACCTCTGATATAGAATCATGAAAAATAGGTAATTGGAGTTAGCCAGAGTTTTGACATGGATATGTAGGATTGCAGGAGACAAGGTTGTTCCCATTTTTTCCTGATACAAACCAAAAACCATAGTCCATAATTCAATCCAAAACCTATTGATATGCAATGAATAGATGTAAAATGTAAAAAAAATATAGATTTGTATCATATCATTTCCACTATTTCAATGAAACAGAAAACTGATTATATTGAATTTTCATATTGGATTCAGTCACATCAAAGTACATATAACCATAAATTTTCCATGTAATTAACATATTTCCAGCCATGAACTACAATATAACAGCTAAAATTGAAAATTTATTTGCAAACAAATTAATCAAAACATAATACATGTTTGGTATATTAATTAAACAGACTACATTAGAACACATGATCTCTTATCTATATATATGAACTTCACTATTACAAAATATGTTACCTTTCAATGGATTATGAAAAATAGAATGAAATTTCCAATTGAAAAGAAAAACCAAAAATAGAATCTATGTTCTATTATAATTAAGTTAAATTCTATAATAAAAACTCACACTTAATCAAAAAAAATTAACAATGTGTGGAATTACCTATCTATTGGTGTTAAATATTTCGAAATAGCCTATGGGTGTGTCATGAAAGGATTAGTTTACATATATCAAGGTGACTGAGACTTCATCTACCTCAATAGATTATTCATATTACAGAAATGAAAGTTAGAGAATGCAGAAAATACATATATTGGTGTACCTATTATAGAATGAATAGTGTTGTGGAAAAATGTATAAAATTCCCAAACACTACCCACCTGGAAGATGTATGCATATCCCATGATTTTTCCTATATTGAAACCCAAAATAACGAAAACATGAAAACCTCTGAAGCTGGTTTCTTTTTTTAAATTACTAACCTATAAACGATAGAATTTTATTCTAAGTCTCTAATCCATGTAATATTTGAATGGTTCTACAGGAGACAATCAAACATTTTTGTTGACAATCTTTTGTCTAAAGAACCTGTTCATGAATAGATTGGAAGCAGAAATAAGAATCCTGAAGTGGGATGTCAAGTCATGTGGAGATGCTCTAAAAGTTTTGAATTGGAGAAGGATGTTCAGGGAAAAAGGAGTGTTAACAAACAAAAAAATGTATTTCAGTACCTGGAAAACATGGAATATCTACAAAATTAAACATAATGATATTCATATAAGACACCATTAATTATGATGTTAATGGACTTGTATTTAAATCAACAGAGAAAAGATTCTATGAAGTATTGACTACATGTAAAAACAAACAAATGATCGATGGAAAATATTTTGATTCAATATGAAATCCAATGAAATAATCATCTTATTCATTCTCAAGGGTGAAATAGTGATATAGGATACAACATTATGTGTATTTTTTATGTTATCTATAAATCTAATTTATATGGATGGATGGTTTGAAAGTAGTAAATATGTATATAGATGTAAAAAAATGGGAAACATCTACATGATCATTGAAAGGCCAGATGACATCAACATATAATGTTCATAAAATAGAAATTAGGTTCTTAAATTGAAATTTTTGTAGTGGAATCGTATTACATATTCCAAAATAAAATTCTGTTGGAAAATTTCATGATATTTGAGTGATTTCATGTCAGTAAGTGGAGGAGGCGAAGCCCGTGGAGGTGAAGCCCACAGGGGTGGTGTAGTTGAAGGCGGAGCACATAAAGGCGAAGACGGAACACACTGAGGTGAAGGCCGAGCATGAGGAGGAGGATCCAATGACAGAGAATGTAGAGGCGGTGGGGAGGCAAGAGGATGTCATATGTAAGAACCCTTGTTTGATATGGGGGTATCGAGAGTGGGAATAGATAGGCGGAGAAAGGTTGAGATACCATGTGGATAGGCGATGCATATAATTGGAGATAGGCCACGTATCTAATAATTGATGTGCACGAAATTCAGCTTGACATGTGGAAGTGGAGAATACCTACTATTAGTATATATATAGATATGAAAGGCAATAAAATATTGACTGTAGTTGAGGAGGTAGAAGGAGCATAGAAATGGGTTACCGAGCAGAGCTTTCAATTGATGCAGAGCTCCTCAGGTTCAGATTGAGAGACTTCGACAACAAATCCTTTCAAAGAACCATTTTTCGATGAACATGGTATCTTCAAGAATAATATTCAAATCCACTAAGAATATTTATTGCTACTGTAGATTAAAAGGAGGCATAGGAGAAGACAGAGTCCCCAGAGTAGACAATATGTAGCTGGAGGACCCGAAGGCGGAGGAGTCAAAAGTGGTTCACGTAGATGTAGAGTAGCGGCTGGATAGGGAATTTGATGAGCAGAGCGGGAGAGAATATTTGTGGGGGGGGTGGTGAAACCCTTGAGCAGGCATAATGGGATCAGGTTGGGGATACCGCAAGGGGAATATGTCGAAGATTGGGTTCCCTGTAGTGTGGAGGATTTTAGGAGGAGCATGCGGAAGGAAGGGATACCTTAGATTAGTATATTTAGTATATTCCAATAACCAGATACAGAAGGCCCCATTCTGAGATGAAAGTATAGGCATGCTTGTTTCACCAGCTTGAAAAATCCGAGAAAATCATATATCCCTTTGAAATATTACTACATTCATGGTAAATAATCATTTGAAACAAATATTATATATATATATATGTATATATCAAAAAGTACAATAAATATTGATTTCCTAGAAGATGCATCAGAATAATATATCAAGAAAATATTAATGTCGAAGAAAAAAAAAAGAAATGAAACATTACGAATATGTAAATAGAAATAATATAGAGAAATAATTACCTTCAATCATTTATACTGTTACATTAAAAATCATGACATATGGAGAAATATACCTGAATCAATGAAGACATGTAAAGACATCGATTGTAGACATTCACCGATGCAAAGAACCTATAACATAGAGCACTCAACTGCATTAGAAGACCTGAAAAAATGAAATTGAATTAACAAAATATATTTGAAGAAAAATTGAATCTAGTTGTAGTGTGAGAACCAATATCACCATTCAATTCTACGTTGAAGCCATTTAAACAATAAGTACATGTAGAATATGAATACAAACATAAGTTCATGCAATTTAAAACATTCAAAAATTTCCTTACTATATGAATGCAATCATCACAGCTTTGGTTTTATGGGTGATCTTCATTGTTTATCCCATGAAAACTAATTTGATGTTCAAACCAAGTGATTAGATGATATAAAGTAGAAATCCCAACATGAAAAATGAAAGCGCTGGAAAATCAATTCATGACAACTATGAAAATTTAATTTAGAAAATAACCTTATAATTCTCATTGCATGTATGATGTATATATAAAAAATAGTTAAATTAAGATAAATTTAACTATAGGAAATGAATTGAAAACTAAACTTAGTATTCTGATCGCATGTATGATGAATGAATGTTTATTTGGTAAGAGAAAAACAATATAATATAATAAATCTTTGGGATTATTTAGTATTGTAAGTGATGTTATAAGGAATGGTATGATGATAATACCTGAATAGAATAAATCGTTATCAGGAATAAGAATATTTACTGATGGTTAGTCAAAGAATTCAAAAACTAACAATTTCTCTAAAATTGAGAGGTGATGTGGAGGAGGTCAACACCTAGATAAAATTTGTGAAAATGAGAAATATTTTTTATTAGAAGGCATGTATCGGAGGTTTTCCCCTTAAATAAGAGAGAAATCACTTATTTATAACCATACATATGTAAAAATATTAATACCATCAAACAATAAATATGTACAAAAAATTTAGTGTATTAAAAACATTCACAGATTACAAATTTAATAGCAAATGATATTTGTCAATGTATCCAAAACATTCACAAATACGCTACCACATACTAATATTTAAAAATTAGTGTGAAACCTGATTCAGCAATCCACTTAACTGGTTATATCTTTTTCATTTTTAGTCTTCCTAAAAGTGGAAAGCCACATCAATATAGGGCATTGATGAATTAATGAAATGAAAGATGAAAACCATAGATAGCATATGAAACATCTAAAGTAATATGTAAATATATTTTTAAACCATGTGAGTAGTTAATAGAAATTAGAAATTCCAACATGAATAAATAATGCACTGGTAAAAAAAATAATGACTACAATGAAAAGATATTTTATTGAATAATATGCAGTTGAATTGCATGCATCAAAGAAAAGAACAAAAGATCCATTAACATTATCATTATTAGTTGTAGTTTTTATAATATCAAATATTGTTATAACTAAAAAACACATATGAAACAAAGTTAAATTAAGAGAAATGAAATTGTAGAAAATGAATAGAAACCTAACCTTAGTATTCTCATCGCCCATACAATGAAATAATGTCTATTTGGCGATTGAAAAACAATATAAAATAAGAAATTTATGGGAATAGTTAGTACTATAAGACAATTTATGAAGAATTGTATGATGAAACAACATGAATAGAATAAAGATTTATCCAAAATAATAATATTTACTAATCATTAGTCAAACAATTCAAAAAATAACAATATCTCAATATTTGAGAGTTTATGTGGCGGAGGACAAAACGTGAACAACATTGGTGAACATGGGAAATATCGTTCAAAGGATAGATTGTATAAGATGTGTCCACCTAAAATCATAGAGGAACAACCAATTAATAACCATAAATACGTAAAAAAATTAAGAGCATAATACCATATATATGTATAAAATTTAAGAGCATCAATGACAAGCTAGTTTTTGATAGCTCGTATTAAAAAAATAGTGCTAGAATCACAATGTTGTAGTGAAATTTGGTATCAATATAGTAAAAGGAAAAAACATTAAAGTGAAATAGATAGAAATTCCACTATGAATGTAATCACTGTTATTTAGAAAAACATCAATGATAACTACTTATAATCTTCATCAAAAATAGTGTATAAATTTTATATGGAATGAAATAATTTAGGAATACCTAAACATGTAAAAGCTCTCATCTGGTAGAAAAAATTCGATATCTACCACAGAGAAAATTATAGATGATGATTTATTACCAGAGAAGAATAAGCATAGGGTGTAAATGGAGAAACAATATAGGATATGTATTGTAATATTGTTTGAGAATGAAATATGAAACCCAAATTATTAAATCTTGAACAGAATGGAAAATTTTTCTAGGAATTGAGGAGATTAATTCACAATATTATGAGGACGCACATATTTCATGATATGTAAGCTCCTTAAAGATGGTTTTAGTGATCTTAAAGGGGTTTAGGGATTTAGCATTAATTTGAGGACAGGATGGAGGGGATGTTTTTCAACAGTAACCCAAATGCATTGCTAAAATAATTATGTGTTAGTGGTCGATGAAAAATGATCTTTCGTAGGAGAGCATGAAGGAATCGATGTTCCCCAATAATTTAACAATGTTGGTAGAATCATGAAAACAAATAAGTTTATGAATTAGCATTAGTCAGAAGCAAGGATGGAGGAATCAATTCTCGCATGTAACCTGAAAATGGTGGCATGCAGAAGAGGTGTAGGTGGTCAAAAATGGAACAATAGTCAGAGGCAATGTCGTGAGATGGAGAAACTGAGAATGAAAATCAAAGTCGGATAATGATCCTAAATCAAAGGTATGGTGAAACCATGATAAGGAGGAAGACAGAGTAGGAGGTTGACAGAAAATAGGGAAACCAGAATGAGGATGACCCTGACATCGGTATTTTCTTGGATCCCTGGGTCATGAAGAGCTCAATCCCGAACGTGAGCTGAAGAAGGAAAATGGTCGAATGAAGAGTATAAACTGTTAGAAGGAGGGCGTCGGGATGGAGGTCGACCGAGTGTGGATTTTTCGTGAAATCCAAGATGACAGAGGACAACGGAGGCGAGGGGGTGTTGGTTGAGGCTCATAATAATTCAGGAGAGCGCGATATAGAGGTAGAGGAATTAAGAGATACCACACGGAAGACGAATATGTGGAGAAATGTAGAAATGAAATGTAAGGGAAAAATGATATGAAGGCCTGGTATTTTGACACGTGGCAGTGGTGAAAAGCTATGATTAGTATATATATATATATATTCTAGTTAGATCCACTTTTTAGGTTATAATTTTATATTGTTCATGATTGGGTCTCACTATTATCAAAACCATGCCTAAAATGGGTTTCAACCACTTCCTCCAAACACCCTATACATGGTTGGCTTGAATAGTTAGAGAAATCATGCACCTACCATGTTTTTTCTTTTGTTCCAATTTTCATGGTTACTTTTGGGTGGACCCATGATTTTTCCAAATAGTGAACCTAACTGTGCACCTACAAAGTAGCCACTGTCTCACTTTTCATGGATTCTTGTATGAGATTCATGATTTCAACCAGCCTTTCTCAAAACTCCCACCAACATAACATCCCCCAAAATAATTCATAAGATAACCAAACCCTCCCAAACATCACCCAAACACATTATATAGTTAAAATTCCTGATGGAAGGGTGACATAACCAAAATAATGTGTACTAAATTCTCCTACACGTAGCCTTTCCATCCCCAGAATGATGAAACCTACCATTCTCCTCAAATATTTCATGACATAGAAATATCATTTACTTCTCCCATTCCCATGTTTCTTTCTAAATTTGACCATGTTTCAAAAAATGACCTACACTATACTTGTTATTTTTCCATGAAATAATTTATATTATCTATCCACAATCTACACTAGCACATGTACCAATGAAGAATTCATATAATGGTTAATGTGATACCATTAAATCACATATCCAGGATTAGGATAAAACTTTTAAAACAATGATACATGAAAACAATTGTGAACTACACTAAACCATAATGAAAAATACAACTGATATTCCACATCACTATACAATTCTTGTATCATAAAGGGGAGTATTATCAAGAATATATCATTCCCTTCACCCAAAAATGATGATACCCAATCCTTGGAGATATTCCCAGGAACATGTGATCAATCACCTAGAATGAAAATTGGCATAAATGATGTTCTGTATATAATTTATGAAGACTCTTATATATCTCCATTCTCTTCTCGATTATATAAATATTCTCTATTATCTCTTGGATGAGGCGCATTCCAACCAGTGATGTATCACCTATTCTGATCCAAAAAATTTGATGAATGACACGGACAATCATATAATGCGTAAAAAGGTTCCATATGTATTGATACTGAATAATTTAGTTTATATGAGAAAACCACTAATGATATTTTCTCCTCCCATGAGCAACCAAAATTTATTCTCCATACCTGAAGCATTTATTACAACCATTTTATCAATTGTTCTTCTTTTAAATCCATATGACAATGATATTCCACATAGATTGTCAACTAATTCCCAAGGTATTATAATAAGTATTTCTAGAAATAAGATGAAATCCTTGGATTTTATTCCAACACTATCGAAATTGGTAGACCATGTATCCTTCCAACTTCTCACATATAGATTTTTCACAATTACTCCACCATATGAGATTCCGAAATAGGGATGAAATGGGAAAACGTTTTTAGGAGATCCACTATCACACATATAGAATCATGTTACTGAACCACACTTGGGTGAACTATCCCAAAATCCTAGGATATATTCTCCCATTTACAAATAAGAATAGGTAAATACAAGAACTAACCTTTCAATCATTGTTTCCCTATCATAAACTACTGATAGTTTAGGCATCATAAGATAGAATCTTCCACATTATTTTTCATTTCATTCCCATAAAAAATATACTTTCCTTTCCTTATACATCCTAATTATTCTTAGATAAAAGTATATATTGAATAGTGGTAAGCCTGATAAGGTTTTTTCTGAGAAGACAATTGTACAACCATCTGATTTCATTACCATAAAACTAAATTCCCATCCAGCTACCAATCCTCAATAGTCTCCCCATCATTGAATTTTAACCTCATAGAAACACATTCAAAATCTAATATAGGTTCCTATTCAAATATCTACACCAAATCATGAACCTATGAAACATGAAATAAAAATAAAAAACTTGTTTGATCATAAAATTCCAATTGCATGTTGGTTATGACTAAAATCAACTTCCATTAACCTAAAGCCTCATTTTCCAACTAAGAATAATAATTTATTCTTAATGACTCTGCCCCCAAATTTCCATTACTCGATTAATACATAATGAAAAATTCAAAAATTTGGACATACATTAACCATATTCTGTATCAGAGGTTCAAATACCTTTGTGAAAAAATGTGTTTCATGCTCTTATGGTTCATAAGCACAATAAATATTTTACTAAAGAGGTAATAACACCATGTATATAAATCATGGACTATTGAAGATTACTCTAAATCATGTATTGGGTTGTACTTCTCATATAATAATAATCTTTATAAGGAATAATCAACTACATAACCTCCTTACATTAGGACACATCCCAAAACAGACCCTAAAATGTCACAATATAGCACTTACCCTTATCCTCATTCCAAAAATATCATGATCGGTTATAATATAGTTATAGCCTTTAGATCTTTATACTAAATAAAAAATTATCATTCTATTTGAATTGAAAATTCATCATTATCAAATATATCATTGGGGGACTAATTGTGAATAAACATGAACAATGTGTATCTAATAACAATACAAACTAATGAAACAGTGCATCTTGGAGACATTATTCACCTCTTTCCATAAAAACACTTATTTTAAAGATTAGATAGTCAAAGTGATGTACCTCTTATATAAAAAAATTAGACATTGATAATTTATAATACATATGATGATTTCTCTAGATTCCCATCACTACCACCAATTGTATCTCTTTATCATCCTTGAATACACAATTATGTCATCCAGAGAACCCACCCAAAAATAATAAAAAATACATTAAAATATATTATTCAGAAATTCCATAAATATCTTTAGTGCATTTTTAACACATAAAATCATAACCACACATTTTTAATGGCTATATATACTTTTGAAATCTATCATTGGAATGTACTCTTTCTGAACTCATAATTTGTAATATCCGCATCATAATTCATTTTTATAGATCCATTACCCTCCCCTCAATTGATATAATATATAATCAATGAGTGAATTAAAATACCAATTCATTATCATAACTTGGTTAAGATTATAATAATTTAAATACAACTGAAGTGTTTTATCCTATTTTTTCTCCAACAAGACTGGTGTTTTCCATAGAGACGTGTTATGTTGAATAGAACCTTTAGATTCATTCTCTTACCACTACACATTCAATTCCCATAATTAATTTCATTCCATATGATATTATTGATGGAAAATAGGAATAGTTCCCAGAATTAGATCAATAATAAACTCCACTTCTCTTATGGTTTGTAACCCTATAGAATTTTTGGTAAAAGAAATGATCAACTACTATAAGAAAACTGATATTATAGAATTCCTCCTTCGATGCCAACGTTAATTCTTCAATCTTCTATGATATCTTTACAACTTCTGGTGCTATCAAGCTAATATCACATACCTTAACATTCTGCCCCCACTAAAGAGATTCTTGGTGATATCATTAGTTTTCAAACTAACCTTTTGTATATAATAATTAATGTTATCCTTGAACATTTTCAACCAATCCTAACCAAAGTTAATTTCATAGATATCCATATCAAGAATAGATAATTCCAATATCAACTAATCTACATCAATAGTTATAGAACATTTTCTACACATAACAGTTTCAAAATCTATTTAACTGATAAGAGATTGATGTTTAAAAATAGAAGGCATTATCTAAAAATTTTATTACAGAAGATTAGTAGCACGAGAAGTAATAAATGAATGGGATGCACCCATTTCAAAAAAAATCGTGAAAATGGTAGAATCTCAAATAAACATATCCCTCACAATTTATGGTCTATATTGATCATCCATAATCACATATTCATCATTGTATATCCGGATACTTTGTGCAATTTTTTCATTATTTTTATGTTTATATTTACCTTATTGGTGAGTCCTTGTATTCCAAGAATCAACATTGCTGACTTGGATATACTGATGATAAGTATTCTACAACAATCATCCCATCAAATAATATGATCTCTAAAACACATGAGATGGGTCACATACCTTGTTCTTGGGGGTTTCAAAAAATATCTCTTCATGTGATCGAACTTACCACATTGAAAATATTAATCATTCTTCATATATCTTGGAGCAATATTCATTGATCGATCTATCTGATTATAAGTAATTCCACTACCTTGTAAATAGGTTTCCATCTACCTTTGGTTCCCATCAGTAGAGTTTCCACCATATACCATAGTAATCAATATGCTTCCTTAACCTTTATATTCTTATATATCCATATCTTCCACCATATCTCTATTGACCAATGTCATATAATCTATTTTATATTACATTGAACTATTTGAGGGAATCTCCCACCTCAACCAAGATTATGAAATTTGTTCTTTCAAGTACACACTATTAGAAACTTCATGTGAAAACAGAACTAAATTTATAAGCTTATCCATGTACTCTGTCACCAAGAGGGTCGCCTACATAAATATGAAAAATTTATTCATTCTTTAAATTTTAAACATGTTAGGGTAGAGTTGTTTGTTGAAAAAACCATAAAATAATCTCATACAATTCATTATTATGAAATAACTTACACTACTAAACCACACCATTTTAATGAAATATTCACGATTATATACATTTCTAACATGGATTTTATCTTAGCTAGTGTTCCAAGGAAAATTAATCCTTTGATTCATCTAACTTATCCACACCTGTTCCTTCTATGGTTCCTAATCATCCCAAAATATTGGTGGCTTCTATATCTATAATTTCATACAATGATCAACTTACTTTATTTTATCCATTCTATTCCATATATAAATAACTTTAAAATCTGGGAAAATACATTGAAGAAACTATTGGTTCACTAATGGCTTGGGTGTAACCAGGTTCTCAGTAAACTCTTCTAGTTTGTTTCTAGGTCACATACCTTGTTTTATTTTATATACAAAAAAACATAATTCTCACACACTAGAAACCTATATATTCAAATTTTTAAATTTTACCATTTCACACATATCAGAAAATGGTTTTCAAAAATCAACACTTCCATGTTCAAAACAATTTTGAAAAATCCAGCATGTTTTTGAAAATAAATCCATTTTAGTATAACATAACCATGTCCTTTTCAAAATCAATCATTAAAAATCAATTTCAAAATTTCATATAAATAATATATTTCTCAAAAAATAATAAATCATTACTCAAACTGAAATATTCACCCATAATGGGAAGTTATTTCTATTAATGCATGTCATGTTTTTCTCATTATATAAACCCACAATAATTAGATAAAAATCCAATAATTTTCTCGAAAAAACTTATATACCCAACTCCATGGAAAATTAAATTTTATCAAAAATAGATTATATATTCCTTTTATACTCTAAATTTTTTAAACTGACATATCAAAATATTTGTTACCATCCCAAATCAAGGACTAACAAGAATGACTTTCAACACAAATACAGATGACCAAAACTATTTTTCCCAAGTTGAATGATAGATATGAATACAATTTTTAATATCCCACCCCTACATATTTTCTTGAGTTTATGTATAATTTCTACTCTAGCTTAAGTGAAATATCCATGATGAAGAAGGCTACAAATAAATGCCAAGGGATTCAATACTATTGGGGGTGATTTTCCCTTTCAAATTAAACCAACACAACCCAATAATTCCATAGCCAAACAAAATATATGATGAAATATAAAAAATTTATACAACCAAAATTACTGCAAAAGGAATGAAATACCAAACTACGACGTAACAAATATCAGAGTACCAAAGAAAAAAAACCATTAAATAAAAAACTCTCCAAGACACCACTTCATAGTTCCCTAAATTATTCAATCTCCAAATACATAGTCAATTCTTAATATATGATCAAGTATCACTAAATATATTTTATTCATTCCAATCACAGGTGTCCTGATAAACAATATCTTCAAAATCATTGAAGTTCTAATGAACTGGGTATGTAATGAAACTCGGTAGATTTTTCTCCAAGCAACTTCCCAACTCACAACAATAGGATAAAACAATTTATAACATGTATATAAAAAAATTATATAAAATACAATAAAACATATTTGATAGTTTAAAACAGGTCCCAGAATTTTTTTGAATAAATGTGTTTCCACGAAAAACATCCAATTGGTTATTTCAAACAATTTTAAAAATCTATTTAGAATTACTAGTTCCAATACACACATCGATATATCAACCCATAAATTCTCAGGTTATAGTTTTATAATTAAGATATGTCTCTTGTCGATCTACCAAGGCATCACAAGGTAATCATATAGAAGTTCACAAATGGTACATGACACTTCAACATGGTCACATCAATGAAAATGAATACACACAAACCTGTTATACCAATTCCATGCCAATAAAAGTGCCAAAAATATTTCAATAAAACAAAATTTTATTGAAAAATATTTTATAAAACCTTTTTCCATGAATTAAAAAAACAATTTTAAAATCATTATTTTAAAAGCATTCATCATAGCACATTGCACAACAATTCCACAATTTATCAAATAAAAAATCCATCACTAAAGTGACTTTTTACCATTATTTTCAAATAGAATTAAAACTAAAATTCATGAAAATAAATAAATTTGAAACTAAAACATTATGTTCTAATAATTTTAGTTGATAGTGAAGATACATACCTTGTAAACTTTAGCGGAAATGAATAACAACACAATTTCTTCAATAAAACCTGGTTGAATAAGTAAAACCATTCCATAGATCTCATTACCTAACATTAACATAGCCATATATCATCATGACTAGAAAACAATATCATATATATATCCCTAATAAATAAGTTCTAGGATTCTAATAGAGGTAAGAAGAATATATCATAGGAACACCAATACGAATGGAGACTTATCAGGTAATTTGACATTCAATGCCCCAAGATTTGACAAATGATCACTCCCAAATCAAAGGGGAGTGTCTTCATAGTCTTTAGAATGAGAGGAAAGTGATTTTGGGTAAAAATAAGTGAAAAATGAGATGTTCATGATTAATTCATTGTAAGATACTCCTTTTTTTTTGAAATGTTTTTAAATCATGCATGGTTGGGTTTCATAGTTAGGAAAACTATGATCCAACCACTACCTCTAAACAACATTCACATAGTTGGCTCAGACAGTTAGAAAAATCTTGTTCTAACCATTTTTCCGTATATTCTAATACTCATGATTACTCTTGGGTGGATGCATGGTTTTTCCATTCTGTATTATTAACCATGATCTTACACAGTAGCCATTGTCTCACATTGTAAAATTTCTTATATATGTGTCGTGGTTTGTAACAATCATTCTAAAACTATGCACCTCTAGAAAATCCCAAAAAACAATTCATAAGTCCTTTAAATCCTCCAAAATTTCATCCAGACTTTATACATACTTAAAACACACAAATAAAGGGTTACTTACTTGAAACCATGGGGAGCTATATATATCCCCTTAATGAATCTATTGGTAAAATGAGACAACAAATGGGTATCAGATAGCTTATTCTGTCCAATTAATTTATAATGACATGGAAATATTATTTGAAATAAGGATAGGATATCATGATGCAATTTCACAATGTCCCTATATGAGGCCTAGATGAAAATATTATGATATCATTGATTAATAATAATTATTTAAAGGTTTATAATTATATAATACATCATTATAAAATTAGTTATTGTTATCCATGTTATTATTTATATTATTATCCTTGGATATATTTCACATTCATGTTACTGAAGGATTTTATGAAATTTTTTTATTTTTAAAAGCTAATCAAATGATATTATTATTTAAAATTAAATTTATGATCTCTTCTGTTTGTAATATTTATTGTTAATAAAAATTTGTCATGTTTTCAAAAAAACCCTCATGAATTATAGTTTTACCATTATTCTTACTAATAAAATGTTTTATGATGATTTTTGGAAAAATATTTATTTTAAAAAAATTAAATGATTATTATTGCCTCAATTTTTTTTATTGTATAAAATAGGACATGTATTTTAATGTTTTTAAAATGGGTAAGGTGTTTTTCATTCCTTTCACAACCCATACCATGAATTGTTTTTCACATCCCTCATTTTAAAATATTGTTCACAATGATAAAGGATGTGTAAGGATTTTAAAATGTTTAAGGATGAAATTTATTGAATGAAAAAAATATCATGAATAATAATAGGCTACAGACATATGAAAAAAAAATTTGAAATAAATTTATAGCTTTTAGAAATATTTCCTATATAATTGTATAGGTTTTCCTAAATCTATAAAAATATTAAACCAAAAATTTATTTAGGATATTAGTGACCTAGTGTCTTTTTTAAATTTATAATTATTAGAGTTAAAATTTGTGTCACTTATATTATTATTATTTTCAACATGTTAAGGAAATTATTTTATCACTAAATCTTGGTGAACTTGTTTGGGGAATCAAAATGAAAATATTCTTAAACATATATATAGTGTTATAGATAAAAGTTCTAATTGGACCCTTTTTATTTTAAAATATTATATTCTAGATACTTAGAATATGTTGAATATTATTTTATTGGAGTTCAAACATGTTAATCTCAAACAAGGGATTATATGAGGATAAACCCACAAAAATTAATTCAACAAATTATATATGTTATTAGATATTCCGATCATTAGATGTGTGTATTTATCAGTATACGTGAGATTATTATTATTTTAAATCATCAATCAGATAATTTAATTTTTTGTCGAAAACCATGATGATGTATGCTCGAAAAGAAGTAGAATTGTTGTGAGTGTTAAAAATTATTTGAAATTAATTAAATAATTCATGCAATGATTTTTCCATTCCGAATAATATAGAAGATGATATCTTTATACCATTGAATAAATTATTATTTTTCTAATGAAATTGATGACCATGTTAGATTATCAATGATTTTGATTTCATGGTGTTAAAGAAATATAAATCAAGAATATAGTTTGATAAAACTAATAATGAATCATGTTTGATGAGATATGAAGACACAAAGATAATATTACACTATAAGTAATTTTTAAGGATTGATGTCACCTTGTAATATACATTTTTATTTATAGGTTCCATTAAATGTTGTCACATACAATTCCTCGACTTACTGATGGATCACATAATTCCACAATGAAATCTCCTAGAGGGCCACACACAATGTGTTTTAGAAATACCAGTTAAATAATCTTAAAATTTAACAATGAGAATAAAAATGATTCATATCATATGGAATAATAATTATTCAGGTTATGCAGATCACATAAATACAATCATAAGTTATTCAAGTTTAGAATATTTTTGAGTTTAATATCAAATATATATTATCGACAAACAAGAGGTTATATAATATTTTTTATCTATTGTTTATTATTCATAAGGTAAAAAGTACATATTTATTTATAAAATCAATTAATATCTAGTTATATGAATATTTTCAATAAATGTCTAAAAATAAGTTTAATGAATATAATATAGATTTATTTAACGAATAAAAAATATTTTAATATTAATTTATTTAAATAAATATTTATTATTATTTTTTTTTGATAAATGTGTAGAGGATTTTATGGTTGATCTAATAGTGTCCAATGGAAAATGATATTTTAATATTTGACTTTTGCGCATGTTAAAAAAATATAATGATAAAAATAATAATAATTTTATTATTATTAGTTTACGTGGTATATAAATAGAATAAATAATTAGATAAAGTGCCTATATTCAATTATCAATTGTTCAATCCTTATTATGTCATAAAATTTATAAACATTTTAGAGAACATGAGTTTTCTACACAATAGATTCTCCTAGGACAATTATCTCATATCCCAAAAGAGAACAACAATAGATCTCTCTCAAGAATGAGATTTAATCTTCATCCTTTATCTTAGGATTAATATAACTAGAGAAAAGTTCTTATAGGATTGAGATATTCCTTATTACGATGAATAGTAAACAATGAAACACACTTATTTTCTCCATACTATCACCCAAAATACCATCATCTACATTCCAAAATTCAAAGAGAACATATGGATTCTACTAGAGGAATTCTAGATTGGATTATTTACAACATCAATTATATAATAAAAACCACTTCTAGGTTTATAAATGAACAAAAATAATTATAGAGTGAAGGAAATTTCTATTTTAAATAAATTAAAAATAATATGTGAAATGAATCTCTCTCTAAGGAATCTAATTTTTTGTCATCATGTTATTTGATTTTATCTAATTAAACTGATGAAAAATATAGATGGAATGATTTAAAAAAATTTATACTGCACGATGGATCATTTATATTTGAATTCGTTATATTTTTATTAGGGGAGTTTTATGTTTATAGATACCCTGAATAATTATTATAACAAAATTTATTTCTGATTAATAAAATGTGGACGTATATAATAAGTTAGGCCCATATATTATTTCCAATGTAAATTTAATGTCTAGATAGTTTACTAAAAAATCATTGACCCAGATTAACCAATGGTCGTTTTGAGACTTGATATAATGGTAGTATGTTATTATTTTATTTTATTTTATTATTATACATTATTGAGGAAGATATCGGTGTTTCTCAACACATGGGATGTCTTATTGTGTTGTTATACTAATCCTTAACTACGTAATTTTATGTTGATATACATATGTATGTACATTTTTTTTTATTTTTTAATAATGTGTATGGTGATTTGGAGTGCTGGTTTTGGTCTATAAAGGTGGACCTGATAGTGTTTGTTGTAATGAGATGTCTATTCATCTTCCAATTCAAATTATTGGGTGAATATGACTACATGAATGCTCAGTTTTGTGGTACATGTTGTGATAGAATAATTTAGTGATGAAATAATAAATGAATAATTATTTTTTACAATGTAATTTTTTCCAATTCAGTGGTCATTATAGTTTGAAAACAAGCTATGGTGAATATGATTTTTACACTCTAATGTTTATACAATGATCATCCCAAGAAGGTTTTGAAAAAAAATTGACGAGCAGTGTATGGTTCATTTGTGGAATTAGATGGGGTATCATTGATTATTCACTATACATTAGGATTCAAGTGTTGAATGCTATAGGGTATTAGCATTCAATGAGTTTATAAAACGTGTCATCAAATAAATCCAGATAAAGATGTAACAAGATTACTGGATTGGCCCAGATATATAAGTGGGGTTGGACCACTTATACATTTGTAATGTGACAATGAAAAAAAAATTATACAAACATTAATTTTAGTTTTCTATTGGGTTATTTTGTCTCTATATCGCTTAATAGTAATTATGATTGTTGAACTGTAATCTTATGGATCTACAAATCATATCCCAACAATGTAAATTCAATGAGTTATTTTTTATATTATTCCTTCCATACTTTGTGTTGATGCTTGACCTTATTTGAGTGTTTGAGTAGATGAATGGATGTTGTGAGTAATTTTTTTACGATTTATATCATTCATTACATCATGAATTTGGGGTAACTTCTTATCATTGAAGAATCTGGAGCATGACTTCAATCTTATTGTAATCATTTACAGTCTAGGTCAAGTAGATTGGGGAGTCATAGTACTTCCCCAACAAATGTTATTAGATCTTGGATCACTACATGGAAGTTCACTCTTAGAAAAAGTCTCATGTATCATTCCCTTAGCATAGTTTTTTTATTTAGTGGGAGTTCAAATTATTTAGAAGTTATGTCATTAAAAGAATGTGAGGTTCAAATAGAAATATTTACTGGGAAACACACTGAATTTTTTATAATTCATATAGAATATTTTCTCAATCACAAGAACTAATAAGTTCCATTTATAAAAATGTATCCAAAAAATAATGGCAATGCATAATGGGAGAGGATGGATAGAAATGATCATGATCTAATTTGGATTTCATTCTCTCATAAAATAACCTAAAATATTTAGGTGGTGAAGTCCATGATAGATCTAATAAGACTCTTGAGGACATGCATGAAAATTAATTAGTGATGAATAAGGTGTAGATGATATAATAATTATTCAACCAGAGGTTGTTAGAAGATAGATATTTTACTTATCATTTGAATTAATATAAAATTATTTGAAGATAGATATAGTCTAATAATGTTAAATATATGAAAAATTTACTAGAACTTCTATTTTTATCATCCCATCTTGAGATCTTTGAGTTGATGGTAACTATCTTGGGTAACTTTTAAAATAAATTTGAATTTCTCATCAAATATTTTTAGGGTATTATCCCAAGTTAAGAGGGTAAATATAGTATGTTCTAGTTACTTTATACAATAATTTTCAATATAGAAGGATGTGTGTGGTGTATAAATCTATGAATTAGAATGAAATAAGTAGACATGTCATGAGTGAAGACAAGGTAAATTGATGCGTATTGGGCATGCGGATTAGAAATAGGGAAAGACATGTTACATCGAGAAGGACTATAGTTGGAAAGTGTAAAGTAAATATGATATTCATGTAGAAACATCTGTTTTTAACTCTATTGTAGTTGAAGGAAGAAGTAGTTTACTTCTAAAAATGCGTGTTTCATTTGAATCAAGGATCATTGATCTAGAAGCATCGTTCCACTCCATGATAAATACTAGATGCATGGAAACATTTGTGTATGAAAAGTTGAAAAATTATATATTTTTTTGATGAAGGTCTAGAATTATTGTGGAAGGTTTTATTTCATTATATGGATGCTTAAATAATATTACCTTGATCTCATGGATATTTTCCACATATCGAGTCGCAAAAAAAATTAAATTTCCATAGTAAATGTTTATAATGTAGGGTTTTGAAAAAGCTTCATCAATTGAATGTGTTAGATAAATCTAGGATCATTGTTCACAGATAGATTAATATAGGATAGAAAATTGTAGATAATACCAAATGATCAAATAGAGAAAAAAGTTATAAAACAATAACATATAATATTTAAAATACTTGTAAATTTTTATTCATACATCTGAGTGAGATGAATATAAATGTATTATTATTGAATATCAAGTAATTATTGGATCACATAGGTTTTTTTCATAAAAAAGGTTTCATATATGAGAAATAGAAAAATGTGTCATTACATTTGAGTAAAAGTACACCAAATAGCCAGATGATGGAACCTATTCACAAGATTTTTTGAGGGTTATCCACCATCTGATCTCATTAAGGGTCATAATATTTTTGATATTTATTAATTATTTAATTAAGAAGGTCCCATATTACTATAAAATAAACAAAGATGATGTATTTTAATTTTCATTTCAGTGGGAGGAAATGGTCACCATTGAGATTAATATTTTGTGAAAATACTTAAGGTCTAAAAATGGTTGTGAGTACATTGGAATGAGATTTTGAAACTTTTACAAGCACAATGGGATAAGATATTAGATGACTGTACTCAAGACACCAGAGAAAAAAAGTGTGTATTATATAACAAACCAACCGTTAATTTAGAATTCATAAAATTTGAGATTTCATTGTGGATAGTCTATTGAAATTTTGGTACATAATGTTAATTTAATAACATAATTTTATAATATAACACTCAAATATTTATGCGGTTAGAAATACCAGAATAATTATGGTCTGGAAAGTTAGAAGAACCTGACTATCATAAAATTTTTCATGGTTCTAGAGTATACCCATGTATAATCTAAGAGTCGTGCTAAACATGGTTGAAAATATGATGATTGAATATTTAATGAATATATAGATAAAAAGATCGATTTTGAATATGGTATAATGAAATGAAATAAATAAATAGAAACCAAAATGTCATCTTCAATGAGAAGTTCAAGTAAAATGACTAGAACTTAGTGAAGAATAATGTTGATTAAAAATATAATACTAGAAATTCAAGTTGATTTGAATGGTAACATTAGCTGAACTCATGTTTTGGAGTATTTAACAGTTAGCATTGAGGGTATACAATGTAGGCTCATAAAATCATTATGAAAATTATAAATGGTTGTAGTGGCTTGAGTGGGATTATCATAAGTGATTAATTAGAAGTTATAAAATTATAGGATTAAATCCTAGACAATGTTTTTCTAGAGGTAGCATTTCATATATCAAGAAGTGTTAGAAACTACGATTACAGGTACGGAATATATATTCACAAATTACTTATAACATATGGAGGGGAATCCAAGATCCCAAAATAAGTGGTTACACATAATTATTTTATAAGGATGAATTTATCCATATAGGATGAGTTATACATGATATATGAAAATAAAAAATTAGAGTTGACAGAATTACCAATATAAATGGAAGAACTAGGGAAAAAGTGTGTATTTTGGATAAAAGAAGAATCTGATAGAAAAAATTTGTATAAATCTATGTTGGTGGAGAAGGGGTTTCAAAATAAATAGGGGTTAATCTTATCTTATAATTTTTTACCATTAGTTAAATACACTACCATTCAGATAGTTTTGAGTGCAGTTGCAACTACTGATCAATATGCAGGGAAGAATGATGAATATATGGATGTTATCAACATAAATTTGGATGTGAAATTTTACCTGAGGAAACCAATGGATCTCCTGGGACATTAGAATGAGGGCATGATGTTTAAACTGAAATGAAGTATCTGTGGATTTAATTAAACACTAATAAAATAGAACAATGTGTTCATTGCATTTATAACTATGAAGTGATTTATATGGAGTAAGATATACCATTGTTTCTTAGAGAAATCATTTTAGGAGGGGGGTTATATCATCCTTATATTATATATGGATGATATGTTTTTAGTGGATCTAGACATTGGAATTTTTTAGGTGCTTAATGATAATATCAATAAGAATATTGAGATGAAAAACCTACATATGTACATTATAATATTGAGTATGATAATTTTATGAGACATGAAAGTTAGAATATTATTGTTGTCTATAAGGGATTACTTCTAGAAGTTTTAGTGTTTATTGGTATTATCAGATGTAAGATTACCATAACTCTGATTGATTAACACTTCAAACATTCCAAAAAGGAGGAAAGTACTAAATGTGCAGGTTGAGGAAAATTACATGGTGAAAATTTGGTATACATTAGAGATAGGAAGCCCAGTGTACAACATATTTTTCAATCACTCAAATATTTCATGCCTATTGAGATTCATAAACCATTGCTTGTCAAATCTGGGGATGGATAACTTAGAATCTATTAAATGGATCATCTAGTATGCCATAGGAATAATATATAAATAATTATTAATTAGGGTGGATGATATATTGAATGGTTGTATAGATGTATAATTTTGTAGAGATTCAAATTACTAGATGAGTATAAACACTTTTTTGTCCACCTAGTGAAGAACGACAATGACATCGATGTCAAAGCTACAATTGTGGTATCATTGTCCAAAATGAATGCTTGAGATATTTAACTAATATAATTTGTGACATATTTTACATGGTAGATTCATCTATTAGTGTACTCTTAAATATATCTATGAATGTTTGTTACTCAACTATTATATATAGATTGAACTAAACATTGTAAAAAATCTAGTCTTCAATTCATCAATGAGACATATCAAACTAAAATATTTCATTATCTTGAAGCTAGTAGAGGATAAAGATCTAAAGATGCAGAAGATAGTAGGAGATCAAAATATAGTGGAAATATTTATGATAAAATTATATCATTAATTTTAATGAAAACATTGTCCTTTAGTGGTTCTTGGGTGAATATATAAGAAAAAATTCACTGATTGAAGGTTTTTTTGGTTTTGGATGTATGCACCAATGTGGTTGATAATATCCATAATGATTTATAAAGTAATATTCAAGTGGAATACTATTGGTATATGATGTCTTTATAATATTCAATTTATTATACTAGACTGCAAGACCCATAAAATAGCTCAATCATTGATTACAAGCATCGAATATATAACTATGTAGAGGTAGGATGATTCAAAATGATTCTTTGGATGTATTTGTGCACTTGTCCATGTTATGAATAGCTGACTGAATGATACAAATCCTACAAGTTCAATCCTATATTATTTGAACATGGGTCATCTTAATGTTATTTTCTACAAATATGGGATGATCATAAGGGCCATCGATGGACTTATATTGAGTAACTAGAATTTTTCCATAATCATTAAGAGTCTTGTGTTGATATCTAAAGGTTATCAGTAGTCACTAGATTCAAATGTTAGGTTCTAGGGAATTTCACGTGATAGTTAAATTTTATGACCAGTTGGGTCCCACTATATAAGTGGGGGATGACTTTTATATCTGTACTGTGACATGTAAATAAAAATGAGTGATAATTTTTAGTATAATTTCCAATTGTGTTTTTATGTTTATTCATCTGATTGTAATGTATATGACCACAATATTCTCCTATGGATGTAGGACTCAAATATGGACCTTATAAAATAAAATTTCACTTTCTTTCTATTATTTATTTATTTTATGGTTTGTGATTATTTTTTATTTAATTTTTTTAGTTTGTATGATGACAGATTTATGTGGTGAATAGTGTGTGAAATCTTCATGTCTTATAATATATCATGTTAATGAGGTGGTGTATGATTAAGGTGGAATAATAATCATTACATCAAATTTCATTTATGGTCATGTGGTGTGCATCATAAGGATTTATAGATCATGGTTCATCACCAATTATGTATTGATGATTTCAAATATTTATTGTGCTTCTCTTTTAAGATATTTATTTTTTATATATCTATATGACAAAAATTATGTATTGGTGTATGATTGATTTGTATGTCACATATGGTCTCATGTTTTTTAATTTATTTATGGATTCTCCTCTCACTAGTGTGTGTTCCCTCATGATTCTAGTCAATGACCCCATACAATTTGGATTAGGGATTTTTGAAACACAGTTATATTATCACTGAAATTGGCAGGATTCCATCAGGACTAGGTTGTGTTGGTTGATAGATATGTAGGAATTACTGAGGTATCTTGTTTGAGTCACTTAGGAGATTCCTAAAAGTAATGAATTTCATTACAATAGATCATTCCAATTATAGATAACCTTATTTTTTTGTTTTACAGTGAAAAATCAAAAATATATCATCTAAACTGGGGATCATCATGTTTGGAGGAAGGGTGCCTTGGTGGCCCATTGATCACCCTTTTAAAAAATTCATGGTTTAGCTTAATAATATCAAATTTCTAAATTAAAATCACAAATTCACCATTTGAATTAAAAACATCATATTTTCATAAAAAATAACAATTTAAAAATATTTGACTATTTTTATCATATTTTATTGTTCATAGGGTATTACATAACACTATTTATAAAAAAACAACATATAATAATTTTCCCTGGAGATAAGTATTTTCCTATTAGTATTTTAAAATTTTAAATTTCAGTCATTCAATTATTTGGAGAAATTTAATAATTTTATAAAAACAATTAGTTTGAATGGTTTTTATAAAAAATAATAAAAAACAATTAATTCATTCCAAAATAGAATGTTTATGTTCGGACCACTTTAAAAACATTTCATTTGGATTTATTGAAAATATCATGAATCAATCTTCAAGGAAACATACAAGTAACTATTATATATTATATCCTTTTATAATTATTTATAAACTTCCTTATATTTTTTCTCTGAAATCATTGATAGCTTCGACAAATTAGGTTCATGATACATCTTAAATAATTTATAAAATCATTTTTTATCTTAAAAATTAGGTCTTGTTATTTCTATATGTTTTTTGATTAGTTTTTTCACTCACACACAAAAAATAACCTAAATGTAATGTATTTTCAAATATACTAATGGTTATACTAATATAAATGGGGGTTTTTTAGTACAATAAAAAATAATGAGTTTATATTAACTATAATAACTTATTTCTCACTGATATATTCACAATGATAACTAGTATACATGTACATTAATCAGTTATTAATGTTCATAATTATTATCCTCTTCAAAATAATTTCCTAGGAACATATGTTTTTGTTCATTTCATCAATGATTTTGTAAATTTGTTTTGAATCTCATTAATAATCATGGAAGAGCTAAACTCTGTTTGTAATAAAACCATTAAAATTATATTTATACTTTAATTTCAACAGCTTGTTTTTGTTTAATACATTTTTAATGAATTCAATCATTGAGTTCTATTCGGGAAAATTATTCTCCATGGAATATCATCACTCTTTCAACACAGAGTACCTCTCTTCTATTTACATATACATTATATTGAATTATTTTTAAGATGCATCATTTTTGGATGTAATAATTACTGTATTTATGAGGAAACATTTTTTCCCAAACACATGATAATGGATAACATTATTGGTTTCCACCCCCCTTTATAATTTTATCCAATATATGTTGTCAATAATATAATGGGAAGATTACCCACTAAGATATATAAATTGTGTTCATTATTTTCTTATATATCATTTATTATCTTTCCATTAAATTACTTTCACTATCACCATTATGAATATTATATGTTTCTTTATTTTTACCACCACTTGTCCTTTGATTTATGTGTTCATACCGATTATTAAAATCATAATTTTTTCAATCAATGAGTGATCTATCTTTGAGCATATTATAAGCCCAAATGTTCTACTAAGGATAAAATATTAATCTATTTAGTACGAATATTTTCTATATAGTTAATACTATAAAGGATGGGTTCCCTTTATTTATATTTTTGTAAAAAACTATATATCATGGAATTTAAATGTCAATATGTGTCTTGACGTACAACAGTTTAGCAAGATGATTCAATCTGGAAAACCAGCATCTACTCAAGATTATTCCTAAGACATAATATTCCTTCATCCAATCATCTAGGAATATTTAAAAAACTATTACATGATGGTAAAGGATATTTTGGTGCTTTTTTAATACCCCATGTAGTGGTATGATGATCATATACGAGTAATGTTGTTAAGACAAAGGTATGAGTGGAGCGAAATTTGATTTAAAGACTATAAATTAATCATTGAATATAACACAAATATATTTAAGATTTAATAATAATTAAAATTATATGAATATTATACCACTAAAATTATTAATCTAGAAATGAAACTCTATACATTCCTTGCCTAATCCATTATTATGCGATAATAATATAATGGGAATGGATTATGAAAATATTCAGAGAAACTCTATTTCTATATTATTGAAGAATAAAACAACGAAATACTTTTCTAAATAATAAATCTTTAAATTCTACTGTAGCTCCATTCCCTAAAGTTAATGAAACTACTTATAATCAAGGTATTATAATGAATTAATGTAGAAAATGCCATAGAAAATCATCTTCTCAATGTGTCCATACACCAAATGAAAATGTGATAGGGAAACCCTAGTAATGTGAATATATATAAAAACCAAAGCCAATAAAAACAAATAATGATGAAAATGAATCTTTTTAGTTTAATGTGAAGTGAAAATTATCACATTCGTATCATTTTTTTGAAACATCTTGTTTATCTTTATCAAAAAACAATAAAAGTAGAACAAATAAACAATGAAGAATATTTTTCAACCTAGGCCATGAAAAAATTTATTATATTATAAATTTTAATATTTATGATTATTTTCTAAAACCAAAAAATATTGAGTATATTGATAATGCATAAATTCTTATCACATTAATGTTTTTTTGAAATATTTTCTTATTTATGTACTGTTTTTTTATTAATTTAGTATATTTAATTCATATTTATTTACAATTAAAATATATGTTATGAAATGATCCATTGGGATTTATCCCCATGGTGAATTAATTTTTTAATAGAACCGCTATACACGCAATTATTAAATGTGAGAAATGCTTCATTTACCATAAAATGGGATGTTGTCAGGTATGTATGTTAACTGGTAGTGTGAAATTAATTAAATGGTCAAATAGATAAAAAAATATGCTGACCTGGTGGTAAAAATATAAAAGTAAATAATTATAGTGAATTTGGCTTAACATACATTGATATTACGTCATTTTAGATAAATATTAAACAAAAAAAATACACACCTAAGGAACATAATGGTTTAGTGTCATTAGAAATAGGAAACACATTATTATAATTTTAGCGAATGATCTTCAACATCACCCATACAGATCATCCTCTATATTAATCATACTAAAAACATTTCTTCATAACATAGGGATATGAAACATTAGAAAGGTTGAGATAATATTCTTGGTAAGAGTAAAAATAAAGGAGATAAATAAGCATAATATAAACATAAGAGAATTATTATATAAGAAAAAAATAAATATCATTCCCTATATATCAGATATCATAATCTTGAGTCATAGAATATAGATTGATAATTAATAAGACATGAATCATAGGGAAATATAGTGCATGAGTCATGAGAAAATATCATAGGAAAATGTAATAACCTTATTTCATGATCCTATGAATATTAAATTATTCCCTATAAGTCAAGGATAATTTACAAAACATATCTTGGAACTTCATCAGGGGTACACCTATTATGTGGGACACACCACTATCACTATTCGTAGCTCTTTCCTTATAGTGGATCTGGTTATACTGTCTTTGCATAGTGTATCAAGACCATCGACTTGTTCCCATCATTATCTTATAATTAATAAATCATTACACAATGCAAAAGACAAAAATCTAGGCCACCCCATCATATAATATATAATTGTCTTACCCAGCATTATATGGGCCCCTTCATCATATAAGCTATAATGGTGTTACCCAAGGCATTCTAGGTGACCCAATCCTATAAGATATAACGGTCTTACCGGGTCATATCTGGGCCACCCCATAATTTAATTTATAATGGTCTTAGATATAACAATCTATACAACCCAATAATATAAGATATAACTGGATACCTGGAACTATCTTGGCCACCCAATAATAAAATCTATAATGGGATTATGTGATGCTACCTAGACCACCCTATCTTATAGGCTATAATGGTCTTACACAACGCTATCTAGGCCTCCCCATCATATAATATATAATTTCATTACATGGATCTATTTATTCCATCCAACAATATAATCAATTTCCATTAAATATAACATGAATTATGTATAATGATCTTTCATTTCATTTTAGAAACTCATAAAAATTATTCATTTAGAACACAATTTACCAGTGTAAAAGAAATGGGTTTCATAAAATATATTTGAAACATGATCAGGCCATGAAAAAAAATATGTTTCATAAATATTTCATTGAAACATGATTGAATCCTAGAAATAAACTGGGTTCCATAATCATCATTCCATCAAAATATATACAATTAAGAGAAAGAATATGAATTATATACTTGGATCATATACATAGTAAAAAACAATCTATCAAAAAGGATGTAATCATAGAATGAGTAGTATTTTTAAATATCACATGGAACTCTTATTAAAAAAATTACCTTTCAATGAAAATAATAAAAAAAATTCAAATTCAGTTTCATTGAAAACCAAAATGAAAACATCAAATGTGAGCTTGGAAATTCATATAAAAAGTTTCATGCAAAATATACATTCCAATTTGAAATGAAATTTTTAAATAACAAAAAATTTCCAAACATTTTCCTTTAAACTACACATGAATAAATATAAAATAGTCTTCAAATAAATTATGTTTATGATGGTGGAAAAATCCATATACAGAAAACATTACTTTTTTGAACAGTATATTTTTTAGAAATGTTATTCGATTGAAAATTGAAAAAATATTCCTTTTCTAAAAACCTTTTCGATACAATGTGTGTATAAATAGAAATAATAATATAAAATATCATAAATAGCTATTAGATAAAATAATTCATCAAATTTTTTGATATATTGTTCATAATATTTCATTAATGGAAGCATAATAATAAATAATCATGATAAATCATTAGATTATAGAATCAAACTGTAACAACGTTGGTAACATTTAATAAAAATCCACATGAAGTAATAAAATTATACGAATCATATAATATCATAAAAATTATATTAATGATATAACAAGTCATAACGTAATTAAATTCAATTCATAATATAATATGGGTTCACAACATGACATGTGTATTAAAGAAGGATAACCGAGGGAAAATTACATTACAGGTTTTGTAGCATTTGAGCTATAAAAACCCAGAAATATTATCAATAAAAAATATGTATATACCCATAAATTTAAGTATTATATTCATATAATAGATTCCTATTCATTATATACATGAAAAAAATTTAATTATTGGTGAATATAGAATAAGTCTCAAAAAAATAACACCGAGACTAGAAATTCCCTTACTATATGAGTAACTATTGAAATGTAATCCCTAGGAAAGAACAAAATCAATTTAAAAATATTATATCAGGAAATAATGTAGTTTCATAATATAACGCATAATAGTACTGTATATATAAAACACAATAGGAATAAGTTTTGAATATTGCAATTATCTCACAGAAATATAAGTGAGATGAGAAAACACATACCTATGGTGTTGGATTTTTTTACAATACATTTAGTCATACAATGTAATAAGTATAAATTAAATATTAAACTCCCACATAAACATATTCTTTTATATCATACCATATATGATTTTATTATGACTTTATATTAGCTATTTATTAACAATTTCATGTTAATGTTACGTTTCAGGTAATATCCTCTTTATTTTTTCTATAGTTTTTGACATTTAATATTTGATAAACTTACACAGATCATGAGATAATTATATAGAGAATGTAAAAAAATGATATAAATATAATATATATTCATTATATAATTATTTATAATAATATATAATTTATATAAGCATGAAATGAAATTTAATGTTCAGAGTGTTTCTGACATCAGGTTAGTGTACCGCTCGGATCAGTAGGGCTCGGTCCATACGGTCGATGGATTTGGCTTCGGTTTGGTCCGGAGCAGCCAGGCACTGCCTATGGAATGCTTCTAGTGATGGAAGGAGATATATCTAGAGAGACCTAAAGAGGGAGGTCCTGGCCTTTATAGTTTTCTTTATGAGACTATTTTGCTGGGTTGAAGGTTTGGTGATGTTTTTATTTGGTTCAGTCGATGTGATTTTTGTGATCTGTTGACTATTCTAGATTATCTATGTTGGATTTTGTGTAGTGCAATGGTGTGAATATGGACTTTTGGCATCGATTCTAAATTCTAGTATGTGGTCTATCTTGGTGATTGTTTGAATGGTTTGATGTTGTGCCTGAGTTTTGTGATATTTTGACTTGGTAAAATAAGTTGAAATGGTAATGCACCCAAACATTACCTCATATATCAGGCCTCAGAGGAGGTTCTAGAGCTCTCTATTCATCATATCACTACTTTGAAGATTTGGAAGTTTTAAATGGTATGTTGCCACCAATCATATAATACATTTGCTTTGACCCAGAACACTTCCTTGTTGTTCAACCATGTAACGATAGAGAGCTTTACCACGCTTTTATGCTGGGGAGGAGTGCTCCATGTTGTGTGTTTGGTTTCTATCTCTTAACAATCAGGAAGTGATTTTTTTTTAAATTATGTGATGTTTCTTTGGTTTCTCCCACTTAATCCATTAAGAGGGTTCTTTCTTATAATAAAAACAATTGAAGGCCTCCGGGTTGTTGCATGGGGATTGTAGGACATATGTACGCATGAATGTTGTTTCAATTTTTTTATCATATAGAAATAAATAAATTAAATGAGATATATGTTATATATATATATATATTATAAATAAATTATAATTATTATGTCATGTATATCATATAATATTTCTAAACTAATCCTTCAAACATTATATGTAAATTTTGAACGAATCATGTCGCTTTGAGGAGGTGGTTATCCAAAAATGAAGATATTATGATCCCATAAAATAAAATATTGAAGTAATGTGTTTTATAATAATTCTAGAAGTATAAATACATATTAAATATTGAGTATATCATATAAAAATTGTAATTTTATCATTATTCCCAACTATGATATGTGGAAATGAAATAACAAACATCATCAGTTTGTGAGGTTGTAGTCCTCTATACACTTGAATGATGATTGAGAATCCAATATGATCGATGTGTGTGAGAGTATAGATAATAGCCTTAAAATTAAATAAACATCTATATATATTTAAATGATTATTTACTTTTTTAATCATGTAATAATATTAATTTATTGGATTGAGGGAGAAAATAAAACAAAAGTGATTAATGATGAACATGGCCTCTTCTTTGGTAACTCCTTTTGGATTGTAGAAAAGGACATACATGGTTTCCATTATTATAAAATAGAGTATTCTATAATGAGAGGATGAATTGTTGGAGATTTTTTAGGTGGTTTTTGGAAGAAACAAAAGGCTTTTGATTTGTGAAGAGCGTGGGATATTTGGTGGACTTTTATAAGGTGGCGAGAGGACACACATGGTATTTTTGAAAACAAGTTAGGTGTACCCATGTGTATACAATAAAAAAATATTAAAAAACAAAAAAAATAAAAATACTAGAAAGTTAAATTTAGAAATATTTCCAAATAAAACAGTGTTGTAAAAGTGTATATATCATTTTTACCTTTCTTTTTAAGGTTTAGTCCTATATTATGCTAGTTTTTCTTTTAATCGTTGTAATTAATTTTAATTGATTTATCTAATATTTTTGGTCAAATATTATGTTTGATTTGTTAGAAATTAAACATTTTGATTCTTCCAAATATGGAATCTATTTTTCAAAATTCAAATCACATTATTTCCATAATTTAATTTAAAATTAATCTCATATATGGGATGAAACAATGAGTTCTTAAAGTAAAAAATTTCAATAGTTTGAAATGATTTTATATCCAATTTCCATGTAAAATTGATTTAGATAAACCAAATGAGATTAATTGATTTATAATATACTTAATAATAATTTAAACAAAATTTAAAATATAATTTAACAATATAATTAAATTAATGAAAATTTTATTTTTTAATTAATAATCTGTGTTATCATAGTTCATCAAAAAATGAAACATCTATGAAAAAATTCCAAAAAACTCACCAATAGAAAATTTTGATATTATTATTTAAGAAATGAGGTTAATTTTTTCAAAAAAATTATTAAATATTCAGATATTAAATTTAAATTAGGTATACCATGAAATGGTGGTAAAATTTTCTTTTTGAAAAATATATCTTTTTTTTTAATAAAATTGTATTTATAAATTTCTTGTTCTTATTAAATCTATAGAATGAGTGTAAAAAATATTTTATCCAATATATAAAATTTTAATTTTATTATTAACATTTATCAAAATGGTTATATTTAAATTATTGAGAAAAAATCTCTTCATATATAGAAAAGTTGTTTTCTTAGAAAAGAAATTTCCTAATTTTCAAATTATTCTAACATTCATTCATAACTAATTGAAAATAAAATTATTCCTTTTATATAAAAGTGTAAATATATTTTTCAGAATTTTGTTAATCGTGTAAATAACTATCATTCCAATGGATTGGTGGTAACTATAATAATAATTTTAATGAAATATTTAAATTACATTATAATTCGATAAAATTATATCTTGTGTGCAACAAAACTATCTAAAGATCTAAATATTTTGTGTAACAAAATTCAAACCTTGGGTTGTGTGTATTTAAGGCTAATATAAGTGTTTATTTTAAGAAAATATTAACTTTATGTTTCATTCAAGGGAATCCAAAATTAGGTCTTTTATATAGCACATTCTATATTCGGAGATGTGGGAAATGAAAAATATATAAAAGATCAAATTAATTCAAACAAATAATACATAAAAACCCATGGTGTTTCACTATACCCCCATAAAAATTAATTTCACCCTTTAAATTTATATAGGTTATCAATTTATTAATACTTGAATGTTTTTTTCATAGAAACCCCGAGCGTAAAAATGAATACTAATATATCCATTAAAAAGGGAAAGTTAGAATCATAATGTTTAGACAATGTAACTCCTAACTAGATTACCGTGTAGAAGAAAATTTGTGGGAACTGAATAATTAACATGTAATAAAATCAAAAATATTTATACAGCATGATTGAGGTTATTGATCATAAAAATGTGAATGATTAATGGAATGATAAGGGCCTCAAAGGAATAAATTGTTGATTATTTATAAGACCATCGAATATATAAATATGAAGTTATTGTAAAAAATTTAATATCATTTTCTTATATTTTTGAAATTATTTGGAAGTCTAAGATATTAGGTAAATATACTTACTTGATTTCATTCCTTTTCATATGCATATTCTCACCATTTGGTTGTGTCTCGAACAATTTCCACTTCATCTCTTACAAAAAAAATGAGGTTGAATCTAATATCCCCGAATCACTATTGAATCATAATATACATAAATAATTATTATTAATTTCATCTATCTTTAGTTATCGTAATAGAAAAAAAAGGATAGCACGAGTTGTAAAAAATTATCATATGTCGATATAGTACATTAGTCACTAAAAACTCATCTGGTGGTTAATAAAAACTGCACCATAAATGGTTACCATTGTCACCCTTTCAAAATTTGAGAATACAATAATAGAAAAATAATGTCACAAATTTTCTAAAAACCATATTAACATTGATCCTATATATAACAAAAAGTAGATATTGGTTATCACATTCAAAACATATAGAATACATCAATCATATATTCTCTTGAAAAATGATAATAACCTGAATTATAATAAATTTCATTGGAAATCCTGAATTCTTTATTATTACAATGATTATTCAATGTATTCCTTAAATACAAAATGTTTTAAGCATTATTCATGAAATCATAGACCATGTTTTCAAGAAATAAATAATCAGCTCAGTGGTGATGAGTTCTATGCAATTTACATTATCCATTTTAATGATCTCTTCTTCAAAGATAAAAATAATTTTCTGAACATCAGGAACATAATAAGGGTTTCCATACCGTAATAGAAATAAGCTCATTTCCATAAAATAACTTTTATAGTTCATCAGATCTATTCAATATGTTTTTTAAAATACTTAATCGAAAACACATACTACATGATTCATATAACATAATTATTGAATTCTAACAAATATACACTACAATCATCCAACATTATTCTTAATCCATACCATAGGATTCATCATCTTTGTACATAATAAACCTTTCATAGAATATAAAATATGAATCAAATATTAGGGTTAATTAACCTCAATTTAATCATTCTTCTTATATTTAATGTAGAAAAAACCTTTATAATATCCCATACCTTTCATATTTAATTCTTCATCTCTTTATATTTAGTCTTATACCCAATACTCTTGCCACCTTCCCAATTTTATTTATGACATTTCAATATAATAAATAGATTTTCATAATGTGAATACATTTCACATATGAAATCATAGTGTATGAATCACTTATCCTTTCAAAAAAATAACATAATCATTAAAAATTACTTATTGGATGTCTATATCATGATAAAGTATTTTAAATCTATAAAACCATAAGATTGTCCCAAGATAAATCGTTATAAATATCATTATAAATATCCCTACTGATCTAACTAATGTTTTCCTGTCCTAGTTTCCAATGGTTGATTAAACCTTTTCCTTTTATACCAAATATAATGAGTCAGTCTAAAAATGATTGGATATTCATATTTTTTAAGAATATTCAACACATTAAAATGGTACATTCCCAATGTCCATATAATTTTAGTATATTTTGAAATTGGAAATGCATTATTCTAATTCAGTGAAATATCTTCAACATCTCTAGTAAAGATCTTCTCATTTTGTACTCCTTCTCAAAAACATTCTTCATAACTAGGGAAACAAGTGCATAAGAAAGTCTGATCTCAGATGCTCATTAGGGGTAAAAATAAAGGAGGTACATAATAATAAAATGTACATATGTGTATGAGAACATGGGCACAGCATTTTATGATCATTCTATGTATATAAAATATTATAATCACATGTCTTGGCATAATGATTGGTAGTTTGTATGAAATGAATCATATAGAAATAAAATAGCATGAGTCATCATAGAGTATCATTAGTATAAGACATATAATTGTTTCATGAAAATATGAATATGAAATAAATACCTATATGAAAAGGGTATTTTCCAAAAAAAATATCAGGGAACTTTATATGGGATGCACCTACACGGCGAGACACACCACCATCCACAATCACAACTCTTTCCTTATAGTTGATAAGGTTATACCTTCTTCCCATACTGTATCAATCCTGTCAACTTATTATCATTATTATATTTTAAGATATTAATATTTAACCAATGAATTAGAGTGAGAACTAGGCCACCCCATCATATAAGTAACAATAGTCTTACCCCACACTAATGGGGCCACCCTATCGTATATGCTATAATGGGATAATCTAGTGTTATCTATTCTACCAGATCAAATAACCTATAATGGATATAATCAGAGTAGGATTTTCCACCCTATCATATATTCTATAAAAGGCTTACCCTGTGCTATCTAGGCCACCCCATCATATAAGCTATAATGGGCTTACCTATCATTTTCTAGGTCACCCCATAATAAAATCGATAACAGGTTTACCAAGTATGATCTAATAATCCCCATTGTATATGATATAATAGGCTTACCCAGATATATTTGGTCTATCCCATTTTATAATATATAACAGGATTACCTAGTGTCATCTAGGTCACCCCATTATAAAAGAAATTTTCATGAACCACAACATGAAAAATGTACAATGATATCGCATGTCGTCAGAAAAAACTCATAAAAACTATTATTCATTTGTAACATTACTAACGCATGGAAAAAAATGGTTTTTGTGCCAATATATTGGATTTTTTATTATTCCAAGGAAGAGAACATGGTTTCATAAAAATATCTCATAAAAATGAATGATTCATAAAAAAAACAGGTTCCACACACAAAATTCCATCAAAACAAAAACCATTTAGAGAAATAATAAGAATGGTATACATTGATCGTATGCAAATTAAATCATAAACTACATGTAAGGATATCATCATGGGTGCAGAAGGATTTAAGAAGAATCACTTAGATCTATTCTTATTGAAAATTATCATTATTTAAATATCATAAAACATTTTCAGAATCATATTCTTTGAAAATATCACTGAAATCTTATGAAGTATGATTTTAAAAGGATTTAAAACTTTTCTTGAGTAAAATATCATATCCAATATAAATAGTATTTTTAAAAAGAATAAAACATTTTAAATAATTTATTATTTTAAATTATACATTAAAACTTATAAAAGGAGAATCATAGAAATGATGGTCTTGAAAGATAAATCCATACAGGCTGAACGTTCCCTTTTGTGATGTGAAAACCTTATAAAAGTTCCTTGATCAGAAAAAAACAAAGATTAATTTTTTAAAACATATTTTTTAAAAATATAAAACACGGGTAAAAATATATTTTAAGGATCATATGATAATAGAATAAAAAATTTGAACTTTTTTTAGAAAATATTATTTTTATAAACACATAGTTCTGACCAATGGGAATGATAAAGTCATATTTTCTTAAAAACACATTATTAAAAAAAAAATTTTAATTGTATAAAATAACAAATAATTTAAAAATGGTATCATTTCATTAATATATTAATAATAACCATATTATAGTAAAATTAATGCACATTATTTTTATATGGATGGTCATATTTCTTCAATGTAAGCATAATCGTAAATAACCCTGTTAAAAGATGAGATTGTAGTAATAAAATGTTTCCACTTTTTAACATTGAATCACAATCGCCATAAAATAATAACATTAAATGAATCAAGTAATATAATTAAAATAAGTATACTCATTATATAAATTGTAAAAGGGTAGTATATACTCATTTGAAAATAATATAGGTTGCTAACATGACAAGTGTCTCAACGAAGAAAAATTGAAACAAAATTACATTACCAATTTGGTAACTTTTTAACCACAAATCACATGAAATTGAGATAATAAAACTGAATTAAAAAAACCATAAAGTTAATGATGATAATAATATAACCCATTCATGATTATTATATATGACACACAAAAGAAAAAACTGGTGAATATAGCATAAGTCTCCCAGAGATAAAAGTGATACTAGAAATCCCCCCACTACATGAGTTACTTTTGAATCGCAATTCCAAGAAAATAATAATAGTGAATAAATATCTTAATAACATGAAATAAAATAGATTAATTATATAAAATTTCATAGGTAATTATATACACTGCACAACAAAATTAAGTGGTCTATATATTATACTTCTCAAAGAAATAAAAGTGAGACGAGTACACCCTTTTCTTAAGTCTTGACTGTATTCGTACACATTAAACCTATTGTATTATAAATATAAGTTTTTTTATAAATATAATAAAGAACCATATTATTATATATCATACCATATGTGGTTTTAGTAGGACTTTATATTACCTTTTATTAAATATTTGATGTTAATGTAACACTTTGGGTATTATCATTTTTGTTTTTCATATAAGCTATAAATTTTTATTTTTTGATTCTCTTAATTATATAATAATTTAATAATTTTATTAATTTTACAATTTATGTAAATATAATATATATTTATTATATATTTATTTATCATAGTCTATTAAAAATATAAATATGAAATTAAAAACCCGATTTTGGGAGACAGTAGGTCATATGAATGCATGAATGTTTATCTGTTTTCATATCATACTGAAAGAAAGAATGTACAAAACATAAATGAAAATATATATTATAATTATGGAAAAATTATTATTTCATATATATCATATAATTTTACTACAACCATCCTTAATGTATTCTATGTAATGTGTGAACGAATCATATCACTTTGAGGAGGCGGTAGTCTACACGTCCAAAAACGAAGTTGTCGTATTCCCGTAAAATGGGAAGCATTACTGTATTTGTTATATAATAAGTAAATAATAATAAATTAATCATATATATCATATATATCATATAATAATAGTAATTCCATCACTACCCCCAACCTGTATAGGTTACAATGGAAGAACAAATTACATTTGTTCTAGAGGAGGTGGTGGGTCGTACACATGAACGTTGACTCTATATCCTCTTTTATGGAATTGGGTGTGTCTCTAGGTTGTAACCATAAAATAAAAACATATATTTATATTTTTTATACTTATTATTTTATATAATAATTTAATAATAATAATTTAATTGGTTTGGAATTAAATTAAGAAAAATTTCTGATTGAAGAATGTTACCTCCTTTTCAGTTAACTTCTTTTGGTTAACCCAAAAGGCCATACATGGCTTTCATTATGCCCAAAGGGAGGATTATAATATTAGAGGAGTTATTTTGGGAAAAATAATTTTTAGGTTTTTTATCTGAAAAATGGCTTGATTGGTTTAAAGTGAGGGTGATATGTGGTGGCCTTTTATAAGGGTGTGCCGGGACACAGTTGGTATTTTTAAAAACAAGTAAGGTGTACCAACATTTTTACATAAATACTTCTTTTAAAACACAATAAACTATATAATATAAGTATTAATGACTATATATGTACATAAAATTGTTTTTAGATTGTTTTATTAGTCGTTTTTTCCATTATCATTAATTTTTAGTCCCTCGTAATGCTAGTTTTTATCTAAACCATCATAATTGATTTTAATGTATTTTACTTATATTTTTTAGAAAAAAAATATTATGAAATTATTATACATTATAAATTAATATTATTAAATTTATTTAATCCATTTTTCCAAATTTTAATGATATAACTGCTATAAAATTATTTAAAATTAACCTTGCAGACGGGATGAAACAATGGGTGTTGAAAGTAAAGAGCTTAAGAGATTGAAATGTTTTCATATCAAATTTCAGTTTCAAATTTATTATAGTGAGCTAAATATTATTTATTAATATATAATAAAAATGATAATACTTTAAAACTATTTTAAAATATAATTTATCTATATAAATATATTTAAAAAAAATGTAGTTTTCAATTAAAATTATATTTTTTCACTATAAATCAAAAAATGAAACTTCATTCAAAAAATAAAGACAAAGAGATTTTTTTATTCCTCTTTAAAAATGAAGTTAATTTTTACAAATCAATATTATAAATGTTTGAAAAATTATATTTAAAATAGGTTTACCAATAAATGGAACTAAAATTACCTTTTGTAAAAATACATATTTTTTATTCATGAAATCGGATTTATTCTTGTATTATGCTAATAAAATCTATTGAATAAATATTTTTATAAAACAATTGATTCTAAAAGATATAAATTTTATTAAAAAATTATCCAAAAGTTTTTTGTTTAATTTATTTAGATAAAATGTGTGTGTACATAGATGAATTTTTTATTGTAAAATGATTTTCTTTATTTTCAAATACTACTTACTTTCATTTATAACTAATTTAATTCCAAAGGATTTATTTCATATACATGTATAAATAATATTTTCACAATTTAGTTAATATTTTTTATAATTCCATTCCAATGGATATAAGATAATAATATTAATATTTAAATGCCAATATAAATCACATATTATAGTTTGGTAAAACAGGATCCTTCTTGTAATGAAAGGAATCATAGGATATCATCATTGTGTGCAACACAATCCAAACAAAGTATTGTGTGTACCAAAATATAGTCTTTGTTTTTCATATTGAACAAGGATAACTTGGTGATGTGTGAGATGCAAACCAAACATTTTTCTTTAAATATAATAGAATATGTATTCAGTGTTACACAAAATGAAAAATATCAAAAGGAGTAAATTAGTTTAAAAAATAATTCATCAAAACTTAGGGTGTGAAAAATAAATCTTTTTTTTCTCTACATTATCAATGTGATTTTTTATTTGATATAAAAATTAATGAGAATAGATATCACAATGAGACTATTAATATAGATGGTAAAAAATAAATCTATATAATAAAAATAAATAATGGAAACAAAATTAATTAAATACACAGAGTCTCATTACTTTGTTGATAAAAGGGTTCTTACACTTAATGATTTCTCAAGCGCTATTTAATCACAAGGAAAACTGATCATAATTCCATCACCATATAAAATTTAGATTGATTACCCTATTTTATTTGAATAGATTTATGGTAATATATCTGGTCATATTCCTCCACCATGTAAGCTATTCAATTTATGTATGATCATGATTCACACATAAACTATATGTTATCATTTATTTTTATTATGGACTCACAACCTGGAATTTGTGAAATTTTTTAACCAAATAATATGTTTAATTCAATAATTATATGAATTTTAAATAAATTATATATATCATGAGAATGATGGGGAATATTAATTAGATGATTTTAATGATTATTTCATGATAATATAAATATTTTGTTGGAAATCATATAGATCATTATCACACACAAAAGTTTTCAGCTGAATCATTTATAAAGTGACTAAAACTTATCTCTAGGAAACTATATATTAAAACTAAATTTCCCAGTTTAGATTAGGGATATGAAATTTTTCATTGAGTTATAATAATTTAAATTAGTAGATAAAGTTTTCTGAAATATTCCCCTATGAAATTCCCGGAACCAAATATATTATATTTTGGGATATTTTGTTTTACATTATATGTGCATATAGCGCCCCACCCCCTAATAATAACAAAATACAAGACACTATAGAATATATGGAATATTTTTTGATATCAATATCTCTTTAATATTATGTATATAGAGATAATAACAGGTGATGTATTCCAAACTATATATTTTTTATTTAATTTTGATGAAAATTTTCTACCATAATTAAAATGGGTAAAATTAATCAACATTTTAAAAAATATCTTGAAAAAATAATTTATTTTAAAATCATGATCCTCATATAAATATGAATGAAATTGAACTCCAAAAGATTATAAATTTTGAAAACATATAAAACCAGTTTCTATATGAATTAAATGATTCAAAATGGGTCAATTAATCATATAGACTCATCGAAAATACTCTAATAAGAGTAAATTTCTATAAGATTAAATATTATGATATTACCAACAATACATATAATCATCCTTGAAGTATGGGAAACCACATGGTTGAAAAGAAAAAAAAATAATCCCCAATAGAAAGAGAATCAACACATATTGGTTGAAATAAATGAACAATTGGATAATGTTTATTTTTTTGATCATTAAATTCATTAAAAATCAATGATCAAGATGTACCAGATCAGGATAAATTGAAAATTACAATAAATTTTACTAAAACTATATGATATTGGAACTGATTGAATATCATTATTAGTAACACATTTTAATTTTATATAGAATTGAAATTATCAATGAGGATTAAGAAAAAAATGTTAAGGATGTCATAACAGAATATATTGGTCTTAATATAAAGATATGATGTAATCTGAATTACCCTCAATTATTATACATGAAGTATTTTCTTTGATTGTTAAAACCCCTAAAATGATTAATAGTGTTTATTACAAATGGTTATTGTGGAGAAATAGATATGAAAATAATAATATCATAACATATAAATATTGACTTGTTTCCCAAGGATTCTCAAAAATTGATAATTATGAAGTATACTCTCCTATTATTAATATAATAACCTTTATATAAATCATGATGTTTGTTATACATTGGAAACATGAACTTCACAAAATAGATATTGTGACTCCATAACATCATATTAATATTTATAATGATGTCACAATAAGAAACAAATAAAGATTCTATATGATGTAACAATATCTCAAATCTCGATATCATTATTCAGTTAAGCTATAAAATCATTATATGGATTTAAAAAATTTGGGTGTATGTGGAATAGAAATAAAGGTGAATGATTATTGAATTATGTTTATAAAAGTGTTTATATGTGTACACGATTCTTCATTAAGAGGTAAATATCTGAATTTGTCTTCATTTCAGTATTTTTTTATGATTTGAATGTTATTGGAATCCCTGGTGAACTTTTTATTTTATTTGAATATCGTAAGATTGAATTTGAAAGGAAATAATCTGGAAGGAAAAATTTAAATCATTGATTAGAAATTAAACACCTCTAATAAAAAATGTTCCATCAATCATGATATATTGCAGATGTCCTGAAAATATTTAATATAGAAAAACCACAACCATGAAGTATACCAATGGTTGTATGATATGTTGATAGAGATCAATGTATTTTTAAACCATGAGGGGATAAAAAATAATATTTTCATCTTAATGTACCATACATATATGTTATTAGATCACTAATATATCTTATAAATAATACAAGTCTATATATATCATTTTTTAGAAATTTATTAGAATGTTATAGTTATTATCCCCCTCATTATCATTGGAATCATATCTAATAGTTATTAAAATTACTTCAAGGATATACAGATCTAGGACTATTTTATTCTATAATTTCATGAACAAAATTAGTTGTTTGTACTGATGTTTGATGCATGTCAAATCCATTGAATGCATGATCTTAGAATTGAAATTTATTTACATATAGTGGAAGTACCACTTATTAGTGTTCTATAGAATAAACCATTTTGGCACTTTCCTCCAATCATTTCTAGTTGACTGTGATTCCTGATAAAAGTGATGATTGTGTTTGGATGATATTTATTATTCCTCATATCATTAGAAATTGTGTATTATATATGTATGTTTATATTCCCACTTTATTATATGAATATAATAATTATTATACAGCTAATTTAAGGAGTTGTTATATTAATGGGTATAAAACAAAATATATCTCACTAAAAACATTCATTATTCATGATAATAAAAATAATAGTTAGAATCATATCTAGTAAATAGGAAATTGTGATAATCCTGAAGATTTATTCACAAAATAATTAAAGACCCCATGTTTTCATAAATTTATTTATTACATTGGGATAAAAAGAATAAAAATTATATTATTAATTTATATGTGTAAAATATAACTATTGAACTCCTTTCCTATTTGTCATGTTATATTCATTGGGTTTTATTGATAATGTAATTAACAATGAAAAATTATGGTGAATTGATGATTATTTTAATATTCTACCAAATCATAAGATTTTTCTTTGATAATTTGTTACTTGATGTGGGTTTTAATGAGTAAATCATACATCATAGTAGATATATTGGGGTGAGTTATATATTAATATGAATATCTAAAATCAATGGTAACTATTGACATTTGTAATGAGTTAATGTTTTCAATAACACATTTTATTGTGACTTATAATATTACTCACATAACTAAAAAAAATAAGTAAATAATTTTTTCACTAAAGAAATAATTAAATGATTTAATTAGTGTTATTTGGGAAATATTTACCTTTTTCCTTTCACTGGATTATTTCAACTGGGTTTCATAGAAATTTTATTTAATGATGAAGTAGGACATGGAATTTCTATAATTTTTTCTTCTCTTATTTTCCAATGGTTTTTTAGTGAATTTTATATGAGATTCCATGAAATTTTGAAAACAAATGGGTAGTGTTACGATTTATCATTTAAGGATTCCTTAATGACTATATTTTCAAGGATATCACATTTCCAAAACCCTTGATAATGTTTAAAATTTATTTTTTTCATCGCCATTTTAAATTCTTGCATAAATATATCCCCAAATAATATAATGGCAAGATCACCCTCTTAGAGATAAATATTTTGTTATTTCTTATCTTCTATTTATTTTAATCACTTTTCATTTAATAACTTTCATAGTCTAAATTGTTAATATTTGAAATTTTATTATGTTCACCATCACTTAACCTTCGATAGATTCTTTCATTAAAATTATAAAAATAATTATTTTTTCAATCGGTGTGTGGCCCATATGAAAAGAATTATAATTTTTTTTAATTTTTTTTAAAAAATCCTTATATTTTAAAAAAAAGTAACGTTATTAACAATAATTATATTACTGTATTCATTTAAAAATAAATCTATATTATTTGATAAAAAGAGAATTGATGTTTCTTTAAAAGTAGGTTTTCTCCAAAATTAATTTTTGGTAGAAATAAATTAAATATATAATCATAGTTAAATAATATATGCATCAAATAAACCATAAGACTACTTCTGAAGAGATAATCAGATCCTTATACTATGTATATCAGTCAATAAATTTATACAAAAAAATAAATTATATAAATTAATAACCATAAATGAATGATAATTTAATGTATTTTATTTCCTATCTCTTCCCAAAAGGGTATCATCACATGATTATTTTTAGGGAAGTATGATTTCATTCATATTAATAAAAAATCATGGAAATTATAACATGTAAAAAAATATGTGTTTATTTTTATGAAATGTAAATAAAAACATACTAAAAAATAATTAAATATTTCAGAAGTAAAATGTGTAATTTTAATATTTTATTTTCATTATCTAATGTAATATTTATTTGATAATTTATTATAAATATCATATACTATTTTATCCCACCAATTACCAAAAAAATTAATCTATATCAATTTATACATAAAAATAATTTTTTTATTCATGATATTTTCACTATATTTAAATTTTCTTTTCTAGTCTCACATTTTTTATTTCTTATAAGTAATGTTCAAAATTATATCTATTTTAATATGTGGGAATGCTTGGATGCAACATAAAATACCGATCACAATATATTACATGATATAACATGTCATGTTATTTACATAATTTGGTAGGTTATAAATGTCATCTTATTTTACCTAAAGAAAGTATTCATGTAAGTTTTGAAAAATTATTTTGTTTATAATGATTTAAGATTATTTTCATCGATAAACATAAATGTATTTTCTAACATAGTTTAGTCAATGTTCATGAATTTTTTCTCAATGATATTATAATTTATTGTGACCATTATATGGTGTGAAGGTTTTACAATGATGTTTTGAAAATATTAGTCTACAAATTGAGTTTCTAAATACATTTTTACTAAACAATATTTAAACACAAGGATAAATAACCATGTTGGATAAACATGCTTGTTTGGTTTTGAAGTAATAGGGTTTTTCATGATTAATAACACATTTATATAATCTGATTTGATTATAATAAGGTTTTCATTTGGGAGATAGTATGAATATTATGATTAGACATATAGTTTTATATCTACACACAATAGGGAAAATATCTATATTTGTTCATAAATATTTAGATTACCATTATTATCCCCAATTATTTGACTACATTAATTCTTTAACTGATTAATACATATCATCAATGATTTTTAGGGATATTAATCATAGAATGAATGATTTATCTTACGTATTAGTAAAACCAACATTGAATCAAAGGAAGTATATCATTGATTTAGCTTTTATGGAGAAATTTATATTTATATCCGTTATTTCTCTCATGGAAGAATCATAATGGTGGATTAGATCATGAATTTAATAACCATGGATCAAGGATGGATAATGAAGGTATCATTAAATATGAATTTAATGATGAATGGAATTATGTAATAAAAAAATAACATGAAATCAAAATCTAGTTTTTTGAAATTTTCATAATTATTATATTAGGTGGGTGACTTTAGTTCCTCCCATGATTGTTTTTACTCATTCATTTTTGTATTTATATTATTTTATAATTTATTTATCATGAATTGTTTATTCAATAATTTTTTTGTATTAAATTAATTTTATAATCATAAAAAAATTTGATTTATGAAAAATAAATGATTTTGAAAAAAATAATTTTTTGGTGAGTTGGAAATTTTTTATATTCATTTTATAAAATAGAATTATTTTTTAAAATGATTATATTATTTAAAATTTAGTTTTTTTGTAAATTTATGTGAAGTGGAATTAAAAAAATAAATCTTTTTAAAATCATGTTTATATTTAAAACAATGGAGATACATGGAATATTTTTGAGACACCATTTTTGGGAATAATGTGGTTTTGGGAAAAGGTTTTATAAATGGATATGAGAAATAGACAGAAGTATCATAAATATAGATGAGAAATGTCATGGAGAAATGAATTTGAGTGTCCATTTTTATTAGTTAAATAGACTAGAAGGACCCTAACATTAACAAAAAGTAGTGTAAATGAAAACACTATGGTTAATAAAGAATAATTATGTGTGATAATGTAATAATAAGTTTATTTAGATTTGTTATTAACTTCCAATTATTCATTAATATATATAATATTATTTAATGGCGATATAATAATTATATTTGTATATTGATATTGATGTCATTTTTAAACAATATTATGGTTAAAAAAAGTATGATTGCTTAATTTTTTTTAATCATAAGTGAGTAGGTATGAAATGATGTTTTTTATATGATATGGCTTTATGAACTGTTTCGTTTTTAAAAAAAGTTTAATGTTTTATAAAATGAAATTGGTTATGGGTTTTTTATATAGATAATTCATGAGAATGTTTACATTGGATTAAGTAAATCTAAATAGATGATGTTTATTCACCAATAAATTTATACCTTTATGTTCATGTAGATGCTTTATTTTAGGAAGTAAGGTATTACTAAAAAACACATTGTCTATACTAACTTGCAATGAAAATTCATAATTAATTGTACACACTCAACTGATGATATCCAAATCATGTAAATCTATGGAAAATAAACCATGTGGGGAGAAAAAAAAGTTGTTGAGAATGTGCCCAATGCCTTATTTTATCAGTATATTTAGAAATAATTTAAAGAACTTGTAGAAGAAACCTCATATCTCTAAGAGAGATGATCATTTTTCATATAATTTATAAATAATATAATTATATAGTTCCCTTGAATTGATAAATATTCATTTTATTAATCAATTTAGTTTCCAATCTTATCTTATCATTATTATTGTGAACAATATAAACTATAATTCCAATATTAGTATCTGCATCTGCTCCATGAAAATTTTAGCTCCATCATTTTTTCATGTTCTAGCATGGATGACCCAAGAACCATGTGTTTTCCTATCCATCATAAGAAGAAACCTCACATGATTTAATGAATTATTATTCACATTCTACCATACCTGATATGGATGAATATTATTATCTCTAATTATTGAGAACATCCTGGAGAATCTATCTTTTTCTTGAGAAAATTATCTTGAAATTAAATGTTTAGCACAAAAATTCACACAAACCAAGAGAATGGTTTAAAAAATAATATATATTTTTAGTTAAATATTTGATAATTTCATTGTGTCATTTCATTAAATATTTTCTCTAATATATTCCCCATTTATAATAATAATAATTATATATTCTATGACATAGGATAACACAAAAATATTTAAATATCTGTTCTTAAAAAAATAAATATTAAATTTGTAAATGATATTAAATTAAATATAACATTTACACCAGACCCTTCACTCATCCAATCAATCCTATATGGAATTTATTCCATCCTATAATAATAAATATTTGTTTCAATAAAGGGTATATTTTTATTACTCATTCAATAAATTAATAAATATCATTTTCAAAACCAAAAAATTAATATTTATTTTAATATTTTTGTAACTAAATATTTATTTATTAATAAATAAATAAATATTATTTTCATTTTTATAATAAATAATACTTAAATAGCTATTATATACTCTTTAACTCATAAATAATATTTAGGCAGTACTAAACTCACATAATTATATTGTAAAATAACCACTGGCTATGATTTTGTGATCTATAATATCTGAATAGTTGTAAACATACATGTGGTTTACAATATTTATTATTATTTTTAAATTAAAATGGAGGTTAACTAATATTTTTTATACACTTTTTGTGATACTCTCCAAGAATAATTCTCGAAAACATTATATAAAATTTCTTAAAGTCAATGATTTCAATCTAATAACATGTTAAACAACCCATGTAGAATGAAGTTAATGTCATAATGAAAATAGCCTCATATGAATTCTTATTGTGTAATATAATTCTATTACTTCAATATCTCATGAATCATGTTGTATCATTTGTGTAATTAGCCTATAACCTTGATTTCTCTTTATTGGACCCCTTGATATGAACTCAATGATAAACTATAAGGACTTTGGATTTAATAAAATAGTTCTATTTCAATCAATGGGATAGAGATAAAATCTTTCCTAACTTTGATGGGATATATCTTTAATTGAATAAATCAATTAAAATAAAATTGATTATAATGAATCCAACATATCCTGACATATCACAATAATATGTCATCATGGGTATTATTAATACATTAAAGCATGTGATTCAAAAAATAAATAATAATAATATCAATTCAAATGATCAATACACACATATAAATATAGGAATATCCAATTATATATATAAATGTGGAATTCCTAGTGTTGGTTATACCATTATAACCTCATTAATTAGATATTAACATGTGAAACATTCATGAGAAAAAGAACAATTAAACTATGAGAATTCAAAACCAAATAGTCAAAGGAAAACATATGTTTCCCATAATATGTATTTTATCTAGGCCCTATGGCATGTGTTTAAAGACATCTTGTGGTCATTTATAGGTTCTCAATACAAGAAGGGGATGTTATAACATTTCAATTTAAAAATTAATTCATGAAAATTCTCAAATTAATGCTACATATAAGAACAATATTCATGTTATTAAATATTTATTAATTTTCAACTATTTTAATATTTTTAAATTGAATGTAAAAAATAAGTTTTTTTAGGGAAGAAACTCCAATAAAAACTACTTCACCTATTTTAGCTGATTAAAAAACCATTGATGTGGGGTAGAGGGTATTTATTTATCACAATAACTTGATTCAGTTTTTAATAATAAATGAATAATGGTAGACATTAATATTCTTTCATGGAAAACAATACATATCTATCCTATGAAAAAACATAATTGAATAATTTTTTTAAGATCTTTTGGTTTGAGCATGTGGAAAATTCAAAGGGAAATTAAATACATCATTTGGTGCATAGGACAAATTGAAAACAACGCATTAAAATTTAATTTTTATGTTTGTAAAACATTAAAGTGTTTTTAGGGGTTTTATGACATTAAAAGTGTCTCATAAGTCTCAATAAATTTTTAAAATATGGGGATCCAAAAACGTTTTTTCAGGAGAAATTTTCATCTTAAAATGGTTAGAAAATAGTTAATACTAACCATACAAAACAATTGGGAAATATGTATTGTATAGGGATATGGTTTAGTTAACTACGTTAAGTTCCCTTATAAATTTTAAATGGTGATGTTGAGGTGAAGAGGGACTCACATGATTGGTGCACTGTATCATAATCCACACTCTATAACCATAAAGGGTAGGTGTTCATGGTGGTAGTAGATACACATATATGGAGTGTAGTTTATAAATTGAGTGATAAAACTATATGGCTTATTTTTTTGTAAAGTGGCACTATAATATTTTTCAAACCGTGCGCCTCTTAAAAATGGATTAAATGACCATTTTTCCCTTATACATTGAATTGGTGTTTACCCCATTTAGACCCTCATATCTCTAAGAATACGTCAATTGATGCCGCCTCTTCCTATCATTTTCCAGGGATGATTATCCATTATGGTTTTTCTAAATTTAATGATTTTAAATTCATTTTATGCCTATAAATGAATCAATGATTCATCATTCCTAATTTATTAATTTTTATTCTCAATTTTATGTGTGATCATTATGTCACCTATTATGATCTATTTTTATGGTTTCATCCAATTATTCATTTCATCTCACTTAAGCTTTAATCCAAAACCGATATTTGTTGAGTGAAGCTTTCTAAGCATGCAGTAGATAGTCAGGATTATTCTCCTTTAAAGTCTCATAATATATAAATTATTATCATTGTGACACACTATGAACATCCAATATGTTTTTCATAAATTTTTTAATTCCATTAATTAAATTCACAAACAATAAACCTAATGTTTTTAGACCCCTTTGCATGGTAGGAGTTTTTATACCTCAACTAGAACCACCCCTTTGGGTTGGTTTCTTATTTTTACTTGAGTCTTATGATTTTATTTTACCTTAAAAATAATTTAGTGTGTTTTAAATTCTATCTCAAAAAATAATGAGTTAAATTGGTAAAAATTTAATGTGTATGATAATTCAATTACACTTTAACTATGTCAAATCTTGATGTATGACAATAATCAAAGGGGATTAAATATAATTGGATATTCATATAATTAAATTGTATATTCCAAAACTATGAGTCCATAAATTCCAACATAGGTTGATGACCATGACATAGGCCATCCCTTAGGGAATGTGATATTAAATTTTTTATATGTATATACATTTATTACGTATCCAAATATACTCCTAAAGGGTTTTTACTAGAATCTAACAATTTAATGGCTAAATAGTGTTAGTGGATTGTGAAAATGGAATATGTAGCCAATATTACCCATTTATTAATCTCACTTTTGGATTTTCTTTTTTCTTATATATAATTACTATGGGAAAATAAATAAATAAAATTATTAAAACCATTTGTCGATTACGAATTTATCATTGATATTTCCCATGGCAAATGTCTAATTATTTAAGTAATTTGGCTTCTTTCTAGTTATGAAATAAAAAATACATGTATTATAATATGGAATCCCATGGATGATAACTAAGGCATTTTGAATTATGTGGATTATGAATGATTAAGTGATGTTTCACATGATTCTCCCAGTCATTTATTAAAATAATTGTACATGGAATTTTTCTTTATTGATTGAAATTATTGGACATGGAGTTCATCATAATTGATTTCAACCGTTGGAAATGTAATTCACCATTATTTAATAAAATCATTAGACAAGGAATTCCTTAGTATTGATTTAAATCCTCTGACAAGTAATTCATATTTTTTAATTAAAATTATAGGACATATAGTTCCATATGATATATTGAAATTAGTTTACAAATAATTTCACATTATTTATTAATATACATGCAGACAACACCTTTTATATTAAAATACTGGATTTACATTAGACACAACTGGTGGAATCAAACTATTTTTTAATCACACAATACTCGAGCCATCATTGGGTACCTGGTTTGATTTCATGGATTTAGGTTAGGATATGGCTAGTTCGTCAATATTACTATGTATTTTACGATATGACATGTCATAGGAATAGAAAATGAGCATGTAAATTATATACCATCCCTAGTATGAGTATTTTATTTAATTTTTCTATTGTTATTTTAGACTTTTTGTATGTTCTATTGGTTGTATGTTGAATACCTTGTATTTTTGGGATATCATGGTTATGAATTGTTGGACTATTTGACAGCGGATATGATTCTTACATATTATTATATAATATTTATTTATAAATCTACATTTCTATAACATTTCATTTTTATAGAATTTTTTATTTAGTATTAATATAGTGGGTATAGTCTCCTTATTTTATCACCATTATATCCTCACTGGTAGTCAGCGGCCTCTTGTATACGTGGTGGTGAGCTCGAGACCAATTCATTGACTAGTCTGATTGCTATTTAAAAATTCAATTAGGTTATGATATGAAAAATTCGAATCATAGGTTATTTTTTCCATTATATTATTATTTTTGAATGGTAGAAAAGATACTAGCAATGATTTAGAACATGGTAAATAGATCATGTTTGGGAATAGAAACCCGATGAATGGGGGAAAGATCATGTTTCTATGGATGGGACTATTGTTTATGTTGTTCGATATTACTGTCTATAATTATTTCACCTTGATTGGTTGATGTAATATTGAGGGTTACAAATTTATGGTATTTACGTCTTATCCTGGTTTGTCAAATGATGAGGTGTGTTTATGCATCATTTCAGGAATATAGGATTCAAATGTCATTAGCATGATTGATTGTATACTATTCTTTTTTGATTGTATTCTAGGTTGACATTTATATAATACATGTGTGATTATTTCAAGCCCTGTATTTGTTTTTAATTGGATAATATTACTTGTTGTGGTTATGTATTATAGTTGGTTGAATAATGTTTTTCATCTACAAAAATGGGGGTTTCTTATATATCGTGATGGTGGAATTCTTTTAAACGAATTCTGAAAGGAATTTAAAAAATTAAATGTTTATAAATTATAAAATAAATTTTCATAAATTGAATTTTTTAATGTCAATATTGTATTTTAGTGAAGTAGTGTGTTAATTGAAACATATAAGGAATTCCTCCTTCATAACATGGGATATATGAGATGTATAATTAAATCATCATTCTTGAAATATACCCAAGTATATCAATCATGGATTGTTATGATTATAGGATGAAATTTTATCAATTCAAGGTTTGTTTTATCATTTTATTCCCATTAGGTAACCCACTATGGGCGTCCATAAATTTTAATGGATTGACTATTTAGAAATTCAACTAAATGGAATTACTATTGTAATTTATATAGAATTTCCTCTATAAATGTGGAAATTATTTTTGAGAAATTGAACTAAGATCATCATGATAGGACCCTATTATGTCTGTATTACTTATTTTTCATGATTATTGTTAAACCCCATGGGGGTATATAAATGTTAATTTTTTATGGTCACATAATGTTTCATATGTCACTCATAAATTGTTCATATAAATGTATGTCGGCATATTACTTTACTGATCGCCCAAAATTTAAAAAATGACTTTGGTTTTCATTTGAACGTTATTTTTATGAGGTGTTAGTTGAGTGAAATTATAGTTAAAACCTAATGATAATTTTTCTCTATATATTGGAATTGAAATTTTCATTATATTATTTCTATTTCAACAACTTATAGCTTAATTGGTAATGGTATAAGAAGAATTTATGAGATAATTTCCAAATATTTACATGAGTTCCAAACTACATAAGTGACTAGTAGAGATCTAATTTTATAAATCGTGATTTATAATTCCTATACTATATCCCATTAAATTTTTTAATAAATTTTCATCAATTTAACAGATCAAATAAATCAATTAAGTGGTTTTTCCATGATGAATCCTAATTTAGGTGTTGGTTCTAATGCTACCTGGAGAGACATATTGAATTAAAATTTAGAAATTACTTATAGGTTTTAGTGGATTTATTATGTGGAAGTTTATATATATATATATGGTAGTGGATCCTAGTGAACTTTTATGTGTGTCTCTAGTTTAAATTTAATACATTATCATAAGGTGACTATCTAGCCCAATTTTTGGTAGTGCCCTAGAATAAATGAAACATTTATTCCATTGAGTAGATTTACAAGGAATGTTATTCATTGTTCTTTGAATAATTGATTAGATATGACTTCTTCTTAATGTAATTACACCCCAGTTAGGTTGGATGTTAGTAAGTAAGTTGAACCTTGAGGGGGTGCTTCCGTTTATATATACCTAATGTACATTAATTTTTATCCACTCACATTGAAATTTTGAGCCCATTGGGAGTATCCCCCTATGAATATTCTTAGAGAGGAAAAGGGCCTGTAAGGATGATTATTGATAGTTAATTACATTAAACCTATGATGAACAATTTATAACCTTGTGGGTTATTAAACATTTCACCTTCGTGAAGTTGGGCGCCTTAGCCCAAGCATAAAGTAGAGGATCATATAAGAGGTGCTACGTGAAGTGGAAAGGAATTTGTGGAGCACTACCTCATAGATCAATAGTTCCTCATGAAGGAAGGAATCATGATGCAATGTGATTCATGAAGTACAGTGACCCTACCTTAGCATGTGGATCATGTGTACATGTGGTGTGTTTTGAAAAGAATAAATGCTCCACAATGACCCAGGTCCCCTTGGGGACCCCCTTCCTTCGCGAAGGCACTTAGGATTTGTAGAAGGAGTCCATATCGAATGAGGGTATCAAAACAAGACAAAGGGGTGGCACTTAGTGGAGCAGATGTACCTCGCAAAACTCATGGTTCACAAAGGAGAGAGTGCTCTATAATTTGGGTTCTAGGAAGTCAAAAGGATGAACTGTCAATCCATTGGGATCAGGGGGAGCACATTATTTATAGGAAAGAGGCACCACAAAGTGTAGCATATGCAGCATGATGTGGGACTTGGTTGCTTTGCGGTGGGCTCGTGAATGTTTAATGCATTCACGGAGCATCTATCCTCCTTGCATTGTGGCGGGTCATGACCGTCAAATGCGTTCATAGATCATAAGGCCTCCTTGCTTCACAGTGGTCTCACAAACATCAAATGCATTCGTGGAGTATCCGGTCACTTAGCTTCGCAGTAGGCTCACGAAGGACAAATTTTTTCGCGGAGCGTCCTACATCATTGCCTTGTGGCGTGGTCGGGAACATTATATGCGTTCATGGAGAGTCCTTCCTCATAGCGTCGTGGCGGGGGTGGTGATGGGGGGTCTGTGTGAAATATCTTCATGAGGTAGTCAATGATGCCTTCCTTTTGGATTCTTCTCAGTCAAAAATTTGTGCACCAACAAATTCCACCCTCAGATATGGAGCCATAGAGAGATATAGGGTCAAATTCTTAGGGTAATTGCCAAAATCCTCTGCCGTTCGCGATGCTGGCTCGCGAAGAGGGCTCGCGAGGAAGATAGGGGATGTACGGGCAGAGCACACCGTGAAGCTCAGCACGAACTGGACACGACGTGAAGCTTAAAAGTCCGTCTGCTATAAATAGAGGATATGCCCTCACTTTTTTCTTTCCCATATCTGTGAATTTTTCCTTTGGTGCTCTTGATTCAAGAAGCTCCGTGTACTCCACGACTTTTCTCAGTGATTAGTGTCTTCAGGGCACACGTCGAGTACTTGCTCCACGTTTGCGCTCTATGATTCAGCGCTTGAAAGCCTAGGCATGGCTCTGTGAAAAGTCTTTGTGATAATTCTTCATGAACATGATCTACGAACGAGCTTCGTGAACCAACCTAAAAATTGTCCATGTTCCAGAACTGGATGTCCCACCAATAAGCTAACCAGGGGTCCTTGATAATGCCACCCAAAGGGAGGACATGGAGAATATTCTAGGACTAGGAGAGTTAGTCTGTAGCCACTCGGACCATAGTTCATTGGTGGAGCTGCTATCGGAGAGAAAGAAGAACTACCTTTTGTGTAGGAGGTTTCCCTTGTATTGATTCGGGCTGAGGGATGATGTGTTCATCCCTGAAGAAAGCATTGATGAACCATCTTACTGGTTTAGAAACATGCCATTCATGTACTGATGGTTCAGGGCTGCTGATGGCCATGCCCAAGAGGATTTCACACTCGTCGTTGAAAACTTCTTATACAACCAACTGAACAACGTTGTCGATAAGACATTGCAGCCAGAGACGTCCCCTCTTCTATACTGATCAATCCTCAATGTTGTGCTGGGGAACCCGATGAGGGGCTGGTGTGAGGAATGGGACCTGCGCCAGGGAGGATACTTCACAGAAGATTGGGCCTGGGCCTACTGGGTAGCCACCTCATGTGAGGAGTTCAGATTGCAGCAGAGAATGGTGGGCCTGTATGAGTAGCTTGGGCTTCCCAATTTCACATATACCAGCTAAAGCAGCTAATGCCAGAGTTTTTGAGCCGGTGGCCACTGAGGACCAATACCTACCGCCTACATCACGGGGAGGATGGAATCATCTTATGGGACGTGCAACAGATATCAGGGGTCCCTGTACTGGGAGAGATGTATGAAGAATTCCTCCCTGCTATGGGTGTGTGGGAGGTTCCAGAGAACATGTCGTTTCTAGTGATGACATTGATGTAGCTTGTTCCATGAGAGGATAAGGAGGCGGTGGGGGATGTCCACTTCAGGCATTGGTTCAAAACGTTTCTCAACTTCCCGATAAACGACAGTTCCCAGCGAGACCTCGAACATGCCCAAAGGGGGCCCAGAGTAAGGAACACTCATACAAGAAGCTATTGTAGGGAAGATAGTGGAAGACCTGGGGGTTCAATGTCAACACTGAGCAACAGCGAATAGACAGGCTGGCGGCATTCATCTTAGCTCTCATCTATGGTTGGATCTGCCAGTGAGGGATACCAACATGGGAGTTCTACCAAGCACATTCATCATTCTGTCCACATTAGCGTCAAGAGGGTGGGTCAACCTAAGGATCTCTATGCACGCTTAGTTGTATAAGATTTTGTGGAAAATCAGTGAGGGGATGAGGCCACAGAGGATATGTGTGTCGTTCAACCTTCTGTACGGGTGGATGGAGGTGCACATTAGGGGGATCTATGAGAATCCGAACCCCATATTTCATCTAGATTTGAACTTCTGCACCACGAATTTTCAATGCCGCTGGGAGTTTTCCGGCCAAGGTGACCATACCATTGGTATTAAATTGAGTCTGGATGTTAGAAGAGTTTAACTTCCATCTGTTCTTGTTGCCAACAGGGGCCTTCACAGATGATGGTCGAGGAGTGGAAGAGCAGTGGGCCTACCTATTGGTGTTTTGAGGTGGATTCTTGGTGGCCAGGGTGGAACGCGAGAATCTCTGCGATCCATACAACCCACATCGGTTTGAAAGGAAATTTGGGTGCATGTAGTTACTGACCCTAGGGGTCTACATGGAGGTGTGTCACGAGGAGCACTCGTGTGCGATGAGGCAGATGTGGATCATGATCACCCGGGATGATGGGAAGATGTAGAATGAACTTCCTCCAACAGCCACTGTCCTCAGGATGGTAAAGGAATATGCCCAGAGCTAGGAGGTGGCCTACCCGTGGGAGATTCTTAATTGGCCAACCATCCTAGTCAGTGATGGTCAACATCCCCGACCTCTGGGCCAAGGACGGAAGCTGGCAAGGGAATTCCGTAGTGGAGGGGCTGCTGTTGCGGTGGGGCCTGCACTATCTGAGGGGATGTAGTGGTAGTGGATCCAGCAGGAGTAGTGGACCCGGTGGTCCCAGGAGAACAGATTCATCCAGTGGGGAGGCCGCCAAGAGAATTCCGCAGGATTTCTACTCAGGCCCCAGGGAAATGGCTGTTCCATATTGACATGCATGAATATTCTATCTTTCTGGAGGTCTAGGACATCTGGGAAGTCAACTGGAAATTCCTCGGCCCATTTGAGTTATGGTATCACCTTAACTGCATCGATATGGACTTACCGGGGATTGTCCCCATTAGATTTGTTTTTGCAGTTTCCTAGGTGGAGGCGGATCAATACATGGTCGAACTGAAAGACGTTATCCACTCCCCGGGTACCCTGCACCCGATGATAGACTAGGTTAGAGTGTTGTTGGATCGTACGGTCCCTCCCCAACTGTCAACTGTTGACATGAGGGAGTGTTAACCTCTGCCGGTAGAATCATATGTGTCCTCCTAGGAAGTTGAGGCCGGTAGCGGGAGTCCATTAGAGGAGGGTGAAGTCGGCGATCAATCCTCAGATCTCGAAGATTTCGTGGAGTCCCTCGAGTTAAAATCCAAATTTCCTTCCTCAGGGTTTTCTCTTTGGTTACTCTGTAATCAGTATCGGCATCCCCACTGTGTAGGAGGACTTTGTGCATAGACCTCATTCTCACCTCTCAATGGGTGCCGATGCAGGACCTTCAGGATCCACACCTGTGGCTACATCAACTTCCATGTCTGCCGGGGCAAGGACACTTCAGGCGGCTCCACTAGAGTCTCCAGACCTCCCAACCATATATGGGACACCATGTTTCGGGGTCCCAATGACGTCAACTGAGGATCGAGACTCGGAATTTGATCTCTATAAGTCTCCTCTACCGAATTTATGACCGCCATCCCCTGACCATTTTAACTGAAAATCACATCCCTTTTTTTGGAATGTACAGTCCTTAAATTTTCCTGGGCCTCTGAGGTGAAGTTGGTCCGAAAATCTAGTAGCAGCCTTCCCAGAGGCATGCCAGTGGTTGTGGATGTGGACATCCAACTTGACCGAACTGCATCGCTCCCTATCACTGGTAGGGACACCAGTGGGACTGCACCTGAGGTTATTTAGGTGGGATCCAGTGATCAGGATCGACCATACATTTCAGGCCCCACCACGCCTGTCCCAACGCTAGGCATGGACCCAACTTAGGAGTTCCTGGGGCTATTCTCTGTATACAAGTCTACCAACCGTGCCAACTAGGACAAGACGGACTCTGACGAAGAGGATAAAAAAATTTTCTGTCAGAGATCATGGAAGATGATCACACACTTCATCAATAACACCCCCAAGCATTTTGGTTGGATGATATGGATATAATTCACTTGCGTCTACATGAACAGTGCGTCAGGGGAGTGGATGCACAGTGCCCTCACAAGCTCGTCAGAGATCTTATGGGTGAAAATATTCAAGAGTATGTCAGTGGCCTCAGTGTGGGCTGGCAATAGAGGAAGGAAGTGAACATCAAGAGGCTCTAGGACACCGAATAAATGGATGAACAGTGGAAGGCCCAGGAAGATGAGCATTCTTTTTCTCTTGATGCGCAATTAGAGCTTGTCTCGCTACTGAAATCCTAGCTGGCGGAGGCCGAAGAGGGCATGAAGCAAGCCTCTGAAAAGATGGTCGTTATCCAAACCGGTGTGGAGCGGGCTCAGGTCACGGCTGGCGAACAGCACCTCATCACTGACGAGGAGGAGTGAGAGGTAAACAGGCAAAAGAAAATCCTAGATGCCACAGTCTAGAGGGTGGCAGAGCTACAATGTTCCTTTGACGGTGTCAATCCTTCCATGGGGGGAATAGAACCTCGGGTACTGTAATGCGCAAAAAAAATTGACGTACTTTCATGCATCAATTAATTCATGCTAACTGCATGCATGTATTCTGTTATTTGTGTTGGTTTATCGCGTCCCCATAGTCTTCGTGGATTGTTCCGTGATCAATACCTAAGCTCAAGTGGGTCTGGATTGGTTTGAGAAACAAGGGATGAACACCTAATCACTCTTTTCCATCAATAGAGTGAAAACCAAGTCTCAGGTACCTAGGGGATTACATAACCAATCCAAATTCCAGGAAAGGAAGGGGGCAAAGGCCTGGATAGAGAGGGAAGATCACAGCACAACCATATTTCCTTTTTCCTAATATTCTTTTTTGCACAAGCGGGGTAACACCAGGGGCCCTAGAATGAGTCCAAACATAGGGGGAGGGAAAATGGGAATTACGATACCTCATATTAGGAACACTATAGGGGTGGTGATACCATAAAGGACAAATAATGACCATGTTTGAATCACTATATCCTTTTTGCATTAGCCTGATATGGGTATGGAAAATGAGGGATGACCACTGACGATGTTCGAAACACGGGGCCTAACTCAAACATCCAGGACAATATGGGAACTACGATATCTCATATTGGGTTAGACTCCCATAACGTTGGACTAGGACAATAGGAGGGCCATAGGCCGAGAATCCATACTGTTAGGGGGTCCCTCCAGACATAAAAGGGGACGAGGGTCCGAATAAGGGGCACGCAAAGCGTGGAATGTGGAGTGACAGTTTGTTCGAATAGAATCCAACAATCATAAAATTACGCCACTGTGTTGGAAGCACGTTAGATGGGATAATCTGTTTGATCATCGATCATTCCTACATTTAGGCAGGGCCTCTATGGTGAGGGAACTATCTCTCACCAATGTCATCGCGGGGCATCCCGAAATTGTTTAGGGCAAAGGTGCAATTACATAGTCCCCCATGATGGGTCAGGACAAGGGGCCAGAAATGGGGAGGAACAGTATCTATGATCCCTGGTGTTGGACCCTAGGCGAAATACCTGGGTGTCTCTACATAACCCAGAAGGATGGGAATCAAGAAATACATAGTTCTGGAAGCACAGTTTAATATCATGCGGGATGATGAAAAGCCTGGATGCACCAGTTAACATCTTACCAATACTATAAGGCGCATGTGAGTGGTTCTGGATGTGGGAAACAAGAAGTAGTGGTGGTACTTTCCTAAAAATGTAAGGAACATGATAGGGTGAAGATATGTTCAGTGAATGTTGGACCAATGATGCTAACCTTTCCATGTAGCGTACCTAGATGCGCAAAGAAGTAAAGTTGAGTTTTTCAGAATTCCACTTGAACACGAGGTAGTGGAAATGTGTGAATCAGGATGATCAAAATGTTAATCACAATGATGGCATTGTGACAATGAGGGATAATTGTTGACTATATATGAAACAATGTATCCATATCGCGTTATCTTGGAATGAGGATAGACAAATGAGGGTCGATCGTTGACCATGTTCGAAACACATGACCTATCTCAAATGTTGTCTGATATCATTAGGGACATTGGCTCGAAATGGTAGGAGATCTGAGGTGGCATAATACCAGGCCATGATGGGAATCCCTTCAGATGTGGAAGAGGATTCAGATCCAAATAGCGATCTCACGATGCATTGACATGAAATGAGCGGAATGTCGCCATGAAAATTATACACTTCGGGAACATTGTCAAAATGCATCTGAATACGACAATGAGACGTATTAGATAGAAGGATTTGAGTCCCTTATTATATGAATATCTTAGTTTAGGGTTGTATAATTAAGACCATGGATGGTAGGAATCATGGGAGACTCATGGAGGGGTAATTATAAAACTTGGCGTCAATGGGAATCTGGGATTCCGAACACCATGTGTTCTTTGGAGAAGTTTTTGGTCGAGGGGCCAAATAAGATTGTTAATCTGGGCCCGAGGCAAATTGAATGGGAATTCCTACGTAACCCATGAGTGTGGGGATCAAGATATATGTATTTATATAGGTGGAATGGTAAGGTAGAAGTGTGAGGGATATAAGGGGTGTGCGGGTGTGGCCCTCACACCAAAAGAAGCATTATTTGATAAATCTTCTTTTTCATTTAAGGTGAATGATTTTTTATAAGAATATCCGAGGATAGCATGCCCATACCTCTACATAAGAATAAAGACAATGTTGGAATTGAAAAATGGTATGGCATGTGTCCAATACCAAACATGTTGTCCCCTTGAGTGAGGACATCACGATGCTGTGTCGTTTTTCATCTTGAGGCCAGAATGATTATATCACAGTTTACGGTCATCTGATGGCATCAGGTGGCATAGATTAATATCATTTGGACTAGATTCATATAGGAGGGGTGAGTTTTAGGTGGGTAATGTGCATGGCATGGTAACATACCTAACATATATGAGGATATAATCCCACATCACACCACGTGTGATTACATGAGGGAAGGTCTTAGAGCTCGGACCAGAGTGAAGTGAAAACCATCCAAGTAAGCACAAACATCAACCATATCTCTAAACCCACATAAGTCAAAATCCGTGTGGGAAACAATAGAGGATGATTTTTATTGCAATGCCCGGAACGCACACCAAAGGGAAATCGGCGCGGAGCCCCGAATGACATGTTTACTTCGATTGTATCATGATAACATGTGGATACACAGTAAGGAATATTACAAATAGTTTTAGAGGTCTACTTGGACATGATGAGGTGGAGAAGTATGTGAATCATGTAACTGACATTTTGGGCTTAATGGGGCTGGTGTGACGAAGGAGGATGACTGTTGACCATGTTCAAAACATAGCATCCGTATCTTTTTATTCTGAAATGGGGACAATCAAATGAGTTTTGACCACTAACCGTATTCCAAATATGGGATTTATATCGATTTTTTGTCTGCAACCCTCAAGGATATTAGGTCGTAATGGCATGAGAGCCCTTAGGCCTAACATCCATGCCACTTGGGGGTCCCTTCAGGTGTGAAAGGTGATGGAATCCCTAATGAAGGGGAACACAATGCCTTAGAAATGGGTAAAATCATGTCCAAGTAGGGTATGACATTATATGTTTTAAACAAGAGTACCCTTAAGAACATTGGTGAATCACCAAAGAGGGTCCAAGAGGGTGATCAACTTGACAGTAACCGATTTGAAGGGATGATTATAGAATAAAGGGATAGAGAACCCACAGGAGGGAGAAGTATGTGGCATGGTCATTTCAAACCTGACGTGAATGAGGACACAATATCATACCACACCATACTACCATAAATAAGATCTTGGGAAGGTGGCCTGAAAATGCAAAGGGACCTGAGGCAAGGCCTTGGACGGGATGGCCCAACCGATCTACAGTTTAACGTCTTGCAGTGAGAACTAAGAGAAGAGTAAGATACCCCAAAAGAGGGAGGTGTACATCACGGTGCATAAACCGATGTGAATGAGGACATAATCCCATACCACACCATACAGTCTAGGTAATAACTTGGTTCGGGGCCCGAGAAGGCCAAGGGGCCTGATGTTGGGCATCATTTGGAATGGCCCAACCAATTTTCGGTTTAATATCTTGTTGTGAGGAAAAAAGAGGGGAGTAGGGTATCTCATCCAGGTATTTGTATGTCACAACACATAACCTGACATGAATGAGGAAATAATCCCACACCACACTATACCATCTTGAATAATAACTTGGGAAAGGGTCCCTGAAATGGCCAAGGGGACTGAGGCGGGGCCTCGGACAGGAAGCCATATGTCCTCTTCTATGGCTACCACCTCATCACAACTCCTAATCCCATGTGATCAGTGCTCAGTGTGGGAAACACCGATCCAATCTCAGCACTCCCCATCATATGGGCTCTAATATCTGGCATTTTCCGAAGGGAGTTCATAGCTTGGAGATATAACGGGGCAGAATGAACCACTACACTCAATTTTTGGGACATCATGGGGTGGTTCTAGTGATGCAGGATTTCTGTTGACCATGTTCGAAAAAAACATCCCCATAGTGGCCTGAAATGGGAACAACAAATGAGCATCGACTGTTGGACATATTTGAAACGTGGGACATGTATCGGCTTGTTTCTCTACATCTACGATGGTGTTGGCCCGAATGGTTAAAGGTGCCATTGGTCCTTTCATTCATACAATTCTGGGTCCTTATTTATGGGAAAGATGATGGAGTCCCAATCAAAGGATTGGGTGAAGCATAGCAGTACCCTTATATGAAAGATGTGAGCATCTCTAGGGAGCAGGATGTATGGCCGAATTGAGATTAGATCGATGTTAATTGGGTCAAAATTATACAACCCTACCATATGTCTTGACCTAAGGGGAAGATTCTGGAATTTTGGCTGGGCCAACAGACGAAATTTCCATGAATTCATATGTATCCTATGAGCATGGGAATCAAGCCATACATAGTTCTAGAAGGCCATACGGTTTAACATCATGCAGTGAGGACATTGGAGTATATATGAATGGGTAGTGGGATCATGGTGCGACTATTATAACCCTAGCATCAGTGGGGATAAAGAATCCTACACCATATCATGCAAGGATCCTATGAGAGAACTATACCCATGGGGGATAGTCAAAGAGAAGAGTTCATGGATGGGATCAAGACGAGGCGTCTGAGTGTTCCTATGTATCCCATAAGGATGGGAATCTTGCCATATGTAGTTCTGAAGATGCAGTTTAACATCATGCAGGACGATGTGTAGTTTAATTTCGTGTAGGATCGGACAGTCTAAGGTCATGCGGGACTGGCGTGTAGTTTAGGGTCATGTAGGAATAGCACACAGTTTAGGGTCATGCGAGACCATCTATTTTATGGTCGTGCAGGACCAGTAGGATCAAAAAGGTATTGCCTAAGGATCATGGAATTGGTGGGAGGAGTTATACTCTCACTATCCATGGTCACCAGGGAGTATGCTCCATTGGGGTAAACCCTATGAATTATGTAAGGTCCTTCCCATTTGGGCTCCAACTTGGGTGGTTTCCGGCCAGGTATCACTGGCATCCGGAGATCCAATACCAAGTCACCATGTAGGGAAGAGCGGAGGTGATCCTTCTAGTTGAAGGCTCTAGCTATCTCTTTCTGATGCCTTTCTATATTGTGCAGGGCACAAAGACTATTCTCGTTATGGGATTCTAATTTATCTAGACGAATTTCAGCTACATTATATAGAGCCTGCTAGTCATAGACCATTATGCGTAATGAATGTAGCGAGATCTCGATGGGTATGATGTCCTCAACTTTGTACACCAGGGAATATGGGGTCACCTGGGTGGAATTACGAGTCATTGTCTGATAGGACCAGAGGGCTTTGGGAACTTGTCCGACAAACTCTTCTTAATCAAACAAACCATTTTTTGAAAAAATTTAAGGAGGTTTTTGTTGAAGGCCTTGATCTGCCCATTTTCCTGTGCATGATTGCAGGAGGTATGGTTTGAACAGTTGTAGTATTTTGTGTAAAATTTATTTAACTCAGCTATAAGGATGTCAGTGTAGTTATCAGTGAGGACAGCATGAGGGACTCCAAACTGGGGGATGATGATGGATCTCACAAAGTCAACGATAGAACGGGTCTTGACCTCCTTGAGAGTATCTGATTCATCCCATTTGGAAAATAAATCTATTGTGGTCAAGATAAACCTAAATTGGTGAGTTGTTGCTGGTGGGTATGGCCCCTAGACATCGATTCACCACACCACAAATTTCCAAGAGTACTTGGTGTAATGGAGAGGTTCTAATGGTCGATGCATGATGTTAGCATGAATGTGGCATGCGTGACATCTCATTGCGAACTCGATGAAATCATAGATCATGGAGGGCCAGGAGTACCCCAGTCTTCGTGTTTGATGGGTTAGCTTCAGCCCAGTATAGTGAGCCCCATAGGAACCAGCTTAAACCTCGTGAATGACCAGAGAAATCTCAACTTTGTGGACGGAATAGATGAGAACACCATCAAACCTGAGCTTGTAGAGGATCTTCTCAGGACTGGGACCAATCTAAAGGGTAAACTGCAGTGTGTGGCATCAGATTCACTCATACACGGCCCATTGATCCAGGAGGTAACCACTTTGGAGATACATGACCAAAGGGGCTCTCCAATCGAGAGTCGCTTCAACCACATCATCTAGATAACTAGTGGTTTGTGACATGGAGGATCCGGTGGTAAGATGGATTACTCGCAAGATATCGTCATCATCTGGGGTTATGGGAGAAATGACTCTCTGGTGTGCCACCTGTATAATCAGATCATCATACTCGGTTTCTTCAAGCGATATAGCCAGGTCGGCCAAGGCATCAGCTCAACCGTTTTGAGATTGAGGGACATGAGTAACATACGACCGAGATGGAAATTCAGCCATTAGTTGTAGGGTGTGCTCCAACAATTGTACGTGCTATGGATATCTAAACACATAGCCACTGTTGAATTTCTTGATGACTTGTTTGGAATCACCTTTCACTTGCAGATGGGGTACATCGATCTAGATGGCTAGCTCAAGGCTAGTGATAAGAGCCTGATACTCTGCCTCGTTGTTGGTGTAGCATTATAAAAACAGGAATGAATATGAAAAAATGGATTGCTCCGAGGTAATAAAGACAATAACCAGACCTAATCTATTGATTCTGAGATCATTGAGCCTCTTACCCGTGGGGCTCCTAGAGGCACCATCAATGATCATCTGCGAACAAGGGATGGAAGGATCTACCAAGAGGATTGCCTCATCAGGAAAATAAAAGTCCAAGGACTGGTCCGTAGGGGTTGGATGGGCATAAAAGACTCTGGAAATTCTTGTCCCTTGATAGTTTTCTGAGGGAAAAACCAGATGTCAAACTACTGGAGGATTACCGCCCACCGTGCCCGATGACCTGTCAACATAGGGCGGTTCAAAATTTACATCAACAGGACTACCCGAGACACCAGTTATACCTCGTGGTGATGCAGGTAATGTCACAATATTTGTACTATGAATACCATTTAAAGGAAGCTCCTCTAAATGGGGGATTATCTGGTCTCTGTATGTATGATAATACGACTGAGATAGTAGAGACTATTTTTGGTCCCCTCATTGTTCTTTTGGGCGATAAGGGCATCGAGAGATCATTAAAGGGTAGTCACATATAGTATTAGTGGATTTCCAAGGACGGGTGGCATCATGACTGGAGGATAGAGTAGATATTACTTGAATTCCTCGAACCTGGTCTTGTACTCTTCATTCCACTTGTAGGCGGAGCCTTTTCATGAGCCAAGAAAAGATCTTACACTTATCGGCTAGATTCACAATGAATCAGCATATGTAGGCTAAGTGGACTTAGAATCCCCGTAGCTCCTGAATATTTCTCAAGGGAGGCATCTGGATGATTTCCTTAATCTTCCTTGGATGAATCTCTATGCCCTGGTACCAGACAATAAAGCCAAAAAACTTCTCGGAGGTGAACCCGAAGGCATAATTTAGTGGATTCATCTTCAGGTGGTAGGAACGGAGGAAGTCGAACACTTTCTAAAGGTCCTTGAGATGGTCCCTGTGCTGGTGATATTTGACCACCAGATCATCCACATAGCATTCCACCAATGTCCTCAGGATTGGCATGAATATGTGATGATGGGCCCCCTGATAGGTGGCACATGCATTCTTTAGGATGAAGGGCATAACCTGATAACAGAAAGGACCCTAGGGAACCCTAAAAGCGGTGGCATTTTAATCTTATGGGGCTATACATATTTGATTATATTTAGAGTAACCATCCATGAAGAAGAAGACTTGGAACCCAGCTGTAGCGTCGATCAAAAATTTTGTCACTAGAAGGGGAAAATCATCCTTCGGACAATGACAGTTGAGGTCCCAGAAGTCGATGCAAACTCTGATTGGTCCATTGTTTTTCCTAACAGGCAAAAGGTTCTCTAGACACTTGTGGTACTGGACCTCCTTGATGAAGTTGGCTCAGATGAGCTTCTCATCTTCGGCCTCAACCATGGAAATTTGAGAAGGGTGCATCATCCGGGTTGGCTGCTTTAACCTGTGATGATTTTTAGAGAGACCATGGCAGTGGATGGATACCTGAGGATCTAATCCTAGAATCTCATCATAACTCTAGGAAAACACATCACGGTGATGCTTTAGGAAATCTATGTACCACTACTGCTCTTTGATGGACATGGGAGTACTGATCAATGCAGGTGTCAGATTTTCCTTCCTACTAAGGTTCAGCTGTACCAGTTTATCGATCGTGGAAGAGACTCCTTCATTAAAGGCGGGGGGAATCCTCCATATCCTCTTCTACACTTGAAGAGGAGGGGTTCCCAGCAGGAGAAGCTTATTCTGGGTTGGAAGAACATGAATGGGGACTGGTACCATCTTATCCAGCAGTGGACATCATATCAGTAGATTCACGTGCCGCTGAGACCATAGCGATGAAGGCTATCAATCGGATCATATCCGATTTTTTTCCCAAGGCACCACTCTTGAAGATATCAAAGCAATAGTGGCGCGTCGTCTTGAGCTGATTAATATTAGTCCAGTGGAATAGACACATATGATGTACTACCATAGACATGGGGCGGTCATCCAGATATCGTACAGGGGTTGGAGGCTCTGGGATCACCTGAGCATCATTTGTGTTGGAGTACGAGGTGATTTTCCGCTGTTCCATTGGCTTGAGAATATGATTTCCTCTTTTACCATATACAACATATAATTTCCCTGTGTCAGGGATTCATGGCCTCCAATAAATGGATCAGGAAGACGTAGGTGTTATCTAGACCTTCCCAAGGGTCAGTTGTGAACGTGGCGGGATCAACCACGCTTGCCGGAATCTTTTTATCGTTGCTCTGGTAATATTTAGTATCTAGGTAGTGGGGTTCACAAGAGAAAAAAGTGGAAGTATATCCTTGCATCATGCCTAATTGATCATTTATGGAGTATATGAGGCATTGGTGATATGAAGAGGGGACCACTACGTGCAGGTGGATCCATGGTTTTCCCATTAATGCACTGTACGCGGTGTCTTGGGAGACAACCATAAACATGGTACTGCCAACTAGGCTGCCGAACTGAGTCCTCAAATGGATCTTTAAGATTAGGGTGTACTATGTTCTATCATTTCTCTAGATCCTTAAATTGGAGGGTGTCAGATCATATTTGGATAACCCCAGCTTCCACAATGTCTGCATCAGGATATGGTTAATCCTGGAGCTGGTGTCCACAAGACAACGGTGAACCTCCATGACATTAAATAGGATGGAGATGTACAATGGGAATATATTCACTTGTATTGGAAATTATTTATCTTATCCTAATAATGAAATGACAGACGGGCATTCGGCATTCTCGACCGCATCAACATGAATGGTTCTGCAGGTGCTACCTTCGTCTCAAACTGGACGGGGCTTGTTAAAGCCTTAGTTTGGGCCTCGCTCATATATGATGACAAAAGAAGTGCTTAATGTATGGAAATCCTCACCGGGATTCTGGAGTGGTGCTTGAGGACATCATACTTCCACTCCAGGTGTGAACTTCTGCTTACAGGTGGCTGCTCTACGATTAGAAGCATGGAATGCTCGGTCCATTGGACCGGTGACTGGCTGGTGCTGGTCATATCCCGATGTTCACTAGCCGAAGCCTGGAGAGTCTCTATCAGATGAGGACCATATGACTGAGATTAGCATGTAGATGGGAAATGATGGCCACGTCACGGATGAGGTATCTCTACCTAATCCAGTAGCACAAACTATGGTGGAGGCAGTCCTGGCGACCCCGGATGATAAGGCTATTCGTGCTGACATTTGTGTTGGGCCTACTATCTAGACTTAGTGGCATGCACGACCTGACTAGAGGTTATAGCTGACTTACCCCAATGACTCATATGGTCATGGCTCTGCCGATGTTTTCATCTTCTAGGGATGTTTGGGAGGTTCGCCTGACACTCCCCATAATCGGATGTCATATAGGGATTTTCCAACTACACGGTATTAACTGAAGCATAACCTTGACTGTCACTGGAAGAGTCATCCACTACTAGGTTGATTCTGGGAGGGATCCCCATATCTGGGTAAATGAAGCCTCTGAGAGTGCGGGACGACAATGACATCGACATGGCGTGTTGCTTTTTCTTACGCCGCTGATGCTTCCTCTTCTAGGAAAAGGTCGGCTGAGATGATGATGCAGAATTGGTGGCCGCAGCATCTGAAGGATCCACCTAATTCAGGTATTCCTGAATGATGCCATGGGCATGAGAAACCATCTTGTGAGCCATCTAGTCGTCGTACTTCTGGGACCCATGGTTAGAAACCTGCTGCCACTTGCCTTCGCTATCGCTACTATTGTCTGGCCTTACAAAGACATCTGCCACTTGTGTCGGGGTCTTGCCCAGCCTAACTCTGTTGTTATTGACCTGGTCTGGATGACCGTCTTTGAACTCATAGAACTATTTGAGGGTGTGCCCCATAATCCGATGATAGGGCAAATAGTTGGGGAGATTAGTGAGATTCACCTCTTCCGGCCTTCTTCACTCTGGGAAGCATACAATACCTTGTTCCAAGGATATATGAAAGTAACTAGGGACATGATTATTATTTAACAAGTAGGTCTGGTTTCATATGTCCGAGAAGGGGGCCCTTGAAGCTTGGCCCTAACAAGGAGCTGGAGGTAAATGTCGAGGAGATGAACCCTGATTGTCCCACCCAGGCAGTGACGGCACATTCTATGGGGTACTTGCCGATTCTAAGGACCCTATTGAGCCAGAGGCTGCGCTTGAGGTGGAGGGCCTCAGCAAGGCTATGGATATTGTTCTACAGGTAACAATTATAGTTGCATGGGGGCTTATATTTGGGCCACCGTGGTGGGTTCATCTTTGGTATCCCTCCTCGTTGGGATTAGAGGGGGCAATGGGCGTGCCTAGCTGGCTTGTTGCAGGGTTTCCTCCAGGAACTATTCCTTATCGAAGAAGTATCAGAACCCTCCAGGGTAGTTATGGGTTATTAGAGAATTAACGAGTTCCATCGTGACATTCCCTACACACATCATCAGTAATTTCTCATGAGTTAGTGGAACATCAAGGGAGTATGTGAGCCCCTTACAGCAGGCGATAAAGTATGTGACATGATCATCAGTCCTTTCATTGCACCTGGAGAGGAGTTTGATGATGGTTTTCCAGGTGGTAGAGCTTAACTAGTGGAGGAATTTCCTACGATGGACTTCCCAGCTGGTCACAGATCTGACAGGGAGCTGGCTGTACCAGAAGAATGTCGGCCCCTCCAATGACTGAACAAAACAACAGATCTTGATAGCCTCCTACTGCGCTGGAGTCCCCAAAATGGTTCAAGAACTTGAGTTGAATTGGTCCAAGTGTTTCGGTGGCACCTTGTTCCCATTAAAGGGGTATATTTGGGATTCTCAAAGCCCGGAAGTGCGGACATATCATCCACCCATGCCGATTATGGCTTTCCATCAGGTGGGATTTCCACCAATCGCATTTCCAATGCTTCAAGATGGGAAATGAGTGCCTCCATTAGATCATCTGGGTGGAGGTCCCTATCTTGATGAGGATCCCTAACCACGAGTGCATTGTTGGGTTCTCCAACATGGTAGAAAGGCTCAATGGCTCATGGAGCGGCTGGTAGAGTGGCCTGCGGGGCAACCGGGGGAACCCAAGCCAGATTCATTGGTAAGACACGCCATTCAGGGGGGTTTGGAAAGACAAACTATTACCTCTTTCCATGAGCTCCAGCTTCAAACCTATCCACAAGAATGGAATGATCATGGTTTCCTAGGGCATCTCACCGAGGGGTAGTTGTTCCTACCCCTACTGTACTGGCCTACGATTGTCGTAGCCGGACCATCGCTCTCCATCTCGTTCAGCCGAGAGTTTCTTGACCATCCTCTTCTGCTCAAAAAATTGTTGGCACAACGTGGCCTTCAAGGGGTACTCCTCTGTCTTCTGCACTGGAGCAGACAAGTCAGAGTGCTTGACAGCTCTGATGTTCTCTATTCCCTTAACATAATTTCTTTTCGAGTACCAATGCCTTGGTGGGCACAAGGAGACCTAGGAGGTTGCTCTGCTGACGATTAATCCTCCCCGATTGGTCCAACTATGGTGGAACACCATCAGGTGGTAAGTATCCATCGAGAAGTTCCCACTCTTCCTCCTTTTCCACTATGTTGGCCATATTTATTGTGACCCTTCCAAGGGGAATGTCCTCAATATCGCATAGCGAGTCAGGATGCAGCTATATTGGACTAAAGATGAGGGTAGCATAATACCCCCATCCAAGGATTTTCATATGGGGGGTAGCCTCCTTGATAATTTTGTGGAGTAACTTGAAACTCTGAACACATTACTATTGGAGGGCCTCACGACGACAAAGAGATTCGGGGCGCTGGGCCACATGGAGTCCGACCAGATCAACAAGATGGCACTACTCGCTTATGTATTTGAAATGCTATTGGATCCTTGGATAAACCACACACTGATGAAGGAGACTGAAATGTTTCACCTAGAGGGTGTAGCGGAAACACTCAACTTCCTATGGGGTGAGGAACTCCGGTATGCAAAAATTCAGCACTGCCACTGGCCAGAACTTCTCAGGGAAGAGGTCTGCTACAAGGATTCTCTAGAAGATCCTCAACTAAAATTCAGGGTCTGGAACTTGATTTCACCACTCGCCATCTTGGGGTGGATGAGGAACTAAAAGTGGTAATGACATAGACCGCTAGGATGGTAGGCTACTCGGTGGATAGTACGACAAGCATGCTGACTGGACGCCGATTCTCGGGCCTTTTTTTGAAGAGGGTAGCGACCTGGAAGCTACATCGTGATAGGATGGGCAACGGTCGTAGTTCCCAGCTCAGGGTATAGGGCTTCTGGGGATAGGCTACAATGCTACTCGCCTGCCATTGGTCCCTAGAATAGCTCTCTATGATCTATTGTGTAGGTAGAATGCGCTTCCAGTGACTATGGTGGTGATTGTACGACCGTAACCAGTGGGGTCGCCCGATTTTATCCTCTTGGATATAACTTTGGAGGGAGGCGTGAATCCTGTCGAACACAAAATCCATGAGAACTGGGATTATGTTCCTTGTTTCTGCCCCGACTCATGACTTGGATGAGCATGGGGAGGGTTCCACAACAGAATTTTACTCCACATCATAGTATAGGAAGCGGAATTGTGTGATCATGGTATGGGCCTTCTCAGAATTATTCTTTTAGCGGCGACGACCAACCTTCTGGTCCCTAGGTGACCCCTCGGGACTGGGCTGATTTTTGACATGGGGTCCTTCTAACTCACTGGTGTTGGGTCGTAGAGGGATTCCACACATGAAATCGAGGTTGCGAAGAGAATCGAGACAAATTTCGAAGGGTACATGGGGAGGACCTCCATGGATATCACTAGAGAGGTAAAAACCACTACTAGGCCTGGCCAAAGCATGGGGAGGACCTCCATGCTTTGAGAAGGTGGAGTGATGCTAGCCTTCACCCCTATGGTTTCCGAGGTGAGGAGTACCTTCACCAGCTACTGAGAGGACATAGGGAGGATCCCCAAATTAGAGAGAGGCCATACATGCAACACCACTGCATCAGAAGTCGGGAGTAGGAGGAATGACTTCATATCTAGTGTAATGGGCACATGACAGGCTTCTGTGCCGAGCATCCATGCCGCAGGGTAGACCTTCATTCAGATTTGGGGTAGCACGGGGCAGACCTCTATGTCGAGCCTCGAAGTCGGGAATGCCAACACATTACATGGTAGTGGTACGGGGAGGACCTCCGTATGGGGTGGCATTGCCGTTGGTTGGGTCTCGGCGACCGCTGCTCGTGCCTGTGGGCAGGAGAGGCGACCCAGCCTGCCCGTGGGGTGGTTGGGGCCTCGATCCCAGTTGGGAATATAAGCGCCCTTGTTCAGTGTATGAAGGGATTTGATGATATTCATCGGCAGTGGTTCGGGCTAAAAATGTTGTAGACATTGAGGCCCCTTGGCGGGTATCCTCCTCAGCTTATGCCGGAAGCTATCGTCAATTCAGATGAACCGGGGCGTGTGGCTTAGGAATGTAACTTACCTAATCCTCCTCCAGCAAGACCGGGTAACAACACTGACACAGCTAGGTGGGAGCCCTTGCTGGGAGTCCCTAGATTGAGACTCCGACCAGGCTGGGCCAGACATAACCTACCTCATCATCATAAGGCATGGAGTCTTCAAGGCGCTCATGGGACAGGCTCCTGAAGCGGTTGCATGTCGGGGCGGGGAGAAATGGCTCCCTGCGTGGCACTCAGGGGTAGCAATTACAGCGAGGCACAGATGCCTCCTGATCCAGGTGGGCCATACCCCATGTAGGGATGATGCCCTCCTCTACATAATGACACATGAGGTCATTAATTAATCTTTTATGTATAACCTTTGATGGGGAGATAGGGCGTGGGCGCCCCACGGTCGTGGACGTAGAGGTTGTCGCGAAAGTGGTGAAGCTATGCAGAGCGGTTGTGCTGGTGTTACCCCTATCCTTATGTAGATGGGAAGGCGGTGGTAGTGTTCATGAGGTTGAAACCTGATTCCTGAGAAGTAGGGAGATGAACTCATCAGTGCTAAAAGAAAAAATAATCGACGACCAATGGCCCAACGCCATCCCATCATCGGTGACAAGTAAGAGAGATCTACGTTGACAACGTCGTAGAAAAGGATTTCCAATGTTCTAATTCCCCAACATCTGGTAAGTTTCATGATAGACCCACTATTTGTTTGGTAGGACCCAACACCAGATAAATGGGTCTAGTGACATGTCAATCCATTGATGCCCAAAGAACTACTAATCTCCATTTTGAGGAAAAGAACATCACGTAGGGTTCACGATTTCTATTTCCGACACTTTCTCCAAGGAACTTATAATGACCCATACTTTACATACATTGTTAATACTTAAAAATTGAAGCACACTTATTACAACATATAACAAAACCACAAAGGACCGTATAGGTATAGTGTCTTTAGAAACTGGGAAACATAAACAACTGGTTCATAAATCTTCTACAGTGTCTCCCATTTATTTCATCATATCTAGGGTCCCTTTTAGAATATTTTACTTAATATCCATCTTCCTGACCTGGGGAAAAGAAAACATAAAAGGGTGAGCTCAACTGCTCAGCAAGGGCAAATAAAGGAAATAAAAATCATATCATATCTTTTTGAAAATCATAACCTGCAAAACAGATCAAAATAACATTACATGGAATAAATCATAGAAGTGAAAATGAGATCCCCATAATCATAACATGAAACTTTAAACTTTGTGGCATGCACCCATAATCATGTAAAATCATTTCTTGTTAGTCATTACTCATTGCCAAGACTATCATAGTGGTCAAAGTCCCTTTCTGAACCGAGTTCACTCCTCGTTTCAGTCCTGTATCACTGAACCGAAATAACCTTCCGTTCCATCCATGTCTATCTCATGAGATGTAAAATCTTTACCCAATGCATTGGAGGGAGATATAGGTCCCACCCATCTTATAATGAATCCTTTCTTATGTGTGCCACATAATCATAAACCATACATCACAGCGTAACCCATGTAATAAAAATGGGATTCTTAAACAACATGACATCATAAAACAATTCATATAAGATAAAGGAATTCATAAAAATATTTCCATCAGAACATAATCAAATACATGTAATAATAGGGATAAAAACATAACCCTTTTATTATCTTAGATGGAAAATAATTTTGATAAAATACTTGAACTCCATTCTTGAGAAAAATATCCTTTCTACTTCAAAAACATTTTTTCCTTTCTTAACATGTCATACAATTTTAAACTAAAAGAATTTGATTAAATTTAAACTTGAATACTTGTAAAGGAATCTTCTTGGAAATAATGTTTTAAGAATCCATTCATGTCGTATAAGTTAAAAAAACATTCTTCGTACTTTTGTCGGAAAAGTCAAAAAGTACATCGTACGAAAAACGACAAAAGATTCCTTTCATATCTTTTACTAAAAACTCAACGAAGGGTAAAATTCGATATAAACCATTGTAGAAGGATGGAAATAATGTTACATATTGAGGGAACATGGATGTGGATTATAAAATACACCCCAGTAATTACCAAAGTAAAAACAATCTCGGATAAAAGTGAGATTGTGATATTTCCTTTACCTTAGGTCCGATTTGCTTTGTACGTGTCCGAAGCTCCAGTATAATGGTTTAAATAATGTTATTGACTTATTCCAGAATCATACATATTGATATGATATCATATATGGTCATATTATTTTCTTCTTGTTAGTAATATTTCATTGTTACTTGTTACTCGGGTCTTTATTGCCTTTTGATCTTATGCGTGTTTTGCCAAATAAATTCTTATTCTTCTTTTAAGGTCATAGATACCTTATATCCAGAATGGTATTAGTGTAACATATATCATATTTATTCATTCAATTCATTTATATAATTATTATGTAATGATGATCATGTAGAACGAGTCGCTTCACATCGAGGAGATGGTATTCCGTACGTACGCACGAGTGATGATATCGTTCCAATGATCGTGGAATTTTATTGGTGTATATATATATATTATTTCAGTGTCAATATTACTTTATAATAATCATAAATAGTTACTCATTACACCATTATACCCATCCTTGTAAAGTGATGGTGGAAAATAGATTACACCACGGCGTGGAGACGGTATTCCGTACGTACGCACGCGCGGTGATTTCATTTTTCCGTAGGATGGATAGAAGGTGAATTAGGGTTGTTTAATATTTATAATAACATATCAGTATGTAAGTAATACTGATGTTATTACTTTATCATGAAACAACTAAAGAAGAAGAAGTTGAAGAAGAATGAAATTGAAAAGATCGGTAATGGATATTACCTCTTCTTTGGAACGCTTCTTTGAATCCTCCACTTAGGGAACTAATATTGGTCTTTGAAGAAGACCAGGACCTCTAGGATTATTATAGGTAAGTGGAGAGGAGAAAAAGGTAGGGGTTGGCCGAGCATGAGCGCTCAATTTGGTGTGAGGAGGAGGGGGAGGAGGTGCCCTTTTATAAGGGAGGAGAGGGGCACCTTAGGAATACCTCAAAATATTATTTTATATTAAAGTCAAAATCGGTTTATAATGGTTCCAAAGGGTCTTATTTCGAAGCTAAAGTGGTGAAGGGTCGAAATCCTATCAACCAATAATATTTAGACAAGTTTAGGGTATTATTTTAACCTTATCAATTAGATTTAACTCTAAGTTAAATAATTTAACTTTTACCATGTCTTTTTGTTTTCTTTCACAATATGGTTAATACACTTACTATAACATGCCAAACGAACCCCAAATTGTTTATTATTAATATATATATCCTTATATAAGTCATTTGGCCGAACCTTATATTTTTAGGAATAAAATAACAATTAATAATATAATATTTGATTTAAAAACTATTTTGTGTCAATTTTGACACAATTTGATATATGATTTTTGAGAAAGTCATAACAGAATTATATGTTCGAACCAAATTGATTAAATCAACACAAATATATCATAGTAACCTAGAAATTTTTTTAATTCATACAAAGTCTAAAATTACATTTATTTTGGTGTTTATAACATCAATTATGTCAATATTTCATAAATAAGATAATTACGGCATCATAATTGTGTCATAAATAAATTAAATTATATAATGTCTAAAAATTATAAATAAAATACCATTATGTAGGAAATATTTTTAAATTTCTAATGAATATTTATAGTCGAATTTATTTTATGTATAACCCCATATTAAAAATTATTTACGTATTAAACTTTGATTTTAACTATTTTAACCCTTCTTTAAATAAATTAATAATAAATGTCCTAATCTAACCCAAGTGGGCCTAAATGGTCATATTTTATTCATAAGGTTGTTTTTGGTCGAATTACACTTATCCAATAGAATTAGGACATGTGTTAGGGTAATAGTAATATCATATTTACCCTTAGTTACCCTATTTACTATTAACCGCGGTAAAAAAAGTAAAAAGTGACTATTCACCAAAAAATTATTTTTATCTCATTGAACCAAATTTTACTTACTGATATCAACCGTGTCTGTCGGATTTTCGAAATTCCATTCACAGAAGCGGTAAAATTATGTTTTATGCAAAATTCAGTTTTTAACCTACCACTTAGTGGTTTCACTATTAATCAAAAATTGAAAGTTTTCAGAAAAATACCAAAATTTCACCCTTGGCTAATTTCGGTATTCCGAATCCAAAAATGAAGTCCATTTTAAAAAATAAAATTTATAAAATTTCAAAAAGTGGTTATTACTATTCATAATGGCTAGTTTTAATAATATTTTAATAGCATATCGTTGTTTAGTGAAACTCGGTATTGCGTACGACGCAAGCTATCGAGGAAGGTCGCGATTGCGTGTAAAGTAAGCCAAGATAGTATGTAGTGAAATATTCCTTTGATGATATATAAAAAAACAAAATATTACTCATAAAAATCTCGGGTGTTACATTCTACCTCCCTTAAAAAGAATTTCGCCCTTGAAATTCGTCACTTTGTAACAAACAGATGAGGATACTTCTCCCTCATCATATCCTCAAGCTCCCATGTAGCTCCTCTAAGTTGGTGGTTCCTCCATAAAACTTTCACCAATCGAGTGGTCTTGTTTCGTAGGACTTTTTTGCTACGATCCAGAATCTCTATCAGTTGTTCTTCATAAGAATGATCTTGCTCCAGCGGTACAACTTCTAAGCTGAGTACATGTGAAGGATCAGGTATGTACTTTCTCAGGTGAGATACATGGAACACATCGTGAACTTGAGAGAGATTCGGTGGAAGCACCAATCGGTATTCTACCTTCCCAACACGATCCAGTATTTCGAAAGGACCGATATATCTAGGGCTCAACTTCCCCTTCTTTCCAAATCTCATAACCCTCTTCTAGGGAGATATTCATAAGAACACTTTATCACCCACTTCAAACTCTAGGTCTTTTCTTCGGTTGTCGTCATAAATTTTCTATCGACTCTGAGCTGCTCTTATGTGTTGTTGAATAGATCTAACCTTTTCTGCCATTTCATCAACGAGATCAGGTCCTAACAGCTTTCTTTCCCTAACTTCATCCCAACAAGTTGGAGTCCTGCATTTCTTTCCATAGAGAGCTTCATAAGGAGCCATCTGAATACTGGAGTGAAAGCTATTATTATAAGAAAATTCCACCAAAGGTAGGTGTTGATCCCAACCTCCTTTGAAATCCATAGAGCAAGATCTCAACATATCTTCAAGGGTTTGAATTGTTCTTTCAGACTGACCGTCTGTCTGGGGATGATAAGCAGTGCTGAAACTCAACTCTGTATCCAGAGTATGCTGAAGACTTTTCCAGAACTTCGAGGTAAATCTCGGATCCCGATCAGATATAATAGAAAGTGGTACTCCATGCAATCTTACCACTTCCTTTACATATATCCTGGCAAGCTGATCTAGAGAGAAATCCTCTCTAATAGCAATGAAGTGTGCAGACTTTGTAAGACGATCAACTATGACCCAAATAGAATTATTGCCTTTGGATGTTTTAGGATGTCCTGTGACAAAGTCCATAGTGATGTTTTCCCACTTCCATTAGGGTATGGGTAATTGTTGTAACATCCCCTTAGACTTCTGTCTCTTAGCTTTAACTTTTTGACAAACCAAGCATCGAGAGACATATTCAGCAACATCTCTTTTCATGCCATCCCACCAGAAGTACTCTTTCAGGTCCCTATACATCTTCGTGCTTCCAGGATGAATAGAGAATGAAGAACTATGAGCCTCATCCAGCAGCTCCTTCTTTAATTCAGCGATGGGAGGAACACAAACCCGATTCCTGAACTTTATTATCCCATCACAATCAAGGTTGAATTCAGGAACATTTCTCACCTTCTTTTGTAACTTGACATCTTCTTTCTATGCCTCCTTAATCTTTGCATGTATAGATGGTTGAACATTCATTTGAGAAAGATAAGATTTTTCCCCTTACATTATAATTCCAAGATCCATCCTTTTTAAATCCATAAATATTGGATCCTTTGTGATCCTCATCATGGATAAACTAGCATGGTCTTGTCAACTTAATGAATCTGACACCTTTTTTGCTTTCCCAGGGTGGTAATGGATTGAGCAGTCGTAATCCTTAATCAGCTCCAACCATCTTCTTTGACGCATATTCAACTCTTTTTGTGTGAAAATATACTTTAAACTTTTATGATCAGTATAAATATCACACCTTTCACCATAAAGGTAATGCCTCCAAATCTTTAATGCAAAGATTACCGCAGCCAACTCCAAATCATGTGTTGGGTAATTTTGCTCATGGATTTTCAACTGTCGTGAGGCATAAGCTATCACCATATCATTTTGCATAAGAACACACCCCAATCACTTCTTGGATGCATCACTGTATATCACAAACCTTTCTCCACTACAAGGTAGTGTGAGCACAGGTGCACTGGATAACCTTTTTTTCAACTCCTTGAAATTCTCTTCACATTCTTCCGTCCAGACAAACTTAACTCCTTTCCGAGTCAACTTGGTGTGTGGATTAGATAATCGTGAAAAATATTTTACAAAACGTCGATAATATCCATCCAAACCAAGAAAACTTCGGATCTCAGTTACTGTTGTTTGTCTTGACCATCTTTCGATAACCTCTGTTTTTGCTGGATCCACAGATATCCCCTCTTTTGAGATTATGTGACCCAAAAATGCAACTTTTTGAAGCCAAAATTCACACTTGGTAAATTTCTCATAAAGCTTCTCCTTTCTCAGGGTCTTCAATATAATTCTCAAGTGATATTCATGCTCTTCCTTGCTCTTTGAATAGACAAGAATATCGTCTATAAATACTACCACAAATTGATCAAGATAGTCTCTAAAGACTCTATTCATTAGATCCATGAATATAGCAGGGGCATTAGTAAGACCAAATGGCATCACTATAAATTCATAGTGTCCATACCTTGTACGGAAATCCTTCTTTGGTATATCCTCCCTTTTGAACCTTAATTGATGATACCCTGAACGAAGATCAATCTTGGAAAAGTATTGAGCTCCGCGTAGATGGTAAAATAATTCATCAATGCGTGGGAGAGGATATTTGTTCTTGATAGTGATCTTGTTAAGTTCTTGATAATCAATGCAGAGTCTCATTGATCCATCTTTCTTCTTAACAAATAGAACAGGTGCTCCCCAAGGTGACGCACTAGGGCTTATGAATCCCTTATCAAGATTCTCTTGGAGTTGCTTCTTCAATTCCTGCAACTCAATTGGGGCCATTCTATAAGGTGTCTTTGAAATAGGCAAAGCACCCGGTACGAGTTCTATTGAAAACTCAACTTCACGATTTGGTGGAAGACCCGTTAATTCCTCCGGAAATACATCATCAATCTCCCGTACAATGGGAATATTCTTAATCGTGAGTTTCTCACCAACCATTTTAGATAAATAACCTTTATTTAGTGGAATCAATACCCATAAGATGGAAGAAATTTCCACTGGAAGGTTATGTTCATCCTTACATTGATAGACGATCGTAGATTGATCTGGAATATGAAATGTGACTTCCCTTCTTTGGAAATTGATATGAGCTCCATGTAGAGAAAGCCAATCCATGCCAAGAATCACATCAAATTCCACTAAAGGAAGGATCAAAAGATTTGCAGGAAGCACCTTCCCACAAACTTTGATCGGAGAAGATTTATAAACTTTTGATGTGACTGTTGTGCCATTAGGTGTAGTCACAGCTAACTCAACTTCTAATTGTTGAGGTAGTACGATGATACCCTTAGAAAATTTTTCAGAAATAAAATAGTGGGTGGATCCAGAATCAAATAAAACATTTTCTACTTTAGAGTGGATGGTAAGTGTACCTTTCACCACTTCATTATCATACTCCACATCGCTGATAGAAATTGCATGTGACTTTCCTTTGTCTTTAGCCTTAAGATTTTGTTGACGTCGACCATCATCATCAACCCTTGGATTTGGGCATTGATTGGCATAATGCCCCATCTCCTTGCACTTGAAAAATTTAATTGTAGTAGGTTCATTCTGTGTATCCCTTCCTTTGTTTGCATCATTAGACATCTTTTTCCCATTATCGCGGCATTCAAATGCCCGATGACCTTCATTTCCACATTTAAAACATTTACTTGTCCCATTAAGACAACTCCCACCATGTTTCTTTCCACACTTTGAGCATAAGGGAAAGTTCATCTTCTTTTCAGTGTGCTCTTTAGATTTTCTATTGAATTCCATCTTCCTCTTCTTATCAAACCCATGTGACTGATGGGTTACTCCAATCTCCATCTCGACTTTGAGAGCACATCGAACGATTTCCTCGTAGCTATTGAAGTCCCTTATGGCTAACGCCCTTCGAAGACTTGGTTTTAAGCCACTAAAGAATCGATCGATCTTACTCTCAGGTTGGATAATAATACCAGAAGCGTACCTTGCAAGTCTTGTAAAATTTTCTTCATAGGTACCAACAAATTCATCATCCCTTTGCTTCAGTTCAAGAAACTCTTTCACCATCTTTGTTCGGAGAATACGAGGGAAGTACTTATTGAAAAATAAGTTCTTGAACTTGTCCCACTTCATAGACTCAATTTCATCCCTTTGCCTCGTATTCTTAATAAGATTCCACCATTGATCAGCATCTCCTTCCAAACGATACACTACTAGGATGACTTTATCATGTTCAGAACATTGAAGAACTGAAAATATCTTTTCAGTAGTACTAATCCACTGTTCAGAAACTAATGGATCAGTAGACCCACTGAAAGAAGGTGGACGCTGCCTCATGAAGGATTCAACAGAATGTTTCTCCTTCCTTTGCTCGTTTGGAAGTCCTGCATGATTCATAGCTTGAGAACGTTGAGTGAGCATGGCTACAAGATTTTGCATTCCAGCTCCCATATCGTTTGGTTGCTCAGCGGGACAATCATTGCATTGCCCATCGCATTCCGCATTAACACGGTTCCTTTGGGTTCCAACCATTGACTAAAACCATGAAGAATAGTGTGAGCAACACTAATTATAATAGGAAAACCACATAATCAAGGATAAAATTTCTCACTTAAGGTTTTATCCTAGGGTATTCATGGCCATTTCTAAAACACTAAGATTGTGTTCTATGCTTAGACTTATCCTTAGGGTTCTTACTAAGTCTTTCACGTCCTAGTTTCCAAAGGTTGACTATACCTTTCCTCCGATACCAACTATAATGACCCATACTTTACATACATTGTTAATACTTCAAAATTGAAGCACACTTATTACAACATATAACAAAACCACAAAGGATCGTATAGGTATAGTGTCTTTAGAAACTGGGAAACATAAACAACTGGTTCATAAATCTTCTACAGTGTCTCCCATTTATTTCATCATATCTAGGGTCCCTTTTAGCATATTTTACTTAATATCCATCTTCCTGACCTGGGGAAAAGAAAACATAAAAGGGTGAGCTCAAATGCATAGCAAGGGCAAATAAAGGGAATAAAAATCATATCATATCTTTTTGAAAATCATAACCTGCAAAAGAGATCATAATAACTTAACATGGAATAAATCATAGAAGTTAAAATGAGATCCCCATAATGATAACATGAAACTTTAAACTTTTTGGCATGCACCCATAATCATGGAAAATCATTTCTTGTTAGTCACGAATCATTGCCAAGACTATCTTAGTGGACAAAGTCCCATTCTAAACCGAGTTCACTCCTCGTTTCAGTCCTGTATCACTGAACCGAAATAACATTCCGTTCCAGCCATGTCTATCTCATGAGATGTAAAATCATTACCCAATGCATTGGAGGTAGATATAGGTCCCACCCATCTTATAATGAATCCTTTCTTATGTGTGCCACATAATCATAAACCATACATCATAGCGTAACCCATGTAATAAAAATGGGGTTCTTAAACAACATGACATCATAAAACAATTCATATAAGATAAAGGAATTCATAAAAATATTTCCATCACAAAATAATCAAATCCATGTAATAATAGGGATAAAAACAGAACCCTTTTATTATCTTAGATGGAAAATAATTTTGATAAAATACTTGAACTCCATTCTTGAGGGAAATATCCTTTCTACTTCAAAAACACTTTTCCTTTCTTATCATGCCATAAAATTTTAAACTAAAAGAAGTTGATTAAAAATAAACATGAATACTTGTAAAGGCAGCTTCTTGGAAATAATGTTTTAAGAATCCATTCAAGCCGTATAAGTTAAAAAACATTCTTCGTACTTTTGTCAGAAAAGTCAAAAAGTACCTCGTACGAAAAACGAAAAAAGATTCCTTTCATATCTTTTACTAAAAACTCAACGAAGGTTAAAATTGGATATAAACCATTGTAGAAGGATGGAAATAATATTACATATTGAGGCAACATGGATGTGGATGATACAATACACCCCAGTAACTACCAAAGTAAAAACAATCTCGGATAAAAGTGAGATTGTGATATTTCCTTTACCTTAGGTCTGATTTGCTTTGTACGTGTCCGAAGCTCCTGTATAATGGTTTAAATAATGTTACTGACTTATTCCAGAATCAAACATATTAATATGATATCATATATGGTCATATTCTTAGCTTCTTGTTAGTAATATTTCATTGTTACTTGTTACTCGGGTCTTTATTGCCTTTTGTTCTTATGTGTGTTTTGCCGAATAAATTCTTATTCTTATTTTAAGGTTATAGATACCTTATATACATAATGGTATTAGTGTAACATATATCATATTTATTCATTAAATTCATTTATATAATTTTTATGTAATGATGATCATCTAGAACGAATCGCTTCACATCGTGGAGACGGTATTCCGTACGTACGCACGAGTGATGATATCGTTCCAATGATCGTGGAATTGTATTGGAGTATATATATATATTATTTCAGTATCAATATTACTTTATAATAATCATAAATTGTTACTCATTACACCATTATACCCATCCTTGTAAATTGATGGTGGAAAATAGATTACACCACGGCGTGGAGACGGTATTCCGTACGTACGCACGTGCGGTGATTTCATTTTTCCGTAGGATGGATAGAAGGTGAATTAGGGTTGTTTCATATTTATAATAACATATCATTATGTATGTAATACTGATGTTATTACTTTATCATGAAACAACTAAAGAAGAAGAAGTTGAAGAAGAAAGAAATTGAAAAGATCGGTAATGGATATTACCTCTTCTTTGGAAAGCTTCTTTGAATCCTCCACATAGGGAACTAATATTGGTCTTTGAAGAAGACCAGGACCTCTATGATTATTCTAGGGAAGTGGAGAGGAGAAAATGTCAGGGTTTGGCCGAGCTTGAGTGCTCAATTTGGTGTGAGGAGGAGGGGGAGGAGGTGCCCTTTTATAAGGGAGGAGAGGGGCACCTTAGGAATACCTCAAAATATTATTTTATATTAAAGTCAAAATCGGTTTATAATGGTTCCAAAGGGTCTTATTTCGAAGATAAAGTGGGGAAGGGTCGAAATCCTATCAACCAATATGATTTAGAAAAGTTTAGGGTATTATTTTAACCTTATCAATTAGATTTAACTCTAAGTTAAATAATTTAACTTTTACCATGTCTTTTTGTTTTCTTTCACTATATGGTTAATACACTTACTATAACATGCCAAAAGAACCCCAAATTGTTTATTATTAATATATATATCCTTATCTAAGTCATTTGGACGAACCTTAGATTTTTAGGAATAAAATAACAATTAATAATATAATATTTGATTTAAAAACTATTTTGTGTCAATATTGACACAATTTGATATATGATTTTTGTGAAAGTCATAACAGAATTATATGTTCTAACCAAGTTGATTAAATCAACACTAATATATCATAGTATCCTATAAAATTTGTTTAATTCATAAAAAGTCTCAAATTACATTTATTTTGGTGTTTATAACATCAATTATGTCAATATTTCATAAATAAGATAATTACGGCATCATAATTGTGTCATAAATAAATTAATTTATTTAATGTCTAAAAATTATAAATAAAATACCATTATGTATGAAATCTTTGTATATTTATAATGAATATTTATAGTCGAATTTATCTTATGTATAACCCCATATTAAAAATGATTTACTTATTAAACTTTGATTTTAAATATTTTAACCCTTCTTTAAATAAATTAATAATAAATGTCCTAATCTAACCCAAGTGGGCCTAAATGGTCATATTTTATTCATAAGGTTGTTTTTGGTCGAATTACACTTATCCAATAGAATTAGGACATGTTTTAGGGTAATAGTAATATCATATTTACCCTTAGTTACCCTATTTACTATTAACCGCGGTAAAAAAAGTAAAAAGATACTATTCACCAAAAAATTATTTTTATCTCATTTGAACCACATTTTACTTACTGATATCAACCGTGTCTGTCGGATTTTCGAAATTCCATTCACAGAAGCGGTAAAATTAATTTTTATGCAAAATTCAGTTTTTAACCTACCACTTAGTGGTTTCACTATTCATCAAAAACTGAAAGTTTTCAGAAAAATACCAAATTTTCACCCTAGTCTAATTTCGGTATTCCGAATCCAAAAATGAAGTCCATTTTAAAAAATAAAATTTATAAAATTTCAAAAAGTGGTTATTACTATTCATAACGGCTAGTTTTAATAATATTTTAATAGCATATCGTTGTTTAGTGAAACTCGGTATTGCGTACGACGCAAGCTATCGAGGACGGTCGCGTTTGCGTTTAATGTAAGCCAAGCTAGTATGTAGTGAAATATTCCTTTGATGATATATAAAAAAACAAAATATTGCTCATAAAAATCTCGGGTGTTACAGAACGCATGTCCGTCTCATTTGGGGATGAGGGGTGTGGTCTTTGTATCCCCACATTGTCTATTTCTAAAGGTTGGAGGCATCCGCTCCTTATTCGGGGATGTCTACTCCTTGATCGAAATGGGATAATGGGATGTTGGTTATTCCTTCTTTGTATTCCTCCTCGGAACTCGTCACATAGTTCGGGTCTCCCTCAGAGACATAATAAGTTGTTCGTGAAACTCTTCCTAACGCCATATCTTCATTGAAACTAGATAATTACACTGCTTCTTTTAGGATATTCCAAGGGTTCTGATCAATAGAGAAACCTTCGGCTAGGGGTGTTGTCATGTTGGGCATCACTAGCATGTCTGGACGCTCAGAGATTGACTTGTTTGTCTTCTATCTTTTATTATATGGCTTCTTGAGGGCACATAATCCCAAGGAATCCCACATCCAATGTGGGGAATCGTATTCCATGGGCATGTATCTACTGTTTTCCCCAGCTTCTCATGTTTATCACAGGGCATGCCAAAAGTTTAAAGTCTACCATAGATGGATCAAGATGATCAGAACACTGACTAGAGTGGATCAGATGGGTACAACCCCTGGAGGGAAGACCGATATTGGGGCCAATGCATGGATGAATTCCCAGTTACTATTGAGGGGAATGGGATATGAGGTGGCATGACCAACATGGATGTGGTGGCCTGGGTATGATTCATGAGGGATGATGGAGCGGTTGAATGTAGTGAATAGTGAATGGGATGCAACTGTCATGAGGATGACGATGTTTTTGGGCTTGAGTGTCGAAGAGAATTCCTATGTATCCCCATGGAAGGTAATTATAGTCCATGTAGTTCATATGATGACGGATTATCGCCCATTAGGTTTTTCAATGTCTTACCACTGATTGAGGCCACAACGGCTTAACGTTGGTCGGGGCGGTCAGCGGCTTACCACTGATGTGGTCGCAACGGCTTACCGCTGCATAGGGTCAGAACGGCTTACCTTTGTTTAAGGTCACAACGGTATAACACTGAATGGAGTGATAATGGTTTTCTAATGAATGGAGGTCCCCTGTTTAACGTCGTGTGGGATGGGGTGAAACGACGTGAATGGGGTCGGAACTACTGGGTTTTGGGCTTGAACCTCAGGGAGGCCTCTTACTTACCCTGCCTTATCAAGGATCAAATACCTCATATTTTAGGTTGTTGGTGAGGGGTATACACTCTAGGATGGCTAGGGAATTGGATAACTGACATGAAGATGGTCGGAAGTAATGGATGGTGGTGGGATTGAACCTCATTGAGGCTTCCTACATACACTGCCTGGGCATGGATCAAGGTCCATGTAGTTCATAATGGTGGATACAAATTAACATCATCTGAGACAAGGGCGAACTGACGTGAAGGAGGTCTGAGCAAATGGAGTGGTGGTCTTGAACCTCGTACCCTTCCTTGAAAAGGATCAAAGTCCACGTAGTTCATGTTATGGGGTCATTTGGGTCATATGCTATGAGATGGCCCAAGGTGTTAGTGAACCGACGTGAAGGATTTTCGGGAAGACCGAGTGGTGGGATTGAACCTTGTGGAGGCTTCCAACATACCCTGCTTGGCAAGGAACGAAGTCTAATTAGTTCAAGTGGATGGGAATAGTCATGAAGGTGGACATGGGGTCTGAGGGATGTTGAGACTGAACCTCTAGGCAGGCTTCCTATTTACCCAGCCTTGGAATGGATCAAAGACCTCGTAGTTTTGGTGTTTGGGTGGGGGGATTACACTCTAGCCTTCCCAGGGTGTTGGTAAACCAATATAAAGATGGTCGGAATGAATGGGTGTTAGGCATGAACCTCAAGGAGGCTTCCTACGTACCTTTCCTTTACAAGGTTCAAATTCCTCATAGTTCTGGTGGAGAAGGGGTTGTTGAACCGATGCGAAGGGGTGTCGGAACAACTGGTTGCTGGGCATGAACCTCTGGAAAGATTCCTACGTACCTTGCCTTGAGAAGGATTAATGTCCTTGTACTTAGTACAGTGTCATGGGCCTTACACTCTAGGATTCTTAGGGTGGATGTCTTGGTCGGTGCTCATTCTAAGCCCACGTGAGTCATGCTTGGTGTGAGAAAAAAGAGACAACAGAGTCCTGATGACCCACATCGTGAAAGGTGCATCTGTGGGAAGTGGAGTGGGGCTTATGCGTGGCTAGCATCCCAAAGAGGCTGGGACTTACTCCTTGAGGGAGACCTAATGGTCGAAAAGAATAGTGGGAGGTGGATTTGGGACCGATGAAAGGAGAATCACCATTCCCCATCATTCCCATTGCAGGCCCTGGGGGCCTAAGAATAAAGGAGTAGTAGGGATGCTTCCTCCCACAAGAAAGCTAGGGGCTTACACAGAGATGGTTGCCCTTTCCCCGCAGACAAACGCCACCCTATAAGGGGGATATCATCCCCAGTGGAGACCAATGGGAGTAGAGAATTTCCATGGTGGGGGTGCCCCACGTGTGAGGCATGGGGTGAGGTCACAGTTTAACGTCATGTGTCAAGGATGAAGATGCTTGGTAATTTATCATCTCATAACTTGGACATGGTGGGTTTTCTCCGCACCCCTAGGAATTAAAAAACTTGTACCCTCTTCTCCTTGGTGCAATGTGGGTATAGGAAAAGTCGTGGTGAGGGGTTGTCATAGAGAGAAACATTGAGGGACCCACATTATCATGGCTATGCAAATAAGAAATAAATATTAGTGTGCCCATGCGAAGAAACATGTGGCGAGGCAACGAAACAGGTGATGTCTTCTAGGGGAATTTGAAGTCACATCGTGCAAACTTGGAGGGTTTTACGGGAAAAGGATTTGCAAAGAAGATGGGTTCATAGGCATGGGCCTTTTGAAGCTATGTTGCTCTGCATGGTAGAGGGAACCTGCGAAGGGGTGTGCTTCACTAAGTGGGGTGCCCAGCCCAAGGATAAAGTAGAGGTGCATATGTGAGGTGCATCGCGATGTGGAAAGGCATTTGCATAGGACTGCCTCATAGAGTAAATGTGCCTCACAAAGCAAGGCATTGTGAAGCAATGTGCTTCGCGAAGTATTGTGACCTTGCCTTAACATGTGGATCATGTGTACATGAGGGGTGTTTCACAAAGCAAAAACTGTATGCGACGACCTGGGTCCCCTTGGGGATCCCATTCCTTCGTGAAGGCCCTTACGTTTAGAAAAAGACATCCCTCTCAGAAAAGGGGATCAAAAAGAGACAAATGGGAGGCACTTTGCAGAGCAGAAGTACGTCGCACAGCTCATGGTTCACAAGACGGAAAGCGCTTCGTGATTTGGGAGCTAGGAAGTCGAATGGTTGGACTGTCCATCCTTTGGGCTTAGTGGGATCCCAGTAATTATAGGCAAGAGGTGTCGCAAATTGGTGCTTATGTATCACGAAGTGGGACTTGGTTGCTTTCCCGCGGGCTCACGAACATCAAATGCATTGGCGGAGTGTCCCTCCTCCTTGCTTCGCAGGGGGGGGGGCTCGTGAATGTCAAAAGCGTTCACGGAGTGTCCCACCTCCTTTCTTCATGGCGGGATCGTGAACATAAAATGCGTTCGCGGATCATCCCGCCTCCTTGTTTTGCAGCAGACTCACAAATGTAAAATGCGTTCACAGAGCATCCCTCCTACGTTTTTTGCGGAGGGGTCGTGCTTTTCAAATGTGTTTGCAGAGCATCCCGCCTCCTTGATTCGCGGGGGGCTCGTGAACGTCAAATGCATTCGCGGAGCGTCCCACCTCTTTGCTTCACTGTGGGCTAGCGAACATCAAATGTGTTTGCGAAGCGTCCCACCTCCTTGCTTCGCGGCAGGTGAAATGCTGGGAGGACTCTGTAAAATATCTTCGTGAGGGAGTCAACAATGCCTTCTTTTTGGGTTCTTCTCTATCCCAAATTTTGGCACCAACACATAGAATTTTGATTTCATGAGTTCAATTGTAAATGATTTAATGTTAATAAAAATTATAAACATGATGAATTCAATATAACACTAGTAAATTTGAATATATTAGAATATATATATGATCCTTTTTCATTACGGAACATGTGAAAATATATTTATATATTCTTGAACAATCACAAGTGTAGTGGTATACCATTTAGAAAGGAAACAAAGTTTTTCTATAAAAACATATCAATGATTATGAATTTTGTGATATTCCTACTTCAATGAAAATATAATCACAGTATATTTTTACCATATTTTAGATAAGGATTTTTATACAAAAATAATCACGAGGAAGGATTATGAGATAAAAATCCTCTAGTAATCTCTTAATATTATATGTATCAAATTTTTATTTTTATTTTTACATTTCTAAATTTTCTAAATTTTATATATAATATATAAAAATTTTATTTTATAGAAATTTTTCATATTTTAACATATATGATAAATTTATTTATTATTATAGTCTGTTATTATTTGTATCATTTTTTAATTAATGATTTTTAAATATTATTATTTGATTTGTCTGAATTTTTATTGAATATCTTTTTCATCATTCTATATCACTTATTGTATCAGAAATTTTGAATCTATTTTTGAGAATTTTTGTTAAATAATCAAAGGAATATGATAGAATATATTTTGTTTTCTTATTATAATTTTCCAATATTTATTAAAAATTATATGTAATAGTTGAACTTGAATAATATTGTACTTAATATTTTTCATGATTGAATAATTTCTTGTCTCATAAATGTTGTCATCATTTTTTAGAATTTCAATTGACTATTTAATTAAATATTAATAAAACTATGTTATTTTAGCATAGTTTTAATTGATAATTTGAATGTTTATATATAATTTTTTATATAATAGTTGGATTTTTATAATATTTATTAATTATTTTTAAATTTTATTTATAGGAAAATGTAATATCAAATAACCGATTCCTTGGGATCATATATTCTAGACCCTATACATAATTCTTTTATGTATATTCCTCAACTTTCTATATAGGATCCTCGTACTTCCATGTGGACATAAAAAGATTATGGCGTCATTAAATGTTCCATCACATGTTTACCAAGATTATCACTTGCTCCTAGCCATGACTAGATTATATATGTTGAGTTTGATGATAATATTAATATTTATTGTGATATTTTAAAATAATTTTGGAGTTTTGTGGAAATAAAATATATAGATAATTTAATTGTTTTGAATTATGATTGGAGAGGATTGGACACAACAAAAGTTGTTCTGCTATGATAGACAATTTTTTGATCATTTTTTATTATTTCACTTATCATAACATGTTACTAATAATATATTTTATTTTCCTTCTCATACAATTTAATAATATATAAGTGACACTAATGATGTTAGTAATAAATATTTATATTTTTCCACAAAAAATGGTGAGATTTTAAATTAACATAAACATCAGATTTTATCTTTTCTATAAAGAAAAATGAAAATATAAAAGATATATATCCTTTTCTAGACATTGATACAGGGAATAAAATTATTTATTATATATAGAAACAATCATTTATATTTATTTAAATTTCAACCCATTGAATTTTTATTATATTATTAGTAAAAATGAATATCTTAATGACTTTCCTATCATTAAATAACACGAACCAGCAGATCTCTTCTGAATATACAATCAGAAAACATATACCATCAATATTTTTCTTATTGCGGGTATTCATTATTGGAATAGAAAAAGATATCCAAAAAATTCCAAAAAATTGAGATCTAAATCGTTGGGAACTATAAATATTGACCCTCCCACCCCCAATTAGTCAAGTAAATATTAATAGTATTAGGTGACTAAAATGAAAACTTTTCTTATAGAAGACTCACAGGATGTAGTTGAGAAGATTTTGAGGAGTTATTTATGTTATTAAACTCTTTATGATTTTTCATTCCCTAATTATTAGATTAAATATTTTAAATATAAATTCTTTCAGGGGCATTAAACATATGATACCATCATATCTAAGTGTTGTAAGGATATTTTGACAAGTTTTTTTGTAAAAACTGAACAACTAGATTCGTATGAGGATATACGGTGGGTGTATTAATAAAAAAGTATTTGGGCATCCTTGAAATTCATCATGGGAGGATGTATATATTGAGAAAAATAGAGACTCCAAAAGGTAGTCTTTAGGATATGTGTGATAGGATGGATGAGAGGATTACTTGTTCATTATAGTTGATGTTTTATAACATGAAATGATTTTTTTTAGGATGTATATCCTACTCTTACACATCCAAATTCATATACCACTTTAGCAATTCTATTTCCATATCTCACTCTTACACAACCTCCTCTATAGATTCTCGTCTGTTATGATTTATATATTGATTAGGCCTATTATCATATTTTAATATATCGGTATATATATTACATTGTTGACACACAACGTCATCAACAGATGGAGATGGATCAGTGTTGGGTAAATTTATAGGATATTATATTTATATCTATGAGTAGAATCATGTTTTGGGTCCCTTAATAAATAAATTTATCCACAAAAATATAATGTACTAAATGTGGGAATCATATTTTATTTAGAGAGAAGACACATTTGGGTGTTCTCAACTTTTTTTATTGGGTTTGATGTATAAAATCCATGGTTGCATTATATTTTATTTAAATTAAATTTTTAAATGAATTGTCCTAACATTTGATATCCCCTTACCACATGTTAAATCATGAGTCTATTATTTTAATCTCTCGTTCTCACTATAATCAAGTGAACCTTGACTTTATTATCATCATGTGGATGTTTTGGCTTAATTAAAAGAATGAAATAATAACAACAATCAATAAATTTACATAACCCATTAACCAAGGATCACCCATCACCCTTAGATTATCCCAATTATCACAATCACAAGAAATGGAGAGAACCTAGGTGTCTTATGTGTGAAATCTTGTGAAATAGGGAAGATAAATTCAAAATGTATAGAAACAGGGAAATCATCTGGTCGGATATACTAATCAAATAAAAATATAGAATATTAATAGTATATATTATCATTTAACATATAGAATTCATTAACATGGGTAATGTGAATCTCCATGGATGATCCACTAGGGACTTAATGTACTGTCATCAGAGTATTATATCTCTTTGTAATGAAAGAAAGTGGGAAAGAAGCTCAATCATTCATGTAATTATAGAAGAATCCAAAATTCTTATTGAATAGTTCCTCCATTATATTAAAATGATCAGAGTTTCTTCATATGATTCAAATGTCATTTATGTGTGTAACTGAATCTATTTTTTCATCTTCAATAATTCTAGTATTTCCTAAACTATCAAAAAATTTCATGTCTAAATATCACTCTATTGATTATTTTCACAAGTACAGCTTGATGGTTGAGATATGAGAATCAATTAACTATTTTTTCTAAAAAATCACCATACCTTGATCTAGATCCATGTTCATATTATAAGAATCAAGCGTTTATTTCTCTAATGATTCTGATACTCTAGTAGAAAGTATATTTCATAGGGGTTTTCATTGGGATGAGTTTGAATTTTTATTAATCTGGACTTCAATTAAATAGGGTTGGGTTGGCTGTGGAGGTGGGTTTTAAAATGTTGCGCTTAGTTTTTATGTTCAAGTCCGCTTTAATGGAAGAGTCTTGGAATTTTATGCATTCATAATTATATAAAATTAACAATGGGGTTCAAAATAGGGTAATCATGATTTGGATCTAGATTCTTCTTGATCATTACCAATTTAGGTTCTCATGATTGAATTAAACTACACTATATAACAAATCAGAGTGGGTTAAAATGAACCTTATTTATCCTAAAAATCATTGAAACTATCTAGAATAAATCTCCCATATTTGGGTTGGAGTCCTCCTTCGAGATAAATCTGGAATTATAAGTTCCAAAACAATAAAAACATCTAATATCAGTTTTCACACAACATCAATGGTTTCAATGATTATGGCTTCAATCCTCAAATGGTGTAATCCATCATCATGCTTAGGTGAAAAATGACCAGTACATTCCTCTAAAGAAATGAATCAACTTCTATGTATTTATTTTGATGTTTTTTTATCAATATCAAATTAAAATTATTTTTTCACTTTATATTAGGTTTTAAATAAAATCCACTTGATTTGAATAAATAGTCCTGGATTTAGTTGATTTTTTGTAGTACACATCAAGAACTCTCACAATTTAAGTATATCCATGATTAGATATGCCCAAGAATATTTGAATTCGTCATATTTTGGATATCGTTATTTAATTGGGTTCATGAAAGAATTTAATCAATCACTTTGTGCAAACACTCCTTAAAAATAGGACAATAATATTATGGAGAACCAAGGCCACTCTGTATTCAACCAAACCTTTTCACAAAGAACACCTAATAGAAATAATTGAACTACCCATATTCATGGGATTTTAATCATCATCCATGTATGATAAAAGCATATAATCGTCTAATATGTCCTAGGATGCCTTAGATTCTCAAAATCCTAAGTTGTAATTTATTTCTCATTTCTAAAAATATATTCATCAATTTCAATGAGGATTGAGATTAGTAGGTAGCTTCCCATATGACAATTATAAGGATTCAGTTATTCATACAAGTAAATGTGTCCTAATAATAGGCTCAAAGAATCATCAATAAAATACCTCGATCATCTTTCAACCAAGGTTTCCAGGATTTGGTCAGCATCTATCATACCTCCTATGTTTCATTTTATTATTCATCAGTAAATTAGATGAATTAATTTTAGGTACTACTATTTTGGGAGGGTTGATCTTATAGTTTATTATATGGGATGGTTTGGTATCACTAATTAATCATGTGGTCAATGGAAGAATAGGGAAGGAATGATTCGTATGATTATTCTATAAGAGGTGTCATTGATTGTTTTTTTTCATATATAATAGGAGAAGGGAAGGTAAGTGGAATTTTCTAGCGTGGTCAGTTTGTGGGATTGTTGATGTTGATTGTCTATTATTGGTAAAGTGACCATGCTTCCATTATGCTAAATGTTTTTGAATGTCATGGTAGATCAATCTTCCATGAGTTGATGAGCTTCGGTCGGTTCGTGGAAGGGTTTGGTTAGTGGATCAAATGAGGGGTCTTTATTTAGAGAATGAGAAGTTTTACCTATGGTAGCTTGAGGAATTTATGAAATTGTTACACAAGGTCACTAAATTAATGATTACTGGATTGATCATAATATAGAAGATATTTTAAATTCATCTTAAAGTATAATTAATGAAAAAATGAATGAAAAAATCCCCATAAATTTAAATAAAATAAAACACTGCAGAAGAAATTATAATGAATAAATTTGAGGTTCTAGAATTTTAATTTTAAAATGAAATTATATCATATATAACTAATATATATTTTAAAAATACAAATTAATTCTAGACACATTAGGTTTTAAAATTGATCTTTCATAATTTAAAATACACATTTCAAACTAAATTCAGGTTATTCATAAAAAATTTATATATATATATTGAAAACATATTTTTTCCAAAATGATCACCCAACTGCATTTTATATAGAATCTTTATATTAAATAATATAAATTGTGTTAAATTATAATTATTTCTCTAGAAACATATATAAAACAAAAATATAAATTTCACCCAAGTTTTAAATGGCATTGATGGCATTTTAACAATGAATTTCAATGAAACATTTTAATAAAATAATATTTTATCTCTCCCCCATACATACTTTATTACATTATTAAGAAATACAGTGATGTAAATTATTTAAATAGATAGAACTTCCTAGAATAAAGTACAATATTCAATGAAAAAAACTTCACAAATTCCCTCAATTCATGAATTATCATTCCTTCTTTATGATTTTAATTTACAATCTCACATTATCCAATTAAAAGTTCCACTTCTATGAGTGATATATATAGTTTTATGTGAAATTAAATGCTTAAAATGAGGAACTTATATTTATACCAATCTCATAAGTTCCATAAACATTTTTTTAATTTCCAATTTAATGTTAAAACCAAAATAAAATTTTTATAAGTCAACTACTCATTCGTCATCATGGATCAATATTCCCTTCACCTGATTAAATTAATTTTTCATAATTAGGAACTTATTAAATTTTTTCTCATCAATATATGTGAAAAAAACTTTTAAAAGAACATATTTAATATAAATAGATGACTTTTACCCATACACACCCACTTCCTATTGTCCCCGATATTCATTGAAGGATCTGAATTTCCAATTTTACTCCATTTTCAAAGGGCTTATATCAATTTCTTTGAATTTTAATCCCTATTATATATTTTTTCATAATGTAAAATTTATAATGAACTTTTTCCCAAATTAGAATGACCACAATACTATAAAACTGGCCATTAACAGTGTTGTTATTTATTAGCTCTAGAATAATGTTCTGATAATTGACAAATATATCAGTGTTAAAGAAAGTGATGATATATTTCACCTTTTATCAGTGCATTTTTTTTAGTGATGGTGAAGGAAACCTTTATAAATGATTTATTTATATCGTTGATAATGTGTATCCTTTATTAGTTCTTTTTTAGCACTGTTAATGTGTATCCTTTATATGTGTTTTATTTCTAGCACTGATAAAGAGTATCTTTTATCCATGCTTAAAGTTTAGTACTGATAAATGGTTCACTTATTCAACACATTATGATTATAGTTGATAAATATTTCTTTCATAAATGCAGTTTAACGCTGAAAAAATGGAATAAAAAAATAAATAAATAATAATAAAATGTTTTTATTAATATATTTATTAATTAAATTATTGTTAACAATGAATTGATTGATTATACATTATTAAATATTGAAAAGTTTATTAATCCGATAATTATGATAATGACTGTTATTAAATTTTTTATATTAAATATATAGATATATACTAATTTATTTAAATATGATTTATATATTAAAAAATATTTATGTTATTTATATCATATACTCATATATTTATTGAATAATGTTATATAATTAAAAATTAAAATAAATTAAAAATATATACTAATTTCATAATACTCGTCATCTAATTGAATGTCGTTTGATATTTCAATTTATTATATATCAAATGTGTTTTATATAGAATTCACATATATGTAATTATTGAATTTTTATACACAATTTACACACATAGAGAACCTATATATTTTTTCAATATTATTAAAGTGTACATATATTCTTATGTTGTTCAATTTCACTCATTTTTAACATATATGCATGCACTCAAAATTAGAAATTCATTGATAACATTAAAATTATATTTCTAAGAAAATATTTATGAATAAATATATTTTTAAATGAACAGTTACTATATTTATACATTTATATATTTATAACTATAAATAAATATATATTTTATGAAAATTATTTATATAATTATAAATAAATAACTATGTATATTTAAATAATTAATAAATTTATAATTAATTTACATAAATAATGAATATATTTACTTTATTTAAATTGATATATTTTTATTAAATTTATTTCTACAATTATATAAATATATATAATGATATAAATAATAATTTTGTAAAATATTTCTATAATTAGAAATAAAAAATTATAATTTTATAATAAATATATTAAAAAGGGAATAAATTTATTATATTGATATATATATATGTATTATGTATTTATAATTAATACTATTTTCTATTCATACTTATAATTATAAATATTTTATCATTGATTCAGTAGTAATCTTTGATTACAAAATCATTATTAGTGCTTTTTATACACTGGTAATGAATAGGATTTATCAGTGCTAAATTTAGAACTGATAAAATAAAAATTTATATACACTATATTTTTATAGCTAAAAAATTTTCCTTTGATCATCTCTTATGTTATAAACTTTGAAAAATGTTTCTTTATTTATATTAAAAACCATAACCATTTGAGAACTCATCACGATATAGTGATTTCTGCAGAAGCTACCCACTTTCGGTGCTCCTCCTTGGTGAATTGATGGTCGAATCACACCACTCGACTACCTCCGAACATCTCGTCCTACATTTTAAGAGGGAATATAATTTTCATCAACCTAGATTGGTAGGCCTTCCGATCTTCTTTGTGTGTTTTTTTGTTTGTCATTTCATCTTCTATGATTTGTTTATGATCTATAGTTTATGATCCTTTTTTACAATTTTTTGTGATCTGTTGTTTAGGGAATCATTTGTGGACCATTGTTTTTATTGAATAATTATGTATGATTGGTTTTTTAGACCAACTCATTGATTGGATCTTGATTAAAAATAGTACACTACTATTTGTTGTTATGATGTATCTTGTTGCACTCATTCACATGAAATTTTAGAAATAGAAAGACATCTCATTCACTACTTGTAATTCATGTTCTCCTATCCAAAATTAAGATATATGTTTTAATATATATATCCATATCATGTGGACACTAGTTGTTATATTCATTGGAATTGTTCCAATGATACCTATATCCAATGATACTGCTCATTTGTTGATCCTGGTGGTGGATAAATAAAGGGTGATTTTGATGTGGGCACCAGCCATTTATCTTTTGTGTATATCTACGAGAAGGTAAGTATCAGGATTTGAATAAACTTTTTTTATATCATGATTTCTTGTTTTCCTTTTTTCATGCTTCTTGTACATTTCATATTCTCATTTTTTTTCTTCAAACTCATTTCTAGTGGAATAAAATTCCACCCCGTTCATCCTATTTGTATTATTATTTAATTAATTTTGGGTATGTGGGGTGGATAACCAACTCATGCTCAATCTGTCTCAAATGAATTCACTACTTGTAATCATTATTTATAACATCATAGTATGTATTAACAATAATTTTCATCTTTTGATGCAATTTTGATCTTATGGAAATCTCCATAAATACTCTTTCACCCTATTGATCTTCTCAAACCATCCCATGAAATCTACTGGTCAAAGGAATATACTTTTCATTGAGTTTACATTGGTTACCTACTTCAATTATAGTCAAATATCACCTAATACATACACTAGAGACACAGTTAACATGGAAGTAATTATTTAAATAATATCCCAAACATCATTAATATAATTGGTAACATTTTTTATACATATTCCTTTAATTTCACAATAGTTAATATATTCTATTTAATTTAGGGAAAACTAGAAAAATACCCATGTATTCCAAAATAAAATCACAGGTGTTTTTACCTTTCTATGTAGCTTATCGTGTTGTCCTTACTTTTCATATGGGTCATATTGAGTTTATTTAAAACATATCCTCTATTTTTACATTTATTGAAAACATCCAAATCCCTATTTATGAACCTCTTAAGATGGATATGAACCGAAAATAGATGAATTCTAATCATTCGACAAAAAAATATGAATATGGAGTTAAATAGTTTTTCAAGTTTGTAAAAGAGCATGTAGAAGGCCCTTCTAAAATCCTCTATTTGTGTTTATATTTTTGTTACTAAAGAAACATTAGTATTAAAGAGTTTGAAGAACATTTTATTTTCAATGAAAAACATCAAATCTATAAATATTAGACAAAACAAGGGGAAAATGAAATGTGTGCATTGATTTCTATGATACTACAGTTTATGAATCATTTGATATCAATACATTTTTAAAAGATGATGGGGATCACATGGAAAAAATTAATATGGAAGTTGAATATGACCTTCATGATTGTCCATATTTTTTGAGGTGTTAAATAGTTGTTCCAATAACTATTGTATACATTTTTTTCTAAATAAACAACATTCTCATATGTATTGTAGTTTTATATTGTGAAATATGGAAACCGATAGTGTGACACCGGATTTTTAGAAACTATTTTTCCATTTAAAAGATATGAAACCAGAAAAAAATGAACTACCATGTCGAACAGATGATGAAAAAAATGTTATGTTCAATGGGAATGATCTCTAATAAAATAAATACTTGTAAAAATGATTGAATATTGGTTCTCAAGGATCGTGAATCACTAAAGAAATTCCCTATGTGTGGTGCGGATTGATACGAGAAAAATGAATCAAGTCCTTTGAAATTTTCATAGTTGTTTCCTATCATTACATGGTTTAGAAGACCATAAGGATGTAATAAAACTTATAGAAAATTTATATGGAATACAGATATATTAATTAAATATGGGAAGCTATGTCATCTAGCAGATTCTCCTCAGTGGAAGATAATTGATTACGAGTTTCTTGAATTTGTATATAAGTCGATAAAGATTTTTTTGAATTATCTACCAATGGAACCAATCATTTTAGTGTATATAGTAGTAATCATAGTACATGGAACATCATGTTGGTAAATTATAACTTTCTTCCAGTGTTACTCATGAAACACAAATACATTTTGTAGTCACCACTTATATCTATACCCAATAAAACTGGTAATGATATTGATGTCTATTTGATTTATTGATCGAATATATGAAATTGATGTGGTATACATGTGTTGTAATGTATGATTCTCCAATAAGTGATGAATTTAAATTTTTTTTCCATGTTTTATGTAATGATAAATAAATTCCACACTAAAGGAAATTTATCATGCTACAACATTAATGGTGTGTTGGGGTGTCCAATTTTGTGAAGAAAACAAATACTAAGTTATGTTGAAACATTCCACAATGACTATGTTTTTATGATATCAAACATATTCACCTCTATGACATAAATAATGATACTCGACAATAGCATTCAATAGAAATATCAAACAAGGTACAACACCATCTCCATAAATGGGTGATCAACTGAAAAAAATTAAAAAATATAGAAACTATTTTAATTAAACCATTATTGAAAATCCTTAAAAATTTAGGATGGAAGAAGAGATCAATTTTCTTTTATTTATCATATTGGAAATTCTTGTTTTCCAGGCATTTTCTTGATGTCATTGAGGTAGAAAAATTTATTTGATGTTATTATTGGAATTTACTAAATGTTTCTGGAAAAACAAAAAATGGAATTAAGGCTACGTTTGACTTGATTGAAACGTGTATAAAAGAAGAGTTGGCACTATTAAAGAGTAAAAGGTGGAATTTTCTTAATATAGTATCTTAAAAACTATCCAAATAGGAAAATTACTATTTTTCCTTTTATGTACGATTCTAAACGTTCCACATGGGTATTTATCCAATATAATGGGTGTTGTGTCAATGACTAATTTGATGTTACAATGACTCAAATCACATGACTGTCATGTTTTGGTGCAAGATTTAATGCATGTTTCTTTATGTTTCATTCTAACTCAAAATGTACGACATATATTAACAAAACTCTTCTTCTTCTTTAAAGAGATATGCAATAATGTTGTTGACCCGGTAAAGTTCCACATCATGAATAAGGAGATTTAAATCATATTATGTGAATTAGAAATGTTCTCCACACAATCATTCATTAATATAATGGTACACCTAATGGTTCAATTTGTTAGATAGGTTCAATTATGTGGTCTTTTCCATTATATATAGATGTACCCCATTGAATGATATATAATGATTTTGATATGTTATGTCAAGAATTGAAGTCGACAAGAAGGTCATATTATAGAATGATATATTGGTAAATAAGATATTGAATTATGTACCAATAACTTGTCATATATTTAAATAATCAGTCTCCAAAAGACTCATCACAATGAATGCCTTATGGGTGAAGGTATTTCCAGAAGAGTTGTTATTAAAATTACCTTGATTGAGCTGGAGAAACCACAACTTTAGATATTATATAATAGTAAAGATGTTGATCCATACATTAAATCACTTTAAAATTCTAATATATTAGAATCCATCAAGAGATGAATGATGGATATCTGATACATATAATAAAAAATTCATATGATGCTTTAGAGATCAAATTTTTAAGGAGTTATCTGAAAATACGAATTCAATTGTCGAATGTCTTCAATGGATATCTAGTGTACCGAATAAAAAATTTTTATCTTACATTTGGTTTATAATAAATGGTTATACATTCTATGAAGAAGAACACAATGACTATTTTATGATGAAAAAATGGTGTTACTCTTATCGGTGAAGCGATTCTCATATCTGGTTCCAGGTATAGAAAACAAATTTATGCAAATATACCATATTTTCGAATTGTCAAAAAATTATATATGTAGGATTATACAACATTTCATATATTTATTTCTTGTTTCATATGGGTTTACAATATTAATGGAGTGAATATTTATGTAGTGTGATCTGTGAATGTAAATTTAAATGCAGAAGGATAATAAGATGAGTCATTCATAATGGAATCATAGGTAGTGAATGTATTTTATCTCTCAAATTCAACAAATAAGATTTGGTTGATTGTCATGCTGGTTACAAAAACAAATTTAGTTAGATGAAAATTCAATCAATAATGTACCTTTCATTGGGTCCTCACAATCAAATCATTCTTTCCATAATTTATATAATTTCTTGTATGTTAGAGGGGACTAAAAAGACGAGATTTGGACTCTCGAAAGGGGATCCAAATCCTTGAATCCTTTAAAAAAGTCTCATGAAGGAGATTTCTTCTACACATGATGATGTTATAGATCCCTTGGATGAACCAACTATAATGGAGCAAACCCTTTGTGAATATGTAAAAGAAATGTTACAATATACTTTCTCTATTTTACCAAAAAATATATATAATGGAACATTGAATTCATTTTCATTATTCGTGCAATGATTTTTTATATTATAACTAACATAATAATAGTTTTCTTATAAAGGTGTGTTATTTTTGTTGAGCGTGGGGTGGTTTATTGAGAAATAGCATGAGTCAATTCCGGATGAAAAGAAAAATCATCATTAATATTTTTTGAAAAAATTTAATAATTAGTATTTTTTAATTTTATAAACCAATCCCTGAAATGTATGTAATATAGTGTTTATGTTGTAATTTTTTTGTCAGTTTCATTTCATTTTAATTCTGTATTAGGAATTTTTGTTGTTGTTATTATATGTCTTTTTGGTGTGTTTCTAGAACTGCAGTGTGCTATTATTGGATAGTGTTGAGGTGCTACAATTTGTTGTTACACCCCACTGCAGTGGTACTATAGTGTGGTATGACATCACACTACTGTACATCCCTTTATCATCCCCTTTATAAGAGATGACAAAGAACACCTTTATCAGCGCTTCCAAAAAGCGCTCATAACCGTCTACTTTATACTAAATTCTATGTGTGTTGGTAAAGGCCTTTAATATCATTTATAATATTTATAATAATGTAATCATTTAGTGTCTATAAATTAAATCCCCGATAAATGAGATATTCCTCATTGTTTTTAAAAGTTATGATTAATGTCTTATTTATCAATGATTTTTCTAGAGTAGATAAACGGACCCTTTATCAGTGTTGATTAATGTCCAGTTTATTTAACATCTATCGAGATATCATTTATTTTATAACATTGATAAGGGATATACATAGTCATTTTAAAAGAAATTTCTGAAGTAGTTCCACTTGTTATACATTCAATTACATATGTATCTATTCACACACACTCTTTTTCCTACTTTTAGAATACAATTTTCATGAAATTGTGTGAAAACTCACTCAATAATCATTTAACTATCACAATTTCATAACTAATAAAACACCTACATTAAATAATGGTATTTACCTAGGAATAAAAATGTAAGAACCCATGTTTTGAGCCTATAAGACTTTGATATTTTCTTAATGTTATTCCAGAGCATGGCGTTCAGACGACGTGTGATTTTGATCCCCAGTGTGACCGGGATTAAATTTTAAGTGTGTTCACACTAGACATGCCAAATAAACAGAATAACATCTAAAAAGTTGCTCGAATGGACAAAATGAAGGCACCGTTGAGTCCAGAGCGAGTCGTTTACAATGGGAGGGGTGCACCTTTCGCGAGCGCGGGCCTTCTGTGGAAAACACCACTTGGGGAGTTTTTGTAATTTAGCAGCCTCGGGTGGGACCTTTAAAACTTATGAATGAAGGCTATGATTAAAATTTTTATACTATCACTGTTCTTAGAACACGGATTTTACCCAAGGGGTGGCATTACCCCGTCCCCATCGAATATATCGGTATAAGACTACTGGTAGGGGTTTAAAAAATTAATAAATTATTTTAATTATTTCCCTAATTAAACACCTCCACCCCTATCCCTTCTTCCCCTTCATTTCCCCCCGGAGGAAGCTCCCAAAACTAAGGAGAAACCTCAATCATGCTCCTCCTCCTCTCCGGCAAGGCAGTGGTGGCTCCAGTGGACCATTCGTGAAGCTAGAGGTTACGCCCAATGAGGAAGGAGATTGCATTTTCTTAAATACCACATATACATTTGAACCCAAAATTACAGCATCGATATGCTACATAATTTTGATGAAAATTCCATATATTCATAACTCTAGATTCGAGATACCCAACGATCCTTTTGGATCGAATTTTTGTGTCTTGGGGTGACCCCAGGAAGTTTTCCGTACAATTTTCCCAATTTTCCTGTGGTTCCAGGGGATTTCGGCAGGCTTCAGGTAGTCCGGGACGGCGGCCGGCAGCGGTGCAGATCTCAGGAGGTAGCGTTGTCCAAGTAAGAAACGGCATGGTCCCAGGAGGTGGTACGGTCCAAGGCGGCGGTGGTGGTCCAAGGCGGTAGCCGTGGGCTCCCAGGTCACTGGTGCGGCGCGCGACGAGGGTTGTGGCGCGCAACTCCAAGCGGGAGACCGAGACCCTCCGAACGCGGGTTTCCGCATGGGACATCGACCAGACATGAGGTCCCATCGGTGGAGTGGACCGTGGTATAGTAGTCAGGACGTGCAGACAGGCCGCAAGCCGGGCTGGCCGGACCGGAGCGGTCCCCCCTAAGGGGTTAGCCCCCCTTGTCTTCGGACACCTGTAACATCCACTATGGGTGTCCATTTTGCGTGCCGTCTATGACAGCACAATCCTCGGACCGAGAATGAGATTTTGAGATGGTCATGGGGATTTTTAATTCTTGAGGTGGGTGCTCGGTGGTGTGACACGCTCGTTAAGTACCTCACTGGGATTCTTCTTTCGGATGGCGCAAACAAATCCGGTGTTAGTTTAAGGCGCCATCAGTGGTGTTGTGACCCTAGAGTTGAGATGAAGTTGTCTAGGGTGTTTTCGGGAATTGAATCAGGAGTTGAGATTTAGGCCCCACCAGACGTCTTTTATGTTGTGAGTAGCGTTTTGAGACTTTTTAATCAGACGTCCGTTCGGGGTGAATGTGTAGTCATTTTGGTGTGTTTTTTTAGAGCATCACGATAAAATAGTTTGTCCCACCTCTTTCAGGACAATGTTCTTGGCCCCATGAGACATCGTAAGGGCATAAAGCAGTGTTGAAAAACATTTTCATTAGGAGTCCATTTCCAGCGTGTAAATATTCTATCCCATATATTTATCCATCAGGGTTACTACGGTGTAATCTGTTTGGGTGTGAGGTGTCTCTTTCAACATATCATTAAATGTGGAAACACGAAAGGGCATTGGTTGGAGGTTCCTTTGATGCACTCTGACCCAACACACAGTCGCGATGTTAGCGACACCTAGGGATGGCCCGGGAATCATGGAGTTATTGGACTAGTTCCGGGTTTACCCTGCAGTGGGGCTGGGCAGTGGGTTATCCATCGGCGTATCAGGGTTTACCCTTCAACGAGGCTGGGAAGTGGGTTACCCATTGACTTTAGGGTTTAACCTCAAGTGGGGTTAGGTCGTGGGTTACCCGTTAACCTTAGGGTTTACCCTCCAGTAGTGCTGGGTAGTTGGTTACCGATTAACATTACAGTTTACCCAGCAGTGGGGCTGGGCAGTGGGTTACCCGATGACCTTTTAGGGTTTACCCTATAGCAGGGCTGGGTAGTGGGTCACCCGATGACCTTTTGAAGTTTACCCTCCAGTTGTGCTGGGAAGTGGGTTACCCGATGACTTCATTCTGACACAGCCCTTCTTATGAGGCTAGCCAGTGACTTTTCTCTGTGATTACTGGATTGGGACTCTTGGATGTATGGTTCAGTGTTGATACAGCTTTTTTTTGCTGGACTTTTGGGCATCAGTGATGGATCTCTGTAGAACTATTGGAAAATTTTCCTGGGCTGAGCTTGGAGATATATATCCCCTTACACACTCGTTCTAGATTTTTTTCGAGCATATATATATACTCCCTACTCTTTTCCCACTCATTAGGTTCAGTTACCCATATTCTAGGAGGGGCGAAGACACACGGGGTATGCCACGTGCTTTCTGTGTCTATCTCTTCTTAGTCGGGATGAGTCTACTTCCTTTCTTTTATTGGGATGATCTGCACTCTCTTCATTGTACTATTACACTTTTCTTTGTTCTTTTTACTACTCACCATTTTAGTACCTCCTTTTTTTCTCCCACAAGCTTTTGGGGCATCTTACTGAGTATCTTTATACTCACCCCTGCTTGGGATTTGCCCGCACTTGGTGTTCCCTTACAGATGATAGAAAGGTTGATCGAGACTATAGAAGAGCGTAAAGGACGCAAGAGCATGGGCTGCGTTCAGTGGTCATAGTATGAGATTCAGGTGTAAGACTCACCAACTGTTTACTTTTTTTACATGTTTCTAGGTTGTGGTACCTTTCGGGTTGGGCACATGATTTTCCCTTTTTATGTTTAGTTATCTTGTCAGTACTTTTCATCACATTACTTTTTCTGTTTAGAAGTAGATGAATGATTGTGGGTGGGTTTTAGTTGTTTGTTATTTGGTTTTCTTTTTACTCTTCACATCTGCATTGAGTGGGCAGTGCGTACATGTACATAAGAAAAGGCCTCCTCGGGATTTTTATGCCTTAGACGCTTTTCACCATCCCCTGGACTATGGAGGCAGACTTGTGGTAGTTGCGGCTCAAGGCCTGTAGGGTCGGGTCATGAAAAAGTGGTATCAGGGGTTGTTTGTTCCTTGGGACATTGTTCGGACGTCCCTAAAAATGAATTATTTGGGATTTATGGAAATATTGTCGACATGTACCGAGAGTGGCTCTCAGGACAGGGAGTCCAGTGATGGTACATGCGTCTGACATGCCCATTCACCAAGACCCTGATAACCCTCTTGTAAACTCAACACGTTGAGACATTTGTTGCAGGGAACTTTGGAACATGCATCTTGTAGGATTGAGTCTTAGACTGCCCTTTTTGCGTCTTCTCCCCTCTATTATTACTGATATATATATGCTTATCTGATCATGGTAATCCTTGATAATTTTCAGGATGCCCCCACAAAAGCAGCCAGCTAGGTTACCCTATCTTGTTCGTGATGACGACCTGGCGAGTGATGAGGTATTTTTTTACGGACCCTCAAGTGATCCCCTTTTGCATAGTGCTTCAGTAGTAGCCCCTCCACCTAGAGAATGGATGTCAGTACCGGCAGCACAGACCGAGGTTGATCACATGCAGAGTGAACTCCGAGACTTCCAATGTTCGCAGCCGCAGATGATCTAGGGGGACCCAGATCCCCAGGCAGCAGAAGACTGGATAGAGTCCGGGGACCGACTTTTCAGGCTAGTACCGATGCCAATGGACCAAATGGTATCCCTAGTTTCTAGAATTTTTCTCAGGACGACCGGGCGTTGGTGGGGGTTGGTTACGCAAACCCAGGATGAGTCATCTCTCACGTGGGATAGCTTCCAGAAGCTCTACCGAGAGGAGTAATCCCCCTCTAGTTTACGCCGTTTTTGAGATTTAGGAGCTTCAGGAGCTAAATTTGGGTGGATAACTGTGGTGCAGTACTCTGCCCAGTTTATCGATCTGACATACTACTCACATGATATGGTCCTCGATAGTTACTTTCAGGAACAGAACATTGAGAACGGTCTTTGTAGGGAGATCCATGCTAGTGTAGTACCCCTGTGCATCAGTACATATGCCGAGATTCTAGAGTAGGTGCTCGTGACAAATAGTATTTTGGATTAGGGATGCCAGCTCATAGGGGCTAGCAGTGGTCACATTAGAGCAGAGTCTTCGGTAACATGCATGTAGTTGAGAGTAGAGCCTCAGTCGAGGAGACCCTACTATGAGAAGACTCAGGGAAAGGGTCATACACTGTATTGTCACTGTAGAGCACCAATGTAGTCTATAGAGAGCTATTTCTATGCTTGTGAGAGATGGGGTCACCTAGCAAGGGACTTCCCGACCAGGTGTGCCGAGAAGTCGTGGCAGACAGTGGGTGCACCGTTGCGGCAGAGGCAGCGTCGTGACCATATATCCCCCAAGGGTGGATAGGGTGGCCCTCAGGGAGGATATACAGGTAGATTGGGAGGACCTAGAGGTAAGGGATGTCGTTTCGATGTCCTTCCACTGCCACCACCAGGTGTCCCACGCCAGGCTCAGGGAGCTGGTGGTAGGGGCCACAGGTAGCTTCTGGCTATGGGTGTTCATGACCCCCCAACACATGAGATGGCCCGAGGTACGCTTTCTGTTTACACTACGCTTGCTTCTGTAAAATTAGACATAGGAATAAGCCACTTTTTTATATTGCTACTTTATGTAAGGGAGTTGGAGCTTCTAGTAGAGGCACTGTCACCTTCACTTAGCCTCAAGCATCCTATGGTATGTGCCTCATTGGTGACCTTTATCTGCAAATAGTGCAAACTGTCATACGAAAGAGAGAGTTTGACGTGGGACCTACTCGTCTTCCCGATGCAACCTTATGATATCATATTGGGCATGGATTTTCCTTCCATGGTTCACACCCAGACTGGCTATTGGTGCAGGCTAGTCTAATGCATCCATTTTGAGGGGATGATGTTCACCATTCTAGGTTAATGAGACCTCATGGCAGAGTATACGGGTATTCTGAACAGGATACCATGACCTTTTTCTCACCATTTGGTGAGCATGGCTCTTGAAGCAGCAGACAATACAGGGACCAGGATCCCTACAGTTGTAGAGGACTACATGTAAGTCTTTCCCGAGGATGTCTCAGGACTACCTCCATGGCGAGATATGGAGTTCTGCATTGACTTTCATCCAGGGAATTCCCTGATAACATGTGCGACTTATTGGATGGCACCCACAGAGCATCGGGAGGTACGACTTTAGCTAGACGACTTTCACGAGAAGTGATTCATTAGGCCTAGTGTGTCCACCTAGGATTCCCTTGTTTTGTTTGTGAAAAAGTTAGATGGATTTATGTAGCTTTGTGTGGTTTATCATCGCCTAAATGAGGCCATGATAAAGAACAAGTACACTTTGTCAAGGATCGACGACCTCTTCGACCAACTGAGAGGTGAAAAGTGGTTCTCCAAGATTGATCTTCGAACCATCTACCACCAATTGCGGGTTTGTGATGTTGACATCCCAAATATGGAATTACATTATCATTTTGGGCATTATGAGTTTCTTGTGATTCCCTTTGGCATGAAGAATTCCCACACCATTTTCATGGCCTTGATGAACCAGATCTTCCTGCCATACATGGACCAGTTAGTGGTTTTCATTATGAATGACATATTCTTCTACTCTGCACCGGAGGGGGAGCATGCAGAGCATTTTAGGATTGTCCTCAACTTACTCCGTCAACACCAGTTGTATGGGAATCTCTTGATGTGTCAGTTCTGGATTCATGAGGTTTAAGTTTTGGGGCATGTCATTACAGAGCAAGTATTGTCCATAGTTCCTGCAAAGATAGAGGCAGTTCTTTATTGGGAGCCACCCAAGAATGCATCAAAGGTGAAGAGCTTCCATGGATTGGCAGGGTACTATAGGAGGATCATGAAATATTTCCCCATGATTTCTGCCCCTTTGACCACATTTACATGGAAGGGACGACCATTCACTTGGAATGATCAGTGCCATAAGGCCTTCGAGGAGTTGAGGTAGAGGCCGAATAGTGCCTCAGTGTTGAGGCTGCTAGAGGAGGGCATTGAGTTCGTGGATTACTGTGATGCTTCAGGATTTGGGCTTGGGTGCGTGCTGATGTAGCAGTAGTTAGTTATTGAATATCGTTTGAGGCAGTTGAGGCCCCATGAGCAGAATTATGCGACTCACGATTTGAAGCTAGAAGTGGTGGTGTTCGCCTTGAGGCTATGGAGAGATTACCTTCTAGGTGAGCGCTTTTTGGTCTACTAAGACCACCAGAGCCTCAAATAAATCTTCACTCAAAGGGATATGAATATGTGGCAGAGGAACTGGATGGAGATTCTATAGAACTATGATTTCGAGATAGTATACACTCCAGAGAAGGGAAACGTAGTAGAAGATGCCCTTAGCATGAAGTCCCAGGCTTGTCTAGTGTGGGAAGATTCAGAGTAGTTGGCTTCCCTATGGCTGACCTTGGTGGAGCAGGACAGTACGAATTTTCTACAGTGGATGGTGGTGACTCCTTCACTCCTTGAGCGTGTGAGAGAGTCACATCAGGGGGATGTCGGCAGCGAGGTACTGCGTGATTAGATATGCACGGGTGACGCACCCGATGGGTATTTTGAAGGAGGGAATCACAATATCCTTTTGCAAGGGTGATATGTAGTACTAGTGGAGATGTAGGAGGAGGTGATTCGGGACTTCAACACTTATCCCTTGGGTGTACATCCCGGTGTGTGGAAAATGTACAAAGACCATGAGTGGCAGTTTTGGTGGTCTGGCATGAAGCTGAGAATAGCTGAGTTCGTTTCTCAGTGTCTTACCTATCAACAGTTGAAGGTAGAAGATCAGGTTCCTGTAGGGTTATTGCAACCCCTTGATATCCTGGAGTGGACGTGGGAAGGCGTATCTATAGACTTCGTCACAGGAATTATGCGCACTATAAAGGTCCACGATTCCATTGGGGTGATAGTGGACCGACTCACGAATTCGGCGCACATCAATGCCATCAGGGAGAAGAGTTCAGTTGAGAGTATAGGGCAGCTGTATGGTCAGGAGATCGTCCGCCTTCATGGAGTACCCTCGACGTTCATCTCCGACCGAGACGCATGGTTTACATCTTGTTTATGGTGAGGAATGTAGGAGGAATTTGGGACTCGAATGTGGATGAGTATATCTTTTCACCCCTAGACAGACGGGCAGACCGATCTCACTATACAAGTGTTGGAGAATATGCTCAGGGCATGCGTGTTAGACATTGGCCTAAGATGGAAGGATCACATGCCCTTGGTGGAGTTCGTGTATAACAATAGTTACCACTCTACTATCGGCATGGAACATTTTGAGGACCTTTATGGGTGTCCATGAAGGTCACCATTGTGTTGGATGGAGGACAGGGAGACCTCCCTCGTGGGCCCAGATTTGGTGTGGATGAGGACGGAGAAGGTTCGAGTCATTCGTGAGCGGATGAGGATGGATCAGAGCAAACATATGTCCTATGAAGATTGTCATCGCGGGTCATTAATGTTCAAGGAGGGGGAACATGTATTTTTGAGGGTCTCTCGATTTCATGGGACATGGAGGCTTGGTCGGGGAGGGAGACTATCCCTGAGGTTCATTGGGCCCTTTGAGATCATGCACAGGGTCGATGAGGTGGCCAGCCGTCTTGATCTACCCCCACAGATGGAGAGGGTGCATGGCGTCTTCCACGTGTCATAGTTGAGAAAATACGTGCATGACCCCATGAACGTAATCAACTATGGAGATCTATCCATTGAGGATGGAGCCACCTTTTTGGAGCACCAGGTGCTGGTTGAGGACTAGAAGGAGCGGACACTGTGTGGACATACCATTCCTTTGGTTCGTGTGCTATTGCATGACGGGAGGGTGCAGGAGAGCACCTGGGAATGGGAGAACCAGATGCGGGTATAGTATCCCAAGTTGTTTTTGTAGTGTTGTTTTTCACTGATGAAAAACTTGAAGGAGGGAATGATGTAAGAACCCCATATTTGAGCGAGTAAGATTTTGAAATTTTCTTGATGTTATTAGAGAGCAGGGCGTTCAGACGACATGGAATTCTGAGCCCAGGTGTGGCCGGAATTAAATTTTAAGTGTGTTCACACTAGACACACCAAATAAACAGAATAACTCTTAAATGGATACTCAGATCGCAAAAACCAAGGGCACTGTTGAGTCCGGAGCATGCCGTTTACCCTAGGAGGTGTGTTACTTTTGCGGGCGCAACCCTTCTGTGGAAAATGCCAGCAGGGGAATTTTTGCAATTTAGCGGCCTCAGGAATGAACATTAAAACTTCAGAATGGAGGCTCAGATTAAAATTTCAAGACCTCCATTGCAATCAGAACGTGGATTTTAATCTTGGGGTAGCTTAACCGCGACCCCGTCGAATGTTCGGGTACAAGCCTACTTATAGGTGTTCAAAATATTAATTAAATTTTTAGTAAATCCCCTAATTAAACACATCCACCACCTCCCCCTTCTCCCCCATCATTTATCCCTAGCAGAAGCACTCTCAACTAAGTAATAAACCTCCCTCAAGCTCCTCTTTCTCTCCAGCAAGACGGTGGTGGCTCTAGTAGACCGTTCGTGAAGCTACAGGCTACGCCCAATGTAACAACCAGAGATTTTTTTAGAATTGTTCTTTTTAAATTCATTTTTGTCTTGTATAATAAACTACACCATAATTAGCTTATTCTATATGCAACACCGTATTAGCTTGCAGTATATGAAACACTATTCTGGGCTCGTGTTACACACAATTTCAAGTTCGTTTTTTGGAAATTATTCTACACCACATTAAGTATAGATTCTGTTTAATGTTTAAATGAAATAAGTTTTGATTATGTTATACGCACCACTAAACATATATTTCACTATACGCATCCCTGACTTGGCTTGCATTAAACGCAATCAAGACCTTCTTCGACAGTGTGTGTAGTATGCAATACCGAGTTTCAATAAACAACGATATGCTATTAAAATATTATTTAAACTAGCTGTTTTGAATAGTAATACCCACTTTTTGAAATATTATAAATTTTATCTTTCAAAATGGACTTTATTTTTTGTTTCGGAATATCGAAATTAGCCGAGAATGAATTTTTGGTATTTTTCTGAAAACATTCAATTTTTGATGAATAGTGAAAACACTAGGTTACTATTTAAAAACCGACTTTTTATTTAAATAATTATTTATTTTATCTAAATATATTTTAGGTCAAAATTGTTACATAATACCTATAAAAGTTCAATTTAATTAATTTGAGTCATTTTATAATAATTTAAGATATATAAAAATTTTATTGAACTTTTCACCGTCTTTTACACACCTCCTAGGAGAATTTGAAATTTTATATAAAACTTAATTTTACCACTTCTCTGAGTGGAATTTTGAAAATATTAGAGACACGATTAATATCAAGGATTAAATTTTGGTTCAATAAGATAAAAATAATTTTTTTGTGAATAGTAACTTTTTACTTATATTTACCACGGTTAAAAGTAAATAGGGTAATTAAGGGTTAAAAAGATATTACTATTATCCTAACACATGTACTAATTCTATTGTATAAGGGTAATTAGACCAAAAACAACTTTAGGAATAAAATATTACCCTTTAGGTCTACTTGTATTAGATTAGGACTTTATTAATATTTTATTTAAAGAAGAGTTAAAATAGTTAAAATCAAAGTTTAATAACAAAAGTTTTTATAATATAGGGTTATACATAAGATAAATTAGACTATAAATATTCATTAGAAATATCAGAATATTTCCTACATGATGGTATTTTATTTATAAATTTTAGACATTATATAATTTAATTTATTTATGACACAATGATGATGCAGTTATTACCTTTCTAATGAAATATTAAAAAAATAGATTTTATAAATACCAAAATAAAATTAATTTGAGACTTTTTATGAATTACACTAATTTTATAGGTTAATATGACATGTTAGTATTTATCTAATTAACTTTTTTCAAACTAATCATGCCGTTATTATTTTCACAAAAATCATGTACCAAATAGTGTCAAAATTGACATAAAATAGTTTTTAAAACAAATATTATATTATTAATTGTTATTCTATTAATAAAAATTCAAGGTTCGACCCAACGACTTACATAAGGTTTTATATATTAATAATGGACCGCATGGGGTTCTTTCGGCTTGTTTTAGTAATTTTATTAACCATATAGTGTAAGAAAACAAAAAGACACGATAAAAGTTAAAATATTTAACTTAGAGTTAAATATAAATGATAAGGATAAAATAGTAACCTAAACTTGTCTAAAACCTATTGGTTGAGAATATTTCTACCCATACCCACATTATCTTCTAAATAAATCAATTTGAAGCTATTAAAACCCTACTATGACTTTATTATAAAATAATATTATATGTTTTACTAAGGTGTCTCTCTCCTTCCTTATAAAAAGGGCACCCCTTCCCTCTTCTCTTCACACCCTTTTGAGCCTTGAAGCTCAGCCAATCATTGAAAATTACTCTTCTCAAACTCTCTAGTTACATCATAGAGGTTATGTTCTTCTCAAAATTCAATCTCTAGTGCCCTAAGAAGAAGCTTAAAGGAGGTGCGTCGAGGAAGAGGTAATCACTTCTACCGATTATTTCAAGTTTTATTTCTTCTTCAACTTCATCTTCTTTAGTTGTTTCATTATAAAGTAATAACATCAGTATCACTAATATTCTAATATGTTATTATAAATATGAAACAACCTCATTTCACCTTCTATCCACCCTACCGAAAACAAAATCACCGCGCGTGCGTACGTACGGAATACCGTGTCCACGCCGTGGTGTAATCAGGTTTTCCACCACCACCTTACTTGGATGCCTATAATGGTGTAAATAATAACTATATATGATTATTATAACATAATACTGATTCTAATATATTATATCATCCACTAAAATTCCATTCAATAAATATGGGAATGATATCATCGCTCGTGCGTACGTACGGATTACCGTCTCCACGACGCGATGAGATTCATTTTCCATGTTAACAATTCAAGAATGATTATAAATTATATATAATAAGTAATAATGAAATATATGAAATAATTATGCTACGAGATTTATGTATATATATATATATATTTCATCTACTTACTCCCATTCAAGTCAATAAGTAAAGGAAAACAACGTTCTTGCGTACATACGGCCTACCATTTCCATGAACGGTGTATTTCATTTCATTTATATATATTATATATATATATATACTGAATATATTAATGATATATAAATCATGATTTAAATTCTGGATGTAAGTAAATCAAGTTATAAGTAATAATAATATCATGAACAACAATTCCAAACACGTACGATAAATAAAATAATTTTACCCAAAACGTTGCATTAACATGGAACTTACAAAGGAACGGGTAATATAAAGTCATAAGTCAACCATATATGATATCATAACAATTAATATGATTATGTAATACATCAATGAAATTATTTAAATAATTATACAAGAGGTTCAGAAACGTACGAAGCATATCAGACCTAAGGTAAGGGATAATTATTCCAATCTCATTCTTATCCTAGATTTTTTATTCGTAAGTATTTACCGGGGTTATGTTTATTATCCCTGTCCATATGTTCTCAACATGTTTTCATAAAATGATTACTTTTCTTCCATGTATTTTTAAAGTCATTTTGACACTTTTTTTAATTTTACCACATTGTATGGAAGGAATCGTTATTTTGATTACCGTATGGGGTACTTTTTGAATTTTCCGGAAAAAGTACGAGAAGAATGTTTTTTTATCTTATACAAAATGAACAGATTTTTACAGTTTCATAATTCCTTATTTTCATTAAGCTTACTCTACAATATTTTATGACTATATTCAACAAAATACTTTTATTTTAAAATTGCATGGCATTTTTTGAAGAGAAAATAATATTGAAGAAGAAAGGATATTTTCCTCAGGGATTCATTTCAAGTGTTATGTCAAAACCATTTTCCATATAAGATGGAATTATTTCATATGTGTATGTTTGAAGTATAATTTATCTATGATTTACATGGTTTAACTTTTTTTATGATGAAATAATATAAATTTTGTTTTTTATGGATTATGTTATGATGGGATGATGTTTATGGAACTCATTTAATACTTTGGGTAATGATGAATGATTTATGTTCATGTTGTGAAACAAGTAATAATGATATAATTATAGGATGGGTGGCACCTATATCTTCATCCAATATATTGGGTAAAGATTTATATCTCAAGAGATAGACATGGCTGGAATGGTCAGTTAATCCGGTTCAGTGATACAGGACTGGAACGAGGAGTGAACTCGACTCAGAAATGGACTTTGTCCACTTAGATGGTCTTGGAAGAAATTCCTTGGCTACTATGGAAATCATATCATGTGATTAATGGTTTTCCACAATTACATGTTTTATTCCCATGCTATTTTATCATGATTGATGTTCCTCTATGATATATGCCTTATATAATTCCAAGATTTATGTCTTTTTTCAAGATTTTGATGTTTAGATTATATGTTAATGTTTTTGCATTAAAATGATTATGGATTGTTTTATATTCTCTATGTTTACCCTTACTGGGCATTTGAGCTAACACTTTTTATGTTTTCTTTTCCCCTGGATTTAAATAATGGTTTTAGGTAAGAATATAAATGGGGATGATCTTTAGGGATATTTTGAAGATCTTTCACCAAGATTAGAAGATTATATTCCGAGTTTCCAAAGACACTAAATTATTACGGTCCTTTGCTGTTTGTTTTTGTTAAGTATTAAGTATTGTGAAAAAGTAATATAATGTCCCTATACGTCAAGCATTGGGTTTCTACAGTTGTTATTAAGGGTTTGGTTTAGTCAACCTTTAGGATGAAAGTATTTTAATGAGATCCCTAGAGATATTTCTATAGTATGTCTAGGGATGTCCCTACGGTTAAGTATATATATAGGTTATACTACAATAATTACGGTAACAATATTAGAATTAAGCCTAAGATGTTAGATATTTATGTTACTCTCCCTTGATTATGATTTTGGCCTCTCACACTATCTTTTTGGGTTTTAGAAAATGTCTGGAAAACGAAGATTTACGATAATGGAAGATATGGTGGACAATGAAATGATATTCTTCACGAGAAACCCAATGGAATTGGATCTGAAAGTCCACATATCATTATTATGCCTAATCAGAAATCTCATCATATGATCAATAATCTCAACTTTGGTAAGTTTCCTGACATAGCTAATAAGAGAAATATAGAGTTTCATGATGATCCCAGAGGAAAGAAAGTTCAATTTCCCACATGTAAATCATGTGGGAAGAGGCATCAAGGAGAATGTTTCAAAGGAACTGGAAGATGCTTTGGGTGTGGAAATGAATGACACGAATCCAGTAAGTGAAAAGGAAAAGGTTCAGTTAACACAATGGACTAGGATAATGGTATTTCTATGAAATCAACAATGATTAAATGTTATAAATGTGGAATGTATGGGAATTATGCCAACCAATGCCCTATGGGAAAGTCTCATGAAGAGAATCATCATTTTCGTATGGGTAGTATTTATATAGATGATGATCAAGAGACTACAAATGATATGTGAGATGAATGAATTTTTGAACCTCGGTCATTGGTTTAAGAAGGTAGTGGAATGATTTATGTTTATCAAGAGCTATGTTGTATAGATAATGGTAATATGGAATAAAGACACATTTAACGATTGTTACACTATTTTTTTTCCTAAAATATTTGAAAGTATATGTTGAATGGTACTGGTAACCCTGAAAGGATAATTCACATATTTTTGGAAAGTAGATGATATGCGCATAATGAATGGATATGGAGATAATCATATGATTTATAGTATTGATAAGCTCATGGCTGATATAAGGACAATGTGATATCATGGATTGAGTGTATAGAAATTTTGGGAATTCGGTATGTCGAAAGAGTTAACTTTTGACAACATTCATGTTTTCACTAAGGTTCAATAGGTATTCATTTTTCAAGAGAATACATGATTAAGGTATTCACATGTTTGGAATGTGACCAACATGATATATGATATATGGGGGATAAATTATGGTATTCACATGCTCAGTAGATGACATTTCTAGTAATTTGTTTCGTTATACTATGAGCTTGGACAGATGTATTTTGGATAAGACTAAAGATTGGAATGAATTAGGTTAGACATAAGATAGTATTGTTTAAGGCTAAAAGTTTTTTCTATTTTATTGCAGGAATGTTATTATAATGTAGTTTTAGAGAAAGGGACAACCTACAGGATGTGAGACAACCTGTCGCGTCAGACGGGGTTTTGGGAATCAAACCCACAACAGAAGTGCGAAAGGCCTTTATCACCGACCACTGGACTACAGGATGTCTCAGGTTAGTAGAAACTAGTTTAATTATATTAATCACTATGATAGATGAAGTATAAGTCAATTTTTGGAATCATATACGATTAACCTCGCCATAGATGGTCCTATGTATATTTGATAAAATTTGCTAACCTTATGTTTGAGACAGATAAAATTACCTAGAATTCTATCGAATGACCTGCTAACCCTTCACAAAAGACAAATTCAATTTCATTTCATTAAGAGATGAAGTGGAAATTGTTCGAGGAACGAGAAACTTTGAGATTGTATGAAAATACCGTAAGTATTTCTTTTAATTCCAAAATTCTTCAACGTTAGGGAAATGATCTTGAAAACCAAAAAATGTTGTCCTAGTGTCCTTATATCCGATGAATCAGATGGTACCTTAAATCATCAAAAAATTATGGCTTCGTGATTGTTGGATTTTTCGTAGCCATCTTCTCTACCACTCTCTATCAGAACATGATGGTTAGATTTCTCTTCCATATCCATATTTTCATCTATGTTCTCCAATTTGGAAACCCAGTGTTTAGTTAATGTGGATAACAGTTATGTTTCATACTTTAGTTTATAAAGATATGGTTTGGTATTCCTTTTTACGATGTGGGGTTCTATTAATGAAACTTTCTAGTAGTAAACCAATTATAACCCCAACGAATTTCGTGGGTGAAGTTCATTTTAAGTGGGGTAGAATGTAACAACCTGAGATTTTATGAGAATTATTCTTTTTAATTTCATTTATGTCTTGTGTTATACACTAAACCAAAATTATCTTGTTCTATATGCAACACCGTATTAGCTTGCAGTATACACAACACTATTCTTGGCTCATGTTACACACAATTTCAAGTTCGTTTTGTGGAAATTATTCTACACAAAATTAAGTATAGATTCTGTTTAATGTTTAAATGAAATAAGTTTTGATTATGTTATACGAAACACTAAACAGAGATTTCACTAAACGCAACCCTAACATGGCTTGTATTACGCGCAATCAAGACCTTCTTCGACAGCGTGTGTAGTACACAATACCGAGTTTCACTAAACAATGATATGCTATTAAAATATTATTAAAACTAGCCGTTATGAATAGTAATACCCAATTTTTAAAATTTAATAAATTTTATCTTTCAAAGTGGACTTCATTTTGGGATTTGGAATATTGAAATTATCCTAGGATGAATTTTTTGTATTTTTCTGAAATCTTTCAATTTTTGATGAATAGTGAAAACACAAGGTTACTATTTAAATACCGACATTTTATTTAAATAATTATTTATTTTATTTAAATTTATTTTAGGGCAAAATTGATACATTATACCTATAAAAGTTCAATGTAATTCATTTGAGTCACTTTATAATAATTTTAGATATATAAAAATTTTATTGATCTTTTCACCATCTTTTACCCACCTCCTAGGAGAATTTGGAATTTTATATAAAATATAATTTTACCACTTCTATGAGTGGAATTTAGAAAATCAGAGAGACATGGTTAATATCAAGGATTAAAATGTGGTTCAATAAGATAATAATAATTTTTGGTGAAGGGTAACATTTTACTTTTATTTACCACGATTAAAAGTAAATAGGGTAATTAAGGGTAAAAATGATATTACTATTACCCTAACACATGTCCAAAATCTATTGGATAAATGTAGTTTGACCAAAAACATCCTTAGAAATAAAATATTACCCTTTAGGTCCACATGGATTAGATTAGGAAATTTATTATTATTTTATTTTGAGAAGAGTTAAAATAGTTAAAATCAATGTTTAATAACTAAAACATTTTTAATATAGGTTTATACATAAGATAAATTCAACCAAAAAAATTAATTAGAAATATAAATCTATTTCCTACATAATGGGATTTTATTTATAATTTTTAGACATTAAATAATTTAATTTATTTATGACACAATGATGATGCAGTAATTACCATATTAATGAAAGATTAACATAATTGATGTTATAAATACCCAAATAAATGAAATTTGAGACATTTAATGAATTACACTAATTTTCAAGGTTAATATGACATGTTAGTATTTATTTTATGAAATATTTTAGAACTAATCATACTTTTATGATTTTCACAAAAATCAAGTACCAAATAGTGTCAAAATTGACATAAAATAGTTTTTAAAACAAATATTATATTATTAATTGTTATTCTATTCCTAAAAATTTAAGGTTTGGCCAAATGACTTATATAAGGTTATATATATTAATAATTCACAACTTGTGGTTCTCTTGGCTTTTTTTAATAAGTTTATTAACCATATAGTTAAAAAAACTAAAAGACACGATAAATGTTAAATTATTTAAATTAGAGTTAAATCTAAATGATAAGGATAAAATACTAAACTAAACTTGTCTAAAAACTAGTTTTTGAGAGGATTTCTACCCATACCAACCTTAAATTCTAAATAAATAAATTTGGAGCTATTAAAACCCGAATATTAATTTATTATAAAATAATATTTTATGTTTTCCTAGGGTGCCCCTCTCCTCCCTTATAAAAAGGGCACCCATTCCCTCATCTCTTCGCAACATTTTGAGGCCTGAAACCTGGTCAATCCCAACCAATTCCTCTTATAAAACTCTCTAGTTACATCATATAGGTTTTGGTATTCTCAAAAGACCAAATCCTTTTCCCTAAGAATATGTTTAAAGAAAGTGCGTCAAGGAAGAGGTAATCTCTTCTACCGATTCTTTCATGTTTTCTTTCTTCTTCAAATTCTTCTTCATTAGTTGTTTCATTATAAAGTAATAAAATCAGTATCACTCATATACTGATATGTTATTATAAATATTAAATAACCACATTTCACCTTCTATCCATCCTACGGAAAACGAAATCACTACACGTGCGTAAGTACGGAATACCATCTCCACGTAGTGGTGTAATCATTTTCCCCCACCACCGTACATGGATGCGTATAATGGTGTAAATAATAATTATATTTAATTATTATAACATCATACTGATTCTATGATATTATATCATCCACTAAAATTCCATTCAATAAATATGGGAATGATATCATCGCTCGTGCGTACGTACGGATTACCGTCTCTACGACGCGATGAGATTCATTTTCAATGTTAACAATTCAAGAATGATTATAATGTATATATAATAATTAATAATGTAATATATGAAATAATAATGCTATTGGATTCATGTCTATATATATTTCATATACTTACATCCATTCAAGTCAATAAGGAATGGAAAACAACGTTCATGCGTACGTTCGGCCTACCGTATCCATGAATGGTGTATTTCATTTAATTTATATGTCTATTATATAAATATATATACTGAATAAATATATGATATATAAATCATGATTTATATTTTCGAAATAATTAAATCAAGATATAATTAACAATAATATAAAGAACAACAAGTCCAAACACGTATGATAAATAAAAATATTTTACCCAAAACACTGCTTTAACATAGAACTTACAAAAGCACAGGTAATATAATGTCATAAGTGAACCATATATGATATCATAAAATTAATATGATCCTGAAATAAGTCAATGAAATTATTTAAATCATTATATAGGTGTTTCGGATACGTACGAAGCATATCATACCTATGGTAAGGGATAATTATTCCAATCTCATTCTTATCCGAGATTGTTTATTCGTAAGTATTTACTAGGGTTATGTTTATTATCCATGTCCATATGTTCTCAAAATGTTTTCATAAAATGTTTTATTTTCTTCCATGTATGTTTAAAGTCATTTGTACCCTTTTTCTACTTTTACCGTATCGTATGAAAGGAATCTTTCTTTTGTTTACCGTATGGGGTACTTTTGGACGTTTCCTACAAATGTACGAGAGGAATGTTTTTTTAAATTATACGACATGAACAGATTATTATGGTTTCATAGAGCCTTATTTTCATTAAGCTTACTCTACATGATTTCATTTCCATTTTCAACAAAATACTTTTATTTTAAAATTTCATTCCATTTTTTGAAAAGAAAATGATTTTTAAGAAGAAAGGATATTTTCTTCAAGAATTTATATCAAGTGTTTTAGCAAAACCATTTTCTATATAAGATGGCATAATTTCATAAGTGTATGTTTCAAGTAAAATTTCTCTATTATTTATATGGTTTCAATTTTCTTATGATGAAATGATATCCATTTTGTTTTGTATGGATTATGTTATGATGGGATGATGTTTATGAAACCGATTTTATACATTGGGTAATGATGAATGATTTATGTTCATATTGTGGCACAAGTAATAATGATTTCATTATGAGATGGGTGGGACCTATATCTCCCTCCAATTCATTGGGTAAAGATTTATATTTCATGAGATAGACATGGATGGAACAGTAAGTTAATCCAGTTCAGTGATACATGACTGGAACAAGGAGTGAACTCGATTCTGAAAGGGACATGGTCCACTAAGATGGTCTTGGCAGCAAAGCCTTGGCTACTATGGAAATAATATCATGTTCTTAATGGTTTTACACAATTACATGTTTTATTCCCATGATATTATATCATAATTGATGTTCCTTTATGATATATTCCTTACATACTTCCAAGATTTATGTCTTTTCTCAATATTATGATGTTTAGATTTTATGTTCACGTTTTTTCATTCAAATGTTTATGGATTGTTTTATGTTCTCTATGTTTACAATTACTGGGCATCTAAGCTCACCCTTTTTATGTTTTCTTTTCCCCAAGATTTAAAGAAAAGTTTTTGGTAAGAAAATAAAAGGGGAAGATCATTATGGGAGATGTTGAAGATCTTTCACCAAGATTAGAAGATTATATTCCGAGTTTCCAAAGACACTAAACTATTACGGTCTTTTGGTGTCTATTTTTGTTATGTATTATGTATTCCGAAAAAGTAATGAAATGTATATTTAAGTAAATATTTTGGTCTCTACACCCAATGAGGTAGGAGTTTGCGTATTCATTTTTAAATTTTGTATATAACTTTGAACTCAAATTCCAATGCAGATGTGATTTTTAATTCTCATGAGAAATACATATTTGTGTCGGGATTGATTTGAGCATCCCAATGGTCCTTTTGGAACGAATTTCTGAGTCTCGGGGTGTCCAGGGTGACCCTTGGATGTTTTCCGGCCAATTTTACCTGTTTTACAGTTGTTCTAGGGGTTTTTGGCTGGCTTCAGGTGGTCCGGGACAACAGCATGTTGCGGTACGGCTCCCAGGAGGTGGCACGGTCCCATGCGGTGGCGGTGGACTCCCAAGTTGCCGGTTCGGGGTGCGATGAGGGTCGCGGCACGTGACCCCGAGTGGGAGACCACGAACCGCCGAAGGAGGGTATTTGCATGGGACAGGGACCCGCCTTGAGGGACGCTCACCCGGGGGGACCGATGGTCAGCGGTCAGGCCGGCCAGCACGAACCAGCTGGGCCGGGCCGGTCTAACCCTAATGGGTTTCCCCCTTGTCTTAGAACACTCATAACATCCACTACGTGTGTCTATTTTGTGTGTCGTCTAGGGAAGTGAAATCCTTGGATTGAAGAGAAGATTTTTAGATATTCATGGAAAATTTAAATTCCCGAGACAGGGGCTTGGTAGAGCGAGACGCTCGTTAAGTACCTCATTGGGAATCTTCTTTCGGATGGTGGGAACACATACGAAGTTCGTTTAAGGCACCGTCAGCAGAGTTATGACCCTAGAGTCTATACGAATTTGTCAAGGGTGGTTTTAGGAATTGAATACATAGTTGAAATGTGGGCCCCATGGGCCTTCTTTTATGCTATGAGCAACGTTTTGCGAATTTTTCATCAGACGTCTATTCGGGGTGAATGAGCTTTTGTTTTGGAATGTTTTTTCGAGAACATCATGATGGCACAGTTCGCCTGACCTTTTTGGGGACTGAGGTGTGGGTCCCATGAGACGTTGTATGGGCATAAAGCGGTGTTGAATAACTTTTTTGTCAGGATTCCGTTTTTACTGAGTAAATAGTCTATATCATGTGTTTTTCCGTGAGGGTTACAACAGTGTAATCTGTTTTGGTGTTCCAAGCCACTTTCGAGATCTCATTAAATGTGGAAACATGAAAGGGAATTGGTCAGAGGTTCCTTTGACACACTCTAACCCAATGCATGGTTGCGATGTTAGCGACACCCAGTGATGGCATGGGAAGCGCATAGTTATTCTACTAGTTTTGAGTTTACCCTCTAGCGAGGCTGGGCAGTGGGTTAACCACCAGCATATCAGGGTTTACCTTGCAGCAAAGCTAGGCAGTGGGTTACCCGTCGACCTTAGGTTTTACCCTCCAGTGCGGCTGGGTAGTGCATTACCCGTTGACCTTAGGGTTTACCATCCAGCGGGGTAGGACAGTGGGTTACCCTTTGACATTAGGGTTTACCCTCGAGAACGGATCGACAGTGGGTTACCCGATGAAATTTTAGGGTTGACCCTCCCTTAGGTATGGGCAGTGGTTCACCAGACAACCTTTTAGGGATAACCCTCCATTTGGGCTGGGCAGTGGGCTACTTGACGACTTCTTTCAGATTCAACCCTTCCTATGAGGCTAGTTAGTGAATTTTCTCTCTGATTACAAGAGCAGGACTCATGGCTTCACAGTTCAATGATGAGGCAGCTTTGGAATGCGGGACATTTGGGCAACCGTGATGGATCTCCTTAGAACTGTTGGAGTCTTTTCCTGGATGATCTTGGAGATAGAGATCAGCTTTCACACTCGTTCGGGTTTCTTGTGGAGCATATATATATAAACTCTACTTTTTTTCCCACACCTTTGGTTTAATTAACTCCTTCTAGGAGGGGTGAAGACTCATGCGGTATGCCACGTGATTTCTGTGTCTAGCTCCTCTTGGTCGGGATGAGTCTACTTCCTTTATTTTGTTGGGTAGAGTTGCACTCTCTCCATTGTAGTCTTACACTGTTTTTTGTTCTGTCTACTGCTCACCATTTTAGTACCTCTATTATTGCTCCCTCGAGATTTCAGGGCTTCCTACTGAGTATCTTTATACTCACCCATGCTTAGACTTTTCCCGCACATGATGTGACCTTGCAGACGATAGATAGGTTGATCGAGACTATGGAGGAGCGTATAGGACACATGAGCTTGGGCTGCGTTCAATGGTCGTAGTGGGCCTTTCAGGTGTGAGACTGCGCAATTTGTTACTTTTGTTTACCTGTTACCGGGTTTTGGAACCTTTCGGGTAAGGGGCGTGTTTTTCCCTTTTTCTATTCAGTTATCTTGTCAGTACTTTTCTGCACTTTACATTTTCTATTTAGAAATTCATTCATGACTGTGGTTGGGTTTTAGCTATTCGTTATTTTGATTTCTTGTTTACTTTTCACTTCTTCATTGAGTGGGATGTGTGTATAGGTACTTAGGAAAAGTCCATCCTGAGATTGTTAGGCCTTCGGCCCTTGTCGCCAGCCCCTGGCCTATTGAGTCGGGTTTGGGGTAGTTGCTGCTAGAGACCAATAGGGTCGGGTCATGAAAAACAACATCCAGGTTGTGTTTTCTTATCCTAAAAACATCATAAAAATAAAAAAAATCATTCGGAATTTATGCACAAATTCAATGTGAGGGGGTTTTTAAAAACACATAGATTAATTTGTTTAATTATTTTGATCAAAAAATACATAGAACATATTATAAATGTAGATAGAGTATTTAAATATTAATCTATATTTCCTCTCCCCTAGACTAACTGAATAATAAATTCTAATAAATTCTCTCAAGAACATTTCATAAGAAAATACATATAAAATAAAAATTTAATTGAATATTGTGGATTAAATATACAACCTTGTGTTTATTCATTAGTTTTATGGAGGAGCATGGACTCCCATTTTTGGGTATTTCCAAAAAAATTTAGGGAAATGATTTACCTATTATCGATACAGCATAAAGGTTTATTTTTAATCTGTTATTGGATCTCAAATTCAAAAAATATAAAATAATTAGAAATTATATATTGTCCATTTCACTTAGTAGAAAGTTTAATAGGAATGATCTTAATTCATGAAAATAATACAATCACTTTATCTCTAAATTTAAAGATTATTTTTTGAATAATTTTTCCATTTATATATTTTTCCTTCCCCTTGTACAATATTGATTTCTCATAAGCATCCCTTCTATTCTCTTTGAGTTCCATAAGTCGCCTATAATTTCCACCTTTACGAATTTCCTAGTTTATCTTCTTCATATCGTAGTACTCCTTATAATGCAATTCAACATGATTGTGACATTTCTTTCATTAAACTATCCTATAGGGGTAATACCTGATTGGTTTTGTAGGAAGGACAATATTCCCACAATGCACCTTTAATATTTTTTATCCAATATTTTCTGTTAGTTTGGACTACCTTTTTTATAATTCAATTTACCTCTATAATCGATATCTATGTTTTCACAATTATTATGGGTGATAAGAATTTCAGGTCTATTAATTCACTCTATATATCCTCATATGGGATTCTATGTTGTTGTTGTAGGGAACATGGGTTTCTTTGTACAATTTCTCTCCAATGAACGAGTCATATAAGTTTATCTGAATTGGAAGTTCTACCTTATAAATTTTGTGTGACCTACACATGTGGTATGTAGCTGGATTTTCACATGTCAAATTGTCCTTGAACTCTATGTGGAATTATTTTAAAATAATCATCCATCTCACTATCCTAGAAATTTCATCATTTCCTTATTCACATACCTGAGTGTCGTATAGAATGAATAAACTGTAACTTTACATACCAAAGAGAATATTGAAATTTTTATGATGTAATAAAAATTTAAAAAATTATTCTCAATTGATTAATAATTTATTTGGGATGTTTCTTGACTATGATATGTTTATATTTTCAAATTTATATGTCCATAAACTTTTAGGGACATCACAACTACCACATATTTTTCTAAATTATCACACAATATCTACAAGTTTTTATTCCAATTAGTTTGGTAGATTATATTCCATATGATCAAACACTCTATAAGATTTTAAAATTATTTTTTCCATGATTCATAAAATAAGAATCCATTTTTATTTTTAGGTATGTAATTTAATGGAATTTTTTTTACTAAAATAATGTATAATTCATCTATAAAACCCATTATTATATAAATATTATATAATTTTTCTAACAGTGGTATCATAGGAACATTTTAAAATCACATTAATTATTCCTTATCCACTTAAATCGCCTATTTATAAAATATGTGTCTTAAAAACATTCTGTTAACCCCCATAATAAGGTATTTTTGAATTTTAGAACTAGTTTTTCTATAATGAATTTCTATAAAATCATATCCATAATTTTATGATAACATCAAAATTATGTTTTATAAATAGATAAATTTTTATTGAGTACCTACAATAAGTACTCAATGATGTCTGAAATGATTCCTAACATGAAAGTTTTTGACATACATTGGTAAATTAAAATTATAAAGGGAAACCATTGGTAATAAAACATACTAAATGGGAATTTTATTGATTTATAGGCATGGTCTTCTAGATCTACTGGATCTTAAAAAATGCATAGAAAATCAATCATAAAAATAATAGTGACCCTTCTCCACCAACCTATCTAATATGTTGTCTATGATGGGAATGGGGAATAGGTCCATTATATGCACATGTTTCAATTTCTTGTAGTCAATCAAATATCTTCATCACTTCTAAATTCTTATTGTATCTAACTCATTAATCTCAATCTATACGATTGAATATCTAGTTTTATATTGTAAAATTTTAATGGGGCATTCCCACTGGTAGTCTGATATTGGTTATTTTATTTTCACTCATAAAATTCTATCTAATTATTTTGTAAAACTTCAATAGGGGATATGTTGAAACTCTTTTAGGTGTGTCTCAATAGTTTATATTCACCTTTTTGAAAAATACTTTACATACAGGTGGTAGGGATAATCCCTGGAATATTTCACAATGCCCAAACTATTGTCCTAATCTTTTGGTTCATAGTTTATAAAAGATGATTCCATTAATTGGGTTTTAGAGTTTTTGAAATCATTATAAAAATTATATTTTTTTCCTTTAGAAAATATCATTTAATGTTTGATTAAATATAATTCAATTATAATTAAGGCGGTTTTAAAATTTTGTTTTCAACTCATTATTATCCAGGTATGACTCCTTCACATGTAAAGCATAAATTTCATTAATTTGTTTGAGTAAATCAGTAAAATAATTTTCTTAAAAAATATTTAAATTTTTCCTTATATATAATAGTTTCATGATTAAGATCATATTCAAAAATAGAATCATTATAGTTGTTAGGTGTCTCCAAAATTATTCAAAATCAAATAACATTTTCAAACATTTCAATTACTTCATTTGAACAACATGGTAACTCAAAATGGTTCAAAGTAAATTGTGTTTCCTCATCATGTGGTTAATTTATTAAATAAGGAATATTAAAATACAATATATTCTATCAAATATACAATGAAAGTGTCCCTCTATCGACATTTATTTTCATTTATAACATCTTGTAATGTGGATTACATATAATAATAGTACAGTTAAATTAACCTATTTATTTCTTTATGTTATGAATTTAGTAATAATTTGGGAAAAATACATATACACTTAACTAAAAATACTCAATACCTATAAATAGATAGTTATTGAATTATTTATCTAGTTTTAAAACCAATCTATTTTGTTTGAGATCTTCTATTTCTAGTAAATAATAAACAAAAGAATTACATAAATCAATACTCATGAATTTCGTTGTGCAGTCAAAAGCGTTTGTTCTCCATTGGTTCATGGGATAATGAATGTACCTAGGTTTTTATCTTTCCTATGTATTTTTTGGGTAATGAGGAAATACACAATTCTACTTAAATTTACATTCTCATTTCCTTGAAACTTTATCTCCATGATTCACATGTCTTGGATAAATGTTTCATACCCTGTGATTTTTCAAATGGATTACAACAAAAGAATGTTGATATAAAAATTAATTAATATCATTATAATCTATTATTTTATACTATCTTAATTTATTTTATAGGGTGTTTTTACTCTTTAACAGAATCTATTATGGGGTTGACTTAGGTTTTCTGTATTTTCCATTCTTTTTTCCTTTTTAAAGTATATTTTCTCTAATTGTAATTATTATTTAGAATATTTTTTGAGGAAATAATATTTAGGTTTATTGGGATATCCACTTCTATCTATGATCTATATGGTTTATTCATTAATTTTTTATTTCTCCATGAAACTCCTTACTATGATAATATTAACATTTCTCGTATGGTTAAGAATTGAAAGAGTAAGATGTTTACATACTTCTCATGTTTTCATGCTGTTGATGATATTAATTATATGTTTGAACTCTAATTATTGCTTCTTCAGTTCTAATCAATTTTCTTAATAGTATTTTTTTAATGGTGTGAAAATCCAATAGATTTTTAAATAATTCCTTCATGGAGGTTTCTTTATATTTTCTTTACTGAAAACATGGAGATAATTTGTAAGTGCCTCTTTGAAAGTATGTTTCTAGAATGATTATTGACGTTTTTTGGATTTATTGTCCTTACTACTATTGGATCTCAGCTCCAAGTTGAGGTTTAGAATATTCCATCAATAATATTTTCATTTTAATTTTTTATGGTATGATATTTGAAACATTGAACTAAAAAATTATTTCTCATATGGACCACTATCGATGTAGTTATTCAAAGAGTGATAAAGTAAATATGCCCTAAGAGGTGTAATAGGTGTTGTTTATTTTAAATGTATCATAATTAATTGACATACAATAAATGATAATTAATTAATTTTATTTTCATGTGAAGTAAATTTGGAACATTATACCACATACACTTTTCATATGGTAGATCTCATCCTGGTTTATTTTGAATTTTGTGAGATACTCTCAATATTTTCTCCTATATCGAAAGTGAAATTTTATATCATTTGTCCTACATAGAAAGTATATAGTATGTTTCATTTATTTTCTATCAGTAACTAGTGAAGTAATACAAATAAATGATGTTCTAAGAAGGGTTTATGTGATAATGAGGTTATCAACTCCTTAAAAATTTCATATTACTCATACAGGGTTTTCCCGCTATCTTGTTTGATTCAAGGAATTTCATTCATTAGCATGTTACTCATTAATGAAGGGTAATATATATAGTGTAAATCATTAGCAACCTCATCCCAGTCATTGACCTCTCTAATATAGATGTTATAAGTCCACTCATTTTTCAATCCTCAAGAGAGAAGTAAAAACAATAATAGATTTATCTAAAATATATTATATTACTATTTAACTCTTATTATGAAAATCTATGAAATTTCAGTAGTAAATTAATGATTCCAATTCAAAATCAAAATCATACTGATTATTGGGTTGTTATTTCTAATTATCATTATTGATATGAGTGAGTGACATTATCTTGAGAATCTATTCAATTTTGATTGATTTTATTCCATAGATTCAATTTATATGGAAATTATTTAAGGAAGAATATATTAGTATGTTGATTTAGTCAATGGAATAATTACAAACACTCTCTCTAATTATTCATTGATTCTTAAATTCCTGATTCATTCTATCATAGTGCATTCAACCTTTGGATCAATTTTTTTTTCTGAAATGAATTAGATCTTATGACATGTTTATTATATTTCATATAAAAATAAAAAAAATATTGGACTCCCTATAAACACTATTGGTTGATAAGAGTCATGTTATAAGGACCTCATTAAATAAATTATGAATCTAAATTTAATGTAGTAAAAGTGAGGCTCATGTTCTCTTTATAAAAGAGAGTGTTTTGAGTGTTTTCCTCTTTTTCATGATATTTTATGTGTGTGAAATAAATGGTTTTATTGTATTTGATATAATTTAATTATTAAAATGAACATTAATAACCTTGGATAGCACAATAACATCAATTAAGTCATGTTTCATTTATTTTAATCACATATTCTCTCTCAAAACAAGTAAAACCTCACCTGATTATCCTCACCTAGATGTTTCTACTTATTCATAGGAATGCAATAATACCTATAATATCTAAATTCACATATCAAAATAAATATATATATTAAATTACTCCTATATCATACAAATTATTATGATTGAGATCAACTGAGAGTGAACAAAAGTGTCATGTCTGTGAAATTCTGTGAAAGTTGTAAGATACATTACAAAAGTGTATTAATAAAGAAATAAATTAATCAAGAAAAAAATTCAAATAAATCCATATCAAATGAAGGGAAAATATTAGAAACAAAAATATATAATTCATTAACATTTTGTTAGGTAAATATACTTAGATAATCCACTAGGGTATAAATGTAAGATAACTGGAGTATTACAATTAGACGAAATAAAAGAAAGGGGAAATCTGATCAACTCTCGATTTGATAATTATGGAAGTGTCCTCCACTATTAGTTAATATTTACCTATTTATAGAAGAAAAATTTTATGTTCCTCGTATATTTAATTATTGTGTCCACAAGAGAATAACCATTATTATTTCAATCTCTAATGATTAGGGTATTTCTTAAACAATTCTCAAATTATTCTCCCAAAATCCTCTCCATTTATTTTTTTCACCTATACAACTTGAGAGTTAAGCAATGAGCACCACTTGAATAATTTTGTAATAAAATTACACTCCCATTACAGATATCTATGCACACACCAGAATAGTCAATGTTGTAATTATACGACGCATTGTGAGTCCAGTGGGAAATAGTTCTACTTGAGGGTTTATATAGGGTGAGTGGGAATATTTTTGGGTAAATCACACACTAAAAAGGGTTTGGTTGGTTTTTTAAGTGGGCTTAAAAATGATGGTCTTGGTCTATGTCTATGTATGGTATTTAATTCATGTTACTCATTCATCAAATGGTTTTTTATTATATGAAATTAAAAGTGGTCATCATAATAGAGTGAGCTTGATTTAGAGTTTGAATATTGTTTATTATGAGCACGAAGGTTCTTATGATTGAATCAATTCAAACATTTTCATGGATTGGTATGGATAATGGGGGACCTTATGAATCCTTCAAATATAATTTACAACCCTAACGTTATCTCCAAGAATTGTTTAGGAATTCTTCTTCATGTTAAACATGATTGTTTGAGTTCTAACTCATTTATTAATTCTACAGTCAACATTAACATTAATTCCATCGTTTTAAAAAAAATTCATTCAATTATTAAAAATCATCATCCTTTATCATAATAAAGTGAATATTTATTTTTTTCATCAAATGAACTTTATAAACCTTTATAATGTTTAGTGGATATTGTTTATCATCTTCAAATGAAAATAAATTATTGATTATTACAATGGTCTCAAGAATCATTGAATTTATTTCAATAAAAGGTTATGTATTTGGTATATTTTACCATGAACACAACACTAACTCACATGATTCATGTTTTCCTTTGATCATGTAAGCCTAACATCTTCATCATCATTGTTTTTGGGTTGGCATAAATATATAATGTTTTGACAAGAATTTCCTCAAGCACCTGCTGCACACTTCCCTTAAATCAATGTGGGCCTAGAATTATATATCATTGAGGCCCATTTGTATTCAATAAAACTATCATCAAAAGTAAACCAATTAGTCACATTTGATACATCCTTATTACAATGTGGATCGTTAAAATATTGTGCTTATTTAAACTCATATTCATCATATTTGGATCATAGTGACATTCACTAACATAAACCCATCTCAAGATTGATTACTCTTGTCTCAAACTACATATTTTTTTAACTTAGATAGGTTTTATGTTGGAAGGTTATCTTCGGCATGGTACATATCAAGATTTATTTATTAATTCATGTATTAATGAATTTGAAATAGTCTCAACATGTCAACAAGGACTCACCTTAATGAAATTTGATCCATTTTCCAAATATTTTTTCTTCATCAATTTGGATTCCTCGGTTTTTGTTCGGTATGCATCATAAGATAGAGTTCCTTAATTTTAGGCACTAATGTATTAGGTGTTGAAATATCCCAATTAATTGAATGTGAAGGAATTGTATCTTTAACATTTAATGTTTTACAATAAGGTGTATATGAGGCATGATTGGTTGATTTTTTCTACAGAAGGTCTCGTTGATTAGGTTTTTCTCTTCCATTAGAAGAAGTCGTGTTCAGTTGAATTATCCAGAATGGTTATTTGGTGGGATTATTATTATGAATTATACATGGTTGGTCAAGTGATCATTCCTCCTTCATATAGAAGGTTTTTAATACACATGGTATGTTGAGTTGTCATGAGTTGGAGAGATCTATCCTAATAGTGTACTAGTGTGATCTGTAGATTGATCCAGAGATCTTTATACGGTTAGTTTAATTTTTTTTACATGAAATATCGTGAGTAGTTTACGAAAAAAAATCATGGTCACTTTATGGATGATAAATGTCTTGACTCTAAGCTGGGAGATGTTCTAAATTAAACAGAAAATGGAGATATTAAAAAATAAAGAAAAATCCATATTAATTAAAATCAATTAAATTTTCATGAGGATAATGATATTTAATGAAATTTATGTTCTTGAATTTTAAATTCAATGTGATATTATAACATCCACCATTAATCAATATTTTGAAAAAAAAAATTAATTATAAACATATTTGAATTTGAAAATGAATTTTAATATTTATAATCCCTAATTCAAACTAAATTTAAATAAATAATCAAAAAATCAAATTTTTATGTTATATATATAAATTTTCAAAAATAATAATCCAAATTAATTTCAAAATTAAAATAATTCCCTATTATAGTTCATTCCCCTGAAAACATGGTGAAAACAAATTACTTACCAATCTTTTAAAATGGTTTTAGGGTATATAAATAGTGTACTTGGAAAAAAAATATATAAAGTATCACTTTATAAGTCATCTAGAGACCCATTTCCTAAAATCAATTTTTTAATACATAGAAAATGGGTAAAAAAATTTACTTTGGGAATCTATTCTTGTACGATAACTTACTATTGAGGTATGAAAATATTATAACATTTTTTTTAATATTTGGGTTATTTTATTAATGTTTTAATACACACACATATATATATAGGTATACATTAATGTTAAATAAATGTTTTATTGAAATTAAAAACATGTTGATACCCCATCCACTTTATATAAATCATTTTCTAAATGGATTTATAAGTTAACAACATATGTATTAATGTTATTGGTTGTTTCTAAGCATTAAATGGATGCTGGCATTTCTTGGTGCAATGTGATTGTGATACTTTATAAGAGGTATATCATGCATATTGTAAATTAATAAATGTTGGGCCTCACATGGATACATGTATTTAATATGTATGTTATTATAATATTTTTTAATTAATTTTATTTGATTGATCTAACTTAGTACTTATATTTTTAGGAATTTCTATACTCTTTATATTAAGTATGATATGACATAAATGTATATATTCCATGAAATAAAATTTATTTCTCTACCAAATAAGGTAATCAGTGATGATGAAATAATGGTATATATTTCTAAGAGAATTCAAAATGATGCAATTCAGGGTTTGATATTTCCTTATCTAAATATGAACAAAAATATATTTCATTGTATTGTTTCCCTTAATTAAATAACTACTAACATTATATTTTTTGTATTATTGGAAAATGGTTTTTGGTTTTTTTTTATCCAAAATAACAGATAGTTTAGTGGTTATGCTCTATATATATTAACAAGTGAGGAGATATTAAATATGTATTGGATAAGTAAGTTTGTTTATTTTAATAAATATGTATTATAATTAATTTTAAATCTATTTCATACATATCATTTTCAAACATGGAATGAGATTACTATAAATAGTATATATGAATGATAAAATTGAAAATCAAATATGAGTGCATAATTGTAAATTTATTTATAATTTATAAAATTTAGAATATAATAGAAATTTTATTTTTACTATTAAACTAGTTTTCAAATAGAATTTCCATCATCAAAAAGAAATAAAATAATGTTGATAATATGTTCTAAGAATTTTGTGGGAATTGATTTCAAATGGGAAACTTATAGAATTACCTAAGGTTTGATTTTATTACATGCATTGTTATTTATTCATCTCGTCATCATATTGAAAATTTATGTTGAATACATTCTCTTTAATTTGAATCATTTTTATGAATCTCTCTCACGTACAAAAAATATTTAAATAATATATGACAGGAATAAGTATATTTTATTACTTGTTTTATTTAGTTTTAATTTATATCTTTTTTTAATATAGATTTTGATGTTTAAATTTTAAATTGTAAATATTTTTATACATCAAGAAAGTATCAATGTAAATTTTTTATGCAATTGTATTAGTGTTATTGTTTCTTTACTATTTGTTTTGGTTTTTGATCTATTATATGTTTCAAAATATATTTGTTAATTTTTTTTGAATCTATTAATTTTTTTACCCAATATAAAAGTAAATGTTTTCTATTTATTACATTGATTATTTAAAATAAAGAAAATTAATAATAATCATTTACATCGGTTTTTTGAAACTAATGTAATAAAAGATGAGAGATTTTACTTTTCTTTTAGGGTATTTATGATTCTATTAAAGACCAAAAAGTTGAAAATGAAAATTAATTGGTGATAAAGTAATGAATAAATAATTTCATATATTTTGAAAATTTATTTCAAGGAAATAAAAGGATTCCCCATGGCGTGTGAGGTCCACATACCTTTATATAGTTCAATGGTGCGATGATGGAGTGTCAATCAATGACGGTATGAAATGTCACGTAGACCACTACATGGTTTAACAATGACATAAGGAGTAAAATGTTTTGAAACTCCACATGATACAACCATGAAATGAAAAATAATAATTCAAAAAAACTCTGTATAATCCTTATCTAACCGCATGGTCAGGCCTAATGATGACAAATAGTCTTTTTTATGTTCCATGTGGTCCTTCTAAAGACTCTACATAACCACATGCCAGCATACCCATATCAGTTGGGAATTCAATGACTCTGAGTTCCTATAATAATTCTTCTACCTCTATAAAAATAAATAAATAGAGAGAATAATATAGATAAAAAATGATAGAAATTATAGAGTTGAGTTTTTCATTTTCTATAAGTTCCATCCCTTAGGCAACATAAATAAAAAATAACTACCCTCAAGAAGGTGAGTTGACCTCACATAGGTACTTCCATCTTATTTTTTAGATATTACTATATCGAAGCTATCTAAACCAGCCAAATACAACAAACCCAGTGGAGGCCATCCAACCATGTGGAGGCTCATCTAACCCTAGAGATGATAGCTGACCACATGTAGGACTATAATACCCCACATGGACAATAGTTTTTGACACTATGATCATGGATTCTATAGATTAAAGGTGGATACATATATCCATGGTGGATATGTGTATTTTTTGGGATCTTGATTTTGGATTCCCTTGATAACTTTGATCCCTATCAAGAAGGAAATATCATTGAATTCCTTTATTCAATGATTGGTTTCTTCTTTGTCCATCTATTTGGGCCAGAATGGGTGTCTCTCCTCATGTAACCCTTATTATTAATATCAAGACACCATACATCTCTATCCTCTGTCCCCCTCCATACATCAAAATAGGTATAAATACATGACTATGGGGATATCTCTTTCTATAAGACCCACCATATTTCTTAATAGTCCTATGAAATTTCTTATAGGAAATATCATCTATAAGAAAGTGGTATCTCAAACCATGATTCACCTTTAAGTTTAATTACCATCTAAATGTAACTGCAAAATGTGATTTATATTTAATTATCCCTTATTTATCAAATGGGGCATGACTCGCATGACCTTAGAGATATGACTAGATTGTGCCATTAGAAAAATTAAAATATATCCCTGAAAAAACTCTTGGTTAGGTGTAATCGCTGACCACATATTCTCTATAAAAAAGGACTAAATATCACCCATGGGACACTCCTTTATTAGGTCATATTTAAAATGAATAATCAGAGGGACACCATATATTTTTAATCCCAACTCAATAATCCAACATAGTATATATTACAAAAAATATTTCCCCATTGGGGATGTTAAAAGGTTTGGATAATATCAAAGTCTTATTACATTAAACTGAACTTCTACGTCATTTCTGTATGACATTAAAATCAATGTTACAATCATGCAACCAAATCATAATATCTAAAACTCATACTATATGGGATATGATTTCTATCCAGAACATGATACAAAGGATGTTTATTCATAGCTTGAACCCAATATCTTCATATATCTATTTTTGTATAAGGTCCCCTACAAAGGTACAGTTTGATAAAAACCATATCCATTCATCATGATACATCCAATATGGACTAATTCATCACCTATACAACCATATTCTCTCTATGCAACATCATTTATACTTTTTTGGGCTATATCCCAAATGAAATCAAACCTTACAAAGTGGTCCATATTTCAACTATTTGAAACCCCATAATCCTCATTCACTAATATAAAAAAGCATCTATGATAGAACTAGAAATAGCCATAACTACTTCCAAAAATGCAATAATAACCTTAGCGTGGTTAAAATTACATCTCTTTTATCAGTTCTAAAAAAGTTCTAATAAAAGGCATATATAACAGTGCAAATAAAACTTCTAATAAATCATAGTTTTATAAGTTCTTTAAAAAGTGTGAATATAATCCCATTTATATGTGTTTTTATTTAAGACTGGTACATAGTAACATTATTAGTTATTTTAAAAGCACTGGTAAATGGCATATTTTATCAATGACGTTATTTGTGATGATTAAAGTATGATTTTTAGTGGTTTTTAATACAATGATATATATTTACTTTATCATCACCTATATAAGTGATGATAAATGATTATTTTGTCATCGCATCTTAAGGAACTATTAATGGAATGTTTTAACAGTTTATTTACTACTGGTGATAAAGAAGAAAACTACATCATGATACTATAACACACTGTATCACCAGAAATAGGGGAAGTGTGCTGCAACAACACACTACATCAAAAGAAACAGTGAAATAAATTTACAAAATAAAAAATATAATTTATTTCAATCAAATCAAATTTTTTAAAACATATAAAAATAAATAAAAAATACAAGAGATTATGTCATTTATTTTTTGGTTAAAATTAATGTCAGTTTTGAATAAAAAAGATGCAATTGGAGTCATACCGGTCACACCGTGAATCATATTAAGGCACAACTAAATGATATATATCCCAAATTATTCATGGGTATTTTTCTAAAGTATTTATACAATGAGAATGACTTTTATTAATTTTGAGTATGTATGTATTATTAATGATTAAAATTATTGTCATTTTTGAATAAAAAGTCTCCCAATAAGTCATCCCAGTAACACCATGCATCCAATTGAAGAGTGACTAATACCTACACATTAAGAATGATGTATGGGTCATTTTCAGAAATTAAAAAAAAAATCAAAAAATGTTTTCTCTATTTTGAGCATGTGAGTTTTTTTATAAAAAAATATTGTCAATTTTGATTAAACTAATATGCACTTAGAGTCATACCGGTCTCATTGTGCATCCAATTGAGGTTTGGTTGAATGATATAGGTCCCAAATGACACATGGATCATTTAATTAAGTTATAAAAATATACAAAATGTGTTTAACCTGCCTTGATTATGTCATTTGTTATTTTATTAACATTAATGTCACTTTTGAAAACAAAAGATGTAGTTGGAGTCATACTGGTCACATAGTGTTCCAGATTAAGAATTGGATGATCCTTACATGTCAGAAATGACATATGGATCATTTTACTAAAATAAAAAAAAAACTATCTGAATGGGTTTTCTTAGTTTGGAGTATTCCAGTTGTTTGTTTACTAAAATTACTGTCAATTTTGAATAAAACATATGCACTTGGTGTCATAATGTGCATTGGATAGAGGTTTGGATTAGTGATAGATGTACCAAATGACTCATGGATGGTTTTCCTAAATTATTTAAACAATTGGAAAGTTTTTTATCAGTTTTGAGTATGTAATTTATATTTTTTTTATTAAAATTAATATCACATTTGAATAAAAAATATGCATTTGGAGTCATACTGTCAGGTCCACAAGGCTGAATAACCTGAGAGAGGGGTGAATCAGGATATGACTAATTCAAAATTAACGCCCGTTCTGATCTTGTTTTGCTGTTAAGAAAAACACTCTTCTCTCTCTTTCCTGTTTCAAAAAGTAAATAGAAAGTAACGCATGCACATGACACATCAATTTGACTTGGTGAACCGCAAAGGGATACGTCCAAGGAGCATACGCCGACAAGTTGCCGGTCGTACCAATTCCACTAAACTTCACTATATGTGGATTACAATGTTCGGGCTAGATCACTTCTATTCCCAGGCTCACTACATGTACAAGGTTTAGGGTCAGCTCACTACTTTCCCAAGGGTCACTCTATGTTTCTCGCTCTCTGGCTCTCTGCCGGTGGAGAGGATCACCTACATCCTCTTCGTAAGCTCTCTGCTCTATGAAGGGATTCACTCACAGTTTATATACCTGTAGGTCTCTTCATTTGCATGAATACATGCATCCTTATGTATTTATGGATGCTCTGTTATAGTCCAACTTTCATCCACTGATGAATACCACTTTACCTCTGAACACTGGGCAATTCCTTTTGGAAACACCTTCGCAAAGCACCCTACTTCGCGAATCTCCCTATTTCGCGAAGCCCAAACAAGCCTTCGCGAAGCTCCTTCCTTTTCGCGAAGCTCTCTCGCGAAGCTCTCTCGCGAAGAACTCCCGAGAAGCTCAACTCGTTGCAAAGAAACTTCTCTCGCGAAGCTCACTGAGCCAACGCGGACCACACTACTTTCACGGAGCAACAATAGCCGCCGCGAAGCTCCTCTTTCGCGAAGCACACTGGCTCTGCGAACTACCTTCGCCAAACGAGATAAAATTATCTTCTCTGAAAAATATCTCTGCTTCTCTCGAGGGGGTCGGCCTCTATTTATAGGCGATTCCACCGACCCTCGTCCCTTCCGCGTGAAGTCAACGCCACGTCATCTCAAATCGCGAAGCTCCAAAGTTTTCGCCAGAATTCTGTCCAAATCGTGAAGCACCACGACACTTTGCAGTTCGCGAAGCTTGATGTAGTTGCGAAGAATCACCTTCAACATACCTTTGTGACTTCTCCGCGAAGCTCCCTCGCGAAGCCCAACATTCCTTCGCGCCTTCACCACGAAGCTCCCTCGCAAAGCCCTTCTCCGTCGCGATGCACTTCAGCCTCTGCTGTTCGCGAAGCTTGATGTAATCGCGAAGCATCACCACCTCCATTTTTCTGGTCTCCGCGAAATCCAAACCATGCATCCTATATTCACGAAATTCAATCATTTTCCATATTAAATTATGCTCTTCATGGAAATCCTATTTTCGCGATGCTCGCCAAATTCCAAATTTTGGGCCCCAAAAAAATTGGCAAACACTGGGAAACGACGCCACCTTGTACTGCTCTTTCCTACCGCCTCCAGATCGTCCTTTCCTTTGTCATCTTTCTTTGTTAACAAGGATTGTCAACAACTTCTTGGGAACTCGACAAATATCCATGAATACCTTCTTTGTCAACAAACACAATCAACCCAAAAATACTGCAAAGTTACCTTGATGGATTTTTTCCCAACAATCTCCCCTTTGGGTTTGTTGAAAACTCTTCACAACTCTACTCAGAATGATTTTCTGCACGTTGATACCTCACTGAGTCTTCTTCCAGTCGCTACCACCATTCTCCTCGTGCAATTCTGATAGCGTTCACGGATTCACTTAACACGTACTCTAAGCCCACATGAGCAATGCTCGTCGTGAGAAACAAGAGTAGGATGAAAAGATCATCAATGAATCACTTCATGTCAGACCCCAATTGTCGATTCCCACTTGATACCTATTCTTAAATTGATACCAATTGTTGAGCCACACTAATACCAATTGGTGAGTTCTTATGTTGATACAAATTATTGAACCACATTGATACCAATTGGTGATAACTGAACACCTCTTCACACCATTCCAACACCACTGTTCTGCTTTTATCACGATCCTCAGTTGTCGTGATATCTATGCTTTGTTCGAACACTTCTACCATCATCAGATTTAATACTCTCCCCCTTTCTCATTGTTCCCCCTTTCTGGCTGCTCCACCTGTCAGCGTCTCCCCATATCATTCATGATTTGTCAAATCTCCACACTGTCAAATCTCCACACTATCTCCCCCTTAAAAAATCACTATTTTCTCCCCCTTTGTCAGCGAACCCAAAGGACACTACTTTGTAGTTTGTAACATAGTAGAGAACACATATTAGCACAACAGGGAAAAACACATCGTACCTCGGGGAGAGGGGGGTGGGGGTCCCACATCCACAATATTTCAAGTGCGGGGAATCGATTGAACTCCCAGGTCTAGTCAATGCCTCTCAAAAGCTTCCTTTGGTAAGGCCTTTGTCATGATGTCTGCAACCTGTAGTTCTGGAGGTACATACTCCAACTTCACGATCCCCTGCTCAACTTTCTCCTTGATAAAATGATACTTTATTTCAATGTGTTTTGTCCTAGAGTGATGGAAGAGATTTTTGCTGAGATTTATAGCACTTGAGTTATTGCACTGGATTCTGATCGGAGACTTCACTTCAACTCCCATATTTTCAAGTTGTTGCTTCATCCACAATAACTGTGTACATGCTTGAGTGGCCGCAATATACTCAGCTTCTGTGGTGCTCAATGAAATGCAATCTTTCTTCTTGTTAAGCCACGAAATACATAATCCACCAAGATAGAAAGCACCACATGACGTTGATTTCCTATCATCCGCTGAACCGGCCTAGTCTGCATTAGTATATCCAAATAACTCTGTCTGAGATTTATCAGTATATATCAAGCTGAAATCCACTGTGCCCTAGATATACCAAAGTATTCTATTCACTGCAAGCATGTGGCTTTCCTTTGGATTGCTCTGATATCTCGCTGCTTGGCATGTGGCGAAAACAATATCAGGTCTTGTTTCATTCAAGTACAACAATCTTCCAATAATTTTCCTGTATTCTGTGATATTAACTGCCTTGCCATCTTCATACTTCGATAATTTCATCCGGGTGGCAACCGGAGTCTTCATCTCCTTTGAATTTTCCATTCCAAACCTTTTCAGGACATCCTTGAAATATTTATATTGAGAAATGAATGTTCCATTCCTTCATTGTGTCACCTGTAGACCAAGGAAAAACATTACCTCTCTAATAATTGACATTTCCAACTCATTTTTCATGAATTCGGAAAATTGTCTCCAGTGAGCTTCATCTGATCCGCAGAATATTATGTCATCGACATAAACCAACACCATCATCCTTTGATTACTGTCATTGCTGAAATAGAGGTTGTAATCAACTCCTCCACGCTGGAAACCAAGCTTCTTCAAGTACTGATCAAGCCTTGAGTACCATTCCCTTGGTGCTTGTTTCATCCCATACAACGCCTTCTTCAGCCTGCAAACTTTGTTCTCATCCTCATGAATGAGAAAACCATCTGGCTGCTCAATATACACCTCCTCTTCCAGAACACCATTCAAAAATGCGGATTTGACATCCATCTGGAACACTTTGAACTTTCATTGCACTACTATGGCCAAAAATAATCTGATTGTCTCTAGCCTTGCAACCGGTTCAAATGTCTCATCAACATCTATTCCCTCTATCTGGGAGTATCGCTTGCACACTAGTCGTTCTTTGTTCCGAATAACTGTGTCATCTTCATTCATCTTATTGAGATAAACCCATTTAGTCCCGATGACATTCTTGTCTGCTGGCCTCGAAAAAATCTCCCATGTCTGGTTCTTCTCAATTTGATCAAGGTCTTCATTTATAACCTGAAACCAGTTTTCATCTTCAGCTGCATCGGAAAAAAATTTCGGCTCCACCTGAGATAAAAACGATGTTTGCTGTAATGATTTCATTCTTCAAGTCTGAACTGGAGCTGTCTAATCCCCAATGATATTTTTCCTATCAATTTCATCTCTACTTTTTGGCTTCCATGCAGATACAGACTTGACACTTTCTTGTTCTGCATCAGTATCTTCTTCTGATTCAGCCTCTGCCACTTCTACTCCCCCTGTGTTGCTTACCTTATCATCACTTTCATCCAGAAACTGTTCATTGGGTCGTTGATCAGTCTGTTCATTTTCGACTATAGTGACATCATTTCTCTCAACAATTTTTCCCAGCCTCTTGTTGAATCATTTATATGCTTTTCTTTTCCCTGAATAGCCAAGGAATATCCCTTCATCTCCTCATGCCTCAAACATCCTATGATGTTCTTTTTTGAGAATGAAACACATACTTCCAAAGATTAGAAAGTATTTCAACGTTGTATTCTTTCCAAACCACAGTTCTTACGGAGTCTTCCCTTGCTTCGGACATAACAGGGACCTGTTTGAAACATAGACTGATGTCAAAACTGCTTCCTTCCAAAATTTCTCTGGTAGGTCCTTATCAATAAGCATTGTTCTGGCCATGTTTTTGATGATCAGATTTATCCTTTCAACCACTCCATTCTATTGGGGAGTTCTTACTGATGAAACATGATGCCTTATCCCATGTTTCTTGAGATAGTTTTCAACCTGACTGTTTGTAAATTCCGTACCGTTATTAGTACGAAACTTCAGAATTTTCTGCCCAAGCATCTTTTCGGATCCCCTGCTGTACTACTTTATGCAACTAAACACCTCTGTCTTATGGGTAATGATGAATACCCAGGCCATTCTGCTATAGTCATCAATGAAAAGAACATAGTACCTTTTCCCATCTACAGCTCGTGATGAGATAGGTCCACATACATCAGCATGCACCAATTCGAGCATTCCAGTTGCTTTTTGTTCCTTTGGCATGTATGTCTTCCTGATGATCTTCCCTTGTTGAAAAGCATCACACGTATGAGTGCGATCACATGTTATTTTGGGAAGGTCTCTAGAAGCATCACACTTTACCAGATCTTCCATAGATGGTTGACATAGATGACCAAGTCGCTTATGCCACAACTGATTTTCTTCCTCTCTGGATAAAAGGAATGAATGTTCTTCCCCACCTACTAGGTAAAGATTCCCCTTTGTTTGTTTTTCCTATAGAATGACTATTCCATATTTTCCTTTAACAATACCCATCTTCTTGGTAAATAGGATAGAGTGACCAGAGTCGCAAAGCTGACTGACGCTAAGAAAATTATGACCGAGACCCTCTACCACCAAGACATCAGCATGTCTCATTTCTTTTCCCCCATACTTGGCTTTTCCTAAGCCAACAATTTTCAGGCCTTCATCATTTACAAATTTTACAACTCCTTATTTGTCATATTTTATGCCTATAACCAGATCCTTGTTGCATGTCATGTGTGATGTGCAACCATTATCAAGGATCCACACACTAGAATGATCTGATGCTTTAAGGGAAATTTCAGCAACTACAGCCTTCTCAATTTTCTTCTTCCTGGTCCATACTTTTTCTTTCATACTTGGCATGGATTGAGGTTTCTTTTCTTTCTCAGATTTTGATGGACCAGCTTCATCTTGCAAAACTGCAAATCTATTCTGAACTTTTAACTCACTTGTCGGTTTACTGATCTGCTACTTGGGAACATTTTGATTCTGCCTTTGCACATTTTTCTGAATAGTCGGAGTGCAGTACCTAGCCATGTGTCCAAATCCTCCACACCAAAAATAATGTCCTTCAAAATACGTTCTGGAAAACCATTCTTTGTTTGGCTGCCATCTCTATTCTTGTTCTCTTCGATATCTTTTTGCTATAGAACACACATACTGTGAATGTACCATCTTTCCACAACAATAACACCTGATATAAGGTGCATTCCTTCATGTTACTTCAGCAATACGAGTTTCCCCTTGGGATCTATGAGTATTCTGATTCTTCTGTGTGCTCAAATTCACTTTCAAACTCGGGACAAGTGCTTGCGGTCTAACATCAACTGCCACAGATTTTTGTTTCTGATTAAGCCATGAATCAGCCTTTACTTCTGAGTTCAATTGCTGCTTCTTTCCTGTTGAACTACTAGGATCTTCTTTCTTCTTTTCAGTTTTTGTAATGAACTGATTTCCCAAGAATGTGTTGGGATTCAATGGGTTTTCCTGGTCTTTATCTTTTCTCCACAGACCGACAACTTCCTCTTCAAGCTCTTCAATACGCTTGACGTGATCATTCACTTTTCGACTCAAGCATTCGATCTCCCTTTTCTGCTCTTCAATCTTGAGCTTATGATCATCAACCTTTTCTGTGCGCTCTGGCCTAGAAGACTTAAGATTTTCATATTCTTTCTCAAGCTCAGACTTCTCTTCTTCTTGTTGTTTCATGTAGATTTTGGCATCACGTACTATCTTGTTGGCTTTCTTTGTTTTTGCTCGCCAAACATCTATCTCTTCAAGATATGCTTCTAATTCAGCTTCCATGTCAACTCTCCCTTCAATTTCTTCTTCTTCTTCATCAGTTTCAGTTTCATTCATTTCTAGAGCACTACAGGAAACAGCCACCATCGCATTTTGTCCACAATCTTTGCAGTTTTCTATCTCTTCAACTTTTTCACCCTCAGACTCAGCTGAACTGTCTATTTCTTGTGAAAGAAGATTCTTTTTCTTAAATAAATTTCTCTTGAACTGCTTCTTCCCTTTCACATAGGCTGAATATTTTTTCATGGGAATCTCAACTTCATCTTCATAGCTTTCTTCTTGAAACTTTTTGGGGCATCTTACAGCAAGATGACCAACCTTTCTGCATCAGAAGAATGCTAGTGGAAGTTTCCCTTTAAACTTTCCTTTTCCTCTTTACAGATTTGAAGAAAGGAACGACATCACCACATCTGACTCTTCTTCCTCCTAAGAATATTCAATAGTGAGCCTCTTAATGTCCTTAAGTGCCACCTCTTTGGATTTCACCTTTTCCACAGCATCGTTGTCCTCATTTCTAATTTCTTATGCCACAAGAGTGTTGTGTAGGTTATCTAATGTCAGCTCTTTCATATCTTTATCTTCCAAAATAGAAACTTTCAGATTGAACCGAGGTGGAAGCTTTCTCAATATGCGCTTCATAATTTTTATATCTTCGATAATTTCTCCATGACCCCGCATGTCTTCTACCACAGCATTTACCCTGTCAAAAAATGCATCAACAGACTCATTCGGGTTCATTCTCAGATATTCATACTAGTTCCACAACACTTGCAGCTTCGCCTCTCTGACTTTTGTATCCCCTTCATAAATATTCAAAGGCTTTTCCCACATGTCATGTGACGTTTTGCATGAAATCACCATTGTATATATATTGGATTGGAAAGGGATCCCCCTAAGGCATTGATTTCTTTGGAATCATCATCCAACTCTTTATGCTCTGCTTCTAATAATGCACCACTAATAATATCAGCTGTGATACCATGCATAGCTACTGAAAACACATCCATTTCCAATGATCAGAAATAGTATTGAATGTGATTCTTCTATATCTGAAAATAACATTTGTCAATGATTGGAATCCCTCTATGATTAGTGACCTCCATTGAGAGAAGAACTAATATCAACCTTTCTCTCTGATACCAATTGTTGGGTCCATAAGGCTGAATACCCTGAGAGGGGGGGGGGTGAATCAGGGTATGACTAATTCAAAATTAACGCCCGTTCTGATCTTGTTTTGCTTTTAACAAAAACACGCTTCTCTCTCTTTCCTATTGCACAATGTAAACAGAAAGTAAAGCATGCACATGACACAACAATTTTACTCGGTTCACCGCAAAGGGCTACGTCTAAGGAGCATACGCTGACAAGTTTCCTGTCGTACCAATTAAACTAAACTTCACTATCTGTGGATTACAATGTTCGGGCTAGATCACTTCTATGCCCAGGCTCACTGCCTATACAAGGTTTAGGGTCAGCTCACTGCTTTCCCAAGGGTCACACCCTATTTCTCTCTCTCTAGCTCACTACCGGTGGAGAGGATCACCTACTTCCTCTTCCTAAGCTATCTGCTCTATGAAGGGATTCACTCACAGTTTATAGACCTGTAGGTCTCTTCATTTGCATTAATACATGAATACTTAAGTATTGATGGATGCTCTGTTATAGTCCAACTTTCATCCATGGATGAATACCACTTTGCCTCTGAACACTGGCAATTACTTTTGGAAACACCTTTGCAAAGCACCCTACTTTGCGAAGATCAAACAAGCCTTCACGAAGCTCCTACCTTTTCGCGAAGCTCTCTCGCGAAGAACTCTCACGAAGCTCAACTCGTTGAAAAGAAACCTCTCTCGCGAAGCTCACTGAGCCAACGCGGACCACACTACTTTCGCGGAGCTACAATAGCCACCGCGAAGCTCCTCTTTCGCGAAGCACACTGGCTCCGCGAACTACCTTAGCCAAACGAGAGCTAATGATCTTCTATAAAAAATCTCTCTGCTTCTCTCGAGGGGGTCGGCCTCTATTTATAGGAGATCTCACCGACCCTCGTCCCTTCCACGTGAAGTCAAAGCCACGTCATCTCAAATCGCGAATCTCCAATGTTTCCGCCGGAATTCTGTCCAAATCGCGAAGCACCACGGCACTTTGCAGTTCACGAAGCTTGACGTAGTCGCAAAGAATCACCGTCAACATACCTTCGCGACATCACCGCGAAGCGCCCTCGCGAAGCACAATATTCCTTCGCGCCGTCACCGCGAAGCTCCCTCACAATGCCCTTCTCTGACGCGATGCGCTTCAGCCTCTACTGTTCGCGAAGCATGACGTAATCGCGAAGCATCACCACCTCCATTTTTCTGGTGTTCGTGAAATCCAAACCATGCATCCTATATTCACGAAATTCAATCTTTTTCCATATTAAATTAAGCTCCTCATGGAAATCCTATTTTCGCGATGCTCGCCAAATTCCAAATTTTGGGCCCCAAAAAAATTGGCAAACACTGGGAAACGACGCCACCTTGTACTGCTCTTTCGTACAGCCTCCAGATCGTCCTTTCCATTGTCATCGTTCTTTGTTAACAAGGATTTTCTACAACTTCTTGGGAACTCGACAAATATCCATGAAAAACTGTTTTTTCAACAAACACAATCAACACAAAAATACTTCAATGTTACCTTGAGGGATTTTTTCCCAACACATACTCATAATAACAAATCCATTCGCGCAAAAAAATGGCATATGGAAAAAAAATTTTAAGTACAAAAATAATCCAAATGTGTTGTCTCAGTTTTTTGTTGGTAAGTTGTTGTTTTACTAAAAATAATGTCAATTTTGAATAAACAACATGAACTTGGAGTCACGCTGTGTGTCGGATTGAGGCATGACTGAATACTACACCACCCAAATCACTCATGGATCATTTTCATTACGTATCAAAATATTCATAATGTTTTTTCTCAGTTTTGAGGAGGTTAGTTGTATTTTTGAATAAAATTAATGCCACTTTTGAATAAAAAAGATGCAGTTGGAGTCATATTGATCCCACCATGCATCAGATAGTGGTGTAATTGATCCCTATGCATAAAAAATGACATATGGATCACATTCATAAAGTATGAAAACAAATAAAATATGTTTTATTGTATTTTTGTATGTATGTTTTTTTAATAAAATTAATGTCAATTGTGAATAAACAAGATGCACTTGGAGTCACATTGTGCATCAGATTGAGGCACAGCTAAATAGTACAAATTTCAAACGACTCATAGATCATTTTACGAAAGTATCAAAACAATCAAAATGTTTTTTCTTGGTTTTTATTATGTCATTTTTTTATTAAAAATATTGTCACATTTAAATAATAAAGATGCATATAGAGTCATAATGGTCTCATCATGCATCAAATATAGGTGTGGATGATCCCAACATGTCACAAATAATGTGTGGATAATTTTCATAAAGTACCAAACCCATCTAAATGTGTTTTCTCAGTTTTGTGTATGTCAGTAATTTTTTTATTACTATTAATTTCAATTTTGAATAAAAAAAACTCACATGGAGACACTCTATGTGTTAGATTAAAGCACAGATAAATTATACACATAACAAATGACTAATGGATCGTTTTCCTAGATTATCAAAATAATTTGAATGTGTATTCCTGGCTTTGAGTATGTCTTTTTTTATTAAAATTAATGTCACTTTTGAATAAAAAAGACACAATCGGAGTCATAATTGTCACATCGTGCATCGGATAGAGGTGCAGTTGATCCCTACACATAAAAAATGACATATGGATTATTACAATAAAGTATTAAAATAATATAAATGTATTTTATTGGTTTTGATTATGTTAGTTGTATTTTTACTAAATTTATATTATCTTTTGAATACAAAAGAAACATTTGGAGTCTTATCGGCCACAATGTGTATTGGAGTGAGGTTCTAATAAACCCTACACATCAAAAATTACATAAGGATCATTATACAAAAGTACAAAAACAATCAGAATGTGTTTTCCCAGTTTTGAGTATGGCACCTTTGTTTTTTACTAAAACATCATTTTAAACATGAAAGACACATAATAGATCTCATCTTAAGTGAAAAGTGGACTTTTCACTATAAAAAATCTTTCTCAAACACAATAATGTTATTATACATATTCTACCTAATTTCCCATCAATTTTATTATTTTAATTTCATCACTTCTTATCCTTCTCTGCCTCGATCCCCACCTTAGTCATCGCCTCTACCTCCTCCCCCACATCAGTCTCTGACTATGACTCTACCTCCACCTTTTCCTTTTCCTCCACCTCTACCTCAAGCTCCACCTCTCCCTCTTCCTCTTCCTCTGTCTCCACCTCCACCTCCATGTTATCCCAACTATTTTAAATTATTTGCAGGTCAACACTTCTAAAAAATTGATTTTCTTCATTAATATTCCCCCCAAGAAAGAGATAAAAAATAATATATAATTATTCTAACAATCATACTTCACACCCAAAATATATTTCAATGTTTATAACTCATAATAGGAAAAATAGATAGCATATAATCACCTAACTGTTTTTCAGCATACATTCTGACAAAATTTATGTTGCCCAAACTTCTCTAAACAAATTGATTTCTTCATTTAAGAAACTCTTTTGTTGGAAATCTTGATAGGTCTAAAGAAAATACAATCAAATTAATGATTATGAAATTTAATTAATGAAATTTTAATTATATTCTGATATATCCTATTAGGGGATTCTAGTATTTTCATGCTATTGCATTTGTCCCCTAAATATCCAAACATAATATGCACAAATTATTGAAATATCCTTTTTCAGACATTGCTGAAACATTGACCTAAATAAGTAAATATTTCTTGAAATGTTAATATATTCAAATATTTCTATATATACCTTAAGTTTTTCTATTTTTTGTAATCCATAGTCTTTATATTGTCATAGGCTATCCCCATTCCATGATTTATCCTATATTTAGAGACAACCCTATCATAAAAAAATTATCATTAAAACACATATTGGACATATAATTAGTTTCTTATCTGTAAAAGGTTTATTTTTTGTGTATTACTAATTCACAATACATATCATGTGAGTTTGGTTGGTTGGAAATTAGTTCATTGAATCCTAAAAAAAAATTTGGGGTGTTTAAGTTGACTTCAATCAGCATCCATTTCTTCCAAAAAAACCAAAACAAGTAATTAATTCAAAAATAAAAAATATTTTTTAGGTGAGTATATCATAGAGTTTTACACTTTCAATATAGACATCAAAATGATTCGGTCATCTGTTGATTTTTTATTAATTTTTTTGAGTAAATTATCTATTTTCTTCTTACTTTTTCATTATTTCAATGTAATTTCTGGCATAAAAATGATATATGGATTGATGAATCTAAATATTTCTTTTCATGATATTCTATTTATATAGTTGTAATACAATCTCTCGTAAAAAATATGAATATTAATTAACATTAAAAAAACATATTTATATCACTATTTGGAAAGATGTATTATGAAAATTTATCTCATTTATTTATTCACAATTGAGATAGAAATCCATTCATACTAGAGAATCTCATTTGAATACCGAAGTCCAATTACATTAATAATGGAATCTATATATATTTCTTCATCATTGTTAATTTAATACATTGATTAATCTTTAAATTTGGTCAATTCCTGAAGTTTTAATGTTTATAAATATTTCTTTGGAACTAGTGGAGAGAAGGTACTCTCGGAAGATCAATGGTTTTCATGGTTGATTAACTAGATTTCCTTGATTCCACCTTTTTTTCACTTCCACATTATCCATTTGGTAATATCATACCTCACTTCAGACCTATTATAATAAACTATTACATGTTTTTTATGAATGTTTTTTTAAAGAAGCACATCATATATATTTATAATATTATATGACCATGCAATGAAATATCCAATTGAATCTTCGACTGTTGTTATATCTATATCATCAAGTGGAATAAGAAACTCAATAATCATCTCATAAGGTACATAAATCCCCACACATATGTGATATTTTGTGAGGGGTTGATTGTGTATAAGGTCTCGTAGTATAATATATATTCTACCCCTTTCAACATGGTTGTACATGGTTATTAACAAAAAAATTATATAAAATTTTATCTTGAAGAATTTTAATAATATAAAGTTATCAGAAGTTATTTGATTCAAATTTAGGAGAATGTGTAATGATAAAATAGATTACCCCAGATATGTTTTGGGGGGAATTACAAACCTCAAATATAGTGGGATAATATTGATCTTGTGGGGATATTTAATCCACCACTAGTTCCCTTTAATCATTTATTATACATTTTTCTTCCAAAACAGACTAAAAAATAATTTCTTACAGGGACTATATTTGTGTCTGCATTCATCTCATCATATTATATATATCTTCATGTGGTTTTATCTTATCAAAATATGTACTTAGAGTGTATCAAAAACATTATCCTTTAACATGGACAGATTGTTCCGGCCTCTTATAAGCTATTAAATGTCATTTTTATTCTTGTAAAAATATTACTGATTCTTGTGTCTAAACCATATAAAAATATGAAATTTTTTATTTTATTTAATATTGGTTTAAAAAATATCAAATTAAAATTATGTAATACCTATACATGATTCCCATAATTATTTTGTGTTTTCATCAACTAATATACCATCTTTATTTGCATGAGCCTCCTACCAAATCATAGGATGTGGGATGGAAGTGTCTTAATATTTTGATTCATCAATATTCATATAAAAAAATATCCTATGTTGTTTCATATCACATAGTTAATCATTTATAGTTGATTTATAATACATACAAATTTATTCACTCTTAAAGTTTATCCCATTCTTCGATTGTGATAGGGCTACACTGGTTTCGATACACGTTCTTTACTATCATAAATCAGTTTTCATTTCATAAATTAATAATTTTGAATAAACATGGATAAAATGAATAATGTCAAATAAAATATTATCAATCTAAATGAACCTGAAATGGTTTCACGTTGTGATGATTTCTGAAAGTAGTCTATGATTCCTACTTTATAATGTGTACAAAACAAAGTGGTGGTTGGGGCTTTATTTTACACTCAACATCTCTCAAGTTTAACATAATAAAAAGAGTCTAGAAGCCTCTATGTGATTTTCCAACAACCATTTAGAAAAATTTCTTATGGAAATATTCAAAAATAAATGAAACCAGTAATGAATAATGAAAACTAAGTATACATTTTTTTATATAATTTTATAGTAAAATAGGGAAATAATAATGTATAATTACCATTAAATCTTTTTGAAGAATTTATTTCATAGCTGGTTTGACAAGGTTCCACAAGTCATTACCAATCAGTAAATTAATCTTATTTTTGACCCCATGATAACTAATGAACGTTGACTAGTTGGGGACAATGGTTTGTCTGTGTTTATTCCATCCAACCTCAAATTGTATACCCTAACCTCTGGCCTTAAAAAATTTATTCATAACTATGATTTTCTATCTTTGTTTTTTTTTCTCAAAATATTTTTGCTCCCCTAATAATTATGTAGTTTCATCATGAATATTCTGATCTTTCGTTGGATTGGAAATATCATCTTGTTCAGAATCCATTGCCTCATGAGTAGTTAAACATTTATTTCACTGAAATAAAAATAATGTGCTTCCAATGCTTTCACCAGGGCACACACGTCCGTCTGCATGAGTGCGACAGGTGTGGATTTTGTTACCCTGCATTCCCTCTTTCCAAAGGTGGGCAATATTTGCTCCATTATCAGGGACTCCTACTCTATGATCGAAACAGGAAGATAGGATGTCAGTTCATCCTTCTGCGGATTCCTCCATGAAATTTGTCACCTAGTCCGAATCTCCCTTATATATTAAGACTTAGTTTGTGAAACTCTTCCCTCTTCCATGTTTCCATGGACACCAGTTAATTACACAGCTTCTGTCAGGACATTCCAAGGGGTCCGGTCAGGGCAACAACCATCATTTGGGGAAATAGTCACATTGAGGCATCACTAACGTGTCTGGACGCAGAGGAATTGGCGTGTCTGTCTTTTGTCCCTTAGTATACGGATTCTCAAGGGTGCGGAAGCCCAAGGAATCCCACATCGAACATGGGGAATCATATTCCATAGGCATGTATCTAAGGTTTTCCTCAGCTTCCATGTTTAACATAGGGTATGCCATAATATTAACATCCAGTGGAGATGGATCCAGCAGATTAGAACAATAGCTAGAGTGGATCAGATTTGTTTGACCTCTTGAAGGAACACCAATTTCATGTCTAACGAATGTTTCATTTCCCGACCACAACCTGGAGCAATGGGGAAGTGAATTGGCACGATCCAACCGTGATGCGTCCGCCCGAGTAAGGATCATGATGAATGATGGATAGTTGAATGGTGTTAAGGGCGGAGATGGTGTGGAACCGACGTAAGAACGATGGTGATGTTGGGATTGAGCATTGAAAAGTATTCCTACGTACCCTCATGGACGGGAATCAAAGTCTGCGTAGTTCGAAGGGATGCCGATGAACTGACGTGAAGATGGACCTTGGTCTAATTGTTGTTGGGCATGAAACTCGTAAGGATTCATATTTACCCTGCCTTAGCAAGAATCAAAGAACTCATAGTTCATAAAAGGGGAATACAGTGTAACGTCATGCAGAATGGGGGTATTTGGGGCTTACGCTCTAAGGCGGCCAATGTGTTGGAGAACTGATGTGAAGGAGGTCGGAACAACCATGTGGTTGTCTTGAAACTTATGGAGGATTCATACGTACCATGCCTTGACATGAATCAAAGTCACCATAGTTCAGGATGGGTGTGGGGATTACAGTCTAGGCTTCCCAAGGTTTTGGTCAACCGACGTGAAGGAGGTCTAGAAAAATGAATGGGTAGTGGGATTGAACCTCATTGAGGGTTCCTACGTACCACACCTTGACATGGATCAAAGTCCCCGTAGTTCGAGATGGGTGTGGGGTTTACACTCTAGGATTCCCAAGGTTTTGGTGAAATGACATGAAGTTGGTCGGAACAACCAATGGGTGGTGGGCTTGATCTCGTGGAGGCTTCCTACATACCATTCCTTGACATGGATAAAAGTCCCCGTAGTTTGGGTTGGTGTGGGTCTTACACTCTAGGTTTCCCAGGGTGTTGGTGAATTGATGTGAAGGAGGCTGGAATGACTAATGGGTGGTGGGATTGAACCTCATGGAAGTTTCCTACGTACAATTCCTTGACACTGATCAAAGTCCCTGTAGTTCAGGTTGGTGTGGGGCTTACACTCTGAGGATTCCTAAGGTGTTTGTGAACCGACGTGAAGGAAGCCGGAATGACCAATGGGTGGTGGGATTGAACCTCATGGAGGCTTACTACATACCATTCCTTGACATGTATCAAAGTCCCAGTACTTCGGGTTAGTCTGGGGCTTACACTCTGAGGGGGCCCAAGGTGTTGGTGAACCGACATGAAGGAGGTCGGAACGACCATTGGGTGGTGGGATTGATCCTCGTGGAGGTTTCCTACGTACCATGCCTTGACATGGATCCAAGTCTCTGTAGTTCAGGTTGGGGTGGGGCATAAACTCTAAGGATTCCTAAAGTGTTTCATGGTCATTGATCTCTCTATGATCATGGGAGTCATGCTCAGTGTGAGAAACAAGAGGTTGCAGGGACCTGATGATCACGTCACGAAAGGTGCGTCCATGGGAAGCGAAGAGGAGATTATGTGTTGAGCAACCCAAGGTGTCAGGGCTTACTCCAGGATGGAGGCTCGGGGGGGGGGGGTGATGAAGATCAATGGGAGAGGGATTTGGTACCCACGAATAGAGGATCCATGTTCCCTATAAGGTCCTCTATTGGCCTTGGCACCGAGGAAGTGAGGAGGATAAGGGATACCACCTACTGCAAGATAAGATAGGGGCTTACTCCAAGGTGGATTCTCTTCCCTGTGGACAAACGACACTCGAATATGGAGGATATCATCCCATGTAAGGGATTATCCCATCCCTGTGGAGATTAGTGGGCATGGATAATGTCCAAGGTGGGGGGAACCTACGTGTGATGCACTGGGCCAGGACTCAGTTTAACGCTATGTACTGAGGATGAGGGTTCTTGGTAGTTTAATGTCTTGTAGCTCGGAAGAGATGATTTTGCTCCACACCCCTAGGGCTTACATAACTGGTACCCTCTTCTCCTTGTGGGAGGGAAGGCGTCGATAACAACATGACTGGGGGGTGCTATGGAGCAGCCCGTTTATGGGTCCACGTTAGCATGGCTATGTGATGAAGCAATAGCCATTAGCGTGCCTATGCAATAATGCATTAGGCGAATCAACGCTATGGGTGGTATCGTCCTGGGGATGTTGAAGTTACATCATGCATACCTGGAGGGTCACACATGAAAAGTAATTGCTATGAAGAGGAGCCCGTAGGCAGGGTCCTTGTGGATCTCAGTTGCTCTGCGTGGTGATAGGAACTTGATAATGAGTGTGCATTGCGAAGTGGGGTGCCTTAGCCATAACATGGGGTAGAGGTGAAAATGGGAAGTGCTTCGCAAAGTGGAAAGGCATTCATGGAACACTGCCTCAAGGAGCACATGCGCTTCGAGAGGCAGATTGTCGTGAAGAAATGTGATTCATAAAGTATAGTGACCATACCTTGGCATGTGGATCACATGAACATGAGGGGTGTTTTGCGAAGAATAAACACTCTACAATGACTCGAGTCCCCTTGGGGATCTCCTTCCTTCATGAAATCCCTTAGGCTTTGCGAAAGGCATCCCTCTCGGAAGATAGTATCAAAGAGAGACAATATCGAGGAACCTTATGAAGTAAAACTACCTCATGTAGCTCATGATTCACAGAGCAAGGGATGATTTGTTACTTGGGAGCTGAGAATCCAAAAGGTCGGATCGTGCATCATCGGGCTTGGGGGGAGTCTGGTATTTGTAGGCAATAGGTGTCGCAGAGCGGAGGTGACGTGGTGTGAAGAGGGGCTTAGGTACTTCGCAGCGGGTCGCGAACGTCAAAGGTGTTCGTGAGGCAGCCCGCCGCCTTTCGTCGCGGTGGAGTCATGAACGTCAATGGTGCTCGCCGAGGGGTCTTCCTCCTTTTCTTAGCGGTGACCATGGTGCCAAGGGGCTCCGCGAAGTGGCTCTACGCAGTGGCTCTGCGAGGCGGCTCGTGGGTCCTCGTCTCTTTCTTTTTCATTCCAACATTTTGGTGCCAACAAATGCCCCCCCTCAGACTTGGAGCCATGGATAAATCTAGGGTCGATGTCTAAGGTTCAATGGAAATAGTCATCAGCTGTTCGTGAAGATGGATCACGAAGATGGATCGCAAAGAGGGCTCGCGAGGTTGACAGCCGATGCGTAGGCCGCACGTGCCATTAAGCTCTAAGGGTCGCTGCCTATACATAGGTGGGATGACCTCTATTTTTTCTTTTCTTTTCCCCATGATTTTGTCACCTTTCTCTCTCAATTCGTGAAGCTACGCATACTCCATGAAGGATCTCCACGAATCAGGCTTCGCAGCGCACCACGAGTATTTGACTCCACCATGGTGCTACGCGAGCGTGTGCTTGTAGACCGATACCAGGCTTCGCGAATCGGCTTCGCGAATGAGATCCGCGAACAGGCTTCACGACCCACCCTAAAATTTGTCCAATTTCTGAAACCTAATGGCCCATCAAGAAGCTGCCCTGGGGGTGCTTGCAAATGCCGCCTGGAGGGATGATATAGAAAATTTTCTGGGTCTGGGGGTGTTAGTCTAGAGCCACTCGGACCATAATTTATTAATAGAGCTGATATCATAGAGCCAAAAAGAACTATCTGGTGTGTAGGAGGCTGCCCTTGTATGGATTCGGGTCGTGGTATGACATCTTCATTCCAAAGGAGAGTTGGGATGAACCAGCTTAATGGTTGAGGTGCACTCTGTGCCATCGCCAGTGGTTCAGGGCGGCTGATGGTCATGCAGTGGAAGACTTCACACCTGTCACCACCGACTGCCAGTACAATCATCTAAACAATGTTGATGGGAATCCATTGTAGCTGGATACGACCCCACCCATTTACCACACAATACTGAAGGTCTCCTTGAGGGATTCGAAGAAGGGGTGGTCCGATGAGGGGGACCAGCGCTAGGGCGGAAACTTTATAGAGGATTGGGCATGGGCCAACTGGGTAGGCACGCCATACGAGGAGTTTGGAGCTGAGCTAAGGAGTTTGTGTTTGCATGAAGCAGTATGGGCCTCCAAATTCCACATATATAAACCAAAAAAGATTATGCCGTAGTTATTGATAAGGTGGTCATCTAGGACCAACACTTTTCACCGGAACCATGGGGTGTTTGGCATCAGTCTGTGGTATGTCCATCATATTTCATGGTTCCCGATCATGGGGGATATGTACGATGAGTTCCTCCCTGTCACGAGTGCATGGGAGGATCTGGAGCAGATGTTGCGGCTGGCGCTGACATTGATGGGGCTGGTCCCCAGGGAAGACAAAGATGCGTTGAGGGATGTCCACTTCAAGAAGTGGTTCAAGAAGTTCCTGAACATTCCGTAGGATCGAGAGTTTCCCATGAGGACTCAAAATTTCCCGAAGGGGGCTCAATGGGGAAAAGAAGCATTCGTATTGGCGGATTTTGGGGGATAGCCAATGGAAGACCTGGGTTTTCAATGTCAATACTGAACAGAAGCTAATAGTTAGACTAGTAGCGTTTATCGTGGTCCTTATCTGTGGTTGGATCCTACCAGTGAGGGATACCAACAAGGGGGTGTAGGCTAGCTCATTCATCATGGATTCTATGATGGCCACAGAAGGGCGAGTCTATATGGGGATTCCGATGCTCACCAGATTGTAAAATATTCTGCGGTATGTTAACGAGGGAAAGAGGCCACAGAGGATATGTCGGCCCATCCATCCTGAATACTTCCGGGAGCTTTCTAGACAAATTGACTATACCCTTGGTGCTAAAATGGGTATAGAAGGTGGACGGGTTTAATTTTCACCCATTTCCATTGTCGACGGGGACATTCACCGATGATGGTAAGGGGACGGAAGAGCACCGTGCCTATCTCCTGGCCTTTTGAGGTGGAGTCTTGGTTTAAAAGGTGGACCACAAGCCTCTCTGCGAGCTGTACGCCCCTCTCTATTTTTCTAGGCAATCCGGTACCTGTAGTGGATGACCCCACAGGTCTACTGGGAGGTTCTCCATGAGGAGCACCCATTTGTGATGAGAAAATTGTGGATCATTTTCACACTAGAAGATGGGAAAATTTGGAATACACTTCCCCCACATACTGCCTCCTTCTGACTGGTGAAAGAGTATGCCATAAGCTGGGAAGAAGCTTATCCAGGGGAGATGCTAAAGCACCCAACTATTCGAGCTGGTGATGGCTGTCATTCCCTATCCCGAGGTTGGGGTTGGAGGGCAGAAAGGGAATCTCATAGTGGCAGGGATTCCTTGGAAGCGAGACCTACACTAGCTGAGGGTGAGGCAGCGGTGGCAGATCCAAAAACAGCTACAGATCTGATGGTCCTAGGAGAGAAGATCCTTCCGGAGGGGCAGCCACAGAGGGGATTCAACAGGATATCCATTTAGGCTCCGGCGAAATGGTTGTGCCATGTTGACATGTCAGAGAATTTTGTTTTCCCGGAGGCCTAGGACTTCTGGGATGTCAACCGGCAATTCCACAGTCCTCCCGAGATGTGGAAATAGCTGAACAATAATGGAATGGATCTATCGGGTATGGGCCCTGTCTAGGTCGGTTTCATAGTATTCCTGGTAGAGGCGGAGTAATATTTGGCTGAGCTGGAGGACAACATGCATTCCAGGGGTGCCCCACATCCAATGAATAAACGAGTGAGGGTACTGCTGAACCAGATGGTTCCCCCATAGCTATTGTCTGCTGAGCTAAGAAAGAGCATCCCCTTATCGGAAGAATCAGGCGAATCATCTTGGGGGGACGCGGCATATGGAGGGAGCCCGTTAGAGAAAGGCGAAGTTGGAGATCCGGACTCAGGTCTCGACGATTTCATGGAGGCTCTCGAGGTAACATTCCAAGTTTATTTCCTTAGGGTCTGCTCTCCGGTCATTATGGACTTCTCCCCAATATCTGAACTGCTCAGGGGGACATTGTACACAAACCTATTTCTCGCCCGTCCGTGGGTGCTGATGCAAGACCCTCGGAACCCGCACCAATGGCTGCGTCTAGATCTAGATCTGGCAGGGCTGGGAGCCTCGATGTGGCTCCTCCAGAATCTACCTACCTTCCGACAATATACGGAGGGTCTTGCTTCGTTGTACCGTCAACATCAACTCAAGAGTGGACCCATGAGTTTGATATCTTTATGTCCTCTCAACTGATCTCATTACTGCCACACGTTGATCGTTCCTACTGATGTTTGTTCCCTTCCCTATTACGTATAGCTATTCGACTAGCATGGGCCACTGTTACGAGGTTGGTCGGGATTTCTGGCAGTGCCCCTCCCAGGGGCATGCCAGTAATCATGGAGATAGTTACCCATCCCACCCGAGCTATAGCTCCCCCCATCATCGGTGGGACCACCTGCGGGATCGTGCCCGAGGTTATTGATGTGGGGTCCACCGATGAGGATTGGTCAGTCAACCCAAGTACCGCCACGCCAGATCCAATTCCAGATCTCAAGCCTGATCCAACGCCAAACGCAGACCCCGCTGAATATTTCCTAAGGGCGTACACCACATTTGAGCCTGCAAATCGCACAGACTGGGAAAAGAAGGCCTCTGATGAAGAGGACAGTGAAATAGTCCATCACCGATCATGGATGTTGATCGTGCAATTTATCGAAAATACACCCCAGTCATTATGACTGGACGGGATGGACAGACGTCGCTCGCGGTTGCACGAACTATGTGCTGGGGTAGTGGATGTCCAACACCCTCACCTGCTCATCCAAGATCTTATGGTGGTGACGATCCAGAAGGCCAAAAATGCCACAGCGTGGGCTGGTAGTGAAGGAAGGAAATGAACATCAAGAAGCTCCGGGAGGCTAAAAATGAGATTCAACGGCTACAGATTTGAGAGATGAGCACTCAGCCTCTCTTAATTCAAAATCGTAGCTTTTTTTCATTTGAAGGCCCAGCTCGAAGAGGGGGAAGAGCATCTGAGGAAATATTCCCAAGAAATGGTCGTCATTATAGCTACTACAGGGAAGGCCCAAACTGAAGCTAATGAAATTTTCCCCATCACTACTGAGGAGGAGTAGGAGGTGAGACAGTGGTAGCAACTCCTGGACTCCAGAAGTCCGAGGGTGGCAGAACTGCAAATTTCATATGATGGGGTCAACCCATCCGTGGAAGAGATGGACCCCCAAGTGATGTAAGGATTACAAAATCTCAAGTGTACTTTAATGTATTAATTAATTTGATGACAAATTATACATGAGTATCATTATCGAGGTCAGCTTTATATGCATCTTGTTATATTCGTGAAATGTCAAGATGTCAGTCCCTAAGCTCACGCGGGTCGAGCCCAATGTGAGAATCAAGGTGTGATCACCATATTATTCCACCTGAACATTGTGTGTCGACCAAGATTCTGGCATCCGAGGTTTAGGCAACCACTTTGAATCTCTCCGAAATACATGGGAGAGGCCCAATCGGAGGATTAAGACCTTAGAACAATCGACGATCAATTCTTCTGGTGTGCTCTAGTGCATGAGTGGGGTAACGCTAGGGGTGTTTAGATTAGCCAGAACATTGGGAAGAGGAAGGTGTGAATCACGATACCCAAAATATGGAACACTAAGGGGGTGGAGTGATAATGAAGGACAATTGTTGACCATGTCTGAAAAAAATTATCCTTATTGTGTTACCCTGAAACAGGGATAACAAACGAGGGCCGACTGTTGACCATGTTTGAAACACGCATCCTAACATGAAATGCCATCGATTTTCCTTTCATAATTTCAACCCAGGATAGTAGGTGAGTCATAGGTCGAGCATCCATACTATTAGGGTGTTCCCGTAGACATGAAAAATGATAAGGGTCCGAATAAAGGGCATGCAAAGCGCGAAGGGTGGAGAGATGGTTTGTTCGAACAAAATCCAACACTCTTGAAATTACACCACCATGGTGGATGCAAGTTGGATGGACACATCGATTTGATCATAAATCATTACCTTCAAACAGGGCCTTTCTGGCGAGGGGGGTTGTTACTTCCCAATGCCATTGTGGGGGCATCCCGAACTTGCTCGGGGCAAAATTGCAGTTGTACGATTCCTCACAAAGGGTATGGACAAGGGTCCAAAAATGAGGAATAACATGATTTATGATCCCTGGGGATGGACCCTGGGAAAAATAACGGGGTGTCTCTACATATCCCATTAGTATGGGAATCAATCCATACGTAGTTTTTGAAGGCCATGAAGTTGACCGTCCTGCGGGATGATGAGAAGCCTGGTTGCGCTGGTGTATGTCCTACCAAAACTACTAACCCCACCTGAGTCATGAACGATTTGGAAAACAAGTAGTGGTGGGAATTTCTGGTCACTGGAAGGGATATGTTAGGGAAAATGGACTCTTGGTAAATACTGTCCCAATCATGTTAATACGTCTATGTAGCTCAGCCAGACACACGAAGAGATAAAGTCAAGTACGTCGAAATTCCACTTGGACATGAAGAAGTGGAAATGTGTGAATCATGATGTTCAAAATCTAGACCACAATGATGGCAGCATGAAGATGGAGGATAATTGTTGATAGTGGAGGAAACAAAACATCCACATCAAATTATCCTGGAATGGTGACAGACAAATGAGGGTCGACCACTGACCATGTTCGAGACACGGGACCTGTCACAAATGTAACCTTGGATCCTTTGAGAGGTTGGCCCGAAATGGAATGAGACACCTTAATCCAAGATTCCATGCCATTCGGGTGTCCTTTTGGATGTGGGAGAGGGTGAGGATCCAAATAAATATCTCACAAAGCTAGGACATGGAACGAGGGGATTGTCCCCATGAAAATTTCACACTTTAGGATCTTTGTCAAACACATCTGAATACGAAAACAAGATGTATTAGATAGAGGGTGTCGATACCCTTCCCATAGGACGATCTTATTATAGAATCGTATAATTCAAACCATGGACGGTAGGAAACACGGGAGACGTGTGGTGGGTAACTAAAAATACCAGGCCAGAATAGGAACTGGGGGTTCTGCCCACCATGCGTTCCTTGGAGAGGTTTTAGGTCAAAGGAAAGAAAATGAGAGTCGAGCTAGGCCTGAGGCAAAGTGAACAGACATTCATACATACCCCATGAGGATGGGGATCAAGACACATGTAGTTATTTTAAGGGTCTTAGTTTATGGTCTTAGAACTCAGACCATGGATGGGTAAGGAGAGCAGGAGGCACACGGTAAGGTGGTTACAAAAACCAATGTAAATGAGGACATAAGACCTACATACCATGTTTTCTCTGGAGAAGTGCTTGAGTTCAGGTACCGGACACGAAGGTTAGGATGGGCCTGTGGGGAAGTGCTTGGGCACTCCTATATATTTCATGAGAATGATAATCATGCAATACGTAGTTCTTGAAGGGTGGCACGACATGGCAAGATACTAATGAAAAGTATGAAAGGGGGTGTGCGGGTCTGTCCCTCACACCAAGAGAAGTGGTATTTGATAAATCATGTTTGTCCTTTATGGTAAGTGGTTTTTTTGTGAAGCCAAAGGCCTAGGATAGTTGGCCCCAGTGTCTCCACAAGAATCATGTTGGGTAAAGGCATTGAAAAGTAGTATTGTAAATGACAGATACCCAACGTGATGTCCTCCGTGATGAGGTCATCACAATGTAGTGACATTTTTCTTTGTGCGGCCTGGATGATAATATCACAGTTTAGGGTCATGTGATAGGAACAAGCATGCATTTTAACATCTTACAGCACAGTCCTAGCAAAGACGATGCTAGGTGGGGAATGTGCATGGTGTAATAAAACATACCTGATGTGAAAGGGGACATAATCACACATCACACCATACACAATTCCGAGTGGGGAACCTCTGGCCAAGGGGCCTAAATACGTTTGAGAGTGAAAGGGGCCAGAGAGGGTTGCTCCCAACTGAGCTGGACCCGAAGACGAGGCGTCCGAGTGGTCCTATGTATCCGATAAGGATTGAAATCAAGCCATATGTAGTTCTTGAAGGCTTCCTTTTAATGTCGTATAAGGAAACATAATGTTTAATATCTTACATGATAGGAAATAGGAGGGATAATTATTAGAACGGGGTACGTGTGGTGAGGCTATCACAAAACCAATGTGATTTATGAGGTAATCCCATACCACGCCATGCGGTCCCATATTTAATGTCCAGCAGGCGGGATAGAAAAGACAAATTAGCAGAACTCAAGCAGGACCCAGAGACAATAGGTCTGGGCGTTCCTACGTATCCCATGAAGATGGGAATCAAGCCAAACATAGTTCGGAGGAGATATTAGTTTACAGTCTTAGAGCATGGACCATAGAGGGGTGTAACCATCCACGTTAGCAAAGACCTCGACCCGATCCCTAAACCCACGTGAGTCAAGATCGGTGTGGGAAACAAGGGAGGAAGATCTTTATTGCAATACCTAGAACGCCCATCTGAGAGGAATCAGTGTGGATCCCCGAATGACACCCTTAACACATCTTTGTCCTCCTAACACGCAGATGCGCACTAAGGGATAGTTTCAAGAGTGTTGGGCGTTTACATGGATATGTTGAGGTGTAGAATGATGTTAATCATGCAACCGATAAACTGGGATTAATGAGGTTGGCGTGATGACTGAGGATATCTGTAGACCGTGGAAGAAATGCAGTATCCATATCACGTTATCCTTAAATGGGAACAATAAATGAGCATAAGTAGATGACCGTATTCGCAACGTGAGACTTGTATCAGTTTTTTGTTCGAAACCCTCAATGACGTTGGCATGCGATGGTTGGAGGCCCTTTGGCCGAGCATCCATGTCATATGCGGGTCCATTTGGATGTGAAAGGTGATTTCAGCCCTAATGAATGGGAACATGAAGCCTTGGAAGTTGGTGGAAGCTTGTCCGAGTAGAACCCAACATTCCAGTTACTAAACCAGAGTACCCTTCAAATACATTGGTTGGTCGCCGAAGAGGGTCGACAAGGGTTCTCAACATGAGAGTAACTATTTTGGTGGGGTGAGTATAGTGTTAGGAGATAGAGAACTCTTATGAGAAAGAGGGGGGGGGGTAAATGGCATCGTTGTTATAACACCCGACATGAGTGAGAACATAATCTCGTATCACACCATGTACTCCTCTCCCTAGGAAAGGGTAGCCAAGGGGCCAAGGTGAAAGGGGGAATTCTGGGAGATGTGGCTGAACCTGAAGTCAATACATTTGGTTGTTCCTACATATCCCTCAAATATGGGAATCAATCCATACGTAGTTCTTGAAGTCTCATGGGGGGGGGGGGTAAGATACCATAATGAGGGGGTGTATGGTATGGAAAATAACTTGATGTGAATAAGGACATAATCCCACACCACACCGTACAACGCTAAATAATAACATGGGCTAGAGCCCGACAAGGCAAGGGGGCCTGAGGATGGGCCTCGGTAATGAAATACCGACCATCTTGCATGGTTTGCACCTCATCACGACTCATAATCCACTTGATCAATGATCAGTGTGGGAAACAAAGAGCTGGTCTCGGCTCTCCCTGTCATATGGGGAAATAACACCTGGTTTTTCCTGAAGGTAGTCTGTCTCTTAGATACAATGGGGTAGATTGAACCACTAAATTCAATGTTTGGGACCCATTAGGGTGGTCCTAACAATCTCGGACGACTGTTAACCATGATTGAAACATAGCATCCCTATTGTGACCTGAAATGGGAGAAATAATTGAGCATCGACCCCTGACCATATTCCCAATGCGGGGCTCGTATCAGTTTTTTTCTCAACACCCTCGAGGGCGTTGGCCCGAAGTGGTAAGAGATCCCTTAGGCATAGCATCCATACCATTCTGGGGCCCTTCCGGATAGGGATGGTGATGGAATCCCAGTTAAGGAGTGGGTGAAGTATAGTTGAACCCATCTATGAAAGAGCCGAATGTCTCCAGGGAGCGGGGCGTACGAACAGAGCATGGCTACCTCGACATGAATCGGGGCAAAGGTATGCACCCCGCCACATGTCTTGACCCGAGGTGGAGATTTTGGAATTTGGGCTGGGCCAACAGATGAAATGTTAGGGCATTCCTATGTATCTCATGAGGATTGTAATCAAGCCACAAGTAGTTCTGAAGGAGAAATTTAATGTCATGCAGGATGATGCACAATTTAAATTCGTTTGGGATGATGCACAGTTCAAATTCGTGTAGGACCAGGCAGTTTAAGGTCATGTGGGACCATCGTGTAGTTTAGGGTCAGGCAGGACCAACCATTTTAAGGTCACGCAGGACCGGACGGTTTAAGGTCACGTGGGACCATCGTGTAGTTTAGGGTCATGTGGGACCATCCAGTTTATGGTCGTGCAGGACTGGACGGTTTAAGGTCATGTGGGACCATCTTGCAGTATAGGGTCATGGGGGACCGTCCAATTTAAGGTCATTCAGTACCGGACGGTTTATGGTCATGTGGGACCATCGTGTAGTTTAGGATCATGTAGGACCATCATGTTTATGGTCGTGCAGGACTACGAGGCTCAAGCAATGTATTTCTTATAGAACATGGCATTGGTGGGAGGGGTTATACACTCACCACTCATGGTCACCAAGGAGTATGCTCCATTGGGATAAACCCTGTGGACTGTGTAAGGTCCTTCCCACTTGGACTCCAACTAATTTGGTTTCCTGCCAGGGATCATTGGCGCTCGGAGGGCCAATAACAGGCTGTCATGCAGAAAAGGGTGGAGGTGAACATTCTTGTAGAAGGCTCTAGCTATCTTATTATGATGCCTTTCAAGATTTTGCAGGGCCCAGAGCATATTTTCATCAAGTTCTTCTAATTCATATAAAAGGGTTTCGGCGACCTCATCTAACACCCGCTGGTCATAGACCGCAGTGTGTAATGGTGGCCGCTAGATCTCGATGGGCAGGACGGCCTTATCCCCATATACCAGGGAATATAGAGTCACCTGGGTGGAATTGCGATGCGTTGTCCAATAAGCCTAGAGGGCATTGAGGAGCTTGTCCGGCCAATTCTTTTTATTCTGGCCAACCATTTTATGCAAAATGTTAGAGATGGTTTTGTTGAACGCCTCGATCTGCCCATTTTCATGCGTTTGATAGCGGGAGGTATGGTTGGAGCGAATGCCGTACTTGTCATACAATTTCCTCAACTCAATTTCTCAGATGTTTGTTCTGTTATCGGTGAGTATGGATTGAGGGAATCCAAATCAGAATATGATGTTGGAGCTCACAAAGTCATCACTAGATCGAGCCTTGACTTCCTTGAGTGGAACTGCCTCTACCCACCTGGAGAAGAAATCCATAGCGGTCAGGATAAACCTGCACTGGTGAGCTGTCTTCAGTGGATATTGTCCTACAACATCAAGTACCCACACTAGAAAGGGCCAAGATTATTTGGTGGAGTGGAGAGGTTATGTAAGCCGGTGAATAAAATTAGCATGAACTTGTAACTCGTGACATCTCTCGGAAAACTTGATATAATCATGGATCATAGAGGGCCAGTAGTACCCCAGTCTCTGGATCTGATGGAATAGCATTGGACCATCTTGGTGGGCTCCATAGGAACCAGCATGAACCTCATCCTTGACCTGAGAAACCTCGACTACATCAATGTAATAGATGAGAACACCATAGAAACAACACTTGTATAAGATCTGCTCAAGACTGGGACCATCCTGGAGGGTAAAATGTAATGTGTGGTGTTGGATTCACTCGTGCTCAGCCTGATCAGCTGGGATGTAACCATTTTCGAGATACTAGAAAAAAGGTGATCTCTATTCGGGATTTGTTTCAACCACTATATCTGAGGAACACGGGGCTCCTTGCGTGGAGGATCTGGTAGCAAGATGGCTTACTCGCAAGCTGTCATCATCCTCTGTGGTGACAGGGGCAATGAATCTCTGGTGTGCCACATGTATAATAAGATCATCTTGTTCAGGTTATACAAGTGACACAGCTAAGCCGTCCAAAGCGTCTGCTCGACCATTCTGTGACTGAGGGACATGGGTATCCTCTGGTCAACAAGGGAACTGGTCCCTTAGATAGAGGGTGCACTCCAACAATGGCACAAGCTCTGGCTTCCTGACAACATAGTCAAAATTGACTAGCTTGATGACTAGTTCAGAATCCCCATTCATGTGAAAATGGGGAACATCGACCTCAAGGGGCAACTCGACGCCAGTGATGAGAGCCTAATACTCTAACTTGTTGTTGTTCCAGCCTTCTGACATCATGAAAGAGTATGGTAGAACTTCTAGCACCGGGGTGATAAAGATGATACCCCAACCCACTCTATTGAGCCTATAGTCGTTGATCCTCCTACCGATGGGGCTCTGGGAGGCACCGTTGAAGTCAATTTGCCAACATGAGAGGACATGATCAACTAAAAGGATTGCATCATCATGAAAATCCAGGTCTAGGGACCGATACTTGGAGGTGGGATTGGCAGCTAAGAAGTCTGCGAATGCATGTCCCTTGATAGCCTCTTGAGGCACAAAACTGATGTCAAACTACTAGAGAATTACTGCCCACCACGCCAGTCTGCCAGTCAACATGGGGCGGTTCAGAATGTACATCAGTGGGTCTACCCTAGAGACCAACTATACCTCATGGTTCTACAGGTAATGTCTCAATTTTTGTATGGAAATCACGAGTGCCAGGCTGCTCTTTTCTATGGGGGAGTATCTAGTCTCTGTATCTAGGAGTATGCGGCTGAGGTAGTAGAGGTTATTATTTGTCCCCTCATTGTTCATCTGGGAAAGCAGGGCACCAAGAGATTGATACAGATCAGTGACATAGAGGATCAGTGGCTTTTCGGGGATGGGTGGCATCAAGTCCGGAGACTGCAGCAGATACCGCTTGACTTCCTCAAACGTGGTTTGGCACTCTTAATCCCATTAATAGGCAGTTCCCTTCTTCACAAGCAATGAAAAGGGCTTACACATGCTAGAAATATTTTAAATGAATTGTCGTTTATAGGCTAAGTGGACTTGAAATCCCCAATGCTCCCGAATATTGCTCGGGGGGCATCCAGCTGATGAACATGATATTCTCTGGGTCGATCTCGATGCCCTGATAACTGACGAAAAAGCCGAGGAACTTTCCAGAGGTGACCCTAAAGGCACATTTATGCGGCTTCATATTCAAGTGGTAGGAACGGAGGAAGTCGAACACTTTCTCACGATCCTAGAGATGGTCCTAGAACTGGCGATATTTGACCACAATATTGTCCACATAGCATTCCACCAATGTCCCTAGGATTAGCTTGAATTTGTGATGCATGGGATGTTGATAGGTGGCACCTATTTTCTTCAGACCGAAGGGCATAACCTGGTAACAGAAAGTACCATAGGGGCCCTAAAATCGGTGGAATCCTCATTTTTGGGGGCCATCCCGATCTGTTTGTACCCAGAATACATGTCCACAATGGAGAGGGCTTGGAACCCATCCTTACCATCAATCAAAAGTTTTGTCATAGGAAGGGGAAAATCTTCATTCGTACAGTGTCAATTGAGATCACAGAAGTCGCTACATACTCTGATCTTCCTGTTCATCTTCCTGACAGGAATGATGTTGGCCAACCATTTGGGGTACTGGACTTCCTTAATAATGTTGGCCCGGATGAGATTGTCAACCTCAGCCTCAACCATGAAGCTGTGAGAAGGGTGCATTATTCTGGGAGGCTGCTTGAACCTGTGATGACTTACCAGGAGGCTGAGGCGGTGGATGGCCACCTGAGGATCTAGTCCAGGAATCTCATCGTAACTCCAGGAAAACACATCATAGTTCTGCTTAAGGAAGTTCATGTACCACTGCTACTCTTCGAGGGACATGGAGGCACTGATCAATGTGCGTCTTAGATCTGACTCGCTACCAAGGTCCACCTATACCAGTTCATCGACTGTGGTAGAGAATCCTTCTTCAAAGGTAGGGGTAGAATCCTCTAAATACTCTTCTCCATTTATAGAGGGATATTTCGTAGGGGGAGTTGCATCCAATCCACCAGACTCTGATGGGAGGCTAGTGCCGGCTTGAGTGGTAGTGGTTATCATATCGTGAGATTCACTTTTTGCTGTGACCATGGCGATGAAGGCAGTTGATCCGATCCCATCTGGTCTTCAGCCCAGAGGGCCACACTGGATGATATCAATTTAATAGTGGTGTGTCGGCTTGAGCTAGTTAATTCTAGCCTGGAGGAATAGAAACATATGACATACCACTGTTTCCATGAGCCGGATGTCATGATACCGTACGAGCATAGGAGGTTCCAGGATCACTTGAGCCTGGTTTGTGTAAGAGTATGAGGTGATTTTCTATCATCTCTTGGACTTGGGAATATACTCCCCTTTCATACCTGAAATGACAATGCATTGCCCAATGTCGGGGGTCATGGCCACCAACCGATGGATCGGAAAAATTTAGGTGTCATCCAGACCTGCCCAGGGATCACTTTAGACTATGGAGGGCCCAATCTCACTTGCCAAAATCTGATTATCCTTTCTCATGTAATACTCAACTTCTAGATAGTGGGCTTCACAAGAAGGAAAAGGACACACATCTCCTTGGAGCACGCCTACTTGATCATTGAGGGAGTATTTGTGCCTTTGGCGGTAGGCCTCTGTGAGGTTGTGGGGCCGGTGCTACTAAAAGCAATTATAGCTTCCCGGGGGATTCTATTTGGGCCACCACTATGGGCTCAGCCCTGGAAACCCTCCTTGCTGGGATCATAGGGGGCAGGGGACACGCCTGTCTAGCCTGTTGCAGAGCTTCCTCAAGGCGATGGGCCTTATCTGAGAAGTATCAGAACCCTCAGGGGTAGTTCTGAGTGATCAGGGAAGGAACCAATTCTGTTTTGACATTCCCCATGCACATCATCATTTATTTATCCTGAGTCAGTGTCATGTCGAGGGAGTGTGTGAGCCTCTTCCATTTGGCGATGTGGTCCGTGACCCATTCATCGGGACTTTTCTTGCACCTAATGAGGGCTGTGATGCTGGTCTTCCACGTGGTGGAGCTGAACTGGGATAGGAGTTGTAGGTGTTGATCCTCCCAGCCAGTCACCGATCCTATGGGGAGCTGGCTATACCAGAAAAATGTAGGACCTTCCAATGTCTCCACAAATCATCAGAGCTTTGCGGCTTCCTCCTGTGTTGGAGTCCCCAACATGGGGCCACACCTTGAGGAAAAGTGGGCCAGGTGCTGCAGCGGGTCCCCTGTCCCAGTAACGTGAAAGAAAGTGGGATTTCCAAAACTAAGGGGTGCATGCATATCATCCACCCATGCTAGGTACAAGTTACCATCCGGTGGGACTACCACATGTCATGTTTCCATCGCATCAAGGAAGGCGATGAGTGCTGCCATTGGATCATCCGGGAAGGGGTCCCTGTCTTGACAAGGATCCCTAACCACGAGTTCGTTTCTGGGCTCTTCGACACGGTAGATGGGCCCAACGGCTCATGGAGCGATGAGCGGAGTGGCCTAAGGGGTAGCTTGGGGAAATCAGGCCGGATTCCTCGGATTGTCATGCCAATTGGGAGGGTTTGGTGAGATGTATCACACCCTATTATCATGAGTTCCCACTTCCACTCTGTCTGTGGGAGTAGTATGATCAGGGCTTCCTGGAGGAATATCTCTGGGTGGAAGACGTTCTTGCCCCTGCTTCCCCGGCCTAGGATCACCATAGTCGGGATTTTTCTCTATAGCGCGCTCGTCCAGGAGTTCGTCGAACAAACTCTTCTGCTTAGCTAGTTACTGGCACAACGCAGCCTTCTCGGGTTCTTCCTTCGTCTTCTCCACTAAGGCAGACGGGTCAGAGGGTTTGAAAACTCCGACTTGATCATTGCCCTTATCGGAATCCCAATTGAGTACAAATGGATCAGTGGGTTCATGGAGACCTAGGAGGTTCCTCTACTGGCGATTAATCCTTCCTGATGGGTCCAACAATGGTTGAACACCCTTAGGGGGTAAGTCACCATCGAGAAATTTTATCTCATCCTCCTTGTCCACGACATCAACCATGTGGACTGGGACCCTTCCCGAGGGCATGTCCTCAATATCACATAGTGAATCTAGATGTAGTCAAATAGGGATGAAAAGGAGGGCATCATACTTCCCCCAACCATGAAATTGCATGTGTGGGGTGGCCTCCCTGATGATTTATCTGAGTACCCTAAAACTCTGAATGCATCATTGTTGGAGGGTACTCTGGCGACCTGGTGACTCAGGGTGCTGGGCCACGGGGAGTGTGGCCAAATCGACCAGACGACATTGCTCACTGATTTCCTCAAAGTTCACTAGGATCCTAGGGTACACCACCTGGCGATAATGAAGACTGAAGTGTGTCACCCATAGGGTTTTCCAGAAGCACTCGACTACCTCTGGGGTGAGGGATTCCAGAGCACAGATGTTCGACGCCACGTCAGGCCAGAACTTCTCCGGGAAGTGATCTGTCGGAAGAATGTGCCATAAGATCCCGGGCTCGGATTCAGGGTCTGGCCCTGAATTTCCACACTCGTCACCTGGAGGGGGATGGGGAATCAATATCAGTATAAAGCAAACCGCTGAGACAGCAGAATGGGAAGTAGAGAATACGGAGAATGGGCTAACTGGACGCCAAATTCAGGGCCATCCTCCGAGGTGTGTGGTGACTTGGCCACAATGACACGATACGACAGGCTGATAGCCACAGTTTTAGGTGTAGGGACTGCGTTTGTTGACGATGGGTCACATTGTTTCTCAACCGCTATCTGTCCCCAAAATATCTCTCATTGATCTCTGGTCAAGGTAGAGGGCGCTTCTGGTGACAATGGTGAAGATTGAATGATCGAAACATGTGGGATTCCCAAAATTTCCTCCTCCTTGATGTACCTACGAAGAGAGGTGGAAATCCGGTTTACTTCACACTCCGGAAGGATGAGGCCGATACACCTTGTTCCTGCCTCGACACTTGACACAGAGGACCGAGGGGAAGGTTCCACCGCTGACTCTCACTCAGCTTCAGAATTCTATAAATAGACTGGTTTGATCTCAGTCTGAAGATTTTTGGTGTTCTTCATGCTTCAATGGCTACCCGCCTTCCTGCCTCGGAACGACTCTTTAGGGAGGGGAAAATTCCAGGCATGAGGAGGTCCTTCGGCTACACTGGTGACAGGGTGGGGAGTACATCTTCCTGAGTGGTCAGGGATTGAGGAGCACCAGGGTAGATGTCAAAGGGGACACGAGGAGGACCTCCGTGTTGGGTGCTGGTACAGGGGGGGGACCCCTGTTGGAACTGATGGGAGCATGGATAAGACCTTTGTTCCTTGTTCCCCTGGTGACGTTAGTGTGTGGAAGGTCCTCGTACTAATCCGACTGAGCACAGATAGGACCTTTGTGCCTGGTGTTGGTGGAGTGAAGTTGATATCCACCCCTCTGGTTGATAGGAAAAATAGGACCTCCTTCGGTTGCTACAAGGATGTGAGGAAGGTCCTCACATCGGAGAGTGACTGGATGTGCAACGTTCCCACCCCGTCAGTCCATGACATAAGGAATAAATCCGTATCTAGTGTAATGAGTGTGGGAGAGGATCCCATATGGGGTGTTGCTACCATGGGAGAGGCCCTCATTCTGGTAAAAGGTGGAACATGGCATACCTTCAAGCCCGTCCTGGGAGCTGGAAAGGCTTGTGTCCTCTATGGTGGTTGCACAGGGAGGGCCCCTGTACTGGGTGTCATTGATGCGGGTTAGTCTGTAGTGGACATTGCCTATTCCTACGACCAAGAGAGTTGACACAGCCTACCTGTGGGGTTGTTGGGGCCTTTTCCCTGGTCTCGAATGTAGCAGTCCCTGCTCGGCATATGCAGGGGGTTGATGATGTTCGTCATTGGTGGCTTGGGCCATAGTAGCTGATGACATTGGCACCCCTTGATGGGCGCCCTCCTCGGCCTAAGCCCGATGTTGGCGTTGGGTCATCCGGGCAGGTGATGTTGGTATAGGTAGGTATTCTACCGGCTCTTCATCTCGGGGAACTTTGTGGCAATGCTGGCGCGGCCTAGTGGGGGCCCTCGCTAGGAGTTCTTGAGGAAGGACTCAAATAGGGTTATCCCAGATATCCCCTACCTCATCGGCGTAGGGCATGGAGTCATTGAGGCATTCTGGGGGGAGGATCCCGAAACGGTTGATGTTTGGAGCGGGGATCATCGGTCCCCTATGCGGCCCTCGGGGGTGACATTTACGGCGAGGAGCAGATGCCTCTAAATCCAGGTGGGCCATGTACCTCGTAGGGATAACCCCTTCCTCCTCATACCTACGTATAAGGTCATTGATTACCCTTAGTTGGATAATCTCCAATGGGGAGAGGGGTCTTGGGCGCCCAATAGTCATGGTAGTCATGTCCATCGTAGAAAGGCAGAACTGCGAGGGGTAGCCATGTTGATAGTGCCCCTACCCCTACGTCGGTGGGAAGGAGGTGATTGGGATCTGGATGCATCAACAATATTCTGGAAGGTAGGAAGGTCAGCTCATTAGTACTGACAAAAACAAATCGACACCCAATACCCCAACGCCATTCCGTCTTCCATGACCGGTAAGAGGGATCCATGCTGACAACTTCGCATACTAAGATTCCCAACATTTTGACTACCCCAAATTCTGGTGAATTTCACGCCAATCCCACTATTTGCTTGGAGGGACCCAACACCGAATATCTAGATCTGGTGACACGTCACTCTACTGATGTATCGAGCTCTACTAATCTACACATTGAGGAGAAGATCTTCACGTCAGGTTAGCCATTTCTATTTCGGATGCATTTTTTGTGGGCACACATCTATCTGCTTGAGTGCGATAGGCGCAGATTTTGTTACCCTACATTCCTGCTTGCCAATGGTGGGTGACATTCACTCCTTATTTAGGGAGGTCTTATTTTTTATTGAAATAGGATGATGGGATGTCGGTAATTCTTTATGCGGATTCCTCCTCGAAATTCATCACATAGTCCGAGTCTCCCTTATATATTAAGACGTAGTTCGTGAAACTCTTCGCAGTTCCATGTTTCCATGGACGCCGATTAATTACACCACTTCTTTCAAGACATTCCAAGGGGTTCGATCAAGGCAACAACCTTTAGTTGGGGGAGTAGTCACGTTGAGGCCTCACTGACATGTCTGGATGCAGTGGAATTAGCGTGTATCTCTTTTTTACATTATTATTGGGCTTCTCAAGAGGGTGGAAGCTCGAGTAATCCCACATCGAACGCGGGAAATCATATTCCATTGGAAATTATCAGAGGTTTCCCTTAGCTTCCCATGTTTAACAAAGGGTATGCCGCATGATTAACGTCCAGCTGAGGCAGATCAGGCTGATCAGAACACTATCTTGAGCGGATCAGATTGGTGTGACCTCTTTAAGGAACACCGATGTTAGCTAAAATGAATGGTTCGTTGCCCGACCACTTCCTGGAGTAGTGGGGAAGGGTATTTGAATGATCCTACTGGGATGTGGTGGCCAGGGTAAGGATCAGGATGAATGATGGAAAGTTGAACATGGTGAAGGGGGGAGAATGTGTAAAACCAACGTATGGACGATGGTGATGTTGGTCTTGAGCCTTGAAAAGGCATCCTACATATCCACGTGGAAGGGAATCAAATTCCACATAGTTCAAAGGGATGGTGAGGAACTGACGTGAAGATGGACCTTGGTCTAATGGGTGTTGGGCTTGAACCTCGTAAGACTTCCTACGTACCCTGCCATAGCAAGGATCAAAGACCTCATACTTCAGAAAAGTGGAATATAGTTTAAATTCATGTGGGATGGGGGTATTTAAGGCTTATGCACTGTGGCGGACCAAGTGTTGGTGAACCGATGTGAAGGAGTTCAGAACGAACGTGTGGTTGTCTTGAACCTCGGGGAGTCTTCCTACGTACCATGCCTTGACATGGATAAAATTCCCCATAGTTTAGATTGGGTGTGGGGATTACACTCTAGGCTACCCAAGGTATTGGTGAACCGAGGTGAAGGAGGTCAGAACGACCAATGGGTGGTGGGCTTGAACCTCATGGAGGCTTCTTACATAGCATGCCATGACATGGATCAATGTCCCCATAGTTCGGGATGGGTGTGTGTCTTACACTCTAGGGTGCACAATCTGTTGTAGAACTGACGTGAAGGTGTTTGGAACGACCAATGGGTGGTGGTCTTGAACCTTGTGGAGGCTTCCTACGTACCACACCTTGACATGGATCAAATTCTTCGTAGTTTGGGTTGGTGTGGGGCATACACTCTAGGATTCCCAATGTGTTGGTGAACTGACGCGAAGGAGGTTGGAATGACCAATGGGTGGTGGGATTGAACATTGTGGAGGCTTCCTACATACCATGCCTTGACATGGATCAAAGTCCCCATAGTTCGGGTTGGTGTGGGGCTTACACTCTGAGGTGGCCCAAGGTGTTGGTGAACCGACGTGAAGAAGGATGGAATGACCAATGGGTGGTGGGATTGAACCTTGTGGAGGCTTCCTACGTACCATGCCTTGACATGGATCAATGTACCCGTAGTTCGGGATGGTGTGGGGCTTAAACTCTTAGGAGGCCCAAGGTGTTGGTGAACTGACATGAAGGAGGTTCGAACGACTAATGGGTGGTGGGATTGAACATCGTGGAGGCTTCCTACATAACATGACATGACATGGATCAAAGTCCCCATAGTTCGGGTTGGTGTGGGGATTACACTTTGAGGAGGCCCAAAGTGTGTCATGGTCAGTGCTCACTCTAATCTCAAAGGAGTCTTTCTCAGTGTTAGAAACAAGAGGTTGCAGGGACCTGACGATCACATTGCGAAAGGTGCGTCCGTGGGAAGTGAAGAGGGGCTTATGTGTTGAGCAGCCCAAGGTTTCGGGACTTACTCCATGATGGAGGCCCGGGGGGGTGATGATGTGAAACATGAGAGGGATTTGGGAACCCAGAAAGGAGGATCCCCATTCCCTATCACATTCTCCACTGGCCTTGGCACCGAGGAAGTGAGGAGGAGCATAGGTACCTCCTCCTGCAAGAAAATATAGGGGCTTAAGCCAAGGTGGCTGCCCACCCCCACGGACAAATTCCACTCCAATCAAGAGTATATCATCCCATGTGAGGGATGATCTCATCCCCATGGAGACGAGTGGGCATGTAGAATGTCCACGGCGTGGGGACCCTGCGTGAGAGGCATGGGTCCAGGTCACAATTTAACGTCATGTGCTGCAGACGAGGGTGATTGTTAGTTTAACGCCTTGTAGCTCAGACAAGGTGGGTTTGCTCAGTATCCCTAGGGATTACATAACTGTTACCCTCTACTCCATGTGGGTGAGAAGGAGTCAGTAATGCCATGAATTGGGGGTTCTATGGAGCGATTCGTTGAGGGGTCCATGTTAGCGTGGCTATGCGAAGAAGCGATAGCCGTTAGAGTGACTATGCGAAGAAGAATTAGGTGAAGCAACGCTATGGGTGGTATCGTCCAGGGGGCATTGAAGTCAAATCGTGCAAACCTAGAGGGTCGCACAAGAAAAGGAATTTCCCAGAAGAGGAATCTGTAGGAAGGGGCCTTGTGGATCTCGGTTGCTCTGCGTGGTGATGGGCACATGTGAAGGGGTGTGCTTTGCGAAGTGGGGTTCTTTACCCTTAGCATGGGGTTGAGGTGCAAATGGTAGGTGCTTCACAAAGTGGAACGGCATTCGCAGAGCACTGCCTCACGGAGCACAGACGCTTCGAGAAGCAGAGTGTTGTGAAGCAATGTGCTTTGCGAAGTACAGTGACCCTGCCTTGGCATGTGGATCACATGTACATGAGGGGTGTTTCGTGAAGCATAAATGCTCTGCGCCGACCCGTGTCCCCTGGGGGATCACCTTCCTTCACGAAAGGCCTTAGGATTCATGAATGGAACCCCTCTCATAAGAGGGGATCAAAGTGAGACAATAGCAAGGCACCTCACGGAGAAAAAATACCTCGCGTAGCTTATGATTTGCAGAGCAAGGGGTGTTTCGCGATTTGGGAGCTGAGAAGTCAAATGGTGAGATCATCCGTTGTCGGGCTTGAGGGGAGTCCTGTATTTATGGGCAAGAGGTGCCACAGAGCGGAGATTATGTGGCATGAAGAGGGTCTTAGGTGCTTTGTGGAAGGTCGCGACCGTTAAGGGAGTTAGCAGAGTGGCCTGCCTCCTCACATTGTGGTGGGGTCATGAATGTTAACGGTGTTCGTGGAGGGGTCTGCCTCCTTTACTTTGCGGCAACTGTGGTACCTGGGTGCTCCGCGAAGTTGCTCTATGGAGTGGCTCCGCAAGGAGGCTCACTCGGCCTCGTCTCCTTATTTTTCTTTCCAACATTTTGGTGCCAACACTATATAGTACAATCCATGATTAAAAGCCCATAATCTCATGCATCCTGCATGAAATATTTAATAGAGATATAATAATCCAACACTATAGTAAAAAACAATTCAGTACATTTATTTAATCCATCATCATATGCTTTATTACCTTCCATATCTTGATGATGGAAGGAAGGGTAGTTTTAAAGAGGTAGTCCAATACATGATTAAGAGATAGATAAAAACCAAGCATCTAAGGATTAAAGTGTCTGAGGAACCTACAATAATAGAATCACTCAAAAAGTGTCCTAAATTGATATATTATAGTCATATGCTATGATTGAACATTGAAATCCTTCATATCATAATATATGATATTGAAATAATAAAATATGACATTTACGTATTCACAAAACTAATAGATTAATACATTTTTTCCATGAATAAGATTTCTATAATACAACTTATGATTTTTAGGTTATCATCCTATAATTATTAGAGAGAAAAACCAAAAAAAGGATGATTTATCTCATGGATAAATGTGAATGGAAACAAATAAAAAAATACCTATGGAATACTTGTAATATTATATCAGTTGAATTGACCTTTAAACTTCAATGGAATATGTTTGATTTATAAAATTGAAGCAGTAAATAAAGTATTCTAGACTTTGAGGAGATTACAAAAGCCTTAAATCACAGAAATATTATTGAGGGTCCTCGATCACTGAAGGAGTGCAAGCCCCATGACCATGGGATAAATTGTGATCAATGAAGGAGTTAGTTTTGTCTTTGTAATACAATAAAGTGTTAATTTAAATTAGGGGATCTTATCTCTATTTTTTTTATTTGGGACATGGAAAACAAATTATAAATACTTACAAGACATAATGATCCAAACAATCAAAAGTATATTTTAATAACTTTTCATTATCTATATGGTTATTCACCATGTTGTATGGATCTTCAAATTTTTTTATCCTATAAATTAATTATATATCTATTGTTATTTTTAAATTGATTAATAATTCAAATCTCATTTTTTCATCATCACTATCCAACCATGGATAACTTAGTCACTTTTGGAAATTCACTATTTATATGTTGATGTTTATTTCTATGTTGATTTACCTAATGATTTCTCAACTCTATCCATTATAGAAAATTTAAAAAAAATTGATCATACTTTTCTCAAAAAATAAATTCCTCATCACTCTTTGTAACCAATGGTTAATGTTTAAAAATAATCATGAATTAATTTTAAAAATAATCTCACAACATGTGTCTGTAAAATAATATTTGGAATGTGACTAATTAATTAAATATTTTTTTGAAATCAATAAAAAATTGTTCATCGAAATCACAAATCTAAATTACCCATTTCATGGTTTAATAATTATATGAATAACCAAAATCCAAAAAAGATGTTTTAATTATTTGTACACTTACATTCGTCCCTACATGTTCATCACCAATAAATGTAAACCTCAAATTGGTATCCCGTAGTCATTAAGAACCCTCATAATTAAGCCTTTATAATAAATAATATAGTAATAAGATTAATTAAATTTGAGAAACTACCACGCTTTTAGAACCCTATATTATTCAAATCAAGAGAAAACTGAGGGGGTGAGAGGTCTCCATGTTGATGTTGAGAGGAGAGAAAACCATCAATGTGTCTCTAGAAAAAATGGTCTTAATGGAAAATATATATTAAATAATAAAAATAATGAAATAGAAGCACACTTTTTGTATTTTAGAGGTAAATAGAAGATATGTAGGGTTTGTCTTGTATATGAACCGCACCGAAACAAAAAAATCAGAACCCAAAACACCTAACAATGACAAAGGAAGAGTATAAAATAACATATATTGGGTTTTAGCCTTGATAAATCCAAGGGAACATAGAGGAGTCATGGTAGTAGTTGAGGGGTTTCATGAAAACTACAGAGTCATGAGTTACTGAGTTGTGGGTGGGTTTTTTAAATATATCGGTATATCTTTTAACAGTTCTTCCAAAAAATCACTGACATAGATCCCTTTTAACAAATCTAAATAAGTAAGAGTTGATAAAAGGCATATTTATCAGTGCATTTTTAGCAGTTATTAATCTAGATGCTTATCATTGCTACAAAATCATTGGTAAAAGACACATTAATCAACACTAAATTTTTTGCGATAATAAATATATCTTTAAGCATTACTTAATTAGCACTTATAGCGATTGATCATTATCAGTGCTATAAAAGCGCTATCAAAATTTTTTCTCCTTATAGTTTTTTAAACTACTTTATTATAATTTTATACTTATCAAAACATATGTAATTATTTATTTATGATTATATACATACTTATTTAAAAAAATAATTATTTATTTATAATCACCATTAATATAGTAAATATATATTTATTAATTACGTTTAAATATTAATTTAAAAATATATTTTTAAAATTATTAATGGGAATATAATCTTAAATACATGCATTTTAAAAATTAGTGAAATTAAAAAAATCAAAATGAAAACACTTTAAAAATAATGAAACAATGGGTATGTTTTATTGATTAAATATGAGTTATTAAATAAATATATATATATATATTGAAGTGGATGAATAGATGTTGAAGATACTAAAACATAATAAATAAATATATAAAAATTAAAAAAAAATCAAATTAAAAAATAAAAATGAATACCCAAACAGTAGTATTAAAATTAATTGACCAGTTAAAAACATAAAATATATTAATTGTATCATGTTATAATGAAATTCAAAAATATACAAAAATGGGAATAAATTACATAAATATTAGGTGTATGTGTTTCTATATATTGCCTAAATATATTTGTGTGAGCGTTTTGTATACAAATGCCTTAACATATTATTCTGTGTGTGTTTGTGTGAGTGTGTGTGTGTGTACATGATATAAATGCCACACACAATATTTAATATAAATTAAATTAAAAAATCAAACAACATTATAAATGAATAAATAATTAATATGATTTAATTAACATTTTATATATATTATACTTATTTATTTTATATATTTAATGATAATATATACTATTTATAAATATTTATAATCAATATTATGTATTTTAAATGTATTCCTTATAATTAATAATTATATAATTAAAAAAATGTTTGATATTTTTCTTAGTTTACTCATTTTCTTTGTTTTATTTTATTCTGGACCTTTGTTAGTGCCAAAAAAGTGACAATGAAGGAAAAATTTTATTAGTGCTAAAAACACACTAACAAAGAACACCTCTTATCAGTATTATAAATGAAGCACTGATATAGGTTTTCTTTATCTGTGATAAAATAAAGTGCTGATAATGGGATTCCATTATCAATGCTTATTTTATAACTGATAAAGATGAACATTATCAGCGAATTTATTGAGCTATGGTAACTGCCAAGGATATTATAGGTGGGTTTTGTAGTAGTGATTGAGAAATATATCCTCTATGTTCAGTCATAATATTTCATTCCAACATATGTCCCACTCTAACCGTCATTATGGAATCCTATACCTTTTAAGTCCATTCTACCTAAATTTTGACTTCTTGGAACTATTCTTTTTCACAAGACCTCAAACGGTATGACGTGTCCTACTAAGTGACCAAAAACTACATGGATTTTGAATCCCTTCAAAATGATATATATGAATCGTATTTAACTAGCCCAATACCACCACAAAAAAACCATTTTTTACGAAGATGATGTAATATTATATTGTAACTAATAATGGAAATTTAAATTAAAAAATCATCCATATACCTAAATAGGGAGTAAATAGATAATTATAACTATATACAGTCATGTTATCATTCATTCACACCTGAAGTTTATTTATTATCATTCATGTGGTTAACCAATACTGTTGTTAACAATACTATGCAAGATTACGGAAATGTATTAAATATATAAGAGTGTCTTAGACTATGTAATATTTTCCAACAAATGGAATTTTTAATACCAAACTTCTATCCTCTTAGTTCATTTCTAATTCATGGAGTCACTAGTATGCCTATGTGATGACCTACATTTGGAATGTAGGATCATAATGTGTAAATAAAAAAAACATATAGAATATTAATTTAAACAATAATGGTGAACCTGGTATAAATCTTATAATCATGAATATGGTCGATGTCAAGATAACATCTACAAAATTAGCTTCACCAATCAATGATAATTTTCATCCAAACAAAAATGATGAACCTTATATGAATCTTATAAAAATTTAGATAGTCAATGTCATAATAAATTTACCACTATAGACTTAACCCATTAAGGAATATAGAAATCTGAAAAAAGTGATATACCCTATGTGAATCGTACAATCATGAACATGATCAATGTACCAAACTCATTTCCACCATCGATTTCATCCTTTGATGTAAATGTGGTTAAATATCAAAAATATTGAACTCGACATGAATATTATATTCATGAAAATGGATGATTCTAAATTAATATCATTATATAAGGGAAGTATATAGGATTATATCATCATTTTTGGTGTTCCACTGATGGGTATTTCTATTTGTGGTTGTTTATCGATGCGGGATTTATTTTGGATCACTTTTGATCTAAAGAAATTGAATTATCATTGTGTGCTAATTCTTATGCATACGATAAAAAAAATAATGGTGTTATCTTATGATAACTAATTTTCCCCCACTCAATTACTCTCAAAAAATGATTGTAACAAACTATTTAGGGAGTATTGTTACAATTAAACAATCATGACCCTAGAGACTTCTTGAGAGAGTATTTACATTCCATAGTCCAATAACCTAACTCATCGAAGGTGACTAGTGGTTGAATAAGTGTCACCCATCCCCCCTTCAAATATGTTAAGAGCTTTTCTAAATAGTCAAATAATAAATAACTATTTTACTTAAGTGGTGGAGGAACCCACTGGTGACACCTGTACTCAACAAGTTAAATAGAGAGATCTCTAGGATATACAACTCATCCAACGTCTCAAAAATCCAACTCTTAAGAAAAAAATGTGGATTATATTCACTAGACCTCCAGGATGGTCACTGAAGCAAGGGAAACCATAAGTTGAATTTGTGGGTAGTGGGGGCATCAATCAAGTGATGGGTCCATATACTCATTCCATCTAGAAAATATAGTCATTAAATTTCATATACATATATTGAATTGACACATATTCCAGTTCCCACGGATGAAGCCCACCTATATATCATGGTGGAAACCTAGGATATAACTCACATTTGGGTTTCAACTTAATGAATTTTCCACTATACAATATCAACATAGGGTAAAGGATATATTATTGATCCCTCATGTCTAGAATTATGGAATACTATAGTTGTATAAGGAGAAACAACATGGGAATATAACTTTGCTTTGATCAAAGATGTATACCAGCATATATGTACAAAATATAAAGTTCATACCTACATCCATTCTCAGCATATTCAATATTATCAAAATATTTTAGAATCCACGGAGGAAATAAATTACAATATTTTGAAAATAGTAAATTGATATGAACTTATTCATGTTCTCGTTATCGAAGTATGTTATACACATATATTAGTAGCTATTTAAGAATAAGCACATATTCATGAACCTATTTTGAAGGATTTATTCCATATTCCAATGATTGATATTTTAGAATATTATATCCATATCACTATTATAATTAGGGTTCATCAACATTTTCCTATATTTTACTCATGATAGGATTATAACCCAAGCTTAGATATATGATAGAAACAATATAATATTCTAATTGAAAACTGATACTGGGTGCATATCCCCATTCCCATATTGGTGTTTTGGTATATTTTAGTATTCTCTTATGGGTTGGTTCATATTCATACCAATTGGATTCAGAACCATATTCCTACACTTTCTATAGAATAATAAAAATATTATAACATCCCTAACATTTTAGTCATATTATTACATGCTTTTAAGCATAAATATACTTCAAATAAAAACAAGTGTTAGTAAATTATAGTGTCATTAAAATACCAGGTACATAAAACTGAAAACATGGAACCAAAATGTAAACATAATTTATATAATCTCTATACTAAGCTTCTAACTTCCATTGAGCTCATAAATCTACATAGGACTACTTGGGGAAAACATGAACAATGGGATGACCTAAAAATACCAGAAATGGAAATAAACATAGAAATAAAGCATATCATAATAGTTAGAATGCATAACATGATAACATAAAATAAGCATAGAACATGAATGAACATAAGGAAGCATAACATTTAAATCATGGGATAATTTATTCATGGTATCATAGGAATATGGAAAAAATAAACAACATAACATAATAATGAGTCAAGAATAAAATTAATGTCCATTTCACATAGAGGATTAAAATATATTATGATGTTCACATTATAAGTGGTAAGAAATTTGGATGTTCCCTTTTATCGGGCCCACTTATAGGGAATAATGTAGAAGGGGACATTTTTAAAACATGTAACTACCCATCAAAGAATGATGATTTGAACTGGATAAATGATTTTAGAACATATACACATAATGTATAATATTTACATAAAAGTAAATAAGAATATAATAAGGGAATATAGATAGAAAGACTATCCTGAAGGAAGAAATGGAGGTTTGGAAAGAATCACATACCTTAAGTCTGATATTATTCTGCACATGATGTTAATGTCTTGTATAATCAAATTTGATCCATTAATTGATTAATTCATAATATATTATATATTGATTTTATATAATATTGATTTGTTAAGTTTATTAATGTATTTTTAAGGAATTATAAGATACAATTTCATTAATCTAGGAGCGTTCATTTGCTTAGTTTTCATGATCGGGTTACTTGTATATATATATATGGAAAATCATGTAAAATTATAATAGTCTCCCAAAAATTTTAATTATATGTTATTAATGAAAATAATTATTATTAAATGGCCTCATATATCACTTGGTCCCATATGTGAGGATGATAAATTTAAAAAATGTTAATGATAACAGTTTAGATTATTTTTGTGTTTTCTCAATCATCAAGAACTAGTTTTGTTTTATTAATGAATATTATGTATATATGTTGTTACAAGACATTAAATAAGATGTAATAAATAAATTATAATATTATTTAAATATAAAATTGTTTTTATGACCATAATTGAAGTTCTAATTGAAAAATGAATAATCATCGTCCAAGATGATGGTATGTCGGCCACTCATAGACAATGTTTTCATTTTTGGAATAAATAGAGAGGGGAAGAGAATTGATGATAGTTTATTAAATTAAGAAAATAATATTAAAATATATAAAAGTTAATAGATTTATTAGTTCACATGTATAATTGATGTTGATAAGTTGATATGAAAAGAAAATAAATGAGAATAAATTAAAACAAAATAGTATTTTACCTCTTGATTCCTTCTCATTGATCACCTCCTTAAGGAACATGAGAATGGAAATTTTTTGAGACCAAAGGCTCTTGAACATGGGGGAGATACATAGAAAGACTATTCGGTAGAATTTGAACAATATTTAATTATTTTTAGGTGTGAAGAGAATAGTTTGTGAGAGGTTGTATTTATAGCGGAGGAGTAGGGTGCTTCTTGATAATTTTTTTTATTTTTCTTTTATTTTGGATCAAGACTACGAAAATTATTGATTATTGTGGCTAAATATAGTAAATAAGTAATTTTAGTTATAACCAATGGTTCTTAAATCATACATACATCATCTATGACTCAATTTTTCATGTATTTATCTTATACCATAAATTATGGTACTTCATTATTCACAAAAAAAACAATTCTAAAAAATCCCAAATATTAACCCTAACATTCATTTGATGTATATAATTAAAAAATGGAATCCATTTTATGAAAATAATTTTCAAAATATGAAAACTTTACTATTTAAGTAAAATCATCATTTATTCGAAAAATACTATTTTTAAAATTTTAACTGATTTTATAACACTTTGAAAATTTATTTAATGTCTCATAAAATATTATTATTTCCATAAGACACAAAAATATTACACTATGAATCTATTTTATGGAAAAAATAATTTAAATAAATATATTAATTAAAAAATTGTAAATAAACATATATGATTCACAAATATCACAATACATAGTTTATCACTTTTAAATCATTTATTTACTTATTCCATGACATAAATATACATTATTTTCTTTTATAATTTTCCAAAATGTTATTTATACATTCATAGGAGCGTTTATTATTCTATTTTCTGGGTTACTATTCTTAATGTTCACATTACTATTCTAATGTTTCTATTACTATGTAATTTTTTTAGGTTCCTTAATATAAATACTTATTATTTAATTAATTAATTATTTATAAAGTTTGAATTGTGTTATCTATGTAATTTTATGTGATTTATACTATATAAAAAAATTATTAGAACGCAAATTTCATTGATATAATTCTAGGACATTACATTATACCCCATAATGAAATTTTTATCTCGAGATTTTGTTTCACAAAATATGGTGAAAATATCTAAGGGTAATTATCCTTAATTTATTCATTCATTTCCCAGGCATCCTCTTCATAATTATGGATCTACCATATTACATTGACCAGGTGAGTTATCTTGTTGCGTATAACCTTATCACAATGCTACATGATCTCCACCGGCTACTCTTCATAAGGGAGATAATTTTCCAGTTATACCACCTTTGAATTATATACTTGTGAGGGATATGGTATGTACTTTTTAAAGAGGGAAATGTGGAATACATTATTTACTAGATATATGGTTGGTGGAAGTTCGAGTCGATAGGTAAGAGCTCCATCATGATCAAGAAACATCCAGGGGCTGATGTACCTATAACATAGATGTCCTTTCTTTTAAAATCTCATAATCCTCATCCATGGAGAGACGTGGAGGAATACCATGTCTCCATACACTAATTCCATGTCTCATTGATTATTTTATTCATTAATCTTCTGTCGTATTTGGAATTCCTAGATATTCTACTGAATGGTTTTCACCTTTTCTACAATTTCATCAACAATTGCATTTCCTAAAACATTACGTTCACTAAATTCATCCCATCATAATGGTGTTATGCATATTTTCCCATAAATGGATTCATATTGATCAATTTGGAGGCTCGAGTGGAAATTTTTGTTGTATGGGAACTTGACCAGAGGTAGATATTAGTCCCATCCTCCCTTGAAGACCATAGAACTTGTTTTCAACCTTTATTCTAGTGTATGAATAGTATTCTTATATTTCCCATCATTTTGAGGGTGAAAGGTGATAATGAAGTTCAACTCAGTGTTTTGAGAATGTTTGAGAATTTTACAGAACATATACATAAATCTAGGATCCTGTTTGCATATAATTGATAGTGGTACTCCATGTAGCATCACCACATCATTGATGTATATTAATGAAATTCAGTCGAGTGGAAAGTCCTCTTGAATTATGATAAAGTTACCTATCTTTGTAAGTCGACCAATAATGAACCATATAGAATTATTTTCTTAGGATTTCGTTAGATGTCTGCTGACAATGTAAATGGTTATTTTTTCACACTTCCATGTTGGTATGTGTAATGGTTGCATCATATGCTTAGAATTTTTCTTTTTTTCCACAATTGCTAACATACCTGGAACATTGATGTAAAAACAATGATATCCTTATTCATTTTTCCCACCAATAGAGCTCTCAGAGATCAAGATACATTATCTTCTCCCAAGGTGAATAGATAAAGTAGTGATTGTGAATCATTAAGAAGGTCTTTCTTAATCTCTCTATTGGATGGTAAACAGAGTCATGACCCAAATCTCAAAACTACTTTATCCATCTTAAACTCTGAGGATTTTATATTATGGATAACTTCCATATTTATTTAATTTCAACATCATTTCATTGATTATCCATTATTTTCTCCATGAGGGTTGGTCAGGAAATCATTTGATAAATGATAAATGATTTTTCTTCCATAGTTATTCTCATGTCAATATTCTGTAGTTCTATGAATATTGGTGGCTTATCAATTATCATCATTGATAAAGATACAAGATCATTTCTACATATATTGTCTACCACATTATTTTCATTTCCTAGATGGTAGTGTATTGTCTAGTTATAATCCTTGATGATATCTAAACCTATTCTCTATTTCAAATTATGATCCTTCTGTGTGAATATATATTGGTGGCTATTATGATCAGTATATATCTCACACTTCCCCCCATAGAGATAACTCCATAAGATTTTCAATGAAAAGATCACATCCATAAACTCAAATCATGCATGAGATAAATTTACTAGTGAATATTAAATTGTATTATGGTATAGGATGTCACTTTATCATTTTTCATTAGTGCACATCCTAATCCCTTCATTGAAGAATCCTTGTACATTGAAATGAGTTCCTCACATGTCAATAGTGTGAGAACTTGTGCAGTGATAAGCCTCTTTTTCAACTGTATGAAGTAGTCTTCACATATTCTAGTCCATAAAAACATCACTCCCTTCCAAGTAAAAAAGGGGTTATTGGGTTTGAAAATCATGATCTGTTCTTTAAAAATCATCAGTAATACAGAACTAGACATAAAAACTGTAGATATCTGTTACTAATGTTGGCTTGGGACACACTTCGATTTCCATTATCTTGGAAGGGTCCATAGATATTCCTTTATTAGTGATAACATGTCTAAATAATGAAATGTCCACCATATAGAACTATCATATAATATAATTTTCATACAATTACTCCCTTGTTAGTGTATTCAACATAGAGTCCAAATTCTCCCCATATTTCTCCTTTCTCATGGAGTATATCAGCATATCATCAATAAAGACCCCCCAAAAATTTGTCAAGGTAATATCCAAACACTCTATTCATTAAATCCATGAATATTTTTGGATCATTAGTTATTTGTATTGGAATCACAATGAACTAATAGTTTTCAAAACTTGTCAAAAAGGTAGTCCTTTGAATATCTTCCTTCCTCACCTTTAATTAGTGATATCCCGACCAATAGTTCACTTTATATTAATAATTAACATCAAATAGTCGATAAATCAAGTCATCTATTTATGGGAGAAGATACTTTTTTATTTATCAGGACATTGTTGATCTCATGAATAAAATATAGAGGCTCATTTATCAATTCTTCTTATTAAAAAAGGGGACTGGTTCAAACTACTATGAAGAACTCTAGTGTATAATACCATGGTCCAAATTCTTATGTAATTGATTATTCAATTCGTCTAACTCAATAATGAAAATTTTATAATATGTATTTGATATAGGTAGATACCCAGGAATAATTTCATTTGATAACTCAACTTCTCAGTCAGAAGGAGCATAAGGAAATTATTCATAGAACAAATCGGTTAAGTCTCTCAAAATTGGCATGTCTTTGAGCATGATTCTCTCATTTTTCTAAACTGTTTGAGCTATATATGTTTAACCAATTGGTAAGAGTATAAAAAACTAATAAAATGAATCTGAAAGAGATTCATCCTTCTCTTTACACTTATACATAATTGGAGGATTCTTCAGAATGTGAAGATTGATCTCCCTTTTCCAATAGCTAGTGTTTTTATATAAAGATATCCAATCCATGCCCAATATATCCTCAAAATCCACAAAAGGAAGTAAGAATAAGTTTTTTGGGAGGTTGAGTCCACAATGATTAACTAGGGAGTGGTTATTAACTTTGGAGAAAATATATTCCATATTTGATGTTATTATAGATAACTCAACCTCCATATTTTGAGGTGGTGTTTAAATAGTTATACTAAATATTCAAGGTATGAAAGAATGCATTGAACTAGAATAAACTCATATGTTCCATATTCTTAAATGATTTACCAGTGTACTTATCAGTACATCATATTTTGGATCCACTATAGTAGTTTTGATAGAATATGTCATTCATTGTCCTCTTAGAGGTTTTTATTTTCTATTTCCTCCAACTACCGTTGGAATAGGGAAATGGATTGCATAATTATCATCTTCCATGAAATCGAAACACTATACTAAAGGCTGGTTGTTGATCTGAACCTTCTTTTCTTCTTCCAAATTAGTCAGATTATTTATATTACTTTGGATGTTATTAGCCAGATTTTCTATTCTTCCATAGTTGATGCATCTCATTACATTTATATTGTTTCTAGGATGATTCTTCCCATATTTTTTATATGTGGTATGTTGGGTTTTATTTCGGTCATGATATTTCACTATTGATCCTCCCATATTAAACTCTAGTTTCTGCTTTTTATCGTTGGTCACGTGAGGCCACTAAGAGTATATTATCTTCATTTTAACCTTAAGGGAACAATTTAAAATCTCATCATATCTATAAAATTAAATAATCAGTCATATAATATTATTTAGTGCACTAAATATGTGACAAACCATGATTTCAGTGTTTATTAAAAATCTCAAGGTATATCATGAATGTCTTGTGAAGTACTCTTTATACGCCCGAATAGACTCATCATCCTTTTCCCTAAAACTGAGGAACTCCCTCCATGTATTAATATAGAGAGCATGTAGAAATATTTATTGAAAAATATTTTCTTGAAATGCTCTCATTACAAGGTGTTCATGATCACTGCCCACCAACGATCAACGTCCCCATTAAAAGGATATACTTGTAGTGAAAATTTCCCTCTTTTTGAGCATTGGAGGATTGATAATATATTCTCGATGGAGTAAATTAATTATTTTACGACACGGGGATTATTAGATACAATAAATATAGGAGTCCTATAATGCATAAATGATTTGTCCAGAACATGATCTTAATCAGGAGAAGGAGGTTTTTCCATATGATTCAAGTTATTATTCATTACATGTACCATTTGAGCAAGTACATTCATGATGTTTTGAGATCCCATTCTAATTAATGTTTTCATTTCATTAAATAAATAATCACATTTCCTATCACATTGAATGTTGGAATAGGTTTTCCAATATCAAGACAATAACTAGTGTACGTAATTACAATTACGTGGATTTAATACTTATCTAATAAGAAAATAAAATGGAAAATTTTGAACATATAAATATAAATAGGTAAATGAAATATATGTACTGGCTTGTGATTCCCTATGTTTTAATCTAGGTTATCCATGGTAATAGAATTATCCAATGGGCTCTTACTAGAGTGATCTACTCCTAATATCCTCAAATAGCAATACCATACTCTGATACCAACTATAATGTCCATATCCATTTACAAATATTATTACATGATTTTGAGAATAATTGGCCCTAAAATAAAAACTAAGGATTCTAAATTCAAGGGAAACTAAAATATTAGTTACATAAAATTGAAAACATGGAACCAAAATAAAAACATCTTTTATTTAATCTCTATAATGAGTTTCTAACATCCATTGAGATCTTACATATGCATAGGATAACCTGTGGGATTCCTGGAAAAAGGGATGAGCTAAAAATCCATGTAATGAAAACAAAAATAGACATAAATCCTAGGATAGATGTTATAAGGAATAACATGGTGACATAAAAAGACACAGAACATGAATAAACATAAGGAAGCATAACATGTAAAACATGGGATCATGTAATCATGGTGTCATGTGAATATGGAAAATACATACAATAAAAATAAGAATAATTCAAGGGTAACTCCCAATACCATTACACATAGATGATTATGATTCAAGGTTATCTTCCATGATTTTTTCTCATGGAGGGAATGTCCCATAAAGGAATCAGGTTCACTCCTTATTTTTACATGATGTCTCATGATACTAAACATTAACCAAGGAATTGGACTAATATGTGGTTTCACCATTAATAACATGATCATGCATATTTTTTCCACACATAAAATATAACATAAGGTATAAGCATAAGGGTTACCCATGAGAAGAAATAGGTATCATCATCATGTAATAAAGAATAGTAAAGAGGTTTATCAAAATTATTTCTACAAAAGAAATACTTTAAATCATACATGGGCATTAATAAGGTAATAACAACAAATATAATGTTAAATTATGTTCAATTTAAGTGACATAATATTAAGGAGTGTTTAAGAATCATTAGAAATGACCCACTTTAGTGCTGTTGAAGGGAAAATTTTAAATAATATTTAAAAAATAAATGGAATTATTCTTTTTTTAAAATAAAAAATAAATAAGATTTTTTTTATCATAAATTTTTTTATTTTATAAAAATAATTGTCAATTAAAATTTGTTATTTAGTGAACATGAATATGATTATGAAATCAGGATGTTCCCTTTAATCAGGATTTCGCATCAGGAATATTTGAAAAGATGGACTATTAAAAACATATATTTCCCATCAATGAAGGATGATCTGATCTGGGTACATGGGTTTGGAACATATAAAAAAATTATAATAATTACATAAAAATAAATAATATTTTCATTGGGGTAAAGAGAAATAAAGAATAATGCGAAAGAAAAAAATGGAGGATCGAAAAGAATCCATCACATTATATCTGTAACACATCTTCAGTTGTTATTAATGTCATAGAAAATAAAATTAGATCCATTAATTAATTAAATTAGAATCTATTATATAGATATTTTATTTATTATAATTCTATTATGATAATTTATGACCTTTTTTATGAGTTATAAGATACAATTTCATAATTCTGGGAGTGTTTCTTTCCTGGGTTTTCATGATCAGTTTACATGTATATATGTATGGAAAATGATGTAAAATGAGAAAATTTGTGTATAATTGAAATTATATGTCATTAATAAACTTCAAAACATTTTATTTGTTCTTAAATATCATTTTTTCCTATATGTGGGATGATTTATTAGATAAGCCATTAGTGATAATCATTTAGATTGTTTTTGTGATTTTTTGATCATCGTGAACTTGTTTAGTTTTATTAATAAATATTATATATATATAATGATTTGAGAAAATTAAATAAGATATAATAGATAAATTATATAATTTTTCAATCATAAAAATGGATTTATGTCTTGCCTTGAATACAAAATTGGTAAATGAGAACACAACATCCATGAAGGTAGTAAATCAGAACCACACATATGATGTTTTCATTTTTAGAATAAAATCAGAGGGAAATATAATTTCTAACGAGTTATTCTATTAAATAATTTAAATTATGGAATATAAAATATAATGGAATAGAGGGGTGTTTTATTATTTTATTCAATTTTTTTATTTTGGATCAATAAAATGAATAGTGTGTATTATTATATATAAATACATCAAATAATGCATTTGATTTTGAACCAAGGGTGATTACATTATCCATGACTCAATATTTCATGTATTTATCTTATATCGTAAATTACTGTATTTCACTATTCATCAAAACATCAACTATTTTAGAATAATATCAATAAAAATATACCTACCCATTTTTTGACATGTATAATTAAAAAATGGAATCAATTTTATGAAAATATTTTTATACATTCGAGAAATTCAATTTTTATTTAAAATCATCATTTTTTTGGAAATTACAAATTATAAAATTACAACTGATTTTGGAAATATAACTAAGATCTCTTAAATTTATCTTATATCCATAAGAAAACAAAATATTCATTTATAAACCTATTTTATGAAATTAACTTTTCATTTATATCGTTATATTAATTATAAACTTTTAAAAAAACATTTCTATTTCACAAAAATATCAATATTTAATTTATCAAATTTAAAAACATTGATTTACATATTCTATGATATAAATATATTATATTATCATATTAATATTCCAAAAAAATTATACTTTCATAGGTGAGGTTACTATTCAACTGGGCGGGTTACTCCTATTAATGATAACATTACTATTGAAATAGTCATGTTACTATTCTATTTATTTTGGTTCATTAATATCTATAAATACTTCTTAGTACATTCATTATTAATTTATGAAGGTTTCAATATCCTAAAAAATCATATACCAACTATTTTTAACTATTGGTATACGCCCCCAAACCATTGGTATAGGCTATTCGAATGGTTTGAGCAGAGTTAGTCGATCTCCCTTTAGTAAGACCTATACAAACAGTTTTGAGAAACATTTTTTATAGGTAAGTTAAAATAAAAAATCTTGGCTGGATATGATCCCTGAACCTATTCCTTATATGTCAATGGCCTAACCATTGGTATATGGTCTTGTAATTGAAGATTTACAAATGTTTTTCATAGAAATGTTGGTATAAGGTCTATCAATGACACATATACCAAGGATTAAGGCCAAAACATTGGAGTAGGTCTTTTGGTGTATGTAGAATTTCAAGTTGAGTTATATTGTTTTTTTACGTTATTTTTTTGTGATTTATACTATATAAAACAATTATAAGAAGCGAAATTTCATTGAGAGAATGTTGGGTCATTACATTCATCACACCTCATAGGGGATATAAGAGTGGGAACATATTCTCCTATCTATTTTAAAATATTATTAGTATATTCTAGTGAAGAATAAACATTTGGATTAAGAGAATATTCAAATTCTAACCAAGTTTCGTTGGTATATACCCATAGTCACATCAGATAAGGCTTATATCCCTACCAATATGAGTGAAAACCATATCCCTAGTATTATAAAAAATAATCATATCAGAAAACCTAGTAGGGGATATAGGATGGAGAATATTTTATATCCAATTATATAGTATTATTATCATATTAGGATAAGAATAAAAACTGGGATTGTGGGCGTATTCAATTTCTATCATAGTTTTGTCAGAATATTCTGCTAGTCTCTTTGGGGTAGGATCATATCCAAACTAGTAGCTCAGAAACATCATATCATATTCTGTAATATACCTAGTAGTGGGAATATACTCTTGAAAATATTATAGAGTTGTCCGCATATTCTTATGGTGGAATAGGGTCAATCTAGGATGGTTCAAGTTTGTAATTATTTCTGACAGCAGTACGTGACCCCAATAGTCTGATGTAGAGAATATAAAGTAAACCACCAAAAAATATTTTATATAGATCAGAAGAAGGAACATATTCATACTCGAATAAATTTTCAGTTCCATAAGGTCTAACAACACTATTAAATTGTAGCTCAAGCATCTATTGAATCATCATTTGAAGGTTGAGATGATATTTACCATGAAATTCCTCCATAAAGAAACATAGAGAGGGAAAAGAGGGACTTGTCATCTAATATTCACTCTAGAAATAATCCACATGAAAATAGCTCATATTGATAAGTATATACCCCCTTATTAAAGTATAGTCAAACATATAGGTATATGAAACATCAGGATCAACTACTTGATGTAGCCCATCAGTAGATAATAATCTTTCAGTACTGTTAATGGAATGTTTCCAGAAATAATAATCATCTATACCACCCACATGTCATGTGTCATAATCCTCACATATAAGTCCTTTTAATTTTAATTAGATATAGAAATATTCCTCGGAAAAAGATTAAAATACCATGAATATTTGGAGTGATCTAATAATATCCAGAATTATTAAAATAATGTTATGTTTGAAAGTGTATAGAGAACACAACACTATGTTTAAAGAAAAAATGATATATTATTTTATAAAATTTACAACCTAGGTATTAAATTTTCGAGTATGAATAGTAATAAACATATTATGAAATATATTTTAAGTTTATATTCAATATAAATTCATCAGGACTAAATATACAATCAATTTGTAGAAAATTGATTTTATTCCTAAAAATTTGATCACTTCAAAAAATATTTTTACTTCGTTACATTGGAAAGTAAATATAATAAATTTTGATAAATATTATAACTTTATTTAATAAAATTATCATAAATTTTTAAATCAACATAGAAAAATTATCTTACAGTAATGTTTTTTTATTTTTCTAAAATGTTTTATTTTTCATTTAATTGTGAAAATTTATACTTATTATTGAATAATGTATATTTGTTTCAACCAATTGAAAAAAAAACCATATTATTTAAAAATTATTTAAAATTAAAATTTTTATATTATATATAATTCTATTAAGATCATGGAAATCAATTTCATAGTTAAATTTTGAATAAGAACATTTTTAAACCTAAAAATGTTTTTTTTTTGAAAAAAAACTATTTTTATTCTATTTCATTAGTTTTATATTAAATTAAATTCATTCAATTTTATACATTTAATTTTTAAAAATGGAATCCATATTTTTATTCATGATCTCCAAATTTATAATATAAAAAACTATTATTTTTAGTCAATTAGAATAATAACCTTAGTAATTTTTGTTTTGATGATAAAGGTAAATCGGGTATGCATGTTTAAAAATTAAAAGATAATGATTAGAAAATTATTCCAAAACATTATTTAATCTTATTTTATTATTAGATTCTTTCAATACTCAATCAATATTTTTTATACATAATTTAATTAATATTTTTGTGTGATTATCAAATTTATAGTATTTTATTTCAAGATAATTCAAACATGGCACACTCTAGTTTTTAATGAATATAATATTTTAATATGGGTTTATCTAAGGTTATTTTTTTCTATAAACAGTTTCTTAAAATTTAAAATATTTATCTATATAAGTGTAATTTATTTTTAGTTTTAGTTAATAAATTATTATCTTAAATTCCTTCACTACACTAGCACAATAATTATTCAATTAATTGAAAAATCAATTAAACGATATAAAAAATATTATAAATAATATATTTTGAATTAAATAAGGTGATAAATTAATTTTAAATGATAATATGATACATAATTTATGTATTGAAGTATTTATTTTAAATTTATACTATTATCATCATAAAAATAAATTCAAAAATAATTAATACTCTCAAAATTGACAATAATTATATTTCAGGAATATAATATTTTATTAAATTATTTATTGACAATAAAAATAGTAAATAATAATAAACATGGGAATATATGGTCTAAAATTTTATTACGTGTTCATTTATAGTCTATTTAGAATCATTATTCTCTAGAATATTCACATTATAGTTTAATATTTTGTCAAATCCTAAAAGTGCCCCTCACTTCAATTATTTTTTAGAATCTCCTACCCCAATTATTTAAAACTCTTTGAGTCATCTAGATCCACCAACCACTGGCCTCTTCTCAAAATTATTAGTCATTTTATTGAGGTTTTCTTGATACCATAAGACCCACCCTAGACCAATTAAGTGGATATTTAAAGGAAGTCCACCGAATTAGAGGTAATCATTTTTACGAACACATTCTAGTTTTTTTCATCATCTACTTCTTCTTTATAATTGTTTACATCCTAAATTAATTAAATCCATTATAATATCTATTAGTATTTTATTATGATTATGAGATAACCATATTATAGCTTTTCATCATCCTATGATAAAAAAAGTCATTGCTTGTGCGCATGTATGGCTTACTCTCTCCACATAGTGGTGTAATTTATTTTTCATTGCAATTTTCAATGGATTGTCATAATAAAGAGAATAATTGATATTTAATATAATTTTTACATGGTATTTTTTATAATTAATATATCATGCTTTTTATTACACTTTTAACCATTCAGAAATGATATTGACATAAGCGTGTATGTAATGTTTACCATCTTCACAAAGAAATACAATTAATTTTCTATGTGGAACAGTAAATAAATATTATAAAAATTAATATAATTAAAAAATATTATATATTTAACTTTAATATAATTATTTAGATGATGTAACTATATTATATTCATAAGAAGCAGAACTTACATGACAAAACATGCATGGTAAGATGAGGTAGTTAACACCCAACACAAGGGTAATAATAAAATATTATAATCAAATTGGTGATAAGATGATATAAGAGGATAATATATGATATTATAGATATGAATATGGTTTTTTATGAATAAATTCCATTTATAGAACCATCATATAGTATTTTTAAGAATGATCAACTAAAGGGAAGCGTAAGGTAAGAGATTTTTATATCACTTTTAATTCTGTGGGACAAATTCCTTATTAGCCACATATTTTCTTTGTGAGGTGTATATACTAATTATATGATATATTATATCATGAAACGAGTTTTCAACAATATATTTAAATATAATTTTGATGTAATTTATTTCATGGAGATTAAAATTGATAAGATACCCAAGAAGTAAGGGTTTATTTTAAAATCTCATTATTATTCGAGATTATTTATTTTCAAGTCCCCAATATGGAATATTTATCTTCTATGTCCATTTTTGGTAAATTTTTATTCAAAATTTTTCCTATTATCATAGAAAATTATAAATTCATTTTTACCCACGTTTCGATTTTTACAAAATTGTATGAAAGGATTTTTTTTTAATTTTCCAAAGGTGTTATTTTGTGTCTTTTCTAGAAAAAGAGCAGAATGAATGATTGGAATTTTCTAGAGGATGGAATTTAGTGAGATGGAAAACCATCACTCTCTAAAAACACTCACTAGATTAGGGATTCTTTATTGATCTCTGCACCTTTCTCTTCAATGGAAAATTTCCTCACACCTGATCGCTTTGATTCACACTATATCGTGAAGCCACTGATGTTGCAGTTTCCCCCTATGAAAAATATTACAACGGCTATGGGAAATATATATTCTCTTGAGAAAGACTCCCGCAACCATGATTTCTCCGGTAGATCCAAAGGGATATAGTTTCTAGAAGGAAAGAAAAGCTCTGATCCAAGCAAAGAATTCCTGATAATTTCTTCCCCTATCAAGAGTCAAGATGATGGTAGATTTGTTGTGGAAGCAAACCTAGATTCCCTTCAACAACGTGCGCGGATCTACAAATTCGTGGTGATGGGTCACATCTCCTATCATAAAGGTAACCTACCCTGACCATTAACATAACTTTATTCACGTATTTCACATTGCTGGAACATTGTAAACAGGATGTTAATCCCCATAGGAAAAGTTTATTTTCACATAATGTTAAAATCTCATGATGATTTATAAAGAGTTAGGATGTCTGGTAATCTTAATATCAAGCCGCGTTTATTTAGAATATCAGAACGGGACTCCTCCTTTAACCTACACATAGATTGAAACACATTGGCACAAGTCTGTATTATATTTCATGGTCTTTAGATTTTTTTGGCACCCAAAAATCCTAAATGACATTGTCTTTTTCATAGGAACTCCTCTAAAAGTTGATCACATGACACTAAATGTTTACATGTGTCTCTTTTCTAGAATTATGGTATAAATAAATCATGACTCAAAGATATCCAACACAATTAACATTATTTCCAATGATTACAAAACTAAAATAATTGTGAAATATGATAGGAAGCCCCCTTTTTGTGATCATTGTGAAATAATTGGTCATAATATATACAACTATAAGGTGATTAGAAATCATGTAATACAACCAACTGATAATGATTGGAAGGAAATAAGAAAAACAAAAAGAAGACAAAACCCCCAAGATGGATATACTTGAACCACCAGAAAAAGATGTTTTGGTCAGAAACACAAAATTTGACACACATAGGGGACAGTTTGGGTACTAACTAGGAAGATGATGTTGAATAACAATGAAAAATAAATTAATGATTAATTCATCATAATGGAAATTCCAAATCTAGACCTAGACACTATTAGGAGATCCACTATGTAGGAAAAAGACTGCAACACATGTAATTACACTAAAAAATATAGTGGTTGCCCCAAAAAAACTCTTCAAGATGTTGGTAACACCTCATATAAATCCACCATATACTCTATACCCATGGTAGAAGCTAATGTGGACATGAAGAAGAAGATGGAACCTATCCTAAAAAACAACACATTTTTAGTTATAGTTCTCAAACTTATGCAGGTTTTTAAAGACCCCCAAGAGTAGAAGAAGAGTCATCAAAACTCTGTCAAACATAAAACTTCTTTGGATCCACTAGTATCAGGTATGCCTACACATATAACTATTAGTAGTGAAGACTATCCTGTGATGATTGAAAATATTTTCTATCTCCATAATGACAACATTTCATTAAATTGTTATATGTATTCCATATACGCATGCACTAATGATTTTTCTGATGATTCTGTTTTATTGCATTTATATAATCTAAACATCATGGAACCAACACTTAATGCTACAATAAACACTATAAATAGTTACCTGGTTCTAATACCAAATACTAACACTATCGAGAAGGGAAATGAAACCAAAATAAAATATTTTCATCTCCCTGTACTCATACTGTCTCTCTCAACAAACCCATTTAACCCTAGACACAGATCATATGTACTAATTCTACTTCATATGCTACAATTCCATTAAAACCTTTTTTACATGATAGTGTACCTGTTGTGATAGAACTGCTAAATATGAAAGAAAATAAGGATCCCCTAAAACTAAAAAAAGACACTCATATACCATTATCATGCCGTTGTTCGCAGTGGATACATAGGCTCCATGAAATTATAACCCCCCTACATTATTAAATGCAGATACCAATAGAATGCCTGAAAACCTGTTATCTCAATATTCCAATGACATGTCACCTGGTTCAAAGGATACCATAGATTCATATTTGAATACACACATAAAAAACCTTACAAATAACAGTAATGTCATTCCTTCCAAAGAAAAATAAATTACAACTAATACTCAAGATGTTAGAACGTCTACTATAATTAAAAGATATGAAAAAAATGAAAAAAGGGAGTTCTAACTCCATAATCACGTCTAAATGAAGATCATTTTTTAGAATTGTTAGGGTATCACCAACCTTAACACCATCAATGTTCTGAAGAGAATGGTTATCACACATCACGATATTCTTTTTTCTATTTAAGAACCGAAAATATCTTTCACCTCTAAATATTCTCACTTGTGTCAACACAACTACATGTTTTCTGGTGCAATAAATAATAATCAAAAGGCTTATTCTCTATGGATTTTTTCACATTTATCTTTATATAATTTTAATGTTTTTAGTATCTCAGATAAGATTCCCACTTGCACCCTTACTATTAATGGTAATAATACTTTCTACTAATTTGTTTATTTTAAGAATAAATACCAAGAAAGAAAAATTCGTTGGAATGACCACTCTCATTTAGGAACTACACCAATGCCCGTAGTTTTTTAGGGGATATTTTAATTCAATTGTTAACTCTAGTTAAAAAATTGGCTCATCTCATGCCTTTATCATGATAATGTAATTTATATCCTTGATTAAGGACAATAATATTATTGAAATTAATCAAAATGGTTCAAAATACACCTAGTATAGAATACATTACAATAAATATTTTGGTTCCAAATTCGATAGAGCCTTTACAAATGTCTCAGCTTTTGATAAATGGGACATTATCTCTAGCATCACCCTTCACAGACTGAAATTTTATCATCAACCCATCCTGGAAACATTTCCTCCAAAGAAATGAAACCTAGGCTACCCTTCCATTTTAATAAATTGTAGTTCTATAATGAATATTTCAATCGTGTAATCCAAAATTTTTGGTCCTCTATGTCTCATAGCTATGATCCCATTACATGAAACCTCAAACTAAAAAAACACAAACAGACTCTCAAATCATGGTGTAACTTCAATGCCTAAAATGATAACAGTGACATTTCTCTTCTGGAGAAAAAATTAGATGAAATCCAAAACAAAAACACCAACTTTGACATCCAAACTCACCCCACACAGGAAATGAAAGTTATAGTCAATCTCAATTCCTTTCTAACTTTTGAGGAAAATATGAGAAAGAAAGATTATAATGTTAAATGGTTTTCTAACGGTGACAAAAATACCAAATTCTATAACTCCCTTCAATGAACCAAGAAGGACTATAGCCCTATTACCATTATAATGGATGGGGATATTATTTTTGACAAGGAAGCTGATATAGATCAACATATAATCTCCGATTATAAAACCATTTTTAATGGCCCTGATAAAAACAAAAACATCCTTCCTAATGTCATTCCTTTTGTGATTACTGATGGAGAAAATATCTTTCTTTTTAACAAGCCACATGATCATGAAATCAAAGACACTATCATTAGTCTGAACCCCGATAGTGCATCGAGTTCTGATGGGTTTAATAATGATTTCATCCAACATTATTGGGATGTGGTTCATATCAATGTTTGTAATATTTTTAACAACTTTTTGAAAAATGGGATGATTCCTCATGCTATTAATGCTCAGTTCCACACCTTTATACCTAATGTGGAAAATCCCTATGAAATTCATCTTTTCAGACCCATTGCTCTTATCAATACTCTCTAAAAAATGATCAAAAAATCATTACAAATAGGCTATAAACTATTAATGACAAAATTTTCCTCTTGGAATCAATTTTGATTCATAAAAGGTAGATCCATTCATGATTGTATATATCATTCCTCTGAATGAATAAACATCATTAATAAAACTAATATAGGAGGCAACATATCTATTAAACATGAAATAAAGAAATATGTTCACACCATATATCAGAGTTTTATCATAAAAGTACATCAAATTTTAGGGCTTTAGTGCCCATTTTATCGCTGCTATCATAAATCTCTTAAAATATTCCCCTCTCTCCCATTTGATCAATGGCTCTTCCAATGGATACATTAAATGGACCAAAGGAGTTAGAAAATGTGACACTCTTTCTTCCATTCTCTTCTTAACCGCGGAAGACTACCTCAGTTGACTAATCAATCATCTGGTGGTTCAAAATAAATTAAAACCCATTCATGTGTCTAGGAATATAAATTCTCCCACTCACCTCTTTTTATGCTAATGACATCATTCATTTACATCAAGCGGAAAAAAGAAAAGTTATTAACATTAATACTTCTCTCTCCCACTATGAGGAAGTTTCTGGTCAAACCATAAGTTGGAAAAAATACCACACCATCTTTGTGAAGAACATTCCCCAAATAGAAAATGTAATATTATCCGTGATTTGGGTTTGAAAGAAGCCTCTCTCCCATTCAGTTACCATAGGGTCCCCATTTTTTGGGGTATACTCAAATAATTCCACTTTGTGACTATTGTTAATCATGTTCTAAACCAGAATTCATGTTGGAAGGGTAAATCTCTCTCTATGGTAGTTAGGACTTTCCTTGTTAAATCCACTATTGTATCTAAGATGGCCTGCTCTATGAAAGTCAACAAATGGCCTATTGGTCTTATAAAAAAATGAACACATCTATTAATATTTTTATCTCGAATGATAGTACTCCTGAAAGAAATCTTGTCATGGTCCCTTGGTAAAATTTTTGAAAACCTATTGAGAATGGTGGATTTGGTATAAAAAAACATAAAATAATTTAATGAATCCATTCATGCTCATCTTACATGGAATCATATCCACAATTCTTCTAAAACGATAACTTTTCTCAAATAGATTTACTGGTAAACATAAGACTAGAAATCTATGCTTTATTAATTATTCTATATGGACTGCCATTAAGAACTCTTTCACTAACATTATAAATAATTTTTTATTGATGGTCTCTAGAGATTCCCCCCTAAAATTTTGGCTAAATAACTGGACTAGCACACCATTAATCTCTATGATTTATCCTAATAAAACTCTTGAAAACACCAATAGCTCTATCAAAGAGACATTAAATTCTGTAAAATATCATATCCTAGATAATATTTTTAATCTCATTGAAAACTATCTTTTCACATACAACAATGGTATCATAATTTGGGATCCGACTCCCAATGGAATGTCTACCGCAAAAAATTTCAACATTCATATGTGTTGTAATAATGACAATGAGTACAGCTTGATTAAAAACATAATCAATCCTAGGATAAAGCCCTTGACATTTAGTCCCATCTAGTGCCTTGATCACAACAGATTTACCATATATATTTTCCTTCAATTGTTTGGAATTAATCTTTTCCTTAAATGTGAAATATGTATTCAACACAGAGAAGATGATAACCAACTCTTCCTTTCTTGATATAATGTTTATCCTCTTTGGAAATATATTTTATACATCTTTGATTGCATATGGTTGATTCTGGAATCTATAAAGACTCAACTAATGAAATGTGCATTGATGGAAGGCTCTCAAGAAATTAGAAAACTTTTCCTTGCTGTAGTGGCTGAACTTCAATTGTGATCTAGTTTTATCAGAATGAAATTATTTATAACAACTACTCAATCCATCCTAATACAGGTCGAAACAAAATCATCATTGACATACATAATGTTATAGTGATTCGAAAACGTCATTTCCCCAACACCGTGCATGATTTTGGAATCCTAAAACATCTACGAGTCAATGGAAACTTTTGTCAACCACATTGCACCTTGGAGGTGTTTTAGAGAGATCCTCTCCCTAGATGGATCAAAATCAACATTTATGGTCCCTCTAAAGGATATCTAGGACCTGCAGGGTGTGGTGATGTCTTTATGAATCACCACAGACATATTCTAGATATCTTCATGGGTAATAGGGGCATTACCTCCTCCCATGAAGATGAGATTATGGGCTTGATTCATGCAATTATGTTTTCCATGGTTTGGGGTTGGAACAAACTCTGGATTGAATGTGACTCGATGACCATCATTCAGGCAATTTAGAGTTGCGTAACTCATTTAGCTTGGCATATTACTACATGTTGGATGGAATGCAACTGTTTGATCACCGATCTAAACTACATTATCGCATGTGTTTATCAGGAAGAAAAAATGGATGCTGATGGATAGAACAACTTGGTAGTTAATCAAGACATAACCTAGTTTGAAGACCTCCCAACTGCACTAATTCTATTTCATGAAAAATATTGCAATATGATCCCATACATTAGACTTTTGTAAATATTATTTTAATAAATTTAGTTCTTTGGTCATTTAGGCCAAGGAATCACTTTAAAAAAAAGTGCAGAAGGAATGATTTTTGTAATATATTTGGTAAGAGGAACATTTCTTGCCATCATGATGCTTTAATTTTATGAATCTTACTTTTCAATTTTACAAGTTATTTTCAAAGAAAAGTTTATCTTCTTATTGATAAAATTTCTTTTTAAAAGTGAATTTCAATGTGAAAAATATATTTAATCAAAAGTTGTTTTGAATGATATATTTATAGTTCATTTATTCATAAATAACAAAACCCTTTATTTTACTTATTCTTCACTTGTTATATATTTTAATGATACCATCAATTAAATCATTAACTAACTTGAGATCATTGGATATTTCATTTTACGTTAATATCTATATTTATGTATCATGTAGTTGATTATTTTCTAAACCGTATACAATATTTACATATGGTATTTATAATGAATGATATTTTATTAACGGGTAAATACTGATAAATAAATATTATTTACAGAATATAGATATTTTTTATAAGTCATATTGATTCACGAATTAGATCAATCATTCGATATATGAGGAATGCTTTAGAACTATAGTGATGAGTGTGGGCCTAGTATTATATGTCCACATGATGTATTGATAGTATCAAGAGGAAAATAAGTAAGCTATAATTAAATGGTTTTCTACCCATAATTTAACCTATATTGTTTGAGGTCAAGAATTTAGCGGTGTCATGTGCCTAGGATCTTTATGTCCAATAATTAATAATTTCCACTTTTAAGAATTCAGTTACTAATATCCATGAGATTTTCACAAAGATATTATATTTGGATTCATTTCATTATAATTTTATTTTTTAAATAGAATGTTTTTTGAGTTATCTACCTTTCCATATTAATTATTCATTATTTAGTCATGATATTTTTTATTATACATAAACCCTTCTGATCATTAGATCTTAGAATTAATTTTTTTCCTTCCATGGATATGAAGATGAAATATTAGAATGAGTTCAAAGATGTTGATTAATTTCCTTTAATATGTTCTATGTTGATTACCAATGTAATAAAGAAACCATATATATATATATAGTTTATCAATACTATTAAACTAATCGATCCTTAGTTATGTGATCCCTTTTATCTTGTGATAATATAAGAAAATAACTACCAATTATAGGTTTTTGAAATTGGGTTACTACAGTTGGTATCATATAAAGTTTTGTAGAATATTTGGGAACTATATTTCAAAATTAAAATTGCTAACATGTGAACTACGATTACCCCTTATAGTATTTTATAATTTCATCCATTTTAGGGATTTTATATTATAGCTCAATATTCATAACGATTTTGAGCTAACTGAGTGTGTTCTGTTATTTACTGACAGATCCTAATAAAAGAATGAGAATCGATCACATAGTCAGTGTAGGGATTTACCGATTGGGAATGAAAATATAGTTGGAATTGGTGGTGAGAAGATTATGACTATACTAGGAGAGAAAACCCAGGGAATGAAAAATAATATTTCACATATAGCAACATGATATTCTGCGACATGATATGCCTATATTATGTAATTTTATATAATAGAAGCCACCATATTTCCATAGAACTACTAATCTAGTGGTAGATATGTAATGGATCAGGTCTCTTGAATATATATTTCTCACCATATGATGCAATGAAATGGAAAAGGTTATATTGTTAGTTTATTACCTTAGAGGGGATGGTGATCAATGGTGATCATTTATCCAGAATATTATAGAGGATGAAGAAATAGTACACATGGAGTGCAGACCATTTAAAGTAATATTTTGTGATAAATATTTCCCTCATGAGAAACCAACTGAAATAGGAGAAAATGTTCCTTGGAATAAAGCAAAATATGGAAGAAAGTTATTTGGTGCATGAGGATAACGTTACATGACTAGTTTGGTATTCTATGGATTATATATGTAATTCATTGAGAAAAATTGATCAGTTATTTAATGGTCTTAAGAAGAGTCTCTAATGGGAATTGAATTCTCAATATTTTTCACCATATTATGAAATAATGTTTTGTTCCATAGAAATAGAGAAGAAATTATCTACATCCTATATCATCAATGTAAATCAAGAGAATTAGCTTTTGGATGAGAACCATGAAAAAGGTAAGGAATTTAAGAAGAATAATACAATGGAAAAATATCCACCTTGTGAAAAAGGTGAAAATAATCATTATATGAAATGAATTAAGGGAATGACAGTTTTTTATAAGTTCAGAGATAAGGGTCACCTAACTCAATAATGTAATGGGATGAATGAAATCAATGATGTATAGTGATTATATTGTAAATAAATGGGGTATTATTCACAAAAATTTCCAAAGTGTCAAAGTAATCTATCACATAAGAGGAAAAGTGGAAAAGACCAAGATTACGTGATCACTACATTTGAGGTGTAAATTTATAAAGACATGGTTGTAGGTAATTTTATCATATCATAGAATTTATCTAAAGATTTATTTGATCTTTATCATTATATTATTTTATATCTACATAGTTTACCAATAGAAATAAACATATCAATTTTAATTTAAAATTGGAGTATTCAATAAAAACTCCTATGTGAAGTCTCATTGAAATAAATATGTGTTTATAAATTCCCCCTATAACAAATATATGTTCTTTTTTGTTGATCTTTTTACCAAAACTATGGTTGAATTCAATATAAACCTTGGTATGTACTGTCTATAAAAATACGATTCAAAAAATTATTATAATGATAAGGATGTTACGATTCATTATAAAGATATAGATTTCCCTATATTTTGAATGGATAATTCTTTACCTAATTAGTTCATAGAACCAACCCTATTATTTCTTCTAAATGGTATTCTTATGGAAGAAGAGAAAACAAAATATATAAATGAAAAAGGAAATATCTAAATTTTTTATGTCCCAAATTTAGAGTAATATGTTTTTGTATTTTTTGATGAATTACTTATAAATACAATAAAGTGAAAAGTGTAATTTTTTATTGATTTAATCATTATTGAAAAAAATATAAAAAACTATATATAAAATAAACACTATTTTATTAGTGGAGTTAATGAAACATCTACTACAGTTCCATGATAATGGATTTATATTCCATTATGTTTCACCTTGAGGATCCCATATTCTTCTTATTAAAAAAATAATCATTCATTGAGGAAATACATTGACTACAGGAAAAACAACAATTTAATGATAAATAAAAGGTATCACATACATTGAATTGATGACTTTTTTGATCATCTTGATCGAGAAAAATATTTTCCAAAGATAGACGATCATTTTAGGTATCATTAATTTCAATTTATGAAGGATGATATTCTGAACACCGAAATCCATACAAGGTATGAATATTACGAGTTTATAATAATTTTATTATGATTGACCGATGAAACATATTTTTTATAGATATAATGAAAACATTTTTTAAATAATAAATTGATATTTTTTTGGGTGTTTATTGATGATATCTTGGTGTACTCCAAAGGATATGTGAATCCTGAAAATCACTAGTGAATTATTCTTTATATCCTTAAAGAAAAGAAATTGTATGAGAAATTTAGCAAGTGTGAATTATGTCTATAGACTATTTATTTTATCCACTATATCTCTCTAATGATTGAATATCAGTTGATCCTATAAAGACAAATTCAATCCAAGAATATATTAAACCAAAAAACATAAATGATATACATAGTTAAATTGGTCTGTTAGGTTACTATTGGTGATTTTTTTTAAAAAAATCTTGTTATCTGACCCATTAACCAAGCTTGCACATAAATGGGATAAGTTTTTAAAGACAAAGGATTGTGAAGTATGTTTTTATGAGTTATATAGGGGATTGTTAATGCTACAATTTTTACTTGATCATAAGGAATTGATGGATTTTTGATATATAGAGATGCATCAAAGAACAGAATCTATAGTTTCCATACGAAAAATGCTAATCATATTAAATATGAATTAGGGAAATTAAAATTAATGAACAAAACTATACAAACAGCTATCTTCATTTGGAAGGTTTTACATATTAATTGAATATATGAATATATTATCTCTATTGTGAAAGATTTTATATATATACTAATCAAAATATCAAGAAATATATATTTTCAAATAAACAGATAAATATGAAGAAAATATGATGGATCGATCTAAAGAGGGATTATTTATTATCAATACATTATAACATAGGGAAGAAAAATAAGGTGGAACATAAATAAGTCACAAAACATCATGGAGTCTTGACAAAAATAAGGATTGATATAGATCATATGATCATGGATTTCATAAATTTGGATATGGTAATTGTTAAATAAGTGGAAGAATCAAACTATTTCTATATGATTTCCAAACAATTTTTGTTGGAAAAGATAAAAAATTATCATTTTGGGGATGACAACTTTAAATAAAAAATGTGAAGCTGAGAATAATGGGACGCTGACAGATTTTTTATATGACGATGGTTATTTGAAATTATGAAAGACGCTTTGTGTTATATCAATACAAGAGCTACAAATAGAATTCTTATAAGACGATCATAGCTCTAATTTCTCAATACACACAATAATAATAATGAGGAATAGTGATTTGAAAGAATATTTTATGTGGGTTAACAAGAAGCTGTAAATTGTTCATTATATATCAAGATGTATAATTTTTCAACAAGTTAAGGTAGAGATAAATTATAGTACAAGATTACTAATACCTATACATATTCCTACAAGGATGTAAGATGGGATTACTAGGGATTTCATCAATAGATTATCATAAAATCCCAAAAAGAATGATGCAATATGGGTTATTATTAATCTCCTTAACAAATATACACATTAAAATACTGCTAGAGAAGATATTCTTCATTATAACCATTCATGACTCTATATTAATGATGTTATAAGGCTTCCGAGTTCTCATATTTAAAATTTTTTGATCTTGACCCATGATTTATATCTAAAAAATATATGTATTAAAAATTATTTAGATAATAAGATTCATTTTTGATGTTATTATCACCGTCAACTAACTAGAAATTATGAATGGACAATTAAAACATTATTAGGCATGTTGATATAATACTCACTTGAGTTTCTAGGTATGTGGGTTCAATATTTACATTTGGTAGAATTCACCTATAACAATGATCTCATTGAAGTATTCAAATGGAATCATATGAATATTTATATGTAAAAATGATTCGTATTAAAACTCTTTTGGGATAAAGTTGTTTGAAGGATGTTTTTTGGACAATAACATGTTTGGGAGACAATTTCAAAGTAAAAGACAACTCAGACTAATATTAAAGTTTATTAACATAGGAAAAAGAGTTATACTGATAAACATAAGAATATTTCTGAATTTAAATAGAGATATCATGTTTTATTTATTGTATATCCATTGAAGGGTGATGTTATGTTCTATAAGAAAGGGAAACTAATCCCTAGGTACTTACACCCTTTTAAATCCTTGAAATAATTGAGGTTTTGGGTTAATGTTTAGAAATGTTGGTCTATCTCTCTAAAGTAAATGATTTATTCCATATATCATTTATAATGAAATACATTCTAGAAAATCACTAATGATCACATATTAGGATATATAATTGGAACTAGATCAATCTTAATGGGAAGATATGATCTATATTCTTAACACTACAGAGGAAGTGCGGAGGAACATAATGTCTCTAAAAATAAAGGTGCATTGTATAAATCATAAATCTATGAATATACATGGAAACCATAGGATACTATAATTAAGAACCACACTCATCTATTTAACAGTTAATTTTCTTGAATATTTGTTGCACTAAATTTTTTTAGGATGTTTGATTGTAGTATTTTGAGTTTTTAAAAAGAAGTCTTTTTTCGATAGCATCTAGAAAAAGAAACACTATGTTTAAACAAACAACAAAAAATTATTTTATGAATATTACGATGTAATAATTTAATTAGAGGGTATAAATAAGAATATAAATATTATGAAACATATGTGAAGGTAATATTAAATATAAATTTATTCTACAGAATTAAATACTCAATTTTTAGTAAATACTTTTTATTCTTCAAAAGAAGTTTCTTTCAGAAACAATTATTATTTATTTACATGAGAAAATAAATATAATATATTTTGAAATTTTTTAAAGAATTTATAATAAAATAAAATTCATTTTTAAAATCATCCATAAGAAATTGTCTGGGGGATAATTATTTATATTTTTCTAAAAAAAATTATTTTTTACTAAATAGTGAAAAATACTACTTTTTATTAAAAATATATATTTTTCAAATATTTCATAAACATCCATTATATTTTAAAATTATTTTAAATTAAAAATGTTATATTATAAATAAACTAAATATATTCATCTGAATTTATTTCATGGTTCAATTTTGAACAAAATTAAACAAAAAAGGGTATTATTATGAAAAATATTTTTTCGTTTCATTTTTTATGTTTAATTTTAAAATAAATTTAGAAAATTATATATTTTTAATTTTCAAAAATTTAATCCATATTTGGATTAATAAGTAAAAAATTTATTAAATTGTACCCTATTAATTTTTGTTAATTAGAATAAAAACCATAGTAATTTGTGTTTCCACGGTAATGGGTAGATTGAGCAAGTAACGTTGATTATAAAATAATATGGAATATAAAATAATTCCAAATGTATAGTTAATATTATTGTATGTGTATATTTCATCCGTATAAATATAATATTCGTTTATAAGGGATTTTATGGACATTTTTATAACATTATGACATTTATAGTAATTTATTTCAAGAAAAGTCAAACATGTCACACTCATGTTTTTAATAGCTATAATATTTTACTATGGGTTCATCCAAAGGATAGGACTGACTCAAAATAGTATTTTTAATAAAATATATACCTATATAATATGTCTTATTTTAAATTTATTGTAGAGAAATAATTACATTAAATTCCTACACAACATTGATGTATTAATTAATAAATTAATGGAAAAATCAACTATATAAAATTAAAAATATAAAAATTTATATAATATTTATTAATTGAGGTTTTTAATTGATTTTATTAATGAATATGACATATTAATACTGTATTAAATGTGTTTTTAACTTATATATTTATCTTGATATTATTAATGTCAATGTAATGAATAGTGTCAAAATTTAAAATAATGATATTTCATGAATATAATATTTTATTAAATTATTTTGAAGTACTAAAAGTATTAAACAAAGATAAATTGGATAATATACCATAGAAATTATAATACCCTATTTATGTATTGGTCATTTGTATGAATTTATCTCAAGAAGAGTTTTATTATATTTTAATCTTTTGAGAAATTCCAAAACTGCCTCTCACTTCAATTATAAAGGGGAACCTCCTTAAATTTTTTACAACAACTATGGATATATAGCTCGAAAAAACATTTACCATTACTCATTTAAACATCCATATCGAAGTACAATATGATATTTCTCTTCCAAAATACCATTTATATCTCTCTTAATGAGATATCTAAAATTAGCCCACCGAATAAGTGGTAATCATTTTTACCAACTCCTTCAAGTTAATTTCTAGTTATAAATCTTCTTAATATTTAATTTAAAAAGTAAATCAATAAATACAATATAATATATATAATTATATGTTTTTAATTTTATTATATAAGCATATTCCTCCTTTATTCATACTATGAAAAATAAAACCATCGTGTGTACGTACGACTAACCATATCCATGCAGAGGTGTAAATTGTTTTTCATTACCATTTTACATGGATGGTTATAATGATGTAAATTATATATATATACGATACCTATTACAATATATTTATTTTTCAAAAATAATATATCATCCATTTTCATACACATTCATCCATTTAGAAATGACTTCATTGCTCATGAGTGCGTATGACATACAATATCCATGAAGTGATATGATTCATTTTCTATGTTCACCTTTTAATAATTATTAAAAAAATATTTACAAGGAATAAGGATTATATATATGACTTTAATATAATTATATTGTTTATGTAAATATATCCTATTCATAATAACTAAAGCTTCTATGAGAAAACATGCATGGGAGGATAATGCAATTAACACCCCAAACAACGGTAATAAACAAGTTTTAATAACAAACAAGTTATATGATGATATAAATGTATAATATATGATATTAAATAAATGAATATGTCCTTTTTATAAATTATTAACATGTATAAAACCCTAATAAAAGTGTTTAAATAATTATCAACTAAAGGGAAGAGTAAGGTAAGGTATTTTCATCTCACATTCATTTCTGTGGGACACATGTGTTATTCACTACATTTTTCTTCTGTGAGGTGTATATACCACCCATTTGATATATTAAATCATGATTAAATTTTTCATCAGTATATTTAAATGTAAATTTAAATTTATTTATTATTAGTTTTCATAATTTATAAGATACCCATGAGGTAATGGTTTATTTCTCAATCTCATCATTATTTAGTATTGTTTATTTTTAAGTCCCAAATTGGGAATATTTATATTACATATTCATGTTATCTAAATATGTATTCAAAAATGTTTTTACTATTTTATTAGAATTATTTAAATTAATTTCTACACATGTTTTAATTTTTCAACCATTGTTTGAAAAGAATAATTTTTATCATTTTTTGAATGAGGTATTTTATTAATTTTCTAATATAAGTACAGAAGGAATGTTTTTTAACCTATATAGCAGGAGCAGATTTTCCCTCCTACATTATTATTTAATAATGTAAATCTTCTATTATAGGTTTAAAAATTTATTTTTTAAAAAATTTATTTCATTTTTATTATAACTATTTCATTTAAAATTTTAATTTCGATGAATACAATATATTTCCCCCAAAAAATGTAATTATCATTTTATGGTAGTTTTATTCATAAAAAAAATTTATTTTTAATATTATGCACATGGTATATATTATTATGATAACATCCTTTGAATCATTAAATTACTAATGATCATTATATATTAAATTTTTCATAAAGATCCATATTCTTGTATCATTATTTATATAATTTCCTAACCAATATACCATTTTTACGCAGATTGTTTACTTTGAATGTTATTTGAATAATTGGGAAGTGTTGATAAATTTGTATCCTTTAATCACTAGGAATATTTTTTTTGATAATTCATATTTATTCATGAATTTAATTGATCATTAGATAAAGGGAATATTATTTGGACTAGTTGTGATATGTGGTTTCGAGAATTATATATCCCATCGATGCATTGGTAGACTCATAAAGCGAATTAGTAATGTAGCATTAAATGGGGTTCTACCTATTGTTGTTAAATTTATTATGAATGGATTTTCAGTAGATGTACACTTTTCTTAAAAACATTACATATAGTAATTATGAATTTCCTTCATTGAGAATTAAATTATCAATATCCATGATATTTTCATAATGAGGTCATATTTGGATTCATTTCATTCTCAATTTAATGTTTTAATGGAATTTATTTTATAGTTATTTTACTTATGTTATTGATTATGCCTTATTTACTAAAGATAATTTTCTCTCTATGTAGACCTTACTACGAGTTTTTTCTCACCATAATTCTCTTTTATTTCCTAAGATACAAAGATAGAATATATATATGAGTTCAAGGATTAAGATTACTTTCAATTATTATTTTAAATGATTATTACCATTGTAATAATGGAACCATGAATGTATCTAGTTCGTCAATACTACTAAATTGATCTATCCTTGGTGATGTGATCCATTTTATCCTATACCAATGTAATAAAATAACTACTGATTCATGGTTTATGTAGATGGGGTTATTATTGAACTAGATGAGGGTGATATTTTTCTTATGTTATTCCCCTCTGATACCTCCAAATATAATGTTCTACAGGAAATAAAAGTAGAATGTATACACTAAATGTGTCTCAATATATGGAAAACACATCTCCACATAAAAGAAAAACATATTCTTTGTGAGGGATATGTTATTATTATTATTATATTAATGATCTACCACTGAGTTGAGTTGGAAAATTTTTTAGTAGAACAATCCCAATGTTAGAAAAATCTATATAAGAATCTCTAGAATGCTTTACATGATATCTTAAAAGACACTCTGTTAGATAATGATGAATTATTTGTCTTATGTGTCCATCAAAGGGTGGGGAATGTATGGAATGTTCAATTTTACTACTCTCCAAATTGTATTGATACCTTCAAGTTATAAATAATCTAATTTAATTTCCTCAGGTCAAATAATATCGATAAAAGGGCCATATATGAATTTTTCAGTTTATCACAACCATAATACCTCTAAATCATAGAAACAAAACACCTGTTCAGAATAATTCATGAGAGGATTCCTAGATCAGGCTTCAAATAATGTTCAAAATGGGTCTAAATTGAGAAAAACATGACCTAAATATTTGTAGAAATATCTAGAAGATTGCATCTCATGCTCATAATGTGCATTTAAGAAGTATTATACTCGTGTAAAGTCAGGAAAAATTCATAAGGATTCCATAGAAGCAGCTTCAATAGTAATCAAGGAAGACTCTTATCCCATATAGAAAGGCCTATTTTTATCATATTTAACATTTCCACCAACATTTTTATCATAAAATACCAATTAAATACTAGAAATAATGGTATTAGTTACAAGTTAAACACAACTCATTATCATGGTGAATACTCCTATCCCATATAGAAAGGCCTATTTTTATCATATTTACCATTTCCACCAAAATTTTTATCATCAAATACCAATTAAATCCTAGACATTATGGTATTAGTTACAAGTTAAATACAACTCATTATCATGGTGCAATTTATATAATCAAAAACAATATCCCCACACAAGGGATTATCAAAATTGTAGTGAAATAATCATTTTAAAATTGAAATAACTAAGAAAACATGGACTTCGGGGATGTGGGTATTTATATCAATATGAAATCCAACAATGAGTGAGTGAGTCTTCCTTAGTCTTGGTGATTTATCCAAGGATATAACTATTGTTTTCTTATCAATGTGTGATATATCACCTCTATTAGGGGAAAAATTGAATATTGTTGTTGAAATCTCATTGAGGGTCACTACCCATAAGCCACATACTACAAAACACGATAGAGAAAATTTCAAATAAAAAATTCATTTGTTAAACCAAGAAACCCTAAAAGAAGGTGAGATATAAATAGGGACAAAAAATACCTATATTAATACCTAAAATATAGTATAACTACATACTATTTAGAGGAGGTTGATGGATTTATTTTGGCATCTTGGTATTCTTTAATTACGCACATTAGAACCAAATTTGTACATTAAAATATATATCTTCTGTCAAAATATGGTGAGATTCCCATGCCAACATTAATATCACATGGTTTTACTTAAGGACTATGTCCATACTAAAAATTAGAAAAATTCTCATTAAATTTCACCCCATGCACTCAAATACCACCACCATGACATATGAAAACTAAATATAAGGATAACATAGGGGTATCATCTCTAAAGGTCCCTGAAAAATTAATACACCTTCCATTGAGGAGAAATTTATGTGATATGAGGAAATGATAGATGAATTAAAAGGAATTAATGTCAACATACTCAATGAAAATATTCCCTAATAAGTATAATCTTATTCATGTATCTAATTCACACCCCATTAATTAGATTTCTTTTGCCATGATGAAACACTCCACCAACTAGGGAATTGTATGGTCATCTAGCTGGATCAAGACCCACTGTACCCATTTATATGACTCTAACAGCCATAGGTTATAATTATTAATATCTATAGGGACATAAATTAATATAAATTTAATACATTTATCCTAAATATATGAAAACTGAGGTGTAATAAACACCATGGTAAAGTATTCCATTTCGGGCCTCACCTACTATCAACAATCTTGCTCCCCCTCACCCATATATACCACTATATTTGTTAAAATCTATCAATTCCCTTATCACTAGAATGTGATACATTGAGGTAAATTGTGCTATAGTATATCTAGAGAGAAAATCATACCTTGAATGGGTGGATGTGACCTCACCTCTACTGAACATTACAAATCCAACTTTCGTAGCCTTCAAAATTGATGCTGATATAGAAAAATATGTGAATCATTTTATGTCCCTTTGTGTCCTTATGGTGGTAATAATTAATTATAACGATGTTTATAATATCATATTTATCATTCAAACCTTCGAAACCCCAACACAAATTTGACTGAGTAATCTCCATTCCAAGTCAATTTATAATTGGGAAGATTTGTGTCACCAATTCTTGTAATAATTATACTCCACATTAAAAGAACAACAATCACTAAACATTAAAACTACAATAAAGATAATAATTAGAGACTCATAAATTTTTATATCATATGGAATGGTCTCATATATTCTCTAAATATTCATTTTTAAGAGTATCTTATAGATTTGGGTCTATTGATCTTAAGTGATTAGCTATAAATACCTCTCATCCTATTGAAATTTCCTAATGGTTTTATATAATTAAATTCAGTATCATAATGGTAAGACTATACTCTTCATTGTAGTAGGTCCAATTCTCAAACCATGATGACCAATTTTTCATGTAAAATGGTAAGGGTGGAAGTAGTGACTGCCAAACTCATCCAACACTCATGCAGACTCTAGTTCCTAATCCCCCTCAATATAATGAAACACCACTCCCTAATCAACCACAATAATTACAACATACTTAAAAGGATGGGAGTATGGATCACATCCACATGAAATTTATGGATATAATGAATAATAACTATTCATTCAAGAGGGGTTAAAATTTTGGGACATTTAATCACAACCATGGATAAAAATATACTCAAATAGATACAAATTTGAAAATTGATGGATGTAAGTCTTAATGAATTCATTAATTGTCTTCACTATCACTGGATGTTGTGAAAATTTAATTGGTATAACTTTATTAATATAAAAACTATATAATATTGTTCACTCAGGAGAATTTAAACTACAAAAATTCCTACAATAGATGATTGTGTATCTACCGCTCCACGAGAGGAAGAAGGGGAATTGAATAAGGTCCTAGGAACACGTGAATAGAAAGTAAATGATTGGATGTCCTGGAAAATAGTTGATAAAAAACATGAAATTATCAGGGCGTAATTAAATCAAGAAAGTTTCACCCCAGTTTCCTAAAAAACAACTAAATCACCTATTTCGACATCCTAGTTATCTAAAAGTTGGCATGAAAAATAAAGGAAAATTATTTTTTGGGAAGAAAAATAAGAAGCTCGACTAGTCCCTAAGCTAGTTAAAACTCTACAAGACTTATTTCCCTAAATATTCGGAGAATGGGAATTGTCCCACTAAATAGAATCCTCATTGGGTTAAGAATTGGCATGTGACTCAATCAACATCATTTCTTTGACTGAATCCCTTTCTAGTGAAGAATACAAACCTGAATATAAGACATGATTATATGTAAAAAATCAGGGAGTTGGAGAATGATAATAGTCCACAGATACAAATGGCTATATAAAAAAAGAAGTCAATGATGATCATTTCCAGATGTTACAATCTCATTTTAGGCCATATATGTAAGCGAGACTCATAGATAGGAACTCCAATGGGATACAAAGAAGAATATATCAACAATTGGTTTATCTAGATCTTTATCACATGCCATTTTGTTAAATTAATGGTTGGGGATCCACCTCTAATTGATCACCTTCATTAAAATACAGATAGGTTGCTTTAATATATTCTATTAATAGATAAATATCATAGTATTGGCTATAATTTGTTATCATAAAAAGATATAACCTATAATCCGTGATTCAAAGAGAATATCTCTAATAGGAAATGAAGACCTTTGGCATAGAAATATGGAATAATGAATTATTTAGTTAATTTACCAGCTGATCATTTGATTATGGGTACCCTTTGAATCTCAAACAAAATTAAAGAATAATTAATGAAGGCATGTTCCATCCCTCCATAATATGAAGTAGAAGATTCTGCAACAAATGAATATCAGGATGACAATGAGTTAACTAAATTTCACCTGGTCGTATCATTCAATGATTATGATCAAGAATACACTATAAATGGTAACATATAGAGTGATTTTATTGTATAGAAATCTTAATTATATCAATGTTCATCAATCAGTCAAGATAAATAGTTTTATACAGTTTTGTTTTGGTAAAATTGATTTTCCCCTTATAGGTTGACCAAATAGAGGTACGATAAGATTGAACAAAGTCCCATTGAGAAGATCATGATGAAATCCCAATTTGTGGACCATAAATCTAACCATGACATTGTGTTCATCCATTAAGATAGAAAATTAAATGTTCTAATGGGATGACCATGGAATCCCATTATTATTTTAGTTCTATAATCTTATTTTCAAGGAATGAAAATAGAATTTACCAGTTATTTTAGTGTGTTATATTGAGAAAAAAACATATTTTATGGTTTTGAGGCTTATTATATAGAAGCATTCTATTGATAAATGGAAAGAGAGTAGCTAGAAATAAATTATACTTACCAGGTTTCTAACCCAAATAACATGAAGGCTACTCATAAAACATGGAGTATTCATGAATATTATTACATGTTTCCCATTAACTATGCTGAGTTGCAATTTCTAAACCCAGTAAAATATAAAATTATCTAGGTATTTCTAAAATAGGGTAAAAAGCCCACAAATTTATGTATATCAGTTGTATCTCCAAAAAAGTTTTATAATACCAAGGAATATAGGAATTCTCCTCAAATTAAGGATCCTCAACTAAACATATGACATCCCGCCTTTTTATTACATAACATTTCATTACTTTTTACAAATAGAGGATCTTTAAAGTCTGGTGTCTTGGAAATCAGGAACATAAAACATGAAAAAAAACATTAAACATTTTTATAAACCACTTGTAAGGCTTCATCAAAGGTACATTCTATATACATTTACTTCATCTCATATCTCGGAGATAGACATCACGGGAAAGGGTGAGCAGAAGGCCCTGTAAGGGAAAACATGGGAGTAAATGTACATGTGGTATCAATAAGAACTTGAATAAAAACATAATGACATGAGAAATGGAATAATAGAAATATCATAATGAAAATAACATGTAACATAACATGACTATGTTTCTAGAAAATTTCATATAGAAATTAATGAACATATCACCATGGTCCATCCCCAATGTTTCATAAAAATTACCAATGTTATTCACCAAGGTATCGTGAAACTTATTATCTCTAGAGATTAATTCATTACCTAATGCATTAGAGTGATATCAGGGAAAAACCATAATATGTGATAAATTTCATGTTATCCACATATATCATAATCAATCATTTAATAAATAACCCTAACAAATTCAATGAAATGAGTTTCATGTTAAAATCATGATGTATAAAAAGTGCTTAAAAAGAGATCATTATGAAAATTATAACCCATGGAAAGGGAGTGAGGGTTATATGTATGTAAAATAAAGAATCAAATAGATAAAATTTATATATTTATGAACACCCAATGAAACTAAATAGGTCGGGGTACTCACATAAAGAAAACCAGAGAATTTCTGGAGAGAAAGAGATATAAATTTTGAGGCAAAATTTCCGCAGTATAATAGTTATATAACAAGGTTTTAGAAAACATTGAAAAGAGAGGGTACAAGAGTAAACCACTCATAAATGAATTATAACACAGTATAAATACATAATTAAATTTATATAATAACATGGTATGGAAATTTGAATTATATACCACATGAAAATGAAACATGAATGAAAAGAGAAGATGTGATTTCTTTTACGAGAAATTCGGTAGCCTAACAGCGTCACATAAAAATTCGGAAAACAAATTGATGAGATAAGAAAGGGTCTCTAATAATTTGGACATGAAATGGGCAGTAATAAGAAAATATAATAACATACCATCAACATAAAGAGATGTAAAATATAAGACACAACATAAAGGAAGTCATGACTTAGAAGAGGGGGGTGAATAGATCCCTTACCTTTAAGAGTAACATAGAAATCATGAAGGTCAGGACCTTGGTAGGATTGAGGTATACTTGGGAGGACTCCATGGGAGGTATAGAGATGATTACTTCATTGAGTACAATTTGGAAATTAAATGAATGGGGGAATGGCTTGGTATTTATAGGAGAAATGAGGGGAATAGTCATTAATGGCCAAGGGACACCTCATCGGTGGTATTGGAAAAACCATGGGCTTGCCCATGTTATTGGACACATGGGACACCTCATACCTTATATTACTATTCATACATCAACCAGAATTATTGCATGATTATTACATCATTAATGATGTCATTAAACACCCGAAACTGAAAAATGGTATTTTCACTATTCAAATAAAATTCATTTTTTTCAGAAAAATCCCCAAAAATCACCATAACCTAATATCGATGCTATGAATACAAAAATGAACTCCATTTTATAAAAATATTTTTTTATCTATTTTTATTTTAATTTTTAATAAAAAACACTATTCACCCGAAAAAACTAATACATGACTAATAATTTCTTAAATAGTTATTTACCTCTTTTATTGAACCACATTAATTAATCAAGGTGCCTAAATTTTATTAATACTTTCTTTAAGTGAGATTACTAATCAATTTTGTCTCATCACTAATCCTAAGCATGAAATCACTATTCATAATTTACTATTCACCAAAAATGAAGTTGATTTTATTAGATTCTAAATTTCTTACTGAACACATTTCCAGAAGACTATTTTTTGAAAATCATTACAAATCATTAATTATTTAAGGTTAACATAAATATTTTAAAATATCCCCTTTTAATAAATTCATTAGTATACATCCTATATTTATTTGATCATCAGAAAAAAAACACAAACATCACCATAGGAAGAAATCACAATTTTTTATTTAAATCAAAGTATTACACATGGTAGTTAAAACCTCGTTACATATCCCGTTATAACACCCGCATAGGACGTAAGAGTAAGAAGTGATAGGGTGATAGAATCTTGGGGCGGCTCGGCCAACATTGCCTAAGTAGTGATTTCTATCATCTTGAACTTCTTGTGAAGGTGATTTCGTTCCATCTTTACACGATGAAGTTCAGCATGAGTTTGGTCCAAAGAAAACCCCAAAGGTGATACCTCCTTCCCGAGTTCCGTCAGATGGGCTTCGATCATCCCGAGAATTATGGATGATGCCATCAAATCTTCTTGCTATATTAATTAATATAACATGTATTTATCGAATATAATTATAACAATTAGTTTCCAATGGTTATATTTACCATCGGTCATATAACAGTTGAAACCCAACGGTCTCATTATAATTATTTTTTAAAATGGAATAGTTTTTTGAGAATATATAAAATAACCCACAACAAATATGGAAAAATTTATTCAAAATTTTGGGTCATTACATTTTTCCCCCTTAAGAAATTCCATCCTAGAATTTTTAAAATTGGGCATGGAAATTTCGTTTAAAGTCCCACATCAGAAAAATAGTCAGTAAAACAAAAACTTTAAAAGAATGAAAGGTAAGTACAAGGGTCACCAGAGTTAACCCATAGTAGGATTCCATATATGAAAAGATGTATATGGAAGAGAAAACGGAGGTCCATGTTCTGATGGAGAGTGATATAAAACATGATTAGGAAAAAATTATCCAAAAGAAGATCACAAACATAAGATGTGTCAAACTGTCATTGATTATCCAATAGGAAACGTAAACCATTTTTTTTTAATTTCATTTTATTAATTTTGAAGAATGCATTTACTACATATAATAAAAACATAAGGAAATACACTTTCCTTCAAGGAGTGTTTCATCCCTTAATATGTTACCACTGAGAATAATCATTACTCCATACAACGAGCATTCAAAAAGACATAGTCTCATCAAAATCACAAGAATCATATTAAAGAGAATCACATAATCCACAAAAGAATAACTATATTTTTCCCTTGTATTTAGTCATCAACTAAAACGAAAAATTTCATTATTACATCATATAATCCCCAAAAAGGATAATCCTTTATAAAAAGAAATATGGCTCATAATCTTCATAATTCAAAAAAAGTACCCAATGTTCTAGAAAGACCACTAAATACACAATCATCCTTATAATTCTTCAGAATAATACTAACTAAGATTATAACAAAAAACATAGATGAATTTAATCACATATTTTTCCCTAAAAAATATTAAAATTTATCTCTAAATAACATCGACTACTGTTAATGTCTCATACTAAAGTTCAATTATCCTATTCGCATACACTCTATGCTAGGTTCATAATTTTCAAAAAATAATCTAAATCACCATATGTCCACAATAAACACTTAAATTCTTACAATAAAAATTTAAAAATTCCTCCTCAATTTAAATCCTATATTATTTTATTTTTCTTAGTCATGTAGTACTCCAAAATAGAAAACATCTCCCAAAATAACATTTATCATTTAATTAAGAAATCATTTTCCTATAAAAAGGATATCCATTTGATAAAACATAAGTTTTCAAAATCAACTTATTCTTGATCCATAAAATAACAGGTTTATTAGTCAGTCTGATGGTTATAACTATAAACTCATAATGCCTATATCTTGATTGGAAGGCAGTTTTTGGAATATAATCATTATTCACCCTCAATTGATGAAAATAAGAAAAAAGATCAATCTTAGAGAAGAATGGAGCCCCATGAAGATGGTCAAATAAGTAATCAATTCTGGGAAGAGAGTATTTGGTCTTCACTGTGATCCCATTCAGTTCTCTATGTTCAATGCATAGCTGCATCGATCCATCCTTCTTCTTCACAAAGAGAACTGGTTCTCCCCAAGGAGAAACAATTGTTCAGATAACCCCGTTTTCAAAAAGATCTTGGAGTTCATTCTTTAATTCCTCTATCTCCACATTTTCCATACTATAGGGGGTCTTTGACATCGGATGAGATCCATGTACGTGTTCTGTAGAGAACTCTACCTCTCTTTCTGGGGAAGTCTAGGTAACTCCTCAGGGAATACGTCAACATAATCTTAGAAGATGGGGACATTCTCTAAATGAATAAATCCTCTGTGAGAAACTTATTTCATTTACTAATCTTTTAACTAAAAAGGGTTTTATGTCTTAACACATTGTTCTTAGACAATTACATTTTTTTTCTATAATTCCTTCATAATGATTCATAAAAATCTTCTTATTAACCTAACATATCCCCCAGTTTTTTTGTAACCTAGAGTACAGTAAGTCCCGTTATCGTGTACCAGTACCCATTCGAGTATAGATCAAAGAGGGTTTTTTGTGTTTTACCCTTATGTACATCTATTCTAGAGCCACCTCTACCTGCTCGTATCCAGACATGGATATATTTTCTAGATAGACTACTTACTCAATAATCACCAAATTACCAGAAAAATTTCCTATATTTAAACTTTTCTATAGGGTTATTCCTAAATTTTTTATATCCTAATTTTCAAAAATAACTAAACTATCCTTTGATACTAATTATGACATCCCTCCTTTTAATTACATAACATTTCATTACTTTTTATAAACAGAGGATCTTTAATGACTAGTGTCTTCGAAATCACGATCAATATACATGAAAACAACATAAATTTTTTTTCTTAAACCACTTGAAATACATCATAAATGGTTTATACTATGTACATTTACTGCATCTTATATCCTGGAGATAGACATCAAAGTAAAGGGTGAGTAAAAGTCCTACTAATGGTAAACAAGGGAATCAATGTACTTGTGGTATCAATAAGAACATGAATAATAACCAAAAGACCTGAACAATGGAAGAATAGGAATATCATAAATAAAATAAAATGGAAAATAAAATTAATATGTGGCTACCACATTTCGTATATACATTCATGAACATATCACCAATTTCTATCCCCAAGGTGTCATAAAAATTAACAAGGTTATTCACCAACGTATCGTGAAACTTGTCATCTATAGAGATTAATTCATTACCCAATGAATTGGAGCGCTATAAGGGATAACCCTTAATATGTATTTAATTTCACGTGATCCACATAGATCATAATCAATCATTCCTTAAATAACATAAATAGATTAAATGAAATGGGTTTCATGTCAAAATTGTGATGTATAAAAAGAGCTTAAAAAATAGATCATTATGTAACTTATAACCCAAGGAAAGGGAGTGAGGGTTATATGTATGTCAATTGCAGAATAAAATAGATAATATTTATTTATTTATGAACATCCAAATGAACGAAATATGTCCTCTTATTCACATAAATAAAACCAGATTATTTCTGGAGAGAAAGAGATAGAAATTTTGAGGCAAAATTTACGCAGCATAACAGCTATACAAAAAGGGTTTAGAAAACATTTGAAAGAGAGGATACAAGAGTAACCCACTCATAAATAACTTATAAAAAAGTATAAATATATAATTAAATAGATATAAGAACATGGTATGTAAATTTTAATGACATACCACACAAAAAGGAAACATGAAAGAAAAGAGAAGTGTCATTCCTTTTACGAGAAATTTGGCAGCTTAATGGCATCACATAAAATTTTAGAAAAAAAATTGATCATAGAATAAAGGGTATCTAATAATTTGGACATGAAATGGGCACTAATAAAAACATATAATAACATACCCTCAACATAAAGAGATGGAAAATATAAGACATAACATAAAGGAAGTCATGACTTAAAAGAGGAGGGTTAAAGGATCCCTTACCTTGAAGAGTACATCAAAATCATGACGTTTGAGACCTTGGGAGGCTTGACGGAACTTTGGGAGGACTCCTCGGGAGGTAAAAAGACCATAACTTCATTGGGGATGATTTAAAAATGAAATTAATGAGGTAATGGCATGGTATTTATAGTAGAAGTGAGGGGACAAGACATTAATGCCAAGGGACATTTAATCGGTGGTGTTGGAAAAACCATGGGCTTGACCATGGTATTTGCCCAGAGTATAGGCCACATGGGACACCTCATACCTTATATTACTATTCATAAGTCGACCAGAATTATTTCATGATTATTACATCCTTAAGGATGTCATTAAACACCCGAAACTCAAAAACATTAGTTTCACTATTCATTAAAAATTCATTTTTCAGAAAAATCCCGAAAAATGACAATAACCTAATGTTGGTGATTTCAATACATAAATGAACTCGATTTTATGAAAATAATTTTCTATTTTTTTTAATTTAATTTTTAATTTAAAATCACTATACACCTGAAAAAACGAATCCTTGACTAATAATTTCTGAAATAGTAATTTACCTATTTTATTGAATAACATTACTTAATCAAGGTGCCTAAATTATATTAATACATTTTTTAAGTGAGAATACTAATCCATTTGGTCACATTAAAAATCCTATGCGTAAAATCACTATTCATGATTTACTATTCACAAAAAAAATTAAGTTGATTTTAATAGATTCTAAATTATTTACTGAACATATTTCTAGAAGACCATTTTTTGAAAATTGTTACACAACATAAATTATTTATGGTTTACATAAATATTTTAAAAAATAACCTTTTCCAAAATTCATCAGTATAAATCCAATATTTATTCAAACATCTGAAAAAACAAAAACTTCACCATTGGAAGAAATCAAAATTTTTTTAAATCAAAGGATTACAAAAGGCAGTTACGGTCTCATTACATAGCCCCTTATAACACTATAATTGTACCTAAGAGTAATTTGTCCTAGGGTGATAGAATCTTGGGGCGGATCGGCCAAGATTGCCCGAGTAGTGATTTCTATCAGCTTGAAATTCTCGTGAATGTGATTCCGTTCCAGCTTCACATGATGATGTTCGGCTTGTGTTTGTTCCAGAGAAAAGCCCAAAGGTGGTACCTCCTTCTTGAGTTCCACAAGATGGGCTTCGATCGGCCCGAGACTACTGGATGGGGCCATCAGATATTATTTCTATATTAATTAAGATCACTTGTATTTATAGAAAATAATTGTAACAAGTAGTTTGTAATGGTAATATTGACCAACAATCATATAACAGTCGAAACCTAACGGTCTCATTATACTCATTTTATTAAAAGAAATTGTTTTGTTGAGTATAAAATAAAATAACCCACAAAAATTAGCGATCAAAATTTATTGAAACTTTTGTGTCTTTAAAAAAAATGAATAAAAAAGTCAGGATAAGAAATATCATTATTTATGGAGACATATTGGATAATAAATCCCCAAATTGTGTATGAAATATCTGATGACCTAATTGTATTCACTAATAGGTGATGATAATACCCCTCAATATTCCAACTTTATAATAATTTAATAAATCATTACGGGATATCTTTTTCCAATTTATTGATGTGGTTGCCCCTATTTTTCATTTATTTTTTCGTTTGTATTTTACTATTAGAAATTAAAAGGAACATGATACTGTGATGTCTGTATATTTTTTCAAATCACAATTGGTTCTAATATCCATTACCTCAAGAAATAATGCCTCTACATCATCTTTGTATGTCAATATATATACACTCGACCATGAAATACATTATGTAAACCATATAAAAATTATGCATTCTTATAATGATATGGTATAAGAGGACGAATATGATGGATCTAAGTGACAACTCTACAACATTTTTGGAAGGTTTATCAACCATGGTAGATGATATCAAATAGGTATACCTTGAAACATATTGTGATTTAAGGCATACATTTCCTAGGAAAACCATGACTCCTAAAAACAAGATAAATATATCTCCACTCTAAAAGAACATCTACATGTTTTTGCTCCGGATTATATTGAGATACGTGGGTTAAACCATGATGTAGAAACCCATCATTTGGGGTTTTCATAGTATTAATACTATTATAAACATGTAGAGAGAAGAACACATCTACCCATTATTACCAGAGTAGAGGCTTTGGATAAAAGGATAGTGAAGCCCAAAATTATATAGGAATTAAAATATCCAAAATGGATAGCTTTATTATCTTGATGAGGTAAGATAATGGTAAAACTGGGTTTTTATTTATTTTTGAGATGTTAACATGTGTTTCCCAAACGATAATGTCCTTACCGCAATCACAAAAGTGTTGTTCAATTATGCTGCTATATTCCATTTCTTATCCTTTATGGATAGATATTCTGAATATTATTATATTTAAATTACATATGAAGATAAATATGAAACCACTTATATTGATCCTCATGGGGTTTACTGAAATATTATAATTCCCTTCAATTTGAAGAATGTTAGCACCACATAACAATGTGCCATGAACTATATATTCAAGTCCCTTTTGGGGAAGATAGTGGAATGTTATGTTGATAATAATTTTTTCAAATCCCACCAGTGATATGATCATAATTATGATCTGGAAATCATTTTTGGTAAACCTTGAAAAGACAACATGAAAATAAAACCCCTACAATGCTTATTTGATTTTAAATTCATAATTTTCTATATTTTCCTTATATTCCAAAATGAAATTAAGGATGATCGTACGAAATTAGAGTACATCATCAATATTCTACCACTATGAATCCATAAATAGTTGATGAGATTATAGAGAAAACATTCTTATACAAGAGATATGATCACAAACATAGATGGATTATTTATACCCTCTACAAGATTAATGGTGAATATAATTATTTATAAGATAGATGAATGGATTAATAACGACCTAAATATCCTTAAAAATTATCTTATAAACCCATAATTATTGATTCATTTGGTTTATGGGAATCCTTTCATTGTTTATATGGTATCTCAAGAGAAGTCACTCGACATTCTATTTTCCTAGATGAATAATGCCGACAAAAATTATATCTTGTACTTTCACTGATGGAAAATTCACAATAAAGAGACCCGATATTCCGAGATTGAGACTAAATTTTGATCAGAAAACCATTATAGTATATAATCTCAGGAATTATTTTCCAAACCATGAAGTTAATAAGGTGTCTTACATTAGTCCACCCAAGTATAACCTCATTCTCCCAATGATAGCAATGTGATCCATATGTTGGGTGGTTATTCTAACATATTTTAATCTATTCCCATCATAGAAAGAAAATTGGCTATATTATTATTCAAACTTTTTATTGTCACATCCATTCATATAGAATGTACCAATATATATATATATATCCTAGAATAATAATTTTTTCATCCTTTATTCAACCCAAATATTAGAAATTTATTTTGATATATCATATAAATACATAATAGGAAAAAGAATGGATGACCCAAATAACAACTGGGATGGTTTCGTAATTTTGTTCATATTCACAATCAATGTTTTATTTTTATATTTCAATTTTACTTTTGGTTTTTTGTACTAAAAATGGTGAAGAATTACATTTTATCATTATTATTTAGGAGTTGTATCTTCAGTTTTCAATGAATTTACAATATTTTAACGGGGGTTAATAGGTTGTAATTAAGTAATTCATTACATAATAAATCATAAAATATTTATAACCATACATTTATTCAATATTTTTCACAATCAAATGATAGAATTTCTTTGGGTGACAACCCTAACCAAACTACAATGATAAAAAAATGATCATGTTGATGTGTTTTCATGCACTATTATAGTCTTGATAGATCCAGTCGAGGAAGAAACAAATTTTCAGATTTTTCATTGTATGGTTATATCATCATTCATTAGAAATAATTAAGAATACATTAATGATTTCAAATATACTTAAAATCATGATAATAACAAAACATGATCAATCCATTATTATACTAGATAGATGTCCCATATAATTGAATACATATAAAGTGGGGTATTGTTATCAAATCGGTCGAAGGATTAATATATTCATTGCTATATAACAAATTTATTTCTTTAGTTTGGTCCAAATATATAGGAACTCATTTAAAAATTAGAATTCAATGGATTCATCCTTATATGCATTAAAACGGATGAAATCCTTACCATCATGAAAGACATTTACATTGAAATATAATACACGCAATAGATGGCAACCAATATCTCCCTTTAGATCTAGAACCTTGGATATTTCTATCCAATAATGACACAACATTGTGCTGAATTTACATGAAAATTTCATGCATATAAAATACAAGACAATTTCATTCTACATCTTTATGTTTGTTTCATGCCACTATGTATTCATAGTTGTCTTCCATGTGGGGAATGGGTGATTTGGTTCTATATTCCCCAAATATATACGGTCAATTAAAGTATCTAATTTATTCCACTGACATCCACTTCAAATGAATTGATAATATACCCCTCAAGGTGGTCATAAGAAAATATATTATTAAATTCATGAAGTCAAATATCAAAATCATATTTGGTGCCCCTCACATGGTATTGACTAATTATATAGCCAACTTTTTTTCTTATTAGTTTAAGGGGCTATATCAACAGTAGAACATCCAGTCGAACAACTCCACCGACTAATATACATTAAAAAAATTCTTAGATATAATATTTTAATAACATTTTGTCTAATATCCTTCATAATTTGTGGGATATAAATGATAAATATATCTGAAAATGATCTTTTATGCCCTATGGTCTTATGATAATACAACCTATAAAATAATTAAAGGGACCCCATACTCACATGTTCATGGAATAAAGAGAGTATTACCTACTAAATATTATCTTCCCTTACTCCAAGTCCCTAAGGGAAACCAACAACTAAAGTCAGGATGAATGAGAATAAAATAGAATGGTTCCCCTCTATTCCTTCCTTTAGGTTGAGCGTAGATTATATTTTAGAACTCTAATGATACCAAGGATGAAGCATTCAAGGTTTGATCCAATGTGGGAGGGATCTTATATATTACGAATGTTTTACCCCATTGGTGATTATTTCGTAATCACCATATATGGTGATCACATAATAACTCTTAATTATGAGAGATTTCTTAAAAATTAATTTCCATAATATCATGTTAATGGGAAATTTCCCCATCTTATTATGTAATACTTTTTGACATCATACTCACAAAAAGACATTAAAATACATAGTAAATTCTTAGTTTTATTTCTATAAACTATTAACAATATAATCCTCAAATTATGATGTGGAATTACATAGTCATCATCCTGGACACATGATTCTAAACTACACAATGAAGTTCTCAACATATGATGTTAAACTACAGGTTTATAGTTTGAGTTGTAAGGCCATTAACTAAATTGTATTACCCCAATCGCCCTCAAAATATGATATAAAATTTATGGTCATCATACTAAGTGAATGAAAATAACTACATTGTAGAAATCCATCATAAATAAGATAAGACTACTTAGATTGATCCATTCAGTCTGACCTCTTTCTCACTTACTTGAGATCTTGATGTTTATAAAATTCTCTAGGAATAAAATATAAATATGCCTCAAACATCAATAATCATTTACCCTTTTATAATAGTCAATTTTATGAAATGAATACATAATACAAGAAATATATGTTGATTGATTCATATCCCTATAGGAAATGTAGTGATGCCAGGATGCCTTCTTCTATAATAATAATTAAATGTAATCAATTATTAATTCCATCACCCCTATTTAGGGGCCTAATCTTCATAGGGAATTACAATCACAAGAACAATGAAAACCTTTAATCATTTTTTCACAAGATACATAGTGAATGAAAAAATAAATGTACATGGTATATTTATAAAAATATAATGATGCCCCTACCTCATCTTGGTGCCATATTGTATCACTCATCATTTATAATAGGTCTCTTCCTTTCGTAGAATATGACAAGTTTCATTTAATTTTTATGTAGGCCAACATAGATATAAATATTTGAAAATATCCCCTCCCACATATGAGATACATCTATGTAAGATCCCGCATCATGGTTTTCCTTGTTTTTGGGACCATACTATGAAAATATATCATTCCCCCACATGCAAGCCTGAACTATTTGGGGATTCACTTCAATAAGGACATGTGGATTAATTCCTATCATTTCAATATATGTAGAAATACTCTAGGTCACCTACCGTGGATCCATCCACATACCCTATCAAATTCCTAACCCATTTTGTAATAAAATTCTTATAAAATAAATGGAAATTTCCAAAATACATTAGTCAATACCATCAGAACTATTTCATTCAATCCCACAAGGCCTAAAACTGTTGAGAAAAACCAAACTCATATAACTCAATTCTCTTAAACAACAGTCAAATATATTAATGTATTCTCATAATACGATTATAAACATACATCATCCGATTTCATGATTAAAAACACAACCATTTGATAATCCTTTTCTTTTATGACATAGAATACGAATGCACCGCATATTTAAGCCATTCATTCGACATGTACTATTAAGAAACATATCCAGTCACTCATCTACCTCTTATTCTAACATTGAGTATGACTCATGTGAGATTTAAATTCTTATAAGAACCTTTATTTAATCCTGAGTTGGATACACTGTATTTGAATTTAATGGAATCACATTGTGGTTTCATGAACTTAATCTATGAAACAAAAATCTATCAATAAGAAAGGTTTATTAGTAATCCAGTACATCTCACATATTATACTAATCTATGTGGGATCTATTTATTTATTTTATAATAAAGTAAATTATATATTCCTACCCATATATATTATTTTCACCTATCTATGGAATCAATAGATAAAAAGATGCGTGTCTTGATTGCAAACATTTCAGGATATATAGAAATGCTTGGATCCCCAATCTTAGGCTAGGCCATATGTTTCGTTAATCCAAAATCCCGCCTCTTAGAATTTTTTATTCACATTAACATTAGAACATTCTTTAGGGTTTATATAAATTTAATCCCATGTGACATTAAAATTCTTTGTTCAAGTCTTCGTTGTACAAATTTAAACTACAACATAGTTGAGTCCATGTATCATGAAATCAGTGTGCAAAAAATATGTGAACTACATTTGGTTTATTTATTAATTAGTTTAATATATGTATTTACATATATATGGAATATATTTTATACCCATCCATAAACCATTGAACATATTACATCCATTCTCAAAGGATGGTGATAGCCTATATATAGAAGGATGGAGTCAATAATGCTTCCATAACATATTTTGAAAACCTTTTTTTCTTTCAAAACATGCTTTTATTTTCAAATCCATCATATTACCATAGATATTACATGGGTATTGGTAATAATTACAATCATATACAAGGGAAATTTTTGTTATTTATACACTTTTCCCTTGATAGTTTACTACCTATGTGACTCAATTTTGGTATGTAAACAAAAAACATCTTGTCCTATGGGTATGCACCTCAAATCTCCATATACCCTAGCAGTATTCGACTAGAAATAATCCTTTGAATATCTTCAATATTCATACATTGTGTAAATTTATCATATAATCACACTTTATCCTAGAACAAAGATGTTGATTTACATCCTCATCACCAACTTTGCATTATCAAGGGGTGTTATGATGTATTTGTATCATGAACAACATATTGATTAATACACTACACCACTTTTCTAATCAAGGTACCTACATCAATACCCTAAAATATGTACTTGTCAAATCTAAATGTCCTAAAACTCTATATATATGAAAAAAGGTTGTATGACATTAATCTCAAGTTATGTAGTAGTTCAAATATGATATTCCTAAACTATTAGTGAACGAGACAAAAAAAATTAGGTTGAAACATCAATATGGTTCGTCTAATAAAAATTCAATTACTCACTATTTAATCATTGTACTTTTATGGATTGGGAAAATGTTTGGTTGAAAATTGAAAAAAATGCTAATATTTTTTCCCTACCATGTGACCTTAACAAAATATGATTTATGGTTATTAGATCCACTAGTCCAGGAAAAAATTAGGGAAATGATATATAATATACCGTCTCCTTAATAATGTGTTCATTACATTGTGAAACATCTTTTTGTGTACAAAAAACCTCATTGAATAAATATCTTCTATAACTGACTTCATTTTCTAAGTGTCTGAGCCATCACAATTAGTTCATGCCTAGCAGTAATGACCATGATCAACTCGATATGAAAATTCTCTTTGGTTATAAATACATGTCCCCAAACATCTCTATATATGTTCCCTTTTTTAGAATTTTATATAGTTTTATCTCATTCTAAGGAGTGAGGCCTCTAATCTCCACAATCCTGAAAAACATCAAAGTGAAACATGTCATTTAAGTTTGTTCAGTGATCATCCTTGGACTATTTTCCCTATTTCATCATCCATGGTTCAATCCCATTATAATATGATTTAAAAAATCCATAATCAAAATATTCCAATGGATTTCATATCCTCAATATTATACCAATGTGAGTTTTACTTTTTCCTAATAAAATAATTTTTTGTCTAGTTCATGAACTTTTTGACCGTCATCATGCGAAACTAAATTTCATTATACATTTGTTTGATAATTATGACACTTAATATGGATGTAATATTTTTTAATTTTTTATATATCCTTGACATTGGGCTCTTATTCACATATTCAAAATATACCAAATATAGCTTACAATAATACAATTTATACATATAACCATTTGTGATTCATGACCATGAAAGACCCCATAGTCTCAATTGATATAGGAATCATGAATAACATAGTTAATTTGTAATTAATGTTTAAGTTTATTCTAATTATTATGAAACTACTTGAAAACATGGGTCAAAAAACAAAGTACAAAAATATGGAAAAGAACTCGAAAAAAATTGATCATAAAATGAGGTTTCATTCCTTTATCAAAATCAATGGGGGAAATTCAAAATTATTATTCCTATCCTTGACTATTAAAGTAGGGGAAGAGGTTGTCATAATCTATGTTCCATATAATCATAAATATTCCAAAGTTGTGATCGAAATTTGTTATATTGGGCACTAAGTCTAACCAACATGGCGGTATATACCTTTTTATAATTAATTAGTATCCAATATATTTAATCCATGTCATCCATTGATATCCCAACTGCCTTAAATGAAAAATGTAAATCAATTAGTTATTTGTCTATAAATGATTTTTTCACATGATGATATAATATATATTTGTAATTTGGTCAAGCTAAGCCTATCCATATATAATTCTATGTTTAACTACAACCAGGATAACAACATACATAAACAAATCTTGAATCATGGGATCCCTATGTATTGTAGGGTTTTTTATAATGTCATCATAAAAATATTTTGAACTATCTCTTGTTCACAATCTTGAGTCTTGATGTAGTGTTTTACGGTATCATGGATGTCTGGATAATTAAATCATAAATGTTCCCAAGTCATTAAAAGTGACCAAATCATAGAATTTTCTCTATTAGTTCATCCAAATAGATCTCAGAAATAATATTTTAGATGCTCTTCCATACAAATATATGTATTATATTATTAGCATTTACTGCATCCTTGTCAGACTCGGAGTCTCGTTCTGATGGTGGAAGGTGATCTAGAACTACGTCAACTAGAGATGTTTTGGCCTCAAAATTCCCTATTAAAGAAAATATCTAGATTTATTGTTCTTTTCTTTTACAAGGGAACGATGTTAACCATGAATTATTCAACCCCGGGATATGTTGACAAAATTAAATATCTATGAATCATTTTTAAAAGGAGAGACAATATTTTAGGGATGGGGTATATAGATCCTCACCACTCGATGTAGAAACATAGGCAACTTCGACCATTGTTTCTCTACATGATCTGATGGAGGAATTTCTTCAAGAAAAACCATGCATTATAATATATCCATTAGTTTAGGAGAAATATCTTCTATTTCCATTAGAGGAATGTATATAATCATGGATACATGAAAAATATTAAATATCATAGTTAATATATGTATAATATATTATCTATTTAGTAAATAGTGACCTAGACTTTTAATACATAAATATTATATCTTTTTAGATGAATTTAAAATTCATTAAATTAAGATCCAAGGCAGAACCATAAAGGTATAGTTTTTTTTGGAACTAGATATAGACATGTTATTCATGAAATATATTTAAGATCTATCATGAATATCATCCCACATATTGTTCTTCTTAGGCATACCTTACATAAAAAATTTAATGATAACCTAAGAAAAAAGAAGAATAAGGTAGGGTGAGCTCAAATGATAGGTAATTGTAAAAATAAGAGATATCAATTATCACTATTAAATAACATGAGAACATGGGATTTAGAACACAATAATTAAATTTTAAATCCCTACCCTTCATATCAAATTTTCTAATCTGGATTCATGAAATAAGTCTTGTCAGTTCAAAATACATAAATCATAAAGGAATCAAAGAACATAATACTTTAGAGCATAACATTTTCATAAGAATTGAGTTTATTGAATACACATAGTATTATAACTTTTTGAACATGTATACATAGATATTGGCTTACTCATCAAGTTGAGATTATGAAATAACTATCCTATATAAATTAATGGACATGAAACTAGGTCCACACATAATCTTATGTACATGAAAGCATGATCCATGAATATAATTATGGAAATAAAAATTGGTTCCATTTATATTATTAAGGACATGAAATCCATGTCCACAAATAAAATTATGAATAGGAAATTAGGTTCACACATTACATATTTACCATATCTTTACCCAATTCATTAGATATATTTACTGGAATCATGCATTTTATAATCACAATTCATTCATTTAAATACTACAAGATCATAAATAATAACTTTATAATTTAATCAATGGAAAATAAATGTGTTTAATAAAAATCTCATCATTCTAATTATAAAACACCAAATGAAATAATATGAATGGAATAATTACATCATATCCCCAGTAAATTTTATGTTACATCTAAGAATGTTATCATCAATCAATAATTTTTTTAAAGGATCACTGGAAAATATCATGAGGACAATATCCTTTACACTTTAAAATAAACATTTTAAAATGTAAAAATTACCCAAATATTAAGGAAATATTTTTATTAGAAAATAAAATTATAAAACTATCATGGAATTTTCATATAATTTTTCATTCATGATGGTATGAAATTCTATTCATGTCATATATATTAAAATAAAACATTCCTTTCAAACTTTTGTTGAAAAATCCAACAAATACCTTATTCAGAAAACAAAAAAAATTCATTTTAAACAATTTTGTATAAAATTATAACATTTTTAAAAATGATTATAAATAATCATATCATAATAGTAAAAAACTTTTTTAAATCATTTCTAGAAAACATGGAAATAGTATAAAGAAGTTTTTTTGACTGAAGATAAAAATAAAGTTGATTTTCATGAAAAAATGTATTTTATTTCTCTTGAGTACATAATATTATGAAAATGAAAGTTAAAATATATTCATAATAAATAACTAAAATTTAGGAAAAATTATGATTTTATTGAGTGGTATATTATAATATTTCATCATCAGAAACTGAATCATAATCAAACCAGATAAATAATGAGATTGTAAAATTACATCAAAAAAGAAAATAAATATAATTTACATAAGAAAAATAATTATATAAAATATTAAAGGGAAGTTTATAAACATCATAAAATAATATAACATTGTGAAATAAAATATTTACCAAAGAATATACTTTTAGGCAATAAACCCTTATCTTAATTGTCACTTATTTTGAAAGAATTATAACCTCATATGTAATAAATTTATGTTTATTATAATTGTATAATATAATCATTTACATACTTATAATATAATATATGATCCCCTTATAACATTTAGAGAACCATTGTCAATTATTCTTTTTAAATTCTTCATTTCTTGGCATTAACTATTTTATTTTTCATGAGAATTTTAGTTTGGTATTTCTAATACTTATAAATTCATCATAGTTACCACAAATATTGAATTATAATAATGATATAAATATAATATATATTCATTATGTATATAAATATAGTGTATCATTCATAAAATATAGAGATGTAAAATTTAATTACACCGTTTATGGAGATGGAAGGCCATACGTTTACATGAACGCTATTTTCATTTTAAAAAAGATGCAATGAAGAAAAATTAAAAAAATAATTCACATATTTTGAATCATTATAATATAAAAAAATATTTTTTATTATTTAAATATATCCTTATATTAATTAATTATTCACCAAAAAGGCATTCCAGAATGGACCAAATTATAAAGAAGCTAATCCAAAATCATATCATGTTTTGTAGGTTTGATTATCTATCCATAATTCATGAATGAATAAATGGATGAAAACTTTTATCCATTTTCATTTAGCCATATGAAGGTGTCCAATAATTTTGATTAAGAAACAATTTACAATTTCCCCAAAATATTAGGATATAGAACTCAAACTTTCACGAGTGGTTGTAACATTCGCATAGCGTGGGCTCTGATATTATAATTCTAGTTCACGAAGGTCTTGTTCATGGTGGTATGTTCCTCAAATTATTGGTTAATTGAATTCAGGTTCGTAGTTTTCCTTTTCATGGAATTCCACTGCCACAAGAATCATGGATGATAAACATTATGCATCATAAGTCCCACGCCATCCATTTTTAAGTATCTTATACCCAGTAGTCATAACTACATGACTTTAGATTTTATTATAACCTACATGTTAAATAATAATATGCCTCATATTACGAGCACTATATTTTTTATGCATGAAGAATAATATGCTAATTTTTACCCACTTCATAGATTTTAAATGTATTCACCCATTTTAGATATGAATAGAATGCCTCTGGTGACACGCCTAAGATGCCTTATGTGTCATCTGTAAGAATCCACAAGTGATTATTATGAGAAAACCACTAAAAACCCACCATAGTCCACTATATTATTTTTAAGAATCAATAATATACCTTAACCAACCAGCGATTTGATATTCCCCCATGAACTAACATGAGGAAAATTGGTCAGAAAGCTCAATGTATTGGCCCCATACACCAAACCCTTCATGATGTTATTAAATTTTTTTCTTACCCCTTGAAATGGCTTCTAGAATCCCTCATTAATAGTAATGAGTTCGATAGGATGGGAAGTTCAGTGCATAATCCACATGCACCATGTCCTTCCACGTAAAGTTAAACAATAATATTATCCAATTTAATAGGCATGGGATTACATCTTGACCAAACATGAGGGTGATTAAATGGGAATATCCCACATGTAATCCATATTTACATAATTTCTTCATCTAACATCACCTAGGATGCTACCATGTGTAAGAATCATTCACATCGTTTCAACCATATATCTGAACCCGAGTAGCTTCCATGCATAATCCCCACAAAATATCCCTAATATTGATCCTCTTACAAAGGGTATCATCCAAGAATAATCCCCACACCATCCCTTTTGGAGGATCTTATAATAACAAGAATATCCTTGCCAAACCATGCTAAATAGCATAGATCAGTCCTTTAAAAGAACATTAATCCACACTATTAAACTACACGGGTTTTTATCCCTATCTCTAATGAAGGGTGCTTAATTCTTCTACTTGAGGTTAAATCCTAGAATCTATCATATTTTTGTGAAATCAATCTCTCATAGTAAAGAACATCCACTCGATAAATCTCCTTATCCAACCAGATTCATCACCCATATGTGACATTATCCCTCCTATAGACTAACCTTGACTCGATATAACTTAAATGGGAATTTTTATCCATGATCCATGAGTGAAATTATCCTTCCTTAGGATGAAACACCACTAGATCCATATCAATGGGATGTTCTATTATATCATCATAAGAAAATAATCTTTTTCCTTAATCTTCCTCGATAAGAAATTATAATCCATCATCCATGTGTGAAATTATCCCTCTTAGGTACACACCACCACTCAATCTGTCTCAATATGATTCTCTGATCTATCTTCATGGGATTTCAAACTCATGATAGGATATACCTTCATAGGGTATCCTGATCTATTATCTAGGATTCAAATTATCTCTCCTTTTGATTCATGTCTACACAATCTATCTCAATAGGATTTCATTATCCATCTCCAAAAGAATTAAAACTTGTGACCTAATATATCTCTATATAATGTTATAATCTATCACAAAAATATATTACACATATTTCCTAATCCATCTAAATTTGATATTTTGATCCATATACACAAGAAATTAAACCTGTTACCCAATCTGTCTCGATAGGTAATCCTTATCCTGTCCCTATAATATGTTAAACATATCCCCAACATGTATTTATATTACATTTACCATATTACCATTAAAACATTATGTTAAAATCATGCCATATTCCAAATACCTTACCCATGAAATAAACAATGGATTCCTAAGGTAAAAATCCTCAGATGACTTATTCTCAAAGTTTCAACTACCTCATGGATGACATGGAATTTTATTAGGTTATGTGCCTAATATTCCTTAAATGACATGCCTCCGAATTCAAACGGAGAAAAATTCCCCTAGTGTCAACTACCACATGATCAACAATGGATTACTAGGTTCAACACCTAAGATACCTAAAAATGATATTCTCTCAAAAATAAGATGTCTTTTTAAGTTCCCAACACTCTTAACATATAGATATTTATATAAGTGTCTGACATTTCCATCTACTCTACCTGAAGGTTGTTTCCCTATTGAGATCAAGACATCATAGTTAATATGATTCTACCTCAAGATATCACTATTAATTAGTTTCATGAACATGAATCAAATATATTTGAGTGACCAATTCTAGGAAACAAGATCCAAGGTGTTATCCATAGAAGGGGGGACATAAATCCCATTGTCACATTCTGATCAAGGAGTATAGATCATTGATGACAGTGATGAAAGCTTCCCACCATTGGAAAATGGATATGTAGTGTAACTATAGTGCAGACAATGTGATGGTTCCTTATACGAAATATCGAAAACACATCCATGTAAAATGTAAACAAAAAACAAATCACATCACTTCATAGTTGTGGTAGTCCACATGTACACATGAGCAGCATTATTATTTTCAAATGGACTGAATAATAATAAGTTATATGTGATATTATAACTATAGAATTATATTTATGTAATATTTTTCATATATAAACAATAAAAATACTATAATAAACATCCATGAAATGTAGGGGTGAATAATGAATTGCATCTTTATTCGGAGACTGCAAACTATACATATGCACGAGTCATTGTTTGACATCCCATTTAATGGGAAATAGGGTGTATAATTGTTATTTCATAATCCTAATTAAATTTCAATATATTTAGAATAATAAAGTTAATGCTTTATAATAAATACCATATATTCATATGAGTTAAAGAATATGTAAAAATAATGTGATTGGTTATGTTAATTACCTCTTATTTTAAGGAATTATTATTGATCTCCTCCAAAGTATCCTAGGGATAGTCTTTTTGGAAGACCAAAGCCACTAGAATCTGTCTAAGGAAGTCGATAATGGATTTAGGTAGGGGTGGTTGTAAAGTAATAACCATAAAATTTTCATAATCTAGTTTCTTTAGACTAAATTTCATTTTATTCCATTCGAAAATATATTTTATGTTCATAGTTATATAGATTTGTGTCATAACTCTTACATAAAAATCCCATGAAATAAAAAGAGGATACTACTGTTAAGTTTATATTTTTAAGATTATAAATAATATATTATAAAACATGATTTCATTTCCTGGAAAATATTCTTGACATTCAACATTACATCTTTTTTCAGTTGCATGCCCTTAAACAAAATGGGAAAAATTAAAAAATCACACGTCCACAAAAATCTCATTAAGGGACTTAAAATGAAATAAATAAACATTAGATCTGTAATATATATAAATATTTTATTTTTTAAATATAATATTTGGTCTCAAAGTAAACATTTTTTACCCAAGAAATCAACTTATCTGTCCAAATATTTTTATAAAACATTTCATAATAAATATTAAATTAAAAAATTAAAACTCATAAGGATTCTTTTAAATCATGAGTGAATGATAAAAAAACATTTTAAAAAAATTTATGCTTTCCACACTAAAAAGGTATCATCAAATTTTCTAAAAAAATAATATTGTTATAATACCATGAGAAATCAAAATAAATTCCATAAAAACTCATATAATGAAAAGATAAATCATGTGGGTACATTGGGGAATAATTGTCTTGTCACCATTAAAAATGATACGACCTTTAATGTTACATGAATAATAACCATTGAGGTCACATATAAAATAACAATAATGGATGAAATTGTAATAACCATGAAATTATATTTCTATATTCAATTAAGATATTCATAATTGGATAACTCATACCCTTTACACAATACGTTCCAGATCTCTAATGGGTTCACCCTCCCTTTTTTATAATAGAACCTCCCATCATCATAAATAATTCCCAATAATAATAATAATAGAATACAAAAAATATTGCATCATTAAAATGTTCTTACATCCAGAAAAAGCATTTTCACATTTTAAAACCCTGTTTGAAAATTACTATAGCATATGGATAGAAGGTTTTTATTTTAACAGAAACAAAAATTCTTATATAGGAATCTAAACATCAACTAATGGTTATGGAAGCAAGAAAATCCATTTTCAATGTATATGTTAAAATAAAATATTCCCTTTTCTTTTTTAAATGTAGGTAAAAATATTTAATAAAAATATTCCTTTTTTAAAACATATAAAGGATATTAAAAAAACATAAAATGTTATTTATAAATGACATATGTTAATACAAATAAATCCATAAAATCATATTAAAAATATAGAAATGGAATTTAAAAGGTTTTAAGGAAAAAATTAATAGAATATTTTTAAAATAGTGTCTTCTAACTTGAGTCTGACATATCATGTACATTATTAATTTCATAAATAATAATCATGTTTTAAAAATGTATATTCTTTAAATCTTTTTTCAATTTTATTATTCATTTTTTCACAAACCAACCCAGGTTTCCTCAAACTAGGCTCCCAAATCAGTCTTGTACCTTGGCCAAGAATTATTCTTTATCCCCCAAATCTAGAAACTCGAGTTTTTCATCAATCATAACACAATTGTGAATGAATTATCCTTTAAAATATAGATAAATAAAACCAAATTAAAAAAAACAAACAGTAGTAGAGGAAAATAAAAATGAAATTTATTGATGAAAATAAACACTAGACATTCATTCACAAGACATCATGGGTCACCATAATTCATTGAACCATCATCGCTCTATAGAGACCAAGATCAAGATGGAAGGTAAACCAGAAGCAAAAACAATTTAAAGATAGATGTACAAAAGTGAGTATTAAAACACAGTATGAATTCCTTCATAAATGAATCCTAGTAACATAACCTTTAAAATAATCCCAATCATAATAGTTTAAAGATAAGATATATAAAAATATAACTTCAAACACTTTAATAAAAACAAAAAACAAAAGATTCCATTTTTATGAAAAAAATCCCATCATATTTTAAAAATAGGTTCCAACTATTGAAAGAAATTTCAGAAAAAATCTTTATAAAATATAGTTAGTTAAAAACATGTTTCATAGTATAGGAACATAGAAAAAAATCTTTTTTAAATGGTATCATGGATTATAAGGGAAAACGTTGGAAAAACTATGGGGATTTATGAATAATCTAGGTCAATTGGGCTATAAGATCCTTAATAATTTGTGATAGAATCAAAGAAACTATTCTTGTTCATGAGTCAGTAGAGAGGAAAAATTTATATTTCTAGTAGACCCTAAATGATTATTATTTTGATTTATTGGTGTTGTAGTGTAATCCTATCAGGGTTCCAAGGTTAGTTCCCTAGCAACTCAACTACCATTATAGACCTTATCAAACTACCTAAATACCTAGGTTTCCAAGGTGATCTAATTAATTTCATAATCCACCTAACCCATTTTTTTCTCAAGTCAACATGTGTTAGAAAACAATTTCCAACCACTTCAATGGGGTATAGCAAATTTACAAAAAACATTGTATATAAACATCCTTGAAAACCCCCATTTACACAAACCAAACAATTTAAAAATCACTTGAGATTATTTAACATGTTGAAAATAATGAAAAAATCTTCAAAACATAAATAAATAAATAATATAAGTTTAAAAGCATATAAGGAAAAAAACATGCTAAATTCCAATACCAATCATCACCACTATTTTCCATAACATGTACATACTATTTAATATTAAAAATAAAATATTAAAACTCAAAAAAATAAGGAATTTAAATTAAAGGCTTTGACATAGGGAACCATCCTAAAAACATGCTTCATTGGTTGATGTTCACTTCACACATACAATAAAATACAACATCACATATATATGTTTATCATTTGACCATATATATATTCCCCTCACTATGATAGAATTTATACAAGTAAGATATAAATATATATTTGTGTGTGTGTATTCTTACCAATGTATACACATATAATTTTACATCAAAGAGAAGCAAGATAGCATAAATAATAAAAATTAAATTAAATTTAATAAATCCCTAACTAAAATTAGGATGAATAATTAGAAATTAATAAACCCTAAACTAAATTGGTGGTGAGCCCACAAAATTCAATGTTCCTAACAAAAAGCAGACTCAATGGGACCCAAGAACCATATAAATCAAGAAGAAAAAAATACCCAAAATGGGGGGTTAGGGTTCAGTTGGGTCACACACACCACACATGATCCTAGAAATGGTACAAGGAAATTAATGGAAAAATAAATATTGGAGGATGAGACCTTACCTGAGGTGATCACACCATGAATCAATGGAATAAATGGTTTTGAGATTTGGTCATGGGATGGGGTGGCATGCATGATGGGTAGAGTAGATTTGTGTTGGGTTTTGGAGAGGTGAAAAGGGGGAGGAAAGGAAACCCCTTAGGGGTTTAATAAAAATAATCATCATTATTATTAATATTAATGATAACGTAATTTATAATATCATCATTAATAAAACATTTGTTTTTTTAAATAATTTTTGAAACTCTAGACATTATGCCTGGTTTGGTAGCAATGTTATCCAAAACTCATTTGTATCATGAACCCCTCATTATGCATTTAGAGAATAACTCATGTGATGGCCAAATGGTTTGTAAAATAATTAATTTCCATTTCAATTTAGATCTATAACAACCTATATACAGGCTCAGATGGGTTGTGTACAATTTCCACTAACTTTATGTCTATGAATAAAATCCAAAATTTTAAATTTTCACCATGTTCTAGCCCAAAACTCAAAATAAAGGAAGAAATAAATAAATTATTTAATATTATTAATATGTCATGGTTGGGGTGTGACAATGATCTCTACCACGAGACATTATTCAACCAGAAATTCTCAAATATTCTGTTGGTCGTGACATTAAATAGAAGAAAACTGCTACATGAGATTAGGTTCAGGATTCCCGAAGACCAATATCTAATATTTACCCTTATATTGAAACTCTAATCCCTGAAAGAGACCATAGATTTAATATTCATATAATCAAACCTACACCATAAATTAAAATGAGCAAGACTAAAGAACTTGAACCCTCCATCAAAGGACTCATTGAAAGTGACTGAAACCTCTAAACATAATCTCAAAACATATAACGCCTTGAACCATAAGACATAAATCACTAATGAAACCCATCATGGTATATTTAGGATCTCAAAATGTATATATCAAATGACCATTATCAAACATAGACGAACTACTATGGTCAAGGATAAGTGGAGTGGAATCAAGGAACCACATAGGAATCCAAAATTTGAAATTGCCAAGAATAAAAGAGAAAGGACCAGAGAGCTTGGATAACCACAATATCATCAAAGGTGGTCTCATCACCATTTTTAGATCCATGGTAAAAAACATTTTCCTCAAAGAAGAACAAACTTATGAATTCCTCATGAAAATAAAAATCCCAATAAAAAATCATAGGGCATCAAACACCATTATTCCACATCAACAATATTCACATTCTTCAAAATACATCCTCATTTAAATATTGTGCCTAAAAAATATACAGAATAATTTTCTGTACCTAAAGGAATACAACATCAAGGGATATATAAATTACAATAAAAATCCATTAAAAATAAAAGATGGTTGTTATTGAGGCTATGCTATACCTATGATCATCCAACTTAGCTGGAAGGTTCTCTAAGGGAGTGCATCTAGATCCATGTTATTTTCTAGAACCACCTTGTAAAAGACGTTTAAAATATCCTAAATGGAAATAGGTAGGACATATATTTTGTTTTTTGTCACATGAATACTTTATATTATTCTGATTTTCACACTAATATCATAGACCAAACATACTCTAGGTAAAATCCGTTGAGTTGAGACACATATTTTTTTTCATACAACATTCCAGTAGTTGAGACACGCCTAAACTAGCTTTGACATAAATAGACTCTAACATTAATTATTTATAAATTCCATGGAATAAAGGAACTTATTTTTTGAATTATGATCAGAGGTCCCTTTCAAATAGTTTACCCATTAATGATTCAACTTGAGAAGGATTTGGAAGATATGACACCCGTTAAGTAAACATATTATCATACTCAATTGCCATATAATCTATCAACATGAGCTAGTTTAATATCGAACCCATTGGTATCCTCATGTCATTGGAGAATTGATAATGGACGAACAAATATATAAAGCATCCCCATGAGTATTTATTTTATGTTTTTTTAAATAATGGATTTCCAAAACTCATAGATTTAGCCTTCCAACATAAAGGTGTAAAGATAGAGGTTCAGAGGTTTATAAGATTCAAGATAAAAAAATATCTCCTAAATATTTTTTACCTTTCCACAACATTTATTTTTTTTGTATACCTAAATAAATTTGGTGGGTTTTACTCTCATAACCTCTAAATAAACTCTTAATACTAAGAAGCTGGTTGAGAACTAATTGGTTCCATATTCAGTACTGAAAAACCAAATAACTAAGATGGGGCTTGATTAACTGAACTACTCAAAATTGAGGATCCACCCATATATATTTTTCAATATTCCTTCAAACATAGTGGTGGTATACTCTAAAATTAAAAGCACAAAATCAAATAAAAAATCATCAGAAACTAAAACTCCAAACATCAATTATAAAGAAAAATTAATACCCAAAATACCATTACAGAAAAATTTCTAACATAATAAAAACACAATCCCAAAATAGAAATATCCAAATAGAAATATAAATAATCACCACACATACACTCTTCAAAAAAATGACATTCAATATTTTTGGATGGTTTTTTTAAATAAAGAAAACAACCTTAGATTAAGTACTATCCATTGGTATTCTATAAAGCTTCACATATACATCCCTATGATAACTCATGTAACCATCCACAAAGAATAAAAACAATCCATTTTTCACATGAACACAACAATATAAGTGATAAATTATATGAATACCAATTTTCAATTCAAAAAAAATTGTTCCCACAAATTTTTTTTTACAAAAATACAAATTCACAACTAATTTCAAGCTATCTCTTATCATCCCAAAAACATTGAATTTCAAAATTATTAGTCTTATAGAACATTTCATTACATATTTTATAAAGAATTTAAATAGACAAAAAAATTTCTAAAACATTTTAATTTTATAAAATAATTATAGTTTCTAGGAAAATCTATTTATTTTCAATCAAAACGAGGAATTCATTTTTTAAGAACAACATTGATAAACTAAGAACAATTTTTAGAATAAAAAATTAAACCCAAAAATTAAAAAAAATATATACCAAATTAAAATAATATCAATTAAATTCTCAATCAGAAGTCCCATAGTATCAAAGGAATAATTGCAACACATGGCTTGGCCATAAAGATTGGCAGGTCATCAACCAACTAGGTCATCACATTGGAGGTCATCTGAGGTAGTTTCATGGTTTAGTCAATCTTGTCTAGAGCAAACACATCATCACAGAACCCTGTAAATACCTCAAATAATAACCACAAAATCCTCAAAACCAACTATAAATATTCAAAAAAATGAAAGACCTCAAAAACACTTGAGATCCATGATTTAATTTTTAGGTTAAACCACCAAAAAAATTCAACCGTCTTTCCATAAATATGGTGATCAAGAAACTACTTGAAACTGACTAATTCAATTCCAAAAATATATTCATTGAACAACCAAAAAACCCCAAATACCAAGTGATAATTCTTTATTTCAATTTTTTCACGAACCAAATCTGTTCAACCCCATAGTAGGCTCTTAAACCGGTTTATGACATGGATTGAGATGCATTCCTGATCATTCAATACTGGAAACTAGGTCCAAGAATCTATTAAATCTCAATAGTGAATGATGTATCCCATGAATAATATAAAAATAAAATAAAATAAACAAAGCTAAAATTATAAGTGTGAAATAAAAAAGAAACTACCATATAAAAATAAACACAAGACATACCTCAAAGTGACATTGTGAGTCACTATCATCCACTGATCCATCGTTCCACCATGGCAACCGAGAGTAAGCTAGAATAAAAATAATAAGCAAAAAATAATAAAAATAGAGGAATAGGAATGAGTATTAAAACTCAATAGGTATTCCCTAATAAACTACTTTGTATGAATTACATTTTATAAGAAATCCAATACTGATAGTTTGAAAATTTGATATATAAATACATTACATTATATTATTTAAGAAAAAATAGCTAATAAGATTCCATTTTTAGGAAAACTGATTTCCATTATATTTTCAAAATAGTGTTCAAATCGTGAAATACATTTCAGAAAATGTTTTATAAAAGATATCTAATAATAAAAAAGTTGTCATCGTATAGGCACATAATATAAAAAATCATTTTTTAAAATGGTATCATAGAGAATATAAGAAAAAGAGAAAAAGAACAAAAAAATTCCCAATGATGCATGGTAAAATTGGACTAAATATCCTCATGGATTACTGATCAAGCAATATAATGGTCGAAGCCAATGTTTAATCAGTCCCCAAATCGTAATAAAAATTTTTAGTTTGTGTTGTAGCTTAATCCTATCAGGGAGCCCATGCTTGTTCCAAACCGACTCAATTTACATACTAGTCCTTTCCATCTCTCATAGGTTTCTAGCGTTCACAAGTTCTATCATTTATTTAACACGCCACTTAACCCGTATTTTTCTCGTATAAATAAATTCTAGATAAACATTTTAAAAAATTTCAAGAGGGGTCAGTAAATTTCAAAAAAAAGTCACACCTAAACATCATTAAAAACCACCATTTAAACATACAACTTAATTTAAAAAACACTTTTACGAATTTATCATGTGGATAATTTTAATACTATATTCATACCATAATATTTGGATAAGTGGGAAAAAACTATATTCATACCATAATATTTTTCCAAGTATTAGGTTCATTTTATATTCATTATCATTTTTGTATAACATTAATTAACTGATTTACCCTTTTCTTTGGTTGAAATGAATTACTAATATAATTATTCATGTTAAGAAATAATTAAAATGATTTATTTACAAAATTTATACCTTCTTATTCAAAAATTTGAATATGTTTTAAATATTTATCATATAAAAGAGCTAAGAATTTAATTTAAAATTAAATTGGAATAATGCAATGAAAAAATGTTTTTCATAAAACTTTCCTATTAAAATAAATAAAAATATACTAAATTCATGAATAAATTTTCTTAAAAACACTATAATTCTATAATTTTAAATTAAAATGAACAAATTAAGTTATAACGCTAATCCAAATTAGTATTTCCCTGTGCAAATATATTGAAATAAAAATATTATTCAATAAAAATATGTATTTTTCTCTTTTCATTGAAAAATAAAATTTTTTAGAAAATATTTAAAATATCCCCTAAAAATAATTATGATATTATTATATCAAAACAGAAGTTAATTCTTTCTAATATAGATTATAAATGATACATATATTACTATAATATTAACTAATAATAAAAAATAAAAAATATTTTAAAAAATACATACTTTTGAAGCATAAACCGACTTATTTAAAAAGTTACTTCTTATTTATGAATAATTAAATAATAAATTTTAACTTATTAGAAACTGTAAAAATATTTCATAATTTTACTAATTCTATTTATACCTACCAATTCAACAACTATCTTATAATGGATATATTTAAATAATAATATTTTGTGATATTTTTGGCTCAGTGTCATGTATTTTGTGTGATATGAAATGTAGTCATTCATTCAAAATATTTTGATATTACATTATCCCTCCCCCCAATAAATTTATTCATCGTAATTTTTACAATAACTTGAAAAAAATGTTTCTAGATTTTAAAATAACATTTTTGAAATCCCACATCCTACTAAGAGTTAATAAAACAACCCCTTAAAAAGAGGGACATTGATGTATAATGGTCATGTGAAATAACACATATATAGGTCTTTAAATAGAATAACATTATATGGAAATTAAATTATAGTAATTTAATATAAGTCAAATTCTAATGGGTTGTTAGAGAGTGATAGAGAACATGGCCATGATAAAGTTAATTGTCATAAAATTGTAAATATATAATGGATGAAAAGACCATCAATTTATTAGAAATGATCATAATATGATAAATTTTTTTTCCATGATCCTCTTCAAAGATATTAGGATTTAATTTACCATCAATACTAATTATTTATGGAAATATACTAATATTAAAAGTATATCTCTATACATTAATCAATTTCTGCCATAATATCATCGTTTTCTCCAAATGATTAACATTCAAGTTGAATTTTTTATTCCTAAAGAACATAAATTATATTCTAAAAAATAAGATAATCCCAATGAAAATAAAAATATATTCCTCTTATCATTAGATATTAACCTTAATGAAAATGGTTAGAACAATAAAATATAATCCAAAAATTAATAATTCATAAACAAAATAAATACTAGTTCAATCTATAAAAGTCAATAGTAATACCCAATTTTAAACTAAGTTCATTTGATAAATTCCTATATTTAAAAGTATTAAAATTATTTGAGACTAATAATGAATCCACAAAAAAATTGATTACATATTTTTCCAAGAAAAGTTTAGCATTTATCACCGAATAACATCTTTCACTATTAAAGGCTCATACCAAAATGTATATTCTCTAATAATATAATCTTTGAAATATGATAATCATTTCAATAAATAAACTGAAACACCATAAATCCACATTAAAATCATACATTATTTAAAATGATAATTCAACCATTAATACTTAAATAAAATCCCATAATGTTCTCATTACCATATCATATAAGGTTCCCAAAATATTAAACTTCTTATGGAATAAGATTAATCACCAAATCAATTTTCAATCCCATAGTAATCTCTATGATAACACATATATTCTAAAAATAGTAATGAACATCCTCAAAAGTATCATTAATCGAAAAATATCCTTTTAACCTCAATGGTTTTCTGAACGACAGTTTTTTAAATAAATATTATTAAATGAGTATTGTTTCTATAATATCATGAACTTTTTAACACAAAGGTTGATTTATATATTTATAATATTTCATTAAATTTATGTCTCAAAAAAATTATCACTTTTTCACTACACCACTTTTCAAAGATATTTATTTCATCTAATATATTATTCAAATTTATGGAAATAAATTATATTATAGAGTGTTTTATAATTCTCAAAATATTTACAATATATTATAATTACATTGATAAACACATCCTTCATTGACCTTATTTTTTAAAACATAAACCATTATTTGTAATATTCTTTAATGATTTAAAATATGACCTCATAATTCTTCAATATCTACTCAATCATGATTCATAATTAGATCATAAGTAAATAATTCATACCTTAAATCCAGATATCATTATCTCATTTAATATGGTTTATATCCCCTTATCTTGTTGTATAAAGTCCATGTCAATGGGAAAGAAATGGTCAAGTCCTTGGTTGTATTTTCCAATCCAAATGAGATATATGATTTCAGATTTTAAAATCAAATAAAATATATTTCATAATCCATAGAAATTAAAGAGAAATTAAAAGGTGTTAGAAGATCAAATAGCTTCTTAAATATGATTTGGATGGGCAACAAAACAACAAATTAATTTATGCAAGATTATTCCATAATAATGATGATTAAATCATTTGGAGGGAATAAGAAGGTTTTGTGAGACAAACTACCTTTCATCGTAATGAAATACCATTAATATAAGACCCCAGCCTTAAACCATACTTAATCTTGAGTTATTACTAGATTAAACTTTGAGGATATTTTCAGGTTTAGAGTTTTATAGAATTAGATCATAAAACATGCATTACATTCCACATTTAAATAAAGTGGTTACATAAAAGATAGTATTCATTTTTCCCATCAACAGAATCATATTTGAAATAAAACATGGATTCATTCTTGTCACTTCCTTGACACTACCATCATATCATGTACCATTCCCTTGATCTGTGAAAAACATTTCAAAAACTTGGGATGAGCATAAAAAGCTCAGTAAGGGATATAAAAATATGGAAAGGAATCATGAGTACCTGTATACATAGGAATGAAATCGTACTTTACACATAAAACATAAGCGCATTAACAAACCTCATAAAATCATTAATAAATCATAGAAATCATAAGACATAAAGGTTACTTGAGGCATTCATAACATTCTTACGTAGGGAGTAACCCTCTTGGTTACGTTTGGAATACCCATCAAAGTATATTCCCTAAATATCTTTAGATAAACCTTAAAGTTTAACCCCTTCGTGTTACCCAATGCATTGGAGAGCTATATCGAGCTCAACTGCCCTTAGTTTATCACGGAACCACCCGTCTTCATAATAATTCCCAAGAACCATAACATAATCATATCACATAAAACATGAATAAAGGAAACATTACATTTCCACTTTTCAATCTCAAGATATCAATACAACACATTGATATAAAAAAATTATGAAAACCATTTTCAATACCAAAATAAAAGAAAAGTAAAACATGTAATTTATTTTTCTTTAAAAAAAAGGTATTGCTTGTAGAGGAAGCTGAAACTCAAATAAGTTTCACGGCGGCGGAGAAGTCATTGTCTCTGCATTCGTACGAAAAAAACATTCCCTTTTGTCATTTAGTAAAATGATTTGTATAAAAAAGATTCCTTTCGGATAAACGTAAAAGTCAAAGGGGATTATACACCGTATGAAAGAAGGTTGTGTATAAAACAAAATATGCCTCAATGAAAGGAGATTGAGACGAAGTCCCATACAAAGAGGGTATCCTTGGATTAAGGATAAATCAATTACATAATTATGTGTGACCAAATAATACAAGAAATATAAGTGGATATTAAGTGTAAAACAATCAGATGTTATTCACACATATTCATAGAACGACATATTCAAGGAGTACAAGCTTATCCCAAATAATCAAAATTGGGTTAAGAAGTTCCCTTGCAAAAATTTGCAGCCTAATGACATCACTGCAAAATTCAGAAAATGAGTTGATGATAGATAAAATCGGTATCTAATCACTTGGACATAAAATTTAAATAGATAAGGATATAGAAGAACATATCCCAACATAATGTTATGTGAATTAAAAGACAGAACAAAAGAAGTCTTTTAAAAAGAGGAGGCTGAAAGGTTCCCTTACCTACATGGGTATCTTTCGAAACATACACCCCGTAAAAGATGAACAATACAACATTGATGTAAATACTAATAAATGAAAGTATATTACACAATGAGTAATATATTGGGAAGTAGATACACCACTCAAAGTAAATTTTGGCAAATGTAGCATAAATCTCATGGGAATAAAAGTGAGATGAATAATCTCTTATGAAAACTCAGTAGCTTAACGACGCCACATAAAACTTCCAAAAATGGATTGATGAGATCAAATAGGGTCTCTCATCATATTACAATAAAATTTACATCAAGAGGAATATAAAATACCATTACCCATCATAACAAAGAGGATCTTAAAAGAAGTGACATAAAGGAGAGTAATTAAAAAGAAAGAGAGAGGTTAGATCTCTTACGAAAATTCGGCAGCATAACGACACCACTCAAAACATCCAAAATGGATTGATGAGAGAGAATAGGGTCTATCGTCATATGAACATAAAAATTACAGTAAGTGTAATATAAAAGAACATCCCAATCACAAGAAAGATGAGCTTAAAAGGAATGACATAAAAGAGTGTACTTAAAAACAAAGAGAGGAGTAGGATCCCTTACCTCGGGTCCGACATGACTCGATCATTCTTTAACATCCTAAATAATAAACTTGAGTTAATTTCAACATGATTAAGAACCTTTTTCAAGTTCATTATTCCTTTTATATCACTTATTGACATGTTAGAAACATTATGTAATCATTCAAGTTAATAATGTTTGTTTTGTCGATATTTGGTTCTTAAGTCGAAAGTGGACTTCTTACAATTACATGTTGTTCGTGTGGTCAAAGGTTCATTATATCCAGAATGATATTCATGATTTGGATATCATATATATCATCTATATCCAGAATATACATGTATTTATAATATTACATAATCATTTAGAGGTAAGAAATGAAATGCACCGTTCATGGAGACGGTAAGTCGTACATACGCATGAACGGTACTTTCATTTCTATGTCGTATTAATGGAATTAAAACTAAATGAGAGGTATGTATATTTTAACTCCAGAATTATATTCATCATTTATATGTAACATAAATCATATATATTAACTTTAATTCCATCCATTATACATCCCACATATGGCATTAACGAATCAAATCACTTTGAGGGGGCGGTAGTCCGCACTTCCTAAAATGACATTATCGTGTTTACCCACAATGGAAACCATAAAGGTAGGACACAAAAGAAAAATACATAAGCTTAAGTAAAACTTAAACATATTATATATCATATATAATTATAGTGACATCTTAATGGCCACCTTTTAAGGTGTTATATGAGTGTTGAACAATCATCGTTTTGTGAGGCAGAAATTCGCCATCCACAGAAACAGTATGTTCTTTAACCATTTGATGTAGGTGTGTGTAAGTGTAGCTATAATACATCGTATAACAACATCCTATTATATTGAATATACTGTAGTTGTTACAAAAGAAATGAATAAAAAGAGTTAAGGGGTTGGAGAAGCAAAATAAAACAAAAGAACACAAGTGAAGACATTACCTTAAAATCGGGTACCTCTTTTTGATTAGAGCTCAAAGGCTTCCTTGGGAAGACTTCTGCCCAATGTGAGGCTTATAGGAGTAATAGAGGGATGTGGAGAGGTAAAATGAATAGGGGTTGTCCGAGCCAAAGGCTTTGGAAGTGTGGGTATTGATGTAGAGGTGGGGGCCTTTTATAAGAGGAGAGGAGGGGCACTCTTGGAAAGTAAAGAAATGTTACTTTATTTTAGAATGAGTTTCGGATTTTAATGGTCCCACATTGATGTTTTTCGAGGATATGGTGGTAAGGGTTCTAAATATACTCATCCAATATGTTTTTGACAAGTTTAAGTTAAATTTGTTACATTATCTTTTAAATTTATTTAAATCCTTTATTAATGAGGTAATCGATTCATCATCATGTTGTCATAAATAATTTAAATTATATAATGTCTAAAAATTATATAAAAAATATCATGATGTAGAAAATATTTTTTTATTTCTAATGAATATTTATAGTCAAAAATCTGACGTGAATAACCCCATTTAAAAATTGTTTTAGTGAAGCATCTCAAGCTTGTGACATTTTTAATTTAACTTTGAATAAAAAGTTATTTATGTCATTTTCCAACCAATGTGGCTCCATGGGGTCCCCAAGTTGACCCATGGATTTTATTGGTTGTCCATGACACATAAAATCAGAGTAGGACATGTTTCTAGGTCATTTCACATTATTAAAACATTATTTCTACCTTAAATTACACTAATTACCTCTAATCGTGATTAAGAACATAAAAGTTACTATTCACCAAAAAATTATTTTAATCCCATTGAACCACATTTGACATCTTAATGAAAACCATGTATTTTGGAATTTTGAAATTCGACCACAAAGGTGGCAAAATTTCATTTAAACGGAAAATCAGTTTTTATAAGTACCACTTTGTGGTTTCACTATTCATCAAAAATTGAAGTTTTTTAGAAAATTACCAAAAATTCACCCTAGGATATATTTGATATCCTGAATTCAAAAATGATGTCTAAATTACAAAATTCAAAACAAATAAGTTGAATTAATTAATTTAATAATTAATTCCCACTGTCAAAACAAATATCGTGTTTTTATGAAACAATATCTATTAAAAGATTGACACTAGTTTAAGTCCAATTTAAAAGTGAAATTAATTACAATGACCACTATTGGATTAAATGGTAAATATATATTCTATTTTTACTTTAAAAACAATTGAAAAGATAATATAATAATATAAATAAATTAGATTAAAAAGGTTTTGAATTAAAATACAACATTTTTCACTATTCATTAAAAAAATGAACTTTATCGGAAAGATACCAAAAATTTACACAAAGTAAATTTTTATGTCTCTATTCAAAAGAAGAATTTTATTTTTTCAAATATAACACATAAAATTGTCAAAATGAGGATTTAAAATAGGTTCTCCATCAAAAGGCGGTTAATCGACCTTGTAAAGAACATTAGAATGTTTACGCTTAAAAATTGAATTCATTCACATTTTTAATCCTCTAACATTTATTGTAAAAAGTATAAAAATTTGACAAACATATATAATCATTTTGTAGTTAGTTCTATTCATTCTCGCCATCAAAATAGCTAGGCGTTAACTACCTTTTAAAATATTATTATTTTATTATTAGAGTGAAACGTAAGATTTCCAAGAAACTCGTTGTTGCGTGTTGGGTACGCCATCGAGCATAGCGTCCCCTTCAAAGTTATATTAATATTTTATTAAAAAATATGGAAAAATGTGAAAATGTCATACTCTTTATTTACCTAGGGTGTTACATCCTTCCCCCCTTTTTGGAATTGCGTCCTCACAATTTTAAAATTGGGCTTGGAAACTTCATTGAAAATCTCACATAAGAACAAGAGTAAGTAAAACAATCACTTTAAAATAAAGAAAGATAAGTACAAGGGTCACCCGAGTTAACCCATACTAGGAATCCAAGTATGAAAATATGGACATGGAGGAAAAAACAAAGGGTCATGTTCTGATGGAGAGTGATAGTAAACATGTCTAGGAGAAAGTTAACCATAAGAAAATCACAAACCTGTGATGGGTTGAACGGTATTCGATTCCCCTGTAGGAAAAGTTAACAGACAAAACTTTTGTTTTATGTTACTCTTCATTGAGTAATTTATTTTTGATCTTATGGAAACATACTTACTTTTCATGATGACTTTCAACTTATACTAGATTTCATACAGAGACTCATACTTTCCCCAAAAGATGAGTATTTAGGAAGGCTTATTCACATTAAGAGTACTATAATCAACTTCTAGAGAATCACCTATTCCACAAAAGAGAACTATATAATTCACATATCTTTAGACCTTAAACAAAACCAAAACCAAAAAGGTTAGTACAAGATCCGATAATCCATAAAAGGACAACCCTTTATAAAAAGAAAATCTATTCTTATCTCCTAAATTTGTCTAACAAAACCCATAGTTCAACAAGGACCATTTGATAAACAATTTTTCCATAAAATTCTTCAAAGTAAACCAAACTAAGATTGAAACCCAAATATTTGAAGGATTTAGTCACATAGTCTTCCAAGGTACAAATTAACTATTATCTCCAAATAACAGAAGTTGCTCTTAAATTCTCATATTGAAAGTAATTAACCTAATCACATATCCTTGATGATAGGTTAATCATTTCCATAGATAACCCAAAATCAACTTACTCTTGATTCCTAAAATCATCTAACTAAAAAGAATTAGTCAAACTAACCAGGGACTTCACTTAGTCCAATGGTAGGCGATAAATACCAGTCGCACTTTGGTTGTGTGTTTGATTCCCATAGCTTTGTCCGACGCGATGGGTTGTCACACGGTCTGTGTGTTGTCCTTTTTCCAAAACTATATAATTCTTAAAACATTCCCCAAAACGAGATAAAATCTTTAAAAATTATCATAAAATATTCTATCCTCATGTTTATCTCATGCCATTCATTTTCCCTCATAACATATAATAACCCATAATTACCTCAAAAGTAAGGATCATATAATCCCAAATGGTTCTTTATAACTATGTCCACAAAAGAACAGATAACTATTCCTTGAATAAAATTTTCATATATTAAACATCAGGGTTACAAATACTATAAAAAGTCATCTAATGTAACCCCATCATCATAAGAGACTTAATACTCATAAGAATTTCACCATAACTCTTGAAGCCCTTATATGTTGACTTCTTACTCATTCAACATTCTTAATGATCCATTAACCATTCCTTTCCAACATATTCTGAAATACTTCTTTCCTACAAAAAAAATCAGGAATCATATCCTATGATTCCAAAATAGGAAAAAAACATTTATGAGATAATCCATACCTTTGATTGGTCATTGTCAGTTTCTTCATCCTCAATCGGAATGGCATTAGGTATTGGTAAATGAATATTTGTACGATCTTGGTGATCCCATTCACGAAACTTCTTCATAGGACATGTGTTTTCATAATGACCATGCACACCACATTTAAAACATTCAATTGATCCCTCAGAAAGAACTTCTTTCCCTTTCATCGAGTCAACTGGATGCTTCCTTTTTCCATGGTAGGTTCTTGCTTTATGACCTTCATTTCCACATTTATGGCATATTTCTGTCCGTTTGAAACATTTTCCTAGGTGTTTCTTTCCACATCTTTGACACATTGGTTTTTGAACACACTTACCATTATGACTATTACCTGTAGTTCCGTAGGGATTTGTTTCATGCATATATGATGCCTTAGAGAAATAACCAAGGTTTAGGTGGTCAATAATTACTCTAGATAGTTGGTTGAGGATAAACACAAGAGTTCTCGTTGCAGGTCCTATATCATTCAGTTGCTTGTTCAAAAAACTGTAACAGTTTCCTTCACACCCACTGTTACTTTGGTGCCTGCAAGATCCAGCCATTTACTAAAACCAAAAGGTCAGTGTGAGTATATCAAAAAAACCATCATGTACTAATGAGGAAGGCAAACACTAAGATATACTAACTCATTCACTTTATCTAAAACTAGTACTCTTTCTGAAATCCTAACCATTATGGTAATGTCACCTGTGCTTAGAGAATACCCTAACCTCTAAAGTTATCTAAACCGACCTCTGATACCAACTATAATTCCCCAGCCTCAAACCTTACTTAATTTTGAGTTATTACAAGATTACACATTGAGGATATTTTCAGGTTTAGAGTTTTAGAGAATTAGATCATAAAACTTTCATTACATTCCACATTTAAACAAAGTGGTTACATAAAAGATAGTATTGATTTTTCCCATAAATGGAAACATATTTGAATTAAAACATGGATTCTTTCTTTTCACTTCCTTGACACTACCATCATATCAGGTACCCTTCCCTTGACCTGTGAAAAACATTTCAAAAACATGGGATGAGCATAAAAAGCTCAGTAAAAGATATAAAAATATGGAAAGGAAACATGAGTACATATATACATAAGAATGAAATCATACTTTACCCATAAAACATAAGCACTTTAACATACCTCATAAAATCATGAATAAATCATAGGAATCATAAGACATAAAGGTAACTTGTGGCATTCATAACATTCTTACGTAGGGAGTAACCCTCTTGGTTACGTTTGGAATACACATCATAGTATATTCCCTAAATCTCTTCGTAGAAACCTTAACATTTAATCCCTTCGCGTTACCCAATGCACTGGAGAGATATATCGGGCACACCCGCCCTTAGTTTATCACGGAACCACCCGTCTTCATAATAATTCCCAAGAACCATAACATAATCATATCACATAAAACATGCATAAAGGAAACATAACATTTCCACTTTTCAATCACAAGATATCAATACAACACATTGATATAAAAACATTATGAAAACCATTTTCAATACAAAAATAAAAGAAATGTAAAACATGGTATTTATTTTTCTTTTTAAAAAAGGTATGGCTTGTAGAGGAAGCCGAAACTCAAATTATGGTCACGACGGCAGAGAAGTCATTGTCGCCGCATACGTACGACAAAAACATTCCCTTTTGTCGTTTAGTAAAACACTTTTTAGAAAAAAGATTCTTTTCGGATAAATGTAAAAGTAAAAGGGGTTTATACACCGTATAAAAGAAGGTTGTGTATAAAACAAAATATGCCTCATTGAAAGGAGATTGAGACCAAGTCCCATTCAAAGATGGTATCCTTGAATTAAGGATAAATCAGTTACATAATTATGTGTGACAAACTAATAAACCAAATATAAGTTGATATTAAGTGTAAAACAATCAGAGGTTATTCAAACATATTCATATAACGACATATTCAAGGAGTACAAGCTTATTCCAAATAATCAAAATCGGGTTAAGATGTTCCCTTGCAAAAATTTTACAGCCTAACGGCATCACTGCAAAATTCAGAAAATGAGTTGATGAGAGATAAAAATGGTATCTCATCACTTGGAATTAAAATTTAAATCACTAAGGATATATAATAACATATCCAAACATAATGTTATGTTAATTAAAAGACATAACAAAAGAAGTCTTTTAAAAAGGGGAGGCTGAAAGGTTCCCTTACTGATATGTGTATCTTTCGAAACATACACCCCGTGAAAGAAGGACAATACAACATTGATGTAAATACTCATAAATGAAATTATATTACACAATGAGTAAAATAATGGGCAGTACATACACCACTCAAAGGAAATTGTGTAAAATGTTGCATAAATCTCATGGGAATAAATGTGAGATAAAAAATCTCTTATGAAAACTCGGCAGCATAACAACGCCACTTAAAACTTCCAAAAATGGATTGATGAGATCAAATAGGGTCTCTCATAATATTAAAATAAAATTTACAGAAAGTGGAATATAAAAGAACATCTCCCATCATAAAAAATAGAAACTTCAAAGATGTGACATAAAGGAGAGTACATAAAAATAAAGAGAGAGGTTAGATCTCTTACAAAAATTCGGCAGCCTAATGGCACCACTCAAAACCTCCAAAATGTATTGATGGGACAAAATAGGGTCTCTCATAATATGAACATAAAAATTAAAGTAAGAGTAATAAAAAAGAAAATCCCAATCACAAGAATGATGAGCTTAAAAGGAATGACATAAAAGAGTGTACTTAAAATGAAAGAGAGGAGTAGGATCGCTTAACTCGTGTCGGAATTGACTCGATCGTTCTTTAACGTCCTGAATAATAAACTTGAGATAATTTCTACTTGATTAAAAACCTTTTTCATGTTCATTATTCATTTTATATCACTTATTTCCATGTTATAAACATCATGTAACCATATAAGTTAAGAATGTTTGTTTTGTCGATATTTGGTTCTTAATTCGAAAGTGGACTTCTTACAATTACATGTTGTTCATGTGGTCAAAGGTTCATTATATCCAAGATGATATTAATGATTTGGAAATCATATATATCGTATATATCCAGAATATAAATGTATTTATAATATTACATAATCATTTAGAAGTAAGAAATGAAATGCACCGTTCATGGAGACGGTAAGCCGTACGTACAAATGAACACTACTTTCATTTCTATGTCACACTAATGGAATTAATACTAAATGAGAGGTATGTATATTTTAATTCCAGAATTATATTAATCATTTATATGTAACATAAAGCATATATAATAACTTTAAATCCATCCTTTATACATCCCATATATGGCATTAACGAATCAAATCACTTTGAGGGGGCGGTAGTCCGCACTTCTTAAAATGAAATTATCGTGTTTACCCACAATGGAAACCATAATGGTATGCCACAAAAGAAAACTACATAAGCTTAAGTAAAACATAATAATATTATATATCATATATAAGTATAGTGACATCTTAATGGACACCTTTTAAGCTGTTATATGAGTGTTGAACAATCATCGTTTCGTGAGGCAGAAATTCACCATCCACAGAAACAGTATGTTATTTAACCATTTGATGTAGGTGTGTGTAAGTGTTGCTCGAATTCTTCTTATAAAAACATCATAGTATATTCAAGATACTATATATGTTTCAAAAGAAATTAATAAAAAGATTTTAGGGGGTTGGGGAAGAAAAATAAAACAAAAGAACACAAGTGAAGACATTACCTTAAAATCGGGTAACTCTTTTTGATTTGAGCTCAAAGGCTTACTTGGGAAGACTTCTGCCCAATGTGAGGCTTCTAGGAGTAATAGAGGGATGTATAGTGGCAAAAAGGGCAGGTTTTTTCCGAGCCAAAGGCTTTGAAAGTATGGTTAAGGAGGTAGAGGTGGGGGGCTTTTATAAGAGGAGAGGAAGGGCACTCTTGGAAAGTAAAGAAATGTTACTTTATTTTAGAATTCGTTTCAGAATTTTAATGGTCCCAAATTGATGTTTTTCTAGGATAAGGTGATAAGGGTTAGAAATATACTCATCCAATGGGTTTTTGAAAAGGGTATGTTATAATTTTAACATTATCATTTCATTTTAATAAAATCCTTTATTAATGAGGTAATCGCTGCATCATCATGATGTCATAAATAATTTAATTTATATAATGTCTAAACATTATATAAAAAATATCATGATGTAGGAAATATTTTTATATTTCTAAAGAATATTTATTATCAAATATATGACGTGAATAACCCCGTTTAAAAATTGTTTTAGTGAAACATCTCATGCTTGTGACATTTTATTTTAACTTTAAATAAAATTTTATTTATGTCATTTTCCAACCAAAGTGGCTCCATGGGGTCCCCAAGTTGACCCATGGATTTTCAAGGTCGTCCTTGACACATCCAATGAGGGTAGGACACCTTTCTAGGTCATTTCACATTATTAAAACATTATTTTTACCTTAAATTACACTAATTACTTCTAATCGCGATTAAGAACATAAAAGTTACTATTCCCCAAAAATTATTGTAATCCCACTGAACCACATTTTACTTCTTAATGAATAACATGTATTTTGGATTTTTGAAATTCAAAACACAATGGTGGCAAAATTTCATTTAAATGGAAAATCAGTTTTTATAAGTACCACTTAGTGGTTTCACTATTCATCAAAAAATGAAGTTTTTCAGAAAATTACCAAAAAATTCACCCTAGGATATATTTGATATCCGGAATTCAAAAATGATGTCTATTTTACAAAATTAAAAACATATAAGTTGAATTAATTAATTTAATAATTAATTCCTTCTGTCAAAACAAATAGCGTGTTTTTATGAAACAATATCTATTAAAAGATTGACACTAGTTTAAATCCAATTTCAAAGTGAAATTAATTTCAATGACCACTATTGTATTAAATGGTAAAAATATATTATAATTTTACTTTAAAAACAATTCAAAAGATAATCTAATAATATAAATAAATTAGATTAAAAAGAGGTTTTGAATTAAAATACAATATTTTTCACTATTCATTAAAAAAATGAACTTCATCGGAAAGATACCAAAAATTTACACAAAGTAAATTTTGATGTCTCTATTCTAAAGAAGAATTTTATTTTGTCAAATATAACACATAAAACTGTCAAAAGTGGATTTAAAAGAGGTTCGCCATCTAAAGGCGGTAAATCGTCCTTCTAAAGAACATTAGAATGTTTACGCTTAAAAATTGAATTCATTAAAATTTTTAATCCTCTAACATTTATTGTAAAAAGTAAAAATATTTGAAAAACATATACAATCATTTTGTAGTTAGTTCTATTCATTCCCACCATCACAACAGCTAGTTGTTAACTACCTTTTAAAATAATATTATTTTATTATTAGAGTGCAACGTAAGATTCCCAAGAAACTCGTTGTTGTGTGCTGGATATGCCATCGAGCATAGCATTACCTTTATAGTTATATTAATATCTTATTCAAAAATATGGATAAATTTTAAAATGTCATACTCATTATTTTTCTGGGGTGTTACAATTAATATGTAGAGAAGAACCTTATTAAAACATCAAATAAATTATTTCATGTTAAAAGGAAAAATGGTCCTTGTAAAGATAATATCCATAGAAATTATACAATTCATTACCATTGAAATCCTTAAAAAAATAATATCTTCAAATTTTAAGATTTTTTTATCTTTAAAGGATATCTCATACCTTTTCACATATATCACTAAAAATTTAATTATCTTCTTATGAAATAATCCTTAACATTAAACCTAAATGTTACATATACCTCAACCTAATAAAAACTCCCAAAATCTCAATTAAAACTATTAAAAATTTTCATTGAAAACATAAAAATGGGATTTTATGACTAAAACTTTTGATAAGACATAAACTGTTGAGTCAAAAGTCCTCGTTTGACTTCTATGTTTTGTTTTGGAAATCACAAATGTCTTGTTAATCGTTCTAACCTTTTATATCGTATCATACTAATCATGCTGATCGTACTGACCATAATGATTGTGTTGATCATGTTGATCGTACTGACCATGCTGATCGTACTGATCATGATGATCGTACTGATCATGCTGATCGTACTGACCATAATGATTGTACTGACCATGCTGATCGTACTGATCATGCTGATCGTACTGATCATATAGATCGTACTGACCATGCTGATCGTACTGAACATGCTGATCTTACTGATCATACTGATCGTACTGACCATGCTGATCGTACTGAACATACTGATCATAGTGAATATAGAAATTGTATTAACTCTGCTTCTCATATCTTTCATTACATACTTGTGTTGGTACTTTGTCAAAAACACATGCTTCATTTAAATCATACTCTTGATTATCTTATTCACATATCTTGTTCTAACCAATACGATGTCGTTGAGTTAGTTAGAAACTAATCAAAATGATGTCGTGATTTCTGTTTCAATTTGACCGTTATGATGCTAGGTGTCCAAGTCCCTCCGAGTTTTTCGGAGAAATATGACCGTTGGAGGAGATGTGACGGTTGGAATCTGAGGCCTATAAATAGGAGGTCATTTGAAGCTGAAAAGAAAATAGACGATAGACAAGAGAACAAGCATTATACAACTGTGATACTTTGCTTCTATTAAGTTCTAGAGAGAGATTATGTGACTTCTCTCATGCTTTGTGCTTTGTGCGTCTGATCATCGTATCGAGGGCTTTCAAGTGATTGAAAGACAGAGGTGCCGATTACCTACAAAATCGAGCGCTGCTGGGGATAGGCAGACAGATGGTCCGATCATCGTATCGAGGGCTACCGGGGATAAGCAGACGGACGAACCGATCATCATATCAAGGGCTTCCAGGGATAGGCAGACGGACGAACCGATCATCGTATCGAGGGCTGCTGGGGATAGGAAGACGGATGTACCGATCATCGTATCGAGGGCTTACCAAGGTGTTGGTGATATAGACCTTTTATCCTAGGTAAAGGATAACCCTTCTCGTTGGGTCAAAAGAATTGTAATACTTTTAATTTTCCGCTGTTACTTGTATTAGAAAGTAATTTGTATTGTTTCCTTTCTTCTTTACATATTCAATTGTAATTGTTTCAATTACAATAATTCTATTACATATTGTATTGATTGATTCTATACACTTTAAGGTAGAATCATTCATCTCTATATTACTCTGATTATTGTGTTCATCTTGAATACAATTGTTTTACATTACATTAGTATTACAATACATCATATTTTTTTTATTCAATACAATTGTGGGTGTTTGTATTTTTATTATTTTAAGATCATTTAAACTAATCTCTTAGTTGCTAAAACTCAAAGGTTTTTAAACCTACAATTCACCCCCCTCTTGTATTGTTCCATCTAATAGACATACATACATACTTAGTCGATCCAACAAAAACTTATGAACCCATGAGGGTATCTATAACTCTTAAGATAACATCATATAAAAACAACATAATCTCCAAAGATTTCTATGCTATTCTCTGATAACAAATGTAGAGATCTAGCCATAAATGTAACCTAACTAGTCTATTCAGAGTATATTTAATTTTTTATCATTCCCAAACATCATTTAGGATTATAGTTTTATATAGTTATATCACAAGTCTTGCACATATTTATCGTATATTACATTGTGAACTCTTCTACTCTATATCTTTATTTCCTAAATATGAACAATTTCAAGAAAAAATGATATATTTTCATGAAAAATCATCATGACATTAAAAAGGAAATATTAAAATCCCTTACCCATTATTAAAACCTATGAAATAAATTTTAAAATATATTACTATCACACAAATATCAATAATGGACATAAATTTAATGAATGAAATTTTTATTATTTGAATACTTATCAATTTCTCTTCCAAATAAACTTTGTGATGAAAATAAAATTATTTCTACCCAAGAAATCATCTTATCTCCCCATAGAGTCTCCAAAAAAAATTCATAAAAAATATTAAAGTAAAAATAAAATACATACTTTTTCAATGAAATCATGGAAAACTCATAATAACTTTATCTACAGAGTTATACCTTTCACCCATTAAAATTATCTTATACTTTCCTTTAAATGTATGATCATTATATTACCTTTAGAAATCCTATAAATCTTATAATACCCCATAGAAAGAATATATAAATCATTTAGGTATCCTAGGTTATAATTTACTTATCACTCTTATAAATGGTTTAACCATTATAGTTACACATAGAATAACCATTATTGTTACACAAAAAATAACCATTTTGGTTACAATTTTAATAAACATCATAGAATATTACCATAATCTCTTAGGAGAAAACAAATCGGTTAACCCAGAACCATTAACAAATGTATTGGAAAGATATAATGTGACTACCCTCCCGGGATCTATAACAGAACCACCCATCATCATAAAAAATTCCCAATAAACATAACATAATACATTAAATCATTGATCATAAAATTGGTCTTTCCACCCATAAAAACATTTTTTTATTTCCAAAATCATTTTAAAAATAAATATAACATAAGGAATGATGGTTTATTATTTAAAGAAAACATGAATACATATAAAGGAATCAAAACGTCAAATAATGGTTATGGTAGCGGGAAAAGTCATTGTCGTCATATACATTAAAAAATATTATTCCTTTAGTCTTTCGATAATATATTCATAACATTTCATAAAAATATTCCTTTTATAAATATTTGAAATAATGTATTTTTTTAATTAATCACTTATGCACAAATAAATACATATATAAACTAATTTTAAAACATTTTACTTAGAAGAATAATATTTTTAAGGGAATCATTAAATGAGTATTTTTAAAAGAAATTCCATTACCTAGAGCCAAAATCATCACATAAATTCTCTATCTTAGGGATTAATAAAACTATTCTAATTATTTAACCTCTTTAGAACAGTTTTATATTTTATTATTCATTTAATCTCACTTATTAAAATTATATAACATTAAATTAATCATATATGTTTACGTCGTGTGTTTCGACTATATTTGGTTTATATGTTCAAAATGACTTCGGTAGATTAAATATGTTCTAAGAAGTAACTATTTAATGATAAAAAAATAATAATAATTAAATAATAAAAAAAATTATAGGTAAATTAAACATTTTAATTCAACTAGTAAATATGATTACGTAGAATTAGCTATGTTAAAATCATTGAGATGGTATATCGTACATACACTTGAGTAACATTTCTATTTTTCAAAGATCATTATGGATGAAGTTAATTACTTTATTAAATTTACACAATTTACATAATATAATAAATATACTATTAATATGTTTAATATAATTATATATATCATCTATGTGATGTGGTGATTAAAAATGAATCACATCCCTTCATGGAGGTTTTAGTCCACACGTACACATGAACGACATTATCATCTTTCAGTGAATTGAAATGAAAGAATTTATATGTTATATTATATATTAATAATTAAAAATAATTAATAAATAATATATATAATAATTATTTCAATCACAATAATCCATCCATGAGATAATGTGTTGTAAAATGAATTACATCAGTTCGTAAGATGGTAGTCCACCATACACATAAACTATGGTTTTGTTTCCCATCTTATGGGGGAGGATAAATATTTAAATTATTACAAAAAAACAATAACGTTTCCATATATGGAGGATATAAGTGATGTTATTTTAGTATGATGTAAGAATGTTGTATGGACCTAAAAGATGAAATGAAACTAAAATATGTAGTAAAAACTATACCTCATATATGGAAAATAACATTTTCATAACAATTTAAGACCTCTTAGATATGTATTATGAAAAAAATAATGACTCTGTAATGTTTTTAATTATGTTATCAATTTATTTGGAATATATTTTCAAGACAAATGGGTATTTAAGGGTTAATAAATGAGAATAATTGGTTCCCTTTTATAGGAGAGGGGAGGGTCCATCTTGGAATTTCCTCAAATATTTAATTAATATAATTTAATTTCGATTTAAAAATTATCCAAAATTATAATATTAGAATATAATATTATTATGAGTTTAAAAACTATAATAAAATATAATTTTAACATCATTGGATTTTATTTTTACCCTTATCTTTTTTAACCCTTCCTTAACCTTTTTGAAATTTACCATAATATTAAAATTATATACAACTTAAGGGTTAATATTGTTACTATAAAATGAATAATGACCAATACAAGGAATATGTTTGATTAAATTAACCAAATCATAATTATTTTTGTTAAATATAATACTATTTTTAATTTTAAATCATTTAATAAATTATTATTTATTATAAAATATGATTAATGTCAATTTTAGAACTATTCATTTAATTTGACTTTAATAGCATCAAGATAGAACACTAATTCAGATCCACTGAGTAAAAATATCTATTATATGTCATTTTTATCAATAAAACTCTTTTTAATCATTAATTTTTTTAATTTATACTAATTTTAATATTTTTAATATCATTTATTTGATTTTTCTGTTAATTAAATAATTATTTTTTCAACATTGTATAATAATATGTGGTAATTATTTTTTCTCCAAAATTTAAAAAATATTACTATGATAGAGATAAATAAATTATATTTAATATTAATATTTACAACTTAAAATATTCTTCTATATACCCATGCTAAAAGAAATATATTTATTAAATACAAGAGAGTGACATTTTTTAATTTTATTTGAATAAATTGTTATAATGGAATTAATCACATAAAAATAGAAAAAGAACAAATATTCAGAATCTGTATAAATATGGACATAATATATGCATCCAATAATAAAATTTTCAAGACTAAAATCACATAAGTTTCATAATAAAATTTAATATAAATATAAAAAAATGTATGTAATGACCCATGTTTTGAACCAGACTATAACCTGAAGGAATTTGAACTTTTTCGATTATTGAATGTGTTGTTTTTAATATCAATTTTTGGAACAGAATTTTGAGAGTTGAAATTCTTTTTTTTTGTTTTTTTCTTGGGTGAAGGCTGGAGAGGTTTCCCTAGTGTCTTGAAAGCTCTCGGGAGCTTCAACCCTGAGAGTGACGCTAGTTTTTAAAAGGCAGAAGAAAGCACATGGGCTGCGCACTGTTTGACCAAATCGTGCGGGCCAAACTGTGAGGCCTAATCCAGGAGGGTAGTGGCTTGCGCATGGGCTACGCACGGTTTCCCAAACTATGTGCCAAGCCCATAGAATGGGTGTCTTGGAGGCAGTAGACTCTGCACCATTTGCGCACGGTTTGGAAAACCGTGTGGGTCAAACCGTGTGTTTGGGTGAATTTAGGTTTTTAATTAAAATTAAAATAAAATAAAATAAAATCAATTAGAATCCAAAATATAAATACTCTCCCTCAACCTCACTCAACACATATGACACACAGGGAGGGGATCCATTGATCCGCGCACGACGCTCTACCCTGACCTCCTCTTTCATCGTTCTATCCCACTGATTTCCTCAGGTTTCTTCTCTGAATCAATGATGTAAGGTCATCTCCCTCCTCTCCTTTTGTTTTCCGGCCGGATTTTGGCCAATCCGTCGACCCACGGTATTCAGACGAACCCGAGGTATTTGGGGTTTCTGGATTCCTATTTTTCCTATGTTCTAGGATTGTGGCAAGGTTGTCTCGGAACCCTTGGGTTCATGTTTGGGAATATGCCACCAAAGGTGAGGCGGATATGGGCGGTTTTATTTGTCGGCTTTAGTTCGAGGTAATGGGTTTTCCCAATTTGGTTTCGCAGCACCTAGAATGGTTTGATCAAGTGTTTTAAGGTTCCTTTTATTTATCTGTTAGTGCATTGGACATTTGGACATGGTTTCAAGTCGCCAGAGTCTAGGAGACTCACCTGCGTGGACATAGGTGTGCTCATGTATATATATAAAATTTCCTGCACTTAGTGGGGGAGTCTCAGTGGCTCTTAGTTAGAAATCCACAAGATCCGAAGTGGACGGATGGATCCACCTAGAGGTAGGATGCCTCTCTTTTCCTTTAATTCAAAAGTGAAGTATTAATGATTTAATTCTTACACTGCCTTAGTATTTTAATATCGCAAATCGGGTTTTTATTAGATGATGCTTGAAAAAGAGTCTGCAATGATGGGTATGATAAAAGTATTTCTTGGTAACTAAACTAACGATTTAATAATAAGACCCCTCGATCATTGGTGTGTTATTTTAAAGATAAAATGTAGTAATAGAATTTGTTTGCTTTCCTGTTGGATTGTCTTGGTTCCTCTTTGATGCGTTTTATGTGAAATTTCCTTGTTGAGACAAATAGAATTATATGGCTATGATACTTGTGTTTGGGTCAATTTTCCATGTTAGGAAAATTGAGGAAGATGGTAACCTTAGTTGGATGATTTAAGTCTATAAGAAATGTTTTCTATAGAATGTATCAAAGGGTTAAATAATGATAAACATATCCTTTAAGGTGAAATGGTTAAACTAGAAATGAATGGACAAGGGTGGTATGACCACACCTTCAGATAACGTATTGATCATAGCTTATGTTAGTAAACTGAATATGTCAATTACATTATATAGATACTTAAGAGGAGTTTCCTTATATATAAATGAGACAAATATGATGTTGATGTTAGTATAAATACTTTAGTGGAGTGCCCTTAAGTATACTTGTGATGAACGTGCTTATGGACACTTATATATTAATGAGCTATATGATTTATTGTGAGTTTGATATGGTTAATTGGAACGCATAAGAGTTAATGCCTTATATGTTGTTTGATAATCATAAACGATGGTTTAACTGAATGGCAGACCAGAGAGGGTTAGAGAATAACACCGGTGTTTATTGTTATGAATGTAAGTGAGTACTATAATTCATTATGGACGATTGTGATTTAGATATGTTTACTTGAAATGAATATGAGGTAGTGCCTTATGAATTGTGATTTAAAACTGATGGTGAATGTGTATGTTTATGGATGGGAGGCATTCATACCCCATGCCATCTTCTGTGTATGTTTGTGGGTGGGAGGCATGCATACCCCATGCCAGCTTATTTTGAGTATGGGTGGGAGTAATGTTACCCCACACCAGATGTGATCTCTATATGTGTATGGAAGGACGCATTATTAGCCCTTTCCAGTTGATTTAGGGACGATAGGAATTCTTACCTTGTGCCCACTAATGTCGAGTGATGGAAGGGAGGAATTCATACCCCTTTCTAGTTGACCTATAGGGATGAGAGGCATTCTAACCTTGTGCCGATTATTCTTATTAATGGTTGGGAGGCATTCCTATGCCACTCCATCTATGATCTAAATGCATTTAAATACATATTTGGTGAAATGCTTAGGTTACATTACCAGCAATGAGCCGAAGATGGTATAACCATTAGGTGTCCCTTGGGAACCTGGATGGGCGTTATTTACTTATGTAATTCTGCTCACTGATTTCTCTATACCTTCTCACTGTTTAATTATTATACACTGTCTGTATGGGGTTTGACAGCAGTGGTGACAGCCTACTGAGATTAATATGTTACACCCTACTCGGGATGCCATTGCACTGGGGTACCTGAGTAGACCTTCTTTCATAGAAGACCTATGTTGTGTGCTGTGTTGTTTGTACCTGAGGATTTTTGAGAAATAAACCAAGTGAGATATTGGGATGCTCAGGGGATAACTGTCAAGAATTACTGTCTTTTCTTTTGTATTGCTAGCAAGGCAGGCTGTATTGTTTGCTGCTTTCGGAAATGTATCATCATCTATACATTCATGCACTTGTAAACTGGTGTTTTCCATCTTTTATAAATCAGATATTAACAAAATTTCACTGCTCATTCAATTGTTTACAGATTCTACTATTGAATATTATTTACTCTGATAATACTGTTGTGTTACTCTATTATGAGTGTATAGTCTCCCCATTATCACAGCCTGAGTCCCTCACAGCTAGTCGGCATCTTCTGGCATATAGGGGGACACGCGTGATGCCACGTAACCTACTGGTCTGGCCACCGATTCGATGGTAAGTTGGGATGGGACATTACAAAGTGGTATCAGAGGAGTTTCTTTTATTTTTTACCTTATGTTTTTGGGTTTAAAAACATGATATTAGAAAAGTTTCGACACTTCGCTAATATCTGTGCATCAGACTGATCACCCCACGTACGGGAAATGACCGAATGGTTGGGGTTTCAAATTGTTGTTCGTGTTGTTTGTTATTACAGTTTATATGATTTCATCCTTAGTCACTGTTGAATTTTCTAATGCTTATTGTTTATGAAATTCCTTGAATTTTATGCTTGGCCTCATATGGAAAGAAATATGCATTCCATGCATCATATTAGGAACATCAAAATTAACATGTCATGCATGTGCCATGCCATTCAGTTTCATCTTAGCTTTCCTGTATAACATGCTTAAGTGATTCTATGCCATGATTATGTGTTATAACATGATTCTGTGATATAACATGTTATGTGTTTACATATTATGATGGAATATCTTCTTTGGTTGTACCAGGGTTGTGAATGAACGGGAACCAATTTTTGATTGTAAGGTGTATGGGCTCCTTACAACCAGGATGGGGTAACTCATATATTAAAACCATTCTAAGCATGATGTATGTACGTTTGTTTGGATATTGATAAAAATGTAAAGCTGTGGAAATTAAAATGCTAATGTAAATTGTTTTTGATTAAAAAGGGGAGCCAAATGCCAATTTATAAAGTGTATGGGCGTTTTATAGGTTGGTAAATTGCCACCCATATAATTGGGCCATTATATGTGAGCATGTTAAATTCTGGGTTGGAATCTGGTTTTGATAAAAAGGGGATTCAATTTTCAATACATGAAGTGTATGGGAGCTTCATGAATAGGAAAATGGAAACTCGTATTAAATGTATATGATTGCTGTATTGTGAAATGATTAAATGGAAAAAGTATCCTAATTTCGAAATTGAAAGGTTTTGGCTAACTGTTAAATGTGCAACTGGACCCGAGTATGTCATTTGAAAAATGTTGTATGAGATTTCTCTGTTTGTGGTGTTTGAGAAAAATTGAGTAACTACTTTGGGGTTGTTTTTTTTTGAAGAATCTGGGATGGGTAGAATGAGACCCTAATAGGTCGTCCTTTTGTTTAAATGGTTTTGTTTTGCACTTTTTAATGATATATATGGGATGTCTATGAAGGATTATTATTTTAAAAAGTTGTTTTGGTGAAACTTGCTGGTTTTCTTTTGTGTGCAGTTGAAACATTGAAATAGTTAAAGTTTAAATGAGTTAATATGTTAAAGGCTTGGTAATGGAACCTATGGTGGTGCGTTGAAACCCTAGTGCAAGGGGTAGTTATTATATTCTCATCATGTTTCCTTGGAATGGGATCGTTGGTGTTTCTGTAGGAGTTATTTTATTCAGTGGTGGCTTGATGATTTGATTTTGAGCCTAGCGACATTGTTACGCGTGACCCAGCGTTAGGTTCGATGTTTGATCTTCATATGGGGCTAGAATGTGGTTGGTAGCACCCTTACCATTTTATTTCCTTTCTTTTATATTCGGTTTTCTGACTTGAGGTGTTTTTCAGGTTCACTTGTCCATTATTGGACACTTGTTTTTCTAATGACACCCTTGTTCAGACGGGTGGTCGTTGGATTCAGATTTCATTGTGGCTTTGGGTCATTTCTTCAGTAGAGTGGAATGATGTTAAAAAATTGTTTCATCCCAATGTTCGGGATGGATTTCAAATGACTCATGTGTTTTGACATGTTGGTTTCCTAGTTTTGGATATTCTTAATCTGTTTGGTGATGTGATTGTGGTGGAGGAGCATCACATGATCATTTGTGGTGTTTTTGTACTAGCGTGTTTGTGCAGGGCCAGGTTGTCATTATTCCCTTTGACGATTAGGACACTTCTAAGGATGGGGGCATGTTGTGTCAAATCCGGTAAGTGTGTCATTCCATGTAGAAGAGACAGCACATTGAATTCCTTCTGGAAATTGGTTGATCGTGTCTGAATGTCTATGGGGCATGCGAGTTTAAAACGTATGGATGTGTCTGCAGGACAAGCTGTGTTCTTTTGTTGAAATCGACCAGTTGAGGTTCGACTGTTCTTCTTTCCAGTATTTTGGTATGATTAACTGGAATTTTTTCAAACCTCTTATGTATTCATTTTATCGATGAGCATGCCCCCTATCTTGTCTGCTTTCTATATTCACTAAGAGAGCGTCAGTCTTATCCAAGCTAATGCTTTTAAGAGATTAGGATTGATCGAATGGTTCTCTTTCGGATTTTCACGCAGGATGCGTGGATTCTTGTATGGTTTGATCTTGGAAACGTCATTGGAAGTCAGGTGTAGGCTTCGGTGAACGTGTTGGTGATAAACATAACGTGCCTTAGAGAAAGGCATTTTGGTTCTATTTGAAATATGTTGGCCATTTAGGCCAAGTGTTATTGTAAATAGTCATCCAGAGATGGCATGACTTGGGGTTCTTGTTTAATGTTTGCGGTCAGTGACATACCATTCTCTGGAACGTTGTCAGGTAGAGGCGAGTGTGTTTTTTGTCGATTGGTGCCTAATATGAACAACCATCCCAACATAGGCCTTGAGGTTGATGGGTAATCGACCATTTGATCTGTTTCAAATCATGCTAGGAGTCTCGTGGGAACACATGAGGCGTTCATTGAATGTTTTTTCCCAATGGTGGTCTGAACTATAGTTTGGAGTTTGTTGCTTAATGTTAAAAATCTAAGATGGAAAGTACATGTGGTTGGATGCTTAGAGAGATGACTATGGTTTCGTGTCTCTGGGTAGATGGGCTCGGGAAGATCTATCTTGGTGTTTCATTTGGGAAACGAGCGTTGGCTCGAGTTTTGGTGTCTTAAGCACCGTATAGTATAATGGTTTATTAAAGTTGTGTTGGACATTTGTGAACGCAACGTGATTGTATGAATGAAGCTTCACAACCCTTGTAGTATGGGTGATGTGTACGTTGTTTCTGAAGGCTTCTCGGGGACGAGAACTTCTATGGTGGGAAGGTTGTAATCACTCGCATTTTGAACCAGACTAAAAACAGAAGGAATTTGAACTTTTTCTATTACTAAATGGGTTGTTTTTAAAACCGAGCTTCAGCATAGAATTATGAGAGTTTAAACGCTTTGTTATTTTAGTTTTCTGCTTGGGCAAAGGCCTGAAGGTTTCTCTAGTGTCTCGACAAGTTTTGGGAGATTCAGTCCGAAGAGAAAGGCTGGTTTTTAAAAGGGAGAGGAAGGCTCACGGGATGCACACTGTTTGACCAAACCGTACGGTCCAAACCATGTAGCCTAAACTATGTGGGAAGTGGCTTGCGCATGGGGTATGAATAGTTTCCCAAACCGTGCTCCTAGCCCATGCAATGGGTGTCTTGGAGGCAGTAGAATCCATATGGTTTGTGCATGGTTTAGCAAACCATGCGGGTCAAACTGTGTGTTTGTGTGAGTTTAGGTTTTTAATTAAAAATTAAATAAAATAAAATAAAATAAATTAATAGCCTAAATCGAAATACACCCTCATGCTCACTCAAACTGCACGACACACAGGGAGGGGCTCCCCTGAGCTGTGCACGACGCTCCACCCCCAGCCTCCTCTTCCTTCGTTTTCTCCCACTAATTTACTATGGTTACTTCTTCGAATCTCCGAGGTATGGTTCTCTCCCTCCACTCCTCATGTTTTCCGAAAGGATTTCATCCTATCCATAGACCTGCAGGATTCAGCCGAATATAAGGTATTGGGGGTTTCTTTATTCATGTTTTTCCTTCATTATAGGGTTGTTCCAAGGATGCCTCAGAAGCCTCGTGATCATGATTGGGAATCCAACGCCGAAGGCGAGGCAGATATGGGCAGTTTTGGTTTCCAGCATTGGTTCGTGGTAATGGGTTTTCCCCATTTGTTTTTGCAGCACCTAGAATGGTTTATTTATGTGTTTTGAGGTACCTTGTATTTATCTATTAGTGCGTTGGAGGTTTGGACGTGGTTTCAAGTTGTCAGTGTCTAGGAGACTCCCCTGTGTGGACATAGTTGTGCTCATGTATATATATAAATGTGCATGTGATCAGTGGGGGAGGAGCAATAGCTCTTATTTAGAAAGCACCAAGAGCTGGAGTGGACGGATCGATCCACCTTGATGTAGGATCCATCTATTTGCATTTAATTCGAAAGTGAAGTATTAATGAGTTAATTCCTACACTGCCTTATTATTTTAATTCGGAAAATCGGGTTTTGATTAGATGCTGCTTGAAAAAGAGTGTGAAGTGTAGGATACGATAAAAGGGTTTCTTTGTCAGTAATCTAACGATTTAATAATAAAACCCCTTGATAAGAGGTTCATTGTGTTCATGATTAAAAGTATCGATAGACTTTTTATACTTTCCTTCTGGATTGTTGTGGTGCCTCTTTGATGCGTTGTATGTGAAATTGTATTGTTGAGACAAATAGAATGATATGGCTATGATACTTGTGTTGGGGTCAATTTACAATGTTAAGAAAATTGAGTAAGATGGTAACCTTATTGGGATAACATAAGTCTATATTACATGTTTACTCTAGAAGGAAACAAATGGTTAAAAAAGAATAAAGATATCCTTTAATATGAAATGGTTAAACTAGAAATGAATAGACTAGTGTGGTATGACCACGCCTTCAGATAACGTTTTGAGCACTGCTCATGTTAGTAAACTGAATATGTCAATTACTTGATATAGATACTTAATAAGAGTTTCCTTAAGTATAAATGTAAAAAATATGATGTTGATGTTATAAAAAATACTTAAGAGGAGTTTCCTTAAGTATACATGTGATAAATGTGATTATGGACACTTATATAGAAATGATCTATATTATTGATTGTGAGTTTGATATGGTTAATTGGAGAACAGAAGAGGTAATGACTTATGTGTTGTTTTATATGTATAAATGATTGTTTAACTAAATGGCACAATAGAGAGGGTTAGATCATGACCCTATTGTTTATTGTTATGAATGTAAGTGAGTACTATAATTCATTATGGATGATTGTGAATTTGATATATTTACTTCAAATGAATAAGAGGTACTGCCTCATGAATTACGATATAAAACTGATGGAGAATGTATATGTTTTTTGGATGGGAGGCGTTCATACCCCATGAAATATTCGATGTATATTTGTGGATGGGAGGCATACATACCCCATGCCAACTTATTCTGAGTATGGGTGGAAGGCAAGTTACCCCACGCCAGATGGGATCTCTATAAGTGTGTAAGGAAGCATTCTTACCCCTTTACAGTCGATTTAGGGACGAGAGGAATTCTTTCCTTGTGCCCACTAATCTTGATTGATGGAAATGAGGCATTCTTACTCCATTCCAATTGACCTATAGGGACGAGAGGCATTCTTACCTCATTCTGATTTTTCTTATTAATGGGTGGGAGGCATTCATGCCCAACACCATCTATTATCTATAGGAATTTATATACATATATAGTGAAATGATTAGGTTACTTTACCAGCAATGAGCTGAAGCTTGTATAACCGTCATGTGTCCCTTGGGAACCTAGACAGGTGTTATTTACTTATGTAAGTCTAATTACTGATTTCTCCATAACAGCTCAGTGTTTAATTATTATACACTTTTTGGATTGGGTTTGACATCGGTGGTACTGGTGTACTGATATTTATATCTAACACCCTACTCGGGCCGCCATTGAACTGGGGTACCAGATTAGACCTTCTTGCCTACAGGACCTAGGATGTGTGTTATGCTGTTATTAACTGAGGAGTTAGGAGAAAAGGACCAAGCGGGAGCTTGGGATTCTGAGGGGATCGACATCGGGATTACTGTCTTTTATTTTGTATTTTTGTAAAGCATTCTGTATTGTTTACATCTTACAGAAATGTATAATCATACATACAGACATGCACTTGTAAACTGGTGTTTTCCACCTTTTGTAAAATGGAGATTGACTATCTTTTGCTGTTGTATTTCATTTTTTTACTGCTTCCTCTATTGAATATTATTTCTTCTGATAATACGACTGTGTTACACTGATATGAGGGAATAGTCCCCCCACTATCACCTCTTGAGACCCGCACTGCTAGTCGGCAGCCTCTGGCGTACGGGGAGATGAACTTGAGGCCATTTGACCTACCATTTCGCCCACCAGTTCGATGGTATGCTGCGTCGGGACGTTACAATGTATCAAAAACATATTTTTCAAAAAATAATCTTTTTTAAATATAAAATGTTTTTATAGTAAATTAATGTATAAAATTTATTTCAAATAACACAATTGAATAATTTAAAAAACATTAACCAATAAAATTTTAATACTAATCCAAAATATTATTTTACCTTTTTAATACATTAATAGAAAACCCATTTTTCCAAAAAAATCCTAATTTTTCATTATTCATTGAAAAAAAAAATTTCATAATAATATAAAACTTTTAACATAATATAATTTTGATGTTATAATTTCAAAACAAAATATATTTTTCTTTAAAAAATTCAAAATGTTCAGTAGATTAATTTTAATATTTACTCACAAAACCATTGAAAATCGTCTTTTGAAGAAAAAGTATTTTTGAAGCATAATGTGTCTTTTCAATAAATAAAGTGCTTATATATAAAGATTTAATCCATAATTTTTCATCAATTAGAGTATTTAAATATATTTCATTATTTTCTCAATTCTATTTATACCCATCAATTCAACGGATAGGTTATTAAGCCATATATATATATAATAATATTTTTTGGTTTGTTCACACTGGATGTTGGGTATTTTGTATACTATTGAACATCATCATTATTTTAAAATATTAGGATATTAAAATGTTCTATATAGAGGGATAAAATTGGTTTAAAAATATAGAGGGGTTCCATTATATAATTTAGGGGAGAGGCACTTTTAGAATTTCTAAAAAGATTAAATTTTAATAAATAAATTATCTAGAAAACTTGGTTCAAATGGAATTATATTTGAAGATAATGTATGATGGGGTTGAAAAACCATAAACCAATAAAATTTGTACAGGATTTGGTGCCTTTTTAAACATTATCTTTCTGATTAACTACTTGGTTAACCAATTTTGACATTAACTATCGTAATATCATTTTTACCCTTCATGGATATTAATTTTACTTATAGGGTAACAATTGGTTCATATATAAAAATTGGATAAATGTTTTGGCCATATATTTTCCACCTTGTATTATTTCAATATTTAGTTTATTTTTTAATAATTCAATAAAATATTTTTTTTCATAAAATATGATTAAATTCATTTTGATATTGTTCATTCAATTTGAAAAGAAATACATAAATAAAAAAGCCTTAATTTCAAAAAAAAACTTTTACTTACACCTAAAATGTTATATTTTTTAAAAAAATAATATAACATTATAAGTCAAAGAAATTATATTACTTTAAATAAATTAACAATCATTTATTTTATTTTAATATTAATTGAATAAATATTTTAGTAGTGTTTCCCAAGAATTTATGTTAATTATTTAGTAACAAAAAATTAAAAATAAATTATCATCATAAGGAAAATGTCATTATAAAAAAGTATAAATTTGGATTCATTCAAAATTTTCTTTTGTCCCTATGCCAACACATAATCGAAATTTAAATATATTAGAGTGACACTATGTAACTCTCTTTGGTTTAAATATTATACATGTAAATATCATAGAAAAGTGTCCATTAAATAATAAATTTCAAGAATATGGTGATAACAGTATAATTCCTATCATCCAATAATAATTAAAATGAAAAATTATGTCCTTTAAACTTATTATTAACCTATATTAACCTTATTTACCCATCATTATGATGAAAAATATTTCCAAAATTACTGTTTATATTGACTAAAAAGTGGACCTATTTAGAAAATTTGAACTTACTAATTCCAAATAAGGAATCCATTTTATCAAATTATATACTTATTAGTGTGAAAAATTATTTTCAAATAAACATGAAAATCATGTGGAAAACCACTTTTTAGAAAAAATTAAAATTTTAAGTATAAAACATGATTTATTCTTGTAATATTTAAAAAAAATTAAATTAAAATTAAAAAAAAAAATTTGTAAATATTTTTTAGATTTATTAAAAATAATTCATAAATTGTGATTAAGTTATTTTATTAATATAAAAATACATCACATGCAAAAAATGATTATTTTCATAATTTTTTTTCATTTTTCTTATATATAATTAATTGATAATCAATGAATTAATTTTATAACGATATAACCATGGATTTGGTTCATTATTTATTTATTCATATTCAAACCCTCAAAACCAATTTCTATTTGAAAATTATCACTTAATTATTTTTTAAGAGAATATTATTGGTCATTTAAACATGGTTTTTTGTTTTATGAAAGCTATTAAGGAAGTCAAATTCCATAAAGACAATTATATTTTAAAATATCATGGTTCTAAAAAGTATAAAGAAATAAAAATCCAAATTTATTAATTAGTGCTTCATAGTAACAAACCGTCGAACAAAAGTCTTTGAAACATAGTAAATTATTCCCTATAATGAATAAATAAAACATTCATCACCATTAGACTATCTACTATATGAGAAAGAATAGGGATAATGAAAAATGGTCTTAGAATCTAATGATTGATGGGAAGGGAATCCAAAAGGAAATTTTTTATTATCAATCCCACATGTATGAATATTTAAGCATCTATTAATGATTTTTAATTTAATATATTATGGTTCTCAATAGTAATTAAACCCATGGAAGTCCCTATAGTGAAAAGATTATAATAATATGATGATATTGTACCTATGACATCTCGGCTAGCCCCCAGGGTCAATATGTTAGCAATGGTATATGAAAATTACTTTAAAGGAAATTTGGAAGTTATAATTACTTTTCATACCTGAATGAATATTTTCTGATAGTTTTCTTGATAAATTTCATTTTGTGATCCCCTCTAGGGATAATTTCATAGTAAGGGTAACCACTAATAGAAATAATGGTTTAACAGCACTGGAAACCAGTACCTCAATTTTCTCAGATATATTAGGATATACCTAATTCTGAAAATGGTAATTAGTATCATCATTTTATCATATCATTATTCTCTAATCCAAGTATATTTGGAAAGGTATATATACGTGTTATTCCTTAGTAACCTGAAGATATTATGGGGTTTTTCAATGAATATTATAATGAATCGCATAGTAACTAAGGAAAAGGACCTATCTGACCTCTTCTTGGGTGATTTATATAAAATACTAATATTATATAGAATCATTATAATGCATCATCAGCATGTACATAAACACTATGTAATAAACCATTCCATTTCTAGGATTGATGATAGCCTCAATTTCTTTGAAATAACCTCTCACATTATCAATATGATCTTTCAATGAAATGATCTTTGGTATAAATATAAACCAAATACACCATCATATCAACCTTTATATTTTGATAATAGTATTAGGATTATCAATTTCATAGATTCCCCTCCCCCAAGAATCTAATTCCTTCTAAATAGATGAATAGGTTTCATTAGAATGAACAAACTGATGGGTAGTCACCATTAGCTTGGGAAGTGACCTGCCTATCAAAGGAGGATCATATACATAAATCACCTTCATCATTACAATATAGTTAATATTCTTCTAGTGACTACAATTATGGGTATTATATAGACATACTACCCCACTAGTCCACTTTACTACTTTAGGCCCCTCTTTAATTGTCCTCTCTACCACCGATCCCGGTACCACAGCCAACTATTCTTCTTATACATACTTATCGACTGTATTTATCCACATTTTTTAATATAATGATCACATTCAACCAACCATCATGATCTGATCATAACCAGGAATTAGAATAATTAGATATAATCGAAGGTTAGTATTTAAATATGTAAAGATGACCCAAACACTTTTAACCTCCCATGTAATCATTAACTCAAATTTTCAATCAACCACGAGGTTTTGTTCTTATCACACATTATAGGGAGAAGAAAGAAACTACCTCTATATTCAATGTAATTGCTAACCAAAAATATTTGGATAATATACTTTACAAATTATCTCCATATATATTTTGATAACCAACATATCATCTCATATAGATTTAAATTATTCCCTTTTTCAAGGGTGTTGGTTACATTTTCTATGATAACATTGTTAGGAGTTGGGTATGGTCTGAAATAAAATTTTCATGATGGTTTAACACGTCTTTTTATTCCAATTCTTTTTCTCAAAAGGCATGACCATTCGAAGACAAAATTGACAGGTCTAAAATTAGTCATTTGTGATCTCTTGGTTGAGGATAAATGGATATCATCCTATATGTGATACATCCCAAAACTAAATAATTTGAATCATTTCTATTATCATGAGGGGGAATTTCCTCAATAAAGAAAAAGGAATATCTTAGACAATATTGGAACTATTAGGCTAATCCACCATCCTGAGGCCAATTGGTCTTCCCTTATGATAGCCCCCACTCTAACTCCATCTTACGGATTTATCATAGGGAGGAGGTATCTACTAATGAAAATTGTAAGTAATACCACCATCTTGGTGAGACTAACATCTCTATGAATGGCCTCATAAAACCGTGAGGGGAAACTTACATCCTCCTACATTATAATATTTTCACCTAGAAGTACATGAGGGATAGGGGATGGAAAAATTCATGGAATTTTCACCTTAGAATCATGACTAGTAATATAAATAAAATTTATATCCCAGACACTAAATTATATGTCCATCTTCAAGAGAATTTATTTCTTCAGAATAACTTTTTATATCTTGAACAAATCATCTCAAAATGATGTGTCTTTTCTAGTATATCACATATAGCGAAAATATGGATAAATTTGACATATATATATCAAAAAATTATACCTTCATTTATTATCCACACATCCGAAATTCTTATCAAAGCATCCCTATACATAAAATAGAAAGGTGTTCATGTTTTAAATCCTTCAACTTAATATTTCTAGAATGATATGTTGGTTATGATTGAAAAAATATTTTGAATCCCATAAAACATATTATATCCTAGAAACATGAATATCCTTATATAATTCATTACAAATTCGTCCTTCCAAGGAGGGACAACCCCATTCCATAAAAATCAATCTTTTAGAATAAATTTCCTAGTTGGATATGTATCCAAATTTTTTATTGGAAATTGATCACTTTATGATCAATTTGTTGTTGTTTTTATCCTCATCCAATGAAAAAAATGGATCTAGAGATAAGGGATGATACCCTATATTTACCCATCATATTCATATTCTCAAATAAAATGACCCTGTGTGAAAATGTTCACCTCATGTGACTACTGATATTGGAGAATCTAGATAACTAGTATGTTTACAGTTCATGAAATATGAATGAATTGATCATATAAAATAGTATACATATATATGTGTATCGTACCTAACACTAGATAAATTTTCTAAACCTACCTCTTAAAATATGAACAATGTTTATGACAACAATGAATATTTTTATTGGAGTTGTCAATAATGTCATCCATTTCAGTCCTCCTTGAATGTTTCCATGTAATCATAGTCTGGAGTATTTTCCTCTGAAAAATATAAAATAAACAGTAAAAAAATAGTGTAATTTTAGAGTTATATTGAATAACAATTTCTAAAAAATGTAAATTTTTTTTTTTCAATGTGCCAACCAAAAAACCATGTAATTAAACATGAAAATCATAAATTCCACAATGAATATAAAAATCTCAACCATACAAGAATCATAGACTCACACAACATACATGGATGTCACTATGGACCAAATGTTTTTCAATTAAGCCACGAAATCGTCTACAGGAGGGGAATCTCGCATGTTCTTCACTGATCAGTCAAAGAAGATTGTATGTGGTTGATATAAGTTCACTAAAAATATCTTCAAATGTCATGAGAATAGATTCATAAAAAAATAGAAATAAAATTCCCCAACTCACTAGATTATAGGGTCCCACTGAGTATAACATTACGTGGAAACAAAAAATATTTTTATACTTCATCACAATCAAATAATTATCATTATGAATGGACCTATATTCTAGGGGTGAAATATTTTAATGCATGAAAAGTTTAAAACAGTATAAAATTGGAAATAAATGCAATAATTAATAATTTAAATGATCTTAAATAAGTGTTTTAGAATAAATAAATGGGCTCTATACAGGTTTCAATAACAAAATAAGCACCTGTGTTGGGTGTTAAATTATTTTTTTTAAATTTTGAGTTTCCAAAAACCCTGAGAGAGGGCCTTTCATGTTAAATTTATAGTTAATTTATTCACGATCGAATGAAATGAATGACTGGTAAAATTATATTTTCATCAAAGAATATATTATTGATCATCTAAAAGTACTTTTTTTAATTACGTTCATTACACTCAGAGGATCAATGTATGGAATACTTCTAGTGGTTATCCACATGTGCTCTATTGATCACATAGAGATTTCAATTGATTTCCTGGTGCTATCATGGAAATTAAATTAACTTTATTTATTCGATTTGATCACTCTTAAATCCTTCGATCGGGAAGATTTATTCTCAATCACGATATGATAGTATGTTGTGTTTGAGGGAGAAGTCAGTTGTTCACAAAACATCTCAATTCTTTATTAAAATTTCACAATAGATATAATCATCTATTTATAGATCTAGTGTTTAGGGTATGATATTATTTAATTATATACGAGACCTTAAATAATAACTTAATCGTTATTAATCCTAATTCAATGTATTATTATTATTATTTTTCTTTATTTTATGACATGTGATAACTCATGAGATGATAAAAAGTATTTTACCTGAATGTAAATTAATATTTATCATAAGACATGGTCTTTGCCTACTCAAACTCCTTGGTATTTATTAAATACCCAAATAATTATTTTATTCACTTTAAAAACTATTTTACTCAAAAATAAATGAACAAATATTTATTAAATATTTAAATAATAAGATGAATATTTTATCTGAAGTCTTCTGATTAAATAATATTAAATGTTTACATAATTAAATCAATTAACTATTTAAAAAATTCAAAATTAATTTTTACCTTTCAATAAATAAAACATAATTAAAATTATTTTTTGATCATGAGAATAATAATTATTCTAATAATTAAATTAAAAAAAATCTAATTAATATTAATGGAAACACATTCTGTGCGATCCTTTAGAAAAATTAATCATCAGTATTGGGAAAGAATGTTTGAAGTCTAATATTTCTATTTAGAAATTAGTCACAGAAGACATGATAAATTAAATAATGTCATAACATAGAAAACCACATAAGAATGCTTGTTATGTAATATAATCCCTTTTCTCTATATCTCATCATGAATGTTGCAAATTTGTGTCCTCAACCTATATGTCTGATAAATCATTCCTTAACTATCGGAAATAAAATTCATTACACCATAGACAAAGAATTTAATAAGATGGTTATATTTCAATAAACGCTTCGGGATATCAACTTCTATAAAGATGGGGAAATCCTTCCATGGATTTATTAATTTATAAAATTTCATTCATGATGTACCCAATGTATAAAACATCTCAAAGAGCTTTTATCCTCATGGTTTTTGAAATACATATAAGGTCATGATTAATAACATGAATTAATAAAAATCATAAATTATAAGGGCCATTCCACACACTCATAGATAGGAATATTTAATGAAACCAGAACATACAAAATTCATATTGGCAGGTATATTCTCAAAATCTCATTTCTTAGATATTACCATGTGTGAACATCAAGAGAATAATCCTCACCCACTTACGAGTACCTGCACCAAATGATCTATATACTATATTACCTAACATAGTATGTTTTCTAAATATCAAACTATTTTTATGAATATCATCTTGGCATATGAAGGTTCCCATCCTAGTAGGGATCATCATTGAATAAATCGATGATACATATACTCTAGGGCATTATCCCGTCAATGATATGTGGAAGGGCAATAAATATGGGATAATATATTTAATTTAGTATTAACTTATTATTATTTTTGTAATATTAAGTTACAAAGTAGTTTGTTCTGGGGCCCCAACTCCAATGTGATCCTACTAATTTTACATTCATCTAGTAATAAATAATTATTCCTAATATGAAAAACTGGATTCTACTGAGTATGGATACATAATGTTGTCCTACCATGTTTTTGTGTCTATGTTTGGTAAAACAACGTGTTTATATAGAGAATTTGTTTAATTTAACATTATTATCTTGTGCAAAATCCCTCAAGTAGTAATAAAACTGATTATCCACCTCTTGTTCCCATGTCAAAGTCATAACAACCTATCTAAATCCATATGAAAAGCATATCATAAAATGATAAATAACTTTTTTTGGGTATATTGATAATCCAAAAAAAGTTTTTTCGAAAACCACTTATTATTTTGCATCATAACCCACTACATACTAGGATATTTTAAATAGGAAAATCACTAGATATAATAAGTTTTTCATTCATATTACATTATCCTTTTCAATAATATAACATCAAATTGAAAAAAGATTATATAAATGGTCAATTATATTAATTACTTATATTATTGCTTTTCCAAAATATAGAAACTCATCTAGATATACTATCCCATGTACGTTGAGATAGTTCTAATTTCAATTCAATAAGATTATATGGATCTATTTTATATTCACATATTATCCTATATACATCAGTGATATCGAACATTAGTACATATCATGGAATATGATATGAATTCTTAAAACCAAATCATGTAAAATTATTTAAATTTCCATAATCTTTTCCTATTCCCATGAATGTTATATTTGAAGGATTATATGACAACAATAATTTTTATTGAATTGTTTCAAATTGTTTTATTAATACTATTTTAATATGTGTACAATGAAAAGATTTATAAAACCCATAGATTTATTATGTTGACATTTTTTCGAATGATATGGTTACAACATTATGTTAAACATGGAAAAATTTCAATCCATGGTCTTAAAAAACATGTAAGAAACAACAATTGCTTCCAAATGATATCAATATATTTATCTTGAAAAAATATAGTACTCCGACTAACAGGTTTGAGACACAAGTCACTTATCTGCATCCAATTTAAAAAATTATGATCACTTTGATTAAATTATTCATAAATTAATTTAGAAAATAATAATATATTATTGGAATTTGATGAATTAATTGAATCATTTAGTTATACCAAGTATAAATATAATAAGGGTCTCCTTTTGGTCGCAACATATGGACATATTCTATAGTTATACCACTAAATGACATGGCCTAGACAATCAATGTCACAATAGGATAATCAAGGAAATATGTTTTGATAAGTAAAATTAAAAATTATTTTACTCAAAATGATTGGTGAATAAGTATGTATGATATAATAAACCATTCAATAATCTATAACGCTATATTGGTACCATATTATACCATCTATGTCAAATTTTTCTTGAATACTCTCTTTTAATATCATGTATTAGAAACATTCAAAATATAGAATCCCTAAATTTTGATACATGAAGTCTTTTACATGAATTTATACATACTTTTCAACTATATCATATTTCCACATATTGTTACATTGTAGGAATATTTATTCTAGAAGAATAAAATTAATGTTTCAACCAATTTTGTGAATATAATCCACCTCTTTGGTTACAACAACAAACACATTATGCACCTAAAATACAATCTTCAAAATAAGCTTAGTGGAGTCTAGTATTCCTATGTCAACCCATATGCATCTAGACACGTAACCAATAAAAGTTAAGTTTACGTCCACTATCTTTAATGAGTTATGCTTCTTTGTGAAAATATAGACAATATTGACTAAATCATAAAATCATTTGTGATTTTAAGAACATTAACTTCAATTCACATTATTATTTTAAAGTTAATTTGTAGATAAGTCCAAATTTTAACTAACAATTTATTAAAATACTTATGGTAGTGTCCTAAAAAATTCTTATCAAATATTAATGGATATGATATCCATTAGACAATATAGTTGTCATATGGGCGGTTTTTTAATTTATGTTTACTAAATATGTCTTGTAAGGAATAATTAATTATTCGTAACATATATAAGACTTATCATTGATCATCCTTTTACATCCATCATGAAATTGATGTATAGAAATAAAATGTGAGTTAAGGATAACCATTACTCTATATATATGATCAATTATTACTTCAAAAAGATATTCGTTGATAAACCATCTTAGAGATTACTCAATCATTACCAAGTGTACTCATTTACATCACTTATAATTTCTAAAATTTGTTAAAACAATATCATGAAATATATAAATTTAAATTTATTATAGACTAGTTCATATTTCCATGTTCAACTAACTCAAAAAATATTTGTTACAAATCTTGAAAAAAAATTCTTTTTCTCAAACATGATAAGTTGTTTTTTATATCCAATATCATAGCTCAATTGATAATATAGTACTTTTACAGGTATAAATATTTTGACTCATTTTAGTTTTATTCGATAAATAATTATATTGTCATAATAATGTATGAGAATTATATTTTATTTTCATCATTAATTATAAAGGATAAATGTGTTGATGATTTATTGAAAAATAAATTTAGTATTAAAGTACCATAAAGTGATTAATTACAAAAATGAAATAATATTTCATTAGGTCTATGCATACATTGAGAGAAATAAGTTGGAAAAAATTATTACAAACACGAATCAATCACGTCTAGAAATGATGAATAGTGCGATCCCCTTGACGGACATTGGAATCACCCTTTATTATCTCCTTTTGAGTTCACTCTATAAACTTTCTATTAATAATAATTACCTATACTTAAATACATGTATGTTATAATCCTATTGTATTTATTAGACAACTGGTGAATCGAAACTTGAATAATATACAAAAAATAGATTGAAACTACTTACCTCTTCAATTCATTGCAATTTATTTTCCAATGTACATTCATTAATTAAAAAATTAAAATAGCCTCATGATTTTTCTTATTCCATTGAATATTTTATCTCCATGAATGATATTGTAGAGGATATCTTAGATTTATATTATCCATGGGATCTTCATCATTTACATTCAAAATTTTCTCCAAAACTTTTATAGAAATTTATTTCAACCAATCCATAACTACATGGTGTTGTATGAAAAAAGTATCATGAGAAACTTATCCATTTTGTTTATCCATGATTGGGAAAAAAGAAAAATATTTGTGGTAAGGATAATATTTAAGATTTATAGATAACTCATTATCAAAAAGGAATCCTAATTTTTTAAATTTATCAATATACACTATCATTTTAAAAGAAAAATCAATGGTTGGATTCCCTTCTTAAAGTTTGAATATATATAGTTCATTCACAATCTTATTTATTTTAAGCATTTCATTCTCTTTCTCAAGATAATGGAGGTGTGGTATTATGGTTCACACATCTGTGTCTCTTTGTGGAATCATAAACTCTCTTTAAATTATTGATAATATTACATGATGGACATAGGAAGTTTCCTTAACATATATTTAGTAGGAATTATTTTCATCTTCACTAACCTATTGGGGTGGGAGGACATGAATAGGAGATTCCAACACCTAATACAAACATTATTATAATAATGCATCAAATAAATTATTATACCATATTTATAAGTAAATTTCATTAGTTGAAGAATAATTGCACTGATTTCATGGGTTTTCTTTCCAATTTAGACATTGATTAATACATAATATTAATAAATTAATTGATTAAAAATATGTGGGAAATAATAATAATATTAAATAATATTAATTTTCCTACTATTTTACCAAATCTCAAAATCCCTCAATATTAAACAGGAAATGTCTAGTTACTATAGAATTATAGAATAAACAATCCGGATTTCCTTTCTTACAATCCAAACAGAGTCCATTAAAATTACTAAAATGTATTTAGGTAGGTGTTTAGTTCAAATTTGGCATTGATATACCTTGATCCATTGAGAAAACTACCCAAAATAGAAACACTAACATTATTTTCATCAACACATACATCAAATTTTTTATTGGATCTATTAAGGTCATTAAAAATTATTTGGTTAAGTCAACCAACTATCATAATTAATGATTTCTGATAATTAAAAGTTCACTGATAGAGGCCAAAATGACAATTAGAATATGGTTTCATCTTAATATAGACGATGGAATTCACAATGAATTAACATTAAATTAAGGTATTTATTTATTATGAAAAAAGTTTATCTAGTTTTACCCAGTTCATAACAAGTTAATATTAATTGAATTTTAATTAATTAATTAAACATGTTAGATAAAACATTTACATGAAATCAAATTATTTAAATTCCATATTAAGACATAAATTTATTTATTTATGTGATAGAAGTCTTGAATCCCTATAATAAATAAATTATAGGATAGAAATAATTAATTAATTAATGATCTAATCATTAGCTTATCAAATAGATTATTTATTGAGCAGACTGTAAATCCATCTTTGACCTAAGGGAGAATTCCTTGTTCTTGTCTTGGCGCAAGTTGCAGTATTACCCCTATACATATGTGTATCACCTAGGTTGTCATCATTATGGTTTTGTCTCGAAACTCCTCCACAATCGAAGGCATACTCCATTAATTACAATTATTTATAACTTACACATAGGTGAGAGGAACAAAAGGATTTGTTAATGGGTATTATATAAATAACCATAGACATGTAGATCCAAAATAAAAATATAGTGAGGTATGACTCGTAAGATATAAAATATAATTTAATATTACATAATTAAAATCTCCTGATATAAATTAAATAAAAACATCTATCACATACACATGTCTCGGTCATGCTCATGAACAATCATACATACAATGTATACACAAAATTAAACATGTTAACATTCATTTCTATTAATTCATTATTATACAGGTGCATAATTTTATTAATTAATTGATTAATTAACTAATACTATTTCTTCTTAGGAACCATCAAAATTAAATTCGAGATACTCATCATTAATAGAGTTCATTGAAAATAAATAGTATAACTAATGATTATAGAATTTTTACATCAAATAAGTTGACCATTTAAAATTATTTAAAATAGTTATTCAATTTTCAAACAAAATTAGTTTAAATCAATAAAATATGGCTTTAATGTTGTTATTTTGAATTTAATGTAATTTAATTATTTCTTTAATTAGAAGTCTATGCAACATATATTTGCGATCTACACGCCATATATCTCAGTTGTTGTGTACTATTGATATACACATGGGGATTCGGTTGTGTACCTTATCAAGACTACACAGTGCATAAAAGCTACCTACATTCCATGTATCAATAATTCTATGTCTCTGCACAAATCATCCAAGAACTCAGTGTGTTCATCGATTTTGACTACACGACATGTACAAATAATCTACAGGTCATGTATCACTCATTTTGTGTGTACGTGTAACTCGCAAAAAGAATCAACATGTATTTTAGACATATGAAATGATAAACAACATAATGGGAACATAGCATACACATCATGTTTATAATTAATTCTACATCATATCTGTCTTACATAGTTTGAAAATGTATGATGACCACACTAATTTAATGAATTTCACTACTAACTTGTGTAGACTACACGAAGTATATGCTAGCTACGTTCCGTATAATCCAGCGTGTAATGTTTCTGAATGTCATGGTATACACTTTATTTGAAATAAATGAAAAATGTGTATCTTTTAATCAGAAAATTGTGTATCCCATGATACATCCAGGTGTAGTGAACATGGGTACACGACATGTTCTCTAGTGACACACCATGTAATCATAAGCTATCTTTCTATATTCACCATCACTTCCTAACAGAATCTATAATTATTACTTATCTATTCTTGAACATAAGAATTTTTGAATCTTAAATAATGTAATTAATATTTTAGAAAATATATATTTCATTTCAGATTAGATATTGAATAATATGAAATGAAAATTTCAACCACTACTTAACATATTTATCAACAATCAAATAGATGTTTATTAATTAAAATGTGATATCTATATTTTATAATGAAGGTTCTGAGAAAAACGGTAGTACCTTTGGTGGGTGTCATATTAAGATTTATTTTAATTTAGAGAGGCCCAAAACACTGAGAGGGGATCCTTAATGTTAAATTTATAATTAATTTATTTATGATAAAAATAAATGAATACCTAGTTAGAGGATCTTTTCTTTGATTAATATATCTTTGATCATACATATATATTTTTTTTGGATTACACTCATCACACAATGATGACCCATGTATGGAATACCTCTAGTTGTGATCCACATATGCTCCTTTGATCTCTGAGCGATGCCAATTAATTTATCAGTGCTATCATAAAAAATGAATTATCTTGTATTACTCAAATTGATCGATGTAAAAAACTTCATCCTTCAAGTAGTTATTCTTGTTTTTCAGAAGATGAGAGTAGGCATGTGAAGGTGAATTCAGTGGTGTGAAATGCTTCTAATTTCCAATTAACCCTACATTGTAGACATATCTATATATTTATAGAGCTATGATTTATGATAAAATAGTATTTAATTATGTACCGTGATTTAAATAATATTATCATATTTAATAAACCATATTCCATATAAAAATAATATTCATAATATTATTCTACAATATACACTAACTCATGAAACTATAAATATTATTTTCCATGCTTGTAAATTTATATTTATCTCGAGACATGATCATGGTCTATTCGAACTACTCGGAATTTATTGAAAACGATAATAAATATTATATTTATTAAAAAATATTTTTTTGAAAACCAAGTAAATAAATATTTATTAAATATAAAACAAATATTGTACAGACTATCCAGCAAATAAATATTTATTAAATATTCATGAAAATCATTGAATTATTTATTTAATAAAAAAATAATTACTTATTACCTTGTGAATATTATCGATTAAAAAATCGTGAATAATATATTTCCACATTCATGATAATAACATTTTTATAATAATTAAATTAAAATAGAATTTAGTCGAGATCAATGGAAACACATAGTGTGTGACCCTCTAGGATCCATTCTCATTGGTATTAGGTTGGTAGGATTAAAGTACAATATTACTATCTAGAAATATGTTAAGGAACCCAAAAGAAAAAACTTAATGTAGGAACGTAGCCACCATAGACTAATGCTCACTATGTAATATAGTCTTTTGTTCTCAATATCTCATCATGTAAGTTTCACATCTGTGAAATGAACCTATATACTTAATACGTCATTCATTGACTATTGGAAATAATTTTTGATACATTATCGATATAAAATTTAATATGAAGGTTGTATTTCAATCAAAGGGTGGATGTATCAACATCAATTAATATTGATGGGTCAAATCTTTCCTTGAATTATAATTTATGACACACATATTTTATCCATCTTTTCTATGATCTTTTATCATTAGAATTTATGAGATACATCTATGTTCACGAGTCATGACATACATTAATTATAATCATAAAATTTTAGGACCACTCTATAGGCCCACTAATATGAATATTCAACGAAATAAAGACATGTTAAATAACTACTATCATGTATGCTCTCATAATATCATATCATGGGGATTTTCAAGTGAGAACTTAATGAGAATAAGCATCAACTTCTTACGAGTACTAAAATGTGATGATATATATAATATGTGTATTATCATAGGATGTAATCTGACTATATACCTATTTTTAAGAGTATTGTCATTGAATTTGTAGGTTCTCATCCTAGCTAGAAATTTTTATGAATTTATCAATGTGACATATACTTTAGAAAATTATCACATAAATGTTATATAGAAGAAAAATCAATATGTGTTGATATTTTATATTAATATCTACTCCTTTGAATTTTCATGTAATCTAAAGTAAAAAACGAAGTCGGTTTAGGGAACCAAATGAAATAGTACCTAAGGTACATGTTTTCATTGGACCTCCATGTGGTTTAACAACAAGGTAACTGTGCATAATTTAGAGATGATTTAAAAAGTCCCTCAGTCTATCATATGGTCCGACCACATGATGATGAGAAGCTACTTTTGAAGCTCCACGTGGTTTGACTATGTGATGACGGAGCATCATTAAAAAATCATTGTGTGGTTCTTCACCTACCCATGGTATGGCCCTATGATGAATGTATACTTATTGGAAATATGCAATGTCCTTATAGGGACTCTTATTAACTATTTGGCATCATACCCATATATTTTTAGAAGATTGTGACTAATGGGTGCCTATAAAAACCCAACTCCCTCTCAAAAAATAGACATAGATATAGAAGATAACATAGAAAAGAATTATACTGAGTCAAGAGCATAGATTTTTCTCTTTTGTAAATTTCATTACATGGGTAACCAAAAATGTAAATACCTACCCTCCTGGAGGTGAACTAACCATGTAGATTCTAGATAACCCTTCCAAGGCCATCCAATACCCTAGAGGATAGATAACCATGTAGAGTCCCATTCAACCTCATAGAGGATGGCAAGACATTTGGAGGCCCATCAAGCCCCATAAAGGCGCATAAAACCAAAAAGATCCCCATATGACCACATGGAGGACTAGAATACCATTATATTTCCTATACATGAGGTTCATATCCTGATATTCAATCTATAAAATTTTTATCTTTGTGGAGATACCCCCTAATCAAAGGCTATTTGGACATGTAGTGGCCCATATAATGCTATGAAGGACCTCAAATCCAAGAAGAGCCCCATTAAACAACCTTAACTCATAATATACTATGTGATGGCTTATCCATGAGGTTCATATCATGAAATCCCCTCTACAAAATTCTTCAATTTTAGGAGCTTCCCCTTATCTGACCACATTACCTTCCTTTGTATTTTTTCAATCTACTTTATATAATTGACACTAGACTATATAGATTATAATTAATTATACAATGGTATATATAAATATTATTTAATAATCATGATACCAAAACCAAAACACCAATTTTCTATGTATATGATATTAAATCCCATAGAGCATAATAATTGAAATTTAATCTAAAATTTCACCCCTTTACCACAAAATAAGGAAATAGAGAACGGTCAAATTATACAATTATTTTCTCATTTATTTCACACTTATAATTAATCAACCATCTATCATTAGGGTAAACAGTATATTTTTGACATTACTCAGTATGATTCACAATAATGTATTTAATCTATAAGATAGTCTCGGAAAAGGAAATAGTTCTAAGTAAAATGTATGTATGAATTTGTTCTCCTATCCTATTCATTAAATGGTCATTTATAGAGTAATTAACATGTCTCAGGGACTGATTACCATTAGAAAGTATGATAATATTATAGAAATAATTAATACTGAGTGAATACACATCGATAGATATAGTTTTTATGATATCCAATGTAAAAAAACAAAATTACAATGTATACAACGATGAATTTTCTAATCAACTGAAGTTAAAAATAAAAACACTAAATTTGGAAACAATTTTATGTACTATTGAAACTAAAGAGACTTTTATTATCCATAACACCCAACCATTCATCCATAAATACCCCTTAAAATTCTAATATTTATAATAATTTGAAACACATCATGACATGAAATTATGGCATGAAACCTGTGTAACATTGAAAACATAATTAAAAAACATAAAATATTAAAAAAAAATAGGAAATAACCATGGTGAAATCAAAATTATTGAGATATTTTTTTAATGTATTTGAGATCATATTTTCTTAACTTACCATTTTGACATAATGAAAACATCATTACATCATGAATTTCCCAAACTAATGTAAAATTAATTTCTTTTATAACTTCACAAATCTAATCAAACTTCAAGGAATCAATGAGGACATTTACAAAAAATAAAATTTGAATCGAAATTTAAATACCATGAATTAATGCACTCATGGAACCATTTGTTGTGAACTTCCTAGAATATTTTTTTATAATCAACATTAATAGATAGATTAATGTGTATTAGAGTACTCTACCCCTTGGAATAATTATTATTACTATGTTTTATAATTATCAGTTGAGATATCTTCCACTCCATACTTATAGAATCACATTATAAGGGAACATTAATCTACCCCTTTTAGATTTATTAGAAATATGAATTAAATCCTATTAAAATATTTAACTACTAACCAATCCCAATATCTCTATTTCAAAGGAAACACCCCCTGAAACATTTCTCAACATCATTAACAATAAAACATATTAATAATTATCCCTCTTTTCTATAATTTGTCCCAACTTATTCTCTCTTACTATTAGTAAATGCGATTGTTTGAAAAAAAATAAAAAACAAGAAATCACTCGGATTTTGGTAGAGAATTCACTAAAAAACAATACCAAGTGATATAAAGAGTCTGTAATTTATATATTTATCATGATTCTCTTGAATTGATCATTTTTTTAATCATACATCAAGTTAATATAATGATTATCTAGATTATACTTGATGAAGTGATATTTGATATCAATAAGTTTTGACCCTGAATGTTACATCAAATTCTGTAATAAATTTAATTCATTTTTCTTATCATGCATAATTATCAAATTATCTATGATTTACAATATTATATATTGAATATGTTACTTCATCTAAATCATTTGAGATCTAGTTTGTGGTAACACAATATACCATTCTTTAAATTTTAATAATGTGATACAATTTTACTTCTTGGAGTACCAATCTATACATCTTCTTATAATAAATAATACTTATCCAAATTAGATTTATGATATCAAGCTATACCAACCCAATCAACATTGTAAAAACCATAAACCTATAATGATTTATATTTATCACACCATAATATATACTTGATAATTTCTTGAAATTGTAAATGATCTACTCTACATCCATAAGACATGAATCCTTTTGTTTGCAATATAATAAAGAAAAAATTATATATATATATAAAATATCATGTATTAATTCCATAAAGAAAATTAGGTTATCAATTAGAGTTTTTAACTATATTTGATCAAAGACATTTCTTTATTCATGCATTTAATATTTAATCCATGTAAAATTTATTTTTGATAAATTTATCATGTATTACAAACCCAATATTTTTAGAAAAACATGGTCATATTTTTCTGGGGAAATAGAAATTAAATACATTGTATTATAAATTTCATAACCGATGAAGAATTTCATCCCCCAATTATGGATATTTTATTGTGTTTCGTAATATAGTAAGTAATGTTTTCATAATTCAACACTTCATTTCCAAAAAAACAATGTCATCAACATACACAATAGTAATGATTGATTTTGTTTTATTTAATTTAACATAAAAATTATTATCCACATCGAATCTCTTGAAATCAATACCCTTAAGGTTTCTATTGAACATAGAATTTCATGATAATGGTGAGTGTTCCATTATAAAAAAACATTACAATATTGAACACATAATATATAATTTCATCAAGAATAAATCCCCTATCTATTTTATTGTATACAAATTCTTCAAGTGATCTATTTTAAAATGAAAACATACAATTTTTTTTTATAAAAATAATTTTTTTAAAAAAATTAAATTTTTATTTAGATACATATCACAATGAAAAATTTTAACATTTTAAACCAGGTGACTAGAATGAAAGTTTTATAAAAATTAAAACCTTAAATTTGAGATTATCTTATGTAAAATATTGGTGTTTCTTCCATGATACCACTCATTTATTATTAAATTTATTTTTTAAAAACAATTATGTACCAATTATATTAATCTAGTTATCAAAAATACCAAATTTCTATGCATCATTATTATCAATATAATTTTATTCATCCAAAATATTAGAAATCGAATCCTTGTGTTATAAATACTATTCAACACATTTCTGTATATGCAATGAAAGTAGGATTCTATAATTAAAATTCTTAAGGATCATCATATTTATACAACACATCAAATATCTCTAATTATATTTTAAATATCTAAATTTTTTCTAGTATTTGGAAATGAGATCCTTTTTGTTTTGGGCCTTCCTCAAAAAATGAAGTTATTTAATGGAACTGGAAATTTTATAAACTAATAATACCAGTTAATTTAGTACCTTTTTAATGCTTGTATCCACTATAATCTTCCTCAATCCCATCATCAAACAATATTAATTTCCATGAAATAGCTTAATCCTCCATGAAAATAACATCATATATTGTAGCCATCATCTGGACATTATTATTATAACACTATTAACTTCAACCTCTAGTTATAATGTAAATAAATATTCCTTCATTAACTCATTTGTAATGTTTTCCTAGGTTTATAACTATAAATTATTATATAACATGGTATATCAAAAACTCTCAATATCATGAAGTAAAACATCTTTTCTATCACATATCATAAGTGGAATTCATTGAATTTAGTCAAAATATACCGAATAGAGATTGTAATTAGTTGTTGTTGTACCTTTTTTAAAAATAATTTTAATGTTACAATCTCCAACAACATGGATCTTCTCATATCAACTAATCTTTGATTCTTCACATCATCCACTCCATTTTTAGGCATGTATGGGGTGTTGTATTCATGTAATATTCTAGGATTCTACAGATATGTTTTAAATTGTTCGTTGATATAGTTTTATACATTAGTGGATCAAAAAAATTTATAAGAGTACCACATTTGATTTTCAATAACTCTTAAAAAATTCATCAACCACACAAGTACCTAATATTTACACACCATGAGAAAAACAGACACATGAGTAAAATCATTAATAAAAATAATTAAATTCATTTATGTGTTAGTTTTTTTAATTTCTCTAGGAAACAAATTTCCGGGTTCATGAGTTAATGATTCCTCATTGTGTTTATATCTTAAATCATACGGATTTTACTCATCATATTTACTTTGATACTAACATCATAGGTTTTTATTATTTCACAATTCATCTTTTGAATGTTTATCATAAATTTATATTTTAGAATTATACTAATGTTAGTCTAGCCTAAATTACCCAATATTCTATTCTTTATCAATTTTTATTCTTTATCACTCAAAAAAATATGATTTTCCTTCATTAATTATTTGGAATAAGTTTATGTTTAATAGTTTTCCTTACATGACTACTGATATATCCTTAAACCATCATTTGACGCATCCATTCTTTAATAAAATCATTTTCATTTTCATTATCAAAAATTTGAGATATAGTTATGATATTTTGTCTCAATCCATCAATAAAGGGAATATCACTCTAATTGAACTTCTTATGACTAATTTGTATGAATCCCATTATTTTAAAATTCATATAATAATCATTTAAAAAATTCATAGATCCTTCATTATATTTTTCAATGTAATTTAAAATATTTATATTTCCAATCATATATAGCAAATAATTATTTAAAAAGATCAAATGGTTTTCATAGTTTAATAATTTATATGTAACCTCAAGAAGAATTAAATTATCTTTCTAACTTATCATATTCTTTTATTTTTTGTTACACATTTTTCTAAATTAATCACTAATTATATAATGAATTTATTTGAAATAATTCTAAATTATAAACACCTACCAAATGATTATTCACGAACTACACAATTCTTTTACATTTACCCTTCACATTGGGTTGTTTTATATGTTTATTTATTCGTTTTTAACATTATTGACCCTCAAATCATAGAATATCGTTAATTGAGGAAAATATATATTGTACAAACAGTTATTCCATATTTCTATAGACACCACTGCACCAAAATCTTACTTAAAATCATGATCTAAAAGATAATCAAGAATTTTTATTAATAAAATCCACTTTAAATGGTGAACTTCTTACAAAGAAATAAAAATCATAAAACATCCACTAAGAGGATGTATGAAATGTGTTTTGGAGGTTCATTATATAATATATAATGTGGAAGGAAACTATTAAAGTGAAATATCTATAATTAGAAAACCAACATGTATAATATGAAGAATAAAATACATGAAATAACGTATCTGTGTAATACACTGCCCCAGAATCCACTAAACTGATTCCCCTATCTGGTATTCATCATGGCATCAACCATAGATTTTTTATGTTAGTGGTTATTTATTAGTAATGAGATAATATAGGTGGTTTAGTTGGGGAGACTATTCCCTCTTAACTAGAGTACCCAATATAAATGAAAATAAATAAATTCGATAAATGAAGAAAAATAAATAGCACATCAAGATAAGTAAATGGATGGTGCTAAAATAATTAAAAAATATTTTTTATAAATATTTTAATAGTGATATATATATATATAAGAAATCATATATAAATATAAAGATTGTTAAAACAAACCAAATATAAATAAAAGGAAGATGGCCAAATTCATTGTAACCCATAGTCGTATTGATCTCAAGCCTAACACCCATATCCCAAGCTCTATCCTATCCATAAATTCATGCACTAACCATTGTTCATGAAATGAACTTATTACATGAAGCCAAGAATCATCTATGTAGGTGACCAAGCATCTTGTAATCTTGAGTAGGGTGTAAGTATATCTTAGCAGACCACCACCAATGGTGTCTAATGAAAATACAGACAATGAAAGAGTTAGGGTGTGTGATAAATTAATAAACTAGCATTGTAAATAAGAAGTTGAAATATCTAGATCCATGTTGATCCTCAGGTCTTAAGGGGAAAACACAGGTCGACAATACCATATTTTCTCATCACACATATCTACTAACAAGGTAACGACATCATATCACAACATGGTTCCAAGGTTATATGTTGAAAAAAACATAGTCAGTGAGATATAGAGGAATCCATGTGGCTCAAACAAGAATTCCCTCCTAGCGATACCTAGGTAAGTTATGTTTTGGATCTAACCTCAAGGGTTTTCCCAGGAAATCAAAAAACACGTCTCAATAAGAATCCATGGTTCACACCATAGGCATTATATACCAATACCAATCTATTCAAATCTAGGGAACCCGTCCTATGACATTAAAAAAGTGAAACCCTTAACAATAAATGATTGTCACAACTAGACCCACCGGGGTCAAACGTGTGACTACCCCATTCCCACATCTAAAGGCCAAGGGCTGAAGACCTGGGCCAAGTACGCATATCCCAAAAATATGAGGAATTATCCTTAAATATATATAAACACTTACACATCTCCAAGCCCACATAATGATAAAATATAAAATCACTGAAAATTTGCATGCATACATCTAATTTCCCACCACAGAGTATGAAAATAAAGTACTAAAAAAGTAAAAGGGTCCAAATAAAAACCCAAACAAGAACTGTAACGAGTTCAACCTACTCTAGGGGTGATAAATAAATTCAAAGGCAACCTCCTGGTAAATACATTGTTCTTACAAGATCCAATTATGCTTCACCATCTCCATGTCCCCCAAGGACACTGTCAAAAGGGTCTTCATCTACATAAGAAATGACATTTGTTGGAAAAACCCATGCCGGTGTGAGTATAAAAATAACCATTATGATACACCAAAAACACAAAACAAAAAATACAAAGTATATTTATCTCAATGTAATGATATAACAATAAATGAATGATAAAAATTCATAGATATAATCAGGAAAGACACCACGCCACCAGGAATTTATAACAAACTACGATCTTTAGGATTCTACTCGAAGCAATTATAATTCTTATATAATCCACTCCACATGCCATTTTTTCACCAAAAACAATCAATGAAGAGATTTCGATCCTTGGTCCCCACCAATTAAAAATCACTTCCATTAGATGACCATGATACTCAGATAGGGTCTCACACCCAAAACAACTGCTGGGAAAACACTAACATAGTACTGATCAACCCATTACATGTGTGATTGTATTACAATGATACCACAAACCCTACCGATATGTACTGAATGATAGAGGATCAATTCGCTGCTAAAGGAGGTCATGTAGATTCAAAAAAAATACAATCATGCATATAATGATGATATAGGATGTCAATCTAGTCTTATAGAGGGATTCCATGAGGTAAAGGGCCAATGTTTACACACTCAACAAATAAAAGTCCAAACTAAGGAATTGAAGAGCTAAAAACACTCTTGAAGGGGGTAAATGGTGTGTACATAGGGTACACAACATGTCCATCTATCCCCAAGTATGCCCATGTGGTAAAGCCTCATATGAAATATAAATCTATGAATACATGATATCATGGATATGTACATAGTGTGTAGAGATCACATGTCACCATGCCCATTTTGTTTGGCCATGTCCATGTACTCTGACTTACATATGTACCAACCCTTGTACAGGTGGCCATGTCCATATACACCAGACCAGATCTGTGTCTGATTACATGACATACCTCCAACTATGTACTTTGTATTGACACTGTGTACATCCTGAAAATCATGTTGATCCATCATATTAAGGACACAAGTCATGTGAATGATTCCCATGGAATGTGATATTTACCTCTGGTTGAAACCCTTGTACAACAACCAGTGGATCCACAAAGTGTGTAACACCAGATTACATGCCATGTACATATATATTTTCTAGATCCCATGGGATCTCATCTGGGTCTTCAACATACACATGCAATTTCATATTTTTCGCCAGAGATTATAGATCTATGGTAGGATAATCCTATCATCACTAGAGATCATGCATCTGGGATCCAAATCTTCTTTTTAATTTTCTACTCACACAATACGTAGTCAGATTGTACATCGTTTGAGAAAAATGAGGAACACCTAATTTGATATCCTCAACATCAATCCATCAATCATTTTCATCTATTCTCAAATCACAATAGCCATCACACATTGTACCCTTTGTTTCAATATATTGTTATAACGAATGGCAATGCAACAAATTTTAAAAATGATATTAGTCGAACATTTATCCAAAATAAATACAAATGATGATCAGACAAAAAGAAATAGGCGAGATATCTATAATCTATAAAATATGATGAATGAGACATAGAATTTATTTTCATATATTCTTAATCATATAGGAAGGTGAATTAAGTGGATAAATCATAAAAAATGTATAAAATTCAATTAATTTAATTCTTCTGATGATGCGTGTATCATTTTTTTATGGGAATTGATCCACATTCAAACGAGTTTAATGAAAAGTATGGAAAATATAGAATCAAACATCCTTCCTAGAGTTTCGATTGATCCTTTATGAAGAACAGTTTCATTGTCATTTTTTATGAGACCCACAAAATCCTTTGGCACATAAAAAAATGACATAATCTAGATACATCATCATTCAAAAATAAATCACCCCAACATTCTCTCCCTAGGTCTCCAAGGTTTAGTGGGAATCCTTGGGAAAATACTAAATCCATATAATTATAGAGGAGTTTGGATTTGTTAAAAAATAAACTAAATTATAAATTAATTTGTTTATTTTATTCATTTATTCCCGTGATGACTTTTTCACAAATGGATTATGCTTACACATATTATTTTGTGCCTAGGGTAAAACTCGCATTCTGAAATCAATGGTACCCTATGATTTATGATCTATCCATCATTTAAAATTTATTCCAATTTTTTAGGAAAAGTACATGGGTATTCTTTTAAATATACTTCAAACATTTATTACAGGTATACTGGGACTCGTAATTTAAAATTGTCTTAGTTTCTTGTCTCAAAAATAATCCTTATAGTATATAAAAAACCATGGAAAATATGATTCATTACATTATCCCCACCTTAGGTATTTTCACCCAAAAAAGAGAAAAAACTTAAAAAAGATGTTGGTATTGGGATAAAATATGGGCCTTCTACTCCCAGTTTCTCTCATGAAGATTCTCAAGCAACCACCGTACACACAAAAGGTAAATCAGTCACCCATGAAGGATCCTCTCATACTGATCCAGGATCTCCAATAGGCACTCTACAAATTCAGTTCCATCATCGATGCCCAGATATCCCTAGTCAATAACATGTGATGGTTCTTCTATGTACCTCCTTAATTTTGAAACATGGAAGATTTTTTGTACCATGTCCAAATATAGTGGTAGATACAAATGGTATGAAACATCACTAACTCTATTTAGTATCTGAAAATGAAAAATGAATGTTGAAGATAACATTTTGATCTGTCAAAATCACCTCAATACACATCTTTGTGAGTCCTATGGGAACACATGGTCTACCTCCTCGATCTCTAGATGTCTCTATAATTGGTCCACATAAGACTTATGATATATCTATGTAGTCACCATCCACTCTTTCAAGATATTCTTCTTATCTATAGTACCCCGCACTAACTATAGTCCCATGAGTGTTGAATCCCTTAGATCTATCCAAAAACGTGGTGACCTACATGGTCTCTTGTAAAAAGCCTCGAATGATGTCATACAAATGATGGAATGGTACATGTAGTTGATTTAAAACAACACCAAGGGTAGGAGACCATCCCAACTATAGCCAAAGTCCATATTGTAAGCCCATAGTATTTCCAACAAAACCTGAATAGTTTTCTCTATCCGGTCATCATTCTAAGAGTGAAACACATTGCTCAAGTGTATCTAAGTCTCAATGGCCACTTGTAATCCTCTACATAACTTGTATGTGATGCAAGCGTCAAAGTCAAAGATAATCATTGAGGAAACTCAATAGAGTTAGACTATCTCATGCATGTAAAGGCATCACAAGTTCTCATCAAAACTTTACTCTGGAATATCTAGGAAGTGGCCTAACATGTTTTCTAAGTCTATTATCTCCCAAATTTGATAGTGTCTTTTTTACATATATGGTAAATTCATCATGAAATTTATGGATATTTTATCCCTCTTCCACTCTGGAACCTCAAGGGTGAGAGTATCAAGTCAATGTAATTGTATCAATATGATGTGGTGGAGGAGAATCAGTGATACATATTTCTATTAAATATTTATGAAACAACCCTTTCGTATTTTTAATGATCCAATTCCCAAATAAAAACAATTCAACTACACATCCAAAGGAACAAAAGTATTTAAAAGGATAAATAATAAATAAAAATATCTACATCCGTGGTATGGTTTGGAAGTGATCCAATCCTAAATAATCCAGTAGAAATCAATCCTTGTCATACAATGAGTAGGATATACCTTTTCACTCATGTATCACTATGAAAATAATTCCAACAATCTGTATGTGACTTCTTATCACAAATAGGTCAATACAAAATTTATGTAAAAAATCATGTTACATGTTCTTTTTTATATTTTTCAAATTTATTAAATTATAAAAAAACAACTTCAATTTCTTACCCAGATGATGGTAAGAACTTCTTAGACATTGTTAAGAATAAATCTGTCCAATTTTTCCTATCATTTTCTCCAATTAGAATTCCTCTGAGTATGATTCTCCCTGATATGATTCTTCCCATTATGATTCTCTCCAATACATAAACTATTAAATTGATATAATATGGTAGAGATGAATTGGAACCAAAGAAATTTTGAGAATGAAAAATTTAGTACGATTATCCCTATATGTTTCTTCCTCATCCTAGAAATCATAGTATGAAAATCAAGTATCCGATTATCAATCCTAATATGTTGATCAGTTGAATTTTATTGGCAATCTAAATATACTAATCAGCCGAGTTGGATAATTACTGAGTATAAAGATCACCTGAATAAAACATTGTGATCTTGTCTCTTATCTTCCACTTCAATCCAATATAAATTTTCAAAATAAATCTAAATACAAAAATCATCTTCTTCTCCATAAAAAATCAGATCCCCTCTCTCTTCTATGGTTAAATGTTCATTTTGTCATCAAAATAGTACAATTTACTTCTCCCCTTGTATAGGTGACCCATGATAGATTTCGTATGAATCCAAAAATCATTCCCTCACACATAAACTCAACGAAATGAAAATTTATCATATAATATTGAGTGAATTTTGAATTTTTCAATGCATCTCAATTTTTCTCAAATCTTATACAATCTTCACTGCTTCTTTAGACATTAATTTTCAATTCCCAATACTTTTTCAATTCATAAGTCTAATTTTCTTATGTAGGTTTATTCAAAAGAAATATTTTTATCAATTTAATATTTAAATTTATGAATAAATGGTTACGATTAGGAATTTTGAATACAATCATTATTTAGAATACCAAGCTAGCCCTTGATAACATATTTAGAAAACTCTACATACAACCCACTTTTACAAATCAACTTCTACTCTTGAAATAGTTGAAAACCAAAAAATAAATTCCACCCTATTGAAATGGTTCACAACAATTTTCATCTCATTCTTTCCATCTCTTTTAATTCATCGGTCTCAAGAAATTTTTTATATGATAATGCTGGAATATTGATTCTGATCAGAAGATTCTTTCTTTTTTGAATATGATACCACTTAAAACTTCTTTATCTTTTCCTATAAAATTCATTATCATGCATCTGAATATGTTTGAGAATCAGTTGTAATAGTGTATAACAGACATTTCCAATCAACTTCATTCTCATGCCTTTGAATAAATTTGAGTATCGGCTAATACAATGTCGGACATTCAACATAATGTATTAACACTTTCTAATCATCCAGAAACATATTTCATTCCTTCTCATCCCAAATATGATTGAAATGAGGATGATATTTCTGAGAATGATTGACCTAGATATTATTATCCAAGGTATGATATTTTGAGTATGATTTACAAAAATCTTTTCTTCATATCCTATCAAATATAATTAATCTAAATACAATTGGAAAAATCTCTATGTTCTCTTCTACTTGGATATGATTATTCTGGGTATTAATATTTTTTTTATTGGATGAATCTCTTTATTCTCTTCCACCCAGATATGATATATCTGGGTATGCTTTTAGTTAATTCTTTTCCCTTTTCTTCCATCAATATTTTATGATATTTTCTTCAATAAACTTATGATTTATGTTAATTACAAACCCGAAAATCATTGCCTCGTTTATTTATCATAGTTGTACTGACTCTGATATGATCACTTCATTCGTACCACATCAATAGTGAATTCGATGACCATTTATGTCAATCAAGATTCATTCTACATGTGACTGATTCTCTCATTATATATTACCATCAACTTCTCATTATGATCTTCTTCCCAATCCAGAACCATTGTAAATCTGATCAGATCATTTTCATTCAAAAAAATTATACTCATTATGATGGAAAACGTGAGTGTATTTGCTTTGAAAAAAAATATTATTTAAACTAAATATAATTTAAGGTGATATATATTTTATATTTCATCATCAAAATTCTTGAAAAAAAAACATTTGAAAACAAACACCTTCCACTTTAGTTTTGTCCTTACAATTTCGCAATTTGGATGTTGTTATCAACTAAGATTCATAAATCACAGAACTTTTTATCCTCATGAAATGGATTAAATATCAATAATTCTATTCCTACATGATCAAACATATTATAATAAATAAGATCAATTGATAGAAAAACCATACTATTTGAATGTAGTGATTATGAAAACCTTTTTTTCCTTCTCTAACTATTCTTCAAACTCATTTTTTTATATCCTCCCTAAAATAGAATACAATTTATTTTCGTATAACCACTCTAACAAATAGTTAAAGTAGTTCACTCCCAAAATAATTTTGAATTCACAATTTACCCACAACTCCCCCTTTTTACATGCATCAATTATATAGATTTATGAATTAATTCATTCTCCCCATTGACAACACTATCCAAATGTAAGATTACAGAGGATAAAGAAACACATACCTAAACCATGATATAAAATACAATAGACACCCATTATCAACCACAATTTAGAAAATGATTCCTTCGGTAAAGTTTTATTGAATATGACATCAAATTGTTCTGATATTGGAACATATTGTAGCATCAACTCATTATACTCCCTATTCTCTTTGATGAAATAATATTTGATATCCATATTCTTTGAATGAGATTTTATAACGGTATTCTTGGTGATATTGGTTGAAATTCGATTATCACAACCCAAGAGAAAGCGTAAATTCACTTCAACAAAGAAGTATTCTAATTGAGTTTTCATCCAAATAATTTGGGTATTGTCTTGAGTGGCAGAAACATAATCAGATTTATCCATACTATTTTTACTAAATTTTTTTCTTTGAATTCTAACTAACACAATTCTATCTCAGAATTAAAACTCCTAGAAATGTAGATATTCTATAATCAATATTTCTTACCAAATCAGAATTAGAATACCCAAAAAATTAATAATATCTAAAATACCGTACCAAATTCTGAATTCTATAGTGCCATTGATGTATTTGAGAATTATTTTTCCAGCAAGTAAATTTGATTCTTTTACAAAATTCTAAAATATTGCCAATAAGGTAAAATTATAAACAATGATAGGTCTTGAGGCAGTCAAATACAATAAATTTCCAATCAATTTTTCTAAATTCTTTCTGATCAATTTCTTTTCTATATCTATCTTTCGATAAAAATATTTCCACTGAAGTATGTGTGGATATAATTTTTGAATTTTCCCTATCGAAACTCTTAAGAATATCATTATCACATTTTACTTGAGAAAGGTCATTGTAATCATTACATTGTTGTATTTTTATCCCTTGAAAATATTTCATTTCCCCCAATATTGAAATTTCAAAAAAAATCATTTCATAAAAAAACTTTTCAAAAATTCATTCATTATTCTCAATAAGGATAATTTCAACAACATAAACAATTTCAATTAAATAACACTCTTGACTTTAATTGATGTAGATATTTCTATCCACACTTCCTTTTTTAAATATAATCTTCTTTAATCATGGATGTAATTTGAAATATCATGCCCTCAGAGCTAGTTTTATCCCATAAAAGGATTTATTCAATCATTACACGTATCATTAATCATTCCAAATATCATATCAACAAGCTTGTTCAATGTAAACTTCCTTATCAATATCCCCTTTTAGGAATATATATTTCACATCCATTTGAAAAATATGGTGACCTCATTGTGCAGAAATCACAATAAATATTTTAGTTGTTTCTAAACTATCCACTGGAGAAAAGGATTCGTCAAAATCAATACCTTCAGATTGTTAATACCCTCTGTATTCCAATCATTAATTCTTTCTTATCACTTCACCTTCTTCATTCATCTTGTTCCAGAAAACCCACTTTATACCATTAATTTTTTTGTTTTCAGGACTGGGTTTGAACTCCCATGTATCATTCTTTTCAATTTGATCTAACTCTTCATTCATAGCCTAAAACCATTATAGAAGCTCAAAATATTCTTTCTCATCATTCAGCACCACCATTGAATACAATGATATATGTGTAATTTCATGAATTGTTCTTTTTTGTTTAAACGTTCTTGAGTAGGAATAAAATTGTCTATATCCTTATCAGAATTTTTTTATTCAACTTGTTGAACTTCATTTTCTACTGGAATATGTTTTTCTTTCTCTCTTATTTCAATTACATTAACATTAAAAGAATCAAAAATCCATTTCCTCTCTTTTTTAATAATCTATATCATATTCCTTCTAAAGAATATCCTAGAACGATTTCATCCTCACCTTTTTTCTCAATCATTCAAAAGTTCAACCTTTCTTCTTTATAAAATAAGGACTCATGAAAACTCTTAATCGTTTTAGATTTGAAAATTGGCCATAAAAAATTAGTATTGATTCATTCCTCATATTGTCCTATAGAATCATTGGTTTTGAATGTAAACAATTATACTCATGGTTTTTCTCCAAATGTGATGATATAGACCATGTTCAAGTAACATAGTTCTTACTATTTCAACCAAACATCTATTATTTTATTCAGAAACCCCAAATTATTGAGGAGTATATGGGGAACGATACTCATGATGAACTCCATGCTTCTATATATATCATTCAAATTCATCACTTCTGAATTCACCACCATTGTCAGTTCTCAATTATTTCACAGAATACTCATATTCTTGTTCATCTTTCCTTTTAAAACTTTTAAAAATTTCCTAAGCATCTATCTTATGTTTCATACACATAACAAAAGTAATGAGAGTAAAATCATCTTTAAAAGTGATGATGTACTTATCTACTTTTGTTAATTTTGTTCTTATTATCCTGTATATATCAAAATAAATCATCTCCAAGGATTATTTTGAATAAATCGAAACTTTATTTTTCACTTCATTTGTAATATTCTATTTCTGATAAATAGTTCTACACAAATATATTCCTATTGGAAGAATAAAAATGTATCAAACACTATATATTTTATATAAAATTTAATGGTTTCTTAGAAACATTTTTCCCAACCTTTTTTGCCCCAATTGATTTTCTTCCACCATTCTCATGTAACATGTATTTTTTTGTTTCACAAATCTAAAAAAATTCCATTTATACATTGGCCTCTAGTAACAATAATACCATATTCTTAACATTAAACAAAAAATCCATATTTAATGAAGATAGATTTGTTAGACTCATCCCATAATTATGAAATACATATCATGCTGTGTTTCCTCCCATCAAAGTACAAATTGTTTTTGGATTTCAACATCTCTTTTCCAATGATGGCTCATCTAACACCAATAATTCTCATGGATTCATAATTTCCAAATGTCATTGTGACATATATGAAGACATTAAAATTATTAAACAATTTCAAATCTCTATTAATATCAAAATAACACCCATTATCAAGGATCCAAAGTTGTTCTCCTTTTGTAGAATTTATTACTGTTTCAACAACTATATCTTTTTCATCTTCCCATTCATTATTTACCGTCATCTATTGAGAATTTTTACAAATATTATATTATTCCATAAACAAAAAAAGTCAACATTTTTTAAGCTATTTGAGTTGTTTTCAAATTTATAATATAGTTTCCAAATGTGGGAACCTATTTTCAATCTTCACTCCAATGTTTTCATGTTTCATTAAAGCAATATTCATATACTTATTCATTTGATGGAATTGTATCTCCCTCAAACCATTCATTTCATAACATGTGGAATAATATTAATGTTTTTTATTCAAGAAAAACATATTTTATATATTTTGGAATCCCCCACAATACCTTAAATAGCTATAAAATTACTATGTTTCTCTAAAACATCTATACTGACCGAAATTGTGAATAAGATTCTCAGCCACATTGTTATATTTCTTTTCAAATCCAAGAATATTTATATTATCAAATAGAGTCTAATTTTTATTTTTTAAATTATCAGTGGAAGAAGTGTTTTATGCTTTTATATAATCATATAGTTTAAAAAAATACTTAGGGTTATTTAAGAGTTTTGAATTCTGAACATTGTTGGTCTTGGTCACATACATAACTTTACTGAAATTATTCATTTTATAAAAAATTACATATTTCTTCTCACCTTTTGAATGTAAAATTTGTTGAACCACATCTGGTTACTCATTCTGATAACTCTCACCAACATTATTAATAGTGTTTTAAAACATGTATTTTTCAATTCATCTTTAAAATGTTTTTATTGGACATGTTCCAACTAATCTTTTTTTGTCTTAAGCTTAACCTCTGGATGTTCATTACAAATTTTTTTTATTCCGTAACTGATTTATTCAAGTCATCAATCTCTTTCACCAGCCTTATATTCTCATCATCAAAACCATTTTGATTTCTTGGTGAGGAACATTTATATTTCAACTATTTTTTCTTTTCAATCTGACTGATATATCTCATACAATTGTTCAACTCCACATTAAAATGATGTTAAATTTGTGTTTCTTCATCTTCAGAAATCATTCTTATGAATTCTTCATCATTTAATGTTGCAATAAAAGTATTTTCAATACCATACTCATAAGATTTTTTGGATTCATAATCACTACCTTCTTCTTATACATCATTAGATATGAATCATATTCTATTTTATTTGAATAACTTTCATTCATTCCATATTAATTTCTTTTTTTCATTGTCTCCCTATTTATTCAACGATTTTCTTATCATTCATTATTATCCCTCACTATCCTCTTATTTCATTCTTAATGGAAAATTGGCCACAATGTAACCAATGGCTCCACAATCAAAATATTTCAAGGTATGTTTCGCTTTTTCTTTCCATGTACCTCATTTCCCATTTTCTGATCGCAATGTTAAAATATTAACAGTATTTATACATTACTCGTCATTAGAATCATATTCCCTGACATTATCTTAAATAATAATCTTATTTGGATATTATTTATTATTTCCTTGAAATACAGTTATCTATCAATGTTTATTTATTCTCAAAGCTTTGTCCTTCTTATTTCATAATTAATGAGAGTGTAATGAAAATCATCAGGAGATAAATTTTTATGATATTTTTCATCCAATGAAGTAAAATTTTAATCAAAATTATCAAGAAGGGTTCTCAAAATCTTTTCAACAACTATAAAATCATATAATATAACACCAAGACATCTGATAGAACTAACAATGTCATTTACCCTAGTAAATAATTTCCCAACAGATTGGAACTCACCCATCTTCATTTTTTTATACATCAATATCCAAATTTGATGTTTTTCCGTCTTCAATTTTGTATTTCCTTCATATATGTTTTCCAATTTATCCCTTATACTTGTGGTTGTGGAAACACCATTAACCTTTAGGAATTCAATTTCCATAAGTGATTATAATATATCATCTATTTCCTTTCTATCATTCTTTTGATTTTTCGTATGAACAAATATAAGAGCATATTTAAAATAAATAGGAGGAACCCCATCTGTTGCAGCTTCAATAACATCATATCCACTATACATTATATAATGAAACATTTTATCTTTCCAGATATCATAATTCTTTCCATAAAAAACTAAAGTACATTTACTTTTCACATAATTCAAATTCTCCATCGGCAACGAATAATCAAAGTGAACATGTACTCTGATACAAGTTGAGAGTTCTCAGTCAATGTAATTGTATCATTGAAAAGGGGAGGGATGAATCAATGATACTTTTTTCCTTTATGATTCCTTAAAACAAACTTCTCCTCCTATTAAACATTCAATTCCATACTAAAAACAATTCAACCACACATCCAATGGAACACATGAATTTTTAAGGGTCACTATTCAATAAGAATATATACATCCTTGGTATGGTATGAAAATTATCCAATACAACACAATCCAATAAAAATAAATACATGGAATAGAATGAGTAGCATATAGTATTTCACTCATGCGGCACTTTTTAATGAATTCAAATAGTGTGTGTGCACCTTATTAGCACAAATAGGGTCATAAAAAAATTATGTAAGAACTCATGTTACCTATGATTATATTCAATTTCACATATGTATTAAATTGAAATGAATTATTCAATTTCATACCTAAAAGATACAAAGAACTTCTTAGAATTTTTTAAGGTTAACTCAGTCGAATTTTCCCAGTCTGTTTCTCATAGTCTGATTCCTTTGAGTATGATTCTCCCTGATAAAATTCTTCCCCAAATGATTCTCCCTATTACAAAAAATACGAGTTTGATAGAATATAGTAGAGATGAACTGACACCACTTCAATTTTGAGAATGAAAAATGAAGTAGGATTCTTCAAATATGATTCTTCTTCAGTCAAGAAATCTCCGTACAAAAATCATGAATCTAATTATCCATCTTGATTTGATGATAACTCTTATATGATTGACAATCTGAATATGGTAATCCACTGAGTACAATGATCAGATGAATACAACATTTTGATATTATATCTTTCCTTCAATTTAATTTGTCAAAATGTTTTAACCAAAAATCCAAATACTAAAATCCTCTTCTTCTCTCAAAAAACAAAGAAATTCTCTATCTTATGTGGTAAAATGTACATAATTCATTAAAAAAGTACAATGTACTTTTCTCTTTTTATAGTTGACCCATGAGATATTTAGTGGTAATCCCAAAATATTTCCCGCTCACTTAAATTCACCCAAATTTAAATTGACCCAAAATTATTGAGTGCATTTTGACTTCATCGCCTATAATGTCCCGTTTTTTGAATGAGATGAAAAAGAAATGTAAATTAAATTTTTTCGTTAACTACGAATTTTGGTTTTAAAAACTGAACATCCGAAATTTTTATTCTGATAGTCGACACTACGACCTTGATAACATAAAAATATTAAGTTTATTATAATGATACACAAGTTTTTTTTTCAAAAAAATAATATAACTCTCAAATGGTACTTCATATAAGAATTCTGAGACCACCATTAAGTCCGGAATGTCGGGTTTACCCTAAGTAGTTTACAACCATGATTCACATCGGGTGTTTGGAACCCTCACACATGATAATTCCACATTTAATTTTAATTAATTTATTATTCCATTTTTTATTTAATAAATAATTATTTTCCCACAAATGGTGTGTCTAATGAGAAATCTGACATCAATGATTGTTCCACGACGTGGGGTTTACCCTAGCTGGGGTATAATCATTGCGAGTAGTGGATGTTTGGTCATATCACACCCGAAGAGAATTTAATTGGGATAAATATTTTTTTGTCGTTAGAAATAATAATAATAATTTTATTATTAATATTATTATTTGCATTGATGTCAACAAATGAAAATGCACAATAAAAATTAATAAATTGTGTTACAATGTAAATAATAACCAGCTAATGTATTAAATATGATATTATTAATTGTTCTAATTAAATAAAAATGTGCAATAACTATTTATTTATTAACTGTTATCCTTTTTATTAAGTCTCGTTGTCATTAAAATATTAATGGTTTCATTGATGGGTTGAATTATATATTTATTATTAATTTAATTATCATTATTATTATTATATTCAGACAAAAACATTGATGTATATTTAAATGAGGTATATATATATATGGGATTAAATATATATATATATATATTATTATACACGTGTGGGTGTATATTTTTTAATATGCAGATGTGTATATATATATAACACGTAAATACATGGGTGGATATTTATTATTAGGTTAAATAAAATATTATTAATTACCCACATTAATGCATGTAACGTTTCAACATAATTCGAAGTGTGGTCCATTATGTTTTTTGTCCAAATATTTTATGTTACCTAGGGTGCGCACCTGCGCACCCAGTTGTGGGTCCCAAATAGCTGTTAAAATAAATTAATTGATTTCTTGGACTTTAAATAAAATATTAAATCATGTCTTATCATAATATATGGGTTAAAAATAATTAAAAAGGATTAAAGGAAATTAATGTAATTTAAAGAAGATTAAAATAAATATTAAATTTGATACGGTTGGAGAGAAATAAAATATAATTAAAAAACAGTAAATCCATTTTAAATATTTATTTCATTTCTTCCACCTTTTATTATTATTTTTTATCTCCTTTTTATATTTCCATTTTTTATCTTTTCTTTCCTTTCCATTTCTTTCCTTATTTTTTTCCTCTCCTCCCTCCTCTGCGTCACACCTCTCCCTCCTCCCTAGGTGGCACACCACCTTGCTTGCCCTTGAGATGATCGTCGTGCCTTCGTTCGTCATCCGTTTTTTCACCATTAGGTGTGTTGTAATCCTCTCAGTAAGTATTATCCCACACACCAAGAATCGTGCGATCTCAATAAAAATCTTTTGCACAGATCATCGTGGAAGGATTTTACCCTATTTTGAGATTTTTCTAAAATCATTTTTTTCTTCTATTTGAGGTCAACATATTGCCTACCATGGATCAAAGGATAATATATGACCATAAGGTAAGGAGTCTACTCTATTTCAATATGTTTTGTTTCAATTTATATAGATGAACTGCGGTGCCATTAGTCAGTGCCTACCGACATTGTGAAAATTTCACCCAAATTCATTAATTTATTTGTTCACCTAGTTGTTGTAGCCCTATTTCTCCTGAATTAATTTGTTTTATTTGTTAAAATGTGGTTAGACACCCCTTTGGGTGTGCTAAAGTGGTCGGTATAAATTATGTTATCCAGAGTATTTAATTTAATTAACTGCATTTGTTGCACAAACTATTTTCTTGTTGTTGTGTTTAATTTAAATAATTATTTTAGAATAATTATGAACATTGAGTTATTGTATCTTTGAAAGTTATTTGTACTTAATTAATTATTTATTTAAATGTGCATTCTTGATCATTAAAATTAATTAACTACAAGTGTTGAGCACCCTATTTCTGTGATGTTTAATTTGAATAATAAATTTAGATTAATTATGAACATTGGAATTGTTGGATCTTGGGTACTTTGTTGGGCTATTTATTTATTTATTTATATGTTCGTTTATCTTCTTATGTTGGTGTGGTACATTCCTTGTTATGGTTGTTATGCTAAAATATTTGATTTTCAATGTGTGATGCATAAGTGTACATATTTAGTTTCAAGCTACAATTACATATGTTGATGTCATACCTTCTACTGAGAGAACATCAATTAAATTCGGAGTGGGGAAAAAAGGTGGGTCCCATAATAAGTTCAACCCATATATCCTTTGATCCTAATGGCTACCACTACGTGTTGGGGGCGGTGTCGCTGGCTTTTCCAAACCGAGACTTCCACGGGATTTCTAATACATTCGAGTTATACCAGTTCCAAAACGGCCCATCGGGATGGATCCAATGGCAATGTGGCTAATCCAGACTCAGATGACACTCGAACCTTTTTTGCGATATCAGGATAGACTCTGGGTAATACCATGCCCTGGGTGATACTTGGTCTTTCGAAAGATTACCTTGGACGGGCTCAGTGGTATTAGATAAATTAATGAATGATCCATAGTGATACCATTGGTACGGGATCAGGCTCCAACTCTTATCTTGAACCTTAATAATAATGCACTTAAGGTTTGTATTATTTCCATTCATGTCACTTGAGAATTGAGATATTCTTCATGATATGTGGAAGAGCACCTGGTTGACACTTTACTTAGACCCCAAGTTAAAGCACAATATTAGGGAATACCTCTTTCTTGTTTACCTTGATTCTTTCTAGGTTTATATATATATGTGTACATGAATTATGTTGATAGGTACCCCTTCATACTACCAGCTTAGGATGAAGCATGGGATTAGGCACGAGGGCCGTTTGGAACCTGGGATGAATTATTTATTCCATTAGACTTAATTAATTATCTGGAATTGTTATAAATAATGGCACACTACATTTTATCACGGCACGAATTAGAATGTATTATACCCCATGGGTTCTAGAGTATTTTGATTTTATCTCACACCCTAATCAGGAATCATTAACACCATAGTAGTTTATTTGATCGTAGGTATTGACAAAAGAAAGTGGGATACTTTTGATTCTTGATTGATTGTTTGTTCTTAGGATGGATATTGGGGTAGAGGACATAGCCTTTCTCATAATGCAGTTATGACACTTTGGTTCTTTTCTTTTTAGTCGATAACATGCTTGGGTTCTATTTTCTGTACTTTTAGTTTAGACATTTATCAAGGCATGATATCATTTTGTGAGCTTCTACACTTGAGCATTATTTAGTGGAATTATTTATATTTCTTATACAATATTTTATTAATTTATATGTTGTCACTATTTATTATTAATTGATTTTTACTTCCTCTGAGATAAAAATTATTACCTATGAGTGCATAGTCACCCCCTCAGACACAAAAAAGGTCCTCACTACTAGTCGGCAGCCTCTGGTGTTTGGGGTGATGCACTTGGGGTCTTGTGATGCACCGGTCAGGCCACCATTATATAGGTGAGCCAGGTCGAGATATTAGATCACCAGTTTTCGATTCTTCTCAAATCTTCAACAGTATTCACTTCTTCATTAAACAATCATTTTGAATTTCTAGCACGATGTCAATTCATGAGTCTAATTTTCTGATGTAGATTTCTTCAATAAAAAGAATTGTAACAATTGAATATATAAATGTATGAATAAATGGATACCATTTTGAATTATGAATATATTTATCATTTTTAATACCAAGCTCCCATATGAAATCATATTTAGAAACCTTCGTATGAAAACCACTTTTACTTCTTCACTTATACTATTGAACTAGTTGGAAACCTACAAATTAATTCAACCCTTATGAAATGGATGAAAACATTGTTGATATCATGATTTTCTTTTATTTTCATTCATTAGCCTCAAGAAATTATTCCACTGATATTGATGTAATTCTGAGTCTGATCAGTAGCTACTCTCTTTTCTGAAAACAACACCACATGAAACTTCTGTCTTTTTTCCCATAAAATTCATTCTCATACCTCTAAACACGTTTGAGGATCAACTACTTAGTTCCTTACTTATATTTCCAATCAACATCATTTTAATGAATTTGAATACATTTGAGGATCATATGATATAGTTCCTGACTAAAAAATAAATGTATTAAAACATTCTAATCCTCCATTACCCTATTTATTTATTTCTCACCCCAAATTAAATTATCATCGGAATGATATTTCTATATAAGATTGACCTGGATACAATTATCATAGGTATGATCTTTTGATTATGATTCCCAGAATCCTTTTCATCATTTTCACCCAAGTTCAGCTATTCATAATACAATCGGTGGCATCTCTATCTTCTCTTTCACCTTGATATGATTAATCTGGGTATGCTGGTTGTTCAATCGAGAGTATCTCTTTCTTCTCTTCCACTAATATATGATATATTTAGGTATGAATTTGAACAACAATTTTCTATTTTATTCCATAAATCATGCATAATATGTTCTTCAATCATATTATGATTTATGTGAAATACAAATCTCCAAAGCATTATCACATTTATTCTATCATAGTCATACATACTCTGATACAATCACTTATTTCATTCCGGGTCCAGAGTGAATATGATGAACATTTACTTCAAGCAAGATTCATTGTCCAAGTGACTGAGTCTCTAATTCCAAATTATGACAAATTTCTTATTATAGTATATTTCCCATTCCAGACCCAATTTAATCATTATCAAATTCTTTTATTTCAAACATCTTCTACTCGATATTATGGAGAGAGAAAATGTGATTCTTTTGAAAACAAAGATAACAGTTTCCACCAAATTTCAAATTATATTGATTTCCCTTTCATATTTCATCGTATGGAAAAACATTACAAAAAACAGCTTCCTCTTCATCTTTTTCCTAACAAAGGGATTAAGATAAACCCATGGGAACGTGGCGCTCATCCTTCACCTGCTGATAAGTGTGGCATTGTGAGACAAATTCTGCAACTCCATTATTCATTCCTCGGAACAAAAAATACTGTCATAGGACCTATTACATGTTTTACACACCTAGATATACCACAAAAGGGGATGTATGGAACTCTCCCACCACATCCTCCCATAGAAACAACAGTACCATTATTTATCCTCTAAAAAGTATATCATTCTCCCTATATTTAGAATATCCATCAGGAGCATGTCCAATAGATATTTGAGTGTGTACGGTCTCACAATCAGTATCTTCTCACTGATAGTTCCATAAACATTGTAAATGTAGTGGGTAATAATAATTGACTAATAATATGAAACACCATCCTAGTCCACTAAAGATAAATTCAAGGTGGATAATTTCTATGACGCCTCATTTGACAAATGCGAACATGATATCATAATTAGATACACTTCCTCAATGTCCCCTTACCATGTGTATAGATAATAAAATGTTCATATACATGGATAAAAATTATACACCTCCTCTTTCTCAGGTGATGATTCTTTTTTAAGAAGATGAAATATTGACTCTTGTGGTTATAATAAATGATAAACTGATTTCTTATGAGGTAGTGTCTCTGTATATTTAGTTTGAATGCTACTACTACTAACTAGATATCATGGGTTGTATAGTCCTCTTCATGTGGTCTCAACTGACATGTTCTGTAGTTAATAACTGCCTCCCTCTACATCATAGCACAACCAAATTTTATCCCTAATGCATTTCAAAATTCTATGTAACTGAAACAGTCCTCTTGAAATCTCAAGAGGGGAGTTCTCAATAATTTATTCCTCTTCTCCTGAATGTACTTCCAGAAACAGTCTTTCCGTAAGAAAGGATTCCCATTTTTTACTCAAAGATATCAATGGTAATACAACTCTAGAGAAATTGAGTACAGACCTTTTACACTAACCTACCACCCCATGGAAACTCCACACATTAGTAACACTATTGGGTAGCTCCCGGGAAATAATTACATCAATATTTTATGGGTCCAATACTACCCCTGCATTTGATATGATGTTCCCCATAATGTGGACCTCTTTAATCAAAAAATTCTACTTCTAGATATTCCCATAAATATGGTGCTTTTGTAGTGTATTTAGGACCATACTCAAGTGCCTCATGAGCATCCCCTAAGAATCCGAATATTCTAGTATTTAATCAATGAAGACTTCCATGAATTGGTCTATAAAAGGTTGATAGATCCATATTATGAGTCCCATGAACATTTCTAGGGAATTGGTCACATTTAATGACATCACCAAGTACTCATAGTGACCTTATCGATATCGTAATTTCATCTTCGGGTCATCCTCATCATGTAATCACAAATAGTGATAGGTTGATCTATGGTAAATCAAAAAGAACCATCACACCATAATCAACTAACAAAAGAGTTCAGAAATACTCATTATTGGATTCTTATTATTTACATTCATCCCATTCATGTACTCATAGTCCACACATAACATTAAACACTTTTATTCCTTCTTAGAGTACAACATTGGGGCTTTGCATGGGGGAAAACTAGGTCTCACAAAGCCCTTCTCTTAAAATTCATCCAACTGTAACCTTGGATCATGAAGCTCTATAGGATACATATGATATTTTACTTCATATATCAAGGCTATAATAGGGATTAATTTAATGTATAATTTTATCTCTCAGTGGGGAGTTAATCCTAGTACATCCTCAAGAAATACATCTACATAACCTACCATAACTATAACAAACCATTAGCCCAATGAATCAATCAATCTAAGAGTCATGTTATCCAACTGGTTAGTAATCGGCTGGAACCTCTTATTCTAGAGCTCAACATACAATACCATGTCTTCCTATTCACCCATGAAAGAAATCATGGTCTCATATTCATGGACATGTTAGATCCTCCCCCTAGACTAGTCAATATGGGAATGAACTGTGGATATCCATTCCATTTATTAATATGATTTGTTATGGCCTAATTTCCATAAAAAAATATATCCCATAAAAAATATTGCCTCGATGAGTCAGATCACACTTTCATTACAAGTGTTTATTTACTGATTTACCACCATTTGGAGTCACCACCTATAAGGGTCGAGCCATTGGCTCAATTGGAATAAATAATTCTAGAATCAAAGAAGTGGTAAGGAATGATTAACTTGAACCTGTTTCTATCAAAACTCAACTAAAATAGCAGAACCGTAGATCATATCATGAATCATCCCTAGAGCTTGTGTGTTTAAGGCCTCCATAGCAAGTTGTGGTCTTTATCCCTATCCACTGGCTCCTTGACTTTGGATCAGACCACTTGGGGGTGGTGTTGTTAATAATGTTAAACTGTTAAACCCTCATGCTACTCTATAGGATTTTTTTTCACATATAAATCCCTTCAAGCCACCATTCTACCACCTTTTACACTGTCTCAATGGTCCCTTGACCATATCTTGATCAGTTGTATGATAGGATAGGCAATCCCAATACAGATGTCCCTGACTGTCAAAGGAGAAAAAAACCCATCCCTCAGCTAATTCAAGACACAATGAAATCCACGCCCCACTGACCATGTGTCTATGGATTTCCTCCTGATGATTTTGACATGTTTGGATCCATGTGAATTATGTCGGCTACCTGATGTGAGGTCTCGGCTAATAGGTGGCCACTACATGCACTGACCATTGGCGCCTTCTCTACCCATAAGCTCTCTAATACAAAATCATTCCCAATCACCCAAAAATTTGTTGGAATGAAATGGGAAATCACTGAATCCATAATATCCCGATGTATGTCCTTCTCAAATGTATGAGATCTAAAGAACCGATCATGTACCATATACAAGGAGTATCTTAAGGGATTAATAAACCTCATTTAGTAATATTCCATGTCCAAACTACCCTACTACATATGCATAATTTCATGTTTTCATATGAATCACAATGTGGCAAGATAGAACTCCTGCATGAAGATATGGTCAATTTCTAACTATGATAGAGTTTTCTCATTGTGTGACTGATTCATTAATCTCCACCATTTCCCAGTAGATCTCTGTTTAATACATGCTGCAAGGACCTCCATTATGATCTACAGGTATCCATACAAGGTAGATAACAAGAGTGACTACCGTTGACCACTCCTTAGCCACATAGGGGGTCTAGATGAACCCAAAACATGTGAGGTTTTGTCCTCTGAAACATGTGCAACATGCTCAACCTGCATGAATCCTCCCCTGGTACTTCTAAAGAAAGATGCTTCTCAATAGCTGTGGTATATTTGTTAAATAATCCATAGGTTCTATATCTAGTACATTCCCCTATATTAATGCCTCATCACTAGTCTTATAATACATGTAATCATGCACTTGAATCCTAGGTGGTTGTTCGTATAGAGGAATCCCAAAATAAATCATGATGTTCTGTATTCAAACATTATATCTGGGGAGATTACTCAAAAAATTCATAGAAAATGAAACCAATTATTATAAGATCAATTTACCAATATTTCCCATCAAAAACTATTTACATGTACAGAGTCAAAAGATAGAAAATTATAGTCCGAGTGTATGGATACATCGACCTCCACACTAAAACTAGAGTCCCTTCCCTAAAAACCTAAACATGAAACAATAAAAATTGCTTCCCAAAAATACTCATTAACTCCTATACTGTGGTTGAACTAACTACTATAATATAATACTTTCATGAATTGGACCAATGGGATCTCACCTGGGGCAACCCCAAACCCAACTCCAATAAGTCAGGGGCTAGATACCAGCTTTGAATAAGAATTTCCAACAAATGGAATGAATTATCCTAAAGTACCTATACACATGATCATATATCAAATCCCATATAAAGATGAAATATAAAATAACTGAAAAAGTCCATGCATACATATAAGATCCCAAACAGAGTATGATAGTAATGTACAGAAAGGGTAAAAATGGAAAAAATACAAACCCAACCAAAAATTGTACTATGTTCATCTTACTCCAAGGTCATGGACTAAAGTCAAATGAAATATCCCAATGAAAACCTTTTCATGACCAGCTACATCGATGCTCCACCCACTCCCTGTCCTCGTAGGACACCATCAAATTGCATTTCTTCTACATAATAAATGAAAAGTGAAGGCATGTCCTATGCAGGTTTGGGTATAAAAATACCATGTAAGACACCCCGAAAATACTAAAAAATTAACCATGTATACTCATCTAAATACAAGGATGTAAAAATTAAAATAAAAATACTCATTGTATATATATAGGAAATATCCCATACCACCAGATGAACATAACCAACTATCAGCCACTGTATTGTACTCAATGAAATTCTCATTCTGAGAGAATCCACTCCATGAACCATTCTATCAGGGGAGACACTCAATGAAGAGGTCTAGATCATTTGGACCAGACCATTAAATCACACTAGTAATAGAAGAAAATGATATAAAGATAGGGGGTATCTCCCAGAACCGTTGGGTGACACTACTCGCCCAATATGAATCAACCCGTTATGTAGGGGATAATATTCCAACAATATCACAAACCATAAATATATAAACTTTGAGATGGAGGATCAACACCCTACATAGGGAGGTCATGGTGAATCCATAAATCCCACGTCGGGTATAAATATGATGGAGGATCTCACTTTAAACTAACATAGTAATGCCAAAAACTCTATCTGAGACATATCCTCTAGAGGGGGTCACAATCCTATGATGTGGGTGTAATATCAAATTGTACGCTCTAGGAAATGGAATAAGGTAACTCACTCAACCAATACTAGTCTAAAATATGGGAATGCAGATTTATAAACACTCTTTATGGGAGTATAGGGTGTGTAATAGTAGTACATGACATGTCTAGTTATCCCCAAGTCTCATCATGTGGTAAAGAATCAAATAACATTTAAATATTTAAATAAAAAACATGTTGGTTAAGTACACAGAATGTAGAGATCACAAATCACCCTTCCCATGTCTCTTAGTTATTTCATTGTACTTTGACATAACCATGTTCCAACCCGTGTATAGGTGGTCATGGCCATGTGCACCTAGAAATAACTCTGTTCGAGAATATAGTGAGCCTTTGGACATTAATTTTTCATGTTTCCATCTATTTTTCTAATTATTTTCCAAGCCATCATGGAGGGGTCACATGGAATGTGACTAAGTCACACAGCATGTGATACTTAACTCTAGCTAAAAACATAGATCCACAACAAGGGTCACCCACAAAGTGTATAACTCTGGGATTACATGTCATGTAACCCTACATTTTACAGATAATATAGGCTCTCCTCTTCGTCACCTACTCATGCGGCTTCCAACATTATCCTCTTCGTATATAGTAAATCCAACTTCGGCCTAGCCTATCATCATCAAAGATCAGGGATCTAGGTTCTAAATATTCTTGGTAATCCTCCACTCGCACTATCTTTAGTCACACTATCAGTTTCATAGGAAAAATGAATAACACCTAATTAGGTATTGTTCTGCCTCAATCCATCCATCATTATCGTCAATTATAGAACCACATACTCCATCATGTATCCTTCCCATGATTTAGATCTATTATGTCTATGAACGGTAAAAAAATGATCAAAAACTAGGTATTGGTCAAAAAATTGGGAAAAAAATGATGATGATGGTCAAATGATGAAAAAGGGTTGAAATCTATAATACATAAAACATGAGAAACAAGTCTTAGCCATTTTCCATTTTTCGTCAATTCATTGTCACAGAGGAATTTGAACAAAGATGAATAAATCTAAATGAACAAAAAAATCCATCAATTTAATTGTACCAATGTTGCACGTATTAATTATGTTCATGTAATTGATTCGTGTTTATCTAGGATTAAAAAATGGTATAGAAAAAGTAGAATAAAACATCCAACCTAGAGTTTGGATTAATCGTTGATAAAATCAGTGGAGTTTCCATCGTTGATGAGATCGAAAAACTCTGTTGGCGCAATGATTCATAATCTGATCTCAATCTATTTTCATTCTATGAGAATGATCTCTAATAGTATCCCTCGTGGTATCCTTGGTTTTTTGGAAAAACATGAGACAAAACCAGAACCATGAACATATAGGAGATTTTGGTCACTACTTCAAAATAAATTAAAATAAATAAATATTTCATCCATTCATTATTTTTATTTATATTTGTTATGACAGTTTCGCAATTGGTCTACACCGACAAAGATTATGACATGCCTAGGGTATAGCTCAGTTTTTGAACTTAGTGTTCCCCTTGGATTTCTGATATGATCCCTCATTTATATTTTAAACCACTTTTTTTTGGAAAACACATGCACATTATATTTAATATATTTAATATATTTTAATCATTTATTCTAGGCACACCAGGACTCGAAATGACATTGCTTATCAGTTCCTAGTGTTGAAAATAATAAATATAATATCCAAAAATAATACATAGAAAATATAAAACATTAAAATGAAAATAACTTATGGAATTCAATAAATGCATAAATTAACAGAATTCAATGGGGATACACCCTAAGGAATTTATGATAATGTATCTATTCAGAATCCAATGGATTCTTGTTGTGTTCAATAACATTAGACATTATTGGATACCAATAAGTCTTCACTTTCATTATTCACACAATTCGTCTATTAGAATCTAATGCTTATCCATATAATTCCATGCTAACACTTTTCAAAATTAAACCAAGGACCATTTGAATCCATTCCCATTCTAAAATACAAATCCCATCACATTGAAATACATTATTCTTATATTAAAATGTTAATAATTTAAAATTCCAACCAAATCCACCACATTGGTTCATTTCACATATTAAAAATGTTACAAGGTTTATCCAAACCATCCATTTAATTAATTTCATAATTCAATTTAATAATACTAAGAGAAAAAAACTATAGGTTCCTAAGGATTAACCTAGGAAACCCACATTCTCAAAATTAACTCATGACATTATCAAGAGAATCCCCAGACTACCCTATTAATTTCTCATTCCCGTGGAATAACCCAAAACCCCTATATTATTTTATTTAACGAACATAAATCCATATAAACATGTTATTTAAACATGAGGGGGTTTCCAAAATTCAAAATATGATCTAATAATTTAATTTAATAAATTTGTTAAGTGTTTGATGAGTTGTCATGACCACATAAACCAAAACATAATACGACTGCTTCAATTTTATGGAAAATAATTTATTCCACCTACTTTAATCATTAGGTGAACTATTAATCTAATATTATATTTTGATTTGAGAAAAAATTTATTAATTTAATAATTATACAAACAACTTGAATATAGTTAATAACACATATTAATGTTTTATTATTTGGTTAGAAAAATAAAACAAGAAAGGAGTATAGATAATTGATAGACTCACCGCAAGATTTCCAATAAATATAATGGGGAAAATCCATTATACAGTGGATAAAAACCAGCGAGAAAAAATATGAGAGGGGTGATATAATTCTCCTGGAAAACGGAATCAATGATTTGCATTTTCAGTTTAAGAATAAGGGGGAGAGGGGGTAAAATTTCCCTTTTCCCCTCTTAAGCAAATGGAAAAAGTACAAGTTGTGCGATGAACCATCAGTGAGCAAGTAAATAAAAATAGAACCTTCTACCCCCTGGAAGGACAACAACTAGATGGTGACCTATGAAACCATTTGGATGCATTCCATGACCACCTCTTGATCTTCTTAAACTCTCCCAAGACCTCCCAAATCCAAATATGACATCATTCTCAATCCAAAAATGTGTCTTTTGATGGTTTCTAAACTTCATAGTTCAAATCTAAATAATAGTAGAGAAACCAAACCCCCCACCAAATGATAAATTCAAATATTTATAGAAAAATAACACAACCATATGAATATTGTGTTTTACATCATGAATCAAAGTGAACTCCATATTCTACTCTTAGATGGATTTTTTTATTTGGATCCTTAAAAGATATCCATCTGACTCACACCTCCAAGGGTAGTCCACTATCCACTTGAATACTCATTCATAATGAGAGGTGACCACCATTTCCTACAGTGTTCTAGAACTTTCTCAATAAATATAAAAGGATAAACAATAATAAGGATGTATAAACTATGTATTAGGAGTGTCACACACCTCCAATAGGAGAATCATATCCGTTTATAGGGGTTATCTTCATTTAATGAAGGATACTTGAGAATCTTATTTTAACACTTGACAACCATCATATGTTACAGTAATGTATGACCATTGAGTGTATATTATCATTGTTTGGAAAAAATACCTCAAGGAATCATTGAATAAATTTTTAGGTGATTGTGCTTTTTTACAAAGTGGACAACTGTGTTCAGATTGATGACAAAGAAAACCATGATATAAAATTTGTTTACAAAGGGGATTCCATGGTGGAATTTTGAGTTCAAGAGCTGTGGTCAACAATCCTTGTTTGATTCAAGAACTTCTACAAAGGAATGTATGATATGGAGGTGGTATAAAAGAACATATACAAGGTGGCCCCATTTTCCAGTGTTTGCCAAATTTTTGGGCCTGAAAATCGACAAAGGGAGAAAAGTGTCTTTGGAAAAGGGACATGCGCGCCGAGGTCTTGGAGGATACGAAACATGCATGGAATATGTTTTTGAAGATTATATCATCAAAATAAGGAAAAGGGATAAGGGTCGTGCAAGTTTTGGTGTGGTCACGCAGGTGACTTGCTCGCCGTGAAGAGACTTTCATGCCGATGCCTAGGAGGCTTCAGAAATTGCGAGTCTATTTTTTCAATATCATAATATCAAAATATGGTAAAGGAAAGATGTTCGAGAATGTATTTGGTTTGGTCATGCAAGTGACTTGCAGGTGAAGAGACCTGCACGCCGAGACTTGCACGCTGAGGGGTGACCTGCACGCCACCACACATGTTGACCAAATGCTTATAAATACTGGACCACCCTTCCTCATTTTCAACGGAGTTCAACACTTTGAAAAATTACAGCTCATGTCATGCAGGAGTGGAAGTCGCACAAGTGGTGCTGTGTCACGCAAGTGGGACATGTGCGCTAGATTTGAGGAAGAACTGTTGTTTTTAGTTGCGCGCCAATACTGGGTTGGGCATATAGGGAAGTGATTCGCGCAAGTTTTGAGTTACAAAAGCTTGTTTTGTGCACTAGTTGTGACTTGTGATCTGATAAATTCATGCCGGATTAGACTTACGTTCCATGTATGTCTATTTTTCGGCAGTGTTTTCGAGCTACGTGGAAGCTGGAAGTTTTCCCAATACCTTCGGTGCAAAGAGAAATTCATCTAGGGGTGAATGTTGGACTTCAACAGAGAATCTATATACAGAAGAATATGTATTCTTTCATGAAAATGAGGAGACCTACAGGTCTATAAACTGTGAGTGGAGCCTTTCTAGAGCAGTGAGTAATGGAAGAGGAAGAAGTTGATCATCTCCACCGGCAGTGAGCCAGAGAGAGAGAAACAGGGAGTTACCCTAAGGAAAGTAAAGATCTAACCCTAAACCATGTAAAGGAAGTGAGCATGGGACAGAGTGACTGTGCCTAAACCTTATAATCTACAGCTAGTAAAGATTAGTGGAATTTTGTATGACTGAAAACCTACCAGCCTATGCTCCTTGGACGTAGCCCTTAGTGGGGAACCATGTAAAAATTGTTGTGTCCTATGCTTGGTATAATTTCTGTTTATACTGTGCAGCATGAAAAAGAGAGAAGAGTGATTTCTTTAACAGCAAAACATGATCTGAATGGTATTTAATTTTAAATTATTCATACCCTGATTCACCCCACTCTCAGGGTATTCAGCCTTGTGGACCTAACAATAATTGATCATATCAAGTATTATATCATTAATTTATAGTCATGAATAAATCAATATGTTGATCCATAATCGAAGAAACTATCTTGTAAGACCCGGTCATGGATGTGAACATGATATCTCATATTACTAATTTGTTATAAACTATGAATGATATCAGCAGTACTCTTCGATAGAAGAATATATACAACCATATAACTGGTGAAAAATTAGGGTATTTAAAATAATATGATATAACCATTTTCTTTAACATATTAAAATATTCCACATCAAATAAAATATCATGATTTTTGTATGAGAAATATTATAACTCCTTGTTAATCTGTACAAAATCATTTGGATCTTGTCTATAAAAAATTCATTACTTTGGGAAAAACACTTCATCTCAAATTTTATCCATATTCTATGGAATAATTGTGGGACCTAATGGACCTTTATACCATTAAAAACAAATATTAAATCCTGAATTCCTAAATATAAGAAATGAATGGCCTCTAGAAAAACATATGAGATACTGAAGCTATAAAGGGCTCTGGTGTGACATCAATCACACATACTCATACCATTATATAAACATGTACACCATAATTTTTAACATATAAATCAAATTTATACCTATATAATCCATTTATCTCTGACATATTTTATCCACTAGAAAAGGAATATATTAATCTAGTGTTGATCAATTCATATATTTTGAATTATCATAAATAATCTGAACAATTTGGTGAATACATCACATGTTATTCATCTATTAGATGTGAAAACCTCATGTCCTATATACAAGAAGCTAATAATATAAAACGAAACTCAAATAATCCTAAAATGAATTTACTGAGTCAAAATTAGTCAGGGAACAAATATATATATATCATTATATAAGTAGAAAACTACAATATTAGTTTAGATTCGACTATTGATATGAACAAAAACATACTCAACCACCCCAGATAAGCTAATCTTCATTTCCTTCATGAGAAATGAATAAAATTATGAAGGTTTTCATTCTAAGTATATCTTTAAACATAGGTAATGGATATTCATAATAATTATATGCCCATATATACATCAATGACCGTATGATCTTACATGTGATATATTTTTGTGGGCCAGTAAATATAACAAGCCCCTACTAACTACCTCATGATAATATTCTATATTAATCATATATATCTTAACAAACCATAAATTTTATTTATAATAATTTATGTTAGGAAAAAAAAATAATTTAAATTCTGATTTTTAATTAAATTTTCTATGAGTCATGACTTATTATTTATTGTTTTTAAATTAACGTTTAAATTAAAAACATGTTTTGATTTTTTAGTTAAAATTATACTATATTTTCAATGGATTATTAATTTTTTTAAATGAAAAAAACAATATATATTGACAATAATAATTATATTCAATATTATAAAATACTCTAATAAATAATTTGGTTTTATTAAATTTGATTTTTGAAATGTTAAATATATATATATATATAGGAAGTTATAATTATTAATATAGAATTGTGAATTATGATTACTCTTATAAAATTTGAATTATGAAAAAATTTAGTTTTAGTAATCATACTATAATTACTAGTTTCAACATAGACAATAGTTTTAGATTATAAAACAATCTAATGATGAAGGTAAACTTATATAATGATAAACTTTATATAAATAAGTATAATAAATAAATATAAATAAATAATATTAATGATATAATAATAAGAAAATCAAAAGGGAAAATGAAAAAGGGAAATTATGGGTTGTACATAGGGATACATGGGGTGAAGATCGAGGTTGTAGGGGAGAACTATAGTTTTAGTAGGCCACACCATGTCCAATGGTCCGCGCAGTAAGATTTTATGGTTTGGGAGATTGAGCAGCTGAGCCTAGGATTGCAGTAGTTCATTGAGGTTGGGTTCAGCCAAAGGCATTGGGGTTGATCCGTAAGATGTGAGGTCGAAGCCAAGGGTCACCGCTGTCGCTGCACTAAACTAGAGTTTTTCAAGGATAGAGTATGGTTGTCGGTGAGGGTGCCTCAGAACGTTTTTAGGTGTTCTTAATATTCAGTGCTTGTGGGTTAAGATGTTTTTACTATCTAGGTATCCTTATTCGGATCTGGTCTATTGTCATTTTGGATCTCTATCTTTTCAATTTTCTTTCTATACTACCAGTTGAAGTATATCTTGCTAGATAGTCACAATATGAATAAAATTTGAAGGGAATCCACTTATCGAATAATATCATTGTACTATATAGTATTTCTTGATTTATGTGTTTATTATATACTATAAATGTCCGTTCAAAATAGTCCTTATAAACATAATTTTTATTGAATCATACTGTATTTACAATTGTTAGAATTTATTTGAATTATTATGTTCGCAGTCCTCATCTCAAATCCCAGCATTCCCGGAAAGTTGTGTCTATGAACCCCACTATATTCATAAGGGATTCTTTCCTATAAAATATTTATTTTGGGTATGAAAAATAAGAGGTAGTTAACCCAATTTTAGTTTATAGTAGTGGATGTCTTTCTTGTGGTCTGATCATCAAGTAAGGGATTTTATATTTATTTAAATGTTTAAACATATTTTGTAAAGATAGGTTTGTGTATATTAGTGTACAAATTTTAGTTCCTGATTTCAAAATGAGTATGGGTGTTGAAAAATTTATTTTCAAATTTGAATCTGTATGGGAGACATTGTTTTCAAATTTGTATTTTCAGAATGAATACAAAAATGTAATTTAACTCATGTTTTAATGTCTTCGATTTCTTATTTTTTGATTTCATTTTGTTAAAATATTTTAAGAGAACACTTTATAAGGGTTTTAATTTTGTTAATATTGTTTTATAAGGATAGATTTTAATTTTATCAAACTATTTTAATTTTTCAACATATAAATATATATGTATATATAAAAAACAATGTATAATTATTTAGTGGGAAAATTTATCTATTTTATTTTGGAATAATGATTTGTTTCCTAAAAAGTCTAGTTATTTTCAAGGATTTCTATTTCTATTTACTCAAATTAATTTTGTAAAGGGGTATTTTCATTTAACAACGTTTTGAGTAAACATGATTTTATTTTGTGATTAGGGATATAATAAATTCCATGTCATGTGTGTATATATATATGTGAATCAGTGTGGCTGAAATGGTTAATGTTGTGCCTATAATTTTATTATCATGATTTAAAAAATGAATTTTTATATCATGTCATCATATAATATTAAAACCATAGAGTCTTCATCTACACATTAACACAAACATGTGTTAATTCATATCAATGATAACCATTGCAATTATAATAAATTTACTGTTTCAATTTAAATTTTAAGGTTTATTTTTGAAATTAATAAGTACATAGATTTAATTTAAAGTGCATTATTTTATTAACTTATGCCAAGAAACAATTAAAAAAATTCGTGTTTAATATTTGATTGAGATTTTAATAATAAAATATGTCACTTTTTAAATGTTTACATAAGCTGATGAACAAAATATGTAAGTGCATATGTGCTAATGAACATTCCATATGGATATTCAAACCAGGTATAAATGATTTGGTTATGCCAAGTGTAATAACTAAATATCCTTTAAGGTTTTCATTTATACAATTATATATAAATTTGATTTTATGTGTTTTAATGTTTTTGCGAGTTTTAAAATAAAAACTGTTGTAGGAAATTCATATATATGTAAATAAATTTTCAAATAGTTTTGAATCAACCCAAAAATTCATCATTATAAATATGGAAGGGAATTAGGGAGTGAAACTATTCTTCGCTAAGTGGGTAGACCCAAGACAAAATTCAATGATTTTAGTGGCATTAAAAAAGCATTTTGTTTTCAAAAGCTTGCACAAAGATATCTAAAAATCATTGGAATATGTATAAGGGAATTTTTGATGGTAAGTATTTACTAATGGTGATATAGTATTTTTAAGGTGTAAGTAATATCAAAATTATGTTTTGAAAATGATATTTTAAGATTTATTGTCAAATTAGATTTAAAAATAATATTTATAATGTATCTGTCAATGCTTTCAAAACCCCTTATTGTGCATAACCATGCTCACCCCCTGTTTTGAAATATTTTGTATAGGTTTATTGGTGTCTCTATTGGTGTCCGCTTCATTTTTTATGTCAGCACATAGTGAAAGCATAGTTGATTTCTTTTTTTTTTGTATTTTTTTTTGAAACTCAAATAACTGTAAGATGTTTGTATCTAACCTCCATAATCATGAATAGTGAAAGGTCCTCTCTTGTATTGAATATTTTGTTAGTATCTTTTAAAAAAAGTTACGTAGTATTTATAAGAGATCAACCCAGGATTTGGGTCTTGGTATATATGTATTTGTATTAATTCTAAGATTCTGCTCGTGATAACATTTATATAGAATCACACACTGTAATACGTCATGATGATCATTGATTATGGATAAATAAAAGTCCTACATTATAGGGATATTATCATTACATTGTTCCTATAATTTATTAAAACACATATGAATGAATAATAAAAAATATTTCCTTTTAATGAAATATCGACACACTTCAAAACCTTTACATCCAATCCCTAATGTCTCTCTTACGAGAGATTCAACATGACAAATATGGTTTTTCCAATATCATCAATATATCTACAACATTATCCTATATATTCATAAAATAGATCATTACATAAACCCTAACAATGATGTATCAACTAATATGGCTATTATAAAGGATTTCTTTGGTCCTTTGGTGTCACACTGTGATATTTTAGTATTATTTAACCTTTAAATAAATATTATTTTGAATAACGTGCTTCAAACACAACACCAAACCAAAAAAAACTATGACACATTATATTAATATAAATATAACTATCATCAATTACCCATTGATTTTCTTGGTATAAATAGAGGTAATAACATTATAAAATATATATAGAAATACAAAATTCCTTATTTATACCAATGCATTGATAAAATTAAATTAATGTTTCTAAACAAAAAATTAGACCATGTTATTCATAAAAAAATATTTCTTTTAAATTTTATTTTTATATGGTTTATTTTTAAAAAATAAATATATTATATGAATATTATATTAAGACTAATTTAATTTGTGGGAAATAATAATAATTATAAATATTTAAAAAGACGTTTAAAATAATATTTTTCAAAATATCTAATACCTAAATTTAAAATTTAAATTCCAAAATTTTAGAATTTGAATTTGATAATATAAACATAATTTTTTTATTTATAATTTTTTCATTGAATTATGATGACTTTTTACATTTTTTTGAAAATGTGATATTTGGTGAGGAGTACAAAATAATCTTTTTTTTAAATATCATAACTTTAATTAAATATTGATAAACTATGTATGAATTTAAAATATATAAAATATTTTCATAGAAATAAATATTAAAAGTGTAAAATTATTTATTTATGAAAATACATAGTTGAATTTAAAACACCCATGTTTAACATTTTATAGATTAAGTAGTATTTATTTTAATAAATATAGTTTTTGGTCTGTCTCTTTTAATAAATTTTTCTTGAGGTGGAATTAGGTTTTAGGTTTATTTTAATTCGAAACAACTCATATTTTATTAATAATTAACTAATTAATTTCATATAAATAAATAAAATATAGAATTTTACCCTAAACATTATTTTTATGATTAATAATTAACATTTTCTTAAAATTGTTACTATACGTAATTTGCACTAATATTAAAATTAAATTTTTTAAACCCTAGAAAATTTATTTGATAAATGTTTTTTCATATTTGAAATCATAATATATAATTTATCTATTAGGGTCCTTTTCATTTTATTTCATAAAAATATGTTACCAATGTATGAAAATAGTTATCGTAGTAAATAATAATAAAAAAAATAATAATATAAATTAAGGGAAAATAAATAAATACCTCTAAACATTAGATATTATTTATTTCCATGAGATGATAATCTATCAATAATCATCCCTTAAGAATTATTTTCCACTTTATGATGCACCTTCCTTTGAATATTACATGAAATTAATATAAAATTATTAATATTTAAAAAAGTTACACACTCCACACTTATAAACATTGCCTCTCACAACCCCTTCAATGATGATCTAAAATTCAAATTTCTCTCAAAACTATTCCATTTATACATCCTCTAGATCCCCTCCCATGTTTGTGTTCTACTTGATCCAATGAAAATTCATAAATCCTCTATATCCAAGATGTACTCCAAGAGGAATTTCAAACTCCCAATGTAAGTTCTAATATCTTCTAAAAAAATTTATTCTCTATAATTCTCCTCAAATATATTTTTTCTCAATATAATATAACTTAAAAAGTATTAATAATAAACAGATTTTTTATTATTTTAATTGTATAACCATTATCTACCCTATCACCTTCTTTAGGCAAATGATAATGTCATTCTAGAATATATGTAAACTACCATATCTATGAAAAAATGTGTTACATTTTTTCATTCCACTATACATGGATGGTTATCATATATATTCTATGAATATATATAATCTATTGAAAAAATAAAAAAATAAAAAAAAAAATTTCTATAGAATAACACAAAAAATAATAATCATTATTATGTAATCCAATGATATCGTTAAATTACCAAAAACAAGATTGTCTGCGATTACATTCTTACGAACCATACCCATACTTTCCATTAAATGTAAATGGGGATGCACAAATCATTAAAATAATAAAAAATATTTTATAATATTGTAATGATGAACTTGTAATCATATAATGATTTTCGATGTCATAATTATAAATCATACATGAAATTTTCCAAAACATCAAATAATGAAAAGAAACATTAAATAGATAAGGAATGTATGATGTATGATTATAATTAAAAAGTAGAAATAATAATAAATATGAATAACATTAGAAAATATATGATTTAGTTGGTCATATTTACGATATGGAAGATTATTACACTTTCATAGAAAATCAGTGTAAAGGTATGGGTTTTTATGTTTCAATTCCCTATTATTTAGTTTAAAAGGATATTGTTAAACCCCATTCATATAGGTTGATTTATTTTATCTCATGATTGTATGGAATTTAATTTAAATTTTCTTTCTTATGTATTTAAAATTATTTATCATGAATGCCTTTTTAAAGGATCATTCCTTCCATGATTATGATATTTTTAGGGTGTTTTTTAAATAAATATATTACTATTGAGTTATTATGCTTCTTTATAAGATTTATTATCATATATAACCTAAATATTACCCTATTGTTTGTATAATTATTTATTAACTAATTTTTAGGATTTAAATATTTTACTTATAAAATTCATTTTAAATGAGTATCACTTCAGAACTATGAGGCTTGTAAGGGTTTATCTCTCAATTTCCATTCATTGGGGCATGTTTTTATATTTTGAAACTATTTTAATTTTATTTGGTGTACTAACTACACCCATTGGATTCAGTTTTTTTAAAATCTTTATTTCTTGGTATTTACAATTCTTTTAATGAATCCATATTTCCAATCATTTTGTTTCAATTTTTTCCAAATTCGTATAGATTTTTTCTTGAATTATCTTGTTTTCTTGAGTCATAATTATTCATCCAAGAAGACAGTTTTAGGATATCATTTTATTATTTTATATGACGATATTATAATGTATTTACTCTTTATTTTATAGGTAATTACATCAATATGTTTATTTATTTAGAAAATTTGATGATGTTAGAAATAATTTTCATCCTCACATAATGTTACCTTTTTCTTTTGTGTCCGTATTCACTCTTCCAACCTATTTTCCACTATATTATTTTAAATTCCAAATATATTTTATTTCTATTGGTTATTAAATTTACCCTCAAATATTTTAAAATAAAAGGATTAATTTTCTTTTTATGATGTGGGTTTCAATAAAGGTGTTTTTAAAAATTATTGAAAAGGTTTTCCCTTCCTCGTCATAAATTTTATCTTCTACTCCACATTAAATCTACATAAAAATTATAAAATTTTTAATTTTATATTATTGAAAATTATTTTTAAACGTAAATTTATTACAAAAATTCACTTCACCTATCAAAATATGACTTTAAATTTTTCTTGTAAATTTATCATTTATGAGAATGTCAATTTTTTAAAAAAACTATTTTACAATTTAACTTATATTTTCCCCTTAATCTACAATGAACAAATATCCTTGGAAAGTAAATTTTTATTAATCACCCTATAAATTAACTAGGATTTCATATTTTGGGTGATTTAAATTAACATGTTATCAACCACTGTAATTTATGAATACATTTTATGTGATACCTATTTAAAAATGTTGTGAAATATATTTTCCTTCAAAAAGATATTTTATGATTTGATGAAAATTGATTTCAAGTAGCAAAAATATGTATGGTTGACTAATGGGTTGGGTATTATATCATGATCTAATAAATTTATTAAAATATTATATCTCATATGATAATTATACATGAGTGAAATTAAGTTTTCTCATAAGCATGGGTGTAATTGTGTGGCACGTTAAGGTGATGAATCATGAGATAAGTATCCATTAACATGATGAATCATGTTCAAAATAATTTTCGTGAGTGAGTTAATAATTAAATTGATATTTCCCTATTCTTTTTTTTTTGATAAAAAATTCCTTGTTATGTTATATTTCCAAGACAAGATGCGTATTAATATCATATTCTCTTAATTATTCTCTATAGATCATGTTTTTATCTGACACACTTATACCGTTGTACACGCATATTTATTTGAGTTTAAAGGTCCTTATTTCATGAATTAAGGAATCATTGGATTTTTTAACATTAATTTAAATAATATATTTATCCCATGATAATTTTTTATTATATTATAATGATTTAACCCTTACATATTTGTAGATGAGTTTTTCCTTCATGAAAATTTGAGATCACCCCTTTCTTATGATTGGATTCACCTGGTTGTGAAGATGATTGTAATTTATGATAATAATATAAGTTATTCTTTTGTAGATGGATTATATATAAATTTATTTTTGTGTTATAATTTTTTTATATTTCAAGTCCTTGAATAAATTAAACCATTGGCTTCTGTGTTTGTGGGATTACCTGTGACATGTAACGCTTAAATTATTAAAATGATGTAAAATAAAGTTATATTATTTATATCATTCAACAATTTTTATCAAAGTAATAATTACTTATTTTTTGACAAATTTAGTTATTTTTATGGAATAGTCTACTTATTTTTAAGGAATATGGTAAAGACATCCTTATTTTGATACTATAACTTGATACATACTCTAACAAATATATTCCCAAGGTTAGTAACCCAAATCGTGGAATACTTGGTATTAACTATATAGTCACTCAGTTCATGACAAATAAGTCTAAATACGCACATATTTTGACAGTCTAGGGGGGATATTTTTTTGGCGTTTCAGAAGTTATTTTTGATGATTTATTGAATAGGTTAAATTTAATTTTATGATATAATTTATAACTATTTTTTTAGAGAGAACAATAGAAAAATGGATATGGAAAACTGAGTATAAAAAAGGGGTTACAGGTTAATCCAATTATATGATAGTTAAAAATTTATAATTGGTTGAAATAAAGTTGTTATAAGAGAATAAAAAATAAGAATTATTTTTTTGTGTTAATATGATCAATTACATTGATTTTACTTTTTGGTTGTAAATAATATCATGAAAATGAAGCTGTGAATGATTTTCCCCTTGAAACCTCAGTGGCCAACTATGGAATCTTATTTGGAATGAATTTTTGAGAAAAAAATCTGAATACATGAATATTATATGAGAAATGATGAGCCTCATAGTATCGAATATTGTGATTTGATATCTCAAAAGAAAATATATCTTGAGTTTCTTGAAGAAACCATAATATATTTTCATTAATGAGTAATAATTTAAAATTTTTAGGGTATATTTTATTTAAATAGATCTAATTTAAAACCCTACGATTTTGGTATTATTTCCCATTAAAATAAATACATTTTTGAGTAATTACATTCACCCAAAACATCAAACACAAATTAAATCCTGACTCATCTTATTAATATAATTATAGGCTTTGTAATGTATCCAATGACTGAGTTCGAATAAATATAAGTAACTATTTTATAAAATATATATAAAAATAAAAAAGGAAGTCCATTTTTTTTATTAATTCATTTATATAATTCAATTAGTGTAGTTAAATGAAAAATAAGATCGCATTATTCTTAAATGATTGTCTCTAAAATCAGTTCTTTATACACTTTGTTCTGAAAAAATATATTTATTAATTGAATATAATATTAAAATTAAATTATTTATTAGGAAAACAATACTTAATATTTAAAAATTAATTTTTATATAATTTTTCTTCTTACATCTTATATATTCATTTAAATTTTAAATTATTGAATTTTATATGATAAATTTAAAAAAACTTCATTTTTTATCATATAATTAATTACATAAAATTAATTTTAGAAATATTTTTCAATAAAATTATTTTAAGGTGAATATTAAAAAAAATATTTTCTTTATAATTATAAAGGTTTTATTACATAACCATAAACAATTTATGATTTGAAAACTAATAAAAAATAATTAGAAAAAAAATGTATTTTTTGGAATAAAATTATTAATTTAAATAAATAATGTGTTAAATTTATAAAAATAATATTTAATATTTTGAAACAGATGTAATATTTATTTTTATAAAAAGTATTATTAGTAAATATAATTTAAATAAATATTCTAAATGAATAATTCAGTTTTATATAACTTTAAAAGATACATAAATATTACGTATGTAATAATAAATCAATTTATCCAATGTAAACCAACAAACTTGAATATTTTAAATTTAACATTATTTTTATGCTTAAAAATAAATTTTTTCTAAAATAATATTTCAAAATATTGTGTGCTAATATTAATATTAATTTTCCTCACCATTAAAAAATTTATTTAATAAAATTTATGGCATGTTTTAAATAATAATTTCAAAATTGGGTAATAATTTAATTTTCAATTTTGGTCATAAAAATAAGTTAGCAAGGAAAAACAATTAGTTACCATTGTAAAAATAAATAATTTAAAAAAGTTACAATAAGAAAAAATTAATAAATATATGAGAAAATTATCCCTTATTTATTTCAATGAGAAATTCATAAAATAATAAACTCCCCTCATCATAATTTTCCACTTTAAGAGGCATCTTCCATTGAAAATCAAATGACATTAATAAAAAGTAATGGATATTTATAAAATTGTCCATCTCCTATCTTATAAAATAATACATCCAAAACCCCTTCAATGACACATTAAAATGTAATTTTATCTTAATCATTGACCCTTTATACTTCCCCTAGCACCCTCTCCGTATTCTTCCCAATGCCTTAATCCAAGACAAATCGATAAATCCTCCATTTTTAAGTGGTGATCTAAGATGATGTTCAATCAAATAACATGGGTACTAATCAATTATTAACATTTTTTTCTTTATCATGTGCCTCCAATATACTTTTTCCAATTATAATATAATATAATTTTTATTATTAATATTCTAAATTTTCTTTATGTTAATTTTATTACAAATACATACACTTTGCCCACATAAAAAATGTGAATGTCATTCATGTGTATGTGTGGACTACCGCCTCCACAAAGGGGTTTGTTCACTTTTATCACTACCCAACATATATGGTTATAATATATATTTAATAAGTATATATTATATTATTAATTAATGTTTTTTCAAGAAATTTTTTTAATGGTTAAATACAAAATTATTTTCCATTATAAATAAATTTTTTGATATCTATAAATTACCCAATAAAAGACCACCATGGACTCTATTTCTATGAACAATTACCATATATTCCCTTATCTGAATATTTTAATGTATAAATCATTTAAAAAACATATTTAAAAAAAATTTATAATATTGTAATGAATAAGTTAGTATCAAATAATAGGTTTTTATGATTCCATTATAAAACATGTGTGAAATGATCGAAATAACTGAGATAGAAATTGAAATTGACTAGATAATGAATATATAATAAATGATTATAATTAAAAAATAAGAACATTTATATATATATATGCATAACATTATAAAATAGGTGATAAATATGGTTATTTTTATAATGTATGAGATTAATTTACATTCTTGTAAGATGGGATAAATGGTCATGGTTTTTCATAACTTAATTTCCATTTTTCTAATGGTAAGGGGAAATCCCTTTTGATTAATGAAAAAAAGACTCATATCCTTTTGAGGAATGGGAAAAGGAGAAACATATTACATGGACCAAATGAGAAAATAAAACCCACCATGGCACAAAGTCTTTACATGGATTTACATTTCTCCCTTATAAGTTCCCTTTAAATTGATTAATACTTAAAAATATAACTTTTTTGAGGGGTTTTATCTCAATTTCCAATAATTGGGTAATTTTTTCATTTTGTGAACCAATTATTATTTTAGATAGTGTGCTTACCTCCCATTGAATTTTATTCTTATTATTAATCTTTCATTCATGGGATGCACAATTATTGTCATTAATCCCTACATCAAATAATTTTGATTCAATTGTTAACAACTTTCTAAGGGGTTTTCATCACTCAACTACTATTGTAGACTAATAATTATTCCTCCTATAATATGTTTTTATTATTTGGATTTCTTCAATTATTTGATGATATTATAATGAATTTAACGCTTTTTAGGGAATTGAATTACTGGATTTCATTCTTTATAAAAATTAATTATGTTAATAATAATTCCCATTATATTCAAATGAGCCCTTTTTCATCCATTTCCATGTTTACTCTTCGAAATAATAGTCTCCTTTATTATTTTGAAATTTAAATATTTCTTATTTCTAATTATTTTCAAATTAACCCCTATATACTTTCAAATGAAATATTTATTAAACTTCTAAGTATGTGGTTTTCAATAAATCTATTTTTTAAAATTTTTGAATAGGTTTTTCTTTTGCGATTATATATTTTATATTTCACTTCACATTTCATCTAGATAAAATTTATTTAATTTATAATTCTATATTATTAAATATTATATTTAGAAATTATTTTTTTAATATTTCACTTCACATATTAAATAATTAATTTTAAGGTGGTCTATAATGTTTTCATTTCTGATAATATTATAAAAACTCTATTAAATAATTTATGGTTTCCTTCAATTTTCCTCTTTATATCAAAGGGAATTTTCTCATTAGAATGTTATTTTTCATAAATCAGTCAATAAATTTATTATGAAATTTTCTTTTTGGTTATTAATTTTTTAAGGTATTAAATAATCAAATTCTTAATGAAATTTTGTGTGATTAAAATTTGGAAATGTTAACAAACCAATTTTCACTACATAGGTTATTTATGATATCATGAATGGTTGATTTCAAGTTGCACACATCTTCATGAATAAGTGACAAGTGAGGACCAATAACACCCTCAAATTCATTAGATTAAAGATTATACATCTTGTTATAGTTTTACATGTGTGAAATTAAGTATTCTAAAAAACATGGTTATAAGTGTGTGGCTAATGAATATGATAAATCATGAGATAAGTATTCATGGACATAATTATTCTTGTTCAAAAGAATGAGTATTGGTGAGTGAATCATTATAGTAATTTTTTCATATACTTATGTTTATATCATAGTTACTTTTTATTCTATTGTTTCATGAAAAGAAATATTTTAATTTCATATGAACATTATTATTATCTATGAACATGTATTTTACGTCATGATCTTCTAGTATTGTTCATGTTTGTTTATTTGATATTGAATGTAATTATATCGTGGAGTATTGAAAAAAATTTCATTGGAATTTTATTTTTAATAATATATTTCTCCAATTCATTGGTTCATTTAAATGATTATGATCTTATCATTGATGATATATTGCTGAGTTTTTCACCTACTGAGTAATTGAGGTCTCCCCTTTCAAATATTCCCTTTACCTAGTTTATAACGGTGAGTATAACTTATGATAAGTATATAAGGGAGTCTAGTGTGGCTCAATTGTCGATAAATATTAACATCAGTTTTAAAATAAGTTTTTTATGTAGCCAGTCCTCAAAGAAACTAAATATTTTTGTTGTTGGTTTGTGTGATTATTTATTACATGTAATGTATAACTTATGAAATTTTTATAAAATAAATATATTTGTAATTTAGAGTACTTAATTTGGTATGACTAGTATTACATGGTCTTATAAATAGCTCCATTTTTTGTCATAATAAATTCTAATTGATCCATATATATTATGAACCTAACCCAGTTCAGTGATGAACTCCTTAATCCAAACTTTATCATTCACAACATCCCATGCAGTGATGTACTATATCTCTTTTATCCATTTATATATGGTATACTAGTTATAACTCCTCTTATTTATATCTACATTTTTTAGGAAAAACAAAAAACCCATATTCATATCACATGTCATCTTTATTATATTGGAAACCAATATCAGTGTTACCCCTTCCACCATGATCATCCTCTCCTCCAAAGATGAAAAATATATCCATACATCATTGTAATTACTTAAGGTTATTCTTGACCATAATCTAGTTGATATCACTAGGATTAGATATTATTTTATAGTTATGCTCAAAGGTTAATAGACATTGAGTCTATTATACAACAAGGAATATATGATAGATACTATAGAGAAAACTAAGGAATCATTTACATCATTTTAAATTTTTATAATCTTCATGATCTTATTAATATTCATGACATGAAAGAATGGTAAAGACCCATTTTTTATGTTCTCTATAATTAAAAACATTAGAAATTATCTAATATATTTTTTTGACTCATCCTAAGAAATATCTTAAATCTATCACTCCAGATATTCATATCTAGTATATAAGATACTTCACCCATGTCTTTAATAAATAAGAATTTTTAAAAACACATATATATATATAGTGTAAAATCATGACCTCATTTTCTATAACAATTATTTCATCTACACACATCTTATAAATACCAACACACTCCCGTTAATTTTATTATATAAAAAGTAATAATATATGTTTTTTATTAAACTAAACTCATTTATTATATCATCAAACTAATATTTCAAATAAAAGAATCTTTATTTAATCTATAATTAGTCCATTGCCATTTGAAAACCTTAGTAAAATCATTTGGATGATCTGAACCTTCAATCTATATCATAAAAATGTCTTTTTTTAATTTCAAATTAAGGAAAGTGGTTTTGACATCCCTTGTAAATATCTCATAATCATAATGAGCATCTATGGAAAAAAATATTACAATATAATTTATCATTTAAACATATGAAAAGGTTTATTCATAATCCATATCAAGAATTCATTTTAATAAATTTCTTTCTAGATGTTCTTTATAGGTCGAAACTCTAACATCCATGTCATATTTCTTATAGAAAATACACATTCATAGTATAAGTCTCACCCATTCCTATATGTCCACTGAGTTCCAAACCTTCATTGAGTGCATGGAATATATTTTAGAATTCATGGATTTTTAACATTTCTTAGAATTCACACATTCAATTTAATCCTTCAAGGTATTATGTTTATCATTTAATAACATTACACCATCGTCATTTTAAAAAATAAACACACATATCATGTGATCCGGAAGAATCTTATAAGGCCCTCATGGTTCTTATATAACCTGAGTATGTTCTTTTTTCATAACTCTTTTTGGATAAAATCCAACATTTATCTCTAAAAACATTTTTTTTATTTCGTCTTGAACTTCTATAAGTTTAGCTTTACTCATGTTGACTCAATAAAAATTGTTCCCAAAATCTGTATCACCCTTGGATTCATGTAATTGACTATTTCTTTCTGATTTTTATGTATTTATATTATAAGGGTGATGTCTTGGAGAGTTTAGAGAACTTTTAGAGGGTTTTGATAATTTTTTACATGTTCACGGTTGGTTCACGGTTTGGGAAAACTATGAAACACCTATAGGAGACTGTGAACAATGAATAAGTGGATAAAGGGAAGGCATAATAGTGGATCACTGTTTTACCAAACCATGTAGAAGGCTAGAGGAAACTATGCTATATTGGATAGTTGGATTTGGCATGGTTGGCACATGGTTCTCAAACAATTCAAGCCAATTGTTTATGGTTTATCATTGAGGTAGTGTCTGGTACATGATTTTCACATGGTTTTCCAAACGTGTGACTAAACCATGCACGGTTTAAAAAATAGATCATAAAAAAGTGGATCTGGTTCATCTTTGTGTTTTAATGCAATTTTTCCCAAAACATCCCTAAAATGGGATTCTTACATAAAAAAGTTGGAGAACCTCTCCTTATCAATTTAGATGACATCTAGAGGCCTCTCTGTTTTATTTTAAGTTGGATTATCACGGCTAGTGTTCATTTGTGGTTGTTCTTGATAGTATTTCATTGATAGTCTTCTCTATATCTCTCAATTTAATTGATCTACATCCACTGTGGATATATCTAACACAGGGGTAAACAAATATTATTAGATTTGGTTTTTTTATAAAATGGTATGATATCTAAGATGGGTTTTTTCAGATTCAACTCAGATTCGTGGGTTTTTTCATATCGTTATTTGTTTTCATAAGAAAAATGAGGAATGTTACTTCACTCTCGAAACCTCTTTTTATAAAATGGAAGGTTAATTTTAAATCTATTAAATTGATTTAAATTTATTGTTAAATGTTTGTGAAAATCATGATAGAATCCTTCTTTAGTGATGGATTGTAATTTTTTTTTGAATTTCTGAATTTTTGTGTAAGTTGATTTTTTAAATGTGTTTGAATGGTTGATTTTAAAAATACGTGTTCGGTTTTGATTATTTGAGAAAGGGTTTAAAAAAATGGGTTGTATTTAAATGGTTTTCTGGAATGGTTTTCAAAAAAAAGGTTATTCTATTGAAAAAAATTTGGACATAAATTTTTTTTTTCTGAATACCTGGTGGTGTGTGTTTATATTTCATTACGAGCATTGATTAAAATATGACATTGTTATTAGTACAGAGGTGTAATGGAATATAGGATTTCATTATCTTGTGAGGACTTGGTAGATTGATAAGAAACCAATCACGAGAATGTAATGGGCATAATGAATCATGTAGGTGTAGATTTAAGGATATGTGGATTTGTGGATTGGAATGGGATATGCCAATAATGGAAATATTGAATGGACTTGAATAACTTACTTGGTTTCATTCATGGAATACAATTATAGGGAGGAAAACTATTTTTTTAAAATAGTTTTGGTTTTTATATATAATGTTTCAATTTGTTTTATATACATTTTTGTATATATATTTTTTTTATAAAATGTTATAACCAGTTTTTTCATAATTGAAAGAGTTGGGAAGTATTTATGGAAAATCAACTAAGTTACATTACTCACCCATGCTTTTTAACTTTGGTGTTTTTGCAGATTCTGTTGACTTGGACACAGGTAAAGATATAGTGTTTCACTTCTGTAGTTATACTTCATAATTCTAGAGCATGGATTTGGAATTTGGTGCTATATATTTAGATTCCTTGAGTTTTGTTAGATTTTATTCTAATGTGTACTTTGGCATTGTGGTCTCCAATTGTGATACATAGTTTTAGTTTGATTCTAATGAAAATGGTTTGCTTGAGTTTTCCTTATTTGATATCATGCATCATGTATTGGTTTATTTTGTTACATAATATTTGGTTGATTGCTTTGTTCTTAGAGATCAAATCCTCACCCACATATAAGGAATCTCCTTGGAAATTATTTCTAACCATTGGTATATTGGTAATGCCTCTTAAGTCCATGTAACATACTCCCACCTTCTCAAGCCAACGAGGACGAGTGGAATTTTAAAATATCAATTAAAACACCACATCATTACACAAACCCTTTTATTTAATGTTATTATTACAATAATATCTCATAGTCTCTTTGGGATAACCAAAAAATTACTACTTATCTCATTTAAGGTTGATTTTATCATAATCCAAATGTCATATATATGCTTCAGAAACCTAAATCATCATAAAATATATATACTGAGTCATTTCTTTTTCAATGTCATATATGGTTTCTTTATCACTTATTAAGATATGACATTATCAAGTAAGAATATAGTATTTTATAGAGCATAACCCCATAAAAAATAGGATGGTCACACTGACTCATCATCGACAAACCATTTCAAGCATAGTACAATTACTCTTATTAGCAACACCATTCAACTCTGGTATTTTTTAGAGGACTGGTTGGTGGAAATATTTAACAATATCTTAGATGATAAATGAATTAATGGTCCAAAACTTCTTCACCCAAATATTATCATAGAATCAGAATAGTTTTTCCTAGATTATTTTGTACATTGTTCTAAAATCATTTCAAAAGATTAATAATTCAATATCCACAAATACACATAACCATACTAACTAAAGTCATGAGTAGATGTTATAAATTACATATAACCACAATTTTATTATGTACTCATTGGATCTCATACATCACTATGTATATGATCCAATAGTCCAATATAGCATTTACTATTTGGACTAAATAGATCCTTTTCCATTTTAACATATAAGAAATATTAAAATTATCAAATGATTCATAATATAATGATAATAATAATTTATCTCGATGGAGTTTTTGAATATATTTCTCATTTATATGTCTAGGGAGACAACACAAAATGTATGTGGGAGTAGTAATAACCAAAAACATTCTTATTCTTAAAGTTATGGAGAGGATTATCTATATTATTAATGTATAAACCATTTACCAATTTCCATATTCAACAAAGAAATTCATTCATATATATAGAATGACTCTTTACCTTAATAATAAATGAAAATATCATCTATTATAAAATATATATAGAAATAAAATTTCTACTTATTGAAGGAATATGATAATAGTTCAAAAATTCCATTACTAATTCACAAGGTAGACATATATCAAAATTATTAACTTCTAATGTAGCATCACATGCTCTATTATTGACATGTATGCCTACTAAAACACTATTTTATTCTCTCATATCTTTGAGTTTCTGTTTATCATCACAAATTTTTGAAGAACACAAAATATATAATACTCATGGGACAGATTTGGAGACATTGCTATAAAAAAATTCACTTTTAGATGCTCAGAATGATTCCTTTTGAGAACAATTTTCAACTTTATATAAAAATATGGAATATTTTTATAAGACATTCCTATAAGAGATATAAAAATTATAAACATGATTCATTTTATAATCTAACACAAATACATATCTATGAGTGGGTATCATCTTTTAAACCACTTAATTAATGAATTTTAATGGAAGTATTCGAACTAAAAATTATAAACCCATACCTCATTTCTATGTAGTGATCCAACACCCATATTTCGCCATTACATTCTCAAGTTATGAATATAAATAATCCATTACTTTATTTGGTAAGAAATAATAATCAATCATATCATATATTAATATCAGATAGTTGAGTGGATATCACATTATCCAAAACAAACATATGGGTTTAATCAACTCTAATTCTATGGAATCCTAGTGGTTGGGGTTTTCTAACTAGGTTTAAACCAACGAAAATCCAAATAATAATGAATATAATGGTTAGGGTCACCTTATTACTTTGTTTTCTTATATAACATAATCCATGGTAACCTAACAGTTAGGATCACATACATAAAATGATCAGGATCTTGAAAACTATTATTTTTTTATGGAATATTACACTTAATATTTGATGTTTATTATTTTATTGATTATCTAATTTAATATATATCATATGAATATTATATTCATAATTATGACATCATATGAATTCATTATTATATATTGTTTTATTCCTTTATATATTCATTCTTCTAATGATTCTTCTTTGGAATCTCTATTCAATCCAAAAAATTAATATGTGTAAACAATATTAATGTGCAACCCTTTAGACATCCCATAGTTTTTTACTCACTCAAAAATATTATATATATATATATATATATACATACATATCCCAAAGAATAATATATATAAAGTATATGCTCTTTTCATGTAAATGTTTAAAATTATATATAATTTATATTATTAACATGAGTAAGACTAGAGCCACAAATAGACAACCCCCACCTTTCTAGATATATTCATAGGGCTCTATGCTAGTGGGAAGTCTGATCTAGAGTCCCACTACCTACGAAAACATTACTCAATATATATTTCAATTTATCACAACTCTAATACCTTATATGAATAAACTATATTCAATAAATAAATTCAAGAAGATAAGTCAAATTATTTAGTGAAGTCAATATTAATGAAAACTAATTCTTTTTTGTTTATACCTATCATTTAATTCATTGAATGAAAATATATAATAAGAAAATTTTACCATGAATTGATGTTAACATAATATTCTATTTTGGTAAACAATTATTAGTCACAAATATTCAAAAGGAATAAACAAATATATTTTTTCTAATATGATATATAAATATTAACTTTTCAAATGTAATTTTGGTATGAAAATATCCTTTTTAAGATGATTAAGATTTATCATTTATAAAAATTTAATATACAGAAAAAAATTCAATAAAAAATATAAAATTATTACATTATTTTCATCTATAATATTTTAAGAAAGTTAAGTGGTCTTATTTATCATAATAAATGATTTTTATCAGTGGTAACCATCGCCATTGAATTATGTTGCAGATGGTAAAAATGTGTACAAGGATATATATATATATATATATATTTATATATTATTAACTCTAGCACAAACTATTTTAGTCAAAGGGTAAACCCTTATGTATGGGGTAACCTATATGTAAGAGTAATTCGCATAGAATGGCACACACTTTTTGTATTAGGTAACCCATACATTAGAGTAAATATCACAAAGGTAGACCATTTTATAAAGACCAATCATGGAATATGATATACTTTTCTCATAACTAGAAAACCATGGTATCATGAAATGATGGTTTTAGTCATAGAATACAATATTGAATATATTGTAGTTTATGACAAAGAGAACCCCATAAATTTTCAGTATATCATACCATATGATATACCCCAGCTATATCCTATGACTAAAAAATATAATTAAGATATCCTATATTATATTTCCATGAAATCTAGTAACTGAGATACACCCAAATCATATAATATGCTATGATACGGCCTAATAAAGATTACTATTTAGATATTCATCATATGAAATAAAATAAAATGTTTATTTGTTGAATTTAATGGATTTCATATTAATAATGGATTTTGGAAGGTCATTATGTTATTAAATCATCAAGAAAATGCCATTAAAGATGATGATCTATAATAAAAAAACCCAACATGCTGAATTCAAATAGCATAAAATATAAACGATCATACTTGAATCATTGAAAATTCATATTATGGGACTCTATGGAGTATGCTTGATTGATATTACAACATGATAGAAAAACTACTATCACCTCCATAGACAATACACTGACCACTAGAATCCTCTACACAAAAAATTACATTCAGTAATTTTTTAATTATTCATTTCCATTTTTATTTAAGTTACAAATACTTTTACTTTTGTGTACTAGAAACATGGTAATACAAAATAATGGTAAATGGTTGAAATCTATCCGCATTTATTGTAATCTTAATACCTATGTATTTAATTATAATTCAAATTAAAATTCATAAATTTTGAATTTGGGCACAGGGGCCACTCACAATTCCTTTGGTCATACCCTTCGTCTTACTAACCCAACACACACTCACATCCAAGTAATTTGACACTGACCCCACCCGACCTCATGAATATGACCCACAATGCACCACCATCATGCACCTAGGCATATGAAATTGGCCACACCAATAGTTCTTGTGTTCACTAGAGAATGAACATCCAAAATTCATCACCATAAAGAATAAATACCACAACCAAATAGTCCTCACCGGGCAGATGTACCAATTAGATTGTGGAAATTTTTAATCCTATATAAATGGGAATCTGTATTTATAAATATTGTAATATATTTTTTCATAAAAATTAAAATTGATATATATTGATATATAAATAAAAAAATTAGTATAATATTATTTATAGAGATGTATATAAAAATCAATATATATATATATTGACATAATATTTTTTGTATATTTAAATACTGATGAATTTATATATTAATATATATATATATATATAATTTAATATATTTATATATGTATGTATAAATATAATTTAATACAAACACACATATATAAATTAATATAAATATATACACACATATAGAGATGTATACATTAATACATGTATATATTAAATATACTTATACATATATATATATATTGTAATTTTTCATACTATTAAATATTTTCACATCTTTAATCCTTTATTGTTAATGTTAATTTATATTAGTTTTTATTAAATTGTAATTATGTTTCGAATTGTGTGTGTGTGTGTGTTTATATGTATGTATCAATAATTGTATTTATATGTGTGAGTGAGTGTTAATTTTATATGGATAAAATTAATTTTTAATTAAATGTCATGATATTATAAATATAAACACATATAGTAGATTTTAATTTATTATTTAGTTATTTCATATTTAAAATAATTTCCAAATTAAAATTAGCCATGTTTTTTAAAAAATACAATTCAATAAAAAATTATACATGTTTCAAAATTCACCTAAAAAAGACACATTTTAAAATGTGGATAATTCAAAAATTTAAAATGTTTTAAAATGAGTTTAAAATTTACATCTAAATTTTTTATAATTTTAGAAAATGCCCCAAAATTAAAAAATATTTTAATTTAATCATGGATAAATTAAAAAAATTCCACTCATTTAGAAATAATAACTACAAATGCGGCTAATTATTTATATTTATACGCCTCCTAACTACCTCGTGGAAAGGAGGAAATCATTTATTTGATAAAAACAATGCTTCAGAACTATTGGAGGTTTCTAATATCTTGTTTAATCTGGTTGGAATTTTTTTGAGAATCTATGAGCACTATAATGATGATTAGAATAAATTAAGTCATCATTTAGAGTTTTTTGAAAAATTATTCATAAGATCAAATTTGGCTAAATTAGTGTCGTGTACCACTACGTATGATAGATTTTAAAGCATCATATCTGTGATTTTAACTCACAATACAATTCATTTGGGAGAAACATTTGTTTATGTAAGATTCATCCTGAAATATCATCTGAGGCATTTTAGAGTTCAGAGATGAAATTTTGACAATGGGTTATTGAGTCCATATTATTAATTTTTGAGTAGCTACATATGTGTATGACTCATCACAAAAACACCATATGATTCAATCAAAACATCATAAGAGTCATTTGTGAGTTGATGAAGTCATGTAGGAGTTATCAATGAGTAAAGGTAAAAGTTTTTATTATTTAATGTGGCCTTCACAATAGTCATTTATATTATGTGTATGAGTCATCAGGATTTAAGCCATTGTGATCTATGTAAATCTCATTTCTTTTGTGAAAATTTAAGATTTATAGAGAATAAAAAGTAAATTTTCATAATTATATATTCTGAATAAAGAAAATAAAATGAATATCACAACTTTCATTAATGAGAAAAAAATCACATTTAAAATGTGACTGAAGCTAATTCATATGAGAAATTGCAATTAGTGATCATGCCTTGGGCTATTTAAAGTTTCAAGGTTTTTTTATATAAAATATTAAAATGGTGAATGTAGATATAACTTTTAAAGGATAATGTATTGAAAATATTTATTTTATTTTTATTTTATGACGTTGAGATGAACAAATGTTTGTAAAATAACATGAAAATCTATATGTAGTAATTTTAGTATGAATATTAAGATTGAGTTTGTCAAGTAATTTGTTTTATCAAGAGTTGTTTTGTTGTAATGAAAGTTTTCACAGCACAAATGGGTTAAAAAAAGATAAATCCAATCCAATGAAATGTTGTGAGAATATATTTAATGGGTATTTCTATAAATCATAAATTTATTTTTCTAGGTATTAATTTTGAATAATGGTGAGGTTGGTGTATTTGTATAGTGGTTTATTTTTATCCGCTAGAATGAAGAGATGTGATTTTTTTTGAAATTTAATAGATAAAATAACTCATTGTATAATGAAATATTATTTAGTCATGGAAGCACACCAACAAGGAATGTGATTAAAGAAATGAGTTTAGGATCACATTGTATAATTATGGTAATAATAAATATCAAGAATGTTGAGCTGAAAATTTATTTCTATAATTATTTTAATTATAGAAATTTGATATTTTCTTGAGAAACAGGGTGAAGAGGGGATATATTGTATTTCAATGAAATATATCGATTATCGAAAAACTAATAGAAAAACAGAGCCTGATGCTATATATTAGAGATTAAATGAAATTATACATGATCTCAAGAATTAAATGATTAAATACTAAGGAGGATACTACTATGAATATCAACATTAGTGTTTTCATGTTTTTCTCAATGATAACTAATCAATTTATACCAGTTCTTCATTAAGGTCAATGTTTTGGAAGAGTCTTCTTATTATGATATATCTATCCTAACAGATCGAAAGGTAGATTATTATTAGTTTCTATAGGAACACATATTCTTATGTGATTTTATTCTATCTTGATGGTTCATACAGTCAATAGTATAATGTTGTGTATTACCCAACGAGATATTATGTGTTACCCTATGAGGTTCTAGATAAATCAAGGACATTTGATGATACATGTCCCACCCACTAGTATATTATGATTAAAATCTATTGAAAAATATGTGGACTTGGATAAAAACGAGAAACAATAAGAAGTAGGCACCCACTATTGGACCAAACCATGAAACAATAATTTTTCCCAATTATTTGTATTTATGCATTCATAATTGTGAGGATAAGTTAATTTTTTTTGATTATTTAATCCTATCTAATTATCATGGTTTATTTTAAGTTGAATTTTTTTTTTGAAGAATTGCACTATTGATTCACCCCATGTAATGTCCTAGAAATTGCTTGTATTTTTTTCAAATTATATGGGTTTATTTTGAGTCCAGGGGCTCAGACGACACTTGATTTGAAGGCTTGATAAGCCCATAATAAGTGCATGAACTTTTTTATGTTTATTTATAATAGAACTCATACACAATTTTTGAATATTTTAAATGGGTTCCCTGATTAAAACTTTCACGGCACCATTGCATCAAGAATGGTGAATTTACAATAGGAAAGACTTAACCTTGACGGGGTGAGGTCGAGGGAAAAAGTTATTTTTTGAAATTTATATGAAAATTATAATTAATATTTCTTATGGAAAAATTATATTAACTTTTGGTTTATTTTATTTGAATTTCGAGTTTTATTTCAATGTAACGACATTATAACCTGAGCGTAATGATGATGCAACTCAGCGTAACATAAATTATGAAACGAATTTTATCCACTTAATGGTTCAACTGAATAAGGGGTCATTGGAACAATATAGTATTTCTCTTAACCCCTATTGATTTGGCATTAGCGATTGATGATTGATAAACCTCTACCAACGACAGATTGAGTAATGAAGAAAAACTGTCATGTGATCTTCACCAACGAACGATTCAACCTCAATGAAGGGGTTTGACTCAAAGTGAATTTATTTTTTCGTCATTCGTGGATTTGAGTAATGAACACGGGTCACTCCATGAACAAGTGACCCGCAAATTGATCACTTCTGTGAGAGGGTTTCTAATCATTGGGTTTGAATTAGAGTCATCCATGTTAGATTCTTAAATACCCTACCAACTTGTTTTTAAATTTTAATGAGGATGGATCAGGGCGACATGAATAAGGATTACATCTCACCATTTGGGGCATTCTTGAGTTCTTTATAACCAGACCTCTGGATCAAGGAAGTGACAACTTGGAGTACACATTAGCTATGGTGATGACCCGAGGATCCCATAAGAGCTCATGTAACAAAAAACAAACACTCGAGGCAGGTCCAGACACTGGTGGAAGGAACAACCGGCATACCTGTACTGGATGTGAGCTGTGGTGGCAGACCTGGTCCTCAGGTAGTGGATCGGGGCTACTAGAAATGGATGGTGGTGGCATGAGAAGATGCAATGAGCCTCACTGAGTCACACATCAAGAGGTCCATAGTATAGTTGTAAAGTGGGGTGGAGGGAGACATGGCGGGCGTCAAATCTTGGGAGATGAGATATAACCCGCTTAGGTTAGAGCATGTTGGGCTACTCATGATGGGGCAAGACGAACTGCTCATAGTGGGTCATCTTGGAGAAGGCAAGCTGCCCAGTGGGCCAGACCCGTGGCATAGTGAGGAGGACTCGTGACCCAGCGGGTTGGGCTGGACCAGCCTGTCCGGGCCCAGCCCAAAGGGCTGAGTTAGACCTCAATCAGTTTGGATTCATGTCATGTTAGACTCAGGTATGGTTTGTGGTCCCTAGGTCGGGCTGGTTCAGACCGAACCCTTTTAATTAAAACGGACATAACATCCAAACCGTGCGTTTGATTGATGTGATGTTTCCGGAGTTAGGACACTATTGGGGAGATGATCCATCTAACATACTCCAAGGGACTTTTCATGGATGTTGGAATATGATCGATGGTATGGGGAGTATATTCTATTTGAATAAAGAACACTGTGAGAGGGAATCATACAAATGGCTATGTTTAGAAGGAAGTAATGGGAAAACATCAGTGGCACAACATACCTAAGTGACAAGGGGAACATTGTGTCCTAGAAGATGAGCATGGCCCAGTGGTCCAGTAGACCTAAGTGACAAGCATCCCTTAGTGGACCAACATACCTCAATGACGAGTATACCTTAGTGTCCCAGTAGGCCAATGTGAATCATCAGGGATGAGTCCCATAATAGTACAAGATTTTCATCATTACGACTGATAGTATTTTTTTCTATACTTTAGGTTATACCTGTGTTATTTTTTCACTACATTGTGTGTATGTTTCTCTGTGGTGTTTTCATTATGGTTTGGGGTCCCTACTGAGTATTGTGTTACTCACCCCTACATGGGCTCTTCCCCTTTGTATCATGCCTTGTCAAGTTGATTGATGTTTTGAAAGATACATTTGCGGTCTAGGACTAGGCGATGCCCATTGAGGATTGATGGGAAAGTAATACTCCTACATCATCCCGAATCTAATATTCACATATTCTTCAGGTAGGGTTTTCTATAGATGGGTTTTGAGATACTTGTGTACCCCTGGTTTACATCTTGTATTTGGTTGGGTTTTTATTATGTCCCCCTTTACATCCATCTTTGTACTATTTTCAATCAACGGTTGTCTTAATAGCATTTGTGGTATCCATTTTTAGAATTATGGGCATAGGTTGTGAGTGTGAATGTGAACATATAGTAAAAAAATTCCACCCACTTGTAGGATAATAAATTCAGTGTTAGTCATAATACTCTCACCTATGGAAGGTGGTCTTCCAATAGTCACGACACGGGATCTAAATGACGGGTCATGACAAATTTTAATCAAAGGAATTCAAATCTACAATAAGGACCGAGAGTCTGTGGCCTTGTTTTGGAGCAACAATGTTAAATTTCTTTTTTCATCTTGTAGGATTGGGGTTTCCAATATATGTGTGGTGTCCAACGTATTCATACACAATGACCTTGAATCCTACTTTTCATCTTGGTTAATGAAAACAGTAGTTTCTGGAATCATATAGGAATTGAGGGTGTTTTCATGCCTGTCTTGAGTCAGAGTCAGCTCGGAAGGTATAATCTATTGATAGTGGTTCATCTTGATCTTTTTCAGGAGGCCACCATGTTGAAATCCATCCATGACTCGAATTCATGACCAAGAGGATTGTACACCTAGTTATGAGGTGTTAGTACAAGGACTAGTAATAGAGATGGCCCAACTGGGAGGTGCACCTGTGATTCCACCACTCGTTGGTCAGTTGTTACAACCAATGCTACTGGTATTGGATGCTCATAGGATAAATGCCTTAAAAATGATCCAGAGGTGGAGACCTATTTGATTTATGGGTGAGGCAGACCCCCAGGTGGCTGAGGATTGGCTCAAGGAAGTTACGCATGTCATACGTTTTGTGAGTACACCTCTTGACTAGATGGTGAACCTATCTATGAGCATTCTCCTGTGCTCGAAAGGGTGGTGTTGAAGGATAAAAATCTTGATAAACAATGAGGATACCCTCAACTAGATGGACATTGAGTGAATCATTAAGAATTAGTTACTTCCAACTATGTGTCACTCAGTATGCATACATGAGATACTGAACATAGAGTAGGGTAGCATGATAGTAGCAGAGTACTGAGCATGATTCACCGAGCATTCTCAATACTCCATGGACATGGAATGAGATGTGTTCTTCAGTGCGAGTGATTTAGAGCAAGGAATACACAGTGATATCAGGGAATAATAGTATCACTTAGTATCCCTACCGAGGTTGGGTTGATGGAGCGTGCTCTAATTGTAGAGATATTCCTTGGGGAGTATGTGTGAGTATCTAGAGATACCAATAGACACCATGAAGTAGAGTCATTAGTCATGGGTTAAATAACGTAGACACGAGAACCCAAAGATGCTAATCCTTTTCAGAGGATAACCCCAGGATACTGGATTAGCAGTATATGTATCCCATGGCATATAGATTAATCGAAGTAGAAGGGTGTTCTACCCATGTTGTGGGAAGGGAAACATTTCTCCTGATTTCCCAAATCACCACACAGATGACCATAAGATGTTCATGGGACCACCAAGGAATAGGTAATGGTTCGATCAGGGTGGTCTTTAGGGTGGAGGATGTGTAAGGGGTGGACAAGTAGCAGGTAGTTGGAATAGGTTTGAGGCTCTACCACCACAACTCCCAAGTGGTCCACCACGGTCTCCAGGACCTGGTGGACTAGGGCTATGCCTACATCTGGCGATGGGGGCCTATAACCACGACACCCTATAGATTATTGTAATTATAATCTATATCTTTTACAACATAGCTGCAGTTTGAAAAGACATATGTTTGAGTAACTTATTCTTTCTCATAGACCTTATTCGAAGCACAAAGATTCGAGTGGAGTCCTTTGTTCAGTCTTTATGGTTAGAGACTCCTATGGGAGGGGATTCGATGATTACACACTAGTATAAGAAGTTTGAGATTGCTCTTGGATGAAATATATTTAGCTGGGATATCCAAGTAGCAGCATCAATCCCTTAGGACATCATCTTTTGTTTGGTTTAGTAATCCATAGTTCATTCTTAGATTGACTGTATTAGGTGAAAAGTGTGGCGTGTCTGTAGATATGAAACTAGGTTTACCTTTACCAGTGAGAAGGGAATACATGTACAACAAAAAAAGACTTTCTCGGAGAAGGGCATAGCTGATCACTCACTATTTGGTTACCCTCAAGCTTGGTGTTGTGGATGAGAAGAGTCCTTAGTTTCCCATAGTGGTGGACGAGTATGAAGACATCATTCTTGAGGATGTTCCACTGTTAAACCCTACTAGGTAGGTTGACTTCTTGAATTGATTTTTACATCAAGGCAACACTGATATCCAGACCATCATATAGAATGGCTCCCAAGGAGCATCATGAGTTGTAGGAACAACATGAGGATCTGTAGTGTAAGGGATTCATGAGGCCTAGTGTTTCACAGTGGGCAGGCTCAATAATGTTTTCCAAGAAGAAAGACAATAGTATTAGGTTGTGCATGGATTTATGGTGCCTGAATCAGGTGACCATGAAGAACATGTATCCATTTCCATGGATTGATAAAGTCTTCGATCATCTGAAGTTAGTGAGATGATTCGCTAAGATAGACCTCAGATCAGTCTATCAACAACTTCATGTATGATATGTGTATATACCATAGATAGCCATCAAGTGTTAGTATGGCCATTATGAGTTCTAGGTGATTCCTTTCATCATGAAAAATTACCCAGAAGTGTTTATGGGACTCATGAAGGGTATATTCCAGCCTTACCTTTACCGGTTTGTCGTGGTCTACATTGATGACAAGCTAGTGTAATCAGCATCTCAGGGGGAGTATGTGAAACACCGATGGATAGTCATAGAAACATTGTGATAGCACCATATTTATGGGAATATTTTTATGTTTCAGTTCTTGATTTAGGAGTTCTGCTTTTTGGGACACGTCATTTCAGAGGCTGGAGTTGTAGTGGATCTGGTAAAGATAGAGGCGGTGCATTCATGGGAGACACCCAGGAGTGTGAGTGAGGTTAAATGTTTCTTAGGATTTTTTGGATACTATTGGAGGTTGGTTCCTGAATATTCGAGGTTCACAACACCCTTATATTCTTTTACATGGAAGGGACATCCATTTATTTGGATAGAGAAGTGCCTGCAGAGTTTTTATGCGTTGTAGTAGAGACTGAAAAGTTCCCCCTTCATGAAAATACTATATATGGCATTGGGTATGTAGTACATTTTAATTTATTTGGGACTAGAATGGGTTTTGACATGATGCAGGTGCAGGAATTGATCACATATGGTTCACGGTAGTTGTGGAAGCATGAGAAAAATTACACGACCGATGAACTAGAGCTAGCAGTAGTGGCCATTTCTTTGAATATATGGAAGAACTACATAATGGGACAATGGTTTATAATCTACTTTGAATAAAAAAGTATAAGATATATCTTCTAATATAAGGATATAATCATTAGGCAGTGGATGTGTCTAGAGTTCCTTTCGGACTATGACTTCGAGATAGTCTATACTCGTGGGAAGGGAAATGTGGTGCCAGATGCACTCAACAGGAAATCTGGTATTCAGTTGAAGAGTGATGAATTGGAGAGTTTAAAAATAATGTATATATCCTTCTTGGATGTAAATAATGAATCTTATCTTCAGTCGACGGTTGTCACTCCCCCACTCTTACAGAGAGTTTTAGAGGCACATGTTGTGAGTGTTGACTGTGAGACCCGACATGCTCATATATTCTCAAGAAAAGATCTTTATGGATATTCGGTAGGTGGGGATCACGTCATCCTTTACAAAGGGAGCACCTTTGTACCAATTGTGTCTCGTAGGAGGTTCTGAGGGAGTTCCACACCTCCCCTTTAGCAGAAGATCCTGGAGTGAAAATGATGTATCTATATCTCTGACATCAGTATTGGTGGATAGAGCTGAAGAAGGCAGTGGCATAGTTTATTTAATGGTGAATCACTTGTCAACAAGTGAAGGAAGAGTATGAAGTTTTATCAGGCATGACTCATCCACTCGAGATACTGGAGTGGAAGTTGGATTGTATCTTGATGTACTTCATGGTAGATTTTCCCCACACATCCTGAGGGCAAGATACCATCTGTGTAATTGTTGACCTAGTCACCAAGCTAGCCCACTTCCAATGCATCTGAGAGTAGGATTCAGTAGAGTTCTTGGGTCACCATTATGTGAAATAGATAGTTCAACTCTAAGGAGTCCCATCGATGATAGTTTCATATTGATACACATTTTATACATCAATGTTGTGGAAGTGATTGCTGGAGGGTTTTGGGACATAGCTACGCTTGAGCACAGCTATCCACACAAAAACATATGGTCAAATGGAGAGTATTGTACATGATTTAGTGGAAATGATTTATGCTTCCATATTTGGATTTGGTTGATGTTGGTAGGATCGTCTAACTATAGTGGAGTTCGCGAACAATAACAGCTACCACTCTACCATTTCTATGACCCCATTTGAGGCACTGTATGGAAAACCATGAAGATCGCTATTATACTGGATAGATGAAGGGGTCAACACTCTTGTGTCCAAAGTTGGCATGGACTACCACTGAAAAGGTTCTGGTCATCCAGTAGCAAATGAGAACTACATATAGCAGGATGAAATATTATTCTGATGTGAGATAGAGGCCCATATAGTTTGAGGAGGGATAGCACGTGTTCATTCAGGCCTCACAAAAATGAGGATTACAATGATTTGTTTGGTGTGTGATGTTGTCTCTAAGATTCATCGAACCATTTCAAGGTCTTGGTAGAGTGGGTGAGGTGGCATACAAACTAGATCTTCCCCCACAGATGCACCGATCACATAATTTCATTCACGTATCGTAGCAGATGAGGTATATACATGATCTGTCACACATCATAAACTGCTAGGACGAGTTGAAAATTGATGATGGGGAACCATTTTCAGAGTTCCTACTAGAGATTAAGGATCGATAGAAGTAGGTCCTTCATGCATGGTCGATTCCTATGGTGTGCATTCAATGGAAGCTCAAGAATCTCAAGAAGAGAACATAGGATAGGGAGGATCAGATCCGTGCTCAATACCCCCATTTTTTTATCCCTTGTTTTGGATTACGAGGACATAAAGCCTTAATGTGACGATAATTTAATGTCTCAAAAATTCCTAAAAATTATTTAAACAAATATATCTGATTATTTAAATACTATTTTCTTAGATAGAACTTGATTTCAAGGCATGGGATGCCCAAAATTAGTGTTTTAGCTTTTTTTATGATTATATAAAATAGCGAACATATGTGGTTTTGGAAACATCTAACATTGTTACCGAATTAAAAATCAAAGCGCACCGTTGCATTAGAAATGACAACTTTACCTAGGGAAATACTTAACCTTGATCGGAAAGGTAAACAGAAAATGCTATTTTTTGGACTTTTTGAGAAAAATGAAATAAAAAAATATTATGAAAAAATAAAATAATCTATTATTTTCATTTATTCATATTTCAAATTTTCATGCAACGTAATGAAATTTCAACCCATGTGTAACAAAAATGATTCTTTGTAGATTTGGTGTTGGAAAGAAATGATCGATGAACCGCCACCAACGATGGATCGATAAACTAATAATGAGAGCAGCGTGATCTTCACTTAGGAATTATCAATCCTCACGGTAGGGGTTTGATTCTAAGTGATTTTTTTGTTTCATGATTCAGGGATTTGAGGAATGATTGTGGGTCAACCCACGAACATGTGACACGTAGAGCGCTCACTTATGAGAGAGGGTTTCTAATATTGGGCTTTCAATTGGACTTATCCATGTTAGTTTCTTAAATCTCCTCAATTTTTTTAAAAATTATAACCTAGAGGGAGTGGGATGAAACGAAAAAGGCCTAGATCCTATTGTTTGGGGTATTTGTGAGTTCAGTGTGACCCAACCATTGGATCAATGAGAGGAAAACATGGGGTACGTAGCAGTGATGGCGACGACCCGAGGATCCTTAAGCTGCTCACAGATTCTAAAATAGACCACCAGGGAGGGTTTGATGTCCCGCTGAAGGAATCACCAACATGCCAGCACCGATAGAAGCACGCGGCAGCCAACCGACACTAGAGGTGGCTCACGGTGTCCCACCACGATGTAAGATGATGCCCAAAAAAATGTTCATAGGCATTTGATTGGGGCTTCCAACAACAGGTGGTGGCGATTCAAGAATATAGGGTGAGCCGCCCTCCTATCCATTTGGAACATGGTGGCAGACCCCACGGTGATAGACGTGGTGGATAAACATGTAGAGGGTGCTACAACTCAGGTGGAGCAAGTCGTCCCTCTCATAGTGGGTCAGGATGGAGAATGTGGGCACCCATAGGTGGACCAGGGGGGCATGTTGGACCCAGGCTAGGTTGGATCCAGGTAATGTCAGATATCGATCGGGATGGATCCTAGTCAAGTCAGGTTGATAAACCCTGGTTGGGCTAGTGGACAATGGATCGGGTAGGGTCGAGTTGTTCTGACTATGTCGGACCGGACCAGGACCCAACTAATCCCTTTTTAGTAAAATAAGGATATCATTCACACTAAACATCAACTTAACGAGCCGTTGGGGGCGTTGTAACCCTGGTGATGATACTATCCTTGTGAAATACTTTAAGAGATATTTAGTTGATGCTTGGATACAATAGATGGCTTGAGGAATAGATTCTCCTAGAATTAAGCCTGCTAAAACCAGGAATCCTGTTATTATATTTGATGAGATAGAAGTGAGTTGCATAATTCAATGGCCCAAAAGACCTATGTGAAGAGTGGTCCTCAGTGGCCCAACAGGCAGGAGGACCTCAGTGGCCCTGCAGACCTCAGTGACAATCAGACCTCAGTGTCCCAGCAGAATAGAGAACCTTATTGACCTAACAAATGAGCAGAACTCAGTGGCCCAATAGACAAGGTGACCTCCATGGCCCAGAAGAACTCAATGATGAGAAGACCTTAGTGGCCTAGTATAACTAATAGATGTGCAAACCTCCGTGGCCCAGCAGGATATAGTGACTCATTGTGTAGGAGCCCCTCAGTAGTACATGATATTCATTATTATGAGTTATAATCATTCTTTCTATAATTTATGTCATACATGTGTGATTTGTCCACTTCTCTATGTGTACTTTTCTTTATGGTCATTTCTTTGTGGATAGAGGTCCCTATTTAGTGTTTTGTTTAATCACCCCTACATGGGCATTTCCCACACATATTGTGTCTCGTACAGATAACCATTGTTTTGATAGAGACCTTGGAAGTCCAGTAACATGCAGTTCCCCATGAGGACAGACAGGAGAGGCATACTTCTAAAGCTTTATGAAGTTACTCTTCACCTACTCTTTAGGTAGGGATATCTGTGGACAGGTTTCTAGAGTCTTTTTTACCCCCTTGTTTACAAATTTTCTTTTTTTGGGTTTGTATACTGGCCCTATTTACATCCTACTATGTACTATTTACATTCAATGGTTGTCTTAGTAGAGTGCACATTTTCACCTTTCAGCCTTACGGGCTGTGGTTGTGAGTGTGAATGTGTATAGGTACTCAAAAAATTCCTCCCACTTGAAGGATAATGCATTCATTGTTAGTCTCCAGCACATTGAATTTGGGAGGTAAGCTTGTGGTAGTCGTCGCACTGGACTCGGGGGATGGGTTGTGACACCCCCTCCAGTAGTGCACCCACTCATTTAATATATCATAAGGTATAAAAGATATCATGTTCTACCTATTAGAACATTTTGTCTATATATTGTGTAAATAAACATAGTGAAGAGAATCAATATAATTATTATTATAAAAAGAATTATTATAGATATATGAACAAGATTATATCTTACTTTTTATCACTTAGATAAGAAGACAGTGATGTACCAACATTAGGATTTCCACCAACTGATGGATGATAACCTATGACTTTTTCTAAAAAATGAAACTTAATATCTGATAGAAAAGTCAAAAAAATAAATTTTTGGGTCTTTATCAGTCATTTTTTAAAAAATGGTTATGGGAATGAAAATAGCTAAATAAATCTGGTATAAATTAAATAATATTTATTGATGTAATGTAAAAGTTAACGACTCCAAAATTCATATTTAGAGGGACACGTTAAAATATTTTATGATGGTTGAAGAATGAAACATAGATGATTAATTTAAAATATTTAATGAAATTATATGTAACGTTAGAGAATATGGAGAAAATTTAAAATATTCTATAATTTTGGGGAAGCAAATGAAATTTTTTTTATATAGGTTTATTCTAAAACTTTCAACAATGGAAGAAAGAGTTCATATTTCCCATAATAAATTATGTAATATTTTCTTTTTTTTTATAATGAAAAAAATTTCTTCCTTTAAAAAAATTTATAGACGAAATGTATTTTGAACCCTTGAGGAAGATAAAGGCCAAATATTATGAGGCTGATGATTCAAGTGAAAATGATATTGAATGAGACAATAAATAATGTGGGAGAGTTATGACACTTAAGTGTAGATGCAAACCATACATCTTAATGGAACAAGCTCTAGGAGTAGGATGAGCAAGAGGTTTTCACCATAGTCGAAGCATCACAGATTGCAATAATGAGAGGGTATGGCACTTTCCATTGGGACAAGCTAGTGCATGCACTGGATAGCCTAGCCGAATATCCATGTGAATGTATAGAGCCGATTCATGATAAAAATGATAGGGAGGAGAATTTCCAAGTAGATAATCTAGTTTTTATGTAATGTTTGAAGCCTACGGGTAATAAATTCTTCTAAGGCCAATGGTCCATAAAATACTTATGCCTATGGGCCTTGTAAGTGTTCCACCTCACCCATTGAAAGGTGGATTATCAAAAATCAATAAAAAATGATGGTCTTCAGGCCATTGGATGGATGAATCTTAACACAATATACATAAAAAATGAAAAGTAAAATCACCACTTAAATTATTACAATGTGGTGGCATAAAAAACTTTTCAATAAAATATCTTAAGAAGAAGACCAGTGGATATGTGGTTGAATAACAAGATGAGAATCCCCAAATAAGTAATAGGATAAGAGCTCAAGAGGAGATTCAAAATATCCTGATAGCAAATAGAACTTTCTAAAAAAATATGAATGATGATAAAGAATAATTGGTTTATAAATTTTCAAATAATAGATCTGAGGGAGAAAATTTTGAAAATTTCATAAATTTCATGGATCGTGTAGAGAATCATGATGATTCCTTACATAGTGAGGGAAAATAGAGTGAAATAACATATATAAAACACATTATGAAATCTAAATAGGAAGAATTTATTGAGTAAAATACTATTCTCAAGATGGATCCCATGTCAATATAGTGAAAAGTTTCAGAGAAATATTACGATATTGAAGATCTTATTAAAATAAAAATTAATTATATTGATGAAATCAAAAATTTCAAGATAAAATATTTTGAGAATGATATGATAGAAAATATCTTGAAGAGAAACATCATATAAACAAAATAATATCTATTCAATTCTAAACCTAAATATCATGAAGATGAAAATTAATTGAATAATATTATATATAGTTATAAAAGAGAATAAAATACTAAAGTTAGGATATCTAAATTAGATGAGAAATTGAATATAAAAGAGCATGTTCAATATTTATATCTAATGACTAAATGTAATTCATTTTTGACTAATAATACACATTCAGGCTATAAATATTTTCATTTTTAGACTTATAAGGATGAATAATAACCCTCATATATATTCATGAGAGGGAAGAAAACTCTATAAAAACATCATCCCGAAGATAGAAATAAGCACATCATATGATTTTCCAGTAAAAACAAAATTATGGTTAATATTTTTAATATTATATAAGTCTAAGATTTAGTGTGTACTACAGGTATTTTAGATTTATTGGCCAAATATCCTATTCATTATGGAATAATATGGATTTATTAAGGATAAGGCCTTATGAAAGGGAGATAATTTATGATAAGTTCTGAAGATAATCATAAAAGAAGGACGTTGTAAGCAGTAATTAAACAAATGAATTCACACAAAATATATTTCAATGTTTGGATGATATTTGTTGAATATGTGACATTCAAGATCAATATGAATAAGAGTGTTGGAAAAAAATTATGAGAAAACAATCCAATAATTAACAGGGTAATGTAATTCAAAGGACAAATCATGGATAAATATATCATTCTGATGAAGAGTCGTTCAAAGCATGCATGAAAGGGAATCCATAGATTCCTAGTAGTGGTTATTTTGTATAGATGTATCTTGAAAAAAATATTCAAAAAGAAATAAGAATATTAAAAGGGGTCAGCGAAAATTTTAATGATTGTTTTTTAAAAATTAATGGAATTGGTATAGATGATATTGACTAAAAAATATTAAATTCCAAAAATTTATTTATATAAAAGGATTCAATCAAATTTATATTACCATGAGACAAATGTATGATAATGAAAATGAAGATATAATTAATAAATATTTATTAATCATAAAAAAATCTAAATATGGAAGTCCTATGTATAAAGGATAATGAATAACTAGCAACCTCTTTAAAATTGGTGACCCAACCAACTATATTAAATTTATTGAAAATTAATGAAATAATATTTGGAATTGGAAAATTGGTAACCTTGGATAAAGTAATGTGAGAAGAATCTCAATGCATGAAGTTGTAAGAGACCATATCCAACGTAAAAAGAAAATGAGGGTTGTCTGTTAAAATATTTAAATGGTTAATATGTTATAAGTAAAACCCAAAAGAGTTGATATTCAATCCACTAGACCAATTGAACTCATTCTCCTTGGTTTTCATGGTCGTATGAGACATTAATATTACATATGTGATTTGTATTCTATTACTTTAATATATAAATTCACTCTGTTGACAATGGATATGTTCATAAAATAAAAGTCTAAATTAGTTGACATATTGAAAATATTTTTTGGACATGTTGATAAGGTAATGAGATTTTACATTATGAAGACCATAATATATAAAGGTGAGAATATAGATGAAATTCGTTTAATATTTACCTTAAAAACATAGGATCAAACTTAAATTTATGTCACCCTACACTCATCCACAAAATGGAGTTATTTATAGGAAATTAAATGTCTTCTTGATATGGTAAGTCCAATGTTTTTTGAGTATAAAATCTCTAAATTTATTTTTATTGGAGTTATTTTCATTATTTTCCACATAAAAAGTAGATGTTTATTAAGTCCTGATTCTAAAAATGAACCTAATGAAATGTGATTCAAATGAAATCGGGCTCCAAATTACTTAAAATTCTATTTTCACCCTTTTTTAATAAAGAGTACAAATCTAATTTGGTAATGTTTGAGAGAAAAATATAAAAATTGAATTTTCTAAGAATACCAATAATATAGTAGTGAAAATATGTTATGGAATAAAAGGCTGGTTCTTTTATTGTCTTCTAAAGATCATTAAAAATTGTTCTAAGGCAGAGGTTATAATTATAATATCATATTAGAATATATAATCTCGTAGTGAAAAAATTTATATAAAAAATTGAAGAACAAGATGATGATGAGTAGAATATAGTTAAAATTGACACTGATCAAAATTATAGAGAATAGGGTTCTAGAAATTACTGACTATAACAACCTTGGTTTAATAAAAATGTTTATCCTAAAAATATACTTATTAATCAAGAGCACTAATTCAGACTATGTAACGATTAATAATTGAAAATGAAATTCCTCTAATTTCTCGTGTTCAATCCAATGTTGTTTTAGAGGTTGTTGAGCATGAATAATTGGTCAATTATATGAATAATGACCATGATCATATTGAGATCAACTCAACCTGGGAGCTGGTGGAAATACTTGAGCAGAAAATGTAATTTACACCAAGTGGGTGTTTAGAACCAAATCGAATTATAAAGGTTAAGTGATAGTGAAAATTGATAAATTGGTTTTGAAAGGATATTCACAAATAAAAGGGACATATTTTGATTATCATTTGAAACAGTAGAAATACTAGAATCCATAATATTGTTCTTAGTAGTGGTAGTACACTGTATTTACAATATTTATCAAATGAATGTGAAATATTCTTTTATAAATAGTGATTAAGAAGCATAAGTTTATATTTAAAACACTATGCAAAAATTGGTGTTAATAAATGGTATGTTTTTATTTATTGGTGGCTTAAACCGCTTCTAAGACATTCCATGATAGTTTTAGGAAACCACCACTAAATTCTGTGTAAGAAATCAAATAGTGGCGGGTTTTTAAAACAACTATAGAATGATTTAGTGACGGGTTTTAGAGGGAGGAATTAATTTTTATTTTTTATTATTTTTTGAATTTAAAATTTTATTATATTATTTTCTTAGTAAATAAATTTTTATATATTTTTAATTTAATTTTTTATTTATTTTGATAATTAATTAATTTATTTATTTATTTTTTATCTTTTTATATTTTTTATTATTTATTATTATCATATTCATGCCCTTTTCCATGAACATGCCCATGCCATTATTACCGTGCTCTTACACATGACCGGTGATATACATTAATTTTGTGTTCTATGAGGTTTGAAACCCTTACCTATAACATCTCTCCTTTTTATTACAAAACATTACATTACATTTTACATACATATAATCCTTAAAGTCTACTGTCTTGGAAATCATGAACAAAAATATCTGATTACAACATAAAATGTTCTTCTAATCCACTTTTAAGGCTTCATCATTAGTTCATCCTAAGTACAATTACTGGATCTCAAAACCTGGAGGCATACATTCAAAGAAAAGGGTGATTAGAAGGCCCAGTAAGGGTAAGCAAGGGAATCAGTTTAGTTGTGATATAAATAGGAAATGGAATAAAACATAAAGACAAGTGAAATGAATGAATATGCATATCATAATGAACAGAACATAAATTATAACATGAATATGTGGCTATAACATTTCATTTAGAAATTAATGAACATATCACCAAGGTCCATCCCCAAGGTGTCATAAACATTACCTAGATTATTCACCAAGGTATCGTGAAACTTGTCATCTCTAGAGATTAATTATTTTCCCAATGCAATGGAGAAATATTTGGGAGTTCCCTTAAAATTTCATTATTTTCATGTGATTCACATATATCATAATCAATCATTTCATAAATAACCCAAATAAAATCAATTAAATTGGTTTTATTTCTAAATCATGATGTTTAAAGACTGCTTAGAAATAAGATCATTATATAATTTATAACCCATGGAAAGGGAGTGACAGTTATATGTATGTCAATTCAAAAATCAAATATATCATATTTATATATAGATGAACACCCATAAAAAAGAAATAGGTATAAATATTCACAAAAATAAAACAATAGAATTTTTTTGAGAGAAAGAGATAGAAATTATGAGGCCAAATTTCAACAGCATAACAGCTATATAACATGGATTTAGAAAACATTGAAAAGGGAGGGCACAATGGTCACCCACTCATTAAAAATTCATAATACAGTATGGGTAATGAATAAGATCATGGTATTTTTATTTTAATGAAATACCACGTGAAAAGGAAACATAACGGAAAAGAGAAGATGCAATTTTTTAATGAGAAATTCAGTAGCCTAACGATGTCACTTAAAAATTCAAAAAAAAAACAAATTGATTAGAGCGAAATGGGTCTCAAAAAAATTAGACATAAAATGGACAGTAATGAAAATATATATGAACATAACCTCAATATAAAGAGATGGAAATTATAAGGCACAACATAAATGAAGTCATGACCTAAAAGAGGAGGGTGAAAGGATCCCTTACCTTGAAGAGTAACTTCGAAAGTATGAAGTCTGAGATCTTGGGATTCTTGAGGGAACCTTGGGAGGACTCCTTGGGAGGTAAGGATACCAGAACATTGATTATGAGGATTTTTTAATGAAATGGATGAGGTAATGGCTTGGTATTTATAAGGGAAGTGAGAGAAGAAATCATTAATTTCCAAAGGACAACACATCAGTGGTTTTGGAAAAACCATCGGCATTCCCAAAGTATTTTCCCATGGTATTTTCAAATTGGGACAAATCATAGACAATATCACTATTACTAAGTTTATCATAAATATAACATACTTATAACATCATAAAAGATGTCATTAAATACCAGAAACTAAAAATTGTATTTTCACTATTCACTGAAAAAACATCTTTTTCAGAAAAAACCCCAAATACAAATTAACCTAATATCGATTCTCGGAATTAAAAATTTAACTCCATTTAAAAAAAAATATTTCTAAATATTTTAATTTTAATTTTTAAATAAAAACACTATTCACCCAAAAAAACTAATACATAACAAAAAATTTCTGAAAATGTTATTTAACTATTTTATTTAATCACATTAATTAATCAAGATGCCTAATTTATATTAATACATTCTTGAGTATGGTTACTTAATCCATTTGGTCACATTACTATTCATAAGCGTAAATTCACTATTCATAATTTACTCTCCACCCAAAATTAAGTTGATCTTATTAGACTCAAAATTTCAATCTGAAACAAACTATAGAAGACAATTTTTTGAAAATCATTACAAATTATTAATTATATAATATTTACATAAATATTTTATAATATCAATTTTTTTCACAAAACATCAATAATATACAACCTATATTTATCCGGACATTTGAAAAATCACAAAATTCACCATAAAACGAAATCACAATATTTAATTGTAACAATGGATTACATTAGATAGCTAAGGTCTTGTTACATAGACCATTATATCACCCGTATAAGACCTAAGTGTATGGTGTGTTATGGTGATTAAATTTTTGGGGTGGCTCGACCAACATTACACAAGGGGTGATTTCTATCAGCCGAAACTTCACGTGAAAGCGATTCCATTACAAATTCACACGATAATTTTCTATTTCGGTTTGGTCCATAGAAAAGCGCAGTGCTGCTACCTCTTTCCCATGTTATGTTAGATGGGATTCGAACGGCCCAAACCTACTGGAAGAGGCCATCAAAACATGTTTTTGAATTAATTATCAAACAACACTGGTATTTATAAAAAAATTGTAATGTTTTGCATCCGACTGTCATATTGACCAACAATCATATAATAGTCAAAGCACAATGGTCTCATTTAATTATACTCATTTCATTAATTAAAAGAATATATTTTTGATGAGTATAAAAAAAATTAATCAAACAAGTATTAATATAATGTTTGGGTAATTACATTTTTCCACCCTTATAAATTTCAACCCCGAAATTTTTAACTCATACCCTCTGAAGAAATAAGGTATAGATACTTCTGCCTCATAGACTCCCCTGGTTCCCACATGGCTTTTTCATATTTGTGGTTCCTCCACAACATCATAACATGTTTTGTAGTCTTTTTTCATAGAACCTCATCTCTATCATCAAAGATCTCCACTGGCTACTTCTCATAAGAGAGGTCATGTTCTAGTAGTAGCACCTCTAGATTTATTACATGTGAATGGTTAGGTATGTCCTTCCTCTAGAGGTATACATGGAATACAGCATGAAACTGTGCTAGATTTGTAGGATGTGAAATCAGATAGGCCACTTCTCCCACACGATCAGGTATTTCATAGGGTCCAATGTACCTTGGGCTGAGCATCCCTTTCTTCCCAAACCTAATGAATCTCTTCCCAGGTGAAATTTGATGAAATACCTTGTCACTGACCTTAAACTCCATGTCCCTTAGACTATTGATGGCATACATATTTTTCTAACTCTGAGCAGCAATAATGTGACGTTGGATGGAATGGAATTTTCTATCATATCTTTCACAAAAATATGTCCAAGAAGCTTTCTCTCACTATCTCCATACCAACAAGTAGGAGTTCTACATTGCTTCCCATATAGAGTTTCATAGGTTTCCATTTGAATGCTCGAGTGGAAGTTGTTGTTGAAAGAGAACTCAACTAAAGAGATATTTTTATCCCATCCAACCTTAAATTCCATTGAGAACATTCTCACCATGTCATCGAGTGTGTGAATAGTCCTTTTAGATTTTCGATCAGTTTGGGGGTGATTGGCCGTATTGAAATTCAATTCAGTGCTCAGAGCCTGTTGAAGATTTCTCCATAAATTCGATGTGAACCTTGGATCACAATCAGATATGGTAGAAAGTGGAACTCCATGCTGCCTTAGCACTTCTTTCACATAAGTCATGGCAATTTGATCAAGAGGGAAATCTTCCCGAATGATGATAAAATTGGTAGTATTGGCAACACGGTCCACAATAACTCTTATCGCATTATTTCCTTTGGATGTTCTCAGAAGACCAATGACGAAGTCCATAGTGATATTGTCACACTTCCATGATAGTATGGGTAGTGTTTACAATACCCCTTTAAGAATTTGTCGCTCTACCTTCACTTGCTGACATACTAGGAATCTTGATGTGTAGTTAGCAATATCCTTTCTCTATTATCCCACCAATAATGATCACAATGGTCCCTATAGCTTTTTGTGCTTCCAGGATGTATAGAGAACTTAGAGCTATGTGCTTCATCCTTCAACTCCTTTTTTCCTGGTATTGATGGAACACATAGTCTTGTACAAAATTTCAGTACACCTTCTTGATCAATATTGATCTTAAGAAACATCCCATCTTGGATAGTTTCAATGTTATTATGTGACAAAGGATCTTCTTTTGAGCTTTCTTGATCTTCTCTAGTAATTAATGTTGTTAAATCATTTGAGTTATGTTTGATGATTTCCCATCCCTTATAATTCCCAAGTCCAACATTACTAGGTCATAAATCAAAGGATCTCTTTGAATTATCATCATGGAAAGGACAACTGGGTATTTTTTTCTTAATGATTTAGCAACTTTGTTTGCTCTTCTGGGATGATAATGAAATGAACAATCATTGTGTTGGAGAAGTTCCAACCATGTCTATTGTCTCATGTTCAATTACTTTTCTGTTAAAATATACATCAAACATTGATGGTCATTGTATATATCACATATTTCTCCATAAAAATAGTGCCTTCATATCTTTAGAGTAAAAACAACTACAGCCACCTCCATGTAATGCGTAGGATAATAATTCTCATGAGTCTTCAACTGTCGATATGCATAAGCAATGACCTTTTCATTTTTCATGAGGACGCACCCAAGCCCTTTCAGGGATGCATCGCTAAAAATAACAAATCCTTCTGCACTTGAGGGAAGAGTTAACACGGGTGAAGTAACCAATATCATCATCAGATAATGGAAACATTCCTCACACTTCTTTGTCCAGATGAACTTAACCCCTTTTTCAAGTTACCATGGATAATGGATTATAAATTCATGGATTTTTTTTCAAAAACCTCATATAATTTCCACTTAATCCAAGAAAACTATAAATCTCAGTAATTATTATTGGTTGAGGCCACTTCTCTACAACTTTTTTCTTTGCAGGGTCAACTTTGATTCCTTCATTGGTTACAATGTGCCCCAAGAAAGCCACTTGTTGTAATCAAAAATCAAATTTTCTGAAATTCACAAAATACTCTCCTTTCATAGAGTTTGCAAAATATCCCCTAGATGATCCCCATGCTCCTCATGAATTTTGGAATATATCATTATATAATCAATAAAAACTACCAAAAAGTTATCAAGGTAGTCCTTAAGGACTCTATTCATAAAATCCATAAAAATAGTAGGTGCATTAGTCAGTCTGAAGGGCATATAAAAAACTCATATCTCCCAAATCTTGATCGGAAGGAAGTTTTTGGAATATCTTATTTATTTACCATCAATTGATGATAACCAGATCAAAGATCAATCTTAGAGTTGAATTCATCCCCATTAAGTGGGTCAAATAAGTCATCAATTCTTGGAAGAGGGTATTTGTTATTCAATGTGATCCCATTCAGTTCTCTATTATCAATTCATTGCCGCATTGATCCATCCTTCTTTTTCAAAAAGAGAATTGTTTCTCCCTAAAGAGACACACTCGGTCGAAGAAACCCTTTCTCAAAAGGATATTGGAGTTGTTTCTTTAAATCCTCCATCTCCACATTATCCATCCTATATGGGGTCTTCAATATTAGATGATATCCAGGTACGTGTTCAAATGAGAACTCTACCTCTCTTTCAAGGGTAGGCCCATGCAACTCGCCATGAAGTACGTCAACATATTCCTGGACGATGGGCACATTTTCTATCCACAAACGCTCATTTCCTTCTTCTTATTCACCGATCAATTCCATAAAGAAGGATATATGAGGTTCTTCTAGAAAAAGTTCAGGTTTATATATCTCTCCTTGGAAGATAACTATATCTTTTCCATTGTAGACTACTGAGATTTCCTTACTTATGTATTTGATCTTAGCATTATAATGTGACCGACAGTCCATCCCTAGTATAATGTTGAATTCCAGTATGGGAATGACTACTTGATTTGTGATAATATTGTTTTTGCTAAATTATATACTAGAGTTTCTAAACATTGATGATTCTTGGATAATCCCACCAGGAGTCTTGACTTATAACTCTACTTTTAGAAAATTGGGGGTTGAGTCTAAATTATTTGGAAACTTGGAGGAAATAATAGAATTTGTCGAACCAAAATCAAAAATAGTACTTTCTATCTGTGAGAGAACAACAGGAGTACCTACTACCACATTATTTGGAGCTTCTACTTCAGCTGTCATGATAGCAAAAGCACGGCCTTGATCCCTTGGCCTTTGCTGAGGCTGATAGTGGTTCTCCTTTGTTTCCCTTAGATTTGGATATTGATTGTCATAGTTCCCACATTGTCCATACATAAAGCACTGGTCATCAGGTAGGGCCCAACCATCTTCATCTTTTAGTTTGTGTTTGTAATTTGAGGTTTCACCACACTATGACAATTCCTTACAATATGGTCATATCTTCTACACTTGTAGCATTTCCCACTCTCGAGTAGGCCGTTCCGCTAACGATTCTTCCCAAATTTATTACTTGTGGTAGTTTTCACATGCTTTCATCCTCTTCTCGGATCAATATATCTCCCTAAGATGGGCTCTTTTGATCTCTTATTGTCATTGGATTTATGATACCACTACGTCTCTCCAAAATCATGTTCTACTTTCATCGCACTCCGAAAGATCTCCCCATAGTTGTCATAGTCTCAGTTGGAAAACTTCTTCCGTATATGAGGTCTCATTCCATTGAATAACATATTAGGCTTACCATTTGGGTCAGTGAAAAAGCTAGAGTTATATCATGAATGTCAGGTGAAGTTCTTCTCATAGCTTCCGACAAATTCGTTCTCCTTCTGCTTCAGTTTGAGAAACTTTTTCTTTATCCTTGTTCTCATGGAATGAGGGAAATACTTAATAAAAAATATCCTTATCTACTCTTCCCACTCCATAAATTCATCCTCCAATCATGGCCTCATGTTTTTTTTCAGTTCCCACCACTGATCAGCTTCCCCTTCTAAGCAATTGATAGCCAGGGTGACCCTATCTTGCTCTAAAAAGCATAACACAGAAAATATATTCTCAATGGAGCTGATCCACTGCTTAGCAATCAATGGGTTGGTCGATCCAATGATGGTTGGTGGTCGTTGACACATAAATGACTCAATAAAAGGTTGTTCCCTTTGCTTTGAGATTGGTATTTTAGCATGATTCATGTTATTTCCCATTACTTTAGTTATCTGGTTCATCATTCGCATTAATGTTTCCATTCCGGTTTCCATTGTAGGGTTGTCAGCGCATGGTCCATTGTTGTCACCATTTGCACGATTCCTCCTATTTCCCACTATTTTCTAAAGGAAAAATCCTTAATGAGAAACTTATTTCTTTAAAAAATCTATTAACTATAAAATATTTTATGTATTAAAACCTCATTCTTAATCAATTACATTTATATATAATTCTATTATAATGATTCATTAAATCTTGCGATTTACAAAACATTTCCTCCGGGAGTGTCATAACCAAGAGTGCAGCAAGGCCCATTTTCGTGCACCGGTTCCCATTCGAGTCTATCTCAAAGAGGTGTTTTCTGGTTTTACCCCTATGTACAATTGGGCCAAACCCACTTCCACCTGCTTGTATCCAAAAAGGGATGTATTTGTTTGATAACCCACTAACTCAATACTCACTAAAATACCATGAATTTTTCCAATATTTAAACTTTTCTATAGGATTCGTCCTAATGTTTTCATATCCTAATTTCCATAAATATCTAAACTATCCTCTGATACCAACTTTAACATCCCACCTTTTTATTACAGAACTTTACATTACATTTTACAAACAGAGAATCTTAAAAGTCTAGTGTCTTGGAAATCAGGAACAAAAAAACCTGAATACAACAAAAAACGTTCTTCTAATCCCCTTGTAAGGTTTCATCATAAGTTCATCCTCTGTATAATTACTACATCTCATAACCTGGAGGCATACATCCAAAGGAAAGGGTGATAAAAAACCCATTAAGGGTAAGCAAGAGAATCAGTTTACTTGTGATGTCAATATGAAGCAGAATCAAACCTGAAGATAATAACAATGAAAGAATAGGAATATCAGAATGAAATGAACATGAATCATAAATTTAATATGTAGCTACAAAATTTCATTTAGACATTCATGAACATATAAACAAGTTCCATCCCCAAAGTATCATAAAAATTACCAGGATTATTCACCAAGGTATTGTGAAACTTGTCATCTCTATAGATTAATTCTTTACCCAGTGCATTAGAGAGCTATCAAAGCACACCCTTAATATGTCTTTACATTAATGTTATAAAAATAGATTATAATCAAACATTTCATAAATAACCGAAATAGAATCAAAGAAATGGGTTTCATTTCAAAATCTCGACGTTTTAAGAGTGATTAGAAATAAGATCGTTATATCATTTATAACCCCTGGAAAGGGAGTGAGGGATATATGTATGTAAATTATAAAATCATATATATCATATTTATATATTTATGAAAATCCATAGATATGAAATATTTTTGGGTATTTACACAAATAAAACAAGAGACTTATTTTGATAGAAAGAGATATAAATTTTGAGGCCAAATTTCTACAGCATAACTGCTATATAACATCATTTTTGAAAACATAGAAAAGAGAGGGGACAAGGGTCACCCAAGTATCAATAATTCATAATATAGTATGGGTTCTGAATAAGATCATGGTATGGATATTTTAATGACATACCACATGAAAAAGAATCATGAAAGAAAAGATAAGATGCAATTTCTTTTATGATAAATTCAAGAGCCTAACAGAGTCACTTAAAAATTCAGAAAAACCTATTGATGGGAGCGAAAAGGGTCTCTCAAAAAATATACATGAAATGGAAAGTAATTAAAACATATAATAACATACCCTAAACATAATGATATGGAAATTAGAAGTCACAACATAAAATAAGTCATAAAATCAAAGAGGAGGGTGAAATGATCCCTTACCTTGAAGATTAACATCCAAAGCATGAAGGTCGGGACCTTGGGAGGCTTGAGGGCACCTTGGGAGGACTCTTTGGGAGGTAAGAATACCAGAACACCGTTGAGGTGTATTTTAGAATGAAATTGATGAGGGAATGGCTTGGTATTTATTAGGGAAGTGAGGGAACAAATCATTAATTTCCAAGGGACACCTCATCGATGGTTTTGCCAAAACCATGGACTTGCACAAGGTATTTTTCCATTGTATTGGCCACATGGAACACCTCATATCATATCTCATTATTCATAAGTCTACAAGAAAATTACATAAATATAACATTATTAATGATGTCATTAAACACTAGAAACTAAAAACATTGTTTTCACTATTAACAGAAAAATCATCTTTTTCTGAAAAATTCCCAAAAATCACCTTAACCTAATATTGGGGATCTAAACTCTAAAATGAACTCCATTTAAAAAAATAAAAAATTTATTAAAATTTTTATTTTAATTTTTATATTAAAAGAACTATTCACCCGAAAATAACTAATACTTAAATAATAATTTTTGAAAAAGTTATTTAACAATTTTATTGAATCACATTACTTAATCAATGTGCCTAAATTATATAAATACTTTCTAAAGTGAGGCTACATAATCCGTTTTGTCAGATTATTATTCATAACCCTAAAATCACTATTCATAATTTACTATTCACCATGAATTATTCTGATCTTATTAGACTCTAAATTTCTTACTGAACACAACTGAAGAAGACCATTTTTTGAAAATAATTACACATTATTAATTATTTAAGGTTTACATAAATATTTTAAAAAATAATTTTTTAAAAACATCAATAATATGCGTCCTATATTTATCCGGTCCTTTGAAAAATCACAAACTTCACCATAAGAAGAAATCAAAAATTTTATTTATATCAAAATATTACATAGTGAAACTAAGGTATCATTACATATCTCATTATAACACCAGCATAAGACGTAAGTGTATGGTGTGCTAAGGTGATAGAATCTTGGGGCGACTTGGCCAACATTGCCCAATTAGTGATTTCTATCAGCTTGAACTTCTCGTGAAGGCGTTTCTGTTCCAGCTTGACACGATGAAGTTTTGCTTGGGTTTGGTCCAGAGCAATGCCTTGTGGTTCTACCTCCTTCCCATGTTCCGTCAGATGGGCTTCGAACGGCCCGATCCTTCTGGATGTGGCCATCAAAACATCTTTCTATATTAATTAACCAAGATCACATGTATTTAAAAAAATTGTAATGTTTAGCTTCCAACGGTCATATATACCAATGTTCACAAATCATTCGAAACCCAAGGATCTAATTTAATTATACTGGCTTCATTAATTAAAAAATATAGTTGTGTTGAGTATAAAATAACACAAAAAATTTAAGAAACAAATATTAATAAAAAGTTCGGGTCGTTACATTACCTCTTGCTTATTCTCCAAAGACATTACCACTCCATCATACTCTTCACATGGTGAATAAATTGAATTTAATACACTTATATATAAATATATATTAATTTGAAAACAAATAACACATAACAAATAGATACAAACTATATCTGTATTAATCAATAGTTATTAATTAATAATAATTATTCAATAATCTATAATTAGTTATATAAAATTAATAATTAATATTTAATATTTACTAATTATTAATTACTACTAATTAATAAATAGAATATAAATGAAGAATAAATATATATAGATATATGATAAGGTAATAAATTGTTAATAATACATAGTAAATAATAAATAATAAATTTTAAATAATAAAAAGTAAATAGTAAATAGAAAATAGTAAATAGAAAATAGAAAATAGTAAATACTAAATACTAAACAATAATTAATAATTAATAATTAATAATAAATATTTAATATTTAATATTTAATATTTAATATAAAACATATAACATATATGTAATGTATAACTAATAAATAAATTAAAAAATGCATTAGTTAAAAAATAAATTAATACATGATAAATAAATAAAAAATTAATAAATAATAGATAGAAAATAATAAATATTAAACTATAAATAATTAAATAATAAATATATAATGAATATATAATAAATAAATCATTAACAATAGATTAATAATAAATTAATAATATAAAATAAAATAATAAAAAATTAATTAATAATTATTAATGATTTTATAAACAATTAAAAAAATAAAAAATAAATAATGAATTTTAAATAAGTAATAAATAAAACATTAAAATTTAGTTATAAAAAAATAAATAATATATAAATTACAAAATAATAAAATAATAATTAATAATAAATAAATTATAGATAAATATTAATTATTAATTATTAAATATTAAATAAGAAATAAGAAATAATAAGAAATAATAAACTAATAAACTAATAAACTAATAATGAAAAATAAATAAATAATAAATAATAAATAAATAATAAGTAATAAAAATAATATCATTGAGAATAGATAGTAGATAATAATTAACAAATAATAAATATTAAACAATACATATAAATAACTAAATATTAAATAGTTATTTAACAATAATTTATTAATAAAAATAAATCTATAAATAAAAATTCTATAATAAAAAAATATTAAAATAGTAATTCAATGAATTTTAAATTATAAATTAGAAATTAAAATTTTAAATAATAAATTAATATATAATAAATGATAAATGATAAATAATAAATAATAAGTAGTAAGTAAAAAATAATAGATAACAAATAATAAAAATATATTTAATAGTTAATCATTAATAATTTAACACTAAAAATAAATCAATAAATAAAAAATCATTAATAAATAAATAATATAATAATAATTAAATAATAAATAAATAATAAATAATAATAGACAAGTGAATAAATAATAAATTATAAATTATAAATTATAAATTATAAATTATAAATTATAAATTATGAAATATAAATGATAAATACAAAAACCTGAATAACAAAATATAAAATAAATAATAAAAAATTGATAATAAATAATGAATAATATATAGATATTAAATAGTTATTTAACAAGAATTTAATAATAAATAAATAAATAAATAAATAAAAAGTAAATTACAAAAATATATTCAATTAATAAATAAAATATTAAATATATTAAATATTAAATAATAATTTATAATCAATAATTAATAATTAATAATCATTTAATGGATATAAATATCAATAAATATATATATACATACAATAAAATTATCCTAGATATATATAAAGACACATTTATATTACGTTAATATATAGAAACATACACATATATATAATTGTAAATTAATATATATATATATATAAACCGAAATAGATATAAATTTCTATATATATATATATTTACTCATATATGATATAAAAATTTAAAAACTTAAATATGTTTAAATATTTACTCAAATATTCCTAAATTCATATAAAAAATATATGTAATTAATAATAAATTACAAAAGAGGAGAAGCATAATAATCCCAACACCGTCAAATCAATAGGAATGTAAATCAATGGAATAAAATCAGAAATGACATAAAATATATATGATGAAACTCTTAAATTAAGTTAAAATCTCATCAAATGAGTATGATACATATATATATGTGTGTGTGTGTGTACTTTGATTTATTTAAATATATTATATACTAATACTCATTTATATATTTTATAATATTAATTCAAATATATATATGTATATCAATACACATGAATATGTAAATATAATCATTATTTATATATTTCTACATATATTCAAAAAGTATTACTATAAATACTTTTATATACTATATTAAATGATAAAGATATATTTATATAAAAATAAATTTTATATATTTTTATACACATAAATATTTACATATATGTGTTTTTATTTAGATATATTAAAACATACACATAAATATAAATTTTTCTATTGAGCTATACATGTTTATATATAAAAATTACTTGTATATTTATATAAGTACATATTAATGCATTTTTATAATGTAAATAAAGCCATTTTTTTAATTTTAAATGGAATGAATAGTAAATATTTATTTCCATATGATTTATATGTTTGAATAATGCATTTCTCTGTAAGTACGTATTTATACAATTGATTTATTATGAGTAAATATAATAAAATATTAATATGATTAATTATAAATAAAACAATATTATGAAAACCAATAAAATTTCAAAACCATAATATTAATATGAATGTGATGTATGAGAATAAATATAGTCAGTACTGAAAAAGGAAAAAATCCCCCCTTAAATGAGGGTGAAATCAAACGAATGTTAAAATTATTGGGTACCCGGACTGAAAACATAGTTTTGGATGACTTTGGTCCTTTTGGGCATCAAAGAATGTGACATAGGTTAACATATGTCACTAGGGGTGTAGATCCCATTGCAGGTTTCTATTTGATATGTGGTAAATCCCAAACAGACACCCTAATAAATAGTTATCGGTGTTTGAGGTTCGAGTTCGATTTCTAAAATTTCTTAAAACTATAATAAATTTTATACTTTTAGTTATTATTAAAAGTAAATCTAATGTTGTTTCATATCATTGTATAATATTTTATTTGACTGGTTGTGGAGCTAAAACTAACTCTCAGATCAAAAGTTATAGTCATTTGATGTTTGCGTCTGATTTTCAACTTATTAAAGAATTTTTTTCACTTTAAAAATCTTATTAATTAATAATTATAAATACTTATTTATTGAAACATAATAATTAGTTAAAAATATAAATATTTAACAATATAAGATATTAAATAATAATTTATTATTAATAATTTATAATTTAATACATTTATTTTTTATTTTCCTTCAATTTTTATGCAGTTTTGAAAGAACTGCCGCTATTTAGTGAATGTTTTTTTTAAAAATCCTCTAAAAACAAATGTAATTATTTTCGAAAAAAATTTAAAAACAATTATAAATATTATTTTAATAAAATATTTTTATTAGTTTTTATTAAATGTCACTAAATGACCACTGCATGTTTTTATCCAAAAAATCATTGAGCAGTTATTTTGAAAACAACGGCTAAATCATTGTTTTCCTTTATTGAAACATAAAGGTTTCATATTAGAAAAGTATCGAAGCATGGTGTGTATGGTAAAAAAAAAATTATTTCTTAAAATAGTGCCCTATGCCCTTCTAATCTATGTTTTATGGATATTTTAAAAATATTAAATTTTCGAATGTAAATGTGTATAGAAACCTATATTGTAAACATATGTCTGTAGGAACTCCTATTTTCATTATATATGTTGAAGACATGATATTATAGGTCAAAAATAGTATATTTGAGAATATTTTTTGAAAAAAATGGTGAAATTTTATGAGATGTCCATATTTGGTGAGATGTGTTATTTTTTAGGACTGTAGATCACACAAAAAATGAATTTGTTTTTATCACAAGATAAATATATAAATGTATTGTTGAAAAAATTTGGCATGAATGTTTGTAAGGATATATCTATTCTTTTAACTGTTGGTACTGACTTAATAAAAAGATAAATTAGTAATAACTATGAACTATAAATATTTTAGAATAATTATTTCCATCTAACCCTATTTAACTGCCTCAAGGTGATGCATTATCTATATTATGACTCTATGTACTCGGATTTATAATGATAATAAAGACTCAAATTTTTTGGTAGGTAAAGAAATTCTTAGATACATTAAGGTGCCTATAACGTGTGGCCTTATATACTATAACTATTCTGATTTGTATTTTCAATGATATGTGGATTTTAATTAGGATGAAGGTTGCATAAAAAAATCCCTCATATGCTTAAGTATTATTTCATGTAATGTGATGTGTGAGTTGGAATATTAACAAGAAGAATTTGGTTCCGACTATGGTAGAATATATAACCACCTCACATGAATGTACATATGTTCTGTTGATGAAAGTGAAGCTCACATATTTGAATGTTATTATTGAGTAGCCACTAAAAGCAGCTTGTAATAATCAGTGTTCCATTAATATCCCTAAATATATTATTCCTCACTCAATGTCAAATAATATTGATAGAATATTTCATTTTCTTAAACAGAAAGTGGAAAATAGTGATGTGAATCTTGATTATATTCTCACTAAGGATCAGATTGTGTAAATTTTCACCAAGGTAATATCAACCGATATGTTTTAGGAATTAAGGATAGAACTCCATGTTCATTCTTCTTCTATCACATGAAGATATGTGAAAACCATGCCATGTGGATTGGGATTATAATATTAAAGGCGGAGAGACAGTAACCCATGTATTTTTCATAGGGGTGAGAATCCTTATCAAAAGTGGAGTGTTCACCACATGTTAATTTGATGTTGTGGTTATTGTTAAATGATGGAGAAGATAAAGTTTGAATTGGTGGGAATTTCAACTATATAGCATATCCAGAATCACATATCATTGAGGGATGAAATTCTCTCAGATACATTATCTAATATGATAACATAGCTTCATGAAATAAATTAATTGAGATTGATTTAATCTTGATTATTATTATATTATTTGATATATTCAAAGAAAATTTTATTAATGAATACATGATTTGATCTATTTTGAAATTATTGAATATTGTTTAAATCAAATCCCATGTGGTAGAATGAATTTCCCTTATTGATGAAAGAACCAATTTACTTTCAATTGAGATTGAAAATAAATTTTTTGATGAATATAAATTTTATATATGAAATTAAAATTTTTCATTAATTTACATAATATTTGATAATATTTTATAATATGAAACAAATAAACTAATAATATGTAATTCCCTAAATTTTTTAATTGTAAAATAACTCTTGTTTTACTATGACTATTTTATTATGTTTTACAATAGAAGCATGTAGGAGGACTATTTCATTACATATGAGCATTAAAAAACATAATTTAAATTTTTTTATAGTGGTAAAGAAATATATATGGAGATAAACACAAAAGAATATTGAAAACACTAAGGAAAAATCAATAGCCATGGATTCTCCCATGAAAATTTATCCTTATATAAAGTCAATAAAAAGAAAGTGATGTGTTTTAAATATGATAAAAATTATAAAGGAATGTGTATAAGCTTTTCAAGTGATGTAGTAAATGATAACATATCATAATTGTGGGTTATATATAGGGTGTAAATAGAAATGTGACTGTTAGGATATGACAATTGTAATGTGACTTTTATATTACTGTTGGAGAAGTAATAATACTGAATAAAAAATAAAAATACCATGTTCAAATTAAATTAATAATTTTAGGAAAACTAATTATATTTCAATCAATATATTTGATATTATAAAAAATAGAATTATTAAATGTTAACAAATAAGGTGTTTTCCTTTAAAATATAATTTTATAGATATTATGTAATATTTATTTAAAATATTTTTTAGCATACTTACGAATTTATTAAGATAAAATAAACATTATAATTCAAATCATAAAGTTGAAATTAACTTAGGGTGAACTTTTAATAATTATCTGTAATACATTATTTTTTAGTGAGTAGTAAAAAAATAATGTTTTGTATTTTAGTTTTTTATAAGACATAAAATATATGTAATAACTACATAATGATTTATATAAGTGAATCAATGAAATATATGGGTTATTTTATTAGTATTATTTATTTTAATTAATGAAATTTATTTTCCAAACCTATAAAATAGCATTCCAAAGACTGAAATTTAAATTATGTTTTTTAAAATAAAATTTAGTAAAAAAATCATATCCACATGACCAATGTGATATAGAATATTTAATTGTAGTTATATCATCAAGAAAAGTAAAAATATCATACCTTAAATGTCCAAAACCATGTACTAAAACCATGGGTAAGACAATGGTTTTCCATTTTCCACATCCAATCAAAGGACTATATTTAGAAATTAATAAATAATTCACCTCTATTTTGGAAAAATATCCACTTCTCCACCCCCATTTTATTCACTCTTAGTATCATTATCATATCTCACTATCTCGTAGTCAGTAATTAATAAATATGACATGACCCCTAAGCTCACAATAGATTGTCCCACTAAACATAGTAAATGATAATTAAGGTAAGGAATTTTCTCCCTCTTACTTTTTCTTTCAAGTACTTCCTTTGTAGTCATAATTCTAATTATCAAGTTAATATGTTATCATAAAATGAAAATTATTCCAATATAATCCAAATGATGTTCAATCAATTAGATACTTCCATTCTCTCTCATTAACCCCATTCCATTAACCAAATTTTTTACCTATTATGATGTCTAAATTATTATTTCAATTTCCAAACCATCGGTTTTTTTACAAATACCTATTCCTATTTAATTTTAAGGGTATTCAAATAAATTCCATTTTACTTCATTTATGTGTAATTTAAATGTATGAAACTCACATTCCTTTATCACGGGTTTAAAATAATCTCTTATGAACTTAATAATAATTTTATGAAATTTTTTCTTATTCTCCTCAGGTTATTGATAAAAAGATTTATTATGATATATGATCTATATATCCCATATAAATTTATACTTATAAGGGGTTTACCTTGATATTTCATAGATTCATTTGGTAATGTTTTTATTTTATTATATATCATTTATGTTACCTGAAATATTAGCATAGAACATTATGTTATATTTTCAAAGTAGTGATCCTTGACATATAATTATGATGCCATGTTTTATGTTATTTCCACATTCATTTTATGTTATTATCATATGATATCTTCTTTTTTATGTCATTATTCTATATTATTATTTTCATTTATGTTATTATGATATGCATATTCCTCATATATATAATTCCTACTCTCATTATTTCATTAGCGAGCTTTATGTCAAACCCCTTTCTTTATATATGTCCCCAGGTTATCCTGTGTAGTATTAAGTATTCAATGTAAACTAAGATAAAGTGATAGTTTTTCAAAAATTATGACATAGTTTATGTTTATGTTTTTTTATGAAAATTATAATCTCTCAAAACACAGAAGACCTATAGATTTATGTGTTGGTTTTTATATATTTTAATGTTAAAAATATTGAAATAAAATACATTATAAATATGTGTTGTTTTTGTCATTATCATAGAATAGTATAGTTAAATTTTTTTTTGAATTATGAATAAAAAATATTAGTGAAACCCATAGGGATACGTTTAAATATATTCAAACCTCCTAAATTTTTGTAAAGAATAAATTGTGTGGTTTCATAGAAATTATATCCCGATGTGGATATTGGAAAGTGGATTAATTTGTGGAATAGATGCACCATGGTATAAACATCCTAAAATGTATGGTTGTGTATCAACAGAATATTTAATTAGTGCATGATTAATGGGAAAAAGATAACACATATGTCTAGATACTCATGAGGGTATTCTTTAGATAATAATATTCTATTTATAAATCACTATTAAGGATTAGAATAATATATTAGTGAACTTAATATTAAATAGACCATGGATAGCCATGCTTATAACTTACAGATTCATATGTTGGGGTATATATGTTATTCCATCTATGTTAATCAGTTTTAATTTTTTATTCATATTAAATCATTTATCTTTATCCCAAACATTACATTAATTTAGAATATTGGTCAAATTGTATGTAATCATTTCGAAAACATATTTTATGGTAAATATAATTATTAATCTAACAAAATTCTAAATATGATGGCAGTGGGAGTCAAGAACATCATCGTAGTACTAAAACAATTGATTAATGATAGGAGTAATAACATGAATCACATATAAATACCTCCTTATCCTAGTATAATAAATGATTCAATTGGATCCTTAAAGTTAAAAATGTCTCCATCTTTTAGTGGATCATTTGATCCTGTAATTATATAAAAACATATTAACTCGGTAGAGAAAATATTCTCTATACTCCAATTAAATGTGTATGATAAAGTTTGTGTGAACATACATTGACTAAAGTTAGAAGTTGATCAGTGGGGGAAACTAATCAAGAATAAAAATCTTAATTAAGAAATTAAATCCACATAATTTTATGTATTTATGAATATATTTTTCAATAAATATTTTCCTTAAACAATCCATATTAATAGAGATAGGGATTTCCATGGACTAATGAAAAAATAGTTTGAATCTATTAGGTAATATGATGAAAACTTTACATGTCTTGAAAAATATAAATTTTACCTTTTCATAGATAATAATAGTAATTTTCACTTATTATTTATTGCACTCAAGCTATTTCTTCGAATGTAATTAGTGATTTGAGACATTAATGGCTATGAGAAAACATTATAATGTTCCCTGAAAATCAATATAAAGATTTTTTATTCTCATTGGACCCATTGGATTGGAGATAAGTGATAGATTATGGAACATAACACTATAATATCATTATATTATTCTCATGGTGGATATAGAATCCAACTTCCTATATGCCACATGTGTCGGAAGAATCATCCTTCAAACTATCTCAATGGGAAAATGAATTGTTCAAAGTATGTAATGGAATGACATCAATCAAAAGAGTGCCAGAAGGATATGAACAATACCACTAATGTGATAAAGGAAAAAAGGTTCTTATTTATTTTAATCCCATTGTCTAATTTTTCAACTATAACAAACATGGGAACATTTTCAACCATTTACTGATTATAAGGGTTTTTTAAGATAACCAATGAAAACAACCTTTAAGGATAAAGGAGAATGGATGAGCATATTCCACCAATATCACTATGCTTGATCCTAAAAATGAATTATAGATAGATATATTGGTTATTAATCCAAAAATTGTGACTGCACTATTTGATTCAAGTCTTAAGCCTTCATTCATATCGTGATAGTTTAGTATAATTGTTAAAACACCACCACAAAACATATAGGATTAGTTATTAGTGAAAAAAACAGGGAAATTATTTAATCTCAAAAATATAACTCTCCCCCAGCCAATATTTTTGGCCTAAATATCATAGAAAACCATGTTTCACTTCCTTTAGTAGAATTTTTTGTTATACTAGGATTAAATTTGTTATCCTTAAATAGGTTCCATATCAATTCATCCAAAAATTATATCAATTTCTATATCTAAAATCATCAATCAATACTATAAAAATTTAAGGACGATAATGAATATCCTTTGGAAACATCTTCTCAAGAATGGTTATTATTTCATTTTGAGAAATAATATCTTACTCAAATGATTGATATAAAGAGAGGGTCACTCTTAATGAAAATCTCATTCAAAGAAAATATAATGATGTGTTTGCCAATGATTTTCTTCGTCATCATTATAAGTATGAGGATGATTTATAATTTGAACTTATACATGGGGATCCATTGTTTTCCAAGAATCTATGAAGAAGGGAAACCATTAATCTAGAAGAACTAAATAATAATGTAAAAGAGAATCAATAAAAGGGTTTTTTTTATGTTTGAGTGATTCATTATTGGTTGCACTAATTCTATTTTTCATGAAAAGGGATGGGTCAATGAATCACTACATTTATTATCATGAACTCAACAATATAGTGGTGAAGAATAATGATCGTCTATCATAGATTGGTTACTTTTTCGATCAGTTATGATGATCCCGTTACTTCTATAAAAAGGACCATTGGTAAAGGTAACATCAAATAATGTTGAGGAAGGAGGATATGCGGAAGGATAAATTTCATGTAAGGTATAAAAACAATGAATTCAAAGTAACTAATTTCGACTAGACATTGTTCTAGATATACTCATTGAATTTATGAATAGAGAAATTAGAGAATCTAATGAAAAATATATGTAAGTATTTATAGATTATATTGTCATATAATCCAAAATTAAGGAGTAACATAAGGATCATTTAACTGCTATACATGAGACATGGAGAATGGATAACATGTATTCCATGTTCATATAGTGTGATTTGTTTTCTAATATAGTTTCCTTTATGGGTCATGTGACCAAAAAGGATGGTACATCTATGGCTCTTACCAAAATATAGGTTATTTATGAATACCCCAAACTAAAATTTGAAACAAAGAACCATAGTTTCTTTAAATTAAATGGGTATTATCGATGATTTCTGGGAAACTTTTCATGATTATCCAACCCAACAACTAATATAACATGAAATGTTGAAATTTATTTGGACTAATTAATGTGAATATAGATGCATGTAGTTGAATAAGAGTCTAATTACTACACTTATATTAACAGAACACATCTTTGGGGAAGAATTTGTGATCTATATTGATGCATCAAATAAGATATTGGGTAGTGTCCTTGAGAAAAATGATAAATTGATATCTTTTTCTTATCAATAGTTGAAGATTCTTGAGTGTAATTATCCCAATAATTATATGGAGTTGGAAATAATAATATTTTAATTAATGAATTTGTGTCATCATCTCTATGGTGAAACAATGTGACATATATACAGATCATAAGATCCTCAAGCATATACTCACACCAAAGGATATAGACATGAACCATTGAGGATAGTGTGGGATAAGAAAGGATTGTGATTACACAATCCACTACCATCCTAATGAGTATAATAAAGTGGTAGATGATATATTTCAAAAATATCATATATATATCCCTGACAAGGATGGAAAAATATCCAATATTCTTAGAAATGAAAAGTATCGAAATGAGAATCATAAATTAAGGAATACCATCCATCCTAACATAAATGATTTTTCAATTATATATTTTGGAGATGATTAAGGAATAAAAACAATAATCTTGGGGAGATACAAAATAAGGAGGATGTTATAATTATGGGGAAAGACATAGAGTTCAATATTAATGAAAAGGGGTTGTGTAATTTGGGTCATGATTATGTGTACCATAAAACCCTAACATAAAGAAGGATTTATTAACGGATTCTCATAGATCAAAATTATTTAACCACTAAAGGAACATAAATATGTATATAGGTATTTCAGATCACTATTTGTGAGATAATATGAATAATGATATTGAATGATAAATATCAAAGTGCCTAATTTTACTGAAAGTGATGGAAGAGTGAAAAAATCATAAGGGGATGACACAACCAATACCTATAATACCAGTGAAATTGGAGCACATCAACATATATTTTACTGTAGGTGTTTTGAAGACAACAAAAGGGGACAATTTCATATGAGTTAAAGTAAAAATTCATATAATGACTATTCATTTCATTTCTATTATAGTGGAATCCTTTATCAATCAGCATGCAAGAATATACATAAGTGATGTTTGGAGGATGAACAGAATTTGTTTCATTATCTCCATGATGAAACTTGGGGAAAACATATAGATCATAAGATCCTCATGTATATACGCACACCAAATGAGATCATCATGAACCATTGAGGATAATTTCATCTAATCAAGGTTTATGATAACATAATCCATTACCGTCCTAGAAAATATAATAAAGTGTTTGGTGATCTAACTCAAAAATATCCCCTAATTTTTCCATGATAAGGATTTAAAAATATCAAATATTCTTTGGATTGAAAAGGATAGAAATGGGAATCATAAATTAAGTAATACCATCCAACTTTGCTTAAATTATTTCTCAATTATCTAATTTGGAGATGATTAAAGAAGAAAAAAAAATAATTTTGTGTAGATACAAAAAATGTGGTCGTTATAATGAAGTGGAAAGACTCATAGATCAACATCGATGAAAAGGGGGATGTGTGGTCTATGTCATGATTATGTGTATCATCAGACCTTATGATCAAGAATGTGTTATTAACTAATTCTCATAGATCAACATTCTTTATCCACTAAAGGAACATAAATATGTACAGAGGTATTTAAGAGGACTATTGGTGAGAAAATATGAATAACTATGTTGTAGAATATACATAAAAGTGCTTAATTTTACAATAAGTGATTGCAGAAAGGAAAATACCAAGGGGATGATGGAACCATTACCCATACATTCATGGAAATAGGAGGACATCACCATATATGTTACTATTGGTCTTTTGAATACAACCAAAGGGAACAATTCCATTTGAGATATAGTAGACCTTCTTAAAAATATTGGTCATTTCATTTATACATGGGTGGAACCCATTATCAGTAAACTTATAGGAATATAAATTAGAGATTCACCTCAATATTCTTGGAATGTCCCCATCATGCTCTAAACATTCAGTTAAATATCACCAAAACTTACCACTCGTAGACTAGTGGACAAACAATATATACAATCTAAACACTTAAGGATATTTTAAGAGATTTCACAATGGGATTCAAAGGAGGTTAGGATCAAAATCGTCATTTGGTCGATTTTTCATACAGCAACAAATTTCACTTGATATTTAAAATGGATTATTATGAATCCATTTATGGAAAATGAACATCATCATGTTGTGATGATGTTATAAAACAAAATCTATTGGGCCATGAATTAGTTAAAGAAAATTCTGATAAGGTCAAGACAATTCAACAACATATCTGAGTATCTCAATGTTTAAAAAATAGATATGTTGATGACCATAAGTAATACCTATCTATTTAGATTGGTGATAAATTGTTCCATTATATTTCTCTATATAGGAGATTCATGCAGTTTTTTAAAGTGGTGAATGTTAAGTCATATGTATATTGGACCCTTTGAGATTATTGATCACATTAGAGTTTTGGTTTATCAATTACAACTCCCAAAAAACTTCCATAAATTATATTACATGTTCCATATATCCCTATTAAAAAAGTACATACCAAATACCTCGCATGCACTGAATACATAGGTTCTACAGTTGATGAATGATCTTTCTTATAAAGAGTATCTAGTGACGATCTTGAATCATAAGGAAACATTTCTACTCGATATGAAAAAACACCTAGTAAAATTACATTGGTGGAATCATAAATATAAATAGGTAACTTGTGATATAGAAGAATCGATGAAGAAAAAGCACCCTTATTTGTTTTTGTCATAGTGTATGTAAAGTATTTATGATGGAGATATTTATTAAGGGGGATAAATTTAATGAATAAGACCTTTATATATTAATTTCCTCATTTTGAATTAATTTATGTAATATTTAATAATTTATTATAGTGTAATATAAAGCACATTCACTAGATAATATATAATTGACTAAAATTCTATTCTTGGAAATTAATCTCATGTTTCACAGTGATTATTTTATTATGTTTTACAACTGAAGAACAAAAAATTAATATTACATTTCATATGAACATTAAACATGATAAAACAATATTATATTTAATATTAAAGAATGATATAGGGAGATAAACACCATGGAATAGTGGAAGTATGTTGATGCTCCTTTTCATTACAGAGTCTAATGACTGAAGAAGAGGAACAACATAGCATAAAGAGAATCATCCTTTGAAGAAACATAAAAAATTGGCAAAGGGATGAACAAGGATTCCATTAAGTAAGGGTCACGCATGTTTAATCATGGTCGTGCAGGTATACCTGTGTGTGGCGTGCAAGTTACTTGTGTGCCCTATTTGATTTTCGACAAGGGTCTTTAGCAGCTTATAAATACCCATGGTGAGACCCCCATTTCGAGAACGAAAAATTCCAAAAGTTAGATTTAAGCTCTTGGAACCATAGTCTCTGCTTGAAGTCTTCCAGACACTTCTAAGGTAATTTATTACCTATAATGGAAGATCTAAAGTGGGGAAACAAGTCTTAAGTGTTGGAATTCATCAACACTTGCGTGCCTAAGGGTCTAAACCTTAAGGGGAAATGGCCGTACTTGTACTCTGCCTTATCCCATCAACAGAACTTGTGCGCCACAATTTTGTAAGCCTTTAGGGATAATACTAAGGGCTTGAGACAAGCCTCGCCCAAGTATTACCCTATGGGTTGACCGTCATGCAAGTATACATGTGTCATGCATGTATACTTGTGCGACCAGGACTTGTGCGCCCAAATAAGACATGCGTGTCTACCCCCTTTTGGGTGCCTCTTCTACCTATTCAACTCTTTTCTTCAAATTCACCTCTCCTCTTCAATATTTAGCCTTTAAAACCCTCTTCAAAGCCAATTTTGGAATGGTACCTTTGTTGGATTCCTTATCTAAAAGGAATTATATGGAACATCTCTCAAAACATATTGATTTACATATCTTTATGTCACTATGGTTAGAGATTTCGTCCATTCATCCTCATCCTCTAAGATGATAAGATATTTAACATGGTCCTCCTTTTCAGGAGTATGACCCAGATCAATAGACTCCTAACCCAGACCTCCTTTTTAGGAGTAAGCCCCAGTCCATGTTCCCAAATATGGACTTTCTTTTCAGGAGTAAGCCCCGGTCCAGGATCCCAAATATGGGCCTCCTTTTCAGTAGTAAGCCCATGTCCATGTTCCTGAATTTAGCCCTCCTTTTTAGGAGTAAGCCCTAGTCCACGTTCCAAAATATGGTCCTCCTTTTCAGGAGTAAGCCCCATTCCATGTTCCCAGATATGGGCCTCCTTTTCAATATTAAACCCCAGTCCAAGTTCCCAAATATGGGCATCCTCTTTAGGATAATCCCCAGCCCCCATTAACTATAGGCCTCATTCTCAAGAGTAAGTCCCAAGTTATAAGTCCCTTCCTATTCAGGCATCCTCGTTAGGAGTAAGCCCTATGTTAGAGTATCCAAATCTCCATAAAACACAAATACCATTATGGAAATTGTTCCTAGGTTTCTTTCCAGAAGTAAATCCTAGTATCCGTCTACTTGGGTAGTCACACATATATAAGCCCCGCATAATTTCTTTAACCATATCTTTCATTGTATAAATTGTCAGGTTTACTGATACCTCATGGTTCTCACACAGAGCATGAATCACATGAGCTTAGAGTGTAAAAGTAACCCGACACATCTTTTGGGGCCGTTAATAATACATGAGACACACATTTCTTAACCAAACTATGTGGACTTTGATCTCTACCTTAAAAGTAAAGTATGTAGGAATCCATTGTAAGGTTCAATACCATCACCCATTAATTTTCATCTGTCCCATATGACGTTAAACTATATCTTATTTCCCGAACAGAATGGATTTTGATTCCTTTTCAAATAAGGATACATAGGTAGCCCATCTGCGGGTATGATCCCAACTCTAAAATAATCCATGTCCTTTTGAATGACAATAAACATCAAGTGACCCACAAAGTGGCTTTAAAACCAGTATGGGGATCATAATGACCAAGATATTTCTATATAATTAATTGAAGGATACCATTGACCAAGAATATCAAATACATACAGATGATTCTCTATCGATGAAGAACCTCAAATACATATAAAAGATTATCTAAATCTTATACACATCAATCATTGATTGAATTATCTAAAGGAAAACTCATTTTAATTCTTGGTAAATTAATAAGGATTCACGAACGTAACATAAATCTATAAGAGAGTCCCGAAGTAGACAATAAATCACCCCAAAAAAGTGTGATGAGTCCGACCTCCCATCCACTCGACCAATGAAAATTCTTAAGCCTCATTGATTCATAAGTAATGAGAACCTACCATTGGAAAGTAGGTCGAAATGGATATAGAATCATTGGATGTTTCTGGTTCTACGAATAAACCCATTAGATACCTATTAAAATGTTTTAACCATAAACAAACAAGGTCATCCCCATTTTCAAGGAAGAAACAAAAATAGTGAACCCGATGTGAATCCTTAATCAAGTTAAATGATGTTTTACTTATTTGTTATGCCACTATTTCACTCAATGTGAGGGCCCACAAAGCAATCAATAATATATGTGTTCATCCAAAACATGTAGTGGATAAATTATCTTGATTAATTCTATTATATAAAACATGTACTATTTTCCATGATCTCTTTGCGATAAAAAAGTGGCTTCTCTAAATTTCACATGTGTGAATGCCTCTACTGCTACTCTTACTGGATCATCATCCTCTCTGAGGAAGAAATCACCCACTCAGCCTCTGCAACACTGGGTCTCAAATGCACTGGTTTAGGAATACTATCAACATGGTACCATTCCGACTCTGGAGGCCCCTCAACAAGCCCTCCAAGATAACAATTCACCATAGTTGTCCGAACAACGACGACCAGTGATCAAGAAGCAGGAGGTGCTAACCACCGCCTCCAAACATTTCGGGTCATTATCCCTAGAACCCAATCACCAATCCCTCCCATGTTATGAGGAGGTGAATGAGAAGGTCACTCAGGGCCTTAATTCAAGGAGAGAGGAGTCCTTCCTGAGGGCTCCCATCTACAATCGCCACCAGCCTCGTGCGGCAGTGCACCCTCAACATGATGAGGGTATCACCTTTAGGGGTTCGGCTCAGGTTCCTTAGACGTGAGCACACAAGAAGAACCACTTGAGAAAAAATATAGGCGATAGGGAGTGGGTTCATACTTCTGCTCTCTCCGGAGAAGTCCATCAAACCAACTTCATGGAAGGCAATGAGCAGGCACATACACCAGTCCGTTCTAATACCGCTGTCCAACATACTTTTTTGGAAGCAACCCACCAATACAGTCCGGCAATTCTAATGGAGTACTATAGGCAGGCACATACACCTACTTAAAATTCATCAGCTAGTCAGCAGGTTCGTCTTACGACAACCAAAAAAGATCACCAAGCTAATATGATGGCAACTGATAAGAAGGAACATACACTATTTTACAATCAATAATTCTCTCAGTAGTCTCGTCTGCCAGTATTGAAGGAAATTTATCAAACATACTTGTCGAAAAATACACAGTAGGCACATACACCTGCCAATATTCATCAAACTCACCAACAGTCTAATTTGGTAGCACCTGGAGAAGTCAGTCGAAATGCTTTGACGAAAAATTTGGAGAAGACTCCACTATCTGGCCCTTTGCATAAGTACTGTCAGAATTCACAAACAGGAAAAGGAGGATAGGAGTAGGCACATTAACCACTCCAGACACGGAATGGACATATATTCCCATTTCAGCAGCTGAATTCACCAATAACATTTTGACAATGGTGATGGAGAAGAGGCAAATCCATGCCCATATTTTGGATGCATGCTAGAATATAATAACAACTTCAGTAGAATTACAGGGAAAGAAACATGAATTTATCCCTATCACTGGAGTGACTCCACAACAAGTCACTCCGGAGCAGATACACACCCCTGTTCCAGTCCAAGAGGGTCATGGGGTATACTCCCCCATGTAATACGAACAATCATGTCAGGCACATACACAATATTTGAATGGAGATCATCAACATAACCTAACCTTTTCTCCTGAGCAAGCACATACACCTGCCCATAATAACCACTTTTTTCAACAAGTGGTTCCCAAAATGAGTAATAAGGAATCTATGAAAAATAACCATTCAACATAGTGAAGAAGTCAAGATCCAATCTGTAATAAAGCCTTGCTTGATGCTGGAGTTCTTGATGCACTCAGACAATTGTCTGTTGCAACTCAAGATTATACTCTCCCATTTCCCATTAATGGGAACAATAATTCGTAAATTCTTCATCAAAAACTTCCTCATGAAGGATTTCTTCATAACAGTTTGGTTGATCTTGAATTATCATCTTCAGATGAGAGCCACGATAACCCTCTGTGTGGCTAGAAGTCTAAGGATCAAGAGTTTTCATCTATTGTTGTAACCCACCATTGTGGTCCTCCCCATAATGATGAATTTAGCTATGAATTTGCTCTCCACAGTAGTAATTTGCATGACCTAGAAAATTCTTCAAAGGACAATTCAGTAACGAGAAAGCCCTATTATCTTGAGGCACTTGCAAATGTGAAGCTAGTCATGTCTGATGCTTTACCACAAGCAGGTGAAATAATTTCTCAACCAGAAGATAACTCGGGGTGTAGTTAATTCTCCAAACCACCCCTAAATTTTGAATCTTCTAATTTGATAAATGAATTACCTTCCAATATTGTTGAATCTAACGAAGCAACAAAGAAGCACCAGCTCCGGTCTAATCAGGTAGAGGAATCTTCATCGAATGATAAGGAGGAAGTACTGAATACGAGAACACAATAGACGAAAGGTGAATTACCAGTCATGTTTTGGCCTTTGTCTGACTCTCAGTATGATAATCCAGAAATATTGATGGAATATTTTATTCAGGATATTCGTCTCTACACGTGAAAGACTCTTTTTCAATTAAAAAAGAAAATATTATCTAATGATGAATATGAAAATCATGTTAAGATAATAGAAGGGTTGAAATTCCAAATTGACTAGGCATCTCTCTCAGTTTCTTAATATACGAAGGCTGAAAAGAAATAGAGAACCCTTCAACGTTCATTCCTTAGCACAATAAAAAGATTGCACCAGTTAATTACCAATTCCCCTTCTGTTATTCATATCATGGGATGGGGTGTTCATGGAGAATTTATTTTCACTGTGCTCTCCGGTCAGAAAAGCCTGCCAAAAGTGGTCTCATGCAATGTTATTGCCCATGGCCGGCCACAACCAACTGGTTTTGTGTGTAATCAGATGGTTTCTCAGGAACATGACTCAACTAGCTATTCTCAAAATCATGCATACAAAGAAAAAGTTGTTGAATTACTCTTGCATCATGCAAATGAGAATATCGAATAGGCTTCTTGTTTAGAGTGTTCACATCCTCAAGAGATTGAATTGTCAGAAATCATCTAGCGCTCATTTGAGCCAGGCGATTTGAGTGGATGTCGCTTGATGCATCCGGCCAATTTTCGGACTAAACTCCGCAAAATCAGGAGAGATTTTAAAGAAGTCTCAGATGTAGCAGCTCAATAACCACCCAAGCTTGCAAGAATGGGGACTCTTTTAGCCCAACCCTCAAAATCAACAAATACGATTGGAGGAGTTGAAAAGGAATAACAAGAATAGCCCTAGTCCACAGGACCGGGGAGTTTTTCAAATCCTCAATATCTTCCTTAGTGAAAGTCAGTCTTCTCTCGATTAGTAAAGAAGCCCTAAGAGAAATGCAGAACCGAATTATCAGGAGATTCCCTCCATATTATGGTTCATCAGGAAGTTCCTGAGGGGTCAACTCAAGAAAAGGAAATGTCTCATAAATGAAATCCAAGAAGAGAGTGTTGCAGAAATGCCGATACAAGGGATGAAATGTGTTATGTATCAATAAATGTCATCAATGTTGTTGTTGCTGATCCCCCAGAACAAGAGGCTCACTTAGGGGAATCAGATGAGGATGTTTTTTCTCAATAGGCTATACACACATACATAAATGAAGAAGGTGTGCGTACACGAAAACAAATGCTTACCCAGAATCATGGTATTCCTTCCAACCTCTAACTCCCCCCTCTCTGAAAGGCATCCAACTAGGGGAAAGAGAATAATCAGGTTACATTCCACCCTTCCTCTAGAGAAGGCCAATCACTCTCACTAGAAAAAAAATTTTGACAACAAGGGGAAGAAATTAAGGAATTAAGGAGGTTGAATGGTGAACTACTTCAAGGTAGTCTTCCTCCTGAGCGTGCTGGAGCTAGTCAGCCAAGGGATTTTGTTGCTGATGCTAAGATGGATCAAGAGTATCTTCTTTTACTAGTACACCATCACAGGTCTAATCCCATGGGTCATGCGCAACGACAATCGGTGGTGCTACCATCAATGGTAGTCCTGGTCGCCACACCATTCCAAACATCAGTTCTTGTACCTACACAGGTCCATGCCCAACCCGATGTTTCTGAAAAATTAATTACTACCATTGAGTTATTAACAGCTCGGTTGGAGGCTATAGAGGTAAAGCGTGAAAAAATTCAAATGGAGAAGAGATATTACCCTGATTGGGTAGATGAAATTCCTCCCCCATCAAAATTTTCAAGTATCATATTCCTAATCATTAATGGTTTCGGAGACCCTGAGAAAAAAATAACACATTTTATTTCTCATTGCAATCCTATGATGGGAAATCCTCAGCAACAAGAAGCAGTTATGCTCATATGTTTTGATAATTCATTACAAGGACCTACTTTTGTCTAGTATACCTGCTTGTAATCCCGGTCAATTACCAGGTGGGAGGATCTCCATCAATTATTCCTTCATCAATTCAAATCAAATTTTCCAAAGACAACAGTTTTTTATCTTAAAAATTGGAAGAAAAATGAGAATGAAAATGTTTCAGATTTCATTGATCGTGTGAAGGGATTAACATATTCCCTGATCTAAGGAATCCTTCAAGATGAATTGTTGCCAATCTGTGTGGAAAATATACATGATGAGTTACACACATCATTGATCCTTGTGAAATACACAGGAGGGTTTCAAGATCGTACTTCAATCGCTTATCAGATTGAAGACTCTCTTATAAAGACTAAGGCTAAAACTCGTGTAATTTCACCAGTTCCAAGAGTGAGAATGGTTGAAGTAGATAATGCTACAGTTTTGTTAAAAAAAGAACTTGTACCTACTTATACTGCAAAATCTTCATCTTATCGAAGGGATCCACCTTCTGAGCATCAAAAATCGAGGTTGTTTCATCATGATGATCAAAGAGATCAAACACATAAACAATTTGAGTCTCTGAAGAGAAACATTTATTCTTTCCGAAATGAACATGTTCTTGGTTACTTCATTTTGGTTCTGGAATATAATTTGGTTCTGTTACCACGGCCTAAAATGCCAAATAAGGAAGGATATGAATATCTTATCAACTATTTCCCATTTCATCAAATGTTGGGGAATCCCATTCAAGAGTGTTTTGTCTTCAAAGACCTCCTAAAAAAGATGGTAGACTCGGGATAGGTAAAACTAAAGGGTTCCCCAGCCCATGTTGCATGAGTTACTGCTACAGATACAGAGGAAGAAGCCAAGTTGCATGAATTCAAAAAAAAAGCCCAGAAATATGATGACTGGATGGTCAGGAAAACAATCATCCAAACTCATGCCATTTTACGAACGCAATTGAAGAAACCAATTATGTATTCTTCTAATATTTCCACTGAAAAACCCTCTTCATCAGAGGTAAAATCCTCAAAGAAGCATCATCATTCGATGAAAGAATAATAGTCAGAAGAAGATGAGTTCATGTCAAACCCTAAATTTTCATTGACTCGGGAAGATTTTATGCCATCTATTGCGAAAGCATGGGAACCGCCCCACCAAACAGCATATCCTAAATTAGCTAATCAGGCAGAGTCTTCATCAGATGAAGAGTTAATCATTTTTTTTAACATGATTCACATAACAGATCCTTATTCCAGTCAAAGTTTCAATCTTTTTAAGGCTGAGCTCCATATATCAAATAGAGGAATTAGAGGGAGTTCCAGAGGTCTAGGATACATAGGAAAACATGGATATCCCAAAAACCAATATTCCAATTCTACCACTACTAGAACCGTATATACAGCTAAAAATCATGGCCGAGCCCTTTAGTGGCCTCAATAATACCAAGAAAGTTCTTCCATGCAGCGCAGATTCTGTCCTGGTACAGTTATTTTGGAAGATCGGTTGGAGGTTACTCTTTATTCCTATCAGCAAATAAATAGACCCATTCAGTCTAATCTTCTAATGACAGGAATATTTCCAACTCCTATCCCGATACAAGATGCATCAACTTCCAAAGAATCAACTTATAAGGTACCTGCGAAACCACATGTTCTTGTTGGGAAACACAGACATTTGGATCAAAGGTATGATCTCTTGAAACATTTTGCCCAAATACGAGACATGTTATCAATTTTGGATCCCTTGAATATATCCAAGGATCTTCGGGAGGCACTCATTGAGGCGTTGTCAAGTCCTAGGGAGTTTTAAACTGAAATTATAGTGGCTGAAGTCTACTATGTAGAAAATGGTACTGGATAATGCCATGCAGTGGTAACTTTTACAGATGAAGATGAAGATGATGTCGTGCATGGACATATCAGACCTTTGTACTTATCCTAAAAGTTCAATGATATAGACATACTATGATCATTCATTGATAATTGTTCAGGATTCATCCTTATCCCCATTCATACACTTCGTCGATTGGGCCTCACCGAATCTGATTTATCTCCTTCTACTTTGATGTTGCAAGGATATGATAAAAATGAACAAGAACCTCTGGGCGAGATCATACACAGAACCCGGTTCAGAGATCTTGTATCCAATTCAAATTTCATGGTTGTTAGTCATGACACAACTTTCAATATTTTTCTTGAAAGTCCATGGAAGCATAAGCATGTGGCTATCCATTCATTATACCATCAATGTCTCAAATATTGTATCAATTGTCAAATTGGGACATTTATATGGTGATAAATCCCCATTCAAAAACATGTGAATCTCGATATACTGAGGCGGAATTATATCACATGGAAGAAAAGGAGAAATCCATAACAAGGGAGGTTACCAAGGTTAATGCTCCATATGGTCTGGAAAAGATTCTAGTAAACCCATTCATATATGTGAATATAGATTATGTGTTTCTTATTAGTCAAATTGATAGGATAAGCCCAAATCTAAACACTCTTATGGAAACATTCATAATGTCAATTACGGAAATCAAGCCAAATAACTTGAGAGACATTGGTGACTCAACAAGTAATGATTAAAGATCAAATGGGGATGTCTTCATTTCATCTACTGAAATCCAACAATTCTATACTTCATCAGCCTGCCCAGAAGAAGTTATAGCAATTTCATAGATGGATGATGATGTCAATTCTCAATCCATCATCTCCAATTTATTACCCAAGGAAGACCCTTCATCATCAATAGGGTATGAAATGGAAGCTTCTTCCTCAGGACATTCAAATTTTAACATCTCTCTTGATCATGTAAATCTACTTCATCATCTACTATACAAGTTGACACAGAAGAGATAACACGTGTTGATGAACAAGAGGAAGATCTTAGGGATGGTCCTCCAATAGTTTAAGAGGGTATCTCTACCACTGTCGATGAACATTGAGAAATAAATCTGGGTACAAAAGAATATCCACACCCCACGTTAATTAGTGGGTCCATGACTCTTGAAAAGGATGAAATGTATATTTCATTTTTAATGCAAAATAAATAATATTTTCTTGGAATTATACAGAAATGTCAGGGCTTGATCCTGATGTAGCTACTCATCGTTTGGGTTTTCCAGAAGAACATCGAGGAATCAATCAAGCCGTAAGAAGGACACAACCAACTTATGCTTCCAATGTTGAATCTGATGTGGAAAATATTATCAAAGATAAATTCGTCAGAGAAGTTCAATATCCAAAATGGTTTTATAATATTGTCCCTGTGAAAAAGAAAAATGGAAAAATTAGAGTCTGTATTGATTTCAGAGAGCTTAATAGGCATTGTCCCAAGGATGGTTTTCCAGCTCCGATCACAGAACACTTAATTGATGCAACAGCTCGCTATGATGAACTTTCCTTCATGGATGGATATTCTGGGTATAATAAGATCTTAATGGCTCCAGAAGATGAAGAATCTATAGCTTTCAGAGCCCCTCAGGGTGTGTTTTGATATCAGGTAATGCCCTTTGTCTTGAAGAATGGAGGTGCAACATATCAACGTGCCATGCACCGTATCATCAAACCCATTTTAGGGAAATTTATTGAATCTTATGTGGATGATTTGGTGGTTAAATCCAAACAACTTTCTAATCACTTGGTGGATTTGGAAGTCATATTCCACAAACATCGACAACATAGTCTGATGATGAACCCCTTGAAATGTGCTTTCGAGGTATCCTCAGGAAAATTTCTCGGCATTGTTGTATTCCATAATGGCATCAAAGTTGATCCTGATAAGACAAAGTAAATCCATGGTATTTAACCTCCTTGAAATTTGAAAGAATTAATAGGACTTCAAGGACACTTGGCCTATATTCGGAATTTCATTTCCAATCTGGAAAGAAAGTGATAACCCTTCACCCAATTAATGAAGAAGGGAGTCACCTTCTAGTAGACCAAAGACTTCCAAGAGGAATTTGTTTTCCTCAAGAAATATCTCTTAAGTCCACTAATATTAACACCACCTATTGAAGGAAGACCACTTATCTTTTATTTGAGAGCCTTAGAGAGATCATTGGGTGACTTTCTTACCCAATAGAATGATACTGGGAATGAAAATAACTTTTACTATTTTAGTCGGACTATGCATGAAGCAGAAACCCGATATTCTAGTATTGAAAAGTGTTGCCTAGCATTAAACATTTAATTTCAGAAATTGAGACACTATCTACAACATCATGAGGTCCACTTGGTATCTCGAAATAAGCTGCTACAATTTATCCGTAGTCTTCCAATGCTTACAGGACGACTGGAAAGGTGGGCCATTATATTTCAGCAATTTAATATTCAGTACGTGTCTCAAAAGGAAATATAGGGACAAGATATAGCTGATTTCCTTGCTAAACACCATTCAGTAGAAGATACGTCTTTAGATACTGAACCTCCTGATGAGGAAGTTTTCTATATTCATGATAATCTTCAAACATGGGAAACGTAATTTGACGGTGCTTCTAGAAGTCCAACAGGGAAGAAAATGGAAGATCCTAAATTCATCAAAGTTGGGTTAGGTATTATGCATATTTCCCCAGAAAATCTAGTGCTACCCCATTCCTTCTTATTATTGGGGGGTGGAACAAATAATGAAGCAGAATATCAAGCTCTCATTTTAGGCTTGGAATTGGCGCTTCAAGCACAGGTGAATCACTTAAAGGTAAAAGGTGATCTAGACTTGGTAATCAAACAAGTCAATGGGGATTATTCCATCAGGAATAAAGAGTTAATACCAATATGTGATTGTGTCAGAGAGTTAATGGAGGAACTTCCCTCAGAACCGTCATTTTTTTATGTCCCGGGATCCCAAAATGCCCATGCTGATGCACTGGCTAATATAGCCACAGCTTTGCTAGATCCAAATCGGGACGAGACAATCATCAGTATTTCTCACTGTCATGTAGTTTCACCTTTTGTTCAAATCAAAACAGCAGAAATCAATGAAATCATTCTAATTCTTGAACCATATGGTCATACTATGGGATGGATGACACCTATCAGGGAATATCTTCAATATGGAACACTCTAACCTAATAGAGCCGGGAAAGAACAAGTCTGACAACATGTGGTAAATTTTACTCTTTATGATAGCCAAGATCACCAAAAAATTCTCTACAAAAGAGGTTTTAGTGGTATTCTCTTCAGATGCATTGATGGAGAAGTGACAATGTCTGTCATGAATGTACATGCAGGAGTTTGTGGTTCGCACCAGTCATGACATAGACTGTCTGATCAAATTCGAATGCATGGATACTTTTTTCCTTCAATGATACAAGATTGTGTTAATTTCATGAATAAGTGCCATTCATTCCATGTACATGCCAACTTCATTCATCAACCCCTAGAGTTTCTTCATATAGCTAAATCCTCAAGGACATTTTCCATAAGGGGAATGGATGTTGTGGGACCTTACCCTTCGGCTACATTCAAGCAGTTTAAGTATATTCTTACTGCTAGTGACTTCTTTTTTCAAATGGAAAGAGGTAATACCTATCAAGGGTGTTAGTTCTAATAGAATTTTTAGCTTCATTAAGTCTAACATCATTACTATATTTGGTGTCCCTCATACCATATTGACAGAACATGGAACCAACTTCTCTTCATCCGAGGTAAGGAAGTTGTATCAAGAGGACAACATCAAATCCAACCATTAATCTCAGTATCATGCAGCGGACAATGGACAAATAGAGGCCTTCAACAAGACTCTTTCAAACATACTGGAACGGTGGTGGATAAATATAAGAAGTCATCACTTGATAAACATTTTCATGCTTTATGGGCTTATCGGACCACCACCTACAAGCAACGCAATCAACTCCATTTGCATTGGTATATTGAACAGAAGCAGTCATACCCATTGAGGATCAATTACCCTCGCTCAGAGTAGCCATTTTATATTAGTCATCTTCAGAAGAACAATCTCAAAAGAGATTGGATGAGTTGGAAAGATTAGATGAGAAAAGATTGTGCACCCTACACCACATGGAAGTCTATCAAAATTGAATAGCACGAGCTTTCAAAAAAAGATCTTCTTTGTCCATTCATTCAGGGATAATTGGTATTGGTTCATAGAACTCCAATAATACTAGGAATGTAACCTCAAAAGCTTGAACTAAAATGGTAAGGACCGTATTCAATACATAAGGTGTACACCAATGGATCTTATTCTTTAATCTCAATGGATTGAGAACTCATCAGGACTCCAATGAATGACAGATTTATAAAGAAGTATTTTGTATGACACAAATACTAATACATCCAGCAAGACATTAAATTCCACAAAATGTCCTTACTACATGACATTAAACTGCACAGTCCCCTCTACGTCCAACATGACGTTAAACTGTTTCTCTTTTTTCCTCACTGTGAGACATTAAATTAAATAGTCATACGTCCTAGCTACATGACAATAAACATTAAAACACTTTTTTCCAACATGATGTTAAAATGTATTCCCCATATTACGTCCAAAAATATGTTAAACTGTGATTTTCGAGCTATATGACACTAAACTGTGTAGCACCAATAGTCCTTACTACAAGAAATTAAACTACATAGTCCCCATAATACGTCCTACATGACGTAAAACTGTATTGTCCTACAAGACATCAATCTATTCTCATATTCGTACTACATGATGTTAAACTAGAAAAGGTCCCTTAATACTTCTTACATGATGTTAAACTTTATTTTTTCCCTGCTACTTGACACTAGACTATTCCGCACCAATAGTCCTTACACCAAGAATTTAAACTACATAATCCCCACATTCGTCCAACATGACGTTACATTGTGTCCCCTTAGTTCCATCGTCCAACATGAAATTAATATATTCTTCCGAGCTGCAAGACGTTAAAATTTCCAAGCATCCCATGTCTCTGACACAAGTTATTTTGAATGTGAAACAGTCCCTTTTGAATCCTACATGACGTTAATCTGTGAATCGTTAGGGTTGTTGTCACCTATTGTTTCTCACACCGAGTATGACTCACATGAGATTAGAGTAAACATCAACCATAACACCCTCTCTGGGAATCTAACTACGCATAAGTCCTAACACCATCTTCGGGTTGTCCCCAAATACAACTTGATCACCATTTTATTTTTTAGTTGAACTACGTGGAATTTGATCCTTTCTTTATAGGCTGGGTATGTAGGAAACCACCTGAGGTTCAACCCCAAAACCACTCTATATTTGTAAGTTCACCTCTGTCTCATACGATATTGATCCATGAAGCCGCCCAAAACCAATTTCTTCACATTGTTTCACCTTCGTCCACATGACGCTAAACTGTCTACGTCCCTATTGTCCCTGCTACATGACATTAACTGTGCAGCACCATCGTCCTCATTTTATGACGTTAAACTATACAGTCCACCATTGTTTCACCTTAGAGGGACTCATCATTGACATTGATCTCCAATCATGTTATATTCCAAATATTACGTGCATACATGACATTTACCGAACATTTATTCTTGGGTTAAACCATCACTGCACTAAAGCCCCCTTTCACCATTCACTTTTACAAACCAAATATGTATAAAGGTTATTTCCAAAAATATGTGTGGATTAATTCCCATCCTTATGGGATATGTAGGAATGTTCGAGCATCCCTCAAATCCAGCCCCAAGTCTTTGAGTCTAACCCCAAATTCCACTCTCATTCCTTTATCTGAAAAGTCCCCCTGTGAAAACATGAATGTGGTATGAAAACCCTGGTCTTCATTCACATCAGGATTATAAAACACACACTGTTTATTCCATATTATGGTCCGAACTCTACGACATTAAACTAAGATCTTCTACATTCTCATCCCACATGACATTAAAATATATTTCAAGAACTATGTATGGCTGGATTCCCATCATTATGGGATACGTAGTGAAGTCTAGTACCGCAATTCAGGACCCAGTCACAACATAATTATGGTTTCATTGGTCTGTGTATCCTCTACATGCATTGTACAATTACCATTTTGATGTATCATACTCCTAACATTAAATACTTCTAGATATCCATAACCATTTTCATGAATTCTAGTCACAAAAGGTCTGATACCTGGGAATTCTTTTGTCTGACTATGCAGCACGTGCCCTTAGGAGGCCTTACATAAACAGTCTACATAATAGGCTTGTCATCCAAATGATGCTATTATTTGACTATGCATCCAATTCCCTTAGGTGGCCCTACATAATTCAACCCCCAAATGGGTTTGTTAAATATTTGTAACTTAATTATTAGGAGGAAAACCTATTTTTTCTCTATTTGTATTAATAAAAATATGTAGGGATCACAAAAATATCCATCCTTAACATATTTTTCCCATACTATTTTTCATGATCTGAAAGTATTCAAGTAAATGGTTTATATTTACCTTCCCTACATTTTGTTCAGACCTTTGTAGGAGTTATATTCATCCAATTATTTGGAAATCTAGATCGGGAATATCCTCTCCATATTCAAGTACCTCTCTCCATACAACAAACTCTATGCTTTGAAAAAAAATTTAATCTCCATAAACTTCCACTGGATTTTATGCAGTAGAAAAGTTAAATTTTTAAGAGTTCTTTTGACTGACTATGCAGCATGTGCCCTTAGGAAGACTTGCATAAGTATTCTACATAACAGACATGTAATCCAAATGATGCTATTATTTGACTATGCAGCCAATTCCCTTAAGCTTCCCAGCATAATTCAACCCCCTAACGGCTTTGTAAAATAATGGTAACTTCACTCTTCGGAAATACTTAATCTAATGCCTTTTAGACCTTTTTTTCATATCATTCCCCAGATAAAATTTTTTCTAAGTCATAGTTTACATGTTTTACTCAATACTTGAATTTTGTAGTATGTTTTCAGATACATTGTTACTAAACTAAGTCAATTTTAATCCATTCGTTCAAAGATATATGACCTTAAACATTTTCCTTTTTATGTCCGACGTGCATGAATTTAAACTGCCCACAAAAGTCAAGGGAACTCTGAACAAAGGTCATGTACCATATCAGTAAACATACATTTAGTATGATTTAGGTAATATTGAGAAATGAAAAGATTCAAAGCTTGTAGGGTTATTTTTTTATAATCCTAGCAAAAAATCAAACTATGCTCACTGATCCCATTAGCATAAGTGAAAATTTTATGAAGGAAGAAAAATAATGCAAGCACAAATGATTGAAGATAAATGTGTTTTTCATTGATGCACAAGAGATAGAAGGACATCCACACACTGGAGTCTCTTCCCTTTTTCATGGAATACAAGTGGATTTCAACATAACTCTTCATTTGATATATGGCATCCCGAGCATCATCATCAGCCACATGAAGCTCATGCACTTGACCAGCTTCAATCTTTTTATCTTGATGGAGTTCTTTCTTGGCATCTTCAATGGCTTTCATACCATTCGTTTAAACTCATTCCGGTGAATTGTTAAGCTGGTCCAGTTCCCTAGTAACAACATCTAACTATTGCTGAAGGTGCATCTCCTGGACAACATTCTCCTTGATCTTATTCTTCATCTCCTTCAACATGGTAGCATGATCAACGACAGTTCAGGACACCGCGACCTCAAATTCACTAATATTGGCCAACATCCTCACTCTAGTTAGGTTTTGACGGTACATCTGATCCTACTCCCTCATTAAAATAACATGTTTTACCACGGAATGGATCTGTTGATATCCAAAACCTCCAAGTCCCAACATGATGAACAAGGATGACAATCGTGGGATCTTCGAAGATAGTTATTCAATAGGAACTGTAGATATGATCTTCTGTATTTTTTTCCATTCCTTGCGTCGTAAAAATTGGAGCACCTTTTGTTCTTCTGTGTCTGACTTAGCATCACTGTCACATGGGGTTATATAATCCAAGAATAATTCACATAGAGAAGTTCCATGTTCTTCTCTTTCCCCCCTGACCCTTGTTATTTCACATTCTACTCCTGTTGGGGTGGAGGCTGAGGCTTCACCTCCAAATCTAGCCACTGAAATTGATGACCCTGCATAGTCAATTGAATGTTTTGGTTTATTCCAAAGGATAACAAAAATTGATTAAATTGTATTGCAAATTAAGTGCAACCACAAATATTATTATCTCTTACCCAACAGTGTAGTAACAGCATGATAACGCTCCTCACCACCATTCTTAACTTCAATAGGATTTTCATGATGAGTTTCAAGAAGCTCTTTCGGGTTAATCTCCACTTGAGGTAGTGTCTCTACAATGGTAGGGTTGTCTATACCCCATTCAAGCATTGGAAGTTAAGTATCTTGCTCAGATGGACCTGCACATTCTAAACCAATGATGGTCAGAGATGTAATATGAAATTTTTAACAGGATGAAGGATAACACGAACTTCTAAAATCCTCTAAATTCTATTGTAAATTAACTTGATCTAAAATGCCTTCAAAAGATGAACCATCTTTCATCATTTCATATAATGATATCTCATATTCATGGTTAGTCTCACCAGTGGTAGAATTTGATGTATCTTCATAGAGACCCTCAACCTACAACCTCTGACCCCAGATAGTTTTTTCAGTGAAAATTACGGCATCAGTTGCAGTGGCCACCAAATGTTATGGTACAGGTGTTGAACCTAAATTATCATAGAATGGAATTCAGTTGATGTTTTTATTCAATATTTTTTGAAGCATTGATAAATTACTAGAAGTAGGATCTTCTCTCATTGTAACAACAGCAGGAGCAATACTGGGAACAGACACTGGCTCTTCTTCAAGAGCTGCCAAGTCAGCATGAATTTGAGATTTTTCACCAGCACCCTCTATCGTTCTCAGAAGAGGATCAATCCTGCCACTCAAAGGGGAAATTGAATAAGCCCCTACAATTCCAAGAAGTATGAAAAATATTTTCATGATATAAGATTCATGACTATCTAAATGACTTACCACTAATGATGAAGCATTTAGTTGTGGACTACTTCCTTCGATGTATATGCTTCTTTGTATTTTTGGGTGTGTTGGCCTCATCATCTCCAAATACAAGAATTGGAATGATAAAATCCATGTCTATCTCCTCATCCATGGATTGAAATCTTGGAGATACCATGCCCGAATTGTGAGGAAATTTATTAGCTCCGATGGCAGTACCACCAGGGATATACTATGGTGAAGGAACCTTATCAATTCCTTTATTTGTATGCTGTAGAATGAAGAATGTAATTTCCATAAGTTACAAAGATTTAACTGAAATGATGTTGAAAATAAAATAAGGAATGAGACTTACATCTTCAAGAGCCACATAATCATGCCACTCTTCATTTCCGAAAGCACCAGTCCCCTTAGTGGAGCCATGATCTATCATTTACTTCACCCACTTTATGACAGGAATGGAATTATCAGTTGCATATATGAGCATCTCCAGCTCTCTAATGTAAGCCCTCACTTCATCGGGGTTATCCTTGAAATGGATATCTGTGGAAGCTCGATGATTCCCTATTATAGGGATGTGTAGCCCCTCGTACAAATCCATCCAGTCAGTTTCAGCATCGCAATATAACCTCCTCCATGTCTGGATAGCCTCTTGTTGTAGACATACAGTATGTGTAGCAGAATGATGCGAGGAGTGTCCTACAATATTGTTCTTCAGCTTTTTCCCAACTCCTACAACTACAGATATAGATTAAGAAAATGAAACATTATGGTCTATAAAGTAATGGTGATTAAACTGCCTCAATGAAGAAACTCACTAGAAGTCGATGGAGTGGGACTCTTGATTCCGATAGGAGTATTATATTTGGCACGAGGCCGCTTTGCCGCATGTTGTGCCTCATCATCCCCATCTTGGGAATCCTATGAGTCAACCCTAGGTGAGGAACCTAGTGAATCAGCTCCAGGTGTGTAAGATTCACCTTCCAGATGAAGGGTTTCATTCTCTACCTTTCTTTTCTTTTTCCTGACATGATGAATCGGATGATGTAGCACCCCTTCAAGGTATGATTCTACCCAGTTCTCGGCATACCATATAGTCAAGTCACTCACCACTTTAACAAATGGTAGATCGAACACTATCCCAGTCATCTCAAAAGATGTCAGGAACCATTGTTGTCGGGAAACCATTGGATGCTGCTCTGACCTAACATGTATAGGAGGGGATACAATAGTCTGCTGTAGACACATGAATTGGTGTGATAATCTGTATGGAGCATAAGCCTCACATATAATCTTTTCGTAAATCCTGGTGGCCAGTACCCCATCTCTGCAAACCAGCATGTATGACCTCAGTTCCAGGCCGGTTGTTACATCATCAAAAAACCACCCGGTAGGAGGGTTTCCATAAGGAAAGAAAATGAATTCCTTGAACATACATAGCCTCACCTTGATATAATAGATGTTGAGAGCTAACTGATAAACTCCAGAAAATGATTGCATTGATGGCCTGCAAGAACATCCAAAAACCTGTAAACTGTTCTGTATTGCATTGGTCCTGAAATGAGTGGCGATCCATCCTCACAAAACATGGAATTGTCCTACTATTCTAAAAATCATACTTACCCATAAAGACATGAATTAAGATCATGTAAATCTTCGCCAAAATGGGGGTGGACAACCCAACGATTCTCCTCTCAGCAAACTTGGCCTTACTCATTGAAGACAATGTTCCACTTACACCTGTTGACAAGAAGTTTCTTGAGAAATATGGAAGAGGAATGAATGCTATATTGTCTTCACATTCTAAAAGTTAATTCTTGAGAGTAAAAGAAGTGGCCACAGCCAAAGGTATATGGGACAAACTGGAAAACTTATATGAAGGAAATACAAAAGTCAAGAAGGAAAAACTCCAAATCTAGAGATTGAAGTATGATGACTTGAAGATAAAAGAGCATGAATCTGTTGGGTATTTCTTCACCAGGGTAAACTATATTGTTAGTACCATCATATTTCTTGGAGAAGTGCTGAAATACTCTACTGTGGTGGAAAATATCTTGAGGATTCTTCGTGATAAGTTCGATGCGAAGGTATCTTCATTAGAAGAAAGAGACTCAGCGACTCTATCTCTTGATGATTTCCATAGCACACTTATTACTTACGAGATGAGCCGGGAAAAGGATATGAAGACCATGAAAAAGGTTGACAAAGAATTATCTTCCAATTACATGAAAAAGGAAAAGTCTAAGAATATCATTATTGATGAAGATGGTGGTGGCTCTGACTCTGAAAGTGAGGTATGTAAAAATATTAACGATATTTTATCCTTGTTTTCAAAAAATGTTAAAAGAGTCATAGGTAAATACAAGGGAGAAATTCCCTTGAAGTGTTTTGAATGTGGAGGAATTGGACACATTGCGGCTAACTTTCCTCTATGTGAGAATGAAGAAGAAAGTGATACAGAACAAAGTAAGACAATAATGTTATGGAAGAAGCATGGTGGAAAAGGAAATTCAGGGAGACAAAAGATGTTCTTCAAATCCAAGATAAAAATTTTTCTATCCGTAAATGAAGAAGATGATAAAGTGATGATGAATCCGAAAAATCAATTGAGCATGGTGTTGTAAATACTTTCATTGTAACAGTGAATGATGATGATTTTGGAAGCAGCATCTTGGAAAAAGAAGAAACTCAGCTTGAGATGCATATGAAATAATAATTGAAGGAATATTTAAGAATGATCAGAAGGCTAGAGAAGCTTAAAAAAAAGTTGGAAGATGAATGTTCCTCAACATCCAATCAAGCCAATGATAAAGAAGAACTTGAGAAAGAGCTTCAATACTTGAATAATTCTCTTGATGTTGAGAAAAATAAAAATGATCACATGAGAGTAAAGATGAAGGCAAAAGAAGAAGAATTAGAGCTTGTTCAAAAAAAGATCTCAGAAGTTGAATAATTGTTTTCTTCAAAACTCAACTACTGATGTTGGTGAAGGCTCTCAATAACCACATTCTGAGAATATTCAATAGAAGGATAATGAAGTTGTTGTGAAGATGAAAGCTGATAAAGTTTCTTATGTGGTTAAGACCAGTGTTACCGGAAACTCTGAAGTTTCAAGGAAACGTCAATCTAACACTGGTGAAAAACAACCAAAATCAGAGAAGGCAGAATTCCAGAAGAGCAATCTTGCTAAATAAATAATGGATGGTGGGGTTGAAGAAAGAGCAAAAAAGAAGTATCAGAAAAAAAGATTTAGATGAAGGTACTCCTTCTATGGGTATTTTTGGTGTTGTGGTGGATTATGATATGCAATAGATATGTGTTAGTTCAATCAACATTATTATAAAAACCCCATAGGTTATGAAAGGAAGATATTTAGGGGGAGTCAATATCTACAAAAGAAGAAGAGTGAATAGGCGTTCTTGAAGAAAGGTGAGAAGAATGAAGTCAAGACAGGAAATAGGTTTCAACCTCTGAAGACTATTTCAGGAAGGTGTGATCAATAAGGACATCATGAAAAATGATTTCTTGTGTTGTTACCAACTCAACAAAATGTTCTTAATTCTAAGAAGATGAAGGAGAATAAAGAAGGGAAAGAAGAAAAAGCTCCTGTTGTTGAAACTGCTCTAAAAGTTACAAAGGAAGAACGACCGTTGATACTTGATAGTGGGTGTTATTCACATATGACAGGAGAATTGAAGTTTCTTAAGAATGTGAAAAAGTTTAAGGAAGGCACTATGACATTTGGCAATGATGAATCTTTAAAAATAAAAGGAGTTGGATCAGCAATCATTGGGAAGGATAAATTAAAGTCCAAGAAAACTCTGTATGTTGGTGGACTGAAGCACAACATGCTGAGTGTATCACGATTGTGTGATGAGGGTAACAAATTTATCTTCAAGAAAGATGGATTTGTTGTGAAAAGTGATGAAGATGGGGAGATTGTTACAAGAGGACAACGAACTAAAGGAAATCTGTTTCAGGTTGGAAATTCACAAAACTCTTGATACATGAGCATAGTGGAAGAAAATCAAATGTGGCATAGAAGACATGGGCACATATGTCAGAGAAATATTAGTAAGTTAAGTCAAAGAGACATTGTTTGAGATATTCTATATTTTCCAAGAAGAATAGATTGGTGTTGCACTACCTGCCAGAAAGGAAAGATTACAAGTTTTCTGCATAAGAAGGTTGACATTTTTTCTAAAAAACCCCTTGTACTACTAAATTCTGATATATATGGGCCAATGAGAAAACAATAAACAAATGGAGACAGGTACTTCATCACTTTCATTGATGATTTTACTCGCATTAAATTTTGTTATGTTTATGAAGCAGAAGTCACACGCCTTGAAAATGTTTAAAATCTTTATAAAGAAAGATGAGAAAGAATGTGAGTACTCTATGAAGAAGTTGAGAACAGATAATTGTGGTGAGTATAGAAGTGAAGAATTTGAAAACTATCTTGTGAAGCATGGGATTCGGCATGAATATACTGCACCATATTCACATCATAAAATGGGGTTGTTGAAAGGAATAACAGAAGCTTGGTGGAAATGGGAAGAACCATGTTCCTAGAACATGGCCTTACTCATTACTTTTGGAGACAAGCTACAAGTACAGCGGTTTATATTGAAAATCAATGATTCTATAGGCCTAAATCAAACAAAACTCCATATGAACTTTTATATCGAATTACTCCAAGTATGAAGCATGCTAATGTTTTTGGGAGCCCATGCATTATAAAGAATAAAGGTGGAAGCAGTGGAAAATTCGAGCAGAAATGAGAAGACATAATTTTTCTTGTATATGCACAAGAAGGAATAGGTTATAGATGATTTAACAAAGAAATAGGAAGAATTGTGGATGCAGTTGATGTAAAAGTCATTGAAACTCCTAGAAAAGCTAATCATGTCCAGACATACAAGGAAGATGAAGTTAACGATTCTGATATGGATGAAATGAATTGTAATCCTAATCAAGATGAAGAATCTGATTCATCCATATCAAGTGATGAATAAGGAACACAAAAAACATATCCAAGGATGATGAAACAAGTGCAAGATCAAAATATTATTGGTGATCAACGTAACTCGGTTCAAACAAGAAGAAAATGTAATTCTATATCACATACTTCCTTGTATTCCAAAGTGGAACCAAATGATGTTAAAGAAGCCTTTGACCATCCAGAATGGGTTCAAGCCATGAATGAAAAATTGTATCAGATTGAAAAGAATGACACATGTGAACTCATACCCAAGCCTGAAATTATGAACATTATTGGCACCAAAAGGGTCTTCTGGAACAAGTTGAATTAAGAAGGTGAAGTTATTAGAAATAAAGCGATATTTATTTGTAAAGGCTACTCTCAGATTGATGGAATTGACATTGAAGAAACCTTTGCTTCGGTAGCCATATTAGCAAATATCCAAATCATTCTTTCTATTATTGCACAACGAGGCTACAAAATCAATCAAATGGATGTTAAATATGCATTTCTTAATGGTGATCTCAAAGAAGATGTTTATATTGAGAACCCACGTGGCTTTTTTGTTTGGAAGAATGAAAGTTATGTGTCCAGGTTGAAGAAAGTCTTGTATGGGATAATGCATGCTCCAAGAGCATGGTACTCCAAACTGGATACTTGCATAAAAGAGATGAACTTCAAGAATGGAATAGTCGACAACAATCTTTACATCAAGGAAATCCAACATCTTTCTCTAATTATGATTGTCTATGTTGATGACATTATTTTTGCGGGGAATGATGAATGGAGCTGTGAAAGATTTGCTGAAGAAATGAAGAACATCTTTGAAATGTCTATGTTGGGTGAAATGAGATACTTTCTTGGGTTACAAATTTTGCAACAAAAAGAATTCATTTTTCTCTCCCAAGAAAAGTATGCAAAGGAACTTCTTAAGATGTTTGGGATGGAAATATCAAAACCTGTATCCACTCTAATCTTAGTTGGAATGAAGCTAAGGAAATATGATGAAGGAAAAAAAGTTGATCAAAAAGAATATCGAAAGCTAATTGGATGTTTGTTGTACCTGACTGCATCATGACTAGATATTGTTTTTGTTATCACCATATGTGCAAGATTTCAGAGTGCTCCTAAAGAATCAAATCTTGTTGCTGGAAAAAAGAATTCTCAGATTCATAAAGGGAACATCAGAATTTGGAATCAAGTATAGTGGCTCAAATAACATTGATTTGTTTGGCTATTCAGATGATGATTGGGCAGGAAATGTTGATGATAGAAGATCCACATCTGGTGGAGTTTTCTCTATGGGAAAAAAGTTTTGTTGGCTGGAACTTGAAGAAGCAGAATTCTGTGACACTCAGTACTACTGAATCTGAATATGTTGCTGCAACCATGGCTGCTACACAACTTATCTGGATGAAAACATAGTTGGAATATTTGTTAGTTGAAGTGAAGTTTCCCTTTCTCTTGGGCTGTGATAATCAAAGAAAGATTAATCAGACCAAAAATCCAGTCCAACATTCACGATCGAATCATATTGACATAAAATATCATTTCATCAATGATCATGTTGAAAAGAATGACCTGAATCATTAATATGTTTCATCTGCTGAACAAGTTGCTGATATTTTCACGAAACCCTTGCTGAAAGAATCATTCTCAATATTGAGGTTGAACATGGGTGTCCAACCTCTTTCTCTTTAAGGCTATGGTATGTTGCTCTGTCCCCTCTCTCTTCGTAACTTTGTATTGTTTTGTCAAGGGGGATATGTTTTTTGTATCATAAATCTATTTGATAAAAGTGGGAGTCGTGGGTAAGTTGTGAACTCAGCATTGTTTTTGAATGTGAACTATTCTAACTGTTTGATGGAGTGGATATTGGAAAGAACATGAAGTTGTTTACAGGATGTATGCATATGAACATGTATGATGTTGAAGATCTCATTTTCACTACCTATGGACAACATGGTTTTTCTATCAATGATTCTTGTTTCTTACAATGAGTTAACTCACACAGTCATAATATTATTGATAAGTAATCTGTTGATTGAGGTTAGAAAGTTTGGTGATTTATGAAAACATGGTTGACAACAAAATACAAAGGGGGAGATTGTTAGGACCAAGATTAAGGAAGATATGGTTTACATGGATTGTATTTTGTTGATCTTGAGGAAGTTTTCATAAAGGAAAGACACATTGAATTTCTATGAATTTAGAAGGTGGAAGTTTGAAGATTCGGAACCGAGTATATTGAACATTCATATTCTTGATATTGATAAATTCAGAACTGAGTACATTGAAAATTTGGAGTCTAGAGATTGAGATGTTCAGAACAAAGAATATTGAACATTCAGAACCTGGTGTTCAAAGAATTAGGAGTCTGGATTTCGATGTCTGGAAATTGAGATTTTCGGAACCAGGAAATTGCATATTCTTGAAAGCTGACTATTAGGAGATGTGAAGACATTAATTGTGATGATGCGTTGCTGTTTTGTAACTCTAAATTGTGAGTATATTGAAGTACTCACGATGAAAGCAAAATTTGGTAATAGAAGTAATTCCGAGAATCAGGAAGATCTTTTTCGTAAACTGGTGAAGTCACAACAAGGAACAAAATTTGTGAAGTCTACTTCCTGAACAGAATTTTATGAGTCTACATCCTGAATAGAATTTGCAGAGTATACTTCCTGAACAAAATTTTGGAGTCGACTCCTTGAGTAAAAAGTTCGTGGAAGAAAGTTCGAAGTCGACTTGCTGAAGAAGAAGTTCGTAGAGGAAAGTTCGGAGTCGACTTCTTGAACATGAAGTTTGTAGCCAGAAGTGCGTAGTCATGACCAGATTCAAAGAAGTCTTATCGAGAACCAAAAGCTGTTCTGGGTATCAAGAAGAGCCTCACCGAGAACCAGAATGTCATACCGAGAAGTGGTGAAGTCATAACGAAAATCCATACCGAGAGGTGATAAAGAGTCATGCCAAGAATTGGAAGTGATGCCAATGAATCAAGAAGAGTGGATACTAGAAAGTGAAGTCGAAGAATCAAGAAGGGAGAATCTGAGAAAGTGATGACGAAGAATCAGGAAGGGCGAATCTGAGAAAGTGATGCCGAGAAGACAGATGAGTGGATCCGAGAATGTGATACCGGAAAACATTGTCGGATCCGGAAAAGGCCAAAGCTCTAAATCAAGTGAAGGGGAATAAGATTCGAGAAGATTCTAGAAGTGTTGGAAAAGTCTTAATTACTCTGAGATTTTAGGAGAAATTATTATTTGGATGAATTTAAGTGAGCGGGAAAATATTTTGGTTTCCTGCCTAAGCATACATTGGAGCACCTATAAAAAGAGATCTAGGTTCTAAGTAAGGTAGTGATGAAAAAGTACAGAGAGATGCTCTGATAATCTAGAGCGGGGAATAAGAGCTTGGCAAACGATGTTTCATTGTGGGTTCAATGGTAACTAGAAATTGATACTGGTTGACACAGTATTGAGTTTCTCAGATTGAAGATTCGGAGTGAAGAATAATGTTCATAGTGAAGAATTTGGAGTGGAGATTCGAAATGGGGAATCAGTACATCCTATCACCGTATTGAGTTTCTCATACTGAGGAAGAATCGGATTGAAGATTCGATGTAATGAAGAATTTAGAGTGGAGAATTCAGAGTGGAGATTCGGAATGGGGAATCAGTGCTGGATGTCACCATATTGAGTTTCTCAGACTGAGGAAGACTCGGATTGAAGAATCAGATTGGGAAAATTCAGAGTGGAGATTTGGAATGGGAAGTTCGGACTGTAATTGTTCTATCTCATGTTCAAGGAGTCCTTGCCTTTATTTTGGGCAAGGAAGTGAAGATTTGTGCAGAACATGATTACACTTGTGTATTTTAAAGGAAGTGCAAGTAACATAAGTTGTTACAAGAAAATAGACATTTCCCTATTGTGCTAAGAGGGTGAAAACGCACTAGAGTGATTGTTTCACAGTACATCACGAGTGTAAGGGTATATCCTACTCTTTTTAATCCCGGTATTGTTTTCTTAGTGGATTGTATGGTGTTGGATTGTTTCCAACCATACCAAGGACATAGTTATTCTTATTGAATAGTGAACCTTGTAAATTTTTGTGTTCCTTTGGATGTGTGCTTGTTTGTTTCTCAGCAGGGAATTATATCTTTAACAGGAGACAATGTTTGTTCTCAAAATTAAGGGAACTTAAAAGAAGAAAAATGGGTACCACTGATTCACCCCCCCCCCCTCTCTGTGGTTCATTACTCAAGATGGGTCCTTACAAGGGGGTCTTGAAAAAGTAATATCAGAGCTCTGGTTAAGGGATAGGTGGAGTTTGGAGTTAGGCACATGTGAGGTTTCATGGGTTGGTAGGGAAATAGTGTAATTCATGTTTAGAAAGTACGGTAAACACTGGAGACCAGCTGAGACATAGGTATTTAGGGCCCCCCTATGATCTGATTTATGGAACTTTATGTTTACAAAGGCTACAAAACAAGGTGCTGTTAGTTGCAGGGTACAGTCCTAGGAAGGAATCATGCATCATTTTTCTTTGGGTATGTGTTTGAATGGGTTGACCTTGGGATAGGTTAACCTAAAATTAATAAATGAAAATATGTAATTAATTAATGTTGAGTCTTCCATATTCCAAGTTATTAGATCTAAAGGTTTTTTATGTTACAGGTATGGCTCATGGTTGAAGTCCTCATCAGGTTTGCACAGAAAATGTCCAGTAGGCTATTCCAGTAGATCGTCGCAGGGTAGAGGATGATGATGACGACACTTGGAGGAAGACACTCTGACAGTTTCAGTGCCAGAGTCTGCAGAAGTATGAGGGCTATTTTTTAGATGCATTCGGGGAAGTGTGGTTTGAGGAGGTCGAGATCGGAATCAGTTCAATCTGTGATGGGAAGGAGAACTGGGTATCCCTATCTGTGACGATGCTACATGGAGCAGAAAGGAAGTGGTTGTTATTTTTCCTTGGGGATCGTGATGAGTTAGTGATCTCATGTGAGGAGTTCCGATACCTGTTTAGAGTTGAGATTCTTTCTTTGACTATGAAGGATTCCAGTCGCTAGGAGCTTCTTACCCTTCGATAGGGGAGCTCCAGTGTTAGAGATTTTGGAATCCATTTCAGGAAACATTTACGATATTCTTCGGACGTATTACAAGATGACGACGTCCGGGAAAGGCATTTCGAGGAGGATTTACATCCAGAGATCCAGCGCCAAGTCACCCCATTTATGCTGAAGACATTTCTTGAGGTGCTGGAGAGGGTAGAGGTTGTTGAGTGGACTTTATCCAGGACAAGATCATAACCAGAGGGGGATCATCATGATCCCTTGTGAAGCAAAGCTATGGTATGTGGTACCCAATTTTTAGGGAAGAAGAGTTTCCATTCAGCCGGGGGTAGGTCCTAGCCCTTCGCATCTTGTTTCTCCAGAGGCAACAACCCTCAAACCTATGACAAGGGATCAGGTGCATGATTTTCTTTTGGTGGTTATGGTCATTAGAAGCGGGAGTCCCCAGCCTTTCAGAGCGGTCATCATGCACCGGGCGCTACGCTCCAGGTTCCACCTTTGAGGCAGTTCCAGCTGAGGTGACAGCAGCAGCATGTTGCACCAGCTTTAGATCAGTAGAAGATGAATGGGGTTGGCATAGGACAACCCCATGATGATCCACGTCCTTATAGAGTATAGTGCGGTTGTGGAGGTGGTTGTCATCAGGGTTAGAGATCCCGTGGAGGAGGTCGTGGTCAGCTTCATGCTCTAGAGTTTCCAGCTCCATGTGAGCCAGATGTCATTCGAGGTAACCTTTCTCTTGCTTTTTACCTTTGTGTATGCCTTTTTTGATTCAATATTGAAACACTCCTTCATAACACCTAGCCTTGTCCATGATTTGGGACTTGAGGTAGAGAGGCTTTCAGTGCCCTTGTCATTGACTACGACATTTGGAGGTCGAGCTGACTTGTATGAAGTATATACAGACTATGAGCTAGTGTTGGGGAAACACTGCTCTTGGGGAGATTTCCTATGTTTACGAATACAACCATATGATGTCATCCTCAGCATAGATTGGTTGTATTTAGTGTAGGAAATCGTGGATTTCTTCAAGAAGAAGGTTGTCTTCATTGGTGCAGATGGGATCCAGTGTTGTTTGATGGTGAGAGAGATCCTCATATAGGTTATAGGCGCACTCCATCCTTATAATTCATTGTGGCTGAGATGATGCTGAGTTCATTAGAGGTTCTGTAGTTGGAATTTCCTAGGGTCGTAGAGGAGTACCCTGATGTCCTTCTAGAAGAGGTTGTAGCATTACCCCCTTGATGAGAGATCGAGTTTGGGATCAAGATATAGGTAAGAGCATCTCCAATACTTATGTCTCCATATAGGATGGCCCCTTCTGAGATACGATAACTATGTATACAGCTTGATGGTTTGTTACTGTGTGGTTTTGTTCGGCCAACTGTGTCACTGTGGGGTGCACCAGTTTTGTTCATGAAGAAGGCCGACGATAGTTTGCAGTTGTGTGTCGATTATAATCGCTTAAACAAAGTGATAATAAAAAATCGCAACCCTCTTCCGTGAATTGATGATTTATTTGATCAACTAAAGGGTTCAAGTTGTTTCTCAAATATCGACTTGCGGTTAGGATATCATAAGATGCATGTGAAGGATGAGGATATTCCAAATACTTCTTTCCGCTGTCATCATCGGCATTTTGAGTTCATTGTAATGTCGTTTGGCATGATGAATTCTCTAGTGGTATTCATGGGATTGATGAATGCTGTGTTCGGAGAGTACCTGGATTAGTTCATTGTTGTTTTCGTCGATGACATCCTTGTGTACTCCAAATTGAAAGAGTAACATGAAGAGAATCTACAAGCCATTTTTGGTGTCCTTCTTCAACATCAACAGTTTGAGAGGTTTTTTATGTGTGTGTTTTGGGCACGAGAAGTCCTTTTATTGGGTAATGTTGCATCCCAATAGGGAGTAGTTGTGGATCCATCGAATATCGAAGCAGTTTTGTCTTGGGAAACCCCCAAGACAGTGAAAGAGATGCGAAGTATCCATGGTCTCGCAGGCTACTACAAGTGGTTTCTACCAAATTTCTCACGAGTTGTGACCCCCCTAATCTCTTTGACCAGGTTGGATCAGGAATTCATATGGACTGGTCAGTGTTAGGAAGCTTTTTAGTATCTAAAGGAGAAGTTAGTAATTGCTCTAGTCCCTTGTCTTCCAGCTGAGGGAGTTCAGTTTGATGTTTTCTACAATGATTCACATCTGGGGTTTGGCTGTGTTATTATGCAATAGAGGTCAGTTATTTCTTACGGGTCTTGCCAGTTACGTCCCTATGAACGCAACTATGCCTCCCATGATCATGAGTTGCTAGCCGTAGTGTTTTCTCTGAATTTATTGAGACATTACCTCATTGGTGAGCGCTTTCTGGTTTTCACTAATCATATGAGTTTTTTGTTATGTTTTCTCCCACCAGGACCTGAACATACGACAGCGTCGGTGGATGGATTTCTTGTAGTAATACAACATTAAAATATTTTATACACCTGGAAAAGGGAATTTTGTAGCTGATGCACTGATCCGAAAGTCACATAGTAATGTTGTGCGTGAATCCAGTGATTCTTGGAGAGTAATGGAAGAACTGTCAGCATTGCATCTTGATATGGGAGAAGTTGGGGGTAGAGGCTGTCTTTTTCAGATGACGGTATAATCATCCATAATGCAGAATGTGGAAGAGTCTCAGTTGAGAGATCTAGAGTTGTATGTATGCATATACTGAGTTTTTTGTGGTGAGGCCCGTGATGGTTGGTCTGAGGATGAACAACATCGAGTATTGTATCACAGAAGGATTTTTATTCCTTTGGTGATGCACGAGACGGTTCTCATAGAATTTTATAGTTCACCTTTATCGGTGAATCCTGGCTTGACAAAGATGTACCGAGCCTTGAGGAGTCAGTTTTGGTGGCCAGGACTGAAGCTGACAGTTGCGAAGTTTGTTTCTCGATGTTTAGTCCGCCAGAAGGTGTAGGCCGAACACCATGTTCCTGGTGGTCATCTCCAGCCATTAGAGATTCCTTAGTGGATGTGCGAGGACAAGTAAATTGATTTTGTTATTGGTTTACCTCGAGCTCCGGGAGGGCATGATGCTATTTGGGTGGTAGTGAATCGTTTAACAAAATCGGCCAACTTTATAACAATCAAGGAGTCAAGTTTAGTGTATGTTTTGTTGAGGTAGTATCAATATGAGGTGGTGAGACTTCATGGAGTCCCTAGGACGATCAGTTATTATCGAGATCCTTATTTTACCTCCAAGGTGCGGAGATGTCTCTAACATTCTATTGGTTCTCAACTATGCCTTAGTACTGCTTTTCATCCTCAAATGAATGGTCAGACTGAGCGAACCATACAGACTCTTGAAGACATGTTCTTCTCTTGTGTTCTTGATTTTGGAGATTAATGGATTAGGCAGTTACCCTTGGGGGAGTCAAATTACAATAAAATATTTCACTCCACCATCGGTATGGCGCCATTTGAAGCCTTGTGTGGCCGGCCTTTCCGTTCTCCGTTGTGCTGGACTGGGGACAGAGAGTCAGTAATTCTTGGACCAAAACTAGTGCAGACTAAAATAGAGATGGTTCAAGTGATTCGTGACCGGATGGAGACAGCGTAAGATCATCAGAGATCATATGTTGATCAAAGAAGGAGACCCTTATAGTTTAATATTGGGGATCATGTGTTTCTGAAGGTGAATCCCCATCGGGGGCATCGAAGGTTTGGTCATGGAAGTAAGCTTTCTCCTCGGTTTGTTGGGTCATTCGAGTTGTTAGCTCATGTGGGAGCTGTGGAATATCAAGAAGAACTTCCCCCACAGATGAGTCAGATACATGATGTTTTCCATGTATCACAGCTCCGTTGTTATCTTCATGATGAATCTCACTTCATCGATTGGGGAGAGATCGATGTTTATGATGATGTAACCTTTGAAGAGCGACCTATGGAGATCTAAGACCACAAGGATAAGGTGTTTCCCGGGCCTTCTATTCTTTTAGTTCGTGTCTTATGGTGACACGGTGACTTGGAGAAGAGTACATGGGAACGTCAGTCACATATACATGCTCAGTACCCAGAGTTGTTCGATGTTTGACACTTTTCATTTATCGATGTATATTATGTGGTTATGAAAATTTCATGTCTATGATATGGATCCCTTTGTTTCTTTGGTGGCTTACTCTCTTTTGAGAGGTATATCGATGGGTGGTTCCTCAGACCCTGTTTTGTTTTCTCTTTAGGTGGGTTTTGGAATCTGGAGGACAAGAATTTTTTGAGGGGTATCTAATGTAATGTCCCAGACCACTCTGGTCCATTAATTTGTTGAAATGTGGTGCTATAGGTTTTCCAGGAGTTCAAGGTAACTTATCGCCAACAGTTTTCCAAAATTTCCTTTTTGATGAACCATTTCAATTGTTGAGAGCTGTGAAATGTAACGTCTCGTTATGTTTTCAGGTACTTTTGATGTTTCTAACTACCTTTGGTTTGGAGTAGTGACTTGGGGGTGCTTTTGGGCAAATATATAAGGAAAACTAAGGGGTAATATCTTTCACACGGTCTGCACACAGTTCGTCTAAACCGTGCGGCCAGACCGTGCGTAGGTAATCTTGGAGGAAGTGGCTAATGCACAGTTTCATCACAGTTTGTCTAACCATGTGGAAAAACTGTGCGAGGAGTATTTGACGAGGTAGAAGCGACCACACTATTAGCGCACGGTTTTTCTGACCGTGTGAGAAAACCATGTGCTCAGTTAAATTAGATCATAAATTTGTATATCTCAACTGTTTTGACTATAACTTTCTCGTTTAAGCTCCTAAGTGGACAAAACTTGGGATCACCCTCCCTTGATGGTTGGAGAACCTCTCCCAAGATATTTTGAAGGATATCTGAAGTATTTTCTTGGCGAATCAATGCAGATCCTCGAGGTATGTGATTGTTCTTCTTTGTTCTCGATCAGTTTCATAGATCTTCTTAGATCAACCACTCACATTCTATCGATTTCTTAGATCTATGCATGTTATGGGTAATTCTAAGTGTGTGGATGCCAAATATGATGATATTTGGTCTTGGTTGTGTTAAGAGAATAGATCTAAAGAGGATCCTTGGTGAATCAGCCTAGTTTTCTTGAGCGTTCTTCGACTGTTGTGGTTTTCATCAAAAACCTTTGTGGCAGGGGATTCATTTCTTCTCTTTCATTTATGTGAAACTATATTTTTAGCATGTTTTATCCCAATGGATGACAATGGAATTGACATAATAAATATTTTTTAACCAGATAAATAAATTGATATCAGTCGTATGTTATTAAATCTTGTTTTCCTAGATAGTATGATATCTATGCTTTCTTTTCTTATCTGTTTGTTCTTGATGGAAATCAGTAAAGAACGTAAACCGAGATTAATTTATAATTGTTGTCTAAAGATAAATAGGCAGGAAAAAAATGTGGTTCTTGTTGTAATTATATGCTAATAAAATTGGCGCAATAAGAATGTTTAATCCTTTGTGATAGCTTACTGATTTGGTTTCCAATGATGGAACCAATGGATTATAAATCTGTTAATTCAAGAGGGATTAAATAAATTCATTATTTGATAATTCCTTGAGGGGTTCGAAGTTACCCTCTTGATTGTTAAATGGAAAATAGCCCAATGGATGTGATGTTTGTTTTTTCTACTACTTTTGTTGAGACGTGACCCTGGATGGGTGTTGTGATATGCAGGGGCATATATTCCATTTGGTTGTGGCAGAGGATGATGCCTAGAGTGGATAGATGCATTGTTTTATGCATGTGGTTGTCGGGGAGGACACCAGGGATGATGGAATGGGGATGGAAGTGATTGTTGGATGCTTTCTGTTTCTTTGGTTGTTTATCTGATTTACATTTCCCCACTTCTCAAGGCAGCTGGTCTTTCTTACAATTCTTCCAAAATAGGTGAAGACATGTGGGTTATGCCACGTGCTTTATGTGTTTAGATTCTAAATGGTGAATGGGTCTACACTCTTTCTATAGGCGGAATATACTCAACATGTATTACATCTACTCACCGTGTTGAGCCCCTTTGTGTTAATAGCATAGATTTATTTTCTAGAATTCATGGGAATATGGGAAAGTGTTTCTATAATGAATTACTGAATGAATGGTGTTATCCCATGGGGATGGAGATGCTCGATCATAATGATGAGGTTGAAAACATTTAAAGTAATAGTGGACTTTGGGTGTGATGCTAATGAAACATAATGTGGAATTGTTCATAGTTAAATAATGTTTAAATAATTAATTAACGTACATTGGAACTGATAAAAAGGGAATGAAGTAATCTTTTAAGGAATTTAAAATAGTTGTGTTCTTATAGGATACCTTGTCTTAGAAGTAGCAGACCGAAGTCTGAAAGAAGAAAGCTGCAGTTGTTCCTAAGACTAGGTTCTTCCCATAGTGTGGTTGTGAGTTATAATATATCTTTTACTTTTTGTGTTTCTATACACTACTCTACCATGTTAGTAAGTGAAACTGACACCCCGAGGATTCTAAGCCCTGGGGGTGATTTCCCTAACATTCTAGTGGGAGGATGAATGGCTGACTACCCCCTTTGGCCCTACTCTCTTCTCATGGTAGTTACTTGTGCTGTTTGACACATTGGTTAGTTTTCCCCATATATGTGTGTAGAGTGATGTAATATCTTTTGGTTATTCACACACGTATATTCTAAATTTAGTATCCTATGGACTACTATAGGGGTAACATGTATAGGTTGTGATGGCTTGAGGATCCTTACTTGCTAAATGGGCTATAATGGCCTGAGGTATAATACTCGATGTATGATACACGTTATGCGAGCTATGGTGGCTCTCGAACCTACCTGGTTACTTTTGATTGTGAGGATGGTGTGGTGCTTCACCCTGGTGTCTACGGGAAAGCCTTTCTGTTGCATGAGGTGCATATTGTGGTGCTTCACCCAGGTGATTATGGGAAATAATTTTTGGAGAGAGATGCTTAAGATGTGAGACGTTGGGGAAAAGCAAAAAACTAGTGGGGAAGTAGTAGTGGGGTACCCTTGATACTCTTTACATTATGCTATATTCTTATATGTGATACATGGTGATAGTATCCTTGGTGTGGTTGGGAACATAGTATACCTACTTAGGTAATGAGTTAGTTTCACTTGTTGTTCATTGTGATTTAGTATTCTCTCTCTGCATTTGCACGAAAGGCTATGGGGAGGAACCAACTGAGTATACTGTTATAATCACCATATGTATATCTATAAAATTTTTTAAAGGACACTTGGAGATGGTTTGAGATCAAGAGGGTGTTTACTAGCTTTTGGTTATATGAGCTGTTCGGGCTTGTGGTTGCTGCTCTTTTTACTTTCTTTTGGGTACTTGCAGTTTTTTCCCTCTTAGATGTAGTACTTTTTGAGGGCATTACATATGTGCACATGGGTTTCTTTTATATTTTAGTTTGGATTTGGAGTTGGATGGTGTCTATGTTATCTCTCTCTTTTGTATATGTTCTCTTAGGGGGTAATGCCTCAGATTTGTGTGTTTACTATACCCTCGATGCTATTCGACAACCCAGGACCTACTGGAGGCGAGACTCGGGGGTCATTATCTACCTTCTCACATTTCCGGCCTATGAGGGGTACACATTGTGGGGAGGGGGTCATGAAACCTTTATATAATGAAAGATATTTGAGTGTCAACAACCAACAAATAATCATCATTATTGGTTCCTATAATACATTATTATTGGGTTTGGATAATTATTGAACATTTAAATTATTATTTAATTAATTAATATCCATTAATGTTTCAAGAGTTTGATTTATAACCTATGGTAATCATGTAGAAGACATGGAATTTGGCATCCACTCGATATCACATATTTCTATTTACAAAACACTATGATATATACTTATTATAGGATGTGATAGAAGAATTGGAATTCCCATATCATTGGTTATGACATTGGATATATCAAAAAATATGATATACCTATTTTAGTTCATTTAAAATAATATATTCCTTTATTATCATTTCAGAATCATTATGAGCTAAGTAAGAATCCATATTTTCCTTGAGGTTCTGCTATATTGATAAGTTTTTTGGCATGTTTTAGTGTCTAATAGAAGACATCCTAAAAATAACTTCAATAAATTATCTTGTTTTCATCTCATAGTTTTTTATTTCTACCATCCCATATTTGATAACCTCTAATTTTCCTCACCAATGAGAATGTCAATGTGGTTCCTAAATTCTATAGTTTCATTGGGATCTTCAATAACTATACGAGTAAACTTGGAGATTCCTCTATAACATCTTCCAAATTAGGAAAATAGATACCCCTCAGTTTAAGGGTTACTATGTCCTTAATTTCATTGTATATTTTCTCAAGAAAAACAATTATCTCTACTTCCAATTTTTTCTGACTTTCATCATAAACACTAAATTTTTTAATGGGCATATCACCATTTCCTTGAAATGAAACAACTCTATTTACCTAATTTTTATCACATATATTTCATTATTTTCATTATTCATTATATAAAATGTGTGTGTGTTTCTATTTTAGTAAAATAATATAGTATCTTTATGACTTCTAAAAAATTTTCCACTGATTTTTAATATTTTACAAATTAATTGGTAAAATTTTTAATATCATTTAGAGAATTTATTCAAATAATTCTCAACATAAAAAAAACATAACTTTTTTCACAAATAATGCAATATAGATCTCAAATATTTCTAAAAAATGATTATTTTTCATTATCCACTATGAAACTATATTTTTATTGGTTTTATACTTTATGGTTTTTTGGGTGGTCATCGAAAAAACATAGTAGTGGAATAAACCCATGATGTGACTGATATTTCATTAACCAAACCAACAAGAAAGTATACATAGAACCCAAAACCATATGTACCATCTTCACCATGTATTGAATATTTTACTCTTAAATATAATAATCTTGATGGAGATCACCAAAGAGATAACCAAGAGGATCATACCTCCATGAGAGGTACATTGTCCATAAGGATCCTTTTTCATAATTAGAGGACATCATATAACCAAAGGGTTCTTGATGCATACTTTATAGTAAATAAGAATGGTTATTCAATATAATGATAATTATGAAAAAATATTTCATGCATCAAGATCTATCTATATGGGATGGATTACATTCCTTTTATACAATCTCTTCATTTTATTAAGAGGGTCACAATTCGGAATCAATGGATTCCATCTCATTGTAGATGACGCATTACTCCCCATTATAGACTTAAAACACGTTTAAACACATAAAATTAGACTGTCATGCATAAATGGATATAAATGAATCAATCTTGTTGACTCATGATTAAATTAACTATATGAGACATTTATCATGGTCCATTCGCTCAAAATCGCAATATTATTATATATTGAGAGAACGTATTTCCAAACATCTTCTTAAGGATACAATAGCTGCAATGTCTGATCAAGATTGGTAGGAATCTATCAATGTCAATACCTATAACAAATGGGATATCATAAAATATGATATCCCTTATTTAAATCATATCCAAAAATCTCCCACTTTCACTAAAATCCAAAAAGGACTCATGCTGAACTTTATAACTCGTTATAAATCCATCCAAAATACATTCAAATATGGTCGATCAATCTCTATTAATTTTGGAATAAATACTTAATCCAAAATTTAATCCTTATAAAAAGGTCTAATTTTATGATCCCATGGGCCATATTACCATTTAAAACAACCATTATATCCTAATTTAAAATATGTATCAAAATAGTGGCCTTTTTTAATGCATTATTATAGCATCCTGCCTTTTTGTCACATAAACATTCATTACATTTTACAAAACCGATTATCTTTAAGGTTTAGTGTCTTGGAAACCTGGAACTTAAAACATGAGAACATAAAACAGTTTTCTTAAAACATTGAAAGGATTCTCCTTATGTTAATCCTAGGTTCATTACTGCATCTCATAACCTGGGGACATACATCAAAAGAATGGGTGAGCAGAAGGCCCAGAAAGGGAAACAAGGGGAAACATTTAACATGTGAACTTGAGATACATCAACAATGTCATGAAAAAGAACATTAAGGCATGAGAAAGAAATAATGAATCATATCATAATAATAATAATGTATTTCATAATTTTAAGATTTGGCTACAACATTTAATATTGAAAATCATCTCTGTTTCACCAAGGTCCATCCCCAATGTGTCATTAAAATTTACCAAGGTTATTCACCAAGGCGTCGTTAAAAATGGTCATCTTTAGAGATTAAGTCTTTACCCAATCCATTGGAGCGCTATCAGGGCACACCCTTAACATGTATTTATTATCAGGTGAGCCACATATATCATCATCAATTATTTCATAAACAACCCATATAGCATAAAACTAAGGGGATTCATTTCATAATCATAACGTTTTAAAAACATCTTTAAAGAAATGATCTTTTTGTCACTTTATTCCCACAGAAAGGGAAAGAGGGTCTCATGTATGTAAATCACAGAATTTGAAATAGAAAAACATGGTATATATGTGAATACACATATATAATATAGATCTTTTAGTATTCACTTAATAAAATAAAAGAACGTTAGAAAAGGAGAGAGACATTTTGAGACGGAAATTCTGCAGCATAACGACTATGTTTCGGGGTTTTAGAAAACATTGAAAAGAGAGGGGAAATGGGTCAAACATTCATTAATGACCCATAAAACAGTAGAGGGAACGAATATTAAGGATATATGAACATGGTAATGAACTTTTAAGGACATACCATTAGAAATAAAAAACATGGAAGGAAGACAAAAATTAGATTTCTCTTATGAAAAGTCGACAGCCTAACAATGTCACTTAAACATCAACAAAAATGACTTAATGAGATCAAATAGTATCTCTCATCATATGAAAATTAAAGTTCAGTATGATAGATATAGTGATCATAACCCAACATAATAAAAAGTATCTTAAAAGGCTTGACATGAAAGTAAAACTTTGAAAAATGAGAAAGGCGAAAGAATCCCTTAAAAATTCGACAGCCTAACTGTGCCACTTAAACATTCTTAAAACGAATTGATGAGATAAATAGGGTGTATATAATCATATGAACATTAAAAGGGAAGTAATATGAATATAAAATAACATCCTCCCACATAAGAACATGGAGCATAAATGAAATGACATAAAAGGGATTGCATGAAAAAAGAGAGGTCAGATCCCTTACCTTAAACTTAACTCTTAAAGCATAAAGGTTGGGACCTTGAGGGATTAGGGGCACCTTGAGAGGACTCCTTGGGAGGTAAGGAGACCCGAGTTTTATTGGGGGAGAGTTTTTAGTCGAATGGATGAGAGGATGTCTTGGTATTTATAGGGAATGTGAGGGGACAAGGCACTATTGGCCAAGGGACACCTCACAAGTGGTTTTCTCAAAACCATGGGATCTCCCATGGTATTTCCCATGGAGTTAGGCCACATGGGTCCAAACATACAATACTTCATCACCTTTGGTCGGCCAAACCTTAAAATATCTCATAAAATCATCACGAAATAGTTATTATGTCATTAAACATACCGAAACCCTAAAACTGTATTTTTACTAATCACTGAAAATTCAACTTTCTCAGAAAAATCCTAAAATTTCACCTTAACAAAATATTAATGCTCTGATTTAAAAAATGAACTCCATTTTATAAAAATAATTTTATAATTATTTTTAATTTAATTATTAAATAAATACACTATTCACTAAAAATTCTTTTTTTTTCAGAAAAATTCCCAAAAATTAGCTTAACATAAAATCGATGCTCTGAGTTCAAAAATGAAATCAATTTTATAAAAATATTTTTCTAAATATTTTTAATTTAATTTTTAATTAAAAACACTATTCACCTGAAAAACTAATACTTGACTAATAATTTCTGAAACAGTTATTTACTTATTTTATTGAATCACATTACTTAATCAAGGTGCCTAGATTATATTAATAATTTCTTTATGTGAGATTACTAATCCATTTGGTCACATTACTAATCCTAAGCATAAAATCACTATTCATAATTTATTATTCATCAAAAATTCTGTTGATCTTATTAGTCTCTAAATTTCATACTGAACATAATTGTAGACATCCATTTTTGGAAAATCATTACACATTTTTATTTATTTAAGGTTTATATAAACATTTTTAAAATATCCTTTCTCTAAAATTCATAATAAACATGCATACTATATTTATCCGGAGATCTGAAAATTCATAAACATCATCATAAGAAGAAATCAAAATTTTATTTAAAATAAAGGATTACACAAGGCAGTTACAGTCCCCTTACATAGCCCCTTATCACACCAGGAAAGGGCCTAAGTGTAAGGTGTGCTAAGGTGAGAGAATCTGAGGGAGGCTCAGCCAACATCGCACGAGTAGTTATTTCTATCAGTTTGAACTTCTCACGCAGGCGATTCCGTTCTAGCTTCACACGATGATGTTCATCTTGGGTTTGGTCCAGAGAAAAGCCCAGTGGTGCTACCTCCTTCCCAAGTTCTGTTTGATGGGCTTCGATCGGTCCAAGACTACTGAGTGAGGCCATCGAATCTTCTTTCTATATTAATTAACCAAGATCACTTGTATTTAGTGACAAATATGGAAACGTTTAGTTTCCAGCGGTCATATTGACCAATGATCATATAAGAGTCAAAACCCAATGGTCTCATTTTAATTATACTCATGTTATCAAATGAAATAGTTTTATTGAGTATAAAAAAATAAAATAACACACAAAATCAAGAAACAAGATTTATTCAAAATTTTGGGTCGTTACAATCTCCCCCCTTAAGAAATTTCATCCTCACAATTTTTAAAATTGGGATTCGAAATTTCATTTGATGTCCCACATCGGAAAAGGAGTCAGTAAAAATATTACTTTAAAAGAAACAAAGGGAAGTACAAAGGTCACCTGAGTTGACCCACACTAGGATTCCATGTAGGAAAACATGGACATGGAGGAGAAAACAAAGGGTCATGTTCTGAGGGAGGGTGATAGAAAACATGATAAGGAGAAAGTTAACCACGAGAAAATCCCAAACTTATGATGCATGTAAACGGTCTTTGATTACATAGTAGAAAACGTAAACCAACAACATTTTTGTTTTACGTTCCTTTTCATAATTTTGAGTTATTTATTTACTACATAGAACAAAAACATAAGGATATATACCTACCTTCAAGTAGAGTTTCATCCTATAATAAGATTCTACCAAAACTAATCTTTTCTCTATATGATGAGCATTTAAAAACCCTTGGTCTCATCAAAACACATGAATCATCTTCATGAGAGTCACGTAATCCATAAAATATTAGCTATGAATTTCTTCTATCTTTAAACATTATCCCAAAAACAGAAAGGGTAAGATAAAACAACTCTTCAAAAATAAATAATCCCATAGGAAGGGAAACTAATTTTAAATCTTCAAAGTTCCATGGTACTACCCAAAGTTCATAATAGACCATTCCATGAATAACTTTCCTTAAAAATCCTCAAAATAAACCAAACTAAGATTGAAACCCAATTATAAGAATTATCTCATAACATAGTCTTCCAAGATAGACTTTATTGTTCATCTTCAAACAACATCAACCACTCTTATCATCTTATAACAAAATTAACTAACATAATCACATTTTCCCCAAGATAGGTTAATCATTTCCATATGTAACATAAATTACTATAAGTTCGCCATAAATTCATCGATTCTTCAAAATATAATTCAACCTTTACTCCTCCATGAAAATGCCGTATTAATCTATTTACCTCGATCAAATAGGGTTCCCAAAATAGTGAACGTCATCAAAAATAATAATAATCTTTTAATCCCCTAATCACCCCTTTTTTAAGAAGAACAACTTCACTACATCATCATGTGGTACATACCAGTAGATTTTTTCCTTAATGATATAAAATCATCTTAGGTAGTGACTCGATGATCATAAAAAACATAAAAGATATGCTCATAGAGCATAAACTAAAATACAACATGACATAGACAATTATTCTGAAGATGTTACATGTACTTCAGTCATCATGATCCATCACGGCATAGGACATGAATCGTTCCCTTGTCCTCAAAGATTTTTGATTCTCATCATTCTTCTCATCCATTCCAAGAGAACATTTCCTTGGATAATGTCTAACTTCTCCACATTTACGACATTGAAATGTATAAGTTACATTAGATCGAACCTTATCTTCATTCATCACATTATCCTTTTTTTAAAGAAATTGGCTACTTTATTCCCTATCTTTCCACACTTTTTGCAAAAAAAAGAAATTGGGTCTTATTTACCTTATCAACTTTATCATATGAACATCCTTGATACCTTTTCTTCTTCTTCTTTGATGAATTTGGGCATTCAACTAGGTACCAATTATTAATTGTGATTTTTATAGCTGGTTTGGCATAATCACATTATGTTAAACTTGACCTGTCATCATATCTGTCATATAAATAGGGAAATCATCACATTTCCTATCACATTGGTTGTTGGAACATTCTCTTCCATTTCCCGCAATTAACTATAAAAATAACGTATAACTAGGGGTCTTAAATACTTATCCAATAATCATGAAAATGAAAATTAAAGCATAGAAGGATAAACATGTAGAAGAAAAGTATACCATAACTTCTGATCCCCTATGTCTCAATCTAGGTTATCCATGACAATATATTCTTATGTGAATCTTTATTTTATTTTATCTCTTTTATTTTAATAATGGTTCATACTAAGCTTATGAATTTACCAATGCATATCCCTCGGGAGTGTCGTAACCAAGAGTGCATCCAGGCCCGTTGTCGTGTACCAGTTCCCATTCGAGTCTAGCTCAAAGCGGTGTTTTCGGGTTTTACCCCTATGTACATCTGTTTCAGAGCCACCTCTACCTGCCCGTATCCAGACAAGGATGTATTTGCTTGGCAACCCTTACTCAATACTCACTAAAATACCAGGAAGTTTTCCTATATTTAAACATTTCTATAGGGTTATTTCTAATGTTTTCATATCCAAATTTCCAAAAATAACTAAACCATCCTTTGATACCAACTATATCATCTCGCCTTTTTATCACATAAACTTTCATTACATTTTACAAAAATGAGGATCTTTAAGGTTTATTGTCTTGGAAACCAGGAACTTAAAACATAAAAACATAAAATATTCTTCTTAAAAAGATGAAAGGATTCTCTTTATGTTCATCCTAGGTTAAATAATTAATCTCATAACCTGGGGACCGACATCAAAAGAATGGGTGAGTAGAAGGCCTAGTAAGGGAAACAAGGGGAAACATTTAACATGCGAACTTGAGATACATCAACAATGTCATGAAAAAGAACTTTAAGGCATGAGAAAGAAATCATGAGGAATATCATAATAAAAATAACGTATTTCATAATTTGATGATGTTTCTACAACATTAAATATTGAAAATCATTTCTGTTTCACCAAGGTCCATCCCCAAGGTGTCATTAAAAATTACCAAGGTTGTTAACCAAGGCATCGTAAAAATGGCCATCTATAGAGATTAAGTCCATACCAAATGCATTGTAGCGCTATCAGGGTGCATTATTAACATGTATTTATTATCATGTGATCCACATATATCATCATAAATTATTTCCTAAACAACCCATATATAATAAATGGAATGGGTTTCATTTCATAATCATAATTTTTTAAAAACTGCTTTAAAGACATGATCTTTATGTCACTTTAAACCCACGGAAAGGGAAAAAGGGTCTAATGTTTGTAAATCCCATAATTAAAAATAGAAAAACTTGGTATATATGTAAATAAACCTATAGAAAATAAGGATTTTAGTATTCAATTAATAAAATAAAAGATCTTTAGAAAAAGGGAGATACATTTTCAGACGGAAATTCTGCAGCATAACGACTATGTTTCTGGGTTTTAGAAAACATTGAAAAGAGAGGGGACATGGGTCAATCATTCATAAATGACCCATAAAACAGTAGAGGGACCGAATATGAAGGATATATGAACATGGTAATGAATTTTTAATGACATACCATTTGAAATGAAAAACATTAAAGAAGACAAAAATTAGATTTCTCTTATGAAAATTCAACAGCCTAACAGCGTCACTTAAATATCAACAAAAATGAACTGATGAGATCAAATAGGGTATCTCATCATATGAAAATAAAATTTAATTATGTTAGATATAAAGGTCATACCCCAACATAATAAAAAGGAACTTGAAAGACTTGACATGAAAGTAGAACTTTAAAAAATTAGAAAGGTGAAAGAATCCCTTAAAAATTCGGCAGCCTAACGACACCACTTAAACATTCTTAAAAAGAATTGATGATAGAAAGAGGGGGTATCTCATAATATGAACATGAAAAGGGATGTATGATGAATATAAAAGAAAAACTTCCAACATAAGAACATGGAGCATAAAATAAATGACATTAAAGGGATTGCTTGAAAAGAAAGAGAGAGGTCAGATCCCTCACCTTAAACGTAACTCTTAAACTCAAAGTTTGGGACCTTGAGGGCTTGGGGGAACCTTGGGAGGACTCTATGGGAGGGAATGAGACCAGAGTTTCGTTGGGGTAGAGTTAGGAGTCAAATGGATGAGATAATGGCTTGGTATTTATATGGAAAGTGAGGGGACAAGGCATTAATGGCCAAGGGACACCTCACAAGTGGTTTTCTCAAAACCATCGGCTCTCCCATGGAATTTCCCATGGAGTTATGCCAAATGGGGCCCCTCATACAATAATTCATCACCTTCGGTCGGACAACCCTTAAAATATCTCATGACATCAACATGGCCCAATTATGATGGCATTAAACATATTGAAACCCTAAAACTGTATTTTTTTTACTATTCACTGAAAATTCAACTTTCTCAAAAAAATCCAAAAATTTCAGCTTAACCAAATATCAATGCTATGATTTCAAAATTGAACTCTATATTATTAAAATAATTTTATAAATAATTTTAAATTATTGTTTAAATAAATACACTATTCACCAAAAATTTATTTTTTTTAGAAAAATCCCCTATAGTTACCTTAACGTAATATCGATGCTCTGAGTTCAAAAATGAAATCCATTTTATAAAAATAATTTTTTAAATATTTTTAATTTAATTTTTAATTTTAAAAACTATTCACTCAAAAAAAAGTAATACTTGACTAATAATTTCTGAAACAGTTATTTACCTATTTTATTGAATCACATTACTTAATAAAGGTGCCTAGATTATATTAATAATTTATTTAAGTGTGATTACTAATCCATATGGTCACATTACTAATCCTAAGCATAAAATCACTATTCATAATTTACTATTCATCAAAAATTATGTTGATCTTATTAGATTCTAAATTTCATACTGAACATTATTGTAGAAGACCATTTTTTGAAAATCATTTTACATTTTTATTTATTTAAGGTTTACATAAACAGTTTTAAAATATCCTTTCTCTGAAATTCATAAAAAATATGCATACTATATTTATCCAGACATTTGAAAATTCATAAACATCATCATAAAAAGAAATGAATTTTTTTTAAAACAAATGATTACACAAGGTAGTTACAGTCTCCTTACATATCCCTTATCACACCAGCATAGGACCTATGTGTAAGGTGTGCTAAGGTGAGAGAATATGAGGGAGGATCAACCAACATCGCACGAGTAGTAATTTATTTCAGTTTTAACTTCTCACGAAGGTGATTCCATTCTAGCTTCACATTATGTAGTTCGGCTTGGGTTTGGTCCAGAGCAAAACCTAGTGGTGCTAACTCCTTCCCAAGTTCTGTTAGATGGGCTTCGATCGGTCCAAGACTACTGAGGGAGGCTACCGAATCTTCTTTCTATAATAATTAACCAATATCACTTATCTTTAGAGACAAATATCGAAACGTTTGGTTTCTAGCGGTCATATTGACCAATGGTAATATAACAGTCATAACCCAAAGGTTTAATTTTTATTATACCAATGTTATAATATGAAACAGTTTTTTTGAGTATAAAAAAATAAAATAACACACAAAATCTAGAAATAAGATTTATTCAAAATTTCAGATCGTTACAATTATTCCTAGTCAAGCTACTAAGGGGTCAGTTGTGATGACTATCAAACATACTTATATCTTTATATGAACATCTTCACCATAGGATTTATCATCGATATCATATATATATATATCTATATTATCTAATTTTCATTTACATAAATTGACCACTAGAAACGTGTTAATATAGTATATTTCAACTCATCCATTCATTATTTTCCAATAATAGACAAATGGGGTTGATGAATACATCACATTTCAATAATCGTGAAGATGAGAACATCACATACCCCTCACCCAAATATCAGAACACATCAAATGTGACTCAACCGAGCATGCTCATGTATTTCCTCAGTTTAATATAATCATAATAATGAACTTATTTTATCATCATATGTGTGCAAAAACCCAAATTAGTTTATCTACATAAGAAACGATTATCGACATCATACCCAATCATGACTTGATTAACCAATACATAAGAATTTCATAATAAATGTATGATAACATAAAGATCCACATGATAGGAATCTTGTAATCCTCATTTAATAGGGATTGATGATAAGAATAAAACCCTCAATATATCTATGACTTAGATATACATTAGAAGGTCATCCAAATTAATAAGTCTTAACTTATTACCTAACGAATCTATTCTTCATATCACAGATAAAAAATTTTCATCTAGTATAAGATTATAATCATGCTAACCATAACATATCATCACAAGAAATAATATATAATGATGACCATTGATTGGGGATAACTCAATGTTATAATTTAAGGGAATATTATCATTCCACTATTCATGTAAAAATATATGTGATAATGAAAAATGAATAAATAAATGTTTATAAAATCAAGATACATTATATGATAACTAAATAAAATATCTTATATATTTTATACTAAGAAATTTAACATAAACCACATAATTTTTCTACGATAATGTATTTTTTAATAGATATATTACATTGTAATATATTGCTACTTAATATATAATAAATTCACTCCTATCAATGTTCTCTTACATGATATAGTTTTTTTGAGTGATTTGTTCAGTCCTATGGTGATATTGGGGTCTTTGGGCTAATAAATGGCTTCATTGTGTTCATATTAAATATTTATATCATTTTTGATGTTAAAAATCAGCCCATGTTCATATGTAAACATCACTATAAAAAATGTTTTCTTTGCAGCGTCTGATGTATGATGTATTATACATTTGTTACTGAGTTCGATATGGTGGATTATTTGGATCTATTCTCTGTAATAGCTCGATAATTAAGAAAAAATATGATACCATATTAAGAAACCATGTCATCATTATTGAATTGGAAGCTATAATTGTTGTAACCATTTACAAAAATTTCATCCTCTCCTCCAAAGACCGTGAACGTATCCCTTGTTCTTATTAAGTACATATAATGTAATTAATTACAATCTATTGACTCGAACTAGGATTTGATTGGTATCTACTCGTTATACTAAGTGAATATGTGATATTAGGTCAAGTACACAACATGGAATACATGATAGATCCTATCATGGATGCATAGGGATTTGTCTTGATCCATTATAACTATTTAGTAGGATATTTCATCTTCCTAAGATTCATGCCATGAAATAATGGTAAAGACTCTATTTGGAGTTCTCTATGCCAAAATACATTATAAATTTACCAATGTATTAATCCTAACCGATTCTAGGATGACTCTTAAATCTATCTCTATAGATATTCATACCTTGTTTTTAGGCTACTTTAATCAATACTTTCAAAGAGAATCATTTTCCCAACAACATATTCCTAGAATCTAATTTATGGATATAATTATTGAAAATAATTACATCATATATATAATATAAAAATACCAAAACCCTCCGACTAATCATCATATATATAAAGAGAAATCATTTACTTTCTCGATGAAACTAAACGTTTTGATTTTATTATAAAAACATATATTCTAATGTCTTGAAACATGATTTCATCCATAAATGGAACGTTTCAAGTTTCATACCCTAGAAGACTCATTTAAAGTATTAAAAAATTATTTTTTTATCGTATACACATCTTCGTCTAATTTACCATTAATGAAATCGGCTTTTGAAACCTATTTGGTATATCTCACAATAAAAAATTGTTTTTATGGAAACAAATCTATGAATGAACTTTATCATCATAACATGTAAAAATATTTCATCATAGTTAATACCATAATTTTTCGTTTAACCTTTCACCACCGTGAATTAAATATAGATTGATAATATTACATTCATTTAATTTTTCTAATGGAAAACTGACTTTCACCCTATTGGCCTTGCCCTTTTATGGGTATCCACAATTTCATAAACATGGTTTGTGTACATATATTCCATTACATTTCTATAGATTTTGACATTTTATCCAAATCAAAACACAATATAGACTCTTATTATGTACTAGGTTTATCTTCTATGAACATTAATTAATTTTCATTTTCCTTATGAAAATACTATCTCTTGGGATCCAGATAAATCTTACTAGATATTTAATGTTTTTATGTTGCTTGGGATAGTTATTCTTCCACAACTCTTTATATAATTGACTCAACATCTATCTCTAGAAAATTTACTATTTTTTATTTTTGAACGTATATAAGTTCAATATTAGTCCCACTAAACTTTCAATCTAGGTGTTTTATATCAAGGAATACACCATCTCATTTAATAAATACATTGTTTATATTATATATAAAAAACCCCTTTGCTTTCATGTGATAACCTAAAAATAATAATTTTTCTATCTTGGAGAAAATCATATGATAAATCAATCAATAAATGAGTACGTCACAACCCTAAATCCTCATACATTTATAATTGAATGTTTTTAATCAATATCTCATATGGTTTATATATTATTTCATTAGATGAAATATGGTTACGTAGGAATGTATTGGTCTCCAAATAATAACACCAAAATGAAATTGAAAGGTAACAATGACTCCTCATCAATAAAACCATGTATAACACTATATGATTCTTTCTATTAAAGACATTATTTCACAATGGTTTTCTAGGGGTTAGTTGTGGAATAATGCCACAATATCTTCAATAATCAAAGAATTCCTATCTCAATTATTCACCACACTGATATGATGGAATAATATGAATAATATTTCCTATATGATTACATACTTTGTTTTGAAAATCATTGAAATTTTGAAAACATTCATTTTTTCTCTCATCAAGAGAACATAACCATATCGACCAAAGTCATCATTGAAACTAATAAAGTACATAAACCCATCACTAACTTCTGTGGTTATTGGTAAGTATACATTACTATGTATGAGATTTAAAAACCCACTATCCCTTTCACTTTTCCAAGAGTAGGTACCTTATACATCTTTCATAACAAATTATATTCACATGTGTTTATTTATTTATAAGAAAATGAGTTCAAAAATCCATCTCTATTGTGTCTTTAGAATATTTTTCTCATTTATATGTCTATGGTGACAAAAGTAATAGTCGATGGGATTAGAATTAACCATTAACATCTTATTCAAAAGGTTATAGAAAATATTTTCCTTATATAGAATGTATAAATTATTTACCATATTTTTAATTAAATAAAAAATCATTCAAATATATAGAAAAATAATTTTCCTTAATAAAAGAGTAAAATACCAAATTTTCCAAAAAGGGTGAAATTTTTTAATTTTTGTTAATGGAAGGAACATAATAATATTTCTTTATTTCTAGATCAAATATTTGTAGGTATACATAGATCATAATTTTCATATTAAAATACGGACATAATTTCTCTATTGATGATAAGAATACCCAGATTATCCTTCTCTACTTCCATAATATGTACGAGTATGTGTTTATCATCAAAAATGATTGATTAAAACATAATATCTAATACCCATGAGTTAGAGTTGGATGAATTTAACAATAGAAAATTTACATTAATATTATTAGAATATTTCTTTTATAGAAAAATTCTCAAACATTAATAACAATTTAAGACTATTTTATAATTTGTAACTATAATAGATCTAAAAAATATTAACATGATGTAATACATAATCTATAATAAAGATATTTCTATAGGAGAGTATCTTTTTTATATATTTCCTCCAAGGAATAATATACTCCCACTAAAAAATTTGACCTCATACATCAAATTCATTTTGTGAACCAAGATCAATATTTCATTAGGTATTGATTCTATTGTGGAGTTTCAATCAAAATTGATTTATTTATGTACAAAATCAACCCAATGTTATCATTTATGATTTTTTGATAGTTGAATGGATAACCCACTATCCAAATCCATCAAATGGGTTAAATAAACTATATTCCTCTTAAAACCTAATTCTATTATGGTCTCCCAGCTATGTTTATACAAAATAAAAATCTAATTAGAAGTTATTAATACTATTAGGGATATCCAATTATTTTTTAGAATACACAATATATTCTCAGGGCATATAGCTATGACATGACCTACCTGGTCAGATAATCAGGGCCCTGAAATGTTCCAATTGTGAAGAAATATCACAAAAATTAATTGAGGAATTTTATTAAAAGTCTTCCCTATATAATTAATATCATATGCATATTATATTCAAAACTATTGAATCAAATTCAATATTAATTATCTAATTTTTTATTCCATTATGTTTTGTTGATTATACTGTTTCTGTTTTGAAATCAATATTCCATCCACTAAATTGATATGTACACACAATATTAACATGTAACACTTTCCAAAAACTGTATTTTTGTAATACACTCAAAAAATAGAAGCCAAAACTATTCGAATATATCCAAATGCATCATATGCAAAAGGTACAAGAACTATTAATGTAAAGTGTTAGAATTATATGACATTGAAAATCTCTATGTGTGTAATCCTAAAGCAATATATACTCAACCCCAAAACATTCAAGAAAATTCACAAGCCTCTAGGACTATGAGAAGTCTTATACAAATCACCTCTACCTAAGGATACTTTACTCAATGGTGAATAAAATTATTAAAAAATTTAATAAAAAATATGTTCATAATATATATTGAAAAACTAAATTCAAACTAATAACATTAATTAAAAACCCTATTAAAGGTATATTAAAAAATACCTTCTGTTATTTACCTAAATTCTAATATATGGAATAATAATCTGTTAGAAGAAATTTATCACATAAATTAATCATAAACAATATTTAGATTCTTTAAATAGTGTGTCAAAATAAATATTCTAATGGAATTAAAAAATAAATAAACACATTATTTATTTTTCAAAATATCATATAAAGATACAAATATTTAATATTTAATTTAGTAATAAAAAATAAAATTTTATTATGTTGAACACATATAATTTAGAAAAAATTTATAAACCATAAGTAAATTTATCAAAATATTAAATATAGTGCATTTTGAACTATGTTATATTTTATAAATGAAAATGGGAATCATCTGTAAAGTTATAGATGATATGTAAATGTGACCATGCTTATCAATTGTATTATAAAATATAGTCCAATTTTAGTCTTTCATGTATATTTCTACTAATTTTTAGTGATATCATAAGGTTCTAATCATAAATAATGAGATCCTAGATATCAATAATATGTAATGATGATAAGGTTTTTCAAAATATAAGGATTATTCATTTTTTATGATATCATATATCATATGTTATGGTATAGTTAAAATATATGGGATTATAATATGTTAAACACTATGATATTAGGAATTCATATGTTATGACTAAGAAAAACATTATCATTTCAATATATCATATTTTATAATTTCGACTCAAACACCTTATGATAGGGGAAGTCTTTGAATTACTAGTAGATTGACATCATGATCTATTCAAAAACATGAATTTGATAATAATTATTTAGTACCAAAATATTTTATTTCATGTTTCATATTAAAATATAAATACATCTAATAACTTACACCACATACAACCAAGATCTTAAACTTACAGTGATATAATATTTTTTAAATATGATTTTTAAAACTTATCCAATCGATTGGAGGGTATGAATGAGAATGAATTAATTATTAATTTTATCTAGGAGAATTTTTCTATAAAAATAATAATAAAATCAACCAGTAAATTTTACATTATATAATTGTTTTTTCTATGAAAGTTATTATAATAAACACATTTTATGATTTAAATATATTCTTCTTATTAAAATGGTTTTTAGGAATTTTATATGTGGGAAATTTAAATAATATTTTATAATTTATGAAATTTCATTTTAAAAAATAAATATTATTTTTCAATTCACATAATCAATGTTATATTATGGTAAAATGTTCTATATTTTCTTAAAATGGTGATTTTAATTGAATAATTAAAATAACTATTTTGGTGAAAAATATATTTTTTTTTGTTAATTAAAAAACATATTTCAATTTTGAATTTTATTTCATATAAATAAGTATTATTATACTAAAAATAATTTAATTCTGTCTATTTTAAAAAACATTATACTTGATTTTTGTGTTAAATAATTTCTATGTTTTAATTTTTTTTTTCTAAAAACTTTTTTGGATGTGTTTTGTATACTTATAGGAATATTAATTTCATCCAATTATATGCAATAAATCTATAAATTGTATTTTATGATTATAATCATGAGTTTTATATTTTTTAAATACTTTAATTTAATTTTTATTCATTATGAATAGTATATATTGTAAAAACATAGTCACTATAATAAAGGGTAAAATGGTTTAAACGGGGATAAAAGAATGGGTTAATGCTTCAAAATCACAATGAGAATAAAATATGTTTTATTGGATGATTTAATTTTCACCAAATTCATCCTATATTGAAATATATTGAATTTTGATTCAATTTTCCTTTGATAATTTCTTTTATATAACATTAAGTAAAGAATAATTACAAAATGTCACTCTAATTTTAAAATATAAATAATATGTTTTTCTAAGGATAAAAATATGTTATGAATGATTAAAAATGTTTATTTTGAAGATTAATGAATTATTCATATGTTCTAAATTTATTTGAAATTTTTATTAATGGTATAATTACCTTCCATACTTATGCATTTTTAACGCAGTGTGTGTGAAAGCTTTGGAGAAAGAAGGTAATATATTTTAAAAAATTTAAAAGTAATATATAATTGATTAATTATGGTGTTATAAGAATTTCATTAATAATTATAAAATATAAGTTATTGTAAACGTGTTTATATTATTATTCCATTATTTTATTGATACATTTAAATTCAAATTTTGTTAATAGTCCCAAAAATAACATCAAATGGTATTTAATGTTAAAATGTTATTTTGAAATCATTATAAAATCCTAAAATTCTTATAATGACTCAAGTGGATGGAATTTTTTTATTATATTATTAATATTTTATTAATTAACCACTATAAATTTTTAAAATTACATCCATGACCCTTAGATATTGAAAATTTTCTTTCCACAGTTAATGTTAAATGATGTTAACAAAGTGGTAAAACCAAAGGATAAGGTTTAAAATGATACATAAACATGTCTAAATCATATTTTTTGAAATTATTTTGACCTTATCTTACCAATATTTAAATAAACGTCACATTAGTTAAATTTTACATGAGTTATACACATATTATATATTTATAATTCAAGTATTTACAAGAATTCCACCCACGACACTTATAAAAGGGTACCCTCAATCCACTCTTATTCGTAATATTTGTGCCACATAACTCATCCAATACCTAAATAAATACCTTCAAAACTTCATTATATATATCTAATAGCTTCTTTTATTCCCCTAAATCTATTATAAGAATTCTAAATGTGTATGTCAGAGGAGGATATCCAAATAAGGGGTATAACACTTAATCAATTTCATTCATTTTATTTCTTTTTATACCTCTTTCAATTATGGCCTAATATAAAACCCTAAACCAAAATTTTATTTTTGATTTGGATATTAAAATCACCTCTTGTTATTATTCTCATACATAAGGGCCCTCTAACTAGTATAAGTGTCTAGGTCCATTAGTGAGCCAACATACCCTTAGTATCATCTCTTTGCATTAATAATAATATAAGAGGATATAAAAACTCAGAGTAATGTGTGAAAATAATGTAGATGGAATACATATCATAAAAATAAGTGAACATGTATCCAGGTGTGGTAATCCAAACCAAATTAAATAATTTATGTAGAATAAGAAATAAAATTGATTCCTTTTGTGTCTATCCTGGTCTATTACCAGCTTCATGATCCTCTACTCAATTATCAGCCACATGCCCCATTCCATTACTTGACCCCTATAAATGAAGTCCATATATGAATCAATATTATCATATAGGGTATGTGTAATAAAACCTTTTAGGAAACTTCCAATGCATTATTAACAATTATACATAGGTATAACAGGTGAATTCCATGATAATATTCAATGTGAAAGCAAGCATAACAAACATAAAATCATGTACTAAAAAGATTCATGAAAACCAAGCAACCAAAAACTCCTGGTCTTACAATATTTATCTCCACAGTGTAAATATGATCAAGTGTAACTAGAAATTATCAAGGAAAATATATAATGTTGGAGATATTTCACTCAGTATCCCAAAGGAATTGAGATGATCATGCTTCTTGGTGTTCTTAAGGCATCAAGTTGTGGCATTTTTCTCAGTATCCTTAAGCCATAAAGAATAAAATGGTGCATACATAAATCATGATCCTACCATATGTACAAGTTCATTGTCTACATCAATGTACACCATTTCGTATCTCACTCTAAGGGTAAAGATAACCCAAAAGTCCTCCTTTCACAGATACAGAGAACCAACATCCAAAAAAAATATAGCACACTACAAGGTATAACATGATAATACGATCATAGCACAAAATCATGAGAAATATATTATCATCACATAACAACATTTAAATCCATAGAATTAAAGTTATGATGATACATTTGAAATTATAATATAAATAAGTATCATATATGGTTATCATTGAAACTCACACACCCACAAGTAATTCACATCAATCAAGAACACAACCCTGACAACTCATAAATCACACCATATAAATAAGTGTATATGAGATAACCAAATTGAAATAAACTTCTGACCACATGGTCATTTACAATGAAATCAAACATTTTTCCAAATATCTAAGATCAAACACATCATAAAAATATGGAGGATGAGCTATCATGACAAGGATGTCTATAATAGTATTGGTTTACAAAATAATAGGTATATAATAGAATATCGAGAGAAACCACATCATGAATGTGATGCTACAATAACATACCTTTCAATGTATTCATAGAGATCTAAAACTAAGGCATGTTGAGGAGGGGATTCCAATTCCTCAAAATACCTTGTCGATCAAAGAACATATGATGAATTCATTATAAATTCTAGAATAATTTATTGATTCTAGATAGAGATAACCAAACTATCAATAATCCATCACTGAATGGATATAGAGTATGTAAGAAGGAATCACAATAATTATTCTATTAATAGTTACCAATTAATGTCATGTTTATATAGATATTTATCTTTGGTCAGGAGTTTTCATCATTGACACGTTAATGTCACCATAACTCAACAATGAATTCTTCAACTGGTCAAGATTCCATTGTCAATCCTCCATTAAGGACAGGTATATAATGATAGTTCAAAAAAAAAACTCACTGAATGCCTATTGTTGAAGATGATTATTGTTTTGATTGGGAAATGATGCAAACATACTATATACATCATAATTCTATAAGGAAAAGAATAATTCAACATTAGATAATCAAGTAAAACTTAGATAAAAAATATATCAATTATAATTACACAAGGGAGAAGAGGGAAATTCCATAGATCTAAGAACATACTAGTCAAATTCAACCAGATAAATTAAGGTTTCATGGATTAATGTTAGCTTGATGATATAACTTTATAGACTAATAGGGAGGACTCTTGTTTAGAATATGCTCAATGGGGTTGATTTGGGGTATTAAAGGAAGTGTAAAAAAAGGATACATGGGCTTTGTAGAAGTTTGTGAAATGGTATTTTAATTTTTTTGGTCACAGATTTATGTCAAAATATCCCATATTTTATATATTAGCATATATTCATCCATGTATAATGTGAAATATAATTAGTGATTAATAATTATAAATGAATAGTTAAATGAAAACTATATTAATTTTTATTTTGATTGTAATCGCATTTCAATCAATGGAAGATATTGTTTATTGATGGAACCAATGTGAGGTCCCTCAATATCATCGACACACACTTTTAGATCATTTTGGTAAATCAAACATCAGTTTACAAGTGATAAAAAAATAATCAATGATGATATCAATGTCCTTGTGACTGCATGAGAACCATTCAATCAATCTAGGATGAAGAACATGGATTGGGGTGTTCATATCCCTTCATTCTTACACTTTAGTTTTGGAGATAAGATATATGGGATCTAAATTTCGTGGAAATGAATAGTGCCTCAATTTTGGGATTCTGAAGACTTATATAGGTTGGTTAAAAGTATCATAAATTGTATTTAGCCCCAGAGTAAATTAACGCTTCAAAAAAATCCCTTAATGACACTAAATGACTTATTAACTATGTCATAAATGTCAATTAAATTTTATTACATACTTACAACATCAAATATATGTTATGTGATCAAACATGAGTCATTAACATGACTTGAATCTAATATTAAATACTAAATCAATGATGAATAATATTATTCAATTGAAAAATATTAATTTTCTACTCACTTAATTACTTATTAATATAGTGTGTAAATAAATTCAAAACATATTGTTATAATCATGAATAATAATTGATTTATTTATTTCATGGAAGTCATTTAAACTCCAAAATTACCCATATCTTGTGGTCGGGCCCATTATGTCCTAAACTCTTATTCACTTAGGATAAGACAGACTATTAAAAACGCTTAGTGAGTGATCCTCTTGGTCCATATCTTGATAGAAGTGAATACCACAAATAGTACAACAGTGGTGTCTATTAACCCATAAATTCCCTAAAATAGATAAGGAATAGTCATAACAATTAAAACCTCCTATGAACATGAAATGTGTAAAATAATCTATTTGTCTCATAATATCTTATAATGTAGAGCACACAATTCGTTTCATCATCCTTTTTGTGCATTTCTTTTCATTGACATGACTGGATGGAATTACCATTAATCACCATGGACATGGATTTAATGAATATACTACCATCCAAGTCAAGTATGACTAAGACTTCTCCTAAATTCTAACGTGAAAAAACAATCATTTTAATTCAATAAATATCATATCCCCAATGATGCACCCAATGGAAGCTACCTCTCCATGATAAAATTTAATGGTTTTTAACCCTACTAAAAGTACATAATCAAATAATAAACACGGATAACAATATAAATTAGAGAGACTAATATTTTTTTGTACTTAATAACTACCAATAACACAAAAGACATGTTGTTTTTTTTGGTGGGGCAATCCCCATGATCAAATCTACTCAAGATCACCATGTTCAAACCTCAAAAGTTGTCAAAAGGCTTATGAACCTCCAACACCTGGTAGTTAAAAATCATCTACATCCAGTCAGTATTATGGTTCTTGACCATAGTAAATATTATTGATATTAATGTCACAATATCTCAAGGTTCTCATTGTGGCTAGGATCTTATAACTTTTTTTATTGTGATACATAAACTATGGAAACTACCATGTAAATAATGGAAGCATAATTTTAATCATAGTTATGGTATGAATAAATTATACATAAATTTCTATTTACATGATTTGGTAATCGAAAACTAATTTGGAAATTGGGTCTAGGGAATTAGCATTTACAATACCCTCACTTGCAATAGATCCAATAGAATGATGATTAACTTGTCAGCTCTTACATAACAAGATCACGGTTCTACTGAGTTATGAGTTTAGTTTTTTGGTCTCCCACATTGTCTGACATAAAAAATATCCTATATAAGAATTTTTATCATTGATTTAATATTCCTAATATATTATATTATCACTTATAACCATTTTTTCCTCTATAATAATATGTACATCTTTGTTATTACCGAAATTATGATTTACCATAACTAGATATTTTAGTCTAATTTATCTACATCAAAAGCTAGGACATATTTGATATTTATATACATGGATAACACTAGATTGAATGATCTTATTTTTATCATTATATTATCCTAACTATTATATTAAGACACTTTTATACATAGAATTACTATTTTTTCTACCCTTAATTCTATTATCCCTTTCTCTCTATGTACTATGTACATATCCCTTGTTCTTTCCAAAGTACAATGGGATAGTTCGTTATTCTTCCCATTCAATTATCTGTAATTTAATTGAAACTCTGAAAACAAAAAGTATAGATTTTAAATATCTAGTACATAAAATTTCATATGTGATCGATCTATAAAAAATTCATTTATAATTCCACTCACTGTTCTAATGTCCTCCTATGCCACACACATGTATTCATGAAGATTTTTATTCCATGTTACATTTGAATAAATTCTCACACAAATTTTTCTAATACACTATAAATTTATATACTTTTACTTGTTCTAAATCCCCATTATATCGTGTTCCCTATTGTTTTGGTTAATAATTTAAGTCGACATTTGTAAACTTTCTTTAAACCCAACAATAACTATCTTTATGACTAGTAATTACAATCTATATTTTATCAACATATTATACTTCGAAAATGTGGTGTTGCCACTTACCTCTTGTAGACACCTAGCATACATTCATTTCAAATGTATACTTGATGAACATGATGCTTGAATTAACTGAAAAATGGATTCATAAAAATTTTATTCTTTTTTGGAATTCTATAGTGTCCCTTACGATTTATGGTTTCATAGTATAGACACCTCCAATATTAGTTGTCTTGACATCCAATACCCAATATGATGATCATTAAAAATTACTATTAAAGGTATATTTAAAATGGATTAAAGAAATATTATTTTTTATAACTAATCAATAATTATTTTTACCATTCAAGAATAACATATGTATTTTGTCTCTTCAATAACCCCCAAATGATTTATATCAGTTAGAGAGACTACCAAAATTTAGAGTTGATTTTGGTACATGGAAAATATTTTTATGTATTAACATAATATTATCCATCATAGATTATTTCCATTTGAAAATTATTTATAGGATCCATTATTATCAATAAATAATGAATCACCCATCATTGTGAATATAAAATCAAAACTTTTCTTTTAACATTCCAACTTAGTATGTATCTAGAATATTTATTTTCAAAAAACTCTTGTAAAAAAATTTAATATTCCAACAAATATTTCATCTATGAAATTAACTTAAACATCGTTCATCTTTATCCCATTGTCTCAAATTTATATATGAAACCTTTGATAGAAATATATTATATCACTTAACTAATTTTTTTAATCTCAGTTATTCTTATAATATCCTTAGAATACTTTAGGAAAATCACCTTAGATGAAAATTGTTTCATTCTTGATATATGTTTATTTATTGACTTAGACCAAAAAATTACTTGCATCTATATATATGGAGTATGTAAAATGGATTTAATTCATAATAAAAAACATATGATATCAATTTTTAATTATAATTAGAATATGGTTATGGTATAATGATACTATATTTGAGTCATATCTCATAAGGATTATGGAACATTTGGAATGAATTATTAAATATCATCATTGATAATACTTTTATAACATCATGACTTTGATATGTGTAAAGACATGTGAATTTTTTATTTTATCTATGTGAAATTTTAATTATCAATAAATGCATGTAATAATCATTATCGATCATCCATTTACAAGAATCATAGCACTAATATGCATAATGAAATCTAAGTTTGGGAATAAATCCACACTATATTTTCATGATCAATGAATTATTGGTCAATATATCCATTAATATATAGGTATAGAGAATATTATATATTATAACCATTTATATTTATTATATCACATTAACATTCCTTAAACTCATAAAATATTCTTATTATGTATATGAATTTACATCTACCTTCTTCTAGGAATAGTTCATGCTCCCTAGTAGAACTAACTCAAAAATCATTGTGTCATACCTTATTCCAAATGGTTTTTTATCAAAAACTATGTAAGTAAATGTGTCGATAATACCTTTGGTTTAATATCGAAATATTAAAAATACCATACGAGGTATATCATTGAGAAATACATTCACTTTTACAAGATAATGAATCCTCCTAACACAACTAGGTAATTAACTATTACATTTTATTTTCATTAGATATAGCCGGTGATATAAGTATTATTAAACTATAAGATGAATATGATATACTAAAAAAAATTCATTACAAAATGGAATAATGTTTACTCTAATTATATGTACATGTGATATAAATGTTGTGGTGATGCTCAATAATAGTTAAACCCGAATCATTAATGTTTGAAATTAAAAGTTGTGTAATTATCGCGACTAACTTTTGAATCAACATTTCTCAATTGATTAGATAATTTACTATCTTTATTAAAAGTGTAACATGCGTTCTGTATCTAATACCAGTGATGTAAAGAAATAAACATCACATATAATTTTGAATAGAAACTATATTGAATAATTTGTTTTCTTCTACTTTAATTAATTTAATTTTATATTCTATAGACTTATATCATGGACTGAAAAGAAAATAACCTCCTATCTAATTTCTTTCCTCTTAGAAATGATGGAAGTTGCGAAGTAGGCTTTGGTGTCACACTTTCCATTGACCATTTCTCTGTGTATTTTAAATTCTATATTATAAGAACTGAAGATTAATATTTATTTAAGTTCTTATCTACCTGGGTAACCTAACCCTAAATTTATTGAAGTGTTTTTTCACAATTATTTTTTTTATAATCCTAAAAAAATTAGATTATTTTTTATAAGGATATAAGAATTATATGTATTAATGATCCTGATACATCATTCAATTTACATATGTTCAATTTAATTTTCATCACATTCATTTCTCACATCAATTCTTCTCACATAAATATTAAAGATGGCAAAAAATGTTTTTCCTGTAATATTCATTTTCACCCTCATATCATGAGATATATTTATAGGATGTGGGGACAATGACACATATAATTTATTTCATATTGCAGTACTATAACTATATAAAATACTAAACATAGAAATTTCTAATGGTTTGGGCATGTTTTTTTCCAATATAGATTGCAGTGTAATTGTGGTATAACATTCCATTTTTCACAAAAATTAAACACAATAATAACATAATATTTAGTTTGATTACGAGTTAATAAACATTATAGATTTTATTATCATAAGTATATACCTTAATTTTATCAAATTATGTTAGACCTGAAACACTATATTCATAATACTCAGTCACTTAGGTATTATAGTATTAAAGATCCTTAAAACCTATCTTCAAAATCCACATTATGACTATACCACTAATTAAATAATCTCAATGTTGGATTTTAGTTTTCCAACCACGTTAACCTGTAGATCATTGATCTATCGAATGGTGTCTTATGTTTTGTAATGGATAACATTGCATTTTTCAAAGTTTTAACTCTGTTTTTTTAATGAGATAGATATAGATAATCATTTTCTTCTAACATTAGTAAATTTGACCCATTGTTCGAATAAAAACTCCCCAATAGTAAAAGGAGCCCTATACTAGGGTTGAAGAACACCAATTACAGTCATTTATGGTCAATATAATGTAATGGAAGTATTATGACATAATATTTCTTTGAGGGTTTTTTTTATTCACAAATAATTCAATCCATTTCTTTTAAAACATTCTTGTTCTATATGGGAATGCATAAATATTGATGATTTTATAAATAAAAAAACATACACCATACATGTTCATTTTATCTACACAAGTTTGCTTAATATTTTATCTGATCATGCATAAAAAATGCACATACATAAAATAATAATCCATGCATAAATAAAATTAAATGACATGATCATGAATAGATACTAATGGTTGATCCATTAAGATAATAATCGATAAACCTAAACCCTATGGGTGACTCATTGAGTCACTAAAAACGAATTGATTAAAATTTCTCACCCATGTAATGCTCCAAATTTCTATCCGGTATGTTACCAAATCATGATGTAAACTATGTCACTTATTATTCTCATCATTATAAAATAATACAATAATGAAGGTGATGTAATATTCAGAATGAGAAATATAGATAAATAACATATGTCAGGGTATGTAGACCCTGATACATAGAATGCATAAAATATGATAAATATATCATCATTTATTACATAATTATTATAAATCCATGAATTTTAATAATTCAATAAATTAATAGGCAATTACTACACATGCATTGACCTATTTACAGCTCATGAAAAGTTACTGCATATTAAAATCACGTAAATGAATTAAATTTGGGGTGCAAGTTTCTTGGGGATATTTTTCATGAATTAAAATAAATTCCATTTTATTTTAATTCAAAAACATTTGTCACATGTTTCCTTAAAATTTAAATTAAAATAAAAATATTTTCCTAGAATATTCAATATTTTTTTGGATTCTGATGTATTCTTTTTAAAACACCCTATAGATGTTTTTGATCACAAGAAATGACCTGAAAAGGTAGGAAGGGTTGTGTAGAACATAAAAGAGTCTGATGGGTTGGGAATAAAACATCCCAAACTACCCAAGGTCGATCTTGCCCAGTAGGGGGGCTTGGTCAGTGGTTTATACACACCCATTCACTATGTGTGAAGATAAGGTGGACCCTCCCTGAATGGGGAACCATATATAAAAATAGATTAAATAAAACAAAAAATTTTAAAAAAATTCATTATGAAGAAAATAACCCCAAAAAAGGGATATCCATAACGATAGGTAGGTATTTAAAAACACACCATATTAAATACATTTTATAAATGCATCTCCTCTTTGGGAACTAAATGCTACCAAACCCCCCTAAAATGGGGGATTATGTATTGTGTGAGAAGGGGGGGAAGTTTTGTTGCCCCCAAGACCACACATTTGTTTCGAATTTGGGTTTATTCTTTCTTAAACCATACTAAATGGGCGAACTCATTCCATGAAATATGTGTGCCACACTCTTATTTGGATTTTTCCTTTTTTTAAATTCCAATAAGGAACTAAACTTTCCAAAAGCCTATGTTTTATGCTTCAAAATTGTTATTGTGTGGAAGGGTTCTCTTAAAAAAATCCAAAGATATATCATGAAGTGAAAAAAGTTAAAAAAAATTATGGTGCATACATTTAATGGCGTGACAGAAACATCATGTTATGAATGTTCACATATAGACCCAATTTCTTCCATTTGAAAGGAAATTTATTCATAATAGATGTGAAATTTCACAGAACACCACTCAAGTACCTGAGACTGTCTCATGACTCGTTTTGGTCCATATTAATGATGACCTAAATTCAATACAATCCTCATGTATGTCTAAAAATAGATTTTTTTGGTACTGCAAACTGTAACGAATTCCAGAGACCAAATCTTATGGCTAGAAGATGTGATGGTAAGGATCTTAACTAGTCGATATCTCTACTTTATTTTTTCTTCTTATTTTATACTACCCCTTATTTCAAAATTGATAGTATGAGGTGGTAATTTCCTTCTTATTCTAGGGTAATGCATCTAATGGGGGATGGTTTCATTGGATATTTCTTTATTTTGATTCGTTTTTTAAGACTACATAATTTTGAATAAGCATCCACTCTATTTATTTTAATTTTATCATGACCATTTATATTTTAATTCAAAAGAACTATTAAATTGAAAAATTTATTTCAATATATGGGGAATGAACATTATCTAATTTTTTGTAATTGTTATTAAAATTTGTATCAAGAGATACTCTATTCTTGACACCTTAATTTACTTGACCATGAGAAAAAGGGAATTCTCACGTCGATGAGGGGATTTCATAACTATGGAGTCTACCTTGTCCTGGAATTGACACAAATACTTAACAAAAAGAATAAGTTTTATATTAATTTTCACCTAAACCCTAATAATTAATAACCCCAAAACACCTTTATAACTTCATTTCAAACCAACAAAAATATGATTTTCATTCTCTTTCGCTTTCTTTGCATTATTTCCAAAACCCAAACTATTTTCTCTTACATTCCATATAATCAATTAAAATAGAATAAAATGTCTTTAAAAGACTAAATTATTAATTTTAATATCTCATGGGATCAACCTAAAACTTTTCTCATAATTTTTTTAATTAATTAGTTTCACTTTTTTTAGATTTTATAAATTTTTATTTTGATTATCACCATAAAAAAAATTACAATTCCACTCCCAGGACTTTCAAAACTGGAACCGTTTCTTGTGAGAGTTCAATTTTTTTTTTCAGTTTTTCAATATTAATTTCATTTATTTTATTTTTTATTATTTTAACTATGGGAGACCATTGAACATAGGATTTTAACTAAGAATCCCAGTGACTCCCACTTCATAAAATCACTTTGAGATCAAACATACCATCTTTTAGATGATTTTTAATAGTTTGAAAATCACCAGACTACCACATGAAGATATGAACATACATCAGGGAAGCTTTATTGATCTATATGGTATCATTAAATTATATAATGTCTAAAGTGATACAATAAGGATTCAGATGATATAATTTGCATTAAGGGATTGAGTTTGTGAGTACATTTTGATTTTCCCACTCATTTTATCACCACATGGGATAAGTTGGAAATGAAATTTCTTACTCTCTTCATCCCAACATCGATGTTGATGGACATCTGGGTAATCATTATAAACATTGGTAAATATTTGGTGGAATCTCTTTACACAACATGGGATCCTTACAAATATATGACTCAAAATTTCCCTCCTCATGATATATATATATTTATAATAATATAAGTATTTTATAATGGTTATTCATGGGAAAATAAGTTGATTTTGTATGTTATATATAGAGATTCACTGATGGAGAAATCACTTGATTATATCTACAACTTACTAGAAGAAATGGATAGAAATAGATTCTAATGAAAAAATTAAGGAACATAATGAAAATGTCTGTACATGACCAATAAAAATCAGTGGATGATGGGAAAAGGAGTATTTGACAAAAAAAATATGGACCCCATGAGAGGATAACAACAAAATCCCTCACTTATTCCTAAATAAGAATTAAATTATGCCTATTACAACCATATTAATAAATTTCAAGGTTAATAGACCCAGAAACATTAATTTCAAGGATATCGACAAAGGCCACATGGATAACAAAAACAACACCTCTAAGGACATACACTAATGTTACAGGTATATACACTGGATGTGATAATGGCTACATTTATAACTACGATCATGGTGGTGATCAATGATATAAAGAAGACTCAATAAAAAAAGTCCACATTACTAAATATAGATCATCGAGTAGTGAAAAATAATAGAATTACATAACAAGATACCATGAGGAAAACATTAATTATTCCTCAATGTTTACCCATGTGAGGATTTGTAATTCATTACTCCAAGGAGTAGTAAATTCACTAAAGATCCACTCAGACCATGTAAATTACAAGAATAAAAGAAAGAAGATATGTAAATTACTGAGGAGAAATTAGCTAAAAAATATTTAAAAAAGAACAACCACAGTACGAGATATGGATATCATTTCCAGAGTGACTGGAAAAAGTGAATATTGACACAAAAAATTTAAATTTATGTAATACATTAAAATATTTCATCATAATATAACTTTTATAGAGTCTATCATAACCATAAAATCATTTGAAAAATTCATGAAAAAATTAGTGACCAATAAGAAGAGATAGAAAATATTATGATTATTCCACTCACACAAAAGTGTTTGGTGGTTGTATCAAAGAAACTAATTAATAGGAAACAATATCTAGGTTTTTTTTATATCCCTATATTAATTGATGCTTGTGAATTTATAAATGATTTATGTGACTTAGTTGTGAGTGTCAACATCATGAAATACACCACTCTTAAGAGTCTAGGATTAAAAAGACTAAAGCTCGTAAGAGATTCACATAAATTATAATATTAAACTATGAAGTACCCATGTGGGATCATAAAAATATATTCTAATCAATGTTAATAAATTCAACTTCCCCGTTGACTTTATAGTTATGGATATAGAAGAGGTTAGAATGCCCCTCATTTTGGGAAGACAGTTTGTAGACACTAGGAGAGAGATGATAGACGTACTATAATACCAAAGGACGTTAAAATATTTTATGTTTGAAATTTTTTTTTACATTTTTTTATATGAAAAACCATGTTAATGTTATTCCACACAAAACACTGAGTTAGCTTTCATTATATATAAGATCGAGTTTTACTGCCTTTTAATGGATAACATATTTTAAATCCAATTTTGAAAACATTGAAAATTTAATGTGTAAAATTAAAAAATATTTTTAAATTTTGGATGTCAAAATTATCTTTGATATAATTTTTTTTATTTTCTTTGTAGTTTCATTTTTTGATGAATATTGAAAAATAATACATTTTAGTTAAAAATGGATTTTTGTTTAAATAATTTTGTATGTCAAATTATATTATAAATTATGTTTTACAATCAAAGTAGATCTATGATACATATATTAACCTGATATATTTCATTGGGAAAATTATATTGATATAGGATATAAAAATGTATTGAAAATTTGAACATTTTTACATTAAGAACCAGTTTTATCCAAGTCTGCAAGATTATAATTAAACATAATTTTCCAACTTCTGTAATTTCAATTTGAAAAATAAACATGAAAATTTGTAATAATTAGAATAATTTTCATCTAATAAGAACATATATTTTTTTACTAGAATAAATAGTGAATGTGATTAAAATTAATTACATTTATTAAGGTAAAATAAATATTAATAAGGGATAAAACCTTGATTTTTAGGGCCAAAATGACATTTAAACTTTTCCAAAATCTATTGCATGCTATTATTTATACCATATCCTCTACTGATTTTATTCTTATGGTTTATTGGTATAATATTTCCTGGAATATATTTATATGAAAAGTTATGTAAGATATATACAAAAAAGAGACCTTTTTTACCTTTAACATTTATAAAACTCTGAGATATGTAAAAAAAATATTTTTTATAAATATACTTTTCAATGATAAATTGTTCAATTTTGTAATTATAATTTATTATTAATTATTTTAGATATATTAGAAATGTAATATTCTAAAGAAACACCAATGTATTCGTTGTTTAGTTAATAATCATCTTAAACAAATGGTTCCATACATTTTAAAAGTGATGAAAATTGATTGAATTATTATACTTAATTATTTTTTAGATGAGTATATAATGTTACAGTTATGTGAAATTAATATATTTTAATTCCAATATTTTTTAATATTATTAAATAAAAATTAAATAAATAATGACAAAATTGAAATTAATGTTATTTAATAATAAATTATATTTTACTAAATTAATGAAAAATAATAAAAAACCAATATAAAAAATAAATTTTTAAGTGTGAATAAATATTATATATTTTCTATTTATGGACAAATGATGTTTTATAATTAACCTATTGACCACTATATTGTAAAAACATTGTTTGCAGGTTCTAGGTTAAAGTAGTCTTTTTGCGCATTACATGTGCTTATTTTAAAATTAATTTCCAACACACATTTTACTTCTATATTATAAATTAGATATGATATTTATAATATATTGAATATATATTTAATAATAATTACCACGTTAATTGACTCTTAATTATTAAATTACCTAGGTCAGAAAACAAGTTTCTTTAATAAAAACTAGAATTATAAAATTGGGTAAGCGTAGAAATTAAGGAACCAATTTATAAAATTGCACTAATTTTGGTGATTTGGGTGTATTTATAGACCATTATTCCTATTTAGACAATTATTTTTCAATCTATGAGTCACAATAGGTAAATGATACAACCCATTAATGTATACCTTTTAGTATCTACAAGAGTTCCACGCTTCCTCCACTATAAAAAGGCCTTCATTTTTCCCTTCCTCACACCAATGAAGACACTATGGATCAACCAATATCAAAAAATATCTTTTAAACATCCATAACCTCATTATAGAATTATACCCTTGGGAATATATTTATCCTAGCACCCTCTTTGGTGGAAACCAAAATGAGTTACCCAAAGAAGAGGTAATATCTTTCCTTATGATCTTTAGTTTTATTTCCATTTTGAACTCCTTAAAATATTATCACTCAATTTTTATATAACAAAAACAATGTTCTAAATATAATCTTATTTATATATCATATGGTTTATTCTTAGAGTTACACAAACTTCCTTCTAATAGATAACAAACATATTGTTTATTTGTACAACGACCTATTACCTCATAAAATGATGATTGTTCATTTTTCTTTTACCACCATTAAAGGTTAGTAATTATGATGGATTTTTTAATATATTTATTATTAATTTATTATTATTTAATAAATTTATAACACATACCCTTATACATTCAATTTTTGTAAATACGATAACATCGTTTGTCGAAGTGTGGGCCACCACCTCCTAAAAAAGGGATGTGATTCCAATAAACTATACATGAAATGTATAAAGTATAGTTTCAATTAAACATATGTAAAAACATTAAATATATATTATATTCATGAAATAATTACCTTTTTGTAAATATTTTATATATAATTTTCTTTATTACCATTTGACATACATAAAAATGTGATAACGACGTCTGTGGACGTGTGGATTACCTCCTACTTGACATGATGTGTTTCCTTTTACATAAAAATAATTAAATTTGTAAGAATATATGATTCACTAATATGTTATTTATAATATAATTATCATTATGAAAAATAAATTAAGTTACTTACCTTCTTTCCATAATGATTATTAAAAAATGGGAAGCTTACTCAAACATATGCACGACCTACAATTTCCATTATTGTAACACTGGTTCAATTTTCATAACCATCTTTCATGATTGGATTCAAAAGTATAATTAATTTATTAATAATATAAATATATAATTATTATGATTCTTTATAAGTTTAAATAATGACCCATTTAACCATATTCGGTCTACCAAATTCGTTTTTACACATAAACTGAATATGGTCAAAACATCCGACTTAAAAGTAGTTATTTAAAAAATTGTAATAATAAAAGTAAAAGTAATAAAAATCATGAAAAATATTCTAAATAATGTAAACAATTAACATAAGTTTATTATTAAAAAAATTATTGACACTTGTGACATGTCGAACTTGATGAAAGAGATTTTATCTCAATTTACTATCCCTTGAGACATATTTGTTATTATGCACCACTTCACTTTTATATGGTGTATATACTACCCTTTGAGATGATATATATCTAGTATCATTATTATAATGACATTATTAGTTTCATTTAATTTTATTCCTTCATGGTTATTATGGTTCAAATTTTTTAAAGTGGTTTGGGACACTTTCGAATGTTTAAATATTATTCTCCTCAAAAATGTTTTTAATGATTATATTTGAAATATCACTTATTTTTTATTGTTAACATTATATTTAAAAAATAATAATATTTAAATTATTTAAATATCCACATTCATGGGTGGGGGATATTATTATTTCCTAAACTTTATACCATTTTTACATATAATGTTCACTTTTATTGTTATTTGATTAAATAGATAATTATTAATAAATCAATTTCTTTTATTAAATATAGATATTTGATAAGGCATATTGTCTACTGATTAAATTGGTTGCTTTATATGAGAAATGATTTATACATTCAATTATGGGTGGCTCCCAAACATTATATTTCCCCTTTAGGCATCAATGGGTTCCATGAGACAAATTAGATGGCTAAATCAGAATAGTTAAAAAAAGAGGATGGATGCTGAAAATATAGGTTTTCATGTGACTTATTCATGAATTCCAATAATTAATCATTTATTTAATAGATATTATATTTATCCTTTTTACTACCCATGAGGTTTTCATGTGATAAAATATGTGGATGCATTTGATTCTTAATTTATTGATTAAATGGTATGTATTTTAAGTTTATTATCCTACCTTATTAATTATACATTATCTAGTTATTTGAATGGAATGTGATATATGTTATTTTCATTTTCATGTTGATTATTCTCAGTAGTTAATTATTGTTTTTGATTTTTTTAACATTAAATATTATTTGATCTCACCCATTTTATGTTTCCTTTGTATGTTATGAAGAAAAAATCTATGAATAATATTTAAAGGATGAAGCTTATTTCATTTTATTATGTGTCATATTTTATTTTATATTTACAAATGTTACATGGGTATCATATATGTTAAATGGTTTTCAAAAACTAATAAATTTTTCATTACCTTGGGATTTGAAACTTTTATCTATGGAAATGTTTCCATGTAATGCATTAGCTTCAGGCTCTTTGGGTCGGAGTGTGATGGTTGATATCAAAGAAACATTAGAAGAAACCTTGGAACCAAGATTTAGAAAACATAGATAATGGAACATAACTAAAAGATATAATTTTAGTATAATTATAAAATAACATCCCAGAATTTTGGTAAAGTACAGATTGTTTGGGTATTCCTAGAAATAAATCCCTATCTGGATACTACATGTGGACGTGGTTTTTGAATAGATGTACCTAAGAGTGACAACTCTTACAAGGTGTGTCGGGCCACACATTGAATAACCTAGTACACAAGAATTGGCCTTACTACCCATCGAGTTTTATAATCGTGATGGATACACATAGGATAATTCACATTTTCTTTACAAAGCGTTATGAAGGATTTGAATGTAATGATATCTTCAAAGAATCCATGTTTATTATTATGGGAATAGTTATGGAAACAATTTACAATTTATGATAAGTGTTTTAATATTTATGGGATTTACATTATGTTATATAATTTTAGGATATATTCCAATATATTACATTATTTATAAATGGCGCCTAAAATGAATAATGATATTAATACACATTGAAAATGAAGAGGTTTCCCTACAGAGAATGTATATGTAACATGAATTGAAATGGAGGGGAGTTATGAATATTTTAGGTAAAAATAATAAGTTTATGCCACAAAACCTTTCCCAAATGGTAAAATCTATCCCACAACAAGATTATTCGATATTGGATTGCTTTATATAGTAGAACCCCGATCATATTTTAGGAATACAAATCCAATAGTAGCTGAGAAATGGATTAATTAATTGGAGAATATATTTTTAGAATTAGGATGCCCTAAAAAAGAAAACATTACACTTATGGTGTATTTTTCCCCAATTTGATTTTGGTAAATAGTTAATCTATATTACTAGGGAGGAAGAAAAAATAGAACCCGAGAAATAGAGGACTTTTAAGGATATATTCTTTTAAAAATACTTCCCTTGTGATCATCTAATTAAGAAGATGATAATGTTTCCTAGGTTAAATAAGAAGGAAGAAAAAGGGTTGGTAGATTATGAAGCTACCTTTAGAAGTTTATCCAAGTATATAATAGATTACATACACGACATGAAGTACATGATCAACCACTTGTTTTATGCTCTTAAGAAAAATCTAGGAAGGGAACTTGTTTGTAAAAAAATTTCATTATATTATGAAATTGAATTATCTGTCATATAGACAAAGAATGATTTTTCTAGAATCAATACATTCAAATGAACCCAATAAAATATGAGACCATCTGAGATGAATGAAAAATAGAATGAGTAAAAGAAGAAGAAAGGAATGTAGGAATTTCTAGCGTTCGATAACTATGGAAATAATCACCACGGGAAATGCATGAAAGGATTGGGAGTATGTTATAAGTATGGAGATAAAGTTAACTAAGATAAAGAATAAAATTGTATGAAATAAAAAATAGTTATTAAATGTCATAATTACAAAGAGATGAGGCACTATGAATATGAATAGCCCAATAATTAAGGGAATATACCATAAGAATAAGCTAAGGGATCAAGGTTAAGAATATAGTTTTTATAAAACTAAAATGGAATGATTAATTTTCTCTTATATATGGATCATTGAATAATGATATAAAATTTTGTTTTTATTGATGTATTAGATATTATAATTGTGGAATATATAAGCATTATACTACAATACTTTTTTGTTAAGTATTTTAGATCACATGTTGAATGGTACGAAGAAAAGGTATTCAGTATAAAGTAAAACCTTTTGGAAAATAAATGATTGAGGGAATGATGACCCTTACATATTTCAAATGTTAAGACAATGATTTTTGGATAAATAAATGATTGGTTAAGATAACATAAATCTGATAACTCTTGACTACCTTATAAATATATTATGATTTATGCCATTATGGATGGAGTTTACATCAATTTTGGATTTAAGGAATATATCCAACAATATGTTTCTTACATTAAAAAAAGAATAATGAATTTTTTTTAAAATGTTTTTTTGGTAATTCTAGTTATTTCCATATATCAAGAAAATATATGATGAAGGTGTTGAAATGTTTGCAATGTAATGATTAATGAAATACTTCATGTTGATCGATGGCTAATGATAAATTAATTTTGACGTTTCCTATAAATTATTATATGACATTATATATGAAATGTTTAGAATTTATTAAATGGATTAAGATTATCCTTGAATTATATTTTACATATTAATGTATTACTCACTATATGAATCATCATGTGCTAAGATATTATGTAGAAATATTTCAAGGCATATTCAAAGGAAAATATTATGATTATAGATACGTATATTTACTTATATTCATAGAGTGAGAAAGAATTTATAAAAACTAGGAAAACGGTATAGAATTTTTTTCCCTATTATCATCATGTATATGATATAAATTAACTTTTTCACACCTTTGATTTATGGTTTTGTTGTCAAGAACATTTAGATTAACATGTTCTATATCACTCTCCATCAGAACATGATAATTTGATTTCTATTCTATATACATGTTTTCACTAATGATCTCCTATTAAAAAGCCTTGTTTTTTGGTGACATTCACATTTAATTTTCCATCATACCATGAAGATGTCTCATTAACCATATTTAGGATGTGGGTGCTTTAACAATTAATTATTTTCGAATATCATACTCTTGATTACTATGATCATGTTTAAATTGGGTGGATAAAGTTTAATTAAAGCGGGGAAAATGTAAAACCCCATGATTTTAGAATTTTTTTATTTTTGAATAATTAATTTTTTTATATATTTATTTATAAACAAAACTTTATTAATCTTATGATATACAGAACAAATAGTTAGCTTGTGTTACTCGCAAGATCGAGTTTCAGTGCCTTTTCACGGGGAACCTATTTTAAATATAATTTTGAAAACTATATAAATTATATTTCTTAAAATAAAAAATCATTTCTGAATTCATTATGTCTAACTTCTCTTTTAATTTTTTTTTATTTTTTTGAGCAGTTTCATTTTTTGATGAATAGTAAAAAATACTGCATTTTAACAAAAAACCGTCTTTTCCTTTAAATAATAATAAATTTTAAATTACATTATAAATTAGTTTTTGAAGTAAAAATAGATCAATTGAACATATATTAACCTGATTTATGTCATTTTAATTATTTTATGTTGAAATTGTATATACAAAATTATTGAAGTTTTGAACATTTTTTCTTTAAGAACCCGCTTTCTCACCAAATCTGTGGGATTACGATTAATATTAATTTTCCCATATATGTGATTTGAATTTTAAAAAATATACATATATAGTATTAATTAGTATACTATTTGGGTTATAATAATATCAAATTAATTTTTGACCCAAAAAATTAGTGAAAGTGATTAAAATTAATTACAGTGATGAAAGAAAAAATAAGCTTAACAAGGAACTAAACGTTAATCTTAAAGAACAAAATGACATAGAAACTTGTCCAAAACCCATTTTATGAATATATTTCAACCATGTCGCCTCTTTGTTCGAATTTTAGGGTTTATTGGGATAATGCTTTATAAACATTCTTTATATGATTAGTTAAGTAAGGGAAAAGACAAAAAGGGAAACTTCGTTACTTATAACATTTATAAAACATTGAGATATGTAAAAGACATCATATTTTAGGATATACATATAATTTTCAAATATAAATGGGTTATTTTGATAAAAATAATTTATCATTTATTTTTAGAAATGAATTAGTTACATAAATTTCTAATGAAATAGAAACAAAGTGGTTATTTAATTAATAATAAACTAAAATAAATAATTATATAAATATTAAAAGTGGTGGAAATTGATTGAATTATTGTATCTAATAATTTTTTAGATTAATATATAATGTTATAAATATGTGAAATTAATACATTCTAATTCTAAAATTGTATTTATTTTTAAAAAATTAAATTAAATAAATATTGTCAAAATTGATATTAATGTTATTTTATAATATATTATATTCTAAAATTAATATAAAATTAATAAAAATTATATATTCTTAAAAGTGATTTTAAAAGGTTTAATAAATATTAAATGTGTTCTATTTATGTACCGATTGATCTTTTATAATTAATATGTTGACTCAAAGTATGTAATAACATTATTTGAATGTCCTGGGTTAAGGTAGTGTTTCTATGTGTTGCACACACTTATTTTAAACTTAATTTCCAACACAGATTGGATTTTTATTTTATAAATTATATATAATATTTATATTTTAATGGATCTATATTTATTAATAATTTTCAGTTTAATTTAACCTTAATTAATAAATAAAATAGTTTAGAAAAACTATTTTCATTAATAAAAACAAAATGATAAAATTGAGGAAACAGAGTATTTATAGAACAAAATTATAAAAATGAAGTTATTTTTATGTTTTGGAGGTTTTATTGACAATTATTACAATTTAAACAGATATTTGTATATTTTTTATGAAAATTAGGTAATGTAGACCTCTAATTAATGTATATATTTTGTTAATTACATGAGTGTCACTCTAACAACACTATAAAAAGACATTCACTCTTCCAAATCATCACACATTTCAAGAAAATTTCTCTAAAAAAATATCATAAAAATAGATCATTAACATACCTAAACTAATTATATAATACTAACCTTGATTATAAATCAATCCAAGGAATCCCTTTGCCGCAAGCCAAAAGGATTTACTGAAGGAATATATAACACCATTCCTTATGCTCTTTTGTTTTATTTCAATCCTCCACCCCTAAAATATTATTTTTCAATGACTATATAACAAAAAAATGTCTTCAATATTCTAAGATATTATTATTAAATGTTTTTTACCTACACTAACTCACAATTTCATATAATTGGTAACAAACATACTTTTTTGCGTACAATAATTTACTGCCTCAAGAAAGGAAGAATGTTCATTTTTCAATTACAACCATTAATGGTTGGTAATTATGATTTGAAATATGTTTAAAATTTTTATATATGATATTTATTATTTATTTATTATTATTTATTTATTTTATAATATATACCCTTACACTTTCCATTTTGTGTAAATACAATAACATCGTTAGTGTAATTGTGGACTACCACCTCCTCAAAGCGATGTGATTCATTTCGAATATAAATAGAACTTATAATGGATAGTTTTAATTAAAAATATATAAAATGTTTTAAATATATATGATATTAATTTAATAAATACCTTTATGTGAATATAATATATATCATTTTCTTTATTACCCTCTCACACACTTAAAAATTTGTAAAATCATTCGTGGTCATGTGGACTACCACCTCCTCGACACAATGTGATTCCTTTTACATCACAATAATTATATATATAATTATATATGATTAAATATAATTTTATTTATAATATAATGATTATTATTTAATTATTTAATTTACTTACCTTCTTCTCAAACCGATCATTGAAAAATGGGGATGTCACTCAGGTGTACGTACGACCTACTGTATCCATGATTGTAATGTTAGTTAATTTTTTATAATAATCAGTCATGATTGGTTTTAAAAGTATAATTGATGTATAAATATTATAATGATGTTATTATTACTATTTTTGATAATTTTTTATAATTTCCCATATGAAGACAATCGATCTACCTAAGTTTATTTTGACACATAAACAGAATATTGTCAAAACATATTATGTAAACATAGTTATTTATTTTTTTTTAAAAAAAAATTAACATGTAACATAAAATTAAAAAAAATAATTTAAAAAGGTTCTCAAGAAAGTCAATAATTTAGAAAATTATATTATTTAGTAATAGAAAGAAACATGTGACAAGTCTGACTAAAGGTAAGGGACTTCACCTCAATTTACATTCCCATGATATTTATTTGTTTTTAGGAACCACATATCTTTTATATGGTGTATATACTATCTTTGGACATGAAATATCATGAATATAGCTAATATCATGATAATATATGTTTCATTTACTATTATTATTTCATTTATATTTTTATTAAAATAATTTAAATTTTTGGGGAATTTTTAGAATGAATAAAGATTATTCTCGTCAAGAATGTTTTTAATGATAACATTAAAATATCACTTTGATTGGGATTGTTAAATTTATCTTAAAATAATAACCTTAATATAATCATTTAATTATCCTTATTCTTGGGTGGTGGGTACTATTATTTCTTAAACTGCATACCATTTTTACACATGGTGTTCACTTTGAAATTTGTTTGATTAATTGGGGAATTATTGATATATTTGTATCTTTAATTTATTACAGATATTTGATACGGAATATTGTATAATGATTAATTATATTATTCGATATGATTAATTACATGGACATGAAAGTACGGGTGGTTCTGGAATATTTAATTCCCCTCGATGTATCAACAAGTTCTCTCATGACAAATCTGTTGGCCGAATAGAACTTGTTTAAACTATATAGAGTATGGATCATGAATGCATATATTTTAATGTTCCTTAGGTATTATGTCTAATAATTAATCATTTAAATCATATATATTTTACATACAATTATTATTATCCATGAGGTTTTTATATAATAAAATCTATAGATGCATTTCCTTCTATGTTTATTGGTTAAATGTCATGCCTTTTCATTTTCCTTCCTTCCCGTATAATTATGTGTTGTATAGTTATTTAAATGGAATGTGATATAAGTTATTTACCAGGAAATATTGAATATTTTCATCAATAAATTGTTTCTTACACTTTACATACCCTTACATATAATCTTATCTTACCCTTATTATGTTTCCTTTCCAGGTAATGAAGAAGAAATCATTGAATATTCATTCCAGGATGAATGTTATTTCAATTTATTATGTATCCTATTTAATTTTCTATTTTCCAATATAATATGGGTATTTTGTATGTAATATATTTTCCCAAAACTACTAAACATTTTTCTCCCTTGGGATTTAACGATTATATATATGAAAATTTAATAAAATAATATGCTGGCTTTGGGCTTCGGGTGTTGGGGTGTTACACATACAATGTTGGGAACTCTATTGGGGAGTTGGATTTAAAAAAGTGACTTTCAATATACAATAGAAAATGAAGAATTTTTATGTGATAGAAGATGATAATTTTGATGATAATAAATACTATTTGTTGAATATATTTATAATATTGAATAAGTGAATGAGGTAGGTGGTGTATAGATAGAGGATACTCAAAAAAAATCATTAATATGAAGAAAGTGAAGCTGAGAGATCAAACCAAAGGCAATAAGAAAGAAATCACCTCCACCCAATTTGAATATTTTAAAAAGGTATAGATACTACGTGACCTTCCATTTAGTTTTTTATGCCTATAGAATAAATTTTGGATCATCCCAATGTAAATAAAGAAATTTCTATGTCTAGTATGATTTATGATGTTTAGATCGTGGAGGACAAGGATCGACATGTGTGGTTAGGTCACAACTATGGTTTTTTCTATTACCTGACTAGGTAAAAACATTCCAACCATATATCATGTGAGAAGAATCTGAAGAGGTTATGTTCAAGATAATTATATTAAACAAAATTTCTTCTAGTAGGAATCCTATGGTTTTAGAGTTTTCTTTATTTTTTTATTTTTTTACAGGAATTCATGCAGTCAACAAAAAAATTAATATTTTATTGATAATATTATATGATTTTGCCTATTTTTTTGAAGGACTATGAAGTCACTGGAAATGAATTTGAGAAGAAGATCTAGGACCAATACACAATCAAAACCCCATTCAGGTCACAAATTCCAGTAAAGACATGTTGTTAAACCCATTCAAATCATGAATTAGTATCAATCAAAAGCTACATGACTATGTTATACGAATAATTCAAAGGGGATGAAGAATTTAGTTATATGTTGTTTCAACTATATTCCCCACATATTTTTTTAGAACACTCAACTATCAGTTACATACCCCACACTTGTTTTTTCTTTACTCATAGGTCCATGAGACATAATCTACATCAGAAAATTACCATGAAAAAAATATAAAATTTCATAGTCAATAAATTTAAAGGAATAAAATTTGGAAAATAATTATTCTCATTATCATGTATATTAGGTTATAGAGTAACATGATTTAGGGGAGCATTTTAATCTTTGTAAATGATATTTTCCTTATTATTTTCGATGATTTCAATTTCTAATATTTTCATTAATTGATATAATTATTTAAATTTATTTTCCTGAGTAGTTGATTCAATACTATGTTTTCATACTTGATACATCCTCTAATCCAAATATTTATTGTTCATTATATCATATATTTCTCGAGACTCTTGTGAATGCTCTCGTCTAAAAAATTATTTGGATATTGTCAAAGATATGAATAAACAAAATCAATATTAATATAATTTAGACCTATTTTGTTTAATCCTTTATTTTTATACCAACCACTTATTGATCTTTTTTATTCATGTAGAATCCATGATGACACTTTTTATGAAATAATTCATGTTACATGTCTATTTTATGAAGCAATATATTCTAATAAATTTATTTCATTATATTTAAATGAATAAGTGTGAAGGAATGGTTTACATGGTATGTTAGGATATATTGCATTGATGGATTTTTTAGTGGTTTTTTGTTGTGATTTTTGGAGAGTGTATGATAATTTTAATTATAGTCAATTATTCACCTCTATTACTAAAAAACTATATAAATAATAATGTATATTTTTAGGGAGGATCAAAAATCACAACTTCAAAACTAATAACCTTTTGATCATATGTTATTATGAGGTGGATGTGAGATTTTTCATAAGCATAACATTTGAAAAAAGAAAAAAGAAAAAGAAAAATAAAATAAATATAATAATATGAAAGATATGATGATTCATTCATTATGGTTACTTGTTTCATGATCCCACATTGATCTTTTTTGTTGGGAAGATGGAGATTACATCGGGAAAGGCATATTTTTTACCTCATATTTTTATATCAAACACATTGATTTAGTGTCAAAACTTTTTTTTATATTTGATTTTATATCATTGTCTTACCATTCCTAAACCTCAAAGTCATCTGACCCGAAATGGTGAATCCCTCATGATTAATTTTGATCATTTTCTTTTTGTGGAAGAGATCTTATATTTCATTCATGTATATTGTATGTGACATCTTCCTGAGGTATTTAATGAAAAATATTCACTATTGTACCATGATGATTTATAGAAAAATTAAAAGTGAGGTAAATTTAAAATGGAATGAATATTAATACTGAATTTAAAAAAAATAAAATCGATGAATGAATTGGAGTGGTTATTTCAAAGTACAAAAGTAAAATAATTTCCTGATTTTTTTCCTTAAAATATTTCGCACTGATGAATTTTTATGTGTGAGGCTTCAGCATATAATTACCCATTTAATTAATTGTTTATTTTGAAATTGAATTTAAATCATTGTAAGGTGAATGTTCATGGTAGTCTGTTGAGATTCCATCATCGAGGAGAATCCTAAATTCAAGTGTGGTGGATTTGATACGTACATTTCATGAAAATATTTTTGAAACATAAATACATCGCTTTTTATATATAAATGAGAAATTATTTCCAATTTATTTTAATATATTTTTTCATATTTTTCATCATAATAAAATTTATGGGAAATGATTAAAGGAGTCCAAATGAACAAATATTTCCACTCAAATATGGCCTCCAATTATGTTCAATATATATGGAACACTTTTTAGGGAACAAACTAAAATACCATGCCAAAACAGAGCTTATGGAACTAGAAAATTTCAATTAATGTTGTCAAAACATTACTCGCCATGAAAACATTACATGAAATAAACAAAATATAGAGCGTGAAGTGAATAAAAGGAAAAAATAGGTGGTCCTATATTCAATGGAATGACAAAAATGTTACGTTGTGAAAGATTCCACAGTGAACCAATTTAGGTTTTTTGACATGAATTATCAATAGAAGAGAGAATATATTCCATAGACCCCCACTCAAAATCCTAGGATTGACCTAGGACTCATTATGAGACATATTAATGATTAACTAAATGTGAAATGATCCCCATGTAAGTATATAAATATAGGTATTCACTACTGCTACTGGGATTGGATTTCAGATACTTAACCTTGGGTCGAGAATATACGATCTGTAAAGTCCTCAACAGTTGATGTATCCACTTTCTTTATGTTTTCTTTTGATTTTATCTTTATCTCTTACTCCCTCATCACTAGAATGATTGATTAATTCCTTCTTTATTATAGTATATTATATCTAAAGGGGAGGGGTCATTGGATTTTATTTCATTATATTCATTCATTTACTACAATTATAGTAATTTTGAATCAACTTACAATCTCTTTCATTTACTTTTATCATGGAAATTTAAATTTTAATCTCAAACAACTTTATTAATTTCAATACTAGTTACCCTAATTGATGTGTGACCACATTCAAATTTATGTTTACCAGCTTTAAAATTTTTGTCATTAAAAACACGATTCAGTGATGCCGTAAATTACCTGACTAAGGGAAAATGGGAACTCTCATGTTGAGGAGGTAATTTCATTACCATTGATTCTACCACATCCTGAATCCCAAACCAATATTAAAAAAATCAATTTTATTGATAAATAAAATTACACATGATTCCAAAAATTAAAAAACCTTGGCATGCCTTCGAAACCTAATTTCAAAACAACCCAATTAAAATTTGATTTCTCTCACACATTCTTCAAACTATATTCAAAAAAGAAATTTTTTATATCCATTTTCATAAAATCAATTAAATAAAATAATTTATTTTTTAAATCATAAATTACTAACATCTTTGTCTCGTGGGTTCGAATTAATGCTTTCTAGATATTAATGTTTTATTTTTTTTAAATATTAGGGCTGAAGACTAATTTTATTATTAAAGCATAGCAAAGACCCCTTTTTGTCTGTATATAGGTAGACCCATTACATAACTAGAAGGACGAGGGGCATGTGATATGATTTTTTGGCCCAAAGGGCCCTCCAATGAATAGTATTGTTACAGTACCTAGGATGCTATAGTAACGCTGCTGTTATAGTTCCTCTACTGCTACAGTACTGCTAAAGTGCCATGTTACAGTACTGCTACCATAACTCTAGAATTTCTTCTTTTCCTATAATTGAACTTGGGGCTTTTGAGTATTTTTTAATGTGTATATTGATTATCCCTTTAGAGAAATTACGATTCCACAATTAAGCCTTTCGAATATATATATATATATATATATATATATATTCAATATATATTTTAAATAATGACTAAATTGACTCAGACATTCTCAATACTGAAGCTCAACCTAACAGATCCTATATATGTAGGGATTATATCATTACCTTGTACCTAAAGCCACCAATCAAAATTTATATAATCTGGTATTTGTGTAATATTTTTCAAATATTTTCATTCTTCTTTTTAAGGACAAAAAATTATAATTTAAACTTTAAAACTTCCATATCACAGTCATTCAATCCCTGATAAATATGTTTTTTTTTTCATAAGTGGGATTGTGTTGATGCCCTTTTCTAAAATTAATACATATTTATTTTTTAATTCTACTTAATTAAATGTAAATCTCCATCTCAAACCATTTCAAGGATACCAAGTCTTCATAGAGGTGTTCAATAAGAAAATTTAAATTTTTGGGGCCAATTTATATGTTTAAATAGAAAATCAGGTGTACCCTAGCCTTGATTCATCTATAGATCATGTGCAATTTAACGAATAACAAGGAATTAAAAATAAAAAATTAAAACAATATTGTACCACATGCAAATTTGAATGAAATCGTGTTTCACTAAAAATTGGAGATCATTTATTGGAGGAACCATTGTTGATTCCCTCTAGATCATCCATCTGTGATTCATGATCAAGTAGGTGTGTATATATTTTTTTAGCTGGTAGCCTATAGAATTAAAGGTGTTTCAATATCATTGTGATTTCTTCAGAACTATTTGTTCAATCAGGTGTGAAGAACATGGATTGAAGTTTATAAAACTCTTATTCCTCACTCTATAATTTTCTAAAGAAGATAGATAGGATATCAAATTTATTGGAATGAATAATCCCTCGAAGTTGTGCTTCTCAGTACTTATATGGATAAGTTTAAAGTCTTGAAAACTATACAAAATCCCACAGGTGAATTAAACCTTCAAAATAATCCCTTAATGACCCTAATTGACTTAGTAACCCTATGGGGAATAATTGTTATATTTTATCAACTATATGTAACAGAAAATATATGTTACATTACAAAATCAGATTCATTAACTCGACTCTCATATCTCACCAAATACATAATAAACATTGAATAATAATTATAATTCCAAAAAAAATATTTTATATTCATATAATGAATGTTTAATATAGTGTGTAAATAAATTCAAAACATATTATTTTAAAATTGAGTAATATTGAATTTATTTATTTCATCGAAATAATCAAAACATAGACATTACCCAAAACCATGGTGGGACCACTATGCCTTAAACTTCTAATCCCTTAGAATAAGACTATATCTTGATTGTGAAAAGTGTTTGTACCTCTAGGTCCTTATAACAATAGAAGTTAGTACTACTCATGGAACAAGAGTAGAGTCTAGAAACCCATCCTGTTTGTAACAAGCCGAGATTTTATGAGATATATTATTTTTAATTTCATTGATGTATTCTATTATACACTACACTAATATTACCTTGTACTATATGCAACACTATATTATCTTTCAGTATACACAACACTATTCTTGGCTCATGTTACACACAATTTCAAGTTCGTTCCGTGGAAATTATTTTATGAAACATTAAGTATAGATTTTGTTTAATGTATAAATGAAATATGTTTTGATTAAGTTTTACGCAACACCTTATTGACCTTTCACTACACACAGCCCTGACTTGGCTTGAATTACATGCAGTCAAGGCCTTCTTCGATATCATGTGTAGTACGCAATACCAAGTTTCACTGAACGATATATTATTATAATATTATTATGAACTAGCCATTAGGAATAGTAATACCCACTTTTTGAAATTTTATAAATTCTATATTTCAAAATGGACTTCATTTTTGGATTCGGAATAAAAAAATTATCATAGGGTGAATTTTTGGTATATTTCTGAAAACATTCAATTTTTGATGAATAGTGAAAACACTGAGTTACTATTTAAAAACCATATTTTTATTTAAATAATAATTTATTTTATTTGAATTTATTTTAGGTCAAAATTGATATATAATACCTATATAAGTTCAATTTAATTCATTGGAGTCATTTTATAATAATTTTAGATAAAAAATTATTTTACATTTCACCATCTTTTACCCACCTCCTTGGAGAATTTGAAAATTCACATAAAACATAATTTTACCGCTTCTTTGAGTCAAATTTTGAAAATCCAAGAGAAACGGTTAATATCAAGAAGTAAAATATTGTTCAATAAGATAAAAATAATTTTTCATGAATAGTAACATTTTACTTTTATTTACCACGGTTAAAAGTAAAAATGGTAATTAAGGGTAAAAATGATATTATTATTACCCTAAGAATGTCCTAATTCTATTGGATAAGAGTAATTATAACAAAAAAAACCATAGGAATAATATATGACCATTTAGGTCAACTTGGATTAGATTAGGACATTTATTATTAATTTATTTAAAGAAGGGTTAAAGTAGTAAAAAAAATGTTTAATAAATAAATCATTTTTAATATAGCGTAATACATAAGATAAATTCGACTAAAAATATTCATTAGAAATATAAAACTATTTCATACACAATGGTATTTTCTTTATAATTTTTAGACCTTAAATAATTTAATTTATTTATCACTTAATGATGATGCAGTAATTACCTTATTAATGAAATATTAACATAATTGATGTTATAAATACCCAAATAAATGTAATTTTATACTTTTAATTAATCCAACCAATTTTCTAGGTTAATATGACATGTTTTTATTTATTTAAATAACTTTTTTCGAACTAATCATACTGTTATATGTTTCAAAAAAATCAAGTACCAAGTAGTGTCAAAATTGATATAAAATAGTTCTTAAAACAAATATTATATTATTAATTTTTATATTATTCTGAAAAATCTAAGGCTCAGAAAAATGACATATATAAGGATATATATATTAATAATGAACAACTTGGGGTTTGTTTGTCATATTATAGTATGTTTATTAACCATATAATATAATAAAACAAAAAGAAACGGTAAAAGTTAAATTATTTAACACAGAGTTAAATCTAAATAATAAAGATAAAAAAGTAACCTATACTTGTCTAAAACCTATTGTTTGAGAGGGTTTCGACCCCTCCCCACATTATCTTCGAAATTAATAAATTTTGAGCTATTAAAAACTGAATATGACTTTCTTATAAAATAATATTTTATGTTTTCCTAAGGTGCCCCTCTCCTCCCTTAAAAAAAGGGCACCCCTTCCCTCTTCTCTTAACACCCTTTTGGGCCTTGAAGCTTGGCCAACCCCTGACCATTTATCATTAATCTTCCCTAGAAACATTCTAGTGGTTCTGGTCTTCTCATAAGACCAAATCTAGTTCCCTAAGATGAAGTTTAAAGGAGGTGCGTCGAGGAAGAGGTAGTCTCTTCTACGGACTCTTTCAAGTTTCTTTCTTCTTCTACATTCTTTTCTTTAGTGGTTTCATTATAAAGTAATAAAATAACTATTAATTATATACTTATATGTTATTATAAATATGAAACAAACCCATTTCACCTTCTATGAATCCTACAGAAAACAAAATCACCGTGCGTGCGTACATACAGAATACCGTCTCCACGCCGTGGTGTAATCAGTTTTTCCACCACCAGCTTACATGGATGGGTATAATGGTGTAAAGAACAAATATACATTATTATTATAAAATCATACTAATTCATAGATATTATATCGTCCACTCCAATTCAATTCAATAATAATGGGAATGATATCATCGCTTGTGCGTACGTACGGATTACCGTCTCCACGACATGATGAGATTCATTCTCCATGATAACCACTCAAGAATGATTATAAAGTATATATAATTAATAATAATTAAATATATGACACGATAAAGATACTTGATTTTTGTATATTTATATTTATGTCATCTACATACTTCCATTCATGTAAATAAGGAAAAGAAAACAGCGTTCATGCGTGTGTACGGCCTACCGTCTCCATGAACAGCGTATTTCATTTCATTTATCTATCATTAATATATATATATACTGAATATATATGATATATAAATAATTTTTTACATTATATAAGTAATTATATCATTATATAAGTAATAATAATATAATGAACAATAAGTCCAAACACATACGATAAATAAAACGATTTTACCCAAAACGCTGCTTTAACATGGAATTTACAAAAGAATGGGTAATATAAAGTCATAAGTGAACCATATATTATATCATAACAGTGAATATGATTATGTAGTAAGTCAATGAAATTATTTAAATCATTATACAGGAGGTTCAGATATGTACGAAGCATATCAGACCTAAGGAAAGGGATAATTTTGCAATCTCATTTTTATCCGAGATTACTTATACGTAAATATTTACTTGGGTTATATTTTTCATCCATGTATGTAAAAATGTTTTCATAATGTGTTTAATATTATTATATGTATTTTTAATCCATTTTTACCCCACTTTGACTTTTAATTTGTGTTATGGAAGGAATCTTTATTTTTTTAACCATACGAGGAGCTTTTTGACTTTTCCGGCAAAAGTACGAGAAGAATGTTTTTTACATATACGGAATGAATGGATTTTAATGGTTTCATAACACCTTAGTTTCAGGAAGATTACATTACAATATTTAATGACTGTTTTCAAAAAAATCCTTTTGTTTTAAAATTTCATGGTATTTTGTGAAAAGAAAATGATTTTGAAGAAGAAAGGATATTTTCCTCAAGAATTCATTTCAAATGTTTTACCAAAAAAATTTTCCATATAAGAAGGAATTATTTCATATGTGTGTGCTTCAAGTATATTGTTTATATGATTTATAAGTTTTCACATTTCTTAAGATGAAATGATATCCATTTGTTTTATATAGAATATGTTATAATGGGATGATGTTTATGAAAACCATTTTATTCTTTGGGATATGATCAATGTTTTATGTTTATTTTGTGGCACATGTAAGAATGATTTCATTATGAGATGGGTGGGACCTATATCTCCTTCCAATGCATTGGGTAAAGATTTATATTTCTTGATATAGACATGGATTAAATGGTAAGTTTATACGGTTCAGTGATACAGGACTAGAACGAGGAGTGAACTCAATTCAGAAAGGGACTTTGTCCACTAAGATGGTCTTGGCAGCAATTCCATGGCCGCTATGGAAATCATATCATGTGCTTAATGGTTTTCCACAATTACATGTTTTATTCCCATACTATTTTATCATGATTAATGTTTCATTATGATATATTTCTTACGTACTGCCATGTTTTCTGTCATTTCTCATGATTTTGATGTTTAAACATTATGTTCATGTTTTTTTAGTTCAAATGTATATGATTTGTTTCATTTTCTCCATGACTACCCTTACTGATCATTTGAGCTCACCCATTATATGTTTTCATTTCCCCAGGATTTAGAGAAAGGTTTTAGGTAAGAAAACAAAAGGGGGAGATCTTTATGAGAGATGTTGAAGATCTTACACCACGGTTAGAAGATTATATTCCTAGTTTCCAAAGACACTAAACTATTATCATCCTTATGGGTCTGTTTTTGTTATGTATTATGTAATTCTCAAAAGTAATGTAATGTCTATGTATGTCAGGTTTTGGGTCTCTACAGTTGGTATCAGAGGAGAGGTTTAGTCAACCATTGGAAACTAGGAGGCGAAAACCTTAGTGAGATCCCTAGAGATATTTCTAAGGTATTTCTATGGATATATCTAAGGTTAATTATAAGTATAGGTTATAGTCCTAGAATTACAGTAACGGTATTAGTATTAAACCTACGATGTTAGATATTGAAGGTACTCCCCCTTGATTATGATTTTTCCTCTCACATTATTCTTTTGGGGTTTTAGACGATGGTAGGAACTCGAAGGAACCGTGTTTATCAATGTAATGGAAAATGAAATGATTGTCCTTCGGAACAACCAAATGTGATGGGCGATGGAGTGTAAAATATTATTTCTATACTTACACAAGTTATGAATCTTTATGGAATTCCAAATGTGCAGATAAACGAACAATATTCTATTGATTCCATCAGGAGGCAACTTCCACCTTCTTTCAGTGGGTCTTATGATCCACTTGTTGCGGAACAATGGATCATTACCATTGAAAAGATATTTCCATACTTCGTTGTATAGAGTATGAGAAATTAATTTTGGCTAATTACAGGTTAGAAGGTGAAGCAGACCAGTGGTGGACTCTAATTAAGAATACAAGGCCCCAAGATTAAATTTATTCCATGGAATGGGATGAGATCAAGAACTAGTTTTTCAGTAAGTACTTCCCTCGTATTCTTCGATAAAAGATGGAAAAGGAGTTCCTTGAGCATAAGCAGAAGGATGATGAATCTGTTGGTAGATACAAAGAAAATTTTACAAGGATTGCAAGGTATGCATATGGCTTTATCATCCTACCTGAAAGTAAAGTTTATCGATTCTACTGTTTCCTAAAACCAAGTCTTCAAAGGGAATTAGATATAAGAAACTTCAATAGATATAAATAAACTGTTCGTTGTGCTATCAATGTAGAACTGGAAGTTGTTGTTACATATCCATCTCATGGTTTTGACAAGAAATGAAAGATGGAGTTCAAGGAAAACCTCCGAACAATGGTGAAAAGAATACGAATGTTTCTTTATGCTCAAAGTGTGGAAAGAAGCATGTTGGAGATTGTCTAAAATGTACTAGAAAATGTTTCAAGTGTGGAAAAGGAGTTCTTAATGCAGTTGAGTTCCGAAGTAATGGGAAAAATGTTTCTAATGATGTGAATAGAGAAAAGACTATAGAGAACTCTCCACCAACACTTCAATGCTTCAAGTGCAAGGAAATGGGGCATTATACTAATAAATGCCCTAATCCAAGAGTTAATGATGATCAACGTGAGAAACCTATTAAAGAAAAGGATAAAGGGAAGTCACATGAGATCACTACTTGTGATGTTGAGAATGAAAATGATTTTGTGTAATGATTATGTGTTTATGAAATGGGATTTCAAAATAGTATCACAGAATCTCATTTCTGGTATCATGGAATTTTGGAATATCTATGTATTGGTTTTCAATAATTATATGGTACATGTAACCATGAAAAGTGATTGAAATATTTTGGAAAGCAGATGATATGCACATAATGAAGGGATATAGAGAAAATAAATTGTTTGATAGTATTCATGATCTCATGCCTGATATAAGGACTATGCGATATTATGGTTTGAGTATATTAAATTTTTGGGATTTTGGTATGTGGGAAGAGTTAATTTTTGACAACAATCATGTTTTCACTAAGGTTCAATGGGTATTCATTTTTCAAGAGAATACATTATTAAGGTATTCATATGTTTTTGATTTGACCAACAAGATATATCGTATGATATATGGGGGATAAATGATGGTATTCACATGCTCGGTAGATGACATTTCTAGGAATTTTTTTCTTTATACCATAAGATTGGACAGAAGTATTTTGGATAATCCTAAAGATTGGAATGGATTATGTTGGACATAAGATAGTATTGTTTAAGGATAGAACTTTTTTCGATACTATTGATGCGATGATATAATAATGTAGTTTTAGAAAAAGGACAACCTGCAGGACTGGCGACAACCCGTCACGTCAGACAAGGCTGTGGGAATCGAACCCACAACCGAAGTGCAACATGCCTTTATCACCTACCACAAGACTATAAGAAGTCCCTCGTTTGTATGAACTAGTTTTGTTTTATTAATATGAATGATAGATGAAGTATAAGTCCATTGTTGTAATCATATACGATTAATCTCACCATAGATGGACTTATGTATATTTAATAACTTATGCTAACCTTGTTGTGATAGAAACAGATGGGATGACTTATCATTCAATAGCATGATCTGCTAAAACATCATGAATGAAAAATTCAACTTCATTTCTTTAAATAGAGATGAAGTGGAAATTGTTCATGGAATGACCAAAGATGATATTACACTGAAATCAGGTAAGTATTTATCCTTAGGTAAAACTTTATCAATGTTATGGAAATGATTATGGATACCAAAAATGTTGTCCAAGTACTCTAATATGTGATGAATTAGATGGTACATTAGATCATCACAAATTTATGGCTTTGCGATTGTTGGATTTTTCATAGCCATGTTCTCTACCACTCTCCATCAGAACATGATGGTTAGATTTCTCTTCCATATCCATATTTTCATCTATATACTCCTATGTGGGAACCCATGTGATGAGTTACTTTGGGTATCCATTTTGTTTCTAACTTTACTTTTTAAAATGATGATTTAGTATTCCTTTTTACGATGTGGGTTTCATAGAATGAAACTTTCAAGTGGTAAACAATTTATAACGCCGACGAATTTCGAGGGAGAAATTCATTTTAAGGGGGGTAGAATGTTACACCGAGAAATTTTATGAGATATATTATTTTTAATTTTATTGATGTCTTCTATTATACAATAAACCAAGATTAGCTTGTACTATATGCAACACTGTATTAGCTTGCAGTATACGCAATACTATTCTTGGCTCATGTTACCCACAATTTCGAGTATGTTTTGTGGAAATTATTTTATGCAACATTAAGTATAGATTTTGTTTAATGTATAAATGAAATATGTTTTGACTATGTTATATGCAACACCAAATAGATCTTTCACTACACACAACCCTGACTTGGATTGCATTACACGCAATCAAGACCTTCTTCGATAGCGTGTGTAGTATTCGATACCAAGTTTCTCTAAATGAGATATTATTATAATATTATTATGAACTAGCCTTTATGAATAGTAAAACCCACTTTTTGAAATTTTATAAATTTTATCTTTCAAAATGGACTTCATTTTTTGATTCGGAATATCAAAATTAGCCTAGGTTGAATTTTTGTATTTTTCTGAAAACATTCAATTTTTGATGAATAGTGAAGACACTGGGTTACTATTTAAAAACTGTCATTTTATTTAAATAATCCTTTAATTTATTAAAAATTATTTTTTTGTCAAAATTTATACATAATACCTATATAATTTCAATGTAATTCATTGGAGTCGTCTTTTAATAAATTTAGATATATAAAAATGTTATTGAACTTTTCACCGTCATTTACCCACCTCCTAGGAAAATTTTAAATTTTACATAAAACATAATTTTACCGCATCTGTGAGTGGAATTTCGAAAATCCGAGATACATGGTTAATATCAAGGAGGAAAATGTGGTTCAATAAGACAAAAATAATTTTTGATAAATATTAACTTTTTACTTTTATTTTCCACAGTTAAAAGTAAATAGGGTAATTAAGGGTAAAAATGATATTATTATTACCCTAAGACATTTCCTAATTCTTTAGGATAAGTTTAATTAGACCAAAAACAACCTTAGGAATAAAATATGACCTTTTAGGTACACTTGAAGTAGATTTGGTTGTTTATTATTAATTTATTTAAACAAGGGTTAAAGTAGTTAATGTCAAGGTTTAATAACTAAATCATTTTTAATATAGGGTTATACATTAGATAAATTCGACTATAAATATTCATTAGAAATATAAAAAGATTTCATAAATAATGGTATTTTATTTATAACTTTTAGACATTAAATAATTTAATTTATTTATGATACAATGATGATGCAGTTATTACCTTATTAATGACATATTAACATAATTGATGTTATAAATACGCAAATATATGTAATTTTAGAATTTTTATGAATTATACTAATTTTATAGGTTAATATGACATGTATGTATTGATTTAATTAACTTTTTTTGAACTAATCATGCTGTTATGATTTTCACAAAAATCAGGTACCAAATAGTGTCAAAATTGACATAAAACAGTTCTTAAAACAAATATTATATTATTAATTGTTATTTTATTCATTAAAATATATGGTTTGAAAAAATGACTTAGATAAGGATATATATATTGATAATGAACCACTTGGGGTTCATTTGGCTTGTTATAGTAAGTTTATTAACCATATAATGTAAGAGAACAAAAAGACATGGTAAAAGTTAAATAATTTAACTTATAGTTGAATCTAAATGATAAGGATAAAATAGTAACCTAAACATTTCGAAAACCTATTTGTTGAGAGGATTTAGACCCATACACAACTTATATTTTAATTAAACCAATATTGAGCTATTAGAAACTGAATAAGACTTTATTATAAAATAATATTTTATGGTTTCCTAAGGTGCGCCTCTCCTACCTTATAAAAAGGGCACCACTTTCCTCTTCTCTTCACACCCTTTTGAGCCTTGAATCTCGGAAAAACCCTTCCATTTATCTTCTCCACTTCCCTATCAAAATTATGGAGGTTCTGGTCTTCTCAAAAGAGCATGTCTAGTTCCCTATGAAGAAGTTTAAATGAGGTGCGTCAAGAAAGAGGTAATCTCTTCTACAGACTCTTCCAAGTTTCTTTCTTCTCCTACTTCATTTTCATTAGTTATTTCATTATAAAGAAATAACATTAGTATTAATTATATACTGATATGTTATTATAAATATGAAACAACCTCATTTCACCTTTTATCCATCCTATGGAAAACGAAATCATTGTATGTGCGTACGTATGGAATACCGTCTCCATGCCGTGGTGTAATCTGTTTTTCCACCGCCACTTTACATGGATGGGTATAATGTGGTAAATAATAACTATATATTATTATTATAACATCATACTGATTCTGATATAATACATCATCCAATCCAATTAAATTCAATAATTATGGGAATGATTTCATCGCTCGTACGTATGTACGGATTACCGTCTCCACGACGCGATGAGATTCATTATCAATGATAACCACTCAAGAATGATTATAAATTATATATAATAAATAATAATGAAATATATGAAATGATAAAGCTATTGAATTTATGTATATTTATATATTTTTCATCTACATACATCCATTCAATTCAATAAGGAAAAGAAAACAACATTCATGCGTACGTACGACCTACCATCTCCATGAACGGTGTATTTTATTTCATTTATCTATCAGTTATATATATATATACTGAATATATATGACATATAAATCATGATTTAAATTATGGAAGTAATTAAATCATGATATATGTAATAATAATATCATGAACAAGAAGTCCAAACACATACAATAAATAAAACGATTTTACCCAAAACGCTGCTTTAACATGGAATTTACAAAAGAACGGGTAATATAATGTCATAAGTGAACCATATATGATATCATAACAATTAATATGATTCTTTAATAAGTCAATGAAATTATTTAAATCATTATACAGTAGGTTCAGATACGTATGAAGCATATTGGACCTAAGGTAAGGGATAATTTTGCAATCTCATTTTAGTCGAGATTGCTTATACGTAAGTATTTACTGGGGTTATATTTTTCATCCATGTCCCTAAAAATGTTTTCCATAAAGTGGTTCATATTATACCATGTATTTTTAAATCCATTTTACCCCACTTTGACTTTTAATTTGTGTTATGGATGGAATCTTTCTTTTGTTTACCATAAGAGGAAGTTTTTGACTTTTTCAGCAAAAGTACGAGAATAATGTTTTTTTACTTATATGACATGAACGGATTTTTATGGTTTTATAACACCATATTTTCATGAAGCTTAGTCTAAACGATTTAATGACTGTTTTCAAAAAAATTCTTTTCTTTTAAAATTTCATGGAATTTTGTGAAAACAAAATGATTTTGAAGAAGAGAATATATTTTCCACAAGAATTCATTTCAAGTGTTTTATCAAAACCATTTTCCATATAAGAAGGAATTATTTCATATCTGTATTCTTCAAGTATAATGTCTCTATGATTTATAGGTTTTCATTTTTCTTATGATGAAATGATATCCATTTGTTTTATATGGATTATGTTATGATGGGATGATGTTTATGAAACCCGTTTTATTCTTTGGGTTATGATCAATGTTTTATATTTATTTTGTGGCACAAGTAAGAATGATTTCATTATGAGAGGGGTGGGACCTATATCTCCCTCCAATTAATTGGGAAAAGATTTATATCTAATGAGATAGACATGTCTAAAATAGTAATTTAATCCGGGTCGGTGAAATAGGACTGGGATGAGGAGTAAACTCAATTCAGAAATGGACTTTGTCCACTAAGATGGTCTTGGCAGCAATGCCTTGGATGCTATGGAAATAATATCATGTGATTAATGGTTTTCCACAATTACATGTTTTATTACCATGCTATTTTATCATGATTAATGTTTCATTATGATCTATTCCTTACGTACTTCCATGTTTTAAGTCATTACTCAAGATTTTATTGTTTAAATAGTATATTCATGTTTTTTTCGTTCAAATGTATATGATTTGTTTTATTTTCTCCATGCTTACCATTACTGAGCATTTGATCTCACCCTTTATATGTTTTCATTTCCCCAGGATTTAATGAAAGGTTTTAGGTAAGCAAACAAAAGGGGAAGATCATTATGGGAGATGTTGAAGATCTTTCACCACGATTAGAAGATTATATTCTGAGTTTCCAAAGACACTAAACTATTACGGTCCTTGTGTGTCTATTTTTGTTATGTATAAAGTATTCCACAAAATTAATGTAATGTCTATGTACATTAGGTTTGGTGTCTCTACACTGGCCCCTATGGAGATAATTTTTTTTCATAGTAAAGACAAAATCCTATGTACTTCCACTTTGTAATATATTATCTCTGTATCATGGTAGCTCATTAAAAACACAATTCTTTTCACAATTCTTTTTTAATATACTATTCATTTACCATAATAGAGAGGCATACCTTTAATCATCAGGTCTATGAATTTAATAAAGCTATTACAATCCTGTTCAGCTAGAACTAAGACATATCATCATTTCATTAATACTAACAAAGACACACCGAACACATTCTACCTCTCTATGAAAAAAATTTCATGAATTTTTCCATGAATTCAAGTATGTGATCAAATAATAAATTCTGATAATAATATAAATTTTAGAGGCCAATACACAACAATCCATATAGGAACTACCAACGACACCAGGTACATGAAGTGTTCATATAGGTGTGTCAGTCCTCACGATATCCTCTATTATAGATCCCAAAGAGAAAACATCATGAGAAGAAGTATCGATACTTATGAGACTCCAGTACATGATAGTCTGACATCATATGTATCCAATAAAAATTATATATCCCGACTATAAGATAAATGTATAAGACTAATGTAATATTATATTGTGGATCTCATTGTATGTGGAGACTACTATAACATGTTTATGCAATAAATAATCTAAGACCATTACTATGTAAATAGAGGATGTATAATTATCGACACTGTTATGTTAAGTATAAATCATGCATATGGTTTTGTATTTAAGATTTGGTAATAGAAATTACTAGTTGATTTGTTTTTATAGAACCCACTTTTACAAAAAACCCACATGCACTAGATCCAAATTTCTAAAGATTAACTTGTTATCTCATACATGAGAGGATCACGATTCCACTGAATTATGGATTTAGATATTGGTCCTACCACATTTATTTACATAACTAATCTACTATATGTGACATTACCTCCTTGAGTGAATCTTCCAAACATATTATATCAGCAATTATAAACTTTTATACCTATTTAAAAATCATAAAATATTGGATAATACCACATGTACCATTCAATAAACATGAAGAAATTATTTCATGTTTTATGATTATTTATCTACATCAGAATTCACAATGTACTCTATATTTATAGATATATAATCTTCTAGCTTGAATGAGATTCTATTTATAATTATATTAACCAAAATATAATAATAGATAATTTTTATCCATAAAATTACTAGTTAATCTCCACTTATATATAGTTTCCCTTCCTCTCCACATACCATCTACATATCCCTTTTACTTTATTAAGTAGAATTGGATAGTTCATTCTGCTTCCCATGTAGTTATCTAATATTTTACTAATATTTTCCTACCATAATGTATAATATTGAAATATATTGTCTATAAAACGTCATTTGTGATTGATCCATCATAAATACACATGGTATTCACGTTGCAATTTTAATCTCCTCATATGACTGATACATGTCTTCATAAAAAGATTTATTCAATGTGACATTGGGAATAAATTAATATTGAATTATTTTAATACACATACATTGAATTTATTTAAACAAATCTTGGATATACCATAGTAGAACATGTACCATAGGGAATGGTTTTATTCTTTTTGTCAATAATAGAGAGTTTCTTTCAACCCATTCATAAATAACTATTAGACTAAAACAGTTTTCTATATGTTATCAATATGTTCTACTTTAAAACTATTACACTCCCACTATCCAATTCCAGAAAACTATCATAAATTATATCCAAATGAATATCCTATTATCACTATGATTTAATTTATTCAAAAATTTATATCTCTTAATTTAATTCATTTTTGACATTTTATAGTGTCACTAAACCTTTTCGGTTGTATCATATAGAAACCTTCCAAGATTGGTGGTCTTTACATCCAATTCCCATTATGATGATCATATTAAATTTATAATACAAGTATAATTCAAATGAGATTACGAATAATGATTTAGTATAACCAATAAAGTCTTTTTGGTAATGTTAGAACCTGGTTCATCATTTAAGGTATGAATTTTTATTGGATTGTTTTTCAGAATATAGCGGAAAACTGAGAAAGTACTTGAATTTTTGGGATACACACGGTGTACTCCTAGTGCACACATTGTACGTCTTGGCCATGTAATGACCATGAATTGTGTGTGGGGTTGTCGAAAAGGGATAGATGTTATACCATGTACACATCATTTACTACCCAGTACATGTCATTTCATCTTGTCGGCAAGACCTAGGAAAAATTAGAGTGCAAAATGAATACTATAAGAACCAACATGGCGTGTAGTGCCAAGTACAAGACGTATCTTTTAATTTTTCTCCAAAACATGTAGTAGTCTTATTTTTACAGAGTGACAAAACCCTCATTCTTGGTAATGCAAAAAACAACACTAGATGGAAATTCTACTCCCGATTCATATTCCAAACCTCGATTCGAATTCCGTCGAATCTATTAGAACCCCATCGGTATAATCTTGATTCCTATTGATCCATTCATCATGATTCATACTCTTGACCACGATATCAAGGGATGAGTGTTTTTGATCTTTTTTTATCTACCCCATTCTAGACTGAATTACTGGCCAATACCGAATGTAAAACAACGTATGTGTGTGAGGTAGGTGGTGCATTATTCGTTTTGAATTTTCACGAACATTTGGGGGTTTTGAATTTTAGCACAATGGTTGTTTTTCATTAATAACCCAATTATTTCATTTTAATTTAACTTTTATACCTTGTTGAATGAAATTGGGTATTCCCATAACTATTATGCTTGGGTGAGGGTGTGTGAGAAGCCATTGCTCATCGGGTTATTTTGGTCATGGGTGATAAAATGTTTTAAAATTAATTTTATTATTTTATATTTGTATGTTTATATTGTTAAGTTTTATTAAACTAGTTAGAGTCATTAAATACTTTAGTGATTCTATGTGATGGATGGTAGTTAGTGTAACTCAACTATTTAAATTTAATTTCAAGTTTACAAGTGTTTTAATGTGATTATATGTATATATATAAATATATGTAATGTTTGAGATTAATTATGTTAATGTTCATGATATTGTGGAGAGCTAGGCTCGAGGTTGGATGGCATGGCCATCAGTATTTGGTGATGTTGATAATAGGTTGACTGAGGCCAGTATTTACTTGGGTGGTTTTGAAAATTGGATCGGGCATCGTGGACGTCTTTTTGAGGCATTGTGACTGTCATGTTGGTCATGGCTTGAGATACGTGGATGGCATGGCCCTGGGATATGAAAAACATATCAATTGGAACATGAGGTGTTAGAGACGTTGTGGCCTGGGTATTTTATTTGGGTGATTTCCAGTCACCTGTGATGGAATAAAGCTTCTTGAGTAATGTTCACATAGTTTGAATATGTGATGAGGTTGTTTTGACCACTCCTGTGAGTATAATCCCCCGATAGTTGTGTTTTTGGTACTATTGGTTAGGCTGTGCTTGTTGTAGGAAGCCACATGGAAGGTGAGGAGCCTTCAATAGGTAGCGATGATGATATATGGTTAGGGGAAGAGGCTCACCCTGATTGATGGTAGACATCTGTGTTTTTCTAGTTAGTAATTTCAGGGAAGACATCATTGTTCCTATAGTTATCATTTTAGGAAACACATTGTAGTACGTCCAGTTTTTGTGCCTTAAGATGATGTGAGCGTCAAAGTATCGGTTTGATGGAACGAGATACTTTTTTTGGGGCATGTATTCGAGACATTTTTACTTGAAACATGAGGTGTCGAGAGAGACGTAGTGTCGGGTTACACATTTGAGGTGGAACCAGAGGGTTCATCAGAACATTGTGACTAAAGGGGTACTTTGCCCCATGGGCCAAGGATACTCTTTTCTTATGAGATTTTGGCATTGGTTGAAGATGGTGACACTCTCTGGTGGCTGTTGACAACTAGTGGAGTTGTATTTATTACATCATACTATTTACTCTACTTGATATGTATATCATCTTAATCACTTATAATAGGTATGAAACTTTGGGTGGTATCCTATTTAGATTCATCTCACACCCTATACATGCCCTTTAGGAAGTGTTTAGTATTTATGGATTTTTGTATAGGTAAAGGATTAGCCTAAGGAGATGGATCTTAGTATTGTTGGAATAGAGATTGTCATGGACCTTGAGCATATACCTAGCTAGAGTTTTACTTCCATTTTGATTTCACTCCTGAATAAACATGATTATTATTATTTTGTTTCTATAGTGGTTATCCATGGGTTCCCATTGTGTAATGACATGTATGAACTTATATTGATGCATGCCATGTATGTTCAATGGAAGTTACTAGTGGTGTTTATAATGTTGTTCTGTTTTATTTATGTTTTAGTTGTTTCTATATTTATTCTGTTGTTTATTGATATTGAATATGCTTCCGCTATATTGGTCTAGCTTGATTCTATTGGTTCATTTATTTTCCACTGCATGTTATGCTATTATGATCAGACTGGTACAATTATCTTCATCCTAGAGGGAATAACCACCCCACTATACCTGATTATGCCCTCCTTACTAGTCGGCAGGCTTTGGCTTTTGGGTAGGTGTTCCTAATGTTAGTGAAACCAAGCCCATTTTGCACTGTTCGGGTGGCTTTATCGGTCAGGATGTTACAAAGTGATATGAGAGGAGGTTTGTCTTGACTGGGATTTAGTAGTAGAGTTTCACTGGCTATTAATGAGATCAAGACTTCCTTTATTTGGGTTGGATTACTATTTGCTATATGGTATACTGGTGATATGTTGTTGTTGGAACTATATTTTGATCTCATGCTTGGGTGCCTGCAGCACCATATATGATGGATGGATTGAGTAAATTTCAGTGGGTTATACAATTTGGATTTTTCTGACATTACACTTTTGATGATGTCAATTTTGGCGAATCACATGGATTATAATGATTATTGATTTTGATATGTGACCCTTGACTGATGTGGTAAAGAAGAATATGACCTTATCCCAGTAAAGAATGTCATGGTTTCTTGGTTTTTTATAGGCATGTTTTAGGGTATATCAATTTCATTTATTCTTGTATTCCTTGTGAAGTGATAGTACCATTTGAATAATATCAACTTTCTTGATGTGATAGAATTATTTGTTTTATGCAATGTGATATTCCATGATTTATATATTTTTAGAATTTCATATCTCAAGGGATTTGGGCCTGGATCCTATATGAGCAAGCATGTATTATGGTGGGGGTGAATTTTATCACCAGGATTGGGTGATTCAACCATCAGTTTGAGACAATGATGATTGTCAGGATGGGCATGGACTAGGGATATTGTGATACCTAGATCTGTTGAGGGTGTGTTAGGAGGCAAGTATATTGGTATGTTGTGCGCACGGTTGTAGTGGGGGAGATTCAGGGTAGCTATTATGCACTACCTCATATCTTATTTCCCTATCTAAGTTATATATATGTGGGGGGGATGTCTGGACATTTCTGGTATTCAGCAAGTTCCTCCTAGATGAATCGATGAGACATTAGGTGGGTGATTGTAATATGATGTAGGAGCATGATCAGGTTCAGACCCTTAATAGTCTTCTAGAGCATAAGCCGCAGGTACAGGGACAAGGACAGGATTATGTTTGGGATCCAGTGTAGCATGTGCAGTTGCCAGGTTTGACAGTGTTTGGGTCATGGCTAGATGACCAAATCTGATCTAGTCTGGTACATTTTATGCAGTGGATCAACAAAGGATATCAGGATATAGAGTCCTCTATGGCATACCTAACTTAGGTGTTCCATTCATAGCACCCACCACTTTTTTAGGTTGAGGGTGTTCTGCAGGTAGCTGAAAACTGTATTGAGATCATACAGATAATTTTCGAGATGCTTGAGATGCCTCCAGGAAAAGGGTACAAGTTGGTGACTTATATGCTCAAATAAATAATGAATAACTGGTAGGATTTGTTAGTTCAGTCTCCCAGACATGAGTGATTAGCCTATAAAAACATTGAGGACAGATTCGTCAAGCACTTTTTCCAAGAGACACTGAGGTTAGAGAGAGAACGAGTATTCTTGAAACTTCAATAGGGCGATATGTCCATCAAGTACTATACATCTACATTCATAGATATTCTTGAAATTTCACTTGGTACGGTAATCGATGAAACATCAAGGGTGAGTTGCTTTGAAGATGGATTATGGATCGCAATTCCGTTGTAATTAAGCATCTTTAAGATGACCTCATTCTTAGAGGTTGTGAATCAGGTGTTCATAGTTGAGGGAAACCTGATGTACATGTCTAAAATGGGTCTTGTGGAAGCTTTAATAGATAGTTTATATGGAAATAAATGAGGTTAGGGTGTCTTCCAGTATGGATGTCAGACCAAGGACTTAGCTAGACCACCTCGTAGTAGCTCAGTAGTTGTTTTATTTCATTGTGGGAAACCATGGCATGTATAGAATCAGTGTGATTGGAATCCAAAGGAGTGATGAGGATGTGGATAGGTCAGTCATTTCAAGAGGTTCAACAAGAATCCTTCTCATACAACAAGTAATCAGGGACAAATGTAGATTGTGGAATCTGAAGTTGGTTCAGTATCGGTACAAGGTGAGGGTATCCAAGGTTCAGCTACACACAGAGGATGTGGTAGAGATAGTGGGACCCAACCAAGGGGTTTCTGATATGTGAATGGAGTTTCACCATAGGGAGTACATGATTTAGGCATCCATGGTTCAGTTCAGGTGTCATCCCTGGAGTTGTGAGGGACTAAGATGGCTAGTGAGCCAACTATGGTCAAAGGTACTTCGCAAGTGTGGCTGTGATTTTTTAATCTTTGAATGACCTATTAAGGCATGTAAGTTGTGGGTAAACAAGGTGAACATGATATATATGGGATGAACAGATGTTGGTCAGGGGGTTTCCACCATCTTAGTAGTGTGATTATATATATATGTGTGGTTCTTGGAAACCAGATCATCATTGGATGCATATTTTGATGTGCCTTGGGCATTAGGAAATCTATGTGATGTGGGTTACATAAGGTTCCTAAGGCATAGTGGCATCAAGTATGCGATTTTGATTGAGGTGAAAGGCACCAGGTTGATTTTAGCATACAAGGGATGCAACAACTCATTATGCAATGGGTGCCATGGGTTTGAGGCATCCATTGATATGGTGTGTGATATGATTGGGTGTTGGAAGTTACACGAGAGAACCTGATGTGGTTAAGGGGTGATGATGCAACACATGAGGACTATGGGTCCATAAATAGGTTGTTGGATCTTGATTGATTTGATATTTTTGAAATAATTGTTATAGAATGTTCCTTCCCCACCCCTTTAAGGGAAATTCATGGATGAATTGCTTTAAGGGGAGGTTTGTAAGAACCTGGTTCTTCCTTTGAGGTATGAAATTCTTTTCATCAGGTTGTTTTTGATGAAATAAGAGAAAACTGTGCAATTATTGGAATTTTTTGGTTACAAGTCATGTACTCCAAGTACATGTCATGTATTTCTTGGCCATGTAATTGGCATACATGGCATGTAGGGTTTTTAGAATGGGTGTGAGGTTTTACCATGTACATGACATTTACTGCCTATTACACACCATGTAGTCACGTCTGAAATAACTAGATAAAAATTGGTTGTTAAATGAATGTTAAAAGTACCCATGTGGCATGTAGTCCATGTACACGCCGTGAATTTTAATTTTTTCGATGAAATGGGATGTTGAATCAGTTTTTATAGAGGGATAGATCCATCATTCTAGGTAACAGAAATAGTAGTTCTTGATGGGAATTCTACTCTTGATTCATTATTCAAACCTCAATTCCAACATCATCAGATCCATTTCAACCACATTAGTATGTTTTTGATTCTTCTTAATCAATTATTCATGATTTCACCTCTCAACCAAGATATTGAGGGTTGATATATTTTATCATTTTTTAGATATACCACATTCTATAATAAATTGGACACCAAAACAGGATGACGAACCACATATGAGTGTGAGGTAGGTGTTGAATGCTTCATTTTGTGTTTTCACAGACATTTGGGTATTTTTAGTTTTAGCACAATTTTGTGTTTTAGAGAATAACCCTATTATTTCATTTTAATTTGACAATTATACCTTGTGGGATATCATTGGGTATTCGCTTATCTATTATGCTTGAGCGAGGTCGGGCGAGTGGTCGTTGCTCATTGGGTTATTTTGCTCGGGGGTTCTAAAATGGTTTTAAATGGATTTTCTTGATTTATATTGGCATGTTTAAGTTGTTTAAGAATTATGAAGCTTGTTAGAGGCATTCAAGGCCATAGTGCTTCTATGTGATGGATCGTAGTTAGTGAAACTCAACTATTTAAATTGAACTTACTTCTTATATGTGTTTTATGTGATTGTATATATATTTTTGTAATGTTTAGGAACACATATGATGATGCTATTGATATTTAGAGGGATTGGATCAAGGTTAGATGGCATGGACAATGGGACTGGGTGATATTTTTCACATGTTGGGAAAAACCAGATTTTTTTGGGTGGTTTGGACAACGAGATTAGGAATCACGGATGTCGTATTGAGGTTGTGTGTCTTTCAGGTTGGGAATGTTCTAGGATACATGGATGGAATGTCCATCGAATTTGAGTAACATGGTCATAAGGACATGAGGTGTCAGAGATGGTGTGCCTTGGGTTCTTTATTATTGTGATTGCTACTATCCTGTGATGGCTAAAATTCTTTTGAGTCATGTGCACACAAGGTGACTCTATGATGAGGTTTTTTTGACCACTCGTGTGGGTATAGGCCCTCGATAGTTGTGGTTTAGGTAATATTGGTATTTTATTCTTGAAGTAGGAAGCCACATCGAATATGAGGATCCTTTGATTGGTAGTGATGAGGCTACTGGGTTAGGGTATGAGGTATTGGTTTGATTGAGGGAAAACATCACTATTTCTCAGATTATTCATTTGACTGCAGACATATCTATTACGTTGGTTATTATTTGAATACATGCATCATTGATCCTCTTCTTTTCATGCCATGTGAAGATGTGATATTCCTAGACGGGTCCATGTGACCAGTATACTTTTGTTTTGACATTCCATTAGGATGTTCATACTTGAGACACATGGTGTTAGGAGGAACATAGTGCTAGGTTACCTATTTGAGGAAGAACCTGTTGGTTCACCAAGACATTGTGACTATAGGGGTACCTTGGGCCATGTTCCAATGACTCTATTTTAATTCAAGATTTCAATGTTAGTCAAAGAATGTGAAACTCCTTGGTGGCTGATGAGAACCAGTGGAGGGGTTTTTATTTATTTAATCGTAGTATTTAACATACGTGATATGCATGTTTGCTTAAACACTTATACTATGTACACACCATTGGGTGATATCCTACTGAGATTTGTCTCACACCCTACACAGGCCCTTCAAGATGCATGTATACTTTATTATATAAGGTATAGGTAAAGGATCAGCCATAGGAGATGGATCATTGTAATATATGGCATGGAGATTAGCATGGACCTTGGTTTATGCCTATCTTGAGTTTTTATTCCATTTATCATTCACTTCTGTATCATCATGCTTATTATTATTATATAGAAAAAATGGTTAGCCATGGGCACCCTTCGTGTATTCAAATGTATGACCTACTATCAATGCATTCATTTTTTGTTCAATGGAAGTTAAAAGTTGTATTTATCAGACTAATATTTTTTACATTCTACTGTAGTTTTTTCTATTATACTTATACTCTTTATTGTTATTGAATATGCTTCTGCTCTGTGGGTTTGGTTCCAGTCTATTGAGTCATTTATTTTACACTACATGTTATGCTATTATTCTTGGACCGACACCTTTATCTTCCACCCAGAGGGAATACCATCCCTACTATACTTAATTACATCCTCACTACTAGTAAAAAGCATGTGGTGTTTGGGGAGGTCTACCAAATGTCAATGAATCCCGGCCCCTTTCGTACAGTTCAGGTTGCTATTCAGGGTGGGACATTACAGGTACCATCCTTGTATAGCCCATGTACAGTTTATCTCAAATACCCTCTAATATGTTTACATTAATTATAGAAACTACCAAAATATATACTTGATTTTTGTACATAGAACCAATTTTCCTATATTAATATAATATAATCAGTCATATTTTATTTATATTTACTAATTCATTATAAGATCCATTATTCTCAAATTATAATTAATCACCTATCATGGTGAATATAAAACCACCACTATAGTTTTAACCTTCCTACACAATATGTGTCTCTCAAACATTATTTTTCCATGAACTCTTTTAGAACATATTCTTATTAAAACTTCTTCTTCATCTAGGACATTAACATAACCCAAGTCAAAATTTCTCCCACTATCTAAAATTGATATTTGTACCCTTCTTATAAATATATTATATCATTTCAGTATAATTTTTTTATATCAGGGATTTATATAAAATCCTTAGAAACATTTAGGATAATTACCTTAGATACATATTATGATATTCATTAAGCATGTTTTTTATTAACTTAGAAAAAACAATCGCTTTTCATATACTAATATGGATTATGAAAAAAATTGATTTAATTCATAAGATAACTCATATGATATCCAATTTTCATTATAGCTTGGAATATGTTAACGGGATAATGCCACTATTTTTGAATCATGTCTTGAAATGATAATAGAATTTTTTTCATAAATTATTAAATCTCATAATTGATAAACCTTTAACTAACATCATGAATTCTATGTGTATAATAAAATTTGAATTTGATAATTTGTCTATGATGAATTTTAATTATCAATGTATGCATATAATAGTCATTATCAATCCACCTATTACAAAAATAATGGCTTTGATGTGTATAAGAAATTGTATGATTAGGAATATATCCACACTATGTTTTCAAGATCAATGATTAATTGGTCAAGATATTCTTTAGCTCAACGGCCCAAAGAAAATTATATGTCATTAAAATTAATTTTCATTACTTTACATTCAATTCCTTAAACCTTTTATTGTATTATAATGAAATATAATAATTTACATATAAATTATATTTGTAAAAGTTCATGCTCTCTAGTAAAAATAATTACGAATAAATTTTGGATTATCATTATTTATAATGGTTTATTTTTTCTAAAAATATATAAGTAAATGTGATGATAATATCTATTGTTTTATCTCCAAAGATTCTAAATACTATACTGAGTATATACATTAACGATTCTTTAGCTTTGACTAAATAAAGAAAAAAAATTCCATAATTGGTAATATAAGTCTTATATATTATATTCATCAGATATTTCCAATTATTTACGAATTATTGAAATATTATTTTATTGTGAAACACAGAAAATAACATATATTCCCAAAATATAATATTGTTTCCTTCTGTTCAATGGATATGTGAAATAAATTTTTTTACTACTCAATAAAAGTTATAATAGAATCGTTAATATTGGAAATTATAAGGTTTTTACATCTCATCATTGACTTTGGAATCACCTTTTATCAAATAATTGGTCAATTCACCTTAATTCTTGTATCATTTATATACTTACATAGTTAATATACATGGATACAGATTTGTAATACATATTTTGTATCTAATACTCAAGAATTAAAATAGAAATATCGCATAAAATGATGTTTATAAACTAAGTCGAATAATTTGTTTTCATCTACTTCAATTCATTGAATTTTATCTTCTATAGACTTATATCAAGAAAAGAAAATAAAATATCCTATTATATTACTATTTTACCCTTTCACTAGAAGAATGTTTTGAAGGTTCCTTTGTTTCATGATTTCTTTTAGGCTTTTTACCTTATATTTTAACTTGGTCATCGCAAGTTTTACATATAATTTTATCTTTACGTTGTTATATTCATGTAAAAAATTAAACAAAAGTTAATGATTAATTTACTTAATATTGGTTGTTTTAATATCCTAAATAAATTATAGTAATTGGGTGATAAATATATAATAATGTGATGTACTGAAATATTGTTATACATATTTCAATTTCCATGTTTTTAATGTAATCATCATCACATTCATTCCAGGCTTCACTTTCTCCTCATATAATACTTGGAGATGAGAAAAAAAATATCCTGTAAGATTATTTTCCACCCTAACTTTTTGAGATAGATTAATAGTATATGGGGATTCTGACACATATAATTTCTTTCCTATCATAGTAATTTGTTCATGAAACTATACTACACATAGAAATTTGTACCGATTATGACATGTTATTTTTATAATATAGATTATAGTGTAAATGTAGTATCACATACATTTTTTTACAAAAATTAATCATAATTATATTAGTACTTTTATATTGATTACCAGTCATTTGAATGTTCTCATGTAATATCTTAAATGTTTTCAACTATTTTTACGAAATTCTTGTAGCCCTCAAAAAATAGATTTAGCGTACTCAGTCACTTCAATATAACAGTGTCAGGGACCCTTAAAACCTCTCATATTAGTCCAAGATATATCTATAAAACCACACAAAGATTCATGAGGTAGGATTTTAGTTGTACAGCTACACTAACTCATGTATCCATTATCTGTTGAGTGAAGTCCCATGTCCTATAAAGGATATCATTTTAATGATTAACTCTTTTCATCAAAAGCTGCAAAAAGATAGATATAGATATTTATTTTCATCTCAATTTAGTCAATTTTACCCATAACTATAATAATAACTTACAAATAATAGGAGTAACCTTTATCTAGGACTGACAATCACCTCATACAATCATATTTTTTTCAAAATTAAGTGATGAAAGGAGTTATGAATTAATATTTATTTGATGGTTTTAATTATTCTAATGATACATAATATATTTCTATTTAATGATTCATATTATATGTAACCAAAATAACATCTTAACAATGCTATAAAAATTTAATCATTCACCATATATGTTAATTTTTTCTACACATACCCACTTATTATTTTATGTGATTACCCGTTTAAATTTGATATACAAAAAATAGTAAAACCGACGTAAATTAAGTTAAACGGCGTGATCACGAGTGACTGGTCTTGGTTGATAAATTGAGATAATAATGGATCAAACCAGACACTATGGTAACTCATTGAGTTACTATTCATGCAACTTGATTTACAATGCCCACTCATCGAATGTTCCAAATAAATCTATGATATGTTTCTAAATAAGGGTTTTAACATTTCCACTTTTAATCTTTATCATCATACAAAAATACTCCCACATAGGCAAGGGGATCTAAATAATGTTGAATAAAAATATATAAATTTTATCTGGACATGTATTCCTTAAATATATAATGACGCAAAATATGATACAATGATCATAATTTAATAAATAATTATTACAAAACATAATTTATAATAACAAAATAAAATAATAATAAAACACCACACATCCATTAGTTAGTCTCAAGATCATGATCATGTGGTGGTAATTAATGTCTCATAAATAAATAAATTTTTTAATGATTTCACCATATAGAAATGTTTTTTTATTTAAAATAAATTTTATTTAATTTTAATTCATAATCAATTTTCACACGGTCCTACCAAAATTATATTAAATTAAACATATTATTTTAGATTTTTCTATAATTATTTGGTCTCAATGGGTATTTCAAAAACCACCATAAGCAGTCTCAGATCATGAAGAAATACCTAGAAAGGTCGGATGGGTTGGGATGAACCCATCTCAGACTGCCGAATATTTCGATGATCTTGTAGAGATGCTATGTTGTTTGTGCATAAACACTCGTATTACATGATGTGTACAATGGGTAGGTTCCCCTCATGGTGTGCCGCCAATAAAATTAAATAATTTTTTTTTTAAAATCATCAGCATAGTCATGCCACATCCGCAAAAAGGTATATTCAATATTCTGGGTAGGGGATGACTAAACCACCCAATATTTAAAAAAAATATATAATGCATTACATGGTCACTACAAGAATCTAAAACCCCTAATAGTGGGGGGATGTGTATTTTTAATTAATGGCGGGGGGGGGATAATTCCACATAGCAAGTGAGCCTCCCCCTTAATTCATTTTTTTTTATTTTTGTAAATCCTATGAGGCACTGAACTTTCCAAAAGCATACATTTTGGGATTGAAAAATATTCTTGGGGGGAAGGATTCTCCTCTCTAAAGAAATATGCATATATATATATAATATATATAGTATATACATATATATGTCTTTTTGTGTGTTATATATCATAATATATATATATATATATATATTCAATATATTTTCTAAATAAATTCATCATTTACTCAAACTTACTCGATATTGAAGCTCGGCCAGATGGATCCCACACAGGTAGGATTTCAGTCATCACCTCAGACGTGAAGCCACTGATAATCGAGGATATAATCATGTACCAATATAATAAATCTAAAAATTTATATTCATTTATTGTTTTTATCCTAAACCATTATAATTTTTATCTTTTAATTACCATATATTAGAATTATGATCTATGATCAATGTGCCATTTGTAGGAGCAGAACATTAGTGATTATATATTTTCGAAAAAAAATGAATATTTAATATTTAATTCATCTTAATAAAATTATTGTTTCCCACTAATACCAATTGAATGATACCCAATAGTTGAATAACACTAACACATTTTATTTTTAAAATATTACCCCCTTGTTTGTTTTTAAACACCTAATCCAATATAAATGGTTGGGATTCATCCACAGATCATTTGAAATTTAATTCATTATTAAGAATAAAAATGATAAATTAAATCAAAATCACACCGCAAAAAAATTTCAATGGAATCATGTTTTGTTCATTACTAGATATCATTTCTCAAAGGAACTAATGTCATTTCCCTATATATCATCCACATCTGCTTCAAGAGACTATAGGTATGTCGATATGTCGTTTTAAGTTCTATCATACATAATTGATGATTATATATATGTATTTTCAATTTTATAAGAGCTGTTCATACGATCAGGGATGAAGAACATGGATCAGGGTTCTTGGACCTATTCTTTTTCACTACAGATCTTGGGAGACTAGTGAAAGAGGATCTCAAACTCATGGGAATTAATATTCCCTTTAATTTGTGATTATCAAGAAATATAAAGGTATTTTTAAATTCCAAACAATTTCACTAATATCCCAATATAACATAAAACCTATAAATAATCCCTTAATGACAATAAATGACTTAGTAACTATATCATATATGTCATTTAAATTTCATCACCTAATTGTGACATAATATATATTTTACAAGATAAAACTCAAGTCCTTAATTCGGCTTTATTCTCCTATTAAATACTTAAAGAAACATTGAATCAAAATATTCATTTGAAAAATATTTATTTTGTATTAAATTAATTTCATTAGAATGTATTGAGTAAATAAATTCAAAATGTCATATTATAAACTTGAATAATATTGAATTTATTTATTTTATTGTGATCAGTCAAACTTGGACATAACCTGAACACATTGGTGGGGTCCACCATGTCCAAAACATTAATTCCCTTAGAATAGTATAGAGTCTTGCATTATCTTCATGAAAGACCCTCTAGGTATTTATCTCGATAGTCATGATTACTAATCATAGGCTCGGAGCATATTCTAGAAACTTATTGTGTACCCTAAAGAGATAATGTTTAGTCATAGAAATTTGAACCTCTTATGAACACACACCATAAATATGATTTTTTTTGTGTCATGGTATCACATAAAAGAGAACACACACTTCGTGACAATTCCATTTCAATATTTGTTTTTTCACCTTCATAAATGGAATAACTATTTATCACCATAGTCATAGATTCAAAAATGATTCTACCAACCTCACTAACGAGGACTAATACATCGCATCCTTCCAGAAGATACAAAAACAATCTTGGCCATTCAATCAATACCATAAAACCAATTACACAGCCAATGGAAGCTTACTCATCATAACACAAATGTTATGGTTTTCAACTTGATAATTACATAATCAAATAATATACACTAATAATGATCTCATTTCAAGTGACCAATACATGTGTATATAGATAGGTGTTACTGATGAAACTCAAAACATGTGTTTTTCTACTGGTGGGCCAATCCTCGTAATCTCCAATACTCATGATCACCAAGTATAGTCTTTATGATAAGAGGTATACAATATTATGATCTCCAGAACATGATAGAAAAATAATACATATATATATATACATTAAGTATGATGTATCTAGACCATAGGACATACATTTATGATTATTGTCACAATTTCTTAAGGATAGTTTTATATTATGGAAACCTCAATAACCATGTTGATATGAAACAAACTATGGAAATTACCATGTAAATAGTGGGTTCATAATTTTAAACACTATTATGGTTAGTATAAATCATTTATATCTTTATGTATACAATATATGGTTATCAAAAACAAATAATCAAGTTGTGTATAGGGAAACCACTCTTACAACATGAAAAATTTGAGAAATTAAAACCAGTGTGTTGCATTAATTTCAACACCGAATGAGGAATACCATCCTATTAGTGAATATAAATTGTGTTTTTGGTGTTCCAGATGAAATTCTATGAATTATAATTTATCCACCAACTGGCATATTGTGTCTGAAGAAAAATGCAAAACCACTAGAAACCCATCGGTGAATGTTGGATTTTTTCTAGACACCTCAAGGCCATTACCTTCCTCAACTCCTCAATATTTAGTTCTTAAACCCTCATTAAATATACACCATACACTAAAAACTAATATCAAAGTATAAAAAAAAGGGAAAATATAAGTTTATAAATTCATAATATCTCATACATTGAAATAATAATAGGATGTTGTAGTTCTCCTCCTCTAACGATTTCTTATACTCATGAAGTACCTTAAAAGGATTTACTATAAAAAATAAATACATTGAGTTTGAACATCTACATATCACTCCAATGTATACTATTATATATATCCCTAATTCCATAGGATTCATAAAAGTGTTATCATCTTACCTTGATTGACATTCTCACCTTTGTCTACCATATGTATAGGGTTCTCCTCCTATGATCTGTCCGGACCCAACTCAACATCCTCACAATCACTGACATGAATATGATCAAGAATGTACTTCTAGATTTGTGGAACGTGAAATAGGTCATGTATAACATAGTATTTATGTAGATGATTTAGATGATATGAAACCTCCCTAATAAACTCAAGGAACTCAAAATATCTATCATTGTGCATTGGTAGTTTCCCCTACTTCCTCAAACGTAAGTGGACCAACTGAGGAGTGAAAATTAGAAATAGCTAATCATCCTTAAAAAATCATAATGTCTCCTCCAATGATTATAATATGAATTTCACAATATTTGAGCTATGATGAAACTATTCTGAATTATTTTCAATCTTTAGTAGATCTTATATAACAAACTAGGTCCCACAACTACTACCTCACAAGCCTCATGCCAATCAATCTGTGAAGGAAATTGAATCCTATTATGGTCCTTGTAGTGAATAATATAAATTGAATCCTAATTTTTATTATGAAAACACAACCCTAGATATGTGATCATCCCAATATCCATCAATATTTAATGCCCAATCCTGAATCATATCCATCAGTATGATAATACTATGCTTGGAATGTGTGTATATCGAGGGATGGTACATTATGAAAAATCTATGCAAAGCCCCTATATACTTATAAAATCCCATCCAAAATACTGACATAAAACATGTGTCTCTTTCAGATACAATGCTCATGAAAACTCTGTCCAAGTTTACTATCTCATAGATATAATTTTTTCCTAGATCGTCTATTGAGTGAGTCTCCTGTATTGTTAAGAAATCGGAAACCTTCATTATTCGATTGAAAATCACCAAGACAACATCAAAAATCTTTGGGGTCCTAGGAAACCCGGTTAAAAAATCTATTATGACATCCTCCCACGACCTAAAGTGTATTAGAAGTTGATACAAAAAATCACTAGGACATTGGCGCTCAACCATTATCATCTATCAGGTAAGGCATCTGGAAAAAATTCCCCTATTATCCATATCCCCCAAAAATATTGCATGAATTCATGATACATCTTTATTTCTCCAAGATATGTCACCCACATAACTGAATATAATTATGTCACCAGATCCTACCCAATGGAAGCATACACTATATCTCTCCCATGAATGAGTATCACATCGTCATCAACGAATGACCACCTTGTTATCAGGTCACCTCTAGCTAGTTTTTTTCAAATCACAACACACTACAGTTTAGTCTCTTGTCTGCCCATTACCTAGTTTAACAAATTATAGGGATCCTTGATCCAAAAAAGGCATTAATCCTCTAATAATGTAACAATACCACTTGATACTATTTTCCCTTAGGAGACCACTAACCAAGATATTAAAATAATTTCATATTATAGCTATGATAAAGTTATACAAAATTACCTTTCCCTAGTGAATAATCCATCTAAGTGTTAAACATCTATAGATACTCTACCAAACACATTTTCCATAGATTTAGGTCTTTTTGTGTAAAGTTATTAAAAAAGATATTGTGATTAATTTAGACAACAAACCTCTCACCAAAGAGGTGGTTCTACGAACACTTCCAAGAAAGGACAACAACATCTATATCTAATTCATGGTTAGGTAATTTATTCTCATGGGGTCCTAGATGACATGACCCATGGGATATTACCCATTGTCTATGTAACATTACTACTCCCAAACTATGATCAATGTATCACAATATATAGTATTGCTGATCCATGAACCAGGAAGTATCAATTCTATGTTGGGACCAATTTTAGAGAAATTATTGTTTGAATGTAGTTTGTCAGAAGATGTGTCTTTTTATTTTTTCCATTATGAAAAATAAAATTACTTTTTTATTTCTGGTGATCTTATAAAGGATTTTCAGATACATAAGATCAATAAAACTTTTCTTGAGAAAGTTGACCAACTAATGTTTTATATTATGAATATTTTTATAAGGTGATCTTGTTATCAGAATTATCATTTCGAAATGGAGCTATTTGGAATGGAACATGAAGATGATTCATAAGTAGAATATCCCTGGCGATATTTGACTTAAAAATTAAATTTATTCTATATCTATCTTAATTTTCTTAACATCATGGACAACCACGTGATATTTTATTATGTTCAAGGGACATAGAATTTGATTCGGGTGAAGGGGTTCTATTATAATTCATCTATAAATTTGATGATTATTTTATGATCATTTAACGTTATTAAATTATAAATAATTTTCATGATATAAGTTTAAGTTTTTAGATGAAAAGATAAATGAAATTTTATGGTGTTTCATGGATATTGATTTTTTCTAGATGAAAAACATTAGACTTCCTAAATAATATCAGATAGACCATATTTATTATTAAAAATGAGAAGAATTATTAACACTGATCAATTAGTTATGTTTTTTTATTGATCAATATGAATATTTTTAGAGACTGATCCATCATATGAGTTTCAAAGACATATCTCTTAGATGAGTTGATGATTCTGATTCATCAGATAATCTCTTTGATATTGATAAGTCATTAGAAGATGAGTTTCATCAGATGAGGTTTTATAGGAATAATAAGTAGTTAAAACATTGAATAAAGTGGATACTAAGCTAAGAAAAATACATTTTGTTACCATACAGTTGTTTCAGGGATCTGATGTTTTTAAAAGGTGAAATGATGCTGTAAACCAAGATTTAAATGGTTTGTAGAATCTGAGTGTAAATTTTTTTATTTTACTTGTTTTGATATGGGTCAAGTGAACCAGAATGATAAATGGAGATATGGACTATGATGTTGCATGCTATCAATTTTCAGACACAACACTCGTAAAGTTCTAATTCCAGATTAACTGAAAATTAATATGATTTTTTGAATTAATGAATATTGTAAAAGATATTAGAAGAGTTGATAATAATTTAGAAGTGGTAAAATTAATTTAAAATGAATGTGAATTTCAAAAATCATAATATTCATTGAGAGGGAAATTAACTTCAATTTTTTTCATTTTATATTTTGAGTGAATCTGTATAAAGGGGTCCATGTACATCTTACTCTGCCTCTATTCATGTGAAAGATGGTAGATATTTGGAGTCTAGGTTTTTGAACTGTTTCCAAGATGGAACTTATGGAGTAAATTTTACTGTACAGAAGAAATTAATAGAGAAGTGTTGGTCAAGAATTATCAGATCGGTCAAAGAATTCATAATGATGGATGCTAGAGAAATATAGTAATGGGAAAAAATGGTGTTATTATTTACTAAAAAAAATTGTAATAACTCATTATCAATTAGACAAATCATATAGAGGAATCAAATAGAGTTATCTGACTATGTTTTTATATGAAGTTTAGAGAATATTTTGTTACCTTTTTTTGGGTATAAAAGAGAATAATTTTTCTTACATGCACTATTGTATTAATTAGAGTGCTATGAATGTGTAAATGTATTTATTACTTTATGTATCCACTCAAAAAGGTTTTTTTCTACTATATTGTGTGGTATTAGATTATATTGAATACATACTAAGGAATTGATTCTCTTATAGATAATTTAAATACTTGTGTTCTTGTGAATGATTGAATTTTTTTTAAGAAAAATCATAAATCATTAACAAGATGGGAAGTTTATTTCAAAATAATGATAGAATAATAGAAAAAGGTATCACTGATTCACACGCACACCTCTCATTGATTACTCTGATCCTACATAGTACTTTTTAATTACTATCAGAGTGAAGGTTCTCTTCAATTACTAATTTGATGAATAATGAAGAGAATCTTTAATGGATAATTTGAATTTTGTGAATGGTAAGGGGTTTCCAGTTTTTGGTGTAATGAACTACCATATCTAGGAAGATAGAATATTCTCATATCTTAATTCTCATGGTTGTTATGTTATGAAATATTTTATAGATAGATTTTTCCCCATGTTGTATATCATCCTCTTAAAATTTTTGTTAAAAAAATTATTGAGAATTACGGAAGGGATAAAAAATCATTATTCTATTCACTATTTAAAAGTTACTTTATTATAGTAAAAGAAGTTGGATCTGCCAAATGTAAAAATGAGAAGTTAAAAAATATCTATGAAGGAAATATTTAAGTGAAGAGGGAAGAGATATATATTTGGGTGATAAATTATAAATGTATCAAAATGGGTGGGTATGAATCTACTAGTGACTTATTTTTAAGGTTTAATGATATTATAAGAACCACAAGATTTCATGGTTAGAATCTAGAAGATTCAACTATACTTGAAAAGATCTTATGAATTTCATCTCATAATTTTTCTTCCAAAATTAAATATTTCGAATTTATGGACCATAAAACTCTATCTTTGATGGCTTACATAACACTCTAATTAAAAATGAATTGATAATAGAGATATTAATGAAAATCAAAGAAAAATTTGATCTATAAATTTAATTAAAATCTACTAATAAAGGAAAATATTAAATGATTCTTAAAGATGAATAACTTTGTGACTATAACATTGAAGATGATATTAGTAACAATTATTATGATTTCATGTCCTTGTTTTCTAAAAATGTAAAAATAGGCACATTAAATTACATAGGGAAGTTACCTCTAAAAAGCATTGGTTGTAGAGGTATTAGTCATTTTATTAAAATTTTCATAGAAAAAAAGATGATGAATAATATGATGATAATGAAATAAATTCAATAAAGTAATTTAAAAAACATGTTGATAAATCAAAATATAATATCAATTTATGAGATAAAAATTTATCCAATTCCAAAATGAGATATTTTTTTCTATGGACAGTGAACATGATGATTGTGAAGATAAACATGAGAAATTAACAAATGATTCTTGTGAACAAACATTTATGGAAAAATTTAACGATGAAATGTTTGTTGATGATGAAAATAGTATTTATGATGAAGAAGAAGAAACATAGGTAGAATATTATTTGAAAAGAGAGTTTAAATAATGTCTTCTATGGATTGTAGTACATGAAAGTGAAATAAATAATTTATAAAAATGAAATTTATACAAAAAAAGTTATAAATATTTTCTTGAATATATATCTATGTCATTAGAATAGACAAGTCATTTGAAGAAATCTCTTGAAAATGAAAAGAATCAGAATGAAAAATTTTAGGCAAAGATAATATTTAAGGAGGAAGAGCTAGAACGTATTCAATAAAAGCTCCATAAAACATAGCATGGAGTTACAAGATTCCAAAAAAACTATGTCTGAAATTGTTGAATGTTCTAAGAAGGGTGAAACAAATAATGATCAACAAAATTTTCATCAAAGCGTGGAAATGTAAAAAGAATAAATTAATATGATTAATAAATTTTTTAAAATCATGTATATAACCAAAACAATTTTTTTTCAAAATTTCAAAGTTTCAAAACATTCAATGTTCGAATCAATCATATCTAATAATAGTGAGGCTATTGAATATGGGATTAAATCCTTGTTGAAGAATAAAATTTAAAATGATGGTATATGTTTCGAGGATTAATAATGTATTAACATGGTATTTATTATAGTAATAGAAAATTATGTCTACAACTCCATGTAGTATGAAATTTACAGTGGAACATATTCTTTTAATTCCTAGCTCTGGTATTATGGATGGTTATCCCAAACAAAAAAATAGAGTTTTTTAATCAACAACAACATACAAATCTCATTATTAATTAGAATCAAACGTTGATGGGAATTAAATCCTCTCAAAGATGTTACATAAGATATTTTTTATAAAAGTTGAAAATATATTTCCACCTTTGGAAACTATTTGTGAAAGATGTTAAAAACATAGACATCTTGAAACGGATGTATTGTTTTGTTACTGAACCATAAAAATTTATTCAATAATTATCATAAACTAGAAGTGAGTAAATTTAAAGGAAAATAAATCACTCTTGTTGTAGAAACTACTATCAAATATAATAAATTACAATGAACATGGATCTTGGATAGTTGGTTATCTTCATATATGATAGGATATATGATTCTTTTTGATAATTTTACAGATTTTAAAGAATCAAAAAAATGATGTAAGGAAATTATGAATCTCTTATAAACAAAGTTGTTTGATTTTCTATTATTGGGGATGAAAAATTAAAATCCAAAATGCCTTTTTTTAATGGGATAAAACAAAATTGTTAACTATTACACAATTATTTATGAAGGTAATAAATTATATTTCATAAAAAATGGTTTTTTAAAATTATTAGATGATTTAAAACTTGTTATAATAAGACAACACAAAAAGGGGTACTTGTTTTAAGTAGGTGATGTTTAGAATTCATATAATCTAAGAATGATTGAAAAAAATAAATTGTATCATAAAAGGTTGGTATATATGTGTCATAAGAGTATAATGATATTGAAAAAGAGAGATAGTGGTCACGACATTCATGATATGACAAGAAAAAGTTATTGGGGTTATTCCATTTTTCATAAAGGGATATTTACAATCTCAGGGCATAAGAATGTTAAAATTCATTCCAATCACCCCCTACGACTGATTCATTCTAATATTTGTGGTGAAATAATCATAAAATAAACTTTTAGAGATACGTAATTTATTTCTATCATTGAGGATTTTACATGCATTACTTTTATTATGTACTTTAAACCTAAATTGAATGTCATAAAAAAAATTAAGAGATTCAAGAGAATATAAAAAAATTTATTTTCATTAAAGAAGTTATCAACTGATAATGGTGTTGAATAAGAGAAATTAATAATTTTATATTATCTGAAAGTCATGGTATTTGTCATGATTTCAGTAAAATTTACAAAAAATGGAAAAATGTTGTTATTGAAGGAAATAATTTATGTTTGGTGGACATGGGGCATACAATGTTGATGTGGCATGGTCTTTATCACTACATATAAAGGTAGGTGATGTGTGTTGTAGTTTATATAAGAATATATATTTCTATATACCATGTTTTGATATGACTAATTATGAAATGTTCTATAATTAAATACCAATTTGGAACCACTTAAGGGTTTTTAAGAGTCCATACATCATAATAACAATTGTGTAAATCATGGAAACTTTTATCAAATAGGTGAAGATGGAATTTTTATTTTCAATCATCCCAATGGTATATGATATATATGTTTTAGCGATAAAATATTAATTTTAGTTTATTATGATGATGTTATAGTTATTGAAATGTATGAAAATGATGTTTCACAAACACATGAAGATAAGGAAGATAGGGGAGATGAGATAGTTGAGAAACATGAAAAGAATCATAATATTGGTGAATCAATGAAAATAGAATATTTAGACTCAGATATTTCTAGTGATGAGGATTAGCTTCACACATCTCATCTATGGATGAGGAAATATGTGGAAGTACAAAATATCATCGGTGGTTAACAACAAAAAAATTTAAATAATAATAACATCAAATTTTGTTCCATGTACATATTTTTAATCAAAATATGAGCCAAAATATTTTGATGACACTTTTGTGCGTCAAGAGTGAATTTATGCTATGAATTATGAGTTGTATTAGATTATGTAGAGTGGTTATTTCGACCTTATACCCAATACATATCATAAAAAAATTATTATCACAAAGTGGGTATTCTAAAAAGAGTATATTGAATATGGTAATGTTTTAACAAACAATGAACTATTGGTTTTAAAATGTTAATCACAAAATAAAGATATTGATTTTTATGAGACTTTATTCCATTGGAAAGGTTAGAAATAGTAAAAATCATTTTTAAAATTTCTTTACAATGAGGTTATAAATTTTTTAGATGGATGTTACAACAAATATTCTTAATAGAGATCTTGAAAAATACGATTATATTGAAAATATTTGACACATGAGGATTTCATAGTACATTATTTCTTCAAAGTAACTCAATAACTTTCACTACACACAACACTGAGTTGAAGTGCAACATGACTTACCAAACTAGCTGTTCAAAAGAATTTATGAATGTTATTAACTTAATTTTTAACTTTATATAATCCTTATAATTTTAGAATCCATATTATGAGTTTCTTAAGCATAATGTAAGAACAAAACAATTTTTCAGATAAAATTAGTATTTTTCAAAAAAATAAATTTTACCGCCTTTTAATGTAGAAGCATTTTTAAATAAAATATTTGAAACATTTACAAATTCAATTTGTCAAAATAAACTTCTTCTTTATAATTGGGACAAAATAATTTATTTTCAATAATGTTTTGGTGTTTTTCTGATAACTTTCATATTTGGGTGAATAGTGAAAAACACTATATTTTAACTGAAAAAAACTTTTTTAATCAAAATAAATTATATTTTTAAATTATAAATTTTAATGGTTTGGAAGTATAAATAGATTATATTTTTACCATTTAATCAAATTATGGTAATTGTAAGTAATTTCACTTTGAAATTGGACATAAACAAGTACCAACTTTTGATAGTTATTATTCCTTAAAAATATGCCTTTTGGTTATGACAGCGGGAATTAATTTTAAATTAATAAATGAAAATTTTATTTTTTGAATTTGGTAAAATAGTCTTTAGTTTTGGATTCTGAATATCGAAATTATCGTAGGGTGTATTTTTAATACTTTTTGGATAAGTTTCATATTTTGATGAATTGTGAAAATTACTAAATTTTAATTAAAAACAACTTTTTTAATTGAAATAATTAATAGTGATAAATTATGAAATTGAGTAATTTTAAAGAATAATTAGATTATTATTTTACAATTTAATCCAACTTTGGTCATTGGAAATAATTTCTTATTTAAACTGGACATAGGAAAGTGTTAATCTTTTGAGAGTTATTATTTGTTAAAAGCACATTTTTTGTTTCGACAATGGGAATTATTTTTAAATTAATTTCAGCCACTTCTGTGTTTTGAATTTATAAAAATGGATTCCATATTTAGAATCAGGAGGTCTGAATTCTGTAAATTGATATCTTTTATTTTTAGACATTTTGAATAATTATTTCGGTAAATATTTTATTTACCATGGTTAATCGATAAATCTGGTAAATAATGGTAAAAAATAATATTATAATAATACTAAATTACCATAAAACCTGTCCTAACCATATTGGTTGATACATTTCCAACCGTGGAATTTTTTTGGTCGATTTTAGGACCCCATAGATCCACTTCTATGTGATAATGACATTTTATATAAATTAAGTTAAAATAAATACAAAAATGACATAAGCATATATCTTTTATAAAAACAATTTTTACATAAGGTTATATTTGTTATGTTTTCGATTATAAATATTAATTATAAATATAAAAATATTTCTAAAATTGTTATATTTTTTATAACTTTTATACATATAATAAACTAAATTATTTATGACACAAAAATGAGGTCGTGTTTACCTCATTAATAAATTATTTAAATAAATATGACCGTAAAGACTAAAATAATACCAAACACCTGTCCAATTCTTATTGTATTATTTCATTTTGATCATGAGTCATCTTAAATTCAACTTTAGTGAGTTTTGGACCTTTAGAAACCGAAAATAATTATATAATAATTAATATTTTCAATCTTTCTTAAAGAGCCCCTCCTCCCCCTTATAAATGGACACCACTTCTAACAAATTACTCACACCTCTCAAGCCTTTTGGATCATCCAAACACTGCCCAATTTACATCCCAACATTCCACTTCTCTTCCTATAATCCTTAACTTAGGTATAAGGCAATTAAAGAGTCCTTTTTGGTTCAAACCAAAGGGAGTTACCCAAATTAACGGTAACGATTTCTCTTAGCTTCTTTTCTTTTATTTTACTTCTCTAACCCCTAACCTCTTCTTATTAATTTACTTTGTAACAAAAATAGTATCATAAATATACTAAGATATTGTTATGAGAAGAATTTGAACTACACTTACACTCACCTCCATCTAATGGGTGAAGAACATAATGTTTCTTTGGATGGCAACCAAACGCCTCATGAAACGATGATTGTTCAATTATCTCATACCACCTCTCATGGTGGCCATTATGATGACACTATAATTAAATATGATATTAATGATATTTATTTTATATATAATCTTCTGTAATTCCATTTTATAGCATACCATTATTAATTTCATGTTTTATGTATATATACGATAATTTCATTTGAGGAAGTGTGGACTACTGCCCCCTCAAAATTATATGACTCGTTCATACCATACATGGAATGTATAAAGGATGGTTTTAATGAAAATAAGTAACATATATAAGATATTATACTGTACTTTAATAATAATATACTTATGTATCATTTGGTTTTTTATTTCTTTTAAAATGCAAAATGAAATGGAAGTTGTGTTCGTGTGTACGTACGGATTACCGTTTCCACGAACGCGATGAGATTCATTTCCCCATAATATCAATTAAAGAATAAAATTCATTTTATGGTTAAAAATAATGTTTAATTACATAATATCATTCTGTATATAAATAAAATATATCATATTCATAACTAACATGACTTACATAACCAAGCATATAAAGGAGAACGAATCAGTTAACTCCGAAACAATGATAATACTAAAATGAAATATCATAAAATCATATATGATATCATATTAATGTATATGATTCATGAATAATTTAATAACAATTATTTCACCATTTTACATGAGGTTAACCTACCCACTACCAAGGAAAAGTACAAGGTATGGGTTTATTTCATAATCTCTTCATTATCTGAGGTTGTCTATACATAATTATCTAATGGGACCACGTTATCATCCACACACATGTTTATTAAAAATGAATTTCAAAACATTTTTACTATTAACTATTAAATGGGTAAAATTAATTTATACCATAATTTTTTTTATAGGAATCATTTCGTCGTTTTCAAAACACTGACCTTTTTAACCTTTTCGACCAAAATAATGTAAGAATGCCTTTTTTAACTTATACGGCTGGTGCAGATATTTTCCACCATTATAAAATCATAGAATTCCTTTAAAATATTATAAGAATGTTATAAAAGTAAATGTTTTCTTTTGTAAATATGTGACTTTTAAATGTTTTCAAAAAAAGAGATATTTTTCACAAATAGTTTTGATTTCATCTATGTCAACATCCATTGATGGATATTAAGATTAATTGAAGTTTATTTATTATGATACAAAAAATCCATATTGTATTAAAGGTTTTGTGATATGTTTTACTGTGGATGTGTTATTTTTATACCATTCATGGTTTATGAATAATTTATTGACATTTTATATTCTAGTTTTAATACGAATGTTTATGTTATGTTTAAACCTGTTCATATAAGGAATTCATTGGACTTAATAAGTGATGGGTGGAGCCCGTTATATCTCCTCGATGCATCGGTAGGTATCATTAGATAAACTAGTGTCTTGGCATAAGGCCTTGAAAAATATTATTTGTAGTCTTTCCACAAGGACTTGACAATGTGGTTATGATATTCTTGAATTATGCACTCCATCATTATGAAAGTGGTTATTGATATTCCATGTGATTATTAGACTAGTATAATATCCATGTGAATAAGTAAATGGAATTATTTCATTTTATTTTTTGCATTATTATGTTTAAGTTCATGTTTAAAAGGCTTTTTTTAGTTATACATTACCTAAAATGTTTATGCTTATTTATAAAAGTTTCTGCTATATTGTTATCCTTACTGGGAACTTGAGCTCACTCATTTCTATGTTTTATTTTTCCCGGGATGTGAAGATGTGTTTTATTAATGACCAACTAGGATAGTATGAGGGGATATGAGTGTAGTCTATGGAGACAAGATGTTGTTGTAGTTTTTCACTTTATGATTTAATGTATACTTTATGAATGTATCTAGTGACACCAAGGCTACTAAACTAATTGGTCTTTCGAGGGGTGATGTTTTGTGAACATACCAATGTTATGTAATAATTCACTGACTCTGGGTAACTGGGGTCAGGGAGTTATAGTAGGTATCAGAGAAATATTAGTATAAACATTGGAAGCTAGATTTAGATAAACTCTAATTATAGCACATAGACCTAAGATGGACTATGAGATTATTATAGAAGAAATTCCTAGAGTTTTGGTATTGTAGAGATTTTGTGAGTTCTCCGAGCAATAAAACCATGTATGAATATGAGAAGGTAGAGGTGGATCTTGGACAAATTTACCTAGGTGTAAAACATGAAAACATTGCTTTGAGCTTGAATCGAATGGTAACTGGTGCATGAAAATGGACCATGCCGCACTCTTGGTTACGACACTCCCTGGGTATATTCTTAGGATAATTATCATTTTATTTACAAACCATTAAGAAGGGTTTATGAGTATATACTTCATCAAAGAAAATATCATTATGATTATGTATTATATCCATATACCATTAAATTTACGTTATGTATTTTACAAGTTTGGAATTATTCATTACAATTCATAAACTGACCTTGTTTATGATATTGTATTGAAATGGCACCCAGTAGAAGGATTGAGAAATCGAGAAATACGTATGATCCAAAGAATAAAGAATATTCATATCATCCATGGTATTAAGCCAATATTTAGAAATGAAACACTCTCCCATGTATTATAATATTATGAATAAATATTATCATGTGTTAATAATATATGTAAAAAATTCTTTGAGTCCTATGGATTTGAAGGGATGCAAGGGAAGAAAAGAATGGAAGAGAGAAATATGGATAAATAAAAGAGGGAAAAGAATAATTTTCCCATATGTGATAACTGTGGGAAGAAACACCCTAGAACTTTCCTGAATGGATTGGGAGTATGTTATAAGTGTGTAGAAAAACAACACCATGTACGTGACTGTAAGGATAAGAAAAAGGTTTCAAATTTATAGTGTTTCATCTCCATAGAATTGAGACACTATGCGAACCAATGTCCAAATCATCAGAGTATGCCCCAAATGATTTCATTGGATAATAATCATGTTATGATACTACAATAGATGATGATTGATGATTAGAGATCTTATGTTGTTATTAGAGAGTTATGTCATTTAAGTGTTATATCAACAATGTATTGTTTATAATAATTATGGAGTATATAAGGATTTTATTGCAGTACTATTTCTTTAAGGACTTGAGATTATGTGGATCCAAGAAAAGTGACTCAATAGAAGGTTAAATTTTTAGAAAATATATGGTTGCGAGAAGGATAAACCATAATATGATTTTGATACTAAGGATGTGATTTTGGAATAATGCATGATTGATTTGGATAAATTATATTCGATATTCGTTACTACCATGAAACTGATTAATGATTTTTATATTCCATAATTGTGGGAGTTTACAACATTTTTGGATGGACGAATTATATCTAGTATTCTATAAGAAATAAGGGATCATGAATGTAATCAATAAGGTTTTGTCGTAATTAAGGATGCTTCAGTGTTTTAAAAAAAATACATGATGAAGGTATTCATATGTTATTATGTGGTAAAAAAGATCTACATTATGTTTTCCTTTAATATAAATTTTTGACTGAGAGTTTGGATAGAAGTATTTTGGATAAGAATAAAGAATGTAATGGATTATATTATACATTGGATATTATTATTAAGGATATTTTTGGATATTTATAAAAAGGACAACACGCAGACTGTGTAACAACCCATCGCGTCGGACAAAGCTGTGGGAATCGAACCCACAACCATAGTGTGATTGGGATTTATCGCCTACCACTGGAATACATGATTTCCTTGGAGTGTATAATTTATTTTTTTTATGTTCTGATAGATGAATTATAAATTTATTTTTGGAACCCTAAACAGTAAGGATAAATACAATATTTTTGAGTTCTATTACCTTTTGGAGTGAAATTTGGGTTTGTGGTAAAAATTTAGTAAAGAATGAATGTCTACATGAGAAGAATGTATATTTCCTTATGTTCTCAGTAAATCTCATAAATAAATTCCTCACCTTTATGAAAGGTAAATTAAAACAAAAACGTTTTCGGTTAACTTTTCATACTTGGGAATCAAAGACCATTTAACCAATCACTAGTGCGAGATTTTCTAGTAGTTAACATTCTCAGAATCCTGTTTTCTACAACTCTTCATCAGAACATGATGGTGTGGTCCTCCATATCCATGTTTTCATAGAATCCTACTATGTATTATCTCAGGTGACCTTTGTACTTCTCTTTCATTCTTTTAAAGTTATATTGTTATTAACATAATTTCCGATGTGGATTTTCATAATGGAATTATCTATTTTCAACTGTTTATTTATGAAAAATAATTTCAAATTGTGAGGACGCAATTTATTGAAGGAGGGAAGAATTTAACACCCCAATATTTCATATTACATTATTTCATCAAAGTAATTAAATAACATTCACTACACACAACACTGAGTTCAAGTGCACCACGACTTACTAAACTAGCCGTTCAAAAGCGCTAATGAATAGTATTGACTGAATTTTGAACATTATATAATAATTCAAATTTTAGAATCCATATTAAGAGTTTATTAGACATAATGTTAAAACAAATACATTTTCTTCAGATAAAAGAAGTATTTTTTTAAATGAAATTTTACCGCCTTTTAATGACGAAACATTTTTATCCAATATTTGAAACTTTTATATATTAAATTTGACAAAATAAAATTCTTCTTTATAATTGGGGCATAATAATTTATTTTCAATAATGTTTTGGTGTTTTTCTGATAACTTTCATATTTGGGTGAATAGTGAAAAATACTATATTTTAACTGAAAAAAACTTTTTTAATGAAAATAATTAATATTGTTAAATTATAAATTTTAATAGTATGGGACAATAAATAGATTATATTTTTACAATTTAATACAATTATGGCCATTTTTAAAAATTTCACTTTGAAATTGGACATAAACAATTGTCAAACTTTTGATAGTTATTATTCCTTAAAAATATCCCTTTTGGTTTTGACAGCGGAAATTAATTTTAAATTAATATATGAAAATTTTATGTTTTTAATATAGTAAAATAGACATTATTTTTGGATTTGTAATGTCGAAATTAGATTAGGGTTAAAATTTGTTACTTTTCTGATAACTTTCATATTTTGGTGAATAGTGAAAATTAAAAAAGTTTAATTAAAACAAATTTTTTTAATCAAAATAATTAATAGTGATTAATTATGAAATTGAGTTATTTTAAAGTATAATAAGATTATAATTTTACCATTTAATCAAATTTTGGTCATTGGACATAATTTCATATTTAAACTGGACATAATAAAGTGTCAATCTTTTGATAGTTATTATTTGTTAAAAACATGGTTTATGTTTCGATAGCGGGAATTAAGTTTAAATTAATTTCTGCCAATTTTTTGTTTTGAATTTAGAAAAATGGATTCCATATTTAGAATCCAGACTTCAAAATTGTGTAAATAGGAATCTTTTATTTTTAGACATTTTGAATAACTACTTCGGTAAATATTTTATTTACCATGGTTAAAGGGTAAATCTGATAAAGAAGTGTAAAAAATAATATTATAATATTAATAGATTACCCTAAAATGTGTCCAAACCCTATTAGTTGACACATGTCTAACCATGGTAATATTTGGATCGATTTTGGGACCACATGGAGCCACTTGTAAGTGATAATGACAATTTATATTAATTAAGTTAAAGTAAATACAAAAATGACATAAGCATATATCATCTAGAAAAACAATTTTTTCATAGAGTTATATAAGGTACCTTTTAGAATATAAATATTAATTAGAAATCTAAAAATATTTCCGACATCATGGTATTTTTTTATAATTTCTAGACATCTATTTAACTAAATTATTTAAGACACAATAATGATGTAGTGTTTAGCTAATTAATAAATGATTAAAATAAATAAGATTATAAAGACTAAAATACTACCGAAATCCTGTCCAATTCTTATTGGATGATTTCATTTCGATCATGAGTCATCGTATCTTTAACTTTAATAAGTTTGGACATTTAGAAATCGAATATCATTATATAATTAAATAATATTTTCAATCTTTCTTAAAGTTCCCCTCCCCCCCTTATAAATGGATACCACTTCTAACCAATTCCTCACACCTCTAAAGCCTTGTTTATCATCCAAACTCTGCCAAATTAATCTCCCTACATCCCTATACTCCTCCTAGAATCCTTACCATAGGCATATGGAAATTCAAGAGTCCTTTTTGGTTCAAACCAAATGAAGTTACCCAAATTAAAGGTAACGATTTCTCTTAGCTTCTTTTTTTTATTTTACTCCTACTACCCCTAAACTCTTCCTATTATTTTCTTTTGTAAAAACATGAGTACACTCAATATATTTTGATATTTTTATGAGAAGTATTAAAAATAAACATACACACACCTCTATCCAATGGGCGAAGAACATAAAGTTTTTTTGGATGGCAACCAAACGCCTCATGAAATAATGATTGTTCAATTATCTCCTACCACCTCTCATGGTGGACATTATGATGGCACTATAATTAAATATGATATTAATGATATTTATTTTATATATAATCTTTTTTAATTCTATTTTATAGCATACCATTATTTGTTCCATGTTGTATATATATATATACACGATAGTTTCATTTGAGAAAGTGTGGACTACCACCCCCTCAATGTTATATAAATCGTTCATACCATATATGGAATGAATAAAGGATGGTGTTAATGAAAATAAGTAATATATATAAAATATTATATTATACTGGAATAATAATTTACCTATTTATCATTTGGTTTTGATTCCTTTTAAAATGAAAAATGAAATGGAAGTAGCACTCGTGTGTATGTACGGATTACCGTCTCCACGAATGTGAACAGATTCATTTCCCCATCATATCCACTCAAGACTAATTTTAATTTAATGGTTAAAAATAATGTTTAATTACCTAATATCATTCTGTATATTAATCAATTATATACTATTCATAAGAAACATGACTTACGTAACCAAGAATATAAATGAGAACAAATCAGTTAACACTGAAACAACGATAATACTAAAACTTTTTTTTATAATATCATATATGATATCATATTAATGTATATGATTCTTGAAAAATTTAATAACACTTATTTAACCATTATAAAAGAGTTTACCCTACCGTCTACCAAGGAAAATTACAAGCTAAGGGTTATGTTCACAATCTCTTCATTATCCGAGGTTGTTTATACATAATTATCTGCTAGGACCTCTTTATCATCCACATCCATGTTTCTGAAAAATGTATTTCAATACATTTTTACTATTTCCAAGACAATGGGTTAACTTCATTTATACCCTTATGTGTTTTGAAAGGAATCTTTTCGTCATTTTCCAAACAAAGTCCTTTTTAACCTTTTCAAAAAAATTAATATAAGAATGTCATTTTTTAACTTATACGGTGGGTGTGGCTATTTTCTGCAATTATAAAATCATAGAATCTTCCCCTACAATCTTATAAGAATATTTTGAAGGTAAATTTTTTCTTTTATAAATATGTGACTTTTAAATGTTTTTAAAAAAAGGGATATTTATCTCAAATAGTTTTTATTTCTTCTATGTCAACATCCTTTGATATATTTTATGCTTATTTGATGTTGATTTATTGTGATACAAAACTTCCATAATGTATTTAATTTTTTTTGATATGTTTTAGTGTGGATGTGTTATTTTTATACGATTCATGGTTTATGGAATATGTATTGAAATTTCGTATTCTAGTTTTAATATGACTGTTTATGTTATGTTTAAACCTGTTCATATGGGGAATGCATTGGACTTAATAAGTGACGGGTGGAGCCCACTATAGCTCCTAGATGCATCGGTAGGTCTCATGATACGAACTAGTGTATTGAAACATGGCCTTGACAAAATATTATTTGTAGTCTGGGCACAAGACCTTGACTATGTGGTTATGATAATCTGGCATTATGCATTCCATCATTATGAATGTGGTTATTGATATTGCATGTTATTATTTGACTAGTAGAATATCTATGTGAATAATTAAATGGAATTTTTTAATTTTATTTTCCCCATATTATGCTGAAGTTAAGGTTTAAAAGGCTTCTATTTTAGTTATACACTACCTTAAATATTTATGCTTATTTATAAAAGTTTCGGCTATACTGTTATCCTTACTGGGCTTCTGAGCTCAACCCTTTCTATGTTTTATTTTTCCCAGGATGTGAAGAAGTGTATTATGAATGAATTTGAAGGATAACAGGAGGGTATATGAGTGTGGTCAATAGATACAATATGTTCTTGTAGTTTTTCACTTTATGATGTAATGTAATCTTTATGAATGTATCTAGTGATTCCAAAGCTACTAAACTAATCGGTATTTAGAGACATGATCTTTTTTATCATACCAATGTTATGTAATAAAGCACCGACACAAGGTAATTGGGGTCGGGGTGTTACAAAATACATGTGGCATCATTAATGTAAAATATAAAAGTTATGTGTGAATGTTGAAAAAATATTTTTATGGTTTAATGTAATTTCTATGAGCTTCGTATTCCATATTGAATTCCTACTTAAGGATTTTGAACTTCAGGAAAGTAATAGTTAATAGTAATCTATACATGAAATAAAATCAAGATATCCATATCAATTTAATTATTTATTTGGATGATATTATATTTTTTCGGAATGATAAAATAACTAGGGAAAGGTATTATGAAGAGATAAAGTAGTTGTTGGAAATGTCCAGGTTTACTGAAATAAAATACTTTATTCGATTAAAAATCTCACTAAATATGAAATATATTTTTCTAACTCACGAATAATATGTTAAAAAACATCTTAATAATTTTTTATAGAAAATAAAAATACTATTTCCACAGCAATTTCGATGTTAACCAAGTTGGTCAAATATATATAAGTAAATGAAGTGAATTCTAAGGAATTTAGAAACCTAATTGAAATTATTTTATATTTGAGTGCTTTAAAAAGAAATATTATTCATGATATTACATTATGTGTAAGATTAAAATGTTCGCTTAAATAATATAATCTCTTATAAAGAAAAATCATTATCATATATATCATAGGAACAAGAGACATCGGTATCATATATGACATCTGATGAAAATTTTATTTTCTAATTTATAAAAAAGTAAATTGGGCAGGAGGTGTAGATGATAAATGATCATTATCTGGTAGAGACACCTATCTAGGTAAAATATTTGTGATTCAGTATACTAAAAATAAAAATTCTATAACTCTTAGTGTGGATGAAGCTCAATATGTTGGCGAAACTCACATTACAACACAACTTATGTGGATGAAGAATCATTTGGAGTATTTTCTAGTTGATTTAAAGTTTACCCCTTTCTTGGGTTTTGATAATCAAAGTGATATAAATATCACTGAAATTAGGTAAATAATTATCTTTAAAATCATATTGATATCAAATATCACTTAATCAAAGGGCATGTGGAGAATAATGAGCTCATGTTTAAATATGTTCCTACAAAATAACAAGTTATTGATATTTTCACAAAACCTTTATTAAAGGATTATTTTTATAAACTGAGTTTTAATATGGGAATCCAAACTATTTCTCCCTATTTCTGATGTATTCATTTTTCCCCTATATCGTATTTTCATTGGATAATTTTTTTCAAGAGGGAGAAAAATTATGTTTCATAAATATATCCATAGGTATGTGATAAACCCTTTTTTGAAAACATGTATTTCAGGGGAGTTTTTTAAAATGGGTAAGTTGTGATCTTAGTATGTGATTCTGTGAACTATATTAATATTTTGTTGATGTGACTGTAGGAACCATTTTTATTATAACGTTTATAGGTTGTGAAAATATGAATATTTACATGTTTACAGAAAGAATATGAAAGGATTGATGTTTCCAAAAAATATTTCCTAAGTCCGTTTTTATGGGAAACATGGTTTTGTATCAATAATTATTGTTTCCGATAATGATTTAACTCTATTAGTCTTATAATTTATGATAATTGATCCATATATTGAGTTTAATATGTTTTATGGATTTATGAACCTTGGTTGACATCAGCATCCAATGGGGAGATTGTTGGGACGATGTTGGTTGGAGGTTTTATTTAAAGGATGTTTGCTAAATATTTTTTATTTTGTTTTCTTAAGGAAAAATAAAACCAGTTTGTTATTTATGGTGGTAAAAAAAGGAGTTTTAGACATAGATGATTGGACATAGTTTTCATGATAAATTACATCAGTTGAGGTTTTATTTTTTGAATATTTTTAATAGGGTGTTCTTATTATCATAATTATCTTTTTAGAATAGATATTTTCAGAATGGACCAATAATATTTATCAAATATAGAATGTCTATAGATATTTACATCATAAAATAAAATAAAATTATTCTATTACAATCTCAATGTTCTAAATATTAGGGAAAACCGCATGATATTTTCTTTTGATATAGGGAAATTAAACTTGTTATAGACATAGGGTGTAATGCACTGAATGCAGATAACTAGAAGATAGTGTGTTATTACATTTCATTAACATTATTACAAGGATGTAAATCATAAAAACCATATAATTTAGTAGTCTTGGAAATCCAAATTATAGACATGATCCCTAAAATACATTGATTAACCGAAATAAACATGCTATATAATGAACTACAATAAACTACATTCTTGAAATCCTATTCAATCTTCTTTTCTATATAACATGGGAAAATAAACATGATAATGGTGAGATAAACTATGTAAGGGTAATTACAATGGATGTAATGATGAATCTATCAATATGTAAAGCTAAATATCTAAACACACTTTCCATTTACATAACTATATATGTCATAAATAATATAGAATGTAAGTAAATGAAACACATTCCATAAATAAAGAAGAATTGATAAACTACATCCAAAGATATTTTGATGAAAAAAATATCATCGATAAATAATGATTAAAACAAAATGAGGGAAATACTTTATTTAAGAATGGCATGTATTAATTACATGAAAACATGTTAATGTCAAGACCATTAAGAAGATAGTTTAAGACTAAGTGTAGGAACCCATTTTTCCAACTTAAGCATCTTCCGAGAACATATCGATGCATCAAGGAGAAATATGAATTCTGAGCACCACCTGTGATTTCCAGTCCAATGTTTTTCTCATATTGAATAACCAAACTAAATAATATGCCTTATCAAATAACCATATTTAATGAGTAATATGGATCTATCAATAAATCAAATTAAGGAAATAATATAATATCATGAAAATAATTAGATTCATTATAACAAGTCAAAAGGTATAATATATGTTGGGAAAAAATCTGTCAATGTAACATTTCATCATTTTTGGGATGATTGTGTTTGTTAACAAAGTAGGTTTCCATGGTGAATTTTGACATTCCAGAGATGTTGTTGACAACCCATGTTGACAAAGAACCATGTCAATGGAATAGACGATCTGGAGGTGGTATAAAAGAACCAATACAAGGTTTTGTCGTTTGGTGAGCATTACGAAATATATATTTCTTTGAAGATATCATCAAAATATGTAAAAGGCATGAGTTTCGTGAAGATAGGCTTCATGTACTGGATTTCGCGAAGACCATAAGGATATTGACAGTGGTGCTTCATGATTATGAAGAGTTTCACGAATGGAAGCTTTGAAGAGCATTGTGGAGGATAAGGGAATTGTTAGTGGAGCTTCACGGAGGCGGTGTGAAGTAATTGATGTAATGATCCATGATTACGACAAGCTCCGCGATTAGAAAATTGCCATGGTGCTTCGTCTTTTTGAGATAATTTCGATGGGAACTTTGAAGCTTCACAATTTGAGATGACGTGGTGTGGACATTGTGTGGAAGGATTTAGGGTTGATGGAATCACCTAAAAATAGGCCTCGACCCCCTCAGGAGAACGGTAGAGAGTTTTTGAAAAAAAATATTTTTCACTTGGCTCACGAAGGCGGTTCACGAAGGTAGTGTGCTTCGCAAAAGAAGATCTTTGCGGTGGCTAATCTACCTTTGTGAAAGTTACGAGCTCCACATTGGCTCATTGAACTTCTCGAAGGAAGTCTCTTTGCGATGACATGAGCTTCGCGATAGCCTAAGCATTACGAAGGCTTGAGCTACGCGAAAAGATAGGAGTTCACAAAGGCTTGTTTGAGCTGCACGAAATTGGGAGCATCGCGATGTAGTGTGCATTGCGAAGTTATCTTCAATGGGTGTTTCCCAGTGATCAGATGCAAATGGGTATTCATCAGTGGATGAAAGTTGGACTTTAACAAAGAATCTATCAACAGTTGAGGATGCATGTTTTAATGCAAATGAAGATACCTATTGGTCTATAAATTGTGAGTGGGTCCCTTCCATGTGCAGTGAGCAAAGGAAGAAGAAGAAGGTTATCCTTTCTACTAGAAGTGATCCAAAGAGAGAGAAATATGGAGTGACCCTTGAGAAAGGAATGAGATGACTCTAATCATTGTAAATGAAGTGAGCCTTGGAATAAAAGTTATCTAGCCCAAACATTATTGGGCGTGAGAGTTAGTGGATTTGGTACAATGACACATCATCGTTTTATGCTCTTTGGACGTAGCCTAGTGAGGGTGTACATAGTAAAAATATTTGTTTCAATCAGCTTTATTCCCTACATTGCATTCAAAGTATCATCATCAGATAAAGAAGAAAAGAGGTTATCATAATAAATAAACAACTTCAAACAATGACAACCTTGTGATAAAGTTGTCATGATCTAGCGGGGTAGGAATAATTTAGAAAATAATATCCATACCTTGATTCACCCCCCCCCCCCACTCAGGGTATATATGCCCTAATTGGTCATAAAAATTGGGGTCAAAGGTAAGGTTTATTTTATCATATTTTTTTTCTAGGACTTGGTTTAATCGATTTCATAAGTAAACTACCTAGTCTGCTCTAATCTTGGTCTGCCATAGAAAAGGGATGATCTTTAAAGAATAAGCGGAAGTCTGGTAAAATTCTCTAGTGTAGAAGTGTCAATGGAAAGAGTGTGATTTAGTTGAAAGAATCAAGTAGTGAAGAGAATAATGATTTTGATAGATTATACAATGAAAATACTTACCCATTTAATGATTTAGAAGGAATTAGTGAAGAAATTGGTATTTCATGTGACGTTGGAACTACAAATTATGAAGAAACTCCCAGAAGGAAAATAGTTGATGTTGTCCATAAAACAAAGGAAGTGGATCCGAAGTTGGATGAAGAGATTAAATATAAAGATATCTGAATCCAAGAAATAGAAATTGAGGATAACTAGCTAAGATGAATAAATAAAAGGCTTATTGATGTGGCCACTAATATAAGGGAGAAGAATGATTCTCAAGCCGATGAACAAAAAAATATTTCTATAAAGAGAGAAAATCTCAAAGCTGATGTTAAGGGAATGAATCTAGACACAGATGAAATTCAGAATTTGAAAGCATGAAATGTTGATCTTTCTACACAGCTATCTGAGCTAGTTCAAAATAATCAAAGGCTACAAGAAGATAATTAATTCATCTCTGAATCTGTTACTCAGGAAAAATTGAAAGTAATAGAGAATGGTGGCATGGTGGATAAGCTGAGACATGAATTTGAAGATAAGATGAGTAGAGGGAATCGTATTAAGAAATGAATTTATTCCCAACATGAATCAAGGGATATTAATATTAAAAATTTGTAAGAAGATCTAGAATCATTTAAGAAGGATGTAGAGAAATGAAATGCCAAGGGAAATTATAAAATTAAGGATCCCTTGCACATAATATTTTATTATCCTTAAAAAGTGTTGATAAAATGAAGAATAAATATGCTATTTTTGAAGAGAAGAAACATCATATTTTATCAGCTCAAAGACCATATAGTTTGGGAAAAACTTGTATAGGATCTGATAAATCCCCTCATGTCCATGACAATAAGAGATCCATGAATAGTTACAGAAATGAATAAAATCCTAAATGTGCTGAAGAAAGATCTAACAGGACAATTAGAACAAGTAGTGATGACATGTTCTATTTCTGTGGGATTCATGGCCACACATCACGTTTTTTTAGAGGCACATAAAATCATTTCAAGTTGTCATGATAGAAACTACAATAATTCTGAGAATAAGAAGAAGTTTTATGAGAAATCAGAGAGGGGAGTATCTCAGAAGAAAGCATTCATTAGATGCTATTACTCTGAAATAATGGGACACACCATGAATATGTGTCCGGAAGATTAGGATCCCAATTTTAGAGGATGAACTCAAGCTGCATCAACATCGTGGCTGAGACATGACGAAATGAGGTATGCATTTAATGGAAGATGTTCCATATGTTCTTATCATGTGAATTTGGAAATATATTGCAACAAGATGAATGCATGAAAGGAAAAGGAGCCCAGAAAGAAATTATTGACTCTAGTGATGTATAAATAGAAATCATACATTTAAAGACAATGTGGTAAGTTGAAAAATAGGTTTACTACATCATGGGAATCACAAGGAGCTGAACAAAAGCTGTATCAATATTTTTATCTTTCAAACTCACACCATCTCTCCTGGAGAGAATCTGAACAAACCTAAAAGATTAATGGGAGATCTAATCCTGGTTTTAGTTATAGGAATGGAAAATTAGTGTAAAACTCAACTCCAACATGAAAGGGTAGCATGATTCAAACAACTGGTAATAGAAAAATAAATAATGAATGTCTTAGAAAATCAACATCTCAGGACACATATCTAGATTAGAAGTCAAGAAGAGAGATTACTACCTAGAGAAAGAATCAAGGGAAGTGGAATTTTGGTGGATCATCAATGAAGGAAATGTGTACTAGTGGGATTCAACCCCAAATGGTGATAAACGCTAATCCTGCAGAATGTGCATATCAGAAAAAGGCTCAGAATGTAGGTAATGAATCACTATTCATATGACCAGAATAGTTAAAGTCGTCCAGGAAGCTATAAGAAGTGAGGATAGATTGTGATGCTCTACAAGAAAGTATCAAATGGTTGACCCCTCAATATCAACCCAAATATTCTTCTTGAGGATTCCAGAAGCTCCCCTCCCCCTGTGTATTTAAATGCTATTAAATGATTATTCAAATGTTTTAGGTTTTAAGGTGATATGATCCAAGGGGAATTGTCATCTAAAGATGCAAATTAGGGATGTGAATTGATTCAAATTTTTAATTGACTCACATCAGGTACCAATGTTTATTAATAAAGGGAGAAATAGAGAGTAACATGTATTTAATGTGTTATTAACATTATCTCGAGTATCATACATCGAGTTCTAAAAAAGTAGGCTTAGAGATTTGGTTAATGGGTCAATTTTGAGTTCCATATTAGAATAAATGATGGAGGAGGAGAAAAAAGGTAAAGGGCCTAGGTTGTGGGCTTAAAAAATGGATTATTTTCATAACATAGGGGGAGAACTCTATATCCTAATCAGATGGAAGATCTCAATGGGATATGAATGATGAATGTTTATGTTCATGAAGAATGATTTGGGGACCAGAAGCAACACACTTGTTTTTCATGATTATATATTTTGTTCTAATAATATGGTATCATCTGACTGCTTTAAAGATACCATGATGTTGCAAGAGAAAATCAGTGGTCCGTCAACCAGAATCTGAGAAAATAAGTCGAATGAAATTACATCATTGAACAATGACACACTGATAAGTTTTCAGTTGAATGTGAAGAAGTGGTAAGTGACTCAGTGAGAGTAGATGTGGAAAATGAATATTCACGAAGTAGAAACTGATAATGAACATGAGAAAGGTAAATCCTTATCATTATGAATGTCTAAGAGAGGATATAAAATCAACTTGAATGATACAATTAGTATTCAGACAGTTTTGGTGCAGACATAGAGGATGGCAACTCTATAGAAAGCATCATACTTACCACAAATAGAGCCCAAAAATTTTAGTGAAGTGGTTGAGGATGAGAACAAATTTTGCAGACTGAAGAAGGCATTGTATGGGCTGAAACACGCACCAAGGGCATGGTACTCAAGGCTTGATCAGTATTTGAAGAAGCTTGGTTTTCAGCGTGGGGAGTTGATTACAATCTCTATTTAAATAACAATAGTAATAAAAGGATTGTGGTCGTGGTTTATGTCGAAGAAATAATATTTGGAGGATCAGATGATGCTCTGTGCCAAGAGTTTTTCTAATTCATGAAATGTGTGTTTGAGATATCAATGATTGGAGAGCTAACATTTTCGTTTGTCTATAGGTGACAAAAGAAGGAATGGAACATTTATTTCTCCATCCAAATATTCCAAGGAGGTTTTGAGAATATTTGGAATGTAAAATTCCAAGGAGATGAAGACTCCAGTTGCTACGCGAATAAATCTATCCAATGATGAGGATGACAAGACAGTTAATATCACAGAATACAGGCAAATAATTTGTAGTCTATTGTGCATAACTTCAACAAGGCCTGAAATGTTTTTCACCACATGCCAAGTAGCGAGATATCAGAGTAATACTAAGGAAATCCACATGATTGAATTTAAAATAATACATCGGTATATCAAGGGTAAATTGGATTTCAGCCAGATATATAGTGACAAATCTTAGTCAGAATTATTAGGATATGCTGATGCAGATTGGACCGGTTTAGTGGATGGCATGAAATCAACGTCGGGAGGTTCATTCTATCTTTGTGGCTTGTGTGTTTCTTGGCCATGCATGAAGCAATATTTCCTTTCATTGAGCACTGCAAAAACTATGTATATTGCATCCACTCAAGCATGCACACAGGTATTTTGGATCACTACTGGAAATATGACTTATACCAATAGTTTTTGCCAAACTGTTGGTATAGTTCATTAATTTCGACCTATACCAATGGTTTGGCCAAATCTATTGGTATAGGTCACTTATTTTGACCTATACCAAAGTTGTTTTCCAAACCATTGGTATAGTTCCATTTTAGGGGACCAATTCCAATGGTATTGGCCAAACCATTGGTATAGGTCCCAAAATCAATGGACCTATACCAACGATTCTAAAAACTGTTGGTATAGGTAGATATATTTTTAATGGAATGTTCTTATGGAGAACATTAAATAAATCAAAATTTAAAATATTTATTATAATACATATATATATATTTATGAAATTATGTCCACAAAAATCATGTTAGTTTAGTGTCTAGGTCGTTAAATCATAATCTAGAGGTCATGGGATCAAATCCCACCGAATGTTTTTTTGAAATACATAAACCAATTGTTTTCAAAACCATTGGTATAGGTCTATACTAATGGTATTCCAAAAACTATTGGTATAGACCTATCCTCATGAATTACATGGCCACGGTCCTCAGAACTGTTGGTATAGGCTATAACAAAACTTTGGAGGCCTATACCAATGGTTCCAAACCATTGGTCTGGGGAATTTATCCAGTATTTTATGAAGCAGCAGCTTGCTAATATGGGATTTGAAGTGACGCCTTCGATCGGAATCTAATGTGACAACTCAAGTGCTATAAATCTCATCAAAAATACCACCTATCAATAAATGAAAAAACACATTGAGATAAAGTATAATTTTATCATGGAGATGGTTGAGCAGGGAATCATGATGTTGGAGTATGTGACTACAAAACTGTTGGTTGCAGACATTATGATGAAGGCCATACCCAAAGTTGTTTTTGAGAGGCATCGACTGGCTCTGGGAGTCTAGTCAACTCCCCACACTTGAAAAAGTGTTTATGTTGGACACACATCCCCTATCCCCATGATATTAAGTGTTTTACCTGATGTACTAATATGTGTTTACACCCTGTTATAGATCGCAAATGAGTGCCCTTTTGGTTCGTTGATGAAGGGGGAGAACATATTGATTGTTCAAGGGGGAGACAATGTTACAGTGTGGATATTTGACAAATCATGATTGATATGGGGAGAAGATGATAAGTGGAGCTACAAAATTGGGGGATCAATGAGATATAGGAGTAATTATATTAAATCTGATAATGCTAGAAGTGATCGATTAAAGAATAGATATCATGATAGGTGAGGATCATGAAAAAAGATGAAGAGTGATATTGGAATGGTGTAGGAAGGGTTCCAGTGATCCAAAATTTTATCAGTTTGGTGTCAACGGATGGTGTCTGACATGAATTGCTTCATTGATGACCTTTTCATACTTCTCTTGTTTCTCACGCCAGGCATTGCTCATGTGGGCTTAGAGTATGTGGTGAGTGAATCTTTGGTTTCTATCTGAATCACAAGAGGTGAATGGTTGTAGATGATGGAAGGGGACTCAGTGAGGTATCAAAGTAGAGAAAATAATTCTTAAAATAGTTTTCAACAAACCCAAAGGGGGAGATTGTTGGGAAAAATCCCTCAAGGTATCATTGCATCATTTTTGGGTTGATTGTGTCTGTTGCCAAAACAGGTTTCCATGGAGAATTGTCAACTTCTAGAGATGTTGTTGAAAATAAATGTTGACAATGAACCATGAAAAAGGAATGGAAAATATGGAGGCAGTGATGTAATTTAAGGAATTCTCTACGATTACGACGAGCTCTATGATTAGAAAATTGTCGTGGTGCTTTGCGATTTTGAGAGAATTTCGGCGGGAACATCGTAGCAACGTGAAGGAAGCCTCTCTAAAAAGAGTTGATCTCTGTGACAACCTAAGAATTAAAAAGTCTTGAGCTTTACGAAAATGCAGGTTCTTCATGAAGGCTTGTTTGTGCTTCACTAAATTGGGAGCCACGCGAAGTAGGGTGATTTGTGATGGTATCTCCAAAGTGTTTCGCCCAGTGATCAGAGGAAAAGGGTTTTTCATTAGTTGATGAATATTGTTCTCTAAAGAAAATCTATCAACATTTGAGGATGTATGTATTCATGAAAAGGAAGATACCTACAGGTCTATAAACTGTTAGTGGACCCTATCCAAGTACAGTGAGAAATGGAAGAGGAATACGGTTATCCTTTCTACCGGATATGAGCCAAAGAGAGAGAAAGAGGGAGTGACCATTTGGAATGTAGTGAGCTAACCCTAAACATTATAAATTCATTGATCATGGGCATTAAAGTGATCTAGCCTCATCATTATTGGCAGTGAGATTTAGTTGATTTGGTACAGCGGCACGATGCCATTGTATGCTCCTTGGACGTATCCCATTAAGGGTGAACGAAGTAAAAATATTTTTGTCTGCCTTCTTTATTCCCTGCATTGAATTCAAATAATCATCATCAAATAAAGAAAATATGATGTTATCATAATAAAAACACAACTGTAAACAAAATTAACCTTGTAATATAGAGGTCATGATCCAGTGGGGTAGGAAGAATTTAGAAAATAATATCCATACCCAGATTCATCCCACCCCCCTCTCAGGGTATATAGGCACCAATTTGTCCTAACAATTGATATTATAGGGAAGGTTTGTTTTATCATTTTTTTCATAGACTTGGTTTAGTCCATTTTATAAGTTAACTTCCTATTCTGCTCTTATCTTGGTGTTCCATGGCAAAGGGGAGATCATTAAAGAAGAAGCAGAAGTCTGTTGAAATTCTCTAGTGTGGAAGTGTCAATGGAAAGAGTTTGATTTAGTTGAAGGAATCAATTAGTGAATAGAATAATGATTTTGATATATCATATATTAAAAATACATACCCATTCAATGATTTAGAAGTAATGAGTGAAGAAAATGATATTCGAATGACGTTGGAACTACTGATGATGATGGAACTCTTAAAAGGAAAAAAGTGTATGTTGTCCATAATGAAAAGGAAGTGGATTAGAAATTGGATAAATAGATTAAATATAAAGATATCTGAATCCATGAAATGATAATTTAGGTTAACAAGCTAAGAGGATTAAATTAAAGGATTATTGATGTGGCCACTAATCTAAGGGAGAAGAATGATTCTCGAGCCAATGAACTGTAAAAGTTGTCTATAACAAGAGAAAAACTCAAAGATGATGTTAAGAGAATGAATCTAGACACGGATGAAATTTATAATTTGAAATCCAGAAATGATTATCTTGTTACATAAGTATTTAAGATAGTTCAAAAGAATCAAAGGCTACAATAAGAGAATTCATTCATCTCTGAATCTATTACTCAGGAAAAATTGAAAGAAAAGGAGAAATGTGGCATGGTGGATAAGCCGACACGTGAATTGGAAGATGAGATGAGTATAGGAATGCTAATTAAAAAAGGAATTGATTCCCATCATGATTCAAGGGATATTATGATTAAATATTTGGAAGAATAGATAGAATCATTAAAGAATGAAGTGGATAAATACAATACCAAAGGAATGTATAAAATGAAGGATGCCTTGAACTAACTATTTGATTATCCTTCAACAAGTGATGATAAAGTGAATAATAAATATGTTATTTATAAAGAGAAAAAACATCATATTTTTTCATCTCAAACACAATACATTTTGGGAAATACTGGTATAGTATTTGATGAATCCCCTCCTGTGCATGACAGAAAGAGAGCCATGAACATTTCCAAAAATGAAGAAATTCTTAAATGTTCTCAAGAAAGTACTAAGAGGACATTTACAAGAAGTAGTGATGACATGTTCTAATTCTGTGGGATTCATGGCGAGAAATCAACTTTTTTTTCAGAGGAACATAAATGCATTTCATTTTATGATGATATAAACTACAATAAGTATGAGAATAGGAATAAGTGTAATGAGAAATCAGAGAGAAGAGTCTCTCAGAGGAAAGAATTCATTATATGCTATTACTATGGAAGAATGAGACACACCAAGAATATGTGTCAGGAAGCTCAGGATCTCAATGTCTGAGGAAGAACTGAAGCTGCATCAACATCTCGGCTGACAGATGAAAAAATGAGGTATGCCTTTAATGGAAGTTGATTCATATGTTCTAATAATAGGCATTTGGAACGATATTGCAGCTAGAAGAATGAAAGTAAGGAAAAGGATCCCAGAAAGAGATTCTCAACTCATGTGATGTATAATGAGAAATACTACATTGGAAGATAACATGGTAATTTGAAAAATTGGTTTACTACCTCATGGGTATCACAAGGAGCTGAACAAAATATGTATCAATCTCATTCTCTTATACACTCACATTAGATATCTTTGAGAGAATCTGAACAAACCTAAAACATTAATGGGAGATCTAATCTAGTAGTGAGTATAAAGAATGATAAATCAGTGGAAAACTCAACTCCAACTTGAAAGGGTAGCATGATTCAAATAACTAATAAAAGAAAAATGAATAAGATATGTCTTATAAAATCTACATCTCATGCCACATATCGAGAAGAGAAGTCAAGCAGAGAGATTCCTACCGAGAGAAGGAATCAAGGGAAGTGGATTTTTTGTGGAACATCAAAGAAGTAAAAGTGTACTAGTGTGATTAAACCCCAAATGGAGAGAATGTCCCAGCCTGCAGAATGTACAAATCAAAAAAAAGTCTCAGTATGTGGGTAAGAATACCTAGTCATATGGCCAGAATACATAATGTCGGCTAGGAAGCTAGAAGAAGCGAGGATAGAGTGCAATTCTCTACAAGAAAGAATCAAAGGGTTGAACCATCTGGATCAACAAAAATACTATTCTTGAGGATTCCAGAAGCACCCATCTCCATATATATATAAATTCTTGTAACTGATGATTCAATTGTTTCAGGTTTTAAGGAGATATGATCCAATGGGAAGTGGAATCCAAATATTAAAAGTGGAGAACTTATATGATTTAATGTTTTAATTGACTCAAATCAGTACCAAAGTTGATTAAAAAATGGAGAAATAGAGAATAAAAGGAATTGAATGTGTCATTAAAATTATCACTTGTTTCCTACACTGAGTTCAAACTTAGTAGGCTTATAGATTTGGTTAATGGATTAATGTTGAGTTCAATATTAGAATAAAAGATGCAGGAGGAGAAAAAAGTTAAGGGCCTAAGTAGTTGGCTTAACAACTGGATTAGTTACATTACTCAGGGGGGATAACTCTATATCCTAATAAGATGGAAGATCTCAATTGGATATGAAGGATGAATGTTTATGTTCATGAGGAATGATTGGGGGACAAGAAGAAAAACACTTGATTTCCATGATTACATATTCTGTTCTAATAATATGGTATCAGCTAATAGATTTTAGGATACCAAGAATATGTGAGAGAAAATCAACGGTGCTTTAACCAAAAGATGAGAAAATTATATGAAAGAAATGATTTTATTGAATAATGACACACTAACAGGAGTTCAGTTGAAAGTGAGGAAGTGGTAAGAGACTCAATAGGAGTAGATGTGGAAAATGCTAATTTAGAAGTAGAAACTGATAATGACCATGAGGAAGGAAAATCCTTATCATTATGAATGTCAAAGAGATGAGATTAAATCGACTTTAATGTTATAATTGGTAATAAAATATTGTCAGTGTAGACATACAGGATGGGGACTCTATAGAAAGCATCATACTTACCACCAATAGAGCCCAATTGTTTTCGTGATGTGGTTGAGGATGACAACAAGGATTTCAGACTAAAGAAGGCGTTGTATGGGCTATAACAAGCACCAAGATCATGATACTCAAGGCTTGATCAGTACTTGAAGAATCTTGGTTTTCAGCATGGGGGTGTTGATTACAATCTCTATTTCAACAACAATAATAATAAAAGTATGATAGTCCTAGTTTATGTCGATGACATAATATTTGGTGGATCATATGATGCTTAGTGTAGAGAGTTTTCTGAATTCAGGAAAAGTGTGTTCAAGATGTTAATTATTATAGAGATAACATTTTTCCTTGTCCTATGGGTGACACAATGAAGGAATGGAACATTTATTTCCCAATTCAAATATGCCAGGGAGGTTTTGAGAATATTTGGAATGGAAAATTCCAAGGAGATGAAGACTCTGGTTGCTACCCGGATAAAAATATCCAATGATGAGGATGACAAGGTAGTGAATATCATAGAATAAATGAAAATAATTGGATGTCCATTGTAATTAACTTCAACATGGCCTGACATTGTTTTCCCCACATGTGAAGGAGCGAGATATCAGAGTAATCCTAAAGAAATCCACATGCTTTCATTGAAAATAATACTTCAGTATATCAAGGGCATAGTGGATTTCATCCGGATATATAGTGACAATGCTCATTCATAATTATTGGGATATAATGATGCAGATTGGGCCGGTTCAGTGGATGATATGAAATCAACGTCAGGAGGTGCATTCTATCATGGTGAATTTTGTGTTTTTTGGCTAACAATAATGATATATTGCATTTCATTGAGCACCACAAAAGATGAGTATATTGCATCCACTCAAGCATGAACACAGTCATTTTGGATGAAGTAGTAGCATGCTGATATGGGAGTTAAAGTGACGTCTCTGATTGGAATTCTGTGCGACAACTCAAGTACTATAAATCATAGACAAAATCTCATCTATTACTCATGGAAAATCACATTGATATAAAGTATCATTTCATTAAGGATAATGTTGATCAGGGAATCGTGAAGTTTGAGTATGTTCCTAAAAAACAACAGGTTTTAGACATTATGATGAAGGCCTTTCACAAGGAAGCTTTTGAGAGGTGTCTACTGGCTCTGAGAGTCTAGTCAACTCCCTACACTTGAAAAACTGTGTATGTGGGACACACACCCCCTCTCCTTAAGGTACGAAGAGTTTTTTCCTAATGTACTCATATGTTTTTTACCCTGTTATAGACCGCAATGGAGTGCCCTTTGGGTTCGTTGACAAAGTGGGAGAAAATAGTGATTGTTAAAGGGGGAGATAGTGTGCTACTGTGGATATTTGTTAAATCATGATTGATACATGGACAAGATGATAGGTGGAGCTGTGAAATAGGGGGATCCATGAGATAGGGGGAGTAAGTGTATTAAATCTGATGATTATAGAAGTGATCGATCAAAGAATAGATATCATGACAAATAAGGATCGTGATAAAAGATGAAGAGTGGTGTTGGAATGGTGTGAGAAGGGTTCCAATGATCAAAAATTGGTATCAATTTGGAAATTGGTATCATTTTGGTGTCAACAGATGGTGTTTGACAAGATGTGCTTCATTTATGAACTTTTTATACTACTCTTGTTTCTCACGTTGACCATTGATCATATGGGATTAGAGTATGTGGTGAGTGAATCATTGATCTCGATCTGAATCACAATAGGTGAATGGTGTTATATAAGGGAAGGGGATATAGTGAGGTATCAAATTTTAAAATATCATTCTGATAAGAGTTGTCAACAAACCCAAAGGTGGATATTGTTGGGAAAGAATTCCTCAAGGTAACATTGCAACATTTTTGGGTTGATTATGTTTGTTAACAAATAAAGTTTCCATGGTGAATTTTCATGTTCTAGAGATGTTGTTGAAAATCCATGTTGACAATTAAACATGACAAAGGAATGGACGATCTGGATGCAGCGATGTAATTAAAGGAGAGCTCCATGGTTATGATGAGATCCACGATCATAAAGTTGTCATGGTGCATTGAGATTATGAGAGAATTGCAGTGGGAAATTCGGAGCATCACGAAGGAAGTCTATCTAAGTTGACTTGAGATATGTGAAGGACTATTCTTTGTGAAGGATTGAGCTCTGCGAAAAGGGAGGAGCTTCGTGAAGGCCTGTCTGAGCTTCACAGAATAGGGAGCCATGCGATGTAGGGTGCTTTGCAAAGGTATCTCCAAAGTGTGTTGCCCAGTGATCAGAGAAAAAGGGGTATTCCTCAGTCAATGAATGTTTAAATTTAATAGATCACCTACCAACAGTTTAGGATCCATGTATTCATGAAAATGAAGAGTCCTACAGGTTTATAAACTGTGATTGGATCCCTTCCAAGTGCATTGAGGAAAGGATGTGGAATAAGGTTATACGTTCTACTGAATGTGAGCCAAGGAGAGAGAAATATAGAGTGACCCTTGGGAAACCCATGAGCTGACCCTAAACATTGTAATGTCAGTGAACCTGGCCATAGAAGTGATGTAGCTCGAACATTATTGGTATTGAGATTTAGTGGATTTGGTACAGCGACACAATGCCATTTTATGCTCCTTGGGAGTAGCCCATTGAGGGTGAACCAATAAAAAATCTTTGTGTCTTCCTACTTTCATCCCTGAATCGAATTCAAAGAGTCATCATCAAATAAATAAGAAATGATGTTATCATAATAAACACACAACATCAAACATTGTGACCCTTATAATAAGGAGGTCTAGATCAAGTGGGGTAGGAAGAATTTAGAAAATAATATCCATACCATGATTCACCCCCCCCCCCCTCATAGGGTATATAGGCCCCCATTTATCTTAACAATATACACCATATAATTGAATCTAGGTACATAATAGTACAATATGTCTCAATAAATGAAATTGAGACAAAATCCATTACCTTAATTATGATACCCTATGTATGTGTCTGAATCACAATTATAATGGGTTTAATCATATTATTATCTTATATTGGAATCATAATAATATTTATGATATCATATATGATTCTTAATTACTTTATATTACCCTATTTTTTCAATTTCAAGTTAATGCAACATTTCAAGTAATAATATCTTTGTTTATAATATGCGTTTTGACCTGTTATTGTAGATCATATTACATGGATCATGATATAATTACTTCCAGAATTTATAATACGATTTATATATCATAAATATTTATAATATAAATAAATATAATTGATAGACATATAAAATGGAAAAGACCATTCATGGAAATGGTAGGTTGTATGTAAGCGTGAACGCTGCTTCCATTTTCTTATCGTATTTAACAGAAGTAAGTGAATGAAATACATGTATATATATATATATTATATAAATTGCATTATTATGTCATATATTTCAGAATTATTCATAATATGTATTTATTAATAATAATTCTTGTATGGTGAACGTAGAAGATAAATCTTATCATGTCATGGAGACGGTAATCCGTACTTATGCATGAGTAAAGATATCATTTCCTTAATGGTTAAATGGTATGAAATTGGATAGAATATAAATTTTGTAGAAATAGTATCATTTTATAATTATAATTTAAGTAATTTATATTCGTCATTATACACGTCTATTTAATGTATAGATGGAAAATAGTTTACATGACTGTGTGGAAATGGTAAGCCATACATACACACGCATGGTGATATTGTTTTCAATATTCCGAGTAAAAAAGAGAAATATGGTTGTCACATAATCATAAAAATATTTCAACATATATTATATTATATAGTTCTAATTTTATTATGGTAACCACTTAGGAAAGGGAAATATAAGAATAAATAACTTTTAAAGAGTTTGATAAAACGATTACCTCTTTTTGGGTATTACATTTTTATTTACACAAAAGGACCCATTAAGATGGATTTATACCCAATGAGATTACTCTAGGAATAATGGAGGTATTTTTGGTGATGAAATGTTCTGGGTTTGTCCTAGAAAAAGAGCATTTGGCTGTGAATTATAGAGGAGGACAAGTCCCCTTTTATAAGAGAGGTGAAGGGAACTTCTGGAAGATCTTAAATTATTAATTTATTATAAAGTTATTTTCAGTTTCTAATGGATTGAAATAATTTATTTCAAGTATATGTTGATTATGGGACGAAATCCCACAAACCAATATGTTTTATACATGTTTTGGGGATAATATTAACCTTATATTCTTGATTTAACTCGTAGTTAAATAGTTTATCATTTACCATGTATTCTGGTATTTTTAAACTACATATTTATTATAGTTACAATAAAATTTAAATAGAACCAAAAGTAAATAATTAATGAAAATGTTAACATTATATAATTCAATTTATGGAATATTATATTTTATTACTATTATATCATTTAATAAAATAGTGTTTGTTTAAAAAACGAATTTATGTCAATTTTGACACTATTTAGTAATTATTTTTTTATAGTCATAACAATTTGATTACTTCTAAAAAAACAATCAACTCAAATATAACATATCATAATCATTAATAAAATTCATGTATGGTATTAAAAATTTCAAATTAAATTTTTTTTAATATTTATAATGTCATTTATTGGAATCTTTCATTAATAAGATAATCACTACTTCAGTATTGTGTCATAAATAAATTTATTTATTTATTGCCTAAAAATTATAAATAAAATTCCATGATGTAGGAATTAAATTTTTCTTTCTAATAAATATTTATAATACAATATATAAATTATATATCCCCATATTAATATTGTTTTATTAGTGATATACATGATTATCTTATATTTCTATTTAATTAAAATTAATTATTATAACATGTCATTAACACACCCAAGTGGAAACCAAAAGACAAACCTTCATCCTAAGGATTTATTTGGTCTCCTATGACTCATCCAATAAGATTAGGACATGTTTTAGGGTATTGTTTTATAATTTTTACCCTTATTTAGTTTATTTACACTTTAACCCTGGAAAATAAATATAATTACTAATGTTTCTATTCATAATATCCAGAAAGAAAAGGCAACTATTCACATAATTTTGGCCATATTATTTCAATTATAGAATCCATTTTTCCAAATTCAAAACACATAATTAGTATAAAGTAATTTAAAACTAATTCTCATTGTCAAAATGAGAAAGCGGGTTTAAAAAAATTAAACTATCAAAAAATTGACATGTCTTTATATCCAATTTAAATGTGAATTTACATTCAATTAACAAAATTGTATTAAATGGTAAAAACATACCCATATAACACTTTAAAACCAATTGAAAATATAATCTTATTATATAAATCAATGGGAAAAATGTAATTTTGAATTAAAATTCTGTATTTTTCAATATTCATTAAAAATTGAAATTTTTTAGACAGTTATAAAAATTTCATCCCAAGATAATTTTGATATTAAAAATTAAAAAGTGAATTATATATTTAAATACTAAATTTATAAATTTTCAAAATGTTGTCAATAATATTCATAACTGGTTTCCAAATGGCTAGTCTGATAGGTCATGGTGTGCTTGAGCTCGGGGTAGCGTACAACGTAAGACAATAAATTATTTAAAAAGAAGAATACCATGGAATCTTGGGGTGTTAAATTATTCCATACATAAAATATATTTTTCCTATAAATTTATAGAATATCACAACATAAAAATATCCAAGTGGTTCTTCCTCATAAGTTCTTCAGGTTCCCACATCACATTTTCCATTTTATGGTTTCTCCAAAGAACTTTTATCAAACGAGTCATCCAATTTTTCAACAGTTGTACTATAGTACAATGAATATTGATAGGATCTCCACAATAAGACAAATTGGTTTATGTAATATTTCATCATAGGTGATTACATGCATTGGGAATTTCAAGTATTTTCATAACAATGATATGTGGAACACATCATGAACATTCGAGAGAATCGATGGCATTTCCAAATGGTAGGCTATAGATACTATTCGTTATAGAATATAAAAAGGACTATTGTATGTGGGAGTTAATTTTCCTTTTTTACTGAATTATTCGACAACCATCAATTAGGAAACCTGCAGGAAAAGAAGATCTCTTACTTGAAATTCCAAATAATTTCTTCTGTTATTGGCATAGATATTTTTCATACTTTGAGCTATTTTGATATGGTTTTGGATAATCTTCTCCTTCTCTATTGTTTCATTAACATGTTTTGGACGTATAATTTTTCATTCACCAAAATCATCCCAACAAGTTTATGTATGACATATTATTCCATATAATGCTTCATAGGGTGCCATGCAAATATTTTAATAGAATCCATTATTATTGTAAATTTATACTAGACGTAAATACTAATGTAATATACCTTGGATGTAAAGTGATCAGGATCTCAATATGTGATCTAGAGTTTGAATGTGTCATTCTTATTGTCCATCAGTTGGAGGGTGGTATAGAGTGCTCAAATGAAGTTCAGTATCTAGAGACATATAAGGAATTTTGTAGAATCTTGATATAAAATGTGGTTAAGGATCAGAAAAAATCGATTGGGGTTCACCATGAAGAATTAAAACTTCACTAATATATAGTCTTTCTAAACATTCAACTGGAAAATATTCTCTTATACTATAAAAATATGCTGAATTGTTAAGATGATCAATAATATCCCAAATCACGTCATTCCTTCGGGGAGTCTTTGGTATCCCCAAGAAAAATTCCATCCTAAAATCATCCAATTTCCACAAAGGTATACGAAGGGGTTTCAAGAATCTTCTAGGATATTTTATTCTAACGTTCACATATAGAAAAACCAAACATTTCGATACATAATCAGAAATCTCCCTCTTTATAATGTCCCATAAAAAATGTTCCTAAAAATCTCTATGCATATTATTGTCACCGAGGTATATATATAAATTGGAGCTATTAGAATCATCCGATAATTTCATTTTTAACTTAGGTATAGTGGGAACACAATGCCTCCAAACAAATTTCAAAATTCAATCTTCTAATATAATATCAATCAATCACCCATCATTCACATCATTAATTTCCTTTTAAAACTACTCATAATAAATCTGAGAACTTTTTATGATTTTCAGTGACAATGGTTTGGAATCCATTTGAAAAAGTAGTGATGTTTCACCCTCTGTGATAATTTCTATATCCATCTTTACTATATATATGTACATTGGATTCCTTTTAACTCTAATCATGTTTAGAACTCAATTGTTTTTTTCTGCTCAAGGCATCCATCACCTTATTTTCCTTCCTTGGGTGGTAATGTGTTGTGTAATCATAATCATTGGGTAGCTCAACTGATCTTCTTTGTCACAGGTTGAGTTCTTTTTGTGAAAAAATATATTTCAAAAATATTTTGATCATAATATATCTCAAATTTGTCACTATATAGACAGTTTCTCCATTTCTTAATAGAAAATATTACCGTAGCTAACTCAAAATCATGAGTTGGATAGTTTTTTTCATGGGTTTTAACTAACTTGATGCATATTCCATAACGCTATCATTATACATAAGGACACAACCATGTCATTTACATGATGCATCTCTATAAATAACAGACCCTTAATTCCCAATTATTAAGGTCGAGATAAGATCATTGATTAATAATCTCATAAATTCATCAAAACATTATTCACAATATTTTTCACAAATTAATTTTACCCGTTTACATGATATTTTGGTTAATGGGTTATCCAATTAGGTAAAATTCTGGGAGAAACATGAATAGTAACCTACTAAACATATAAAATTAAGTATATTGAATATACTTGTTGGTGTTGGGAATTCGTGATGTTCATTTTTCCTTAAAGGATCAACATATATTCCATCCTTGGAGACAATATGGCCAATGAACGAAATTTCCTAAATACATAATTCACACATGCTAAATTTACCATATTATTGTTTTTTCCTAAGAGTCTTAAGAATAATTCTCAAGTGATACACATGGTCTTTAAAGCATTTATATTATATAAAAATATCATCATTGAATACGAAAAAATTCATCAAGATATTCCTTGAATACTTTATTCATAAGATCCATAAAAATCGATGGTCTATTAGTCAATCAAAATGACATTACAATAAATGTTTAAGGACCATACCTTATCCAAAACGATATCTTCAGAATTAATTCCATCTTCAGTCATAATTGATCATATCAATAATGAATATCAATCTTCAAAAATAATTTATCTTCTTGATTTTGGTCAAATAAATCATTGATACAAGGTATAGGAAGCTTGTTCTTTATTGTAATTGCATTGATTTCCCTATAACCAACACACAACCTCATGGATCTATCTTTATTCTTGAAAAAGAGAATAGGTGATCCACAGGGAGAAACCCTGGGGTGGATAAATACCTTTTGATTGAACACTTCAAGTTGTTTTTTAGCTCTAATGATTCCACAATGGCCATTATATAGGGATTTTTGATATTTTCATTACATTAGGGATTAAATCAATAAAAAAACCAACTTCATTCTATAGGGGTATCATAGAAAATCATCAGGAAAAATATCAATGTATTCCTTTATAATAGGTATTTCCTATGATTGATTATTGTATCCTTCATACCTAGATGTTGTTTTCTCTTCATCTAAAATAATGTAATTTTGTAAATCTACTCTGGGTGGATTTTGATAATAATCAGTTGATGAAGTATCTGATCTAAAGATAACAGAATCTACATCTTCTTCAAAAATAGTAACTTCTTTCTTCTTACAATATATTTTTGCATCATATTTTGAAATCCAATCCATATTAAGGATCATATTGAAATCAATGATAGATATGAAAACAAAATAAGAAATTATATCATGTTTGTATTCCATAATTTGAAATTCATGGCACATCTTTGTTGTGATATGGTTCCCACTAAGAGTTTGGATTGATAATTTCCTTATCATGGTTAATTGGAAATATATAATTTTTTAATCAAAATTTGAAGCTATAAAATAATGAAATGCTCTAGAATCAAATATCGATTTAGCTAAATTTGAAGAAATATTTAAAGTGCCTACCACCAGATCATTAAAAACATCATCCTTAGTAGTTATGATCGCAAAATCATGGATGTCTCCCCTTAGCCTCTACTTGGGAATATTCCCTTAACATTTTTTGAATTCATTTATATGGAATCCGATCTTATTATAATTTTAAAACTGGGAATAATTGATTTGTTTCTTCCCCTTTCATTCATGAGACTAGTGACCCTTATCTCCAAACATAAAACAAACTCCCAATATCTCTGAACATTTCCCTTGGTTGTTTTTACATAGCTTTCAGAAGATTCAAATCATTCAAAATTATTCTCCTTCTTTGATGCATTCCCTTTTAAATGGATCTCATATGGATTATTCTTGTCTTTTTTTCGATTGAAAATATTGATCGTGGAAAATTCATTTTCTATCTTGATGTCATATGAAACTATTTTATCATATGATGAAAAATTATGAGAAACGAGTTCCCTTTGGAGATTTGTTATATGACCTTCTATGAAGTGATAAATATTTCACTCAATGTTGCATATATAATCAATAGAAAACATGGATAACCATGTAAAGTAAGCTTCATAATATGAAACACTGTCTTGTTCAGTTTTTTATGATAAGTAACATCCTCTTCATTTCAATTTGTTGATCACGGTGAAAGTATTTGTTGAATAATTTTTCTTTAAAAGTTATCAATTCCATAAGATCTATTTCTTCTTCCTTTCTAGTATTCTAGATCAATGTCTTCCATTGATCAGAATCACATTTGAGATAATAGAACAAAAATGTAACCTTTTCTATTTCACTACATTCTAATTCAATAAATATATTTTCCTGATACTTAATCCACTACTTAGATAAAATTGGATTAGTAGTCCCACTAAATGATGGGGTCCTTTATCTCATAATGTGATCCAACAATGGAGATTCCCTCTTACGAACGGGTTGTTCTATTTGGGAAAGGTTAATTTTTATAACCTAATTATGTTTCCTTAGTATCGCCATAATTTTCTCTCTTCGAATACCAGCTACATTGGTTTCCTAGGAAGTGAAACCTTATAATTTTGTCGAGTATTGATACCCTTTGTCATTCTAGGTTCAATTACTATATAATGAAACATATTGTGTTAGCTCATTAAATTATGAATTTCAAATACAGTAAAACACTCAACTTAAATTAAAAAATTATGCATCATAAATCATAAACTTTTTTTACTTTGGCTGAACTATGATACGGTTATCCGCAAATTATAACTTAGGGTATGTTACTAAAATTATGTTTTTTAAATCTAGATTCCAAGGTTGTTGCTAAACATCTTTTCATATAATCTATAACTCCCTAACCCAAGATAACCTGAATCCAGTGTGTTATTACCTTTCATTGGAATTATTACAAGGTTGTAAATCCTGACGGACCATACAGTTTAGCAGTCTTGGAAATCCAGATTACAAACATTATGACCATAATACATTGGAAAATATAAATTAACATGATACACAATAAATAAAATTAACTGAATTCCTAAATGAATATTCAATGTTCTATTCTTCATAACCTAGTGAAAGAAACATAATTAGGGTGAGCTCAAATGCTCAACGAGGGTCAATACAATGGAAGTAATAATGAATCAATATATATGTAATGGTAAATAACTAAACACACTTTCCATTTACATATCTAGATAAGGGATAAATAATATGTAAATTTTGAAAATGAAACATATTACATATATCAATAACTAATGACAAATTACATCCATATATTTTTTGATGCAAAAATATCATGGATAATTAATGATTTAAACAAGAAGAGGTAAATACATTATTTATGGACGTCATGTCTCAAGAACATAAAAACATATTACTACCAAGACCTTTCACAAGACGATTTAAAACTAAGGGTAGAAACCCATTTGGAAAAATTATTCGTCTCATGAGAACAAGTAGATGCATCCAAAAGATATTTAATTTATGGGCTCCACCTGTCATTTCTAGTCTAACATATTTCTCATATTGAATTTCCAAAACAAATAATGTGCCTTATCAAATAACCATATTAAATGGGTAATATAAATCTATCGCTAATTACCATATAGGAAAGAATATAATATCATGAAAATAATGATATTAATGATAACATGGCGAAAGGTATAATATACACCATATATTTGTAACTAGGTGAATAACATTAGAATATTCCTCAATTAAATTAAATTGAGACAAAATCCCTTACCTTATGTTTGATACTCTGCGTATGCATTTGAAACTCCTGTATAATGGTTTTAAACATATTATTAAATTATATTTGAATTATTATAATATTTATGATATCATATTTAATTCTTTTATGACTTTATATTATCTGTTTGTTGACAAATCCACATTAATGCAACATTTTAGGTAATAATCGCTTTGTTTTTCGTACGCAGTTTGACTTGTTATTATTGATCATATTACTTAGACAATAAATTAATTTCTTCCATAATTTATAATATTATTTTTATGTCTTATATATTCATAATATAAATATATAATATATATATATATGAAATATAATACACTGTTCATGGAGATGATAGGTTGTATGTACGCATTAATGATGTTTCAATTCACTTATCATATTGAATATAAGTAAGTGAATGATATATGTGTACATATATATATAAATATATATTATTTCAGTAGAATAATTGTTTCATATATTTGTTAATTATTCGTAATATTTATTTTTTAATAATAATTCATGGATGGTGAACGTGGAAGATTAATCTCATTGCATCCTGGAGACGGTAAGTCTTACGTACGCACAAGTGACAGTATCATTTCATTAATCGTTAAATAGTATAAAATTGGAAGGAATATAAATTTAAATGAAATAATATCATGTTATTTATATTATTTAATTCATTTATATTTTTCATTATACCCTTAAAAATAATTTATAGATGGAAAACAATTTTCACCACAACGTGGAGAAGGTAAGACGTACGCATGAATACTTGGTGACATTATGTTTCATATGATAAGTAAAAGGTATAATATGGTTTCTCCATTCTCATATAAACATCTCAAAATATATTTTATTCTGTGGTTATTATTTTATTATGGTAACAACTTAGGAAATATAATTAGAAGAATAAAGATCTTTGAAAGTGTTTGATGAAACGATTACCTCTTTTTCGAGAATCTTTTTTTGATTTGCACATCAAGAATCCATATGATGGATTTATAACCAAAGGGATTCCCCAAGTATTAATTGAGGGAATATTTGAGAGAAAATTGGTTGTTTTTTTGATAAAAATGGCTTTGTAGGTGTCAATTAAAGAGAAGGAAAAGTTCCCTTTTATAAGAGAGATGAGGGGCTCTTTTGGAAGATCTTAAGATATTAATTTATTATAAGTTAATTTTCAGTTCCATATGGATAAAAAGTGATTTATTTCAAGGATAATATGATTATGTATTCGAATCACCTCATCCAATAGTTTTTATACATGTTTTGGTCACAAAATTAACCATATATTTTAGATTTACCACTTAGTTATATAATTTATCATTTACCATCTCTTATTGTATTTTTACACTACATGGTTATTATAATTAATATAAAATGCAAAGAGAAACTCAAGTGGAAAACTAATGAAATTTGTAACAATGTATTAGTAATTTTCTCAAATCATATATTTTTATGACTATTATATCATTTAATAATGTACTGTTTTTTTAAACATGTTTATATCAATTATGAAAATATTTAGTAATTTATTTCTTTAAGTTATACCAACTTTATTATTTCAAATAAATAATTAACTCAAATATAAAATGTCATAATCATCCATAATCATTGTTTATGGAATAAAAATTTTCAAATTATATTTATTTTAATATTTATAATATCATTTATTTTAATCTTTCAATAATAAGGAAATCACTACATCATTATTGTATCATAAATAAATTTATATATTTAATGTGTGAATATTATAAATAAAATACAATGATGTAGGATATATTTATATCTTTATAAGGATTATTTATAGTTAATGAGAACATTTATATAACCCCTTCTTATAATTGTTTTAGAAAAAAGATATAAGTTTATGTTATATTTATATTTAATTTAAATTAACTATTATAACATGTCATTATCACACCCATGTGGCACCCAAAAGATAAAAATTCAGCCTAAGGATTGTTTTAGTAACCTATGACTCATCCAATAATATTAGGACATGTTTTAGGGTAGTTTGATTTTATTTTTACGATTATTTACCATATTTACCATATAGTAGTGAATAAAAATATTTTCTAAAGTTACTATTAATAATCTACATAAATAAAAGAAAACTATTCATATTATCTGGACCTTATGATTCCAAAAATGGAATCCATGTTACTAAATTTAAAACATATAATTTGAAAAAATAAATTTAAAATAAATTAACATTGTCAAAATGAGAAAAATGTTTTTAAAAAAGTAAAAACTATCAAATGATTTACATGTGTTTATTTTCAATTTAAATATAAAATTATATTAAATGACCAAGATTGGATTAAATTTAAAAACATAATCCAATCACACTTTTAAACCAATTTAAAATTTTATCTTATTTTATAAATAATTTAGATGAAAATGTAGTTCTGAATTAGAATGTGGTATTTTTCACTCTTCATTAAAAATATAAACATGTTAAAAATTTACCAAAATTTCCGCCTAAGATAATTTTGATATTTTAAAATAAAAAATGAAGTCTAAATTGAAAAATCAAATTTTTAAAATTTTAAACCATTATTAATACTATCGATAAATTCTATTTAAACATCTAGTTTAATATGTATTCAAGTGCTTGAACATGGGGTTGTGTACAATGAAATACATTTAATTATTATAAAACAAGCATACTGTGAAATATTGGGGTGTTACACAGGGGTTCTATTAAATTTTATATATAAATATAATGATTCTATGATAATCAATTAATATTATTAAATCATTAAAAAGTCTCATGATACAATCTAGAGTTTATAAAATAAAATATGACTATGATTTTCTAGTGTTTCGACAAAGTTGATGTTTTCACGATGTATAACATCAGACATCCCAAATTATATCAGCTGGACTACTGTTTTTTATTGGGAATGAGATGTGTTTTTAACACTAATCAATTAGACATATTTTAGTCACTGATAAATCAGTATAATTTTAAGGACCAATCCATTAGAAGAGTTTCAAATACTGGTCCTTCAAGTGAGATGTTGATACCAATTCATCAAATGACCTATTATACATTGTTAATTAATTATATGTTGTCTTTAATTTGACACTGTTTCATTGGTCTAAGGAGTTGATTAAAATTTTAAGAGAATGTGAGCTATAAGAAAAGACATATATAATTTTAAATAGAATATCTCTTTCAGGACTCTTAAGTACGTAAAAATTTAAAAATTGTTTTAAAACAAGATTTAGTGAGTTTATAGAATCGAAGTGGAATGCATTTTGTTTTACTTGTTTGTACTTGGTTCACGAGCACCAAAATGAAAAACATATTTTCAAATTGTTGTTTTCTAAACTATTAATTTCTGGAATAAGAAATTTTATTGTTATTATTTAATTAATGATTGTAATAAATATATTCTATTAAATTTTAAAAGATTTTAGAAGATAATAAAAGAGTTGAGATGAAATGAGAAGTGGTAAAATACAGTTCAAATTAATGTGTAATTCAAAAATATAAATACTTATTGTGTTGGAAATTCAATTCAGATTCATGAAATTTCTATTTCAAGTAAACCTATACAATGGGGTCTATGTACAATTTAGTCTGATACTATTAATGTTTAATAATGAGGTGATTTTCAGTTTTTATTCAGAACTATTTATAAGATGGGTGTTTTGATGAAATGATTGTTCAAAATAATATGTGACCAATGATGTTTTGGTTAAGATTCATTGGATCAGACCATGATATACGAATGACTTATTTTGGATAAATATCATAGTGGGAATGATCAAACTTTTAATTTACTACAGATGATTCAGACTGACTCATTTTTGGACAGATGAATCAGATCTATGAATCAGATAGAATGATCGAACTAGTTTTTTTATGAATTTCAAGGAATGTGTTCTTACATTTTGTAGGGTAAGGAGGTGAAGAGTATTTTTAATGTATTGAAAATGTAATGTTTCTAGAATAATCATATTGAAAAAGTACAGAACATATTGGTGAAGGTTTATAAACATGTTACAAAATATTATTTTCATCCTTCATGCTAGAAGAAGCATATGAACTATTGTATTGATCATGATTCAATGCAAGTGTAAGGGTATTCCCAACATATTATATCACAACAAAAGGATTATTTTCTAGTGTATTTTGTGGTATTGTATCATTCCTAAACTAGTCCAAGGATTAAATTTTATTGTTGAGTAGTGGACCTTGTAAATAATTTTTTCATTTTAAATGTGTTCGTATTTTGTTTTCCAAAAAAGTGATAAATATTTAATTGGATTAAAATGTAGTTTGAGAATAAAGATAACAAAAAATAAGAAGGTACCAAAAATTCACCCCTTCCCCCTCTCAGTGATTACATTGGTCTTATATGGGGCTTTTCACACTGAAGTTGTAATCAACCTATTCATCAGGTCAAGAAATTTATCTTCACACAAGTTTTAACACTAGAACATTACTCTCTTATTTATATACATGGTCATGGGTATTAATAAGATAGATAATTTTTTGATAAAATGTGTGAAATATTTTACTAAACTCATGAATATATTGATTTTGAACACATTCTATGGATTTTTCCTAGATAGCAGTACCTCTATTTTTTATGAGTTAACAGATATACCTTTCTTAGAAACCACATGACCCAATAATTTTTCCTCCTAAATCCATCTTCAATGGGTTATCATAAATAACATGTGATTTAATCAAACTTATGATTATATTAAGAAACATTAATTTTTCTTTAGGGTTGATTAATAAAATAGAATGTTGTCAATAAACACCATGAAAAATGAGTCCAAATATGGCTGTAAGATATTTTTCATGAGACACATGATCATTTATTCCACATCAATCAACCCAAAAAACATCCATAAGTAGTGTTATAGTCTATAACTACTATAAAAATCCACCTTTATGATTTCTTCCTATATAACCCTTACAAGGAGATTACACAATCAATGATAAATCTTATATATCCATTGAGATGCCCAAAACTGATAAAAAAGATCATTGAACATGGGAAATGAATATTTTTTCTTCACTATCACTTGATTTAGCATCATCTAATCATTGAAGAGTCAAATAATATTTTATTCCTTCCAGGAGTGTAGAACATGTTAACCATACAGTGACGTACACAAACTAATAAATCCCTTCTGATCGAAGTCTATGAACTACACATTGAACTCCTTAAACAAGGCCAATGTTATATGATAAGGATGTACCGAAATGGTTATTGAACCTAGATGATATCTATATAAAATTAAACCCTTATATCTGGGGAATTTTTCATAAATTCATCCAAAAATATATGTTGATTGATAATGAAGATTGGACGAAGTGAAAAGGGGTATTCCACTAATCCTAAAAAAAGTTAAAGTTGTCTATCTGCTTCATTATTATCACGAGTAGACTGAAGTGTTGACTAACACTACCTACTCCTAATTACCACCCTCTATCACTTCGATTAATAAAATGATAATAATCTAAAAAATAAATCAATATGAGATCAAAAGAAGGTCAAACAATCAATAATGAGAATCACATCAAGTCTCGCCATCTCTAGAACCACAAAATCCCATAGAAATTTATGAATGGAAAAAACAATAATAAACTTATTTAAATGAAAAATATCATCCATTTTTTTGGACAATTGTGTATTGAATAAAATTAACTTTGAGTATATCTTGACCAAAAAATCAATTCCAATAATAACTTTTATAGATATAATGGAGTGAGATGAAACAATATGAAATAATGGGGTAGAAAAAGTAGACATGATCAAAACCATACCTCAAATTGTATAAATTCCCTCACTGACACCTTCTAGAGTCTCATTCACTGTATAAAACTGACCCACCACAACTCTGTTACCCTATACACGAGACACATGACTAGTTAAAGTCATCGTATTAGTTTACTACATAGGAACCCAGCTAGATCCTTGGGTCACATATCATGTTTGTCACAATTTACACCTCAAATCATTAGAGACTAAATATTATAGATTCCACATCATTCTATATTTCGAACAATTACTCAGGTCTATCAAGAATAACATGTGTCAATGTCTGATCTTCTCACATTCTATACATTGTGGAACTCACCACAACGGCATGGAATAATCCATACACTAATATAACCATCTCATGATGCCCTCGTAAGAACCCTTATCCTTTTTCTTCCTTATTCCAGAATTAACATTGTAAGTCCATTCGAATCTAAAAGAATACCCACAACCCTATCCTCTTCCAAACCAATCATGATAATTCAATCCTTGTGATGATCCTCTTTGAATCATGTCATGTAATAAAATATCATCATCATGCTCTATCAATGATCTGTAAACATTAGGTCATATTATTGATTTGGAATACATTGACAGAACACTTTTTATAAAAGTTCCTTGATGATTTTTTTTCATACCATCATAATTACCTACTGGTTTACTACACCCCACCACTATTTAGAAAGTCCCTGTATAAATAACTCCACCTAATTCACCTTCATGTCCTAGGGTGTCTCCATGATGTCAAAGACACCCTCGATGATGTATATCCAGTCCTCTACATCATGTGGCCCTATAGTGTCCAGAAATACTGGTGGGTATTAGAGATATCAATATATAGAATAGTTGATCATGGAATTTTTTACCCATCGTCCCTAAATAAGGACAAGTGTGAGGGATCTGAGATAGGGTGGCTCCACTACCTATGCTATAAAATAATGATACATATTGTCCTCTAGTGTACCCTCCTACATAAATTGCAGAAGACCAAGGGAATCCTTCCTAGGAGAAGAACCACAAACCATGTCATCTAGAAATTCCATCACTATTTTATGAGGCATAATCTTCTGAAACATGAATGAAAACATATTGAAATTTATGAAAAATCATAAGCAGTCTATGGGAGAAGACAATGGTTTCCAAAGGAAGCTACCAACAACCTAAGGTATATCCCTCATAGAACCAACTATTATCACCCATCCCTAAAAATTAGTCACAATAATTTATATATAAATATATTCATATTCTCAGGTTCTATAAATCAATTCCAACATATATACATCACAATAGCAGGTAAAATGGATATATTAGACCAAAAAGTTAAAATATATATTGAATAGATTAAAAATATAAAGGAATTAAATTAATAACAAATATATAACATAATAACATGTATATATATAAGGATTGTAAACCTATATTCCTAATCATGATTAAATAATTAAACAAAATATTCATAAAATGGTAACAATAATCTTGTCAATGGTAACACAAAGGTTGGTCTCACATGAGTTGTCCAGGTCAATGGAAGTTTCAAAATCCGAGTACCATATAGTTGTCTCCTTTATTCTATGTCATAGGTTATCCTAAAAGAATAGAATAATACTTTGCAATGATACCATTTTACAGCACTCCAACCCGAACCACCATGTCTATGAAATAGAGTTACATGACCTCATGTCTACCTCTCTATATGTAACATGATACTGACTAAAATTATGGTCCAAGTCCATAATTGGGGAAAATAAATCATCAATATGTTTTCTATACATATATGGAAAAATTACACAACATAAAAACTCAAAAAAAAAACACATGAAAATAAGGATATGGAATACCAATCATGCAAATTAGTAAACATGGCTCCCATTGTTGAAATAAAAAATGAAGTATAAATGTTAGTATAATAAATAAAAAAATATGCTGAGTCCTCTGAATTCCATCCAAGTCTACTAACAGATCCATTATCCTCTTATAAACTATCATCCATGAGCCCATTTTCCATTACATTGATCTGTATACATGATGTACCCACTCACATCGAGATGACCATGCAGAATGTGAGTAATAATACCATGTAGGGTTCCACTAAGGAATCCTAAATTTTTTTGAATAGGTATAATACATATATGTAATGATAATAATAAATACAAAATAAATCATAAAAAGCACATAATCATATACCGAGTGGTCATGTGATAACCATACTTCCACAAACACCTAGTCATACATTTTTCGGTTCCATAATGGAAAGATGACCAAGGGTCATTGGAAATGATCAAAAACAAACCACAAGGATAGAAACATGTCACCTGGTATCATCAAGGAATTGAAATGATCGTTATATTCAGTATCCATAAGGTTTTGAGTTCTGTAACATTCCTCAATGTCCTCAAGACATCAATTCCATTCTAGGACATATGGTTAGCATGCTCCTACCCCATGAATGTGTATGTGAATTTCATTATCATACTCCTTGTAGAATCCCACTCTATTGGAAACATACAATGATATTACACCTATCATATATTCTAATAACTAACCTCCAAAGTAAAGATAACACACAACAATGTAGATATTGATTAAAAAATGTTATAGCATGACATCATGAGAAATATAATAACATCATATAATAATATGTGATTTAACAAATACCATGGTTACATGCAACTCTAGATATTATCTCATAAATAATGATCATATATGGGTCTCATGATAAAGTAAAAATGCATAATACATTACCTTAAATGAATAACACATCCATTCTAATGCATGAATAATACAATGGAAAAAAGTGTATATGATATCCCCAAATGGTAAGGCACTTATTAAGTCTTGGTTAATGATGAATAACTCCATGATTTGTTAAAGGATCTAGGACTAAAAATGTCACTTATCCATGGTTAATGAAATCATGTGTCATAGATGTCTGTGATAGATCCAGTTCACCAAGAACAAAATTTAGAATGAAATCTCAATAGAAACCATTTCATGAAGATGACTCTATAATCAGAAACCATACATTGTCTTTAAAAATATCCATATATGATATATATCAAAGGAAATGATACTAATTCATAAAAAAAAAATATTTACCAAATCCAATACTATGATTTCATTGTTAATTATAGAATAATGATTTCAATAATGTCAATGATCACCAATCCATTACTAATCCATCATTAAAATGAGATTAAAGAAGGAATAAGGTCTCATGATGACCATTCTTTTAAGACTACCTTTCAAACATCATAATTCTTTTAATTTTTATTTCTAGTAAAGAGAGGTTGTCAATGATAGGTTTATTTCACCATAAATAAACCATAAATTCATTAATGTATTATATTTTCATCCTCAATTAAACAATTTAAAGATGTCTAATAATATGATTCAACAACACATACCCATTGAAAACTTAATACAGAGGTTAGATCTCAATTTGATCAAGAAAAATCAAAAAAATAATAGATATTCCACTTATCTATGAATATAGAATAAATTAACCATATTATAATCAAGGAAATCAGAGATCCAACATATATATATATATAGATATTTAAAAAGTAATAATATTAAAATGGCATTGATCTAAGAATAACTTATCATTTAAACACTACTTGATCGGTCCATGGTTAATGTAACAATGGAAGATCCATCAGATATCTTTAGAGACCAATATGGGGAAATATAATTCAAAATAGGGTCAATAGTGTTGGATTTGGATGTTAAATGATGTTTGAAAAACCATTTAATTAAAAATCATGGGGTGAATTAATTACACCCCCAAACTAAGATGGCAGGTGGGTTCCATAGGCTAATTGGGGGATAATCTTTTCATGAACCGACATTAAACATAAAATAATCTTGTTTTTTATACTTGAACTTACTTTATTTTATTCATAATGATATTTTAAGTTTGTATTTTATGATATTTTGGTCATAATTTTAATATAATAAAACAATATATTATAAATTGGAGAATTATATTTAGTATACATTTTTTCATAAAACAAAACTTTTAAAAAAACATGCCTTACCTTCATGTTGTATAATCTTTAATTTCATATTATCCTCATACATAGACTTACTTATCTAGTGAAAAACATTTTAAAAAGAAAGATAATAAAAAACATATCAGTATGGTCAATAAAAATTAACAAATATGTTAGTCCCATGATAATATGAAACCCCATAAAATGCATACCTTTATCACATTATTATTTGAACATAGGAAATGAATATTTTACAATTCAAAAAAATACTTTTTATCATAATGAATTTTTAAACCCCATATCATGAATAGGTAAAACATATAAGAAACATAGGGAATAATTTTCAATTCACTCTTACATATGGAGTAACCCTAGCAGTTACACATGGAATAACCATCACAGTTATATTTGTAAAAACCATCATTGTATATTCTAATAACCTCTTAGGCGAAACCAAATCAATTAACTCTATCCCATATTCGGAATTACCATTATTTTATAATAGCATAATATCATATGAGAAAAAAAATCAGTTAACCTTGAACCATTACCCAATGAATTAGAGGGATATAACATCTCAACCACACTCTATTAATAGTAGAACCACTTGTTAATTTGAAAAATTCCCAATAACCATAAAATATTAATAAAATATCAAATATTACACTCATAAAACTATTATTTTCCCTAATTAGAACAGTTTTTTGATATTGATATTTCCCTTTATTTTGAATCCCATTTCAAAACTAATATTTTCTAAACAATGAAAAATAGTGTTTTATTTGAATAAAACAAGAAATAGTATAAATTTATTCAAACATAAAATAATATTTATGGTGGTGGAAAAATTTATAATCATTGTATACACAAAAATAGAACATTCGCTTTGTCTTTTGTTAGGAAATTCAAAAAATTCCATAAAATGAGTGTTTTTGAAAAACATTGAAAAAAATAAAAAGGAACATAAAATTTCTCTTATAAATAACATGAGTCCAAAAAATACATCCATAAAATTGTTTTTAACAATGTGGACATGGAAGAAATTGTGTTTTAAGGTAATAGTAAAAATAATGTTTTTATATGAAATCTCTTTACCTTTAGCCTGACTCGTCACATACATTATTTATCTTCCTAAATAGTAAATTTGGGATAATTATTTACATTATTAAAATAAATTTGGTTTACAATTACTTTTAATTTATATCTTACCATGATATTATTAATTTTTTAATTAATTAAATTCATGTCAGTCATTTTAATGATATTTGTTTTATATGTCCAAAATAGATTTTGTAAGATAACTATTGTCAAAGAGGTCATAGTCACATCATATATAGAATAATAATAATAACATTATATGTATAATTTTAGTGCATAAATTATATTTCTAAAACAAATCATGCAATATGGTTTTGAAAAATTGAGTAACATATCAATTTTTTGGTGATCAATATGGAAGAAGTTAAATGTCATTTTATCCTTATATAATGATCATAATATCATAAAAATCATATTATTTATTTAATTATACTTATATATATATATAATTTATTTTATGTGGTAATGAAAAACGGATTGCATCGCTTCCTAAAGGTGGAATTCCACACGTACACACAAACAACGTTATCATTTTCCGGTTTATGGAAATGTAAAAAAATATGTATTATATTATCTTTAAAAAATTATAAATATGTTATGAATATCATATGTAAAATATAAATCCGCCATTATAAACATCTATGAGAGATAGTGATAGAAAATTAACCACATTGGTTCATAAGGAGATAGTTCTCCAAACAAAAGAATAATAAATTCATTTACAACTTGATGGAGATTGGAGATAGATAAAGGTTATTCCATTAATAAAATAAAATATAATTATATTGGGGGTTTTGGTTTTATTATATCATAATGGTTAAGTGTTGGTACTATGTTGGTTGGAGAAGTTTTTCATACGTTGAAAGAAAGTGTTTCTTCTTTGCTGTCAAGAAATTGAAATCACCAGACATTGTATGATTTAGTAATTATAAACATGTTTGATAAGAAATACTATAGATTTAGTTTTCTATTTGGAAATCATTTCTTTTTGAAAAGGTTATTCAGACTCACTTTGGGTTTAGAATAAAAGTATCAATCAGTATGAGATGGTGTATTGAAGTTTAGATCTAAAAATAAATAAATCAGGGGATAATTTGCTGATTTGTATGTTTTAAACATCATGAGTTAATGCAAAACATATGATCTAGGATTTTTGAAATAAAGGGGGAAAAGGTGGTTGATTCTTTTTAATTTTTTCTAATCAGTGTGAGGTTTAGATGGAAATACAGAAGATGTTGGAAGGATGTGAAGTAATATAGCTTTCCAATGTAATTTAGATGATGTTATGCCCACAATTATGCTCTCAAATTCATGAGGATGTAATGATACAAGTAAGAGTTTGCAAAATAATAACATTTATGAAGTTAAACTCTTCTGATATAATTTTATCAATGTGAGTTTCACTGGATGTTGTTTTTTTCAAATGACTAAGTATATTTAATTTGATGATGTCGATGTTTTTATTGAGTCACTAATTGATCTATCCATTGGGTTTACCAATACATTGAACTATTTGACAAAAAATAACTAACCTATTAAGAGGATTAATATTTAGTATAATAATGTCTAGAAGGTTTTATTCACTGCGGACATTGGTTCATCAGACAAGGCTTGATGCCAATCCATCAAAGGAAAAATGGTTAAGAAATCAATATTTTTTGGGACTGATCAACTTGATGATGATAAAAAATGTAGTTTTCAATTTTCAATGGTTAATATAAATGCTGGTTATCTTTATGTGGGTCAAGATTCATCAGAAAATAAGAATACAAATACACCCTAGTGGGAGTTCAAGTTGTGTTGTCATTAAATTCTGTTAATAGAAAAATAACACTAATCTGTTTTTAGTGTGTCATGGATAAAGTAAGTACTATTTTCTCATGTAGGTCAATAATCCCCAGACAATGGTTGAAAATAATTAATTATAAGGAAATAGATTCCAGTATATCATATTTATGCAGATACCAATAATTCATCAGATGTTGGACTTAATTAGATGCATGATAAATGTTCTAAATAATTGAAGAAAAAGAGATTCATTTTGATGGTTTTGTGGATGTGTTGTCAAGGAAATACTAGAGTGTTCAAAAGTGGCTATGATGGTTATGGTAGTAGAGTTTCATGAATCCTAGTGGTTGGTAAGGAGCATCTGAATGAGTAGAATGTTTTAGATGGTACATATCATCATAATTAGAAGTCTTCAGTTAACATGTGTTTTCATCATAATGAGGAACATCATCAGAACATAAAATGGTATCATATTGAAGAATTACTAGGATGTCCAAATCTAGCTAATGTTGTGAGAATATTTTAGATTTTTTTTAAATAATCAAGTATAAATGAGAAGCACTAAAATAGTTAATTATAAAGATAAAATGAATGTGAAATTCAAGGTTCTGGAAATTTTGTTGACTGAGAATATGAAATGTGTTTCCTACCCATTAATTTTTAGGGTGCCTATAAATATAAATAAGTACATTGTACCTTTTGAGTATGGTGGAGTATTCATCACATGATGCAGAGATAAAGCACAAATGTTTTATGTAGAGAGAAGAAATTTCTATGCAGATTTTTCATGAGGATTTCTTCCAAACATAACAAGAAGAAGAAATAGGTTACCTTATGAGACAAAGAAATTGGACTATTATTTCAGTGGATATATTGAATTGGTTTAGAATTTTCCTAGGGTATTATTTCATATTTTTTTTCTAAACTAAGGAATTAGACTAATGAATCAAACTAACCCAACAGATTGAGTTGTTGTATGAAATCAAAAATTGAAGTTTTTACCTACTGTTGGGTGTAAAGGAAAATAATTTTGTTAGTAATTAATAAAAAAGTGAAAGTTGATAAGGTAGAATAGTAACTTTTTTGAACCATCTTGAAATGTTTTTTTAAATTTTTACACAAATATTTTTAGATCATTCGTTCTAGAATAATAACATGCACTGTTGTATTGTTAATAATGTTACAAAAGTGTAAGGGTATATCCTATATATTTTATCCACAAAAAAAGATTGTCTTCTAGTGTATTCTTTGGTATTGAATTATTTTCAAACCATGTCAAGGAAAAGATATTTTTATTGAGTCATGAAACATTTAAATACATACATTTATGTGGATGTGTGAATGTTTTTTTTCAACAATGTTACGATTATTTAATAGGTGGTAAACGTTTTTACATAATAATGATAACATAAAATAAAAAGAAATCACTAATTCACCCCACCCCCTATCAATGTTACATTGATCCTGGTTGAGAACTTTCAAGTGGTATTAGTGGAAAGGTTCACTTCATTTACTCTTTTATAATGTTGTTTATGAGAAGTTTCTATGGAAAATCAAACTTATGTAAATAGTAAGGGGATTCCAATATTCAATATAATGAACAATCATATCTATAATGATAGAATGGTTTCATATCTTATGTCACATGGGTTTGAGGTTTTGGATTCTTTTACAGATGAATTTCCTTCAATTGATGAAAAAATTCCTTTAACATCTATAGATAATAAGAATATAGAGAAATATTAACGAGATAAGAATGATTTACTATCATCACATTCTAAAAGTGAGTTTATAAGAGTGAAGGGAGTCGCAAATCTTAAAGGTTGTTGGATAAGTTTAAAAATATTTATGAATGTAAAAAAATTATGAACATATCCAAGTTAGAAATATATATTTTGAAGTATATGAATCAAATAATGGGTGATTATGAATCTGTTAGAGACTTCATTATATTGGTGAATGTTATTTTTAGGATAGTAATATGTCTTGGTGAAAAGATGAAAGATTCATATGTGGTGTAAATGATATTGATCATTCTACCTGATAAGTTTCAATCCATATTTTTCTCTATAGAATATAGAGATCCTAAAATTATATCTATGATTTATCTTCATAGTACTCCTATTAGATCCAAAATGATAAAGTAAAGAGTTATAAAATTCAAAAAAAAATTGGTTCGTGAAATTTCTTTCAAGGTTTCCAATCAAGGGACGTCTAATAAGATTATTAATAATGAATAATGTAGTGAATCTAAATCAAAAAATGAGTTGTGTAATAATAATTATGGATATATATCCTTGTTTTCTAGAAATTTGAAATTATTTATAGGAAATTATAAAGGGAAACTACCCTTGAAATATATTAAATTTGGAGATATTGGTAATTTTTTGTTAATTTTCATCGAAGAAAGAATGAATATGATAGTGATGAAGATGTCAGGAGGTCAATAATATATTGAAATAAATGTGGTTATAAGTAAAAATATTATTCTATTGTAAAATATAAAAATTTCTCCAAAAACAAAAGGAGAATACTTTTTTTAAATATTATAAAGATAAAGATTGTGAATTTTTGGCTTAAATGTTTATTCAGGTTTCTAGATAAACTACATTCATTTAAATAGTTAATAAGCATGTGTCTGGAATTTTTATTTATAAAGATGAATTTTTTGAGTAAGATATTTTATTAAAGATAGTATTTATTTAATGTCTTAGAAAGATAATAAGACTAGAAAAAGAAATCCATAATTTTAAGATGGAAAGTCCTACAACAAACAATGAAGAGTGTCTTTCGGAAGAGAAAGATATGTTAATGGAAGAGTTTTATTTTCTAAATATGTATCTTCTGATGGAACTGAAATAAATGAACATCTTCAAGAAATGTTGATGGATATTGAAGAATATTTGAAACCTTTTTAATAAAAAATTTCTAAACATGGGTAGGGAAGTGCAATTTTCAAGAACTCGATATCTGATGTTATTAAATGTTCTAAAAAGAATAAACGTGAGAGGGGTCTAAAAAATTTACCTTTAATGGATGAAAATAAAGATGAAATTGTAACTAAAAATAATAAATATAGTAATTTAGGGTATTTATCCAAAAAGAAATTGTTTTTAATTAAGAAGTTTCTAAAATTTATGAGTCGGAAACAACATTTTCTTCTACTTATTATTCTGATAAATTTAGAAAGTAATATAAGTTGAAGAAGAAGATTTTGGGTGATGATAGAAAGATTATTTGACTACCTACATTCTAATGTTAAAGATAATAATGTTTTTGAGAAACCTATTCACAACGCTACTCATTATTGAAATCACATTGGTAAATATAATTGTTTTGTCTACTGTTGGTATTATTGTGGATTTGGGCTTATGGAAAGTGTGTGTTCAATAATTAATATTATAATTATCCCAAAATTCATAGGAGAAAAATACAAAGGGTGATTCAATCCTCTAAGAAGTATAATTATGAGAAAAATTCATTGAAAGGTAAAAATAGGTACCAACTGGTGGAATTTTTTTTTGAAAGATGTGAACAATATGGATATCTTGAAAAGGGTTTTGTTGTTTTGTTACTAGCATAACAAATGGTTTATGAAAATCATAAAAATCCAGATGTGGTGAAATATAAAGAGAATGAGAAAGCACTTGTTATAGATACCTCTCTCAATGATAAAAATAGAGAATGACCCTAGATATTGGATAGTTCATGTTCTTCTCATATGATAAGGGATCTGAAATTATTTAAGAATTTGAAATATTTGAAAGAAGGAACACGGAAATTTGAGAACTATTAATACCTTTTAATCATGGGTGTTAGATCTTTTATTATTATGAATGAAAAATTTAAATCCATGAAAGAGGTTTTTTAATAGGATGAATATTTTTTGAGTGTTTATAAAATTTTGATTAATTTAAAAAAATATTATGTAGAGAAGGTGGTTTTGTTGTAAAAATATAGGAAGATGGATAGTTTTTTATAAGATTCCAACATATGAAAACAAAATTTTTCAAGCTGGTGATTTTCTTAAATCATGTCACTTAATCTTTATGGAAGAAATTTTATTATATAATTAAAGGGTGGGATATGTGTTTCACAAAAACATAAGAACGTTATTAAAGAAAGATAGTGTATATGGTATTCTTAACTGTCAAGAAGAATAGATTTGGGTTTCACAATTTTTTAGAATTGGAACATTATAAACTTTGTGAATATGAAATTTGATATTCCTTCAAATCGACCCATAAAAGTTGTTAATTGTGATATATGTGGGCCAATGGGAAAATAATAAAATTTCATAGATATGTACTTAACTAAATTTACTGATTATTTTACATGAGTTACTTGAATAATGTATCTTAACCATATGTAAAATGATCTGAATATGTTTAAATGTTTAAGGAGAAGAACTGAAAGGAATGTGGGTATTCTATGAAGAATTTTAGAATTGATAATTGTGGTTGATACAATAATGAAGAGTTCAATAGTTATCTAGAAAAACCAAGAATTCGAAATTATTTTAGAATAGCATTTACATACAAAAAATGTTGTTGTTGAAAAGAATAAAAGATTTTTAAAAAAAATAAGGCATATTATGTTACTTTAACATGGTCTCTCTCATTACTTTTAGATTCTGGCTTTGAGAATAAGTGTTTATATTCAAAATTAGTGTTTCTTCCGGTCAAATTATAATATGACTCGTTATTAAATTATCTATCCTAAACTCTAAGATTATAACACATGAGAGTTTTTGGGAGTCCTTGAATCATAAATAACATTGGTGGAATTTGAGGAATGATTGAACAGAGAGATGAATATAGGTTCTTTCTAGGCTATTCTCAAGATACAAGAGGATATAAATGTTTTTACCAAGAAACATGGAAAAATATTGATTATATTGATGTAAAACATGTTGATAAAGATGAGTAAGATAATATAAAAAACATGCGTATGAGGAAGATGAAGAGGATGAAATTTTTTTTATTAAACAACATGAAAAGGATGCAGTCGATTATGATGGAACACGGGTGGATGAATCAGACTCAACTATTTCTATTGATGAGGAAGATTTTTTTAAAACTTATCCTAGGCTATGAAATAAATTGGAATCTCAAAACACAATTGATGATCATCATTTAAAGGTTCAAAAAAACATCAATGGTTATTATAACTATTTATTTCAATTCAAAAGTTATGCTAAATGATTTTAATAATCCTTTTGTGCATCCAAAATGGTTTTAGGAAATAAATGGAGAGTTGGACCAAATTGAGAAGAATAATAATTGAGGACTCATACCTAAACCAAATGACACAAATTTTCTTTGTACAATGTGGGAGTTTTAGAACAATTTTAATAAATATAGTGAAGTGATAAGAAACTAATAAATATTTGTTCGAAAGGATACTCAAAAATGGATGGTATAAATTTTTATGTGTCTTTATATCCAGTTTCAAGATTGGATATGATTATAATTTTTCTTTCTTTTCATGCAAAATGGAGTTATAAAAGATTTTATATGGATGTGAAGTAATTTTTTTTGAATATAGAACATGATGATGAAGTTTATTTTGAACAATAATCCGGGTTTGTTATTGGGTAGTAATAAAGTTATTTGTGAAAATTAATCAAAAATTTTTATGGGTTAAAGAAATATATAAGGGTGTGGTATCAAATTTGGTAGCATGTATAAGGATGTTATGTTAAAATAAATGAATGGATGAGAGGAATATATATGTAATACATCAATATTTCATAGTATGTTATTTATTCAAAGTTATTCAATAACTGTCACTACACACAACACTGAGTTCAAGCGTACCACGACTTACCAAACTAGCCTTTCAAAAGCAGTTACAAATAGTAATAACTAAATTATGAACTTTATATAATCCTTATAATTTTAGAATACATATTATGAGTTTCTTATACATAATGTAATAAATAAATCATTTTTTTTCAAATAAAAGAATTATTTTTCAAAAAATGAACTTTTACAACCTTTTAATGGTGAACCCTTGTTAAATACAGTATTTGGAACTTTTATATATTCAATTTTACAAAATACCATTTTTATTTAGAATCGGAACATATGAATTTAGTTTTAATATATTTTTGGTGTTTTTATGATAACTTTTATATTTCAGTGAATAGTGAAAAATAAAATATTTTAACTGAAAAGAAATGTTTCAATAAAAATAATTTATAGTGTTAAATTATACATTTTAATAGTTTGGATATATAAATAGATTATATTTTTTCCATTTAATCCAATACTGGTCATTGTGAGTAATTTCACTTTCATATTGGATATAAACAAGTGTCAATATTTTTATAGTTATTATTTCTTAAAAATACGCCTTTTGGTTCTAACAAGGGAAATTAATTTTAAATTAAAAAAATCAAATTATATGTCTTGAATTTGGTAGAATAGACTTCAGTATTTAATTCAGAATATCCAAATGAGCTTAGAGTGAATTTTTTGTAATTTTTTGAAAACATTCAATTTTTCATAAATAGTAAAAAACACTGAGTTATTGTTTAATACCAACATTTTATTTAAATAATAAATTATTTTATTTTAATTTATTTAATGTAAAAATAGATACATAATACCTATATATGTCCAACATAATTCATTGGATTCATTTTATAATATGTTTAGGTATATAAAATATTATCGAACTTTTTACCGTCTTTTACCCACCTCCTAAGAGCATTTGCAAATGTGCATAAAACGTAATTTTACTAATTTTTTAAATTGAATTTCAAAAATTAGAGCGACATGGTTGATATCAGTAAGTAAAATTTGGTTCAATAAGATAAAAATATGTTATAGTGAATAGTAACTTTTTACTATTTTTCACCATTGTTAAAATTAAATAGAGTAATTAAATAAAAAAATAACATTATTATTACCTTAAAACAGGTCCTAATTATATAGGATAAGTGTAGTTCGACCGAAAACAACCTTAGAAATAAAATATGATCCTTTAGATCCACATGTATTAAATTAAGAAATTTATTAGTATTTTATTCAAAGAAGAGTTTAAAGAGTTAAAATAAAAGATTAATAACTAAAACATTTATAATATAGGGTTATACATATTATAAATAAGACTATAAATATTCATTAGAAATTTCAAAATATTTCGTGCATAATGGTATTTTATTTATAATTTTTAGACATTAAATAATTAAATAAATTTATGCCACAATGATGATGTAGTAATTAAGGTATGAATGAATGATTAAAATAATTGACATTATAAATATCCAAATGAAAGTAATTTGAAATTTTTTATAAATTAAACTAATTCTATACGTTATTATGACATTATAGGGTTGTTTACATTAATTTTTTCGAAGTAATCATGTTGTTATGATTTTTAAAAAAAATACCATGTAGTGTCAAAATTGACATAAAATAGTTTTTTTTAATATTATATAATTAATTGATATAATAGTCCTAAAAATATAAGGTTAGGGAAAAATACTTATATAATAATATATATGACATTAATGAACCAATTGGGGTTATATTGGTATTTTATTGTATGTTTATTAACCTTATAATATAAAAATACAAATAGACATGGTAAATGAAAACTATTTAGCTAAGAGTTAAATCTAAATGTTATGTTTTATATGGTGACCTAAACATGCGTAAAACATATTGGTTGAGGGGTGTTAGACCCATTTTAACCTTATACTTTAAATAACCCATTATATAATCATTATAAACAGAAAATGAATTTAGTATAAAATAAAATTTTATGTTTTTCCTAAGGTGTCCCTCACCCCTCTTATAGAAGGGTACTTCCTCTAATCTCAAATTCACACCTCCAAACCCATTTGTCTTTTCCACACCCTTCCCAAATATCCTCAAAACTATCCCAACATTATTCTAGATTCCTTCCTTTGGTTATAAATCCATCTTATGGAGGCCTTTTGATCAAATCCAAAGGAAGTTCCCAAAGAAGAGATAATGATTTCACCACCCTCTTTCCAGTTCTCTTATTCTTCAACTTACTCTTTCATTGTTTCGTCAATTATAAAACAATAACTCCATTATATTCTATATACTGTGATTTTATTACGAATATGGCACAGCTATATTCACTAATCTATCCATCTTATGAATTATAATGTCACCATGCGTGCGTAGGTATGGCTTACCCTCTCCACACCGTGGTGTAATTTGTTATTCAACACTATGTTATTTGTATGGATATAATGATGAGTAATTTGTATATAAATAATGAAAATAACTTGATAATGTTTCTATAAAATTAATATACCATCCAATTACACACGTTTAAGGAAATGATACTGTCACTCGTGTGTACGTACAAATTACCGTCTCCACGAACTGATGAGATTCATTTCCATGTTCACCATTCATCAATGATTATAAAAATATATATTACTAATAATTATGTAATATGTGCCATAATAATTCTACTAGATATATATATATATATACTTACATATATCTTATTCACTTAGTTCTATTTAGTATGATATGAAAACAGAAACAGCGTTTATGCGTACGTACATACTACCGTTTCTATACACGGTGTTTTTCATTTAATATATATGTCTATTATACATATTTATATTCTAAATATATATAATATATAATTATTTTTTTATTCTGGAGGTATTTAAATCTTTATCTAAGTGATACAATCTAGTGTAACATGTTAAAACCCATACATTAAAGAAAGCGATTATTATCTGAAATTTTAATTTAACATGGAAATTATTATGAAATGGGTAGTAAAAAGTCATAAATGAATCATTAATGATATCATAAAGATTAATATGGTTCTGGTATAATTTAATAACATACTACGATCTTCATAGAGGAGGTTAAATGTACCCTCGACTAATGAAAAGTGCAAGGCAAGGGTTAATTCCTCAATCTCATTATTATCCAAGATTGTTTATGTGTAAGTATTTACTGGGACATTTTTATCATGAAAGTCAATTTTTCAAAAAAAATTATTTCAAAATGAATATTTTAAGGATTTTTTAAAGAACTCTTTATCAAGATCATAATTTTAAATTTTTTAAAGATTTATCATTCTAAATCATTTTAATTAATGTACATGTTTTCAAAATGATTTTAAGGGACTATTTATATGAACATGAATGTTTTGAAATGATAATTATTTTCAAATGTTTAAAATTGGTATGGGACACTTTGATTCAAAAATCTCTTTTAAATTACTTCCTTCATAAATTTGTATCTTTTAAATGATATTACAAAAAGGTTATTTCTCTAAAAAAGATCAACTCATCATTTTCAACATTGTCAGCATCCTTTAGTAGATATTATTTATTATTGAGGTTGATTTATTATAAAACAGTCTTCCATATTATATTGAATGAGTTATGATATGTTTTACTGTGTAAGTTCTCTTTTAATACCATTCATGGATAATGGTTAATTTATTGAAATTTATTATGCTAGTTTTAATGTGAATGTTTATGTCATGTTTCAGCTTTTTCATATGAGGAATGCAGTGGACTTAGTAAGTGATAGGTGGATCCCACTATAGATCCATGATGCATTGGTATGTCACATGATACAAACAAGTGTCTTGGAACAAGGCCTTGAAAAAAAATTATTTTTATTCTAGGCACAAGGCCTTGACTATGTGGTAATGATGTCGGAAATTAGTCATTCTATCATTGTGAAATTAGTTATTACATGTGATTATTCGACTAGTAGAACATCCATGTGCATGTTTATATGGTAATGTTTGGTTTATGTTTTCCATGTTATGTTCAATATTATGTTTAAAAAGGCTTTCGTTTTTTTACACATCTTCCCTTAATTTTTATTACATTTTCTAAATAATTTACCCTTACTGAGCATCTGATCTCACCCAATTATTATGTTTTATTTTCCTAGGTTCCCACAATGTTTTTTATGTTTGAGATGCATGGGTAATCTTAGGAAACAATTGAAATATCAATGGATTGTTTTTTTGGTGCTGTATGTTAGGATTTGAAATGTAACATTCACATATGTAATCTCTTTTCCAAGACTTCTAAACTGGTCGGTTCTTTAAGACATTTTTCTTTGTAATCATGCTAATGTATTCAAATAATGCACTGAATCTGGCTAACCGAGGTTGTGGCATTACAGTTTTTATCATTGAATGTTTAGCAATAACCTTTGAAACTAGATTTAGATAAACATTGATTATAGAACATTTCCCTAATATATAGTTTTAGAATTAGAATAGAAGAACATCCTAGAATTTTGGTACTATATAGATTTTGTGAGTCATCCAAGCAATACATCCCTGTCTCGATATGAGCATATAGAGGCGGCTCTGGCATAGATGTACCTAGGCATAAAACCTGAGAACACCACTATGATCTAGACTCGAACTAGAACTGGTGCACGAAAACGAGCCTTGATGTACTCATGGTTACAACACTCCCAAGGGATATACATAGGATAATTCACATTTTCATTAAAATACATTATGAATTATTTAGGAGTAAATACTTTCTCAAAGAATACATTTTATGATTATAGATTATATGCACAATCTTTTAAATTTTTTATAGGTATTTTACAAGTGTTAAATTATTCATTGTGATTCATAAACTATCATACTGTATGCCATTATTTATAAATAGTGCCTAGTAAAAGAAATGTGACCTCAACAATACGCATGATCCAAAGATTAAGAGGGATCATATCATTCCTTAAGCCAACAATTATTAAGGAAATAGTCTACCATGTATTATCATCATATGAAGAAATAGTATCACGTGTTAATCAGATAAGTAAATAATCCCCTGAGTCCTATGGATTTGATGGGAAGCCAGAGAATAATAGGATGGTAGAAATAAAGATTGATAAAGGGAACAAGGGAAAGAAGGATTTTCCCATATGTGGAAACTTTTGAAAGAATCGCCTTAGTAAAAACATGAAGGGAATTTGAGTTTGTTATAAGTTTGGAGAAAAAGGAAACCAAGTAGGTGATTTCATGGGTATGAAAAAGTTTTCAAATGTAAAATGCTTCATCTGTAAGGCATTGAGACACTACATGAATCAATGTCCCAGTCATAAGAGTATACCACAAATAACGTTATTTGATAATAATCAAGTTATGATACTACCTCATATGAAGAGGAATGACTAGTGTTCTTATGTTGTTATTATTGAATTATTTCATTTTAGTGTTGTATCAACAATACATGGGTTATATGAATTATGGAGATAAATAAGGATTTGACTACTGTACTATTTTATTGAGGATTTGATATTATATGGTTCTAAAAAAGTGACATAATAGTAAGAAACACTTTTTGGAAAATACATGGTTAAAGGATAGCTAATCCATAATATGGTACTGATAATGAGGTAGTTATTTTGGAATAAGAGATGGTTGATTTGGATAAATTATATTGGATTTTCTTGAATTCTTTAAACTAATAAATGATTTTTATATTCCATCATTGTTGGAGTTTACAACATTTATGGATATAAAGAGTATATCCAATATTCTATAATGAATAATGGATCATGAATGTAATCAATAAGGTTTTATAATAAATCAGGATGTTAAATTGTTTTAAAAGAATACATGATGAGGTCGTTCACATGTTATTACATAGAAAAATGGATCTTCATTGTGTTTAACTTCCTTATAAATTTTGGACTGAGAGTTTGGATAGAATTATTTTGGATAAGTCTAAAGGTTGGAATGGATTACGTTTAAAATTGGATACTATTGTTAAGGTTTTTTTTCGATTGTTATAAAAATGTATTCCTAGAGGTTGGGAGACAACTAGTTGCATCTGGAAAGGTCGTGAGACTTGAACCCGCAACCGTAGAGTGACACAGGTGAATCACCTACAACTCGACTACGTGATGTACTGGTTTGTATAATTTGGTTTTTTTAATAGTCTGAAAAATTAAGTATATGTTCGTTATTTTTGAAACCCTATATGATTGGGATAAATATAATATTTTTTGATATCTTTTAGAGTGAAATATGAGTTTTTAGTAGGAAATAGTTGAACGGTGAAACTCTACTGGTCATATATATATATATATATATATATATATATATTTCTTCTTATTAAGACTAAATTTTATTAACCCAATTTTTGATGTGGGTTTTCCCAAATAGGTATTTTCTATTTTTAACAATTTATTTTCGAAGAAAAATTTCAAATTCAGAGGATGAAATTTATAGAATTAGGGAATAATGTAACACCGCAATATTTCATAGTACATTGTTTTCTTCAAAGTAACTCAATAACATACACTACACACAACACGGAGTTCAAGTGCACCACGACTTACCAAACTAGCCGTTCAAAAGTGGTTATGAATAGTATTAACTCAATTTTAATCTTTATATGATATTTATTATTATAGAATACATATTATGAGTTTCTTAGGCATAATGTAAGAACTAATTCATTTTTTCAGATAAAATATATATTTTTCAAAAAATGCACTTTTACCGCATTTTAAAGGTGAACCTTTGTTAAATACAATATTTGAAACTTGTATATGTTCAATTTGAAAAAATAAAATTCTTTTTTAGAATCAGATCATAGGAATTTAATTTCAATAAATTTTTGGTGTTTTTCTGATAACATTCATATTTGAGTGAATAGTGAAAATATTATATTTTAACTAAAAACATCTTTTTTAATCGAAATAATTTATAGAGTAAAATTATAAATTTTAATGGTTTGTACATATAAATAGATTATATTTTTACCATCTAATCCAATTATTTTCATTATATGTAATTTCACTTTGATATTGGACAAAAACAAGTGTCAATATTTTGATAGTTATTATTTCTTAAAAATAAGCCATTTGGTTTTAATAATAGGAATTAGTTTTTAATTAATAAATGAAACTTATTTGTTTTTAATTTGTTAAAATAGACTTTATTATTTAATTTATAATAACAAAATTATCTTAGGGTTAGTTTTTTGTATTTTTCTGAAAACATTCAAATATTTATGAATAGTTAAAAAGACAAATTATTTTTTAAAACAGATTTTTTTTATTTAAATAATTATTTATTTTATTTTTATTTTTTTAGGTAAAAATAGATACATAATACCTATACATGTTTAACATAATTCATTGGAGTAATTTTATAATATGTTGAGATATATAAAATTTTATCGAACTTTTACCTTCTTTTACCCACCTCCTAGGAGCATTTGCAAATATGAATAATACTTACTTTTACCTCTTCTATGAAATTAATTTCAAAAATATGAGAGATAGGATTGATATCAGTCATTAAATGTTGGTTCAATAAGATAAAAACAATTTTTTTGAATAGTAACTTTTGACTTTTATTTTCCATAGTTAAAAGTAAATAGTGTAATTAGATGTAAAAATTGCATTATTATTAGAAAAACGCATGTAATAATTCTATTTTATAATTTTAATTCAACCAAAAACAACCTTATAAATAAAATATGATCCTTTAGGTACACTGAGATTAGATTAGGACATTTATTATTATTTAATTCAAAGAAGACTTCAAAGAGTTAAAATCAAAGTTTAATAACTAAAACATTTTTAATATAGGGTTATACAAAAGATAAATTATACTATAAATATTAATAATAAATAAAAAAATATTTCATACATAATGGTATTTTATTTATAGTTTTTAGACATTAAATAATTTAATTTATTTATGACACAATGATGATGTAGTAATTACCATATTAATGAAGCATTAAAATAATTGACATTATAAATTTCCAAATAAATGTAATTTGATAATATTTATAGATTACACTAATTTTCTAGGTTATTAGGATATGTTAGGGTTAGTTAGATATGATTTTAACAAAAAATATACCAAATAGTGTCAAAATTGACAAAAATAGTTTTTAAAATAAGTATTATAGTATTAATTGATATATTATTATTAAAAATATGAGGATCGGCCAAAAGACGTGTATAATATTATATATGACATTAATGAACCAATTGGGGTTCTATTGGTATTTTATAGTATGTTTGTTAACCATATAATATAAAAATACAAAGAGACATGGTAAATGTCAAACTATTTAACTATGAGTTAAATCTAAAAGTTAAGGTTAATATGCTGACCTAAACCTGTCTAAAACCTTTTTTTGGAGTGGTTTTAGACTCATAACCACCTTATATTATATATAATTCGTTTTTTAACAATTATAAACCGAAAATGAATTTATTATAATAAAATATTTTATGTTTTTCCTAAGCTTCCCCTCACCCCTCTTATAAAAGTGAACTTCTACTTCTCTCAAATTTACACCTCCAAATCCATTTGGATTGGCCAAAATCAGACCAAATATCCTCAAAACTATAATAAACTCATTTTAGAGGCCTTACTTCGGTCAGAAAACCAACCTATAGAGCTCTTTTGATCAAATCTAAAGGTAAAACCTGAAAAGGAGGTAATGATTTCACCACCCTCTTTCAAGTTCTCTTATTCATCCACTTGATCTTTTATTGTTATTTCACTTATAAAATAATAAATTCAGAATTATATATATACTATGAGGTTATTATAAATAGGGAATAAATATATTCATTATTCTATCCATCTTTTGAATGATAATGTAAGCATGTGTACGTACTTAAGGCTTACCATCTTTACGACGTGGTGTAATTTGTTATTCAACACTATGTTATTTGGAATGATATAATGATGAGTAATATATATATATATAAATAATAAAAATAACATGATAATGTTTCTGTAAAATTAATATACCATCCAATTCCACACCGATGAAGAAATGATATTGTCGCTCGTGTGTACGTACGGATTACCGTCTCCATGATGTGATGAGATTCATTTCCACGTTCACTATTCATCGATGATTATAAAAATATATATTACTAATAAGTATGTAATATATGAAATAATAATTCTTATGGATATATATATATATGTACAAACATATATCTTATTCACTTATTTCCATTCAGTACGATATGAAAACCGAAACAATTTTTATTTGTACATACAGACTACCATCTCCATAAATGGTGTTTTTCATTTCATATGTATGTCTATTATAAATATTTATATTATAAATATATATTATATATAAATCATGTTTTATCTTCTGGACGTATTTAAATGTTGATCTATGTGGTACAATCAAGAGTAACCAGTTAAAACACGTATGATAAAGATATCGATTATTACCCGAAATGTTAAATTAACATGGAAATTTTTATTAAATGGGTAGTATAAAGTAATAAATAAATCGTGTATGATATCAAAAATATTAAGATGGTTCTTGTATAATTTAATAAAAAACTATTATCTTCACATAGGAGGTTAAAAATACCCTAGACTAAAGGAATCTGCATGGTAAGGGTTAATTTCTCAATCTCATTATTATCTCTGATTGTATATATGTAAGTATTTACTGGGACATTTTTATCATCCATGCCCTTTTTTCATAAAAATGATTTCAAAATAAATATTTTAATGATTTTTTAAAGTTACTCTTTATCACGATCGGAATTTTTTTTTAAATATTTATCTTTCTAAATCTTTTTAATTAAAGACAATATTTTCAAAATGATTTTAATGATCAATTTATATGGACATGAATGTTTTCAAATGACAATTCATTTAAAAAGTTTCAAACTGGTATTGGAAACTTTTATTGAAAAATCTCTTTTAAATTACTTCATTTATAAATGCGTGACTTTTAAATGATTTTACAAAAAAGTTATTTCTCTTAAAAAGTTGTAATCGTCATTTTCAACTATGTCAGCATCATTTACGTGATATTATTTTTGATTGAGGTTGACTTATTATAATACAATCTTCCATAATGTATTGAATGAGTTATGATATTTTTGACATTGGATGTTCTATTTTTATACCATTCATGGTTTATGGTTAATGTATTAACGTTTCTCATGCGAGTTTTAATACAAATTTTTATGTTATGTCTCAACTTTTTCATATATAGAATACAGTGGACTTAGTAAGTGGTGGGTGGATCCCACTATAGCTCCACGATGCATCAGTATGTCTCATGAGACAAACTAGTGACTTGGCACAAGGCCTTGACAAAATTTTATTTGTATTCTTGGCACAAGGACATGACTAAGTGGTAATGATGTCCAACGTTACTCATGTCCTTATTTTGAAATTAGTTATTACATGTGATTATTCAACTAGTATAATATCCATGTGCATGTTTATATGGTAATGTATGATTTATTTTTTCCATGTTATGTTCACGATTTTTTATAAAAATTCTTTTTTCATTACACATCTTCCCTTATATTTTATAGCTTCTGCTAAATAATTTACCCATAATGAGTATCTGAGCTCACCCCATTATCATTTTTTATATTCCCAGAATCCCACGGAGTGTTTTATGTATGAGATGCATTGTTAAGATAAAGGAACAATGGACATCTCATAAGATTTTTTTTGTTTTATGTTAGAAAGTTTAAGGTAACATTCATGTAAGTAATCTATTTTCAAATTCTGTTAAACTAATCAGTTCTTCGGGTCTTGATTCCTTCCAATCATGCCAATGTATTAAAATAATGCACCGGCTCTAGGTAACCGGGGTCGGGGAGTTACACTATACATTATTAAAGTTCATGATGTTTCTCTCTTTTTTACTTTATTTGTTGATGACATAATCTTTTTTTTTGGAATAATGAAAGAACATGTGAAATGTTTTCTAAATAAATGAATGAGTTGTCTGAAATGTCTATACTTGGTGAAATGAAATACTTTTCTGGTTTAAAAACATCAACAAAGGATAATTAAAAATTTCTTTCCCAAAAAAGAATATCCTAAAAAACTTATTATTAATTTTTTCATGGAAAATACGAAAATGGTTAACACACTAATTTCAGTGGTAACCATGTTGAATAAAGGTAGAGAAGGTAAAGAAACTGACTATAAATAGTACCACAAGCTGATTGGACGTTTCTTACATTTTAATACCTCATGACAGTACTTTTTTTATTTTTTTACGTCAGGTGAAATATTCCGAAGTGTTTCGAAAAATCATATTTATTGTATGGAAAAATAATTCATAAATATATCAAAGGCACAATAGATTTTGGATTCAGGTATGATATCCCACGAAGAATTGATTTTTTTGGATATTCAAATACTGATATGGAAGGAAATATTGTTTTTAGAAGAACCATATATGGTGGATTTTTCTTTGTAGGGGAATTTTTTTTAGTTGGTATACTAATTAATAATATGAATTAAATCTAAGAATAAATGAAGCTGAGTGTGTTTCCACCACTCAAGCTACTATACAACTTGTGTGGATGAAGACTTGGTTGGAAGAATAACTTATTTATTTGAATTTACCTTTAATCTTGAATTGTGATAATCATGGTGATATAAATCATAAAATATATCTAGTATAAAATTCTCATTTAAAACATATTGATTTAAAAAATCACATTATCAAAGTGAATGTGGAGAAGAATGAACTCAAGTTTAAGTATGCTTCTATATTGGAACAAGTTGTAGATATTTTCAAGAAATGTTTACCAATGGTTTTTAGTTTTTTAAACCGAGGTTGAACATGGGTGTCCAACATCAGTATCTCCATGGTTGAAGTATTTTCTTCTATCCCCACACTCATATATTCTTTCGATAGTGTTGTCAAGGGGGAGAAAAATATTATTTCAAAAATCTATCCACAGAAATGGTCTAAATATTTTAAGAATGTTTGTATATAGAGTGTTGTGGGTCACCTCTAAACTCCGAATATCAATATGTGAACTATTATAAATGTTTTTCGAAGTGTGTAGAAAAAATATATCTATAGGAAATACAATGATGTTTTAAAAAGGAAATTTATAGTTGTATTGAATGTTAATGATGTTTTTTAAGTGACCACTATTGGACAAATTTATTCTGTCAATATTCTATATTTCCACCAATGAAATTTCACACATAAGATTAGAATTATTCATAAGGGGTCCATTTCATGAGATTGAAAATTTATATGATTTATTGTCCTTGGATATAAAAAATCTATTTGGGGGATTTTTGGGACCATGTTTGCTGGAGATGTTTTTCAGATTCTAAATGAACTATTTTTGTCTTTTGATGTCAAGAAAATGAAATCACCTTAATTTTTTATTTTTAGTACTCAAAAATAAGTTTCATATGAAAATATTTTTGTTTCAATTTTCTATTTTATAATTTTTTCAGGTGAAAAGGTTCCTTAGAATCTCTTTGTGTCCGGAACTAATAATTTAATTGGTATGAAAGGTTTTATCAATGTCTGGAACTCACGATACAAAATATGAGGATTCGTTGATGAATTTTATGTTTCTAAAATCCTATGTTGATCATAACTTGTAATATATTCTTTGTGAATGAAATCTATATAAGGTGGTAAATTCATTTTACATGGTTCCATTCTGTTTGAGGTTTGGATGAAAAGATAGTAGATACTGGAATGATGGGAAGTTATAGAAATTTCCAATGTAAGTAAGGAAATTCTATGAATAAATTTATGTTCTAAAATTAACGATGAAGTCATGATAAAAGTAGAATATTGTTCCATAAGAATGGTTATGATGTTATGTCTTCTAATCTCATTTTATTAGTGTCAGTTTCAGAATAGGTGGATTTTTTCTAAAGGCTGAGTAGTTTGAAGTTTTGGAAGTCAATGTTTTTGTTGAGCCACTAATTGACCAATATATTAGACTATCTGATCCATAATAATGAACGTATTAGTAGGATTAATATTTAATAGATGTACATGTGGATTATTGAAGTCACTGTTGACATCGATTCATCATATGCAGGGTGCCACCAATCCATTGGAGGCTGAATGGTTAAGAAAGAAAGAATTTTTGGGACTAATCAACTTGATGAGGATCAAAAATGTAGTCGACAATTTTATACGGCCAAAATAAATGTTTTTTTACTTAAAGTGGGTCAATAATCATCAGATAAATTGGGATTCAGGGATACTAGAGTGAGAATTCACGTTTTTTTATTCATCAATTGGATCAAGAGAAAAATAACTCTGAGGTGTTTTTCAAAGGGGTAAATAATAGAAGAAGTACCATTTTTCATATTCTATGTTTGTCAAGAATAATTGGACAATTCTTGAAAAAAATTCATCATTAGAAAATATAGGCCTATATATTAGATGCATGATGACATAGATTAGTCATCAGATGTTGAAATTTATCAAAAGAATGATCATTGGTATGAGGAATTGAAGAAAATGATATTAATTTTCATGTTTTTGAAGATGTGTTGTCAATTGTTGGATTAATACTTTAGATGTTACAAAGATTTTTATGTTTGAAGAGTTTTATGCATCGCAATAGTAGGTAGGATCGTCCGATTGAGTTGTTTATTTCAGTTGGTATAGAGAATCGTAATGAAACATATTTTGTTCTTATTTATTTTAATGATAATGAGAAACATCATCGAATCTTCAATTGGTATCATACTAAATATTTTTTAGGAAGTAAAAATGTTTCTAAATTTTTTAGAAGATTCAGTTTTTTTAGAAGAATCCATAATAGATTATAATATATTAAATAGTAAATCATGAAGTCAAAAAAACATGAAATTCAAGGTTCTAAAAATTTGATTAATTATGAAAGTTAATGGTATTTCCTAAACATTCTCTTTCAAGGTTCCTATAAATATAATTACATTGTCATTTATGATGAATATGAAGTACTATTTACATTTGGCAAAGATAAGGTGCTAAAGTTTTTGTATAGAGAAGAATTATTTGTATATTGTTTTCCTAAGGATGTTTTTCAAACAGAAGAAAAATAAGAAATAGGTTACCAGATCAGAACAAGACATATAACTGAGATTTTTGGGGAATTTTTGATGTCGCTAAGAATTGATTCCAAATTATTATTTCTTGTCTATTTTCCATATCATATAATTAGACTAGGGATTGATACTGATACAACAAACAGATCTTTTTTAGGAATTCCAAAAGTGGTGTTTTTATCTACAATAGGGTAAGAAAGTGAAAAATCGACTTAAAAATAAATAAAAAAGTGGAGGTTGATAAGGAATCACATAAATATTTTTTGAACCAATTGGGGAAGGTTTGTTAACTCATTCCTTAATCTTTTTTACATCATTCGTGCTAGAAGAATCACATGAATTGTTGTATGGGTCATAGTGTTACACCGTTGTAAGGGTATATCCTACATGTTGTATCCATACAAAATGATTTTTTTCCAGTCGATTGTGTGGTATTAAATTATTTCAAAACCATTTTGATGAATATTTACATTTCTTGAGTAGAGAATCTTTTAAATACATTTATTATTATGGATTTTTTATTATATTGGTTTCTAGTAGAGTAATAATTCTTTAATATGAGGTGAAGGTTGTTACACAAGAACGTTAACAAAAAAACCTATCATAGATTCACCCCCACCCATCTCTGTGATACATTTATCTAGGTTTTTCCTATTCATTGTGGAATATTTGAAGGATGTGGAAGATGAAATAAAAGTAAAACATGTGGTTAAAAACTATACCTCTTCTTTGGAAAGTATCATTTTCTTAATACCTTATGCTCTTTAAGGTTGGAATTATCTCTAAATCACGACCTCTATAATAAGGTTTGGGATTATTGTAATGGACTACGATAGGTCTTGTCTAAACCAATTTTTTTTATGTGTGAATAAATGAGAATATTCTCTACCATTTTATAAGAGAGTGGAGGAGAACATTTAGAATTTCTTAAAATATTAAATTAATATTAATTAATTATGATGTTTAAATGGAACCATGTAAAAAACTGAATATTTTATAAAATAATTCTCAAAAATAATTTTATATTTTTATACCATTTGATACACAAAACACTGAGTTTAAGCAGATTGTAATACACTATTAAAATATTATTATTTAATTTGAGAGTTATAACCTAGTTATTATATCTTCTGGTAAGAAAATTATTAACTAATCTAAGAAACTTATATAAATTTATGAGTCAATATTAACATATTAATAAATTCTTAGTAAATAGTCAATCGATTTTTAGTAATGTTGTTTTATGCTCCAGAAATACGCCTTTAAAAATTTATTTTATTACATTTTTTTGAGAAAATACTATAAATAATTTTTCAAAAAATTAGAAATTTTATTTTATAAAAATAATATAATTGTTTAAATCCTCATTACAAAATTATATTACGATTAATTTAATGTATTTTTCTGAAAAGATTAATTTTTCATTGAATAGTGAACAATCCAGAAATTTAATAAAAAATTTATTTTAATTTCAAACATATAAAATGTACAAATATGTTTTTAAATTTTTTTTAAAGTACAATAAGTTATATAGTATTATTATAATTCCATTTATGGTCATTAGAATCAATATTATTTTATAATTTAATTTAAAAAAATAGGCTTAAAAAGAAAATTAAAAAATTCAATTTGGTTTTTTATGCATTTATATTGAAATTAATTTTTATCTATTATAGGAAATAAATTTTATAAAATGTAATTAATTTTGGGTTTATAAACTAAAATTTATCATAGTATTACTTTTTGTACATTTTTATGATGAAGTTTAATTTTTGGTGTTTAGTAGTTTTTAAGAAATATGATATCTTTTTGATATCTCTAAGACATAAACATAATATAAAAAATTATAAATCTTGTGGAATGATACATGTATGGAAATTTAATAAAAATATAATACAAAATTAATTCAAAAACATCATTTTTATAAATGATAATTTATTACATGAAAAATATGAAAATAAATTTCAGTACAAATATTGAGCGTGCGTAGTGTTAGAAAAGTAAAATATGTTACCCTTAAAATAATATTCAAGATGTAATAAATCATTTCATAGATTTTTTATTAAAAATTATGTATTATATATTATTTAAATTTTTATTACAAAGTATTGGAGTTATATAAGAATTGGATTATCCAAATGATTGTTCAATAATTTTGTAAGGCAGAAATGTCAAAATAAAATATTTAATAAGTTGTTTTGAAATGGATATGAGATAATATATATTGATAGAATATAAATTTTTTATATATAATAATAAAATTATTTTCATGTTGGTAATTTATTTATAACTTTAATATGTTTAATAAATCCATAAATGCTTTCACAACGCCGACCCTACATTTGTTTAATTAATAGAAAAATAAAACAAATTATTTTAAATTTACTAAAATAGATATATTTTAAAATAATTAATGTTTAACAAGAATTATATTACACTTTAAGAAATATTGGAGATTTTTTCAATCATAATATTTATATTTTCAATTTATTGTGATGTATTTAAATCTAAATTAAATTAATAGTGTCGAAATTTACAATAATCATATTTTATGAAAATAATATTTTATTATTTTATTTAAAAATCAGAAAAATATTTACACATGAAAAAATTAATACTATATGGTCTAAAATGACATTAAAGTTCAATTTTTTGTCTAATTTCTACCATATAAGTAAAATTTTTAACCATTTAATATTGACAAACAATGTGTGGTCGTAGTTAAAATTAAAAATGGTACGTTAATACTTATAAAATAGAAAAGGTTTATCATAACACTAAAACATGTTTAAAAAAATTATTATATGGTATTACAGCCTTATCCTATTTTATGTTAGAATAATTTTACATTTGAGTCATTTTTATTGAGAATGAATTTATTACAGTTAACTCTTTTGAGTAGTTTCAAAAGTGCAACTCGCCTCAACTAAAAAATAAAAACACATCTCTCACTTATCTACATAACAATTATCATTGTATCTCAGCCCAAATATATAAATTTATATTATAAAATTCCCTATACACATTCTATATGTTTTATTCATCCAAAAATACCATCCCTAGATCCCACTAAATGTGATCAAAATTATTTATTTCAAAGAATAGGTTATCACCTTAACTAATATCTTTCTTTTATAATCTTCTATAAATTCTATTAATAAATTGTATTTATAATAAAATAATAACTTAATTATCCTCAAGGTTCTATAATTTTATTATTATTATAAAAATTTCTTTACACACCCTCCTTTTTATCAAATAAGAAGTAAAAGTATATCTTATGTATATGTACGACTTACCGTCTCCACACAATGATACATTTAATTTCTCATGACTATATTTTATTGATGATTATTATGATAGATTAAATATTAATATATTAAAATTATTAGATAATTAAACTTCATTAATTTCAATATAACATCTACCTCATTTCCTTATAAACCATTAGAAAATGAAAATGTTGTTCATGTGTATGTATGGATTACCACCTCTACAAAGCGATGTGATGTGTTTTTAAATTACATGATACTTGGATGGTAATAAGGAAATATTTATTGAATATATATGATATATTTAATATGATAATGATTCTATAATAGTGAATTGTTAGTTATATTTCTTTCATTACATCCATCGAAAAATAAAAATAGTATTCATGCCTACAAATGACCTACTGTCTCCATAAATGGCGTTATTCCATTTTATATATCTAACTTTTTGGATGGATATAAATATGTATAAAATTAATATATATGATACATGTACCATTATTAATATTATTTATTTGATTTAATAAATATAAATATACAATTAATATTACTATATAACTAAAATATTAATGTTAAATGAAATAATTAACTCCTAAAATACTGATTTTAATATAGAATTATTGATAAAAAGGGGCGTTTAAATGTTATAATGTGATCAATTGTGATATTATAATTATATAAATTACTAAATTATATAATTATAATAAATATAAATTTAACATACGGGATTTTATAGATCTCTCAAAATAAAGAAAACATGAGGCAAGGGTTTCTTGTCTCACTTTAACATTAATGGGATATATTCCATATTCAAAACATATTTTTTTATTACAATAATTAACCTTAGAAATATTGTATCATGAATAAAATTGTAATAATTTTATATTAATTTTATTTTTAATTTATTTATTTCACGGATCATATGATTTAAAAGATACCTAAGTGTGAGGGTTTTATTTCAAAATTTCAACAATATTTGGGATTATTTGTGTTTATTTATCTAGTAGGGAATTTTTAATTCAATATAAATATTCTATAAAAAAATTTGAGCTTATTTTTTTACCATTATTATGTGATTTTTTAATGTAATTTTTATCAATATTTGAATTTTTACAAAATTTTTTGAAAGTAATATTCTTAACAATATCCAAATGAGGTACTTCGTGACTTTTCCGACACAAGTACGAAAGGAATGTTTTTTTAACATATAAGGAATGAATTTATTTCCCCCATAATGAATAATAATTTATTTTAATATTACATTACATGTTCACAATGTTCATTTCAAATATAATGATTTCTATTATAAATTCATATCTTTATAAAAAGTGATTTAAAATTGGAATGGTTATTTTACTCAAAAATTATTTAAAGTGATATTTCAAACTAATTTTCCATCTATGATGACATCATTTGTTGTGATTCAATATTTAATTGGAATATTATTCAAGGATAACATCCTTATTCTTTCTCTGGATGGATTATGTTTATATTGAAAAGATGTTTATCGAATTCATTTCTTTTCATGGATTATGATATGATGAATGGTTTATGATCTTGTGGATCACATATGTATGATTTTTATTATGCGATTGTTGTGACCTATATCACCCTACAATTCATTGGAAAAATATGAATAAATCATGGGGTAAATATGTTTTGTGTGAACCTAATTTATTGTTCACAACTTTATGTGTGGAATATACTTTCAAATACATATATTTATGCATGGACCTGGATTTCATATTCATATAATCATGAGTGGACAAATTTTAATTTCCATGAGTTTATACGAGGGATCTATTTCATGTACTTAACATAATGAGTGAACCTGTTTCTATTTATACACGTTCTCAAAGATATAATTTTATATTTATTTCATGTACCATTTCTTATTCCATATTATGTTCTCATGGCTCATATTATTTGATTTTTTTATGATTCATGTATTACGAACTACAAATTTTTATAATATGACTCAAGATTAAGATATATTACAATTAGGGTTTGCATTTAAAATGTTAATCTCGTTCTTTCAAACATTTATGCTCAACTTATCCTTATATGATCATTTATATCTCTCATTTTTACCCTTATTTATCATCTCATCTCACCCTTTATTATGTTTAAGTTTACTAGGTTGTAAAGAATTGTTTTAGAAATTATATGTATAATAAATGTGATTTTTATAGATAAATTATCATGACATGATATATATTATTTATGAAATAGTTTATATTTCCATCATTACAAAGATACTAGACCTGGTGTGGATCAAAATTTTATTCAATGAATATAAAGCAATTAAGATGTAATATCTATGATTAATGTTATGGGTTGTTATAGTTGTATCAAATAATGATTTAGTTGAAATTTATAAACTAGTATGTGAAAAATTTAGTATGAAACCTATGTGTAAGTCTAAATATAGAGAAAATCCTAATTTTTTGTAATTAACATGAATGACATAGGCCAAACCTAATATTTTATAAAAGAAGAATTCATAATTTAGAAATCATGTAAATGATTTTTCATTATATTTGGTTTCTAACACTGATTATTATTGCTCACACTATATTTTTTAGTTTTATTAAATACCTAATGGAATCATGTTAATGATTAATTTTTTAGTCAATGGAATGTTTTTCCACATGAGATGCAAGTGAAATAATATATATAATTAAATAATTTTTTATTATACCAAATTATCTATCTCATTATATGATAAAAAATATTAACTTGTATTTGTCTTTTAATACACCTAAAAACATAAATATAGTGTTTCATAAATACCAAGGAGGTAAGAACATTCATCATCAAACATTTCCAAAATGTGGGAAGAATCAATCAACTGAATGTCTCAAAGGAATAAGAAGATGTTTTGAGTGTGGGAAACGATGGACACAAATAAATTAGTTGCTAACAAAAAATTGAAATTTTTATTGATTCAATTGATGAGAATAATGGTCTACTAAGGTATCATTAATGTTTGAATGTTTTAAATGATTAAATTATTAGAAAATGAAAATACATGTCTAACGGGGAAATCATAATTATTAAACTAGAAAGGTTGTATGAGTAATGGTTTTTCAAATGATTATTAAGAGACTCATAATGGTGTATGAAATGTATGGGATATTTTATTAGTATTTATTATTTAAAAAGTAAGATGCCTGATTAAATTTAGGTTGATTAATATTAATACATGATTCATTTTTCATATTGTGTGAATGAATTATTGGGGGTAATATGATGAATCCTAGTTAACAGTTTAAGATGGAAGTTGGAAGATTAAAGTTTTTTTGAATTTGGATTCATGAATTGTGTGTAATAATTATTCTACTAATGATATAATAGTTAAAAATAATAAAACTTCTAAATATTTTTCTATAGTAGTTTTCCATTATGGTTTTAAAAAAACATATTGAATGGTTCTAATAACAAAAAAAGTTATTTAGAGGTAAGGTGATATTTTTGGAGAACACATGATTATGGGAAAGATAAACATTAATATGTGTTTTATTTTGAGTTAATAATTTTTTTTGGAATAGAAAATGTTTGACATTGATAGTATCAATTACCTTGAAATTGGTTTGTGATTTTATAAAAAGTGATTTAGTTTATCCTTGATGAATTTTATTAAATTTTTTATTTATAGAAAATATTGAATAGTTTTGAACCTATATATGAAATAATGATTGTATTAATTTTGAAAGTATATATTTTTTCATGTGAGGTTAACTTAAATGTTGTGGATACAATCATGGGTTTATAATTTTAAATTTGATCATTAGTTTAATGGAATCAACAAATCCTTTTATGTTTTAAACTGTGGGATTTTGAAGTGATTTCAGAATTTTACATGGTATAGAAAGAGTACACTATTGTGTTTTAAATAACTCTTTAGAGTTGGTATATTATTTCATGTTATGTTAAATATATTCTACTGTATTATGGGATTTATATAATCTTGAAGGGAGAAAAGTGATACATTGATAAGGTGATATTTTTGGAGATATTCATGGTTATGTTAGGGATTAAATTTTATGTTATTATATTAATTAATTTCATTATAATATTATTTAGTGATTTATCTTAGTGATTAATGGTATTTGATTGAGGTTTCATCGGGTTAAGGTAAATTTACCTCTTAGGTTTAACAACTAATTTAACATGAAATATTTTTTTGGGATAAATGAAAATAATTTTTAAAAATATATAAGTGTAAGTGTATTATGTATCCATTGTGGTTAAAAAAATATTTAATTTTGAGGTTATTGATGTAATTTTAGATTTAGATTTAATTTTTAAAATGATCTAAGTGGAACCTTGTTTCTTAATCTGGAAAATTTTGGAGTTAAATATATAACTTATAGGTTTATTCATTTTCATTATTATAATTTACTAAACATTTTTTACATTTTTTGAGGAATACATATATTATAAATATCTTTTTATACTTTTCGGATCCATTTTATGTTGATTTTAGGGCTTCTACTATAGAAAAATACATCTCGAAAACTCATTATTCAGGTAAATAGATGAGATTGTGACGGAAAATCATTAAAGTATGAATTTATACTTATCAAGTAAGTATTATTCCTTATGTTATTATCTTATATGGTAATGTAATTCATTAAATTTAGGAAAAATAACTTAATGAAAATAAATTCTAAAACAATACATTCTTATGTATTTATGGTCTTTTAACCCCTCGCTAATTTGTTTTTTTGTGGTAGTTATATTTTTATTTAAAATATTCTATAACACTCTCAATTATTTCATTGGATTTAGTTTTTTAATCTTTGTCCATAGTTTCACATCCTAATAATGTTTTCATATTTGGAATCCTAGTTTATTAGTGACCTTAATATTTCATTTTCCCACTTTTTAAGGGTTTTTTTATTAACCCCTTTTATGATTTTGGTTTTCAATAATGTGTATTACAAATATTAAACTATTAAAAATAAAGAACAAGTGAATCTTTTAAGGAAAAAATTTATTAAATGTGGGGATAATTTATGAACCTAATATTTTAGAAAACATTTCTTTTTAAACATTTTATTTCTTCTATATATTTCTATTCACAGAACACCATGTTTAAACAAACTATGATACACTATTAAAATATTATTATTTATTGTGACCGGTACTACATATCCATTAAATTGGTGGGTTTGAAAATTATTAAATAATATATTTAATACATAAATATTTTATACTCAATATAAATATATTTATAAATTCTTAGTTAATAATCACCCAAATTTTAGTATAGATATCTGATGCTTTAGAAATATGTGTTTTACGAAAAATTATTTTATTTCTATTTTATGAGAAAATAATATAACAAATTTATATAAAATTTTAAAAATATGTTTTACAAAAATAATATCATTGTTAAAATCAACATATCATAATTATCTTATGGACAATTGTTGTAATTTTTAATAAAAGATATATTTTTCAATAAATAGTGAAAAATACTGAATTTTATTAAAATCAATATTTTTATTTAAAACATTTAAAAAGCATAAATGTAATTATAAAAGGGTTTCATCGTAAAATGTGTTATATTTCTTTATTAATAATAAAATTATGTTCATTAGAATCAATTGTATTGCTGAATTTGAAATGAAAACATCTTTATACTTAAATATTTATTTTCTAAAATCTGATTTTCCATCCATTTTATGAATTTATATTAAAACAAATTTTTCTAACATATAGGAATTTAATTTGAATAAATATAATATATTTTTTGGTTTCATAATCTCAAATTCTCTCTCAGATTATTTTTTCGACATTTTTATGATGAAATTAATTTTTTTGTGAATAGTAAATAAAATACAGTTTTCTAAAATATGGTATCTTTTTTGATATCTCCAGGACATAAATATAATATAAAAAATTTATGAAACTTATATAATTAATAAATTATGATAAAATAATAAAAATACCATACAAAATTATTTTAATGAATATATATATATAATAAATTATTCCATGTTAAATATGAAAATCACTTTTTGTGCCGATGCAAAACTTACGCAACACTGGAAAAGTAAACTTTGGTACACTAAAGGTAATATTTCATATGTAAAAGTACATTATAATTTAATTTATTAATTATTAATTATTATATAATATTTTTATGTTTATAAATGAATTTCTTATTTATATAACATGTGGGTTATCTAAATTCTTGTGCAATGTTTATGTAAATAATGAAAAGGAAAAATAGAATATTAAATTAATTTTTATGATATTTATGTGATTTAAAATATATATTGAACTAAGATAAATATATATTTTTATAATGATAAATATATTTTTATAATGATTACTTATTTATAATTTGTATGTATTAAATAAATACGTTAATTTCTTGCACAAGGTCGACACAACATTAATTTAGTTAATAGAAAATTAAGATAAATTATTATAAAAATACTAAAACTAATATAATTTGAGAAAATTAAAGTTTATCATTATTTATATTGATATTTAAGAAATATTATTATTGTTTTGAATAATTATATTTGAATTCCCCCTTTGTATTTACGTCTTTAATGTCAAGTTACATGAATAGTTCCAAAAATTGACAATAATGATATTTTATCTACATAATATTTTATTAAATTATATAAAAACAATAAAAATGATTAAATAATACAAAATTAATATTATATGGTTTAAAATTTCATTAATTCTAAATTTATAGTCCAATTTTCACTTTATAAGTAAATATTTAAACCCTTTCATATAGGGAAATGCATTACAATAGTTAAAATTAAACTTTATTATGTAAGGGTCAATCAAAGTGATACGGTTTAAAATGACACCAAAAATTATATAAATTGTATATATTGATAGTATTATAACTATATCATGACATATATTATAACACATTTCCATTTGGTTGTATTTTTATTAAGAATGAATTTATTATAATTAAATATTATGAGATATTCCAAAAGTGCCCCTCGCCTCAATTATAAAAGGGAAACTACTCCATCACTTATTTACATCTCTTTGAGCCTTAAATGATGATAAAAATATGTATATATATCTTAAAACATTTCCTATATACATTATATAGGTTTTATTCATTCAAAAATACTAACCCTAGAGCCCTTCAGAGGATATCTAAATGATTCGTTTCTCAGTAGAGTTAATTACCTTAACTAATCTATTTCTTTTCACCTCATATTTATCTCCTAAAAATAAATTTTATTTTTCAAAAAATAATATATTATGTATAATAAATATTAACTAATTTTAGTATGATTATGATAACACCATTATACATCATTATTCCCATCAAATTATAAGTATATGTGACACTTTTGTGTACATATGACTTAATATCTCTACGTATCGATACAATTCATTTCTAATTACAATATTTTAATTTATGGGAATTATTTGAGATTTAATGTTTATATATGATAATTAGGAAATAATTTCACTTCTGGAATTGTAATATAACATCTAACTTCTTACCTTCCAAACAGTTGGAAAACGATAACGTTGTTTGTCCATAAATGTGGATTACAACCTCCACAAAGAGATGTGATTAGTTTTTCATTTCCATTTTAATTGGATGGTAATTAGGATAAATTTAATTGATATATATTATATATATAATAATTTAATGATTCTGTAAGGGTGAATTATTACTTATCTTTCTTTCATTCCGTCAATTGAAAAAATGAAAACATCGTTCATGCGTACGTACTTTCTATAATCTCAACGAACTGTGTAATTAATTTTTATTTCTTTAACATTATGGATGAATATAAGTATGTTTATATTTAATAATATAAATATATATATATTTATATATATATATATTTTATTACTAATATTATAGAGTTTATGGAACCATGATTAATGAACAATGACTAAAAATAATAAACAGAAATACTCATGATAAGCAAAATAGTTAACACCAAGAAATAATTATTTTAATAAGAATTTATCGAAAAAAGTGGTTTAAAATTTTTTAAATGGATAATATATGATATTTTAAGTAAAAAATTTAATATTATTTATCATTATAATAAAATTTATTTCTATTTTACTAGTTTTTAGAGTGCTCTCAATGCATTGAATACTCTTGGTAAGGGTTTTTCATCTCACTTCTGCTATCATGAGACATAAGCCATATTCAGTACTTATTTCGTTTATAAACTATAAATACTACCGATTTGATATATTATATCATGAATCACTTTTTTATTTATGGTATTTAATATTTCTTTTTTTTCTTTCATGGGGATTAAAATTCAAAATATTCTAAAGTGGTAGGGGTTTTAATATCCAATCTCATCAATATTGAAGATTGTTTATGTTTATGTATCCACTAAGGAAAATTTTCATTCATATCCATATTATCTAAAAAATTTGAATAATATTTTTTACCATTATTATATGACTTTTTTAAATTTATTTTTTCTATTTTTTACATTTTAAAAAAATTGTTTGAACAGAATATTATTATTGTTTTTCAAATGAGGTAGTTTGTGACTTTTCCGATAAAAATGTGGAAGGAATGTTTTTTTAAACTTATAAATAATGAATTAATTTTATCAAAATAATGAATAATATTTTATTTGATTATCTTTTTAATATTTCACATGATTATTATTAAATAAAATATTTTCATTTATAATGCATATCTTTTTAAAAAATAAGTGATTTCAAAATGAAGAGTTAATTTTCCACAAGAATTATTTCAAGTGAACTTTGAAAATAATTTTACATGTAAGTTTACATAAATTTATTTCATTTAATATTTACTGGGAATATTATCAAAGTACACCAACAATATTTGTTCTTTGGATGTTTTATTATTATAATAACAACATGTTTATGAAACTCATATCATTCCATGGGTTCTAATATGATGAATGGTTTATAGTCTTGTGTCACGCATATGTTTTATTTTAATCATGTGACTGGTGGGGAATATATATCTCTCCAATGAATTGGGTAAATATGGATAACTCAAGAGATATATATTTTATATGCAACCGAAATTTTATGCTCACAATTTTATATGTGGACCTAGTTTTCATGTCCATAATTTTATGTGTGGACCAAGATTTCATGACCATATTATCATGTGTGGACGTAGTTTTGGGTCCATAAATTTATGTGAGGCATTTATTACATTTTATTAACTTAATCAGTGAGCATGTTTCTAATTATAAATGTTCAAAACATTATAATTTTATGTGAATTCTATTATTTCATGTCTTATTCCAATATTATGATCTCATAGCCCATGTTCTTTGATTATTTTATGATTCTAGTCTTATGAAATTTCATGATTTATTCCATGAATCAAGATTATTAGCTATGATATCAACGTTATGTATTTAAAATGATAATATCATGTTCTCACACGCAAATTGTAATGTTTTTTTTATGTGATCATTGAAATATCCATTTTTTACCCTTATTGGGCATCTGGGTTAACCCATTCTTATGTTTCCTTTCCCCAGGCTATGAAGCATATTTATAGAAATGATATGTATAATAACGGTTATAATTATTAATAGCTTGTTGTTATATGTTATAGATAATTAATGAACTAATTTTTGATTTTTATATGTTTTCAATGATACTTAACCTAAACAATTTTGGCATGGATTCGAATGTTTTGTTATAAATATTTATCTATTAAGATATGATATATAACTATAAAAATTATGGGTATCTATTATAAAAATTGAAAAATTTAAAATATAATATGATTAGTAGTTTAATTATTACCATACATTAAAATTTGGTCAATATTGGAACACATTTTTACCCTTATATTTTGGTTTTGACTCCCAAATAAACCCTTTTCACACTTACAGTGACAACAATAATTTTTACTCTTCGAGTGTCAATATTATTATTATAAATACAAAAAGCATCATAAATGGATAATGGTTGATATTTACAATAATATACTAATTACGTGTCCTAATATAGGATTTTTATGGACTTTATATCATTTAATAAATTATAATTTTTATAAAATATTAATATGGTCTATTTTTAGAACAATTCATTTACTTTTACTTTTTAAAATCAATAAATCCAATGATTTGTAAACTAATAAATTCACATATCTCTAACAAGTTATATTTATCTAAATAATATTTGGATCACATTAATTATTTTAGATTATATTACTTTAAATATTATTAATATTATTTATATTATTTTTTAAACTAATTGGATAATTACTACCTTGATGTTGTGTAAGAATTTAATATAGTTATTTTTTCCCTAAAAATAAAACACAAATCACCATGAATAATATAAATAATTTATATTTCAATTAAAATTTATAAAAAAAATATACTCCAGATACCCCCATGTAAGAAAATTATAGTTATTAAAAACAAGAGTTTGACATTTATTACTTTTCTTTAATTATAATATTATAATGGTTAAAATCATATCTAAATGTATATAAAAGGATCCATATTTTACCTTTATATTTTTATAAATGATATATATTCCTCAAATAATATTAATTAATGTGTTAGGGTCATTATTTAGTGCTTATATTTTAATTTTTATCCTTAATTACCAGATTTATCCTTTACCGTGGTAACAAAAATTACTAAGATTTCTATTCATATTGACCAAAAATAAAATTTTACTAATTACCAAATTTATACCCAATAATTAAAAATATTGACTCCATTTTAAAAATTTCAAAACACATAAGAGGCATAATATTATTTGAAATTAAACTGAAAAAATAAAACAAAAAGCAGTTTTTTAAAAAATTCCCTTTTAAGTATAAATTAATTTATAAAAAAATTCAAGCATTAAATTCATTAAAAAAACTAAATGGGTTATTTTTAATCAAAATGAACTAATAAAATATAAAATATAATCCAAAATATTATTTTAACTATGTTAATAATTTAAAATAAAATTGTTTTTTCAATAAGAATCAATATTTTCACTATTCATTGAAAAACACACTTTTCATAAGAATTTAATCATTTCTCCATAGTATAATTTTTATATGAAAATTCTAAAAAATGATATTTATTTTATCAAATATGATTTATAAATTTCTAGAAGTAAATTATATTATTCTCTCATAAAAATCAAAAATATTAATATTTAAATATAACATATCATTGAAGAATAAAATATATTTACTGAAAATTGAGTGCTTATTCTCTCATAATTAATCAATACATTTGTATTTATTATATATTTTATAGATATTTTAATAATTATTTAATAATATTCATAAACACTATTTTAATGGATTTATTATAATCAATATATTTAAATAATAATATTTCACGATTTGTTTATGCTAGGTGTTATGTGTCATTAACATTATCGGACATAATATCCTTAATTTCTGAATATTAGTTCATTTAATTCTCACCCATTAAATAAATTTTGTCCTAAAAATTTACAATTTATTTTTTCAATATAAACCTTTTAAATTTTTTAATTATCTTTCTCAAAATCCAACATCCTAAAAAGGGTTAATAAAACATCCACTTTAAAGGGGAGAAAGGTAAGTATGATGGTTATTTGGAATAAAGCATACTAGTTTTCAAAAAAATAGAACATTAGTGGTATGTGAATATATGGACATTAAAGAAAGTAATAATATCTAAATAATGATGGAGATTTATATAGATCATGTATCACAAGAAAGTAAATGATTATGACAACGTTAATAACACCACAATCATAAACCAGAGAGGTGTGAAAAACATCATCAATTCATAAGAAATGAAGTTAGTAGGATAACATTTTTTATTCAGGATACATTTATTATAGTTGAGAAATTCATTAACCTTTAGTATAAGAACATATTGAATATATACATACTTGATTAGTATAATTTCATCTTTTAATCAATTTCCACTATAATCTCATATTTTTCTCTAAATGAAAATTATTCAAGATGATTTTTTTCATTAAAGAACTTAAATCAACTTCTAATTAATCTCATAATCTATAATTGAATAGAGTGTTTTTATTACTTTACTTATAAATTTAACAAAACCATAATATTTATCAAAAGGTAATATAATCCCTGTAATATATATACAATTATGTGAACAAATAATACATTAATCTAAAAAATTTTATAGTATTATCCAATGTTTAAAAAAAATTCTCTAATTAAATATCCTCAAAATTATTTAGTATATTCATAATGAATGTTTAAATCTAAATGTTAGAATGATTTGATCACATATTCTTCCATAAATTTTATCCAAGTCACATTAATCACTCTTAAATTATCATAAAAACGTATATGACAAAGTTATATAATCTCTAAGATATGGATGTCATAAATTAAATGACCTCAATCACCATAAAGCCACCTTAAAATCATATATTCCTACAAAATATAATTTAACTATTGCAAATAGAATAAAATCATAAAATGTTCTACTAACTGTAATCATATAATTTCCCCAAAATAGAGAGGCTATTCTTAAATAACATTAATCACATAATCACCAAATCAATTTTCCATCCTATAACTATCTCTAAAATAAATCATATGTTCTAAAAAAACAACATAACTGAAAAAAAAATACTATTAATTAGGATAGCCCATAGTATAGTGGAAGTAATTAAATACTTGTCTTCCTTCAATTGTGATTTTAATACTCACAGCCTTTCTAAATGCAACGAGTCATCACCCATCTTCTGGGATGTCCATTTTAATAAAAATATATTAATATAACATTCCCAAAAATTTAATAAACATCCTCAAAATATAATTAATCATCAAATAGATTTTTAACTACTATATTTTTATATACATTCCATTTTACAAAAAATCAAATAATATTAATTTACATTCCATTCCTTAACATCATGGATATTTGAACCCAAATGATTATTTATCCCTTTATCATATATCCATAAATTATATTCTAAAAAAATCATATTTTTACTACAGTGCTATTAAAAAGTATAGATATCATCTAACATGTGTTTCTAAAATTTTAAAATCAAAATATAATACAAATATTTCATAATTCTCAAAATATATCAGAATATCATTAATTATAACATACTTCTTTCAAATTCTTCCTTATACCCTTAACAATTATTTTAAATATTATTCAATAATATGAAATATTTCTTTATGATTTTTTAGTATCATCTTGGTCATGATTCAAACTTAAATATAAGGAAAATAATTCATATGTTAAATATAGACATTAGGGTCTTCCTTTATGTTTTTTATACCACCTTTAACTTCAATCATGAAGTATCTATCTCTAGAAAATAAATAGTCTTGTCCACTGTGGTATTTCCATTTCTGAATGAGATACATGAGTTAATATTTTTAAATGAACTAAAATATATTCTATGATCCAGAGAAATTTTTTAGAAATGAAAAGGTGTTAGATGGATAAAATATATTTTATAGGTTATTTGGATTTAAATAATATTTTAAAATCAATTGAATAATATTTTTCCACGATAGTGATGATTAAATCATCTTGAATGACTAAGAAGATTTAGTGAGTTCCTTTTCCATTCATTTTGAAAAAAATTATCTATAAGAAAGAACACTGTTAAATTATGAAATGAACAATTTCATTTTTAAATGAAAATGGTGCTTGTAAATACAATACCCATTGATATTCTATAATTCATTATACTTTAAATCCTCAGACATAAATTTAATAACTTCATTGTTAAATAATGTTTTAATGTTAGAGCTAATCTCAAAACATTCCACTTACATCCCAAAAATTTAAATAGAATTACTCTTAAATAATCCTTCATGATAAACCTAAGGGTAATATATACCTCACATCAATAAAACATTTCTCAAAAACATCATTTTTTGCCTTTAAATTTTATTACGTAAAACCATAAAAATGTGGTTTCTTGGCTTTTGAACTTATAATCATCCTTAAAATTATAAACCCATGATGGTGTCCTCAACTCTTACGATAACCTCACATGAAAACATTACAATCTCTATTGTTTTATAAACCCTTCTCTGAGATAATCATTAAGGAAAATACCTTAAACATCAATTAATCTATTATATTTATACAATAATTCACATTATTTCATTCCAAAGATATTTTAGGTTTAGAGTTTTAGATATTTCGGTCATAACTATATAATAAAAAACTATATATTACAAATTTTACACTTCTATTTAGTAATAATTTTTCCCATTACATAATGTTTTTTGAAAAGAAACATGTTTTCTTTTCATGACAAATATTAACCATTTTCATCTTGACCTCATACTTTCCCCTATTCTTTATATGAATTTTTTTTAAACATGAGATGAATAAAAAAATCACGATGAGGGATAAAAAAAATAATGGAATATATATATGTATGATAGAAACATGAAAACCCATAAAATACATTCTTTTGTCAAATTATAATATGATCTTATGAAAAAAAATATTTTCAACTAAAAAACACAAACTTTTTTCTCAAATGATACTTTTAAAACTCATATTATTCTTAGATAAATATATGTAGAAAACATAGGGAATCATTTTCATATCACTCTTACATATGGTGTAACACTCTTGTTTAATCATGGATTAACCATTGTAGTTATAATTGGAAGAACCATTGTAGTATATTCCCCTAATCGCTTAGGATAAACCAAAGTAGTTAACTATGTACAATCTTTGGAATAACCATTATAGTATATTCCCTTAATTTTTTTGGATAATCCTAATTGGATAACTCCATCACATTACCAAATACGTTGGAGTGATATAAATAGAAACACATTCTTAGTTTATAAGATAATAACCCATCCTCTTGAACAATGCTCAACAACCATAACATAATCATAATCTGTGAAATATTCCACTTAAAAAATACTCTTTGCACTCGTAAGAAAATATTTTTGGATATTGATATATAAATTTAATTTAAAACCCATTTCAAAAATAAATTTATAGAAAAAAGTAAAATACAATTTCTCTTTTAAAAAAACATGAAATAATATAAATTAATTCAAACATCAAATTATGGTTATGGTGGTGGAAATTTTTTTTGTCAATGTGAACATTAAAATAGAACATTTTATTTTTCTTTTGTAATGAATGTCAAAACATTCCATAAAAAGATGATTTTTCAAAAAACTGAAAAACCTTCAAAACATACATAAAATTTCATTTAAAAATAACTTGTTTCCATATAAATACATCTATAACATAATTTTAAAAATATGTAAATGGTAGAAATATATTATAAATAAAAAAATTACAAGAATATTTTTTAATGAATGTCCCTTACCATGAGTCTGAATCATCACGTACGTTCATTGAATTCATGAATAATGAACATAAGATAATGATTTAGTTTATTAAGAACCTTTTAAATTTTATTATTCCTTTTATTTCATTTATTAAAATGTTATCTATAAATATTTAATTAAATAAATTCAAATTAGATGTTTTGATGATATTCGTTTCATAAGTCCAAAAAGGATTCGGTAAGTTGACTATGGTGAAAGAGGCAATTATCGCCTTATATCTATAATAAAAATCCGGATATAATTATAATTTTTATAAATAAAATATAATTTTAAATCCAATAATGAAATATGGTTATGAAAAATGAAAACAATTATAATCAATGAGATAGTAAGACATACATACAAATGAGTAATGATTCAATTTTTCAAAGATCGTTATGGAAAGAAAGTATGCATCATTCTATCTATAAATAATAATATTAATATTATAAATATAATATTAATTATTTAAATATATATATATATCATCTATGTGATGTGATAATGAAAAAGGAATCATATCGCTTCATGGAGGAGGTATTCCACACGTACGCACGAACAACATTGTGATTTTGCACTGTATAAAAAGTTAAGAAAATATGTGTTATATTATCCTTACATAATGAAGATTATTTATTTAATATAATATATATATATATATATCTAAAATCTATCAGTATCACCATCCCTGGTAAATGGTTATGGAAAATGAGTTACAACAGTTCGCGGGGCGATAGTCTACCGTACACACAAACGATGAATTCATTTCCCATTTGATGGTGGTTGGAGATGAATATAGATCATTAAATTAACATAATAATATATCATTACATATAATAATCTTTTTTTATTATATCATAATAGTTATGTAATATTTTAATGACGTTGGAGTTGAAATAAAAATAAAACATACGGTTAAAAACATCACCTCTTCTTTAGAATGTCTCCTCTTCTTAATACATTAATTCCTCTATGGTTGGAATTATGAAATCAAAAGACCTATAAAATGAGTTTAGGGATTATTTTAAGGGACTAGGTTTGTTAGTTTCTAGAAAAAATGGGTTTTATGTGTGAAAAATTAATAATAAATGTTACTCTTTTATAATAGAGGGGAGGGGAACTATTAGAATTTCATGAATATTAAATAAATATATACAAATTGGGATTCCATAATTGATCAAAATTGATAAACATAAATAATAAAATTATTATGAATCTAAATAATCTCATAAAATAATATTTGGAGGAGTTAACATCATCTTTTTACACATATCATCTGGTTTCAACTCCCTTGTTAACCCTTTTCACACTTACCATGACAAAAATATTTTTTACTCTTTGAGTGTCAAGATAGTTACTATAAAGGAAAAAAGACCAATAAATTGAAAATGGTTTATAATTTTAATCATATACTAATTACTTTTATAAATATTGGATTTATTATAATTTAATAGAATTTAATAAATTATTAATTTAATACAACATCTCAAATATCTATTTTAGAATTATTCATCTACTTTGAATATTATAACATTAATACAACCACAAAATTATAATACAATCAATAAAAACATCTATAAAATTTTATAGTTATCTAAAAAAAATTATCATGTTTATTATTTAAAATTATTTTACTTTTAATATTTTCTAGCTTATTTATTTAGATTTTCCATTAATTAAATAATTACTACATTGGCATCAGGGAAGAATTTAATGTAATTATTTCTTCACTAAAAATTATTAATAAAAATGATGAATATATATATTTTATATACTAAAATACTATTTATAATGTAATATATTCAATGTCAACACCCATGTTAAAATTATTATATTTATTAAAAACATGAGTGTGATATTTTTTTACTTTTCATTACATTAAATATTATAAAGGATATATTCATATAAAAATTAATAAAAGGCCATATATTTTACCTTGGAAGATTATAGATGATATATAATCATATAATAGAGTTAATTAAAATTTTAGGGCCATTATTTAGCCCATATCAATTGATTTTTTATTTTAATTACTCGATTTACCCTTTTCTATGGTGAGAAAAATTATTAAGATCACTATTCATATTGACCAAAACATAAAGGTACCTAAATAAAATATTTGGACTCAATTATTCAAAATATATAATACATATATAAAATTTCAAAACACATAAGTTAATAATTTATTTTAAAATTTAACCATAAAAGGAAATAAAATATTCTCTTTCAGAAATAATTCCCTTTTTAAGTATAAAATGTACTTATACTAAATTTAAGTATAAAATTCATTCCAAAACCCATAATTTTATTATTTTAATTAAAAGGGTACTAAATTTATTTTAAAACTAATCCCAAAGATAATTTTATAATAAAAATACTTTAATAATATATAGTTCTCAATAAAAATGGCATTTTAACTATTCAATGGAAAATAAATATTTTCTAAAGAATATATAATTTTCACTACTTAATAATTTTGATATCATGATTCCAAAAATGATATTTTTTTTGTAGATAAAATATCTAAAATTTCTACAAATTAATTATATTTTTTTCTCAAAAAAAGAATTTGGAGTCCATTTTTGAAGAAAACATATCTTTAAAGAATAAAATGTATTTACAAAAAAATTGATTTATTATTTTGAATTAATTAATTAATACATTTATATATTTTAAAATATTTATATATATTTATAAAATTATTTTATCCCATTCATACATTCCACGTTAACAGCTAGATTTAAATGTTCAAATTTTAAAAAATAATATTTCATAGTTCGTTTAAAAATGGTGTTGTGTATTGTACATGTTATCGAATATTATGTCAATCCGTTTAAAATCTCAATATGTTATAGTTTTCTAGCCACCTCAATCTATTTCCATTATGAAATCTTCTACCTTTATTTTCTAGACCCTTATTAACTAAAAATCATCCTCTGTACAACCCATATCTAAAAAGAACAAAATTAGAAAATTGAAATTTATAAATTAATAATATCCCATACATTAAAATAAAATGAGGATGTTACACCTAACCATTATGATATAATAAAATATATATCTTCCATATAATTAATTTTAATTATGTGGATGGAAGAACCCTTTATCATCTCATTTTACATTAAATATGAAATTAAAACATCACTCATGAAGATGTGTGGATGACCATCTCTATAAAGCGATGTGTTTCATTTTTCATCATTGCCTCAAACATCTTGTTATTATGATGTATTTAATGAATATATATGATATTAATTGTATAACTAATATTTTTCAATATAATATAATAGTTTTCTTCTAACCCTTACATCCATTGGAAAATGGTAGCTTTGTTTATGAGTTCATCTGGAATACCACCTCCACAATGATCTGTGACTCTCTCTTTAAGTGTATCATTCATGGATGATTATAAATTTGTATTTATTGAATAAAGAAGATAATTATTTTATTAATAATATTATTTATATGATGAAAAAATTATTCATTGCTAATATTTTTTAGATGATGAAATCATTATTCATTTTTAATATTTTTTAGATGATGAAATCATTAATTATTTATATGGACCATAAGTACCAAACAAAACCATATATGAAAAATAAATGTTAACACTAAGGATATTGTTGTTAATAAAGAATTGTTAATAAACCGGTGACAGAATGTTATAAGTGAATAAAACATGATATTATTACTATTAATATGGTCTTTTTTATAGATTTTTATTAAATATAAATTTATTATATAGGTGTTTAATAATGTATAAGAAGAAAGTCGGACTTGAGGTAAGGGTAATTTTATCTCATTTCCACTTCAATGATACATGTTTTACAATATGAAACTAATTTATTTTACCTGGTTCAATGTTTTATGTGTTTTATATTGCGAAAAATTCTATGAAAATTTGAAATTTTCATTTGGTGGAGTAGCCAAATTTTAAATTGAGCTTCATATTGTAATTTTGAGAGTTACAACACTTAAATGTTATGTATTTAGATGTGTTGTATGACTCAAGAGGTTCCTTTAGTATTAATTTGAGTTTCATATGTGTCAATATTGGAAACATTATTTTTAAGGAAGGGCATTGATGAGGTTCATTGTATTTAAATTATTAATAGTAACCATGCAGTTAAACCTTGAGACCCTTAAATAGAGGGGCATGGTTTGAAAAACTGTGAATGGTTGAGTGCATGGACATCTAAGAATTGTGTAGTTTATATGGTTGGTTTAACTGTGTTTCTTTTCATGCAAGGTGGTGTCCCTTTAGACATTAACACCACACAGTTGGTGCATGATTACCTAGATCGAGCATCCAAACCCATAATCTCATTAAAAGTTGAAAAATTACATTATATCCATTTCTTCATTAATGTATTTTCACCCAATTTCCAACCAATTTTTTCTAGAAGACTCCCCACATGCACCCTCTTCTCTTTCCACACATCCATGGTGTTTCTCTATCATTCATAGTCTGATTCAAGAATATTCAGGTGCATTTAAAGCATAATGGTGATTCTAATACTCAATTTTTCTCTTTTATTCATTTATTTTATTGTGATTGTACTATGAGATCATATGCACTATTTTCATGTATTTTTTCGATTCTTCCATTTTCACATTATTGATTTTTTGAAACCCTAATAATGGATAATTGATTCATCCTAAGTATAAGCTAATTAATATATATGATTTTATATTTAATTTTTTTGAATAATTTTTTTTTGTTTTTCCACACTTATAAATACCATAAATTTCCCTTAAAATGTAAAATTACCTAAATTAAATTCTTTGATAAAAATATTGATGTTCTTTAAACCCTTTACATAGTGGGAGGTTGATGAACTCAGCCCAAAACACCTGTTAAGGTGAGTTTCGTTACATGATTATTATATCATCCATAACTAGTGATTATACCAACCCATGGGTGTGTTCTCTAAATGCCTTGGAACATTAATAAATTACATAATGAATTAAATTGGTATAGATAATCTTCTTGATCCTTGATAAACTAAAATATTTGTTACTCTTGTGAAAAGGTAAATATTTTTAATTGAATTGGAATGGAATCTATTTAATGAAATGTGAATTGATGAATTATAATTCATAATGGGTATTTCTCATTGACATCATATTATTTATAAATGGAATGGATAATTTCATAGTTGAACATATATTGATATGGATTTTATACCTTGAACATAGTTTATATTATGGAATTAATGACTTATCAGGGCTTATATTAATTCTTAAATGTAAAATTCTTACACCTTAAATTATTACTACTTGAGATTACATTTGATTCACACGTAATAATTCCTTGTATGGCCTCATAGGTGGGATAAATTATATTACGCCTCGAGTGAACCTTGGATTACAAAGTAGGAATATTATTTAAGGGGTTAAAAATTATATGGGATCCTTAGTAGCCTAAGCAATATTGGGTTCCTCTTTATAGAATTCCATGGTTAAGGGCTCAAAAGGGAAGTGTTATTACCTTATACATGATTATTATTGAGGGACCTTGTTTAGGGTTATTGGACATGATGTTTCACACCCCCTTGGTCTAGGATGTTGTACATGGATTTTTACATCCATTTGGATAGTTGGACATGACATATCATGCCCCGTGATGAGGATGTTACACAAGAATTATCAAATAATTTAATAGTATATCCTGGCATGGAGATTCATAACACCTTTTCATATTCTTGGGCTTTTACCCGTAATTAAATAAGGAGACTCTTATTATATTAATATGTTTATGCATGGAAACCTTGGATATAGCTCAATTCCTAGAAATATCCATGTATATATATATATATTATATATATATAATATATATATATATACATACTAATATATATATGTGTGTGGTGAAACATATTCAGAGGCATTCTGGCTCAAGACAATGTAGGTACAGTCATCCAGGTGTCCTTGTGGAACGTAAGCCTCACCTGATCACTTATTTACTCACTAATTACTTGTTATACTTTCACAATACTTGATATTATATTCAAATGTGGTATTTCATGAGAAGTAATGGGTTGTGGCCTACATAGATTATCTCAATCACTGTTTGATTCACCGCTTGGTACTCAAGCTGACCTCTTGGTTGCATGTTCAGGATCATGGAATCTTCTTGGTTTCTTGCTATTAATATTTATGGACTACTATTGTAAATGAGAGCTTGGGAGTACTGGTTGAGCATGTAATCGAGATACATTCTTGAGTTGAGGTATTTTATTTATTTATTTTATGTTTTTTAGGACTATTGTGTTTACTTATTGTACGTATATTATTATTCATTGAGGTATATTCATGCATGGTAATTTATTAATTTATTATTTATTATTAGTTAATATTATATTCAAATTTTATCTCCTTATTTATGATTCAACTATGATTTGTAATGATCCATAGGGTATAGTCTCCCCACTATACAATCTGTATACCTTATCTACTAGTCAGAAGCCACTAGAATATGGAGAGGAATACATGAGGCCATATGGAGAACCTGGTCAGGAAATGTTTTAGCGTTTACCAAGTTGGGATGTTATAAATTGGTATTTGGGCATATTTTTTCCATTTTATTTCTACTTAGGAGGGTTGAAAAGAGACTATGAACATGTTAGCACTTACAGAATTTCTCGTCTCAAGGTTTGGCCAACCCATACTAGATGGAAAGATCATGTTTTCAGGGATGGGTCTATTGTTATAATTATTTACAATTATAGTTGATTATTGTTTTACCTTATTGTGTTGATGTACTTTAATTTTTTCCTGATATAGGATATTTACCTCTAATTTATGAATTCTTACTCTTGTCTTGATACAGTGATGAATTTTTGTTACATGATTCATTATCGACACATAGAGATTTTCATTCTATGTATATTTCGTGACATATATATTTCATATATATACCACTTGTGTAACATCCCAAGTAAGTAATGAATAATATATATTTTTATCTATGTCTATTAATGAATTAGATAGTGTTTTAGAGGCTTAAAATGAAAATAAATCCAATTTTAAGCATGGAATACACTAATATTTTTTAAAGGATTGTTTTACTGCCTTTTGATGGAAACCCATTTTTAAATCTATATTTTGGCAATTTAATAAGATATTTTTGTCAAAATAAACTTATTCATTATGATTGGGACATCAAAATTTACTTTGTGTGATTTTTTTGTATTTTTCTGACAATGTTCATTTTTTTATGAATAGTGAAAAATACTGTATTTTACATAAAAACTGCTTTTTAATCTACTTTATTTATATGATTAGATTATCTTTTGAATTGGTTTTAAAGTTAAATTAGAATAAATGTTTACCATTTAATTCAATGGTTGTCATTAGGATTGATTGCACTTTGGAATTGGGCTTAAACTAATGCCAAACTTTTCATAGATATTGTTTCAAAAAAACCCGCTATTTGTTTTGACAACGAGAATTATTTTTAAATCAATTATTGAAATTTCTGTGTTTGGAATTTGGTAAAATGGATTACATATTTGGAATAAGAAGGTGTAAATTATGTAATCAAGACTCTTGTTTTTGGACATTATGAATTGTAACGACGGTAATTATCATTAATTATAGTGATTAATGAGTAATCAGGTAGTTAAGGATAACAAAATGATATCATAATAATACCAAAAGACCACAAGATGTGTCGTAAGGCTACTGGTTGTCTCATGGCCGACAATGGGATGCCTTGTGCCAAACATGGGGGCCCCATGGAATCACTTTTGTGAGAAAGTGACTTTTTATCTTTTTATTTTTAAAGAATGATAAATGTGACAAAGAATGTATCACCCAAGTAAAATATTTTTCATTTTGACTAAATAAATGATAATTTGGACTATAAATATTATTTAGAAATCTAAAAAGATTTCCTACATCATGATATTTTTTTATAATTTTTAGACATTAAATTTATTAAATTATTTATGACATCATGATGATGCAGCAATTACCTCATTAATAAAGGATTTAAATAAAATGAAATGATAATGTAAAATCTATGACCTAAACTTGTCCAAAACCTATTGGATGGGTGGATTTAGAACCCTTATCACCATACCCTCTAATTATATAAATGTGGGACCTTTTTAATCCTAAAATCATTTTCAAATAAAGTTACATTTCTTTACATTCCAAGAGTGCCCCTCCTCTCCACTTATAAAAGGCCCCCACCTCTACCTCCTTACCCACACTCCCAAAGCCTTTGGCTCGGCCAACACCTGCCCATTTTGTCTCTCCACAACACTCTCTTACTCCATGAAGACTCACATTGGGCAGAAGTCTTCCCAAGGAAGCCTTTGAGCTCATATCAAAGGGGTTTACCCTATTTTAAGGTAATGTCTTCAATTGAGTCCTTTTGTTTTATTTTGCTTCTCCAACACCGTAAACTCTTTTTATTCATTTCTTTTGTAACAACTCCAGTATCTTCAATATACTAGGATGTTTTTATAAGAAGGATTCGAGCTACACATACACACACCAACATCTAATGGTTAAAGGACATACTGTTTCCGTGGATGGTGAATTTATGCCTCCTGAAACGATGATTGTTCAACATTATTTTAACACCTTCAAAGGAGGCCATTAAGATGTCAATATATTTATATATGATATATAATATGATTATTTTTTCCTTAAGCTTCTTTATTTTTCATTTTGGGCATACCTTTATGGTTTCCATTATGGGTAAACGCAATATCTTCATTTAAGGAAGTGCGGACTACCGCCCCCTCAAAGTGATTTCATTCGTTAAATACCATATGTGGGACATATAAAGGATGGAACTATGATATTATATATGATATTATACTAGAATTATAATATAACTTTATATCATTATGATTCCATTCTATAAAATATGAAATATAAATGAATGTAGCGTTCATGCGTACGTACGGCTTACCGTCTCCATGAACGGTGCATTTCATTTCTTACCTCTAAATGATTATGTGATATTATAAATTCATTTATATACTGGATATATATGATATAAATCAAGATTATAATTCTGGATATAATCGATACATGAACAACTTGTAATTATAAAGGGTTTATTTTTGACTCAAGTACCAATGATCGTTAAAATGACCGTTATTAACATAAATAATTACATAGTGTTCATGACATAGAAATAAGTGATATAAAATGAATAATGAACTTGAAAAAGGTTCTTAAGAAAGTAGAAATTAACTCAAGTATATTATTCATGACATTAAAGAACGATCGATTCAAGTCGGACCCGAGTTATGGGACTTCGTCTCAATCTCTTTTCATTGAGACATATTTTGTTTTATACAAAACCTTCTTTTATACAGTGTATAAACCCCTTTGACTCTTATGTTTATCCAAAATGAATCTTTTTATACGAAGCGTTTTACTAAACGAAAAAAGGGAATGTTTTTTTCGTACATATGCGGCGATAATGACTTCTCCGCCACCGTGACCACTATTTGAGTTTCGGATTCCTCTACAAGCCATACCTTCTTTTTAAAAAAAAAATAAATACCATGTTTTACTTTTCTTTTATTTTGGTATTGAAAATGGTTTTCAGAATGTTTTTATATCAATGTGTTGTATTGATATCTTGTGATTGAAAGGTGGAAATGTTATGTTTCCTTTATGCATGATTTATGTGATACGATTATGTTGAGGTTCTTGGGCATTATTATGAAGACGGGTGGTTCCGTGATAAACTAAGGGCGGGTGAGCCCGATATAGCTCTCCAATGCATTGGGTAACACAAAGGAGTGAAAAGTTAAGGTTTCTCCGAAGAGATTTAGGGAATATACTGTGATGGGTTTTCCAAATGTAACCAAGATGGTTACTCCCTTCATATGAATGTTATGAATACCTCAAGTTACATTTATGTCTTATAATTTCTATGATTTATTCATGATTTTATGAGGTATGTTAAAGTGCTTATGTTTTATGGGTAATGTATGATTTCATTCATATATATATATGTACCCATGTTTCCTTTACATATTTTTATATCCCTTACTGAGCTTTTTATGCTAATCCCATGTTTTTTGAAATGTTTTTCACAGGTCAAGGGAATGGTACATGATATGATGATAATGTCAAAGAAGTGTCAAGAAAGAATCCATGTATTATTTTAAATATGTTTCCATTGATGGGAAAAAATAATACTATCTTTATGTAACCACTTTGTTTATATGTGAAATGTAATGAAAGTTTTATGATCAAATTCTCTAAAACTCTAAACCCGAAAAGATCATCAATGTGTAATCTTGTAATAACTCAATATTAAGTAATGTTTAAGTCTAGGGACATATAGTTGTTATCAAAGGTCGGTTTAGATATCTTTAGGAGTTAGAATTATAATAAATAATTATCCAAAAATATTTTTTTATGGTCAAATTGAAATTATATAGCATTTAAAGATTACCATGTTGCTTCATCTAAGACATGTTTGTTCAGAATGGTTTTCCGCAGAGGAAATAGGGAAGCATTGCTAGGAAGGCATGCAGAATGAAATAACCTTCCGAATCAGCATCCTGAGATGGTAAGAATTGGAACTGAACAGTTTGTTGCAGTAATGGCGCAGTTGACTCAAGCGATAAATGGTGGTGGTATCCATGCATGAGATCAGCCAAATAAACCGCAGAGGAACATGTCAGTGGTGGAACATTTCATGAGGCAACATCCCCCGTCATTCAGAGGATCGTCTGACCCTGTGCTAACTGAACGGTGGATTAAAGCACTGGAGAACATTTTCTATGTCATGGGGTGTTCAGACAATCAAAAGGTTAGTCTCGATATTTACCATTTGGAGGGTGAAGCAGTTCAGTGGTGGTCGACGGTTAAAAATATGAGGGACTCTGATGAGATTGATGCTCTCGACAGGGATGAATTCAAAGGTATGTTTCTTGAAAAGTATTTTCCTAAGGCTGTTCGACTTAGGATTGAAAAACAATTCTTGGAATTGAGGAAAGAGGAAGACTCAGTGGCTACCTATGAATAAAGGTTCACTCGATTGGCAAGGTATGCTCCAAATTTTATCTGAGACATTGATAGTAAAATCAATCGTTTTTACTCAGGATTAAAGCCAATATATTGAAGGGCATTAGCTTATCGTGATTTTAAAAGTTATGAAAAGCTAGTTCGATGTGCTGAGAAGGTGGAAATGGAGTTTTCCGGTGATCAAGTGTTCTATAACAACCATCAGAAGAAGAGAACAAGGTGGCAGGAGAAAGGGAATAATTCTTCAAAAAAGTCTGATGGTAAGAAATCTAAGTTTCTAGTTTGTGATAAATGTGGAAAAAGGCATGCTGGGGAATGTCTTCTGAATTATGGAAAGTACTACCGATGTGGTAAGATGGGATATAAGGCTCGTGATTTCACTGAAAAAGATCAAGGTGAAGGTAAGACCAAATTTGATTTAATGTCAGTGAAATGTTTTAAGTGCAATGAGATGTGTCACTATTCAAACGAGTGTCCAAAAAGGAGCTTGAGTGATTGGAAGCAGTTAGACTACAAGGAGAATGGGGTGGTGAAATCCTTTGCAACTACTTCAGTAGATGTCGGGCCATCAAATGAAGTTGTATCAGCTTTAGGGAGCACAGTATTTTTCATAGATTGACTTGAGATCAGGGTACCATCAGCTGAAAGTAAAGGAAGCAGATGCTCCGAAGACCGCGTTCCATACAAGATATTGCCATTATGAATTTGTAGTAATGCCTTTTGGGATAACCAATGCACCTCCAGTATACATGGAATTAATGAATAGAATTTTCCATGAGTTCTTGGATAAGTTTGTGGTGGTTTTCATTGATGATATTTTATTGTTTTCTAAAAGTAAAGAGGATCATAAAAGACATTTAAGGGTTATCTTTCAAACCACAAAAGAGAAGAAACTGTATGGAAAATTCAGAAAATGTGAGTTTTGGTTGCAAAAAATTTCTTTCCTTGGTCACATTGTTTCTAAAGATGGGTAACTGTTGATCCTGTAAAAACAAAAGTTGTGGATGACTGGCCAAGACCCACAAATGTAACTGAGATTCGTAGCTTCCTTGGTTTGGCAGGCTATTACCTAAGGTTTGTTAGAAATTTTTCACAATTATCTAGTCCAACGACTAAGCTAACTAAGAAGGGTGTTAAGTTTATCTGTACAAAACAATTTGATGATTATTTTAAGGAATTGAAAAGAAGATTGGTGAATGCTCCGGTTTTGGCACTACCTTCCAGGAATGGTGAGTTTGTTATCTACAGTGATGCTTCATTAAAAGGACTTGGTTGCGTCCTAATGCAGAGTGACCAGGTAATTGCTTATGCTTCATGACAGTTGAAAACTCATGAGGTAAATTACCCTACACATGATTTGGAATTAGCTGCTGTTGATTTCGCTTTAAAAATTTTGAGGCATCATTTGTATGGAGTAAGTGTGAAATATATACTGATCACAAAAGTTTAAAGTATATATTCACTCAGAAAGATTTAAACATGAGACAAAGGAGATGGCTGGAATTAATCAAGGATTATGATTTTACAATTCATTACCATCTGGGAAAAGAAAATAATGTGGATGATGATTTGAGTCGAAAAAGTAATGCTTTATTAGAAATGTTGCGTTTGGAACGTGATCCTTTAGTTAGGGATTTGATGAAATTTGGCATAGAAGTTGTTGGTGCAGGAAGTTCTTCTGTTTTGTTTCAGGTATCTGTGAGATCATCTCTATCAGACAGAATCAAGCAAGAATAGAAGCAAGACAATGAGTTGCAGAAAAAGTTAGATTTGGTTCAGAAGGGTAAGTTTCCTGAATTCAACATTGATAATGATTGCGTTTTGAGATTTGGGAAGAGATTGTGTGTTCCTTGTGATTCACAGTTGAAGATAGAGTTTTTATGTGATGCTCATAGTTCTCCGTTTTCAGTTCATCCTGGAAGTACTAAGATGTACAGAGATCTGCAGGAGTATTACTGGTGGGATGGATGAAAAGAGATATTGCTGATTTTACTATGAAGTTTTTGACATGTCAACAGTTTAAAGCAGAGCGACAGTTACCGAAAGGGATGCTTCAGCCTTTACCAATTCCAGAGTGGAAATGGGAGAATATATCCATGGACTTTGTTGTGGGATTACCGAAGACATCTCGAGGTAATATGCAATCTGGGTTATTGTTGATCGCTTGACTAAATCTGCTCATTTCCTTTCTATACGAGATACATTTTCCCTAGATCAACTTTTCTGTTTGTATCTTAAAGAGATAGTCAGGTTACATGGAGTTCCCCTCTCCATTGTATCTGATCGTGATCCCAGGTTCACTTCTAACTTTTGGAAAGGCCTTCAGAAGTTGTTGGGTACTGAATTAAACTTTTAGTACAGCATTTCATCCTCAATCAGATGGGTAGTCAGAACAAACAATTCAGACCTTGGAGGATATGCTACAACCTTGTTCGATGGATTATCAGGGAATTTGGGACCAACATCTTTCTTTGGTTGAATTTTCATATAATAACAGTTTTCATTCCAGTATACAGATATCACCATTTCAGGCATTATATGGGAAGCAGTGTCGAACTCCAGCTTTCTGGGATGATGTGGGTGAAAGGAAGTTGATGTGACCATAATTGGTAGAAGAGATGGCAGAAAAAGTTTAGCTGATTCAGAAACACATGAGAACAGCTCCGTGTAGGCAGAAGAGTTATGCAGACAACAGGAGGAAGGATCTAACTTTTGAGGTAGGTGATCATGTTTTTCTCAAAGTCTCACCATGGAAAAGTGTGATGAGATTTGGTAAGAAAGGAAAGCTGAGTCCAAGGTTCATTGGACCATAGGAAATTCTGGAGGGAGTTGGTTCAGTTGCATACCGGGTGGCTTTCCCTCCGAGTTTATCTCAGGTACATAATGTTTTCCACGTTTCGATGTTGAGAAAGTATATGCGAGATCCATCTCATGTTTTGAGTCCAGAGGTAGTTCAGCTGGAAGAGAACCTATCTTATGAGGAACAATCGGTCCAGATTCTTGACCACAGGGAGCAAGTGTTATGAAATATGGTTATTAATCAGGTAAAGGTTTTGTGAAAAACCACATGAAGGAAGAGGCAACATGGGAATCTGAAAATGCAATGAGGGATAAGTACCCCCATTTATTCGATATGTAAATAAATTGCGTGGAAGCAATTTTCTAAAGGGGGGAAGGATGTAACATCCCAAGTAAGTAATGAATAATATATTTTTTTATTTATGTCTATTAATGAATTAGAAGGTGTTTTAGATTCTTAAAATGAAAATAAATCCAATCTTAAGCATGGAATACACTAATAATTTTTAAAGGATTGTTTTACTGCATTTTGATGGAAAACCATTTTTAATTCTATCTTTTTACATTTTTATATGCTATGTTTTTCAAAATAAACTTATTCTTTATGATTGGGACATCAAAATTTACTTTTTGTGAATTTTTGGTATTTTTCTGACAATGTTCATTTTTATGAATAGTGAAAAATACTGTATTTTACATCAAAACAGCTTTTTAATCAACTTTATTTATATGATTAGATTATCTTTTAAATTGGTTTTAAAGTGAAATTAGAATAATTTTTTACCATTTAATCCAATTGTGGTCATTAGGATTAATTTCACATTGGAATTGGCCATAAACTAATGCCAAACTTTTCATAGATATTGTTTCAAAAAAACCCACTATTTGTTTTAACAACGGGAATTATTTTTAAATCAATTATTGCAATTTCTGTGTTTGGAATTTGGTAAAATGGATTACATATTTGGAATCATAAGGTCCAAATTATGTAATCAAGACTCTTTTTTTTTTGACATTATGAATAGTAACGACGGTAATTATCTTTAATTATCTTGATTAATGAGTAATCATGTAGTTAAGGATAACAAAATGATATCATAATAATACAAAAAGACCACAACATGTGTCCTAAGGCTACTGGTTGTCTCATGGACGACCATGGGTTGCCTTGTTCCAATCTTGGGGGCCCCATGGAATCACTTTTGTGAGAAAGTGACTTTTTATATTTTTATTTTTAAAGAATGTTAAATGTGATAAAGAATGTATCACCTAAGTAAAATATTTTTAATTTTTTCTAAATAAATGATCATTTGGACTATAAATATTCATTAGGAATCTAAAAATATTTCCTACATCATGATATTTTTTTATAGTTTTTAGACACTAAATTTAATAAATTATTTATGACATCATGATGATGTAGTGATTACGTCATAAATAAAGGATTTAAATAAAATGAAATGATAATGTGAAATCTATGACCTACACATGTCCAAAAACTATTGTATGGGTGTATTTCTAACCCTTATCACCTTACCCTTTAATTATATCAATGTGGGACCTTTTGAATTCGAAAATCATTTTCAAATAAAGTAACATTTCTTTACATTCCAAGAGTGCCCCTCCTCTCCTCTTATAAAAGGCCCCCACCTCTACCTCCTTACCCACACTCCCAAAGCCTTTGTCTTTGCCAACCCCTTCCCATTTTGTCTCTCCACATCCCTATATTACTACTTGATTCCACACTTTGGGCAGAAGTCTTCTCAGAGAATCCTTTGAGCTCAAACCAAAGGGAGTTACCCGATTTTAAGGTAATGTCTCTACTTGAGTCCTTTTGTTTTATTTTGCTTCTCCAACCCCCTAAACTCTTTTTATTCATTTATTTTGTATCAACTCCAGTTCATTCAATATACTAGTATTTTTTTATAATAATTATTATAGCTACACTTACACACACCTACATCTAATGGTTAAAGGACATACTGTTTACGTGGATGGTGAATTTATGCCTCCAGAAATGATGATTGTTCAACATTGTTTTAACACCTTTAAAGGTGTCCATTAAGATGTCACTATATTTATATATGATATATAATATGTTTATTTTTTCCTTAAGCTTCTGTATTTTTCATTTTGGGTATACCTTTATGGTTTCCATTATGGGTAAACACGATATCTTCATTTAAGGAAGTGCAGACTACCACCCCCTCAAAGTGATTTGATTCGTTAAATACCGAATGTGGGACGTATAAAGGATGGAACTATGATATTATATATGATAATATACTGTAATTATAATATACCTTTATATCATTATGATTCCATTCTATAAAATGCGAAATAGAAATGAAAGTAGCGTTCATGCGTACGTACGGCTTACTGTCTCCATTAACGGTGCATTTCATTTCTTACCTCTAAATGATTAGGTAATATTATTAATGCATTTATATACTGGATATATATGATATATACATCATTATTATAATTCTAGATATAATGGATACATGAACAACTTGTAATTATAAAGGGTTTTTTTTTACTCAAGTACCAATGATCGTTAAAACGACCTTTATTAACTTAAATAATTACATAGTGTTCATGACATAGAAATAATTGATATAAAAGGAATAATGAACTTGAAAAAGTTGCTTAAGAAAGTAGAAATTAACTCAATTGTATTATTCAGGACATTAAAGAACGATCGGGTCAAGTCGGACCCGAGGTATGGGACATCGTCTCAATATCCTTTCATTGAGACATATTTTGTTTTATACAAAACCTTCTTTTATATAGTGTATAAACCCCTTTGACTTTTATGTTTATCCAAAAGGAATCTTTTTATACGAAGCATTTTACTAAATGACAAATGGGAATGTTTTTGTCGTACGTATGCGGCGACAATGACTTCTCCGCCTCCGTGACCACTATTTGAGTTTTAGATTCCTCTACAAGCCATACCTTTTTTTTAAAGAAAAATAAATTCAATTTTTTACTTTTCTTTTATTTTGGTATTCAAAATGGGTTTCATAATGTTTTTATATCAATTTGTTGTATTGATATCTTGTGATTGAAAGGTGGAAATGTTATGTTTCTTTTATGCATGTTTTATGTGATACGATTATGTTGAGGTTCTTGAGAATTATTATGAAGACGGGTGGTTTCATGAAAAACTAAGGGTGGGTGAGCCCGATATAGATCTCCAATGCATTGGGTAACGCGAAGGAGTGAAACGTTAAGGTTTCTCCGAAGCGATTTAGGGAATATACTATGATGGGTATTGCAAACGTAACCAAGATGGTTACTCCCTTCGTAAGAATGTTATGAATGCCTCAAGTTACCTTTATTTATTATGATTTCTATGATTTATTCATGATTTTATGAGGTATGTTAAAGTGCTTTTGTTTTATGGGTAAAGTATAATTTCATTCTTATGTATATATGTACCCATGTTTCCTTTCCATATTTTTATATCCCTTACTGAGCTTTTTATGCTCATCCCAAGTTTTTGAAATGTTTTTCACAGGTCAAGGGAAAGGTACATGATATGATGATAGTGTCAAGGAAGTGTCAAGAAAGAATACATGTTTTATTTTAAATATGTTTCCACTGATGGGAAAGAAGAATTCTATCATTATGTAAACACTTTGTATATATGTGGAATTTAATGCAAGTTTTATGATTTAATTCTCTAAGACTATAAACCCAAAAAGATCCTCAATGTGTAATCTTGTAATAAATCAAGATTAAGTAAGGTTTAAGGCAGGGGCCATATAACTTGATGCTTATCTGTATAACATGTTCCCAAAATTATTTATAATTTTTCCCTATTTACCCAACTTATGTAGTAGTTTTATATTGTTTTTTATAATTATGATATATGATTGATTATTAATTATTTGTCACCAACAAAAATGTTTTTTTCCTATATAACATTATGGTGTCACCATAATTAACTAATAATGACATGTTTGAGTAATTTACCATTGTTTCCATGGGATGAAACATTTATGGTTTTGATTTAATGGGTGAAAATAAATATTTATAAAGTGTATGGGACTTAATAAATTTGGAAGGATAACCCATATAATAAAATCAGTATATATGAACTTTTTATATTATGTGAGTGAAGGTGAAAACCTTTTTGCATAAAAATAAAGATCCAATTGTAACTTATAGAGGAATGTACATTTATAATTTGGTAATGTACACTCCTCTAACTAAAAAATGATAAATATATGTAATGTAAGGTAATTATATGTTTTTGTCATGATTACACATTTAATAAAATTCATAAGTGAAAAAATAAACACAAGTAGGTTAGTTAAAGAATATTTTTTATGAGATAAACCTGCCAAGGGTGTAATTAATATTGATTAAAATGAAAGGAACCTCATAGGTCACCATATTTAATTTATTCATTGGTACATAACCACATGCGATATGAATATGATAAATGGTATGGTTAATTAATGTTTCATCCTCCACTTACATAGTGTTACGTATATATTTATGGTGTCATTATAGTAAAATGATCCCCTTATATTGATAAATTACCTTTTATCTTCTTTTTAGATTTATTATTATGAGGATTTTGTTAATTAATAATTCATTTAAAACCCAAATGGTGTTTTTCAAAATAGATTGAAAATTTTAATTTTCATAAAATAAATAGAATCTCAACCTGGATGCCACTAAGTGATGCCCCGAACTGGTTATCCACATGACCTTAATTGAACCTCCCTATATGTTAGAGGCTACTGACTAATAGTACAATTTTGTGATGATATGGTGGGGAGAATATAACCTCATGATCTGAGTAATCCATAGTTGTAAATAATAATGGTAAGTTGTGTAAATAGTTAAAAATAAATAGCAGTGAAATAATAATAAATCATCCAATATACCAATAGGTGTATGATAAATCAATATTAGATACAAAAATGATGATCATGCCATGATGCTATGAAAAAAAATAATGTAAAAGGGGGATAATGGTATGGGAATTTATGACATTATAATAGAAGACTATAAGGCAAAAAAAATGACCTCCACCAGCATCATGAGCATAGGATTGGTCCTTTACTCCCATATTACATCCCAGTGCTAAAAGTCTGACATTAGAAGCTAGCTTCTTCCTTCTATCTATACATCCAATCTTGAAGTATGTTCGAGTACCATAGGATTCCAAAACAGGGTGTGAGATACAACCAGTAGGCTACCACCAATGGGTTCAAGAACTATCCAATATGTTCATATAAAATGAGATGTGTGCTTATTATGGTAAAGTAATAAATAAATAAACCACATCAAATCAGGTTCCTCATGAAAAAACCTGACCTACGCTAACTAATTAATCCTAATCTTGTTGTCTATGAAGAAAGATCAACAAATATAGATATGTTATATATTTAAATGTATATAGAAACATTTTAATTCATTTGGGATACAATTATAGAAAACATAATCCATCAATCTAAATGGAAAGAGTAAACATTGGCTGAACCCAAGAATGTTCTTTAGATTGGTGGTCAGAACCTAGGATTTATAATTGGAAGTCAATATTTCATTGTAAGTAATCCTTAAAATTTAATAAATGTAATCCTTATAAGATAATAAACTAAATCAATATAATTAAATAAATGGTATCTTGGGACCATTAAAGGTGATCTATAAAAAGAAACCCAAGTATCACACTCTGATCCGTATAAATATTTATTACTACATGAGTCCGGCCGATAAGATTCATAAAAAGAATCCCAAGTATCACTCTTATCATGGGGTAAATACATAACCCTATAAAACGATCCTATCAATACTACATAGGGATCCAATTATCACTCATAGAATGGTATAACAACACATCCAGCTAATCCCATCCAAGGTAATTCACTAGTGAGCTAGGTATTTGACATGGTAAATTACAGAAGGCATCCACTCGATGATCCCAACCTAAGTATTATATATAAGAAACCAAATTTCAGTACCAGCAAATTTTTATTCGTATATAAGATAAAATTATAAAGAATGAAGTTCACCTCCAAGGCTTCCTTATGTTAGGACCCTTGTATCACCCTCAGATTGAAGTAAGTGGTGTGGCATTAACTAGTCTGAAACTCATGTTATGTAATAAAAATATTTTTTTCAACATAAGAATAAATACACACCTACTAGGGTTGTTTAAATTAGTTAATGGATTAAAGATCCTAGGAATTTAAATAAGGAACTCCCATTGGGTGGTTTACATCAGGGTAGTCCCCATATAATGTTAATTCTTGAGTTTCTATGACCATATTAAGTAAGGGATGTCATTTAATTTATTTTATTAAAAATTTGAGGTGTTTCTCCAGAGAATCTTGGAATACAACATGATTTTTCTGGATAAAATACTATGTGGATTTTATGAAAAGGAACTATACCACCTACCTTAGGTTGGTGGAAAATCCCTCATTCATTGTATTCCTTTTAATTGAGCTATAATGAATGAAATAACCACTTAAGGAAAATATCCTTGATAATATGGTATATTATCTGGCACAAAAAAACTCTTTCAATGGAATGTCAAACAGAGAGAGGAGAAAAAGAAATAAATAGCTTAATGAATTACATCTAATTGGATGAATAGTGGGAAAAATTAACATTGAATGAGATAGATATCCCAAAACATAGGATATGCATGAAGAGGGATCTTCAACCCCTAGGATATTATGTGGGACAAAAGAAATAATGATTTGAAAAAAATAATGGTTTATGCACCATTAAAAAAGAACCATGGAATTTACATGGAGTATATATTTTTAAAGTTAGTGTAATGATCATGTTATCCCCTCTTCCAAAAACCTAACATAGGTCATGAACTGGGTGAGCCTGGACAATTACACATCATGAATATCGAAATCAGGCCATGTATTGAATTCACACACTACTCAAACTCACATGGTATGATTTTTGTAATTCAATCCATATGTATTGAATACATTTTTTGAATTTAATTCATGTTGTGTATTTCTCATACATCCAACTTCCATCCCACCAGTAACTTCCCTTCCAAAAGGAAATTGACTGGCCTAATGGTCAAGCTACCCATTCATAATCCAAAAATGAAAATTAATGAGGATTTACTAAAAAATTTCGATAAATTCTACCTCTCTAAAAATAAAGATGTTACAACCTATCCATGTTTCCCTTCTGAGGGTGGTAAAATAGCACTTGATAAGGGTTCTAGACACTAATCGCGTACATTAGCTTCTCACTCCTATTTCTCATCCTGTACAAATATATACTTCCATAACTCTTAGTCTAGATGAACTGAACTACCCTGGAGATCCTTCATTCTCTGATCTATGATACATATCAGATGATCCTCAAATGATACATCTACATCCATCTCAATATCATCAATATGAAATGAATGAGATAGGTCAGGATGATAACAGTGATACTTCAATACATGGACGTAGTCTTTCATAGCTCAGTATCTCTGAGGTAAATACAACTAATAGGTTTTCGGCTCAGCACTCTCCATAATGTCAAAATTCCCAATGTAATGAGGTGATAGTTTTCCCTATCATTGAATCCAACTATAAATCAATCTAAGAGAAACTCTTAGAAAGAAAAAATGTCCCACATCAATCCCTAGAGGTCAGCAATGATGATTGATATAAGACTACTACTTGCAATGAGCTATATTCATATATTTTTTAATCAGTTTTGAACAAGATGAGGACCTAGTAGTTCTCCCTTACCTACATCTAACTAGCACAAGGGTGAACAGAATATCTTACCTTAAAGTACCTTATATAGTGCCATCTGAATCACTTCCTTAATGATTTTATTATATAAAAACTCAACTAGAGGTAGATGTTTCATCCATGATTCCCCAAAATCAAGGACATATGATCGAAATATATCCTATAGCACCCATATTTTACGCTCGGACTTACCACTAATCTTACAGTGATAAGATATATACAAGATCACGTGTGAACCTAGTACTTTTGGAAACCCTTTCTAAAACCATGATATAAAAAAGGAATCTTGATGTGACAAGATAGAATGGGGGACACCATGAAGGAATTCTATTTGATATATATAAATCCTCATAATCTCATCAACTAATAATTTATCCCATATTGGTATAAAGTTTGCGACGTTGTACAATATTTAAATGATCACCCATACTACATCGCTGCCTTAAGGGGATCTTGGAAAAACCATCAAAAAATACATTGTGATGTCATCCCATTTAAACTATGTAATAGATGTAGGATATAGAAGTCTATCAATCCACTGGTTCTCCACCTTCACCTGTTGATAGGTGTCCCAGTATGTGGAAAAATATTTTGTTTTCCCCTTCATACTTGGACACCAATACTAATGATGTATTCCTTGTTATATATTGGTAATCCCAGTGTGTACTTCCTAAACAGGGGAATGATATTCTCACATGAACTCCTAGTGTATATATGTAAGGACCAATGCATGTATGTGAAAGTGTAGTACATCATCCTCATCAATAACCTAACCAGAAGGTGGTTCCACACCTGAGACACTTATTCTTAGGAAAAATCCCTTAGTATCTAAAATCTGCCTCATCCTTGCCTATTCTGGAAGGGGGGATGTCACTGCCAAAGCTGCCAAAATGGGCTTCCCATTATATTCTTGAACATCCAGGTGTATCATGGAAAATAGGGCCATCAAGTTCCACTCATTACAACCCACTTGGATGGTTTGTGCCTATGTTTTCTAGATTAAGACATCTGCAAATGCATTTACCTTCTTGATATTATATGTGAGCAGAAGTTTGAATAAATACTATGGTTCTACCCACCTGAACAACCTGAGATTCATGTCACAATATTTGGAAATGTATTTTTGGATTTTATGATTCGTGTAAACAATGAAATTCTCCCCAAATAAATAATGCCTCCAACATATTAGCACATAATCCCTGACTGATTTTTAGAGGTATACATAGGGTAATTACTCTTATGTGGTCTCACCTAGAGGTACATGTAAGCTACAACTTGATCTGCCTAAATCATAACTATTCCAAGAAAAATCTGTGATGTATAATAATAAACTGTATAACTTCTTCCCAGATTTATATGAATCGGGATCATTGTTGAACATAGTCTCCCTTCCAACTCCTAAATATCTTTTTTTGTAGGATTATGACCATAATAGATTCCAAACATTCATAGTCTATCCAATGAGACGAATGGCTATGAAAGAGCATTAATTAATGAAATTACAATAATAGCCTCGAATCCCTAAGAAAATTCATATGTCAAATAAATTCCTAGGTTGATTCTAGGAAACTATAGTTCTCACCTTCTCTAGGTTAACAGATACTCTTACCTTGAAATTATACGAACCAGGAAGTGAACATTATCAATCCTAAAGAGGAATTTAGTGATATTATCATATATCTGGTTCTATCTCAGTGTATTTATCATAATATCAATATGTTTTTCTTGGTTGTGTCAACTATAAGAATACTTCAGGATATTATCCATAAAAAATACAACAAATGAATCCAAATTGGGGCGTGGGAAAACTAATTCATTCAATCAATGAAATTATTGTCATGTTCGAGTGGTCAAACGACATAACCATACACTTGTATAATTTGAATCTTCTCTAGAATGTAGTACGTTGTATGTTAGATGGCCTAACATAAATCTAATGGTAGCATGTCATCAAATCAATCATAGGGAAAACTATCCCTCCTTGGAGATGGTCATATAGGTCATCTATACATGGTAATGGATATTGGTTCCTTATCGTAATTTGTTTTAATCAGAGAAAATATATGTACAACTTGGGGAACCATCCACCTTTGTGGTGAAAAGTACAGGTGAGCCCCATGGAAATGTTTTGGGTCATATGAAACCATTTTCTTTTCATTCTACATGCTTCATTTTTCAGTTCTGAGATCTATGTAGGTGTCATCCTATAAGGAGGAATGGACATTGGTGTAACCCTTATAACTATATAAATAGTGAACTCCACCTCTCTCATAGGAGGTAACCTAGAAAATTAATCATGGAAGACGTCCCCAAAACAATCCACAATAGGAGGTAATTTTTTACATTGCATTCCTTAATAACTAATAAAGATACTATCCCTATGGGTTGAAACTTTTCCTAGCCTAGGATTTAGGGTCTATCATGACCCTCTTTTATGTCGAATTATCCCTTATGTACAGAATAAAATCCCTTATGTAATTAAAATGACACCCTCTAGGAATATCAATCAACATAGGTGTGGTATGGAACTCACCATTTCACCCTATGCCTGATGCCAAATCCTATTATGTCAAGGGAAAAAAGATTATTGAGGAATATATATCCACCCACCATAAGAGGTAAATCATTAAATTGTCATATTATTACCAATTAAATCTCTAATGGTGTTTCGATATTAATCACGCCATTGAAGTACTCTATTTCTATCCAAATGATCTCTGAAATTTCCATAGATATATAGGAGTCTGTATTTAGTGTATAAAACAAGGAAATAACTAAGGAAGATGCTATTAGAATAGTACCTCAATCTATATAATTCCCTAGACTCCACTCCTTGGGAGTACGCTACACTACATATATATAGTCCGATCTATAACCCAGAGATGAAACCTAACTAACCTGAGTAGGACTACTATGTTGGCATTGAACCTATGTGGTTTGGATTCCTTGGACGCAATCACATGCTTACCTTGATGAGCCGATATTACTCCATTTCCATACCTAGAATGGAGCAACTAATCATGTACATGAGTGTTGTTTTATTATAGATCAATTATCACAAGGAATTGATGGGAGATTTGGAAGAAATGTTGATGTTGACCCATCCTGCCATTAGCTCGACACATAATTGGGTTCCCTGTAAACAGTGCATCATATAACCTATCCTACCACACTGATAGAACACCACAAAACTATTAGTTCTAAGTGTAGTGGAAGAGTATAGTTCCAGGTGATATATTAAAATTTCTTTTAATTATTGTTTCCTAAAACCAAGAGAGAGGATCTTGTACATCAAATTTATAATTTATTTATTTAATATTTGAATAAATTAATTCCTAGTCATAGGATTTTTCTTTTTTGATGAATGTTGATCATCTGAAAAGACCCTTTCATATTGAATGCATTATTCTATTAGGATTCAAGGACATAATCCTTCTAGTGGTGATCAAAATGTACTCCTATGATATCCATGAAATGACACTCGATCTACATGTTCTAGAAGAGTTAATCAAATTTCTATTATAGTGTGTTCGTCATTTCTCATTCTTCGGTCCTGGATAAATAACTCTACTGTTTCTCATTCTTTATAGTGAGAGAGAAGGATGAGTCAAGAGATAACTCCTTATGCGAAAAAATTATTTATTTCGACTACACTGATTGATAATCAACATATTTGACATAACCGTCAATTTATAGAGCTAGGGTTTAGTTTGAAATAACTATTTAATGCATGTTATCCATTTAATAATATAATAACCATTAATAAACACCATTCCACATAATAAAATAATAATATTATTATTTTATTGCATGATCCAACTTGTGAAAATTGTTAAATAATATTTACCACCTTTTGAATAATTATTTAGCACCATATGCAGTCTTGGTCCTTTAAAACTTCTCAGTATTAGTGGAATACCAAAATAAAACATTTATTCACAAATAAATATTTCACACAAATGATTTAGATTAAATATTTCATAAATACACAATAAAAAAATACATGTATTATTATTCACATGCTGGTGAATAATTATTTATTGAATATATGAGATATATATAACATGAATAAAATCATTTTTTAGTCATGAAAATAATATTTATTGGATTAATTAAATTGAAATAGAATTTATTTGATATCAAAAAAATACATACTGTGTGAACCTATAGTATTCATTCTCAATGGAATTAGGTGTGTTTGCCTAAAATCCACAATTACTATCTAGAAATGGGACAAGACACCCAAGAGAAATAACTAAATGTCACAACATCGACAACCACATATTATAACTCACTGTATAAAATTATTTCATTGTCACCATATATCATCAATAATGTTGCATGATGGTTTCATTAATCTATATTCTATATACATATTTCCTTGAATGTCTGAAATAAATACATCATTTCACCATAGGTATTAAATTTAGGGTGACAATTGTATTCAAATAAAAGGGTTAGTATATAATCTTATGTAATGATATATGGGTAAAATCATTCCCTGACATATCCATTAAATACATTGTAATCAGGATGTACACAACATACCATACATTCCGCTAATATATGGGGTGAAAATTTTTATTAGTAAATCTAAGTGTGTGAGTCATGAAATGCACTAATGATAATCTTGTTGTCTAAGGACCATTACACTTTCCCACATATAGGAATATTTGATGACACCAAAATAAACAGAATTCCTACATGCTGGTTTGTTCTCTTAATCTACCATCATGGAGATTACTAAGTTTGAACATTTTGAGAAAAAGCCAAATCTTTTTATGAGTAATCACACTTAATTATCTAAATAATGTGTTTACAATCATAGTATATTATCCAACCACATCACTATTTTATGAAAATCGTCATAACACTTTAATGTTCTCATCATAGCGGGGAACTACCATGACCTTATTAATTCGACAAATACACTATGACATTATTACATTAAATCCATGCAGAACAATGAAAAATATGTAATAAGATGTATAATTAGTATACAATACATTTAATATACATATAATAAATGTAAAAACAATTAGTTCTGGGACACCAACTCAAAAAAAATTCCACATGGACTAGAGATAACTGTCTACAATATTTAGTCTACTATACCTCACATAATAATCAAATTTATACTAATTAAATGATTTAGTCAAGGGTTCTTCCGCATTTTATTCCATTGATATAATGTTCACTACAACCCTAACTCTCATATAAAAATCCATCAAGAGATGATACTTTTCATGTATGTGATTCGTCCACTAATGTGACCTTGGATCTTTTACGAGAGATACCACTGTATTGTTATCAAAATAGAGCGTGATTGGATCATTACTATTGGGTACCACTTCATCCTGTTAGATGATGTTTCACATTCATGCTACATCTTTATCTACCTCAAATGTTTCAATATACTCAGGATTTTGTAATGAATTTTCACCACATCCAACATTGAGATCTTCCATCTCATAGTACATCCATTCAATGTGAATACTTATCTCGTTTGTGGCTTTATTTAATCTTGATCAGTTTGAAAACTATTATCTTCATATCCTTTACTAACTAGTTTTTCATCTAATCTAAATACAAATAACATAACCTTATTAAACATTTAATTATTAAGGATAGGCTTGACTTCCATCCAATGGAAGTCACCTTGATCAGCTTGATATATTCCTACCACACTCAGTGCTTAGGTAACATCTCTCCAAGTATATAGAATAGCATACCTGACTGAACCAATCGCTTAAATGTATGGAATCCTTTCCATTTTTCATCTTTCCTCATGTGTTTGATGAAACATTTTCTTAGAATGATGAATTCCATGAGACGTTTGTAATAATACTCTCTTGGATTTCTCCATACAGAATCTCTTCATTCTAATTACAATGTATTCACCTTGACATAGGATGATTATTTCATTTGATCTATAACGATGGATCTTAATCCCAAGAATATATGCTACCACATAGAAGTCCTTCATGGAGAATCATTTAATCAACCACATCTTATTAGACTACAAGAATGGTATTTTTTTCTATTAGTAATATACCATCAATATATACAATCATGAAAACATGTACACTTCCACTAAACCATTTATAGACACAAATATTACATTCATTTTTAATTAAAAAAATTATTATATCCTCATAAAAATGAATGTTTTCAGGAACTCGTTGATTTATTTACATCATAAATTGTACTTTTCAACTTTTAAATGTTGTTGGAATCCTTTAGAGTCACAAACCACTTAGGTTGTGTAAAATAAAAATATTCTTCATGGTTCTCATTAAGATAATCTATTTTGATGTACATTTTATAAATATCATATTCATGGAATGCCATAATGGAAAGTAGAATTATGAAGGATTTAGGTATTGAAACAGGTGAAAGGTTTCTTCAAAGACTTTATCTTTATGTTGTAATTAACATTTTCCAACCATTCCTTCATTATTGGTATTAACATGTCCTTTGATGTCTATTTTCTTCTAGAATACCCATTTTTAACCAACAATATAAACATATACTAGAGGGTCTTCAAAAATTCAACCTTTTCTTCGTACATGGAATCCACTTTAGAATTCATGGATTCTTTCCGCATGGAAACTTTTATTCCACATACTTATTACTAGTATTTTAGAGGATCGTTATTATCAACTAATAATGATTCACCATCAAAGATGACTAAAAATCCTAATGCTTTAGTTATTTACCTCATTTGTACCCTAATGTAGTACTTGTGTCTCTGTAATTGTTTCATCTTCAATGGGGATTTATAAAATCCATTCTTTCTCCAAATCTTGTGTTTTTTGAGCCTTGAATTCATCAAATTTTATCTCACACTATATATATATTTTAGAGTTGTGCTCCCTATCAAGTAATATGGAATTTTATTCCACTAAAAATTTTTTCTGGGGTTTCGCATATGTATTATCCTCTTGTTTTATTGGTAAATCATATAAAGGTACACTTTTTACCTTTTGGTTCAATTTTTTTTCCTAGAGAGGCCATAACAAATACATCACTTCCCGACATGTGTAAATTTGATAACATGGATTTTCATACATTACAAAATTATTATGGAATACCATTTATTGATTTAGTTTGTACATGTATTAGTATTTGTGCAGTTATTTGTAAAAATAATAAAAATAATAATGGAAGTATTTCATGAATCATCATTATTCTCACAATTTTCAACAACTTGTGGTTCATGCTTTTTCTTACACCATTCCCCTAAGGAAAGTAAGGAGGATTGAATTGGGATAATATCCTAAACTCCTAAAAGAAACCAATGAAGTCATTATTAAGATTTTATACACCATAATATGAGTGTATTTTCTTAATCTACTTACCATTATGGTTCTAAACTTCATTCATGTATTCATTGAATTTATAAAAGGAATGTAACTTATATCTCATTATCTAGAAATATGATTATCTAATAAAATCATTGGTAAAATTTATGAAGGAGGAGTACATACCCCTTGATTCAATGAGAAACAGTCCACACACATCAGTGAGAACTAATTCAAGAATCAATTTACCCCTTTTGGAATTCCTACTAAATGGTGCTTTGGTTGTTTTACGATATAAAAATGTGTGATAAAAACCAAGTGGTTTTATTTTAAAAGCATATAAATATCCATCTTGACGTAGCTTATTCAAGACATTTTTATTTACATAACCTAGCTAATGATTTCAAATTTGGGTGAGGTATGAGTCCTATGAGGTTGTTTCATTATCAATTTTCATTACGTAGTTTGTGTATTACAACAATAAATAATGTTATAACATAATAGATTATTTCTTTATAAAATAATAAATTTTTATTTCCAAATTCTAAAATAAAACCATATATATCTAGTGTGTATACTGATATAATGTTTTTTGGAAACCGAAGGTGCATAATAAAAAAACCATTAAAAACAAGATCTACTTGGTTGGAAACATGAGGCGGTAGTCACTGATGGATATAGCATAATTTATATCTCTCTGGATGCTTGTAGATCAATATCCCCTCAAACATTCTTTTTAAATCTACTTACCGTCCCAAAAAATTACCATTTAGAATATTTAAAAGGGAAGTGGGACTTTATGAATTTAATTAGTTCCTCTATATGAATCCATATTTGAGCACCACAATTTCTATCTATTATATAATTTTTTTTAAAAGAGATAATTTTATCTTGATAATAAATGCACCTTAAGCTTCCCCTTGATTCTTTGGCTGGGTATAGTTTTTCTCCCAGTGGCCCTTTTTGCCACATGAAAAGTTGATAGCATATTATTCCCTTGATTTCCCTTTGATCTTCTTATTATTTCAATGTTATGAAGATGATATCTGCTTAAATATAATCACATTCCATTTCTGTTTCTTCATTATAAGGAGGGAAGGCTTTTCGTGCTTTTTATCATTATCTACTTAGTGAAGGAGAGTGGGAAGATCTTCTGGAGACTTATCATTTTTTCATATTAAAATTTATAACCAAGTGATAGAAACTATGAGGAAGTGATGCTAAAATGTTATTGGTACCCAATTCTATGGCGATTTTAAACCATAGAACCTCTAGGTGCTGAATGTAGCCTATGAGATAGACTATATGAGGATTATTGGGGGAAACCTCTATATTTTTTCTCTAAAAATAAATTTTGAAATCTCAAACCTTTCATATATTTCTCTCTCCAAGTAAAGACTACTAAGCTTTTCAAGCATGATTTACGCACCCATTTTTTCATGTGACATAATGACTCCACAAGATAGAAAAAAGAATCAAACATTGAATGTACACCATATCATTCATATGTTTCTCATATATTAGGAACTCTTCTTCACTTAACTCTATAATAAGAGGAATGGGAAATGAATGATTGTAGAATATATAATCCTTCTCAAAGGAGTAAAACAACCCAAATTCATCTGAACCATTTCTAGAACTTACCTCTTGGTAAGACGATGTCTTTATCGAATATTGATCATATGGATAAAGTGGATAATGATATTTCCATTTTATTCTAAAATGAAAAATAAGATTAGTACTTTTCCTAATTTAAAAATTATAGGAAAAATAATAAATTAATTGATTTTATTTATTAATAAATCATTCACTATTTTATCATGACATAATATCCCTCACCATTGAACTCGTAATTTATAGTTTCAATGATATTCAAGTAGAAAGTATTCATATTACCCTTTTCATAACCTCAAAAAGAGATGGTAGAGCTACTTGAAGGTATTTAGGTATGTAGGTCATTTCCATCTACGAAATTGATGCTCCTTGATACATTGATTGGACTCCTTTATCAACAAATCACGACTTGAATTTCCTCATCACATGCCTCCAAATTATAGTACATCATGAAAAGTATAGATCTCTTGATGTAAATGGTTAGCTTAACCCAAAACCTTCATAATAACTCCCATTGTAAAATTATGTTTTACTACAAGGGTTGGTCAAACACTTAGTTCTATTGAGTTTCATTCTTAATCAAGTAAAGGAAATCCATGTTTGACATAATATTTAATTGAGTAATTTTAAATTTTTAAGCATAAATTTTATCTTGTTTTGACATTTACGTGTCTTGTTAATATTATGTAGATGTTAATTAAATAATTATGTTGGATATAAAATTTATGCAACATTCATTAATCTAATTCTTGTATTTTCACATTAATCCATTTATTTAGTTGATCATGGTCATTCATCTATAAATTTAATAATCACATGGACAGAAATAAATAAATAATTAAACCTATCATTCAAGTTATTTATCTAACAGTTGATTCAAATAGTGGAAATAAAATAATTCATTGTGTAACACCTCGTCCACAGAATCATGGAGCTGATGAATTTTTTTAATATTTTATCATGATACAAAGAATCATGTTTTGAAGGACTATTTTGTTTTGAAGTCTGGGAAAATAGATTAAATTCATCAACCATACATTAAAATTCAAAACATAAAATGCAGCACTAATAATCCAGTGAGAATGCCATTATTCCCTTAGATTAACCTATCATATCAATAATAAAAGACTTATTGGCATCCTGTGAAAAAAAACATAAAAAACTGGTCAGATCAGATGCTCAGTAAGGATAAAAAATATAGTAGAAGCTATCCCAGTTAAGGATAAACATTTAAATAAAATTACAAAAATGAAACACAAGCCTTTTGAAAAAATATATACAACATAATGTGGCACGAATAAATCAAATAATTTTATTTAAACATTCAAAATTATCTTTTAGTATTCAGATAATGAAATATAAAATCAATAATTAATCTCATAACGAGAGAATGCATAATTTTTAACATCATAACCACTACTTCAAGGATTCGTTCCAATTCCATACAAAAATATTTTGTCAAGGCCTTATACGAATACGCTAGTTTGTATAATGAGACATACCAATGCATCTAAAGGATATATCGGGACCCACCCATAACTTAATAAATACAATGAATTCCTTATATGGAAAGGTTGAAACATTACAGAAACCCTTGAATTAAAACCATCATATGAAATGTTAATACTCTAACCATAAACCCTAAATGGTAATAAAATAGCAAATCCACAGTCAAACATATCATAAACCTTCAATACAATATGGACGATCGTATCATAATAAATAAATCTCAATAAAGCATAAAATCCAGTAAAAGATTTTGTAATAGATGAAAATAATCAAATAAAATCATTAAATCTCATTTATAGAAATATCCCATTTTACATTGAAAACATTAAAAATCACACAATTTAAAAAATAATTCATTTAAAATAAATCTATTAATGAATTTTTTCCATATCAGATTGAAAATATTGAATGTAATTATCATTTTAAAACATCTGCATCCATATAAATAAATCGTTAAAGCCATTTTGAAAACATGTACGTTAATTAGAAAAGTTTAGAAGTATAAATCATTAAAAAAATTATCAATGTTTTAGTTAAAGAGTCACTTAAATAAAAAAATAAAAACATTTTTGTGGAATTTTTTTAAGGAAACATGGACATCAATGACAAATTTGACCCTGTAAATACCTATGCATAAACAATCTGGGATAATAATAAGATTTCAAAATTAACCATTACCTTACGTCTGATACTCTCAACATGGGTCTGAAACACATGTATAATGTTATAAAACAAATTAATAACTTATTTCAAAGTCAAAATAATATTTATGATATCATATATGATTCTTTTAGGACTTTATATTACCCGTTTATTAATAATTCCATGTCAATGAAACATTTCGGGTAATAATCGCTTTGATTCTCATACGTGTTTTTACTTTTTATTCTTGATCATATTCCATAGATAATGAATTAATTACTTCTATAATTAATAATATGATATACATATTTTGTATATTCATAAAATAAATATATATATAATTGATAAATATATTAAATTTAATACAAAATTTATGGATATGGTAGGTCGTACATATGAATGAATGATGATTCCATTTTCTTATATTATTGAATAGAAGTAAGTGAATGACATAAATGTACATACCTATATATATATACTATTAAATTAGCCTTATTATGTATTATATTTCCTAATACTTCATAAAATATATTTTTTATTATCATTTGTGTTAGGCGAATGTGGAATATGAATCTCATGGCGTAATCGAGATGGTAAGTTGTACGTACGCACGAGGGACAATATCATTTACATAATTGTTAAATGGTATGTAATTTCATGTAAAATGAATTATATGGAAATAATATCATTTTATATTAATTTTTTATGTCATTTATATTCATCATTATACCTGTTGAAATAAATTATAGATGAAAAATAGTATACACCATGGCGTCTAGACGGTAAGTCGTATGTATGCACGACAAGTTATATTTTTTTAATAGGATGGGTAAAAGTATGTATATAGTTGTACCATAATAATAATAAAATCTCAGAATATATTAAATGTTAGAGATTTTATTTTAGTATGGTAACGACCAAGGAATATGAATTAGATGATGACAATAACATTGAGAGAATGGATAAAACAGTTACCTCTTTTTCAGGTGTCTCATTTTTTTTTCACAAAAGGACTCATTTAGATGGTTTTCATTCCAAATTGTGGTCTATAAGATGAATTTATGGAATTTGGGTGGAGTTTTAGGCAGGTTTTGGCTGATCCAAAGGGCTTTGGAAGTGTGAATAAAAGATAATGAAAAGTTCTTTTTTATAGGAGAGCATAGGGACACTTTAGGAAAGTATTGAAATATTAATTTATTATAAATTTATTTTCGGTTTATTACAGATAAAAAATGATTTATTTAGATGACGAGATTATGATGGGTCAATATCCTCCCAATAAATAGGTTTTAGACATTTTTGGGTCAGAAATTTAACTTTATCTTATTGATGTAACCGTTAGTTAAATAAGTTAACTCTCACCATATCTTGTTCTATTTGTATAATATATCATTAATATAGTTAAAATAAAATTCCAATAGAATATAATGTGGTCATTAATGACATTTTTAACACTATCTAATTCTGTGGCCAAATCATAGATTTTTATGACTATTATATCATTTAATAAAATTTTGTTTATTTAGAAAAATTATTTATGTCAAATTGGACACTATTTAGTAATGTTTTTTTAAGTCATAAAAACATGATTACTTCGAAAAAAAGAATTAAATAATCCCAAAAATGTCAATTTTATTAAAAAAATTTAATGATGGTTTCATAAATCTCAAATTAGAGTTTTTTTAGTAATTAAAATATCAATTATTAGAATCATTCATTGAAAAGGTAATCATTGCATCATCATTGAGTCATAAATAATTGTATTTATTTAATGTATTAAATTTTTAAATAAAATACCATGATATAAGAAATATTTTTATTTATTATATTAAATATATATGGTCAAAGATATAATTTATCTAATCCAAATTAAAAATTTATTTAGTTAGGACATACATGATTATGTTATATTAAACTTTTTATTAAATTAAACATTAAAAAAGATCATTATCACACCCAAGTGGCTCCATGGGGTCCAATAATAGACCTAAAGATTCTCATGGTCAAACATATATCATCCAATAGTATTGGGACACATGTCAGGGTAGTTTTATACTATTAAAATATATTTTTACCGTTATATACATGATTTACCCTTTAACCATGGTAAAAAAAATTATTGAAATTACTATTCATAATGTAAAAAATTAAAAGGTTTCTATTTACAATATTTGGACCTTATAATTAAAAATATGGAATACATTTTTCTAAATTCAGAAAACCGAATTGAAATAAATTAATTTATAATTTATTCTCGGTGTCAAAACTTGATAACAAGTTTTTAAAAAGTAAAAACTAACGAAAGATTGACTTGTGTTTATGTATAATCTCAATGTGAAATTACTTCCAATGAAAAAAATTGGATTAAATGATAAAAAATAATCCAGTTAAACATTTAAACCAATTAAAATGACAATATAACTATGGAGAAAAATTAGATAAAAATGAGATTTTCAAATAAAATGCATTATTTCCAACTGTTCATTAAAATAAATATTTTATAGAAAAAATACCAGATAATTATCCAAACTAATTTTTTATATATCTATTATAACTAATGATTTCTTTTTTTCAAATTTAATATATAAAAGTGTCAAATATTGGATTTAAAAAGGGTTCTCTATGAAAATATGAAAGAACTGCATTTTTTTAAAAAATAATTATTTTATCTGAAAAATTGAATTTGTCCTTATATTAATCAAAATAAACACATAAGATTAATGATAAAATTATATGGGATATATATAAAAATAAAAATTGTGTTAATATTATTCGTAACCTCTTCTTAAACATCTAGTTTAATAGGTCATGGTTCTCTCAAACTCGGTGTTGTGTGTAGCGCAAGCTAAGACTGTGTTGTGTATAGCACAATCTAATCTGGTTGTAGCGTATAAAAAAATATATTAAATTTATTTAAAAGAAACATACTGTGCAATTTTGGGGTGTTACATAATCCCCACCTTCAATAAATTTCATCCCCGTAATTTTAACTCGAACTCAAAAATTATTACATGGACTTTTGATAAGATATTTATTAAAATCCCACCTAAACATTTGATTAATGAGAACTCCATTATAAAATTAATGGATGTTTGAAGGTCACCATTGACAAAATATACTAGGATTCTATGTAGGAAAATATGTATATGGAAGAAAAAAACTAACAATCCTATTCTGATGGAGAGCGATAGAGAACATGATTTGAAAAAGGATAACAATCGTAATTGTATAAATCTGTGATAATCCAAGGGGCCATTTGATTCATCCCAAAAGAATGTACTATTAAAACATTTTTGGTTTTCAAGATCCTTTCCCTAAATGTTAATAAAATGAGAAAAAATACTTACTTGATTTCAGTACAATCTCGTAGTTGGTCATGCCTAGAATAATTTATACTTCATCTCTTATTCAAGGAAATGATGTTGAATTTTCATTCTGGAATTGTTGTAAGATCAGGCGATCCCTAAATACAATTATAGGTTCTTCAACATATATCAACAAAACAATGTTAGCATAGATTACCACATATTAATAACTCCACCTATAGAAAGATAATACATTAATCTAACAAACTTCAATCCGAGTATATCTTATACTATCTATAAATGGATAACCTTATATACAATCCAAAAACTAAAAATATACAGCTTTAGAAATAGGTGAAAAAAATAATCTAAGAATTTATCTCCCACATCTTATAGGGATGTTCTTCTTTGTCCCATTTCAAACATGTGAACACCTTCATCATGTATTCTCTTGATTCATGGTAATAACCTAAATTATTAGATATAAATATTGAAAACATATAAATAACATTATTCTAAAACATAGTGTATTATTTCTTATGTCCCAAAAAGATGTATACATCATCCATGATAGCATAACCCTCTTGTCTAAAAATCCATAATAATTTCTCAAGAAACTAGCATCATCCAATTTACTCATTCCAATCTAACATATCTTTATCCAAACATCACTATCATAACATAAGGAACATATTAAGGATTATCTTTACCTTAATCATATGTCCTCCAAATATAATCTTACTATTAAAAAATTTTCTTTTCCATTATAACTATTAAATATATTCTTACAATTCCTTAGTGAAAAACGTACACTGAATACTCATTATAAAATTCACTATTCATAATTCATTGATCCAAATACATAAATACATCAATCCTTCCAATTTAATTGTTGGAAAGGAACATTTTCTTCTTTGGTTTAAGTATATGTTATAATTTTTGGTTTTTCAGTTCGGGAATTCCCATGATTTCCATAGATGAGACATTAATCTTAATAATAATTGGTCACTCTATGACACTTTTTTCAATAGAGATAACATCTTTCCCTCCATTTGAGGTATTCTTCAAGGTTCTTCTTCCCTTCTTCGTGACATGTAGGAAGCCAAATCTTCTTTACTCTATTCTTCTTCAAATTTGAACATTTAGACACGTTAATCTTCCTCTAACACATTGTGTTATGAAATTAATAAAATATCACACTGTTAATCATATATCATGATAACTAATTCGACAAAATAATAATATCATTCTCTCCAGTCATTATCCAATTTTTTAGCTCAAAAGCAAAAAAAAATTCGATAAAACTCAATGTTAATCTAATTCCATTTAGTTTCCTCCATTAACTAAGATAAGAAATATTAGGGTGAGAGACACATCTCATTGAATAAAATCACATAATAAAGGGAATTTTCCTTCAATCTATAATATCTTAGTCTTAATCATAGATTATCTGTGACTCTTACCAAAAATCTACGGGATTTTTCTACACATATCCTCAAAGTCTATCTTAGTGTTATAATCCATAATCTATGTTTTCTAAATCTATTTCCAAGGTTGTTGATAATATTCCTCTGATACCAAATGTAATGCAGACCCTAGAAGCTCATATTTGATGTATTAATTTAATAAAAATCTATGATATAAGGAATCATGTCCCAATGGACTGAATCAGTTTAGTAGTCTTGGAAAATTGATTGCATTCATCAGCCTTGCATTACAATTCGAAACATAAACTAAAACATAGATAATCCTTCGATAAATCCATTATTTCCTTATCATATCCCTACATATCAATCATAAAACAATTCTTTTTAATCCTAGGAAAATAAAACATAAGAAATGGCTGGTTTCAGATTCTTAGTAAGGATAAACAATATTGCAGAAGCTATTAAAATTAAGCAAAAAAATTTAAGGTAAGGTACAAAACTAAAACACAAGATTCTAAAACAATCTCATTAGCATAATATGGAATTAATAAATAAAATAATTGCATTTAAACATTAACATGGATATTCTACTAGTCGAATAATCACATGAGAAATCAACAACTAATCTAATAACGAAGTAATTCATAATATCGAATATCATATCCATTACATCAAGGCTGTGTGCGAAGACCATAAAACCTTGTTCCAAGACACTAGTTTGTCTCATCATACCTACCAAAAAATCAAGGGACTATATATGCCCCACCATCCACTTACTAATTCAAATGCATTCTGTATTTGAAAAGGTTGATACATAGCATAAACACTCATATTAAAAATAGAATACGAAATGTTAATACATTAACCATAAACCATGAATGGTATTAAAATAGAACATCCTTAGGAAAACATATCATTAACCCTTCAATACAATATATACGATTGAATAATAATAAATCAATCACAATTAATCCTAAAATCAAACAAAGGATGTTGACATAGATGAAAATAATCTAAAAAATCATTAAATCTATTTTAGGGAAATGTCCCTTTATTACTTTGAAAATGTTTTATGTATCACAATTTAAAAAAACAGTTTTAAAATAATTTTTTTAATAAAAGTTTTTCATAATAATTTTGTAAAATTTTAAAGGTATTAATCTTTTAAAAATTTTCTTTCTATATAAATAAATCGTTAAAACCATTTTCAAAATGTGGACATTAATGAAAAAGGTTTAAGAGTATAATGTTTTAAAAAATTTATAATGAAATTTTAGTTAAATATTCCCTTACATACAACCTAAAAAATATTCCATTTTAATTTTTTTTATGAAACATATATATGAATGATAAATATATCCCATTAAACAATTATACATAAAAAAATATGGATAAAAATGAGATTTAGAATTTAACTCGTACCATAAGTATGATACTCTATGTATGTATCTAAAACTCTTGTATAATGTTTTTAAACATAATATTAATTAATATCAGTATAACAATAGTATTAATGATATCATATATGATTCTTTTATGAATTTATATTACACTTGTATTAACAATTCCAAGTTAATTAAAAAATTTGTATAGTAATCTCTTCGTTTCTCGTACGTGTTTTGACATATTATTCTTGATCATATTACTTAGATCATGATTTAATTACGTAAATATTTTATAATATTATTTATATATATTATATATTTTTACTAAAAATATATATAATATATTGTTATATGTAATGGAATACACCATTCATCAAGACGGCTGGTCGTACTTACGCATAAATGTTTTTTCCATTTCCATATCCTATTGAATGGAAGTATGTAAATTAAAATATGTATATTAATAAATACACAAACACACACACATGCAAACATATAAATATATATATATGTATATACTATTCCAGTAGCCTTATTATTTCATATATTTCATAAATATTTTCAATATATATATTTTTATAATCATTCTTAGATGGTGAATGTGGAAGATAAATCTCATCGCGCAGTGGAGATGGTGAAATGTACATATGAACGAGCAACAGTATAATTTCCTTAATGGTTATGTGGTTTATAATTGGATGGAATATTACTTTTATAGAAATAATATCAGGTTATATTTATTATTAATGTCATTTATATTCAATATTATACTTGTTGAAATAAAGTATATATGAAAAATAATTTACGCCACAACATCAAGACTGTAAGTCGTACAGACACAGGCATGGGGATATTGATTTTTAATATGATTAGTAAAAGGAGGAATTCAGTTGTACCATAATAATAAAAAAAATCTAACCATATAGTAGATTCTGGAATTTTTATTTTATTCTGGAAACTACCTAGGAAGGGGATATAGAATAATAAAAGAACAATAAAAAAAAGGATAAAACAATTACCTTTTCATTGGGTCACTCCTTTTTATTTTTACAAAAATAATCCTTAATATTGTTTTATTCCTAAAGTGTGGCCTCTTTGATTATTTTAGAGAAGTTTTTATGAGGTTTTGTTTGGTTTTTTCCAATCCAAAGGGCTTTGGATGTGTCAATTAAAGATATGGAGAAGTTCTCTTTTATAAGAGAGGTGAGGGACACTTTAGGAAAGAGTTGAAATACTAATATATTATAAATTGATATTATATTTTCAATGGATTGAATGTAATTTATTTTTATGGATAATATTGGTATGGGTATATAAACTCTAAAACAATTTGTTTTGGACATGTTTAGTTCATGAATATAACCGTATCTTTGGGATTTAACCCTTAGTTAAAAAAGCTAACTCTTACCATGTCTTCTTGTATTTGTATAATACATAGTTAATATAGGTACTATAAGACTACAAAGATCCTCAGGTGGATAATTAAGGACATTTTTAACAATATAAAAGTCATTTTTCTAAAAAAATTATGTTTATGAATACTATATCATTTAATAAAATAGAGTTTGAATTAAAAATTCATTTATGTAAATTTTGAAGTTATTTAGTAATTGATTTTTGTTAAAGTCATAACAACTTTATTATTTATAAAAAAACCAAACCATACCAACATATCCATTTTTTCCAAAAAAATCGTGTATGGCCTCAAAAATCTCCAATTACATTTATTTTAATAATTATAATATCTTTTATTTCAATCATTCATTAATAAGGTTATCAATGCATCATCATTGTGTCATAGATAAATTTATTTATTTAATTTCTAAAAATTATAAAAAATATCCATGATTTAGGAAATATTTTTATATTTTTAATGACTTTTTATATTTTTTGATTCCATTTATATAAACCAATTAAAATTATTTTAGTTACGAGATACATGTTTATGTTATATTTCATTTTTCATTAAATTAAACATTAAAAAAGGTCATTATCACACCCAAATGGCTCTATGTGGTCCTGAAATAGACCTATGTTTTCTCAAGGTCACCCATATATCCTAAAATAAGATTATTACATTTTTTAGGGAAGTTTTATACTATTATAATATTATTTTTCCCATTACTTACCATATTTACACATTAACTATGGTAAACAAAAATATTTGTTGAGGATAATATTTATAATGTGCAAAAATAAAACGTACCTCCTAGAAAATTTTAGACCTTATTATTAAAAAAATGGAATCTATTTTTCTAAATTCAAAAGACAGAATTGGCACAAATTAATTCTCATTGTCTAACCAAGAAAATATGTTTTTAAGATATAAAAAGTATTAAAAGATTAACATATGTTTATGTCCATATCAATGTGAAATTACTTCTTATGAAAAAAATTCGATTAAATTATAAAAATATAATATTATTATAATTTATACTAAATTTAAAAGGAAATTATAACTATATAGATAAATTATATGAAAAGGCAGTTTTGAAATAAAATTCAGTATTTCCCAATATTCATTAAAATTTGGTTTTTATCAGAAAAATACAAAAAAATTATCAAAAATAAATTTGTATATCCTTCTTATGAATAAGAGTTTTATTTTTTAAAATTAAATATATAAAAGTATCAAATATTGTATTTAAAAATGGTTTTCTATAAAAATGTGGCAAATTTTATTTTTGAAAAAATAATTCTTTTATCTGAAAAATTGAATTTGTCCATATATTATGTCTAATAAACACATAAGATGACTGCTAAAATTATATGTGGTATATATAAAATTAAAAATATGGTTAATAATATTCACAATCACTTTTTAAATGGCTATTTTGACAGGTAATGGTGCGCTCGAACTCTGTGTTGCGTTTAGCACAAGCTAGGACGATGATGTGTATGGCGCAGGCTTATCTTGGTGTAGTCTATAACACAAGCTATTGAATTTATTTAAAAAAGCATACTATGGAATCTTTGGGTGTTAAACTTTGAAATTGGAGGAATAACTCTTGTTGTCAATCTTGGCATGATTTGTAACATTCTACTTATGCACCTATGGATCACCTTGAGTAGGCATCATAATGGTTCCATATTGAACTAACTCCATGAACCTTGGGGTACACCATTAATTAAATATATTTATTACTCACACATAAGTGAGGGGAAACAAAGATTTTATTAAATTGGTATTACATAAATATCCATGGACACATTGGTCCTACACTATAATGCTGGGAGGGGTGACTCACAAACCATCATATTTAATTAAATAGTTAATAATTTCAAACCAATGAAATAAATTAAATTAATAAATCCAACACATACATTGGTCTTAGTAAATATCATGAATGATAATACATGAAATTAATACACAAAAATAACAAGTTATCATTAATTTCATTATTTATTATTTATTTTTAATATGAATTTACTCATATTAATTAATTAATTAATTAATTCACTTTCGTATTAATGATCATCCCAACATTATTGGAGATACCCTTCATTTGTGGATTTCATACAATATAATGGGTAGACCCAATAATGACATATATTTATTAAAAATAATAAATTAAAAATTAAAAATTATTTACAACCATTATTAAATTATCAAACACACAATGTTGTGCCTATTAATAAAATAAGTTTTTAGTGCTATAATTTTTCAATTTAATTTAATTTTTAATTCTATCCTTTAATGGATGACTACAAAGCATGTACATATAAATACACACTATGTATCTCGATTTCTATGTATCTAGGGTACACGCTTTGGTGTGGGGCATATACATCGATCAGACTACATGACATGTAAAGACCAACTACACATCTTGAGTTCCACATTCCCTGTCTCAAGTATTTATTCCTGGGTCTTTGGCATGTGACACAATGGTCTACACGATGTGTATAGAATAGCTACGTGTCATGTATCTCTTTTATTTGTGTGTATTCTTTCTCACTGAGTATATTTATATGTTCTTCAGATATGGAATTTGATGAACTACATGTCGTGTAAACTACATGACATCATATATATCATAAATTCTTCAGTTTGTCAGAGTCTGGTGATTATCACTGTTCATGGTGAATAGACGGATTTTGTGACTTATGTTGCAAACTAAAAAAGACTACATGAAATGTACACTAATACATGTTGTGTAATATGAAAACTATGTGTCAGTTTTTTCAGTCAACATGAAATGTACACCACGTGTAATTATTGTGTAGCATGCCATGTATCCCTAAGTGCACCCAGATTTAGTGCACATGGGTACCGAACATGGTCTTTCGAGTACACACCATGTTACTGTGTCTTATATGCCAAAAAATGGGAGTTTCATTATGAAATCCTTGGTTATTCTTTATCTATTCTTAAACATTTATGAAAATGAAACAATAAATAAATCTCGATTAAGATTTCAATGAATGTTAATTTAAAATAGATTAAAGAAATAATAACATGAAATGAAAATATAACCAAAATTTAAAATAGACCAAAAATCAAATAAATAATTTTAAATTTAAATGTGACTACTCTAATACCACTTGATGGATTAGGGCATATCAGAATCATGTAGTGGGGTTAGATATATTAAAATTTTTCATTGTCCCAAACCATGAGTTAGGATCTTGCATGTCAAATTTATAATTTATTTATTCAATATCTAAATAAATGAATATATAGGCTGAGGATATTTTTTATGAATATTAATCACACTAAAATTCCATTTTAGATTGACTTCATTGCATTGTGATGATTCTATGATAGAATCACTATAGTGTTTACCCATACATTTTCATATGATTTCTATGCAACAGAACTTGATCTTCATGTTCAAGAATGGTGAATCAAATGTGTTACATTATTCATTATTTATTGCCCCATCTTTGGTCTAGAGTAAATATCTCTTGCATTTTTTCATTCTTAAGAAGAAGATAGAAGGATGAGTTGAGTGAGAATTCATTGTGTGCAAAAATTACCAATTTCAATTAAATGGTACTCTACACAAAAAAAAATACATTCTATTTATAGATCATAGGATTAGGATAAAATTATTATTTAATGAATGTCTATAATTATGTAATATAATAACCATTAATGGACTCCATTCCACATAATATAGTAATATTATTATGTTTTTGTGGCGCGTGAAAACTTACTCAAATTGATAAATAATAGTTACTAGCTTGAGAATAATTATTTATCATTGGTTGTGTTCTTGGTTCATTCAAACTACTTGATATTTATTGAATAATAGAATAAATATTTTATTCATAAATAAATATTTCATTCCTATACAAGTGAATAAATATTTATTAAATATTCAATAAAATAAATATTTATATTTTCATTCACATTTTAGTGAATAATTTTTATGTAATTTATGTGATCAATGTAACATGAATAAAATTATTCCTCGGACAATACAATAATATTTATTCCATTAATTAAATTAAAATTGATTTTATTCAATATTATTGGAAACACATAGCGTGGGACCCCCTTGGATTGTTTCTCATTGGTATTAGGTGGTATTTCCTATATTATAAGATTAGTTTATAGAAATGGTTTAAGGAACCAAAGAGAAATAAATTATTGACACAGTGTCTACAAACTCATTCAAATGCACAATGTGTAATATAATCCATTTTTCACAATATATAGTCAAGATGTTTGAATGAAAGTGTCATCAATTTATATTCCCTATATATCATTCATTGACTATCTGAAATAACCATGTCATAACACCATGGTCAGGGAATTTAAAGTTAAGGTTCTATTCCAATCAATGGGCCATGATGTCTACTTACCAAAATATGGAAGGGGAAAATCCTTTTTTTGACTTATCCATTAATGAAATGTCAATCACGACGAACCCAACACACCCTACTCCCTTCCAATATATGGCATGAAATTTATCAATAGTAAATAAAAATGCATGAGTTGTGACATGCACTAATGATAAAATTAATGACTAAGGACCACTGAACATTCTCACAAATAGGAATATCCTATGACAAAAAAATATGAATAATTCTTATTGGTGGGTCTATTCTCATAATCTCTCATCATGAAGATTACCATGTGTGAGATTCATGAGAAGAATCATAATACGCTCAAAATTAAATGAACATGATGGTCTAGGACATTATTTCATTAAATCCATTAATAAAAATGAACAATATGTAATAAAATGTATAATTAACATTCAATACATCAAATATTCATGTAATAAAAGTAAAATATGTTTCTCTAAGGACACAAACACCAATTCGGATGGTGAACTACCTTACCACATGCTCAAAACATGATTGGTTTCCTAGTGCACAGGGTATTCTTATTAATTTTACTAGCACACTAATGGCACAACATATAGTTTTTGGTGCATGTTAACTAGTGGGAGTCCCCTATGTGAGTATACTCAAAATGATGTTTCTTGCTACTTGACGAACTGTCCCCCTATATCAATGTCGAACTACCCTACATCACAAAACCAGCATCCATCATGTTTCTCTCAATGATGTCATCATATCTCATTATATATAAAATGGTCCTTATCCCAAATACATTCACCTACGATTGGATGGAATACAAAACCCCATCCTCAAACTATCACATAGTTGTCAACTCATTACGGGTTAGTGGCGGCATAAAATGGTGAAGATCAGTGACATGAGATGAATACCCCATCACAGATATAGAGCCCTAATTTATGTGAAAAAAACTCTCTTTAATGATCATATTTTAAAATAAGTAGTAATTAAATATGGTTTAGAATTCATCCCATAGCATATCTTGATGGCATTCATCTTGAGAGATGAAATCCCGCTAATGCTTGGTTAAGTGATGGAGTAAATAGGTGGGGAGATTAACAATTTTCTCTACAAGAATTACTAAATTCTCTAAGATAGATAACATGTTCTCTATATAAGACTTTGTAGCATGAGGTCATCCATCCTCAAGAAGGTTGGAGAATGTTGTTTCTAGAATTCCATCATTAAATCTACCCAAAAGAGGTAGGTCATGGAGCTCCCTATATAGACTACATAAAATACAATAATTTGTCTTGAAACTTGTTGTTGGAACCCTAGGGAGGATCTATAGAAGGTGCCTCTAGGGTCACTATATGGGGCAATACACGTGGCTTAAGGCACACAACCTCCGAATAATGGTCATCACCTCCCTCTTAGCGCAAGACTAGAGGACATCATGGAGGTATATATATAAAATTTTCAAATTCATGACTCAAATAATATTTAATATCAGATACGATCAAGGATAATAGAAATGGATAGTTACATATCCTTCTTATAAATGTGATACGCCTCACATAATACTCCTAAATCTAGGTCCTGGTGATAAGAAATATCATAATCGATCACAATATAAACTATCTACTACCCACTACTATGGTTGTGGAAGGGTCAAGGTATCATATCACACATTAGAGGTTCTAGTATATGGACTTCCAATCCCAAGGTATATAGGAAAACACCCTTAACATTGAAATATATAAACCTATTTTATGGTATACATTTAAATTAAAAGTTTAATATAAGGCACCGGCCTTAAACCTTACTTAATATTGAATTAAATGAATAATTCACATTGAGGATCTTTTCAGGTTTAGAGTTTTAGAGAATGATATCATAAATCATGAATTACATTTTGCATTTAAATAAAGTGGTTGCATAAAAGATAGTATTCGTTTTTTCCCATCAACGGAAAAATATTTAAAATAAAACATTGATTCTTTCTTGACACTTCCTTGACACTATCATCATATCATGCACCTTCCCTAGACCTGTGAAAAACATTTCAAAAAAATGGGATGAGCATAAAAAGCTCAGTAAGGGATATAAAAGTATGAAAAGAAAACATTAGTCCATGTATGAAATCATACATTACTCATAAAACATAGGCATTTTAACATACCTCATCAAATCATGAATAAATCATAGAAATCATAAGGAATAAAGGTAACTTGAGGCATTCATAACATTCTTATTTAGGGAGTAACCCTCTTGGGTATGTTTGGAATACACATCATAGTATATTCCCTAAATCTCTTTGGAGTAACCTTAACATTTAACTCCTTCGTGTTACCCAATCACTAGTGCAGACAATGTTTTTTACGTCACCATTTTTTACGTCGGTTATATATAACCGATGTAAAAATGCGGCGAGTATATTTTTAACGTCGGTTATTTTAATAACCGACGTTACAAATCGCGCATGTTCGGTTTTTTATGTCGGTTATCTTATAACCAACGTAAAAAACCAATGCGCGGGGGTTTTTTTTCGTCGGTTATTTGGAAACCGACGTAAAAAACCCAATATCTACGCGTTTTTTACGTCAGTTATCAAATAACCGACGTAAAAAACCAAAGCGCGGGGTTTTTTAAGTCGGTTATTTTATAACCGATGTAACCCCCCCCCCCCGGGATTTGGTTTTTTACGTCAGTTATTTGATAACCGACGTAAAAAATGCGTAGATATCGGGTTTTTTATGTCAGTTTCCAAATAACCGACGTAAAAAACCCCCCGCGCATTGGTTTTTTACGTCGGTTATCTTATAACCGATGTAAAAAACGAGATATTTACGCGTTTTTTACGTCGGTTATAAAATAACCAACGTAAAAAAAGCAAAGCATGGGGGGTTTTTTACGTCGTTTATAAAATAACCAACGTAAAAAACCAAAGCATGGGAGCGTTTTTACGTCAGTTTTTAAATAACCGAAGTTATAAATATAAAAAATAGTTTATAAAGTCGGTTATTATATAACCTAAGTTATAAAACATTTAAAGAAATTAAAGCACGTGGACTGTCATTTACGATTTTTCGATTGACAGTCCGCCGGCTCGTCTCTCTCGCACGGTAAACCCTAATCAGCTCGTCGATCGATCTGCGTTAAACTCATTTTGGCTTCATTTGTTATCCTCTTAACTCGTCTCGGATCTATCATCTTATCTTGCAACATTCAAGTAAGCCTTCCACGAATTTATTTCGTTCGATTTTGTTTCGATTCTTGATGTAATTTGTTTTCATCAGATATGCTTTTCTATTTAATCATGTTGGGAATCTCGTGGAATTTTTTGTTGTTGCAAATGATTATTTGTATTTTGTTGATATAACAGACTATGTTGCATTTATGTAAATCGATGCTAATTGTTGGTGAAATTATTTAATATTGCTCACTATTATGGTTACTTTATGTGCTAGAGCATGCTTATGGTTCAGGATATAAATGTTGCTTAATCTGGAAATTATTTCTTATGTTTTTTGGTTCTGTTTTGGTTGAATTAGTTTTTTTTACAGATTTTTGTTTTCTATTTTTATGAGAATTAATATAAGCAGTTTGCATTTGAATAACTGTTTAGTCTTGTAATTTCCAGGCTGTTCACTATTGTTGATGATATTTGTTAATTCTTGGTGTTTAGAATTTCTGAACATGTTTCCTGTAATTGGAATTCAATTTTTGTCCATGGTTGTTTTGTTTTCGTTTTTGGATTTTGAAAACCAAAAAGAAACAGAGTTTTTAGTCAAGTATTATTTTGATTGATAACTGTTAAAGCTGAAGGCCAAGTACAAAATCAAATCCCCACATGATATGTTACATGGGATTAAAAAGCAGAAATAAAGGATTAAACCGAATCAGTGGGACTATTGTTATTCTGAGCAGACCAGTGTTGGACGTGCTAGGCGGCCCTCTCAGCCTGTCAATGCAATTGACGATCATCAGAAACAAGAATGAGTGAATTGCTGATAAAATATCATATGTTTATTTCTTGTTTACATTTATTTTTTCCATAAATGTTAGATATTGTAAGTTTTTTATTTATTAAAACATGTTTTAAAATAAAATAAGTATAAGTATATGTTTTTGTTTTTGTTTGTTTTAAGCTTTTTTAGTTTACTTTATCATGTTTATAACCTTTACATGAATTTTAAAATGCTTATTTTTATTCACTGAACATTACTTTACCATGTTAACAATGTTTACCTGGTTTACCATTTTTACCATTTTTACCGTCTTGAGCATCTTTACCATCTTTGTCATCTTTACCATTGTTTAACATGCTTACCATATTACCAATGTTTACTATTATGTAACTTAGTACAGTTTTCTATTTTCTGATTACAGTATTATTAAAATATTTCAATTTGTATATTTGTGAACTGATGTTTGTTTTTTTGATTTGAAGGATAATGACAGATCATTCAGATAATAAACCACATGATTCTGGAGAGGAGCATATTGCTGGTCATACCTCTGGGGATGAACATTCACATGCTCCTATTACGAAAAAGAGTTCAAAGGTTGGTAAACGTGGGTGCACACGTTTACCAAAATTATCACTTGCTCGTACGCAGGATCAGAGGATAGTCATTGAGTTTGATGATGATGATATTCCTAGAGGTCCGAATGCCAAAGATTTTAAGAGTTTTGTTGCAACTCAAGCTAAGACCAAAGTAAGCATTCTGTATGATGATTGGAGAGGTGTGGATAAAGCTATTATCTCTCAGTTGTGGGAGACGATTTTGGTAAGATATTTTGTCATTGTTTGACCATTCTTTTAATGTTTCTAGTATATATAATATGTTTAAACTCTTCTTTATCAAATGACATTTGATATTCCAGACACTGGAGGAGTCAGGAAGAAATGCTTATTGTTGGATGCCATGAGATTGAGGGATTTCAAATCAACCCTCTCATCTGATTTCATTTATGGTCATAGGAGTCACGACAATCCATGTCGTATATATCCTTTTATAGATGAAGACACATGGAGAAAGTTTTTTGAAAGTAGAAAAAAAGAGTCCTTTCTGGTAAGGGAAATGTAAACTTTTATTATCATTCTTATATAAATGATTTTATTAATTTTTTTTAATGATTTCTTATTCTTAAATTACAGCAAACAAGTAAATCTCATCAGGAGATCCAATCTAATAATGTATACCCTCATAGTTTATATCACAGGGAGGGTATGCATTATTGGAAGAACAAATGATGGCGGACAAATTTCAACAACTAAGAGCAGAGTTTTCAAGCTCTGGAGAGGTGTCCCCTCAATCCCCTCCATCTAGACATGAAAAATGGAAGAGAGATCGGAAGGGGGAAAAGGGCAATATATTTCGGAAGAATCAAGAATCGTAGCTAGGAGGATTGTTATATATCTATTTAATTTATTTAAGTTAACTTTTTTCTTCATATAAGTTTCAATCATTACAGAAATGTTCAATTAATTAATACAAGACTCTCTTGAGGAGCATAGTTCAGAGGGGACATTTAGAGCTACTAGGAGGGAATATATTTTATTTGCAGCATTGGGAAGGCCCGAACATCCTGGTCGTGTAAGAGGATATTCGGCAGGTGTATCGGTAAGAAAAGTGCTTCCACATTCTTCAAATACTATAATTGAGGGGGTTTATAAAAAAAATAGAATCCTTGGAGGTTGAAGTTCAAAATATTAATGCGGCGATGGAGGACAAGATTAGGGAGTCGGTGTAGTCTATTTTTGCAGAAATGCAATGACAATTTCAGACTGCAGCTCCCACTCCTCCACCTCCCCCTACTGACCCCATTATTTATCCACCACCTCCGCCAGTAGCTCCCACCCCCACACCTCAGCCTGCAGACCCCATTTTTTATCCTACACCTCCTCCGCAGCTTCCTATATATTTAGAGTTGTATGTTGATGATTCTCAACATCATATAGTAGCATACGGGTTGGTATATTGTATAGGAGATACAGTTCATCATCAACAATTAGAGGTAGAGAATCAGAGGGTCACTGTACAGGATATTATAGATAGATCAGCTAGGGTACCAATACCTACAGATGAGGTGGCGACAGTTGGACAGAGTATCGGCCATTTTTTAGTTTGGCCATCCAGACTTCTTCGACTCATTACCATAGAGGTATGAATGTTATATATTTTATTTTATTTTTTTATTAAAGTTGTTTTATCTTTTGAAAACTACTATATTTTTCAATTTTTCTCACAAGAATACTTCAAAGGTAAAGAAATACCGTATAGACAATAACAAAGAAAACATGCTATGACATCAGATACAGATTCCAGTGGTCTTGACAGATTGTCAAGATATTCACATTTGTTGTTGGGTTTTTATGAGTTTCCAATGGAATCTCATGTTTGTGGACGTGAAATAAGTATGGGGATTACAAAAACTGATAGCATGGAGCTTGTTACTAGAGATAAGTTGGGCATCAACGTGGTGCAAATTTTTTCCATGTAAATCTTAACACCATTTCCCTGCGTTATATTTATTAAAAATGTATACTTATGTATGTTTTTTATTAGGTATCTTTATAATATTTTGGAGAGGAATGAGCTGACTGAAGTATATGGATTCATGGACCCACAATTGATTTCCCCTGAAGCATGTGCATTGACTGAGGAACAAATAATGGTTTATATTGCTGAAAGATTTGAAAAGAATATAATCAGACAATGTTGGATGATGCCTTTTTGTGAGAGGTATGAAACACATTTATCTCAAAGGGTTAATTAACTTTTAACATAAAAAACCACCAACATTAAATTTTCTTTTATCAGTGATCATTGGATGTTAGGGAATTTTTTCCCAAGGGAGAAAGCTCTTTATTGGATATGCTCTGTTCATGGTGATGTGCGGGAAAGTTTTAAGAATATTTTGGAAAATTAAGTTTCAATTTCTCAATAGTTTTATATATTACAATGAATTTTAAATTTACCCCATTCATATTATTTTCTAACAGTTCATGGGTCTACTTTCGAAAAAACACAAAGAAACGAAATGCAAAGATCAAATATGTAAATGCGAAGGTAAATTTCCATTTATAATTTTTACTTTTTGATTTATTACATAAAAATAATATATTTAATTTACACTAATTCAAAATATAATTTTCATGAACAACAAGGCCTCATCGAATGCGGATATTATATGTTAAGATTTATGTATGAAATAATAACAACTTGGAAAGTTGTGAATTTTGACCTGGTACGATTTCCTCTTAAACATTACCATAATATTTCAATTTGATTTATTCATTATACACATTAACTATCTTCTTTTTTATTTGTAGCTTTTTGATGATCCTCAACCCTATACTATTGGAGACATCAAACACGTACAAGTGGAGTGGTCAAATTATTTTACAGGGTTGATTGAATTTTAGGTGTTTGTAATGTAAAATGTAATTTTGAATATTGTTGTTTTAATTGTGTATTTGGTAGTTGTTTAGGTTGGATTTAGTTTTTTTTTGAAGTTGACAGTGTACGTTTTGAATGTTATATAAGTGAATGTTTAATTTTTCTCTACTTCTTGTTTTGGTCTACTTTTTATGGTTTTTCTGGTATGGATTTGGGTCTGTGGGGGAGGGGTTCCAAGGGTGTGGGGGTGTCCAGCGGTCTGGGAGGGCTGTCCGATGGGGTGGGGGGACAGTCTTGGGGGGTGGCAGGGATGTCCAGGGGTGTGGGAAGCCGGTCCAGGGGTGTGGGAGTGCTGTCCAGGGGTGGGGGGGGGGTTGTCCAGGGGTGTTTGGGGCTATCCAGGGGTGTGGTGGGGGCTGTCATGTGGGGTGAGGGGGTGAGGGGGTGCTGTTCAGGCGGGTGGGGTTTGTCTAGGGGTGTTTGGGGGTGTCTGGGGGTCGGGGGGCAGTCCAGGAGTGTGGTGGGGGCTCCAATGGGGTGGGGGGGGGGGTTGTCCAAGGGATATACATGAGGGTGGGAGCTCCAATGGGGTGGGGGAGGGCTTTCCATGGGGTATACATGAGGGTGAGGGCTCCAACGGGGTGTGGGAGGGTTGTCCATGGGGTATAAATGAGGTTGGGGGTTGTCTATGGGGTATGTTTTATATGTTATCTATGTAAATGCTTAATTTTGATGTACTTCTGTTTTTGTGGTATGATTTCTTGATCTGTTTTCTGGTTGATTCTAGTGGAGAGAAGATGACTGCATTCTGTTTAAAAAAAATTGGGTTTATCACGTCAGTTATTAAATAACTGATGTGATAAAATGCCTGGAAAATAGTTTATCACATCAGTTATTTAATAACCAACATGATAAAAGTCCTGCAGAATGGTTTATCACGTCGGTTATTTAATAACAAACGTGATAAATGGCCTGGAGAATGGTTTATCACGTCGGTTATTTAATAACCGACGTGATAAAGGGCCTGTAGAATCGTTTATCACGTCGGTTATTGAATAACTGACGTGATAAACGGCCTGGACAATGGTTTATCATGTCGTTTATTGAATAACCAATGTGATAAACCGCCTCCCGCCAGTTTATCACGGCTGTTATATAATAACCGACATGATAAACCCCCCTCGCCCGGTTTTTCACGTCGGTTTTATATGAACTGACAAGATAAACCATGCTCACCCCAGTTTATCACGTCGGTTCTCTATGAACTGACATGATAAACCCCCCTTGCCCCTATTTATCATGTTGGTTGTTTAATAACCGACGTGATAAACTATTTTCCAGGCCTTTTATCACGTCGGTTGTTAAATAACAGACGTGATAAACCCTTCCCGTTTTCTTTATCACGTCGGTTCTAAAATAACCAACGTGATAAACATCACGATTTTATGTTTTTTTACATCGGTTTTTAAACAACCGACGTCAAAAACCTTATTGATAACATTGCACGTATTAACGTCGGCTAGAAACCGATGTAAAAAATGAAAAATAACTGACGTAAACAACGTTTTCTGCACTAGTGAATGCATTGGAGAGCTATATCGGGCTCACCCGCCCTTAGTTTATCACGGAACCAACCGTCTTCATAAACAATGCCCAAAACCATAACATAATCATAGCATATAACATAATCATAAAGGAAATATAATATTCCCACATTGCAATAACAATATATCATTATAAGATATTGACATAATGAATGCATTCTAAAAACCATTTTCAAAACCATTTAAAACATTTAATAAAGAGATCTTTGAATTAAAGTGTCCCATACCACATTGAAGATTTTAACATTATTAAACCATTATTATCCATATAAATAAATCCTTAAAACCATTTTGAATACATGGATATTAACGAGAAATATTTATAAGAATAAATCATAAAACATTTAAAACGATATTTTAGTTAAAGAGTTTTTAGCAAAATGAGAGACACTTGAATACAATAATTGAGGAATAACATTTAATAAGAACTTTATTATATCATGAGAATAAAGGAATTCATGATATAATATTCCAAAGGACAGTATATACACTATATAGGAGTGAATTGGTTCAAAACAACAATGAAGTCTCAATAGAAATGTAAAATGAGATGAAATCCCATGTAAAGAAGGTATCCTTAAATTAAGGATAAATCAATCTCATAATTATGTGTGAAAAATATAAATACACCCAATATAAGTGGATATTAAGTGTAAAACAATCAAAGGCCATTCACACATATTCAAAGGATGACATATTCAATAACTACATGTTGAACCCAAATATATCGAAATTGGGTCAAGAAGTTCCCTTGGTAAAATGCGACAGCCTAACTGCATCACTTTAAAATTCAGAAAATGATTTGTTGAGAGATAAAAAGAGTATATCATTACATGAAAATAAAATTTACATCAATAAGGATATATAAGAAAATATCCTAACATTACAATATGTAAATTAAAAGACCCGACAAAATAAGTCTTTTAAAAAGACGAGGTGAAAAGTTCCCTTACCGACTTGGGTATCTTTAGAAACATAAACCCCATGAAATAAAGACAATACAACATTGATTTAAATACTAATAAAAGAAATTATATTACACAAATAGTAGAATAATGGGCAGTACATATACCACTCAAATGAAATGGTGGAAAATGTAGCATAAATCTCACGAGAATAAAAGTGAGATAAAAAATCCCTTACGAAAACTCAGCAGCCAAACGACGCCACTTAAAACTTCCAAAAATGGATTGATGAGATCAAATAGGGTCTATAATCATATTAACATAATATTTACATAAATAGTAATATGAAATAACATCCCCCAACATAACAAAGAGGAGCTTAAAAGAAGTGACATAAAAGAGAGTACTTAAAAAGAAAGAGAGAGGTTGGATCTCTTACGAAAATTCGGCAGCCTAACGGCGCTAATCAAAACATCCAAAACGGATTGATGAGAGAAAATAGGGTCTCTCAGAAAATTAAAATAAAAAGTACAGTTTGTGTAATATAAAAGAACATAACAATCATTATAAAGATGAGCTTAAAAGGAATGACATAAAAGAGTATACTTAAAAAGAAAGAGAGGGGTAGGATCCCTTACCTCGGTTCCGAATTGACTCGATCGTTCTTTAAAATCCTGAATAATAAACTTGAGTTAATTTCTACTTCATTAAGAATTTTTTTCAAGTTTATTATTCCTTTTATATCACTTATTACCAAGTTATGAACACTATGTAATTATTTATGTTAATAATGGTCGTTTTGCCGATCATTGTTACTTGAGTCAAAAGTAAACACATTATAATTACAAGTTTGTACATGGGGTAAAATATACATTATATCCAGAATTATATTAATTATTTAGATATCATATATATAATATATATACATTTTATACATTCATTTATAATATTACAAAACATTTAGAGGTAGGAAATGAAATGCACCGTTCATGGAAATGGTAAGCCGTACGTACTCATGCACGCTACTTCCATTTCTATTTCATATTTAATGGAATTAAAACATAATGATACCTAATAGTATTATAATTCCAGTATGTAATAATATATAATATCCTTAAATCTGACCTTTATACATACCACATATGATAGTAACGAATCAAATAACATTGAGGGGGCGGTAGTCCGCACTTCCTAAAATGAAGATATCACGTTTACCCATAATGGAAACAATAAAGGTATTCCATAAATTAAAAATGCATAAGATTAAGTAAAAAATAAGAATATAATATATCATATATAAATATAGTGACATCATAATGGCCACCTTTTAATGTGTTAAAAGAATATTGAACAATCATCATTTCGTGAGGCAGTAATTCACCACCCACAGAAACAGTATGTTCTTTTACCATTAGACGGAGGTGTGTGAAAGTGAAGATCTAATACTACTTATAAAAACAACCAATTATATTTAAGATACTCGTGTTGTTACAAAAAAAATAATAAAAAGAGTTTAGGGGTTTGTAGAAGCAATATAAAACAAAAGAACACAAGGGAAGACATTACCTTTAAATCGGGCAACTCTCTTTGATTTGATCTCAAAGGCTTCCATGGAAAGGATTCTGCCCAACTTGAGGATTAAATGATGAATAGAGGGATGTGGAGAGATGAAATGGTTAGGGGTTTGCCTAGCCAATGGCTTGAGAGGTGTGTGTAAGGTGGTAGAGGTGAAGGCCTTTTATAAGAGGAGAGGAGGGGCACTCTTGGAATGTTATAAAAGGTTACATTATTATAAAATTATTTTCGGATTATAAAGGTCATAAAAGGATATATTTCTAGGATAAGGTGATAAGGTTCCGAAATCCACCCATCCAATAGGTTTGTGACAAGTGTAAGACATGTATTTTACCATATCTTCTCATTTTATTTAAATCGTTCATTTATGAGGTAATCACTACATCATCACAGTGTCATAAATTATTTAACTTATTTAATGTCTAAAAATTATAAAACAAATATAATGATGTAGTAAATCATTCTATCTTTCTAATGAATATTTATAGTCAAAAATATGACTTGTATAACCCCATTCAAAAATTGTTTTAGTAAAACAACTCATGTTTGTGACACTTTTATTTTAACTTTAAATAAAATGTCATTTATGTCATCTTCCTACAAAAGTGGCTCCACAGGGTCCCCAAGTTGACCCATGGATTGTCTTGGTCGGTCATGACACATCCAATGAAGGTAGGACATGTGTCTAGGTCATTTCATATTATTATATCACTATCTTTACCTTAAATTACACTAATTACCTCTAATCGCGATTAAAAACATAAGAGTTACTATTCTCCAAAAAAATTATTTTAATCCCATTGAACCACATTTTACTTCCTAATTAAAACAATTTATGACTTATTTTTGAAATTCAAACCACAGAAATGGTAAAGTTTCATTTAAACGAAAAAACAGTTTTTAAACTACCACTTAGTGGTTTCACTATTCATCAAAAATTGATGTTTTTCAGAAAAATACCAAAAATACACCCTAATATATATTTGATATTCCAAATTCAAAAATTATGTCTATTTTAAAAAATTCAAAACATATAAGTTTGATTAATTAATTTAATAATTAATTCCCACAGTCAAAACAAATCGCGTGTTTTTAAGAAACCATATCTATTAAAAGATTGACACTAGTTTAAGTCCAATTTCAAAGTGTAATTAATTACAATGACCAATATTGGACTAAATGGTAAAAATATATTCTAATTTCAATTTAAAACCAATTCAAAAGACAATATTATCATATAAATAAATTAGATTAAAAAGACGTTTTGAATTAAAATACAACATTTTTCACTATTCATTAAAAATGACCTTTAACGTAAAAATACTAAAAATTAACACAAAGTAAATTTTGATATCCTGATTCTAACGAAGAATTTTATTTTGACAAATATAACACATAAAATTTTCAAAAAGTGGATTTAAAATATGTTCTCCATCAAAAGGTGGTTAAGCGACATTTTAAAGAATATTAGAATGTGTACGCTTAAAATTGGATTCATTCGCATTTTTAATCCTCTAACATTTATTGTAAAAAGTAAAAATATTTGACAAAAATATATAATCATTTTGTAGTTAGTTTTGTTCATTCCCGCCATTACAATGGCTATGCGTTAACTATCATTTAAAATAATATTATTTTATTATTAGAGTGCAACATAAGATTCCCAAGAAACTCGTTGTTGCGTATTGGGTACGCCATCGAGCATAGAATACCCTATAAAGTAATATTAATATTTTTTCACAAATATGGATAAATGGGAAAATGTCATATTCTTTATTTACCTGGGGTGTTACATCCTTCCCCCCTTTTAGGAATTGTGTCCTCACAATTTTAAAATTGGGCTTGGAAACTTCATTGAAAATCCCGCATCAGAACAATAGTTAGTAAAACAATCACTTTAAAATAAAGAAAGATAAGTACAAAGGACACCTGAGTTAACCCAAACTAGGATTCCATGCCGGAAAACATGGATATGGAGGAAAAAACAAAGGGTCATGTTCTGAGGGAGAGTGATAGTAAACATGTCTAGTAGAAAGTTAACCATAAGAAAATCACAAACTTGTGATGGGTTAAACAGTATTCGATTCCCCAATAGGAAAAGTTATCAGGAAACATTTTTTTAAGATACTCTTTATTGAGGAATTTATTTTTGAGCTTAACTAAATCATAATGAAACATATTTACTTGTCACGCAGACTTTCAACATTTACCAAATTCCTTAATCAAACTCATATTTCCTCCAAAAGATGAGTATTTAGGAAGACATGTTCGCATTAAGAGTACTATAATCAACTTCATAAGAATGACCTAATCCAAAAAATAGAACTATATATTTCCCATGTATTTAAAAAAAATCCAAAACCAAAACAAAATGTTTAGTACGATATCATATAATACCCAAAAAGGATATTTTTGTTTATAAAAAGAAAAACTACTCCTAATCTCCAAAATTTGTCCAACAATACCCAATGTTCAACAAAGACCATTTAATAAATAATTATCCATAAAATTATTCAATATAATCCAAACTAAGATTGAAACCAAAACCTCTGAAGGATTTAATCACATTGTCTTCTAAAGTAAATATTAACATTTATCTCCAAATAACAGTAGTTACTCTTAAAGTCTCACATTGAAAAGTAATTACCCTAATCATATATTCTCTATGATAGGTTAATCATTTCCATAGATAACCCATGATAAACTTACTCATGATTCCTAAAATCATCTAACTAAAAAGAATTAGTCAAACTAACGAGGGACTTCACATAGTCCAGTGGTAGGAGATAAATACCAGTCGCACATTGGTTGTGGGTTCGATTCTCGCAGCTTTGTTCGACACGATGGGTTGTCACACGGTCTGTGGGTTGTCCTTTTTCCAAACAATATGATTCTCAAATAATTCCCCAAAAAGAGATAAAATCTTCAAAAATAACCATCACATAATTTAACCTCAATTTTACCTCATTCCATTCATCTTCCATCATAACATATAGTAACCCATAATTACCTCAAAAGTAAGGATCATATAAACCCTAATGGTTACCATTATAATTATCACATGAACTTCCATATCGAGTTGGTTATCTCATACAAGAGGCATTAGAGAACTCACCAAGGTTCAAGTGGTTGATCTTGACTCCTGATAGTTGGTTTTGAATAACCATGATATTTCTCATTGAATCCCCCATTTCATCTAGTCTCTTAATCAGAGAACCACCACAGTTTCCTTCAAACCCATTGTCACTTTGGTGCCTGCTAGATCCATCCATTCACTAAAAACAGAAATGTCTGTGTGATTATATCAAAAAAACCATCATGTACTAATGAGGAAGATAAACACAATGATATACTTACTCATTCACTTTATCTAAAACTAGGACTCATTTTGAAATCGTAACCATTATGGTAATGTCACTTATACTTAAAAAATACCCTAACCTCTAAAGTTATCTAAACCGACCTCTGATACCAACTATAAGGCACCGGCCTTAAACCTTACTTAATATTTAATTAAATGAATAATTCACATTGAGGATCTTTTCAGGTTTATTGTTTTAGAGAATTAGATCATAAATCATGAATTACATTCCACATTTAACAAAGTGGTTACATAAAAGATAGTATTTGTTTTTTCCCATCAACGGAAACATACTTAAAATAAAACATGGATTCTTTCTTGGCACTTCCTTGACACTATCATCATATCATGCACCTTTCCCTTGACCTATGAAAAACATTTCAAAAACTTTGGATGAGCATAAAAAGATCATTAAGGGATATAAAAGTACGAAAAGGAAACATTAATCCATTTATGAAATCATAATTTACTCATAAAACATAATCATTTTAACATACCTAATCAAATCATGAATAAATCATAGAAATCATAAGCCATAAAGGTAACTTGAGGCATTCATAACATTGTTACATAGAGAGTAACCCTCTTTCTTACGTTTGGAATATCCATCATAGTATATTCCCCAAATCACTTCGGCGAAACCTTAACGTTTATCTCCTTCGCGTTACCCAATGCATTCGAGAGCTATATCGGGCTCACCCACCCTTTGTTTATCACGGAACCACCAGTCTACATTAACAATGCCCAAGTACCATAACATAATCGTAGAAAATAACTTAAGAATAAAGGAAATATAACATTCCCATATTGCAATAACAATATAACATTTAAGATATTGAAATAATGAATCCATTCTAAAAACCATTTTCAAAACCATTTAAAACATTTAATAAAGAGATCTTTGAATCAATGTGTCCCATACCAAGTTGAAGCTTTTAATAAATTTAAACCATTAATATCCAAATAAATAAATCCTTAAAACCATTTTAAAAAACATGTATATTAAAGAGAAATATTTATAAGAATATATCATTAAAACATTTAAAACGGTATTTTAGTTAAAGGGTTTTTAACAAAATGAGAGACACTTGAATACAATAATTGAGGAAAAACATTTAATCAGAACATTATAATATCATGAGAATAAATGAACTCATGATATAATATTCCAAAGGACAGTATATACACCATATATCAGTGAATTTTTGCATAACAACAATGAAGTCTCAATAGAAGTGTAAAATGAGATGAAATCCCCTGTAAAGAAGGTATCCTTAAAATAAGGATAAATCAATCTCATAATTATGTGTGAACAATATAAATACACCCAATATAAGTGGATATTAAGTGTAAAACAATAAAAGTACATTCACACATATTCAAAGGATGACATATTCAATAACTACATGTTGAACCCAAAGAAATCGAAATTGGGTCAAGACGTTCCCTTGGTAAAATGTGACAGCCTAACAGCGTCACTTTAAAATTCCGAAAATGAGTTGATGAGAGTTAAAAAGGGTATCTGATCACTTGGACATAAAATTTACATCAATAAGGTTATTTAATGACATATACCAACATTAAAATATGTAAATTAAAAGACCCAACAAAATAAGTCTTTTAAAAAGAGGAGGGTGAAAAGTTCCCTTACCAACTTGGGTATCTTTCGAAACATAAACCCCATGAAAGAAGGACAATACAACATTTATGTAAATACTCCTAAACGAAATTATATTACACAAAGAGTAGAATAATGGGATTTACATATACCACTCAAAGGAAATGGTGGAAAACGTAGAATAAACCTCACATGAATAAATGTGAGATGAAAAATCCCTTACGAAAACTCAGCAGCCTAACGGCGCCACTTAAAACGTCCAAAAATGGATTGATGAGATCAAATAGGGTCTCTCATCATATTAACATAAAATTTAAAGAATTTGTAACATAAAATAACATCCCCCAGCATAACAAGGAGGAGCTTAAAAGAAGTGACATAAATGAGATTACTTAAAAAGAAAGAGAGAGGTTGGATCTCTTACGAAAATTCGGCACCCTAATGGCGCCAATCAAAACATCCAAAATGGATTGATGAGAGAAAATAGGGTCTCTCATCATATGAACATTAACATTACAGTAAGTGTAATATAAAATAACATCCCAATCATTATCAATATAAGCTTAAAAGGAATGACATAAAAGGGTATACTTAAAAAGAAAGAGAGGGGTAGGATCCCTTACCTTGGGTCCGACTTGACTCGATCGTTCATTAACCTCCTGAATAATAAACATGAGTAAATTTCTACTTGCTTAAGAATTTTTTCCAAGTTCATTATTACTTTTATATCACTTATTTCCATGTTAGGAACACTATGTAATTATTTAAGTTAATAATGGTCGTTTTGTCGATCATTGTTACTTGAGTCAAAAATAATCTCTTTATAATTACAAGTTTGTTCATGGGGTAAATTATCCATTATATCCAGAGTTATATTAATTTTTTAGATATCATATATATCAAATATATCAATTATATACATGAATTTATTATATTACATAACATTTAGAGGTAAAAAATGAAATGCACCATTCATGGAGACTGTAAGTCGTACGTACGAATGAACACTACTTCAATTTCTATTTCATATTTAATGGAATTAAAACATAATGATACATAATAGTATTATAATTCCAGTATGGAATCATATATAATATCATTAAATATATCCTTTATATGTACCACATATGATATTAACAAATCAAATCACTTTGAGAGGGCGGTAGTCCGCACTTCCTAAAATGAAGATATCGCGTTTACCTATAATAGAAACCATAAAGGTATTCCATAAATGAAAAATACAGAAGCTTCAAGAAAACATAAACATATTATATATCATATATAATATAGTAACATCTTAATGGGCATTTTTGAAGGTGTTAAAAGAATATTGAATAATCATCGTTTCGTGAGGCAGTAATTCGCCATCCACAGAAACAATATGTTCTTTAACGATTAGACGAAGGTGTGTGAAAGTGTAGCCAGAATCCTTCTTATAACAACATAATAGTATAAATAAGATATTGGTGTTGTTGAAAAAAAAATTTATAAAAAGAGTTTAGGGGTTTGGAGATGCAAAATAAAACAAAAGAACACAAGGGAAGTCATTACCTTTAAATCGGGTAACTCTCTTTGATTTGAGCTCAAAGGATTCCTTGGAAAAGATTATGCCCAAAGTGAGGCTCCAATGATGAAGATAGGGATGTAGAGAGATGAAATGAGAAGGGTTTGGACGACAAAAAGTCTTGAGAGGTGTGTGTAAGGTGGTAGAGGTGGGGGCCTTTTATAAGAGGAGAGGAGGGGCACTCTTGGAAATTTATAAAAGGTTACTTTATTATAAAATGATTTTCAGATTTTAAAGATCCCAAAAGGATATATTTCTAGGATAAGGTGATAAGGTTATGAAATCCACACATCCAATAGGTTTTTGACAAGTGTAAGACTTATATTTCACCCTATCTTCTCATTTTATTTTAATCATTCATTTATGAGGTAATCATTCCATCATCACGGTGTCATAAATAATTTAATTTATTTATTGTCTAAAAATTATAAAAAAAATATCATGATGTATGAAATATTTTTATATTTTTAATGAATATTTATAGTCAAAAATATGACTCGTATAATCCCATTTAAATTTTTTTAGTAAAACAACTCATATTTGTGACATTTTTATTTTAACTATAAATAAAAAGTTATTTATGTCATTTTCCTACCAAATTGGCTCCATGGTGTCCCCAAGATGACCCATGGATTTTCATGGACGGAAATCACACATCCAATGAGGGTATGACATTTGTCTAGGTAATTTCATATTATTATAACAATATCTTTACCTTAAATTACACTAATTACCTCTAATAGCGATTAAAAACTTAAGAGTTACTATTCGCCAAAAAAATATTTTAATCCCATTGAACCACATTTTACTTCCAAATCACAGCCATGTAAGTTGGATTTTTTAAATTCAAACAACAGAAGTTGTAAAGTTACATTTAAACGAAAAAAGAGTTTTTAAACTACCACTTAGTGGTTTCACTATTCATCAAAAAACTGAAGTTTTTTAGAAAAATACCAAAAATTCACCTTAAGCTATATTTGATATTCCAAATTCAAAAATGATGTCTATTTTACAAAATTAAAAACATATATGTTGCATTAATTAATTTAATAATTAATTCCCGCTATCAAAACAAATAGCGTGTTTTTAAGAAACAATATCTATTAAAAGATTGACACTAGTTTAAGTCCAATTTCAAAGTGAAATTAATTCCAATGACCACTATTGGATTAAATGGTAAAAATATATTCTAATTTCACATTAAAAAAAATTCAAAAGATAATCGATTCATATAAGTAAATTAGATTAAAAGGAGAATTTGAATTAAAATACAACATTTTTCACTATTCATTATAAAATGAACTTTATCGGAAAAATACCAAAAATTTACACAAAGTAAATTTTGATGTTCCGATTCTAATGAAGAATTTTATTTTGTCAAATATGACACAGAAAATTGTCAAAAAATGGATTTAAAAGAGGTTCTCCATCAAAAGAAGGTTAATAGACCTTTTCAAGAATATTATAATGTTTTCACTTAAAATTGGATTCATTCGCATTTTTAATCCTCTAACATTTATTGTAAAAAGTAAAAATATTTGACAAACATATATAATCATTTTTTAGTTAGTTCTATTCATTCCCTCCCTTACAACGGCGAGGCATTAACTACCATTTAAAATAATATTATTTTATTATTAGAGTGTAATGTAAGATTTCCAAGAAACTCATTATTGTGTATTGGGTATGCCATCGAGCATAGCGTCCCCTTTAAAGTAATATTAATATTTTATTCACAAATATAGATAAATGTGATAATGTCATATTTTTTTATTTACCTGGGGTGTTACATTTAATCTTTAATTTATGTTCTTATTTATTTATGTATTTATAGGTATCACAGTCCAATTTTATGTGTCATCACTCTAAATTTATAAAGGCACATACTATTCATAAATTTTAATTAGTGCATTATGATAATGTGACAAGAACATTAAAAAAAATTTCGAGATGTAACGGGTCATATAAAATGGTTTGATTAAATGAATAAACATTCCCAATTTAATGAAGTAAATGATTCATAATTTACAATTGGCATCCATGCAATCAAATAAACTAATATTTTATCCCATGAAACCAGTGTTTCATGGATTAAACATGGAATAATTGGTTAATTATTGATTTATCATCAATCAATATAAGAAAATTACATTTAGATTTATAAAGAAAATTTGACTAGGACAATTATATTTTCCATATAAGAAAAAATAGATCATTTCAATATATAATGTTAAAGGCACTCACATGATCCATATGAAACATAGATAATTCACACAATAATATAAACATGGTATGACATAATGCGTAACAAGTGAATCCTTAGGTCCGTAATATGATTCAAGAGATGATTTCTCACTACCATACCATACCAAGGAAAAATAATTCCATGATAATAATAATATCAAGAATAATATCATCATGAAACATGTGTGTCCCCCAATAATGAAATCGGTACTACTATAATAGATGAAAACTAATAAAAATAACATCCAATCCCAAATATATTGGTTTTCCCCTATACAAGGTTTAGGTACTCCCATGCATAGGATCATTAAAAAATTATGATAAGTTCCTAGTCTTCTTTATAATACAAAAATAGTAAAAGGAAAAGGAAAAATAACCACTAGTATAATATTATAGATTCCCGAGCTAGAATCCATTAACTGGTTCCATGATCTGATTGTCTATATGACATCATGTGTTCCTCTCCATATTTTAGAGGATGAAAACTACAAGTAAATAACATGGGATGGGCTATGAGGGTTATATATTTCAAAGGATTCCATGTAATAAAAGCATGAATGCTAGTTATAAATCCCAACTGTTGACTGCCAATCCAAATAACAAGCTTGGGTTCAAACCATGATTACTATATCCTTTCAGACGACCCAGTTAAGTTTTCCATTTATGTATCTCAGCCAAATTACAATTTTTATATATGTATTTACACATATACTATAAATGTATTGATTAACCTTGGTATAGAGATATACGAATTAGGAAATAAATATACTTTTTATTGGGGGTCCCATGGGGAACCTGATCTGATGAGGTTTATTTATTTATTACATTACATTTTCCTAGACACTTCTCATTTTATACACATAGACTGGATATTTATATACATCATTGGTGGTGGCCTATTGAATATATTTCATACCATGTTCTAACCGATTATAGTACCTGAATAGCCTTTATGACTGTAGGTATAAACAAAGGGATGCTTCCAAATTATGATGCTTTACTTTCACTACTAGGATAGAGTACATGAGAAGAGGTCTGCTCCAACATCTGTGATGTTGGTGAATGATGCTTTTGGTCTTTTGTTATCAAGTTGTATATGCATGTACCCTTTTTTTCTATATACTTCATTTTTTATATAGCATCATCGAATGATCATCATTTTTGTATATGATATTGATTTAGCTTCTTTCCATTGGCTATATTTGATAATTTATTATCATTATAATGCAGTTTATTTATTATTGTTTCTATAACTTACCATTATTATTTAACACTGTGTATTACTTTGGTCAAGAGAGTATCATCTCCCCACCATACCATCTCAGACCCTCACTAGTAGTTTTCATCCTCTTCAATATGGGGAGGAACACATGATGTCATATGGACAATCAGATCATGGAACCACATAGAGGATTCTAGCTCAGGATTCTATAATATTGTACTAATTGTTATTTTACCTTTTCATTTAATATTTTTTTATTATAAAGAATACTAGGAACTTATCATAATTTTGTAATGATCCTATTCATGGGAATAACTTAACCATGTATAGGGGAAATCCAATATATTTGGGATGGGATGTTATTGTTATTCATTTGCATATTTTATAGTAGTACTTATTTCATTATTGGGGGACACACATGTTTCATGATGTTATTACTATTGATATTTCTATTATCATGGAATTAATTTTCCTTAGTATGGTATGGTAGTGAGAAATCATCTCTTGCATCATATTATGGACCTAAGGATTCACCTGTTACACATTATGTCATACCATATTTATATTACTGTGTGAATTGTCTATGTTTCCTATGGATATTGTGAGTTCCTTGAATATTATATATTCAAATGTTCTGATGTTTCTTATATGGAAAATATAACTGGACTAATTAAATTTTTATTATAAATCAAAATGGAATTTTCTTATATAGATTGATGATGAATCCTTAATTAACCAATTATTCTATGTTTGATCCATGAACCACTGGTTTCATAGGATAAAATATTAGTTTATTTGATTTCATGGATTCCAATTGTAATTTATGAAACATTTACATCTTTAAATTGGGAATGTTTATTCATTTAATCAAACCATTTTATATGACCCGTTACATCTCGATACAAGTTGTAAAGATCATGTCATAGTGTCATGACGCACTAATTGAAATTTATGAATAGTATGTACCTTTAGAAATTGAGAGTGATGACACATCCAAGTGGACTGTGACACTTATAAATACATAAATAAATAAGAACATAAATAAATGATAAAACAGTTAATTTAAATGGATTCCATTAAATAAGGTTAATGATTTCAAATTTAATGGTGTTTTCTTATATACCTTATCATTGTAAATCCATATAATAGAACCTCTGATGTGTGAACTGAGACATTTACCATTACCCAAACATAGTAGTGGGAAGTAGATAGTGTATATTGTGATCTATTGTGATATTTATTATCACCAAGACCTAGATTTAGGAGTAGTATTTGAGGTGTAACTCACTTATAAAAAGGATATGTAACTGTCCATTTCCATTATCATTGATCATATCTAAAATTAAATATTATCTAAATCATGAATTTTGAAATTTTAGATCTATACCTCAATGATGTCCTCCAGTCATACGCTAAGAGGGTGGTGATGAACATTATTCAGAGGTTGTGTTCCCTAATCCACAAGTATTACCTCATATAGTGACCCTATAAACACATCCTATTGATCCTCCCTAGGGTTCCAATGATCTGTTTCAAGACAGATTATTGTGTTTTATGCAGTCGATATAGGGAGCTCCAAGACCTACCACTTCTGTGGTTGAGTTAATGTGGGAATTCTAGCCTTATCATTCTCCTACCTTATTGGGGCTGGATGACCTCAGGTCACAATGTCTTACCTAGAGGACATGTTATAGGACATAGAGAATTTAGAAATTCTTCTAGATAAATGGCGTAATCTCCAAACCTATTTACTCCATGACTCAACCAAGAATTTGTGGGATTTTATCTCTCAAGATGAATGCCATCAAGGTATGCTATGAGAGGAATTTTTGACCATATTTCATTAAAACATATTTTAAAAGATGATCATGCTAGGTAGTTTTTTCACATAAAGTAGGGCTCTAAATCTATGATGGGGTTTTCATCTCATGTCACTGATCTTTATCATTTTATGTCGACACTAACTGGTAATCAGTTGATAACTGTGACATGGTTTGAGGATGGTGTTTTGTATTCCATCCAATCACAGGTGAATATATTTGGGCTAAGGACCATTTAAAAGATATTGAGATATGCATATATAATTGAGAGAAAAATTAGGGATGATGGTAGTGTGATCTAGGGCAGTTCAACATCGATATAGGGAGACAGTTCGTCAAGCAGCAAGAAACATCATTTCGAGTCTACTCACATAGGGAACTCCCACTATCTAACATGCACCGACAAATATATGTTTTTCCATTAGTCTTCCAGTAAAATTCATAATAATCCCTTATGTACCAAGAAACCAAACATGTTTTGAGGTTTTAGCAGGTTGGTTCACCATCAACATGGGAGTTTGTGTCTTTAGACAATCATCTTGTACTTTGATTACATGTATATTTGATGTATGGAATATTAATTATACATTTTATTTAATATTGTTCATTTTTATTCATGGATTAAATGAAATAATGTCTTAGAACATCATTTTAATGTAATTGTAAGAGTATGAGGTATCTTCTCATGAATCTCACACTTTCTAATCTTCGATATGAGTGATTATGAGAAAAGATCCACCAATAAGAATTATTCATGTTTTGGTGTCATAGGATATTACAACTTTTGAGATTGTATAGTGGTCCTTAGACATTAATATGATCATTCGTTCATGTCATGACTCGTACACTAAGATTTACTGATGAAAAACATCATGCCATATATTGGAAGTAAGTAGGGTATGTTGGGTTCTTCATGATTTACATTTCATTAATGGATAAGTCACGAAAGGATTTCCCCTTCCATATCTAGGTATGCTGACAACTTGGCCCATTGATTGGAATAGAACCTTCACACTAAATTCCATGAACATGTTTTAATGACATGGTTATTTCAGATAGTCAATGTAACATATATAGGGAATATTGGATGATGACAGATTCATTTAAACATATTGACAAGATATTGTGACAAATGGATTATATTATACAGAGAGCATTTTAATGAGGTTGTAGACACTATGAAATTAATTTATTTGTCTTTAGTTACTTAAACCATTTCTATAATGTAATCTTAGAATATAGGAAATCCCAAGTATCACATTCATAATCCCATGAGTCTATCCCAGGTGATCCGTAAATGAACTCCCAAGTATCACTTTCATCATGGTGTAAATATATAACACTCATAGACCATCCTGGGTATACCACATAGGGATCCCGGTATCAATCATGGAATGGTACAGCAAAACTACCCACTGATCTTGTCCAAGGTATTACACTAGGGAACTACATATCGCTCAAGCTATAATACAAATAGAATCTGCTCGATGAGACCATCCATGGTACTCTTTCATTGATAACATGCATCACTCACAGCATATTCAGATTCACATACAAGCTACAATTATAAATCGTGATGATATTGTCCAAGGAATACTTAATCCAGGACGCTTGTGTCACAATCAGCATAAAGTAAAAGGTATGGGTTTAACTAGAATGAAACTCATACCATGTATGCTGAGAAGTATATCCCTCACAAGGAAAAACACACACATCTATGGATGGATTAAATTAATACAGGGATTAAGGATCCTAGGACATTAGAGAAGGAACATCGCTTAGGTGGCTCATGTTGTGGTAGTCACCCTACAACATTAATTCAGGAGTTTATATGTCCATATTGATCACGTGATGTCATTAAATTTAATTTATAAATAATTTCGGAGGCATCTTTAGAGAAGCCTGACATGCAGCACAACAACTCATGGAATAATACAATGAGACATTTTTGTAAAGGAACTAGACCACCTACCATAAGATGGTGGATGAACCCTCATTTTTTACCTTTGAATTGATCTAGAATAGATGATATCTACAAAATGGAAAAAATCTATAAAAATAGAGTACATTATCTTGCACCAAAAAACTCTATCAATAGACATAAAAATGAACAAAGCAGCTAGATGAATGAATAGCTTACCAGAACACATCCATCAAGACGAATGGTGAGTGAAAATGGACATTAGATGAGATCGATATCCAAAAGCGTATGTAATGAATAAATAAGGAGCTTTGGTCACTGGGATACTATGCAGGAGAAAAGAAATGATGTTCTAACAAAAATAAGTCATTCTTCCCCCTTAAAAAATAATCCCTTCATTTATATGTAGTATATATTTTTACTCATATTGTAATGATTGGGTTTTTTTATCCAATGAAAAAATGACACCTCTCAATATATAAGTCAATCTATTCCATTACACATTATGAATATATAATTCATGGAATTTGTTGAATTCACGCTCTATGAAAACTCATGGGGCCTTTCCAGGGCAATTCATTCCATTAATATTGAATACACATTGTGAATTAAAGCCACACCATGAATTTAATTATTGTCGTATATTTATCATACATCCATCCTCCAACCCATTAACTCCTTCCCTTAAAAAAATAAATGCATCAATCTAAAGAAGTGGTTACCTAGTCATCATCTAAAAGAAAAACTAAACGAGGTTGTGCAGAAAATTTAAAATAATTTTTACCTCTCTAAAAAATTCAAGAGATTGAAAACTAATAATATACATGATAACATATGGATAAATAAAGTGGATAAATAATTATTGAATATAATATTGATATAATATTCTTGTTTTCCCTGTGGTGTAGTCGAAATAAAGTACAAAGCATTTTTTTCTTTTATGAATAGTACATAACATTCATTAAACTAAACCATTGACTATTTAAAAATAAAATGTGAATAAAAGTAATGGATTAAATAAAACATTAATGTGGTGCTCTTAGCATAAAATCTTTAGTAAGGGTTTGCTTTATTGTTACCATGGATGGGAACCTAGATATATTAAATAAGTCTCAATTGGCCATTTTATTTAAAAATAATCATAGAGGTTAGGATTACAAGACTAGTGTCTTTTTCTTTGTGTTATAATTACAGAGTAGATTCTTTATTCCTTAATAAGAAATGGATATCATGTTTCGGTAGACCACATAAATTAGAAGAATCTGTGGATGTTTCCTTTAGTTTTTAGATGAGAAGAATTTATTAAGTATCATATGAGGTGATTAGTACTCCTAGTTTATAGAATGAAACCTGTGTAAGGTGGGTGGTTATGCTCTAGTTAATCTCTATTAAAATTATGAGCATTGTGTAGTGCTTTATTTTATCATTTTAGACATGCCTAAGAAATGATCAACCACTTAGTCAGTCGTGTGAATCTTATTTCTTGGTGATGGATGATGTGGTGAGTTTTTGGATAAGTTAATTGTCGTATGGGGTAATATGACACTTGTATATGTAGTTTCATTGAGTTTATATAATTAAAATATGTGGTAGTTTGATTGCACCGCGATTCACTGTTTTATTTTCATCCCTACACCACTATGGTAAACTAGTTTTGTATTGAATATTATAAAAATAATACCAAATTTAATTCTATATTTGAATCATTAATTTTGTTTTTATCACTGTTAAAATAGGAATTGTTACTTGTTTTGAGGATTTTATTACAAGAGGAGGTGATTTGGTGGCCTTGAAGATGATCCAGAAGGAAAATGGGCCAAAATTGCATGGATCCCAACAACACATGTCAACTGTTTGGAACAGTTCGCGAACTCCGTTCATGAAAATTGGCTGAAATTTTTCTGTCCTCTCCAAAACTTCGTGGGATACAATTAAACTCAAATAACCGAAGGCCCATTCGTTAATCTATTGGCCCAACCGAATCATTATATCCAGTGGAAAGAATCTACACGAAGTCAAGAGTTTGGTTCGGTTTTATGATAATATCTCCATTTCTAGATTTTCAATGGCTGCAACATTTGACATGGTGATAGTAAAGACCTCTAGAAACATCTTTTATATTTTTTCCAAGTATAGATAATTCCATATACCAACCCAAAACATAGACTCAATTGGTATCACCAAAACTGGGGGCTCCAAACCACTTAGCAATTTGGCTATAAAAGGTCACCAAGGGAACCTCATTTACAAGATCGAACCAGAGGTAAAGTTCTGCCATTTTAGAGTACCAAATGAGTCCTCTCCTCATCAAATAATTTCTTGAGGTCCATATCCTCCTAGGGGGATCAAGGATGAAGAAGGAGTTCTACTCGAGCTTCCTCCTCCTCCCAATGTCGAGCTAAGCGGCGGGTGATCATTGCGAGGGAGCTACAAACATGAAGAGGGAGTTCCAGAACATAATTATCTACTGGTTTTTTGTATATTGACGATTTAAATTGTTTTTTTGTATGTATCTTAACTTGTTTTGATGCATCTAATTGAAACACCTTTTATTTCATAATCGATCGGTGTGCAATTTAAAGTGTGCGTCTTGTGTTGTTCCAAATGGACAACATAAGAACCCTTTTCTTTCCAAAAAATTTGAGATTTTAATGATACTTTACAAACCTTAAAGCATTATAAGGGGCTATAACTTTACTACATGATTGTTATGTCATGGTTTAGTTCTAATTGCATCATTGTAAGAGGCTTGTGGGTACCCAAGATCTTGGTTAACCCTCAAGAAAAGGACTACACTAAAACCTAATAATAAATTAAGAATGAGGAACTCTTCATGTGCTGTAGTAACATAGAAATGATCACATAGCTATTTTATATTTTACAAAATCCACTGGTTTTTTAACTTTTAAACTATTTAAATTACATCATTTTGTTTTGCAAATTGTTTTCAAAGCCACCACCAATTTAAGTACTTTTTATTAAAAACACACGCTCTAAACCTATCAACGCTACTTTAGAGATGACCAAGGGTCTAACCTAGAATATAAATCAACCTTAAAAATATAATCAATTTGACGTGTCATGACAGTGCGGTCAAATTTTGGTTCCATTTTCAGGAAGTGCTTTGGATTTTTGTGCGTGTTTTTTATAAACTTTTTGTAATTTTTGTGAATATATGTTTGTTTTATCTTCTACCTTTTCATTTATTTTTGTGTTATAATTTATTTATTGACTAGGTTCTGTGTATGACGTGTTCTACTCTGGGATAACTACACACTTTCAAACCTGAACCGGAGGATCCTACATCAACGAAACCGAGACACACAAGATAACACTTTGAAGGAGGATACATCACATCTTAACATTCTTCTTGATCCTTCTTCTTCTTCTGAAACCAAAGTTAAAACTGAACATAACTTGAATAACATGGATGAAAATAATAGATTACTAAAAGAACTAACCTCTCCAGATGTTGATATCCGACCCACTTACATTCAATTACAGGTCGAGGCACACAATTTCGAACTAAAATCTGGATTAATTCATTTATTACCAAGATTTCATGGACTGCCTGGCGAAGATCCACATAAGCATTTAAAATAATTTCATACTGTGTGTTCAACATTAAAACCTGCTAATGTGGATGATGAAATGTAAAAATTAGGTCATTTCTATTTTCATTAGAAGACACGGCTAAAGATTGGTTGTATTATGTTAATTCGCCTATTAGAGGTTGGACGGACATGAGTCGACTTTTTCTTGAAAAATACTTCCCAGACTCTCAAACCGCAACAATAAGGAAAAAAATATGTGGGATAAGACAATATCAAGGAGAAACCCATCATGAATATTGGGAATGCTTTAAAATATTATATTCAAGTTGTCCACATCACCAAATTAGTGATCAACTTTTAATTGAGTATTTTTATGAAGGTTTAATCCCAATAGATTGTAACATTATTTATGCTGCTGTAGGTGATGCACTATTGGATAAAACCCCAGTCGCTTCAAGGACCCTAATTGAGACCATGGCACAAAACACTAAAAAATTCAGTTCAAGGTCTAGTGTACCCATTTGAGGTGCCCATGAGGTGCAAAGTACTGAATTCGAGAAGAAGGTGGACACAAATTTTGAAGAGGTAAGTACCATTCTATGAAAACATGCTCTTTCCCAAGGTAAATTCCAATCTCTTCCTCCCATAAATTTTGGTATATTCTCTTCTGATACCAATTATTCTGACCAATGCCCACAATTGAGAGAAACTTCTGAGATTTGTCAGGCAATATTCCCAGGACGCCCCTATAACCAACCCATTAGGCAAGAACCTTACTATCCATCCAACCTTGGGTGGAAAGGAAACCAAGCTTATAGGAAATGGGGTATTCAAACCAGCCTCATCATCCATGGATCCAACTAGGGAAAAGTAGTCATCCACCACCACCCAAAAATCCTCAACCACCCCAAAGGCCTTTCCAACAACCCCCTCAAAAAACTGATCATAGCCTAGAATATATGATGAAACAAATGGATGCCAATAATCTCCAGTTCCAAAAAACCACCCAAGCAGGCATAGAAGACCTCAAAACCTAATTAAGTCAACTAGCTAACTCAGTGGGTGAAATCCAAAGCCATGGGTCTGGTAAACTACCATCTCAACCACTTTTGAACCCTAGGTATAAGGGAAATGTTATTGTTATCACCCTTAGGAGTGGAACTCAACTTAAAAGCCAAATGAACCCTCCATTAGAGTCATCCTCTCTTAAAGAAACCGCCATCCCAACCACTAAAAAAGGTTCAAATGGGGTGGAACATTGTCTTGAGAGAAGTCCTACCAATAGAAGGAGTGTTTCTATTGATGAGTTACCAAGCCCAATCATTCCTCATCCATTTCCCCAAAGAGCATCCCAACCAAGGAAACAAAAGGAAACTGAACTTGATAAAGAAATCTTGGAGACATTCAGAAACGTACAGGTTAAAATTCTATTGATTGATACCGTGAAGAAGATTCCACCATATGCTATGCTTTTAATGGAGATGTGTACACATCGAAGGAGACTTCGTGGTGATGAGAAGGTAAGTTTGGGGAGGAATGTCTCAGCATTAATACAACCATCTCATCCAACCAAGTGTAACGATCCTGGAACATTCTCGATTTCATGAACCATAGGGGAGTATTCTTTCTCTAATTCTATGCTTGATTTGGTTTCTCCTATTAATGTGATGCCTCACTCTATTTACTCTTCTTCGCGGGTCAGCGAACAAAAGCCCACATGAATAGCTGTTCAGCTAGCAAATCAGAGTACGGCACACCCTTCTGGTGTGTTAGAGGATGTTCTTGTGAGGGATCAAAATTTAATATTTCCTGCTGATTTTTATGTGCTAAAAATGGAAGATGATTGGATGAATGGACATGCCCCAATTATATTAGGGAGAAATTTCTTGAAAACCACCAATGCCATAATTAATGTCCATAATGGTACATTATCTATGGAATTTGGTGGTGACATAGTCTATTTCAACATCCTTGATGACATAAAGCACCCCTCATAAGAACATTCCTCTCTCTCGGTAAATTCAATTGATGTACTCCCTTCCCCTAAAATCACTTCATTTGTTTCCCCTGATCCCCTTTCTGAATTTTCCTCATTGATTGAAATTCTTGGTAATGAATCATGTGTTGATTGTTTTAGTGGTCTAGAAAAGTGTCATGCATGTTTATTAATTGATAATTTCTTCAACACGGAGGATCACATGACCGTCTATGATACTTCTACACTTGTAAAAGCTAATTCCTCATCTGAGGATGATACCATTGAGAATCTAGATGAGATTAGTGACCTCTCACTTTCACACACACTCCCATCAATCCAAAATCCACCCAAACTGAAACTAAAGCAACTTCCTCAAGATTTAAAATATTCATATCTTGAGAATGGAAACATGTTTTCCATCATCATTGCTAGTTCACTCCCTCTTGAGCATGATTTGCGATTGCTTGAACATTTTAGGGAGTACAAACAAGCATTGGGATGGACACATGTGGACATTCCTTGTATTAGCCCATCAATTTGTGCACATCATATTTTATTATCTAATGAGGCTAAACCAGTGATATAGGCACAATGTTGACTGAACCCAAACCTCTTAGAAGTAGTTAAAAAGGAAGTAACAAAATTATTGGATGGTGGAATCCTTTACCCCATCTCTGATAGCCAATGGGTCAGTCCCATTCAAGTAGTTCCTAAAAAAACTGGCCTAACGGTAATTAAAAATAATAACAATGAATTGGTTCCAACTCGTGAGCAGAATAATTGGCATGTCTGTATAGATTATCGCTGACTAATACAACACACTAGGAAGGACCATTTCCCATTTCCATTCATTGATCAAATGCTAGAGAGGCTAGCACGGAAGTCCCATTATTGTTTTCTTGATGGGTATTCTGGATACATTCAAATCCATATTTCCCCTAAGGATCAAGAAAAGAAATCCTTCACACGCCCCTTTGGAAAATTTTCCTATAGAAGGATTCCATTTTTCCTGTACAATGCTTCGGGTGCTTTCCAGTGATGTATGGTTATCATTTCTTCAGATTACCTGGAGAATTGCATGGAAGTTTTCATGGATGATTTTACTGTTTATAGATCCTATTTTGATTAATGTTTATGTAGTCTTGGTTCTATCCTACGTCACTGTATTGAAAATAATCATGTATTAAATTATGAGAAATTCCATTTCATGGTGCGACAAGGTATAGTTTTGGGACATGTCATTTCTGGGGCTGGTATCCAAGTAGATAAATAGAAAATGGATGTCATTTATTCCCAACTATTCTCTAAAAATTTACGTGATGTGCGGCCTTTCCTAGGTTATGCTGGATATTACCGACGTTTCATTTGTGACTTTAGTAAAATTACTCTCCCCCTCTCCCATTTACAACACAAATTAAAGTAACTTTTTTTTTTGATAAGGAATGTGAAAAAGATTTTAATAAGTTAAAATGGATTCTCACATCACCCCTGGTAATCCAACCACCTTGGAGGGATTTACCATTTTAGCTCACGTGTGACGCCTCTAACTATGTAGTTGGGGCAGTCTTATCACAAAGGGTCGATCGAGCTCCACATTTCATTGTCTATGCCTCACTTAATTTGGTCCTTGCTCAAGTAAACTACACCACCACTGAAAAATAATTTCTTTCCATTGTGTTTTCCTTGGATAAATTCTGGTCATAAATCCTAGGGTCCAAAGTAATCATTTTGTAAGACCATGCATCCCTCCGGTATCTCCTAAAGAAACCAGAAGCCAAACCACACCTCATTCGTTGGATGCTCCTCCTTTAGGAATTCAATCTAGAAATTAGAGATAAGAAAGAAGTAGAGAATGTGGTGGTAGACCATATCATTAGGATCCCCCCATCCTCAGACATTGTCTCATCCCCCAGTATTCCAAATAATGACATGTTTCCTGATGAGAAATTTTACAAAGTCCAAGATGTGATTCCTTAGTATGATGAAATTGTAAATTATTTGGTAGCATCTTGCATTCCTACTAATTTAAACAAAAACCAAGCCAGTCATCTAAAACATGAATCTTGTTGGTACATTTGGGATGACCCCTACCTTTGTCCCACATGTACCGATCAGGTCCTTAGGTGTTGTGTTCCTGATAGAATGTTTCAGTCTATCCTTAGATTCTGCCACACTCTTTCTTGTGGGGGCCACTTTGGTCCCCAACGGACTTCTCGCAAAGTTCTTGATTCTGGTCTCTTTTGGACACACTTTTTTGGGATTCCCATGAATTTTATAAATCATTTCTTCATTCTCAAAGAATGGGGAATGTCATTAAAAGGAATGAAATTCTACAACAACCCTTTTTCTTTCATGACATCTTCGATGTGTGGGGTATTTACTTTATGGGGCCATTTCCCAATTCTTTTGGAAACATTTAAATTCTTTTGGCCATTGATTATGTATCAAAATGGGTAGAGGCACAAGCCACAAGGACAAATGATTCCAAAAAAGTTGTAGAATTTTTTATAACTCAGATCTTTTGTAAGTTTGGATTACCTAGGTTCATCATCAGTTACCAAGGTTCTCATTTCTGCCCCCAAACAATGCAATCACTTTTGCATCGGTATGGGGTCGTTCATTGAGTATCTACTGTGTATCACCCATAGACTAATGGTCAAGCTGAGGTGTCAAATATAGAGGTAAAACAAATTCTAGAAAAAACGGTCCAACCCAATAGAAAAGATTGGAGTATTCGACTTGATGATTCATTATGGGCCTACCGTACTACTTTCAAAACTCCCATTGGAATGTCACCCTATCGTCTTGTGTTTGGAAAGATTTTTCACCTCCCTGTTGAGATTGAGCATCGGGCCTACTGGGCCATTAAAAAATGAAATTCTAACCATTCTGGTGCGGGTTATCAAAGGATGTTACAGATACAGGAGCTGGAGGAAATGCGTAGAGATTCTTATAAGAACTCCAGGATTTATAAGGAGAAAACCAAGGCTTCCCATGACCGCCTTATCCTTTATCGAGAGTTGAAAATTGGGAAGAAGGTCCTCCTCTAAAATTCATGGTTGAAATTGTATCCTGGTAAGCATTGTTCCCGCTGGTTTGGACCATACATTGTTACTGATGTCTCTCCATTTGGTGTTGTTCAGGTTCAAAATGAAGAAACAAAGCAAGCCTTCACTGTCAATGGACAGCGATTGAAGCACTTTCATGAAGCCATTCTGGAGTCCCCGATGGAGGAACTCTATGTTCAAGAAGATAACTATGAATGAAATCCACCAGGTTTTATCCTTCCTTCCCACATTCTATTTTACTACAGTGAGGACACTGTATACTCTAGGTGTGGGGGGATGGGTACATTCTTGGGATATTTAGGAATTCTCATCATTTTAATTATTTCTTTTTCTTTTATCTTTATGAATGTTATTGTGACTTCCCCCCCCTTCACCCTTTCCACCCCTTACTTTTGTGCCGGAATTCAAATTTTATCATGGAAAAAGATGCCCCCTGAATTGAATCATTAATATTACTAATAATGCATGAGGAATTTCCCTATTTAATGTTGTTTTAACATTTTCATAAAAAAATAACTGATGGAATGTGTGTTTTATATTTAATTTAACATTATGGTGTGACTTTATCATGGAAATTAGTTTTTTGTTGATGATATAAATGGTTGTATCATTTTAAAACATTGAGAAAAATAGTACCCTTTATGTAAGTAGTTCAAAGGAAAATTTTGGCACTTAATTTCCAAATACATTTTTGTACCCAACCAAGAAGTGTGATTTTTACTTACTCAATATAAGGTAAATATAATTTAGTTTAATATTTATCTATTTTCCAAATGATTTTTCCATACGTTCGTTCCTTATCTGATCTTTTTCATTACTGTACCAGATTGACCTATGCGTGTGTACCTGTGATCTGACTGTTTTACGCCCTCAAAAAAATAGTTGTATCTTGGGAAGGTCAAAAAACATTCTTCTTTGTCTTTTGATCTTGTTATAACTATTACAATTAGTGTCGTGAGGAGATCAAACAAGGGTTGAGAGAAGGGTGTGAGATTTGTTCCATGCACAACATTTCAAAAAAATATAAATGAGGGGAGTGATGAAATGTACATCATATGTGGATATCTAGGCCAGGATCTTATGTTTAGACTTCCGGGAATTCTTAATTTAGTGGGTCTTGAAATTTTATTGCAAAGGGTATAGGACAGGTTCGGTGGAAATAATCATTTAAGTAGAAAAATATTAAAATAACCTATATTTTCTGGATAGAAACTGGGTAGAATAGCATGAATTTGGTATCACACACACACAAGGAGATTTAGTGACATTGTGGACTTTAGTATTATTTTCTCAAATTGGTATCATTAAACTCCCTGAATTTTATGCTGATACAATTTATGAGACACATTTTTGCATGATCATTGATAATAAATCCATGGTGTGATTTTTTCTTTGATCACATTCCTTCCAAATTTTAAATTTTCATTGAATGTTAAATCTTCATGATGTTTGGAATATCACCATGCACAATTTTTTGTAAATATCACATTGCCAAGGAGTTCAAATGTTTAGGTGTGGGGGTGTGATCGCACCGCGATTCACCGTTTCATTTTCATTCGTACAACATTTTGGTAAACTAGTTTTGTATTGAATGTTATAAAAATAATACCAAATTGAATTCCATATTTGAATCATTAATTCTGTGTTTATCACTGTTAAAATGGGCATCGTTACTTGTTTTGAATATTTTATTACAGGAGGAGGTGATTTGGAGGCCCTGAAGATGATCCAGATGAAAAATGGGCCAAAATTGCATGGATCCCAAGGACCCATGTCCACTGTTTTGAACAGTTGGAGAAATATGTGCATGAAAATGGATTGAAATGTGGTGGGCCTCTCCAAAAATTCATGGGCTACAATTCATCTCAAATATCTAAAGGACAATTCGTTCTTCTCGTGGCCCATACGAACCATTCTTTCCAGGGGACAGAATCTGCACGATGTCTGGAGTTTGGTTCGGTTTTATGAATATATCACCATTTCTAGATTTTTAATGGCCGCCATATTTTACATGGTGATTTTCAAGACCTCTAGAAACATCTTTTATCATTAGTCCAAGTCGAGATAATGCCATATACGAACCCAAAACAAAGACTCAATTGGTATCACCAAAACATGGTTCCCAAAACTACTTAGAAATTTGGCTATAAAAGGGCACCATGGGAACCTCATTTGCAGGTTCGAACCATAGGTGAAGTTCTGCCATTTTGTAGTACCAAAGGAGTCCTCTCCTCATTAAATAAGTTCGGGAGGTCCATATCCTCATAGGGGTGTCAAGGATGAAGGAGTTCCACTTAAGCTTCCCCTTCCTCCCAATGTCGAGCTAAGCGGCGGGTGATCATTGGGAGGGAGCTACACACATGAAGAGGGAGTTTCGGCACATAATTATCTATTGGTTTGGTGTATATTGAGGATTAAAATTGTTCTTTTATATGTATCTTGACATGTTTTAATGCATCTAATTGAAACACCTTTTATTTCATAATCGATCGGTGTGCAATTTAAAGTGTGCGTCTTGTGTTGTTCTGATTGGACAACATAAGAACCCTTTTCCTTCCCAAACATTTGAGATTTCAATGTTCTTTTACAAACCTTAAAGAATTATAAGGGTCTAGAACTTGACTACATGATTTCTATGTCAAGGTTTAGTTCTAATAGCATCATTTTAAGAGGCTTGTGGGTACCCAAGATCTAGGTTAACCCTCAAGAAAACAATTACACTAAAACCTAATAATAAATTAAGAATGAGGAACTCTTCATGTGTTGTAGTAACTTAGCAATGATCACATAACTATCTTATATTTTACATAATCCACTTGTTTTTTAACTCTTAAACTATTTAAATTAAGTCATTTTGTTTTTGAAATTGTTTTCAAATCCACTCCCAATTTAAGTACTTTTTATTAAAAACATACACTCTAAACCTATCAACGCTCCTGGACAGACGACCTAGGGTCTACCCTAGACTATAAATCAACCTTAAAAATATAATCAATTTGACGTGTCACGACAGTGCAATCATAGTTATTTTTGTGTTGTTTTTCTATCATAGCAGCATGTGACGTTACATGTAAATTTATGGGTTATGAAATTTTATAGAAACCCATATGGGTTTGGTGGTATTCATTTATGATTTGAACTATTATATTGTGATCATAGTAATTCTTCAGACTAGAGTGACTTGGGAATTAAAATATATCTGACTCCTACCTTTTCATGTGATGATGTTGAAAAAGAATCGAATGCAATAACATCACCAATCCAAATTAGTTTGGATTTTTTGCTGGATGGTGATGGAATGCATGAACATGACATGGGATGAGCGTCACACATGTGTCTAATAGTGAACATGTTAGATTTTTCCATTAATTGGATGACTTATCTTTTTCATGTTAATTCTTTGTATAATAATTTAGACTATTTCCATGAGTCGTGTTCACTAGTGATGGAGTGTGTTTCATGAGATGCATTCCCATTTTCAGTAAAATATCAACCAATACACTCCTATGGTGGTGATAATTTTTTGAACATGTTTAAGTGTTTTCTTCAAGGTAGATGGAACATGATCATAAAGGGCTAGTTGGTAATGGTCATAAAAACTTCTTGAATTCGGTGAAATGGTAGTATCAAGAATTCATGCCTGGGATGGGATGATGATTTTAAAAAATTTGGTGAAATATTAAACTGTGAATGGATGCTAGATTTTGATCTAGAATGATTAAGTGGTCTGGGAATTTTATGGTCTAGTATAGAATCTATACTTGTAAGATTGCACAAATATGAGGTGGTTAGTTATGAAACCAACTGTTTATGAATACCGAATGTCAGTATTAGACTATGGTCAGTATTTTGGAATGATTACGAGTACATCAAATTTAAGGCGATGTGATCGAGGCCTTAAATACTACATCATCTATTAATATAGACACCTCGTAAATTGAAAATTGTAATGTATTTTGATTGATGCATTTGTAATTAATTCTTGATGGTTTGATGAGGCTATCAAATGTGAATTGGGTTCTAAATGCTAAGTATGTTCTGGGAAATTACCACTAATATGGTACTGTAAGGGGCGAGATCATGGTTTTAGGGTTTCATGAGGCGGTTGACCTATTGTTGGATCTAGTCACACATCATCAATATATTTTGTTCAATTAGTTGATTCAAGGAAAATACAACATGGTTCAATAGAGTGTAGCTCAAGAGAGTTACACACACTTTTCAATTGTAATCCTTGAAAAAGTATGTGTTTACTCTTAGTTTATATATAATCATGTCCTCTATCATGAAATAATCTCTATTATGTTGGGAGTGTGTTTTCTATACACTAAGATAATCAAGTGACTTTATTGTTTAATGGAAGGAAACTCTTGTGAGTAGTACATGAGGAGAATTGTGAGAAAATATTTATGGTGGAATGGATAATCGTAGGTTGTGGGAGGGAGACCGTCACATGAGAAGGTTCATGGGATTCTAAGACTAATCATTGGATGGTAATTTTTGAACTTTTACATCATTTGATTATGGATCCGAGGATGGTTTGACCAAGAGATATAACCATAAGTCAGTTACAAACATTAGAGCCATTCTAATTGTGACCTTGGTGGACCTTGGAATTAAGGTTCCTACAATGGGTTTTTATATCATTGTAGTAGTTAAATCTGATCATTTTCAAAAATAGATATATGAATATTGTTCATCATTAATATTAATGGATATTAGAACATGGACGGTGAGAAAACACATTCTACATGTTGGAGGAGGAGATGAGTACAATGTAAGATTCGGTCCAGGATTTCCAAGGAAAATCTGACACAACCAGCTAATGTGTGGTCAATTGGTATTCGACTATTTAAATATAACATTGGACTATGATTATATTCCCTATGTTTGATCATGTTTTATGAGTTTAGAATCATTCCATAAGCATCTTTAGGATGATACAATCATGTTTCAATAGGCAATTTCGATGGTGGGAGTATTATGGCTTAGAATGGGCTGTGGAAAGATGGAGCCTATATTGGGAAGTTCCATAGGATTTATGAGGAAAGAGATGATGAAATGATCATGTATTTGGTTATACATTATCTAGTTATAACCTTTTTGATGTTTTGGTTATGAATATGATCATTGGATCATGTTTTAGAGGCTTAACTACCACATGTTTAAATTAGAGCTTACTGGTGCACTGGTCCTGGGAAATAAAACACCTGAATTTGAGAAGGAATCAATTAAAAAAGTAGTTCAATATACATTTTCTTACCCCACCCCAATGATTATTATGGATGATAATTTCTAATTTGGGGTGATTGTAATGTCATTTGTTTTTGACTGGGATGAAAATTTAAAGAGAATTTGAACTTTTCATTTGGTGGATGGTGCAAATTTTAAATTGATATTTGGAATGGAATTATGAGAGTTGGATCACTTAAATGTGATTTTTAAGAGGGGTTTTATGTCTCAATCGGTTCCTTGGATGTTATTTTGAGATTCAGATGTGTCGGCCTTTGAAAAATATTTTTAATAAAGGAGTGGGTTAAGGAACACAGTTGGTGCACAATTAGTAGTAACCATGCGGATCAACTATGAATCTCGTAAATGGGTGAGAATGGATTGAGAAACAATGAATGGTTAGGCGTACAAACATAAAAAACCATACATTATATTACATAAGTGAGTGCATGGGGTGATAATGATTGGGATGATCATGGGCCTATCGATGCAAGGGGGCATCCCTTTAGACACTAGCACCATATGGGTTGCATGTGGTTAACTATACCATGTATCCAAACCATGTGGCTCATTAAAATGAGGAAAACCTATTTTTTCCTTATGGTCCTTAAAAGGCATTTCCCCATTTTCATCATCTTTGGCTATGAGGCTCCCATGTGTGTTCCTTCTTCTCCATCTCCTCCTTCTTGGTGTTTCTCCCTTGTTCTTGGTCCAATTCAAGTGTCTTCATGTGTTTTGGAAGTATAATATTGATTATCCAACTCCACTTTATACTTTTATTATATTCACATCATGTTTTTGATTTTAATGTTATGAAAGATAATATGCCCTATTTTCATGGGAATTTTTTATTCTTATATTTCATCTCATTTAGGCTCGAATTAAATCTTGATAATAGATGATTGAATTGTCTTAAGAATGAGGTTGGTGGTCGGTCTTTTTTTCCCTTTTTGTTGCATCATTTATAAAATGAACTATTTTCCACATTATAGATTTCCCACATGTTTCCCTTAAATGTACAATTAACTAGATTATATTTTGTGATCATATCTTTGATGTTTATTAGAAACATTAAATGGTTGTAGGTCAATGAACATAACATAAACAACCTCCTAATATGATTTCGATTAAATGTGTTTTTAAAAATCCTTTACTGGTGATTAAACCACCCCTTGTGTGTGTTATTTAAATGCATTAGATCAATTATAAATTCCTTAATGAATTAAAATGGTTTAGAAAACCCACTTGGTCTTTGGTAACATACTTTATTCTTGCCTCTTATGAATAGATCAATATTACTAATTAAATTGGATAGGAATATGTTTAATAAAATTTTTCTTGATGAATTATAACTTGTAATGGGTGTTTCTCATGGATTTATTGTTGTTAATAAATAGAATGGTTAATTTTATAGTTGAAATGATAATGATATAGATTGTACAAATTATCATTGATTTATATTATTGTATGAATGAATTCTCATAACCTATGTTAATTATTAAATATAAACAGATTACCCCTTAAATTATTAAGACTTGTTTGAACCTTAAATTCCTAGGTAGAAATGCCGTGTATGTTCTCATATGTTTGATGAATTATATTATGCCTTGAGTGAATCTTGGATTCCTATGTAGGAATACCTTATATGGCCTCGTAGGATGGATGGGATCATTTGTGCTTTGTGTGATATTGGGTTCTAAATTTTAAAATGCCTTGGTTATAGTCTCGAAGGTAAAGTGGGATTAAACTATAAATTATTATTATTGGGAGGCCTATGTAAGGGTTATTGGATATGATGTTTCACACCCCCTTGGTCCTGGATTTTGGATACTGATTTCACATCCATTTGGGTGTTTGGAAATTATGTTTCACGCCTTGTGATTAGGGTGTTGGAAATGATGTCTCATATCATTTATTAGGATGGTCAATGATGGTTATTTTTACCCCTTGTTTAGATTTTTGGGATTATATTCATAATTTAATAAGGATACTACTATTATATTCTTATGTTAATGCATGGACACCTTTGTTATAACATGGGTCTTGGCTAGTATCATATATATATATATATATTTATTTATGTGCTAGTACATATAATATATATACATATACAAACATATATATATATAAATATAAATGGGGACACTTACATAGAGACATTATGGCTTAGGTTAAAGCTAGTATGGTCAATTAGGATTCCATGAGGAAACCGATCAAAACCTCAACATTTATTTATTCACTACATATTTCTTATACATATACACTTCTTGATTTTATATTCATTAACTGTATTTCATTACAAACAATTATTTGTGTCTAACAGTGTTTATCTCACACCCCATTCGGACCATCATTTGATACATGGAAAGACCTCTTGGTTTAATGTCCAAGATCATGACCTATTATTACATAATTACTATTATTATTTATAGACTAGGATTGGGAATGAGAGCTTGGAAGTTATATTTGAGAATGTTTTTGGGTTACCTTTTGTAGTTGGATTATTTTTATTATTTATTCTTGATCTGTCATGTTTTATTTATATAGGGGTTTTATTTTTATTGTTGTACATTGTATCATGAACATGCATGGTTATTTATTAATTTATTATTGATTTTCATCTATTATTATCTTATGATATTATTGTTCCCTTTTTATTCTTCCATTATGTTTTTATTTTTATAGAGGGCGTACACATTCCACTATATGAACTTTAGACCCTTGTTGCTCGTCAGCAACATGTTTCATATTGGGTGTCATGCTTGAGGCCATGTGGTGAATCAGATTGGGGAACTATTTTAGTGGATCCCCAATTAGGATGATGAAACATTGTATTATAGCTTCTTTTTTTTCCTTTGTATTACTATTTGGGATAGTAGAAATGAGACTGGGAACATGGCATCACTCTGTAAATAGCTTGATTCAAGGTCCTTAAAACCAATTCACGAGGGAAAGATCATGTTTCTCCGGATGTGAATGTATTCCAAATTGTTTTCTATTACATTTGATTTTTATTTCACCTTTGGTGATTTTTTATTTCCTCTTGTTAATGATTTATTGGATTTACCTCTGATTTATAAATTCTTACCCTTAGCCTAATACAACAATGATGTATTGTTACATGCATCATTTTTTCCATGTTTTTTTAATAATTATGATATATTATTGGTTCTTAAAATGTATACATAAAAATTAATGGTGTTTTCACATATAATGTGTCGGAAGAACCTTAATTATCTAATTATCATATATTTCAATCACGGACCATTGGTTTCATGGGTTAAAACATTTATGGTTGTGATTGAATGAGTTATAGTAAAAATTTATAAAGTGTATAAGACTTTATAAATCGGGAAGGCTAACCCATATAATCAAACTATTTTATATGTACATTTTATACTCAGATACTGAAGGTGAAAACCTGGTTGTAATTACATAAAGTTCCAATGGTTACATATAAAATCAAATGCTTTTATAATTTTGGAATTGTGACTCAACTAACTGAACCATGGTAAATATACGTAATGGATGGTACTTCATTGTTTTGGGCATGAATACTCATATGACAAAAATCTTAAATACACTATTGGAACCAAGTAGGCCAGTTAGGGTTTTTATGATATAAACCTGTCAAGGGTGTAATTATTTTTTAATAAAATAACAAGACCCTCAAGATCACTGTATTATTTTTATGCCTTGGTACGTAACCCCATGGGGTGTTTTTGTGATACATGTGATTGTTATTTAAGGTGTCATAATCAAATTATATTATGGAACAAATAAATGAATGGTGTAATAATACTAAAATAATTCCCTTAAAATGATATAACACCTTTTATCTGCTTTTGAGATTTATATTTATGAGGCTTCCATCAATTAAATTTTCAATTACATCCTAAATGGTATTTTCTTATATATATTATAAATTGCAATTTTATTTAAGTAATCCGAGACATGATAACTTATTGACAAATAAAGTGAATCATTAATTCTTGAAAGGAAGTTTCATGTAACTTTTTTTTATGACATATGGCATTGGCTAAATAAAGTACCATGAACTTTTTGATTTATGACACATAATTAATGTTCTTTAAAATGATCCTTTGATATGTTTAAGAATAAAATGTTAATAGATGTAATGGATTAAATAAAACCTTAGTGATGTGTTCATAGATGCAACCCTTGAGAAAGGGTTTTCTTTAACGTAGCAATGGATCGAAACATGGATTTTTCCCATAGGTCTCAGTTAACCTTTTCCTTTTATAGTGATATGAGAGTTAGGCTGAAAAGACTAGTGGACTTTTCAACATGACCAAGTTATGGAGTCTGTTCTTTATGGTTTAGTAATAAATGGATTACTTATTAGGGTAGTGCGTCAAAAATGAGATGAATAAAAGGATGTTTCTTTGAGATTTTAAATGAGAGGTGTTGTTTAGGTGTATCTTGAGTTGGATAGGAATCATAGTTTATAGAATGAATCCTAGGTAATGTGGGTGGTTGTGTGCTATTTTATCTTAATTGGAATCATGAGCATCCTGTAATACTCTATTTAAGTGTGTTAGACATGCCAAGAGCATGGTCAAACACATATTTGATTGTGTGAACCGTTTTTTTCAATATTGGAGGATGCAGTGAGTCGTCATCTAGGTTAATAGTTGTATGGGGTAATACGACTCTAGAATATGCATTGTCATTGGACCTATTAAATTAAAAGAGATGAAAGATATTTTTATGTTGTCAGTCTATCATAGTATCTTTAGTTTTCAAAAAAAAAATTAGTTTATTGAGAAATGGTATAAATAATTGTATGAGTTCAGTGCAAACCATATGATCTTTTATCCATTAAGGTATGATCGCAGTTCATCTCCAGACTATAGTAAATTCGGCAATAAAATAAAACCCACTCATTCCAATTCATTGGATTATGTTAAAAAGGGACAACTGCCAAAACACTATAAATCCAGTTAGTTTTGGATTTTAATTCAGATACTAGAAAAATATGTGAATTTTAATAGGTATGAGAATCACACTTGAATATAAGAGAAAACTTGTTTGATTCCCCTAATAACTGGTTATTTGTTCTCTTTTCATGTTAATGATGGGTATTATCACAATGAACATTTCTTGGAGTCACCTTTGGTGGTAATGGAGTATTTTTCATGGGGTTAGATTCTACATTTAGAAAAATAATAACTATGACACTTAAGGTGAGGAGAATCACAAAAAATGTTTTTAAATGTGTACTTATAGATAGAGGGAATTTGACTAGAAATGACTATTTAGAAATGTTCAGAATATCTTCTAGAAACTAGTGAGCTGGTGATTTTTAGATTTCAAGCCTCATGTGTAATGATGTTTTCAAAAACTCAGGTTCATGATTAAACTTGTTATGGATAGTAGATTTGTACCTATAATGAATAAGTGATCTAGGAGTTTGATGGGTCAATAATGCATCTTTTCCTATAAAACTACCCAATAGGAGGTGGGTAGTTGTGCACCCAAAAATTGATGAATTTCAAGTGTCATGATTAGATAGAATTTTATATTTTTGAGTGATTATAGGTACCTTGAAATTAAGGAAATATGATATATTCCTTAAAAATTTCATCAGTTGTTAATCTAGACACATCTTAAATAAAATATTTTGGATTAATTAAAATGACACCTTGGAAATTAAATCATGATTGTGAGTTGAGGATACCTAATGGGAATCTCATTATGAACAATGAGCAAATTTTGGGGAATGCCTATAAAGATGGAACTATATGGGATATGATCATGGTTTTGTTGTGTCATGAGGTGGTTTACCTATAGTTTTACGTAGCCACACATTATTAGGAGATGTGGCTCCATTGGTTTTTTCAACAAAAATACAACCTCTTCTGACAGAGCATAGATTGCGATAGATGTGCATGCCTATCAATGGTAATCCTCAATAAATTATAGGTGTAATATTAGTATAGATATGATCATGTCCCCTATCTTGACATTTTCCTAAAAATGATGTGGCAATGCCGGATATATGTTGATATAATCTAGTGAATTTCAAATTTAATTGAAGGAAAGTCTTGTGAGTTTCACATGAGGAGAATTGTGAGAAACTATGTATGGAGAATGGGACAATAATAGGTTTTTTATGTATGAATCTCATGTGACAAGACTTATGGGATCTTGACATCATTCATAAGATTGATTCATTAGCACTATGATGTCGTGGGATTATGGAACTGGGGATAGTTCATTCAAGAGATTTCAATGAATGTTGGTTATGAACTTTAGAGAGTGTGCTCAAAGTGGCCTCAATATACATTCCAATAAGGGAGCCATAATTGAGTTTTTATAATGTGTTGGAAATTAAACCGGGTAATTTTCAAGAATAATCTATTGGAGGTGGTTCAAATTTCATTTTCCTGGTTAGGAAAATTTTTCCAGTAAGAAACTAAATTGAATATGTTAGAGGAAGAGATGAGTGTAGTGTAAGAGTTGGTCATGTATTTCCATGGAAAAGATGACAAGGCTATTTAAATAATAGTTGATTAGGATTTGACCATTTCAATATAATTAAGGACCAATATTAAATTCCCCATGTTTGAGCAGGTTTTGTGAGTTGATAATCATAATAGGAGAATCGTTAGGAATCTAAGATCCTATTTCAATAGACAATTCTGATAGTGGGTATACTATGGATCGAAATTGGAAATGGAAATTTGGAACCTATGGTGGGAAGTTACATAAGTCATATGTGAAAATAGGTGATGATGTGATCATGTCTTGGGTTTTAAGAGCTCAGGTAATAATTTTCATAATGTTTCAACGTTGAATATCAGCTATTAGTTGAGTTATAGCGGCTCAAGTACCATGTCTTTAATGTATCCCTTTTAGGTGTGTTGGGAACGGATAATACAAAATTTCAATTCGGGTGGGAAATAATTACCCAATTAGGTTGGTATATAAATTCATTTTTACCCAAGTCATCTCATAGAAGAAAATTTCAGAGGTGGGGAGATTATAATGTCATGTGTTATGAACCATGTTAAAAATTCGAATATAATTTAAAATTTTCATTTTCATGATGGGAAAATTTATAAATTGATATTTTTAAAAGAATTATCAAAGTTTTTTAAATTATATTTAGGTTTTTACGAAGGGTTTTAAGGATAATGAAGTTTCATTATTATTTAGTTGATTTTAAAAAGCGTAAGGATTTGAAACTCTTTTTTATGAATATATTTGGCTGAGGCTCATTGTTGGAGCACCATTTGTAGTAAATGTGTGCATCAACCATGTAACACCTAATTAGAGAAGAATAGTTTGAGAAACTAACAAATTTTTGATGCATGGAAATGAAATAACTCTACAGTTTATTACAGAGGTGAATGAAAAAACTGTGAACAGTTTGTCTATCCATGAACCTAACCATGTGAGTGGTTGTCCCTTTGGATAGTAGCCCCACACGATTGGTGCATGGTTAGTGAAACCATGTATAAAAAAAATACTACTCATTAGAATAATAAATATGACCATTTATCTCCTTTGGTCTATAAAGTGTTTTTACTCCATTTCCACTATATTTTGACCTACAGTCTTCCCCACATCCCACCACTTCCCCCTCACCCCCCATAGTGTTTCTCCCCCATTATTAGTATGATTAAAACATTTATAGGTTATTTATAAGCATAATACTGATTCTGTGAATCCACTTATGTATTCTTTTTGTTTAACATCACAATTTTGATGTGATCATTATGAAATCTCATATTACCTATTTTTAGGGTGTTTGTTCATTCTTACATTATCTCTCCTTCCAACTCTAATTAAATAATGATAATGGATGATTAAAGCACCATAATCATGAGTTAGGTGGTTGATATACTTTTCCATTTAAATTTAATTTCATATAAAATTAACCATTGTTCTACATTTAGAATTCCCAAATATTTCCCTTAAAAAGTTAAATTATGTGAATTAAACTATTTGAGAACAACCTTGATGTTATTTGGACCCATTATATAGTTTTAGGTTAACATCCTCAACATAAACCACTTCTTATGGTTAGTTAGATCACATTATTTTTGTACCTTTCATGACTAGTGATTAAATCACCCTTAGGTGTCTTCATTAAATATATTGGCACATTTTTCAAATCCATAATGAGTAAAATGATTTATATAAACCTCTTGGTCTTTGATAACTTACATTATGCTTGCAGCTTGTGAATTGGTCATTATTTTTAATTTAATTAGTTAGGAATCTATTTAATGTAATGTTTCTTGGTGAATTATTATTTGGAATGAGTGTTTATAATGGACTTCATGTTATTTATAAATGTAATGTATAATTAAATAGTTGAATTTATAATGATATAAATTATATAACATGACTGGTATATATATTTTGGAATGAATGAATTCTCATGGCCAATGTTAATTAATGGATGTAAACTACTTCCATCTTAAATTATTACATGTTGATAAATACTTGGATTCCCATGTAGGAGTTCCTTCTATGGGATCATAGGCTAGATGAATTATATTATTTCTTGAACAAACCTTGGATTCCAAATTAGGTTTAACTTGGACAATGTCACAAGTTAGATTGGATCCTCTAGGCCTTTTGAGATGTTGGTTTCCTCTTTATGAAACTACTTGGTTAAGTAATCATAGGGAATGTGGATTCCATTATACATAATTATTATTAAGAAAAATTATTTTGGGTTGTTAGACATGATTCTTCACACCCCCTTGTTTTGAGATGTTGTACAAGGAGTTTCACATCCATTTGGGTGGTTGGACATGACATTTCACACCCTAGAATGAGGATGTTAGACATGAATATTCACACCATTTATTTGGTTGGTTGAGCATGGTGATTTTTACAACCTATTATGATTCTTGGTCTTTCACCCATAATTAAATAAGGATAAACTTATTTTATTCTGATGTTTATGTATTGAAAGTTTAGTTACACCTTAGATATGGGCTAGTATCATGTATATATATATATGCTAGTATGAATATAATATATATATATATATATATCTTTTGAAACGTTCTCAGGGACATTTTGTCTCAGGTTGAAGCAGGTAAGGTTGGATCGGTGTCCTTTAGGAACCTAAGCCTGACCTAATAATTTATTTACTCACCGCATATTAATTTACCTACACACTACTTAATTATATACTCACATACTAGAATGAATTTTACACCATTGTTGGTGGCATATTGAGTTTATCTCACACCCTTTTTGGAAAAATATTTTGTGCCTATATATGCCTTTTTGTTATAGTATCATGATCATGGAATATTCTTACATTCTTGTTGTTATTCATTATAAAGAATGACAGGACATTCGAGCTTTGGAGTAGAGTTTGAGCATGTACTGAGGATACCTTTTGGAGATGGATTATTTTCTTAGTTTGTTCTTTTTTTATAGAGTTATATTGTATTTACATACTCTATGTTTATTATTGTACATTGTAGCACGATCATGCATGGTTATTTTTTCAGTTGTTATTTATTACAAGATATTATTATATTCCACTACTAATGTTATTTATGTAATATTCAGCTGTGTTTTATAATAATTTAGAGTGTATATTATCCCCACTATAACACCTTTAAACCATCACTACTAGTCGGCAGCCTCTAGTGTATGGAGAGGTGCACTTTAGACCATGTGGTGAACTGGATCGATGTACTATTTAAGTGGATCACAGGCCAAGAACATACACATGATGTATGTATTTTCCCTTTTAAATTTTATATCATGAATAACCCTTTATTCATTTTATAAAAAAAAATTCTTCATGTTTTCTCTTTTAATTGGTTTTCATTCAAATGTTACCAAAGTAGTAATGATTTATTTCACAATCTCATTTTTTTATCAAGATTATTTATGTTCAAATTTTTCTTACAAAATTGATTTATCTATTCTAGAAAACCCCCATCCATTTTCATTTATCCTATATTTTTATTTCATTCTATTTTTTTTATTTATTCCCCTCATTGGTATTAAAAAATATATTGAAAATGTTTTTAAGAATAGTCAACCATATTTCCGCTTTGGTTGATGAACATTTTCTTTCATGACCATATTCATTAAAATATTTCCATGAATGTTATTTTCAATGATAAATTAATTAATTAAATTCATTCGCAACCATAATTTACATTCTTTAATAAAAATCAATGTATTCCTCTTTTTATTTTCAGAAATTATTGCTTTTTTACTATTCACCAAAAGTGTGAACGAAATATTTATTTTTAATATTTTCCAAATAAATGTATTTTCCCACCATATAGACCATTATTTTATTTGAGTATTTTCATTATAATTTTACAATTTTATTTTCAAGGTACGTATTTTTCTAAATATTCTAGAATTTTTTTGTTCATAGAGATACCAAAACAAAATGATATTTTCTTGTTTTCAATGAAACATTTGAATGATCTTTCAAAAGTATTTGTCATCTATATCAACAAAATTTGATATTTCATGTCATTAAATTGGAATAATATCTACTAATACAATCCATATTCTTTTCCTCAAAAGAGTATGATTATGTTCTATTGAAATATTTATATATCTAGTTTCATTTCCATAGGTTATTTTATAATGAGTTGATGGTTTTCTATCATCGTTTAATGATTCCTATTTTTTTAATTTAATTATTCATTATCACATGCCCTATCACTCTACTTCATTACAATGGATGTTATTTTTTCCTCATTGTAAATATTTTATGATTCATGGATAAGATTATTATTATCTTAAAAGTACCCCATATAAATATACAATGTTAATTGAAGGAATCTTATTAATTTTATTTACTGAGGAAATATTGATTTTCTATATTATTGATTCAATATGGATATTTATCAATTGGTAAGAAATATTATTTATGTATCATATTGTTGATTAAATATATTAATATTGCATTGAATATATGTAAGTGATGGTTGGGGCCTGATTATACAGAGTCCCTCGATGCATTGACATGTACCATGGGAAGAAAATTTTCATTATGTGTATGTTGAGGCTATAAGATCATTTTAAAATATTTCGGTATTAGGTGTATTCCATACCTAATTATATAATATATCACAGTTGATAACCATTTACAAAATTTAAAATTTATTATTTTAGAAGCCTTGATGGTAAGATCATGCATGTCCAACATTATGCATTTCCATCATTGAAAATTAAATTATTATTGTACATGTGATTATTTAGTTGATATTATCCATTGATTTATTTCAAGCTCAATTTTTTGATTTTATGGAAGTTTTTTTAATTATCCACCATATCATATTGTTTATGACTTATTTACTCATGGCTGATAATGTTGTACATAACCATTACTAATAATTTGTGCTCACATTTTTTTATTCTCCTTTCCTTGGGATATGAATAATGGGTATTTAAATTAAATTCATGTATGTATGAAATATTTTCATGATATTTTTTTATATATTCAATTTAACATATGAATAATGTATATATCATAGTCCCAATTACTACAAAATTTATTGATCAGGCATAGTTTGATCCATTATATTTTGTTACAATGTAATAAGTAAGAACTAACTCTAGGGTACTGGAGTCAAATTAATTAAAAATTATGGTTTTATGGTGTTCATTAAATGAACTTGGAAATGAAATACTCCCATGAAGTACCTGCTATTTCTTAACGAAACCAATATGAAAGTATAAAATGAACAAAATCCACTTGTATCTTTATCATTATGTATTTTTATTTTTATTCTTTTACATGGTAATATTGTTTGAGATCATATAAATAAAAACCAAAAGGATATTTCTTAAATGGTTTGTACACTACCCATAAGGATCCTTGTTCATAACAAGATGTCCATGAATCACAAAATAGGTTCTAACACCTTCTACACTGTGAATATGAATTATGATTTTAGATAAAGAGTATCTTAAAAAATATTTAATTCCTCAAAAGTTATAAATATTGGAGTTATAACATCCCTTTTAAAGGTTTAATTCATTTAATGAAGAGAGTTATAATGTTTGAGAATTAGCTTATATGTCATTGAATTAGATGTGTTACTTATATTTGGGGAGTTACAACTCATTAGAACTCTTCAGATGAGTGTTCCATGCATAAATGGTTATAGATGAATTCATATTTTTGTTTCATAAATAATTAAACCATTCATGATATGTGAAATGTGACTTGTACATAATGTTTTAAACTCACCACACATTGAGACAAAAAATTCTCAACTATCTTCTTAATGATACTTTAGTAGCAACAAATCCTTAAGCATTACAGGAATCAGATGAATATCACCACCTATGACATTGGGGAGATATTATATCAATATATTCCCCTTTTAGTATATATACAATGTTACACCCCAAGATTTTATAAGATATATTCATGTTAACTTCATTGATGTCTTGTGTTGTATGATACACCAAAATGACTTTTCACTACACACAACCCTCACATGTCTTTCATTACATGCAATCGTGACCTTCCACGCTAGCGTGTGTTGTACGCAATACCGAGTTTCACTAAACAATGATATGTTATATTATATAAACTAGTCGTTATGAATAATAATACCCACTTTTTGAAATTTTATAAATTTTATCTTTCAAAATGGACTTCTTTTTTGGATTTGGAATATTTAAATTAGCCAGGGGTGATTTTTTGGTATTTTTCTGAAAACATTATATTTTTGATGAATAGTGAAATCACTCGGTTACTATTTAAAAACCGCCTTTTTATTTAAATAATTATTTATTTTAATTTTATTTTAGGTCAAAATTGATATATATATTACCTATATAAGTTCAATTTAATTCTTTGGAGTCATTTTATAATAATTTTAGATATATAAAATTTAAAATTTAACTTTTCACCGTCTTTTACCCACCTCATAAGAGAATTTGAAAATTTACATAAAACATAATTTTACCACTTCTGTGAGTGGAATTCAGAAAATCCGAGAGACACTGTTAATATCAAGGAGTAAAATGTGTTTCAATAAGATAAAAATAATTTTTGGTGAATAGAAACTTTTTACTTTTATTTACCGCAGTTAAAAGTAAATAGGGTAATTAAGGGTAAAAATGATATTATTACTACCCTAACACATGTCCAAATTCTATTTTATAAGTGTAATTTGACCAAAAACAATCGTAGGAATAAAATATAACCCTTTAGTCTACTTTGATTTGATTAGAACATTTATTATTTTTTTATTTAAATAAGAGTTCTAATAGGTAAAATCAATGTTTAGTAACTAAAACATTTTAAATATAGGTTTATACACAAGACAAATTTGATTATAACTATTCATTGTAAATCTCAAAATATTTCCTACCTAATGATATTTTATATATAATTTTTAGACATTAAATAATTTGATTTATTTATGACACAGTGGTGATGCAGTAATTACCTAAATATTGAAATATTAAAATAATTGATATTATAAATACCAAAATAAATGAAATTTGAGACTTTTTATTAATTAAAATAATTTTATAGGTTAATATTACATGTTAGTATTGATTTATTTATCTTTTTTTGAACTAATCATGCTGTTATAATTTTTACAAAAATCAATAACCAAATAGTATCAGAATTGACATAAAATAGTTTTTTAAAATAAATATTATATTATTAATTGTTATTATATTCATAAAAAACGATATTTCGGCCAAATGACTTAGATAAGGTTATATATATTAATAATAAACCACTTGGGGTTCGTTTGGCTTTTTATGGTAAGATTATTAACCATATAGTGTAAGATAACAAGAAGACACGGTAAAGGTTAAATTATTCAATTTAGAGTTAAATCTAAATGATAAGGATAAAATAGTAACCTAAACTTGACTAAAACTGATTGTTTAAGATTATGTCGATCCATACCCAATTTAACTTTGAAATAACTCAATTTGGAGCTATTATAAACCCAATATGACATTATTAAAAAATAATATTTTTAGTTTTTTTCGAAAGTTCCCCTCTCCCCCTTTATAAAAGGGAACCTCCTCCCTCTTCTCTTTACACAATTTTGAGCCTTCAAGATTGAAAAAACCCTGCCCATTTCCTTTCTCTACTTAATTGGGAAACATTATAGAGGTTATGGTCTCTGGAAAGGACCAAATCTAGTTCCTTAAGAGGAATCTTAAAAGATGTGCGTTGAAAAAGAGTTAATCTCTTCTACCGATTCGTTCAAGTTTCTTTCTTCTTAAACTTCATCTTATTTAGTTGTTTCATTATAAATTAATAACATAAGTATCACTAATATACTGATATGTTATTATAAATATTAAACAAAAACATTTCACCTTCTATCCATCCTATGGAACATGAAATCACCGTGCGTGCGTACGGATGAAATACCGTCTCCACACCTTGGTGTAATACGTTTTTCCACCACCACCTTACTTGGATGGGTATAATGGTGTAAATAAAAACTATATATATTTATTATAACATCTTACTAATTCTATTATATTATATCATCCAATCCAAATCAATTCAATAATTATGGGAACGATATCATTGCTCGTGCATACGTACGGATTACCGTCTCCACGACGCGATGAGATTCATTCTCCATGTTAACTATTCAAGAATTATTATAAAGTATATATAATGAATAATAATGAAATATATGTAATTATTAAGATACTGATATATATATGTCATCAAATTACTTTAATTCGTGTCAATAAGGAAAGGTAAATAGCGTTCATGCGTACGTACGACCTACCGTCTCCATGAACAGTGTATTTCATTTCATTTATCTATCTATTATATATATATAACCTGAATATATATGATATATAAATCATGATTTACATTCTGGATGTAAATAAAACATGATATAAATAATAATTATATAAATAACAACAAGTCCAAACAGATATGAAAAATAAAACGATTTTACCCAATGTGCTGCTTTAACATGGAATTTAAAAAAGAAAGGGAAATATAAAGACATAAGTGAACCATATATGATATAATAACAATGAACATGATTCTGTAATAAGTCAATGACATTGTTTCAATCATTATATAGGAGTTTCAGATACGTACAAAGCATATCGGACCAAAGGTAAGGGATAACTATTCCAATCTCACTCTTATCCGAGATTGTTTATTCGTAAGTATTTACTGGGGTTTTTGTTATCATCCAGGTCCATGTTTTCTAAACAATATTCATGTATATTAAATGTCCTTTTACCCATTTTTTAATTTTACCACATGTTATGAAAAGAATCTTACTTTTGTTTACCACACAAGGAACTTTTTGACTTTTCCGAAAAAAGTACGAGGAGAATGTTTTTTATCTTATATGGAGTGAATGGATTTTTATAGTTTCATAACGCCTAATATTCCTGAAGATTACTCTACAAGATTTCATGAATATTTTCAAAAAAATATGTTTCTTTTAAAATTTCATGGAATTTTTTGAAAAGAAAATGATTTTGAAAATGAAAGGATATTTTCATCAAGAATTCTTTTCAAGTGTTTTATCAAAACCATTTTCTTTCTAAGATGACATTATTTAATATGTGTATGTTTCAAGAATAATGTATCTATGATTTACATGGTTTCAAATTTCTTATGATGAATTTATATCCATTTGTATTATATGGATTATGATATGATGGAATGATTTTTATTAAACCCATTTTATCGTTGGGTTATTATGAATGATTAATGTTTATTTTGTGGCACACAAAAGAATGATTTCATTATGAGAAGGGTGGGAACTATATATCCCTCCCATTAATGGGGAAAAGATTTATATCTCATGAGATATACATGGATAGAATTTTAAGTTAATCCGGTTAAGTGTTACAGGACTGGAATGAGGAGTGAACTCGATTCAGAAAGGGACTTTGTCCACTATGATGGGCTTGGCAGCAATGCATTGGATACTATGGAAATTATATCATGTGATTAATGGTTTTCCACAATTACATGTTTCATTCCCATGATATTTCATCATGATTGATGTTTCTTTATGATATATTCCATGCATACTTCCACAATTTATGTCTTTGCTCAAGATTTTGATGTTTAGATTATATGTTCAAGTTTTTTCATTCAAATGCTTATGGATTGTTTTATGTTCTCTATGTTTACCCTTACTGAGCATTTGAGCTCACAATTTTTATGTTTTCTTTTCCCCAGGATATAAAAGAAATGTTTTAGGTATGAAAAAAAAGGGGAAGATCTTTATGGGAGATATTGAATATCTTTTAGCATGGTTAGACTATTTTGTTCCGTGTTTCCAATGACACTAATCTATTACGGTCATTGTGTGTCTGTTTTTTTATGTATTAATTAATCAACGAATGTAATGTAATGTACATGTACGTCAAGATTTGGGTCTCTACAGTTGGTATCATAGGGAAGGTTTATTCAACCTTTGGAAAATAGGATAAGAAAACTTTAGTGAGATCCCTAGATATATTTCTAAGGTATGTCTAGGGATGTCCATGTGGTTAATTATAAGTATAGGTTACAGTTCTACAATTATGGTAACGATAATAGAATTAAACCTTAGATCTTAGATATTTAATGTACACCCCCTTTATTATGTTATTTTCATAGCATTATTTTTGCCTCTCACACTATTCTTTTTCGGTTTTAGAAAATGGATTGAAACAGGAAGATTCATGTTAATGGAGAATATGATGGAAAATGTAATGATATTATTCATGAGCTACCAAATGAAATGGTATTTGGAATTCTAAACATCGTTATTATGCCTAACCAGAAATCTCATAATATGATCAATAATATCAACTTTGGTAATATTCCTTACTCATTTAATAAGAGAATGATGGTGTTTCATGAGGATCATAGAGGAATGAAAGTTAAATTTATATAATGTAAGTCATGTGGGAAGAGGCATCAAGGATAATGTTTCAATGGAACTGGAAGATGGTTTTGGTGTGGAAATGAAGGACACAAAGCTAGTAATTTCAATGGAAAGGGTTCAGTTAACACAATGGAAAAGGATATTGTAAATGCTAGGACATCAACAATAGTTAAATGTTATAAATGTGGAATGTATGGGCATTATGAAAATCAATGTCCTAAGGGAAAATCTCTTGAAGAGAATCAGCATGGTCGTATGAGTAGTATTTATGTTGATGTTGATTAAGAGACTACAAATGATACATGAGATGAATGAATTATTGAGGAATAAAATGATGAAGCTCGGTCAATGGTTTGATAAGGAAGTGGAATGATTTCATGTTTAGCAAGAATAATGTATTGTACTGTGGAATAAAAAAATATAAGGATTGTTACACTATTTTCATTCTTTGAGTATTGGAATGTATTTGATAAAATGTACCTGTAACCATGAAAATTGATTGAAATATTTTTGGAAAGAAGATGATATCAACATAATTAAGGGATAAGGAGAAAATAATATGTTTGATAGTATTAATGAGCTCATGACTGATATGAGGACAACGTTATATCATGGTTTGAGTATATAGAGATTTTGGGATTTTGGTATGTGGAAAGAGTTAACATTTAATAGAATTCATGTTTTCACTATGGATCAATGGGAATTCAATTTTCAAGAGAATACATGATTTAGGTAATCACATGTTTGGAATATGACCAACAAGATATATCGTATGATAGATAATGGTATTCACATGCTCGGTAGATGACATATCTTGTAATCGTTTACACTACACTATGTGATTTGGTAGAAGTATTTTGGATAAGTATAAATATTTGAATGGATTATTTTAGACATCATATAGTATTGTTTAAGGCTAGATCTTTTTTCAATATTATTTTTGTAATGTTATAATAGTGTAGTTTTAGAAAAAGGAAAACCAGCAGGCCGAGCGACAACCCGTCACGTCAGATAAGGTTGCTGGAATCAAACCCACAACCGAAGTGCAACAGGCCTTTTTCACCTACCTCTGGCCCCCAAGAAGTCCCAGGTTAGTCTAAACTAGTTTTATTTTATTAAGAGGTATTATAGATGATGTATAAGTCCATTTTTGGAACCATATAGGATTAATCTCACCATAGATGGATCTATGTATAGAACTTTTGCTAACCTTATGTTTGAGATAGATGGAATGACCTATCATTCTATCACATGATCTACTAACACTTTGCAAAAGACAAATTCAACTTCATTTCATTAAGAGGTGAAGTGGAAATTGTTCAACGCACGAGAAATGGTAAGATTTTACAAAACCTGGTAATTATTTATTTTAATTCAAAAGTTATTCAACATTTGGGATATGATCTTGAAAAACAAAAATGTTTTCCTAGTGCCCTCATATATGATGAATCATATGGTACCTTAGATCATCAAAAATTTATGGATTTGTGATTGTTGGCTTTTTCATAGCGATGTCCTCTACCACCCTCCATTAGAACATGATGGTTAGATTTCTCTTCCATATCCATATTTTCACCAATGTTCTCCTATGTGGAAACCCATGGATAAGTTAATTTGGGTAACCATTATGTTTCATACATTAGTTTATAAAATAAAGCTTTAGTATTTCTTTTTAGGATGTGGGTTTCTATGAAAGAAACTTTCAATTAGTAAACAATTTATATCCCTGACGAATTTTGAGGGAGAAATTCATTTTAAATACGGTAGAATGTAACACCCCGATATTTTATAATATTTATTCTTTTTAATTTCATTGATGTCTTGTGTTTTATGGTACACAAAAAGGATCTTGCACTACACAGAACCCTGACTTGGCTTTCATTAAACGCAATCACGACCTTCCACAATAATGTGTGTTGTACGCAATACCGAGTTTCACTAAACAACGTTATGTTATATTATATAAACTAGCTGTTATTAATAGTAATGCTAAATTTTTGAAATTTTTTAAATTTATCTTTCAAAATGGAATTCAATTTTGGATTTGGAATAGCCAAATTAACCTAGGGTGAATTTTTGGTATTTTTCTGAAAACATTCAATTTTTGATGAATAGTGAAAACATAGGGTTACTGTTTAAAAAACGACTTTTTATTTAAATAAATATTTATTTTATTTTTATTTTATGTCAAAATTGATACATAATAACTATATAATTTCAACATAATTCATTGGATTCATTTTATAATAATTTTAGATATATAAAATTTTTTAATGAACTTTTTACCGTCTTTTACCCACCTCCTATGATAATTTGAAAATTTACATACAACATAATTTTACCACTTCTGTGAGTGGAATTTTGAATATCTGAGAGACATGATTAATATTAAGGAGTAAAATTTGGTTCAATAAGATAAAAATAATTTTTGGTGAATAGAAACTTTTTACTTTTATTTAACGTTGTTCAAAGTAAATAGAGTAATTAAGGGTAAAAACGATATTATTATTACATAACACATGTCCTAATTCTATTGGATAAGTGTAATTCGATCAAAAACAATCTTAAGAATAAAATATTACCCTTTAGGTCCACTTGGATTAGATTAGGAAATTTATTATTATTTTATTTAAAAAATAGTTAAAATAGTTAAAATCAATGTTTAGTAACTAAAAAATTTTAATATAGGGTTATACATCAGCTAAATTCGACTATAAATATTAATTAGAAATATATAATTATTTCCTAACTAATGGTATTTTATTTATAATTTTTAAACATAAAATAATTTAATTTATTTATGACACAATGGTGATGCAGTAATTACCTAAATAATGAAATATTAAAATAATTGATCTTATAAATACCCAAATAAATGTAATTTGAAACTTTTTATAAATTACACTAATTTTCATGGTTAATATGACATGTTAGTATTGATTTATGTAACTTTTTTTTAAATAATCATGCTGTTATGATTTTCACAAAAATAAATTACAAAATAGTATCAAAATTGACATAAAAGTGTTTTTTTAAAACAAATATTTTATTATTAATCGTTATCATATTTATAAAAATCTAAGTATCGGACAAATGTCTTAGATTAGGTTATATATTTTAATAATGAACCACTTTGTGTTATTTTGGCTTGTTATAGTAGGTTTATTAACCATATAGTGTAAGAAAACAAGAAGACATGGTAAAGGTTAAATTATTTAACTTAGAGTTAAATCTAAATGATAAGGTTAAAATAGTTACCTAAACTTGTATAAAACCTATTGGATGAAATTATTTCGACCCATACCCACTTTAGCATCGAAATAACTCAATTTGAAGCTATTATAAAGTGAATATGACATTATTTTAAATTAATAATATTTTTCCAAAGTGCCCCTCTCCTCCCTTATAAAAGGGAACCTCCTCCCTCTTCTATTTACACAATCTTGAGTTTTCAAGCTCGGCCAAACCCTGACCATTTCCCTTATCAACTTCCATAGATACATTATATAGGTTCTTGTCTCCTCAAAAGAACAAATCTAGTTCTTTAAGGCGAAGCGTAAAAGAGGTGCGTTGAAGAAGAGGTAATCTCTTCTACCGATTGTTTCAATTTTCTTTCATCTTCAACTTCTTTTTATTTAGTTTTTTCATTAAAAAGAAACAACATCATCATCACTAATATAATTATATGTTATTATAAATATGAAACAAACACATTTCATCTTCTATCCATCCTATAAAAAATGAAATCACCGCGCGTGCATACGTACAAAATACCATATCCACACCGTGGTGTAATCTGTTTTTCCACCACCACCTTACTTGGATTGGTTTAATGGTGTAAATAATAACTATATATATAGTTATTTTAACATCATACTGATTATGATATATTATATCATCAAATCCAATTCAATTCAATAATTATGGGAACGAAATCATCGCTCATGCGTACGTACGGATTACCGTCTCCACTGCGCGGTGAGATTCATTCTCCATGATAACCATTCAATAATGATTATAAAGTATACATAATGAATAATAATGAAATAAATTACATGGTAAGGATACTGGATTTATGTATATATATATATATATGTCATCTAATTACTTCAATTCAAGTCAATAACGAAAGGAAAACATCGTTCGTGCGTACGTACGACCTACCGTCTCCATGAAATGTGTATTTAATTTCATTTATCTATATTATATATATATAATGAATATATATGATATATAATTCAAGATTTACATTCTGGAAGTATGTAAAACATGATATAAGTTATAATAATATCAAGAACAACAATTCCAAACACGTACGATAAATAAAATGATTTTACCCAAAGCCCTGCTTTAACATTGAATTTACAAAAGAACAGGTAATATAAAGACATAAGTGAACCATATATGATATCATAACAATGAATATGATTCTGTAATAAGACAATGAAATTATTTAAATCATTATACAAGAGGTTTGGATATGTACAAAGCATATCAGACCTAAGGTAAGGGATAACTATTCCAATCTCGCTCTTATCTCAGATTGTTTATTCATAAGTATTTACTGGGGTTTTTGTTATCATCCATGTCCATATTTTATAAAAATGTTTTCAAGTATGTTTAATTTCCTTTTTACCAATTTATTAATTTAACCACATGTTATGAATGGAATCTTACTTTTTTACCACACAAGGTACTTTTTGACTTTTCTGACAAAAGTACGAGGAGAATGTTTTTTTCCTTATATGGCATGAATGTATTTTTATGGTTTCATAATGCATAATTTTCATGAATATTACTGTACAATATTTCATGAATATTTTCAACAAAATCCATTTCTTTTAAAATTTCATGGCATTTTGTCAAAAGAAAATGATTTTGAAGAAGAAAAGATATTTTCATCAAGAATTAATTTCAAGTGTTTTATCAAAACCGTTTTCCTTCTAAAATGACATTATTTAATATGTTTATGTTTGAATTATAATGTCTCTATGATTTACATGGTTTAACTATTATTATGATGAATTGATATACATTTTTTATAAGGATTGTGTTATGATGGAATGATGTTTATGAAACCCATTTTATTCATTAGGTTATTATGATTGATGTATGTTTATTTTGTGGCACACGAAAAAAATGATTTCATTATGAGATGGGGGGACCAATATCTCGCTCCAATGCATTGGGTAAGTTTTTATATATCATGAGATATACATGGCTGGAATGGTACGTTAATGCGGTTCAGTGTTACAGGACTGGAATGAGGAGTGAACTCGATTTAGAAAGGTACATTTTCCACTAAGACGGTCTTGGTAGCCATGTCATGGATACTATGGAAATCATATCATGTGATTAATGGTTTTCCACAATTAAATGTTTCATTTCCATGCTATTTTATCAGGATTGATGTTCCTTTATGATATATTCCTTACGTACTTCCAAGATTTATGTCTTTGCTCATGATTTTGATGTTTATATTTTATGTTCATGTTTTTTCATTCAAATGTCTATGGATTGTTTTATGTTCTCTAGGTTTACACTTACTGAGAATTTTAGCTCACCCTTTTTATGTTTTATTTTCACCAGGATATAAAGGAAGGTTTTAGGTAAGAAAACAAAAAGGGGATGAACTTTATGGGAGATATTGATGATCTTTCACCACGATTAGAATATTTTATTCTAAGTTTCCAAAGACACTAAACTATTACGGTCCTTGTGTGTACGTTTTTGTTATATATTAAGTAATCCTCAAAAGTAATATAATTTCCATGTACATAAATATTTGGGTCTCTACATGCAACACATTAAATAATCTTCCCTTTAAATATTTCAATTTTACTTGAGATACACCATGATCTCTTTTCCCATTTGAAACATCCTAAGTATTTCCTCTTATTCACTATCTTCTTCAATGATTTATTCAACTCTAGATGACTCATTGGTGTAAATTTATTTAGTAATAAAGGTTATATAACCATTAACATCGAAGTATTATTTTTTATACTTTTATCATCATAAGATGAAAAATCATGGTTTAATAGAGTATTCCACTTCTTTAATGATTTAAACATATAATTTAATTTATATAACTTTCTTAGGCTCTAACCCCAAACCATATTATTTATTCCCTTTGATGCTGTTTTATTTTTATATTATTCATACTTATATTGTTTTTTCTCTTTGGAATTTTCTAAAAATATATAATATTTACACAATTTTAACAGTTGAATGAATTTTTACCTTTACAATAACCATTACCTCTTTCCAAGCCTTAATAAAACAAATACATAATTTAAATAAAGTCTATGTTATCATATTAATTTATTTATTCTTCATGATTCATTATCTATTCATTAATTTTCATGACATTAAGGGATTTAAAAATAATCTTCTTCTTCAGTTAACTTTCTTTTTTAACATCGGATACATTCTCACAATACTAGTTATCAATATATTTTTGAGTTTTTTAGCAGTAAACTCAAATATGTATTGATATTAAAAGAGAATTGTTTTTCAATCAAAATTATTAAGAAGGATTCTAATAAATCAAAAATATATTTTCCAATAAGTTTATCATTACTTTGGATCAAAGTATTAATTCATTCACTCGAATAAAATACCCATCCTCCAATTCATCTTAATCCTTCTTTATATTCACAAATTGGTCTAAGAATGTTTATAACCATGATTCTATAAAATTATTATCTCATTTAGGATTATCTTGAAGCTTCTTTAATATATAATTTAATTATTTGGAAAACAATAATCATGTTAATTATTTCTGAAGGAGTGGTGTGAGTAATGCATTGTATTATCTTCTATAGGATTCCATGTTCTATTGATCATGTTGTGTTTAAAATACTCTAGGTTTGAAAATCTTAAAACCATTCATATTGATATTGTGAACATAAATCCAAGATGAAATAAGACATAGAGTCATCCTCCCTCTCTATATGTGAAATCCTTTTCCATAAACCATGGGAACACCCCTGTTATATTATGAATCCATACTCACTATAATGATTATTCAAATGAAAATATAATACAAATAATGATCTAACTCAAACCACTTGGAATAATCTAAATCTACTTATTTAGGACCACATCATAAATGATTTTTAAGGGAAATCCTTTCTCAACTATTTTAAGATATTAGAACAAAAAGATAATATATTTTATGATCCTTTAGAATACCCCTCTATGATACCAATTGATTTTCTCTAGGAATTAAAAGTGAGAAACACTAGGGGCGACTCAGTGTAACAAAAAACTCTCCCAGAAATCTAAAAAACTCATTCCAATTAAATTTTTGTATATAGATATGACCCCAAAAATAAATAGTATAAGATAGTGAGTAATAAAAATATATGAAACTTGAAATTTACAAGGTTTACCAACTCCTTCAATCGAGTGGTTGGGTCGTTGGTACTTAACAGTCATGACCATACATTGCACATCTTTAGTTTTGTATTGACATTGAGTGAAGTATTTTGATCGATAATACACTGCTAAACTCATATATGTATATACTGATAAATAAACAGAATAAATATCAAATAAATGTTCCAATGATGAAAATCATTATTCTCAAATCCCACCCAATTTATTCTATGTATGGATCACATATATACCATTATTATTCTACTAAAAAAATTTCGTTACCTCTCTAGAATGATCCCTAGAATTTATGGGTGGGTATTTGAAAAAACAAATCACTACTATCCAAGAAAACCATCATATTTTTATAACTATTTATAAATCATGGTTCAATGCTGAGAATTGAAAAGTAACTTATGGTCAAAATTATATAAGAAAATTTAGGAATAAATTAATTATATGTTCCTTAATATATTTATATAAATCCATAAAATATTTATAAATCAATAACACATTATGACATAATGAATTTATTCATAATGAAATAATTTAAATCTTTGAATTCTCCAATAAACCAAAAAAATTATTAATATCCTGATAAAAATTAATTATAGTGTGATTATATTGGACTAAAATTTATATATCTAAAATAAATCTATATTGTTTATATAAAACCTCTAAAAACGTGCAACATAAAAAAATTTACTACCCATGACAACAAGGTGCACCATTATTTTTGGGAGCCTGCATAATTAAAACTCCATAGTTAAGATGATTTGGACTAGAGTAGTTTTAGGATTGGTGAATTCTAAGTGAGTATCTCAGTGTATGTGTTAGTGAGTAAAAATCACACTAAAAGCATATGGGTTCCCCTGTGGGGACATTCATCAATCAAATAAGTGAACCTGGTGGGTAATTTCTTATTGTGTGGTGAGAAGGTAATCATGGTATTAGGGTACAACCATGGGGGTTAGATGATTAGTTTCATGGATTGAGAAGGTATGTTCATAAAAAATTGTATCAAATTGAATAATTATCTAAAATTATAGTAGCACATATTAGGTTTGATTTTTTTGTCCAAAAAAAGGGTGTGGTGCTTTAGAAATCGGGGACAGTAACACACCTATATAAGTGTGAGTTAAAAGGATAAATGTTACTACCCATGTCAACACAGTTCAAATTTCTTTTCTATATTCTACCAAATTATATCCTTATGTTAATGTGATCTTGTCTTAGATTAGTGTTAATATGGGTGACCTCCAATGAATTTTCCCAAATTGTACGTGGGTGAAAAAAATCATACTTAAAAAACATGTGTTGGCCTATAGGGATAGTCATTATTTGGATATGTGAACATGGTTTTAAATTTCCTATGGTTTGTTAGGAAGGAAACCAAGGAATTATAGGATACCCATGGGATAATATCACTAGGTTCAACACTATTTTTTAGTTTTTTGAAACATGTGTTCTACTTTTATGAATCACTGCTTCTATGTGGTTTCAATTGGATTTATTCATGGAACCAGAAACACCCAACAATTAATTATCTAAATGGGAAATACTACCCAAAGGCAATAATTCATTATGTTTGAACATTAACATACTTAGGAATGTGCATTGGTTGAGAGGATGGGTGGTTGGACTCATCACTCCCTTTTGGGGGGAATTATTGTTTATTGTGGGACTCTTTATAAATTTAAGATATTTTCGTGAATCCTTTTTAATTTAACAATTATACGATATGTTTCCCTTGGAATTTATAATCATTTATTAACATGTGTAAAATTTAGAATCATCCATATGTATTCTAGGTTCGTCATTAATGTAGTATAGATAGGTATTCAAGGTTTTCCATCAATGGTATCTTCTCATATACTATTTAGATATTATTTTAATTATTGTTATGATGATACAGGTTTTTAATCCACTTAGTAGAGAACTCTATAATTTATTGTCGTCTCGGGATATTACGGTTTGTTTTGATGTTGGGATTGTACCCACAAAATGGGATACATACGTATCCTTGTGAAAGGAATAAAATTCATCATAGTTCGGCGTTGCTTAATTAGACACTACATACCATTTTAGGATATATGATAAGGACATAAAAATACAGTTTAAGGTCATGTGGTAAGGATATCTAAGCAAAAGGAGCATAGTACATGTTTGGTGTGGTACTTATTCCAAAGCATCCCAAGGAACATGGGAAGGATATGATTTTCTAAGTGAGATCATTCCCTATTGGGAATATATCCCAAGGAGAATAAGGTTGATTTGAAGTGTTGGGTTTCAAACACAAGGAGGCTTCCTTCGTATACCATTTGGATTGGTATCAAATCCCATTTAGTTCGATAAGTCTGATATATGAGTATAGTCTATTGATAGAAATGTGTTTGGGCTTACTTCTCGAAAAAGATTATTTGGTGATTTGGGGTGTTTAATTTGGGGATTTCTCCAAAGGAATATGACCAGATTAATAGAATAAGTGTTGTATTCTTGAAGAAGATATCCAATAAGCTCACACCCCAAGAATTATTCCTACATATCCTCATTTCAGTATGAATCTGTATTCTCATAGTTCAAGTTGTTGTGAAAATGTTTTGATCATGACAAATCTATAATCCCACACGAGTCATTCACAGTGTGGGAAACAAAAGGATTTCAATGATTCAAAAAAGGTACTGACAAAATTCCTCTTATTTTTATGGAAGAGGGTGCACCTACGACAGTGAGGGTTGATGAGGTTGAGTCGATCCAATAAGAGGGAGAGGTGATGAACCTTCCCTATATTCTATTTACATTGGACAAGGGTCTAATGAAAGGAAGTAGTGAAGGTGAAGGAAGTGGAGAGGAGCAAGACTACAACCTCCTCCTTAAATGGAGAGGGACTTGTACTAGGATGGATTCCAACGTGGATCTCTATAGAGGAGGGAGACCTTTCTGTTGATATCATGGAATATCAATCATTAATCGTTCCTTCCCTAATAGATACCTGAGGTTCTAGATCTTAGAGACGAAAAGCGGAGGATATAATCCAAACACTAATCCCCCAAATTGGGAACTTTCCAACACTGTTCCAAGGAGAAAGGCCCATGTGACTATGGATATACAAACCCACATACACTCAATGAATACTATCCCCATTGTGAATCAAATCTGGGAAACCTATGACTACGGATATACAAAAACATATAGGAGACACACTGTTGTGTCTTTCCCAATGGTTTGACAAGTCATCAGGGTTTGGGGGAGGTTTCAACATAGTTCATTTTAGATAAGGGAACAATGTAAAGAGATACGCTACAATGAGTGGACATAAAAAGGGTACCTAATGTGATATGTAAGCCTTATACCCAACTCTTTCGTGTATGAAGGTCGTGTAGGTACCCCACATAGGTCAGCCATGTTGTTATACTGTGCAGGTGTGCCGTCTAGGCCTTTATAATGTCTTAAAAAGTGCCTCACATAGTGGAACCAAGCCTACATGAGCTTCAAATTGTAAAATAATTGCAAATCATGCGTATCCTATCTAATTATCTCTTCTCTCATTATATAGATAGCTACCTAATCCAATTGGAGGGATGTAAGCGAAAGAGCTACACAATGAGATCATTAAAAAGTCATTAAAAATTTTTAGTCTTAAAAATGGCGAGCCTATGGGTCCTATTTATAGTCAATGACGTGTCCCTAGGTAGAGGAGTTTCTTTATGTAGGTCCTCTGCATAGTTCCTCCACATAGGTCTTCTGTGTAGCTCTCCGGGATAATAGTTTTCTATCTTTTGAGTGTCGTATCATTTGATCTGAATGTCCTTTTAGGCACTGTGACCAGTAGAATCAAAGCTCATGACATGATATAAACATTTTTAGTTGGTGAATTAACCAAGTCTTCAAAGATAAAACATGGAAATTGAATCTAATTTTTAGAAACCATCTTTTCATGGATCTTGTAAATCCACGACCTACCCTTACCTCTTCATCCTTCATGGTGATAACATATTTACTCACACTTGACATTTATTGTCTATTTGAGAATAATATCATCACTCTTATAGAAAATATCATTTTACACATTTCTTATCGTCTACAAAAGCCCACCCATAGATTTTTATTCATTGAGAACGAAATGTATCTTATTCTAAGGTAAACGTAGGGCACATTGATGCATTCCAAAATCATTTTGTATATTTTGGTGCTACATCATGTTTTGAAGGATTCTATAATTTTTTACAAATCCTTGGGTCCAAGAGAGAACAATTTGACTATTTCTAGGGTCATATGGAAAACCTTAAAACATTGAGTATTTTGATTTTTTTTGTTCAATAATAACTAAACCATAGAAAAATTGCACATTTAGTGGTCTAGGACTCGACATTTTTGCAAGGTTACCTTTGTGCGTTTCCAAACTTGTGAGTACCACATCTCTTGTTGCTGGAAGTTTAGATTCACACATTTTCCACTATAAAGGGCTATTGTTTATGGTCGAATAGCATTTGACCATAAATTTTGAAATTAGATTCCAAAGAATACTCAATGGCTACAAATATCTCTAATATTCAATAAATATTTTCATTTGGAATGTTGAGTTATGATTTTTATGGTCACTATATCTAAAAAATGTATATACATAAAGGAAGTCTCATCCAATAATGAACTTACCATTATTTGATAAACCTGTAATGGTGGATATACTGTGGAGGGACAACTAAGGTATATGATGCATAGAAAAATAGTTGAATGTTTTGATTTACATTCCTTTTATGTAGGAAATGTTTATGCAAGGACTTTGGGGGAACATACTTCATAGTCAAGAAAAATATCTCTTAGGAATTTAACATTTTACTATTGATAGACAAGGGGAAATAGGATTTGGTGGCTCAAGACCATAGTGGGTGGGTATTCCAGGGAAATGGATTTTGAGAATAAATATTCATCTATGCCAACATATGTCATGAATAGGAAAACCACTTCTTTAGAAAATTGGTGTATGAGGAAAGGTTGAAATTTATCATAAAAAATGAGTTTCTGATATCTAGGTATGCAGTTTTATATCATGAAGTGAGGATGTTGTACTGTGTAGTTTTTATGTCATGTAGTGGGGACATTGTTCTCTACTATTGTAAGTCATGTAGTGAGGACATTGGGTGGATTTAATATATAGTCTTTAGCTTTGAAAAAAAGGTATGAGATTATCCCAATTTATTGATAATTTTGTTGGAAACATAATAACATATTTATGTATTGAAGAGAAAATTGTAAATTGTGATTTTGGAATTTTTGGATCTGAAGAATGATAAGGGAAAATGGCTTACATAATTAGAGGATGTGTTTTCAAAGAATGAAGTTAGCATTATTTGAAAAACCCATTTTGGGAGCTGTATTATATATGGAAAATTGGGGAATTTTCTTGCATAGATAAATAGTGGCATCTTTTAACTGAAAGGTATGTTATGTAAGAAAGTTTTATTTATGGCCACATAGGGGCATGTACTATATAGTCAGGAAAAAGAGATCTCATATATTAGAAATTCTATTGCTAAAAGATGAAGGATTTATATGGAGATTCAAATTTTTTAAAGGAAAGAGTTTTGTTTATGAAAAAAGGAACAAGAATATGGTGAGATTATTAACAATAATGATTTCTAAAGAATTAGAGGAAAATGATTTGTATGTTGATCTGACCCAAATGTAGGAAGTACGATGTTTGTAGTTTTAGGTCATACAGCTAGGTCCAGAAATGGAAATAGTATATGGTATGTGGCCATGTGATCCAAGGTTATTTCATATTTCATTGAACACAAGGAGATGGAAATGTGTAAACCATGGTATTTAAGACTTTCATATTGAGATAAAGGTAACGGGACAAATATGGATGAATGACTGCTTTAAAATATAGATACATGTATATTGTTATCAATGATTGAATGTGACAAAGCGCACTTTATCTAATAATGAAATTACCATTATTTGAAAAAAATTGTTATGGTGGATATATTATGTAGGGCCAACTGAGTCATATGATTCATAGCCAAATAGTGGTATCCTTTGACAAACAAGCTCATTATGTAGGAAACTTATGCAAGTCTAACTAAATGGAATTTACTACATAGTTAGGCAAAAGAGTTCTCAAATATCAGAGACTGTCACAAAAAAACCATAAGAATGATTTTGACGATCTGAAAATATTCAATATTAAGAGTGAAAAAATTGAAGGGGGTTATGCTCAACACACATGAGAAATATTTCAATCATTACTGGCCATGAGTTTGAAGTCCTTTATATAGATCTGAATCCTATTTAAAAAATGGATACTTTATTTGTTTCATTTGAATCAATATTACGTTGTGCAATTCAGAGTTATGTAGTGAGGACATTGTACAATGCAGTTTTATGTCAGGGAGTGAAGACCAATGATAACCCCATAAGAAACAAAGACACCTTATTTATACAAAGATGATTTTTTCTTAATTCTTAAGCCAATGTGAGATGTGCTCGGTGTGGGAAACAAAGAGCATTAAATACTTCTTCTGTAACACAAATGTGACACTAGTAATGAATAATGGTATTATGATTATGTGATGTATGAGCTAGGTCATAGGTTTCAAGCTCACTACATATCTAATTGGAGAAAGAATCAAGCCAAATTTAGTTATTGGATCTCTGTGTAGTTTATCATCCAGTGGTAAGGACGAAGAGGAACTAGTGTGAAATGAATGACATGTTGTATTTGGGCCAAGTAATAAAACATAAGTGTCACTGCATATCTTTCTGGGGGAAATAATCAAGCCATATGTAGTTCTTTAAAAATTCCATATAGATGTTTTGTTTTTTTACATAAGGAATAACGGGTTCCTTTTTATCATGGCTCGGCCAAAGATTAAGGATCAAGAATCACTAGGTATCTCATATAGAGGATAATAATGCCAAATGTAGTTTATGAACAATCACTTCTCCCATCAATCATGTTTGATGTGGGGAACGGGGCCATTATACACATTTGGGAAGAAATGTTATAATTTATACACAAAATGGTATAAAGATAAAACCATGTATCTTAAAAGAACATTCTGTATATATCTAACTCATATACAAGATGAGAAAAGGAAAATAAATTTTTTTTGTCTTTGTGTGAACACTAGTAGAATGAAGACCTTTATTGACCGCCAAAAGCCATTGCTAAAGGTCTATAATGGCCGCATAACATCCGCCAAATGGGGGGTTCATTAGGCCCGTAGTTTTTTCTAATAGAATCATCCATTTGGTGGATGTTTTTGACTAGTCAACATGTCCTATAGAAAATTCCCAATGGTAGTCGCTATAGGTGATTTCAGCAGCACTAATAGTGTCTTCCAAATGGTGGATGCTATAGCCCTATTCAGATTTGGCTATAGAGACCGCCAAATGGCGGACGCTATAGGTGCTACCGAAATCACCTATAAAGACCACCAAATGGCAGTCGATAAAGGATTTTTTATTTTTTATTTTTTAAAATGTTATGAATATAATAAAATAACCGATTTTTTAAAATCGCAAAAAAACAACCAAAATATATAAACTCGTACGCACGTAAATATCTTCATCTTGTCATCTTCCAAACATCCACATCCATCATCAAATATAATTGCCTGAGAAAATTTAATAAAAAACATAAAACCTAAGAGAGAATCAAAAAAAATAATTGAAATGAAAAAATATATATTTCAATTCAAGATTACTATAATAGATCAAAAGTATATGATATTGAAAATATATTAATAATTTTGAATACCTTTTTGAAAATTTAAAACCGTTAATTCTATGGTTCTAATTTGAAAACATTTCTGATTGATGTTTCCAATGCTATCATACATCACAAATAATAATTATAAAGTTGACCTTTAATTTCAAGTCATTCTGATGTTGTTTGGTATGAATTTGACCATTAAACACATGTTTCAGTCATTTATGGCATGTCAAGAGCATTTTTAGTAATCATGGTCACATGACACCTTTCATTAATGTGTCGTCTGCCTGACCATTTCACAATTTACTCACCGATTTTTGTCATATGATTTCATGGAATTATGAGGACTTTTGTTTAGTTTTGACCACCCCGCACACCTTTTTCAAACACGCCAAACACTTAAGAAAACATATTTAGCTGTACCACAAAAAATTTGCATCCGATTTATGTTTCGACTCCTCATACACGTCGCAATTAATAATTTAACTATTTTACTATGATTTTACATCACTAAGATGTCTTTTGGAATGCATTTGACCGTTAAAAACTTTTTTTGGTCATTTATGGCCCCGAAATTGCGTTTTCGGTCACTATGGTCACACATCACCTCTGATTGATGTGTCGTATACTAGAACATTTTAAAATTCACTTTCAAGATGTTGTTGTCTGATTTCATTTCATATCGTGGTCGTTCGGCCGGTTTTGACCACCCTACACACATTTCTCAAGTGCGCCAACACCAAAAAAACACATATTCGGTAATACTACTCAAGTGCAGGTCCGATTGACGTGTCATATTCTAACACACAACACGAATAATAGTTAAAAAAATTTCATGTTATTTTAATGTCGTTCATTATGAATTTAATAATTAAACATGTGTTTTGGTCATTTATGGAACTGGAGGTTCATTTTCAGTCACCGCTATCACACGACACCTCTGATCGATGTGTCTTTGACTAGACTATTTCACAATTCACTCGTCAATTGTTGTCTTCTAATTTCATGTCATTGTGAGTCTTTTGATCGGTTTTGACCAACCCACACACCTTTTTTAAGCAGGCCAAACATATAAAAAACACATATTCATCTGTACCACGCAAATTGCATGTCTAATTGATGTTTCATCTCATCGTACATGTAACAAATAATAAATTGAAAAATTTTATTTGATTTAAAGTCATTTCAATATCGTTTGGAATGCATTTGACCGTTATGTGTGTGTTTTGGTCTTTTGTGGCACCAGTTGTGCATTTTCCATAACCGTGGTCACACAACACCTCTGATTGACGTGTCATCTTCTTGATAATTTTACAATTCAGTAGCCAATTGTTTTTGTTTGATTTCATGTCATTCCGAGGTCATTCGACCAGTTTTGAAAAACCCACACACCAGTCTCAAGCACACAAACACCTAAACACATATTTAGTTGTACCATGAAAACCACACATCCCATTGATGTGAAGTCTTCTCATAAACGTCACAAATAATAATTAGAATGTTCTCATATGATTTCAAGTCATTCTGATGTCATTCGGTATGCATTTTATAGTTAATCACATGTTCTGGTCGTTTATGGCACTGAAAGTATGTTTTTGGTCATTGTGGTCACACGAAATCTCTAATTGACGTGTCATCTACGAAATCATATTAAAATTCACTCACTGGTTGTAGTCATCTAATTTTGTAGCATTTTGAGGTCCTTCAGTAAGTTTTGACCACCCCATGAACCTTTCTCAAGCGCTTCAACACATATAAAACACATATTTAACAACATCACACAAAATGCATGTCTGATTTACATGATGTATCCTCATACACATCATAAATAATAATAATAATTTTTTTCGGTGATTTCAATTCATTCCAATGTTGTTCAGTATGCATTTTTCCGTTAAACGCTTGTTTTGGTTGTCTATGGCACCAAAAGTGTGTTTTCTGTCACCGCGGCCACACAATACCTCTGATTGACCAATCGTCTACCCAACCATTTTAAAATTCACTCACCGTATTTTTGTTTGATTTAATTTAATGATGAGGTTGTTCAACTAGTTTTCACCACCACACACACCATTCTCAAACACATCAAACACGTAAAAAATACATATTCAGTCGTACCGTGCAAACCGCATGTCTGATGAACATGTCATCTCCTCGTACTCATCACGAATAGTAATTAGACTTATTCCAGTGATTTCAAGTTATTCTAATGTCATTCGATATGCATTTGACCGTTTAATGTGTTTTTTGGTCATTTATGGCAGTAGAAGTGTGTTTTCCGTCACCACGGTCACACGACACCTCTGATTGACATTTCGTCATTCTGACCAATTTTCAATTCACATTCCGGTTGTTTTCGTCTGATTTCTTGGAATTATGAGGTCAATCGACTAGTTTTGACCACCCACCCACCTTTTTCAATCGATTCAAGTGCTTAAAAAAACATATATGCAACCGTACCATGCAAATAGCAGGTTGGACTGATGTTCCATCTAATCGTACATGTACGAAACAATAATTAGAGTGTTTTCTTGGTATTTTAAGTCATTCCAATGTCATTCAGTATGAATTTGATGGTTAAATGCCTTTTTTGGTCATTTATAGTCCCAGAAGTGAGTTTTCTGTCACCATGGTCACAAGACACCTTATATTGATGTGTCATCTACTAGACCATTTCAAGATTCAATCATAAATTTTCTTTGTCTGATTTCATGGCATTCTGGGGGTTTTCGGCCAGTTTTGACAACCTCATGCACCTTTCATAAGTGCACCAAACACCTAAAAAACACATATTCAACAGTACTGTTCCAAATGCATTTTCAACTAATGTGATATCTCTTTGTACATGTAAAAAATAATAATTAAACTATTTTTCTATGATTTCAAGTCATTCTGAAGTTGTTTGGTATGAATTTGACTATAAAACATGTGTTTTGGTCGTTTTTTGCACCAGAAGAGCGTTTTCAGTCACCGCGGTCACATGAAACCTCCAAACGGATTTGTTGTCTATCCGAAAATTTTAAAATTCAAATTCTAGTTGTTTTTTTTTCTGATTTTATGGCATTCTGAGGTATTTCGGCCAGTTTTGACCACCCCAAGCACCTTTCTCAAACGTGCCAAACACTTAAAAAATACATATTTAGATGTTACAGTCAAACCACATGTTAAATTGGTGTTTCTTCCAACCATACACATCAAAAAAAATTATACTATTTTCTAGTGATTTCAAGTCATTCTGATGTCGTTCGTTATGCATTTAACCATCAAAAACCAGTTTTTTTCATTTATGAACCAAAAGTACGTTTTCGATCACCGCGGTCACACGACACATACAATTGATGTGTCATCTACCAGGCAATTTTACAATATTACCTTATCGGTTTTTTTCATCCAATTTCATGTAATTCTGAGGTTTTTCACCTGGTTTTGACCACCCCACACACCTTTCACAAGTGTACCAACATCTTAAAATACCCATATTCAACCATACTGCACATAACACATGTAATATGGATGTGTCGTCTTCTCATACATGTCACAAATAATAATTAGAATTTTTCATAGTGAATTCATGTCATTCCGATGTATTTCACTATGCATTTGACCATTGAACACCTATTTTGGTCTTTTATGGCACCAGAAGTATGTTTTCATTCACAACGGTCACACGACACCTCTAACTGTTGTGTTGTCTAAGAGACCATTTTAAAATTCACTCAGCGGTTGTTGTCATCTGATTTCATGGAATTCCAAGGTCGTTAGAATGTTTTTGACCACCCGACACACCTTTTTAATGTGAAACAAACACTTAAAAACCACATATTCGGTTTTACTATCCAGACTACACCCCCAAGTAAAGTTTTGTCTCTTTATACATGTTGCGAATAACAATTACATTGTTTCCCGATGATTTCAAGTCATTTTGAGCATGTTTTCTATGCATCTAACTGTTAGATTCATGTTTTGGTTGTTTATGGCACCTGATGTACATTTTCGGTCACCGTGGTCACACGACACCTCCTAGTGACAAACCGTCTGCCCGAACATTTCACAATTAACTCACCGATCGTTGTCGTCTGATTTCAAGGCATTGTGAGGTCGTTCGTAATGATTTGACCACCCGACAAACCTTTTTAGATCATTCCAAACACTAGAAAACCACATATTTAGTGGTACCGCATAAAAACCATGTCTGATTGACATGATGTCTCATCATACATTTCACAATTAATAACTAGATTATTTACCTATGATTTCACCTCATTATGTGCATGTTTTCTATGCGCCTAATAGTTAAAAGTTTGTTTGTGTGTTTTATGGAACCTGATTGGCTCTTTCCATCACCACTATCACACGACACCTCCGATGTTCCTACCTTCTGCCGAACCATTTTACAATTCACTCATTGGTTATTGTCTTCAGATTTCATGGAATTTTGAGTTCGTTCAGCTTGTTTTGAACACCTTAAGAACCTTTTTGAAGCACATCATACACTTAAAAATCACATATTCAGTCTTACTGTGAAAAATGCAAGTCTGATTGACATGTCATCTCCTTGTACACATCACTAATAATAATTAGATTTTTTCCTATAATTTCAAGTCATTCTAAACATGTCTCTATGCATATGACAGTTAAATGTTCATTTTGGTGTTTTGTGGCACCGAATTGGTGTTTCCTGTCACTACGGTAACATGACACATCCGATTGACATATTGTCATCCTGACCATTTCAAAAATCACTCTCCAATTTTTTTCCACTAATTTCATGGAATTCTGAGGTCATTCTGCCAGTTTTGACCACCCGACACACCTTTTTGAAGCGCTCCAAACACTTAAAAACAACTTATTCAGTTTTACCGTGAAAACCACACATCTAATTAACATGTCGTCTAATTTTACAAATCATGAATTATAATAAGATTGTTTTCCTATGATTTTAAGTCATTCAAAGCATTTTTTCTATTCATCTGACCATTAAACGTTTGTTTTGGTGTTTTATGGATCTTGATTGGTGTTTTCCATCACCGCAATCACACGACACCTCGGATTGATGTACCGTCTACCCAACCATTTCACAATTGATTCAATGGTTGTTATTATATGATTTCATGGCATTGTGAGTTCATTCGGATGGTTTTGACCACCCCACACACCTTTTTTATCTGAGAAAAACACTTAAAACCCACATATTCAACCATACCACACACACAGCACATTATATTGATGTGAATTCTCCTTGTACATGTCACAAATAATAATTAGATTATTTTTCAATGATTTCAAGTCATTCTGAGAACTTTTTCTAAGAATCTAACCATTATAAGTTTATTTTTGTGGTTTATGACACTGAACATGCATTTTTCATCAATGTAGTTAAACGGTACCTCAGATTTACATACCATCTGTTTGAAAATTTTACAATTCACTCAATGGTTTTTTTTTGATTTCATGACATTCTGATTTAGTTCAGTTGGTTTTTCCCACCAGATGCACCTTTTTACAGGGCATTGAACCTTTAAATACCACATATTTGGTCATTCCACACACACCACATGTCTGACTGATGTTCTGTCTTCTCACACACCTCACATATAATAGTAAGATGGGTTTCCTCTGATTTCATGTCATTCCAAGGTCGTTTGCTATTAATTGGACTGTAACGCCCGTTTTGGTGTTTTGTGTCACTAAAATAGAATTTTCCGACATTACGGACAAACAAAACATCTGATAGACATACCATCTACTCAACCATTTTAAAATTAACTCAGTCATTGTTTCTGTTTGATTTTATGGCATTCCATATTCGTTCAGTTGGTTTTAACACCCCAATGCCCCTTTTTAAAGGGCATAAAATCTTTAAAATCCACATGCTCAGTCGTACCACGCACACCGCATGTCCGATTCCGGTTTCATCTACTCACACAGATCAAGAATAATAATAATATGGTTGTATTATGATTTCAAATCATTATGAGGCCTTTTTTATGAATCTGACTGTTAAACGCCCGTTTTAGTGTTTTATGACTTCAAACATCCATTTTTCATCATTGTGGTCAAAAAACACCCCCGGTTGACATACCATCATTTTGAAAAATTCAAAATTCACACCATGGTTGTAGTGTTCTGTATTCATGGCATTCTGATTACTTTCGTTTGGTTTTGACCACTTGACACGCCTTTTTAAAGGGCATAGAACATTTAAATACCACATATTCGGTGATTCTAGGCAGACCGCACATCCTATTGACATTATATCTACTCATACACAACATAAATCAAAATAATAATATGTTATTCTAAATTTTAAGTCCATTTCATGGTCATTTGATATTCAATTGTCCATTAAATATATGTTTTGGTGTTATATTACACTAAAAGTGCATTTTGGGTTATCCTGGGAAAATGAAATCTTCAATTGACATTTTGTATGCACGAACATCTAAAAATACACTATAAAATTATTCTAATCTAAATTAAGCACATTTGGAATCCATTTTTTGGGTTTTACACCCAAACACACCTTTTGAAAGGTCATCAGAACTTTAAAAATCACTTATTTGATAATTCTGGGTAGACTGCATATCCGATTACAGTATCATCTTCTCATACACAAAAATAATAATAATGAGATTTTTTTGGTATGATTTTAAGTAATTCTAAAGTTTTTTCATATACCATAATGTTAAATGCTTGTTTTGATGTTTTGTGATACTCAATGTATGTTTTCTGTCATCTCGACAAAACGTCAACTACAATTGTCATACCATTTGATCTATCCTTTCAAAATCCACTCAATGACTATTGTTATATGATTTCACCACATTCAGTGGTTCTTCATCTGGTTTTGATCCCCTTCAATCTTTTAAATGGCATCAAACGTTTAAATACCACATATTCCATCATTTTGGACAGACCGCGCATCCGATTGACATTCTGTATGCTCGTACACAACCTGAATAATAATAAGGAATGTTTCCTAATTTTTCGGGTCATTCCAAGGTTTTTTGATATTGAATTGACAATTAAACGTACGTTTTGGTGTTTTATGACACTTAAAGTGTATTTTTGGTCATCCTGGAAAAGTGACATCTTCGATTGACATTCTGTCGACTTAGCCATCTCCCAATTCACTTTGTGGTTGTTTTTGTATCGTTTCAACTCATTTAGAGGCCGTTTGGTAGGTTTTATCCCCCGAACGCAACTTTTTAAAGGATGAAAACCCTTAAATATTAGTTCGTTTGAGTTGTTTTAGCAGAAAGTATCTAATGAAGACAACTCCAACATACATAAAAGAAGTATCATAAAATCCACAAGAGGTTACCTATGTGGATAATTCCCTTGAAGAGACCATAGTTTTTCTCTGTATTCTTGTTAGAAGAAAGGGAAAAATTGTAATAAATAAATTGTAAACAAGAGAAATTTATTAAATAATCATATCTTGTTTTTTAGACATTAAATATCATTTGTGTGGACTAGATATGGAATAAACACAGGCTACTAGTTGTAAAAAACTATCCCATGAATATATAGTCAATCAAAAATCATCAAACATTCCCCTTTCCTCTGGAATAACCCATCCAAAGCTGAAAATTTTTGCATAATGAGTAGCGTTCAGGCTACCAGAACCACTTGTATTGGAACCACAACATAAAAGTCACATAAAACTAACATCGCAAAAAATTTGTTGTCTTAGGTAATGTCTTCAAAATCTGAAGAGGAATGGAATGAGTAGAAAATGAAATCCACAAAATTTAAGAAAATATATAATGAATAAAGTAAAAACATCACATTCTGCTCATTAATATACCTCAGAAATATTTTTCTCTTCTAAAAATGCAATAGAGACCTTCACATGTCATATGATGAATTATAAAACATCAACACCCCAAATAAAATAATAAATCAACCAAATGAATTCTGTGTTTGGTTTTTATAATGCTTGAGAATGGAATGAAATGAAGTGAAGTTGGAATGAGGTGGAATGGGATGAAATGTAATTGAATGGAATGAATAAATAATAATGGTCTATTTGGAAACTTACCAAATGACTTTTTTTAATGAAAAATATATCCCTATGTTAAAATAAAAAAGGCATGGGGAATATCTTTCTTTTTAGTTCCCTTATAACATCGAGGAAACCATACTAATTCCCTCTTAAGGTGTCATTAAATATTAGATTTTTAATCATATCTCCAGAAAATTTAATATTCATCCAACCAAGTGGTGGAGTGATGTATCATTTTGTCCTTTAACCTAACCAAACGTAGTACCATTTCCCATAAATAGTTCTATTTGAAATGAAACTAGATGGGAAGTTAGTAAATTATTAAAAGTTATATTGTGGAGGACATAAGTTGAAAAAAATTAAAATCATAATAACAATAATAATAATTCATTCATGATAATTCATATAGAGGAACACAATATTGAACATGAGCATTGAATTCCGGCAAAACACAGCAAAACATCTCATGCAATGGAACACAATATGGTCCAAGAGACTAACAATGAATCTTACCTCTATGATCATAACCCATTCTGTGTAGTTTAAAACATAAATTCCATAGTTACCTCCCTACAATCACCAATCAGTAACTACATAGTAAAATTAAACCATTATCAAAAGCCAGATACTAATGAGAACATTTTAGTTTTTACATACATTGTTGAGGTCCCAGCTTTGGATGGATTTCACAACTCTCATTAATAAATCATAAACATCTTTGTAAATTAGCCAAACATATTTAACAGGATACAAAAAATAAAAATAATTATTTTAAGTTCAATAAATGTTGAAATAAGGCACTGGGCCACGTACACAAACATCATAATGTGATTATACCTTCCCATGTGCAATGAAATGATGACCAACCATTGGATTTGGTGGGTATTTCTCTACAACCAAGCTGTATGAAGAAATTAAAAATGTTATCAAGATTTTTATACACAAATAAACACAATTATACATCCCTTGGTATCATAGAATGAATTATAGATTGAAAGTGGGTAACATTGAGTTAGCAGAATTTTTTAATAGGATCAACACCAATATTGAAGTACAGACAAGGCACTCTCTTAATCGTTCTCAGAATAAGGGTTTCATATATAATTTTTTCTATTCCATGTGTAAAAGGATTTCATGCTCCATATTATAGATAATTAATTGTATATTGTCTTTTCTAATATATTTAGATGTTGCATCCCACACAACCATTCAAATTAAAATTTTGGTTTATATATCCGAGTAAATAAAAAGGTTGAAAAAACAATAGCATATAAGAAAAGGAAAAAAACATGACAATATCAAAATAAATCGACAAAATCGTACATTTGAGTCAATGAGAAGAAAATTTTTATGGAAAAAATTTATGGAATTCATAGAATTGGAAATATAGGAACGTAAGAGATCACACATGAACACAAGGTGGGAGTCTTTGACATTGGGTCTCGAACAAATGGTTTGGAGGGCTCGAAAACAGAGTAAGAGTGGGGAAGGAGGACTCGACCGAGCTTAACCGGGGTGGGGGGGGGGCTCAACGGAGGTTGGGGAGCTCAATAGAAGAGCTTGATAAGGGTGGGAGGGTCGATAGATGCGATAGAACTCAACGACGGGGGGGATATGGTGTCTAAATGGTCTAACAACGGTGAGATAGGGGATGAGGGAGTGGGGTCGGGGGGGAGTTGCGTGTGGGAGGGTAACAAAAGAGACAGTGGGGCGTGGCAGGCTGAAAGCATTTGATGGAGGTGAGACAGAGAATGGGGGAGTGGGGTTGGGGTCGCAGGGTCACAGGGTCGCGTGGGGTAGGGTTAATGAAATAGATGAGGAGGGAGAGGAATTTTAGCATGGGAGTATAAAAAATGCAGCGACCGCCATTTGAAGGTTGCTAATGGTGCCAATAATGACTGCCAAATGGAAATCACCTCAATCCTTCCTCCTTGACTGGTCAATTGTCAACTAGTGGATAATTTTCCCAATACTGGAGATATAGTAATCTCTCTGTAACTCGTATGAATGTGAATGAAGCCACCCGTAGTTCTTGAAATGAGGTCCCTATCAAATTCTGAATCAGATTTTGGGAATAAATGGACTCATGTGCCACTAAAGAGCAGAAATGATGTTAAGGATTCTTGAATATAGAATCTCCTAAAATCATGTAGAGAAGACATTAGTGGTAGAGTTTAATGTTGTGTAACAAGGAAAAATAATTTCATATAGTTTAACATCTGGTGACAAGGTCAAATATGATACACAATTTATTGTCATGCAACATGGATGCTTATGATTATTATGATGTTTATTATCTAGAAACTAGGACTTTGTGATGTGCAGTTTAGGGTCATGCAGTGAGAACATTGTTGCGTAGTTACACAATGTATTTCTTCATGAATCATGCATTGGATGGATTTGTGATAATATCTCCATCAATTTCTATTAATGAATAAGCTCCATTTTAGTAGATATTTTGAATGGAATATAGACCTTCACACTTTGGTTCATGCATTGTTGGTTTCTTTTCTGGTATCGTTGGAGTCTTGAGTACCAATACCAATTCTCCATGATGAAATGAATGAAGGTGAAGATTGTTGTTAAATGATCACATTATTATGTTATGATATGATTCTAAATGATGCAATGTATGCAATTTTTTCTCATCTAATTATTCCCTCTCATCAACCCATTTTTTGATAATTCTAAACAATATACAACTGATCACAAATTGTAACTCGGAGTGAATGAGATTGAATTTCAATTGGCAATACTGCATCAGTTCCATACACCAATGAATATGAGGTTTTCTGAATGGAAGTACTTCTAATAGTCTCATAATCCCATAAAGTATGAAAATGTTTATCATGCCAAATTTTTTTATCTGTATCCACTATCATTGGTGTGTATTTGATAGGGTCTTATTAAAGGCCTCTATTTTTCCATCGGAAACTACATGATAGAGAGATAAACGGTTAGATTTGATATTGTGCTATTAATATAACATTTTTACCTCAATAGAATAGAAATTGGTGACATTTTCCATCAATATATTATGAGGGACAAAAAATATGGTGATGATGTTATTTGTGAAAATACTAACAATGATTTTGGCTCAAAAATATTTGAGAGCTATTTACTCATCCCATTTGGAGAAAAAATCAGTAGTAGTAAGAATATACTTGAAATGGTTAACTATAGCTGGAGGATACGGTCCTACTACATCCATTCCCCACGTTTCAATTGGATAGGAGTATTTTTCCATATGTAGAAACTCTGGTGATTAACTAATGAATTTGAATTTCACAATTAATGGGTGAATTTTCTCGGTAAAATTTGTGAAATCCTACGTCATTTGTGGCCACAAGTATTCAAGCCTTTAGATTTGATCAAAAGGCCTATTCAAAGACTAGTGTGCACCACATGATCCTGAATGTACGTCTTTCATAGAAGCTACTTTTTTTTCTCCATCAATACACCAGGATAGGAATTCATGAAAGCCTTTTTTTATAGGATCTTCAGGTGATATGGACAATCATAATGAGTAAAATTGGTGACCTGTCATAGGATATATTCTTGTTCAGCTCTTCCTAGTGGAAGTACTCCATTTTGAAGTTATTCCATGATGGTTTTTCTCCATCCAATAGTATGACCACATGGATCATTAATAAGGATAATTTCATTAATTTCATCCACTATAGTTTGAAGGAATGTTGATACCACGTGGTAATGTGTATACTGATGATTGTCTAATACCAATTTGGATCTTCCAAGTTAGAAACTGCATTATCCAGTGCTTCAGTTTGGGAGTTTTCGGATCACTGGACATAAGATGATGTTTATCTAAGGGATATTAATCCATTAACCCTCTGACATAATCACTCAATTATATTAACTCTTATTTTTGATAGAAAAATCCCCATTTATTTATTTGAATACCAACTCTGAATCACCTGTTAATTTCAGGTGTTTCACTTGTAACTGAAGTGCCACTTCTACGACTGTGAGGAGAGATTGATATTATGCTTCCTTGTTAGTACAGACATATGAAAATAGGAATGAATAAGGCAACATTGCTTTTTCTATAGAGATAAGAACAATTCCATACCCAACTTTGTTGAGTTTAGGGTTTTCCATTATCTACCCTATTAGACATTTGGAGGCACCATCAAAGTACATTTCCCATGTTTGGGAACTATCGTGAATATAGGAGACCTCTTCATTAAGACGTTCTGTATTCAATGATGTATCTTCCACAGATGGATGTTCAAAAAGGATTTTGGCCAAAGCTTCGCCTTTTATTTCCTTCAGAGGCATAAATTGGATATCAAACTATTACAAAATAACTTCCCACTATGCTAGATGCCCTGTATGCATATGGTAACCGAGAATAAATTTGAGTGGTTTATTGCAAGATACCAATTGAAGCTCATGATTTTGCAGGTAGTCCATCAATTTCTGAACTGCAATGATTAATGGAAGGCATCACATTTCAATATGTTAATATCATGTTTTTAAATAAAGCATTGTTCGACTGAGATAATAAAGGCTATTCTCATTCCCAACATCATTCTTTTGGGCAAGGAAGGAACCCATGGAACACTCTAAAGCTATCATATAAAAAATATATGGTCTTTCTTCAATAGGTGGAACTAATACCTGTGGAATCTAGAAATATTTCTTGAGGGTATCAAATACCTCTTGGAATTCTTCAATCCATTGATAGGTGACACACCTCTTCATTAATCTGGAAAAGGGTAAACACTTTTCTGCAAAATTTCCAATAAATAACAGAATATAGGCCAAGTTTCCTTGGAGTCATATAAATTAATGCAATGTTTTAGGAGTTAGAATTCCAAGGATTACTTTTTTTTTCTCAGGATCAACTTCGATGACTCAATGGCTTACAACAAAACTTATAAATTATCTTATGGTTATCCCGAAAGAACATTTCAAGGGGTTAAACTTCATATTGTGTTGTTGATGTTTATTGAATATGGTCCCACATCATCCAAGTGTATAGAAAATTGTGTGGATTTAACCACAAAATCATCCACATAACATTTGAAAAAATTCTTTAAGAAGGGTTTGAAGATATGGTGCATGACACATTTATTCGTTACACTTTCATTATTTAATCCAAACAACATTAAATAATTTAAAAACACAACTTGAGTGGTTTTGAAGGTTATAGACTCTTCATCCTCTTGGACCATCTAGATTTGATTGTACTCAGTGTAACCATCCCTGAAGGAAAATGCTTCATAGCCATCTGTTGCATCAATTAAAAGCTCTATCATCAGAACTGGAAATTTATATTTATGAAAATTTCAGTTAGGATCTCTAAAATAAATGAAAACACCAATTTTATAATTTTTATTTTTACTGGGCCAATGTTGGCAGCCATTTTGGATATTGAACCTCCTAGAAAAAGATAGCCTTGAGAATCTAATCCACTTCAGCTTAAATTTTAGAGGCATGGGATGGGTGTGTTCTATTTGTTTCCTTCTGGAATACTCGATGTTCTTATAGGAAACCCAAATAATGAGTGGATACATCAGGATTAAGACCTGGAATTTATATATACTTATAAGAAAATATATCGTCATTTTTCTTTATAAATGACATATAAACTTCATTTTCTTCTAGATGTATGGCCACACTAATTAGAGTGGGGCATGGATCTTCTTTTATACCCTGAATTATTTATCTGAGCTTATCCCCAGTGGTAGTGAAACATTCCTCAAATGATGGAGGATCATCCCTAATATGTATATCTTCTTCTTCTTCCTCTTTCGTAGGTGTCACTTTTTTTTTCTTCTACTTTCATTATTGGTGATGAAGAAAAACATTTAGAGCTAGGATATGAGTCAGTCTTTAAACATCTTGAATAAGGGGATACCATTTCATACCTTACTAATGATGAAGGGTATTTCCGGAGCATTGAAGTGGATATATTGTATTGGGAATCAATACCCTTGTCTTCCTCTAGTATTGCTACAACATCTTCTAGTCTGATTAATGAATAATATACATGCCGAAGTTCAGTGGAGGAAATAAAGACATCTCCATTGAATCTTTCACCACAACTTGGTAAATCATTAATTTATCCCATACTGTCTAGCACGATTTCCACAATTGAAATTATGAAAGTCACTAGATGGTTGTATAGATTATGTTTTATCCGTTCAATATGATTGATAGAAAACACATAATACATATTTATATGTTTGAATGGTTTTTCTAGGATCTTTTCTATACCATTTGGAGCATTGATTCTGGTTACCTCCTTTGTCAAAGAATTCGTTCCCTTCATTTGATAATATTCTGCCTCAATGTATTGAGATTCACACGTTTTGAATGGAGCTTTTTCACCATAAAATGTTCCAATTTGACAATTGAAATATTACTTGAGAAATCGGTGGTATGATGAAGGTATGGTTTCATGTTGATGTATCCAAGTCCTACCAAGCATAATGTTAAAGGCTGTGACCGGATGAGAATCCATAAAATCTGAATTAGACACAAGATCTCCAAATTGTGTTCTATTTTTAATACCACCCAATGATACTTACTCATTCTTATAATAAACATGAAAATTTAAAGAGAAACGATATAAACCAGATTCAGTGATGTCCAATCGATGAAGTCTATGAATAGGAATGATATTGAATCTTGATCCATTATCAATGATGGATCGTCAGATGTCTATGTCATTGAAACTAACATATAGATACAAGGGCCATATATCTCCATGTACATCATCATATTTATCTTCATCTGTAAAAGTTAAAACAACATGGAATTCATCATGCCCATACTCTATACGATAGACCTCAACTATAGTAACTTCTATTTCAAACTCTTTCGAACTTGAAAAATCCTCAATAAGTGCTTCTCAAAGAACTTTTAATAGATTCAAGGAAACCAAAATCGATAACATGACTAGTAATTGTGATAACTATTTCAAAATATCATAATTTTGGTCTAAATTTATTCTTTTTCCAGCATAAATATGTGGTTTTTCCGGTGCCTTGGAAGTTGACACTCCTGATGTGGATATACCCTATGACTGAGCAGAAGGTGAAAATAATCCAAGATTTGGTAGATTAGACTAATTAGGACTATATAATTGCTGAAATATAAAGGTTGTATCCTTTGATTAGTTCTACAAAATAATTATGTCAGGACCAAACCTTTCATGCATGGAAGAATCTCCATTTTCTGGTTGAGCCCATTGAAGGGCTCTTCCACGAGTTTTTGCTGCATATACAGTTCAAACATGGGTATAGTTAAAATAATGGATTCTATAATACCCACGTATTATCCTATATCCTCAACCGTGATTTCTTCTTCTAGTTCCCCAAGTAGGTATAGAGATCATAGGATCATTATGACAAGAATCATCATCAGCATAGGGATCCTTTAACTGGATAACATTAACAAAACCAAAGACCAATTCTTCATCTAGTGAGGATTTTTCTTGATAGGTCTCTTCTGATTGTTCCATTTGGTGGGGTGGTAACCATCCTTTTGAAATATATGCCATGAAATATGATATATTCAAGGGAAACTTTTTTCTTAACATGATCTAATCTTATTTTGAATGCTCATTACTCTTCTGATCACAACGCTTCTTTGAGTATTGAAATTTTCAGGAAGGTGGTTTTGTTGTGGCGAGAGTGGCAGAAGACACAGTATGTTTTTTCAATTGTGTTTGTAAAATTATATGAGTTATGTTGATCATTTTCCTAATCATTCAATCATCATATTTTAATATCTTTTACCTTGGGCATCCTTTCATTTACCTTCATCATCTAGATCAGAAATAGTAAGACGTGCTATATGGGCTGATGATCTTTCAGTTTCACTTTTCAATAGTCTTCCATTTTTTGAAGGATCTCTTTGAAAATAAATCACTACTATATGGGATTCCCCATCATTTGATGAAAGGTAAAATAATTTGGAAGATATACATCTCGCTCATTATTTGGTTTCTTCTTCCTTGGAAACTGAACAAATTTATTTTTCAGAGCTGAGAAGAAGTAACCGGGAACCTGTTCATTTCTAGAAGAATAAACATTGTTCTTTAACTCCTCAAATTTTTTCCACCTTTGATATATTGATCATCTTGACAAGCCATTCATTGTTTCTGGTGTTTGGGAGGAGGATCCCGTCGATAAGGTGAAGGTTTTGATGTTGAAGTAGGTACAGGTGCATGCTTTAGTGTGACAGCAGTAGCCTCATCTTTCCTAGTTCTCATTCCGGGAGCTGATGGAATTACAAAATGTTTATCTTTAGTTTCCACAATGTAATCCTCCACCTGCTAAAAAATTGAAGCTAGATCCCAAAACCCTCCATGTATTTCACAGGGATCATTGGTGTTTGTAACTAATCATCCAGATTTTCGACACAAATTAGTAGCAACTCTTCTTGAGGGTGTTCCAGATTTAATGAATATGGTAACCACTTACATCGAGAAATGAAATATGAGACTCTTTAATTTCCTCTTTGTATACAATTTTAGTGATAAAAAACTATCGTCCTTAGAAGAATTGTGCTAAATTGAATAATTAATTTCTAACATAGATCTTCCCATCTAATAGTTGATTGAGATAAGAAACATGTATACCAGACAATAGCTGGTCCTTGTAATGACTGCAAAAAATAGCTACGTATTTCTACTTCTTGTTGTTGATGAGTCCCCATAATGGGATCAAAATGTGAAATGAAATGTGTTAAGGGTTGTTCTGGATCTCCCAAACCATTAAATATTCAGAATGTAGTATTCTAAAAATTTGGTGGGGGGGATCAAATATATCCATTCTATGTAATCTCCCTTTTCCAGCTGAACTGGCGCATGAAGTCCTTCTATAGATACCAATTGGTTTTTTAATTACTCAATTGTGTTCATAAGCATTTGAGGAATATACAGATGAGCTGGGACCTGTACATGTACTACAGCTGGAGCTTGAACTAGTGAAACGACTGGCAAAACCACTGGTGGTGGTGGTGGTATCATTCATTAATAAACAATGGGAAAAGCCTATAAAGATGTGTTTGATCTTTCTTAGCTATGTATATTATGGAGGAAATTCATTATCAGTATCTGTAGTTATTACAATTCCTCTTTTCTGAGGAGGTCCTACAGGATGTTCTAGTTGAGGATCTGCTTGGGGAGTTTTTCTAGAAGAAATGTTGCTTTGAAATAAGTTTGTATTGATTATTTTTAACTCCTTCATCTCCTCTTTTTGATGTAAAAATCATTCTTCAAGTGAGATATATTTACCTTCCACAGTGGAAAACTTAGATGTTATCTGAATTTTACCTTTAACCTTGATAGATACCTTTTAAAGTGGAGGGAGTTAATTATTTGAGGGCAAACCTAGATTATTGGTAAGCCTCTGATTTCGTGTATGAACACCTCCTTAATTTTCATCAGTGTGTACCATATTATGGTTAAGATAATCATCATCTAACTCCTCTGATCTGGATTCATTTTATTTAGGATCTTCTTCAATGGTGTTAATAACATTCACTAACGCATAATGAATTTATGGAATTATCTTAGTATTTTTGTAATATCATCGACTTCTATATCTTCCATGAGACTCAAATATCATATATGATGAATTATTAGGAACTGTTTGATGGATATTTACCTAAATGGAATCCTTGGATATTTTAGTTGTGTGCTCTCTTTGTGTCTTCATCCCTAATCGGGAGTAAACTGAATTCCATTGAGAAGGGGATTGTAAATGTGAAAAAGCCCCCAGCCGTGAAGGTTGGGGTTGTTCCTGTTTTTCTTCTTCTAACTGTTGAATATTATTAAATAAATTTTATGATTGAAATAAACAATCCCCCATACCTACAAGCTGGGGTGGCTTTTGAACTGCTAATGTTGAGATTCACATAGTTCCTTTTCTAATTTTTCGAATTTTGGTTCGGAAACTTACCGGTTTCATTATCTAGAAACCACTCAAATCACTTGTTTTAGAATATTGTTGTTTAATTTTAGATATTTGTGTTATATGATGGCTGACATACTCTAAGTTGTATGAATGATAAAAATTCTCATATGCTTGATGCAAATATAACTCAACAACTTGTTTTCTTTGTCCCTAACACTAATGAGATCTAGTAGAGTCTTGTTCTTGAGTGTACATTTGATTACAAACTAATTATTTTGAATGTATCTGGTTGTGGATAAAAAAAAATCTTGATACCACTTTTGGTTGGATTTTATGATTCTGGAGTTTAGTAAAATTCCATTCCTCAGGTACACCCCATTCTCTAATATGAAGACCATATGGGGTATCAAAAATTAACTGACGTAGCCTCTAAAGGATTGAGGAATTCATGCTGAAGGGTTCTCTACTTCTTTTCAATCTTTGGATGTTGAAAAACTGTGATATATTCCAAGTCAATTTGGCTTTGTAACCATTATATTACATTTACATGATTTTGATATTCATCATATGGTAATACTTTAGTTTTCAAATGACGATGAGTCTTCTATAAGTTGAGGTGTATATCATGAATGCATTCATTGCAATAAATTCCATAATGTATTATTGAGAAATTAAAAAACTATAGAACTTGAATGGTATATCCATTAGCCAATTTTTTCCCCATGTTTAACATATCTTCCTCATAATCCACTAGAGGTTTCTCCACTTGGTCTGACCAAAGTTGACGCATCTTGGTTTTTTATTAAAAACAATGGAATTAGTCATTTTTTCCTCTACTGTATTGGAAGAAAAATAACCCAAGGGAGGTATTAAGGGACAATGTTCTCTTAATATATCTTCTGGTTGAGAATTTGTTTCACTCGTTAATGACAAGGCATCAAAAATGATTGGACTTGTGTTGGAATGTCCCTCAAGATTAGAGTGGTTTCTCATTACTACATTGTCAATTATATAATTATCTTGACAATACGAAGTACTACTTTTAAGAGAACAGTATTATTGAAAACCATCATGGGGATGACCACCATAGTGGATTAAAGTAAGGGATAAATCTTTTTTCTCATTGGTCTTAAAGCAACTTGGAGGGTTGTTGCTTCTCTCATAAGAAAATAGGCTCTTGGGATTGACCAAATTTTCATGAAGCAAGAGTTTATGATGTTGTGTCTGATAGGGAACTATAGAATTATTGATACCTCTCCCATAATTTGGCAATTAGAGGGTAGAATCTTGAGATAAAATAGATACATGTCTAAGGGATTCAAGAACTCCAACATTAAGAGGATCCTGATTACATCTTGTCTTTAGATTTTCCAACTGTGTTCGGTGAAACCTCCTCTTAGAATCCCTCTTACACATAGTTGGGGTAACATCCTGGGAGAATTGGTTATCTTGGGTTGTTTTATGTGACTGCCTCGGAGTGGTTATTAGAACAGACCAATTACCTTCAATGTGAAAGAGTGTATGTTCCTGATCATGTTGTCCGTATGATATGGGGGAGTATGCCACATAACCCACCTGGACTGAAGAAGAGGTAAGTATCTGATCCTGGATGGCATGACGATATGTCAGCCTAGGTGTGGGGATAGATTTATGTGAATGTTCTCGTGGTACTACTGAATATGTTGTTATGATATTTTATCATGCTTCCATAGTCTGGGAAAAAATTTGTGTTTTCCCATTCACCATTTCTATGATATGTTTGGTTACGTCAACGGAATGAATGAGAATATATGTCAATTACATATTAGTATTAGGTGTATATTCCTTATTCTATCATCACTTTCATATCAATGGATAATGACAGAACTCATGTATGGGGGTAGAGAGTTGAGTTTTCCCCAGATTTTCCATTAGAGCTTTCTAACTAACTTTTCTGGGTGCTACCAAATAAGACTATTGGTAGGCTTGATGAATTCTAGAAGGTGTATGTGTCTACTTGCTGTTTTCCATTAATAATGGTTGATAAAACTCATTCAATAATGAATGAATTGGTTAGTGTATGAAGTTGTATGTTTGTGTTTACCAGTTTCCACCACATTTAACTGGTGGGTTTCAATAACTACAATCATGCGAGCTTGCTGACAGGATCATAATTTGTAAATAGGTGTATGTGCCAATTCATGGTACTCCACTAGATTTCCCTTACAGTATTGGTGAGTCGCTTCTAGATGAGTGTGTTGGGCAGCAAAATTTGGACGAATAAGTCTATATTCCAGATTGTTGTTTTCCATAATTTTAGGTTGATAGAATTCTTCCGATAGGGAAAAAAGTAAGAAACATATTCATCTTGATTGAACGATGTCCCCAGTGGTTTTTCTATCCTTCTTGAGTCTAATAGATCTTGTATAAAAGTATAGAGGCAAAACCCACATCTTGTTAGGGGTTCACTACTACATGATTCTGATTGTAGTGATTGTTGGTGGGGGTCATTGGGAAGGACCCCTTCATCTTTGAATTGAGGCCTTGTGTGACCTCTTGATCTACCTACCTATAGTATAAAACAGGATGATTGTTCTGATCCGGGGATAATAACCCGAAATGATTAAAGATGGTGGTTGGCACTATCTATTTCATGTCCATCGGTCATCGTTCAACGGATGATAGAGGGTTGTTATTAACCTAGGGAGCCTATCGAGCATCCTCCAATGTTGGGATAGTACCATGCCTATGATGGTCCCTTACCAGCACAATGGAAACCTAATGTTGTAGACGTTGAGTGTGTGATGTCATCCTTCAGGTGGATGTTGATATAGCTTGAGCAACAGTCGGGACATTCATGGGTGAAAACTTGAAGGAATCTATTTTGGAGTGAAGGGGGTTATAAGAAAAAACTAAGAACAATAATAAACTCAATTAAAGAAACATCCTTTAGATGGATACATGATTTATTGATTCCTATATCTGGACTTCCTTTATCAATTGATAGGGGCCTTCCAGGTGGGTAACATTATTAACATGGTTATGGATTCATGTTAGGTTAACCATTTCTGTTTTGTAGTTCCTTGAAACATGTGTTTTAGTTTTATGAATCACTTCTTATAGATGGTTTCCATTGGATTTATTAATGGAACTAGAAACAAACAATATTTCTTTATTCAAAAGGGACATGCCTTCCAAATGTAGTAATTCATTATCTTTGATCTTTATGACACTTAGGAATGTGCATTGATCAATAGGATGGGAGTTCAGACTCCTCACACCTTATTGGGGGGAATTATTGTCTAATCTGGTACTCCCTTTATAAATTTTAGATATTTTCATGAATAGTTTTTAATATAACAAGGATAACATAAGTTTACCAATGAATTTTCAATCACTTATTAACATGTGTATAGTATATAATCATCTGTATGTATTGGAGGTTCGTCATTAATGAATATATCTATATGTATTTGTGGTTCTCCATCAATGGTATACTTCCATATAATATTTTTATATTCTATTAATCGTCACTTTGATGATAGATGTTTTTAAGCAACTCAACGGGGAAACCTAGAATTCATGTTCATCTATGGAGATAAAGGTTTGTTTTGATATTGGGATCCTACCCATAAGACATGCTACCTATGTATCCTTGTGAAATAAATCAGAACGCTTGTAGTTTAATGCCTCTTAATGGGACACATCATACAATTTATGTTTATACGATAAGGACCTAACTGTACTATTTAATGACATGAGGTAAGGAAATCTAAGAGAATAGTTATTAGTTAATGTTTGGTGTGGGAATTATGTTGAAGTAGCCCAAGGAACATGGAAGGATTTGGGTTTCCAAGTAAGATAGACTCTGTTTGTAATATGGCCCAAGGAGAACAAGGTTGATTTGAAGTTTTGGGTTTGAACCTCATGGTGGATTCCTACGTATCCCATTTGGATGGAAATGAAATCCCCCGTAGTTTGTTAAGGCTCATATGATAGTATATTCTTTTAGGATAAATGAGTTTGGGATAAATTCCTGAAAAGGATGCCATGGTGATTTTGGGGTTTAATTTTGTGCTTACTCCTAAGAAATATTCCCAGATTGAGGGATTAGGGATGGATTCCTAAAGAAGAAATCCAATGATCTCAAGACCTTATAAGGATTCCTACATATCCTGGTTGGAACATGAATCAGAGTTCTCATAGTTCAAGTGGTTTTGAAATTTTTGTGATCATGAAAAATCTCTAAGCCCGTGTGATTCATGCTCAGTGTGACAAACAAGAGGATGTCAAAGATTCAAGAAAGGAACCCACACTTTCCCTCCGCCACTGGTGGATGAGGGTGTGCCTATGAAGATGAAGGTGGATGAGGTTGAGTTGACCCAATAAGTGGGTGAGGTGACGAACCTTTCCAATATTCTCATTACATTGGTCAAGTGTCCAATTAAAGGAGGTTATGAAGGTGAAGGAGGTGGAGAGAAGAAATACTGAAACCTACTTCTTGAAAGGTTATAGGGAATAAATTAGGATGACTTCACTAGAGAATCTCAATATGGGAAGAAGACGTATCTTTTTCTTGTTTGGAAAATAAAGAATGAACCATACCTTTCCTACCAGAGACATGAGGATCCGAATCCTAGAGATGAAAAAGTGGGGAAAAAACCCAAACCATAATCCTCTAAAATAGGAACTTCCCAACACTACTCCTGGGTGAACGTTCGATGTGACTTTGGATATAAAATCCTACAAACACTTCTTGAATCCTAAATCCATTGTGAAAAAATTTGGGAAACCTCTGACTACGAATATAAAAACCCAAATAAGAGACACTCTGATGTGCCTTTCCAAAATGTTTGATATGTTTTGAGGTTTTGGTGGAGGTTTCAACATAGTCTATTTTAGTTAAGGGAACCAAGGAAGGATATACCATTCCATGAGTGGCCTTAAAGTTGGTACCTAAGCTGAAATGTAGGACTTATATACAAATCGTTCGCATATGTACCCCATGTAGGTTTTCCAAGTAGGTAGCCTACGTAGTTAAGCCGTGTAGCTGTACCACCCATGTGTGCCACGTAGGCCCTTATGATGACTAAAAAAGCACCTCACATCAGGGAACCAGGCCTACATGAGGTTAAAATTGTGAAAGTCTTTCAAATTATTCTTATTACATATAATTTTCTCTTCTATTGTATTTTTATGGAGCCACCTGTGATAATTGGAGGGCTCAGAACAAATGATCTACACAATGAGAGCTTCAAGAAGTCCTTCATCTTTTTCATTATTTGAAATGGGGTTCTCAAGGGTCCTATTTATTGGCAAGGAGGGGACCATGGGTAGAGGAGTTACTCTACGTAGGTCCTCCATGTAGGTCCTACGCCTAGATGTGAAAAAATTACACTACTGTGTAGGTCCTCCGTATAGTCCTCTACATAGGACTTCCACGTGGCTCTTTGGCATAAATATTTTCCATCTTCTGAGTTCTATAAATTTTGATTTGTATGTCCGTTTTGGATACATAACTAGTCAAATTGAAGCTATCATTGTGATCTATTTTTTTTAGGTGGTGAATTCACCTAGTCTTCATGGATAAAACATGAAAATTATAATTATTTTTTCATATCCTTTTTTCCATCAATATTTGAAATCCACGGCCTACCCCAATATCTTCTTCTTTCATGATGAAAACATCATTACTCACACTTTAAATTTGTTGTCTATTTGAGAATCATATCTTCAATCTTATAGAAATGTTCATGGAACACATTTAATGGTGTCTAAATGCACTTAATAAGGTCATGTCATGGATGCCTAAGCATTTTTACAGGATTTTATATCCTATGACATAATTCCGCAAAATTATGGCATGAATTCTCACTAACAACACTTAACAGTGAATCTAAAAAAACATCTCAAATATTCTAAAACCATGACAACAAATTATAGTTTAATATACTTATAATTACATAATACTATAAATTGAATTATTATTTCTTAACCATTATTTTCATCCTAGAAACCATCTACAGTTCTTCAAACATCATGATTTAGAATTTTTGGAACACATCATGGAACAATGTTGTGTCATGAAACACATTTTACATTGAAATCTTAATTTCTAATCTTATTATATTCAAACCCCTCATAAAATTACTATAACACAATAAATATTCATTATATTGTAATTTTCACAAGATTGAGGCCTTTTCATTATAATAAACCATTACAGTGTAATGACAACACCATTGTGGAATGATTTTCAAAAACTCAATAAAACATAATTCATTTTCATTATTTATAGATTTAATCAAGATACAACATATCCATTTTTATATTTATTATAAATATTAAATTAAACCAACTTAAAATCTCATGAATTAATCCTCTCACTAAACTAGTCATAACCTGATGTGAGAGTAATCTAATTATTACATTATTAAATAAAGAAATGTTTATGTGATTACTCTAAATACCAGTAAAAAGATCAATTCTATATTAACAAAGTAATAATTTATATCTTATAAATTCCCCTTTTTCAAATCACTTTCTGAGGGATTTTAAATAACCCACAGGGTTATTGAAACCAGCTCCTAGGCTGGCTTGATTTATGAAAAATGTATACATATTATAGTTGTTTTACAATGATAAGAATAGAATTATTGTTTGATTTAGGTATTTATGGACTAAATTACATATTATACACATTTATTACCCATCATGAAACATTTTTGGTTGATTATTTGAGTATGTTTTATGTGAATGAAATGGTTTTGATTTTTATGTTTTTGAAATTTATCATACCTGATTGAGATTATAGTTTTACATTAAAGTACAGTAAGGGGATTCATAATATGATGGGTACTCTATTAAAGATGAGTATGAATTGTCACCCTTAAATAGTTTGGAAATAAAAAATGATTAATATATATTCTGAAGTATATTATTTGATCTTTTGAATTAAAATTTGAGATATTCTTAGAGATACATATTATTTTGTTGGAATTCTATTTTTAAAAAGCTTATCAAGAATTGATTGACATGAAACATTTTCAAAAATTGGATAGTGGATCACCCCCACAATTGATGTCATGAACCATGTCATGACAGTTTGAGAAATGTAGTGACATTTGAATTATTTCTCTCGAGTGGTTTTTGAGTGTCTAAATGTTTTCATATCCTATCAAGAGATCTTGGATAATTTTTTCAACTACTCCATTGGTCACTAAAATAGCTTGTTTACCCTTATAGAAGTGTTTGGTGTAATTTTAGGTCATTATAATCATATTAGAATATTTTATATTTATTTAATTTAATAACTAATTATTTATTATTTATTCATTTGTATTCATTCAATGATATATTCTGTTTTATGTTTTAGATCATAACTATAACACCACAGCTGAGTCTGGAATAAGATGTTTTTCCTAGATGAGTCATAACCTTGAGTTGGGAACCGAGGTCAGGCATGAGACATATTTTTTTTTCTTTATCATTTCCCCTTTTCGTTTTAACTTTTTACTTTATCTATAAACCCGTTAGATTATTGTGTGTCCCCATGGGGATTCTCCTCATTACGGTCTTTAGTTGAGAGATAATCAAGGCATAGAGAGATGCATAGATAGAGAGTGAGGTGTCACTACATAGATCAACATGATTTATATAGTCTGGAGGCATCTGTGGAATGCAGATCTGATCAAAGAGTTAGTGGTTTTGGATGTAGGTAGGAACTTTTATTATTTTCCACAAATCACTATATATTCATTTATTTTATGTTTTAATCATGTTTTTTGGTTGCTGGATACCCCACGAGGGTCAATCGTGTGAGTTTCATGTTAAAATAGGGGGTTTCGTTAGGTTTGTAAGGGTTACTCATTCATAAATCCTGATCACACAGTGTTTTGTTTTATGAACACATTCAATGTGTTCTTCTGGTTCGAGGAAGATGAGTTTTTTAAAGTTCTTGTCATGTAATTTTATTGTATCTGATGTAGTTATAATTATTCATGTGGTCATGTACTTTTGCATGAGGAGATTTGGGATAAATTTCTGTTTAATCCAGTACACATCATGTAGTTCTACTTGGTAGTGTATCCAAGTACATGGGAAGCGGTAACTTTGAGAATTACATAATGTATATTGGTAGTAGACATTGTGTATTTGTACATGGTAATGTGGTCTAGTAATGGGAAGGCACCCCATGTGAGGGGTACATAGTCATGTAGCAGTACAAAGTATAACTACATGTATGCCTTATATGATTAATAATACATGTATAGAACCCCGGTGGGCACTGGACATATATATGTACATGTCCAGGTACAATTTTTAGAGTACACACCTTGTACATTTCCTGGAAAGGGATATTGGGGGTATTTATTCCATTGATTCATAATTGGACATATAAAGACTGTATTATAATAATTTATATATATATATATGAATATGAATGAATACTTTTATTGTTTAGAGTCTATCAAGATGTATTTTTTGAATAAGAGAGTTTTTAGGTAGGGTTCCTTGGAGTTTTTGTTCAAGAATTCTCTCAGCGTTTAGGTTGTCAGTTATGAGGCCTGGGTGATGGTGTACAATTTCTAATCACCTTGGTTGAGGTTTCTATGTGAGTCTGTTTGAGGTTATTTGTAGGATACATGGAAGAAATATCGAGTAATATTTTGTGAGGAATTGTTATTTTGATTTTTTTTAAGTTTAGATCAAGTCACTTCAGGTCTAGATCGGTAGGGGCCTTTAGGCTGGGTTGATATCATGAGATTTAACATAAAAATGGGTGCTACTGAGTTGATTTTGAGATAGTTATTAGGGACTAGTATAATGAATTTCCTTATGGGAATGTTGATACTTTAGGTTTCACTTTTGGCTATGGTTTAGCTTGCGGACACCCTTCTGGGTAGTTGATCTTCAGGTTGTGAGCCAAGAGGATGAATTTAGATCCTTTTTGGAAGGCTTGGGATAGGGTGTGGTTTTTTTGGAGGATAAACGTGTAGGTTTTCCTTCTTGATATGGTTTAATGGGAATCATGGTGACTTCCCCATGATTGGTTGGCCTACAAGATATTTGGTGATGGTTTTAGAGGTTTTGGTTCTCAAGTTAGGGGGTTAGCTTACCCTAGTTCTCAATATTTTTTACCAACGGTTTTAGGATAGTATTGTTCAGGACAAGATAAGGGAGATTATTTTTGGGATATACCAATATCATGCATTGGAATTGAGATTTATTTAGTTTCTATCCCTTATTTCTTGGTTATTTGTGGTGTTAATAGTGGTAATGGATGATCTGGATGAGTGTAGCCACCATAGTGTTTCTAATCACCCTATCTAGGGGATAGTGGACCATGGAGGATGTCGTTCTCCTTGGCCCTGATTAATGAGTTTGGTGGATGGTCAAGTAGTCTGATAATGATGGGGTAGTTGGTTCGTTAGCCTAGCTATTTTTTTCCGACTTCTATAATATGGATAGGATTCTCCCAATGTTGATAGGAGTACCTACCGATAGTTCAGAACATTCCATTGGAGTCATAGAGTATTGTAGATGTGATTCAGTGGTTTAGATTCCTCGAATTAGATCCTAAGGTCTGTCCTTTGTTCATTTATTTTCATTGGAATTTTGGATCTTATTCTTGAACTAGAGGACGCACTTGATATTGTGGAAGGGTGATCCATGTATTGTAACATCGATAATGGGGGCCAAAGAGGGGGTATATTTACTTTGGGTATTAGGTTAGAACTCAAATATTGTTGTTTTAATTTATTAATACCTATTTTATTTTATTTTTTTCCTTTTATGGGTTTTGTGATAATATTCAATGTTAATCTAGCTCTGTATATAAAATGTTTCATGTGCATTTTATGATAGATGATTTTAGGACCACCATTGGGGGTGGCCTAAAAAGATTTGTTTCTCACCCCCTAAATCTGTACCACAATGTGTGTTCGGACCATACTTTTAATTTTAGGTTAGGAACCTATTATTTAATGATCAAGAAAGATTTCCCATGTGGAGTTTATGGTTTGTTATAGAGTTTTATCCGCAGTCTTGGAGACCGAGTATGTGGTTCGTATCATAGTAGCAGTAGACCCATGCGTATTTATTTTCATTTATCTTATTTTGTATATGGTCATCCAAAAAGGAAACCAATGTTTTTATGTTTTTTTTAACATGATTTTATATGAATTATTCCATTTATTAGAGTTTTTTATGTTTATTTATTTATCTTTTTGCACTCTAATGTTTATTGATGTGTATGTGTTTTGTTTATTTCTGATTTCACTGTCATCTAATCAAAGGGCATAGTCTCCCAACAATATATTTTTAGGATATTTTCAGTATTCGACAACCTATGGTGTCTAGGTATGTGCTCTTACGAGGTTGTTGTGAGCTAGATCAGGTGACGGGTTAGGTTGACTTGGGCCAATTCGTAATAGTGGGTATATTTAGTTGAGATATGATTTATGAAACACCAAGCGTTTATTCTTATGAAGGAGATGCACAATTATATTCAGTTGACCAGGATGAGAATTATAATGGATAAAAATTGTCAAAAACTATTATGTATTATTTATAACAACAATTATTTTTTTGGAAATTTGTTATTCTTGTTAGTATTTCTTATGTTGGGCCATCATTTATTTGAAAAGTAGGGAATTTTGTCTCAATGGTATAAAAAACCATTTTAGGTTGTGATAAGAATTTATTAAGTTACATATCATATGTAATTTCTATAATAGTATGAGTTTATTCATTGTGTTTTTCAACTTTCTCAATTGAATAATTATCAACCAAATTTATCTCTTCTGTTGAATTGGGAGATTATTGATTTTGGAAAAATATGCATCATTTTTCAATAAATATCATATGTTAATTGATAAAAAGGAGAAAATATTATGGGTATAGTGTATTGTATTAGTTTTTTATGGTGAAATCAGGATAACATCACAGAATATTCATAAAATGGAGAGAAACATATATAGTATATTTAGAAATATTTGTTTGTGTGGTATGGCGTTTGATGACTTCCTAGGGGAAAAGTCTTATGGTGGGAAGAGTTGTAATTACATTGATCTGGTATATATGTTTTATTTTTAGTTCTAATGAATTTTTTGATAAAAATCTGGATTTTAAAAATGTTTTAGGATAAGTCATGGTTAGTTACACAATTTAGTTGTTGTGTGGGATAAAAATAAAGGTTTAAATTTAAGCTAATAGCTACCAAAAGATTTGGCATGTAGTTTTCATATGACTCCATTATTTTTATCAACGCATCCAGCAGGTCTGTGCACGTCCTAAACAGAGCATTGGAGGTGTATTTTCATTTGAGTGGTCAGATCATAACCAAGAGTGAAGGAAACTTCTATATCTCTTACACATGCTCTGACAGGAATTTCCCCAATGTGGGCCATATTATGGGCATGCAAAAAGAAAATATTACCATATTGTATCTGGGTGCCCCTATCATGCCGAGGCCTCTACGTATTCGCTATTTTGACTCCATTGTTTTTAAAATCACAGAGATGGTTCTTAACCGGAAGATCTATTATTTTTCCTTTGGAGGCAGCATCGCCTTGGTGAATAGTGTTCTCATGGACACCCGGATTCACGCTCTATCTGCTATTAAGGTACCTAAAGGAGTTATCCGCAACATGGACATGATATTTTCTGGATTCATCTGAGACCCCATGAATTAGGGAATAAAGCATTGAGATTCATTTCATAGGATGGAAGGACCTTTAAATGATGGAAGTATCAACGTTTGAATTCTCAGTGATTCCCTTAACTGCATTCATGTGAAAATGGTCTGTGAAGTGCTCGAGAAACGGACGTTATGGGGAATGACCATTCATTCATGTTACGTTGGGAATGGGTGTATGAGGAAAAAATAGGATTCCCCCCTTGGGCGTGTGATTAACCCTCTGGCTACAACCCTCAGACCTCATGCTCGCTAGATCATCAGAATAGGGGATGCCTCTTTTTGGCATGACAACTATTGCGAGGAGGTCATGGGGTACCTGGGTTGCCCTATCTCCAACATTTCTCTTACAGGGGCCAGAAAACACCAACATTTCATCAACTATATTATTGACATGAACCAGAAGGATCTGTATCACCAAATTGAGCTATCTATAGCTCACGATCGGTGTGTATTCACCCTATAATCATATGGCCTCTTCACATCCAAAGATTACCATCGTGTGTCTGTCACGCAAGCAGTGATGGATTTATGGAGATATGTTCCTTAGGATAGTTCCATCAAAAAAAATTCAACTTCATTACTTTGAGAATTCATGACAGAGCCATTCCAACAATTGATAACATAAAACGGTGTGAGGTGAGTATGGCCTCTAAATGCGTCTGTCGTAAGTAGCACAATGGGTAAATTTCAGATCATTTTTTCTTCAACAGAAACTGGGCGAAAGAGATGTGGAAGTGTTTTGGTGATTTCACTAGATTTTATATTCCATACATGGAATACATATCCTTTCATGACTGTGGGTTCCATGGCTCGGATCCTGAGGGCTCGGAGAGAAGATCGTTCTCTTTGGTGTTGCACACAGGCTGCCAGTGCATGTGGTGGGAACATAATTAGTAGATACATGAAGATGTTGCCACAACTGTTTGAACCATAATTTTTTGAACTAATATCCTACTACATGATATGGATCATGTTCTTAGATCTTGAAGGGAGACCCCACCTTTCAACGGCTTCTTCCAACTGTGCACAATCCCCCCGGTCCCCATTTAGTCCTCTGGAAATTGGGTTTCCTGGAACCCCCTCAGCATGGTTTCAATCTCTAAATAGACGTCTTCTATATTTCAGGTCACATGAGTGGTATGGATGGCATTCGTGACTGAAATGGATCAGTAATTCTTTCTTTTTCAATCTATTTGGGTAATGGTACATCACTTCTTGCAGAGGTGAAGACCATGCTGACAGGTCTCTATGTGGACTTCCAAAGGGGTGTAGAACCAATAGAGGTGGAAACTGATTCCATGATAGTTTCTAACACTCACTAGGTCCTCAAAAGTACTCCTTGATCTGACAGTTATATCATTAAAATGTGTCAGGGTATCCTTGGAATCAACACTAAAGTGTCCCATACTTGGAGACAAGTTAATGAAGCTGCATAATATCTAGCCTCAATTGATAGTTATGGACTAGAGGATCTTATCATTCCCACCCCTCAATGTATGAAACTAATGGGGATAAAAATTATTATAGGGGATTCCCTTGTCCATCACAATTTTATACACCAAGAGTCTCTTCTTCTCTATCCATCTTGTGCATCCCCTTGTATGTCCCATTCTACTCCGTGAATAAAATTTTTCATGATGACGATGATGTATATTTATATGGTATACTAACAAAATAAAGTGATACTATCTAGAAAAAACCTTAGAATATTAGGTGATTTTCATAATACAATAGAATTTTATTTTGTGATAGCACATACTCAAAAAGGATAGTGGGTGGAAGATTGAATTCAAGGAATTTGATTCCCAAGATAGATGTGATTTAGCAAAGGAACACATTCTATATGTATCTATAAAATATGTTATTCCTGTAAAATAAGAACTGAATAGAAAAACCCGATATGTTATAGAACTAACGTGATATGTTTTTATAGTCACTAATGATAGTGTCTCGTTATTGATTGAAAAATATGATCCTCTTTCATAAAATTAGGAAAAATAGAGCTTTGAAACTACAAGATGGAAATAAAGCATGAATTCTGGAATGAATTCTATATATTAGAACCCTGTTTAGGTTTTTGTCGACCATCTAGATAATCTAAAACCAATTAGAAAAAATGTTAACTCAATAGAATACTAGACATGGAATGTAATGTGAATATATATAATGGGTGAAAAATGTGTGATGGGTTTAAATATAATCAATGCATTGAATATGAAAAAAATTCTCTTGTTTCCATGTTTAAATCCATTAAAATTATAATTACTATAAAATAATTTAATGATTATAAGATTTTGTATATGTATGTTAAAACAACCTTCTTTAACAAGAACCTTTAGAAAGATGTTTATATAACCCAACTTGAAGGGTTTATGACTCTAATTAATTCGAAAAATATATGCAATTTACAGATATCCATTTATGGATTGAATCAATCTTCCAAGTCATGGAACATTAAATTTGATAAATCTATAAAATAATTTTGTTACAAAACAAACGAATGTGATACATGTGTTTACTAGTTGTTTAGTGGGATTGTTGTAATTTTCTTATTTGTATACAAGGATGAAATTTTACTTATTGGAAATGACATACCAGTCCTATAGTCAGTTAAGCACTAATTGAACAAGTTTGTCTCCATGAAAGAATTTGGTGAGATGACATGTATTATAAGGATCAATATCATTTGTTATATATTCAAGTGTCTACTTAGACTAATTTAAATTAAATAATTTGATCAGATACTAAATATATTTGGTATAAAATAATCTAAGAGGGGATTGGTTCCAGTATCACATGGTATACATCTTTCCAAGAAAATACATCCTCAATCCCAACCTGAAAGAAAGATAATGAGTAAGATATCATATTCTTCTGTGATAGGATAAATCATCTATGTCATTTTATCTACTAGGCTTGATGTTTCATAAACATTGAGTATCGTTGGATGATATGAAGATGATCTAGGTAAACAACATTGGTATATTGCTAAGGATATCTGTAAGTATCTCACATGCACTAAGGAAATTCTCCTCATGTATGGTGATGATAATGAGGGATTTATCATGGTTTATATTGATTTTAGCATTTAAATATGTCAAAATTTGATGTATTTCTGGTTGGGATATGTATTCAGAATCAACAATGGTGTTGTGAGCTAGAATAGTTCAATAAAGATGGTTTTTGCTGATTTTATGGTGGATTTTGAGTATATAATGGAATATTTGTGTTGTTCCTAGTAGTAAAGACCCTATCACATTATACTATGATAATACAACATCAATGGATCTCGTAAAGGATTCATGGATACACCAAAAAATAAAAAACATAAAATATAAGTATCAACTTCTGAAGAATTTTTTTATATGGGTGATGTTTTTGTGTAAAGAGCTTCCACAAAAGAGAACATGGTGTGGCCCTAGGATAAATCCATATCATTGTATAAGCGTAAGTATCATTTGATAGCTAATAGACTAAAATTGGATAGTTATTATTTGTAGTGCACGATGGGGTTTTTTGGAGTTGGTTCCCTTGAACCAACATATATATATAATTTATGATCACATGCATTTATTAATTTGAATATTTATTAACTCTTTATCACATAATGAGTTTTCTTTTTCATTACTTAGTATGTGATAATTTCATAAGATTAATTATCGCAATGAACAGCCAAAGTAGTTCCCCATTCTGATGAGTACCTAAAAGTGCCCCAAAATTATTCAATAAATATATATTATATAGGCAGATGATATTATTTATCAAGACACAAATAATATAGGCTATTAGTAGTGGATACTCATAAGACATTAAGTAACTTTTCTATGTTGTACACTGTATGTAATTTTTAGTGTAGGATATAGTGAAAGCACATCCCTCTAGTAGGAAATACGCATTAATATTTTTCATTAGATGTTCCAATTTGTGGGTGAGTATTTATCCTTATACATTAATGTTGTTATTAATTTATATCATTAGTCATTTATTTTGATGTATTAATGAAAACAATGATGACACAAGTTTGTGGAAAAGATTGAAATATTGGGTGTGTTATGACAGATATTTCATTAAACAATATCATGAGAAAGGATTTTCACTTTTTATTCATTAATAGAATATGATATCATGGACCCCTTGATAGGAATAGAATAACCTAAATAAATCCATGAACACGGTGTTATGTGGGTGGGATCATTTTCAAAAAGAGAAAGAAAAATACACCGAGCACATAGGTTGATGACACCATCATGTTACCTTCTTTATTAGAGAATTCATGATAAATAAATTAGATTACAGAATTGAGCATTAATATGAGGTTTTATTTCATTGGGACATTGAATTCACTATATATGGATTCCTTGTCCTATTTATAGACACTAACCTTGGACATTATAAGGTTCCACTAAATGCTATTTAAAAAATAGGTCTAGAGGGTTGCACACTAAGTGAATCCAAAATTTCAATTACATTTTATCTTAATTTCTAATTTTGTAATAAATATTACTCTCGATTTGTGGAATAATAATTATTCAGGATTGGTTGATAGTAAAGATGTAATACTTTGTTATTTGTAAGAATAAATATGTTAATTAAATACTAATAAATATTTATTCATAAGATTAGTGAATATAATATTTATTATATATATCAGTGAATAATGAAATAATATTGTCTTTTTAAATAAATAGTCTTTATTCAAGGTTCGATAAATATTTAGAAGTGTTGAAATTTGAGTTTAATAGTCCAGTTGAAAATTATATATTAAATATCATTTAATTAAATAATTATTTATTTATTTAACAAATGATATGTATATATCTATTGGTATTTCACATGCCAATAAAATAATAATATTATTCATAATATTATTAGAAATTAGTTTCAATAAAGAATATATAATTGGATGAAGACCGATATAAAATTATTAACCCAGTTATATCTTTATAAATACCCATTTGTATCATTTTCTAGGGTATCTGCATGTTTTCTACAACAAATCTATAGAAAAAACACTAAATCCCATAAGATAATCCACTAAAGAGCGTGCTCAATATCAAGAGATTCAATCATCCTCCAAACTCCCAATCCTTCAGTTAATCCTTAATAATTTTAAATCCTTGAATAGATTATTCCAAAAATCAATGATGAATGATAAATGCTATCAGAAATGACCAAACTAGAACTAGAAGATTCTACGATGACGTTTTGATATTTTGGAGCACATGTAGATCACCACTGAATGGAAATATTCCCTTGGGTCGTATAATGGAACATCTATATGATGTGAGTAGTTAATAAGTCATCAGCCTAAGAATAATTGTAATATTATTTAATTCTAAATCTATTTATAATTTAATTATAAATTTAATGTGATGATCATTCCTTCAATATAGTTTGGAGTACACACTGTGTACCTAGTTTCCAAAGGTAGCCATGTACTGGCCATGTAACTAATGAGTACATGGCCATGTGGGGTGACCTAGAGATCACCTAAAGCCTGGCTCGGTAAAGGCATATACACATCATGTATCATTAAAGAACAGACCATGAATTTTAATTTTTAATTGTCATATTGGACCGGGGTCATGTCTAATCGATAGATTCGTCTTCCTATAGCATCATATTGTCAAGGAGGGATAGATATCACTGATTCTTCTTTAACCACCCGTTTTTCTATCTTTTCAATGAATCGAACACCATTTATTACAATGAAATCACATTGGATATTTCTTCTTTCCTTAAGATCCTCTTATTTTGATTTATCATGTTTTGTGAGATATCCTTGCTTTATCATTTTTTGATGATTTTACAGACCTAAAGAATTCTAGGATGATTCAAAGGATGAGGTTCATATATATCAATAGTACAATGTTGAGGTTGGATGTTTGTGACTTTTCGTAGATGTCATTGATTTATATGTGGAAAAATTTCCAAATACCCCTGTTTAGGGTATTGCACGTTTAGGGAAGTTAACCGTATTCATGCCTGATATTCTTTATTTTGTTGACTATGGGTTTTTTATTATGAATAGGTTTTATTACCTTGCTATGGATGTGTTTTTCCATGTTTGTTTGATATTGATCATTTGGTCTATAATTTCCAGTTAGGAATTTTTTATTTCCTTTCCTTGTACTGTTAGGATAAAGTGATTATTATATGACATGATTATAATATGAATTGTAGATGTTTAGCCAGGTAGAATTTGAGTTTTACTATGACATATGGATATCATTTGTGCACGGTTTAAATACAAAGGGCAGTGAGAAAGTGGTTTAGTTAGACCATAAGGGGAATGGATGATGAGGGCTTTCTCAGAGTGTTTGTTATACTTTTCATGTTGCGAGACCACAAGATGGATGTAAACGAGTTATTCCTTAGAGTGTCTGTAGTTCCATGTTGCGAGACCACTGGGGGAATTAAATGTTGACAGTAGAGAGTCTGTAGTTTACCCTTATGAGACCACATGTGGAATTGATTGTGAGTTCTTCCTCCTAGAGTCATTGTCTATGATGAACCAGAGGGGTTAGAATGCGAAAATTCCCTGAGGGTTGCTTGTGATTGATTTGTTGAATAATTGGTAAATGTAAATGAATGTTATTGAAACTATATGATTGTTCAATATGAGTAATACCTTGTTTATTACTTCATTTTACATATTTTCCTCATATATATATATATATTCAATGACAGTTCGGCGCAAGTCTTCGGGTGGTTGCCTACTGGGATTCGTCTCACACCTATTTTGGTTTTGTTTTTGGGACCAAACGGAATATATTTTTTCAGGTATATATAAGGGAAAACACCAATCTGCCTCAGGTACATTATTGTTCTGGAGCTAGGGAGCATGAGACCAAGAAGAGGCTTGCGATGATGCTGTTGTTTACTTATTTTCATTGTACTTTTTTTAAGTACTGGGTTTCCAACATTGTGACTTTCTTGGATGCTTTCCTAAACAAATGTTTCATGCATCATTTATATATGTGCTCCAGTTGATTATTACTTTTAGTCTTCCACTATTTATTAATTATATAGTATTACTTCTTCTGCTATTGTATATTATTTTCATTCTGTTGTGTTACTCTTCCAATGTGGTCATAGTTTCTCCACTATCACACCCAAGGCCCTCGCTTCTAGTCGACATCCTCTAGAATTTGGGAAATGCTCTTGATTCCATGTGACCAACTCAGTACGGGGCACCTTTGGGCAGCACTAGGAACCGAGACATTACAAAATGGTATCATAGGTATTAATTTCTTCTCTGAATTATTTTCTAGAGCCTATTGATATGGATGCGAAGGAATATGCATATGGTAATAAGTTGTTCCCAAGATTAGCTAATCCGAGTATAGGGAAAATACAATATGCCTTGAATATTTCAATTTTTAAGGTTTTCAAATTATTATAGTTCATTTGATTTCACCATTGGGTGATTCACATGTTTTGTGCTCTTATCATGGATATTATTGAGGTTCTATTTCTGTTGAAAACTGATGATATGAGGTTATGCCATCTCATGCATCATATAGGAACTTGCTAGATATCACATGTCATGCATTCATGACATGTCATTTTGGGGGAATTCCTGATTTCATGTTGGTGTGATGGAGGTTGTCAGAAATATGAATGTTGATTTTACATATGAATTGGTAGAATACATTCTAATTAATAGGGTATTTCTAATTGTGTAAGGTTTCTTTTGACTTAATTCAAAACATTGGTCCCTGAGGATTTATGGGCCCTCAGGGATCAGAATTTTCGGGATCATTTAGTTTGCTGCACTTTTATACTTATTATGTGACATGAATATGACACCAAGATTTGATTCGTAGGGATTATGGGCCCCAAGGATCAGACTTTTGAATTTTAATATTCATTTAAGTGTTTTTATGGGGTTCAAGAGTGGTTTTGGGGCTTAGTATCCAGAAAAACCTAGGATACACAGTGTGTATTCATGAATACATGCCATGTATCCTTATGTTTGGGATGGAAAAACTTTTCTTAAGTACACGTCATGTACTATATTTACATGCTATGTAGTTTTTTACCATGTGACTAGTTTTGTGAGCAGGAACACAGTTTTGGGTTTTGTTTTGCGAAACATGTCGTTTACTGGTATTACACACTATGTTATAGTGACCATGTTTCTGGCCATGTGAATAATGAAATGGGTTGATGAAATCCTTCTAGTACATGATATGTTTGACATAAAGATGCCATTTACAATCGATCATGTCACTGACCGTGTGACTAACGACACATATGGTAATAATTTAATGGGTACACTCTGCGTCGAGGGATCATGTGCCATGTAGAGTTACCCAGGTCGGAGTAGTGTGTATTGTCGTGTAGAAGAACTCAGACAGGGGAAAATATTCAAGTGCACGTCATGTATGAGGATGAACATGCAATGTGTAAGGGTGTTACATGACCAAGTCTAGAATAAGTACATGCCCATCTAAAGAGTTAAGGGAAAATTCCGTGTATGGGTCATACACACTGTGTATCTGTGTTTTAGAAATAATTAATGTCATATTTTTGTAGTTCTTTTCATGTACGTATATTTTTTCATCCTCAATAATCTTGAACTATGATATGTGATTTACCTTGTAGATTCATGCCACTGAGAGGTCATCTGGTTGTATGCCATATATAGGGAAACGATTAGACATCGGCCATTGTAGATCAGGTCCTACCAATAGATCTTCCAGTCTTTCTTGTCTAGGCACCAGCTATCATTCTGGATATAGGTATCGATGCACAGTTCTGAGATGGCTTCATGAGGTTTATATAGACCTTCCTAGGAGAACCACATCCTTCCCAATATTTGGTAAAGTAGACGTGGTTTTTTCAACAACAACCTCCTCCAACTTTCACAGGGGATGGAGGACCTCAGGCTACAGATTCATGGTTATAATCCATGTTGTCTAAAATCGAACACCAGCAGACACATCCAGAGAGGAGTTTGAAGCACTCTATGTACATGTTTTAAATTTTTTTCAAGAGATGGGGGGATGTGACATCATAGGCAGGGCACTAGAAGGGCATGGCTTTGGATGAGTTCTAGCATGCCTTTTATGATTAAATATACCTAGAGAATTTGATGGTCGACCGAGACCAAGATTTCATGAGTTAGGATCAGGGTACTCTTTTAGTCATGGAGTATTATGCTCGCTTCACAGAGCTACAACGCTTCACACACATCCTAGTGGGTGATGGGTTATTCCTGGTTAGTAAGTTTGTGGGTAAACCCAGGCATGACATATTATCTCAGGTGAATATCATTAGGTTGACTTCCATAACTTCTATAGTCATACAATAACTGATAAAAGAGAAAATCCTAATGGATTATGTTGTTATGATCCAGGGGAGCTCGGCATATGGAGTTGGCACCCCTCCGAATGACTACATGGAGTGATGTAGGGAGTCTATGCATGAAGATCCAAGTAAGCAGAATACATATTTAGGTTATCAGGTTGTATGTTACCAGTTCAGGAAGAGCGGGTATATGAGGTCATAATGCCTAAGAGACCCAGTTAAATGCTGATCTTGAGGCTATATGGGTCATCATCAGCATTTCTATTAGGTTTTCTCACCAGCAACTGGTGATAGAGGATCTATTTTGACTCCTCATACCAGAGAAGGACCACCAGTCCCACATTAGTCAAGGAACTAGATTTCATCAGGCCGTTCAAGTTGAGGTAGATGTTGTGGTCGTAGTTGTCTGCTATAGGGTTTTCGACAGCCGTAGGGTGGATAAGCTCAGGGATCACAAACATCTTCACATGGCCATAGTGCAGGTCAGAATATTGCGCTGGGGTAGACTACAGGAGACGGATCGTGGACCCTCTACAGTTATAGGTATGATTCTAGTTTCCTTAGTGTTAGATTCTTCACTATTCAATGGAGGTACATCACATAGTTTAATATCTATTTCTATTGTGGAGAGCCTTGGTCTATATATATTTACCTCTATTGATATCCTGACGTAGGAGACACCATTGGGAACTAGAATCTCTAGTGTATGTCAGATCAAGTAGTGTCCTCTTGAGTTTGGTGAGTTTCACTTCTTATGGGAACTTTATGTCATAGTGATGACGGGCTATGATGTCATTATTAGAATGGATTGGTTAGTTTACATCCAGGATATTGTCAAATGATATCACGATAGGGTGAGTTTTATGTCAACAGAGGGCATAACGTTTCTACGTAAAGGTGAATGGGGTGTCTAGGAAAGTTGTGCTTGAACCGAGCATCATGGGTTAGGAGGAGTTACAACCCAGATCTCTAGTCTGTATCTAGATGTCCAGGAGACTTCATAGAAAAAATTTCCCCCAATGGTGGAGCTTTTCAGAGATGTCTTCCCAGATGACTTTTCAGGTTTGCCTCTATAGAAATAGGTAGACTTTTATATAGAACTAGTGTCAGGAGTGGAACCGGTGTCCATTCCATCGTATAGGATGGATACACCATAGTTACAGGAGCTCAAGAAGTAGTTTGAGAAGTTTATGGAAAAGGGTATCATCTGAACCATTACGTCTCCATGTGGTTTTCTAGTCTTGTTTGTGAGGTAGTCAGATAGTACCCTTCGATATCATGTGGATTACTGGAAGCTAAACCAGTTGATGGTCAAGAACTAATATCCCTTACCAATGATCAACGATCTCATTGATCATCTTCTAGGATACTAAGTTTTCTCAATGACTGACATGAGATTTGGTTATCATCAGATGCATGTTGGACTATTAGATATACCTCTTATAGCCTTCCAGTGCAGGTAAGATATATACAAGTATGTGATTATACCGTTTAGTCTCACGAATGTGCTTACAATTTTTATGGCATCGATGATCCGAGTTTTCCATCATTACTTGAATTATTCTATTGTAGTATTTGTGGAAGATGTCTTGGTGTACTCTCACACTCGACACCACCATTCTACCCATATTGATATCATTTTGAGTACATAAAGAGAGAATCAATTATATGATACGATCTCTAATTTCCAATTTTGAATGGACCTGATTAACTTATTGGGTCATGTTATCTAAGATACAGAAGTATCTATAGCCCTATATAATGTGAGAGAAGATGTTTTGTGGGAGAATTTGAAGAACATATTTTAGGTATGGAGTTTTCTCAGGGTGTCTTGTTACTACAAGTGTTTCATAACTGTCTTTTCATGCTTAGCAGCGCCACAGATGGGCCTGACTAAGAAGGGTGAGATGTACATGTGGAAAGATTCATGTGACTCAGCCTTCCAAGAGCTGAAAGAGAGGTTGAATTCATCACTGATACTTGTTTTTCTAGAGCAACTAAATAGTTACACTACTTACTATAATGCTTTAGGAATCGGTCTAGAAGCATTGCTTATGAAGGGGGAAAGAGTCACTACATATGTTTATCAGTAGTTGTGGAAACATGAGAGGAATTAACCACCACATGCTCATGAGTTGGTATCATCTATTAATTCATTGATATATTGGAGACATTACCTTCTGGGAGAGAATTTGTGGGTGTACACTAACCACCAAAGTCTCAAGTACATCTTTACCCAGTCTGGCCTAAATTTGAGATAGCGAAGGTTGGTTGAGTACCATCATTCTTCTGACATTGAGCATGCCTATATGCCTGGGAAAGGCAACGTGGTTGATGATCTGTTGAGTAGGAGGACTAAAATATAGGATGTTCATGAGGACAGTAGTGAGTAGTAGCTTATGGATCTTCTCTCTAAGATGTATTTGGAGGTGCAAGACAGACATAGGCAGACGTTCCTTTCTTCTATAGCTATTAACACCACTCCACTTGATATATTGAGAATGATGCAGCTATCAGATGTTGAAGACCTAGTTCTAAAAGACTATGGGTTAGGAGATGAACCTATTCCAGGATGGACCACAGGCGAGTAGGATATATTTCATTTTCATAGGTGGGTATGTACGTCATCAGACATACGTGATCAGCTGATGCATGGTTTTCATTCTTCTTTTTGGGCAGTTCATCCGGGTGTCACCAAGATGTATCAAGATCTAAACCTTCTGTATTGGTGGCCAGGTAGGAAGTGAGTTGTTGCATGTTTTTTCACGAGGTCTTGAACCTTTTAGTAGGTGAAGTCGAAGAATCAGTTACTAGAAAAAATTTGGTAGCTGTTACCCATTCCTGAGTGGAAGTGAAAAGATTTCATGATGGAATCCATGACAAGTTTTCCTAATACACCTAGAGGGAATGATGTGATTTGGGTTATCATTGATAGAAAAAAATGTTGAACACATCCCATAGATCAAGGATAACTTCAGTGTTGAGGAGCTAGGAAGGTTTTATGTCTGAGAGATTGTACTTTTACATGGGATTCTGCACTCCATTATTTTAGACAGGGATGCATGTTTCACTTCTCTGGTCAGAAAGGGACTAAAAAGGACATTGGGTACATAGGTACATCTGAGTACAGCTTACCATCCGTAGATAGATGGCCAGTCCAAGGTTATGATACAGTTCTGAGAGGATATTAATTGAGCATATATCCTAGATTTTGGAGGTTCTTGGGAGAAGCTCATACCTTTGTTGGAGTTTTCCTAAAATAATAGTTTTCACGCCACTATTCAGATGTCACCTTCTGAGGTTTTGTACGGTAGGATATTCTTATCACCCCTATGTTGGTTAAAGGCCTGAGAGGTAGTTATTCTGATACCTCATCTTGTCCAGGATACCACATAGGAGGTGGAGTTGAATTAGAAGTGGATGGTTACTACATAGTTACGACAATAGTCCTATGCTGATTGTCGGAGATGACCTCTTGAGATTGAGGTCATATATCAGGTTTTCCTATGTTTCATAAGGCGGTTAGCACACATGTGTATTGAAATGAAGGGAAATCATTCACTAAGATACACTGGGCCATTAAAGGTTTTGGATAGAGTCAATATGGTTGTCTATCGATAGTAGATACCTCATAGGTACCAGTCTATGCATGATGTCCTCCACATTTCTTAGTTATGACGTATCTTCATATACACATATATTATTTTTCAACATGAGGAGGTTAGGTTGGAGGTGTATTACTCATTCTAAAATCATCTTATCTGAATAGTTGATCACAATTCAAACATTCTATGTTGTCGGTTTCTTCCTTTGGTAAATGTTTTATGGCAGCACGGGTGAGTATAGGATGAGACTTGGGAGAGGGGGAAATGTATGAACGCATTTCCTAGAGCTATTTGGGGATTTTTCATTTCCACCTTCTTGTGGATATTTGGGGTCAAATTTATTTGAGGAAAGAAGTTTGGAAGAACCTGTTATTCAATTCAGATATGGATCTTGATTTCTGGTGTTTTTATGAAAAATAAGAGTTTTTTAAATTCAAGTAGTACACGCCGTGTACTTATTAGTATACACCGTGTACCCAGTTTCTGTAGGTAGTCGTATACTGGTCATGTAACGACCGAGTACATGGACATTTGAGGTAACTTGGATACATCATAAAGCAGGGCCCCGTAAAGGCATATACACATAGTGTATTTTTATTTTCAATAGTTATATCAGACCGGAGTCATGTCTAATTGACAAAACCATCTTCTTCTAGCGTCGTCTGGTCAAGGAGTGACAGATATCACTGATTCTTCTATGAGTCCATATTTGGTCTTTCGTTATCTGAATTGAAATCCATCTATTATGTTTGAATCACATCATTGGGCTCTTACTTCTTCTAGATCCTCTTCTCTTAATTTCTCTTCTTCCGTGAGATATCATTGGTGGAACGCTTTTGATGTTTTTGAAGATCTGTTACATTCTTGGCAGATTCAAATGATGGAGATTGACTATATCGATATTAGAATGTCAAGGTAGGTGGTTTGTGCATTTTTATAGATGTCATTGATTTATATGTGAAAAAAGTGCCCAATACAATTTTTTAGGGTATTGTAGGTTTATGGATGTTGAACCTATTAATGTCTGCTGTACTTTTTTTCTTGAGTAGGGGTATATGATTATGAATATGTTTTATTACCTTTATATGGATGTGTCTTCCCATGTTTGTTTGATATTGAACATTGGGTCTAGAATCTTTTGTTAGGATGTTTTTCATTCCATGACTAGTGATGTTAGGATGAAGTGATTATTATATGACATGCTTGTAATAGGCATTGAAGTTATTTAGCCTTGTAGTATTTGAGTTTTAATTTGGATGATGGATATCATTTTTCCCCGATTGTATTACATAGGTACCTGAGAACCTTGTGTAGTTAGACCATTTGGGGAATGGACGCTGAGGGAATCCCTAGAGTTTCTGTTATACTTTTCACATTGTGAGACCATAGGGGTGATGGACTTGTGTGCTCCCTTAGTGGGTCTGTAGTTCCTCATTGTGAGACAATAGGCGTAAGTGGACGTTGAGTGATTCCTTAGAGATTATATAGGTTACTGTTTTGTGACCACAAGGAGAATTGCTGGTGAGTTCTTCCTTAATGATTCATTGACTAAGCTGAACCAGATGGGTTAGACTGTGAGATCTTCAGATAAGGTTTCTTGTGAGTGATTTTTTGACTAATTAGTAAATGTAAATGAATGTAGTTCAAACTATAAGACTGTTTACTCTGATTACTTCCTTATTCATTACATCATTTTAAATTTTTTCTTACAATATATTTATTCATCGACAATTAGGAATAGGTATTTTGGTGTTTTCCTACTGGGATTCTTCTCACATATATTTGGGTCATGCTTTTCGGCCCAAAAAGATTATATTATTAATGGTATAGATAAGATAAATCTCTCTTCTACTGTAGGCACATGATTGATGTGGAGCTGGGGAGCATGGGACTAAGCTGAGGCTAATGATTCCACTTGTTTTTACTTTTTTCTTTATACTTTTTTAGTACTATATTTCAAATATTGTGACTTGTTTGGATTCTTTACTAGATATATGTGACATCTATAATTTATATATGTGCCCTAGGTGTTTATTACTTTTATTCTTCTTTCATTTATTTATTTTATGGTATTATTGCTTCTGATGTTGTTTATTATTGGTATTCTAATGTGTTACTCTTCCAATGAGGGCATAGTATCCCCACTCTCACACCCAAGGCCTTCGCTGCTAGTCAGAAGCCTCTATCATTTGAGAAAATGTGTTTGAATCCATCTGACCAACTAGGTATGGGCACCTTTGGGTGTCACTCAAACCAGTACGTTATAGTTCTGAATTCAATAAATTTTTTATTTAATTCCAATGGTCCGGAAGTTATTCGTCATGTTTGTATCAGATTATTCCTAAATTATGAAAAAAATACGACTTTTTCATGCCCAATAAGAACTTATGTTATATCTAGAACCATCACATTGATCATTAGTGATGAACCATATGAATCATGATATAGTAGGGATGTGTTAGTGATTTGTATCATTTTAGTGATGGAGTTTGAGACATCGATGAAGGATATGTACTTATTGTTGTCAGTTTATTTTATTGTGACTAGAGACATATTTTTATATATGACAGACTCTATTTATATTTAATTTTTTAAAATTTTTGGTTATAGTTTTTTTTTAAATTATATAGGGCTATTGAGTTTGTTAAATTTAGGGTAAATTATTTCCTAAATATAGTATTCTTATCCCCGAACATTAGTGGTTAGTCTTTGATGGTTAGATAGTGTGCATGAGGCTATGTGTTGATCCTATATTGGATCTTTGGATTCAATATATGTTAATCAGGGCGTCACATACAATGACTAATATTCATTTTTGGATATTTTTTGACATGTTTTTCTTGTGGTCATCTACTGCCTTCCCATTAACCACTTCTATTTACCCTCATTGACATTTAATGCGATATAGTATTTCAATACATCCTCTATGTAATATGTGTGTTTAAATATAACCCATTTAATATCTAGTGTTCCACTATGAAATGTGAGAAAATTATAACATTAAAGAATATGTTCCATTTTATGATTATTGTCATAAACTCAATTGAACTCCAATTGAAACTATACAGAATTTAAAAACTGGAAATGTATGATTGGTCATGACAGAAACACATAATTTAAAAAATTAATGTATAGTATTCATAAAAAACAATGAAAAAAATATTAAAGAAAAAAAATAGACTAGAGAAGTATATACAATATAAGGGGAAATTTATCACCATTTCAACAACATATCTCCATATATATAGAGTATATGGAATTTGATCCAATGATTGAGATTAATTTCTACAATATCTAATCCAGTGAATGGAATTACAAAGTTTATAGAAACAAATAGTTTGTGCATATGAGGCATTTTTTTGGAAATGATGATTCCTCATTATTATTATCATAATTATAACATTGATTAAATAATGTTTTATAACACTCCCCCGTGGATGTCATAATTTCATGGAATAATATATAATCTTTACTTAAAAACAAATTTGTTAAAAATATGAAAATCCAATGTAATGGAATCCCATATCATGCTGCCTTATAAAAACCCTTTCTAGGAAAACCCAGTGGAAAAACCTGATGAAGTGGAAAATGGCGTAGCATCCCCAAATCCCCCTGATAATATAATTTAATGGTTCTTTTGAAAAGTAATTAGTATAATTATTTATTTATGTATTTCATACATTTGAAGAATACCATAGGTAATAATGAATTATCCCATCGATGATTATAACATATGGGGAAGACAAAAATGTTTCAATTAATTATAGATATCAAAAATAATTTATAACAATCCCTTGGATATTTTTTATAATGTATGATTGGCTCATTAAAAACCTCATCATGGAAATACCCTTTAGGGTAAAACCGTTGATTAGGGAAAAATATTATACAAACATTGAGTCCCCATAGTGTTGCCTTATTAAAAATATTATCAAGAAAAAACAATATGAAAAACATGACTAAGGGAAAGAGTAAATATATTACATCTCCCTCTCATCACTACATAATTAAACTCCTATAAATTTCATGATCAATTCATTAATCAAAACATTCAGTTTTTAATTTTTGAATAATAATAATAATTTATACCCTTTTGATTTATGTAAATAGGGAATAAAATTACCTTACAGCATAATGTTATTTCATTTTTACATACAAGGAACTTATGCACATGTGCATGAATATCCTTTAGGGATAAATAAATTTTTCATTTATATTTAATACTTAATGAATAAATAAATTCTTTATCAATACTTCTTGTATAAAATATATCACACTTGAAAGAAAGATATTTACTTATTAATTAAGGGAAAAAACATTTCAAAATTCAATATTCCATTTTTAGGACGATTTATTCAAAATATAAGAGAATTACCTAAAATTTAAAGATAAAATAAGTCATTGATTTCAAAAAACATCAATTTTTAAAAAAAATTAAAAACACCTTAATAATATGATGAATACAATGATTCATACAATCCATGATATGATTGGTTCAATTTTTTATTTTTCCTAATGGATACATGAAATAAAAATAATTTAGTTAACTCTATAATTTTTTGGATTTGGTGAAACTTTCATAATTTTGAATATGATTCAGGCATTTCAAACCCATGGGTGATTTATATAAAAATATATAAATAGACAAGGAATAATATTTTATATAATAATCTTATTAGTATTCAATAGCCTTTGTGGTTTAAATAATAAATCAAAAACATTATATATTGATCATATCATAAGTTCCTATAATATTTTTTTCTAATTATTTTGTTATTGGCCTCTGTTAAAATCCATTTTCATCAATGAGTTTTAAATAATTCAATGATTTAAATATATTGTCAAAAACATTGAATGAGATCTCATTATTTTTATATTACCAATGTCACTTAAAGGAAAATATTTGAAAAAATATGTTTTTTGACATATTTATTTTCCTCTTCGAAGGAATATAGATTTTTTTCTTTCTACTCATGATGAAAAAATATTTTATATAATCATGTCAACTATACTTATGGTGTGTATAATCAAAAAAAAATTGTATGACTTTACATTCTTGTACGTTTTGTGATCATCTTATCAATGGTTCTTCAGGACCATTTTATATATAATGTGTTATGATCAACTTTTTTTAATCAAAATTCATAGAATTTTATATATACTCACCAACATATAATAACACACATGGCCATTTAGTATATGCATCTTTCATGTAGTATTTAAATGGATCATATTCCAGGTGAGCACGCACATATAAAAATCATAATTTTTTCATCATAAATATATATGAAATTCATTTACAAAGTTACTACTAATGATCTATATAAATTCCCCAAAAAATAAGTACCATAATAGTCAGTAAATCATGGTAAATTAATATACATGGGAAGTCATAATAACATAATGGGAATGAATTCATTGATAATTTAGTAGACATATATCCATTAAATAAAATCATCATTATCCCCATAATAGATATCTAATATGTTATCAAAAACATTATTCTTAGTTATACATGAATCTATATAAATCTTTATAATTGATCCTGGAAGGAATAAACCATCATGTCTTATATTTAATGTAACATGATCAATACACTTCTAGTTTACCATTATTTATTTCATTGTACATAAAAAAATCATTATAATCATTTTTTATGAATTATTTTTAAATATCTAGGTACCTCTTATATCCAGTTTCATCTAATTATATTCATTTTTAAGAACATGTTTTATATATCTCATCGAGACAGTAGATTTAAAGTAACATGATAAGTAAACTTCCCATTTACCAAAATTAATCTGATTTTAAATAACAAAAAAGTATAATCACTTTTTATGAATTCTTTTTAAAAATCAAATTACCTATTTTATCCAATTTCTTCTAATGATATTCATTTTTAATGACGTCTTTTATATATCTCATAGAGACATTAGATTTATCATAGCGTTAATAACTTTTACTACCATGTAGAAATATTTTCTCTCTTCTAGAGATGTTATTTAATTTTTTATATGTTTAAATGTGCTTACATGGGAATATAGATACTCATATATGAGTTATTTTGAAGCATTAAATCAGAATAATATTTATTAAATATTTTCTTCAAGATTGATTTATTTAATAACTTTGGAATCTTTCACTATGAATACTCATATTTGTCAACATAGTTTCCACTTATGGTTGTTGATGAATTTATAATATAATCATCATTGGTTAGGCCTATAACCAAGTAGATTATTTTATATTTTGCAACTTATTTCCAAAATATTATTTTAAAATATAACTACCAATGAGTGGAGCCCCCATGTATTTTAATATTGGAGAATGTGGTAGTCAGAACAAACATGGAAGAATCTTCTAAATTCATAACACACACCACATCTCCATCAAAAATTATAATTCGGAATATCAACCTTCAATTTAAAAAATGAAGGTGAAATCTTTTGATCAAACTTAGTCAACTCTGAAAATATTCATGATAAAATTATAAGAATGAGTAACACAAATCCTATCAAAATTTTCAGGAATAAATTAGTTCTCATCATGGAATGAATTAATGTAATTAAATTTACATCAAGGAATTAATTCATTCATTGAATTTCTTGATCCCTGAATTATAATTGAATATTTATCAATAATGATAATCTTGTATAAAATATTATTTTTATTGATTATAATGATAGTTTTTTTAACCAATTTATTTGGTAAAAAAATTTCATAAAATATATTAGATTAAAAATACTATGTAGTTTAATAATTTCATTTATAAACTATAAAAATAATAGAATCCACTGCATGAAATAAAAATGAATTAATTATTTGATATGGTATTGATAATTTGTAAGAACATGATCAGTAATAATATTCTCCTTTTGATATTGTTGTTTATAGACCAATAATTTCATATCAATATTCAAGGATTAGGACAACCCTTCTTTTTATTACAACTTAAACATGATTTATTACATGAAACATCACTTGATACAACAAAGAAGATCGAATGGTTTAGTGTCTTTGGGGCTTAGGATCATTACATAAAAACATAAAACATGAAACACAACATCTTTCTTTAAAAACTTCCTTTACATGACAACTACATTCCATCATACATAGCATTGCATGGGATAACATGAGGACATGCATAAGAAAAGGGTGAGCTATAAAGCCCAGTAAAGGAGTACACATGGAATAAAATGAGGAGTACAATACATGTAAAGCAATAGGCATGTCAATAGAGCATAAGATAAAAATCAACATAAAGTAATGATAAAGCATGATAATCATAACATGGAAATGTGGCAACAACACTTAACATTGAATTAGCATGAGCCCAGGCTCATTGCACATGGAGCATGAGTAAACCCTCATTGCACAAGAAGAACGAGTAAACCCTAGTTGCAGTTGAATTAGCATTAGTCAAAACTCATTGCACATGACGTATCCTTATACTATACTTTACCAAATGCATTGGAGCGCTATAAGGGTGCACCCTTCTTAAACATTTCATTTCATGCATAAGTGTGCCACATGGATCATAAAACATGGATTCATAAAACATAATCATTTATTCCACGAGAAAAGAATGTTGAATTCAAACTTGAAACATTATAATCAATAAGTAAATGTGCATAACGGTGAATACCCTTGATGGAGAAATGGCCATGGTATTCACTACACAATGACATTGGCTTAGAAAATCAGTGCGATTTCGGCAGCATAACGGCGTGACATATGAATTCATAAAAAAATGGTTGATGAGAGATAAAGGAGTTCCTCATCATATTTACATGTAATGTACAGTAATGAGTTCATATGGATACATGTCCCGAAAATTGAAAAAGAATTTAGATTCATGATATAAAAGTATTGCTTGAATGTAAAAAAAGAGAGAGACGTTCCTTTCAGAATTTCGGCATAGTAACGGGTGTACATGGGAGGCATTTAATGAGAGACAAAGGGGTCTCCCATCATTTAAACAATAAATGGTAAGTATGGGGGTGGTGAGAAACCATACCCCAACATTCATAATTGAAATTAAAAGGGCAATACAACTTAAATAAAATTGACAAAAATGAGAAAGGAAGAAAAAACCCTTACTTGGAAGTGTGCTTCCAAAGGCTAGAGAGAGGCTTGTGAGAGGCTTCTTGGGAGCATGGGGCACCATGGGAAGATTCTAGAGAGAGCAGAGCAGAGGTTGGACGAACTCCAAGAGATTTTAGTGAGGTGGAAGTGGGAGCTTGGGTGGGTTTATATAGGAAAGGTGAGGGAATTATTTATTATTTAGGTTTGGGTCCCCTTACATTAAATTAATCCAAACCACAAACCATACCATGTTTTTTGCCCATGGTTTGTGGAAAAGGGAAGAGGACAACATTATTTTATAAGGCCAAAGTCCAAATTTCTTAAAATAATAAGGTTTCTTATGTGGAGGTGAGTCACACTCCCATGGAAATTAATTTAAAAAGGCAAAGTGTTGAATATGTCTTGAGGGGTCCATTAATGCTTTTAAAAGTAAGTCAAACAAACCCAAAATCACATTATATTAATGATAAAACATATATTTGGCGAACATAAGGGTTATGGTATTTTATTACATCACCATTGGGTCATTATGATGTCATAAAACACATTATATATTTAAACGGTATTTAATTTTTACCCAAAAAGTTGACTGTCTCAGAAAATTATGAAAAATTCACCGTTGGATAATTTCGAAGTCCTGATTCTAGAAATGACATTTATTTTATCTAAAAAAATTTCTAAATATATTAATTTTCACTTTTAAAATAAAACCCAACATTTATCGAAAATTCACGGGGTTTGAGAGAAATGGCTTTCAAACCTTAATAAAAATTTTAATTGCATTCATAAAATTATAAGATCATTTATATTTAATAAAAAATAATTTAATATTAAATAAGAATTTTTTATTATAATATTATTTAATTCAAAAATCCCTTAATTTAATAAAATTGAATTCTTAATTAAATAATAACTAAAAACACCATTTGTACTTTAAAAACTATTTACAATGTATCAAAAAATGACTAGAAATTATATTCATTATTATATAGAAAAAAATATAATGTACATGAACATAGTACTACTTATTTGTTACAAAACCCCTTAAAACATCCACATATGACCTAAGGGTAAGGTGTGCGATGGTGACAGACTCTTGGGGTGGTTCGGATAACATCGCTCGAGTGGTAATTTCAATCAACTTCCACTTTTCCCGTAGAATATCACGTTCAAGCTTGACATAATGAAGCTCAGCTTGGTCTTGGTCAAGGGAGAAGCCCAAAGATGCCACCTCTTTTCCGAGCTCCGACAAATGGGCTTCGTATGGGGCAATTCTACTGGATGAGGCCATCGCTTCCTTTGTCTGAGTAAAAAATTGGGTTTGTTAAAGCCTTATATTTATACTAATCATGTGATCACTGTTCAACGACTATATTAAAAAAGGTAAAAATTCATAGCATAAAACCAAAGAAGTTGACATCTTATAAAAACATTTTTCATAAATATACATTTAACTCGATCAAGAGGTATTTTCCATTAATGAATCTTTGGGTCGTTACAATATTCCCCCTCAAGAAATTTCTCCCTCAAAATTTTCCTTTTCCCACACTAAAAAAATGTGGGTAACTCAGCTTCATCATATCCTCCGACTCCCATGTTGATTCTTCAAACTTGTGGTTTCTCCACAACACCTTGACGAGGGGCATTGCCTTATTCCGAAGAACTCTTTCTCTACGATCTATGATCTTTACTGGTTGCTCCTCATAAGAAAGATCATCTTCTAATTGTACCACCTCGGAAGAGAGTACATGTGAAGGGTCCGGTATATACTTCTTTAAGAGAGATACATGAAAGACATTATGCACCTTGGCCATAGTAGGTGGAAGTGCTAGGCGATAGGCTACAGCCCCAACACGATCAATAATCTCGAAGGGGCCGATGTACCTTGGACTTAACTTCCCTTTCTTTCCAAACCTCATGACCTTCTTCCACGGATATATGCATAAAAACACCATGTATCCAACTATAAACTCAAGGTCTCGTCGACGATTATCTGTATAACTCTTCTATCGACTTTGGGCTGCCTTGATATGCTGCTGAATGGTTTTCACCTTCTCTACCATTTCTTCGAACCTTTCTGGTCCAAGCAGCTTACGTTCACCAACCTCATCCCAACATGTCGGTGTTCTGCACCTTTTCCCATACAGGGATTCATATGGTGCCATTTGGATGCTCGATAGGAAACTGTTATTATAAGAGAACTCAACTAGAGGAAGATGTTGATCCCATCCTCTTTTAAAGTCCATCGAGCACACTCTCAAAATATCATCAAGTGTTTGGATAGTCCTCTCGGATTGGCCATCAGTTTGAGGATGATAGGTCGTACTGAAGTTCAATTCAGTATTCAGATCATGTTAAAGACTCTTCCAAAATTTAGAGGTGAATCTTGGATCTCGGTCAGACACAATAGATAGTGGTTATCCATGCAACCTTACTACTTCCCTGATATATATACATGTCAGTTGATCCAAGTAGAAATCCTCACAAATAGCAATGAAGTGTGCGGTCTTTGTAAGATGATCAACAACAACCCAGATTGCATTGTTTCTTTTGTATGTCCTTGGAAGTCCAGTGACAAAGTCCATGTTGATGTTCTCCCATTTTCATTCTGGTATGGGCAATGGTTGCATCATCCCCTTAGAATTATTCCTCTCTACCTTCACTTGCTCACACAACAGGCACTTTGATGTATATTCAGCGATCTTCTTCTTCATATTATCCCACCAAAAGTTTTCTTGGAGATCTCGATTCATCTTTGTGCTCCATGGGTGAATAGAGAAATTTGAACTATTTGCCTCATCCAAAATTCCTTCTTCAGCTCTGGACTTGATGGAACACATAGTCTTCTTCCAAACCGCACAATTCCTTCTTCATTAGCATTAATCTCCGAGGATTTTCCCTTTTTGATCGTTTCCACTTTTTCTTGATTTCCCACATCATCCTTTTAAGCATCCTTTAACCTTTCCAAAAGAGATGGTTGAGAAATCATTTGTGAAAGGATTTATGATGTTACCTTCTTTATGATTCCCACGTCCATCTTCATCAAGTCTAAGAATATTGGATCCTTTTCAATTCTCATCATTGATAGAATCGATGGATCCTTTCTACTTAGGGCATCTTCCAGCTTGTTCGCTTTCCCAGGGTGGTAATGTATTGAATAGTCATAATCCTTTATGAGCTCTATCAATCTTCTCTGGCGCATATTAAGCTATTTCTATGTTAATATATATTTAAGACTCTTGTGGTCAGTATATATCTCACATTTCTCTCCATAGAAATAATGCCGCCAGATTTTCAAGGCAAAGATCATAGCTGCCAACTCTAGATCATGCGTTGGATATTTTCGCTCATGGATTTTCAACTACCTTGAGGCATATGAAATCACTTTATCATTCTACATCAGCACACATCCTAATCCCTTCTTCGAAGCATCACTGAATATCACAAAAAGCTCCCCACTTGTGGGTAATGTGAGAACGGGTGCAGTGATAAGCCTTCTTTTCAACTCCTTGAAGCTTTCATCACATTCATCACTCAAAGATATTGTTATTCCCTTTCGATTTATCTTGGTAAGAGGGTTGGACAATCTTGAGAAATTTCTCACAAATCTTCAATAATATCCAGCTAACCCCAAGAAGCTACGGATAACAGTTACCGATGTTGGGCTCGGCCAACCCTCAATTGCATCTGTTTTGGAGGGATCTACAGATATCCCATTTCTTGTGATGATATGGCACAAGAATGAGACCTCCTTCAACCAGAAGTCACACTTTCTGTACTTTTCATAGTGCTTCTCCTTGGGCAAAGTCTCCAGTACAGTTCTTAAATGCTCCTCATGTTCCTCCTTGGTTTTGGAGTATATTAGAATATCATCTATAAAGACTACCACAAATTTGTCAAGGTAATCTATAAAGACTCTATTCATTAATTCCATGAAGATTTTTGGAAAATTGGTGAGTCCAAAAGGCATTACTATGAATTCGTAGTGCCCGTATCTTGTACGAAAAGTAGTCTTGGGGACATCTTCCTTCTTCACCCTTACTTGATAATATCCCGACCGCAAGTCCACCTTGGAGAAGTATTGTGCTCCACCCAAATGATCGAACAATTCATCAATTCATGGGAGTGGATACTTGATCTTTATCGTGATTTTGTTATGTTCACGATAATCGATGCAAAGCCGCATTGACCCATCCATCTTCTTGACGAAGAGGACTGGTGCACCCCATGGTGAAGCACTTGGGCATATAAACCCTTTATCCAGATTCTCCTATAGTTGTTTCTTCAACTCTTCAATATCAACAAGAGCCATTCTATATGGAGTCTTGGATATTTGTAACGGCCCAGGTATAAGTTCAATTGAGAACTCAACATCTCTTCTTGGAGGAAGACCAGGCAGTTCCTCGGGAAACAATTCCGCGAATTCCCTTACAATAGGCTTTTCATCAAGGATGGTTTCTTCTTTGGACTCAATCATCTGAGCCAGATACGCATGCTCATAGGGAAGTAATATTCATGCTTAATATGATGGAGCTAAAGGAGATTCATCTTCCTCCTGACACTTATAAAGAATCGAGGGTCGATTCTCCATATGTAGTGTGATTTCCCTCTCCCGAAAAGTTATGTTGGATCTATATATGGAAAGCCAATCCATGCCAAGAATTGCCTCCAATTCCACCAAAGGGAGTATGACGAGGTTCACCGTGAAATTCAATCCAAAAATTATAACAGGGGAGGACTTATATTTATGGGATGCAATGATTGTCCCATTTGTCGTACTCACCGACATCTTTACTTCCATGATTTGTGGTGGTGCTGGGATTGTTTTACTAAACTTTTAAGATATAAAAGAATTTGTAGAACATGAATCAAAAAGTACGTTTTCTATTCTTGAATGAATAACTAGCGTGCCTATAACCACTTCGTTGTCGGGGTTCACTTCGGCAGAAGTGATGGAAAAAGCTCTTCCTTTCTGTCTTGGAGGTTGTTGGTTGCCTCCAATAACCCTTGGATTAGGGCACTAATTCGCAAAATGACCCGGTTCTTTGCATTTATAGCATTGACCAATGGGTTGAGGTTTGAACGGAGCGTTCCTCTGCTCTGTCGCAGCCGCAGGTCCTTCTTGCCGACAGTTAATAGCTAGGTGCCCTTCTCTTCCACACCTGAAGCATTTTCTCTTCCCCTTAAGGCAATTTCCAGGGTGCTTCTTTCCGCACTTTTGGCAAGTGGGGTGCTGGAACTTCTTAACGCCATTGGATTTGTCCATCGGACCACCAGAATTGAAGCCCACCTTATGCTTCTTCTCCGCATGATACCCATGTGATTCTCCGATCTCCATTTCGACCTTGAGGGCACATCAGACAATTTCCTCATAGCTGTCGAAGTCACAGATCGCTAATTCTATCCACAAGCTAGGCTTCATCCCACCAAAGAAGCGGTCAACCTTGCATTCGGGGGTAACGACAAAGCTAGAGGCGTATCGTGCAAGCCTTGTGAAGTTTTCCTCATATGTTCCCACAAATTCTTCATCATTTCGCTTGAGGGAAAGGAAGTCCCTTTCCATCTTAATATGGAGGGTGCGCCGAAAATATTTATCGAAAAACATCTTTCGGAATTCCTTCCATTCCAAATCCTCGATCTCCTCCTCAAGCTTCATATTTTTTTATCAAAGTCCACCATTGATTAGCTTCACCCTCCATACGATAAGCCTATAAGAGAACCTTCTCTTGTTTAGAACATTGGAGGATGGAGAATATCTTTTCAATGGAGTTGATCCATTGTTCAGTGATCGTTGGATCAGATGATCCACTAAAAGTAGGAGGCCTTTGTCTCATGAAGCTCTCGATAGTGACTTGTCCTTTCTTAGGGGGGGTTTAACGTTCCTATTGACCCATGTTTCTATTCAAAACTTGAGTTAGCTGAGAGAGAAGTGTGAAAAAGTTCGTGATTCCCGCTCCCATTGGTTTGGGCATCTCATTAGTACAATCATCAGACAGATCTTCACAATTGTTGTTAGCCCAAGTCCTCATATTACTGGCCAGTAGCTGGAATAAAAGGAATGTTAGGGGAAACACATAAAGGGTAATCCAAAGACAAAAGCTGGTCGAAATGATTCATCCCTTTATCTCTTTCGGGACTATTTTCTCTAGGATTTTCTTGTAGATCTTCTCTTCACAAGGTTACCTTTTACTTGGTTTTGTAGATTTCACCATGACTATAGAATCTCAGAAAGGCTGGATAGGTCTATGGCTTCGAGCGACTAGATGTAGAGTATCCCATGGTATTCGGTTTCTTATTATCCTCTGCTCTTTTCTAATCATTTCCCTATTTTCTTCAACCAAAGGGGGTACCCTTGGGTGATAAACCAATGTGTATTTTTCATTTTGATTTCATGTGGAACAAAAATGATAGCTGTAGGGATGTTATTGAAGCTGGTTGGTCCTCATCTCACGGCCATGTTTGGGACATCAAAAAGAAGGTTTCTACATAGTTTCATCACAATACTTGACAAAACATTAAGAATTTGGACCATTGAATTCCCCGTATTAGTAAATCACTAGTTATATTCTAGGAAAAGACCCCCTTTTTGTTTCTCTTTTCAGGAGGTTATGTCTCTGAAAAAGAAGATGGATGAAGCCCTTCTAAATAAACAAATCTATTGGTTCTCTAGGTTAAGGGAATAATTTACTAAACAAGGTGACCAAAATTATATGTAATTACATCATAAGAACTCTGACAGAATAAGGAAAAACCTCATTCTAATGTTAGAGGATGGTAAAGGCAACATTACTTCTGATGAGATAGTTATTCGGGAGGTGATTGATGTTTTCTATAAAAAATATTTTGGTTCTCAGAGAGGCAAGCCCAAGTGGACCTTCTATATTGTGTGAAGCCTATGGTGATAAGGGGTATGAATTCGAATCTTGAGGAAGATATTTTGAGATAGGAAATTGTGGAATCTCAGAAGAGAATTCATTCATCAAATGCTTTAGGTCTTGATAGTTACCACACCCTATTCTTCTAGTGGTTTTGGTATATATTTTGATAAGAAATAATTTCTCTAATTCGGTGATTATGGGAGGGTTATTTTAGATTGGATAAGGTTAATGATACACTTATCATTCTTATCCAAAAAATATACGTTCATGTTAAAATTTACGATTTTAGGCCTATCAATTTATATAATGTTGTCTACCAGATTTTTTCAAAAGTCATTTCCCTTAAATTATGTAGGTTCATCCCTTTTATCATTTCATAGAATTACAATGTTTTTGTTTCTAAGGGTCTCATCATAGATAATGAAATTTTTTCCCATGAAATCTGTCATTCTATGAAAATTCATTCAACTTCTAAGAGGGGGATTCTTGTGAAAAAATTTCATATGATAACGGCATATGATAGGGTGGAATTATCCTTTATAGAAGTGTTCATGAGTAAACTAGGACATGGATCAAAATGGGTTAGAAATATTATGAGGTTTTTTTACAGTTTTTTCTATATAATCAAAGTTAGTTGTTCCCTCATTATTTATATCAACCCTTCCAGGGTTCTACAGTAGGGAGAACCTCTCTCCCCTTTCTTATTTCTCCTCGTCGCTGTTGTTTTCTCTCATATGTCATCTAAAGAACATATGAATGGAGTTGTACATGGGCCTATAGTTTATCAGAAAATTATTCCAATTTCTCACATTTTATTCACTGGTGATTGCCTCCTCTTTTTGAGAGCAATGTATCAAGAGTTCCAGGATATTAATTAATACGTGATGCTTTAACTGTTGCCTTGGGTTAATGAGTCTACTTGGTTCAATAAAATATTTCCTTTATCTACGGTGTGAAAGAAGGGATGAGATACCCTATAACTCGTTTGTGTGGTATTGAGGTCATGGTAAAATATTAAAAATACTTGGGCTTCCCAATAGTCATTGGATTCTCCAAAGGAGAGGTATTTTCCTTCATCATGGATAATGTCTACAAGAATAATCAAGGATGGTTAGGAAAGAATCATTATAGGGCTGGAAAAAAGGTTCTCATTAATTCTGTTTCCCTATATTTCTCTTATTATGTTATTCCCCTCTTCAATCTCCTAGATTTCTTCATCCATTTACTTCATTCAGCGTTTGCCAATTTTTTTGGGGTCATTCTAATGGGAAAAATCATCTCCACTTTCTCACTTGGGAGAATTTGTGTGCTCCTATGGCATGCGGTGGAATGGGATTTCAAGACTTGAGAATTTTTAACAATGCTCTTCTGGACTAGAAAGGATATAACCTCTTACAAAATCTAGAATAATTATGTTCTACATTTATCAAGGCCAATTATTTCCCCCATATTGGCTTCTTTCCTTATAGCCTGGGCCCTTTGTTGAGTTATTTTTGTAGTAGTGTTTGGGGTTCAATGTCTATCTTAAACAACGATATTTATTGGATAATCTATTGTAGTGAATCGATTAATATTAGAATGATCCTTGGATACTTTGGTTGGATGGCCTTACTCATTTAACATTGCTTGTGACCAAAAAAGAGCATGCCTTTGTGAGAGACTTCCTGGTTGATGTGCTATATTACTGGGACTTTTGAATCTCATTCTCTAGTTTTTTGAGCCCAAACATAAGGTTGTTCTTGTAGTTCTTGTGGTTCACAATACAAGACTAGACAAGCTTTGTGGTCTCATGATCCTTTTGGATACTACACTATTCTCTTGGGTTACAGGTCGAGCATGGCATGTGATAAAGGCTCCTGGCTACCTTTATGGAAACATATCTATAATCGGATTTCTTTACCTAAGGCCAGGGGTTTTATTTGGAAATAATTCAGGGTAATCCTTCCTACTTGTTCATGCCTTTCCAATAGGAACGTTTCTAATAACTGCATTTTCCCACTCTGTGGGGTTATGGAGGAAACAAAATTCCACTATATTTTCTCCTTCTCCTAGGTCATCAGGTGTTGTTTATCTTGTGAGGCTCATGATCTCTCACTCTGATGAAATCATGGGGACATTAGAATTATAGCGGTGGAGTGGTTCAGATCATTGTTCGTTCATGATATTATGGGGATGTACATCTGTGTTTGAATTAGTTGGTTTCATAATATTGTCTTTACTTTGGAAAGAATTCTCAAATATGACAGAGTGTGCCTTGCAAGGATGCAAAACTAGGGCTCCCAGTCGGTTGAAGGTGAGGGTATTTTTCCTCATTTTCCTTCGCAACCCCCTCTGGATAGATTGATTTCCCCCACCCCACCCTCTATTTTCAATATTAATACTGATGTGGTGACTCTTTGTGATGGTTCGGTTGGACTTTGTGTAGTACACCAAGATCATGTGGGTTCTATTATTGTGTCTCATCATTCCTAGGAAATTGCATGTTTGTCTCTTATGGTTCCTGAGTCTATGGATATTTGGAAGGGTATGAGGTTCATCTTCTCTCTGGTCTTGAAGGATATTGTGGTTGAATCTGACTTTCCAGTTATTATAAATTCTTTGAAGGTGGAAGAAGGTAGCCACCTATATTTTCCATCTATCACTGACTCCATCATAATATTAGTTCCCTACTTTTCATTATTCTATTTTTGTTCTTTTTTGGGAGAGAGAGTAACCATGCGGCTCATTTTATAGCTGCTTTAAGGAATGTTTGAGTGTCTTGTTGTTGTCTATCCTCCTTTCCCTCTGAACATTGTACTTTTGACTTTGCCTGATATCTATGTTATGATTTTCATTCAAAATGATATAATAAGAGATATGAAAATTATGTGTTCATGGAAAGATCAGCAAACATCAGCTCGACATACAACATGTATGTGATGTTCATCATTTATTAGCAAATTTTGGCTCGACCTAAGGAAGATACGTGATGTTTGGCACTCGACTACTTCCGGTGGCATAGTTTTTTATTTTGTTGAATTGGGTTTGTATCGACATCATCCATGTCTTTTATTAATAAGCCACATTCTCTGTAACAGCCCAAGATTTTATAAAAAAATATTCTTTTTAATTTTATTAATGTCTTGTGTTGTACACTACACCAAAAGGAGCTTGCACAACACACATCCTTGACTTGACTTGCATTACACGCAATCGCGACCTTCCTCGATAGCGTGTGTAGTACGCAATACCGAGTTTCACTAAACAACGATATGCTATAAAAATATTATTAAAACTAGCCGTTATGAATAGTAATAACCACTTTTTGAAATCCAGTAAATCTTATTTTTCAAATGAACATTATTTTTGGATTCGGAGTATCTAATTTAGCCTAAGGTGAAATTTTGGTACTTTTCGGATAACTTTCATATTCTGATGAATAGTGAAAATTACTAAATTATAATTAAAAACAAATTTTTTAATCGAAATAATTAATAGTGATAAATCATTAATTTGAGTGGTTTTAAAGTATATTTAGAATATATTTTTACAATTTAATACAATGTTGGTCATTGGATGTAATTTCACATTTAAACTAGACATAAACAAGTGTCAATCTTTTGATAGATATTGTTTCTTAAAAACACGCTATTTGTTTTAACAGCGGGATTTAATTATAAAATTAATTAATGCAACTTTTATGTTATGAATTTGGTAAAATAGACTTCATTTTTGAATTCGGAATATGAAATATAGCTTGGGATGAAATTTTGGCATTGTTCTGAAAAACATCAATTTTTTTATGAATAGTGAAACTACTAAGTGGTAGGTTAAAAACTGAATTTTGCATAAAACTTAATTTTACCGCTTCTGTGAATGGAAGTTCGAAAATCCGAGAGACACGGTTAATATCAAGGACTAAAATGTGGTTCAATGAGATGAAAATAATTTTTTGGTGAATAGTAACTTTTTACTTTTTTACCACGGTTAATAGTAAATAAGGTAACTAAGGGTAAATATGATATTAATATTACCCTAACACATGTCCTAATTCTATTGGACAAGTGTAATTCGACCAAAAACAAACATAGGAATAAAATATGACCATTTAGGCCCACTTGGATTAGATTAGGACATTTATTATTAATTTATTTAAAGAAGGGTTAAAATAGTTAAAATCAATGTTTAATAAGTAAATCATTTTTAATATGGGGTTATACATAAGATAAATTAGACTATAAATATTCATTAGAAAGCTAAAAAGATTTACTATATGATGGTAGTTTATTTGTAAATTTTAGACATCAAATAATATAATTAATTTATGACACAAAGATGATGCAGTAATTATCTTATTTATGAAATATTGACATAATTGATGTTATAAACACCAAAATAAATGTAATTTGAGAATTTTTATGAATTCCACTAATTTTATAGGTTACTATGATATATTAATGTTGATTTAATCAACTTGGTTCGAACATTTAATTCTGTTATGACTTTCACAAAAATCATATATCAAATAGTGTCAAAATTGACACAAAATAGTTTTTAAATCAAATATTACATTATTAATTGTTATTTTATTCCTAAAAATCTAAGGTTCGGACAAATGACTTAGATAAGGATATATATATTAATAATAAACAATTTGGGGTTCGTTTGTCATGTTATAGTAAGTGTGTTAACCATATAGTGAAAGAAAACAAAAAGACACGGTAAAAGTCAAATTATTTAACTTAGAGTTAAATCTAATTGATAAGGTTTAAAATAAGATCCAAACATGTCTAAATTTGATTGGATGATGAGATTACAACTCTATCTCATCTAAGCTTCGAATATGAGTAATTTTTGGAGGTTTTTAAGTGGGGTTAGATTTATTATAAATTAATATTTTTAAGAATTCCTAAGGTGCCCCTCTCCTCCCCTATAAAAGGACACCTCCTCCCCCTCCTCCTCACACCAATTTGAGCTCTCAAGCTCGGCCAACCCCTGCCAAAATCTCTTCTCCACATCCCTAGAAACATCCTAGAGGTTCTGGTCTTCCTCAAAGACCAATTTTAGTGCCCTAAGAGGAGGTCTCAAAGAGGCTCTTCAAAGAAGAGGTAATTACCGTTACCAATTCTTTCATCTTTATTTCTTCTTCCACTTCTTCTTATTATGTTGTTTCATTGTGAAGTAATAACATCAGTATAACTCATATACTGATATGTTATTATAAGTATGAAACATCCTTATTTCACCATCTATCCATCCTACGGAAAAAGAAATCACCGCGCGTGCGTACGTACGGAATACCGTCTCCACGTCGTGGTGTAATCTATTTTCCACCACCACCTTACATGGATGGGTATAATGGTGTAAAGAATAACTATACATAGTTATTACAACATCATATTGATTCTGATATATTGTATAATCCACTCCAATTCAATTCAGTATTTATAGAAATGATATCATCGCTCGTGCGTACGTACAGACTACCGTCTCCACGACGCGATGAGATTCATTCTCCATGTTAACCATTTAAGAATGATTATAATGTATATATAAGAAATAATAATGAAATATATGACATTATAAAGCTACTGGATTTATGTATATATATACATATGTATGTCATCTACTTACTTCCATTTCAAGACAATAAGGAAAGGAAAACAGCGTTCATGTGTACGTACGGACTACCGTCTCCATGAACGGTGTTTTTCATTTTATTTATCTACCAATTATATATATATATATATACTGAATATATATGATATATAAATCATATTTTATATTCTGGAAGTAAGTAAATCATGATATAAGTAATAATGATTTCAAGAACAACAAGTCAAAACACCTACGATAAATGAAACGATTTTACCCAAAACGCTTCTTTAACATGGAATTTATAAAAGAACGGGTAATATAATGTCATAAGTGAACCATATATGATATCATAACAATGAATATGATTCTGTAATAATTCAATAACATGATTTAAATCATTATACAGGAGGTTCGGACACTTACAAAGCAAGTCGGACCTAAGGATATAAAGAAAGGTTTTAGGTAAAAAAAAAGATCTTTATGGGAGATGTTGAAGATCTTTCCCCACGATTAGAAGATTTTATTCCGAGTTTCCAAAGACACTAAACTATTACGATCCTTGTTTGTGTGTTTTTGTTATGTACTAAGTATTCCGCAAATGTAATGTAATGTCCACGTACGTCAAGATACGGGTCTCTACAGTTGGTATCAGAGCAAAGGTTTAGTCAACCTTTGGAAACTAGGATGCGAGAACTTTAGTGAGATCCCTAGAGATATTTCTAAGGTATGTCTAGGGATGTCTCTAAGGTTAAGTATACGTATAGGTTATAGTCCTAGAATTGCACTAACGATCTTCGAATTTAACCTACGATGATAGATATTGAGGGTACTAACCCTTTATTATGTTGTTTTCCCTAGCATGATTTTTGCCTCTCACACTATTCTTTTGGGGTTTTAGACGATGGCTGGAACCCGAAGGAACCGTGTTAATACAGAATGTGATGGGCAATGCAATGATTGTTCCCCTGAGCAACCAAACGATATAGGAGCTGGAATGCAAAATCTTGTAGCCATGCTCACACAACTTTCTCAAGCTATGAATCATGCAGGACTTTCAAACGAGCAAAGGAAGGAGCAACATTCTGTTGAATCCTTCATGAGGCAGCGTCCACCTTCTTTCAGTGGGTCTACTGATCCATTAGTTGCTGAACAATGGATCAGTACTACTGAAAAGATATTTTCAGTTCTTCAATGTTCTGAACATGATAAAGTCATATTAGCAGTATATCGTTTGGAAGGTGAAGCTGATCAATGGTGGAATCTTATCAAGAATACGAGGCCAAGGGATGAAATTGAGTCCATGGAATGGGACGAGTTCAAGAACTTGTTTTTCAGTAAGTACTTCCCTCGTATTCTTCGAACAAAGATGGAAAAGGAGTTTATTGAGCTGAAGCAGAAGGATGATGAATCTGTTGGTATATACGAAGCGAATTTTACAAGACTTGCAAGGTATGCATCTGGCATTATCATCCAACCTGAAAGTAAAGTTGATCGATTTTTCAGTGGCTTAAAACCAAGTCTTCGAAGGGCATTAGCTATAAGAGACTTCAGTAGCTATGAAGAAATTGTGCGTTGTGCTATCAAGGTAGAAATGGAAGTTGGTGTTACATATCCATCTCATGGTTTTGACAAGAAACGAAAGATGGAGTTCAAGGAGAAATCTCATAATAACGGTGAAAAGAAGATGAATGTTTCCTTATGCACAAAGTGTGGAAAGAAGCATGGTGGAGATTGTCTTAAAGGAACTAGAAAATGTTTTAAGTGTGGAAAAGAAGGTCATCGAGCAGCTGAGTGTCGAAGTAATGGAAAAAGGGTTTCTAATGATGTGAATAAAGCAAACACTGCAGAGAACGCACCACCAACACTTCAATGCTTCAAGTGCAAGGAAATGGGGCATTATGCTAATAATTGCCCTAATCCAAGGGTTAGTGATGATCAACATGAGCAACCACTGAAGGCAAAGGACAAAGGGAAGTCACATGTGATCACTATTGGCAATGTTGAATATGACAACGATGTGGTGGAATGATTAAGTGTTTATGTAATGGGATTCCAAAATAATTTTGTATCATTGAGTATTGCAATATTTATTGATGTGGTATTCAAAGTGATTGAGATATTTTTTGGAAATAAGATGATATGCGCATAATGAAGACGAGAAAATGAAATGTTTAATAGTATTCATGAGCTCATGATTGATATAAGGACTTAGTGATATCATGGTTTGAGTATATAGAATTTTGAGGATTTTGGTATGTGGAAAGTGTTAACTTTTAACTGCACTCATGTTTTCACTAAGGTATTCAAGAGAATACACGATTAAGGACTTTGAATGTTTGGAATGTGACCAACAAGACATATCTTATGATATATGGGGATCAACGATGGTATTAAATCTCTGGTAATTGTTTTCACTATGTTATGAGAGTGGACTGCAGTATTATGGATAAGCCTAAAGATTGAAATGGATTATGTTGGACATAAGTGATTATTGATAGAAGTTTTTTTTTGATATTATTGATGGGATGTTATAGTAATGTAGTTTTAGAAAAAAGACAACCTGCAGGACGGGCGACAACCCATCACTTCGGACAAGGCTGTAGGAATCGAACCCACAACCGAAGTGCGACTGGCCTTTATCGCCTACCACTGACCTACAGGAAGTCCCTGTTTAGTAGAAACTAGTTTTATTATATTAAGCAGTATGATATATGAAGTATAAGTCCATTTTAGGAACCATATATGATTAATCTCACTATAGATCGATTTATGCATATAATTTTTGCTAACCTTTTGTTTGAGACAGATGGAATGACCCGTCATTCTATCACATGATCTGCTAACACTTCACGAATAACAAATTCAACTTCATTTATTTAAGAGATGAAGTGGAAATTGTTAAAGGCACGAACAACAGTGAGATTGTACCAAAATAAAGTAAGTATTTATTCTAATTCAAATTCTTTAACTTTAGGGAAATGATCTTGAAAACCAAAAATGTTGTCCTAGTTCTCTTATACCTGATGAATCAGATGGTACCTTAGATCGTCACAAATTTATGGATTTGTGATTACTGGATTTTCCATAGCCATGTTCTCTACCACTCTCCATCAGAACATGATGGTTAGATTTCTCTTCCATATCCATATTTTCACCTATGTGGAAACCCAGTGATTAGTTTATTTGGGTAATCGTTGCATTTCATACTTTAGTTTTTAAAGCCAAGTTTTGGTATTCTCTTTTATGATGTGGGTTTCTATTAAAGAAACTTTCAAATAGTAAACCATTTATAACCCCAACGAATTTCGAGGGCGAAATTTATTTTAAGGGGGGTAGAATGTAACAGCCCAAGATTTTATAAAAAAATATTCTTTTTAATTTTATTAATGTCTTGTGTTGTACACTACACCAAAAGGAGCTTGCACAACACACATCCTTGACTTGACTTGCATTACACGCAATCGCGACCTTCCTCGATAGCGTGTGTAGTACGCAATACCGAGTTTCACTAAACAACGATATGCTATAAAAATATTATTAAAACTAGCCGTTATGAATAGTAATAACCACTTTTTGAAATCCAGTAAATCTTATTTTTCAAATGAACATTATTTTTGGATTCGGAGTATCTAATTTAGCCTAAGGTGAAATTTTGGTACTTTTCGGATAACTTTCATATTCTGATGAATAGTGAAAATTACTAAATTATAATTAAAAACAAATTTTTTAATCGAAATAATTAATAGTGATAAATCATTAATTTGAGTGGTTTTAAAGTATATTTAGAATATATTTTTACAATTTAATACAATGTTGGTCATTGGATGTAATTTCACATTTAAACTAGACATAAACAAGTGTCAATCTTTTGATAGATATTGTTTCTTAAAAACACGCTATTTGTTTTAACAGCGGGATTTAATTATAAAATTAATTAATGCAACTTTTATGTTATGAATTTTTGTAAAATAGACTTCATTTTTGAATTCGGAATATGAAATATAGCTTGGGATGAAATTTTGGCATTGTTCTGAAAAACATCAATTTTTTATGAATAGTGAAACTACTAAGTGGTAGGTTAAAAACTGAATTTTGCATAAAACTTAATTTTACCGCTTCTGTGAATGGAATTTCGAAAATCCGAGAGACACGGTTAATATCAAGGACTAAAATGTGGTTCAATGAGATGAAAATAATTTTTTGGTGAATAGTAACTTTTTACTTTTTTACCACGGTTAATAGTAAATAAGGTAACTAAGGGTAAATATGATATTAATATTACCCTAACACATGTCCTAATTCTATTGGACAAGTGTAATTCGACCAAAAACAAACTTAGGAATAAAATATGACCATTTAGGCCCACTTGGATTAGATTAGGACATTTATTATTAATTTATTTAAAGAAGGGTTAAAATAGTTAAAATCAAAGTTTAATAAGTAAATCATTTTTAATATGGGGTTATACATAGGATAAATTAGACTATAAATATTCATTAGAAGGATAAAAAGATTTACTAAATGATGGTATTTTATTTGTAAATTTTAGACATCAAATAATATAATTAATTTATGACACAAAGATGATGCAGTAATAATCTTATTTATGAAATATTGACATAATTGATGTTATAAACACCAAAATAAATGTAATTTGAGAATTTTTATGAATTCCACTAATTTTATAGGTTACTATGATATATTAATGTTGATTTAATCAACTTGGTTCGAACATTTAATTCTGTTATGACTTTCACAAAAATTATATATCAAATAGTGTCAAAATTGACACAAAATAGTTTTTAAATCAAATATTATATTATTAATTGTTATTTTATTCCTAAAAATCTAAGGTTCGGACAAATGACTTAGATAAGGATATATATATTAATAATAAACAATTTGGGGTTCGTTTGTCATGTTATAGTAAGTGTGTTAACCATATAGTGAAAGAAAACAAAAAGACACGGTAAAAGTCAAATTATTTAACTTAGAGTTAAATCTAATTGATAAGGTTTAAAATAAGATCCAAACATGTCTAAATTTGATTGGTTGATGAGATTACAACCCTATCTCATCTAAGCTTTGAATATGAGTCATTTTTGGAGGTTTTTAAGTGGGGTTAGATTTATTATAAATTAATATTTTTAAGAATTCCTAAGGTGCCCCTCTCCTCCCCTATAAAAGGACACCTCCTCCCCCTCCTCCTCACACCAATTTGAGATCTCAAGCTCGGCCAACCCCTGCCAAAATCTCTTCTCCACATCCCTAGAAACATCCTAGAGGTTCTGGTCTTCCTCAAAGACCAATTTTATGCCCTAAGAGGAGGTCTCAAAGAGGCGCTTCAAAGAAGAGGTAATTACCGTTACCAATTCTTTCATCTTTATTTCTTCTTCCACTTCTTCTTATTATGTTGTTTCATTGTGAAGTAATAACATCAGTATAACTCATATACTGATATGTTATTATAAGTATGAAACATCCTTATTTCACCATTTATCCATCCTACGGAAAAAGAAATCACCGCGCGTGCGTACGTACGGAATACCGTCTCCACGCCGTGGTGTAATCTATTTTCCACCACCACCTTACATGGATGGGTATAATGGTGTAAAGAATAACTATACATAGTTATTACAACATCATATTGATTCTGATATATTGTATAATCCACTCCAATTCAATTCAATATTTATAGAAATGATATCATCGCTCGTGCGTACGTACAGACTACCGTCTCCACGACGCGATGAGATTCATTCTCCATGTTAACCATTTAAGAATGATTATAATGTATATATAAGAAATAATAATGAAATATATGACATTATAAAGCTACTGGATTTATGTATATATATACATATGTATGTCATCTACTTACTTCCATTTCAAGACAATAAGGAAAGGAAAACAGCGTTCATGCGTACGTACGGACTACCGTCTCCATGAACGGTGTTTTTCATTTTATTTATCTACCAATTATATATATATATATATATACTGAATATATATGATATATAAATCATATTTTATATTCTGGAAGTAAGTAAATCATGATATAAGTAATAATGATTTCAAGAACAACAAGTCAAAACACCTACGATAAATGAAATGATTTTACCCAAAACGCTTCTTTAACATGGAATTTATAAAAGAACGGGTAATATAATGTCATAAGTGAACCATATATGATATCATAACAATGAATATGATTCTGTAATAAGTCAATAACATGATTTAAATCATTATACAGGAGGTTCGGACACTTACAAATCAAGTCGGACCTAAGGATATAAAGAAAGGTTTTAGGTAAAAAAAAAGATCTTTATGGGAGATGTTGAAGATCTTTCCCCACGATTAGAAGATTTTATTCCGAGTTTCCAAAGACACTAAACTATTACGATCCTTGTGTGTGTGTTTTTGTTATGTACTATGTATTCTGCAAATGTAATGTAATGTCCACGTACGTCAAGATACGGGTCTCTACATTCTCATTAGGGAATGGAGTGAAATCTGATAACCATGGGTCATTTAGCTCTTCAGGGGTACATTGTTTTCCCCAAAAAAAATATTATGAAAATCATATATTATTTTCATATTTATAGAGAGGGGATAAAAAAAAGATGATATAGAAAATAATACTCACATCCCTTTGAATGATTAGGGTTAATTTCCATGTGAAAGGGCATGAAAAGAAGTAAAATGTCTAAAAAATACGATACATACCTTTTTCACATAAAAATCATTTTTTTTTGTTGACGATAGAGATGACACACTACCACATATTTGGCATTATCCAGCACTACCCATTACGATTTCTAAAAAACACTAGTAAAAGTATCACATATTATCACTAAAAACGATGATAAAAGTAATCATTTAGCAATGATTTTTTTATAATTGGTAAACATACCCCCTTTATCAGCTTTTTTAGTGCTGATAAATGGTACTTCTATCAGTGATTTTCTTAATGCTGATAAAATAATGTCATTTATCAGTACAAAAAAAATATTTTTAGGGCTCATAAAGGGTATTTTTCAAAAACAAAATATTATATATCACAAAAAAATATTAATATATAAATATATTTATATTTTTATAAATATTATATATTTTATAAAATACGATACATATAATCTGAAATATGTATTCACGCTTAATATATAAAATATTTAGTGGGAGATGTTTTATAAATTAATTAAAAAATAATTCTAAATAAAAATTTATTAATTATTATTGAGTAATAGAATTTAATAACAATTTGAAGATGGAAAATATTAATAAATTAATAAATTATCTAAAATAAGTTGAAAACATGACTCAATATTCAAATAACCATAACTTTTGATATGGGTGTCCATTTGAGATCTATCATATATCAAATCGAATATTGAAAAAATATCTATGTCGTGGTGACCATAGAGAGCATCAGTCATCATTTTATATGGATAACAAAATCTCATAAGGCCTTTAGGTACACCCATTTTTTAACATTTTATGGACTTTCATCCTCATTTAATGGAATCTCCTTATATTGTTTTGGTGGATACTCAATTTATTCTCAAGGGTTACCCTCATATGGATATTACGATGTTCATGTTTTATTATTTTTTCTAGTATACTGTTATTTTTAATTACATATATAAAAATGTATACATTTAGGTATATATTCACACATACAAATTTAATGTTATAAATAAATATGTAAACGTATTTTTATATAAAATATATTGTTAAATATATAAAAAAATATTTAAGTAAAAAATAATATCTATTTTATTTTAAATAAAAATTTGTTAATATTTATTTAGCTATATAATGTGTGTGTGTATTTATATTTGTGTGTGTCTATATTAACAATTTTATATATATTATCTATATATTCTAATATAAGTATATAAATATAAATATGTAATATATGTCAATAGAAATAATTATATTTATATTATAACAATTCTGGGGAGGGGGTTACAATGTAACAAATTAAATATTGCATCTACACGTACTCAGGTAGACTCGATGTTGAGACCTCCCTCGAGACCCCTAAATAGAATAACCACTAGGTTACACCCCTGGAGGTATGTATAATAATATTTATAGATACACATATCAGATATATATATATATATTAGTATTTAGGTTTTATATATTTATGTATGTATCTATCTATAAATAGGGATTCAGCATCGAGCGCAGATAAAAAAATAATTTTTTTTTAATTTTATCTATTCTAACAAGACTTTGAATATCATTGATATAAAAGACTTGATGAAAAAAATATTTAAGTGCTGATACAAGGGGTATTTTTGGTTGTGATAACAACATCATCATGATCCGCAATGCGGAGAAGGTGATCATGCTAATAACATGTAGTGAAAATGATCGATCGATGGTTTAAATCAAGAAGAATTTTGATGTTCCTAGTGTGGGAAATTATATGATAAATTTTTATTTTTTGTGTCCCCATTTAAATAATAATATTTTTTCGTTGTCTTTCCCATTTATGCAGTTCATCCGAACAAAAGAAGTAAAAATTTGTGTTTTGGTTTCTATTTTTGTTTATTTTCTTATGTACGATTCATGAGTGGGTGTGGCTTCCACAAATCATAAGAAATGTAAGAATGATCATGGGTAAATCACAATTTTGACTTAACATAATATTGAATATTCATATGACGCAGAACAATGATATTGATGCAAAAAAATAGAAATATGCATAGATATAATGTATAGGGGGACCAAATTCATCACCATAACATTAATATATAACTATATATATATAGAGTGCATGAGATTTAATCCAATGGGTTAGAAAAACATCTATAATATCTAATTCAATGCTAAAACTTTGAAGGTTAGATAAACAATATATTTGGGCATATGAAAAGTTTTGTTGGGAACCGATGAGTCAACATTATTATTATCATAATTGTGACAATAATTAAATAATTATTTATATCAAATATATATATATATATATAATTATATGGGTGAAATTTATTATTAAAAATAATTGTTTTACATATATTAATACAATAATATAAAATACTTACATTTATAAAAGAATCAATAAATTATACATGGATTTGTAACTATACCGTTATTTATTTTTTACACTTATAACATTGGTATTTAATGATATAATTTTGAAAACACATGTAATACATAAAGTGGAGATTTCTTTTTATCTTCTGAAAGATTAATTTTTTTATACAAAAATATGAAATGACATTTGTCCACTAAAACCCAACGTATTATTCTGGATTGGGTGAGTACTTTTCATACATCCATCAGGGTCCATTCTGTAGCCCATCAGTTGTTATACCTAAATAATAATTAATGATATTGAAATAGACGTGGACTCCTTTAAAATATTAAAATATTATATTTTGGAAATGTAATTAATGATACCTTCTTTTCTTATATTTTAAACCATTAAAACGTCATCATTTTTTATTATAAATATACCAAATGCATTATATCAAAAATAAAATAGAAAATAAAATATTTTTAAACCCCTTAATAATATTGAAATTTGACATTTATTTGATTTCAATTTTTTAAATTCAAATAATTGCCTCTTTCTAAAAAGTTTCAAAATTTAAATTAATTACTTCCTCTTGATGATTCAATGAGATTGAATTGGTGTGAATTATATATTGATAGTGATATATATATATATATGCGTGGTTTACCATATCATGCAGGCTCTTTCTAAATTATAAAAGTTGCTACTGAAGCCTCAGTTTATTCGGGGAAGCGGCTACAGTGCAATTAAAACCGTGAAATAGGTAGTACAAGAATGAACTCAGTGAGACTCAAACTTGAGACCTCTCCAAGACCCACAGAGTAAACTATCAATTAGGCTACACCCAAGGGGAGTTCTTGTTAAATTATACCTTCTCATGTCCATGTACATATAATAGAACACTCTCATAGAGAGGAATCCAAAATTGTAGTTTGAATTTCTCTTAGGGGATTATTGTCTCCTTGAAAAATATTTCTATTGGTACCCAAAAAAAACTCCATGATGGGGTGGATCAATATTTTTTAGAGTATGAACGTAACTCACTTCAAAGATCTTTATTTTAATATTTATTTAATAGTTATACAACAATTTTTCAATAATCCAAAGGTTTTAAGAAGTGTAACCAAAAATATGTATTCTGAATCTCGTAGAAAATGAATTGAAATACGGTAAAATTTAACTATTTTCATGGATACAGTCTCTCTAATTGAAAAGACTATATTATTTTTTTTTCTTACCATTATAAAAATTTAATACATCTTGGAGATGAATCTACGATCCTTTCCTAAAGATTCTTCTTCGACTCCCGAAACACCTATTGATATAGATATAGTTGAAATTTTTTCTCAATATCACAATCACTCGACTATTCACATACCTGAGAAGGTATAATTAAAAAAGGGCCTGAATGATATGATAAAACCTATATTTATATATCAAAATCAATATGTAATTCACACATTCACTTTAATTTTTGTTTATACAATATCTTTCCTATTTAGAAATGGTTTTCAAACAAAAATTAGAAGATCTTAAGTGGTCTTCAAAATTATTCAGCATTAATTAGTTAGATATTCTAAAAGCTTACATAATATTCAATGTGCATTTACTCTTTATCTTTATCAAGATCATTGAAATTAATAATATTTCACCAAGTATTAATTTATCATAGATCATCATCACACTAAATGATCATCAAGCTACAACATATAGAACATGGAAATCAACCACACCAAAGCCATCACACTGCAATATAAATCCTACAGAGGATGTAGATAAGAACTAAAAGGTGAAATAATCATAACGAAAACAAAGCATAAGAATAGGGATTATGTGGTTCAGACTTTCGTTCTAATCCCATGGGGAAATGTGATATACTATTATTCAAAGAAGAAAAGATTACAAGGCATGATCATACTTCTTCAATAAAAATCTATAATGCACAAATTGATCAAAAATTAAAATATATAGAAGTGCTCATGTTTTTCCTCTAGTAACCACTTCCATCTGATCCTCCCAGGGCATCATCCACCCATTATTATCTTCATGTATGGACTTATGTGTAGTCAATGCCATTTACCACCTCATCTATCTCTTCCAATGCATGTTTCCCCTTTCAAAAATATCTCTATTCAAGGAACCCTTCATATATTTAGGTTATTGAACTTCCGGTGTTCTGTTCCACTACACCCTTCAAACTGTTATCTTCCTTCAGCATCTTGAGAATTTAACCAAGTAACTTCCACTCCATCAACTCATATTGTGGATGAATGTTAGGACTCCATATTTTCACCCATTCTGCTGATCTTACATTTCTTCACCACAAATCAAATCTCACATGCCCCAACAATCTCCCACATGAGATTCATTTGATGTATTTACAATTACAAAGTCCTCCGCCAGCATCCATAGTATTCCTCCCTCAATTGAATTAAGTTATGTAACTTCATGATTCCCTATCCATATCTATTAGTCATCCAAGTCCAACTAATGGGAAACATCACCGCAACACATCTTTGGGAACCCCCTTTGAAAACATATTCACATGATAATGAATGACTTCAATCGTCCTTAGGCCCAACACTCTATCTTATAATAGATTCCATACTAAGGGGTACTGTATCTAAATATTATTCATTAAAAAATGAAACATCAGATTTCTAGCCATGTGAATTTTGCTTTGTGAGTCACAAAACAACATCCAAACTTCTAGTCTTTTCTGAGATCTTCCTACAACCCCTACATACACTCCAACCCTTTCCCCTCTTCCATAAACGAGACACACTATGATTTTTTATGGAGAGTGAGACCATTTGATGATGCATAAACATCCATATCACTTATGTTCCACCAAAATTAAACATATAACTGATCATGCTCTTCAATTTTTCTGAATCTCCACTGAAAAAAAAGTCTATAATACTTTACAAAGCCTCATTTGTTATGAAGAAATGTTCCATGATTCTGGAAACATTCTATTATCATATAGTGCACTTAAAATCCTACAAATTCTCTCTTCTAGGGTTTTACATAAACCTTTTGAAGACAATCATTTCTTGAATAATGTCTGGATGAGTATAAACAATGTCTTATATCAATCTCCAGACAGTTTATGAATAATAAATTTTCATCATGTACTAGACCTTATCTTTTTTTCATGGTGACCTCTCCTTTATAATATAATATTGTCCATCAAGGGTGTGGACACTATATTTTCATTTTCCATTCTAAATTTCCATAATATTTTCTTGACGTAGTCTACTAGAGTTTGGTACAATGTATCAGGAAATCGGTCCCTCATTATATTCATACCCAAAATCTACTTTTCTGGACTAAGGCCCTTCATCTCAAAATATATGGAAAACTTAACCATCATCTCCAACATTTCTGACAACTTATACATCATATCATTGATCCTTTCCTTCATCAAACCATCAATAAAAATTTCGTCGACATAGAGAAGTAATATGACAACCCATATCTTCCATACACATTATTTAATGAATTATTACATAAAGATAGAATTAATATAACCCTAGTAGATCATGAGGGAAAGTGTATTTGGTTAATTAGGTATACAACAGAAAAAATTGAAACAAAAACATATAGATGTAAACTAAAACTCCATAACATGCTATCAGATTTCCGTGACCTTTTAAAACTCCATGAAATAACCTCACAACATATATATAAAAGGGGTGATCTATAAAGCCCATTAATAAAATAATAAGAGCATAATATGAATAAATCAATACATGTGAGTCAGTAGGAATATCAAGGTAATAGAAGAGAGGTGATAATTATAAACATAAACATTGAATCATGATATAATATGATAAGATAAAGGAAACATGGGAATGTGGTAACAACATAAAACATGATATTATTAGCATAAGTCAATGATAACTATTTATACATTACAAAATATCATTCTTAAGATAACCACCCAAGAACTACACATGGAATCTCCTTATATTAAAACATTACTCAATGAATTGGAGGACTATATAATTCCAACTCCACCCATCACATTCATATCATGTATATTCATAAGTGTCCACATAGATCATAAAACATAAGAATGTATTTCATCAATGTCAATCCCACGATTAAAGAGTGTGGCTTACATACCTAGAACACCCCGATCAATTATTTATAAGTTCACCTTGGTGAATACTTTTGAGTAGAAATGAGGATGTATATTCACTACAGAAATGATTGGAATTAAAAATACAAAAGGACAATTCTAGAATAATAATAGGGGTACATAAGGATTCATGGAAGGTTTTAATGAGTGTCCAAGGGTATATCATCACTTGAAAATCATAAGGAATGTAAGAGGGAAGTGAAAAAACATATCCAAATATAAAAAATTTGTAATCAAATGGCATAATATAAACAAGGTTCTTGAAAAATGTGGAGAGGGAGAGGATCTAGTACAAGGAGATGGCGCTTATAAAATACTAGAAGATCTTCGTAAGAGCTTGGGGAACATTGGAAGGGTTATAAAGAGGAAAGAGTCGTGGAACTTATTTCTTAAAGGGTTATGAGTGAAGAGGAATGATAAATTTGGTGGGTTTTTACAGTAAAATAGAGGATAATTCTTTATTAATTTCTAAATATAGGTTTTTGACCCAATATGATAAATTAATCAAAATCAAAAACCACCCCATGATTTTTCCAATGGGGTTTTCCAAAGATAAGTGTATTTCATTATTTTATATGCACAAGAAGTAAAATACTTAATATAATAACAGTAGTGACATGGAATTGAATCGTGTTAAAAAATAAATTAATTTTAAAAAAATTAAAATTTAATATAATTTTTGGAGGATTATTTAAGGGTTTTCAAAACTAATCAAATAACATCAAAAACAAATTATTTTAAATTAGAAACATAATTTTGGTCATGGATAGTCTTTATAGTATGTATTATATCTCTTTCTATATTTTATTATTTCATAATATACACAATATAATTATAACATATTTATTTTTTGGAAATTGGGTAATTTCTAAAACACGATATCAAAAATAATATTTATTTTATCTCAAAAATTATATAAATTTAAAAATGTACACTTTTAAATCAAAAATTTCCATTCATTAAAAAATTATGGTTTTTTACAACATTTTTGTGGCCCCAATAAAAATTTACATTTTAATTTATAATAATTATATTATAATTTATATTTAATTATTATTATTTTATTACAATATTATATTTAAATAAAATTTAATTAAAATTTTATTTAGTTCATCAAAAAGAGTGTCTTGATAGAAACTATAAATTTAATGAAAAGAAAATTTTTGTTTCATCGTATTAGAATCTAACTCTTTTCATACATATTATTTAATCATTATAAATTAATAATAAAATATAAATATAATCATTAATTTATAAAAAATATATAAATTTATACTACTAGTGTCTAGATACATATATATTGTTAGACTAATGAATACCCTAAGGGTATGGTGTGAGATGGTGATATTTTCATGGGGTGGTTCAATGGACATGGTTTGTGTTGTGATCTTGACAACCTTGAACTTTTACAATAAACGTTTTCACTCTTTATTTAGTTATTAAATCTTGACTCCAAATTCATTGAGGTAAAATCTCATAGATGGTATCTCCCTTTAAACTCTGAAATATGAGATTCATAGGGTATGGTCGTATTGGTTTAGGCCATCACTTTCTTTCTCTGTGTCAATTGGATTTCTCATAACCTTTTGTATATAAAAATAATATGATCACTGTATAATGACTATACTATCAATGATTATGATGCTTAGTGATATTTTAAATATTATATGAAATAACTTATACAAGTCCAAAATAACCAAAGAAGTGCATTTATTTTCTATAATTTCCTTTATATATAAGTCATTTACTCATTTAGAAAGGGAGTTTAATTTAAAAATATTTTGGTAGTTATATTATTCCCATATTCAAAACATTCTCCCTAAAATTTTAATTTTCACACTAAAATAAATGAGGGTAATTCTATTTCATCACCTCTTATGGTTCCTAGGTAACTCTATCAAACATGTGGTTCTACCAAAACACTTTGACCAGGTCAGTGGTACTGTTTTGTAGAACCTTGTATCTACAATATAAGATCTTTACCAGTTGCTCCTCGTATGAATTTTCATTCTCCAATGGGACCACCTCTAGAGTTAGAACATGTGAGTTACTGGTATGTACTTCCTTAATATTGATATATGGAACAAATATTGTATTTGAGATTGGATTGGTGGGAGTGATAGTCAATAGGCCACCGTTATGATGCGATCAAGCATCTCGAAGGGTATGATGTATCTTGGACTTTTCTTTCCCCTATTCCAATACCTCACAAATTTCTTCCACAAAAATATATAATGGAACAATTAATCTCATCCCAAACAATTTAGATATCATCAATGATTTTATGTATAGATTTTATATCGACTTTGTGAAGATTCCATATAAATATGATTGGTTTAAACCTTCTCTATTATTTTTGGGATCGAATCAAGTTCATTTAGCCTCCACTATCCAACACCACCTCCGAATGTCGATGTCCAATACCACATCCAATATATAACCTCATATGTTCCCATTTGAATGTAAGATAGAAATTTTTTGCTATATGAGAACTCCACTTGGGGAATTTGATGATCCAAAAATCCTTGGAAATACACTAAACAAGATCAAATAATATCTTATAGAGTTTGGATGGTTCTTTTTGACTGAACATCTGTATAAGGGTTAAAAGCAGTGTAGAAGCTTAGTTATGTATCCCACAGTTGATGATGTTATCTTGAAAACCTCTAGGTAAATCATAGATATCGATAAGATAAAATAGAGAGTGGAACTCCATCCAGTCTTTCAACATACCTTATTTATATCATGGTGAGTTGATCAAGAGAGAACAGTTTTTGGATAGAAATAAAATGGACGGACATAATAAGGAGATAGACGACTAGTTATATGGTGTTATTTCCATTAGGGTTCTTGGGGATTCCTATGAAAAAATCAATGTTTCTATTTTCCCATTTTGATAATGGAATGGGAAATTGCTTCACCATAACCTTAGTATATATCTATTAAAATTAACTTATTGGCATACCAAGCATCGTAATACAAATTTTGTAATCTCCCTCAACATGTTATACCACCAAGAGTTTTACATCAAATGTATTTACATCTTAGTGGTTCCTTAATGAATAGTGAAATATGAGCAATTCACAACAACAAGAAGTTCCCTATTTATTTTTTTATGGGACACCTATTTGAGCTAAAAACTAATTAACTCCTCTAGAAATGTTGAAATTAGGAATATTTGATACCTTTTTTATATAACCTCATCATCCTTATGATTTTCCTTGACCCTCTCAAGAAGATATGGTTAACAAGTCATTTGAACATGGTAGGATGAATATCCTTTTATTATTTCAATGTCCTTCCTCAATATGTCCAAGAAGATCAGATCCCTTGTAATTCTCTTCATGGATAGGGATTCATGATCCATTATAATAAGATAATCTTTCACTTTCTTTACCATCCCAGTATGGTTATGGATTGAACAATCATAATCCTTGATCAACTCTTACCACAATAGTAGGAACATATTAATCTCCTTTTATGTGAATATATGAATGAGTATTTTATGATATGTATATATGTCACACTTCTCCCCATAGAGATAATTTCTCCAAATCATCAATGTTAAGATCACTTCATCCAATTATTTATCCTGTTTTAGGTTGTTTTATCATATATGCATAATTGTTATGAGGCATAAACTATCACTTTTTCATTTTTCATGCATACAAAAGTCAAGCCTTTTTTGGATGAATACTTTTAGATAAAAACTCCTTCCCCTTTACTAGTTCATATGAACATAAATGTAGTGATTATCCTTTTATATATATATTTAAGTCATTATTCGCATTAATAATTTATTATAAACGTCTCTCCCTTTTTAGTTATCATGGTTAGTGTTATTGAGAATCATGAGAAGTTTCTAAAAAATTGTTGATAAGACCTAGCTAATCCACAGAATCAGTGGATTTCCATCATAAAGGTTCCCCCAAGCCATCCTTAAATTACCATTATTTTTGAAGGATCAATATACATCCCTTGTTTTGTGATAACATTCCCTAACAATGACACTTTCTAAATCCAAACCTAATATTTATTATACATTTCATACACATGTTGTTTAAAAGGACTTCAGTAAAACAACAAAATACTCCATATTCTCTTCCTTAATTTTGGAGTATACAATAATATCATCTATAAATACTGCATTAATTTTTTTTGTTAATCCCTAAATACTATATTAATTAATTCATTAATATTTATTAAGAATTAGTGAGTCTAAATGGAATCACTATGAAATCATAGTTCCCTTAACTTGTAAAAAAATCACTCATGGGGATATCATTCAAATTTACCATTACTCGATAGTATCATGACCATAAATCCACCTCATTGATGTAATGGGATCCATGTATTTGATCTAATAAATCATCAATACATGGAATATGTATTGAGTATTTTGATTTCACAATGATCAATTTATAGGATCATTGACCCATCCTATTTCTTGACGAAGAGTACCAATTCACCCCATATTGAAGCACATGGGTTTTTAAACCCTTCATCTAGGGTATCCTATCATTTCTTATTCATATCCTCAAGTACAAAAATGTAAATTATATATGGATTCTGGGATATTGTAAAATTACTATGTATACGTTATATCAATAACTCAACCTCTTGGAAAAAAGGGAGACCAAAAACTTCTTAGGGAAAAAACATTAGTGAATTACCGTATAATGGAAATTTCATCAAGGATGATCATTTCATTTGTCTCAATCATTTGATATCGATAAGATTACTCATAAGGAAATAATATCCATACATGAGATGATGATTCCAATGGATATTGAACCCATTTTTTGAACATGTATAGAATCAGGGGGCTATTTGTGATACAGAGGGTGATTTAAATATCTTAGAAATTTATTTTGGTTCAATACAAGGAAATCCAATCCATTGCTAGAATAATATTGAATTTTAATAAAGGGAGTATCAAAAGGTTTTATGGTAAATTAACCCCAAAATTTTTTATATGTATGAGTTATATGATTGGGATATAATAATTTCCTCATTTACCAAATTCACTGATAGATCTATTTCTATGTTTTGTGGTGGTGATTGAATAGTTCTACAAAATCATTGGGATTTAAATGAATTCATAAAAACATATTCAAATAGTATTTTCACTATAATTGAATGAATAAATTTCATACTCATCAACAAAACATTTTTGGGATCCACCTCATCACTTGTGATGACATAATATCACCCTTTCTCTCTAGGCCTTAGAAGTTATTGTCATCAATTTTCGTCGAAAATACATGTATTTGTACATTTATTAACAATGTCTCCATGTTCCTTGTAGTTAAAACATTAGATATTCTATAGAGGGTTGACTAGAGGATTCCTTTCTTCCATCACATTGGTGGTTTTCTCTCATTGATAATCGCTAGCAAGCTTCCCTTATTTCCCACACATAAATAATTTCATTATCCCATTCAGAAACTTTTCGGGTTGCTTCATCCCACACATTTGACAAGTGGGATTTTAGACTTTATTTCCCTGGGGATACTTTTCTATAAAACCACTTGAATTAAAATCCATTATCTAATTCTTATATTTTTAACCACAAGACCCTTGAAATTTTTTGATCTCTATTTCGATATTGAGGGAACATTAGGAAATAATTCCATAGCTTTAAATGTCTCAAATTTCCAATGCTCTTTAATTTAATTGGATTTATCCCACAATATAAGGGGTCAACTTTTCTTTTAGCATAAATGAAAATGTTTGAGGCATATAATTCATGAATTGTATTGTTCACCTCATACAAATTAATGGATTAATTTTCCTTTTTATTGAGGCTATGTAAATCCATCTGCATTTTAAGCCAAATATCACAATGAATATATTTTTCGAAAAACATATTTTGAAATTATTTCTGCTCAATCAATAAGTTATCTTCCTCAAGCTTTGTATTTTTTATCAACATTCACTAATGATCAGTTTCTCTCTCCATATGATAAATATAAAATTCAGGTTTATCTTTTTTAGAGTATTTACATATGGTATACATATTTTCAATGGAGTCGATCTGTTGTTTAATGATTAATGAACCATAAGATCCACATAAAGTTGAAGGCCTTTGTTTCATGAAAGTCTCAATTACAACATCATATTTTTTAGGAACCTCTGGGGTTTCCCCCTGATTCATGTTTTTGTACAAAACATTAGTTAATTGATAAATTATTTCCATGAAGCTCCGGATTCATAATACTATTAGGATGTGCATCTCAATTTGGGAAGTCCACACATACACTGGTTTTTGAAGTAGACACTCTTATTTCCATCCATTGATTAAAAATAAATGGTAAATTAATATTGGTAATTTTATTATATTAAACACATAAACATAAAACCATGAACAATAAGGGGATAACTCATAAATGAAATATATTCCTTAACCCATGAATTTAACATTTTTAATATAAGTTATCAATGATCTATTTCCTAGATTAATGTCTTATTGGAAGTAACCAACTTAATAATGGTTAATAATTATATTGAAAATTTACCAAACCATATCCTCAATAAGTCTAAAACTAGGTGTATAGAAATAACTATTTTTCATACACCAGGTGTTGATCAATTCCATCTCAATGCACCCTTTTTGTGGCTAATACCCCTATGTGCAAATGTGCTAGAACCACATTCATTTGTAGTATCCATACAATGATATATTTTATTGGAAAATGATTACTCAATACATTAACAAAATTTTGGAATGTTTTATTATGTTTAATTTTATTCCTAAGGCTTTCAATAGAGTTTTGTAATCCTAATATATAAAAGGTAGATTTTATTCTAATACCAAATATGAAAACCCATATTTTCCCTACACTTTATTTTTTGATTTATTACACAATGATAAACATAACCCAAACATGGAAGACTGTGAGGCCTAGTTTATTTTGGTAATTAAGTACATAGAATAACAAATTGAAAAAAAATAGAAATAAATTAACTAAAACTCCATAATATTCACTCAAATTTACATGATCTTCAAAAACTACATGGGATAACCTGGGGATGTACATAAGAAAAGGGCGAGCTTTAAATCCCAACAAGAGAATAATAAAAACATAATATTAAAAATGTAATACATGTGAGACAATAGACATACCAAGGAAACATAAGAGGTGTATGAATAAAAAACTTAAACATCAAACCATGATATAATTTGATAACATAAAGGCAATTTGATAATATGGAAAAAAATCTAAAACATGATATCATAAGAATAAATCACAGATAAATTCTATGAAATCATATCACAATGTGTTTAATATAAACTACCCTAAACCATAATTGGAATAAAATGAGATAAAAAATGATATAATAAATTTGAGGAAAATATAATTCTAGGCCGACCCATCACATTCATATCATGTACATTCATATGTTTTCCACATAGATCAAAATACATAAAAATTTATTTCATTAATTTTAATACCATTATTAATGATTTTGAGTTATATACATGTATATACCCAATAAATGAAGAATAAGTACACCTAGGAAAATTACCTTGATTGTAAATGGTGATGGGTATTCACTACACTAATTTTAGGTACAGAACAATCATAGGATAATTTCAACAGCATAACTTGGAAACATAGATATTCATGGATGCATTTAATAAAATCCAAAGTGGTCTCTCATCACTTGTTAATCATAAGGAGAGTAAGATATTTGTGTAAAAACATATCCAAACAAGAAATTGTGAATAAAGAGGAATAATATAAAGAAGATTTTTTTAATAAAGGAGTGGATTCCTACCATTGTCATGGTACTTCTATAATCATGGGATGGGATTATTAAAAGTTTGGGGGAACCTTGGGAGGGCTATTGGTAGAGAAGGGAAGAGTAAATTAATGATATTAGGGATTTGAGTTAAGATGAATGGGATGTTGGGTGAGTTTTTATAGCTAATTAGAGAATAATACTTTAATAATTTCTATGCTTTTATTTTGGATTCTATAAAATCTATTAGACCAAACCAAAAACCATACCAGGTTTTTAGACCATGGTTTCTATGAATATGTTGTGGATTTCAATATTGTATAAGTCTAGTAACGATACTAATTAAAATAATACCATTGGTTATGTTAAAGTGAGGCATGTTTATAAGTAATTTATTTTATAACATTAAAATATAATATAGGGTTTGGAGGTTTTATTAAGGGTTTATAAAATTTATCAAATGACTTCAAAAAACATTATTTTAATGGGAAAAAATTAATTAGCCCATTGATACTATATATAGTATTTTTGTTTTACAATTTCAATTTTATTATTTCAATATTAATATTTATTTTATCAAAATAATTATATAAATTTTAGAATTTATACTTTTAAATAAAAAAATATCTATTTATTAAAAAATACTGGTTTTTTATAAAAACAATTTTTTTTGATAATTATCAAAATCAAATTTGACTACATTAAATTATAAATCATTTATATTTAATAAATATTTTTTAACAATAATATTTCATTAAAATATAATTTATTTCAAAAGTTATTTAATTCATCAAAAGTGTGTCCTGATTAAAATTACATTTTTCACAAAAATGGAAATTTTATGTCATCATATAAAAATCAAAATTTTTATCAAAATTATTACTTAATTATTATAAAATAATTATAAATGTTAAATATAATCATTAATTTAGAAAAAAAATGTAATAAATCAAACTATTTTGGTTGAGATATATATCCACGTATTACATCAATGAATTCCCTATGGGTTTGGTGTGAGATTGTGAGATTTTGGTGAGGTGGTTTAATGAACATTGTTTTGTTTGAGATCTTGATGATCTTAAAATTCTCCCATATATAGTTTCACTCGTGTTTTAGTTGTTAAATATGATCATGGGCTTAGATAGGAGAAAATACCAATGATTCTATATCCCCCAAAAGCTCTCATAAATGAGATTTATAGTGTATGATCCTAATGGTTGAGGCCATCATTTTATTTTCTATGTCATTTGGATTTATCATAACCCTATATATATATATGATAATCATATGATCAATGTATAATGAATATAAAATCAATGTTTATGATACATAATGGTATTTGAAATTTGATAATATATAATTTATAATAGTCCAAAATAACAAAATTAGTGCGTGAATGTTCTATAATTTAATTTCATAATAATTAATTTACTCATTTCAAAAGTTAATTTCATTAATAAATGTTGAGGTCATTATATTATCCCCCTTTAAAAAATATCACCCTAAAAATTTCATTTTGACACTAAAATATATGAGTGTATTTCCCTTTCATCACCTCTTATGTTTCCCAAGTCCCCTACTCAAACTTGTTGTTCCACCACAAAACATTGACCAGGTGAGTTGTCGTGTTTGGTAGAACCTCAACTCTATGATCTATGATCTTAATCAGATACTACTAATATAATATATCATTTTCCAAAGGTACCACCTTTGGATTAAATACAATTGAGTGGTTTTGTATGTAATTTCTCAATATAGATACATAAAACACATCATGTACTAGAGAAAGGTTAGGTGGGAGTGATATTCGATAGGCCACCACACTGATTAGATCAAGGATCCTTAAGGGGGTAATGTATCTCGTAATTAGCATTTCATTCTTCCCAAACCACATGAATTTTATCTACAATGATATATGAAGGAAAAAATATCTCTAATAGCAAACTTCTGGTTTTGTCGATGATTAATTACATATATTATATATCGACTTTTTGTGGATGTAATATGATCCTAAATGATTTGAATCTTCTCCATCATTTCTCAGATAATATTACATTCCATTATCTTTCTCTCTAACTTCATCCCAACATGTTGGAGCCTAACACCTCTTCCTATACAGATCCTCATAAGGTACTATTTGAATTCTAGAATGGGAACGGTTGTTACATGAGAACACTTATAGGAGAAGGTGATCATAAAAACATACTTGGAAATCCATATAAAAAGATATAAACATATCATCTAGAGTTTATATGGTTCTTTTAGACTAACCATCCTTATTAGGGTGGTAAATAGTGCAGACACTTAGTTCTATATCCAATGCTCACTGAATCCTTCTCCAAAACCTCACAGTAAACCTCGGATCTTGAATAGATAAAATAAAGAGTGGAAATTGATGTATTATTACAACTTCCCTTATGTATATCATTATTACATGATCAATAGATAAATATTACATAATAAAAATTAAATCCACTGACATCGTTGGTTGACTGACTACCAAACAAATGAAATTATTTTTTTTACGGGTCCAAGGGAGTCCTATAATAAAAACCATGGTTATGTTTTCCGATTTCAATTCTGTTATAGGAAATGGTTGCATATTTCATCCTTGACTTATTTGAATACCAATCATCAGGATTTAAATTATATAATCTCCCTCTTCATGTAATAACTCTATATGTTTTGCTTAAAATATATATACATTTTAGTGCATCCTAGATTAATAGTGAAAGATGTGATATGCACATTATCTAGAATTTCCCATTCAGTTAGGGATTTTATGGGACATGTATCTGGGTTCCAATCGTAATATATATATATATATATAGTTAATTTTAACTCCAAAATATTCTATAATTTTTTTGTAAAGCCTCATCATCATTTTTATCCTCCTTGAGAATCCTTATAATAAATTTTTTGGCATTGATTTAAGAACGATTGGATGAATATCCATTCCTTAATCCCATTTGTATCCCCTTTATTTCCAATAAAATTGGATCCCTCTAAATTATCATAATGGATAGAGTTAGAGGATCTTTTCTACTCAGAGCATCTTCCACTTTTTTCTCCTTCCTATGATAGTAATATATTGAACAATCACAACCTTTGATCAGCACAAACCACCTTCATTATAACATATTGATCTTTTTAATGTGAATATATAATTGACTCTTTTATGATATTTATATATATCACACTTCTATATATATATATATATAATGCCACCAAATATTTAATTTTAATATCACTAAAATCAATTATATATTATGTGTTAGGTAGTTATACTCATGAGTTTTTAATTAACGAGAATCATATGATATAACATTATCATCTTTCATGACTGCACAACCCAATCCTTTTTAGGATACATCACTTTATATCACAAATCCTCCCCCATTTTTAGGTAATATGATAACAGGTGTAGTGATTAACCACTTCATCATATCTTCAAAGAATTCTTCACATTCATCATTCTAAAAAAACTTCACCCCATTTCGAGTTATCTTTGTTAGTGGGATTATCAATCAATATAATTTTCTCACAAATCAATGGTAGTACCAAACTAAACCAAGGATGCAAAAAATTTCCATCATAGTATTTGGTTCTTCCCATCCTTGAATTGACTTTTTTTGATGGATCCACCAATATCGCTTTGTCGGTGATCACATTCCCTATTAATGTTACATTTTCTATTTGAAACTATATTTTACTATACTTTTCATACATCTTTTCTTTTCACATGTTATTCAGTACATCATCTAAATGATTCTCACGTTCCTTTTTATTTTAGAGTATATAAAAATATTGTGTATAACGACTACCAAAAATATGTCATGGTAATCACTAAAAACAAAAATCATTTAGACCATGAAGATTAATATAGAATTAATGAGTCCAAATGGAATCACAATGAACTCATAGTGCCCATTCCGTACACGAAATAAAGTCTTTGGGGGTATACTCCTTCTCCTATACTTGATAAAATCCCAACCAAAGATCCACCTTAGAAACTACATATTTTATGAATTTAGAGGTGTTTTATAAAAACTTTGCCATTTTAGCAACATTTTCTTAGACACATTTTAAACTATGGCTAATTTTAAATTCATCCACATTTTTATGAATACATGGATAATTTAGCAACTTTTTTTTAAAAAGTTCCCAATATAGAGATTATTTTTTTATCTTTTAAAAACCTAGATAATTCTAAACGTATCCATGTTTTTAAGAAAAAATCACTAATTTAGCCATATTTTTATAAAGTATGGTCAATTTAGTGACATTTTGTTATCCATATTTTGAAACACCATTAAATTTAAAAATAGACATTTTCTCAAGAAATTGTGGATAATCTTGCAACGTTATTAAGAAAACATGGAAAATTTTATATTTAGTGATATTTTTAAGAAAAAATTGTTAATTTAGAAATGCTTTGATGAAAACTTAGTTAATTTAGGAATTTTTTTAAAAAATGTTTCTAATTTTAAATTTAGTATTGTTTTTGAGAAAATGAATATATTTTAGTGAAATTTTTAACTCTATTTTAAAACATGGAAAATTATATATATATAAAATCTATTAATTAAAATATATATATATATTTTTATAATCATATTTATATATAAATACATTGAAATATATTTAATTATCATATATATATAGCCCTAAGGGTGAATCTCAACGGTAGCTTCCCTTATGGGTCTTGAAGAGGTCTTGTGTTTGAGCCTCGTTGAGTTCTTCTCTACATTTATTTATAGCATGCTGTTATTAGTAGTGTTACTCCTTTCCACTTATCAATTTAAATTTATATTTTGACATATTTACACACACTGACACACACACACAAATATATATATATATAAACATATATAATATATATAAACGTGTATATAAATATATAAATATATATACACATATATTTATATATAAAAAACATATACATTTCAAATTTAGCCACATTTTTATGAAAATGTGCCTGTTTTAGTGTCATTTTTACCAGCATTCTAAAATGTGGCTAATTATATATATATGTATAATTCTAATACTATTAATTTAAATATTATAAAAACTTATAATTATAATTATATAAATGTATATATATAAATTTATATTCATATAAAAATACATTAACATATATTTAAATATCATTAAATATATATATATTTATATATAAACACAATATATATATTTAAACATACATACACATATATATTAATACATATATATATACGTAGACTCATATATAAATATATATATGTGTGTGTGTGTGTCTGTTTGTTAACACACACATGCACACATTTATATAAACGCACACACAAACATATAAAATCGCATATATATAAACAGAACCAAATATATATATATATATAACATATAAACATGCACACAACTATATATAAATTAACACACACCCAAAACAAATATATAAACATATTATTTATTTATTAACATTGCTTGCAGTGTGTCCCAGATTAGAAAATTGATGTGGTTGATGTATCGACCAATACTAATAGGTGCTTGTAGATGCCGAAAAGAACTCTAGGATTGATGAAGGTTTATGCATGAAAAAGATAAGTCATATTTGGAACCGACGATCCATTTTGGGGGGCCTGAAGTTGCGTCATGAAAAAAAACTGAGGTGCGCGAAAAAAATATGACCCACCCCAAAAACTCCAGGATTCGCGAGAGTTTCCCGTGAGAGCACAGAACTCTTTCATGCCACCTCTCCATGCAGTTGATCTACACACTACCAACATTGGGTGCAAAATTTTTCATGCTGTCGTGTTTTTCATTCGGACCTGCGATTGCGATCGACTATAAATAGATGGCCACCCCTTCTACATCCAGGCCGAAAAATCTGAACTGTCTCCCTTGCGTGAAATTCGTTTCCCGTGCGTGGAAAGATATGGCTATCAGGTACTGAATATTTCAAGCTAGGTCTCTCGGGTGTCTGCCTTTGCGCGTGACTACCCATGCAAGATCCTTGGCCAAATCTCATTGAACCCCTATCCCTGCACATGATTACTCTTAATTGCGCGAAATCAGTTCTTCGGCATGCAATTACTTTTGCGTGTTGACCTAGAATTTTTTGCATCTGCAATTCCTTTTATGTGCTGAACCAACCCCTTTTTCAAACCATTTTTCACTTGCGAACCGTACCCAGTATTTTTCACACCCCATGATCAATTTCACTCTAGCCTATCCATTTTGCGTGCAACGACCCCTTTTCTGCACAAGCCTCCCACCTTGTGCACCTAGGATGTCCCTATTCCGGGCATCATTTTCGAGTAACTCCCACACCCAAAACACCTTCATAATACACTAACTTCTTGTGAGACCACCTCGGTTCGCACGAAGAAAATTAAATGTCCCTTGGATGATACCACCAGTTGTGTTTCTTCACCTCATGCTTCTTCACATAGGCAAGCTAACGACTATTGCTTTTTTGTAGAACCACGCTAATGTTGACCCCCCCCCCCCCCGATGGTTCGTTCCCTGACACCCATATCCACGACATTGCCTATCCCCTCTATACACCAAACAGCAGTGGGTACTGGTTATGTATGTCCTAGGAGTGCATAGCAAACCCACCTCATCTAAGCTGCTGGATGTTAAACTGCCAAGCAACATCTTACTCAACACATGATGTTAAACTGTGACCTCACCCTGTGCCTCAGACGTGGGGTGCCCCCACCTTGGTCATTCTCTACACCCACTAGTCTTCACAAGGATGAGATCTCCCCTCACATGGGACGATATCTTTTTTATTGTAGTGGCGTTTTTTTTGCAGGGAAATGGAAACCATCATGGTGTAAGCCCCTATCTTTTGTTGCCGGAGGCAGCATCCCTGCTCCTCCTTTTTATATGATATCACGTACTAGTGGAGGGGGGAATGAAAACAAGACTCCTCCATTCTTCAGTACCAAATCCCTCTCCCTCTAGGCTTTGTCACCGTCGTTCATCCATCCTGGATTAAGTCCCAACCTCTTCAGACTGCTAACCACACACAAGCCCATGTTTCCTCATTGGGTCATGATCACCTGTAAGCCCTACTCCAATTCCCACGAATTCACCTTTCACAACGCGATCTCCAGTTCTCTTCTATCTCTCGATTCTCACACCGAGCATGACTCAAGTGGGATTAGAGTTAGCACCAATCATGACATCCTCTTTGGGACACCTCAGAGCTTAAGCCCCTAATGAACCACTTGAACTACGAGGTCTTTCATCCTTTCTAAGGTAAGGTACATAAGAGGCCTCCACGAGTTTCAAGCCCACCATCTATTGGACCCCATGTCCACCTTCACGTCGGTTACCAACCACCTGAACTTTGAGGACTTTGATATTTTCTTTGGTATGGTACGTAGGAGGCCTCGAGGTGGTTCAATCCCACCACACATTAGGCTCTAGGTCCACCTTAATTCCGGTTCCCAACCACCTGAACTATGAGTTCTTTGATTCATTCCAAGGCAGTGTATGTAGGAGGACTCCACGAGGTTCAATCCCAACAACCATTGGTCCCCAGGTCCTCCTCCATGTCGGTTCACTGACACCCTGGTCCGCCTCATAGGGTAAGCCCCAAATTCCCCCACCCACATGATCTACGAGGTCCTTGATCCTTTCTAATGTAAGGTACGTAAGAAGCCTCCATGAGGTTCATGCCCACCATCCATTTCACCCCAGTTCCACCATCATGTTGGTTCCCAACCACCTAAACTACGAGGTCTTCGATCCTTGCCAAGGCAGGGTACGTTGGAAGTCTCCACGAGGTTCAAGCCCAAAAACAATTGGACCCCAGGTCCTCCACGTCGGTTCACCGACACCCTAGGCTGCCTCAGAGAGTAAGACTCAAATGCCACCAGATGAACTATGTGGACATTGATTCCCTACCACGAGGATACATAGGAATCCTCTTCAAGGATCAAGTCCAAAATTATCGTCATCCTCATGGAGGTTCCATCCCATTCACCACCCACTTCATTCAAACAATCCATCTCCCATTCTGATTCTTACCCGAGCTACCACATCCTGGTGGGATCATGACGCCACATACCTCATCCCCCTCAACAGCACTCAAGAAGCCACCCACATGTTGGCCCCAATATCGGTGTTCCCTCTAGGGGATTTCACCCATCTGATCCACTCCAGTCAGTATTCTGGTCATTCTGATCCATCTCCATTGGACATTAAACTTGCGGCATACCCTGTGTTAAACATGGAAAGCTGAGGAAAACCTCATGTACATGCCCATGGAATCTGATTCCCCACGTTTTATGTTGGTTACCTCGGGCTTTCGATCCCTCAAGAAGCCCTATAATAAGGGACATAAGAGAGATATGCCAATCCCCCAGTGTCCATACATTCCAGTGATTCCCAACGTGACTACTCCCTTGACCGGAGGTTTCTTCCCTAACTTGAACCCACATAATGTCCCAACAGAAGCAGTGTAATTACCTAGTTTCCATCAATATATGGTTCTTGAAAGTGTTTCACAAAAAATGTATTAAAATTATAAGGGAGACCTGAACTAGGTGAGGAGGTCTGAGGAGGAATCTACGAATGGAAGAACTGGCATCCCCTAATCTCGTTACTATCAAGGAGAAGACGTCCATTGAAAAGGAGCGGATGCCACCTGCCTTTGGAAAGTAGGAATGTGTGGAAACAAAATTGTTCCCTCTTGTCCCAGAACGAGATGGACATGTGTGCCCTAGAGAAAGCGTCGGAAGCTGAAATGGTGAACCAGAAGTGAGGTTCTTCTAATAAATATGGAGATTAGCAGTGCACGAGGCATCAATGGATTGACGTGTCACCAGATCTAGTTACCCGACATTAGGTCCCGCCAAGAAAATAGTGGTCCTGGTGTGAAACTCATCAAAATTTGAGGCATCAGAACGTTGGACATCCCGTTCATTGACTATGTCTGCGTGGATCCATATTATCGATCACGAGAGATGGGATGGCGCTGAGGCATTGGTCATCGATTCCTTTTTCTTTCAGCATTGACGAGTTCATCTCCCTACTTCTGAAGAATTAGGTTGCTTCTCGAGGGGTGCGATCACTGCCTGCCCGTCTACATAGGGGCAGGGGAAATGCCAACACGATCATTCCACGCAGCTTCAACTCTCCCACAACGGTCTCTACATCTATGACCATGGGTCACCCACGTCCACTCTCCCCATCTAAGGTTATTGAACAGAGTGTAATCAATGACCTCATGCATCGTTACAAGGGATATGGAATAATCTCATCCTAGGATATGGCCCTCCTGGATCTGGAGGCGTCTGTGCCTCATCACCAACGCCGCCCCAAAGGCCGCGCTTGGAGCCATTGTGTAACAGCCCGATATTTTATGAAAAATACACTTCTTAATTTCATTGATGCCTTCTGTTGTAAGCTACACCAAGATTATCTTGTGCTATTCGCAAAATCGTATTTTCGTGCATTATACGCAACAATGACTTGGATTGCATTACACGCAATCACCACCTTCCTCGATAGCGTGTGTTGTACGCAATACCGGGTTTCACAAAACAATGATATATGGTTATAATATTATTAAGAACTAGCCGTTATAAATATTATTAACTAAATTTTGAATTTTATAACATTATTATTAATCATACACATCTTTTAGAACATGGTAGAAGAATAAAATAAAATATTCGGGTAAAATAAGTATTTTTAAAAAAATGCAGTTTTGCCGCCTTTTGATGGCGCACCCACGTTAAATATAGTTTTTGACATGTTAATAAGTTCAATTTGACAAAATAAAGTTCTTATTTGAAATCAATATATAAAAAATTACTTTGGATAAATTTTTCATATTATTCTGATAAATTTCATATTGTAATGAATAGTAAAAACACGCGATATTTTAATTAAAAACAAATTTTTTCATCGTAATAATTAATGTGGTTAAATTTTAATATTTAATGGATTTATAGTATAAATAAAATATATTTTTACCATTTAATATAATTTATGTCATTAGCATTAATTTTACCTTGAATTTGTAGGTTAAATCAATTCAATCTTTTGCAATGTTTTAAATAAAAACTCGTTTTCTTTTGACAACAGGATTAATTATAATTTAATTTCTGCAACTTTTGTGTATTGGATTTCAAAAAATGGATTACATATTTGGAATTAGTGGGTCAAATTATGTTAATAAGCTACTTTTTTTGGGCATTATAAATAGTAACTATGATAAATTTTATTCACCATTGTTAAAGGTAAATCGGGTAATTAAGGGTAAATATAAGATTATAAAATTACCCTCACATGTGCCAAAATCTTATTGGATGACTAAAAGTCATCCCATATCACCTAAAGGTCAGATTAGATTCATTTAATGGACTTTTTTCCATGAAAATAATTTAATTATTATTAAAACCAAATAAAGTGACAACATGTCACTTTCTTAAATCTTATAAGTATAATAATTTTAGTTTAGTGATAAACATCATGGAACTTCGGATATAAATAGTCTCTAGAAAGCTAATAAAATTATCTATATCATATGAATTTATTTATAATTTTTAGGGACTAAATATTTATCATTAAAGGTGACATAATAGTGATGTTTAAATTATTTTATTTAGAGAAATATCAAATTTAATGGTATTAAAAATATTAAAATAAATATTATATGAACTATATAATGTTCTCCACTAATTTTCTAGATACATATGGCATGTTATGAATCTAGTTAAGCTTTTATTTAGAATATATCTTTTGTATATTGTTTATTTAAATTAAAATAAATGAATAGTGTCAAAATTGACACTATTGTTATTTTATAAAAATAACATATTATAAAATTGTTTACAAATCACAAAAATATTTAAAAATTATAAATTTAAATTTATATGGTAGAAATGTCATAAAGTGTAAAATTATGAAAAATTCACTACAAATATGTAGTTATTTATAATAATTTAAAATTTAGAATATTATTACCACAAATAAAATTAAATTGATAAATAAGAATATTTCAAGTTGATAATGTTTAAAATAAACTCCTAATATGTCTAAATTTTATTGGTTGATGATATTACAACCCTATCTAATCTATGATTCAGTTATGAATCATTTTGGATGTATTTAAGCGGGGTTGGGATTTAATATAAACTAATATTTCTTATATTTCCAAAGATGCCCCTCTCCTCCCTTATAAAAGGGCACCTCCTCCCTCTCCTCCTCACAACAATTTGAGCCTTCAAGATCGGCCAAACCCTACCCATTTCAATTCCCCACTTCCCTAGAAACATTATAGGGGTCCTGGTTTTCTTCAAAGACCAATTTTAGTGCCCCAAAATGAGGTCTCAAAGAGGCGCTTCAAAGAAGAGGTAATGTCTGTTACCGAGTCTTTCAAATTTATTTCTTCTTCTACTTATTCTTCTTTAGTTGTTTCATTATGAAGTAATAAAATTAGTATCAATCATATCCTGATATGTTATTATAAATATTAATCAACCCCATTTCACCTTTTATCCATCCTATGAAAAACAAAATCACCGTACATGCATACGTACAGAATACCATCTCCACGCCGTGGTGTAATCTGTTTTTCCACCAACAACATACATGGATGGGTATAATGGTGTAAAAAATAACTATATATGGTTATTATAACAACATAATGATTCTGATATATTATACCATCCACTTCAATTGTATTCAATAATTATGGGAACGATATCATCACTCGTGTGTACGTACGGACTACCGTCTCCATGATGCGATGTGATTCATTCTCCATGTTAACCATACTTGAATGATAATAATGATTATATAATGAATAATAATGAAATATATGAATTAATAATGCAACTTTATTTATTTATATATATATATGAATGTAATCTATTTAGTTTCATTCAATTCAACAAGGAAACGAAAACCGCGTTCATGCGTACGTACGACCTACCGTCTCCATGAACGATGTATTTCATTCCTTTTATCGGTCTATAATATATATTTTTATGATGAATATATATTATATATAAATCATGTTTTAAATTATGGAATTATTTAAATCAGGATATAAGTATTAATATCATGAACGACAGGTTGAAACACATACGATAAATGAAATGATTTTACCCAAAACGCTGCTTTAACATGGAATTTAGAAAAAAACGGGTAATATAAAGTCATAAGTGAAACATATAAAATATCATAAAAATGAATATGATTATTTAATAAGTCATGAACATTATTTAAATCATTATATAGGAGTTTAGGATCCACACGAAGCATATCAGACCTAAGGTAAGGGATAATTTTGCAAATCTCATTTTTATTCGAGATTGCTTATTCGTAACTATTTACTGGGGTTATTTCTATCATCAATGTACATGTTTTATAAAAGTGTTTTCATGTATGTTTAATGTAATTTTTACCCATTTTTTTACTTTTACTACATGGTATGTATGAAATATTTCTTTTGTTTACGTTACGAGGTACTTTTTTGACTTTTCTGGAAAAAGTACGAGAAGATTGTTTTTTAACTTATACGGAATGAAAGGATTTTTTGGGTTTTATAAAGCCTTATATTCATGATGATTCCTCCAAAATATTTCATGACTATTTTCAAAAAAATCTATTTCTTTTAAAATTGCATGAAATTTTGTGAAAATAAGTTTATTTTGAAGAAGAAAGGATATTTTCATCAATAATTCATTTCAAGTGTTTTATCAAAACGAGTTTTCTATCTAAGATGACATTATTTCATATCTGTATGTTTCAAGTATAATGTCTCTATAATTTAAATGGTTTCAATTTTCTTATTATGAAATGATATCTATTTATTTTATATGGATTATGTGATGATGGGATGATGTTTTTGAAACCCATTTTATTCGTTGGGTTATTATGAATGATGTATGGTTATTTTGTAGCACATGTAATAATGATTTCATTATGAGATGGGTGAGACCTATATCTCCCTCCAATGCATTGGGTAATGATTTATATCTCATGAGATAGACATGTCTGGAATGGTACGTTAATGGGGTTCAGTGTTATAGGACTAAAATGAGGAGTGAACTCGATTCAGAAAGGGACTTTTTCCACTAAGATGGTCTTGGAAGTAATTCCTTGGCTACTATGGAAATAATAACATGTGATGAATGGTTTCCACAATTACATGTTTTATTCCCATTATATTTTATCATGGTTGATGTTCCATTACGATATATGCCTTAAGTTCGTTGACGATTTATGTCTTTATTGAAGATTTTGATGTTTAAATTTCATGTTCATGTTTTTGTTTTCAAATTTTTATGTATTGTTTGATGTTATCTTTGTTTTCCATTACTGAGCATTTTAGATCACCCTTTTTATGGTTTATTTTCCCCAGTAAATAAAGAAAGGTTTCAGGTAAGGAAACAAAAAGGGGAATATCGTTATGGGAGTTGTTGAAGATCTTTCAACCTGATTAGAAGTTTATATTACATGTTTTCAAAGACACTAAACTATTACGATCCTTGAGTTTTGGTTTTTTTGTTGTGTATTAGGTATTCTGCAAATGTAATGTATTGTCCATTACGTCAAGATTCAGGTCTCTATAGTTGGTATCAGAGAAAAGGTTTAGTCAACCATTGGAAACAAGGATGCGAAAACATTATTGAGATCCCTAGAGATATTTCTAAGGTATGTCTAGGGATGTACCTAAAGTTAAGTATACATATATGTTATATTCCTAGAATTGTGCTAATGATCTTATAATTAAACTTAAGATGTTAGATATTGAAGTTACTCCCGCTTTATTATGTTGTTTTCCCTAGCATGGTATTTTCCTCTCACACTATTATTTTTGGGTTTTAGATGATGGATGGAACCCGAAAGAACTGTGTTGATCAATGTATTAGAAAATGCAATGATTGTCCTCCTGAACAAACCAATTTCATGGGAGATGGAGTGCACAATCTTATTTATATACTTACACAAGATATGAACCATTCTGGACTTCAAAATGAGCAGAGAAAGGAGCAACATTCTGTTAAATCCTTCATGAGGAAGCGTCCATCTTCATTCTACGGGTCTTCTGATCCCTTAGTGGTTGAACAATGGATCAGTATTACTGAAAATATTTTTTCAGTTCTACAATGTTCTAAGCATGATAAAGTCATCTTAGTAATATATCCTTTAGAAGGTGATGCTGATCAATGGTGGAATCTTATCAAGAATACGAGGCAAAGAGATGAAATTGAGTCCATGGAATGGGATGAGTTCAAGAACATGTTTTTCAGTAAGTACTTCCCATGTATAATTCGAACAAAGATGGAAAAAGAGTTTCTTGAGCTTAAGCAGAAGGATGATGAATCTTTTAGTATAAACGAAGCAAATTTTACAAGACCTGCAAGGTATGCATCTGGCTTTATCATCCAACCTGAAACTAAAGTTGATCTATTTTTCAGTGGCTTAAATCCAAGTCTTCGAAGGGAATTAGCTATAAAAGACTTTACTAGCTATTAAGAAATTGTGTGTTGTGCTATCAAGGTAGAACTGGAAGTTGGTGTAACATATCCATCACATGGTTTTGACAAGAAACGGAAGATGGAATTCCAGGAGAAATATCAGGAAAAATGTTGAAAAGAAGATGAATGTTTCTTTATTCTCAATGTGTGGAACGAAGCATGGTGGAGATTTCCTAAAAGGTACTAGAAAATGCTTTAAGTGTGGAAAACAAGTCCATCGAGCAGTTGATGGTTGAAGTTATGGGAAAAATGTTTCTAATGATGTGAATAGAGAAAAGACTACATAGAACTCTCCACCAACGCTTCAATGTTTCAAGTGCAAGGAAATGGGGCATTATTCTAATAAATGTCATAATACATGGGTTAATGATGATCAACATGAGAAACCTCTTAAAGCAAAGGATAAAGGGAAGTATCATCCGATCACTATTTTTGATATTGAGTTTGAAAATGATTTTTTGTACTGATTACGTGTTTTTGTAATGGGATTTCAAAATAGTATCATAGAATCTCATTTATGGTATTGTGGAATTTTGGAATATCTATGTATTGGTTTTCAATTATTATATGGTACTGGTAACCATGAAAAAGTGATTGAAATATTTTTGGAAAGCAGATGAAATGCACATATTGAAGGGATAAGGAGAAAATAATATGATATTAATCATGAGCTCATGACTAAAATAAGGACAAAGTGATATCATGGTTTGAGTATATAGAAATTTTGGGATTTTGGAATGTGGAAAGAGTTTACATTTGACAGCATCCATGTTTTCACTAAGGTTAAATGGGTATTAATTTTTCAAGAGAATACATGATTAAGGTATTCACATGATTGGAATGTGATCGAGAAGATATATTAGGGATAAATGATGGTATTCACATGCTCTATAGATGACATTTCTAGTAATTTTTTTCTTTATAATATAAGCTTGGATAGAAGTATTTTAGATAAGACTAAAGATTGAAATGGATTATGTTGGACATATCTTAGTATTGTTTAAGGATATATATTTTTTCTATGGGATTTTATACTAATGTAGTTTTAGAAAAAGGTCAACCTGCAGGATCAGAGACAACCCATCACGTCGGACAAGGCTGTTGGAATCGAACCCACAACTGAAGTGTGACAGGCCTTTATCGCCTACCACTAGCCTATAGGAAGTCCCTGGTCAGTAGAAACTAGTTTTATTTTATTAAGCGGTATGATATATGAAGTATAAGTTCATTTTTGGAATTGAATATGATTAACCTCACCATAGATGGACTTATGTATATTTGATAACTTTTTCTAACCTTTTGTTTGAAACAGATGGAATGACCCATCATTTTATCTCATGATCTGTTAACACTTCACGAATAACAAATTCAACTTCATTTCTTTAAGATATGAAGTGGAAATTGTTCAAATCATGATCAACTGTGAGATTGTACCAAAATCAAGAAAGTATTTCTTCTAAATCAAAATTTTCAACTTTAGGGAAATGATATTGAAAACAAACAATTTTGTCCTAGTGCTCTTATATCCAATGAATCAGATGGTACCTTAGATCATCACAAATCTATGGCTTTGTGATTGATGGCTTTTTCATAGCCATGTTCCCTACCACTCTCCATCAGAACTTGATTGTTAGATTTTTCTTACATATCCATATTTTCACCTATGTTCTCCTATATGGAAACCAGTGATGAGTTACTTTGGGTAATCGTTACATTTCATACATTAGTTCTTAAAATTAAGTTTTAGTATTCCTTTTTACAATGTGGGTTTCTATGAATAGTAAACGATTTATAACCCCGCCGAATTTCAGGGACAAAATTCATTTTAAGGGGGGTAGAATGTAACAACCCGAGATTTTATGAAAAATATTCTTTTTAATTTCATTCATGTCTTCTGTTGTACACTAAACCATGATTATCCTGCACTATTTTTAACATCGTATTAGTTTGCAGTATACGCAACACTGACTTGGCTTTCATTACACGCAATCACGACCTTCCTCGATAGCGTGTGTTGTACGCAATATCGGGTTTCACAAAATAATGATATATGGTTATAATATTATTATGAACTAGCCGTTATAAATAGTATTAATTAAATTGTGAATTTTATAACATTATTATTCATCGTCCACATCTTTTAGAACATGGTATAAGAATAAAATATTTTTTTGGGTAAAATAAGTATTTTTCAAAAAATTAAGTTTTGTCGCCTTTTGATGGGGCACACACATCAAATCTAGTATTTTACATGTTTATAAGTTCAATTTGACATAATAAAATTCTTCTTTGGAATCATGAAATAAAAATTTACTTTGGATAAATTTATCATATTATTCTGATAACATTCATATATTAATAAATAGTAAAAACACGCTATATTTTAATTAAAAACAACTTTTTTCATCGTAATAATTTATGTGGTTAAATTTTAATATTGAATGGTTTTAAAATATTAATAGAATATATTTTTACCATTTAATATATTCTATGTAATTATCATTGATTTTACCATGAATTCGTAGGTTAAATCAATTCAATCTTTTGCAATGTTTTAAACAAAAAACCTGTTTCATTTTGACAACGGGATTAATATTAATTTAAATTCTGCAACTTTTGTATATTGAATTTGGAAAAATGGATTTCATATTTGGAATCAGTGGATCAAAATTATGTTAATAAGCTACTTTTAATTTTTTGTGCAGTATGAATAGTAACTATGGTAAATTTTATTTACCATAGTTAAAGGTAAATCGGGTAATTAAGGGTAAATATAAGATTATAAAATTATCCTAAAACCTGCCAAAATCTTATTTGATGACTAAAAGTCGACCCATATCACCTAATGGTCGGATTAGATTCATTTAATGGAATTTTGTACACGAAAATAATTTAATTATTATTAAAACTAAAGAAAGTGACAACATGTCACTTTCTTAAATCTTATAAGTATAATAATTTTATTTTAGTGAAAAACGTCATGGAACATCGGATATAAATAGTCTTCAGAAATCTAATAAAATTATCTACATCATATGAATTTATTTAAAATTTTTAGGGATTAAATATTTATCATTAAAGGTGACATAATAGTGATGCTGAAATTATTTTATTTAGAGAAATATCAAATAAATAGTTTTCAAAATATTAAAATAAATATTATATGAACTATTTAATGTTCTCCACTAATTTTCTAGATAAATATGGCATGTTATGAATCTATTAAATCTTTTATTTAGAACATATCTTCTGTATATTCATTATTTAAATTCAAATAAATGAATAGTGTCAAAATTGACACTATTGTTATTTTATTATAAAAACATATTATAAAACTGTTTAAAAATTACAAAAATCTTTAAAAATTATAAATTTAAATTTATATGGTCTAAAATTTTATAATGTGTCAAATTATGGAAAATTCAAAAAACATATGTAGTTATTTATAATTATTTAAAATTTAGAATATTATTACCATAAATAAAAAAAATTGATAAATAAGGAAAAATCAAGTTGATAATGTTTAAAATAAATTCCTAACATGTCTAAATTTTATTTTTTTATGATATTACAAACCTATATAATCTAATCTTCGGATATGAGTCATTTTGGAAGTTTTTATGTGGGTTTGGTATTTAATATAAACTAATATTTATTATATTTCCAATGGTGCCCCTCTCCTCCCTTACAAAAGGGAACCCTCTCCCTCTCATCCTCACACCAATTTGAGCCTTCAAGATCGGAAAACCACAGCCCATTTCACATTACCACTTCCCTAGAAATATCCTAGTTGTCCTGGTCTTCTTCAAAGACCAATTTTAGTGCCTTAAGAGGAGGTCTCAAAGAGGCCCTTCAAAGAAGAGGTAATGCCCGTTACCGATTCTTTTAACTTTACTTCTTCTTCTACTTCTTCTTATTTATTTGTTTAATTATGAAGTAATAACATCAGTATCATCATATAATGATATGCTATTATAAATATGAAGCAACCCCATTTCACATTCTATCCATCCTAAAGAAAACAAAATCACCGCACGTGTGTACGTACGAAATACCGTATCCACGCCGTGGTGTAATCTGTTTTTCCACCATCACCTTACATGGATGGATATAATGGTGTAAATAATAAATATATATATGGTTATTATAACAAAATACTGATTCTGATATATTATACCATCAACTCCAATTCTATTCAATAATTATGGGAACGATATCATCGCTCGTGCGTACGTACAGACAACTGTCTCCACGACGCGATGAGATTCATTCTCCATGTTAACCATACATGAATGATCATAAAGTTTATATAATTAATAATAATGAAATATATAAAATAATAATTCTAATTTATTTATGTATATATATATGTATGTCATCTATTTAGTTTCATTCAATTCAATAAGGAAACGAAAACAACGTTCATGCGTACGTACGGCCTACCATCCCCATGAACGGGTTATTTAATTCCTTTTATCGATCTATAATATATATGTATATGATGAATATATGTTATATATAAATCATGTTTTACATTATTAATTATGTAAATCAGGATATAAGTAATAATTTCATGAATGACAAGTTGAAACACATACGATAAATGAAATGATTTTAACCAAAATGCTGCTTTAACATGGAATTTACAAAAGAACGGGTAATATAAAGTCATAAGTGAAAAATATATGATATAATAACAATGAATATGAATATTTAATAAGCCAATAACATTATTTAAATCATTACACAGGAGGTTCGGATCCATACGAAACATATCGGACCTAATGTAAGGGATAATTTTGCAAATCTCATTTTTATCCGAGATTGCTTATTCATAAGTAATTACTGGCGTTATTTCTATCATCCATGACCATGTTTTATAAAAGTGTTTTCATGTTTGTTTAAATTCATTATTAACTATTTTGACTTTTACTACATGGTATGTAAGGAATCATTCATTTGTTTACGTTACGCGGTACTTTTTTGACTTTTCTGGAAAAAGTACGAGAAGAATGATTTTTTTAACCTATACGGCATGAAAGGATTTTTACAGTTTTATAAAAAATTATTTTCATGAAGCTTCCTCCAAAATATTTCATGACTATTTTTAACAAAATATCATTCTTTTATAATTTCATGACGTTTTGTGAAAAGAAATTGATTTTGAAGAAGAAAGGATATTTTCCTCATGAATTCATTCCAAGTGTTTTATCAAAACAATTTTTCTATCTAAGATGACATTATTTCATATCTGTATGTTTCATGTATAATGTATCTATGATTTACATGGTTTCAATTTTCTTATTATGAAATGATAACCATTTATTTTATATGGATTATGTGATGATGGGATGATGTTTTTGAAACCCATTTTATTCGTTGGGTTATTATAAATGATGTATGTTTATTTTGTGGCACAAGTAAGAATGATTTCATTATGATATGGGTGGGACCTATATCTCCCTAAAATTCATTGTGTAATTATTTATATCTCATGATATATACATGGATGGAATGGTAAGTTAATCCGGATCAGTGTTACAGGACTGAAACGAGGAGTGAACTCGATTCAGAAAGGGACTCTGTCCACTAAGATGGTATTGCCAGCAATGCCTGGGATACTATGGAAATCTTAACATGTACTGAACGGTTTCCACAATTAAATGTTTTCTTCCCATTATATTTTATCATGGTTTCTTTTACATTATGATATATTCCTTACGTACTTCCATGATTTATGTTTTTGCTCAAGCTTTTTGATGTTTAAATTTCATGTTCACGTTTTTGTTTTCAAATGTTTATGGATTGTTTTATGTTCTCTATGTTTTCCCTTACTGAGCATTTGAGATCACCCTTTTTATGGTTTATTATCCCCAGTAAATAAAGAAAGTTTTTAGGTAAGGAATCAAAAAGGGGAAGATCGTTATGGGAGTTTTTTAAGATCTTTCAACAGGATTAGAAGTTTATATTCCAAGTTTCCAAAGACACTAAACTATTACGATCCTTGAGTTTTGGTTTTTTTTGTTATGTATTATGTATTCCGCAAAAGTAATGTATTTTCCATGTACGTCAAGATTCGGGTCTCTACACATTGCTCCCCATCCTGACATACAACCGCTTCGGGAGCCTGTCCCCATAGCGCCTTGACGACTCTCAGTCTTACGCTGATGAGATAGGTGACGTCCAGCCCAGCCCGGTCAATGTCCCAATCCAGGGGTTCCTACCAAGGTCTCCCACTCATCCACATCAGCACCGCTTCCCAGTCTTGCAAAATAGTAGAAGCTAAGCTATGCACCTGCACCACTAGCCTTGATTCGTCCGACCCGACACCAGCGTCAGGCACAAGCTGGGACGCCTCCCAAGGGGTGTCAACTTCGGCAGCTGTCATGGATCGAGCCACTACTGACGCATATCATCAGGTCCATGCATACATTGAGCAGGGGCAGTTATACGCCTGGCCAGGATCGATGCACTTATCGCCCCAGGGCCAGGCTGGGTCAACTCTCTTGGCTGCTGGCACGAGTAGTGGTCGCCACGAGCTAACCCGCAATGATGTCACCCAGCACGAATGTCCTCCCCATTCTACTACCGCGGAGAGCATGAGCCTTCCCCACTTCGAGGCTCATCATTGAGGTCTGCCCCGTGCCACCCCCAATCTGAATGAATGTCTACCCCACGACAGTGATACTCAGTAAGGAAGCCTCTCCCGTTCTCATTACACTAGGTATGCAGTGATTCCTCCTGCCCCTGACAACCGATGTTGGGACATTTCCCATTCGATCTCTCTCAAATGTGGGGATCCTCTCGACTTCCAATCCACTGCTGGTGAAGGTCCTCCTTACCTTAGCAACTAGAGCGGTGAAGGCTAGCCTCGGCTCACTAGCACCCAGCATAGAGGTCCTCCCCATACTCAACAAGACTTGTCAAATGACCCTTCTTGCACTGAGGTCACCCAACAAAACAAGCATAGATATTCTCCCCATGTTTCTGCTAGTTCCATCATAAGTCTTTGAAACCTCAGGGCTACCCATGGAGGTCTTCCCCGTGGCCCTTTTGACATTTGTCCAGCTGCTCCCCACACCTTGGCTTTCTCGGGTGAAAACCCTCTCCGCCCCAGCTCTAGTGCGGCCGAAGGACCCCATGTCAGAAATATGCCCTATCCTGAGGAGGCACCCAGGCGAAAGAATGTGGGTTATTTCTACCATAAGAGAAATTTGGGAGAGGTCCAGACAGAGATCAGACCAGTCTTCTTCTCATAATCTGAAGCGAAATACCACTCAGCTTGGGAACCCTCCCCTCATTTATCCGAGTCAAGGGATGGGGAAAGAATAAGAAGCATTAGCCTATTACTCCGGGAATGAGAGGTCCAAAGGATTCCTGCCTCTCTCCGAAGGATTATCCATGAGGATGAAAATCTAGCGACCTCACAAGATACGGTCGAACAATCATCACCATCATCATCAGAAGTGCTCTTTACCTCCACAAGAGATCACGAAGAGCTATTCTGGGAACCAAAGGTAGGTGAGATACATCTCGACCTATCACCGGTATCCCTAGACCCTAATCCAGAAACTACATCCATCAGCCCTTCCTATTGCGACGTAGCGGCCAGGTCACTACACTCTTCGGATGACAGCCCGAGAATAGGCGGCCAATTAGCCCATTCTCCTAAATCTCCACCAGCCAGTCTTCCATCCTACCAGTATGCCTTAGTGCCACTATTAGTTCCTCATCCACCCCCAGTTGATGAGTGGGAAAATCAAGGTCCAATCCCTGAGTCTGAACCGAGGAGCTTCTGGAGCATCCTTGCATCAGACCACTTCCCTGAGAGGATCTAGCCTGTGGTAGCGCTGAATTTTCATGCGATGGAATCCCTCACCCCAGATGAGGTTTAATGTTATCGCCAAACCCTTTTGGGTAACACACTTTCGCCCTCGTTATTAGAGGGTGGATTATCTGAGGATCCAACCGAATCTAGAAGGGATTGGAGAGCAATGTCGTCTGGTCGAGTTGGCCGCACTCCCTGTGGCCCAGCACCCCATGTCACTAGGTCACCATGAGGCCCTCCAGCAGAAATGTGTTCAGAGTATCAAGATACGCCACAAAATTATCAAGTAGGATACCTCCCACATGAAAATATATGGTTGGGGGAAGTATGCTTCCCTCTTTTTTTGTCCTATCAAGCGGTAGCCCGACCTGCTAGGCGACATCTAGGATATGCCCCCAGTAAGGGTCATGAACAACATGGCCAACATAGTAGACAAGAAGGATGAGATGGTGCTTCTCGATGGAGACTTACCCTCTGAGGGTGTTCCACCACTGTTGGATCCATCAGGAAGGATCACTCGTTAGAAGAAGAACCTACTTGGTCTCTCTACACCCAACGAGGCATTGGTACTCAACGAGAATTATGGTATGGGAAAAGAGCACATCAGTGCTGCCAAAAACCCCGACCAGTCCGCCACTGTGTAGAAGGCAGGGGAAGACCTCAACAAGTCTAAATTGTGCCAACAACTTGCTGAGTAGAAAAATATGGTCGATGAACTGCTCGGTTAGAACACTGCAAAGCGACAGCCCGACTACAGAAATGCTAGGCCAGTACAGCAGGGGCAGGAACAACATCCCTTTTGTGAGATGCCCCTAGGCAACCCTGATCATGCTACCCCTGTAGAAAGTGCTAAAGCTGGATCTCATAGCAAGAGGGTGTGGTATGTTTCGCCAAACCCTCTTGAATGGCGCGAAAATCTATGAAATCCATCTTGGGCTTCCCCAACTACCCCACATGTCGCTCCACCAACTGCTCCACGAGCCGGTGAACTTGTCTACCTTGTTGAAGAACCTTCAAATTTCCTCAAAGTTGGGGATCCCCATCATGATAGATACCCCCTCCCCGATGATTCTATGGCGGTGCTCGTAGCCCACCTTGAGTCATTGTAAATGCGGTAGGTGGCTATCCCATCTGATGTTAAGCCATACCCAGCATGGGTTGATGATATGTCGGCACCTCCAATTTTTGAGAATCCCACCTACAACCCCATTAACGGGACAGGGGACCCGCCACAGCACCTGGACCACTTCAAATAATGGTGTGGTCCCTTGTTAAGAAAACCCGAATAGCAGGAGGCTTCCAAGCTCTGCTATTTTGTTTAGACATTGGAGGGGTCGTTATTCGTCTTGTACAGCCAGCTCCCTGTCGGATCCGTAACAATATGGGAGGACCTTCGCAGGAAATTCCTCTACCAGTTCAGCTCTACCTCCTGGAAAAAGAGCATCACCGGCCTCTTCATGTGCAAAAAAGTCCTAATAAGCGAGTTTCAGACTTTATCACCCGGTGGATGGGGCTCACCTACTCCCTTGGCATGCCACTGACTCAGGAGAAATTACTGAAGGTGTGAATAGGAAATGTCAAGACGGAGCTGGTTACCTCTCCAATCACCCAGAACTACCCTAGAGGATTCTGAGACTTTTCTGATAAGGCCCACCTCCTGGAGGAAGCCCTGAAACAGGCCATCCAGGCAAGTTTGGTGCCCCCTTTAATTCCAGCAAGGAGGGCTGTCAGAATTGAGTCAACAGTGGTGGACCAAATAGAAGCCCCTAAGAAACTAGAATTTATACTAGTGGCACTAGCCCCACAGCCTTGCGGAAGACCTCCACCTTAGGTATTCCCTCCAACATAGCAGCATCCGCCTCAGAATTGGCAGGCTTCCCCGCGTAATGTGCAGCCACCACCTAGGTAGCACAACCAGGCTGTGCCTCCCCAACAGGCCCCTCTTGCTCCTCATCAGGTCTAGGCTCCAAGGACCCCCCTTCATGGATAGAAGAATCTAGACCTACTCTTTCAACGTGAATCTTGTCCCTAAATATTTCAGAAGTGTCGTAGAGTGGTGGATTTTACACTTTCCTCGGTGTAGAAGGCCAGAAGAGGAGAATCACACTGATTTAGACAACTACTGCCTCTATCATAGGATTATGGGGCACACCCTCATGCAGTGATATCTGTTAAAATACTAGCTTCAAGAACAGGCCGATAACAATATAGTTCGGCTGGGCCTGGCCCCGGCACAAGTGGAAGGTGTTTTTGTAAGGCCAGATAGCAGTAGCGACAGCGAGGGTGAGTGGCAGCCAGTTTCTAACCTTGGGTCCCATAATTATTATGAAAGGATGGCTCGCAAGATGGTTTTTCACATCCATGGCATCATTCATCCAGGCCTGAATTAGCCGGTTATTTTAGATGTTGTGCCCAACACTTCTGCATCACCATCTCAGCCAACCTCCTCCCAGAAGAGCAAGATTCGGCGGCGCAAGGGGAAGCATCACGCCCCACCTATGCAATCATCATCCCACACTCTTGATGATTTCATGCCCCAGGAGATTGGTATTCCTCCCAGAATCAGCTCTGTAGTGGATGAATCATCAGGTGATTGTCAGGTATACACATTGGTTAATACCGCGCAGTTGGTAAACCCCATATACGACTCCTGAAAACAGGGTGTGCTATGAGAACCTCATCAACGTCCCCAGCTGACTCCAATGTCATTAGAGCTGCGACCATATGTGTCTTATGGGCACATCAGTTTGAACCTCCAACCAGGCCGTGTATGCCACTGAGACCAGACAGTAGGGCCATCACAATGCTCAGTGCGTACAACCTCTTCATTCGGTGTTGTCAGGCCCACCTCCACAACCGTTTGTGATATTGGTTCAGGAAGAAATACCTATACTGGACCGTGAACCGCCTCTCCCTACTACATTTTGATCTCAGTCATCTGGTCCTCATTCGGTACCTACTCTTTGGCTTTTACAAGTGATTAGTGGTATATGACAAGAACCAGTCAGTCGCTGGTCCAGCAAATAGGGCCCACCATTCCTCCAATCACAGAGCAGCCTCCTTTAAGAAGAATTTCATGCCTATAGAAGAAATATGATGCCCTCAATCACCTTTCCAGCATCCCAGTGAGGCATTATATCCTTGATGCCCTTCTCTTGTCGTCAGATATGTGCAAGTCCCTCACTGAGGCTTTAAGAAGCCCCCTCCAGTTTGAGATGGAGGTAGCAGCTGCGGAAGCCTTTCATGATGAACAGTTAAAGGACGCTAAAATTCCAGTCCATAATTTCTTTATTAGGAGAAGATGAAGGCTCTCCCATAAAGGGGAATATCTGCCCATTGTACATCACCAAACAATCTATGCAAGGTGGTTCGCCGCTGTCTTGCTGACACCTGCTCTTTGATCAACCTTATCCCGACACGGACACTACAGATGATGGGGTTATCCAAAGATTAACTGAGTCTCTCTGATTTAAGGATCCAGTGATATGACAATATAGAGTAGACCCCGGTGGGTAGGATCCATTTCAAGACCTAGTTCAGTGGCCTAGTTCTCAGTATTGAGATTATGGTTTTCTCCCATGACACCATGTACAATTCATTGATGGGTCGACTATGGCTCCACCTACACATGGAGGTACCCTCATCATATCACTAGTGCCACAAGTACTCCCTTAATGGTCAAGTAGGAATACTCCATGGTGATGCATCTCCTTTCGCAACTTGTGATTCCCACTACCTGGATTCCGACTACTACAAGAGAAAGAATATGCAGATTAAGGAATGTGAGGTCAAACCCATCATTGTCAAAACATACCCTTAGTATGGTCTAGGTGATGCCTATGTTTTCCCGATCCATTAATTGGGGGACACAACCCTCGATATGGGGAAATTCTTTGTTGTCTCTGGTATAAGCGGGAAGCATGTTCTCAAGTCCAAGCGATGACAGATAATCACCTCGTACTCCTACACAGACCAGGCTTAGGTGATCTCAGAGCCTCTTACACCCATAAGATATCAGGATGTCCACCCCATGGAAATGATAGTACATCATACATCTCTGTTTCACTGGGCTGGGATTAATCGTCTCATGCCAACGCACCAGTTCTACTTTGATATCATCAACCGTGGTCCATTGGGCCGAAGACCATATGGGATATGATCGACTACCTTCATTGTTATGGTCTCAATGGCGTGTGAATCTTCTGATATGATGTCCACTACTGTCATGGCTAGTATCAGCCTCCCGTCAGGTTCTCCCGACCCAGAGTAAGTTTCACTCGGTGATAATCCCTCCTCTTCAAGTGAAGAAAGTATTTGTAGGATGCTCCACCATTCTTAGAAGCGGGCATCTCCGCAACGGTCAATGAACCGGTACAGGTTAACCTTGGTAGCAAGGAAGATCTGAGACCCACATCGATCATTGTCTCCATGTCCCTCAAGGAGCAGCAATGGTACATAGATTTCATGAAACAGCACTGTGATGTGTTTTCCTGGAGTTACGATAATATGCCAGTTCTAGATCATCAGGTAGCCATCCACTACCTTGGTCTCCCGACAAATCATCATTGGTTCAACCACCCTTCTAGGATGATGCACCATTCTCATGGGGTCATGGCTGAGGCCGATGCTGACAAGATCATCAGAGCCAACTTCATCATGGAAGTATAGAAACCCAAGTGGCTAGCCAACATTATGCCAGTCAGGAAGAAGGAAGAACATATCAGAGTCTGCATCTACTTCTGATATCTCAATTGTCACTATCTGAAGGATGATTTCCCCCTTCCAGTGACAGAATTGTTGATCGACTCTATGGGTGGGTTACAAGATCTCTCTTTCATTGTAGATACTCTAGATATAATCAGATTTGAATGGCCCCCGATGATGTAGATTCTATCTCTTTTAGGGCGCCTCAAGGTACTTTCTGTTACCAGGTTATGCCTTTCGGCCTGAATAATGCAGGTGCCACATATCAGCAGGCCATACACCATATATTAAGTCTAATCCTTAAAAAATTGGTGGAATGTTATGTGGATGATCTGGTGTTCAAATCTCACCAGTGCCAGGACCATCTCAAAGACCTCGAGAATGTCTTTGGCTTACTCCATTCCGTCCAATTGAAGATGAACCCATTGAAATATTCCTTCGGGGTAACTTCTTGGAAGTTTCTTAGATTTGTTGTTAGGTTATGGGGCATCACGATCGACGCAGATAAGATCAAGGAAATAATCCAGATGCCTCCCCCATGAAATTTTTCGGACCTTTGAGGTTTCCAAGGCCAGTTATCCTACACACGCCGATTCATTGTGAATCTATCTGAAAAGTGTAATCTATTTTATTGGCTCATGAAGAAAGTCTCTACTTATGAATGGGATTAAGAGTTTCGGACCATGTTCAAGGAAATCAAGCAATATCTACTCTGGCCTCCAGTCATGATGCCTCACATCCCCGAAAAGCTGCTAATATTGTATGTGACTACCCCAGAATGATCTTTCGGTGACCTTCTCGCCCAGAAGAACAACGAGGGGACCGAAAATTGCCTATAATACCTCATCCACATGCTCCTCGATATGGATACCAGATACTCCCACATTGATAAAAGATTCCTGGCATTGGTATTCGTAGTACATAAACTGTGACACTACTTTCAACACTATGAGGTACAACTGGTGTCTCGAGTAGACCTGCTGAAGTACATTCTGAACCGTCCCATGTTTACTGGATGACTAGCACGGTGGTCAGTAATCCTCTAGTAGTTCGACATCAGGTTTTTCCCCCATAAACCTATCAATGTATGAGAATTGGAAAATTTTCTTGCTTCCCATCCAACCTCTGTAGACCCACCTCTAGACTAGGATAGTCCTGATGATGTAATCCTCTCGGTAACTCCTGCCATCCCATGTTTCAAAATGAACTTTTATGCTGCCTCCTAGAGCCCCATCGGTAAGGGAAGTGATGATCCCAGACTCAACAGAGTGGTCCTAGGTATTGTCTTTATTACTCCAGCGTAATCCATTCTTTTGTATTCATTCCTATTGTTGGAAGGCTGTACCGACAACGAGGCAGAGTATCAGTCTCTTATCACTGGCCTCGAGCTGGCCCTCGAGATAGATGTACCCCATTTTCATGTGAAAGGTGATTCTGATATAGTCATCAATAAAATCAATGGTGACTACATCGTCAGAAATCCAGAGCTCCTACCATTGTTGGAGTGCACCCTCCAACTAATGGCCCAGTTCCCATCTCAGCCAGAATTTTCTCATGTCCATCAATCTTAGAATGGTTGAGTTGATGCCTGGGACGGCCTGGATGCATCACTTGAAAAACCCTAGCAGGATGATCAGATTATACACGTGCCACACTAGAGTGTCATTGGTCTTGTCACCCCAGACGATGATGAAGGCCTGTGACTAATCCATCTTACCGCTAGATCCTCCACGTCAGGACCCCCAGGTTCTTCAGATGGAGTGGTTGAAGCAACCCCCAACTAGAGATACCCCTTTGTTGAGTATCTCCAAAATGGTTACCTCCCAATTTATCGACTGAGTGCGAGCGAATCTAACGCCACACACTGCAGTTTACCCTCCAGTGTGGTCCCAGTCTTGAGCAGATCCTTTATAAGCGCAGGTTTGATGGTGTCCTCCTCTGTTGCATCTAAAGAGTCATGATTTCTCACCTCATGTAGAAGGTTCACGCCGGATCCTATGGGGCTCACCAAGCTGGGCTGAAGTAGTCCCTTCAGATCCGGAGACAGGGGTTCTTCTGGCCCTCCATGATCCATGATTGTATCGAGATTTCTAATAGATGTCATGCATGCCAAATTCATGATAACTTCATGCATCGGCTAACATAACCTCTCCACTCCACCATGTACTATTGGCCGTTTATGATGTGGGGACTCGATGTCATGGGACCATATCCACTGGCGATAGCTCGCCAATGCAGGTTCATCCTGACTTCCATGGATTTACTTTCTATGTGGGCAGAGGTAGTTCTGCTCAAGGAGGCCAAGCCCCGTTCTATCATCGACTTCGTGAGCTCCAATACCATCTACCGGTTTGGATTCCATCACGTCGTCCTCGCCGATAAGGGAACCAGAATCCGTGCTGCTGAGTTGAAGAAGTTGTACACCAAGTACAACATAATTTTGATCCATACCTCCCACTACTACTTATAGGAAAATGGGTAGATCGAGGCATTCAACAAAACCCTCTCTAACTTTTTGTAGAAAATGGTTGGTCAGAATAAGAAGAGTTGGCCGGACAAGCTCCCCAATTCCCTTTGGGACTATCGGACGATGACTTGCAATTCCAACCAAGTGACCCCATATTACATGGTGTAAGGAGGTGAGGCCATCCTTACCATCGAGATCCAGCTTCCCTTGTTACGCGCAGCGGTCTATGACCATCATGTGCTTGATAAGGTAGCTATAATTTGTATGGGTGGATTGGAAGAACTTAATGAGAATAGGCTTCATGCCCCGCACAATATGGAAAGGAATCAGAATAAGATAGCTAGAGCCTTAAACAAGATGGTTCGTCTCCACTCTTTCATGCAAGGAAACTTTGTTTTGGCCCTCTAGATGACAATGATCCCGGGCAAGAAACCACCCAAGATGGAGCCCAAATGGGAAGGACCTTAAATAATTCACAAGGTTTACTCCAATGAAGCATACTCCCTGGTGACCATGGACATTGAGCGTATAACTCCTCCCACCAATTCCATGTTCATCAAGGAAAACATTGCCTGAGCCTACTGGTCTTGGATGACCATAAACAGGATGGTCATGCACGACCATAAACCGGATGATCTGGCATGACCCTAAACTGCATGATGGTCCATCATGATCTTAAAATGTCTGGTCTGACATGACTGTGAACTGCGAATCATCCTTCACGACGTTAAACTGCATCTTGGGAACTATGTATGTCTTGATTCCCATCCACATGGGATATGTTGGAATGCTCAGATTCCTTTTCTTGAGCCTGTCCCCAAACTCTTTCCTTTGAATATCCCCTTGGTTATAGTTCCCTCGGAGGATCCTTGCTGGATTTGGTGTAATCTTCCTTATCCCAACTCATTCCAAGATTATAATGATTCCAACATGTGCCTGCTCCCCATTCTTCTATCCTCCCACATCTTCACCGCATTATGTTAAACTACATGGAATTCAAGAACAATGTACGACTTGATTCCCATCCTCAATGGATATGTAGGAACGCCCAAAAATTTCATCTTTTGGCACAGCCTAAATGCCATAATATTCCCCTCGGGTCATGACATATGGTGTGTGGTAGACTTTTTCCATAATTCATTTCGAGTTCATCTCGATCCAGTCATACATCCCACTCCCTCCTGATGTTCACATCTTTTATAGATGGGTACATCTATGATTCTCCCACTCCTTTGATTGGGACACCATCATCTTTCCCGCCCAGAAGGGCCCTAGAATGGCATGGATGATGGGCCTAAGGGCTCTCTTACCACATCTGGAAAACACCCTCAAGTATGTTGAGCTAAATTCCAACACAAGTCTTGTGTTGTGAATGTGGTCAGTGTTCGATGCTCATTTTTTGTTCCCATTTTAGGTCACTATAGGGATGTTGTATTTCGATCATGGTCAATAGCTATCCCACATCATTGGCACTACCCCATGATGTCCCAAACATTGAGTGTAGTGGTTCATTCTTCCCAATGGTTTCTCCAAGACACGAACTCCCTTTAGGCGATGAAAATTACGGTATTGTACGGTGTTTTATGTGATTATGTCCTCATTCACGTCAGGTTACTCGTCGTGCCATATACACTCCCAGATGAGATATTGTATCCTCTCTTCATCGTCCCTGCAAGATGTTAGTCGACAAACTAGTCAGGCCTTCCCGAACGAGGCCCAGCCTCAGGCCCCTTGGCCTTCTCGGGCCCCATCCAATGTTCTTACCCGGAGTGTACGGTGTGGTGTGGGATTATGTCATCATTCATGTTGGGTTACTGACCATGTCGTACACCCTCCTCATTAGGGTATCCTACCCCTTTTTCCTATACCAGAACTATGTGTTGATTGATTCCCATCCTTATGGGATACGTGGGATCACGCAAGCATCTTGACTTCGGGTCCAGCCCCATCTCTTAGGGGTCTCCCTATTATCCTGGCCCCTCGGCCCTCGTTCAGCAATTCACCAATGTGCCTAAGGGTACACTGGGTTAGTACCTAGAATGTCTGATTCTACTCAGACATGCTTTCATCCGTTTTTTCAGGATTCATGTTCTCCCTCATTAGGGAATCCATCACCTTTCACGCCCGAAGGGACCCCCAAATGGAATGGATTCTATGCCTAAGGGCTCTCCCACTATCATGGGCCAACGTCCTCGAGGGTTTCATACAAAAAATTGGTATAAGCCCACATTGCGAATATAGTCAGTGGCTGCCGCTCATTTGTTTGTCCCCATTTCTGGATAACGCAATATGGATGCTGTGTTTCAAACATGGTCAACAGTCATCCTCTATCCTCACTCTAACACAATTAATCCCAAAATGTTAGTTACATGATTCACATCATTTTCCACCACATCATGTCCAAGTATAACTTCGAAACACTTGGTAATATTCCATAGTGTGCATCCGCACGTGGGATGTATCTCACGTATTGTAAATACCATATCCACCCTTGTTTCCTACACAGAGTTCATCTCAAGAATTCTTAGGGATTGGGTTAAGGTCCGCCTATACATGGGATAGTCCCTTCTCCATGGTCTGAGCTCAAAGACCTTAATCTAAGATCTTTTATTGTTTCCCCTTTGTGAGAACTACCTATAGATTGATTCCCATCCTCATGGGATATGTAAGAACACTCGGACATCTTGTATTTGGGTCCAACTCAATTGGGAGCTATATTCTCCTAAACCTTACCCTTTTACCTCTATTTTGGCCCCTTGGCCCAAGGTTTCTTTCACGGAATTGTTTACGGTGTTACGTATGTGCCACATGACATTAAAATGCACATTTGGTCCTATCACGTGACCTTAAACTGTGACTTTATCATTATGGCCGCACGACAAAAAACAAAACTAAATCATGATGTCCTCACTCTAGGGGAAACCATGTTTGGTATTGGTCACATGCCATACCATTTTTCAACACCTGTACATGGATCGATTATTGTGGCGATGTTGGGACTTCCTGACCAAGGCCTGTCACTTCACAAAAAAAAAGCATTCACCTTAAAGGACATACAAGATTTATCATATACTGCTTATTTTGGTGCAACGGCCACACCCACACACAACTTTTATCCCTGGAACTGGTACCTTGCCATGCCCCCTCCAGAACTACGTACTTCCTGATCCCCAACCTCATGGGGCATGTAGGAACTTCTTTGCACCTTGCCTTGGGCCCAGCAAAAGTCTTGTTTCTGATCCCCTGACATAAAACCTTCCCAGGGAACATGTGGTGGTTGGAACCCAAGGTTCGCATTAATTCCATGTTTTATAATTACCCCACCATGTGTCTCCTTTATTTCCTACCATCCATGGGTCATGATCTATGAACATAGAATTAGACCACTCTGCGTCCTTACTGCAAGATGTTAAACTACACCACACATCTCAAGAACTACATATGGCTTGATTCCCATCCTCATAGGATATGTAGAGACTTCCATGCATTTCACCTTAGGTCCAGCCCTAGGAATAAAAAATTCTATTCCTTCTCATTTCTCTTCCATGGTCTACCGCCTTGTGGGGAACCATGTAACTACAGTTTTTCCCTGAACAAGATCAGGATTCCCCATGATGATATTGGGATCCGATAGATCCCTTACTAGAGAGGTCCTCTCTAAAAGTCAGAATGATCCATGGTCAGATTAATGTTCCCATCTACTGTACTTCCACAATAGTGGTGTAATTTCAAGAGTGCTAGATTCTGTTCGAATGAACCATCACTCCAAATTACACGCTTTTCATGCCCCTTATTTAGACCCTCGTCCCCTTTAATGACTAATGGGAACCCACTAATAGTGTGGTTGCTCAGCCTATGGACCGTCTATTGTCATGGGCCAACATTCAAGGAGAATAATGGACACTCTTTTGAGTCAGGCCCCGCATCTCGAATGTGGTCAGCGGTAGACCCTCATTTTCTATCACCATTCCATGATAACACAATAAGGATACTATGTTTCTAATGCAGTCAAAATTTATTCTTTATTATCTCTCCACCGCCATAGTGTTCCGAATCCTAGGTATCAGGATTCACACCTCCCATTTCCCAATTTGGATTTATTCCAACGCCCCTGGCGTTACTCCGTTCGTGCACAGGAGCACATTGGGAAAACATTACTTTGGCTATTACGAGAGCTCATCCTCCAGTCAGGTCTCTCCCATTTCCTCCATGAAATCCGAGCTGGTTGTTCAAGCCCCAAAATCCCAGATCGTGATTGACCCTCCACTGATCAAATAAAGTAATAGTATGAACATCCCCTACTTCTCACATTGGGTGTGACCCACATGAACATAGGAATGTATTGATGTTTATTTCATGATCGTTGATGAATGAGTTAAACCAAACAAAAATGTAAAGAAATTCATCCAGACATGTAGCTCAGAATAAGAAGTAGTAATGAGAAATGAATTTATGAGTTCGGCGAAAGCAAGGCCATTAATAATTAGCTTCATGGGTGGATCGTTCCAGCACCTCTACCGTTTTGTTGGTGGCCTCCCATACTACCTCCCTCCACCTGAGGGATCTCTCTTCATCATTAGATGTAGAGCGTAATCCACTAACCCTATCCCATGCATGCGCCTGTTATATTTGAAGTTCAGTCATTTAGTGACCTGCTTCCACTAGTTGCTCTTGGGCGTCTACCAGCTGGGCCCTCAACTTCTCCACAAGCTCATAACAGTTCATAATGAATATATTATTTGAGTTCACCTATTCTTCAAGGCCTCACGCATCTTGTTATGCCTTTATGAATGCTTGGAAACTCCTGGACTCTTGTTGACAGTGGGAAACATCAAAGTGGCAGCTGCTCTCATGCAGCTTCTCAGCCATGTCGTCACGGACCGTCGAATGAAGTCGCTGAGCATCGACCCCTCCAGAAAAGATAAAGCGCAACCCAGTTTGGAGAGATCCCATTCGTTTCATCCATTATATATGGGGCTGACTGAGAAATCAATTGATGCACTTTCACCCTTTGTGTCGCGTCATTCAACTCTCCTTGACCACCTCTGAGTCTGAATCATCAATTCCCTCGGGGTATAAAGGCCGATAGTTGGGGAAAGCAACCAACAGACCATCAGTAGATTCTTCATCAGGCGCCCCTCCTAAGAGGTTGGGCTCTTCAATGCCTGGGAAACCATCCCCCCTCACCTTTTTCTTGGTAGATCCCTCGCCATCTTTCAGCCCTACCCCGACAAGAGTACCACTGATGTCCACAGCTCTCTGATCACCATGTGCTAGGTATGACTCATTTTGAGAAGTGTGACCTAAATGGGACAACACATTTGTAGTGGAATCAATTGAGGGTGACCCGAGTTCATCATCCTGATGATCCTCTATGTCCGTTTTTACTGTACAAACAAGGAACACCATGATCAATTGAGGTCTCCAAAAGTGATTAACTATCATTGATTTAATGAACATATACGATCCCAAAGAATCATCTTCCAGTGTTCTAGATACTACAGGAGCTACCATTATAGGAGATCCCTCAGAGCTCATAAGACAAATAAAGGGTGTCAGTTCCCCAGCTTGTTCTACTGCTGCCTCCTCCCCTTCGAATGGAGACCCATGTTTGGAACCCATATGCTCCAAAATATGATAAGGAGATCTAACTGTGGGCTACAAAATATGATGAGAGGAAATTATAGATAAGGGCTGGGACATACCTCAAGTAGCTCAGTTATATCCACATCAGAGCCAACGATCTCACCACTATCTCGGAGACTCCCTTGGTGAGATGCCCCTTGAGACCCTCCACCTTCAGGATCCTCATCTTCTTCACCCCTCCTGCACTTTCTCTTTCTTCCTCCTCTTCCTTCTCGGCTCCCTCCGGCTCATTGTCATTGTCATCATCCTCTGACGAAATCTTTTCTGGATCATGCCCTTGGTTGAGACTCACTTTCCCCAAGAAAGATGGATCCTCACACCAACATCGTAGGCGTGCGTACACATCCATGGATGTCAGATATACATGCCAACGATGAATGTTCACCCTGTTAACAATCGGAATGAGTCCGACCTCTGACAGTTGGATTCCATCTCGCACTATCTTTTTCCAAAGTTCTTCATTTCTCATCGTTTATCGCAGGGTCATCCAGGCTGACCATAGAGCTAGGTAGATTTCATCATTGGAGAGTTGAAGCAGATACCTTATCCCCTTCCCTATGAGATCATTGGTTGCTACATGAGCCCATCTCCCCTATACAATGAGGACCCATATGTGCCACATGACATCCCAGCTACTGAAGTCCTAGCCTGTGCGGGCCTGGTTTCCTGAATTGCCTCCGACCTTTCCATCCCAATAGCACTTTTTCTGATATCTTGCCACCTAGGTTCTACACTGGATACCTTGAGTGGCTGGACTCGTTTCCACAAAAGTCCCTCGGGGTATGCTATATCACAATGTTTGGAATATTTTTTTAGGAGCCCAGAATCAACTCTGGTGGGGGGAACATTAATGACATAGCCAGAGCCCTAGATTGTTAACATCAGCCACATTTATCAAAGAACGCAGGGGTGCCTCTCTTCTATAACAACGGTGTACACCTTCTTCGGCAACCGCTGAAGGCATCAGAACTGCCTGAAAAATTCGGACGGCACGTAGGGATCACAAAAGATCTTCCCATCAATATGATCCACGAGCACCATAACTTTGATGCTTTGGAAGTATTCCCTTTACTCTAGTGAGCCTTCCTGTTATCTATTATCTGGCCTTTCGGAGTGGGGATTGGGCTGAAAGTGATGTTGGCATGATTTTCGATCCTGATCCTTACTCCCTCTTCATTAAGCGACACCTATAGGACCTCGATGATGTTCAACAAGGAATGGCACATTCCATTACCTGGAATAAGGATGTCGTTAAGAAAGGAATACCCACCACAATGAGGCATGAACCAGCCATAAAAAATCTTGAAGGGGCCACAGATCCTCCTCGGTGAATCCCCTATTGAAATGCATCCCAAAATGGCATATAGATGGGCCAACACAGGGAATCCCAGATTGAACCTTTGATTAGCATCCATGATGTCGGCCATCACCAGGGTCACTGGGCGAACCCCAATACTTGCATCCCTCATCGACAAGAGCCACCCGCGTAGAAATGTGGAAAAGAATATGGCGTATCAGACGTTCTGGATGCAACTCTCATTTATGCTGAAGGCCCATGGCTGATAGGTCCCCTCCTCCAGGATCCTCCATTATGATCCGCTCATGCTCTTCTGTGCCATGGTGGGAGACCATGTCCCTCGTCATGTCTTCTTCACCTCCGGATCTATTTTCAGGAAGAAGATGAACCATTTATTCAAAGCAATTTCCTTCTAGAAATCCTTGACCCCCAGCCTCTCCATATCCAGCTCCAATAGGTACAATCTCAGTATAGGGGATCATGATCCATCTCCCCAGGTGTACCTTGACAGGGGGAATTCATCATACTGGTTCCCATTCGAAGGTATAACCCTGATGCAATGAATGTCCCAAAGGTTGATGTCAACTTTCATGTGATTAATGTGGAAGGTATTGGTATTGGGGGACCATCGAGTAAACAGCTCTGGCTCGAGCTAAGGCTGGCGGTAGAAGTGAAACTGCAACATCTACACCGCCTCGAACAAACCGATGTGCTGCAGTTCGTCCCCAAATTGGTCAAATTTCTAGTGAACCCAATACGCCCAGGTCCATTCACTGGTAAAATTTACTACAGACTACAGATCCCAATGTTGCAGCTACCCTTTGGGCATGTCAGTAACAATCTGAAATAAGGTTCTTGCGTAAAGGGCCAATGAACTCTCCGCGACAGGGTCACTCCTTGAGATGGTCCTGGTCCAGGGATTCAGGACGTAAACGTCCAGTTGTCTAGTTTCTCTGGCAGGATGGCCATTGTAGGTGATTTTATACCAGGGTAGGTAATCTTTGTGGGTCACCCATGACCATAGCATGTCGAACTCAAACCATGGCATAGGTACCTCCTCCAGGATTGCGAAGTCCCAGGTCGGCAGGTTGGAAGATAGTGCATACTCCTTCTGCATTGGGGTCAACATGTTAACAGAGTATGGTTGTTGGATACGATTCTTTCGTAACTATAATCCTTATGGTTGTTGACCATCTCTGCCCTTTGAGTTGCAGATGCCGCTTCCCTCTCAACATCAGCCCGATTTGCGACTATCTCTTACCGACATGATTTTGATATGTCTGGGTGAAGAAAATGATACTGGCATGAACAAATGGATACTGGTGTGTAAAAGTAGTGGAAGACACGAAAAATCATCTTCTGTCACGAAAAGTGGAAGTCGGCGCATGAAATCCCTGGTTGGCGTGATAAACCGGAGACTGTCCGTGGAAAATTTGCGCAACTGAAGTGGTTTTCGGGTAGGTGGAGGAAATATTTTTCACGCATGAGATCTCCTGGCTTATCAAGAAAGAATATATGTATGCAATGGGGGAACCACGGGGCCTTTTATAGGCATGATAATCGGTTTCCACACACATGCAAAAAGATGATTGCACGCTCTGTATGGGTTTTTCACGCCGCTGCAGTTTTAAATGCACGCCAGCCCTAGAGAGTCCTCTATCTCGGTGTTTCCCTCGGAATCAGAAATTTGCGACCCCTTGCCGATCTGATTTTGACGTTGGGGGGGGGGCATTTGTAGATGCTGAAATGCACTCCAGCATTGAGGAAGGTTCGGGCATGACAAAGCGAAGCCATATTTGGAACCGGCGATCCATTCTGGGGACCCCGAAGGGGCAGTGTGAAAAAAATACCGAGGTGCCTGAAAAAAATTTGACCCGTACAAAAAACTCCACGATTTGTGAGTGTTTTCCACATGAGTTCAGAACCCATTCACGCCACTACTCTATGTGGTTGATATATGGGATTCTGAAATCATGCATGCAATATTTCACTCTGACCTGTTTTTCACGCAAACCCGCGATCGATTGCACCTATAAATAGAAATCCACCCCTTCGACTTCCAGGCCAAAGAATCTGAACCGTCTTCTCTGCACGAAATTCCTCTCCCATGCATGAAAAGAGATTGTTCTCAGGTACTGAATATTTCATGCCATGTATCTTGGGGGTCCACCTTTGCGCATGACTACTCAGGATTGATTCTCATCCAAATCCCATTGAGCTGCTTCTCCCGCGCACAATTACTTCCAATTGCATGCAATCCGTTCTTTGGTGCGTAATTATTTTTCCGGGCCGATCTGACCTTTTTCGAGCATGATATTTCTTTTACGTGCCAACCTGGACCCTTTTGTGCACCATATTTTCATTTGCACGCTGCACCCAATCCTTTTCGTGAACCGCGCTCAATTTCACAGCGGACAGTCCCTTTTCCACGCAACAACCCCTTTTATGTGCAAGCCTCCCACCATGTGCGCCCGTGATGTCCCTCTTACGGGAATCATTTTTGGGCACCTCCCATGCCCAAAACAATTTCGCCATATACTAATTTCCTGTGCGATCACCTAGGTTCTCATAAAAAAACTTCAAAGTCCCCTGGACGATACCGCCCTTTACATTCCTTTTCAACATGCTTCATCACATAGACACTATAACAGCTATTGCTTCTTCACATATCCACGTTAACGTGGACCCCCCGATGGTTCACTCCATGAAACCCCCAATCCACAGAGTTTCTTGTCCCCTCTCTGCACCAATGAGTAGAGGGTATTGGTTATGTATGTCCTAGGACTGAGGAGAAAACCCACCTCGTCTGAGCTGCAGGTCGTTAAACTGCCAAGCACAATCATCCTCACCACATGACGTTAAACTGTGACCACTCCCCATGCCTCGCATGTGGGGTTCCCCCACCATGTACATTCTTCATGCCCACTGATCTCCACAAGGATGAGATCACCCATTACATGGGATGATATCCTCCTTATCGGAGTGGAGTTTGTCCGTGGGGAGAGGGCAACCATCCTGGTGTAAGCCCCTATCTATTCTTACCAGATGCAGCATACATGATCCACTTTTCATCTTAGGTCCAATGGACCTGGGGGGGATGGACACTGACCCCTCCTTTCTTTAGTGCCAAATCCCTCTCCCATTGGTCTTTTTCACCATTGGGACTCCATGATGGAGTAATTTTCAACCTCTTCGGACTGCTAACCACACAAAGCCCCTTGTTTCCTCTTTGGGTTGTGACCACGCATAATCCCCACTCCACATCCCATGGACGCGCCTTTCGTGACTTGATCGTCGGGTCTCTAATATCTCTTTTTTCTCACACCGAGCATGACTCACATGGGCTTAGAGTGAGAACCGACCATGAAATCTTTCTTAGGCCACCTCAGAGCATAAGCCCCAAATGAACCACCTGAACTATGAGGTCTTTGATCCTTGTTAAGATAAGGTATGTACGAAGCCTCCATGAGGATCAAGCCCCCCATCCATTAGACCCTAGGTCCACCTTCATCTTGGTTCCCAACCACCAGAACTATGAGGTCATTGATGCTTTCTAATGTTAGGTATGTAGAAATCCTCCACGAGGTTCAATCCCACCATCCATTGGACCCTAGTTCCACCTTGACGTCATTTCCTAACAACCTAAAATATGAAGTCTTAGATCCTTGCCAAGGTATGGTACATAGGAATCCCCCACGAGGTTCATGCCCCAAATCCATTGGACCCCATTTCCACCTCTATGTCGGTTCAACGACACCCTAGACCGCCTTAGAGCATAAGACCCAAATTACACCACCCACCTAAACTACGAGGTCTTTGATCCTTTCTATGGGACGGTACGTATGAAGTCTCCATGAGGTTCAAGCCCACTATCCATTGGACCCCAGGTCCCCCTTCACGTTGGTTCTGAACCACCTGAACTATAAGGTCTTTGATCTTTTTCAAGGCAGGGTATGTAGGAAGACTCCATGAGCTTCAAGCCCAACAACCATTGGACCCCATGTCCTCCCCCACGTCGGGTCACCGACACCCTGGGCCTTCTCGGTGCGTAAGCCCCAAATTCCATCTGATGAACTATGTGGACTTTGATTCCTTGCCACGTGGATACGTACGAAGCCTCTTCAAGGATCAAGCCCAAAACTATCATCATTCTCAAGGCGGTTCCATCCCATTTACCACCCACCTCATTAAAACGCTCCATCACCCATCCTGATTCTTACCTGAGACGCCACATCCTAATGGGATCATGCCACCTCATACCGCATTCCCCTCAACAACACTCAATAATCCACCCAAATATTGGCCCCAATATCATTGTTCCCTCCATGGGATTACACCCTTCTAATCCACTCCAGTTAGTGTTCAAATCTGTCTGATCAATCTCCCTAGGACGTTAAATGTGCGGAATACCCTGTGATAACAATTGGAAGATGAGGAATACCTTAGATACATTCCCATGGCATCTGATTCCCCGCATTCGATGTGGAATGCCTCATCCTTTTGGGCCCTCTATAAGCCCAACAATAAGGGACATAAGACAGACACACCAATCCCCCAGATTCCAAACACCCCATTGATTCTCAACAGGACTACTCCCCTGACCGAAGGCTGCTACCCTGACCGGACCCCTTGAATGTCCCGACAGAAGGAGTGTAATTAACTGGTGTCCATGAAGATATGGTGCTTGTAATAGTTTCACGAACAATGTATTAATTCTATAAGGGTGACCCGAACTAGGTGATGAGTTCCTATGAGGAATCCATGGAAGGAAGAACCAACATCCCATTATCCCATTTAGATCAAGGAGCAGATGTCCCTGAAAATGGAGAAGATTCCACCAGTGTAAGAACCTGGTATTTACAATAAAAGAATATGGAAAATTCTTGATGTTATTCCAAAGCAGGGCTTTCAGACGACGTGCAATTCCATGGACCGGTGGGCCTGGGATTAATTATATAAAAATGTTATGTTTTTTTTATATTACGCACATGTGGTTAACTAAAGAAAATGTGATATCACTTAGAGGGTTTATCAGATCAGAAATCTGAGACCACAGTTGGGTCTGTAAAGTGGTGTTTATCCTAATAGCGACATAAAATGAGTGGGTGTGGGATATTGGGACCCCTCGTCTGTTAATGGAACATTAAACGGATAAATAAAATAATTAACTTATTTTTTTAATGTTTAAACTCAAATACCTCTTAAACGGTATCTCGTATTGGAAAAATGAGTGTACCGTTGAGTCTGAAGCATGCCATTAACCCTAATAGGGGTGTAACATTCATGGGGCGCGAGCCCTCTATGGAAAATGCCACCAAGGTAATTTTCGTAATTAAGTGGTCTCAGATGATAGATTTTATATCATTCGAAAAGAGCCTCAGATTAAAATTCGGAGACCACCATTTTTCTTGGGGGGTGGTTTTTACCCAAGGGGCAACCTAACTTTCAATAAATTGGGGGTTTCAGATGCAGAATTAATTTTGTGTTACGTTTTTATTATTTTAAAGGGACTATTTTATATTTATTTAAGATTCCTCTCCTCCCATATCCTCCCCTAATTTCCCCTTTCATAACCTCTACCTCTCCTCCTCCATCCTCCCATAATCTCATCCTCCAACCTTTTGCGGATGATGATGAATCTTGGGACCGAGGTCTTCTGAAGTGCAACGAACACAGCAGATCTTTGCGAGCGTGTTCTTCTTCGACGAAAGATCCAATACCAGGTATGATTTCTGCTAAATTTCCGTACCGTTATAAATCTTTTGTGTTTATTTCAATTTTTTTGTCTTAATTAGATAATTTTAGAATCTGGGGTGTTGGCCGAACGAACATGGACTACGCCCGAGCCCCGTTTCAATTTTTTCGCCTGAGTGTTCTTCATCTGACTTTCAGACGCGTGAAATTCTCGACGGATCGTCGAGCGAGGGGAGATGTTGTGATGGACTCGTCCCAAGCACCCAAATTTTGGCCTTGGAATCAAAATCAGTCCTCTGATAAGTTCCTAGAGGTCCGCGGAAGGAACAATCGGATCACCACCGGCTGGAGCGGCCGGCGGCTGCACTCGGCGGCCACGGTGTGTTGCGTGGCACAGCGTCGAAGGAGGAGCGACCATCCGATGGCGGAGCGCAACCAGAGGAGCCAAGTAGGCAGGGAGGTGCATGGCCGGAAGAGTCATCCTCAGGCAATTTGGTTGTGGATTTCTACCGGGCAAAGAAGGCATCGTCCGGTGCATCCGGGACGAGGCCGAAGAGGCGGTGCCTGTATGTCCAGGCGGTTGTGGCAGCGGCGTAGTAGGGGACTGAGGAGTGGGAGGCGGCATGGTTGAGCAAAGGGGGTAGTCCGGCCTGCGACAGGGTACGACATCGAGCGGCGGAGCTGGACAGGGGGGGGGGGGGGTTTGTTCATTGAGGCAGGTGGGTTTACCGCGACCTGTCGCACTCGGCAGGCGTAACCCAAGGCGGTCAGTGCCTCGGCCGTGCAGAGGAGGCCAGGACCCGCACTTCGCGGGTCCTGTGGGTGACGCGGAGAAGACCGGCCGAAGGGCCGGTATGTTTGTAGGAACCAGACCCCAGAAAGGGGTATGGTGTTGCTGGGTGGGCTGCGGCTGGGCCACGGGCTGGCGGCATGGACCGGGCTGGCCGGGGTGAACCGGCCCGGTTAGGTTCCCCTGCGTTTGGGGGGTCGTAACTGCTAAACGGCGCATCCGTTTGATGCGTCGTCTATGGCTGTGGATTTTTTACTTCAAGAAAGACTTTATAAATTGGGTTTTTGGGTGTTTGGGTTCCGTTCCTAATGGTGGGTGACCTAAAACATGTTAATTTAATAATATTAATTTATTATTAAAGTTGCGACGGACATGGTTCGCGAGCCGGACATCCGTTTTACGAGCTGTCAAATGCGCGGTGGCCTTGGTGCAGAGATAGTCCTTCCAAGGATGGATTAGATCCTTTTCACATTGGTTTCATTGCTCAGTGGCACGAATCACTACATGTGAATAATTAACTAATTAATTAATTAATTAATTAATTGTTGCGCCGGACCTAACTCATGTTTGGGAAGTCTGATTGACGTTCTGTCAACGGTAGCATGACCCCAGCCCTCGTGAGGACTTTATGAGGTACTTTATGAAGTGTTCGGGTTGGAGACAAGGTGGGTGCCCCACATGGCCTAGTTCGCACGTTTTACGGTGAAACAACACTTTTTCACCCGACACCTGTTTGGTGTGTTTGAGTACTCGTTTTTGAGTGTTTTTTTTGAGGGGATTACAGCGGTGTAATATGCCCACCTATTTTCGGGCCTGAGGCATGGGCCCCACGAGGTGGATTTAGGACGCATGCGGTATTTTTATGACTTATGCTACAAAAGTCTGTTCAGGGAAAATGAATTGCATATCCCGCATAGTTATCTGCATGGAACGTAATCTTATGATCTGCGTGACATGTTTCGGGATCAAGGTGTGGACCCCACAAGGCCACGTTGGCTTATAATGCAGGGAGTTGCAGCTACTGTGTTCGGAGTCCTTTTTAGGCACTATCAGCGGCGTTGTGACCCTATCATCAAGGTGATGATGATAGGGTGGTTTCATTCATTTAATCCGGAGTTGAGGTGTGGGCCCCACGTGCCATCTCTTAAGCTGTGTGCTGTGTGTTGTGCCTTTTTATTTAGGCCTGCATTTGGGGTGTATGAATAGTCAATTAGGCCTATTTTTTCGAGAGAATCACAGTGGTGTGGTTCGCCCGATATATTTTAGGACAAAGTTACGGGCTCCACGAGACTCTGTATGAGTATAAAGCAGTGTTGAATAAGTCTTTCACATGGAGATCGTTTCCAGCGAGTAAGTAGTCTATATTGCATGTGTTTCCATGAGGATTATAATTTATAATCTGTTTGAGAGAGCGGAGCCGCTTTCGAGATAATATCCACATTCCGTGATCTATTGTGACGTGTTTCCCTAGGCCAAGCTCCAGGTATCGACGTGACCAACACTACACAGGCGTTCAACCTCTACTAGATGAATTGTTCTCGAGATGGGTGGTTGTGCGATACCCACTCTGTGTTCTGTTGTCCAATGTTTTCCCATAATAGGGATGGATAGAGTAACTCTTGTATTACCCTCTAGTGGGGATGGGCAGTAGGTTGCTCATCGAATTTTCCGGGTTTACCCTTTACCGGGGCTGGGCCGTGGGTGGCTCATTGACTTCTTCGGGTTTACCCTCCAGTGGGGCTAGGCAATGGGTTGCTCATTGACCTCTTAGGGTTTACCCTCTAGTAGAGACTGTGAAGTGGGTTACCTGACGACCTCTTAGGGTTTACCCTCAAGTAGAGACTGGGCAGTGGGTTACCCGACAACCTCTTAGGGTTTACCGTCCCGTAGTGACTGGGCAGTAGGTTACCGAACGACCTCGTAGGGTTTACCCTCCAGTAGAGACAGGGCATTGGGTTACCCGACAACCTCTTAAGGTTTACCCTCCAGAAAAGACTGGGAAGTGGGTTACCCAACGACCTTTTAGGGTTTACACTCAAGCAGAGACTGGGCAGTGGGTTACATGACGACCTCTTAGGGTTTACCCTCCAGCAGGCCTTGGCAGTGGGTTACCCGATGACTTCATTCAGACTCAGTACTTCATACTAGGGTAGTATGTGGCTTTTCTCCATGACTACCGGAGCCGGACCCTTGGTTGTACGCATCAGTGATGTGACAACTCTAGATTTGAGAAGACCAGTTGAATGTGTGACAGGGAAGAGGCGCGGTTTGACATTCCCTAGAACTCTCATGTACGAGGGGTACTTTCCCCTCTAAGAAGTGTCCTTGTGACGCGACCTAAAACCATGTGGGCGAGTCACTGCCGACCAAAGAGGATAGTGTCAGGGTGTGGTGATTTGAGCCCCATAGCGTGTGGCTCAGGGCAGACAGGCAGGATGTTGGGCAACGATGGTGTTTTCTTCTGGGACTGTTGGCGACTCACTCTCTTGGGCTGAGCTACGGAATAGAGATCCCCTTAATATCTTGTTCGGGTTTCTTGTTGAGCTTATGGGTATGTATATACCTTTTTCCAGTAGACACTTCTTGGGTTTTTGTTACTTTCCTTCTAAGAGAGTCAAAGGTGCTCAGGGTATGCCATGTGCTTTCCATGTCTAGCTTCTCATGGTTGGATGTGTCTACTCTCCTACTATAGGTAGCGAAGGCTCGATAGGAAGTTCATCTTCCCACCATTTCTAACTCCTTGTGTTAGGATGATTTTACTTCCTTCGTCTTGTTGGGTTGATTTGTACTATTTAATGCACTCTCGGTTGTACTCCTTTACTTTTCCCTGTTCGATCTACTGCTCACCTCTTCAGTACCTCCTTTGTTTCTCCCTCGAGACTTCGGGGCATCCTACTAAGTATTTTTATACTCACCCCAAACTGGGCTTTTTCTGCACTTGGTGTCCCCTTTCAAACAACAAACATGTTGGTTGTTTCTTCTGCGTAACATAGGAGTACAGGATCATGAACTGCGTACGGTGGTTGTAGTCAGGTTCCAAGTGTGGGAATCTCCTGGATGTTTTACTTTTGTTTACATGTTTCTGGGTTGTGACACTTTACTTGTTGGGTGTGTGTTTTTCCCTTTTCATTTCAGTTTACCTTCAGTACTTTCTTTGTACTGTTTAGAGGTTGCTGCAGCTTGTGGTTTATTTATAGAAGTTGGTACTTTTCTTTTCTTTTTTACCCTCTACTTCTGTATTGAGTGTGCTGTGGGTGTGTGTAGAGGTACACAGGCAATGGCCTCCCCGAGTTGTTTAGCCTTCAGTGCTTGTCTCCAACACCTAGCCTATGGAGGTAGGCTTGGGGTAGTTGCGGCTAGAGTCCAGGTAGGGTCAGGTCATGACAAAGTGGTATCAATCGTGGTTCGTACCATGAGACATTGTTCAGACATCCCTAAAAAAAGAATTGTTTGGGATCTAGGGCATTAGTCTCAATGTGTCTTGAGAGCGGCTCTCAGGCCAAGGACTCCAGTTATGGTGCGGCGGCTAACGTATCCATTCACCATGACCATGATAACCTTCCTTTTGACTTGGCTTGCTGAGACACCCGTTTCAGGGAAAATTGGTTTGTTCATCACATGTGATTGAGTCTTTAACTGTCCTTCTTGAGTCAGCGCCCCATTTTTGCTACTATTATATACATATATGATCATCTGATCGTTGTTCTCCTTGATAAAATTTAGGATTCCTCCACGAAGACAGCCATCCATGATACCATCTTTGGTTTGTAACGATGATCATGTGAGCTATGAGGCCTCAGTCCAAGACCCATCATGCGAGTCCCTTTCTCCCGGTGGGCCGGTTGCAGCACCCCCACCTGGTGAGCAGCAAATAACTCTAACACAGCATACTGAACTTGAGCTTAGGTTGAGCGCACTCCATGAGTTTCAGCTATAAAGAACGCTGTGGTTCAGTGGTGATCTAGACCCTCAGGAAACAGATGTTTGGCTCAAGATATTGGTTTTCTTCTTCAGGCTTATGCAGACACCAGTAGATCTAATGGTGGCTTTGGCTGCCAAACTTTTTCCATAGATAATATGGGCATTGGTGGAGATTGGTGACTCAGTTACTCGATGAATCTTCGCTTTCATGGGATGACGTTCAGCTGTTGTTTTGTGAGGAGTTTTACCCCTCCTACTTATGCTCTATTCAAATCTAGGAGCTCCAAATATTTCAGCTGGGAAGGATGATGGTGACTGAGTACGCAACTAGGTTCACGGACCGTGCATGTTTTTACCAGGACTTGGTCCATGACAGCAACTTCCTAGCGCAGAAGTTTGAGCAGGGTCTCTACAAGGAGATTCGTGCTATCATAGTACCCTAGTGAATTCCCAATTAAGTCGAGGTTATAGATAAGGTGCTGGTGACAGAGAGATTCCTGTCACATTATAGGGTTGGTGGTGGTAGTAGGCATGGTAGAGTCGGGACGTCTGCCGCAGCTAGCGGGCGTCAGCTGACAGAACCATGACGTAGGTGGATTTTCGAGAACCGGAATTAGGGATGTGGCCGTACACCACAACGGCACTGGAGGGCACCAGGGAAGCCTGGAGAGCACTAGTTCAATGATTTAGATGGGCGAGGTCACGTGGAACGTGACTTCCCATCCAGGTATGCTAAGAACTTTAGGCAGGAAGTAGGCGCACCACCATGGCAGCAGCTGCGCCGTGATCAGAGTAGTGGCCAGAGAGGTGGTGCTAGAAGAGGATCGGGGGGAGCTGGAAGTGGAGGAAGACAGTATGAGGACTTCCCATCACCAATAGGCGGTCCACGTCAGGCTCCGTGAGCTGAAAGTTGGGACCACTGACAGCCGTGAGATTTATATTTCTACGATCCTGTAGATCATGAGGTGATAAGAGGATTTCTCTACAACTCTTCTACTTATTTTAGAAGATTTGTTAGACTCTGTTTGTGAAATTATTTTCTCCCTTCTCCATTTTTGAGGTGTTACCAGGGTGACGCAGGGCGTCGGTGTAACCCTGTGTCAGCAGAGTAAATGATGTGGAACCTTGTTCTTTAGTCGATGGTAGCGACTCCTTTGCTTTACGAGTGTGTAATAGGGTCTTGGTCGTGGGACATCGACTGTGAAACCTTGTGTGGTCGGATATCCTTGAGTGTTTCACCATATGGATATTATGAAGGAGGGAATCACCGGGCTTTATCCTAGGTCCAAATGATGATTCCAGTCGTGGCGTGTGACATGGGGGTTCGACCAGGGAGGTGAGCTACCCAGAGGGCCTTCGGGCCATTTGAGATCATGCGAAGTGATGGCGAGGTTGTCTACCACCATTCCCTAACCCCCACAGTCTGTAGTGGGTGCATGACGCCTCCCACATGACATAACTGAGGAAATGTGTGCATGCTCTTATTCACGTCATCGGCGAGGGAAGACCTATTGTAAATGGATCAAATCGTTTGTGTGGGGCAACATAGCACTGTGGATAAATTTTCCTGGGTACAGAATAGCTAGGTGTGGGCTTAGTACCCTGTGTTGTTCCCTGGTGTTGCTTTTCGAGGATGAAAATATTGAGGGAGGGAATGATGTAAGAAACTGGTTTTTGCTACAAAAGTCTTCGGAAAATTTTTGTTGTTATTCAAAAGTAGGGCGTTCAGATGGCGTACAATTCCGAGGCATGGTGTGCCCGAAATGAATTATATAAAAATGTTAAGTGTTTTTTATATTATGCACACATGGTTAACTAAATAAAATGTGATATCTCTTAGAGGGTTTATCAGATCGGAAATCTGTGACCATGGTTGTGTCTGTAACACAGTGTCTACCCTTAGCGTGACATAAAATGAGTCGACGGGGGACATTGGGACCCCTCTCCCATTAACATAATATTAAAAAGATAAATAAAATAATTAATTTATTCTTTTAATGGTTAAACTCAAGTATCTCTTAAACAGTATCTCGGTTTCGAAAACCAAGGGCACCGTTGAGTCTAGAGCATACTATTTACCCTAGTAGGGGTGTAACTTTTGCAGGTGCAGGCCCTCTGTGGAAAACACCCCAAGGGTGTTTTCATAATTAAGTTGTCTCGAATGTTAGATTTTATATCATTTGAACGGAACCTCAGATTATAATTATAAGAACATCGTTGAGCTCTAGAGGTGGTTTTTACCCTAGGCGTGACCTAACATTCACTACGTTGGGGGTTTCAGATGCGGATATAATTTTGTGTTAAGTTTTTATTATTTTAAAGGGTTTATTTTATTTTTAGTAAGATTCTTCTCCTCTCATATCCTCCTATAATTTCACCTTGTGTAAACTCACCCTCTCCTCCTCCAACCTTTCATCATATCATCCTCCTCCCTTTGGTAGAAGACGATGATTCTTTGGTTCAGGGTGTCCTGAAGCATAACAAACGCAGTGGATCTTTGCAAGCGTGTTCTTCTTCGACAAAAGATCCAATTCCAAGTATGATTTATTATAAATTTCAATACATTTATAAATCTTTGGTGTTTATTTCAATTTCTTCATCTTAAATCGATAATTTTAGAATCTGGGGCATTGGCCGAATGAACATGGCGAACGCCCGAGCCCCATTTCAATTATTGTGCTTCACTGCTCTTCGTCCGACTTTCGGACGCGTCAAATTCTCGACGGATCATCGAGCGAGGGGCGGTGCTGTGATGGCCTCATCCTGAGCACCCGAATTACAGCCGTGGAATCGAAATTGGACCTCCGATGAGGTCCCGACGGTCTGCAGAAGGAACCACAAAATCACCACAGGTAGGAGCGGCCGGTGGCTGCGCGCGTCGGCAGCGGTGTGTCGCACAACAGAGCGTCGTTGGAGGTGCATCCGGCCGTAGGAGTAGTGTGTCCGGAAGAGCCTATTAGGTAGGCCAGTGCGCGACTAGTGGATTAAGATTTGGCCAGTTCGGTGGTGGAGTGTGGTCGGGCAGAGAGGGATTCTACCGGTGCAGTAGGGAAGAGGTTGGAGAGGTGGTGCCAGCTTGTCCAGGAGGCTGCGGTTGTGGCGTAGCAGGGGACCGAGGAGCAGGAGGCGGCGTGGTTGAGTGAAGGGGGTATTCTGGCATGCGGCAGGGCATGACGTCGAGCGGAAAAGCTAGGCGCGGGGGTGGGGGGGGGGGGGGGGTTCAGCAGAGCAAGTGGGCTTTTGGCGGCCTTTCGCGTATGGAAGGCGGAGCCTGAGGCTGTCAGTGCCTCGGGCGTGAAGAGGAGGCCAGGAACCACACTTTGCGGGTCCTGCTGGCGACAGGGAGAAGACCGGCCAAAGGGCCGGTCTGTTTGTAAAAAGAAGACATGAAGAATGGGTCCAGTGTTGTTGGATGGGCCGCGGATCAACCCGGGAGGCTAGGACCGGGCCGACCGGGGTGAACCGGCCCGGTTAGGCCCCCTTGCGTTCGGGGGGCCGTAATTGCTAAACGGTGCATCCATTTGACGTGACGTCTACGGCTGTGGATCGATCTCTTTGAGACGGGAATTTAAATATGGGATCTGCGGTTTTCGGGTTCCATTCCCAAAGGCCGTGAACCAAGACACGTTAATTTAGTAATATTAAATTATTATTAAAGTTGAGATGGACGTGGTTCACGAGCCGGACATCTGTTTGACATACCGTCAAAGGCATGGGGGCACTGTGGCTGAGAAGGCCCCTCCAAGGTTGGTTCAGAGCCTTTGTGGGTTGGTTTCGTTGCTCAGTGGCATGAATCGCTAAATGTAAATAATTAATTGATTAATTAATTAATAAATTAATTGTTGTGTCGGACCTAACTCCTGTTTGGGATGTCCGATTGATGCGCCGTCAGCGTAAGCATGAACCCAATCCTCGTGCGGAGTTTCTGAGGTTATTTTCGAAGCATTTGGGTTAGAGACAAGGTGAAGGCACCACATTTCCTAGATCGCACGTTTTACAGTGAAACACCACTTTTGACCTAACATCCGTTTGGGGTGTTTGTGTACTCGTTTCAGAGTGGTTTTTCGAGGGGATTGCAATGGTGAAATCCACCCGCCTATGTTTGGGCCCGAGGCATGGGCCCCATGAGGTGGATTTCAAACGCATGCTGTGTTTTTACGACTTATGATACATAAGTCCATTCAGGGAAAATGAATAGCTTATCCCGCATGGTTATCTGCGAGGAACGTAATGGTATGATCTGCGAGACATGTTTCGAGATCGAGGTGTAGGCCCCATGGGGCCTTGTTGTCTTATAACAAGGGGATTTACAGCTTCTGCATCTGGAGTCCATTTTAAAAGCCATCAGCGGTGTTGTGGACCTAGAATTGAGGCGAAGTTGACTAGATAGTTTCAGGCGTTGAAGCCGGAGTTGAGGTATGGGCCCCATGGGCCTCCTATTAAGCTGTGTGTAGTGTACTACACATTTTTCCTCAAGCATATGTTTGGGGTGTATGAATTGTCGATTCGACGTGTTTTTCTGAGATCATCACAGTGGCATGGTTCTCCCGACCACTTTTGGAACTAAGGTGGGAGCCCCGTGAGACTCCGTATGAGCATAAAGCGGTGTTGAATAATTATTCCACTACGAACTCGTTTCCAGAGAGTAAGTAGTATATCGCATGTGTTTTTCAACGAGGATTACAATGGAGTAATCTGTTTGGGAGAGAAGAGCCTCTTTCATGATCATATCCTCCTTCTGTGATCTACCGTGACTTTTTCCCTTGTTAGAGCTCCAGGTATCTGAGTGACCCACACTAAATGGGTGATGAACCAATACACGATGAATTATTCTAGATTTGGGTGGTTGTGTGGTACCCACTCCGTGTTATGTTGGCCAATGTTGTACCATCTGTTAGGGATGGCCAGAGCAGCTTCAGGTTTACCCTCCAGTGGGGCTGGGCAGTGTGTTGCTCATCAACTTTTCTGGGTTTATCCTCCAGTGAGGATGGGCAGTGGGTTGCTCATTGACTTCTTCCAGTTTACCCACCAGTGGGGCTGGGAAGTGGGTTTCTGATTGACCTCTTAGGGTTTACCCTCCAGTAGAGACCGGGAAGTGGGTTACTCGACGACCTCTTAGGGTTTACCCTCAATTAGAGAATGGGCAGTGGGTTACCTGACGACCTCTTAGGGTTTACCCTCTAGGAGAGACTGGGTAGTGGTTTACCCGATGACCTCTTAGTGTTTTCCCTACAACAGAGACTGGGCAGTGGGTTACCTAAAGTCCTCTTAGGGTTTACCCTCCAGTAGATACTGTGCAGTGGGTTACCCAACGACCTCTTAGGGATTACCCTCCAGTAGAGACTGGGTAGTAGGTTACCTGATGACCTCTTAGGGTTTACCCTCCAGTCGGGATGAGCAGTGGGTTACCCGATTATTTCTTTCAGACTGAATCCATTATACCAGGCTAGTCTGTGGATTTTCTCCAAGACTACCGGAGAAGTACCCTTGGTTGTACGGGTCAGTGATGTGACCTCTTTGACTTCGAGAAGACCTCTCGACTATGTAACAGTGAAGATGAATTATTTGAATTTCCCTAAAACTCTATAGTACAAGGGGCGCTTTCCCCACCAAGACGTGTCCTTGTCACACTACCTAAAACCGTGCGGGCAAGTCATTGCCTCCTAAAGTGGATAGTGTTAGGGTGTAGTGATTTTTTCCCCTTGGCAGGCAGCTCAGGGCAGACATGCAGGATGCTGGGAATCTATGGTGTTTACTTCAGGGACTGTTGGTGAATCACTCTCTTGGGCTGAGCTACGAGATATAGATCCCCGTACGATCTTTTTTGGGGTTCTTGTTGAACATATGGATTTTTATATACCTTGTTCCAGAACACACTTCTTGGGTTTTGGTTACTCTCTTTCCAGGAGAGGTGAAGACGCGTGGGGTATTCCACGTGCTTTTCGTGTCTAGCTTCAAGTGGTTGGACGAGTCTACTCTCCTGCTATAAGTAGAGAAGGCTCAATAGGAAGTTAATATTCAAACAGTTTATGTATCCTTTTGTATGGACGAGTCTACTTCCTTATTCTTGTTCGGTTGAGCTGTACTCGTTACATCAGTCTCGATTGTAATCCTTTAATTTTCCCTGTCCGATCTACTGCTCACCTCTTTAGTTCCTTTTTTGTTGTTCCCGGGAGCCTTCAGGGAAACCTACTGAGTATTTTTATACTCACCCCTACTTGGGCTTTTCCCACACTTGGTATGCCCTTGCAGATGACAGATATGTTGGCCGTGACATCAGAAGATCTTAGGAGAATGAGAACATGGACCGCGCACGGTGGTCGTAGATGGGTTCCTGGCGTGGGACTCTCCCATCTGTTTTACTTTTGTTTACCTATTTCTAGGTTGTGGCACTTTACTGGTTGGGTGCATGTTTTGCCACTTTTCTCTTTAGTTTACCATTAGCACTTTATTTATACTATTTAAAGGTCGAAGCACTTTATGGTTTATTTATAGTAGTTGGTACTTATCTTTTCTTTTTAATCTGCACTTCTACATTGAGTGAGCTGCGTTTGTGTTTATACATACTCAAGAAAAGGCCTCCCTGAGTTTTTTAGCCTTCGGCGCTTGTCGCTAGCCCCTGGCCTATGGGGGCAGGCTTGGGGTAGTTGCGGCTCGAGCCCGGGTAGGGTGGGGCCGTGATAGCCCGCCTTTAGAAAGCGAGAATAAGGGGCAACAAAATCATGCCCTTCCATCCCCGAAGGAGATGGACCTGTGCTCCCCAACGAAAGCATCAGAAATAGTTTTTCGGTTTCATAATACCCTCAACTAGTAATAAATAATATATATATATATATACAAACAAATATTTATATGATATTTATTTATTAATAATGAAATATATTAATACTTGTATAAATATAACATAATACAAGATTATAAAAAAAGTCTAGACGCCAGTTGGTCTGATTGAAAACTATGAGCAGACCGGTCGTACGTTCAATTCCCAATTGTCATGATCTTTCATTGTAATGGATGATGGAAGGGGGAGTGGGTGGGGTGGGGTGATGTAGTGTGAAGGTAGGGTTATGTCTGTGATATTGGTATGTGTGATATCAATAGTGATCCTTCATATTAAAAACTTAATTATTTAAACACTAGGTATTGGCAGGATCAGTCCTACATAAAAATTATTATTTTAAAAAAACATATAATATGGAATGATTTTAAAAAATAACCACGTTTATAAAAATCAGGGATATTTTAGGACTAATTTACTAAAATCTACAAAAAACATTAGTAAATTGTATGTTACTAATTATATCCATTTATAAATAGGGATAATTGAAACATTTATAAATTTCTCCAATTATCCCTATTTATAAATATCACTGAATAGAGATACCACATTTTCTAACATTTTTTAGAAATGATAGTAAATTCAATAGAAACATTTTAAATCGTCTTAAATTGAAAATTTAGTATAGTGAGAGAAGTACTATGATCCATGTAGTTTATAAAACAAGTACTAAATCCATGGAAGATGATACATTTTCTGTATTGTGATTTTATTGAGTACACAATAATCAATGTAGAGGCACATTGACCCATGCTTCTTCTTGATGAAGTGGACTGATGCATCCCATGATGAAGCACTTGGGTGTATGAACCCTTTATCTAGATTCTATTGTAGTCTCTTCTACAGCACTTCAATATCATCAATAACCATTATACCAGAAGTATTGGATATTGGAAAAGAACTAGGTAAAAATTTTTATCATGAAATCACCCTCTCAACAAGGATTAAGACTAAACAATTCTTTGGAAAACACATATTGAATTACCATATAGTGGGCTTCTCTTCAATGATGATATTTTAATTGGTCTCAATCAATTGAGCTCGATGTTATTGCTCACAAGGAAATAGAATCCATTCTGGAGATAATAATACCAAAATATATTTTTCATCATCCTTTTAGACATATAGAATCAGAGTGTGATTTGTGATATAGTGGGCGATTTTCTTCTCTAACCAATTTATGTTGGCTACATACATGGAAATGAAATCAATTCCCAAAAAAATATAATTATACTAAATGGTGTATTATAATGTTTTATAGTAAATTCAGCATTCAAATTATTACAGGAGAGGAGTTATATACATGGTATGAAATAATTTCCACAATGGATATTTTCAGCGAATACTATAATACAATTTTTTCGGCATTGTTTGAATAGTTCTAATAAGCGTATATAATATGAATTAATTCATATAAATTGACTAAAATAGTATGTTATGTATCCCTGAATAAATAATTGTCATACCTATGGTTCATGTAATTCTTGATCCAATGAGACCTGTACGGGTTCCCCTTCATCATTTGAAATGGGGGTTATCAAAAAATCCAAAAAAATGAAAGCCTTCAGGCCATTCAGAGTAATTTATTCAGATAGTGTCCATGTCTCTTGTAGTTGAAACATTAAAAAAAATAATGATGCTTGAATGGATCATTACATTATTCCGTCACATTTTTAGGTTTCTCCCAATGATAATTTCTAGTTTGTTTCCATACTTTCCCATACCTAAATCATTTCTTTTTACACTTCATTAAATTTCTCGGATTCCTAATCCCACATTTTTTATATGTGAGATGCTACAATTTCGTCCCCCATGATAATTTTCTGTCACAATCCATTAATTGAAATTCATTATTCGCTTCTTATATCTAGATCCATGTGACCCTTGGCATTTTTTGATATCCATTTCAACTTTGAGGGAACATTTGACAAATTCATCATAGCTATCAAAGTCTCAAATAAAAAATTATTTTTTAGGACCTAGATTTATACCACCAAATAAGTGTCAAAATTTACTTTCGTGGTCAATTAAAAAGATGAAGGTGTTTCGTGAAGGTATTGTGAAGTTCATCTTATATGTCCAGATGGACTTGTCATCCTTTTTCTAGAGGAAAAGAAAATAGATCTATATTTTATGTTAGAGAGTGCCTGGAAAATATTTATAAAAAAACTTTTTCAGGAATTATTTCCACTCCACCTCTTTAATATGAACCTTAGGTTTAATAATTTTTATTAATGTCCACTATTGATCAGATTCTGCCACCATAAGATAAACAACTAGTATGACCTTCTCTTTTTCAAATAATTGAAGGAAGATTAATATATTTTCAATGGATTTAATCTACTTTTATGTGATTAAGTGACCTGAAGATTCACTAGAATTTAGAGGCATTTATTGCATAAAGGTCTCTAGTGAATGTATATCAATCTTTGTGGGATGTGGGTTTCCCCCATGATTGATGTTTCTATTAAAAAAATATGTTAGTTGAGAAATTATTTCCATGGCATTCCTAACTCTTTCTCGAAACAGGTTAGGTATCTAATTTTGGCATTCGACACATTTCTCATCACTTTGGCTTTGAGTCAGTTACTCTAATTTCCATAAATTCACTAAAAATAAAGTGAAAATTATGGATAATAATTTTAAAGCTACTAAATAAATAATCCAAAAACCATAAACATTATATGGAAAACTCAAAAATGACATATATTCCATAATATATTAATTTCTAGTTTTAACTATAATATATACATGATTTATTTCCTAACATAATGTCTTATTGGAATTTCCCCCACTTAAAAATGGATCATAATAAAACTGTGAATAAACCATAGAATATCCGCCTAGTGATTCAAACGAAGTGTACATAAAGAACTCTCTTCCTGAACTAAGTGATGGTTGAGTCTTTCTCAATGTGCCATGTTTTAGGGCTATTACAACTAGGTATAACTATGCCACAGTGACATCCACTTTAATATACAGAAAGAGATGTATTAGCCTCAAACTAGTTACAATATACTTTTCAATAATTTAGGGATGTTTTACTATTTTTAGTTTTATTCATAAGTTTTTCATTAGAGTTTTATTATCTAAATCCTCCAAAATAACTATACATTGCTATGATACCAACTATGACAACCCATAACTTCCATACACTTTATTTGATGATTTATTGAATAAAAATATAATTAATACCACTATAGAATATTCCCTGTTCTGGTGTATTTGGGTAATTAGGTATATATCGTAACAAATTTTAAGAGAAATATAAGGTGGTAAACTAAAACTTCATAATATTCCCGTAAATTTCAATGATTTTCCAAAACTGCATGAGATAACCTAGGGATGTACATAAGAAAAAGGGTGAGATATAAATCCTAACAAGGGAATAATAAAATCCTAAAATTAATAATTCAATAAATTTAATAGAATATTTATATTAATGTAACATAATAGTGGTAATAATCATAAATCTTATCATCAAGACATGATATTAAATGATAACATGAATGCAACACGAGTATATACCAAAAACATAAAACATGACATCATAAGCATAAAACAAGGATAACCACTAAGACATCACAACATAGTGTAATTATGATAATATCCAATGAAAAATACAAGGAATATCATGAGATAAAACCAATACCAAATTCATTGAAGGGCTATATAATTTCTGTCCCATACACCACATTCACATCATGTACATGCAAAAGTGTGCCACATAGATCATACAAATTATAAATTTATGTAATAAATTTTAATCCCATGATCAAGGAGTGTGGGATGGATACATGGAAGTACATAATCAATTAAGGATAAGTACAACTAGGTTAATACCCTATATTAGAAATTGGGATGGGTATTCACTACATAATTATTTGGCACAAAAAATCAATGGACAATTTCAGTAACATAACAATTGTTTATAAAGGTTCATAAAATGGATTAATAAGATTAAAAGAGGTATATAATCATTTGGAAATCATAAATATAGTAATATCTATGTTTTTATCCGTATCCCAAAATGAAAAATTAGAAATCAAAAGACAGAAAATAAAGAAGGTGATTCAGTTAAGGGGAGAATGAGATGATCCCTTACCTTGACAGGGCACTTCTAAAAGCTTGGGAGGAGATTATTAAGAGCATGGGGGAACCTTGTTTTGAATATATAGAGGTATGGGTAGAGTAGAATCATGATTAAGGGTTTTATTGTATTGGAATGGCGGGTTTTGTGGGGTTTTACAACAAAAGATAGATGAATTCATTATTAATATATAAACTTAGGGTTTTTAATCTATATGAAATATTAAACCAAAACAAGATCCATAACATGGTTTTTTAAATTTTATCCCTTTTAAATGTGGATTTAATAAATTTATAATTTTGAAAACCAAAATATTTAATATAATACCTTTGGTTATGTTTAGGTGAGTCATGTTTATAAATAATTGATTTTAGATCCTTAAAATATAATATAGGTTTTAGAGGATTCTATATGGGTATATATATTTAATAAAATAAATTAAAAAACATACTTTTTTTTAAATTGGAAACATTATTTTATCCATGTAAACTCTTTATAGTATTTATTATATAGATTTTTAGATTTTATGAAGTCAAAATACATAACAAACAATTATACCGTATATAAATTTTACACAAAAATTTGAATATCTCAGAAAATTATGAAACATTCACTGTTATATAATTTCAATGTGATGATTTAAATAATAATATTTATTTTATAATAATAATTATCAAAATATGAGAATTTATATTTTTGAATCAACAATCCACATTTATTAATAAATAATTATTTTTTAACAATAATATTGATTGACCCTTATAAAAAACTACACTTGAATTTATAAATTATAGTATTATTAATATTTAAGAAACATAATTCAATAATAATATATTATCAAATTATAATTTATTTCAAAATTTATTTAATTCATCAAAAAGGATGTCTTGATTGAATCTATATATTTCTATAAAATATAATTTGTGTCTAATCATATAAAAATATACTTTTTATTAGACATATTATCTCATCATTATAAAGAGAAAATAAAAGATAAATATAATCATTAATTTAATAAAACAAATATAAAAATTCATACTGTTAGGTTCAAGATACATAGAACACTATTATAGTAGCGAATTCCCTAAGGGTAAGGTGTGTTATGATGTTATTTACATGGGGTGGTTAAGTGAACATTGTTTGAGTTGTGATCTTGATGATCATGAACTTCTCATGTAAGATATTTCAATAATGGTTTACATACTGAATATCAGTTTGAGGTTAGTCCAAGGAAAATACTAATGATGGTATCTCCCTTGGATGCTATGATAAATGGGATTCATAGGGTACGCTATTTTTGGTCAGGACCATCACTTCCTTTGTCCAGTGTCAATGGGGTTTATCATAACCCTTTACATAAACTAATCATATGATCACCATAAAACACCTAAGCAACCAATGGTTTTAATACATAATGTTACTTTAAATCTAATAGCATATAATATATAATGATAAAAAAATAACCAATGTTCTTCATATGATTTATATAATTTAATTTCTTAATAATACATTGACTTATTTAAATAGAGAATTTAATTTAAAATGTTTGGGTCATTACATGTGGAATGATCCAAATCCCATCATCAAGCATATTCCGATGATAGTGACAGTTGGTATTTCATTGTATATACTTATGCTACTCGATGAATTCATTGAATCTCCTATTCCATTTTTTTTGATACTTGAAACTAATGAGATGATCCAAGAAAATTTAGTCATCTATGTTCCTATGAAGAAATGTCATATTCTCATCCTACTACTTCAGATGAATTCTTTTGTATGCAACAAAACTTACTACCATTAAAATAACTACCAGTGAAATTGTTTCTGAGAAATACACACCTTATATTTTTTTAAATCACATTACATCTAAAATTTTAAATTCTTCTATCATGAACCTATTCCTTTATTCAATAAACAAATTTTTTTGAAAAACCTTATACCTAGTGTATCTATTTGTCCACTCCCAAATTACAAACACCTGGAGGGAATCACGTTCAAACCTCTTGTAAATATCAACCTATTATGAGTATTTCAAAAATAATACCCCTTTTGGGCTCTTAGGATCTCCATTATATATTAAAAGAACATATTAGAAACATTCAACATAACATTGAACTAAAAATATATCTATGGTAGATCATCAAAACTATCCCAACAACTTGTCTCCTATTGATAATACATATATAGTTTGATCTAATAGTGATTGAGGTTTTTAAGTCCTTAAAATATCATGTACATCTAGCTTGGGTATAATTTTCAGAATTTGACCTTAAGATTCAGTTAAATCCACTAAATGTTTAGATTATTTCAATCCTGACATGATCAATAGATTCATTAGGACATAATTTTATTCTGATCATCCATCCAATATAACCACAACTTCCAATGAATGTTCCAAGGGACAATAGAAGTAGTTTGGCCCATACCCAACAATTGTTTTCATCAACTTCTTCACCGTTCTCCACATAATTAAATAAAATAGAAACCTCAAAATCCATGATACAAGATCATAAAATATTTTTTAGTTAATTTATATATTTAAATATATACCACGAGATGGATTTATTTATTCATTAAAGATTCTGCTGACCTTTTCTTTTCATACTATCATTGCTTCAGAGTATTCTAGGGTTAAATCCCTCAAGCGATGATCCACACATACTCCATGAACCTTCAAAAATAACTACATAAATATACATGTGCTATCATTTAAAATTATAATGATTGTTTTATTCTCCATTGACCATCATAAGAATCTATTATAGGACAACATATTTTTTCGTAATCTCTCTAGAACGAAGAGGTTGGAGTAGGAAAATTTTTCTCTATTCATGAGAGTGTTCTAGAGGAAGGTATCTCTAGGGACTCAGAGGGTTATCTCTATAATTCATTGTGAAAAATAACCATTAGGGTAGCGAAATATATAATAAGGTGTATATAGATCCATGGTAAGAGAATAATAATTGAACATGGACCCTTATTATTCTATTTATTCTTTATGAAACTCGAATATAAATAATAATTATAATAACAATATTATTGTTTGACATGTGCTAAAATCGTGGTAAATAAATGATATTTGACAATAAATAAATATAAATTTATTCAAATAATATTTAATATGTAATTTCTCACTGTACTATTAACTCAACCGATCATTCTTCCTCGATATTTATCGAACCTTTAATAATGACCACATATTTAAATAAATAAGCACCAAAGCATTATTCATTGATAAATAAATAATCATTAAATTCAATAGAATTAAAAATAAATATTTAATTTAGATATTTATTCTCTCATCTAATTACTAAAAAAATATTAGTATTCAACAAAAGTTGAAATATTATTAAACCATATATGAAAATAATATTTATTCAACATGTTTAATCATATTAAATTTTACTGAGGTTCTAGATACACTTATTATGTGACCCTCTAGTCCCCTTTCATTGTGTTATTAAGTAGAATCACCTAATATTTACGGTAATCATCTGAAAACATGAAAAGGAACTCATAGGGAATAATGTTAAATTCCATAAACACATATAAACAGACACTACATAATATAATCCTAGAGTATAAATATCTCTAGTCGAGAAAATTTTATATAAGTGTCATCATCCAATGTGCTCGATTTCTATTTATTTAACATTATAGAAATGAACATCCGGAAAGAAATTCATGGAAATGGACATAATCATATAATTCCATGCCTATCAAATGGTATGAGATATAAAATTATATTAATGAATATAATGGAAAAATCATTTCTCATATTATTTATCAATGCAATAAAAATCATGTTGTATCCAATGTATTGTTCCTTGCTGAGTGCATATGTCACTAGGGTTTTCATCAATATATCGATATATGTGACTCATGATATGCATTTGTAATAAAATAAAATCCGAATAACAGTTACCTAAATCTATATATATGAAAATATAATGAAGCATATAGATGTAAATTTTCAACTAGCTGGTCCAGTTCCCATAACATTTTTCTCTTGGATATTACCATGGAAAAAATTCTTATGATGAAGTTTGCATGTCTGATAATACCTCAAAAATTAATATCCTATATAATTGTTTTTCTTGAAAATGATATAATCTAGGCATAGAATATATATTCATGAATTTTATAATATCACATTAATTTTCTCATCCTAGTGAGGAACTATTATGACCTTTTAGTGTGAAAGGTATCCTTAGGACCTTACATTCTTTAATTTCACAGATAAGAACAATTATGATGTGATATTATATTAATTAATATTCAATACCATGGGTATTACAATAATAAAATTCATATATTATTTTGTTCTATATAAAAAAAATACAAAAACCTCACACTTGTATTAATATAATTAACAACAAATCAACTGGTAAACCTCATTGGATAAACATTCCTCTGCTAAGATATATATATGCTACATCTCATTGTTATGGTAACATAGGCCACATTCCTCTAAGAAAATCACTCTGGATATCATACCACTAGGTGTATAGTTTTTCTATAAGTTGTACCATAAATATTGTGTAATACCATAGATAATATTTCATCATAATATGATTAAATTTTACTATCTAGGTATAAGTCCAAAATCAAAATTAAATATTTCTAAAACCAATTTTTTAAGTAGCATTAGAAGCTACAACATAACCGGTATAATATTGATATGGAAATTACTATCTATAATATGGATAAGTCATATATATTTTCTAATCGTTACTATAATACTAGTTCCAACAGATTTAAATAAATGTTTTTTGTCCCCCTAAAAAATTAGTATTCCCATTTATCCAATTACAAAGAAATCATTTTGTTTTTCCTTTTTCAAAAACTGTTAGATAATTCTGACATATAGAAAATACAGTTCTCTTAGTTTTTTTAATATTTGTAATATATGATTTATAAATAATAATAATTTTTTTACAAATCATGTCATGTGAGATAAATTTCCAAATTACTCTTTGTCTATGTAATCTAAATATCACAAGAATACCATGTGACACTGGAATCAATTCTATGGAATTTTCCCATATTTAATTTTTTAATAATATGCCGACAATATATAATTAGTTGGATTAAAAACCCCCATGATCTATTCTAGAAGATATTTTACCCATGTATTGGGTTGTTATATAATTCATCTAGGAGAAATAAACTTTTAGTATTAACTAACCATAAGAATAATGATATTTTTTAAAATATTTATATCATGGAATGCTATAAAACACCCAATATCCTCTAATAGACACCTAGAAACAATTTCTTTAAATGAATATTTTATGAACACTATGATTACCTTTATCCATTAATTTATATGGGAAATGTTCATATGTTTTTGTAATTTATAGACATCTCACACACTTTTGGTTGTGTCATATAGAAAATTTATATTGGGTTTTCAATAATAAAAATGTCCTTGATATCCAATCTCTCAATAAAATGATTATATAATAATACTAGGATAATTATAGTTAAGATTAATATTGAACTTGATGAATGGGGTAAATTTTTTATCAAAGATAATTTGTTAAAATTCAATTAAACCCTTTAATAATCAATCATTCTTTATTTGTACCAACTTTTACCATCCATATATATTGTTTCTGTTGAATAATCACTAAAAATATCAATTCTAGAAATATAAAAAATATGAATTATCTAATTTTTGATAATGGGATATGTAATCGATTTCAAACATACTTCTCAATTTGGGTATATTCTCAATTATTTCTCCCTATAATATTTATTACTCTTATCGAATAATTTATCAACCACATTAGTGAATATAAAATAATCACTATGTTATTAACATTACATTTTTAGTTTGTTTTTATGTAATAATTATTCCTATTAAAAATTATTGAGTTCATAGTTCTTATGCTAAATTTATCACCTAGATCTAAGATTAAATTGAATCATATCCTGCTCAAACTATCTCAAAAGAGATGTCCTTCCCACACTAAAATTTATATGGTATGATTTATTCCTTTCCATCTTGGATATGTTAATATCTTAAGTATATATAGGATAATTTGTTGAGATATACAATATGGTTCATTAGATATTCATTTAAAGTCAAATCCATCTTATGAAATAATTATTATCAAAACACCTTTGACTGTTGCATAAAGGACTCCCATTACATCCTAACTTATATGATATTAATTAGTCAACATGGTAGGAATATGCTGACTTATTACACTGGTATCATATTAGACGTGTCTAAAACAATATTATGTAAGAATTGAAATGTATATAAAAATCCTCATCGATCAACATTATTCTGTAAACATATTTATAATTACAATAATGTAATCTGGTTTTAGGAAAATCCTTCACTATATATTTAATGATTAATGAATACATAGTTAAGGTAAAATCCATTACTCTACATTTAATGATCAAGGAATAGATAGTTAAAATATTCTCTATCATACCTAACTAGAGGATCTTTTCTATTTTTCAAGTGAATTCATTACTTTAATCCATCATTCCATAAATTTATTAATGTAATTTAATAAAGTATATGAATTTACCTATAGATTCCCCTTGTAATAGTTTATGATCTCTATATGAATTAAATTTGTTTTTATGGAATTCCATTATTTCTAATGTATTATTTATAAAAAACTAAATAAATAAATTTTCTTGCATACCAAGTGTTATAGATCTAATAGACTAAAAACTATGCATCATATAAATATATCATCTATTATAATCATTAATTAGAAAAGAATTATTTTCCCACAACAATATATGAGCCTTATATTTATATTCATCATTTATTACTAGCATTTAATATTAATGATTCTAGTATTACCGTACCATTAATTTAGTTCATAATACCATACCAATGATAATTTTAAAAAGAAACAATTTATCATTATATCATCATAACACTGAGATATATGTATAAGTAACACTATTAGTACAAAAATAACCAAATGATAATATATGAAATGAGAAATTAGAATTTATTAATTATCAAAACTGACATAGGAATCACCCTTTTTAGCTTCAATGAGAATTTAACATTACTTCTTGAAATCATTGGATTCTCACAATTGATATTAGAATCACCCTAACTCAACGCCATAGATAATGTACCTTACTTAATATAAAATTCATTTATTTATTTTTTGGTATTTTGATGCAAGATGTTATTTAAAATCAAATAAGTGAAATAGAAACATTACATTCTATGATGAATATATCTAAATTAGACGAAACTGCTTTCATCATCTTCAATTTATTATTATTTATTATAGTCCATATGAGAAGAAAATATTCTTCTATTCATTGTATTTTCTCTATATATGTTTTCAAATTTAAATACATTGAAAAGTAAATGTTTACACTATGATCTTTATGGGCTTTACAACCTTTAATTTTATGTAATTAATCAAAAGGGTTGTGGAACAGAGTTCCCAATAACCCTAATATATCTATAAAACATATTCAAAAGATTCTTGAGCCATTCATATTTTCTATTCATCTCATAATACTGGATGAGAACTTATAAGTTAAGGATGAAAATATGATATTATGGGTGTTGTCATTACCCAAATTAAATTCCATATTTTCAATGAGATCAATGTTCATTAGTATATTGAAGACAATATCACTAGGTATATTCCTTCTTCAATTTTACACTAAAATTTTGTTATAAAAATATCATTTATCCAAATAATTTATTTATCCATAAAATATAGGAGATGGGATATCATGGTGTGGGCTTCTATGTCCTTATGCTGTATTATCAGTTCTCCATACATAATAAATATTCAATGCGAAAAATAGTATATGAATACCCATGTTCCTCATTTTGGCATCCTTCTTGCCTTTTCATGATTGGTGAGGTTGAAAAATAGGTATAGAGGATTTTAAGACATAATATAAATATTCATATTATAGATTGGTGTATAAATAACTAAAATAACCATGGAAATAATTGCTGGTAAGGACAAGCAGTGTTACAATGATTCTTCGTTCCATATTATACACTAATTAAAAGCATATTTTAGTTTTTTCTCTCTTGATTACCGAAAGATATAATTTTATTATTTTTGTTAGTATCCCACTATTTTATTGGAAACCCAACAGTACTCACCATTTTTTTAGAAATTCCTATCACATATATATTCTATATGTAAGGTTCTATATGTCCCTCCTCATAACCTAGACACGGGCCTGATTATTTATTTGATGGTATTTATATAGGAGGTTATTTAAAACTATATTAACTTACATATCAGTGATTTTTTTAGTAGACTCCCCAATCCTATAATCATAAACATGGATTTACTCAACAGATTCCGTCTAGATAAACCATGTCCTACTTGAACAGTAAACCCTTGATGTGAATAAGGTTTAGACAAAAAAATGAAAAATAAAATATTTCATGATAATTGAAAGCACCAGGACTTGGTTTGGTCAACTACTTTGAACTAACTTATGTAGTGGAAGGCTATTAATGACGTAATGTTTTTATTTTTGGTATTTTTATAATTATGTGTAAATTTAACATTTTATCATATCACAGACTTTTATAATATTAATTGGATTTTATTTATGTGACTAACCATATCTAGATTAAATTTACACATAATTCAATTATTTTAATTCCATCTTGTGTAATTATTTCTTCATTTTTTTATTTGATCATGATAAAGAATCTATAAGCCTAAATAATTTACTATACAACTGATTGAAATATTATAATAATTTTTTAATGATCTTGAGATTATTTAGTGGTCAGTTAATCAGGTGGATGAAAATATAAACATTACCTTGCGGAAAAATTATTTGACCATTAACTTGGATAGCGAAAAAATATCCTACCTCCACTCCAATGTGATTCTTGATTTGGATTCCCCTTAGATCTATACATGAAAATCCTCCAGTCACCTAGGAGATCCATCCATTTCACAATATTTTACTCATACATAGGTTAGAATGATCAAAAGGTTTGATTTTTAGTTTTTTATATAAAATAAACCATGAACACACAAACCCATACATAATAGAAGTGGGGATGACACAAAAACCTTAATTTTATTTAAATAAAATTATTATTAAAAAACACTAGAAATAATAATTAAAATTAAACAAAAAAATCATATAAATTTTTCAATCTATGTTCATGTTCATAAACACATGCAACAAATTTGTATTTCCAGACTATCTATTATTAACTATAATTTGTTATTTTTTTAACATAAAATCACCATGAATTAATAAAATTATTTATCTCAATAATTAATTGATTATATATTATTTTAAATTTCCCTGAAATTACATCATCCATATTATTAAATAAGTTAATTTTATTTTAAATAAACATGTACGTGATGTGTACTTAGAGAAAACAGAGAGGGTAGATTTGAATTCAATAGAGAATTAATTAGGAATTTAATATTCCATAAACAAATTATACATTTTGTATAAACTATTTTATTTCCAAAATTAATTTCATTTCTTCATAAATTAATTTACATGTGAAAATTTTGGAACAAAATATACATAATCTAAACAAGTTAATTATATTAGATGTATTAAACACCCCATGTGTGTATTAATTATACATAATGTTTGAAATAATTATACTACTTGTGAATTAATTATATAATGTAAAAATTAATTAATTAAATTGTGTATTAATTAAATACATTGTGTTTTAATTCATTAATTACATCACATGAGAATTAAATACACATCCCTTGTTAGTTAATTACTAACCACATGTGAATTAATTACACATTACATGTCAATTAATTGTACACTGTGTGAATTACACCACATATGAATTAATTAAATGACCACCATGTTATTTGTATTTAATACACTATGTGAGTATTAATTATGAGACAACCATGTTGGAAGTATTAAATACACCATGTTTCTATTAATTACCTGACCACATTGTCATATGTTTTAAATATACCATGTGTGAATAAACTACAAAACTATTATATTTTGTACCTCAATTACCATGTTTTCATTATTTAGTCTTATATTTCATGTAATAAACTCACTATGCATCTTTAACCATTAATATTTCATAGTTTCTACAGTGAAAAAAAGTAAAATATATGATGTGTACATCAAAAACTTGACATGTAATCCGAAATGTCATGTTCTAGTCATGATGGTCTACACATGGAATATAATAAATAAACAATATGATGACTTCATGTGGAATTATTTTCACCCCTCGACCTATCAAGATCCAATAATCATCGGCACACAATATGGAGCTTTTAGTTACATGCCATGTATCCATTTCGTGTATCCAGAATCATTGGCTACACATGACGTATTTTATCAACTCATTTGTCATTGAAATTTATTATGTTCTTCTTTATGTGAAGAAAAATGATCATATTAAAATTGACTTCTACATTAAAATAACGAATTAATTTAAATAGAATAATAAAAATTAATATGCATATCAATCAAGGAAAAAAATAATTATAAATGATTATGATAAATCTTTGATTACAATTGAAGGCTCAGGGGTGTAGTGGAATCTATCAAGTCCATGGAAATAATGGGGTTTATTCAACTTCTTCATATTTATCCTCAAAAATAGAATAAATAAAAACCCTAGAATAAATGATACAAGATCGTCACATATAATATATAAATAATTTATATAGATGAAGAAATAAATTGAGTTGTTTTTTTCTATTTTGAATATTTTACAGATCATTTCTTGACATTCCATTTTTGCATTAGAGGATTCAAGGGTAGAATCCATCTATAAGTGATCCAAACAAGCTCTAGAAAACTCTAAATATCTTCATAAATATACATAGATACTAGAACATAAAATTATGCTTCTTTTTTTCTTCATTGATCACCATAATAATCTCTTCAAGTATAAAAAATATTCTTACTCTCTATAGACTCAAGAGGGTGGAGGTAGATAATTGTTATCCATTTTTTAGGTGTTAAAAAGGAAGATCTCTCAAGGGATTGAGAGTATTATCTCAATAATTTATTATTAACAACAACCATTAGGGTTGAGAATGATATAATATTGTTTATATAGAGCTTCAGAAAATGATTAAAATTTGTACATGGGACTTTTTTATTCTCTTAATCCCTAGTGAAATCCATGTCTAAATAAATAAACTAAAATTATTATTTACATGACATTCCATAAAATATAAAATATAAAATTATTATTTATTTAATAAGTAAATTAACAATCATTCAAATAATATTTAATATATCATTTCTCACTAGAATATTAACTTGACCAATCATTCCTCCTCAGTATTTATCAATCCATTAATAGTGAAAATTTATTTATATAAATAAATATCAATATATTTTTCATTGAAGAATAAATAAATATTATATTCTCTAAAAAAAATATTTACTAAGTAGTAAACATAGATATTTATTCTCTCAAATGGCTAGTGACTAAATATTTTTTATCCACTCCACATGAATAATTATTAAACCACATAAGATAATTATATTTATTAAACATCTTAAATTCATATATAATTTAATTAAGGTTTTTTATAAACATAGTCTGTAAACCTATGGTCCTCTTTCTTAGGATGTGATATGATATTAATCAGTATTTAAAACCATGAATATTCTCGTAATTGAATGTACATAGTAGGTGGTTCTAGGAAACCATCACCAATAAGGTGCATAACTGCTTGTGAACATATTTATGAAAAATCCACACATAGTTTTTATTTAAATCCATTAATTACTAGCCTAAAAATGTACCTTATTATATCATTTGCCTCCAAATTTAGCAGATAAACCCACTTGTTTTGAAGAACCTTTTTATGTGTGTAGTTATATATCTTCTCCCATGTTCTATAATCATGGAGGTAATCATGTTTAACCTTCCTGGAATACGCCCCCTATTCTAATACATTCATAATTTTCACCTCTTCTAGAGTCTCAGTTTATCCATTATCCAATAGAATAATGTAGTGAAAGCTATAACCATAACTTTTCCTTGGGAATCTATCCCTTGCATATCCCCATAAATTTCCTGACAACTAATCCACTATCCTCACTACATCTTCTAGAGTGTGAGCATCTAGTGATTAATCATATACAATACATTAACTTTCATTTTCATATGGTCTTTGAAATACCATAAAAAATTGACCTTATAATTTTGATAAATACACAGAATGGTTTGGTTGTTCATTTCCAAACATACACACTAGTTTCACCATGACTTCCATTTCTTCTAATCATCCATCCTTCAAAATTATGGATTAATATACTAATTTTATCCCATAAAAAACTTTTACATGGCCCCAATACACCCATTGTATATTATTATTAATGACGAAATTTAATCGTTTTGTGAATTTACAAATGTAATTTACCCATAGTTGAAATCCAAACTCTTCACCATCATAAAAAAAAGTAACATGATCCAAACATTTCCCCTCGCATGTTGTGTTATTTCACATCAATAGGGTTATAGAGAAGAAATGAAAATACTTTTAGTTGGATGAATATTCATTATGAATAAATAGATGTTTAGAAGTTTCTATCCTATAGAAGATGATTCACTCTGAATGATTAGGTATGCTACATTGTTTATAGCTTCCACCCTAAATATCCTGGGGAATCCTGTGTGAATCTATATACTTCACAATCACCATTAGTGTTTGATTCATACTTTTTGCAACATATTGTGTTTTTTAGCCCAGGAAATGTCTTCTTAAATTGAATCCGCTTTCGCTAGTAGATCCTCTAGAATATCTTTCTTCCATAGTCTCCACCATTATCTGTAAAAAAAACATAAACATATATATGATCACTTTCTACACCATATACCATAGTCTAAAAATTTTCTAAATTACATATATTTATTCTTTATAAATTATTCTCAAAAATTTCACAAGGTGTAACGTTCTAGGTTTCTGAACATGTAATTTTTGTTGGTTAATTTGATCTTTTGAGTTGGGGGTTGGACCAACCTTTTTCATAGTATTTCTAACCTCATTTTTGGTTTTTTTGTACCCAATACTTTGTTTTATGTGTGGTCCAGGTTTTAGTGGATGACCAGATTGTTTGAAAAAACACCGGAGAACGGTTAGAGGCCTAGGCTATTTAAAAAATCTATAGTCATAAATACACTCTGTGTAATCCTATTACACGACATGCAATAGGGTGTAAATGATTAGGGGGTCTGCCCTAGGAATACATGATGTGTAACCTAGTTACACATATTAAACCCAGTACATGACATGTATAATTTTACATGTAGTGCAATATGTTGGAAATGTTTTTTTCAAAGACCCATAGAGGGCTCGACCCCCTCTTTTCTTAATGAATAGAGATAATAGCAACCAACTCAAGTTCCTCTCCTTCCCCTACCCTCATTCTTGGAAATTATTCTCTTTATGGGTGATGATACGAGCTCTGTCTACCATGTTGTAAGTGTAGCTGAAATGTTTTCACTCCTCCTTATTTTTTTCTTTTTTTATCTCTCCATAGACTGTGCTAAATCCATGTTATAAAATTGACCCTATTTATAGAACATTTATATAAAATTCTGATTTGTTTTGATTTAAATTGAGTTAGAGGATAATATCAGATGAGTTGTATCCTATGATTATAGGGTAGGTTCTGCCTTCATTTCTCCATGATTTTATGGGGGTTTAACGGTGACTTCCATATATCCCCATTAAGGATCTCTATTATAGACCCTAATTAAATGTTGGTTGTTTCAAAATTAATTAAATAGTGTTGAGGTATTCCATTAAGAATTAACTAACCTTTATTATGATACCAAGCTGGGTAAGGGGCCTTTGACCACTTAAAAACGATGGGACATGTGTTCATTAAAATATTTAAATTGTTTTTATAAAATTACATGAGTTTTATCAGAACATGACAGGATTGAACTAAGGATTTAGGGGAGGATGATAACTTGGATTAAGGAAACATAGTTTTTTAGGTTGATCATGGATTGAGATACTCAAGGTGATGTTGATCACTATGATGGGAGACATGTTCATCATATTGAGATGATGAGGTCATCATGATAGGGGAATGACCAAGATGACTTTAGATGATGATGAACATCATGATTCACCAACAATGTTTCAAGGGAATGAGGTGCGAGATTATGTATCATAGGTTGTTTTGGTGATTTATGCTCACCGTGTTTTGGCCAACATACCATTGGAGTCATGTGAAAATAGATAGTACGCAAATGATGGTGGTGTTGGCAACTCACGTGGGTGGAGGCCCTCATAGTATATATATCTGAGGTGATTGTGTTGACCATAAGATATGAAGAGGTTTCTCACCATTGAATGTTGTATGGATGGGGAAGTACTATAAATTAATTGTGACAACAATGTTACTTAGGGTCTGAGTCTTTTCGAGATAATCGAGGCCATTATGCTAGGTTTTTGGGAGGATAGACATCATTGTGGCTCAGGACATCGGGATTCATGATGATAGTGATTATTATTTTGAGGAAAATAATTTCAATGCCTCAAGATTTTTGGATTTGAGTTTATGGGGACATCTAAACCGAGATTCGAGGGACTAGGTAATTGATTATGCATGCTGTATGGAGAATAGCTATGGGATTGATGGAATATGGTGCCGATGTATTATTGGAGAGTTGGAACCCAATGGTTCACCTGTATGGTTTTCATTAAGGTTTTCCATGGGATTTACTCCAAGTAACCTTTCCACTATAGATATATATATATATATTTATGTTGAGCACAAGATAATGGGGTTATTTATTATATATGAAAGTTATTCTTATTTATTTATATTTTCTGTGCATTATCAGGGATGTAACGGAGGAACATATTGATGGTGGCCTACAGAAATTTATTCTCACACTATACACAGGACCTTATGAATGCATGTAGAACATAGGTATCTATGATTATGTAAGGGTCTGAGATCAGGATATGGACCATAGTATTCATGTTGGGTGTTTTTTATGGGATGGATGGCAAGGGACCTTAGAGGTTCTACCATTAGATGTACTTAATTTTGAGTTTTTATTTGTTCAACATGCTCTTCATATGTATTAAATAATGGCTAGATATGGTAGAAACTTCTATTTATCTGATTTATAGGACTTATTATATCAAATTTTCTAAAAATGTAATTCCTTTGGGCTTATTTATTATTATTTTTTTGTACTTTTTCTGATTTTTCTTTTACTATTTAATGGTTTATATTGATCTTTAACATTCCTATAATTATTTTCTACTATTAGACAATTATTATTATCACCACTATACGGTATAGTCTCCCCACTATCACCTCTCAGACCCTCACTACTATTCGGTAGCCTTTGGCATATGGGGTTTCACATCTAGTGTCTAGTGGGGCTCCGGCCTGAAGCACAATTTTTGAATGGCTCTTGAGTAGGGGATCTATATGTGGTATCAGATAAGTTCATGATTGAGAATCAGTAGTAGCATTCAACTGGATACAAATGATATCAATTATTTCTTTTCATTTCAGATCATACTGTTTGGGATGTGGTAGATTGGAGATTGGGATATAATTAAAACTAGTCACAAAGCTCATGTTTAGGTTCTTAATGACCCATGAATGAGGGACATTCCATGTTTTTAGGGTTGGAAAATTTATGTTCTGCTTTACTCGTTTTATAATTTATTTTATTTCTACCTCAGGTTGTACACGTAGGTATGATATTTATCTGTTATATAGATTATGACCCTTGGATCGTTGTGAAAATGGGGGTTTATTTATGAATAATGATAGGAACATAAGTTCATATAATGTATGATTGTGATTGTTAATTTTATTAGAAACCTTAATTTTTCTTTGAGGGACTGGGCTATTTAAAGTGTCAATGAGGGAATCTATATAGTTTCTTCCTACTTAGCCTATATTTGGGTAGTATTATTCTCAGCAATCCCAGGCAAGTGGTTCTTGTGAAATCTAGGTGTGATGTAAATTAAATGCACATAATATATGGGACTAACCATAAAAAAGGTAGGTAGGGAAGGAGATAGGGATGAGTTGTTTAAAGTGTCAACAAGAAATCTAAAAAGTGTTTTATTGTATTGCCTTTTTAAAGGAATGATACTTTTCTATGTAAAATTATATGTGATACATGCCCCTGTTATGGAATGGTGAGGGTCCATGAGGATGAGTTACATGTGATTCCAAACTCCATTGTTGGTAAACATGGGACCATGAGTCCAGGTGATAGATTTGACACCAGAAGTTGATATGGGAAGGTCAAGGGCATTGAGGATGGATGTCACATGACATGGTGTTGTAGGGGAGTGTAAGGGTTTTAATAGTCACAACATATTATAGATAACCATATCTATGATATGTATATGGTTATGGATTTATGACCATTGTATTGGTATTCAGTGGTATGCCACCTAGATGGGCTCTTATTGAGTTTCAGAAGGGTGGTGATTTGGTGTTTCATGTGCATGCACAAGATGAGTCCCTTGAGGGTCGAGATATGCCCCATAGGGGTGGTATGATTATGAGCTGAAGGTATAGGAATAGGTTCTAGATCATGTATAGGTGATGATAATGCAGGATTTGGAATATTTGGGGCCATGGATTAACAAGATACTCTGGTTGACTCATCTTCATGTTGTCTATGGCATCAATCGAGGAGATCCGGGTGCTGATACATCATGGAATACATGAATCGAGAGAGCCTATCACAACACCCATCATTATTTTTGGGTGAGGTTGGAACTCACGTGGTTGAGAACTATATTGAGGTGGTTCAGATGAACTTGTACTATCTCAAGACACCCCTAGGTCAGAGGGTGAAGCTATAAATGTATATGTTCCAAATTCCAAAAAAGTAATGATGGGATGTACAGGTAGGTCAACACGAGGGACTGGACTAGAAGGATTTTTATTCTATGTTATTCAACAACATTAGTGTATATAAAATCATCACTATTGGATTAAATTTACTTTTTTGTTTTTTTCTATTTAATAATTATTCCCATTAAAAATTATGGAGGTCATTGTTTTAATGAGAAATTTATCACCTAGATATAAGATTAAATTGAAGCATATCATTCTTAAACTATCTAAAAAGAGATTTCCTTCTCTCACTGAACTGTGTATGGTATGATTTTTACCGTCCTATCATAGATATGTTAATATCTTAAGTAGTTATAGGATAATTTATTGAGATATAATTTTTGATTCTTTAGACATTAATTTGATGTAAAATCCATCATAATAAATAATTATTATTAAAACACCTTTGGCTGTTGAAAAATAGACTCCCATAACATCCTATCATATAAGATATAAATAAGTCAACATAGTTGAAATATTCTGAGTTATTACACTATTATCAAATGATACTTGTCTAAAACAAAATTAAATATAAATTGAAATGTATATAAGACTCCTCATCAAATCTATATTGTTATATAACCATGTTTATAATTTCCATAATGTAATTTGGTTCTAAGAAAACTCTTCAATATATATTTATTGATCAATTAATACTTGGTTAAGGTAAAGTCTTTCACTCTACTGTTAATGATCACTGAATACATGGTTAAAATATTCTCCAACATACCTAATAAAAGGATCGTTTCAATTTTTTCATGTTAATTCATTGCATTCATTTATCATTACAAAAATTTCTTAATGGAATTTAATAAAGTATATGATTTTAACTATGGATTCACCTTGTAATATTTTATGATATCTATATTAATTAACACAAAAATCATTATAGAATACCAAAAATTATAAAGTATTATTTATAAAAATCTAAATAATTAAATTTTCTGGCATACCACATTTTATAACTCAAATTGACTAAAAAATCATCATGGTATAAATATATAATATATTATAATCATTAATTTCAAAATAATTATTTTTTCATAACTAGATATGAACATTATATATATATATTCATCATTTATTAATAACATTGAATATTAATGATTCTAGTTTTTCAGAACTATTAATTAATTTCATAATACCATAACGAAATTAATTTTAAAAATAAATAATGTATCATTATATCAACATAACACTGAGATATATGTATAAGTAACACTATTAGTACAATAATAACCCAATGATAATATATCTAATGGGAAATTATAATTTATTAATTCTCACAACAGACATAGGAATCACCCATTTCAGCTTCTATGAGAATTTTACTTTAATTCTTGAAATCACGGGATTCTCACAATTGATATTAGAATCACCCTACCCCAACACCTTGGATAATATACCATACTTATTATAAAATTACCTAATTTATTTTTTAGTATTTTGATACAATATATTATTTAAAAAAAATAAGTGAAATAGAAACATTACATTCTAGGATGGATATATCTAAAGTAGACACAACTGCTTTCATCTTCTTCAATTTGTAATAATTTCTTACAGTCCACATGAGAAGAAAATATTCTTCTATTCATATTATTATACCTAAATATGTTTTCAAATTTAAATAAATTACAAAGGAAAAGTTTACACTAAGAAGTTTAGGGTATTTTCAAACTTTCTTTTTATGTTATTCATCGTAAGGGTTGTGGAACCGAGTTCTTCACAACACTTATATATCAATAAAACATATTCAAAAGATTCCTGAAACATTTAGATTTTCTATTCATCTCATAGTACTGGTTGAGAACATATAATTTAAGGAAGAAAATATGATATTAACGGATAATTCATTACCCATATAAAATTCCAACTTTACAAAGCGATCAATGTTCTTTAGTATATTGATGAAAATATCACTGGGTAAATTCCTTAATCAATTTTAGACTAAAATTTAGTTATAAAAATATCATTTATACAAATAATATCTTTATCCATAAAATATATGATATTAAATATAATGGTATAGTATTCTATGTCATTATGTTACATTATCAGTTCTCCATACATAATTATTATCCAATGCAACAAATAGTATGTGAATACCCATATGACTCCTATTGGCCTCCTTCATGACTTTTCTTGATTGGTGAGGTGGATAAACAGGTATATATGATTTTAAGGCATAGTATAAATATTCATATTATAGATTGGTGTATAAATAACTAAACTAAACATGGAAATATGTGTTGGTGTGGACAATCGGTGTTACAATGATTCTTTAATTCATATTATATACAAATTAAAATCATTTTTTTAGTTTTTTATATAGATTACCAAAAAAATATTATATAATAATTTATATTAGACTCCAACTATTTTATTAAAAACCCAACCATACTCGCCATTTTATTAGAATATCCTATCTCCCATATATTCTAGTGGTAAGGATCTATATGTCCCTTCTCATAACCTATATTTGGGCCTGATAATCTATTTGAAGGTATTCAAATAGGAGGTTATTTCCAAATATATTAACATAAATATCCATGAATTATTGAGTAGACTCCCTAGTCCTAAAATAATAAACATGGTTTGACTCAAAACATTCCATATAGATAGACCATGTCATACTTGAGCAGTCATCCCTTGATGTGAATTAGTATAAGACTAAAAAAACACAATAACATATTACATGATAATGGAAAGCACCAATACTTGGGATGGTAAATTACATTAAAATAAATTATGTAGTGGAAGGATATTAATGATGTAATGTTTTTATTTGAGGTATTTTTATACTTTTGTCTAAATTTACCATTGTTTCTTATCACACCTTTTTATAATATTAATTGGATTTTACTTATATGATTAAAATGTCAAGATAACATTTACACATAATTCAATTATTTTAATTCCATCTTGTATAATTTTTTCATCATTTATTTATTTGATCATGATAATGAATTTATAGGAAATAATAATTAACTATAAAACTAAAAGGAATATTATTTTAATTTGTGAAGGATCTTGAGCTTATTTAGTGGTCAGTTAATCTAGTGGATAAAACACTAAACCTTACCTTGGGAAAAGCTATTTATACATTAACTTGGTTAGTAAAAAAATACTCCACCTCTACTCTAATGTGATTCTTGATTTGGTTTCACCTTATATCTAACCTTGAAAATCCTCCACTCACCTGGGAGATCCATCCATTACACAACATTTTACTCATACATAGGTTAGAATGATAAACAGGTTTGATTTTGAGTTTTTTTTGTAAAATAAACCAGAGACACACTGACCCTCGCATAATAGAAGTGGGTATGATACAAAGCCTTCATTTTATATAAATAAGAATATTATTACAAAACCCATGAAATAATAACAAAAATTAAAATAAAAAATCATATAAAATTTTCAATCTATGTTCATGATCTTATAATCATGGAACAAATTTGTATTTCCACTCTATCTATCATTCACTTTAATTCATTCTATTGTAATGATAAAGTCACCTTAAATTAATCAAATTTTTTATCTCATTAATTAATTAATTATATATTATTTCAAATGTCATTTATATTACATCCTCCATAATATTAAATAAGTTAATATTAATTAAATTACATAAGTACACGATGTGTATGTGGAGTAAACAAAGAGGGTAGTTTTGAATTCAATAGATTATTAATTATGAAATTAATTTTCATTAAAAAAATTATACATGGTGTATTACATAATTTATTACCAATAATATTTTTATTTCTATATAAATCAATTCAAATATGAAAATCGTGGAACAAAATATATATAATCTAAAAAAATAATTATATTAGATTTATTAAACACCCCATGTGTGTATTAATAAGAAACCATGTTTGAATTAATTAAACTTCTTGTCAATTAATTATATCATGTGAAAATTAATTAATTAAAAAGTGTATCAATTAAATACATTGTGTGTGAATTCATTAATTACATCCCATTTGAATTAAATACACAATAATTGTTAGTTAATTTTTTACCACATGTGAACTAATTCACATTAAATGTTAATTAATTGAACAATATGTGAATTACACCACATATGAATTAATAAAATAACCACCATGTAATTTTTATTATAAATACGATGTGTATATTAAATATGTGGCCACCATGTTGTGTATATTAAATCCACCACATGTCTTATAATTACAGGACGACCATGCCATATGTATTAAATACACCATGTGTGTATTAATTACAAAAATATTATATTGTGTACATCAATTACCATATTTATTGTAATATATACTTATATGTCATTTAATAATCTCACTACGATTCTTTAACCATGATTATTTCATAGTTTTTGTTATGAAAACTAGTAAAATACATGATGTGTACATCGAAAACATGTCATGTAATCCAAAATGTCTTGTTCCAGTCATGATGGTTCACACATGGAATATAATAAATAAACAATATGATGACATCATGTGGCATGATTTTCACCCATCAACCTATCCAGATCCAATAATATTTGGCACACAACATGTAGCTTTTAGTTACATTCCACGTATCCATGTCATGTAGCCAGAATCATTGGCTACACAAGATGGATTTCATCAACCCATTTATCATTGATATTTAGAATATTCTCGGTTATTTGAAGGGGAATGATCATATAAAATTTATTTTTAAATTTAAATAATGTATTAATTAAAATTATATAATAGTAATAAATATGTATATCAATAAATTAATAAAAAAAATTATAAACTATTATGATATGTCTTTCATTCCAATTGACGGTTAAGGGGTACATTGGAAGCTATCGAGTCCATGGAAAATGGGTTTTTTTAAACTTCTTCATATTTATCCCCAAAAATAGATGAAAAAGAATCCCTAGAATAAATGATACAAGATCGTTATATATAATTACTAATTATTTGATATAGAAAAAGAAATACATTGAGTTTTGTTTTCTATTTTTATGATCAAACTAATAATTTCTTGACATACCATTGTTGCATCAGAGGATTGAAGGGTAGAATACATTTATATATTATCCACACATTCTCTAAAAAAATCTAAATATCACGATCAAAATCCCTAGGTACTAGAACATAAGATTATACCTATTTTTTATCATTATTGATCTCCATAATAATCTCTTCAAGTATAAAAAATCATCTTATTCTCTCTAGACTCAAGATGGTTGAGGTTGAGAACTGTTATCCATTTTTTATGTGTTATATAGGAAGATCTCTCTAGGGATTGTGAGGGTTGTCTCTAGAATTTATTATTAACAAAAACCATTATGGTTGCGAATGATATAATCTGGTTTTTATAGAGCTTGGGATACTGATTAAAAATTGTACATGAGACTTTTTTATTCACTGAATCCCCAGTGAAATCCATGTCTAAATAAAAAATATATTTTTTTTTTATTTTCATGATATTCCATAAAATAAAAAATAATTTTTTTATTGAATAATTAAATAAACAATCATTCAAATAATATTTAAGTTATCATTTCTCACTAGAATATTAACTTGACCAATCATTCCTACCTAGTATATATCGAACCATTAATAGTGAACATTTATTTATATAAAGAAATATCAATATTTTTTTTCAGTGAAAAAGAAATAAATATTATATTCCCTAAAATTAAAAATTAATATTTACTAAATAGTAAATATAGATATTTATTCACTCAAATAGCTAGTGACTAAATATTTATTATCAACATAACAAGAATAATTATTAAACCACATAAGATAATTAAATTTATTAAACATGTACAATTCATATATAATTTAATTGTGGTTTTATATAAACATAGTTTGTAACCCTATGGTCCCATTTCTCATGATGTGATAAGATATTAATCAATATTTAACATCATGAATATTCTGGTATTCTAATGTTCATAGTAGATGGTTCTAGGTAACTAACACCAACAATGTGATTAACAACTAGTTAAAATATTTATGACAAATTCACACATAGTGTTTATTTAAATCCATTCATAAGTAGCTTAAAAATGTACCTCAGTTTGTCATTTTCCACCTAATTTAGCAGATAAACCAATTTTTTAAAAGAACCTTTTTACATGTCTATTTCTATATCTGCTCCCACGATCAATAATCAAGCGTCAATCTTGTTTATCCTTCATAGAAGACTCCCCCTATTCTGGGTCTTTTAAATTTATCACATCTTCTAGACTCTTTTTATCTACATTATCCATTAGAATAATGTAGAGAATGCTATAACAATAAATTTTCATTGGGAATCTCTCCATAGTATATCACCAAAATTTCCTGACAACTGATCACCAATCATCACTGTATCTTCTAGAGTGTGAACATCCAGTGATTAATTGTCTACAGTACTTTAAATTTAATATTAATATAATCTTGGCTACACCATAAAAATTTGACATTCTACTTATGATAATACACCAAATGGCTTGGTTGTCCCTTTCCTAACATACACAATAGTTTCACCAGGACTTCCAATTGTTATGATCATCTATCATACTAAATTATGGATTAATATAATAATTTTATCTGATAAATGTTTTTTACATGGACCCAATACTCCCATTGTATATCTCTATTTATGATCAAATTTAATCTTTTTATGAATTTACAAAAGTAATTTACCCTTTTTTGAAATCCAAACTGTTTGCCATCATAACCAAAAAAGTAACACGATCATGATATTTTATCTAGAATGTTGAATTATTTCACATCAACATGGATATAGGAATGAAATAAAAATACTTTTAGTTGGATGAAATCAATATTCATTTTAATCAATAGATGTTTAGATGTTTTTATCCAATAAGGGATGATATACTGTGAATTATTAAGTATGCTACATAATTTCTAGCTTTCACCCAAAATATATTGTGGAATACTGTGTGAATATATATACTTCACCATCTCCATTAGTGTTTGATTCATCCCCTTTGCAACATAGTTGTGTTTTTGAGTCCCTAATATGCATTCCCAAATTGAATCCCCTTCCACCAATAGAACCTCTGAAATACCCTACTTCCATACTCTCCACCATTATCTGACCATAAAAACATAAAAATGTGTATGATCAATTTCTCCACCATATAACATAGTCTAAAAATGTTCCAAATAACTTATAATTGTTCCATATAAATTTTCCCAAACATTGTACATGGTGTAACGTTCTAGGTTTTTGAATAGGTCATTTTTCTTTTTTAAATTGAGATTTGGAGTTGGTGGTTGGAACAACCCTTTTCCTAATCATTGTAACCCAATTTTTGGGTTTTGGTTAACCCAATACCTTGTTTTAGGAGTGTTTTAGGTTTTAGTGTATGACCTGATTGTTTGAGAAAGCATCGGAGATAGGTTAGAGTCCAAGGATATTTAAAAAATATCTACTCATAAATACACTCTGTGTAATCCTATTACATGCCATGCAATATGGTGCGAAGGCTCAGGGGGGGGGGGTCTACCCTAGGAATACATGATTTGTAACCTAGTTACACAAAGTAAACACAATTCATGACATGTTAAAATACACATGTCATGTAATCTGTGGGAAATGATTTTTTAAAGACCCATAGAGGGCTCGACCCCCTCTTTTTATAATGAACAGAGATAGGAGCACCCAACTCATGTGCCTCTCCTTTCCCTACCCCTAGTTTTGGCCATTATTCTCTATATGAGTGATGACATGTGCTATTTCTATCATGTTATAAGTGTAACATTAATTTATTCATTCCTATTTATTTTTTCATCTGTTATCTCTCTATACACTGTGCTAAATCCATGTGATAAAATTTACCCTATTTGTAGGGAATTTATATAAAATGATGATTTATTTTGATTTATATTGAGATAGAGGCTAATATCAGACGATTTGTTTCCTATGAGTATGTGGTAGGTGGTGCCTAGACTTCTCTAGGATATTAGGGGGGGTTTGGGGTGCCTTCCATATATCACAGTGAATGTTGTATATGATAGAAACTAATTAAATGATGTTTGTTTTTAAATTAATAAAATACTGTTGAGGGATTCCATTAGCATGAACTAACCTTGATTATGATTCCAAGCTGGGTAAGGGGAATGTGACAACATGGAAAGGATAAGACATGTGTTCTATAAAATATTTAAATTCTTTTCATTAAATTCCATGAGTTTTATAGGACCATAATGGGCTTTCTCTGAGGATTTAGGGGAAGATGATCACTTGTATTGAGGCAACATAGTTATTCAGGTTGAGCATGGCCTGAGATACTCCGGGTGATGTTGTTAAATTGGTTTGGAGACATGGTCATCATATTGAGATGATGAGGTCATCATGATAGGGGCATGGCCTAGATGACTTTAGATGATGATAAACGTCCTGATTCTCCAACAAGGTTGCAAGGGAAGGGGGTGTTAGATGATGTGTATTAAGTAGTTTGGGTGATTTACGGTCACCATTTGTTGGTCAACATACCTTTGTAGTCATGTAAAAATAGATAGTATGCATATCATGGTGGTGTTGACCACTCATGTGGGTGGATTCGCTCATAGTATATGTAGCCTAGTTAATTGTATTTGACCATGAGATATGATAAGGTTGCTCACCATTGAATTTTGGGTGAATGGTGATGAACTATCAATAAATGGTGATGAAAAGTTTAGTTGGGGGCTGAGTCTTGTTGAGATAATCGAGGCCACTAGGCTAGGATATTGGGAGAATAGACATTGATGTGCCTCGAGAAATCGGGCTTCGAGATGAAATTGATTATTATTTTGAGGACATGCATTTCTATGCTTCATGATGTATGGATTTGAGTCTATGAGGACATCTAAACTGAAATTCTAGGGACTAGGTAATTGATTTGTCATTCCATATGGAGAAAAACTGTGGGATTGATGGCACGTGGTGTCGATTACATATTAGAGGGTTGGAACCTAAGAGTTCAGCATGATGGGTTTTGTCAAGGGTTACCATGGGATTTACTCCAAGGTACCTTGCCATTATAGTAATATAAATATATATATATAAATATATTGATTTTGAGCACAAGGTAAGATGGTTATTTATTATATATGCAGGTTATGACTATTTATTTATATTTTGTGTGCATTATAAGGGATGTAAGAGAGGCACATGTTGATGGTGGACAACATAGATTTATTCTCACACTATACATGGGACATTCTGAATTCATGAAGAATTTATGTATATATGATTATGTAAGGGACCGAGAATAGCAGATTGACCTTAGTAGCCAAGTTAAATGTTATTATGGAATGGATGATAAGGGATGTTGGAGGTTCTACCATTAGTTGGAGTTAATTTTGAGTTTTTAAATGTTCAACATGCTCTACATATGTATGTACTAATGGAAATACATGGGAGAACCTTCTATTTATCTGATTTATATGACTTATTATAGAAACTTTTCTAAAAATGGGTTTCATTTGGGCTTATTCATTATTTTTTGCTGTTATTTTTATGATTTTTATATTACATGTTATTGTTTCTATTGATCTTTAACATTCCAATAATTATTTTCTACAATTAGACAATTATTATTATCACTACTATAGGGTATAGTTTCCCCACTATCACCTCTTAGACCCTCATGGCTAGTCGGCAGCCTTTGGCATATGGGGATGCACACCTAAGGCCTTGTGGTGCTTCGGCCTGATGTATTGTTTTTAAATGGCTCTCAAGTTGGGGCTCTACAAGTGGTATAAGATAATTTCATGATTGAGAATCAGTAGTAGCATTAAACTGGATACAAATGATATAAAATGATTAATTTCTTTTTAGATCATACTATTTGGGATATGGTAGACCAAACACTAGGATATAGTTGAAACTGGGTACAATTCTCATGTTTAGGTTCTTATAGACCCATGCATGAGGGACATACCATGTTGTTAGGGTTGGAAAATTTATGTTCTACATTACTCTTTTTATAATTGATTTGATTTCCACCTCGACTGGTGCACTTAGGTATTATATTTATAATTTATATTGATTTTAACCCTTGTATCGATATAGAAATGGAGTTTTAATTATGAATAATGATAGGAGCATAGGATCATATAATGTATGATTTTGATTGTTATTTTTATTTGGATCCTGGATTTTTCATAGAGGTATTGGGTTTTTTAAAGTGTCAATAAGGGAATCTATATAATTTCCTCCTACTAAGACTATCTTTGGTGGCATTATTCTCATCCACCCTTGGCATGTGGTTCGAGTAAAATCTGTGTGTGATGCTATGTAAATGCACATAATATATGGGAGTAACCCTAAAAAGTGTAGATAGGGAAGGGGATAGGGGTCAGTTGTTTAATGTGTCAATAAATAATCTAAAAAATGTATTCTCGTATAGATTCATTATGGGAATTATACTTATCTACCTCAAATTATATGTGATGCTTGACCCTGTTATTTGTTAGTGAGGGTCCATGGGGACGAGTTCCATGTGATGCCCAACTCTAATGTTGGTAGACATGGGACCATGAGGCCAGATGAAACATTTGAAACCTAAATCCGATATGGGTAGGACAAGGGCATTGAGGATAGATGTCTCATGACATGGTGTGGTAAGGGACTGTAAGGGTTGTAAGAATCACTACCTATTATAGATATATTTATCTATGATATGTATAATGTTATTGATTTATAACCATGGTATTGGTATTCATTGGGATGCCAGCTAGATGGGCTAGGGTGGAGTTTCAGAAGGGTGGTGATTTGGTGTTGTGTGGGCATTCACAAGATGAGTCCCCTGAGGGCCGAGATATGGCCCCATATGGGTGGGACGATTATGAGCTGTTGGTATAGGAATAGGTTCAGGATCATTTCTAGGTGAGAATAATTCAATATGTGGGAGATTTTGGTCCATGGATTAATGAGAAGCTCTAGACGATTCATGTTCTGGTTGTCCATGGCATCAATAGAGGAGCTTATGGTGCTGATAGATCGATGGAATTCATGAATTGAGAGATCCTGTCACAACACCCATCATTATTTCTGGGTGAGGGTGGAACTCAAGCGGCTACGAACCAGCACGAGTTGGTTCAGATTATCTTTCACTAGATCAAGACACCCCATGGTCAGAGGGTGAAGCTATAAATGTTCATGATCAGATGTCCAAAAATGTAATGATGGGATGCACTAGTTGGTATACACAAGGGACTATACTAGAAATATTTTGATTCCATGTTCCTCAATCACATCATTAATGAGATATTAAGGGAGAACAAAGCTTGGGAGTTCATGAATTTTTTCCAGGGGATAGTTCAGTATTAGAGTATACTACTACTTTCACAATCATGTCTCATTTTTTACATACTATGTTAGGTAATGAAATAACCATGGTTCGCCGATTTGAGGATGGATTCTTGCATTCCATCAGGGTGTAGGTGAAAATCATTTGGTTTATGTCCATATTAGAGGTGGTACCCCGGATTCTACTGCATTTGGAATTCATGGAAAAGAGAGTGGGACAAAATAGTGGGGTCAATGTCTAGTAGCTGGTGTAGCTTCATAGGGAAGAAATGCCTCAGCCTGTGAGGCTTCATGAAAAGTTCACACAATGGACCTACGAGGTGAAGAGAAGACTGGTGATCTGACTATAGTTAGATCTACTCCAAAAATCACTGATGGGATATAAATCTTTTGATATTTTTTATTTTTTAAAAACATGTCTTTTTTTGACAATGGGAATAAATTTTAAATTAATTAATGCAACAAATATGTTTAGAAATTGGTAAAATAGAAATCATTTTTGAATTCATAATATCAAATATAGATTATGATGACGTTTTGGTATTTTTCTGAAAAACTTCAATTTTTGATCAATTGTGAAAACACTGAGTAGTAGTTAAAAAGCTGAAATTTTTATTTAAATGAAATGTTACTACTTCTGTGATTTGAATTTTGAAAATCTGGCATACATGGTTATTATTAGTAAGTAAAATATGGTTCAATAAGATGAATATAATTTTTGTTGAATAGTAACTTTTGACTTTTATTTACCACTATTAAAGGTAAATAAAAAAATTCAAGGTAAAAATAATATTATAATAATAAAAAATTACACTGACATGTGTGTTACTCCTAATGGTTGATAAATTTCTGACCATGGAAATCCTTAGGTTGATTTTGAGACCTGATGAAGCCACATAATTGTGATAATGAAACTTTATAATAATTAATTTAATGTTATGATAGAATGACTTAAACTTATATCTTTTTTTAGATCAATTTTTACATGTGGTTATATAAGTTATCTCTTCAACTATAAATATTAAATTTAAATCAATAAATATTTCCTACATCATGGAATTTTTTTTTAATTTTTTACCTCATGTAAATAATATTATTTGTGACACAATAAGGATGTATTGTTTACCTCATTAATGAATAATTTAAAAAAATATGATTATAAAAACTACAAAAATAACCAAACCTATAAAATTCCTATTCGATGATTTTATTTCTAACAATAGTCATATTATCTTCTACATTAATAAGTAGAGGATCATTAGAATCCAAAAAAAGTATATAATAAAATAATATTTTCAGACAATCTTAAAGAGCCCCTCCTCCCCCTTATAAAAATCCCTCACTTCAACCCCATTACTCACACTTCTCAAGCCCCTTGGATCATCCAAAATTTTTCTAATTAATCTCCCTACATCCCTCTCTTCTTCCTAGAAGCCTTACCTTAGGGAAAAAAGACTCTAATAAATCCTTTTCTTTCAAACCAAAGGGAGTTACCCGATTTAAAGGTAACATCTTCTTTTATTTTTTATTTTTTACTTCTCCAACACCAAAAACTCTTTTTATTAGTTTATTTTATAACAAAACATGTATCCTAAATATAATAGGTTGTTTTTATGAGATGTATTAAAACTAAAATTACACACACCTCCATCTAATGGGTAAATAATTTACTATTTTTGTGGATGATGAACTAATGCCTCATGAAATGATGATTGTTCAATCTTCTCCTACCACCTCTTATGGTGGCCGTTAGGATGTAACTATATTTATATGTGTTATATATTATATTTATATTATCTCTATTTTTTTCATTTGTATCATACCTTTATGGTTCCATAATGGGTAAATTCCATAATTTCATTTGAGGAAGTGTGGACTACCACCCACTCAAAGTGATATGACTCGTTCATGCCATACGTGGGACGTATAAAGGATGTAGTTAATGAAATTATAAAATATATTATAATATAATTATAATATACCTATTTATCATTGTTTTTTCACTCCATTAAAATACAAAATAGAAATGAAAGTAGCGTTCATGCATACGTACGACTTACCTTCTCCATTAACAATGAATTTCATTTCTTACCTCCAAATGATAATTACTATTATAAATACATATATATACATGATATATATGATATATATGATATCTAAATCATGAATATCATTCTGAAGATAATGAGATTTTGACCACATGGACAACTTGTAAATATAAGATGTTCATTTTGGACTCAAGTACCAAATGTCAACAAAATGATAATTATTAACATAAATGATTGCATAATGTTTATAACATGGAAATACGTGATATTAAAAGAATAATAAACATGAAAAATTTTCTTAATCTATTAGAAATAATATATATTTTATTATTCAAGAGATAAATGAATGAATGGTTGAAGTCGGACACGAGATAATGGACTTCATCTCAATCTTCGTTCATTGAGGCATATTTTGTTTTATACATGAGTTTCTTTTATACAGTGTATATAAACCTTTTTACTATTCATTGTTTGGGATTTTTTGATTACTATGTGTTATTCATTAATTATATGATTTCATGAGGTAGGTTAAAAATCTTATGTTTTTAAGGACTATAGTTTCCATTCATTATTTTATAACCCTTACTAATATTTTTATGATAATCCCATGTTTTGAAATGTATTTTCACAGGACTTAAAGATGAATTGGGTCAAGGATGGGATCACAGAAAAGTCATGCTATCTAAAACATGGAACATGACATGACTCTTTATTTAAGAGTTTTTATTTTAGAAAACAAGGGAACAGAGTAGAAGTGTCTACTTTTCAATTTTGGAGATGTAATGTAATAGTTATATCCTAATTCTCTACAACTGTAAACCTGAAAAGATACTCAATGTGAATAATCCATTTAATTCAAGATTATTTATTATTTTAAGCCTGGGTCCTTATATTTGGTATTAGAGGTTGGTTTAGATAAAATTAGGAGTTTGTATATTGTTAAATTAATATCCATAGATTAATTTTTGTTAATATTGAAATGATATTGCATTTACAGAATACCATATTTCTTTACCTAATGTATTTATGTGTTCAGAATGGTTTTCTAGAGAGGAAACAAGGCAGAAATGATGGGACAACATCAAGAGGAAGACAACTTTAAAAATCAACAACAATAGATGGTCAGAATCAGAATTGAATAGTTTGTTGCATTGATAGAACATTTGACTCAGGATATAAATGTTGGTGGTATCGCTGCATTAGATTGTCTAGGTCAACGACAAAGGAACATGTCAGTGGTGGATCATTTTATGAGCCAACATCGACCATCATTCAATGAATGATCTGACCATATGCAAGATGAAGGTCAGATTAAATCTCTATAGAAGATTTCTTATGTCATGGGGTGTTTAGAACATCAAAATGATAGTCTCGATGTTTACCGTTTTGAAGATGAAGCTGATTAGTGGTGGTCGATAGTGAAAAATATTAGGTAAAGTGTGGAGATTGATGCTCTTGATTTGGATAAATTCCTAGGTATGTTTCTTTAGAAATATTTTCCTATGGTGGTTCATCTTAGGATGGAAAAACAATTCCAGGAATAGAGGGAGGAAGATGACTCGATGGATACCTATGAAAAAAAATCCACTCGACTGGCAAGGTATGCTCCAAATTTCAAATGAGATCTTGATTTTAAAATAAATCATTTTTACTAAAGATTAAATCCAATGTATTGAAGGGTTTTAGATATTCATGAGTTAAAAAGTTATGAAAATTTATTTTGACGTGCAGAGAATGTGGAAATGGAGTTTTCTGATGATATGGTGATCATTGACATACAATAAAATAAGAGTCTTATGTGGAAGATGAAAGGGAATAACTCTTCAAAACAGTCTTATGGTATGAAATTTAAGATTATAATTTCGGAAAATTGTGTTAAAAATATTTCTAGGGAATGTCTTTTGATTTCTGGTAAGTACAACCGATGTGGTGAAATGGGACATAAGGATTGTAATTACACTGAAAAAGAACAGGGTAATGGTAAGACAAAGTCTGATTTACAATCAGTAAAATAATTTAAGTGCAATGAAATGTGTCATTATAGAATTGACTGACCAACAAATAACTCAACCAAGAGAAATCATACATACTGCATGTAGAAAGGGGTGTTGAAATCCTTTACAACTACTCCAGCAGATGTTGGGCCATCAAATGAAGTCGTATCTGGTACATTGTTTGTTTGTTCAGATTATGCCAATGTGTTGTTTGATTTAGGTTCTACAAACTCTTTCATTTATGAGAAGTTTTCTAGTAAATTTTGATTTCTTTCTCAAGATATGAATCCTGAATATATGGTAAAAACACCTAGATGAAATGTTGAGATAAAAAGAAAACATAAGAACCTTTATATACTTGTGTGTGGAATGAATCTACCATCGAACCATATTGTTTTGCCTCTTGTTGAGTTTGATGTTATTTTGGTTATTGATTGTCTTTCCGTTTATCATGCTAATACTGAATGCAAAGCTAAAGATGTTTATTTTCAGAATTATTTTCTGTTTAGGTGAAATAATGAACCCTTACTTTTCATAACATATCAGGATTCTGATAAACTAATAAAATAAAGAAATGAATGTTACCATGCACATAGTGTTGAAAAGAGCAGAACTGTTCAGATTAATGGTATTCCAGTGGTAATTGAGTACCATTATGTTTTTCCTGATGAGATACCTAGTATTATACCTAATTAAGAAGTTGAATTTACTGTTGAATAAGTTTCTAATGCTAATCCAACTTTAAAACCCTCATATTGAATGGTTCAAATTAAACTTTTAGAGTTAGAGAAACAATTAAAGGAGTTATCAGATAATGGTTTCATTTGTCCTATCACATCACCATGTGGGAATCTTGCCTTTTTTTTATAAAAAAAAGTTGGTTCAATGATATTTACATTGATTATAGATCATTGAATAACATCACTATTAAGAAAAAGTATCCTTTTCCTCATATCAATGATCTATTTGATAAAATTTAAGGATCTCAATATTTTTTTATTATTGATTTGAGGTTAGGGTAACATCAATTGAAAGTAAAGGAAGAAGGCATTTTAAAGATCGTGTCTCATACTATATATGGACATTATGAATTAATAGTTATTCTTTTGGGTTAACTAATGCACCTGTTGTATTCATGGATCTTATGAATTGAATTTTCGGTGAGTTCTTGGATAACTTTTTGGTTATTTTCATTGATGATATTTTGGATTATTCTAAAAGTAAAGAGGAACATGAAATTAATTGAAGGGTTTACTTTCATACCTTAAAATAAATGAAACTGTATGAGAAATTTAGAATGTGTGAGTTTTGGTTATAAAAATTTCATTCATTGGTCACATTTTTTAAAAAAATTCCCTTACTATTGATCCTTTTAAACAAAAAATGTTGAATTATTACCGAGAGAAAAAAATATAACTAATATTTATAGTTTTCTTAGATTATTGGGTTATTAGAAGAGTATTTTTGAAAAAATTTCATGCTTATCTAGCTCACTGACTAAGTTAACTCAAAAAGGTGTTAAGTTCATTTGGACAAAATAATGTGATGATTGTTTTCAGGAATTGAAAATAATATTGGTGAATACTCTTGTTTTGGAACTGCCTTCAAGAAATGGTGAGTTTTTTTTCTATATTGATGCTTCATTGGAAGAATTTGGTTGTGTCTTATTATAGAATGATTAGGTAATTTCTTATGATTCATGCCAGTTGAAACCACATAATTTAAATTACCCAACACATTATTTGGAATTATCTGCTGTTGTTTTTTCTTAAAAAATTTGGAGGCATCATTTGTATTGAGTAAAATGTGAAATATATACCAACCACAAAAGTATGACGTATATATTAACTCAGAAATAATTAAACCTGAGATAGATTAGATGGTTGGAATCAATTAAGGATTGTGATTTCCCGATCCATTACCATCCGGGAAAGAAAAATAAAGTGTTAGATACTTTGAGTCAAAAACGTAATGCACCATTAACCTTGTTAAGTTTGGAATGTGATCCTTTGGTTCTGATTTGATGAAATTTGGCATAGATGATGTCAGTGTTGGAAATTTCCTCAGTTTTGTTTCAGGTGTTAGTGAAATCATCTCTATCAGACAGAATTAAATAAGTGTAGATGGAAGACAGTGATTTGCATAAAAAGGTAGATTTGGTTTAGAAGGGAATGTTTCTTGATTTTAAAATTGATAATGATTGTGTTTTGTGATTTGGATGGAGATTATGTGTGAATTGTGATTAAAATTTAAAAATGAGTTGTTATGTGAAGCTCATAGTTTTACATTTTCAGTTCATCAAGGAAGTAGTAAGATGTACAGTGATCTTAGAGAGTGTTACTGGTGAGATGGAATGAAAATAGATATTTCTGATATTACTATGATGTGTTTGACTTCTCATTATGTTAAAGAAGAGAGGAAGTTACCAAAAGGGATGATTCGGTCTTTTCTGGTGTTAGAGTGTTTATGTGACAGTATTTCCATGGACATAGTTGTGGGATTACCAAAGAAATGTCGAGGTAATAATGCAATCTAGGTTATTATTGATCGATTGAATAAATCTTATCATTTCCTTACTATTCGAGATATATTTTCTCTAGATCAACTTTCTCTGTTTTATGTTAAAGAGACAGTCATTTTGCATGGAGTTAACCTCTCTGTTTTATCTGATTGTGATCCCAGGTTTACCTATAACTTTTGGAAAGACCTTCAGAAGTCATTGGGTACAGAATTAAATTTTAGTAATGATTTTCATCCTCAATCAGATGGGCAGTCAGAATGAACAATTCAGACCTTGGAGTATATGTTACATGCTTTCTCAATGAATTACCAAGGATTTTGGGACCAATATATTTCTTTGGTTGAATTTTCTTATAATAACAGTTTCCATTTTAGTATATAGAAGGCACAATTGGAGGCATTATATGGAAATCAATGTCGAATTGTTTCTTCTTCGGATGAAGTAGGTGAATGGAAGTTTGTGGGACCATAATTGGTTGAAGAGATGGTAGAAAATGTTTAGTTGATTTAGAAGAACATGAGAATAGATCAGAGCAGGAAAAAAGTTATGTAGATAACCAGAGGAATGATATTTTTTTGAGGTTAGTGATCGTGTATTTCTCAATGTTTCTCCATGGATAAGTGTGATTCATTTAAGTAATAAGGGTTGTGGAGTCAAAGGTTCATTGGGCACTATGAAATCCTGGAGAAAGTTCGATCAATAGTGCATAGAGTGGCTTTACCTCCATATTTAACTCAGGTACACAATGTTCTTCATTTTACAATGTTGATAAAGTATATGCCAGATCCATGTCATGTTTTGAGCCAAGAGGAAGTTTAGTTGAATGAGAATCTCTCTTACGAGGAACAACCACTCTAGATTCTTGATCAAAGAGATCATGTGTTGTCGAATTAGGTAATTCATTAGGTAAAGGTTTTTTTGGAAAAACCATATGGTTGAAGAGGCAATGCGGGAATCAGAAAATGCTATGAGGGATAAATACCCTCACTTATTTGATAAGTGAGTAAAAATTGCGAGGACACAAATTTCAAAAGCGGGAAGGATGTAACATCCCAATTAAATATATAATAAAACATTTTCATGTTTATTAATATTTTTTAATTAAATAATAATGTTAATTTAAATGGGATTCTATGTTCGATGGCATACCATACACAAAAAATGGATTTCTTTAAATTCTATTGTTACACACATTGCTGAGTCATACTGGGAAATAATAATATTATATTATATTAAATGGTAATTAATTCCAAGATGTTTTATTTGAAAAAAAAAATTAATATAACAAACTGCAATATGATTATACGAGTTTGTTAAATGTTTCTACATTTATCCAAAAATATTTAGCAAATTAAATGATAATGAATCTAATTTTCATCATAAATACTCTAATATTATTTAAATGGTCGATTTAATACCATTTAATGGAAAAAACTCATTAAATATATTTTTGGTCACATTTATATGTTCTATTTGAAAAAATATTTGTTTCTTTATAATCGGAACAGAAAAACTTAATTTGGGTGAATTAATTAAATTTTTCTGATAAAATACATTTTTAATGGATTGTGAAAAATACTGTATTTTAATTCAAAACTGCCATTTAATATAATTTATTTTTATGGAAATATTATATTATTAATTGGTTTAAAGTGTAATTAGATTATATTTTTACCATTTAATCCAATTTTTTCCATTGGAAGTAATTTCACTTTGAAATTGGACATAAACAAATGTCAATCTTTTGGTAGTTATTATTTCTTAAAAACACGCCTTTTGACTTGACAATGGGAATTAATTTTAAATTAATCAATAAAACATCTATTTTTTGAATTTATTAATATAGGAATCATTTCTGAATTCGGAATATCAAATATTAATTAGGATGATGTTTCAGTATTTTTTTGAAAAACTTCAGTTTTTAATGAATAGTGAAAACACTAAGCAGTAGTTAAAAAGATGACTTTTTCATTTAAATGAAATTTTACCGCTTATGTGAATTAAATTTAGAAAATAAAACATACATGTTTGTTATTATTAAGTAATATTTGGTTCAATAAGATGAAAATAATTGTTGGTGATTAGTAACATTTCAATTTTATTTACCGCAGCTAAAGGTTAATATGATAATTCAAGGTAAAATTAAAATGATAATAATAAAAATCACCCAAACATGTGTCCTAATCCTATTTTATGATATATTTACAACCATGGTAATCATTGGGTAGATTTTGCGACCCCATGGATCTACATAAGAGTGCTTAGGACACTTTATATTAATTAATTTAAAGTACTAACAAAAATGACTATAACATATAACTTATAGTAAATCAATTTTTACATTGGGTTATATAATTTATCTCATATAATCTAAATATTAATATGAAATATAAATATATTTCCTACATAATGATATTGTTTTATAATTTTTAGACATCAACTAAAAAAATTATTTCTGACACATTAAGAATGCAGTGTTTACCACATTAATGAATTATTAAAATAACTAAGATTATAAAAATTAAAACAATATACAAAACCTATCAAATTATAATTGGAAGATTTTATTTCCAACAATAGTGTTTTTATATTTGACTTTAATATGTTTCGGAACATTAGAAACTGAAAATCATTATATAAAAAAAAATATTTTCAAACATTCTTATAGAGCCCCTCCTCCCCCTTATAAAATCCCTAAATTCTTACTCATTCTCACACATCTCAAGACACTTGGTTCATAGAACCACTACCCAATTAATATCCCTAAACCCATCTCTTCCTTATTGTATCCTTAACAAAGGAATAAGTCACTTCAAGAAATCCATTTGGTTCAATCCAAAGGGAGTTATCCAATTTAAATGTAACGTCTTCTTTTAAGTTCATTTATTTTATTTTACTTCTACAACCCATAAACTCTATTAATTCCACTATTTTATAAAAAAACTAGTATCCTCAATATAAAATGTTTTTGTTATTTTATTTATTTAAAATAAACTTACACAAATATATATCTGATGGTTAAAGAACATAATGTTTCTGTGGACGACGAACTACTGCCTCATGAAACGATTATTGTTCAATCTTCTAATACAACCTCTTATGGTGGACATTATAATGACACTATATTTATATGTGATATATATTATATTTATATTTTACCTATGATTCTTTATTATTCATTTATATAATAACATTTTCTTATCCAAAATGGGTAAACGTGATAATTTCATTTGAGGAAGCGCAGACGCCCGCCCCCTCAAAGTGATATGACTCATTCATGCCATACGTGGGATATATAAAGGATGGATTTAATGAAATTTTATTTGATATTATGCTTGAATTATAATATAACAATATATCATTATGTTTTCATTCCTTTAAAATATGAAATAGAAATGAAAGTAGTGTTCATGAGTATATACAGATTACTATCTCCATGAACGATGCATTTCATTTCATACCTCCAAATGATATATACTATTATAAGTCCGTATATATACTAGATATATATGATATATATGATATTTAAATAATTAATTTCATTCTGGATAAAATGACCTTTTTACTATAGGATCAAATTGGAAATATAAGATATATTTTTTTGTTTCAAGTACCAAATATCGACAAAATGACCATTATTAAAATAAATGATTAAATAATGTTTATAAAATGGAAATAAGTTATATAAAAAGAATAATAAACATGAAAAATGTTCTTAATCTTATAGAGATTAACTTCAGTTTATTATTATGATGATTATTTAACGAACGGTTCAAGTCAGACATGAGGTAAGGGACTTCATATCAATCACCTTTTATTGAGAGATATTTTGTTTTATACACAACTTTATTTTATAAAGTGTATAATTTTTTTGAAATTTTCATTTCATTCAAATGGAATCTTTTTTATGAGGCCTCTTACTATAAGAAAAAAAAATGTTTATTTTTAATGTACATGGTGATAATGGCCATTTATGCTGCCGTGAGCATTATTTGATATTTGACATCATTAACAAGCCATAATGTTTTTAAAAGGAAAATAAATACTAGTTAATCTTTTTATGTATTTTGGTATCGAAAATGGTTTTGATAATTGATTTATTATGAAAATTTATTTAAATTATATATTGTGATGGTAATGTAGAAATGTTATATTTCCTTTATGCTTGGTTTATGTGTTATGGTTTATGGGAATTGTTTATGTATGTGGGTGGTTTTATGATAATCCATGGGTGGGTGAGCCTGAGATAGCTCTTTAACGCCCTGGTTAAAAATATTTTGGTAACAATTAATGTTTATCCTAAGAGAATTAGGTAATATAATATGATGGGTATTCAAAATGTAACTCCATATAATGTCCTGAAAGCTACAACATAAGTATTCTATAGAGGCAAAAAGTTTACTTTGTGGTTTGTGATTACAATGTGTTATTCAAAAATATAATGATATCACAAGGTATGAAAAAAAGATTTTGTTTTGATGGAATAATGTTTCCTTTAGTTATTTTATAACACATACTGATATTTTTATGGTCATCCTATGTTCTGAAAAGTTTTTCATTGGACTTGAAGATAAATTGGGTCAAGGATCGGATCAAGGAAAAGTCATGCTGTCTAAAACATGGAACTAGACATGACTCTTTTTTTCAAGAGTTTTTATTTTATGAAAAAAATTGAAACTGAGTAGAAGTGTCTACTTTGAAATTTTTTAGATGTAATGTAATAGGTATGTCCTAATTCTATAAAACTCTTAACCTGAAAAGACCATCAATGTGAATTATCCATTTAATTCAAGATTATGTAATGACTTAATGGTGGGACTTTATAGTTTATATGATTTATTCTCACACCCTAAAAAAACCCATCAGGATATGTGTAGAAATTATGTCTTTGTGATTAGGAAAGGGAACAAACTCAAGAGATAGACCTTAGTTCTAAAGTTGTAACTTTTCCATGGGCTTTATAAGAAATGACCTTGGAGTTTATTATATAAGTGAAGTTACTGTTGTGTTTCCTCTAGTTCAGAATTCTTTATATATGCATGTACTAATGGCCAGTCATAGGAAACCCATATATTTATCAACTTTGAATGACATATTATAGTGTGTAGTTTAAAAATGGATTTCCTTGAAGCATATTTATTATTTCACTACTATTATTTTTAGGCATCCTATGTTGTTTCTTACTGATTCCTATAAGGTTTTTCATTATTCTACAACTTGTTTATTGTTAGAAAATTGTTATTATCACCAACCAAGGGCATAGTATTCTCACTATCACCTCTTAGTCCCACCCAACTAATCGGTGGCCTTTTACATACGGGGAGGCACACCTAAGAACCTATGGTACTTTGGCATGAAGCATGGTTTTTTAGTGGATCCGAGAGTAGGGAAATACTTAATGAATAATTTATTAATATTACATAAAATAGTGAAACTCCATTAGAATACATAGATTCCAGTCCCCATATATCCATTTGTACCAGCTTCAACTTCTAATGATTTGGAATTTTACCTTCCATTTGGAAAGATACCTTCCAATACTTTCCAATATTAAAACACCCTAACAATAAAAAAATCATGTTTCTGGACCTTTATAATCCTTTGATATTAATTATTTTAATCACCTTCCCACTATGATGACCAGGTTAGTTACTCCATGACTTCACTGAAGTTAAATCTTTAGCATTTATCGATCATTCTAGTGAAATTTTGGTGTGATGAGTCCCATACATCACTCATCTTCAGATAAATATGTCTCCTCATGAAATATTCCATACAAAGTCTATGAATGATATAAAATACCCCGCATCATCATGTTTTTAGACAAAATATAGTTCTCCCAAAGTCATAAAATATAGTGCATGTCTTTAAAATTCAGAATCATTCATTCCATGTCAACATTAAATCATAAGATTTCCTAAATATATCCAGAGTGTTTTAATTAGAAATATTCCCCATGTAAAAACTTCTAAAATTTCAATTATTTAACACTCACTTTATTGAATGTAGCATAGAGTAAAGCTTTGGTGTCTATCACCCAAGACTCCATTGAAAAAGCCGTACTAAGGAGAAATAGAATTCCATATTTTAAAATTGGATTCATATATAAGCTTATATTGGTATATAATTAAGATTTATAACTCCATTCACTATAAGTTTTCTTATGATGGAATTTTCTCCAACAATATTAACATTGTGGACTAATATTCATCAAGATAACCCTTCTCCATATTCTTATTCTTTTCCCTTCCAATTAATTTTCCATCCAACGATATAAATTTTCCAACATACATTATATGAGTTTTTTAAGTATGAATATATATACTTTTTATTTATCTATTAATTCATGATTAAGTTTTATACACCTATGAACATCATATTTAACTTTTAGTTGTAATTACCCATAGTGGTCACCATCACATCCCATGATTCCAGGAGAAAGGATAGTAAAAACATCACCCATGAATGGTCTCTAAAAGATTAATTCATTTCGTCCAAATAATTTGGAATTATATTTAAGTTCTTTATATGATAAATGATATATCTCCCTTATAAAACTATCATTATAAATAATCTATGCCGAAAAAACACTTTATTTTTTTATTACTATTTTTTGATATATACCAACTAAGGTATTAAGGAGTTATATCATCTTTACATCCTCTATATTTTATACTACATTTTTATAAAGTAACATTTTCATCAAAATGAGTGCTTTATTATCTAGAATCACTTATTCTTATACTTTCATCACTTTTGGCTTGGATCCAGTTAATGGAAGGTCACAATACTTCTCTATATGGAAATATGCCATATGTATCTTCAAAAACCTAAATAACATTCCGTATAACTTTTCCTATTGAACCTTAGGCTCATAAAACACAATCAATATGGAACTTGTGAACTACAATAACTTTTTTAAAATATATAATGAGAGTTCAAGGACTGAAAAATGATATTCCCCTTTATTAAAAATGGACTAATGGCATTATTATATCATGATTTAAAACACCTTCACCCAATATTTGTTTTCCAACGTCACTCAATCCTTGATATTTGATAACCCTTATTGGTTCAACGCAAACCCTTTTGTGAACCAATTTAATGACAAAACTATAGCTTTGTGTGTGGAATCAATAGATTGATAATGACCCCCACACTATGATGTCTATAACTTGAATGTTGACGATAGCAAAACCACTATACCACAACATAAAACCTCTAGAATATTTAAAGAAATACTAATGAATGAAATGAATAGAAATAAAAAGAGCACAAGACCAACAAAAAATATATGGTTCAAACATGAATCTTAATTTAAGGGGGGAGACTGCTTTTCTATTAATCATGTATCAAAATATTACAAGGATTGATTAGACATGTTTGATAAAATTTTATAATGCACAAAGTTATTAGACACTACGTTATATTGGAGTGACCAACACTACTAAAAAACCACCATTTAATAATGTTGTTATTTATCAGTGCTACCAAAAATTACTAATAAATGGCATCTTTATCAGGACTAAAAAAGCGCTGATAATTTTAACCTTTTATCAGTTATTTTCATTAGAAAAGATAAATTCAACCTTTATAAGTGTTTTATTTTTATTGATTATAAATGGTGCCCATTATTAGTTATTTTTTTGTTTGTGTTGATAAATGGTATCCTTTATCAACACTTTTTTAGCGCAGAAAAAGATAGATTTTATCCGCACATGTTTAGCACTGATAAAGCTCTGAATAATTAAAATGAAATAATTATGTAAATTTAAAATAAAAATATGTTTATTCAAAAAAAAAATTACTAAATTTTTTAATTAAATATTTATTAACAAAATTTACAAATTGATTGTACATTATAAAATATTAGACACTTTATTAATTATATAATTATGATAAATAATGTTAAAAAATTATATATTTTAAATTTATAGATATATATATATATATATTTAGATATGATTTATATATAACAATATATTTATATGTTTTACACTAAATAGTTATATATTTAGTGAATAATGGTTTATAATTAAAAATAAATATGAATTAATTATATTGAATAATTTTATAGTGTAATAAACATATAATTGAATGTTTCATTTGTTTTCCCACTTTATCATAGATAAAATGTGTGTTGTATTGATTTCAAATATACGTAATTAATTTATTTTTATATAAAATTCACACACACAAAATGTATTCATTTTCTCAATATTGTTAATGTGGACTTATTTTTAACATATATTCATATTTATGCACTAGTGATTAGATATAAATATTATTTTTCAAAAATATTTCTATAATTTTAATTAAATAATATTAAAATAACAATAAATAAGTTTATAACAGAATATATTTACTATATTTATATTTATATATATCTAAATTCATTATTTATAATTTTAATTAAAAAACATTTATATGTAATTAATTAATAAGGACTGATAAAGGTAAGCCTTTATCTACTATTTTTCACACTGATAATGATTAGGTGTTATCAGCTAAAAATTTAACACTGACAAGTATATATTTTATCAGTGTTTTTTAGCACAGATAAATAGAAACCTATATCAGTACTAAAAAAGCACTGATAAACATTCGTTTTATCAGTGCTTATTAATTATGTGACAAAAGAAAAAATCCTTATCAGTGCTTATTTTTATGTGCTAATAAAAGTGTCATGATCTATTTAAAAATCAATAACCATTTCTAAACATGTCATCATATCAGAATCATTCTGCAAAATCCTCCCACTACTGGTGCTCCTCCTCAATTAATCGAAGTTCAAATCACACCACTCGACTACCTCCAGTTTCTCAATCATCATCAGACCTCTGATGTTCGATTGTAGTTGTGTTTTCAAAATAAAAGTTTCATTAGGAAACATCAACGAATTCAGGACACCATAAGGCCTTCGATCCACTTAAAGTGTAGATTAAAACAAGACAAACTTCAAGGAACAAGTTCTAGAAGGAGGATTAACAGAGAGGATTCACCATAACAGAAGAAAAATAGATTGCATGAATGAAAGGGTAAGTCACCTACCATCAGTACAAGCATGTTCATGCACGAGAAATCAAAATCGAATAACCATTCAAATGTGGAGATCTGATTTCATGATGAAGATGTGGGGGACGAGCAGTTTCATGTAGTTAGTCTGGGTTGTATGTAATGTGTGAAGCCTATGGGAAATGAATTACTCTAAAGACTATATAGAATGTTATACTTATTCCTATGGGCCTTGTAAGGTTTCCACCTCACCCCTTGAAAGGTGTGTTATCATAATATATAAAAAATTTGGGACTTAGGGCCATTAGAGTGGAAAGTGAATTGTCAATGGAAATTTAATGACCTAAAAACCATAAATCAATGGTGTTTTCAAAGGCCATTAGTTCAACCTAAACGAAGGTATGGTGATAAATTTTTTTAATATTCATTTTTTATAGTTGATGAATTATTTTACCATCTAGACTTGGAATATATATGAAAATATATTTAGTTTAAATATTTATATTTCATATAACCAATTTCAGATTTTTTTTATACTTTGATCATTTTCACTCCATTTCATATAATAAGAAATAAATTGCCAATATTATTTTTTAGGGATAAAGCACTAAAATTATATTTTAAATGATCATAAAATCTAAAAATAGTTAAAATAATTTTATAAATTTCATAAATATTTTTCCAAACCAATACGGTTATCATAAGTTATCCAAAAAAATACATTAATAATTAAACCTCAACAATCACAACACCTTTGAAAAATTAATACTTATATGTAAAATCTTTTAATTAAAAACAATAAAAATTCTACTAGGACATCACTTAGGTCTGTGGTAGGCACTATAACCTAATCATCCTTCAATTTTTTGATCTTGATATATGTCCTAGATAGATGTGATGGGTTGTCACCCAGAATGAGGGTTATCCTTTTTCTAAAACCATATTAAAATAATTCCTATAATTTTACCAAATTCTAATATCCCATAATTACCAAAAAATCAAAGATTTTATAATCCTTAAATGTTACCAATACCTTCATGAAAACCTCGTTATCCTTATTAACCCAACATCAGGAACATATTAATTGTTATCATTGCTCAATAATGTGTTTTCCATGAGGTTCATCATTTCATCGAATCATTATTATTGGTCATCAGTTACATCTAATATATGATCTCAAATCCTTTAAGAAATGGTACTACGATCTGATCCTTATTTGTTTCATGATTCTTATAATGACAAATTCTCTAAAAAATACTTTTATAAAATATTTCATGGATACATATACACAATCCCAATAATAATTCCACTTTATCTATATTAGTTGTATAATATTGACCTTGACCCCTTAGCTTCTTATGAGGTATATTCCCTTGATTCATGGGGAATTCATTTGAAGAGTTATACATACCATTATAGTGGAAGGATTTCACACATGAATATTATTTCTTTCCCTTACAATCATTATCATCGTCTCTATTTCCCCACACTTGAATATAACACACATTCCTTCCAAACAGGTACCAATTTGTTTCCTTCCACAAGTATCACTTTTTGAAAAATATTTCCTTCACTTATTCCCTTTATCAATCTTTTTCAATTCTATCTTATTATACTCTTTATTTCTTTTATAGGTTGTAAGACATGGATAATTACTTCTCTATCATGATTTCACATGATACTAGATTATAGTATGATGTGATAGATTTTGAGAAATTTTCCCTTTAAAATATTATTTTATAGACATGAAAAAAACTATAAATATTTCTCTATGGATTACATAAATAGTCTAAAAAATTCCTTGATAACATTTTAAAGATGGAATCATAATTACAATATTTTTTCTTTTCTTTATATATTATAATCAAGAACTATATTTCTATATCTGCTTGTTTCTCATGAGGAAATTATTTTTCGAACAGTGCACCTTAAAATACTTTTATTCCATGTTTTATATTTCTTCTTCATTATTAGTGTATTGAATTAATATCCACCATTGATCCATATATCACAAGTTATGATAAAATTACATGTAAATGTTCTCCCTTTCACTACATCCCATAGTAGGAAATATCTATTCTAAGGAACTTATCCATTGCTCAACAAAAAATGGATTTTTAGTACAATTTAATTATGGAGGTTTCTGATGTATGAAGATGTGTAACATTGTTACACCACAAAGTGGGTAAATAGTTTTCTCTATATAAGAGGGTTTGTTACTCCTAACATTATACAACTACCCTAATATGGTTATAATTTGATAAGTTCATGCAATATCTTCAGTTGTAGCTTCAATATCTTTCCCAAGAGGGAAATCCTTACTTGTAGTATGTAAATTGATTTTGTTCCCATTACTTCTATCAGGAACCATTTCTAAACAGTATATTACACTATATTATATCATAAAATTATGAAACATAATAAATAATCCCAAATCTAGTAAAACAATTAACATAATTTAAAAACATTATGCATATATAATCTCATAATCATAAAAATGTTTTCATTAGGGATATCTTTATTTACAACTACTTCATAATAGTTTTTAATGAAAATGTGATTTAGTCTAAGCCTACACCTAGAAGTGTCAAAAAAGGTGTGTAGTAAGTCATGTTATCATGAACCAAGTGATGATTGGGTTAAGCCTAATGTTCAATTTTGGGACTTATTACCTTTAGGTAAATTTGTTTCATATCCAACACCACTTGTAGTATCTAGATATAGACGTATTTTCTAAAAAAAACTTTACAATATATTCTTTAACAAATCATTAAGAAGTTCATATATAATTATCCACAAATATTACCATAGGGTTATGTTCCGTAATCTATGGTTTCCAAAATCTGGTTCCTCTGTTTTCTACTAAACTTTTTTTGATATAAACTATAGAAACCGTGACCAAAGTAGACTAGATCCAGTATATACTTTAGTAAATTGGTATAATATAAAAGGATATGAATCCCAAAATACAGAAAAGTTTATTATACATGGTAAAATAGATATACACTTGTAATTTTTATTATATTTTATAATAAAAAATACATAAATAATTTTCTTTGATAATTATATTATTCCCCTTATTGTATCCATTCATGTCAATCACAAAACATTTCCTTGTAAATTGGGTGATGTAAAACATAATAAAGGGGTGATCATAGATTATTAATAAGGTTAAGAGTTATGTTAAAGATATGAATAAATAAGGCATAATTAATATGTCAAGGTAAATTACTAAAACACAGGCTATTTAATCAATAACATGAACAAAATATGGCATAAATAAAAGGTTATCAAATAATTCCGTAAAAATAATTACACGAGCATGCCACTTGCCCATGGATATCCAAACTAATTGAATAATCACATGGAATATAAATATTTAATTTTATAATAATTTAATTCATAATTATATACATCTAAAGTGTAACATCAATTCTTTTTTGGAATACATCTAATGACATCTAGGACTTGTGACATGAAATCTAAATAAATGGGTAACTAATCATCCAAAACCAAATTTATCTTGTCTCGTGAGACATACTGATGCATCAAGGTGCTATTGTAGTCCCCTCCCATCACATACTAAGAACAATGCATACCTCATATGAAAGGGTTGAACCATAACGCCTATAAAAAATAATATTTAAACTAGAATACAAAATGTAAATAATTTTCCTAATTAATAAACATAATCATTTACCATCCAAATTAAAACTAATGAAATCAACATAGTACATCCCCAATCAAATAGATCATAAACCACCCAGAGAAATAATAAGGATGATATCATTACAATATATCCATATTATTAAATAGGTAACATTAAAAGATTACTTATTAGATTAAAAAATGATTGTAAAAGATAACATGGAAAATTTATTAATAAAAATAACCATTCTTTGAAAATAAATTTTTTTAAACATAAAAATTAATAAATTATTGTCAAAATAATTTTATTTGTAAATAAATTTTAAAACCTAATAGCATACATAATACTAGAAAAAACATTTCTTTTAAAATAAATTTATAAAATCTAAAATGAAGTACTAAATAATTGATGGTCATAATGTTGGGTAATTCTGTACATATAGTATAAGTTAAAAATAATACTCATTTTCCATTGTAAAAACGTTCGAAAACTGTCATGTTAAAAAAACAAGATTATTCATTTCATAAAATTTTTTAAAAATAAAAATACGGGTAATTGTTTTAATAAATTGTTTGGATAATTTTACAAAAAACATATAATCATTATCAAAATAACATGGTTTTGGAATAAAAATTCTTTTGACCAAAGAGAAAAATAAAGTCATAATTTTTTAAAAAGGTTTTACTTATAATTTTTTGTTCCAAAGAGGGTAAAAATGGTATTTTTACTTCAAAAAGTTCATGAATAACTATATTATATGAAATTATTTTCATTTTAAGATATAAATGTCAAATAATTACCCCAAGGGAGACATAAAAAACAATCATGAATATTTATGATATTTTAAAATAAACTGTTACAAATTTGGTAAAACAAATAAATAAGAACCAAGAATGAAATAAATTTAAATAAATAATTAAATACCATGAGATAAATTATTTAATTATTTAATTATAAAAATGGGAATTTTATACAACATATAATATAAATATGGGGTGAAAGTTATGTATGTCTCGTGAAAGTAAATGTGAGACGAAAAACCTATACCTTGAGTCTGAATCATCACGTGTGTTGTTCATATTACTGAGTAATAAACTTATGAAAATAATTTACATTATTAGAAACTTTATATATGTTTATTATTAATTTTATTTACCTTATTACTATGTTATATATGATTATTTAATCAATTAATTTTACATTAGATGTTTCGATAGTATCTGTCTGATGTGTCAAAATGGATATTGTAGGGTTACTACAGTCAAAGAGGACATTATTTAAACATTTATAGAATAATAATAATTAAATAATTATCAAATTTTAATATATAATATAATTTTAAAACCAATCATTAAATATGGTTATAATAAATGAACTAAATTACAATCATGGAGATGACAGGTCATACGTGTGCACGAGTAACATTTCCATTTTTCAATGATCATCTTAAAAAAATGTTATGTAATATTTCATCTTCATAGAATGAAAAAAATATCATTTATAACATATTATTTCATTGTAACTACTAAAATATATATAATCCATGATTTGAGGTGCTGAATATATATTCACATCACATTGGGAGGGCGATAGTCCAAACATACATTAACGACGTTATCATTTTTCAATGTAAGAAATAAAATAACATATTATCATTATACAATGATAAATATTTAATTTATATTGTATTAATTTAATTTATATTACATATATTCATTAATATTATTTCATTAACTATCATGTAAAGTGTTAGTAAAAAACAAATCACATTACTTAGCATGGCGCAGTCTGTCGTACACAAGAGAGATCTTATCATACCCTCTATAGAATAGAATGTAAAAATTTATATATGATATGGAGAATAAATAGGTATAATGAATATATAGATATCATATATATACATTATATACAAAATCATACCCAATCATGAGAGGTGTTGATGAAAAGTGTGTCACATCGGTTCACGAGGTGGTAGTTTTCCATACACAGGAGTGACTCTATCATTTCATATTTGAGGGAAGAGGATATGGATATATGTAATTAACTTGAAATAATAATATAATAATATATTTATATAATTTCATTAATATAACAACAAATTAAAAATATTTTATGGATGTGGAAGAAGAAATAAACTAGAAACACATAGTTAGGTATTTGACCTCCTCACGGACCACCCCTTTAGGATTATACATCATATATTAATAGAATGTATTTATGACTAAAAAGGATTATAATATGAATTTTTTTATGTTTTTAATTTATTATGATAGTTAATTTAAAAAAATGGCTTTATGGGGTAAACAATAGGGGTGATGGGTGACCTCTTATAAGTGAGATGAGTGGAACACTTGTAATTTTTGAAAGAAAACGGTCCACCCTTGTTTTTTACATAAAAAAAGTATCCAAAATGGTGTATTATAAAGGATTATAAATTATTAGTAAAAAATATTTCATAAAATTATATTTTATATATTTTTTAGGTCATTTTAACATTATCTTTTAATTTTAATCCCTCGGTAAATCAGTTTTTATATTAACCGAAATAAATAAAGTTTTTTTATTTTTACTACTCAGTAAATTAAAATTTTAAGATGGATTTATTTTATAGTATAAATTTTCCAAATTTATTAAATTTAATCTATTTTTACAAATTACAGTGACATAAGTGGATAGTTTAATTTAAAACTAATCTTATAGATACGATGAGAAACTATTTTTTCAAAGAGAGAATATTTAAATGTTTCTAAAGATTTTATAAAAAGTTAAATATGAAATTAATTATAATTCAATAAATTGGATTCATATATATATATTTTAACTAAATTTTCTATTAAACCAGACTAAAACTTTATTTATCTTTACAAATATATAAAACAAAAAGGATTTTTTTATTAAATTTTTTTGTTTTCGCTATTTATCAAAAAAAATAAACCATTCAGAAATACTCAAAAAATGTCGTATAAGATAATTTTGATTTGATCATTTCAAAAATTATGCTCAATTTTGTATATTAACTTTCAATAATTTGGAAAAATTAATTATAATTTCTGTGCACAATGTCTGACTAAGAATCCTTTTAGATAAATACAGCTTTTTAAAAAACACTTAGTTTTCCTTAAAATGGTTCTAATTTAATATATAATATATTTATATCCATTTAAATATTTTATTAATTTGTAAATAATATAATTTCAATAATTTATTTTTTACTATTAATTCCGAATAATTTAACAGCTAGTTCATTATTTCAATGTTTAGGTAATAATATTTTAATTGAGTATCATGTTTCATTCAAACCCGGTGTTGCGTGAATTTTAATGTTTCAAATAAAGTGAATTTATATTAAATATATATATATATATACATATATATATATTGTAAACTAGCAAGATGTTATATTTCCTTTTCTTCTTGGGGTTTCATGTCATACAAGCAATCTATTATGATGTTCATATATTAAATTCTCTAGGTGTTACATTTACAAGAGTGATGAAATTATCCAAAAACGTCCAAGATGGTTGATTCCATAGAATAATAAATATAATCTAGATCATGGGTAATTAGGAATCAATTAATGGGTTTCATATGCAATTTTTAGGGGAACTGATTCTAAAAGAAATATATAATGAATTCATCCCATCAAGGTTTTTTTGCGGTATGCTGAGGGAACCCCACCACTGCAACATTATTTATTGATGGAAGCAATAAAATCAATGAATAAGGAGGCCCTCCAATATATTTAAAATAGTTTCGATATGTTTATAAATATATTATCAAGGAAAATTGAGATTAACTAACCTTTAAATGTCTAATGTGTTGCCTTACAATAAATAATAGGGTATGCCTAGACATATAGTAGCTTAAATAAAAGAGTGGTTCATATGAGGGATTGGGTTATAGAATCATCTCGAATATATACCTCTTATTATTTATTAATGATTTTATAGAAATTTAATTTAGTGGATAAATATTTCTATTTCATGATTCATATATAATTGCATGTCTATGAACATTTGTAATTGTGACCCAATTGTGAGATGGGAATCCTAGACCCCTCAATATGGTAGTGAAAATATTGGAAAGGATATAAAGGTATATGTTGTTTGAATATAATGTAAATCCCCTTTTAGTATTTAAATTCCATTTCTAGTGTTGTATATTTGGATAAAATTTCACTTCAAAGCAAGTGAATTTTAGAACATTCATGATGTATTGAGAGGTAGATTCAAGCCTTTTATTTATTCCATTAGTAAAATCTGAGAATTTTTAATAGATAAGAGTAAAATTACAAGATGACTATGATATAATATGAGATTAATTTATTCTCAAATGTAGTAATTAAAACTATGAAATCATAAATTATTTCTATAAAATATATAATATATAACATATAAAATACATTTATGATAAAATATATTATACATGATGATTGAACATGACATCACATGTGAGGTCTATCTAACGCACCAGTTCTCCTAACAATTTATGTAAATCACACATCAATTTTGAGTAAAATTTATAAATTCTAGGATTTAGAAATACCGTATATAGTAGATTTATCTTTTTCAATCTATAAATATTAGAAATATCATGCTAAAATCATTCTCTCATCATTAAATATTGTTATTTGATTTGTATCTAAATATACTAATGCATTCATTTCATCCAATTGTCATGAATTTTAAAAAACAATTTATTTTTAAGGATCCTAAATACTCCTCTAATACTATTTCAATAACCTAAAACTATCTATCCAAATTAATTATACATGCTTATATTTTTATAATAGCTTGATAGTTAATGATAGAGTCGAGGATGTACAACATTCTCTTTAAGGTGGTTCACGAATACCACAACAATGAATATAATAAATCTCCCCTCAACATGAATTTTGAAAATATCCCCACAGAGTTTGGTCTATATGTGGTTGACCTAGATATTATTATGCATATTATTGATGATAGAGTCACAATCACCAGATGTGTGTAACCAATTTTAGTCAATGTCTACGGTGTAATTAATTAATAAATTGATGATGAGTGGAAATATTTATTTGAAACAAAAGTCATACCAAAATTATTATAGTATAATACTATCTTAAATTTCAAATTATTTTTGATATGATATGCTCTCTCCCACTTATATAGGATAGAGGGAGCATAATGAACCATAAGGACCTCCATGTACACCAATGGTGGAACCCTAATAGGCAGTGTAGTGGGCTTAATAATTTCGGTGGAAGTGGATCCATAAAAATACATAAAATGATGTTATAAGTATAAGTAAAAAATCCAATATATATCTTCTTGGATCTAAGAACTTCTAAATTGAATATAGAAAAAGATGATCCATCAACTCGGGTAATATAGTAATGAAGATCACCCATACTGTCCATAAATATTTAAAATACTGGTAGAGGTTAGTCTTTAAAATTTACTATTACATTATCATTTTGGGACATAAAAATCATCCATTAATAGGAATTTTTCGATACAAAGATAGGTAACCTAATTAGTATAGTCTTGATAATGAGGTATGATAATGAGTTTCACTAGTTAATAAATACCTTTTTAGTAAAAAAGTTCTTATCCCAATTCTATTCCATTCAAATATAATTTTTTTGTTATATTAAAACCTTTTTTAACTTTACTTAATAACTAATCAAGTGAGTAAGATAAGGTGTTATAGGATAATACTATTACTCATGGTTTAGAAGTGAAGTTATCAATTACTAGATTGGGAACCCCCACATCCTAGCCCGGGACTTTCATCATCACTGATGAAGTACCAAATTCAATATCTGGTACTGAAGTTGTTCAAATAGATTCTTTGGTCATGTAAGGGAATAAAACACTTTTTTATACTCAGGTTACATTTAAGGGGACAACATAAGTTCTAACTCTTAATACTAGTGGTGATCAGGAGATATACCTCTTAAAATAAATCTATAAAAAATCAATCAATAGGCCTTGATGATTATAAACATATTAAAATATTATAACTTGGGAGAATAATAAGGATCATAATGCTAGAGGATGGTGTGTGTGAGATCATGAGGTAACCTTATATGATAATTTGACATCTCTCAAATATCTCAATTACATTAATAAGATATAGATCACTATATATTCTGATATGAATGATTATTTTTTTCATTTCTACATGTTACATGATGGCATAGTTTTAGAATTTATAACTGTTTATATATTAAGGGATCCTTAATCCAATGTCTATGATTCCCACACCCTTCTGAGTTGAATTTTATATTTATCATGAATAAAGTTTTGTGGATGATATAATTTTCTTCTTAAGAGTGTTGACTGAAGATACTAAAAGAACCCTTAATAGGGTAGATAAATTGTTTAATCAAACTAATGAATTATAAGAAAATGATTAAATATAATGATTTATATAAACCAATGACATAGATGGATATGTTTTGACTGAGGTGGATGGTATTTTCATCAGAATATCCAATAGATGAATAACAATGTGAAAAATAGATACCAATGATATCATAGGTAACACCAAAACTACTTATCTATTTAGTTCATATTTAATTACTAACATATATATCCTTGGGGATTATTGAAAATGAGTTATAATGGGTGATAGAGAATAAATAACATAAATCTACCCTCGTATCATCCCTATCATTATAGATATCATAAATCCCCTAAGATAATGCCATTTGGTTAACATTTTGAAACATATTACAAGATTAAATTCTAGTCACACCCAATGAGTTCAAACTCAAATCGAGGGTACCTTATGATTAATTGGACCATGAGATAAATTGTGTGGTAGGACATCTAGTAGTTGGGTTTTGAGACCCCTATGGAGGAACTACCCTATTAAAATCCCAAAAAACAACACATGTTCTTTTGGGCAGTATAAAAAATTCATCTATAGTGAAACATATTACATCATAAGAAAAATATTTGATGAAAAATATTAGGTAGATATTATCTTAATGAAGCTATCATAGGATGAGAATATTGTTCTACCCCTAGAACCTAGGGGCATAAAACATAAATAGATATATTGGCATGCCCTGACAACAGATAAGTAGAAAATCTTTTCAAACAAATTTATATCTTTTGAAATCCATCTCCATAAACAATGAGAAAATTTTGAGAAAAATATAAGAGAACATGAATGGATATTTTAATATATTTAAAATATATGAAATAATGATTTTATCATTGATAAAAATGTACACATTGGGGAGGATATAGATGTAATGAATTTGGATGAATTTTTTTGAGATATTGATGACTGAGGGAGATTAGTGATCCATCTCTGAGAGTTAAAAGAAAACTATTTGTACTGTCCACTTAGTTATACTCCTCCCATCTATAATTTTTTTTGGAATGGACTCTTGATTTTTGATTCTTCTACCCATTTACATTTTATCTTTCACAAGGGAGTTTCATTTACATTTAATTACTAGTTTTTTTATACATTTTGTGGTCTTGAATATTAGCTCTGACTACATTGAGATAGCACGAAAGGTAAATAATATCACAATAATTGAATCCAATTAAACATTAAAGGGAGATGGATTTGGTAAATCACAATATCTAACCACTTATGTCCATATTGAATGGTTATAAAAAGGTACTCCTTAGTCATGCGTTCTTGTATAGATATATAAGATCAAGATACACAAATCATATTTTCTATTAAGGTAAATCATTTTGAACCTATTAGATAGAAGATTGAAAAGTTTTTTTCCTCTTAAAATTTTACTCTGGGGATAATAGATGTAGGATGGATACACCACACATTTTATATCACCAAAATCTAATGTTAGTACAGTTAGATACAATATTTTGAATTAATTACTATAATTGAAATGATGAAGTTGGTTTTCAAGGAAGTATCAACACCAAATAAGGTTCATTTAGCCTAAAATTTAATTTTCATGCATTATGTATCGGTCATATGAGGCAACCCTGGTGAATAATAAAGGTTTATCTATATATGTATTAGATTCATAGAAATATAGAGCATGTATAGAATATTTAAAGGGACATTTTTTAGTCACTAAAATATTTATAAATTATCCTTTAAGTCCTATGGTTTGATGAATCCATGAGAGGGAAATGCATAGTATGTAGGAACAAGGTGTTTTACATGGCCTCCCTTTTGAAATTTTAATCCTAAAAATTGTTTTTTTTTCATTTTCTATTTAAATTTAAAAAAATATAGGATATTCCTAGTGAATAATTATAAAAAATAATTTAATTTTTATAAGGTAACCTTTGTATATTTTCAACCTGTTGAGTACCATGTCTATTTTCTTTGGTAGTTTATTATTTTAGAGTTTTGTATGATAATCCATAATGTTTGAAACTAGTCACCATTGAACAAAACTATCTAAATTTTAATTTCATAAGACACTGACCATAATATATGGCTTTTTATATTACAATAAGTGAATTGAATAATGAATATGAATAGAGATCCAAAAGTTATTATAAATAATATTTGGAATATGTTTGATCAATTTATGTTTATTTTTTTTAACTAATGAGGGATATAGAAAACCATTTATTGTTAGGGCCAAGATATAGTACAATTTCAAAACCATTAAATTATTGATGGGAACAATATAATTTATAAATTGATTGTTTTGAAATTTCAAAATAATTAAATGAAACTCTCAGGATGAATTTAGACTCTAAGAATTTTTAAATGAGAGGATCCATTATAAGACCATTGAGGGAACATTTGTTTAGGTAATCATTTATATAAGAAAAAAATTCCCCTTATTGGTTATATATGGTTCGAGTATGCAACATATATATGACCACCAAGAAAACATATTTGTTTTGTAAATAGATACAATTATTCCCAATATCCTTGATTATTTTATGGTGATTTGAGTACCAAATGTAAAAAGTATAGTATGTGGGAGTAGGATATTCAAAAAGTGACTGGAACACTCTAGTTCTGATCTTACCAATATTGGGTTTTTATGGAGCCATGAGAAATCGTAGTGGATAAGGATTTTTTGGTTTAGATTAAAATAAATTTTTTTGGAAATTCATATATATACCATAATAATAATAATAATTAAATCACACATAATTCTGGAAAATATTATAAAAATACTCATCTAATGAAAGGGTTAATAGATAATGATTTGATGTTAATGTGGTAGCCTGTTTTCTAAGATAGTCATGAAAATGTGATATAAATGGATTTCGAGGATGGGTCCAAGATAGGTGTCCTAGACATCACGACGAATGATGAAATAATTATAATAAAGATATATTTATATTTTATAGGGGTGCATATATTTATTGGTCTCACATGATTGGTAAATGTGAAATGGTTTCCTACTAATTGAAGGCTACTAGAGAAAAATCAATGTGAATGAGTGAGGGACCTTACAGAAGAAAATAGATGTTGATTATAATGTATATAATTTTCATCTCTAATCATGTTTAAGTCTCCATAAATAACTATATATTATGTGTGAATTAGAATCAAGTCACACATAGTTCTTAGAAGGTCTATGTTACGATTTGACTCATACAGAGGAAAAACATTCAAATGTGGCTCTATCCTAAAAATATGCAACTGATGGAAACCTGATTTTAATGAGGATTTCATAAACTAGGATGAAATTGGATTTAAAAAGGTTTACATACATGATTTAATCCCAGATATATAGTCCAGTCTTCACTACGTATCATATAGGTTCATTAAATAAGCCTCAAATTGTTCTTAGAAGAGATGTTTTCACTAATATTGCGTGTACATAACATAAAAAGTTATATTCTGCATAGTAATAGGATATTTAGTTAAACCCATTGTGAATAATTAGAGGATTTTACACAAGTATTTATGTTTATGATATATTTAGTTTGACCCAAAATAAAAAAACTTGGTGTCATTTTTCATCCTATGAGAATACAAATAAATCTGTACGTGGTTTTGAGAAATGTGAGGAATTTTTTGCCAACATTATATTATTCATGGTATAACTATACACAAGGTTTTTTAACAAAGTCTAGACTCTCATACAAGGATATTAGGACTTATATAAAAGACCACTTCATCTAGATTAACTGTAATAAAGGGTGGACCAAATTTCATACAGTTTAATTTTATGTGACACAGACTTGGGTCTCATGTAGTTTATGTTTTTTTATGAGGACCTTTTCCTATTAGTTCAAATTATCATATCATTGAATATCATATAAAACCATGACATGTATTTCTGTTTAACACTTATATTTTTTGTATATGTGAAACTATATTCATTCATTTTAATCATGGATTAGGATCCACTGGAGTAGGCATTAGGTATAATAATATTTCTATCCCATTTATACTCAATATTTATAGGGTTATTTCTAGGTATTAATATAATTATCAAGGATGACATAAATTTTCATTGGAAAAATGAGTAAAGTTGAAAATTCTTATTAAAAGTTCTTGTGACCAAATTCTCATTTATTTTAGGGTTTTTTTGTGAATACAACCTTTTCTCATCAAGTTGTTACAATTCTTCAAGTCAACTTGTGACTGTGCATCTTCTGATGGGTTTTCATAGATGGAAGTGTGATATGATTGGAAATAAATATATATGATAAAGAATCCAATCATGTATAATAGTGAGATTGGGTATCACTATAAGATATTATGGGATATGGTGAGATAATCCCACAAAGTATACAATTTTTTTTCGATAGGTCGTTATTTTGGTTATCAACCATATTCTAAAGAATATTGTACAAGGTTTTTTTAATGTCCAATATTTGTCAATTTTCTACCATATGATAGTGGGATTAATTATTTGAAAATATATTTGACCCCTAGTATATTTTATTCAGTTTTGAGGTAGACAAATTAGAAGTTTTATTCATCAGGATTTCTAAAGGGAATAAGAATTTGGGAGTGATGTTGGATATTATTAAGTTAATAGCCTTTATCCTTACCTCCTCGATGGACACAAATTTTTTCTAATTCGAGAATATTTCTATAGAAATATGAATGAAATTAAACTATTAGACTATGTATATAGGTTATGGACTCCTAAAATGAATCCCCTATTTGTTGAACATCTAGAAATAATTATCAGTGTATAACAATTACTTGGGTTTATGAATAAGATTGTCATGTATCTGATATAAATGGATCATCATTTTTAATTAAATATAATACTAAATCATATTTTATTTGAATATTACATTATTCTAATTTGGATGAATATCTTGGCTCCTATATGATGACAACCACTATGGATGGAGGGAATGGACACCTAAATCATTACCATATATAATGATTGTATAGAAATACTTTTCAGTGTATAAATATTTCATTGGTTGATGTATAATATTGTAATTTATCTGATAAAAAGGGATCATAATTGTCAATTCAATATAGTAATACATCATTTATTGTTAAAAGTGTCCATTTAATTTAATATTGTTGAATATCGTGGATTCTAACTGATGATAAACATAAGAACAAACATGCACTTCCTATATAATTCCCTGGTTCTCTCCTACATCATTTCCCATGAGGCATTCCAAATACAAGAAACATTTGTTGAGGAATTTTCAATGAATTAAAACGATTATAAAAGAAATAATTTATGGATCATCAAGGGATATATTCCTTCTTGAGTCAATATTTGAGGAAATCTATTTTCAAGAGACTTTTCTATGGGTGACATGTAATTGTCTATATTATTTATTAAATTGGGTGAGGATTCACTTCAATATAGGGTGATATTAATTTTAATGATTTCCATCATATCATTAGTAATAAATAGAGAGACCACTATTCAAAGGTAGATATAAATTACTATTTAATATTGATTTAGGTCTTCCATGGCTGTATCCATATTGGTTAGTTCATTATGTTTAACATTTTATAAATGAGAAATATGGAATAGTATTGAATCTCAGGATAATTCATCAATTAATTCTCATATATAATAAATTATACGAATTAAATATTCCTTATTGAGTGTAATAAACATTTATGTGATTTATTACAAGCTCTAAACCACTATTAAGGCTTAATCAGGAAACTAGAATATATAAATATAATTCTAACCCTATTAAGATGATAGAATATTACACCTCATTATTGTTATATCATTATAACAATAATAAAATAGGTTAGAATATCATTTTTTGGGGAGATTTATAGAATCCATAAATCAACCATATTGTGCTTTGGTTTCTCCATCGTTCCTCCTATTGAATATTATGAAGAACCATCAATGTACATCTCCCATGACTGGGGGGTTTCGTGAAAAAAAAAATTCATTAGGGATATGTATATATAATAGATATTCTTAAAGGTTTGGGTGTTATATGAGATAATCTATTAGTGAATACCCATGTATTTTTTGTTTCAATATAAATTGGATGTTAAACTACTACTGAACAACTACCACCATACTGGGAACCCAGTTAGCATCAGGTGATTGAAGATGTATTTTAGACGACTAGTATAAGAGAAAATTTTGACCTCAATGTTTTAGAAATAATTACTAATATTCTTTACCAAATGCATATAATCAAGATAGTATTTTTCATTACTAGAATCATGGGTCTTGTCATTCATCATTGTATTACTGATATATTAGAGACTATTATTTATTCCTATGTAATTTTTCTAAATAAAGATGGTCTAAGATATTTCTTAAGATATTATATATAGATAATGCAAATTTTACTTATTTGAGTGGCATCAATATCATGGGCTGTAGGAGGCTATACATCCGGTCGAAAAATACATTTTATTAGTTCTCATCACACTGGTAGGAAACCCATTTCTTCATCAAAATTGAAATGTGAAAAGGATTTACAGTGAGATTATCTATCAAGAACTAGATATAGGTGATAATAAAAAAATTCCATTCAATTCCTAAAGGATTTTAAGGGAGTTAATGTAATGATTTATTTCTCATCATTAACCTAAATTCTATGATGGGGCACCATGATATCATGGAATATTTCTAATGTCACTCTGAATGAACATTTCAAAAAATTTATTTTCACAATGAATTTATATCACTTATTAATGACTACCATAATATTAGAAGGGTGATCAGAAAATTTATTGGATTTAATGAACAAATAATCTATATTTAATTCTTAATTTGTTTCCAAAAGGAGTTAAAAATGTGGTGCATGACACATTTATAGGAATCAAAAACATTCATTAAGACAAAAGGAATTTCTTAGAAACAGTATAACCCATTGGTTTCCCTAAATCAGTGGATCACTCATCATTAAAATCCATATAGATATGATTTTATTTTATGTACCCATCCATCTATGACATCGATCAATAGTTCTCTGTTTAAAATTTGGAAATAATCTATGGAATAATGGTGGTTTAGATAAATGATAACATCACTTTTAGTACTAAACCCTTAGAATGAATTTAGATTTTATCAACTTATGAACCTTTAATTCTACCTTGGTGTAATTGGTTGGATGTATCCTTTATTCTAAATATTTGTAACCATTGTGGTTGTCTAGAAGTCCCAAATAATAATTATCTACATGGGGATTTAAATCAAGTATTTCAATGTAATTATACTATAAAAAATTCGTTTTTATCGTTACGAAATAGTTGTATTCCCCTTTTTCATTTGGGTCCTTGTAAATACCAATTAATATATGTTAGGAATAATTTTATATACCCAAATTCAAATGTCTAGTCTCCTTTACAATGGTTAAAACACATTTGTCTAAGAATAAGGGGAAGTCTTTTATATCTTCCTCCTCCTCCTCATCAAGAGTAAAAGATATACCTATCATTTGTAATTCAAGAGATGATACAGAATCCCTATCAAACCCAATGGGGGTACATCCATCTAAAAAATTCCACTATATTTTTGGTGTAGCTGACACCATATTAATATAGTATAATATTTCATAATCCCATGTTCTCTTTTTATGGTACATATCCAATAAATAAAAGCATATTTTTTGTGTGTTGACTGTAGATCCATAAAAACTGCATTTTGATAATGATTCATGGAATCCATATTGATACAGATATAATCTATGGGGGTATCTTCCTTTATTATTAGTTGTTGGTCAATGAGAACATGTCCTTGGAAATACTAGGAGAAAATATTTATTGGTTTTTTTACATCATTTTCTAGAGTAACTTGTTTATCAAAAATCAATATTTTTAAATTTTTGAGGTTGATTGAAAAAACATATTCTTTTTTGATTCCACTCTATGGATTGAAAATACTATTTTATAAACCATTAGGGGAAATTATTTGCATGGTGTTATTTAAAAATCCTAATATACCCTCCATTTTTCTTTTCCCTATACCAATGAACAATGATTAATAACACTATAAAGGTTATATATCATTATTGAGTATCCCCACTAATCCATAAACAATGTATGTTTGGCCCAATTGTTGGAAAAATGTCATTTTTATATTCATATACATCCATGGACTACCTAAAAAAGCATAAAAAGTCATGTCTTGATAGATCGCCATGAATTCTAAGCTAAAAATAAGATATATGAATTGAGTGTTTAGCTTGATACTTTTGAGTAGCCTCTACAAACTATTTTCATATCCTATAATTTTTTATGTTGGACGGTGTCAAATTTACATTAATGTAGCCTAATATGGGGAGAGTCTAGATTGTTATGAGGTCGATCCCAATCAATTTTTCAAAAATGATACCAGAAAGATTGACATCATCATGTTTTCTGGACACATATATGGGCCATATGTGCCTCAATATAGAAGTTTCCATCCTTTTTCTCTTATAAAAATTACTTTGTTACACTTTATGGTACCCATTTCTATATGGTATATCTCAGAAGTAGCCATGTTAGTATCGAACTCGTAGGCACGTGACATTGTCTTAATGATATCTTCCTTGGGTTCTTTAAATAGTTAAAGGTCATTCAAAATTAACATCTATTAATTGATGATGGAATTGTACTTTAGAAAATATCTTTTTGGGAAAATGAATATTGATTACATCCATGCAGATGCCCCCTAACTTGAGACTTATGGGACATTGTTTATTATGTTTTCAGATACTTTTTTCAATCAAAATTAATAAGTGTTTCTATTATCTAAAGGTATGGTTGAAATTGAATTTCCATATATCGAGGATGTTAAACTAACTATTTTTCAACTAATTGGTTTATCAATATGATAAATTTTAAGTGGGTCAAAAAAAGGATTACAGTTTGAGTGATGATTCTGTTGAGAAATATAAATATCATGCCTTTGATTCTTAATTATATGTATGAAATTAATGGGAATGATACTTGAATATATGGTTTTATTCTTCCCTTGTCTTCCTCAGACTCATGTAATTAATCAATGTATTATAGTGGATAATTCAACTTTATAAGAGCCATATAAATCAGTAAATGGATATTTTGGATAGATTATGTAAACAAAATCATATTGTGAAACCTCATAAAATAGAAATTAAATTTTGTGCGGGTGGCGGCCATCCTCTCAATGACTAGGGAATAAAATCCATATGGGTTTAGAACTTTTGGGGATTAATATGGAGGCTCAACTTCTTATGTACTATTCTAACTATGAATATTAAACTAAATATTAGATAATTGGAGGGAATGTAATGCTACTGTTATAGATATAAATGTTTTTAGGTTTATGATTTGGTGATTTTTTCATTCCCTGATGATGGTGTGATCATGGTTGAATGGATTTTTTGTCATCTAATCATTTTATTTATATACTCATTTTTTTGGGACTTATTTATTCTTCAGGTGAAGTATCATAGTTATATGTAACGTGATCTATGGGTTTTTGCAATCCCAAATTTCTAGTTTAGAACATATTATCTATAAAATCTATCAGGATGGATCAGTCATGGATATTGTTTCATGATATTAAATGACAAAGGAAAAAATTGGGGTACCATTTTATAATACCACTAGAATTGTGAAACTGAAAAGGGTAATGTAACAAACCATGCCAACAAGGTGAACCATTATTTTTATGAGACTACCTAATTACAACATCATAGTTTAGTGTGATTGTCCTAGAGTAGTGTCATTATGGATGACCACCTAATATGTTTCTGAAGGTGTGTGTGTTTGAGGAAAAACCACACTGAATGAACATGTGCTGCATTATAGTGAAAATCATTCATATGAAAAGTGACTCAGGTAATAAATAACATGAGGTGGGATGGGAAGGAAAGAAATGTATTACTATATACCCATGGGGTTAGATGAAATGGTTCATATCACATGGAGTTCGAGTTATGAAAAATGGTATTAGAGATGAAACATTGTCTATAGTGTAAAGGTGCGAACTGAGTTTGAGGTGTGGGGTATATAAGGAGGGAGTTGTGCTATAAAGGGGGATATTGTAACACCCCTAGAAAATATATATATGAAAAGAAAAATGTTTCTACCCATTTCACCATGACGGGCCATTGTTTTTGAGATCCTACCAAATCGAAACACCATAGATAAGCATGCCTGGACTGGAGTAGTGTGAGGATGAGTAACCTCCTAGGATGTTTCCAAGGGTGTTTTTGATTGATGAAAACACACACTAAATGAACATTTTTCATGTGGGGATATTAATTAGCATGATAAGTGAACCTGATGGTTAATAACACATGGTGTGTTAGGAATGAAACTAATGTATTACAAGAGACCCATGGGGTCAGATGAATTTGTTCTTGGCCCGAGGATGTTTGGTCATGAAAATAAAACACTACTTCATCAGGCCTTTTGATTTTTAAAAATTTGAATGTATTTTTCTTCATGGAGGAATGAAAAATTATTTAATCAGATCCTTTTAAAATGAATAAAATTTTATATTGATTGATTTTTTAAATTATGGAGTTTCTTATCCTTTTTCACATCTTGTGTGTTCAGATTAGGGAGATTTCATTACTATTTTTTAGGAGGAGCTACCACATGATTGTTAGTTTGATTAGTAATGGGTAATAGTGTTAGTTCAAACTTTATCACAATGGTTATAATTTCTTCCTTTCTATATTTCTTCTCCCTTGGTTGATAAAATTGTCTATAATTTATATTTATGGCACCAAATGACATATTTCATCAATTATGATACCATTGAATATTTGTGGAACCCACTATGGAATATTGAAGGAATGTGTAGGATTTGTATTTTAACATAGATATTCTCAATGATATTTCCAATAACTTCTCTTATATAAGCTTCATATTCAAGGAATAATCAAGCCTTTCCATTATACTATAAAATATTAAACCCTCTCATTTTTAGATTATTTATTGTTTTCAATGTCAAGAACAATGGTCAAATTAAACCTCAACCCTAATATATAGAAGAGTAAAAGTTAACTCTTTATTCAAAATATGGTGATGTGACAAAATCCAAGTGGGGTTTATCGATGGAGGCCCAGATCTTCACCCATAAAAATAATTACACAATCATTTAGAAATGATCCAGAAGGAAAAAATAAAATAGTTCTCTCATTTAGATCACCGTTTATTTCCAACATTCCTAAAACCTAATTTCATTATCTCCATGTGTGGACCACACCTATATTTTTATTAATAAACATCAAAAAAATTTGATAATTTATATCAAGTCCCAAGGTTTAGTGGACCTTCCAAAGAGAAAATCAACCAGAATTTAGGAATCTGATTCAACCCCTGGGATGTCAATGTTTTAGAGATCATATAAAGTCAATACTCTAGTCATTAACCTAACCACACCTCAAATAGAATTTACAAGAAAATAAAATGTAATAAAAGAAAAGATAATAGAACCTCTATAGTCTCTCACCATTACCTTCCTCTCATTGACCCATCCATACAGGATCCATCAACATTAATCTTGGGCCCATTGTTTGGTGCCTTCTTTGAATGGTCACAGTATATTCTTCCACCATCATGGTGGAAAGAGGGTTCATGTACCCTACAATACCTTGATAATCGTTGTATAGATATATGGGTGTTAGAGTTAAACAATTTAATTCTTTTATCGTTTCGTGTTGATCTCTATAAGAACATATTCAAGGTGGAAGGATTATTCTTTTCTAGCAAGATTCAAGAGGGTGGAGGAAGAAGACATCTTTCTATTTTTTAGAGTATTCTAAGAGAAGTTTTCCATAGGGAGAGAAAGGATTCACTCCATAATTAATTTTGTATAATTATTTGAATTTATTAACCAAGTTTAGATAATGATATAACTAGATATTTATAGTCCTAGGGTTAGATATTAAATAATTTCACTTTGGATGTTGTTATTCTCTTCATACTCAGTGAAACCCATGTCAAATTACAAATAAAAATAAAAATTTTATTTACTTATCATATGATAAAATCATATAAAAATAATAATAATTTATTTAATAACTAAATTAACATTTATTCCAATAATATTTAATATATCATTTCCAACTGGACCATTAACTCTACCGGTCATTACTCCTCAATATTTACCAAACCTCCAATAGTGAATATTTAATTAAATAAATTAATATTACTACATTATTCACTGATAAATAGATAAATTTTGTATACAATAAAATAAATTATAAGTATTTATTAAATATTCAATTCACATACATTCTCATGAATAACTTGTGACTGAATATGTTTCATAATTAATTGATGTGTTAAATACATATTATCTTTAACTAATGGCCTGAACACACTAAGTATATAAAAATCATGGAATATTTCTTAATGAAATTTAGCAATACTCCCTATAGTACAAGGTTTCAATCAAATAACATGCTATGTTACCTATAAAGAACGAAGTTAAATTACACAATGATAATAACCATATAAGAGCAAAAATTATATAACACAATCCATTTATCCTGATATCTCTAATCAAGAAGGTTGTATACTGTTGTCATCATCTTATGTTCTTCATGCCTCGTTCATTAACTATTTAGAAATAAACAAACTAATATAATAAGAGTTCCATAGACTTCATCTAGTAGTTCTGTTTCTATCAATGTTCATGAGATATAGTATTTTGTCAATGTATATAAGGGACACATACATTCACACATTATATATTAATAAATATCAATCATGTCCTATGAAATATACCCTAATTATTGTGAACAGAATTAGTCAATGTTTTGTGTAATAAATAAAAGTGTGTAACTCTTAGTATTGATTAAAAATAATATTAATGTATATGAACCATTACATGTGTATGTAGATAAGGACACCCAACAACACATATGAAGGTATATTTCCTATTGGCAACTCAAGTTCTCAAAATCTTGATTCTTTATATTACAAAAGTGGTACACCATCTGAAAGAGTCTCAATGTTCTATCAGTCTCCACCCATATAGCATGTCTCTTTTGTGTCCTATCAAATGATATCTCCCAACAATAGAATATATATTTAAGAATACTATCGTATAACATCAATGTTCGAATCTTAATGAGGAACTTCTATGACCTTTTAGTGTAATAGGTATCCTTAGGACATTATCAAATACAATTTCCCTCATAAGAATAATCATGATGTTATAAGAACTGTATTATTATTCAAAAACCATGAACACATGTAGTCATAATGTATAATGATTTTGGTTCTAAGGTAACTAAATTAATATACAGGCCCCTATATGGTTTTCTTAAAGAACCAAATTTTTTTAAATCATGCTACTTAAGAATTCCCATCATGAGTTTTCATCAATATTTGAAATTATTGTGATATAGTTGTAGATATCTAATGAATTCAAACATTAAGAATATGTGATTTTTGATGTTGGTTGTAAGAGGATTCAAATCTACTTGTGATATGGTTTTATATCTGGATGTACTTACATGAATTGTCCCTCTGTATATTCTATCCATGTAGCATATAACTTAACGTATTTAAGAAGTTCATGTGGCACTGTCTTCATGAACAATTCCTGAGTAGGGGAATTTATAATATCTTGATAAGGTTGATATATCAATTCACATGGATGATATTCAAATTGAATTTTATGGGGTAATTTACCAAGATTGGTAGTGGGTTCTATCCTAGTAGAGGAAATTCAATAAAATCTAATTTCATCAAGATCATGTAGACTTGTTTTCCTATCTCAAGGTTAGTTATATAGTTTAAATAATCAATTTTTAGTTAATTAGTCTCTTCTTATTAAAATAGATTCAATGTATGAGGATAATTTCTTCATCCTAAGAGTCTCCATTTCCATGTATATTACATATAACTAATTTATCATTATGTTTCCTCAACTTAACTAACATATATTTATATTAGTTAATATTTTAATCAATAAACAACGGTTAAAATTCTCTGGGTGGTGGATAGAAATTTTATATATCCATATGTTTTCATTTTTGATTAATTAATTTTATCTGGGTGGGTGAAAACCGAATGTTCATGGAATCTTCCATGTAATTATCATATCATTAATATTGGGTGTGTACACCCTCTTTGCATACAATAATGTGAATCAATTTATAAACCAATTTTCTCTAAATTTTTTCTTCTACATTAGTATTATATTCCAAATTATATATATAGTTGACATAAATAACATATACTAACATGAATTTTGTGACATTATTTAGTTTCTCATATATATCAGTGTAATATAGATCCTGATCATTTTTCATGTATGATTCATTGGGTAGTTCATAATCCTCTTTTACTATTGAATTTTTGGTAGAGTTATTAGGATTGTGAACCCAGTGACACTTTTAATTTTTCTCCCAATTATACCCTAGAAATGGGTTGTGGATGGTAATACCAAATGATACTCCCTTTCCATCTACTAAATTAAATCATAATAGATATAATAAATTAGGAAATGTCAGTAGGGGAATTGTGGGGCATTTATGGGGAATTTTTTTTCAATTTGGTAAATATTGAGTTTATTAATGTGTGGGGAGTTAAAATTCCACCATTACAATGATATATCTCTATCTTTGTTTTATTAAATCCTTATCTTATAATTTTTTTCATATTTAATGGATATAGGGGTGGTGATGTAGGTAAACATTCACCCATCCATGTGGGTGGTTATACTCTGGTGTTTTCTCTATAACATTATCCACTTATTGATTTAATTTTTAGGTTTACACTATATCATTATATAGATGAATAATTCTCCCTAAGTGAGGGGTACGTTCTATTAGATATGATTCCACTCTTGTTGAATTTATTTTCCTCACACTGGCCATGAATTTTATCTACAAAAAAGCTATGAGTAGAATTCTAACAAATGATCATTCTCTTCAAGACTGGCACTTGTGATCCTTAAGGTTGAAAAAATTTTATTGTACTAACCAACTATAAAGTAATGATCATAGAATTTATACTTGGACCACAAAAATAAAATTTCAAGCTACTTTCTTCAAGATGCCTATTGGTTTGCAAATGGAGTGAAGTGAAGTGATAGACATTTTCATAAATTTCTAATCTGTACGTTAGATGTGGTATCACATATCATTTGGTAGAGAGGATTTAAACTAATGAGTTATACACATTAAATGCATTCATGTTGATTTAAAATTTTAATATTTCAAGAAACTAATATGGTGAATAGGTCAATATAGTGACACATTTAATTTATTTCCTTGATATGTTGGGTGTGTTTCCCATAGGCTAGATACCAATATTTTAGATAATGAAAACTCTCTCACATGTTTCAATAGAGATAGGGTTTGTAATACACATTCAATAAACAATTAATTTTATACTAATAATGGGAAATTGGAAAAAATTAATGTTATTCTATCTTCATCCCATTATCTTCACGTAATAATAGAATTTTCTAAATCATCTGTGAATGGTACTTCAAACTAGTATAACCAAAATGGTAATTTACCTACTAATTATCCTGAGGGTGAGTTTATTCTAAATTCCACATGATACATATAAGTGTGTATTATAATAGGGAATTCAAGAATGGTTATCATTTCCTTAGGTTCACAATTCATTACGATGTTTCACTATTGATTGATGATGAAGTGTCTAGTGTATTCTAGTTCATGTTTCCAAGTGGAAATGGATATGATGTCCACTATAAAAATATAGAGACATTGTTAGGTTCCCTATGATAATAAGATTTTCACTATAAAGAGGGATTAAATAATAAACATTATAGGGGAGGACCTACATGGTTATTGATATTTAATTCATCATTTTTGGGTGGACCACACTGGTTAGATGCTTTAACATAGAGAGGGCCTCTTGACTTTACTTTATGTCGGTTTCCTTTATTTAGAGGGCCCCCACATAGAATATTATTTAATTTCACACAATGATGAGATCTTTTATGATCATTTATTTTTAATAGGTTGGTGATGGGTGATGTTGAGACCTGACCTCAGTAATCCTAGAGCCAATTCCTACTACCACTCCATTTGAATACTATACAGGGATTAATATACCAATGGACAAAAGAGTTTATAAGTATTGGTAAACCTAATATATACCCAAGTCATACATTACAACTAGATAGAAAAATTTAAATATAATTTTTTTTATTCTTAGTGAATAACATTATTCCATATAGCATAACCATGAATATCTTTCATAGTACACTTCATGTAATCTAGAGGAAAGGAAACAGAATATGGGTGGGTTAAAATTATTCTTATGGGTTATGCATAGTGGAAAAAATAATTAATTACTGAGAATAATAAATACGTAAAAGTAAACAATTGAACACATATTGTATGAAATAAATTAAATAAGAAGAAGTGTGTAAACAATAATGTAGGGTAAATAATTGAACACACATTCCATTTAAATTACCAGATATTGTATAATCAATATGAAAAGAATAAAATACGATCAAATAATTCAATATAAATAATTATTTGAGAATGATACATGACCCTGGATATTCTACCTAAACAAATAATGACATGGAATAAAAATAATTATGAAATACATATTGTTGGATGTATGTTCTATAAATATCTATCCTCATGATAGTTACTATCAAAATCTATCATCAAGAGACTTTATGTCTGTGGGTAGAAACCTGTTGTAAATATCATGATCTATCCTCAAGATAGTTATTGTCAAGATATGTTTTCCAGACATATTTAAACTACATTGAAACATACACGAAGTGTTTTCCACTAGAAAAATACATCCCATGAGACAACTGATGCATATTGGAGTTTACATTAATAGGGCCCCAACCCATGCACTATATTTCCAAAACATTCATCACTTATGGAATAATAAATTTTAATCATAAAAAATTTCCCCTATCAAATATCAATATTTTTTAAAGGATACACATTTATCGATATTTCCACAATAAATCATTGAAATTTTAAAGTAAATACCATATGTAAAAATTTTATATGGTTTATGAAATAATCATATCAATGATAAATAATGTGGATTTTTATAGGAGTTTTAGTTTATAATGATCACAATAAAGTAAATAGTTGGAAGGGAAGATAATGACAACAGAGATCATACAATGATGTGATTTTCAAAAATAACCATTATTAAGATAATCATAAGCTATCTAGAAAAATAAAAAGGATCGTGTCAATAAAATTTATACCCATTAGTGTAAGAATAAATGGTTGGAATTTATGAAATAGAAATACCATATAATATCTTTTAAAAAATTCTTGAGGAAAATATAATTCTTATTTAGGAAAACATAATACCTGAAAAATAACATTTAAATATATTACAAAAACGTATTTTTGGAAAATAATTTGATAAATAATTTTTAAAAAAAGTTAAAAAAATTTGTTGAAAATATATTTAGAAAACATGATTTTTTGAAGAAAAACCAATTTTCGACCGTGGAGAGAAATGAAGTCGGGTTTTCTTAAAAATATTTTATAAAACATTTTATGTACTAAAGAGAGGTAAATAGTAAATGTTCTTGAAAATAATCATGAATAAACAGAGGAAAATAAAATTTAATGTTCTATTAATCAATGATCATATAATTTTCGTCAATGAAAATTTATGTTTAAAAAATCCCGAATTAAATGATATTGTGAAGTAAACCCTTAAAATGATCATAGAATTTATGTGAGAACTAATCAACGAATAAATTATGTGTATAAACTATAAATTCACACAGAAAAGTATAAATTATTCCATATATTTAAAAATTCATTATATACATAATTATAGAATTTTGTTTACAATGAGAAAGCAATATAACCTAGTGAAAAGGAAATGAGCTTTGAAAATTCATTACCATTACGTAACATTATATTTAAATACCCTCAAATGAAATACTTCAAATTGAAACTCAAAATACCATGAATAATAAATAATTCAATATATTAAATAACCAAAGGAATTATATAGACCATATAAAAGCAATTAAGTGCATCATAATACAAAATGCCCCAATGAAATAAAATTAAGACGAAATACCATACCATACGCTCCCTTTTAGTTGAACACCAATTAACCTCATATATATTGGTTTTATGAAATTTATTAACTTATAAAATAAATATATTAGTAATGATTATACCATATATAGACCTTTTATCACATATTATAACACATTCATTTATAATCTTTTGTTATTTTCATAATTTCATGTGTTAATTTCCCTGTTTTCGAGTATATTTAGACATGTATTTTTTTCATTTACATTAATCATAATTTTAAAATATCCATAATATAAGACATGATTTAAAAACTATATACATTATTTATATTTTTTAGTGTAATCAATAATATTTACTAATAGTGAATTAAATACACCGTTCATAGAGACGGTATGGCATATGTAAACATGAATACTGTTTTGATTTTCTTGTCATTTTAATGAATGAAAATTAAATGATGTGTATTTATATTATAATTTCCATATCATATTAATTTACAATTTATCACACATTTTTATTAAAACCATATTTAATAAATTCCATGTAATTTGTTAATGAATCACATCGCTTTGAGTAGGCGGTAGTCCACACGTCAACAAATGATTTTATTGTATTCCCATAAAATGTAAAGGATGACGGTATGTGTTATATATTATTAATATAATCCTAAATATATTATAAATATCCTATATATCATATATATACATTAAATTCCATCATTATTCCCAACATTGAAACGTGGTAATGGAATAATTAATGATATCGGTTTGTGAGGTGGTTGTCCTCTATAAAAACGAACGATTATTGTGTTTCCAATTTTATAGAAGTGTGTTATAGTTTAGGTTATATCATTAAAATAAGAAATATTATTTTTTATATATACTTAATTTATTATATAATAAATTTATAAGAATAATTGAAGGGGTTGAGAAAGAAATAAAACAAAAATACTCTTTGACGAATGTTACATCTTCTTCAGGTAACTCCTTTTGGTTTATATTGAAAGACATCCTTGGTTTTAGTTATGTCCAAACCAAAGATTATATAATAAGAGGATGTATTTTTTATTTTATGTTTTTTGTTATTTTTTTATCTATGGTGGTTTTAGAGGTATGAATAAGAGGTAGAGTTGAGTGTCTTTTTATAGTGGAGGAAGATTGACATTCTTGTAAATACCAAAAGTAAAACACTCTTTGGAGGTATCACTTACATATATTGTCTATAAAATTAACCATATTCAATAAAATATGGGATGTGGTATAAATAGATCCATAAAATTTATTTTTTACAAGATTTTATTCCATTTCCCCACTTATGTTTAAAGTTTAGTCCCTAGGTAAACTTAATTTTACCTTAGTAGTTGTAATTAATTTTAATTTCATTCACTATAATTTTTGGAAAAAACTATGTTGAACCTAATAAAAATTATAAAATATTCTGGTAAAAAAATCAAATCCATTTTACAAATTAAAATGACATATGTGGATGAAATTAATTTAAAATTAATCCTGTACATGTGACTGGAAATCGAGGTTTTAAAATAAAAACGTCCAAATGTATGAAATGTTTATTTATATTTTTTAGAATAAATATGATTAAAATGCCCTAAATTAGATTAAAATATGTGTAAATGTACTATTTTTACATTAAAAAATAAAAAATATAATTTATCCTTATGAATTAGTTTAAAAAAAGTCGGTTTTTATTAAAATTCTTTATTTTTTACTATTATTTAAAAAATGAAACTTCTAGGAAAAATACCAAAAATTCACCATAATATAATTTTGACATTTTTATTTCAAAAATAGATTTTTTTTAAATTTAAAATAAATAATAGTTAAAAATTTCATTTTAAAAAATGTCTGCCATTAAAAGGCAGCAATACATCCTTTATAAAGATTTTACTTTTTTATGCATATACTAGGGTTTGTTCTTATCATATGCCAATAAAATTAATTGGATAAACGAAAAATATTTATTGAATATATAATATATATTTCATAAATATAATTAATTAATAGTAATTAATGTAATTTTTTAAGATAAAATTCCTTAGGGGCATAAAAATTGTTTTCCAATAAAGACATTTCCTTTTTATTTAATTAGTTTTTATTATCATTTATAATTAATTAGAAATCAATGAATTCAATAATATATTTTCATAATTTATTCAATTTTATTAATGGCAACCAATTTTATATATTTTAGATAATTATCATTTTAAATAATAATTTAAATATTTTTTAGTAAATCTCAGTCTTGTGTGTAGTGAAAGCTATCAATGAAACACATTATTTTGTGAAACACAAGATAACTAATTATTGCATTACTTTAATGATATAAAAAAGAATTAATTATTTTTAAAATATTAAATAAATCATAAATTCCATATAGGTTATATTCCTTTATATTATTGGAGTTTCAAATTATACACAATATCAAATAAAAGTTACTCTTATAATTTTTTAGATGTTACATTCCCCCAAAAAATAAATAAGTTGCATCCTGGTAATTTATGCTTGATCTCGATAATCTAGGGTTTTTAATTTTCAAATACCACTGTTGAAAAACTCACATAAAAAAATAGTAAATAAATTATCCACTTAATAAGAGAATGTGATAAGTATGAAGGTCTCATAAATAGGTTCTCAAGTAGAATAACATAGTTGGGAAATGAAAACTAGGACTGGAATAAAATCATAAATAACTATAGAGAGTTATTGTGGTCGTTGATCATTAACTACTTAATGATTAATGGAATGTTGAGGGCCTCAAATCCATAAATCTACAATGATTTAAAAGACCACTGGTTTAATAAAAATGATGTTATTAGGTCAACATTATATTTATATATCATTTTTTAAATGTTGAGTAATTATTTGAAAGCATATTAATATAAAGAAATTTAGTAGATATATTTTTATTTCAAAAAAACAATTTAATATTTTGGTTGTTCTTGGATAAATTTACAAAATTACCACATTAATTCAAGAAACAAATATCAACAAACAAACTCTTATTCCGGAAGCACTAAAATTTACTTTCAATGAATCATAAGATACATAAATGATTGAAAATTGTTTTTGTAAAGACCCGTAAATTTCAAGGGAATTTTTTTCTTAATTTTCTTTGAAATTTTACAAGAACGCAGTTTCTGACGGTACCTGATTCCAAGGCCCAGTGTGTCCGGAATCATTTTCTGAAGTTTGGCTCGGGTACGTTCAGTGAACGAACGAGCGGGTTTTTCTAACTTTTGAATCAGTGCTCGGAATCTAATTCTGAGGGCACCGATGGAATCGCAACGCCGGTACTTTCTTAGAAACGCCTCTTCCGGAGTTGCGTTTTCTCGGGTGTAGTTTTTAATTTTTGGGCTTTAAGTTAAGAAATAAAATAATGTGGTGCGACCACTTTATTTTTATTTCACTTAAGCCACCTAAAAGGCACTTAAAGCTTCTTAAGCTAGGTTAAAGCGGATAGGGTACAATTAAAAATATCCTACCCTCTTGGAATGATATTTGTGAGGTGGGGCCCGCACGATCCCCACCGTTTCTTTTCCACTACGTAACGCACCCGCGAAAACCCTTTTTAAATAATGTCAACTGGAGCGTTTTCTTTAACAAATAAATGCTCCTATTAATTTGGTGGTTTATTCGTTGAAATTTATTTTGTGAATTAATGGGTCGTTACTCAGGTTCTTTTTCGTTTGTTGGTATATAATAAAATAAGACCAACACTTTTCCTCTTCAGTGTTGTTCGTTGAGAGGATTTGACAAAAACATTAAGTCCTTCATCCTCCTTCGCGAAGAACGCGAAGAACGCGAAGAACACGAAGAACATGAAGAATGCCGGACTTCAACGAAAGGCGATGAAGAACAACGAACCCTCGTAGATCGACGACGTGACGCCGTGTTCCGCGACGCCAACGATTCTCCTCCTACGACGTTCTTCTGTGACGTTCCTTCTTCCGCGACAAACCTTCGAACATCCGTTTGAGGTAGGAGTTTACGAATCTTTCAAATTACTTTGTGGTTTTTTATACTTTACATGGATTTAATTCTTGTAAATTAAATCTGTGTGTTTCCTTTACCCCTCGGAGATCGTCGACGTGGCGTCGTATAACGTGACGATGCGACGCCCTTCTGCGATGCAACGATCCTATTCTCCCACGATGATCAATTCTGCGAAGAACACACATTCGATGAATTCGGCGAGGTAGGGGTTTGATTATTAAAAAAATCTTTGTGATTTATACCCACGACGGTTGTTGAACTTTTGTTGTGTAATTTTCTTTAAAACCGCTAACGTGGTGGGTGCGGACTAACGAACAAGTCCGAACCCACCGCACTTTTTCGTTCATGGTGCGCGGAATGGTGGACGATGACAAACAAGGATGAAATGGAGATTTGAGGGCCTGGCAGTGATGAATGGGACCCGAGAGGAGCCACGACGCAGACGGAAGTGGAATCGGACCACCAGACAAACTCCGGTGGCCCGCAGAACCCACCAGCGACGCGGGGCGCCGGCGCGGCGGCGCGAGGGCCAAAGGCGGCGGCCAGACAGACCCGCGACCGCGCGGGTCCGACAACACACGGGACGCAGCAAAGCCCCGTCCGCTAACCCAGCACGGCCTCACGTGGGCCGCGACTTCTCTTCCCGCGGGGACTTCACGCCCCGCGGCTCCCTTGCTCGGCCGCTCGGCCGCGCCGAGCCGACCCGCCGGCCTGGTCACACCCTGGCCGGGCCGAGCCGCCCTGGCCGGGCCTGGCCATGCCAAACCGGGTCGGACCCGGACCCAGGTCGGGTCGAACCGGTTTGGTCCCACCCAGGGGGGGTTTGGGCCGTGTCGGTCCAGGCCCAGACCCCCCGACTCCGGACGTTTTCGGTCTTTTGCTCATAACTTGAGCTACCGGCCTCCAAACAACACTCCGTCAACGGAGAGGCAATCCTTGGATCCAGACGGTCATTTCGGTTTATCACACTAAAGGTTTCAGAGTACTTTGGGTTCGGCCGGGTTGGTTCGTACACGAAACTAACCGGGCCCTCGGAGTGGAAACACTCATATCATGAGCTTCAGACGTCCGATTGACATGCCGTCGAATTTGTTGAATTCCTCTAAGTGAGACGGATCTTTTTTCATACTCCTCCTGAGGTTTGGACATAGACGGAGTACGGTCGAGTTGGTTTTTCCTTAAAAACCAACCAGACCACTAGGATGAAAAGGCCAATAACTTTCAGACCGAGCATCCGATTGACGCGCCGTCTGTTGCGTTGAGTTCCTGTTGACGATATGGAACTTTTGGATACATCAACTCTGGACTATGTGTCAGTTGATGTACCAGCCTCTCGGCTTGTGGACCGAACCCTCCCGAACGAGCTTTCTATGTGCGGAACCCTAGAGCTGGCTCCGACTACTACTGTGTCGATGATGACTGTACGGAGATCCTACAGTACATCATGGGATACGTCAACTCTGGACTACATGATAGTTGATGCATCTACCTCTTAGCTCATGGAGTGGACCCTCCCGGAACGAGCATGCTATGGGAGAAAAATCTAATCCTGGTTGAGACTTGACGGCGGCTAATCGAACAACTCGGTGTGTTACGGATAGCCCATAGTGGGAAGCGCTTGGTTGTAGCGGCAGACCCACAGCGTTGGAGCGATTGGTTGTAGCGGCAGACCCGCGGTACTCAACAGAAGGAGTACCTCTAGAGGCTATGAGGGGGAGCGCTTGGTTGTAGTTGTAGACTCACGACGGAGGACCTCTTGGTAGTAGGAGCACAGGGGAGTGCTTGGTTGTAGCGGCAGACCCACGACGGAGGAGCACTTGGTTGTAGCGGCTAACACTTGGTACTCCACAGAATGAGTACCTCTAGGTTCTATGAGGGGGAGCGCTTGGTTGTAGTGGCAGACCCATGGTGGGAAGTGCTTGGTTGTAGCAGCAAGCCCACATTACTCGATAGGTGGAGTACTACAGCAGTCCAAGGTTAGAAGGATGCTCTTGGTTGTAGCGGCATAACCACTGTACTTGATGGAGAAGGAGTTTCCCAATAACTATGGTTTCAACTTCATGATTGATCCTATGTGGGTCATTGCGGGGGTTATTACCTACCGATCCATTGTGGGTCTGACGGCTTAGATGAATCAGTGGCTACATCTGATCATCTCTATCGTCTTACGAAGAAGTATATCCTGTGTGAGATGAATACTGTTTACTCTCTTTTGTGGATTGTGTTGTGCTATCCTATGTGGATTATGTTTTTCTTTCCTTTTTGGATTGTGTTGTGCTATCCTGTGTGGATTTACATTTTGCTTTCCTGTGTGGACTGGTTTGTACTTGAGCTCGGATGTTGGAGCCGAGCGAGAATTAATGACTTAGGTATATGTATGGGCATATACCTAAGCAGTGGTGGATATTACTTCGTGATTGTAGCTTTCCTTTTTGGTTATACTTTTTGGATTCCGGGAGTCCATCAGGGGTCTCAGGGGTCCCTACTAAGTAGCTTATACTCACCCCTGCACGGGCTATGCCCGCACTACGTTGTGTTGGTTGCAGACGACGGACAGCGCTGATCGCGGTGGAGGCTTGCGGAGCAGGACGGTACCTGGAGGTGGACCACTGGGCGGGGTGGACTCGAAGCGGATGGCTAGACCGAGGAGTTGTGGAGGCTATCTGTAATCACCCTTCAGGTGGGACTTCTAGAGGACAGCTCGACATTGCGGCATTTCCTTTCAGTTGTACTTTATAGTTGGGCTTGTATTTCCAGCCCCCTTTACTTTCACACACTTACTGTTGTACCAGTTTTTACTTAGTTTTTAACTTTTCCTCTTGCTTACTCTGTGGGTCTTGTTTACATTACAATGGCAATTCCTTGCCTTTTTACCGGGATTTACGCCTTGGTGCTAGTCGCCAGCCCCTGGCCTATGTAAGGCGGGCTTGGGGTAGTCACGACACGGGCCCCGAGGACGGATTGTGACAAATTGGTATCAGAGGAGTTCAGTTCTACCACAGACTGTGATCTTTTTCTATGTGAAGCAATAGTGTTTAGCGTATTGAGTGTGGTTATCAGTCCAGGGAGCCCAGTGTTGGTGCGGCGGCCGAAGTATCCGTACACCAGGACCCTGACTTCTGATTTCTGACATAATGCACGAAAACATTGATTGCGTGTGTGTTTCAAGTTTTCATTGTGATTACTTTGTATCAGCTCACCAGGTATATTGTTCTGACCATGGAGCACCTGTTTCCTTTCAGGGTGGCCTCATGATGGCAGCCAGCTAGGGTTCCGAGAGTTGTGCGTGACGACAGCCCGCCGAGCGACGAGGCCTCGGTACAGGGCCCATTGACAGCAGAGGCACCGACGGTACCTCTACCCACCGAGCCACCGATGCTTCCAGCACCAGTGACCGCCCAGGTTCCGCGGGGAGACTGACCTCCAGGCAGCCGAGGACTGGCTAGAGGCAGTGGTATGAGTTTTTCGGCTAGTGAGGACACCAGCAGACCTCATGGTGATCCTAGCAGCGAGCCTACTACAGGAAGCAGCGGGCCGATGGTGGAGCCTGATGCTCCAGGTGCACGATGAGGCATCTCTCCTCTGGACAGACTTTGAGTGCCTCTTCCACTCAGAGTTCGTCCCGGCCACCCTCAGTGCGGTGTGCATCCAAGAGCTTCTTCAGCTACGGTAGGGCAGCTTGACGGTCACCCAGTACTCGGAGAGATTTACCGATCTCTCGCGCTACTCGACCGACATTGTACCAGACCCATTCTTCCGGGCATGGACCTTTGATCAGGGATTGAGACATGAGATCTGGGCATTGCTGATCTCCCTCAGCATTCCGACTCAAGAAGGAGTATTGGAGCGAGCCCTCTTAGTGGAGAGTTTCCTTGCTGAGTAGTCTCTAGCAGCAGGACCCACCACTAGCCGGCATGCGGCAGAGTCTTCTGCAGTGGGCAGTAGACAGATGACACATGGGTCCAAGAGGACTAGACCTACCAGTGGTCGACCGCATGACATAGGATCTATTGTGTGAGGCACCCGGGGTGGACAACGACTTACCATGAGCGGACAGTGTTACTCCTGCGGCGGGGTTGGTCACATGGCTCGTGACTGCCCGACCCGCCATACGGATGACCAGCAGATGAACGAAGAACATCCCAGGCAGAGGCAGAGGTTCGTCGAGGCGGATCACATGGAGCAGGAGACCGTGGCAGGGGAGCTGGCCATGCAGCTGAAGGTGGACGACCCTTCGAGGTGTTGCCACCACCACCACCAGGAGGTCCACCACGACCACATGGAGTTGGTGGACTTGGGAGAGCTCAGCTTTAGGTAGCTGAGGCCTTCGATCATGGAGCTCTTGGAGCAAATGGATAGGAGCGGAACCAGTGGATACGTCTTTTGTACTTCTAGTTCCTTGTTGCAGTTGTGTAGTGTCTTTGTATTATGAGCTGAAATAATAAAAGACGCAAACCTTTGTGAAGTTTTCATTCTTGTCCTCTTTTGTGTTGTTACTAAGAGGTTCTAGTTTAGACTGTTGACTTGACTCTCACTTGTGAGACATCTACTGGAGGAGACCCAGTTACCACACACTGATGCCGACAGTGTGACTCAAACTTTGGAGGCAAGAGTCACGGTTGGATCTCTTGGTAGTAGCGTCGAGGCCTTACGATGTCATCCTTGGAATGGAATAGTATCATCTATGTCAGGATTGACTGTATTAGGCGAAAAACGTGGTTCATCCAGCGGATGAGACCGGATTTCTCTTCTCAGCAAAGAAGGAATCTCAGCAGCTCTTGTAGGACCAGAAGGGTCCAAGTCATCCATGAGCGGATGAGGACAGATCAGAGCTGGCAAAAGTAATGTGCTGACAGGAGACGGAGGCCACTAGAGTTCGAGGATGGCGACCACGACTTCTTACGTGTCGCACCTCGACGTGGATTACAGAGATTTGCCCGAGGGGGCAATTGTCTCCACGCTTCATCGGACCATTTCAGGTCCTCAGTAGGATTGGCGAGGAGTCTTATCGTCTGGCTCTACCACCCTAGTTGCACCGGGTGCACGACGTCTTCCACGTATCTCAGCTGAGGAGGTACATGCACAACCTGATGCATTTCTTTGACTATGGAGAGGTGGGAGTTGATGATGGGGCGACTTTTGCGGAGGTCTCGGTGGAGATCGAGGATCGACAGGAGCGGGTCCTACCTGGACGGTCGATTACTCTAGTGCGCGAGATGGAAGCACGGGAACCTCCAGGTGAGCACATGGGAGCAGGAGGCATAGATGAATGCTCAGTACCGCCTTTGTATCCCTAAGATTGTAGTGAAGCATTACGGGGATGTAAAGCCCTGTGGTGGGAGTAATGTAAAGACCCGTAAATTTCAAGGAAATTTTTTTCTTAATTTTCTTTGGAATTTTACAAGAATGCAGTTTCTGATGGAACCTGATTCCGAGGCCCGGTGTGCCCGGAATCATTTTCCGATGTTTGGCTCGGGTACGTTCAGTGAACGAACGAACGAGTTTTTCTAACTTTTGAACTGGTGCTCGGAATCTAATTCTGAGGGCACCGATGGAATCACAGTGCCAATACTTGCTTAGAAATGCCCCTTCAGGAGTTGCGTTTGCTCGGGTGTGGTTTTTAATTTTTGGGCTTTAAGTTAAGAAATAAAATAAAATGGTGCGAAAACTTTATTTTTATTTCACTTAAGCCACTTAAAAGCCACTTAATGCAACTTAAGCTAAGTTAAAGTGGATATGGTACAATTGAAAATATCCTACCCTCTTTGTAGGATATTTGGGAGGTGGGGCCCGCACGAGCCCCACCATTTCCTTTCCGCTAAGTAACGAACCCGTGAAAACCCTTTTTAAATAAATCAACTGGAGCGTTTTCTTAAAAAAATAAATGCTCCTATTAATTGGGCGGTTTATTCGTTGAAATTAATTCTGTGAATTAATGGGTCGTTACCTAGATTGTTTTTCGTTTGTTGGCATACAATAAAATAATACCAACACTTTTCTTCTTGAGTGTTGTTCATTAAGAGGATTTGATAGAAACCTTAAGTCCTTCATCCTCCTTCGCGAAGAACGTGAAGAATGTGAAGAACGCAAAGAACGCGAAGAACGCCGGCCTTCAATGAAAGGAGACGAAGAATGCCGAACCGTTGGAGATCGACGACGCGATGCCGTGTTCCGCGACGCCAACGATTCTCCTCCTGCGACGTTCTTCTGCGATGTTCCTTCTTCCGCGACAAATCTTCGAACATCCGTTTGAGGTAGGAGTTTACGAATCTTTTAAATTCCTTTGTGGTTTTTATACTTGACATGGATTTAATTCGTGTAAATTAAATCCGTGTGTTTTCTTTACCCCTCGTAGATCGTCGACGGGACGCCGTATACCACGATGACGCGACGCCCTTCCGCGACGCGACGATCCTCTTCTCCCGCGACGATAAATTCTGCGAAGAACGCATGTTTGACGACTTCGGCAAGGTAGGGGTTTGATTCTTTAAAAAATATTTTTGATTTATACCCGCGACGGTTGTTGAACTTTTGTTGTGTAATTTTCTTTAAAACCGCTAACGCGGTGGGTGCGGACTAATGAACAAGTTCGAACCCACCGCACTTTTTCGTTCTTGGTGCGCGAAACGACAAACTATGACAAACAAGGCTGCAATGGCGATTTGAGGGCCTGACAGCGAAGAATGGGACCAAGGAGGAGCCACGGCGCAGACGGAAGTGGAATCGGACCACCGGAGCAACTCCAGTGGCCCGCGGAAGCCACCGGTGGCGCGGGTTGCCGGCGCGGTGGCGCGGCAGCGGCGGCCAGCCAGACCCACGACCGCGCGGGTCCGGTGACACACGAGAGGCGGCAAAGCCGCGTCTGCTGACCCAACGCGGCCCCACGTGGGCCGCGGCCTCACTTCCCACGGGGTCTTCAGGCCCCGCGGCTCCCGTGCTCGGCCGCTCGGCCGGGCCGAGCCGACCCGCCGGTCGGGTCGCGCCGAGGCCGGGCCGCGCCGCGCCGAACCGGGTTGGACCCAGAACCGGGTCGGGTCGACCGGTTCAGTCCGACCCAGGGGGTTTGGGTCGGGTCGGTTCGGGCCCAAACCCCCCGTCTCCGGACGTTTTCGGTCTTTTGCTCATAACTTGAGCTAAGGGCCTCCGAACGACGCGCCATCACCATAGATGTGATCCTTGTATCGTGGCGGTCATTTCGGTATGTCACACTCAAGGTTTCGGAATACATTGGGTTCGGCCGGGTTGGTTCGTACACGAAACCAACCAGACCCTCGAAGCGGAAATTCTCATAACTTGAGCTTCGGACGTCCGATTGACGTGCCGTCGACATTGTTGAATTCCCCTATGTTAGACGGATCATTTGGGTTACTCCGCCCGAGGTTTGGACGCAGGCAGAGTACGGTCGGGTTGGTTTTTCCTTAAAAACCAACCGGACCCCTAGGACGAAAAAGCCAATAACTCTCAGACCGAGCGTCCGATTGACGCGTCGTCTATTGCGTTGAGTTCCTGTTGACGATATGGAACTTTTGGATACATCAACTCTGGACTATGTGTCAGTTGATATATCAGCCTCTCGGCTCATGGAGCGGAACCTCCCGAACGAGCTTGCTGTGTGCGGGAACCCTATAGCTTGTTGCGACTGCTAGTATGATGACGACAACTGTACAGATAACCTCAGTGGATTCGACAGCGATGATGATGAAAATAGTATGGGAATCCTCCGTGTTTTCGGAAGTGACCACTACGGTACATCTTGGGATACGTCAACTCCAGAATGCATGTCAGTTGATGCATCGAACTCTTAGCTCGTGGAGTGGACCCTCCCAGAACGAGCATGCTGTGGGCGAAAACTCTAAAGCCAGTTGAGACTTGACGACAGCTGATCAAACGACTCGGTGTTTTACGGATAGCCCATGGTGGGAAGCGCTTGGTTGTAGCGGCAGACCCACGGCAGTGGAGAGCTTGGTTGTAGCGGCAGACCCGCGGTACTCAACAGAAGGAGTACCTCTGGAGGCTATGAGGGGGAGCGCTTGGTTGTAGCGGCAGACCCACGATGGAGGAGTGCTTGGTTGTAGCAGCACGAGGGAGCTCTTGGGTTTAGCGGCAGACCCACGACGGAGGAGCGCTTGGTTGTAGCGACTGACCCGTGGTACTCAACAGAAGGAGTACATCTAGGGGATATGAGGGGGAGCTCTTTTTTTGTAGCGGCAGAACCATAGTGGGAAGCTCTTGGTTGTAGCAGCAAGCCCACAGTACTCGATAGGTTGAGTAATACATCAGTCCAAGGTTAGAAGGAAGCGCATGGTTGTAGCGGCATAACCACTGTACTTGATGGAGAAGGAGTTTCCCAATAGCTATGGTTTCAACTTCACGATCGATCCTATGTGGGTCATTGCGGGAGTTAGTATCTACAGATCCATTGTGGGTCCGACAGCTTAGATGAATCAGTGGCTACATCTGATCATCTCTATCATCTTACGAAGAAGTATATCTTGTGTGAGCTAAATCCTGTTTACTCTTCTTTGTGGACTGTGTTGTGCTATCCTATGTGAATTACGTTTTGCTTTCCATTTTGGATTGTGTTGTGATATCCTATGTGGATTTTCGTTTTCTTTCCTGTGTGGGATGGGTTGTAATTAAGCTCGGATGTTGGAGCCGAGAGAGAATTAATGACTTAGGTATATGTATATGCATATACCTAAGCTGTGTCGGATGTTACTTCGTGATTGTATCTTTCCTTTGTGGTTATCATTTGTGGATTCTGGGAGACCATCGGGGGTCTTGTGGTCCCTACTGTGTAGCTTATACTCACCCCTGCACGGGCTCTGCCCGCACTACGTTGTGTTGGTTGCAGACGACGGACAACGCTGATCGCGGTGGAGGCTTGCGGAGCAGGATGATACCTGGAGGTGGACCACTGGGCGGGGTGTACTCGGAGCGGATGACTAGACCGAGGAGCTGTGGAGGCTATATGTACTCACCCTTCATGTGGGACTTCTAGAGGACGGCTCGACGCTACGACTTTTCCTTTCAGTTGTACTTTACAGTTGGGCTTGTATTTCCGGCCCCCTTTACTTTCCTGCACTTACTATTGTACCAGTTTTTACTTAGTGTTTAACTTTTCGACTTGCTTACTCTGTGAGGCTTGTTTACTTTACAAAGGCAATGCCTTCCCTTTTTACTGGGATTTATGCCTTGGTGCTAGTCGCCAACCCCTGGCATATGGAAGGCGGGCTTGAGGTAGTCACGACACGGGCCCCGAGGACGGGTTGTGACAGTTTTAGTATGTCTCTCTATATTTTCCAAAACAAATATGTTTAATAAATTATTCTCCAAATAGAAACATAATTCTAATGGTGAAAATTTAATATGTATTCGTCTAATTGTTTAACTAAAAACAATGTCATATTTACTAGGACATTGTATAGGCCATTTGTAGAAGTGAAACCCTTATCATCCTTTGGTTATGGGTTCAAGGCCCACTACAATACTGAATGTGACATGTTTTCATCCTACCTATGGGCTATACCATTTATAAATTACAATAATATAAATAAATTAATGTTTCTAAAAATTAAAATGGATATTCTTAAAATTTAATCCCTAAATAACATTTTCCTACGGTTTTCAAAAAAAATTATTCTTATTTATCAATTTTTAATAATATTATTTTATTATTATTAAAAGTTCCTTAATGATTGTATTAACCGAAAAGAATACCAATACCTTTACAATTATATCAATAAAAATGTAAAGGATTTATTCCAGAAATAACTTTTCTAATACAAAATTTATTAAACTAATGGGTTGGATTTCTAAAACTCATCTTAAATGTCATTAATCTTTGTATAATAACACCACATAAAACATAAAAATTTGAATAAGTCATTTAACATTTCTTCAATATTGAAATCATATATTCATGATACTCTCTTGTCAGGGATTTATTCTTTAGAAAGACTACGTGATAGGTTCCTTACAAAAACATTAAGATGTTGTTCTATACATATCCTTATTTTCTATAATACTATTGTATTTTATAATCTATAATTTCTTATATCTAGTTCACAAGGGTTATACTAAAATTATTTTGATACCAATAGTAGTGACCTAACCTCAGTAAGACCGGAGGTGTGGCATATTACCATTATATTAGTATATTATACCCGGATTGACATCCCGAAGGACAGAAAACTATAATAATATGGGTATACTAGATAAATATTTTTGACTTACATTATAGATATAGACACTAATGACAACATATTTTTTATATTATTGTTTGAGAATAACATTAATTCATATAGAATATCATTGTTTTTATTTTTTAGTAAACTTAATATAATATTGGTTAAAGAAAACAAAATAATTTGAGTTTAAATTATTAGTAAGGATTAAGTATAGTGAAATAATAAAGATTCAATGAGAATAAATAATTTGGAATGTTAAATTACTTAACACATATTCCATGTAATAAATAAACTAAGAGGGGGTGTGTATACAATATGGAAAGGTATGTATCAGAAAAAAAATTCAATTTAATTAAATATATAGTTCATAATCAATATGTAATGAATAAAATATTATTGAATAATTCCATAAAAACAATCAAATGACCTTCAAACTTGACAATGGATATTCTAACTAATCAAATAATCACTTGAAATAAAATTAGTGACAAACTTAATAATGTTGTACATCTAGGATATCAAGATATACCCCCAAGATAGTTACTATCAAGATATATCCTCAATAATGTTTATGTATGTGGGTAGAAACATGTCAGAACTATCAAGATCTATCCTCTAAACAGATGTAAACTACTAGGAAATAAATTTCAAGGTTTATTTTCCAACTGAATTCATCCCATGGGAAAACCGATGTATCTAAGGGATTTATTTTATCAGTTGTGAACCCATGTACAAAGGACTAAATCATTCCTCATATATTGAATAATAAATTTTAATTATTAACAGTGTTTCAAACCAAATATCTGTATTCAGTAAAGGATAAACATTTTTCAATTTATACACAATAAATAATTTTTACTTTAAAATTATACATCATATGTAAAAAAGGTTATGTGGTTTAGGCAATAATCATATCCATGAAAAATAATGTCAATATTTAGTAAAAATTCAACATTTAATAATCACATGAAATTGAATAATTCAATGGGATGTTAATTACTACAAGAATGAATGAATGAGGTGATTATCAATAATATTCATGTTAAACAATCATTACCCATCCATAATAAATAATGATGATATCAATAAAATTTATACAAATTCGAGTAATAATAAAGGGTAGTTTTTATTGAAGAATTACAAATACCATAAAATATCTTTAAAAACATTCCAGAGGAAAATATCTTCTTTTTTTAAAAATATTTTCAAAAAATATTTGATAAAACAATTTTAAAAACCTAAAAAAATTATTAATGGTAATAAATAATTTTATAAATAATTTTTAAATTTTTAGAAAACATTTTTGAAATTTTTTTGAATAAATATGGTTCTGTGAATAAAAACTGATTTATACCAAAGATTGAAATGAAGTCGGGTTTTGTTAAAAAACTATAAAAAATTTATATACAAAGGGTGGTAAAATTGTATAAATATATGTAAATGATAATGAATAACCCTTGGATTAAAAATTAAATGGTGTATCAACTAGTGATCAAATAATTTCTTTCAATGTAAATTCAAATGTAAAGAATTCCGAATAAAATGATATTGTAAAGTAAACCCTTAAAATGGTCATAACATTGATGTGAGAATTAATCAATGAATTGATTATGTGTATCAACTATAAAGAAGGATAAAACAATTTAATATATAAAAATATATGTTCAAAGTCATTATACTCATAATAATACAATATTAATGACAACAAGGATGTAATATAACCCAATGAAAATGAATTTAGTTATGAAATTTATTTACCATTTGGTAACATTAGTATCAAAAACCATTAAATTAAATAATTAAAATTGCAATTAAAAAACCCATAATAATGAATTATTAATTTTATTAAATTAAAAATATATTTATATACACCAGATAAAATTAATTAGGTGTACAATATTACAAAATGCCTTAATTAAATGAAATTGAGATGAAATCCATTACCTTACACACCCTTTTAGTGGAATGTTCGTTAACCTCCTTTATAATGGTTTTAATAATTTTATTAGTTAATAAAATAACCATATTATTATTTATGATATAATATATAGTCATTTTATAAATAATTACAACCCGTTCAATGATTATCTTTTATTATTTTCGCAGTTTTAGTTGTTAATTGCCTTGTTTTTACAGTATGTTTTAACTTGTTATTTTGTTCCTTTTTATTTGATTATGATTTCATAATATATTAACTTAAAAAAATATTATAAAATTATATAAATTAATTATATTTATTTTTAGATTAATCCATAATATTTAGTTATAGGAAATTATATACATTGTTCTTGGAGACGGTATGTCGTACATACGCATAAATGTTGTTTCCATTTTCCTATAAAATTAAAGAAATAAATGAAAATAAAATATATATATTTATGTTATAACAATAGTATAATATTAATTTAATATTACCCACAAAAGATATGAAAACTATCCATAATGCATTCTAGGTAAAGTGTGAAAGAATCACATCACTTTGAGGAGGTTGTAGTTCACACATCCACAAATGCTGTTATCATATTCTAACAAAATGGAAAAAATGAAGGTATGTGTTAAATAATATTTCTAGAAGAATAAGTACATTATAAATACAATATATATCATATATAAATAATAAATCAATCATTATTCTGGAACTTTAATGGTGTTAATGGATTAACGAATGACATCAGTCCGTGCGGTGGTAGTCTGCCCTACACACGAACAATGATTGGGTATCCCATTTTATTGAAGTGCGTGAATGTGTAGATCATAACACTAAAATAAAACCATCATATTTTATTTAATATACGGAGGTTATTATATAATTTATTTATAAAAATAATTTTTTGGTGGAGAAATAAATAATTCAAATGTGCTAATTGAAGAACGTTATGTCTTCTTCGTGTAACTCCTTTTGGGTTATAACAAAAGAATTACATGGTGTCAATTATACCAAAAAAATATTCTAGGATTATGGGAGGTATTTTTGGAGTTTACTTTTTGGTATTTTCTAGACCACTGTTGTTTTATTTGTTTGAATAAGCAGGAGGGTTGAGTAACTATTTATAGTGGAGGGGGAGTGACATTCAAGAAAATAGAAAATGGTAAAAATTCTTAAGAGGTCCCTTATACATCAAATTCCTCTAATAATGAACCATTATCTATTATATATGGGATATTATGTAAATATTTCCTAAAAATGGGATTTGTAATTGATTCTGAGTTAATTTTCCACTTATGATTATAGTTTAGTCCCTTAGTAAGCTTAATTTTACATTAATCTGTGCAATTATTTTTATATTATTTAACTAATATTTTCTGAATAAATATTAACATTGATATAAATTATAAATTATTATTATTATAAATATTTAATTCATTTTTCCAAATTCAAATCACAAAAGTGGCAGAAATTAATTTCAAATTAATTCTACAGACGGGGTAGGGAAACATGTTTTTAAAGTAAAAATGTAAAAAAAGTTTAACATGTTTTTTAAATTAATTAAAAATAAAAATGATTCAAATGGAATAAATTGGTTCAAAAGATTATTAATTTAAAATTTTATACTTTAAAAAATTTAATATATAATTAACATTTTTAAATTATATATATGAAAAGTCTAATTTCAATTAAAATTCTGTACTTATAACTATTTATCAACAAATGAGACTTCTCAAAAAAATAAAAAAAAAATTGACCCTAAGATAATTTTTAAATTATTATTTAAAAACTGAAGTTTTTTTCATTATGTAAAATTTATGAAACTTCCAATTTTTTAAAACAAGTGCACTGTTAATTATTGACACAACTACCTTTATAATCATACAAATTTTCATGACTTAAAATGGGTTTTCCCATATCTTCTTCCTAAAAAATAATTTTGATGATTTTTGAAAATATTTTTGAAAATATATGATATATATATTTCATTAATATCATTCATTAACATTAATTGATGGCATTTTTTAAATTGGGGCATAAACAAATTTTTTTTATAAAAGCATTTCTTTTATATTAAATTGGTTATTATTTAAATTTCTAATTAATTGGTTACCAAGGTGTAAGATCCCTGATCTTTTCATGTACGTATGTCTATTTTTTTCTTGGGATCATAGGTTGGTATGTCTTTTTCAGAGACAGATATCATTTTTGGGGGAAAATGATAGGAATATTAAGGATGTATTCTCGTTTGAATTAATAGAGTATGAGTATAAATGATACAAAGGGTAAATATGGGTTCTTTATAAGGTGGGAAGATTTAAAGGAGGATTAAAGAGATAAAGGAAATTTTTTCTGAAAATATAGTTGAAAAACATTTGCAGGTCATGTAAAGGTACTACACATTGTGTAATGATTCATGGGTTTTAATTAAATTAATCCTAGGCGATGGGTTTTTAGGAAAATACCATTAAAAATATATACATGATTTGTAACCGAATTAAACATCATGAAAATTCTTAACTTTTTGTTTTAAACATTCAATGTAGCTGAAAGTTTCTCAATTTCACTACCGCTCCTCTCCTCGCTACACTAGGGAGTTCTCCTGACAATGTTTTGTGTAAAATCCCCTTTCTAATGTCTCGTTTGGGTCAGAAAGACCTATTAATTGGTTTTGGATGTGTTTTATAATTATTTTATTCCTTCTAAAACTTATTATCATAAAATACCTTGGTGAACAACATTTTTGGTTTTAATATTGATCAATTTTAATCTACGAATCTCTTTTCAATCACCCTCACCTTATTCCTCTTGATGTTGGCCAAAGGAAGCATTCTTAGATCGTTGATAAAAGGTAGGGGTCTGAATATTAACCCTATGGTTTTCTAATTTACAATTTTATGAAATATCATGATCGCTCAAGTGATATGTGTGCCCAAATTGAATAATTAGCAAGTGGAATTATTTCATGATTATCCTTTGGTTCTAGATGGAATTGTAATTGTCAAATAGATTAAATTATGTTTAGAATGAAATGTTTCCAAGAGTGATTTATTATTATAGAATCCATAAATTGTGGCATGTTTCTTATTTATATAATTATTAGTAAATTTCAGATTTAATTTCATGTGGAATGTGGAGGAATAATGGAAATTCACATAATTAACCATTTAGATATATGATGTGATATTGGGATATCCAAGATGTATGATAGGAATTGTGTTCCATGCCAAGATGATTATATAATGGGATGGACCATGAACATTCCCATGTATATGATGTAATGATGATATTTAGCATGCTTATACCAATTCAATATTGTAATTCTTATTGGTTTTTAAAATGTTGTAATGGTTATAGGGATTTGATCGAGATTGATTGTTGTAACTAAAATGTTGGTATATGGTCATGGTTGGAATGATCATAAGAGTTCCCCAAGAATATTATAGATTGGAACTGAATAATGTTTTTTACCTTGGTTACATTGTTGTTGTTTTCATGGTTGTATTACATGATTAGATATATTCTGGCATGGCACCGAAGTTGGTTATTTCCCTTGCTTACATGGTTGTGGTTTGAATAGTTGTAAGACTTGATCATAGATATTCCAAAACTGATTTAATGAAGGTTGTTGTGTTTATATAATTATTTAATTAATTAGTACATAGGTTTATCACATTATTTCATACACTACTTATCATATTAGTTTTGTTTAGACACATTGTTGTAGACCTATTGAGTTATATTCACATCCTATTTAAGATGTTGTTTGGAACCGAAGCAGATTTCATTGATGTAGGTCTTAACAATGGAAAATGATCATGCCATTTATTTCTTGTTTGTTGTAGGGATGAATTTTGGATATGGGACTGACAAGGGGATTAGGGCCTAAGACTCTGAGTCTTTTATTGAGTTTTCTAGTCTTTTTCATTCATAGTTCTGGAAAAAAAATTAGACACATTACAGTATATCATTACATTATTTCTTTATTATTATTATTAGATAATTCTGTTGGAATTTATTGTTATATTCTAATATGTATTTACATGATTATTGTTTATGTAATTTTTATTATTTTTTCTAATTATATAACATTTTATACTAGGTGGTATAGTCTCCAAAATATACAGTTGACCCCGCTATTTCTAGTTGGTAGCCTATATTGTATGGGGAGGCATGTTTGTGGTCTTCTAACCAACCATTTTTGGCTACATGGGAGATTGCCAGATTGGGGGATGTTAAAATGCTTTGTCAAAGGAGAACGTTTTATTTTATTTTAACATACAGTTTAGGGAATGGTATAAAGGATACAAGGACATGCGATGACTTGGCAAAGAGATTATTCCTGGGATAATCAAACCCATGAACGGGGGAAATATGAGTACATAGGTAAAGAATTGATGTATATACTATATGATTTTTTACTATTGATGTAACTTCATCTTTGGTGATTTACATGTTGTGTGAGGTAATCATTTTATGATCTTACTATTTCTTAATATTTTTACATGTGGCTTGGTATCATGTGAGCTGAGAACACAAGGATCATAATAAGCATATATGGATATATTGACATGTGTTGTTTATGATAGGGACATATCTATTTTTTCAAGAAATATATACTTGTCTATTGAGCTATAATAAGAGTATTTGTTCACTAGGTAATTTAAATGAGTTTTCATTTCATACTAAAATAATTGTTAGATGTGTCTAGAGAGAATAAGAGTTAGGGGTTCTCAATTACCTTCACCTTTTATGGTTGATCTTTTTCTTCTGGATACTTCTCTATGTTGTTTGTTTTTTTTATAGAACAAATGACTCCTTTTCAAATTACACTTGATAGTTAAGAGGGTGGAAATTATCATGTTCCTAATGCAGATAAAACAGAACTTCTTATTGTTCCTGAGGAGAAGATAAATGTTTAAATTTTCAATAGCTTCCTAAGGGTCATGTGATCCATGGAAAGAGATACTATTTGCACCGTTCCTTTTATTTATAATAAGAAAAGATAGTTCAACCTTCAGAATCTGCCTATGTTTACTAGGGATAGGGGACCCTAAGTAGTTTAGTTCTAGATTTAGTTTGTCCAAAAAATATTCAAGCATCTTGAGACACCTGTAGAAATGATGGTAAAGCTTGTTATGTATATTCATCAATGACCTTCCAATAATTGGTGGGATATTCTGGTGGATGATGGGTAGTAGGATGAGCTATCTTAGACGTTAATTTAGATGATGTTTGTGATCCATTTCAATCGTGAAGCCTTATGGGTTGAAAAGATCATGAGTTTATGTATATAATGCAGGATGGTTTTTCAGTGACGGACTATGTTGAATATTTTACGAACCTACAACACATTACATCATATTTGGTAATTGATGAGATCTCTAGGGAGAGACATTCCAAGAAGGTCTTCATTATGAGATCAGGCCACATGTAAACATTTTCTATTCAAATAGTTGTGAAGACATGATGAATCAAGAAAACATCATTGAAGGTAATTTCAGAGTGTCCCCAAGAAGCCGTCAGGTTGTTTTAGTAGGGTAATTCAGATTTTCTTCTTCAAGTAGTAAGAAGTTCCATTAAAATAGTTAACATAAATGCATTAATGGGAAGATAAGTTAGGGCAATGGACTACCATCTCAAGATCAGGTTCATTTCTAGTGCTATCAATGTGGATCATTCGGTCATAATCACCCGTAGTGTCCTTACCCCAATGTTGAGTGTCGCATATTTGTAATACTGGGAAATCATCAGATTTTCTATGTGAAATTTCTATATCATAATAGTGGAAGAGGATTATGATAAGCACCAGAGTAGGGAAGGGGCCCATCTATCCTTCAGTAGGTTGTTAGTTAGAATTCCATTGTACAAGAAATGGGATGTGGTACCCTAGTGCATGAGAAGTAGTACTTGGAAATAGACATAGCTCATGGTAGTCAAACTAGAGCCCATGATAGAAATAAACGTTTTTTCATGTTATGTAGACTACTCCAGCTAATGTGGATGAATTCCTGTCTACTATTAGAGGTAATATTCTTGTATCATATAACTTAGATTGTGTTTTTCTATATAGGGGAATCACATTATTTTTTATCTTTTATTTTGGTAAATGGTTTTCATAGAAATTTTAGATGGTGTTTTAACCATTGACACGCTATTGAGTGTGTGGTTATAGAATATCATATAATGTATGGCATGTTCTCTAATGATTGTTGGTTACTATTTTATTGGGAACCTTTCATGCTAGAAATGAAATTCTTCGACATTATTCTTATTATTTATTGATTAGTTCTATATTAGTATTATATATACTATTACAGGAGAATAGTTACTTCCGTATATATGGAAGGATCCACCTTCATTTTTGTAAAAGAGAACTTGAGAACCACTAGGAGATAAGAATGTAAATATTCTCTTATAATAGTCTAAATATTACATCAGTACACCCATATGGAATGAAGCAGGAATCCATTACTCCAAAGGTTGGTCATTTTTTTGATGGTTTCTCTAAAAAGTTCTACAGATTAACGCTCTAGACAGAGTTCATGTTAAATATGTATTTGGTGGTAGGAGTAGAGAAAATTTCTCTGTGACCATATAGAATTTCACCCATAGAGCACCAGGAGTTGAAGGATCAGTTGTGATGATATATAATCAAAAGGCATCATATAGTCGATTACATCTCCTTATGGTTATCCGGTTCTATTTTCAAAAAAGGATGATACATCCTTCCATATATATCTGTATTATCAGAGATTGAACTAGATGATGGTTAAGAACTAGTGTCCTCTTTTGTGCTTTAATTTTTTTTGATCAGCTATGAGGTTCAAAGATATTCATTAAGATTTAAATGAGATCAGGATATCATCAGTAAATTGTGAAACTATTATACATACCTCAAAATACTTTTTGGTGCATGTGTATCTTGTATGAATTCGTAGTAATTCTATATTAGTGGACTAAGGAACATTTGGTATTCATGGACATAATGAATAAGATATTTTGTCCTTTTTTAGATCAGTTTGGGGTGTTTTTTTTATGGTATCATAGTGCACTCTTAGTCAGAATATGATCATTACAAACATCATGGCATTATATATAGTAAATTGAGAGAGTGTCATCTCTATGAGAAGATAACTAAATTCGGTATTTGGATAAATGAAGTGCACTTTTTGGTCCATGACATCTCAGATCCATGAGTGTCAGTGGACCTAGAGAAATTAAAAACTATGGTATCTTGGGAATAACCTAATAAAATATTTGAAATTCAGAGATTTTTTATTTTAGAACGTTATTATCTATTTTTTATCCAAGATTTATCCCATTAGAAGAACCAGTGTATGGGATAAACAATAATGGGGTGATGTTTTTATATATGACGCTTATGAAAGAGATCCTCAAGAGGTGAAATGTATGTTGATCTCAGAACCTATCCTCAAGTCACCTATTCTAGGTAAAGGATGAACCATGTACTATGAGGCATCCATAGCTAGAGTAGAAGTAGGTCTGATACATGAGGATTGACTGGTTTCTTGTGGCTACAGGTTGTTGAGACCGCATGAGAGTTATAACCCTACTCATGATCTATAGTTATAAATATAGGTACATGCCCTATCATGTTAGAGACACTATCTCAAGGGTTATTTGTTTTTTTATACATAGATCATAAGAAACACAATTATATATTTTCCCAACAAGACCTTAACCTTCAAAATAGGATGTGGGTCATGTATCTATTGTCTTTAAAGTTTGAATTTTGTTACACCCTAGGCATGGGAAACATTAATAATGATTATTTGAGACAAAATAAACATAAATAAGTAGTTATAGAGTCTTTCAATGAGTGGTAGATGATTTTTCTCCTTACAAACATGCATCTTGATGTTTTGGAATCTCAGGCGTGGGTGGCTCTAACATCATCATCTATTATACCTATGATTTTGGACCAGATTAAGACCAAATATTTGTCTGATTTAGAGGGCATGGTAATACGATATAAATTATATGGTGGGGATACACCATTCGAATTGTCTCTATACAATGGAAATTGTCATGGTTTTTATGTTTGAGTATGGGTTTCTAGGGGCTTGTAAGTAGAGCTGATGAGGGAGTTAAATTCTAATAAATAGGTAGTGTATATTGGTTTCAAAAAGATGTATCAAGATCATTGTAAACAATATTTATGGTTAGGAATGAATAAGGAGTTGGTGAGATTCATGGATAGATTATGTAGTTGTCAACATCCAAATTTCTAGATTCAAAGGCCAGTTGGAATTTTGAAGTATCTACCCATTTATGAGTGGAAATAGGATGATGTCACCTTAGATTTAGTGACATTATTTCCCATGAAACCCTATAAGAATGATGTTGTATAAGTTGTAGTGGATCGAGTGACTTAGGTATCCCACATCTTATCTGCTATAGAATTACTTATAAAAAAATACCTAGGAATTATTTACATATGTGAGGTGGTTTGGGTGCATGGTGTTCTATGGAGTATCATTTTAGACAGAGAACCTCATTTCACATAACATTTCTAGAAGGGTATTAATAAAGCAATGAGATCAAATTTTATTTTAAGAATTTCCTACCATCCATAGATTGATGTTCAATCTTAGAAAACTATTCAGATTCTAGAGGATATGTTAAGAAACTTTGTTTTTCAATTTGGTGGTTCATAGGAGAAACATATGGCGCTCATGGAGTTTTCATATAATAAAATCATTGAGGAATTGATCCAAATGGAAAATTTTGGCGATTTCTATAGAAGTGCATGTTGTTTTTCTCTTTATTGGTAGGGGAAGGGGTGTCACCACTTGTTGGGACTAGTCTTGTGTAAGATACATCTATATTGGTTCAGTTGATCAGACTGTAGTTGGTGACCATGAAGATAAAGATGAAATTATATGATGAATTCAATACATGAAATATGAAATTTTAGGTTGTTCATTACGTTCTCCTTTAGGTGTTTAGAGATGTTAGGAAGAGACATGTCAATAAATAGGGAAATATATCACCATGGTTTTTCATACCATTTTAAGTAGTACCAATGATTACTCTAGTGGCGTACCATATAGACCTTCCAAAATTCTATAGTTCCATGTAGGACATATTCCACATGTCACATCTATGAAGATATAATACATACCCTTCCCATGTGATAGACATAGAATACATTGATCTTTTGGTTAAGGAATCCTTTTAGGATCATTCGATATGGTTTATGTTTCATAGTGAGAAATATATTTTAGGTTAGACTATACCATTGGTTCAAGTGTAGTGGAAACATGTGCGATATTAAGAGGAGACATAGGAGAGGGAGTCTGGTATGTAATCATAGTGGCTCAGATTTTTCTCTGATACCTCATTGTGATTGTGAGAGTAGCTCAGGGATGATTTTTTATATGTTGGAGAGGTTGTAAGATCCCATATTTTTTCTAGGCACATATTTCTATAATATTTTCATTAGAGCATCGGTGATTATGTCTTATTAAGAGGCAGAGAACCGTTGTTGGGGAAAATGAACTAATGTTCAGGGACGTAAACTCATTTGAATTAATTTTGTCTGGTTATAAATGGGAATAATTGTTAACATGGGTTCTTGCTATGTTTAGAATCATTAAAGGAGGTTTGAATAGTTCGAGGGAAAATGTGATGAAAACTAAACTGCAGAACAATTACACATTGTTTAAATAGATTACACTTCATGTACTACTTCATTTTATTTAATAAAAACAAATATTAGGTGCCCGTGTTTTGGTGGATAAAATTAAAAACATTTACATGATGTGTAACCATATTAAAATCTATGTAAATTCTTAAACTCTTATTTTAAACATGATTTGCGGTGGGAATTTGTTATATTTCACTGTGACTGCACTCTTCTTGAGCCTATAGAATTCTTTAGGATGTTTTTGGATTCCAAATTCCCTTCTAGATGAATTATTTGTGTGATCTAACCATGGTAAGTGGTTTTGGTAGGTTTCTTACTCCTTTTATTTCTTCTCAACCCATTATAGTGAAATACCTTAGCCAATTGTGATGTTGGTTTTAATCTTGATCCGATTTGATCTAGGGGCCTCTTTATAATCACCCTCAACTTCATCCTCATGAGTGTTAGCCATATGAAGAATTTTTGTATTATCATTATATGGAAGAGGGTCGAAATCTAAACCATATGGCTGGATAATTTTGAAGTTTATACAATATCATGACCGCACCATTGATATGTACGCCCAAATTGATTAAATTTAAAATGTGATTATTTCTTTATTTTACATTGGCTCTAAATTGAAATTTATTTTTCTAATGTCATAATGTATATTTAGCATGACATGTTAACTAGGGTGATTTATTGTTATAGAGACCCTAAACTGTGTCTTCCATCTTATTAATATAATTATTAATCAATTTTGAATTTAATTTCATGTGTAATATAAAAGAATAATGGTAATTTTTATAATTAACCATTGATATATATGGTGTGTCTGAAAATTATCTTTTTATTGATTTTAAAATAAATTGCTTTATGGTTAAGTGGTAAAAAAAGTTGATGTGTGAGATACATATTCAAAGCACAAAAAAAATGAAATGAAAAATTTAAGAAAACACATCATTCAAGGGAAGCTCAAGATACAGGAACCCCAATATGTCATGATCATGTCCTATAGCTTTCCATCACCAACATCATCTTGTAATCCTATCAAAAATGTCATCACTATCACACACCCATCACTGGATAACATCACAACCTTAAAACATCAGTACATAACAAAACATCGTCCATCATCCATGTTGTCCAAATGGAACATCAAAACACTAGAGACAGATGGAGACCTCCCAAGTCACAATCCTACCCTAGAAAAATAGAAAAAACACCCAAACACCTGTATAATACTAGTTCACCAAATCAAAATTCTCAACATAGTTTCATCGATCATCAAAACCAAACATAAACTAAATCACTCCATAAACCCAAAAATGTGATCATCACCGAACAAACATCAAGAAGATTGACAACCTTAGAAAAAACACTAAACCATCACAAACAAATTGCGGAATAAATCCGAATGAACTAAAACATACCATTGATGATGACGATAACTAAACATCAAGGAAGTTGAAAAATAAAGCAGGTCATAGGCGAGGGGCACCATCAGCCATTAAAACACACGTCCCAAAACCAATGAGAATCCATTTATCTAGATACAACTAGTAGAGGAGACGAGGTAATTGATGTCAAGGAATATATTCAAACCACTAAGGGATCCAAAAATTGACATCTCAACGATGCTGAATCCAGAGAAAAAGAATAGAATGAGTCATGTCATGAGTGTTCCTAAAAAAATCTATTAATGAACCAAAAATCAAAAACCCCTATAAACCATTGCTTCAGATCTGACCTGGAGAGGTGCGGTGGAAGACGAGACTCGAGAAGGTTTATGTGGCATGAGGCTTCAACCACTAACCACCTTAGATAAAAACACCATGATGAGAGAGCATCATCATGATGAGATCCCAAATTCAATGAGAGGTAAGAAAGGAGATCAAAGAAAAAAAATAGAGAAGAAATAAATGTGTTGTAATGAGCCGTGTTGTCATGAGGAAGCCCTAGTGAGGAGAAGAATGCACTTGATGGAGTGATCAGATGGATATTGTGGAAAAAATTATATATATGTTGTGATATTGTGATATCCATGTTGAACAATAGGAATTGTGTTTCATGTATATATGCTTATATAACGGGCTAGGATGAGTAACTTGCACATGTATATGCTGAAATGTTGATAGTGAGCGGGCTCATCCTAGTAAAATGTTGTAATGATTATAGGGATTTGACCAGAAAATGTTGTAAGTATTATTGAGATTTGACCCGAATTGATTATTATGACAGTATTGTGGGAATACTCTTGTGGCTTTCATGGGGGTATGACATGATCAAAGATATTCAATCATTGTGAAAAAACATGTTTTTTAGCATGGTTACATGGTTGTGGTTGGTATTTTCATAAGACATGCTTTGAGATATTCTGTCATGATGGAAAATATGGTACTTTGTCTTTGTTACATGGTTGTGGTGGGAATTGTCATAATACATATTCAGAGAAATTAAAATATAGATCCAAACCATGTGGTTTTGTTTATTTATGTTTTTATTTAATTAATGCACCTATTTTTGTCTTTATTTCATACACATCTTATCAGACTGGTTTTGATCAGACACGATGGTCTTAAACTATTGAGTTATTCTCAAACCCTATATACGCCACCATTTTTTACCTGAGAATATTTCATGGATATAGGTTTAAGGAAGTAAAAGTGACCTTATTATTGATTTCTTATTTTTTATTGGGATGGAGTTTTAATATGGGACCGACATGGGGATCGAGACTCTGAACCATGATTCTTTTATTGAGTATATTAGTCCTTTTCTTTTATTGTTCTATAAATATATTTAGTTATATTCCAGCTTGTCATTATATCCTTTATTTTTCTTATATTATTTAGATGGAATTTATTATTATCTTCCTTTATCTATTTACTTGATTAATATTTCCAATATTATTATTATATTTTCTATTTCAATTGATCTTAATAAAAGGAGGGAATATATTCCCACTATACACATTACAATCGTGCTTCTCGTTGGTATCCTTTGGCGTATGGGGGGCCAATTTCTCGAAACCAACTCCTTCACTCAATGTTATAGAGTCCCGGATTGGGGATTCCACTAATAAATTCAACCATATATTTTTATATGTTATTTAATCCTATTCATAACTTAAAATTTTATAGCTAAAATATAATTTCATTTTCCATCATAATATTAATAGTATTTAATAAAACTCATCCATTCTTGTGACACAAGATATCGAAGAAAATAAATGTTGTGAGCAACACATAATAACTCTTTATGAAATGAATTGAAAGATATATAATAGTTTAAATTCATATAAAATATCTGATACATCATAAATTATCTAGAGGTTATATTCAGTTATATTCTTAGGGTTTCATTAGATATGATTTATGAAATAAAAGTTACTCTTTTGAGATTTTTTGGGGTGTTACATTCAACCCACCATAAATAAATTGCATCCTCATTATTTAAACTTGATCTCAGTAGTGTAGTGTTTTAAATTTTTAAATACCATTGTTTAAAAACCCACATTACAAAAGGGATAATAAAATATCATCCTAACAAAAGAAAATGTCAATTATGAGGGTCATGTAACTAGGTTCCCATGTAGGATAACATTGGTTGGATGTGAAAAAATGAATATAGAAGAAAATAATAAATAACTATAGGGAGTGATTAAGTTCCCTGAATTAAAAAAAGTTAATTATCAATATAATGTTGAGGGCCTAAAATATATTAATTTTTTATAATTTAAAATACCATCGATTAACCTAAAATGAACGTATTATGTGATTATTTTATTTATAGATCACTTTATTAAATATGAGTAATTATTTAATTTCCAAATAAGATAAAGAAAAATAGTTGATATGTTTCTTTTTCCTAATTTTTTTTATATATTGGTATATTTTAGAGGGATTTCCAATTTTATCCATTTACTCTAAGAAAACAATATAAAAATAGAACTATTTTCTTAATGTGCTAGAATTTACTTTCAAAAAATCATATGATATATATAAGACTGAAATGTATTGCTATATATCTAAAAATATTTTCCAAAAACATATCTGTAATTCCATAATCAATAAAACAAAAAGTATCAATATTTGTTCATCAGTAATATTTATTAATCAAATTATTTAACTAAAAACATTGAAATATTAAACAGGACATCGTGTAGGTGTGTTATTGGAACAAAACCCTTATCGTTCTTCAGTAAAGGGTTCATGTCCCAGCACCACCTTGGATACGAGAGGTTGTCACCCTGCATATGGGTTGTCCTTTTTCTAAATTACATTATTATAATTTCTATAATGTTTCTAAAAAATATAATTGGTATACTTGAAATATAATCATTAAATAAACATTTTTATATGGTATTATATTCAACTTATTCTTTTTTATCAAATTCTAATAATCATATTTTACTATTTTTTCAATTTCATTAATGATTGTATTAACCATAAATTTCATCCATACCTTTAATCATATATCCAAAAAATGTAAATGCATTATTCCTTATATAGATTTTCCACTAAAACATGTACTAAACAAATTTGTTTAATTTCAATAAATTTTATCTAAAATATCATTAATATTGGAATAATCCTATCCCATAAGACAAAAAAGAAAAATTAATCCATTGAATGTTTTTTAAATCATAAAATCATAAACACAGGATACTATTACTAGAGAGATATATTTCAAATAATGAACTCATAAACCTTACCTTACCAAAACAGTATGATGTTCTTATATACTTATTCTAGAATTATATAATTGGGTTTCATTTATTAATCTATGTTTTCATATATTTAATTCCCAATGTCTCTACTAAACTTCCTTCGATACAAACTATATCAACCCAACCCCAATAAGTCTTTAGTTGATTCCTACTACCATTACATTGTCATATTAGAAAAGGATTAACATTCTAAAATACCCAAGAGTTTAGTAGTGTTGGTAAACCATATACATACTTGAGTCTTACATTACAACTGGAAATACTCATTAAATAATATTTTTTTCAATTATTCTTCAAAAATAACATTATTAAATCTAGAATATCCCAGTATATCTTTATTAGAATACTTTATGGAATCCTAGGGAATGGAAAAAAATAAGGGTGGGATCAAATGCACATTAAGTGTTAATTAGAGTGGAGACAAAATTGAATCAATGAGAATAATCAATATGGTAAACTAAATAAATAAACACACATTCCATTTAAATAACTTGATAATGTATAATCAATATGGAATAAAAAATGGACAATAAAATAATTCCATATAAATAATCACAAGACCTTGAATCTTGACCATATATATTTTAACTAGTGAAATAATTACATTAAATAAAAATAATAATGAAATTCATAATGTTTTACATATGATATATCAATATCTATCATAAATATAGTAAATCTAATGATCTATCCTCATGAAATATTTTTTATGTGGGTAGAAACCTATCTGAATTATAAATATCTATCATCAAGATTACTTTCAAGATCTTTCCTACAAAAATAAATAAATTACTTGGAAACAAACATGGAAGCTTTTCTTCTAACTAAAATTCATTCCATGAGACTATCGGTGCGTCGAGACAATTTTATTAAATACTCTCCAACCCATGTAATATATGTAAAACACAATCCTCGCATATTTAATAATAAATTTAAATCATAAACAATGAACCTTATCAAATATCCATATTGAGTAATGGATACTGATCAATCAATATTTCCATAAAAAATCATATAACATTCAAAGTAAACACATCTTTTTAAATTGGTATTAATTTTAGTAAATAATCATATCCATGATAAATAATTTGTATATTTAATGGAAATTTTATGTTCAATGATCATAAGAAAGTAAATAATTTTATGGAATGTTTATGAATAAAAGGATGATTCATGGAAGTAATTATTATTAATATTTTTTGTCAAAATAATCCCAAGAAATCAAAATACTAGTATAGACGGTATAAAAGGAATGTATACCCATTAGTGTATTAATAATTGGTTATTGACATTGATTAAATACATAACCTAGAAAATATCTTTAAAACATTCTTTAATAAATTATCTTTTTTATTTTGAAAAGAAATTTAAAAAAATTCTTTGCAAAAAATATTAAAAACATAAAAAACAATTTAAATGGTGAAAATTAATTTGATAAATCATTTTTACAAGGTTAAAAATTATTTTTTATTTTTTTATCAATGTTTTTTGACAAAAAACAGATTTCTAAATGAAGAGAGAAATGATGTTAGGTTTTCTTAAAAACATTCTATAAAAACATTAAAGCCCCAAAGAGGTGTAAAATGGTAAAAATAATTGAAAATAATCATTAATAACAATATGATATTAAAATTAAATGGTTTATTAATCCATGATCAAATAATTTCCTCTAATTGAAATTCAAGTGTGAACAATCCTAAATGAAATAGAGAAGTAATATAACCCAATTTTAATGAATTGAGTTATGAAATTTCTTTACCACTTGGTAACATTAATATCCAAATCCTTTAAATGAAATAACTAAAAGTGAAATTAAAAAAAAATCAATAATTTTGAATTCTTAATCATATTGAATTAAAAATAGAATTATAAACACCATATGAAATTAATTAGGTGTACGCCTTTATATAATTCTTTAATGAAATGAAATTGAGAGGAAATCTATTACCTTACACACCCTTTTAGTAGAACATTAGTTAACCACCTATATAATGGTTTTAATAATGTTATTAGTTAATAATATAACCATATTACTATTTATGATATAATATACAGGCATTTTATAAAAAATTATAACTTGTTTAATTATTTTCTTTTGTTATTTTAAAAGTTTCAGTTTTAATAGCCTTGTTTTATAGTATGTTTTACTATGCTATTTTTTTCCTTTTTATTCGATCATGATTTCATAATATGTAAAATTTAGAAAATTATTTAAAATATATATAAATTAATTATATTTATTTTTATATTACTCCATAATATTTAGTTATAGTAAATGAAATACATTGTTCATGGAGACAGAATGTTGTACATATGCATGAATGTTGTTTCCATTTTCTGATCATATTAAATAAACAAATGAAAATAATATATATATATATATAATCATAGTATCATATTAATTTCATATTAACCACAAATAAAATTTAAACTATCCTTAATAAATTCTTAGTAATTTTTCAACGAATTAGATCACTTTGACAAGGATGTAGTTCACACATCCACAAACGATGTTATCATATTCCCACAAACTGTAAAAAATGACGGTATGTGTTAAATAATATTTCAAGAATAATAAATACATTATAAATACCATATATATCATGTATAAATAATAATTCAATAATTATTCCTTTCCATGAATGGTGTTAATGGAATAACTAATGACATCAATCTATGTGGTGATAGTCCATCATACACATGAACAATGATTGTGTATCCCACTTGATGGAAGTGTGTGAAAGTGTAGATCATAACACTAAAATAAAAACATCAAATTTTATTTAATATACTAAGGTTATTATAAAATTTATATATAATAATAATTTAATGGTGGAGATATAAATAATTCAAAAGTGATAATTGAATAAATTTATGTCTTCTTCGGGTAACTCCTTTTGGTTTATAACAAAAAATTTCCATGGTTTCAATTATTCAAAAAACATATTCTATGATTAAGGGAGGTATTTTTGGAGATGATTTTTTTGGTATTTTCTTGACCATGATGGTTTTAAAGGTGTGAATAATTAAGACGGTCGAGTACCTTTTTATAGTGGAGGAGGAGTGACATTCTGGTAAATACCAAATGGTAAACATTTTTAAGAGGTCTCCCTTACATCACATGCCACTAATAATGAACTATTTCCCATTATATAGGGAATATGATCTAAATATTTCTCAAAAATGGGGTTTGTAATTGTTTTGAGAGTATATTTTCCCCTTATGTTTAAAGCATAGTCCCTTAGTAAGATTAATTTTACCCCAATAAGTGAAATTATTTTTATATTATTTAACTAATATTTTCTGGAAAAAGATTAACATGATATAAATTATAAATTATTTTAATTCTAAATATTTATTTCATTTTTCAAAAACAAAATACAGAAGTGGAAGAAAGTAATTTCAAATTAATTCCCTAGACAAGGTGGGGAAAATTGTTTTTAAAGTAAAAAAGTCTAAAAGTTTAACATGTTATTATATATTAGTTATAAATAAAAATGATTCAAATGGAATAAATTGGTTAAAAAAAATTAAAAATTTATACTTTAAAAAAATTAAAATATAACTAAAAATTTTAAATTATATATAAGAAAACTATATCTTCAATTAAAATTTGGTAATTTAAACTATTCTTAAACAAAAGAAACATCTCAAGAAAAATTCCAAAAATTCACCCTAAGATAATTTTTAAATTATGATTTAAAAAATAAATTTAATTTTTTTATTTAAAATTTATAAAACTTCCAATTTTTCTAAAACAATTGCACCACTAAATAGAGGCAAAACTACCTTTATAAACCTATAGCTTTTTTTCCTTAAATTGGGTTTTTCCATATCTTCTTCCTAAAAAATAATGTTAATGAATTTCAAAAATATTTTATTGAATATATGATTTATATATTTAATTAATATCATTCATTAATATTAATTAATTTCATTTATTAAATTGGGGAATAAAAGTATGTTTTTTAATAAAAGAATTTTTTTAATATTAAATTGGTTATTATTTTAATTTTTAATTAATTGGTTACCAAGGTGTAAGATCCAAGATCTTTCCATGTACTTATTTCTATTTTTTTCATTGGATCCTAGGTGGCTAAGTCTTGTTTAGAGAAAAATTACATTTTTTGGGGAAAATGATAGGAAAATCAAGGATGTATTCTCATTTGAATTAATAGAGTATGGGTATGAATGGGATAAAAGGTAAATATGGGTTCATGGTAAGTTGAGAAGAGTTAATGGTGGATTGGAGAGATAATGGTAAAATATTCTGAAATTACAGTTTTAGAACTTTTGCACATCATGTAAAGGGACCACATATTGTGTAATGTTTCATGGTTTTTAATTAAATTAATCAATGGCGATGGGTTTTTCAGAAAATAACATTAAAAATATATACATGATGTGTAACAGAATTAAACATCTTGTAAATTCCTAAATTTTTGTTTTAAACATGCAATGTAGCTGAAATTTTCTCTATATCACTACCGCTCCTCTCATATCAACACTAGGGTGTTCCTCAGGAAATTTTTGGGTGTAAAATTCCCATACGGATGTCTCATTTGGGTCAGAAATACCCAATAAGGGGTTTTAGTTTCTTACTTATTTTATTCCTTCTAAAACTCATCATAGCGAAATACCTTGGTGATTTGAATTTTTGGTTTTGATCAGGATTGGTTTTAATTTAGGAACCACTTTTCAATCATCCCCATCTTTTTCCTTGTGGTGTTGGATATAAGAAGCTTTATAACATTATAGAAAAATGGTAGAGGTCAAAATATTAACCCTATGGTTTTCTAATTTTCAATGATATGAAATATCATGAACAATCCAATGATATGTGTTCCCAAACTTAATAAATAGTAAGTGGGATTATTTCATGATTTTCCTTTTTTTCTAGATGGAATTGTAATTGTCTAATGGATTAAAGTATGTTTAGCATGAAATATGACGAAGAGTGATTTTTTATTATTGAATACATAAATTGTTTCTTGTTTCTTATTGATATAGTTGTTAATAAATTTTGAATTTTATTTCATGTGGAATGTGGAGGAATAATGTAAATTCACATAACTAACTATTTAGATATATGATGGGATATTGGGATATCAATGATGAATGATAGGAATTGTGTTCCATGTTTAGAAGACTATATGATGGGTTTTCCAATGAACTTTCACATGTATATGATGTAATTATGATAGTTATAAGGCTTATACCACTTCAATATTTTAATTATTATTGGGTTTTAACCCAAAAAATTTGTAATGATTATAGGACTTTGATAGAAATTGATTGTTGTAACTATAATGTTGGTATATGGTCATGGTTAGAACGATCGTAAGAGTTGCTCGAGGATATTATCGAATTGAAATGAATAAGGTTTTTTTCCTTGGTTACATGGTTGTTGTTTTCATGGTCATATGACATGATGAGAGATATTCTAGCATGGCACCGAAGTTGGTTGTTTACTTTGGTTACATGATTGTGGTTTGAATTGTTGTAAACCTTATCATTGATATTCCAAAACTGATTTAATGCGGGTTTTTGTGTTTATTTAATTATTGAATTAATTATTACACATGATTATCACTTTATTTCATACACTATTTATCAAATTGGTTTTGTTTAGACATGTTTGTGTCTACCTATTAAGTTTTACGCACATACTATTCAAGACGTTGTTTGGTACCCGAGATGATTTCATTGATGTAGGTTCTGACAATGGAAAATAACCATGCCATTTATTTCATGTTTATTGTAGAGATGAATTTTGGATATGGGAATGACATGGGGATTAGGTCCTGAGACTCTACGTCTTTTATTGAGTTTTATAGTCTTTTTCATTCATAGTTCTTACAAGAAATTTAGATACATTACAGTATATCATTACATTATTCCTTCATTATTATTATTAGATAAATCATTTGGACTTTAATTTTATCTTATAATATGTATTTACATGATTATAATTTATGTACTTTTTACATTTTTTCTAATTCTATATCATTTTATTCCAGCTGTTATAGTCTCCTCACTATACAGTTTACACCTCCATTGCTAGTCAGAAGCCTCTAGTGTATGTGGAGGCATATTTGTGGTCTCGTAACCAACCATTTTCATCTACATGGGAGAGTTCCATATTGGGCGATGATAAATTGTTTTATCAAAGTAGAACATTTTATTTTATTTTGACATACAATTTATGGAAAGGTATAAAGGATACTACAACATGCCATGACTTGGTAATGAGCTTATTCACGGGAGTTGCTAACCAATGTATGGGGAAAATCTGAGTACCTAGGTAAGGGATTTCTATATATACTATATGACTTTTTACTATTGATGTAATTTCACCTTTGGTGATTCACATGTTGTGTGAGGATATCATTTTATGATCTTACTATTTCTAAATATTTTTACATGTGGCCTGGTATCATGTGAGCTGAGAATACATGGATCATAATAGGCATATAGGGATATATTGACATGTGTTATTTATGATAAGGACATATCTATTTATTCATGAAATATATTCTTGTAAATTGAACTATAATATGAGTATTTTTTCACTGGATAAATGAAATGAGAAGTCACTTCATACTAAAATAATTGTTAGTTTTGTCTAGAGAGAAAAAGAGTTAGGGGTTCTCAATTATCGTCACCTTTTAGGGTTGACATTTAATGGCTACTTCTCTATGCTATGTTTTTTTCTTATAGAAAAAATGTCTCCTTTTCAAATTCAACATGAGAGTTAGGAGGGTGGAAATAATCATGTTCCTAACACTGATAAACCGGAACTTTTTATTGTTCATGAGAAGAAGATGAATGTTTACCTTTTCAACAGTCTTTTGAGGGTTAGGTGAATCATGGAAAGGGAGACGGTTTGTATTTTTCCTTTGATTTATAAGATGAAAAGAGAGTTGCACATTCAAAATATGCTTATGTTTACTAGGGATCGGGGATCCTAGGCATTTGTGTTCTCGATTTTGTTTTTCTAAAAAATATTCAAGCATCTTGAGACACCTGTAGATATGATAGGGAAGTTTGTGGTGTATATTCTTCATTGACCTACCAATAATTTCTAGGATATTATGGAGTATTATGTGTTGCAGGATGAGTTATCTTATAAGTTAATTGAGATGAAGTTTTTGATCCATTTCTATCGTGAAAACTTATGGGTTGAAAAGCTCGTGAGTTTATGAATACAATACTAGATGGTTTGTTAGTGATGGACTATGTTGATAATTTTACCAAACTATAACACATTGATTCATATTTTTTAATTGATGAGATCTCTTGGGTGATACATTTCCAATAAGTTCTTCATTATGAGATCAGGTCACAAGTAAACATTTTCTATTTAAATAGTTTTCAAGACATAATGAGTCAAGAACACATCATTGAAGGGATTTTGAGATTTTCCTCAAGCAGTGGTACGATTGTTTCAGTAGGGTAGTTCAGATGATATTCCTCGAGTAGTAAGAATTGTCATTATAACAGTTTTCATCAATGCAGTAATTGGAAGAGAAGTCAGGGAAATAGACTACCATCTAAAGATCAGGTTCATTTAAACGCTATCAGTGTGGAACATTTGGTCACAATCACCTGTAGTGTCCTTACCCCATTGTTGAGTGTCGCATCAATGTAATACTGGGAAATCTTCAGATGTTCTATAAGAAATTTCCATATCATAATAATGTAAAAGGATTAGGAAAATCACCAGAGTAGGGAAGGGGACCAGCTACCCCTCAGTTGGCTATTAGTTGGAATTCCATAGTACAAGGCAGGGGATGTGTACCCTAGTGCATGAGAAGTAGTACCAGGAAATGGACATAGCTCAAGGTAGTAAAACTAGAGCCTAGTACAGAAAGACAAGTTTGTTACATGTTATGTAGACTACTCCAGCTAACGTGGATGCATGACAGTCTACTATTATAGGTAATATTCATGTATCATCTTCCATAGATTGTGTTTTTTTCATATAATATAATCACATTATTTTTAATCTTCTCATTTGGTAAATGGTTTGTGTAGAAATTTTAGAAAGTTTTTTAACCATTGACACACTATTGAGTGTGTGTTTAGAGAATATCATATGATGTAAGGCATGTTCTCTAATGATTGTTGGTTACTATTTTTTTTGGGAACCGTTCATGCTAAAAATGAAATGCTTCGACTTGATTCAAGTTATGTATTGATTTCATTTATATCGGTATTATATAAACTATTATAGCAGAATAGTTACTTCATCATCTCTTTTTGGTTCTCTAGTTCTCTTTTCCTAAAATGATGATGGATCTTTCAATATATTTTTGTATTATCATAGGTTGAACTAGATGAAGGTCAATAACCGGTATCCTCTTCTGTGCATTATTGTTTTTTTCGATCAGTAGAGAGGTTATAAGATATTCTCTAAGATCTACATGAGATCATGATATCATCAGTAAATTGTGAAACTAGTATACATACCTTCGAATACTTTTGGGAGCATGTGTGGCTTGTATGAATTCGTAGTAATTCTATATTGGAGGACTAATGAACATTCGGTATTCATGGACTTAATGAATAAGATATTTCATATTTTTTATATTATTTTGGGGTGTTTTTTATCGATGGTATCTTAGTGTACTCTTAGTTAGAATATGATCATTACAAAATTCATGGCATTATATATATAAATTGAGAGATTTTCATCTCTATGACAAGATAACTAAATGCAGTATTTGGATAAATGAAGTGCACTTTTTGGTCCAAGTCATCTCAAAGCCATGAGTGATAGTGGACCTATTGATATTCAAAACGTTGGTATCCGAGGAACAACCTACGAAAATATTTGAAATTATGATATTTCTTTTTTGTGCAGGTTATTATCAGTGTTTTATCCATGATTTATCCCATTTAGAAGAACCAATGTATTGGATATCCAATAAAGGGGTGATGTTTTTATGTATGATGCTTACGAAAGATATTTTCAAGAGGTTAAAGGTAGGTTGAACTCAAAACATATCCTCACGTTAAATATTCTAGGTAAAAGATGAACCAATTACTGTGAGGAATCCAGAGTTGGACTCAAAGTTGTTCTGATACATGAGGATTGGGTGGTTTCTTATGGATCCAGGGTGTTGAGACCGCATGAGAGGAATAAACCTACTCATGATCTATAGTAAGAAATAGAGGTACATTCCCTGAGATGTTGGGGACACTATCTCAAGGGTGATATGTTTATTGTATACACAGATCATAAGAAACTCAAGTAAATCTTTTCCCAAAAAGTCCTTAATCTTCAAAAGAGGAGGTGGGTCGAGTGTCTATTGTCTTTCAAGTTTTAATTTTCATACACCCTAGGAATGAGAACCATTATTAATGATTATTTGAGACAAAATAAATATAACTAAGTAGTTATAAAGTCTTTTGATGAGTGGTAGATGATTTTTCACCTTGCAAACATGCATCTAGATGTTAAGGAATATCAAGGGTTTGTATATCTAATATTAACATCTTTTACACCTATGATTTTGGAACAGATTAAGACAAAGTATTTTTCTAATTTCTAGGGCATGGTTATATGATAAAAATTACATGGTGGGGATACACCTTTTGAAATGTTTCTATACAATGGAAATTTTCTACTTTTTCTTGTTTGAGTATTGGTTTGCACGGGCTTGTAAGTGGATCTAAGGAGGAATTTTAATGCTTATAAATGGGCAGTGTATCCTGGTTTAAAAAATATGTATCATGATTATTATAGAATGTATTTTTGGTTAGGAATAAATAAAAAGTTGGTGAGATTCATTGATAGATTATTTAGTTGTAAGTAAGTGAATTTAGATATTCAAAGTCATGTTGGGATTTTGATGTATCTACCCGATTATGAGTGGAAATGGGATGATGTCACATTGGATTTTGTGACATTATTACCCATGAACCCTGTAAGAATGATGTTGTATAGGTTTTAGTGGATGAAGTGACAAAGGTAGACCACTTGTTATCTACTGTAGACTTATTTACAGTTAAATAACTAGGAATTATTTGCATGTGTGAGGTGGTTTGGTTGCATGGTGTACCATGGAGTATCATTTTAGACAGAGACCCGCATTTCACATAAAATTTCTAGAAGGGTATTCAAAAAGCTATGGGATTTAATTTTCTCTTAAGAACACCCTATTATCCATAGACTAATTATCAATCTAGGAAGACTATTTAGATTCTAGAGGATATGTTAATAACTTTTGTTTTTATATTTGGTGGTCCATGGGAGTAACATATGGAACTCATGGAGTTCTCATATAGTAATATCATCAAGGCATTGATCTAAATGGAACATTTTGGTGATTTTTATATAATTTCATGCTGTTATCTTTTTTATTGGTAGGGTAAGGTGAGTCACCACTTGTTGGGACTAGTCTTGTGTAGAAGATGCCAAAATTGGTTCAGTTGATGAAACAGTAGTTGGTGACCATGAAGAGAAAGAATAAATCATATGATGAGTTTCAATGATGAACTATGGAATTTTAGGGAGTTCATCACGTTTTCCTTCTAGTGTTTCTGAGGTTAGAGAAGAGACTTGTCAGGAAATAAGGAAATATATCACCCAGGTTTGTCAGACCAATTTAAATAGTGCTAATGTTTCCTCTAGTGGCATATAATATAGACCTTCCATAATGCCACAGTTCCATGTAGGACTTGTTCACATGTCCCATAAATGAAGATATTATCCATACCCTTCCCATGTGATAGATGTAGAATACACTGATATTTTGGTTGAGGAATCCTTTTAGGGTCATCAGATTAGGTTTATGGATCGTAGTGATAAATATATTTATGGTATGACTATACCATTGGGTCATGTGTAGTGGAAAATAGGTAAGATTAGGATGAGACCTGGGAGAGGGAGTCTGATATGTAAATATAGTGGCTCCAATTTTTAAGTGAGAACTTATTGTGACTATGGGAGTACCTCAAGAAAGATCTGTTATAAATGGTGGAGGTTGTAAGATCCCATCTTTTTTTCCAGGAACGTCTTTCTATTATATTTTCATTAGAGCCTCGGTGACTGAGTCTTGTTCAGAGGCAGATAAACTTTATTGGGGGAAATGGCGTAATGTTCAGGGACATATACTCATTTGAATTAATGGTGTCTCTTTATAAATGACATTAATTGTTAATACGGGTTCTTGGTATGTTTAGAATATTTAAAGGAGCTTTGAATAGATAAAGGGAAAATGGGATGAAAACTAAACTGCAGAACAATTACACATTGTGTAAATGGATTATACATAGTGTAATCTTCCATTTGTTTTAATTAAAATAAATATGATGTGGCCATGATTCGGTGGATAACATTAAAAACATTTACACGATGTGTAACCATATCAAAATCTGTGTAAATTCCTTACCTGATATTTTAAACATGTTGTGCTATTGGAATTTGTTATACTTCACTACGACTCCTCTCTTCTAGAGCCTAAATAATTCTCCATGATATTTTTTGGATTCCAAATTCCCTTTTGGATGTCTTATTTGTGTGATCATACCGTGGTAAGTGGTTTTGGTAGGTTTATTCCTCCCTTTAAATCTTCTCAACCCAATGTGGTTAAATATGTTAGCCAATTGTGATGTTGGTTTTAATATTGATCAGATTTGATCTAGAGGCCTCTTTATAATAATCCTCACCATCAACATCATGGGTTTTGGCCATACGAAATTTTTTTTATTATCATTATAAGGTGAAGGGTCTAAATCAATACCCTATGGTTGGATAATTTTCAATTTTATACAATATCATGATCGCACCAATGATATGTGCGCCCAAATTTAATAAATTTAAAATGTGATTATTTCTTGATTTTACTTTGGCTCCAAATTGAATTTTTATTTTCTAATGTCTTAATGTATATTTAGCATGACATGTAAACTAGGGTGGTTTATTGTTATAGAGTCCCTAAACTGTGTATTACATCTTATTGATATAATTATAAAACAATTGTGAATTGAATTTCTTGTGTAATATAAAATAATAATGGTAATTTTTATAATTATCCATTTATATATATGGTGTGACTGAATATTATCATTTTATTGATTTTCAAATAAACTTATTTATGGTTAAGTGGTAACAAAAAGTATATGTGTGAGATATAGATTCAAAGCACAACCAAAATGAAATGAAAAATTTAAAAAAGTACATCATTGAGGAAACCTCAAGATACATGAACCCCAATATGTCATGTTCATGTCATATTGGTTTCATTCCCAACATCATCTTGTCATCATAACAACACCATCATCACGATCACACACCCATGTCTGGATACCATCACCCCCTTAAAACATCGTTACATAACAAAACATCTTCCATCATCTACACTGTCCAAATGGAATATCAGAAGACTGGAGAAAGTTGGATACCTCCCAAGTCACAATCATACCCTATAAAACCAGAAATATCTCCCAAACATCAGTATAATATGAGCTCACCACATAAAAATTTCCAACTTAGTTTCATCGACCATCAAATCCAAACGTAATTGAATTCACTCCATAAATAGAAAAACAGGATCATCACCAAACAAACATCAACAATATTGACAACCTTAGAAAAAACAATAAACCATCACAAATGAATTGGGGAATAAATCTGAATGAACTAAAAAATACCATTGACAATAACGAAAATGAAACATCAATGGAGATGAAAAATAAAGCAGGTCGTACGCAAGGGGCACCATCAGCCATTAAAATCCACATCCAAAGACCAATGATAATCCATTTCTCTATATCCAACTAGTAGAGAAGATGAGGTAATTAAACTCATGTCATATATTAGAACGACTAAGGGCTCCGAACAATGACATCTCAATGATGATGAATCTTAAGAAAAGGAAAATAATGATCTGAATCTGGAGAGTTCCTGAAAAGCTTCTATTGATGAGCCAAAAATAAAAAACCTATATAAACAATCACTTCAGATATGACCTGGAGAGGCATAGTGGAACACGATATCAGTTAAGGCTAATGTGGCTTGAGGCTTCCACCACTAACCACCATAGAAAACAACACCATGATGATAGAACATGATCAGAATGAGATCCCAGATTCATGGAGAGGCAAGAAAGGGGATAAAAGAAATGAAAATTGAGAAGAAATAAATGTGTTAGAATGAGCCGTTTTTTCTTGAGGAAACCCCAGTTAGATGAAGTATGCACATGAAGGAGTGCTCTATCGAAGAATGTGGAAAATATTATATATATGTTGTGATATTGTGATATCCATGTTGAACAATAGGAATTGTGTTTCATGCTAAGATGCTTATATAAAGGGCTAGGATCAGCCATATGCACACGTATATGCTAAAATGTTGATAGTGAGTGGGATCAACCCAGTAAAATGTTGTAATGCTTATATGGATTTGACCGGGAAATGTTGTGAGGATTATTGGTATTTGACCCGTATTGATTATTATGACAATACTATGGGTATACTCTTGTGGCTGGCATGGTGGTAAGCCATGATCAATGATATTATATCATTGTGATAAAACATGTTTTTTACCATGATTACATGGTTGTGGAAGGAATTATCATAAGTCATTCTTTGAGATATTCCAGCATGACGGAAAATAAGGTTTTTTACCTTTGTTATATGGTTGTGTTGGGAATGGTCATAATACATGCTCATAAATATTTTGACATAGATCCAAGGCATGTGTTGTATTTTTTAATTTTTTTAATTAATTAATGCACCTATTTATGTCTTTATTTCTTAAAGATCTTATCAAACTGGTTTTGTTCAGATGCGATGATGTTAACCTACTGAGTTATACTCAAACCCTATTTTGGCCACTATTTTTAACCTGAGAAGATTTCATGGATACAGGTTTAGAGAAGTAAAATTGACCATATTATTGATTTCTTTTTTTCTATTGGGCTGGAGTTTGGAGATGGGTCTGACATGGGGATCGAGACTCTAAACCTTTATTCATTTTTTGAATCTGTTATTAATTTTCTTTTATTGTTCTAGAATGATATTTAGTTACATACCAACATTTCATTATATCCTTTATTATTCTTATATTTGATAAATAGAATTTATTGTTATCTTCCTCTATCTCTTTACTAGATTATTATTTCCAATATTTTTAGGAATTTTTCTACTTCAATGAAACATAAAAACAGGAGGTACAGTCTTCCCAATATACACATTAACACCCCGCTTCTAGTTGGTAGACTTTAGTGTTTGGGGAGCCAACGTCTCATGACCAACCCCTTCAGTCAATGTGATAGAGTGCCAGATTGGATATTCCACTTATAAATTCAACCATATATTTTTATAAATTATTTAATCCTATTCATGACATAAAATTTAATAGATAGAGTATAATTTTTATTTTTAACCAAAATTTTAATAGTATTTAAAAAACTCATCCATTCTTGTAATGTAATATACCGAAGAAAATAAATGTTGTGAGCAACTCATGATAATTAAGTATGACATGAATTAAAAGATATATAATAGATTAAATTCTTATAAAATATTAGACACATCATAAATTCTTTGGAGGTTATATTCAATTATATTCTTCGAGTTACAATAGATAAGATCTATTAAATAAAAGTTAATATTTTGAGTGTTTTTGGGTTGTTACATTCAACCCAAATTAAATAAATCGGATCTTTATTATTTAAACATGATCTCAGTAATGCAGTGATTTAAATTTTCCAATACCATTATTTAAAAACCACATTAAAAAAGGGTGAATAAAATTATATTCATAACAAGAGAAAGTTTCAATTTTGAGTGTCATGTAACTAGGTTCCCATGTATGATAACATAGGTTGGAAATAAAAACACGAACTTGGAAGGAAATAATAAATAACTATAGGGAGTGATTAAGGTCCCTGAATACTAACTAGTTAATTATCATAAAAAGTTGAGGGCCTCAAATCCATTAATTTATTATGATTTAAAAGACTATCGATTCTAATAAAATGAAGGTATTAGGTTATAATTTTATTTATAGATCACCTTATTAAATACGAGTAATTATTTTACAACTTATGAATATAGGGAAGGACATTTGATATGTTTATTTTTCATAAAATCAATTTTATATATTGGTATATTTTAGATAGATTTCAATTTATATACATTTAATCTAAGAATATAATATTTAAAAATGAATTATTTTCTTAAAATAAATAGATTTACATTCAACAAATCATAGGATTTATATAAGACTAATAAGTATCTCTATATATCTCAAAATAATTTTCAAAAAAATACGTTTAATGCATTAATCAATAAAATAAAAAGCAATAATATTGGTTCATCATTAATATTTATTAATACAATTATTTAACTAAAACAAATTAAATATTAACTATGACATCATGTAGATGTGTTTTATGAACTAAACCCTTATTGTCCTTCATTCATGGGTTCATTTTCCACAACCTCCCGGGATACGACAGGTTGTCACCCTGCATGTGTGTTGGCCTTTTTCTAAATTACATTAATATAATTTCTATAATGTTTCAAAAAAATTTAATTGATATCCTTGAAGTATAATCATTAAATCATCATTTTTATGTGGTATTATATACAACTTAATCTTTTTTAACAAATTAAAATAATATTATTTTACTATTATTTCAATTTCATTAATTATTTCATTAATCATAAAGATCATCAATACCATTAAACATATGTCTATAAAAATTAAATCCATTATTCATAAAATATATTTTCCACTAAAACATTTACTAAACTAATGGTTTCATTTCCATAAATTTTATCTAATATATCATTAATATTGTAATACTCCCATCCCAAAAAACACAAAAGAAAAATTAATCCATTAAATGTTTTTTAAATCTTAAACTCAAAAACTCGAGATAATATTACTACATGGATATATTACAAATAATGAGCACATAATCCTTACCTTACCAAAACATTAAGATGTTCTTATTTACTTATCCTAAAATTATTTAATAGGGTTTCATTTATTAATCTATGTTTTCATAAATTTAATTCCCAAGGTCTCTACTAAACATCCTTCGATACCAACTATAGTGAACCAACCCCAGTAATTCTGTAGTTGATGCCTACTACCATTACATTGTAATATTAGAAAATTATTAACATCCTAATGGACCGAAGAGTTTATTAGTGTTGGTAAACCATATACATACTTGAGTCTTACATTACAACTGGATACACTCATTAAATCATATTGTTTTCAATTATTCATCAAGAATAACTTTATTACATCTAGAATATACTGGTATATCTATATTAGAAAACTTAATGGAATCTTGGGGAATGGAAAAAAATGAGGGTGAGATCAAATGCTCATTAAGGGATAATTAGAGTGCAAACAACATTGAATCAATGAAAATAATAAATATGGTGAGCTAAATAATTGAACACACATTCCATGTAATCAACAGACTAAGAGGGATAAATAAAAAAACAAGAAAGGTAAATAAATGAACACACATTCCATTTAAATAACATGATATTGTATAATCAATATGGAATAAAAAATATATGATAAAATAATTCAATATAAATAATCCCATGAGCTTGAAACTTGACCATTGTTATTCTAACTAATCAAATAATTACATTTAATAAAAATAATAATGAAATTCATAATGTTTGGCATATGATATATCAATATATATCATAAATATAGTAAATGTAACGATCTATCCTTAAGAAATTTAATGTATGTGGGTAGAATCCTATCTGAATTATAAATACCTATCCTCATGATTACTGTCAATATCTGTCATGAAAAAAAAATTAAACTACTTGGAAAGAAACATGAAATCTTTTTTTCCAACTAAAATTCATCCCATGAAACTACCAGTACATTGAGAAAATTTTATTCAATAGTCCCCAACCAGTGTAATGTATGTATAAGACATTCCTCACATATTTAATAATAAATCTAAATCATAAAAAACGTGCCTTATCAAATATCCATATTGAGTAATGGATACAGATCTATCAATATTTCCCTAATAAATCATATAACTTTCAAAGTAGACACAACTTTTTAAATTGTTATTAATTTTACGAAATAATCATATCTATGATAAATAATTTGTATATTTATGGGAAATTGTATATTCAATGATCATAAGAATGTAAATAATTTTAGGGGATGTTAATTAATACAAGGATAATTAATGGAGGTGATTATCATAAATATTTTTGGTCAAAATATTTTTAAGAAATAAAAAAATAGTATGGATAGAATCAAAACAATGTATACCCATTGGAGTTATAAAAATGTGTTTTTTTCATTGATTAAATACATATACTATAAAATATCCTTAAATTATTCTTGAAGAAAATATCTTTTTTATTTTTTAAATCAATTTGAAATAAAAAATTTTTGTTTGAAATATAATTTAAAACATAAAAAACAATTTAAATGGTGAAAATTAGTATGATTAATCAAATTTAAAAGGATAAAAAACAATTTTTATTTTTTTAACTATGTTATTTGAAGAAAAACAGCTTTTCAAATGATGAGAGAAATGAGTCTGGTTTTCTTAAATAGATTTTATAAAACATTTTAAGCACCAATGAGTGGTAAAAGGGTAAAAATACTTGAAAATAATCATTAATAACCATAGGATAATAAAATTAAATGGTTTATTAATCAATGATCAAATAATTTTCTCCAATTGAAATTTAAGTGTGAACAATCCAGAATAAAATGAGATGGTGAAGTTAACCCATAAAATGATCATAATGTTGAAGTGAGAATTAATAAATGAACAGATTATGTGTATTCAATTAATATATTCATAAAAAGTTTAAAAAAAAATAAATATTAAAATTCATTATATATATAATCATATAATATTAATGGAAATAATAAAGATATATTACCCTATGAAAGGGAATTGAGTTATAAAATTTCATTACCACTTGGTAACTTCATGTTCAAATAACCTTAGATATAATAATTCAAATTGAAACTCAAAATATGAATAATATCAAATTATTCATGATATTAAATAAAAAATTTTTATATTTATACCATATAAAAGTAATTAGTTTCATAAAATTAAAAAATTCCACCACAAAATGAAATGGAGACGAAATCCTTTACCTTACTCTCCCTTTTGGTTGAACATTCTATAAAATATTATAAAATGGTTTTAATAATTTTTTTAACTTATTATATAAATATATTAATATTTATAAAATCATTAGTAGTCCTTTTATAAAATATAATAACCCATTCAAAAATAATATTTTGTTATTTTCATCGTTTTAGATGTTAATTTCCATGTTTTTTGAGTATGTTTTTATTTATTAGTTTTTTTTCGTTTAATTAGATGATTATTTAATCATATTAAGTATGTAAACCATGATTGAAATTTTTTATAGTAATTTTATATTTTTTTTATAGTAATTCATAATATTTCGTTATAGGAAATTAAATACATCGTTTATGGAGACGGTAAGTCACACGTACACAAGAACATTATTTCCATTTTCTAATTTTATTAAAGAAAAAAATTAAATGATATATAAGGATATTATATTTATATTATATCATTAATTTCATATTTATCACAAATTTTATTTAAAACAATCATTTATACATTCAATTTTATGTGTGAATGAGTCACATTGCTTTGAGGAGGCTGGAGTCCACACAACCACAAATGATTTTATCGTATTCTCAGAAAATTTAATGATTGAAGGTATGTGTTATTTAAAAATTAATGAATAATTAAGGAACTAAAATTATCATATATCTCATATTACAAAAATAAATTCATCTTTATTACCATCCTTTAATGATGGTAACAAAATAAATAATGATAGCAATTCATGAGTTCGCAGTCCGACGTACACACAATTGATGATTGTGTATCCCATTGGATAGAAGTGTGTGATTGTGTAGATATTTCTATTCAAATAAAAAAATAATTATATGTTATATAATTATGTTAATATATAATAAATATATAAAAATAATTAATGTGGTGGATAAAGTAATAAAAATAATGTCCTCATTGAATAATATTACATCTTCTTCTGATAACTCCTTTTGGTTTATACCAAAATCCTTAATTGGATTGATTTCATACCAAAATGAGGAATAAAGGATGAGGGTTGTTATTTTTCAGAAGATATTTGGGTTTTTTGGGATAAAAAAAATGACCTGATAGTTGTAAATAATTGTTAGGGGTGTGTTCCATTTTATAGTCGAGGAGGTGTGACATTTTTGTAAATACCAAAATGTAAAAACTATTGGGAGGTATCCCTTAAACCTTGTGCCTCTAATAATTAACCATTTTAAATTAAATAGTGTATATGGTCAAAATATGTCCAGAAAATAGGTTTTGGTAATGTTTTTTGGTCATTTTTTCTTTGATTTTATGGTTTCCATCAGTAAGTTTAATTTACCTTAATAACTGTAATTAATTTTAATTCGTTTTAGTAATAATTTTTTTTTTCAAAAACTATGTTGACCATAATATAAATTATAAATTTTTCTGATTCTGAATATTAAATCAATTTTTAAAAATTCCAAATACATAATTGTATGAAATTAATTAAAATTTAATCTTTTATATGAGACTCGAATATGGTGTTTTAAAGTAAAAATGCCCATAAGTTGGTATTTTTTAAAATATTTAATAAATATCAAAATGATTGAAATAAAATAAATTATATTAAGATATATATAAATTGTCTTTTTTAAACCAATTTAAAATATAATATATCCTTATATATTATTTATATAAAAAGTTGATTTTCAATTAAAATTTAGTATTTTTCAATATTCACCAAAAAATGAAACTTCTCATAAAAATAAAAAAATTAACTATAATCTAATTTTGACATTTATATTTTGAAAATGAATTTTTTCCAATTAAAAAATATAAAATTTTCTAAATTTATTTTTAAAACTACTGCACAATGAAAAGGTGAAAAATATGCCTTTATAAAAATATTTATTTTTATGTATAAAATTAGGTTTGTTCTTCTCTTATTCCATTAAAATTAATTAGATGAATATAAAATATATTTTATGCAATATTTTACATATATATATTTCATTAAGATTATTCATTCATTGTAATTAATGTAATTTATTAAGATAAAAATCCTTTGGAGCCTAATATATTTTTTTGTATAAAAACATTTCATTTATATTAAATTGGGTTTTATTGTTATTTCTAATTAATTAGTTACCTATGAATTAAACCATATAACATCATAATTTATTTAATCCTATTCACAACCACCAATTTATTGGAATGTAGATAATTTTCATTTTAAATAATAATATTAAATGTATTTGGTGAAACTTGGTCTTGTGTAAAACCCAAAATATCAGAAAAAACTCTTTCTTGCATGAAACACAAGATAACTCTATATTTATTCAATTTAATGCTATCAAATATAGTAAATTTTATTTAAATTATGATATAAATCATAAATTCTTGATGTTTTATATTCTTCTCAAATCATTATTTTTCGTTTCATACACACTATCTAATAAAAGTTACACTTTTAGAATTTTATGGGTGTTATAGGTGGTCCTCATTAATTGTTAATATTTATACAATAAGGAGAATCTCTTCAACTGGAGATACCGAATGTAACATTATTATTACTATGTGATTTTTAATCTAGGTTAGAACCTCCTTGACTGATGTTTATATTGTTTTTGGTATAAACTATGAAAATTTGGATTTGAGGAGACCCTCTAGTGATTTATAAATTAATTTTATCATGGGGAAGAAATCTATGTTTTATGATTTAGAATTTTATACCATGATAAATGATTTAATGATTGGTACTTATATTATCATGAGGATAGCCTCTATAGTGTGTACATTTGTAAATAACTCCACAGTTATCTATTATGGTACTAAGGGGATGATCTTTATAGTGATTGTTATATTATTTGGTTTGTGAGGGGAAAATTAAAGAAATATTTGACAGAATAGTTTTGATAGTGATGGGGACATTGAAACATCCTCAAGTTACTATAATAATACATCAATGGTATTAAAGGTTTATAACAATAACAGGGGTGGAGGTAAAGCTTGGGTTTCATTTGGTTACCATTAGTAATATATCCCTATAAATTCTATGTTACAACAAGGATATAATAAAAGGATTTTGTGACATTAGTAATAGAAATAGTAAATATAGGGTCACATGTGTTTGTGGTAATTTATCCCAAATGTTTCCAACCCCTAAGTGCTCGAGCATGGACTAATGGAGTCAAAACCGTAACTTTCACCAATCTAATACATTCATTAGGATTTTGTGATGAGAAAGAAATTTATTATGATATTTAGTAGGATATATCCTAGAAAGATCCAGAGTAGTAGTAGGGATATACGATAAATTCTCATCTAGTTCCCTCGGATAAGAAATACAAGTGTTGGTTTACTCTGAGGAAATTATTTTGATGTATTTTGTTTCACTGATAATAGTTCTCTACTCTCTAAAAACCTATCTATTGTGGGGGTAGGGATAGTTTTATCTCTATTAGGATGGAGAAATAAACCTGTATAGTTAGAATAATTCCATTATGCACATATTCCAAACCAAAAAATTTCATCAGCTGAGGTTAATGTACATTTATGAAAAAGAAATTCATTCCAGGTTGTTTGGAAAAATGTTTTGATTGTATCTATTTGAATCACAACAATCAAATTGTTGTTTTCATAAGACTTAGGTGTTATACAGTTTCCCCCTTGGTTCATTGGACTGACATCTGATGATGCATTCAGTGATTCTATTTGAATATAATAGAAACTATAAGGGAGAAAATAAAAATGTCAATGAATATGTTTCCTAGGAAAATGATTTCTTATTGGTTTAACCATTTTTATTCTCCCACCCATTTATACACACGATTTATATTTAGTTGTTCAACCACTTTCCAATGTTGTGAGGCATTAGGATAATCTAATGATGTTTCACACTGTGCATTTTTGATAATAGTATTGTAGGTTCTACCATCCTCTAAAAGGTTTTATTACCTTATCTAAGACTCTATTATATATTTAAGACATATTTTAGAAATCATTATCAATTACAATACTAGTTATCATTTTCATAAAAGAGATCAATTAGCAAAATGAATTAATGTGAACATCTGTATCTATGAGAGGTTATCCATTTATATGCTTGATAAGTTCCCTATATCCTCCATCTCAATTTAGTTTCAAATTATTTTTAATCCATATAGTTGGGTACTTTTGTATTTATCACCATGTATGTAGGTAATAAGTGTAATGGTGTAGGCATTGTGCACATGAGAAGGGATAATTATGTATCAATTTTATGTGAATAAATATACACATATTTCAGTAATTTCTAATTATACACTTCATACATTTTAACGTTGTATGATAATAATTATTTTGGTTCCTTTTATGCTATAACATCAAAGAAAAACGAGGTGGCATTTATGGTCTATTATTAATGAACAATTATATGACTTTTATGGTCATGGAACAGGGACCAATTATGTAAATTTTATGTTTGTGTAACATTTACTAATGATTATTTTATGGTAATGAAACCACGACCATGAAAGTTTTAGTTTAAATTTATATTACTTGGACCCATTCAATGAAATTTCTGTCAGGAAGAATGGACTTTGAGGTGAATTATACCTATAAATGGTTAGTATGTGACTTATGAATTAGTGAACATTTCTAATTTAAGTCAAAAGAGGGACCAGGATAAGGTCGGTTTGGGATTATAATATACTATAAGACAATTAATTCCCATGAATTATTGAAAGAACTACATATCCTAATTAAATATTTTAACGGGAACATGGTGGACATGTGGTTTTTTTAGAGTAACCAAGTAATGTGTTCTAAGGGGAATGGGCTTATAAAGCATCCTCCAAAACTATAAGAGAGAAATTAATCATTATTAAATAAATTAATTAATTTCCACATCCCAAGGATATTATTTATTTGGGAATTAAACTATAGGAGTACTGACATAAAATTATTGTTTTCCATTATCTAAGGAATACATGATCAAGAGGGAGTACGCTAATGTATATAGGCCAATCATGTTTTTCAAGAGGTCAGATATGAAGTTATAGTGTGTAAGGATCCTTAGTTTCTCAACATAAAAATGTTAATAAGTTAATTTGGGAATGTACATTTTCCTAAATTAATGTCCTAGATGAATGGTGAACCTATAATTACTTAATGCAGGGTGGAAATGGGAATTTTATGAATCCAATAGTGGGGTACATTGGTGAATATGTCCCCAATTTAGTAATATGGGATAATTTTCATCAAATAGAGTGGGCTAGGTTAATGGTATCCCAGTCTGGTAAAATTGGGGTGGTTTTAGTGGTGAAAGCCTGGGTGCCATGTTGAGAAGATATTGAAGGTTTAGTCATATCCCAGATTAAGACCATAGAAAATGGGTTATTAGTTCTATATCATATGATAATTTGGTATGTGTCCTTTATGACAAAACATGGTGTGACTCTTTTATAGAAAAACTAGGTGGGGTATTTTACACTCTGATTTATTGGGATAGATTATAAGGAAAATTCCTTCTCTTTGGTCATATTTATGACATGGACAATTTGGTCTCTTACAAATACCATGAACTTTTATGAACATAGCCGACTATTTTATTCATTTTTTACTTTATTTTTTAAAAAATCATCTAAAGGGGATGTTTTAAACACTTGTTAATATTATTCTTGCGTTGAGATTCTTCCTAGATTAATCTTCTCTCATATGAGAGGCTAAGAAGTCTTTATATACATTAGGGAAACTAGGTTCCATGATGACTATTGGTAACTAATTTGGGTGCTCTGCTACCTTGAAAAAAGCACGTAGCCTGAAATAATGATAGTGTGGATGGTGTATGGGATGTATAGGGAGTCTGATGCGGTATAAGGATAGGGTGAACAATGTTTCAATTTAACATGGAATGGGATATGATAGTGGAACATAGCATTTGGTGGGAATATATAATTGGGTGAATGATGTGGGTTCCTAGTTGATCTCATTATCTATAAAATTTCACTAATATTCTAAAAAATTTGTTGAATTCCTCCTCTAATAAAATTTGAGTACTAATAAGGTTTCTTTAGGGTAAATATTTTATGGATATAGGACATTGGAATGATAAAAATGAAAACATTAAGAATATTTAATTTTATATAATATTTTTTTCTTTATGTGAACATATAATATACATAAAGGAAATGGGGATTTAAGGATAGACAACACATATTTTTCTAAAGTGGTAAGCCCTCCCGGGAAGTTTTATATGTGACATTTTATAAATGATTTTATATTGAAAAAAATTCATAAATTTTATGTGTAGGATATATGACAATAATATTTTTAAATGGTTTTTTCATCCCTCTATAGACTTTGATTTAGAGTCAAATTGTGGTATTTATTCATCAAGGTATATGTAGTTAATTTATTACTAAAACATAAGTAAATTATTTCAAACATAGTGATTTGGTGTTTTTTAAATATATTAAAATATGTATGAAGGGTTTATTTGTAGTCCATTGTATGTAAAAAAAAATTATGAGTTTTATCTAAATAAAACCTTCATGGATGTATAAAATGAACCCCTTGGTGTTGTAAATGATGAATTACTATAAATATGGCCAATAGCTTCATGAAATGTTTTACACATACCCATGAATGATGATTCTTATTCCATACATCTTTCGACAATGTGAAAATACTACCCCATCACTAAAATAATGATTCATCATAAACTAAGATCAATAGATGCATGTATTCAATACCTATGAGCCACAAATGATTGAATTTTTTTGTAAATGTCGAATTCCCTTTGGGGAATGAACAACTTATTTTTATAAAAATATTTCCCATTTACATAAACTATTTGTGGCTATAAAGTGAGTCTATTCTATAAGCAAAAAAATGGGGATGTCATAATATTATTAAGATGTTGGTATAATATTTATATGTTGAGAAATATTCGTATGAAAAATAAACTATTTTTTCTTTTACATCATCAAATTTTCATTACAAAGTGTTTCTCACATTTTCAATAATTGGAAATTACTATCCTCTAATTATGACCTATTTATACCAAAAATTGATTGAATTATTAGGAAAATGTGTCCTTCACATAAGATTCGTTCACACTATATATATATGGATGTTTAAAAGTTTATTATACCTCGCTATATAGAGTTTTGGTTTCATACACTAATTAAATTATGATAATGTGAGAAGAATATTAACATTTCATTCATTCTTAATAAAACTATTTATTTCTCACAATTCAAATTCCCATGAAATAAAAATTATGTAGATGTCCTAATAAGTAGGTAACCATATATATGTTATTTTAACCACTATCATCATGAATAACTTTGTAAAGAGTCTTCCTTAATCCATATAGAACATTTATAGGCTGTTTTATTTCATAAAAAATTGAAATATTTGAAAACATTAAATATTTATCATTTCCACTTTTTAAAAGAATAATGGGTTGTAGTTAAAGTTAAACATAAATTTCAATAAACACATCTAAATGGAGGATTCATATTTCTAGAAACATTTTTTCTAAACCATGATTCCATGTTATATCCCAAAATTAAATACTCATAAGTTCTCTCATATCATAACTCCAATATTATCTATTGTCTAATAGGCCTCACGTGTATAGATTTGGAATTTATGATGATTTCCCAATTCTTACCATTTATGAAAACATTCAATTATCATGGTTTTATTTTTTTACCTTTATCATATTTAATTCAACATTTATTTTAGTGGAAAAATTATCCTAGAATCCTATCATGTGTGAGTTTTTATCTTTAACCAATTTTCTATCACCTAGAACAATAGAAACCAATATCCAAAACCAATATCTCAAGATTAATAGACTTTATTTACCACCTTATTCAGTAATTCCATTAGAGGGTGGATATAGAAATGGGATATACATCTTAGAGGATCATTTTCTGCTGAATGGTCCTAGTCTTTCTTGGGTCATCCTTGTTTCCTTGAGATCACATAATAACTATATGTTGTCAACCTATATTGGGTGTCTTGGAGTTCATTATTTGAGGTATATTTGTAGATGAATTTTTTTAAAAATAATATTAGTCAGTAGAATCCTAATATGTACACTATTCATTTAACACAATGAGTGGTAGGAATCAAGATGTCATATATACAATAACTAAGGAGTGTCATGATCCTTGGGTCAATGTTCATTGAGTTTATCCCAACATATAATGTATTAGAGGATGTGAGGAAAAATATTCCCCTATTAAAGGATTTATTGATGTTTACTAAAATATGTCTAGTTAAAGAACTCAAATATTTTTTAATTACCCCCTTCATTTAATGGGTCGATATTTGCTAGTGATCAAATGAGCTATAGATGAAAAAAGTAACCATGAATGTTTTCCCTCCAGAGATCCCTTGTCATTGAGTGTTCATATTAGGATACCATGGAATCGTAGATAAATCATAACATGGGTATATGAAACTAAAATTTATGGAGAATTATACCTTCCATTAGTTGGGGTTTTCCATGTTTTTTATTGGATGGATTTTCCTTATATCAGATGATAATCCAAGTATTAGAGTTTTCACATTAATAATGGTTTCATTATTTATGTAATGAAAAATTGTTAATATCACTATATCAATTCTAAATAAGATAATACACATACTAGGTAATGTATTACTTAGATATACTTTATATTATATTAGTGATCTAATTCAACTCTTGGATATATAGGTGGAAGAGTATTTTGACTACTGCAAATTTTATAACATAATTAAAATTCCTACACCTTTTTCTCACGCAATAATGATAAAAATTGTTTATGTTTGACTAATATCTATATACTCTTGGAAGTTTACAATTATATTATTAAGTCACTATAATCTTACCTTTATTTTCAATGTGGTTCCCTCTATAGTGAATCTTGAAAATTCAATTTGAAATCATTGTGAATATTCATCTATCTATTATTTTTGTGATATATTCATAGTTTACTAGATTAATGCGTATTTTTTTTAAATAATCTATTATTCATATCAACATTTTCACTAGTTATTGTTTCTCTAAAGAGTTTATATTCCACCTTACAATATTTTTCATAATAAATAATGCCCAAAAATTATATATTAATTTCTATTGATGTTGAAATATGAGGATAAAAATTCTATAATCACTATACCATATAGTGACACTCCAACAAACCTATAATAGTATTTTAACAAATTCTAGATGAGGTTTTACATTAATGGCGTTCTAGAAAATTTATATTGGTGGGAACACAAACCTCTGGTCTCTCAAGGATCATGAGCTAAAATTATATTAGCGAACATTTATGTCTGAGTGGATTGCCCATCCCACTTCCACATAAAACCTATGTATTCCTCTAACTCAATTTACAATTGTATTAATGGTAGTGTAAGATAAGTGTTGATGAACATAATCATAAACCAAACCATTTACAGTAGCATTGAGGTCCCTAAAGGGACTACCCCTAATGGAAGGATACTATTATTATGTCATTACTTGAATACAATTTGGGTTATATACTAATTATCACTTTTGATTCACCTTATCAAATGGGAGAGGTCCAAATAAGGTAGATTCAATTATATAAAATACACCTGTAACAATAGATGACTCAATTTTATATCAAAATTTTTCTTCTTAAAACCAGGCGATGCAGAATTGGTCATGAAACAAGGTTTATTTTTTTCAACGAGACAAAATAGAGGAAACTGGTAAAAAATTTGAATTTTTTCATCATCTTTTTATTTTTTCTAGTCATGGGTGGCTTCATTTACCCTTTAAAATATTCTCTCTTTTGGAAAAATCTATTTTTATGATAATGAATATCTATTAATGTAATATTTATTTGAACATAAAGAAACAAGAATCATCATATGATAATAGTGAAGTTGATTATCCATGAAATAAGTCAATGAACAAACAAAGGAACAAAACATCATGGTTTAATAGAAACTCAAAACCTAGAGATATGGAAATATATATCTTATATAGTGTCTTTGAAATCACAATTGATAGACATAAATACCCAAACAAAACTCATTAATATAAATAGAAAGAACTAGTTACACACATCTATATCAATTATCTAAATTAGAGGCTACCAAGAAAGGGGATATTAAATGATAATTCAATACCTCTTATAAAACATTATATAATTTAAAAGATATTTATAATCAAATTTTATCAAATTTTTCTTTAATTATTAGCTTTAATTTCATTTTTTTTGTTTTGGTAAGGATCCACCATTTGGTTGTCATCTTTATTTTAATCATATAATAAAAAAATCATATTCATTTCCATGATTTTTGTGATTTGAACATTTTTGTATTTTTGAATATAAACTTATTAATACATATGCTAAATAAAAAGGGTAAAATCATATTATTAAAATCCACTTAAGATGAAAATAAATATTGATTTCATAAATAACAATTTCAAAGCACTTGATTCATTAATGGGAGGATTTTAACCAATCCACTATCATTTAGGGTGTGTTCTGTCAATGATGTATAAGCTGGATAGATACATAATGTATGCACCATCACCAAAGACTATGGTTGACCTTTCTAATAAATGGAGAATTTTTATTTACTCGTAGAATCATACACTTGGACAAGTACTAAAAAGCTGGATATGCAATATATTTTTTATCACACTAAGTCTTTGTCCATTAATTAGGTTATGAAAGACCGAGTGAATTAGAATAACCAAATCATATATATGGATTTGAATTGATGATTAAATTATTATAAATGGTTCAAATACCTCAAAATTTTATCATTTAATCTTTTAAGAAAATAATCCAAATTTTTTTGTAGATTGAAAGATACTCTAACTCATTCCAACATATTTTTCCCATTGAGTATAACATGAATTTCACAATGTAGAAGTTTTGGTCTCTAATGGCATTGTATCATTTCATTTACAATGCTATAATTATTTCCTAAACTATTAAAAAAGAGTATTGGTGTCTTAAAATTTGAATTTATCGAAATATAATCATCACAGGTATTCACATTTATTCGATTTATACATCTTTGTTTTTTATACAATAACTTTTTCTATGCCCATGAAGAAGAGGGATGAGATTATATAATATTTAATTTTGATGAGGATGTCCTTTGCATGTTTTTAACTTGATGGGAACCATGTACTTTTACTTTCACGGTTTAAGGTCATGAAATAAACAATAAGGAGGGATGATGCTTAAGTTTACCCAAATTTGACCAAAATATCAAGTAATCTAAACAATGATAATGTTAAGGAAAACTTAATGGGAATGGATAATAAAATAATATTTTAAAAAAACGTAAAGTAATGGGGCACGTATTTTATTCTAAATATACATAGTCCAATCTAGTAATTGTTCTAGGTCACATATCTTTCACCGAAGTAATGTTGATTTTTAGTTTCGTGTAGATTTTAAAAAAAGGAGGCATACTTTTTAATGATAGAGTGAATATTTTCCCAATCTGAATGTAGATACCATTGCGTGTATAGAGAACCTAAATGGGACAGCGGACCTATATTAATTACATAGATATTTTCCCAAAAATAAAATTGGAAAATCAACATGGGGGTAGAATTCAAAGTAATTTCAACATTTCTGAAATTAGAATTTGTCACGAACCGAATTTGGTCACCTTCAAAACCAACATTCGACCCTGTCTGTGGAAAGACAAGAAGGGATTTGTTGATCCTCGAATGCTATGACAAGTGCCTGAGGATCATAAAATGAAATTTGGGAACATTTTAACTCATTTTATAAACATAAAATAACAAATTAATCCAATAAAACAAATATGGATTTTTCAAACAAAATTATCATTTAAAAAATATAAGAATTGAGTTATACAATTTAAAAATATGTTTAAAGACTAATAAAAAAGAATCAAAAAAAATAACATCCCATGAACCACCTCATGGAAAAGGGAAATTCCCACAAGCCATCTCCAAAACACTGCATCTCAAAAGAGGCAAGAAACCTGGACCACTGGCACTAAAATATTTTCCCAAGCTACGACAAAGTTAACAAATTATACATACACCCAATGGTGTAAGTATGGTGTGAGACAAATTTCTGTATGATACCACGAAAAAATTACATTTCATAATCATTATAAGAAAAAAAATCATTCATGTTTTTCAAATAATTAATTCTTGTAATAATATTTAGAAGATGCAAATTTAAATAAAATTAGTTTTCAAGTGGGATACTTAAAAATAAATCAACACTATTAAATATACTAATAATGATACTGTATTTATCTAGAAAAACATACCATATAGTGATGGTATGTATAAAATATATATTGAGCACTACAAATGGGTAAAACCCATTGGCACAAGCTAATTGTGGGTCCCAGGTACATCGTACTCATTGAATATATCTATAAAAATATTTGTTCTCATTCACACTAACCACTAGTGGGGTTCATACCCAAAACTTATTGGTCCCCAAAAATCATGATCTTAATAATTTAGTTAGAGTTTTTATCTTCAATCTTTCCACGTGAAACATCGGTCAAACCCCACTTGATCACTAGCATGCTAGTACTCTCCCACCCACCTAGATATCCGGGTTTTTCCTCTTATGCTAAAAATAGGTCAAAAAGATATGAAATAATTTTTTCACATAAAAAACAACTTCTAAGACACTCTCACACAAAATAGACCACACACATGTCACATGGTCCCATTTTTCATTCAAATTCATTTTAGAAATCATAATCACTCCAAAACTACCCACAACACGTTTCACATGTCTTTCACACATAATCAATTCCTTCAAACAATTTTACAAATACATTCCATGGTAGTACACATCACATAACATCCATTTCACATTAAAATAGAACATTTCAAAATATCACTCCTACCAAATCAGTTTGAAAACATAGTTGCACCTCTTACATAAATCAAGAAAACATTTAAAACCATCAAAAAAATTCCAAGGAGTGTAACCATGTTTTGCACATAAGTTCCTTATAAAACCCATCATTAAAGACCAGAAGGATTCAAACATCACATCAAACCAAAATTTTCAGCCATAACAATATTTGATAATACTATTCCCTAAATCATAAAACAACACCAATAAACACAATTTGGACTACACACAAAAAATAATTATTTTTGCACAAAAATGTCACTTAAAAACAAACCTCTATTGAAAAGATATAAAATATAATTTTTTCACAAAAAAATTGGAATAGAATAATTTTATAAAAATAAATCATTAAAAACTAACTCATCCAATAATTCTTATACATCAAATCACCTGCCATTTATGCCAAAAACACTAAACTGTTGTGAAAAACATCAATCGCACCACCGCCACACCACAAGGATGTGAAATCATTCCCTAATCCACCAGATTTCATGAAAAGGACCCAAAATTAGACCATATGTATAAATAATTACTTTTTTACATATTTTAACCTCATAAATATTGGAAGAAACCATAACCCAATTGGAGGAACATGAGAGGAAACACAATTACTTGATATATCTTGAATAAAACGCCCGAAATACACCAATATCAGATTTTCAAGATAGCTAAAAATTAAATTGAGGTTTGAATAAGCACGAGGATGTAATTTTGGAATTAGAATGGCAGAAAAGTGTGAAAATGAAGGATTTATGATGGAAACAAATTACCTCTTTAAATATGGACGATTTGAGATATCTTGAGATGTTTTTCCCCAATCTGCAATGGTAATGAGCTCCAAAGAAGGATAAGAAAAAAATGGGGTCACTCTTAAGGATGTTGGATTTGATTTGGTGGTGGAATAAGTGAAAAAGTGTAATAACTGAATATGATAATATTTTTTTTATAAAAACTGGAAATGGGCTTACGAGCTGACTCCATTCCTTAAATAAAAAAAACAATTCCTCCCTGATTAATGTTTCATAGAAGGTCCAAATTGATATAGATGGGTTCAATGTTTAGGTATGGACATTCAATAAGTATAATGGGTAGAAAATCTTGAAAAAAGAAATAGTTAGGAAAGAAAAAATAGGTTTTAAAGTTTATAAATGGGCTACTAGTTTGGCCAAAATCATGTAAACTCTACCATTCCACTAAAAATGTATGGGAAAACCCCACAACAAGAAATAATGGAAATTTAATGAATAATACCTTTAAAATAATTCAGGTATGTGACATTTCTCCCCACCACAAAACATTCCACTGTCTGAATGTCACCACAGGGCCAAAAGCAAAAAACCAAGCCCAAACGAATTCCAAAATGGACTCCTCTTACAAGTTTCACCGTCTCCCCAAAAGGCCAAAACACCTCCAATTAATCAATCATGGAAGGAATAATATAACCAAAAAAAACATAAACCACTTCATAAAATGATCAAGAATATTCAGACTACGTCCCAAAACACCACCTCTGAAATAATATCAGAATAAGACTCAATCAACTTACCAATAATGAACAATTAAAACACACGAGGTCACCACAATATTACTTCAACAAAATTGTTGGTCCACTCTAATATAAACATTTACTCAAAGAGGAAGGTGGTAGTTAAATAACTTTGAATGAGACTACCTATTTTCAGTCCAACCCTACGGGAAAAATCATGATAATGATATGGGGAGACAAAAAAAGACTCCCCACCATAAGGGGAAACTCAATTTTTCCCATGGAATAATCCGGATACTAACAGCAGGAGGCCTGAATAGACTCCACATCATAACAAGTAGACATTCATTAGACATTTCAAGAAGGTCTTACAAGAGTCCCATAGTGGGTCTCCCCACCAAAAGAACCAACCATCACATATGACTATAATGAGCCGACATGAAAAGACCCCCAAATTTAAAGAGTTTGCACAATCACAAGGTTATTCCTCATAGTTTGGGAAACAGTGGGCTAACTATGAGTAGCATTATGTCCAAAAAGAAAACATCTCACAGTTACATAGTCTAAGGCACATGGACACACAAAGACCATGTAGTAGCTACTATATTTTATCGCAATGTTTTTTAGGTTGGTGCACAGTTACTACTAACTTTGTGAAAACTGTGCGCTAAAATCTACCTAGGAAAATTTTCATTAATTTCCATAAAAACACAAAGGAAACTAAAGAGGTAAAACATGAACTTTGGAGATATCTTGGTAATGAGATTCCCTGCATCTTTTCACTGAACAATGAAAACTTGAGAAATATGTCAATACTAAAGGTTTAAACTGTTTTTATCTTTCATATCGAGGATGGGAATTAGAATATCAATTTTTAATGACCCTCACATTTCCTTAACTAGGCGCCAGCATCACTCCAAGACCAATGGATAGAGCTTAGATGAATGAATCATCTACATCCCCACAGTTATTCCTTGGGAATATTCAAATGGAGAATCTTCATTGGGTGCCACAAATAACTATAATGTAATCCAACATGGGTTCAACGAGACAAAAAAACTCTAAACTAACTTTCAAAAAACCTAAATTGTTTTCGAAACAGGAGATTAGAAGATGCACACATGTCCCCCCTTCTTTTTTTCATAAAAAAATTAAAGAGAAAATGATAGATAAAAACACCTTCCTCAAAACAGATTATTTCAGGATTTTCCAAAGGGAGTCACACTTCTGAAAAAAATGAGAAACTCAAAAAATCGAACAACTACCATTTTTGAATTCAAACGATCACATGACAACACAAGGTCCCTCCAAACACGACCCTTGTTACCGATAGAAACTATATATGGATAGTGACCTTATGTTGAGTCCCTAATAGCACATGATTTCTTACAAATGGACTTATCATCCTCTCTTTACAATATTTACCATACCAGTGGTTTATCATGATCCTTCATTTCAGAGACACCAATGAAAAACATAGAGGTCTTATTTGATAACATTTTATACTAGCATCGCCGTACCACTTCCATCATTGGTGACTCATGTAACATATAGTACTAAGGTCTCATTCAACCATCCACAACAACTCTTCTACTATAAGAAGATCCACAAAACCATGAATGGAAATGGTGTGGAATCAACCTCCAATGTTCAAGAAAAAAAACATTTCATTGATTAACTAGAGAACTTTCCAAAGGAGAGGAAATATGGTATGCACTTTCATCATGCATTAAATAATTAGGGGGATATACCCTATCCAATGAGAAAACAAAATGACCTAACCAAGCTATTCCATTGGTCAAATAAATAACACTAGTTAGAACTGAACATATGAGGGGAGCCACCACAAGGGCCTCCTAAACATTTCTCAGAAGAGAGCACTAACCAACCCTTCAACCCAACATACAGACCATAAAAAACACAAAAAAATCATTCAAACAAGAGGGGTTCTTGAACTCAAAACACCCCACAATAAAAAAATTACAATAACACATAAGAAACACCTCCCAAACCAGTCATCAAGACATCATGTTTTCCTTTAAAATAATTCACATCATTGAAAATAAATGGTTCGTTGTTTAGCATACCCACAAATGGTATGATATGGTCCTCACACACATATGTTTCTGTGCCACACTAGGGAACCTCCTCATATCCATCCCAAAAAACATCCATTCATGCCATTAATCATATATCATCCTATATATCCCCTTTCATGTGGTCGCTGAAGGAAATACAAAATGTTAAAACAAAATTTCCTTCCACTTTTCAATACCAAAAACAATCAATTGACACATTCCTTTTCTCAAAACCCTTAACCACTAAATAAAAACCTAATTTACCTTTTATAAGACATTTATGAAATCCCCATTATTCAAATAAAAACTCACTTTCAAGACATACATTAATTTTAAAACATTTCAACCCATTTCAAAACAGTCCTACATTTATGAAAAAAACCTCCCTTTCATCAACACCCATCCATTTTAAAACCCATATTTTCATATATAACAATATTCTAATGATTGATAAAACTTTTAAAATTCTTAATAGTTACTAAATGAATATTTATCTTAAAACGCCACACATAAATTCCCAAAACACATAATTCAACTAAAAACACTTGTCAATAATTCCTCATAGTGTATTTGGAATGGATTTTCAATACCAAGTCTAAAATAATTCATAGATTTAAAAGAGGTGTCAACACACAATTTACCCTTTCAAAATAGTTCTAAAAATTCATTTCCACTATTTTAGACATCAATCCACTTCTTCTTTACTGAAAAATCATTTCATAAAAGTTTAAATTTCTTAAATAAAGTTTCTATTATAATTTTAAAACCAATATTCCATCATTCAAAAACTAAAGGACACAAGTCAATGAGAGAAGAAACTAGTTTTGGTGGGTGACTTGGACATATAGTTGGATGGAATATGTCAGTCACTTCACCATCACAGAGAGTATTCTTGGAAAATATCCTCAGCTCCACCTAGATTTATAGGCCCTGTGAACTCACTGAGACCATTGACCTAACTCTTTTTTTGTTTACACAATCATTGATGACCCATGAAAACAAAAGGACTCAGATAATACCTGAGTTCCCCTGGAGACATCATCCTATCACAAGGCATGCTATCTAGGAATCCTAATCAAAATCAGAATGTCAATTCCTAAAAACACAATCTCTAGACTATCCCACCTCTTCCTCAAATAGTAATTTTGGTTGTAGTTGAGTACAAAAGATGGAGTGAATTGAGTATCGATGAAAACATCGGTTCGAAAAGTATTATTGAAATATTCCCCAATAAAAATAAATAAAGACCATTTAATCAAAGTAACATGGTTATGAATGTTTGACTATTTAAATAACTTCAATGAAGATTGATTAATTCTCAGTAATCTTAATATCAGTTATTAAGATTACTTTTGAAGCTATTCTAATAAGGAAAAAAATTATAAAATTTTTCCAAGATTAACATTCAATGTGAATTTAGTTACTTTTGAATTATATATTAAAATAGAGAAAAACTAAATCAAAAAACACAGTGGATATAAATCAAGAAGTAGAGTCTGAAGTCGATACCAAATCCAGTCTACTTGGTGATCACCTACCACCATGTATTTGATATTAAAAAACATGATCTAAACCCCAGATCGAGGTAAACAATAGTGCATAGAACTATCCAGGTCACACGACCTCGTCCACAGTTCTTTGTGGGTATAAACGAACCGGTCACACATGGACCACATCCACACTTATACAATGGAGTAAACAACTTTAACAAGATATGTGAGGAAGGATATCATGTATCCTCCAATTTAATACAGGAGATAGTGTGTGTTTTTATACAGACACACACACACACTGCTTGAAAGCATAAAATAATTCAATACTGTGAAAAAATGATTAAATGAGGTAATAACTAACCATAGTGATATTCTATGCATATCTCGACTTCTGGGATGAAAAAAATGTAAGAAATTTTTCATCTTTTGAGAAATAGACTTTTTAATGTTAGGTGCTCTAGTTTCCTGTTAGATCTGGATTGTGTTCTTCTGGGATTTGGTGTTGTAATGATGTGCACGAATCTGATCTATGGTATCATAGTGAATTCTTTTTGTGCTCTTCTAATGTATTGATTTTCATGGGTTGGTTCTTTTCTAAATAATGATAGTGCTTCTTTGTTATCTTGTGATACTGTTTCTAGGCCATACATCTCTTTTTAATCTTGGAGTGCATGTGTTGGAGTGGACATGATGCATGTATTCTGCACCTCATACATCATACTATTAGTTTATATGTATACCATGAAATATGAATTCTATCAGTGCATTTAAATGACTCAAATATAATCGTTAAATATTAAATTGAAAAAAGACAAAACAGATGACAGAACAGTGTCATAGTCAGTCTGAAAATGGCCTCTTCATGAAACAGTGTCTCCTTAAAATAATCTCTCCTTCATTTCCTTTTGAGAAGTGAGAATGTAATGATATCATGGTTCTATGGAGATCAGGAACTGGTACCACAGATGTGGTGTCTGGTCACTGGTCTGGATCTTAGTGTCCGGGTCACTGTGTCTGGGTCACAGTGTTTGGGTCACGGTGTCTGGGTCACGATGTCTGGGTCACGGTTTCTAGGTCACAATGTCTGGGTCACGGTGTCGGGGTTATGTTTTCTGGGTCATGGTGTATGGGTCATAATGTTTTGGTCATAGTGTTGTTGATGCTCCTTTTCCATCAGAGAGTCTAAACGAATGGAAAGGGAAATGCCTTAGCATAAAGTAATTCATCCTTAGAAGAAAACATAAAAAATTGACAAATGCATGAACAAGGAGTCATTTACACATGGGTCGCGCATGTTCCACCAAGGTCACACTAGAATACTTGCGCGACACCTAGTGGTCATGATGGTGACTTGCGCACCCTCTTTTAAATTTTTCCCAGGGACTCTCTAGCCTATAAATACCCCTTGTGGGCCCCCCATTACTAAGACAAAAAATCCCAAAACCTCAGATTTGAGCTCCCGACACCCTAGTATATTCTCAAAGCTTTCGAACACTTATAATATAATTTCTTACCTTTTACAAAATATTTAATGAGGGGGAGGAAGTCCTATGTGTTGAAACTCATCAACACTTTCGTTCCTGGGTGCCCAGCCCTTAAGGGAAATGGCCACACTAGCACGCCGCCTTACCCCTTCATGACTCTATCCAAAGTCATTTGTGGCATGATTTATTTCATGGATTCCTTATCTAAAAGGAATTATGTGGAACATATCTTAATACCTAGTGATTTATATATCCTTATGTCACAAAGGTCTGAGATTTCATTCATTCAACCTCATCCTTTAAGATGAGAAAATCCTTAACCTGGGACTCCTTTTCACTAGTAATCCCCAGTCAAAATTCTTATTAATTTGGGCATCCTCCTTAGGATTAAGAACCAAGTGCACATTAATTTGGGCCTCCTTTTCCGGAGTAATCACCAAGTCACTTAATCTGGGCATCCTCCTTAGGAGTAAGCCCCAGTCATAATTCCCTTAACCGGGGATTCCTTTTCATGAGTAAGACCTAGTCTCCAAGTTCCCAAATATGGGAATCCTCCTTAGGATTAATCCCCAACCATGGTTCTATTAACCTGGGCTTTCACATAATGAATAATCCCTAGTCTCAAAGTCTACAAATATGGGCATCCACCTTAGGGGTCATCCCCAAGTACCTTAACCCGGGCCTCCTTCTCAGGAGTAAGCCCCAGTCTTAATTTCTCATAACCAGTCTTAATTTAATTTTGATCTAGGTTTCCTTCTCAGGAGTAAAACCCAATCATAAATTCCCCTCCTAATTTGGGCATCATCCTTAGGAGTAAGCCCCAAGTCAGAGTATCCAAATCTCTATGAAGTACATATACCTTTATGGACCTTGTTCTTGGGTTTCTTCCCTGAAGTAAAACCCAATACTCATCTATTTTGGGCATTCATACATACATAAGCCCCTCATCATTACATCTTTCATGGAACAATTTATAGGTTTAACCAATACCTCTTGTTTCTCACACCGAGCATGACTCACGTGAGCTTAGAGTGTAAAAGTAATCATGACATATTTCTTGGATCCATCAATCATGCATAAATATCATACTCCCTCACTCAAACTATGTGGGTTCTAATTCCTTTTCTAAATAATGGATATGATGGTAGCCCATATTCGAGTACGATCCCAACTCTGAAACAATTCATGTCCTTCCGAATGACTAATAAATTTCAAGTTCCCCACTGAGTGGATTTAAAACCAGTATGGACATCATAATGACCAAAAGACATTTATGTATAGAAGGATACCGTTGACTAAGAATCTCTAACAAATACAGATGATTCTCTATCAATGAAGAACCTCGAATACATATAAAATATTCTCTAAATATCCTACATATCAATCATTGATTGTCATATCTAAAGGAAAGCTCGTTTTATACTTGGTAATGTATTAAATATTCACGAACATAACATAAATATATAAAGAGAGTCCCGGATTAGACAACCATTCCACTAAAAAAGGTGTGATGAGTCCAAACTCCCATCCTCTCTTCCAATGCAAATTCCTAAGCCTCATCAGTCCACAACTAATGAGCTCATACCTTTGGAAAGTAGGTCCAAATGGATATAGAATCATTGGATGTTTCTAGTTCTATTAACAAACTCGTTAGAAACCGATTGGAATGTTTGAACCATCAATCAATGAGGTCATTCCCAATTCTAGAGGAAACAAAAAATGGTGAACCTGACGTGAATCCTTATACAAGTTAAAAGGATGTTTTACCTATTTTAAGCCCCTATTTAAACTCAATAAGAGGGCCAGCAAAGAAATCGATAACATATGTGCTCATCCAAAATATGTATCATCCAAACTTATCTTGATTATGTTTGTTATATCTAACATGAACACTTTTCCATGATCTTATGCATTACAAGAATGGATTCACTTAAATTCACACCTGTGAATACCTCTGCTGTGAATGCCTCTGCTGTGAAGGTATCTACTACTACTCCTACAGGATCATCGTCCGCTCTTAGGGAAACATCACCTACTCAGTGTCTTCAACGCTGGGTATCGAATGAAATGCTTAAGGAGTATCGTCAACATTGTACCATTACAACTATGGAGGCTTCTTGAAAAGCCCTCCAAGTGAACAACTCACCATGGTCGTCCGGACAGTGATGACCAGTGATCAAAAAACAGGCGGTGCAAACCACCCTCTCCAACCATTTCAGGCCTTTATCCCCAGAATGAAACAAAAATTCCATCCCATATTCTGATGAGGTTAATGAGAAGGCCACTCAGTGCCTTAATTCAAGGAAGAAGGAGTCATTCTCGAGGGTTCTCACCAATAATCGCCACCAGACTTGTGCGACAGTCTGCCATCAATATGATGAGGGTATCGTTTCCAAGCATTCGGCTCAGGTTCCTCGAACCTGAGTAGGAAAGACGAACCACCAGAGGTGAAATCCGGTTAACAGTGAGCAGGTTCTCATCTCTTCCATCTTCGGATAAGTCCACCATCCTAACTCGGTGGCAAGCAACGAGCAAGCACACACACCCTTCCCTTTTAATCACGTTGTCCAGAAGACTCATCTGGCAGGAGCACGCCAATCCTACCAGGAAATTCTAATGGAGTAATATAGACAAGAACATACACCTGTTTATAAATCATCGTCTAGTTAGCAGGATCATCTGAATACATGTGTTGGAGCCCGCCAACCCACTGTTTTGACAACTGGTAAACAGGTACAAACACCTTTTTACACTCATCAATCATGCCAGTAGCCTCGTCTGTCAGTATTGAAGGAATCCCGTCAACCACGTTCGGTGGAGTGAAATTATCAGGCACATACACCTGCTAGTATTGATCAATCCTACCAATAGCCTTGTTTGGTACCATTCAGATAAGTCAGTCGGAATGCTCTGGTGACAAACAGAAGGCAGACATAACTCTCTGCCCCCACAAATGAGTACTATCAGAATTCACTGATAGGAAAAGGAGGACAGGAGCTGGAACATACACCTACTACATGCACGGAATGGACATATATTCTCGTTCCTATAGCTGAAGTCACCAAGCATATTTTGTAAATGGTGAAAGAGCAGAAGCAAATCACTGCTCATATTCTGGATGCCTGCCAGGATATTATAATAGCTTCAGCAGCAACTCAGGTACAGACACATAAATCTATCCCTTCCAGTGGACTGACACATCAACAGTTCAATTCAGAATAGACACACACATTTGTTCCAGTCCAGCAGGGTTGTGGGGCGTACTCCCCCATATCATACGGACAACCAATTCAGGAACATACACCTGATTTGAGTGGGGTTTATCAGCCTAACCTGATCATTTCTCCTTAGCAGGCATATACACCTACCCATAATGACCACTTTCATCAACATATGGTTCCTAAAGAGCGTAATAAAGCATCTAAGAATAAGACCTTCCCATAACAATCAAGAAATCAAAGGACCATCTGTGACAAGGCATTACTCGATGCTGGAGTTCTTGAAGCCCTCAAACAATTATCTGTTGGAGCTCAAGATTCTACTCTCTTTGTTCCCAATAGTGGGAACATTAATTATGATGGTCTGCATTAGACACATCCTCATGAAGTCTTGCTTCAAGACAGTTCAGATGATCTCGAAGTTTCATCTTCAGATGAGAGCCACAAGAACCCTCTACGTGGTCAGATGATCAAGGAGAAAAATGTTTCATCTTTTGTTGTAACCCACCATGGTGGTCCTTCGCATGATGATAGATTTATCTGCAAAAGTCCACTCCACAATAGTGATTTTCATTTCTTGGAGATTTCTCCAACAAACAATGTAGTTATGTGAAATCCCTCTTATCTTGAGGCACTTGCAAATGTGAAGCCCGTCATATCTGATTCATTACCATTAGTAGGTGAAATAATTTCTCAATCATAAGATAGCCCAGGGTGTAGACCATTATCCGAACCACCCCTAAGTCATGCATCTTCTAGTTTGACCAGTGATTTCTCTACCAATATTGTTGAATCCAATGAAGCAATAAGGAAGAACCATCTCTGGTCTAATCGGGTAGAATAATCTTCATTGAATGATAAAGAGGAAGTACGGAATATGAGAAAATAACTTGCAAAAGGTGAAGTGCCAGTTATGTTTTGGCCTTTGGCTGATTCTCAGTACGACATTCCAGAAATGTTGACGGAAGATGGAATTCATGATATCTGTCTCAACATATGGAAAATTCTTTGTCAGTTGAAAAATAAAATATTATCTTATTATGAATATGAAAATCATGTCAAGATAATATAAGGGTTATAACACCAAATTGATTTGGCAGCTCTCTCAGTTGCTCGATATCTGAAGGCTAAAAATCAGCAGAGAGCCCTTCAACGTTCATGCATTGGCATAGTAAGAAGATTTCTCCAGTGAATTTTCAATGCCCCATATGGTATTCATATTAGGGGATGGGGTGTTGATGGAGTTATACAGTTCACCGTACTCTACAGTCAGCAAAGCCCACGGAAAATGGTCTCATGCAATGTTATTTCCCATGGCCGGCCACCGTTAATGGGTTTTGTTTGTAATCAAAATCTTTCCCAAGAACATGCCTCAACTAGTTCCTCTCAAAATCAAGAATACAGAGAACATTTTGTTGAATTACTCATGCATGAAGCCAACGAGAATATTTAATAGGCCTCTCGTTTGGAGAAAGCACATCCTCAAGTGACATAAGTGTCAGAAATCATCCAACGGTCTTTTGAGCCAGGTGATAAAAGTGGATGCAGGTTGATGCATCCGGCCAATTTCTAGAGTAAAGTCCATAAGATCAGGAGAGCTTTCAAGAAAGTCTCTGATATAGAATGTCAAGAACCACCCCAGCTTTTCAGACTGGGGACTCTTTTAACCAAACCCTCAGAATCAACAAATAGAATTCGAGGAGTTGAGCAGGAACAATCCCAGTCCACCGGACTGGGGGATTTTTCAAATCCTCAATCTCTCCCTCAGAGAAAGTAAGTATTCTGTCGATTAGGGAAGAAGCCTCAAGAGGAATGAAGATCCAATATTTCAGGAGATTCCCTCCAAATTACAGTTTTTCAAGAAGTTCCTGAGGGAACAAATCAACAAATGGAAATGTCTCATCAAGGACATGGAAGAAGACAATATCGCAGAAATTCCGATAGAAGGGATGCAATGTATTGTGCATCAATATATGTCATCAATACCATTGTTGATGATCCAACAGATGAGGTTCACTCAGAGGGATTAGATGATGTGTTTTCTCATTAAGAAGTTGTACGCACAGACACAAATGAAGATGGTGTGCGTGCACGAAATCAATGGATTACTTAGAACCTACGTAATCCTTCAAGTAACACACTTCCCCCTCTCTGAAAGGTGTCTAGTAAGGGGAAAGGAAAGAATCAGTTACACACCCATCCTCTGGAAAAGTCCAATCACTCTCATTAGAACAAATATTTGCACAATAAGAGTATGAAATGAAGTAATTGGTGAGGTTGAATGCAGAACTACTTCAGGGTAGTCTTCCTCCTAAGAGTGCTGGAGTCATTTATCCAAGAGGATTTATTGCGGCTACTAAGATGGATCAAGAATATCATCCTCTACCAGTACACCCTCACAGGTCTAATCCTACGGGTCAAGTGCAAAAACAATTGGCAGTGCTACCATTAGTTGTAGTACCAACCACCCCATCTTTACAAGCTCCATTCATTGCACCTGTTCAAGTCCAATCCCAACTAGATGTTTCTCAACAATTAATAACTACTTTCGAGTCATTAACAACTCGGTTGGGAGCTATGTAGGGAAAGAATGCTAAAATTCAACCAGAAAAGAGAGCTTATCCTGAATGGTTTGATTCAATTCCTCCCCCATCAAATTTTGCAAGTACCACATTCCCAATCATTAATGGTTCGGGAGACCCAGAGCAAAACTTAACACATTTTGTTTTTGGTTGTGATCCTATGATGGGAACCTTTCAGCAATAAGAAGCAGTTAAGATCAGGTGTTTCGTACAGTCATTACAGGGGCCTGCTTTTGTTTGGTGCAAAATCTTTCAATCTCGGTCAATTACTGGATGGAAGGATCTTCGTCAAAAATTACTTCTTCAGTTCAAATCAACGTTTCCAAAGACAACATATTTTGATCTTAAAAACTGTAAGCAAAGGGAGAAGTAAAGGGTCTCAGATTTCATTGCTCACTAGAAGGGATTAACATATTCCTAAGCTTAGCACTCCCTCAAGAGGAATTGTTTCCAATCTGTGTGGCGAATTTATATGATGAGTTGCGCACACCGCTGATCCCTGTGAAATACCTTCATCTTCTCGAAGGGCTACACCTCCTTAGAGTTAGTAACAGAGGCCATTTCATCAATATGATCAAAGAGATCAAAGACAGAAACAATTTGAAGATCTATTGGGAAATGTTTACTCTTTCCAAAATGAACAAATTTCTGGTTACTTATTTTTGGCTCTGGAAAATAATTTGGTTCAATTGACAAGGCCCACCAGGCCAAAAAAGTAAGGAGATAAAGACCGTCCCAATTATTTCCCATTTCATTAAACGTTGGGGAATCCCATTCAGGAGTGTTTTTTTTTCAAAGACCTCCTGTAAAAAATGGTTGACTTGGGATAATTCAAACTGAATGGTTCTTCAGCTCATGTAGCATGTGTTACTACTACAGATCCAGAGGAGGAGGGCGAGTGGAAAGAAGTCAAGAACAAAAATGCGAAAAATATGATGATTGGATGGTCAGAAAAATGATCAACCGAACTCATGCCATTTTTTGAACGCAATTGAAGAAGCCAATTGTGTCTTCTACCATGAATTCCGCAACAACGCCCTCTTCTTCAGAGGGAAAATCCTCAAAGAAACAGTATTATTCAAAGAAAGAATAAGAATCAGAAGAAAATGAGTATGTGTCGAAGCCCAAGTTGTCTTTGACTCTGGCAGATTTTATGCCATCTACTTTGAAGCCACGGGCAGCGCCCCACCAAACGACACAACCTAAAATGGCTAGTCAGGAAGAGTCTTCATCATATGAAGAGTTAATATTCAGTTCTATTAATATGACTCACCTAACAGATCCTTATGCCAATCAAAGTTTCGAATTTGATGAAACTGGGTTCCCCGTATCAAATAGAGGAATCAGAGGAAGTTCCAGAGGCTCAGGATACCGGGGAAGACATGGATCTTTTAGAGGCCACTATTCCAATTCTACCGTTGCTAGAACTGTGTATGAGGCAGAATCTTGTGGTAGAGCCCTTCAACGAGCTCAACAAGAACAAGCACATTCTTCCACACAAGGCATACTCTGTCCTAGAACAATTATTCTGGAAGATCGATTGAAGGTTCAAACCTCTTATTATCATCAATTAAATAGACCTAATCAGTCTAATCATCCAATGAAATGAGTGTTTCCAACTCCTATCCCGGTACAAGATGCATCAACTTCTAAAGCATCAACTTCCAAGGCATCTGCTAAACCACATGTTCCTATTGGGAAACGCAGACCTTTGGATCAATATTATGATGTATTGAAACACTTTCCCCACGTACCAGCCAAGTTATCTATTCTTGATTCCTTGAATTTATCAAAAGATCTTTGGGAAGCAGTCATCGAGGCTTTGTCAAGTCCTTAGGAGTTCGAAACTAAAATTGTTGTGGCTAAAGCCTACCATGATGAGAATAATCCTGCAGAATGCCATGCAGTGATATCTTTCAGGAAAAAAGATGAATATGATGTTGTGCATGGACATATCAAAACTCTATATTTATCTATAAATTTTAATGGTGTAGACATCTGAATAGTCTTCATTGATAATGGTTCAGGAGTCAACCTCATCCCCATTCGTACACTTCGTCGATTGGGCATCACAGAATTTGATTTATCTCCATCTAATATGATGTTAGAAAGATATGATAGAAATGAACAAGAACCACTAGGCGAGATTAAACTCATAACATAGTTTGGAGATATTTTATCCAATTCAGATTTCAGGTTTTATGATCAAGACTCAGACTTCAACATCTTGCTTGGATGACCCTGGCTACATCGGCATGCGACTATCCCTTCATCATACCATCAATGTCTCAAATATTGTTTTGATGGTCAAATTGGGACATTATATGGTGATAAGTCCACGTTCAAGACATGTGAATCTCAATACATTAGGGCGGAATTCTATCACATGAAGGGAAAAAATAAATCCACAAATAGGGAGATTACCAAAGTTAATGCTCCATATGGTTTGGAAAAGATTTCAGTAAACCCAATCACACATGTGAGTAAAGATTGTGTGTTTCCTATTAGTCAAATTTATAGAATGTACTCAAGTCAAAATACTCTTATGGAAACTTCCATAATGTCAATTACGGCAATCAAGCCAGACAACATGGGATAAAGTGGTGATCCACCAAGTAGTGATGAAATCCCAAATGGGGATGTCTTTATTTCATCTGCTGAAATCCAGCAAGTCTATACATTTCCAATCAAGACAAATAAGGTTATAGCAATGTCAGAGGTAAATGATGATGTTGATTCTCAATCCATCATCTCCTCTTTATTACCCAAGGAAGACCCTTCATCATCAATTGGGTCGGAAATGGAAGCTTCTTCTTCAAGATTTCCAAATTTTAACATCTCTTCTAATTATGTAAATTCTACTTCATCATCTACTATGCAAGTAGAAACAGAAGAAATAACACATGTTGAAGAAGAATAAGAAGATCTTAGGGATTCTCCTCTATCATTTGTAGAGGGTATCTCTACCACCGTGGATGAACTCATAGAAATAAATCTGGGTAGAAAAAAAGAACCACGCCCCACATTAATTAGTGAGGACATGACTCTTGAAGAGGAAGAGATTTATATTTCATTTCTAAAGAAAAATCTAGATATATTTTCTTGGAACTATACAGAGATTCTGGGGCTTGATCCTAATGTTTCCACTCATTGTTTGGGTTTTCCAGAATAACATCGAGGATTCACACAAGCCGCTAGAAGAACACACCCAAACTATGATTCCAAAATTGAAGCTGAAGTGGATAAGATCCTCAAAGATAACTTGGTCAGAGAAGTTCAATATCCCAAATTGTTGGCTAATATTGTCCCAGTAAAAAAGAATAATGGGAAAATTAGAGTTTTCATTGATTTCGGATATTGTAATTGACATTGTCCTAAGGATGATTTCCCAGTACCGATTACAGAACTCTTAATTGATGAAACAACTGGCTATGAAGCACTTTCCTTAATGGATGGATATTCCGGATATAATCATATCCAAATGGCTCCATAAGATGAAGAATCTACAGCCTTCAGGGCCCCTCAGGGTGTGTTTTGCTATCGGGTAATGCCTATTGGACTAAATAATGAATGCACAACATATCAGTGTTCCATGCAACGTATCTTTAAATCCTTTTTAGGGAAATTTGTTAAATGTTATGTGGATGATTTTTTAGTTAAATCCAAACAAAGTTCTAATAACTTGGCTGATTTGGAAATCATATTCCACAAACCTTGGCAACATAATTTGAAGATGAACTCCTTAAAATGTGATTTTGGGGTAACCTCAGGAAAATTTCTCACCTCTATTGTACGCCATCATGGTATCGAAGTCGATCATGAGAAGACAATGTCAATCCTTGGTAAGAAACCTACTCGAAATTTAAAGGAATTGAGGGGACTTCAAGGACACTTTGCCTATATTCGGCGTTTCATTTCCAATTTGGCAAGAAAAAGTTTACCCTTCAAAATATTGATGAAGAAGGGAGTCACTTACACGTGGACTGAAGAATGTCAAAGAAGCATTCGATATTCTTAAGAAGTATCTCTTGAGTTCACCAGTGTTAATTCCACCTGTTTAAGGAAGACCACTTATCTTCTATGTGACATCTTTAGAGCGATCATTGGGTTCCTTTATTGCTCAGAAGAATGATGCTGAGAATGAAAATAGCCTCTACTATCTCATTCGGACTATGCATGAAGAAAAAACCTGATATTCAAGTATTAAGAAGTGCTGCCTAGCATTAATATTTGCAGTTTAGAAGTTGAGACACTACCTGCAACATCACGAGGTCCAATTGGTATCTCGTAATAACCCGCTCAAATTCATCCTTAGTCATCCAATTCTTACAGGACGACTGGCAAGGTGTGCAGTTATTTTTCAGCAATATGACATTCAATATATGTCTCAAAAGGCAATAAAGGTCCATGCTTTTTCTGATTTCTTTGCTGAACACCCTTCATTGGAAGAAACGTCTTCAGATATTGAACTCCCTGATGAGGAAGCCTTCTCTATTCAAGAAAGTCTTCAAACATGGGAAACGTACATTGATGGTGCTTCCAGAAGTCCAACAGGGAGGAAAATGGAAAATTCTAAATTCAATAAAATTGGGTTAGGAGTTGTGCTCATTTTTTCAGAAAATGCAGTCTTACCCTATTCCTTTCAATTTTTTAGAGGCAGTACAAATAATGAAGCGGAATACCAAGCTCTTATTGCAGGATTGGAGTTGGCGCTTCAAACATAAGTGAATCACTTAAAAGTGAAAGGTGATTTAGACCAGGTAATCAAACATGTCAATGGGGATTATGCCATAAGAAAAGAAGATCTAATCCCTTTATATGATTATGTTAGATATTTAATGGCAGATTTACCTTCGAAACTGACATTTTCTTATGTCCCAAGATAACAAAATACCCAAGATGATGCACTGTCTAATATAGCCACAACTCTGGAAGATCCAAATTAGGATGAGTCAACCATTAGTATTGCCCATCGTCATACAATTTCACCTTATGTTCAAATCACAAAAGAGGAAATCAATGAAATTAGTCTCATATCTAAACCATATGTTCATACTTCCGGATGGATGGCACCTATCAGAGAATACCTTAAAAATGGAAGACTTCCACCTGATAGAGCCGAGGAAAGAACATGTCTGGATATGGGTGGTCAATTTCACTCTTTATGATATCCCATAACACTTAGATAAAGTTCTCTACAAAATGGGTTTTGATGGAGTTCTCTTCAGATGCATTGATGGTGAAGAGACAATGGATGTCATGAAAGAAGTGCATGCATGAGTTTGTGGTGCCCACCAGTCTGGACATATACAACCTGATCAAATTCAAAGGCTTGGATACTTTTGGCCTTCAATGATACAAGATTGTGTTGATTTCACAATGAAGTGTCATTCATTCCAAGTACATGCCAACTTCATTCATCAACCCCCATAGTTGCTTCATACAACTAAATACTCGTGGCCATTTTCCATATGGGAAATGGATGTAGTGGCACCTTATCCTTCATCTAAATCTAAGTAGTTGAAGTATATTCTTACTACTACTGTCTTATTTTCCAAATGGGCAGAGGCAATACCCCTAAATGAAGTCAGTTCTAAATGAATTGTTATCTCTATCAAGTCTAACATCATTACCGGATTTTGTGTCCCTCATACCATATTGACGAACAATGGAACCAACTTCTGTTCATCTGAGGTGAGGAAGTTGTATCAAGAATACAGAATAAACTCCAACCATTCATCTCATTATCATGCAGTTCCCAATGGTCAGATAGAAGATTTCAACATGACTATGTCAAGTATACTACAAAAGATGGTGAATAATGATAAGAAATTATGGCCTGATAAACTCATTCATGCTTTATTGGCTTATCAGACCACCACCCGCACTGCAACGCGGTAAACTCCATATTCATTGTTATATGGAATAGAATCAGTCTTTCCAATTGAGGTTCAACTACCCTCTCTCAGAGTAGCCATTTTTGATCAGTCATCTATAGATGAAATATCTCAAAAGTGATTGGATTAATTGGAATAGTTAAATGATAAAATATTGTGCACCCAGCACCACTTGGAAGTCAATCAGAATTGAATAGCACGATCTTTCAATAAAAAATTCCATCGTCGTTCATTCGTTCAGGGAGAATTGATATTAGTTCTCAGAACTCCAATGATACCAGGAAAGAAACCTCCCCAGCTTGAGCCAAATTGAAAAGGACCTTATTCAATACATAAGGTCTACTTCAATGGAGCTTATTCATTAATCTCAATAGATGGAGAAATCATCACTACTCCAACCAATGCCAGATTTGTGAAGAAATATTTTGTATAAACACAAAATACATCTACGGTCTATGCATATGAACGTAAAATATTTGTATTACTCTCGTCCAGCAAAACGTTAAACTCCATAACCAATGATCCATGAATATGACTATAAACTATTCGCACTTTCGTCCAACATGGCGTTAAATTGTGTCCCTTTCATCATCCTATATGACATTAAACTATACAGTTATGGTCCATGCATATGTCCTTAAAATATTTTCACCATCTTCCAAAATGACGCTAAACTGTATCATCCCATTTTCTTCCAACATGCCATTAAACTGTGAAAAAGTCCCTAATACGTCCAACATGACGTTAAAATGTGTCCTCTTTTGTCCTTTCTACATGACATTATACTGCACATTCCCCTTTTTTGTCCAACAAGAAATTAAAATGTAGTGTCCCCATTGTCCTTACTACATGATGCTAAATAGTACAAAAATCCCTTAATACATCCTACATGACGTTAACCTGTATTTTGTCCCTACTATACGACACTAAACTGTGCAGCATCAAGAGTCCTAACTGCAAGACTTTAAACTGCATAGTTCCTTCATATGTCCTACATGACATTAAAGTGTGCATCGTTAGGGTTTTCGCTACCTCTTGTTTCTCACACCGAGTATGAATCACGTGATCATAGAGAAAACATCACCCATAACACCGTTTCTGGGACGCTAACCATGTGTAAGTCCCACAACCATTATTTTGGTCGTTGTCCCCAAGAACAACTTGATCAATAATTCATTATTTAATTGAACTATGTGGACTTTGATCCTTGCCTTCTAGGCTGGGTACGTAGGAAACCTCCCAAGGTTTAAGCCGAAAACCAATTTCTTCAAATCGGTTCACCTCTATCTCATATGATGTCGATTCGTGAATCCACCCCCAGAATCAATATCATTACATTGGTTCTCCTTCTTCCTTGCTATACGACGTTAAACTATAGAACAATTTTGTCCTATATGACAATAAACTACAATATTCTTTGATACCCTCACCCGAGAGGGAATCATTATTTACATTGATTTTCAATCATGTTATATTCCAAAGATTATGTACATACATGGAAATACCTGAACCTTTTATCTTGGGTTAAACCATCATTACGGTAAAGTCCCCTTTCACCCATCACATGTACGGACCAAATTTGTACATAGGGTATTTCTAGAACTAATTGGTCTTGATTACCATCCTTATGGGATATGTAGGAACGTTCGAGTGTCCCTCGAATCTATCCCCAAGTGTTTTGGCATAACCCCAAATTCCATTTTCAGTCCCCGGGCTGAAAAGTCCCTATGAAAACAGACACTGTGTATTCATTATTATGGTCTGATCTCTATGACCCTAAACTATGATCTCCCATAATTTCATCCCACATGACGTTAAACTGTATTTCAAGAACTACGTATGGCTTAATTCCCATCCTTATGGGATACGTAGTGAAGTCCAATATTTCAATTCCGGATCCATCCCCAACATGAATATGTTTAGAATTGATCTTTGTATGTCTACATGCATTGAAAAATACCCATTTTCATGTGTCATATTCTTAAACCTTAAATGTTTCTAGATCTCCATAACACTTTTCATGACTTCGGGTAACAAAAATGTCTAATTTCTGAGAATTCTTTTTCCTAACCGTGCATCACGTGCCCTTAGGTGGCCTTGCATAAACAATCTACATAACAAATGTTTCATCCAAAAGATGCTATAATTTGACTATGCAACAAATTACCACAGGTGGCCCTGCATAATTAAACCCTCGAACGGGTTTGTCGAATATTGGCAACTTCATTCCTGGAAAGAAAATCTCTTTTTTCCTTAGTTGTCTTAATGACAATACACATGGATCCGAAAAAATGGTCATCCTTAACATATCTGTCACATTTTATTTTTCATGATCTGAAAGTATTCAACTCTATGGTTTATATTTCCCTTCCCTACGTTTAGGTCAGTCTTTCGTAGGAGTGACATTCATCCAGTTATTAGACAATACTTTTTTGGAAATATCTTCTCCATATTCAAGTACCTCTCTCTATAAAGAAAACTCTATGATTTGGGAAATTTGAATCTCCATAAACTTCCATTGGATTTTTAGTAGTAGAAAAGTAAATTTCTGAGAGTTCTTTTTCCTGACTATGCAGCACGTGCCCTTAGGCGGCCTGGCATATACAGTCTAAATGATATAGTTGTCAGCCAAAAGATACTAATATTTGACTATGTAGCCAATGCCCTTAGGCGAACCTACATAATTCAACCCCCTAACGGGTTTTTTAAATAATGGTAACTTCATTCATGGGAACAAATTCTTCTAATGACTTTTATCCCTTTTTCATATCATTCCTCATATTCAAAATTTCATAAGTCATAGTTTACATGTTTTCCTTCATACTTGAGTGTGGTAAAATGTTTTCAGATATGTTTTCAAGGAATTGAGTCAATTTTAACACATTTGGTCAAAGATATTTTGACCATAAACATTAGTCTTTTTTAAGTCCGACGTGCATTTCTTTAAACTTCCCACAAAAGACATGGGAACTCTGAATAAAATTCAAGTCCCAACTCACTAAAACATACATTTTCATATGATTCAGGTAATATTGATTAATTAAGAGATTAATAGTCTGTAGGGTTATTTATAATAATCCTAGTAAAAATCAAACTATGCTTACTAGGCCCATTGGCTTAGGTAAAAATCTAAATAAGGTAGAAAATGAAAATGCGTGCACAAATGATTGAAGATGAGAGTGTTTTTCATTTTATGCACAGGAATTAGAAGGACGTCCACAGATTGGAGTCTCTTCTCTTTTCCAAGAAATTACAAGAGACTGTCAACATAAGTCTTCACTTGATGTACGACATCTCGAGCTTCATCAACAGCCACATGATTCTCATGAAATCGACCAACTTCACTCTTTTCATCTGGATGGGGTGTTTTCTTCGCATCTGTGATAGCTTTCATACCACTCGTTTGAGCTCCCTCTAGTGAATTATTTAGTTGGTCATGTTCCTCAGTAACAGTATCTTACTATTGCTGAAGGTGCATCTCCTGGACGACTTTATCTTATATCTTAGGATTCATCTCTTTCATCTTGGCATCACAGTTAGCCTCATCTAAGGATACCACAACCTCAAATTCACTGATATTGGCTGACAGCTTCTCCATGGTCAGATCATCATGAAAATTTTTCTTTCGCTCCCTTCTTAAGATGACTTGCTTCACCGCGGCATGGATCTTTTGATATCCAAAACCGCAAAGTCCTAACGTGAAAACAGGGATGATAGTCATAGGATCTTTGATGAAATCTCTCAAGAGGAACTTCAGATATGATTTTCCATATTTTTTTCCATACCTTCTGTCGTGAAAATTGGAGCGCCTTTTGTACTTCTGGATCCGAATCCACATCACTGTCCCTGGAGGGAATATAATCTAGGATTAATGCACTTAGTGATGTTACCTATTCTTCTCCTTCCCCCTTGACATGTGCTTCTTCACTTTCAATTCCCGTTGGGGTAGAGGCTGAGGATTCACCTCCAGATCTAGCCACTGAAATTGATGGCCCTGCATAATCAATTGAAAGCTTTGGTTAGTTTCAATGGATAAAAAAACATAATTGGTTATCATTAAAATTAAGTATTGTCACTAATATTGTTATCACTTACCCAATGGTAGATCAACAATCTGACAAGGCTCCTCCCTATCTTTCCTAGCTTCGACAGGATTTGCAGGATGAGTTTGAGGAAGCTCTACGGGGTTCAGCTCCACTTGCGCTAATGTCTCTATAATAGTAGGGTTTTCTGTATCCCCTTCAGGCATTGGTAGTTCATCTGCTTGCTCAGATAGAGCTGCATATTTGAACCGATCATGATTAGACATATAATAAGAAGTTATTTTTTATAGGAAAAAGGATAACAATCACACCCATAATCTTCTAAATTACATGGTAATTTAACATGATTTATAAAATCTGTGAATGATGCGCCATGTTCCATCATTTCATCTAATTTCATCTCAGAATCCTAGTTAGTCTCACCAGTGGGAGCATTTGATGTGTCTTCTTGGCGACCTTCATCCTGTGGTCCCTGGCCCTAGAAAACATCTTCATATAAAATCGCGACATCAATGGAAAAATCCACCAAACGCTCGAGTGCAGGGGTTGAACCTAAAGTATTACAGAATGAAAGTCAATCGATGTTTAATTTAACATTTGATGATGCATTTTTAACTTACTAGAAGCAGGTTATTCTCTTCGTGAAATAGTAGTAGGAGGGATACTGGGAATAGATTATGGCTCTTCTCCAAGAGCAGCCAAGTCAGCCTGAATTTGAGATTGTTCCACAACAACCTCTGTGGTCCTCAAAGGAGGATCATTCCTCTCCCTCAAAGGAGAAATTGAAGAATCCCCTACAATCACTAGAAATATGAGCAACCTTTTCATGGGTATAGACTCATCATTATTCGATAGACGTACCTCTACTAATGAAGAACTTAGCTATGGACATCCTCCTTCGTTGCCTTTTCTTCATTGGTTTCTTGGGAGTATCGGTAGTCTCCCTTACAAGACTTGAATTAGATAATGGAAGGCCATGTCCAACTCCTCATTCATGGCCTATTGGCCTGAAGATATCTCGACCAATTCACGATCAGATTCAGTAGAAGCCCCAATGGTAGTACCATTAGGGCTATATTGTGGCGAAGGAACCTCAGTAGTTCTTTTCCTTGCGATCTATAAGATGAAGAAAATAATTTCCTTGGGCAACAAATCTTTGAAAAATCATTTTGTAATGAAAATAAGAAAAGAAAACTTACATCTTCAGGTGCCACGTAATCGTGCCACTCCTCATCTCTAGAACCAACAGTCCCCTCAGTGGCACCACGATAAATTATTTCCTTCACCCTCTTGGTGATAGGAATGGAATCATCAGTGGAATATATGAGCATTTCCATCTCTCTTATATAAGCCCTCACTTCATCGGGGTTATCCGTGTAATGGATATCTGTAGAAGACAGAAGATTCCTTATTCCAGGGAGGTGTAGCCCCTTCACAAATCTCGACAGGGAGTTTTAGTGCCACAATATAGACTCTGCCATGTCTGGACAACCTCTGGTGGTATATATTCTGTATGTGTACCAGAAGGTTGCGAGGAAGGTCCTATAATCTTCGACATCAACTTCTTCTCAGCTCCTACAACTACTGAAAGAGAATAAGAAAATAAGAGTTGTTGCTTTATAAAATAATAGTTATTAAATTTCCACAATGAAGTAACATACTATGATTTGATGGAGTGGGTCTTTTGATTCTAACTAGAGGATTATATCGGGCACGAGGCCGCTTTTCTGCTTGTTGTGCCTCATCATCCCCATCCTTGGAATCCGATGAGTCAGTCCTAGATGAGGAATCAGGTGAATCAGCTCCAGATGGGGAAGCATCACCTTCATGAAGAAGGGTTTCTTTCTCTACGGTCCTCTTCCTTTTCTCCACCTAATAAACCATGTGATTCAGAACCCCTCTAGGTTATGATGCTATCATGTGCTCGGCATACCATGTAGTCAAGATATAAGCCGCTTTTTCAACTGGTATCTCAATCACTACCACGATCTTCTCCCAAGATGTCAGCTACCATAGTTGTTGGGAAACCATCGGATGTTGCTCTGACTTGACATGCACAGGGAGAGATACATCGGTCTGTTGGGAACAATTGAATTGACATGAAAATCTATATGGATCATAAGCCTCACATATAATATCTCTATCAATTCTGGTGACCAGCACACCATCTCTGCAGGCCAACAAGTATTCCCTCAAATCTAGGCAAGCTGTTAGCTCATCAACAAACCACCCGGTTGGTGGATTTCTATAAGGAAAGAAATTAAATTCCTTATACATGATCAGCCTCACCTTAGTTTCATAATAATTGAGATCTAGTGGAGAAATTTTATCTAATTCTTGCACTGATGGCCTCAAATAACTTATGGTGACTTGTACTCCATTCTGTATAGTATACGTCCTGAAGTGAGTGGTGATCCATCCCAATAAAACCTGGAATGGTCCCACTATTCTTAAGGGAGACATACCCATAAAGACATGGAGTAATCTCCTATTAATCCTTACTAAAATGGGGGTAGACAACCCAACAATCTTTACCTCATCCAACATTTCCGCAGTAATGATGGTCCCTTGCCTAATGCCTCCCTTCGAGTGCCTAAATGGAAGAAGATAAATGATGATCCACAAGGCCAAGAATCCTGCCAGATGAGTCTTCATTGGGATTCTATGATTCACCTCATATCCCCACTTTTTAAATTCCCTTGATTCTAGGGTCGGCCAGAATGTGCCGGGAGCACCCCTTTTCTCTATTTTGGGGCAAGTGGTAGGAGGAGTGGGCCTCTTCTCCTTGGGCACCTTCTTCTTGGATCCCTGATCTTTCTATCCCATTTCATTCGGAACCTTCTCCTTCTTATCGATAAGAAATATATTCATCCATTCCTCTAGATGAATATCCTTTCTAGAATGAGTCAGGGAGGTCTCTGAACTCTTCATCTTGTGAAAGATTTTCAATAATTCCCGAGCCAAAGCCGGGGTATTCTCCAAATCATTGCATGTCACCTTGGGAGGGATGAGTTCATCATACATATCACCCATAATTGGATCCCCTAAGATCTTGTGGACATCCCACAGACTGATTCCTACTTCTCTATTATTTATATGGAAAGAATTGGTTTCTTGGCTCTAATGGCTGAGTATTTTTGCCACGCAGTTATCATGCCTATAAATATACGTTCTCCCAGCCCAGAAGGCTTCATATATCACAACCCCTTTCAAATAATCATAAAAATCCACATAGGATTGTCGTAGCAAGTATGCCCACATCCAGGTTGGCTTCACACCTCCTCGAGGATGGATTTCACTACTCTTCTTCCAGCCTTTGGATTGATCCATCTGAGAATTTTGGAAGATTGAGGGATAATAATGTTGTTGCAGCCCAGGATTATGAGGTTTCTGATCTAGCGTACAAGGGCTATGATGCCTCATATGGGCCTTTTCCACTATTCTAATATTTAAAAATTCTCCTCCACTTGAAATATTTGCTGAAGCATAGTTGGTATAATTCTGAACCCAAGAAATTGGGAGAGAGTTCTTTTCCTATAGAATGGTAACTTCTCGCAGATGATCATAGCCATACAAAGGCAGATAAATGCTTTGGGGGAAGTCACGATGATACTTCTTCAAATACATAGACAAATATGGGAGAGTGCTTCCGCAAATGGTATAATAATCATGGCCAATGATGCTCATCATATCATCAATCTGTTTGCTAGCTAGTTCATCAGCTGTTCCGATTCTATTGGGAGCGATTGAATTTGTACAAAAGTTGAATGAATTAACTCATAAATGGGTTTATTTTTCATAAAATTTGTGATGAACTTTGAAAAAATAGAAATGGAATTAAGGCACAAAAGTCTCATTTTGGCATGTATGGATGGATGTGTCGCGCATGTTTTCGGCACGCAGGTATCACTGAGCAAGTCTAAATACCTTGATAGCAGCGCGAAAGCGAAGAAACGACGGAAAAAAAGTAAATTGTGCAGCGAAGGTAACTTGTGTGGCGAGAGCTCCAGAATTCAAAATACAGTAGCTTTGTGCGATAATGACTTCGTATTTATCGGCCAGGCCACACCCTTGCACGTTGATGCCTGTGCAGTTCAAAACATGTGTGCCGCCCTCAACATGCTCAAAACTTGTGCGCCGCCTTTCCTTGGGTTTTCTTCTTTTCCTCAGAGTCACATCTCTATTTCTTTTAGATCCAACTCCGAGGGGGGACTTTTGTTGATTCTCTTTTTCTATCACATAGTCTAAACAAATGGATAGGGAAATTCCTTAGCATAATGTAATTTATCCTTTTTAGAAAACATCAATAATCGACAAAGGAATGAACAATGATTAATTTACACATGGGTTGGGAAAGTTACACCATGGTCGTGCAAGTATACTTGCGCGACGCCCAGTGGTCATGCATTTGACTTGCACACCCTCTTTGAAATTTCTCCCAGGGCCTTTCTAGCCTATAAATACCCCTAGTGGGCCCCCAATTTATAGGAAAAAATTTCCAAAACCTCAGATTTCAGCTCCCGGCACCCTAGTATCTTCTTCAAAGCTTCTGAACACTTATAAGGTAATTTCTTACCTAGAAAAGATGATCTAAAGAGGGGGAGGAAGGCCTAAGTGTTGAAACTCATCAACACTTGTGCTCCTGGGTGGCCTGCCCTTAAGGGAAATGGCCGCACTTGCGTGCCGCCTTACCCCTTCCACATAAAATGCGCGCCTCTTTTATGGAATTCTATAGGGGTGGTATTAAGGGCTTGAGACAAGCCTTTCCCAAGTTATACACTAAATATTGGTTGTCGCGAACGTACCAATTTTTCATGCAGGCACACCTGCACAACCAGGACTTGTGCGCCAGCACAATACTTTCGCGCCCACGCAGTACTTGTACGCCCCTCTTTTTTTGGGTTCCCTTCCTGCCCATTTCACCCCTCCTACACCTATCCACCTCTCCTCTTCAAGATTAAACATTCAGAACACTATCCAATTCCATTCATGGAATGATTTATTTCTTGGCTCCCTTATCTGAAAGAAATTTTGTGGAACATCTCTTAAAACCTAGTGATTTACATATCCTCATGTCACTAAGGTCAAAGATTTCATTCATTATTTATCATCCCTTAAGATGAGAAAATCCTTAACCTTGGCCTCCTTTTTAGGAGTATGCCCAGTCCAAATTTTCATTAATTTGGGCATCCTACTTAAGAGTAATCCCCAAGTCCTCATTAATTTGGGACTCCTTTTCAAGAGTATGCCCCAAGTCCCCTAATCTGGGCATCCTCTTTAGAAGTATGCCCCAGTCATAATTCCCTTAACCTGGGCTTCCTTTTTAGGAGTAATCCCTAGTCTCCAAGTTCCCAAATATGGGCATCCTCCTCAGAAGTAAGCCCAACCATGGTTATCGTAAGATGGGCTTCCTCTTCCGGAATAAACCCCAATCTCAGACTTTAAAAATATGGGCATCCTTCTTAGGAGTCAGCACCAAGTCCCTTATCCTGGGCATCCTTCTCAGGAGTAAGCCCCACTCTCAATTTTTCTGAACCAGTCTTAATTTACTTTTGATCTGGGTTTCCTTCTCATGAGTAAAACCCATCCATAAAGTCCCCTACTAATTTGGGAATCTTCCTTAGGATTAAGCCTCAAGTTAGAGTATCCAAATCTCCATAAAGTACATATATATTTATGGACCTTGTTCTTGGGTTTCTTGCCTGAAGTAAAACCCAATACTCATCTATTTTGGGCAGTCATACATACATAAGCCCCACATCATTACAAGTTTCGTGGAACAATTTTCTGGTTTCACCAATACCTCTTGTTTCTCACACCGAGCATGAATTGAATGAGCTTAGAGTGTAAAAGTAATCATGACATATGTCTTGGATCCATCAATCACGTATAAATATCATACTCCCTCACTCGGACTATGTGGGTTCTGCTTCCTTTTCTAAATAAACGATATGTAGGTAGCCCATCTGTGGGTACGATCCCAACTCTGAAATAATTCATGTCCTTCTAAATGAAAAATAAACTTCAAGTGCCCCACTGAGTGTATTTAAAACCAATATGGCTATCATAATGACCAAGAGACTTTTATTTATTGAAGGATACCATTGACTATGAATCTATAAATTTACAGATGATTTTCTATCAATGAAGAACCTCGAATGCATATAAAATATTCCCTAAATATTCATACATATCAATCTTTGATTTTCAGATCTAAAGGAAAGATCATTTTATACTTGGTAATCTAATAAGTATTCACGAACATAACATAAATCTATAAAGAGTGTCCCAGAGTAGAAAATAATTCCTCTCAAAAAGGTTTGATGAGTCTGACTTCTCATCATCTCGACCAATGAAAATTCTTAAGCCTAATCAGTCCATAACTAATGAGCGTCTACCATTGGAAAGTATGCCCAAATGGATTTTGAATCATGGGTTGTTTCCCGTTCTATGATCAAACTCGTTAGAAACCTATTGGAATGATTGAACCTTCAATCAATGAGTTCATCCCCATTTCTAGAAGAAACAAGTGTCTAGTCATGGTGTCTTGTCACGATGTCTAGGATTTATCCAAATATTTGTATACGGACATAAATAGTGAAATTCATTGAATGGATTAGACATAATCATTTATCAAGGAAATTGATTATAACAAAAATAAAAAATAGTTTACAATAATCAAACATAGCACTTGAGATCATGGATAGGTTTGTTTAAATTATAAATAAATAAACCATCTGTACACTTGATTTGAGATAGATTAAATATGATTAACAAGGTTTAAAAAATATATAGGATTTGTGATCATTAAAACTTGATTAACACATGAAGAGTGAAAAAATGTCCCCCTTTATAATGATCACAAATCATGAAAGTAAGATATCAAATCTTAGTGAATGTGTCTCTCCCATAGCACTCATGTACTTCCCACTTTTAGGATTATCAAATAGAGTACCAAATTAAATAATATAAAACATAATAATAGAGCACAATGCATTATATGGATATATAATGGCAGTACAACTAGTATGCCAAAAAATACCAAAAAAATCCCAATCAAAAGATAGTATTCAATTTTATTCAGCACTAGTCATCTACTCATTATCCTTGGAAGTAGCATCAAGAGAATCCACATGAGTAGATGTCGATATTGAAGAAGGATGTGAGACAACTGATAATGAAGGTAATGTAAGTCCTTCAAAAACAGAGGGGGCCAAGGTAGGTGTAGTGGAAGACTAAGGAAATTTTTGGTCAAGGATAATAGGTTTTATCTGACTCCGAGCCTGAGAGACATACATAGTGGTAGAGTCAAGGGAATAGTATGAGAAGGTAGAAAAAACAAGTCACAAGGGAGCCACTACTGGAGCCATAATAGTAGTACTCTGCACATGAATATAAGGCCTCAAAAGTTTGATGAAGTCAGCAATAATCTCACCACCATACTGCAATGCTTTTTTAAAGTCATCCTTTTCCTCCATGAACTTTTCCAATAAGGGAGTTATATCCTTAAAATTTTGAACATGAGTTTTAAAATCATGAGTGATAGGAGGGATTTTTTGGTTTTCTACATGGTACCAGAAGTGGTTTGTCATATCATGCTTGGAGAATATTCTATTGAAGTAGAAGTCCACCTTATTAGAAATTTCCTTTTGATAGTCATTGGAAATATTGGAATGAATTGTTACCAAATCTAGAATGATGTCACTATTCATTAAAACTAAATAAATGGACTCTTTTTCAATGACACTGATCACAGACAAAAGTTCTTCTTTAACAATTGTTCTGAGCAGATCAGTATCCAAGGAGGGTTGAGATGATTGTCCAGAGGCACTGTAATAGCTAAAGTAAGAGACTTTTGACGATTCAGAACATTTTAAAGACATCCATTATACTCATCATTCAACTTGTTTAGTCCAATAACAAGCTTAGGAATCTCATGAACAATTTTCTTTTTTCATTCAGCTACATTGTTAGCCATGTAAATTAGGTTAGGATGAATCAGGGAAGCAACTTTTTTTAAACCTGAATACCAATATCCTCAGCTAGATGAGCAATAGGTTCTGGTCTTGATTTCATCACTCTCTACATTTCTCAACCATACATTTGAGAGACTTCACTTCATCATTGATCTATTTGTTCTCAATTCTGACATTGTGAATAGCATGAAGCATCATTTGCTGAATCTTCCAAATAATCTTCTCTAACAGTAGGACATCATCTCTTCCACTGAAAATTGTCATAGGAGAAGGTTATGTATTCATGATATTTTCAACCCCAACCAATAAAGTAGCTCCAAAAAATTTCAAATCAGATTTACTCAACAAAGTGTAAGGTTCTTGTGAAGGTTCGTGGATAGAATCTGAGACATGCTTAGTTATCTTAGAAGCTATAACATCAAGAGAAAATACTGGTATAAATTGAAGCACTATAGATAGATCTATGCCTTTGAATGAGGTTTCATGGATGTCATTCACATCAAAATATATAGGGAATTTATACCTTGTACCAACAAAGTGTGAATTAACCGGATTTTTATATTCAACACTTTCAAGATTTACGTTCTTCTCCCCCTAAACATGATCATCTTTCTCTAGACAAAAAGATTTAGATCCATGATCTAATTCAAAAATCTCATCCCCAATAGACTCACCCATTTCCATTATAATTAAATAAAAGTTTTGATTCATTTTCCCTTTAGTAAATGGGATAACGTCAGGAAAATATTGTTTCTCCAAATGTTCCTCACAAGTAGCTTTTTTATCAAGAGACAGATCTTCATCTAAATGTTCTTCTAGAATAGCATTTTATTTTTCAACAACAACAAATTCTTCTTTAAAGGCATGTTCTTCGAGATCAACAATCTCTCTGGGGACAGTTACTTTGTTCTCTATAGATACTTGAGGAGTAAGTTCATTTTCTTTCTCATCCAAGAAAATTTTCCCATGGGGTACTATAGCCTCTTCTTCTTCTTCCACATTATAATAGTCAACGATTTCATCTGGTACCAAACTAAGATCATCTATTTCCTTAGGTCCTAAAGAGTGTTCCACCGGTTTAAACATTTCATATACCCTCTCTTTATCTTCCACCCATACATTTCTCCATGGATTCCAAATAATTTTCATTCTCTTGTGTATAAAGTTTTTAATACAATATTTATAATGCTTAGTGAATTATTTACCAGATCTAAACAACCCTTTTGACTAAATCATATCTAAGATTAATCTTGAGTGGAATAAGGAGGTGAACATGGAGGTAATTTGCATCAACTCAGTCATGTGAAGTATAACATACATGAGTAGGTTGATATTGTGTCAATTTATAATAATATATATCAAAAATATATCCTAATACTTGAGTGTAGAAAAATCACCTTCATGGGGGTTGATCATATTCTGAACAAATTTAATCAAAAGTCGGGTTTCCCTATCTAGATCAGTAGTTATAGCTCTTCTCTTTATTTCACTCCCAATTATGCATCTCAAGGCTTCCTGAAAAACACAAATATCACTTGGAGGTGGAGGAACTCTTTCTTAGTCTACAAAAATACCTTCATGTGCTATCCATAGAAAGGCATCCCATATACTTGATGAAATGGTACATCTTTTCCCATTGATCTAGCTGATCAGAAGAAAACAATCTTCTGTATCAAAAAAATTGAATGAACTAATAGAACAATGCAACAATATTTGGGTATATAATCCTCAAATAATTTTTGAACCAATCCATCCAACCTTTTTCTTTTAGTAATATCAAAAATAAAGAACAACTTGACAACATCCACTTAGGGACAATTTCATTTTACGGTACCACTACCTTATTCAAAAAGTTTGGATTCAACGGACCATTTCATGTTAACTTTAGTGATATTTTAATATTCTTCTATGTTATTTTCTTCCAAAGAGTTGATTATGACACGAATTTTATTCTGGGCATTCAACGGAGGATCGAGAGAGTGATTGAGAATGGTTGATGAAGGGGTTACGGTTTGAGAAAAGAGAACTCGAGTGAAGTTAGGAGTGAAACTTCGTTCAATTTTATCATTTAGGGATACCATGAATCCCAAAAAAATCATGGTAATGTAAATATAAAATGATTAATTACCATGATATGGGTTATAGTATGTAAAGAAAATAAAAAAGTATCTTTACGGTGAGACATGAACTGGATTTCACAGTGAAACCATAACTGGATTTCTCAGTGAGACTGTAACTTGCTTTCACGATGAGACCATAACCAGCTTTCCTGGTGAGACTATAAATGTGGGATTTATGAGCTGTGTGATTGTATTGTTTGAGACAATAAGTTCCAGACTGCAGCTGAGAGATAGTAACTGTGAGACTGTAAACATTAAACAATAAATTTTAAGACAGTAAAACTATAGAACTGTTAGAGTTAAAGATTAATCTTAAGACAAGGACATGTGAAAATGTAAACTCTAAACCAATATACTTACTACATAATATTTATCATTCCCAACACATGTATGATGTAGTATATTCTTTCAGAATTTAATGGTTTGGTGAATATATCAGCAAGCTGATATTCAGTTCCAATTAATTCCAAAGTGATATCCCCTTTTTGATAACAATCCAATAAAAAGTGATGTCATACATCAATATGTTTTGTCCTAGACTGTAAAACATGATATTTTGAGTTGTTAATAGAACTTTTATTGTAACAATTAATGGAAACATTCCATATTTTAATATCCATAATCTAGTAATGTGTGTTTCTTCCACAAAATGTGTGCACAACAACAACCAGCATCTATGCATTTAACTTCTCCAGTAGATAATGCAACAAAATTTTGTTTTTTACTACACCATGATACCAGTGACTTGCCTAAAATATGACATGTTCCAAAGGTTATTTTTTATCAATATTACAACCATCGAAGACATCATCAGAATAACTAACTAATTCAAATGAGTTTCCTCTTGGATAGAACAGTTATAGATTGGGTGTATTATTGAGGTATTTGGAAATTATATTAACAAAATTGAAATGATATTCCATAGGGTTTTCATGAAAATGATCACAAATATATACAGTAAACATAATTTCATGTCAGCTAGATGTTAGGTAGAGTAGGCTTCCAATCATTCCTCTTTAAGTGGGTTGATCAATAGATTTTCCATATTTATCAGGATCCAACATATAGGTAGTACTCAATGGAGTGTCATTACTTTTAGTGTTATCTAAGAAAAAATAATTTAAAACATTTATAGTATATTTTATTTGATTTAAAATAATACCATAATTATTTTGAATGATTGTAAATCCAATAAACAATTTTAGTTCACCCATTAATCTCATTTCAAATTAGTTTTTCATCATTTTAAAAAATTCCGTATATAAAGAATTTTTTAAACATCCAAAGATAATATCATCAACATAAATTTGAAGTTCTGAATAATCATTAGGAATTCACCTTATAAAAAAGGTAGGATCAGCTATTTATTTTTTAAAACCATTGGAAATAAGAAGAGTACATAATCTATCGTACCAAGATCTTGGAGCTCATTTAAAACAATTTAATCTTTTGATAATTTAAAAACATGATTTGGAAAATGAGTATTTGTAATATAAGGGGGTTTATTAACAAATATATTTTATGTTATATACCCATTAAAAAATACACTCTTAATATCCATTTGATATAGTTTGAAATTCAAATGTGTTGCATAAGAAAACATAATTCTGACGGCTTCAAGTCTATCTACCGGTGCAATGGTCTCCTCAAAGTCAATTCCTTCTTCTTGATTATAGCCATGTGCAACAAATGTAGCCTTGTTTCTAACAAGGTTACCAGATTTATCTACCTTATTTGTATACACCCACTTAGTGCCAATGGTAAATGTGTCTTTAAGTCTGTCAACAAGTTTCTACACTATGTTCATTTCATACTGATTATGATCTTATTTCATAGACATCACCCAAAATTCATCATTGATATCATCACTAATGTTTTTAGGATCATGTTGTGACAAGAAGAAATGATGTTCCACCTGATTTCTAAGAGAACCTCTAGTTTTAGTTCCATTATCTAAATCTACTACAGAAGAATCTAAAGGATTGTTCTTAAGAGTTCTAACAGATTTAGAAAAAGAAGGACTAGTGATTTCAGGTTCATCAACTGGTTTAGGTTCATTGTGACTTCAATATAATTAATTTCTAGAATTGGAAGTTTTCAAAGATTCCTTTATAGTATTGTTTGAAGATTTTGAATTAATGTCCAGATTTGATACATCATCACCCAGGTTCTCTAAAGAGGTATTTGGATCACGTGGATCAATTTCATCAAATTTGACATGAACAGAATCTTCCACATAGTTAGTTCTTTTGTTAAACACTCTATAGGATTTACAAGAAATTGAATATCCTAGAAAACATTCCGTCATCACTTTTGGATGTGAATTTTAAAATATTTTCCTTAATATTAAGGACATAGACTTTGCAACCAAATACATTGTAGTAACATACTTTGGGGTTTATATTTCCCCATAACTCATATGGTGTTCATTTAAGAATTGGTCTAATCAAAACACTATTAATAAATAAGCATGTTAAATTTAGATCTGATGCCCAAAAAAAGAGGTAAGTCATATTCACTGAGTATGGTTCTAGAAATCCTGTGAAATGTTTTATTTCTCCATTCTATAACTCCATTATATTGAGGTGTTCTAGGGAAAGAGAAATTATGATTATATCTATTTTGTGAGTAGAAGGATTAAAACTCTTGATTTTCTAACTCATGGCCATGATCACTTCTTAAGGATTTTACTCTAATTACACTATGAATTTCTATAGTTTTGGAATATTTTTCAAAATTAGAGTAGGCTTCACTTTTGGTAGTCAAAAATAAAGTCCATGTATATCTAGAGAAGTCGTCTACAAGAACATAAATATAGTTCTTCCCATTTAAACTAGAAACTCTAGATGGTCAAATAAAATCCATGTGAACCAGTTCGAGAGTTTGATAAGTTGATACTTATTTAATTGTTTTGAATAAAATTTTGTGTTGCTTTCCCTTTTGACAATGATTTCACACATTATCATTTGGAAACTAAAATTTGGGTAGGTCATGACTAAATATTTTCTATTTAACTTTCTAATGGAGTGAATATTATTGTGTACTTGTCTCCTATTCCAAATCTAGGATTCCATGTGAAATAAACTTAAATATAAAGAATTTCGAGAGACTAAAGAATGTATGTCAACGATGTATACAATTTCATTTATTACTGTAGAAAACACTAATTAATTTTTAGAATTAAAAACATTGAACACGTTATTTTAATATTTAACATAAATCCATCAAAAAATAGTTGTGAAATACTATGAATATTATATTTCTATCCATCTATAAAATGTACTTTTTAAATTAAAACTAAGATAGAGTTACCAATTTTTCCATGTCCAATGATATTTCATTGGGCATTTTCACCAATGGTGACATGTCCACCATAAATTTTTATTAAATACATGAGGCATGAATAGTCTCTTGTAATGTGTCTTGAACACCCACTTCCCATGTACCATAAGATTTTAGAGGATCACATTAAGAAGATTTCCTCCAAAATAGTAGAATAAAAACAAATTTTGGTACACAAATTTTGTTTGTTTCCAGTAATATTACCGACTAGTGCTTTTGGAACCCACATCTTCCACATTGGATTCATATAAGAATTACGTAAAGTCCTTAAAAAATAAACTCTATTTGGTCTAGAAAAACGTGAAATAGTAGGGAGTGTATCATAATTTGATCTAGCTAAATGTTTTCCAGAACATGGAGTAAAGTTGTTTGTCCTGGAATTTGAAACAAAAATAGTTTTTCCAAAAAAATTTACCAGGGTGATAGCCAATACCAGTAGTATATTTTGGAGTAATCTTTTTAACCTATAATTGGTACCAATGTACATTTACCATTAGTAAACCATTCAAGATCCTTTTTCAATTTATCAGTAGATAGATTTAGTTTATTATTTACTTTGAGTAGTTGAGAATTTTTCTTTATTTTTATAGTAATTTTATATTTAATAGTTGAGGTAAGAGCATGTTGTTTCTTTATTGATGTGTATTTTTTATTTATCTCATTACATGTCTCTTCATGCAATTTATAGAAATCAAACATTTCTTTAGTAGACATATTTTTAGAACCACTCTCATATCCGGAATAATAGGAATTGTTTACTAGAGATTCTAGTTTTCCTCAAATGTGTTTTTCATAAAACACATATTGGAATTGGTGGCCTAGTCATCATGTGATGATTATGAGTCACTTTAATTGTCCTTAGAAGCACTCCATGTTACTTTCATTTCCTATTTATACTTTCTACCTATGTCTTCATGTTTATTTTTTCACATTATCTTGAGATATTCGGCCTATACATGTACCATTTACTTACATTCATACCATACTATCTCATAAGACTTGTCACTTCTTTTCAATTATTTCTTCCAGATTTCTTTTTGATCAAATCATTCCATGAAGTTAATAATTCTAAATAATTTCTTCTTGTTGTAAAATCAATTAAACCTTCTAGATAATTGATCCATATCATCATCACTATTATGCGATGGTTTTTCATCGGTTGAACATTCAACGGATACTTCCAATTTCTCTTTCTCTTTGTTTTTATTATTGGTGGTCTCAAATGCAACATAATTTCTTTTCGGTTCATTATCCTCATCATAGTTGACTTTCATCTCTTCTTCATACATCATTAGTTTCCTAATGAGTTCTTTTTATGTTAACATGTTGATATCACATGAATCTCTAATTGATACATAGGTTCCTCTCTATCTCTCTGGTAAGCATTTATGAATCCCTATAATTTGTCCTCTGATAGTGACTTCTCTTCTATGAGAAGTCATTGTGATGAGAATTTCGTTGATCCTAAGATACATGTCAGAGGTAGGATCATAAGGTTTCATTTTAATTTTACCATATTTAATAGTATATCAATTAAGTCTCATTTCTCTCACACTAGAATTTATTTCATGTGAAACAGAAACTGTATCCAAAATTTCATGGTCTATTTTACATTCCAAAATTCTGTTAAATTCCTCATCTCCTAAAGAGAATATAAAGCATTCATTGCTTTCAAATTTTTATTGTAGTCAGTAATGATTAGTTCATCATACGTGATTCTATCTGAAGTAGTAATCTTATAATCATCTATAATTGATGAAAAAATTTCAAAACCCATGCTTTCAAAATGCATTTTAATTTTAATTTTTCATTGGTCATAATTTGTTCCATTAAATATGGGTGGTTTTTTTGTAGAACCTCCCAATCGGTTATCCATATTAAATAAATACATTGAAAGTGCTATAAATTTAGAATTAATAGAAATTTACAGATCATTTAAGAAGAACTGAAATCATAGTTGAATAGGGGAAAATCAGAGTCTTAACAAGAATAAAAAAAAACCTTTTGGATTCCAAATGTTGGTTGGATTAGAGTGCTCAATAGGCAGGTGAATTGAGTATCTATAAAAGTTTATGTTCGGAAAGTATTCATAAAAAGGTCCCTAATAAAAATAAATACAGCCTAGTAAATCAAAGCAATATAGTTATGAATGTTTTACTGTTTAAATAACTTCTCATACGACTGATTAATTATCAGTAATATTAATATCAGTTGATAAGATTAATTTCGATGTTATTCTAATAATACAAATCAATTATAACTTCTTTCCAAGATTAATTGTCAATGATAATCTAGTGATTTATGAATTATGTAGTAAAACAATGAGAAACTAAATAACATAATTAATATAAAACAAAAGGTTCAGTATTAAGCCAATACATAATCCACTCATCTAGGTGAACGCCTTCCACCAAGTATTTAATATTAATAAACATGATACACACCCTAGATCAGTGTAAAAAACAGTGCACAGGACTTTCTAGGTCACAAAACCTAGTCCATAGTTCTTCGTGGGTATAAACTAACAGGTCACACATGGAACTCTTCCACACATATCCATGTGAGTAATCATGTGTAAAAATATATGAGAGGAAGGATACCGTTTATCCCATAGTATAATGTAGGAGGAAAGTTTTTTTATATACAAACACACACACACATATCAAAAGATAAAAACAATATAAAAAAGAATAAAAATGATGATATGAATTTAGAAGTGATCTTAGTGTTATTCTATATAGATCTGGCTTTCTAAGATGAAGCTGATGTAGGAATTGAGTACTCTACTGAGAAACAGAGTTTCAAAATACAGGTTCTATAGTTTCCAGTTAGATCTATCATGTGCTCTATGTGGAGTTAGTTTTTAGAATATGTGCTTGAATCTGATCTATGGTATCACAGTAAACTCTTCATTTGTTCTTCATATGTATTAAGTTTCATGGGTTGGTTATTTTCTCATATATTCTCGTGTTTCTTCGTTATCGTGTGCTACTGTTTCTGGTCCAGACTTCTCTTTTTAATATTGGAGTGTATGTGTTGGAGCTGTCAAGATGCATGTATTTTGTACCTCTTACTGTCAGGTGATATGTCTACAAATAAATATTAACTATATCAGTACATTTAAAAGAGTCAAATATGACAATTAGAGATTAAATTGAAATAAAAAATATATATTAAAGAATAGTTTCATAGTTAGTCTGGAAACATTGTCTTCATGAAATAGTGTCTCCTTTAAACGATGTATCCTTATTATCATTTTGAGAGGTGAGATAGTTATGATTTCAATGTTGTATGGATATTTGGAACTGGTAGCATAGATTCAGTGTCTAGTCACAGTGTCTGGTTCTCATTTTTTGAGTCATGGTGTTGGGGTCATTGTGTTTGGGTCACGGTGTATGGGTCACGGTGTCTGGGTCATGGTGTATGGGTCACAGTTTCTTGGTCACAGTGTCTAGGACATACCCAAATATTTGTATATGGACATAAAAAGTGATATTCATAGAATGGATTAGATTTAATCATTTTTCATGTAAACCAATTATAACAAAAATTAAAAATAGTCTACAATATTATAACATGGTAGTTGAGATCTTGGATAGGTTTATTTAAAGAATAAAGAAACCAACCATCTGTACACATGATTTGTGACTGATTAAACATGATTAAAAAAATTTAAATAGCATATAGGATTTTTTTTCATTAAAACATGATTAACAAATGAGGAGTCCAACAAACATAACCCAAGAGAGAAAACCTGACCGCTCTGATACCATTTTGTCATGAACCAGATTTGGTCACCCTCAAAACTGGAACCTAACCCTGTCCATTGAAAGACAAGAAGGGCATTACCAATCCCCATATGATGGAAAAAGTTTCTAGGTATCATAAAATGAAATTTGGAAATGATTTATGTGAGTTTATAAACATAAAACAATAAATGAATCCAATAATAATATGGATTTTTAAACCATTTTATCTATTAAAAAAAGACATAAATGAGTTACACAATTTAAAAAATTCTTTAAAGTAAATTAAAAAGGAAACAAACCAAAAAGTACAGACCATAAACCACCTCAATACAAGGGGAAACACCCACAAGACATCTCTAAAACACCGCATCATGAATGATGCTACAAACCCGGACCACCGACACTAAAATTGTTACCAAACCTATGACAAAGATAACCAAGTATACCTACACCCAAAGGTGTAAGAAGAGTGTGATCCAAATCCCAATAGGATGCCACCACAAAATATTCTAGGTTAAAATCATTATAAGGAAAAAAGAATTCATGTTTTCTAAACAAGAAATTCTATTAAAAGTACTTAGATGATGAAACCTTAAATGAAATTAGTCATCAAGTGGGATAATTTAACTGAAATCAAAACTTTTAAATATAATGAAAAAGATACCAAATTTCTCCAACCTAACATTCCATTTTCCAATGGTAAGTATACAATATCTAATGATAACTAGCAATTTATGAAAAACCATTGGCACTAGCTCCCTGTGGGTCCCAGGGGCCTCGTACTTGGTGAAAGTGTCCAGGAAAATATATATTCCCACACACATGATCCACTAGTATTAATCACACCCAAAACCTAGTGGTCCCCCAACATCATAATCATCATAGTTTATATAGTGTTTTCCATGTCAAACTTGCTACCTGAAACTAGGGCTAAAACAAATGGGATCACTAGCATACTAGTACACATACACTCACCAAGAAATAAAGGTTTTTCTTCTTGTTCTCAAAAATGTTCAAAAAGCCATTAAATAAAATTTTCACTTGCAAACAACACATTCAATTTACACATACACCAAACATCCGGAACACACATGACATGATCCCCTTTTTCATTCCAATTCATTTGGTAAATGATACACACATCAAAGCATCCCATAACATGTTTCACATCTTTTTCCCACTTCAACAAATCCTTTAATCAATTTTACAAAACCATTACAAGATAAAAACACCAAAAAAGAGAGCTTTCACATTAAAATAAATAATTAGAAAAGAACACACATACCAAAATATTTTGGCTGCATAATTTCACCTCATACATAAATAAAGAAACCATTTAAAACCTTCACAAAACAATTCTAAGGTGTGTGACCATGTTTTAAACATATAATGCATCTAAAATCCCTCTTTGAAGACCCAAAATAATTCCAATAACACATAAAACTAGTATTTTCATCCATAACATCATTAAATAAAACTATTCCAAGAATCATAAAACAACACCAATGAACACAACATGGAATACACACAAAAAATATTCATTTTCGCGCAAAAATTCCACTTAAAAACAAAATTATTAACAAATAATACCAAATATAATTATCTCATGAAACACAATGGAATAAAATCATGCTAAAAATATAAATAAATCAAAACTAACTCATCCAATAAGGCTTACACAAGGAATCAACAACCATTTGTTCCAAAAACTCCAAACTACTGTGCGAAACATCCATTACACCACCTCCACACCACAAGGAAGGGAAATCAAGAGATAATGAACATGAATTCTCCAAAATGACACAATATAAACCCCTTGGTAGAACCCTATCTATTGTAAATTTTAGAACCTCGGGAAAAGTGGGAAAACCCTAATCAAATGGGGGAACACGAGAGGATACCCACTTAATTGAGAGATCAAGAGTAAAACACCCCAAATACATTAGTATATGAATTTGAAAATAGGTAAAAATGAATGTGATGTTCAAATATGGCTTGGGAGGTCATGTAAGAACTATAACGGGGAGAGTAAAATATGAAGGATTTGTGAATGAAACTAATTACCTCTTCGAAATTGGATGATTTGAGAAACCTTGAGAGAATTCAGCATAATCTATGATAGTACAGAACTCCAAATAGGTATACACGATGATGGGGGAACTCATAGGGATTTTGGATTCAAGTGGGTGGTGGAATAACCAAAAAAGAGTAAAAATTAATAATATATGAAATAACCATTTTCAAAACTGAAAATTAGATTACGGACTAGATCAATTTCTTAAATAAATTCTCAAATCCACCATTATAGGGGATTCCTAGAGGGTACAAATTGATATGGTGGTTTTAATAGGATAGTGGAGGCTATGTTAGTTGTATAATGGGTGAAATTGCTTAAAAAATGAAAGATTTATAAAACTAACAATATTGGTCTTTAAATTTTGAAATGGGCTCACGGGTTTTCCCCAATCATTAAAACTCACCCTTTCCTCCAAAAAATGCACGGGAAACCCCCAAAATAAGAATAATGGAAATTAAACGGAAAATAACTTTAAAATAATTCATCGATGTCCCTAATCGCCCACCATAAAAAATTCTACCCTCAGAAAACGACAACAATGACAAGAAAAATCAAACCAAACCGAAGGACAAAATGGACACCTTTGTCACCTTTTTCGCACCCCGAAAAGGAAAAAACACCTCTATTTGATCAATAAATGAAGGATTACTCTCACCAACCAAAACATACAACACATACAAAAATGATCCAGAATATTCAAACTATATACCAAAACAAAACACCTCATGCACAATACGAAGATAAATCAAGTAACCTACCTATAACAATCGACAAAAATGAATGAGGACACCGTAGTCTTCCATCAACAAAACTATTGGGCACTGTCCAAACCCTATGATTACTAAAGGAGTAACTTGGAAGTTAAATAACTCAGAATTAGAATAACTATTTTTATACCAACAATATGAAAAAATCATGTTACTGATATGGGGAGACACAAATAGACTTCCCACCATAAGGGGAAACTCAATTTTTTCCAAGACAGAATCGGGACACTAATAGGGGAAGGCGCGAATGAACACCCCAATATTAGGTTTACACATTCATTATAATTATCCAAAATATCTTACATGAGACCCATAGTGGGTCTCTCCACCATAAGAACCAACAATCTTTGCTGACTAGCACATGCTGACGAGAAAATTCCCCAAAATTTAAAGAGTTTGCACGACCACACGATTAGTCCACACAGTTTGGGAAACTGTTAGCTAACCTTGTTTAGCATTCTATCCAAAGGGGAAACATTTCTTGGTTACATGGGCCATGGCTCATGGAATTTTAGAGATATTGGGGTAGATACTGTCTCTTATTGAACTGTTTCCTTGGATGGCATACAGTTATTAAAAACCATGCGCAAATTGTACACTACCATCATCTTAGCCAAATATTCATACTTTTCTCTAAAAACTCAATTGAAACCAATAAGGGGAAACATGAGCTTAGGATATAATGTGGGAATGAGATTACCACACATTATTCCACCGAACAAGGACAAATGGAGAAAGGAAAAAATACTGAAGCATTAAAATGTTCCCATCTTTCATAAAAAGGATGATAATTATACCAAAAAAATTTACAACCCTAGAATTTAGATAACTACGCCCCAACATCACTCAAGTTCCTAGGGCTGAATCATATATGATCAAAGCATTATTAGCCTTGTAGTCAGGACTTGGGATACCCCAAAATAAAACTTCCCCTTTTTGTGCCACAAACAACTACAATGTGATCCTATATGGGTTCACCGAGACACAACACACCCCAAACTCACTTTACCAAAACCTATCATTTTTCCAAAACAAGAGCTTATAAGATGCACACTCATCACCTATGTGGTATTTAGATAAAAAATGGAAACATGAAAGGACATATGAAAGTACATTCCTCTAAACATAGGATCTCATGATTTTCAAAATGGTTTCACACTTCTGAAAAAACAGATTCATTCATAAGATTCCACAACATTCACTTTTGAAGTAAAATGAACCCATGAAATTGTAAGGTGTCACTGAATAGGTCCCCTGTGATTGATAAGAAACAATATATGGATATTGGCCTTATGCTAAGTCCCAAATATCACAATATTTCTTAAAAATGTCCATTTCTACCTCTCCAGTGGTTTAACATGAACCCTCATTTCAAAGACATAGATAAAAAACCCAGATCCCTATTAAAAAACATTTTACACTGAAAACCCTGGACCACTTCCTCCTTTATTGACTCAGGTAAAGTAAGGAACCATGTTCCGTTTATACCTTGAATGAGAACTGTCCCACTAGAATAATATTAAAAAAACATAGCATAGAAATGGTTTGGAGTGATCCTCAACAACTGAAGAAAAAGACTCCTTGCATTGATCAAATAGAAGACATTCCAATAGAGAAGCAATCTGGGATACGCATTAGTCATGCATTAAATCATTATGGGGATTCACCCTATCCAATAAGATAACCCAAGTATCCATATATTCCAGACCATTGGTCAAACAAATATCACTAGTCCAAACCGAACAAATGAGGGGACCTGCCACATGGGCCTACCAGACTTTTCTCAAAAGGGACTACTAACCAACCCTTCAACCAAACATACCAACCAAACAGAAACCCATCACATAATTCAAACAAGTGGGGTTCATGAACAGAAAACATCCCACAATACCAAATTTTCAAAAAACACATAAGACACGCCACCCAATCTAGTCACCAAGACATCCTGTTTTCCTTTAAAATAAGTCTCTTCATTGAATATAAATTGGTCTGTGGTAAGTATACCAACAAATGGTATCTTATGGGCCTCACACATACATATTTCCATACCCCAATGGGCACCCTCCTCATATCCATCGTGGAAATCATCCATTCATTCCATTTACTATCTATCATCCCAAATAACCCAATGAATGTGGTCTCTCATAGAAATACAAAAAGTTAAAATAAAAATTCCTTCCTCTTTTAAAATCCATAACATTAAACATACATAGTATTTTTCTCAAAACCTCTAACTAGAGAATAAAAACCTAAATTATTTTTTAAAAACATTTCATAAATCCCTATTCATTCAAATAAAAACTCTATTTTAATCCATAAATTAATTTCAAAACATTTCACCCCATTTCAGAACACTCATTTTTTTATGAAAAAAACTCTCTTTCATCTACACCCATCGATTTAAAAACACATTGGTTCTTATTTAAAAAATATTATAATGATTCATAAAACATTTAAAATTTTTACTAGTTACCAAATAAAAATTTATCTTAATAGCCCACACATAAATTCCCAAAACACATCATTCAACATAAAACACTTGTCTATAATTCAAAAAAGTCTATTTGGAAAAGATTTTCAAAACCCACTCTAACATAATTATTAATTTTAAAAGAGGTGTAAACACACCATTTACCATAACAAAATAGTTCTAAAATTTCATTTCCAGCAATTTATAAATCAATACACTTCAACTTTACTAAAAAAATCATTTCATAAAAAATCAAATTTCTTAAATCAGGTCTTATTTATTATTTTAAAACCATGCTTCCTTGATTCCAAAACAAAAAACACAAAAAATGAGAGAGGAAACTAGTTATAGTCGATGAATTGGACATGTGGTTGTAAGACATACACCAACCACTTCACCAATACATAGTGTATTCTAGGTCACTATCACATTCTCCACATGGCTTTCCAAGCCCAATGAGATCCTTGAGACCATTGACCCAACTCCTTTTTCATTTACCCAATCATCGATGACCCAAGAAAAAAATTCCATATATAAAACATGAATTACCCTAGTGAATTGAATCTTATAATGAGGTGTTCTGGGTAGGCACCCTAATCATAATTGTAATTTCACGTCCTAAAAGTCCTAGCTCTAGACTATCACAACTCTTCCTTAAATAACATGACCCTAGAGCGCAAACATGTCCCCTATGATAATGTTTTATCACGAACCATATATTTTCTCCTTTAAAACATCCACTGAACCTAGTGTGTGGAAATACCCAAAGGGTGTTACCAATCCCCACAGGCCGACACAATTTCCTATTTATACTAAAATGAAATTTGGGAAAAATTTACCCGAGTTTATAATCACAAAAAAATGAATCCAATAAAACAAATATAGTATTTTTCAAACCAAATTATATTTTTTTCAATATTCATACATGAGTTACGCAATTTAAAATAATGTTTAAAGACTATTAAAAAAACCCCAAAAGGAAATCCCATGAACCACCTCATGAAAATGGAAAACGACTACAAGCCATCTCTAAAACACTGATTCATGAAGGACACTAGAAACTCGGACAACCGGCACTAAAAGCATTACAAAACCTGTGAAAAAGATAACCAATTCTACTTAAACCAAAAGGTGTAAGTAGAATTTGATCCAAATCCCAATAGTATTCCACTATAATATATTCTATGTTATAATCATTATAAATAATATTAAATGTTTTTTACATAATAAATTCTAGTGAAAATATGTAGAAGATAAAACATTATATAAAATCATTTTCCAAGTGGGAAAATATAAAAGAAATATAAAATTTAATATAGAATGAAAAAGATATTGAATTTATCCATCCAAACATACCATATTCCAATGATAAGTTTAAAATATATATTGAGTAGTAGCAGTGGTAAACCAACCATAGGTACTAGCTCGTTTGGGATCCTAGGAACCTTGTACTCAGTGAAACTAGCCATACAAATATCTATTCTCATGCACAAGATCCACTAGTGGGATCATGCCAATAACCTATTAGTCCCCTAATATCATCATCATAATTTTTCAGTTAGTATTGTCATTGAAATTCATTCTATGTGAAATAGGGGTTAAACCTCATAGGATCACTAGCATACTAGTACACGTCCACCAACCTAGATACCCTGCATTTCATTCTTGTGCTCAAAAACGTTCCACAAGCCATGAAATACCATTTTGACATGAAAATAAAACTTCAAAGTCACACAATCACTAAAAATCCCCCACATATGTCACATGATCACCTTTTTCATTCAAATTCATTTTAGAAATCATTCTCACACCAAAACAGTCCACAACAGGTTTGACCTCTCTCTCAATCATCAAAATATCATTTAAAAATTTTTAAAAAACATTTACAAGATAGTAAACATCTCATAAAATCCCTTTCACATTAAAATAGTCTATTTCAAAATTACATTCCTACCAAAATAGTTTGGCAACATAGTTTCACATAATACATAAACCAAGAAACAATTTAAAACGTTCACAATATAATTCCAAGGATGGTAACCATGTTTGGCACACTAAATCCCACTAAAACCCTATTTTAAGACCAAAATAATTCCAATAACACATCAAAACAAAATTGGATGCCATAACATCATTTAATAAAACAATTCAATGAATCATTAAACAACCCCAATGTACACAACATGGAATACACAACAACAATATTCAATTTTTCAAAAAAAAAATCCACTTAAAAACCAACAACTTGAAAAATTCTACCAAGTATAATTTTATCACCAAATACAGTGGAATAGAATCTTGTTAGAAATATAAATCATGAAAAATTGACTCATTCAATAATTCATACAATTGGAATCACCTACCATTTTTTCCCAAAACTCCAAACCATTGTGAGAAACGTCAATCGCACCACTGCTGCACCACAAAGACAAGAAATGAGGCCATAATCCACCATATTTCACAAAAATGACACAAAATAAAACACTGGGTATGAAACCAAGCTTTTGGACATTTTGAAACCTCATGAAAAGTGGAAGAAAACCTAACCAAATGGGAGGAACGTGATATGAAACCCACTTTTTGAGATATATTGAATAAAATGCACCAAATACACCAGTATCTGAATATAAAAATAGAGAAAAATTATGGTTATGTTTTAATAAGGCTGACTAGGAAATTTAGGAACTGGAATGGGGCAGATAGTGAAAAATGAAGAAGTTATGAAGGGGAAATCACCTCTTCAAATCATGATGGTTTGTGAATTCTTTAGAGGTTTCTCACTAATATTTGATCATAATATGCTCCATAGAGGGATACTCATATATGGGGGAATTTCTAGGGATATTGAATTTTAGTGGGAGGTGGAATCACCGAAAATGAGTTATAAATGAATATGATATTTAATAAAAAAAAATTAATCTGTAAATGGGCATACTTACTGGATCAATTTGATAAATAAAAACCAAATTCCACTATGATTATTGATTTATAGAGGGTAAAAATAAATATGGTGATGTCAATAGGTTAAGGGAGGCCATTATGGAAGTGAAATGTATGCAAAATGTAGAAAACCTATAGAGTTATAAAATAAAAAATATCATTTAAAATCTGGAAATGGGATCATGGTTTGGCCCAAATCATGAAAACTCACACTTTCCCCAAAAAGGTATGGGATAATCCAAAACAAGAAATAATGGAAATTGAATGAAAAATAACTTTAAAATAATTCATGGATGTGACAAAATTATAGTGAGTTATGTTGTATGTTGAGTTGTTTCAATCGTGGTGTGGTGAAATAACAATGCATTGGCTATGTAACCCTTGAAAATGTTAAATTATTGAAAAAATTCATTTTATTTTATAAAAACATACTATGGATGAATATTAACAAAATTTTAATAATTGGTTCCATTAAATTTTTAAAATGGTGTATAGGGTTATGGGATCCTCCCCCTCAGTCAAAAACTTGCCTTTGGTTGGTTATAGGTGGAAAAACATTAAGGTACATATACCATCCATAGAAAATGGTTCCTTTAAAATTATATATACTTTTTCTCAATATCACTGAAAGTATTTATTTGATTTAAATGCTAAAGGAACAAAGTACGGTTTGTAGGAAAAAAATTTCAAATTTTATTTTGAATAGTTCTTCCATGAATCGACAATAATTGGATCATCGTGGGGGATTAAAGGGAAATAAAAATAGACGAAGTCTATAGATTGGGTGTAGGGAAAGTGGTCATGAAATCCCTTCCTATCATAAAATAATAAGAATCATTCCACATATATTAATAAGAATAAAAATGTCTATCTATGAATAGTGTCCAATATAATAACACCCTATAGGAATGAAGAGACAATTTAATTAAAGGGGATTGGAAGGTGATGTAATTTGAGATTGGGACTTGGATATAAGATTCGGGAATCACTACATATCCCGCAATAATAGAAAAAAAGGCACCATTTTTTCCTAGAGTATGTATATTTTCGTAGATCTAACTCATGTTTAGGAGAGTGAGGGTGAAATAAATTGGTTCCGTGGAAAGTGAAGGAATAATGAAACTTGATGTGAATTGGAAAAGGTCTCAACATCATGGGAGAAATTAACTAGTTATTTTCTAAATCAAGGATAATATAGGGGATCTGATGTGAATTTTGTTTTCCCACACACTAGGATGGGGTGATGGATTGGAATTGATAAAAATTATAGTTGGAAGCAGAATGGGATATTTGAGCATCACATCCTAAACTATAATAATTAAAATAAATCTATATATTTTCCTTCAAAATTGCAAGAATTTTCTAATTTGTTAGTTTAGGGACAATTTGGATGACCCAATAATAATTATTTTGTCCATGAAATACGGTATCTTACATATATCATGCTCATATGAAAAGATATTAGGTTATATGGAATAAACTAATCCAATAATTTTAAGGCCAAGTGAGATGAACCCCCTGACATCTAGTTTAAGATATTGTGAAATGGATAATATGTTGTGTTATATAGAGTCAGGAAACAAATATATTGATTCCATGTAGTTAAAGTCATGAAATGTGGACATTTTAACCCCATATGATTTTATGTTATGTATTTATTATGAAATTTTTCTTTTGTGGACTGAACGATACACTCTCTATATATTGTGATCAAGTTGTATAATCAATTATAGTAGAAATTATTTATAGAGTAATATCATTCTCAACCATTCTCTATCATTTTGTGTTTCCTTATAGGAATCACCAATATTATTAGAGCTAATATCAATTCACCTTTGATGAATGAGTGGAGTAAATCCTTCTTGATGAGTTCCAATGTATCATGGTTTTGGTGTACTTCAATGTTATATAATTTGGGTAACATTTTCTTTTCAAGTCAGTCCAACTCATCAAGTAAAACCTTCATTCCTTCATCATCAGATATTTTATTATAGATATCCATGCAATGTTAGAGTAATTATGATTCCACATAAAAAAATTATTTATTATTATATATCATTGTATACAATATCACTTTTCTAGAATTATGTGTCATTGTATGATAAGGAAACAAAACATGCATGAGTTTATTTATCCAGTAATTATTGTCCTTGCCCATATTTTTAAAGGTGTTTTACAAAGGATTATCATTGCATCTATATAAATACTTTCATCTACATTATAGCAGGATGGATGATTATATTGGACATTATACAATGTATATATACTTTCATTATATTGGAGGCACATATGTTGATATCACAGTCTAACAATATTTTGAAAATGACTACCAATACGGCGATGATAATGGTTTCAAAATATTGTTCAACAACTTTTTTATAAATTTTTTCAAAAGGAATAACTTTTATATTTGGAGAAGTAGTTATTAGCAGTTATGAAAATATTGATTTTACTAATAGTATATAGATGGTAATTACCAATGAAATTTGTCACCAAAATGATAAATGGATAAGGGTATTTGGTGGTGTAAGAACTTTAATGATTTATGGATAAAATTTTCATGTATATAGAATTAGTGAAACATTTATGTAAATTATAAACAACCATGAGTCATTACAGGACACAAATACCCATGTATTTTTATTTGGTGGAAGAGAGAGATCCCAATTTTTCAGCTTCTTAGGTTCCAATGTGGACTTCATAAATGACATTTATAGTCTCCCCTCCCATTAATCAACTATGGAGGACCCCATAAAATTCCTTTTTTAAAAGAATTAACTGGGATTATTAAATGAATATGTGTACTTCTTATTTGAGATGGATTTTTTCTATCATATATTGAATTTTTAGAATATCATCCTATTAAAGATTCATCAATATGGTGGACATTGACTTGATTTTTCTGCTAGCTAATGAAGATGACGAAACCCCTTGAGATGATGTTATATTAATTTTTTTCCAATTTCAATATATCCTGACTGATAAAATAGATAACACTCAATAAAATGAAAGATAGAGTAAATTTTCCTCCCGATATAGACTAATGAGGTTAGTGAATACATTTTTCAGCGCATTAGATTGAGAAAAATTCAAGGATGTAACATGCGATAAATTTGGTTCTAAAGAACTATTAGGCCCCAATATAGCATTTTCTATGAGATTACATGGGGGTTTGAAAAAGTGTATTAAAATATTCTTATAAAAAAACCTATTATTCAATCTATCATTACCATAGATGAAATTGACCACATAGTTAATTCGATCACAACTGAGAATTTCCACAAATGATGAACCACAGGTTATCACACTTATCCTCACCCTTACCTAATTGATTTGTGGGTTCTTAACAAAAATCCCCAATTATATCTTTCCAAATATAAATAATGAAGGCATGTAGGACAAAAAATAACATATTCCACCATCCCATAGATAATATAAGTTGAATTGAATCTACAATGTGTCGATGCACTAGAATATACTAAAAACACTATTTTTGTGGTGGGTTTAGTCTAGGTCACTTCTTTTCCTACGAAATATCCCCTTAAAATATTTAGGGATAGATCACTAGATCCCAAGGGTCCCTAAATTTAGTCATATCCTTTTATAACTACTTTAAATGGAATAAAAACTCTTGCATCCCTTTCCAAGTCTCATTAAAGTCATTATTTCTATTAATGCACTCGATATAGATTTGTGCTATTAAACATTACTTGTTGCTTATTTATAAGCCTATTATGAACATTACTGTGAATATATTCATTATATTTCTAGTAGTAATCATGTAAATACTTTACTTTTTTTATAACATCTATAGTAAGGGATAATGATTATCATTTTCTTCCTTCTAGAACAGATTTATGATTTCCTTCTTCATATTCTATAATATCCATCCCCCATTGTTTTTAATTCATTATCTTATTCTTCCAACACTGATTTGGAATTCCACATATTCTTATTAAATAATTAGATATGTTAATTTTATATATTTTTCTATATAGAACTAATATACTCCATCTCATTCCTCTTATTTGGAGTAGATATTTCTATAGCACTTTATTATTACCAGTATTTTAGATATCACATTTCATTCCCTTCACATCACATTATTAGAGAAAAATATCAAATATTTTAAGAAGAAATATATATCAATATATTTTCTCTTATATCATGGGTTGAATAAAATCCATGAAAAATATATAGTAATATATTATTTTCATTATATCAAAATTTTTATTCTAATTTGAGAAATGTTTATTTCCTTCCCATTTTTCATGAACTATTATAAGATCCATTATATGTTAGACCATCCAGTGGATCCACTACTGGAAAACTAACCTTTACCAACGGTTTGGAACCGTTGGTATAGGCCTCCAAACCATTGGTATAGCCTATACCAACGGTTTGGAGAACCGTAGCCAAGTAAGCCATTGGGATAGGTCTATACCAACGGTTTTCCAAAAACTGTTGGTATAGGTAATATGAAATCTATACCAACGGTAATGGAACCGTTGGTATATAAATTCCAAAAATAAAACATCCGCTGGGATTTGATCCTAGGACCCCTCGTTTATAATTGAAAGACTCAACCACTAACCTAACATGACTTTTGTGATCATAATTATATAAATATATATATTTATTCTCATAAATATTTTAAATTTTGATTTATATAATGTTCTCGGTATGAAGGTCCGATAAAAAAGGAAAGTACCTATACCAACAGTTGTTAAAACCGTTGGTATAGGTCTTTGGTTGTGATTTTCATTCTGTGAAGGATGTTGATTTTTGACCCACTTTTCCCAACGGTTTGGACAAACCATTGGGAAAGGTGGACCTATCCCAATGGTTTGGCCAAACCGTTGGGAAAAGTGGCCAATTTGAGGACCTTTCCCAATGGTTTGTCCAAACCGTTGGGAAAAGTGTCCAATTTGAGGGCCTTTCCCAACGGTTTGGCCAAACCGTTGGGATAGGTCTACCTTTCCAAACGGTTTGGCCAAACCGTTGGAAAAAGTTGCCACTTTGGGGGCCTTTTCCAACGGTTTGGCCAAACCATTGGGAAATGGGACCTATACCAATGGTTTTTGAAAACCGTTGGTATAGAAGCATTGGGAAAGATCTAATTTCGAGTAGTGATCCATGTAATGTTACCATTATTTACACCAATTCTTATTATTTAAATATTTTAACTTCTTTTGAAATTACACCATTTCCTAGCATTGTGATGACCTGAACATAGTTATTCTCCTAGAAAATTATCATTTTAAACACTTAACACCATGATCACCTAATTGTTTTGACTTAAACTCAAAAGGCATGACTAGTCAACATGCATTGGGCCTTGATATAGAATCTCTCTAGTATCTTTCTTCATATTCAATTTAAAGAGTCATATATAGAAACCAAAAACTTATTTTTAGCATCCTCATTTCGTACGGGGATCTAGAAATCCCAAAAAACTCACTATTGTGTTGTGGAATTAAACATCACTCTAATTTAAAAGATGATATAATATATGGAAACTATTAATGTTGAAAATTTTATAGTTTGGGGAATATTATATATCCCTAAAATAACTTACACATGAGTAAGGGATTATAAACTTTATCCATTAAAACCCTTTGACAATGGAATCCATAATTGTCAAGTGGGTGTTTCTCATTTTATACATGGATTTCCCTCACTCAAAATCAATTCATCAACAAAATGGTGAAAAACTAATCCTAATTATGAAACCAAGAGGACATGTATAATTATAAAACAATTGGGCAAATCTCTATTCACCCAATTTTCCATATCCTAAATGCTTTTACTATTACACTCATAAGGGTTCACCTTTATGTTTTTCTCCTCAACTATAATATGATTCTTATATATTGGATGTGTTTTAAATTGTCACTACACAATAAAATGTCAACATGGAATGAACAAAAATACAATGATGTGGTACCTATCCTAAGAGGAATATCTTGAAGTTACTTCAATATTGCTTATGTATATTATCCTCCTTTAGCTCATAACATGACGAAAACCATCTCCTCTTTTATAACTTCATAACTTTCATATTACCTCCCAAAATAGAGTAGAATCCAAGCCATTGGTACATCCATTTTTAGTTTTATGTCATAACATTAATTAATAAAAAATATATATATATTCTTCCATAACACAACATTGAAAAAAATAGCACTAATCATCCATTGGATAAAAAAATCTCCCAATTTTGATTTGATGGAATCATTCATCATGAATCATAAAATTTCATAACATCATCACGATGCATCCTACTAAAATACTTTATTATATCCATGAATATTGATCCCCATTTCACATAAAATAAAATTAATCCCCTTTTTTATGAAGAAGCTAATTTATTATATCTCTAACATATTTTATTGATCTAAAAAAACACCACTGAAAATATGATTTCACATGGGGACACCACTCGATACCACATTTGAGGATGACACTAATAAAATGTTGAACTAACATTATTATCAATATTCCTTCTCTCATTATATTAATGTATTTGTCTCATCTAAATCATAATAGGGTATGATCCCCCTATTGTAATAATCATTTGGGATCCAAAAATATCTAAGTCATTCTACCCCTGTAAACAACTATTCAAGATTTGACTTTCAATTTCATGAATATCCTTCGAACATGGATGAATAATTAAAAACATTCAGTATGTTTATATTTCAACTTGAAAATTAATTATTAAAAAATATTTATTCTTATTGAGTTGGAAATTAGTGTAGTAAAAAATAAATTAACCCAATAACATCACTATTTTTCATTACGCTTTACTTTCCACCATTTGATGCCTAAAATCACAATCTTAAGATACTATCAATTAACACATCCTATAAAATCTACACCACTTAAAAACCATTAGTGAATAAACATTAATTACACAATTTGTGTATCGTATAAATTTTAGTTTTAAAATCAGCTATAGATAGGTATTCTGATACAAATTTTTAAAATTAATACCCATTATTAACACAAATTTCTTACAGTTATCACATGTTTTTCTTCATTGGTTGACGGGGATATAAAATTTGAATATTTATGACCTAAAATTAAATAACATAATTTGAATTATTAATATAAATTGAATAGTTATTAATAATTATTCTCTTATAGTTAGTAGATTTGGATATCTTGGAAACATTCAATTGATATTATATGTTATTATAAAATACATGAAACAAGAAAACCCAATTCTATTAATAATTCAATATAAATGTGTCTTATTCAATCTCTAAGGTCACATTACAATGGATAATATATGTTCTTAATACCGACAAAAATATTAGAACCTGATAGAACATTAAATACTGATTATAATTACCCAGATTCATTTTGTCAAACCAATGTTCATGAAATTATATATTCAATATGATATTTTTTTTACTACTCTAATAATTAATTGGAACCTCGGTGAATTCTTGAAAATCACATAAATATTATAAGAAACACACCTCATTGATTTTATCATCCCCATGACGTGTCCTATAATTTTCCCTTATTTCTTGAAGCCAATAATATGTCACTCTTATTAATAGAAGTTAAGAACCATTATTTTAATTATTATTCTATTATTTTACTATAAAATATTTCATGATTTTTCCATTTTCACCTCATTGCAAATTTTTCACCACAATGTACCAATTTTTTTTAATTCCTCTATAGGGGTGCTCTTTTTCATGGGATATATGTCCTTGTATTGGTCGGAGTCCCATAACCTCTCATTCCCACATTATAGAGGTGGGTAACATTTACCATTATTGTTTATGATGTAAAATCTATGATTAGAATTATATAATTAGATATTGACACATCTTTATATGGATTCCTCCTTGGAGTTCAACACCCAGTCTTGGTATCCCTTAAAGATCTAATACATGTTTTTGAAACTCATTCTAGAAACCATTTTCTTGTGGATGTTTGTTAATTAAACAACATGATATCTTGAAATTTATGTTTGACATATTCAGTGATTATAGTTATGTTGGTCATGTCAATAATATGTAACTTTATTCATATGTGGGGTTCTGAGGGAATATTATAATTGTGATATAAATCATATTTTGTAAAAAACACTAGACATCCCCTAATGGACCAACCCAAATGAGATTATTGTTATCCTTGGTGTAGACTCATCTTATATTTATTATGTGGTGATTGTAACATCACCATACATGACTAGTGATGAGGAAACTATTTCTAATAAATAATAGATTTTCATAATTAAAAAAATGATGTCTAGACTTGAGGCAGTCCTCCTTGTTAGAAAAGAGGATCCAACACTTCCTATGTAGATAGAAGTAGATTTGGAGAATCCTGTACCGGGGAATAATAAGGATTTACTCATTTTCAAAGTTGAAATCATCCAAAATTTTACTAAATACAATCCTCCTGCTTAGAATCTAGAAGCATTCCCCATATACCTAGCCTCCAAAGAAGAAATAAAAGACCCAATGTTAGTTGTTATTAACGAGAACTAGGTGAGTTGGAATAGGTCATTGTGAAACATCCATGACATCATCAATCAAATTCCATAGTCTGATTTAATAGGAACGATGAGATCCATTCAGAACTAGCTGGTGATGATTCGGTATGATGCAGGGGATTACAGAGCACTCCACACACTATATTGTGATTTCATGGTCTTCTAGATATTTATAGTGTTGAAATAGAATTCCACCATTATAAATGAGTCTTTATCAGAGGGTGTAATTATATCCAAGTGGTCAGTCAATTTTTTTATTCAATAAAGGATAAATCACAATAACAATGGGTTATCTTATCTACTAGATAAGAAATATTTCGCTATTTCGAGGCTCAAATAGTAAGAGACTGATCCATGTATTCCTATGTAGATAGCTAATAGTGGTGTGAGAATTTGAACAAGGCCAAAATTAAGAATGGATGGAAGAGTTCCTTATTCAGGTTGGGGAATAGTTGATAGATCTAAATAGAAAATAAGGAATTATTATATCAACTGATCAGATTCTGTGATGAAATTGAGAATTATTTCACTTAATTACAGCCATATAAGTAGTTTTTTATTATAGGGTAAGAGTCTCTAATATGTGGTTTGTGCTACCATTTTATTTGAAAAAATAAATTCTTAAAATGATAAGAACCCATAATGATAAAGGGTTTCACTAGATAACATTAATGAAAAAATTACTAAACACCTATAAGTCAACATAAGTCATGTTCATTGATTGAAACATGATATAACTATAAGATCATTCAAATACACAAGATAGATAGACAAGGGTGGATTATTTTGGATAAAAATATATTGTTGACCAATTTTAGAAACCCAAATTTTTTTTGGGATTTGGTTGGTTTGATTCCACAAGTTTCAGTGTCTTAACAATATGTATGACACATAAGGGAGAAATATTATGGGTGCACAAATTCTATTTGAGAAATTGTAATATAAAGACATGTTAATTATGAACCCAATAGTGTTAAATAATAGGTGAGGGAGTTATATATTTGAGGATTCCCATTGACCACATTTTGGGAATGGGTTCTATTACTGTACTACTAATGTTTTATTTCTTAGGCATATTCCCTGGATAGGATGTAGTTTTATCTGGTGGTGTCAGTTACTATTTTGAATTATATATGAAAATGATGATGACTCCTCTAGGTTGTGTACCTTGGATAGAATGTGGGACTATTTGGCAATCTGTTATCACCATCGGGAGCCCATTTTGGTGTGATATATGGATTTCAATCCAAATAATGGGACATAAAATTTATTGATGAGGTTTTGTGATGAATAGGTGAGGTTAAGGAACTATTGGCGATAAGAATTAATGAGTTGATAACATTGGTAGGGTGTACCCAATATATAGAAGGCATGTGGGATAACGGGAAAAATCATGGGCCACCTAAGTGAGAGAAATGCTGATAGAATCCAATTTTGTACTGAGTGGTAGATTATCTATTATCTAAAAGCTAGCTGGATTAGGGTAACATTTATTTGAACATATGAGACTGATTTTTTATGGTCACAAAACATAGACCCTGGGTTGTGCTATTTAAATTAATGTATATTGGGAAATGGGTTATACATTTTAAGGCCATGTAACGATGACCATGGATCGTTACAATTTATGTTATGCCTCCAAGACCATGGGAGGTGATACAATTTTGTTATATTAAGAAAACATTCAATGTAAATGGATGTACTCATAAGGGTGGTGTGGGTTAAATTCTAGTGTAAATAGTCTCAATATTTTATGGTATAATTCTTTGATGGGATAAAAATAGAGAATATGAGTGTCACTATATATCCTATGAAATGGAAACTTCAAATGTCATTATGAAAGGGGGTGTAGTTTACCAACATTGAAGGGGGTGCATGGTAGGTGACAAATTAGACAGAGTGGGTGCCCTATTATATGGGTACTAGTACACATTGTATTTTATTTCATGTGATCATGATATACCATATAGTTTAATTTAATGTTGAAAGGATTCGGAATATATAGTTTGAAATTATATAGTTAGGATGAGTGGGGGGAATCTTATTTATAATGGTGTGGAAAATCAATCCCTAACTCCAAAAATCATGAGTGTCAAGATGTGATAAATAAGAAGTAATGTGGAATCCCTTGTGGCATGTGATAGTTTCAGGAAAGAATAATGGGCTAGGGTTAGAATATTACAATGACCATTCAATGACCTATGATATTGGGGACACAAGTATTTCAAGTTGTTTTGGTTCCTTATCACCCTTCAAATATACCTCAAGACTTGATAGAGTGATGTCTAGGGTGTTAAAAATTAATAAAAATAAGAGAGTTGGAAAAAGTAAATTTCACCTTCTAGAATTAGAATTTAATGGGAGGTGATTGGTATACTACGAATGAACTTTTAAATAATTAAAAAAACTAATCTCTTGGATACATCATTTATAATAGAATAATATAAATTTCAAATCAGTTTGACAATTATTAGCATATAATAAACATCATGTTGAAACTTATTTTTTTCTAGGGAATGTTCCATGGATGGGTGTAAGGAATATTTGGCTTTGGGAAATTACTATAGAGGAGCCTATTTAGAAATTTAAGATTGATGTTTTAGTGAAAATTCTAGACATGTGAATTGTGAAGATGAAATGAGGAGCACAAAGGCGTATCCATGCACCATTGGTTTACACAGTCAAGAAGTGATCATACTAATAGGATATAACTAGTTTTATACATATTCATGAGACAAGGGTTATAGGTATCACTATATATCCCATGTAATGGGAATAGATTCACAGATATATTTATAAGGTAGGGAAATAGTAGGACAATACATAAAATAATCATCCCTTCAATTTGGGGACAATAGGTGTCAAAAAATTCCATGTTTTGTTATAGTGAATGGACCATAAAATCTTTCATAATGTTGCAATGAAATTTGACACATATTTTATCATTATACAGTGAAGACAAAAGATGGTTTTCTATAGTTTATTGTTATATAACTTTGACCAAATATTTGGTGAGGTAGTTAGTGTGGAAAAGAGTCAATATATATAGCTAACATAAATTTAGGGAAAAAAATTCTATGCACCATGGAATTATCCTTGAGATAAATATACCCATAGTTTTTCATCATGATTGAAATTATAAGGGGTTCAACCAGTTAAGGTCATGGTGTGGGGACAAGTGGGGTTATATTTTCAAGGAATTTTATAGGTATATGTGAATCCTAGTTCCAATGAAATACATGGTGATACACAGATGTCCTCAAGAAAGAATGCAAATAGTTTAAGGCCAGGATTCTTAGAGAATGGATAATTGTGAGGGAAATAATGATTCTTAATAATGTGATATAATCATGAAATTACTAGAGTGTGAAAGAGGCACAACAACATAGAAACACCCACAAAATATAACACACAATTTTTAATGTTGTGATTCATAGACTGAATGTTCCACTTATTTATAGTCATTGGGCATGGATCAGTGAGGATAAGTTGATCTATCAAGATAGAGCATAGAAAACCTGATTCAAAATGAGGGAGAAAGGTTCCAAAAATCCTTATTACTAGAAAATTCCATCACATACTATTAACTAGTTTTTATTTATATATAATGGAACCATGGGGGTGATATAGTCTATATAACTATAGAAAAGTGATCCTAAAAAGAAATGAGTTCCAAAGGTTCTTAAAAGGATTTATGTTGGAATAAGACATCTCATAGAAGGGGTTTAACAAATTTTAATGTAATGATTAATAGAACATAGGTGCTACCAGTGTATGGTCACATAACATAGTCTAAGAGAAATTCATTTTAGATTATTTTCATACAGCTGCGTCTTAAAGTATGGATGTTTGTGCAGCGTGAATAGTATAGAAACACCGAATGTGAATGTAAATTAAATTCCCAGATATATAAACATGAATTATAGTTTAATTTTTTTGATATTAGATCATATGTATGATAGTCTATGTATAATTTTATGAATGAATATATTAGCATGATTTGAAGGGCCTAATTCCAGCATAGAGAGTCTCAATAGAGGGAAAGGGGTACTATATTTTACTCTCATGATTTTATAACAAAGAGACCCTCCAAACCTATAAATATTATATAGAAAATTCATGTTGGAAAAATAAATTATATTAACTATGACCACTTGTAGAATGATTGATTTGGGAATGTAGAAGTATTATAATACTACTCAAGCCTCTTCAGCGTGAACAATAGATGAAAAAGGGTTGGGGTCGGAATGAAACATTGACCATTGGGAGTGTGAAAAAAAAGAGTGGTTGTTTTGTGAAATACCTTGCAATACTAACTTACTTTTTCAATGTGCGTGAATTCATGATCTTGATAACTAAAAGGGAATTATATTACTCCAGAATAATGGAGAACTAGAAGAATTAAATCATGAAATTTTGTTTCGGAATTATGAAAATGAATGATGAGTGGGATGATAATGACTATAGAGATTTTCATTGAAATGTTGGTGTAACTTCCCGGTTCCGAAAGCCACCCAGAGGCACCCTGTAACTAGTTGTTCACATGGCCTCAAGTGCATTTACCCAAATGCCAGAGGCTACCAACTGGCAGCAAGGGCCTTGAGTGTGATGTTGGGGAAACTATGCCCTCATTGGCAGAGTAGCACAATGGAATGAAAACAAATACAAAATCATGGAAGCAGTATATATACCAACAACAGTAATAGCAGAAGACTGTAACAACAAACAACTGAAGAACATATATAAATGATGCATGGTAAATAGTGTCTAGGAAAGCATCCAAACAAGTCACAATGATGAAATAAAAATAGTAGTAAATCAATGTAAAAAATGGAAGGAAGATAACAACTCCTCAGCATCGCAAGCCTCATCTTGATCCCATCCTCTCCAGCTCTACAGCAAGTCATGTACCTGAAGTAGAAGGGTGTTTGACCATGATAATACCTGCATCAATATAATATGTTTGCGCCCAAAATCATAGAACAAATAGGGTGTGAGACTAAATCCCTATAGACAACCTCCCAAAGATATGTGCCTAATAGTAAGTTAACACATGGAAAGGAAAAGTACAGTAGTAGTAAAAAAGAAAGTACTCAGTAGAACAATATCACATATCAAGAACACCTAATCAATCATATTAACCCTCTTGGAAGTGCAAATATCCTATCCCCTCTGGTTCAGTTGTAAGGATATATAAAGACTCTCTGAGGAAGCTCACACAGTCAATTCCCCCTATAGTTGAAGGTAAAACAAGACTGTCAGAGGAAGCTCACACAGTCAATTCCCCTTATAGTATAACGTAGTCAAGGACTCTTTGAGGAAGCTCACACGATCAATTTCCCTTATAGCCTTAAGGACAATGAGTCTCTGGGGAAGCTCACATGGTCAATTCCCCTTATATCCCAAGTCGTTCAATTAAAACAAAGACTCTCTGAGGAATCTCACTTGGTTAATTCCCAATATATCTCCAAGTGGTCCAAGTCTCCCTGAGGAAGCACACAAATTCAATTCTCTTTATAGCCTAATGTTCTCAAAGACTCTCTGAGGAAGCTCACTCACTCAATTCCCATATTATTCTACTACACCAGGTTCTCGCGGCCCTGTGAAGTTCAACAAGCATAGCAGAACATTATGGAAAAAGTAAAACTACAAAACTACTTATCTAACCAGTTTAAATCATATCAAGCATGTCAGAATACAAACAATACACCCTACATAAATAGACCTAGAAAAAAGGCAAGGCGGAAAAAATGCTATGTAGAACCAATGGTTGTAAATAGAACATGCATGGGAAAACATTTAAAGCTTATCAATCAACACTATTGATATCCAATTAACCTCTACACAAGCATTCAAGCACGACAGGTAATCAACATGGGTAAAATGGTAAATTCACAATAACTTGTTCAAGGGTTTTGGGAATAATTTCCTATAATACTCAAATACATTTAATAGAAAGTCACAAACCGCCTACCTCGGCGTTGTGATATCGATATACTCCAGCGTCGGCCCATGGATCGACCTAAAACGCTGTAGATCAAAAAAAATGCATAAAACATTCAACAAAGAATAACTTGAGGAGGAAGAGGAATCGTGAAACGAAGATCAAGAAGAAGATAGATCTTACCGAGGTGACCCCAATGCAATTGACGATTGTCGAATCGCAGATCGGATGAAGGCTTAGGGGCTCGTTGAAGATCTGCTGCCGTACGGAGCTCTTAGTCGAAGTAGACCGAAAAAGAGAGTGTTTTGGAAATTAGACGTGACCTCGATGTGTTTAATGAAAAAAAGAAAGTACACAACATGTACTCACCTTCTCTGTACTCCACTTTAAACAGCCTCGAAGTCACCCGTACACGGCAGTGTTAATGGTCGGTACATGGCCAGCACCAAGCTATCTGTGGTAACCGAGTACACGACATGTACTAATAAAGTACACGGAGTGTACTTAAAAAATTTCCCAAATTTCCTATATTTCAAAAAAAACGACCCGAAAAGGAAATATATACCTAAATAGAAGGCCCGAGCTCTTACAAACTTCCCCCCATTAATGAAATTTGTCCCCGAATTTCCCTAGCGCATTATAAAAGAACAAACCTCAAATAGTTTTGGCCAATGTGCTCGTACATCAGCCTCCCTCTAACAAGTCTCATCCTACACCCTCTTGTGTTTCCATAAAACTCATACCAGAAGAGCAGACTGGCCCTGGAGAACCATTTTACTACAATCAACAATCTGGGTAGGATTCTCCTCAAAAAATGCATCCAATTAGAGATCATCCTCATCAGGGTGAAAGACACGAGACATGTTTAAAAAGTAATGTCGAACCTGAGAAACATGAAAAAAGGTGTGCATAGATTTGTACCTCTAGGGTAACTGTAACCGATAGGAAACAGGACCAACTATCTCCAAAACCTCAAACGGCCCGAAATACCTCGTTGAAAGATTACCCTGCCTCCTATTCCCCTTGTGTCCCAACCTCAGTGTAACATGTAGAAAAACCTGATCCCAAAACTTGTACTCCAGAGGTCATCTCCACTAATCATCAGAAGGCTTCTGTTGAGACTATGCAATAGACATCCTCTTTCGAATCAACAATATCTACTCTGTGGCCTTGTGGACAAGATGAGGTCCCAGCAAAGCTATCTCTCCTGCCTCCAGCCAACATAAGGGTGACCAACATGGCCTAGTGTACAAATCCGCATATGGTGCCATATGAATAGTGGCTTGAAATCCATTATTGAAGGAAAACTTCACAAGAGGTATATTCTTCTCCCAAGAACCTCCAAAATCTAGGATGCATGCTTAGAGGATGTCCTCAAGCACCTGAATCATATGCTCGGACTGACCATCTGTATGGGGGTGGTAAGCTATAATCAAAAGTACCTGTGTACCCAAAGCTTTCAAAAGCCCCTGCTAGACCTGAGAAGTACAATGGGCGTCCATGTCTGAAACAATGTAGTGTGGAACTCCATGTAGACATACAATCTCACAGATTTACAACCATCCCAGCTCATCAACATTGAAGGTCTCCTTTATCGGCAAGAAGTGGGAACCCTTAATGGGTATTTCAATGAAAAACCAAATTGTATCATTCTCGTGAGGCAACCTCGAACACCCTGTTACAAAATACATTGCGACGTCATTCCACATCCACTCAGGAAGAGGTAACTACTGTAAAAGACCATCTGAAAACTGATGCTCCACCTTCACCCACTGACAGGTGGAACACCTCTTGAAGAAACTAAAAACATATGTCTTAATACCTGGCCACCAATACTGACGGTGTAGATCATGATACATCTTGGTGACACCAGGATGAAATTCCCAAATTGAGGAATGAAAATCCTGCATCGTCTTCTCACATATATCTGATGCCACCCATACTCACCCCTAAAAATGCATGATCTCATCCTCACCTATGGTCCATCCCAGAATAGGGTATCCTCCTAACATGCTCTCCCATAGGACTAGGCCTTCAGAATATAAAAGTTGCATCATTCTCACTCGATCAAGAAGTGTAGAGGTGACAACTACAAAAGAACGAAACATCTGCCCCTGACTGTCATGAACTTCCAAATGCATCTCTGAGAACAAAGCCTTAATATTCCACTCATTTCTGGCCTCCTGAACTACCTATATCTATGTCCATATGCTCAACACATCATCCTATGAATTTTCATTCCCAGGTGTATATCAAATCTCAATGTCAAAGGACTGATGGTATTCAACCCACCATCGCTATCTCAAATTTAGTTCACCTTGAGTGAAAATGTATTTGAGACTGTTGTGGTCAGTGAAAACCACAAAATGCTCTCCCAGAAGAGAATGTATCCAATAGTGTATGCCATCAATAGCTGCAGCCAACTCGAGATCATGTGTCGGGTAATTCCTATCATGTGGCCTCAACTGTCGAGACCCATAGGCAACGACTCCATCTCCCTGCATAAGCATAGCTCCCAGACCGATAATTGATGCATCACAGTGCATAGTATAGCTCTTTCCTGGCTCTAGAAATACTAGTATCAGTGCTGAATTTAACCTCCCTTTCATCTCTTGAAAGGCTGACTCACAAGAATCTAACCACATGAACTTCTCACCCTTCTTAGTCAGACCCGTCAATGGTGCCTCTAAGCATGAAAAGTCCTCTATGAAATGTATGTAGTATCCAACCAGCCCTACAAAACTCCAAAACTCAAAGACGTTCTTCACCTACTACTTGGAAACTACTACTCTCACTTTCTATGGGTCTATTGATAGTTCTATCTCTTAGATAACATGACCTAAAAAGTGAATTTGATCCATTATAAAGAGGAATTTTGAGGGAATAGCATATAACTGATGCTCTCTCAGTGTACTCAGAATGATATCAAGATGGGTAGCAAGGTCGTTTTGAATGTGAGAGTACACTAAGATATCGTCCATGAAGACTACCACAAATGAATGTAGATATGGATGGAACACTCAGTTCATTAGTGCCATGAAAATAGTCAGTGCATTCGTAAGACCGAATAGAATAACCACATACTTGTATAGACCATACCCACTCTAGAAGGCTATGAGTGGTATATCCGATGGTCTAACGCAAAACTGATGGTAACCAGATCTCAATTCAATCATTGAGAACAATCAGGCTCCTCTATGTTGATCAAAGACATCATCAATCCTAGGAAAGGGATATTGGTTCTAGACTATAAACAGGTTAAACTTCCAATAATCCACAAAACCCCAAGGACATGTGAACCCCAAATAGGACATGTGAACCCCAAGGAGAATTACTGGGTCATTTGAAACCCTTTGCCTACAACTCCTCCAACATGTTCTTGAGCTCCTGCAACTTAGGTGTAGTCGTCCTATAAGGAGGAATGAACACCGGTGCTTCTCCTCAAATGAGATCAATAGAAATTTCCACCTCATGCTCCATAGGAGAATTTGAAAAGTCTTCTGGAAAGACATCTGAGAATCGATCCACCACTGGAGGAAAGCCTAACTATGATGTCCTACGGTCATCTAGATATATACTAGCAATCTGGGCAATAAATCATCCCAACCCATTATTCTCAGGTCCCGCTCTAATCTCCTAGACATTCCATTCGCCCTTATAAAGAAACGATTTACCTTCTGGTGATGTGAAACTCTCCCTGTGCTGATAACATTCAATGACTTCCTTGAATGGAACTAAACAGTAAATCCCGAGAATGAAATTATAGCATGTCATCTCTAGGACATAGAGGTCCCATAAGAAGTGTCACCCACCAACCTTTAGATGGCACTCTCTGCACTAATGTACACAAGCCGTTATAGTTCCCAACTGAGTGTCTAGCGTCGAGATATCAGTAGAAGAAAAGATGCAGAGACCAAGGCACTCCATGATAGCAACATATTTAAATCTATGGGAATCCCCTTTATCAAAAAAATAAGAATATAAAACTAAGGATACTAAGATCATACCTCGAATAGAAGAGGGTCCAGAATCCTACACCTTCTGGGTCTGCTCCACTGAAAAGGTCTGACCCGCACCGCAGCCCTATGGTCATGCCTGACCACTCTGAGCTGATCCACCATGATGTCGTTGAAAATCAGGCTACTAGCTACCACATCCATGACCTCCACCCTGGACTGAATGGTTGGAAGAACTCCAATTCTTAGACGGGTGAGAAACTGGTGGTGCTACTCCTAAACGTGGAGTCATAGATGAACCCCTGTCACCTACTGCTAGTGAGAATAACTGATAGAAGCACTGAAGGTGACCCATCTTGCCACAAGATCAGCACTCCACCGGGTCCGTCGGGAATTGTGGCCCCGTATGATCATTCCTCCCACCCTGGTAGCAAACCACATAGCTACCGAAAGATGCATCCCAATGACTATGATCTCCTCACGCAGTCTCACTGCGGTGCTTCCTGCTCTCTGTAGAAGGAATACAAACTCTGGATGTCGAACTGCCCAGACTTACAGCTCCAGAATCCCTTAGATTGACATAGTAACTAGTTCCTGGTTGATGATAGAGGATATTGAAGTCAACCTGATGATGTTCACATGTGATCAAATGGCGTTCCTCAGACCACTCTCAAACTTCTGTGAAAGGAACAAATCATAACTTTCTAGAATAGGTGTGAAATGTTTTAGCTCTGTGAAGTGAGAAAAATACTCTATAATAGTAAGAATACCCTACTCCAGACTCATGAAATCTCAGGCTCGATCGGCCATCATGGTCTCCGAATAGATGTAATCATAGAAGATGTGCCTAAACTCATCCTAAGCCATATTCTGTTCGTTTCCCACATGTGAGATCACACCCCACCACCTATTGGAGGAGTCGCGAAGCATGTAGGTAGAGAGCTCCACCCTCTTATCTAGAGGTATCTTCAGATTCTCAAAAATCATCAGCGTGGCTTCTAGCCATGACTTTGTATCCTGGGGTCCTCCATCCCCTAAGAATTTGGCAGGATAGTGCTGCTGAAAGACCTGCTCAATTCTGTCATCGATGGATTAGGAGACTGCACTCTTTGAAAGTTTATCATCATCCTCAAAAATCCCACACTGAATTGTGCATCAACACCTATGTCGGGTAAAATGTCCAGTGCCAAGAATTTCATGACAGGAGGATCTGCAGGTAGTCTCTAATCATCCATGTCCTGTGTTTGATCACCGCTTGAAAACTGGCGTACAACCAGAGGAAGTCTCAGTGGCATAAATCTACAAGGTCAAGAATACACAATATGTCATTATTATCAAGGACTATAAATAAGAAGTTTAATAAGGGAATAGGAGAAAGAAAGCACTCATTTTTTAAAAAATAAGACTATACGGCGTGTATAATTACTATACAGCTTGTTCCCTTAAGCCTTTCACATGGGTGTGTACTTCTGCCAGAAATGGTCGTGTAACACCCCAAACACATAGTGTGTTGTCCTTACACATGACATGTACTTGAATCCTTTTCCCTTTCCCGAGTCATTCTACACAGTTATTCCACACGAATATCCTAAGACAATAATAAACGGCGTGTACAATTCCTACACAGCGTGTACTAGACAAGCTTCTCTTGGACTGTGTTGTTAGTGACACGGCCTGACACATGGCTCACACTACACGGAGTGTTCAAAGTAGACACGACATGTATGTGAAAGGATAACACCAACCCATGTTCTTCATGACATGAATGGGCACCTGGGTAAGAATATACAATGTGTTCAACACGGACACAACGTGTATAGCTTAATGTCTTATCCGTTCGTGTTGCAAGTTACATGAGAGGACACTGGGTCAACACTACACGGCGTGTTCGACTAGAACATGGTGTGTTTTCACCAGACATTCCCAATCTCGTGCCTCTTCCCAAACATCCTATGACATGGTTAGAGACTACACAACATGTACATAATTTACACGATGTGTACATAAGAAAAAAAGTTCGTTCCCGAATAGAAGAACTAATGGAATGTAATTAACATTAAACAACATGAATTATGTTTTTTAATGGATAGTGAGCCTCAGAAACAACTCTGGAACCCCAAAAAACACTGAAATTAACATTGAAAGTGCCAAATTCCGATCTGTGAGGCCAATACTCCACATGAACTAAATTTTGGCATTTTATTCACGTTATAACATGGAAAACAAGGCAATAATCCACCAAATATTTGTCCATAAGGGCCCATAACACCTCAAGAATCAATTTTTTGTGTTCATTCAAACAAAACCTTACACTACAATACCTTAGCAAACAACATGTATTTTCACCATGACAACTATCACAACAACATGCATATCTAGCACAACACCTATCACAACAACATTAAATTGCTAATTCACCCTATATAGAATATAGAAAATGAATGATATGTGATCCCTAGATAGTGCCTATATGATGCATGATATGGAATACCCTCATCTCTTTGGGTTACAAAAAATAATTAGCCTCTAAAATATCAATAATAATAGAAAAAATCATGTGAATCAATCAAGGTGGAATCCAATCAATAGTAAGAATTTCAAATCCAGAAAAATTGCAATTAAACGAGGAAGATTGGATTTTCCCTATACATGGGTTAGAAACTCCCCGACATAGCCTATTACCAAGTACCCATTCCATCCTATCCCTGGATAAAGGTTCGAAACAGTATGTTAAGAGAAAAGAAATCCTCTGATACCACATTGTAACGTCTCAGTTCTAGAAGCCACCCATAGGTGCCCCGTACCTAGTTTGTCACATGGCCTCAAGCACATTTTGTCAAATGCGAGAGGCTGCTGACTAGTAGCGAGGGAATTGGGTGTGATGGTGGGGAACCTATGACCTCATTAACAGAGTAACCAAATAGAATGAAAACAAATACACAATAACAGAAGTAGTAAATATACCAACAAAAGTAATTGTAGAAGACTGGAACAACAAGAACCTGAAGCACATATATAAATGATTCATGGAACCTGTGTCTAGTAAAGAAAACAAAAAAATCACAATGCTGGAATAAAAATAGTACTAAACCAATGTATAAAAGGAAAAAAGATAAAAAAATCCTCAGCATATCAAGCCTCATCTTGGTCCCATGCTCTCCCCATCCACAGCAAGTCAAGTACCTAAAGTAGAATGGTGCTTTCACATGTCTATACCTACAACAATATAATCTGTTTGGGCCCAAAAGCATGTCCCAAACAGGTACTGAGACTAAATCCCAGTAGGCAACCACTCAAAAATTTGTTCCTAATAGTTTGTGAATATATGGCCGGTAAAAGTACCGAATAATTAAACAATAAAGTACTGAGTAGAACAATTCCACATATCAAGAAAAACTAATCAATTATAGTAACCCTCATGGAAGTGAACACAGAATATCTCCTCTGGTTCCGTTATAAGGATATATAATGACTCCCTAAAGAACCTCACACAGTCAATTCCCCTTGTAGTTAAAAGTAAACCAAGACTCTCTGAGGAAGCTCACACAGTCAATTCCCCTTAAAGTCTAAGGTAGTCAATGAATATCTAAGGAAACTCACACCGTCAATTCCCATAATATCCCCAAGGTCAAATACTCTTTAAGGAAGCTCACATGGTCAATTTCCCTTATATCCCATGTTGTTCAATTAATACATAGACACTATGAGGATGTTCACATGATCAATTCCCCCTATATTATAAATAAATCAAGGACTCTCCAAGGAATCTCACTTGGTAAAATCCACTTATAGCCCTATGTGGTCCTAGGATCTTTGAGGAAGCTCTCAGTGTCAATTCCCCTTATATCTTAAACTGCTCAAAAAATTTCTGAGGAAGCTGACTCAGTCAATTTCTTTATTAGTCTACTACACTAGGTTCTCACCGAACTGTGTAGGTCAATAAGTATATCAGTACAATTTGGCCAAATTAAACCTAAATAACTACTTGGATGTCTAGTCTACAACATATCAAGCATGTCAGAATACAAACTCTCCACCATACAGCTGCCGGCAAGGAAAACAGGCACGGCGACCAAAAAGGCTTAGCCGGACCAACGGTCATAAACAGAACATGCTTCGGAAACACATCCAAATCAAAGAAATAAACACTATTCATATCCAATTAACCTCTACACAGGCATACAATCATGGTTGGAAATCAATAGGGGTCAAACGGTAAACTCACAATACCCATTTCATGGGTATTGGACATAATTTCACATAATACTCAAAGCATTTCAACAGAAATTCACAAACCACTTACCTCAACGTTGTGAGATCAATATACTCTGGCATCAGCCCTTAGATCGACCTAGAATGCAGTAGATCAACAAAAACATCTAAAAAATACAATGAATGATAAACTTAGGAATAACAAGAATCATGAAACATATCTCATGTAGAAGATAGAGCATACCGAGGCGATCCCAACACAATTGACTGTGATCGAGTTAGAGATCCTATGAAGGCTCAGGGGATCGTCGAAGATCTGCGGCCATACGAAGCTCTCAGTCGAAATAGATCTAAAAGGAGAGTGTTATGGAAATTAGACATGACCCGGGTATGTTTAATTAAAAAAAATAAAGTACAAAACATGAAATTTTCAAGTACGCAGCGTGTACTCTCCTTTTCCAAAATATGATTTGAGCAGCCACCAAGTAACCCACACATGGACGTGTGCATGGATAGTATACGGCCAGCACCTGACTACTAGCGGTAACTGGGTACACAGTGTGTACTCATAATGTACATGGCGTGTTCTTCGAAAATTACCATAATTTTCTATATTCCAAAAAAACGACCAGAAAAGGAAATACATACATGAAAATAAGGTCTGGGTTTTTATAGTATGATCCACAATCAAATTATGAATGATGCACCAAATAGGTTTTCATATCAACTTTTGGAAATTTTTGGCACATTGGAACTATCATTTTCATCAATAATTCAATTAGGTAATGTGCCCTGGATGAGTGGTGAGACTATGGAATGTTTTTCTATCCCCATAGGGGTTCTTGTTTATACATAAAGGTGACATGATCTAGATTTAGTATGTCATAATGTATGTTTTTAAAATGAATGAATGATTGATTAGAGTCCAATATTCTATGTTCAATTTCACCATGTTTTGAGTACATCAGTGAGATTTGTTGGTATATATCGGTGTTAATCCATGAACATCAAAATGAAGTTTTAATTCAATTTCATGAAAAATTAAAGAAGCTGACATGATGTGATTTATCATCAATATAGAACAAGGATGATGTGATAACAATGGAAATGGTGGTCTTGGATGGGACCAGGATAGTAAATCAAGAAACCCCTACATATATCATTGGATGGTAATCAAGCCACACATAGTTCTTATAGAAGATGTAGTGGAAGACTATAATAAGAATGATGTTTTTTTCTAGTTGGGTGATTATGATGAGCTATTCGATAAATTATTCTCCATATATTAACAAGTCAGCTACATAGTTTTATGATCACGAAGAAGTGATCGTTGGGTTTATGTGGTTTAATTTCATACAACCATGATCCTTGTTACATAGTTTAACTTAATATATTTATGTAGGTAGGGAATATTATATAATGTCATTATGATTGAACTACAATCATGTAGTTTAATTTCATATGGAAATTACGCAATGATGCTTTTCTAAATGATAAGGATATGTTACTTTGACTAATGTGGATGATGAGGTTTTATGTGCATCATGAAAGGTAATTCCAACTGGATGGAAATGTAGGTAAAGGGACCCAATGTAACCCAATCATTCTCTAAAGAGAATTTCACATAGTTTGAGGTCATGAATCATAAACCAGAACCATATAGTTTAACATTATAAGGTAAGTAATTCAGGGTGTTTTTATAGAGTTTCAGGTCATACAGATTTGACTTTGACATAAGATATCCCATGAAACCCAATGGTTTTTTTATAAACTAATTTGATTTTGTGTTTTGGAGAGGGGCCAAGGTGGTGAAAGATGTTCATTAACTTTTTCTTAAACAAGTTGGTTCAACAGTCATATCTAGGATTTTTCTAGGGTATGACATTGAGACCTAGAAGCTTTGTGCCTCTTTCATTTGTGATATAACTTTTTCCCAAGTCATTAAGGGTTGACTTGGGTAGAGGAAGCCCAATTGTTCCTTAGGTCTCCCTTTTCATTGTTCTGGCCTGATGAGCCTTTGTGCCTCTTTCCCTGGATATTTTAGGTTCATTCTAATTAGTCAACTAGTAGATATTGTTAATGGTCTCAAAAATATTACCAAGTATGGTGGTACATATTTAACATTCTAGATATTAGACTAAGGGGATGTGCCTTTTAAGTTCACACAAATATTAATAAAACCATAACAAGAGAAATGGAAAGGTATTAAAGTAAATATTAACCCAATGTTAATGAAGGGAAGAAGATTCATAATGCCACATGAATGTGCTAAGGACTAAATTTACATAGTTTAATGTCATGTTCATAGATAAATCAGGTGTTAAAAATTTATGATCACGTTTTAAGGACCAATGTAATTCCATATAAGATTTTGAGGAAAAAAGGATAGTATAACCCTATCTCAGATAACGGAAAAAAGAGGACTATTGAGACAAAAAGGTCTCTAGAATGGAGTGAACATTTTTTAACTCCTTATTTCATTAACCAACAGAGTGGTATGATTTATATCATCAGTTTTGGTAAAAAACATGAATAGAGAGATTAAATGTTAGTATAAGTAGACTTATAAATGAAAACAAATGGGATTGATTAGTTTAAGTTCATGCTTACTAGACCATGTGAGTTCCCTTCTTGGAAATGAAACATGTCATGATGATATTAGGGAACAATCGAATATGAAACCTATGATCATGTGACTCATGATCACTGTGGGAAATAATAAGTAGATAAAGACTGTACATATCACATGAGAGAGCATGATATAAGTTAATGGAACCATCTGGAGAAGGACCATGCATGACTAAGTATCCTTATCAACGTACAAAAATTTCGGAAGGGGTAATATTAATGGTGTAAAAGTAATTCCTCTATAAAATAAGGTGTATGCGAAGTAGATTTTGAATTATAATCTTAAAATCACTAAAGATGGTGAAAAAATGGTTAGATTATGAATTTTTACCGCATTTGGTCCACATCTTCCACCACTGCATTGTCTTGGATGGGGAGAAAAATGTTTCAAATTGAAAATTCACTATTTCTAGCATATGAGGACCACCATTTTAACCTAAGGAATAAACATGTTTACATTACCATGATGGAATGCCTGGATACTTAGTGTTATGCAGTCACTTTAAAGGAGATTGTTCAAACGTGGATGGCTGTGGGGATTCAAAAGAAGAAAAAACAATGTATTTATATGAACTAAATGAATGTTCAAATTTGGTTTAATGATCATGAGTCTAGGGCCTCATTCAATCAATTAAATTTATGTGGGTATGAGTGAGTGAGATTTGAGATTATTCCCGAAAAGGGAAGGGGTGCCACCCCAAATTTCAAGTGAGAGCAGAAAAACTGATCAAGGGGTCTTAATCAATGAAACATGATAGTGAATGAGAAATGAAATCAATGACTTTGTTAAGGATAATACATATATGAATATATATCTATTCATTATAGTAATAAATTCATAAATAGTTATTTAGGGTACTTAATAGGATAATGGTTCTAAAATATGTGTTTACCCTTTTAGTGAGGGCTAAAATGTAGTTATATTTTTTATGACATTATAAAGAATGATGATGTATATTGAGTTCTAATTTCATTATCTCAGACATGAATACTATGTATTTTAATGACATAAAACTATGGATTTTTCATATATTTTAATATTACGAGTCCATATTTTTAATTTATAGTTGTATCTTATATGGTGAGGATGAAATGATATATAGTTTAATGTCATTATACTTGGATGAGGGTGCTATGTAGTTTATGGACTTATATCCCAAATAATGTTTCTATATATTTTTTGGTATTATAGACAATATATAATTTCATAAATCATAACATATTTTGATATGGATGTTTGGGTTTATGAAATGTTATGAAAATTATTTCTTTGGAAAACATTCATTAGTCGATGGTGCAATACAATCCCTATCCATGGTGACCAATGAGTATGCACCTTTAGTAAATACCCTATGAATTGTGAAGGGTACCTACCAATTGGGATAAAGTCTTAATAGTTTATTCCTGGGTGTTATTAAAATTATATGAGAGATACTAAATCACATTAATGAATTAATGAAGGAAAACATTATTGTTAAAATCCCAAGCCACACAATTGAAATGGACCTCCATATTGTGCATTGCATAAATCCTATTCTTATAGTCGTTTTAAAATTATGATAGTAAGACATGGGTTTTTTATAAAATCATCTAATCATAGGAAACTATCTATAGGGGTTATTATTAAACACCAATTGGTTGAACTAATTATTTTCGATATACTAGAGAGTATGGAGTCCCCTGGGTGAAGTCTGAGGAACATATCTTCTTATTCTGGTCCCCTATCATTGGAGGAATATTTAAGATAGTCTTGAGAGAAGAATAAATTTATACATTTTATTGTGTGTGGTAGTAATAAATATGAAAAGACCATATGATATATATAGAATATTTTTTCATAATATTGGAGGTTTAGAGGTTTGTTCAATTTTATTTTAGTATTGTTTGTGGGATCAGAAACTGATGGATGATGTGGGATTTCATGAACTCATTCATGGATTTGGTCTCGAAAACTCAAATGGGGATCGATTCAACCTACATTGAGAAGATGTTAGTGTGATTAATTTTGATCTTACACCATCAGATTACCTTTGGTGAGTATGGTCACATGACATAAAGTCACCACATAGTAAAAAACTAAGGGTTTTTTGGAGTTTTGAGAACCTATGATTTATAATGAAAAAAGTTGGCATGAATCTAAAATGCCTGGAAATTAATTGTCAATTCAATATATAATTTAACCATGGTGGTATAGAATTATCCCAAAATATGGATCTAATTTGAGATATTTTACTATGACTAGTGGGCCGCACTAGTCCTAACAGGAACCACATTCTATAGAAGAAGGACTTACACTATTTGGATATAATAGAGAAGTTTTCAATTAATGATGTATTAGTAGAGGACCTGAGTTAGGGACATCATAGAGGATAAAATTATCCATGCATTGTAATATCTTCGTATGATCTGTGCAATCTAATTGGAACATTCCATGTATGAGGTACTCGCTGATAGGTGTTTTCTATTCTATTTCTTATTCAACATCAGTAGTATCTTGAGGCCCAATAAGGGATTTTCTAGTGATGAGTTGATTTACGTCTTGGATACAATTGTCATGAATTATGGTGGAAATTATTTTTATATGTTCCACATGGAATAATACATTATATTGATTCTAATCAATTAAAGATATGGATATATTGGATAAGGTTTCAACTGAATTATCAAATGATATTGGGACATTAATCACTATTGGTTAAGAGGGGAGCTATTCCATCAGCTCACATGTAAACTCATGTTATAGAATAAGATCATACATTATGAATTCATAATTAGAATTGTTCTTTTTTATGACTATCTTATTGTATACCATTATGGGTAACTGATGTGCTTCAATCTCAAGGGAAAGATCCAGACTGGGGATGAGTGTTTGGTACTCAGCTTTATTGTATATGAATCATTATGATACGTGCAATAAGTATAGTATAATGAAATTATAGGGGTTGATAAAGATATCTATATGGATATCCCTATCGAGATCCTTGTTTTTTATCCTACTCTCGATCAGGCTCTAGGAGGTACCATCGATGTAAAATTTACGCCATGAAGTTAACTAATAAATAGAAAGAATGGTTTCACTTGTAAATTTTATGTCGATGTAAAATTCCTTATCATTTGAGTGCATGGTCAGAAAAAATACCATTTCATGGTTCTTAGTATCATATTAAGGGATAAAAATAATGTCTAAATACTATATCATCACTTCTAACAATGGAGATTTCCCCTTTGCAAATGAGGATTTAGGATATACATTAATAGATCAATGTGAGGGAAAAATTTAATCTCATGGGGTTGTAGATAGTATTTCATCTTACAACGAATGAATACCATGGTGAGGTTGTTATTATTAATTTTATAATAAATGGTCTCAACATCAAGGAACATGTGACTAAGATAATATATATTTTCCTCCTTGCCATCATTACTCGTTTCGCCTTATAGGGAGATGATGGATCATTCCAAGGTGATAACATATTGGTCTAAGGGTTTCCTTTGAATGAAAGGAATCAAAACTGGAATATGTAGAAGATACCAACTGATTTCTTAAATCATGGTTTTTTATTCCACATTGTACTGATAGGTGATGCATTTATTTATGAACATGGTATTGGGATTACAATTTTAAAAAAAAATTAGAAAAAAATATTTATTATGGATTATACTTACTTTCAGGCTTTAAATATCTTTTTTTTTCATAGAAAAAGAATCTAAATGATTTACTTAGTCTACTTAAGGTCAATATCTATTCTTCTATATCTGAAAACAAAGGCAATAATATTTCTATAGGTAACCCTGAATGCACAAATCAAGGGGTTTATTTTCAACCGATGGGATTTAAGAATGCTGAAATCTTTCTTAATATCACTAAAATATCCTAAATATTAGTGGGATTTGACTACCAAGTCATCCAAATAGAACCCACCAGTGTTTTGAGGATTTTTTGTATGTAGTAATATATGACACACTAATAGGTTGATCTAGTAATCATTATGTTAAAAGGAATCACCAAGTAATATTATGTTCCTTGAGGTGTCATGAGGGTATTGTGTTCTTTATTATGATTGAACATCTAGATATTATTATATCCAGAATACAGATCCATAATGGAAAGGGTTTGGATGATGTTATTCCTATCAAGTAGTAATTCAATGAAAAATATGGGGAAGTCAACCTTTTAAAAATTACAGTTGACATACCAAAAGTAAATGAAGGCTCTAATTTTTCCATTATTATTTTTATCTTGGATGATGATGGCCATCCATAAGGGATACCGAACTCTCTGATAATGGTGGATTTAATTATATTATCAACATTAATCTAACTATAGATCCATGGGAGTGAGGAAATATTTTGGGTTCCTATTTATACACATGGTTTCCAATATGAGGTACAATACAATGGAAGACAACATGGGGATCATGTACAATCACATTCTTATAGTTCAATGAAAATAAACCATGGTGGTAATTCAAAAATAAAATGTATTTATGTTACTCATTAGTAGATATGGTGACATTGATTTGTGTTGGCCTTGGATCCTCAATAGTTTCAAGGATCACTTTTTTAAACTCATTGATGGTGGTGGAGACTCTTTCTTCAAAGGTAGGAGGGGATTTATCAAATTAATCATCATTAATATTATGAGGTCTGGAGGGTGGAGACAATTCCATAACCATACGACACTATCCAACAATTCTTTCTCCAACCTCTATATGGGATTTATCTTTATAATTAAATTCCTATGATTTTATTTTGGCAAAGACCATTGAAATAGTTGTTTATGATATAATACCTTGATGTCTTTGTTGGTGTGGTCCACCGTGTATGGAAAAATAATAAACCATTTTCAACATCCAATGTTTCAATACAACCCTCCAAAATACACAATGGTGGTGTCATGTGAGGTTTATAGGTAGAACATTCCAGTATGAAATAAGAGGGGGTTATCAATGAATCTTAGTAACTAATTATTTATAAGATTATGAGGTGAATTGATAACACTCTTTTTATCATGGTATTTATTAAATTGTTCTTAATAAATGTCTTAATTTCTTCTAGGTTGTGAATCTATAGAGTGAAACGTTTATTTTGATTCTCCATGGCATCCACTAAGGTAGATATTAGGTTATTGGGGTCATAGAAACCCTAAGATTCACCCAAATGGGGTTTCTTCCCTTCCATCTTACAGAACCCAACACCCATATAATAGGATTTACATGAGTTAAAAGGAGAGATATCATCATGGAGTATCCCTAAATTAAAATTGATAGATTATTTGATTCACTGCAGATTTGAAGAGGAGACTGACACATGAATGGGTTTCCAGGGCCTTCCCAATATGGTGTTGTAGGAAGTATCTTGAGAGATAACAATGAATCTAGTGTTCGATTCCAAATCACCAAATTGGGCCTTCATGTAAATCTTGTATCATAAATTATGCTTTCTTGTTTCACACCCTAGTTTGAGGATTATCCATGTTGGGATGAGGTCTATACCTGACCCAATGCCCACCATGAATCGTCATCCAATTTCCTCGTTACATATAGGGTATAAATGTTCTCCTATATGATGGAACCCTATCCATGACAAAAAAAACAATTATTTAGTGATGTTTTTGACAAAGGTCACTAATAAAGAGACCATTCATGGAAAAAGTTCTAAATTTGCGATATTTCATAAAAACATCACTAAATTAGTAATGTTTCATTACAAACATCACTAAATTAGCAACATTTCTTGAAAAAAACCACTTATTTAGTGATGTTTCATGAAAAAATTGCTAAATTTTTGACGTATTTCAAGAAACATTAGTGTGTGTGTATATATATATATATATGTATGTATGTATAGATAATTTCCACATATCTATTTAAATATATATTTAGACACACTCACTCACACACACACACACCCACACACACACATATATATACAGAGACACACACAGACACATATATACATGTATATATACATATACATATAAATGCACACAGACAAACATATACATATATTAATTTAAACATATAATATATATATAATATATACATATATATATAATATAAATAGACACATATAGATATAAATAATATAATATAAGCATAATATACGAACATATATATAATATACATACATAAAATAAAAATAAATAAATATATATATATATATATTATATATACATATAAATATATATATATATATATATGGTTATATATAAACATAATATATATATCTAATAAACATATATTTATATATTATAATATACAAACATATATTAAAATATAATATAATATAAACTTATATATATATATAATAAAATTTAAAATTTAAAATATTCACATATATATATATATATATTAATAAATTTATATTAATATAATATATATATAATATGAAATTGTGATTATTAAAATGTATTTATATATATATAATATAATACAATTATTTATTTAATTTTTAGTAACTTTTTCAGAAAATGTGACTATTTTAATGACATTTGTATGTTTTAAAACGTGGAAAATTACACACAGGTACACACACAGGAACACACACACACACACATAGATATATATATATATACACACACAAAAACATATATAAAAACACACACACACACACATATATATAATATAAATATATAAATAAACAAAAAATATAAAAAAATATATAATCATAAAAAATATAATCATATATATTTATCAATATGTGTATATTAATGTAAATACACAAACACACACATATATATATATATCAATATGTGTATATTAATGTAAATACTGACATATATATAAATATAATTATTTATTAATAACATAAATAAGTGATTTAGAATGTTCGTTAGTTCTAAAACCAACAGGTCATGTGTTATAATTCTTCTGGGTTCAATTTTCCACTACGAGGGGGAATGGTGTAGATACCCAATCATGATGTACATAGACATTACATTACTTTTTCATTATACTTAATACATAACAAAAACAATCACATAAGGACAGAAATAGTTTAGTGTATTTAGAAACTCCGAAAAATAATTTTCTAATCATAGTGAAAGATCTTCAACATATCCCATAAAGATCATCCCCATTTGTTTTATTTTCTAAAACCCTTCTTTATATCCTAGGGAAAAGAAAACATACAATATGGTGAGCTCAAATGCTCAGTAAGGGCAAACAAAAGAAATATAAATCATATCATATTCATAAGAACATATCATTTTGTAAATCTTAACTTTCGAAAGAGATCATAATATCATAACATGGGATTAATCATGGTAGTGAAATGTAATCCCAATAATCATAACATGAATCATTGTGTCATACACACATAATCATAGTGAATCATTTCTTAGTAGTCAAGACTCATTGCCAAAACAATCCTAGCGGACAAAGTCCATTTCTAAACTGAGTTCACTACTCGTTTGAGTCATGTATCACTGAATAGGATTAACCTGCCGTTCTAGCCATGACTATCTCCTGGGATATAATTCATTATCCAATGCATTGGAGGATATATAGGTCCCACCCATCTCATAATGATACCATTCGTATGTGTGCCACAAGATCATAAATCATACATCATAGCATAACCCATGTAATAAAAATTAGATTCTTAAACATCATGCCATCATAACATAATCCATAAAATATAAAAGGACATCATAAAAATAATTCCATCATAACATAATCTAATCAATGTAAAAATAGTGATAGAAACAGAACCCAATATTATCTAAGATGGAAAATAATTTTGATAGAACGCTTGAACTGCATTCTTGAGAAAAATATCCTTTCTACTTCAAAAACATTTTTCTGTTCTTCACATGTCATACAATTTTAAACTAAAAAATTGTGATTAAAAATAATCTTTAAAAAATGTAAATGAAGCTTCATGTAAATAATGTTCTATGAAATTATAAAATCCTTTCATGACGTATAACTAAAAAAAATCATTTTTCTCGTACTTTGGCTGGAAAAGTCAAAAAGTACCTCGTACAAAAAATGACAAAATATTCTTTTCATATCTTTTACTAAAAACTCACCAATGAGTAATATTCGATTTAAAAAATTTTATGAGGATAGAAATAATATTACATATTGAGGAAACATGGATGTGGATGATATATACACCCTAGTAAATACCAAAGTATAAACAATCTCGGATAAAAATGAGATTGTGAGATTTTCTCATACCTTAAGTCTGATATGCTTCGTACAAATATGAATCTCTTGTATAATGATTTAAATAATTTCATTGACTTATTAGAGAATCATGTTCACTGTTATGAAATCATATGCGGTCATATTCTTATATTCTTTTTAGTAATATTTAATTGCTACTTATTATTCATGTGTTCATTGCTTTATGTTCTTATGCATGTCTAGTTGAAAAAATTATTATTCCTATTTTTAGGTTATAGATACCTTAATTAATGAATGTTATTAGTGTAATATATTTCATATTTATTCATTAAATTCATTTATATAATCATTACTTAATAAATATCATGAAGAAAGAGTCGAATCACATTGTGGAGATGGTAGGCCGTATGTACGCACGAGCAATGATATCGTTCCCATAACTATCGAATAGTATTGGAGTGGAATATGGATTTCCTTAGAATTAGTATAATTTTATAAAATCATGTATAGTTATTCTTTAGACCATTATACCCATCCAAGTATGGTGGTGGTGAAAAACAGATTACACCACGGCGTGGAGACGGTATTTCGTACGTAGGCACTCGCGATGATTTCATTTTCCATAGGATGGATAGCAGGTGAAATAGGTTTGTTTCATATTTGTAATAACATATATGTATATTATTGATAATTATGTTATTAATTTATTATGAAATAAATAATGAATAATAATTAGAAGAAGAAATAAATTAGAAAGAATCGGTAAAGGACATTACCTCTTCTTTGAAGTCCCTCTACATAACCTCCTCTTAGGGCACTAAAGATGGTCATTGAAGAAGACCAGGACCTCTAGGATGATTATAGGGATGTGGAGAAGATAAATATTCAGGGGTTGGACAATCTTGAAGGCTCAAATTGATGTGAGGAGGAGAGGGAGGAGAGAGGCACCTTAGGAAAAACATAAATTATTATTTTATAATAAAGTCATATTCTTATTTTAATAGCTCAAAATTGATTTATTTCAAATCTACGGTGGGTATGGGTTAAAATACTCTCAAACAATAGGTTTTAGAAAAGTTTAGGTTACTATTTTAACCTTATCATATAAATTTAACTCTATGTTAAATAATATAGCTTTTACTATGTCTTCTTGTTTTTTTACACTATATGGTTAATAAACATTCAATAACAAGCCAGAATAACCTCAAGTTGTTAATTATTAATATATATAACCTTATCTAAGTCATTTTGCGTAACCTTAGATTTTTTGGAATAAAATGACAATTAATAAAATAATATTTGTTTTAAAAACAATTTTATGACCATTTTCACACTATTTGGTAATTGATTTTTGTGAACATCATACAAGCATTATTAGTTCAAAAAAAGATTATTAAATAAATACTAACATCTCATATTAACCTATAAAATTAGTGTAATTCATAAAAAGACTCAAATTACATTTATTTGGGTATTCATAATATCAATTGTGTTAATATTTCTTTAATAAGGTAATTACTGCATCATCATTTTATCAAAAATATATTAAATTATTTAATGTCTAAAAATTATAAATAAATTAAATTTATGTATTAAATCCTTTTATCTTTATAATGAATATTTATTGTCGAATTTATCTTATTTATAACCCTATATTAAAAATGTTTTAGTTATTAAACATTGATTTTAACTCTTTTAACTCTTCTTTAAATAAAATAATAATTAGTGTCCTAATCTATTCATTATGGAACTAAATGGTCATATTTTGTTACAATTTTTTTTGAATTAAACCTATCCAATAGAATTAGGACATGTGTTAGGGTAATAATAATATCATTTTTACCCTTAATTACCCTATTTACATTTAACCGTAGTAAATAAAAGTAAAAAGTTACTATTCACCAAAAATTATTTTTATCTTACTGAACCCCATTGTACTCCTTGATATTTACCGTGTCTCTCAGATTTTTGAAATTCAACTCACAGAAGTGGTAAATTTATGTTTTATGTACAATTGCAAATTCTACTAGGAGGTGGGTAAAAGACGGTAAAAAGTTCAATAAAATTTTTATGTATCTATATTATTATAAAATTACTCTAATGAATTACATTGAACTTATATTGGGTTTATTTATCTATTTTGAGATAAAATTTATTTAAATAAAAAAATATTATTTAAATAAAAAATAGGTTTTAACCAATAACTAAGTGTTTTCACTATTCATACAAAATTGAATGTCTTCAAAAATTACCAAAAATTCACCCTAGGATAATTTTGATATTCCAAATCGAAAAATGAATTCCATTTTGAAAGATAAAATTTATAAAATTTCAAAAACTGGGTATTACTATTCATAATATCTAGTTTATATAATATTTTAATAAAATATTGTTGTTTAGTGAAACTCGGTATTGCGTACAACACACGCTATCATGGAAGTTTATGATTGTGTGTAATGAAATCTAATTTAGGGTTGCGCGTAGTGCAAGATTCCTTTGTTGTTGCATATAATAGAATCCCGCCATATTTCATTTATACATTGAATATATATATATATATACACTCAAAGATGTGTAGAATAACTTCTATCAAACGAACTTGAAATTGTGTGTAACACGGTCCAAGAATAGTGTTGTGTATACTGAAAGAAAATACATTGTTGCGTGTAGCATAAGATAATATTAGTGTATCATACGAGACAAGAAATTAATTAAATTAAAAAGAATACTTCTCATAAAATCTTGGGGGTGTTACATTCTACCCCCCATAAAATGAATTTTTCCCTCGAAATTCTTCGGGGTTATAAATTGTTTACTACATGAATGATTCTTTCATAGAAACCCACATCGTAAAAAAGAATACTAAAACTTAATTTTAAAAACTAATGTATGGAACGTAACAGTTACCCAAATTGTCTTATCCCTGGGGTTCCACATAGGAGAACATAGTTGAAAATATGGATATGGAAGAGAAATATAACTCTCATGTTCTGATAGAGAATGGTAGAGAACATGGCTATGAAAAATCCAACAATCACAAAGTCATAAATTTGTGATGATTTAAGGTACCATCTAATTCATCAGATATGAGTGTACAAGGTTTTTTTTGGTTTTCAAGATAAATTCCCTAACATTGATGAACCTTTACATAATGAGAAATAATTACTTGATTTCAGTGTAATATAATCGTTGGTCATTCCAGGAATAATTGCCACTTCATCTCTATTTAAAGAAATGAAGTTGAATTTTTCATTCATGAAGTGTTAGTAGATCATGAAATAGAATGATAATTCATCCCATCTATTTCCTTCACAAAAAGGTTAGCATAAGTTATTAAATATTCATAAGTCCATCTATGGTGAGATTAATCGTATATGATTCCAAAAATGGACTTATACTTCATCTATCATACCGCATAATAAAATAAAACTAGTTTCAACTAACCAGGGGCTTCCTGTAGGCTAGAGGTAGGTGATAGAGGCATGTCGAACTTCGTTTGTGGGTTTGATTCCCACAACCTTGTCCGACATGACGGGTTGTCACCCATCCTGCAGGTTGTCCCTTTTTCTAAAACTACACTATTATAACATTTCAGAAATAATATCGCGAAAAAAGTTCTATCCTTAAACAATTATATCTTATGTCCAACATAATCCATTCCAATTATTAGGCTTATCCAAAATACATATGTCAAATCTCATAGTATAAAGAAAATGATTACTTCAAAGGTCACATAAAAATCACGTGAATACCATTATTTATCCCCCATATATCATAAGATATATTTTCTTAGTCACATTCCAAATATGTGAATACCATAATAATTTATTCTTTTGAAAAATGAATACCCATTGAACCATATTTAAAACATTAATTCTGTTAAAAGTTAACTCTTTCCACATACCAAAATCCCACAATTTCAATATACTCAAACCATGATATCACTTTGTCCTTATATCAATCATGAGCTCATTAATACTATCAAACTTCCCATTATCTTCTTATCCTTTAATTATGCACATAACATCTACCTTCCAAAAATATTTGAATAACCTTTCATGTTTATCAGTACCATTCATCATATACTTTCAAAAAACTCAATGAAAGACAACAGTGTAACAGTCCTTAGATTTTTCTTTATTCTATAGTACCATATATTATTCTTGATAAACATACAATCATTCCACCACCTTCTTAAACCACTGACTGAGATTCATCATTTCTTTCATCTCAATTATCATTTGTAGTCTCTTCTTCATCATCCACGTAAATACTACCCATATGACCATGCTGATTCTCTTCATGATTTTTTCCATTAGGGCATTGGTTTGCATAATTCCTATACATTCCACATTTAAAACATTTAACCGTTGTTGATGTCATAGGAATACCATTATCCTAATCCATGGTGTTATAAAAACTTTTTCCTTTAAAATTACTAGATTTGTGTCCTTATTTTCCACACCCAAATAATCATCCAATTCCTTTAGAACATTCTCCCGGATACCTCTTCCCACATGATTTACATGAGGGAAGTTAAACATTCTTTCCTATATGATCATCATGAAACTCCATCTTTCTCTTATTAGATGAGTTGGGAAACATAACAAATTTGAGATTATTGACCATATTATGAGATTTATGATTAGGCATAATAACGATATGTGGAATTCCAGATACAATTTCATTTGGTTTCTCGTTAAGAATATCGTCCCATTGCCCATCATATCCCCCATTATCATGAATCTTCATGTTTCCAGAAAATTTCTATAACCTAAAAAGAATAGTATGAGAGGAAAAAATCATAATCAAGGGGGAGTACCTTCAATATATAATATCTTAGGTTAAATTCTAAGACTGTTATCATAATTCTAGGACTATAACCTAACTTATACTTAACCGTAAGGACATCCCTAGACATACGATAGAAATATCTATATGGATCTCGCTAAAGTCGTCACATCCTAGTTTCATAAGGATAACTAAACCATTCCTCTGATACCAACTGTAGAGACCCAATCATGATGTACATGGAAATTACATTAATTTTTGTAGAATACTTAATACATAACAAAAACAAACACATAAGGACCGTAATAATGTAGTGTCATTGGAAACTTGAAAAAATATTCTTCTAATCATAATGAAAGATCTTCAACGTCTCCCATAAATATCTTCCCCTTCTATTTTATTATCTAAAACCCTTATCTATATCATGGGGAAAAGAAAACATACAAAATGGTGAGCTCAAATTCTCAGTAAGGGTAAACAAAAGAAATATCAATCATATCATATTCATAATAACATAACATTTTAAAAATCTTAACCTTTAAAAGAGGTCATAATATCATAACATGAGATATATCATGTTAGTGAAATGTAATCCCAATAATCATAACATGAAACTTTTATTCATACACACATAATCATAGAGAATCATTTTTGAGTATTTAGGACTCATTGTCAAGACTATCCAAGCAGACAAAGTCCATTTCTGAACTGAGTTCACTCCTCGTTTCTGTCCTGTATCACTGAACCTGATCAACATGCCATTCCATCCATGACTATCTCATGAGATATAAATCTTTAACCAATTAATTGGAGGGATATATATGTCCCAACCATCTAATAATTATACCATTCTTATGTGTGCCACAAGTTCATAAATCATACATCATAACATAACCCATGTCATAAAAATGGGATTCTTAAACATCAAGCCATAATAACATAATCCGTATAAGATAAAAGGAAATCATAAAAATAATTCCACCATAACATAATCAAATCAATGTAAAAATAGGGATAGAAACATAACCCTATATTATCTTATATGGAAAATAATTTTGATAAAACGCTTCAACTACATTCTTGAGGAAAATATCCTTTCTACTTCGAAATCATTTTTCCTTTCTTAACATATCATACAATTTTCAACTAAAAGAATTTGATTAAAAATAAACTTTAAAACTTTTAAAGGAATCTTCATGAAAATAATGTTCTATGATATCATAAAATCCATTCATTTCATATAAGTTAAAAAATCATTTTTGTCATACTTTGGCTGGAAAAGTCAAAAGTTACCTCGTACTAAAGACGACAAAAGATTCCTTTCTTATATTTTACTAAAAACTCACCAATGAGTAATATTGGATTTAAAAAATAGTAGTAGGATATAAATAATGTAAAATATTGATGAAACATGGATGTGGATGATATATACACCCTAGTAAATACGAATGTATAAACAATCTCGGATAAAAATGAGATTTTGATATTTTCAAATACCTTTGGTCCGATATGCTTCATACATATCCAAACCTCATGTATAATGATTTAAATAATTTCATTGACTTATTATAGGATCATATTAATTTTTATGATGTCATATATGGTCATATTTTTATATTCTTATTAGTAATATTTCATTGCTACTTGTTATTCGGGTGTTCATTGCTTTATGTTCTTAAGCATGTCTTGTCGAATAAATTATTATTCCCCTTTTTAGGATATAGATACCTTATTTACAGAATGGTATTAGTATAATATATATCATATTTAGTCATTTAATTAATTTATATAACCATTATTCAAAAATGATCATGTAGAACGAGTCCCATCACATCGTAGAGACGGTAGGCCGTACGTACGCACGAGTGATGATATAATTCCAATAACTATTGAATGGTATTGGAGTGGAAGATGGAATGTCTAGGAATTGGTATCATGTTATAATAATCATAAATAATTATTATTTACACCATTATACCCATCCATGTTAGGTGGTGGTGGAAAACAGATTACACCACGGCTTGGAGATGGTATTCCGTACGTAGGCAGGGCAATGATTTCATTTTTTGTAGGATGGATAGAAGGTGAAATTGGTTTTTTTTCATATTTATAATAATAGATCAGTATTTTAGTGATACTTATGTTATTAATTTATGATAAAACCAACAAATAAGAATAAGTATATGAAGAAATAAACTTGAATGAATCGGTAAAGGACATTTCTTCTTCTTTGAAGTGCCTCTTCTTAACCTCCTCTTGGGGCACTAGAGATGGTCTTTGAAGAATAAAAAGACCTCTATGATGTTTGTAGGGAAGTGTAGAAGAGAAATTATTAGGGGTTGGATGAGTTGAAGGTTCAAAGTGGTGTGAGGAGGAGAGGGAGGAGGTTCCCTTTTATAAGGGAGGAGAGGGACACCTTAGAAAAAACATAAAATATTATTTTATAATAAAGTCATATTCGGTTTTTAATAGCTTTTATTTGATTTAATTAGAATATAAGGTGTATATGGGCTGAAATAATCTCATCCAATAGGGTTTATACATGTTTAGGTTACTATTTTAACCATATAATTTAGATTTAACTCTAAGTTAGATAATTTAACTTTTACCGTGTCTTCTTGTTTTTTACATTATATGGTTAATAAACATACAATAACAATACAAAAGAACACCATGTGGTTCATTATTAATATATATAACCTTATATAATTCATTTTTCCAAACCTTAGTTTTTTAGAAATCAAATAACAATTAATAATATAATATTTTTTTAAAAACCATTTTATGTAAATTTTGACACTATTTGGTAATTAATTTTTTTTAAAATCATAACATCATGATTTGTTCTAAAAAAATATAATTAAATCGATACTAACGTGTCATATTAACCTATAATATTAGTTTAATTCGTAAAAAGCCTCAAATTACATTTATTTGGGTATTCATAATATCAATTATGTTTTATATTTCATTAATAAGTTAATTACTACATCATCACTGTCTCATAAATAAATTAAATTAATTAATGTCTAAAGTTTATAAATAAAAAATATTTATGTAGAAAATATTTTTAAATTTCTAATGAATATTTATAGTCGAATTTATCTTATTTATAACCCTATATTGAAAATGTTTTAGTTATTAAACTTTTATTTTAACTATTTTAACTCTTCTTTAAATAAAATAATATTTAGGTTCCTAATCTAATAAAATTGCACCAAAATGGTCATATTTTGTTCCTATGGTTGTTTTTGGTCGAATTAAACTTATCCAATAGAATTAGAACATGTGTTAGGGTAATAATAATATCATTTTTACCCTTATTTACCGTATTTACTTTTAACCGTGGTAAATAAAAGTAAAACGTTACTGTTCAAAAAAAATTATTTTTATCCTAATGAACCACATTTTACTCCTTAATATTAACTATGCCTTTTGGATTTTTTAAATTCAACTCACAGAAGTGGTAAAAATATGTTTTATGTACAATTGCAAATGCTCCAAGGAGGTGGGTAAAAGATGGTAAAAAGTTCAATAAAATTTGTATGTATTTATATTATTATAAAATTACTCCAATGAATTACATTGAACTTATATAGGTACTATTTATCTATTTTGACCTAAATTTAATTTAAATAAAAAAATATTATTTAAATAAAAATTTGTTTTTAACCAATAACTTAGTGTTTTCACTATTCGTAAATAATTGAATGTTTTCAGAAAAATAACAAAAAATCACCCTAGGATAATTTTGATATTCTGAATCCAAAAATGAAGTTTATTTTGAATGATAAAATTCATAAAAGTTAAAAAAGTGGGTATTACTATTCATAAAGTCTAGTTTATATAATATTTTAATAACATATCGTTGTTTGGTGAAACTCAGTATTGCCTACACCACACGCTATCGTCGAAGGTCGTGATTGCATGTAATGCAATCCAATTCAGGGTTTTGTGAAGTGGAAGATTCTGTTGTTGTTGTGTATAATAGAATCCAACCATTTTTCATTTATACATTGAATATATATATATATAGACTCAATGTTGTGTAGAATAACTTCTATCAAGAAAACATGAAATTGTTTATAACACGATCCAAGAAGAGTGTTGCGTATACTGCAAGATAATACAATGTTGCATATAGTGCAAGATAATATTGGTGTAGAATACAACACAAGACATCAAATAAATATAAAAGAATACTTCTCATAAAATCTCAGGGTGTTACACATGTGGTGGGCTATGATGTTACTGGAGGGGGTGTTGGCTGTGGAGTACGTTTGTGGGGCAAGGTATAAAGGGAATTGGAGTGTTAGGTAGGGGGAAATACAATACTAGAGGTAGGGGGTATAAAATTATATTTTTCATTATAGAAAATGTTTTTTTTTACAAAAAATCCACAAAAAATTCCCATAAAAAATTGTAAATTTCCTAAAAATGATGATATTTTCTCAAAATGATGGTTAATGATGATTCATTAAAAACTGTGTTTATAAAATTTCATTAAACGAGGTGTCACTAAATAGTACCATTTATTTACCAATTTTTCTAAAAAAATATCTGTAAATGAGGTGTCACTAAATAGTGACATTTATAAACATCTCTAAATTCACAACGTTTAAAAGCGTCACTAAATTCACAACACCAAATTTTCTGACATTTTTTAGTAACATAGATAAATTTACTAGTGACCTTTTAAAACGTCACTAATTGAACAAAAACATAGGTAATTATAATTTTTAGTGATCCTACCCATATAAGGAGAATATGGTTTCACATTTCCCCATTTTTGGCTTCCTCAACACAATATTCTTCAATAGAGGTGACCTAAGTTTCAAACTGGAGAGGGAAATTCAGGTCCTCAATGAGTTCCTCACATAGTTTTATTGAAGTACATAGTATAAACAGGATTGAGATCTATGAAAAAAAATAAAAAAATATGTTCTTAATCACATCATACTTATAATCTATTTATATATTTATACTCTCTAGTGTTTGATCCTTTGCATGAAGTATGGTAGTACTAACTGGCTTGGGTAACATGTCCTAATTGAATCCTATCATATTCTACTATTAGTAGGATGGATGATACTAAGTGATAGTTGATGGTTTTGATTGAACCTTGGATTGATGTGGTCGATCCATGTAGTCAATCAATCAGATGGTTTATAGTGGTTCTCTAGAAGATGATCCCTATAGAAATTATACATGTTGAGCATTGATAAATTCTTATAGTCTTGTATCGACAATATAAACCATAATTTTAGGGATACCACCTTGTATATTTTTTCTTATAGAATTGTATTTCTTATTTTCCTCAGTAATATCAACCATGGTTTTCTGAAAGAGCAAGTGGGAATGCTCTACCACCAATGTTTGCAATATCTTACTCCAACCTGATAAAATTGACAGAGTAATATTCTTTTTATTTTATGTCAAAGGAATCCTGTAGCCTTGTTTGAGTAATGAGAGATTCTAATATTTCAGTGGGAATGAATTCCATGAGACTGTAAAACATGTTAGGCAATGGGGAAGGATTTTGATTGTCCGTCTACTATAATTAATGTCTCTTTTGATACTTAGAAGGGTATGATAATGATTGGGTAATAGAAGGTGAGAAATTGAAAATGGGAAGATCTGGTCGATTCAGCTATTCATGGTGGATCAAGTGTCCTCTAATGAGTTAATTAAAGTATATCAAATCATAGAAATTATATTCCCTTATACAAGATAACTATTTCTATTCCCCATAATTTTCAACATCGATGAGGGTTGAAAAGTCTTATGCAAGCTAATTTAGAGGATCACCCAAATATATAATGGAACAATTTACCCTGTCTAATAGATATTCCTTGAAGATGATACTATCTTTGATGTTGTTCTCAATGATAATTTTTTTGGGTGATAGTTATCATTGTTTATTAATCCATTATTCTATGATTATTTTATCTCCAGTAGCTTGAATAACTTCACTTCTATATCAAAATGGAAAAATCATAGAACCTACACATCCATGAAGGAGTAGAACATGTTCTCTATATAGAATCTAGGATTATTTATCTTGATAAAGGGCCTGAGAAACATTATCACTCTGAGGCATTTCATAAAGGGTCATATTTTTCAGGGCCACCTAAATCTAGATTGGTTCAGGGTCCTAAATCTACGTAACATCAGCTATGGTTACTATGTTGGGATTTCATACTGATGTTCGATGAGGTAATTAGCGTGAATGTTAATTAGTCATCTATATTGATTACTCAAGGGACCAATTTGTCTCAGTGAATTCATGGAATTCACCAGGATAAATTAGGGATAAGATGGTAAAAACCATTTGAACCCCATAGTTCTTCATTGACATTCCATGATAATGATCTTAAGGAAGTTACATGTCCAGATAGTATGTTAGTATCGACCACTGATAAATGATGTTTGGGACACAATCAATATACCAATTTTTTTCAGTGGTTAGTGACACTCATCCTTTAAAATATGGTACATCACTACTAGTGAAAACATTGGTGCATACCCTTCCAAATATTTATATATCTTAGTTGCAACTAAATTTATAATAAAAATTAAGGTACCTCCTAATTATATAAAAAGAACTAGATCCTAGAGGTATCCCTCTTCTTTGGAGTTCCCAACATTTGGATTCATTGTGAGTTATGGTTGGAGAGGTACAATTCTAGGATAACCATACCATTAAAGGACGTGAAGGTTGGGATGCTAGTAAATGGGATCGGAGGAGTGTGACCCATCCATGAAAGATTTGGATTACTATTGGGATGAATCAAGGATTGCAGTGTTTAAATGGTTTCAATGTGAGTGGTAAGAGCACTTATAACATCCTTATGGGACCCTCTGTATTTATGTCCCCCTGATTAGTTTTAAAACTCATGTAATGGAGCATGATAAAATATTGGGAATTCAATAAAATCTACTAGGGAAATAATATTTAGAAACACTTATCTTTTTATGTTTCATAATCCCTTTAAACATTTGTTTAAGTTTTAAAAATCACTACTTCCAGATAGTTTCCATTGGATTTATTCATTGAACTAGAAACACCCAACCATTCTTTATCCAAAAATGGACCTTCTTTCCAAAGGCAGAAGTTCATTATGTTGGTAAATTATAAAATATAGTAATATGCATTGGTCGAGAGTATGGGAGGTTAGACTCATCACACCCTTTTAGGGGTAACTATTATCTACTCTGGGACACTCTTTCTAAATTTTTGATATTTTTATTAATCCTTATTAATTCACCAGGTGTAACATATGTTTACATTGGAATTTGCAATAACTTATTAACATGGGAAAAATTTAGAATCATCTATATGTATTTTAGGTTCTTCATTAAGGAAAAAATCCATATGTATTCGAGGTTCTCTATCAATTTTATCCTATCATATATTATTTAAAGATTCTATAAATTATCATTATGTTGATACTAGTTTTTAATCAACATAATGGGTCACTCTGGAATTTATTGTTTTCTAGGGAAATGAAGGTCTTTTTAATATTGGGATCATACCCATAAAAGGGGCTACCTACATATCCTTGTGAAAGGAATCAAAACCATCATAGTTCTAGTATTCTTAATGGGAATCATAATACATTTTATTTTCATGTGATAATGATCTAGATGTATATCATAATATCTTGTTTTAAAAAAATATGGGAATGGTGATTAGTCAATGTTTGGTGTGGGACTCATGCCTATGCAGCCCAAGGAACTTGGAAAGAGTATGGGTTTCCAAGTAATATTTGACCCTATTGGGAATATGGCCTAAGGAGAACACTGTTGATTTGATGTGATGGTTTTTAAAATCCAGCAGGCTTCCTATGTATCCCATGTGGATGGAAATCAATGCCCAGATTGACTAATAATTCTCATAGGAGAGTATAGACCTATAAGAGATGAGTTTTTGCTGACATCCTAAAAAGAATTACTTAGTTATTTGGGAGTTTAAATTGGGGATTATTCCTAAGGAGGATTCCCAGATTAAGGGAATTAGGGTTGGATTCATGAAGGGGATATACAATGAGATTGAGCAATGATAAAGTCTTCCTACATATCCTAGTTTGAACAACAATCAGAGTTCTCGTAGTTAAAGTGATTTTTCAAATGTTGTGATCATGAAAAATCTATAATCCTATATAATTCATGCTCTATGTGTGAAACAATAGGATGTCAAAGATTCTAAAACATCACCCATAGTTTTCCTCCTCCGCTGTTGGAAGAGGGCGCACCTACGAGGGCTAGGGTAGACGAGGTCGAGGCGTCCTCGGAAGTGGTCAAGGTGACGAGCCTTCCCTCTATTAACATTACGTTGGACAAGGGTCCAATGAAAAGTAGAAAAGGATGATTATTAGGGGATTACACCAATAATAATGCACTAAAATTGACCTGGGTTGGGGAGGGAGATTTTTATTTTTCATATATAGAAAATCAAATGTGAAGATTTCCATCCCTACCCGAGCTTTGGGGTACAAGCTCTATGAGAAGGTATATGTTAGGACCAAAACACTAATCTTCCAAATCAGGAACTTCCTAAAACTGTTCCTGGGAGAATGGTCTATGTGAATTTAGATATTAAAACCCACATAAGTTCCATGAATCCTAACCCCATTGTGTAAAAAATATGGGATACTTTTGACTGTGGAAATACAAACCCATGATGGAGAAATGAAGATGTGCCTTTCATTAAGTATTAATAAGTCAGGAGGTTTTAGTGGAGGCTTTGACAGAGTCCCTTTCAGATAAGGGAACCATGGAAGGTGATAACCTACCATGATTGTCCTTAAAGATGGTATTTAAGTTGGTATATAGGCTTTATACCAAGTTCTTCTACATATGTACTTCTTTCAAGTGTTCCTCATAGGTCTCATGCATTGATGCGCCGTGAAACTATACCATGCATGTGTGCCACACAGGTTCCTATTATAAATGAATAATATATTTTACATAGGGGAACCATGACTATGTAAAAAATTTTAATGACTTTCAAAACATTCTTATACTATATAATTATATCTTCTCACATATTTTAGTGAGAAACCTGAGAAAAATTGAGGGATCTGGGTTAAAGATCAATGCAATGGAGCTTCAAAGAGTCTTTCAATTTTTTTATTCTTTAAAATGGGAAGCCTTAGGGTCTTATTTATAGGCATGGATGAGGCCTTATCGAAGGAAATTTTTCCACCTAGGTCCTCGGCGTAGGACATTCGTAGAGATCCTCTGTGTTGGGTAGAAAAAATATTATGTCGTGCATGTATTCCATATTGGTCTGCCGCACAGGTCTACCAAGCAAGTCATTGGAGGGGTTTTACTTCCATTTAATTAATCTATCCCCAGCTTGGGATTTTAAAATTTCCAATAATATCTTTATAGTCATATTTTTATACATAAATAGTTTCATCAAAGCCCCCACCCCTTAGGATTTCATTTGATTATAAAAGAGGGTCGGGTACTGGGGTAAAATTACAGGTAAAAGTCTATGGACTAATTGTTGGACCATGATAGTTTTTCATGGAGCTAAATTTTGTAAGAATTTCTCATATATTTTTCATGCAGTAATTTCATAGAGATCTATGGGTGGCTATAAATCGGTTCGATCCTTTTTGATTTTCTTCAATCGTAATTCAAAATTTTCGTTCTCTTGTTTCATTGCTCTCTCGTCTAACCACAACGTGCTATGATCTCGGTTACTCTCCTCGAAATTTTCTCAAGGTGAAAATACTTTAGTGATGCAGCTATGTGGAAGGTCTTTTTCTAAGAACTTCTACTAGGAACCTTGTCAAGGTACCTATGAAAATAGTTTCATTTCCCAAATTTTTTATTTCCTTTTCCATTATATTGAAATTTTAATTTTTTTTCACTAGTAAAATTTCCAACCTAATAGGGGGATTTTTGTAATTCTTTTTAATGAAATATGTATCATTTGATAACATCTGCTGATGAAGCTATGGCTCGTAAAAATGAGATGATGAAAATTGTCAGACCAGAATATTATGACATTGTTGAACGTACTCTTCCTGGACTAAGGAATGGTTTAATTATGTATCAACGTGAAAATATTCACATGTCCCTCAATTAAAAATTACTTCCCAAATAATTTATTTCTTCAATTCTCCAACTTTAACTACATGAATATTAGTGCTAGGGGAATGCCAGTTCATGAAAGAACAATCCCAATTGGTTGCATCCTACATCATAGGGGTTGTACGCCATATATGAAAGGTCATGTTGTAGAGTCATGGAAACATTTATATGATTCATCCTTTCATTATTCTTATATAGATAAATCTAATGGTTAGAAGAAATATTGGGATCTTCATTCTAGTTTAGGCGTGAAACCTAAATGGATGTGGGCATTTTTGGTTTTCCAGACTTTTGAAAAATTAAAGAAAGAGCTATTAAATGTTTATATTAATGTAGCTGTCTAGATGGGACAAACTTGTGTTTGGAAAAATGATTTAATTTCAGAATTTATAATCTTTTGGAGTCCAAAAACAAATTATTTCCATTTGACGCATGAGGAATTTGGCATTATTTTATGGGATATTTACCAAATAGTTGGGGTTCCCATTCTTGGGGAAATGTAATGAGAGTTTATATCACCGGCTACTAAAAGTGAAAATGTTACTAGAAAAACACCATTGGCTCATAAAAAATTCATCATAGCATGTAAATTACCCAAGGACCAGAAAGATATTCATTCCAGGGTGTGGATGAAATCCCTTTTAGAAACAAAAACTAAGAAAGTCCCCACCTATAGTTGTCCTACTATTTGTCTTTCTGCAGATAAATAATTTAGTTAAGGAATATATTCAACTAAATTGGATAAAGGTGACTATAATATCTGGTTTTATAAATTCAAATATTATATTGATTCAATTATACACTTAGCTACCTTTCTTTCCATGTGGCTAAGCATTTACATGCTTCATGTTCATGAGTCTGAAGGCGGTGTAAGGCCAGAAACTTTTGTCATCCCACCTATACATGTAGAGGGTAAGTATATTGGGATAGAAACACATATATTAGAAATAATTTACTATTCCTTACTTTATTTATAAAATTGGAAGGATTCATTTATAATTTTAGAGTCATTCCATGTGTTGTGGGGTTAGGTTGCAGCAAAATTTTCTTCATACTCATTGTTAAATTAAGTTATAGTGTAAGGAACCGACCACAAAATACCCAGAGCCAGTGCCTTGGAAAATGATGTGCATTTAATCAAAAAAACATGCACTAATAGATGTCACATCATGCCCCATAGAGAGGATCGAATTTGGTTGATGTTCTGGGAAACAATCTACTTCTAAAATGCTTCTTCTTCTAAAACATGATACCCGATAAATTTATTTCAAAAACGTATTGTGAGCATACAGATGCCCAGTAAGGGGTTTTAATGTAAAAGAATAAATTTTTTGAAAAGATTCTTTAAAACCATCCATAAATTTTTTCTCTTCATGAAAATCTATGACACATGTACATATCATATAACTGCATAAAGAAAAACCTGATAAAGGAAATATAGGGATTCATGATTCAAAGATAGGCTTCCCCATTCAGAGTAATAAATAAAAGACATTCTAAACATTTATGAGAGCACAAATTGAACATCTAAGAGTAATTAATAATCATAGTTGTGTGTAATAACATAAATTTCATACATCTAATACTAAATCATTGAGTTCTAAACATATGCCACGCTATAGGATTTTAATTATCTGATAATCATAAGTAATGGATCTTAACCAATGATATTCCACTAGTAAAATATCCATTTGGTTAATTAATTATCATACATAATAATGGAATTTATGATTTCAGACTTTAATTTATGTGTCAATTCCTTTTACAAGACCTTGGGGCTAATTGTAACTGGACCCCAACTCAAAAATCCTCTGTAACTCGATTCCATCCAGAGAGGATTCGTAACTAGAATCCAACCCAGAAGGTCAGCTGTAACTAGACCCCAACCCAGAGGGATTACTTTTACCAGTCCCCAACCCAGAACATACTAGTTCTATACATTCCTCATATCTCTAAATCAATGTGAACATACCATTTCAATTTATCAAATTAATTATTTCATATCAAATCCAAGTGTCACATTTTACTTGGTCACTTACTTAACATTATAAAAAGTGTCCCTTTTCACCTTGAATAATTAAATTATTATTTCATAAATTATCAATAGTGGTAAATAATAATTTTTTTAATTATATCATATATAACATTACAACCCTTCGATAAACATTCAATACATTAAAATACATGCTTATGGATTCAGAATATATATTATTCATGCTCAATTCATGCGCTGATAAATAGAAATGACAATGGACTAAATCATAACATTGCCTGTTATTATTTAGACAACAAGTTTCTCAATGATGTGAGTATACTAATAAACATTCATTGCTCATGTGATATTAATTTATAATATGAAAGTAATGGGGTTTCCACATAAAATTAAAGTTATTTAATTTTAAAAATCCTTGATTCCTAGAAATGGATCGTTTGAATTGACCAATTTTCAATTAAGATAGAGGTCATTTGTACACATATCATGTGCAGATAATGGTCATGTGTTATAAAATGGGCATGCCTTTTGATTCATAGAATATAAGGCCAATTGATTTATAGTGCATAATTTGTTTTATGTAATGAAAAATATTTAATTAAACATTTCAAAACATAATTTAACCACATAAGTTTGTTTTAGGCCAAGTTAATTGAGATTATGTTTCAAACTCATAGGTTCATAAATATAAACATAACCACTATCATATAATATAAATATAAGAGAGTAACTCATACATTTGAACATAATGTTGTGACGTGCCAATATTTACACTCATGAATTAGTCACACACATATATATATATAGGCATTTGAAATAACTACACTTAGTGTTTTGTGTAAAACATTCATTCAATGGGTTGTGCATAAGAGTTGGTGTTTAATCAAAGCAAAAAAAAATATTTGAAAAAACAATTTTTGTACTTTGTTCACAATTCTTGGAAATTTTTATTAATATAATTGGGGATTGAAGCTGTCTTATATACACACATACCCACATACCCGGTTATACATTTTGAGTATACATAAGGATCTCTTACCATGCTTTTTTGACACTTGCAAGATTATCAAAAATATGAACTAAAAGTATAATTATTAAATGATTAAAACCACGTGTATATATTATAAATATAAATTTATGAACATGCATAATAAAATATAAAAGTTTTCTTACAAAAAAAATGACTCCATGGATTACATAGTTCTTAAATAACATTGAAACTCAAACCTAGAAATCCTAAATCTAGGCTTATAGGGTTAATGAAAATTTTGGGGATGTGAATTTTACAATTATATATTTATATAAATATGTAGATATATCTATCTAATTATGTATATAAGGTATATAACAAATTTTATTGAGTTATCCATACTTTGGGTCTACTAACACCCTATAATTGAGAATCCTGAAACTCTAATGTGGGTAATGAATGATTTAGAATCCAGCCGTAAGATGATGTATATTTATATAACAATTGTATATAAACATATAAAATAATACTCAATAATAAAGGAAAATATAAATCCCCTATCTTAGATTGAGGAGGAAGAGGGGCTCGCAGAAAAGCTTGAAAACTCAGAGGACTTGTCGAGCTCTACAGGGAACTTGAGTGCAAAGAACTGATAGTTTCTTGGGATGCCTATGGTGTTTTATAAATTATAACTACTCTGAATATTTTACAGAAAGTTGTATGGGATCCAAGGACAATATTGTATATTAAAATCTTGGTAATGGGTCTTTGTGGAAACCGTGTGAAAGGAGGTACTAGCCGTTGTAAAAGTTGAAGAAAAAAATCGTGGAATATAGGGTGTAGAGTATTGGTGCAGGGCACGCCGTGGAGAAGAAGAAAACGTGAAAGGGAGAGATCTATAAAATAATGAACAATTGGGATTTGATCTGGGTTCTATCCAACGGACGAGGGACATCCGTGGTTTCTAAAGGTGATGGATACCTTAGATTGATCTGTGATATGATTGGGTGGATCAAGATCATTGCAGTATTTTAAAAACCTCGAATGGTAGCGATTAGATCACACTGGATCTAACAGTCCATGAAAAGGTTAAAGAAATTCACGGTTGCTGAGGGTCTAGCGTAGGGTCGAGATCGATGGCCCAGATCTCTCGATATGTGATCCAATGGCACAGATCCCATTTTTCCTGAGAAAGGCATCCCACATCAAAATGGTGGGATGTTTTCACCTTCTTTATAACCCTGAGACTCTTTTCTATAGCTCAAAAAATTACAGAACACACACAAGGGAGCCTTACACATGGTCACCTTCCTTTCTTAGGCCTTGGTCTACCCATGCCTCGCTGCGGACATGCACCCGCGGTGGCGTACTCATGCACTCCTTCTCCTGTTCACCCTTTGGGGATCCTATGCATGTGCTTCTAATGGCCTTGTAATGGGCTGAGGGCTTGGCTTAGCCACCTACCGTGAGTTGTCTTCGTTGGCCCAGCCATAAAGGGTTGGCCCTAGCGGGCGCAATTTTTTATAAAAACCAAACTAAAATGAATTTGAAGTATTAAGGAATAATACTATATAAAAATTATATTTTGGAACATACCTTTTATATAAAAATGTTTAATAAATACCAAAATATACATTATCTAATAATATTATTACTTAAATTGTTTATTAACACTAAGTCTTTAACATTCAAGGTTATAAATTAAAATTTTGGTATACCCACATAAAATCATTTATACTAATATTATAGTAGTACAAACTAAGTTAATCAAAACTTAGTTTAGTTAAATGAAATTAAACATAGTTTAAAACACCCCTATATTTTTTAAAGAGATGATGATCCTTACATTGTATTTTGAAATATTTGAAAAATAATTTGAATACCTTAACAATTTTCAAAATCGTGTAATTTGAAAAAAAACTACCGTAATTAGAAGTTATCTTACAATTTCCTATTTGTAAATTTTGGATGATTAAGTTGTACTTGAATATTTTAGATATTTCACCACAAGTCCAATGACTATAATTATTGTCATTAGAATGCAATGGTCAACTAAGGAAATAATCGGGTTGTTGCATTATAAATCCTTTCCTTAGTGTGTCCTAAATTATAGGTGATTTAATAATATGGTTCTTGTTATACCCCTGATGCTTGGTACTAAATTCATGATCATAGTGGTGATGTTCTTTGTCTTGGCTGACCTGGGGGATCTCTTTTATTTATCGGGCCTCATTGTTGTATTTGGGGGTCGTCCCATTTCATTGATAGGTTTTCTAGTTGGTATATTTGGTTAGGATGCTTACTATTTTGATCTCAGTGCATTTTAAACTATATGGTGATCTTAATTAATTAAAATCTTAATGTGCATTTGTGTGTTTTAATATGTTTCATTCTAATATAAATTAAAAACATATTATTACTTTTTCATGAGAAACATGTTTTGTTCAGTTATTATGAAATTCAAACAAAATTAAAACTTAATCTTATTTGTACATGAGGTTCAAATTTTTGGGTGTAACATTATTCCCCCTAAGAATAATTTCATCCTTGAAATTCATTCAACAGACACATAATAGAAAGACTCTTTCGCCATCATTACCACAACCTTCATCGTGGAGGTTCCTCCGGTGATGTCATGTGAATTCCCATGTTGATGTTCAACTCTTCTGCTTCACTGGACCAGATAAATTTTGAGAAGAAAGGTTTGAACCATTGCATATTTTATTCAGGCCTCCATAGAGATGCTCAAATGGTGGAAAGCTTGGAGATTCCCAAATAAACCAACTCTCAAAGAATTTTCCAGACTGACTCTTGATTGAGGATTTCTATGTCATATGCGTTGTCGTATAAACTGAAACTAAGGAGTTGGTATATGTATACTAAAAAATGGTCTCCCTCCAAAGAATCCTCTTGAAATATCTCTCTTGTATCGATGTTCTGGCCCTGAGTAGAGCAAAGAAATATTCCTTTATGGTATGTACCTATTCGCAAGTACTTAGCCAATTGCATCGTGGCTATTCTGTGGTATATGTAGGCATTCATCTAATAGGAATGGAGAATGTCTGGACTGTTTGACACTGTAAAGTTGATTGCATGATTTTCACAAATTTGTGAAAGGTAAGTTCTCCTCTTCACATGTTTTGACCGTGATGTTATCTAGTATCTCTGTAGGGAGTGATAAGATATGTAACAACCCGAGATTTTATGAGAATTAATCTTTTTAATATCATTTATGTCTTGTGTTTTACACTACACCAAAATTAGCTTGTTCTATACGCAACACCGTATTAGCTTGTAGTATATGCAACACTATTCTTGGCTCGTGTTACACATAGTTTCATGTTTGTTTTGTGGAAATAGTTCTACACAACATTAACTATAGATTCTGTTTAATGTTTAAATTAAATAAGTTTTGATTATGTTATAAGCAACACTAAACAGATCATTCACTACATGCATCCCTGATATGGCTTACATTACACACAATCAAGACCTTCTTCGACAGCGTGTGTAGTATGCATACCGAGTTTCACTAAACAACGATATGCTTTTAGAATATTATTAAACTAGACTTTACGAATAGTAATACCCACATATTGAAATTTTATAAATTTTATCTTTAAAAATGGACTTCATTTTTGGATTTGGAATATCGAAATTAGCCTTGGATGAATTTTTGGTATTTTTCAGAAAACATTCAATTTTTGACGAATAGTGAAAACACTGGGTTACTATTTAAACACCGACTTTTTATTTAAATATTTATTTATTTTATATAAATTTATTTTTGGTCAAAATTGATACATAATACCTATATAACATCAATGTAATTCATTTGAGTTATTTTATATTAATTTTAGATAAATAAAAATTTTATTGAACTTTTAACCGTCTTTTACCCACTTCCTAAGAGAATTTGAAATTTTACATAAAACATAATTTTAAAACTTCTGTGAGAGGAATTTAGAAAATCCGAAAGACATGGTTAATATCAAGGAGTAGAATGTGGTTCAATATGATAATAATAATTTTTGGTGAATATTAACTTTTTACTTTTATTTACCACGGTAAAAAGTAAATAGAGTAATTAATGGTAAAAATGAAATTACTATTACCCTAAAAGATGTCCTAATTCTATTGGATAAGTGTAATTCGACCCAAAACAACCTTAGGAATAAAATATTACCCTTTAGGTCCACTTTTATTAGATTAGGACATTTATTATTATTTTATTTAAAGAAGAGTTAAAATTGTTAAAATCAAAGTTTAATAAATAAAAAAAATTAATATAAGGTTATACAAAAGATAAATTATAATACTAATATTAATTATAAAGCTAAAAAAATTTCCTACATAATGGTATTTTATATATAATTTTTAGACATAAAATAAGTTAAATTATTTATGTCACAATCATGATGCGGTTATTACCTTATTAATGAAAAATTAACATAATTAATGTTACAAATACCAAAATAAATGTAATTTGAGACTTTTTATGAATTAAAATAATTTTCTAGGTTAATATGACATGTTATTATTGATTTAATTAACTTTTTTAGAATTAATCATGTTGTTATGATTTTCATAATAATCAATTACCAAATAGTGTAAAAATTTGTCATAAAATAGTTTTTAAAACAAATATTATATTATTAATTGTTATTCTTTTCCTAAAAATTTAAGGTTATTCCAAATGACTTAAATAAGGTTATATATATTACTAATGATCCACTTGGGGTTCGTTTGGCTTGTTTTAGTAATTTTATTAACCATATAGTGTAAGAAAATAAAAAGACACGACAAAGGATAAATTATTTAACTTAGAGTTAAATCTAAATGATAAGGATAAAATAGTAACTTAAACCTGTCTAAAACCTATTGGTTTAGTGGATTTAGACCCATCCCAACATTAGATTCTAAATAAATCAATTTTTAGCTATTAATAACCTAATATTACATTATTATAAAATAATATTTTATGTTTTCTTAAGGTTCCCCTCTCCTACCTTATAAAAAGGGCACCCCTTCCCTCTTCTCTTCACAGCATTTTGAGCCTTGAATCTCGGCCAATCCCTCAAAAATTACTCTTCTAAAACTCTCTATTTACTTCATATAGGTTCTTTTCTTCTCAAAAGACAGACTCTAGTGCCCTAAGAAGAAGTTGGAATGAGGTGCGTCGAGGAAGAGGTAACCTCTTCTACCGATTCTTTAAAATTTTCTTTCTTCTTCAATTTCTTCTTATCTAGTTGTTTCATTATAAATTAATAACATCAGAATCACTAATATAATGATATGTTATTATAAATATTAAATAACCTCATTTCACCTTCTATCCATCCTACGGAAAAGGAAATCACCACCTGTGCATACGTACAGAATACCGTCTCCACCCCGTGGTGTAATCAGTTTTTCCACCACTACCTTACATGGATGGGTATAATGGTGTAAAGAATAAATATACATGGTTATTATAACATCATAAAGATTCTATGATATTTTCTCATCCACTGAAATTCTATTATATACGTATGGGAACGATATCATCGCTCATAAGTACGTACGGATTACCGTCTCTACAACGCGATGAGATTCATTTTCCATGTTAACAATTAATGATTGATTATAAAGTATATATAATAATTAATAATGAAATATATGACATAATAATGCTACTGTATTTTTATATATATATATGTGTGTCATCTACTTACTTCCATTCAAGTCAATAAGGAAAAGAAAATGGTGGTCATGCGTACGTACGATCTACTGTCTCCAAGAACGATGTATTTCATTTCATTTATATATCTATTATATATATATACAGAATATATATATTATATATAAATCATAATTTAAATTATGGAAGTAATTAAATAATTATATAAGTAAAAATAATATCAAGAACAACAAGTCCAAACACGTACGATAAATAAAATGATTTTACCGAAAACGTTTCTTTAACATGGAAATTACTAATGAACGGGTAATATAAAGTCATAAGTGAGCCATATATGATATTATAACAATGAATATGATTCTGTAATAAGTCAATGAAATTATTTAAATAATAATATAGGAGGTTTGGATACGTACGAAGCATATCAGACCTAAGGTAAGGGATAATTATTCCAATCTCTTTCTTATTCGAGATTGTTTATTTGTAAGTATTTACTGGGGTTATGTTTATTATCCATGTCCATATGTTCTCAAAATGTTTTCATAAAATGTATACTTTTCTTCCATGTATTTTTAAATTCATTTTTACCCTTTTTTTACTTTTACCATATCGTATGGAAGGAATCATTATTTTGTTTACCAAATGGGGTAATTTTTGTCTTTTCCGGCAAAAGTACGAGAAGAATGTTTTTTAACGTATATGGCATGAACATATTTTTACTTCTTCATAACACCTTATTTTCATTATGTTTACTCTAAAATAATTCATGACTATTTTCATCAAAATACTTTTATTTTAAAATTTCATGGCATTTCTTGACAAGAAAATGATTTTGAAGAAGAAATGATATTTTCCTCAAGAATTCATTTCAAATGTTTGATCAAAACCATTTTCCATATAAGATGGTATTATTTCATATGTGTATGTCTCAAGTATAATTTCCCTATGATGTACATGGCTTCACTTTTCTAATGATGAAATGATATCCATTTTTTGTATGGATTATGTTATGATGGGATGATATTTGTGAAACCCATTTTATACTTTGGGTGATGATAAATGATTTATGTTAATGCTTTGGCACAAGTAAAATTATTTCATTGTGAGATGGGTGGCACCTATATATCCCTCCAATGCATTGGGTAATGATTTATATCTGAGGAGATAGACATGGTTGGAATGGTAATTTAATCCAGTTCAGTGATAACGGACTGGAACGAGGAGTGAACTCGATTCAGAAAGGGACATTGTCCACTAAGATGGTCTTTGCAGCAATTCCTTGGCTACTATGGAAATCATATGATTTTACTAATGGTTTTCCAAAAATACATGGTTTATTCCAAAGCTATTTTATTATGATTGATGTTCCCTTATGATATATGACTAACATACTTCCAAGATTTATATCTTTTCTCATGATTTTGATGTTTAGATTTTATTTTCATGTTTTTGCATTCAAGTTTTTGTGTATTGTTTTATGTTCTATATGTTTAACCTTACTGGGAATTTGAGCTCAACCTTTTTATGTTTTCTTTCCCCAGGATTTAAGGAATGGTTTTAGGTAAAAAAAATAAAAGGGGAATATCTTTATGGGAGATGTTGATGATCTTTCACCAAGATTAGAATATTATATTCTGAGTTTCTAAAGACACTAAACTATTTTGGTCCTTTGGTGTCTGTTTTTGTTATGTATTAAGTATTCCGCAAAAGTAATGTAATGTCCATGTACATCAAGCTTTGGGTCTCTACAGTTTGTATCAGAGGTTTGTTTTAGTCAACCATTAGAAATTAGGATGTGAGAACTTTAATGAGATCTCTAGAGATATTTCTAAAGTATATCTAGGGATTTCCCTAAGGATAAGTATAAGTATATGTTATAGTACTAAAATTATGTTAAAGTTTTGAGAATTAAACCTAAGATGTTAGATATTGAAGTTACTCCCCATTGATTATGATTTTTTCCTCGCAAACTGTTCTTTTTGGGTTTTAGAAAATGATTGGCAACAGGAAGATTCACGATAATGGGAGATATTATGGACAATGGAATTATATTCTTCATGAGTAACCAAATGAAATTGGATCTGGAAGTCCACATATCGTTATTATTCCTAATCATAAGTCTCATAATATGATCAATAATGTCAACTTTGGTGTGTTTCCCAACATAGATAATAAGAGAAAGATGGAGTTTCATGATGATCCAAGAGGAAATAAAGTTCAATTTCCCACATGTAAATCATGTGGGAAGAGGCATCAAGGAAAATGTTTCAAAGGAACTGGATGATTCTTTGGGTGTGGAAAAGAAGTACACAAAGCCAGTAAGTGCAAAGGAAAAGGTTCTGTTAACACCATGGACAAGGATAATGTTATTTCTACAACATCAACAATGAATAAATGTTTTAAATGTGGAATGTATGGGGATTATTCCAACCAATGCCCTAAGGGAAAGTCTCATGATGAGAATCATCATGGTCGTATGGGTAGTATTTATGTTGATGATGATGAAGAGAATACAAATGACATGTGAGATGAAAGAGTTTTTGAAGCTTGGTAATTGGTTTAAGAAGGTTGTGGAATGATTTATGTTTATCAAGAGTAATGTTGTATAGGTAATGGTACTATAGAATAAAGACACATATAAGGATTGTTACACTACAGTGTTTCCTAAAGTATTTGAAAGTATATATTGAATGGTATCGGTAACCAAGAAAGGTAAATTCATATATTTTTGGAAAGTAAATGATATGCGCATAATGAAGGGATAAGGAGATAATGAGATGGTTTATAGTATTGATGAGATCATGGCTGATATATGGACAATGTGATATCATGGTCTGAGTATATAGAAATTTTGGGAATTTGGTATGTGGAAAGAGTTATCTTTTTACAGAATTCATGTTTTTACTAAGGTTCAATGGGTATTCATTTTTCAAGAGAATATATGCTTAAGGTATTCCCATGTTTTTAATGAAACCAACAAGATATATGATATATGGGGGATAAATTATGGTATTCACATGCTCGGAAGATGACATTTATTGTAATTGTTTTATTTATACTATGAGCTTGGACAGAAGTATTTTGGATAAGCCTAAAGATTGGAATGAATTAAGTTAGACATAATATAGTATTGTTTAAGGCTAGAACTTTTTTCTATTTTATTTCATGAATGTTATTATAATGTAGTTTTAGAAAAAAGGACAACCTGCATGATGGTAGACAACCCGTCGCGTTGGACAAGTTTGTGGGAATCGAACCCAAAACTGAAGTGCGACAGGCCATTATCGCCTACCACTGGCCTACAAGAAGTCCTTGGTTACTAGAAACTAGTTTAATTATATTAACCAGTATGATAGATGAAGTATAAGTGCATTTTTGGAATCATATATGATTAACCTCACCATAGATGTACTTATGTATATTTGATAACATTTGCTAACACAATGCTTGAGACAGATGTAATGACCTATCATTCTATCACATGACATGATAACACTTTGCGAAAGAGAAATTCAACTTCATTTCATTAAGAGATGAAGTGGAAATTGTTCGAGGCATGAGCAACGTTGAGATTGTACCAAAATCAAGTAAGTATTTCTTTTAATTCAAAATTTTTTCAAATTTGGGGAAATGATCTTGAAAACCAAAAAATGTTGTCATAGTGTCCTTATATCCGATGAATCAGATGGCACCTTAAATCATCACAAATTTATGGGTTTGTGATTGTTGTCTTTTTCAAATCCATGTTCTCTACCACTCTCGATCAGAATTTGATGGTTAGATTTCCCTTCCATATCAATATTTTCATCTATGTTCTCCTATGTGGAAACCCAATGATTAGTTAATTTGGGTAACCATTATGTTTCATACTTTATTTTTTAAAGATAAGTTTTTGTATTCCCTTTTACGATGTGGGGTTCTTTTAAAGAAACATTCAAGTAGTAAACCATTTATAACCACGACAAATTTTGAGGGCGAAATTAATTTTAAGGGGGGTAAAATGTAACAACCTGAGATTTTATGAGATTTATTCTTTTTATTTTCATTTATGTCTTGTGTTATATACTAAACCAAAATTAGAATGTTCTATCCACAATACCGTATTAGCTTGTAGTATACGCAACACTATTCTTGGCTCGTGTTACACACAATTTCAAGATCGTTTTGTGGAAATTATTCTACACAACATTATGTATAGATTCTGTTTAATGTTTAAATGAATTATGTTTTGATTATATTATACACAACACTAAACAAAGCTTTTACTACTCACAGACCGGGCTTGGATTGCATTACACGCAATCAAGACCTTCTTCGATAGCGTGTGAAGTACGCAATACTGAGTTTCACTAAACAACGATATGCTATTAAAATATTATTAAAACTAACCATTATGAATAGTAATACCTACTTTTTAAAATTTTATATATTTTATCTTTCAAAATGGACTTCATTTTTGTATTCAGAATATCAAAATTATCCAAGGATGAATTTTTGGTATTTTTCTGAAAACATTCAATTTTTTATGAATAGTGACAACACTGGGTTACTATTTAAAAAAAGACTTTTTATTTAAATAATTATTTATTTTATTCAAATTTATTTTAGGTCAAAATTGATACATAATACCTATATAAGTTTAATTTTATTCATTTGAGTCATTTTATTATAATTTTAGGTAAATAAAAATTTTATTGAACTTTTCAGCTTCTTTTACCCACCTCCTAGGAGAATTTGAAATTTTACATAAAACATAATTTTACCACTTCTGTGAGTAGAATTTAGAAAATCCAAGAGACATGGTTAATATCGAGGATTAAAATTTTGTTCAATAAGATAAAAATAATTTTTGAAGAATAGTAACGGTTTACTTGTATTTACCACGGTTAAAAGTAAATAGGGTAATTAAGGGTAAAAATAATATTACTACTACCCTAACACATTTCAAAATTAAATTGGATAAGTTTAATTCGACCAAAAACAACCATACGAATAAAATATTACACTTTATGTTTACTGGGATTAGATTAGGACATTTATTATTATTTTATTTAAAGAAGAATTAAAATATTTAAAATCAATATTTAATAACTAAAACATTTTTTATATAGGTTTATACATAAGATAAATTTGACAATAAATATTTACTAGAAAGATAAAAGGATTTACTACATAATTTTATTTTATTTATAATTTTTAGACCTTAAATAATTTAATTTATTTATGTCACAATGATGATGCAGTGATAACCTTATTAATGAAATATTAACATAATCGATGTTACAAATACCCAAATAAATGTAATTTGAGACTTTTTGTGAATTAAAAAAAATTTCTAGGTTAATATGACATGTTATTTTTTATTTAATTAACTTTTTTTGAAAAAATCACGCTGTTATGATTTTCACAAAAATAATGTACCAAATAGTTTCAAAATTGACATAAAATATTTTTTAAAACAAATATTATATTCCTAATAGTTATTCTATTCCTAAATATTTAAGGTTCGTCAAAATTACTTATATATGGTTATATATATTAATAATGAACCACTTGGGGTTATTAAGGCTTGTTTTCTTATGTTTATTCTCCATATAGTGTAGGAAAACAAAAAGACATAGTAAAAGTTAAATTATTTAACATAGAGTTAATCTAAATGATAAGGCCAAAATAGTAACCTAACCTTGTCTAAACCCTATTGGTTGAGAGTATTTCGACCCATCCCCACCTATTATTCTAAATAAACCAATTTAGAGCTATTAAAAACTGAATATGACTTTATTATAAAATAAGATTTTATGTTTTTCTAAGGTGCCCCTCTCCTCCCTTATAAAAAGGGAACACAATCCCTCTTCTATTCACACCATTTTGAGCCTTGAATATCAGCCAATCCCTTCCAATTACTCTTCTAAAACTCCCTAGTTACCTAATATAGGTTCTGGTATTCTCAAAAGACCAACTCTAGTGCCCTATGTAGAAGTTTAAAAGAGGTGCATCGAGGAAGAGGTAATCTCTTCTACCGATTCTTTAAAATTTTCTTTCTTCTGCAACTTCTTCTTATTTAGTTGTTTCAGTATAAAATAATTACATCAGTATCGCTAATATACTGATATTTTATTAAAAATATGAAACAACCTCATTTCACCTTCTATCCATCCTACGGAAAATGAAATCACTACGCATGCGTACGTACGGAATACCATCTCCACACCGTGGTGTAATCAGTTTTTCCACCACCGCCTTACTTGGATGGGTATAATGGTGTAAAGAATAACTATATATAATTATTATTACATAATATGGATTCTAAAATATTATATCATCCTTTACAATTCCATTCAATAAATATGGGAATGATATCATCGCTCGTGCGTACGTTCAGATTACCGTCTCCATGAAGCAATGAGATTCATTTTCCATGTTAACAATTAAAGAATGATTATAAAGTATATACAATAAGTAATAATGAAATATATGACATAATAATGCTACTGTATTTATTTATATATATATTTCATTTACTTACTTTCATTCAAGTCAACAAGGAACGGAAAACATCGTTCATGCATACGTAAGGCCTACTGTCTCCATAAACGGTGTGTTTAATTTCATTTATATATCTATTATATATATATATATATAATGAATATATATAAGATATATAAATCATTATTTAAATTTTGTATGTAAGTAAATAAAGATATAAGTAATAATAATATCAAGAACAACAAGTCCAAACACGTACAATAAATAAAATGATTTTACCCAAAACGCTACTTTAACATTGAACTTACAAAAGAATGGTAATATAAAGTCATCAATGAACCATATATGATATCATAACAATGAATATGATTTTTTAATAAGTTAATGATATTATTTAAATCATTATATAGGAGGTTTGGATTCGTACAAAGCATATCAGACCTAATGTAAGGGATAATTATTCCAATCTCATTCTTATCTGAGATTATTTATTCATATGTATTCACTGGGGTTATGTTTATTATCCATGTCCATATGTTCTCAAAATGTTTTCATAAAATGTTTACTATTCATCCATGTATGTCTATAGTCATTTTTACCCTTTTTTGTACTTTTACCACATCATATGGAAGGAATCATTCTTTTGTTTTCCATACGGGGTACTTTTTGACATTTTTGGAAAAAGTATGAGAAGAATGGTTTTTTAACTTATACGGCATGGACATATTTTTATGGTTTCATAACGCCTTATTTTCATTAATCTTACTCTATAATATTTCACGACTATTTTCAAAAAAATACTTTTATTTTAAAATTTCTTGGAATTTTTTGAAAATAAAATTATTTTGAAGAAGAAAGGATATTTTCCTCAAGAATTCATTTTATCTGTTTTATCAAAACAATTTTCCATATAAGATGGAATTATTTCATATGTGTATGTTTAATATATAATTTCCTTATGATTTACATGGTTTCACATTTCTTATGATGAAATGATATCCATTTTGTTTTGTTTGGATTATGTTATGATGGGATGATGTTTATGAAAACCATTTTATACTTTGGGTGATGATGAATTATTTATGTTAATGTTGTGGCACAAGTAAGAATGATTTCATTATGAGATGGGTGGGACATATATCTCCCTCCAATGCATTGGGTAGGATTTATATCTCATGAGATAGACATGTCTGGAATGGTAATTTAATCCGGTTCAGTGATATAGGACTGGAACGAGGAGTGAACTCGATTCAGAAAGGGACATTGTCCACTAAGACGGTCTTAGAAGCAATGCCTTGGCTACTATGCAAATATTATCATGTTCTTAACGGTTTTCCACAATTATATGTTTATTCACATGCTATTTTAAAATGAATGATGTTCCTTTATGATATATGCCTTACATACTTCCAAGATTTATGTCTTTTCTCAGGATTTTGAAGTTTATATATTATGTTCGAGTTTTTGCATTCAAATATTTATTGATTTTTTTATGTTCTCTATGTTTACCCTCCCTGGGAATTTGAGCCCACCCTTTTTATGTTTTCTTTTCCCTAGGATTTAATGAAATGTTTTAGGTAAGAAAATAAAAGTGGATGATCTTTATGGGAGATGTTGAAGATCTTTCACCAAGATTAGAAGATTATATTCTGAGTTTCCAAAGACACTAAACTATTACGGTCCTTTGGTGTTTGTTTTTGTTATGTATTAAGTATTTCACAAAATAAATATAATTTCCTTGTACGTCAAGCTTTGGGTATCTACAGGATTTGAGTTCGTCCTTCCATCTGAAAATTAATTATGAAGGATCAATCAGTGAAACCAATTCAGAGACATAAGCACAAAAAAGATAGAAGAAATAAATAAGGAATAACAAATTGTGTTATCATATCACCACTTGTTCATAAAAAAAATAAAGGCTAATGGTTTCCCCAGTTCCCTAATATACGAATCCCCAAAATTAGTTCAAAACATTCAATCTCTTTAAACTATATGCAACCTAAGCAATCTGGATCGATATCGTGGGTGCACTTGTGTTGTCTCTAGAGTTAGACATGTGGGGTGTACAAGTGTGAGACGCATGTATGTACTTGGTGTCTACACACATAATGGGAGGCTTCTTATTTAATGATTTCAAAGTCCATTACCTGACCAAAATGCCCAGAAGACTCGACATGACCCGTATATGTCACACGAAGGTCTCCTGCTGTTGTAGCTTCTTGGATGACCGTAAGGGACTGGATTCCTTCTTCTACGGTGAAGCAAATAAAAATCCCATAGTTGTATTTTCCCCGTTGTATGTAGGTTGTAAATAGGGATTGTATCATAAATATGTAATCCAGACCCGCTCATCGGTGGAGTTGATGTACTTGGGGAGAGTTTGATATGTCATAGAGGTACTTAAATGTCATTTGGATATGGGGATAGTTTATAAAATTTTCATGGATGGATATGGAAATTATGGATTCCAGGGCCACATTGGGAAGTGATAGTAGACTAGTGCTTTCCATTTCCATGTGAAAATAGGAAAAACATTCATATTATGTAACCCTTAATTAGATTTTTCTTTTTTCCAGTTCTGGTTTTCTAGAGATATATTAACTGAATCCTCAGATATCAACGGTAAGGACCCGACCCACGAATACCTGGAGCCGGTTCCTTGAAACATGATTCTCAATTAATCGCAAAAACGTAAACTAATAGATGACACTTCATTCCCCATAGAAAAGATCAAATTCGGTTCAGGTTCCAGGAAACCAATAACTTCTGAAATACTTCTTCAGCTAAAACCCGATACTAGAAAATTTTATTTAAAAACGCAGGGTGAGTATAGAAATTCCTAGTAAGAGGTTTTAAAGTAAACCAATATAATTTTTGAAAACATTCTTTAAAACATTCCATAAAACATTTATCTTTATGAAATGATATATCACATGTACATATCATATAATTTCTTAATGAAAAACACGCTAATAGAAACACGAGGATTCATGATTCAAATATAGGCATTCTCATTTAGAGTAATTAATAAAAGATCATCAAAACATGTATGAGAGTCCAAATTGAACAACTAAGAGTAATGAATAATCAGAGTTACACGTAATAACATCAATTTCATATATAGAATACTAAATCACTATTTTCTAAACATATGTCATGCCATAAGCATTTACTTATCTGATACTCATAAGTACTAGCTCTTAACCATTGATATTCTACTAGTCAAATATCCATTTAGTTAATTAATTATCATGCACATAATGAGGGAATGTATAATGTCAGAATTTAATTTATGTGTCAAGACCTCGTCTAAGACCTAATGGCTAACTATAAACGGACCCCAACACGGAGAGCCTCTATAACCGAACTCCATCCCAGAGAGCCTTTGTAACAGGACTCCAACCTGAAGGGTATGTTGTAACCGGACCCCATCCTAGATGGCTTAATTTTACCAGTCCCCAACCTATAACATACTAGTCCAATACATTCCTCACATTTATAAATCAAAGTTCACATATCACATGAATTTATCAAATTATTTATCTCATATCAAATCCAAGTGTCTCATTTTACATGGTTACATACTTCACATTATACAAAGTGTCTGTATCACCTTGAATAAATAAATTCTTATTTCATAAATTATCATGAATGATAAATAATATATTATTTTAATTGTCATATAAAGAACATTACAACCCTTCCATAAACATTCAACACACTAAAATACATGTTTATGACTTTAGAATATATATTATTCATCCTCAACTCTGGTGCTAATAAATGGAAATGACAATGGACTAAATCATAAAATGTTAGTTATTATTTTGACAACCAGTTTCTCAACGACATGTATATACTAATAAACATTTTTTCACATGAGATATTAATTTAAATATGCATTTAATAGAGTTTCCACATAAAATGATGGTTCTTTAATTTTCAAAATCACTGATTCCGGGAAATGGATCGTTTAAAATGACCAATTTTCAATTAAGATATATGTCATTTGTACACAAAGAATGCAAGGATAACAATCATGTATTATTAAATGGTTATAAATTTTGTTACATATCACATAAGGCCCATTTATTTGCATCACATCATTTGTTTTATGTAATGCAAAATATTTATTTAAACATATCTAAACATACTTTAACCACCAAAGTTTGTTTTCGGGCAAGTTAATTCATATTATGGTTCAATATTATAGGAGCATACATATAACTATAACCACTATCATTAAATAAAAATAGTATATAGAAACTTATACATGTGAATATAAAGTTGCAACCCACCAATATTTACACTCATGAATTCTAACCATCAATAGAAAGGCATTTGAAATAAGTTTTGGGTAAAACATTTATTCAACAGGGTGTGCATAAGAAGTAGTGTTTAATCAAAGCCAAAAGAAAATATTTGAAAACACATGTTTTATAATTTTTTCACAAACCATGTAATTTTTTATAAATACAATTGGGGATTGAAGTTGGCCGATATACACACGTACCCACATAGCCAATTATACATTATGAGTATACGTAAGGATCTCATACCATGCTCATCTGACACATCAAAGATTATCACAAATATTAATTAAAATTATAATGATGAAATGATTAAAACCACATTTATATATTACAACAATATGTTTAAGATCATTCATAATATATTATAAAATTTTACATACAAAAAATGACTCCATGGATTTCGTAGTTCATCAATAACTTTGAAACACAAACATAGAATTCATAAATTTGGGCTTATGGGGTTTATGAAAATATGAGGGCTGTGTATATTACATTTATATATTTTTATAGATATATATATAAATATTTATTCTATTATGTATATAAGGTATAAAACAAATTTTCATCAGGTATCCATACATCGGGTCTACTAACACCCTATAATTCAGAATCCCAAAACTATAAATAGGGTACAGAAATATTTAGACTCTATCTGTAAGATGATTTATATTTATATGAAAAGTGTATATAAACATAAAACATAACACTCTACAAGAAAGGAATATATAAATCTATTACTTTATATTGAGGAAGAAGAGGGGCTCATAGAAATGCTGGAAAACTCATAGGACTTGTCGAGGTCTACTGGGAACATGACTGCTAAGAACCGAAAGGTTCATGGGATGCCTCAGGTGGCTTATAATCTATACCTACTCTGAATATTTTAAATCAAGTTGTATGGGATCCGAGGCCACTATGGTAAATTAAAATACAGGGGATGTGTCTTTGTGGAAACCGTGTGAGAGGAGGGACCAACGACTGTAAAAGGTGAAGAAAAAAATGGTGGAATATAGGTTGTAGTGTACTGGTGCAAGGCATGCCATGGGAAAGAAGATAACTCTTAAGGGGGAGATTGGTATAATAAATAATGGTATGGATTTGATACAGGTTCAATGCATCAGTCGAGGGACATCCTCTATTTCTAAATGTGATGGATGGCACAGACTGGTCTTTGGAAAGACCGGGTGGCTCATGATTATTACTGAATTTTAAAAACCTCAAATGATTGAGATTTGATCATGCCAGATCGAACGGTCCAAATAAAGCATGTCGAAATTTGTGGTTATTGAGAGTCGAGTGTGGGGTCGAGATCGACGGCCCAAATTGTGTGATATGTGATCCAACGGCCTAGATCACATTTCACATGAAAAAAGTATCCCACATCGAAACGGTGGGATGTTTGTGTGCCGTTTATAACCCTCATACTCCTATCAATAGCTCAAAAAAACACTAAACATACAAGGAAGCCTTGCACATGGGATCCCTCACCCCGTAGGCATCATCCTACCCATGCCTCACAGTGTCCTTATGCCCACGATGGTGTGCTCTTGTTCTCCTACTCTCGTTCACCATTCGGGGAACCTATGCTTGGGTTTCGGCTGGCCCAAGTATTTGCTAAGGAATAGGCTCAGCCACCTAGCATGAGCTGTCTTCCTTGGCCCATCGATAAAGGGCTATCCCTAGCGGTCCCAGTTTTTTATAAAAACTAACCTTAAAAGAATATGAATTCATAAGGAATAGTACTATATAAAAATTATCCTTTTAAGCATAAATTTTATATAAAAATGGTTTAATGAATACCTAAATATAAATTATCTTATTGTAACACCCCGAGCTTCCACGGTACACTTCTCTTTGAATAATACAGTAGCGTGTGTTGTACGTAACTTCGAGTTCTAACACACACCACGACCAATCAAAGTAGCCATTATGAATAGTAATACCTACTTTTTAAAATTTTAGAAATTTTATCTCTCAAAATGGAATTTATTTTTGGATTCAGAGTATCAAATTTAGCCTAAGATGAAATTTTGGTACTTTTCGGATAACATTAATATTTTGATGAATAGTGAAAATTACTAAATTTTAATTAAAAAAACTTTTTTGATCAAAATAATATCTAGTGAGAAATTATGAATTTGAGTGGTTTTAAAGTATATTTAGAATATTGTTTTACCATTTAATACAATTTTGGTTGTTAGACATAATTTCACAATTAAACCGGACATAAACAAGTATCAATCTTTTGATAGTTATTATATCTTAAAAACACGCTTTTTGTATTAACAACGGGAATTAATTTTAAATTAATTTTTGCCACTTCTATGTTTTGAATTTGAAAAAATTGATTCCATATTTGGAATCAGGATGTTCAAATTGTGTAAATAGGTAACTTTTATTTTTAAACATTTTGAATAATTACTCCGGTAAATATTTTATTTACCATGGTTAAAGGCTAAATCGGGTAAATAAGGGCTAAAAAATAATATTATAATATTACTAAATTACCCTAAACGTGTCATAACCTTATTGGGTGATACATGTTCGACCATGGTAATATTTGGGTTGATATATGGTCCCCATAGAGAAACTTGTAAGTGATAATGACACTTTATATTAATTAAGTTAAAATAAATACAAAAATGACATAAGCATATATCTTTTAGAAAAAAAAATTTTACATAGGGTTATATATGTTGGATTTTCAACTATGAATATTCATTAGAAATCAAAAAATATTTCCTACATAATGTTATTTTATTTATAATTTTTAGACATTAAATAATTTGATTTTATTTATGACACAATGATGATGCAGTAATTACCACAATAGTGAAAAATTAAAATAATTGATATTATAAATACCCAAATAATTATAATTTGAGACTTTTAATTAATTACACTAATTTAATAAGATAATATGACATATTATTATTATTTAATTAACTTTTTTGGAAGTAATCATTATGTTATGGTTTTTACAAAAGTCAATTATTAAATAGTGTCAAAATTGACATAAAACAGTTTTTTAAAACAAATATTATATTATTAATTGATATTAAATTCCTAAAAATCTATGGTTCGGACACATGTCTTATATCATGATATTTGTATCATTAATGGACCACTTGGGGGTCTCTTGGATGTATATTGTATGTTTATTAACTATATATTATAAATATACAAAGTGACATGGTAAGTGTCAAACTAATTAACTAAGTGTTAAAACTAAAAGATAAGGTTAATATAATGACCCAAACCTGTCTAAATTCTATTGGATAAGTAGTATTCGACCCATACCCACCTTAAACGTTAAATAATCCACTTGCGAGCCATTATAAACTGAATATGAATTTATTATAAAATAATATCTCTTGCTTTTCCAAAGGTGCCCCTCACAACTCTTATAAAAGGACACTCACCCTTCTCATTAATTAACACCTTCAAAAACTTTTGTTTCGGCCAATACCTTACCAAATACTCTCTAAACATTCCTCAATACAACCTAGAGGCTTTAATTTTATCAGAAATCCAACTTAAAGAGCCATTTTGTTCAAATCAAAATGAAGAACCTGAAGAAGAGGTAAGGATTTCACCACCCTTTTTCAAGTTCCTTTCATCTTCCACTTCTTCTTTCTTTGTTATTACCATTCTAAAATAATGAATCCAGTATATCCTATATACTGTAATATTATTATAAATATGGTACAACCATATTCAGTATTCTATCCATCCTTTGAATGAAATGTCACCATACGTGCGTACGTACGGCTTACCGTCTCTACGTCGTGGTGTAATTGTTATTCAATATATTATTATTTGGATGTGTATAATATTGATTTGTAATTCATGTAAAAAATAAATATAACATGATGGTGATTCTGTATATATTATATACCATCCAATTATATATTATTTTAATATCAAAAGAATGATATTTTCGCTTGTGCGTATGTACGGATTACCGTCTCCACGACACGATGATATAAATTTCCAAGTTCCCCATTCATCGACGATTATAAAAATATATATTCCTAATAAGTATTTAATATATGAAATAATAATGCCCTTGGATATGTATATATATATATATAAGGATTTATGTACATACATATATCTTATTCACTTACTTCCGTTCAATATTATATGAAAACAGAAACAACGTTTATGCGTACGTACGGACTACCGTCTCCATAAACGGTGTTTTCCATTTCATATATATGTATATTATACATATTTATATTCTAAATATATATGATATATTTATCATGTTTTCCATTCTGGAAGTATTTAAATCATGATTTGAGTGATACAACCAAGAGTGACAAGTTAAAACACGTACGATAAAGAAAGTGATTATTACCCGAAATGTTAACTTAACATGGAAATTATTATTAAATGGGTAATATAAAGTCATAAATGAATTATGTATCATATCATAAATATTAATATGGTTCTGGTATAATTTAATAACATACTATGATCTTCGTACATGAGGTTAAACGTACCCTTGACTAAAGGAAAGTGCAAGGTAAGGGGTTTTCATCTCACTCCTTATTCCCGTGAGATTCATGCCATATTGCTACTATTACCTTTTGTGTGGTGTATGTACTTCCCATAATTATATTCTTTGTATAATACACTTTAACTTTTGTGTATTTACATATTCATTGTATGATACCTCTTTCATGGGTTGTACGTTTAGTAAGTTACCAAATTGGTAAGGGTTTATTTCGCAATCTCTTCATTATCCGAGGTTGTATATATGTAATAATCAACTGGGATCTATTTATCATCCACATCCATGTTTCATAAAAAAGAATTTCAAAACATTTTTACAATTTACAATAATATGGGTAAGATATTTATACCCTTGTTTGACTTTTTATAAGAGGTTTATAAAGGACTCTTTCCGTCGTTTTCCAAACAATGTCCTTTTTATCCTTTTGACAAAATTATGGTAAGAATGTCTTTTATTAACTTATATGGAGGGTGCGGTTATTCTCCGCTGTTATTACACCTTTGAAGCTTCTTCAGAAGCTTATAAGTATATTTTCAAAATAATGGTTTTCTCTATAATTATGCAACTTTTAAATGATTAAAAAAAGAAATATTTCTCTCAAATAGTATTGATTTCATCTATGTCAACATACTTTGATAAATTTTAAACTTATTTCAAGTTGATTTATTATGATACAAATCATCCATATTGTATTTATGGTTTTGTGATATTTTTGACTATGGATGAGTTATTTTTATGCCATTAATGGTTTATGATTAATGTTTTGACATTTTGTATGTTATTTTTAATACGAATTTTTATGTTATATTTCATCCTCTTCTTAAGATGAATGTGTTGAACTAGTATGTTCCGGGTTGGGGAGCGGTAAAAGTAAGCCCTCCGAGTTGGTTTCCAGTTATTAGAGGCACTTCGGGTTGGTGTCCGGTTATTAGAGGCACTCCGGGTTGGTGTCCGGTTATTAGAGGCACTTCGAGATGAAGTCCGGTTACAGAGGCTCTCCGGGTTGGGTTCCGGTTACAGTTATCCCTTAGGTCTTGGCACGAGGCCTCGACACAGAAATTAATGTTCGGCATCATGCATTCCATCATTATGAAAGTGGTTAGTGATATTGCATGTGATTATTCTATTAGTAGAATATCAATGTGAATATGTAAATGAAATTATTTCATTTTATTTCTACCATATTATGCTGAAGTTCAAGTTTAAAAGGCTTTTGTTTTAGTTTTATACATTGCCTTAAATTTTTATACTTATTTTTGAAAGTTTCTGTTGTATTGCATACCCTTACTGAGTATTTTAGATCACCACTTTCTATATTTTATTTTTCCCAGGATTCCAAGAAGTTTAATGTGATTGATATGCAGGGTTAAGCCAAGGGAATAATGGCGTTCATAAAGATTATTTATGTTGTTTTGTACGTATTAAAGTGAAAATGTAACATTCATGTATGTGATCTATTTTTCCAATACTGCTAAATTGATCGGTCCTTCATGGCTTGATTATTTTTAATAATTCCAATGTATTAAAATAATGCACCGAATCTGGGTAACTGGGGTTGGGGCATTACAGTTGGTATCAGAGGAAGTTTGGATTTAACCTTGGGAACTATATTTAGATAAACTCTGATTAGAGCACATAGCCCTAAGATACACTTTGAGGATTAGTATAGAAGAACTTCCTAGAAATTTTGTGTTTTATAGATTTTGTGAGTTTTCCAAGAAAAACATCCGTGTCTGGATACGAGCAGGTAGAGGCGGCTCTGGAACAGATGTACCTAGTGGTAAAACCTGAAAACACCGCTTTGAGCTAGACTTGAATGGGATCTAGTGCATGACAACAGGCCTTACTACACTCTTTTTTACGACACTCCTGGGGGATATGCTTAGTATAATTATCATTTTCTTTACAAACCATTATGAAGGGCTTATGAGTATATACTTACTCAAAGAAAACATTTTTATGGTTATGGATTATATCCATAAACTATTCAATTTGTGTTAGGTGTTTTACAAGTTTGGTAATTATTCATTGCAATTCATAAACTGAACTAGTTTATGCTATTGTATAGAAATGGAACCGATTAGAAGGAATGTGAACTCCCATATTACATATAATCCAAAGAGTAAGAAGGATCCTATGTTTCGTGGTCCTAATATAGAATTTAGAAGTGAAATTGTTTCCCATGTATTATCATCATATGAAGAAATAATATCATGTGTTGATAAGATGAGTAATGAATTCTCAGAGTCCAATGGATTTGAAGGGAAAGAAGAGAAGAAAAGGATTGAAGAGAGAAATATGGATAAAAAAAGAGGTAAAAGAATAATTTTCCCATATGTGATAACTGTGGGAAAAACACCCTGGAACTTGCCTGAAAGGAATGGGAGTTTGTTATAATTGTGGAGGAAAAGGGCACAAATTACATGACTACAAGGGTAAGAAAATGGTTTCAAATGTACAATGCTTCATTTTCAAGGAGTTTGGACACAACATGAACCAATGTCCCCGTCATCAAACTGTGACGAAAATAATGCTATTGGATAATAATCAAGTTATGATACTACCACAGATGAAGAGGAATGACTAGTGTTCTTATGTTGTTATTTTAGAATTATTTCATTTAGGTGTTGTAACAATGATGTTCTGGAAATAAATAAGGATTGTACTGTAGTACTATTTAATTAAGGATTTGATATTTTATGGTACTATGAAAAGTGACTCTACATCGAGTTATTTTTTTTGGAAATTACATTGTTGAAGAAAAGATAATCCTTAATATGGTCCTAATATTAAGGTAGTGATTTTGGAATAAGACATGGTTGATTTTGGTAATTCAGGATTTTGAAGTGTTTTAAAAGAATATATGAGGAAGGCATTCACATGTTATTACCTGGAAAAAAGGATCCTCATTATGTTTAACTTCCTTGTAAATTTTGTACTGTGAGTTTGGATAATATAATTTTGGATAAGTCTAATGGTTGGAATGGATTATGTTTGAAAGGTTAGTTTTTTTTGGATTTTAATAAGAGGACAACATGCAGACCATGTGATGACCCATCGTGTCAGAAAAAGCTGCGGGAATCGAACCCACAACCATAGTGTAATTGGGATTTATCATCTACCATTGTGCTACATGAAGTTCCTCGAAGGTATAATATATTTTCATTATATAAAGGGAATGATATGTGAAATATTAATTCATTATATTTGGAACCCTATACGATTAGGATAAATAGAGTATTTTTGAGTTGTATTATGTTTTGGGGTGAAAGATGAGTTTGTGGTAGAAATTTATTAATGAATAAAATTTTAATTATAAAGTAAGTATATCTCCTTATGAACTTAGCCAATCTCATAAATAAATTCCTCAACATTAAGAAAAGGAACTTAGAAAAAAAAATGTTGTCCTAGATGGTACCTTAGATCATCACTAATTTATGTCTTTGGGATTGTTGGCCTTTTCATAACCATGTTCTCTAGCACTCCCAATCATATAATTGATGGTTAGATTTCTCTTCCATATCCATATTTTCCTACATAGAACCCTAGTAAGTGTTATTTTCAGTAATCATCATACTTTCCACTCTTCATTTTAAATAGAGGCCTCATTAATTCATTTTACGATGTGGGATTTCAACTAAGATATTTTGAAATGTAAAAAATGTGTTATCCTAATACCTTATGTTTTTTCGAACCGATGGTATTTTAAATCATCATAGATTGATGAATTTAAGGACCTCAATTTTAAACTTGTTTGTCATTGATGACCTCAATCACTACCTATAAATATTTACGTTTCTCCTCCAGTTATATGTCTACAATTTCCACCAATGTCCTCCTAATCGAGATCATAATTTTGTGGTGACCTTTTCATTTCTCTTTTTATCTTGTTAAGACTAAAATTATATTAACCAAATTTCCGATGTGGGGTTTTCCACAAAGATATTTTCTATTTTCAACCTTTATATTCAAAGAACAATATCAAATTGCGAGGATGTAATTTGTTGAAGGGGGGTATAATGTAACACCCCAAGCTTCCACGGTACGATTCAATTTGAATAATATAGTAGCATGTGTTGTACGCAACTTCGAGTTCTAACACACACCACGACCAATCAAAGGAGCCATTATGAATAGTAATACCTACTTTTTAAAATTTTAGAAACTTTATCTCTCAAAATGGACTTCTTTTTTGGATTCAGAGTATCGAATTTAGCCTAAGGTAAAATTTTGATACTTTTCGGATAACTTTAATATTTTGATGAATATTGAAAATTACTAAATTTTAATTAAAAACATCTTTTTTAATCAAAATAATTACAATTGATAAATTATGAATTTGAGTGGTTTTAAATTATATATAGAATATAGTTTTACCATTTAATAGAATGTTGGTCATTAGAAATAATTTCACAATTAAACCGGAAATAAACAAGTATCAATATTTTGATAGTTATTATATCTTAAAAACACGCATTTTGTTTTGACAACGGGAATTAATTTTAAATTAATTTCTGCCACTTCTGTGTTTTGAATTTGAAAAAATGGATTCCATATTTGGAATCAGGATGTTCAAATTTTGTAAATAGCTAACTTTTATTTTTAGACATTTTGAATAATTACTTCGGTAAATATTTTATTTACCATGGTTAAAAGGTAAATCCGGTAAATAAGGATGAAAAAAAAATATTATAATAATACTAAATTACCCAAAAACATGTCCTAAACTTATTGGTTGATACATTTCTGACCATGGGAATCTTTGGGTTGATTTTTGGACCCCATGGAGCCACTTTTAAGTGATAATGACACTTTATATTAATTATGTTAAAATAAATACAAAAATGACATAAGCATATATCTTTTAGAAAATCAATTTTTATATAGGGTTATATATAATGGATTTTCGACTATGAATATTAATTATAAAGATAACAATATTTCATACATAATGGTATTTTATTTATAATTATTAGACATTAAATAATTTTATTTATTTATGACATAATGATGATGCAGTAATTGCCATATTAGTGAAAAATTAAAATAATTGATATTATAAATACCAAAATAAATATAATTTGAGACTTTTAATGAATTAAAATAATTTTATAGGATAATATGACATATTAGTATTGATTTAATTAACATTTTTCAAAGTAAACATTCTGTTATGAGTTTTACAAAAGTCAATTATTGAATAGTGTAAAAATTGACATAAAAGAGTTTTTTTAAAAAAATATTATATTAATAATTGATATTAAATTCCTAAAAATCTAAGGTTCGGCAAAAAGACTTATATCATGATAGTTGTATCATTATTGGACCACTTGGGGGTCTCTTGGATGTATATTGTATGTTTATTAATTATATAATATAAAAATACAAAGTGACATGGTAAGTGTCAAACTAATTAACTAACTGTTAAAACTAAAAGATAAGGTTAATATAATGATCCAAAACTGTCTAAATTATATTTGTTGAGTAGTTTTAGACCCATCCCCACCTTAAACTTTAAATAATCAACTTTTGAGCCATTATAAACCGAATATGAATTTATTATAAAATAATGTTTCTAGCTTTTCCAAAGGTTCCCCTCACCCCTCAGATAAATGGACACTCACCCTTCTCATTAATTCACACCTTCAAAGCCTTTTTGTTCGACCAAAACCTACCCAAATACTCTCTCAACTTCCCTCACTAAAACCTAGAGGCCTTAGTTTGATCATAAAGCCAACTTAAGAATCCATTTTGATCAAATAAAAAGGAAGAACACGGAGAAGAGGTAATGATTTCACCACCCTTTTTCAAGTTCCTTTCTTCTTCCACTTATTCCTTCTATGTTATTACAATTATAAAATAATGAATCCAGTATCTCCTATATACTGTAATATTATTATAAATATGGTACAAACATATTCAGTATTCTATCCATCCTGTGAATGACATGTCACCATACGTGCGTACGTACGGCTTACCGTCTCCACGTCGTGGTGTCATTGTTATTCAATATATTATTATTTAGATGGGTATAATATTGATTTTTAATTCTTGTAAATAATAAATATAACATGATAATGATTATATATATTTGATATACCATCCAATTATATATTATTTTAATATCAAAAGAATGATATTTTCCCTCGTGTGTATGTACGGATTACCGTCTCCACGACGTGATGAGATTCATTTCCAAGTTCACCATTCATCGACGATTATAAAAATATATATTACTAGTAAGAATGTAATATATGTCATAATAATGCTACTGGATATATATATATATAAGGATTTATGTACTTACATATATCTTCTTCACTTACTTCCGTTCAATACTATATGAAAACAGAAACAGCGTTTATGCGTACGTAGAGACTACCGTCTCCATAAACGGTGTTTTCCATTTCATATATATGTCTATTATAAATATTTATATTCTAAATATATATGATATATTGATCATTTTTTATACTCTGGAAATATTTATATCATGATCTAAGTGATACAACCAAGAGTGACAAGTTAAAACACATACGATAAAGAAACTGATTATTACCCAAAATGTTAACTTAACATGGAAATTATTATTAAATGGGTAATATAAAGGCAAAAATGAATCATGTATGATAGCATAAATATTAATATGGTTCTGTTATAATTTAATAACATACTACGATATTCGTACATGAGTTTAAACATACCCTCGACTAAAGGAATGTGCAAGGTAAGGGGTTTTTATCTCACGCCTTATTCCCGTGAGACTCATGCCATTTTCCACCATTACCTTTTGTATGGTGTTTGTACTGCCCATAATTATATTCTCTGTGTAATACACTTTAATTTATGTGTATTTACATATTCATTGTATGATACCTCTTTCATGGGTTGTACGTTTCGTAAGTTACCAAATTGTTAAGGGTTTATTTCGCAATCTCTTCATTATCCAAGGTTGTATATATGTAATAATCTACTGGGATCTCTTTATCATCCATATCCATGTTTCTTAAAAATGTATTTCAAAATATTTTTACTATTTTCAAGAATATGGGTTAAAGACATTTATACCCTTGTTTGACTTTTTATAAGAGGTTTATAAAGGAATCATTCCGTCGTTTTCCAAACAAGGTCCTTTTTAACCTATTGACAAAATTAAGGTAAGAATGTCTTTTTTTAACTTATACGTTGGGTGAGGTTATTCTCCACCGTTATTACACCTGTGAAGTTTCCTTCACAATCTTATAAAGATATTTTCAAAATAAAATTTTTCTCTATAATTATGCGACTTTTAAATGATTTAAAAAAAGAGATATTTCTCTCAAAGAGTATTGATTTCATCTATGTAAACATCCTTTGATAAATTTTAAACTTGTTTCAAGTTGATTTATTATGATACAAATCATCCCTATTGTATTTAAGGTTTTGTGATATTTTTGACTATGGATGAGTTATTTTTATTCCATTAATGGTTTATGATTAATGTTTTGACATTTTGTATGTTAGTTTTAATACGAATGTTTATGTTATATTTCATCCTCTTCTTAAGATGAATGTGTTGGACTAGTATGTTCTGGGTTGGGGACCGGTAAAAGTAAGCCCTCCGGGTTGGTGTCCGGTTATTAGAGGCACTCCAGGTTCGTGTCCTGTTATTAGAGGCACTCTGGGATGGTGCCCGGTTATTAGAGGCACTCCGAAATGGAGCCCGGTTATAGAGGCTCTCCGGGTTGGGTTTCGGTTATAGTTATCCCTTAGGTCTTGGCACGAGGCCTGAAGTGCATTGTGTTTCATTTGTTGTCAATGAGGCATGAAGTTGTCTTGAAATGAATGGATGTCAAGGAGTCAAGATGTGAATGTCAAAGGATGTGATGGTGATGGTGATGAAGGAGAATGGCCATGGTACCAAGATGCATGTCACTTGGGAGATTCACTAAGTGGCATAGGAGATGTGGTTGAAACATTCTCTAGTAATATCTGACGATTGTTGAGCTGCTCTTAAAATTCCAAGAACTTGTATCAACTGGAAACAATGTCACAACATGATTAGAAGACCATGCATTGTAGTGACAATGCATGAGGAGTTGAAGAAGCAAGATGATCCATTCACTACTTCTAAGTGGATGAAGTGGTTTAATGAAGTCCATGTACTAACTCTTAGTGCATGTGAATTTGAAGTTGATCCAATTGATCTCTGAGTAGATCAATGAAGCACATTGAAGAATTTAAGTGATTTAGGAGCTCAGTTGAAGATGAAGACCCTTCGTGAATTCCATTACAAAGTGATGAATAAATGTTGAAGAAGAATGGAGGAATTCTAATGAAGAAGAAATAATTGATCAAGTAGCTCGGTTGATGAAGATCCTTGAGAATTCTCTCCTAAGTTGAAAATGAGATGGTGAAGAAGAATTATAAATTGAGGAGTTGTTTTTAATCAAGAAGATTAATGTTTGAATTCTCAAGAAGAAGATGAAGGAAAAGAATGCCTTGAAGGGCAAGTGGCACTTGGCATATTTTACATGGAGGACTTTGTTTTTACAAAGTCTTATTCAAGACTTAGCCAAAAAAATATGGCCAGCCCGTGAGCACCTTGTGGGTTCAACCCCAAGGCTCATGTGGGCCTAAGGCGCCACACCCAAGGGGGAACCCGTGGGGCGAGCTCAGGGCGGCAGGGGCGCACCCGCAGACACCACAGGGGCGCCTGGGGCACGCCCGGAGGAGCGCAGGGCACGCGGTGGTGAAGCCCGCGCACCCGGTGTGTGCATAGTGGGCGCTAGGAGCGCGCCCGCAGGAGCAGGAGAGTGGGCGCAGAGCGCGCCCGCAGGGAGAACACGGTGCGGGGCGGCACCGTGGAGGGAGAAGTGCAACTGGGAGTGGAGCGGCAGCGGCATATTGATAAGCCGCGTGAAAACCGCGCCCCGTTTCGATGTGGGACGTGGAATTTTCACCCGGGAACGATCCTGGCCGCCCGATCAATCGCGCGCCAGATCTCGGCCGCCCATCTAATCCGCCGCGGCCCAACCAGATCGCGGCCGTCCGATGTATCTCCATCGTCTGATCCGACGGCCGTGGCTTCGTCCTCTTCCTCGAGCCCGAGCCGAAGCCACCCACAAGCAGCTGCTGAACCAGAGCACTCCAGACGACCTATTTCGAGTTCCCGGCCACCATTTTCGAAACCGAGACCTCCATTCGGCTCGTCTGGCCACACTGAATAGATCCATGCCTAAAAATTGGCTTGCATGCTATGTTTGGAAGAATTTGAAGAAGGCCGAGGCAAGAGAATCTGCCGAGGCTTTGGGGTGTTTATGCATGCATGGATTGGGTTTAAACAGAGGCCGTGCATGCGTTATAAATCGCATGCACGAGGAGGAAGAAAATAATAAAAGAGACCGCGGTAAACCGAGGAGAAAGTTCAAGATTTGGAAAAATCTTTAAAGATCCGAAGATCTCGGGAGTTTGAGATTTATTGCACGCGGATGATTCGGGAATCTCTCTGCCTATAAAAGAAGAGCCAGAGGCTCTCATTTTGCTGCTGAGTTTTTGAAGAAGGAAGTCCCGTGAGAAGCACTCTGTGCCTCGCGAAGGTTTGAAGCCCCGCGCAAAGAACTTGCGCGGCTGAAGGTTCCGGAGCCACCCGAGGCTTCAAAGGTCCCCTGCGCGCATTATTTGCGCGACAGGAAGAGCTCTCCCTGCCCGCATACTTGCGCGGCAGGAGTAGCTTTCGCGCCCAAGGTGTTCTCATCCTTGTGGCTTGCGCGCCTCGTGGTGTTGCATGCTGCACACCCGAGTGCTGGTGCACCTCGCGGCTGTTGAAGAAGAGAAGGCCACACCCTGCTCAGGCCCTTGTGCTCCAAGCACTTGCGCGATGCCTAGCATCCAAGGCTTTGCACGGCTGCCCCTTTCACCCTGACATCTTGTGGGACAGTGTGTGTGCAAAGAGGGTGAACCCGAGGCCCTAGTGTTTTGTGTGCTAAGTGAACAAGGAAAGGCCGTGGCCCTAGCATATGCATAAGGAGAAGGACACGTTCGGGTTGTGTGTGCAATTACAATAAGGTGGCAGTGGGTGTGCACCAAAGAAGACCCGAGGCATAGCCTTGTGTGTGCACCAAGTGAAGACAAACACCTTTGTGCCTTTGTGTGCAAAAAGAAAACAAACAGGCCGTAGCCCTTGTGTGAACAAAATGGAGAACCAAGTGTGTGCATAAGTGAAGTGCACACTTTGAAGAAGATTAAAAGAACAAGGAAGAACCCGAGACCTTGGCTTGGGTATGTGCAAGTGGGTAAAGTGAAGACCACCACACTTTGTGTGTGTGTGCATTTGAATGGAAGGCCGAGGCATAGCTTGGGGTGTGCAAAAATAGTGGAGGCCAAATACACACTCATTGTGTGTGTGCAAAGCAAAGAAAAAAGTTGTGTGTGCAAAACAACAAAGTGAAGTGGCCGAACCTATGTGTGTGCTCTAAGAGGAGTGGACACACTTAGAAGAAGAAGAAGACTCAAACAATGTATAACACACATTTAAGTGTGTAAACACATTGAACAAAAAGTGTGAAGTTCAAGTGAGAAGGTGTGTGTTTAAAAGAATTACACCCTTTGTGGGTCTACTGCACCAAGAGGAAGAAAAGGAGAAGAGCATGCATGCATGCATGCACGTGCACACGTGAACAGAGCCAAATCAGTGGTGTGCATTTGAGTTGTCAAAGACCAGGACTGAGACTGAGCCAGACTGAAGTTAAAGAGATTGGTTGTCTGAGTTTTCAGTAGATTGAGAAGACCCTGATCATCACAAGTGATCAGAGGTACAGAGCAAGGCCAGCAGCCTTTATCCTAGGCTGCTGAGGATACTTGAAGAACTTAAAGTGAAGAAGAGCTACTCGTGTGACTCGAGGAGCCAAGAGAAGACCCTGTGGGACTCAGGGAGAAGAAGTATTCAGTGGGATTCTGGAGCAGGCCAGTGGGACTCTGGTAACACTGTGGGACGCAGTATAAAGACCCTCCTGTGGGACTCAGGAGAGATACGGTGGGAAGCTGTATCGACCATTGTAATTTTAACAGGTTATAATGGAGAATCCATGCTGGGAGAGCATGGCAGGGATGTAGGCCTTTGGTGTCGAACCTTGTAAATCCTTGTGTCCAGTGCCTTTACATTTACTGCATCATTCGTGGAAAGGTGAGAGATACAAGAAGAGTGGATCGAGGCTTTAACCAGCCATAGAGGTTTAATTGATTAAGAATCAATTAGTAAAAAGTTTTAAAGGATCACTGATTCACCCCCTCCCCCTCTCAGTTATTAACACTGATCTGGGCACTTCAATTGGTATCAGAGGGAGGTTACCTCTAAAAGATCCAAGGGAGTCTTTATGAAGTGCAGATTTGAGGATATTAGTGACCAACCTCAAATGGAGATATCTGCCAAGACTCAGAAAAATAGAAAGAAGAAACAGGCCAAGAAGATGAAGAAAGCCTGTCCTAGCTGTGATGAAGTTGAAACAATGAATGATCTTCAGAGTGCACTCAAATATCATCAGAAGACAGTTCCCATGGAAGTGGCAAAGTGTATATCTACAAGCATCCATGACCTTCAAGAAGAAAAATCACAGTTAGAAGAAGAAGCCAATGCAATGGAAGATCAATTGGCAAAAAGGGTTGGAATAACCAACACTCTCAGAAAGCTGGTGAAGGCTAAAGATGAAACAGTATCTCTTTGCAATGAAAGATATGAAGACACTACTGAAGAATTGCAAAGAAGCCTTTCTGAGAATGAATTCTTTATGATATTAGTCAAAGATGTTTTCCATGCACTGGAAAAGAGGCACAAAGTGTCAATGGTTGTCAGAGATGCTCAACTAGAAGACAAAGTCAAAAGGGTGAAGGAGCTTGACAACTCATTTCTTGAAATGAAGCAAGTGCATGAAGACCAGATGAAACAGCTGGAAGAGAAATGGGAAGGAAGGCTAAGAACTGTTGAGGATGAGAAGAACTCCCTTAACATGAAATGCTTAGAACTAGAGGTGATATTGAAAAATCTGCAATCACCCAAAGCTGAAGCCTCCCAGTCAGCTGAAAGGAGAAATGTTGCTACTCAAGTATGCATTGAGCAGGATGATTCTAAAAGAAAGACATCCTCTAATGAAAGGGCAACTTCTTCTAAAAAGAAGGTACCATCCATACCATCTTGTACTGATGCTTCTAATTGTGTTTCCACAAAAAGTGCAGGATGGAAGAATAATTCCAAACAAATATGGATGAAGACAGTAAAGAAGCAGAGCTCTCCTGAAACAGCACAACAGGTCAAGAAAAGTACCCTACAATCAGAAGGACTGAAGAGGTCAAGATTCGTGGGTCAGTGTTGGTGTTGTAACAAGTATGGGCATTGTGCAAAGGATTGTCGGTACAATCCACTGAATGCCAAAGCACAGAGAAAGCCCATGCCTAGGGGGAGCAAGCCAGAAGAAAAGAAGCAGCATCCACAGGTCCAGAGACATCTGTTTACTGCTAACAGATTTGGATTGCTTGACAACATCTGGGATGTTTGCAAAAGTGGTCAAATAGATACATGTCAATCTCCAACTGTATCCAGAGCTCAAAAGAAGAAAAGATCACAGAACCTGGCTCAGAGAGATTCCTTGGGAAGCAAGAAGAAAGTAGACAATGCTCCCAAGAAGTGTTTTAGAAATGAAGAGAAGTCCTTGGAATTGAAATCCAAGAAGGGTGATGCATCCAGAAGGACCACCAAGAAAACATGCTTCTACTGTGGAAAGAATGCTCATACCATGGATCTTTGTAAAGAAGCCATGAAAATCAATAGAAGCCAACTGAACTCAAAAAGACAATCAATCCAGAAGAAGAATAAGGGATTGATTTAAAACAAGTTGCCTAAGAAAGGTAGCTTGACAGCATCTAAGGAACCATGTGAAACTTCCAGAACTGGGGCCACTCTTCCAAATGATATACTTGTCATATGGCCACATCAGTTGCAACTTGCCAAAGATCTCCAGAGAGCTGAAGATGAAGTTCTGGAAATTGCTAAGGCAAAAAGGAAGAAGAAGATTTCACATGAAGATGTATTGAGATCCACACCAGCACAAACATCATTGAAGATCAAATGTGCAAGTGTGAAGACTGGTGAAAATGGGACATCTCGGTTGAGAGAATCTTCTCAACCTTGTTGTTCACGTTGATGAACCAAGGAGGTTCCATCTTATTCCCTTATACATTGGTATTTACATGTGCTAACAATGCAGGGAATTGAAGAGGATGATCATTCTCAACTAGAGGATGGTTTGGACAGAATGGAGTGCACCCCTTGAGGGGGAGCCAATCTGAAGAAGATGGGATTCTGAGATTAATACCATCTTGAGAAAAGTGAAGGTATTCCAATCATACTTTCACCCCTTGTTTCTTAATTGAGTTTATCTTGTCAATTAAGGGGGAGTATGGATTGAAGACAAATGGATGAAAGGGGGAGCTTTATCTTTGCACCTGAACATTCTAATGTGTTTTGTGAAGTATGTGCAGGATTTAGCAATTCATTGTTTTATCTGAAAAAGTTTCAAACCCCTGAAGCATGATCTCACATGTATAGTGAATGTTGGACAGCATTGAGTACCTTGGTTACATCACTCTTGTTTTCTACACCGGGTTAGCCCAAGTAGACTTAGAGCTGATTTACTAAAGGTTCTTTTCTAAAGAAGAACATGTGAAATCATCCCTCTCTCAGTGTTTTTCAAGAAAATACATTTCAAAGGGAGGAAGAGATTTTTGAAAGTGAACCACACCACACCTTTGCATTTGATTGCCAATAAGGGGGAGAAAATATTGGCACACATATTGACCCATTCATATGTGCTGAAGGAGTGTACTGGCAACAAATACAAAGGGGGAGATTGAAGTGCATTGTGTTGCATTTGTTGTCAATGAGGCATGAAGTTGTCTTGAAATGAATGGATGTCAAGGAGTCAAGATGTGAATGTCAAAGGATGTGATGGTGATGGTGATGAAGGAGAATGGCCATGGTACCAAGATGCATGTCACTTGGGAGATTCACTAAGTGGCATAGGAGATGTGGTTGAAACATTCTCTAGTAATATCTGACGATTGTTGAGCTGCTCTTAAAATTCCAAGAACTTGTATCAACTGGATACAATGTCACAACATGATTAGAAGACCATGTATTGTAGTGACAATGCATGAGGAGTTGAAGAAGCAAGATGATCCATTCACTACTTCTAAGTGGATGAAGTGGTTTAATGAAGTCCATGTACTAACTCTTAGTGCATGTGAATTTGAAGTTGATCCAATTGATCTCTGAGTAGATCAATGAAGCACATTGAAGAATTTAAGTGATTTAGGAGCTCAGTTGAAGATGAAGACCCTTCGTGAATTCCATTACAAAGTGATGAATAAATGTTGAAGAAGAATGGAGGAATTCTAATGAAGAAGAAATAATTGATCAAGTAGCTCGGTTGATGAAGATCCTTGAGAATTATCTCCTAAGTTGAAAATGAGATGGTGAAGAAGAATTATAAATTGAGGAGTTGTTTTTAATCAAGAAGATTAATGTTTGAATTCTCAAGAAGAAGATGAAGGAAAAGAATGCCTTGAAGGGAAAGTGGCACTTGGCATATTTTACATGGAGGACTTTGTTTTTACAAAGTCTTATTCAAGACTTAGCCAAAAAATATGGCCAGCCCGTGAGCACCTTGTGGGTTCAACCCCAAGGCTCATGTGGGCCTAAGGCGCCACGCCCAAGGGGGAACCCGTGGGGTGAGCTCAGGGCGGCAGGGGCGCACCCGCAGACACCACAGGGGCGCCTGGGGCACGCCCGGAGGAGTGCAGGGCACGCGGTGGTGAAGCCCGCGCACCCGGTGTGTGCATAGTGGGCGCTAGGAGCGCGCCCGCAGGAGCAGGAGAGTGGGCGCAGAGCGCGCCCGCAGGGAGAACACGGTGCGGGGCGGCACCGTGGAGGGAGAAGTGCAACTGGGAGTGGAGCGGCAGCGGCATATTGATAAGTCGCGTGAAAACCGCGCCCCGTTTGGATGTGGGACGCGGAATTTTCACCCGGGAACGATCCTGGCCGCACGATCAATCGCGCGCCAGATCTCGGCCGCCCATCTAATCCGCCGCGGCCCAACCAGATCGCAACCGTCCGATGTATCTCCATCGTCTGATCCGACGGCCGTGGCTTCGTCCTCTTCCTCGAGCCCAAGCCGAAGCCACCCGCGAGCAGCCGCTGAACCAGAGCACTCCAGAGGACCTATTTCGAGTTCCCGGCCACCATTTTCGAAACCGAGACCTCCATTCGGCTCGTCTGGACACACTGAACAGATCCATGCCTAAAAATTGGCTTGCATGCTATGTTTGGAAGAATTTGAAGAAGGCCGAGGGAAGAGAATCTGCCGAGGCTTTGGGGTGTTTATGCATGCATGGATTGGGTTTAAACAGAGGCCGTGCATGCGTTATAAATCGCATGCACGAGGAGGAAGAAAATAATAAAAGATCCCGCGGTAAACCGAGGAGAAAGTTCAAGATTTGGAAAAATCTTTAAAGATCCGAAGATCTCGGGAGTTTGAGATTTATTGCACGCGGATGATTCGGGCATCTCTCTGCCTATAAAAGAAGAGCCAGAGGCTCTCATTTTGCTGCTGAGTTTTTGAAGAAGGAAGTCCCGTGAGAAGCACTCTGTGCCTCGCGAAGGTTTGAAGCCCCGCACAAAGAACTTGCGCGGCTGAAGGTTCCGGAGCCACCCGAGGCTTCGAAGGTCCCCTGCGCGCATTATTTGCGCGACAGGAAGAGCTCTCCCTGCCCGCATACTTGCGCGGCAGGAGTAGCTTGCGCGCCCAAGGTGTTCTCATCCTTGTGGCTTGCGCGCCTCGTGGTGTTGCATGCTGCACACCCGAGTGCTGGTGCACCTCGCGGCTGTTGAAGAAGAGAAGGCCACACCCTGCTCAGGCCCTTGTGCTCCAAGCACTTGCGCGATGCCTAGCATCCAAGGCTTTGCACGGCTGCCCCTTTCACCCTGACATCTTGTGGGACAGTGTGTGTGCAAAGAGGGTGAACCTGAGGCCCTAGTGTTTTGTGTGCTAAGTGAACAAGGAAAGGCCGTGTCCCTAGCATATGCATAAGGAGAAGGACACGTTCGGGTTGTGTGTGCAATTACAATAAGGTGGCAGTGGGTGTGCACCAAAGAAGACCCGAGGCATAGCCTTGTGTGTGCACCAAGTGAAGACAAACACCTTTGTGCCTTTGTGTGCAAAAAGAAAACAAACAGGCCGTAGCCCTTGTGTGAACAAAATGGAGAACCAAGTGTGTGCATAAGTGAAGTGCACACTTTGAAGAAGATTAAAAGAACAAGGAAGAACCCGAGACCTTGTCTTGGGTATGTGTAAGTGGGTAAAGTGAAGACCACCACACTCTGTGTGTGTGTGCATTTGAATGGAAGGCCGAGGCATAGCTTGGGGTGTGCAAAAATAGTGGAGGCCAAATACACACTCATTGTGTGTGTGCAAAGAAAAGAACAAAGTTGTGTGTGCAAAACAACAAAGTGAAGTGGCCGAACCTATGTGTGTGCTCTAAGAGGAGTGGACACACTTAGAAGAAGAAGAAGACTCACACAATGTATAACACACATTTAAGTGTGTAAACACATTGAACAAAAAGTGTGAAGTTCAAGTGAGAAGGTGTGTGATTAAAAGAATTACACCCTTTGTGGGACTACTGCACCAAGAGGAAGAAAAGGAGAAGAGCATGCATGCATGCATGCACGTGCACACATGAACAGAGCCAAATCAGTGGTGTGCATTTGAGTTGTCCAAGACCAGGACTGAGACTGAGCCAGACTGAAGTTAAAGAGATTGGTTGTCTGAGTTTTCAGTAGATTGAGAAGACCCTGATCATCACAAGTGATCAGAGGTACAGAGCAAGGCCAGCAGCCTTTATCCCAGGCTGCTGAGTATACTTGAAGAACTTAAAGTGAATAAGAGATACTCGTGTGACTCGAGGAGCCAAGAGAAGACCCTGTGGGACTCAGGGAGAAGAAGTCTTCAGTGGGATTCTGGAGCAGGCCAGTGGGACTCTGGTAACACTGTGGGACGCAGTATAAAGACCCTCCTGTGGGACTCAGGAGAGATACGGTGGGAAGCTGTATCGACCATTGTAATTTTAACAGGTTATAATGGAGAATCCATGCTGGGAGAGCATGGCAAGGATGTAGGCCTTTGGTGCCGAACCTTGTAAATCCTTGTGTCCAGTGCCTTTACATTTACTGCATCATTCGTGGAAAGGTGAGAGATACAAGAAGAGTGGATCGAGGCTTTAACCAGCCATAGAGGTTTAATTGATTAAGAATCAATTAGTAAAAAGTTTTAAAGGATCACTGATTCACCCCCTCCCCCTCTCAGTGATTAACACTGATCTGGGCACTTCAAGGCCTCGACAGAGAAATTAAAGTTCGGCATCATGCATTCCATCATTATGAAATTGGTTAGTGATATTGCATGTGATTATTCGATTAGTAGAATATCCATGTGAATAAATCAATGGAATTATTTAATTTTATTTCTACCATATTATGATGAAGTTCAAGTTTAAAAGGCTTTTGTTTTAGTTTTATACATTGCCTTAAATGTTTATGCTTATTTTAGAAAGTTTTCACTGCATTGCTTACCCTTACTGAGCATTTGAGCTCACCCCTTTCTATGTTTTATTTTCTCCCATGATTCCAAGAAGTGTAATGTAATTGATATGGAGGGTTAAGTTAAGGGAATAATGGCATTCATAATGATTATTTATGTTTTTTTTACGTCTTAAAGTGCAAATGTAACATTCATGTATGCGATCTATTTTTCCAAAACAGATAAACTGATCGGTCGTTCGGGACTTGATTCCTTGTAATCATGCCAATGTATTAAAACAATGCACCGACTCTGGCTAACTGGGGTCGGGGCGTTACACTTATAATATTGTTACTCTAATTATTTATAAACAATAATACTTTCACATTCATGTTTATAAATTGAATTTTTGGTATACCCACATAAAATCTTTTATACTAACATTATAGTAGTCCAAACTAAGTTAATCAAAACATAGTTTAGTTAAATGAAATTAAACATAGTTTAAAGAACACCATTTTTAATGAGATGAAGATCATTAAATTGTATTCTGAAATATTTTCAAAATTCTATGAATACCTTAATAATTTTCAAAATCGTGTAATTCAAAAAAAATTACCATAATCAGAAGTTATCTTATAATTTACGATACAAAAACTTTGGAAAACTATGTAGTACTTGAATATTTTTAGTTATTTCACCACAAGGAAAATGGGTATAATTATAGCCATTGGAATCCAACAGTCCCCTAAGGCAATGGTTGAGTTGTAACCTTATAAAAACTTTCCTTAGGTAGTCATAAATTCAAGAAGATTTAATAATAAGGTGCTTGCTATAGCCCTAATTCTCAGTACGGTTTTCAGGATCACGGTGGTGATCTTCTTGGTTTTGACTGGCCTGGGGGGTATTTTTTATTTATTGTGCCTCATTTTTGTATTTGGGGGTCTTCTCGTGGCTTTGATAGGGGTTTTAGTTGGTATAATTGGTTAGCATGATTTCTCTTATGATCTATGTGTATTGTAAACTCTACAATTTTCTTATTTAAATGAAAACCCTTGGGACTATTCGTTTTTTTTACATGGTTGCATTCTAATATAAATTAAAACCATATTATTACTTTCTCATGAGACACATGTTTTGTTATATTGTAATGAAATTCAATCAAAATGAAAACATAAACATATCACTACATGAGGATCAAGTTTTGGGGTGTTACATATAGTCCCCAATGGTCGACTGACTCTATTTTTATAGAACTTTTATGGTATTTGTACACGAAACATGAGTCCTGATATAGTGCTGAAGGAATTAAATGTCTAAGAAGAATTCAGCTTCTTTCCTTTTAGTAACCCACCAGCTTGATCATTTATTAATGATGAAAAAAATTACAATGAGGCAATGTCTTATATGTTGGCATTAAGGGATGGTTTATTGTCGACCTGGTTTAATGGTGAAATTATTTATGTGGATTACATCCCTGACAGGTTTGGTCATCAGTTCAGAAGTCTTCAAAAATAAAACACTTTTCCACCCACGTATGATAGACCTGAGAAACACCCAGTGGTAGTGAGACAATTATGGATTCTATTGTCTTTAGATGCATCCAAATTGTCAATTATGTTACATCTATCAGGTATTTTAATTGGGTTGGAAGCTGGATATGAAAAATCTTGGGCTTATTCATATCATCAAGGGGACATGACAAAAAGAATATATTGAGTGGTATTTACAACTAATGTTGTGCATGGGAATCATGGTAAGAAGTTCAATGTTAGAGATGATGAAGAAGTTTTAGAGGATTCAGATCCTTCAAAACAATCGTGTCGAATGTATACCTAGAACACTAGGGCCAGAGACGAAACACAGTAGATGCCAAGGTGGTCCAGTCTCCACCATCAGAAAGAGATTCCAATTCGATCTATTGATATTTATGAACAAGATGGGAGGCTTGAATAGGCTCACCAATCAAAAGTTTTTTAATATCCTCCGCAACTAACCATACTGAGATTGAGTTATGTGTGAACTTTATCCATTCACCATTGGGATAGTGTAACCCATGATCTTAGAGATGTATGGTAATTCCTCCAGCATGGCATTCGAATACTGGATGTGGGCGACATTAAGGAACCTTCTGATTTCAATCAAGGTAATAACATGGTTAAAGTACAATTGTATATTACAGAGCTAAAGTCTTTATTATATGCAACTGATGAAAAAATCCCAGCCTCCAAATGAATATCTCATATGATGGAATTAGGACTACATGAAAAGGTAATTATTGAACTAGAGGAGGAGTGGGATATTTATGTTAATACTGAGAAATTATTTTCATTTTCTTTTGTCTAAATTCTACATTACCAGTCATCATCATTAATCTAGATGAAATATATTTTTGAAGCTGGAATACAGGGAAAGAAATTACCAACTAGTTCATGGATCACCAAGGTATGGGCCTACAGGTTCTCCCATCGATGAATCAAATGCACCTCCCAAGTCTTCAAAAAAATTTCTAGGAGCGAGAATCATGAATGTGGTAATGGTGGGGGATAACCCTCATCCATTACCCCAAGTTTCTCCTGCCAAGAAGAGTGTCTTGATTTCTCCTCAAGCTTATGAAAATAAATGAAAGGGTGAAATAGTATTAATCCAATTTTTTGGCCAAAGGAGTTTGTATTTATCCTTTTCTCACAGAATTATAATTTTTTCGATACATTCTGGTAATCAAATTTATCTCTTATAACATCTGTATCCCGATCCTCTCTCAAGGGAGTAAGTGCAGATTATTCAGGACCAGATAAGAAACCCCAAGGTAATTCCATGTTCATGTTGATGGATCTTCTATCTTAGAAGATAAATCCTCAAAATATTTAGCTATACCTACTCCTGGCTCCACTGAGAGAGAGAAAATCCATGGTGAGATCAAATTAATTTAACATTAATATTAAAATACTTTCTAATATTTTTCTTTTCAACATATCTCAGATCATTTTCCTTTGCCAATATATGCTTCAATAACCAATACTAATTTTCATATTTCTTTGGATGAAATAGATGAAGACCCAGGGTTGTCTAAAACAAATACCGATGTTGACCCATATCACGAAAGATCTGATGATGTTATACCAATTTAAGAAAAATGGAACATATTGTTAGGGATGCCAATTTGGGCATCATCTAATGTTTGTTGGATACCTTAAATAGTGAGGATGCTATATAATTCCATGTCTCATACACTAATATGGTTGAATCCCTAAATCTAAATATTTATATTCTAGGTTCCATCAAAGAGTTTGAGGATTTTCATGAGGAATTACAAGGACATATGTTATCATTCTTTCACTTTCCAAACATAATTGTTTTTATTTTACTTATTAACTCACATTAAAGTTCATCTTAGGAAACTTTATCTAAATAAAATGTTGCAATGGATCTTTAAGAATGGGGCATTCATATCTATCCTTATTCTATTGAAGTTGGAGAAATACCTAATGAGGGCCACATGTTGAGAGATTTTTTAGATCCTTCAACTATGATAACTAGGATAACTCAGTAGAATGACCCTTCTCAAGAAATATCAACTAAAACTGCTGAAGATGAAAATAATGGGGATTAATCCACTTCGGTGGATTACTTATTATTGGGTAAATATTATTATCTATCTAGATCATACTCTATATCTATCATTTTTAAAAACTTACCATGTTCTTGATTTATCTCTTGGACTTGTCATCTCCCAAAATTAGATTTGAAGGTGACGCTTCTGAGTAGTCTCAAGAATCATCGAGGGTGAAGCTTCTACTATTCCAATAGAAGTAGAACAAGTAATCTCTTTTAGTGATTTGTTCCTGGAGTATATTACACCTCATAAAAATGACTATGATTTAGACATAGACATTCAATATGATTTTGGCATGGCACGTAAGAAGATAGGGCGACATATATGGAGCATAATTGACGAGAATCATTTGGATGAGCTATTATCCCATTTTACAAACTCCCAAAATTATTCTACATATTAGGGTTTGGGGATTTAATTATTGACCAGTCTATGATGTAATTAGAGAGACCATTTGCCTACGAGAGAATGATTATATACTTTGGAAATATTTTGAAACTGCTAAACAGCTCATCAATATTGAGAGATTCCATGCTATAGTTGCTAAGGTAGAGGCATATCATAACAATAAGTCAATCAAAATGAGCCAACAAATTAAATAATCCATGAAGGAGTTCTTAGATCTTCAATAGCGACTAGATATTGTTCATAAAAAACATGAGCAATTGAACCAGATACTAAGAGAAATCCAATTTTAGGGGATAACCACCATTTCGACTACCAAGGAAGCACTTCATGAAGATAAATAGTTTGGAGTTTCATAACATTATCAACATCAGTAGGCAGTTGACATGGCTCATGAGGCCATTCAACAAATGAGAAGTCATATTCATATTTTATTTTAAAACATGATAGAGAGGCTCCATTTTGTGGATGTTCCTCTTATTTCATATGAATGAATGAAAATTTTCCTTCAATCATATACACATCATTCATGCCCTATTTTTCTTTTATTGTAATATTAAAGGTAATAATGATGATGAATTTTTTAAACATCAACCCTTCATGTTACATAATCTTGATTACAATGACAATAATGGGGGTGCTCTGAATTTTCTTATTAAGCCAAGGGTATTAATGAGTATAATTTGATTTTTACTAGGGTTATATTGAGAACACCAAAAACATTGTATCTTTTGACTTTCTATTTCTCAATGTTTACTAAATAATAGAAAATGTACATTTAGTGAGCTAGGACTCTATTTTTGTTTAGAGGTCCCTTTACGTGTTCTCAATCTGTTGAGTACCACGTCTCTTGTAGTTGGTAGTTTAGAGTCATGTATGTTTGACTACAAAGGGTTAGTGTTTATGGTGGAACATCATTGACCTTAAATTTTGAAACTAGATCCCAAAATAGACTAAATGGCTAAGAATTGATATAATATTCTTTATATATTTCCTAGTGGAATCATGAGCCATGATTTTTTATGGTAACCAAATTTTAAACATGTGCCCACATAATGGGATTCTCTTACAAGGATGAAGTTACCATTATTTTACCAAACTGTAATGGGAGTTGAGTTATTTAAGTCGAACTTGGTAATATGATGCATATCCAAATAGTGGAATCTTTTGACTAAAAGGCTTATTATGTAGGAAAATGTTATGGAAGGCCACCTAGGGGCACATAATACATAGATATGAAAAATTGTTATTAGAAATTTTGTAGTTTAGTATTGATAGATAGGAAAAAATATGATTTGGGTGAATCAAGACCATAGTGGGTGGTTTTTTCAATGAAAGTAATTTAAATAATAAAGGGATATTATATGCCGACATATGTCATGAATAAGAAAATCACTTCTAAAAAATTTTGGTGTATATGGAATGGTTAAAATTTGTCTGAAAGGGGAATTTATGATATAATATTGATCTATTTTAAGTCATGTTGTGAGGACATTATGCTTGGAAGCTTTACATCATCTAGTGAGGACATTGTACTGTGTAGTTTTAAGTCATACAGTGAGAACATTGTACTTTGCAGTTTCAAGTCATGCAGTGGGAACATTGTTTCGATTTAATTTCAGGTCTTTAGATCTGAAAAAAGGTATGAGACTCTCCCAATTTCTTGATAATTTGTTTGGAAAAATATTACCATATTCAGGCTTGGAAGGGAAATTTGTAAATAATTTTTTGGAAATTTCTTGATCGGAAGAATGATATAGGAAAAGCGCTAATGATATTTTAGGAAGTCTCTTCCATGAATGAAGTTACCATTCTTTGACAAACCTATTATGGGGGATTTATTATGAAAGTCTAACTAGGGAATATTCTGTATAGTCAAATTGTCACATCTTTTGACCGATATGCCTATTATGTCAGAAATTTTTATACATGGAGACTTAGGGGAACATAATACATATTCAGGAAAATTTTCTCTAAAGAATTTTAAAATTATTTAGCTAAAACCTAAAGAATGTTTATGGAGATTCAAATTTTCCAAAGCATAGTGTTTGGATTATTGAGAAAGGTACCAAAATTTAGATAGGGTATTTCCAATCATGATTTACAGTGAATCAGAGGAATATGGTTTCTAAAAAGTTATGACACAAACTTAGGGAGTATAGTGTTTTTAGTTTGAGGTCATACAACTATGACCTGAAATAAAAAAATGATATGGGATCATGTGACCCAATTTAATTTCATATTTCTTTAAACACAAGGAGATAGAGATGTGTAAATAGTGGTATTGAAGACTTTCAGATCGAGAAAAATTAAATAGGAAAAATATACATGAATGAATTTTTTAGAATATAGATTCTTATATATTGTCATCATAGTTTGAAGGGGACAAAGACACTATAACCCAGAATGAAATTACCATCATTTGACAAACCTGTTATAGGGGATGTATTATGCAAGGACAACTAGGGAATATTCTAAATATCCAAACAGTGGAATCTTTTAACTGAAAGGCTCGTTGTGTAGGAAACTTATCCAAGGCCATCTAAGGGGACGTACAACATAATCATTCAAAAGATTTCTTAGATATTATAAACTCAATCACCAGAAATAGTATGTATGATTATGAATATATAAAAATATTAAATATTTATAGTGTGAAATATGGAAGGATGTTTTGCTCAATGCACACGAGAAATATTTTTATTAATATTGGAAATGGTTTTGAAGTCCATTACATTAATCCTACTCATATGTAAAAAATAATACATTATTTGTTTTCATTGAATCAATATAATGTTATGCAGTTTTTAGTCATGTTGTCTGGACATTGATAACCTCATAAGAAATTGAGACACATTATTTATAGAGAGAATCCTTTTACCCAATTCCTAAGTACAAGTTATCTATGCTTGGTGTGAGAAACAAGTAGCAGTAAGGTTTTATTTTATAATACAAAAGTTGACACAAATGAAGAATAGGGGTATTAGAATTAAATGTATTTTATCTTCATGAGGTAATGATGAAGATGAACTGATGTGAATAGATAGCAATTTTGTTACTAGACTAAGGGATAAAACACAAGTGTAACTATGTGTCATGTTAGAGGAATGAGTCAAGACATACATTGTTCTTTAAACAATCCCAATCCATGTTTCATTCTTATATAAGTAATAAAACAAATTTTTTTGATATCATTTCTAGGACTAGGATCAGTGATTTGGGTGTCTCTACATATCTCATACAGTATAGAATCAAACTGAATGTAGTTCTTGAAACATTCATCTCCCACACCAATCGAGTTTGACATGGGAGATAGGGGATTTTTGACGCGTTCTAGAAGAACAGTTTAACTTAAGACACAAAATGGTATAAATATCAGACCATGTATATTAAAACAACACCCTGTATATATCTGATTCATATATAGGAAAATAAAAGAAAAAAAATTCTGTTTGTGGCTGGGCTGAATATTGGATATCCAGGTGTCTCTTTTTATCTCAAAAAGACGAGAATCAAGCCACACATAGTTCTTAAAACATGGTCCCTATGAAGATCTGACTCAGACATAGGTATGATAGAGACTCATGTGCCACTAAGGAGTAGCAATGATGCCAATAATTCTTGCTTATGGGTGCTCCTAACGTCAAGTAGATAAGAAATTAGATGTACAGTTTAATGTCAGGTAACGAGGACAAATGATGTCATACCATTTAATATTGTGCGACAAGGACATAGATTCTACAAATTTTATAATCATTCATCATGGATATTTATTATTTTTATATAGTTTAATTTCTAGATACTAGGAATTTGTGTTATGTAGTTTAATGACTTTCAATAAGGACATTGTGTTTTGTGATTTAATGTATTTCATTAAGGACATTTATGCTGTTCAGTTTTCATTCTTACAGATATTATGATATGTCCAATTACACAAAGTATTTCTTCATGAATATCGCATTGGATAGAATTGTAATAATCTCTCTATCCATTGAGATTAATGAATAAGCTTCATTTGATTGGAACTTATGTATGGAATAAGGTACTTCCCACATTGGATCATGATTTGATGTTTTTATTCCTAGTATCATTGGAGTCCGGAGGACCAATACCAATTTTCCTTGATGAAATGAATGGAGTAAAAATTTCTTATTAAAGGCTATGACTATTCTATTTTTATAGTTTTTTAAATTATGTAATGTATTAAATATTTTTTCCATCGAATCATTCTACCTCATAAAACTATTTTTTAGACCTCTCATATGTAGACAAATAATCTCAGATTACAATTCCAATTGATGTTAATTGAATTTCAATTGAAAAAACTACATATGTTATACAGACTAATGAATAAGGGGTTTCCTGGGTGGGATTACGAGAAGTAATCTGATAAGCCCATAAAGCATGAAAATTTTTATCAGTCCAAGATTTCTTTTCTTTATCCACCATTATTGGGAGTACATTTGATAAGGTCTTATTGAAAGCATCTTTTGTCCATTGGTTACCGCATAATAGTGAGATTAATTTTTGGATTTGATATTATTCTCCTGATATAAATTTTTTATGTCAACATAATATAAATTGGTTTCATTTTTCATCAATATAGTATGAGGAACACCAAATTTGGTGATGATGTTAGTTTTGACAAAACTAACAATGCTTTCGGATCTGTCTTCTTTGAGAGGAATTGCCTCTGACCATTTAGATATGATGTTAGTAGCAGTAAGAATATACATGAGCTACATAGCCATAGCTAGATGATAAGGGGCTACTATATCCATTCCCCACGTGGAAAATAGCCAGGATTATTTAGTTGTATGTAACAACTTTGGGGGTTGATGGATGATGTTGGTATGCACTTGGAAGGGATGAAATTGTTTAGTGAAATTTGTGCAATCCTACGTCATTAAAGGAAAAAAGTATCCAATCCTTAACATTTGATCAGAATTCTCATTCCCATACTCCTAAGCACCATAATCTATTGAATTTACTTCTTTCACGATAGCTACAGTTTCTTCTCTGACAATACATCTGAAGAGGTTTTAAAAAATCCTAGTTTTTAGAGGATCTTCTGGTGGTCTAGACTATCATAAAGAGTAAAATTGTTCTCTAATCATCAGAAATTTTCTTTTTCAGTCCTATCTAGTGGAAGTGCTCATTTTTGAAGGTATTCCATTAAGGGTGTTCTCATCCCATGGTATGTCCATATGCTCAAAATTATGGCTAATATCATTAATTTCCTCAATTCTAGTTTGAAATAATGGTGTGACCATATGAATATGGGTATACTGATGAATTTATCATAATAGTTTTGATCTACCAAGACAGTATCTACATTTACCAGTGCATCAGCTTGGGCACTTTGTGATCGTGGAACATAGGAAAATGGTGGCTCTGAAATAAATTCATCCATTAATCCTCTGACATAATCACATAAAGGTATTAACTCTTTATTTCTGATAGAATAATCCTCATTGAATTGACTTATTACCAATTACGAATAACCTTTCACATTCATGTGGTTAACTTTTACTTGATGTTCAAATTCCAGACCTGCAATGAGAGCTTGATATTCTGTTTCATTATTGGTACCTCCTTCTTACAACAAGATGGAATATGGAAACATTGCCTTTTTGGGGAGCTATGTACAATTCATATCCCATCTTTGTTGAGTTTAGAGTTTTTCATTCCCTTCCTGTTGGAATCTTTTAAGCACAATCAATGTACATTTTCCATGTTTGGGAACTATCTTGAATAATGAAGACCGTTTCATTATGTAGATTAGTATTCAATGTTGTATCCTTTGTAGATGGGTGTTCAGAAAGAAAATAGTCTAGATCTTGTCAATTTATTTCCTTTTAAGGAAAAAACTAGATATCGAACCATTTCAAAATAACTTCCCAACATGCCAGATTCCTGGTAAAAATTGGACGACTAAAAGATATATTTTAGCAGGATAATATGAGACACCAATTGGACCTCATGATGTTGCAGGTAGTGCCACAATTTTTGAAATGGAATGTTTAATGTCAGGCCTCACTTTTCAATACTTGAATATCGAGTTCTGCATAATGCATGTTTGACTGAGATAGTAAAGGTTTTTTTTCATTCCCAGCATCGTTCTTTGGTCTTGAATGGTACCCAGTGATCATTATAAACCTGTCACATAGAGAATAAGTGGTTCTTCCTTCAATAGGTGGAATTAATACTAGTAGAATCAATATATATTTCTTGACAGTATCAAATTCTTCTTGGTAGTATTCAGTCCCTTGATATGTGACTCCCTTCTTCATAATCTGGTGAAGGGAAAGAACTAGCCAACCAAATTGGGAATAAAGTGCTGATATAGGCCAATTTTAATTGGTGTCCTCATAATTCATTCAAATTTTGAGGAGGTGACAAGCACAATTTTTTTTTTCCTAATGATCAACTTTAATACCACGATAGAGTACAACTAATCCAAGGAACATTCCTGGGGTTACCATAAAATCATATTTCAATGGGTTCATCTTCAAACTATGTTGCGGATGTTTATTGAATATTGTCTCTAGATAAGCCATGTGATTGGATAGTTTTCTGGATTTTACCACCAAATCATGAAAATAACATTCAATAAATTTTTCCTATGACAGGTTTTGATGATATGGTTCATGTCATGCTGATATGTTGCGCCTGCATTATTTAAGCCAAAGGACATTACCCAATAGAAAAATTTAACTTTGAGGGGCTCTGAAGGCATTAGATTCTTCATCCTCTAGGGTCATACTTATTCGATTATACCAAGAGTAGCCATCTAGGAAGTGGAGGTATTCATAGCCAGTGATTGTATTGATTAAATGCTATGTTATCAGAACCAAAACGTCATCATTAGGAAAATTCAGATTATGATATCTAAAATCATTGAAAACTCTGATTTTTCCATTCTTCCGTTTCACTAGACAATGTTGGATAGCCATTTTGGATGTTGAGCCACCCTGATAAAGTTATACTTTATAATATTATCAACTACAACATCAATTTTAATGGCATGAGTTGGGTGAGTTCCTCTTATTGCTTTCTGGAATCCTCAATGTTCTTCTGGAAAACCCAAATGATATGTTGATACATCTGGATTAAGACATAGAATTTCTATATAATTCCAAGAAAAGTTTATCTCTATGTTGATTTAGAAATGAAATATACACCCCTTGATCTTTAGAAGTCATGGCCACAATAATTAGAGTGGGGTGTGGATATTCTTCTATACTGAGCTTTTTTTTCACTGAGCTCATCCACCTTGGTAGAGATACCTTCTTCAAATGATGGAGGAGAATCTCTGAGATCTTCCACTTCTTCTTAATCTTCCTTTTTCTTCAAATAATCTGTTTCTACTAACATATTAAATAATAAAGAGAAACTTCTAGAGCAATTAGAGGTTTCAGTATTTGAATATCCTAATGGCGAGGCCATCATTTCAGACCCCACTGACGACGAAGGGTCATCCTAGGGTGATAAAAAGGATATTATGGATTGTTAAACAACATAATTGCATTACTATATCATTTCTAAAACTTCTTCGTTTATGATTGATGAACTAAATACTTGCCGAAGTTCAATGGATGAAATCAAGACAAATCCTTTTACGCTTTCACCACTGCTTGGTGAATCAATAATTTCTCCCATGTTGTCAGGCTTAATTAACGCAATAGACATTATGGATATTACTGTATAAATGCATGGATTTGGATTAAATTTTCAATTTGATTGATAGTTAACACATAATTTATACTCAAATGTTTGAATCGGTTTTCTAGGATCTTTTCCAAGCCATTCAGAGCATTTATTCCAGTTATGTTCTTTGTCATATACCTCATTCCCTTCGCATGATAAAATTATCCCACAATGTATTGAGATTCACATATTTTAAATGGATCCTTTCAATAAAAAGTGTTCCAGTTTTACCATTTAAATGGTACAAGAGACATTGATGGTATGAAAAAGGTATTGTTGCGTGTTGAGGTAGCTTATGGCCTTCTAGGGAGAATGTTGAAGACTGTGTCCTAACAAACAACCATAAAATATGATTCAGACACAAGATATCCGAACTATGTTATGAGTGTAATCTCTCCTAGAGGTTCTTTTTCATTCTGATCATTTCCTTGAAAAATTAAAGTAGAATGATATAAGTCAGATTTTGTGAGGCCCAATCGAAGATGTGTATAAATAGAAATGAGTTTGAATCTCAAGACATTATCAATAATGGCTTGTCGGATGTCTATTTCATTCCCCATTGTAGATAGATACAATGGCCTAATATTTCTAGGTACAAAATCATCTTCATCCTCATTCGTAAAAGATATAACTGCTTGAAATTATGCAGGATCATTCTCTATATGGTAAATCTCACTAGCAACAACATTGGTTTCAAACTCTTGACGGAATGACAAGGCCTCAATAAGTGCTTCTCGAAGATCTTTTGACATATTCATGGAATCCAAAATTAAAAAGTTGACCGGTACATGTTCTAGTTGTTTCAAAACATCATACTTTTGGTCCAGAAGTTTGTGTTTCCCAGTATTGAGATGTGGTTTTGCAGGTACCTTGGAAGTTGATTCTCCTGAGGTAGATATACCCTGTGTCAGAGCAAGAGCTGAAAATACTTCTATATTTGGTAGATTCGACTAACTAGGTCTATCTACATAATTATAGGAAGATGGTGGGACCTTTAATTTTTTATCCAAACTAATCATGTTAGGAACAAATCGGTTGTGGGTGAAAGAATCTTATTTTTCTTGTTCAGCTCACTGAAGGGCTCTCCCATGAGCTTCTACCGCATATACGGTTCTAGCAGGGGTAGAGTTAAAATAGTAGCTTCTAGAATACACAAATATTACCCTATATCCTTGACCGTGACCACTTCCTCTATTTCCTCAGTTAGGTACATGGAACTTATACTGATTATAATCAATATCACAATTGGAATAATGATCTGTTAAGTGGTAAACATTGAAGGAACCAAAGATAAGTTCGTTATCTGAAAAAGAATCCACCTGACAAGATGGTTCTGATGGTTCCATTTGTTGGGTCAGTGCCCATGCTTTAGAAATTGATGGCATGATATATTCTAGAGTCAAAGACAACTATGCGATAGACACGATATTGTCCACTTTGGACTGCGCTTTATCCTTCTGATCAGGTTGCTTCTTTGAGGAATAACCTTTAAAGGACGGATCATTTGATTAAGGTGGTATTTTTTATGGGATAAGTAGTAAAAGGTGAAATTGGTTTTCTCAACTGTGTTCATAAAATGGAATTATTTTGGTTGATCATTTTCATGATCATCCAACCATCATATTTCATTGCATTTTTACTTTTGATTTCCTTCCATTCGGTTTCTTCGTCTGGATTAGTAAAAGTAACACTTGATACTTGGGTTGAACAAATTTTCAGTTTTACTTTTCCAGAATCTACAATTTTTTGTAAGTGGTCTTCGAAAACAAATAACTCTTGAATGTTATTCCCTAACATCTGGTGAAAGGGACAACAATTCATAAGATCTTCATCTCCATACTTGTGTAGTTTTATCGGCCTTGTCAACTGAACAAAATTATTTTCCAACACTGAGATGATGTAACTGGGAACTTGTTCATTCCCTAAAGAATAAAAATTTTTCTTTATCACCTAAAACTGTTTCTTCCGTTAATCTATTTGATCATATTGAAGTGGTGGTCATTGATGATGATTCATGGGCCGCAGAGACCTTTGATATGATGATGGTTTTTATGTGGAACCCGGTACATGTGCTTTCTTGAGTGTGACTGTAGCAGCCTCTACATTCCCTGTTCTCCTTCCCTGAGCTGATGGAATTACATGAGTTTTATCTTTTGTTTCTATAATGGAATATTTAATCTATTAATAAATTTAAGCAAGGCCTTGATTCCCTCAAGTGTATTTCCCAGGGATCAATAGTGTGCATAACTGATCAAATTGATTTTACACCCAAATTGGAATCAATCCTTTTTGAGTGAGTTCTATATTCAAGGAATATGTTAATCCTTTCCATCATGAAATTAAATCTGAAAATCTTTCATTTTACTTTTGTTTATAGTTTGTAAGATAAAAAAATTTCATCTTCAGCAGCATTGAGCTAAATTGAAGAAGAAATTTCTGATAAAGATCTTCCCATCCAGTAATTGATCGAGATTTAAAACATGTATACCATACAAAATTTGGTCATTGTAATGACTCCAAAAAACACCAATGATTTACTACTTCTTTTTGTTGAGGTGTTCCCATTATGGAACCACAATGATAAATGAAATGTGTTAAGTGTTGTTCCAGATCTCGTGAACTATTAAATATTGGGAATGTGGTAGTCAAAAAAATTGGTGGGGGGATAAGATCTACCCATTCAGGGTAAGAATTATTTTATGGATGAACTGGAACATGTTGTTCTTATATGGTTTCTAATAGAGTTGTTAATTCCTCAATTATGTCATAACCACTTTTGGGAATATTCAGATGAGCTGGGACATATATAGGTACAGTAGCTGGATCTTGAACTGGTGAAATGACAAGAAAAACTACTAGTGGTGGTGATGGTATTTTCCTGGGATAACCATTGGGAACATTCTTATAAGGATGTCTTTGATCCCACCTTGGTTTTGTAACTGATTAGGGGGATTCCTATTCTACATCAGTAGATATCACAAGTCCTCTTTTTTTAGGAACATTTACATGATGTTCAAGTTATGGATCTACCTGAGGAGTTTGTCATGAAGAAATGATGCTTTGAAGTAGCTCTGTATTTATTTTTCCAACTCTTTTATCTCATATTCTTTCTGTGAAAATATCTCTTCACATGAAATAGATTGACCTTCTCTAGTGGAAAAGCGATATGCAATTTGACTTTTACCATTCCAATTGTTAGATTCCTTTCGGAGGGGTGGGAGTATGTTATTTGATGGAATACCTAGATTATGTTTAATCCATTGATTTCGAGTATGTACAACTTATTCATTTGCTTCATTATGAACCGTATTATGGATAATAAATCCATCTTTTGATTCCCCTAAACTAGACTCATTTTATAGAGGATCTTTTGTAATGGTGTTAATAACATTCACTAATTCATAATACATTGATGGAATATTGTCAGTATCATTATAAGATTGTCTACTTCTATATCATCCATTATACTCATCTCTACTATATGATGGATTCTTAGGAGTTATTTGATGGAAAATAACCATAAGGGAATCCTCTGATTGTTCAGTTGTGTGCTCTCTTTATGGCTTCTTCCCTAATGGGGATAAAACTGACTTTAGTGAGGAGGGGATTTTAGATGTGAAAAGGCCCCCAGACCTATAGGCCGGTGTTGTTCTTGTTATTTTCCTTCAATCATTTGAACTTTCATTATTGAATTTGAAGGTTGAATTAAAAAATCTCATAGACCTACAAGTTGGGTGTCTTTTGAAGTTATATGGATGATATTTGCGAAGGTGACCTTTTGAGTTTTTTATTTTTGGTTCGGAAGTTAGTTGGGTACATTATCCCACAACCACTCAAATCACCTGTTTTTGAAGATTGATGTTCAATTTCAAACATTTTCATTATTTGAGAGCTAGAATCCTCTAAGAGGAAGACCTTATGAGGATTCTTATATGCTTGATGTAAAAGTAGCTCAACCACTTCTTTTCACTGGGCCTAACTCTGATGAGTGGTAGTTTAGGCCTATTTTGAGCGTACATTTGATTACATAAAAAATTTGTTGATTTTATCCGACTTTGGGAAATAAAATTTCATCCCACAACATTTGGTAGGATTTTATGATTCTGGAGTGTAGTTAAATGAAATTCTCCATGTGCACCCCATATTCTGATACGAACACCCAATGGGGTGTCATACATTAACTAGCATAGAACCTTTTGAGTGTTGATCCATTCACACTAAAAGGTTCTCCACTTCTTTTCAACCATTGGATGTCAGCAAACAGAGAAAGATGCCAAGAAAATTGTCGATTGAAACCCTTTTATTACCTTTACATGATTTTGATATTCATTATATGGTAATAAATTGGTTTTCAAATGATGAATATTCTGCCATAATTTTTGGTGGACATCATGAATGAAATATTCTGCCATCAATTATTGAGTGTTATATTGGGAATTTTTCAAAGGCCAGAACATGAAAAGTATTTCTCTTTTATCCTACTGTTTTCTCAGGTTTAATATATCTTCATTATATTTCACTATAGGTTTATCAACTTGGGGTGACCAATGTCGGTACTTTGTATTTGAATAAAAATGACCCAAGGGAGGTTCAGTGAATGAACATTCACTTATGATGTATTCTGGTTGGGAAAATATTTCACTTATTAATGAAAAGGCATAAAACATGACTCTCCTTGTATAGGAAAGTACCTAGAGATAAGAGGGATTTTTCATTAATAAAATATCAATTATATAATTATTTTGAGAATTGGAAAAACTACAATGGAGAGAACATTCGATGTGACTGCCATCAGAGGGAGGACCACCATGGGAAATTAGAGTATGGGATAAATCCTCTTGCTCATTGTTCTCCTGGCCAGATGGAAGGGTAATCATGGCTCTCATATAGAGATAGGATATCTATAATGACCAACCGTTCATGAAGAAATCCTTCATGATGAAGTTTTCGACAAAGAACATTATAATTAATGCTGCCACTCCCATGTTTGGGTAATGAAAAGGTTGGATATTGTGCTGCAGTAGAGAATTGCATGAGGGATTCAATAACTCTAGCATTAAGAGGATCCAAATCGCATCTTGACACTTTATATTACAATGGTGATTGGAGATACTACTTCGTGGATGTTATCATAATCATAGTTTAGGCCACTTATTGGGAGAATCAGTTATCATGGGTAAGTTTATGTGCCTGCCTTGGAGTGGACACCAGAATGGACCGATTAAATCCAATTGGAATGAGTGTATGTTCTCGATCTTATGACTGTATGATATAGGAGAGTATACCCCATAACCCTCCTAGACAAGAAAAAATGTTTTTATCTTCTCTAGAATGGCATTCCAATGTGTCATCCTAGGTGCGGGGATAGATTTATGTGTCTTTTCCAACATTACTACTGAAGTAGTTGTTATAATATTCTGGCATGCTTCTAGAATATGGGAAGAGATTTTGGTCTACCCTTTCACCCTTGATAAGATTTGTTTGGTGAAGTCAGCATCCAAAATGGGAATATACATCCATTCCATATCAGGAATAGATGTATATTCCAACTCCTGTCCTCTTTTTCCTATTTATTAGTATTGAAAGTACTCATGTATGCGGGTAGAGAGTTGAGTTTTCCCCAAATAATTCATCAGATCTTTCCAACTGACTTCTCTGGATGCTGCCAAACAAGGCTATTGGAAGGATTAATGAATTCTGGAAGAAGTATGTTCCTATTAGTTGTTTTCTATCAAGAATGGTTGTTGTGTTTACTTCAATACTGTTAGATGAGACTGCTGTTATAATTGGTGACTGTAAGCATTTGTATCTTCCTGTTTACCAGTTTCCACAACATTTTCAAGGAGGGATTATTTAAATGCCTTCATATGAGCCGGCAGAATGGTTAATAGTTTGTAAAAATGTGTATGTGTCTATTCATAGTACTCTATCAGATTTTCCTAGCATGATTAGTAGGTTGCTTCTAGATAAGTCTTCTACGCAATTGAATTTTGAATGACATGTGTGTGTTCCCACTCATTTTTCACCATAATGATAGGTTGATGGACTTCTAATAAGGGGTCCATGGTAATAACTTGGTCCCTTTTGATTGGATGTTGTCCCTGGTGGTTTATCTTACAAGCCCGAGTCTGAGAGACCTGGGCCGAACGTCCAACAACAACACCCCCATCATGTTGGGGGCTCTCTACAACATGATTCTGCTAGTGGTGATTGTGGGGGGTAGTCCTCATGAAGGACCCATTCATCCTTTAATTGAAGCCATGAGTGACTTCTTGAACCACCTCCATGTTGTATGGGAGGTACTGATTAATGTGTTATAGGGATAAGATCCTGAAATAGTTGAAGACGGTGGTTGTAAATTCCTAATTCTTGATCATTAGTCATCGTTGGTCAAAAGATCTAGGATTGTTATTAACCTATAGAGCTTTTCGTGTAGCCATAAAGGTTGGGATTGTACTGTGATGACTCTACTCCTTTACTATAATGTTGGAGTCCCAACGTTGATGATGCTGGGTGGGTGATTAAATCTTTCCTATGGATGATGATCCAACCTGAGTAGTGGTCAGGAAGTTCATAAAAGCTGTCGTGAAAAATCCATTTTCGACTGAAGGGAGTTCTGAGAAAAAAACGGAGACAAAAATAAAATCCATTAAAGAGACATCTTTTAGATGGATACATGCATGATTGATTCCTTTTTTTTGCCTTTATCAATTGATAGGGTCCTGATAGGTAGGGTATATTATTAACTTATTTAAGGATTCACATATGGTTCACCATTATCTTTTGTAGTTCCATGAAATAAGTGTTTTAGATTTAAGAATCAATGATTCCTGGTGGTTTCCATTGTTTTTTTTTTCATGAATCTTAAGAAAACCAACAGTTCATTCTTCAAAAGGTACCTACTTTCCAAATGTAGACATTAGTTATGTTTGAACATTACAATAATTTGGAACATGCATTGGTCGAGAGGATGGAAGGTTGGACTCATCACACCCTTTTTGGGGGTATTATTGTCTACTCTGGTACTCTCTCTATAAGTTTAATATATTTTTATGAATCCTTTTTAATTCACAATGAATAAAATTAGTTTCCCTTGGAATTTGAAATAAATTATTAATATGTAAAAAAATTAGAATCATTGGTATTTTCTAAAGGTTCTTCCTTAATGGAGATATCTGTATGTATTCGAGGTTCTTCATCAATGGTATCCTCTCATATACTATTTAAATATTCTTTTAATCATCATTATGATGATACTGGTCTTTAAGACACTCATTGGGGCACTTTAGATTTTATTATTGTCTAGGGAGATGAATGTTTTTTACATCATGGGATCGCATCCATAAAATACGCTACCTATGTATCCCTGTGAAAAGAATCAAAACCTTTGTAGTTCGGTGCCACTTATTGGGACACATCATAAATTTTAGGATCATGTGATAAGTACGTATCCATACAGTTTAATATAATGTGGTATAGTCATCTGTGAGAAAGGTGTTTAGTCAAATTTTGGAGTGGGACTTATGCCTATGCAACCCAAGGAACATGGAAAGAATATGGGTTTCCAAGTAATATTAGACAATGTTGGGAATATGGCCGTAGGAGAATAGGTTTGATTTGAAGTGATGGATTTGAATCTCCAGGAGGCCTCCAACAAATCTCATGTTGTTGGGAATCAATGCCCACATAGTTTGATAAGTCTCGGAGGATATTATATTCCGTTGAATGATATGAGTTTGGGATTACTTTCTGAAAAGGATGCCTTTGTGTTTTGGGGGATTAATTTGAGGATTATTCTTTAGGTGGATGCCCAGATTAAGGGAATTAGGGTTGGATTCCTGAAAAGGATATCCAATGAGCTCGATCCCTAATAAAGGCTTCCTACGTATCCTATTTTGAATAGGAATTAGATTTCTCATAGTTAAAGTATTTGTGAAAATGTTGTGATCATGAAAAATATCTTATCACAAGTGTGTAATGATTTGTGTGAGAAAAAAGCCGATTTCAAAGATGGTACAAATGAACCCACACTTTTCATCCTCCGCTGGTGGAAAATGGTTCACCTATGATGGCTAGGGTGGAAGAGTTCAAGGAAAACCAAGAAGAGGGTGAGGCGACTGGCCTTCCCTCTATTCATATTACATTAGAAAAGGGTCCAATGAAAGGAAGATGGGATGAAGGTTAGGGTCTTATATAATGATGGATTCCCTAATATTGATCTTGGTTGGGGGGGGAGATTTTTCTTTTTTGGTATGGAAAATCAAGTGTGAACCTAACATTCCCAACCAGAGCTCTAGAATTATGGCTCATTGAGAATGGAGAGGTCAGGAACCAAACCCTAATCATCCAAACTGGGAACATCCCCACACTCTTATTGGGATAAAGGTCCATGTGACTCTAGATATACAAACCCACAGATGTTCCATGAATACTAACCCCGTTTTGAAACAATTGTGATAATATTCTTAATACGGCAATACTAACCCAAGTAGAAGCTATGTATATGTGCCTTTCCCAATGGATAGATAAGTCAGGAGGTTTTCTGGGAGTCTTCAACGTATTACCTTTTAGATAAAGAACGAAGGAAGGAGATACCCTGCCAAGAATGGCCTTAAAGAGGGTAATTATGTTTGTCTGTTGTCCTTATACAATGTTTATTTTCATAGGTACTTCATTCATGTGTGCCTCCAAGGTACCGCACGTTGATGCGTTGCGCAGCTGTACCACTCATGTGTGCCACACAGGTTTGTATGATGAGAGAAGAATATATTTCATGTAGGGGAACCAATACTATGTAAAAATTGTTAAAGAATTTCAGAACATGTTTATTATTTTTAATTATATATTCTCTCATGTTTTAGAGAGGCACCTAAGACAATTTGAGGGATATGGGCGATAGAGCAACACAATGGGAGCTTTAGAGAGTCTATCAGTTTTTTCTATCTTTAGAATGGGAAGACCAAGGGTCATATTTATTTGAATTAATTGGGACTATTATAATGAATTTTGTCCGCATAGGTCCTCTATGTAGGACCTCTACATAGGTCCTTCACATAGGGGTGCATAAAAAATGTTGTCTCGTACGTCTGCCACGCAGTTCTACCACGCAGGTCTGCCGCACAGGTCTTTGTGAGGGTTTAGCTTTCCTTTGAATTCTTCAAACCTTGCCTTATGATTTTGAAATTTCCATGGCTATATTCATAGTCATTTTTGTATTCTTATATAGTGTAAAAATGTATCAGATGAGAAGGATTGAAAAACTCAATTTTGGTCAGATGGGAAAAATCACATGCCTTCGCCCTAGATGATCGACCAAAGGGGATTGGTTATCAGGGTTCCACATGAATTGTAATGGGATTATCTTATAAATATTCCCTATCATGGTAAGACTAGCTGGGGAATTAAACATTAATCCTCATATATGAATCATGAACCTAGATCAAAGTGTAAATTTTGACATCCATATTTGTTCCTTGTGAATTATATGACAGTCTATTGGTTTAAGAAATTCTAATAAACTTTTAATGCCTCCAACATATATATTGGAGTGCCTTAGTAAGAATTATGAGGCCCATGATCAATATTTGAAGAAAGGTGTGAACGCATGTTAGAGGGTTTCCATGAAACTAAATATCCTTTTTAGGTGGATACTCTTCACTATTTTCCTTATCTACGACCTCATTCTATTATTCATTTAAGAGATTCAATATAATGAAATTAACCATATATGTAAAACCCAGAAATTTTATGAGAAAGATTCTTTTTAATTTATTTGATGTCTTGTGTTGTACGCTACACCAAGATTATATTGCGCTATAGACAACACCATACTCTCTTGTAGTATACACAAACACTATTCTTGGATTGTGTTTCACACAAGAGGGACCTTCCTCGATAGCGTGTGTCGTACGCAATACTGAGTTTCACTAAACAATGTATATTGATTTAATATTATTATGAACTGGCCGTTATGAAACTTATTAACTAAATTTTTAATTTTATAACATTATTAATCATCATACACATTATCTAGAAAATCGTTTGAGAACAAAATATATTTTTCATGTAAAATAAGTATTTTATAAAAAATGCAGTTTTGCCGCCTTTTGATAGCACACCCACTTTGAATCTAGTTTTTTACATGTTTCTAAGTTCAATTAGACAAAATAAAAAACATATTTGAAATAAGTATATAAAAACTTACTTTGGATAAATTATTCATATTATTCTGATAACTTTCATATTTTGATGAATAGCAAAAACACGCTATATTTTAATTGAAAACAACTTTTTTCATCGCAATAATTTTTATGGTTAGATTATCTCTTTAGTTGGATTTAAAGTGTAATTAAAATATATTTTTACCATTTAATCCAATGTTGGTCATTGGAATTAATTTCACTTTGAAATTTGACATAAACAAATGTCGATCTTTTAATATTTCTGTTTCATAAAAACACGCTATTTATTTTGATAATGGGAATTAATTTTCTAATTAATTAATTCCACTTCTATGTTTTGAATTTTATATAATAGAAATCATTTTTTAATTCGGAATATCATATATAGCTTAGGATGAATTTTTGGTATTTTTCTGAAAAACATCAATTTTGATGAATAGTGATACCACTTAGTGGTAGTTAAAAAACTGACTGTTTCATTTAAATGAAATTTAACCACTTCTGTAAATTGAATTTCTAAAATCTAACATACATGATTGTTATCAAAATTTAAAATTTGGTTCAATAAGATGAAAATATTTTTTGGTGAATAGTAACTTTTGACTTTTATTTACCACGGTTAAAGGTAAATAGGGTAAATCAAGGTTAAAAGAATATTATAATAATTCAAAATTGCCTTAAAACATGTCCTAGACTTATTGGATGTGTAGTGGCAGACCATGGGCATCCTTGGGTCGATTTTTGGACCCCACTGAGCCACTTGGTAGTGATAATGAAAATTTGGAATAATTAATTTAATGTAAAGACGAAATTGACATTAACAAACATCTTTTAGTAATTAATTTTTATAAGGGGTTATATAAATTTTAATTTCGACTATAAATATTCATTGGAAAGCTAAAACGATTTTATATATTAGGGTATTTTTTTTATAATTTTTAGACATCAAATAAATTAAATTATTTATGACACAATAAAGATGCAGTATTTACCTCATTAATAAATGATTTAAATAAATAAGATTATAGTTATTAAAATATTATCCAAAACATTTCTAATTCTGATTATATGATTTTATTTCGACCATGAGTCGCCTTATCTTCATCTTTAAATATTTTTGGACATTTTGAAACCGAATATAATTTTATAATAAAATAATATTTTCACCCTTTCCAAAGGTGCCCTTCTCCTCCCTTATAAAAGGTCACATCCTCCCTCTCCTCTATAAAAAACATTGAGCCTTCAAGCTCGGAAAAACCTTTCCCATTTCCATTATCAAAATCCCAAGAAACATATTAGATGTTATGGTCTTCTGAAAAGACCAACTCTAGTCCCTTAAGTGGAAGTTTAAAGGAGGCACGTCGAGGGAGAGGTAATTTCTTCTACCGATTCTTTCAAGTTTCTTCCTTCTTCTACTTCCTCTTATTTAGTTGTTTCATTATAATGTAATAACATAAATATCACTCATATACTGATATGTTATTATCAATATTAATAAACCCTATTTCACCTTCTATCCATCCTACGGATAAGGAAATCACCGCACATGCGTACGTACGGAATACCGTCTCCACGCCGTGGTGGAATTAGTTTTTCCACCACCACCATACTTGGATAGATATAATGTTGTAAATAATAAATATATATGGTTATTATAACATCATAATGATTCTGATATATTATTTCATTCACTCCAATTCTATTAAATAATTATGGGAATGATATCATCGCTCGTGCGTACGTACGGACTACTGTCTCCATGAACTCAATGAGATTCATTTTCTATGATTAACCATTCAAGAATGATTATAAAGTGTATATATAATAAATAATCATGAAAGATATTAAATAATAATGATACTGGATTTATTTACATATATGTATCATTTACATACTTCCATTCAATTCAATAAGGAAATGAAAACAGCGTTCATGCATACATACGACCTACCGTCTCCATGAATGGTGTATTTCATTCCATTTATCGATCTCTCATATATATTTATATGGTGATTATATATTATATATAAATAATGTTTTAAATTATGTAATTAAGTAAATCAGGATATAAGTAATAATATCAAGAACAACAAGTCGAAACACCTACAATAAATGAAATGATTTTAACCAAAATGATGCTTTAACATGGAATTGACAAATAAACGGGTAATATAAAGACGTAAGTGAATCATATATGACATCATAAATATTATTATGGTTATGTTACAATTTAATAATATTTTTAAACCCACTATACAGGAGTCTCAGACACATACGAATGAATTTGGACATAATGTAAGGGATAATTTTGCAATCTCAATTTTTTTTATCCGAGACTGCTTATACGTAAGTATTTACTGGGGTTATTTTTATCATCCATGTCCATGTTTTCTAAAAATGTTTTCAGAAAATGTTAACTACTCTTCCATGTATGTTTAAAGTCGTTTTTACCTTTTTTTACTTTTACCACATTGTATGGAAGGAATCATTCCTATGTTTACCATATAAGGTACTTTTTGACTTTTCCGACAAAAGTATGAGAAGAATGTTTTTTTAATCTTATACGACACGAACTGATTTTTACGGTTTCATAACGCCTAATTTTCATAAAGCATACTTTATATGATTTTATTATTATTCTCAACAAAATTCTTTTTCTTTTAAAATTAAATAAAATTTTGTGGAAACAAAATTATTTTGAAAAGAAAGGATAGTTTCCTCAAGAATTCATTTCAAGTGTTTTGTCAAAACTTTTTTCCATTTAAGATGACATTATTTAGTATGATTATGTTTCCAGTATAATGTCTCTATGATTTACATGGTTCTAGTTTTATTATGATGAAATTATATTCATTTGTTTTATATGGATTATTTTATGATGGGATGATGTTTATGAAACCCATTTTATTCTTTGGGTTATGATGAATGATTTATGTTTATATTGTGGCACACGTAAGAATAATTTCAATATGAGATGGGTGGGACCTATATCTCCCTCTAATTCATTGGGTAAATATTTATATATAATGAGATGGACATGGAAGGAAAGGAATGTTAATCCGGTTTAGTGATACAATATTGGAACGAGGAGGGATCTTGATTCCGAAATGGACTTTGTCCACTAATATGGTCTTGGTAGCAATGCCTTGGCTACTATGGAAATGATAATATGTTCTTAATGGTTTTCCACAATTGCATGCTTTGTTACCATGATATGTTATCATGATTGATGTTCTATTATGATATATGCCTTACATACTACCTTGTTTTATTTCATTGCTCATGATTTTGATGTTTAAACATTATGTTCATGTTTTCAAGTTCAAATGTATATGGTTTATTTTATTCTCTCCATGCTTACCCTTACTGATCATTTGAGCACATCCCTTATATTTTTTCTTTTCCCCATGATTTAAAGAAAGGTTTTAGGTAAGAAAACAAAAAGGGAATGATCTTTATGGGATATGTTAATGATCTTTCACCATGATTAGAAGATTATGTTCCGAGTTTCCAAAGACACTAAACTATTATGGTCCTTGTGTGTCTATTTTTCTTATGTATTAAGTATTCCACAAAAATTAATGTAATGTCCATATATTTCATGGATGGATCTCTACAAATTTAGGTTAGTGGTGATAGATGATCTATTTAATTAACTTGAATATTTGATTGATGGAAATGATTCCATTGAAGAATATGGTTAAATTGAAGGTAATCATACTAACTGACCACCTAATATGAACATGTGGAAATTACTCTTCCATGATTCGACAAAATGTTTCCACACCTCCAGTAATGGTCTGCTTCAAACTATGGGGGTATCAATATGAATCTGGGTGATGGACCACTATGATCACATTAATGGTGAACATTTCACACTACTAATAAAATTACTGAAGGTGTTCACGGATTCTTTCATAGGGTCAGCTGACAGCCATGATGACAGTTTAATATTACCCTTAGGTTCTAAAGGGGGCACCATTAATGTTACATGACAAGAGGCATTAGGATGGGGAGATGCACGGTCACAGGTAATCAAAACCCTACCTGTAATGGTTACTAGGGAATATTTACCACAATCATTCCTCCTTATATTACTAATCATGAGTCTAATCCTACTCTTGTTCTCCCCAATATATTAAATGCAATAACTGGGAAAGTAGGGTAGTAAGTCCCATATATCTGATTTTTGGTTTGATTTTAGGTAAATGAACAATCACAAAATTTATCCTTCTTTAGAATTGGTGAATTTAACTTAAAGATGGAACTAGATTAATGACCATATCAATAAAATATAGATAATATTAAACCTCTTGTCAGTTACAGAATTTATCAAGAACCTATGGACTTGTTATATGTTCTTCATCATCGATGGGTTCAAGATGATATCATAATGTATCTTTAGTATCTAAAGTATATTTTTTGAAAAAATAAGTTGTATGTTATAAGGATGTATGAATTTTGATTCTAGGAAATTAATCTAAAAAATCTTCCATATTTAGAAATCTATGGAGGGATTATAGAACCTTTTAATCCTTGGACTAAGTGATTTTTGTCCTTATATAAGGAGTGCCTTAACATAACTATTTTGGTGGTGGTAGGAGAAATTCTCATAAACTGTCAGCATCCTCAGATCATGGTATATCATTGGTTTCCCAATAATTGTGAAATCTATCTTACAATAGGTTCTATTTTTTAATTTTTCAATGTGAGATCTTATGAGAGTAATGGGGAGTTATTTTATATTCATTAAGATTGGTATCATGGGAAGGACTTCCACAACACTTCATAGATCTAACATATCAATGAGAGATGTCAATGAATTGGATTTTGGCGGTATGGGTAGGACCTTCATGTTAATTAGAAACGAGAATAAAGGCTATGAGAGTCAAAACAACACACTTGATGAGTAGATGGATTCTTGATCACAGTTTGGATAAAGTGTCCCACTTTTTTGAGGTAAGGATGGTTCCAAATGAATCAGCGGTTGAAAGGCACACATGAAATTACATTGTGTAACTCCATCATATAATTTTAGTAGTCTTATCTAGATGGGTTTACTATGTTGTCACAACCATGGAAGATAGTGATGAGATCAGGAAAACCTATTCATATCATAGTTGGGTTAACCTACTCTGTAGGCAACATGTGGCACGTAGAGGATTCCTTGTTGAATCACTATTGTTGGATATAGACTTCACAGCCTAAACATAAACTACCCCTTAGTTTAGAGGATAGATATTTCAAATCATTTTGTATAGAGACTCCCAAAATGTTTGGTATTTCCAATAGAGGGAATTTGACCATGTATTTCCCTATGGGATTGTGGATTTTGAAATTATATCATATAAGTCTTCATGAGCCATAAATTGGATGGGTAACAACTATTACTCATAATATTTATAAATTATCATGGTCATAATCCTCTATTGACTTAGACTTTATAAAGATACTGGGTGAGGGAACATAGGAGAAATGGGAGAATTCATGGCTGTTGAATGAGTGAAATTATGAAAACTATAATCTTTACTAAAGATTATTCCATTATTTATTAGAGAAAACTACACATAATTCAAAGTAAGAGATTGATAAGTTTAGTGAATTTGGGAATTTGGTATATATATTTACATCTTTAACCTGGGATACACCTACATAATGAAAAACATCCTTAACATGCTTCTAAAAATAATATCACTTTTATAACTGCATGGGATAACCTGGGAAAATATATAAGAAAAGGGTGAGCTATAAATCCCATTAAGGGAATAAACATGGAATAAACTGTTATATGATAAAAAATAGAAATATAAATGTCCAATAAAAGGTGAGATATTCAAAAACATTAATAATAAGGTATGATATGAAATGATAATCATAACATGATAAATATGTAAACAACTTAAAATAATTCATCCTAAACATAGGTCTTGGATAACTACCAAGAAAAAATGATGGAAAGAGTCCAATAAAGTAATCAGGTTTATTCCCTATCCAAACATATATTATCACGAGAAAAAAATTACCCAATCCATTGGAGGGATATATAATTCTGGGGCACCCGTCACTTTCCTTTCATTACCATAGTTAAGTGTTCCACATAGATCATACAACATGGATTCATTCATCATAATATTTGTTACACGATCAAGGAGTATGGAATAAATATATGTTAGTTCCAATGAAAATAATTATAAAGTCATAAATGGGAAATCCCTTGATTGTAAATGAGTATGTTATTCAATACACAATTATTTTTGGCATGGAAAATCAGGGTGAAATTTCGGAAGCACAAAGATGTTGCATAAAAATTATTAAAATTTATTGATGAGAGTAAAAGGGGTCTGTCACGAACCGAATCTGGTCTCCTTCAAACTCGGCACCCGACCCGGTCCATGGCAAGACCCGAAGGGCGTTCCCGATCCCCATAGGATGGCACAAGTGCCCGGGTATCATAAAATGAAAATTGGGAACGATTTACCCGAGTTTATAAACATAAAACAACAAAAGAATCCAATGAAACAAATCTGGATTTTTCAAACCAAACAATCTTTTACAAAAATTCAGAAATTAATTACATGGCTTAAAACAACTCAAAAGGTATATACAAAAGTTACAAATCCAAATAAGGACAACCCAAGAACCCTCATGGCAAGGGGCACCGCCCACAAGCCACCTCCACAAGACTTCACCACCAAGGACCTGCTAGAAACCCGAACCACTGGAACAAAAAAAAACTGTACCCAACCTGCGACAACAAAAACAACCATGTCTACTTACACCCAAGGGTGTAAGTATGGTGTGATCAAATTCCCAGAAGGATACCACCACTAAGAGATTCCATGTGATAAACATTTAAAGACGAAAATCATGCAAGTTTTGAAAAACATGAAAAGCTAGTTACAATTTCTAAAAGATGCTACGTTGAATAAAAACAGTTTTCAAGTGGGCTATCATTAAGAATCAACACATTTAAAAAAAATGTCAACACTACTGAATTTTCCAGCCAACTATACCGTATGCCGACGGTAAGTACAAAGTAAACAATGAGCACAAGAACTAGGAAGTAACACCTAGGCACTAGCTAGCTGTGGGTCCCAGGTACCTCGTATCTCGGTGAGAGTAACCATCACAAATATCCATTCTCGTGCACGAGCCACTAGTAGGGAAATACCCATAACCTAGTGGTCCCCAATCATCATCATCATAGTTTAGTTAGAGTTGTAAGCGTCAATCTTGCTAAGTGAAACTGAGGACAAACCCCACGGATTCACTAGAATACTAGTACATGTCCACCCACCTAGATACCCAGGTTTTTCCCTTGTGCTCAAACAAGTTCAACAAGTCAAGAAATGTACATTGAACATGAAAATATCATTTCCACATCACAAATTCACTAAACATCCCATATGTATACCACACAAGTCTCAAAAATCCATTTTTCATTCAAAATGATTTTGAAATCCGAATCACACCAAAATAGCCCACAACACATTTCACATTTCTTCAACACTTACACAAAACCATTAAACAATTTTATAAAACAATTATAAGATATTTAAACTCATATAACATCCCACACACATGGAATATAACACTTCTTTCATATTCAAAAATTCAATTTTTCACATCACACTCACACAAAACACTCCACATCACTTTCACATCACTTTCACTCCAAAATATCTCCTTCTAACAATTTAATAAAATATTTCCAAGATGATACATATCACATAACAACCTTTTCACAAATTAAATGGACCTCTTAAAAATATACTCCTACCAAAATAGTTTGCTGATATAGTTTCACCTATTACACAACCCAATAAAGCATTCAAAACTTTCATAAAACAATTATAAAGAGTATACCCAAACTTTGCACATAAAATCCATTTCAAAAATATCTTTTTAAGACAAAAGCACACCAAGACCCTACCAAAACAGAATTTTCAGCCCAATAAACATGAAATAATCCACATTCAAATGTTATATAATCACGTTGAATAATATCACAAAAGATACACATGAGAACACACAAATCCATAAAACACTTTCAAGGAGTATAACAAGGTTATACAAATAAAACCATTCAAATACACCCAATTTTTAGGCCCACATGGAACTATATCATTACCTAACCATAATTGGCAGCCCCTTTCAACAACTAATAAATCACTTCCACATTTTACAAAACTACCACAAGATATAACACATGAAATACATTTGCAAAATACACACTTCAAGCAAAAATGTAACTCTAAGAACAAATTCATTACTATTGCAACCAAAAATGGTTTTCTCATAATGCACAGCACATAAGGAACATGCAAAATTATTTAATCAAGCAAACTAACTAATCATTAAATGGTTACCCACGGAATCACCTACCGAATGTGTCGAAACCCTCAAATATTGGGACGAAACATCAACCGCATGACCGCCGCACCTCAAAGAAGTTAAAATAAACCTAAAACCTCAATATTTCACCCAAAATACAGTAATTTAGAACCTATTCACGAACCCTAACTTCTGGAATTTTTTTTTAATTCATGATATAGGGAAGAAACCCTAAGCAATTTGAATGAGGAAAGAAAATGACTCACCTACTTGAAGTATCCTAAATTAATCACTCCAAAAAAAATAGTTTCTGAAATTGAAAACAGCCAAAATTTAGGGATTCTTCGAACAAGATATATGAGGTAATTTGGGAAGAGGAATTGAGGGGAAAAAGTAATATTTGAGAGAGTTAAGAAGGGATGAAGTTACCTCTTCAATTCTGGACGATTTGAGACACCCTATGAAGATCAGCCCTAATTCGCGATATCAAAGAGCTCCAAGGAGGGAGGGAAGGCAATGGGAGCGCGCCTGGGTTTCGTAGGGTCTCGTGGGAGGTGGAATCACCAAAAAAACGCAAATATTGAAGGAGATATAAAAACTTTAAAAATTATTTTTAATGCAGGAAATGGGCCTTCGGGCAGACCCAATATCTTAAATAAAAACTCATATCCACCATGATTATGAATTTATAAAGGCCCCAAATTTATATTTTGGTGTTAATAGGTCAGAGGAGACCATTTATGAATTGGAATGAAGTAAAAATATAAAAAAATAAAAAATTTATAAAGGAAACAAATTTTATTTTTAAATCTGGAATTGTGCTCGCGGTTTGGCCCAATTCATGAAAACTCATCTATTTCTCCATAAAACCTTTGGAAACCATCCAAAACAAAAAATGAAAGGAAAAAAAATGAAATTTAACTTCAAAATAATTCATGTATGTGACAATTCTCCCCACCATGAAAACTTTCCATCCCCGGAAAGCTACAGAAAGTCCAGATACGAAAGCCAAACCGAACTGATAAACCAAGATGTACTCCCTTTCAAGGTTTCTCCCCCAAAGGCCAAAACACCACCATTGATCAATTAAAGAAGGAATAATTCACAACAAAATCATAAACCACTTTACTGAAACAATCAATCACATTCAGGCTTTATCCCAAAGGAAAACGCCTCAAAAACTATCAGAACAAGACTCAAGCAATTCACTCAAACGAACAACAACATCGAACAAGGTTACACATACCTTGCTATAACTAAACCATTGGTCACTCTCCAATATCAATGGTTACTCAAGGAAGATTTAGGTAGATTGATAGATCCAAATGAGACTACATACCACTAATCCTTGACCATGGATAAATCTAAGTTATCGGTACGAAAAAAAGGCTCCCCACCATAAGAACCAACAATCTTAATCGACCAGCATGGGCCGGTACAGAAAGACCCCAAAATATAAAGTGTTGGGACGACCACATGGTTAGTCTGCATGGTTTGGGAACCCATGAACTAACAGTGGAGATTCTTCTATCTACATGGTTTTGGGGGGGGGCATGGTCACTACTAACCAAGTGTAAACTGTGTGGTCAACCTGTCTTGCCAAACTTCATACCTTTCTCTAAAGACTCAATGGAAACCAAAGTGGCAGGGAATAACATTATGTGATGACATGGGTACAAGACCCTCCACCTATTTCTACCGAACGGGAACAACTGAAAAAATATGATGACACAATAGGGTTAAACTCTTATTATCTTTCATATTGAGGATATGACTTTGCACAGGGGTTTAAATGACACTGGGGTTTCCCCTGACTACGCGCCAGCTTCTCTCCGGGACCTATGGCTGGAGCTCAAAATATCGAAGCATCTTCGGCCTCGCAGTTAGGCTTTGGAAACCACCTGAATGAGAATTCTTCTTTCATTGCAAACAACAACTACACCGCAATCCCCCCGATAAGTTTTTTTTCCAAGACATAACACATTCCAAACTCACTTTACCCTAACTCGATATTTCACTGAAACAAGGGATTAGAAGATGTACACACATCATACCTTGTTTGTTCGGGTGAGAAACAATAGAAGTAAAGAACACTTATACTCACCTTCCTCTAAAATGGAATATTTTTTTATGTTTTTTTTTCAAGGGATACATTCTCCCAACATAATAGAGACTCTCAGATGATTGCCCAACTTTCACCTTTACAGTCAATCGAGCACATGCCATCACAAGGAATCACCGAACATGACCATTGCGACCGATATAAACAATGAATAGAGAGGTAACTTGTACAACATCCCAAAACAACACACAATTCTAGAAAGTGTCCATAATATCCTCTCATGACCAGATTTCCCACAATAGTAGTTTAACATAAACTCCTTCTTCGAAGAGACTATGAAGGACCGAGAGTTCCTCTTAGACACTATGCAAATACTCATCCATGCTAACAAACCCAGAACACATCCACCTTCAAAAAATTAGGAAACTTAAGAGGCTAAGGTCACTTTCAACCATCCATAATCAATCTCCCACTAAAAGAGGATACACAAAACCAATAAAGGAAAGGGTGTATACTCAATCTAAAAATCTCAAGAAATGGATTCCTTATATTGATCAACTGGAGGATTTTCCAATGGAGAAACAATCTGGGTTGCGCTTTAGTTATGCATTAACCTTTAATGGGGGTGTACCTTATCCAATGGGAGAACCCAAGGACCCAACCAACCTGGTCCATTGGTCAAAACAAGCCATAAACCAGATCCAAACACATGAAGGGAACTATCGTAAAGGCATCCCAAAACATTTTTCAAAACAGACCACTGACCGTCCCTACAACACATCTTACCGACCAAACACAAACCCAAAACACAGTTCAAACAGAAGGGGTTCTTGGAATGAAAACATCCCACAACATCAACATTTTCAAAAACCTATAATACAAACCATACAAAAATATTCATCAAGACATCGTGTTTTTCGTTAAAAGTAATTCTTTGAGAACAAACAGTTTAGCAGTAAGCATATCCACCAATGGTACCCCATGGGCCTCACACATGCATGTTTTTGTGCCACACCAGACACCCTTCTCATATCTATCCCGGCACTCATCCATTCGTGCCATCAAGCATCCATCATCCCATATAACCCCATGCATGTGGTCGCTAATGGAAATACCAAAGGTGAAAACAAAAATTCTTTCCACTTTTCAAAACCAAAACGGTCAACCAACACATCCTTTTTTTTCTCATAACTGCTAACTATGAGATCAAAATCCCAACTCACATCTTACAAAAATTTTCAAAAAGTCACAAACATTTAGAAAATAACTCACTTTCAAGATATTCACATCAATTTCAAAACATCTCATCCCATTAAAACACACTCTGATTGTTTATAAAACTCTATTGGAAACACTTTTCAAAACCAACATCAATATAGTTCCTACTTTCAAAGAGGTGTAAGCACACCATTTTATATTTCAAAACAATTCTGAAAATTAATTTCCTCCATTTCATAAACCAAACCATTACCTCTTTATTTGAAAATCATTTCACAAAAACTTTACACTTCTTAAAACCAAAGTGCTAAGGTTTCAAAACCTAAGCACAAAACAATGCAAGATGAAACTAGTTTCAGTGGGTGACTTGGAAATATGGTTGGCAGACATATTCCAATCACCTCACTATCACAGAGAGTGTTCTAGGGAATATCCTTGGCTCCACATGGCTTTCCAGGCCTTGCGAGCTCACTAGGACCATTAACCCAACACTCTTTTCATTTCCCTTAATCATCATCGAACCAAGAAAACCGAAGGACTTAGATAAATACCGATTTCTCTTGGAAACTTGAATCCCATTATGAGGTGTGGTGATCAGGAACACTACCCATAACTAGAATTCCATGTCCCAAGAATCCTAACTCCATACTATCCTGACTCTTCCCCAAATAACATGACCCAAAGAGTTAACCTGAACCTGCCTCTGATACCATTTTGTCACGAACCGAATCCGGTCGCCTTCAAACTCGGCACCCGACCCGGTCCATGGCAAGAACCGAAGGGCGTTCCCGATCCCCACGGGCTGGCACAAGTTCCCGGGTATCATAAAATGAAAATTGGGAACGATTTACTCGAGTTTATAAACATAAAACAACAAAAGAATCCAATGAAACAAATCTGGATTTTTCAAACCAAACAATCTTTTACAAAAATTCAGAACTGAATTACGTGGCTTAAAACAACTCAAAAGGTATATACCAAAGTTAAAAATCCAAATAAGGACAACCCAAGAACCCTCATGGCAAGGGGCACCGCCCACAAGCCACCTCCACAAGATTTCACCACCAAGGACCTGCTAGAAACCCGAACCACTGGAACAAAAAAAACTGTACCCAACCTGCGACAACAAAAACAACCATGTCTACTTACACCCAAGGGTGTAAGTAGGGTGTGAGCCAATGCCCAGAAGGATACCACCACTAAGAGATTCCATGTGATAAACATTTAATGATGAAAAGCATGCAAGTTTTCAAAAACATGAAAAGCTAGTTACAATTTCTAAAAGATGCTACGTTGAATAAAAATAGTTTTCAAGTGGTCTATCATTAAGAATCAACACTTTTAAAAAAAATTTCCACACTACTGAATTTTCCAGCCAAATATACCGTATGCCGATGGTAAGTACAAAGTAAACAATGAGCACAAGAACTAGGAAGTAACACCTAGGCACTAGCTAGCTGTGGGTCCCAGGTACCTCGTATCTCGGTGAGAGTAACCATCACAAATATCCATTCTCGTGCACGAGCCACTAGTAGGGAACATACCCATAACCTAGTGGTCCCCAATCATCATCATCATAGTTTAGTTAGAGTTGTAAGCGTCAATCTTGCTAAGTGAAACTGAGGACAAACCCCACAGATTCACTAGCATACTAGTACATGTCCACCCACCTAGATACCCAGGTTTTCCCCTTGTGCTCAAACAAGTTCAACAAGTCAAGAAATGTACATTGAACATGAAAATATCATTTCCACATCACAAATTCACTAATCATCCCATATGTATACCACACAAGTCTCAAAAATCCATTTTTCATTCAAAATGATTTTGAAATCCGAATCACACCAAAATAGCCCACAACACATTTCACATTTCTTCAACACTTACACAAAACCATTAAACAATTTTATAAAACAATTATAAGATATTTAAACTCATATAACAGCCCACACACATGGAATATAACACTTCTTTCATATTCAAAAATTCAATTTTTCACATCACACTCACACAAAACACTCCACATTACTTTCACATCACTTTCACTCCAAAATATCTCCTTCTAACAATTTAATAAAATATTTCCAAGATGATACATATCACATAACAGCCTTTTCACAAATTAAATGGACCTTTTAAAAATATACTCCTACCAAAATAGTTTGCTGATATAGTTTCACCTATTACACAACCCAATAAAGCATTCAAACTTTCATAAAACAATTATAAAGAGTATACCCAAACTTTGCACATAAAATCCATTTCAAAAATCTCTTTTTAAGACAAAAGCACACCAAGACCCTACCAAAACAGAATTGGCAGCCCAATAAACATGAAATAATCCACATTCAAATGTTATATAATCACGTTGAATAATATCACAAAAGATACACATGAGAAGACACAAATCTATAAAACACTTTCAAGGAGTATAACAAGGTTATACAAATAAAACCATTCAAATACACCCAATTTTTAGGCCCACATTGAACTATATCATTACCTAACCATAATTGGCAGCCCCTTTCAACAACTAATAAATCACTTCGACATTTTACAAAACTACCACAAGATATAACACATGAAATACATTTGCAAAATACACACTTCAAGAAAAAATGTAACTCTAAGAACAAATGCTTTACTATTGCAACCAAAAATGGATTTCTCATAATGCACAGCACATAAGGAACATGCAAAATTATTTAATCAAGCAAACTAACTCATCATTAAATGGTTACCCACAGAATCACCTACCGAATGTGTCGAAACCCTCAAATATTGGGACGAAACATCAACCGCATGACCGCCGCACCTCAAAGAAGTTAAAAGAAACCTAAAACCTCAATATTTCACCCAAAATACAGTAATTTAGAACCTATGCACGAACCATAACTTCTGGATTTTTTTTTAATTCAAGAAATAGGGAAGAAACCCTAAGCAATTTGAATGAGGAAAGAAATAGACTCACCTACATGAAGTATCCTAAATTAATCACTCCAAAAACAATAGTTGCTGAATTTGAAAACAGCCAAAATTTAGGGATTCTTCTAACATGATATAGGAGGTAATTTGGGAAGTGTAATTGAGGGGGAAAAGTAATAATTGAGAGAGTTAAGAAGGAATGAAGTTACCTCTTCAATTCTGGCCGATTTGAGACACCCTATGAAGATCAACCCTAATTCGCGATATCAAAGAGCTCTAAGGAGGGGGGGAAGGCAATGGGAGCGCGCCTGGGTTTCGTAGGGTCGAGTGGGAGGTGGAATCACCAAACAAATGCAAATATTGAAGGAGATATAAAAGCTTTAAAAATTATTTTTAATGAAGGAAATGGGCCTTCGGGAAGGCCCAATATCTTAAATAAAAACCCATATCCACCATGATTATGGATTTATAAAAGCTCCAAATTTATATTTTTGTGTTAATAGGTCAGAGGAGACCATTTAGGAATTAGAATGAAGTAAAAATATAAAAAAATAAAAAAGTTATAAAGGAAACAAATTTTATTTTTAAATCTGGAATTGTGCTCGCGGTTTGGCCCAATTCATGAAAACTCATCTATTTCTCCATAAAACCTTTGTAAACCATCCAAAACAAAAAATGAAAGGAAAATAAATGAAATTTAACTTCAAAATAATTCATGTATGTGACAGGGTCTCTAATAATTTTTAAATAAATTTTATATTAATGGTTATATGAAATAACAGACCCCATCATATGTAAATTAATATAAAATACATAAGGTAAATAAAATACTTGAAAAACGTGGCAAAATAAAATGATCCCTTATTTTAGTGTGTGATTCAAAAAAATTTGGAGGAGCTTCAAGAGAGATTGGGGGAACCTTGTGAGGACTCTAGAGATGGGTGGGAAGAGTACTAACATGATAAAAGTATTTTTAGTTAATATAAATGGTATTTTTATTGGGTTATATAGGAAAATAGTTAGTAATTCTTTAATGATTCTAAAATTTAGGTTTGGTCTCTATATAACAAAATTACCGAAACCAAAAACCTTATCAATTATTTTCCAATGGTTTCTGAAAAATATGAGTGGTTTACATTATTTTATATGTAAAAGGGATGAATATAATAAATTATTACCCATACTTATGTATAGGTGATTCATACTCTCAATAATATGATTTTAAAACCATAAAATATATTAATAGATTTGGAGGATTCACAATGGAATTAAAATATTAATAAAAAAAAAATCAAGTTATTTTAAATCTAAAACATAGATTTGTTTTTTGAAGAATTTTATAATATTTATAACAAAAATATTGGGTCATAAAAATTACCAAATACACACCATATGTTTATACGGTATTTAATTTTTTCCCAAAAATTTTACTTTCTGATAAAATTATGAAAATTTTTCTTTTGGATAATATTAAAATTTGTATTAAAAAAATTATTCATTTCCTAAAAATTATTTTCTAAATATATAAATTTATACTTTTAAAATAAGAATTTATATTTATTATTCAATGCTGGGTTTTTTTAATAATTGTTTTCAAACCTATAAAAAATTACATTTGACGACATAAAATTATATGATCATTTATATTTGATAAAAATAAATTAATAATAATATTGTAATATAATATTATTTATTTAAAACATCTATTAATTAATCAAAATAAATTCATTAATTTAATTTATATATTTCCGAAAACAATTTGTGATTTATTATCTCAAAATATAATTTAAATCATAGTAATTAATTAATCATTTATAATGTAAAATAATAAGGAATAAATATAACACTAACCTTAAATAAAATGAAATATAAATATTCATAATATTACGGTTATTGTTTTCTATTATTTGTTAAATTATTTTTACCCTTAATTAACCTATTTTCCTTTTACTGGGGAAATAAATATTTACAACACTTTTTTTCATATATGGTCCAGAATTATGTTAAAATTATTACCTAATATTATTTATAATGATTCAAAATATCAATTAAATTATATGAAAATAAATTCCTATAGGTGGAATAGTTTAATTTATTATAAAACCTGCAAGCATGATGAAATGTGGTTTACTTAAAAATACTTTTTTAAAGAAATGATGCTTTCACTTTAACTATATTACTAGTAATATTTTTCATATGAATTTAAATTAATAAATATAGATATATAATATAAAAATTTAATTTATATTATTTCTTATTCGGGGATATTTTAATTAATTAAAATACAATACATTATTTATTTTTAAATAGTTTTCAGAAAAATTCATTTTTAATCCTAAAAATTAATTTTTACTAAAATCTGGTATAAAGATGATAAAAATGAAAAATGATAAATCCAATATGAGTAAATAATACTTATTTTAGCTTGTAATTAAATTAAAATAATATTTTTACTTTTATTTTACTTAATGTATATAAAATAAATTAGAATTTTTCATTAAAACAGTATTTTCACTATTCATTAGAAAATCTATACTTTCAGAAAAACAGTTATTTTACCATATTTTAATATTGATAAGATGATATAAAAATGGGTTTTATTTAATAAAATAAATTTTCTAAATATATATAAAAATTTATAATATATTTATAAAATTAAATAAAAATCAATTTTGAAGAAAACATATTTATAAGAAAGAAAAGCCATTATAAAATATTGATTGATTATATAAAAATAATTTATTAATATATTTAAGAAAAAAATATTTATATAATAAATTAGTCGATCAAAATCATATCTGAAAATTTAATGGAATGGTTAAAAATTTCTTATTTAAATAATCATTTTTTTGGGTTTGGTGATACGTATCACAAATGCTATCGAACATTTTTTCTATTTCAAAAACTCAGGGTGTTACATTTTTATCCCATTTAATAAATTACATTGTAAAAATATAAAAATGAACTTGGAACTAAAGTTGTTGATACATGAATATATATTTATTGAGGCTCTTTATTGAAAAAACTGTTAGTAAAACATACACTTGAAAGGATAAAAAGGGATGTACGGATGTCATAAAATAACTAGGTTTCTTAGAATGAGAACATTTTTGGGATGAGAAAAAATTATCCTAGAGTAGAAAACTAACCACAATGAACTAATAGAGTGTTATATAGAACATGGTGAAGATAATGTAAAAAAATAACAAACCATAAATTTATGATGGGTAATAAGACTATCAATTCATTGCAAATGATCGTAATGGGATTACTTATAAATGACAAGTACTTCCTCAACATATGAATTTCTTGGATTTAATCTATTATATCAATTATAAATTTCAAAAATTGGCTAATATGACAATTATTTTTCCCTTAATAATGGTTCTTAATGTGATTTTGAATTTACAAAACCATATCCACCAGGAGTGTCAAACCAGGGGTGCAGTATGGCCCGTTGCCGTGTAACAGGTCACACCAAGTCATGCCTGAAACACCATATTGGAATTTTCACTCCTAGGTAGATATATGCTAGAACCATGTCCACATATATTATATATACGTAGATGTATTGGATTCATACTCACTAATGATTCTGTACTCACCAAAATTTAGTGATGCTTTCTTATATAGAGTCTTATCCCAAAGGCTCTCTCTCCAGTTCCACAAAATTAATCCTAAAAAATAAGTAAACTTTTCCTAAGATACCAACTATGAAAAACCTAGTCATTATTAAATATTATTTTATAAGTATAATGTATTACATAAAAGTAAACATAATAAAACCATAATATTCATAAGTATAATATATTTAGAAATTATGTACATTAAAAAACTTCTTCAGTATGGGAAACAACCGCATTTTTTTTAAAACATAGTTATCATGCTTCTAGAAATTCCATCATTTCTAAAACTACACAGGATATTCTAGGGACATACATATGAAAGTGGTAAGTTATAAGTCCTCGTAAGGGAATAAAAATGGAATAGGTTGATGTGTGATATACAAAAAGATCATAAACAAGTAATATAGAGTTTTAGAATCCAAAAAATGAACAATAAGGCATGTTATTATATGATAATCATAACATGGGAAAAGTTGAAAAAACTCAAAACATGACAACATAAACAAAGGTAAAGGATAAATTTCAGGAAATAATGATGGAAAAATTATCATTTTTTAATTAGTCTCACTCACTTTTCCAAAATGATATCTTATGAGTATAAACATTACCTAATGCCTTAGAGTGCTATATAATTTTCGGCGCTCCTGTCACATTAATTTCATTCTCATGCATAAGTGTTCCACATAGATCATACTAAATGGATTCATTCACCATAATATTTATTCCATTATGATGGATTGTAGAATATATTAATTTAATTTCCTAATCAAAGTGGTATAATTTTATAAAGATGAACCCCCTTAATAGAAAATGGGAATGGTATTCACTATACAATTATTTTCGCAAGGGAAATTATGATGAAATTTCAGTAGCATAATGAAATCTCATAAAAATTAATAAAATTGTTCTATGAGAGGGAACATGGTCTGTAATAATTTGGAAATTAATTTTAAATTAATGGGGATATGAAATGTCATTTCCCATCATAAGGATATGAAAAAAAAAGAAATATAAGGTAAATAATAAAATTTAATAAAGAGGAGAACGGAAAACATCCCTTACATGTGTCTGTGACTAGAAATGATTGTGATGATACTATTTAGAGCATGGGGAACCTTTAAAAGAAAATAGGGAGGGTAGTTATGAGTAATGATGTTATGAATGTATTTTTTGTTATGAGATATGGGAGCTTGTGTGGGTTTATATAGTAAATGAGTGGGGAAATGTTTAATATTTGTCAAACATAGGTTTTAGACTACATATAAAAAATGAACAAAACCAAAAAACCATGCGATAATTTTTTTACCATGGATTCTATAAATTGATATTGTTTTCCATTATTTTATAATACCAATGGCCTAACATAATGAAATAATACCATTACTTATGTGGAGTTGAATCATACACTTAATGACATGATTTAAAAACTTTAAATATACTAATGGTTTTGGGGGATTCACAAAGGCATTATAAAACTAATAAAATAAACAAATAATCACCTTATTTTAAAGAGAAACATATATTGGGTTGTGGATTTATTTTATAATATTTATTACTTCTTTTTGAGATTATTATGATATCGAAATACACACCATATATTTATACTGTATTTAATTTTTACCTAAAAATTCGGTGATCTAAAAAAAATTATGAAAAACTAACCACTGAAAAATATTGAAATTATTATTCAATATAAAATTATCAATTTAACAAAATAATTATATATATATATTGATTTTCACTTTAAATTAAGACTCAACAATCTTTTGAGAAATGTAGGGTTTCTTTACAATAATAGATTTTGAACCCTGATAAAAATTACATTTTACTTCATAAAAATTATATGATAATACATATTTAATAAAAATTATTTTATAATAATATATCAATAAAATATTAATTATTTCAAAACTCCATTAATTCATTAAAATAAATTCCTTAACTGAATATCAATATCACCCAAAACAATTTGTGTTTTATTATATCAAAATAATTTTTTTTTCAAACTAATTATTTAAACATTTATAAAGTACCAAATAATGAATAAATATAATAATACTTTCAATGAAAAGATAATATAAACATTAATAATATTATGTTTACTTGGTTTCATGTATTTGGTAAAATAATTCTACCCTAACTTTACATATTTTTTTACTATGGTAACAAATATTTTCTACACTTACTATTTATATTGTCGAATAATTAAGTTAAAATTATTACATAATATTAAATAATAAGATTAAAAATATTAAATAAATTATATAAAAAATAAATTCATAGTTTTGGATGAATTAAATTTAATATAAAACCCACAATCATGATGTAATACCGTTTTCCAAAAAAAAAAACATTTTAAAGGAAAAGCTGTTTTTTACTTTAACCATATAAGTAGTAATATTAATTATATGAATTTAAATTAATAAGTATACATATATAATATAAACATTTCATTTATTAAATTTCTCATCATGGGTTATTTTAATTAATTAAATATAGATAAATTATGCACTTTAAAATAGTTTCCAGAAAAAGGAATTTTTAATCTTAAAATATTATACTAAAAACTAGTAGGAAGATTATTAAAAAGAACATAATTAAATAAAATATCACTAAAAAATACCTATTTTACCTTGAAATAAAATTAAAATAATATTTTTACTTTCATATTACTTAATTTATCAACAGAGATAACAATTTTAGATAATATAGTATTTTTACTATGCACTATAAAATCTATATTTTTGAAAAATCGATAAATATTAACAAATATAAATATTGATATGATGATATCAAAGAGGAAAATCATTTTATAAAATAAATTTACTAAATTTTCTAGATAATAATTACAATATATTTTAAAAAGTAAATAAGAATAATATTTAAATAAAACATATTTTGAATAAAGAAAATACCTTACAAAAAATGGGTAGATTATTTAAAAATAATTTATAATTATAGTTAGGGTATATATATTTATCATAAGGTATTTAATCTTACTCATATCAAAAAATTTAATGGAAATTTTAAAATGTTCACATTTAAATAATCACTGATTGTTTGGGTTCGATGATCTGTATCACATATGCTATCGAACATACCTTTGTATTTTAATAAACTTATAGTGTTTTAGAAATTATATATGATTGAAACATGGTTGGATATCTAACCCAACACTCTTTGGTGGACAGTTTGGAAGCTTATAGAATACACATGACCGCTGGAGTACTATAGGAACATATACAAAAAAATATTAAACACATGTCTAATTAAGTCAATTCCCAACAAAACCAGTGTTACTCATCTTATCCATACTGGAGTAGAAGGGATTCACATTGATGGGTAATAGAACTATAAAAACCAATAACTTGTCCTATTAGTACTATTATAGGGTTATATATTCATATTATGTTCACCATTCTGTTTCTCAATCATTCCTCTAGGGTGCCACTTTCATGTCGGATCTGCATTCTTGGATATGTTGTGATCATATTTCCCCTCATACAGACTTTACAAAGGCTAGAGACCATCACCCCAAGGGTTGATGATATCTGAACCTTTTTAGATTATGTAGATGGGATATTATCTCATCCATATATGGATTCCTCCTTGGAGTTCATTTAATAGTTAGGGTATCCCATATATATCTAAGAGATGTTCATGATTATCATTACTGGATTTATCTTTTGGTGGAAACCTGTTTATTACACTGTTTTATATTGTGATAGGGTGACTATTGTGGTCGGAGAATATAATTGTATTGGGATTTTATACATCTAAAATATATTCCTCCTGTGAGGTTGTTAGGGTATCTTATATGCATGAGATAAAGTATCTTAGTATTAAAACCATAGGTATGCCATGATTTAAATGTGGCATCTTCTGGTTAATGCATAAGGTATCCTTGGATCATTTCATAGGCAATATTAGTATCATAATATATGTAAACACAACTTTTTTATATATTTAATTAAAAACTCATCATGTTAGACAACTTATTCTTTACATATAACAGTTCCAAGGTTTATCACCTTTGGAAAATTGTCCTCATCATACAGTGTATGAATATTAAGACAGAAACATAAGTGAAGGATTAAAGGATTATTTTCTGAAAACATATAACTATTATTTCCCCCACATATGTAATATCATTCTCAAAAAAGTATGAGTCATCTATTTATCTTTAACTATGTAGCGGGAGAAGAGATCATATGGTCATCACATAGGCATATTCGGTTCTTCAACTAAGGCACCATAGGATCATCACCCAGGGATTGGTTTATGATACATCATGTGTGATCACATGTTTAAATTTTAATAATGTAAATCAAAATATTCTTATTATGTAGAGATTATTCATATTTTTAGATTTCAATGGGCTTGGGACTACATACAATAATCATTTATGGGTCGATTCCTATGTTTAAATCATTGTGGGGGTGGTTTGGAAAATTCTCATCACATATGGGAAAATCACATATTGGGATTCTAATGGGTATAGTCCAATAAATTATCATAATATATGGTTTGGCATGTATATTTATAAATGAGTGATAGTACTCACATGTTTAATGTCCTGTGGAGGGATGCTTCCATTATATGCTCATTAGAAACTGGTCTTAGTATAGGTTAAAATATTTTGTTGAGGGAAAATTCTGGCAAGGATTTTGGTTAGTGTGGTGAAAGGTTTTTTATAATGTTGAAAGATAACTAGGATCATGACGTTCCACCTCCCTATAGGGAGATGTAATTATGTTGATGTTATGATTAATCCTTAGAGAGGTGTCCAACATATCCTATTGGAAGATAAGAATCAGAACCACATATTTTTAGTGTATATTCTAATTTCAGGTAATATGACAACACCATACAATTTAATTTTTATAGTGAGGATGATTAAGTCATTAAAGGAGTGGTTACAAGGGGTATTATGGGGCTTAATAATTGATTACACCTTGCAAATAGGGGGAAATCCTTTCATGTTTATAAAATGTGGTAACCCCTTCTCATCACATATGGAATCATGGGATCTCTATACAATGTATCATATTCTCGTAACATAGGATCGAGCTGTAGTTTAACATCTTTTAATGAGGGTGTTCTCATGTAAATTAATATTCTGAAATAAAGTCATTATGCTTGGATGTTTAATGCCATGTAACTCAAAAACAATTCATGGGGATGGAACGTTGAACAATCGAACCCCAATTTGGATGGATGAAGGAAGGATATGAGGATTTTACACACACATATCGAGGGGATGATGGGCGGTCACTATCTATGATTCCATGGTCGGGGAATGCGCATCCCCTATATAGGTGTAGTTGGAATGAAAAAGGTAGAGATGTTACCCATGTCAGGTATCATACAATAGGTCCAGTGTGAGAGTTCCTATGTCTAGGATTAGAAGGAAGGAATACTAGATAAACCATAATTGGTACAAAGTGATTTGACATAAGGGTCCATAATTCTAGTTATGAATGAATATTTTGCAGATTTAGCCATGATTGATTGGATGTAGTTCCCACGAACACTCATCTTTCACGAAACCATGTTCAGTGAAAGAGACATCATATAGAGGCCTTTAATGGTGGTTTTTAGAAAGATAAGATTTTCATGAATGTAATAGAAATGTGAGACCATGGGGTATATAATATGTGTTCTCCTTAGATATCTAGGGTTAAGTTTCACAAAATTTATAGGTATCATGAAGTTATGGGTTGAATGGAGCATGCACCTTTATCATAATGGTTATTATTCATTGATTGTAGTTTCATGAAATTCATATAAAAAATAATATAATACATCTAAAGATTAATATATTGTTATTCAAAAAATATCCTTACCCAAGAGAATATATAGGACTTCACGTTCATAAAGAAAGGAGTTTCATAATTTTAGATCTTTGTTGGAATTATAAGGGCTAAAGCGACCATAAATGGAGATATAATTGTTTATTTATATGTATTGGGGTCATCTAAGAATACATATCCTAAACAATTACCACATTTACAATGGTTTTATCTTTACCACACTCTTAATTAAATTTTAGAAACTCCGGACATCAGGGAACTCTACTAGTTTAATGGGATATTGCACCAAATATCATTTCTTTGTAATTTTTTTCCTTATATTGCACCATTAATATGATTTTCAGTGTCAAAAAATTCAACAGAGTGATACCTTTCGTGCTGGTAGAAATTTGACCAGAGACTTCCCTCTTCCACATTTAGATAATATTTATTATTCTTATACTCTTGAAACACCATCTCATATTTCAACACTTTATAACATCAAGAATACATATCTAAATTGAATATCTTATGAGCCCGTATAACTTTTACATTTGTATAACATTCAGAACATCTACAATTTTACATTGTAGATTTAATCTTCAAACACCATGGAGATAAAAAATCCATCACCATCCAATATAAATAATCAAAAGGATACTAATAAAAACTGGTAGATAATCTCATACACATGATCATTTTTTGATATTTACTCCTCCTTTTTAATGGTATAATAACCATTTATTTTCTTTATTACTGTTTCAAAATAATATTTTATATTTTACCAAGAATCTGATATTTTGATGAAAAATCCAATCCTATGATAAGGTATTGATATTATTTATTTTTATTAGTGAACACCTCTAAGAGGAGTAAAGATTTATGTGATTGTTCCTTCATTGGAAAAATGAGAATAATATTAAGAATAAATTTATTGAACTTTTTGTCATCTATCATTTTCTAGGTTAGAAATTAACAAGTTCTATGAAATAATATTTCCAATGTTTGGGCGGATTCTAGGATAGAATATTTTTTTTATAAGAAAGATTGTATCATGTAATGATTCCTATAAGATATGGTGCACTACTTAGATATCTACAATATCATGTTATACAACAACCTTTTAAGAGAGAAATTGGATTTCAAATTCTTATATAATGAAAACCTATATTTCTAGTTATACTATTGGAATAATTTGTCTGAGGATTTACATGAGCTGATCCAATCAAGAGATCAATTTGACCTCCAGATGTTTCTTATATTTATAATTTTTTTCAATATATAGATTATCATGATACAATAATATTTTATATCATGGTATCAAGTGTAATATTCTAACATTATCAAATTTTGGTAGTATAAACTATCTGTATATCTTACCTAATTTTTCTATGTAATGAAAGAATTAAGAGATAACTATATAGTCACCACATAAAGGATAATTTTATTTCATTCCCTAGGATGACTAATTATTTGATTTTATAGTGTTTGTTTACTTTTAAAATCATAATCCTTTTTATAATCATTATTCCACTAATATGGTTCTTCTTTATTCAGTGGTTTTGTATGGGTTAAAAGTTTACGAATGTGGATTTAGATATAACACATAATAAAAGAAACTCACCCATAAAGTATTTTAAATGCATAGAGGTTTCAAGAAGTGGTATATTGAGTATTTCATGATCTTTATTAGGGATTAATTTGATACTAAGATGTTAGAAAATGAAATTTCACAAATTATAAGACATAACATTGAACTCATATTTCACTGGGTACATCTTCAAATTATGATGTCATAGTTTCAAAAATACCCCCTCAATGTTAGTAAGGTGTTTGTGAACCTAGTGGGATTTGAAAAATAAATATTCAATATATAATTTCATTTTAATCTCTATAAAATACGTTAAAATTTGGTGTATTAATTGATTGCAGGTTGACATAGAATTATTCAATTAAAAGGAAAATACCGAGTAGAAATATGTTTTTAGGGTACCATAAAATCGACATCGTTCTCATCCTTAGTATCCATTTAGAAATGATTATTTATATAATACACATACATCAATGATAGGTCTTGAAAACTATCTATAATATCAATAAATAGTTCTATGATCCAGACTAATAATACTTCCTTTAGAAAAAGGTGATTCAAATCCATAAAATCATTGAAGACATTAATTTTCCAATTTTATGCTTAACATGGAAAATGTTCATATGATACATGTGATATTTTCACTATTGGATGGATTTAAACTTAATTAGTATTTAACCATAGCCTCAACTATATTGACATGATTTAGATATAGTATCCCTATTGAATGTTTATAACTTCTATGGTTGTCTAGTATTCCCAGGTGATAAATGAATACATAGGGATTTAGCCTAGGAATATTTATGTAATTTGTTGAAAAAAATATATTATTGTTTTTGTAATACAATATTTCCATAATTCATTAGGATTCAATTCCTCATAAATTATTGTGGATTATGGGTCTTCCTCAGTGGCTAGATTGACCACTCTGAGCTCATAATGCGTGGTAGACACACCCCTCTTGAATACCGATGGAGAATACTTGAGATATTTATTTCAATAATTTTTGGTAGTGGAATATGGAAATAATATTATATATTTGGGTGATGCTATAGATTTTTTTTTCATCCCCATTGATTCCACACTCTTCTGAATAGTGTTAGCGTTTTTTCGGTCCAGCTAATACCATATGAACAGAGGTGAAAGAATCGAAAACACAAGTTCCCCTCTAATATTTTATTCCAATCTAATAAAATAGAAATATTTATTTCTATTGAATATCAATAAAACCCAAATTAATTTATATATTCTCGAAGGATACATTTATTTACATTTATTATATATTAATGTATTCTCCAAGGATACTACTAAATGTAAACATATTCCATCCCATTATATGTGTGGAATGTAATAGGATGTTTTATTTTAGTAGCTAATATGGCCTTATGAGTCCAAATATCTGGAGTTATTACTTTGGTGAATTTGCTAGGGAGAAAAAAAATATATCATGTCCACTCTATGAATTGTTTGGGGTAGCTCCCAAAACACTGTGGGTAACAATATGTGTGGGGTCATTCATCAATGTTTACTTCCAACCCATTTTTATACCCTATGTTAACATATTAAGATTTATATAATTCTAAATGAAAGGCTTTACTATAGTATACACAAACATTACAATCAATAGAGTACTTGAAAAATTGGTGATTAAAAAGATAGAACTACCACATGCATATGATGTCATGGAATCCCTAGCAAGGCATTGAAGGCTGTGCTTTGGAATAATAACCATAATATAGAATCATATATAATACTTATAAATAGGATTCATAGAATATATTTCTAGCAGTATTAAACTCACTCATAACATAACTTTGTATTTTGGACATGGAATAGACCAAATTAGTTTTATAATAGCATAAATAGTGGCAAGTTTGAATTGAAAATAAATTTAATCCAAGACCATTTTCAACCTGGGCTCGATGAATTACCATATCATCACGTATTCTTAATACATAAAAAGGTCATTTTGTCCCACTTTTGCATTAATATGATACTATTTTTAAATTATATGACCATATGATATTCAATAGACCCCCGTTCAGCTTGATATTTCTCTACAGTATCCACTTAAGTCTTGAACACTAAAGGGCTTGAGAAATCCTTAGTAAGGTCATCCATAAGTTCATTTGATAAGTGTAGTGAATCTAAAATTTAATTCCTAGTAGATATGATAAATAAATTGTTCAATTTTTAGTATTTTTTATCAATTATTTTATGTTTTTTTATATATGGTAGTTATCTAGATTGGGGCTTCTAGTTTAGATACTTATGTATGGATGATCATTTACCCCAATCAGAGTAAAGGGGTCATTTTTTTTCTTTAGTTTATGATTAACTGACTTCCCTACTAATTGAGGTGCCCTAGATGATTTATTAATTTCTAATTGATCTAAAAGTATGATTGGGTCAGAACATAACAAATTATATTTCAAATTACTAGAGTGTCATCTATCAATCTCTTGAAAGTGACTGTTTTTTTTTGTATGTTTGGTTTTAAAGAGAATGAATCAAGAATTTATGATACCACCTGGATCTCTCCTTTCATGAAATCTATAACCACCTCTAAGATAATTATCAAGGAGTCCTAGTTTATAGGAGTCATATTCATAATATGAGAAGTTTATCTAGTGTATAAATTGAAAAACATATATTATATATTTTCATCAGATGGAGAGTCGATTTGGTTTGGTGGTGTCTATACTACTAATAATGAGGGAATAAAATCCATAAGTGTTTGGAATGAATTGGATTTCTATAGTTGTTCCTCTTCATGTACTGTATTTTATTGATGATGATTATTTAAAAAAAATTAGGATATATTGATAAAAATATTATTGAAGCAGATTAATAATGAATTAGGGTCATGAATGAAATATTTATCAGTTCTCTAATGACTACATAACCATAGTTGACAATCATTATAGTAATTCACTCATAAAAAAATTTCATACCCCTATTTAGGAATTTTTCTTATTTCCTATATTCTTATGGTAGAGAAGTAGAAACACAAGCCACTGAAGTTGAGATATTTCCCAATTTTACTCACCCGCTATATATCATATTAAAAATTATATCCATGAAGATAAATAATTTTTTAATATCATTTCAAAACATTAAATAAAAAGGGAAATAAATATCAAGACTATTCAACCCCAACTCAATGGGGTTTTTATCACCAATACTGAGAAAAATATTTCTTTTGATGTTGTAATGAAATAAATTAGGGCTTTCCCTTTTAAAGAGGAATAAGATTTATTCTCTATATTTTCAAAGTTCTAATGGTTTAATATAGTTTTGGAATCCTAAAAGAAGCATTAATATTTTTTTCAAAGGAGGGTTCACTATATTATATTTCGTAGTATGAGTAATTTTACATTTCATCAGTGCTGGTTTGTAAAAGATGAGAAAATTTTAATCTTTTCTCTTTTTCTCCAAGTGTAAAGAATGTCAGTTGGGATTTGAATTTTGAGAACCAACAAGAATCTTACATGTATTTTTTTGTATAGTTAACTTCTAAATGCAATAAAATATTTAAAGATAACAAAAATTATTTGTAGCTTATATTTGAGATTCCTTTTATAGATATCTACCATATTTCATGTAGGTTCTGCATCTATATAGAATATGATAATCTTTTCAATTTTTTGATTAAATAAAAAACCATATACTTTTTATTTTTTTTAAAATTTTAGCGGTCATGAATTTTTGATTAATCAATATCTAACTTACTTTATAGCTTAAATTCCATTTATGATCTTTATCGGTGAATTTGGATGAATCTAATACATTGTTATACCATAAAAATATAGTTTCTTCGAATTCTACATGAATCATCCAAGAATCAATCTTTTCTACTACCCTAGAAAATTTGGAATGGGGTTTCATTAGAATATAAAATGATAAAGATATTGTTCTGGGTTTCTGAATCCATTGAAGATCAAGAAGGCATGATTCCCAAGGTTCTGAGGACAAGGTTTCTGATCCACTACTTTGGATAAGACTTAATCTCAGGTTGTACCAATGAATGAAATACTTCAATAACTTCCATAAGAGTATTAATTGAGTCTAGAAAATCATATGGAACAAAAAAATTATATTATGTTTGAGTGATATCTTTTAGTAGAGAATAACATGGTAAGAATTCTTTACCTTTGGATGATAACGAGCATGACTTGGACGAAGAAACCATTATTATTATGGTTGCTACTCTTTCGATACTGGAGGGAAACTCTTGGTAATCAACTAATGATGTGACCACATGGATAGGATGATTTAGCCTCAAAATTTTCAAGTGATTCCAGTCAATAATTTTTGGTTTAAAAATATCCTTTAATTGAATAAAATCAATCAGATGAGGCACAAATATTTCAAGATATATGTTATACCCAATGTGAATATTTCCCCTACGTTTCTCAATACTGATTTGTCTCAATTTCTATTTTTCATATTTATACCATGAAATGTTTTCAATCATAGAAGTAAAATTAAATCATTATGGTGATGTATGGTTGGTATATTTAGTACCCAATTTCCCATTTTCATTGGCTATGACTCTCAAAGTGGGTGATAGTTTTATATTATGAGGCCATATAATATCTAGGGATTTCCTTTTATATATGATACAAACAACATCCTTTCACCCTTTAGTATAGATAAATTTTCAATTATATATATCCTTGATGTTATGTACCTCGATATCAGTTTAATTTTCTATGATTTCTATGGGGTTTGTATCAATTACATTTACAAATGTGAACTATATAGAAGGAAACGTGCACCCATTCACATCAGATTAATATGAATCCGAATAAAAATTAAAATATCATATTATGAATGTTAATAACATTACTCTAATTATTATTATATGTATTTATTATATAATTTATAGTCTCTATGATGATTAAATATCTTTTTTATTGTCCCCATGAAGATGAATTGGGAGTTGATCATGGAAAGTAATTCTAGGAGAATATCCTCTGATTTATTCTAAACAGGATCCTAAGAAATGTGGTAGATCATGAAATTCCAATTGTCTAATCTATTAGGGGGAATATTATTAAGATTCCCTTAGTCTAGAGAGTGCATAATTTCTTTTATAAGAGAGTAAAATCCTCTAACAGTCTATGGGATGAGGTTTTCTCTACTCTGTTACAATTTTAGTCACACCCCTTTGTATGTTATGTAACTTCGGAAGTGGTAGAGATAGTGAAAATAAAATGATCCCCATAAGATGATGTTTAACCTATGTTTCCAAATTGTTTTAATAAATTTTACCATATTTGGATCATAAAATGACATGAGTTGGTTGAATCATCCTTTATGGATACTTGGGATAAGAGGTATCTTCCAATAAAATCCATTTTCCACATTCAAAATTTATTTTATAAAATTTTATGCTTGCATTATATTTTACATTCTTGATGTTGGAGTCCATAAATTTCTTACCCAATTGGGTACATCTCATATGTTCTGTCATAGTAGTAGGTTTTTGTCAAATCGACTAACCAGCCTATATAACTATTGGGTTTGTGGAGTTATTTGAGGTTATTAAATTTTATGCACCCCTGATAAGATGATATTGCATTTCAATGACTGGGATTAAATGAAAAAATATATTTCCATTAATTATTTAAAATTAATATTTTTTGGGTTTTACTAAATCATTTGGTTACACACCCTTAATCTATATTGGTTGGCCCATTAAAGATACTCAGATTGTCTTCTATATTTCTGGTTCTAAGCTACCAAAAGAAAAACATATCCACATAATGACACTATTCATCTAATTTCTTGAGTGGGATAGTATTTTAATTAGAATTATTTATTATGAATCAACATAAATAAACTCTTTTCAACTAAGAGCGCACTAGAGGCTCATTAACTACAGTCGATCTCTTGGGTTGGCCACTCACAAACAATATTCTCTTATTTTCATTAGACCTAAATTAAAATATATAATTCAATGTAATAATAATATTTTGGGTGTTATAAAAATACATATGATATAAATATGAATATATATATATAATAATAAAAAATTTATAGATGAAAAAAACAATGAAGTTGGAAAGAAATAGATACTTCCCTTTTCAATTCATAGTGATGATATTATTGTTTGTTTAACATATTAATTCTAAAAATTGTTCCTATTATTGAGATACAATATTTCACTAAACGTCCTATAATTTAAAATGATATTACCCTAGACATACCATCTTCACATAAGATAATACTCCTCTTAACGTCAGATAATATACCTATTTACTAAACAAAACTCTCCAAGAAATAGTCCACTATGTGAATGAATCATTCAACTAAGGGAAGGGTTATAGACGAACAATGAATAAGAAAAAAATAGTAGAGAAAAGGAGGCATCTAATAACCATAATTTATTTAACCACTATTTAAATTCTCAGATGAGAAATTAGGTAAAATGATGAAGAATAAGAACTGAATCATCCACCATAACATTATTTCAAACAAGTGCTAAACTTAGGTCTACATTTTCATGTTCAATAAAAATCATGTTGAGGTAAAGAGAAGAATAAAAAAAATTTATAAGAGTAATAACATTTAAATAATATATATTTAAAATATATAATACAATAAAAATAGAAAATACACTATCATATTCTTTCAAAATGGACTACTCTTTCGAAATGAAGTGGAGGTACAAAATTATAGCATAAAGGTTGGATCATTTTCACTCAAAATACTCTCAAAAAAACAAAATTGTGTTTGGAACAATAAATGGATGATTCATATAATTTTTTCTTATATAATATTTTTATTTGTATTATATTTTTATAAAAAAAATAGCTTTTATTTTCCTTGTGTAGAGGACGTTATGAATGGATTATTATATAAAATATTTTTTGCTAGGTAGAATTTTTGAATTTATAAAATCAAGATTGACATGAAATTATGGCCTTGATTAAGACTTGATATCTTTTTTATATAGTTAATTAAAATATTATTCATCATACTATTGATCTTATTTAAAAAATTTATCTTTTTTGGACCTTTCATTTATGAAATACGATCCCATATTTAAAATTTCCCAAATATGTGCACAAATTTTGAGGCCCAACATGGATTCTCCTTTTTGGCCATATATATTTTTGGATTTATCAAAAGGGATAGTTGAAAAAAAAATATTCAAAAATATTTTAAATACCATACATTAAGTGTTATATTAATTTGGATAAGTGAAAAAAGTGTTATAGCCGAAATACAAAAGTGATAAACAAATATAATGATAACAAATTAATGCAATTTTACAATCAAGTTAATATTATTCTAAAAACCTAGAAATGTTATACATAAACAAAAAATGATAAATAGGTGGGATTAAAAAATTTACTTATAGAATAATATGTATGATAACATTATCTTAATAAATCCACCTCAACTAACCATTGGAGTCCTGGGAAATCGTATATACTACGGTAAAAACAAATTTCTCAAGGAATAAATGTCCACACCACTAATTTTCCACATCCATAGTAAATATAATTCGCCCCTCATGGATCCAAATTCTTTAACTCCTAAATATGATATTAAATTTACATTTCATGTCATTTCAATATTTATATGCATTTTATGCCCACCTCCCTAGAATTGTATTTCAATATTTAATCAAGAATTCTAATATGATTTTTTATCATTCTAAATAACATTTATACTCTCCATAGTGTTAGGAAAATTCTTTACCTTAAACATCATGATTCATAAAAATTCATTCAATCATAATGAATTTTCATGGTGATTTTGTGTTTATTAGTTGGTTACAAAAAAAATTTAAATATTAAGGAAAAAAATAGGAAGTTGAAAAATTATGTATAATTAATGAATATTCAAGTGAAAAAATTATTATATACCTTAAAAATTTCCACTTACATATGTGAAAAACCACACCCTCGTTTTAAATTACATGTTTCATTAAAAATGATACGAATATAACGAGTAAATTTTAAATCATAATCTCATTTCCCATTTCCCATTTTTTTTCATTTTCCATGTAATATGAGATGAAAACCAAATATACTAATGGAATTAAAATTAAGGAACTTGATTTTTTAGAGGAACATGAGTAATAAAAGTAATCATAATGAATAATTTAATCTCATCTCAATTATTGTTTTTCTATTATTTTCATTTATTCAATTTTTTTAGAGAAATAGACGATATGAATAAAGTAAAATGAATAATTAATTATTCCCATTTATCTCTGTAATGACTCTGATTTTCTCCTGTTTTATTTTAAGAAATTAATTGTGGAAAATTATGTGAACAAGAACAGAGACGATGTCTAATTCTTAGGCATAGTGTGCCAAGAACAGTTTGTTCAAATGAGTTATTTTTTTAATAAAACATGCATTTGGTTTTTATTTTAAAATAGAATAAATTCTAAAAGGGTTCCCAAATAAGAAATCTAAATGTACTATTCCATTCAAAACAACAAACTTATCTTAGGTAGATCATAACATCATCTAGCATGGGTCGGACGTGAATGCTTAATTTTTGATGTATCAGTAATAAAATATTTAACAAAATATTTTTTGAGGCAGAAAGTCTATTTTTCCTTTTATTATGTTTTTAGGGATCCAAGGTTATCACCATAACCCAGTAGTTTCCAAGAGATAAAGAAAAGGTGGTTCTCTTAGTGATGACAACTGATTGAAGATCAGAACATGGATTAAAGATCGATGGATCTACGAATGATGAAAACATAGATTCACCATTCATCAATGATCGATCCAAACTTTATGTAGGGTTTCATTTAATTATGAATCATTCCCCATTCTTAAATTTGATGATAAATGAACACCAACCCAAGAATAGGTTTATCAACGATTCGTCCACTTGTGGGATGGGTGTTATGCTTTCGTGGTTTTTAATGGGAGAGAGAAATGTGTTTTTTCGTTCTTCATGACCATTATAACAAGAACGAATCAAGGCCGCCACGAACATATTCCATGATCAATTTTTCATATTATTTTGTGCTTATAATTTTCCACTATTCATATGGTTATTAATTATTTTATGAGAGGATGGTTGTTACGCCTTTGATTTATGGTACAAAAACCCGAGACCGAAGATCCAAAACCACAAAGAAAGCATGGAGGTGTGATGACAATGGCATGTCATGATTCGACCAGGATAATGGTGCACAGTTGCACAATGAGTCAGCGGCCAGTGGTAGCGGCCTCAGCCAATTTAAGTGAGGTATCCATGGTCCATGGAGGAAATTGATCCGATTGGACAAGGTATTAGGTTGGTTGGCTAGTGAATGCATACTGTAGAAGGGGGTCCAGATTGGGGCCAGAAAGAACAGGTTGTGACATGAGGCCGCAACGTTGACTGGGGGTTGTTGCAGTGATCAGAGATTTGGCTAAGTGACACATCAGAGAAACACGCGGCAAGCAAGGATGTGTGGAAGGTGGTGTGGTAGGGCAGTGACATGGAATGTGGGATGACAGTACGTTAACAAGGGAGGCACACGATCGGGGTGGACTGCATGCGGGGTAGTGAACTGGCCCGCAGCGTGCACTAAACCTGTGAGAGCTAGGCCCCTCTAGTGGTCCAGCATCCTATTGGGAAACGTCTAGTAGGTTCAATGGGTTGAGCCTAGTCTAGTGGGTGGGATGGCTCTGGACTAGACTTGGTCAGTTATGTTCGGCTGGTGGGTCTGTCCGGGTTCAGCGGGTCATGTCAGACCCGAAACGAACCTGGGCAATACTTTTTCACATGAATAGATATTAATTTCAAATGGATGGTCTATTTGACAATCCATCAGGGGAGATTGGACCCATGGTATAGGGAGTTTCATTTGATAATACTTGGTTGGTTTTTATCTCAGACCGGTATAGGTAGAGTTTCCCTTGGTTCTATTGATTGATGATTCAATATTGTATTATGTCCACATTACTAGATCGTATTCCCCTGTAGAGGCCAGGTCCTAGGTAGATTTATGGTATCCTTACTTTGGATTTAAGTGATCATATATATACCATGATGGAGTTTGTTTTGGAATGGACATTACCTCTGAGAATATGGAGTTAGTCCCCCATCATACGGTTTGTATCGATAGGGGTGTTGGTATTATATGAGAAGGATCCCCAATGTTATGAGCTGTATCGTATTGGTTGTTGGAATTATCTGATTTGGATCACCTACATTATGATCTAAAAAATGGTTTGTTGGTATTATCTAAGATGTATCCACTCTTTGTATGTTATGATCTTTGTCCAGTGTATTTCTCTTTAGGGTGGGTCCCAAATTAACCTAACCTAATGGAGGTGACTTTTTGTGACTTACCTCTTTAAATTGTGGCCAGTTAAGAGTATACATGGATACCTTTGTTATATTTTTTAAAGACATATACCTGTGTTGATATGACTATACTATTCACATGTATTATTTCATTTTTGGTTTTTCCTTTGTTGTTTTAGGGAGTCCTTCAGAGAATTTTTTACTCACCCCTCCATGAGCTTTGACCACACATGTAGTGTCTTCTAATGATGATCAATGCCATGATGGAGTCCTTGGTAGACCAACACTTGGTGGTCCTTAGAGAGTCCAAATGGGCATGGTGTGATCTTATAGATATAGACAACTATCCTTCAAATACCCTTCAGGTAGGGGTTTCTGTAGATGAATATCGATAACTTTTATTCACTTTTTCAAACACGTTATTTTTGTGGGCTTGAATTCCAATCTTGTTTACTTTCTAGTATCGTAATTTCATAATTTTTGGTTGGTATCATAGTGTTTGCATTAATTTTCTACTTAGTGTTTTCACATTTTAACATTTTGGGCTTGGACTTGTGTGTGTGTGTATTGGTACTTAGGAAAATGCATCCCATTTTTATGATATGCCAACTAAGTGAAAGTCACCATCCCATGGCCTATTGGTGGGAGATTGAGGTAGTCAAGACAGGGGTCCCTTTGTGATGGGTCAAGGAAAATCTCCCTTGTTTTTCTAAGAATAATGACACACACCTTATGCCACCCTATAGTAATTTTGTGATGCCCTAGATTATAACTATTTTCCAAGCCTGAGTACTATAGGATCTTAAAAATACCTGCCTATATGAATTTTTTTCTACTGTATATGGACAAATCCATACTTTTCAAAGACAATTACCTTTAATTAGAGTCATAAAATAGTTTAAAAAAATAGAAAACACCTTTCACAAAATCATAGTATGCATAATCAAATTAACACAACTCAATATCAAATGTACCATGAAGAACAATTCAATAATACAAACATTGATCGTCTACTTGGCTAATGCCAAATAAAGAAACAAAAAATAAAACAAACACCCAATCCATCCTTCCATTTTTGAGACTCAATAAAAAGTGACCTCCACATACCCTTGATCCATACGAGTCTGATATACTTCTTGTCATGTACTAAACCTGAAAGTAGAAATTGGGTCTCCACATGAAATTGGAAATCCTTATTTGGTGTGAGAAATAAATATCCAAATGGTCTCACCATTTCGCTCTACTAAATGCAATGATATATGTCTATGAAAAATGAAATAAAATAATCATGTCACACAAGCAGCTTTTTCATCATGTGTTGACCTCATCATACCAACTCACTCTATATCAGGTCTCCATGTGCACACTAGGACATGATGAAAAATGATTATACCTAATTAAGTTCTATATTTATTTTCCACCTCGTCGTCTCAACATATCATGGAATTGTATCCTATTTATGGATCATACCTGAATACCTAGAGTACGGAAAAGTCTAAACCTCGACCACTACCCAAGGGAATAAGAAATGGTCATATGTTCACATCTTAACCCACTGCCTTATCACTCAAGGAAGGTTTAATCAGTCTCATCTCACATCATCCCGTGACTCATCATCTCTTAGGATATACTTTTCTGTGAACTATGACTCCCAGGTATTGTTCTATCATCCACACCAACCCATCCTCACATACTCCAGGTAGGTCACACAAAGCACACCGACCCATACCGATAGAATCTCGGGAGGTCACATAAAGCATACTGAACCATCTTAGATGAAATTTTTTGAGGAAACATCAATCATGCTAACCAGTCCATTCAGACTCTGAAAATGTCACTAGAATTAAACCAAACCAAAAATTTATATAGTTGCAAGGACACCTCTACCATTAATACCCATCCATATAGAATATAGGGAGGTGAAAATAGGAAAACCAAGAAAAAACACTCAAGTAATGGTCCCATAGATACACACAAACACAAGCATATAAAAACACCCATATCACTCAAACATTTACATATCTCAACAAATGTTCCTCAGGATTTAGTCACTGTAGAACTATCCCCTCATCAAAAATCATCACATCTATCATTCTAGGGAATCAACTTGGTCATCCAAACCCAATACAATATCTACCCATTTCTAACTTCTTACACTCCTCAGACAATGATGACACCATCTCTTGAGGGGTCTATACTGACCCTGTCTTAGATATGTGGGGCTTAGCCTCATCAAGGAACCCTTAAAACTCCTAGTATCACTACCCATTGATTGTACGAATCTATCAATCTCTAAGCCCCTTATCATCCTAATTCCAAGCACCCAAAGTCACCACAAACCACACTTGGATCCCATGTCACATATCCTAAGGGATATCCGTCATCCCATTACTTATAAGAAACCCTTTTTAATGGAAGCCTTTGAGTTATAAAGGAATAATCCACCTAAAAATTATAAATATGTTCTCAAACAGCCCTTATAAGTGCATCACTTCAAATTTTTGAGATATATAACCTCCCAACCAATATTTACAAGTCCAACACCTCACATTAAAATCCAACTAACCCTAAGAAACAATATAATTAATGCACAAACTATCTCATACCTCAAGTCCTACACAAGGACAAAAATATGATCAAATGGAATTCATATCCCTTGGGTACATAGTCAATGAACGATCTTGAGTAACCAAAGTGATAAAAAAACTTTTCTTGAGCATAAGAGTCTGAATTATATCCCCGATCTTCTACCCAAGGCCTCCTAGGTACCTATACATCTACCCATTCCCATGAAACATGCATACATGGAATAATTTACACATAAAAGAAAATATAAATTTACATTAAAGGGACCACCTACCTCTCTCAAAGAGTTTCAATCTTTAACATGCCTAACATCACCTTGACCAATACATTCCATACCTAATCAAAACCTTTAACTACCACTAAAACTCCACTATATTACCAAAAATAAAAAATAATTAATTATAATATTTTATGATTAATTATTTAATTTAATCAAAATAGGCATAACTGGCCAAAAAACTCATTATGCACAACTATCTCATCAAAACTTAGCCTAGAGACATTAAGAAAGTCCACAGAACATGCCCCAAAACATCATAAATAAATACCCGTCAAACAACACCCTCTCACCCACCAATTTAAACCAATTTATTCAAAAAAAAAACTGTATAAATTTGGGTTGTATATTAACTTAAATGAAAAAGTGATATATGATGTGAAATCAACCATTTGGGACCGCTTTTGGACACCATGCACAAAATGCCCATCGTGTTTAGATGATTTCACTATTACTTGGTGAAATCATCACCAAAACCTATCACAAATCATTCAAAAATTAGAAATATACAATTGAATCACAAATTTAGTAAAATATAGGGAGGGAGATATACCCTAAATCACTACCAAATTCCACAATGAACCATCCCCTATAATGGGGGATCAAAGGGATGGGAGAGATGTCCATTAAACCTTCCCTTGTATACTCCTCGAATTAGATAAAAGGATGTCTAACCCCCTTTTTCAAAATATGTAGCCCAAATCTCATGACATGATCTTTGGTTCATGTGATGAAATACCTAATCAGTGGACTCCACCCCTCGACTATCCCCATTCACAATATGAACATTACAGTTAATAGTGTGAATGGATGTAGTAGTTAAAAACTTATCTCTTGAGTCACCCAACCCACTCATATTTTCTCTAAAACCTATAAAATTTACCATGCATCATTCACTACTAAAAAATTCATGATATCCAATCTCTGATAATCCCACTATGAGTCCCGATTTCAAAACAAACCCCCCATCAATGAAAAATACAAACATCATCTAAAATCTAATGACATAGAAACCTGTAGGTAATTAAAAAAACTCATTAATATAATAATTATTTTCCTTGATAATCCATTTTATTCATCAAAAAATGTCTCCTAACCTACCACAATTTTTAATTAATCATGAAATCACCATGTTTAATATTAAAATGCTAAACACCATTCCATTGAAAAAATATAAAAATCAAAAAATGTATTCACCAGAAGATGATACACCCTTTGTCATAAGGATTACAATTCTAAACACTATAAGGATCTTCTCATGAAGTCTTATTTTTTTTCTATGGTGGTACCCACAAGAGGAATCACCTATTGGAAACACATTTATATAATTCCACCAACCTAAAAACCTCATTCTAGATAATGGTATAGATTTATTTTCCACCTTATCGCATCAAAACTCATGAAAAACACCATTCAAGACTCCTTTGATAAACTTATCCAAAAAATATTGATTTCACCCCTTGATGCATTCCCTCCCGTTTGGATAATTTAATATCTAATTCATAGTATCATTACACGGTTGGATAAAGAAATTCTTGCTATAGACATCATGATCTTACTCTATGAATTGATATACCTTTGATACTAATCACTCTAAGATCACACTAGAACCACCCTAAGCCCGATGTCAACACCCTAACTCTGATCAAAACCACATCTGAACTTCAAGTCCAATATTTAAAAAAGAACCTATTCACATCATATCTTACCTGACTCAAGAATTATTATATTACCTTTAATTCATGATGATCATTCCCACCACCCCCACGACCCTTCCAAAATGAGGATCAATCACCCACAACCAATACTACACTCCCGACCATTGGAGTATCATTATTATTTTCTATGAAACCAATCATAATATCAATGGCCCATGATATATCTATTATTACTCATAATGAATGGATATATCTATGATTATATCACCTTGAGAATTATCATAAAGACCAACCTCTTTTTCTTCATGGCTCACTGTTAATTTCTCCCCCGAAAATGAATAGTACTCTCCCAAAATTTTTTTTTTCTATTACACTTCTCCTCAAGAATAGATCCATAGGGGCCCAAACCACATTCCTCCTTGAAAATACACATATTTGGAACCATATCCCCATTATTAAATAATATCTATCATATCTCCACCACATTACTATTGAAAAACTATTTATGTTCATCCCCAACCCAAACCATTCTCAATAGACCCATACATGTCCCATTCATTGATCCACAACTCATCCATCACTATGTGTAAACAACTTTTACCATCCTCTTTCACTAATAATTTTCCAAAAAACACCACCAACTCTCATTATCCACCTCAAGTAGTTTAATAAAATAAAAAGCCGCTCATATTTCCTCACTCATTATATTAATCAATATCACTCAAAACAAATGGATGCATGCTCTATTATAACTCATTCAATAAATATGAATCACTCCCTTGTTTCACATATAATTTAACACAGACTCACACACCTATCCCACTGACCATTCCACACATGCATTTTACTCTCTCCCAATAACCCATGGTATCTCCCAAACTAAGGCTAATTTATTGAACACCTGACACATGGGAATCTTTCAAAATACACAACCATTTACCCATGATCTCACTTTGTTTCGAAAAATATTAACTAGAAACTATCAGATGAGGAACTTAAGTATCCATGGAATAAAAAAATAAAAAGTCACCCACATTCCTATTATCAACCCTAGTAAGATTTATTCAGGTAACATGTATGTTTTGTTAAATACATTTACACAAGGAATCTATATAGAAAAATATCATGTAGGATGCTGTTGAAACATTATGTAATATAACCCTTATCCTCAAGGAAACTCAAGATCATCCTTAAAACATTCTTCTAGTATAAAAATTATTAACCAAAACCAATTGGTTTCCATATCCATAAAAAAATATATCCCCATCCTCAGATCAATTCTTAGGTATACCATGTCCTCATCGAGTCATCATCAGGGAATCAACTTCTCAAACCAACCCTCAAAGGGGATCCATATATCAATAGAGTAAATGCTTGAATTTTATTTAATATTGATCCTCCCACCATATGATCAACATGATCATACATTAGAAGAAACCATGTTATGTTCATTTTAGTATAATTACCATAAATAATTACACAAGAATACACCATATAAGATGTTTTTGACTATTTGAGCAATGAATCTCTATCATTAGAAAATTCAATCAGACATAATAATGTGTATATCATGTGAATATAACAAGAGTAATCATGATTCTTGAACAAATTAATCTTTCCATTGGGCCAAGATCCAAAATAGTATATCAAAATACCCTTAAATTCATTATATTTAATATACATATCATTCATAATAACCCTAAATAATAATAGAAATATCATTACCTCGATATAAAAGACTTCACCAGAATGGTTTTCATGATTTAATAGTATGAGGTCCATCATGATCTTTGACAAATTCGTAAACTTCATCACTAAAATTTCCCAAAATCATGAAACCATGTTAAAGATCTAAATTCTCTTAGTGATAAAATTAAAAAATAAAAATAAATCTTTAATACGAGTTTATGATTCCATCTCCAGAGACCATCATCTGAGAAGGAATCCCACTTGATCTCAACAAAACATGAAAGTACACCGGATTCTACCAACTAGTTTCAAGGGAATAATTTATATATTATGGAGGCTATTCAGTTGAATTAGATTCATAAAAAAGCTTAATAATAACTAAATATCCATTTGTTGATGCTCCATTCCATCACAGAGTCCAACGAATGAAAAGGGAAATACCTTAACACAAAGTGATTCATCTTTTAAAGAAACATCAATAATTGGAAAATGAATAAACAATGATTGCTTTGAGCATGGGCCGTGCAAGCTCCAAGAGGGTCATGAAGGGTACGTGAACGCCACATATTGGGCGTGCAGGTTACTTGCGTGGCCTATGTTGTTTTCACCCATGGTCTTCAGCAGCCTATAAAAACCCCTTGTGGGCTCCCATTTCAAAGACGAAAAATACAGAAACACAGATTTGAGCTCCCGGTGACCTAGTCTCTTCCCAAAGCCTTAAAAATACTTCTAAGGTAATTTAGTACCTAGAATGGAAGGTCTAAAGTGGCGAAACAAGGCCTAAGTGTTTAAATTCATAAACACATGCGCGCCTAACTGTCTAACCCTTTAGGAAATTGAAGACACTTTCACGCCGCCTTATCCCTTTAAGAGAACTTGTGAACCACTCATTTAAAAGTCTTTAGGGATAATTATAAGGGCTTGAGCAAAGCCTCGCCCAAGTATTACCCTATGGGTTGACTATCACACAAGTACCCAAGTGTCGTGCAGGTATACATGTGGGACCATGACTTGCGCGCCCCACCAAGACTTGTGCGCCTACCTTTTTTTGGGTTCCCCTCTTGTCCATTCATCACTTTTCTTCAAATACAACTATCCACTTCAAGATTTAGCCTTCACAATCTTCTTCAAAGCCATTTAGGGCATGATTCTTTGGTTGGATTCTTTATCTGAAAGGAATTCTGTGGAACATCTCTCAAAACCGAGTGATTTACATATCTTTATGTCACTAATGTCAGAAATTTCATTCATCCAACCTCATCCTTTATGGAGAGAGGATTTAATGGGAATCCTCCTTAGGAGTAATCCCCATGTTCCCTTACCTGGACCTCCTGTTCAAGAGTATGCCCCAGTCCAAGTTCTCAAATATGGGCATCCTCCTAAGGAGTAAGCCCCAAATTCTAAATTCTCTTATCCTGGGCATCCTCCTCAGGAGTAAGCCCCAGTTACTATTTCTCTTAACTAGTCTTAACTTCTTTTGACTTGGGTATCCGTATTAGGAGTATTCCCCAATCATAAGTTAAAGCCCCCCCCCCCTTTAACTCTGGGATTCTTTCTATGGAGTAAGTCCCATGTTATAAGTCCCTTTAATTTCTGGGCTTCCTTCTCACGATTAAGTCCCATGTTAGAGTATCCAAATATCCATAAAGCACATATACCTTTATTGATCTTGTTCATGGACATCTTCTATAATGTAAGTCCTGATATTTTCTATTTGGGCAATCATACATATATAAGCCCCATATCATTCCTTTTGACTGCATCTTTAGTGGCACAAATTGTCAGGTTTACTAATACCTCTTGTTTGTCATACCGAGAATGGCTCACGTGATGTTAGAGTGTAAAAGTAACCAAGAAACATCTCTTCGGGCCGTTAATCATACAGAAGCCCCACACTTTTTTTAACCGAACTACGTGGACTTTGATCTCTATCTTAAATGTAGAGTACGTAAGAAGCCTTTTTGAGGTTCAACCCCATCACCCATTAATTATCATTCGTCCAATATGACGTTAAACTATATTTTAATTCCCAAACTATGTGGTTTCTGATTCCTTTTCTAAAGTAAGGATATGTAGGTAGCCCATCTGTGGGTATGATCCCAACACTAAAATACCCCATGTCCTTCTGAACGACAATAAACTTCAAGTGCCCTGCTGAGTGGCCTTAAAACCAATATGGTTATCATAATGACAAAGAGATCTTTATATAATGTTTTGAAGGATACAATTGGCTAAGAATATCTAACAAATACAGATGATTCTCTATCTATGAAGAACCTAAAATACATATAAAAGGTTCTCTAAATCACATACATATTAATCATTGATTGTCAAATATTAAGGAATGCTCATTTTCATACTTGGTAGTGTAATAAGGATTTCTGAACATAACATAAATCTATAAAGAGAATCCCAGAGTAGACAACAATTCCCCCCAAAAAGGTGTGATGAGTCTATCCTCTCATCCTCTCGATGAATAAAAATTCATAAGCCTTATCTATCCACAACTAAAGAGCTCCTACCATAGGAAATTAGGTCTAAATGGATATTGAATCATTGGATGATTCCAGTTCTATGAATAAAATCATTTGAAACTGATTGGAATATTTGAACCTTAAACAAACAATGTCATCCACATTTCAGAGGAAAAAATGGTGAAACCAACGTGAATCCTTAACCAAGATAAATTGATGTTTTACTTATTTGTTAGACCCCTATTTAAACTCAATGAGAGGGACAACAAAGCAATCATTAACATATATGCTCATCTAAAAGATGTAGGGGATGGGATTATCTTGATTGTGTCTGTTATATCCAATAGTAACCCTTTTCCATGATATTCTTGCGTTACAGAACTGGCTTATCTTAAGTTCACACCTGTGAATCCCTCTTCTGTGAATACCTCTACTACTACTCCTTTTGGATCGTCGTTTGTTCTGATAATGACATCACCTACTCAGCGTCTTCAACGCTGGGTATTAAATGCACTGGTTAAGTAATACTGTCGACATGGTACCATTCCGACTCTGGAGGCCGCTCGACAAGCCCTCCAAGTAAATAATTCTCCATGGTCATCTGGAGAGCGAAAACCAGTGAATAAGAAGCAGGCGGTGCTTACCACCATTTCCAACTGTTTCGGGTTGTTATCCCCAGAATACAATCACCATTCCCTCACATATTCTGAGGATCTGAATGATAAGGTCACTCAAGGCCTTAATTCAATGAAATAGGAGTCCTTCCCGAGGGCTCCCACCAAAAATCGCCACCAGACTCGTGCGACAGTGCGCCTTCAACAAGATGGGGGTGTCATCTCCATGAATTAGGCTCAGGTTCCTCGAGCCCGAGTGGGAAAGACGAACCACTGGAGGTGATGAGCGGTTAACAGTGACCAGGTTATTATATCTGCCATTTCTGGAGAATTCCACCAACCTAACATTGTGGCTAGAAATGAGCGGGCACACACACCCGTCCGTTTTAATTCCACTATCCAGCAGACTCATCTAGCAGCAACACGCCATTCCCGCCAGGCAATTCCGGTTGAGTAATATTGACAGAAACATACACCTATTTATAAATCATCTGCTAGTCAGCAGGATCGTCTGACTACATTCGATGAAGCCCACCATCCCAATGTGTTGACAACTGGAAAACATGCACAAACACCTTCTTACACTCATCAATCCTGACAATAGTCTCATCTGCTAGTATTGAAGGAAGTTCATCAACCACATTCGACAGAGTGCAATCAGCAGTCACATACACCTTCTAGTATTGATCAAGCCTACCAACAGTCTCGTTTGGTAGCACCTGGAGATGTCAATTGGAAATCCCCAATGACAATCAAGAGGCAGACTCAACTATCTACCCTCACACATGAGTACTTTCAGAATTCACTAACAGTAAAAGTTGGACCGGAGAAGGATTACACACCTACTCCAAGCACAAAATGGATGTATATTCCCGTTCAAGTAGCTGATGTCACCAAGCACATTCTGACAATGGTAAAGGAGCAGAAGCCAATCCCGACACATATTCTGGATGCCTTCCAGGATATTATAACAGATTAAGCAGCATCATAGGAAACGAAATGAATTTCTATCCCTACCAGTGGAGTGATATATCAAAATACCACTCTGGAATAGACAAACACCTCTGTTCTAGTCAAAGAGGGTAGTGGGGAATAATCTCCCATATCATAGAGACAACCAAGTCAAGCACATAAACCTTATTTTAGTGGAGATAATCACCCTAACCTGACTATTTCTATTGAGTAGGCACATACACCTGCCCATAATAACCACTTTTGTCAACAAGTTGTTCCCAAGGTGAGTAAGAAGGCAACGATGAAAAAGACACATCCAGCACAGTCAACAAATCAAGGTCCAATCTGTAACATGGCCTTGCTCGACGCTGGAGCTCATGATGCACTCAGAAAATTATCTGTTGCAACTCAAGATTCTACTCTCTCAATTCCCAATAGTGGGAACATTAATTCTGATGGTCTACATCATACACTTCCTCATGAATTCTTGCATCATGATAATTAAGTTGATATGAAATTATCATCTTCATATGAGAGCCACGATAACCCTCTGTGTGTCTAGAAGGCTAAGGAGAAAAAGGTTTCATCTTTTGTTGTAACCCACCATGGTTGTCCTCCCCATGATGATGAATATAGCTGCTAAAGTACTCTACACAGTAGTAATTAACATTTCCTAGAAAATGCACCAATGGAAAATGTAGCGACGAGGAAACCCTCTTATCTTGAGGCACTTTCAAATGGGAATCCATCCATGTCTGATTCATTACCGCTATCAGGTGAAATACTTTCTCAACCAGAAGATAGCCCGGGGTGTAGGTCATTCTCTAAACCACCCCTGAGTCATGAATTTTCTAATTTGGTCAATTTAGTCTCTACCAATTTTGTTGAATCTGATGAATCAACAAAGAAGCACCATCATTGGTCTAAACAGGTAGAAGAATCTTCATCGAATGATAAAGAAGAAATATTGAATATGAGAAAACAACTGGTGAAAGGTGATTTTTCAGTTATGTTTTGGCCTTTGGCTGACTCTCAGTATGACATTCCAGAGATGATGACAGAAGATTGTATTCATGATATTCATCTCAACATGTGGAAAATTCATTGTCAACTGAAAAAGAAAATATAATCTTATGATGATTATGAAAATAATTTCAAGATAATAGAAGTGTACCAATTCCAAATTGTCATGGAATCTATCTTAGTTTCACGATATCTGAAGGTAGAAAAGCAACAGAGATCCCTTCAGCGATCATGACATGGTGCAATAAGAAGGTTGTGCTAGTTAATTTCCAATGCCCTATCTGGTATTAATATCAGGGGATGAGGTGTTCATGGAGAACTTAATTTCACTGTACTCTCCAGACAACAAATCCCACCTAAAGTGGTCTCATGCAATGTTATTTCCCACGTCTCGCCACAACCAATTGGTTTTGTTTGTAATCAAAGGCTTTCTCAAGAACAGTCCTCAACTAGCTCTTCTGAAAATCAGGAATATAGAGAAGAAGTTGTTGAATTACTTTTTCATCATGAAAATGAGAACATCAAACATGCTTCTAGTTTAGAGCGTGCATATCATCAAGTGACAGAAGTGTCAGAAATCATCCAACGGTATTTTGAGCCGGGTGATAAGAGTGGATGTAGGTTAATGCATCCCGCCAATTTACAGACTAAAGTTCGTTAGATCAGCAGAGCTTTTAAGAAGGTCTCAGATATATCAAATCAAGAATCACCCTAGCTTTCCAGACTGGGGACTCTTTTACCTCAACACTCGAAATCAACAAATAGGAGTCAAGGATTTGAGCAAGAACAACAGGAACAACCTCCATCCATAAAATTGGGGACATTTTCAAATCCTCAATATCTTCCTTAGAGAAAGTCAGTCTTCTCCCGATTAGAGAAGAAGCCTCTAGAGGAACAAATAGCCTAATTATTAGGATATTCCCTCCAAATTATGGTTCATCAAGAAGTTCATGAGGGATCAACTCAATGAAAGGAAATGTCTCAACAGGGACATTGAAGAAGACAATATCGCAGAAATTAATGTAGAAGAGATTCATTGTGTTATGCATCAATTAATGTCATCAATGTCGTTTTTGATAATTCCCCAGATGAGGCTCACTCAGAGGGAATAGATGAAGAGTTTACTGATCATGATTTTGTACACACAGACACGAATGAAGAAGGTTTGCGTACAAGAAATAAAAGGCTTACCTAGAATCTGGATATTCCTTCAAATAACCAACTTCCCCCTCTTCGAAAGGCATACAACAAAGGCAATGGGACGAATTAGGTTACATACCCTTCCTCTGGAGAAGTCTAATAACTATCACTAGAGGAAATATTGGCACAACAAGAGGCAGAAATGAAGAAATTAAAGAGGTTGAATGCATAACAACTTCAAAGTAGATTTCCTGCTAAGCGCGCTAAAGTCAGCCAGTCATAGGAATTTGTTCCGGCTACTGAGATGGATCAAGAGTTTCCTATTTTATCAGTACACCCTCACAGGTCTAATCCTATGGGTCATGTGCATCAACAACTAGTAATACTACAATTAGTGGAAGTCCCGATCTCCACACCTATCCAATCTCCAGTTATTTAACCTACACAGGTCCAAGATCAACCGGATGTTTCTCAAAAGTTAATGACTACCATTGAGTCATTAAAAACTCGGTTGGAAGCTATGGATGGGAAGCATGCACCGGTTCAACTGGAGAAGAGAGATTACCCTGAATGGGTAGATTCAATTCCTCCCCCATCAAATTGTTCAAGTACCACATTCCCAATCTTTAATGGTTCGGGAGACCTAGAGAAACAATTAACACATTTTGTTTCTCATTGCGATCCTATGATGGGAACCCCTCAGCAAAAAAATGAAGTTAAGCTCTAGTGTTTATATAGTCATTACAAGGGCCTTCTTTTGTCTGGTATACAAGTATGCAATCCTGGTCAATTATTGGGTGGGAGGATCTTCGTCAATAATTCCTTTTTCAATTTAGCTCAACTTTTCCAAAGACAACAGTTTTTTATCATACAAATTTTAAGAAAAAGTACAATGAAAGGGTTTCAGATGTAATTTCTTGCTGTAAGGGATTAACATATTCCTTGGGCTTAGCACTGCCTCAAGAAGAGTTGTTTCCAATTTTTTTGAAAATCTATGTGATGAATTACGCACTCCATTGATCCCTATGAAATACACAAGAGGGTTTTGAGACCTTACATCAATCGCACAATAGATTGAAGACACTCTTATAAAGACTAAGGTTAAAGCTCATGTAATTCCATTAGCTCCAGGATGGAGAATGGGTAAAGTAGATACTGCTATAGTTATGCTTAAACAAGCACATGTACCTGCTTATACTTCAAGTCCTTCATCTTCTCAAAGGGATCCACCTCCTGAGCGTCAACAACAGAGGCCATTTGGTCAAGATGATCAAAGAGATCAAAGATAAAAAAAATTTGAGGATCTGAATAGAAATATTTACTCTTTCCGAAAAGAACAAATTCCTGGTTACTTCATTTCGGCTCTGGAAAATAATTTGGATCAATTGCCAATGCTGAAAAGGACACAAAAGGAAGGAGATGATGACCATCCCAACTATTTCCCATTTCATCAATTGTTGGGGAATTCTATTCATGAGTGTTTTGTCTACAAAGACCTCCTGCAAAAGACGATGGACTCGGGACTAGTCAAACTAAAAGGTTCTTTATCTCAGGAAGCATGTGTTACTGCTACAAATCTAGAGGAATAAGGTGAGTGGCAAGAAGTAAAAAACAAAAATGTGCAGAAATATGATAACTGGATGGTCAGAAAAATGATCAACCAAACTCATACCATTTTCAGAACACAACTGAAGAAACCAGTTGTGTCTTCTTCTATTAATGCCACAGCAAAACCCTCTTCATCAGAGGGAAAATCCTCAAAGAAACTGCATAATTCAAAGAAAGAGGAACAATCAGAAGAAGATGAGATCATGTCAAATCCCAAGTGGTCTTTGACTCTGGCAGATTTGGTGCCATCTACATCAAAACCATGGGCACCGCCCTGCCAAACGACACATCCAAAATAGGCTAATCAACATAAATGGGCTAATCAGGAAAAATCATCGTCAGATGAAGAGTTTATTATTGGATCCGTTAATATAATTCATTTAACGGATCCTAATTCCAGTCAAAGATTCGATCACGATGAGACTGAGTTCCATGTATCAAACAGAAGAAATAGAGGGGGTTTCATAGGTCAGGGATACAGAGGAAGATGTGGGTATCCTAGAATCCACTATTCCAATTCTACCCCTGCTAGAATAGTGTATGCAGCAGAAACTCGTGGTAGAGCCCTTTAACGGGCCCAACAAGAAAAAAAAAATTCCTCCATGAAACGTAGATTCAGTCCTGGTACAGTTATTCTAGAGGATCATTTTGTGGTTTTACCCTCTTCCACTCAGAATGTAAATAGACCTATTCGGTCTAATCTTCCAAAGCTAGAAGTATTTCCAAATCCTACCCCGACAGAAGATAATCTACTTCCAAAGCATCAACTTCTATGGCACCTATGAAACCACATGTTCCTATTGGGAAACACAGACCTTTGGATCAAAAATATGATGTTTTGAAACATTTTTCCCATGTACTAGCCAAGTTATCAATTTTGGATTCCTAGAATCTATCCAAGGATCATCAGGAGGCACTCATTGAGGCTTTGTCAAGTCCTCTGGAGTTTGAAACTGAAATCATTGCGGCTGATGTTTATCATATGGAGAATAATCCTACAGAATGCCATGTAGTGATATCATTCACATATGAAGATGAAGATGATGTTGTGCATGGAAATATCAGACCTTTTTATTTATCTGGAAAGGTAAATGGTTTGGACATCTGAAGAGCTTTCATTGATAATTTTTCAGGAGTCAACATCATCCCCATTCGTACACTTCGTCGATTGGGCCTCACAGAATCTGATTTATCTCCTACTTTGATGTTACAATGATATGATAAAAATTAACAAGAACCGCTGGGCAAGATTACACTCAAGAAATATGTTTGGAGACCTTGAATCCAATTCATATTCCATGGTTGTTGATCATTATACATCCTTCAATGTTATTCTTGGAAGACCTTGGATACATCAACATGCGACTATCCCTTCATCATACCATCAATGCCATAAATATTGTTTTTATGGTCAAATTAGGACATTGTATGGGGATAAAACCCCCTTCAAAACATGTGATTCTCAATACATTGAGGAGGAATTCTATCACATGAAGGTTATGGGGAAATCCACAACAAAGGAGGTTACCAATGATAACGCTACCTATGGTTTGGAAAAGATTCCATTAAACCGATTCATACATTTGAGTAAAGATTATGTGTTGCCTATCTATCAAATTGACAGGATGGACCCAAATCCAAATACTCTTATAGAAATTTCCAGAATGTCAATTAAGGCAATCAAGCCAGACAACATGGGAGAAATTAATGATTCACCAAGAAATGATGAAAGCTCAAATGGAGATGTCTTCATTTCATCCTCTAAAATCCATAAAGTCTATACTTCAACGACCAGGCCAGAAAAAGATACATAATTATCAGAGGTAATCGATGATGTTGATTCTGAATTCATCATTTCTTCTTTATTACCCCCAAAAGACCCTTCAACATCAATAGAGTCAGAAATTGAAGCCACTTCGTCAAGATGTTCAAATTTTAACATCTCTCCCGATCATGGAAATTCTGCTTCATCATCTTCTATGCAAGTAGAAACAGAAGAAGTAACACATGTTGATGAAGAAGAGGAATATCTCAGGGATGCTTCTCCAGCATTTGAAGAGGGTATCTCTACCACTATGGCTGAACTCGGAGAAATAAATCTGGGTATAAAAGAAGATCAACGCCTAACATTAATTAGGGTGTCCATGACTCTTGAAGAGCAAGAAATGTAAATTTCATTTTTAAAGATAAATAGAGATATATTTTCTTGGAACTATATAGAAAATCAAGGGCTTGATCTCGATGTTTCCACTCATCATTTGGGTTTTTCAGAAGAACATCAAGGATTTAAGCAAGCCGCAAGAAGAACACACCTGACATATGCTTCCAAAATTGAATCGGAATTTGATAAGCTTATCAAAGATAACTTCATCAGAGAAGTTCAATATCCAAAATTTTTGGATAATATATTCCCTGTTAAAAAAAAGAACATAAAAATTAGAGTTTTCATTGATTTCATATATCTTAATCGACATTGTACTAAGGATAATATTCCACTTCCGATTATAGAAATGTTAATTGATGCAACAGCTAGCTATGAAGCACTTTCCTTCATGGATGGAAATTCCAGGTATAATAAAATACGAATGGCTCCAAAAGATGAATAATCTACAACATTCAGATCCACTTAGGGTGTGTTTTTCTATCAGGTAATTGCCTTTGGCATGAAGAATGAAGGCGCAGCATATCAGTGTTCCATGCATCGTATCTTCAAACCCTTTTTAAGTATGTTTATTGAATGTTATGTGGATGATTTTATAGTTAAATCCAAACAATTTTCTAACCACTTGGCTGATTTGGAAGTCATATTCCACAATCTTCGACAACATAATTTGAAGATGAACCCTTTGAAATGTGATTTTGGTGTAACCTTAGGAAAATTTCTCGGATTTTTTTTACGCCATCAAGGTATCAATGTCGATCCTAAAAAATCCAAAGTCAATCCTTGGTATGTCACCAACTTATAATTTGAAATAATTGAGAGGACTTCAAGGACACCTTTCATATATTCGGCGTTTCATCACTAATTTGGAAGGCAAAAGTTTACCCTTCACCAAATTGATGAAGAAGGGAGTCACATACCAGTGGACTAAAGAATGTCAAGAGGTATTTGATATTATCATGAAATATCTCTTAAATCCACCAGTATTAATGCCACCTGTTTAAGGAAGACCACTTATCCTCTATGTGACAGCCCTAGAGTAATCATTGGGTGCCTTCCTTGCCCAGAAGAATGATGCTAGGAATGAAAACAGCCTATACTATCTCAGTCGGACTATGCTTGGTGCAAAAACTCGATATTCAAATACTGAGAAGTGCTGTTTAGAATTAATCTTTGCTGTTAAAAAATTGAAGCACTACCTGCAACATCATGAGGTCTTATTGGTATCTCACAATAACCCACTCAAATTCATCCTTAGTCGTCCAATGCTTACAAGACATCTAGCAAGGTGGGCAGTTATTTTGTAGCAATTTGATAACTAGTATGTGTCTGAAAAGGCAATTAAGGGTCAAGATCTGGCTGATTTCCTTGCTGAACACCCTTCAGCGGAGGATAAATCTTTAGATACTAAACTTCTAGATGAGGAATTATTTTTTTCAAGATAATCTTCAAACATGGGAAATTTAATTTGATGGTGCTTCCAGAAGTCCAACAGGGAAGAAAATGGAAGATCTAAATTCAACAAAGTTAGATTAGGTGTTGTACTAATTTCTCCAAAAAGGAAGTGCTACCTTATTTCTTCTCATTGTTGGGAGGCGGTACAAATAATGAAGCAGAATATCAAGCTCTCATTATAGGATTAGTGTTTGCACTTCAAGCACATGTAAATCACTTAAAGGTGAAAGGTGATTCAGAGCTGGTAAACAAACAAGTAAATGGGGATTATGCATTCAGAAAATAACAGTTAATCCCATTTTATTATTACTTCGGAGAGTTAATGGCGGAATTTCCTTCAGAACCAACATTTTCTTATGTCCCGCAATCACAAAATGCTCATGTTGATGCACTGGCAAATATAGCCACAGCTCTAGTAGATCCAAATCTGGACGTGACATCGATCATTTTTACCCACCATTGTACAATCTCACCTTATGTTCAAACTAGAAAAGAGAAAATCAATAAAATTAATCCCATTCCTGAACCATATGGTCATACTACGGGATGGATGACACCTATTAGGGAATACCTTCAAAATAGAACACTTCCACCTGATAGAGCCAGGAAAAAACAAATCCGGCAACGTGTGGTTAATTTTACTCTTTATGATAGACCAAATCACTTAGAGAAAATTATATACAATAGTGGTTTTGATGGAGTTCTCTTCAGATGCGTTGATGGTGAAGAGACGATGGTTGTCATGAAAGAAGTGAATGCAGGAGTCTGTGGTGCCCACCAGTCTTGACATAGACTATCTGATCAAATTCGATGGCTTGGATACTTTTGGCCTTCAATGATAAAAGATTGTGTTGATTTCACAATGAAGTTTCATTCTTTCCAAGTACATGCCAACTTCATTCATCAACCCCCATATTTTCTTCATATATCTAAATACTCGTGGTCATTTGCCACATGGCGAATGGATGTAGTAGGACTTTATCCTTCAACTACATCCAAGCAATTTAAGTACATTCTTACTGCTACTAACTTATTTTCTAAATGGGAAGAGGAAATACCTCTCAAAAAAGTTAGTTCTAAAAGCATTGTTTTCTTCATCAAGTCTATCATTATTACATCATTTGGTGTCCCTCATACCATATTGACAGACAATGGGACCAACTTCTGTTCATCCAAGGTAAGGAAGATGTATCAAGAATACAACTTCAAATCCAGCCATTCCTCTCGGTATCATACAGCGTCCAATGGCCAAATAAAAGCTTTCAACAAGACACATTCAAATATACTGCAAAAGATGTTGGATAAAGATAAAAAATCATGTCCTGATAAACTCTTTCATCCTTTATGGTCTTATCGATCCACCACCCGCACTGCAATGCGGTCAACACCATATTCATTATGATACTGAACAAAATCAGTATTTCTCATTGAGGTTCAATTACCCTCACTCAGGGTATCCATTTGTGATAAGTCATTTATGGATGAACAATCTCAAAAGCATTTGGATGAATTGGAACGATTAGACAAGAAAAGATCGTGCACCTTGCACCACTTGGAAGCCTATCAGAATAGAATATCATGAGAATTCAATAAAAAAGTCACATTCGTTTATTCATTCAGGGAGAATTGGTATTGGTACTTAGAACTCCAATGATACTAGGAAATAAACCCCCCATGCTGGTGTCAAAATTGGAAGGCCTTATTCAATACACAAGGTCTACTCCAATGGAGCTTATTCTTTAATCTCAATGGATGTAGAACGGATCACTACTCCAACCAATGTAAGATTTCTGAAGAAGTATTTTGTATAATAAAAATACATCACTAGTCCACGCATTTGACCTTGAACTATTTTCACTTACATCCAACATGACGTTAAATTGTGGAATCCGTTCTATACGACGTTAAACTATACAACCCTTCTTAAGTACATACTGCATGACATTAAACTGCACAGTCCCTTCTACATCCAACACGACGTTAAACTGTGTGGTCCATGCATATAACCTTAAACTATTTTCACTTACATCCAACACGATGTTAAACTATGTGGTCCATGAATATGACCTTAAACTATTTGCACTTACGTCCACCAAGACATTAAACTGCATAATCACTGGTCCATGTATATGACCTTAAACTATTTTCACTTATGTCCAACATGATGTTAAACTTTGTGGTTCATGCATATGACCTTAAACTATTTTCACTTACGTCCAACACGACGTTAAACTGTGTGGTACATGCATATGACCTTAAAATATTTGTACATACATCCAACATGATGTTAAACTATTTGGTCCATGAATATTATCTTAAACTATTTGCACTTATGTCCAACACGGCGTTAAACTATGTGGTCCATGCATATGACCTTAAACTATTTGCACTTATGTCCAGCAAGAAATTAAACTGCATAATCACTGGTCCATGCATATGACCTTAAACTATTTGAACTTACGTCCAACATGACATTAAACTATGAAAAAGTTCATAATACGTCCAACTTGACATTATGTTGTGTCCTCTTTTGTCTTTACTGCATGACATTAAACTGCACTGTCCCCTATTCGTCCAACATGACATTAAACTGTATTGTCCCCATCATCTTAACTATAGGACGCCAAACTGTATGTCACCCTTATTGTCTAACATGACACAAAACTTTGTTCACGTCCAACATGATGTTAAACTTTGTCAATATATTTGTCCTACATGACATTAAACTATGCATCGTTAAGTTTGTTTCTACCTCTTTTTTCTCACACCGAGTATGAGTCACATGATCATAGAGTTAAATTCAACCATAACACCTTCTCTGGGACGCTAACCATGTGTTTGTCCTGACACCAGTTTTTTTAGGATGTTGTCCTCAAGAACAACTTGATCACCAATTCATTCTTTAATTGAACTATGTGGACATTCATCCTTTCCTTCTAGGATGTGTACGTAGGAAACCTCCTAAGGTTCACTCCCAAAACCAATCTCTTCACATCGGTTCACCTCCATATCATATGATGTTGATATGTGAGGCAGCCCCAAAACCAATACATTTTTACATTGGATCACCATCGTCCTTGCTATATGACGTTAAAATATTTGCACTTTTTGTCATGTACGACAATAAACTGTAACATTCTTTGACACCCTCACCTGAGAGGGAATCATTATTTTCATTGACCTCTAATCATGTTATATTCCAAAGAATACGTGCATACATATCAATGCCTGAATCTTTTATCTTGGGTTAATCCATCATTCCACTAAAGTCCCCCTTTCACCCTTCACGTGTACGAACAAAACCTGTAGAAAGGGTATTTCAAGAACTACGTGTGGCTTGATTCCCATCCTTATGGGATATGTAGGAACGTTCGAGCATCCCTCGAATCCACCCACACGCGTTTGGGCCCAACCCCAAATTTCACTTTCAGTTCATTGGCAGAAAAGTCCCCCATGGTTCGAGCTCTATGACCTTAAACATATATTTCCTATACCCTCATCCCATGTGACGTTAAACTGTATTTCAAGAACTATGTATGGCTTGATTCCCATCTTTATGGGATACATAGTGAAGTATAGTACCTCAATACAGGACCCAGTCATAACATAATTATTGTTAGCATTGGTTTGTGTATCTTAACATGCATTGAACAATTCCCATCTTGATGTGTCATACTCTTAACGTTAAATACTTCAAGATCTCCATAACCCTTTTCTTGACATCTGGTAACAAAAAGTTTGATACCTGAGAGTTCTTTTGTCTAACTATGCAGCACGTGCCCTTACGCGGCCTTGCATAAATACTCAACATAACAGACTTGTCGGCCATAAGATGCTATTATCTGGCTATGCAGCCAATGCCCTTAGTCGTCCATATATAATTAAACCCCCAAACGGATTTTTCAAACAGTGGTAAATTCATTCATGGGAGGAAAACCTCTTTTGACTTTATTTTTCTTAATAACAATATGTAGGGATCAAAAAAATAGCCATCCTTAACATATTTGCCTCACATTATTTTTCATGATTTGGAAAGTATTCAAGTCTTTGGATTATATATTCCTTCCCAATGTTTGGGTCAGCCCTTTGTAGGAGTTTCATTCATCCAATTATTTGATAATATTGATTGGAAATATCATCTCCACATTCAAGTACCTCTTTCCATACAGCAGACTCTGTGCTTTGGAAAATTTGAATCTTCATAAACTTTTACTAGCTTTTTGGCAGTAGAAAGGTAAATTTATGAGAGTTCGTTTGACTGACTATGCAGCACGTGCCATTAGTCGGCCTTGCATAAATTGTCTACATAACAGACCTTTCAGCCAAAAGATGCTATTATTTGACTCTACAACCAATTCCCCTAGCTGGCCCTGCATAATTCAACCCCCTAACGGGTTTGTTAAATAGTGGTAACATCATTCATGGGAAATACTTCTTCTAATGACTTTTATACCTTTTTCATATCATTCCTCAGATTCAATATTTCTTTAGTCATAGTTTACATGTTTTCTCCCATACTTGAGCGTGATAATCTATTTTCAGATAAATTATCAAGAAATTGATTCAACTTTAAACCATTCGGTCAAAGCTATTTCGACCCTAAACATTATCCTTTTTTATGTCTGACTTGCATGACATTAAACTGCCTATAATAGGCAAGGGAACTCTGAACAAAAGTCAAGTCCCATCTCACAAAAAATATTATTTATATGATTTAGGTAATATCGAGAAATTAAAAAAAATCAAAAATTGTAGGGTTCATTATAATAATCCTAGTAAAAATAAACCTATGATTACTAGGCCCATTAGCTTAGGTAAAAATTTAAAGCAAGTAGCATAAATATGCATGCACAAATGATTGATGATGAAAGTTTCTTTCATCGATGCACAAGATTTATAAGGATGTCCACAGACTGGGGTCTCATCTATTTTTTAAGAATTACAAGAGGCTATCAACATAACTCTTTACTTGATTCACGGCATCCCGAACTTCATCAGCAGCTACATGAAGCTCCTAAACTCGACCATTATCACTATTTTCAACTGTATGGAGTGACTTATTGGTGTTTCCAATTCCTTTCATACCATTCGTTTGAACTCCTTCTAATAAATTGTTAAGTTGGTCAAGTTCCCCAGTAATAGAATCTAACTGTTGCTGAAGGTGCATCTTCCGGACAACTTTCACCTTGGTCTTATGCTTTAGCACCTTCAACATGGCAGCATGATCATCCTCAGCTCGGGACACTGCAGCCTCAAATTCGCTAATATTGACTGACATATTTACTCTAGTCAGGTCTTGATGGCACTTTTTCTCCTGCTCCCTTCTTAAGATGAATTGTTTCACCACGTCATGGATCTCTTGATATCCAAAACCGCCAAGTACCAAAATGACTACAAGGTATGATAGTCACGGGATCTTCAATGACAACTCTTCAATAGGCACTTCAGATATAATCTTCCATATGTTCTTCCATGCCTTGCGTCATAAAATTGGAGGTCCATTTGTACTTCTGGGTCTGACTCAGCGTTACTGTCATAGGGGGGAATATAATCCGGGATTAATGCACTTAGAGATGTGACCTATTCTGCTCCTTCCCCCATGACCCTTGTTATTCCACTTTCTATTCCCATTAGGGCAGAGGCAGAGGCTTCACCTCCAGATCTAGCCAATGAAATTGATGTCCCTGTATAGTCAATTGAATGTTTTGTGTATTTTCATAGGATAATAAAAGTCGATTGGAAATCGGCCACAAATATTGTTTTCTCTTACCCAACGGTAGATCAGCAACAGGAGAAGGCTCCTCCCTATCTTTCCTTGCTTCAATAGGATCTTCATGACTGGTTTGATGAAGATCTACCGTGTTCATCTCCACTTGAGCCAGTGTATCTACAATAGAAAGTTTATCTGTATTCCCTTCAGGCATTGATAGTTCGACAACTTGTTCATATGGAAATGTACATTTGAACCAATCATGGTCCGAGATGTAATAAGAAGTTATTTTAACAAGATGAAGGATAACACTCACGTTCAAAATCATCTAAATTATATTGAAATTTAACTTGATCTAAAATATCTTCAAAAGATGGGCCAAGTTTCATCATTCCATCTAATGATATCTCAGATTCCTGGTTAGTCTCACCAGTGAGAGAATTCGATGTATCTACTTGAGGACTCAAATCCTGTAGCCTCTGGACCTGGAAAACTTCTTCAGTTAACATTGTAGAATTAGTTACAGTGGATGCCAAATGCTCTAGTGCAGGGGTTGAACCTAAATATCACATAATGGATGTTAGTTGATGTTTCATTCAACCCTTTATGAATCATTGTTAATTTACTAGAAATAGGTTCATCTCTTCTTGAAACAACAGTAGGAGGGATACTGGGAACAGACGCTGGCTCTTCTCCAGGGGTAAACAAATCAGCCTGAACTTGTGATTTTTCACTGCACCATCTATCATCCTCAAAAGAGTGTCAGTCCTCTCCCTCAGAGGTGAAATTGAAGAAGACCCTGCAATCCCAAGAAGAATGATAAATATTTTCATGGGTAATGACTCGTGACTATTTGAAGGAATTACCACTGCTAATGAAATTTTTAGCTATGGACTTCCTCCTTCGCTGACTTTGCTTCTTTGGCTTCTCAGAAGTGTTGAAATTATCATCTCAATATACAGAAATTGGAGAATGAAAAGCCATGTCTAACTCTTCCTCCATGGATTGCTGGCCTTGAGATATCTCACCCGACTCATGAGGCTATTCATTAGCCCCGATGGCAGTAGCACTAGGGATTTATTGTGGTGAAGGAACCTCAGCAGTTCCTTTATTTTCAAGCTACAAGATGAAGAAAATAATTTCCTTCAGTAACAAAGCTTCGACTGAAATTAAATTGCAACGAAAATAAGGAATGAAACATACATATTCAGGGGCCACATAATCATGCCACTCCTCATCTCTGGCACCACTTGTCCCCTCAGTGGCACTCCAATCTATCATTTCCTTCACCCGCTTGGTGATAGGAATTGAATCATCGATGGAATATATGAGAATCTCCATCTCTCTGATGTAAGTCTGCACTTCATCAGGGTTATCCTTGTAATGGATATCTATAGAAGCTCAAATATTCCCTATTCCCAGAATTTGTATCCCCTCGCACAGATCTAGCCAGGAAATTTTAGCATCACAATATAAACTTTTCCATGCCTGGATAGCCTATAGTCGTAGATATTCAACATGTGTACCAGAAGGTTGTGAGGAAGTTCCTACAATCATATACTTCATCTTCTTCCCAGCTCCTGCAACTATAGATAATGGATAAGAAAATAAGACATGTTTCTCTATAGAGTAATGATGAATAAATTTCCCTAATTAAGTAACTCGGTAGGAGTTGATGGAGTTGGTCTCTTGATTATGACAGGAGGATTATATCTGGTACAAGGACACTTTACCGCATGTTGTGCATCATCATCCCCATCATGGGAATCTGACGAATCTGCTCCAGAGGGGAAGAATAAACTTCCCGATGAATGGATTCTTTCTCTACAGTTCTTTTCTTTTTCCCCACCTGATAAACCGGACAATTAAACACCACTTCAGGGTATGATGCTATCATGTTCTCGGCATACCATGTGGTAAATTTACATGTCGTTTTATGAACTGGTATATCAAGCACTGCCCTGGTCTTCTCCATAGATGTCAGCAACCTTACTTGTCGATAAACCATCAGATGCTGCGCTGACCTGACTTGCACAAGATGGGATACAACAGTCTGCTGCAAACACTTGAATTGGCGTGAAAATCTGTATGGAGCATAGGCCTCATATGTAATCTCCCCGTCAATCCTGGTGGCCAGTACACAATATATGCAAGCCAGTATGTACGACCTAAATTCCAGATTGGCGGTTCCATCATCAAAAAACCTCCTGGTTGGCGGGTTTCCATAATTAATTAAATTGAATTCCTTGAACATGCTCACCCTCACCTTCATATCATAAGGGTCAAGGGATAATGGAGAAATTCCAGAATATGCCTGCACTGATGTCCTTAAACAGCTTCTAGGAACCTGTACTCCATTCTGTACAACATATTTCCTGAAATTAGTGGTGATCCATCCCCAGAAAACTTGAAATAGTCCCACTAATCTAAAAGGAGACTTACCCATAAATACATGGAGTATTCTCTTGTGAATATTCGCCAAAATGAGGGTGGCCAACCCAACCATTTTATTCTCTGCCAACTTGGCGGCTATAACGAATGTCCCTGGACTAACACCTCCCTTCAAATCCATGACTGGTTGAAGATAAACACTAATCTAGAAGGATAAGATTCTCGCGAGACATGTCTATTTTGGGATTATCTGATCCACTTCGTACCCCCACTTCTCAAATTCTCCTACTTCTAGAGTTGGCCAAAATGTGCCAAGAGAACCCCTCTTCTCTATTCTGGGGCATGTAGTAGGATGAGTATAGGTGGCCCCCTTCTTTTTCGAATCCTTACCCTCCTTCCTGGTATGAAAAATATCCATCCACTCCTCTGGATGAATATCCATTCTTGAATGACTTTTGGAGGTTTTGGAATTCTTGAGCTTGAAGAAGATTTTCAATAACTCCCAAGCCAAAGCTGAAGTCTTCTTAGAATCATTCCAAGTCGCCTTGGTTGGGATAAATTCATCATAAATATCGCCCAAAATTGGATCCCCAGAGATCTTGTAGACATCTCACAAACTGATGCCTACTTCTCCGTGATTCATATTGAAAGAATTGGTTTCTGGGCTCTAGCAGCTGATTTGCTCCGACACAAACTCATCATTTCTGTAGACATATATCTGCCCAGCCCAGACAGCTTCAAATATCACAACTCCTTTCAAATCCTCGACAAACTATACAAAGGTTTTTCGCACCCAGTATACCCACATGCAAGTTGGCTTAACACCTCCTCCAAGACGGATGTCCCAAATCTTCTTCCAGCATTTGGATTGATCCATCTGAGAATTTCGGAAGATTAAATGATAAAAATGTAGCTGAAGCTCATGCATATGAGGTTTTAGATCAGGCGCACAAAGTCTATTATTCATTATATAGACCTTCTCCATTGTTCTAGTATTTATAAATGCTCCTCCACTTGAGATATTTGCTGAAGAAATGTTGGTGTAATTCTAAAACCATGAATTTTGGAGATATTTCATTGCCTCTGGAATGTTGATGTCTTGAAGATGGCCTTGCCCATACAGAGGCAAGTAAATGCTCTCTGGAAAGTCATGATGATACTTCTTCATGTGCCTGGACAAATATGGAAAACTGTTGTTACAGATATCATATTAATCGTGGCCTACAATGTTCATCATATCATCAATCCGCTTGCTCGCCAGTTCATCAACAGTTTCGATTCTACTAAGATCCATTGAATCTACACAAAGGTCGAATAATTAACTCTTAAGTGATTTGATTTTTCATAAAATTTGTGATAAAAAATGAAAAAAATGTCTATGTCATTAAGGAACACGAGTATAATTTTGGCGCACAAGTATAGTTGTGTCGCACAAGTGTTGGGCACGCAGGTATCACCGTGCAAGTCCAAATACCACTAAAGAAGCACTACACAATGAAAATAGTGGAAAACAAGTAACATGCCCGATGGAGGGAAAATTGCATGGAGAGAGCTCGAAAGTTTAAAATCCAGGTGCTTTGTGCGAGATTGAGGCGCTTATTTATAGGCCAGGCCACACCAATGTGCACCGAAGCCTATGCAGATCACACCTGAGCAACACTAGATGCGCGCCTCTCACCTGTGTGCCGATATATACATGCTCTAACTTGCATTCATCCCTTCCATGGTCTTCTTATTTACCTCAGAGTCACATCCACCTTCTTTCAGATCAAACTTTGAGGGGGGAATTTTGTTGATTCTCCTTTCCGTCACAGAGTCCAACGAATGAAAAGGGAAATACCTTTACACAAAGTGTTTCATACTTTGAAGAAATATTAAAAATTGGAAAGGGTATGAACAAGGATTACTTTGATGATGGGCCACGCAAGTTCCAAGAGGGTTGCGCAGGGTACTTGCACACCACATATTGGGCGTGTGGGTGACTTTCGTGCCCTAAGTTATTTTCACCCAAGGTCTTCAGAAACATATAAATACCCCTTGTGGGACCCCCATTTCAAAGATGAAAAATCCAAAAACTCATATTTGAGCTCCCGGTACCCTAGTCTCTTCTCAATGCCTTCCGAATACTTCTTATGTATTTTCCTACCTTTTTTGGGCGCCCTTCCTGTCCATTCACCTCTTTTTTCAAATCCACCTATCCTTTTCAAGATTTGGCCTTCAGAATCCTCCTAAAACTCAGTTATGGCATGATTCTTTGGTTGGATTCCTTATTTGAAAGAAATTCTGTGGATCATCTCTCAAAACCTAGTGATTTACATATCTTTATGTCACTAAGGTTAGATATTTCATTCATTCAACCTCATCCTTTAAGACGAGAATATTTAATGGGAATCCTCCTTAGGAGTAACCCCCCAATTCCCCTTACCTGTGACTCCTTTTCATGAGGAAGCCCCAGTCCAAGTTCCCAAATATGTGCATCATCCTAAGGAGTAAGCCCAAAATTCCAAACTCCCATAACCTGGGCATCGTCCTCAGAAGTAACCCCAGTTATAATTTCTCTTAACTATTATTAACTTCTTTTGACTTGGGAATCCTTCATATGAGTAGTCCCCAATCATAAGTTAAATCCCCCCCCCTTTAACTCTGGGCTTCATTCTCAAGATTTAAGTCCCATGATATAAGTCCCTTTAATTTTTGGGCTTCCTTCTCAAGATTAAGTCCCATTTTAGAGTAACCAATTATCCATAAAGCACATATACCTTTATAGATCTTGTTCCTAGACTTCTTCTCTAAAGTAAGTACTAATCTTTATCTATTTGGGAAATCATACATATATAAGCCCCATGTCATTCCTTGTGACTGCATCTTTCGTGGAACAAATTGTCAGGTTTACTAATTCCTATTGTTTTTCACACCAAGCATGACTCACGTGAGCTTAGAGTGTAAAAGTAACCACGACACATGTCTTCGGGCCTTTAATCATACATAAACCTCAAACATTTTTTTAACCAAACTATGTGGAATTTGATCTCTACCTTATAATTAGAGTACGTAGGAAGCCTTTCTGATGTTCAAGCCTGTTACCCATTAATTCTCATCTGTCCCATATGACGCTAAACTATATTTTAATTCCCAAACTACGTGGGTTCTGATTCCTTTTCTAAAGCAAAGTATGTAGGTAGACCATCTGCGGGTACGATCCCAACTCTGAAATACCCCATGTCCTTCTGAACGACAATAAACTTCAAGTGCCCACAGAGTGTCTTTAAAACTAGTATGTTTATCATAATGACAAAGAGATCGTTATATAATGTGTTGAAGGATACAATTGACTATGAATCTCTAAGAAATACAGATCATTCTCTATCGATGAGGAACCTCAAATACATATAAAAGATCCTCTAAATCTCATACATATAAATCATTGATCGTCAAATCTTAAGGAAATCCCATTTTCATACATGGTTGTGTAATAAGGATTCACGAACATAACTTAAATCTATAAAGAGAGTCCTGGAGTAAACAACAATTCCCCCCAAAAAGGTGTGATGACTCTGACCACCCATCCTTTCGACCAATGAAAATTCTCAAGCGTTATCGGTCCACAACTAATGATCACCGACCTTTGGAATGTAGGTCCAAATGGATATAGAATCATTGGATGTTTCTGGTTCTACTAATAATCATGTTTGAAACCGATTGGAATGTTTGAACCTTAAACAAACAAGGTCATCCCCATTTCCAGAGGAAACACCACCACATAATTATAGTGTGTTTAATCATAGAAACACAGTGCTATAAAATATATACTATGTGGAAGCCTAAAATTATATATATATATTGATCTCCCACTATATTGATCTAAAATTAATAAACGACCAAACTTAAAACACAAAAACATGCCTTTCTATCATTGTTGGGCCTCATCATAAGCTGTTCACAACATACCCTTGAGATGTACCAACCTCATATATTGTTTTTTCTATGCTGAACCTAAAAGTAGATATGAATATTTCACACCCACTGGAGTTCACATGTACTGTGTGAGAAATAAATATTACTAGTCTCTCATTTAGATTCCTAGTATACACCAACATGTACGTTTATGCATATTGAAATTAAATTAATTGGTTTCAAAAGTTAATCTAACATCATTTTCAAACTAGGACATCTTGCATCCTTTTGCATCAGGTGTCTATTTACTAACCTTGAAAACAATAGACCTGACCATTCCTTCTATAGTTCCATGAGGTAATTCTACTTCATTTTCCCATTATCACACTTCATCACATTCTATGTGTATCCTATACTTGAAGACTCATGTTATGGAATCATCCAAACATTGACCCACTACTAGTGGGATTATATAACAATCATACGTCATCATATCATCCCACTATCTTATCACACAATGTATGACACATCGATCTCATCTTGCATGATCTCTTGACCTATCCCCTCACGATGGACTACTACCATGAACCAAGACTCTTATGGAACAATCTGTCATCCATAATTATCCATCCCCACAGACAATGGGGGGTCACCTTAAACAAAATGACCCATTCCTAATATCTTTAGTGAGGTACAATCATGTACATAAACCCATCAATATAGACTCTAGTTACTATATCCCAAGAACATTGACACATCCCTAGAGATTCTAGAGAGGTTACATAAGGCACTCTAACCCAATCCTCTGAAGAAAATTTCCACCATGAACATGTATGCACACATAGACAATAGAAAAAGGTACCAAAACCACTATAAAGGTCATTATCTAATCCCAAGGATCTATTCATTTAATACATAAAACCACCTCAAAAAATTACTCATATTTCCCCTTCAGGAGTCCAATGGGTCCTCTGGTCCCATCCCGGTCTCTATATGTTAATATCATCTCACACTTACAACCCATCAATGACACCAAAATTGAAGGATCTATCTCATCCCAATACTTGAATGGTTAGGTTTATTCATATCGAATATACTTTAATACTCCTATTCAAACTACCTAGGGACTATCCCAAGATTTCATTCTAAAATCCCCCTTTGAATACCAATTCCATGTTCCAAACAATACCCATGACCCACACTTGAGTCCCATATCAAATATCATAAGGAATATCCATCAGAATATCAATCAGTGAAATCCCCTCTCTGTGAAACCCATCTGGTTTGGAAGAACACTTCCCACTCATAATTCTCATAGATTTCTCATAACACCTTTTGTTGGGAATCTCTCACCAAGGAAGAGAGGTACAACTATCCCACCATTTGCTTCTAGGTTTAAACCTCCCTCCCACATCCAAACATCCCCATAAAAAACACCAGGGCTATATATGTAAATTATTGTACCCAAATACCTACAAAAATGCCTCAAATTAGCTCAAACAATATGGCATTCATTTGATGACACAGTCCCTGAGGAACATTAATTCACCTAAGTGATAATATCACTTATCTAGAGAAATGGATCCTAGATTCCATCCAGTATCTTCTGACCAAGGAATCCATGGTCCATATCCATATAAAAATAACAATGAGACAAAAACGTAAGTAATTATTATTTCCAAAAAAGATATATGAATTTGGATTAAAAGGTATACATACCTTCATCAATGAGAAACCATCCTCTTCATGCTCTGCATTACCTCGATCATGCCCACTCATTTCACATCGAAGCCCACACCACTACCTGATCTCCGATTTAATGAAATAATTTATTAACAATTAATTTTAATAATTTATGATTTCTTATTAAATTTAATTCAAAAAGGCATGACTGGTCAAAAACTAAATGAGCCCCATCATCAAAACAAAAACATGAACAACCACATAAAGAAGTTTTGTGGTTCACCCTCAACACCATCTCAACCTAAAGATATATCATGTAACACCCTATTGAATTTCAATTTCTTCCAATTTATGGATAACCCAAAATAAATTAGGGTTGTGGAATACCTAATCTATAGCGATGAAAAATGACTTGAAATCAGTCATCCAATACCTCCTCCTACCATTGCACAAAAAATCCCCTACACTCTCAATAAATTACAATATTCTTGGGTGAAACTATCACCAAACCCTAACCCAAATTTTTTAACAATCAGTTTGATATAATAAAAAATGAAACAAAATAGGGAGATACTTGACTAAAGTTACTAAATAATTCCACCAATAATCATCCCCTAGCATGGTGGTCAAAGGGATAGAATATCTCTCTATCCACCCCTCCCACCAGTACTCGTCATCCTAGACCAAAAGGGGGACATGCCCTCTTTTTTAAAAATATATAAAAATCCATTCACATCATAGACCATGGTTCAGATTATGAAATTCTTAGTTAGAGGACTACACCCCTATTCCAACCCCTTTCATGGTGTTAACCCTACGATTGAAAATGTGAATGGAGGAAACATTTTAAAATTACAATCTTGGAACACCTGAACATCCCTTAATGTATCCTTGAGCACCCATACAACCAATTGGGCCTCATTACATGTCCAAAAAAATCATTTTTGGATATTTAAGATATCCAAATCACATTATGAATATATGTGATCAATAAAAATCTTCATCAACTAAAAATTTAAACGTCCACTAAAATTTAATGGATAATAAATCCATGATTCATTACAATTTTTATCCTCTATGACACAAGTCAAAGGCCCTTCCCCTACACTTAAATATGAAATATCAATGCAAAAATATTATGAGGAAAGGTCGGGGAGGAAGAATAAACCTATAATGAAGATTTAAACTATAATGAAGTTCATGGATTTTAAGGGGAAACATGGTTATATGTAAAGGTTTGGTCTCATGTAAAAAACTGTGGATATCGAATTAAATTATTCAATTATGTTAAAATAATCTATAAAATCCAAAATTTGGAAATATTAAAATCACAATTTCGAGATCATACAACATGACTCAAGACTCTACTGAAAATGATAAATGTAAATAAGATATATAAAATGTTTATAAACATATAAGGTACATAAATAATTATATTTTGTATATTTCTTGGGTTCATGAGTTTCTCAATCAATCAAATATCCTTAAATGAAAAGATTTTATGTTTAAAAAAACCATTCACCAACATTTTAATATCATGAAAAATAAAATCATGTACTGTGGCAAAATTACCAAGATAGTTTTAATTTAAAAAATTATTAAATTCATATCAAGATTCTTAACAATTATCTACAAATTAGAAATGAAATAAAATAATAATAAAAAATTAGATATTAAACTAATGAAAACAAATTAAACACAAGTATATTCCTAAAATTGTTTGAAATATTCTCACACAGTAATGAACATTGTATTTATTACATATTAATTCATGATTTATTAGAAAAGATTACAAATAATACAACCCATATTATCTATAAGTCTAGTTCCTTTTGAAATTATGAACATTACATAACAACATAAAATTGGGGTGCATCGACATTACGGAAAATATTCCCAATAAGATCATAATATTCCATCATACATAAGACTATATTAGATAACCCAAGATAGTCATAAGAAAGGGGTGAGAAATAAATCCCAATAAAGGAAGAAACATGGAATAAAATGAAGAATTTAATATGTGTTATAGAATAGTTTTTTCATGGGGACATAAAATGAGTGAGAATCATGAACATGATGAAAGTGGTATGATATAACATGAAAATATAAAGGAAACATGGGAATGTGAGAAAACATTGAACATGACATCATAAAATAAGTAAAGGTTAAAAAAAGACATAAAAACATAATTTACATGGCATAACTTCATGTGAAACATACATTGTGTCTCTTGGGACTAAAACATTACCCAATGCATTGGAGCACTATCTAGGTGAACCCATCATAATAATATCTTGTACATATATAAGTGTACCACATATATCACATAACATAAGAAAATATTTCATAACATTTAATCCCATGAAAATGGATTTTGGATTACATAATCATAACTCCCCAATAAAATATGTATAATATTATAAAACTAAACCCCATTGATAGGAAATGGGTATGGGTATTTACTACAGAATTTTTTGGTATGAAAAATCGCAGTGAAATATCAGCAGCAAAAAAGGATGAATAAATGTTCACAGGAGATATTTTTGAGAGTAAAAGAGATATTTCATAATTTATAAATCATATCTTCAGTAATGGGTATATTAAATAACATATCCCATAATTATGAATTATATATAAATGTCTTATGATAATGAAGATGCTTGAATAAAAAGGAAAAAGAGAGGATCACTTTCCTTGAGAGGGTAATTATAAAATATTGAGAGGATTTTTGTTAGAGAAAATAAGAACCTTGGGAGGACTATAGAGAATAGAAGAATGAGTAAGGACTTCATTAAATGATTTTTATTAAAGAGGAATGTGGCATTCTATAGGTTTATATAGGAAAAGAGAGGAGAGTTCTTCATTATTTCTCAAACTTATTTTTTGGACTATATAAAATAAAATTATTAAAACCACAAATAATACCATGTTTTTTCTAATGTTTTCTACCATAGAGGAGTGGATTTAGTTATTTTATAAGTTTTAGGGCCGACCAGATTAAAATATTACCCTTGGTGATGTCGAAGTGAGTCATGTTTTTAAAGAAAAAATTTTAATACCTTAAAATATAATATAGGTTTTTGAGGATTCATAATGGATTTATAAAATTAATAAAATAACATCAGAAACCCTTTATGAAAAAGGAATCATATATTTGGCCTTTTATAGAATTTATAGAATTTAGTACAACACTTTTTAGTCATTTCTATGTCAAAGTACATATCATATATTTTCACTGTATTTAATTTTTACCCGAAAATCTGACAGTATCAAAAAATTATAAAAAATTAACCATTCAATAATTTTTAAATTATGATTAAAAAATTTATATTTATTCTTTCCAAATAATTTTATAAATATTTTTCTTCTCACTTTTAAAAAAATAATCGATATTTATTGAGAAAGGGAGTGTTTATTGACAATAAATGTTTTTGAACCCTATAAAAATTACATTAGACATCATAAAATTTATATTATAATTATAATTTAATATAATGTATTAAATATTAATATTTTATTAAAATATTTTTTTATAATCTATTAATTCATAAAAATAATTCTTTTAATTGATGTGTCATATCACCCAATAATACAATTTATGTTTTATCATATCAAAACAAGAAACATTTAAAATGTAACAACAATAAGGAATAAATAAAATTATTATTATATTAAAAATACCTAAATAAAAAGTCAAATAATTAGTGTCTTGATATATATACCTTTATTATACCATAAATTGCAGTAAGGGTATTGTGAATGATGGTGATATTTTCTTGGGGTGGTTCGACATACATGTATTGGGAAATGATCTCGATGTGCTTGAACTTCTCTTGTAACAATTTCAATAATGTTTTTTTTTTGTTTGATGTCATATTGGGATTCATCAAGGGAAACTCCCATTGATAATATATCCCTTGGAAGATCTGATAAATGGGATTTATATGGAATGATCCTACTGGTCGACACCATCAATTCCTTTGACTGTGTCAGTTGGTTTTTTTGAAAACCGTATATTTATACTAATCATATGATCACTATTAATCAGTTATATCATCAACAGTATAATGATTATTGGTTATTTAAATCTAATTGGATATAATAAAACCAAATAATTGCATGCATTTTCTATTATCATATTACATAATTAAACATTCAATTGATCCAAAATGGGAATTTTACATTAAACGGTTTGGGTCATTATAATATTCCCCCCTTTATAAATTTCACCCTCTAAATTTCTATTTCAAACACTAAAAAATATGAGGTTTTTTATATTTCATCACATCCTTGATTTCTAACTTTAATTATTTAAAAGTTTTTTCTATATATAACTTTTACCAGTTGAATTGTCTTATTTCGTAGAACATTTCATCTTAACCGTAGATCTTCAATATATTCTTCTCATATAAAAGATAATTATACAATGATACCACCTCTAGTTTCAAAACTTATTAGGGTTCTTGTATATAATTCTTCATGATGGATACATATAACACATCATGATATTGAGATAGGTTAGGTGGGAGTCATAGTCGATAATCCACCACTCTAATGCAAACATGGATCTAAAAGGCATCGTTGTATCTATGGATAACCTTTCTCATCTTCCAAAAACTCATGAATTTCTTCTATGGAGATATTTAGAGGAATATCTATCTCAAACCTCAAACTCTATGTGTCATCAATGATTTTCAACATAGATTTTCTATTGAGTATGAAAAGCCATGTTTTAGTTCTTAAATGTCTTGATAATTTCCACTATTTCCTCATCTATTTCAAGATCCAATATTTTTCATTCAACAACTGCATCCCATCATGTAGGTGTTCCTCCACTCTTCCTATAAAAGGAATTATAGGAGATATTTGAAATAATGAGTGGGAATTATTATTGTTTGAGAACTCAACCAGAGGAATATGATGATCGCATCCTCCTTTGAAGTCTATTGAGCATGCTCTCAACTTGTCTTCAAGTGTATGGATATTCTCCAATGATTGACCATCAGTTTGAGGGTGATAAGTCATATTGAATTTAAAATATTTAAATGGAGCATGTTGGAAAATCTTCCAGAACATTGCCGTAAATCTTAGTCCTTGATTAGATACAATAAATAGTTATGTAATATGTGGCCTCTAAATATCTTTAATGAATAACCTTTCATGTTGATCAAATTAAAATTCCCCTCAGATTGAATCAAAATGAGAATATTTTATAAGATGATCCACTGAAACCCATATTTCATTAGTTCCTATAAATGTAATTAGAAGATCAGTTAATAACACCATTGTTATATTAGCCCATTTTTATATAGATATGGGTAATGGTTGAATCACCCCCTTAGATTTTCCCTTTCATAATTTACATACATACATACATGACACCGTGATCCATATTCCATGATATTATTCTTTTTATTTTTCAACCAATAATAATCTCGGAGTTCCTAAAACATATTTTCGCTCCCTGGATGGATCGAGAAGGTTATCCATGTGAATCATCCAACAAACCCTTCATTAACATAATATTTTATGGTACACATAGTCATTCCCCATATATTTCAACCCATTCATCATTAATTTTGACCTAATAGGATTTCTCTTTTATTATAGCTTCCATATTTTCCTAAATTTCCACACCATATCTTTGAGAATCCTTTAACTTATCTAAAAGAATGGTTTATAAATAATTTGTAAATGGATTTATGATGTTCCTTCCTTTATGATTCCCTTGTCCATCATTTTCATGTCTAATTAGAGAAAATCCTTCTATATTTTTATCAATGATAAAATTTTAGGATACTTTCTAATTAGGGAATCCAATAGTTTATTTTCTTTCCCAGAATGATATTTGATTAATCAATAATAGTCCTTTATAATCTCTAACTATCATTTTTGGTGAATATTCATCTCTTTCTGTGTAAATATATACTTGAGTGTCTTATGGTCCATAAATATTTCCTATTTCTCCCAAAAGAGAAAATGATAACTTATTTTAAACATTAAGATCGCTACATCCAACACCAGATCATGCATTGGTCTTAAACTGTCAATTTACATGAGGCATAGGCTATGACCTTTTCATTCTTCATTAACACATATCCCAATCCAAATGAATCATCTATGTAGACCACAAAATTTTCACACTTATGGGTAAGCATAAGTACAGGTGCAGTGATAAGCCCATTTTTAAACTCAATGAATACATATTCACATTCTTGTTCTAAAAACATGAATCTTTTATTAGTTATATTTGTTTGAGGGTTTGAAAATTTGGAGAAATTTCAAGAAAATCAATGAAAGTATATATCTAATCCAAGGAAATTACATATTTATATTACATTTGGTGGCCTCAACAATTCATTAATTGACTCTATAATTACAGGGTCTATATATATCCCATTACTTGTGATAATTTTACTCATGAATGACATGTAATTCAACTATAACTCACATTTTCTATAATTTTAATAATGCTTCCCCTTTCATAAGTCTTTTTTCATAGTGATCAGTTTCTATTCATGTTCCTCCTTTCATTTAGAGTATATGAGAATCTAATCATTGATGACTAAAACAATTACTTCATTGTAATATCTAAATACATTATACCTCAAGTCCAGAAAAATTTCTAGAGCATTAGTGAGTCCAAATGAAAATATTATGAACTCGTAGTGCTTGTACCTTGTACGAAAAGTAGTCGTGTGGTTATCCTCCTTTAAATCATTAATTAATAATACCCCTAACTAAATATCCCAGTTAATGAAGTATTCATATCCATGTATCTGATAAAACAAATCATTAATTAGTGGGAGAGGATACTTGTTCTTCTTCATGATCTTCTGGAGTTCATGATAATCAATGGAAAGGATAATTTGACCCCTCTTTTTCTTGATGAAGAAGACTGGTTCACTAAATAGTGATGAACTAGGGAGTATGAACCCTTTATCATGATTATCAGGTATTTATTTCTTTAGATCGTCATGTTCTAAAATATCCATTCAATATGGAGTCTTAGATTTTGAAAAATCCCCATGTATAAGCATGATGGAATATTCAACATCTTGACTCGTGGGGGCAGGGGAGACCAAACAATTATTTGGGAAACAAATCAACATATTCTATAATAAATGGAATTTACTAAAAGGTGATATTTTTTTATAATAAATCATTTGATTTATATAAACTTTCTTATAGGGAATAAAATCTAATCTTAAGTTGTTGCTGCTAAAGAAGATTCATCATCTTCCCCACAGTTGTTCAAAATCATAAGATAATTCATTATATAGATAGTGATATCTTTATCATAAAAATTAATACTGGAACTGTATAAGGAATGGAAATACAGACCCTAAATTCAAACAAATTCCAATAAAAAGAGTTTACCAAGGTTCACTGGGAGTTTTGGCCCACAAATTATGATAGGGGATGAGTTATATACTTGTGATGAAATAACTGACTCATTTTCCATTTTCACTATCAAATATACATCCATGATTTTTGATGGTTTGGGAATATTTCTACTAAACATTCATGATGAAAATAATTCATAAAACTAGAATAAAAAAGCTCATTCATTATTCTTGAATTAATAACTCATGTTCCTATCACCAAATCATTGTTAGGATCCACCTCAGTAGTTTTAATTTCATAATATCACCCTTTCAACCGTGGATGATTTTGGAAATAATTGTCTCCAACCACCCATGGATTAGTGCATTGGTTTAAAATATCCCTTGTTCCTTGAAGCTAAATCATTAAAGAAAAGGTTGAGGGTTGACTGTAGAATTATTCTCTTTAATTATATTGGTGGGTTTCTACCATCAATAATCACTATCTAGATGTTTCTATTTTCTACACCAAAATAATTTCTTCATCCCCATTATAAAATTTCTATGGTGTTTCTTTACACACTTTTATAAATTGGTATATTTAAATTAATTACCATCATTATATTTCACAATCATGGCACCATAATTAAACTTCATTTTCCACTTCATATGATCATGAGGCCCTTTAGATTCTCTAAATTTCATTTCAAATTTCAGGGCACATTGAGAAATTTATTTATTTCTATCAAAGTCTTGGATCACAATGGATTTTAGAAGGCTTATTTTTTCCCAAACATATAATTGGTCAACATTTCATTTGGGGGTAATGACAAATTTGGAGATGTATCATGAATGTATAGTTATGTTTTCCTCATATGACCATACAGATTCGTCATCTTTTTTTTGGAGGTCAAGGAAATACCATTCCATCTTAATTCATTGACTGTAAGGAAAATATTTTCTGAAAAACATTTTATAAAATTCCATCCAACCAATCAAATTGATCTATTATTTAGCCATTATATTTTTTTTCACTGTCTACCACTGATCAAATTCCCCTTCTATCTGATTAATATCCAGTATATCACTCACTTTCATTGAAAGTTGATGAAAAAAAGATATTATAAATATAGTTCATCCATTATTCCATGATTAAGAGGTCAGATGATCCACTGAAATTAGAAATCATTTATAAAATTAGGATCTTAATTACAAATTGTTCACTCTTATGGGGATTTGGGAATTCATATTGAATTAGGTTTTTTTCAGAACCGAAGCAAACTGAGAGAGTATTTCTACAATTTTCAAGATTATTTATCCTATAAGTTTGGGTTCCTTATTTTGGTTTTCATAAAATTTCCCTTCACATTGGTTATTTACTCGGTTCATCTTATTTTTGTTATTGGCTAGAATAAATGGAAATTAATATTGAATATTTATAAACTATTAAACACAAAATCAGGAATCTAATATCATTAAAGAGATTATTTATAAATGAATTGTATTTATTTAACTTATAAATTTCAAGGATTCAATATTGTTTATCCATGATTGATTTGATAAAATAGAAACTTATAAGATTATTTATTCTATTAATAATTGTTCGTAATAAACTTGTGAATTTACCAAATCATATCCCCCTACAGTGTCAAACTAGATATATAGGAAGGCATGTTGTAATGCACTAGTTCCTGATCAAGTATAAATCAATGTGGTGTTTTTGGGTGTTAACTCTATATACATCTATTCCCAATCCACATCCACTTGTATTATCCAGTCATGGATGCATTTTCATAGAAATAATATACTCAATAATTGAACAAAATTTAGAGATTTCTTCTTATGTTTGGTATTATCCCAAAGTATTGTTTCGATATTTTCTTAATCTATCTCCAATAAATAACTATTCTTTTTTTTCGATACCAACTATGGAAACCCATATATTAATTACACATTAATTCGTGATTTATTACACAAGATTACAAATAGTAAAACAAATATGATCAATAATTATAGTGTATTTGGGTATTAGATACATTACATAACAACATAAAACCTGAGGTATATAGAAATTATTTAAAACATCCCTAACATGCTCATAATATTCCATCATACATAAAACTACACTAGTTAACCTGGGGACATACATAAAATATGTGTGAGATATAAATCATATTAAGAAAATAGAAATATCATTAAATGTATACATTAATATATTTTAGGGAATATTCATTTTAATGAGACATAAAATGGGTGAGAATAATGAACATAAACCCAGAGTCATGACATAGAATGATAACATAAAAGAAACATTGGAATGTGGAAATAATGTTTAGCGTCACCCAATAACATAAGTCATGGTTAGCTACCAAGACATAATAACAAAATTTGATTATGATAAAATATCTTTCACTTTACATAGTGTCTTATTAGACCAGAACATTTTCCAATGCATTGTACTACTATCTGGGCTCACTCATCATAATCATTTCTTGTACATGAATAAGTGGTTCATATAGATCATATAATATATGATCATATTTCATCAAATTTAACCATAAGATAATGGGTTGTGTATTAAAAAACATGTAACTCATCAATTAATTAAGTATAAAAGAATAAATGTGAACAATCTTGATAGGAAATGGGTATGAGTACTCACTACACAAATCGTTGGCCTGGAAAATCATAATGAATTTTCAGCAGCCTAACAGGGGAACATAAATGATCGTGGGGTGGATTAATGAGAGTTAAATGGGTCTATAATCATATATATATCATAAGAGAATTATGGTTGATATGTAATGACAAATAAACACAATATTAGTTAGAGATAAAAGGAATAAGATAATTAATATTCTTGAATAAAGAGGAGAAGGAGAGGATCCCTTACCTTGATTTGGTCATTCCAAAAATCTAGGGAGGATATTATTAATATCTTGGGGAAAACATGATATGAATATAGGGTTGTGATGGAATAATTAAGATGTTATCCAAATGTTTTAGTTATAAGTAATGGGAGATTTGGTGATTTTATTTATGAAAATTGAGGGGAGTTCTTTATTATTTCCCAAACATAGGTTTTGGACTCTATATAATAACGTAATAAAAAAACAAAATCATTCCAATGATTTTTGCATCTATTTTATACCAATAATGGTGGGTTTGAATTATTTTATATGTATATGGGAATAAATTATTAATATATTAACCTTGGTGATGTGGAAGTGAGTCATGTTCTTAAAGAAATGATTTCAAAATGGATTTATAAAATTAATCAAATTATCTCAAGAAAATATTATTTTAAAAGGTAAAAATATATTTGGACATGGATAACATTTATATTATTTGTTAATTCACTTTTGGGTCAGTATTATTTCATAATATACATAATATATGTATACCATGTTTAATTTTTAACCAAAAGTCCAATTGTCCCATAAAATGATAACAAATTCGTCATTAGATAATTTTGTGGTTATGATTCAAAAAAAAAATGAATTTATTATTTCTAAAAAAATTTCTAAATAATTGAATATTAACTTTTCAAATAATAATCAATATTTATTAAAAAAATCACCATTTTTTGATAATAGATGTTTTTGAACCTTTATAAAAATTACATTTGAAATCATAAAATAATATAATCAATTAAAATTAATAATAATTATGTACTAGAAATATTTTATTAAAATATTATTTATTTCAGAATTCTATTAATTCATCAAATTAAATGTGTTAATAGAAATTATATATTACCCAAAGGAAAAAATGTTTGTTTTATCGCATATAAACCAAAAACAATTATAAAGTAACAAAAAAAATGAGTAAATATAATAATTATTATTATTATATTGAAAATAAAAGATATATATATCTATATTTATACAATTATGGTATTGCAATATAGAAATTTATTAAACTAGACAACAATCTAAGGGTAAGGTGAAAATGGTGAGATTTTATTGGGGTGGTTCCATATACAAGGTTTGGGCTGTGAAAATTATGAGATTGAAATTCTCCCATAAAATGATTATCTCACACTTTAATTGTTGGATATTTCATTGTGATTGGTCAAGGAAAAATCCCAATAATTCTATCTCCCATGAAAGATCCTATAAATGTGCTTCACAAAGACTGATCCTATTGGATGACACCATCACTTCTTTTGAATATGTTAATTGGATATATCATAACACTGTTTTTATAATAATCAAATGATAAATTTAAAATTTATATATAATCGACAGATATTATTCACAATACACATTTAAATCGGAAATGATTTAATAAATCCAAATTAGTGTATGTGTTTTATATAACCATATAACATAATAAAACATTTACATTATCCATAAAAGGAATTTTCTTTATAAAATATTTGGTCATTACACACAATTAGGAAGTAACATTAATTTATCTGAGATCAAATAAAAAATAATAAAATAAAGGAGAAATCTGAATTTAAATCAAGATACAACCGGAGATTATATTTTAGCCACAGTTTGATAGTGTATTTGGTTAGTGTGATTTTAATGACCACTTCCTCCTCCTTCCATTGTGTGTTTCATCACTCTGATTGTAGAAGACATCAGGGATAATTTCTTTCAAGTATATCCACTATGAAATATAGAATATCTTGAAAGGATAGGTGAGGATAAATAATGTTTCCTCTTCTTTTTTTTCAATACTGACTTGGAATCCTCTTTATTTTCATCTGGGTTCTACTATATTTTTTTGGAATTTAACTAAAGGTATAGTATGAAAAAAATATAAAATAAAAATGATTAAATCATGAATAATTAATAAAAAAATGTATCCATTAGATTTTGATGGTTTTAAAAATAATTTATTTTGGAAGGGCCACTGAGAACCCGATCTCATCAAGGTAATATTCTTCTTCTTCATCGTCTAATAAGGAAATCCATGTATTGGATAAATATTACAAGTCAATGAATTTGAATATAACACTCAATTCATTTTCAATAATGTATAAAATAAATGAATTCGAGAAATTATTGTCTCTTTTCATTTTATAAAAATAAATTTAATATTAATTTCCACATGGAGTTGAGCTATTAGAGTTATAGGTAGGTAGTCAATCTCATCTATCATCTCTTGATGCTCCACCAATATTATGGTTCATTATTATAAGGAAATTTAGAGGTATGTAATAATTTATCATTATAAGAAATGGGAAAATCACTTACCATTTTGGATTCTAAAAAATTGTCCCAATATTCATTTAAATCATATTGATCACCCATATGTGCATTATATGTAATGTTTTATTCTTTAACATCCTATGAAAATAGTATGGATATGTTTGAGGATAGTTCCACTATAATTAATACATTATAATGTTCTGTGATTTATAATGTAAAAGGAATATTATTTTATTCATCCTTTTCTTGATCCTCCTTCAGAGATTCCAATTTTTTCATTATAGAGAAAATGCATTCCATTTTATTTCTCAATTCTAAAATCATTTTTGAATAAATTTGAAATTATTTCCTTCATTATTATTTTACAATAGACTCATAAAAGTATTTAATAATAAGGGAATATGTGAAGCCACTATGAAATTCAATTTTTATCCTAAGAAAATTACAACATGAACAGAAATTATATTTTCTTTTGTCTTTGGAATTTATTATTTTCATTGTTTTTATGAAAAAAATTGAGTGAAACCTAATGGAATCCCCAGAGAAGACACAAATTGATAATAGGGATTAATCGTGAATGCTTATAAATAAATTAATATTACACAAGCATACACTATAGTGGAATTTACAATGGTAGACCTCTTATAGAGGAAACTCAGACACACTATTCACCAATTATCACTAGATATAATTTAAAATATATTACTATATATAAAAGTAATATAATGGGGGATTTTAAAATATTTCTGATATATATATATATATATGAATTACACATTTATAGAAAACTATAACAGATAAATAAATCATTGAAAAGTTGATATTGACCGAGGGTGTTGATATCTACGCTTCCATTGATCATTAAAAATATTAGTTCTCAATATTCAATCCAATTTTGAGATTGAATCTATCTCTCAACACCCACCTATTTTAATTATTCTTACCACCAAAAGAATATATATATGCATGATAAAACTATTCCTACTGTCAAATTAGACACCACTTCACTGACCACCTCTATCAATATTATACTCTACCATATGCATGACTCAAATATTGAATGAAAATATTACAAATACAAAAGGATGAAAAAAATTGTAGTGAAAAAATTGATACCACTCACCATAATCAATATAAACACTATTGAAATTCATAGAATAAAATAAATTTAATATTTATAAGAAAAATAATTTGGTAATCCACGACTATATTATTTTGAAGAAGCAACAATGTTATTTATCTATTTCCATGGAGATAGAAAAACATGGTCAGGGAAGAAAATAATAATAGAAAAAACAAAGGGAAGAAGAATAAATTAATATATATTGAAAATATATAATACGATTAAAACATAAAATCCACCCTCTCATGCTTCCAATATGGAAAATAGTTTTAAATTAAGTGTAGGTGTAAAATTATAGTGTATGGTACGACTCATTAGTTCTTGAAATTTACCCACAAAATTTTAATATATGTTTGGAACATTAAAGGGATGAATCATGGAATGTGTTAGTTTAAAATTTTAATTGGATATGTTATTGATTATTACTCATAAAATTTTAGTATCATTGTTTACATGTAAAAAAATTAATGATATAATTATTGAAGAAATATTTTATGGATAGCTGGACTCATAAAAATATTATACCCGAGTTTCGGAACAATTTATGGACATGATAAAAGTTGAATCTTGAGTAGGAACAATTAATGAATATTTTAATCATCATATTCATTATATTACTTCCATATTTCATCTCATTTATAAATTCAACTTGTATTATATGGTTTCTTATTTAAAATTATTCCATACTATAAATATATTTAGAGTCTTTAATTTCATTCTTACTTTCGAAGTTATATTGGTGGATTCTGCTAAAGGTATGTTTGAATAAAATATATTCCATAATTTTTCAAATAAAAAAAATGAAATTTATTAAATTGTATTACTATAAAAATATTATGGAAGAAATAAAAAAATATTAAAAACCCAAAAGAATAAATTGTATTCAATTTTAACAATTAAGATCTAATTTTTCTAAAAAGCTAAAAAATTATTATTATCCATAAGATGATAATTTGGTGGGATTAAAATATTTAACTAAATAATAATATGTATGAAAATATAAGTTTCATAATTATCCCTCATAGGGTTGGTACCTATATTTGAGGTGATGAAATGTCACCCAAAAATTATAGAAGTGATGAGGTATGAATTCCCCATATTAAATCAAACAAATTTCATATCAAAGAGAGATAATGAGTTAGAACATGATACATATTTTTCCCTATAAAATTTTTTCCACATTTTTAAAAAAAATATTCATTCATTTTTTCAAGTGGATATTGAACTTTTTATGATAATAAATTTCATTTCATTAACGCATTTTAATGTGGGGTGGGGTTATTTTGAATTTTTTAGAAACAAATATTGTTTCAAAATATGGTGGTGGAACTGATTAGAATTTTTTCCACTATTTTATGACTATATTGGATGAAACAATCGTGGTTGATGGTGGAGTGTTAGGTATATATTTATATGGATTTTTTAGTTCTTATCGATGTAGAAGATTTTTTGGAATGATTACAATATTGGGATGATATTCATGTTTAGAATGTGCATCATTTTGAAGGGTAAATTTACAAGAATTTCTTTGGTAAGGATTCTCATATATCATTATCTTTGATTTCTTATTATAGAGAGGAAATACATGTAAAATATCTACATGAATCCTATGGGGATAACCTTCATGGTTGTTGATTGTTTTTTCATTTTCATGGGATGGACTTTTTATTTATATTACTATTTTATCACCATGTTAATGACGTCATTTATTATAGTTTTTGTTACCATTATCTTGTGGGGACACTTTTTTAGCTTCTATGGTTGTCTATTTCTTATTTATCATCATCGAGATGAATTTTATTTAGCTAGTGTTTTTTATCACAACATGTGGAGGCACTATGGTTATATATTTATTTACCATTATTATAGAAAGGATCTTCATTTATTCTAGTAATTTTTTATTAGATAAAAAATATACGTTAATCTCAACTGTTAACATTTTTACACAGAGTAACTCCATTGTTGATACTCTATAGGCGACCTCCAAAGATATTAAAAATTATTTTGTGGATAAGGGGAATATCTCCTTGTTGTTTGGTTATTGGATAATGTAGAGGAAAATTAAAAATAACATAATGAGGAGGACATATGTGATTTTTGGATGATGTTTTTCCATATTGATTCCCACAAAGGTTTGTTTTCATATTACTATAGGTTTGTCCTTCCTAACAATGACTTTTAGGATCCTTTTTAGTGTCTCATTCTTATGATTTATGTTAGTTAATAATTCTATTGTTTAAGGATTGTGGGTTTCCACCTTGGGGAGGAACTTCACACCAATATCCATCTTTTCATGTGGAGGACCTATCTAATGAGTTATCTATAGAGGAACCCTATATCCATTTGATTTTATAATATGGGAGGACCTTCATAGCTATTATTTAATCTCCTAACCAATGAGATAATTCTTGGATTGGTCATTGGTTATTTCCCTATAAAAATATGTGGATTCTTTCTTACTATGATATGAAATTATACCAATGTGACAATTGAAAAATGAAGATAGGTTTCTAGTATTCAAGTGGCCTATGGAGTAGTAATATTCTTTTATTATTTGATAATCTATTTCCCATAGTGATCCATACTCCTTGGATACATGATCTAGATAACTATATTAATGAAATCTTCATCAACGAAATCCTTAGGAATTAAGTATTGAGGATGATTCAATTAAGTAAAATTGATTTGTTAAATTATTTGTGGCTCTTGAGTGGATATAGATATTTTATTAAAACAATTATCCACCGCCCTTAGTCAAGTATTATAGTTTTTTCCTCATTCCAATGATAATTTCATAAAAAAGGGTTTTGATGTTGATGGGGGACACCTTCCCCTACAAGATTGTTATTGAGATGCCAGTTCATATTTTGTTATCTCATCAAGGATTATATGAGTAGTGTATGATGTGGTAATGATTCCATTTTGAATATATAAATTCAATAATGAATTTACCCCATATAGTTGTAGGAGTTGGGTTAGTGATAATGTGTCTTATTGTTGTTAGGGTATAATAGTCCTCATAAGGGAATGTTGGTTTGGGCTGACATCTAATGGTGATCCCAAGACACACAAGTTATTAATTATTAACCCTATACTATATGAGGAATTTGAGTCTTGAAAATTATTTCAATGATAATTCCATTTATATATGATAGGAAAGAAAAGGGAGAAAACCAAAAAAATGAACCTGTTGGTACAACATCAAAATAATAGAATATTTTCAATCATTCTCTTGTATATGTAAAAATTTATACATCTTTTTCAAAAAAATTATTTTTCAGAATCTTTGTTCGAAATTAATTTGTGTTATAGGCCCACTTTCTAAATTCATGTAGTTGTTACAGTGAACTATAGATGCTTCAAATGAAACATTGAATATGAGAGGATGAGATGATAGATCATTCCATAAAAGAATTTATTATGTAGTCCAAGACACTTTTAAATATTTAAGACACATTTATGAAATCCTTAATAGTAAAAATACTTGTCAAAATTATTTTCAAAGATATTAGAAAACATCATAATACTAATAAAAAAATTTGAGGGGTTCCTTGCCTATCTATATGAAAGTATATTCATTTTCTCACCCATTAATTTTTAATTAATAAAATAATTTTAAATATCTATAGTTGGGGAATCTAGAATTTATCACTATTCTAGGAGGGTATTGGTCTTAAATAATTGGGATATAGCTCGTAAAAATGGATTTTATTTTATCACTATAATGGGAATTAGAACCCATGTTATGACAACCCATTTCATTTATATGCTTTAATTAATGTTTTGATATATATATATATAATCACATAACATAATCCAAAATGATTGATACGTTTATTATCGTTGGGTAATTATATTTTTATCACATTAAATTGAAATAATTATATATTGATATTATTTTAGAGCACCATGTCATGCATTTAATATAGCATTGATCTTCTTAAAGTGTATGGGATAGCCAAGGGAAGTGCATAAAAAAGTACATGACCTATAAATCAAGATAATAGAATAATCATTGAATAACATGATGAAATTAAATCATGTGAGTCAAGAGGTATATAATGGTGGATTAAAAGTTTGATAATCATAAACATAAAAAAAATTAAGGATATAAAATTATAACATAATGGCATCATAGGAATGTTGCAATAACATAAAACATGACATAAAAATCATGACCCAAGGATAAATAATGATATATCATAACATAGTGCTATTCTACTAACCTATTATTCACTATAAATCGCATATCAGTAGCTAAAACATCACCTAATTCATTTTAGGGATATATAATTCAAGGCACATCTATCACATTCATATAATGTACATGAATTTGTGTTCTATATAAATCATTCCATATAAGAAATTATTTCATCACATTTAATCTCTTGACTAAGGAGTGTGGCATTCATACTTGTTTTTACCTAGTAAATGAATAATATTTATAACTATGTGAATACCCTTGAGTGTAAATGGGTTTAGGTATTCACAACAAAAAAGTATGGAAAAAAATCATAGAATAATATTAGTAGCCTAATATGTATGAATAACGATTTATGGAAAATATTAATGATATTTAATGTTAGTATATCATAAATTTTTAATAATAGTGATAATATATTATATGTAAATACATATTAAAACATGAAAAATTTGTAATAACGAGGTTTAATATGAAGAATGAACCTGAATAATGTTGAAGAGAAAGCGAATACCTTAAATTCAGAGGGTGCATATAAAATATTTGGAGGATATTATTAAGATCTTGGGAACACCTTGGGGGTATTATATAGATAGGGGTTGAGGAACATCATGATAAATGGGTTTTGAGTGAATAGGAATGGGAGGTTGGGTGGTAACTTATAACAAAAGAGATGGGATTTCTTTATTAATTTCAGAACATAGGTTTTGGACTCTATGTGATTAAATACTCATAACCACAAACCCTAAGATGATTTTACTACAGTTTCTATCAAATATGTGTGGTTTTAAATATTTTATTTGGGTAATAACCTAAATGCCTAAAATAATACCATTTTTGATTTGGAAGTGTGTCCTATTTGTATATAAATATTATTAAAAACTTAAACTATATTATATGATTCAGAGGATTTGTTAATGGTCATTAAATTTTATCATGTAATTTCAATAATACTTTATTTTAAAGATAAAATATACTATTTAATGTTTTATTTTTATAGTTCATATTTAATTACTTTTGAGTTATTGTGTATTCATAATATATATCATATATTTATTCCAAATTTAATTTTTACCCACAAAATCTAATGGCTTAGTAAATTTTAAAAAAATTACAAATTATATAATTTTGATATTATGATTTCAAAAATATTTTTTATTCTAGCAAAAGAAATTTCTAAATATGAGAAATTAAACTTTTATATATGAATATTTATTTAATGAAAACACTATTTTTTTACACCACTAATAACTTTCTGACCATTGTAAAAATTACATTGTACATTATTAAAATATATATACCTTTATATTTAAATAAATATTATTTAATAAGAATTTTTTTTGAAAATTAAATTTATAATGAAAATTAAGTATTTTTTGAAAAATATTTTCGTAATTAAAAATATATTTTTTCAAAAAATATAATTTTTATTTCTTCGTATCAAAATATAATTTTTATTAAAATCATTATATGATCATGTGTGGGTATAATGTAATAATAGGAATTGATAAATATATTAATTATTTTAGAAAAAATAAAACATAAAAATTAATAATATTAGGTTCAATATACATAACCTATTATTACACTAGTGTATGTCATAAGGGTAAGGTGTGAGATGGTGGTACCTTCTTGGGGTGGTTATACAAACATGGTTTGGGCCATGATAACTATAAGATTTAATTTCTCCCATAACATGTTTCTATTAATTTTAAGGTATTGAATCTCATCTTGGGATTGGTCAAGGATAGAGCTTAGGGATTCTATCTCCTTTACAAGCACTGATAAATGGGCTTCATAGGGTATGATCCTACTAGCCATGGTAATAAATTCATCATTCTATGTTAAATATTCTTTGTTATATACTTTTATATATAATAATACTAACAGTACCTATATAATGACCATATTACGTATAGTTATGATACTTCATAGTTTTTTAGGTATGATGAGAAAATAATGGATATATTTTATACTGGTAAAAAATAAGCAGTTTAGTGCATCTATTTCCTATAACTACATTTTTTAATAAGGAATTAATTCATTCAAAAAGAAATTTCATTCATAAATGTTTGGGTCGTTGTATTCTACCATAATTAAAAGAAAATTCTACTTAAAATTTCATAATGTGAACTAAAATAGGTTAGTGAACTTCAATTTCATCAACTCTTTTAGTTCCCATGTTTCTACCTCAATCATGATGTTCCACCACCATACTTTGACTATATGGGTTATATTGTTTCGTTTAATTTTTTCTCTATTATCTAAGATCTTCAAAATATGATCCTTTTATGAAAAATAATTCTCTAAGGGTATCACATATGGATGAAGTTCATTTGATGGTTTAGGTATCTAATTCCTTAAAAGGAAACATGGAACACATCATATGCTTGAGCTAGGTTATTTGGGAGTTCTAATTGATAGGCCAAAACACTAATGTGATCATGGATCTTAAAGGGTTCAATGCATCTTTTACTAATATTTCCATTCTTTCAAAAACATCATGTGTTTCTTCTATAGCGATGTTCAGAGTAGTACTTTGTCTCAAACCTAAAACTATAGGTTACATAGATGTTGTGAAACATATATTTTTATTTATTTTTCATGGATTTTTTATGGGATCGAATGGTTTGAACCACCTCTACAATATACTAATTAAGATTAGGTCTCACTATCTTCTTCTCACCAGATTCTTCATAACACAATGAAATATGAATCATCATCCCTACAGAGTCTCATAAGGTGTCATTTGAATGCTAGAATTGGATGATGTTGTTATATTAGAACTCTTTTATGGTATGTTTTTTGTCCCAATATCCATAGAAATCAAATTAACAATATATTATCTTAACCTCTAGAGTTTTAATGGTTCTCGTATAGTAAACATCTATCTGTGGGTGATCAGAAGTACATATACCCTGTTTTTTACCCATTGCTTATAGAATGATTCTCAAGAACCACAAGGTAAACCATGTATGTAAGTAAAATATAAAATAAAGTTGTAATTAATTCAGTCATAAAACGTCTCTTATTCATATCTTAGTGATTTTTTCATGTGATAAACCATTCTATATTTCAAGGAAATGTGCTAACATTGTACGATGATAAATTACCACTCAAATGGATTTATCACCTTTAGATATCCAGGGATACCTATAAAAAATCCATGGTTATGTTTTCAGAATTCTAAAATTGTGGGGTTCACCCCTTTTTCATAAAATATCATAGGTGGTTTAGAGTATTCTACTTAAAACTAGAGTTTTGAATGTCTCTAGTGGGAATACAAGCCATATAATGTGTATTTAAACCATGTAATGGATGTATGGAAGAGACCATGAGTCTAGTACACAATGTGAAAGTGTTACATACAATGTATTTGGTTAATAATCATTAATGGTAAAAGTAATTTTATTAATGATAAGGGTATAGTTTTTTCAGAACACTTAAGTTTCAGGGATTACACGACGTATAATGGGATGAAACACCATGTAAGTCTCAATGTTTATTCATTTTAGGCATCCTATAATTGATTTTTTTTGTTTCATTCATCCTCATGATTTTGGATTTCAACATAGAGGCTCTCAAGGGCAATTTTTCTGACCTCTAATCCATCAGAATTGATTGATTTAGTGATATATCTTCTTTACGACTGGGTTTTAACTCTAAGAGTGAGTAATTCTCTTGTTTCTTAGTTTCCATTTATTGTGGTAGTTCCATTATGTTATGTTATATTATCCATTGATATATGATGAAATTTATCTTTATTCTATTCTAGATCCATCTTACTACCTTATTCTAAGGGATGATTCTCTGTTGGATGTGGTGCGACATATGAGTTCTTTGAGGTAGTTGGTTCCATCTCTAGTCTATGTGGGATGAACTTCATTAATATCGTATTTATAAATTTTTTTATAAATGGAATTACATGATATATTGATAGATTTGGGTTTATGGAAATAAGTTTTTGATAAAATATGTGGTTTACCTTGTTTTGGTAAAAGAAAAAGTAATTGCTAATCATTGTGAAATGGATTTTTGAGATGATTTTAAAAATCATGGTTTTGATGAATTGGTATGTAATATTAAGTACATGGGATGCCTTGGGTAATTAGCTATAAGGTTTAGTGATATTTCTCATCCATTGTTACTGTCAGGGGTTCACTCATGGGGTGTTCCTCTAATACCTAATATTCATGTTCTTGGGACTTGATAGACACTATTGGGAGGTTCACTTTCAAGAATATTCTTCTACCTCTTATATTTGATGCATATTTCTTATTTATTAATTTATAAATGATTGTCTATATTAGGGGCGTATGAGTGTCCAAGCTATATTAACCTTGTATGATCCTTTGTGTGATGTTACCTATTCTTTTAGGTTATAATATTCTAGCTTTCACATACATGATTTTATAGGATATGATATGCATGATTTTGTTTTATTAGATATATATATATATATATATTTATATATGTATATGAAATGTTTTGAAATGATTTTACTTATTTTTTATTTAAATTTTTGAAAAATGGAAAACTAAATTTTATTCCATGATTTTGATATAAAATAGTACACTTTTTATCATTCTTTGTTTTCTTTAATATAAATACAATTAAGATTATCGTACAAAAACATGTTATTGAACCCTTGGGTGGGATCCTACTGAGCCTATTAGCTCACACCAAGTTGACACCTTATGATGTACATATAATTTCTATGTATTTGGATGTTGGGATAGGCAAGCACCACAATGATGTGGTGAGGATTCTGTCATCTTTTATACATAATTGGTGGAGATATGGTTGGAATTTCCCACGCTATCATATAGAGTAGTTATATTCCTTTTCAAGTTATATGGTGATGATTTAACTAGAACAAAGAATTTTCTAACTACATTGAGTTGGATCATTTTCCACAGTATTCTTTTAATTATAGAATATAATTAATTTTTCACTGTTTTCATTTGTTATATGTATATTCCATTTTTTTGAATTGAGTTGAAAAATATTGTTCTCTGAAGTTTTTGTTTGATGCCGAGGTGCTAGACTCCATCCTATGGGTATTGGGAATGCCCTTCGGGTATGTTACAATTTGGGTAAAGTACCCATTTCGGTGGGTATCTAGGTTAGTTTTTTCCCACATATAGAGGATGGTTTCTTTTATTTCCCCCTTGTACGATCTTTAACAAACTCATAAAATGAAGATCCAAAGGTTTTACTGTCTCTTCATTATATGGTACACATATTTAAATTATTTCTTCATATTTTATTTTACAAAAGTTTCATATTATTATTAATAAACTAATCTTTTGGTTTCTAATTACCTCCACTATGCCTAATAAGTGATATTATTCTAATATAGAAATTTATATTGGTATTAGAGGAGATCTATACATATATTTTAATAATAAATGTTAAAAAAAGGAAAGAAAAAAATGGAAAATTAAGTAGTTCCTTATTTTGGAAAATTTAATACAAAAAGGTTTTACCCTTCTATATATATGCTACATAAAGGGAAAAAACACCTTACAATTATGCTAATAAGCTATATAAGGGAATCTTGGGTATTACCCTTATATGGAATTTTATGTTTACGGGTTATCACAACATACATTTATGTAAATTCACAACTATATAAAGGTTGTTATATTTTTATATGGGTTATATAAGGGTAACCAAGGTATTATCATTACGAAAATGGGTTCTGTAATATTAACCAAAGCATTAACTATATGTACATATTATTCATTGTGTAAATTTATCCATTTTTTCTTAAAGGGTTCATGTAAATATAGTCTACATAGTAACCCCTAAGAAAATCGTTTTGTAAAGTCATTATGTAAGGGTATTTTATTGATTAAACATACATGTAATGGTAGGGTAATATTCTAAAAGAATCATGTTATGGTAACCGACATCCATGTAAATGTGGAGTTTTTTTCTCAATGCTATTTAAAGGAAACTAGCCACTTTCTGTATTGTGAAATGTTCCTATAAAAAGGTAAAAATAATGACCCCTACATTACATAAATTGATTTTACTTGAAAGTTGAATAATATTCATTAAAAAATATAAAAAATACATGACATGACCATATAGGTATTGTGTCTTTAGAAATTGGGAATCATAAACAACTAGTTCATAAGACATATTAAGTGTCTACCACTTATTTCATCATAAGAAGACGCATTTGTAACATATATTACATAATACCTTCATTATTACCTAGGATAACGAAACATATAAAAGGATGAGCTCATATTCTTAGTAAGAGTAAACAATGTAGATATCAATAATATCAAAATCATAAGATATGAAAACATAAAATTTGAAAATCATTTCCACGCATGAAAGATCGGGATAACATTCCATGGGACAAATCATGAATGTAAATAAGAATCAATAAACTTTATCTATAAATTCATAACACAAGACATGTAGTTTTTTAGAATACACATAAGAATAAGAAATCATTTTATACTAGTCAAGTCTCACTGTCATGACCATCATTGAAGACAAACTCCATTACAGAACTAAGTTTAGTCCTAGTTTCCGCTCTATATCAATGTATCAAGATCATTTCCCATTCCATAAATGCCTATATTAGATGATATAATTCTTCAACCCATTAATTGGAGGGATATATAAGTCCCACACATCTCATAATGAAATCATTCTTATGTGTTCCACAAAAACATATACAATTCATCATAGCATAACACAAGGAATAAAATGGTTTCTAAAACATGATTCAATCAAACCATAATCTTGGTAAAACAAATGGTTTTCATAAATATCATTACATAAAACGAATAATAAAACTATAATAATTATAGGGATAGTATACATGAAACATAAACCAATTAAAAAATTACATCTTTCATGGAAAATAATTTTGATTGAACACTTGATATTAATTCATGAGGATAATATCATTTCTTCTTCAAATGCATATTATTTTCTCTTAATACAACATAATTTTAAAAAAATAAAATTTCTTTTAATATGAACTAGAAATAATTTTGTGGAAGCTTCATGAAAATAAGGTTTTAATAAAATTTAAAAACACATTCATTCCATATAAGTCAAAAAACATTCTCCTCATACTTTTTTCTAAAAAATTCAAAGAGTACCTTGTATTGAATAATGAAAAAGAATCATTTTATACCGATTAATCAAAACTCACCAATGTGTAAAATTGACAATATTTTTTTATAAGAATAGAAATAATATTACCTATTTAATATGCAAGGATTTGGATGAAAAGTATACCCTAGTAAATACATACCTGTAAACAATTCTATATAATAACGAGATTGTGAAATTATCCCTTACCATAGGTATGATTATATTTAGGTGCATAAAAACCTCGTGTATAATGATTTAAATAATATAATTAACATATTTAAGAATCATAATCATCATATATGACTACATTATCAACCTTTTGAAAATAACATATCATTATTACTTGTTATTCAGGTATTAATTTCTTTATTTTCTGTAGCATGTTTTGTCAAATTTGTTCAAGTTCTAATTTATAATTCATAGTATTATATTTTTAAAATAATATTAAGAATATATATATAATATTTATTCATTATATACATTTATATAATCAGGATTTAATGAAAATCATCTAGAATGAATCACATTACATTTTGAAGACTGTAGGCAGTACATACAAATGATCGAAGATATCATTCCCATAATTGTTGAATGGTTTTGAAGTGAATGGTGTATAACTTTTAAAAATAAATATCATGTTATTATAATCATATATAGTTTTTATTTCCATCATTATACACATCCATGAAGGGTGGAGGTGAAAAACAGATTACACTACGGTATGAAGATGGTAAGTCGTACTTACACACATGTGGTGATTTCATATTTCAAAGGATAGATAGAAATTAGAATATTTTTTGTTTCATAAATCATAATTAAATCACATTATATAATTGATAATTCTGTTATTAATTTAAAATTAAATAACTCATTAATATTATGTATCAGAATAAAGAAGTTTGAAATAATTGGTAGAGGATATTACCTCTTCTTCAATGTACTCCATCTAAATCTCCTACAAGGGTCCTAGTGTTGGTCTTTAATGAAAACTAGAACCACTAAAATGTTACACGGGAAGTTGAGAAAGGAAAAATGAAGTGTATGGACAATATTTAAGGATAAAATTGATTTTATTATGTGAGGGATGAGGTCCCCTTTTATTGTAGAGGTGAGGTGTATTTTTGGGATCTCTAAAAATATTAATTAGTAAAAAAATAAAACACCATAAGAATCCTCCAAAATTTTTAATTTTAGAATATGATAAATGATAGGGTTGTAATATCCCTGGAAAATATATTTTAGAAACGTTTATATGGTAATTTAAACATATTATTTTAATTAAAACTTAGTTATTATATTGAATTATTTATTTGGGTAACAAATATTTCAATATTAAAAGGGTGAAATATTTACATATTTGATGTAAATTAGACCATAAATAAATACCATAGAACAATTTATAAAATAAAATAATTAGTTAATGTTTTTTAAAATGTTTTATTATTTTTAATTATTTAATAAAACATTATTTTGATAATAAAACAATGTATATTTTGACACTATTCAAATCATTTATTTTTAAAAATATTTGCACAACAATTTAACATCTAACCAATTGTTTCATTACATTAATATGAGGTCAAGGTCATATGTAAAATTTATTAGACATATTATATATCCAAAATTAGATTTATATTAATATTTTTAATAACATTTATTTTTTATCCCTATGAATAAAAAAATACTACACCAATATTGTGTAATTAATAAATATAGATAATTTCTGAATTAAAATTAAAAATTAAATACTATGATGATGATAAAATAATATCTATCATAATACTATTTTAATTAGATTTTATATTCTAGAAAATCCATCATTTAAAATTTTACACTTATAAATTTTTGAATTAAAAAACATTAACATATATTTAAATAAAATATTATCAGTGTCACAATCTCTTCTATAAAGCTCCAAATGGCCACTAAATTGACTCTTCGATGGATATGGCTGATATATACTTGACCAATAATAGTTTTTAATGTTTTTTTTTTCATTTGAGGTTTATTATAATTTTAATAAAAATTGTTTTAGTGGTTATTTATCAGTTAATTCATTTTTTGCATCCTCAAAGAATAATTCTTTAAGGTAATTATTTATTTTATAAAAATAATAAATAAATTAAAATGATAATGAAAAAAATTTATCCTTAATATGAGTATTTATAATCATATTTACCCTCTAAATAACCTTATTTAAAAATTTATTTAGTTATTAAAATTTGAATGAGTCATCTTTAACTTATATTTATATCAAATAAATAAAATGTCCTAATCTCATCCAAGTGTTTTCCAAAAGACACCATTTCAACCAAAGTGTGATTTAGTAAGAAACTCCATAATCCAATGATATTAGTAAATGTGTTTTGGAAATTTTATGACAGTATTATTTCACTTAATTATCTGTTTTACACTTTTACGGTATTAATAAAAAGTATCTGAAGATACTATTCATAAGGCCAAAAAATAAAATAAAGATATTTATATAATATTGACCTACTCTTTACAAATATTAAATAAATTTTTAAAAATAAAATAATATAGGTTTTAGTAATTATTTTAAAATTAATGTTGTTATCAGAAATAGAGAACATGATTTAAAAGATTAAACATTGTAAAACATTGAAATGTTTTACATCAGAATTCATTGTAAAATTAATGCTCATGACATATATTTTATTCAATGACAAAAATTTATTTTATTTATGCATTAAAACCATTCTATATTAAAATTTTACTATAAAAATTATTTCAGTGAAAAATGTTGTTATTAATTAAAATATAATGTATTTTTACTATTGAAAAAAGATTGAAAGTTATCATAAAATTATTAAAATTCTAAAAAAAATTAAATTTTAATATTCTTATTTCAGATGACTTGTTTATTTTTTTCATATAAAAAACATCAATGTGTCAACATCTTAATTGGAAATGGGTTCCCTATTAAAAGGTGGAAAATTACCCTTTTGAAAAATATAAGTTTTTACAAATCAAAAAACGAATATTCATAACCTATGAAAAAAATGCTTGATTATAAAAAATATATTTTTAACTATATAATAAATATATTTTATTAGTTTTATTTACTAATATTCATTCACTCAATTTATTAATATAAAAAATATAAATATATAATTGATTTATATTTTTCATAAATAATTTGTAGCGAATGCCTTCACCACACATTTTTATAATTTAGTTATATTTATTGTTGATATCTTAATTTATTGGTTAATATGGTCATTTTATAATAAGGTCATCTCGTAGTTCATTTAAACTCATGATTGTGTGCAATGAAATCTATTTATAAATTAAAATTATCTGATGAAAATATTTCATAAAAACATTATCGTGTTACATTTTACCCTCCTGAAAAATAATTTCACCCTTGAAATTTATCACTCGGATATAAAAATATGAGGTTATATCTCCCTCATAATATCATCAAGTTATCATGTAGATTGATCAAATTGGTGGTTCGACCACAAAACATTAACCAAGCGAGCGGTCTTGTTTTGCAGAAATTTTTCACTACAATACAGAATCTTTATCGGCTGTTATTCATAAGAAAAATCTTATTACATTGGTACTACTTATATGTTTAGTATATGTTAAGGATCATGTATATTCTTTATCTGGAGAAGTACATGGAAAACATCATGAACTTGAGAGAGATTTGGTGGAAGCGCCAATCTGTAAACAACCTTCCCAATATGATCCAGAATTTTAAAAGAACCAGTATACCTAGGGCTCACCTTTACCTTATTTCCAAATCTCATTTCTTCCTTTTAGAGAGATATTCGAAGAAACTCCTTTTCAATTATGTCAAACTCTTATTCTTTTTTTCAGTTTTAAGCATAATTTGTTTCAAATCTGAGATTCTTTTATGTGTTATTGAATAGATCTGACATGTTCTACCATTTCATCAACAAAATCGTGTCCGAATAGATTTCTTTATCCAACATCATCTTAGAAAGTAGGTGTTATACACTTCTTTCCATATAAATCATAATAAGAAGCCGTTTTAATACTCTATTGAAATATATTATTGTAATAAAATACCACCAATGGTAGATTTTGATCTAAACAACTTTTAAAATCTATAGAGAAAGCTTTGAACATGTCTTATAGATATTGAATTATCCTATCACATTAACCATCTATCTAAGGTGGATTAAAAGTGCTGAAACATAACTCTGTATCTAGATCATACTGAAGACTTTTCCAAAACATCAAGTTAATCCTTAGATCCCAACTAGATATAATGGAAATTGGTACTGCATTAAATTTTACCATTGCATTTACAAATATACTGGAAAACCGATCAAGAGAGAAATCCTCTCTAATAGTAATGAAGGGTTACAACTTTGTAAGGCTTTCAACTATATCCCATATAGCATTATGGCCTTTTTATGTTTTTTGATTTCTGTGGACAAAGTCCATATTTATGTTTTCCCATTTCCATTTGGGTATGGGAAATACTTGTAACGTCCCCTTTTTCTGTTGTCTCTTTGCATTAGCATGCTATCAAACCAAGCTCTATGAGGCATATTAAAAAACACCTCTTTTGACGCCATCCCACAAGAAATATTCTTTCGGGACCCTATAAATCTTTGTGCTTCTAGAACGAATTAATAATGATTAACTATGAGCCTCATCATTCATTTATTTTGGTATGGGAGGAATACACACTTGGATAATGAAAACTATTATTCTATTATAACCTTGGTTGAATTGATGAAAATATCCCACCTTGTAATATATCTCAACATCTTCATTTTTTCCTCCTTAATATACACTTGTATATGTGGTTGAGCATTAAAATTTGAAATTTATGAATGATCCCCTTACTTTAAAATTTCATGATATATCCTTTATAAATCCATAAATATTGGATGTATTATGATCCTCATCATGGATAGGCTAGCATAGTCATTTCGACTCAATTCATATTCCACTTTTTTTGGATTCCCAATGTGATAATATATTGATCTAACACAATATTTAATCAACTAAAACTCTTTTATTTGATGCATATTCATCCCTTTTTTATGAAAAATTACATTAGTATTTTAGGATTTGTATAAATATAATTTCTTTAAATAAAAGGATAATTCCTCCATATATTTTTTGCAATGATAACCTCAGATAAATCTAAATCATGATTTGGTTATTTTTTCAAATTTATTTTCAATTTTTTTGAGGCATAAGCTATCACCATATAATTTGGAAAGAGAACACCACCCAAACCCTTCTTGGATGCATCAATATTAATCACAAATATTTCTACACTACATGGTAGTCTGAGCATATGTGTACTGGATCACCCTAATTTTAGATTTTTTTTGTTATCTTCACATTCCCCCATTCACATGATATTAACTCATATTTAGCCAACTTGGTGAGTGGATTAGATAATCCTGATAATCTTTCACAAAACAATGTTAAATCATACCAAACAAAGAAAACATAGGATGACAGTTACAATTTTTGGTCTTGACCAAAATTAAATAAAATCTGTTCTTTTTGGATACACAAATATCCCCTCTCTCAATATTATGTGACCCAAAAATAAAACTTCTAAAGCCAAAATTCACACATGGTAAATTTTTCATAACGGTTCTCCATTATCAGGGTCTTAAGTACAATTCTCAAGTGATATTCATGATCTCCCTCTCTTTTCGAATAAAAAAATGTCATCTATAAGAACTACCCAAAAAATAATCAAGATAGTATCTAAAGATTCTATTAATAAGATCCATGAATATAAAGGGATAATTAGTAAGGTCTAAAGGAATCACTATAAATACATTGTGTCCATACCTTGTACGGAATATCATATTTGGTATATCCTCCTTCTTGAACCTTAATTGATGATATTTTGAATAAAAATAAATCTTTGAAAAATATTGACCTCCACATAGTTTTTTTAATATGACATCACTATAGGGAGGATGATATTTTTTGTAAATAGTGATCTTGTTATGTTCTCGACAATCAAGGAAAAGTATCCTTGACCCATATTTCTTCTTGACAAATAAAATAGGTGCTCTCCAAGGGGACACATTATGGCCTAAGAATGCCTTGTCATGATTATCTGGGATTAGCTTGAACAATTCCTACAACTCAACTGGTTCTATTGTATTAGGTATATTTGAAATAGGAATAGAACCCAGTATGATTTATATTGAAAACTAAAATTCATGATTTGGTGGAAGACCTGGTAATTATTTGGGAAATACACCACAAAACTCTTGTAAAATGGGGTTTTTTTAATTGTGATTTTCTCCCCAACCATTTTAGATAGATAACCTTCATTTATTGGGATCGAGACCCATAATATGGAATAAACATATACCGGAAGTTTATATTTATCCTTGCATAAAAAGATGATCATAGATTGATCTGGAATATGAAATGAGAATTTCATTCATTGAAAATTAATATGAGATCCATATAGGGAAATAAAATTCCCACAAACTTCAACCAGAGAAGAATTATAAAATTATGATCCTACTATCATGACATTATGATTTTTCATAGCTAAATCAATATATAATTTTTAAGGTAATATTGTGATATCCTTAGAAAATTATTCATATATAAAAGAGTAGGTGGATCTATAATTAAATATATCGTTTTCTACTTTAGAGTGGATGGTATGTGTACGTTTTATCACTTCATTATAATAATCTATATGGCCAATAGTGATTCCATGTGACTTTCCTTTTTCATTGGTGTTAATAGTTTACTGATACTGATCATCATCAATAACCCATAGATTAGGGCATTGATTGCCATATTTCACCATTTCCTTGCACATAAAATTGAAGTATAGGAGGTTCATTTTGTGTAGCCTATACTCTATTCATATCATTAGACATATTTTTTCCATCACTTCAGAATTCAACTGCCAGATAACCATTCTTCCACACTTAATACATTTACTAGTCACTTTAAGACAATTTAATCAATGATTCATTCCACACTTTTAGCATAAGGAAAAAATCCTATTCTTTTTAGTGGGGTCATTAGATTTTCCTTTGAATGCATTTTTATATTATTATCAAACGCATATGATTGATGGGATACTCCAGTCTCCATCTCAACATTGAGATCACATTCAAAAATTTATTTATAGATAATGAAGTCCCTTTTGTCTATTTCCCTTTAGAGACATGGTATTAAGACACTAAAGAATTGATCAATTTTACTCTCATGTAGGATAATAATTCTAGAAGCATATCGTGAATGTCTTGTAATATTTTCATTGTTGGTACCAACAGATTCATGATACTTTTTCTTATATCCAAGTAACTCCTTATCCATCTTTTTTTAAAGAATACAAGGAATGTAGTAATTGAAAAATATATTATTGACCTCATCTCATTCATTGGATTCAATTTCATCTCTTGGACTCATATTCTTGAAATGGTTCCACCATTTATCAGCTTCACCTTCCAAACGATAGACTACTGAGAAGAATTAATCATTTTCTAAACATTGGAGTACTGAAAATATCATTTTAGTGGTACTAATACATTTGCAGGAACTAATATATTAGAAGGCCCACTGAAATAAGGTGGATGTAGCATCATGAAGGAATCAATAGAATTATGTTCCCTCTTATCGTTTGGAAGCCCTGCATGATTCATATCCTGAGAAAGTAGTGTGAGAAAATATATTATATTTTTCATCCCAAATCCCTTAACATTGGGTTTCTCAGGAGGATAATCATTTCATTTCCTGTTGCATTTAGCAATAACATGGTTCTTTCGGGTTCAACCATTGACTAAAAACAAGAAGCATAGTATGAGAAACAATAATCCTAATGGGGAAACAACATAATCAATAAAAAATTTCAATTTTGTAAGTAATATATTTTATCCTAGGATATTCATGATTATTTTTTAAACACTATGATTGTAACCTATAATTCGACATATCCTATGGGTTCTTAGGATTTCTCTGCCTAGTTTTCATAGGTTGACTATACTGTTCCGCTGCTACCAAATATAACAACCAATACCTTAAATAAACTTATATTACACAACTGTTGAAGAATATTAATTAAAAAATATAACAAATCCTTGACATGCCCATATATTATAGTGTCTTCAGAAACTAGGAATCCTAAACAAACTTTTCATAATACATCTTCATTATCACCCACTAATTTCATCATAACTAGACCCCTTTTGACATATCATACTCAATACCATTATTTATGACATGTGGAAAAGAAAAATATGAAGGAGTGATCTCATATTATCAGTAATGGTAAAATTGGGAGATATTAATCAAATGATAATCATAAGGTTTAGGAAAATATCATTTGAAAATCGTATCCTGCAAATGAAAGATCATGATATCATGCCATGGGATAAATAATTAATGATCATAAGAATCAACGAACATAATCCCAAAAGCCATAACATAATTCATGAGGTTTTTGAGAATGGACATAAGTATAGAAAATAATTTCATATTAGTCAAGGATAATTTCCTAGACCATCACAGTCGACAAATCCCATTACTGAACGGAGTTCACTCTTCATTCCGACTCTGTATTACAGAATAATGATTATTTCCCATTCCAGCCATGGATATTTCATGAGATATAAATATTTAAGTAATTCAGTATAGGAGATATAGGTCCCAATAATCTAACAATGAAATCATTCTTACGTGTACCACAAAAATGTAAGACATTATTTATAGCATAACCTAAGGAATAAAATGGGTTTTTTAAACATCATTCCATTATAACGTCCTCCGTGTAAAACAAATGGATTTAATAAATATAATTCCAGAAAAAACATAATTAAACCATAATAATAGTTGGGATAGTATACTTGAAACATAACCGTTTTAAAGAATTCCATTTTAGATAAACAAAATTTATTTAACAGTTGAAATTACTTTTTGAGGAAAATACCTTTTTTTCTTTAAAAATATTTTCATCTCTCAAAATGCCACAAAAATTGAAACGAAAAGAATTTATTTTAAAATAAACATGAAGTCATGTAGAGGTTGTTTCATTGAAATAATTCATTATGAAATTTTCAAAAACTATTCATGTCATATATGTTAAAAAAACAATCTCCTCGTACATTTTCTAGAAAATTAAAAAAATACCTCATCCCAAATAATGAAAAAACATTCATTTTATACCATTTAATAAAAATTCAACAACGAGTAAAATTTATTTTATATTTTTTTAAAAGAATATAAATAATATTACATACTTAGGAAAGATATATGTGGATGATAAATATACCATAGTAAATACTTACATATAATCAATCTCAGATAGTGATGAAATTGTAAAATTATCCATTACCTTAAGTCCATTTCTATTTGAAAGTACCCAAACCTCTTACATAATGATTGAAATAGTTTAATTGACTTATTTGAGAATTATAGTCACCATATATGATCATATTATCATCCTTTTGTTAAAAAAATCATTAATACTTGTTATTCATGTTTTAAATTATTCATTTTATTATGCATATTTTTTCGAATAAGATCTGGTTCTCTTTCATAGGTCATAGTTATATAATTTAAAAATAATATTTACAATATATATATATACTATTTATTCGTACCATATTTTTATATAATCATTATTTAATAAAGATCATATACAATGAGTCACATCACATCGTGGATACAGTAGGTCGTATGTATGCTTGAGTGATGATATAATTCCAATAATTGATGGATGGTACATAAGTTAATGGTGTATAATATTTAAAAATTGATATAATGTTATTATAATAATATATAGTTATTATTTTCATCATTATACCCATCCAATCATGGTGCTGGTGAAAAAAATATTACACTATGGTGTGGAGATGGTAAGTCTTACATACACACATGTGGTGATTTCATTTTTCATAGGATGGATAGAAAGTGAAATGTTGTTGTTAAAAAATACTAAAATCATCTCAGTATATAATTTATACTAGAGTTATTAATTTAAAATGAAATAGCTCATAAAGAATAAGTATAAGAAGAAATAAGTTTGAAAGAATTGGTAGAAGAAATTACCTCTTCTTCAACTTGCTTCCTATAAATCTTCTCTTAGAGCACCAGAGTTAGTATTTTAAGAAAGGTATAACCTCAAGAATGATACTAGGGAAGATTATAAGGGAAACAGTAAGGGTATGTCCGATCGTGAAGGCTAGAACTATAGCGAATAGGTGAGTGTGGAGGTGCATTTTTATAATTGAAGTGAGGGGTATTTTTGGGATCTCCAAAAATATAAATTTATAAAAAAATCAAACCGCATAACAAAACCACAAAAACGTCCCAATTTAGTGGATTAGATGAAATGGGGTTGTAATATCATCAACCAATAGTTTTGAGATAACATGTTATGTCAATTAGGACTTTATCATTTTAATTAACTCTTAGTTACTCTATTTGATTTTTAATAGGATAACAATTATTTCAATATTAAAAGGGTAAAATATTAACTTATTTTATTTCAATTAGACCAAAAAAATACCATATAATATTTTAGACAATATAAAAATTATTATATATTTTTTAAAATTGTTTTATTACTTTCAAATAAATTTTATAAACAATATTTTGATAACTAATAAATAATATCAATTTTGACACTGTCAAATTCATTAATTTTTAAAAATATTAATATAATAAGAAAACATCAAACCAAATATTATTTTATATTTCTAAGTGGTTAAGGTCATATATAAAATTCATTAGACATAGTAATTATCCAAAATTATATTTATTTCAATATTTTTAGTATCACTTATTTGTTATATATATTAATAAAATAATTACATCAACAATTTATAGTAATTATTTAATATAATTATTTATTGAATAAAAATTAAAAAATAAATTAATGAAGATATATATATATATATATTATATTTTAGAGTAATATTTTTAATCTAATTTAATTTTTGTAAAATTCATCAATTAAAATGAAATACTAATTAAATAATGAATTTGATAAAATCAACATCACATTGCATAAAATAACATAAGAGTCACAATCAATTATTTTAGGCTATAAATGGTCACTAACTTTGCCCTTGTCGTTTTTATGGTCGAGATATTATCAACCAATATTATTTGGTCAATTATTTGGTATTTTGATGGTTATTAGAAATTTAATAAAAAAATTATTGATTTCTCATCAATTAATTAATTTTCACATCATCAAAGTACTAATATTTATGGTAAATAATTATTTTATAAAAATTACAAAAAAAATTCATTATAAATAAAAAAATCTTAATTAGAGATAATTATTTATAATCGAATTTATCTACAGTATATACTTATATAGAAATTTATTTAGGCATTAAAATTTGAGAGATAAATATTTAACATTTCCTTAAATAAAATAAATTAAATATCCTAATCTCCTCCAAGTGACTTCCAAGGGAAAACATTTAAATCATTGGATAATTTTGGTCAAAACACATTCATCCAATGATATTAGGACACATGTTATGGTAATTTTATATTAGTATTATTATCCTTAATTACCCAGTTTAAACATTTATCATACTAATAAAAATTTACCAAAGTTATATTTCACAATGTTTGAAAATAAAACAATGTTATTTAAATAATTTTTACCTACCGATTAAAAATATGGAATAAATATTTCAAAATTCAAAATAAATACGTTGAATTAATTAATTTAAAATTAATCCTATTTTCAGAAAGAGAGAACGAGTTATAAAAGTTCTAACATTGCAAAATATTGAAACGATTTTACATCTGAATTCAATGTAAAATAAATTCTAATGACTTACATTATATTAAATGAAAAAAGATATTCTATTTATACAAAAAATCATTTTAATATTATTGTTTAATCATATAAATTATTACGATAACAAATTTATTTTTAATAAAACTTTAGTGTATTTTTACTATTAATTAATTTTTTAAAGTTATCAGATAAATAATTAAATTTCATCTTCAGTAAATTTAAATATCCCTCTTCTAATGAAAATGTTCATTTTTTCATATAAAAATCATTAATGTGTCAAAATATACATTTAAAAGTGGATCTCCATTAAAATGAGGAATATTACCCTTTTGAAAAATATTGGTTGTTGATATATCAAATATGGTTTATTTATATACTATAAAAAAAATATATATTGGATGAATATCAAAAACTTCTTATTGAGTATAAAAAATATATATTTCATTAATTTTTTTTACTAATTTTAATTCACTCAATTTATTAGTATAAAATATACAAATATATAATTGATTTATATTTTTCATAAATAATTAGTAGTTAATGACATCAACATACATATTCTTACGTTAGTTATATCTATTCCCTATAACCTCACGACTAGATTAAATTGGTTATTTTATACTAAGGGCATATCATGGTTTTCATAAACTCGTGATTGTGTGCAATGCAAGCTCTTGATGAATTAAAATTTTTTAAACAAAATATTTCAAAAAATCATCAGAGTGTTACAGTAACCATCCATGTACTACTATATGGGGGCACCTGAATCATATTACCCTTATGTATAGTGTTCATGTAAGGGAATACCATGATTAAAATTCCATTGAAATGAGTTCTTACATAATCCAAAACGATTTTTTTATTTTTATAACATATAAAATGTTTTTAATGGTTCATAAATATTTTATAAATCATTATAAAATGGACTTTTTAAATATTTAATTTTTTTGGATTTTATAATTTAATAAATAAATAATATAATGGTATATAAATAATAAAATAAATTTTTATGAAGCATTTTATTCCCAAGTAAAAAATATTAATATTTAAAATTCATTTTACAAAATTATAATGCCTGAATACTAATCTATAAAAGAATGTTTTTAATATAAAACCATAAGTAATAATAAATAAACGGTTATGAATTATAAAATAATTACAAAATATAAAATATTTATATTTAATTTATTAATTTTTAATAATTAATTTGTTTCAATTGTTCTAAAAAGGGGTCCTTATTTGGAAATTATTTAAATCACGTCATTATTTTTTGATGATTTATATGATCATAGTTTGAATAATAATTAAGTATTTGATATTTATATTATTTAAGATATTTACATTATAAAAAATGTATAATAATTTGTTTATAATTAATAAAAAATCATATATATAATCTATAAATTTTATAAAACAATAAATATTAAATGATTCATATTGGAATGAAAATAATTGTATTCCAAATTATAGAATTACAACAATTTTAATCATAAAAACTATAAAAGGAATTATAATTATGTTTGATTTATGGTATTTTCATAAATTTGGATATGAGGCTTGAATATTTACAGTTTTCATTTATGTAATTGCTATTTTATGTTTTATTCATTGATATAAATTTATTAAATTATGAATATTTATATGAGAAAAAATTTATTATAAATTTCACCTAAGATAATGCCATGAATTACATGCTAGGAATTTATCTAGCTTGAATTCTATTTTTGCATATTGTTTTTCCATGTCATGTGTTAGAATTATAATGAATTGAATTCTCTCATTAGTAAAGTATTCATGGGTAGTGGGACTTGAGGTTATACTACTTACATACCTAGAGGTATGTGTATTATTTAGGATGGTGAATGTTGTTGTTTATCCATCATTCCAGGAATACACATGTAGAGATTTTCATTCTCATATAATTGGAAACATTATATGAAGTGTTCATATACCTTATATATATAATGTATTCAAATATATATGAATATGACTAACTTCTATTTTTTGGTGAGTAACACAAACTGATGGTTTTTATAAATAGTTACACATTGATATAGTTTAACCTATTTAGTCTGGTGAAGGAAATATAATTCCAAACTAAAATACTAGAATCATGCATTCATAAAATAGAATAATATGAGATAAGAGTGTCATATAAAATCCCCTTCAAATACTAATTGTGTGATTACTTCTAAAGAATCACCATCTCAAACATCAATCATCCAAACAGGTAACTTCTTCCCTAGTAGGGTTCCCATTAATTTTATTTTATATGAAAACTAACTAATGTGTCAAACTAGATCATCTTGGCTAGGTTCTTCCATAGTAGGGTTCCCATATGTTTCCTTTTCTTATTATATTGTTATGTTTTTTACTTTGGAATACACTTATCTTGGAAACCACTGAAAGGATACTATAATAATATAGTTGAGTTTATCCATAGGATTGATAAAAGAAATGACTGTCAGCTCGTCTATAAAAGAATCATATATGATATGATTGAGACGATTCCCTACCAAAATAATTATATGATGAGTGGAACACCCTATATGACACATTTCTTTGTAAAATATGGACCTTGGAATGATAATGGATATAAAGTGTTTTCCAAAAGGGGTTATGATTTTAGTGGGATCGAATTTTAATAAAATTCCTTATTAAAGAGTTAATAAAATGTGATAGTCATGTGGTAAAATCTTGTGTTTTTTATGATATCATCATTAACATAACCAAAATAAACATTGTAATTAATTATTCAAAAGGATAAACATAATGTAATATCTATTTGTACTAGTAACATAATTAATTTTATTAAGGACGATTGGTGTTCAAAGATATGTTCTTCAGAAAAATTTCATATATCATAATGGTTCCTACCTAAGTAATTGAGTGTTTAAATTTTTCAATAAGATAATATGTACACTAATGGAATCGAAAAGTTACTTATTTTAGGTTTCAATTACATTAGGTATAAAATGATTGAAGGAATTTTAGTTCCATATACTCAATATGTTATGGTATATCAAATTATATTCCATAGAATTGAATATGATTATGAATTAATGAGCCTAATGGTTTACATAAGTCTTTATTGGATACTAAAATCAATTTTATTACAAGATTTAAATATAAGAAAAATAGTTCCTATTATAGTTATTGAATTTATATTAATTTCATCTATGAAAATGTTCTTACAATATTCTTGATTTTAAATAACATTTACCTGATATTATCAAAGTGTAGGGATTATATATAAACTAGGAATATGATTTCAAAGTTCTAAAGTACTCTTTAGATATTGAACGAAAGTTATATTTAAAATTAGATGAATAAAATATGGTTGAAATGTTTAAAATTATTTCATTACGAAGCTAATATAGATAATTAAAACTATTGTTCTTCAAAATTAATTGTAATAATTAAATATGATTTAATTATCAATAGTATACCTGAAAGTGGTTTTGAAAATCCATGAAATTTTCATTTTTAGGTATGTATATTATCCAAATTAATTCTTAAATTATGAATGGTGTTTGATACTAAATGTATATTTTACAATGTTTTGTAAATATACAGATTTTCAAAATAAAAGGAAGAATTGAATGATATTTTATTTTATATTCATGAGATGAATTATATAGTTACTTTATTGAGTATTTGAATTTAAATAATTTTATAAATATAAAATTAATCTACATGAAACATCTCATTTTTCTAATGAGATAAGAAACCTTTTTTATGTGAAGTAATTATTATAAAGAAGCATGAGATGATTAATAACATACACATGGTTTAAGATTCATTAATTTTAACATTAGTTTTTTTATAAGAATATATATACTGAAGAGTCTATCCATAATATGGATAAAATTATTTATCCAAGATAAGATGTTTATAAATATTTTTTTAATATGAGGGAATGTGATACTTCCATCCATCAATGATAAATTGTAATAAACTATTTTTTTCAGAAGGAAATGTTTCAAATACATTGAATACCATAAATGATATGGAAAAAATAGTTAATTATTAAATAATATTACTTAAATGATACTAGTGTTATTTCCTAACACAAAAGGGTTTCTATATCTTAGAATGATATTTTGAAAATAATAGTGTCGATGATACTAGTTGGAGTATGTAAAGAAATAATGATGTTCAATGTCAAAAAATAAATAATTACCCCAAATTATTTTTAAATTAAATTTTACTTAAAATATTAAGAGAGTTAGCCTGTATTTGTAATTAATAATGTATGTAGTCACATTGTTTTATGAAACAATTTGTTGTAATAGGGTTCTCGGATTAGTATTAAGAAAATATGAGCAGTCCAAATTAAATTAATTAAGTGAACATCATAACATTGGATTCTGTGAAGATATGATGTTTTAATATTTAGGTATATGATACCTACGTCTTTCCATTATTCACAATGTCTTCCATCATAGATGTTTCTCACTAAAGAGCTTAGTGGGAGATTTTTATTTTATGGTGACACAGATATGTGAAATGGATTACATATATTGTAATGTTCTAGAAAACCTCACAATGTGAATAAAAAATGGTATATCTACCATTTTATCATATTTAGTATAATAAACTTGTAATTATGTTGGTTTTGTTAAATAATATTAATGGGTTTAAGGATATTTAATTGTATCATATTAACATCAGCCTAAATTTTATTTTCTTTTATGTTAGCTACATAAATTTATATATAGGTAAAAATTATGTGGAATTCAAAAGATAGTTAACCTCTCAAAGTATGACTTTGAGTTTATCTGCAACCAATTTTTATCATTAGTATTATTCTATTTGATGAAATGTTAAGGTTACCATATGTAGTATTCCTATATCGAGATTTAAAATATTCATACTAGGTGAAATAGAAATGATATTGGTTATTTTTTAGCACTATATGAACCACTATGTATACACCATATATTTTTATAAAGATATATTTCATATAATAGGGGTGCATGGATTTTATTTGAGTCCAAACTACTTGATGTTAGATAGTTTTAGTAATATCCTACAACCCACTTTATTGTATTTTCATTTTTCTTGTTTTTCAATTTAATTGGTTTCTTCTTGGAACTCCCATGGATGGAGAATATTTCATGACTAAATTGACCTTATATTTGCGAATTTATGTTTTTTTAAATAATAGAGTCAGGGTATAAGTGTTTGAATGTAGTTAAGAAGTTCTGCATTATTCTAGAGAATGACTGAGTTGGTATGGTGTTTTTATAAAGAATATTCTGTTTTTATAGCATGCAGAAGAAATTCATGTTGTCACGAAACAGCTTGGATAACCCGGTACCCTTGGAACTGAGATGACACTGACATAAATCAAAGGGTTTTCATGATCCCAATGGGTTAAAAACTACTACATGGAATCTTGTAACATAAATATGGGAGTAAATTTTCTAGAAACAAAATTGAATAAAAAGATACATATTAGTATGCTAAAAAACACTAAAGGTATATAGTATTATAAAACCAAATAGGTATATCAATACCCAAATAACTCATCATCGTATTACCAATAAAAAAATAATATTACCGAACATTCGATAGGACATGCCACACTAATATCCATATATCCAAAAACAACAGCTACCTCCAAGCGGTGCCTTCCTTTTTATTGGACCTGGTAGGAGAATATAAAAAAAAGCTGAAGGAAAATGTAGGGCGTGAGATTAAAATTATATTACAGTCTCACCAAGTGTTCTTTAACAATATTTCATAAAAAACCAAATCATACTATTAATATTAAACAATACAGGCATTGCTGTACATTTTCAATTTTTTTAAAAAAAATATTTTATATTAAAAGGATGGAAAACATTTCAATCATGGATTTAATAAACACATTATATATAAAAATTTATATAAATTATTAGGCATGATAAAAAAATCACAAAAAATCATATATATTGAAAACAATATAAATCAGCAACATGGTTATCTTCCATGTGGTACGATAGTTTCTAGTTATGAGATGATCACACACTCTCATCTAAAATCATGGAAATGTGAAAAAAAAATCCCTCGAGACAACTCTGAATTGGACCAATCCCCATCAAACCAAGGATAACATCTGTTGAACTTCTATTTAGTTAGAGTTGTATAGCATCAATCTGTTGATATGGAATTACCTTCCTAGAAAGTTTTTCCCAGATAACTTACTAACTACACATGATCATACTTTCTCAATTAATAATCAAATGTTGGAAAATCATTTTAAAACAATTCGGATTTTGATAAACCCATTTCATTTTTTGATATTCCATTTTCATTCCAAAACAAGATCATAGGTTTTTTCATCAGTTCATGTTTTTTAAAATAAAATATTAATTATGTTTTATTTATTTGAATAATATCCAATTTTAAAAAAAATAATTCTAATCATTTCACAACTTCCATCAATTTTAACTCATGACCCTAATTAATATAAAATTTTAATTGGGGGTTTTTCCAAAAACCATAGAATATTATTTCACATTCAAATTCACATCAAACTGGGTTTTCACAATTTAATTGAATGAAACATCAAAAAATAATAATACTAGGTTTAATAAACTAGCTATGTTAATCCAAACTATCTACCTTTTTCAAGAAATCACCACTCTCACAATGATACATTCAAACATAAAAAATGAGTATAATAACTATGAAGTCAACCTAGAAAAATGATTCAACATCATTGAGTTTAGATCCATCAATTCCAAGATGATCTATTGATCCCCACGGAGGGAAAGGGAACGAGGTGTAGAGATAGAGAGACCACATACCCAAATAGATTCACCATATCCAACATGAATATAAATCACTATATAGATGATCTAGAGGGTTAGGATATCACTAAAATCACCAAGGTATGGATCTAGGTTGACAGGGAAGGAATCCTAGAGGAATAAAATAACAATTTTAGTCGAGGTGGCCACATCAAACTGACACTCGAGACATTCCCTAGTGTGTAACCAAATTACACATCATGTAATTGAAATGTACCAGACGTGTCAAAAAAACTATCATCTTTTTAAAAAAATATTTTAAGAATTATAGATTGTGTACCCATATTACAATTATGTAATCCCTGAGAAAACTATAGAACTAACATGTTCATGCTAACAATTCAAATACATCCTTGGAACCACCATTAAAATTTTATTAATAATTCCTTCATAACCCTTACCATACAAAGAAAATGGAATTCCATGATAAATCTTAAAGAGTACCAATCATAAAGTTAATGGAATGTTATAATTTCCCCACCATAATAACATTATTTTACTAAAAAACATGTCAAGAAGATTCCATATCGAATAGGTGAGGTCACTGCACTATCTTCAATGCATCATGCTCCCATATCCCATGCGAATCAGATTCAGGTGTCCATAACACACATATGAATGGTTTCATCCTCCAAAAAAATACATTGGTCTCACATTCAACAATCCTAAGTGGATGTTCATTCACGGATAAATCAGGATTAACCTCAACACTCCTGCTCAAAATATTCGATGGATTTGAAATATACTTTCATAGTAATGATACATGGAACAATTCATGTATTGGAATCAACTATGGTGGAAGTGATATTTTTTAAGACTCATTCCCATCCTTCTCAATAATAAAAAAAGACTGACAAAATGGAGACAAAATTTTACTTTCCACAGAAGCTGTCAACGTCCCAAATGTGGTGATAATTTCTAGAACACCTGATCACAATTTAAAAACTATAATGGTCTATTATAATGATTATAATTCTATTTATACTTGATAAGTGCCATTAAAAACTTTTAAGGAATCAATTAAATATTTGTTATCATAACTTGAACTATGCTTGGTCCAACAAAAAAACATTCAAAAATCATCAATCAACACAATTGGGATTTAACTGGACGGTTACACAAGGCCTCAAAAAGAGGCATTCTAATCAAGAAATGGAAACTATTGTTCCAAAAAACTCAACAAGACCCAAATATTCATACCAAAATCCACTAAAATTGAGGAAGTAGGGAAAAATCATATCCTTAAGAATTATCAGATCTCATTCAATTTAGTTATATTTCTTTTGATGGTATGTAACACTAAACTGATCTTGAGATTCTAGTGTTTCATGAAGGCCTATCTAAAATTGAGATGTAAAATAGGGGTCTCTATCAGGGACTACAGAATATGGTACTCCATGAAAATGAATAATCTCTCTCACATGGAGATTTACCAACTCCAAAAATTTGGTTGTATAAACAATGGGTATAATGTGAAATGATTATGTCAGCCTATTGATCAGAACCCATATCGAATTTTTCCTTATTTAGGTAGATAAAAATCCAAAAAATTTCTATATAAATCTTATCACACTCTTAATTCTTCATTATAAGTGGCTGATGTAAACCTGATGGTCACTAGTGATCATTGTTGACCTTCTTGTATTTAAAAAAATTAATTGATGAAATAAAAAAGGTCCCATATCATACCTAGCCTCCGGAATTATCTCCACATGTCATAGAACATTTTTTTAATTCATGGGTTCAATGGACACTCAAAATTATAGAAATCCCCATCAAAACTTTCCTTACTAAAAACGGTACAATGTATCAGTTTTGGAAACATTGAAACCCACCACAGAGTATTACCACTGAAAAATGGTATCCCCAAAATAAATATTATGCAAATACCATAGAATTCATCATCATTATAATTTTCATAAAGAACCATCTCAAGAAGATAAGAGGTCAACTGGACATTATCCATGTAAACAACATTTTCTAATTATAAAACTCTAATATGAAACTGTGTAAAAATAGACATCATGTTCCACTCTTATGATGATTCATTCTTGACATGGGTTAGATGTTTCCTTCTTAAAACCTTAGTGAGTAAATTTACTTTTCTCGAAGCATATGAAATATCAAAATCAAAAGATTTTAGTTATTCTACCCAACACAACTATTTGATATTATAATATTTTTTAGCGAATATATACTCAAGATCGTATGGTTAGAAAACATGGAAAACCATTATCTAATGATACCAAATCTTATGGTCATGTATCAAAGATACATGTTCATTGTCATGGGTCAGATAATTATTCTCATTTGGACTACAATGATGACATACATAGGAAATAATATGATCACCCTGTAAAAGATCATATCCCAAACCTGAACCAGATGCACCATAGAAGACCACATAGCCATATATGGCCTCTAGAAGAGTCAACACTGATGTAGAATTCCAAATACAATTCATATCGATAAAATTACACTACATTTCTGCTTATAAAAAAAATTCACTCCCGCGTTTGAGTGGTCATCAGAGAAGATAAAATTGATATATAATTTATGAACCAATGATAATAGTCATCTAAACCCAACAATCTTGGAATCTAGAAAACATTAAATGGTTACAACTATGTCATAATAGAATTCACCTTATTATGACCAACTGAAATACCGTGTTTTTACACCATGTGTACCAATAATTTCACTTTTCAATTCTAGATATTACATTTTGATAGATTTTCATAAATTCAGTGTTTTCTCCAAAATTCCAGAACTACTCTCAAATGATGTTTATGATAATCTTTAATCATAGACTAAATCTATATTTCGTCGACTAAGAATTCCAAAAACATATCAAGATACTCATGGAAAATATTTTTCATCAAATACATAAATACTATAGGAGAATGTTTTAGAACAAATAGAATAAAAAGGTACACATAATTTCCATACATTCCCAGGAAGGCAGTTTTCTATATGTCAGAATCTTTTACTCTAAATTGGTTATAACCTGATCAAAGATCAATCATTAAAACCCCATTATCCCATATAAATTTATCAAAGTTTTCATCAATACATGGAAAAATATACCTTTACTTTATTATGACTCGATTGAGTTTCCAATAATCAACAACAAGGTAAAGTGGGCTATAATATTTCTTAAAAAAGAAAATAAGCACTCACCATGGTGACACACTTGGGTGTACAAATACTTTCTATAAAATATCATCCAATGAAGTCTTCAACTCTTTCATTTTAGATGGTTTTATAAGGTATGAAGTAATAAATACCTTCTTAGTACCCAACAATAAATCAATAGAAAACTCTACCTCCCTTACCAAGGATAAACTAGATATGTTAGATAAAAAACATCACGAAACTCAGTGAAAATTAAAGGGAGATCTTCACTCAAAAATTCCCACTCTAGTTCAAAAGAAAACACTAATATTACTTTCGTCATATCTGGATAAGAAGGTACAAATCTGCTTAACCTCAGGGCCTATTCTCCTTTAATGATATATCACACCCCATCAGGTGTAGTGAAGGTGAATCAATCAAGATAACAATACATTTATTATTTATTAAGAAAGATAAAAATCATCTAAAAATGACATCCTGTTTTTTTATGTCCAAAAATAGAAACTACCAAGTAATATTGTCATCTAAAAATGATAAAACACAATAAGGATAATGAATACCCAGTTATCTCGTTATTCTGAGGGGTGTAGTTATATCCATCACATAAGAAAAAATATTCCTAAGAAGATTTAGAATATTCATAATATCAATTAATATAAATGGTTGAGATTCACTAGAATCAAATATAGTAACTAAAGAAGATGATATAGTTATGGTATATCTCACTGTAACTGGACCTGTGTCTTTTTCCTCTGGATTTTATTCCACCATGTGAAGAAGATTCATTCAAGATTCATGTGCCTAGATTCCCCATGATATTGACACATCTAATTGAACCAAAATAATATTTTGTGTTGATGAACCCATGTATTTATGTATAGCATAGTAGATGTAACATAATCTTGTAAAGTGTCATGAAAACTAGCGGAATTTTATATCATTGATGCCTTAGTGAAAACCCTTTCTGAATCATCACGATTTCCACAACTGTATAAAATCAAAGGGTCTCTTCTAAGAACTATAGGAGGTCTAGAAGAATAATTTTTTCTAGAACCACTATGAGACTCATGATGATTACACTTTCCTCTATGGGAACTCAAAAAAACTACCACTAAGATAAAAAGAAACTCCCATCAACCCTAAATTACCATTTAGATCAATCTCAACCATCAATGCTCTATCCAAAACATTAGTATAAGATTAAATATTCAGTATGAAAACCTATGGATGAATATCCAATCAATGTCCCATATCAAACCATTGATTCATAATCTTCTCATTTTATAAAACTCATGTGATGTCTACACAAGCTCAAAAAATCTGATTAGATATTCAATCACGGTCCTCTCAACTTACTCGAGTTTAAAAAACTTCATAGCCTTAACCAACACTATAGACTCTGAATATAATTGTTCAGTGAAAATAAATTTAATATCCTTCCACTATATGACCCATTTCATCTCTTCGGTCACCATCATGTCCCACGATCTATTACTAGATCCATCAAGTATAAATTTCGCACACTTCACCGTGATATCTTTGGCTATTTCAAATAAATCATAGTAAATATCAATCATTCTAAACCAGTCGTCAGCCACCTGAGAATAATTAGATCACATGAAATAAGTTGGTTTCTGATAAGGTAACTATAATGTCCCATACTTTAAATGTAGACATTTCTTTAACATTGAATAATATTTATTAAAAAATATAAAAATACCACACTAGGACCATATAAGTTTAGACTATTTATAAATTGGCAAACATAAACAACTAGTTCATAAATCATCCAGATTGTCTCCCGCTTATTTCTTCATAACTAGAATCCCCTTTAAAATATATTACATAATACCCTCCTTCATGAACTTGTAAAAGAAACATATAAAAGGGTGATATAAATTTCTAAGTATAGGTAAATAATGGAAATATCAATCACAATCATAAAATTTGAAAATCATATCCTTTATATAAAAGATCATAATATCATGTCATTGGATAAAACATAAATGTGAAATGTAATCCCTATAGTCATATCATAATACATGAAAATTTATGAAATACTCAAATAGGAATATTAAATCATTAGATATTATTCGAGGCTCATCACCAAGACCATCATATCAGAAAAAGTCTATTACGGAACCGAGTTCACTCCTCATTCAAGGCCTATATTACTGATCATGATTTACTTATCATTACATTCATGTCCATATCATGAGATTTAAATATTTACCTAATTAATTGTAGGGAGATATAGGTCCCACAAATCTCATTATTAAACCATTCTTATGTGTACCATAAAAACATAAAACATTCACCATACAATATCCCATTAAATAAAATAGGTTTCTTAAACATCATTCCATAATAATTGAAATAAAAAAGGGATTTCCTAAATAAAATTACATCATAAAAACAATAAAATCATAGTAATAATAGAGATAGATTTGTCACCCTATTTAAAGAGTGTCATATTTTATGGAAAATAATTTTGAAAAAACACTTGAAATTAATTCCTGAGGAAAATATCCTTTCTTCTTCAAAATTTTTTTCATTCATCAAAATGCCACAAAATTATAGAAGAAATCATTGTATGTGAAAATAAACTTTTAATATAATAGTGGACGAATCATCTAAATAATTCAATATGAAAGCATAAAAATCTGTTCATGCCGTACATGTTAAAAAATAGTCTTCTCGTACATTCACTTGAAAAGTCAGAAGGTACCTCCTACAAAAAATTGACAATTTATTCCATTCATACCATTCATTAAAAATTATCCAATGGGTAAAATTTAATTTAAAAAATAATATAAGGATATAAATACTATTATTAAATACATATTTAGGAACGATGGATGTGGATGTTAAATAGACCCTAGTAAATACATACAAATATACAATATCGGATAAGAAAAATATTTGGAATGTTATCCCAAACATTAGGTATGATATACAACATATGTATCTGAAACACCTATATAATTATTTAAATAATGTTAATGATTTATTCTGGAATCATAATCATTTTTATGACAACATTTATGATCATATTTTCATTTTTTTGTTAGTAACATTTCATTGTTACACATTATTCGAATATTAAATAATTTTTGTTTTTATGCATGTTTTTTCGGATAAGCTATTAATCCTTTTTTGGTTATAGTTATATCATTTACATAATGGTATAAATATATTATATATAATATTTATTCATTAAATTTTTTTACCCAATTTTTCTTTAATGAATATTAGGTAGAATGAATCAGATCGAACTACGGAGACGTTAAGCCGTACGTACGCACGAGCGAGGATGTCGTTCCCATAATTATTGAATGGTATTGAAGTAAATGTGTTATCATATATCAGAATAAAATCATTTAATATCAACAATATATATATTTTTTAATTTTTCTGTTATTCAAATCGATGTATGGTGGTCGTGAAAAATGGATTACACCACGATGTGGAGACAGTAAGTCGTATGTACGCATGTGTAGTGATTTAATTTTTATAGAATGGGTAGAAGGTGGAATATGGTTATTTCATGTTTATAATAAAATATCACTATATGACTGATACCTATTTTATTACTTTATAATGAAACAAATAATGAATAGGAATTATAAGAAGAAAGACGTTTGAAAAAATCAGTAAATGATATTACCACCTCTTCGATGTGTCTCTTATAAATCACCTCTTAGAGAGCTACAATGGGTCTTTGAAGATGACCAGAACCTATAGAATAAATATAAGGTTGTTTATAAAGAAAAAATGGTAGGGTATAAATGAGAATGAAGGCTCAAAAGGGAGTGAATAGGTGAGGGAGGAGGCTCCTTTTTATAATTGACATGAGGGACACTTTTGGTAACTCCATAAATAACAATTTATAATAAACATAAAACCTTCCAAAAAACATCAAAATGTCCCAAAATAGGAGATGAGATGATATGGTGTTGTAATATCATCATCTAATAAATTATGTGAAAGTTATTCTATAAATTTAAACCATATATTTTTAAATGAATCATAGATATTATATAAAATTTTAATTGTGGTAATAACATTATAAATTTTTAACAGTTATGAACAATTACTTATATTGTGTTAATTTACCATAAATGGATATTTTATGAAATTATAGATCTTATAATTATCACTCTGTTGTTTTTTAATTTTTGAATAATTTTTAATTAATTTAATAAAACATTATTTTCATAAAATATCAATAGTGGAAATTTTGAAACTATTCATTTCTTTGACTTTTACAAAATACACACATGAGATAAATTCAAAAATGAGTATTGAACACACATAAAATAGTTTAGAGTCACATAGAATATTTTCGGAGAACATTAATAAGTTCATATGATACTTATTTTGTTTTTTTAAAATAATTTATTTGATATTTATATTAATGAATAAGTTTTACATCAATATCATGTCATCATTAATGGTAATTATTTAATCTATAAAAATTATAAATAAATTCTTATGATGTAGTTAATTATTTTAATTTTTCATAGAATATAAATTGTCTCTACTAGCTCATAGTTATCCATATATGAAAATTAATATACTTATATAAATAGAGATTGTGACTTTTTGTCACATTCATTAGTTTTTATTAACTTCATGACATATTAATTGGAAAGTGTCCATAATGAGATTAAATTTAGAATAATATATGATAAGGGTCGAATTTAGTCATCAAATATGATTTTTAAAGGTGTTATGGAAATTTTATAATATATGTTTACCCTTAATTTCCCGATTTACCTTTAACAATGGTAATAAAAATAATTACCTGTTATAATTCCTAATACAAAAAAATTAAAGTATCCTTTGAACATAATTTTTACCTAATGATTCCAAATATAGAATTCATTTTTCAAAATTCAACACATATAAGTTGTAATAATTAATTTATAATTAATCTCGTTGTTGAAATTAAAAAATTAGCTTTGAAAGTTAAGAGAATGCAAAAGATGAAAATTTTTTACCTCTAAATTCAATTTAAAATTCACTATAATGAAATACATTATAGTGAATGATAAAAATATATATTATTTATACTTTTAAAACATTAAATATTATATTTTCACCATATAAAGTTTCTCAATGAAAAAATATTTTTTAATTAAAAATTATCGTATTTTTACCACTCAGAAAAACATTAAAGTTATCAGAAAAATATCTGAAATATATCCAATGTAAATTTTTATATCCCAATTCAAATTAAAATATTTATGTTTTCATATAAATTTATTAATGAATCAAAACCTTAATTTAAATTTATTTCTCCATTTAAATGTGTAAAATTTATCATTAAACATGTTTTTATACATCGAATGGGGTTTTAATTATGATAAAAATATCCATTGGATGAATATAAACAATATTTTGTTAAGTACATGACACATGTATATCTTATTAATTTCATTACCAAATGTATTTCACTATAATTAAAATTTATAGTTGATTTATATTTTTCATAATTATTTAATTTCCAATGAATTTATAATATATGTTCATATGTTAGTTATAATAATTATCGATAACCTAATAATAAGGCTATAATGATAATTTTATAATAAAGGCATCTCACAGTTCATTTAAAATCATGACTGCGGGTATAGAAAGATACTGACGAATAAAAATTATCTGAAGAAAATATTACAGAAAAAATTTCATATGTTACATTCTACCCCTCTTAAACTGAATTTTGACATGGAAATTCATCACATGGAAAAAAAACATAAGGGGATACATCTCGATCATCATATACTCAAGTTCCCATGTTGCTTCTTCAAATTGGTGTTTCCTCCATAAAACATTAACCAAGAATGTTGTCTTGTTTCATATAACTTTTTTCTACAATCTATAATTTATATAGTTTGTTCACCATTATATAGATCTTCTTTACCTTCTTTCAAAATGTCATTACTCTCTTTCAGGGAGGTATTCATAAAAACACTTTATCACCCACTTCAAACTCTATGTATTTTTTTCAGTTGTCTGCATAAGGTTTTTGTCAACTCTGAGCTGCTCTTATGTATTGTTTAATTGATCCGACCTTTTCTACCATTTCATCAACAATATCATGTCCTAATATCTTTTGGTTTCCCAACATCATCCTAGGAAGTTGGAGTTGTACACTTATTTACATAGATGGATTTATAAGAAGTCATATGAATAATTGAGTGAAAGCTATTATTGTATGAAAATTCCACCAATGGTATGACTTGATCCCAACAACCATTTAAATACATAAAGTGATCTATCAAAATGTATTATATAGTTTTAATTGTCCTCTCAGACTGACCATTTTTCTGATGATGATAGGCAATTCCAAAACTTAAATCTGTATCCAGAGCATACTGGATACATCGCCCGAACATCAAGGTATACCTCGGATCCTAATCCGATATAATGTAATATGGTACTCCAATAAATCATAGAACTTCCTTTACATATATACATGAAAGATGATCAAGAGATAAATCATCTATAATATAAATGAAGTGTTCCCATATAGTTAAGTGATCAACTATAACCCATGTATCATTATTACCTTTATATGGTTTGGAAAGCCCGATGAAAAATTCCATAGTGATGTTTTCCCATTTCCATTCTAGAATGGTTAATGGTTGTAACATCCCTTTAGACTTCTATCTCTAATCCTTAACTTTCTAACATAAGAAGCCTCAAGAGACATATTCAGTGACATCTATTTCCATTGCATCTAACTAGAAGTACTCATCATGTTCACTGTATATCTTTGATCATCCTGCGTGAATAAAGAATTAAGAACATCTAGCCTCATCTAATAGCTCCTTCTCTAATTTTGGTATAAGAGGAATACATAACTAGCTCCAGGACCTTATTATTTCCTCAAAATCATGGTTGAATTCAGAAACATTTCATACCTTCTTTTTTAACTCTAATACTTTTTTTGTGTCTCCTCGATCTTCACTTGTATAGTTGGTTGATCATTCTTTTGAGAAAGATAACATTTCTTCCATTCCATTATAAGTTTCACATCCATCCTTTGAAAATCCATAAATATTGGATTTTTCATGATCCTCATCCTGAATAAGCTAGCACGGTCTTTTCGAATCAAAGCATATGCCTCCTTGTTCGCTTTCCTAGAGAGGTAATGTTTTTAGGAGTCGTAATATTTAATCAAATCCAACAACCTTCTAGGAAGCATATTCATCTCATTTTGGGTGAAAATATAATTTAATATTAAATATCAGTATAAAAATCACACTTTTCACCATAAATATTGTAGATTCCGAAAAACGCTCAAGATCTGAAAAAGGTTGGGGCACGACAAAGAGAAGCCATATTTGGAATCGGCGACCCATTCTGGGGGCCCCATAGGGGCTGTGCGAAACAAATGTGGCAGTGCATGAAAAAAATTTCCCGCATGAAAAACACCAGGTTTCACGAGAGATTATGCGTGTGGGCATGAAAAATTATGTCTGGCCACCCCGCATGATTGATATTTCATGCTACCGACTTCACCGCATGAAAAATTTCACGCCAGCCTATATTCCGTGCGAATCTGTGATCCCGAGCGCCTATAAATAGAATTCCACCCCTTCGAATTTCAGGCTGAATAATATGAACGATCTCCCCTGTGCAAAATTCATCACCCATGTGTGAAAAATGATGGCTCTCATGTATAGATTTTTTTGCTCCAGTTTTTCCGGGGTCCAACTTTTGCGCAAGACCCCTCGGGTGTGATCCTCATCCAAATCCAATCAAATCTCGTCACTCACACGCAATTCCTTCCAATTGTGTGCAATCCTATCTTCTATGTGCAATCCATTAAAAATTGTACACCCTTCGTTGCATGCCCAGACTGGCCCTTTTCACGCCTGAAGCCCAATTGCATGCTCAGCCTGCCTTTTTTCGAGAATGCCTCTAAATTGCTCGCCACCGTGGTTGATTTTGTGCCGATGCAGTCTTTTTCATGCAAACATCTCTATTGTGCGCTGATCCCACCGTAACTCATGCAATAGTCCCTTTTTCTTGCAAGACGCCCAAATTGTGTGCCCTTGATGTCCCTCTTTCGGTCATCATTTTCGGGCGCCTCCTGTGCCCAAAGCACCTTCTCCATATAATCTTTTCCCCTGCAACCTTCTGGGTTAACACAAAGTAACTTCAAAGTAGCTTGGACGATATTACCCATTGTGTCTCTTCGTCGCATGCTTCTTCCCATTGGCACGATAACGTCTATTACTTCATCACATAGCCATGATAACGTGGACGCCCAATAGTTCTCTCTATAAAACCCCCTATACATGGCGTTTCCTATCCCTTCTTTTTACCAAGGAGTAGAGGGTACCAGTTATGTAATTCCTAGGGGTTCTGAGAAAACCCACCTCATCTGAGATTTAGGACGTTAAACTGCCAGGCACCATCCTCCTCCGCACATGACATCAAACTGTGACCTTTCCCAATGCCTTGTATGTGGAGTTCCCCAAATATGTACATTCCGCACACCCACTGGTCTGCACAGGAGTGAGATCATTCCTAACATGGATTGAGATCCTCTTTATCAGAGCGGTGTCTACCCATGGGGGAAAGGGAAACCACCCTGGTGTAAGCCCCTGGTTTTTTTTGCAGGAGGTAGTATCCCTGCTCCTCCTTTCTTCTTCGGTCCCAATGACTAAGGGGGAATGGAAATCGTACCACTCCTTTCATTGGTGATAAATTCCTCTTCCGTTGGGCATTGTCGTCGCCAGGCCATCGTCCTGGAGTAAGTTCCAACTTCTTCGGGATGTTAACCATGCCTAATCCCATGTTTCCACTTTGGGCCACTGATTACATGTAAACCCCACTTCACTACCCACAGATGCACCTTTTCCGACATGATCACTAGGTCTCTGCTACCTCTTGTTTCTCACATCGAGCATGACTCGCGTGGGATTAGAGAAAGAAAAGATTGTAACATCTTCCATGTGTAGCATAGAGTAGAAGCCCCACAATATTTGAACTACGTGGTCTTTGATACTTACCAAGGTAGGGTATGTACGAAGCCCTCCTGAGGTCCAATCCCACCACAATCCATTGGCCTAACCATCTTCACGTTGGTGCACCAAGACCCCATAACCTGATGTACAAGGTCATTGATCTTTGCTAACTTAAGTTATGTAGGGAGCCTCCACAAGGATCAGGACCACCACCCATTGGTCACTCCGACCCCATTCACGTCGGTCCACTGACACCCGGGAAACCTAGAGTGTAATCCCCACACCCATAACCATGAACTACGTTGTTTTTTATCCTTTCCAGGGAAAGGTACGTAGGAAGCCTCCATGAGGTTCAATCCCACCATCAATTGGTCATGCCAAACAACATTCAAATCGGTTCTCCATCAACCCAGGCAGCCTAGAGTGTAATCCCCACACCGATAACCATGAACTACGTGGTCTTTGATCATTTACAAGGAAAGGTATATAGGAAGCCTCCACAAGGTTCATGCCCACCACCAATTGGTTGCTCCGACCCCATTCATGTCAGTTCACCAACACCATGGGCCGCCTCAAATCATAAGCCCCAAATGACCCCATGAACTATGAGGTCTTTGATCCTTTCAAAGGAAAGGTACATATGAAGCCTCCCTATGGTTCAATCCCAACACTCTATTGCTCCGACCACCTTCACGGCGGTTCTACCCCATCCCGCATGACATTATGGACCCCAATCAGCAGTAAGTCATTGTCTCCCCTGTTAGCAGTAAGACATTTGCACAAAAAATCCATCCTAAACTATGAGGTCTTTGATCCTTTCCAAGGCATGGTACATAGGAATCCTCCATGAGGTTGCACCCACCATCCACTTGGACCACGTGTCCTTATTCATGTCGGTTCACCGACTCCTGCCCCATACATGAACTATGTGGACTTTGATCCTTGCCAAGGCAGGGTATGTAGAAATATTACATAAGGTTTAAGCCCAACAACCAATGTTCCCGTCCACTTCACGTCTATCCACCACCATTCTGCAAGATTTTAAACAGTATCCCACTGTTTTTCCTATTCAAAGGCAAGTCATTGTCACTCCATTTAGTGGTAAGCCATTGTCATCAACTTTCAGCGATAAGTCATTGCCACTCTGTTCAGTGGTAGGTTGTTTTCAAGATGAACTACCTTCACCTAACTATGCAGTCTATGATTCCCTACCGTAGGGATATGAAATAAGACTTTTCAAGGATCAAGCCCAACTTCACTATATCCCCTACGATGATCCTATTCCATTCCACCTTTACTTCATTCATCAACACATCATCCATCCTGATTCATATTCGGGCTTCCACATCCTAGTGAAATCTTTCCATCTCATTCCCCATTCCCATCAATAGTGACTGGGAAGTCAACCGTAAGCTAGCCCCAACATCAGTTTCCACCCCAAAGGTTTCACCCTTCTAATCCACTCTAGTCAGTGTTCCGATCATTCTGATCCATCTCCGCTGGATATTAAACATGCGTCATACCATGTGATTAACATGGGAAGCTGATGAAAACCTCATATACATGCCCAAGTCATATGATTCCCCACGTTCGATGTGGGATGCATCATTCTTCTACGCCCTCGAGAATCCCAATATTAAGGGATAAAATATAGATGCACTAGTGTACCAGTTCCCAAACATGGTAGTGATTCCCAATGTGATTACTCCCTTGGACGAAGGTTTCTAGCATGTATAGACCCTTTGGAAGGTCCCGATAGAAGTAGTGTAATTAACTGGTGTCCATGAAGATGTGGCACTTGTAAGAGTTTCACGAACAATGTATTAAGACTATAAGGGATACATGGACTAGGAAATGAGTTCTCAGAAAGAATCCATGGAAGGAGGAACTGAAATCCAATCATCCCATTTTGATCAAGGAGAAAAAATCCCTGAAAAAAGAGTAGAGGCCACCTGACTTTGGAAAGTGAGAATTTAGGGCAACAAAAGCGTGCCTTTCGTCCTCAAACGAGACGAACGTGCACACACCAGCGAAAGCCTCAGAAACAGAAATGGTGAACTCTATGTGAAATTATTCTCCTCAATATGGCGATTCGTGGTGCTCAAGGCATCAATGGATTGACGTGTCACCGGATTAAGTTATTCGATGCTGAGTCTCGGCAAGCAAATAGTGTCCCTTGTAGGAAACTCACAAGATGTTGGGGGAGTTGAATGGTGGACATCCTGTTCTTTTACATTTTCAGCGTGAATCCTTCTAACCGACAAAGGAATAAAGGATGGTGTTGGGGCAGGATCTTTAATTCCTTTTTCTTTCATCATTGATGAGTTAATCTCCATGCTTCTCAGAAATCATGTTCCTACTGCAAGGATGTGATCCCCACATGCCCATCTATGCAGGGGTAGGGGCAGCGCCAACATAGCCGTTCCATGTGGATTCACCTTTTCCATGATGGCCTATACATCTACAAATATGGGGTTCCTATGCCCCATATCCCTATCTGGGGTCATTCAGTTGAGGGTAATCAACGCCCACATGTGCCGTAATGAGGAGGAGGGAATAATCCTGACCCGATTTATGGAACGCCTAGACATGGAGGCATCTACGCCTCATCGCCAATGTCACCCCGAGGTCCGTACAAGGATCCTCTACTCCCCACGCTGACATAAAAGCATTTTAGTAGCCTATCCATAGAACTATTTGATGACTCTCTACCTTACGCGTACGAGGTAGTTGATGTCTAGCCTAGCCCGGGCAGAGTCTCCTTCAAGGGGCTCTTAGTGAGGGCTCACAGTCGGTCGTGTCAGTGCCGCTGCCTGGTATTGCTAGATGAGGAGAAAGTAAGCCACCTACATGCACAACCGGCTCCAGTTTGTACGACCAGATGTCAGTTTCAGGCGCAAGCTGAGGAGGATGCCTGCCAAGGGGCATCAAAATCGACGACAATTGTAGCCCGAGACACCGCTGACGCATATTGTCAGTTCCCTGTATACACTGAGTTGGGGAACTTATATGCCCAACTAGGATTAAGGTCCCAACCACCCCATGGTTAGGCTGGGTCGACACTCTTGGTTTCTGGCACAAGTAGTGGCCGCCGCGAACCAACCCGTAGCGATGCCACCTAGTACGGAGGTCCTCCTCGTACCCCTAACAAGGAGAGTGTGAGCCTTCCCCACATCGAGGATCGGCATGATGGTATACCCCATGAAACCCTCAAATTGAATGTGGGTCTTCCCCATGATGGGGATACTTGGAACGGGAGCCTCTCCGATGCTCATTACACTAGGTATGGAGTCATTCCTCTTGTCCTCGACTGCCGGTGTGGGGAAATTTCCCATCCTATATCTCTTCAACGTGGATATCCTCCCCATGTCCTCTTAGTTCCTAGTGAAGGTCCTCCTCGCCTAGAAAACTAGAGGGGTGAAGGCCAGCCTCGCTCGACTCGAACCCAGCATGGGGGGTCCTACCCGTGTTCAGCAAGACCGGTACAAGGACCCTCCTCATACTGAGGTCACCAGGGAAAACATGCATGCAGGTCCTCCTCAGGCTTCTTCCAGTTCCAGAAGAGTTCTTTCTCAATCCAGAGCTACACATGGAGGTCCTCCCCATGTACCCTTTGACATTTGTCCCAGTGATCCTCACACCCCGGCTTTCTCAGGTGGAAACCCTCTCCACCTCATCACCAGTGCAGCCGAAGGACCTTGTGTGAGAAATCATCATTGTCCCGAAGATCCATCCAGGGGAAGGAAGGCAGGTCGTCACCTCCATAAGAAGAATTATGGGAAGGTCCGGACAGATATTATATCATCCATCTTCTCAGACTCTGAAGCAGAGTTTCACTCAGCGCGGGTACCCTCCCCTCAGTCCTCCGAGTCAAGGGTCGGCGCAGGGAGGAGGCTCATCAGCCTGGTGCTCCTAGAATGCGAGGTCCATCAGATTCCCACCTACCTCCATATTTATATCAAGGAGGATAAAAATATAGTGACCCTACAGGTTACGGTCATACAATCACCACCATCATCACCGGAAGAGCTCTCTACCTCAACAAGAGATAGTGGAGAGCTATTCTGCAGACCAATGGCGGGCGAGCATCATCGCGGCCAATCACTAGTTTCCCAAGCCCCTGAAACTGGAACTGTAGCCATCAGCTCATCTTATCGCGACATGGTAGCCATGTCATTACATTATTCGTAGGATAGCATGAGATTCGGAGGCCAGTCAGCCCGCTTTCCGTACTCTCCACCGGCCAGCCTGTCTTCCCAGCAGTCTGCCTCGGTACCGCTGCAAGTTCCTCAGCCACCCCCAGATGACAAGTGGGGTAATCGAGGGCTAGAAACTAAATCTATGTCTAGGAGTTTATGGAGAATCATCGCAGTAGACCACTTACCCATGAAGTTCTATCCCGTGGAAGCACCGAAATTATGAATACCAGAATCCCTCACCTCATAGGAAGTAGAGTGTTTCCGCCATACCCTCTGGGTGATGCATATTAGTCTTCTTAATCAGTGAGTGGTTTATCTAATGATCCAAGTTCATTTCAAAGATATCAGAGTGCAATCTCGTCTAGTCAATTTGGCCAAACACCCTCTGTCCAAGCGCCCTGAGTCACCAGGTCACCGTGAGGCCCTCCAGCAGAAATGTGTTCAAAATATCAAGGTACTCTAAAAAATTATCAAAGAGGCTCCCCCGACGTGAAAATCTATAAATGGGGGTAGTATAATGCCATCTTCTTTAGTCCTATCTGGTGAAAGTCTGACTCACTAGGTGATATTGAGAAAATTCCCCCCTGAAGGGTCATGGTGAACATGGCCGACATAGTGTACAAGGAGGATGATCTAGAGCTTCTCAATGGGTACTTAAACCCTAAGGGAGTGGCACCACTATTGGACCCATTGAGAAGGATTACTCATCAGTAGAGGAACCTACATGGTCTCCCTACTCCCAGTGAGGCATTGGTACTCGGCAAGAATTTTGATAATGGAAAATAGCACATCGGAGCTGTCATACACTTTGACCCATCCGCCTTAGTGCAGAAGATGAAGGAGGAACCCGAGAAGTCCATGTTTCCCTAAGAACATGCCGAGAAGAAGAAGTTGGTTGACGAAATCCTCACGGAATGCACCACAGAGTGACGACTCGACTACTACAATCTTATACTAGTATAGAGAGTGGCAAGAATAACTCCCTTCGGTGAGTTGCCTCTAGGAAACCTTGATCATGCTGCCGCCACAGATAGAGTTGAGGCCGGAAGTAATGAAAAGAGAATGTGGTATGTCTCCCCAAACCATCTGAAATGGCACAGTAATCCGAGGAACCCAGCTCGAGCTCCTCCAGCCGCCCTGAGGGACGGGCCGCCAGCCGCTCCACAAGCCGATGATCCTCTTTACCATGATAAAGAACCAGCCAACATGCTCATATTTAGGGATCCCTGTCAAGGCAGGGACACCCCCCAGATGATCCAATAGGGGATCTAATTTCTCACCTTGAGGCATTATAAACGCAATAGGTGGTGATCCCACCTGATTGAAATCAATATCCTGTAAGGGTGTATGATATGTCGGAACCTATAGGTTTTGAGAATCCCACCTTCTCTCCCTTTAACGTGATGGGGGACCCACCACAGCACTTGGCCCCCTTCAACTCAAGGTGTGGGCCCATGTTAAGGACTCTAGTGTAGTAGGAGGCTAATATGCTCCGCAGTTTTGTTCAAACACTGGAGGGGCTGGCATTTGTCTGGTACAGCTAGCTCCTCGTCGGATTAGAAACTAGCTAAGAGGACCTCTGTATGCAATTACTCAACTAGTTCAACTCCACCACGCAAAAAACATGCATCACATACCACCTCAAGTGAAAACAAAGGCCTGATGATTGTGTTGTGGACTATATCACTGTGGGGATAGGGCTCACATACTCCATTGACATGCCACTGAATCATGAGAAATTACTGACGAAGTGCATTGGGAACATTATGATAGAACATGATACTTCTCTGATCAACCAAAAAAACCCCGGAGGCTTCCAATAATTCTCCGATAAGTCCATGAGCCTGGAAGAACCCCTGCAACATGCCATCCAGGCATTTCCATTGCCCCCTGAAATTCCAGGAATGAGGGCTTCCATAGTCGAGCCCACCGTGGTGGCCCAAATTGATGCCCCCGAAAAAATAGAGTTGATACTAGTGGCACCATCCCCGAAGCCTCGCAGTGTCCATACACCTCTAATGCAGCCTCCAGCTCAGTAGCGTCCACCTCAAAATTGGTAGGTGTCCCGTGTAATGCACCTCCATCACCCATATGGGACTTTTAGGTTCCACCTTTACGACTGGCTCTTCCAGCTCCTCGTCAGGGTTAGGCTCCTAGGGCCCCCTTCCCAGGTAAATGAAATCGGAACTACTCATTCAATGAGAATTGGGTCCCTGGTTACATTCTTAGCTCCATAGAGCAGCGGATTGTACACTTGCTTGAGTGTAGAATGTTGGAAGAGGTGAATCTAAATGATCGCCCCAACTACTGCCCCTATAATCGGATCCTGGGGCTCACCCTCAAGCAATGCTATGTGTTCAAAGACATGTTTCAAGACCAGGTTGATAACAACATAGTCAGGCTGAGCCTGGCCCTGACATAAGAGGTAGGTGTCTTTATAAGGCCAGACAGCAGCAGCAACGGCGAAGGTGAATGGAAGCAGGTTTCTAACTACTGGTCCCAAAAGTATGATTAATGGATGACTCGCAAAAATGGTTTCCCATGCCCATGGTATCATCCATGCATGCATGAATCAGACAGAGCCTTCATAATCCACAACCACCACTTCTGCATCATCATCTCAGCCGACCACTTCCCAAAAGAACAAGCATTGACGGCGTAGGGGGAAGCAACGCGCCCAGCCAATGCCATCATTATCCCACACTCTTAGTTAATTCATACCCCCTGAGTTGGGGATTCCTCCCAGAATCTGCCCAGTAGGGGATGACTCTACAACTGATATTATAGGGAAGGCTTTAGTTAATACCGTGGAGTTGGTAAACCCCTATGTGATTCCCGATGATGGGGAGCGTCTGACGAGCCACCCCATCATCCCCAGCCGAATCCAACGTCGGTGGACCCACAACCTTGTGGGTCGTCGAGTTACTTCAGGTGGAACCTTCATCCAGGCCACACATACTATTGAGACCAGACAGTAGGCCCAAAGGAGAGCTTAGCACACACAACCTCTTCAACCGGTGTTGTCGGGCCCACCTCCACTGCCGTTTGTATTGTCGGATCAGGCAGAGCTACCTCGACTATGCCGTGACTAGACTCACCCTGCTACTGTACAATCTCAGTTGTTCGTTCCTCATCTGGCAGCTAATCTCTAGGCTTCGACTAGTGAACATCTGGACATGACAAGCACCAGCTAGCCGTCGGTCCAGCCGGTGAGGCCCGCCATGCCACCTATCATAGAGTGGCCTCCTACAAGCACAAGTTCATGCCTGGCACGAAAATATGATGTTCTCAAGCACCTTTCCATCATCCCAGTGAGTCTTTCCATCTTAGAGGCCCTTCTCATTTTTTCATATATGCGTGAGGACCTCACTGAGGCTTTATAAATCTCCCTCTAGTTTGATACAGAGGTAGCAGCTGCTGAATCTTTTCATGATGAAGCTGTTTAGAATGCAGAATATTAGGGCATAATTTCATTCTATAGAGAGGATGAAGTCTCTCTCATATAAGGGCACATCCAACCACTGTACATCACTATCCAATTTAACGGTGTGGAGGTCTGCCACTCTATTGTTGACACCGGTTCCAGGATTAACCTTATCCCAATGCAGACACTGCAGAATCTGGGGTTATTCAAACATGACATGACTCCCTTCGATTTAAGAATTGAGTGATACGACATGACCATGTAGACCCTGGTCGGAAAGATCTGTTTTAAGACCTAGTTTGGTGACCGAGTTGCTAGCACCGAGTTTATGGTTGTCTCCAAGGACACATCATACAATGCATTGATGGAAAGACCATGGCTCCACTTGTATGAGGCGGTCCCTTCATCGTATCACCAATGATTCAAATAATACCTTAATGGTCGAGTAGGTGTACTCCAAGGTGATGCAACTCCATTCGCCTCTTGTGATGCTCGATACCTAGATGCAGACTATTACAAGAGCAAGGATAAGTAGATTCAGTACATATAGGTCGAACTTGTTTCGATCGCAACTGACCCCTAGGTAGGTCTGGATGATGCCTACGTCTTCCAAATCTATCAATTAGAGGCCAAAACCCCCGATATGGGGAAATGTTTTGATGACTATGGTAAAAGAGGGGTTCATATTCCCACGTCCATGTGATAGTAGAAGATCACCTCGTACTCCTACACAAATTAGGCTTAGGTGATCCCGGAGCCTCCTACTCCCATATGGTATTGGGATGTCCTCCCCATGGTAATGAAAATATGTTATACGTGTCTGTTTTGCCAGGATGGAATTAACAGGCTCAAGATGACCCACCATTATTGCTTCTCTATCATCAAGCGTGGCCCCTTGGGCCAAAGGCAAAATTGGATCAGATCGACTTCCTTCATTGCTACGGTTTCAGTAGCACATGACTCTCCCGAAATGTTATCCACTACTGCCTAGGATATTACCAGCCTCCCGTCGGGATCTACCGACCCAGAGGAAGCTTCTCCCACTGGGGATCCCTCCATCCTAAGTGAAGAAGATGATTTGGAGGATAATCCCCTAGCTTATGAAGTGGGAATCACTTCTACAGTTGATGAACTGGTATAGGTGAACCTTGGTAGCGAAGTAGACCCGAGACCCACATTGATCAGTTCCACCATGTCTGTCAATGAGTAGCAGCGGTACATATATTTCTTAAAGTAGGATGATGATGTATTCTCCTAGAGATAAATCCAGATGCCAGGAAAAGATCCTCAGGTAGCTGTCCACCACCTCAGTCTCCCTGGAAATCATCGCGGGTTCAAGAAGCCTCCCAGAAATATGCACCCTTCCCACGGTGCCATGGTTGAGGCTGAGGGTAACAAGATCCTTAGATTCAAATTCATCAACGAGGTCAAGTACCCCAAGTGGCCAGCCATCATTGTGTCGGTCTGAAAGAAGAACAGACAGATCGGGTTCTGGATCAACTTCCATGATCACAACCATCACTGTCTGAAAGATTATTTTCCCCTTCCAGTGACAGAATTGTTGATCGATGCTATGGATGGGTTCCAAGACTTCTACTTCATGGATGGTTAGTCTAGATACATCCATATCAAAATGGACCCTAGGGATGAGGAGTCCACAACTTTCAGGGCGCCCCAAGGTACTTTCTATTACTGGGTTATGCCCTTCGACTTAAAGAATACAGGTTCCACCTATCAGTGGGTCATGCACCGTATATTCATTCCAATCCTTAGGAAATTCGTGGAATACTATATGGATGATCTGGTAGTCAAATCTCTCCAGCACCATGGCCATCTCAAGGACCTTGAGAAAGTGTTCGGCTTTCTCCGTTCCCCCCACTTGAAGATAAACCCATTGATGTGTGCCTTTGGGGTTACCTCCAGGATGTTTCTTGGCTTTATTGTCGAGTCCTAGGGCATTGAGATCGACCTAGAGAAGATCAAGGCCATCATACAGAGGCCTCCCCTGAGCAATATTCGGAAGCATCGAGGTTTCTAAATCCACATAGCCTACATATGACGATTCATTGTGAATCTGGCCGACATGTGTAAGCCCTTTTCTCAGCTCATGAGGAAAGGCTCTACCTATAAATGGGACGAAGAGTGCCAGACCGAGTTCGAGGAAATAAATAAGTACCTTCTCCAGACTCAGGTCTCAATGCCACTCGTCTACGGGAAGCCATTGATCATGTATGTGACTTCCCTAGAACGATCTGTCAATGCCTTACTCACCTAGAAAAATAATGAGGGAACTGAAAACAGCCTCTACTACCTCAGTTGCATGCTCCCTGATACAGAGACCAGGTACTCCACCATTGAGAATAGCGGTCTTGTGATGGTATTCATAGTATAGAAATTGTGACACTACTTGCAACACCATGAGCTACAACTGGTGTCTCTGGTAGACCCACTAAATTACATTCTGAACTACCCCATGTTGACTGGCCTTCTAGAATGATTGGTAGTAATCCTCTAGTAGTTTGACATTAGGTTCGTGCCTCAAAATGATATCAAGGGACAAGTATTGGTATATTTTCTTATTTCCCATCCAACCCCCGCGTACTAGTACCTGGACCTGAATTTTATCGACAAGGCAATCCTCTCGGTAGATCGGGCCATCCCATGTTGGCAAATTCACTTCGACGGTGCTTCCCAGATCCCTACCAGTAGGATACGCAATGATCCCATGCTCCACAAGGTGGGCTTGGGTATTGTATTTATTATCCTGGCACAAGCCATCCTGTCGTACTCATTCCTGTTGTCGAAATGCTGCACCAACAATGAGGCAGAGTATCAGGCTCTTGTCACAAACCTCGAGCTACCCCTCAAGATCGATGTGAACCATTTGCACGTGTAAGGGTATTTTGAACTATTCATCAAGAAAAGAAATTGTGACTAATTCATCATAAAGATAGAGCTTGTGCAATTGTTGGAGCGCACCCTCCAGTTAATGGCCTAGTTTCCATCTCAACCGGAAGTTACTCATGTCCCTCGATCACAGAACGGTTGAGCCAATGTCCTGGCCAGCCTGGCTGCATCACTTGTAGAACCCGAGTAGGATGATATTATTATACACGTGGAACATAAGATATTATTTTCTACAGTGACCCCATATGATGACGACGGCATGCGGGTAAGCCATATTACCTCCGGAGCCTCCACATCCGGACCCCCAGGTTCCTAAGATGTAATGGTTGAACCAACCTCCATCTACAGAGTCCCCATTATCGAGTATCTCCAAAATGGTTACCTCCTAGATGATCAAGTCGAGCATGAGCGAATCTGATGTCGCACACTACAGTTTACCCTCCAGAGTGATCCCAGTCATGAGCACATCCTCTAGAAGTGTTGGTTAAATGGTGTTCTCCTCTGTTGCATCCAAAGTGTCAAGATTTCTCATGTCATGTAGGAGGTTCACAGCAGTTCTTGTGGGGCTCACCAGACTGGGCTGAAGCTGTCCCATCAGATTTGGAGACTGGGATAATTCTAGCTCTCCATGATCCACGATTGCGTCAAGTTCGTAGAGAGATGTCATGCGTGAAAAATTCATGCTAATCTCATGCATCAGCCAACTGAACCAATCCACTCTACCAATTAATCATGGCCATTTTTGGTGTGGGGAATCAATGTCGTGGGACCATATCCACCAGTGATAGCTTTCCAGTGCAGGTTCTCTCTGAACTCCATAGATATCTTTTCCAAGTGGGCAGAGGTAGTTACACTCAAGGCGGTCGAGGATCATTCTATCATTGAATTCGTGAGATTGAATATCATCTATCAATTTGGAGTCCCTCATGCCATCCTCACCGATAGAGACACCATCTTCCGAGCCTCTAAGATAAGGAAATGGTACGCTAAGTGCAACATCCGTTCGAACCATACCTCCCACTATCACACATTGGAAAACAGACAGATCGAGGAGTTCAACAAAACCCCCACTAACATTTTTCCGAAAATGGTTGGTCATAACAAGAAGAGTAGGCCGTAAAATCTCCCCAACGCCCTCTGGGCTTATCAGATGATGACTCGTAATTCCAACCCGGTGACCCCATATTACCTGGTGCATGGAGATATGTTTGTCCTTTCCATCAAGATCCAACTGTATTCGTTACGCACAGTGGTCTGTGACCAGCAGGTGCTGGATAAGGTAGCTGAAATTCGTCTAGCTGAATTGGAAGCACTTGACGAGAATAGGTTTCATGCCCTGCACAATCTAGAAAGGCATCAGAATAAGATATCTAGGGCGTTCAATAAGAGAGTTCATCTCTGCTCTTTCTTGCAAGGTGACTTGGTATTGGACCTCTGGACACCAATGAACTCTGGCAGGAAACCACCCAAGTTGGAGCCCAAATGGGAAGGACATACATAATCCACAGGGTTTACCCTAATGGTTCATACTCCCTTGTGACCATGAATGTTGAGCATATAACTCCTCCCACCAATTCTATGTTCCTCAATAAATACATCCCTTGAGCGTACGTGTCCTACATGACCTTAATCTGGATGTTCCCGCATGACCCTGAACTATCTGGTCCAGCATAACCTTAAACTATCTGGACCTACATGACTTTAAATTGTGCATCTTCATGCACGATGTTAAACTAAATATTGATAACTATGCGTGGCTTGATTCTCATCCTCATGGGATTCATAGGAATGCTCAAGCATTTCGTCTTGAGCCCATCCCCAAAATCCTCTCTTTGATTACCAACTGGGTATTATTCTCCTTGAGGATCCTTCCATGATATGGTGTTGGCTCCCTTATCCCCACTCATGCAAGGATTATAATAGACATACCGTGTGCCTACTCCCCATTCCACCCACGTCCTCATCATAAGACGGTAAACTGAATGGCCTTTAATAACTACATATGACTTGATTCCCATCCACACAGGATAAGTAGGAAGGCCCATAATTTTTTTTGTTGGCCCAACCCAAATTCCAGAATCTCCCCTTATGTCAAGACTTATGGTGTGGTGCATGTTTCTTCCTCAATACACGTCAAGCTCATCTCGATTCCACCGTACGTCTCACTCCTCATAGGCATCCACCTCTTTCACTGCCCTGCATGACTTTAAAATGTAATTTTATAGCTATGCTTCACCAACTCCTTTGATTGAGACTCCATCATCCTTCCCATACAGAAGGGCTCTCAAACTATAGGGATTCTAGGCCCAAGGAATCTCTGACCACTTCGGGCCAATTACCTCGAGGATGTTGAGAAACAAATTGATACAACTCCCGCATTGCGAATATGGTCAGCGGTCGATGCTCATTTATTTTTCCAATTCTAGGTCACTATTAGGACGTTGTGTTTCGAACATGGTCAAAAGCTATCCTTTTTCATCAGGACCACCCCACGATGTCCCAAACATTGAGTGTAGTGGTTTATTCTACCCCGTTGCATCTCCAAGAAACGAACTCCCTTTGGGTGATGACAATTACTGGATTGTTCGGTGTGGTATGGGATTACTTCCTCATTCACATTGGGTTAATGATTGTGCCGAACACATCCCCATATAAGATACCTTATCCATACTCACATCCTCATTTCAAGACGTTAAACTGGAAACTAGCTGGGACATACCATCTGAGGCCAAGCCTCAGGACCCAAGTCCATTTCAGGCCCCCAACCCAGGTTCACTCTAAAGGGATTGTACGGTGTGGTATGAGATTATGTCCCCATTCATGTCAGGTTACTCTCCGTGTCGTACACCTCCTGTATGTGGGGTATCTCACCCAATTTTCGCATCCACACTGTATGACGAAAAGCTGCACATTACTCCCTTCAAGAACTACATGTGGGCTGATTCCCATCATTAGGGATACGTAGGACCGCCCGAACTTCTAGACCTCAGGGCCAACCCCATCTCTTAGCGGTCTCTCTATTATCTTGGCCACATGGCCTGCATTCCCCTAGGGAGTGGTATGTGGTGTGGTTTGTAATTTTGTCCTCATTCACGCCAGGTTTTTCTAATAACCATTCCATTTACCACATCCACGTAAGATTTTTCCATCCCCTTGTGATGTACTCGTCTTTTCAAATCAGCTGCTCCCAATATGAGCCCTTCGATCCTCTTCCGTGATTCCCTAATGTGTCCAAGGGTACATTAGTTTTTCTCCTGGAATGTCGAATTCTATCCGGACAAGCATTCACGCATTTACCAATATTTTTGGTCCCCTTCGATAGGGCTTCCATCACCTTTCACACCCAAAGGGAACCCCAAAATGCATGGATTCTAGACCTAAGGGCTCTTCCACCATTACTGTCCAATGTCCACGAGGGTCTCATACAACAAATCGATAAAAGTCCCACGTTTCAAATATGGTTAGCTATCAACACTCATTAGATTGTCCCCATTTTAGGCTAACATGAAAAGGATGATATGTTTCGAACACGGTCAATTGTCATCTTCCATCATCACACCCACCCCATTAATTCCAAAATGTCGGTTACATGATTCACATCCTTCTCCACCTCATCATGTCCAATTAGAACTTCGAAACACTTGGTACTATTACTTAGTGTGCATCCACACATTAAGATAAAAAATCCATGATAAGGAAATAATTTGGGGCTCCACTAATTTCACCTTTTCATGTATCCCATGTATTGTAAATACCTTATCCTCCCATGATTCCTACACCGTGTTCGACCCATGTAGGCTTAGTGATTGGGATATGGTCCTCCTTTACTTGGGATAGTCCAGCTTCTCCATGGTCCGAGTTCTAAGACCATGAACTATGATCTTTTCATGTTTCCCCTTTCTGAGAGCTACATATAGATTTATTCACTTCATCACGTGATACGTAAGAACTCTCAGATATCTCGTCTTCGGGTCCAGCCTAGTTGAGTGCTAGTCTCTCATACTTCCTGCCCTCTTACGTCCTTTTGGCCCCTTGGCCTGAGAATTTTTTTCTCCAAATTGCGCATGGTGTGGTATGAGATTATGTCCTCATTCACGTCGGGTATTATTTATGGAAACATATACATTCCCTCTTCATCCACATCTCTGCTACGTCTGTGTCGTGCGATGTTAAAATGCATGGTTGGTCCCATCAAATGACCCTAATCTTTGACAGTATCATCATGGTTGCACGATAGAAAATAGCACTACATTGTGATGTCATCACCCAAGGGGACGACATGTTTGGTATCAGTTATAGAACATGAAATTTGTGAATGCCTGCATACGGTTTTATTACTGTGGTGATACCGGGACCTTCAATACTAGGTCCATCTCTTAAAAAAAACTCATTCATCCTAAAGAACAAACAAGATCTATCAAATATGGCTTCTTTTTTGCATGGGCCAGACCTGCACAACCTCAATTTACTCATCACGTGTAACCCACCCTCCACCTTGAGAAATATGTGCATCTTGATCATCATCATCATGGGGTATTTGGGAACACCCATGCACTTTTCCATGGGCCAAGTTTAACTCTCGTTTCGGGTCCCTCGACCTGAAACCATCCCAGGGAACACATGGTGGTTGGAACCCTAGGCTCCCATTCACTTTGGGTTTTATAATCACCCCACCATGTGTCTCCCACATTTCCTACAATCCATTGTCTGAGATCTAAGACCTTAAACTAAGATATCTTCCATAACTACGTATTGCTTGATTCTCATCCCCATGGGATACATAAGAACGCCCAGGCATCCTGTCTCTGGGTCCAGCCCCAGGAATCATCAATCTTGTTCATACTCATCTTAGGCCCCTGGTCCTGACCCCTTGTGGTAACCATGTACCTATAGCTTTTCCATGAACATGTTTTGGATTCCCCACGATGAGATTGGGATGTGACGACTCAATCACCATAGAGGTTCTTTCTAAAAGTAGGAATGATCCATGATCAGACTGAAGTTCCTATCCCATGTGCTTCCATCAAGATGGTGTAATTTCAAGAGTGTTGGATTCTATTAGAACAACCCATCACTCCACTCTCCATGATTGGCATTCCATTTATTCGAATCCTCACCCTATTTCATGTCCAGAGGAACCCCCTAACATTATGGATGTAGAGCTTATGGCTCACCTACTATCCTGGGGTAATGTTCTAGACGACTAATGGATGACACTTCAAGTCAGGTCCGATGTTTCGAACACGGTCTATAGTTGACCCTCATCTTTTATACCCATTTATGGCTAACGTAATAAGGATATTGTGTTTTGAACACATTCAAAAATCATTGTTAATTTTCATTTCATCAACACAGGGTTTCAGATCATTTGTATTTTGATTAACATCTCTCATCCCCCTATTGTATTTATTCCAAATCCCCTAGAATTACTCCGTTCATGCATAAGAGAACATCGAGAAAGTTGTAATTCACATGTTCTAGGAGCTTCATTTTCTAGTCATGTATCTCTCTTCTCTTTCTGAGAATCTGAATTGATCTTTCGAACCTATGGTGCATGAATGTTGGTTGACAATCCTGCATTCAATCAATGTAATGTTGTTAACATCCCTTTTTTCTCACATCGGGTGCAACCCATGTGAGCTTAGGAATGAATTGCTATTTATTTCAGGATCATAATTAAATGCATTAAACCAAATGATCAATTAAACAAGTTTATCCATTAACTTATCCATACATGCACCTTAGAATAAGAATCGGTAAATAGAAATGATTTTATGAGTCCGGTCAAAATAGGGCCCTTAATGGTCATCTTCTTGGATAGATCACTCCAATGCCGCTACCCTTTGGCAGATGGCCTATAGGATTGCTTCTCGCCCCCTGATGACTCTGTCTTTGTTAGTAGCCATTGAGCGTAGTCCACTGACCCTAGACCATGCTTGCACCAATTCAGTTTGATTTCCAGTAATTTAGTGATCTGCCTCCACTAGTTGCTCTTAGGTGTCTGCCGGCTAGGCCCTCAACTGCTCCACGAACTCATAAAAGTTTGCAATGAATATTGCATTTTCCTTCACCTGTTCTTCAAGGTTTTCAGCCACGTGTTTTTCCTTGATGAACGTTTGGGTACTCCATGACTCCTACCAGCACTGGGAAACATCAGAGCCTCGGTTGTTCTCACGTAGCTTCTTGTCCATGTAGTCACTGACTGTCGAATGAAGGCCTTGAGCATCCAATCCTCCAGCATAGAGAAAGTGTAGCTAGGATTGAGGGATCCCATCCGTTTAAACCATTATATCTGGGGATGACTGAGAAACCTCTTGATGCACTTGCACCATTTGTACCACTTCACTCGTCTCTCCTTAGCTGCCTTCGAGTTAGAATCATCGATCTCCTCGGGGTCTATAGGCCGATAGTCGGGTAAGGAATCCAAGAGACCAGCATCAGGGTCTTCTTTCGGGTGACCCTCCCAAGGGGTTAGGCTCTTCAATGCTTGGGCGACCATCCTCTATCCCCTCAATCGCGGTACCTCCCTCATGGCCTTCTGGCCCCGCCCGTACATGAGTAACGTTGATGTCCACTACTCTATGCTCACCGAGTGTCAGGGCCAACTCAGTTTGAGAAGTGTGCTATGAATGGGATGTCATATTTGCAGTTGAATCAATCATGGATGACCAGGGTTCGATAGCCCGACGGGCCTCCAAGGTTGTGATTAATGCACAAACAATGAACACCCTAATCAATTGAGCTCTCCAATGGTAATTTACTGGAGTTGAATTAATGAACTTACCATAGTCCAATGCATCAGCCTCTGGTGTTCTGACCACTACAGGAGCCATTATTGTAGGGGATCCCTCATCTCTCGTCAGCTCGATAATGGGTGTTGACTCTCCACCTTGTTCTATCGGCGTCTCTTCATCCCATCGGAAGGAGACTCTTGGTCGGCGCCAATATGGTCTTGAATAGGATAAGGAGATCTTATTGAGGGCTACCAAAAAGGATGAGTGAAGAGGATAAACATGGTCCGGGAAGTACCTAACGTAGCTCAGTTATATCTATATCAGAGCTAATGATTTCACCCCACTCTTAGAGAATCCCTTGTTTGGACACCCCTTGAGACCCTCCATGTTCAGGCTCCTCTTATTTGTCACCCCCTCCTTCACCTTCTCCTACTTCCTCCTCTTCCGCCTCAGCACCCTCTGGCTCATCATCACTATCATCATCCTCTGATGCCGTCATTTCTAGATCATGATCTTGGTTGAGCATTACTTTCACCAAGAATGATGGGTTCTCATGATGACCCCATTAATGTGCATACACGTCCATGGCCGTCAGATACACATGTCGACGATTAATGTTCACCCTGTCAGCATACCGAATGAGTCCGTCCTATAGCTGCTGAACTTTGTCTAACACTATCTTTTTCCAAATATCTTCATTACCCATCTATTATCACATGGTCATCAAGGATGAACACAGAGAAGGGAATATTTTGTCATTGGAAGGTTGAATAAGATACCTTCTCTTCTTCCCGAGAATCTCCCTGACCACCCCGAAATCCCCTCTCCCCCAAGGTGATGAGATTATGGCACACCATGCAACGTCCCAGCTACTGAAGTCCCAGCTTGTGCAGGTCCGGTTGCTTGTCGTGCCTCCGACCATTCCTTCCCAACAGCACTATGTATTATCTCTAGGAACCCAGGTTCTACACTGGCTACCTTGAGTTTCCAGTCTCACTTCTGTAAAAGTCCCTTGGTGTACGCTATTTCCCAATGTTCTGCATATTCTGTTGAGAGACCAATGTCAAATCCAGTGGGGGGGAGTTAATGACAACACCAAAACCATGGGATGTGAACATCAGCTACATTTGGCAAAGAACACAGAGGTGAATCTCATCCCAGACACCCATATACACCTTCTTCAGCAACCACTGGAGGGATCTGAACAACTTGGAAAACCTCAAGGGCACGTAGGGAACATAGAAGATTTTCCCATAAATCTGGGCCACGAGCACCCCACCACTAATGCTATGAAATTATTCAATTTACTCAAGAGAGCCTTTCCCATCATCTATCATCTTCCAGTCAGGGTGGGGAATGAGATGAAAGTGAATATGGCATGATTGATAATTCTGATCCTTACTCCATCATTTTTGAGCGTCAACGGTATGACCCCGAAAATGTTCATCAAGTAAGGTTGCAAGCCATTACCTGGAGGATGAATGGAATTCGGAAGGGTATAACCACGGTAATGAGCCGCGACCTAGCCATAAAAAATCTGGAAGGGGCCACAGATCCTCATAGGTGACCCCCCTCTCGGAATGCGTCCTAAAATGGAATACAGATGGGCTAACACAAGGACTCCCAGATTGAATCCTTGATTAGAGGCCATGATTCTAGCCATAACCAGGGTCGCTAGACGAACTCAAACCCTTTCATCCCTCAGCAGAAAGAGAAACCCACGTATGAATGTGGAATGAAATATGGGATACTAAACGTTTGGTTCCCAACATTCGTTTATGCTGAATCCCCTTGAATGATATTCCCCCTCCTCCAGGATCCTCCAGTATGATCTTCTTTTGCTCATTTGTGTCGTGGTCGGACATCATATCCCTCACCCAAACATCATGACTTCTGGATTTCTTTGTAAAAAATAAAAACCATTTATTTAAGTGATGTCCTTCAAAACATCCTTGACACCCAACCTCTCCTTAGCTAGCTCCAACAGGTGCAAGTCAGCATAGGAGTCCTTGATCCATCTCCCCTGGTGATCCTCATCGGGAGGAATTCATCATAATGGTGCCCATCCAAAGGGATACCCCTGATGAAATGAATGTACTAGAGGCTAATGTAGACATCCCCCTGGTATAGATGGAAGGTACTAGTACAGGGCACCATCGAGTAAACAGTTATGGCCCAAGCTCATGCTGACGGTAGGAATGAAACTGCGACGTCGACACCGCCTCGATGAAACTGATGTGCTGCAGTTCGGCCCCAAAATGGTCACATGTGTGGAGAACCCAATACGCCAAGGCCCATTCACTCATAAAATTTTCTCGAGACTATAGATACCAATTCTAGAGCCAGCCTTTGGTCTCGTCAGTAACACTCTGACGGAAGGTGCTTGCGAAAAGAGATGGAGAATCTTCTGCAACAGGGTCACTCCCCGAAATGGTCCTAGTCCTGTGATTCAGGATGTAAATGTCAATATTCCTGGTTTCTCTAGAATGATGTCCATTGTTGGAGATATTGTACCAATGTAGGTCATCCTTGCGAGTCACCCAAGACTATTGTGTGTCAACTACAAATCTCACCATAGGTACCTCCTCAAGGATACAGATGTCCCATATCGGTAGGTTGGAAGACAGTGCATACTCCTTCTAGGTTAAGGTCAACATGTTGAAAAGAGTATAGTTTCTAGAAATGATCATTTATGTGCCATAAACCATAGGGTTTTCGACCATCTCAGCCCATCTAATAATGGATGTAGCTTCCCCCTCAACATCTTCCTGGTTGGCGGCCATCTCCAGCTGGTATGGGTTTAAGAAATTGGCGTGAAAAGGCAGTGTTTGGCCAGAAAAAGAAGCAGTTGATGCGAAAAAAGAAGTGAATGGCCTGAAAAAGTTATGAATGGCATGGAAAATCAGCAACTAGCACGAAAAATTGGATGTTGGCATGAAAAATCCCGGGTTTGCTTGAAAAATGATGGCTGACATTGGTGAATTACACGCATCAGAAGCATTTTTCGCAAAGGCGAAGGAAATGTTTTCATGTGCGAGAGCTCCTGGATTATCACGCGGGAAAATACATATGGAATGAGGGACAATGGCATTTTTATAGGTGCAGATATAGGTTTCTACACACACACAAAAAGCATATTTTGCACTCTGTGTCGGTTTTTCGAACCGCTCCAGTTTTGAGTGAGTGCCGACCCCATGGAGTCCTATATCTCAGCATTTATCTCAAAATCTAACCTTTGCAGCCCCTAGCCAATCCGATTCTGAGGGGGGGATTTCTAGACGCCAAAAAATGATGAAGATCTGAAGAAGGTTGGGGCACGACAAAGCGAAGCCATATTTGGAACCAACAACCCATTCCGGGGGGACTGGAAGGGCCACATGAAAAAAATTGTAGCGGCGTGTGAAAAAATGTCCAATGAAAGAAACTAAGGGTTTTGCGAGATATTTTTCATGCGGGCATCAAAATTAACACGCGACAGCCCCGAGTGGTTGAAATTTCCCGTTGCCGATGCCGGCGCACAAAAAATATCGCGCAAGCCTATTTTTAGCGCAGATCTGCGATCCTGAGTGCCTATAAATAGAAGTCCACCCATTCGACATTTGTGCCAATGAATCTAAACCAACTCCCCCACTAAAAATTCATCTCCCATGCACGGAAAAAGATGACTCTCAGGTAATTATTTTTTCGCGCCAGGTTGCCTAGGGTCCGCTCTTACACGAGACCCCTCGGGCTTGATCCTCATCCAAATCCCATCGACTCCCATCCCCCGCACACAATTCCTTCCAATTTCACACAATCATCTCTTCCGTGTGCAATCCCTTCCAATTTTGACGCCCTCCATTGCATGCTCGGACTGGCCCTTTTGTGCCTGATGACCGATTTCGCACTAGAATTATCCTTTTTCACACACACTGTTTAATTGAATGCCACCCCAATCGATTTCAGGCTGACGTGGTCTTTTTCACTGAAACATATCAATTTTTCACTAGTCCCGATGTTTCTCATGAAACATTCCCTTTTGTGTGCAAGCCTCCCACCTTGTGCGCCTGTGATGTCCCACTTATGGGCATCATTTCCAGGCTCCTCCCACGCCCAAATCACCATCTCCATATACTCTTTTCTCATGCAACCTCCTGGGTTTTCACATATTAACTTCAAAGTCCCTTGGATGAAACTGCCCTTTGCATTTCTTCGTCTCATGCTTCTTTACATAGACGTAGTAAAAACTATTGATTATTCGAATATCCATGCTTATATGGACCTCCCAATGGTTCGCTCCATAACAACCCCTAGTCCCGGTGTTTTCGATCCCTTCTCTTCGCCAAGGATTAAAGGGTACGAGTTATGTATGTCCTAGGGGTGCGGAGAAATCCCACCTTGTCCAAAATGTCAGACATTAAACTGCCAAGAACCATCATCCTGGAAACATGACGTTAAACTGTGACCTCTCCCCATGCCTCATACGTGGAGTTCCCCCACCTTGGACATTCTTCACGCCCAGTGGTCTCCACAGGAGTGAGGTCATTCCTCAAATAGAATGAGATATTCTTAATTTGAGCAGTGTCTGTCCATGGGGGAAAAAGAAACCACCCTGGTGTGAGCACCTAGCTTTTCTTGCCAGAGGTAGCATCCCTGCTCCTCCTTTCTTCTTCGGTCCCATGGACCATGGGGGAATGGACACCAGACTCCTCCTTTCATTAGTGACAAGTCCCTCTTCCATTGGGCTTTGTCACCACTCGGCCTCCATCCTAGAGTAATTATCAACTTATTCGGGCTGCTAACTATGCATAAGTCCATGTTTCCTCTTTAGGTCACTGATTACATTTAGGCCCCACTTAACCTCCCCCAGACGCAGCCTTTGCGACATGATCATCAGGTCTCTTCTACCTCTTGTTTCTCACACCGAGCGTGACTCACATGGTCTTAGATCAAGCTCTTAACATGACATCTTCCCAAGGAAGCCTAGAGTCTAAGCCCCACACTATCTGAACTACATGGTCTTTGATCCTTTCTATGGTAGGGTACGTAGGAAGCCTCCATGAGGTTCAAGCCCACCCTCATCCATTTCTCCCAACCATATTCACATCAGTGCACGAAGCCCCCATAACCAGAACTATGAGTTCTTTGATCCTTGTTAAGGCATTGTATGTAGGAAGCCTCCACGAGGATCAATCCCACCACCCATTGGTCGCTCCAACCCCATTCACATTAGTTCACCCACACCTGGGCAGCCTAGAGTGTAAGTCCCACACCCATAACCATGAACTATGTGGTATTTGATCCTTTCTAATGCATGGTATGTAAGAAGCCTCCACAAGGTTAAAGCCTACCATCCATCAGTCGTGCCGACCAACATTCACGTCGGTTCGCCACACCCAGGTAGCCTAGTGTGTTATCCCCACACTTGTAACAATGAACTACGCGGTCTTTGGTGCATGCCAAGGCAAGGTATGTAGGATGCCTCCACAATGATCAATCGCACCAACCATTGTTCGCTCTGACCCCATTCTCATCGGTTTACAAACACCTGGGGCCGCCTTAGAGGGTAAGCCCCAAATGCACTAATGAACTACGAGGTCTTTGATCCTTGTCATTACATGGTATGTAGGAAGCCACCCTGAGGTTCATTCCCAACACTCGGTTTCACCGAACACCTTCACGATGGTTGGACCCTATCCCGCATGACGTTGTGGACCGTAATCAACAGTAAGTTGTCGTGTCCCTAGTCAGTGGTATGGCGTTGCATAAAAAGTCCATATTGAACTATGAGTCCATTGATCCATGCCATGTAATGGTACATAGGAAGCCTCCAAGAGGTTCAATACCACTATCCACCTGGACCCCAGGTCCTTATCCACGTCGGTTCACTGAATCCTGCCCCATACCCGAACTACGTGGACATTGATCCTTGCCAAGGCAGGGTACGTAGGACGCCTCCCTGAGGTTCAACCCCAACAACCAATGGTCCCGGTCACTTCACGTTTGTCCACCCCCATCCAGCATGACATTAAACTATATCCCACATTTGTTCCCCATTCAACCGCAATTCTTTTTCACTCCATTCTGCAGTAATCTGTTGTCAGCCTCTTTCAGCGGTAAGCCATTGTCACTCCGTTCAACGGTAGGCCATTGTCTAGATGAACTATGTTCACCGAATTACGCGTAATTTGATTCCCTGGCATGATTATACATTGGAAGTCTCTTTGAGGCCCATTCCTAACTTCATTGTCTCCCTTGTGAGGGTCTTATTTCATTCCCCCTCTACTTCATTCATCCACCATCATCCATATTGATTCTTATCTCAGCCACCACATCCCTGAGAAATCATGCCATCTCATACCTAATTCCCTCAATAGTGACTGGGAAGTCAACCATTAGTTGACCCCAACATCATTGTTCCTCCCCCAAGGGGTTTCACCCATCTGATCCACTCTATTCGGTGTTATGATTAGTCTGATCCATCTCTGTTGGTAGTTAAACATGAGACATACCCTATGGTAAACATGGGAGTCTTAGGAAAACCTCAGATACTTTCCCATGGAATACGATTACTCACATTCTATGTGGGATGCCTCAGGCTTCTGTTCCCTCAAGAAGCCCTATAATAATGGACAAAAAATAGACGTGCCAGTGTACCAGTTCCCAGACACATGAGTGATTCCCAACATGACTATTCCCTGGACCGAAGGTTACTGCCCTGACTTGACCCCTTGAATTTCCCGATAGAAGTAGTGTAATTAACTAGTTTCCATGACAATATTGCTCTCGGAAGAGTTTCACGAACATCATCTTAAGTCTTTAGGGGACACCCAGACTAGGTAATGAGTTCTGAGAAGGAATCCACAAAATGAGGAACCGACATCCCATCATCACGTTTCGATCAAGGAGAAAACATCCCTTAACAATGAGAATATGTTTCCCGCCTTTAGAAAGATAGAATACAGGGTAACAAAAACACAACTTTCATCCTCAAAGGATAAGGACTCACGCGCCCTGGCCAAAGCGTCAGAATCAAATATAACGCCTCCTTATCTTTAAGGCCAATATTACCATGGCTAACTCCAAACCATGAGTTGAGTAATTTTGCTCATTAATTTTCAACTACCATGAGGGATAAGCTATCACCATATAATTTTTAATGAAGATGTATCTTATCCCTTAATTAGATACATCACTATAGATCACAAAATATTCTTCACTATAGGGTAGTGTGAGCACAGTTGCATTGGCTAACCCTTTTTAGGTCATTGAAATTCTCTTTACATTCCTCCTTCAAAATGAACTTAACCCTTTTCTAAGTCAACATATTTATTGGATTAGATAATCATGAAGAAACATTTAGAAAAAATCAATAATATCCAGCCAATCCTAGAAAACCTTAGATCTCAATTACGATTGGTGGTCTTGAACATCTTTCAAGTAACCTCTATTTTTCCTTGACCTAGAGATATCCCCTCTCTTGAGATTATGTGACCAAAAAATGAAACATTCTGAATCCAAAATTCTACCTTGGTAAATTTGAAATAAAATTATACTTTCTTAGGGTTTGGCATAATTTTCAAATGATGTTTAGGTTCTTCCATTCTCTTTTAATAGGCAAGAATATCAACTATAAAGACTACAAAAAAATAGATCAATATAGTCTCTAAAGACTCTATTTATTAAATTCATGAATATAAATGGGGAATTAATAAGACTAAAAGGAATCAATATAAATTCATAGTTTCTATACCTTGTACGGAATGTTTTGTTTTTTATAACATACTTTTTCACCCTTAATTGATGATATCCGGAATGAAGATCAATATTGGAATAGTATTGATCTCTACGTAGTTGGTTAAATAATTCATCAATTTAGGAGAGATGGTATTTTTTATTTTTTTCAACCTTTTAAGTTCTTTTTAATTAATATATATTCTCATTAATACATATATCCTCTTAAAAATTTGAACAGGTGCTCCCCAAGGTGACACACTGAGGCATATGAATCACTTATTAAGATTATCTTGGAGTTTCTTGTTTAATTCCTTCCAATCAATAGGATCCATTCTACAAGGATTCATTAAAATAGGTAGAGCACCCGGTGTGAGTTATTTTGAAAACACAAATTCAGGATTTGGTGGGTGACCAGAAAATTTCTCCGGATGGACATCATTAATCATCTTTAAAATTGTTGTATTCTTAATTGTGATATTCTCCCAAACCATTTGATTTAAATAACCTTAATTTATTGGAATCAAGACCCATAAGATAGAATATATATATATTGTGAGGTTATATTCATCCTTGAATTGATAGATGAACATATATTGATCTGAAATATAAAATGTAAGTTCTCATACATGGAAATTTAAAAGATATCCATATAGAGAAATAAAATCTAAGCCAAGAATCACATCAAATTACACTATAGAAATGATCACGAGATTTTCTTGATAAACTTTCCAACAAACAACAACATATGAAGAATTATAATGCTTTGATTCGACTATTGTGACATTAGAATTTGTCATAGCTAACTCAAAATACGTTTGTTGAGGTACTAAAACGAAACCCTTAGAAAATACTTCAGAAATAAAAGAGTGGGTGGATGCAGAATGAAATAAAACATTTTCTACTTTCGAGTGGATGGTATGTGTACTTTTTAACACTTCATTATCATACTCCATGTTACCGATAGTTTTTGCCTATGAAATTCCCTTATCTTTGGAATTAAATGTTTTTTGATGTTGATCATCACCAATAACCCATAGATTAGAATATTTATTTTCACAATGACCGAATTCATTGAACTTGTAACACTAAATTGTAGGGGGTGCATTCTGTGTAGGCATTTCTCTTTTCACATCATTTGACATTTTTTCCCAATTACATTACCATTCAACTACCTAATGAGCTATTTTTACACACATAAAACATTTAATAGTCCCTTTAATGAAATTCACTCCCGGTTTAGTTCCACACATTGAGAAAAAATGGAAAACTCATCTTCTTTTTAGTGTGATCAATATATTTTCCATTTATTTTAGTTTTTCTCTTCTTATCAAACCCATTTGAGATATGGGTTATTCCAATCTCCATCTCAACCTTGTGAGAAAATAGAAAAATTTCCTCGTATCTATTGAATTCCCTTATGGATTATTCCCTTTGGAAACATGTTTTTACGTCAATAAAGATAGATCACTTTTACACTATGGTAGGATAATAACTCCTGAAGTGTTCCATGAATGTCTTTTTAAATTTTTGTTGTTTGTAGCAACTAATTAATCATACTTTTTTTAAATTTTAGGGAACTCCTTCTCTATATTTTTTATAGAATACAAGGAATAAACTTATTGAAAAATATGTTCTTTAACATCTCTTATTCATTGGACTCAATTTCATATCTTTGCCACATATTTTTTATAATATTCCAACATTTTCAGCTTATACATCCAAATGATAGACTAATAGGATTACTTTATCATGTTTAGAACATTTTAGAATTGAAAATATCTTTTTAGTGGTACTGATCGATTGTTCATCAACTAATTGATCAGAAGACCCGGTGAAAGAAGGTGGATGTCATCTCATGAAGGAGTCAAAAGAATGTTCCTCCCTCATTTTCTCATTTGGATTTCTGTCATGATTCATATCATGGAAAAGATGTGTAATTATGGATTCATGATTTTTCATTCCATCTCCCATAATATTTGGTTTCTCAGGGGGGGAAAGTCATTGAATTTTTTTGTCACATTCAACACTAATGTGTTTCCTTCTGGTTATATCCATTGACAAAACCAAGAACTATTGTGTGAGAAACCCTAATAATAATAAGAAAACCACATAATAAAATAATAAAATTTCAATTTAGGACACTTTAGTTTTTATTCTAGGTTATTCATGAACATATCTAAAACACTAGGATATGATTGTAATATATACTTAGACATATCGTTGGGGTTCTTACTATGGTTCTCTCATCCTAGTTTTCAATTTTTAACTATACCTTTGCTCTCATACAAACTATAATGTCCCATACATTACATATAGATATTACTTCATCATTGAAGATTATTTTTCACATCACGTAAAAAATCCACACTAGGAATGTACAGGTTTATTGTCTTTAGAAACTGAGAAACATAAATAACTGTTTTATGAAACATTTGCATTATCTCCATCATATTTCTTCATGACTAGACTCACATTGGACATTCATTACCTAATACCATTATTCATGACCTGGGGAAAAGAAATATATGAAAGGGTGAGGTAAAATGCTCATTATGGGTAAATAAGGGAAATATCAATAATAAACATAATATTTGAAAATCATATCCCACATATAAAAGATCATAATATCATGTCACAAGATAAATAATTAAAGTTCAATGAAATCAAAATAATCATTACATAATACATTAAATTTAGTGGAATAAACATATTATAATAGAAAATAATTTCTTATTTGTAAAGGATCATTGCTCAGACCATCATAACAGACAATGTTTATTACCGAACTGAGTTCACTACTCGTTCCAGCCTTATATTACTGAACAATATTTATTTCTCCTTCCAGTCATGTCTATCTCATGAGATATAAATTGATAACCAATTAATTTGAGGGAGATATAGGTCCCAACTATATCATAATAAAACCATTCTTACATGTTCCACAAAAACATAAAATAATTCACCATAGCATAACCCATGAAATAAATTGGGTTTCTTAAATATCATTCAATAATAATTGATATAAAAAATGGATTTAATATAGAAAATTACAACATAAAATAAATAATATCATAGTAATTACATGGAAAGAATTATCACCCTATTTAATGTGTTTCATCATTGATGGAAAATAATTTTCAGAAAACACATGAAATTAGTTCCTGAGGAAAATATCCTTTCTTCTTCATAAAAAAATTCCTTCCTCAAAACGCCACAAAATTCTAGAAGAAACAATTTTATGTGAAAATACACTTTTATGATTTTAACGGATGCTTCAAGTAAATAAGGCATTATGAAATCGAAAAAATTTCTTCATTCCATACAAGTTAAAAAACATTCTTTTTGTACTTTTTCCAAAAATGTAAAAAAGTACCTCATACCAAATATGACAGAAGATTTCATTCATATTGTTTAGTAAAAATTTACCAATGATTAAAATTGTATTTAAATAGTTATGTGAGGATATAAATAATATTTTTAAATAAATAGTTAGGAGACATGAATGTGGATGATAAATATACCTCAGTAAATACTTATGAATAACCAATCATGGATAAAAATGAAATTTATAAAGTTATCCATTAACTTACGTCTGATATGCTTCGTATGTATCCAAAACTATTATATAATGATTGAAATAAAGTTACTGATTTTTTCCAGAATCATAATAATTTTATTATAACATTTATGATGATATTTTCCTCCTTTTGTCACTTACATTTCATTGTTACTCGTTATTCGTGTATTAACAGCTTTATGTTCTTATTCATGTTTAGTTGGATAAGTTCTTATTAGTATTTTTAGGTTATAATTATATCATTTGAATCATGTTATTAGTACAATTTATATCATATTTATTAATCCAATTAATTTGTATATTCTTTCTTTAATGAAGATTATGTAGAAAAAAATCACATCGCACCTTGGTGACGGTAAGCCGAACATACGCACGAGCGACAATATCATTATTATAATTGTTAAAAAGTATTAAATTTAATGGGGTATAGTATCTCAGAATAAAAATCATTTTATATCAATAATATATATATTTATTAATTTAAGCATTATACCCATCCATGTATGTTGGTTGTGAAAAACGAAGTACACCATGGTGGAGAGACGGTAAGCTGTACGTACACAGGCGTGGGGATTTCATTTTTCATAGGATTGGTAAAGCTGTATTATGGTTGTTTCATGTTTATAATAACATTTAATTATATGAGTGATACTGATGTTATTATTTATAATTAAACAAATAATGAATAGGAAGTAGAGGAAGTATGAAGTCAGAAATAATCTATAATGATATCACCTCCTCTTCGATTTTCCTCCTCTAAATCATCTCTTAGAGCACTATAGTCTATCTTTTAAGATGAAAAAGACCTCTTGAATGATAATAATGATGTTTTGAAGGAAACTTTGTTGGGTTTATCCATGAATGAAAGCTGAATATTGGGTAAATAGGTGAGGAAGGATGCTTCCTTTTTATAATTTAGTTGAGGGGACCTTTTAAAACCTCCATAAATAAGAATTTATAATAAATTCAAAACCTTACCAAAAAAACCCAAAAATTTTCCAATTTAGAATGTGAGAGGATGTAGGGTTTTAATCGCATTACTCAATAAATTTTGGACAAGATATTTTGTCAATTTAAACCATTATTTTTAAATTGACACTTAGTTATTCTATTTAATTTTAATTATTTTAATAACATTCTAAATATTCAATATTAATTTATATTTACATATATTGTTTTAAGTGACAAGAAATATATATTTTATGACTTTTAGATCTTATAATTACCACTTTGTAAATTTTTTAAAAAATTTAAATTTCTAAATAATATAATAAAATGTTATTTTCATTAAATAACAATAGTTTCAATTTTGACACTAATAAATTATTTTACATTAAATAAAATCTCCACAAGAGATAAATTAGATCAAAAATAATAAACATACACCTATCATGTCATATTCAGCTTTAAAATTCTCCTATTACATTAATTAGTTCATATGATATTTATTTTAATATTTTTCATTTTTTTTAATATTTCTATTAATAATATAATTTTTACATCACTATTGTGTCATAATTAATCAAAAATTTTTAATCTCTAAAAATTAAAAATAACTTACTATGATGTATTAAATTAAATTATCATTATAGAGAATATATATAGTAAATATTATCTCTTAGTTATCCATATATTAAAATTAATATACTTATATAAAGTGAGATTATGACATTTTTTAACATTCATTGTTTTTATTACATTAATGTCATACTAATGGGAAAGTGGTCATATAGTGATTCCATTCACATAAATAGATCATAAGGGTAGAATGTAGGTATACAATAGATTTCTTATTTTTACCCTTAATTACCCTATTTATCTTTAACCATGGTAATAAAAATAATTACCAAAGTTAATATTCATAATTCACAAAAAATATTATTAACATAATTTGTACCTAATGATTACGAACATGTAATACATTTTTAAAATTTTAATAAATAGAAGTTTTAATAATGAATTTAAAATTAATCACATTGTTGAAATGAGAAAATGAGTATTAAAAGATAAAACATTGAAAATGATTGAAATGTCTTTACCTATGAATTTATTTTAAAATTATTGATAATGTCATAAATTATGTTGAATGATAAAAATATATACTATATATACTTTAAAAATGGTGAATATTTTAATTTAATCATAGAAATTATCTCGATGAAAAAGTAATTTTTAATTAAAATTTTGAGTATTTTTACTTTTTATCCAAACATGAAAGTTATTATAAAAATATCAAAAATTTATCCAAAGTAAGTTTTTTAATCCCACTTCAAAATAACATTTTTAGGTTATCATATAAAAATTATTAATGTTTCAGAATCTTAATCTAAAATGGGCTCTCCAATTAAAGGTGTAAAATTATCCTTCAAAAATGTTTTTATACATCATATATGGTTTTATTTTTGACTAAAATATCCATTGGATGAATAATTTTTTTTAAGTTTATAACACATATATTTCCCATTAATTTTATTACAAAAATTTATTCACTGAAAATAAAAATATGTAATGAAATTATATTTTTCATTAATAATTAATATTCCATGAATTCATATGTCATTTTCATAAGTTAGTTATCATTATTTCTGCTAAGCTAATAGATAGGTTGTAATAGTAATTTTATAATAATGGCATATGATGGTTCATAAAAAATCACGATTGTGTGCAAAGAAACCTACTAATGGATAAAAATTATTTAAAAAAAATATCTCCTTAAAAAACCGTGGGTTAGGGGATCTCCTGACCATGATTCCATGATTAATCACATTGAGGTTCCACAACAGGAGCTAGAATGAGAATGTATATAGGTACCTATCCTTGAGCATGGATATCATGCACAATAACATTAAGTAGATTCTGGTCCCCAAGAGGATTTTGACGCTTTGTTTCATTAGCAACATCCACCTATATCTTATTCAGAAATCTTGTCAGAGGAATGATGCTAAAAAACATCACCAAAGAACATCAAAGGTGTCAAAAATTACTCATATCAACACTCAACCAAGAGTAAAAATCAAATTAGTTCCACCAAATAACCAAACAAGATATTGATTTTAATTTGCCTAAATCAAAAGTAGGGAAATTGATAGAACTAATCCTCAAGACGTCTATCCCAAAACACCCATGGATAATTATGTCTCATTAAGATTAGAGCAAGATATTAACTCACTCAAAACATCCTCCTATGTCCTGAAAAGATTTATCAACTGCATACAGACATCAAGAAAGGATTCTTAACCCACACCATTGATACCACTTTGTTACCAACCAGACCAAATACCCTAGTAACCATGATAACTGAGTTGGAAGTGAAATATATATAAGTTCAGTTTTTATCCCCATGGGTTGGAAACTATCACTTGGCATCCTTTAATATAAATATGGGAACATATTATCCATAAAAACAATAGAAGAAATATATAAATATCAATATGTTCAAAAACTCCAACTGGATATAGTACAAAAAAATAGGTATATAAAAACCAGAAATGTATATCCTCAAATTACCAGATGATATACAAGATTACCCAAGATGCCAATGGAAATCCCACTCCAAGCTATAAGGAATCAAGAAGAAACACCACATCAACGAGCTGCTTCACATTTTTCCTAGACCTGGTAGGAGAAAATCTACAAATTCTCATAGTTAAAGGTAGGGTGTGGGATAAGATTCCTACTAGGGACTCACCAAGTGTTATATAATAAGATTTTTTAAAAAACCAAATCAATATTTCATTTTAAAACCAACACATAATTAAAATAAATTTTATATTAAAAAAACATGATTTTCATTTAAATGAAGGAAAACATTTCAAACATGTCTCAAACAAATATTTTATATAAATCAGTTTATATAAATCATTAGTCATGAGAAAAAAGTTTAGAAAATGGAACATATAATTAAAGCAATAATAATAATAAACAAAATAATCTTCCATGAGGTATAATATATTTTAGTTATAATATCCTCACACACAAACATATTTTCTCATAGAAAAGTAGACACGTGTCCCTCCGGCTCATGCCATATAGGACCCTTTAACATACCACTAGAGAAAAGTTCCGCCATACTTGGTTTTTTGTTATATTTTTAAAGCATCGATCCATTTCATAGTAATTGACATCCTATTATATTTTTTTTTCAAATAACGTAACAAATTTATAGGGTCACATTCACTTAATAAATCAATAAAAATTGGGAAATGATTTCAATACAGTTCCAAATGTAATTTCTCCATTTCCAGTTTGAATATTCTATTTTCATTCAAAAACAAAATTTTTTTTTTCATAAATTCTTTCCTTTTCAAATTAAACCACACACAGGATTTACTAATTTTAATTTAATATATTTTCCAAAAAACATTTTTAGATCAGTCCAAAATTTCCGTCAATTTCATCTGACGCCCCAAATTCCAATTCTATTGGAATTGAGTGGTTTTCCAAAAATCCATAAAATAGATGTTTACATTTAAATTCTCATCAAAGATTTTATTAAAATTAAATTGAAATAAATTTAAAAAAACCATAAAATAAGGTTTAATGAATTGAGAAAATTGAATGTAACAACCTACATTTTTCATGGAATTACAACTCCCGCAACAGGACTCTCCAAGAATAATGCAGGGGAAAAATATCTAGGAACTCATCCTAGAAATAAAATTCAATGACCCAGAGTTTTGATCTATTAATTGCAATATTATCTATCAAACCCCAAAGAGGGAAATAGAAAAATATAGAGAGACATGGAGAGTGATAAGAAAGAGAGATTCACTATAGTTAACAAAAATATCAGTCATATAATATATGATCTTTAGTGGTTGGATATCACCAAAATCACAGAGGGATGGATCTACATCAAGAGGGTAGGAATTATAGAGGAAGGAAATAAGAATTTATACTAATCCATCTATTTATAATAGAAACTCGATACATTATACAATGTTTAACACAATTTAATGTCGTGTAATTGAAAAGTCCCATATTTGCAAAAAACTGATTATTTCAATTAAAAACTAGACGTTTATAATTTAATCAACGTGTAAACATATTAAATGGTGTATAAATCCCTATCAGAATCTAGAAATAATAGGTTTAGGATGAAAATTTCAACATATCTCTAACTTCACCATTATAGGTATCCTATCAATTCCTTCTTGTCCCTACCCAACTAACAAAAAATGAAATCCATGAAAAATATTAAAGAATAAATATTGGAATGTAAACGTAATGTTAAACTATTCATGAAATGAGAGTAAATGATACTTAAGTTTAGCATGGATGATACTGTGAAGTTGTTACACAATGTGATGGATGTACACACTATGTAAAGGAAACACACTAGATAATGTTAAATGATTTGTTTTGAATAAAAAGGATATGAATTTTCAATGTATCGACAAATCCGGGATTACATGATGTGTAAATGGATTACACTTCATGTAACTATTAGGAGATAAAATTTTAGGATGGTTCCTCAACTTATATTCATTTATTCTCCCTTATCCCTCATTTCTCTATACTATAAGTACTCTTCAGAAATTTTGGGAGTCTCTATATGATCCAAAATAATTGATTTAGTGAATGGTTGACGTTGTGGTTCTATTACTTCTCTTCGGATGAGTAATACTTTCTATTCATCTTTACATAGATTATGGTATCACCACTACATTGAATTATCATATCTGTTGACCCATGGTCATTTTTCTTCATCAGTCTATCAAGAACCATTACGTGACATTATTTTGGTGGTCCTTTCCATGTTGTTTATAGTGTGGTAGGTGTGAATTCTAAAGGTATGTGTTTTTTCCTCTTCTCCCCTAACCCTTTTGTTGAATTGGATCAATTATGTAGTTTGTGTATTGGTACTAGGGTCTCTATTTTCATTGTTGGTTCCTCTTTGAGGGTGGATTCTTTTGCGGTTGTGTTTGACCCTGGTTTATGGTCTGAGGTTCTGTTTATAACAAATGTTGCTGAACTGAGTTTCTCTATTTTTTTTAAATTATTTTATTAAATGAAATTTCATGATTGAATAATTTTATTTTTGTTTTTTGAACATGGTTTTTATAAATTTTTGTTTCCCCAAAATTCTTTAAATAGGAATAATTTTCAACGAATTGTGAAATGGTTTTGTGAAATGATTTTCAATGCATGGTTTTAATAAAATGGTTTTATGAACTGTATTGGAAAATAAGATACATGGGAAGGCTTGGGTACTTAGGTGGAATGTATATTAAAATGTATAATCAACTTTTAGGATATTTTCATAAGGTGTTATCTTGTGGCCTCTAGGCTTATTATTCTAGGGGGTTGTTATACCTATTCAAGGGTTCAAATTTTGGGGTGTTCCTCTACTCTCTATAAATTATATATATTTCTATTGGCTTGATACTTATTATCTTTTCTATGTTAAGTATGAATTTCCTAGCTCTTTTGACCTAGTTTGATACTTATAATGATGTTACTTGTGTTCTTTCATTGGGATTATACTATTTTCTTCTACTTACATGGATTAGGTATGATATGTGACACATGGATTAGTTTGAAATGATATATATGTTCGGATATATGTATATTAAATTCCCTGAAACTTTTTTATTTTCAAATGTGGGAAAAGGGGAACATAATTTTTTTCCATGCTTTAGAAATAAAAAATGTCAATCTATTATCATAGTATGTGTTTTTAAAAAGATGTTCTTGGATTATTTTTTAGAGTCTTGATATAGAAAATTTGGGTGATACCATACTAAATCTTTTAGATCATACACTACATACCCCATAATCATTGTATAAACATGATTATTTCTTTTGATGGAGGTAAAGGAAAGTCTCCATAGTGAGGCGGTGATGTTTTTTGTCATTTGAGTTTAGTTGCTGGTGGTGAGATGATGCGATTATTCCCATGATATCACATGGATTAGTTGTTTTTACCATGTTTTTCCCCTTTATAGTTGGACCTGTACATGGAGATTTTTTCTACTATTGAGTTGTTTTTTCTCCGTTGTTCATTTTTTGATATGGGATATTTTTAAATTTTATACTTTTGTCTCTAATATATATATGAGGAATGTTAGTGGTTTCGGTTGAGTGAAATATTCCCCTTTAGTTGATATTTGATGCCTTGATAGTAGTCACTAGCATGTGGGGATCTAGAACTCCATTCAAGTATGAGAAAATTTGGGTTTGGTACCAGTTTGAGAGGGTATTCAAGTTAGTTCGTGATAGTTGGGTATTAAAGGTTATATTTAATCCTGATTCTTTACTGTGGGGTGTATGGAAGACTAGAGATAGGATTTTATGTACTTTAGAGGTTGATTTCGGTGAGTTCGTAGTCAAATCTTATCATGATTAGACTCAAGTTACCATGAGACATTGGGATCTCTGTTTACTATTTTGAATTTTTAATTTTAATATTTTTTCCATATTAGTTTTCTATTTGAATTGATATTTTCTATTTGCATTATTGTCTATTTTATATTGAGTACCATAGTATTCCTCTAATACATGTTCTGTGAGATCATCAGGAGGGTGAAAATTGAATTCCTCAAGGGTATCCTCTGATGGATCCTAACATTGCCTTGTCTATAGTGAAAACAATTCATCTTATTGACCAGAATGTGCCAAATGTTCAGAATTTAGTTTTTGATTTACATCCAAGAGTTAGTAGAGAAAGAGACTGATCACATGATTTCTTTAATGAAAATTCAACTTCATTTTAAAAGTATGAATGAATCTCTTGAGGCATAGGATTGTATTTAAAATATTTATCATATCATCAAATTCCGGGACAAGCCTATGATCTTCAATTTGAAGTGAAAAGTGTTCATATTTTTGGGTCATAGAAAGTGATGGTGGGATTCCATGGCATAGGTGGATAGGGACATGATCTTGAATAGTAGTGTTTTAAGACTCTTATATTCCATCTATTTTTTTAATGTCTCTAATGATGGAAATGTATCTAGAGTTTCTATATTTGGATATAGGGGAGTGTTTTGTGTCTATGTACAACAATCAGTTTCTTGAGGTAGTTCATTTTTTACAAGAGGTGGTGAATAATGGCCTACAAAAATATCAAAATTATCTAAAGGGGTTGTGATTGGATATCAGATCACTATTATTTATACTAAAAATTTCAAAATATGTGGATTTAGTGAAAAGGTCATGATGGAAAAAAATGAATGTGGTAAGAAATGTTGGATATTCCCCTCCTTATTTTCCCTATACTGGAAGCTTTAGTGTAGCACTAGGGAAAAAGTGGAAGTTGTAGGATCGTCACATGAGTGGTGGAGGTGGTTCCAGTTGTAGGCCTCCTCAAAAACACTAGTTACAACTTATAGTGGTTCCTCTAAAATGATATTAGTGTTCCAAGGTAATACACACCCTGAGTTCTTTCCTTTACCTACAAATATGATTAACAGATGGGAACATTATGGTCATCTATAGTGTTTCTATAATGATATGTCTACACCTTGATGTGGTATGGGATCGGCCACTCCAAAGGCTATTTTGGTGCAATCAGATGATTTTAATACTATACGGCTCCATCCATCGGCCACAGAAGTGAGGAAAATTCATACAGTAGGTGAGTTTGCAATTGAGGCAGATTTTGGTCCAATGATGGTGGGAGGAACCATATTTATTGAAGCTCTAGTAGTAGCTTTTTATATGATACTGGTGGTTCCCACTCTTCCATATCTCATCATTTTGTTGACATGATTAACCTTCCAACAAAACTCATATCCATTTTTATAGAGTTATATAAACCTCTTAGGAATAGGAAAGAGCATGGGTTTTGGTGTCCTTATTGTGTGCAATTGATAGATGACACGGAGTTGGCCTGGGTTCTTCTTATTCTAGATCTATATTTGATTTATGTCATCATTAGTATTTATTGGATTTTTTCTAAATATGATGAGGTCTATTTTTATCATTGGCATATCTTATACCTTATGACCGATGAGATCGAAAATGTGCTTTAGGAAGAGTGGGATCCAAGTTCTAGTCATGTATGACCTTCCCACCTAATGATCAGGAGTTTGTTGTCTGCTTTAACAATTGTTCCAAATGATGTATCTTCTATTACAAATATTATTTATATTTTCCGTTAATTTCTTATCATGTTCCAATATGGGATACCTATTGACATAGAGGTATATTTAATGATTTACCTAGTGCCAGAGACATAGACTATATTGAACCCTAATTATCAAATGTCACTAGAGGATCTAAAATAACCCAAGATTCAATTGGATGACTTGGTTGAGAAGGTTTTTGTTCACCCTTGTGTTTCACCTTGGAATCCTCATGGCTCTTTTCCAAAAAGGTGGACAGTTAACTCTTATTTTGAGTGGATTATTAGTTGTTAAACTATGTAATAGATAAGAACATGTATACTTTTACTTGAGTGGATTATTTGTTTGACCAATTGAAAAGGAAAATTTTGTTTTAAAGATCAATATTTTGTTGGTTTATAATCAACTTAGAGTTCGAGACTTTGATATACCTAAACCGACTTTCCAAAGAAGGTATAACCATTATTAATAACATGAGATTCCATTTTTTGATGGAAAATCAAATGTTTTTATGGAATTGATGGATCAAATATTCTATCAGTGTCACGACTCTTTTGTGGTAGCATTCGTGGATGAAATTTTGGTTTATTCAACATCCCATCACAAGAACGATCACCATATGATCTTGGTTTTTGAAATATTCAAAATTCAACATTTTTAAAAGAGATTTTGTGAAATGATACTTATGGATTCAAGAAGTGAATTTCTTAAGGAACATGATTTATGAGAAAGGATTATCAGTTGATCCCGAGGAGGAAAATTATATATTTTCATGGGAATTGCCACAAAATTTCATTGGTATCCAAATATTTCTTGGCCTTTATAGATACCATTAATGGGGTTTCAAGGATTTCTAAAATATAGAATAATATTTTACTACTCATACCATGAAAGGGTTGAAATATACATTCAATTCAAAGTGTCAGCCTTTATTTGATGAGCTGAAATGAATTCTAACATCCGATCCTATTGTGATATTACATGACATCGATAAATGGTATGTGGTTTTATGTTATGGTTTTGGAACTAGTTTTATCTATTTTCTCATGTTAGATGGCCATGTGGTAGTTTATGAATCTCATTATCTTCGAACACATGAGAATAATTACCCCAATCATGATTTCAAGATTTCGATAGTTATACACTCACTTATGTGTTGGAGGAATTATATTTTTGGGGAATGGTTCATATTATTTTTTGACAAAAAGATTTTGGGTTATATATTTTCTTAGAAATAAATAAATATTATATAGAGGTGGTGGTTATAATACATGAATAAATTTGTCTTCAATATTACATGTACCCAAGGTAAACTGATTTTCTTGGAGATTCCCATCAAACAATGTTTTTGAATCAAAGTAAGAGTAGAACCTTATTGGTACTTTTTCTCTGTTGTATGTGGATGTTCTGGAAAATGTTTCATGCATGGTTTTAACAATTTTTTTGTTATCATCATCTATCCATGTGTATATTCTGACGATTCATTAGTAGGATAAAGAGTTTATAGGAATTCAAGGAAATCTAGATAGTGGGGAGAAGAATTCAGGTCGGTATCTCCCCCTCTAATTTTATTATTAGTTTTGGGGATAAATTTATTATCCAATCATATAGGAGATGATTTCTGTTGTTCAATTATCATAGTTCTTAACGGGATATTCATTTGATCACTTTGCAGATGTATAATGACATGTTAGGGTAATTCGTATGTATAGGTATGAAACTCGACATTGCATATTATTTATTACACTTTTACACCATCCAACACATAATGATAGAGATTTTTAAACCATCTATTTTTCTCTAGAATCATCTAGTTATGGTTTTGAGATTTTATGTGGTATTCATGGACATTTTTCCTGGATTACCATGGACTCCCCAATGGAAGAATTCTATCTGGATAGTTATTGATTGGTTGATATAGTTTTCTCATTTTATTTTGATCCTAGACACTACAAAGGATTAAGATATGGGTAATCCATCCATGAATGAAATTGTGATGTTATGTGGGGTATATTCTCAAATTATTTTAGAAAAGGGTCCTAGGTTTCCTTTGAGGTTATTAAAAGGTCTCCAAAAGGTGATGGGAACACATGTATTTTTGATTAAAACTTATCATCCATAGTAAGATGGTTAGATGGAGCATGTTATTCATATTTTGGAGGATAAAATCCATGTCTATGTCTTGGATCTTTCTACATCATGGGAAACCCACCTAGGGAAGGTTATGTTTTCTTATAACAACATTTATCAGTCATAAATCATAATGGATCCTTCATGGATTTTTATGGTCACCCATGCACATCAATTATTTGTTGGGTAGATGGGAGAGAAGCTTTGTTGGTGAAAAAATTTTTGGTTCAAGAGATGTCCAAGAGGATTAATGATATAAAATTATGTCTGGTTACAACATAAATTCAAAATAAGCCTTATGTTGATAAAAAGTGTTTTCCATTGATGTTTTAAGTAGGATAGTAGTTTTTCATGAATTTCTTCATTGATTGGGTCAACATAAACATGCAAAACACGTAAAGTTGGCTATGAGATATATTGGACCACTTATGGTCACTGAATAGATTTTTTTGGGTTGCATAATGGTTGGAATTTCTATTTAAGTTGGCCGAAATTTATATTTTTTTCATGTATTGCAGTTGAGGGAACATCATATCGACCCATATCTCATTATGGTATCAGAAGATATTGAGTTTAGATAGACATTTTTATTTTTGAGAAGCTATTTTGGATCACTGACTCTCTATTGAAAGTCTTCCATGGGAATTCTATTCTGTTGGCCAGAGTTTTATGGTAGCATGGATCATATTCTCATTATACATGGTATTTCGATTCATTGACGAGGTAGCACGGGCCTCCCCACTTTTCTAAAATTCATTATTCTACAAAACCTCATGGGGAAGAAAAATTCTTGTCGTGGGGAGTTTGTAAAATCTCGTTACCTTCTTTCAGGTATTTTCATTCATTTTTCTTATTTGGATTTTTAATTGGGTACATATTAAGAATTTTTACGATAATGAACATTCACTAAGAAAAATTTCATAATTTTCGTGGATGTATGTTTGTTTGAATTAATGGAGTTTCGGTAAAAGTGTGTTAATGGATTTGTGAGGTTCACAACCAGTTCCTTGAACAAAAAAAATATTTTAAGGTTTTTTTAAGAATCTATAATTTTTTCAGTCTTGAAGATAAATACACCCCGTGTTATTAGAGTACAAAACATGTATGCTCAATAGGGAAGATGTCATGAATTTGGTACATATAGGGAAGGAGGTGCACACTGAGTAAATTTTACGCACTATGAATTTTTATAAGATCGGGTTTTAATAAAAATTCATTGGGTTTTTATTGTACCAGGAAAGCGTGGATTACAAAAAGTGTAAAGGGTTTACACATCATGTAACTATAAGTAAGATGGATTTTAGGGTGCTTCATTAGCTTATGTTTTATCTGTTCTTATTCATCCCCCATTTCTCTCAACCTAGATCCCTTTTCTGAAAATTGTTGCAGAATATATTTGTTTTTTATTTATTCATATAGTTATTTATCACCATTTTATTAAGATTACACCTCTCCAGGTGATTGATACATTTTTTATTGTTTATTTATTTGACTGTGGTAGCGTCGTTTCATTGTGTTATCATATCTGTTGATTCATGGTTGTGTTTCTTCTTGATTTTCTCTAGATTCGTTGTGTGATCTCACTGTGGATGTTATTTCTTTATTGGTTATTATGCAGCATGTTTGTTTTCTTGAGGTATGCATTGTTTCCTCTTCTCCATTGATTATTTTGATGAATTGGATAAATTATATGGTGTGTATGTTGATTCTATGGAATCTTGTTTGGTTGTTGGTTCTTACTTGTTGGTGAATTATGTTGTGGGTATGTGAAACTGAGTTTATGGTAGGTGGTTACGTCTTTAGCCTACGCCAGTGAATATCATTCCTCCTATTTTTGATAAATTATTATATTAAATTAAATGGAATAATTGACATATTTTTTCATGTGTGTGTGGAATTGGGTATTTATAAAATATATTCTTCCAATTGTTTTGGTAAATGAAAAAGGGTTTTCATAGCATTGGGAAAAAGTTTTGTGGAATGATTTTCAATGCACTGTTTTATGGAAAAGGTATTGATGAACTAGAATAGAAAACAGAGTACCTGGGAGGCCTTGAGTACATAGGTTGAAGGTATATTAATATATATCATCCTCTATTGGGGTGTTTTATCATGTGGTTTTCCTCTATTCCTTAGTCCTTTTGTTCTAGGGACTTATTATTCCAATTGGTAGGTTAAATATCTTGGTAGTTTCCTGACTCTCTAAAATCGATGCATGTGTCTAGTGGCTTGATTCATACAAAATTTTCTGTCATAGGGATGAGTGTCCTAGCTATCCAGAACTAGTGTTATCCATGGCATGATGTTACCTATAATTTTCTTGGATCATGCTATTTTTTTGTATTTCTATTGATTTGACATGATATGTGATTCATGATTTGGATTTACATGATATATTTGTATTTATATTTGTTTATGAAATGTTTTGAAATTGGTTTATATTATTTATTTGTAAATGTGGAAAAAATTTAAAATAAACTTTTTTTCTATTCTTTTGATGTAAAAACTATTAAACAATTATAATGAATTGTTTTCAGTAATGTTGATCATGCTTGAATTATTTTTGAAGACATGATATGGAACATGTAGGTGAGACCCTACATATCTTATTATCTCACACCATGCATACCCCTTTATCGGTATATAGACCTACTTTTGAATTTCTATTCAAAGAATGGTAAAGAGTTTCACTAAGGCAGAGAGGCTTTTTTTATGATTTGAGTAGCTCATGGTGAGAAGGTGGTAGTATTCCCATTATATCACATGGAGTAGTTTTTTCTTATATTGGTAGTCATATTTTCATGGACCTGTACTTGAATAAGGTTTAAACTCTTGAGGTTTTTGATTTCGACTATTTTTTTAATATAGAATATATTTATCCTCTCCACTTTTGTCTCCCTTGTATATATGTTTAATGTTTTTTAATTTTGTTGGAAAAAATTATTCCCTCTGGTTGTTATTTTATTCTTGGGTGCTACTCACCAACCCATGGGGATCAGGAATGATCTTCGTGTATGTGAAAAATCAGGTTAGATACTAGTTTTAGATTGAGTATGGTATTATTTGTAAAATATAACTAGAATAAAATCCATAATTATTTCATGCCCTAATTACCCAATTCTACATATTGACATATCTAGCATGGGGTGTATTTTTTGGTTGTTGATCATGCCATCTATTGAAGATTAACCAAGATGAGATTTTTCCACTCGTATGAATACTATAACACCTGGTCAATAAAATGACATAAGTTGTAGTGCTTTGTAGCCACACCATGATATTATATATCTTTCAAGATAAGAAACACAATATTTTTTATCTATATGGATGAATGAGATGTGATGTGTTCATCAATCTGAACACTCTGAACTCAGGGAGTTGAGAACAAATGTGTTGGATTTGAGGGATTTACACGATCAATGTAACATGGTCACTTCATGGCTTAAAAATGATAAAAATATTAGAATTCATCTTTTAATATGATTCAAGTACTATAAAAACTATTTAAAACAACACTATGATTGATAACATATGCAACACCAAACTTAAGAAAACATTGAAATATACTTATTTAAATATAACCATTATAACCATGACATTGAATTGGTGGGTATGAATTTGAATTAAAATATTAATAAAAATATATTCATTTTATAAAAGGTAAATATTAATTTATTAATTATTAGGAAATAGGAATTCAATATTTGATAACGTCATATTATTCGTAAAAATTTATTTTCTTAAAAAATAATTTTTATCTCTTTTTATAAGGAACTAACAAGATTAATTTTTTATCCTTTTATAACATTTAGTTGATTAGATGAAATTATTTTTTGGAATCATCATAAAAAATTTATTTTTATTTACATTTATTTTTTATAAATATTGATATTCTAGTGAATACTAAATAATATTACTTTTTGTTGAAAAAATTATATTTATATCAACTATTTAAAATTTACGTTTAGTTATAAAATGGATATAAAGAAAAATTAATAAAATTTTATTACTTATAATCTAATTATATTATTTATAATGAATTTTATAATTGAATATGTATAAAAACATTTATTCACTTAAAAGACATTCTTCTAAAAACCCATGTTTCATTAGATTTTCATGGTTAAAGTTAAATTATATTACAAACATTTTAGGAAATGAATTTGATAAAATAGATACTATATTTATAATAGTTTTAATTAAAATTAGTTAACAATTCGAACATAGTTTTTGGTTATAGTATGTAGTAAAAATTATAAGAACCAATTACCACAGTTTAGGGGAAACAGGTTTATCGGGGGTTAAACTGAAGAGATAAGGGTTAAAATAACCAAAGATATTTATTAATTATTAATTTATAGACATATTTAAACCATATATCATCTAATAATAATTAATATTCCATTTTGAATACATTTTCCCAAAGTAATATATTAATATATTTTATTTTTTAAAACATTCTATGTGTTCCCTCTCCCTCACTTATGAAAAGACACCCCATCTCTTCTCTTATCCACATATTAAGAACCTATTTTTTTAGAAGTAACTGCCAAAATAACTACCTAAAATCTCTAACCACATCCTAAAGGCCCTATTTTTAGCATAAAATTATCTTAGGTAGGATTTATGTAAAAACATAAATTGGATTCCCAATGAATAGGTTTACTTTTTAGCCACAAATATTAATTCTATTTCATCATACACCTCATTAAAATATTATACAACCATGATAAAACCATTAAAATAATTTGTTATATATTATAATATTTTTTATGTCAATGAAATACCATATATCCACCTTATCTTCCCTTAAATGAAAAAATCATCATTCTGGTGTACAATAAATACCCACATAGCAAACTGATGTAATTAATTTTATATCCCCACCTATTACATTTGCATCTGCTGAAATATGATAACATTATCTATGCGAACCTGTTGACAACCACCTCTACGAAGTGAAACAATTCATTTTCCATCACCACATCACATCGATTATATATATTTAATGAAATAATATTATATTTATGATATAATTATAATTATGTAATGGTAAAATAATACTTATCTTTTTTTCATTATGATTATCAAAAAATAGGAACATTGCCTATGAATACGTATGACTTAACATCAATATGATTTTAACATAATTCATTTTTCATATCCATCATTCATGGTTCGATTTAAAATTATAATTGATTTATAAAAATTATACTTTTTTTATGATAATTGTTTTGGATATGATGAAATCATTTCCTGTTTTACTATAGTCATCCTACAAAATTAATTTTAGAAAAATTAACCGAATGGCATAAAATTTTCTTATGTGATCTACATTGATTATGTAAATAAATATAACATAGATGTAAATAAAATAAAATTAATAATAAAATATAAGAGCATTATTAATCAATTAAATAATTAACATACTTTTATTATAAAAGAATATAAATAATGTATATGACAGGTCAGAACTGGGGTAGGATATTTTTTCACAATTTCCACCTCATTAGGCCATATTTAATATTGTTCACCTTTTAAAATTTATATGGTGTATATATTTATTCTTGTAGTTATTTAACCTGAATATATATTTGTTCATGATTATTATTGATTCAATTCACATTAATTTTTTGAATGAAATGTTTAAAAAATGCATTCTTATTTATGGTTTTTATCGGGTATATATTTATTACCTATATTTAATTTTAAAAATTGTCATAAAAAATATTTGTTTATAACAAAAATGATTTATTATATTAATTTTCAATTATACTTGAAATTTTAGATAGTCATAGAATAATTTTTAGATTGCTTTCTCGCAAGGGTCGTTTATAACCTTTTTTTATAAAAATTCAAAAGGAATGTTTTCTTTTTAATGTGTATGACATTAAAAAAATTACCACCACCATATCCATTTAACCCATTTTTTCTTATTCTATATGATCTAAATGATTTTGTAGAAGAACAAAATTATGAAAAATTATTTTAATGGTATCATTTCCATTTTTGAAATTATTTATTTTACAAAAAATCTAATTTTATGATGGTCATCTCTCATTCCTTGATTAATTTTGGACATTACCATTCCATTGAAATATTTACTTTACATTGATCATTTGACATTAAATTTCCCTTATATATATGTATTATTTATATGTATATACCTATTTTATAAACCATATATCATTTCTAAATAAATTTTTTTACTATTAATGTTATTATATTGCATGTGGAAAACATGATAAATCTATATTACATTCTCAATAAAGATATTATTTGATAAGTAATATTTTTAATGAATTAAACTGGTCACTGAATATATGAGGAATTCATTGGGAATATACTGGTGGGTGGGGATCAAAATTATTAGCCTCTCGATGCATTGAAAAGTCTCAGAGACAAACAGGTAAGCTAGCATTAAAAGGGTTCTGGTGTATACATACACATCGATTAAACTATCTTGGAACAACTCTAAGATGGTATAAATAACACGATATCTGAAATAATGTTACACAATATTTACCATTTAAATCCTTAATAATTTAGTTATCATTATCCTTAATATAACTACATTTATAATATCCAGGGACTCATTTGATGCGGGAGTTGTTGGTTAAATGGAATATGTTTTATATTAATTAAATTTCTACATTGATTATTCATTATTGATTAATGATAAATTAAGCTATACATAAATCATACTGAGCATGTTCTCTCATGGTTTATTTTTTTATTTTCCCTAGGAATTGAAGAAGGATATTATGAAAATTATAAATGATGAAAGAATGTTTTTATTCTATGTATTTTTATATTTCCAATGTAATATGATAATCATGTATGTATATGGTTTCCCCAACCTGCTAAACTAATTGATCTTATGAGGTTATATCTCTGGTATCTATGCTAATGTAATAAATTATAAATATATCTAGGTAACTAGATTTTGGGTTATTATAGTTTGTATTATAATATTATTAGTGGAGATAGTGAAAGTTATATTTTAAATAAACATAACTAACATGAAAAGTATGATAATACATTATATTATTTGATAACTTTATCTATTATAGAGATTTTATTTTATGGATCAATATTCATAATTATTATGTTCTAAATCAGTTTATGAGGTTATTAAGTGATGGTTACTAATTAAATAAATGAAATCAGCACCCATAGAAAATGTAGATATTTTACTAAAGAATAAGAAAATATAGATGGAATTGGAACTGATTAGATCATAGCCATATTAGGGATTCTTACATAGTTTATTATGAATAACCATTCTAAAATAGAGTAATATATTCTTCCATAGTTTCATTTTCTTTTTTTGGATCACTTCATGTGATAGAATCCTCAATAATTTAATGGAACTATTAATTTATTGGTAGTTGTGAAATTGCTTATGTCTCTCCAAATGATATTCCTCACTTTAGGAGGAAATAAAAGTGAAAAATGTATTCTAGAAGTGTACTATTTTAGAGGATATATATAACAATTGTGATCATTAATTAAAAACACAAAAGAGGATAAAAATATATATTGTTTGGAATGGAGAACATTTATTGTGATTTTACTAGATAAATACATCTCCTGGAAAAAACAAGATAAAATGGAAAAGAAGTTATTCAATTTAATGAATAAAATTGAAGAAAGTCTGGTATATTATGATGATCACTTTACAAGATTTCTTCGGAATAAATCACAAGAAATACTTCATGTAAAAAAATTATTGACCATTTCTTTGATGGGGTTAAAACAAGTATTCAAAGGGAACCAGTTTCGAAAAAAAATTTATCATATAACAATATAGTACATGTTCCATTGAGACAACGTATGAATTTTCTTGATTCTATACCATTAAGAGAAATATAAATAAAAAGAGGTTATCTATGAAACTATCAAATTGTAATCCATCAAATAATAATAGTAAAAAGAACAAATTTCCATCATTTGAAAAATGTAGAATGAAATATCCTAGAAAATTCATGAAGATATTTTTTCACAATTTTAGAGATTAAGGTCATATAGATATTTAATATAAGAGAAATAAATATGAAAAATATTATCTAGTGTTTTATCTGTAAATAGATGTGGAATTATTCAAACCATTTTCTAACGAGTTAAGGAAATCTAATACAGAAGTGGCCAATGGGAGAAATAAAAGATTATGTAATCACTATAAAAAAGGTTAATGTTCATAATGATATGGTATATCAAATATTTTATTTCTGATAATTCTCTATTTTATTTTGTATTTTTGAACACATTTATATATACCCTATTTTATATCTAAATTATATTTTCCTTAACACTATATCAATAGATTTATCAATCAGAACTCTTATTGGAGATGTCATCTCTATAAGGTTGGGCCTATCAATTCCCTTTATGACACATAAACATTCCATATTTGTATAAATTATTATTATAACTATATTTTATTTGTAAATAATCCTTGGTTTATATTTAATATAAATTTATTATGTTTTTTCTAAATATAAGAAAATTATGATTCATAATATGTATGTAGGGTTCCTTGTCCTTAGAGGGGAGAATTCATCATTTGAGTCATTTAAATATTCACAACTATTATATCTTTTGATTGATATTCATGTGGAAGAAGAGAAGTCACAATCTATGAAGGTAAAAGGTAATCTTCAAAATAATTATGTAACTATTATACCAGAATACATTGATGTATTCCCTAAGGAATTACTTAATGATCTATTAGAGACTGACGTTGATTTTTCCATTGATTTAATACCAAATGTAATGCCTATATAATAGACTACATAAAAAATGGATACTTTGGAATTAATGGAGTTAATGAAAAAACAATATCAGTTACATGAAATTGAATTTATATTCCATAATTTTTCACCTTGGGCAGACGATATTATTTTCATTAATAAGAATGGTGAAAATAAGAGGCTTTGCATTTATTATATGTAAATATATTCTTGTATGATAATTGATATGTATTATATACCTCACATTGATGAATTATATGATCAACTTCATTAAGCTCAATATTTTAAAAAAATTTAACATTATTATGGGTATCATCAATTGCGATTAAAGAAGGTGCTTTTTAGAATATAACATTTCATATCGTTTATCATCATTACATGTTTATAGAAATTACATTTTGATTGAATAATGAAATATTTGTTTTTATGGATATATTAAATAAAATATTAAATGAATATCTTGATAAATTTATTTTAGAATTGATTGATGATATATTTGTGTATTCTAAATGTTATTAGGACCATAAAAATAACATAAATATTATTCTTGATACTATTTGAAGAAAAATATTTATATGATATATTTAGAAAGTGTCAATTATGGGCATAGAAAAATTCTTTTCATGTATATGTTTTATCCAAATATGGAATCATAGTTTATATTATGAAGATAATTATAGTAAAATAATGAAGTAACCAATGAACATAATCATGGTATGGAACACCGTCTTTTTTTGTAGATCAGTTTCAATGTTTTTTTTTCAAAAACATGATTTATTCAATATCTCATTTAAATATCTTACTCGTAAAGTGGTTTAGGCAACATAGATAATGTAATATGAGGATGTTTTTAATGAATTTAGAAGGATATTGGTTAATGATTCTATTTTGAATCTATCATTGGAAAATATGGATTTGTGAAATTTAGTGATGTATATAAGAAGGATCATTATGGTATCCTTATGCAGAATGATAGATTTATTTCTAGTGTTTCAAGGTTGTTAATTACTCTTGAACATATCTATCAAAATGATGATATTGATATTTCATACATTTTTTCTTATTTTAAAATATTGAGAAATTATTTCTATAGTTAATGATGTGAGACATAATCAGTCTAAAGACCCTTAAATACATTATTCCATAGTAGGTTCTCAACATGATTTTTTTAAAAGGTTTTGGCGGAAGCCTCATTTATTATTAAAGAAATAAAATACCTCTTTAACTGGGTAGAGGGAGACCCATTACATATCTCGAAGTTCCAGTGGACATTTATCCAATTACATGGCCCATAAGCCCAAATTTATGGCCCAAGGATCATTCTATGAATAGTACTGCTACAGTACCCACCTATTATAGTCCTACAAAATACCCGCCGCTTCTACAGATCCCTACTGCCACTACAATGGCCTACCTCCACTACAATGTCGTCACTGCTACAATACTACTACAATAGCATGCACCCAATGACTTGAGATATTCAACAATTTGGATTACTCAATGCACTACCTCCTAAGGATTAAAAATATGGTACCATATTTGTTGAGAAGTAAAGATCATGTTGTCTTGACCAAAATAAGGATTGGGAGTGACCTTGTTATCATTTATTTTTTTAATATGAAAATGAAAATATTTAATAATGGGAAAACATCCCCCATTTCAAATTATTTTGAAATAATCTTAATTAGAAATGATAAAAAGTTATCAGCATGGTGTTATGAATCATCAAAACAAAATTAAATCCATTAGTGATATGAAATTGGAAGATATCATATATGAAGATATAATTTTCGAAATATTGAAAGAGATTATATAATCTATATGTAATTCATATTAAAATGGAATTATTAGATGATTCTTATAGCTCAAACATCTCTATAGGCCATGGTAACACCAATATGTATAGAGATTAGATAGAATATGTTTTGTGGGAAAATATTAGGTGGAAAATTGATGTTTATGTGTCAATATGTTGTGGTTTTAAAAAAGTGAAGTTAGGGAGATAAAGTCCAAGATGAGTCATGAAGGCTATACCTATTATAACATAAAAATAGTATGACATTACTATGAACTTTTTCACTCGATTACTGATGACTCCATGAATGAATGATTTCATATTTTTTTTGTTGGTTGTAACAGAAAATATTCATATCTCCTCACTATATAAGAATATTTACATATTGATAAACATGGAGAGATTTATATTAATTAGTATTTAAGAGTTCAGAATTCACCCCATTCAATTTTTTTTATAACAGTGACCACTGATTTACATAAAAATGATGGAAAATACTTTAGAAGGATCTTTATACTATGAATCACTTTTTCTGGACCTATCATCCTCAAACAGATGGGTAGTTAAAAAAACAATTGAAACATTCTAATATATTTTTATTTTATGATTACATTACTTTCATTTTATATGGGATCAATATTTAACTCTTGTATAATTTTTATATAACAATTATTTCCATTCAAGTATTAAAATGTATCTATATAAATCATTATATAGAAATAGATGTCATACTATAACATGTTGGGAAGAATTTATTGAATTTAAGCTTTTATAACTATAACTTATTAAGGATACAACAAAATGGGTAATGGTTATTCAGAATCATATTATAGAAACAAAATTATTTCAAAAGATTTATGAAGATAACCAAAAGAAATATTTTTTTATTTCAAGAGAATGATCATTTATTCTTGAAAATATCCCCATGAAAGAGTATTACAAGTTTTAGTAATAAGGGAAAAATATTAAAAAGATATATATTAGCTTTTAACATTTTAGAAAGAATTTGATTTGTGGATACCCAAATAGAAATTCCACCTCGCCTCTCTAATGTGAAAGATATATTCCATATCTATTTGTTAAAGATGTATATTATAGACCCAACACATGTTCTCACCTATTATGTAATTGATATAGAACCGGATACATCTTACCGTGAAGAGGCAATCCATATTATTGAAACAAGAGGGAATGTGTTGACTATTAGTACGACTTGACTAGTAAAAGGACTTTGGAGAAATAAGAAATTTGGGAAAGCAACATGGGAACGTAAGTGTGTTTTGAAGAAGAAAAACCCTCATTTTTTTGTAAGGTAATATCCCTGAAAATTTTATGATTTTTACTTTATATAAGATGTACTTATTTAATATATAGATATTTTAAAAGAACATTATGTTTTATAGAATATACAATATGCAACACTGAGTTTATGTGAACTTCTAAATAGTATCACATAAGTATGAAAATTATAACCTATCCATTGAATTGAAAGGTATAAATAGGAATAACCATGTTATGAAATATATGTTAAGTTAATAATCCATAAATAAAATAATTTATTAATTATTATAAAATAATCACTAATTTTTTAGTAAATACTTATTATTCTACAAAAAATATTTTTGCTTCAAAAATTAATATTATTACTTTTGCTGAAAAACTAATATAATTAATTTTTTATACCAATTTTATAAATTGAATTTTATAAATTGAAATTAATTTTTTATATCAATAAAACAAAATTTTATTAGGTAAATGTTTTTTCATGTGTCTGAAAATATTGATTTTCCAATGAATATTTAAAAGTAGTGGTTTTTATTGATAAATGTATTTTTTTCAATGATTTAAAATGATCCATTAATTATTAATAGGTTTTAATTTTTTTTGTTAAATTATATTATTTTTATTCTTATTGTGTTATTCTAAATTAATTTTATGCTTTAATTTTGAATAAAAAAATATTATACCTAAAAATACTTTCTTCTGAACGAACATTTTTGTCACATTTTCAAGTTTAAATTTTTATTAAATTATACCACATCTATGAATTTAATATGATAAAATTTAATCAATAATTTTAAAAGTAACAATTTATATTTGGTAATAGGTTAAACTTAGCATTTGGAAAATATAAATATAAAAAAATAAAAAATCTATTACCATGTTTAGGTGTAAAATAGGGTTACCGAGGGTTAAATTAAATAGATAAAACTTAAACTAAACTAAATAAATTGAATAATTTTTATTTTCTACATTTATTTTGAAAATTTATCATAAATTATTTTTTAATTGTATATTTTTATTCCATTTTAATTGAGTAGTACATTAATATATTTTATTATTTTTTGATGTTTCAAGTGTGTCATATCACCCACTTATAAATGTATACCGCCTCTATTATCTTATGACCACCTCATGAACATTTTTGATTAGAAACTAATTATTCATATACCTTCTTTTAATCCTTCCCAATTTTATACAGTCCCTGGTTTGATCATAAAACCATACTCTGAGGTATTTAGGTATAAAACAAATAAGGATTCATAACGAAGAGGTATAGTTCTTAACCATGAATTTTCATTTTATTTATTATTCGCCACCTTAAAATATTCTTAAATAAAAAATAAATAATAAAAATAATATATTCAATATATTGAGATGTTATTATTTTATTATAATTACCTATATCCATCGTATCTTCCATCAAACAAGAAAACAAATATCATTCATGTGTACAGAGGACCACCACCTCACAAACTAATGTAATTAGGATTCCATCACTTCCTATAAAATATGGTTATAATTTTGAATTTAAAGTATATATATGATATTAATTTCATATTTATCATCCCAAAAAAATAATTTATCATATATTTTAGTATTTTTCATTCATTGAAAAATTATAATTTTATTTGTGCATATGTGTGGACTATCACCTCCATGATGTGATGTGATTCATTTTTATCACCACATCACATTAATGATATATATAAATTTATTCAAATAAATAATATATACTTTTTTATGTAATTATAATTCTTTTAAAATAAAATAATACTTACCATATTCCCGTCATGATTTTTGAAAATGGAAATGTTGCATGTGCGTAAGTAAGGCCTACAATCATCATAGTAATAATGTAGTTCTATTTTCATAACCATGTTTCAGGGTTCAATTTGAAATTATAATTATTGTATAAAAATGATAATTTTTTAATTATTATTATTTTTAGATTATATAATAATGTTCTATTTTACCATAGTCATCCTCCCGAAGTCATTATCAACATATAAACCCAATATCATCAAAACGTTCGATATGTACTTAGTTGATTATATAAATAGATCTAAAAGTGAAATAACAAAAATAAAATGAATTCTAAACTTGAAAAGTTTCTTAATAATGTTAATAATAATAAAATTTTATTATTTTAGAAGATAAAGAATATATGTGATTTGTCAGACCTGATGTAATGGATTTCATCTTAATTGCAACTTTATTGATACATATTTGGTATTATGAACCTATCAAGTTCTATATCGTGTATATACCACAACTTTTAGATATATTAGATGAATAAATATTTATTATTTGTTATGAATGATTAAATTTAAATTACCATTTCACAAGGAATGTTTAAAAGAAAATTTTACCTCATTTATCTTTTTTATTATGTATTTACTTCCTTGTCCATAATTTTAAAAATTATTTTAAAATATACCTTTTTATTAATTAAACGATTTATGAAGAAATAACGAATTTGTCATTGAATTTTAATTGGAGTTAGAAGGACTATTTATAATATTTTTCCTTAAAAAGTCATTTTAATCCCTTGTTTAATATGTCAAATGAATTTTTTTCTTTTTTAACAAATATGACTTTTACAGAAATTACCACCACCATTAATGTTTTACATCATTTTTCTTATTATAAAATATTTAAGTTATTTTTCAAATATTGTATTTATAAAAAAGTATTCTAATAATTTCATTTTATATCAATAAATTAATTTACATTACTTCAGAATCTAAATTTTCTAATGGTTATCTAATATCCTATGATTAATTTTTTAAAAATAAATTTCTTTTTGAAACATCATCTTTTGTTTGATCATTAGACATTAAATCTATATCATGTATCCATATTATTTATCAAGTATATACCTATTAATTTAATCTTATATCATTTATATATACAATATTTTACACTAAAATTTATTCAATTAACTTGAAAAAATTTGAAAATATGTTCTTTTTATTCAGTATATATATTTTTTAATAAGGAATATTATTTGTGAGATAAATTTTTCATACAATATATTAGTATTTCTTGGGATCTTCAATGATGATTAAAGCCAAGAATTATATACCCCCTAGATGCATCGACATGTCTCATGAGACAAATAATTATGTTCGGATTAAATGGGTAATGGTGTATACCCACCGATCGATTAAATTGTAACACCCCAAGCTTCCATGGTACGCTTCACTTTGATTAATAGAGCAGCGTGTGTTGTACGCAACTTCAAGATTCTAACACAACGCGACAAATCAATGTAGCTGATATGAATAGTAACACCAACTTTTTGAAAGTATATAAATTTTATATTTCAAAATGGACTTCATTTTTGGATTCAAAATCTCAAAATTAGCCTATGTTAAATTTTTGGTATTTTTCTGAGAACATCCAATTTTTTATGAATAGTGAAAAAATACATAAAAACCACTTTTTTAATAAATAAATTTATATTGATTAATTATACTATTTATTGGTTTTAAAATATAATAAGAATATAATTTTACCATTTTATCCAATGGTGGTCATTAAAATTAATTTCACTTTGAAATTGGACATAATCAATTGCCAATCTTTTGATTGATTTTGTTTCCCAAAAACACGCTATTTGTTGAGAAAACGTGAATTAATTATTAAATTAATTAATTCAACTTATATGTTTTGAATTTTTTAAAATAGAAATCATTTTTGAATTAATAATATCAAATATATCATGGGGTTAATTTCTCGAATGTTTCTGAAAAACATCAATTATTGATGAATAGTGAAACCACTAAGTGGTAGTTAAAAAACTAATTTTTCGTTTAAATGAAAATTGACCACTTCTGTGAATTGAATTTAAGAAACCCGACATAAATGGTATTCATTAGTAAGTAAAATTTGGTTCAATGGGATAAAAATAATTTTTGGTGAATAGTAACTTTTAAGTTTTATTAATCGCGATTAAAGGTAATTAGTGTAATTTAAGTTAAATATAATGTTATAATAATATGGAATTACCTTTACACTTATCCTACCCTTATTTTATGAGTCATTTCCGACCAATAAAATCCATGGTTCAACTTGGGGACCCCATGGATCCACTTGGGTAAAAAAATGACATTAATAACTTTTTATTTAAAGTAAAAATAAAATTGTCACAAACATGTGTTGTTTTACTAAAACAATTATTAAATGGGGTTATATAAGTTAACCTTTAGACTATAAATATTCATTGTAAATATAAAATGATTTCCTACATAATGGTAGTTTTTTTTATAATTTTTAGAAATTAAATAAATAAATTTATTTATAACACCATGATGATGCAGCGATTACCTCATTAATGAACAATTTAAATAAAATGAAAATATAATGTAAAATCTAAGACATAAAATTGTCTAAAGCCTATTTATGGGTGTATTTTTAATCCTTATCACCTCATCCTAGAAATATTTAACTGTTGGACCTTTAAAATCTGAAACTCATTATATAATAATGTAACATTTCTTGACATTCCAAGAGTGCCCCTCCTCTCCTCTTATAAAAGGCCCCCACCTCTACCACCATATTCATACCTTAAAATCCATTTGGTTGGGCCAAAATCTGTCCAAATACTCTCTCAACTTCTGTCTCTTACTCCTAGAACCCTCAATTTTGGCTAAAGTCTTCCCAAGTAAGCCTTTGGCTCAAATCAAAAAGTGTTACCCGATTTTTAGGTAATGTCTTCACTTGTGTTATTTTGTTTTATTTTCCTTCTCCAACTCCCTAAACTATTTTTATTCCTTTATTTTGTAAAAAAACAAGAATCTTCAATATACTATGATGATGTTATGATAAGGATCCGTGCTACACATACACACACCTCCGTCTAATGGTTAAATGACATATTGTTTCTGTGGATGGAGAATTTCCGCCTCACGAAACGATGATTGTTCAATATTATTTTAACACCATTCATGGTTTCCATTAGGATATCCCCTTATTTATATAAGATATATATTATGTTTATTTTTTCCTTATGCTTATGTATTTTTCGTTTTTGGCATAACTTTATGGATTCCCTTATGGGTAAACGCGATATCATCATTTTAGGAAGTGCGGACTACCGCCCCCTCAAAGTGATTTGATTCGTTAATTCCATATGTGGGACGTATAAAGTATGGAGTTAATGGTAATATATATGATATTATACTATAATTATGATATACCTTTTTATCATTATGAATTCATTCCATTAAATAAGAAATATAAATTAAAGTAGCGTTTATGAATACATACGGCTTACCGTCTCCATAAATGGCACATTTCATTTCTTACATCTAAATGTTATGTAATATTATAAATGCATGTGTATACTGGATATATATGATATATATGATATCTATGTCATGAATATAATTCTGTATATAATATATAATTAACCACAATTAACAACTTGTAATTATAAGGAGTTTATTTTTGACACAATTATCCATGATCGACAAAACGACCGTTATTAACTTAAATAATTACATAATGTTAATAACATGGTAATAAGTGATATAAATGGAATAAAAAACATGAAAAAGGTTCTTAATAAATTATAAATTAACACTGGTTTATTAATCAGGAGATTAAAGAACGATCGAGTCAAGTCGGACACGAGGTAATGGAACTTCTTAACCCAATTCTCATTCTTTGGTTTTAACTAATCTTTCTTATTTATGTTGTTCGTTGATTATGTGTGAAATTAATTTTTATATCTTATCATGTATTTATACATTATTTATGTGAGCTTATAGTGAATACACATGAGTGGTCTATTTTATTTACAAAATGATCTTTGTTAGGGACTTCGTCTCAATCTCCTTTAATTGAGGCATATTTTGTCTTATACACATCTTTCTTTTATACAGTGTATAAACACCTTTGAATTTTATGTTTATTCTAAAAGGAATCTTTTTTATACGAAGCGTTTAACTAAATGTCAAAAGGGAATGTTTTTTTTCGTACGTATGCGCCGACAACGACTTCTCTTCCGCTGTGACCATTATTTGAGTTTCGGCTTCCTCTACATGCCATAACATTTTTTTAAAATGTAAAATAAATACCATGTTTTACTTTTATTTTGGTATTGAAAATGGTTTTGATAATTTTTTTATTATATTAATTTGTTTTATTGATATCATGTGATTGAAATGTGGAAATGTTATGTTTCCTTTATGCATGTTTTATGTGATATGATTATGTTATGGTTTATGATATGTTTAATAATTTTCATATAATGATTGCATTGGACTTAATAAGTGACGGGTGGAGCCCGTTATAGCTCCTCGATGCATTGGTAGGTCTCATGAGACAAACTAGTGACTTGGCACGAGGCCTTGATAAAATCTTATTTGTAGTCTTGTCACGAGGTGTTGGCTACGTGGTTATGATAGGCTGGCATTATACATTCCATCATTATGAAAGTGGTTATTGATATTGAATGTGATTATTCGACTAGTAGAATATCCATGTGAATAAGTAAATGGAATTATGTCATTTTATTTTTCCCATATTATGCTAAAGTTCAAGTTTAAAAGACTTGTTTTAGTTATACATTTCCTTAAGTGTTTATGTTTATTTATGAATGTTTCTGCTGTATTGTTATCCTTACTAAGAATCTGAGCTCACCCCTTTCAATGTTTTATTTTCCCAGTATGAGAAGAAATATTTTACGATTGACCTAGAGGGATAGTCTGAAGGGGATATGAATGTGGACTATGGGGACAAGATGTTGTTGTGATTTTTCACTTTATGATCTAATGTAACATTTATGAATGTATCTAGTGTTTCCAAGGCTACTAAACTAATCGGCCTTTCGAGACGTGGTCTTTTGGAATCATGCCAATGTTACGTAATAATGCACCGACTTTGGGTAACTAGGGTCGGGGTGTTACAGTTGGTATCAGAGGCAGATTATTACTAACCTTTTAAGATATAATTAGATAAACTTTGATTAGAGCACAAAGCCCTAAGATAGACTTTGTGGATTAGTATAGATGAACTTCCTAGAATTTTTGTATTATAGAGTTTTTATGAGTTTTCTGACCAATACATCCCTGTCTGGATACGAGCAGGTAGAGGCGGCTCTGGCACAAATGTACCTAGGGGTAAAACCCAAAAACACCGCATTAAGCTAGACTCGAACGGGAACTGGTGCATGACAATGAGCCTTGCTGCACTCTTGTTTACGACACTCATGGGGGATATGCATAGGATAATTCTTATTTTCTTTACAAACCATTATGAAGGGTTTATGAGTATATACATCCTTAAAAAAACATTTTTATGATTATGGATTATATCTATAAACCGTTCAATTTATGTTAAGAATTTTACAAGTATGGAATTATGTATTTTGATTCATAAACTGATCTAGTTTAGGCCAATGTTTAGAAATGGCGCCTAGTGGAAGGAATGAAAACTGTAATAATGCACGCACTCCATGTTGGGATTTCCCTCATGCTCAAGATAATTATAGTGGAGTTGGTGATACAACTGGTGCTGATCAACATATCACCATACTAGGGAAACCCACTCAGGTTATGAAAAATAACCTTACTCGTATGAAGCACCCTGATCCACAACATGTAGGATCAATGATAGACCGATTCATGAGGAAACAACCACCAACATTCAATTGGAGTACAAATCCCTTAGAAGCTGAGAAATGTAAAAATTCCTTAGAGAAAATATATCATTCCTTAGGGAGTAGTGAAAGGGAAAAGGTTATCATGGAAGTTTACCACCTCACTGGAGATGCTGATCAATGGTGGTCATTGATTCAAAACACAAATGAATATGATGAAGTATCAAATTTTTTATGGAGGGAGTTCAAAAATATTTTCTTAGAAAAATACTTTCGTCGTGACCATTGATTAGATATGGAAAGGCAATTTCTGAGTCTGGGACGAAAGGAAGATGGGAATGTCGCAAAGTATGAGGCCAACATTAAAAGATTAGAGAGGTATACTGCAGATTGTATACGTAACCGAAGAAGTAAGATTGATCGTTTATTTTATGGGTTTAAAATATTTCTCCGTCAATACTTAGTCTCACAATCTTTCTCGTCATATGAAAATATAGTCTTGTGTTCTATCAAGAAAGAAAAGGATTCTCTAAATCTTATGACAAGAAAGTAATGCAAGAGAAGAATATAATTGTGGAACAAGACACTGATAATGGGAAAAAGGGAAAGAAGGATTTTATATTATGAGATAATTGTGGGAAGAATCACCCCGGTACTTGCCTAAAAGGAATGGGAGTTTTTTATAAATGTGGAGAAAAAGGTCACCAGGCTCGTGATTGTAAAGGAAAGAAAGAGGATATCAATGTTGAATTCTACAATTATAGAGAAATGGGGAATTATGCAAATAAATTCCCTCAGTTCCAAAGAAAACCTACTTCAGAAAAGGATAAGGGATCAAGGACAATCTAATGTTGTTACTACAATTGAAGTGCAATAATTAATGTATTGGTGCTTTTGGACTCAAGGAATATATTCTGGTTATAAGAATAATGCGATATATATAAGTATTTTACTACAATACATTTTATTTTCCTTAAGGATTCAATATGATGAAGGTAATCATATTTTTAGTATGTGACAATAAGAGAAAATTTACTTTATTTGGGGAATCTGATGTTACAATTGATTTTGGAATTTTGAGACCTTTTGGAAAATGTATGGACATAAGTATTTTGGATAACTATAAAGGCTGGAATGGACTAAGTTGAACTTTGGATTGTTTTGTTTAAGGTAAAAACATTTTTGAGGATTATTTTTTTAATATTATAATACTATAGTTTGGGGAAAATGATAACCTGCAGTTTGGGGGATAACCCATCTCCTCGAACAAAGCAGCAGGAATCGAACCCACAACCACAGTGCGACGGGCCTTTATTACCTTCCACTAGCCTATAGGAAGTCCTGGTTATTACAAAATAGTTTTCCTAATCTAAATGGTATGTGTAAATATTTGGAATCAAGTACGATTAAAATAAATATAATATTTTTGAGTTCTATTATCTTTTTGAGGGAAAGATGAGTTTTTGGTAAAAATTAGTTGAAGGTTGAAACTCTACTTTTCACGTATATATTTATATATATATATACCTCTCTCTTATTCTTTGAATAAATTAATTCTTAAACTTTTGCAAAGGGATATTTAAAAAAATGTGTTATCCTAATACCTTATGTTTTTTTGAACTAATGATATTTTAAATCACCATAGATTGAAGGCTTTGAGGCCCTCAATTTTACACAAGTTTGTGATTGATGACCTCAATCACTCCCTACAAATATTTAAGTTTTTCCTCCAATTATATGTCCCTAATTTCCTCCAATGTTCTCTTAATTGAGATCATAATTTGGTGGTGACTTTTTCATTTCCCTTTCCCTCTTATTAAGGGTAAATTTTATTAACCTTATTTCCGATGTGGGTTTTCCAGAAATGTATTTTCTATTTCCAACCTTTTATTTTTGAAGAAAAATTTCAAATTGAGAGGACAGAATTTATTAAAAGAGGGTAAAATTTAACACCCCAAGCTTCCATGGTACACTTCTCTTTGAATAATATTGTAGTGTGTGTTGTACGCAACTTCGAGATTCTAACACACCGTGACCAATCAAAGTAGTCATTATGAATAGTAATACCCACTTATTGAAATTATATAAATTTTATATTTCAAAATGGAATTCATTATTGGATTGAGATTCTCCAAATTAGCCTATGTTGAATTTTTAGTATTTTTCTGAGAACTTCCAATTTTTGATGAATTCTAACAAAATACTTAAAAACAACTTTTTTAACAAAAATAATTTATAGTGATAAATTATACTACATAGTGGTTTTAAAGTCAAATTAAAATTTAATTTTACCATTTTATCCAATGGTGGTCATTAGAATAAATTTCACTTTGAAATTGGACATAAACAATTGTCAATCTTTTTATTGTTATTGTTTCCCAAAAACACGCTATTTGTTGTGACATCGTGAATTAATTATTAAATTAATTAATTCAACATATATGATTGGAATTTTTTAAAAACATACATCATTTTTTAATTAGTAATATCAAATATAGCTTAGGGTGATTTTTTTTTTGTATTTTTCTGAAAAACTTCAATTTTGGATGAATAGTGAAACCACTAAGTGGTAGTTAAAAAAATAATTTTCCGTTAAAATTATATATTACAACTTCTGTGAATTGAATTTCAGAAATCCAACATACATGGTTTTCCTTATTAAGTAAAATGTGGTTCAATGGGATGGAAATAATTTTTTGTGAATAGTAACTTTTAAGTTTTATTAATCACGATTAAAGGTAATTAGTGTAATTTAAGGTAAATATAATGTTATAATAATATGAAATTACCTTTACACATGTCCTACCCTTATTGGATGAGTCATGGACGACCAATACCATCCATGGGTCAACTTGGAGACCCCATGGATCCACTTGGGTAGGAAAATGACATTAATAAACTTTTATTTAAAGTAAAAATAAAATTGTCACAAACACATGTTGTTTTACTAAAACAATTATTAAATTTGGTTTTATAAGTTAAAGTTTCGACTATAAATATTAATTGGAAAGATAAAAAGATTTACTACATCATGGAATTTTTTTTATAATTTTTAGGCATTAAATAAATAAATTTATTTATGACACCATGATGATGCAACGATTACCTCATTAATGAACGATTTAAATAAAATTAAAAGATAAGGTGAAATATAAGAGTTACACTTGTCTAAAGTCTATTGGATGGGTTTATTTAGAACCCTTATCACATTATACTAGAAATATATAATTTTGGTACCTTTAAAATTCGAAACTCATTATATAATAAAGTAACATTTCTTGACTTTCCAAGAGTGCCACTCCTCTCCTCTTATAAAAGGCCTCCGCCTCGACCACCATATTCATAATTTAAAAGCCATTTGGCTTAGCTAAAATCTGCTCAAATACTCCCACAACTTCCCTATCTTACTCCTAGAAGCCTCACTTCGGGCAGAAGTATTCCCAAGGAAGCATTTGCCTCAAATCAAAAAGAGTTACCCGATTTTAAGGTAATGTTTTCACTTGTGTTATTTTGTTTTATTTTCCTTCTCCAACCCCCTAAAATCTTTTTATTACTTTATTTTGTAACAACACCAGTATCATAAATATACTAGTATGTTTTTATGAGAAAAATTATAGCTACACTTTCACACACCTCCGTCCAATGGTTAAAAAACATATTGTTTTTGTTGATGGTGAATTTTCGCCTCATGAAACGATGATCGTTCAATATTCTTTTAACACCTTTCTTGGTGGCCATTAAGATGTCACTATATTTATATATGATATATATTATGTTTATGGTTTCCTTATGCTTCTGTATTTTTCATTTATGACATACCTTTATTGTTTCCATTATGGGTAAAAATGATATCTTCATTTTAGAAATTGCAGTCTACCGCCCCTCAAAGTGATTTGATTCGTTAATGCCATATATGGGACGTATAAAAGATGGAGTTAATGATATTATATATGATATTATACTGGAATTATTATATACCTTTATATCATTGTGAATTAATTCCATTAAATACGAAATAGAAATGAAAGTAGCGTTCATACGTACATACGACTTACCGTCTCCAGGAACGGTGCATTTCATTTCTTACCTCTAAATGTTATGTAATATTATAAATGAATGTGTATACAGGATATATATGATATATATGATATCTACATCATGAATATAATTCTTTATATAATGTATATTTTAACATAGGAACAACTTGTAATTATAAGGAGTTTAATTTTTACTCAAGTACCAATGATCGCCAAAACGACCGTTATTAACTTAAATAATTACATAATGTTTATAACATGGTAATAATTGATATAAAAGTAATAATGAACTTGAAAAAGGTACTTAATCAATTAGAAATTAACTCTAGTTTATTATTCAAGAGATTAAATAACGATCGAGTCAAGTCGGACAGGAGGTAAGGGAACTTCTTAACCCAATTCCCATTCTTTGGGTTGAACTTATCTTTCTTATTTATGTTGTTCTTTCATTATGTGAGAAATGAATTTTTATATCTTATCATGTATTTATACTTTATTTATGTGATCTTATATTGAATACAAATGAGTGATCTATTTTATTTACAAAATGATCTTTGTAAGGGACATCGTCTCAATCTCCTTTCATTTAGGCATATTTTGTTTTATACCCAACTTTCTTTTATACGGTGTATAAAACCCTTTGACTTTTACGTTTATTCAAAAGGAATAATTTTTATACGAAGTGGTTTACTAAATGACAAAAGTGAATGTTTCTTTTCGTACGTATGCGGTGACAATGACTTCTCCACGGTTGTGACCATTATTTGAGTTTTGGCTTCCTCTATAAGCCATAACTTTTTTTAAAATGAAAAATAAATATCATGTTTTACATTTATTTTGGTATTGAAAATGGTTTTGATAATGTTTTGATTATATTAATGTGTTGTATTGATATCTTGTGATTGAAATATGGAAATTTTATGTTTCCTTTATGCATGTATTATGTGATACGATTATGTTATGGTTTTTGATATGTTTAAACCTTTTGATATAAGGAATGCATTGGACTTAATAAGTGACGGGTGGAGCCCGCTATAGCTCCTTGATGCATCAGTAGGTCTCATGAGACAAACTAGTGTCTTGGAACGAGGCCTTGACAAAATCTTATTTTTAGTCTGGCCACAAGGCCCTAGCTACGTGGTTATGATAGTCTGGAATTATGCATTACATCATTATGAAAGTGGTTATTGATATTGTATGTGATTATTCGACTATTATAATGTCCATGTTAATAAGTAAATGGAATTATTTCATTTTATTTTTGCCATATTATGCTGAAGTTCAAGTTTAAATGACTTTTGTTTTCTTTATACATTGCCTTAAGTGTTTTGGTTTATTTATGAATGTTTCCGCTGTATTATTATCCTTACTGAGCATTTGAGCTCACCCCTTTCTATGTTTTATTTTCCCAGGATGTGAATAAATATTTTATGACTGACCTATAGGGATAGTCTGAAGGGGATATGAGTGTTGACTATGGGGACAAGATGTTGTTGTGTTTTTTCACTTTATGATATAATGTAACATTTATGAATGTATCTAGTGTTTCCATGGCTACTAAACTAATCGGCCTTTCGAGACTTGATCTTTTGTGATCATGCCAATGTTATGTAATAATGCACCAACTCTGGGTAACTGGGGTCAGGGTGTTACATAAATGATCAGGGAAAAATGATTTAATTGTATATATATATATTGATTTCTAATATCATGAATCCAATGTTAAATATCAATTTATTGAGAATTCAATTATAATTATTTAGGATATGACATTATTGATGTTATCCATGGATGCATTTTTTGGTCAAGTTAATGATTATATTGAATTTGTTTTTAGTTATTGACCATTCAATATTGATTATTCCATATTGATTTATGACAGCTTTTGATATAGATAACTCTTAAGGGGAATCTGATCTCACCCTTTAATTTTTTCCTTTCTTCATGATATTTTGAAATATATTATAAATAATATAATGGATTCTATAATGTTTTTATAATATGTATTATTATATTTACAATGTAATATGGTAATCATGTATGTATATGGTTTTAAAATAGTAATAATATAATTAATATTGCATGGTGTGATCCATTGTATCTATACCAATGTAGTAATGTAGACACCATCTATATGTTCCTGGAGTTGGGGTTATTAAAATTCAGACAAGTTGACACTGGTAGAGAGGTAAATGTGTTTGATGAATATCAATATAGGTCCCTATATAAAAAGAGTAAAATTGACACTTTGATATAGGACACTACTTTATTTCATATATAGATATATAGATTCATATTTCTTTTTAATGATATAAAGAAAACTGCGGTCAAACTTTATGGTTGATTAAATGGGGTTTACGGATGACACATAGAGCTACCCTATAGGTTTTTATAGCTAATCTAAAAATATTTTGGATGAGTGTTAAAAAATTATTTTCATATTATGTGATTTGAGATGTGGTTATTGATATTTTTCCAAGAGTTTTGAAAGATTTACAAAGGGAGTTTTGTTTTTGGTTTCACAAGTTATTTTATATGATAAAATATAACTTGAAATAGAAAATATTATTTAATTCCTTAGTGGAAGTGAGATATTGATTCAAATATAACATATATATATATGATATATATATATATATATTAATGGTATATAAATTCAAACCACATGTCATATTGTATGAAAATGCAATGGGTATATTATTTGTGTTTTAGAAACATGAAATATTATCAATTGAGGGTATTATTAAATGAAACATTTGATAAGATAAAACAAACTAGAGTTAAATTCAATCATTCATAGGATGAATTAATTAGTTGTGGCATTGATGCATTCATTATAAATTCATGAATTAATGCAAACACCAATCTAGAGCATCCTCATGTTCTATATAAACTCTATAGCCATTTGATTGTGTATGGGTATAGATTCTGATCTTCATGCTTGGTAAAAACTCCAAAATACCCATTTAACTTTTTCATATTCCTGCATTGTATATATAGGTACTATCATACCATGGAGAGAATGGTGAATCACGTTTGAATTTATGATGATTCAGTTTATCTCATGGATACTTATGGAGGGGAATGATTTTGTATGAAACTCTTTTCATCTTTATAAAACTCATCAAATGAAGGTAAAAAGGTTACTATGGATATTTAATGTAAGGTAAACATATTTACAATATTTATGTATTTTAGTTCTTACATAGGTTTGATATTACCATGAATAAGATATCCTTATATATTTTTAAAATTGTTTCCACTATTTATAATAAGTTTTATTATATTTATATAAAAATAAAAATCAAGTAACCATTTCATGAAGGATATGTAATACATGGGGAATTCCCTTGAGTGTAAATGGGTATAGTTATTAACAATACAAATGTTTTTCATGGAAAATAACTGAACACTTTCAGCATAATATCAGGTGTACATAATGGAATATGAAAGGAATTAATGGGATTAATGTTAGTTCCCTATTTAATTGGAAACAGAAGGACAAAAAATGTATTTTTAAAAACTCATTAAAACATGAAAAATTAGAAATAAAAAGTCATAACATAAATAAATAACATTAATAATGTGGAGGATTAAGTGAAACCATTAAATTAAAAGGATGATTCTAAATGATTTTTATGAGATTTTTAAGAGCATGGGAACAAATTGGGAGGGATTTGGATATGGATAGAGGGATTATTTCTTAATGGATTCTTTTGTTTATAAAAATGGGTGGTTATTTGATAATGTTTATAAATGGGAATGGAATTATAAATTAATTTCTAATATTAGGTTTTAAAATCTATGTGATAAAATAAACAAAATCATAATCCTTTACATGGGTTTTCCATGTTTTCTACTAAGGAATAGTGTTTCTAAATATTTTATTAGGGTATGAACTGGAATCCTAACAATAATAAAATTTATAATGTTGAAGTGAGACATGTTTATAAAGAACTATTTTTATAACCATAAAATTTAATATAGTTTTTGAGGATTCATTTGAGGTAGGCAAAATTCAAAAAATAAAATAAAAAATAATTTATTTTAAAGAGGAATTCATATGTAGTCATGTATATACTTTATAATATTTATTACATCACTTGTGGGATATGATGCTTTATGAATAAAAACCATATATTTATATCGTATTTAATTTTTACCCAAAAATTAGATAATATTAGAAAATACTGAAAAATTTACCTTCAACTAATTTCAATATAATTATTTGAAAAATAATATCTATTTTTTGAAAATAATTATATGATTATGATAATTTTCACTTATCAATTAAAATCATTTTTATATAAAATTCTAGTTTTTAGGACACTAATAAATTTATGAACCTTTTAATAATTATGTAAGACATAATTAAATTATATAATAAATTTTATTTAAATAAATTTTATTTTATAAAAAAATTTTGTGAAATTAAACTTTATATAAAATATTCAGGAATTTATTAAAATGATTCATTTAATAGATACTATATTTCCCCCAAAAATACAATTTTAATTTGTTTGTGTCAAATTTTTTTTACCAAACGTAATATATAAAAATGTGTATATATAATGTAATAGTGAAATGGGATAATTATAATAATTATTTTAAAAAAATGAAGATATAAAAATTAATTATTTTATGATCTAGAAATATAACCACAATGTTCCCAAGCATGACATATAAGGGTAATGTGTGTGATGGTGGTACTTTATTGTGGTGCTACTATAAAAATGGTCTAGGTCGTGATAACATTAATCTTGATCACAATGTATAAATAATTTTTTTTCTAGATTCATTTTTTTAATATCATCTTGCTATTGGTCAAGGGAATATCCAAGTGATGTCATCTCCCTCAAAAGATCTGATAAATGGGTTTCATAGGGTATGCTCCTACTAGTCGAGTCCATCAATTCATCCATTTATTTCAATTATACATTACCAAAACCCTTAACACATAAAAATATTAATTATCACAATATAAAAACTATATTATCAACATTTATGATGCTTAATGTTCTTTTATGTTTAACGGTAAAACTACATCTATAAATTTTAATGGCCTAAAATAACCAATGTAGTGAATGTGTTTTATATAACATCATAACATGATATAGAATTTATTTATTAAAAAATGAAATTAATTTATAAATGTATTGTTATGTGATGTTCAATACCAGTTAATATAGAATATCATAACATTTATAGTATTATAATAAGTACCATTGTATCCCCTTTGAAATTAATACAACAATGAAAAATGACATTTATTTTAAATTCATGTTTCAATTACCATTATGGTTATTTTGAAGTCTGTTAAACATTTTCTAATGATATTCCTATAAGATTCTACTATAAAAACCCATTATGTTTTATTGTTTATGGTCATATGAATATGAATTATTCCCATAAGTTCGTATTTATAAATAATGGATTACTATGTGAAAGGTATGTAGAAATGTTTATATTTGGGAAATAAAGATTAATTTTTTTATTTTTGACATAAAATATTTGTCAGTTGAAGTTAGGTTAGGTATTACAATCAATTGAAGACCCTTTTGTGTTTGTCTCATACATATTGGTAATTATATAAGTAATGATATCAAGAATCATAAATAATGAACAATTTGATATTAACTTTTGGAGATAGATAGGATTAGCAACTCGCTTGGGATTATGGATCATTGAATTGACATAAGAAGCTCATAGAATGTTTGAGAGATATAAATTCTAGTGAATAGAGGCTAGTATGAATGTCTTGAGGTAAGAATAATATAAATATTTTTCTATGGTAAATGATCCTTAGTATCAATAGAATACATGATTTATAGTACCTTATGGATCTTATTAATTAAGGTATAAAACAAAATAGTATATTTTAAAATGTGGTTTATTACCATTATCAAAAGAATATATGAATGAAAGAAAGAATGTATATGTTCATTATGAATTATCAATGAAAATAGTGTGGTTTTAGAGTATACCTGGGAGAGGATGGCCTTTTGATATTTTAACCTCGCCGTAAAAGTATTGGGGAGCTTTTTTGGGCCATTAAAAGTGGTTTTATACCAATACAATAGATCTGTTGTGAATTGGATTGCTTATGTGAAATATTATGTTAATATAGACTACTAGAAGAAAACAAATGAGAATTTTAATATGTATTGGTTTCATATAAGATTTGGTTTTTTATATGAACAAATAAGGTTAAAAAACGATTTAGGGATTTAACGATAGACCTCAAATATGATTTATACTATGGGAATCCCTTCAAGAATTTTTTACATGGGGAATTTCACAAGGGATTTTTTATGTATTACACTGTAAAATTGATATATTGTGGAGACATGGAAATAATATTTTTACATAAAGTCCCCCTCTCTCATGAGACATGTATTAGAGTCTATATGAGGCAATTTTTCCACTATGGATATCAAGTAGAGACATTTCAAAAATATTAAGAATTTTTTCATAGAATACATGATTTAGAATTTTATAACTATACTAAAATTCAATATGAGGTTTTATTTATTAAAATATATATATAAGGCCCCCCATGAATTTAAGCCATATAAAACCAGCATTACCATACAAAATTCTCTCCATGATGTTACCAATGTTTTATTTCTACAAATAAGGCTATTGGATAGATAAAAAATATTCTATTTCTAAAATATTATCAATGATTTTATATTTAATCTCACAAACATTTGAAAAAACATCTTTTCTAACCAAAAATATAAGGACATGAAAAATAATATTGAAAACAATATGAAATGAATTCCATTTTTCATTAAATAATTACACCACATTATATGAATCAATAAAACACAAGGGTCTCCCAAATTTATATTCTTATAAGACTAGCCTATCTACATAAATTATTTAATATTTGGAAGATAAATCATGAAATGTATTCAAATTACAATGGTTTCATAGGATTATTATTAGGAATGTATAGTTTTGATGTTTTGATCCATATTCTTATGTAAAATTTATTATTTATTCTTTTGTTGTCTTCTAATTTTCATCAATTTTTGTATCAATTTAAATAACACCAACAACAATTTATTAAAGAGATCCCCAATGTCCTTTATATAATTAAGATAATGTTCTACCAATTTCAACCAAAAAAATCACATGCTTAATAAATCAAGGAATAATACTAGAAATTGCAATTTGAACCATGTATTTATTGATATTAATTATTTTTACAAGAAAATTGTTTAAAGTCTTATTAGAAAATAATAATAATAATAATAATACCAAAAAAATAACAAATATTTTTTAATCGATTTTATTTTTTATATATACTTTTATTTACATTCATTATATTGTGTGTGAAGAAGTCCATGACATACACTAGGGTGGGGGGGGGGTTGAGTTCGATTTCTTAAAGGGGGAGAATAAATAATGATCTATCTAAATCTACCAATAAAGTGGAATAAACATATGGATGTTATGATTTTTTTAGAAAAATTTATTATATAGAATGTTCTTTTTCATATTTTATTAGTCACATATTGATGTTGGAGACTAATAGGTATGAAAAATTTTCATGCTCTGTTATAGAATATATATGAATTTGGTTAGGTATGTCATTCAATTGAATATCGTAGAACAATATTCATTACTATCATGATTTATTGAATTCATTCATTAATCATTACTTGTGAGTTATATATTTATTAGAACATACCGATTAATAGTGTCTATAGAAGAATCATGAAGTAGAGTATCTGATTTGTTTTCAATCTAAAAAATCATATAAATGGTAACATGGTTGATGTAAATAAATTATGTAGAGAGTGGCCAGTATAGTTTTATTTGTTCATTTAAGTGAGGGGATTAATTATGTAGTAGGTAATTCTAGTTATCTATTAGTAAATTCAGAAGATATAACATCATACTTTTTCTTCTCAATCCCATTGATGTAAGAAATCTGTGATACATTTATTTATTCTTAAATTTCATTTCTGTAGATGTATCTTTTTACTATTTGATTCTCATTGTATAGGTTCTTTCAACTTTATTTTTAATATAATAGTCAATATATATTGTATATATAGATATATAACTAGTAAATATTTAGATTTTAGATTTTATTATTCACTTTCTCTAATTTTTTTAGAATAAAAAATACATTTTTTAAAAAAAATTTATGGGATTTAGTTTCTTTTCTAGTTTATTGTTTTCATTTAAAATTTATTCATTTTTAGTTTAGTTTTTTTAAATGGTTCTTCCCTAATTTTTATATTATAAATATAAATTTCCTTAATTTTAACTCTATAAATATACAATGGTCAACTGTTTAGATCTAGGAGTCTAGTAGTATTTGAACTAGTTGATTTCCCATGAGTTTTTACGGAATTTATAAATCTATTTTTTAAATGGGATACTAACTATTAATTCTCTAATCAGTTTTAGATTATGTAATTGAATGATTATTTTATTATTTTACATGAAAACATGATATTTTATTTTTCAAATTTTTATTTTTAATCAGGGTTCTAATATATATTTTTGAAATTAATTCAATACTTATTTTAAATATATAACTTTTAAGGTCACAAGTTGTTAAAAATACCCATTCATATATCAAAAATTAGAAAATTAAATTAACATACCTTCTGGAGAGAGAATTACCAAAAGGTTAAAACTAATAATACATTAGTGATACTAATGTATAATTTGATTGTTAAAATCCAAGTTTCATAAAATTTATAAAAAATGTATCCATTTATATGATACATAAAATATGAACCCAAATTATATAAATAAGTAATTTTTCTAGATATGAATATATTTTTTCTTGAAGATATTAATTATGAGAAAGATTCATTTATAAGAAATTATTCTTGGGTTAATGTATATCTTAGAAAATATTAAAATTTCCTTTTATAGAAATAATTATTTAAATAGAAGAGTGATTCTAATGGAAATATTGTTGGCAAAAAAATGACTTCTACCCACTTTTACATTCAAGACCTGATTTTATCTTTATCTAAATTATGGATGTTGAGTTTTAACTAAAATAAATTCCAATGAAAGACAAATTTAATTAGGTCCATTTGTTCTTAAGTTACTCAAACACCAAGGAATGAAGATCCAAAATAAATTTTCCCAAATCAGTGGTGTGGTAGAGAGATCCAATTATTGGGAATGTACCAATGATTCCCTAATATATTTTTAAATTTTTATGTGATTTATCTATTTATTTTACCAATGGAAGACCTTGTCAAAAAATGTAAGTCATATCTAGGGGGAAATCATTATGATATATTTGACATTGAAATACCATGTATCTAAATAATCTAATAAATAAAAAAAAATTCATTTTAAGATTAACATATTAACATGGAATTTTGTTACATCAATCTAAATGAAGGTTGTGTACATTCCCTACCCAACCCACACTCACATCCTTCTGAAGTCTTGCATAAATATTTCTGAAAAGTCTATGGGCATTGTTTACCTTGAACACCTATATAGTTATCGACCATACATCCCCACATACCCCCATTCATGTTCTAATCCCATAACTATCACTCACCTACTACATTATTGAATAAACATTAACCCTTTATTTTCCAATACCTCTCCCCACATCTTATCGATATCATTCACTCCTAAATCTCTACCTATAGTAAATGAGCTGTTATGAGATGTTAAATAACATAACTAGGTACCCATGTCTCCATAGCCATTAGAATTGATAATTTGTATCCCATTTGGATAGACTGTTGATGCCAGTTGAAGCCATGTACTGATTGAGATCTCTCTCAACTTCCAGGAAACATTCATATGAACCCCATATTTTGAAACCATCCCATCGATGATTTTTATTTTATAATACATAGAAAAGTAATTTAAGGGAGGGATAATTGGGTAATCTAATTTATCTAAACTGATAAACCATTATAAGAGACCACATATCCAAAATATCCACCGATACTAAAGAAATGACTCATTTAAATATGCTCCCCCGAGATGGTAGGTCAAAAAAATCATGGATTCCTGGATATTCTTATGTGGATACATGAATGGGATATCCATAAGTGGATCCACAACTAAGGAACCCTTTAGTGAAGTAATTCGAAATATTTTATGGAGTATCTAGACACCCCCACTATGGTCACCTATAGGGGATAAATTAAAATCCATTACCATAGAGGCCTCAAAACACTTATAGAACCAAATATCATTGAATTCCCCCCAAAAGTAATCATTTTACTATATCGAATTAAGTTATTTTATGTTATTGTCTTACAATATTATACCATATTGACGTGTCCTTAAAATTCATTAGTGTTGACTAATATATTTCATAAAAATGTTACCAATATTATGACTAATAATTATTTAATTCATACCCTTAATTATATAAAAGAGTCATGGACTAAGAAATAATCCCATTTTTTAGGATGAGTCAACTTCCCATCCAGTGTACATTGAAATGTTTCACCTGAGGAAAATAACCAATGGTTTTCTAGAGGACAAACCACTAGGAAAAATGATGAACCCAATATAAAATCCTTTAATTATGGAATATATTGATTGTTAATGGAATATCATATGTGATAATACAATTATGAGTTTCATGTTTCTCCCTCATAATTCTAGTTCCCATCATAATGAATATACAACGATGGATCAAGATCCCTATCTAGCCTGGGGTCGATCACATAACAATGTGTGTAGATGAGAACTACAAACCAATGTCACATAAATCATATATTATGGACGTTTCTATAAGTACCTTATCTTTGAATCATAAATATATGTTTTCAACCATTAAATAACTATACCAACATATGGATAATTACGTGGTACAACAATACATTTTTTTGGGAATAATGTCATCCATAAAGATGACTCATTCCAATATATATGTTCGTTAGTTAAAAATTTTATTACCAAAAATTGACAATATGTGAAACAATTACCCAATATCAATAAAAAATAACATTTAGAGTATTTACAGAGGATCCCCTAGCCAAAATCCAGTTTTTAGTTCAAAAAACTTATGCATTTATCAATTAAATATGATACAAAGTGAGATTAACCATGTTAAACTAAAAGGAATATAAAATCAAAATCAAATCCTAATATAATCTCACTCAACTTGTTGAAACATTTGTTTTAGTGTCTTATAGGACTAGAAACAAATTAATTTTTTTTATAAACCATGTGAGAATTTATACATAATCAAATTCATCAATACTCTCATTGAAACTTACGAAATGTTATACTTATCATGATAAATGGTGAAAGTAAACATAAGAGGTGATCTGAAAATCTCATAATTAGAAAATTTATCAACATGTTTTCAATGGTTAGATCATAATAATAAGATTAAACTTATGAATGTTAGAAATATCATATTAAAATATCTTGGAGAAATTAGGGTTCTCTATATGTCGTGATGGAAGGAAATGTAATCACAAATGTATAAACATATACCCTAGAAAATGATTAATGAATTATGATAAATTAAACATTAACAAAGAATCATAATCATAGGAATATGATTTTTGACATGAGATTGTGGCATAAAAATAATTATACAAATTATATGTTATGGCTACCCACCAAGATATTCAAAAACTATTATACTAGGGTTAATCAATAATGTACCTTATTAGGATTGGGATAATCCACCCATGTACCCTTGGGGTTGGGGTAAATCCACCCATATACAAATTATCAAGGGATAAATAATTTTTTATACCCTTATTCTTGGTATAAATTCTTTCATGTACCCTTTGGATATGAAAAAATCATATGGTGTACCCTTTTTCTTGGGATAAATCCTCTCATATATAGTGTTTTTAGGGATAAATCATCCTTTGTACCCTTTTGAGATCATGAGATATAAACATTGCCATTTAAACAAAGGTAATTATAGAACCGTATGATTAATTCATCCATATATATATATGTTTCAATTAAAAACAATAATTTTTAAAATTAATAATAAAAATTAGAAATAAAAATGAGATTCATGACATTTCCAGAAGGTATCACCAAAATTGACCACATGTACGTGGATTTTTGATACCCTAAATGAAATCACCAAAAATATTATTTCATAAGAACTTTCATAATTTCATTCACAAAAAATAACATCCAATGAAATATATTCTTTAGAGATAAAGGATAAAATGGTTGTTAAATCCTAATAGTTTTTAGGAATAGATTACTTTGCATAAAAAAAGAATTTATAGTCCCATTGATAGATAATTTTCTAAAAACATGAAAATATTTTTTTCCCTAAAAATGATTTTCTTACAAAATGAAATTTACATAGTGGATTATTAGAAAATAAAAAAATTGTTCAAAATGAAATTAAGTTTTGATGAAAAAATGTATTATTTTAAAAGGATGGAAAACTTTTTTATTATTTTGAAAAACCATTTTTGAAAACCTACATTATAAAATTGATAAAAAACATCCCATTAAAAAGAAAAATTATAAATATGAGGTTCACAAGAGATATTGCATAATTATATTTCAAATTATATTGGATAAAATTTTTAGGATATGTAAATATTGATAAGGAATGGAACACTCATTAAATATTATAAATATTATTCAAAACAATGATATAATTTGTCAGGAAGAAATTCATCAAGTTAAAAAAATTAAATTAAATTAAATCTCCCTATATAAGACGATAAAGTACCATAAAATAAAAATATTAGTGTTAAAGGATCCAATAAAAGAAAATTTGAAGTTAAGTGGACTCATTAAAACTCAATTAAGAGATCTTACCTTTGTATCTTTTGAATCATTTTCAATTTAAATAAATGAAATGATATGAGTCTCAAAACCCAATAATTTCATGAATATAGAAAATTAAGTTCATTATGATGTAATAAAACCATATCAGTGAAATTATAGTGCATAGTATCGCTCATGTCACTGGGATTATAGAATGGTTCTATGAAACACTAACCCTATAATATAACTTACACCAACAGACTGTAACCTCATTAGGACCTTGAAATTTCTCTTGAATATATCCTTTAAAATAAAGGGATTGGGAAAATTAATTGAAGAAATTTTATTATGATATTCTTAGAGGATTATAAGAGGATTGAAATGGAAGATTCTTTGGATTAATGTATTCCAAAAAAGGGTTTCATGATATGGTGGAAATCTAACCCTTTTAGAAGTGAAGAAAAATTAACTCTTTTTCAATACCTTTTATTTTTTAATATTGGAATAAAAAAATTATAGGGAAATGGATAAAAAATATTAAAATAACTGATTTATTGGGAACATATGTTTGAGAAATATTTCACAACTCATTTATCCACATGTTTTTAAAAAAAATCATGCCTTTTAATTCTTGTATTATATGTTTTACTATTTTTTATCTTACTAATTAGTTATTAATATATTAGTTTATAATTTATTTTTTACATAATGTAACAATTATAAGAATATTTTTTCGCTATAAGTATAAATTTAGGATAAAAATAGTCTATTTGAAATTATAAATACTAAAAAACTAACTTCTAAATTAAATCATTTAATATAGAGAAAAATTATTTTACTAAAAAAATTCATTTTCTCAATTAATGTTTCTTATACTTATTTAGTATTGGTAACTTATAAATAGTGTGTTAATTTATATAGGTTTATAATAATAAATATCAATTATAGTTAATATTTAGAAGACAATAATTTATTATATTATATAAAAATTACACAATGGTAACAAAACAATACTTTGAAAACAACAATTTTATCATTATCATGATTATTAACATCAATCCTAGTAATCCAATTTTTTTGAATAATAAAATTAGACATATTAAATAATATGAAAATTATGATTCAAAATATTAAATTAATTTTTTATTTAATTTTTTCTTTTGTTGAAAAATAATTCTTAATATAAGGGAAAAATTGATTTTCAAGTAAAATATTACTTATGTTTCAAAAACAATAAACATAGTTTTAAAAAGTATAATAGAGTATTTTTAAATGATTAATTTTAATTAAAAATGTATTATCTTATATAAAAAGTGTTTTATGAATTCCAAGTCATTATTTTTTAATAAAAATTTCACAATAGTGTTGATATTAACACATTTGATATTTTTTACTAATCACATGAAAATAATTTATTTTTAAAAAAATTAAAAAACTAACCATAATAAAATTTTCATATATTGAATTAAAAAATGATATTCATTTTATAAAATTGAATTTTTAAAATTCATAATACTATATTTTAAAAAAATTAATATATATTTATATAATATATTTCATTGAAAAATTACTTTTAAAAATTTGAAGTCCTCTTAATCATATTTTTTATGAAATTATAATTGATTAAAATATTTGTATTCAATATTGTTTTAATTATTATTGAAGAAATTATTAGTATTAATAAAATAAGTCATGTATTATTTTATTTCACTATTGTGTGTGAAACAAGATATCAAATATATTATTAATTTAGGCGAAAATATAATTGAAAATCTCAGGGTGTTACCTTATCTCCCACATTAATAATTTTCTCCCACAAAATATTAATTATCTAGTACTAGTGAAACAAACTAAGTTTATCCATGAGATATACATGGATGATGATTATCTTAGTCTATATATATATATTCCCATAATAATAGGTCAATCATAATATTTAGTTTTTATCTAATCATTTGAGATAAACATTCTTCATTATTTTCTATAATAAATCACAAAATGGAATTTGTTTTCTAATAGATCACATAGTCATCCTTACAATAACAAGTGATTATAGGTTGGATTGAATTATGAAATATATTTTCTATATTTTCTTGACTACAATGGATTCATTGTAGAGAGAAAAAATACATTTCTAAAATCACATTAAATTCATATAAATAAAGAATAATGAGAATTTCATGAAGTATATTTGATAAACCTAAACATGGAATTTAATAGTTAGAGAGGATATTACTTGCTAATATCAAATCACTGTGGTTTTGATTTGATACTTTTAAAAATCATCCTGAATATACTAGAGTTACTATAATTAGAATCTGAGAAGAAATTTACTAATCATAGTGGCATATAATTATTTGTTCATTATAATGATATACATTTTACTCAAAATATACATCATATATAGTGATTTCATAGGGTGTTCCATAATCTATTAGATTATGTGAACGATTATGTAGATTATTTCCATCAACCATGGGTTTAGGGAACCTTTTTCAACAATTACCACTCTTCATACAATTAAATAATTGGATTGAGGTTTTTTCTATAAGTTGTGTGTTCTCTCCATCTATTTCAATAGTTATAATCTTAATATCTCTTTAACATTCAACTTCTTGATGAAAATATGATTTATACTAGCAGTGAATATATGTTCATTTGAGATATCCCATATTCTTCTTATCATATTTTCTATATGTAAAAATATGTAATTTCTTTCCCCTATAGATTTTATAACTTGAATTTCCATAGAAATAATTTTTTATTTTCTTTCACTCTAATCCATGAGAATCGTCGGAGTCTCTAGTTTTTATTTCCAGCTTATGTGTATATTGAAAATTTTCATTTAACATCCAAAATACCTTATATATAATTATTTTTTGAGGCTTTAATTTAAATCATTAATGAAATTATCAGCCTTACATTCATGGTTAATGATAAAACTATAGTTGTGCAATTCATGCCTTATGAATTTGGATTCATTGGTACTATTGTATTCATAAAACTTTTTTATCTTGAGTAATTACATCTCTATTTTTATATAAATACTTTGAGATTAATATTTATTAATGAATAAATATTTAAAATATTCCCACATCATTGACTTGATTTCTTCATTTGGAACTGTGTTCTTTATTTGGGACCATCATTGACCAAATTCACCTCTAAATGATATAAAAATAATAAAATAATTTCATTTTTTACGATTTATATATAAAATAATATATTTTTTGATATATTTAACAATTTATCATACATTAGTGGATTGGGAGACACATTGATGTTCGATGGTCATTTTCACATGGAAAACTCTAAAATAAGCTGCTGCTTCGTTTGTTCAATTTGGAGCTCCACATATTTTTAACAAATTTTAATAAACTGGTATAACATTTTCATGATATTTTTCACTCCATTTTCCATCCATTTAGTTCAATTGGTGGGAGAAAATATACATTTCCATTACCTTAATTTTTTATTTCGTTCCCTGGATTCCAATAACAACTCTAAATAAGTAAAATTAAGAAATGGGAAATTATTAAATGAATAAAATAAAACTATGAACCTAGTTTAATTAACACATAAATTACATATATACCCTAACTTATGATGAACTTCATTTTTAATCAATGTTATATATGGTCATTAATATACATATTTATGTCACTAAATTTTTTAGGTGTTTAATTCATTCATAATGTTTTATAAAAATAATGTTGATTATCTAATGAAAATCCCTTGAGGGTGTCAAAACAGGTTTGAAGTTTGTAATCTCTTTCATACATTGGGTGAAAATTGTGTTAATTCCCAAAATTCCACTTTTTGGGTTAGTATATTTAATTGTATCTATGACATATTCTACATCCACTTGTATTACTGATACATAGATTCTATTCCAATGAGAAATAGAAAAATATATACTGAACAATTATTTTTGGATGTATCATATAGATAGACATGTCTCGTGCGATTTACTTAGTGTTTTCATAAAATTTATATCATCCTATTGAAAAAAAACACAATTATAATCCTAAAAAATAATTAAATTCTTTATTGATACAAACTGAGGAACCCTAGACCCATACTACCATGTTTAGTGATAAAATCATATTTTATCAAATTAAATTTTGTATAATGTGATATTATCCAAGTTAAATATAAAAAATTTCACATTATCATTATATCTCATAATAATCTCAACAAACTAAGTGAACAATTTGGTTTAGTGTCTTTTAGTACTAGCTACATAAAAAATTTATCTTACAATACATATAAACATTTCTTCATACTCAAAAACCTATTAACTCTTTTCTATACATACCATAAGTTATACTTATCATCATAACTTGGGTAAAGGAAGGATGAGAAGGCGGTGAGCTCGTATTATCTATAGGGAAAATCATATCACAATGTATTCATGGGTTAGATCATAATCATGTGAGGGAATATGAATATGGGAGTCATGTCATATATAATGACCATATAATGATGAGAGTTATCCATAAGTGGTGATAGTAGGAATTTAAATCCCAAATGAGTGAACATATTCTATGGAAAATTATGCATAATCCTAAGACATTAAACATTATTGAAGGAGACAAAACATTGTTTCATAAATAAATGTATATAAACCATATGTTGTAGCTACCCATGAAGTCATTCATTGCACAATACTCATGGAAAAATAACTAATATAACTTCTTAGTATTGGGAATATCCTGCCATGTAACCTTGCTTCTGGGATAGACACTCCAATGTACCATTTAGTATGGGATAAATCCTTTTCTCCACCCTTTTACTTGGGATAAATCCTCCTGCATACCATTTGGATTGAAATGATTCCACCTGTGTACCATTTGACTTGGGATAAATCCACTGATCCACACTATGTCATGGCATGAATTCCTTCATGAAGCCTTTGGAGATATAAATGAGTCAAACCAAACATTATATATATTAATATTGAATATTATTATATAATTTTTTGTTATATATAATTATGATCCATAAAAAACTACAAAGGTTTAATGTCTTTGAAAACATGGTTACATAAAAAAATGGGACCAATAAGATTTCTATAAATTACTACTATGTTATTAAAATTATAAATTCTCTTAGACATATCATACATAAAACCTTTCTTAATATCTTGGGGTAAAAAACCCTAATAAAGAGTTATCTTTGATACTCAGTAATGGTAAACATGTAATATAAAAATGAAAATTTTAGTATAAAATGATAATAAGTATTTGAGAACATGATATTAGAATTTGGTAACCATTCCAAACAATTAATTAATAATAATCATTTGCCATGAAAAAATTAGTATATATTCATATGATATGGAGCATAAAGGAATTGAAAAACATGACCAGAGTTTACAAAATTGGTAGAAGATCTTGTAAAAAAGGAGTGTCATAAAGTGTGATATAATCATAATGACCGAAATTTTATGTCATGACTACCCACTAAGATGGTCAATACATGATATGATTTGCATAATCATTTTATAAATATTTCATGTTGGGTATAACCTCCCATGAACCCTTTCTAGGCTTAGGATACCCTCCCATATATCCGTTGAGGTAATAAAATATTAATTTTTATCAAATTCGATGGGGGGTTATAATAAACTCACCCATCATATATCTATAGTACATTATTACTTATTCTAGAAGATCATGAAAACTTTAATCATTTATCATAGATTAACTCATGGAAAATAAAAATGGTTTCTATCATTATTTCACAATCATAATCATAAACACCCATAGAAATAAGATGGTTAGAATCATAGATTCATATCCCCTATGAAGGAAAAGTTACATCAAATGATGTTTTCGTTGATGAAAATATCCCTTAAACAGTCACTGGAATATTTATTGTGGAAAATTATCATTTCAATTTTAAATCAAATATTTAAAATCTAGAATATTTAAAAATATTAATTAATTTTTTAATTTAAATTAAAAATTGTAAATTGTAAAGTATGCATCAATAAATTGAGAGATCAAGATGAAAAATGTCTATTAAATGTGTAATTGTTAAAATAAAGACAATATTAACTCCTTTGTTAAAACGTAAATCACTCATTAAATGAAAATATAATTAATTGAAAACATTTTATAAAACAATGATTGGAAGAAAAATCATTTTCGACTGAAGGGATAGATAAAATTGGTTTTCCTTAAAAACAAGATTTTAATCTCTTAATTATAGAATGGGAGAAAAATTAAAGGAAAAAATGTATTATATTAGAATGAATAGAGGATTTTCAAATTTATTATTCTTTTGATAGTTAAATCTTATAATTTCATCATTGTAAATTTAAGTATAAAAAATCCCATTAAAATTTATATTATAACCTAAAACCCTATTCATATTGGTAAATATTGAGTAATAAACCCTATATAATGAATAAGACAAAAAAATTAAGTAGCATTAATTTAAATAGATTCATTATATAACATATATAATAGTAATTATATACACCACATGAAATAAGAAAGTGTTTAATTTTACATTTGCTGCACAAAAATAAAATCAAAATGAGAAACCCTTATCAAATTGGTAACCTTCAAATAAAAAACCCATATATAAAATATTTTAAAATTTAACATTAAAATATCTAATTTTAGTTATTTATGACATAAAATTTAGAATGGGTAGCATATAAACCTCATAAACATAAATTAGTGCATAACATCGAACATGTCACTATGAAATTATATTGGGATGAAGAAACCTTAAATTATGTCTAACACAATTTCTATGCCTTTAAAAATCCTATATAATAAATTTATATTGATTATAAATTTACTAAAAAACCATCAAAACACTAATAATAACATATATGATCTTTTTATAACATTTTAACACAAATTTATTAATAATTCAATTTTCAATCCTCGTTTCCATGTGGTAATTATTCTGATTTTCATGTATGTTTCAATTCAAAAATTATGGTCCTTTCACATTGATAATGGTTCCACAATCATCAAAAAATTAATATTTTAATATGTTTCATATTTAATCAGTATAAACACATTAAATGAAATTATATGAAGTGGTTTTGAAAAATGAATTTCAGCACTTCATGGACAATATAGCATGTACATACACACGAGTGACGTTTCCTACTTTAGATGGATGAAATAAACAATATTTAAATAATAATTAAAATTTACTGAATAATAATTATATCATAAATATATTATATATTCTACGGCATCTCGATTTTTTATAACATAACTTTACCTGACATTTTAACAAGAACATGATCTTTTAATGTTTAGTGTCTTGGAAATAAGGTATATAATACATGAAAAAGTAAAACAATATTATATTCCACATAAAAGGATTCTAAATTTTTAATCTGAAGTACACTTACTTCATCTCATAACATATGGACATATTTCAAAGGAAAGGGTGAGAAGAAGGCCTAGTAAGAGAAAAAAAGTGAAACATTTTACATGTGAACTTGAGAAATATATATAATAACATGAAGAATATCATAATGAAAATTGAAGAAGACATATAAAATAATAATATCATGAATAATAACTTGAAAACGTGGCAAGAAAATTTAATTTAGACACCCATAACCATATTGGTGAGTTAATAAGGTTTACCTTATGAATTTTCCATTCTTTCATAATTGGGGAGATTTTTGAGTCATTAAGGTTTCTTTATGACATTACTATTCCTTGTGTTTTGAAAATAACAAACAACTTATTTCAAAGAAAATATATTTTTACCCTTTGTTTTACTTCTATAAGGAATAATTTCCTTCCCCATGGAAATTTATCCTTACCATGTTTCATATCCCATATCATAATTTTTCTAAGTGTAAAATTCTGTTTTAGGATGCAAATTTTGATAATAAATTCTGGATTCGAACTATTCTGTGTTCTGACTCCAAATTCTAATTACGAATTCTGGTTACAAACATTCTGATTTCTAACTCTGAATTCTAATTACGAATTCTAGATATGAACTTTTTGATTTCTGACTCTGAATTTTGATTACGAATTCTGGATATGAACTTTCTATGCTATGACTCTGATTTCCATAAATGAATTCTGATTACGATGATTTCTATGTTCTGACTCTTAGTTCTCTGAATTCAAACCCCGAACTCCTATGAGTTATGACTCTGAATTCTCATGAAATCTGACTCCAAACTTTGTAATCTCATGTTCCAAATTATTGTGAATCCATATTCCGAATTTCCTTGAAATTCAGACTCCAAAATTCTATAGAATTCAGGTTCCGAATTCCAAGAAAATAGAATCTGAATATCTTTGTATTATAGACTACGAATTCATTTATAATTAGATTCCTAACATTTATATTTTCTTAAATTTTGAATATTATATTTTTTTTATGTTACCATATTTTTCTTACGCTTGTTTTTTTATAAAACGATGTAGTGATTTCAGTTACTAACTTACCGTTGTTTGAGTGACACGTGTACATACCCCTCTGTAATCAAAGGAAAAATATTATTATTGGAGGAGGGTGTTGTCTGTTGAATTTGTGCCTATAAATATGAGCTCATTCGAAAGAGCCAAAAACAAGTTGATCAATCTAGTGATTACATGTTACTAAAGTGATTTCTATAGAGAGACATTAATTATTTGTCCGTACTGAACTTCTTGTTCATATTTTATTTGGGAAACTTTGATTGTTGCTGAGTAAAATCGAGGGCTTCCGAGGATAGGAAGATAGAGGGGATGACTACCTTGAAGTTGAGGGCTTCCTAGCTGAGAGAGACAGAGGTGCCGACTACCTTAAAGTTTAGGGCTTGCGGGGATAGCAATACTGACTCTGATCTTCATATCAAGGGCTTACCCTAGTGTGCATAAGACACACATTCTTGAAAGTATAAATCAAGGAAAATTTATCCATGTTTGTTGGATACCATTCTCTTTGTGTTAAAAGAGTTACTACTATTACTTGTTTTGTTACATGTTTTTCCATTGTATTTCTGAAGTTGAGGAAAGTATAACTATATTATACTTTCCTATACTGTACACTGTTTTAGATAGATTCTATATTCTTTAAGGTATAATCTTTATCTTTGTAAACATTTATTATGTTTCACTTTATGGAACAATCATTCCAAATTCACTTTATCAGAATCATATTTCATTATTCAATAAATTTATTATGACTAATGGTTTTGTGAATTACCTTGTTTAACATTGTTAAACATAACCTTCTTTAAAAGTTTGAAAGTAATTTTTAAAAGTATAAAATTCACTTCCCCTCTTTTATTTTGAGCATCATTAGATACTCCATATAGTATCTCTATTATATCAATCATACATTTGGTATTATAGAGTATATCATACTCACATACCATCTCAACACACATCACCAAGGTCCATCACTATGGTGTCATAAAAATTACCAAGGTTATTCTCCAAGGTATCATAAACCTTGTCATCTTTAGAGATTAATTTATTTTCAAAATTTATTTCAGTTTTATCAACACATACCATTAATATGTAATTATTTTCTTTTTACCGAATCAATCAAAATAAAAAATATCATAAATAACCCATAGATAATTGAACAACTCGGTTTTATATCAAAATCATGGCATTTTAAAAAGAGCTTAAATCATGATCCCTATGTAATTTATAAACCACAGAAACGAAATGAGGTTTTTATTTATGAAAATTATAGATTAAAATAAAAAAAAATTTGTATTGATGAATACCTATAGAAATGAAATTTTTTTGTATAAAAATAAATAAAATAAAAGAACTTCTTGAAAAAAATAGAGAGACCTTGAGATGAAAAATTTGCAGCATAACAAGTATGAAACATAGTTATATAAAACCTTAAAAATAAAGGGGATAAGGGTTAAAAATTATGAAAAGACTCATAATAAATTATAAAGACCACATAAATGTCAATAGGAACAATTTATAAAAAATTTGAAGACATACCACATAAAAGAAAACTTGAATTATAAAGATAAGTTGAGAATTATTTTACCTAGAATGGTAACATCTAAAACATGATGATCAGAACCTTGGGTGATTAAAGGTACTTTAGGAGGACTCCATAGGAGGTAATAATACCATAAATTAGTGCATAAAGATTTTTAGATAGAATTATAAGATCTAATGGGTGTGTATTTATAGTAAAAGTGATAGAGTTTGTTTATTAATGTCAAACGAAACCACATTAGTGTTATTTGAAAAACCATGGGCATTCTCTTGGTAATTTCCAATGTTATTGGACACTAGGGACTCTTAATATAATATTTTATTACTAAATAGTCTACTAAAATTATTAAATCATTATTATATAAAAAATGATGTCATTAAATCTATAGAAATCTCAAAAATGTACATTTACTATTTAACGAAAAACAAAACATTTTATAAAAATATCAAAACTAAACTGTAACCAAATATAGACATTCTGAATGAAAAATGAAATTTATTTTATCAAAATAAATATCTATACATGGGAAATTAATTTTATAGTTATAAAAATACTTTATTAATAAAAAATACCTGAAAAAATACATAGTGTTATGCATAGTAAAACTTGAGATAGATGAAAAAAATAAAATTATTTTCTAATTTGTAATAAAAAAGGAGTGGTTTTATGACTCTATTTCATTATAATAAATGTTATTAATAAATACTAATTTTAATAAGAAATTTCATATATATCTAAAAAATATATATTTTACCCTAAAACCCAATTTATGAAAGTTCATCTCAATTTTTAAGAAAAACTAATCGTAAAACGATAAAGATGAAATAAAATTTTTATTAAAAGAATGAGTTTATATTTTTAGTTATTAGGGACACAATACATAACCTCTTAAAACATCCACATATGAACTAAGGGTATAGTGTGTGATGGTGATAGAATCCTGGGGCAGCTCAGATAACATCGCCCGAGTGATAATATCCACTAACTTGAACGTATCCCACATGTGACTTTGTTCACAATTATCATATTGATTCTTGGATTGGGATTTGTCCAGAGTGAAGCCTAGTGACACTAGCTCCTTCACAATCTTTGTAAAATGGATTTTATAGTCCCAAGTCTACTAGATTAGGCCATTGTCTCTTCTTTCAATATTAATTATCCTTTATCATTTCTATTTATAAGTAATAATTATAACATTTATTATCATCTCCAAATGGTTATATTAACCAATAGTCATATTAAACAATGATCATATAACAGGAAATATTTATAGTCACATTTCATTTATAATTATATATTTTTATTTATTATGACATACTAAGACATAAATTTTCATGAAACAAAATATTATTTAAAATTTTGGGTCGTTACATTATTTGCCCTTGAGAAAATTTTCCCCAAAATTTTAACTCATGCCCTCATAATAGAAAAGGTTTGGGTACTTTAAATTAATATTCTTCTATGGTTCCAACATGTATTCTTTATATTTGTGGTTCCTACACTATAATTTAACAAGGCAAATATTCTTGTTATGTATAACCTTGTCTCTATGATCTAATATCTCCACCGACTGCTCCTCATAAGAGAGGTCATGTTCCAGTTTTACCACCTCTATATTTAGTACATGTTAAGGATTATCTATGTACTTCATCAAGGGGAATATATAGAATACCTCGTGAACTTGAGCTACATCTCGATGAAGTGTAAGTCGGTAGTCCACTACCCCTATATGAACAAGGATTTCATAGGGGTAAATGTATCTGGGGATGAGATTACATTTCCTTCCAAACCACATGAATCTCTTCCATGGAGAAATTCAATGTAATAACCTATCACAAAAATTAACCATAAATTCACATCAACGGTTGTTGGAATAGATATTTTGCCAACTCATAGAAGCCTTGATGTGTTGTTGGATGGCATGCACCTTTTCTATCATCACTTTCACAAGATCAGGACCACAAAGCTTTCGCTGACTAGATTCATCCCAATGAGTAGGATGTATACATCACTTCCCATATAGATATTCATAGTGTAACATTTTAATTATATAGTGTAATTTGTTGTTGTATGAGAACTCAACTAATGGGAGACATTGATCCCATTCACCTTTAAATTCCATTGAAATTGTTATCATCCCTTCCTTGAGTGTCTAAATAGTCCTTTCAGATTAGCAATTAGTTTTGAGATGATAGGCCACACTGAAATACAATTTGGTACATAGTGTAAGATCATATTAAAGACATCTCCAGAATTTTGATTTTAAACTTGGATGATGATCAGATATGATTGAATGTAGAACTACATGCGGCCTTTACCACATGTTTTACATAAACCTTGGAATGTTTATCAAGATAAAAATATTCTCTATTAGAGATAAAATGGTTAGTCTTGGTGAGACTTTACACTATAACCCATATCTCATTACTTCCATTGTATGTTTTCAGGAGACCAGTGAAAAATTATATATCTATATTATTCCAATTATATACTGGTATAGGTAGTGGTTGTAATACCTATTTAAGAAGTTTTCACTTTTCCTTCACTTGTTGACATACTAGACACCTTATAGTTTATTCAACAACCTTCCATTTTATATTATCCCCCAAATAGTAATCAAGAAGGTCCCTATACATTTCCATGTTTCTAGGATATATAGAGAATATAGAGCTACCACCTTAATCCATAAACTCCTATGTTTTTTCTGGAATAGATTAAACACATAATCTTTTTTGATATTTGAGTACACCTTATAGATTAATATTGAACATGGGGAACTTCCCATCCTTGACAACCTCAAGATTATTCTAAAAAAAAGGTTATTCTTCTTGAGTTTTCTTGATCATATATTGTAATAATGGTTGAGAAATCATTTGTGATAAGACTGATGTTGTCCCTTCCCATACAATTCTCGTACCCAGTTTCACTATGTCATTGACAAAGGGATCTCTTGAATCATCATCATTACTATAAAACATGGTATTTTCTACTTATTGAATTATAACATTTGTTATCACTTTTGGGATAATAATGAATTGAAAAATTATTGTATTAGGATGTTCCATCCATATACAATTTATCATCTTCAATTCATTTTACATGACAATATACCACAAAATTTGATTTAATGGGTATATATCACACATCTACCCATAAAATTAATTACTCTATATCTTCATTGAAATAAAAACCATAGCCAACCCTAGATCATGCGTAGGATAATTCTAGTTATGAGGGTTTAGCGATCAAGATGAATAAGAAATTACCTTGTCAATTTTCATGAGGACACACCCAATCCCTTTTATAGATGAATAACTAAAAATATCAAATACTTATCTAATCGAGGAAATAGTTAACATTGTCATAGAAACCAATTTATTGTTCACATATTAGAAAACTTCTTCAAACTTATTTTTCCAGATGAACTTAACCCCTTTTTGAGTTAACATGGTTAATGGATTAAAAGGTCATGAAATGTTTTTACCAAAAATTTTATATTATCTCTCTAACCCAAGGACTATATGAATCTCAGTTACTATTGTAAGATGAGGCCACTCCTCTACAATATTTTTCTTTGTAGGGTCAACTGGGATTCCTTCACGGGTTATAATATTCCCCAACAACAAAATATTTTCTAACCAAAACTCACACTTTCTAAAAATTAAAAATATACTATCCTTCTTCCATGTTTTCAATTAAATACTTATATGATCTTTATGATCCTTCCAAATTTTGAAATATATAATAATAACATCAATAAATACTACAAAAAAGTTTTCAAGGTAGTCATTAAATACTATATTTCTAATATCCATAAAAATACCTGGTGTATTTTTTAATCTGAACGGAATAAAAATAAACATATAATTCCCATATCTTGATCAAAAGGAAAAAATAAATCTTTCAGAATAACTATTCCCCATGAAGCTGGTCAAATAAATAATCAATTCCTGGAAGAGGGTACCTTTTCTTTACTATGATCGTGTTCTATTCTCTATAATCAATGCATAACTGAATTTATCCATCCTTATTATTTAAAAATTCAATATATTCTTTATTAGGAGATAAAATTTTCTAGATAAACCCCTTATAAAGAATATCTGGGAGTTTCATATTTAATTTATCTATCTCTACACTCACCATTCTATACGGGTTTTTTGAAATCGTCTTGGAACCAGGCATGATTTCACTTGATAACATTACCTTTCTCTCTGAGGGAGGTCCATGTAACTAATATATAAATAAATCAATGTATTATTTAATTATGAGGACATTATATATCCATATAATCTCATTTATTTCTTCTAATTCACTGATCAACTCTATAATAAAGGATATATGAGGTGTTTCTAAGGAAATATTAGGTCGATATATTTCTCCTTGGAAGATAATTGTAGGTTTTCAATTCAATACTACTAATATTTCTTTGATTATGAATTTGATCATAGCATTATACATTTATATTCCAGAAATCCCTATTATAATGTTGAATTCTAACATGGGACAAACTATTATATTTGGGAAAATATTTTGTTCACTAATGTTAAAACTAGAGAACTGGTAACTCATCTTTCAGTTTTTCAGGAAATGATTCTTATATTATTTGAAAACATGGAGGAAATAAAAGAATGTGTAGAACTGAAATAAAATAATGTAATTTGATAGATTTTAGAGAATAATAAATGTACCTTCTACCACATCAATTAGAGCTTCAACATCAACCATCATGATAGAAAAATAATGACCTTTCTCTTTTTTCATATGTTGTGGTTGCTGGTGATTTTCCTCTACTGCCCTCAAATTCGAATAGTGATTGGAAAAGTGGCCATGATTTCCACACATGAATAATTGGTATTTGGGTATGGCCTACGTTATCTTTTCTTTTTCATTAGGGTTGGGAAGTTGAGGATTTACCTCACTATGATAACTTCCAACAAAATTCTTATCTCTTCTGCACTTGTAATGCTTCCTACTCTCAATCCCGAAGTTCCCAATTTGCTTCTTCCCACATTTAATACATGTTGGTATTTACACATTCTTTCCAACACTTATTTATAAAAGATCCTACCCAATCCTGGATCCATTGATATCTTATTTTCATTTGATTTGTGGGACTATTTTTTCACACCAAACACCAGTTTGGCTTTCATAAAACATTGTATGATCTCTTAATAGAAGTCATAGAATCGATAAGCGTGATTTTTCCACATATGAGATATTAGTCCAGTAAAAATTATATCAAACAGACCATTAGGATTCATGAATTAGATATAGGTGTATAGTTAAAGCCATGTGATTTTTATCTCTTATCATCCCAAAGATTCAGGAACCCTCTGTTTCGGCTATATAAATTCCATCTCCATTTTCATTCTCCTTGAATAAGGGAAATAATTATTAAAGAATATCCCTATAAAATCTTCCCACTCTATAGCTTTAATATCCCCTCTTGGAATCTTGTTTTTAATAAGCTTACACCACTGATCAAATTCTCCCTCAATGATGTACATAGCCATAGTGGCATTCTATTATTCAGAACTATGGTATTCCGAAAAGATTTTTCCTATAAATTTTATCAATTGTTCCACAATCAATTGTTCGAAATATCCACTGAACATTGGTGTTCATAGATACTTAAAGGACTCAAATTTTTTTTCCATTCTTGGTTATATTATTCTCTCATCTTGATTCAATTCATTTCCCATAACTTGAGTCATTTTATTCACCATTCTCATTAAAATTTCCATTATAAGTTCCATTAGAGGACTGTTAGTGCATGGTACAATGCGATCACTATTTGTATGGTTCCTTCTATTTACCACCATTTTATAAAAGAATAAAAACATTGTGAGAATCTTGTTTCATTTAAGAATATTTGTACTTGAATGGATTTTTATGTCGTAAAACATAATTTATCAACATGTTATTCATTATCAAAAAATAAATTTTCTATAAATATTTCATAATAGTCCATAAAAATATATTGATTGACCAAAAATATCCCCTATTAGTGTCAAACTAAGAGTATGTCAAGTCTCATGGTCATGCACTAGTTCCTATTCGAGTAAACCTCAAAGTGATATTTTTTTAGATTTACCCCTAGATACATCACTGCCAAAGCCACATCCACATGTTCGTATCCAGAGATAGATTTATTTGTCCGGAAACTATTCATTTAATATTTTACTAAAATACAATGATGTTTTTATATATTTAAACATTTATATATGGTTCTTACTAAAGGATTCATTTCATAATATCCATAATTAACTAAACAACCCTTATATACCAATTGTGGTATTTTTCTTTTTTAATGCATATCTTCATATGACATTTTACAATCAGTGGAAATTATTAAGTATAGTGTCTTTGAAATAAGGTATATAATACATGAAAAGATAAAGAATTATTATATTAAACATGAATGAATATATCAAGGATTTTCTTATGTAAAACTTTTACATCTCATAAACTAGGTATATATATTAAAGAAAAGGGTCAGTAGAAGGCCTATTAAGGGAAAACAAGTGAAACAGTTTACATGAGAACTTGAGAATTATCAATAAGAACATGAGGAATATAGTAAGGGAATAATAATGAGATGTACAATAATAATAATAATATATTGAATCACAAATTTAATCTTTTGCAACAACATATAATTTAGAAATTCATAAGCATATCACTAAGTTCCATCCCTATGGATTCATAAAAATTCCCAAGGTAATTCACCAAGGTATCGTAAAACATTTCATCTCTATAGACAAATTTAATTACCCAATAAATTAGTACACTATTATGAATAAAACATAATATGTATTTATTTCAACGTGATCCATATAGATAATAAAAAAATTCATAAACAAACCATGGAGAATAAAAAAACAGTTTTCATTTCAAAAAAAGTGCTGAAAATGATTATCATTCAGACATTTATAACCCACTATAAGTGAATGAGGATTTCATGTATGTAACGTACATAATAAAATAACTCATTTTTTGTCTTTATCAACATATCTAGAAATTAAATTGTTTTGGTTTTTCACATAAAGAAAATAATTGAATTTTATAAAAAATATATAGATTTTGAGACAACAATTCTTCAACAAAATAGGTGTGAAACATAGTTTTATAGAACATTAAATATAAACGGTATATGAGTAAAACATTAATAAAAAGGTCATAATATAGTATAGAGATATAATAAATTGAAAATCAGTAATGTTTCTTGAAATTTCATATAGATATCATATAAAATAGAACATTAATGAAAAAGGGGAGTTTGGATTTCCATTACCTTGAAGTGTAACATCTAAAACACAATTATCGGGACCTTGGGGGATTAATGGACCATGATAGGACTCCATGAGAGAAAATAATATAATAAATTCATGGATAATTATTTTTTAATTAAATTAAATTAAGGAATGGTTTGATATCTTTAGTAAAAGAGAGGGAGATTGTTATTAATATCTTGGGATGCCTCATTAGTGGCATTTGAAAAGATATGGGTTTGACTATGGTATTTTCCCATGGTATTTTCAAATTGGGGTACATAATATCATATTTTATTCAACAATAGTCGACCAGAATTATTACATTGTGATGACATCATTAAGGATGTCATTAAACATCCCAAAAACTCATAATTGTATTTTTATTATTCACTGAAAAGAAAAACATTTTATAAAAATTTCAAAAATTAACTATAACCTAATATCAATAAAATAAATTCAAAAATGAAATTTATTTTACATTAAAAAAACTCTAAATATTATAAATTTAATTTTGAACTATAGGAAAACCTGATTATTATTATTAATAGCAGATATAAAATGCATAGTGATGTGCATAGTAAACTATTCGATAGTTGAAAAAAATTAACATTTTTAAATTAAAAGGAGTTTTTTTATAACACTATTTAATTATAATAAATATTATTAATAAATAATTACTTTAATATGAAAATTTATATATTTCTTAAATGTACAATATTTACCCGAAAAAGAAATTTATGAAATTTTATCTCATCTTTTAAGAAAAACAATTCATAAAATGGAAATGAAAAATTAAAATTTTAATTAAAACAACAAGATTGATTTTTTTTTAACTAGGGCCTTGAATAATAATCCCTTAAAATAGTCTTATATGATCTAAGGGTAAGGTGTGCGATGGTGATTGACTCTAAGGGCAGCTTAGATAAATTAACCCGAATGGTAATCTCTACTAATATGAACTTCTCTTGTAGGTGATTTCATTCAAGCATAATATATAAAATCTTGTATTGTGATTGTATAAAAGTGAATCCTAGAGATGCACATCCTTCCCATGCCATGAAAAATGGGATATGTATGGCCCGAGTATACTGTATATGGAGACCGACACTTATTTATACATTAATTATCCATTATCATTTCTATTTATAAGAAATAATTATAATGTTTATTATTTTTTACGACGATCATATTAACCAATATTCATATTAACCAATAGTCATATAACATTCAAAAAATTATTGTTAAATTTCATTTAAACTTATACATTTTTATTTATTATGTATAGTAATACATATATTTTCAAAAAAAATATTAATTAAATGTTCAGGTCGTTACATTTTCATTAAATATATCCATGTTACCATCCATGAAAATTATAAATGAAAAATGAATACCATCATATCATGTAGGTGGTTGTCTATATGGATGCACGAGAAACATTATCATTTTCCAATGGATGTGATGGTATGAAGGTATATAATGTATCATAATTAAAGAAGAAGAATAATTTTATAAATATAACATATAAACAATAAATACATCATAATAACCAGCCATGAGGGATGGTTTTGGAAAATAAATCATATTGCTACTAGGGGTGGTAGTCCACAAATTATCACAAGTGATACTTTTGTTTCCAATTTTATGAAAAAAAGGTGGGAAATGGTTGCTATATCTTCTTAATAAAATATTTGAATATTTATGACCACATTTTCATCATATTATTATGTATAATTTAGGTATAATGTGTGTTTAAGTAGAAATAAAATTAAAAGAGTTAAGTTATGATTTATACCTCTTCTCTAAGAGGCCGCATTTTTCTTACACATTAAGCCTTGAAATCATTGTATTTGGTAAAGAAAACATATATATGATCAAGATAAGTAATCTAATAATGTTTTGGGATAGTTATCAGATGATATATAGTTCTCAAATTTTGTAAAAATAGAGGATAATAAGTTCTCTTTAATACATTAGTGGAGGGACACGCATGTAACTACATAAAATATACCAATAATATAAGGTTAATTTTGCTTGAATTTTTATCAAAATAGACAAGATTTATTTTAACCCTTAGTTAACCCGTCGTAATCTTTACTAATGTAACAGAATTGTACACTTTTTAATATTCTATATGAAAAAATTAAGTTGAACCTATTTAATTATTTTAATTAATTAGTTTAAAAATATGTTCTTAATTTTAAGCGATTTAATTTTTTTAAGTTTTAGAATTTAATTTTAAATAATCATAAAAACCATAAAGAAAACCCTTTTTTATACAAATGCATTTTTAGTATAAATTTGTATTTATATCCATTCTTTATAATGTAAAAATATAAATTTAATGTCAAAATATCTTATTGAATATATAATATATAGATTATATTAATAATTTCATTCAATATATTGTAATTTAGCTTATTTAGATAAAAGATTATTTTATGTTTATAAAAAAATTAGAAAAAAACATGTTTTTATCCTAAATATGATCTTATAAGAAAATTAGGTATAATTATTATTAAAATGTAATAATGTAGATTATTTCTAATTAAATAATATTTATTTTTATTTTCTAATGAAATATAAATCATAATTTTACTTTTAAATAAGTTTATTTAATAAAAATAAATGAATGTTCTACAAAAAATATGTATTTTTTACTATTCATTGAAAAATAATTTTTTTAGAAATATTACAAAAACATACCCTATAATAAAATTAAAATGACGATTTGAAAATTTATATAAATTCCAAAAAAAGTAATAAAATTTCAAAAAAATTTCTTATTCATCTCATTCACAAAAAGTTATTAATCCAACTTTTGAAGAAGGTAGTATTTTGAATCATAAACTGACATTAATGAAAATTTAGTAATTATTTATTACGAATCAATTAATCCATTTTATATACTTAAAACATTTATATATACATTTCATAATATGTTTATTGCAATTTATACCTACCAATTTTATGGCTTTATTATAAAATTTATATTTAAATAATAATACTTTTATATTATATTTCAGTTCTTTTAAAGCACAATGTTGCGTTTTAAGAAAGCTATCAAGATTATTATTTTTTTAGAATAAAAGTTTGGCGTGTTTCACATGGGATATATACTTAAAAAATTAATTAAAAGAAGATATAATAACATAATAATAATTCATCCATACATATTTTTACCACCTAAAAATAATCATTAGTCATATCATTAAGAAGCCATGGAAATAATAATAGGTTTCATAATATTTCAATATGGTATCATCAAAATTGAAAAAATTAATGTTAATCATTGATACCAAAAAGTCATTCAATAAAATGTAAATAAAAGGAAATTTAGAGATATATTCATAAAAATTATTTTTTATGAAAATATATCCTTAAGACATTGAGAATAAAATGGTATTGAAATCATTAAATCATTTTTTAGAAAATATTTTCTCATTATATTAAAAGAAGAAGTTACAGTCACATTGATGGTTATTTTTTGATAAAAATATTAAGTAAAATATTTTTTATAGACAAAATTTTAAAATATAAATTCAATAGTGTATCCTTGAAAAAGGTATAAAGTATTTAAAAATTAATATGTAGTATAATATATTGATTTTCTTTGAATGAATGGAATTCATTTTTAAACATTTTGAAATAAATTTTTGAAAGACAACATAGAAAAATATATAGATAAACGTGATTTTATAAATTAAAATTTATAAAAAGAGGTACATAAGATAATATATATCTATCTATCCAAATATAAATTATAACATATTCCAGAAATGAAAATATGGGAAAGGAAGGGTATCTATAGATAAGGAGGTTGAGAATTATATTAAACAATGATATACATTTTAATGAGGAAGTTTATATATGTAATACATTTGGATTAAAATATATTATCCAAATAGAAAAATATAAATTACCATTAAATGAAAAAATTTTGTGGATGAAACTAATTATAGAAGAAGTAAATTAAATAAGACACACTATATCTCAATGAAGAGATTGGAGTTAACAAAAACCCTTGCTCCATTGGTATCTACTGAATCGATGGTATATTAATGAAAGAAGAATATATGACTCATCAATCCCTATAAACATTGTGAGTTATTAAATAGTAAAATCATTATCCAACAACAAAACCATATAAAATAATTAATGGTGTGTAATATCTAATGTGTCTCATGGATTTGAAAATGAGACACAAAACCATTACATGTTATTCGAGCTTACTGGAAGATGCTCTAACCTCGATGGGACAATAGAATTCCTCCTAAAAGTGTGCTTATATATGAAAGGATTAGACTAAATAATTGAGACTAAATAATTATGAAATCGAGATAAATTTATAGAAGGATAAAAATCGTAATGTTTCAGGGTAAAATTTGTAAGAAAAACCGTGCAATGAAGGGGGTGGAAGCCTTGCCCTATTATAGGTGATGAAAATGGATTATTTCTAAATACCAATTATTTTTTCAATAATTAAATCACACTATTCATTGTTAAATGGATCCAAAATCATGAAATAATAAATTTTAGTGTGATATAATTTTTATAATTCCACCAAAACTCATTTTCACACATGTTTTAAAACCATTTCAAGCCCTTGAGTACTTTATTTTAATGTTTCACTATTTTTTCCTTAGTAATTAGTTTTTACTCATGTATTTTATATTTATTAAGAATATAAGGTAACAAATTTAACAAAATTTTGATTATATAAAAAAACAATTTGGGCGATATATTATATTTAAAATTTTTAATTAAAATTAATTTATAATCTAAAATTGAACATTTAGTATTTAGAAAATCATTTTTTTAATGAAAATAGATCTTTTCTGATTAATTCTTCTAAATAATATTTAGTATTGATAAAAATTTTAATGAGTTTTTCTGTATTTATATTTAGGATCAAATATTATTTCATTTTTATTTTTTTGTAGATATTAATTTATTTGATTTGATATGGATTTCACAATGATAATTACACAATTCCTAGAAAAAAATAGTTTTACCATTATTTTTGTTATTAATTTTCGTTCTAGTAATCATATTTTTAGGCCTAGAAATGACATTGTACATTTTAAAAAATATTAAAAAATTTATTATAAATATTATATCCATATTTTTATGATTATATTTCTATATGTGTTGATGGTTAATTTTTTTTAAAAGTGAATAAAAAATATTTTTAAGGTAAAATATTACATAAACATCCAAAATGTTAAGCATTTGTTTCATAATTTCATTTTTATGTTTTGAAATCATTTTTTACATTACAAATATATATTTTTATATAAAAGTTATTTCAATGAATTTTAACTCATTACTATATTTTGTTAATGTCACAGAAATGATGGTATTAGAAAAAAAATTATTGTGTTTACATACACAAAAAAAAATAAATTATTTTTGAAAATATTAATTATTCAACTTAGACTAATTTTGGTTTTAGGAATTGAATAATTATTTTTATAGAATAAAATTAATATTCAAAAGTTCATACATTTATATTTTAAATAAATATTATATATATAAAGTAAAACATTTTTTTAAATGACTTGTTAATATTTTAAGTATTCTTATTCATATTTTGTATAAACATATAATTGATTATAATATTTATTTTTAGTAGATATTTTTTATTAATAAATTTCTTAATAATATTACTCCAATATATCATAGATCATTTTTGTTCACTATTTCTTATGAAATAAGATATCTAATATAATATTAAAATTGAAAAAATATATTCCAAAATATCATGGAGTAACACATCCTTGAGAGAGATAGGGATCATATTCCTTCCCTCAATGAATCTAATGAGGATTTTTATTACATTTTTATGGAGAACTCAAATATTACAAGGTTATTCCCACTAATGTTGGTCATTTTGATTATCACACAACCCCATACACATGAGGTATTACTATGGATGGTGTTATAGTCTCAATAATTCAATACATAGAACCCAAAATGAGAGGCCATCAGGAGAATCTAATTACTTAAGCTCACAAGTTGTTTAATAGATCTTCCATCACATCCATCATTTAAACATGTTATAAAAAACCAATATAATCCCTTGTTTAATTACATTTCACTTTCCAATATAACTTGAAAACATATTTGGTGTGAATGATGGTAATCATACCCACCAAATATCCCCTACATGGGAAAAAACAACAACATTGGAGGTTCTTTCTATGGTTATGACAAATCCAGTCTCTTCCATCGAGTTTCAATTAATTTAAAACATGAATTATATATTAGTAATTTAAAACCAATAATCTAAAAACCTTATTGTATGGTGAATATTTTTCATTTAATACTACCAAAAGATGACACAAATATTCTATTGATAAAGATAAAAATTATGTATAAAAGGGAACTACTGCTGAATAAGTAACATTCATTGGGAAATTCTAGCATGTTGGGATGGGAATATTTTTCCCCTTTAACATCCCCAATTTAATTTATTTAAAATGTTGATACCTAAGTTGATGTCATAACTCATATGAAGAAACTAGTATGCTGATGGTTTGGGGTAGCCGAACAGGAAGCTCCACTATCATCTCTATAAGTAGATTGTGGATCATCCCCTCTATCAATAACATGAAAATAAATGCTAGAATGAGATTCACATAGAATCACCTATCATGGGAATTATACAAATTAATCCTAATAGAACAATAATAAGAACAATTTAAAACTACATATAGTCTGTAAACCAAAAACTACTCTTTAATAAAGAAATAACAGAGGATTATGAATTTACCCTTAAATCCTCTTATGAAATTGATTAAACACCATTTTTACAGATGTTGATTTGGATTCAGTCCTTAATATAGGGTCTAAATTATTGAGTTTTGTTGATGAAAACCCCACTAATTCAATAAATAATTACATAAATAATAATCAAAATGTGGAAATAAATATAAAGAGTATTATTTTCTTTGTGGTACATTAATAGGGTGTACATAACAAACAAAAATTATATGCCAATGATATGGGATCTCTTCCATATATCACATATCAAACTACGTAGTAAGCCTATCCTAATGAAAGGGAAAAGGTTCAGTAATATAAATTACCCCCAAAACACTAATGATTTTGGGACCATCATGGAAAAGGAATGATATGACCAATATGAGGTGGTAGTAGAAATTCTATAGAAAATTAATTTTGAATTATAGAGGGAAAACACACCCAGTTATCATAATGGGTAGCATAATGTCGTTCCTTATATGGATGATATATCTAAATAAGAATATACTAGTCAACCTAAAAAAATGTAGTCCAGCTATTCAACTATGTAGAGACAATGTAATATTTTATCTTTTATTCCTTTTTTTACTATTAAGAGTTTTTCCAACTAGTAGAACAAAAAACATCATTTCAAATGTGTAATAATATCTTTTATTAGGTAGTCCATAAATAATAATTATAAATAATCTAAATAAATCAATATTTGGAAATCCTCACTATTAATTCTCTGGTGGTGAAACTATTTTCAAAGATATAAATACATTATCATCATATTACCTTGATGGAGTATATGGATTGAAGTTTGGTACTGGTAAAACCTTAGAGATAATTGTATCTTTAATGGGTTTATTTTAATCATCATTCTCCTAAAATTAAGATTCCCAATATTCTTGATATTTAATGGAGTTGGATATCAAGAGCAGCATTACACCCATTTCTCATCCTGTTATAGCCAAATGTTCTAGTCCATTGAATAAAAAATTGTAACTAAAATATGACAATTCATATATTCTAATAATAATATGAAATTTTAATTGCGCAAAAACATTTTATAAAAAATATTTTCTTTTGTGGATTTTGTGTGAATGTATAGAGTGATGGGGCCTTAAATAATCGACAAAAATATATTTATAGAAACTCTATTATTATATTAATAGTGGTGGGAATAATGACTACAAAAATTATGCCCTATATGAGATTAAATATTAAGTAAAAAATATATATATCAGCATATTAATTTAACATTAGGTATGTTGGATGTGAGTGTTTACCAAAAAGTGAATGATTCATTTTCACACAATATATAAAACAGAATAGTGAAATGAATAGAGAAACACTAGAAATATAACATGAAGTGTAGAATATATTTCTCATATATAATATAAGAGCACTTTAATCAATATAGTAAACTATTACATTCATAATTTCATTCCCATATTTTTTTTGATAAAATACCACACCATCAGGTCTATCACTATTTTGGAAAATCACCCACCAATAATTCTTATACCAATTTAGATCCACTCTTATGAAAAACCATTTATTAATTATATAACGTATAAGTAATGAGGCAATTATGTATTTTATTATTTCATCACCGGATGGAATGGTATTACATATTCTTGATAGATACAACTTCCACAAGAAATGTTTAGAGAAATTTTCATGGAGGATATAAGTTGTAATTTTCCATAATATTAATCTTGTATAAACACATTTTATGATTTCATGATTTTGTTTGATATTCAATAAATTATAGAAATATTTAATTAAATTAATAAAGGTAAAATCATGACTGAAACCATGAGCATAAAATAATAATATTCGGATTGAAGAAATAATCATATTTAATTTCATGAAAATTGTTTCCCCAATAACATCCACTATGCTATTCAGTCTAGAGGCGTCAGAAAGACCTAAACATTAATCCCAACAATAGAAAAATTAATAACCCAACACTAATGTAATTTTTTTTGTCATGAATGGATTCTACATAAAATTGAAGATATGAAGAAAAAATGATTTCCCTCAAGTTTCAGAAAATTCATAGGTATTTCAAATGATCCATAAACCGTAATATAAGAAACTACTCAATATTAGGATGTCTAATTAGATGGGTCTTTATTATATCCTTAATTAATACCCCTACCATCAAATATTACATAACACCATTTTAGACTCTAAAATATTTAAGGATTTTATCTATAGGTTGGTTTATGAGGATGAAATCGTATTGGAATGACTAAAAGAACAGATGTATCACTTGGTTTCCATAGGATACAAAGAATTAAAATGATAATGATGACTGGTTCTAAGTAAGGATGTGTAAAACTATTATTATAATTCAACTATAAATTTCTAAAATCATGTCTCAAATTTTATCATGTCATAACAAGATCGCATGGTTATAGTCTCTATTACATCTATAGACTATGCTAAAACACATAAACTATTAGAGTCTTCTGAATTAAAAAAAATCCAATATTGGTGAACTAAATTGAATAAATAAGAAACCCTTCATTCCCCCAACCCATTCAGACCCATATAAAATTCATTCCCTTTAATCTGGTAAATTTTTTTCCACGCCTCCCAAAAAAATCATATTCTGGTGAGGAGCACCCATCCTCATTGGTCAATGGATCAAAATGATAGATAATTGTTCTATGAAAAAAATACATTTATATAATAGGAGAATCTATCTCTATTAATATATTATCATTTGGGTTTTAATAAATTTTCACTTAGATATGAGGAGTGAGCACTTTAAAAATGATTACATAGTAATAAGATTCTTTGAGTTTCATGATTTTTAAACATTCTCTCCTCATATGATTTATACATAAGTGTATATGGATATAATTTATCACCTCTAAATAAGGATCTTCATCCAAAAATTATTCCATGAATTAGGATGTTAATAAAGAGAAATAAACTGATGAACCATTTATGGAAATATAACTCATATCATAGTATTTAATGATAGGATATGTTCTTGGCATCAAAGCCACATGTTTTTATTTGGATCCCTACCAAAACATCCATTATTATCCACATGTATTTTATTAAAAAATGAATGTATCTCTTCATATATTCTATCAAACCTCCTCCTAAACCTATCAAGTATATCTATACTGAAGAATATATCACACTTTTATGAAAACAATATAAAAATATATAGAAAATTAATTCCAAATTTATTAGGGAGAAAATTCACCTTTATAATAATTTTTAAGAAAAAAAGCCTCTTTTATTATCCAAATCCATTCAAAATCATTCTATTTAATGGAGAACTACCCTGGTGGATCGTCGAGACCATTATCTACGTGGTGAATTCTAACCTACTACAATAAAGGTCCTCCATGAAATGCTATACAGCAACCCAAAAAAATGGAGATATTTTTTATATATTCCTCCCTCACCAGGTGTGTTATATATATCATCCATCATTAATGTCAACATCACATTCAATGGGATAATAAGTGTTCTATAAGCTAGTTGTTGTAGTATTGATGTACCAATTGTTGATATCTTCAACCTCTCCCTTCCATTTGTTCTGGGTTAAAGATATTCCACCAAATACACAACTTTATACATGATATCATCTTGACCGAGGTATATATACTATACACAAAAAATTAAGTTGTTAACATAATAATATTAGAAAAAATTGGGTTTTCTTTTTCCAACGGGGGTGAGGTAGAATGTTCATAACCAATTCTTTAATGAATTATTTCATCATCATCCCATGGAGAAAAAGACTAGAGTAGGTGAATTTTATAGACGATGATAATTTAAACCCATGCCATATGTTTTTGAGAAATATATTTCAAGATATATTTATCTTTCATTGTTTTCATTAAAAGTATATCGATAAAGGTCATGTGGGTCTAGGAACACCTAGGATTCTGGTTTGGACATCACTTGGGAATTTCAAAGTAAATATTTCAAACATTTCATAATTATATAAAATTCTTGGACTCTATCAGGATACATTGAAAAAATTAGTGATCCTTGTAAATAATATTAATTATTATCTTTATATATTTATATAAAATTCACTTATGGGAGTTGATTGTTTAGGGATTTGTCCAAGCCTGTGCATATAGAGAAGAAACATAAAACCATTTCGGCTACAGTTTTATTAGTTTTACAGTTTAAAAATGGTATTCCTGTTTAATGTTGAACTAAACTAGTAGATTAACAATAAATAAATACTATTTGAACCCGTGATGGATTTAGATAATAAATTATTAGAGAAAAAATAGTTCCTTCCAAAATCTAAAAGACAGCCCAAAACTTCACTATGTCTTACAGATCAAGTGTTTCTAACATTTAATCACCTAGAGATTCATAATACATCAGATTTTATTCTTAGTCATGTATTCTATAAAAAATCATGATGGTGGTATTACTAAATTTGGTCTTAGGTGGATTCAAATATACCCATCTTGGGTATAGATCCATTTTGGGATTCTCTTGTACCCACCGACCCTCTATAGATTCCATTTGAGTATTAAGATGTTTTATGGATTAAATATTATATTGTAGAATTATTTATAGATCAAATATTTTAGAGGGAATGGTTAAAAAAATCTTGATATGGATGTATTTTCAGAAATCATTATTGTTATTTGTTTTGAGTGTTCCAATGGTATCTCTCTTGATCTAGTGGTAATTGTTTCCCTAAAGGATGAAAATCCTAATAGTCACCCTATAATAGGGTCTTGTAAACATTTTTCTTCGAACTTAGGTGAATTTAATGGGATGTATCTACCATTTTTGGTTAATTAATTACCTCTTACTAAAAGGTGTTAACTATGAGAGATATTATATCATCATATTGAGATTTTTAACTTTTGGTTGTTATTCCTATGAGTAGTTTAACTTTATGTCATATCAACTACTCTAAATCAAATTCATATCTGGAAATAATTTCATTATTAGAAGTAGGATAGGATTATTCTGTTAGTGGATGGATATGGATTCAAATATACTTTCCCTTTTTTCTTAGTGGAATCATCTGGATTTTATGGGAGTGGGGTATTGGTGGATCATAAAAATACTGACGGTACCTTTGATGTTCCATCAAGATACCATATTTTATCACCAAAATATATAAAATATTCTAAAATGATTCCTATACATTGTGATTTTTCAGTTCAGTATTATGATCCACATAATCTTTGGTATTTAAATTAATGAAATTCATGGGTGAGAATTACATAGAATTAATTAGATCCCTAATCACATTAGAATTATAATGAAAAAAATTGCATCGAGTAAAATTTAATGTATAATTCATATTATTTATTTGATAATCTTATAATATAATATTTCATTGATTACAGACCCCTTCAAATCATTAACTCTTGCTTTTGGATCTCATGTGGAGGTGATGAAAATAATCAATCATGAATGGGGATCTTTATAGAATCATAAATAATTTTAACTGAATAAAAACCTAAATGGGGTGTGAACCTTGATATTTAAACTGGTCTAACCATAGTAGATATTCTATTAAATCCAATGATACTATATAAAAGACTTAATTTCTCAGAGAAATCATATTCAAGAAGTCCCCTAGTGGTATGGGTTTGGGGGGATATATTTATCCACGTCCTTTACAACACCCATTTATAGGTTTAATGGTTCTAGGGATTGAGGGATAGGTAAAAATTCATTGACACCAACAATATGAGACTTCCATTATACTGAAAATTTTGATATCAATATTCCTTTTCCACCTTTCAAGATCACATGATAGCTTTATCTGAGTGTAGTATGTGTTTTAGTTACTCTAGATGTGACATATCAATCACAAAAAGTGGTTAAATTTTTAGTTCACTTCTTTTTAGAAATTATATTCCAATATTTTCATTATATATGGTAGATAATTGAGTTTTTTAGTACTCAATTACTATAAATGTATTCATTCCTGTGATATAGGGATGTTTGGGGTTTTCAGGATGGAACAACTACTATATCCAGACCCATGATAAGAGACCAGGTTTGAGGAAACTACATTGCTGGATGATTTTTAAGAAATACATTTCTACACCTAAAATGGAGAGAATTATGGAAATATATATGAACATAAACCTCAAATAATTTTAGTAAATTAATCATCACCGATCATATATACTTTTTTAAACCATTGATTTAGGATAAAATGATTCATCCATTTTTTTCATGAATTTTAATTTCATTCTAACGAAAGGGTAAACCGATTTGTATGGTGACACTGCTCATCTAGAGCTATAATGTGATCAATTTATCCCATATAAAAAATTTCCATGTATTATAAATTTTATACAATCATTTATAGATTGTTATAGAGGTGAGGTATAAATTACTATTTTAGGATCTCAAAAATATCACATAATGCTGTTTTAGTGGGATAAAACATGATTGGTATCTTTTCTACTACTAGTTATTTCCATATGATGTTGGAAGATTCTTCATTTTTATTGAGTGGTTCCTTAATTAACACTAACCATAAATTTAATTTTTATTCCATTTCATCTCGAAGTATATTATCATTATGAACATTCTTAGTAACATTATGAATTTTACATTCTAGGGGTATTTAATGATGATAATTTCCTTAACATTACACTTTGTTGAGATAAAAAATCTATAAATTCTTATTGAGTACCTAAATTAGTTAAGTTCATATTTCCTAATGCCTACTGATACAAGTGTAGGTTTTTAGTAATTCTAACATATAGGGGACCTTTATTATAATGGGACCTGATAATGAGTGGAGGTACATCATAATTTGTTTTAGGGGATGACCTCCATGGTTATTAATTTAAGATCTGTTATATTGATGTGGGCCTCCAGTTGATCTATTTACATGTTCATCATGGAAAGGATCACCATTTTTGTAGGTTTATTGTATCCAATTCTACGTAGTACCATTTCATAGGTTGTTTACTTGATCACCATTAGAAATAATTTTCTTGTTAAACATGTATTATTTTTCATCCGAGGAAGGACCTTGAAATTCAATATATAAATTATTATAGAGAGAAATTATATATTATACATTGTAGGGAGGACCTCCATTACTCTTGAATTTATCACCCTTGGAATGACAACTGTCATTGATAGTTTGTTTTTTTCACATGGGGAGGAAATGTAATTTTATAGTCCATTTCATTAATAGCACAAAGAAGAACACTATAGTTTATGATATATTCTTGATTTACAGGTAGAGGAATACCTTCTCTGTTGGGATTTTGATAGCCTATAGGACCTCTACAATGAATATTTGGGGGAGGACCACGAGGATTATCATATGATTATATACCCCATAGAGGGCCTCTTTATAATTTATTCATATTGTTGTGGGTATGATATTCCATGTTAATATTATAGAAAGGACCTCAATGGTTTCATTATAGTTGTTAAAAACATTAGGGGACTCTATGGAAGGTGATTTTTTGATTATTACTATGGATAGGATCTTCATGAATGAAATTTTCGTTTTTGTAGGGTGGATCTTCAAAAAAAGAACATTAGGGAGGACATCTAAAAGTATTCTAAAATATATCAACACAGATAGACATTCGTAGTGGTTATTATCTCCCATTGTTGGGGAGGGTATTATTAAACCATCTACTAGGGCCTACCTTTTCATTAACATAGGATAATTTCTGATGGTGCTTTGGAATCATCCATGAGTCACCATTGAGATATTTTAGTTGTATATAGAGAAGTTATTGGCCTCATGAATAGTGGAATGCTCTTTGTCATGGAAGAGTATATAACCCTCAAGGTGAACTTCTCATCGATTCCTTGGTATGGATGGGTAGATCATTGAAACTTTTATCCCAAACCTCCTTAAGAATCAAGGAAAAACAGTGAATATGACTTCCACACTATATGGGAGCATTCATAGGCTTTTCTTTGGTGGATATTGGGATGTATTGATCTTACCCCTTAACCTCCCTAAGATAATACATATTTTTTTGGTTGATCCCGTAACAAAATTTGGACGTTCTTTTTTGTATTGAGTGGGTGAAATCATCTCCCACTATCTTTCCATTGATGGGAAGGACTACATGGATTAATTTATTGATGGTTTTCATGTTTTATAAATAGGACTGGGATGGATTTAATTACTCAAGTTATTAATCCACAAATAAATAATATTTTCTATGGATTTCTCTACACGCAACACTAAAACCCAATTAATATATACCTTTATGATGTATTTTTAGAATTAATATGTATAAATAGAGGTAGTAGAAATTATGAAGCATATAAAAGTATATATATATATATATATAGGGAAAAAAAGAACATAAAATTCACCTAAAATATTATTTCAATTTTTAAAAATAAGAAACCGATATATAATTTTTTATGTATAAAATTTATATTTTTAATTAATATTATTCATGTATAAAATATTTATAATAAACAATATTTTTATTGAATAGATAATGTATAAAAAATAAATTTCTTATAAAAATATATTTTCAAAGATATTAAATGGATTTATTTTAATGTAAAATATAAACTTTTTAGTAAATGAACGTGAAAAATTTAGCATCATTTTTGGATTTATCATGTTTATATTACACTGAAATTTATTTTTTAGGATTTTCGAAAATAATTAACATATAAGTGAAAAGTGAAAATATCAATTTTATCAATTCCATCAATTTTATGAAATTATTTTATAAGAATACACTGATTTTTTTAATCATATTCCTATAAAATTATATATTATAATGTATAATATATTAGTTTAAAATAATATTCAGAATTTATATACTCATAATTTTGAAAATTTATGTAGCATTTTAAGGAATATTTTTTTCAATTTTTTTAATTAATTATTATATAGAGAAATAATGTTCATGATTCCATTTATTGTTAAATAAATAAACATATAATGATAGTAAATATGTTTAAATTCCTTGGAATCTATGTAATTTTTAATTTAATCTTAGTTATAAATATTTTTTTCGTAAAATTACATTTAAAAAAAGGGCTTCGGTGTTACATGGATTGTGTTAAAATTAATTTTTTATACAAATAAAAATACTTTGATAAATTTTATTTTATATTTATAATAATGGGGTCTAATTATATAATAAGTCTATTTTTTTATGATTTAAATTTCACTTACATTGGTGAAATATATTTTTCATAATAAAATAAATTTTAAAAGAAATATTTTATGGATAAATATTTTTAAACAAGATTAAAACATGTATCGAAACAATTCGTTGAGATTCACTTGAAAAAAACATACCCCACACACCCCACATTTTTGTGTTTTTACCATTACAACACTAATTGTGTCATGAAATTATTGAAAGATGATCAATGTTTTGAAATGTTTCCCTTTCATTATCCTATAAAATTATACCACTTTCACCCTTTAATTTTACACATAATATTAAAATTCCACCTTGAAACTATATTTTTGTTCTCCAAACATTTCACAATAATACATCTTAAAGCTTCTTGTCACAAAAATTTATCATAGGAATATCAATTCCAAGGATTATTCTAACCAAAGATCAGGTCTGCAAATAGGTTAAAGCACATTCTAGGAAATCATGGGTAATGGTAAGGGACTTGGTAACCCAAATTACATTCATTGATTTATGAAATTCATTTTTACAAGAATTTCTATTTTTAATTATTTAATCTTTTTTCCCTTGGAAGAATAGTTTTTTCTTCAAATTTAGTTTCAGGAATTTTTTTCTTTTAACTTCTTTTTAGGAAAAGAAATGGAAATATTTTTTACAAAATAGACTCTTAACTATGAATTTTACATTTATGATTTCAAAATGTTTTATATAACATTATTTTTTTATTTTAATATCATTTTACTCTCAAAATTAAAAATAAATTTCTCCAGTGATGTTATATTGCATGTTCTTATATTAATATTTGTTTATTTTTTGGTGAAAATGTTTTTAATATAAAATTAATTTAATTCATGTTTTTGTACTATTTAGAAAGGTTTTAAAACACATTTGTATTTCAATGGGTTCTTTAAAAAAATTAAATGACTACAATTTTATTAACTTATTTGTTATTTCCATAGGTTATTTGTGAAAAGTGAATGATTTTTATTAGGTTGTTATATGAATCTTATTTAATTTTCATGGGTTCTTTATGAAAACCAAATGATTTCAATTTGGATGGTTAAGAAACCCATTATTTTTTAATGGGTTAGTCATGATATGATTATTATTAATTTTATGTGGAATAAAAGTGCATGTATAATGATGCTTGGGGTCTTATATAGCCCTCCAATTCATATCATTAATATTATATCTCATGATATAGTCAAGTGTGGACAAAATGAGTTTTCTCAAATAGTAATGGGCATGATATATATTCTCACATTTTCAGCTGTGTATATAATGAGCTTATTCACATTTGCATAGGAATAATAGGTTTTATCACATAGGATTTCCCATGCTAATGTTTTTGAAAAATTTCATATTTTTTCAACATATTATTCTAAATTTTCATGATGCATTTTATTTCCCTAAAATTCCATGTTATCATGATTATGAATTATATTTAAATCATTATTCACTATTATTTCATGGTCACATGTTATACAAAAATTGAATTCTTTAGTTATTTCATATATTTTATGCTTCATTAACATTTCATTTAGTAAATTATTATTATTTAAAATGTTTTATTATTATGTTTTATGTTTTATGATATTTTATTAAAATATTTATGTCCATGTGTTCTCCTTCATGGTTAGGATATATTACTTTGTGATATTTTTTAACTTACTAAGTATATAAGATCACCCATTTATTTTATTTACAATATCTAGGTTTTGAATATTAATATATAATGAGAGATATAAAGAAAAAGGTTTATAGGAAAATCATTGTGGATAATATTAACAATTGTAACAAAATAATATGCATATATATCTAATTTGAAAAAAAAACTAAACCTGTTGGTCTTTAATTTATTCATATTTTTTGACATGTATTATTTTAACTAAGGGATTAATATATTATGAATTTCAGGATTACATTGTATCACTATAGTTGTTATCATTATAGTGTTTAATTATTTTTTATATTATTCTATTTATTTTTGTAGATTAGTTTATTTAAATTTAGGAAAACCCATAATTAAAAGTCTAATGGATGATATAAATTTTTGGATAACAGCCCCGTGATTTGGTATAATATCTATTTTATAGAACTTCTGGAAAGAAAATATTTAATAGGATATTATAAGTGGATGATGGATCTAGCAAAAATGTACCTCGGGGACACAAACCCAATAAGGTAATATTGGGAATTAACTTAATTGGGTCCTGGTGCGTGACAATGAGGCCCAAATGAAAACATATTTTGACACTTTTAGGAGATATGATTTGGTTAATCACATCTTCCATAAAAACCAATACAAAGGATTCGAATATATAAAGAATTTTTAGTTAGAAATATTTCCATTGATTACCTAGATTGAAACTTAACGATTTATTAGCTTATGTATGTATTTATTTTATGAAATATAGAAACATCTTTTTCAGTTTACTTTTCTGTTCATTCATCAGTTCAAGTATACTCATTTAAAATTTTTCTATAGTCAAGGAAATTAAGGGAAAATATAAATAACCAACATAAAAAAGTGTGAAATGGAAAATTTAGAGACATTCCTAATGAGAAGCTTAATGTGGTTAAGGATGGAATACCAAACCTCCTAGAAATTCAAACATAACTATATCAAGTTATATTCAACCACCAAAATTGGTTTGATCTACAAAACACACCAAGGATAGTGAAACCTGATATCGAGCCATTTATGAAGAAACAACCACCTTCTTTTAGTGGGTCTTAATATTTGTTGTTTACTGAAAAATATGATAATGCAATTGAAAAGATATTTTAAATTCTCTAATTCACATAACCTAAGAAGATCATTTTGGAGTTTTCCATTTAGAAGTTGATTTTGTTATGTGATGGATTCGTATTAAGAAATAATGGGTAAAAGTTGATGTAGACTCTATAGAATGGAATTCGATCTAGAATAAATTTTCAAAACTTATTTTCCAGGGAAAAATTATAAAAAATTAGAGAAATAATTCTTTTCATATTAGGAAAAAATTATGATTCTATTAAATCATTTAAATCATGTTTTTCAAGGCTCGTGTGGTAGGCATGCTGTCTTATTTTTGAAACTGAGAACAAGATCAGTCACCTCATTATTAGATTAAATCCTAGACTTAAAATGGTGTAATCCTATAGGTACTTCTATATCTATGAATATATTTTTTATGTTCTCTAAAGGAAGATATATAAATTAGAACCACTAAATATTCTAGGGAAAATGAAAGTAAAATAGAATATCATTTAATTCCCAATAATAATACATATGGTTGGAATAAAGACTAATTTCATAAATTTAATAAATTTGGGAGAATTGTAACACCACTATATTTAGGGAAAATCTCTCTCGTTAAATATTTTTATTTCTTGGATATCTTATGATACGTGAAACTTCAATTTTAAACGAACCATGAAACATTGTTAGAATATTATTATCTAATTTGACATTTATAATCTCAGTGTTAAATTATAAATATGAAAATTATTAAATAAATTTTGAAATATATATAAATTTACCACTAAAAATAAATATATTGATATCTTCTTAGTAAATAATTAACCAATTTTTATTAAAGTTATTTTATACTCCAAAAAAATTTTCTATAAAAAATGAATTTTATTACTTTTTTGTGATAAAATACTATAATTTATTTATAAAAAATTAAGAAATGTTTTTTAATAAAAAAATATATAATTTTTGAAATCCTTATATAAAAATTATTATAGGGAGAGTTTTTGGGATTTTTTTAGGAAAATATTTATGTTTTAGTGAAAAGTGAAAAATAGTAAATTTTATTAAAAAATATATTTTGTAATCAAATATTTACAAACAACCACTTTGTTTTAAAAATTTATTCAATGTAAAATTAGTTCTATTATATTAATAATAATCCAATTTTCTCAATTATAATACATTTTATGGTTGAATTTGGTATAAAAACGTTTTTATACCTAAAAGGAATTTTTTCAAATATTCGATTTTTGTTTCATTTTATGAATTTATATAAAACTTAATTTTTTTCAATTTTTGGTATTTAATATTTTGAAATTTAATTAAATTTTGGGTTTATAATTTATCATTTTATTATTTTTCTGACATTTTGATGAAGAAGTTTAATTTGTAGTGAAATGTAAAATAATATTATTTTTATAAAATAAAGTATCCTTAATGATATCATAAAGACATAAACCTAATATATAAAATTATGAAAATTATGGAATTAATAAATTATTATATAATATTAAAAATATCATACATAAGTAATTTAAAAAATTTATAATATATTCCATGATAAATATGAAAAACATTTTCAATGTCGATGAAGAGTTTTCACGTCCCTAGAAAAGTGAAATTTGGTACCATAAAGAAAATATTTTATATGTAATAAGACTATTATTAAGTTTTTTGTTAAATATTATCTATTATAGATTAATTCTTATGGTTATAAATGGAATTTGGAGTTATATAATAACTGGCTTATCCAAATGCTTGTGCAATGCATGCCAAAGGCCCTAAAAGTCAAAATAGAATACTAAATAACTCTTCATGACATGGATATGAGTTAAAATATATATTTACTGAATATAAATATATATTATGAGAATAATAAAACTATTATAATGATTTTAATTAGTCTATATTTTATTGGTGTTAAATAAATTCCATAAATTCTTGCATAATGCAGATGCATAATTTATTTAATTAAGACAAAAATAAAATAAACGATTTTAAATATACATAAAATAATATCATCTTTAAAACATAATATTTATAATTAATTATATATATAGGACATATTAGGTTTTTATCAAATAATTATATTATAATTTTCCCGTTTACATGATCTAATTAATATAAAATTAAATGAATTTTGTCAAAATTGGCTATAATGATATTTTATGAAAATTATATTTTATATAGTTATTTTAAAAAAAATAAAACTATTTGAATAATAATGAATAGATATTATATGTTCTAAAGTATCATAAATTTTTCATTTTGATCAAATTTTTACCTTATATGTAAAAAAAATTAACACATTAATTTTGAAAAGGTGTCATATTAGTTAAAAAAATTATAGGTAAACTAATTGTTAGTCAAACTGATAAGGTTTATAATTAAAACAAAATGTATATAAATTAAATTATATGGTGCAATTAAACCACTATATTACATTATCTTCTAATCTTGGTCTATTTAGAGGCATTTTTATCGAGAATAAATTTATTATAATTAATTATTTTGAGAAATTCTAAAAGTGTCGCTCACTACAATTAAAAAGTGAACCTCATTCCTCACTTATTTACATAATATTTAGCATTATATCTCAAAAAATAATCCATAAATTTATCTTATAAAATTACCCATACAGATTATTGTGTTTTTTTGTCCCAAAATACCAACCATATATCCCTAAGGAGATCTAAAATAGTCGTTTCTTAGAAGAGGTAATCACCTTGACCAATATATTTTATTTATAATAATATTTACATACTATAAATAAATGTCATTTATCATAAATTATTGACCTAAATATTATAAATATGATTATATATTATTATTAATATTGGAAAATAATTATACACCATCATTCTCTTCAAATGAGAAGTGAACATAACGGTTAAGCATACACACATCTTACTATCTCCACACAGCGATACAATTTATTTCCTATCATTTTCATTTCAATATTGTTATTATGATGGTTTTAATGTTTATATATGATAAATATAAAATAATTAATCTTTTTTAATAGTAATATATCGGTTTCCCTCTTACTTTCCCAACTCCAAGAAAATGGAAACATCGTTCATTCGTACATGTGGACCACCACAACCACGAAGTCATGTGATTTTTTTATCATTTCCACACAACTTATTTGGTAATAAAGAAATGTATAATAAATAAATATTTTATATATAATAATATAATCATTTTTTATTGGTGAATTATTAGTTACTATTCTTTCATTCTATCCAACATAAAATTAAAACAACTTTCATGTCTTTATATGACCTACCATCTCCAAGAATAGTGTAATTAATATATATATATATATATATAATTATTGAAAAATATAAATATTTATATAATTAATATGTAGGATTTTAATATTAGGATTAATATTCATGGGGTGATTGAACAAAGATAAATGTATAAGGACAGGTACTAATGATCAAAAATAATCATGATAAATAAAATAATTAACAATCGAAAATAATGATTTTATTAAGGAGGTTTTTAAAACTCAATTTATTATGTGTTATAAAGGTAACATATATGATATTATAAACATGAACATTAATATGGTATATAATTATTATAAATCTAAATTTACTATAAAGGAGGATATAGTTCTCTTGAATCAAGGAAACATGATATAAGGTATTTTCGCCTTAAATTTATTTCTGTGGGACACGTGCCTTACTCACCGCTTGTTTATTTTCTGTGTTGTATATACAACAATAGAATTTATTTAATGATGATTATTATAGTTATGGGTCTTTTAATTATAATATAATTATATTTATTTTATGTCCCTTTTAATTCAAAAGTTGACAAAGTGGTATGTATTTTATTTCACAATATTATCAATATTTGGGATTGTTTATGTTTATTTTTACATTGGGGAAATGATTTCATAAATATAAATATTTTTATAAAATTATTATATAAAAATGTTTTTTTTAATTAATGTTTTATTTAATTTTATTTTTACCAATGTTATATTTATTACAAAATGGTTTGAAAGTAATTTTCTTATCGTTTTCCAAATAAGGTATGTTTTGAGTTTTTTTGAAATATATAAAATTAAGGTTTGTTAACTTATAATTACTGAATGCATTTTATAGTGTAAATGAGTAATATTTTCATTGAATCTTAATTTACATGTTTACAAGTATCACTTCCATGAAAATTTTTTCCTATATAATTATATAGCATAAAAAGTTGATTTCAAAAAGGAAAGGTTAGTTTCCTCATGAATTACTTCAAGTGATCATTAAAAATAATTTTACATATAATATGAAATATTATGACTTTATTTATAAGTTAATGGAAATATGATCCATGGATACCACATTTATTCTTTCATTATGTGTTATATGTTAATGATGTAACAGTTTTTATGAATCATATTCCTCTTTTCCACGAGTAATAGTATGATGGAATGTTTATGAATTCAATTTATTTTCATAGGTTATGAGATGAATACTATTTTTGGATCTTTTGGAACACACATATATATATTATTTATTTTTCAGATGTGTCTTATATCTCCCTCTAGTTAATTATGAACATATAGATCACTCATGAGGTAAATATGTTAATAATGAACTCGGTTTTATGTTCCCAATATGATAAGTGGACCTTGTTTTAATGTCCATATCTTTATATGGGGACCATGATTCTACGAATATACAATCATGTATGGAATTGGTTTGAGATCTATAATTTTATTCAAGATCCTAATTTCATTTCCTTAACATAATGAGTAAACCTATTTTTATTTATACATGTCATAAAATTTATAATTTTAAATGTATGCCACAATCCCATGTATTTTTCCAATATTATGCTCTCATGACTCATGTTCATTGATTAATTTATAATTAATATCTTATATGATACATTTATTTATTCCATGTCTCAAGATTATGGTTGATGATATACAGGGTTTGTGTTTTACATCAATTTATCATGTTCTCACACCCTTATTCTCATTTTAAGTTCAATTGATCCTTGATATATCTCTTTCAACCCTTAATGTGTATCTGAGATCACCCATTCTTATGTTTCCATTCCTTAGGATATGAATAATGGTTTTTGTAATGATATATCTAATAATGGTTCTAGTGACGAATGATATTTTTGGATACTCTTATCGACCAATTTTTTATGTGTCTATTCCTATAAAGGCATGATACCTTTATGATTATTTCTTGGATCATTATGTTATGTAATGAATATTAATCTATTAAGATGAAATATATATGTATAAAATGTATTGGTAACTATAGTTGGTAAAAAGTATTTTTTTAGTTAACCTCTAGAAACTAGGATAATGAAATTTTTGTAATAACCCTAGGTATATGTCTGAGTATATGATATAATCATAATGTTATGTTAATGATTATGATTAAACTAGGTTAAACCAAAGGTGTCATAATAGAAGGCATCGTGATTTAGATATCATTTAATTTTTTTTTAGGATTATGTGGTTTACCACCATGATTATTAGTTATCATGCAATGATTTCTAGTTTTTGTCAATAGATTGAACCTAAAGGAATCATGTTAAAAATAGATGTGACCATTAATGAAATGATTATCCTCATGATAATCCTTGTGAAATATGTGATAGAATATGAAACCTTGTGATTATTTCAAATAATTTATCTCATTATGTGATTATCAATATCAACTTTTTTGTTTTTCTTGACATACCTAAAAATTGAATGATCGAGTTTCATAAATACCCTAGAGGAAAGACGATTCAGCTTCCAACTTATATATAATGTTTTAATAAGCACTAAATTTTATGTCTTTGAGGAACATGAATATGATTGGACTGTGGAAATGATGGAAAAAAGAATTAAATTGATGAAGAAAAATAAAAATATAGGTTAGATAAATTCATGGTCATAATGGTATCCCTAAGGTATCCTTAATGGTTGAATGTTTTGAATTTTAATATTATATGAATTATGAAAATATATGTTCTTTGGGAAATTCTCATGAAATCAATCCACATGTTTTTATGAGTATTAGTTTTAAGTTTGACAATTAATTGACTATAAATGATGTATTCAGGGTATGAGGGTTTTAAAAAGTATTTATTATATTAAAAGTAATAATCATGATTAAATTGAAGTTGATGAATCTTAATACATGATTCAAATTTCATATTTTATGAAAGATGTATCGTGGAGTAAGATTATGAATAATTTTTAATGGTATTATAAATAAGTGGGATGATTGATGTGTTTATTAATTTGGATTTTATAATTTTATTATATAAGTGTTATACCATTGAAATCCATTTTATAAAATAATAATTTTTTTTATATATTGTAGTAGTTTTTATTTAGGTATTTCAAAACAAATTTTAAATTGGGCAGATAACTATAAAAATTGATTTATTAGAAAGGTGATATTTTTGGAGAACACATGATTAAGGAATAAATAAACCTAAATATGTGTATGATTATGAGTAATAAATTTTATGTTTGGGTAAATAAATTATTTGAATTTATTGTATTGGTTACCATCAAATTTGGTTGTGATTTGATAAAAAGATGTTTAGGTCATCTTTGATCATGTTTATTTCATTTTTTAATTTATGTTTAATATCAAATAGTTATGAACTTATTTTAAGGGAAAAATTATGTTCATTTTGGAAGCATATATGTTTTCATGTGAGGTTAATTAAATTTTATTGGATACCATCATTGGTCTATTAATTTAATGTTTATCATAAGTTTATGCACATCAACAACCCATTTTTATGTTTTAATTAACATAATTTTTAATTGACATAATATTTCTCCTAGGTATTAGTAAAATTGCACTTTTTAGGTTTATATGACTATTTATAGTTGGGATATGATGTTATTTCAATTTAAATATATTAAATTGGATTGTGGTATATAGATAATCATGATGGTGGAAAAACAATTTATTAAAAATTGATGTTTGTAGAGATATTCATGGTTATGTAAAGGATTACCATTTAGGATAGAATATAAATTTTATTCATGATATTTTGGTTATGTTTACTATATTCTTGTATTATATAGTGACTTATCATGGTGATTATTTATATCTGGGATATTTTCAATGAGGTTGAGAAATATGTGACCCTTATATTTAATTGGTGATTTAATATAAATCTTTATTGCGGTGGAATAATTTTTTTAAAGATATATGTTTAAGGGTATTGCATTTCCATTTATATTAAATAATTATTTAATTTTGAGTTTATTGAGGTAATGTTTGATATATATTAATTTTTTTAAATGATCTAAGTGCATCCTTTGTTGTTATTCTGGACAATTATGGATTTCAATGTATTATTTCAATGTTTATTAATATTGAGAAATATCTTGTTCAAGCAATTATTTTGTTTTGGTAAATGGATAAATATTGGAAGAATATATTTTTATACTTTTTAATCTGTTATAATTTGATTATATTGATTCAGGTATAAAAAAATTCATTTTGAGTACTTATAGTTTGGCGAAACAAATGAGTTTTTTATAGAAATTGTTTAAATGAAGAAATTATACCTTTCAAGTAAATATGTTTTATTATATTATATTTCAATATGGTAAAATAATGCCGAAATTATAGGAAAATAATCTTAAGATAATATTTCCCTATAACAATCAATTTTGATGAATTCATGGTCTTTTAATCCATCATAGATTCATGGTTTTGTAGTTGTTAACTTTTTTACTCACAATGTTCTCTAACACTCTCTATAAATTCTTTGGATTTAGATTCCTCTTCCATTTTTATATTCTAACTTTCCACTAATTTTATATTTTTTTTAAACCAAGTTATATGATGCCATTTTTTTACTTTCATTTCCCTATTTTTTGGTGGAAGTTTTATTTTTCATTTTTATGATGTAGGATTCCAATAAATAAATTTACAAATAGCATACCATTAATTAACTAACTCTAGTAAAAATTTCAAGGGATTAATTTATTAATGATCTCTGGGAGAATTGGAAAACTAATGATTTTAGAAAAAAAAAATTCTCATTAAATAATTTTAATTTTTTGATAGCATACGATACATGAAACATCGAGTTTAAATGATCGATGATACACTATAAAAATATTATTATATAATGTGACTGTACAAACATAGATGTTTTTTTATGGATATAAAATTATTAAATAGTCTAAATATATATATAAACATCCAACCCAATATAAAGATATTGATACTATCTTGGAAAATAATCACTTATTTTTTTTAAAGTTATTTTGTTCAACAAAAATACGACTTCTTCAAAAAATTATTTTTTATTTTTTTATGGGAAAAAATTAATATTAATTCCAAAAAAATATAAATTTTAATTTATAAAAATATTATCCTATTTAAAATCCCCTTATTGAAATTATTTTACATTTATTTATTTACAAATTTATGAAAAATTTGATTTTTTGGTGAATAGTGATAAATATTGAATTTCATTGAAAACATTATTTTTTTCAAACATCTAAAATTTTCCAATTTGTTATAAAATGGGTTCGAAGTAAAATTAGTTCTATTATATTATGAATTATCAAATTATATTCATTATAATATATAAAAACCCATAATTGGCATGCATAGATTTTACTTCAAAGTAGAAGAATATTCATTATGAAACATTACAAAACCAGGCCTGGACCATATAGGTTTAGTTTCTTTCAAAATTGGGAAACCTAAACAAATAGCTCATATGTCATCCACATTTCCTTTTTCTTATTATTTTATGATGATACCCCTTTTTGAAATATCTTACCTGATACACTTATTCATGACCTAGGGAAAAGAAACATTATAAATGGTGAGATTAGATGCTTAGAAAGGGTAAAAAGGGGAGATAACAATCATATCATTTTAATAAGACATAAGAACATAACTTTTGAAAATCTTATCCTTCCTTTGAAAGATCAGAAAATCGTGTAATGGGATAAATCATAAATGTTCATAAGAATCAATGAATTAAATCCCCAAAGATATAACCATAGAAATGAAAAATTTTGGAATACATATAATTATATAAAATCATTTCATATTTGTTAAGAATCATTTCCAAGACCATCATAGTAGAGAAAGTCCATTATTGAACCGAGTTCACTACTAGTTCCAGCCCTGTATTACTGAACCTATATCATTTCTCTATCCAGCCTTATATATATCTTGATATATAATTCATTACCCAAAGTATTGGAGAGAAATATTGGTCCCACCCAAATCATAATGTATTCATTCTAACATGTGACACAAAATCCTATATCATTCATCATTCCGTTACACATGGAAGAAAATGGGTTTCTTAACTATAATTACACCATAATATGATCCATGTAAAACAATTGTATTTCTAATTATCATTCTATAAAAACATAATAAAATTATATGAATAATATGGATAGTATACATGAAACATAACCCTATTAAATAATATAATATTATGTGGAAAATAATTTTGATATAACACATGTAATTAATTCATGGAGAAAATATTCATTCTTCTTCATAAACTTTTTATTTTCTAGAAATTCCAAGAAAATATCAAAGAAAATAAAATATTTGAAAATAAAATAAAAATATTTAAAAGTAATCTTCTTGGAAATAAGTCATTACGAAACCTATAAATCCATTCATGTCGTATAGGTTAAAATAAATAATTCTTCTCCTAAATCTGTCGAAAACTAAAAAAGTACCACATATAAAAAATGAAAAAATAATCATTTAATATTATTCAATAAAATTTCACCAAAGGGTAAAATTGAATTTATAAAATTTTATAATAATACGAATATTTTGTAATGAATATTCAGGAAAATTGAAATGGATTAATAATATACCCCAGTAAATAATGACATATAAAAAATCATAGATAATAATGAGATTGTTAAATTATCCCTTAACATAGGTTTGATATACTTTGTATGTATCCAAATCTCATATATAATGATTTAAAAAATGTCATTGAATTATTCCAAAATCATATTAATTTTTATAATATCATATATAATCATACTATCATCTATTTGTTGATAACATTTAATTATTACTCGTTATTTAGGTAGTAATGACTTCATTTTATTATGAATGTATTCTATAATAAGAACTGTTTATTCTTCTGAAGTAATATTTATATCATTATAAGATGGTAATAACATAATATATATCATATTTATTAATTCAATACATATATATAATCATGATTTTAAAAGATATCTTGTAGAATGTATCACATCATATCATAGAGATTGCAGTACATACTTATGCGTGAGAGATGATGACATTATAATAATTGTGAAATGGTATGGAAGTGTATGGTATATAGTTTGTTAAATAATTCATATCATGATATAATAATAAAATATAAGTATTATTTCCATCAATTCACCCATACATTTAAGGTTGTATTGAAAAGAAGATTACACCACATCGTGTTGACATTAAGACATACGTACACAGGCATGGTGATTTCATTTTTTATAAGATGAATAGAAGGTGAAATATTTTTTGTCCCATAATAATAATATCTTATTATATAAGTGATATTGGAGTTATTAATTTATAATGTAAACAACTAATGAAAAGGAATTAGAAGAAGAAATAAGTTTGAATGTATCAGTAGAGGAGATTATCTATTCTTCAACATGGTCTCTTTAAATCAACATTTAAAACAATATATAGTATTTGGAGAACACCATAACCTATATAACATGAATAAGTAAATTTATAAGGGAAATGGGTAGGGTATATCCAAGCAAGAAGGCTTAATGAGTTGTAAATAAATGAAGGATGATGAACCATTTTATAATTGAGGTGAGGGTCACTTATGGAATCTCCAAATATATTAATTTATATTAAAATAAAAACTCATTAAAAAATAAAAAAAATATTAATTAAATTATGAGATGATATTTGGTTGTAATATCATTAACCAATTAATTTTATAACAGTTTTCCTATAGATTTAAATTTTTATCATTTTTATTAACTCGTATCTATTCTATTAAATTTGAAATTAAGGTAACAAATATTTCAATATTAATAGAGCAAAATATATACTTATTTGATTTCAATTAGACCATAGATGAATAATTTAGAACACTTTCATCCGTATCATAATTATTATATATTTTTTAAAATGATTTATTATTTTTAACTACTTTAATAATATTATATTCAATTCATTTATATTTAAAAATATAAGTATAACAAGTTAACTTCAAAAACATTATTTTATTATATTCTTAAGAGGTAAATGTATTATATAAAATTGTTTAGATATACTAACTATCCTAAATTATATTTATTTTAATATTTTTAATCACTTTTATTTGATATCTCCATTAACAAAATAATTAGTACATCAATTTTGTGATTATATAATATATTAATGTTTTGATTTAAAATTAAAAATAATATACAATGAAGAAAATAAATACATTATTTTTCAAAATAATACTTATAATAAAACATGTATTCTGTAAAATATTACATTAAAATCATATATTTTTTAAAACATTAATGTGATAACTTTACCAGCGCTTTAGTTAAAATATTATAAAGTCATAATATTTTCTATATGGATCCAAATTTTAAATAACTGATCCCCCAAATGATTATGAGATATATATACACTAACCATATGATTTTTCCAAGTGTTTTGGTCTTTTAATAAATATTATAATTTTAATGAAATTATTTTATTTATTTCTCATGAATTAAAAAATATCTATCTCATCAATTTATATTCCTTTAAGGTAATTATTTATTTAATAAAACATAAAAATAAGTTATAACGATAAATAAAGAAATTTTATGTTCAAAATAAGTTTTTATAATATAATTTATCTTTTGTGTAAACTTATATTAAAAATGATATAGTTTTTAAAATTTGAGTGACACATATTTAACAATTCTTTAAATAAAAAAATTAAATACCCTAATATCATCCAACTTGATTGCAATGGACCATTTCTTCCCATGGATTATTTTGTTCAAAAAAACCCATCCAATGATATTATTACAATTATTAGGGTAATTTTATAAAATTATGTTTACCTTTAATTACACAAATTATCCTTTAACAATATTAACTAAAATTATCGATGTTACAATTCATAATGCCCCAATATAAAAGAAAGAGACTTAGATAATTTGGATATACTAATTTTAAATATGAAATCAATTTTTAAAAATCAAAAACGAAAATCAGTAATTAATTTAAAATTACTATCATCACCAAAATCAAAAAATTGGTTTTAAACTTCAAACTATTGTAAAAGATTGAAATTTTTTAACATCTAAATTCAGTGTAAAATTAATGATAATGACCTAAATTAAATTATCTGATAAAAATAAATTCTATTTATTTTTTTGAAACCATTATATAATATAAATTAACCATATAAATTATTTTTATGAAAAAAAGTTGTTTTTCATTAAAATTTAGTATATTTTTACTATTTATCAAAAAATGAATTTTATTAGAATAATATTTAAATTCATTAAATGTATGTTTTAAAACACTAAATTCTTTGAAGAGTTATATGTTTTCATTTAAAAATTATCAATTTGTCAAAATTATAAATTAAAAAGGGTTATCTAATAGAAGGAAGTAAAACTACCCTTTAAAAAATATTGTTTTTATACATAAAATAGGGTTTACACATACCCATTGACTAAAAAATCTATTCCATGAATATAAAAAAACGATTTATTAAATATATTACATATATCTTACATTAATTTTATTTACTGATGTAATTCACCTAATTTATTAATACAAAAATAAAAATATATAATTGATTTAATTTTTCATAAAAAACTGGTAGCCAATAAATTCACCATATATTCTCAAAAGTTATTTATATTTATTCCCGCTAACCCAATGAATGGGTTATAATGGTCAATTTATAATAATGGCATGTTGATGTTCATTTGAACTCATTATACCAAGAAAATAAATCTATTGATGAAATAAAATTTTTTAAGGAAAATATTTCATAAAAATATTTAGGTGTTACCAAGTCAATTTTATGAATAAATATGGTATGAAAACATTTTTAAACCCGAAAAATTTATCATTTGATTATTTATTTAAATTTAATATAAAGATGTTAATTAGTTTGTGAATAGTAAAAAATAGTGTTTTTATGAAGTACGTTATATTTTATGATATTACCTAGACATAAACATAATATAAAACAATGATGATAATTTTTAAATATATCATGTATCATAAAATAATTAAAATATCATACAAATATAATTAAAATAAATAATTATAATATATTGGTAGAAAAACAGGATAACCATTTTCAATGCCGATATATAGCTAGTGGAGTGCTAGAAAAGTTAAATTGGCACCCTAATGATAATATTGGTTGTCGAATAAATTATTGATTAAAATTTTTAATTATTATAGATTATATTTATGGTTGGGAATGAATTTTTCTGTTACATTACAAGTGGGTTATCCAAATTTTGGTGGCATGCTTGCATTCAGTTGGAAAAGAGAAAATAACATATTAAATAAGTTTTTATGGCCTATATATGAGATAAAATAAATATTTAATGGATATTAATTGATATTATGGGAATAAAAAATTTATTTTAAGGATGAAAATTTATTTATATTTTTTTGTATTATATAGATACTTTAAATTCTTTCACAATTCAGACACAATACTTATTTGATAAATAGAAAAATTAACGAAATTTTTTTTAAAGCACTAAAACTAATAAAATTTTAAATAATTAATATATCCTAGGAATTATATATATATATATATATATAATTGGGGTTTATAATAAATACATTCTAATTCCCCCTTTTTATAGATGTATTTCAATTTAAATTAATAAGATATCATCAAAATTATCCATAATGTAATTTTATAAAAATAATATTTTATTATATTAATCAAAAAAAATAAAAATAAAAATCAAATGAGAAAAATTTTATATTATAATGTTTCTAAATGATAGAAATTGTAAATCTATTGATCAATTATCTCCCAAAAAACATAACATTAAACACTTTAATATTGAAAAATAGTTACCATAGATAAAATTTAAATTGTTTAACTAAGGGGTAATAAAAATGATACGATTTAAAATAACAAAAAACTTGTTGAAAATATTTTTATTGTTGTATTAGAAACCTATCCTATCTTAAATTCAACTACAAACCAATTTTATGGAATTTTTCATGAGAATTAATTTCTTATAATTCAATCATTTGAGAAATTTCCAAAGTGTGTCTCACATCAATTAAAAATGTAAACCTCATCCCTTACTTATATACACTAATTTGGGACTTATAGCTTGAAAAAAATATAAATTTATCCTATCAAATCTACTAAATAAATTCTAGAGTTAAGGGTCTTCTAAAAAGGCCAACATTAGAACCTTTTAGAGGATATACAAATGAGTGGTTTCTAAGAAGATATAATCACAACAACCGATCAATTCATTATTCTAATCTTATTTAAATCCAATAAATATATATTATTTGTCAAAAAATAATATCTTATGTATCCTTAATATTCTATAATTTTACTATGATTATGAAAAGAAAAATATACACCATCTTATCAATAAAATTATAAGTGAAAGTAACATATGTGCATACACCCGAATTACCATATCCACATAGCGATACATTTAATTTCTAATTACTATATTTTATGTAAGGTATTATTAGGGTATTAATTATTATATATGATAATTATGACATAATAACAATTATTAATATTTAATATAACATATACCTTCATAACATTCTAGCTGTTGGAAAATGGTAACCTTGTTAATGTGTACGTGTAGACTTCCATCTCCACGAAGCGATGTGATTTTTTTCCATTTACATGATACATGGATGATAATGTGGATAGATATTATATATATATATATGATATATATATATATGTATTTATTATGTAATTTTTAATTAATAGTTACATTTCTTTCATTCTATAGTTCAAAACATGAAAACAACGTTCACACGTACGTATGACCTATTGTCACTTTGAACGATGTAATTATTTTTATATATATAAATATATATGTTACAATAAATACATATATAATTAAAATATAATATATAACTATCATTATTAATATTATATAGGTGATGGAACCATGATAAATGAAGAAGGACCAGAACTACAAAACTGAAATGCTAAAGATAGAAGAAATGGTTAACACTCGAAAATAACGATTTCAAAAAACAATATATGAAAGTGGTGTTGAAATGTTTTTAAGTGAACAGATATAATATATTAAGTATAAATATTATTCTTCAATTAAATTATAATAAATTTTAATTTATTATATAATGGGATATGGTTCTTTTGAAGCAATGAAAAGTTGAGTTAAAGGATTTTCTTCTGTGGTGTATATATTACACATTAATATATTTGAAAATGAGAACAATAATTTTGGATATTTTTATATCCATAATGTATATTTCATTTGATGAGGAATATGATTCAATTTCTACCCATGTGGTGAGGTATTTATTTCACAATCTCATTGCTATTAAATATTTTTTATGTTTAAGTCTTAAATGTTAAATATTTTAATTTTATAAATATATTTTATAAAAAAATTATTATTTTTTTACTATTATAAAAGTGTTTTTAAATTTATTTTTACCCATGTTTTCCTTTTTACAAAATAGTTCATAAGGAATATTCATAACATTTTTTGAATGAGGTACTATTGATTTTTATTAAAAAAATTGTAAAAGGAATGTGTTCATTTAAAATATATTGAATGAATAATTTTTCCACCTCCATGACTATTATTTTCATTTAATATTAATTGTTAATTATACATGGATTTTTTAAAATATTATATTTCTTTCATTTATCATTTCACATCTTAAAAAATTTATTTCAAAATGGAAAGGTTATTTTTTTCAATAATTACATCAAGTGATATTTCAAAAGAATTTTCCATCTTAGATGAAAAAATTTTAAGTAATATATGATTTAATGGGAATATTATCCTAGGATAGAATCATTATTCTTTCTCTAGATGGTTTATGTTTAGGATGACATGATTGTTATAAATCTCATGCCCTTTTTCCATTGGTTACACTATGATGAAATGTTTATGAAATACATATATTTTCAAGGGTTATGAAATAATAAATATTTTATTATATTTGGAACATGTATTCATGATTATCATTATTTTAGTGGTGGGAAGTATATATCCCTCCAATTCATTGTTTAAATATGGATAACTCATGAGGAAAATATGTTATGTAATAACCTGATTTCATGTTCCAAATTTTATACCCAGATCATGTTTTTATATCAATATGTTCATAAGTAGGCTATGATTTCATGTATTAAAGATCATGTGAGGACGTGGTTTCATGTTCATAAGTTTTTTTTGGGGTATTAAATCATGTATGTTACTAATTTATTGAACGTGTTTCTTTTGACACATGTTTAAAAAGTTATAAGTTTATGTGTATTCTATAATCCCATTTTTTATGCTAATATTTTTCTCTAATAGATCAATTTATTTGATTCTAGTATGATTCATGTATTTTGAACTTCAATGTTTTATTCCATGAATCATGATTATGATCTATGATATAAATAGAATGAATTTAAAATTTTAAGCTCTTGTTCTCACACCTTTATTCTCATGTTACTCTTATGTTATCATTAACATCTCCCATGTATGCCTTTATTGATTATATGATCTCACCATTTATTGTTTTTCCATTTCCAAGGTTATGAAGAATGTTTTTATGAAATTTAAGATGAAGAAGGGTTCTAGTTATACATAAAATAACAGGATACTCTTATGAATTAGTTATTTATGTGTAAATTTTATCAAAGGCACCAGAATTATATGATTCTGGTGTGGATAATTTGGTTATGTAATGAATAATATTCTATTAAGACAGAATATGTATGTATGAAAATTATGGATCAATATAAAAAAACCCTATGTAATTTTATTAAGGTATCGATGAATTGTTTTAAATATTGAAATGTCACACACCTAGCCTATAATTTTCAAATCAAGGATAATAGTCATATTAAGAAAAACAAAAGTGAAAAATGTCTCGTCAAATGATACAGCTATAATACAATTATTTAGGGGTAAAGGGTTTTGAAATTTTGTTAGTCAATTCCCCGACTCTTGGTTCTATAAATAAAATATTCCACAGTAACCTCTTTAACTATGGTAATAAGTATATAAATTAATGATAACTATCACTAGGGTATATCACACTAATGAATTGATGTGTGGTACACATGATATCAATTCTAGATGTACTATTACCTTATTTTGTTTTTGTTAATCACATTCATTATTATAACAAATTATTTCCATGAATTTCAAATTTCCACCATATAAAATGTACATTGAACTATCTGTGAAAATACATAAGGTAATAATCATAAAATAAATGATTTATAAATTATATTTTATGGATATTTGTAGGATGATAATCTCTATAAATCTAATTATTTTTCCTTTAGTTGACTTTGAAATAATATTGGGTATGAATTTTCTTTCCCTACATAAATAACATATCAAATTCAGATATAAAGAAGTCACATTTCATATCCCAAATAATATCATCATCAAGTTTTTATGTAATAATTATTATAAAATTGTTGTGGAATTATATAATATAATATTAGTTATGATAAACAAAAATTAGGGACTCTTGTCTCAAATGATTAGGGTTGAATTTAACATTGCTGACATGGAAATTATATGAGAATATACTGATTTATTTCTAAGTTAACTACCTTGTCTTCACCGAGAGCATGAAGTTAAGTTTTCAATCAAACTCATAAGTTGATCAATACCAATCTCAAAGAGGTTTCATATGAAGCATACCATTAAATTAGAATAGTAAATGATGAATCTAAAATAAAATTTATAAAATATTTTTTAATCCCCAGTGATTTACCGTATGGGTATATAATCATTTTTTCAAAAAGAAGAATGGATTGATGCAGTATATCATTGAATATCAGGAGATTAATAAATTAAAAATAAAAACATGTATCATATAACGTTTCATGATGAACTATTCAATCAGATTTTAGGATATTTATATATATATCAGAGGTTGATATTTAATTTGGATATCAATAGTTATGTTTTAAAGGGAGTATATTTCAAAGGTAATTTTTTGAATGAGGTATGGAAACTACAAATTTATAGTGATTCCATTTATAAATTATAATTTTTCTTCTATATTCTTTGATCTAATAAAGAATGTCTATAGATAAAACCTTGATCAATTTGTTTTCATATTTGTAGATGATATTATTATATATTTAAATATAAATTAATATCACGAAGATCATTGAAATATTATGTTTATGAAACTATGAAATGAGAAGTTATATGACATATTTATAATTAATGAATTCTAATACTAGAATAATGCATTATTAGGAAATCAAATCAAAAGTATGTGAATACCTATAGATCTATCAAAGAATGAATTTATTTTGAAATAGGCCAGATCCACCACATTTACCAAGACATAGAGTTCTTATAGAATATAAGTATATAACTAATGAGTTTTGATAAATTTCTCATGGTTATAAAATCCCCTAATGAAATTTACATGGAAGTGAATAAAGATTATTTGGGTAGAAATATGTTTATAATGATCCAGGAAATATTAGAGATGTTGGTCACTACTATTATTCTTATATTACACTATAATCAAGAAGGGGTTTTAATGTAAAATGACTCTTTGAAAAACTATTTCCATTGCACCCAAATTCACAATGATAAATAAATTTCTTATGAACCATGGCAATTGAAGACTGATATATCAAATTACAAGATGAACAATTTGAAGCTAGGGATAATGAACATTGCATTGAATATATGGAAACATTAAATCAATGTAGAAAATATTGATATATATGAAGATATATGGAGATTGAAATATATATTTATATATAATGAAACTAAATATTCACTAAAAGATTTTTTTTATTTTGATAAAGGATTATGAATACTCCATACATTACCACCTTTGAAAAGACAATACGTTGGGTGATTCTCTCGGTAGGATAGACAAATCCACTATAACAATGATGAAGATTGAAAAACCTAATACTCATGGATTTACAAATTATGAATCTTGAAATCGTAATTGTATGTGTTAAATCATATATTTCCAAAATGTCTGCTCAACCTTCCATTCACCTAACGATGATAAAATCCCAAAAATTTGATTCATAACTATAGATAAATAGAGTGAATATTCTGAATTTTATCATTGATATATATGGATTTTTATTGTTTGGGGTCTGGATATGTGTCCCATAGATTCTAAAATTAATGAAGAATATTTTTGATAATGCACATTACTCCACCTTTTCTATACACTTGGGATGTATAAATATGTATAGAGACCAAAAAGTAAACATCTTGTATGATAACATGAAAATAAAAATTATAGATTATATATCTTAATGAATGGTATTCCAAAAATTTAAGGTGTAATAAAGATATTCCATGGGTGTTATGTGACCATTACTCATACTATCATGGAAATGAGAAAATAACACAATGGGATTTAGTGTAGGACTCCCCAAAACATATGGAGTGAACAATGCAATATAGGTTGTAATTGACTACCTTAAAAATTAATCACATTTTGTTGACATCAAAAAAATTAAATCTAGGGATAGATCTCCAAGATATACACAAGGGATGTTCCCAGATTGATTGAGTTCTCGTATTCATTGTATATGATTGGAATTTGTGGTTTACCGGAAGGTTATTGGGTTGTGTTTCCAAGTATTTAGAGATAGAGCATAGCTTTAACATTGTATATCATCCCCACACAGATGGTCAATATGAGTGGAAAATTAAAAATCTAGAGGATATTGTTAGATATTTTTAGATTGAATTTCAATGTTGCTAGATCAAGACATATCCCTAGAATATATATCATATAAATATATAGTTTCCATTCTTTAATTCACATTGAACCGTATGAGGTTATGTTTATGAATATATGTGGGACTCTATCATATTGGGGTAAAGATAGATGGAGGAATCTGATATGTCCTAGACGAGACCATGAAATGGTAGAGATGATTAAAAAATTTCAACAATATATGAATATTAAGAAAAGATGACAGAAGAGTTATGGGGATAATCATCAATGAGGACTAGTGTATGATATTGGGGGCAAGGATTTCCTTTGAATATGTCCATGGAATCAAGTTATGAGATTTTTTAATAAGGGAAAGTTGATCCCTAGATATGATCATTTTAGGGTTGTATCCAATTTGTTTTTAGTCCCATTATACCTAGAAAACTATATAATGTGTTCTATGTATCACGTTTGAGAAAACACACATGAGATCATTCACATGTTCTTATATTATATTTAATGTAATTGGAACATCATATCTTATATGAGGAATAAACAGTAAATATTTTGGATGTAATAGATAATGTGAAACAGAATAAGAAAAAAAATATTGTCAGAGGTGTATGGAGAATTGAGGCTATATCGGATCCCAAGGATGGGATGAGAGAAAAGTAATCTCACATTGTTTATTACATGTAATGCTAAGGGACTTTGTAACCTTAATGCCTTTATTTGAGTTTGAAAGAACATTTTTCCAATACCTTCAATTTTTAATGATTCCGAAATTTTCATTTCAGGGAATTTTTTTTAATTAAAATCTTTGTTCATGAATTTTTTTATTTGAATTATTTTTACAAAAATAAACTATACTTTTTTTAAATAATATTATAAAATACGAACTTTACATTGATTACTTCCAAATGATTTCAATAATGTAATTTTGTGTTTTATATTTAATTTTAATATATATATTCAAAATTATATATATATAAATAAGTTTCATTTCTAGTTCATCAATTAAAATGTTATTATTTTTTGGTGATATTTTTTTCAATGTAAAATTAATTTATTTCACGTTTTTATAATATTTATAAATTTTATGAAACCTATTTTCATTTATATTAGTTCATTATGAAAAGTTATTTATTAAACATTATATGGTTTATAAAACACATTAATAGTAAATGATTTCAATTTGGACGTTTTATGAAACCCATTTTATTTCTATAGTTTCTTTATGAAAAAAAAAATTATTTCTATTTGGATATATAAGAAACCAATTGTTTTTTCAAGGTTTATTTAACATATGATGATGCTTGATTTTATGTGGGACATATATATATATATATATATATGATGTTTGGGGTCCTATATCACCCTCCAATGTTGTGGTTTAATTTTATATGTCACGAGATAGTAAGTCATGGGCATAATAAGTTTTTTCACATAAGAGTGAGGATTTTTTGTTTTCTCAAATTTTTAGGCATTACCGTAATGGGATTGTAAGAATATTAATGTGAATAATTGGTTGTATCATATATGTTTTTTATACTTAAGGTGGTGAATCATTTACATTATGTTCACAAAGATATTCAATATTTTCAATAAGCATTTCATTTCCATGAAATGACTTATTTTCATGATTATCTATTATTTTAAAAATATTTACAAATTTTATTTCATTCTCACTTGTTGTATTTCTTTTAAAATGTCTTTTTGAGATATGACATATCACTTTTGTTTCCCTAATGATTAATTCAATGATATTATGTTTCAATAACATGTTTTTGATTTTCATATTTTTTTGATATTTTATTAAGATATTTATGTCTTTATCATATTATCCTTTATAATTATGATGTCAAACATTATGATATAAGAGAGAAATTATTTATATCATGTGATATTTCTAGAAAAAGATCTATAGAAGTATGGTAATTTATAAATTTTTTCATGTATAATTATATAATATGCGTCTATAGATAATTTCCAAGATAATAAAAAATTACGTCCATTGTTTGTGTGAATGTTGTGGGTTCTATTATTTAAACCATGGGGTTAATATATTGTTTATTTCATCTTTAGGTTGGGTCAGTATAATAGAATCAGGGAGGAATTCATTGAAAATAATTGAATTAACCACTTTGAGTAAAAATATTCCGAGTGAATGACAATGTTTTTTGGGGTTTATGTCCCACTATAGTAATTAAGGATGTGGTGAATATCCACGAAGCCACCTTCTAGTGATGTATCAAACCCCTTGTTTATCCTTCAGTTCCTCATCCATGTATTGTGAATTTGAATCTTGATGAAGCATTCTAAGACAATTCCATTTGGATATGATGAGAGAGAGTGTAGGGAAGATATCAAAAACCATAAATCTTCCTATATAATATAACATGTGTGAATTCATAAAAAATTAATCAATTTACAAGGTAATGGATTTCACATTAGGTTCAACATTTTCATTCCCAAAACATGTTTCTGCCTAAATTGGTTTTTGTATCAACATTCCAATGGTGTATGGTGTTAAGGATAAACTAATGAAACATTGAATTTTTCAATAATGTATAGACTATGAGATGTTATATCATACCATAATGGTTTCTATTTACTAATATAGTATTTTAAGATAAATTTATGATATATTAATGAAATACTTCCAAAAATATCAATAGTTATATTTCATGTGAAATAGATCAATTTACACCATGAATTGATATAAACATATATTTGTAATAGAGGTTCATTATCTACAAATATGAGAGGATCTTCATCGCCCCTATATTCATCAACTATTATCTTGTTTAAATCTAAATAACTAGATACTCTAGACTTTAATATTATCGTGGGAGGTTGTAGTTATAGAGGAGTTACAATTTTTCCCATGAGAAGGGCTACTTAGGTATCCCCGCAAAGGGAATCATAAAAATTATAGTTTAGTTCCTTTGAATAAAACACATCCTGAAATTTTATGTCATATCATAGGGATCATTGTAGTTCTTTTTGTGCTCAGTATTACTGGAACAATTTTGGAAAATGGTGAATTTCCCCAATTACTTGAGATGGTAAAAAATGTTTCCATGGAATAATTAATTATTTGGGATCCCATATCATCTCATAACAATCCATTTATGATTAAAATGAGTCTTATCCCTAAGTTTCTTGTGTTCTATCTCCTCTATAACAACATGATCCCTTATACGGAAACAATTACCCACCCTTCAACCATGAACCCTATGTAATGGTGCTAGATACACTGAGGTAGTGACAGAAATTATTTGGGTTTGAATATATTTCTGACAATATAAGGACCACTAGAACCCCAATTTTTATTTGATGTAAAATTGGGTGAATTGGGAATGAAGAAGAAGCCTCAATATCAAATGTGTGAAGGAAATCTTTTTGATGCCTTTCAAATATTTCTTTAGGCAGTTTTTATTCCAAACTAATAAAATAGTATGAATATAAGTGTGTTTTCAATTTTTAATTAATATGGCCATTTATATATCACTCGTACTAGGTTATGGTCATATCTAGTGTGAAATTACTACCAAAAAATGTGCAACCAAAAAATCTACTAGTATTTCCAATGAACAATGTCTATCACAAAATGGGTGCACCTTGTTAATACTTCATGGAATATGGCTAAAACATAAGGGTTACCCAATATATATTATATTCAATCAGGTATATACATATGAATTATTTTGATGCTATGATATATTTTTCAAATGGTTCCCTAAGATGGACATCATTCCACCTATTCAATGTTATTCTATTGTAATGTTTGAGCCCCGTGTCTCAGTCCATAGACAGTCATGACATTGGATATTTTATGAACCCTATGAGTTTCAACCCATGGTGATATGTAATGAATCGGGGATAGAATAATCATCCTCGTCACTTGAGAGAGAATAATTTTCCAGGATTATATTCCAAACCAATGCTTTGGAGATCCTTATCTACTACGATGATCATGTAATCGATCCAGGATAGTGGAATAATCCCCATCACTTGGTAGACAATAATCATCCATGAGTATATGTCACATGAATGGTGTGGATCTCCATGTTAACTATCGTAATCATGTAATCACTCTAGGATATCATAATCATTCTTTTTTAATTGGGAAAGCATAATAATCCATGAATATATGTCACATCAATGGTAAAGAGATCCATGTTCAACACTATGATCGTGTAATTAATCATGGAGGGTGTAATTATCCCCTTCACTTGGGAGAGTGTAATCTTGCATGGGTATATATCACATCAATAGTGATGCGAACCATGTCCTCTACCATAATCATTTTATCGATCAGGGAGATCTTAATCATCCCATGACTTGGGAGTGCATAATCCATCAAGAGTACCATCAATAAGTACTCCATACCGGTACATTATAAATATATGTAAATTATTCCAAAAAATTAAAAACATATGGACATTTTGACCAAATATCATAAACATATAATAAAAATCTAGACCCAAGTAAATACTTCATTGCCTCCTAATAAGAAATTAAAAATTCTAAAAATATGAATTATAGGAAGTAAATCTAGAAATTCTAAATCGAAAAGACCAAAAAAACACAGATGGTACACATGGATATCCCAAAAATAGAAGTTATATCGCCTTAGGTTCATTATCCACAAAAAAGGATGCAACTCTGTTTTTCAAGGTTACATCTATAGTAAATAACTGAATGCACCAATAAATGAGCGAGGGTGAATGAAATCCTAAACCCACCACTACTATCAAAACATAATAAGCTTAAAATTTTGGCATTATTTATTGGTTAAAACCACTACCATATCTTCCCATACCCCCAACATAATGGATCAAGCTCGATCGAACACTAGGGAACCCACTAGGCACCATATGTAAAAACACATGTTTGAAATACTACTAGAGATCCTCTAAGATGGTACGAATATGTAAAGGAATCCTAATCAAGATCCTTAATATTGAAGGTAAAATGAGTAATTCTATCAGGGATCCCTGACGGTTTGTAAATAGTCGTAGAGATCCTACATGGGATTCTCTTTTTTAGTATATAAAAGAGGGAATACCATGGGGGATCCATGAAAATTTTAACATGGTAGAATAACTTGATATGGGATCAACATAAACAATTAATATCGTATCCTTTTAGGAAATAATTGGACATCTCACAAGAGAGGCATTTTAAAAGGAAAAGCTAAAAAATCATCTGTCAAAATAGATAGATCATAACATAACTCATATCATGGGACTCCCTCTCAAGAGATAATGGGATTTTATTACTGGATGAATAACCTATACATCTAGGAAAAATTCTTAAAATGCCTCCTTGGAATCATAAGATCACGCCAATGGTTTCACCATTTCGAAAGATGTGGAATGATACTCAAAATGGACTAATCATGTGTCCAATTCTAACTCTATAGTGAAATAGTATGAAATATCATCAAAAGGGAATCAAAGGGGCAGTACATGTCATCTATACCCTAATACACAACATGTACATCAAAATATTTACTTGATTGTGTACTCCAACTGTACTTGGAATGTAAAATCCTGAGTACAAAACATTCTGATCATGTAAACGACATATACCCTAGATGAGGTACCATACTGTATACCTCACATGGACTGCCCATATATATATCCTAGTCATGTACATCACCACAGTGTGAAACACACATGGGGTGTGGTCATGTACTCTACATGACCATGTGCCCCTTCATGAGCAGTCCCGCTAGGTACATGATTGCATAATCAACTACTAGTACATGGATTGTATACAATATACCCAACGTATACATACAAAAATATCACCTTCATCAAATGGGAAGAACCCCTATCATGTGTTCTTGAACTAAAAGTCACACGATTAGGATTTCAGAATGAGAGACCCCTCAAATCACCCCAAAGCCCCCATTTTCTACTCAAAAGCTATAGATCAACCCACAAGTGGTACAAATCAGTCAGGATAAGACATAACAACTTAACAAATGTAAATATATGGGGATTTATAAAAAACACAAAAATTTTCTACCTTAGGGTGGAAACATCCCAAACATCACCAATTTCCATGCTCAAAGGCTACAACATGAAAATTTGACTCATCCTAAGCTCCATGACGGTACCTCCTTTATCCTATATCTCAATTTATATATCAATTTATCTACATAAGACCCATGTGGTATATAAAACAATCCAATGGAAGTATAAGGAAAAGTAATAATAGATAGTGTGGAAAAGAAAAGAAAACAAAAACGGTTTTGGGCCCAAACCCAACTCCCAACCCATGTTTATGGACCTTCTTAGAAAACACTCCATTATAGACTCAAATACAGAGACCTCAAAATAATAATCTGTTTCAAAGATATCAATGAAGTAATTTTATTGAATAAGTTAATATTTATACATTAAAATATTATTTATTAATTATTCCATGAAAATTAAAATTCTTCAGACAAGTACTACAATACTATACTCTGAAAAACACCATATTTCAATATCAATAGAGTGGTTATAAAAACATCTGAGATCATACGATTGGGTAAAATTTCCATTTTACTCATTAAATGAAACTGAATGAAAAAAAATAAAATTTCTTCTCAAATTTCTTATCTGAAAAGACACTGCTACATACAATCTTCCCGGTAAACCATATAATCCCCATGAAACCATGGTTTTTAAATGAAAACATAACCTCATCCTGAGAATCTATATTAACATTCTATTTAGGATGTCCAAAAAATAGTCTCATAGGATACATAACTATCTCCTACATGAGAGTTGGTTTAACTATGACTGATCCGATACTCCCCCCTCTAGGAATACCCTGATCGCCATATCAATAACCTGACATCAAGCTCAATGGCCTATGCTCAAAAAATCAACATATTTTAACTAAAAACAAGGGTCACCACACACAAATGGAAAATGGCACATTCCCCAAGATATTTTTAAATTATACGACCCTTCTATCAGAACATCAATTAGTTTCTTTCTCAATCTAGGAAAGACATTTGAAAAGAAAAGTGGATCGACATAGAGATGTTGCTCTCTCAGCACACTAAAAATGAGGTCAAGATAGAGCATGATCACATATAACTATGAGTAAATCAATATTCCGTTGATTGATGTGTAAATATATCTATGATCTATTATCACACCAAACTATATGCACTTTCATTTATCCGATACCTGACACCATGTCCTCTAAAAATTCATTTATATGACCAAACACCAGTCTACTTCCTCATGACACCCAATTTATTCTATTATCTCATCAACCATGGTGGTATATTCATTTTTTACAATTAAAAGGAAACCATTTTCACAAAAATATCTTGAAAACATCATTCCATAGCTTGTTCATTTCCACCCATTTATTTAAAATTTAAATAGAACCACACACAACCTGTGTGTACGTTCATCATCTGACTCACCATTCCATGAATCACCCATCACAAGGCTATTATGGACATGATATGTGAAATATCACTTCAAACAATCCGGAATTTTCTATGGAAATCATCTTCAAAGTAGATATCCTTACAAGTTTAATAACTTATTATATGACTGTATGTCACCCGGTGTCATTCCCATCATGAGAGTCCACATGTACTCTAACTCAAAGAGAAACAATAGAGTCACCAGTCGATAGTTCTAGGCACCTGGATAGTCTATCCTATTGAAGTTGGTCTTTAAAAATAAGGACCCTAGGAGTTTCATCAAAATTTTAAGGACTCAACATGCCTATGTCACAAAAATAAGAGAAATAATTGTGTGTCTCCATCATAAGATAATATAACCAATCTCATTACATAAAAAGTCATTTCCAAACACAAGAAAACCTCTCACGTAGGATTACCTTAAACAAAATGAATGATGACCCTTAAGGGTTTGTTTCAATACCAATGGTCATTAGGTATCCCACCTAGACCAACATATCAAGTCTTGAAATAGGGTTACTAGTTCAGAACACCAATCCCAAAGATCAAAAATTCCTAAGGTAAAGATAACACAAACCTATGTGGGACATAAAATCAAAGAATTGGCCTAAATATGACTTGATGATCTCTAAGAATAATCATAAGGAACTAATCTATAGAGGTTATGTTATCCATGTAGAGGTGATACTGATTTCATACTCACCGAGTATCCATATACAGTAATACCCCATCGAGTTATAGATTACAATAAATATCCATGTATATATCGATATTTTATTCTACAATCTGACTAGGTAACCAAAAAAAAGGTCAATTATATAAAATTTCATTCCAAAAAATATGGGAAAACCCTTTAATGGTTGTCCATGACACATTAAATTATTAAACCAATAAAACATAACCCTACTAGGTTCAAACATGTGAACTATTACAAAAATTTCCTTTAACAACATCAGAATTTAGTAGTGCTACAAAAAGGAACCGAAAAATTCCATCTTTATCAGCACAAAAATAAGCACAGATAAAGGAAACATTTAATCAACACCTTTTTTCATGTTGATAAAAGGTATCCTATATGAGAGCCATATTTTAGTGCTAATAATGGCACCCCATTATCTACTGTTTAATTTGAGCACTGGTAAATATATTTTTTATCAGCTCTTTTGGAGCACTGATATAGATTAATTTTATCAAAACATATCAATATAATGATGATAAAAGGGAATTTTATCAGCACTTTTATGGAAGAACTAATAAACTTTTCCATGAGTTATTTAAAAAACCTAAACCGAACATATTCATCACGATTATGAATCACTTTTGAAGATCCTCTACTATTAGAATGAATCCACTAAGATTCCTCAAACAAATCAAGAAATGAATCCATGATATGTTATTTTCGTCATTTCCTATATCATTGTTTGATCTTTTCGGTTCCACATTTTTTATTTTTTTTCGGTTATGAACCATACATATCATATTATCACAAATGCTAGTGTGACTTTTCTTGAGGAATATCAGATTCCCAAACATACCTTTTAATGTAATCTATCATATCTTCTAAAAAGGTGTTAATGCCTATAAAATTACAACACATCTTGTAATACCCTCTATGTTCCATGTATCCTCCATGTTTCCATGGATTAAAATCAAATAATTCTACCCATTCTCTTCCATTAATAGGAAGAAGAACCCATATTCATTTGATATTGGTATTGTTATGAGCATCTACAATACGCATTTTACAACAGAAATCACAAACCTCATGTTCTATAAAAATGTCTTCTTATAAGAATGATATAAATAGTGTGTGTTTGCAATAGAAATTTTAATATCATTGTTGAGGAGGTTACATAAAATATCAGCATAATTGAATCCTTTAGTATTTGAAAACATCATCGTAGATGGGTGCTCACTCGAGAGTAGCTTTTTTTGATAACCAGAAGAAATGTCTTATTATGTTTCCTGGGGTAAAAAACTGTTTTGATACATACTTGAATTCTTTATTTCAATTGATGATACATGAAATTTTATATAGGAATTTATCCATTTGCAGACAGATTTCAACCCTTGCCCAAGAAGCTTATTTTATTGTGAAAATTGAATCAATAAATTTAATATCTATATACTTCATCAATAAAATTATCCCCATTCCAGTATTATTAAATTTAAAACTCTGATTTACCTCAATAAAAGCTATAATATCTGAATAAAAACATGCATACAAACAATACAAGAGTTTTTAACTTCTGATGCACATATCATACCACTTATCATTAAAAAATGAATGTCTGAATAATTAATCAGACTCTCAAATTCCTTTTTATGAAAAGATGATTCTAAAATATCAAATCCATTTGAAGAAATAATAGGAATATATATCAGGCGTAATGGATTTTCTCGGGATATAACACAACTTAGTGATCAATCTACCAAGTTTAGAAGGATTATGGAAGAACCTTTGATCCATGTAGGGTTGAAACAAAATAACATACTACTTATAGGGAATAACTTTAGTCTACCTAATGAAGAACCAACTATCATATATTTAGTGTCAATATTTTTTTAGTAATAATGTCTGCATCACTTGAAATGGATATAGCAATCAATGTACTATTGGCCCATGGGTCCTCCTTATCCTCACAAACCAATAATTGATTGATCATTGAGAGAAAGAGTATGACCCACTAATGAATATATTAATTATGGTTCTTCATTGTGTCAACTATCTCAGGTTTCAAAGGGAGGACCAATGATGTTGCTCGGAGGTTATTCGAAGAGCCATAAAGTGCATTTAGGTTTGATGTTATGAAAGCATCTTCAATCCATTTATGAACAATATATACAATATTTCAATGTGGCAATGAATCCTTAATGAATTTGTTTCTGATATCCATTAATAAAAAAAATTAACTCATTTATGAGATGAGGAATAGAATTTTGAAACAAATTCCTAAATAGTGGGAAAGAATAAAATAAATTGATAATAGCTTTGAGATCAAATTATCTATGATCCAAACAAAAAAATACATAAAGAGAAAATAGAATAGATTTTAAAACATTTATCATAAATGTTAAATTTTTTTTATTGACTTTCTTAGTGTAAATTCCGATGTTTCATATTAAATCAATGTTTTTTGGAGAAAAACCCTTCTCATTGTTGAAAATGAGAAGAGTGGAGTAAGCTCTGGTGCCTGTTGTGTCTCAAGATGTCGCCACAATGTCATGGTATGGGGAACCCCTTCAAGGTACTCATTATCTTCTTTTGATCTGTCAACAACACATAGACCCTATAAATGATGAAGTGATGATCATTGGAATATTAATCAACTGAAAAACAATTGACTGACTGATGAAGTTCATTCCTCAACGGATTTAATTCCATTGTCCCAATAGAAAAATTTTCATTAATTGTATTTTAAGTATAATATCAAAGTTATAATTATCTATCAACACCACACATTCTTGATTCCTCCCTTTCAACCAATTCCATCTAGGATAATACCTCACACAACCAGAAAAAATATCGATAGAAAAAATAGTGAAGGAAAAGAAGATTCCAAATATGCAACTATAGCGCAGCCCAGGGAGTCATCTTATTTATGTCTAATCTCAAGTGACGTGTGTTTGTTACTAAAATTAATTTATTTTAATTGATGTTTTTTAGAGGTAATGATGAATTAAAATAATATATATCCTTGAATTTATTCATCGGTATTAGAAGAAAAATTTCTAAAAAACATTTGTTGATTATTTATATTATAATTTTTTTGGGGTAAAATTTGGATTTTAAATAGTTTTTATTTTGTTAAAAAAAATAGTGTTTGGTTTTTTAGTAGGTTTTAGTTTAACAATAAAATAAATTTTTTTTTTCTGGTATTTGTGTTTTAAATTTCATATCATTTAAATTTTGTATTGGAACTTTTTTATTCATATATTGTCTATTCATAGACTATTTTTGGTCAATTTATGGAGATGAAGTGTGATGTAACAGCACACTGCATTATCACCTTTTATTAGTGCTTCTAAAATAACTAATAAAATTCATTTATCAGCTCATATAAAAACACTGATAAAATATTCTTAGAGCGGCACTCAAAAAACTGATGATAAAAGTCATGGGCCTTTAACGTCACTAATGTAGTCAGTGCTTTTCTAGTGGTGATAAAAGCCATTTATAATGCTATTAATGGCCAATTTAATAGTATTGATGGGAATAATCTTCTTTGTCAGCATACTAGTATCACTATACCTCCCATGCATGAAGACTATGTCATCAACCTCACTATTAATATCTCACCATAGATCCACGTAGACATTTACCCGAAAGAAATATATATATATGATTCGGCCCAATTGAGTAAAGTTACACCAAAAATCAATATGGGTAAAAACCATTTATTTTCTTGTTGAAACTTTTAGAAAGTATATTCTATCATAAATAAAATCACCCTCTATAAGGCCTATAACATGTGAATCCTATGTGCCATATTTGATGCATGAGAAACATTTTTCACTTTACTCGATAAGAGTCAAAATCAGTCAGTAGCTTCTTAGATAATGGCAAAGATCCATAAATACATAATAAATCAAATCATACTCAATTCAAGTGCACATATAAAAGGTAAAATCATATAAATATGTAACATCATAGATTGGAATTGAAATACCAAATACCTAGAAACCATGAATTATATCCAAAAAAAGTATTCTTGAAGCACCGGTCTGGTATCCATAACATTATCATACACATTCCTAACACTCTTGTTTACCATATCACAAATAGTAAATGAAAAAAATAATAACTATAATAACACTTTTTAATGTCCTGAATCGTATTCCATTAATACAGTGTTCCGAGCTAGTTATCTAAAAGGCCTCAAGTGTGCCTTTCAATATTCTTGAGGCTTTCTACTAGTTGATAGGGCCTAATGTGTTTCACTAGATACATTATTCCCTTATATCTTAGTAAAAAATATCATAAATAACTATATATCATCCATGTAGTAAATAATCATTGTACGAAATAAGTATAAAAACTAAAATAGAATCATGCTGTAACAATAAATGAAATGATATTAATGTCCAAACAACCATTTATTATATAAAAAACTATTCACCAACTATTCCAAACATAAGTTCATAAATACATAAAGGAATACAAAAAAAAATTACAATTTTATACTTATAAATCTATTCCAAATCACATACATGGTCTTGAAGGCACTGTCGGGCTACTCTATCCAAATAAAAATAATTGACATAGGCATCGTTGTTCGATCATGAAAAAGTAGGCATCAGACCTATCCATCATGGAAAATGTGGCTACCCAAAAAAATAGTTTATTATGAAAATTGAGGTACATTACTATGGGTGATAAATAATCTTAGTATTACACTGCAATAATGAACCTATTAATATTATATCATTAGTGGATGCTTATAAAATTTTCATTGCATAAGTAAATCACAAGTACAAAAGATAAATAAAACAAATAATTTGAAACTATAGTCAATCCCAGGGTCCGTAATCCTAGTCCAATGGGAAAGGTTCCATCATTTATATTTATTTGTATATGTGTATATATATACGAAAATATGAATAAATATGAGTATGGTGGAAAATAACGTAAATCGAAACATGTAATTCCTTGGTTCTATATTCCCAATCATTTAGACATCCTATGAGAAGGAAATTGAGTTGTATATCTTACCATTAAATTGAAGTTTGATTATGTTGATCTATGGGTCCATAATCTGAATCAACAATACCTTATACAGCCAACACCAGAATGTCTATGAGAATGCTATGTCACTGCAAAGGGGGTATGTGTACTAACCCTAGGTTCCCCATTCTCACCTTCAATATCTATAACAAAGTATGTCGTATACTGATGGATAATATTAAAAATGGTCACTATGATGGATTTCATGACACTCATTACATCTAAATCATATCAGATGTGTCTTCCCTATGTCCTAGCAAATGGAAAGTCATTACTTTAGAGAAAGCATGAAACATCAAGGGATGACCCTTAGGTGATCTTTAATTAATCTCGGAGAACTTAATCACCCCCTTCACTCATGGGAGAATAATCTTCCATGTGTATATGCCAAATCAATGGAAAGGAGCTCCAATTACACAAACATGATCAAGAAATAAATCCTGGATAGTGTAATCATCCTTATCATTTATGAGAGAATAATCATCCCTGGGTATATCCCCCATAAACTATAATGGGTTCCATGTTAACTTCAATTATCATGTGATTAATATGGGAGAGCATAATCATCCCCATATTTAAGGAGAGAATAATCATTCACTAGTACATGTCACATCTACAGTGTGAAACACCATGTCATCAAACATGATAAGTTAATCGAGTAGAGATAGTGTAATAATATCCATCTCTTAGGATAGATTAATCATCCTTGAGTATACATCACATCAAGGTTGAGGAAAACTTTGTCAACTACCACAATCGTGTAATTGAGTAGGGAGCCTGTAATAATCCTCATCACTTGGGAGAGTGTAATCATCCATGGTTATCAATAGAATGGAAGTTATTCCCATATATCATAATTAGAGGGACCTTATGCCCAACATCATAAAAATAGGGATATTATGTCCAAATATCATAAATACATTCTATGAATATAGACCCCAAGAAATACATTTGGGTATCCAGATAAAAAATAAAGGGCTCAGGATATGAATTCAAGGATGTTTTTATGGTAATACTCAATAGCAAGGCTCAACAACCGGATCACATGAGGTACATATGGGGATCCCAAAAGAAGAATTCACATCGCATCAGGTTCAAAAGACACAAACCAGGAAGAACCTCTACGAGTCAATGTTCAATAAAAAATAATTGAATACCTAAATAAAATAGTAAGGGTTTATGTGTGCCTAAACCCACCAATTCTATCATAACATCACATTATTTCATATTCAGAGTATGATATAAGGTTATACCCTCTACCATCTCTACTAAAAATCTCAATGCATTAGCTCATGTTTAGTGAAAACAATGGGGAACCCTATGCGTCCATTAAGTCAAAACCAATTAGAGGAATCCTAATTTGTATCCTCTAACCAGGTACCCTTAATAAAATTCATCCTACTTGGGAACCTCAATATTCAAGGTAAAAGTAGGAATCCTACATGGGATCCTTGATGTTAATAATATATGTGAAGGTATCCTACAAGGGATTCCCTATATCAGCTTGTAAGTGAAGAAATCCCATTGGGGACCCTCGACAATAGTAATAATGTTGAGGGATCATATAAGGGATCCTCATAAATTACTAATCTCATGTACATAAAGGCCAAAACGGGAAATCTTACAAGGGATATGTTCTCAAAGGGAGCCCTATCAAATCATCAGTTTGGATAGATACCTCATGTCCTATTTTAGGTCAAGCGTCTTACTCTCTAGAGAAAACTGGATTCGATTTCTGGAGGACGGACCTTCCTATCTAGGAGGAACACTCAAAATTCCTATTATGAGCCCTCATATCACCCGAAGGGTTTCACCATTGTGATCTATATGGAACGATACTCAAAATGGACTACTCATGTGTCAAGTTTTTACTATAAGGTTAAAAGATATTGAAACCTCTCAAAAGGGTGGCAATGGTGAAGTACACGATTTATATACACTAGTAAATAGTATAAACTGCTAAATTTCCACCAAGTCTTGTACTCAAATGAGACTTAGTGTATAATACCCTAAATTAAATGGATAGTTCATCAGGTTTGTGGTGTGTACCCTACACATGGTACGTTCCCAGGAACCTCACATATATTTTCCATGTATATAGCCTAGTCGGTTACTTCTACATGACCTGCAACCCATATCGGGTGTGGTCGTGTAATCTACATGGTCATGTTCCCATACATAGACTATTTGAATCATCACTAAAAGAGTACAAGTACGTGGCATGTATACCCCTTAAACAGATTGAACTTCAAAAAAAAGATAATCTTCCCCAAATATGAAGAACATGTGTCACATTTTTCTAAACTACACATCATGTGATTGGTATTTCCAAACATGAAATACCTCAAATCAACATGAAACCTTTGTTTTCTAATAAAAAAATATAGATCAACTCCCACGGGGTCCTAAGCAGTCATAATTAGACAAGAAAATCGAAAATTCAAAATCTATATGCATAATCTCGATTTTTACCTTGTAATACTTTAAAATATATATAAAAATATTTTTAGAACCAAAAATTAAAATTTGGTGATATTTCAATGCTCGGTTAGCCCAAAATTAATTTTATAAAAATATTAAAAATATTTATGTCACATATGAATAGTTATTCTGATATAATAAATTATATCATGAATAGGGGATCAGATCGAATCTCTGATACCGTGGTATAACCCAGAGTGTTTTTTTAACCTATCCATGACCTAAGGTTGGTTGTCCCCAGACCATCGGTTGAGGCAGAAATTGGTGGGTTTGCTTAATTATAATAAATAAATAATTTTTTAACTAAATGAACTAGTGATATCTTCTATAAATACCCTCTTATGATTATATGGTAAGTTTTATCTTCAAAACCCTCTATATATTTAAGAGGAGGAGTATAACATTAATCATTGGTGGATCAACATCGAATTTCAAATGATGATTGGATCAGGTTGGATTGATAGAAAAAAACACACCAAATCATCCTCATCACTAAAACATGTCTTCTTCTCCAATAATAGATATATAATAAAGTAATGACTCTTAAATTTCTATTCCAACCATTTATTGAATCATTCATCATTTATTTTTATTCTTCGTTTATGTATATATGATTTACTTTCCTTATGCAGGATCCCTATTGTGGTAAATTAAATTTTTGAGAAAAGTTTATCTTCAATTCCATTAAATCACCCCTAAAAATTCCAAATTATGTTGTCATTATATATGAATGATTGGATAATGATGATATCAATTTTTTGTTATTTCATTACCCCACCAATTATTATCTTTCTTTATCAATTGTCCTTAGGGTCATGAATTGACTGTTTCATGGTGGTTTCAAGTGAGATCGAACCCCAAAATTCTTGGTGGATGCATTCTAGATGAACAGATTATAGTTTTCCAGAAAATTCGAAGAGGATTATGTGTAGTGGGTTTGGATTCATAGATTTACGATCTCTAGTGATGATGGAAACGACACTAGAGGTGTTTTTTACATGCGATGAACCATCATGATTGATTGGGATACAATTTCTAGCCACTAGAGGTCCATAATCAATTAAAAAATGAAAAAGAAAATGTTGGTTGTTGGTAAAATGGTAGAAATCACAATAGAAACCATGGGTCTATAATGTAATTTACTATTTCCTTGTATTCTAAGAATATCACAACATAATATCAGGTACTGTGATGAACATAAGTCATGTAGTCACCCAGATAGGGAGGCTATGGTTTCCGATAAAATATAAGGATCACACACTATGTGGTTGGACCACAAGCCATGTGAAAATCCATTTGTATCCTGACTGTGTGCCGGCAGAACACACCTGAGACCCCATGTGGGAGGACTTGTCATGTACTCTATCGTTACACATTCTTGTTCCCATACTCAGACCAAACTATGTATACGACATGTATTAAAAGAAATGTGAATGACCAAGAACATATGTTTATATCTAGGATGGATGAGATATGTTTTTTGTTCCACATAGACACTCTATACGGTGACATGTCCATTGAGTTGTGTCTAGAGGATAGCATGACTAGGTAGTGGAGAAGTACCAAATTCCATTTGGACCCCATACCCACAATTTACATCCCTTTACAACATTTTTTCTCATATCTCTTTAGTTTAGACATAGATTTTGGCCTATGAGTTTCATATCCTGAGTTTTTTTCCACATAGAATGCAATATTAGCCTTTGATGTTTTTTTTGATATACTACTCAATATTTTCATAGAATTTCACTTATTTAGGAGATATTTGATGATAGTACCAATTGGGTATGATAATTGGAGTGTTTTAAAGAGTGGAAATCTAGGAGTGCATCGAGTCACATGCAACAAACTCATTATTCCCTGAAGATATGGTATTATCCTATCACACCATGGTGCGGGTCCCTTATCTATGTTGATGTTACTCCCTTATTACTCTAGGGAAACGATCCCTCATTATGTTCTTACAGACACATGAAATACTCCCCTATGAAACCAAGGGGTGGGTTCTCTATCCATGAGAATAGTTCTCCCCTAGCACACCGGGGTGATATTTGTAACAACCTGAGATTTTATGAGAATTATTCTTTTTAATTTCATTGATGTCTTGTGTCGTATGTGACACACAAATTAGCTTGTTCTATACGCAACACCATATACGCAACACTATTATTTGCTCGTGTTATACAAAATTTCAAGTTCGTTTGATAGAAGTTACTCTATGAAACATTGAGTGTGTATATATATATATATATTTAATGTATAAATGAAATACTATTGGATTATATTATACAAAACAACAAAGGAATATTTCACTACACGCAACCCTGACTTGGTTGGCTTTATGCGCAATCGCGACCTTCCACAATAGCGTGTGTTGTATGCAATGCTGAATTTCACTAAACAACAACATGTTATTAAAGTATTATGGAAACTAGCCGTTATGAATAGTAATACCCACTTTTTGAAATTTTTTTTTTCAAAATGGACTTCATTTTTTGATTCATAATATCAAAATTAGCCTAGGGTGAATTTTTGGAATTTTTCAGAAAACATTCAATTTTTGATGAATAGTGAAAACACTGGGTTACTATTTAAAAACCGAGTTTTTATTTAAATAATTATTTATTTTATTTAAATTTATTTTAGGTAAAAATTGATACATAATACCTATATATGTTCAATGTAATCCATTTGGGTCCTTTTATAATAATTTTAAATATATAAAAATTTTATTGAACTTTTCACCGTCTTATACCTACCTCCTAGGAGCTTTTTGAAAACATACATAAAACATAATTTTACCACTTATATGAGTGTAATTTTGAAAATTCGAGAGATATGGTTAATATTAAGGAGTAAAATTCGGTTCAATAAGATAATTTTTTTGGTGAATAGTAACTTTTTATTTTAATTTACCACGGTTAAAAGTAAATAGGTCAATTAAGGGTAAAAATGATATTATTGTTACCCTAACACATGTCCTAATTCTATTGGATAAGTGTAATTCAACCAAAAATCCTTAGGATTAAAGTATTTCCCTTTATGTCCACTTGGATTAGATTACGACATTTATTATTATTTTATTCAAAGAAGAGTAAAAATAGTTAAAATCAATGTTTAATAACAAAAACCTTTTTAATATAGGGTTACACATAAGATAAATTTTACTATAAATAATAATTATAAATTTAAATATATTTCCTTCAAAATGGAATTTTATTTATAATTTTTAGACTTTATATAATTTAATTTTTTATGACATAATGATGATGTAGTAATTACCTTATTTATGAAATAGTGACATAATTGATGTAATAAATACCCAAATAAATTTAATTTGAGACGTTTTATAAATTAAAATACTTTTTTATGATAATATTCAATGTTATTATTGATTCAATTAACTTCTTTTGAACTAATAATGATGTTATGATTTTCACAAAAATCAATTATCAAATAGTGTCAAAATTGACATAAAATAGTTTTTAAAACTAATATTATATTATTAATTGTTATTTTATTCCTAAAAATCTAAGGTTCGGTAAAATGGCTTAGATAAGGATATATATATTAATAATGACCCACTTGGGGTTCTTTTGACTTGTTATAGTTTGTTTATTGACCATATAGTGTAAGAAAACAAGATGACATGGTAAAAGTTAAATTATTTCACTTAGAGTTAAATCTAAATGATAAGGTCAAAATAGTAACCTAAACCTGTCTAAAACCTATTGGTTGAGATTATTTCGACTCATACCCACCTTATCTTCGAAATAAATCAGTTTGGAGCTATTAAAAGCCAAATATGACTTTATTATAAAATAATATTTTAGGTTTTTCTTAAGGTGCCCCTCTCCTCCCTTATAAAAGTGCACCCCTTCCCTCTTCTCTTCACACCCTTTTGAGCCTTGAATGTCATCGAAAACATTCAAATTTCTCTTCTCAACCTCTCTATTTACATCATAGAGGTTCTGGTCTTCTCAATAGACCAACTCTAGTGCCCTAAGAAGAAGTTTAAAGGAGGTGCGTCGAGGAAGAGGTAATCTCTTCTACCAACTCTTTCAAATTTCTTTCTTCTTCTACTTCCTATTATTTAGTTGTTTCATTATAATGTAATAACATAAGTATTAATTTTATACTGATATTTTATTATAAATATAAAACAACCCCATTTTACTTTCTATCCATCCTATGGAAAACGAAATCACCACGTGTGCGTACGTACGGAAAACAGTCTCCATGTCGTGGTGTAATCGGTTTTTCCACCACCACCTTACTTGGATGGGTATAATGGTGTAAAGAATAAATATATATAATTATTATAACATAATACTTATAATATGATATTATATCTTCCACTCCAATACCATTGAAGAAATATGGGAACGATATCATCGCTCATGCGTATGTACGGATTATCGTCTCTACAACACGATGAGATTCATTTTCCATGTTAACAATTCAAGAATGATTATAAAGTATATATAATAAGTAATCAGGAAATATATGACATAATAATGCTACTGGATATATATATATATATATATATATATATATATATATGTATTTCATCTACTTAATGACATTCAATTCAATAAGGAAACAAAAAACAGCGTTCATGCGTACGTACGGTCTACCATCTCCATGAACGGTGTATTTCATTTCATTCATCTATAATATATATATATATATATATTAATACTGAATATATATGATATATAAATCATGATTTACATTCTGTAAGTAAGTAAATCATGATATAAGTAATAATAGTACCATGAACAAGAAGTCCACAAATGAAAAGAATATTACCCCTAAATATTGCTTTATCATGGAATTGACAAATGAACGGGTAATATAAATACATAAGTGAACCATATATGATATAATAAATATTATTATGGTTCTGTTACAAGTTAATAATATGTTTAAACCCACTATACAGGAGTCTCAGACACATAAGAAAGAAATTGGACGTAAGGCAAGGGATAACTATTCCAATCTCGCCCTTAATCGAGATTGTTTATTCGAAGTATTTACTGGGGTTATATTTTTCATCCATGTCCATAAAAATGTTTTTCATAAAGTATTTAATAATTTTCCATGTATTTTTAAAGTCATGTTTACCCCTCTTTGACTTTTAATTTGTGTTATGGATATGTGGTACTTTTTGACTTTTCCGAAAAAAGTAAGAGGAGAATTTTTTTTTACTTATACGGCCTAAAAAGATTTTTACGGTTTCATAACGCCTAATTTTCAGGAAGTTTCCTCTACATCATTTCATGAAATTTTTTTTAAAAAACCATTTCTTTAAAAATTGAATGGAATTTTGTGAAAATATAATGATTTTGAAGAAGAAATGATATTTTCCTCAACAATTCATTTCAAGTGTTTTGTCAAAACTATTTTCCAACTAAGATGACCTTATCTAGTATAATTATGTTTCAACTATAATGTCTATATTATTTACATGGTTTTATTCTTCTTATGATGAAGTGATATCCATTTTTTTATATAGATTACATTATGATGGGATTAGGTTTATGAAACCCATTTTATTCTTTGGGTTGTGATGAATGGTTTATGTTTATTTTGTGGCACAAGTAAGAATGATTTCATTATGAGATTGTTGGGACCTATATCTCCCTCAAATGCATGCAAATATATTTATATCTCATTAGATAAACATGGATTTAATGGTAAGTTAATATGGTTTAGTGATACATTATTGAAACAAGGAGCGAACTCGATTCAGAAAGGGACTGTGTCCACTACGATGGTCTTGGTAGCAATGCCTTCGATACTATGGAAATCATATCATGTCCTTAATGGTTTTCCACAAGTACATGTTTTATTCCCATGATATGTTATCATGAATGACGTTCCTTTATGATATATTCCTTACGTACTTCCAAGATTTATGTATTTGCTCAAGATTTTGATGTTTAGATTTTATGTTCATGTTTTTGCATTCAAATGTTTATTGATTGTTTTATGTTCTCTATGTCTACCCTTACTGAGCATTTGAGCTCACCATTTTTATGTTTTCTATTCCCCAGGATATAAAGAAAGGTTTTATGTAAGGAAACTAAAGGGGGAAGATCTTTATGGGAGATGTTGAAGATCTTTCACCATGATTAGAAGATTACGTTCTGAGTTTCCAAAGACAATAAACTAATACGGTCTTTGGGCGTCTGTTTCTGTCATGTATTATGTATTCTGCAAAATTAATGTAATGTCCTTGTACGTCAAACATTGGGTCTCTACAATTGATATCAGAGTGAAGGTTTAGTTAACCTTTGGAAACTAATATGCGAAAACATTAGTGAAATCCCCTGAGATATTTTAAGGAATTTGTAGGGATGTCCCTAAGGATAAGTATATGTATAGGTTATAGTCCTAGAATTAAGGTAACAATAATAAAATTTAACCTAATAATTTATATATTGATAGTACTCCCCCTTTTTTATGTTGTTTTCCCTAGTGTGATTTTTTCCTCTCACATTATACTTTTTGGGTTTTAGAAAATGGCATGAAACAGGAAGATTCACGATAATGGAGGATATAATGGACAATGGAATGATATTCTTCATGATCAACCATATGAAATGGGATTTGGAAGTCCAAACGTCGTTATTTTTCCTAATCATCAATCTCGTAATATGTTCAATAATCTCAACTTTGGTAAGTTTCCTGACTTAGATAATAAGAGAAATATGTAGTTTCATGATGACAATAGAGGAAAGAAAGTTCAATTTCTCTCATGTAAATCATGTTGGAGGAGGCATGATGGAGAATGTTTCAAAGGAACTGGAAGATTCTTTGGGTGCGGAAAAAGACACAAATCTACTAAGTGCAAAGGAAAAGGTTCAGTTAACACCATGGAGAAGGATAATGGTATTTCTACGACATCAAAAATGATTAGATGTTTTAAATTTTGAATGTATGGGAATTATGAAAACCAATTCCTTAAGGGAAAATATCATGAAGAGAATCACCATGGTCATATGGGTAGTATTTATGTGGATGATGATGAGGAGACTACAAATGATATACTAGATGAAAGAAGTGTTGAATCTTGGTCAATGGTTTATGAAGGTAGTGGAATGATTTTATGTTTATCATGATTTATGTTGTATAGGTAATTTAATGGTACTATGGAATAAAGAAACATTTAAGGGTTGTTACACTATTATTTTTCATAAAGTATTTGAAATTATATGTTGAATGGTATGAGTAACGATGAAAGGTTAATTCAATATTTTTGGAAAGAATATGATATGCACATAATGAAGGTATAAAGAGAAAATGAAATTTTTATAGTATTCATGAGCTTATGACTAATATAAGGACAAAGTGATATCATGGTTTGAGTATATTGAAATTTTTGGATTTTGGTATGTGGAATGAGTTAACGTTTGACAGTATTCATGTTTTCGCTAAGGTTCTATGGTAATTCATGTTTTAAAAGAATACATCATTAAGATATTGACATGTTTGTAATATGAACAACAAGATATATCTTATGATATATGGGAAAAATGATGGTATTTACATGCTTCGTATATGAACTCTCTTGTAATAGTTTTCTTTATACTATGAGATTGGATAGATGTATTTTGGATAATCCTAAAGATTGAAATGGATTATGTTGGACATAAGATAGTATTATTTAAGAATAAAACTTGTTTTTATATATTATTTCAAGAATGTTATAACAGTTTTGTTTTAGAAAAACGTCAACACATAGGACAAGAGACAACTCGTCACGTCGGACATGGCTGTGGGAATCGAACCCACAACTAAAGTATGATAGGCTATTATCACATACCACTGGCCTACAAGAAGTCTCTGGTTAGTATAAACTAGTTTTATTTTATTAAGTACTATGATATATGAAGTATAAGTCCATTTTAGCAACCATATATGATTAATCACAAGATAGATGGACTTATGTATATTTAATAAATTGTGCTAAACTTTTTTCAATAGAAACAAATGGAATGACCTGTCATTCTATCTAATGATCTTCTAACACTTCACGAATGACAAATTAAACTTCATTTTGTTAAGATATGAATTGGAAATTGTTCAAGGAATGAACAATGGTGAGATTATACCATAATCAAATAAGTATTTATTTTAATTCAATAATTCATCAGTATTAGGGGAATGATCATGAAAACTAAAAATGTTGTCCTAGTACCCTCATACCTGATAAATCAGATGGCACCATAGGTCATCAGAAATTTGTACCTTTTTGATTGATGGCTTTTTCATAGCCATGTTCTCTGCCACTCTCCATAAGAACTTGATGGTTAGATTTCACTTCCATATCAATATTTTCTATTATGTTCTCATTTGTGGAAACCCAGTGTTGAGTTAATTTGGGTAATAGTTACATTTCATACTTTAGTTTTTTAAAGTTATGTTTTGGTATTCCTTTTTACAATGTGGGTTTCTATGAAAGAATCTTTCAAGTAGTAAACCATTTATAACCCCGATGAATTTAGAGGGAGAAATTAATTTTATGGGGGTAGAATGTAACAACCTGAAATTTTATGAGAATTATTCTTTTTAATTTCACTAATGTCTTGTGTTGTATGCGACGCAAAAATTATCTTATTCTATATGCAACACTGTATACGCAACAATATTCTTGTCTTGTGTTACACAAAATTTCATGTTTGTTTGTTAGAAGTTATTCTATGAAACATTCAATGTATATATACAAATATATTCAATGTATAAATGAAATACGATTGCATTATATTATACACAACAACAAAAGAATCTTCCACTACACACAACCCTGACATGGCTAGCTTTATGCGCAATCGCGACCTTTCATGATAGCATGTGTTGTACGCAATACCGAGTTTCACTAAACAACGATATGTTATTAAAATATTATATAAACTACCTATTATGAATAGTAATACCCACTTTTTGAAAGTTTATTTTTCAAAATGGAATTCATTTTTGGATTCGGAATATCCAAATTATCCTAGGGTGCGTTTTTGGTATTTTTCTGAAAACATTCAATTTTTGATGAATAGTGAAAACACTGTGTTACTATTTAGAAACCAAATTTTTATTTAAATAATTATTTGTATAATTTAAAATAACATTAGGTAAAAATTGATACATAATACCTATATAATTTCAATGTAATACATTGGAGTCATTTTATAATAATTTTAGATATATAAAAATTTTATTGAACTTTTCACGGTCTTTTACCTACCTCCTAGGAGCTTTTTGCAAACTAACATAAAACATAATTTTACAACTTATGTGAGTGGAATTTCAAAAATGCGAGAGACACGGTTAATATCAAGGAGTAAAATGTTGGTCAATAATATAAAATTAATATTTGTTGAATAGTACATTTTTACTTTTATTTACCACGGTTCAAAGTAAATAGGTTAATTAAGTGTAAAAAATGATATTATTTCTACCCAAACACATGTCCTAATTCTATTGGATAAGTTTAATTAGACAAAAAACAATATTAGGATTAAAATATTTCCCTTTAGGTCCGATTGGATTAGATTAGGACATTTATTATTATTTTATTTAAAGAAGAGCTAAAATAGTTAAAATCGAAGTTTAATAACAAAAACATTTTTAATATAGGGTTATGAATGAGATAAATTCTAGTATAAATATTAATTAGAAATATAAAAATATTTCCTACATAATGGTATTTTGTTTAAAAATTTTAGACTTTATATAATTTAATTTATTTATGACACAATAATGATGTAGTAATTACCTTATTAATGAAATATTAACATAATTGATGTTATAAATACCCAAATAAATGTAATTTGAAACTTTTTATAAATTCCAATAATTGTATTAGGTTAATATGACATGGTATTATTAATTCAATTAACATTTTTAGAACTAATCATAATGTTATGATTTTCACAAAAATCAATTACCAAATAGTGTCAAAATTGGCATAAAATAGTTTTTAAACCAAATATTATATTATTAATTATTATTTTATTCCTAAAAATCTAAGGTTCTTCAAAATGAATTAGATAAGGATATATAAATTAATAATTACCAACATTGGGTTCTTTTGTCTTGTTATAGTAAGTTTATTAACCATATAGTGTACGAAAACAAGAAGATAGGGTTAAAGTTAAATTATTTATCTTACAGTTAAATCTAAATGATAATATTAAAATAGTAACCTAAACATTTCTAAAACAAAATGGTTGAGAGGATATCTACCCATACCCACCTTAGATTCTAAATAAATCAGTTTTGAGAAATTAAAAACCGAATATGACTTTATTATAAAATAATATTTTAATTTTTTTAAGGTGCACCTCTCCTCCCTTATAAAAGGGAACCCCTTCCTTCTTCTATTCACACCCTTTTGAGCCTTGAAGCTCATCCAACCCCAAATAATTACTCTACTCAACCTCTATAGTTACATCATATAGGTTCTTGTCTTCTCAAAGACCAACTCCAGTGCCAGCAGAAGAAGTTTAAAGGAGGTTCGTTGAGGAGGAGGTAATATCATCTACCGACTCTTTCAATTTTCTTTCTTCTTCTACTTCTCTTCTTTAGTTTATTCATTATAAAGTAATAACATCAGTATTATTTATATAATTATATGTTATTATAAATATGAAAGAACCCTATTTCACCTTCTATCCATCCTATGGAAAATGAAATCACCGCGCACGCGTACGTACGGAATACCATCTCCACACCGTGGTGTAATCATTTTTTCCACCACCACCTTACTTGGATGGGTATAATGGTGTAAAGAATAAATATATATAATTATTATGAAATAATACTGATTATATGATATTATATCATCCACTACAATACCATTCAATAATTATGGGAACGATATCATCGCCCGTTCATACGTACGGATTACCGTCTCCACAACGCGATGATAGTCATTTTCCATGATAACAGTTCAAGAATGATTATAAAGTATATATAATAAGTAATCATGAAATATATGACATAATAATGCTACTGGATTTATGTATATATATATATATATGTATGTCATCTACTTAATTACATTCAATTCAATAAGTAAACGAAAAACAACGTTCATGCGTACATACGGCCTACCGTCTCCATTACGGTGTATTTCATTTCATTCATCTATCAAATATATATATATATATATATATATACTGAATATATATGATATATAAATCATGATTTTCATTTTAGATGTATGTAAATCATGATATCAGTAATTATAGTATAATGAACAATAAGTCCAAACACGTACGACAAATTAATGAATATTACCCCAAACATTGCTTTAACATGGAATTGACAAATGAACGGGTAATATAAATACATAAGTGAACCATATATGATATCATAAATATTATTATGGTTATTTTACAAGTTAATAATTTTTTTATACCTACTATACAGGGGTCTCATACACATATAAATGAAATTGGGCATAAGGTAGGGGATAACTATTCCAATATCGCCATTATTCGAGATTGTTTATTCTTAATTATTTACTAGGGTTATATTTTTCATCTATGTGCATGAAAATGATTTTATAAAGTGTTTAGTATTTTTGAATGTATTTTTAAAGTCATGTTTACCCTCTTTGACCATTACTTTGTGTTATGGAAGGAATCTTTCTTTTGATTACCATATGAGGTACTTTTTTACTTTTCCAACAAAAGTACGAGGAGAATGTTTTTTTAACTTATACGGAATGAAAGGATTTTTACAGTTTCATAACGCATAATTTTCATGAAGCATCCTCAAGATAATTTCATGAATATTTTAAAAAAATAACTTTATTTTAAAATTGAATTGCATTTTGTGAAAAGAAAATGATTCTGAAGAAGAAAGGATATTTTCTTCAAGAATTCATTTCAAGTATTTTGTAAAAACTATTTTCCATCTAAGAAGAAATTATTTAGTATTATTATGTTTCAAGTATAATTTCTATATTATTTACATGGTTTTATTCTTCTTATGATGAAATAATATCCATTTGTTTTATATGGATTACATTATGATGAGATTAGGTTTATGAAACCCATTTTATTCTTTGTGTTATGATGAATGATTTATTTTTATTTTGTGGCACAAGTAAAAATGATTTCATTATGAAATGGGTGGGACCTATATCTCCCTCAAATGCATACGGTAAATATTTATATTTCATGAGATAGAAATGGTTGGAATGATAAGTTGACCTGGTTCAGTGATACATTACTGAAATGAGGGGTAAACTCGATTCAGAAAGGGACTTTGTCCACTAAGATGGTCTTGGAAGAAATGCCTTGGCTACTATGGAAATAATATCATGTTCTTAATGGTTTTCCAAAATTACATGTTTTATTACCATGATATTTTATCATTAATGATGTTCCTTTATTATATATTCCTTACGTACTTCAAAGATTTATGTCTTTGCTCAAGATTTTGATGTTTAGATTTTATGTTCATGTTTTCGCATTCAAATGTTTATGGATTGTTGTATGTTCTATATGTTTACCCATACTGAGCATTTGAGATCACCCTTTTTGTGTTTTCTTTTCCCCAGGATATAAATAATGTTTTTAGGTAAGGAAACCAAAGTGGGAAGATCTTTATGGGAGATGTTGAAGATCTTTCACCATGATTAGAAGATTACTTTCCGAGTTTCCAATGACACTAAACTAATATGGTCTTTGGGCATCTGTTTCTATCATGTATTAAGTATTCCAAAAAATTAATGTAATTTCCATGTACATCATGCTATGGGTATCTACAATATTACACCTTAATTATTATATAGATAAAGATATTAATCCACCATACTACTGATGTTTTGGGTCTTCTATCTACCTGAGTGGTATTCCCCCATCATCAAGCTGTGACAGAGTTTGGGTGATCCATGGGAGTTGTGTATCTCTTACTTTTAGAGAATAGTTTTGGGGTATGGGCCACATAACTCACATTATTATGAGGTTACACATGATAAATGATTTGTATTTGTAGATCCGTTAAATATTGTGTGTGCAATGGTGAGATGTGAACTGATCAACATGGGATCCTTTCAAATTTCACAGTTCCATTATCTATGGGGATGGTACTCAACAATATCCCCAAGGTATGGGTCCCCCATATTAGGTATATATATATATATATATGGTATTCTTTTAGTGGGGTGTGGGTCCTTTATCTACTGAGTGGCATTACCTGTTGTACTAGGGTATATGTCCTCTATATACTCAGTATAATTCCTCTATTATACTATAATTTTTTCCCCTTATCTTTTATAGATTGTGATCCCTCATGGTATAGAGCATTTGACATGTGAGGGCCCTCCTCATGACTTCTTCATATAGAAAAATGATATATTGGGAATCGATGATGGACCTTTGGAGTTGTAAGAAGACTCATCGTCCTGGGATGGGAAATGTGATGAATATCCCCTTACTCTCTCTCTCTTTAGATTCTTATATGATTATATATATATATATAAGTTCTTTTTTTCATTTACTCTTACCTTGGGCTGAGTTTACTACTTCTATAGAGCCTTCTATTACTCTGTGTTCAATGTTCAAGGTATACTACTGGGTATGTATGTATGGGATTTTCCTGCACATGACTTTTCTTTTCAAGATAAATGAATGATATAAAATTATTTTATAGTTTCATATGGGATAATCAGGTGTATAGACAACATATGGTGGTTGGGGAATGGAGATTGTAATCTAGGATCTCTCAGATTTATTTTTTCCATGTTTCTACCTGGTGATGACATAATTATTTTAGGGCATTTATTTCCCCAATTTAAATTTCAGATTATGTTATCGTATTCATTTTTATTTACTAGAAGTTATTGCATAAATGTTTTTTACACTATATGTTAGTGATTTTTTGTTGTTACATTGAAATTATTCATAGAGATGGTTGGGTGTGTGACTAAAAAATAATTTAGGGAATGACCACAATTTTATTTCTTCCCTTCTCGGTGTTTTTAGACAATCGTCGGCCTATGGAGGGGGGATTCGGGTTTTAGTGGTTTGGTCCTCCACTAGCCATGTGGAACCCTATGGTTTGGGTAATTATAGACTAGTATCATTACTAGTTCAACCTTAGGATGGTGTTTTAAGGTTTTATCCACATATGAGGTTTAGCAGGGTATTTAAGGAAAAGGTTTCAAAGTATATCATGTGAGGATTTTAGGTTAGGGAACCTAGTGTTTATGTGTGATCTGAAGTATCCATTCAGTAGGAATCTCCCTAAATTCTTGTAGACTCGGAATAGTGAGACATTGGTTACTGATTATAATGGTACATACATCATACATAATTGAATCCTTTTAATTTGTATTTTTGGGATATCTCTCTATATAAATATTCTCGTCCAACCATGGTATGTCTGGAATACATTTAAAATGTTTCTATGAAGACAAACCACCATGTTATTGATTTGGTATTATGATGACCATCTAATGAGTCATGAGGCCTCGATTCCAGGTCCATCATGCAAGACCTTCACCGCATTTTGGTAGGTAGAGTCACCCATTCTTATCAAAAATAATATTAAATAATAATTGAGGTACTAGAAAATGCACATTCATAGCGTACTACATTAGTTTTAGTTCAAATGGATCATATGGTTCCTCAATGAGAAGATCCCAAGGTAGTAGAGGATTGGATTGAGACAGTGATCTGATTTTTTGGACTCATAATGACCATGAATAATTTGATGGTTGGTCTTATTGTTAGCCAATTCCACAGAGTAGTAGAGAACTTGTGGAGTTTATTCACCTAGATTAATTATAGATTTTCACTCTCATGGTTTGACAATTGTTAGTTTTTTTGGAGTAATACCCCTTGGTCTTGCCCTAAATTTATATACATGATATTTTAATGTTAAATAATGGAGTGATTTTAGTTTCAATGTATTCCATGAGGTTTACTATCCTCACATGATACTCCCTCTACATGATTTAATAAGGTTACTTCCATATAGAAGAAACATTCAAGGCCTCCTCAAGACAACCATCATATTGTGGTACAACTATGATTTCCATCATTAACTAGAGTACTCGAGTAGGAAATGGTGATGAAGATATTCATATCTAAGAGACTATATGAAATTGGGGCTGTATGTAGGGAACCTAGGGATGAGTCATCGACATTTAATGGTGGATGATAGGTTTCATGGAACATGAGTCATACCCATTCTTGGACTTAGGCATGAGGTCTTATGGCATAGGGAATGTGAAAAGGTCAAGGGAATCCGAGATAGGTGAAATTCTATACATTATATAGGTGAGGATACATGGAATGTTATATCCCACCATGATGCTGAAGAGGGAAGGTATAAATTGTATTGACCATCACAGAATTCCAATCACCATGATCAGGGTTCTCTTAGGCATGGATAGGGGGCCCTTGGGGGGGTGTGATGGTAGAGATGTAACGACCCAAAGTTTTTCAATAGAAAATTCCCTTCTTATATCTATGTCATAAAAACACAAAATAATGAACTACTAACTGATAAGTGACCTTTAAACATAATTTTTTCACCCCTATGTTTGGAATTTTAAAAATCTGGCATACACGGTTGTGCTCAAGATAGTTTTTGGAGTCTAATGAAACAAAAATAATTTTTTGGTGAACAGTAAGCTACCCTTATGAATAGTAACCTACTCTTATGAATAGTAATATGAACCTTATGAATAGTAAATAAGAGTAACATTACCTATGAATAATAAAAATAATTTAGTCATCATAGAAAGTGATAATTTGACCTTAGAAAACATTTTTGTTATTTTATAAATCATAAATGATTAATTATAATTAATTAATTAATTTAAAAGATTATATATTTTCCTGAAATATATTATTTAATCAATTTCTAATAGTTTTTAGATAATCTTATAAGACCCTAAGTAATTTTTGAAAGAATTGCAAAATTAGTTTTAATTTTAAAAACTGTTTTTTTAGTAAATTATGATTTTAATTAAATATTAAATTAATAATATTTAGAAAATTATTTTTGAAAAATGGACTTCATTTTTGGATTCTACACGTCCAAAAATGGTTGGGGTAAAATTTTGGGATTTTTCTGAGATACTTGAATTTTTGATGAATAGTATAATACATTAATTTATCATATAAATGCATTTTAATTAAAACCCACTATTCCTGACATCACAAGTGATGTAAGCACCCAAATCCCGAATTCACAAGTCAAATTTACTATTCTTGGTCATCCAAGACTCACTATTCCTTATCTTTGGTGTAATTAATAAACTAATCAATTTAATATTAAGAAAACCCCTCTCCCCTCCACTATAAAAGCCACCCTTCACTCCCTCTTTTCCTCACACCTCTCAAGCTCCAAGCCTTCTCTAAATTCTTCCCAAACACCTTCCCTAGATCATCCCCCACGTCCAAAATCTGCTGGTATCATCAAAAGACCAAGCCTAGCTTCCTTAAAGAGGAACTCAAGAGGAGGATTCTAAAGGTAATTTCTCTCCCTCTTCTCCTTTAATTTCCTTTCAAGTTCAAGTTCCTTTCTTGATCTCTCTCTATCTATCTTCATCCAAATTGTTCTGTAAATCCAGTATTATATATATGATTCTAATGGTATATTATATCACCCCACACCCTTTCCCTCGTCCTTTTATTTTATTAAAGAGTACGTTGTTCATGTGGTGATAATTTATCCCCTTCAAAAACAACATGCTCTCTTCTTTCATTTATACCTTAAATCTGGTCATGAATCCATTTTATGGTGGAACCAGAATTTTTTATATCTATTATGTTCTATTTTATGTTCTGTAAATAACCTATGGCATTATTACTAAGTTAAATGTTAAAACAAGATCGTTGTGATCCAAAAACCGCTCAAATTAACCCAAATAACCATCATTAAATTTTTTTTAATGATTCGTCCACATGGATCTAATATAACTCATTATAAAATCATTCAAGATTCTATAATATCATTAATTACATGTAATATCAGTTCTGGATTTTACCCATGATCAACCCAAACATCAAATTAAGAATACAAGTGGACCGCTCAAGAAAACCATGAAAACGAACATCCCCGAATAATGTTTTAAACTCTATAAGTCATCCAAAGGAACATAATATGAAATAATGAAACCATAATGGACACTATTAATGTATAAAAGGTTCTGGAATTTCTAATTAATGAATATAATGTCATTATACATGACATTAAAGAGAAGGAGGCATTCGAGTACAAGGTAAGGGGAAATCTCGAACCCAATTTTCTTCCTTCGGGTTCTCCCTCTTTCATTCCATTTTGATATGGTTACTCCTCAAAGGTCTTTTGTTCATCATTTCTATTAATTTTATGGGATATACATGTTTGTCACTAGTTTTTATGTCCATCAAAATGTTTTCCAAAAGAACTCTTCTTTGAAGATCTCGCATTTTGCCTCTCATTCAAGGTTGATGGTTCTTATATCAAGTATGTTGTTCCCTCTTTCTTTTGGGAACCCAAAGATTATGAATGTGTTATTATGAGAAGAAACCCATTCCTTTACATGGGCTATTTATGTAAATGTTTTATATGTGTTCTATGTGGCAAGCATGATAATGATAATGTTATGATGTGACGGGTGCGCCCGGAATTATATAGCGCAATATGAATGTTTAAATGTGACGGGTGCGCCCGGAATTATATAGCTCTCTAATGCATTGGGTAAAGTGATGAATCTCATGAGTAAATGTGAAATTATGCGTGAACATGATGCTAGCTTTGTTCACAATTATGTGTGGTAGTTAACCACTAAGACATGATATTTCATTTTTATGCTTTTCCACATTTCAAGTTTATTGTTTATGCTCCTCTCATGTTCAAGATCTTCTTCCTATGTCATGATTATGTTCACCCCATGCTATATTGTTCTTATCTATCCTCTTACTGGGATTTTAGGTCACCCCTTTTGATGTATATCCTCAGGTGGCTACATGTACTAAGGAGAGGAAAAGTGCTACTAAGAAGCTATACAAGAAGAAATTAAATGATTTTTTTATGCTTGATGTTGTACTTGTTATGTGTAGTCCTAGTTTTCCCAAGACACTAAACCTATGTATCCTCCATATGTAATACTATTATGTTTCTTATCTCTGAAATGATGTAATAGTAATGTAAGAAAAGGTCGGGTCGCTATAGTTGGTATCAAAGAGAAGGTTTAGTTAATTTGGGAATTAGGATTAGTGAACCCTAATGAAAACCTCTAGCATGAGACTAAGTACAAATATGCACACAAGGATATTTACCTAGGAACCCATATGTTATGTTTTTGGTATAATTATTTAAAATGATAAGTTATTCATGACTTGTTTACTTATGTTTTGTTTTAACCTTTTCTATTTTAGAAAATGGTGGGAACCAGGAGAAATCAGGCCAACAACTCTTGCGAAGGCCAATGCAACGATTGCCCGAACGACATCCCCAATGATTTTGGAGGTGGAGTTCAAAACTTCAGGACGATTCTTACCCAATTATCCCGGGTTATGAATAATAACCATAATAATGTGGAATGTCCTCCTTCACCAAAGAGGGAGCAGCTAGCTATCGAAAGTTTTATGCGGCAACGACCACCGACGTTTTGTGGATCTTCCGATCCACTAGTTCTGGAACAGTGGGTCAACTCCATGGAGAAGATCTTTTCTGTTCTTCACTGTTCTGAGACAGAGAAGGTGACTCTAGCCGTTTATCGTCTAGATGGAGAAGCTGATCAATGGTGGGCTTTGATTAAGAACACCAAGCCAAGGGATGAAATTGAAGAGATGGAATGGGAAGACTTTAAGATAATGTTTCTTAATAAGTACTTCCCACGAACTCTTCGCACGAAGATGGAGAGAGAATTCATAGAGCTCAAGAAAAAAGAAGGAGAATCTGTCACAACCTATGAAGTAAATTTCACAAGGCTCGCAAGGTATGCTTCGGGCTTTGTTATCAACAATGATAGCAAAATTGAAAGATTCTTTAGTGGATTAAAACCACATCTTCGAAAAGATCTTGAAATTCGAGACTTTGGGAGTTATGAAGAAGTTTTTCGGTGTGCTCTCAAAGTGGAGATGGAGTTTGGAGAATTTTCCCATGGCTATGGTGATAGGAAAAGAAAGATGGAGTTTCAAGCTGGTTGATCTAGTGTTAAAGATGGGAAGAAAACACAATGACCCACTTTCCAAAAATGTGGGAAGTTTCACAATGGGAACTGCCTCAAAGGGACGGGGAAATGATTCAAGTGTGGGAAATAAGGACACCTAGCTCACGAGTGTCGAAGAGACATGAAAAGGAAGGACAATGTAGCCGATGAAAGGAGAGAACCACTCGTGGTTCAATGCTACAACTGTAAGGAGCTAGGGCACTATTCAAACTAGTGCACTAAACCTCGAGCTTTCGAGGGTAATCAGCGCCAACAACCACCAAAGCCAAAAGGAACAAGGGAAGGCTTATTCCATCACTACTGCGGAGGTGGAACATGATAATGAAGTCGTACAAGGTACACTTCTTATTCACTCAAGAATGGAAAAAGTATTATTTGATTCTGGTTCTACGCATTCCTTTATATCTTGCAAGTTTGCTAGAACTATAGAATCAAAGCCCCGAAAACCTTGAAGTAGAGATATTTGTACAAACACCAAGTGGTGCAATCATTGAAACCTAAGTGTTTGATTCTTCTCCTGTTGACGTGTGTGGGAAGATTCTTCCGGCAAATCTCGTAATACTTCCCTTGGTGGAATTCGACGCTATAATGGGAATGGATTGGCTCTCGTTATATAGAGAACATATCAACTGTCGGGAAAAGGAAATATATTTTCATATTCCGAGCCATCCCATGCTCATCTACAAATGCAAGGAAGACCATGAATCTCCTTTGAGAAATCCTTCAATGGTGTGGGTGATGATTCCCTATGAAGAAGCATACCTCACCCAAATGATTGAGTCAAAGGAAAGTTCCACCCTTGAGGAAATGACCATCATAAGGGAATACGGCGATGTATTTCCCGAAGAGTTACCCGGAATTCCCCCGGATCGTGAGGTAGAGTTCTCAATTGAACTCGTACCCGGAGCTACTCCTTTCTCAAAGATCCCCTATAGGATGGATCCTATCGAACTGGAGGACTTAAAGAAGCAGCTGCAAGAGCATCTGGACAAAGGGTTCATACGCCCTAGTGCATCACCTTGGGGTGCGCCAGTGCTCTTTGTGAAGAAGAATGATGGTACCATGCGGCTGTGTATCGATTATCGGGAACTCAACAAGATCACTATAAAGAAAAAGTATCCTCTCCCAAGGATTGATGACTTGTTCGATCAGTTAAGAGGAGCTCAATACTTCTCAAAGGTGGATCTATGTTCTGGATATCATCAAGTAAAGGTGAAGAAGGACGATATTCATAAGACTGCCTTCCGTACAAGGTATGGGCACTATGAGTTTTTGGTGATGCCCTTCGGACTTACTAATTCCCCTGTAATCTTCATGGATTTGATGAATAGAGTCTTTAGAGATTACCTCGACAAATTTGTGGTAGTGTTTATTGATGATATTCTCATTTACTCCAAGAGTAAGGAGGAACATGAAGAACATCTAAGAGTTGTGTTGGCGACATTGAGAAAGGAGAAGTTGTACGCCAAGTTCAGAAAGTGTGACTTTTGGATGAATCAAGTCACGTTCATGGGACATGTGATCACAAGAGAGGGAATTTCTGTGGACCCTTCAAAGACAAAGGCGATTGAAGAATGGCCTAGGCCCTCTAGTGTCACAGAAATCCGTAGTTTTCTTGGATTAACTGGGTACTACCGACGTTTTGTGAGAAACTTCTCACGATTGTCAAGCCCGCTAACTATGTTAACAAGGAAAGGGGTAAAGTATGTATGGACGAAAGAATGTGAGGGAAGATTCAAGGAGCTAAAGGGAAGGCTGATCACTACACCTGTACTCACACTACCGAAAAGTGGAGAAATTTTTGTGATATACAGTGATGCTTCAAAGAAAGGCTTGGGTTGTGTACTCATGAAAAATGATAATGTGATAGCCTAAGCCTCACGCCAGTTGAAGATCCATGAGCAGAACTACCCGACACATGATCTAGAACTTGCAGCCGTGATTTTTGCCTTGAAAATCTGGCGGCACTACCTTTATGGTGAGAAGTGTGACATATACACCAACCACAAGAGCCTAAAGTATATATTCACACAAAAGGAGCTCAACATGCATCAAAGGAGATGGTTAGAGCTAATCAAGGATTACGATTGCTCTATTCACTATCATCCTGGAAAGGCGAACAAGGTAGCTGATGCTCTAAGCAGGAAAGAACCTGCTACTCTATCCATGTTGAGGATTGAGAAAGACCCTATCTTCTTGGATATGAAAAGGATGGATTTGGGAATCGTAAGGGCAGGGGATACATCCTACCTTGCCCAAATGATTGCGTAACCATCCATCCAACAGAAGATCAAGGAAGCACAAAGGGATGATGTGGAGATACAAAAGAGGGTGAATGCAGTAAAGGAAGGAAAGCTGCAAGAGTTCCATATCGACGATGATGGTGTGATTCGGTTTGGAACGCGGCTTTGTGTGCCTTCATCACCTGGAATAAAGAAGGATCTATTGGATAATTCACATAGATCAACTTTCTCTATTCATCCTGGAAGTACCAAGATGTATCGTGATCTCCGAGAACACTTCTGGTGAGATAACATGAAGAAGGAGATTGCATAATATATATCAAGGTGCTTGGTGTGTCAGCAAGTTAAAGCTGAGCGGCAAAAGTCCAAAGGTATGATGCAGCCATTACCTATACCCATGTGGAAATGGGAAAATGTCACTATAGACTTTGTCATGGGCCTCCCGAAAACGTAAAGAGGAAATAATGCGATATGGGTTGTGGTTGACCGACTCACCAAGACTGCCCATTTTATCGCTATTCGGGAAGACCTCTCACTTGAACAACTTGCAAGGATATATGTGAAGGAAGTAGTGAGGTTTCACGGTGTTCCACTCTCGATTGTCTCTGACCGTGATCCAAGGTTCACTTCTAAATTTTGGAGGAGCCTTCAACATGCTTTGAGTACTGAATTAAACTTCAGCCCAGCCTATCACCCCCAAACTGATGGCCAGTCTGAAAGGACTATTCAGACACTTGAAGATATGCTAAGATCATGCTCTCTTGAATTCAAAGGTGGATGGGATCAGCACCTTCCATTGTTTGAGTTCTCATACAACAATAGCTTCCACTCGAGAATTCAGATGGCTCCGTATGAAGCTCTTTATGGGATGCGATGTAGAACTCCAACCTGTTGGGATGAAGTTGGAGAACGAAAACTACATGGTCCCAATCATGTTCAAGAGATGACAAAGAAGGTTCAAGTCATCCAGAAACATATCAAAGCTGCTCATAGTCGGCAAAAGAGCTATGCTGACAATCGTCGAAGGGACTTGGAGTTTGACGTTGGAGATAAAGTCTTCCTTCGAATATCTCTATGGAAGAGAGTCATGCGATTCGGGAAGAAAGGGAAGCTAAGCCCAAGGTACATTGGCCCCTTTGAGATCCTTGATCGTATAGGAGTCGTGGCCTATCGTCTGTCACTTCCACCGAATATAACTCATGTTCATGACGTGTTTCACGTATCACTACTGAGGAAGTACATTCTAGACCCCTCACATGTACTAAACTCAGAGGTGGTACAGTTGGAAGATGATATCTCATATGAGGAGCAGCCGGTAAAAATTCTGGACCGAAGTGATAAGGATCTACACAACAAGACAACCCGCCTTGTCAAAGTGTTGTAGAGGAACCAAAAGTTTGAGGAAGCAACTTGGGAACCGGAAGAGGCAATGTAGGAGAAGTACCCTCACCTTTTTGTGTAAAGTGAAATTTTGGGGGCGAAATTTCTTAAGGGGGAAGAATGTAACGACCCAAAGTATTTCAATAGAAAATTCCCTTCTTATATCTATGTCATAAAAACACAAAATAATGAACTACTAAGTGATAAGTGACCTTTAAACATAATTTTGTCACCCCTATGTTTGGAATTTTAAAAATCTGGCATACACGGTTGTGCTCAAGATAGTTTTTGGAGTCTAATGAAACAAAAATAACTTTTTGGTGAATAGTATCCTACCCTTATGAATAGTAACATACTGTTATGAATAGTAATATGAACCTTATGAATAGTAAATAAGTGTAACATTACCTATGAATAATAAAATAAAATTTAGTCATCATAGAAAGTGATAATTTGACCTTAGTAAACATTTTTGGTATTTTATAAATCATAAATGATTAATTATAATTAATTAATTAATTTAAATGAATATTTATTTTCCTGAAATATATTATTGAATCAATTTCTCATAGTTTTTAGATAATCTTAGAAGACCCTAAGTATTTTTTGAAAGAATTGCAAAATCAGTTTTAATTTTAAAAACTGTTTTTTTTTAGTAAATTATGATTTTAATTAAATATTAAATTAATAATATTTAGAAAATTATTTTTGAAAAATGGACTTCATTTTTGGATTCTACATGTTGAAAAATGGTTGGGGTAAAATTTTGGGATTTTTCTGAGATACTTGAATTTTTGATGAATAGTATAATACAATAATTTATCATATAAATGCATTTTAATTAAAACCCACTATTCCTGACATCACAAGTGATGTCAGCACCCAAATCCCAAATTCACTAGTCAAATTTACTATTCTTGGTCATCCAAGACTCACTATTCCTTGTCTTTCGTGGAATTAATAAACTAATCAATTTAATATTAAGAAAACCCCTCTCCCCTCCACTATAAAAGCCACCCTTCACTCCCTCTTTTCCTCACACCTCTCAAGCTCCAAGCCTTCTCTAAATTCTCCCCAAACACCTTCCCTAGCTCATCCCCCACGTCCAAAATCTGCTGGTCTCATCAAAAGACCAAGACTAGCTTCCTTAAAGAGGATCTCAAGAGGAGGATTCTAAAGGTAATTTCTCTCCCTCTTCTCCTTTAATTTCCTTTCAAGTTCAGGTTCCTTTCTTGATCTCTCTCTATCTATCTTCATCCAAATTGTTCTGTAAATCCAGTATTATATATATGATTCTAATGGTATATTATATCACCCCACACCCTTTCCCCCTTCCTTTTATTTTATTAAAGATTACGTTGTTCATGTGGTGATAATTTATCACCTTCAAAAACAACATGCTCTCTTCTTTCATTTATACCTTAAATATGGTCATGAAACCATTTTATGGTTGAACCAGAATTTTTTATATCTATTATGTTCTATTTTATGTTCTGTAAATAACCTATGGCCTTATTACTAAGTTAAATGTTAAAACAAGATCGTTGTGATCCGAAAACCGCTCAAATTTACCCAAATAACCATCATTAAATTTTTTTTAATGATTCGTCCACATGGATCTAATATAACTCATTATAAAATCATTCAAGCTTCTGTAATATCATTAATTACATGTAATATCAGTTCTGGATGTTTACCCATGATCAACCCAAACATCAAATTAAGAATACAAGTGGACCGCTCAAGAAAACCATGAAAAGGAACATCCCCGAACAATGTTTTAAACTCTATAAGTCATCCAATGGAACATAATATGAAATAATGAAACAATAATGAACCGTATTAATGTATAAAAGGTTCTGTAATTTCTAATTAATGAATATAATGTCATTATACAGGACATTAAAGAGAAGGAGGCATTCGAGTACAAGGTAAGGGGAAATCTCGAACCCAATTTTCTTCCTTCGGGTTCTCCCTCTTTCATTCCATTTTGATATGGTTACTCCTAAAAGGTCTTTTGTTCATTATTTCCTTTACTTTTCTGGGATATACATGTTTGTCACTGGTTTTTATGTCCATCAAAATGTTTTCCAAAAGAACTCTTCTTTCAAGATCTCACATTTTGCCTCTCATTCAAGGTTGATGGTTCTTATATCAAGTATGGTGTTCCCTCTTTCTTTTGGGAACCCAAAGCTTATGAATGTGTTATTATGAGAAGAAAACCATTCATTTCCATGGGTTATTTATGTAAATGTTTGATATGTGTTCTATGTGGCAAGCATGATAATGATAATGTTATGATGTGACGGGTGCACCCAGAATTATATAGCGCAATATGAATGTTTAAATGTGACGGGTGCGCCCGGAATTATATAGTGCTCCAATGCATTGGGTAAAGTGATGAATCTCATGAGTAAATGTGAAATTATGCATGAACATGATGCTAGCTTTGTTCACAATTATGTGTTGTAGTTAACCACTAAGACATGATATTTCATTTTTATGCTTTGCCACATTTCATGTTTATTGTTTATACTCCTCTCATGTTCAAGATCTTCTTCCTATGTCATGAATATGTTCACCCCATGCTATATTGTTCTTATCTATCCTCTTACTGGGCTTTTAGCTCACCCCTTTTGATGTATATCCTCAGGTGGCTACATGTACTAAGGAGAGGACAAGTGCTACTAAGAAGCTATACAAGAAGAAATTAAATGATTTTTTTATGCTTGATGTTGTACTTGTTATGTGTAGTCCTAGTTTTCCCAAGACACTAAACCTATGTATCCTCCATATGTAATACTATTATGTTTTTTATCTCTAAAATGATGTAATAGTAATGTAAGAAATGGTCGGGTCGCTATAAGAGAAGTGGGTGTTTCTTCATAGAGTATATCTAATGTTGGGGGACATTGTTAAGACCTATATACACCACTAAAACTATGAGGCTATTGCTAGCCTTATGAATATATAGGTTGGGGCATAGTCAGTTGAAGGGTTTGGAAGCTTGAGACTTGATAGATCAGGTGATGATTAAATTTGGTATAATTGTTTATTATACTCTTTATTTATCACTAATATACAAAAGTTTGAGTCACAAATTCATCTCATTATACCTATTGTGATAAATAGGGACCTTATTTTATAATTTAGTCTGACATATTTGGTTGGAGGTTACTGCATGGAACAATTCTTCATTATCTCTTATTTTACACCAGTGACAGCTATTTCTTAGTTGATATAGTTTCGTGTGGGAAAACTATTTCTTCATGTAGAGACCATCTGCTGTATTAATGGGTATAAAATGATTATGCATGATTTGGTTATAGATTTAATATAACCAAAAACAATAAAAAATCATTTTGATAGACTGTACCAGAATTTCCATTGTGGGTGAGATATAACTCATTGAGGAGAGAGTGGGTCTTAAAAGAAGGAAGTTGAAACTCATTACCCATCAGTTGATGAGTTTACCCAATCGTGTAGTGTGAAATTCAGGCATTGCGGTTCCTTCAGTCATATAGTATATGAATGTATTCCTCATGGATGTTCTAGGACCACCTCTGAGGTGGGAGATGGATTTTTCTATTGTGTCTCACCATGGGACCTCCGTGATATCATTTGAGAAATATTATATATCCACTAAAAAGAACTAGGATCTAAGGGTAAAGTTGGAGGACCTTAGATATAAATTTTTTATCAGACCAAGAATTCCCCCCATAGGAAGCACCAATTCTTATTTGAAAAAGAATGTGGCTTTATATGGATTATTCACTATTTAATTAGGCCATGATAAAGATTATGTAACCAATACTTGAAGTATGACCTATACCAATGGTCTTGGGAAAACCATTGGTATTGGTACATGTATTTTTAATGGAATCTTCTTACAGAGGACATTAAATAAATCAAAATTTAAAATAATTAAGATAAAAAATATATATATTAATGAAATAATGTTCACAAAATTCAAGTTAGGTTTGTGGTTATGTCGTTCAATAATAAACCACAAGTACTGGGATAAAAACCAATCGAATGCTAGTTTATTGAAATACATATACCAACGGTTTTATGGAACAGTTGGTATATATTTTTCATATTACTTATACCAATGGTTTTCAAAACCATTGGTATAGTTCTATACCTGTGGTTTTGGGAAAACCGTTGGTATAGACCCATCCTCACAAATTACTTGGCCACAGTTCCACAAACCATTGGTAAAGGCTATACCAGCGGTTTGGAGGCCTATACCAATGCTTCCAAACCATTGGTATAGGGTATTTTTCTAATAGTGAAGCATTTATATGTATTAATGACCACTTTGATCAGTTACAAGGCATGATGTGGTTCTGAAAGATTGATCTCTGGTCCAGATACCACTAGTTGAGGTTTCTTAAGGCCGATACTCTGAAGACAACATTCTGATGTCGCTTTAATCAATATGAGTTCTATTTGATGCTTTTTAGTTTGAAAAAATTTCCCACTGTGTAAATTGATCTGATTTAGAAGTTCTTCTATCCATAAATGGACTGTTTTATGGGTGTCTTTATTATTGACATACTCATCTAATCTATATCATATGAGGGGAATCCCGAGAATAAATTGATGGTCTATGACTTACTTAGAGGGAACTAGATTTTTGGTAAACTCTAAGTGTTTAAGTTCTGGATCCATTAATTTTACTTTATGGGGCATGTAATTTTTTATCATTGATTAGCTATGGACCATGAATATATTGATTTTGTGATTTCTTGGGAACAACCCCAAAACATGTTAGAGGTGTAGAGTTTTCTTATCATGGTAGGGTAATTCTTGATTTTTGTGGTGGAATTTAATGGGATTTCATCCCCTTTGAACTTCTTAAATGTAATGGACTTCCAATTACAAGGACTATGATTTTTTAGAGAGACTTAAATGATTTGACGGTGAGGGTGATGAGTGGTAATATTTCGAAACTACCAGAGGAGGTCATAGAGTATGTAGTGTGTTGTGATACCTCTAGTGCTGGTATCATATGAATTTTGATGAACAAGAAGGTAGTGATCACATATGGGATGGGGTGTTTGATAACCCATGAGCAGAACTACATGAATCATAAACAATATTTTGAATCGGTAGTCTTCACTATGAGGATGTGGATGCACTATATTATGGGAGAGGGATTTATTATTTTCCCATACCATTAGATTCTTAAGAATATATTCACACAGTGGGCTTTAAAACTAGGACTTAGGAATTGGATGGAGTTCCTATAGAAATAAAAATTTGAGATAGTATATACTCTTGGGAAGGGAAGCATGGTGGTATATTTCTTTAGTTGGATGTCTCATTCTCTACTGATGGAGGAGGTGTATGAGGAGTTGGATTCATTATAGTTGAGCCTAGTGGTGGATATGGGTGAATCATATTGTTATTCAATGTTGTTGAATCATATTCACTAAAATAATACGAGGGAGTCTTATTTAGATAAAAATTATTGTAAGGTAATATGTTACTGAATATCCAAACAAGCTTCACTAGATGGATTCACTAATGTAAGGAACTGTGTCATCCTTTTCCAGGGAAGGATGGTGCGTCAGATTGCATTGTGAGAGGATGTGATGAGGGAGTTTCAAAATTATCATTTTTAAGTACATATCTTTGTATATAATATGTAACGATATCATTAAAAACTATTATATTTGCATATAATTTGGAAGAGTGAAATTGAATTCGTATCTCAGTGTCTCACATGTCAGTTTGTAAAATGTGAGAACCATGTTGTAATATGTTTTTTTTTCAGACTCTTGAGATACCAAAGTATAAATATGATATCATATCCATAGAATTTGTTAAATTTATTATATATAAATATAAAAATATTCCATGATTTCATATGGGTGATTTTTTACCGACTTACCAAGTCGGAACATTTCATTGTTATTAGGTAGAAGAGTTATATGGAGTGTTTGGGGTAGTTATACATATGTGGGATCTTCTGAATTCATAGGGTTCCCTGAATGATAGATTTTTTACCATGAAGCATTGTTTAAATAGTGGATATGGATAAGGCTATAGAAGGAATTTGGGACCCAATTGAGGATGAGTATATCTTTTCACCCCTAAAAGGATGGGAAGATCGAGCATAGTATCTTGGTGTTGGAGGATATGATGAGGGATTTTATGTCACAATTTTGTCAATTCTAGGATAATCAGTTACATTTGGTAATGTTTTATTTTAATAGTTTATATCATTATTCTATTTTCATGGAACCTTTCAATTCCATGTATAGTAGACACCATAGGTCACCCTTATGCTTGTATGAGGTCAGTGAGGCATCTCTTGTTGGGCCAAATATGGTGTGGGTGACTGTAGAGAAGGTCTAGGTGATCCCTGAGAGAATGAGGTCATCTTAGAGCCAATATAATTCTTATATTGTTCGATTTTTCTAGTCCATTGGAGTTCGATGAAGGAGACAATGTTTTTCTTGGAGTCTACCCATGATGAGGTTTATAGAGATTCGTCCAAGGAGGCATGTTATCCCCGTTATTTATTTACAATCATGATATCTTATAGAGGGTTGGAGCGGTTTCATACCACCTCGCACTACCCTCACAATAGGTGTGAGTGCATGGCATCTTCCATGTTTCATAGATAAAGAGATACATGCATGATATGACACATGTTATTAATGGGGTATGGATAGACATCTATGTTAGATCCATCTTCATGGAGAACCCTTATAAATTGAGGATCATATTGAGATTATATCATGTGAATGGAAAATTCCATTGGTTCATGTACTATAGAAGCATGGGATCATGCTGGAGAACTCTTTGTGGAGGGATATCCAGATGCGGGATCAGTATCTTCACCTTTTTAAGTTTGTTGTTTATTGGGGAGAAAATATTTGAATGAGTGAATATTGTCGAGATTTTATTATTTCCATATTATACATTGAAATATATTAAAAAATATTTTTTTTAGGATCCAAGACGTGCATGATTCTGAAGCCCGGTGATCCCAAAATAAATTTTATAGAAATATGAAATATATTTATATCATGCACATGGATATTTTCAAAAATAATGGAATATTCCATGAGTGGGGTATTCAGTTGATAATATGAGAACATGGTTTAATATGAGAAGTGGGTTTTACACTACAATAGATCTATGTTTGGATGGCATTGGGAACCCAGTTGAGGAAACCTTTGGTGGGTTCATTTAATAAAAATAAATAAATAATTTATATTTTATTTTATTAAAATACCTAATTATATCCTTTATAAATACCATCTTATGATGATTTAAAGAAATTTATCCAAATATAAATTTATATATGTGAGGAGAGTAGAGTGTTCTTCATCCATAGATTAACATCAAATGAGTAACAATGATTAAATCAAGCTGGATAGATAGACAATGGAGGTAATAGATCATCTTCATCACTGGTTAACACATTCATCAAAAAAACCAATCCATAATCGAGTTAGGGATCATAAATATTGGATTCCTCCATTGATTAAATTATTTAGAGTGGATGTTTATTAATATTATTTTAATCATCAATTAATCCACCCTTTATATGATCCCAATTATGGTAAATCAAACTGGCGATTTATTTTTTTCATTTATGTCATGAAATTACCCTACAAAATCACTGATAATGTGATGAATAAACAAGTGATCTTGTAAAACAATTATATCACATTTTTTCTTCTGTCATTACACCACTCATTCTTCAATTTATTTATTATTGGACCATGAGGTCATGATTCTATGATTTTTCTTATTGATTCGAGTGCGATCGATCCCCCAAATTCGTGGTGGATGTCTGTACAATGAACAAATCAAAGATTTTCATATGAATCAAATGGTATTTCTCGTAATGGTAATGGATTCATTGATAAATGGTCTTAATAACTGATTGAAGGTGTATAGAAGGTGTTCGAGACACATGATTTACCACTGTGGGTGATCAGGATCAAATTTCCATACATGAGAGGTCTGAAATTTATGGTTAGAGGTAAACCCTAAGTTTTCAGTTGGTCAAATAATAGGAATCATAAGGGAATCCATGTATCTATAATTATCCATAATATTTCCATAGATTCTGTGAAAATCTTGACTACACCGAGAATACTAGGATAAACACATGTTGTGTAGTCCCTAAGTTATGTCGGCCAGTGTTTTGGGGAAAAAAGAAAAGGATTACATGTTGTGTGGCTATGAAAAATGTCATGTGACCATCCTTGGGTAGCTTGGAAATATTATATAAGCACACACTCAAGACCCCATGTGGCAGGAAATTTTGTGTTCTTTATGATTACATGATCTTGTGATAGTACCCAGTTACTACCAAGTACACGACCTAGGACACAACACGGTCTGACAGACATGGGCATGACCAGGAGTACAAGAGGAGGCCCTAGGTTGAGGACACATACTGTGTGTTCCCCTTACACACCATGTAAAATGACATGGACACTCATTCATGTTCAAAATAAAACAAGACTAGGCAGTTAAGTGGGATGACAACCCATGTGGACCCCATACATGTCTTGTAAATCTATCTACAACTTCTTTATCATACATATCCTTTGTTTGATATTATATTTTGGTTTATTAGTAGCTTATATTATGTTTCTTTTTCAAATAGAATGCAATGGATACATTTATTGCGGATTTTGAGATATGATGTGAGATGTTCTTAACATGACACTTCTTTAGGAGAAGTTTTGTGATGGTACCAATCAGGTGTAATCATCATAGTGTTATTAGGGGAGAAACTCCCCTATCACATAAGTATGTGGGTCCACCATACTAATAATTCTGTGCAATGATAGTAGTACCATGTCATACAAGGGTGTGGTACCTCTATCCATGGGGAAGATACTCACCTATCACACCATGGTGTGGGTCTAGGATACTATACTTATAGGAAGGGAAGGTACTCCCCTGCCACACCATGGTTGGAGTCCTCTATCCACTGAGATGGTACTCTCCCATTACACTAGGGTGTTAGTCTCCCATAATCTTCATAAATATATAGATAGTACTCCCCCATACTACTGATGGTTCAAGTCCTCTATCTACAACAGTGGTGCTACTATATAATTGAGATCTAGTGGCTTGAAGGTCCTTCATGGGAGTTATATATTCTTCTACTTTGGGGTGTAGTTACAGGTTTTAATCCCATACACTCACATTCTGGTGAGAATTTGTGGGATACATGGTTTTGATTTGTGGATCCCTATGCTATGGTGTTTGTATGGAGAGGTGTGAGTCCCTCCACATTTTATCCTTTTGTAGTTGTGTGGGTCCTCTATCTATGGGGATTGTACTCCCCTATCACAAAATAGCTTGAGTCCCCCATATTGTTTACACATATATAGAGATGGTACTCCCCTACAAGTGTGTCAATAATATATATACTGAGTTTCATACCCCTTTTGTACCATGTCTTGGGTCCTTTATCTATTAATGGTAATTCCAATGTCATAATAGGGAATGGGTTCACTAAATTTTAGAGATTGAACTCCCTTAAGTCACAGTGCTATGAGGTAATATCCCTCCTCATAAATTCATTGATTAAATATGTGACGTACTAAACATGGATGATATAACATTGGTGTAATAGGAGGAATTTTCATCTAGGGATTAACTATGAGATGGAGATCCCTTATCTCCCTCATATATATTTTCTATATGTGTGTATATATATATATCAATGTTTTGGGGTGTCAATTAGTCTTGTTTTGGTTTATCTGATTTATTTTATTTTACCTTCTCTTGATCCCTCTTTAATTTTAGAGGATTCATACTGGGTATGTATTAAGCCATCCATATAAAATCTTTTCCCACATGTTTCATTTCTTATGAAGATGATGGATAGATTTTGAGGATTTTAGAGTATCATAGGGTTACTCATGTCTATAGATCATTTAAATTAGTTGGGTATTAGAGATATTGAGATAAGATCTCTTATATTTATTTTTTTATAGATGATGTGAGGTTGGCACATCATTTATGGTTTTATGTGAATTTTCCTGATACTTTTCATATCAAAATATCCTACTCGTTTTTAATCCCAAAAGGTTATCACTTTAATGGTATTTACTCTTGATGTTGTTGTATTTTTTTATTATTACTCTACACTTATTAATGTAGATGGTTTGGTGTGTGCATACAAGTAATTTTTGTAAAAAGGCCTCCTATTTTAGTTATGCCTTCTCAGTGCTTGTGATAAGCACATGGACTGTGGGGGTGGGATTAAGTTTGAGGCAATCCAGACTTCTACAGGCTTGGAGGGCTCTATATTGTCAATTCATTTCAATATATATATAACTTTTTGATTGAATATTTAATAAAAAAAATTTATTTTACAGGAGGCACAAATTTGAACCAAAAAATGGGGAATGTGGTAATGGTTATTTCTCTCAATTTCAATCTCATGAGTCATAATTCAAATTGTGCACATATTCTTCTTTAACATTATCTAATTAATATCTATTCAAATAATTGATCATAAATCACATTTTATTCTTTTTTTCTACAATTATATTTCAGTATTAGTTTTTGTCAAAATTTTATTCATTACAAAACATATATGGGTAATCTCTAATATAATCTTTCCATTTGAGTTCATCACCAAAACTTTTGTCACTCTCTATCATACCCACCTATTTTTTTCTATCTTCCAAGTATTTTTATGTTATTTTATTTATTCATCCTTCTCTTTTATTTTTTTAGGTATATTCATCTCATTATTGGACCCTCATTACTATTTAATAAATTTTATCTTAAAAAACATTACAAGGGAATCATTTTTAAAATCCCCATCTATATGTTTTTTCTTTTAGTTAAACTCTTAATTTGTAAGGTTCCATGACCGATAAAATTCATTTATAAACTAATTCTTTTAAATCCACTATTTTTCCACTTTTAAAATGGCTTTCAAATGTGACACATTCCTCTACATATATGAAACCATCTACAAAAGTAATGAAAATGATTTTCAATATTAAACTTCCAATTTCCTCTATACTTTCTCAAGATTATTTTTCACAGAGAATATTTAAATTATTTCTTTTAATAATCAATGTTGATTATTTAAAATGTAAATTTCATAAATTTATTTCCTTACATAAGAGATAAATTTTCCTTTTATTTAGAACTTATCTAAAACTAAGAAATATATTTATTAAAAAAAATCAATTTCTATTCTTCATCTGAATGGTATTCATCTATAACCAAAATCCTCCCATGTTCCACTCTTTTTAATGTTTTCTTTCTTTGAATACACTCTTTCAGATAGAAGGATATTGATGAGAAATAATCATTTTATTCAATATCCTTTTTCTTACATATATTTAGCATGATGGATTTCATATTTCTATATGAGAATAATCCAACACTACTTATTTTTATAATTATCTAATTTTCTCAAATATTATAATTTTCCAAATAATTTCAACTATTAATTTCCTATGTTTCATTATTTTGATTAAATAGGTTAACCTAGATAACCATAAATTCATTGACTTGGGAAATTATGGACTAAATTATATCCCCTAATCAATAATATATAAATTATTTATACCTATTATCTTAATTAAAGGTTATTTAACTGGAGAGTTACTCAATTTAATTGGATACCCAATTAATTTAACCATGTTTTTCATGTGACACTTATTGATTGATTTATGTATGTTTTCCTCATAGAGAACACATATTCATATACATATTATGATGTGACTAGAATGGCAATAATTATATTCCCCTAAAATAAATTGGGTAATATTTTATCTCATAAGATAATATGTGAGGGATTGTGGAGAAACCCAATTCACAATGAAATTGTGTCCACTATGAGATGATGGTAAGGAAAATGATTCTTAATATATGATTATGATGTCATGTTGTATGTTATTTTTATGGGATCTGGGCACAGCAGAATCATGTGGAGTTCTTTCCCAGATTTACTTTTTTCACGATTGGTGATCATTATGAGATTTACACAATGATAAATACCTTGATAAATATAATTGAATAAAAAAATATAAAATGGATAAAACATGGGGACCAGAACAACAATCATCATATATTGTTTATAATTAATTTAATCAATTAAAGAATTATTTGTCAGAATTATTTTTTCATTTATGGATCTGACAATAGATCTATAGTGTACCATCATTGCATTGTTGGAATCAAGATAATATTCCATCTTGAGTTGATCCACATATGTTCCAAAAATTTCCCAACATCTACGTTCTAGTAGGACATATCCTATCTCTCATTTCATTCTCTATTGATCGCATCACATATCACTTCCAAATGATACTCTTTGATCCCTCATGGCTCGAGAGTGGGAGGTGGAGGAAGATCAATCTATATTCTATGGAGACTATTTATAGAACGGAGCTCTCTTATGATTCAATTAGATTTTATGGATTCGTTGTGCTAAATAAAACAATTGAATTTTCTCTCCTAAAAAATAATACAACTGATTTTGTATATAACTAGCGTTTAGAAATAAATATTTATTCAAGTTCCCCTTAATTTTTATTTGATTTTTCAAGAACCCCATGTCTATAATAATAATATTATTATTATTATTTCCCAACATTTTCTTAACTTAAAAATTTAAATTAATTTTTATTTATTTAAATAATATTTAATATATATTACTTCCCACTAGACCATTATAATTGTTCCACCATTCTTCCTAAATATTTATTGTGACTTGAATAATTTCTATTTTTATTAAATAAATATCACAACATTATTCTTCAATAAATAATTAAATATTATATTCACTAAATAAAAAATGAATAATTATTAAATATTCTGAGCACATAATATTCTCTTGAAAAATCGGTTAAAGATTATATGCATCCAAGAAATAATGAATAATTATTAAATCACATTTTGAAATAATTTTTATTCAACTTGTTAAATAATAAATAATAATATATTATTTAACTAGGATTCTGGATGCTCTTAGTGAGTGATACTCTATGAATTTTTTTAAATGGATTTAGAAAAAGTATCCTATAGTGAAATGTTATCATCTAGAAACACTCCAAGATGCCTTTAGAGAAATAATTTAATGTTTTGATGAAATGATTCTTTATAAATATGTGTACTATGCAATATAATTTCATTATCAAGATATATTTAATAAAGAATATTTCATGTTGTTTCCATCAACCTCTATGCTCGATGTCTCTCTCCATGAATATTTAGAAAAAAAATTCCCTCAAGAATTCCATGGTCATGTATTAATTTAATATATATACTTTCCATAAAATGGCCTGATATATAATTTTTTTAACGAAAATAAGGGAAATATAATTTCAGCTATTGTTCATTAATGAAATATTACTAATGACACACCCAACACATATGAATTCAATGTAAACAAATTTCATAAATGTTTTCATCAATATATCATTGAATGTGACTTATAATACTAATTAATAATAATATTAATGTATAAGGATACCTAAAAATGTACGTATATAGGAACATCCAAGTCCACATATAAATGTGGATTTCCAACTAGCATGTCTCATTATCAAAATATCATACACTAGATATTACCGAGGTCATATTCCATGAGAAGGTTCCTCAATGTCCTATGAGTATCCACCCCTGATAGACTATATCATTTGTGTCCGTTAAATGATATCATCTGGAAATGGAACATATTTTTTATGAATACTATCATTGATCTTCGATGTCCTCATCAATGAGGGGAACTAATATGATCTTTTAGTGTGAAAATTTAAAAAACCAATATCCTATACTATGTTATGAAGAATAAAAATCATGAGATTATAATACATTTACTATTATCCAGATAAATGAATATAGGTTATCATAAATTACATAGAAGTTGGTTTTATTGAAACAACTTCAACTAACTTTTAATTTCACAAGAGGAAACTGATTATAACTTTCAGTCTGTTAGCTCTCACATGATAATAACGTTTCTATTCATATATACCACTATTTAAGGAGCCTACTATGTTTTCCCATGTACAAACCCTACATACAGAAACTTCACCCCTTAGATAAAAATCCTTCAATTGGCAATACATCTGAAGTATATTCTTGTCCATTATTGTAAACCTGACTCTTTTCAAAGAGACAACGCGGCAATATTGTCACAATAAAATGTGATATATTCTATGCCGGTAGCTACCACATCAAGATCATATAAAATGATATATATCCAATGGGATTCCTTGGATATATTGGAAGACCCTATATTCCTAGTCTCCATTTTAGAATAGTGAAAATTGACTTCTTTAAACTCTTCCATCTCATAGATCCTCTATTGATATGTAAAAAATTAAATAACAATGACTTTAGATTATTATGATCAATTTGAAAGTTAGTATCAGTACAACCCTTGAGTACTAACATTTCATATCCTCTATATAATATGAAAATATCCTTAGTTATCTTTAGATTCTTGAGAATAGCCTAAACACCATCCCATGTTGTTATCCTTGACCTACTTAATATCTTCTAACCATACTCAATACAAAGGAAACATCATGTGTAGTACATAATATGGCATACATGATTGATCTTATCGCTGAAACATTTGAGATATCACTCATTATCGATTTATATTTTTGTGTCTGAGGACACATTTTCATTAAAATATCTATACTAGGTCAACATGAACCAAGACCCTCTTAGCTTATTCCATACCAAATCTCTTTAGTATAATTTAAGGTATGTAATTTCAATTAGTTCAAGTAGCCTGATGGATCTATCATTAATGATCTTGATCCCTAGAATATAGGCTACTTTATCTAAGTCCTTTATTGATAAGAACTTTTTTAACTAGTCATAACATACTATAATACTAGTATTCATTTTCCAACAAGTAATATGTCATCAACATATAATACTAGGACACTTTCTGGATTCTCAAATAACCTTTTTAAACACATGAATCACATTTTTTATGAATGAAACCAAATTATTTTTAATCTGCATCAAATATAATGACTCAGGAACCAGATTCTATATTCAAACCTAAAATGGATCTATGTAACTTGAAAATATTTTTGGCATCACCTATAGTCACAAAGCCTTCTGGTTATGTCATATAGACATCTTCTTAAAGGATCCCATTATAGAATGAAGTTCAGACATCCATCTTCCAAATATCATAGTAATGGTATTCTATGATATCTTTTATAATTATTATGGATTCAAACATTGAAACTGGTGAAAATGATTCATTTTAGTCAATTAATTAATGTTTTAAAACCCTTTATCCACTATCATTTCTTTAAAAGTATTTTTGTTACCTACTACATCTAGTTTTCTCTTGAATACCCATTTGTATTAAATAGAATTTACATCACATGGTGCATCCACAAGAACCCAAACATAGTTCTAATACCTGAAATCTATTTCATAATTAATGTATTTTTTCCATCGTGCAGATTATGATCTCTCAACTAACTCTTTGTAGGAGATAGGTTCATCATTATAAACCAATAATGAGTCACCATCATCATTGATTATAATACATTATATTTCTTATTCTCTTAACTATATTCTGCTTATCTACAATAATTTTTTTAGGAAATACAGCATTCATTTAGAACAATGAAATCTATTCCTATAACAAATCTTTTGTATCATGAGCATCAACTTCATTGAAGTCAATATCTCTCCATCTATCCTTTTTGAGTATGTGATCATCTCGAGAATGAAATATTGTATGGAGACAATACATTCTTTTATGAGGGGTTTTATAGTTTGTATCTCTTTCTTCCCTAGGATACCCTATAAGGATAAACATTATTCCACAAGGTTTTACATTATTTCCCTGAGTTGCTAGTTTTTTCCCTCTGAAGAGATTAACAAATGCCGCACAACCCCATACTTGTGTCTGAGACATCACATGTTTATTTTAACTCTATAACATGTTGATAATATCTTTTTCCGCATTAATTAGTATTTAATTTAATATATATTTCATGGTATTTAATTAATATCCCCAAAAGGATAATGAAACATCTACAAGACTCATCAACAACTTTACCATGTCTAACAAAGTACGATTCATCCTTTCATTAACACCATTCCACTATGGTGAGTAATGTGTGGAGAGATGAGATATAATCACAAAATCCAATAGAAAGTTAATAAACACATATTTGTGATATTCACTACCTTGATCAGGTAAAATCCACTTAATCTTCTTTCCATGTTGATTCTCTACATTATTCATGAATTCTTTGACTTTTTAAAAGTAATCAGACTTACACCTCTTTAAGTAGACATAAAAATTTATAGTTATGTAATATGTAAAGGTTATAAATTAAAAATACCCACCTATAGATTTTACTATTAAATTTCCACAAACATCAGCTTGTACCAATCCTAGAAGCTATGTGGCCCTTTCACACTATCCAATAAATAGTTACTTGGCCAATTTTCATTTAAAAAAATGGTATCTTTAATGTGGTTTTACCTCATAATAGTCTAAACAACCATATTGATAGAGAATTGTAAAATGATTCTCATTTACATGACCAAGATGGTGATTCAGTATATGGTTGTTATATCAGTCGTGTCAACATGATTCACAATCTATTTCCAATATGGGTTTTCAGAATTTAATACCATTATTTAAATGAGTCATACTATAACATATATTGTCTTTTTTAAAAGAAACGACTTTTATTTCCAAAATAGAAAATAAAATCGTCTACATCATGGAATGGTATACAAATTCGGTTCTCAGTAATAGTTTTACATAATAAAAATCCATTAAAACCAATATCATTCACATAATTAATGTATGGTGGTAGTCACAACTGGATAGAGCAGCTAGTCTCGCACTATTAGCATCTCACAAATCCACCTCTCCTATATAAATCATTAAAATTCTACATAGTTCCTATGTTAGGATATATATCCTATCACCACTTGTTGTATCTAATTCCCAATGTGTAGAGACTGAAATATTACACTTGATAATGAACACAACTTTAACTCCCCCTTACTTTTGGGTATAGTTTCTCTTCTAGTGGCCTTGAATGCCACATAAAAAACATACATCCTTATTTTCTTTTCACTACCTATGGATCTTACTTATCATGGAAAGACCTTGATTGGGAGATTTAGACTTGTTACAAGTCTTGGGCCCCTTATCCTTGTTCCTCATTTTCTTATTCACCATAAGGACTGTTGGTTATTAATGCCCCATGTCCTTATCTTCACAGATAATCAATGTAAGAAATTTTGAAATACAGTTATCATTATTTCTAATTTTATAATTAATAATTAAAATGGAGAAGTTTTTTGGGAATGAGTAATGTATGAGAACTATGTAAAACTCATCCATGTATTTAATCTCTAAGATGTTGAAGAATTCAATTTCGCCAATAAGCTTGGATTCCTAAGCCCATATGGCACCGACTCTCTATGATTAGTTATAAATATATTATTAGAGATATAATATCCTTCTTTTCAAGGATTCACTTGAAATATATCCTAAAGTTGATAAATCATGCTATATGCATACAAGTCCATAGGTTTATTTCAAATCTAATTGGTCATGGATGATAGCATGACATCATTCAACTATGGAAACATTAAAAAATTTCTCATAGAGAGTTAACTTTTTATAACTATCCTCATTACTAGGCGTATCATGAATATTTTCTTCTTGTACATGCAATTTATTTTCATGGAGATGTATAAAATATAATTTCCTTTTCCACTCATGGTCATTTATCTTTGTTATAAGGTTCTCCTTCTCAATTATTGATCATAGTGAAATGTTTGAATTCATTTTATTATTTTTTACAAATAATATGATCATAATTTTAGTACTTCATCTAATAAAATTTTAAAAATAAATAAATATTATATTTATTAATCTCTATCTATTTTATTGAAACCCAATATACCTCACCATTAGATTCATAATATCCAATTCCTTTTACATTCTAGTGTAAAGGAATGATATTCCACTTCTCATTACCCAAACATTTGTTGTTCATGAAATTAAAAATGTTTTATGTTGGTATACCAATTACCAATTTCATTAACTCATAGTTAATTGATCTATTAGGTGGACACACCAATTCTAAATTCCTTAAATTATATTTCCCTAACCCTTGACTCTCAATTACACTACGTCCTTATTTGGAAGTCAACTCTTGATGTGATTAAGTTAATTCAACTAAAAACATCATGTTATAATTCCTCAATAATTGAAAGCATACCAATTTTTTCTATTCAAGCCCTTTTAACTATGGTTTGATTTTAACTGAAGTTGTGTAAGGATATAGAAACTTAGCATATATTATTGAGGGGTGGTAAAATTTTATTTGTAAATTTTTAATTATTAACACTATTACATTTTTGTTAATATTAAGTGGATTTTATTATCTTACTAACCATGTCATGGATAATATTTATTCATAATAAAATATATTTTAGTTTCATCTTGAATTCCCATTAATACATTAATTCATGTGATTGTGACAAAACATCCATAATGAAAAAACCATGATACATGACAGAAATAAAATAATAATTTGGCATGATCAATAAAATTTACTAACAGTTATATTATCTGGAATATGATAAACCAACCATAGAACAAGGGGGAAATCACCTATAACCAATTAAGGTTCTTATTGCAACTTTCCACCTCACTACCTATTCATATCTCTTGGATTAGTTTACACAAAATCAAAACATGAGCCACATCGACTTTCTTAGAAACTCCATCCATTAGATATGATTTTACACACAAACAGGTGATGGGATGGTTTTTAGATAAATATAAACCATTTTCACGAATGCCCATACATTATGAAATGAGAGATGACAAGGCCAAAAATTTAATTAAATAATAAATTAAATGTAACAAATCACTTCCAAATGTTTAGGTATAATCTCATGATCATCCATTAGCGTGAAAAGGATTACACATTTGATTCCGACGCTTTTTCTGGGGTGTGTACATCTGTCTGTGGAGGACGCATAGCTGTTTCCATGCATTCCCACTTTCCAAAGGTGTGTGGAATCTGTTACGTGTTTAGGGACATTTTCTCCTTCATCTTAACAGGGGGATGTGATATCAGTTCTTTCATCTGTGGATTCATCCTCAGAACTCGTCACCTATTCTGGGTCTCCCTTATAGACAGAGTATTGGTTTTCGAATCTCATTGCGGGTGCTATAACTTCCTGGATGATGGTTAATTACACTACTCCTATCGGGACATTCTAATGGGTTCTGTAAGGGCAGCATCCTTCGGTCAGAGTCGATGACAACATTAGGCATGTCGGGGAATTATTGGGTTCGTGGACATTGGGGAACCAGTATTCTTTCTCATAAGAGGGCATCTTAAGAGTGCAGAACATGAGGCATCCCACGTCAGTCTTGGGGTATCTTATGTCGGAGGCATGTCCGTGAAGTTTTCCTCTGCTTCCCATGTTTATCACGGGGTACACTGTGATTTTAACATATTATGGAGACTTTTATGCCAAAGTCATGTCTTCCAAGGTTTTCCTCAGGCATCTCATGTTTATTATGAGGAAGGATCCAGGTTTAATTTCTTTTGGAGACCGAATGAGGGTGATCAGAATGTCCCATAGAGAAGGATCAGATTGGTACATCCCATGGAGGAAACACCTGGAAGATGGATGGATCAGAACGCAAAATGAATACTAATCTGAGGTGGTCCTCCCCATGGAGAAATGATGTCACAACATAATGGATGATCTGAACACCACTGAGGGAGAATCAGGAAGGGTGAACCCCAGAATTGGGAACACCAAGGTTTACCATTGGCTGGGATTGAACCTCTGGGAGGTTTCCTACGTACCCTATGTATACGGCATGGATCAAAATTCACCTAGTTAGAAGGGGTGATGAATCGGGCTGTACAAAAAGGACAACAACTGGGAGACATGTTAGGGCATACACATGAATTTCTACCCAGGTACTCCAAGGAGAAGCAAGGATGTTGATGGTATGATCTCATCGGGATGTGTCAGCCCAGGTGAGAATCCGGGTGGATGGTAGAGATTTAAATGGAGTTGAGGGGGAATGAGATGGGAATGTCATGAAGGTGATGTTAGTGTAGGTCTTGAGACTCTAAGAGACATCCTATGTATCCTCGTGGCATGGAATCAATGTCTGTATAGTTTGGTGGGACGATGGGACACCTGGGGAGACGACCCATGATAATGGATGCATAGATGGGATCTGGAGGAAATTGGACCTCCATTTTGGATCATGACCTTCCAAAAACACATAGTCTAAAGAGAGAGAACATGATAAGAAAAGAATAATGTGCTTGAGACTCAGGGAGTCTTCTTACATATCCTTGTGGTAGGGAGTCAAAGTACGCGTTGTTCCGATTGGGGCGGGAATTAGCATGAAGGTGGATCTGGGGTCCAATGGTTTTTGGGATTGAACCTCGTAAAGGCTTCCTACATACCGTGCCATGGAAAAGATCAATGACCTTGTAGTTCAGGTGGTGGTCGGTGAAATGACGTGAAGGTGGACCTGGGGTAAAATAGTGGTTGTTCTTGGACATCTTGGAGGCTTCCTACATACCTAGCCTTAGCATGGATCAAATACGACATATTTTAGGATGGTGGGAAAGGGATTAAACTGTAGGTTGCCTAATGAGTTGGTGAACCGATGTGAAGATGGTCGGAATGACCAATGTTGGTCTTGAACCATGGGGTGGCTTCTTACGTACCCTACCATGGAAAAGATCAAAGTCCTCATAGTTCGGAGTGGGTAGAATTTGGGGTATACACTCAAAGGTAGCCTAGGGTGTTGGTAAAACAATGTGAAGGAGGACATGGGGTCTAACGGTAGTTGGTCTTGAACCTCGTAGAGGCTTCCTACGTACCCTTACTTAGAAATGGTCAAAGACCACGTAGTTTAGATGGTATGATGAACCGACATGAATGTGGTTGGAACAACTGGGTATTTGGTGGGCTTGAACCTCAGGGAGGCTACCTACATACCTTTCTTATGTACTCTTCCTTAGAAAAGATCAAAGTCCTCGTAGTTCGGAATGGGGTGTGGGGCTTATACTCTAGGTAGCCCAAGGTGTTGGTGAACTGACTTGAAGGGGTGTCGGGATGATCGAGTGGTGGGATTGAACCTCGTGAAGGCTTCCTATATACCCTTCCATGGTAAGGATCAAAGTCCACGTAGTTAAGGAGGGTGTGGGGATTACACTCTACGTCGACCCAAGGAGTTAGTGAATAGACGTGAAGGAGGTCGGAACGAATGTGTGGTAGGCTTGAACCTCGTGGAGCCTTCCTACGTACCCTGCCTTGGCAGGGATCAAAGTCTAAATAGTTCAGAAAGTGGTGGGTCTTACACTCTTGGCTGCCCATAGGGGATGTCATGGGCCATTCTCACTCTTAAAATCCCACATGAGTCATGCTCGGTGTGAGAAAGAAGAGGCAATAGGGACCCGATGATCAAAACAAAAAGGTGCTTCCAAGAAGGGTGTGCATGGGTCTTACACAAGGAAGATGCTCGGGTGCCGCTATGGAGTGGCAATGGTGCATGGGGCATACGAAATGAAGCTGTCTGGGTGCCGCTATGTAGTGGAAATGGTGCATGGGGCTTACAGAAGGATGTTGCCCGGGTGCCGCTATGGAGCGACAATGGGGGATGGGGCTTACGCAAGGAAGCTTCCCGGGTGCCGCTATGGAGCGGAAATGGTGCATGGGGTTTATGCAAGGAAGCTGTCTGAGTGCCGCTATGGAGCGACAATGGTGGATGAGGCTTACGTAAGGATGCTTCTCGGGTGCGACTATGGAGTGGCAATAGTTAATGTGTCTTACCCATGGAAGCTACTCGAGTGTTATTATGGAGAGATAATGATGAATGGGGCTTACGCGAGGAAGCTACCCGGGTGCCATGATGGAGCGGCAATGGTGGATGGGGATTATGCAAGGAAGCTGCCTGGGTGACACTATGGAGTGACAATGGTGCATGGGGCTTACGCAGGGAAGCTTCCCGGGTGCCGCATGGGAGCGGTAATGGAGGATGGGTTGAGGCCTTCACCTATGCTCTAGTGTACAAGAGGGATAATGCCAAGGGTATTGGAATCAGTCCGAACTAAGGGAGATGAAAAGTGTGAATCACATTCCTAACATTTGGAACATAATGATGGATGCATGGGGATAGAGGATAACTGTTGACTATGTTCGAAACACATCGTCCTTATCACGTTAGCCTGCAATGGGGACAAACAAATGAGGGTCGACTGATGACCGTGTTCAAAACATAGGACCCGACTTGAAGTGTTGTCCAATGTCTTACAGGGCATTGGCCTAAGATTTTAGGTGAGCCGATGCAACAAGGGAGTAGGCCGTTAGGGGGTCTCTTCAGTCATGGAAGTGGATGACGATCCGAATGAAGGACACACAAAGTGTGAGGTGGAGGGATGGAATGTTTCAACGAATTCCAATGATCATGAAATTACACCACTATAGTCATGGCATTAGGCATCTTATTCTAGGATCACAAGGCATCTCATGTTTGGAGAAAGAGGAATCCTGTGTTTGGAACATAGGGTGTACTTAAATTTAGAGTCTTTTAGATAGGAAAATTGGCATCTTATGCTTAGCGCACAAGGCATCTCTTATATTGAGAAAGAGGCATCCTATGTCTATCATATAGAAATTACTACATTTTAAAGTCTTATATATAGGACTATTGACATCTCATTTTTGGAGAATAAGGCATCTCTTTATTGTAAAAAGATGCATTCTATGATTGGAACATAGGGTACACTACATTTTAAAGTTATAGAGATATGACTATTGGCATTTCATTCTTGGAGAATAAGGCATATCTTGTTTGGAGAAAGAGGAATCCTATGATTGGAATATATGGTACAATAAATTTGATATTCATGTAGAGACGACTTCTGGCATCTTATTCTTGGAGCATAGGGTATCCCTTGTTTGGAGAAAGAGGCATCTTATGTTTGGAACATAGGGCATACTACAATTTATATTCATGCAGATAGAACTGTTGGCATCTCATGCTTGGATCATAAGGCATCTCTCATTTGGAGTAAGAGGCATCCTATATTTAGAAAATAGGGTGCACTACAGTTTATAGTCATGTAGATAAGACTATTGGCATAAGGATCCTAACAATGGATGATGTTGGGACTTACGTAAGGGAGGCCCTTTCTGGTTCAACTAGGAATGGGAGCCAAGTGATAGTGTTTGGAGGAGCATCCTGATGAATGGTTCGACAAATGGTACTCGGGGAATTGATGATTATAATATCAACTCACGACATGGGAAATGAACCAATAAGAATATGTTGAATCAAGGTGTCTCATGGTGTGTGGAGGACTATCTCGATCCATGGTATACCACAGGTGGATGATCGGTGCGCATAAGGGCGCAATGGAAAATGTCGATGTATCGGCCCGAAAAGTTCATAGTGTGACTCTCCAATTTACATGGGGGTCAGTCACGGTAGCTTCACAATTCAAAGGGGCTCATGGAGAATGGGGTCTCATGAAGAATGAAATCATAGAGCATAGACTCGCGGAGCAGCCTCGGGAAGGGAGATACATGCAGAGCATGGACTCGCAGAGAAACCTCACGAAGGGATGTTCTTATGGAGCATGGACTCGCACAGTACCATTGCGAAGGTAACTGCTCACGGAGCATGGACTCGCAAAGCTACCACACGAAGTAAGATTCTCATGGATAATTGGCTCGTGAAGCCACTTCGTGAAGGAAAGCAGAGATCCACAAACCGGGAGACTGGATACCGAAGGGGCGAAGTGGTCCTTAGTAAAGGGGGGTGAGCGGGGTATTTATAGGAAAGGGGCGCTGCGTAGCAGAGCTCACTTGGCATGAATACGGAGCCTGCCCTGTGGCGGTTCGGGAACATCAAAGAGCTTCAATGAACAATCCATTCTCCTTTCTTCGTGGCGGGTCGCGAACATGAAAGGGCTTCGTTGAGAATTACCACCTCCTTGCTTTGCGATGGCTCGTGAACTTCAATGGTATTTTTGAAGTGTTACCACCTCATTTCTTCGTGGAAGATCTCTGCCATCATAGAGGGGGATTCACGAATGGGATTTCTGAACCAATTTTCCAGCCCAACATCTAATGTCCATATCTCCTAATTCTTAACTCCGTTCGAGCCATATGACCTTTCAAATAGAAGCTTGCAAAATGGGCTATGATCTTGGACCATGAATGGAAGAATTTGAAAAATTTTGTGGATGCGTATTCCAATGTCAACAATATTTAATAAAATTTACTTTAAATCCTACAAATTCATATTTAATATAAATCATGCTCGAATAAATTAATAATATTCATTTATTAATAAATTATATTACATTAATTTTAATTTAAAATTCCTTGATATTCTCATACATTATAAATTTAAAAAAATAAATATTTTCATAAATTAACTATGTATATAAATTCATCTTGGAAGAAACAGGATGAATAAACTTCTGAATATACCCAAAACATATTATACTCATATAATGACTAATCTTCATGATATGGTGTACACTAATTATCCCAAACTTTCATGATGTGTACTATAAACATAATTATTTCACATTCTTTATTATTTTTATTTTTCATGTTATTCTTCAATACATGTAGATTAATACATGTAATATGACAGAAACTTGATATTCATGTCATAAGATTATATAAAAATAAATTATAATTATATATATATATAACTAATAATATGGTGTTTCCTATAAACATAATTACCACACAAAAGTGCATGCTGATAAGGGTTACACTATAAAATAAATAAATTTTAATTTTGGGCATTTTGGTATGAGTACACGGTGTGTATAACCTAATGAATTTATTTTTCTCATTGTCTATCGGAGGAAGACACATATGGACAATGTCTGTAAACTATTCCATGAAAATTATTGGAGTACACAGCATGTACATGGTACAAACATCATGTGGTCTCAAAGTTACATAGTCACTATTCAGGTGAGTTGTGTAGGAAGATACATGGAATCTATGTGTCTTAGGACTAAAAGACGTTTACAGAAGATTCACAATGTGTATTCTAGATGAACATATAATAGGTATGCCCATTGAACACATAGTTTATAGATAAATAACCAGTGTGTAATAAATTCACATGCCTCGAATAAATATTGAATTAATTATTTGAGAATTGAACACTAGTACATGGCATGCACCTCCAAGTTACACAACATATACTGTTGTGTTATCTGGCCATGTTCCTTAGAACCCGCATAAGAGATCATCAATTTTATTTCATTCCTAAAATTAAACAATTTGATTATATTTACAAGAAAAAAAGGGGAAGAATATGTTCTCACAATTGAGATTAAAAGCGATTAAAATTGAATTCAAAACTAAATAAAAAGTGCATAAATCAATCAATGATCTATAAAAAATTATAAATAATTATGTGTCCCCTTTGATACCACCTATAGGATTTTGGCACAATGGAACCATGTGATGGTTCTTGTAAAAATTTTCTTTTCTTCAAGATCAATGATCAATATAATATTTACTTCGTGATGAACACCATGATCAAAATAATTGAATAAAATAAAATATAAAATTGATTAAATGTTGGAACCATAGAACATGATCATCATATATTATTTATTATTAATTTTATCAATTAAATAATTACCTTAAAATAATTATTTCATTATTGATGGATTTGAAAATAGATATACATATTAACATAATATTTGTTATAAGAATAAATAGGATATTTTTTCTAGTGGTGATCCACATGTGTTCAACAAGATTAAGAAAATCCCCATCAAAATCTCCAGGTGTTATCATGGTATATCATATTAGTTGTATCATTCTCCTTTGTTCTCCTTTATAATATATTCTAGTGGATTATATTTGATCTCCCTTGACTGAAGAGTGGTAGGTGGAGTAAGATCACTCTCTATTCTTGGTAGTGGTCTTGGAAAAGGGATATCTCAAGGTCTTTGAGTGGATTCACTGGATTCATTATGTATTACAAAGAAAATGAATTTTATCTCCTAAAAAACTATTGGTGAGTTTGTATACCTGTAGAGTTTAATATAAATGTTTTCACATGTTCTCATAAATATTTATTTTATCCTAATGTAACACCTTTTTTATAATAATATTAATGTTGTTATTATTATTTCTCAACATTCTAGAAACTTTTTATTTAAAAATAAATATTATTTATTAAAATAATATTCTATATATATTCTATCGTTTCATATCGTTGAACATGGTACACTATTCCTCCACAATATTTATTAGGCCTTAAATAATGTCTTTATTTATTAAATACATATCAGTATATTATTCTAAATTAAAAAATATATATTGACTTAATAGAAAAAAATATTAAATATTTCACTCAAAAAATATTCTATAAATAATTGGGGATAGAATATATGTGATCAATAAAAAATGAATAATTATTAAACCAAATGTGGGAATAATATTTATTTATCTTGTTAAATAAATAATAATATTATATTATTTTACTATGATTAGGGATACACTTAGTGTGTAAACCTCTAGTCCTTTTTCTCAGTGGAATTAGGTGAAGTAACCTAAAGGCAAAGGTTAGAATCTAGTAACATGCCAAGGTACCCATAAATAAATATGATAAGGCTGAAATGATATAATACCTCATATGGATGATTACTATGTAATATAATATCATTACCATTATATCACTAAACATGCAAGTTTCATGCTTTTTCCATCCAACATTGTGCTCGATGCCTCTTTATTTGAATGTATGTAAATGGAAATTTTCTCAAGAACATCATGGCAATAGATTTATTTTGAAAATATAATTTCCCTCAAAGAGATATATATATATATATCAACTTACATTAAACAAAATAAGGGAAAAATACTTTATCGCATAAATCATTAATGAAAAATTACCTATGATGCACCCTGTGTATTTTACCTCATCGTGAAAATATGTCATCACTATTATAGATCAAACCATACATTCTATTAAATTTAAAAAAATATAATGTTTATGTAATTAGGGGTAGTTCGGGGTGTTTTTTTGGAAATGTGAGTCATTCCAACAGTAATTCATTTCAACAGTTTTCCCAATTTTTAGTATTTCAACAATGACACGTCATATTAATTACTTGTATGGCACTGAATCATCTGGTTGTGACTCATCTAGAAGTGAATCCTCTACTAGTGAATCATCTATAGGTGACTCGTTTTGTGGTGACTTATCAAGGGGAAACCCATCTGGTGATGACTCATCTAATGGTGACTCTTTTGGTGGTGACTCATCCTGAGGTGACTTGTCGAGTTGTGAATCGTCTGGAGGTGACTCAAATTATCATTAACTCATCTAGAAGTGACTTATTTAGATGTTAATCATCTGGTAGTAACTCATTCTAGTGTAGACTCATTTCAATATTTTTATAATTTTTTATAATATTCCAATTTTCTAGAAAATTTATAGAATTTACATTTTAATGTTTTTATGAAGAATTTTTTTAAATTCCTTAATAAATTGGTGTAATTATGTTTCAAAATATTTTTATAGATCCCATAATTGTTACAAAGTTCATGAAACATTTAAATTATAAAATTCGTGGTTTTAATTAGATATACCTTTAATGGTCATCTAAAATGTTCCAATACCATTAGTTTCATATATAGTCCATATAAGGCCCAAATATTCCCTTCATTCATTCTTCCTAATTTAACTTTGTATGAGAGTTCACAGACACTTTTTCCTTGGATTCTTGGAATGATGATTTGTAGTTGATTTGAGTCCCCCAGAAGAAGTTCCCTCATGTGTATGCGCCCCTATTTTGGTGAAACATGTTTTGAAAAAGGATTATTTCTTCCTAAAAGTATTTCCATCATCTTTATTGATTGTGTATCATGTGGTATAAGTATAAATATTATTATCCTCATAGAAATAACTTATTCCTAATTAATAAAGTTAATTTAATTCCTCTAAAACTAATATTAAGGTGTAGGAGAATGTGATGTATAATCTCACATCTTCTTTGTTATTTATTGATTTTATGAATTGTATTAGGTAATTACCCAATAAAAATCACATCCGTTAGTGTTATTATCTTATTCTTGTATCCTATAAACAATCGGATTCATGCTGCGTGGTTGCTGAAAAATACATTGTATGTAATTGGTTAGTTAAATTTAATCAATTAATTGATTATATGCCCTAGGATCTAACGACATTTTGAATAACACCCCTAATTAATGAATTGAGATTGAATAAGAGATCATTTACTAAATATATATATATGTTTTGTTGTCATGTGAGATTTGATGTGTGTGGCGGTAGTGGGAATGATCATGTTTTGATGTTAGATTATGATGAGAGGTGGAGGTGGTTGTAGTTTTTGGGATGTTTCAATATGGTGATTGTTGTTTATGTTTTTTATTATATGTATTGTTGGTTCGTATACTGATAATAATGTTCTTGGAAAATAAACTTGTACATGTTTTTGTGGAATTGATTTTTAATAGAGAATCTATAAAATAGTTTAATATTATCTAAATTCCGAAAAATCACTATATCGTGATTTCTTCTTGTGCGGGGTTGTGTATTTTGTGTTGGAAGTAGATGTGAAGGGCGTTGAGTGTTGGTTGGTCAGCTACTTCTAAACCCATATGTGGGAATTTTGTGGATTTATATATATGTAGGTATATATTTTTATTTTCCTTTGTATTTATATATGCACCCAACCAACACCAAGAAATATGTGTCGATAACCACATAGTAACACATGGGTATATTTACCAAAATCTTTATGGAAGGATGGATGGTTGGCCACCCACTCTTATTTTCTCCCTCTTCTGCGCAATAATGGCCCAGGCATCTTCGGGTGAATGGTGATGTGTGGTACGAGGTGTATTTAGGACGAGTTATGGTGTGTTGTCCTAGGATTCTTCCGGATGAGTTGTGATGTGATATACTATGTGTCATCTAGATGAGAATCTATGTGTGGCCCTAGTGTGTGTGGGGGAGATGTGATTTCATATATTTAATAGAGACAGGAACACCCGAACAGTTATCATTGGGGTGAAAGATCATCTAATCAGTGAAAACGTGGCACGGGGAACCCCATCAATGATGTGATATATATTATATTATATTACATGGATGTGTTATTTGGTGAGAATTCATTGCCGAGGATTTATTTATGGTTATTCTACCTATTATGTGTTATTGGGTTCAACAGTTTTCTCATGGGTGCATTTGTACGCTCCTTCTTGTGCACGAGAGACTTTAGTTTTCCTATAGAGTATACATGTATGCTCACCAAAATATATAAAATCATTTTCCATGTTTCCAAGATGACCCCATGTACCATGCTGGGCATTACTATCCATTCCCTAGCATAGATTATGTGTCCCCTCCCTAGTTTTGTTTTTGCGTCTTTAATTTGGATAATTTTTTTTTGATTCTGTTTTATTTACACATGCACTGTGGGATTGTTTTTTGGATTTATTATATATATATATATTAGATATTTGATTATGGTTAATTCATCCTATCTTCATATATTGTTCTTTATGAAGGGTAATGCCTCATGTATTGTGACATTTGTACACCCTTGGTGCTAGTTTCAAACCCAGGGCTAGCTGGAGGTGGGATTCGTGGGTCCTTATATCTATCCCCGAAGTTATGTATCATTGGTGTGAGGGGGTCATTGTAGTCACTGTTTTCACCAATAAATCGGACAAAATATCTTATAATACTCATTAATAATAAAATTAATGAATAAGGATCAATACAAACAACAATAAATTAGAACATACAATGACACATATAAATGTTTATTTCTTATTGAATGGTCTCCTTCATAAAATAACCAACACTAAATATTACCCTGGTTATACACTGTGAGAAGGTGTCTCAATGTCCAATGTTTCCCCAAACCTAATATCTGGTATCATTTGTGACCATAAAATTATATCATTAGGATATATAAAATGTTTTAAAGAATATATTCATGGAACTTATGAGTTCTTATAATAGTGGGTAACTGCTATATCCTTTTAGTGATACAACCACTATTAAGATATTAACTCATACTATATTACATAGAAGAAAAATCAAGATATGGCAAGATGTTTATTATTATTTAAAATTGTTAATACATGTTTTCATAAGGAATACAAATGTTGGTTCTAGGGAACAAACTCCAACAATTTTCATATTCTTATGAATCAATGATCATATGCCATCGAATTATCTACACAAAAACATTTATATTAAAATTCATAAATTATTTATCTATGTTGTACCATGTTTGAATCTTTTATACTATGTCATTGAACCTTAAATTTTTTTCTGATACACATATGTTTATCTTATGCTGACTTACGTTCTTTGATTGTTACTGATTTTTTTTACCATTACTGGTCATTTGATCTGATGCCTTCTTATGTTTACTTTTACTTATGTAATGAAGAATATTATTAAATATGATGGGTCAAGAACGGTATCATTATTGGGTAATTTAATGTGAGATTTTGAAGATATAATGTAAAATATGTAATCCTCAGTATAATGGAATGATTTTCCATTTGATAGAATATATATATTTTTCTTAGTTAAGGAATTTTATTAATTATATAAAATTGAAAAACTAAAAAAATTCTCATTCATTATTGAGGGTCAATTTTTTTTATTAATATGGTAATTATGGGTTGTAAATTTTTTGTCACTATAATTGTCCTAGAATCAAATTTTTAATAGATGTTATTTTAACAACAGATCATGGAGTGCATATTTAATGACCCTAACTATAGAACACCAAAGTCGGTGTCTTACTTTAGTAAATTGTGAATTAATATATGGAATCTCAGATCTATGGACTAAATTTTTTAGATTTCCTGGTAAACTAGATACACATGTGAATCCCATATTACATTTGAAAACAAAAATTGTAAATTTTATTGAGAATATCATTATTCCCTATATATATCATTGAAATTCACTCATATTACACTTTAATATCAAGATAAGATATGTTATAATCAATATGGAAAGGTAAATTACTGATAACACATTCCATTTAATCAATAAAATGAGAATTAAATACATGTAGAGATAATATCATTATAGAAATATCAATGATACTAATAAATGAATTCTTAATGAAGGAAAAGATTAATTATTAGATGACATGTTCTCAGGCACATGGAACCTCAATGGCCAAGGACTTTCACATGATGGTTTAAAACTATAGGTATGAACTCATTTTATTTGGATAATTAATTTATCTCTTAATACATACTGATGCATAATAGGGATATATAATTTCGGTCCCCACCCATGACCATAGATCCAAACAATTATTCACATATTCAATGATCCATTTAATTCTTGAATCAATATTCCTTATCATTAGGTATTCATATTGTGTAAATTATACTGATTTATCAAAATTTCTCCAGTAAATCAAAACGATTTCAAAGTATACAACATAAGTAAAAATGGTATAAGATTTTGTAAATAATAATATCAATAAAAATAAATATGTATATTTAATATAAAAGTAATTTCCAATGATGAATTATCACAATAATTTTATACTTTCAAGAGAAGTTTTCAATCACCAAAGAATGTGAGATGGTACAATAAGATTTACCACATGGTATTTCTCAAGTCAAATCCCATTGGAGGAAATAATTCAAATTAAAACATAAATTACCATGAATTGTTATGTATTACTGAATTAAATGTAAATATGGTAGTATATAAATCAAATAATTTAATTTTTTGAATAACATTACAATAATCCTCAATGAAAAGAAATTGAGATGATGTCCTATATATCACGCTTTCTTTTGGAAGAATGTGATTTAAAATTTTGTACAGTTGTTTTGAACATGTGATTAACATATAAACGAGTAATATTAATATTTATAATATCATATAAAATACTTTTATAACATCTTATCACCCATTAATTAAAAATATTTCATTTGTTTTATTGTTTCAGGTGTTAATTTCCTTGTTTCTTCATTCGTGTTATGTCAAGAATGTTATGGTTATTGTGAATATGATGTATTTCCCTAATATGTAGAATAACGATAATTAAATGACTAACATATTTGTAAATAAATTATAATTTTAATACCAATAATTAAAAATGGTATTTAGAAATTATGTATGTTACGATGATGGAGATGGTAGGTCATACATATACACGAGTAACATTTTCATTTTTCAATGATCAATATGAAAAGGTGGTGAGTAATATTTTATCATTACAGAGTGATAATAATTTCATAAATAACACATTATTTCACTAAATATACTTATATATATTATCCATGTGATTTGATAATGAATGTAGAGTAACATCGATTCGTGAATGTGGTTGTCAACATGTACACAAACGACTTTATCATCTTTCAGTGAGTGAAAAGGTATGAAATAAAATGATATTTTATAGTTTTTATAATGATAAATACACCATGAATATAATTATTATTTCATTTATATCACATATATTGATTAAAATTATTCTTATTACCATCCATGTAAATCGTTTGTGGAAAACGAATCACATTATTCACAAGAGGGTAGTTCGTCATACACTCGAGTGATGTTATCATATCCCCTATATACTGGAAAGTAAAAATTTATATATGATATGGTGAATAAATTAGTATAATTATTAAATAAATATCATATATATATATATATATAATTTTTATCCACCATTATTCCCAATCGAGAGAGGTGTTAAAGGAAAAGATTACACATTGGTTCGTAAGGTGGCAGTATGCCATACACAGGAGAGATATTATCAACTATCATTTAAGGGAAGAGGAGATAGATATAGGTAATTAACTAAAAATAATATAATATATGTATATGTGATGTAATGTTGTTTTTATATATGAATAAATGATGATTTTTGGAAAGTGGTGGCATAAAAAATAAAACAAATATGCATAGTTAGGAATTTTACTTCTTCTTGGACAAGCTCTTTAGAATTATTCCTAAATTATTCCTAGAATGGATTTATGGTCCTAAAATGAATCTATAATTATGGGTTAGATGTTGTTAAATTATTTATTTCATAATATTATGAACTATCACAACCCCCTGCAGACAAATTGTACCCCTCCTAGGCCGGTAATGTGAAAAGGGAGATAATGACCCCGAGTCCCACCTCCAATAGGCCTCGGGTTGGCGACTATCACCAATGGTATAATAAACACGCAAATTGGAGGAATTACCCGCTAAGAGAACACACACAGAAGAGAGAGATAAGATAGACACCAACCAACTCCAACTCAAAAATAAAATATAAATGAAACCCACGTACATATATGAAATTCCATGAAAAAGTACTACAATTGAAAGGGAAAACTACAAGTACCCAAAAGAAAGTTAAATGGTAGCTACCAAAAGCCTGAATAGCACCTACAACCGCACAATAGTAGAAACCATCATGATCTCCAACCTGCTCCAAGTGACCTGAAAAACAGTTTATATATACGTAGGTTGATTATAACAATATACTCAGCAGGATCCTCCCCAAAGCCCCTCGAGCAAAAGTAAAGAAAGTATGCTAAATCCCAGTGAACAACAAGTGAAACCAACTCCTCACCTAAACAGGTATACTATGTTACCAACCTCACCATGGATTCTCTCAGCAAGTAACAGATAGAAGAATATAGCATATAATAAGGAATATCAAGGGTACCCCGCTACTACTTCCCCACTGGTTTTCCGCTTTTTCCCAACGACATACGTCCTGTGCATCTCTCTCCATATGGATTGCCCAAATACACCTAGGGTAAGCTCCACAATCTGCACCACGTGCACCACAACGGCTTTCCCACAGACACTTGGGCTAAGCATCACACCTTCCTCACAACCAAAAGTAACCAAGTAGTTTCCAGGAGCCACCACAGCTCGCATAACATGTATCATACGTCGGGTATTTACCTCAAGTCATTACAACACATACACCGAGTAAGGATCCACAAGACATCACAACCTATACACATTACACATATAGTAGTCCATATGATACTATATAAAAAATATACATTTCTGAATAACCACAAGCCATCACAGCCCTCTACACACATATGTGGAGAAAACTAACCATTCTGCCTAATGGAACAAGTATCTACAAAGAGAGGAGCATGAGGTAAAGGGGGGTATTCATCCATTCACCCTCCCATTAAAATGTTTGGGAAAACACCCCCCAGATCTTAGAATCCCCAGGGAGTCAGTTTCCCTTACTGGAAAGGTGGAGTAGCGTATCGAAACACAAAATGTAGAGAATATATTATATCTCACAACCACACTATGGGAATTACCTAGTCTTAGACACAACTATAGCTAACGTCACTCAGAATCCGAGTTTATACTTCTAAGACTAGGTATCCTATAAGCACACAACCATTTAAAGAGCCTTATTAGGTTACTTCATACCATTTTTATCGGTTCCACTTTACGTTAATTAATTCTTCTATCATTAATTAACCATAAAAAATCACATTAAATTCATCAACATCTCACCCAAAGTCAAATGTTCCTTCAAAGATACAGCCTCATAATTAGGTTCCAGCATCTCCATCCCCATGGGTTAACATCAATTATTTAAACATTCATTATATAATTACTTTCCCATATTACCAGGCATTCTAGAAAAGCATCCTATGCTACTAAACACAACTGGGCTCAACACAGTGAGTAGATGTACTACCCGTCGATTCTGTTCTGCCTATAGCAAGTGTGTAGACCCATTCTCACTAGAGAGGCTAAACAAGAAAAGTACGTGGCATACCCCGCATGACTTCACCCCTTTCGGCAGAAGGTTAAGCAAGACCAGCTTCCATGAGTAGTGGGGAAAAGCAAAGTAGATAAACAAACAAAGAATCCAAAAGCATCCAACAACCACATCCCTCCCATTCCATCATCCCTGGTTTCCTCCCCTACACCCATATACATAAACTGATGCATCTCGTCACTCTAGGCGTCATCTGCTACCACAACCACAAGAACTCCATGCCCCCACATATCACAACACCCATCCAGGGACACATCACCGCACAAGCAGCAGGAAAAAAAACATCACATCAATTTGTAATCGTGGCCCTATAACAATGTATCCAACCTTCAAGCAATAAGAACCATTAGATTTCAGGTTTACCAACCAAATGAATTAAACACATCATCATCTTCAATTTGATTAACACCAAGTTGGAACAACATCCAAAAAAACAACAACCAGATTAATTTACATGCCTCTTTATCTTTAACTAATTAATTATCAATTAATTAAATCATTACATTCTTTACCAATTTCATCTAGTGAAACATGCTAACAAGAAAGGCATATATATCACAATATCCAGCATATCAGGAGGTGAACCGTCATCCCATCACAAAGCAACAATATGCGATCACACCAATTATTTTAATATGGTTCAATTAGTTTATTAGGTCAATTCCATTTTGATCCAAAGTCCAAATCATGATAACTGTACAATTGAACATAATCAATTAGAGAATCCATGAGTCCCCTACCTCAACGGTTTTGTCAAAAACCACAACGGTCGAAGAACTCCCAAGAAGATCGGGCCGATTCCCCAAGGATCCTCCCTAGATCTCTTTTCCTAACATAACCAAGACCAGAGAACATAATAATCGACATACACAAACTTATATCTACCCATAACAGTCGTAGATCTGTGATCCTCAAAGAAGAGTAGGAGTATATCTAGGTAGATCTAAGAAACCAAACAAAAATGATCACATAACTCAAGAAATCGGCTTCGATTCGCAAAGAGTAACCTCTGGATCGCTTCCAAAATGCTTGGGAGAGGTTCTTCTACCTCCAAGGAAGGGTATCCCGATTTATTGCCACTTAGGTGCTTAAACGAACCATTTAGAGGCAAAAGAGTTCAGATCCACATTTTTTGGATCTAACATTATGTGCCTTCATGGTTAGTCCGCACGGTTTACCAAACTGTGCGCTAACCATGCCCTAGCTTATGCCTCTTCAAACACTCCTTACACGGTTAGGCCGCACGGTTAGACAACACGTGCGCTAACCATGCATTGTCTACTACCTCCAACACCAACCTCGCATGGTTTGGGAGAATGTTTTGACAAACCGTGCGCCTCATGTGTGAAGGCCATAATCCATTAACTTTCCTTAAAATTCCACCCAAACGCACACCAAGTCGCCTTGACATCCCAGAACACCTCCAGCACCACATTTTCACAAAGGAATGGATTTGAGAGGCCGGGTCCATTACATCAGATACCTCACAAAAAATTCTCGTCCTCGAGAATCCAAAACCCACCTAAAGTGAATACGAAACAGGGTCTGAACAGCCACCCACGAAGATACCTCTCAAAAGAGAGAAAGACACCAAAGAAAAAAATGGAGCCATATCATAAACATGAATGTTTGATAACCAAATCAGCTACAACGATATATGGAAATATTTAAACATCAAACAACTCTATGTATTGAGCTTGTATTTGTGATTCACGTTCCCAGGCACTCTCCTCCATGGAACCCTGTCGCCACAAGACACGAACTAACAGGATGTAACGTTATCACAACACCTTCCCCTTGCGGTCTTGGATCCCCATAGGTTTCTCCTCAAAGGTGGCATAATCATCAACATCGATCTCTCCCCAATCGATAATGTGGGAGTCGTCATAAAGATAATGACGTAACTTTGATACATGGAAAACATCATGTATCTGACTCATCTGAGGGTGAAATTCTACTCGATATGCCACTGCTCCAACAAGAGCTAACACCTCAAAAGGCCCAACGAAGGGGGAAAATGCTTACTCCAATGACCAAACCTTCATTGCCCATGATAGGGAGTCACCTGAAAAAACACATGATACCCAACATTAAAATCCAAGGGTCTCCTCCTTTGATCAATATATGATTTGTGACGATATTACGCTGCCTTCAACCTATCACGAATCACCTGAACCATCTCTGTTGTATTCCACACTAGTTCCTTTCTGAGAATTTCTGACTCTCAGAACCCAGTCCAACACAACGGAGAATGGAAAGGTCGGCCATAAAAGGCTTTAAACGGCGCCATACCAATGGTTTAGTGGAAGCTATTATTGTAGGAAAAATCCACCAAGTGTAAGTGCCTCATCCATGAACCTAAAAAATCAAGAACACAGGAGCACAACATTTCTTCAAGAGTCTGGATGGTTCGCTCCGTCTGACCATCCGTTTGAGGATGAAAAGAAGTACTAAGGCATAGCTGAGAACTGAAAGCATGATAACGACCTCTTCACACCCTGGATTTATAATTAGGATCTCGATCAGAAATGATCGTCCTAGGGACTCCGTGAAGTGTCACCACCTCTTATGGATACTTCCTCGACAAAACGTCCATTGAGCTTGACTCCATGATTGCTATAATGTTGGCTGATTTCGTTAAACGATCCAATACCACCCAATAGAATCACAAACTCCTAGATCTCGGGGTAAAATAGTAATAAAGTCCATTAATATGTCCTCTCACTTCCACTGAGGAATATCTAATGGCTAGAGAATACCACTGGGAACTCAGTGTTAGGCCTTCACCTTTTGGCAGACTAAATGTAACGCCCCGACCCCAGTTACCCAGAGTCGGTGCATTACTTACATAACATTGGCATGATCACAAGAAAGATCAAAACTCGAAAGATCGATTGGTTTAGTAGCCTTGGAAACACTAGATATATTCATAAAGTTTTACATTACATTTCAGAGTAAAAACAACTACTACAACAACATGGTCTTCATATTTCACACTCATATCCCCACATACAATCACTGCATGTCATTCATAACTTACTTCTTCACATCCTGGGAAAATAAAACATAGAAAAGGGGTGAGCTCAAATGCCCAGCAAGGATAAAAATATAGCGGAAACTTTCACAAATAAGAATAAATATTTAAGGAAATGTATAACTAAAACATAAGCCTTTTAAACTTGAACATCAACATAATATGGCAAAAGTAAAATGAAATAATGCCATTTACTCATTCACATGGATATTCTACTAATCGAATAATCACATGCAAAAATCACTAACCACTTTCATAATGTTGGAATGCATAATGCCAGACTATCATAACCACATAGCCAAGGCCTCGTGCCAAGACTACAAATAAGATTTTGTCAAGGCCTTGTGCCAAGACACTAGTTTGTCTCATGAGACCTACCGATGCATCGAGGAGCTATAGCGGGCTCCACCCGTCACTTATTAAGTCCAATGCATTCCCATATGAAAAGGTTTAAACATAACATAAACATTCGTATTAAAACTAGCATACGAAATGTCAATAATTTCACCATAAACTATGAATGGTATAAAAATAGCACATCCATAGTCAAACATATCACAAAACCTTCAATACAATATAGAAGATTTGTATCATAATAAATCAACTTCAAATAATCTTAAAATCCATCAAAGGATGTTGACATAGATGAAATCAAAATTCTTTTTAAAGAAATATCTCCTTTCATTTTGAAACCATTTAAGATCCATATAAAATAAAACATTTTCTTTGAAAATATTCTTATAAGCTTGTAAGGAAATCTTTGAAGATTTTATAACGGCGTAAAATAACCGCACCCGCCGTATAAGTTAAAAAAACATTCTTACCTCAATTCTGTCGAAAAGGTTAAAAAGGACCTTGTTTTGAAAACGACGGAAAGATTCCTTTATAAACCTCTTATAAAAATTCAAAAAAGGGTATAAATGACTTTAACCCATATTCTTGTAAATAGTAAAAATGTTTTGAAATACATTTTTAAGAAACATGGATGTGGATGATAAAGAGATCCCAGTAGATTATTACATATAAACAACCTCGGATAATGAAGAGATTGTGAAATAACCCTTACCTTGTTCTTTTCCTTGGTTGGGGTAGGTTAACCTCCTGTATAATGGTGAAATAATTGTTATTAAATTATACAAGAATCATATATATTAATATGATATCATATATGATCTTTTAACATTGATTTGTTAATAATATCTTAGAATTATCGTCGTTTCGGGTGTTAACTTACTCATTTTCTTTATATGTTTTGTTACATAAGCCATGGTTGTTGAATCTTATTTGTTGGGCAAAAATCCCTCAAGGTAACATTGCAGCATTTTTGGGTTGATTGTGTTTGTTGACAAAGCAGGTTTCCATGGAGAATTGTCGAGTTCCCGAGAATTTGTTGACATTCCATGTTGACAAAGAACTTTGACAAAGGAAAGGACGATCTGGAGGCGGTACAAAAGAGCAGTACAAGGTGGCGCCGTTTTCCAGTGTTTGCCAAATTTTTGGGCCTGAAAATCGCCAATGGAAAATGGAGTGATATGTTGTTGGAAAAGGTTGAGGAGAGAGAAATGAAGGAGGTGTGCGGAACAATCAAGCGTGGCGCGCAAAACTAGAGGGTTGCGCGAAATCTTGAAGTGTGGCGCGCAAAACAGCGGGTTGCGCAAAATTGTATTTCGCGCAAAAGATGTTTCAAGGCCGAAAGCTTGAAAATCGGTAAAGGCATGAGACGCGCGCAATTTTGGAGGCGTGCGCGGAAAATTGAAGTGGCGCGCGAAATAGAGGATGAAGTATTTCGCGCAAGAGGTGTTACGAGGTCCGAAGCTCGTAAAATGGCAAAGGCATGAGGTGCGCGAAATTATGGAGCAGTGCGCGGAAAATAGTTGTGCGCGGAAGATTTGTATTTCGCGATCAAAGCCGATTACGCGCTCAAGGAGGGTTTTTCGCGCGGGGTCGATTTTGCCTATAAATATGAAGTGACCCTCCTCCATTCATAAGAGTTCAAGACATAGAAACTACCCGAGCTCTGGTGCGCGAAATTGAAGTTAGAAAGGGTGTTGCGCGTAAACTTAATCGTTTGCGCGTAAAGTCAGCAATTGCGCAGAAAGTTTGTGTTGGCGCGTAAAAGGAAGGTTGCGCGAAAAGTGGATTTCGCGCAAAGGCAGTGAATTGCGCGCAGGGCAGTTTCCAGGCTGCGCATAAAATTTGGAGGTTGCGCGAAAAAGGAATTTCGCGCAAACCATAGAAATTGCGCGCAAGACACCGTAAGGGTTGCACGTAAAAATTGAGGTTGCCCGGTACATCCGGTGCAAAGTGAGATTCATCTGCGGGTGAAAGTTGGACTTCAACAGAGCATCTACATACAGAGGAAGATGCATTCCTTCATAAAAATGAAGAGACCTATAGTTCTATAAACTGTGAGTGAATCCCTTCCAAGATCAGTGAGCTTAGGAAGAGGAAGAAGGTGATCCTCTCCACCGGCAGTGAGCCAGAGAGAGAGAAACAGGGAGTGACCCTTGGGAAAGCAGTGAGCTGACCCTAAACCTTGTATAGGCAGTGAGCCTGGGCATAGAAGTGATCTAGCCCGAACATTGTAATCCACAGCTAGTGAAGCCTAGTGGAATTTGGTACGAACCGGCAACTTGTCGGCGTATGCTCCTTGGACGTAGCCCTTAGCGGTGAACCAAGTAAAAATCTCTGTGTCTGCCTGCTTACTTTCCTGCATTGCATTCAAAGCATCATCATCAGGTAAATGAGACAAGTGATCACAGTAACCACACAAGTGCAAACAAAGTGACCCTTGTAACAAAGAGGTCAAGATCCAGTGGGGCAGAAAGAACTCAGATAAAGAATATCCATACCCTGATTCACCCCCCCTCTCAGGGTATATAGGCCCCTATTGGCCCTAACAATTGGTATCAGAGGGAAGGTTGCTTTTATCAGATTTGTTTGCTTGGACTTGGTGTAGTCTTTCTGTGTAGTTGAAGATATTGTTTTCACTTATATCGGTCTTCCATGGGGAAAAGAAAATCTTCAAAGAAGAATCAGAAGTCAGGTGGTATCCCTCAGTGTGGAAGTGTTTTTGGAAAAAGTGTGATTCAATTGAAAGAATCAAATAACTTACTGAAGGAATCATGTAGTGAACAGAAAAATGATTTGGATAAATCATACAACAAAAATACTTACTCATTCAAAGATGTTGACGGAATGAGTGAAGAACCTGACTTTCCAAGTGACGTTGGAACCACTGACGATGAAGAAGAAGAAATTGAAGGAAGAATTGATATGCGAGCTGAGTTGGAGGCTGCTCTGGAAGAGATAGATGTTTGGAGGGCCAAAACCAAGAAAGCTAACAAAATTGTTCGCGATGCCAAACTCTATATGCAACAGCAGGAAGAAGAGAAATCTGAGCTGATGGAAGAAATTGAGAAACTTAATTTATCAACATCAGAGAACTCAGAATCCGTTAGTAAGTATAAGCTGAAGGTTGAAGAACAGAAAAGAGAGATCGATGGCCTGAACAAAAAGGTGGAAGTTGTCCTTGGGACTAAAGAATTGGATCAGAAATCCACTGAAGAAATTAAATCTAAAGGCATACAGATCAATGCTCTGGAAACTGAGGTCAACAAGCTAAGAGGCTTAAATCAAAGGCTTATCGATATAGTTACTGACCTAACAAAGAAGAATGATTCTCAAGGTAAGGAACTACAGAAGTTGGCTAAAATGAAAGGAAAACAAAAGGCTGATGATTATAAAGAGAATCAAAAGTCAGATGAAGTACAGAATCTGAAAGCTAGAAATAATGATCTAGCAGCACAGTTGTCTGAAGAAGTTCAGAACAATCGAAGCCTTCAACAAGAGAATGAATCTGTCTCTAAATCTGTTTCTGAGGAAAAATTAAAAGTAGTGAAGAAAAGTGCAATGGTGGAAAAGCTCACACAGGAACTAGAAGATGAGGTGAGTAATGGGAAGCTTCTCAAGAAAGAACTGGATGTCCAACTTGAATCAAGGGAGACGAAGATTAAAAAGTTGGAAGATGATCTAGAATTAGTAAAGAAGGATGTGGAGAAATCTAATGCTAACGGAATTCCAAAAATGAAGGATGCCTTACACTTGCTATTTGATCATCCTTCGACAAGTGATGATAAAATGAAGAATAGGTATGCTATTTCTGAAGAGAAACAACAGAATATTTTCTCAGCTCAAAGACCAGCAAGTTTCGGAAAAGCTGGTATCGGATTTTATGAATCCCCTCCCGTGCAAGATAGAAAGAGAGCTATGAACAGTTCTAGATGGGAAAGAAATCCTATAGGTGCTGGAGATAGGCCTAAAAGGACAGATACAAAAAGTAGTGATGACATGTGCTATTTTTGTGGGATTCATGGCCACACATCAAGCTTCTGTTCAGAGGCTCTGGAATACATCTCAGGGTGTGAAAATAGAGACATTACTAAATCTGAGAATAAGAAGAAGCATCATGATAAATCAGAGAGAAGAGTTTCTCAGAGGAGAACATTTATCAGGTGCTATTATTGCGGAAGGATGGGACACACCATGAGTATGTGTCAGGAAGCTCAGGAGATCGATGCCAGAAGAAGAAAACAAGTTGCATCAACATCTCAGCAGAGAAGTGATGAAATGAGGTATGCCTTTAATAGAAAATGTTTCATATGTTCTGATCATGGGCATTTGGCCAGACAGTGCAGCAAGAAGAAAGCGGGGAAGGAAAAAGACCCGAGAAAGAGATTACCAACTCCAGTGGTACATAATGAGAAATTATACACTGGGAGACAAAGTGTTAAGGTGAAAAATAGGCCTAAAGCCTCAGGGGAATCACATGGAGCTGAACGAAAGGTGTATCAGTCACCTCCTCTATCGTACTCACAACCACTCTCAAGGAGAGAATGTGAACAAACCTGGAATATTAAGGGGAGATCTACTCCAACTGTGAGTAAGAAGAATGGACGTTCAGTGCAGGACCCACCGCCAATGAAAAATAGGGTGGTGACTCAGACATCTGATAAAAGATGGATGAACAAAGAACGTATTGAAAAATTCACATGTCGTGTTTCTCATCGAGAAGTGAAAGAAAGAGGAAGACCCCTACGATGGGAGAAGAATAAGGGGAAGATGCCAAACAGAGAGGTTCCTACTCAGAGAAATAATCAAGGAAAATGGAATTTTGGTAGAACCTCAAAGAAGGAAATGTGTACTAGTGGGTTTAAACCCCAAGTGGTGAGAAAGGCTGAGCCTACCAAATCTACATATCAGAAAAAGGCTCAGAATGTAGGCAATGAATGCCTTGTCATATGGCCAGAACAATTGAAGTTGGCTAGGCAGTTGGAGGAAGCAAGAAAGGAGTGTGATGCTCTCCAAGAGAGAATCAAAGGGTTGACTCATCAGGGTCAACCACAACCCTCATCTTGAGGAGTCTGAAGCAAATACCCTCTCCCTATATATTTAAATGCTATTAACTGATGATTCATGTGTTTCAGGTTTTAGGGAGATACAATCCAAGGGGAAGTGGAATCTAAGGATGCGAAGTGGAGAAATGATATGCTCTAGAGTTTCAATTGATTCAAATCAGATACTAGAGTTGAAGAAGAAGGAGAGAAACAGAGCACAATAGGAAGTGATTGTGTTATTAACTTTATCTCTTGTTTCCTACACCGAGTTTCAACTCCGTAGGCTTAGAGATTTTGTTAGTGGCCCAAATCTGATTGGAAGATGAGAACGAATGATGTAGGAGGAAAATACGTGTTATGGGTCTAAACTGTTGGGCCTAACCCCAGGAAGTGTTGCATAACATAGGGGGAGCATTCAACAACAAAATCAGATGCCAGATCCATCAAGGAAATAATTGGATGACCCAGCTCAAGAGTTGTCTATCGAGAGAAGACATACTATGAGAGAAGCAGCAGTGATCAAGCATTTCATGCTTATTTATTTTGATCTAACATTGTGGTATCAGCTGACTGTTTTTCAGGATACCAAGAAGCTGCGAAAAGTAGCTGAAAGAAATGAAGCCACTGAAAAATGAGTCAGTGAACAATTTCCTGACGAAAGTGTTGAGGAAGAAAGCAACACAGGGGGAGAAGAAGTGGCTGAGGGTGACTCAGAATAAGATACTGATGATGAGTACAAGGATGTAAAATCCTTATCTGCACAAAATACAAAGAATCGAGCTGAAATTGACAGGCAGACTATCATCAGTGATCAGTGAGATCCAGTTCAGACAAAGAGAATGAAATCACTACAGCAGACATCATTACTATCTCAGGTTGAGTCAAAATGCTTTGCTGATGCAGCTGAAGATGAAAACTGGGATCATGCCATGAATGAAGAGATAGGTCAGAATTGAGAAGAATCAGACCTGAGAAATTGTTTCGAGGCCAGATGATAAAAACGTCATCAGGACAAAATGGGTCTATTTAGACAAGATGAACGAAGATGACACAATGATTCGAAACAAAGCACGACTGGTGTGCAAAGCATACACCCCAAGAGAATGGTACTGAAGGATATATCAGTATTTGAAGAAGATTGGTTTTCAGTGTGGGGGATTTGATTACAATATTTATTTCAACAACAATAGTAATCAAAGGATGGTGAGGCTGGTCAAGGAAGAAGACACAATATTTGGAAGATCAGATGAAGCATAGTTACACAAGGCAGGAATAGAACATTCATTTCTGAATCCGAATATGCCAAGGATGCTTTGGAATGATTTGGAATGGAAAATTCCAAGGAGATGAAGACTCTGGTTTCTACCCAGATGAAATCATCAAAAGATGACAGTGGCAGGGCAGTTAATATCACAGAATACAGGCAAATCATTGGGGTACACTGATGCAGACTGGGCCGGTTCAGCGGATGACAGAAAATCAACGTCCGGTGGTGCATTCTATCTTGGTGGATTGTGTATTTCTTGGCTAAGCAAGAAGCAAGATTGCATTTCATTAAGCACCGCAGAAGATGAGTATATTGCAGCCACTCAAGCCTGCACACAATTATTGTGGATGAAGCAGCAGCTTGAAGATATGGGAGTTGAAGTCAAGTCTCCGATCGGAATCCAGTGCGATAACTCAAGTGCTATAAATCTCAGCAAAAATCCCGTCCGTCACTCTAGGACAAAGCACATTGAGATAAAGTATCAATTTATCAAGGAGAAAGTTGAGCAGGGGATCGTGAAATTGGAGTATGTGCCTACAGAACTACAGGTTGCAGACATTCTGACAAAGGCCTTACCCAAGGAAGCTTTTGAAAGGCATCGACTGGCTCTGGGAGTTTAGTCAATTCCCCACACTTGAAATAGAGTGGATGTGGCCACCCCCCCCCCTCTCCCCGAGGAATGGTGTGTTTTTCCCTAATGTGCTGATATGTGTTCTCTACTATGTTACAGACTACAAAGGCGTGACCTTTGGGTTCGTTGACAAAGGGGGAGAAAAGTGCGTGAAAAGTGCTTGACAAAGGGGGAGAAAAGTGTTAGTTCCAGAGAGAAAATAGTGCGGAGATTTGATAAATCATAATTGATACGGGGAGAAGCTGACAGGTGGAGCAGCCAGAAAGGGGGAGCAATGAGAAAGGGGGAGAGATTTTTAAATCTGACGATGCTAGAAGTGATCGATCAAATCATAGAAATCACGACAGCTGAGGATCGTGATAAAAGCAGAACAGTGGTGTTGGAATGGTGTGAGACGGTGTCCAGCTATCAACAATTGGTATCAACTTAAGAATTCACCAATTGGTATCAGTGTGGTTCAACAACTGGACTTATTTTAAGAATTGGTATCATGGTGGAATCGACAATTGGGGTCTAACATGAAGTGATTCATTGATTAACTTTACATACTACTCTTGTTTCTCACGCCGAGCATTGCTCATGTGGGCTTAGAGTACGTGTTAAGTGAATCCTTGAACACTATCACAATCGCAAGAGGCGAATGGTGGTAGCAGCTGGAAGAAGACTCAGTGAGGTATCACAGTGCAGAAAATCATCCTGAGCAAAATTGTGAAGAGTTGTCAACAAACCCAAAGGGGGAGATTGTTGGGCAAAAATCCCTCAAGGTAACATTGCAGCATTTTTGGGTTGATTGTGTTTGTTGACAAAGCAGGTTTCCATGGAGAATTGTCGAGTTCCCGAGAATTTGTTGACATTCCATGTTGACAAAGAACTTTGACAAAGGAAAGGACGATCTGGAGGCGGTACAAAAGAGCAGTACAAGGTGGCGCCGTTTTCCAGTGTTTGCCAAATTTTTGGGCCTGAAAATCGCCAATGGAAAATGGAGTGATATGTTGTTGGAAAAGGTTGAGGAGAGAGAAATGAAGGAGGTGTGCGGAACAATCAAGCGTGGCGCGCAAAACTAGAGGGTTGCGCGAAATCTTGAAGTGTGGCGCGCAAAACAGCGGGTTGCGCAAAATTGTATTTCGCGCAAAAGATGTTTCAAGGCCGAAAGCTTGAAAATCGGTAAAGGCATGAGACGCGCGCAATTTTGGAGGCGTGCGCGGAAAATTGAAGTGGCGCGCGAAATAGAGGATGAAGTATTTCGCGCAAGAGGTGTTACGAGGTCCGAAGCTCGTAAAATGGCAAAGGCATGAGGTGCGCGAAATTATGGAGCAGTGCGCGGAAAATAGTTGTGCGCGGAAGATTTGTATTTCGCGATCAAAGCCGATTACGCGCTCAAGGAGGGTTTTTCGCGCGGGGTCGATTTTGCCTATAAATATGAAGTGACCCTCCTCCATTCATAAGAGTTCAAGACATAGAAACTACCCGAGCTCTGGTGCGCGAAATTGAAGTTAGAAAGGGTGTTGCGCGTAAACTTAATCGTTTGCGCGTAAAGTCAGCAATTGCGCAGAAAGTTTGTGTTGGCGCGTAAAAGGAAGGTTGCGCGAAAAGTGGATTTCGCGCAAAGGCAGTGAATTGCGCGCAGGGCAGTTTCCAGGCTGCGCATAAAATTTGGAGGTTGCGCGAAAAAGGAATTTCGCGCAAACCATAGAAATTGCGCGCAAGACACCGTAAGGGTTGCACGTAAAAATTGAGGTTGCCCGGTACATCCGGTGCAAAGTGAGATTCATCTGCGGGTGAAAGTTGGACTTCAACAGAGCATCTACATACAGAGGAAGATGCATTCCTTCATAAAAATGAAGAGACCTATAGTTCTATAAACTGTGAGTGAATCCCTTCCAAGATCAGTGAGCTTAGGAAGAGGAAGAAGGTGATCCTCTCCACCGGCAGTGAGCCAGAGAGAGAGAAACAGGGAGTGACCCTTGGGAAAGCAGTGAGCTGACCCTAAACCTTGTATAGGCAGTGAGCCTGGGCATAGAAGTGATCTAGCCCGAACATTGTAATCCACAGCTAGTGAAGCCTAGTGGAATTTGGTACGAACCGGCAACTTGTCGGCGTATGCTCCTTGGACGTAGCCCTTAGCGGTGAACCAAGTAAAAATCTCTGTGTCTGCCTGCTTACTTTCCTGCATTGCATTCAAAGCATCATCATCAGGTAAATGAGACAAGTGATCACAGTAACCACACAAGTGCAAACAAAGTGACCCTTGTAACAAAGAGGTCAAGATCCAGTGGGGCAGAAAGAACTCAGATAAAGAATATCCATACCCTGATTCACCCCCCCTCTCAGGGTATATAGGCCCCTATTGGCCCTAACATTATTCATATCCAGAATGATATCTAGTCCTTAAACATCATTTTTAAATCATCAAATGATAATTATACTTGAATGGTTACGATGGAGAATGAATCTCATCGCGTTCGTGGAGACGGTAGTCCGTACGTACGCACGAGCGACAATATCATTCTTTTGATATTAAAATAATATATAAATGAATGGTATATCATATATACAGAATCATTAACATGTTATATTTATTATTTAAATGAGTTACACATCATTATTATACCCATCCAAATAATATTATATTGAATAACAATTACACCACGAGGTGGAGACGGTAAGCCGTACGTACGCACGTATGGTGACATGTTATTCAAAGGGTGGATAGAATACTGAATATGGTTGTACCATACTTATAATAACATCACAGTATATGTGAGATACTGGAGTTATTATTTTAGAATGGTAAGAACAAAGGAAGAAGAAGTGGAAGAAGAAATGAACTTAGAAAAGGGTGGTGAAATCATTACCTCTTCTTCGGGTTCTTCCTTTTGATTTGATCAAAAGGGCTCCTTAGGTTGGCTTTCTGATCACACTAAGGCCTCTAGGTTGTAGTGAGGGATGTTGGGAGATTATTTGGGCAGAGTTTGGCCGAACCAAAAGGCTTTGAAGGTGTGAAGAAATGAGAAGGAGGAGTGCCCTTTTATAAGAGGGGTGAGGGGCACCTTTGGAAAAGCTAGAAATATTAATTTATAATAAATTCATATTCGGTTTCTAATGGCTCCAAAGTTGACTATTCAAAGTTTGAGGTGGGGATGGGTCGAAAACAACTCATCCAATAGAATTTAGACAGGTTTGGGTACTTATATTAACCTTATCTTTAAGTATTAACTCTAAGTTAATTAGTTTCACTTTTACAATGTCTCTTTGTATTTTTATATTATATGGTTAATAAACTTACCATATACATCCAAGCGACCCCCAAGTGGTCCATTAATGATTAACCTATCATAATATAAGTCTCTTGGCCGAACCTTATATTTTTAGGAATTTAATATCAATTAAAAATATAATATTTGTTTTAAGAACTCTTTTATGTCAATTTTGACACTATTCAATAGTTGATTTTTGTGAAACTCATAACAGATTGATTACTTCGAACAAAGTCCATTATATCAATCATAATATATCATATTAGCCTAGAAAATTAGTTTAATTCATTAAAAGTTTCATATTATATTTATTTGGGTATTTATAATATCAATTATTTTAATTTTTCACTATTTTAGTAATTACTGCATCATCATTGTGTCATAAATAAAATAAATTATTTAATGTCTAAAAATTATAAATAAAATATCATTATGTAGGAAATCTTTTTATCTTTCTATTGAATATTTATAATCGAAAATCCAACATGTATAACCCTATGTAAAAATTGTTCTTCTAAAAAACTATATGCTTGTGTCATTTTTGTATTCATTTTAACTTAATTAAAATAAAGTGTCATTATCACTTACAAGTGGATCCATGGGGTCCCAAAATAGACCCAAAGATTCCCATGGTCGACCATGTATCAACCAATAGGGTTAAGACACGTTTTAGGGTAATTTAGTATTATTATAATATTATTTTTTTTAACCCTTATTTACCGGATTTACCCTTAACCATGGTAAATAAAATATTTACCGCAGTAATTATTCAAAATGTCTAAAAATAAAAGTTACCTATTTACACAATTTGAACATCCTGATTCCAAATATGGAATCCATTTTCCTAAATTCAAAACACAGAAGTGGCAGAAATTAATTTAAAATTAATTCCCGCTGTCAAAACAAAAAGCGTGTTTTTAAGAGATAATAACTATCAAAAGATTGACACTTGTTTATGTTCGGTTTAATTGTAAAATTATGTCCAATGACCAACATTATATTAAATGGTAAAAATATATTCTAAATATACTTTAAAACTACTAAAATTCATAATTTATCACTATTAATTATTTTGATTAAAAAAGTTGTTTTTAATTAAAATTTAGTAATTTTCACTATTCATCAAAATATGAAATTATCCGAAAAGTACCAAAATTTCACCTTAGGCTAAATTCGATATTCCGAGTCCAAAAATGAAGTCCATTTTCAAATATAAAATATATATAATTTCAAAAATTAGGTATTACTATTCACAACGGCTAGTTTAATTAGTTGTGGTGTGTGTTAGAACTCGAGGTTGCGTACAACACACGCTATCGCATTATTCAAAGGGAAACGTACCATAGAAGCTTGGGGTGTTACATTCTCCCCTCCTTCATATAATTGCGTCCTCTCAATTTCTAGGGTATTACTGCATAAAAAGACTCGGGTGGTTCTTCATCATAAGTTCCTCGGGTTCCCACGTTGCCTCTTCAATCTTATGATTACTCCACAAAACATTTACCAGACGCGTCGTCCGGTTTCTCAGCACTTGTTCTCTCGTATCAAGAATCTTGATGGGCTCTTCGCAATAAGACAGATCGGGTTCCAGTTCTAATTCCTCATAGGTGAGTACATGCGTCGGATCAGGCATGTATTTCCTCAATAGAGATACGTGGAACACATCGTGAACTTTGGAGAGACTTGGCGGCATTGCCAATCGGTAAGCTACAACCCCAATTCGTTCTAGAATTTCGAAAGGTCCGATGTACCTGGGACTCAATTTACCTTTCTTACCAAAACGTATGACTCCCTTCCACGGAGATACCTTCAGGAAAACATGATCACCGACTTGAAATTCCAAATCCTTCCTTCGATTATCGGCATAGCTCTTCTGCCTACTTTGAGCTGCTTTAATGTGATTTTGGATTACCTTCACCTTTTCCACCGTTTCCTCCACCAGTTCTGGGCCTACAAGTTTTCTTTCACCAACGTCATCCCAACAGGTTGGTGTACGACATCTCTTTCCGTATAACGCTTCATATGGTGCCATCTGAATACTCGAATGGAAGCTATTGTTATAGGAAAATTCTACTAGAGGTAAATATTGATCCCACATACCCTGAAAATCAAGTGAGCAAGATCTCAACATGTCTTCTAAGGTCTGAATAGTCCGTTCTGATTGTCCGTCTGTCTGAGGGTGGTAAGCAGTGCTCAAATGAAGTTCAGTATCCAGGGATTTCTGAAGACTTTTCCAAAATCTTGAAGTAAAACGGGGATCACGATCAGAAACAATCGATAGGGGTACTCCATGAAGTCTCACAACTTCATTAATGTATAGTCTTGCTAGACGTTCCAGGGGTAGATCTTCTCTTATAGCAAGAAAATGTGCTGACTTGGTAAGACGATCAACAATAACCCATATTGCATCGTTCCTTCTAGGAGTCTTTGGTAGCCCCATGACAAAGTCCATTGTAATATTGTCCCATTTCCACTCCGGTATGGGAAGAGGTTGCATGACTCCTCCAGGCTGTTGCCTTCCAGCTTTCACTTGTTGACAAACCATACATCTTGACACAAAATCAGCAATCTCCCTCTTCATGTTGTCCCACCAAAAATGTTCCTTCAAATCTCTATACATTTTGGTGCTCCCAGGGTGTATAGAGAAATTGGAACTATGAGCATCATCCAGCAATTCCCTTTTTAGATCTGGTATATCGGGAACACAAAGTCTCTTCCCGAATTTCAAAATTCCATCTTCATACACAAAGTCTCTTAATCTCCCATCATTCACAGCTTTAATCTTCTTTTGGAATTCTTCATCATCAGTCTGAGAACTCTTAATCCTTTATAGTAAAGATGGTTTGGCAACCATTTGAAAAAGCATTGATGTTTCACCTTCCCTGGTTATTCCCATGTCCATCTTCACTAGCTCCATGAAAATTGGATCCCTTTCAATTCTCATATTGTTCAAAACTCCATGGTCTTTTCTTCTCAAAGCATCTGCCACCTTGTTTGCCTTCCCTGGGTGGTAGTGTATCGTACAATCATAATCCTTGAGTAATTCAAGCCATCTCCTTTGACTCATGTTGAGTTCTTTTTGTGAGAAAATATACTTCAAACTCTTGTGATCAGTATAAATCTCACATTTTTCACCATAGAGGTAGTGCCTCCATATCTTCAAAGCAAAGATCACTGCTGCTAACTCGAGATCATGAGTAGGATAGTTTTGTTCATGAATTTTCAACCGTCGTGATGCATAGGCAATAACTCTATCATTCTGCATAAGTACACAGCCAAGTCCTTTCTTTGATGCATCACTATAAATAACGAACCCATCATTCCCCGATGGTAGAGTCAATATAGGAGCATTGACTAATCTTCTCTTCAGTTCTTCGAAACATTCTTCACACTCTTTTGTCAAAAAAAATTTAACCCCTTTACGTGTGAGCTTCGTTAATGGGTTAGCCAATCGGGCAAAATTCTGGACGAAACGTCGATAATAACCTGCCAAACCAATAAAACTACGTACCTCAGTTATACTCGTAGGTGCTGGCCATTCTTGGATTGCCTTGGTCTTAGAAGGATCAACAGAGATTCCATCTTTAGAGACAATATGGCCAAGAAAAGAAATCTCCTGAAGCCAGAATTCACACTTGCTAAACTTCCCATATAATTCATGCCTCCTCAGAGTCTTCAAGATAATGCGCAAGTGATTTTCATGATCTTCGTAGGTTTTGGAGTATACCAAGATATCATCAATAAATACAACCACAAATTCATCGAGATACTCCTTGAAAACTCTATTCATCAGATCCATGAATACAGAGGGTGCATTAGTCAATCCAAACGGCATTACAGTAAACTCGTAATGCCCGTACCTGGTTCGAAATGCTGTCTTCGGAATGTCTTCCTTCTTTACACACAACTGATGGTATCCAGATCGAAGGTCAATCTTTGAAAAGTATTGAGCTCCATGCAGTTGGTCAAATAAATCATCAATACGAGGTAGGGGATACTTGTTCTTTATCGTTATAGCATTGATCTCCCTGTAGTCGATACATAACCTCATAGATCCATCTTTCTTTTTAACAAAAAGAACAGGGGCTCCCCATGGAGAAACACTAGGGCGAATAAATCCCTTATTACTCAATTCCTCTAGTTGTTTCTTTAGTTCGACTAGCTCTACAGTGGCCATTCTATAAGGGGTCTTCGATATAGGCCTTGATCCAGGAATTAAATCAATGGAAAACTCTACTTCTCGTTCTGGAGGATGTCCAGGTAAATCTTCCGGAAATACATCTACAAACTCTTTCACAATAGGTACATCCTCTATTTGAACATTCCTTTCCTCACCGACAATTATTTTATTCTCTTCCTCCCCGATAATTGAATTAAGTTGAGCTACAGGGGGTGGATCTAAATAAGAATTAGGTGGTGACGATTCTGCTCTAAAAATAAGGTGCTCCTTATCATTATCATCAAGAATCGTAACCTCTTTCTTCTTACAATAAATCTTCGCATCATAGTCTGAAAGCCAGTCCATACCGAGGATTATATCAAACTCAATCATAGGTATGACGATGAAATCAGCAGATAAAGAAAATTTATGTGCTCTAATGGGGACTGATTCACAAAACTTTGTTGCAACGATACTTCCCTTAGGAGTTTTAACTGACAACTCCCTTATTAAATCAAATTGGAAATATCTAATTTTCTTAGCAAACTGGGAAGATATGAAACAATGTGATGATCCAGAATCAAATAATGCATTTTCTAAACTTGAGGAAACCATTAAATTACCTGCCACCACGTCTTTCGGAGCTCCTACCTCAGCAGTAGTGATAGCATAAGCCTGGCCTTGATCCCTTGGACTTTTCTGAGGTAAGTTCTCCTGACGCTTAGGACATGCATTTTCATAATGCCCCATCTCCCTGCAAATGTAGCACTGAACGTTGGTAGCTTCCTTCTTCCCCTTGCAATCATGAGCTTGGTGGCCTTTTTCACCACACTTGTAACAGACTCCCATTCCCTTCAGGCAAGCACCGGGGTGTTTCTTCCCGCACTTACCACAAGATGGATATTCAACCTTTCCCTTCTTCCCCTTATTTCCATTCCCAGATTGATCAGCAGGTCTCTTCTTCTCTTGCTTTGCTTTAACGTCATAAGACTTAGAGAATTCCTTTTCGGTCTTGATAGCACATGAGACAATGTCTTCGTACGATGAAAAGGATTGTGAGACTAATGCTCGACGGAGAAATGGTTTTAACCCATCAAAGAAACGATCAATCTTACTTCTTGGGTTGCGAATATAATCTCCAGCCTACCTCGCTAACCTTGTAAAGTTAGCCTCATACTTTGTGACATTCTCATCCTCCTTTTGTCTCAGACTCAGAAATTGCCTTTCCATATCCGCTCGATGGTCGCGAGGGAAGTATTTTTCTAAAAACAGATCTTTGAACTCCCTCCATTCCATGTTTGATACTTCATCATCTTCCTTCATGTTTTGAATCAATGACCACCATTGATCAGCATCTCCAGTGAGGCGGTAAACTGCCATGGTAACTTTTTCCCTTTCACTACTCCCCAAAGCCTGAAATATTTTCTCTAGGGAAAATATCCATTTCTCAGCTACTAAGGGATTTGTACTCCCATTGAACGTTGGTGGTTGTTGTCTCATGAATCGATCTAACATTGATCCTCCACGCTGCGGATCAGGGTGCTCCATACGGGTAAGGTTATTATTCATAACCTGAGTAAGTTGTCCCAGTACGGTGATTAGCTGATCAGCACCAGTTGCATCACCAGCCCCACTATAATTATCTTGAGCAGGAGGGCAATCCCTACATGGAGTGCGTGCATTGATACAGTTTCCATTTCTTCCACTAGGCGCCATTTCTAAACAATGGCATAAACTAGATCAGTTTATGAATCAAAATACATAATCCCATACTTATAAAACACTTAACATAAATTGAACTATCTATGGATATAATCCATAATCATAAATATGTTTTCTTTGAGGAAGTATATACTCATAAACCCTTCATAATGATTTGTAAAGAAAGTGAGAGTTATCCTAAGCATATCCCCCGGGAGTGTCGTAACCAAGAGTGCAGCAAGGCCCGTTGTCGTGCACCAGTTCCCGTTCGAGTCTAGCTCAAAGCGGTGTTTTCGGGTTTTACCCCTAGGTACATCTGTGCCAGAGCCGCCTCTACCTGCTCGTATCCAGACAGGGATTTATTGCTCGGAAAACTCACAAAGTCTCTAGAATACCAAAATTCTAGGAAGTTCTTCTATACTAATCCTCAAAGTTCATCTTAGGTCTATGTGCTCTAATCAGAGTTTATCTAAATCTAGCTTCCAAGGTTTGTACTAAACTTCCTCTGATACCAACTGTAACGCCCCGACCCCAGTTACCCAGAGTCGGTGCATTACTTACATAACATTGGCATGATCACAAGAAAGATCAAAACTCGAAAGATCGATTGGTTTAGTAGCCTTGGAAACACTAGATATATTCATAAAGTTTTACATTACATTTCAGAGTAAAAACAACTACAACAACAACATGGTCTTCATATTTCACACTCATATCCCCACATACTATCACTGCATGTCATTCATAACTTACTTCTTCACATCCTGGGAAAATAAAACATAGAAAAGGGGTGAGCTCAAATGCCCAGCAAGGATAAAAATATAGCGGAAACTTTCACAAATAATAATAAATATTTAAGGCAATGTATAACTAAAACATAAGCCTTTTAAACTTGAACATCAACATAATATGGAAAAAGTAAAATGAAATAATGCCATTTACTCATTCACATGGATATTCTACTAATCGAATAATCACATGCAAAAATCACTAACCACTTTCATAATGTTGGAATGCATAATGCCAGACTATCATAACCACATAGCCAAGGCCTCGTGCCAAGACTACAAATAAGATTTTGTCAAGGCCTTGTGCCAAGACACTAGTTTGTCTCATGAGACCTACCGATGCATCGAGGAGCTATAGCGGGCTCCACCCGTCACTTATTAAGTCCAATGCATTCCCATATGAAAAGGTTTAAACATAACATAAACATTCGTATTAAAACTAGCATATGAAATGTCAATAATTTCACCATAAACTATGAATGGTATAAAAATAGCACATCCATAGTCAAACATATCACAAAACCTTCAATACAATATAGAAGTTTTGTATCATAATAAATCAACTTCAAATAATCTTAAAATCCATCAAAGGATGTTGACATAGATGAAATCAAAATTCTTTTTAAAGAAATATCTCCTTTCATTTTGAAACCATTTAAGATCCATATAAAATAAAACATTTTCTTTGAAAATATTCTTATAAGCTTGTAAGGAAATCTTTGAAGATTTTATAACGGCGTAAAATAACCGCACCCGCCGTATAAGTTAAAAAAACATTCTTACCTCAATTCTGTCGAAAAGGTTAAAAAGGACCTTGTTTTGAAAACGACGGAAAGATTCCTTTATAAACCTCTTATAAAAAGTCAAAAAAGGGTATAAATGACTTTAACCCATATTCTTGTAAATAGTAAAAATGTTTTGAAATACATTTTTAAGAAACATGGATGTGGATGATAAAGAGATCCCAGTAGATTATTACATATAAACAACCTCGGATAATGAAGAGATTGTGAAATAACCCTTACCTTTTTCTTTTCCTTGGTTGGGGTAGGTTAACCTCCTGTATAATGGTGAAATAATTGTTATTAAATTATACAAGAATCATATATATTAATATGATATCATATATGATCTTTTAACATTGATTTGTTAATAATATCTTAGAATTATCGTCGTTTCGGGTGTTAACTTACTCATTTTCTTTATATGTTTTGTTACATAAGCCATGGTTGTTGTATCTTATTCATATCCAGAATGATATCTAGTCCTCAAACATCATTTTTAAATCATCAAATGATAATTATACTTGAATGGTTACGATGGAGAATGAATCTCATCGTGTTCGTGGAGACGGTAGTCCGTACGTACGCACGAGCGACAATATCATTCTTTTGATATTAAAATAATATATAAATGAATGGTATATCATATATACAGAATCATTAACATGTTATATTTATTATTTACATGAGTTACACATCATTATTATACCCATCCAAATAATATTATATTGAATAACAATTACACCACGACGTGGAGACGGTAAGCCGTACGTACGCACGTATGGTGACATGTTATTCAAAGGGTGGATAGAATACTGAATATGGTTGTACCATACTTATAATAACATCACAGTATATGTGAGATACTGGAGTTATTATTTTAGAATGGTAAGAACAAAGGAAGAAGAAGTGGAAGAAGAAATGAACTTAGAAAAGGGTGGTGAAATCATTACCTCTTCTTCGGGTTCTTCCTTTTGATTTGATCAAAAGGGCTCCTTAGGTTGGCTTTCTGATCAAACTAAGGCCTCTAGGTTGTAGTGAGGGATGTTGGGAGATTATTTGGGCAGAGTTTGGCCGAACCAAAAGGCTTTGAAGGTGTGAAGAAATGAGAAGGAGGAGTGCCCTTTTATAAGTGGGGTGAGGGGCACCTTTGGAAAAGCTAGAAATATTAATTTATAATAAATTCATATTCGGTTTCTAATGGCTCCAAAGTTGACTATTCAAAGTTTGAGGTGGGGATGGGTCGAAAACAACTAATCCAATAGAATTTAGACAGGTTTGGGTACTTATATTAACCTTATCTTTAAGTATTAACTCTAAGTTAATTAGTTTCACTTTTACAATGTCTCTTTGTATTTTTATATTATATGGTTAATAAACTTACCATATACATCCAAGAGACCCCCAAGTGGTCCATTAATGATTAAACTATCATAATATAAGTCTCTTGGCCGAACCTTAGATTTTTAAGAATTTAATATCAATTAATAATATAATATTTGTTTTAAGAACTCTTTTATGTCAATTTTGACACTATTCAATAGTTGATTTTTGTGAAACTCATAACAGATTGATTACTTCGAACAAAGTCCATTAAATCAATCCTAATATATCATATTAGCCTAGAAAATTAGTTTAATTCATTAAAAGTTTCATATTATATTTATTTGGGTATTTATAATATCAATTATTTTAATTTTTCACTATTTTAGTAATTACTGCATCATCATTGTGTCATAAATAAAATAAATTATTTAATGTCTAAAAATTATAAATAAAATATCATTATGTAGGAAATCTTTTTATCTTTCTAAAGAATATTTATAATCGAAAATCCAACATGTATAACCCTATGTAAAAATTGTTCTTCTAAAAAAATATATGCTTGTGTCATTTTTGTATTCATTTTAACTTAATTAAAATAAAGTGTCATTATCACTTACAAGTGGATCCATGGGGTCCCAAAATAGACCCAAAGATTCCCATGGTCGACCATGTATCAACCAATAGGGTTAAGACACGTTTTAGGGTAATTTAGTATTATTATAATATTATTTGTTTTAACCCTTATTTACCGGATTTACCCTTAACCATGGTAAATAAAATATTTACCGCAGTAATTATTCAAAATGTCTAAAAATAAAAGTTACCTATTTACACAATTTGAACATCCTGATTCCAAATATGGAATCCATTTTCCTAAATTCAAAACACAGAAGTGGCAGAAATTAATTTAAAATTAATTCCCGCTGTCAAAACAAAAAGCGTGTTTTTAAGAGATAATAACTATCAAAAGATTGACACTTGTTTATGTTCGGTTTAATTGTAAAATTATGTCCAATGACCAACATTATATTAAATGGTAAAAAAATATTCTAAATATACTTTAAAACTACTAAAATTCATAATTTATCACTATTAATTATTTTGATTAAAAAAGTTGTTTTTAATTAAAATTTAGTAATTTTCACTATTCATCAAAATATGAAAGTTATCCGAAAAGTACCAAAATTTCACCTTAGGCTAAATTCGATATTCCGAGTCCAAAAATGAAGTCAATTTTCAAATATAAAATATATATAATTTCAAAAATTAGGTATTACTATTCACAACGGCTAGTTTAATTAGTTGTGGTGTGTGCTAGAACTCGAGGTTGCGTACAACACACGCTATCACATTATTCAAAGGGAAACGTACCGTAGAAGCTTGGGGTGTTACACTAAACATCGGGACACAAAATCTGCAACTGCACGCTTCCACCCAGGCCACCAAAACAGACTCCTCAAGGATCGTTACATCTTTGTCACACTATGATGCACCACTAAAGGATAACCACCGAACTCTCTTAGGACAGTCTCACACATCTCCTAGGGAACAAAAATCCTTCCATGATATAACACTCTGTGTTGTTCATCCTCAGACCAACCATTAGGGGCCTCACCACAAACAACTTGGTCTCTCTAGAACTCCACCACATGATCCCCCAACTGGGACGGTTCCACCATTTGCACTAGGGATGACGACACCGTCATCTGAAAAAGATATCCTCTACCCCCAACTTCTCCCATATCAAGATGCAATGCTGATAATTCTTCCATTACTCTCTAGGAATCACCGGATTGAAGCAAAACATCACTAAGTGACATTCTGCTCAGTGCATTAGACACAACATTCCCTTTTCTAGGTGTATATGAAATTTCGAAGTCGTATTCTTTTATGAACTCTATCCACTGATGCTGTCGTAAGTTCAAGTCACTCTGGGAGAAAACATACCTCAAACTCTTATGATCAGCGAAAAACACGAAGCGTTCACCAATGAGGTAATGTCTCCACAACTTCAGAGAAAACACCATGGTTTCCAACTCAATATCATGTGTGGATTAGTTGTGTTCATGGGGATTCAACTGTCAAGACCCATAATAGATGATTGACCTCTGTTGCATAAGAACACAGCCTAACCCCAAATGTGATGCATCGCAGAAGACATCACACTAGACTTCTTCATCTGGAAGACAAATGAATGGAGCACTTACTAACTTCTCCTTTAGATACTCGAATGATGCCTAACACAAATCAGCCCATATGAAAGACTGATCTTTCCGGGTCAAAGTTGTCAGAGGAGTACAACCCGTGAGAAATTGGCTATGAACCTCCTGTAGTAGCCTATGAGACCAAGGAATCTTCGCTCCTCTGACACTGTTTTGGGAGCTTCCCAAGACACAAATGCTACAATCTTCGATTGATCCACAACTACTCCATGTTGGGACACAACATGCCCCGAGAAATAGACTTCTAGAGCCCAAAACTCACACTTCTACAACTTCCCGAATAGCTGATGTCGACGAAGAGCTCCCAAAATAGCTCATAGATGCTCTTCATGATCCTCTTCAGATATAAAGTACACAAGGATGTCTTCGATGAAAACTGCCACGAACTTTTCCAGGAACTCATGGAACACATCATTTATCAAACCCATGAACACTGCTTGAGCATTCTCACACAAAACGGCATTACAATGTACTCATAATTCCCAAGATGACAACGAAAAGTAGTCACAGGGATATCCTCATCTTTCACACACATCTGATGATAACGTAACCGTAATTCGATCTTTAAGAACCAACTTGCGCCCTTCAGTTGATCGAATAAATCATCAATCCATGGAATAGGATAGCGATTCTTTATTGTCACTTTGTTAAGCAACGATAATCAACACAAAACCGCAAACTTTCATCAGCCTTCTTCATGAATAGAACGGGTGCACCCCATGGGGACACACTCGATCGAACAAAACCGCACTACAACAGACCATCAAGATGTATACGCAGCTCTCGTAACTCAGAAGGCGCCATCCTATATGGAGACATAGATATTGGAGAAGCTCCTGGATGTAGATTGATCCCAAACTTGATCTCTCATCGAGGGGGTAATGCTACAACCTCTTCTGGGAAGATATCAGGGTACTCCTCTACGACCCTAGAAAATGCCATCTGATGAACCTATGAATAACTCATCATCATCTCAGAGTCCATGGACAATAAGGATGGAACACGCCTATGATCCATCAGAGGATCTCGCTCACCAAAAAACACCACTAGCACTCCTTCCGCACCTATGAAAATGGCCTTATTTCTGAAAAAATCCACGATATCCTGCACCGAATACAACCAATCCATGCTGAGGATGACATCATATGGTTATTTCCGTATATATAGAAAATCTCTCCCTGAGCGGTGTTGCCCCAACACTAGCTCATAGTCTCTACATACATCAAACAAGTTAGCTCGAACTCCAACTGGCGTAGTCAACGCCAAGGGCACTGTAAGCCTTTCTACCTCAAGTCCCAAAGCTTGGAAAAGGGTAGGTGATATGAAGGGGTGTGTCACTCTTGAATCAAACAAGGCATACACCAAGGTAGAAAACAAGAAAATGTTACCTCGAACAAAATCATGATCGTCTGGTGCTGGAGACTCTAGAGCTTAAAGATGACCATGACCGCCACCATGACCACTCTTACCCTGAAGACGTCCACCACCACGGTCTGCTCTCTGAGGATGGGGAACATCATGGGGTTGTCCTCTATCTGCCCCATCTCCCCTCCGGTGATCTAAAGCTGGTGAAATTGGAAACTGCTTCGTTGGATGGAACTGCCTCAAAGGAGGAACCAGAAGCGTAGCACCTAGTGCACGAAGACCGCTCTAAAAGGTCGGGCACTCCTTCTCCTGATGGCCATGACGAGAACAAGAAAAAGAAGCGCTGGATCCCTTGTAATAGGGATGAGAGTTGCTGCCTTCGGAGAAACGAGATGTGAAGGGCTGGGACCTAACCCCAGATGAACGGATCCTCTTATGCCTTGAAAACTGGGAACCCCGAACCACAGATCTGATTCGTGAGGAATCATGTTGATTCCCCTCTCATGAAGATCTGGTCCCGGAAAAATTCTTCTATACAACGGCTGCCCTCGCTAGCACCTTGAGATATGTCTTCAGAATAAATGGGGTGACCAAATGCTTGATATCTGGATGCAAAACCTCCTCGAAATGCCTTGCCCTGGCCTCCTCATCTGGTAAAAGTTCCAAAGCATATCGTAAAAGGTTCCAGATACGGATTCCAAACTCTCGAACACTAGAGCTCCCCTGTCGAAGGGTAAGAAGTTCCGGGTGATTGGACTCCTTTGCAGTAGAGGAAAGAAACTTGAATATAAACTTGGCTCGTAACTCCTACCATGAGATCACTGACTCCTCATGATCCTTGAGGAACAAGAACCACCACTTTCTTACTGCTCCACATAGCATCATCATAGATAGTGAAACCCAGTTCCCCTTTCGAGCATGGATCAAACTGATGCTTATCTCGACCTCCTCTAACCAGTCCTCTCTGACTACATCTGAAACGGATCCCTCTTACTTCTGTAGACTCTGGCACTAAAACTCTCAGAGTGTCTTCCTCCAAGTTTTATCGTCGTCAACCTCTACCCTGCGGCGATCTGCTAGAAAATCTTGCTAGACATTTTCTGCGCAAACCTGGCGAGTACGTCAACCTGGATCCATACTTGTAAAATAACAAACACGTAGAGATCATAAACCTGTAATGTGGATGACTCAACATTAATTAATTAATTTTTTTCTTTTATTAATTTTAGGTTAACTTATCCCAAGGTCTACCCATTCAAACACAGGCACAAAGAAGAATGCTCCATGATACATTCCAAGGTCTCTACCCTGCAACTAGTATCACCATGTTTAGTTGCCATTGTATACATAAAGGTCCGTGCCTCAGATCATAGGAGGCCCTAAACGCCTACGTCTCAGACGGTATCTAGTTATTACCTCACTTGATAAAAATCAATTACAACATTTCCCAACAAACCCATGCAACCTCACATGTGCCTAACTCCAAACTCCATCCTATCCCTCATCTTCCCTCTAATAACACACTATCATGACCCCCTCCCTACAATGTGTAACCCTCTTAGGCCGGCAATGTGAAAAGTGATATAATGACCCCCCGAGTCCCATCTCCAGTAGGCCCTGGTTTGGTGACTATCACTGAGGGTATAATAAACACACAAATGGGAGGCATTACCCTCTATGTGAACACACACGGAAGAGAGAGATAAGATAGACACCAACAAACTCCTACTCAGAACTAAAATATAAAAGAAACACAAGTACACATATTAAATTCCATGAAAAAGTACTATAACTCAAATGGAAAACTAGATATACCCAAAAGAAAGTAAAACGGCAGTGACCACAAGCCCGAACAACACCTGAAACCCCAAGCTAGTAGAACCCAACTTGATCTCTAACCTTCTCCAAGTGACTTGAAAAACAGTTCATATATACATATGGTGAGTATAATCGTATACACAGTAGGATCCTCCCTGAAGCCACTCATGAAAAAGTAACGAAAGCATGCTAAATCCCAGTGAACAACAAGTGAAACCAACTCATCACCTAAAAAGGAATACTAAGTTCCCAACCTCACCATGGCTACTCTAACAAAGTAACACATACAAGAATATAGAATATAATAAGGAATATCAAGGGTACCCCACTACTAATTCCCCACTAGTTTTCCGCTTTTCCCCAACGACATACTTCATGTGCATCTCTCTCCAAAGACTTTCCCGAACACACCTGGGCTAAGCTCCACAATCTGCACCACGTGCACCACAAATACTTTCCCACAGACACCCGGGCTAAGCACCACTCCATCATCACAACCAAAAGTAACCACGTAGTTTCTGGGAGCCACCACAGATCGCATAACATGTATCATACGTTGGGTATTATACCTCAAGTCATTACATCCCATACACTGACTAAGGATCCTCAAGCCATAACAGCCTATACACGTTACACCAATAGTAGTCCATAAGATACTATATCCAGAATATATGTTTGTGAATAACCACAAGCCATTACATCCATCTACACACATATATGGGGAAACTAACCATTGTGCCTAATGGCACTAGTATCTACCAAGAAAAGAGAGCGGGGTCAAAGGGGGTAGTTAGTCATTCACCCTCCCATCATAATGTTGGGGAAAACACCCATAGGGGTCCGAATCCCTGGGGTATCAGTTGACCTTACTGAAAAGGTGGAGTAGCGCATAGAAACTCAAAAATTACAAAATATATTATATCTCACAACCAAACTATGGGCATTACCTCGTCTTAGACACAACTGAATCTAACATCTCTCAAACTCCGAGCTGATACTTCTATGACTATGTATCTTATAAGCATACAACCATTTAAAGATACTTATTATGTTAATCCATTCCCTTTTTATCAGTTCCACTGTATGTTAATTAATTCTTCCAACACTAATTAACCATAAGCAAAACCACATTAAATTCATCAATATCACACCAAAAGTCAAATATTCCTTCAAAGTTACAACCTCGTCTTTATGTTCTAGCATCTCCATCCCCATGGGATATCATCCATTATTCAAAAATTCATTACAGAATTACTTTTCCATATTCCCAGGCATTCTAGAAAAGCATACTATTCTACTAAACACAAGGGGGATCAAAACGGTGTGTATATGTACTACTCGTCGAGTCGGCGCTGCCTATATCAAGAGCGTAGAACCATTATCCCTGGAGAGGCTAAACACATAATGCATGTGGCATACCACATGTGTCTTCACCCCTTTCGGAAGAAGGGTAAGCAAGAACAACTACCTTGATAAGTGGGGAAAAGAAAAGAAGATAAAAAACCAAAGAATCCACTAGCATCCAATAACCTCATCCATCCCATTCCATCATCCCTGGTGTCCTCCCTAGCACCCACATGCATAAACCGATACATCTCGGCACTCTAGGCGTCATCCGATACCACAACCACAAGGCCAACATGCCCCCACATATCATAACACCCATCCAGGGTCACATCACTGCACAAGCAGCATGAAAACAAACATCGCATCAGTTTGAGATCTTGGCCCTTTAACAAGGTATTCGGCCTTCAAACAGCAAGCACCAATAGATTTCAGGTTTACCAACCAACTGAATTAAACACATCATTGACATCAATTTGATTAACACCAAGTTGGAACAACATCCACAAAAAGAACAACCAGATTCATTTACATGCCTCCTTATGTTTAACAAATTAATTAAAAATTAATTTCGGCTTTATTTTATTTATCAATTTCATCAAGAGAAACATGCTAACAAGAAAGGCATATATATCACACTATCTAGAAAATCAAGAGGCAAACCGTTATCACGGAACAAAGCAACAACATGCTGTCAAACAAATTCTTTTAATCTGGTTCAAGTATTTAATTAGGTCAATTTCATTTTGATCCAAAGGCCAAATCATGATAACTCTACAATTGCACATACACAATTAGAGAAGCCACGAATGCCCTACCTCAATGGTTTTGATAGAAACCACAACGGTCGAAGAATTCCCAAGAAGACTGGGCCGATTCACCAAGGATTCTACCTAGATTTCTTTTCCTAACACAACCAAAACCAAAGATCATCATAATCGACATTCACATACTTAGATCTACCCATAATAGGCGTAGATCAAAGATCCTAAGAGAGGAGGAGGGGTAGATCTAGGTAGATCTATAAAACCATACAAAATGGATAACGTACCTCAAGAAAATGGCTTTGATTCGCGAAGAGAAGCCTCAGGATCACCTCCAAAGCACTTAGGAGTGGTTCTTCTACCTCCAGGGAAGTGTAATACTGAGTTATGGCCGATTAGGTGCTTAAACGAACCATTTAGAGGCAAAAGAGTTAAGATAAACAATTTTAGGATCTAACTTTAAGTCCTCGCACAGTTAGTCCGTATGGTTTACCAAACCGTGTGCTAGCTTCTTCCTCTTCAAACACTCCTCGCACAGTTAGGACACACGGTTTGACAACCCGTGCACTAAACGTGTGTTGGCTACTGCCTCCAACACTAACCTCGCATGGTTTGGCTACATGGTTTCACAAACCGTGCGCCTCCTATGTGAAGGCCATAACCCTTTAACATTCCTTAAAAGTCCACCCAAACAAACACCAAGTTTCCTTAACCTACCGAAACACCTCCAGCACCAAAATTTTACAAAGTAATGGACCGGGGAGGTCTGGGCCATTACAAAAGATACCTATCTAAACATTCTCATCGTTGAGAATCCAAAACCATCCTAAAGAGAAAACAAAACAGGTTCTGAACAACAACCAACCGAGATACCTCTCAAAAGAGAGCAAGCCACCATTGTAACAAAGGGAGCCATCTCATAAACATGAACGTTTCATAACCACATCAGCTACAACGATACATGGAAGGAGTTAAACATCAAACAACTCTGGGTACTGAGCACATATCTGTGATTCACGTTCCCTGGTACTATCTTCCATTCTACCGTGTCACCACAAGACATGTACTAAGGGGATGGAACGCCCATTCAACACATTCTCCTTGAGATCTTGGATCTCCACGGGTTTCTCATAAAAGGTGGCATCATCATCAACATCAATCTCTCCCCAATCGATGATGTGGGAGTCATCATGAAGATAAAGATGTAGCTGTGATACATGGAAATCTCACTCCCATGACCAAACCTTTGTTGCCCAGGATGGGGAGTCACCATTAGAAACACATAATCCCCAACATTAAACTCCAAGGGTCTCCTCCTTTGATCAACATATTATTTATAATGAACTTATGCTGCCTTCATCCTCTCACAAATCACCTGAACCATCTCTGTTGGATTCCGCACTAGTTTTAGTCAGAGAATTGCTGACTCTCCAACCCCTGTCCAGCACAACGGAGAACGGCAAGGCCGGTTATACAAGGCTTCAAACGGCACCATACCGATGGTGCAGTGGAAACTATTATTGTTGGAAAACTCCACCATGGGTAAGTGCCTCATCCATGAACCTCCAAAATCATGATCACAAGAGCACAACATGTCTTCAAGAGTCTGGATGTTTCGCTCCATTTGACCATCTGTTTGTGGATGGAAAGAAGTGTTAAGGCATAGCTGAGAACCGAGAGCATGTTGGAGACCACTCCACACCCTGGAGGTAAAAAGTGGATCTCGATCAGAAATTTTCATCCTAGGTACGCCATGATATCTCACAACCTCCTCCAGATACTTCCTTGAAAAAACGTCCACTGAACTTGACTCCTTGATTTCTATAAAGTGGGATACTTTCGTTAAACGATCCACTACCACAAAAATATAATCATAACCTCCTGGAGCTCAAGGTAAACCAGTAACAAAGTCCATTGAGATGACATCCCACTTCCACTGAGGAATCTATAATCGCTGGAAAAGACCACTAGGAACATGGTGTTCAGCCTTCACCTTCTGGCAGACTAAACATCGAGACACAAACTCCAAAACTGCACCCTTTAGCCCAATCCACCAAAACTGACTCCTCAAGGATCGGTACATCTTAGTCACACCAGGATGCACCACTAAAGAAGAACCATGGAACTCTCTGAGGACCTTCTCGTGCATCACCAAGGGAACAAAATGCCTTCCATGATACAACACTATGTGTTGTTCATCCTTAGACCAACCATCAGGGGACTCACCAGAAACAACTTGATCTCTCCAGACATCCACCTCAAGATATCCCAACTGGGACTCTTCCACCATCTGCACCAGTGATGACTACATCTTCATCTGAAAAAGATAGCATATACCACAAACTTCTCCCATATCAAGATGAAATTCTGACAGTTATTCCATTACTCTCCATGAATCACCAGATTAATGCATAGCATCACTTCGTGACTTTCAACTCAGGGAATCACCCACAATATTCCCTTTTCTAGGTGTATACAATATTTCAAAGTCGTATTCCTATTAGAACTCCATCCACTGATGTTGTTGTAAGTTCAAGTCACGCTGGGAGAAAAAATACCTCCAACTCTTATGATTACTGAAAACCACGAAGCGTTCACCAATGGGGTAATGTCTCCACAACATTAGAGCAAACATCATGGCTGCCAACTCAAGATCATGGGTGGAAGAGATGCGTTCATGGGGACGCAACTGTCGAGACCCGTATGAAACGACAGCCATCTGTTTCATAAAAGCACAGCCTAACCCCAAATGTGAAGCATTGCAGAAGACATCAAACTAAACATCATCAGCTGGAAGACAATGGACTGGAGCACATACTAATTTCTCATTTAGATACTCAAAAGCTGCCTGACATAGATCATTCTGTATGAAATCCTGATCTTCCATGGTCAATGTTGTCAAAGGAGTTGCAACCCATGAGAAATTGGCTACAAACCTCTTGTACTAGCCTGCGAGACCAAGGAAACTCTGCACCTCTGACACTGTCATGGGAGTTTTCCATGACACAACTACATCAATCATCGATGTATCCATAGCTACTCCCTGTTGGGACACATCAAGCCCTAATAAACGGACATCTCGGGCCCAAAACTCACACTTCGACAACTTCTCGAATAGCTAATGTCATTGAAAAACTCTTAAAATGGCTCGTAGATGCTCTGCATGCTCCTCTTCATATGTGGAGTACACACGGATGTCATCGATGAACACTACCATGAACTTGTCCAAGAACCCACAGAAAACAGCATTCATCAAATACATGAACACAACTAGAGAATTCGCCACACCAAACAGCATTACAACGAACTCAAAATGTCTTTGACGATAATGGAAAGCAGTCTTCCGGATATCCTCATCATTCACACGCATCTAATGATAACCTGATTGCAAGTCGATCTTTGAGAACAAACTTGTGCCCATCAGTTGATCGAATAAATAATCAATCCACGGAAGAGTATAGAGATTATTTGTTGTCACATTGTTTAAACGATGATAATCGACAAACAATTGAAAACTTTCATTGGCATTCATTACGAACAGAACTGGTGCACCTCATGGGGCACACTCGGTCGAAAAAAACCACACTGCAACAGACCATCAAACTGTATATGTAGCTCTTGTAACTCAGTAGGGGCCATCCTGTATGGAGACATAGAGATAGGAGAAGATCTTGGTTGTAGATCGATCCCAAAATCAATCTCCTGTTGAGGTGGAAATGCAACAACCTCTTCTGGGAAGACATCAGGTAACTCCTCTACGACCCTTTGAAATTCGAACTGCTGAACCTATGAAGAACTCAGCATCATCTCATCCACCATGGATGATAAGGATGGAACACGCCTATGACCCATCTGAGGATCTTGCTCATCTACAAACACCACTGGTTCTCCATCTGCACTAAAAAAATGACCTTCTTACTAAAATAATCCACGATAGAATGTACTGAATACAACCAATTCATTTCGAGGATGACATCATATGGTTGTATCCGTAAACATATGAAATGTCTCCAAGAGCAGTGTTTCCCCAACACTAGCTCACAGTCTCTACATACATAAAACAAGACAGCTTAACCTCCAACTGGCGTAGTCAACACCAAGGGAACTAGAATCCTCTCTTCCTCAAGTCCCAAAGAATGGACAAGGGTAGGTGATATGAAGGAGTGTGTCGCTCCTGAATCAAATAAGGCATACACCCAGGTAAAAAACAAGAAAAGGGTACCTCGAACGACATTCGGATCATCTGTTACTGGCAACACAAGAGAATGAAGCTAACGATGACCTCCTCCATGGCCTCTCTGACCCTTATGATAACCACCACTAAGGCCGCACTCTGCTCTCTGAGGACGGGGAGAATCCTGGGGTTTTCTTCTGCCTGCCCCATCTCCCCTCTGGTGATCTAAAGTCGGTGCAATTGGCTGCTGCTTCCTTGGCTAGAACTTCCTCAAAGGAGGAACCTAGGGCATAGCGCCCGGTGCATGATGACCCAATTTTATTTTCATTTAACCAATGATAGACCCATTTTTACCCTAACAATGATAATTATTTTTTATTATTTCACTATTCATTTTGGTTAAAAATTATGTTTATCTAATTATATAATATAAATTATTTTGATTAAAATTATTTAATTAATATTGGAAATTTCAATTATTTTAAGTGTTAGAATTATTTTTAAATTAAACTTTAAGAAGTGAGGAAAAAGATGGTTTCCAAAAAAAAATTTCATAAGTATAGAAGGTTTTAATTTCAAAATTGAATACAAAATTGATTAAAATAAAAAAAATTAGTTAAATATATATATGCATAAACTAATTTTACTTTATAACCAATTTAAAAATGTAATTTATCTATTTTATTTATTTAAATGAAAATTTATTTTCAAATAAAAATCATTATTTTTCACTATTCATAAAAAAATAAAAAAAATTAGAAAATTACCAAACATTCACCATAAGATAATTTTTATGTGATGATTTAAGAAATGAATTTTATTTTTTCAAATTACGTTTCTAAAATTGGTAAAAATGAAATTTTTATTTATTTATCTCAAGCGTGAGTAAACATTAATTTACAAAAAAATGCACATTTTCATAGAAACATATTTTTTCTGTTAAATTATTATTATTTTATTTTTAATAAATAGATAACCTGTGAATTATTATTTCAAATGTGTCAGCCATATAAGTTTAATAATATAGTTATTCCTATTCATTCCATTTAATTTAATAGCATGGTTATAACATTAAACTATGTTACACTTCATTTAAATTCAATGTTGTGGGTTCTAGAAGCGATCGAAGAGAATAAAAGTAATGAAATATATTTCTTGGGTTGTTTAAGATTGCAATTTTGTTTATCATATGATATATAATAAAATTATATTATTTTTTAATTTAGGGGGTTTTTGTGACTTAGTGGTGTCTTTGTTAGAATCAGTTTAAGGTTTAGATCACTTTACAGATTATGAGGTTATCAGCTGAGGACAATTTAAGAGTGAAATACCCCTTTTTAGGACTTTAGTGGCTGTATACTTACATGTTTAATGATATTATCATATTTTTTATTGTTTTATAAGATTTATAAATGATTGAATTTTAATCACCTTTTGACTTGATAATTGTTTTTATGTTGAGTTAATTGTGATTAATTGGGAAAAAGGTATAATAATTTTTGGGGAATATTAGTTGAGAAGTACAGATATACTTGTGGGATAAATTGTAATTTAGTGATAAATAAGTTAATCATACTTTAATATATTTTAGATATTATAGATTTTTAACTTTTATATTGATTGATATTTGATTTTATATTTTTATGTATTAATGGGAATGTTGTTTTTTAGGGACATAAGATTCCCTAAATTTTGGATTTGGAAAATAGTACGAAATATAAAGATAAATTTAGGGTTAATTATTATATATAAATTATTTTAAATTACATTAATGGGAAAAGTAAGGAAAAATTTAATTTTATGAAACCAGCCTATAATTTCACAAAATTATAGGGTTTTTTGTTTACTAATAATGACATATTTGTATGGATGAAATCATGTTGACACTAACTCCATGAACCTATGATTAAGAACCATTAGATATGATTGTTGGATTTTTACACAATCTTCAAAAATATAAAAACAAGTGGACCAAATTTCAGACATTGTTTGACACTCTCAAGGGGCAATATGTTTATGTTTCACATCCTCTTTATGAATAATAATTTTGGATCAGAATACATTAGCATATCAAAAGTCCTGACTATATATAGAATACACTTATCTATTTTAATTTGTAAAATAATCAAAAATTGTGAGGACAAAATTTAATTAAGGCGATATGATTTAATATCCATGATTCCCCATGAATAATTATATAAATTTTATTTATTAAAATATAAATATAAATTATAAATTAATTTCCTTATATTCAAAAATATAAACCAAATATTCATATACATATATATCAATAATTTTTTAGATATATATATTCGAGTATAATTTAATTTTATATATTAAAATTTTTCATTAGAAAAGGTTATCCCATAGTCTGGGTGCGGCCTATTGAATTTAGTGAGACCACATCGTATGAACTTATGATCGAAGGGAGATAGGGGCGTAATGCCTACCACTAGCCTACATGTTATCCTACATCCATTTCCTATCATTGGTATATATTCGTATATATATTTTACTATAATAATCATTCATTTTACCTATATATTTTTATAACCACATTAATATTTAATTTTATTTTCATATCATCATATTAATTTATCATTATAATCTAATGGTTAATATAATATGATACATATCTTCAAAGACAAAAAGATATAACATATTAATAGTAATACCATATGACATTTTATGTAAATCATATTAAGAATTGTTAAAATGAGTTTTAAAATAAAATCATTCATTTTCATGAATTTATAACCAAATTATATCAAATTAAAGTTCAAAATTCTTTTTATCGCATTCTATTTATATATTTTGATAATAATTGTTTTTAAATATATATGTAATATTTTTTTATAAGGAAACATCATTAAGAAATATTAATGTTATCACTTATAATAAAAGAAATATTTTTTTATTAGAAAAACTATTTTCTATATGTTATAAGATTTAATATAAAAGTAAAATTCCAAAAACATAGAATTTAAAATTGCTAAAAATAAAATAATTTTTTTAATCATCAAGTCAAAATTATCACGTTTTGAATTTATAAATGTGTATAAAGAAGTTGATATTTAGGATAACAGTAAAAAAATATATAAATTTTATGAATTTTATGAATTTTATACATTTTATGACATCATTATGATGTATTCGTGAGTAAATAATTAATAATATATTTTTATGAAAAATGTTTTATAGGATTAAAAAATCAGTTTAGAAATTTTTAGTTGAATTCATAAAATTATATTTGACATTTTGGAACAAGAATTATATTTCATCATAAAAAACTATTTTTGGTTTTTTGAATTTTATTGAGTGGTTGAAAGGTGAAATTAATTTTTCTATTAATCTGAATTTCCATTGAGACTATATTGTTTAATAATAATCCAAATAATTTATGGTAATCAATATTATTCCAAATTAGTTGGTCTGAATAAAAAAATAATTAGTATTTTACTAAGGTAAAAACACCCTCAAACTATTCCCTTATAAAATCACTTACGATACACTTCTCAAAACCAATCGTCTACCCATAATCCCTAATCTATTTCACCTAGTACCCTAAGTTACATTTTATAGTTATATAAACCATATCTTTCCAGGTTTTAAGAATGGATAAAATATTTAATTATGAGGTAACCCCAATTATATTTTTTTTGTTTTTCAATATTATTCCTTCTATTCTCCCTATCAATTATATTTTTTACCTCTATATAATATTTTAAAAAAATTATATAACATATAAATGTTACTATGATATTGTTATATATATTTTAATTCAACCGAAATACATACTCTCTCTCCCAAAATTTTGTAACATCACAATACTTGATGATATCATCCACCATCTAGGACATTTCTATTAACTCAAATAAGATGTTATATATGTATATCCACACCTAGGTTTTTAAATTTTCTTTTTCTCTTGCTCAGGTTAGGTTCTTAGTTATTTTTCTCTAGAATTAGGTGTGATTAGTTTGAATTTTGGGGTATTTTCTTTTTTCATTATTAACCTAGGGATTTCACTTAAGTCTCAACTTTTATTTTTAAGAAAATTCATTTTTTGGGAGGAAATTCACAGGTGCATTGTTGGTTCATGATTATTAGTAATTGTTCTCCTTCCCTAGGTAATCGTACAGTTGTTTCAGGTTAATGTAGTAGCTACTACATGGCTAGAATAGGATTGTGTGCCTCATCCCAGAAACCTTGTAGTATCTATCCTCCATAGAAGACTTTCTCACACAGTTCCAGTATGGTTTTACAAACTGTGCGAACTAACCATGTGGCTAAATAGGTCATTAAATTTAGGGGGTTTTATTTTCTCTATCCTAGATTTTAACCCCAAATCCCCCTATTGCTCAACTCATTTGTCCTCCCATTCATAGGTGTGCCTCCCTCCATCTCAACCTTTCCTTTGTCTTTGATTTTGGTCGATTTTGACTTGGATTCTTCAAGGATTCATAATGTAAGTCCCTTCTCCCTGGTTTTCATCTTCTTTTATAGGGTTTATCCTATTATTCCTTTGGGTTTAGGAACTAAAATAGGAAGGATCTCATATTTAGGATTAGATATTAATATTTAGGTTTGATCATGATGATTTTGGTCGGATTATTCTTTTCTGGGGTCTTATAGTGGCGTTGAAGGGGTTTCACATCATTTTTCTCAAGTTTTTTCTAATGAGGTAGGTGGTTCTGTGCCTTAGCATTGTTGGATGAATTTAATATTCCTATTTAAATTTATAAATATGTTATACTGTTTAAATTTTGGGTGAAAAGGTTAATTTTTGTGTTGATTTACATGGTATGTGATGAGAATGGATTTTATAAAGGAAATTTTATATGTTTTCTATTAGTGTTTGGGTGTATTGTTTCACAAATAATGTTTTATGAGTTTTTTGGAGGGTGTGAAACTTGTTTTTAAAGGCACATAAGGAAGAAATGAATTCGGAATAGGTTTTTAATCGAAAATGAAATACATGACATGTGGAAAATGTTGTTCACATTTGTATATTAATTGTAGATGGTTTTAAATTGCGAGGGAAACATTTTACAAAAAAATCCATGGTTTATGTATAGATTACCAAAGGGGATTATCCCATGGAATTAGTTGATCAATGGTTAGTTTCTTTGAATTTTTTTGGTGTCTCTAAAATTAAAGCGGGTTTGTTTATGAATGGTTATTTTTTTAAAGTGATAGAAATTCTTTTGTGAATGTTTTAGATTGTGTGAAATATGAACTTGAATCAAAGATCAGGGGAATCTCAGGTGTCTAGGTGAGTTGGCTACTTATATTACGCTAGATGTTATGAAAGTGGTTCATTCTGTTTTCGTCTAGCAGGATTAACACTAACTACACTAAAAAATATAAAATGATGATAGGAGACCACTAGGACATACGGGTGTCCCCTCCAAGTGCCTCGTGTAGGATTATGTTGTTAGTCGTGGTTTCTAATCCACGTTTCATAGAGGTATGAGGTTCTGGTGTACCACTTGAGGTAGATTGACCCTAGGTATTTACCACTGCTTCAAACAAGAGATATAAGTGATTTGGAACCATCCATTAGCATACAGTTGACCTTGTGAGTATTTTTTCTAAATCATTTTTATTTTAATATATGTTTCTTCAAGGAATGGTTCTATTTAAATGGTTTCATTTGAATGTGGATTTTATTAAAAATTATTTCCTGTAATTTTTTTAAGTTTTATTTTATATAAATGAGATTGTTTGATTGTATTTTAATGTTAATGATTGTAATATTTTCTTCTGGGTGACATTCTATTGGCATTTGGCTGACAACCTACATACACATTTGGGTGTATGTTGACCTTTTTTGTTAGAAGGTAAAGGCAAGGTGGATCAAGTTGTTGGTTATGGTATCTAGTGTTTTAATTTCCATATGTTAGTGGTGGTAGTTTGTGGGAGTTGTTCCTTATCTTTCACAGAGGTTCTTATCCCATTTTTGTCATCTATTTCCATTTGTAACATTTTTTTCATTGATTAAAATTTTAAACATTAAATTTTGAAATTAGTTAGGTCAAGTTTGGTTGTACATTTTTTTAGTTTTGGTTTATTTATTTGTGTTGGTTATTTTTAGTTTTAAATTTGCGGGAAATCTTTCCCTATAATTTCTTTGTCACCTAAGAACGTTTTCTGACACATGGGAATTGGGAACACCCTTTAGGACATACCATAGACTCAGTCAGGTGCCAGTTCAAGTGACGACCTGACCTAGTTTGTGACAAAATATAATTTGAGCCAGTACTCTCTTTTGGTTCATGTTTTTTGGGAAAGTGTCTTGGTTTACCGGAGCTAGGACTATCAGGTTTTTAGGTTCTGGTAACTACTATGGTCCCTGACCAGCACACCTAATGATGGGACTCAAGTCCCCAAGTGATGTTGGGTTATATCCAAGTCCTTTTATCCTTTTTGTTGTTTTTTTCTTTGGAAATTAAATGAGAGTTTGTTCAATAGTCTCAGTGATCTCACACGGCCTAGAAATCCATGTGGAGCCGGGGAAATGGCCCAAGAACACTCTTAGTGACAGTGGTGTGACTGTCATATGACCACTATATGTATACCCGAGTCACATATCAGAACTAGTATCCTCTTTAATTGTATTATGACTTTTTAGGTTTTGAAAATCCTTTAAAACCGCTTTATTGAAAATTAGAGGGAACTGAATTTTAAAAAAAATAAAATGGTTGATTTTCAATAGGTGAAAAAAATTTGTTGAGAATTATTTTGAATAAATATTTATTAAGGGTGGAATTTATCAAATATTTATGAATTTATTGGGGTTTAATATTCATAATCTAAACATGAAGTTTGGGGCAAATTAATTGTTTGTAAATCATAAATTATTTAAATGGTGGTTTTTAAAAGAAAATTAACTAAGATTTGATGAATTGTGGAAAAGTGTTTCGAATCGAGCACAATGGTGTCTAAAAATGGATTTCAATCGGATGATATGTTTTAGAAATAAATGTTGGAATTCGAAAATGAGTTTTGATCAGGTGGTTCAAAAATTCTTGAAGTGTTTTCACAAATTTGATATGGGAATTAGATTTAGAAATTATAATTTTGGGTTTAATATTTTCTTTTAGAAATTGAAAAAGGTTTTTTTTAAACTTCGATACACTCAAGAGTTACCATATACATGTGATATATGTGTAAAATGGATTTTTGAAAATTTTGGAATGAGGAAAGGCATGTGTGAGACTTTATGAGGTAACATTTGTGAATGTGTAACCCAATAATTCTATTTTATTTTCAAAATATTATTTTTGAATAAATTTCAGTGTTTTGTTAACCGGTGGTTGTGTGGTGTGTTTAATTATGATTTACAAAGGTTTCTTGCAAGGTAATATGAGTTTGGAATCTTTTATTTCATGTAAGATGTTTCGAATTTCCTTTTATCAGTTAGTTAGTTTGAGATAATCATTTGGGTGTTTTTCTAAAAAATGTTTTGCGATGCCTTTGAGTATGTTCCCTTTTTGTGCATTTAGTGCTTTGTTGTGGTATGTTTGTTTTGAAATAGATCATTTATGTTAGGTCTGTGGATTTTACTTTTTGGATTGTGTTCACCTCCCAAACAGAATTAATGATTTTTCATAGTGTGTCCATGGGTGATCCACAATTGGAATACCCTTTAGTTGCTCAAAATAAGGACTCTCTCCTTGGAATTCAGGGTTGAATCTATCTATATTATTTTTATATTAGGTGTATCCTCTCACAATAGAAGAGTTTATGTAGTAAGAATTAAAATAAAACATAGTTTCCTGATACACTTGAGTTATTAAAGGTGAAATCGAGAATCTTTAATCCTGAAGGTCATTCCTAGAAGCGGTGAATGGAATTCTAGTGGGGAAAATGGAATGTGGTATCAGTTGTTGGTGTTGGAAATTATCTTAATGGGCCTTTTGAATTTTCACTAGTTTCCTTTAAGAAAAGGGCCATTAGAAGATACTAGTGTGGTGAATATGGTCATAAGAGGATATTATTGACGTTTTTAGAAATCATATTCCATTCCGGACTCATTTTAATGTCCATTCCCTTATAATGCCATTAGTTTGACATGGTCACGTTTGGTGATGTCTTTTAGAATCGTGTCCTCTCTTAAATGGCAATGTAGATATTGTGTAATCTTTTGAGGTCTTATATTTTAACATATGTGAGTTATATTTTTAGAAAGTATGAATTCCTCTATTTCAGATTGAAGTGAATTTCGTGTATGATTCCTTACAATTATATCACTCGAAATAGAAATGAATAATGCATGTGACCCTTCTATGTCGTTGTTTTTGGGATGTTCAATGTTTTAGTAAAGTGTATCACGAGGTGTGTTGTGTCCATTGGTGTTGTCTAAATAATGATATATTTGTGTGTAGAACCAAAAGAATAATTTCTATTTGGGGGTCTTTAATACATGACTGTGAAGAAAGATATTCATAAAACCACATAGATACAACCATATATCCAGGAGTTAAGAAGCCACATAGTCAAGAACCCTCAGGGGTGTAATGAACCATGGTCTAGTGTCCACATTTTGTACAAGATATATAGATAGTCTAAGCCCCATGTATAGATTCATCATTATGAATGGTCATGTTCTTTGGAAAGTGACACAGGGACATCATTTCTATGTTTTAACCACACGAGTGAAAGAGATCACCCTTGATTGTAAAAATGTGATTTCATCCCATTTTCTTAAAACTCTAGTGGTTATGTATCACCTAATGTGAGTCTTCTCTTGATGGTACTTGTGTTAAAAGATTCGTGGATTAATCATAGTTTTCATTTGATTTTATTTGAACATTTTGATGCCCCGTGGGAGTAGTGCACCATTTGGTGTTTCCATTTAGGGGTAAGAGATTCTTTTTTCTGACCCCCAGTATTGGTAGTTTGATTTGTGTTGGATTTCCAACATCAGTCCCTGTCATTTGGGAAATAAATCTCCCATGTTGGACCATATCTGGAATCCCATTAAATATATTTTAGTTGGGGAAAAATTATAGTTCTATTGGTGGGGAGTCCCAACTAGGGCCTCACTAAGTTTCTGTTAAAGTAAGTCATTCTTATTCTACTCTATAAGGTGGGGAGTTTTCTTAGGCCTCCCTGTGTTAAGAATACAATTATGTTTCTGGTGTTGGATGGGTAGTTGATTTTCTCATTCATAGATATCTTATTTCTAGTCCCCGTAGTGAGAATGTGTTGGTATTAGAGCATATCTAATAGTTTTATGAGAATAATTATTCGGAGGTATTTATTGAAGTGTGGTTAGAGTTTCATTGGTTGTGGTAAGTGAAGTGAGTTTCATTTAGTAATGTATGGGGTATTTTATATAAAGATTTTGGTTTTCACATAGTGATTTTTCCATCCCATTGATCGATAAACTAGAGTTGTTTTTACTTTTGAGGGCAGGTGGGACGTAGCTGGGGGTCCATTTTGGTCTCTCGAGTTCTACTTGTAATCCTATTTTTCTACTGGTAGATTCCATGTACTCTTATTCATTTATCATTTTATGGGAATCACCTTTGGTTGTAAATAATCACTAGTTCTTTTATCAAAAAAACTTTTGGATTCATTTCTAGGGGATTAAATTGTTATTGCGGAGAGAATTTCCACACCGTAGTTTTTAAATTTACTTTTGTTCTAGCTCAGGTTAGCTTGTTAGTTATTTATTCTCTAGAACTGGGTGTGCATAGATTCAATTTTTTTGGTATTTTACATTATTAATTTTTTACATCATGATTAACCTTTAGTTTCACCATTATTTTTCCATAAAGAGGATGTTTTTGGTTGGACAGTCAATGGCACAAGATTAGCTCAAAATTAGAAGTAAATGTATACCTTACCCATGTAATCATGTGGTAGCTGTAAGTCGAGACAGTAGTTACTACATGGCCATCACACGATCGTGTACCTAATCCTATAAAACATGTGGTTGGTGTCCTCCTTAGCATAGGTGGTTTCCCAGTCTCCACATAGTTTTACAAACTGTGCGGACTAACTATGCAGATAGCCAGCTCATAAAAATTTGGAGGTTTCATTTTATCTGTCCCCAATTTTAACCACATATCACCCTATTTCTCGACCTATTTGGCCTCCCATCCATTGGATAACCTCCCTCTATCTCCTCCTCTCCTGGATCATCAGGTTTTGGGTGATTTTGACTCAGATTCATCCATTATTCATCAAATACACCCTTTTCCCCTGGTTGTCCTCCTTTTTTCTTTGGTTTTGCTTCTTATTTCTTGTGGTTGTGGTTCTCCAATAGGTTGGGTGTCACATTCAGGGTTATATCTCAATATTTTGGGTTTGATATTGAATTTCTTGGTCAGATACTATCATTATAGGTTCTTGTGGTGGTGCATATAGTGTTTCACATCATTTTTTGAATGATTCTATTCATAAGGTAGGTGGTTAACTGGCCTTGAATTAGTAGATGTATTTATTATTAATTATTAAATATATAAATATTTTATATGGTTTAAATTTGGGTTGACAATGTTAATTGTTATGTGGTGTGGCATTCTATGTAATGGGAATGTATTTTATAATGGAATTTGTTTATGTTTTTTATGAGTGTTTTGGTGTGGTGATTCATGAAAATGTTTTAGGGGTTGTTTGGTGGGTGAAAAAAAAAATTATTAATTGAACATAAGGTGTGAATGAATTTTGAAAATATTTTTTAAGGAAAATAAAATAGTTGGCATGCTGAACTAGATTCTCCATTTTCAATATGAAATGTAGATGTATTAAAATGGTGTGATGAATGCTTTCAAATTTTCCTTGGTTTATGTAAGGATTTATAAAGGGGCTTATCCCATGAAATTGGTTGATCAATTGTATGTATAATATAGAAATATTTTTTGTGTGTGTAAAATTAAAGGGGGTTTGTTAATGAATTATTTTTTTCTTGAAAAAACTAACATTGTGATGTGAATGTGGTGGCCTATGTGAAATGTGAACTAGAACTCAAACACAAGGGAATCCTAGGTATCTAGGTGGGATGGTCTGTTATAGAATGCTAGATGTTTAAATATTTGGTTTCTCTTAGTTTTTTATATCTAGATTTATTCATACAACAATATCTAAAAAATAATGATGATAGGAGACCACTAGACAATTGGGGTGTCCCCTTATAGTGGCTCATTCATGAGAACACTTTTAGTCAGGGTTTCTAAACCACATATCACTGAGGTACAAGGTTCTAGTGACCCACTCAAAATATATTTACCCAAGGGATTTCCCCATGGTGCTCACTTTAGATTTATGTGATATTGTACCATCCTCCACCATACAATGGACCTTGAGTGTATTGTTTTATAAATAATTTTTATTTTAATAAATGTTTCTTAAATGGATTATTCTCCTTAAATTGGTTCCTTTGAAAGTGGTTTTCCTTAATAAATATTTTCCTTGAAATTATTCGATGTTTTATTTTAAATAAATGAGGATGTTGGATTGTCTTTGAATGTTAAATCATGGTATATTTTAATCTGGGTAGAATCCAACATGGCATTGCCTCACACCCTACACACACCTTGGGGTGTTTATAGAACTTGTTTGTTGGAAGGTAGAGGCAAGGTGCATCTTATTGGTGGTATTCGTTTCTAGTGTTTTTCATGTTATATGTTTTCGGTGCATCATGAGGGTCGTGTCCCTTATGTTGTGTGGAGGTTCTTGGGTTGTTCCTATCTTATATTTTCAATTGTAACATTTTGATCTTTGATTTAAATTGTATACCTTAAAATGGAAATTTTATATGTTATGTTTGTTTATAATTTTTTCAGTTTTCGGTTTATTTATTTTGGTTGGTTTTTTACAGTTTAAAATTTGGGTTAAACAATTACCATGATTTATATTGGTATCCAAGAACTTTTTCTAGCCCATAGGGATTGGGAACTTCCATGGGGCCATGAAACAGACAGGGTTGGGTGCCCCTTCGGATGACAATGCTTCCTAGTTTGTGACATGTCTTGGTAGTTTAAATTTATAAATATATATATATATATATTAATACATTCTAAGATTATTTAAATAATTTTATAATAATGATAAATTAAAACTAATCAAAATGATGAAAATAAGTAAAATAGATAATTTAATAGAAGTCATGTCTTCAATCCTTTCTTTCATCAAATGAGATAATTATAGAAAAATTATAATTATTATAATTAATAAATAATGAAAAAATGAAAAAAATTGTTTTCATGTTATAATTAAAATAGGTTTATTATATTGGTGGCATAAACATGATGAAATAAAGGGAGACCTATGGTAAGGGTTATTTTTCTCAATTTCCATATCTTGGGACATAATTAAAATTATACACCTATTATTCTTTTACATGATCTAATTACTAACAATTGAATTCTATTTTATCATAAACCACCTTATGTTCATGTGGTATTAAATTCCAGATTAACATATCATTCAATGTAATTTTTATTCATTACCAAACCCATGAAGGGAATCTGGAACCCAACTTTTTATTTTTTTTATTCATCACCTATTTCATTATCAATATATATCTCAATAAATTACTTTTTCCTTTTAAAAATATGATTTTGTAATTATAGTTATTCTCCTTTACCTTTTATATTTTTTTTGATATTCTTATCATTTTGTATCCCTTTGTACTATTTATTAAATTCAAAAACAATAAATATTATAATGAAATTTTTTTACTACCATCATCTATAAGTTTTTCATTTATTAAAGGTTATTATTTAAAAAAATTATTGAAAAATTTTATTATTAAAATAAATTTTTGAAAGTATTTATTCTTCCTTTTAAAATGAATTATAAATGTTACACAGTTCATTGTTTATACGAAATCATCAAAAATCCATGAAAATGACTTTCCATATATTTATTACATTTTCCTCTCTATTTTTATCAGGATTTAATTTAAAATTATTTCTATCAATTATAATTTTTAATAATGATTCATTATATTTAAAACATATATTTTTTTATTTATTTTCACATATAAAATTTATTTTTTCCATTTATATCAATGTTTCTTACAACTGGGAAATTATTTTTTTAAAACAAATTATATTTCCTTTATTCGTCTAAATGGTTTTCATCTCTATAAATAACTCTTTTATATTCCACTCTGTGTAATAGTTTTTTTCCTATATTTTCATTTTTTACAGAGATGAATAATTTTTTTAAATAATCCTTTGATTTAATATTGATGTTTTTAACTATACATGACGTGATGGAATTGAGAATCATATAAGAGAAATGGACTACACTCCCATTATCTTAAATATTCACCCACTAAACTTAAACATTGATGTTACTAAATGCCTCAATTTTATGAATACACAATGTTTCATTCTTTTTTTTGAAGGGTTTTTATCTATATACCATTACATTGATTAACAGAGGAAATTATTGACTATACTCTATTTCATTTGTATATTCGGTGTAAAAAAACATAAACATTGTTAATGTTATTGATGTGTTATTTCATATAGAGTTACATGATTTCATATTAAACCATTTTAATTAATATTGGTATATTTTTTTATATAATTAAAATATTTATATTAATAAAGGATGATTATGGTGTACCTTATCTCAAAAAAATGTTCTATATTTTCCATTGTGAATTCAATGTTTTCCACTATTTTGATGAACCCAACCAATTTCTGATGATCCAACGATGGTGAAACCTGGTCCCTCTCTAGGCTCAAAACCTCCTACCACTACACCTACTCCTTACCATCCTTCTGATACTTGATCTTATTGTCTAGATCCTCCCCTAGGAATATTAGTGAAATATGTTCTTCTCAATCCCTTCCCTGCGTCTCCAGAGTTCTTGGAAGTACCTCTAAACTCCCATGTTTTAGGATAAATGTATGGGATCCCCATGCTCTCCTGTTTGTCCGCAATGTTTGAAGATTCATAGATGCGCCTTTAGTGGACCATTTTGGATCATTCTAGGTATGAATAAGATTTATTATAATTATTTTAGAACTTTGTAAACTCCTATGGATTTTGGTGACCTCCTAGAGTTTCAAAGTTAAAAAATAAAACCTTATCCAGGGTTCTAGACTCCCACATTGATTTTATCTAGGCCTAGGCTAGAATCCAATATTGATGAACTGATGGTGATTTCACCTCCCTTTTTAGTCTCCATTGGCATATCATGGTACAGATTCTCTCAATTATATGGTGTGGATTAAACTTTTAGGACTCCCAATTCACTTCCAAAGAACTTTTTTCCTAGAGAATACAACTGTCTTGTTTAGATATTTTCTACATGCACACAATCAAACACTCTGGATTCAAGAATCATCATCCACCTATATTTTTGTGGTCGTGGTCTTATCTATCCCTTGTCTATCTATGTTTCTTCTCTAGGTTGAGGGATCCATGTAATTGAGGCAATCTATTATTTATTTCTAAAATCCTCATTTCATCACATCATGTCATATCCACATCCACATATAGTCATCTTACAAACTTCTTCACTCAACATCATTCCCATCAATTCACCTTGTAGAATTTATGGATCTTGTCAAAGAACCAACTCATCCTTTCGATAGAGTGACCTTTATGACCAGTGGGAAGAGATTTGATTATTATTTCCATCATTACTAAACAACCTCTCTACAATATCCTACCACAAGAGTCTGATGTTTACCTGGGATCCCCATGCATGGTCCATGCCCCTTATCTCTTATAACCTTATCCCTCAATGTCCATCATTCCTCCAGTCAATCCCTTTTACCATTCTAGGATGATATCCAATTTGAATGATATTTCATATCTCATATCCTTGAATGTATTTTATATTCCTCATGACCCAGGATCATTGATGGGATACCCAATTACATTTTATATCTAATAAAATTTATTATTTTAGGTACATGATAGTGAGACTCATCTCTTTCTAGTACAAGAAATCACTCTAGTAGTTTCTCACATTATGGAGTTAGTTTCCTGGTCTTCAACCACCCTAGTCACGGCTACAAATGGTTTGTGCACTAGATCACAAGAAAATAATTTTACTTCCCTTTCCAATTATCATTGTAAATGACTTCATTTACATAGGTCTAGTGTTAGGTTCCTAATATTTCTATTATCTCAGTTATCATTTGGAACTTCTATGGATTCGGAGCCTGGGTTAATAAAAACCTACTATCACATGAGGTTTCTAAATATAATTCACCTCTTTTGGTGGTATTGTAACAAAGACAATGTAGCTCCAAAATTGGATAGTTATTAAAAATATTTGGTATGTGGACCTCCATGAACAGATCACCCGATAAGTACCGCATTTGGTTTTTTTGGAAATCCTCTATCTTTATGGAAAACTGAGAAACTTATAATTAGTATATTTCTGTTTGTATCCATGATGGATACATTAATATTTTCTTATTGTTTTCATATCCTAAGCATGATCCTAAAATTAGAGATTAGTTATGGAGGTACCTTTGATACTTCATACTGAGGTCCCTGATGTGTATGGTTAGAGGAGACTTCAAAATCGAATAGATATATTAGAAAATAATGGTTGAGGATTCATTCCTCACAGGTACCAAATAAAATTCTTGTCATTATTATCATATTAGGTCCAATTAGTCCTTGGATTTTTCGGTTACAAATAAAACTAGTGTAACAACCAAATAGGTAGTCAATGAACATGGGTCAGCTTGGCCATTTCCCTTCCAACCAACAAGCCAAATATTCTATTCCTAATATGGTGTTTACCCACTTGGTATGTGAATTTTTTGATTACTAAACACTCTTTAATAACCTTAATTCTAGTATCATGGTTCATGGTTGAATTTTATTTTGCAACTAGGGGCCTCAACAACAAAACCTTCTCCCAATGGTTCATGGATCCTTAATAAAACCTATTCAATGAAGATTATGAATATACTTTCACAACAAGCATCATAGGATGAAAAAAATAACATTAAACATGGATTAATTACCTTCTATATTCCAACTGAAACTTATACTCTATAAATACTAAGATCAAAGAAGAAGAATCTAGTCTGGAAGAGACATCGGAGGAGGAATCATTTGTGTCTCTTGGACTAAAAAAGATTCATCGCAATGAGATGATTCATGAACCTAATATTTTTCTTTGAAAAATTCCTAGAGACACATGGTTATCAGAACGGAATCACAACTCTACTTTCTTCTATGAATGTTTGAATTAGAAGTAGCGTGTAAGTGTCACAAATATTCATCATGATGTCAACTCCTTCCCTAGTGTCAAGATGGTGATCGGTGGTATGGTGTGATCTCATTTTATTTTCATTATCTATGAATCTAAACCATCCATGAAGGTGGGGTACCCCAGTGGCCCAAAAAATATCTTCATCTCTGTCCCATGAGTGGTATCTTCTTTAGACAATAATATCTTTGAATCTACATTGAATGAGGGGGAGGCATGGGATATAATTTTTACACTTAAATAGAATATCTCTCTATCCATAGATGGATGAACATGGTCTTTATATGTTAGATACTAGGATATCATCAAGAATGATCTAGACAAATACATATGAGACTTTTTTTGGGTGGTTCTCTTCCTCAGTTTTCTTTTAACCAACACTATAGTCCTAATTCCAAAAATGAAAGATACATATTCTATAAGAACATAAAGACCTATTAGGAATTTTAATTAATAATTTTTTAAAAATACCTCATTAATAGAAGAATCAACAACTTTATCCATAACTGAGTTTTAGTGAATAATTATACCTTCCTCAATGGAAGAAAGAATCAAGGAGACAAAGATATTTCACATAAAATGGTTAGTGAAATAAACAACATGGTGGTTAGATCCAATATTATTGTCAATGTTGATATGGAAAATGGATATGATCAACATTAATTGGATTTTATTCCATGTATAATGATATAGGTGGGGTTATTTTATTGGGTTATGGATTTTTTCTTGCATTGCTATTGGTCACACATGTTCAATATTATGTTCATGTGAAGGAAATGTGGATTTATAAAATCTTTGAGGGGACTAAAGAATGGGGACCCCATTTCTCATAGAGTTTTCACTTTTGTTCCTCATACTCCCATTAGATTCATAAATTCATATATGTAGTGTGGATTGATCTCTCCATTCCACAACAGAGCTCACTCAATAGGGGGTTCCCATATTTTCATTGATGAATATATGGTATTCGTTATCAATGGATTAAGCCCAAAAGTTAGTAGCCTAAAAAATGAAACAAACAAATTTATAATGGAGCGGTAATGTATCAACCTGGAAAAAAGTGGTGTGTTTTTCATTCCTCATGTACATATAGGTGAATGAAAAACATTGATTCCATACATTGAATGCATTGGAAAACCATTTCCATGGAATACCTGGGGGATCCTCTTAATCTAGGTAGATTTTAGATCAACCAAATTTAAACTCATCTCAATAGAATAACCAATCGTATAACCATTGTAAAAATTATTATCATTCCTTTGGTAGGACAATAACTCTTTTCAACTATGTGGTTTCATCCATTCCCATGTATATCTAATCAGTGTTCAAGGTTCCAAAGATTATTACTAATAATATCATGAACCTATTATGCACATCGATTTGTGATTCCCATAGGGGTAGTAGATTTCACTAGGCCTCCAAGAATAAAAATTATAGATTGGAAGAGTAGGAAGGATACAAATTTGTGACATAAAGGAAGTTTCATATTACCGCTAGAGAAAACTAGCATGGTATGTAATTTAAGGGAGGTCCCCCTAGAGAATGTTATTCACTATAATTAATGGAAATTTTTTAAGAACACATAGAGTCCACCCCTCCCCCTTGTTTAATTCCTTACAGTGAAATATTTTAATCCTACAATAGAACTCTCAGAGTATTCTATGTTCTAGGGATATTATTTTTTGTTATGGAAATTCGGTGGGGATGTTTTTTATATCTATTGGATTCCAAACCCCTAAATAGACTTTCAATCAATCCAGAAGTCACCCTTAATTCATTCAACATATATTTTATCCCTCCCAGAAAATCATTTTTTATTCATATCAAAATAGAGGATTTCCATGATAAGGTCTCTATCATGGGATGCTCGTGATAATTTGAAAATGAGTGCTTCCCACTAACATAAAATCCCATGGTAAATTAGTTTTCCTCACATCTAAAAGATCTTGTTTCTCGATTCACAAAGAAGAAACCACCCTAAATCTCTTTTGTCATAGAGAGTTGGAGAAACTTGTGGGGATCACATGGGGAGTTCATTGGTTTTCCTAAAGTAGTGTAGTCATTTAATGGATTAATTTTACGTAGTGTAAATAGTATTAAATGCGAAAAACGTAAAACGAGTGATTGGGTGCTTCTCATGGAACCTGGGTTTTGGTGCATCTAAAGGGATAGGAACCAGTACTACCACAATGGCCCTTTCTTGACTGTCCATGCCTTCATGGTGATGACTAACTGTCCTTTAATTGATTCTGCACATTTTCTCATTGATGATGAGGATGAATAATCTCCCAAAATATAGTTTGATCATGGACACTCTACTAGTAGCCGACATCCTTCATTGTCTGAGTACGAATTCCCCACACCTTGGGTATAAGATTAATATTTATTGCTCATTAACCTAAGGTTATTTGTGGGGGGAGGGGTGTTTTTCATGATTTAATATGTTATTTTTTGTTTTCATTCAGTTTTTTCTTTGGGAGTGGTGAATATTTTGTGGAATAAGGAACATCAATGCTCCACGGTCTTGAATTTTGCCATATAATTAAAATATCTTTATCATTAGTGGAGAAATACTCTAAGATCCTATAGAACTCCCCTAAATACCTATATTCTACCCATGGAAACATTATCTATCTTATCCAAAAATGTAATTCCCTCTTGACTAATGTCTTCGATCTTATCCATAATTGGTGTGAATAGATTAATGTGGTGGGATTTCTACTATTAAAGCCCTATAAGGATTTCCCTTTCATGGATTTTTATAGTACTATATGCATTCCCCCAGGAGGTGTGGCCTTTTTTATCACAGATTACATTGGACTCCATTTTTACCAGGCCCTATCATTGTTTTCTCAAGTAACACTCTCTTCATTAATAAAAATTATATAGTTGTGGTAGAAAAATTATTCAAATAATTATGTATTTTTTTCTTTATGGGATAAAAATATTACTATACATATTATTAATTCATGGGTGGGACTAGAATTATATATCCCTCCACCATATTTTTTAACATTTTATATCTCATTAGATAATATGTTACAGACTAGTAAGTAAAACCCAATCTTCTATGGTACCCTATCTACTATGTGATGATGGTATTGGATGAAATACTTGACATATGATTAACATGTCATGATTTATATTATTTTATAATTCTATGGTTTCCATGATGCTAAGATATCTACTTATTTATGATAAAATAATTTTGTTATTATTTCTATATTATGATATTTATTTTACAAGGTATGATTCTTTTACACTAGGTAATTATGCAATGATTTTTTATAATATGAACATGTTTATGTTATATTAAATTATGATCATCGATTATTATTGACTATATTTTCTATAACTAAGTGCTTTAGCTCACCCATTATTATGTATCTATTTCCCAATGTTATAAATAACATTATAAGGTATTATGGGTTTTTAAAGGTATAATGTGTGGAGAATGTTTTGAGATATATTTATGACATAATGTAAAATTTGGAATACTTAATTTAATGGTAAAATTATCATTATATAAGAATTATATTTATTTTTTTAGGTTATTAGTTTTCTAAATTATGTAAAAATATAAACAAAAAATGGTATTGGGTATGTAACTCACTCAAAATGTTTTATTTATATTATTGTTATTTATTATTATTTTGGGATCACATCAGTTGGTATAAAATATAAACTATAAAAAATAACATTTTTAACAATAGATTTGGTAATGTGGGGCTTGAGTGGTTTAGAAAATGTTTGAATACAAAACTCAGTACTTTTTTTGGTAGAGTTTGTACTTGTAACCAGGTTTTTACCAGGGAAATTGGACCAGGTATAAAACCTTACCTGAGATTCATCTTAATAATAAAATATAATTTATGTGTGAGTGGAATAAGAAATACCATGCAATGGGGGAATAGTTATTCATAATGGAGGAACATTTATTCACAATGGGGGAATAATTATTGACAATGGACTTGAACCTATATAATTAAATCTTATTTTCCTTGTTGTCTTATTTACTTCTTATTTTACATTAATTTAATCATAATGGGAGATGTGAGTGTGAGATCCATTAACTAAATAGGTGAAGAGGTAAAATGAATAGGATTAATTTATAAAATTTAAACAATAATATTACCCCCTTTTAGTATGTTTTCATTTGTCTTAGTTGAATGTGTCTTGATATCTTAAATGTTTTTATGATTTTTTTAAATAAAAATAGTTAGAAACGTTATATTTAGTTATCAAATTGATCATGAAGTATTTTTTTTAAATATTATTAAAATGATGATGAAGAACATAAAAATAATTCTATGTTGGAAAAAAATCCATTTACATTATAACATTTTATGTGTAGAAGTGTAAGAATATGAATAATTCTTAAACAAGTTGAAAATATGGAATATGATTCTTAAACCTCATCATTGTTCAAGATTAGTTTAATTATAGGTGTTATCAATTAATGTATTTTAGAGGCATCTAATTATCAGATGATCATATATATATATATATATCTATCTAAGGAATTAAATAATGATTTGATGACTTTTTAAAATCCTAAACTAAATACAATATAAAGAATTCGACCAGTATTTCATTTTGGATATGATGTTTTCTTGGAGTGGGGTGAACCACTATGAAATGGGAGTTGGATCATTTATAGTTTTTTATGTTATGATTTAGAAATAAATATTTGTTATATCTGATGATATCATCCTCTCTAATCAAAATAATATCCTTAGATGAGTGGAAAAAATAAATGTAACATACATAATATACAATTATTTACAATATTTGGTCCCAAAGTTGGTAACTAGTCCTTTTTGGGATTATTTTCAATCTAGGATTCATATTTCCCAATTGAATAAATGACCAATTAAATGTGGTGAGTATATGTTTCATTATCTACTCAAAGGTGTTTTCAAAAACCAAAATCCCATTGAGTATTAATTTGACTATCAACAGTGTACAAAGTAAAACGGAACTGGGCTAGCCAGATTTCTTTAGATTTAGAGTTAATTTATCCATATATGATTATATTACTCTTAAGCCTTAAAATAAACAAAATTAATATTTTATCACCATTTCCAGATCATTGAACTCTGAAATTTACTATTTAACACAAATCATTCATCCTTTCCCAATACTTCGTGAACCTCAATATACTTCTTGTCAATCTCATATCACTAAATTCTTGGCCTCTATATTTTTTAATTGACTCTATATAATTAGTTTCTCTTAGTATATAATTCCTTATATTTTTTTAATCATTTAATATTCCCTTTTATCATGAATTTCAAAATAATCCCCAATTAATTAAATTAATAAAATCACGAACCAACTCATTTCCTAAAATATTCATATAACTAATTTTTAATCCATGATCTTCAATTAACTCCCCATTAAACTATTCATTTGGGTATATCCCCAATGATCCTTATATCAATTACCAAAAACACCCATATGATCATATTATATGATTTAATAAAAATACCAGAGTACTTCTTTATCATTGATCAATGAATTGATTTTCAAATATTTTAATTTTAGAACCCTAGAAGGATTATGCAATAGTTTCTTCTTTTAATTTCCCAAAAACACTTCCTGAATCATAACATACTCATCACCCTGAAATTATTATATTGATGAACAAAAAAACATCATCCCATCTAACATCTAGATTTATCTTTGAAAATTTAGTCATCATTCCAAATAATGCTAACTATAAAAACTTATACATCTCAATATGAATCATGGACCCTAGTTAGATTTTTTTAAATTTTCTCAACAATTGATCAATGTATATCATATTATAATCCATATGTGTTGTTAAAAGGGTTTTTTCCTTAATAATATTTTTATATAGTTACATATAGTTTAATCAAAATATTTTAAAAAATATATGTATGAACCCAAATATCCTACGTAGCACATATGATTTTTGATTTGGATATATAACCATCATTTTATGAAAGAAAATTATGTGTGATCAATAAAAATTATGAATCTTTTTAATCCTTTGAAATTTTCATATTTCTCTACCTCCATTTCTAGTTATATTATATCTAGTGAACTATCTTATGCACCAAATATCTTTTTCGATTTTATACCTTAGCTCAGATAAGTATATTACATATCATAAAAAAATATGTTATAATCGTAGGGGGATCATATGTTTTTCCAACTTAATAATTTTGAGAAATAATTATACATATTTGAAGAATATATTATATATCATATGAATATTATGTATAAAAGGAGGTACACTAATTCATTTTCTAGTTTCTTTACCCAATATATCATTGAAAAAAATGAAACCTAAAACTTAAAGAGAACTCACAAATACATCACAAATAAACTCATATTCATTTAAAACTATCTCTTAAAACATCATTTCACATAAAACATTCCAATATCTTCTCAAAATTTAAAAGTATTTATCAACAAATTCCAATTATTCTCTTGATTTTCTTATCAAAATACAATCCTTTAACAATTCTAATAAGATCTTAATTCAACCCCATTAAATTTATTGTTAAATACAAAAAATATCTATAATGTTTTACTCAAATATTCCCCAAATAAATTCCCTTGCTCAAGAGAGGTTTATTGATAGCACACTACCATATATATTTTTTCAATATAATTATAGATCCACGTGATAAGAAATTCATGAACTATTGATTGAGATGTTCTTCCACTTAGTCTATGTTCTTATCTATCATTTCTCCCTCATATATATAATATCCACTAAATAAGATTAAAAATATATAATGAATGATTTTTACTACTCTCCTACATGGAAATAAAAATATATATCAATGTAGCGATTCTTCCCACACATCCTCATTGAGAGGGGTTGTCTAAAATTGATGTTTTATCCTTAACATAAAAAACACTATGTTGGAATTAATTTTGTTAACACACCAATAATATTGTATTCTGGAAACATATTCTATATTCAAATCCAAATTTGTCACTTTTTACTTTATTAAATGAAATTTAATTTAATAAAGCTTATTGTTGGGATACTGGAAAATATTATTTGATAGATACGTAGTGAATCGATTCCCATAATAAATCACCAATGGATTCTGAACATCTAATTTCAGATATTCTAATTGATCATTTATCAAAAAAATTTATTGAAATAATTAGTCAAAAATACATATTATAACTTTTTTATGCTCAAATCCACAGAATTATTATTTTTTACTATGTTAGTTTACAGTGATTTCACATAAAACAATTCCACCTAATATGTTTTTCGTATCATTTTAATTACAAACCTGATATATATCAATGAAAATAATATTTAGTTATGTAGTATTTATATAAATATTGAAAAAATTCAGCATACCATTGATATATATGGGAACACTCTTTGTTGCCTATATCTAAGAATCTTTTTATTAGTTTTATATCTTTCCTAAAGAATCACCATATATAAAATGTCTAGTCTTTCTTTTATAAGATAAAATAAACATATAATGATTCTCCTAATTCATTTTTGATTCATTCTCATTAAATCATTATCTTTAGTCTTTCTCATTACAATAGTGAGAGTTGTTGATACGTCTTTAAAATACATGATAAAATATTGCATGAATAATTCAATAGAATAATTTCATTGTTACAAAATTATGTATTTTTATTTGTATATAATATATACTAATATAAAGTAACTCATTTTACCCTTCATTGACATCTAAAAATACATCTTCATTTATTTTTGAAATTCCTCACATGTTGTGTAATTTTCACTATTAAATATTATGTTATCAATATTAACTATGAAAATCAGAGTTCCTAGAATCATATTATTCACATATTAATTATTATCATCCTCCCATTTTTTTAAACACTATTTTTCTCAAACTACCATACAAATTTTGATTACAAGTCACTATGGGATTGGTTATCCTATATAGTGTATTTTTTAACCTAATTACTTATATTATATCATTGTAATTAATAAATATTACTTGTCTTTAAATAAATAATTATTCATCTATATATCTTTTAAAAACTATAGACTTTACTTCTACCAGATAACCCATGTAATTCATCAGTGATTTAATTGAATGAAAAAATGATTAATTCAAGTCATAAAATTTGAGTCAAAGTATATTCAAAGTTAATAAATTCTATATTTGAATGAAATTTTTGATATTATATACTTTTTTATGACACCTTACCCCTATTATTTAGTTTCTTTATAAATACCCACTTTTTACTGAAAACATTTTTTAATCCAGGTCAATAAACTTGCTCCCATTTGGGATAAAATTCAATTTTATCAAGATCTTCATTCACATATTTTATATTATATTTATATTTAACTACTTTTAATATTAATTATGTATTATTCATTGAAATGATATTTATTTTATTTTTAATTCTTAATATTCTTCTTCATTTAACATGATCCACTTGACTTCTAATAATATTTTTCAACTTCAATATGTTTCTTCTACTTCTGATGTTTTTGCTAGTCATTTTCAGTATCATCATCCTCAATATTTTATTCTTTTGAATCAAAAGTAATATTAAATATTTTTTTAATCATATTCTTCATTTTGTTTACTATATTTATTTATTTAATATAGTTTAACATTTTAAATTTGAATTTCATTTTCCACAACAAGGTATTGTTGATTTAAAAAAAAATTAAATCATAACAATATAATAATTTTTAAATATTCTTGTGCCAGAATTTTTATCCTATAATATTTGATAGCAATCCCATGAGAATAATTTCTTCTACTTTCTCTTTGAATTTTCCAAGATTAGTGATTTTAATTTTAATTTTATATGGAATTTTAAAAACTAAAATGTACTTTACTATTGGATTTATTTTATAGAACATTATATACAGCGTCAACATTGATTCATGTCTCATTAACTATAAATTTATATATGAAAATAAATATACATTGTTTCCCTCAAGATAAATATTGAATGTTTTTACTCTGAAAGCCTTATTTTTCCCATCTCAACCAAAATACAATTTTATCCCATTTCTATTATATTATAATTGGGAGTATAGTGTTCACTATATTGGTATATGATTCCATAAATTGTAAGATATATTTTGAAATAATTATATATATATTACCTATTATATTACTATCTCAATTTTTGTATGTAGTCTCCTAGCTATTTTCGACATGTATTTTAAAAATTTGGAATGTTTATATTATTTCAATCATTTTTTAAAACAAGAAATCAGCCATCTGGTTGAAATAATCTATTAATGTAATAAAATTCATATCCCATATAGTATATGCTTTTCTCATCGTTCCACATAAGTTAGTATAAATAAGATCAAGTGTTCTAATGGACTATATCTCCACTCTTTTGTGATTTTCTTGAACTATTTTTCTGTATTGAAATATTTCATAAAAAATGTATCTCATTATCTATAATGTTGGGTTAGGTATCACACTATATCATAATTTAAATAATTATTCATGTTTTTTAACTATATCACTAATACCTATGTGTTATATCTTGACTTCATCCCTAAAAAAATAAGAGTTAGTAGTATGGATAATTAAAAGATATTACCACTAATTATTTTTTCCTTATGGGTTAATTCATCCATCATTTGAGATTTGGATGAAACACACATCTTTCATGAAAATAAACTCATTTAAATCATCATAATATTTTTTTTCAAAACTGATCATGTTTATCACCATCAATAAAAATAACATATTTTGAGGAAAAATTCTAGGATTCTATTTCAATAGTCAATGATCTTATGATTTGAGGAGAAATATAATTTTTGAATTTTATTTAACCTCATTCATGATATTTAATGTTCTTAATTACATTTATATCATTAGTCATCTGTGTGTAACAACCCCGACTAGTAATCCATTATTATTTATCAGGAAATATTTCAATGAAACATCAGGAATGAAAGAACTTTCATTATTTTTTCATTTTCTAAAATGTGAATCCTTTATCCCTATAGGGAAACTATAATATAAGACCATCAACACACTCTTTAACACAACAGAAATATTAGTCAGATATGTTACATATCTTTTCTAAAAATAAAACAAGTTCTATATTGATAAAATTGATGAATTTATTCTCATGGATTCTTTCCTCTAAGAATCAATTCATTGATTTTTTTTGTTTCTACCCCATGATTCATTCATTATTTATTGAAGTTATAAATTATTCAAGAATGAATAATATTTGTTAAAAAATAATATATAACCCTATAAATAAACCCCTGATATTGATCTTAAATATTTATAAATTCTTTACATAATGATGTTATTGTTAATCATCTATATAATGTGATTCCATTTTCGTAGAAAAATAGATCCTCTTGAGATACTCATCACTTATATTTATATAAATTATTTTCATCATATATCTTGGAAAAATATTCATATTTTATATTTTAACATATAATTTAAAAAGAAGTATTTTCTTATACTGTCAACCGGATTAGGGTTAGAATTCCTTATTTAGATTCAGAATTTCAATAGCATGGGTTGATTCTACTTGGACAACCACAAATCTGTAAATGTACTCACTTATCTTCTTCAAACCACTTTCAAATTCATGGAAGGTTTATTATATATTTATGAAATTTTATTATATAAAATTATGTTTCCCTCTATGATCTTTCACCATTTTATCCTAATCAAAAACATTCTTCCTTAATTTTTTAATTCATTAATGTACTCAAATTCCATTTTGAGAAACTCTTCTTTTACATAAATCTTTTTTTATTTCTATTTATTTAAAAAATGAATTACTTATTTATATTGTTTTTCTACTAAAGGTAAGATTCAATTAACTCCACAAATATATTCTATATATATGTTTCTTCATATTTTTATGTTTTACTAATTATTTTTTATACTTTTCCACCAACTGGAGGAACTATTATTTTTATTTTTTAGGACATCTTATTCAGGTTGGATACATGAATTAGAGTATCCCTCATATTATTTAATCTCAATTCATCTTATATTCCTTATATAAAACATTATATTTTTCTTAATATATATTTTATTTTCATTTGATATCAGAACCCATTTATTTCTTTCAGGTTTTCCCTAATTTATTGTACTCATAATAAAAACGTTTCTTATTTGGAAAGTTGATTTCAAAATTTATATTTATGCCATAATTGAAAAAAAATAATGGAATGTTTCCATTTTACCTTCAATTTCCTTTTATAATTATTCTTGAGATAGTAGACATAATTCCCTTCAGTTCTTTATTTTCTTAATCATTTTTATATTCAAAATAATCCTATTTTTCTTAATTCGTGCTTTTGAGTCTACTAATTGCTTCAAATTTAAAATAATATTTTTTTCTTCTTCACAAAATAATGTGTTTCTTATCTCATAAGAAATAATAATTTTATATTATTTATCTTGTTTTCGATCATATCTATCCTCTAAAACCAAATTTTAGGATAAACACATGTTTGGAAAATTCCTCATTAGTGATTCAAAAATATTAGGTTCTTATATAATTTCCCCATAGCCATTTATATTGATTACTATATCACTAATTATTTTCAAATAGTCATAAATTTTTATTTTTTTGTTCATATATATATCTTCAACAATAATCCTCAATAGTTTTATCTTTTTTTATTTTTTGTTCACATTTTCTTCAGAGGTACATTCCATCATTTCCCAAATCTACTTACTATTTTGTAGTCCAATAAAATTTATAGAAACTTCATAGAATAAGAATAAAATAGTGAAATATCAATTTTTCCCATCACAATATGTTTTTTATATCAAAAAGTCACTATGGGATCCATTTCAATTTGTGTAAATATTATAATAGAATCATATATATCTTTCATGACATGAGATATAAAATTTGGTAATACACTATTCTTCTGGTAATTAATATATTTCAAATATGAGGTGGGAATACCTTTACTATTTAATAAACATAATTTAATAGAATTAATAAAGAGTGGATATATAAAAGGGAATCTATGTAGGATTTAATACCAGTTGATGTGCCCCAGGATTGGGTTGAACCATTGAAAAGGGGAAATCTATTTGTGTCTGTATTTTTATAATTTCTTTATTAGAAATAATATACTATGATCTATTAAGATCCAATCTACTCAAATTTAAATTTGTTACTTGACCAATTATAAAGTAAATAAATTCAGAAAAAGGAACACAATGTTTTTTTTACAAAATTCAGGTCATGGTACTTTCTTCTTATTGTTCTCAATTTTATTCTCAATCACAATTTCACTGTTATAATCAATTAAAATTAATACATTTTGAGGAGAGGTATAATCCTCTGTACAAATATATTTCCCACCACACAAGATATCCTGCTTAATATTAATATAACTCCTACTAAATAATAATGTAAAAGAAAAAATGGTAAGTATGATCACATTAGATTTAGTGTTTCTTTAACCATAGATAAATATTTTCCTATAAAGCCTTCAAATAAATAGAACCAGTATGTTCTCACATCTTCAAGAACACTAATATATATAAATAAATGTTTAACCTATATTAGTTTCACCTTTTCACTTATTTTTTTTAATAGTATGATTTTCAATTATGAATCATTAAATTCATAGGTTCTGTAGATTTAGATAAAAAATATGAATCCCATTAGTCTCAGTCCCAATTTATCCCAGTCAATCATTATTTCAATTCCCTCTAATATTCTATTTATTTAATAAACTAATATAAATAACCAATTAATTAAATTATTTAAATAAATTGTTAGCTCATATTATAGAATACTACTACCACTAATTCACACTATGATCTTTCAAAAACTCTCTTATTAAACAATTCACATGGGTTTATCCCCTACGATCCATATCTTTGTTTATCAATATACCAATTTTAATATATCAACCAAGTAAATAAAAATATCCAAAATATTCATTATCATTGATCACTAAATAATTTTTAAAACATTTCCGATTGAAAATACCCAAGTAGAGAACTAATGATATAATCCATAATTTTAAAAAAAATCTTCAATCACATTGTAATCATTAAATAATGATTTTTGAATTTTAAAATGGGTCAAAATTATCCCAAATGACTTTTGCAAATTTCTTCCAGAAATTATTAATGTTCACAAATCCTTATACGTTAATAAACATGCACATTTCACTGTGTATCAAGGGATTGTAAAAGATTTTTTCCATTGAAAATTAATCAATAATTGACCCACACACAATATTTTATAATCCTTATTAATTACATATGGTTTTTTCCTTTTCTCTATTTTTAGTTGAGCTAGAAAATATTTCTTATGCTTCTTATGAAAAATATATATATGATCCTAAGTATCTTATATTTTTCATTAGATTCTAGACAAAGCCACATTTCTTTCTAAGAACCAATAAATATGTTATGTACTTATAAGAAATATTAAACATCAATATTATGCTATTATTCTTTCATATTTCTAAACATCTTAGTAAAATTATTAAACATCTAATTAAATATCTTATACATAGAATACCTTTTCTAAATTCCTTTCCTTGTCTCAATGTAATATATAATGTATATTATAAAATATTTTATAATTCAAGGAAGAATCACAAAATTTTACAAATTATTCATTATAAGAACATATTATTCATCCCTAAATAATATCTCCTATATTATCATGAGTATCATATATATAAAAGGAGATTAACCCAATCCTTTGATAATTTCTCCATCAAATTTATCATTTTGAATACTAAAATCTCTAACTTTTAGAGTACTCCAAAAATATTTTATAATAAACTCAGATTCATTTGTAATAGACTCATAAAATCTCTATTCTTGAAAAAAATTTCAAAAACATTATTATAACATCAATGAAAAGATATAAATATTATAAATATTATCATATAGAGTTGATAGAAATTAAATCGTTCAACATTAACAAATACATAATAAGGATATGAGGGTAGATATTATATAAGATTATTTTCATTATTAAATGAGTATAAAAATATGAAATTTATCAAGGTTTATAATATAGCATCCTTCCTTTTTATCATAGAAACTTCCATTACATTATACAAAAATGACGATCTTTGAGGTTTAGTGTCCTCGAAACCTGGAACTTAATTCACGAAGACATAAAAAATTCTTCTTAAACACTTGAAAGGAATCTTCATTTGTACATCCAAATTCCATTACATCATATCATATCCTGGGAGAATATATCAAAGGAAAGGTTGAGCATAAGGCCTAGTAAGGTAAACTAGAGAAACATTTTACTTGTGAACTTGAGATACATCAATAAAGTCATGATAAATAACTTTAAGGCATGAGAAAGAGATCATGAGGCATATCATAATAAAATTAATTTGTTTCATAAATTGTATATGTGACTATAGAATTTAACATATAAAATCATTTTTGCATCACCAAGTTCCATCCACAAGGTTTCATTAAAACATTACCAAGTTTATTCACCTAGGTATTGTTAAAATGGGCATCTCTAGAGATTATGTCTTTACCCAATGCATTAGATATCTATCATGGATCACCCTTAATTTGTATTTATTATCATGTTATCCACATATATAATCATCAAATTTTCATAAAAAACCCAAATATCATAAAAGAAATGAGTTTCATTTCATAATCATAACGTTTTAAAAACTGCTTTAAAGACATGATCTTTATGTCACTTTAAAAGCACGGAAAAAGGAAAGTGGGTTTAATGTATGTAAATCCCAGAATTAAAATATAACATTTTTATATATATGTGAATACTCTTGTAGAAGAAATATATATCAGTATTCACTTAATAAAATAAAATAATTTGAGAAAAAGATAAATACATTTTGAGATGAAAATTCTGCAGCATAACGGTTATGTTACAGGTTTTTAGAAAAAAATTGAAAAGAGAGGGGACATGGGTTACCCAATCATAAATGATCCAACAAAATAGTATAGAGACAGAATATAAAGTATTTACGAACATGGTAATGAAATTTCATAGACATACCATATGAAATGAAAAACATGAAAGGAAGGCAAAAATAAGATTTCTCTTATAAAAATTCGACAGCCTAACGTTGTCACTTAAAACATATAAAAAATGAATCGATGAAATCAATAGGGTCCCTTAAACATATGAATATAAAACGACAGTATGATGGATATAGAGATAATACCCCAACATAAGAAAAATTAACTTGAATGAATTGACATGAAAATAGAACATTGAAAATGGGAAGGGTGAAGGAATCCCTTATAAAAATTCGGCAGCCTAACAACGCCACTTAAAAATTCTTAAAATGAATTGAAGAGAGTAATAGGGGGTCTCTAATAATATTAAAATAATAATTTAATTAAGGTGAATATTAAATATCATCCTCTAACATAATAACATGGATCATAAAAGAAATTACATAAAAGAGAGTACTTGAAAAGAAAGAGAGAGGTAGGATCCCTTACCTTGAAGAGTAACTTCGAAAGCATGAAGGTCGGCACCGTGGGATGCTTGAGAGAACCTTGGGAGGACTCCATGGAAGGTAAGGAGACCAGAACATCATTGAGCATGATTTGGAAATTAAATGAATGAGTTAAAGGCTTGGTATTTATTGGAGAAGTGAGAGGATAAAGCATTAATTTCCAAGGGACACCTCATCGATGGTATTAGAAAAACCATGGGCTTCCCCATTGTATTTTCCCATGGTATTGGATACTTGGGACACCTCATACCTTATCTTACTCTTTTTAAGTCAAAAAGAATTATCTCATAATTATTACATCGTTAATGATGTCATTAAACACCTGAAACTCAAAAACTGTATTTTCACTATTCAATTAAAATTCAACTTTTCTCTGAAAAATCCAAAAATTTCAACCCTACCGAAATATAGATGCTCTAATTTCAAAAATTAACTCAATTTTAGGAAAATAATTTTCTAAATATTTTTAATTAAATTTTTAAATAAAAACACTATTCATTGAAAATTCAACTCTTTCAGAAAATTCCCAAAAATTAATTTTAACCAAATATCAATGCTATGATTACAAAACTGAACTCCATTTTCTAAAACTAATTTTCTAAACATTTTTAATTTATTTTTTAAATAAAAACCACTATTCACCTGAAAAAAGTAATACCTTACCAATAATTTTTGAATTCGTTATTTACCTATTTTATTGAATCACATTATTTAATCAAGGTAGCTAAATTATATTAACACTTTCTTGAGTGAGGTTACTTAATCCATTTGTTCATATTACAAATCATAAGAGTAAAATTACTATTCATAATTTACTATTCAAAAAAATTATGTTGATATTCTTAAACTCTAAATTTCATACTTAACACAACTATAAGAGGCCATTTTTTAAAAATTAGTACAAATTTTTAATTATTTAAGGTTTACATAAATATTTTAGAATATCCTTTTTCTAAAATTCATCAAAAACATGCATACTGTATTTATCCTGACATTTTAAAATTTCACAAACTTCATCATAAGAAGAAAATCATAATTTTTATTTAAATCAAAGGATTACACAAAGCATTTATGGTCTCATTACATAACCCCTTAAAACACCAGCATAAGACCTAAGAGTAAGATGTTCTAGGGTGATAGAATCTTGGGGGGGGCTCGGCCAACATTGCCCGAGTGGAGATTTCTATCAGCTTGAAGTTCTTGCGAAGGCAATTTCGTTCCATCTTCACACGATGAAGTTCCGCTTGGGATTGGTGCAGAGCAAAGCCCAAAGGTGTTACCTCCTTCCCTAGATCCGTCAGATGGGCTTTGATTGGCCCGAGACTATAGTATGGGGCCATCAAATCTTCTTTCTATATTAATTAATCAATATCACTTGTATTTATAGAAAATAATTGGAATAATTAATTTCCAACAGCCATATTTACCAACAGTCTCATTATAATCATTTTATTAAATGAAATAGATTTGTTGAGTATAAAATAAAATAACCCACAAAAATTAGGGAACAAAATTTATTCAAAACTTCATGTTGTTACATATATAAATTATGCAAATAGTATCATTCATTAATATGTATTTATATGACAACTTAATAAAATGATATTTAAACTCTTACATCCTGACTTTAAATTACCCTAAAAAGTTTTATCATGGTGTACAATAGTTTATGTGAACTTTTTATGTTAACATGGCTACTATTTCATATAGTGATATGAAATTTTCTCATGATACCATAAATATGTTTTTTATGATTGATGTCAATATAGTATACCACATGGATTTTTATTCAATATGTATTTGATATACTAGGGTTTCATGTATTATATTTTTATTTCCCCTTTACATGATTATAGAAAAGTTATTTTGTAAAATATCCTACATGTTTTAAGACATTTCTTATGTTATCCTTGAGTATGAAATAATAAATGGTGGTTGGGATTACTATATATCATGTTTTTGATTAAGATTAATAAATATATAATTTTTCCTCTCGTATGATAAATTTGAAATTTGGGCCCTCATTTGAGATAGAAAAAATGAGTGTATGACATGTCAATATAAGTGACATTTCAAATTCCATTTGATTAGATTAGGGGCATGTGATTTTAAAATCCATGATAATTAATTACATGTGTTGTGTTTATCCATCTAGTCATTACATACAATGATAATCAAGAATATATGAGCAGGATTATAAGATTCATATAATCTATGTATAATGGTTAACCGATATATTTTATTAAGGGATTATATGAATAATAATTCTTGTATAAAATATATACTCTCTCTATAAATATATAAATATATGTGTTTGATAGATATTACACTAAATACATTTGTATCATAAGTAACACTGGGGATTTTTCGGAGGTGTATCTATATTACATCAATGGATTTTGAATTTTATATTTGTTTTAAATGTTTTAAAGTATTATAGGAGCCCACATTTTGGTTAACTAAATAATTATTTTCTTTTAAAAAAAAATTAAAACACTAAAAGAATTAATGTTTATCCTAATTGAGATTTAGATAGACATTCATAACTTTTTTACATATGTTGTTATACATGGTGAAGGTAATAATATCATTCCAAACGTGGTTTGGAAATATCGAAAAATACTTTTTGGATATGGTATCACAGTTTATTATATATGGTACTATATTCTATGAAATGTAACAATGTCTATAAAAATTTAGTTCATTCTAGTGATTTATGTAGATATGAGTATATAAAACATATAATGTGTTTTAGAAGTATCATATGACCTGAAATGAAATATAAAATATATAAATCAATGGAATATCATATTTCCCATTAAAATCGGTTCGATCACACCAGCATTAATTTTTAGTTGGGTTTTGGTTCAGCGGTAAGCACCATGTAATATTAAATGAAAAATTGGGGTTCAAAACACATTGGGTGCAGGAAATGCAGCAGTACTGTAGCGTACTATAGTAGCGACAACACTATTTCAATGACAAACACTATAGTAGTGGTAGGTTACTGTAGTGACGATAGGGTAATTTAGCAGCAGCAGGTACTGTGTGGAGCTTTAGTAGCAGTTACTATAGCCATACTATTCACATAATGGGCCTTGGGCCATAAATTTGGGCATATTGGCCATGTAATGAGATAAATGCCCACTGGGCCTTCGGGCTATGTAATGGGTCTCCCTCTACACAGTTAAAGAGGTCTTTTCTTTTCTTTAATAATAAATGATGCTTTATCCCCAACCATTAAAAAAATATTCCATGTTTAATGATATCATAAGAGGTAGTATTATTTATTATACGCCATGCCTTAGGAATATCTTATTGTATCATGTGAAAATATTATAAATGTTATGATATATATTATAATCATAATATATGATTGACATTGGTAGATAAATATTTAATGTTTTTGTTATATAATATTCCATGTAATAAATTATCGAACAATGAAATTTCATATGATGAAATGTATGGGAGACTTTTATAAAATTCATTTATAAAATAAATGCATACATCAGTGAGGTGGTTACAAAGTTTAGTTACTATTTATTTACTTGAAAAATATGAAACATTTTAGTAAATTCATGATTTGTTGGGTAGTATCCTTGATGCCTAAATAAATATAGATAAAGTATCAAACTATTTTTTGATTAATTCACCTTAAAATAACTCTTTCACATTCTTCCTTTTACTTAAGAGATACAATCATATCATGGTGTGGAGTATATAATCTCTTCCAATCATTAAGTTATTATGGTCATCCCATGGATAAAACATTTAGTAAGGGGTCAACTTACTTTTTCATAGTTATCTACCTCAAAAATGAGATTTTATATAAATGGGTACCATCTTCGGTGTAAGATATATATGTGTGTGTTTGTGTGTTATTTGATTTAATTTATACAAGATTTCTAGTTTAATAGCATGGTGATATGGGTTTAACAGTCTTTTTAAGTCCTTTTATACTTTGATAAGTGTTATTAAATCCAATAAAACACGTCAAATTATTCTACCTTCAAGGGTAATAAATAGGGTGTCTGAATCACATAATACCTAAGATGTATTCCATTCTTGATAATAGACTACAAGAGCCTCAGAGATAATGAAAAGAGAAAAAATATAACCCTTGATTGGATTTTTTTTGTATTATGTTTCACACACAATTCACTATGGTTTTAAAATTATAATATAATCTTTATTTTTTCCTCTTCAATAATTAATCGTAATATCAAAAAATTATTAATAATTAACTTATTAATTTTAAATTTTAAATTTATTCAAAAATGTAAAAAATATTATGCAGTTAATTATAATAAAGGCATTTATCCAAAAAATGAATTTAAATTTTGAATACATGAAAATATTATAAACTCCTTTTGACATCATCCAATAATGATTACAATTGATCACCATTGATTCTAACGTCTAGGAACTATATTTCATAAGAATTTCATTATAAAACTAACACTTCCATGAATAGAACCATGACATTATAAGAATAACTGTGAGGTTGTTTACATCATAATAATAAAAAATAATGTTAATACCACCACATCATGGTTTTAACAATAATTCAATGGTTTTTTCAATATTATACTTACAGTAAAGCTTCATATAAATACTGTACTATATTATTATGTCAAATTATGAATAAAAAATTGTGAAATAATATCCAAAACACTTTTTTGGATAACTAATCATTGATAATAACAATAAATTAAATTATATTAAATAAATTATAAAAAGACATCAATAATAGTTTTTAAACATCCTACAAACCCCATTTCAAGAATTCCTAAAATATTTTTACCTAAACATTATAAAAAAATAATTCTCATATAACAAAACCGAATATATTTCCACATAGGATTTTTCAGCATCGAAAAAAATATGAAATAAATAATCAATAATTGTAATTAAAGTGTATCCCATAATAAGAAATTTTTATTACTCAATTTATAAATAGATATTGTAATAACTCTAAATGATACCCCAATCTCAATACTTGTCTCCACTAGTGGTATCTTATATTGTATGAATAATTATATAATCTATATTTGTAAATATTGAGTGATTGTGAGACAAGTAGTATTTCAATCTCATATAGAAAACCTATATGTTTTGGATCTCAGAGTTTAGATTGACCAGATGGATAAATAGATCATAAGATATTTACACAAATAGATGATCACATCTTATTCCCCTTATAATAATATATAATAAAACCACAAGTCTCTAATCTAGGCATGCTTGTACACTTCCCCGATATATCTCAACAAAAGGCCCATATGATATACTCACCATACAATATGAGTATTTTCATCATTGTTCAAACTTCACTGATGATATGATCAATAATATAACCAACAACCCCCAGTTGTTTCAACCTTAAGGAAAATAAATTAAATGAATGAAATGAATCAAAGAATTATGTTTATAATTTTAATTATCTTTTTAAACTTTGATTTTTGGAATTCATTTTGAAATATTTACCAATGGTTTACAAAAGACCTCATGAATGTCACTTAATGTGGTATATGTAATGGGTCACCTAACACTCAACATACATTTATACCTCATGAGTGAATTACATATATTTTTATGAAACTAACCCTATGGTAGAATTAACATTTCACTATAACCTACAGTAATCTATGATGTTAATCAAATTGGGGTAAACTAAAATGTATACACTAAGTGATTAATTATAATTTCATTTCATGTAAAATATGCAGCTATAATGAATGAATTATGATTCATATGTTCCTTTTATATAACCTAGTACATTTTAGATATTTATAAATTATATTTTGAATAGTAACAAAACCATACATAATTGTTAATATAATAATATATTATATGAAATAAAAATAAATAGGACTTTATGATATCTTTATTTTTAATGTTTTTCTTAAATAAATAAATCACTTTGTAATTCCTTTCATATTTTCATGTGGACATACAATAAATCCTTTTACTAATAACAATTAATGTATTAACATATAAGAATAATGAATTTTCTAATATTAATGATATTAAAATTCTTAATCCTCATTTTAAAATAATTGAATATAAGATTAAAACATTATTTCATTCTGACATATGATGTAAAAAATTAATAATTTACGTTTATAAAATACCCTGAACTCTTTCTACGTTCATCATCATATTTTTGAAATTTCAATAAAATTTTTATGGAGACAATTTATTAATTATTTAAATTGTACTCTTAAATAGATATATTTTTTACCATTATATATTCATCTCATTTTAGCAAGTAAAGTGAGTTTTAATTTATGTTAGAATAGTGTCAAATATTTTCCCTAATTTTTAATTATATAAAATCTATACATACACCAAAAATATTGAAAAAAACTATATTTCCTCTAAAATATATTTATATTGACTAGCTGTATTTTTAATAAAAAAAAATATTTCATTTTTGGAGAGTAATTAAAAAAACTATCAATAAACAAATATTATATGGTATTTGATGTGTTTGGAGCAATATTTTTTAAAAAATATGGAAAAAATATATCATTGTTAGGTTCTTGTTAACCCCTTTATTCATATTTTGAAAAACAAATATGGATAAATTATTTTATCTATGATAACATATTTTTTCACTTATCATCATTTCCAATACATTCTTTAATTACATTAGCAATGAAGTATATGTATTATAAGAAACATTCAAGCTTATTTAAAACAAATAATTTTTTAAACTAAAATATTGATTTGTATAAGAGAAATAAAATTAATTAGATACACTACATATCCTTTTTTTATTTGATATTTGAAGTAATATATTGTGTCCACTGAAAAACTTTATCGTCCATTTTCATCATAAATTGAATTAGAAATATCCATCTATACAGTCTCCCTAAATTTTGAACATTCATATATATATAATTTCATTAATATATATTATTTCTATCATATAACCTTCAAAGTAGAAAAATAATTTTTATAACATTAACTCCCATTAAAGAATTTATATAATTTTTTTTACACCACTACAAGTATTCCAAAAAATCACATCACAAATACATTGGAATTAAATTTTAGAAACACTAAAAATCCTTCTTTGAATATTCCGTAGGTATTATTTACCAGAACAAATTATTAGACCCTCTAAAATTCTCCTCACATATTGAATAATTTCCCATATAAACTATCATTATAACATGATAGCTTAATCCTCCCATGTTCTAATTTCTTATCCCAAATATATTACAGAATATTGGGTAAATTTTTTAATCTTAATTTATATTTTAATTTCAAAAAACATTATAGAACCTTTCCAAGAATGATAAACAAATAAAATCCCTATCGACATATAGTCTTCAAAAAGACAACAATCTATCCAAGAAACGAATATTACAAATCATATTGATTTTATGAGTAGATACAGAAGTTATTTAACTTATTTTATATCAAAATAATTCCTTTACAAGAATAAATGGATCCTTCATATACTTCTCAAAATAATTACATTCATATTATTAAATATATTCTCTATTTAACTGATTATGAAGGTGTTTCTCTTGCACAATAATATTATTCTTACTTCAAAGGTATTGTTAATTTTCAATATAAGTATAACAAGCTATATCAATTTGAATTATCCTTCTCTAATATTGATCTAAATTTCAATTTTAATGGTGATAATCAAGTATTAGAAATAATTAATCTTTTTATAAAATTATTTAAATGAATTATAATCATTAATTAAATACTACGGTTCAATTTTCTCTCATTGATATGAAAATCGAGTTCAAATAACATATTATATTATTGGTAAAAGATAGGTATTTTTTAAATTTTTTCCACATTAGTATTTATCTATTATATTAGTTATGAGAATAAATAATTATGTACATCATATCACATATGACTCATGGATAGTATAATGGAAATATTCTTAGCCAAATTATTTATATTGATTATTTAAAGATTAATCTTATGGTATCAAATGAATTTTTGTTTTATAACATATAGTGATCTAATTTTTTTTCTAATAATAGCACAAAATTATATTAGATTCACCTCTACCCTAATTTTCTTACACCATATAGTAAATGGGAACCCATCTTTGGCATGAAATAATTTCTTTGATTGTCATGGTCTGGAAAAAATTATACGGAATCTAACTATTAGTATTTTTAAGGCATGTTAATTTCACATAAACTTTTCCCACTTATTAAATTATTATATTCATTCCTATAATGGTGTAGTTTTGTATCCTATAACTTTAACCGAATTAATATATTAAAAATATTTTATTTTGTAACTATTTAGGGAACTCATGATATGTGTTACATAACTAAAAATTCAAATTATATTTACACAGATCTAGATAAATCTCATGAAAAATGTTTATAAAACAATTCCATATAATGTTTTAGAATAATAGAAAACAAAAAAACCCACAAGAGATAGTACTTTACCATGGGTAAAGGATCCTAACATTTTTTAAAGATCATAAGCCCCCCAGTTAGTGGAATATTTATCCTAAATTTCCACTACCCATAGATCAATATTCCAAAGAGATATAAATACAATTTCGATATTTACATTAATATATTTGAAAAATTAGTATACATTACGATAAATTTCATATCCCATAGAAAAATCAAAGTATTTGTTGAACTAAACTAAATATTATATCATGCTAAATATATAACACCGTATATATATGGTCTCTAATTTATTAGAAGTAGTTTAATTATTTAAATTAATACATTTTCTTATCATTAGTTATAAATTTATATCCAATAACTAAATAAACAATGTCATATTTAAATAAATAAACATTTTTAAATTCATAAATGATATCAACATTTATATAAATGTCATAAATATAATATTGTAATAATTTTATGATTTATAAATTATTCTATATATATTACATAAATAAATAATCATGTACATTTTATATTTATTTTAATATAAAAAATTTCATATTAACATTTTATATGATATTTAATATGTACCCTTTAATATTTTTAATATATGAAAATTTTTAAAATATAATCATTTTATATTCTATATAACCATTTCATATTTTATTCACAAACTTTATATAATTTAAGTACCGCCTATTTTATTTTATTTAAACCATGATTAAATAACCTAAAACTCATTTGGGTGTGGTTTCACTAAATTTATAATTAATGATTTTTAATGTTATCATATTATTATTATTATAAATCAATATCTATTAAATTAATATCATATTTTTTATATTTTTATTTATTTTATAATTTATAAGGAATTTATAAATTAATAAATCATGTAAATTTACTTGAAAACATTCCCACATTTAAAAAACATTAGTGTAGTTTTAAACCACCATAATGTTCAACAAAACCCCCAAATAAAAGTTTGTATGAATTTTATATAGAAACGTTATTTATAGAATAAAAACAACATCATGTTTTGATATAACCCACATCAAGGTTCTTCCCAAGTGAATATCATTGTAAAAAATAACTAAGATGTTTTTTATTATTCAATGGAATTGTTGAAAGTGTTGTAAATAAATACATTTTTAAATCAATGGCATGGTTTTGATAATTATTAATTCATTTTTTTAATGAGAATCAAATTCTTTTACAGAACAAGAAAACTTTTCAATTAAACCCCTGATGTAAAATCATTTTTATAATATTGTTTTTTTTATAAATTATACAGAACCCATTTTCATAAACCATTTAATAATATTATATTTTTCATAAACCATGTTTTTTTATTAGAATCACTTGTGGTTATGAAAAATATAGATCAACCATGACCATTTTTCATATAACACTTTATGGCTTAAGCAAAAACATTTTTTAAAGACTATTAAATTATTCAATAATATAATCCAAAAATAAATGATGTGGTTTTGATGCCACTATTGGGATTTTTTTACGATAATCTCTATCCAAATGAGACATAATCAAAACACCAAAAACCAATTTTCAACTGATCAATCTATTAATTTCCATTGGACAGTATATAAATTATTAAAATATCTCTTTCTATATCAAAGTATTACATACTTATTCAAAAAAATATTATATTAATTTCTAATATTAAAAAATCATCCCTTTTCTAAGGATTGTGTATGGTTTTTTTGATGTACCCAATTCATAGTAAGGATTCCACTCTTAATCATAGTCTACCATAATAATAGATTTAATGAGAAGAAGGAAATTCCATATTTGGTTGGTTAATTAATAGATAAATTGTTACACATAATTTTCAATGGTTTTGGCCTACATATATAATAATTTAAGATGAACATTGATGGATCCGTCAAATTGTTCAACATTTAATTAACATTTATTTTTTAACTATTTCATAATATCTGATTTTTTTTAAGAATTCAATATATGAAAAATATTAGAAACATATTGTATTGTTTTCAAAAAATGAAATCTAAACATTTAACAATTAATGTAACAATCTATTATTTAATGATATATTTATATTAAAATAAATTTAATAGCTTTGATAGCTTTCTTAACATTTAAAATTGATTTTAAATGAATGGGGATATAATATTGAAATTTTATTATTTAATTTTTATGTTATCTTCTAGTTGTTGGATTGGTGGTTATGTATATCACTAACTAAAATATAAAAAAATAGATATATTTATGAAATTAATTAATTAGATTGTAATTTTTTATAAATTAAAATAAAAACATTTAGAGACAAAAATAGTTTTTTTCTTAAAATATCTTTTAGGTTAACGATGTATTTTTATAATAATAAAATATATTAATATATATATTAATGAATTATTATAATAAAATGTGTATATAATATATCTATTAAAATATTATGGCATTAATCTAATAGTTATTACAGTGAACATAATGAAGGTAAAATAAAAATTATGGCTAAATTTTTTTTTTCCAAAAACTATTTTATATCATTTTATGCACTTATTTTAAAGTGAACTTCATTATTTATATATATATATATATAAAATTTTAAAAGTTATTAAAGATTTCAAAAAATTATTATTTGGGATTTTATCTAATAGCTATGGTTTAAAATAACAAAAAACACATGATAGTATTTTATTTTTTAATTTATTTAAACCCCATCATTCCTAGCATATAATATTAAAACTTTTATACCCACTTTACTAGAGTAAAAATTATTATAATATAATCAGTTGAAAAATTACAAGTGTTTCCACTCCTTCCCTAATAAAATGACACCACCGCTTCTTTTATCCTCACACTTCATGAGACTTATTGATAAGAAAATCTATACCATAATTTCTTATTAATATCCATACCCATGTAATCGAGGTCTTATTTTGAACTAAATATTATCCCTTCAAGGCCCAATGAGTTATTTAATGGATGTTTCTTAACGAAGAGGTATAACTCTTAACCAAGTAATTTAAATTTTATTACTTCTTATAACACCTATAAATAGATAATATAAATTATAAAATTATGTGTCCATTATCTTTAAAATACTTAATTTTTTAAGTATTTTTATCAACTACTATTCACATCATTTCCTTCAATAGAGAAATAAATGTATTACTCCGACATATGGGTGGACTACCGCTTCCACATAACAATATAATTAATTTTTTATCGCAACATTCAATGTTTTTTTATAATGATAAATATAATATTTATATAAGATATTTTGGAAACCATATTATTCTATAATTATCATATTTATCATATTTACCATATTATATTTTCATACGTGTGTACTACCACCACCTCATAGCGATGTGATTAATTTTTCTTCACTAATTTAGACGAATGGATATTAAATTTTATATTATTAATAAATATGATACTTATTTAATGATTAATATTCATGTTTTGATGAAATCATTAACCAGGTGAATGTAACAAAATAATAAAATTGAAGAATCCATGGAAAACAGACTAGTTTTTACACAAATTTCAACTATAATGAATAAATTTTCAAGAAAAGGTTAATTATAAATATAAAAGTAATGATAAATAGTTATTTATGTATAAATATGTTTATAGGATATTTTTATAAAAAAATTATATTAATTATACAATATATTTTAATGCGTATGAAGAAAGATGGAACTTCAGTTAAGTGGTTTATATTAAAATACCCTTTTTTAGATTATCTATACAAAATTATCATTGAGTGAAATTATACGAATATATTTATTTAAACTCCATATACATCACTCAACTATATTTATTTATATATTTTTTATTAAATTCAATTTTTTTTCATATTTTTTAGCTAAAACAATGGTATTTATTTTAGTAAAATAATATATTCTCTCCACATTGGTCAATTAAAATTTTATTACATGTTGATACTCTCAAAATAGATTTTATGAAAGTTATTTAATATAATTGAAATATTTTTAAAATTTCATATTCACTACCTTTGGAGTTATTAAAATTGTTTAAAAAATGAATCCTTCTAAAATCATTCTAGATAATCAATTTTTTAATTTTTACAAAGTGTGAAAGGAATGTTTTCTTTTAATTTATATGACAAGAAATTTTTTTCTGTCATCTTGTAAAATATTTTCATCGAATATTCCCTTAAAATTTTACTTTGTAAATTTCATATAAAATGATATTCTCAATATTATAGGAAATTTTAGTGAAAAGTTTATAAAATGATCTGGATGTTTTCTTATGTTTTTAAAAGATTGGTTGAAATGGTATTTTAATGGAATTTTTCATCAATGTAAATATCCATTAAGGATTATTATGATTCACTGGGGATATGATTTTATGATACTATCCAAATTATTTCTATGGATGGATTATGATGATGGTGATTAAAGGTAGATTCTATGAAACTCATTTTTTCCCATTGGTTAGTTATGTTATGATGTATCCTTTATGAATTGTGTTTTTATTCAATAGAATATGCAATGGTGAAATAATAAAAAAAATTGGAAACCCATTTTCTCACCAAGATATTTTAAAATAATTATATTTTTAGTTTTTTATGATCCTATGAAACTCATATATATGATTTTCATTATGTGAAGAGTGGGCCTAGAATTATATTTTCCTCTAATTCATTGATAAAAAATGGTATCTCACATATAAAATGGGTAAGAATGGGGAGTGAATCCTGATCAGTAAGGGTATTTGTATACTACAGTAGTATTTGGAGTTAACCTTAAGATATTAAATGACGGAATGAGGAATTAATTTCATATACCATGATATCCTTGGTAGTGATCCTTGACTATGGAAATGATTTTCTATGGTTCTTTTTATGACATAAAATTATGTCTTTTGATTGTGATATGTTCCCATACCACATGATTTATTATTTGTCATTCCTCAATTTTTTGTCTTATCTATTTTTATTGAAAATACCAAATTTATTTGTTCTTGATTATGCTTATTTTGTATATTGGGAATGAATTTATTAATTTTTTTTCATACCCATATACTTATGCTCACTTAGAGTTATTGGTTGAAATATCATTTGTTTACTCTTATTGTGCATCTGATCTCACCCTTTATTATGTTTCCTTTTTTACCTATGTTATGAAAAATTTAATGAGTAATAAATATCTTATAGGGGTACTATAAAATAAGAATCTTGTGGGAGATGTTGATGATATTTCACAAAATAAGATTGTTATTTATCAAGACTTTAAAAACACTAAACCTTTATAGTTCTAGTTTTTTTATTCTTATGATTTTAATTGAATATTCATATAGAATGATATAATATAATTTTTTCATATGATTGGGTCATCTTAGTTAAAATCATACAGGTTTTTAGTTAATATTCTGAATTTAGGGTTCGAAAACATAGCATAAAACCTAGAGATATGTATAAATTTTGGTTGATATCCTGAATCTTTGGTAAAGTATATATTATGTGGTGTTAAAAGAAAATACATCCCCGTATATATATTTGGATGTGGATGTGGTTGTGGGACTAATAAACCTAGTGGTAAAAACTATTCAATGGGTATATAAATTAATAACATGATTGTCCCTAGTCTATAATGAGTGGTCCTAAGTCAACAATCCTTTATAGTCACTCTCTATGGATATTATTTGGTTAATATAAATTCTTTAATAAATAATTATAAAGGATTTGAATTGATAATATGCATGGTTGACTTCTGTTAAAACCAATGTTTCATAGATTGAAAAAAATGTAGATATTTAGAAATACAATGAATGATTTTTCATGATTACATGATTTCTCACTATGATTATTGTTGTTCGCACTTTGATTTTTTGTATTATTAAATGGTTGGACCTAAGAGGAATCATTTTAAAGAAAAATTTTATGGTAAATCCAATGACTATCCACATGTGAAACCTAATGAAATGGGAAATTGGAGGCAATGTCTGGTGACTATTTTTTCACATATATCTATAGTTATTATTGGTAATAATAACCATGTTGATCATTCAACATGATAATGTAAAATATCACAATTGAGTCTTTTGTATGGAAACATCAACATTCCTACAACAGTTCCTCTTATCATATAATTATTGAGAAATGTACATGTACCACTAAATATATATTTTTTATTATCCTGTGTTTGGAACATGAAAAGTGTTTATTTGAAGTACATCATTTAGAATGTGAATTCAATCAATGGTAAACTTTAAAAAAAATAAAAAGTAAAAAAATTTCTTCCATAAAATTGGATGAGTTTAAGAAGTTATTTATCGGTAAGTATTTTCCCTAAACTCTTTGCAATAAAATGGAATGCTATTATATGTAGCTAAAGTATAAGGATAGTGAATCCATTTGTACCTATGAGGAAAATTTCACCGGACTATCTGGATAAGTATATGGATCAGTCATCAATCATGAAAGCCAAGTTGACTGATTCCTTACTATATTGAGACATGGTATGTAACGCCCCGACCCCAGTTACCCAGAGTCGGAGCATTATTTTAATATATTGACATTATTACAAGGAATCAAGTCCTGAAGGACCGATCAGTTTAGCAGTCTTGGAAAAATAGATCACATACATGAATGTTACATTTGCACTTTAAGATGTACAAAACAACATAAATAATCTTTATGAACGCCATTATTCCATTTTCTTAACCCTACATATCAATCACATTACACTTCTTGGAATCCTGGGAAAAAATAAAACATAGAAAGGGGTGAGCTCAAATGCTTAGTAAGGGTAAGAAATACAGCAGAAACGTTCAAAAATAAGCATAAACATTTAAGGCAATGTATAAAACTAAAACAAAATCCTTTTAAACGTGAACTTCAGTATAATATGGTATAAATAAAATGAAATAATTCCATTTACTTATTCACATGGATATTCTACTAATCAAATAATCACATGCAATATCACTAACCACTTTCATAATGATGGAATGCATGATATCGAACTTTAATTTCTATGTCGAGGCCTCATGCCAAGACCTAAGGGATAACTGTAACAAGAACCCAACCCGAAGATCCTCTGTAACCGGACTCCATCCCGGAGTGCCTCTAATAACTGGACACCAACCCGGAGTGCCTCTAAAAACTGGACACCAACCTGGAGTGCCTTTAATAACCGGACACCAACCCGGAGGGCTTACTTTTACCGGTCCCCAACCCAGAATATACTAGTCCAACACATTCATCTTAAGAAGAGGATAAATATAACATAAACATTCGTATTAAAACTAACATACAAAATGTCAAAACATTAATCATAAACCATTAATGGCATAAAAATAACTCATCCATAGTCAAAAATATCACAAAACCGTAAATACAATACGGATGATTTGTATCATAATAAATCAACTTGAAACAAGTTTAAAATTTATCATAGGATGTTGACATAGATGAAATCAATACTATTTGATTGAAATATCTCTTTTTTTGAAATCATTATAAAGTCACATAATTATAAAGAAAACCTTTATTTTGAAAATATCTTTACAAGCTTGTTATGGAAGCTTCAAAGGTGTAATAACGGCGGAAAATAACCGCACCCGCCGTATAAGTTATAAAAAGGCATTCTTACCTTAATTTTGTCAAAAGGTTAAAAAGGACCTTGTTTGGAAAATGACGGAAATATTCCATTATAAACCTCTTATAAAAAGTCAAACAAGGGTATAAATGTCTTTAACCCATATTCTTGTATTTAGTAAAAATGTTTTGAAATATATTTTTAAGAAACATGGATGTGGATGATAAATATATCTTATTAGATTATTACGTATATACAACCTCGGATAATGAAGAGATTGCGAAATAAACCCTTACCAATTTGGTAACTTACGAAACGTGCAACCAATGAAAGAGGTATCATACAATGAATATGTAAATACACATAAATTAAAGTGTATTACACAAATAATATAATTATGGGAAATAAATACACCACACAAAATGTAATGGTGTCAATATGGAATGAATCTCACGGGAATAAGGAGTGAGATGAAAACCCCTTACCTTGCACTTTCCTTTAGTCGAGGGTACATTTAACCTCATGTAAAAAAGATCACAGTATGTTATTAAATTATACCAGAATGATATTAATATTTATGATATCATACATGATTCATTTATGACTTTATATTACCCATTTAATAATAGTTTCCATGTTATGTTAACATTTCGGGTAATAATCACTTTCTTTATCGTACGTGTTTTAACTTTTTACTCTTGGTTGTACACTTAGATCATGATATAAATGATTCCAGAATATAAAACATGATAAATATTTCATATATATTTAGAATATAAATATGTATAATAGACATATATATGAAATGGGAAACACCGTTTATGGAGACGGTAGTCTGTACGTACGCATAAACGATGTTTCTGTTTTCATATAGTATTGAACGGAAGTAAGTGAATAAGATATATGTATATACATAAATACTTATATATATATATATGCAGTAGAATTATTATGTCATATATTACATACTTATTAGTCATATATATTTTTATAATTGTCGATGAATGGTGAACTTGGAAATGAATCTCATCGCGTCGTGGAGACGGTAATCCGTACATACGCACGAGCGAAAATATCATTCTTTTGATATTAAAATAATATATAATTGGTTGCTTTATCATATATACAGAATTAGTATCATGTTATATTTATTAGTTCTGTGAATTACAAATCATTATTATAACCATCCAAATAAAAATATAATGAATAACAATTACACCACGACGTGGAGACGATAAGTCGTACGTACGCACATATGGTGACATGTCATTCAAAGGATGGATAGAAAAATGAATATGGTTATACCATATTTATAAGAATATTAAAGTATATAGTAGATACTGGATTCATTATTTTATAATGGTAATTACAAAGAAATAATAAGTGGAAGAAGAAAGGAACTTGAAAAACGGTGGTGAAATCATTACCTCTTCTTCGGGTTCTTCCTTTTGAGTTGATCAAAAGGGCTCATTAAGTTGGCTTTCTGATCAAAATAAGGTCTCTAGGTTGTAGTGAGGGAATTTTAGAGAGTATTTGGGCAGGTTTTGGCCAAACAAAAAGTCTTTTATGGTGTTAATTAATGAGAAGGGTGAGTGTCCTTTTATAAAAGGGGTGAGGGGCACGTTTGGAAAAGCTAGAAATATTATTTTATAATAAAATCATATTCGGTTTATAATGGCTCAAAAGTGGATTATTTAATGGTTACGGTGGTTATGGGTCAAAAACTAGTCAACCAATAGAATTTAGACAGGTTTGGGTCATTATATTAACCTTATCTTTTAGTTTTAACACTTAGTTAATTAGTTTGACACTTACCATGTCACTTTGTATTTTTATATTATATAGTTAATAAACATACAATATACAGCCAAGAGACCCCCAAGTGGTCCATTAATGATACAAATATCCTGATATAAGTATCTTGGCCGAACCTTAGATATTTAGGAATTTAATATGAATTAATAATAAAATATTTGTTTTAAAAAAACTCTTTTATGTCAATTTTGACACTATTCAATAATTGACTTTTTAAAAAATCATAACAGAATTATATCATCGAAAAAAGTTTATTAAATAAATCCTAATATGTAATATTAACCTTGAAAATTAGTTTAATGCATTAAAAGTCTGAAATTATATTTATTTGGGTATTTATAGTATCAATTATTTTAATTTTTCACTATTATGCTAATAACTGCATCATCATTGAGTCATAAATAAATTAAATTATTTAATGTCTACAAATTATAAATAAAAGGCCATTATGTGGGAAATAGTATTATCTTTCTAATGTATATTCATAGTCGAAAATCCAACATATATAACGTAATGTAAAAATTGTTTTGATAAAAGTTATATGCTTGTGTCATTTTTGTATTTATTTTAACTTAATTAATATAAAGTGTCATTATCACTTACAAGTGGCTCCATGGGTTACAAAAATCGACCCAAAGATTCCCATGGTTGGATATGTATCAACCAATAAGTTTAGGACACGTTTTAAGGTAATTTAGTATTACTATAATATTATTTGTTAACCCTTATTGACTAGATTTACCCTTTAACCATGATAAATAAATTATTTACCGATAAATTATTCAAAATGTCTAAAAATAAAAATTATCTATTTACAAAATTTGGACATCCGGATTCCAAATATGGAATAAATTTTTCCAAATTCAAAACACAGAAGTGGCAGAAATTAATTTAAAAATAATTCCCGTTGTCAAAACAAAAAAGTGTGTTTTTAAGATATAATAACTATTAAAAGATTGATACTTGTTTATGTCTGGTTTAATTGTGAAATTATGTCCAATTACCAAAATTGTATTAAATGGGTAAACTATATTCGAAATATATTTTAAAACCACTAATATTCAAAATTTATCACTAATAATTATTTTGATTAAAAAAATTGTTTTTAATTAAAATTTAGTAATTTTCACTATTCATCAAAATATTAAAGTTATCCGAAAAGTACCAAAATTTCACCTTAGGCTAAATTTGATACTGTGAATCCAAAAATGAAGTCCATTTTCAGAGATAAAATTTCTAAAATTTTAAAAAGTAGGTATTACTATTCATAACGACTACTTTGATTGGTCGTGGTGTGTGTTAGAACTCGAAGTTGCGTACAACACACGCTACTGTATTATTCAAAGAGAAGTGTACCATGGAAGCTCGGGGTGTTACATTCTACCGTCCTTCAAAAAATTGCGTCCTCGCAATTTGATATTGTTCTTTCATAATAAAGGTTGAAAATATAAAATATCTTTGTGGAAAAACCACATCGAAAATTTGGTTAATAAAATTTTAGTCTTAACAAGATGAAAAGAGAAATGAAAGGGTCACCATAAAATTATGATCTCGATTAGGAGGACATTGGTGGAAATTATAGACATATAACTAGAGGAAAAACGTAAATATTTATAGGTAGTCATTAAGGTCATCAATCACAAACAAGTTTGAAATTGAGGTCCTTAAATTCATCAATCTATGATGATTTAAAATACCATCGGTTCAACAAAACATAATGTATTAGGATAACACATTTTTGACATTTCAAAATATCTTAGTTGAAATCCCAAATAAAAAATTGAATTAATGAGGCCTCTATTTAAAATAAAGAGGGTAAAGTATGAAGATTACTGAAAATAACACATACTAGGGTTCCATGTTGGAAAATATGGATATGGAAGTGAAATCTAACCATCAATTATCTGATGGAGAGTGGTAGAGAACATGGTTATGAAAAGGCCAACAATCCCAAAGCCATAAATTAGTGACGATCTTAGGTACCATCTAGTATAACATTTTTGTTCTAAGTTTCTTTTCTTAATGTTGAGGAATTTATTTATGAGATTGGCTATGATCATAATGAGATATACTTACTTTATAAATATAATTTTATCCATTAATAAATTTCTACCACAAACTCATCTTTCACCCCAAAACATAATACAACTCAAAAATACTCTATTTATCCTAATCGTATAGGGTTCCAAATATAATGAATTTATATTTCACGTATCAGACCCTTTATGTAAAGATACTACATTATACCATCCAGGAACTTCATGTAGCATAATGGTAGGTGATAAATCCCAATTGCACTATGGTTGTGGGTTCGATTCCCGTAGCTTTGTCTGACACGACGGGTCGTCACACGGTCTGCGTGTTATCTTTTTATAAAAATCCAAAAAAACTATCCTTTCAAACTTAATCCATTACAACCATGAGAGTTATCCAAAATAATATTATCCAAACTCACAGTCTAAAATTTACAAGGAAGTTAAACATAATGAGGATCCTTTTATCTAGTTAATAACATGTGATCACCTTCCTCATATATTTTTTTAAAACACTGCAACATCCTGAATTACCAAAATCAACCATCTCTTATTCCAAAATCACTACCTCAATATTAGGACCATATAAAGGTTTATCTTTCCTTCAACCATGTAATTTACAAAAAAATTAACTCACTGTAGAGTCACTTTTCTTAGTACCATAAAACCTCAAATCCTTAATTAAATAGTACTACCGTACAATCCTTATTTATTTCCAGAACATCATTAATACATCACTTAAATGATATAATTCTAAAATAACAACATAAGAACACTAGTCATTCCTCTTCATCTGTGGTACTATCATAACTTGATTATTATCCAATAGCATTATTTGCGACACAGTTTGATGACTGGGACATTGTTTCGCATAGTGTCCAAAATCCTTGCAAATGAAGCATTGTACATTTGAAACCATTTTCTTACCCTTGTAGTCACGTACTTTATGCCCTTTTCCTCCACACTTATAACAAACTGTCATTCCTTTCAGGCAAGTTCCAGGGAGTTTCTTCCCACAGTTATCACATATCGGAAAATTATTCTTTTCACTCTTCCGTTTATCCATCTTTCTCTCTTCCATCCTTTTCTTCTCTTGTTTCCCTTAAAAGCCATAGGACTCTGAGAATTCTTTACTAATCTTATCAACACATGATACTATTTCTTCAAATGATGATAATACATGGGAAAATATTTCACTTCTAAATTATGGCTTAGGACCACGAAAGATATGATCCTTCTTACTGTTTGGATCATACATAATACGGGAGTTCACAATCCTTCTAATGTGCGCCATTTCTATAAAATAGCATAAACTAGTTAAGTTTATGAATGGCAATGAATAATTACCAAACTTGTAAAATACCTAACACAAATTGAACAGTTTATGGATATAATCCATAATCATAAAAATATTTTCTTTGAGTAAGTATATACTCAAAAGCCCATCATAATGGTTTGTAAAGAAAATGAGAATTATCCTAAACATATCCCACATGAGTGTCATAACCAAGAGTACAGCAAGGCCCATTGTTGTTCACCAGTTCTCATTCAAGTCTAGCTCAAAACGGTGTTTTCGGGTTTTACCCCTTGGTACATCTGTGCTAGAGCCGCCTCTACCTGACCGTATCCAGACATGGATGTATTTCTCGGAAAACTCACAAAATATCTACAATACCAAAATTCTAGGAAGTTCTTCTATACTAATCCTCAAATTCTATCTTAGGGCTATGTGCTCTAATCAGAGTTTATCTAAATCTAGTTTCCAAGGTTATTGTTAAACTTCCTCTGATACCAACTGTAACTTCCCGACCCCAGTTACCTAGAGTCGGTGCATTATTTTAATACATTGGCATGATTACATGGAATCAAGTCCCGATGGACCGATCAGTTTAGCAGTATTGGAAAAATAGATCACATAAATGAATGTTACATTTGCACTTTAAGACGTACAAAACAACATAAGTAATCTTTATGAACGCCATTATTCCCTTGGCTTAACCCTACATATCAATCACATTACACTTCTTGGAATCCTGGGAAAAAATAAAACATATAAGGGGTGAGCTCAAATGCTCAGTAAGGGTAAGCAATACAGCGGAAACATTCAAAAATAAGCATAAACATTTACGGTAATGTATAAAACTAAAACAAAAGCCTTTTTAAACTTGAACTTAAGCATAATACGGTAGAAATAAAATGAAATAATTCATTTTAATTATTCACATGGATATTCTACTAATAGAATAATCACATGCAATATCACTAACCACTTTCATAATGATGGAATGCATGATGCTGACCTTCAATTTCTATGTCGAGGCATCGTGCTAAGACCTAAGGGGTAATTGTAACCAGAACCCAACCCGGAGAGCCTCTGTAACCGAACTCCATCCGGGAGTGCCTCTAATAACCGAACACCAACCCAGAGTGTCTCTAAAAACCGGACACCAACCCGGAGTGCCTCTAATAACCGGACACCAACCCGGAGGGCTTACTTTTACCGGTCCTCAAGCCAGAACATAATAGTCCAAAAAATTCATCTTATGAAGATGATGAAATATAACATAAAAAATCATATTAAAACTAACATACAAAATGTCAAAACATTAATCATAAAACATTAATGGCATAAAAATAACTCATCCATAGTAAAAAATATCACAAAACCTTAAATAAAATATGGATGATTTGTATCATAATAAATCAACATGAAACATGTTTAAAATTTATCAAAGGATGTACACATATATGAAATCAATACTATTTGAGAGAAATATCTCTTTTTTTAAATCATTTAAAAGTGGCATAATTATAGAGAAAACCTTTATTTTGAAAATATCTTTATAAGCTTGTGAAGGTAGCCTCAAAAGTGTAAAAATGGCGGAGAATAATCGCACCCACCGTATAAGTTAAAAAAGTACATTCTTACCATAATTTTGTCAAAAGGTTAAAAAGGAACTTGTTTGGAAAACGACGGAAAGGTTCCTTTATAAACCTCTTATAAAAAGTCAAACAAGGGTATAAATGACTTTAAACCATATTCCTGTAAAAAGTAAAAAACATTTGAAATACATTTTTAAGAAACATGGATGTGGATGATAAAAATATCCTAGTAGATTATTACGTATATACAACCTCGGATAATGAAGAGATTGCGAAATAAACCCTTATCAATTTGGTAACTTACGAAATGTACAACCCATGAAAGAGGTATCATACAATGAATATGTAAATACATATAAATTAAATTGTGTTACACAAGGAATATAATTATGGTCAGTACATACACCACACAAAAGCTAATGGTGGAAATATGGCATGAATCTCACAGGAATAAGGAGTGAAATGAAAACCCTTTACCTTGCACTTTCCTTTAGTTGAGGGTACATTTAACCTCTTGTACGAAGATCATAGTATGTTATTAAATTATAACATAACCATATTAATATTTATGATATCATAAATGATTCATTTATGACATTATATTACCCATTTAATAATAATTTCCATGTTAAGTTAACATTTCGGGTAATAATCACTTTCTTTATCATATGTGTTTTAACTTGGAACTCTTGTTTGTATCACTTAGATAATAATTTAAATACTTATAGAATATACAACATGATAAATATATCATATATATTTAGAATATAAATATTTATAATAGACATTTATATGAAATGGAGAACTCCGTTTATGGAGACGGTAGTCCGTACGTACGCATAAACGCTCTTTCTGTTTTCATAGAGTATTGAACAAAAGTAAGTGGATAAGATATATGTAAGTACATAAATCCTTATATATATATATATACAGTAGAATTATTATTTCATATATTACATAATTATTAGTAATATATATTTTTATAATCATCGATGAATGATGAACTTGGAAATGAATCTCATCGCGTTGTGGAGACGGTAATCCGAAAATACGAACAAGCGAAAATATCATTCTGTTGATATTAAAATAATATATAATTGGATTTATATCATATATACAAAATCATTATCATGTTATATTTATTATTTACATGAATTACAAATCATTATTATACCCTTCCAAATAATAATACATTGAATAACAATTACACCACGACGTGGAGACGGCAAGCCGTACTTACGCACGTATGATGACATGTCAATCAAAGGATGGATAGAATACTGAATATGTTTTTACCATATTTATAATAATATTAAAGTATATAGGAGATAATGTATTCATTATTTTATAATGGTAATAACAAAGAAACAAGAAGTGTAAGAAGAAAGGAACTTGAAAAAGGGTGGTGAAATCATTGCCTCTTCTTCAGGTTCTTCCTTTTGATTTGATCAAAAGTGCTCCTTAAGTTGGCTTTATGATCAAACTAAGGCCTCTAGGTTGTATTGAGGGACATTGAGAGAGTATTTTTGCAGGGTTTGGCCGAACCAAAAGGCTTTGAAGGTGTAAATTAATGAGAAGGGTGAGTATCCTTTTATAAGAGGGGTGAGGGGCACCTTTAGAAAAGCTAGAAATATTATTTTATAATAAATTTATATTCTATTTATAGTGGCCCCAAAGTGTATTATTAAAATGTTAAGGTTGGGATGGGTCTAAAACTATGAAACCAATAGAATTTAGATAGGTTTGGGTAATTATATTTACCTTATCTTTTAGTTTTAACACTTAGATAATTAGTTTAACACTTACCATGTAACTTTGTAATTTTATATTATATAGTTAATAAACATACAATATGCATACAATAGACCCCCAAGTGGTCCATTAATGATACAAATATCATGATATAAGTCTCTTGGACGAACCATATATTTTTAAGAATTTAATATCAATTAATAATATAATATTGGTTTTAAAAAACTCTTTTTTGTCAATTTTGACACTATTCAATAATTGACTTTTGTAAAAATAATAACAGAATTATTACTTCTAAAAATGATAATTAGATCAATCCTAATATGTCATAGTATCCTATAAAATTAGTGTAATTCATTAATAGTCTCAAATTATATTTATTAGGTTATTTATAATATCAATTATTTTACTTTTTCACTATTATGGTAATTACTACATCATCATTGTGTCATAAATAAATTAAATTATTAAATGTCTAAAAATTATAAATAAAGTAAAATTATGTAGGAAATATTTTTATTTTTCTAATGAATATTCATAGTCGAAAATCCAACATATATAACCCTATGTAAAAATTGTTTTTCTAAAAGATATATGCTTATGTCATTTTTGTATTTATTTTAACTTAATTAATATGAAGTGTCATTATCACTTACACGTGGCTCCATGGGGTACAAAAATCGACTCAAAGATTCCCATGGTCGGACATGTATCAACCAATAATGTTAGGACACGTTTTAGGGTAATTTAGTATTATTATAATATAATTTTTTAACCCATATTTACCAGATTTACCCTTTAATCATGGTAAATAAAATATTTACGGAAATAATTATTCAAAATGACTAAAAATAAAAGTTAACTATTTACACACTTTTAACATCCTGATTCCAAATATGGAATCCATTTTTTCAAATTCAAAACACAGAAGTGGCAGAAATTAATTTAAAATTAATTCTTATTGTCAAAACAAAAGGCGTGTTTTTAAGATATAATAACTATCAAAAGATTGATACTTGTTTATGTCTGGTTTAATTGTGAAATTATGTCCAATGACAAAAATTGTATTAAATGGGAAAACAATATTCTAAATATACTTTAAAACCAATCAAATTCAAAATTTATCACTAATAGTTATTTTGATTAAAAAAGATGTTTTTAATTAAAATTTAGTAATTTTCACTATTCATCAAAATATTAAAGTTATCCGAAAAATACCAAAATTTTACCTTAGGAAAAATTCGATACTCCGAATCCAAAAATGAAGTCCATTTTTAGAGATAAAATTTCTAAAATTTTAAATAGTATGTATTACTATTCATAACGGCTACTTTGATTGGTCGTGGTGTGTGTTAGAACTTGAAGTTGCGTACAACACATGTAACTGTATTATTCAAAGAGAAGCGTACCGTGGAATATCGGGGTGTTACATGGTATCAAAAATAAATTGGCTATAAGATACTCAAATATCTATGAATAAATTATTCAATATTATCTAACTATGGAATTATAAATTGAAGGCTCTCGATATTATCATGGTTCTTGCAGTCAAATATAGAAATATTGAACATCATGGAAATTATAATAATAAATCCCATGTATGAAAGAAAATTAGTTTTTCTTTTATGTTATAGGTGAGGAAGTGAGAATAAAAAAAATTTCCATATAATGTTTAGTAAAAATTTTTACTGAAGAAAGTTTTTCATCCAGAAAATAAAAGGAGAACTCACATGAAAAGGCCAGTTGATGAATGAAATAGCGATACAACACAATGGGATGTTACACAGACACTATAATGTAATAATTTCAAGTAGTACATAAATTACACTAATCAGTACATGAATCTCATTTTTAATGATATCAATTTTCACTAGGGTTCTCTTAATCTCATAGAAAAATGGAAAACTCATTCAATCACAATTAGTGAAGTGGGTCTTGATATCCAAGTAGAGAAATGTATTGTTAATATCCACTCTATATTTAAAATTAAATATTTGAGTATGTCTCTGACTATAATTTTAAATTAGGAAAATTTATATGGGTATCATGTCATCACCTTAATGACAAGATGTTGAGTTAGCAGTAAAAAAACTTTTAACTCAATAATGATCACATCTCAAGACTATAACACCTATATGATTGAAGTTTTTAGGAATATAATTATTATAAATTTTGTGATTCTCCCATTAGTCAAATTTGATGTTATTTTCGGGATGTATTGGATATATCTATATAGTGAACATATGAATTTCCATGTAAAATAATTCATGGTTGATATTATGAATCAACCTATGATTATCTTTTGATGAGAGTATGAATTTGAACATATAATAAAAGTTAATTCCATTGTATGGGACTTTAAACTTATTAATGTGGGATATTTATTTAAAATGGTTGGAAAAAACTAAACATTTAAAAACTTTTTATTTTTTAGTATTATGACTATGTATATCTTAAAGTCCATTTCATTCGTCCCCTGAATCACCAACTTGAATATTCAATAGCACTCACAAATAGTGTTATGGTTGTTCTATTGAATCGATATATAATATATCTGATTTAAATTCATAAGTTAATGAATAAACATTAGAATAATCTTAATAAGGGATCTATAGACTATAGCGTGTCACATTGGAGAGCACCGGTTCTTTTTTATTATGAAGAAAATGGGTCACAATATTTTTTTCATTGAATATTAGGATCTTAACAAGATCACTATAATAAAATTGTAACATATACCCCCTATCAATTATTTTTTTGATAAACAATGAGGCAAAAAATTTGTTTCCAATATTTAACATCATTCTTGAAATAAATAATTGAGGGCTGAGATAAATTATATACCTCAGATATCCATAGGTACAGGGTATGGACATTATGGATTTATAGGGATTTCATTTGGAATTATTAATCATTCTCCTATATTCTTGTATTTAATTATTAAATTCTTTAGATATTATGTTTATCAATTTTTGGTTGTCTTAATAGGTGATATTATTATATATTTGAAGAGAAAAGAAGATCCTTAATATCATTTGAGAATTTTTTTTAAAGACCCAAAAGAAGGAGATTCTTTTTCAAAAGATTATTTAAGGAGAATATTTCCTTCATAAAGTTTCACTATTGTGTTATATACTCTCATGTGATATTTTATCAGTGAATCCTTCAAAGGTAGAAGTTTTTGAAAAATTTCCTAGACCAAATATACCAACCATTATATATAGTTTTATTAGGTTGATAGATATAACCAATTTTTTGTTATATATTTCTCACAACTATCTATTGTACACAATAAGATTACTTGTAATGGTGTTATGTTATTGTAGATAGGTTAATGATAAGAGAATGTTAAGGTTATGGGGAGATGGATGGTTAGTAAAATCAAGGTCACACTATCCATAAGTGAAGATGGGGTTTTCATCTATATAGATGGATCAAGGAAGTTACTAGGCTGTTTTATTGTTAATAATGAAATAGTTACACCATATTCCTCCCACTAATTGAAAATTCCTGGGAAAAATTTCATGAGTCAGGATTTCGAGATAGAAGTGGTAATGTTTTCATAGAATACATGGAGAAATTATATTTATAATCAATTGTGTCAAATATAGATTGATAATAAAATTTTTAGATATATATTCACATATAAGTAGTTTAAAATTCCAAGAGAATATGGTTGGGACACATTACATATTTTGATTTCTCCGTACACCACCACACAGGGAAGGAAAACTAAGTGGTTAATTATAAATGTATGAATGGCCATGCTAGTTTTTCGAAGATGAGGATTTAAAAAGATCTAACATTTATTGATTTTTATATAATGTACCTTAAAATAATTATAATATAGGTAAGATCATATCTTTCTTATGTGATTTTTCAACTCTCCATATATTTTATGATTAAAGAGAAATAGAAGGATAATGCGAAAAGGTAGAAGAATGTGATAAATGTTACTAAGTTCAAGAATTATTGTGATTGAATGATATGGACCAAGAACCAATTATGTGACTTTTAAATATTATACTTTAAATCAAATATGTTGGATGTATCTCATAGTTTATCATTCTTTTTTTAATCCTATAAGTACAAAAAAATATAGATATTTGAATGTGAATTTATAGCAGGATTAAAAGAAAATAGATATTGTAGAGTATATATCTTGATTCTTATTATCTATCTATGTTATTAATTATATATATAGGTCTAAGTAGCTGTTATAAGAACTACCCATACAATAATGGAAATGGTTAAACATTACCATATATTTTTTCATTTGAATCTCCAAAACATCTAAACTGTACAACGTTATTTGTGTTGTATTAAATCAACTTAAGAAAAAAAATTATTTTCCATTATGGATTATTTCTACATCCATAATCATTATGGGATATATATTAATGAATTGTTATGGTTATATAGATTACAACATTCCGGTGTATCGGATTGGGAACATGGGATTACCTAGAAATTACAAAGCACTCTTTAACGATATTTGAATATAAAGGTGAAATTCGTCACTCCATATCATCTTTAGATAGATGGTTTTCTTAAGAGGGACATTAATACCATAGAAGACATTTTGACACTCTATTATGTGGATTTAAAAGCTGTTTAGGAACAACACATTCATTTCATGCAATTCTCTTACAATAATAGATTCCAGTTCAATATTTAGATAGCTCTTTATGAAGATTGATATGGGAGTAATTCAAGAACTAAAATATATTGGGATTATGTTGGTGAAAGAAATATGTTGTTACTTGATAAAGATATTAATATTATAGTGAATTTTATAACAATTTGGTTAGACAAAATATAGGCCTAAAGATGAAAAAAAATTTATGGTGACAATCATCTGTGAGATATTGAGTTTAATGATGGTGATATGGTATTACAATGAATAAATAATTTGAAAAATTCCATGTTTTCTAAATAAGTTCAAGATGAGCCATATATATATTAGTCCCTTTAATATTAATGAATGCAGACCCATGGTACCATATTGTTTGTAACTTCCACTGAATCTTTCTCAAATTCATGACGCGTTCCATATATCACTCTTGAGGAAGAACATACATGATACTTCACATGTCAAGAACAAGGGATTGTATCATGTGAAAATATCTCAATTATGGGGAAAAATGTTGGTGTTTCTATGTTATAGATATAAATTTCTAAGAAATAAGACCACTCACATTGTCAAAGTTTTGTGGTGAAACCATAAATTATAGGAAGCTACGTGGAAACTACAGTATTTGATGATGTAGAAGTATCTGTAATTATTTGAATCAGATTGATGAAGTTTTTAGTTTAAATTTTTTATAAGGGGGGTCAATGTAACTCCAAATTATTTTATGATTTATTTATCTTTAAATAAAATTAATTTCCATGATTTCATTCATTATATGCAATATTTACTTAAAAAATTGAGATATGAAATTGATATATTATTATTTTATGTGGTTGTTATCACTTAGAAATTAGATTGGGGGTGATGAATAGGAATATCTAAAGTATTGAGTTTTTATATTTATAAAATTATTTCATTAGATTTTTATTTTTCATAAGTTAAAATAAAATAAATTGAATGTTAAAAGATAATTTTTCCTTAAAAAATAATTTTAATGTGCATAATGTCTTTTAAACATAATAAATAAAATCAATTTATATTGATAATTTTTTTAATAAAAATTTTATATAATATATTCAGAAAAAAATTCTAACATTCATCTATGATATTTTACATGGAAAGTGATGAAGGAAAATTTTATTTTATTTTTTAAAAATGCATTTTTCAAAAAACAAAATTTATTTCATTTCTTCCGCTTATTTGAAAATTAGTTTCTACCACTTTTAGAAACTAAATATTTTAAAATGGATTTAATATTTCTAATTATCATAAATAAAATTATTAAATAAGGTCAATATTTTTTTTTCATAATTAATAGAAAAACATATAAATTTATGTTACCACAATTAATGATAAAGTGTGTTTAATCAGGGTTAACCTTAGAGATAAGGTATCAAATATAAAAATAAATTGATTAATTTGATTTTATTATGGGGTTTTTAATTTATCATTATTATATTCGTATATGTTTCATTTTGGATCAACTTTACTTTACAAATAAATTATAATAGATTAATATTTCCAAAAATTATAGGTGTGTCATCTCCATCACATATATGAGGATATCACCTCTAATTTTATACTCACACTACATGAGACTTATATATCATAAAAACCTAAATTTATAACTTCTTAAAATACCTAATTTTTTCTGTGAGGATAAAATTTGATCCTAATATTTTCATTTCATTTCATAAGGTGTATGTCAAAGTTGGTTTCTCAATGAAGAGTTATATCTCTTAAAATAATACTATCAATACTATTTTTTATTATAAATCCCTTAGATCTATGGTATCATACATAAAATAATTCATTTAATATATTAATTATAATTTATTTTTATTATGATTAATTCATCCATTTCTAACCTCCTTTCTATAAAATGGTATATGAATGTATCGCTTATGCGTACAAGGGGACTACCACATCCACGTAGAGATAAGATTCAATATCCATTTCCATCATTCATGGTTGGTTATTATGTGGAATTTAATGTTCATATATGATATTAATGAAATAAATAGTCTTATATAATTATAATATGTTATCTACCCTCTTATATTTCAAATAATAGGTAAATAATTATGTCTCTCATGAATACGTATAGACTACCACCTCTACAAAGCGATGTGATTCATTTTTTATCCCTACTTTATATAAATATTTATAAAATTGAATATGATGAATATATAAGATAATTATTTCATAATTAGTATTATGTATATTATAAAAACATAAACTAGTTGTAGGTTCTAGAACCATTGTAATGAAACATTCATGGTAAACGAACCCAATTTCGATTGAATGTTAATTTTAGTGAAAAATTGTTATTAAAACGATAATTGGAAACTAGAAAATAATGATACATATAAATATATGATTTTATATAGATGTATAATATTATTATAATAAATATATATTTAGAAAATATGATATTTTAATGAATACAATTAAATAAAGAACAATATTGAATGAGTTTATGTTACAAATATATTGTTTTAGGATTATTTCTAAAAACTTATTATTGACATAAATAATATAAAAATTATATATTAAACCAATTAAATTTTATTTTAGTACATTTATTTATATATTTATTATTTATAAGTTCAATTTTCAACTCCTTTCTACATAAAATGATCATTGTTTGTTTTATAGAATAGACAATCATATTTATTCTTTGGTAGATGTCCTTTTTCATCCCTATCCATTTTATAATTTTTTTATGAATTTTATTACCAATACAAGAAATGTTTTTGAATTTACATTGTAATTAAGTTTTACTTTAATGAAAATATTTAAAATTAATATTTCTAAATTATATATGAACATGTTGTTTTTGACTTTTTTCAAAAGTAATAATGGAATATTTTATTTTAAGATTTATGACATGAGCTCATTTTTTCTATATCACAACAAATATTTTCATTGAATATCACATTAAAAGTTTCCATTTTATTTTCAAATAAAATGATTTAATCAATATTAATGGAAATATTTATTATATTTTAGTAAAATAAATGGGAATTTTCTCAATATTCTAAAAAATGGTTTAAATGATCTTATAATGGTATATTTAATCTATGTAAACGTAATTTATGGATTGTTATACATCACTAGGGATATGATCTGGTGATACCATCCTCCTTATTACTTTGGATGTCTTATGATGGTAATTATTTAGGGATCATTCTATGAAGCCTGTATATTTTCTATTGGTTAATGAAGTTATGAAGAATTTTTTATGTAAACCATTTATTTTATATGGGTAATGAAATAAAAAAATAATGAAATGTTTATAAATATATTTTCTTTCCATGAGCTATAATATGATGATAAAATCAGTTTCTTATCATCTTAGGGTACAAATATGTGTGATTATAATTATTTCATTGATGGGATCAAAATTATATATCTCTCAAAGGAGTTGGGTAATGATGGAGTTTAATTATATAATAAGAAAAATAAATGGGAGTGAACCCAATTATATAAGTGAATTTGTCTGTTATGATATTCTTGAAAGTGAAACTTGAATAAACATGTTATGGAATGGGGGGTGAATCTTATACACTATAAAAACCTTGGTATTGATCATTGATAAAGGAAATATTTTTCTATACTTATTTGAATTCCAAAAACTTATTCTTTAGGATTATGTCACATTCTCATGGAACAAGTATTAATTTTTGTTGATTCCTTAATTTTATTTCTTATGACATTTTTTTGAAGATTCATATTTATATTGTTCATGATTAATAATATTTTATTGATTGGGCATGACATTCTTATGTTAGGATTATGTTCTCATACCCTTATGCTTAAGTTCGTGTATGATCATTGGTTGATATCTCATATGTTTAAACTTATTGAGCAATTGATCTCACCCATTCTTAGGTTTACTTACTCCCCATGTTTTGAATAAAGTTATTAAGTAATAAATATATAATAAGGTTACTATGAGAGAAAAAACATTTAATATATGTTTAAGATCATTCCCAATATAAGATTATTATGTATCTTGACTCTAACGGCACAATACATTTATAGTAATGTGTAATGTATTGTTATGAGTTATATTGAATATTTACATAGAATAATGTAATAAGTATTATAAAATTATTGGTTCACCTTAGTTATTATCAGATATGGGTTTTGTTAATATTTGAAAATTATGTTTAAAATACACAGTTGTAAACTGTGGGGATAATTCTATGTATAAGATACTATCAATAAGGTTTGGTAAAGTAGATATTGAATGGTTTTCCTAGAAAACACATCCCATATAGAAACATAAAAGTGGATGTGGTTGTGTAATAGATTGAATTAATAGAAATATAAATTAATAGGGAGGATTCAGAATTAAATTGATCATTACTGGTTCATAATGTGTGGGCCTAAGACAACCTACCTAGATATGCACTCTGAGGGTGTTTTTATAGGGTTAATTCACATTATTTAGGAATCATTATGATGGATTTGAATAAACATTCACTAATAATAGAATATGCTAAATCTAAGGATATATAGAATGAAAATAAAGTCTCATGATTTAGAAATACAATTAATGATTTTTCATGATTTATTGATTACTCACTGTGATTATTATTTCTCACACTATGATTTTTGGTCTTAGTTAATGGATGGACATAGGAGGAATCATGTTTATATAGAACGTGATAATAAATTAAATGACTATAATAATGATAAACTAAATGAAATGGGAATTAGGATTTGTAATAATGTAGTTATTCCCTCCCAACACTCTCATGAAATGAATGGTAACAGGAATCGTGATTATATAACAAATGGATAAAGGAAGGAACAACTAATTATTAAGTATTTTAAGTCGAAACTCCCAAATTAATTCAAGGGTTACTATTATCCACTAATTATTGAGAAATTAAGTAATAAAGCATTTAATTTATTTTTAAATATATAATGTTTTAAATAAGAAAATTTTGTCTTGGAAGTATATAATTTTTAAGGTGAAGAAGAACAATGGTGACGTCCTATCAATAATACATGGGAGAAGTATAAAATTGAATCAATTACCAAGGATGAGTTTGTAAATATATTTTTCAATAATTATTTTCCCTGAACTCTTTATTTTAAAATGGAATGGTAATTTCATGATCTGATGTTGAATAATGATGAATATATTAGTACTAAAAAGGAAACTTTAACCCTAAATTCAATTTATGATTCTGGTATTATCATAAATAATGAAATCAAAGATGATTTATTATTTTTTATATTGAGACCACGTTTCAAAAATTAAATTTCTATATTATAATTTTATAGCTATAATGAAAATGATTATTGTACTATTAAGATATATTCGGTAATCATAGGCTCATTGTATTCTCATGGTTTAGGATTAAAATATAAAGATTTATTTTTATGTAAATTCAAACAATAAGACTGTTGGATGAAATAATATTAATTTTCATTCATGTAAAAAAAAATTTAAGTTAGAACAAAGTAAATTTCCATTATGGGTTTAGTTAATTTTTTAATAGTGAAATGGATTTTCATCGAGAAATTGAATGTGAAATTGATGTGAAGATGTTATTCAATGATATGAATGGTTAAAAGGATTAACTTAATGTGTCACCCACACTACAATGATATTATATAAAGGATTATGGAAATTAGACTAATTAGTGCATGAATATGAGGGTTAGTGATGACAATCAACATCATGAACCTCTTAATCCCAGATATAATAGGAAATCTCATGTGATCACAACTGTGGAAGTGGGTAATGATAAATAAGTGGTTAATGGAAGACATACCATCCACTTTATAATTATAAAGGACTTATTTTATTATGACTCTACCAACTATTTTTTATATGAATAATTTTTTAGGGTATCACCCTATCACCTCAACTCTAATAGGTTGAGTAATTAATAAACATTACTAACATTTTGATGATGAAATCCCATGTATATTAACCCTCTATAATAGAATTGTGTGGAAGTATAATTTATTAAAAAAAAATTCTCCCTATTGTTTAATTTTAAGTTATATTTGAAGTGGATAGGGTCTCCCTATGTATATCCCATATCAATTTCTAAGGAATGGTAGTCTTGTTAGATATACCAAATCACCCTGTGATCATATTTCAGTGTGACTATGTATACGAAATTTCAATGGATGTTACTTTCATTAGATATGTATTACTAACTAGGCATGATGGTTATTAATCTCAAATGGTTATAGATAAACTAAAACTCAAAGATATGTCTTTTCCTTAATATTATGAAGATTTATTTCTTGATGAAAAACCCAGTGTTCCCATAAATCATAATTTTTTGTTTTCAATAGAAATCATACATAGTTATATGCCAATTTCAATGAAACTATATAGCATAAACCTGATTTATTTTTAATAATTAATGATGAAACTTGAGTAGAATATTGGTTAGGGATCTATACACCTTATTTTTTTAACTTGGTAAGCATGCATTCTTCCTTTTAAGAATAAATATTGGTCAATTTATATTTTTATTGATTATGAGTAACTTAACAGCATCACAGTCATGAAAAAGTATCTACTAACCCTTATCAATTATTTGGTAAATCAACTATGAGGAGATGAATAAATTTCTATCAATGGAAATCATGATTTATATCATTAATAATGGGATGATAAAGAGAATATTACAATGGTATCCATCAAGTATCATGATTAATTAATGATGACCACAGACTTTTAAGCCATATTTATTTTTATTAACAATAATATATTCCATGAATCGTGATTAATGTTCATTGACTGACTATATGTGGCACTATTATCTTTTTATCATTTTATCATACACTTATGCTTATGTTCAGTTATGGTCATTGATTAATATCTCATATTTTTACCCTTATTGAGGATATGAGCTCACCTTTTCTTATATTTCATTCTTACATAGGTCACAAAGGATGTTATTAAGTAAGAAATTTTTAATAATGTACTATTATAGAATAAAATTGGGGTATTTTTTGAATTTCTTTATGAAATAATACTGTTATGTATCTAGTCATCATAGACACTGAACATTTAAATTTTTTTGGATTGTATTATTATGATTTTTATTTAATATTCATCTAATTTTATGTAATATCTTTTTATAAAATTATTAATCTTCCTTACATAATAATTTTCTAAATTTTATTATATATCATATAATATTATCTATAATTAATACATATAACTTTTAGTGCATAGAAAAAAAAATTGGTATGCATTTTCCTATGATTCATATACTTCTATGCACAAAACTATGAAAAATAACATTGAATATGGTGTGGTTGGCTTCAGAAAAATCATTATTTGTTTAATATAAGTACATTATTATTTTATCATTCTTATTGTTTTTTCTATTAATGAGGACACAGTACACCCACCATGGCTTGAGTGATCAGTCAACAACATTTATCTTAGTTTTATTATATGGAAAAAACTATATCATGAAATTACTACCACATATCATGCATTGGGTGAATATCTATTAATTTGTATTGTTTTCTTCTCATTCCCCACTAATACCCATAACCCTTATATAAATAGTAAATATTCTCAGTATCTGAGTAATTATAAAAATTATCATGAGAAACATCAATTTTCCTAAATAAATATCTTCTGATCCATTAAAAAAATAATTTTAAAATACCTAAGTATCCTATTAATATAAGGTTGTAAGAAAATAAAGTATAACCTAATAAATTCATATCAATTTTTAAAAAGTTTTTAAACTAAATAATAATTTTCACTGTAATAGTCATGATATGAATTTCAAAGTTATCATAAATTTCATTTAAATTTTCAATGATGGATTTTTATAATACTAGATGAAAATAAATTAAAAAATTTATCATAGAGGAATATAATTATTAATTAATCAAATATACTATTAATACATGCGAAAAATACATAACACATTTTAAATAAATATAACCCTATGAAAACATGATTTAATATAAGAATATGAAGCATAAGGAGACGGTTACCTTGATAAGATTCATCAGAAAAATTCACTATGGGTATCAATAATAAAACAACCTACTATTCCATAGTAAGTGATCCATACATCATTTTATAATTTATTTAAATTATTAAGAGTGTTTATGTTTTTCTTGGTACTAAAAAAAGTCATTGGTTGTAAAATAATGGTAGCTTATAACCCAAAATGATTTTTCACTTCATATAAACACCCCTAATCATTATTTAACCTCTATAATGAAATATTTATGTTAATTTATGGAATAACTAAAGATATAGTGTAGGATACAACGGTAAATTTCACCATTTGAGGTCTACTTGTTTTCATGATACTTAAGGAATAAATTGGGGTTAATTTAGGGTATTATGTCCACTTAAACTAATTTAAATCACATTATAAAAGCCAAAACGGTTTGTGGAATGTTTTATAAACCATGTATTGAATCCGTAAAATCTCAAAATGAAAAAATTGAGACTATTTATGTTTTAAAACTATTATTCCATTGTTTATAAATCACAAAATGAAATAAAAACTACTGAAAATATTTCCAATTTTATTATTTTCCCAAAATACAACTAAAATGTAGCCTAAAATAAAACTTACCACAAGTTTTGTTGCTTTTATATATTATTTATTTGCCATTTAAATGTTTTCAAATTTAATCATTATGGTAATAATTATTGAAAATTAATAAAATTGACAATCTATAATTTATTTCAAGTATCTATAAAGAGTTATTATTGTCAAAACATAGAGTTTTTTTGGAGAATTAATTTTTTAAAATTGGTTATGGCCAAATAATAAAATTAAAAGATTATGAATTCTCAGTAACATAGAATATTTCTATCATAGCGAGGTTTTATTTTTATACTCCTCTCCCCTCAACAAAATATTTTGTTATAATTTTCTTAGTTATTTTTTAATGAGAAAAATGGAATCATTAAATTGAAATTTTAATAATTTAGTAAACATAAAAGGGAAAATATTTTTTACCTGAATCATAGATATTTATATTAATATGATCTATATATTTTCTCCTATCATTATATAAATATAAATTTTACATCTTAAAATTAATGATAATATTTTTTTAAAATTGTATATATTTATTTAAATATTTTTTGATTTTAATTTAAATGATATATTATCTAAAGAAGATAAATTCATAATTATTGAAATAACCTAAAGAAAAAAATTTCTAACACCTCACACTCATATGTATGAGATGATATAAGGGTTCCTGTAATTTTTGAAGAATATATTTTTGAATATTTTGATTTTGATTGGGAACAAGAGATTATGGGTTTGTTTTCAATGATTAGATTGTGATTTATAAGGTCAATTATTAGGAGGAATATTATTTTCATGAAACAGAAGGTTTTCGGTATATTAAAATTGTCGAGGGTCAGATGTACTGAGCGATTTGGTACTCGATTTTATTATACCAGTTACCCGACATGGTATCATGTTCCTACTTTAGGTGCATTAGGTATGGGGTACCACCAAGATTTGTTTTTTCAAAGTATAAAAAGTTTAATTTGTGGTCATAAATTATAACACATTATTCAAGGTAGTTTTCTTTAAAATTTTTTGATGGAAAACATTTTAATTATTCCTCTCTTTCTTTTTCCCATAATTTCCCCTTTTGATTCATGATGGTTTGGGATAATTATTTATTATTATTGTGGTTAGTTCTATTCACTTATCATCGTCTCTACCTCTTTCCATATATTATTTGGTTATGAAGGGTTAAATTTAACGATTTGATCATAATTCCACCAGATCATTGAAGAATTATATTACATTCTTTGCTTTTTAGTATGTGTTAATGAATTTTTATTTCATATAAGGATTATGACATGTGGTTTTAAATATTTTATTATAGGCGATTAATTTATAATTCATTGTGTGTTTCAGTCCAAATTTTGTTAAAATTGGAATTTCATATGATATATATTTTTTGTATTTTATATTGAATATGTATGGATGCACGTTGAGGGTGATGATCACATAATTATAAAGTTTTTTGGCCATGGGATTCTATATAGTAGGTATTTCCTAATTTATTCCTTAGTAAATAATGGTAGACATGTTGTGTAAATTAATTATAAGTATTTATATAAACTTATTCATTGATATGGGTATTCATGGATGTGTTCAATGTCTTGTATGGGTTTATGTGATCTTTGATAATGGTGATCAAGCATCAATTGAAGGGATAACTCCATTATAATGGTAGGTATTAATTAATATTACCTCCTTATATAGTTGTTAATATATTTTTTGGATGGTAAACATGATTGGACGAAACCAAAACTACTAGTAATTTGGATAAAACCAATAAGAGGAAGATCCTCAGTTCACCAGGACTTTCTGCACTGAATGCTCCGTATAGTAGGGATAAGGACTCTAGTGACTGCACAACTGTATTTAAAATCATGAACATTAGCATTCCATCAAAATATCATTGGATGATGTGAACATATGAAAATCCTACAATCACTAGAGAGTCCATGAAACTATTATTTTCACAGCATGTCAAGCAATCATATATAGAATGAAATTACTAGAAATTTAACATTGATGGATGAAATTTTAGTGAAATAAAATAGACTTCACATCCCAATACTCTCGTACTTGATGAATAATTTAAGGTAAACACAAAAATTCATTAACACTTAGGTAAAACAATATTTGTAAATTGCATTAAATGTTCTATATTTTCTTTACATTCACCAAATAACTAATAAGGCATGAAATTAACTTTGAAATTATCATCCCATAACTTTGGTAAATATATCCATTGGGTTTTGATTTTATTAAATCTTCTTTAGATTCATTTCATTAACCTCCAATGTAATTCGGATAAAATGAAAAATCATGTCAATATGTTAGGATAATGCTTGGAATACCGAATTTTGAGCTAGTTGGATTAAACTATTGATATCATAGAAAATAAATCCTCCTTAAAAAATTATTCCTTGCCTATTAGTCTCCTTTTAAACCAAATAATTTGTTTCCCTACATCCATTACAATAACATACTATACTTCTATTGTACTCAGTGTGGATTTTTTTATCATCATTGATATCTTTCTTACCATTATTCTGTTAAAGGTAAATTGGTAACTTATTTTATTATTCAAAGTATGTAAATATCCAATTAATTAAGAATCGACATATCCATGTAAATTTTTATCAAAATCAAAGAAAAATGTTGTATCTTCTATTACCATTGAATAACAAATAATAAAATTAATTACATCCCATTGAACCTTTCTGATATTTTATTAGAATCAACCTAAATCTCCCAATGAATCACCAATTTCCACCTGAGTTCATATCATCACGTAAACTATAATTTATACCATTGATGTGAAAATAATATTCTCTTTGTACTTAGACTCAACATCTATTAATATTTCTTGTTCCTTTGAAATTTTTAAATGTTCAGAAAGGGGAGTTGAGGAGAGCATGTATTTGATCATCTGAAATATGTAGAGGGTCTTCTAAATGTGGTATTTTAAAAATTAAACCAAATTTCCAGGTGACCTTTCAATTTCAATATTAATACCCAAAATCATCATATTTTGACTGAAATCCTTCAATTAAAATCATTAATTCCATTTATTCTTTAATTCTGGATTTTGTGAAACCTTTAGACCAACCATTTTAATGTTATCCACGTAAAGTAATAGTTTGACAAATATCACATATTTATAATACATCCAGTAACAAAAAATTATGTGTATTGGACATGTATAAACTTTATTCCAACATAAATGAATAGAATTTATGATTCCATTACCTAGTATATTTCTTCAATCCATAAAGTATTTTCTTCAATTTATAAAACAAAATCAATAAAAATATTACGATGGAATGATGGGAAGAACAATTTGTATAGTATTTTGTTTTACTACTCATGAGAATATTTTAATGAAATAAACCTCCCAGTTTAGTTGAAATCCATTTTCCACTAGCTACACCTTATACCATTTCATTCCTCTTGTTACTAGTTTCATCCAAAATATACTCCATTTCTAGTGCATTTTTAATTTATATATAGTTATTTGGATCATATGTAATTTTTATTTTCAATGAATCCATATCTTCACTCATCACTAACTTACACAATTTCACATCAAAGAGTATGGAGACCCATTTTAACAACTCTAGCTCTAAATAATATGATATACAAATAATTTTAATTTCATACCAAAATATTTGAAAGGTTTATATACTAATATGATTTGGATACACTATATTTATTTGGTAAAATCATACATTTGATACCAAAACATCCGTTAATATCACATGAGAATCATCTGACCATACACATTATTTTATATAATCTTATGGTGTCACCTCTAGACATCTATGACTTCCATATAAATTCTCTAAATATTTCTCCCTTCTGGTGATCTTATTTATATGAAATTGGACTTTTATAGTTGGTTTATTTTCATCAACATAATTTACAACCATGTTTTGATCCTTACATGGAACCATTTTATTATTGTGACCATCTTACCTTCTAATGAACTATCACATGTCTTCATCCCATTATTGGAATCAAAATTTATTATCAAATTACCAAATGAAAAACTATACTTTAGATATATCCTTAATATTTTACCTATCCATATAGTTAATAATAACATGAAAAAACTTTTGAAGACTCTAAGATTAATATATTATGTTCATTTACTAGATAAAAACTCATATATATGTTGATTTATAACTACTGATGAACAAATTTTGTTTACAATGTGAACAATTATGTTGACTACCTGTACCCAAATTCCCTTAAGATAACTAGAGTAAAAACTTATGATTCAATCCATTAATTAAAGTGCTTCATTAATTATTTTATCTATTAAATTATTTTAAGGGTTTCTAATAATCTAATTCTCATTCCTTATTCAATTTTTCTTGTACACTTTCTAAAATTTGTATTCAGTTTACTGGCTTCTATCATCAAAATTATGGAATTTAATCTCCAACCATACACCCTTTTAATAAAGGGTTTTCAAGGAATAAAATAAAAAAACACATTATACTTATTCATCAAAAAGTATATAAAAGAATTTCCAATAGCATAATTAATAAAGGTTTCCATGTATAGTGAACCATTGAGAGACTGAACATGGAAGGTTACGTAGACATTAGTGTGAACTAGTTCTAATTTCTTATCTCTAATTTTCCATCAATATAAATTGAAGATAACCCTTCCCTATTTCACAACAAAAAAACATTCAAATCTTATGATTTTTGTTTGATAAACCTGAATTATACATTTATATACCTGAATATCATTTCTCTTCCCCCTAAGATGATTAATCCTATCCTTTCCAACAGTACGATCTTCCAATGATGAACTTCCAGTCAATGCAATTATGTCTTTGATTCTGATAAAATATACCATCACATCCTTTTAGTACATTTTTTACTACCATAGATCCTAAAGTCACATTTTAGGCTCCCTTAACAATGCTTGTCACAAAGCCTTATTCATCATGTTTTCTAAAAGAAATTCAAATATTTCACTATGTAACACTACAATAGTTTAGATTATATTTTTCATTAAAACCAAATGTGTTCACTAGCATTCTTTATATGAAAAACAGAACCAAAAAAATTGAAAAATAGGATATAACCATTAAAATATATACATTTATATGGAATGAAAAAATATAGGAAATATATTTAGAAATATATATGTGTATGTGTTTATAAATAAAGGTCAATATTGATACAAATTCATTGATAGAATTCAGTTATTATATCAAAATAACTAATAAGATTGATGTCTGATTTAAATTGTCACCCTTCTAAAATTTTCTTTTATACACCTTAACTTAAGATACTAAATATATTATAGAGAAATCATATCATCTATATGAATAATATAATAACATTAAATTTATTAGTAATTGATAGAAATAAAAGACTAATAATGGTTAATATTTTGAAAATATATTTTCCTATGAAAACCATTTTCATTATATTTTTATGTTTTTATTTAAAACAAAATCAAATATGAAATTTTAAATATTAAATTTTAAATGAAAATTAATTTCTAATTTATTATTTTATCATGTTATTATTATAAATTTAAATATTCTTGCAAAATAATTTTTTTTGGCTAAATAGTGAATTTCTTTTACAAATACTGTATATTTTATAACATTTTCATGAAGTAAGTATTTCTTAAAAAAATTAAACTAAGGTATTAAAAATATATATATTTGAGTTTTATATTAATTCATTTAAAATAATATTCGGAATTTGTTGGACCTATGTTTAATGTTTTGGAAACTAATGTAATACTTAAATCTTAAAAGTGTTTTTATTCACTTGTATTAAAAATTAGTTTTCATTACATTCAAAAATTAAATTAAAAAAAATGAATTTCATATTTTAGATCAACATGTTAATAATTTTTAATAAATTCGATTTCATTTAATGCATAATTTTTTTATTACAATGATTGAAGTCAATAACCATGATAATGGTGGAAGAGTTATTTAAAAGAGTTGTTTTATTAATTTTGTGTAATTTTTATTTAATAAATTAAAATTATATTTCATATATATAAATTAAAAATATATAAAAATATATTGTAATACAATAATTTTTTCATATATTTTCTGTAATATTAATAACAATTGATGATGGAAAAAACATATTTTTACAAAATTCTATTTCAATATATTAAATGTTTTAATTTAAAATTTAATTTTTAATTGTTTATAAATTGAATATATTTTATGAAATCTATATATATTTACAAAAATTAAATATTTATTAATATTTTATTACTTACATTTTTAATACAATTTAAATTGCATTGGTAAAAAACTATTTACTAAGGTAAAAAATGTATAAATTAATATCAATTGTTAAATGACATTTAATAAATTTTAATCATTAATGAAAACGAATTTTAGTTTCGTTATCAATCATATATTATCCAAAATTAATTTTTTACTAATTTTTTATCCATTTACCCTTTAATAGTTTCATGTAATAATTGAAAATTCCATGGGTGTTTTCAAAAGTTTCATTTTAATCACTTAAAAAATTGGATCATTTCCTTCAAATTTCTCCACATCGAAAGGGAGAGATAATGCTCTCAACCGAGCACTCTTACTTTTTTTATATACCCCTTTAATTATTTTATATAGATGGAAGAATGATAATATAAATATTACTATAATTATTAATTTTATTATTCAAATGAAATATTTATTTTCTAACTGAATAAAAATTCATTCAAAAAATGAAGATGTTGTCATGTGTTTATATGGACTATCGACTGCTAGAATGATGTGTTATATTTTTCCGAACCTCTTATCATTGTTAGAAAAAAATAGATCATTAAGGAAGAAATATATTTAACATAAAATTAAAAATATTATTAAATAATATTTAATATTTGTTCTCCGACCCTCTAATTTTATGGAAAATAAAATCATCATCAATGTACATGTAGACTACCACCTCCACATAACAACTTATTTACTTTTCCCATTACCCCTTAAATTGGAAAAAACTTAAATATTTATTTAATGTATAAAAATTTTATTTTTTAAAATATTTATATTTTTGAAATATATTGTTGTAAAATAAAATCATTGTCATTGTACATGTAGCCATATTAAACTTATCCATGTCAATTAACCATATTGAGGCCTGTTTATTCATTTGAGTCAATTTTTTTAGTACCTATGAACTCTGTAAATTTCATTATATAGTAGAAATATAATTCATAAACCACTATTATTAGAGATATTATGAATATATTTTTTTAAAAAATTATCCAATGATAAAATACAATGGAAGTTTGAGAGAAATAAACTAACCACCACAAGAAACAGCCAACAAATGAAAAAAATTTAGAAAACAAATAAATAACTTATAATAATAAATAAAATATATAAAATTAAATTTAGATGGAAATTTTTTTGAATAATGTTTTTAATAAATTTTATTTCATTTTTTTATGTTATGGGCTTGTGCATAATGAATCAAGACCCATGTTAAGGTTGTTTATCTCAATTTCTCTTCATTGAAATATGATTTTTATTCACCACATTGTTATTTATGGTTTATATATTGGAAATGATTATATTTTTTTCATAAAATTCTTAAAACTAAGTTAATTTTAAAATAAATCTCATGGTGTATTATCTACGGAATTTTCAACTAAAATGTTATGGATGATGTACGGGTTTCTTGGTCTCAATTAAAAATATTTTAAACATGGTAAATACTAGTCCCACTTTAAATGTATAAGGTGTTATATTTATATAATTTCCATTATATTATACTACTTTATTTATTTATGTATTTTATAGGAGATAAAAATATAATTAAATTTACTTAATTCTTTCATCTTTTGATTCAATTATAACACATGCCGTAAGGGTTTTCCATAACACAATTTCATTTCTTTGAGTTATAATGATTATTTTTTAACATTGTTCTTCAATGTTGATTTTTCTACCATATTATTATATAAAATATTATTTCCACATTCATTTATATAGATTGATATTTCAACCTCATGAACTCTATCTTTTGACAGATCATGTGCCACTGAAATCCTTAACCTAATAAAGTACTCCTAACTAATACCTTGTTATCATAATATTTATAAGGGTACTTAATATCATATTTTGAATTTTAATATTGTTGGATATTGAAATAGTTATACATATTATTACATTTAATGGGAAAAGTTTGATAATTCATGCATCTAAGAATTTTATACGGAAAATTACTTCATACATATCCATGATTATGTATGAAGACACATAGGGAACATTAATATTTATATATATATGACTTTTTAATTGTCCACATTATTTATATAGCTATATAATTATCATATTGTTCCGTTTATTGATTTGGGAATGTATTTAGTTGACACTAAACGCATTACTCCATATAGTGTTTTTTTGAGGGATGCCTATATAGTAATCTATTCCATTTATTAATTTTAAAAATACTGAATATTTGTATGTCTCATGCGACAAACTTGAATGGGTATTTAGTGTATGCATACCTAATTATTTATGATTTATTGACATGATGACATGGCGGTATGTTTGTAATGTCTTAGAAAAATCTATCTAAGGTATGATTTTTATGCGTTGAATTATGAATTATATCATTATTGGAATAGTTATTATTATCCATGCTATTATTTATATTATTCTATCATTATTGGTTTTATATCAATCTCTTGTTATTTATTATATAAATTTTTTTGATTATAAATTATTTTATTCCTTGTTACCTTTTTAGTGTTTAATAAATGATAGCTTCTAGTATACACTTTCCCTTATTGATTGTTCAATCCCACAATTATTTTGTATCATTTCCCATAGATTATTATGAAAATTGTGACACATGATATTTCTAAAATAAATTAAGGTTTTAGATTTTTTGGGAGATAATTAAGACTTAATATTGATTATGTAGTTTCTTATATAGTTGATAAATTTAATTTAGTTGAAATAGATGTGGGATTTTCTAGATAATGATTTTTTCATAATTCTTTAAATCTCTAAACTGAAAAGGTATTGGGAATATTTATATAGAAATATTTTATTTTTGTAATATTATTAAAGTATATTTATTTATGGGATATTATAGTTGGTATCAAATCCAGTTTGTAATTTTTGTGTTTTTGGAACCAGATATAGGCATGTGGGTATAGGTTGTTACATTTGGTATCTGAGCAATGTTTAGATAGCATTACATGTTAATATATTATAATTTTATAATAAGCCATTTGTGGTAGAAAAAAATCATGGGTATGTGTTGTTAAGGTATATTTTAATTTAAATGGTATAGATGGACCATTAAGTTGGTACCATTAGATACATTAAGTTTTTTGGGGATTCGTTTAGTTATTCTAGGGAATAAGATAAGATAACTTTATAAAAATAAAAAATTAGAGTCTAAGTATATGGAAATGTCATAATTTTTTATATTATTGAGTTTTTGTTCTCCCTGAAATTACATCAATAGCTTAAAACATGAAAGGTGGTGTGTCTATGGGACAAAATATAAATTCATGGGTTTTTAACTGAGTAGGACTCAGCTCAATTTTTTTTTAAAGTCTCCAGACATTCTTAGAGGTAAAATGATCATTCTAACCTAGCTATTTACCCTATAATCATTTTGAGTGGTTTTTTAATTTTGGAATAAGGGGATAATACTAGGATTAATATATTGTGGAAATGAGAGAATTGTACATCATAGAAAATAATATAATTAGAAGATAATATTATTTTTATTCTACCTATGAGTGTTTCTGATCAAATTATTGTATCTATTGAATGAGGCCTCTGATAGAAGAACTGTGATCTGTTTTGATTTTTTAATGGGGTGTTTACCCTAGGAACAATGACAGTTTGGTTAAAATATGGATTCTTGGGTGTTCATTGTTGTGATAAAATTAACTAAATATATAAATTATCTAATTATTTATTATAATTTATGGAGCAACCCTAATGCCACAAATAATTAATAATATTTATGCATCATATCTCATGTTGAAGTCATTTGTTATTAACAAAACCTATAGATGGAATAGGATAGGTATGGAGAGGATAAACATGGTGGTAGTGATGATGGATCAAAGAGCTGAATTAGATAGATAGTGACATCTATGGATTTATTTTAATAGAGACAACAAATTAACTTATGGCTATAACATTAAATAAAATCTTTTAATTGTACCTATCTAATTAGGAATTTATAAATTATTATTATCTTTATATTTGATAACTATGTGATTATGGATTAGTCATTAAAATATTTATCATAAATTGAATAATTACAATCCTCTTGATTGAAGTTTTTTATTTTGGTTTTATATAATGGATAAAATTAATTTTTGGAATGGTCATTTTGATATCACTTCTATTATTCCCATCAATCAATGGATTCCAACCAAACATGGCCACTATTAATTTATCACTTTTTTCTTTGATTTTTTTCTAACTCCATTATATATGCATAATTTTTTAGTGTTTAATTAGTCAGTGGTTGAATTGGTTTCTAAAAAAAAATTCATTAATCATTCTTGGGTTCCAAATATTGATGTTATAGGTTGGGTATAATGTATTACGACAAGATGGAGGATCAAAAAAATAATAATTTAAATTACTTAGATGAATCAATGAGGAAATTTTTGTGAACTAAGACATGTAGAATAATGGGAGGTATCTCCTTTTAAATTATATTTTGATGAACAACTAGAATCCATCCTTTTAATAACCATTGATGATGGTATACATTTTTTGAAGGAATTTAAAATGGGTTTTCAATGAAATAAAAGTATGACGAGATGAAATTAAATGTTATGTCATGTTCCCAACCATCAAAAAAATTCTTCAACAAATTACATGTAGTTAGAAATAACACATTTCATGTGTCCCGATGAGGTTTCTTGGGTTACCAAGAGAGATATAGCACAAGGTCATTTGACTGACTCAATTTTCATGTGAACTGTGTCACCACCAACCTTGATTTTTCATTTCATTTATTCTATTATCAGTATCTTCTAAATTATGTTAAGGTTGCGTTTTTTGGGAAAAATTTCATGTGTTGGAGTTTTCAAGTTGTTTTTGTCTCTTTGAATGGATATTGTACCTAGTTTATGGAGAAACTAGGAAGATAGTTGATGAATAATGGGTTTAAAGTTCATTTTTTTAAAAGATATTTCTTATACATTATGTGGATGGTTCGACCCAAACCATGTGATTAAAATGAGTAAATGTGTCGATTTTGGGGGGGTTCTATGGCCTGTAACATGAATTATATATAGGTATAAAAAACATTCATAAATCTTGTAAGTGATTCTATCATTTTGATAAAGATAAGTTGCAATGTTGGTGCATAGTCTCTAAACTATGCAGCCTACCCATGTGGGCATCCCATCCATCCTGTTGGGTGTGCTTGGTTGGCATATATATTTTCAAAAAGTTTTTACAGACCATGTGGCATACCCTAATCCTTAAAACCTGAAATTCCACTTTTCCACTTTTTTGTTTTAACACCATTCGACCCTCCTCCCATTTTTTATATTTTTTGGCACATTGATTGGGGATACTAAAGAATTATCTCATTGTTATTCATCCTCATTTATGTTACTCCATGGTTTCTAGGTGAGATTCACTAGATATCTAGGTGTTTTTTTCCTCTCTTATTCTCCCTCTCTTGGATTTGAAGTTCTTCTTGGTTGGGATCCCACTTTTTGAACCCTAGGGTGAGAAATTTTCTCTTTATTCCTTCATTTCCTTCTACAGTCATTATATTGAATTCTCTTATAATTTTGGTATGTGTTTCTATGCATTTCCTTTTATAAAAAATCAGTTTTATGGCTGATAGTTATTAAATAATTCATTAATTTTTTATTCATGTTTTTTTGTTATTTTAATTTATTATCATGTTCTCATGATTGAAATTTGATGAAATTGTTTTCTCAAATGAATTTAATAATTATGATTATATGTATATGTATACAAGGTTTTTTTTAATTCCAATTGGACTTATAAAATCAATTTTATAACATTTATATGGTTTTTGATATTTTTGTTCTTTTGGTTGATTTGAAATATGTGAAATTGAGATTTGGGTGTGGATTTTGGTTTCTTTTATTATTTGGTACTGACTTATGGATCCTTGTGTTTGGTTTTGATGTGTCTTATATTTATTTAATCGAAATTCAGTTATTTTTTTTAAGTACATATATTCTTGTGAATTTGGAATATACATATGTTTATGGGGTTCACATATAGATGGGAATATTCATATAAATATTGATTACATAAAAATGCCCATTTTGAAACCCTGATTTTTGAAACACCCTTATGCTATATAATTTATCTTATACCCTCTATTTATTTATCATTTTTATAAGACCCCCAATTTTTTCCAAAGGGATAAAAGTTCCAAAAATAAAATAAATTTTTTTTTGTAAATTTTATATAAACAATTTGTCCCATTTGGTGATTTGAAAAATAATTAGTAACCCTAGAAGTTTAGAGGCCCATCTGGAAACTTATAAACATGGATATAATTTTCACATATGGTTTAGAAATGATTTTGGTAGTAATTTATTTTAAATGGAAATGGTTTTTTTATTTTTTAATGTTAAGGACCAGTTGGAAATTTTTGTTGTTTTGGAAATTGGTTATAAATTCATTTGATATGTTGTCCTGATAGGAAATTTTGAAAGGTTCTATGTTTTACTAGAGACCATGTAGTCATCCTTCCAATGAGAGAAACTTCCTATATACAATGTTAGTGATCAGTCATGGAATGAACGATTGTATATGTGAGTTATGTTGAATTCCAAGCATGGGATGACCTCTTAATTCTATTTTATACTATTACCATGGGATTACTATAAATGATCTAGATTATTGAGTAATGATTTAATTATAATCAGGATTAGATGGATTGGAATCCCTTTAATAGTGGATAATCTATGTTGTTGTTTCTACTAATGAGGATAGTTTATACCAACTAGGTTTATTGTGGACTATAGAGCTACACAATTTGATGGAAGGTGTGTCGGAACCAAGTTAATCTAGGAATTTATTCTACGGATGTATAAGAAATTACTTGGACTACATATGTTCATGATAACCTTTTATTTTGCAAAAAATATTGTTACATGTTGTTTTTTTATTTTTCCATATTTCACCTATATTATTTTCCATTATTTATGTATTTTTTGTATATAATCTTCTACTTATTCTTAGTTCAGATTCCATTTTCTTTTATGCATTATTTGGGTTGTGTTTCCAACATGGAAAGTGCTTTTAATGCTGGGTTTTAAAAAAATATATATTTTGTTGATACCTTAGTTGTTAAAAACCCAATTTTCATAAATTTATTTCAAACTATAATATATGAAATATTTCGAGAGAGTATAGTTATGTATTATTTGTTCCTACATAAAAATCTATTTTTTCTACACTCACTACTTATGTCACTCAAAATCGGTAGAACTTAGTTTATTTTTATGTTATGTTTTTTCTTGTTTTCTTGTAGAGATTGTTTCTCTTATCGATGATTGTTACCAAGAGGTCATGGGGTGATCATGTCATTTATGGTTGTATTTAGTTTTTTTTCATTCATTTATATTCCACTATTATGGTATCTAGATCTACTAATTTATTTGTTTCCTTTAGTGATATATAGATTGCCCTTTTTATGTTGTGTGATATATTTTCCTAGTTTTATAAGGGTTTTTTGGGATAAATCAATCACAACAATATTATTTATTATTCCCATAATTATTTTTAATCTTCTTCAGATCGGGAATGCCTCTCAGTACCATTTTCATTCCTATTCAGGTGATTGGATCAACGTGGACTAGAGTTGGTTTCAAAAATATGGAATCAGAAAATCCCATTGTTAGATAGGGTGTTAGTGAGACTAGATATATACAATTAGGACTTATGATATAGGTATCAGAAGATGAACATGAACTCTTACATGTCCGGAGACTTAAGTTACTTAGGGTAGTTTAAAAATTAATTATTTTGTTTTGGGTTTTTGGGTTTATGACCTTCGTATCTTTTTGGTTTGTGGGGTTTGGAGAATGAAAATATAAGTGAACCAGTGTTACATGGTTAGATTTTATGATGTATATACACATGTTGATCCCTATTTCAAATATTATGATACTTTCAAAGGTAAGTCCATTCTCATGGAATAGTCTACTAAATCATGTGCCAATATATAAATAACTACTAGTTCCCCATTTTAAAGTATTTGATTTTAGTAATGATGGTGGTTTATTTCGATTTTTGTGGGTGGGTTTTTAAATGATTTTAATTATATGAAATTGGTGTGGCAATTGAAAAGACTTTAATTTTTGGAATGGAAAAGTCATTTTGGTATTTTAAATGGTTTTAGAATTTTTAATTGAAATGTTTTTTTGGAAGATTTTCCTGGTTTTGATTTATGATTCATTGATTTTAGAGTTTAGTGATTTTGGCTGAAAAGCAATTTAATGGTTGAGTTTTGGGTTGATATTGATTTGGTATTTTGTTTATTATATAATTTATAATATGTTTCTGATAATGCTCTCAAATGATTATAGTACTTATCTTCTAGTTACTAGATCCTGCCAAACATCGAGTGGAGTGGTTAATTCATGTTCTTCTCAACTATTCTAAGAATTTTGTGGTGATAGCGGACCATTAGAGTCTGTAGAGTGGATTAAGAAGTTCAGTAGTGTTTCTTGTTTTTTTGAACTCCTAATGATGTGTGGTTGTGAGGTATTATAGGTTCATTTGAGGGTCTAGAATTTGATTGATGGAATGGGACCATCCCATTCTCATTAAAAAGGTATATATCTTGGGAGGTATGTATACCCACTTTCATCGAATGTACATTGCCGGTGGCGGGGAATGTGGGGAAAGTGGAAGAGATCTTGGTGCTCAGAAATGTCAGCAGACAATAAAGAACTATGTTGACTACTTCAATGAGCTAGTTTTATTTTTATCTAACCATATTTTACTACTGAAAGATTCTCTATTTTTATGAGGTATTATTCTAGATATTGTAGATCGACTTATCATATATAAGGAAACCTTGTTCAAAACTCTAGGGGATGATGATTTTTTAGTCGAGCTAGTTTCCATAGGGTAGTCCATATCATATATGAAATTGGTTACTCTTGGTTCTCATGAAGGTTTCATATATGAAAACAAGTGTAAACCATAAGAAACCATTTCTATGGGGACTCCTTTGTTAGTTCCTTCCTATCATTTTTTTGGACCACCTACTCACGTGCATTTAGTGTGGTCAGTTTGAGAATTTTAATCCATATTGTCATAACCCTTTGAAGGTTTGTTATAGTGTGTCTGTTTGGGTCATCTAGAGAAGTTCTATAAGTTGTGTCACCAGAATAGGATGTCTCAAATATAGAATTTTATCTCCAAACTATGGGACACAAAATTCATTAAGACACTAAGTATCATTCCATGGGCCTTAGAGATAATATTTTTGTATAGTTAGGAACCAACATGAATGTGAGGGGGGTCTCAGCCCAGCTTATATCTATGATGTTAGAGTGGGTATGATTTATGTTTTCTAATGTTTTTTCCCATTTAATTTGGGAAAATACTTATTTCATAGAAAAATATTGGCAGGCTTATTTCATTGAACCTCTATAGTATGTGGTGGTGCCTTATGTATGTAAATCATTAAATTAAAAAAATTCTTAATTTTTTTTAGTATCATGGAATTTCATCCAAAATATTCAAGTGCATTAATAAAATTATGAATTGTGATTTTTCTATATTTTTTATTAGATATTATTTTATTGGGTTACCCTTAGTTTCAGAGTTTCAGCATCATTTCAATTATGTTGATTGGTTTCTATGTAGTTGATAGGCCCCACTCCTTCCCCCAGAAATCTTATTGTCGGTATTCTCTAGATTTTCTTAGGTGTGAGTTGTGTAGTTGAACATTCACACTAGGGATCATGGTTTTATTTGTGTACAATTAGTTTTGGTTTTATGTGTTGTTCCTTATTTGATTAGGTGACATTTTTTGGGTGGAATTTTTTTGTGCTTTAGATAATTGCCACAATATGAAATTATTGTTCCATTTATTTAATTTTTTTCTTGTATCATAAAATTTTGGTTGAGGTTTCGGTTGAGTTACTAGAAAATAATTTATTATTTTGGAGGTCTGATATTATTTTTTCATCCTTTCAACATTAATATGGTTGGTTTTGGAAGAAACTCTATGGTTGGTAGAGGTTGGTTATGTTTCTAGATCATTTTTTATTTTTCATGATTTTTATTTCATCGTCTATCATTGGTTTGGTCCAAAATGTGTGATGATAATGTGAAACAGTATAACTTGTCATGGATGTCGGAGGCTTGGTGCATGGCTTGCATATTCTTGAGGAAACTGTATAGAAAGAATGAAGGGGGATCCCCAACCCTTATTAGGTTTTAAACCCATTCAACACTCCTACCTTATTTATCAATTTATCTGAATTAAGTGGGGTCCCAAACCCTTCTCCCTTGGTTATTATTCCTCCATTTATTCTCCTCTATGGATTCAAGGTGGATTTCTTTGGATTTATCTGTTTTTCAGCCTTTAATATTATATCTATCTTAGTTTTTTGGTTCTTCAACGCATATATCCCGATTGTAAAAAACCTAAGGGTATAGGGAAGATGTTTTATTTTGTTTAATTTCATTATTTGGTGTTGTTTTCTCTCCTTGGGCCTTCGTATTCCTTTTCATGGAGTTCAATCACATTCTATTTTCATTGATGTAGGTTTTCCATCAATTTCCATTCTAGAACCTTCCAATTGAGGCTTTATATTTCTTTAATAATTTTTAAATTTGAAATTCATGTATTTAATTATATATATATATTTACTATATTGTTTACAGGTTGAAAATTTGATAAAATTATGGTTTCATACGGTTTTCCCATTTATTATTTTTTCAATATGTATTCAGGGTGTCTAATAAAATACTAATTTGACATCTTAAATTAATTTGAGTACTTATAGATTTTGTTTTTCCTTTTCACGGTTTTGGTAGTTTGGGGACATGTGAAATTGAGGTTTTGGTGTTGGTTTTCATTCCTTTTTTATGGACTATTAATTATATATAAATCCTTGTGTATGGTTTCGATGTTTCTTGTAACTCTTTAATTGGTATTTTGGTATTTTTATAGACATATATATATTACAAGGAATAAAATAAAATATATATATATATATATTCATTTTTTAAACTTATTCAAAGGAACACAAATATAAATCACGATTCTATAAAATTATTTATTTTGAAACCCCGATTTTCAAACACCCATCTCCCATTTTCTTTATCCTATCCACCCATTTCTAAAGCAGATTTCTAAAACACCCAAGGGTTTCTAAATTTCTACTGGGTTTCCAAATACAATCAAATGTTATTTCTAAATGCGATATCTAAAAATTATCTTGTTTGGTTCCTTGAAACATGGTTTGTAAGAACGTGACATTAATGAACTATTTAGAATCATCCGTGCATGGATGTAATTTTAACCCTTGGTTTATAAATTATTTGGGAAGGTAATGTATTTATATAGGAAATGGTATTGAATTTGTAAATGTTACTTATTATTTGGTAATTTTTTTGGTTTTAAAAATTTCGTTTTAAATTCATTTTATTTATGGGCCAGTATGAACTTATAAAAGTTTCAATGTAAGATGGGAACCCCTATGTTTATACCTACAATGAGAGGTCCTTCACATAGATAGTGTAAGGGGATTGTGAAAGGCATGAAACATGGAGTATATGAGTTATGTTTCATAATAATAATATTATGACCTCCTCATCCTCTTTTATAATATTATCATGGGATTCTATGACATTATATAGAGGGTTGAGTGATTATTACTTTCTAGTCATGTTTAGATGGATTTGAAACCTCATGATTGATCATATTCTAGGTGGTATTTACCACTACTGAAGATACTTTAGATCAACCATATTGGATATTACTTATATAGGGGGACCATATGCCGATAGTTGGTTCAAAATGAGTACTTATTGGGATTTCCTCTAGGAGTGTTTAGGAATCACCCATGATTACATATGTGTATCTTCATATTTTTTTAGATCACTTTGGTTACATGATATTTTGGTATATTCATAATTTCACTTTTATTATATCCCTTTATTTATGTCTTTGATTGATATACTCTTCTTATTATTATTTTTTCAGATTATACTTTCTTTCATGCATTATTTGGGTTCTCTTTCCTACATGGGAATTGGTTTTCAAACAGTGTTTAAAAAAAGAAAATATGTTCTTGGATCATAAAATACTAAAAAAATAGTTTATTAAAAGCCTTAACAACTATTTTATAAGGAATATTTTAGGAAAGGACACATATGTAATCTGTGGTGCTTCCCGACTATGTTTGTTTGTTATCACACCCTACCATTTCCCCTCATCATTGGGGGAAGTAAGCTATCTTTTAGGTTCATTTATTTCAAGTTTTTCCATTGAGTGGGATTTTTTTATGGATGATGGTGAAAATTGGACATAGGTTGATCGTGTAGGTTTTGGTCAGATCTAGTTTTGTTTTTAGTTTCCATTTCAATTCCTTTATCATTGTATCTCGATCTATATATATATATTTACTTCAATCAATGATTTATGGATTTTACATTTTATGGTGTTTTCTCTATCTTGGTTCATTTATAATAGTTAATTATGGGATAAATAGTTCCTATTATGTTATCATTGAATCCAAAAATAGTTTCATGCCTAGGAGGATCATGAATGCCTCTTGAGCCTTTTCATAAGCTTGATCCTATGACTGGTTAAATGTCGACCAATGTTGGTTTCTGACAACTGCTGCCTTGTTAGGTAAATTTGTATTGAGCAGTATAGGCACAAGGATCAATGTGGATCTACATGTCATGTGTTTTGGGATACACCTCATGTAACCTCAGTGGGACCCAACTCAAATAAATGGCATACCTATTAACTACCCCAATATATGTGACACTCCATGTAACCCAACAACTCAACATGTACAACCTATTTTCCTGGTATTTCTGATTAAGACTTATATTTTTCCATCTTCATTCCTAGGTGGTGTTTTAATTTCACTCATTTGTATTGGGATCCTCATAGGCAGTGGTTTTACCCCAATATGAGAATGGGTCTAGGATCCTATAACTACTAAATAATATAGAGTAAGGTGTTTCAACCACATATACCCGGAAGTTTAAGAACACGATTTTTATTCTTGAGGTACGTGATTCTTCGTTTACTTTTCCTTAGTTTTTTTGAAAAAACAAGGTAAATGTTGATGAAATTCCAAATTTATGGGCACACACTGTGTCTATTTGTACACACGTCGTGTACTTTGGCTGTGTGGGATGAGAATAAATGGTGTGTAGGCCTGTCAGTGATTAAGGGTGTAAAATCTAACTACACACCATGTACTTACTAATACACTTTATGTAATCATTTGGCAGGTGAACAGTGATGTGGTGGAAAGTAACCTCCATAAGAATAGTAAAAAGGATATTACACACTGTGTACTTAGTAATACATGTCGTGTAGTCAGTTGGCAGGTGAACAGTGTGGTGGTGGAATGTGGCCGCCTGTAGAATAGTTAAAAAGGATAGTATATTCCATGTACATTAGATTACATGCAATGTAGTTATTTTTTTTCATTAAAAATGGAAATAGCCTCCTCATTCGACAGAGGAGGCAGAGGGCTCACCAGGAGTACCCGGAGAGGAGGTCGATACTTGGAGAAGATCTAGATCGTACATCGGGACTCCGATTCTTCCATCGTCAATCTCTTTTGAACTGCATGGGTATGTTCTTCCCTCTTCATGAATCTTTCCTTCTAATTATTTCTATATGGGAAGATATTTTGTCTTCACTGGGTAATCGTTTATCACAGATCTATGTCATTCTTGGTTGTTTTTGGAGGCACCATTCATGTATATCAATTAGAGGAGATCGAGGTATGTGGCCTTGTGTTTAATTCCAACATTATTATTGATTTTGTGTACCGTTGTTCCACAATCCCATTTTCGGGGTGTCATATGGCTGAGAATTTGACTGTTCATATACCTAGAATTGCATAGGTAATCTAATGAAGAAGTATAATCTAGTGTTTGAGATCGTTGCTTTGATCTTGGTCCACCCCAAGGGTGGATTTCCCTTGTTTAGTCGTTTGGCCAGGATACCCGTGGGTATGCCATGATTATATCATGTTTTGTGTTTTTCTTAAGAGGAAACATATATAAATTGCTTTCTTATGCATTGGTCTTAGCCTAGTTACTTGATTTTCTTATGGAATGCCTAAGGGAAATGTTTTGTTTAACCTAAGGTAATCATATGTTATGCATGTGGGTAGTAACATTCATACCATAGGGTAATATCTCGTATCCCAGAGGGAAATATTCTGTATTCTTGAGGGCAGTCACTGGAGGGTTTCATTTCTTCTTTCTAGCGGGTAAGGATTTGCATCTCTGAGGACAATTTTTACTTTGAATATTCATTGTGGTGATTTCATAGGTTGTGCCTGCCAAGCTAAAGTACATGCTTGGTATTATTATTATATTATACATGTCAGATAGCATGTTGTGGTTTCTATTGTGGCATAGGTACAGGAGATTTTCTGTCAACGTCGAGTCTCGAAAAAATCAAAATTCAATTATATGTAATTGTTAAATAATTATAAAAATGGAAATGTAACAGGTATGAATGGTTACTATCAAGTAATTCCTAGTTTACTGTATTTCATTATTTCACACTATTGTTGCACTTTTTCACTGACAGATGGGAACGTGCCTTTGGTGGTTGCATACAAGGATTTATTTATCACACCATTTTTGTTCATGTCTTGGGACCAAAAAATATTAAATTACTACAGGTGTAGATAAAGGAAATGGTCCCTATATAGGTACATGATTGTTGTAGAGGAGTAGGAGAGCATATGACCGAGCTTTGGATTGAGATGATGTCGAGTTCCTATTGCACTGCTTTGGTTTTGTTTTGTGGTACTTTTTACTTTGGGTTGTATTGTATCAGATTGAATTGAATCCTATTTTGGATACATTCTTAGAATTAGAGACAAGTTGCATCAACATATATATGTCTTTTGGTTATCTTTTACTTTAGTTTCATTGTCCGTTTCAGGTCTATATTGTTTACTGCTTCCCCTTTTGTAAGTGTATATTTTTAACCGCTACGCTACACTATGGAAAATGGGGGAGTAGTTTCCCCACTATTCTTACAAGGCCCTTCCTGCTAGTCGATAGCCTCTGGCATTTGAGGAAATTCATTTGAGATCATGTGACCAACTGGGTTCAAGGCACCCGTAGTGTGGCACCTGGATCCCAGATGTTACAAATCGGTATTAGAGGGATTTCTTTTCTCTTGGTTGTTTTATTATTTATTGGAAATGGAAAGAGATGGATTATTAATGGATTCAGTAATAAACTATGTTCGGGAGTAGCTCCCCCATGAACAGGTAATGGTCGGATTTCCACATATTAAATTTTTATTTTTTGTTATTACAATTGATTAGATTTCACCATTAGGTGACATACTTGAGGTGTGCTGCTTATATTTTTATACCAGGGTTCTATTTATTTGCAACCCGGTGAGATGAGTGTATTCCATCTCATGCATCATTTAGGCACGTGTTAGAATCACATGTCAGGCATAGTTTCCATTCCATATAGATGAACTAGAAATTTCATGTTGTTGTGATTGATGTCGTGCTAGAAAATTCATGTTTTTGGGATAGGTAAATTGACAGAAATGCCTACTATTGATAGGGTCTTCGTACATGTTATGGTTGGGTTTATGGATGCTAAAATAAAATTTCTTGAGGATTATGGGCCCTCATAGACTAGAATTTGGTGGATCATTGCCATATTTTTCTTGTTATAACATATATTAGATTCCAAAATTTGATTCACTGGGAGTATGGGCCCTCACGGATCAAAATTTGGGCACCTTGGTGTTCATTTCAGTGTTTTTTGGGCTCCGGAATAGTTCATGAGGCTTACTGCTTGGAAGAACCCAGAATATGTGTAGTTTTGACTACACACCTTGTGTTATACTATTCGATAAGAAAAAAAAATTCTTAATTACATGTCGTGTAACTTTTGTACACGCTATGTAGTCTCTAACCATGTTGTAGGCCATGTGGGCAGAAACATGGGATTGAGAAACTATTGTGGGAACACAACATGTACTGGTTGTACAAGCCATGTCATGTTGACCCTATGTCTGCCCATGTCACTAACAACACGGATGGAGAAACCTTAAGTGATACATTTCATTTCAGTTATAAACATGTCATGTAGTGTAGTCTTCGAATCCGTCCATGCAACTAACAACACGGGTCAGTGTTACCTCTTCTGTTTTACACCGTGTAGTGTCAAATAAGTATCCAGCCATGTCATGAACAACACGGGTCAGTGAATCTCGTCTAGTACACGTCTTGTACCTATGGGACGCGCCATGTAGTCTTGATTGGTGAGAGGCCGTGTGGACATGGCCATGTGGCTGGGGAGACAGGGTGGTGTAGAAATCCTGTGTGGGTGTAACATGTCGTGTACCTTGGTTTGAGACATGACCAGGCCGGTATCAGAACAAGACCATGTAATGTCTTAAGGGTACATGCCATGTAGACCCTATACACGCCATTAGTCGCTTTTTTCATTTCTTGTGGATCATTCCCATTTACATTGGAACTCTTAACCGGAATAAAGAAACATCGATAGTAAATTAAATTAAGGTGTGTGTTTGACCTTGTAGATTCATTCCACCAAGATGACCAAGAGTTGGTCACCAAGAGAGTGGTGATGATTATACTCTAGAGATGGTAGGACACATGCTATTGATGGATCTTTCAGCAGTGCCAGATGTGGTGCCAGCCGTTATACCGGATGCCAGCGTGGATGCGCAATTCCATGAAGTCTTCATGCGGTACATGCAGACCTTCCAGGGTGCACCGCTGGTTGCCACATCTATGGTAGAGTTGACACGTATAATCAAGCAGCAGCATCCGCCTACATTTTCAGGGGATTGCGGACCACAGGCTGCACAGTCATGGATGGATCCTATGAAGATGATCTTCGAGCATCTAGAGAAACCTCCTAGGAGGAGGGTCAAGCTCGCTACGTACATGTTGTGTAATTCTTCCAAGAGATTGTGGAACATTACCACCCAGACTGAGTATCAACGAGACATGGCATGGGAAGATTTTCCGGCTGTCTACTATCTCTTTTTCATGCATAAGATGCTAAGGGAAGGTTGAGATCGAGAGTTCGTGAATCTATAGCGGGGCTCCATGTCAGTGATGGACTAATCTTCCTACTTCACTGAGCTACAAAATTTTTCCCATGTTCTGGTGGGTGATGAGAAAATGAGGGCTAGACTCTTTGAGGATGGTCTTCAATATGACATCTTAGTGCTAGTGAATGCTTTCAGGTTACCTAAAGTGCATGCTATTGTGAACCAGGAATTGATTACTGAGCGGAACCTGCATGAAGCTAGTGGTGCAGACCAGGGCGGTTCGGCACCGGTCTCTGGTACTATATCGATTAACTAAAGGAAGAGGCAGATGAATTTCTATCACAGTGGTAGTACTAGCCATAAATATTCATCAGGTGTTCAGGAAATGTGCTACCAGTGTGGTAAAGAGGGGCACAAGAGACCTCAGTGTCCACGTGGCCCAATAGAGTGCCGAGATTGCGGCAAGATTGGTCAACATTAGAATTTTTAGTGTTTTTGCAACAGTGACTAGTGAGAGGGGTTCTGTGATGACTCTGCATGTAGGAGAAAGGCTAGCTGCTTCTAAACAGTCAGGGAATTGGAATACGTCAGGACGTTCAGGCCAAGGTGGTGGTCATGGTCGTGGTAGCCAGACACGAGGATCTCAGATACAGTAGGGCGGGTCAGCTCAGGGTAGCAAGGCTGTGTTGTAGGGTCATGACACTAGGCAGACATATATAGTGCAACAGACCTAACAATAGCAAGATCCTAGACCTTCCACTATCAAAGGCACAATTCTAGTTTCTTCTATTTTATCCTCTGTACTTTTTGATACTAGTGCTACACATAGCTTTATATACGTTCCCATTGAGGAGTGCCTTGGGCTCTGTGTTTTTTATTCTTCTAATATCATGATGCTAGACACTCTATTGGGAATTAGAATAGTAGGTGTGTGTCAGTGCAAGGAGTTCCCCTAAATATTAGTGGGTGTCACTTTCTATGGGACCTTTATGTCTTAGAGATGATAGACTATGATGTCATTCATGGGATGTAATGGTTGGTACCCTTTAGAGCCTTTGTAGATTTCTATCATCGCAGGGTGATTTTCACATCACCAGAGGGTGGAGAGTTTCTATAAAAGGGTGAGTGGGATGTCTAAGTGAGCTGAGATGGACCCGAGCATCGTGGGAAAGGTGGAGTGATAGCACAGATTGCGAGTTTATATCTTGATGACCAGGGAAATTGTTGCAAGGATTTCCCTCCTATGGATAATCACTTCATGGTTGTCTTATTGGACTAATTTGTAGGTCTACCTATGGAGCGAGAGGTGGATTTCTCTACTGAGCTTGTCCCAGGAGCGGCACCGGTGTCCATTCCTCATTATAGGATGGCAACACCAGGATTGGAGAAGCTCAAGAAGAAGATGGAGGAGTTACAAGAAAAGGGTTTCATCTGACCCAGTACTTCTTCGTGGGGTTATCTGGTCCTATTAGCATAGATGGCGGATGGTACCCTCAGACTATGTGTGGATTATCGGAAGTTGAACCAGTTTACAGTCAAGAACCGATATACCTTTACGAGTATTGATGATCTTTTTGATCATCTTCGAGGAGCACAAGTGTTCTCGAAGATTGTCTTAAGATCCAGATATCATCCGTTGCGCGTTAGACCATCTAACATACTGCATATATCCATTCTGATCAGATATGGTCTATACAAGTACATGGTCATGTTCTTCGGACTCACAAACAGACCAACAGTTTACATGGATCTGATGAATCGTTTCTTCCACCCATATCTGGATTCTTTTGTTGTAGTCTTCATGGATGATATCATGGTGCACTCTCACACTGGACATTACCATTCCACCCATCTTGATATCATACTGAGTACACTGATAGAACAATGATTATATGCTAATCTTTCAATGTACCACTTTTGGATGGACCAGATTCACTTCATGGGTTATATTATCTTAGAGGCAGGAGTTGTGGTAGACCAAATGAAAGTGGGAGAAGTAGTTTCCTAGGAGTATCCTAAGAACATGTTTGAAATACGAAGATTCTTGGGGCTGGTGGGTTACTACATAAGCTTTATAAAGTAGTTATTCAGCTTAGCTGTGATGTTACAGTTTTGATTAACAAGGGTATGATGTTTGTTTGGTCAAAATATTACGAGACAACCTTTCAGGAGCTGAAGTGAAGGTTAAAATCAGTACCACTCCTGATATTTCTAGAGAAAGGGATGAGATATACAGTTTACTATTATGCATCAGGTTTTGGGCTGGGAACAGTGTTGATGTATGGTGATTGATTAGTTGTGTATGAGACTCGGCAGTTGAGTCCACGTGATAGGAATTACCCGACACATGATCTCGAGTTGGCTGCAGTTGTTCATGCATTACGTTGTTGGAGACATTATCTCATGGGATAACATTTTTTGGTGTTAATGAATAAAAAAAAGTCTCAAATACATTTTTAACTATTGTGACTTGAACTTTATATAGTGAAGGTGGGTTGAATACCTTTATTACTTCAACATTGAGCTTGAATATACCCCTGGTAAGGGTATCGCAGTAGCTCATGCATTGAGTAGGAGGACTCGGATACAAGCAGTGCAGGAGGCCTGTGATGAGTGGAAGCTAATAGCCTTGTTCTCTAAGATACTTTAAGAGGTTCATGGTAGTTAGGGGAGAACCTATCATTCATCCTTAGCTGTGACTTCTACCCTCCAGGATAGAGTGAGGATGAGACAGCTATCAGATTCAAAAGGTCTAGTTTTATGGGAGTATGTGGAAAGTGAAGACCCTTTTCCTAGTTGGATGATAGGTGATGATGAGGTATTGTGTATCCATGGATGAGTGTCGGTTTTAGGGGATGTACATGAGTAGTTGATGCGGTAATTTCATGATTCATCTTGGGCAATGCATCCTAGAGATACCAAAATGTACCGTGACTTGAGACATCAGTATTGGTGACTGGGTATAAAAAGAGACGTAGCTAATTTTTTTATGAGATGTTCCAACATTCAGCGGGTGAAGGCAGAGCATCAGAGGCCATCCAGACTATTACAACAGTTACCCATTCCGGAGTGGAAATGTGATGATGTCGCGATGGACTTTGTGACAGGGTTGCCGAGGTCACCATGAGGCAATGATGTCGTATGGGTTGCTGTGGACAGACATTTGAAGGTAGCTAATTTTTTTGATCAATGAGACCTTTAGTGTTGATGAGATCAAGAAGTTGTATATCCAAGAGGTAGTATGTCTTCAGGGGTCCCTAGTTCTATCATTTCAGATAGGGATAACCTTTTTACATCTCATTTCTAGAAGAGTTTTCAGAGGGCACTGGGTACACAGCTACTTCTAAGCAGAGCTTACCACCCTTAGACCAATGGCCGGTCAGAGTGTACAATAGAGGTGCTAGAGGACATGCATTGTGCATGCGTCCTGGACTTTGGTGGCTCTTGGGAGAAGCAAAAACCCCTGGTCCATTTTTACTAAAATAATAGTTTACAGGAAACTATTAAGATGGAATTGTTCAAGGCTTTATATATAAGGCCATGTAGATCACCCTTATGCTAGTTGGAGGCGGGTGAGGTAGCATTACAGGGACCATGTCTCGTGCAGGAGACTTTAGAGTAGGTCCAGTGGATTCAAAAGTAGATGGCTACAGAAAAGTCTCATCAGAAATATTATGTTCATCGCCGTAGATGATACTTGGAGTTCACGGTTGGGGGTGAGGTTTTCATGCGTGTTAAACAGAGGTTTGGACACAGGCAGATCAAGAGACATGGTAAACATTCACTGAGGTATGTAGAGTTGTTTGAAATTTTGGAGGGAGTCTGGACAGCTGTCTATCATTTTTAGTTACTACAGAGGTATCGAGCCATGCATGATGTCTTCCACATATCTCAGCTGCACCATTATCACTCAGACCCATCTCAAGTTTTTCATCCTGAGGAGGTTTAACTTCATGTTGATGCATCCTTTGAGGAGAATATAATTTGTATTATTGAATGGAACACAATGGTTCTATGATGCAGGTCAGTTCCTCTCGTACGGGTGCTATGGAAGCATGACCGAGTTCCAGATGAAAACTGGGAGTGGGAGACAGACATATGTGCTAAGTGGTAATAATTTTTCTAATCATTATCTTCACAACCTTTAGATGGGATATTCGGGTACGAATTGCATTAAGGGGGGATATTTGTAAGAACCTGGTTCTTATTCATGAGGTACGAGTTTAATCTTTTCCTGTTCCTTAAAAGTTTTTTAGAAAACAAGGGAAATGTGAGAAAAATCCTAAATTTATGGATACATGCCATGTACTTTTGTAAACATGTAATGTACTTTGGTTTGTAGAATTAAAATATAGGGCGTGTAGGCTTGTCGGAGATTAAGGGGGTAAAAATAACTATGTGTCGTGTACATAGTAATACAAGTCGTGTAATCAGTCGGAAGGTGACAGTGATGCAGTGGAAAGTAGCCTCCAGAAGAACAGATAAAAATGATAGTACATTCCATGTACTTAGTAAAACACTTGGTGTAATAATTTGGTGGATGAACAGTGTGTCGGTGGAAATTATCCCCAACTGGAACAGTTAAAAGGATAGTACACGTCGTGTAATTTAGAGTACATGGAGTGTAGTTATGTTTTTTGTTAAGAACATGCATTAGCCTCCTCATTTGACAATGGGGGCAGAGGGCTCACCAGGGGCAGTGGGAGAGGAGGCAGAGACTTGGAGAAGCTCTTGATCGCTCATTGGGACTCCGATTCTTCTGTAGTTGATCTCCTTTGAACCACGCATGTATGGTCTTCCATCTTCTTGAATCATTCCTTCCCATTATTTCCCTAAGGTACGTTATTTAGGTTTGAACTGGTAATCATTTAACTCAGATCTATGTTGTTCTTGGTTGTTCTGGGAGGCGTCGTTCACATATATCGATTATAGTAGATCGAGGTATGTGTTCTTGTGTTTAATTCTAACTATCGACTTGATTTTATGTATTGTTGTGCCACGCGCCCATTTTCAGGTTGTCGTATCACTGAGACATTTACTATTGAGATACCTAGAATTGCGTAGGTAATCTAATGAATAAGTATAAACTACAATTTCATATCCCTTCTTTTATCTAGGGCCACCCTAACGGTTTGTTTCCCATGTTTATCAATTTCGCCAGGATACCCGTGTGTATGTCGTGATTATAGCATGTTTTTAGTTTTTCTTAAGAGGAATAATATATTAATTGCTTGCTTATGTGTTGGTCTTGGCCCGGTCACTTGCTTTTCCTATGGAATGCCTGAGGGAAATGTTTTGATTAAACTGAGGGAAACGTTTATTATGCCTACGGTTAGTAGCTTCCATGCCTGAGGGTGATATCTCGTATACCTGAGAGCAATATTCATTATGCCTGAGGGAATTAACCTATGGTTTTAGTTTTTTCTTTCCAGAGGGTATGGAATTGCATGTATGAGGACAATGTTTTCATTGAATATTCAATGTGGTGATCTCTTAGGTTGTACCTTCCAAGATGAAGTACATTCTTGGTATTATTATTCACTTTTACTTTTTAGATATCCTATTGTGGTTTCTGTTGTGGCACTGGTATATGAGATTGTTGGTCAAGGTCTATTCTTGGAAAACTCATAATTCAATTATATTTAATTTTTATATAATAATAAAATTAGAAATGTTACTAGTATGAGTGGTTACTTTTGACTACTTCCTAGTTTACTGCATTTCATTATTGGACACTACTGTTTCACTTTTTCACTAATAGATGGGCATGTGCCTTTGGACGTTTCCAACTAGGATTTAATTCTCACACCATATTTGGGTCATGTATTGGGCCTAAATAGATTAAATTAATTCTTTTGTAGATAAGGTAAATGGTCTTTATATATGTACATGATTGTTGTAGAGGAGTGGGAGAGCATGGGACTGAGTATAGGTTTGTGATGATGTTGAGTTGTTGTTGCACTGCTATGGTATTGCTTTTTTGTACTTTGTACTCTATTCTATATTATATCATATTACAATGTTCCTATTTTGGTTACTTTCTTATAATTAGAGACATGTTGTATCATCATATATATGACTGTTGGTAATATTTTACTTCTGTTCCATTTTCCATTTCAGGTCTATATTGTTTAATGCCTCCCCATTTGTATGTTTATATTCTTTTTCCAATGCAGTACACTTTGACAAATGAGGGCATGGTTTCCCCACTAGAAGTACTAGGTCCTCACTACTATTCGGAAGCCTCTAGCGTTTGGGGAAATGTTCTTGAGGTCTTGTGACCAACCAGGTTCGGGGCACCTGTTGTGTGGCACCATGATCTGAGACGTTATAGGAATTTATCCCCTATCTTTAGATTTTGTATTTATCATATCCATACAGTCCATATGGTGATTAGGTTCCTCCACTAGATTTATATCAACCATGGCCTCAAGAAATTTATCTGATAATGTCATATGAGGGAATTGATTTTTTATTTCTCGATATTTCTAGATCAAAAGCTATGGGTGATGGGTCATTTGGCTGTATGGGATGTCTGAGATCATACTCTTATACTTGAGTATCTTTAATGTTAATATCCAGGTTTATACTTACCCTCTAGTTAGATGTGCTACTTTTGAGGGAGATTGAGCTTCAGGTTTGAGTGGGCTTCTCATAATGTCTTCAATAGGTAGGGTTTCTACTGAAATCCAGTAATGTGTTGGGATTTATAATATTTTTGATTCCTTAACACCCTAGGGTGAGACTTTATGATTTGATGTAACACCTGGATGTCGACCTTAATTTCAACAGACTCTCAAGTATTATGAGAATTTCTTGCTACCCTTGAATAGTATATTTTAATGGTTGGGGTTATAATTAATTAGAATTCATAGTCCTCAAGACTTATATTGATGAGTGTATCTACACTATTTTTATTAACTTTATTTCAACTATTCCATTTTGTGTATCCTCCAACTGTCATGTTTTTTGGCTCTCATTAATATCCTCATTCCAAATACCATCAGTTACAAGATTCAAATTGATTGTTTCATCATTGTCCCATTTATGTTTTTGGGGAATTTTACAATATATATTTATACTCACCAGTACATAGGACATGGTCCCACATGTGTTATGTTAGTGTATATGATGTATAGTTTGGAGATGGTGGTGATGGTGGGGATATTGTTTTATTTGAAGAGTCTATTCTTGGATATATTAGGGGATACATTGATGGTATAGTATTGGTGGTACCATGTTATAATGGTAGAAAAATCATTCTGGGATTGGATCTATCTTCCATTGAAGACCTCATCACAATGTCGGGTTGTCCATTTTTCCTTTATGAGTTATTGGGTATGTATTTTCCACTTTTTACAATATTTTATCACACTAATTACCTTTTAGAGTTTAGTAGACGTCTCATGTCTGTGTTACAATAAATTTAGATGATATTTTAGGTTTATCCTACAAATTTTGTTATCTACTTTCTTTGTGTATATATATCGTTTGCATGTAATAATAAGCCAAGGCCTCACATGTGTGTCATATAACTACTCGGGGTTAGTCACTAACCCCAAGTTTATTAATGGTGGGATTTTTGAATAGCTTTAGGCATGTTGTCCAGTCAGGTGCGACCCTTATAGGTTGGGATGGGACAAAGTGGTGTAAGTGCGGTTATATCTTGGGGATGGTGTTTATAGTTAGTAGATATGTGAGGATTGGATTGGGGGAACAAAGAAATGATTTTAAATTGGTATTTTGTTTTGTTAACAAACCCGAAAAAACAACATAGGGTAGACAACCACTGTATCCTTTCTCCATGACTATAAACCCCTAAGACATTGGTAGTGGGTTACAAGTATGTCCGTACATGGATCATATAAAAATTAATTTTTATCATCCAAGTCCTTCGTGTATCATATCACCAAGATATAATTAAACCTTAGTTGGTAAGGCCAACTTCTACTGAGGCGCCACCCATTTATGGAAATATTATATATGAATGTATTGATGTGATTATATCATTCTTGTTGTTGGTTCGCTTACCACATGATAGTGGGTGATGTTGAATTTTTATTGACACATGGTTGAAAGGTTCTCCTACAACACAATTTAAGGATTTCTCTTTTCCCTTACTCCTGATGTGTATTTTATGGGATTTGGTTCTCTAAAACCTAAATTAATGTAATTTATGATTACATAACTTCATTTTATTTTATATTAATGATGTTTCATAACACATCATGGTTATTCCTCTACATGGAATAGTATGTGATAGTGTCCTAAGATTATATGTCTCTCTGAAAGGTTATAGAAATTACTAACAACAATGAGAACCTAGAAGTCTCATGATAATATTCTTGAATAAATGTTTTATAAAAGGATGAAATCATTTGAAAAGACATAAATGATATAGGCAATTAGGGGTGGATAATCATATGAAATTGAGAACTCTCTCAAGGTGTTCACCCTTAGTGATTTCTAAAGTATATGATTATGAGATGGAGTCTTGCCAATATGAAATCCAATTTTATATGTTTCATTATATGTTCTTATTTGTAGGAATATTTATTGAAAATTTTAATTTAAGATAATTATTATTAAATATGAAAGGTTTCATACTACGATGTGATGATGGAGAAAATTAATACATATTCTTGTAGTGAATTAGGATATATTGGGATCATCATGAGTGATATAGAAATGAGGGATAATTGAAGAAAGGATTTATCCCTTCTATAACGTGAGATAAGTTGTTATGTCATCCACTTTGATGGGAATGGAACTACCTAGATAAATCAATGTTCATGGTATTTTGTGGGTAAGTTCACATCTATATATTCAAATAAAGATACATTGAGAACATAAGTTGATGAAACCAGTATGAAAGATACTTTATTAGATATTTCAAAATAAGCGGATATTATTACACAATTTGAATTCATGTTAGGTTTTTTAACATTGTTAAATTAACTTCTCCACCTATGTAATATTTTTAATTTTTCTAAATCCTCTCGTTGAAGTTTAGGAACCACAAAACATTTCAATTGATAAAAAGACTAAATGGTCACAAACTATTTAACTAAAATCTTTTTTTAATTAAATTTTGGATTTAATTGTTAGAATGAATATTATTCAAGTTATTTGGGATAATAATTATTTTAGTTTGGTTGATCTTCAAGGTTTAATAATGAGTTATTCAAGAGAATTTTTGTATTAAATTATAAAAAAAAATATTTATTTTGATGATTTTAGAAATATGATATTATTATATTTACCAACGAATAATGAAGTGATATTTATTTTTTATATAAATAGAAATTATTCTAGTTTTGGTACTAGTTAATGAAGATAAGATGTCGTAGTTTAATAACCAAATTAGAAATGATGTAAATGACATTAATTTGTTATTTGGAGATGCACATGTCAGGTGAAAAATAATTTTATTGTTATTGAGACATCTGGTTCCCCAATAACTAATTAATTATCAATGGGTCTTATTTGAAAATAGAAAACCATAATCATTCATTTAAAAAATATCTAGTTATATCTATTTATTAAGTGATATTTTTTGGGTGAAATATATAGAGATTTATCTCTCAAACCCTAGATTTTCTTTTGTATAACTAAAACATGGGATCTTATACTCCACCCTAATGAAATCTTGACAATAATGATAATAATTATTCCTTGAGAATAATTTTTATATGAACAGGCATTAATGATGAAAAAAAATCAAGACTTACCATTCTATAACCTGACAATTATAAGGCCAAATTAAAAATATTTTTGGGAATGTTTGGATCACTAGTTGTGGGATTATGAATTTTGATCCTACTATGAAGCAATATCATGATCAGTTAGAGTTATCCAGGTCATCAGTGAAGATATAATTACAAGTTTAGGTAATTCTATATCATCTTATAAATTAATTATAAATTACATGTAATAATCCTCATCTTCTAGTTTTGGAATTCATGTTAAATTATACTTGAAGAAATTATATTGGTCATGATTTTTTTATACATAATAGTTTATTCAATTATTATTAAAAAAATTATGAGTTATCCATGCCCAATATGTGCTTACATTATGCCCGAAACCATAATGTGGTATCAATGTGTTAAATTTTTTATTTATATTTATTTATTTATTCCAATTGAAATGTATGATTTACAAATTTATTTTAGTTCATATCTATTAATTATTGAAATTTTAACAAAATTTTATATTACATTTCTTTGTGATCATGCAAATGACAAATAAAAAAAATTAATTGAATAAACTTTTGGATGTGCCATCGATAGAGGAAATTTAATCTAGTCAAATGTCATAAGAAGAAAAGATTTGTACTAGTCTACATGTCATGTAACTTTGTATCTATTATGTATATGACATGGTTATTATATCTAGGTGATGAAATTGGATTATCTCCAATAAAATCATAACTAAATAGATCTAGATAATAAGGAATATAGTTTGATGAACAACATGTCATGTAACTCGTGTATACAGCCAGTTGTCATCGTATTTTTTTAATATAGAGAACAAGGAGTGGTTCATGAATATCATGTATCTATTACCTAAAATAGGTAATAAAAATGTAAATATTTGAGGCCACATATAATGATATATTTTTACACATTTTGTACCTCATACATATCCATGGTAGTGAAATATGCCAAATCACATAGTGTATATCTCAGACATTGGTGGATGAGGGAACATGTTGTCTATCCTAAAAACATGTCTTCTATCCCACTATAAATAGTGTGTTCAATTTGATATGTAGAAAATAATTAATTATAAAATTAAACATGCTGAAATTTGTTCGGTGTTTAATTTGATTGATATTAGATTTCATTAAATAGATTATAAGATATACATTAAATTAATGATTGTTTTAAATTCTATAAATAGTGGGTGTGTATTGTCTTTTATTATAGTGTTCTCCACACGCATCAAGAGAATCATGTATCATTTAGTTAAAAAGTGGTTTAGATTTCATTTGTTTGATATTATGCAACATGTAATTACCTATCACCCAATGTGTGTTGGATTATAATAGAATTAAAACATACGAGGGTCATGTAATACATATAATTTCCTCCAAGTACACCTATATAATTTATTAATTTCAATTAAATTAAATTTATTCAATTACTTTAATATTATGGATTGTGGTAATTCTAGGACTTTGTATGGGATTAGGATAAATTAAATTAGTTAGATTATTTTGGGGAGTTTTGTCTTAATTAAGGAAAAAATCAATGTAATTAATAACTACTTTAAAATTTGTGTAAGTTTTCTATTATATGGATGATCATGATTTTAAAATTTACCTATGTATGTTATTAGTTTCTTTAAAATTTGTTATTGTTAAATTAAAATAATATCATGTGAGTCATTCCCTTATCCGTATTTTGTAAGGGAATGTGTACCTGAGTTTCATTTATGAAAATATATATCAAATATATTTAATATAATCACCTGAATTTGAGTAAAAACTTATGTAAGAATGGATCTACCATGTGATGATAGGGATTCTGAGTCCTAAATCCAAGGAAAAACCAATTGAGGTGATACATAGGATCTAAGGTCTAATTTTTCAAAAAGAACAAATCAATGGTTCTAAGTGTTTCCCCCTATATGCACAGGTCAGTTTTCCATCAACTATATGAACCTGTCATTTGAGAATGACATGATCATTCCATTAATATTTAATTTATCTCATCTTAATGGCTGATTATTTATGTTTTTTGAAGCTACATTTAAACATAACAAATGAATTAATATGTATGAAAGAATGAATAAAATAAAACTGTAATTTTTATAAATTATCTATTACATGGTATAGCACATAAGTAAAATTACATTAATTATAACATGACAAGTGGTAAGATAAAACATAGATATCATAGAACATTATAATAATCCATTAACTAAAATATTATTTTAGTATATCCTTCCATTGTATATTTTAGTTTTAAACCCAATGTTCAATGTGTTTGACTGGCCCAAGTCAAAGTAGTTTCAATTATTTAGGATCTCTTAGTGTATCATTTTGTGTTAACGTAACTAAGTTCCCATCAAGGATTGTATGTCCATATTGGACATAGTGTATCAATGAGTCAGTTGTTGAGGAAATAGTTATCTAGGATTCCAAGATATGGGGGTCTACTCAATAGATCAAGGAACTAAAAGTTAATGTAGTTTTAAGATAAGCCTTTCATAAATCCTTTAAATAGCATCTCAATCCAAGAATGTGTTATGATAAGGGGATATGGTTCTTTTCCACTAGAATATTGATGCAACATGATGTTCTAAAACTAATGATGAGGTCTATGAGTATTCTACATAATAGTGGGATATTTAAAAATTAATAATACATAAATATATAAATCCAATATGGTAAACAAGGAAGTAGTAATAATATACTCTTAAAGTTAGTTTGAATGACAAGTCACATGAAATCTACGAAAACATAGTGATCTATACTAGAGAAATAAAAAATTCTCACGTGTTAAATTATATAGGAATGGTATTGGTGTTTACATGATATACTACACTATAAAAAATATTATATATACTAAAAACCCCACTTCTTATGATTCCTACAAATGAGACTGTTGATGAAGAAGTACCTATCCACTAGAAACATGTAAATGATTTAATGAATGTCCAATGTGTTATTATATCATCCATTTCTAGTGATTTTATAAATAAATATGAGGATATTCATGAATATAGTTCCATGAATCAACATTATGACCTATATTAGGAGATGTAAGGGAAAGGTAGATGTGATATCTCTAACACACTGTTCAGGTTGAATATTAGAGAGTCTATTCCATCCAGGCCTCATTTAATAAAGATGATTAGCCATATAGATGACTTAGACATCATGGGGTTTAAGATTCCGAATAATTTTATTAAATATCACACTCATTCCTCACTACTAAAAATAATATTTATTTTCATTGTAAATTATAATATTGGTAATAGTGAGAATACTCTTTCAGATAATTATACAATTATTGACTAAGATGATAAAGACATGTGGAGTGAATAAATAGTGGTCCATATTTTTAATAAGAAATGAATAAAAAGGTAAACTGATTAATGGAACATTATAAGTCTAATTCTCAAGAGCATAATCCTTCTACGAAGATGGTGATCATGTGTAATGAAAAAAGATAATAATATGGTGTGTTTGATTTGTGGAAAGAAAGACCAAAGGAAAATAAACTACTCCTTGCCAAATAAGTAAGGGGAAGATGTAAGTGCATTCATTATAAAGTGAATTATTTCTATATCTAAAATTCAGGAATTATATAATTCATGTGAAGATCATATTTATATCCAAAAACAAGAACCATTTATATTTTCAAATGATTCTATAGGAAAGGTAGATCTATCGGCTTCCAATATGGAGAGGTCGGAATGTATAGCCATTGGAAACCACCAAATTACATTACCAATGTGGATGATTTTGGTTTTATAGAAATATAATTATGTGCCTCATGTTACTAAGATCATTATCTTTGTTTTTTTATTCGTATATGAATTTATATATATATTTAGAAAAAAGAGGTGATGTATTTATAAATATAGAATATTTATGGTATGAAACAGTATAACAATGGTAAATATGTATTAAATTACAATAAAAATCAATTGATAATGAATCAAGTTAACATGAATCAATTCACACCCAATTGTACCATTTCCATCGTGTCCATGTAAATGAGAAGAATTTGTTAAAGATCTACAATGTGGTTTACCTAGAATCATTTAAGAAAAAAATAAGAGATAATTCATATTTTTATATATATTAATATTACCAACCACTAGTTAGTGTGAAATTTGAAGAGTTCGTAGGGCTTCAAGAATTTGTATACACTGATTTTTGTAGACCATTTCAAATTAAATTACATAAAATAGATGAGACATTAGTTTATATACTTTGAAATGTTAAAATAGTCCGAGAATTATTTTGACAATAAATGTGCTATGAAGCTAACAAATCATTGATTGGATTGAGGTGATGAATATCATAACCATGATTTTATTAACTTTCTATGGGGTATGGGATTTCAACTCAAATCACTCTGAATTATACACTATAATGGAATGGTGCTAGTGAAGAGAATAATTTTTCCTTTATGGAAATGTGGATGTCAATGATAAGTCACCTACGCCTTATATTATCATTTTGTGGATATGAATTAAACATGGAATAATACATACTAAACTAACTGCCAATAAAATAGGTCAATAGTATTCCCTTTGAACTATGGAATGGGAAGAACCCTATTTTGTCACATTGTCATGCGTGGGGTTTAATGGAAATTGTTGAGTCCATCTTAGGAAGCCAACTAGGACTATGATACATGAATTGTTCCTTTATAAAGTATCCCATGAAAATAAGGAGATACTATTTTTAAAACCCTTCTATTAAGAAAAAAACGATTTTATGATTGTTTTTCTTTCATGATAGGGATCACATCCTCAAGAAATTTTGTGGGGGGGAAATATTCAATTAAATTAATTTGATACCTAGGATACATAAGAGTTGGTATAAGAAAAGATTTTATATATACCCATGGAAGAAGTTGTTTTTGAAATATAGGAATTACATAATAGCTCAGAGAGGTAATATAACCATAAAGATGTGTCTTTCTAGTTAGAAATAATTGTGACTCATTTTTGATTATCAATAATGACACTAACTCCTATAAATATGAATTAGATATCTCAAAAGATACAAAATGGAAATAATACATGAATTATGAGATTTATTACAAGTATTATAACCACGTTGGGATTTGATGAATCTTTTAGTTGATGTAACACATTATACGTGTAAATGAGTATTCATTAAAAAACTGGCCTTAGGAGGTAAAATAAATTTTTTTAAAGAACAGATGGTGTATAAATGGTTTAAATAGTTTTAATGAATCGATTATGATAATAACTTATATCTTGTTTCCATTTTTATATCCATCGTAATTCAAAATACATTAAAAATATTCCATGACTTTGAGAATTTTTATATGGATGTTAAATTTTTTTCCTTAATGTGAATCTTTTGAGAGATTTGTATATCAAATAACATGAAGGATTTATAACACTAGGTGGTTACAAAAACTTATGAAAGATATATAGATCCTTTTATGGATTCTTACCGACATATGGGTTATTAAACTTTTGGGTCATTAAACTACAATTTTTTTTAGTTTTCGTTAAGAATAAATATAATAAATATTTTTTACAAGAATTTTACTAAGTCTATGGTCATTTTAATAGTAGTATATGTTGATGAAATATTATTATTAGGAAATGAGAAATAATCCTTATAGGATGTTAAGTAATGGTTTAGAATGAGCATCTCTATGAAGGACCTAGGTGAGGTAACATACATTGCAATGATCAGGAAAATTCATGACAAATTAAAGATTATTCTTTGATAAAGTCCATGTACATACATTGATAATATACTAAATAGTTTCATTATGAAAAAAAACAAGAGGGTGCATGCATTAACATTACATGGAATACATATTTCTAAAAATACATTTCCTAATAAAGAGAAAGAATGATATACAATAAGTAGGGTCTCATATACATCTGCAATATAATCTATAATGTATTCCATGTTAGGTATGACACTTATTGCTACCTATTATCTGATAATTTTAGGAAAATATCAAACTGATCTAGGTGAACATCATTGTACTACTATTAAGGCTACCATAATTATTTAATGTGAACTAAATATATGGTTCTAGTGCATATAGGAGATGAAGAGATAATCATCAGGCGTATATAGATCATGTCTTCCAGATAGATCATAATGAGCATATTTTTAAATCAAAAAATGTATCCAGTCCCAATACAAGAGATATGATCATGAAGAATTCATAGTAGCATGTTTTTTGTGATTCTATATTGGATTCTAAGTATATTTCAGAATCTGAGGCATATAAGGAAGTTATTTGGATTCAAAAAATTTACAAGAGATTGATGTTGTCTCTATTATTTAAGACCCTATCAAAATTTTTTATGACAACACAACAGTGGTAGCTCTTTCCAAAGTGTCAAGTTACATCAATGTATAAATAATATACATTGAATGTTTCATAACATGATGTATTTTTTTCAATGTGGTGAATGTGCTATTAGAAGAGTATCTTCATAGGAAAACATGGAAAGCCCGTTGATGAAGTCTCTATCCTAGAAGAGGCATGATTATCATGTGAGACCTAGTGGAATGAAAAATGATGACAATTATCTCTAATGAAAGTGTGAGTCTATTACAGTAGGTTCCATATAACCAAATTCTATGTACTTGTGGATTACATGTATTCATTATCTTGCATATTATTTAAATTTATTATCAAATCATGATTGTACCTCAAGAAGACATAGTATGAAACACTTTCATAAGAATATATATCTAACTAACAGGTCATATTACTTTCCACTATGATGAGATATTAGAAGTACTATTATAATATTATTAAACAAATCTATGTTAGGATTATATCATTTCATATTACACAAATGATACAAACTATTAGGGGTGGATACATATGGAAATATTAATCACTCTCTCAAAATACACACCCTTAGAAATTTATATATTAACATATTTTGAAAATTTGACATAACAAAAGGAAATACACCTCTATATGTGTCATTAGTTATAAAAATATATATATATTGGTATTGATACTAAGACATTAGGATTACTATTAACAAATATCACAAGTCAAACACTATAATGTATTACTGAAAAACATGATGACCAATCCCTACAATAAAGTATGAAACATTGGGTATTCCACAAGTAAAATTTAAATAATGGATAATGTAAGAAAGGATGTATCACTTTGTTTCTCGATTGAAGTTGATATATCAAGCCTTACTACTAAAATGGAACAGCATTGATAAGTCCATTTCCATAATGTTCCATGAGTAGGAAAATTTATAGAAATTCAGAGAAAGGTAATTCATAATATTTGTCACTAATAACATTATGCAACCTAATTTTATATAGATAACCAGATAAGGGGCTTGTATTAAACAGTGAGTGTTCATAATAGGTTTTATATCATTATGGAATTAACTTCTTTCTTTATGATTACCTTTTCATGTTATTAGACTCAAACCTTTTATTTTAGGCATATCCACCTACTATACACCAAAAAAAGAATCCTAGAGGGTCACACACTAAGAGTATATGAAATATCAGTTAAATTCAATTATAAATTTAAAATTATAGATAAATATTATTCCTACACTTTGGTTTAATAATTATTTGGTTTGGTTGACCACTAGGAATTAAAAACGTGTTATTCAAAATAATATTTGAGTTAAATAATAATAAATATTTATTTTTAATGTTTAAAATATATATTAATTATTATATTTATCTATTAATAATGAATATATAATTATTTATTCAATAAATAGTCATTAGTCAAGGTTCAGTAATTGTTGAGGTGTATAAGAAGACAGAGTTTAATGTTCTGATTGGAAATGATATATATTTATTGTTAGGTGATTCACATGAAATGTGAATAATATTTATATTATTAATGATTCGTGGGGTTGACTAGTTAGTTTTTAATTGGTAAGTGGGGTTATATGAAAATAGGAAACCCTAAACATTCCATAATATATATAGTCATATCTCTTTCCAATGTGATATGCAAGGAATTTGGATCGATCAATATATCACCCATTGGAAATGAGGATATGTTTAAAGATTATGGTGCACATGTTGATAACTAAGAAAGGTATCCTTAAATTGGATCATGAAATGAAATGATGGTATGAGAAGATCAAGTAAACTAAATAATTAATGAAGAAATAATTAAAAGTTGAGATAATTCTAGGTTAGCTTATAAATTAACAAGAAATTATTTTTGATGGTCCAACTCTTCTACTTCTAGTATTCATGTCAACTAATAATTTAATTAATTTTGATGGTCGTGATTTTTTAAATTTATAGATATAATATTATTCAATGATTTCGACCAACATATGAGTTTTTCATGCCTAATAGGTGGATTCACTATGCCCATAACCATCATATGTGTCATCGTCAAATATATAGTAGTTTTAATAGGGATTTTCATGACTGTCTGTATATTTATTACTCTATATACATTTTAAAAAATTGCGATCATCGGTTTTTAGGGGGCCTAACCGTAAGGTGTTAAGGAATCAATCAGTGTTAGGGACTCACTATATAATTTGTTTAAGACATATACTTCCAAATGATTATTCATCTATTAGACTTTATATAAAATAATGAATTTCATCAGTATATTACATATTTCTCAAAATCATAATACGACTACCATTAAATGGTTGTATTTTTAAGTCATATCTTAGATGGTGATCTCATTTTATGACATTAGTCCTTTTATAAAGCAATATGACTCTGTCATGTATAGGTAGGTGTACTCTGGCTTCACTAATATTTGTTCATGTATGTTCTATGGAGTGGTTTCTTGAACATCATGATTCTTGAGGACCCTGGATGCAAATGACTTGGGATATGTTTGATATTTATTTTTATTCCACCTATGATGTGGTTACCTTGGAGAGCATTTGAATATTGGAAATATTGTAAAGAGTTTGTTGTGACAATGGGAGTGGGTCATATCTTCACCCTAAGATATCTAAAATTATGTTATGGATAAAATTTTTATGTAATAAATGGTGGATCTCAACATATCCTTGTTTTAGACATAGATTTTTTCTAAGAGGATTTTAGTGGAGACCAGTTTGTATTGAGATTACCTTGGTTGCACATATCATGCAGAGTTGACACCTATTTTTAGATAAAAATTAAAGTAAAGTAGAGTGTGAGTCATGTATATTAACTCATAGAACCCTAATCCATTTAGAGAATGAATTATTTGGTATACTAGTTTATACTTTTAGGTATTATTTTTTAAAGTGGAATTTTGGTATAGATCCTAATAAGATATGATTCCCCCTTCGATTTTAAGAATTATCAACTCTTTAGTTGGAGTGTGTTAACATCTGATAGAGGGGGATGCCTTATTAAAAGTTTCCCCATAATAGATAAAAGGAATAATAATACCCACAATAGAGAGTTATGGATAATATAATAAGAATAAATGGATTCTTTTAAATGTCTTGGATGGGGAACCTTTCATCTACAGTGGTAAGAAAGACCCCTCAGATGTGGAATAAAGATGCAACTCCTTTTAATTTGGGTTAGCTTATCCCTAATTAGTAAGTGTGGTTATATACCATATCTATGTGGAAAATAACCCCCCCCCCCCCCATGAATTATAGGGAATGTTTGTATTTTATTAATTGGGTGACCTATGAATGACCCTCGGTGGGAATCTATCATACACATCAACCTACTTATCTGTAATGGTAAAAACCATTATAGAATTGTGATGTATAAAAACAAATAACTCTCTCTCATGATTAATTTGGGAACCTATAGAATGAAAAAATTATGGTAATATGGAACTCAGGTTGTTGGAGTGTCTTGGGTCATCACGAATATAGATATTGGAGGTTTAATAGATTATAGTAGATTAGTTATGGTGTAGCAGTTGTAATTCTCATGTAAAGAAATCTATTTTGAGAAATGATGGAAGAAAGCAATCATTTTTATTTAGTATATAGATTCTATGCTAAAGGGGGTTATTTTTCTCACCTTTGGTAGATTTTGGTAACCTCAAACCCTTATATATTAGTAATGCATCTAGGGAAAAAGTTTAACCTAGTGCATCTATGTAACAAAAGGTTCTAAAAGGAAAAATTGAAAATTGTTTTCCTTATAGATGTGAATCAAATCATACACTTCATCAAGTATATAGAGATTATTCCCTACTTTATTTTATGGGTATTGATATGGGATGTGATAGGCCATATCTTTTATAAACATTATTTCATGAATTATTACATAAAGAGACACATAATACAATTGCATAAGATCGATATGCATATGGTACGTGGTGAATTAGATACATAAAAAATAAATTAAAACTATAATATAATGAAATTAATTAAAAACTCCCTAAAATGCCCTTAAATACCATTATACATCTAGTACAACATAAGAAAATTTAGGTACATATATAATAAAGGGGTGAGAAATACATTTTAGAAAGTGAATTATCGAGGAATAAACATCTGAGTAATGTAGCATAACATGATGACATTGAAATGTGAGAACCATAAACATGAATATCAAAGAATAACATGAGATGATAAGGCATTATAGAAATCTATAAAAATAATAAAACATGGCATCATAAGAATAAGTCAAGGCTAATAATAGAGACATCCTAACATTGGTTGATTTCGATAACTTCTCATACACCATACATGGAATCTCATTAGATAAAAACACTCCCCACTGTATTGGATGACTATATAATTTTGTTCCAACCCGTTAATCATATCATGTACATACATTTTCATGAAACATAGATCATAAAATATAATAATTAATTTCAACCCATTTAACCCCAAGACGAATGATTTTATGATTTAATAAATGGTAGTCTCTAATCAATGAATGTTTTTTATAACAAGGAAAATACACTTGAATGGAATTAGAACTGGTTATTCACAATATAAAAGTTCGGCATAGAAAATCTTGAGATAATTTCAACTGTATAATGAGTGTACATAAAGGATCATGGAAGGGATTGATGATAGTTAATGTTGACCTCCCATTACATGGGACCATAAATACATTAATGTTATATGTAAGAACACACTAATAAATGAAAATTTTAAAATAAGAAGGAAAAATATGAAGAAGGTATTCAAATGGAATAGAAGGGAGAGTGAGATCCCTTACTAATGTATAGTGAAGGCTCGGTTAAATGTTATATAGATATGTTTTAAATAATATATCCTTATTATAACATCAATTGGGTATTATATATATATATATTTGTATAAAAACATTACCATATAATAAATTTAGATTCAAAAGGATAAATATAATGGAAATAAATAAATGAAGAGTAAAAAGTAGAAAATAGATTACATGATATGTTTCTTCTAAATGATTTGGATGATCTTATAATGAAATTGGGAGAACCATAATAGTGATTTATAGAGGTATATAGATAATAAATTTACACTCAATGTGTTTTTAGTTAAGATGAATGGGGGTTTCAGTGAGTATTTATAGCCAAAGAGAGGGGAATTAACAATAAATTTCTAATCATAGGTTTGGGAGTTTTATTTTTTCCCATGGTTTATACTAGAGGGGTGTTTTGAAATTTTTTTTTTAAGAACCAAACACATTAATATAATACAATTAATGTTTTGGATGTTATTCAGGTTCATAAATAATTTTTCTTAAGTATTAAAATATAACATAGGTTTTTAATGATTCTTTATTGTTTTATAAAATAAATCAATAAACAAAAAAAATAATTATTTTCTAGGTAATATATATTTTTGGTTGTGGATTACTTTTATTTTATTTATTACATCACTTTTGGGTTGTTATGAAGTCCTAATAGATACCATATATCTAAATCATAATTAATTTTTAACTAAAAATTTAACAATACTAGAAAAATATGAAAAATTCGCCATTGGAAAATTTTAATGTGTTTATTTCCAAAATTATTTTTATTTTTCCAAAATATTTTACAAAAAATTGTAATTTCTCGAAAAAATCATTATTTATTTAAAATTACTAGTTTTTATGACACAAAAAATGATAGGCCTAATAAAAATTAAATGGGGAATCATTAAATTATGTTACCATTTATATTTACCCCTTTTAATATATCATATTTTTTATGTGTTTGTCAGCCCTCACCCTAATAGCCTAAATCTAGTGTCTACTTTATTACATTGGAATAATATACAAGGAATTACATTTGGAAAGACCAAATATTTGAGTTGTTTTATTAAACTAGATAAATACTCCACATTCCAATTATAATTGAAATCATAAAATACACAATGTATTTTCTTTGGTAACAACATTATTCCTCATATTGTATCCCAACATATCAAGAACATTACACTTCTAGTATATTAGGGATAATAAAACAAAATAAAGGAGTGAGCTCAGATTTTCAGTAAGGGTATGCATACAATGGAACCTAAGAATAAATAAGGAATAATAAATATAGTAATGTGAATAACTAAAACACATTCTATTTAATCAATAACTTATGCATAATATGGTATGAATAAATAATGTTCATAAAATTCCATATAAAGAATCACATTATCTTAAAAAAAATTAACCATGTATAGTTTATCCAGTCCAATAAGAGAATGGACTATCAATAAATGAATTCATAATGTTTTAATTCAGAATTTCAGTCATCTAAAACATAATATCAAGGACATGTGCCAGGACATATAAATAAAGTGGTAGGGCCTTAGCCAATACTCAATCAAGTTTTTCTCATGGGACAAACCTATGCATCAAGAGGATATAGTGGGCCCCTAACATCACTAACTAAGTATAATTAATTTCTCATATGGAAGTAGTGTAACATAATGAACATAAATATTTGTATTGAAAATCAAATATATGAATTTTTATTACTTAAATCAATCAATAAATATAATCATAAACCATCCAAAGTAAAATGGTGATTGTTGATAAAATTATACATCCCTTTTAAAACTAATCATATACCATCCCATGAAATAATAATAATGGTTTAAATATATTAAATCATTAGTTCATCATAACTAAAATAAAGGGATGATTTTATTTCTGAATAAAAATAAAATATAACATCCCAAGTTTTTTTGAGAAAAATAACCATTTTATTTTGAAAAGAACCTTTATAAAAGTTCTCAAAACAAGTTGAAATTTATTTTTCACTGAAAATAACCTTATAAAATGTCTATAATAAAAATAAAAATATTATTTGTCATTATATTGGAAAATTATGTTCATGTAATATATGTTAAACAAAATTTCCTTTTACATATTAAGTAAAATCCAATAAGAATTATTTTGAAAATTATATGAATAGTCAACTATTTTTATAAAACAAAAAAATGAGTAATAATTTTCATAATATATCTTGTTTAAAAGGTAAATCATATTTTTTGTAACATCTTTAGAAAAAATAAATTTTCATTAGAAAGTATTTCTAATCATAGAGACAAACAATGTCAAATTTTATTAAAAAAAATTAGGTACCAAAGAGTGGTAAAATGGTACAATTAATTGATTTAGTTTAGGTATGAAAATAATGGTAGAAAATATATTTATTTTGAGATATAAATATTACATTATTCATCCAAGGGAGACATAAACATAAACAATCACAAATAATGATTAGATTTCAATATAAACCCTTACCACTTTGGTAGCTTCTAAATCATAAGCCCCATAAAACTAATGTCATCAAGGGAAAATTTAAATACCATGAAGATAAATATATTACTAATATAACATATCAAATGGTTAGTATACACCCCACCCAATGGAAATAAGTGTTGAATTTTTCATATGTCTCATGAATGTAAAAGTGAGATGAGAAACCCTTACCTTATGCCTAATTTACTTCTTATATGTCCATATATTATGTATAGTAATTTTTAGAATGTTATTAAACTATAAAAAAACCCATAATAATATTTGTTATATAATATTTTGTCATATTATAACATTTTACCACCCATTTTTTAATAACATTTCATTGTTTTCATTGTTTTGTGTGTTAATTTCAATGTTTTATCATTTTTGTTTATCATGAAATGTCAGTTTTGGTGGATAAGATATATATATATATATCATCTACAAAATTATAATAATTTTATATATATCATATTTAATCATTATATACGTTGTTATAACTATTTATGAATATTGATCATATAAAATGAATTGCATCTTTTCGTGGAGATGGTAGGTTGTACGAATGCACGAGTGATGATAACTTTCCATTAACAAGTGAAAGGGTATTAAATACAGTGATATATTATTTTTTAATGGTCAATATCATCTCATATGTATCAAATTAATTCTTTTATTTAATCCTTTTTACATTTTATGTAAATCATAAGTGAAAAAAATGACCTCGCTTCGTGGGGTGGTGGTCCGTTGCACACACGAACAAAATTATCGTATTTGAAACCAAACAAGAAAATAAACAAATTATATGACATATAAAAATTAAAAAAGTATAATAATATATTAAATAAAATATAACTATTTTAAATAAATAATTATATCCATCCATTAATGGTCACGATGGAAAATGAAATAAATTGGTTCGTGGATGATAGTCTGCCAAACACACGATCGATGATGTCATTTCCCATTTGACAAAAGTGGAGATTGATAAATAATATTAAATAGACTTAATAACATATAATTATATGTTATAAACTAGTTTTTTTATAGCTATGTTGTTAATGCAGAATTTAATTTGGAAAATTTATCAAGAAAATGAAATATCATTGTTAAGATAGTTACCTTATCTAAGAGAAACCTCCTTTGGATCTCCTCTTAAAGAGCATGAGGATAGTCATTTGGATTTAATAGAAGAAATATAATAGATATAAGTATGATGAAGAAATATTGTGAGTGTTTTATTTAATAAAAAGGTCTCTACGAGTGTGAATAATTTAACGGGGGGACCCCTGTTATATGTTAGGTAATGGAACCCTGTTGGAAATTACATAGAAATTAGTCAAAAGCATCCAAAATTATAGTTATTGAAATCCCAAAAACATTGAAATAACCATATAATTTAATTTAGGATATAATAATATAGAAATATGTAAATAAACAAATATTTTTAAAATATGGGAGGTTATTTTAACCTATATCTTCTTAGTGTATCCCCACAGTAAAACCATTTTCACCGTAACTGTGAGATTTAAATTTTACTATTTATAATTTTAATTTTGGTAAAAATAGAGTTGAAAATATTATACAATATAAATTATTCTAATTACAAAATATAGAATTTATTTTTTTAAATAAATTCACAAAAATTGCATAATTCTATTCAAAATTAAACCCGTAGGCACGACGAAAAGGTGGGTTTCCAGAGAGAAAATTCATTTAACAGTAATATGTTTTAATTTAATTAATAAATAAGAAATATTTTTAAATGATACATTTTTTTAAATTTTTATATAATTTAACTAAATTTACTTTAAAACCAATTCAAAATTTAATTTAACATTGTGTATTATTTAAATTAAAATGATGTTTTAAGTAAAAATAATATTTTTTGTCAATTCATTGAATAGAAGAAACATTTCATCAAAATCCCAAACAATTTACCCTAAGAATTTTTTTATAATATTATTTAAAAACATTACTTTGTATTTTCATATTCATTTTATAAAATGCATAAAATTTAATTATATATTGTGTTTACAAAGTTCTTCTAAACTGCCATTTAGAAAAATATTGTTTTTCAGAAAATAGTTATTTTCTATTCAAATGGTTCTTATTTTATTTATATTCTATATATATCCAGTTAATTTTTTTCATTGAAGTGTAAAAATAATAATATTTACAATTTAGTTACTACTATTCATACCCTCCAACATAACATCTAGGTTATAATGGTCATGTTCAAATAATATTATTTCAATAGATTATCACATTTCGTTTAAACCAAGGGTTACATGTATCAGATGCAATAAAAGAGATTCAATTAATTTTAAAATATATATATACTGTAATATATTATGGTGTTATATGCACTTCTATTATTTGTTTTTTCATGTTATACACTCTATCAAACATGATGTTCTTATTTTAAAATCTTGTGGGGTTACATTCTACCCCCCCCCCCCCCCTGGGCCAAATAAATCGCACCCACGCAATTTATTATTTATTTTAATAATCAATGGTTTAAAATTTAAAGGTATCTTTTTTTGGAAACCCACATTATAAATTTTTTAATAAAACATCATTTTGATCAGATATAAAATGAAGTATGAACATCATCCAGAATGACACAATATTAGGTTTCCATGTAAGATAAGATTGCTGGGAAATGAAAAGATGGACATGGAAGAGAATAAAAATGCCCAAGGATTAATAGAGAGTGATATGGATCATTTATCCCAATAAAGTGAATGATATTAAATATTTAATGACAATAAGACCAAAAATTTGTGATGGATGAAAAGAATATTGGTTCAAAATAATTAAAGGTATTGGGATAACATTTTTTGAGATCATTTTTCTAAATTTGATGCAATATTTTACTATATAAGAATGTAAGAAATATGATAACATGATATCATTTAATTTTTTAGGTATATTTTTATCTCTTGGTTGTTTATGAATAATTTTCCACGTATTTTTTTACTACAATAAATGAAAATCATGGATAATTTTTTTTATCCTCAAATGACTAAAATTACCTTTTAATATATTGTAGGATACATAAATGTGTAAAATTATATTCCTCCTATCTTTAATAAAACCAAAATGGTTGAAAATTTTCATCCAACAACACCAAATGTTCAACTTAAACCATTCCATAAATAGTAAACCATAAATTTCTTCAAAACTATGTCTAACAAAATTTTTAAGGAAGGATACTAAATGAACATTATATTCCACAAAAATTTTAACTGTCTCATAACATCACATTCAAACTATTTTAATAACATTATCACTATAAATCTAAAACAAAAACATGAATTCTTCCAAAAAATAAAATATATAGTTATCAAATATATTATATAAATACAAATAAGTATTAAACTCCAAAAAAGCAAACCAAACACATCACATAAATAAAAAATTCATGGCCACCAATAAAATCCAACAAACATATATTAATTATTATTTTTTCAAAAAATCAAATATGATAATAGGTATCTTCTATTAATCATGTTTTTTCAAATGGGTTCAACTTATCACAAAATCACTTTACTTGCTCATGGGTACCATTCAACATATTCTCTAAAACTCTTTATGAAAAATTACTATAGTACAGTCCTTATAAATTTCATGATTATTATAAATAGAATATAATTTATAAAATTCTGATGTGAAATTGATATTAAATCTAAACATAATAATATTGAAAATTCCAATTCACCTATGGTGATAGAATGACCCTACCATGACTTAATAGCTTCTTTTAGGTTATATTCCATTGACGTTTGGGAAATTCAATTTCATAGACCCCAATATAATTATAGTTTTTGAATTTAAAATTGGGAATTCATTATATTTTAGTGACATGGCCCCAGATATCCTAGAGCTGGTGTCTGATATCAATTAAATTTGTAGAATTTCATGGAATCGAATCAAAAGGTACAAAGATTTTAGTATTCTTGGTAAACCATATAAATAAATGAGTCTTTTATTACAAATGAATAGACAAATTACAATGTAATTTTTTTCATCATTCCAAATAAATGACTTCTAAAATAACTTTATTCTATCTAGTATATCCATTCATATCTTCAACATTACACTTCATTTATTCCTTGGAATATAAATATAATAACTGTGACCACAAATTCTAAATAAGGGGAAAATATAAGAAAATAAATAATGAATCAATGAGAATAGTAAATATGGAATGTTAAATAATTGAACACTCATTACATGTAATAAATAAACTGAATGGAAGAACATAAATAATATGGAAAGTTAATAACTATAAACATATAAATATGAAAATTTATGAAACTGAAAAACATTCCATTTAGTTTTTGAATAGAAAAAAAATGTATCCATAGAAACATTGATGGAAAATATCATGGAAGATTAATAAATCAAACTAAACGAGGTAAATTCGTGATTATATTGTACTATTTTTCCTAGGTAAATGGTACTTTTAATGTCAAGACCATTCACAAGATGGTTTACTACATATCAGGTAAACAAAATCTGAATAAACTATCCAAATGACCTATCCATTGTCACTGCTTATGCATAAAGGGGCTGTATATTACTGGGCCCCAGCCATGTCGTATCAGTCCAAAATATTCCTCATATTTTGAATAATTAATTTAACAACGTTCCTTATCAAATATCTGTATATGGGTGAGAGATGCATATATATCAATATTGACCAAGATAATCCAATATCACTCAAATTAAACACCATATAAAAAAGATATATAGTTTAGTCAATTAATATATACCTGATGAATTATATGGTAAATTCAATGTTCAATGATCATAAGAAATTGAAAATTTCAAGGGGCCAAAAAGGAATCAAGGAAATGAATTTGAATACTATCCTTATCCAAATCAATCATAAAAAATCGTAAGGAATATTAAATACAGTATTAATATAACATACCACCAATGGAGTAAAATAATGGGTTTTTGTCGATGATGAGTGGAAATATTATAAAAATATATTTTAAAACATTCTTGGTGAAGAAATCATTTTATTTTGAAAATTATTTTTGAAAACATTTTCTTTGAAAATAAATATTAAAAACATTTTATTAAATGATTAAACTCTTAAACATTCAAAGGAAAATTTGATGGAATGATGTAGGGTAAATCGTTACATATCGTATAAGTCTAAAAAGAACATTCCTTCTACATGGTAAAATATTAAAAATGTCTTTTCCAGAAGGAGATAATAAAATTCCATTAAAATAATTGATAAAAGAAAAAATAGTGTAAAAATTTATTTACCAAATAATTTTGAAAAATATTTTGAAAACATTTTAATAAAACCTTGTTTTTATAAGAAAACATATTCTCTAACTAAAAAGAAAAATGAAGTACAGTTTTGTTAAAAACATTTTCTAAAACACATTGTGTAACATAGAGTGGAAAATGATAATAATAATAGAAAAATGACATGATTAACCATATGAGATAAAATTGAAATGGTTAATTTAACAATGGTAATATAATTTTCTCTAATGTAATTAAATTATTAGTAAAATTATTCTCGAGGAAAATAATCACTAAATATACCAAAGTGTCCCGTACATATTTAAAACATTTTAAATTACAAGCCTCATAAAAGAATAAAATTAATTTTATTTTATAATATCATGAGAGATATTATATTCAAGATAAATCATTTATATAGGAATTATATTCATTATATAAAATAAACTAGATGTATAACAACAAATAAGTGTCAATTGGAAGTAAATTGATACGAAATCCCAAATCGTTCATTTCCTTTTAGGTGAACATACTTTATTTCCTCTAAAATAGTATTATGTTAGTTATTTAATTTATTTGGAACCTTTTTAGGTTTATTGATACTTTTATATCACTAATTTCAATATTGTGAAAAACTATTTATCTAACTATGGTTACATCGATTGTTTTGACCAACTTCGGTTTATGCATCAAAAATAACATAAGAAGGTCAACTATGGATAAATGGGTCATTATATAGCCATCAAGATCATCCAGAAGCTATGATTTTGACTATTTATTAAATAAAAAAAAGTTACAGAGGATATGGGTGGGGTCAAACAAAAGAACTTTCCCTCATCCATCAAATACAACATTACAGATCATAATAAGGCATGTCATTCCCATAATCAGAGTCATCGGTAGTTTCCCATTCAGAGTGGGACTTACCTTGATTGAGGATCTTAAGAATATCAGAATTTTATTTCCATGAAATCTTAGAAGATCTTTTAGAGATAGTATGAGGTGTGTTAGAATAATCTTTCCTGGGCCTTCTCTTCAAGGGAGCAGGAGTGAAGACTAAGAAATCATCAACCTTCTCTTTCCCAAAATGAAGCGCGTCTTGGAAAGTTCTAGGACCGCCGCAACTAGCTGTTGTCCCCTCCACCTCAGATATGTTACCCTACTTCCCAGAAATCTTAGAGGATATCAAAAGATTCTGAATTTTCTGATGAAAATCAATATTTTTATGAGGCCCAGATTCAGGATCCAACTCAATAGTCTCATCATGCATCCCTCGAACAGGATTATCATTCATAATTATGTTTGGAGGGTCACTACAAGAAGGGGATCCAGTAATAGAAAGGATAGAAGTATGTCTAGACTGAACTAACCCAGTGGGAGTAACAACAAGATCACCCATAGATTTAATCTCCTTGGAAAAATCAACCCCAGCATTAGAGGGGACACTCATCAGAGACTGATCCACTATCAGTCTTTTTCAATTCAAATCATGCACATGAGAAATATATTAACCAGAAGCCAACATCTCAGTCTGAGTGACAGATGATTTTTTGAGAGAATCTTTATCATGATTTGACCAAATTACATGTTTCCTCTCAAGTTTCCTTCTACAAAGAGTAGTCGGATGGCACTTCATCCTGCATTTCTCACAAGAAATCTTCCACTGACATAACTCCAACGAGTGATCAACAGCCATGCATTCAGTAAAAAAAGAGGCTTCCATTCATTCTCAACATCAATATTAATGTTATCATTGGGAGTAGAAAGGGTTACATTATTAATCAATGTGGAACTCAAATCAACCTATACAAGCATTCTGGGAAAATGTGCAAACCGAACAACTTCAGTTTCCTTGTCAAGGTGAATAGGTGACCCAATTGCCATGCCAATGTCATGAAGAATCATTGGATGCCAAAGGACCCAATTAAGACCATGAAAACGAACCCAAACCTGAGAAAAGGCATTCCTGGCATGAGAGGCATTGAAATCAAGGGACCATTCATGAAGATGAATCCATCCAGGTTTCACAGAAAGGGACCCAATGCTACATGCTTGACTTTGGAAGCATTTGATTGGAAAATGCAATGGAATAATCCACGACCAAGAGAAACACACCGCCAATCAGAGGAACCCCACAAAAACGAGAATCATATGACTAGATCATAAAACTTCCATGATGTATCACCCTTTTCTAAATCAAGACGTGAAATTAAGGAAATCTTTCCAATTGCAAGACTCTCATTAAATATATCAGGACTGACATCAACATTGGCTGTTGACCCCTTCTAAAGAATCCTACCTGAGTCAGAGTCGATGAATGAAGAAAACGAAGGCGCAGATGAAAGACAACCCGCATGGCCACTCGTATCCTTAAAACTACCATCTCGTAGCATTGAAGCATCTCTGAAATTCACCGAATGGGGTTCTGAACGCATGAAAAGACTCTTCGACAACACCATCTTTGACACCGAATGCAGTTTAGACCCATTCAAGGCCAAATCCCGCCACACTCCAGCCACCCGATTAACAGTGATTTCCATGTTTCCCACCCCAGATCTGGAAGCACAAGCCAGACACACACGATGGTTCATAGAATCACACAACATCAACCATATTCGTACGATCCAAGGCAGCACAAACCGGAATCACAGATCCAGATACAACATGAGCACAGTTGATCAAAATATATTGTAGATCTGGGAAACCTTCATCCTAGTGAGCAACAGTCATAGCATCACACCTCGGATCTAGATCTAGGAAACCTTCATCCTGATGAGCAGCATTCGGGGCATCACGCCTCGGATCTGGATCTTGGAAACCTTCATCCCGGTGAGCAACAGTCAGAGCATCGCTTTTTATGTAAGTGAATGGGTAATAATGAAAATGATATATATTATATTTATATGGAATTAATTATTTCATTAATATCATATATATTTATTTTATTTTATATTTTTTTAATGGTATCCATACATTATACATTCCATGTATAGTTTGAAGGAATTACATCGTTTTGAGGGGTGGCAGTCAACACTTTCGCAAACAATGTTATTGTTCTTACTCAAAATGGAAAGTATAATGATATGAGTTGTAAAATAATTAAAGAAAAATAAATTAATAATAAATATCATATATATTATATATAATATGGTTTGAACAATAATTTTAACCATGAGAGACAGTAAAAGAAAAATGAACAAGTATTGTTTTGTGAGGTAGTAGTTCACCTTACACATAAACTGTATATTCATTACCCATTACATTAAAGTGTGTGTAATTGTAGGTTTTAAATGTAGAATAAAAAATAATATTATATTTATGATAATTTGTTTTATTCAAACCTCCAGTAAGGATAATTGGTGGACTATACAAAAGAAATAACACTAGAGAGCTTAATGAAAGATGTTTCCACTTAATCGGGTAACTCATTTTGGTTTGCATCAAAAGAATTCCTTGGATTGATTTCTAACCAAGGAGAGGCCTACATGTTTAGGGGAGGTATTTTCAGGATATATGTTTTCATATAATTTTAAATCCAATGTGGATTTAGAGGTGTGAGGAAGTGGGAGGGGAGGAGTCTTTTTTTAGAGTAGGAGGAGTGGCACTCTTGTAATATTTTGAAAAAGAAATTCCATACACTTTTTTCACATTTAAAGTGTCTTTAATAATGTTATAGTTTCTAACAGCGTATATATGTGGTTTAATTTTACCATCAAATTTCACTTGGACAAGTTTCTAGGTCATTTGGAATATTAAGATTAAGGTTTTGTCCCTTATTAAGCTTAATTTTACTATAATTGTTATAATGAATTTTATTTACATTAAAAAATATTTTAGTTAAAAAAAGATGAAAATATTAGACTTTATAAATTAATATTATTTCAAATATGGAATCTATTTTTCTAAATTAAAATCACAAAATTGGAAGAAATTAATTTAAATTTAAACCCATAGACAGGACAACATAGAGGTTTTTAAATTAAAAACATCCAAAATATTATTTTATTTTTGTAGTCAATCTAAACGTTAAATTGATTCAAATTACCTAAATAAGATTAATTGATGAAAATTTTATCAAATTAAACATTAATACAATTAAAAGTATAAATTTACATTATAAATAAATTACATGAAAAGGTTTTTTTAAATTAAAATTCTGTATTTTTCACTATTCTTTAAAAAATTAATCTTCACTGAAATATACCAAAAAATCACACTAACCATTTATTATGTTTATAATTAAAATATTAAGTTTATTTATTCAATTTTAATCAAATAAAGGGGTGAAATTTTTTATTTAAAATAGGTTCCCCATTAAACGATTGTAAAAATATCTTAATAAATATATAGTATTTTATGCATAATATTGGGTTTATTTCTATCCTATAACTATAAAATTTATTGGATTAATATGTATGATATTAATTTTAATAATATATATATATATATATTAAATTATTTTGACTCACTAATTTTTATGAATTTAATTTAGTATGATAAAACATTTTTTTGAGCATACAAATTGTTTTCCTTAAAAATATTCCATTTATATTCAATTGGTTGTTATATTCATTTCTAATTATTTTTAATCAATTATTCAGTTGTGTGGACCATATATATTTATTAATTTATTTAATTTTATGCATAACTTCTAGTAAATTAAATCTTATTATATTAACTTATAATATTTTAAATTATATATTACTGATCAGTAAAACTTTGTCTTGCCTGTAACATATGCCATTGAAGAAATTTGTTATTGCGTGTGATGAAAACTAACTCGATTTTGTGTGCATTGAATTATATAGAATATATTGAATATATTTTAAATTAAATATATATTATAAATTATTTGGACATTATATCCCCATACATGTTTGGTGTTGTGTTTTATACATACTATCGAATGCAAGATTCCTACATTAGATTTTCAGGGTGTTACACTAACCCAACAGAATTAAATTGTGTCCTCACAATTTAATCCCTATCATGGTAATAGTTTTTTTGATAATTCATATGTTGAAATCCCACATCGTTAGAAGGTTTCATAAGACATCCTATATAAAAGAGAGAATGGCAAGTGCAGAGATCACATGAAAAAACATATAACTATATTCATTAGTAGGATAAAATTAGTGGAATGTCAAGATAGGTACACAAAGAAATATCATAAATATTTTTAGGGAGTGATTTAGGTCATCAATCACAAAAATTTAATGATCAATAGAATTTTTAGGGGATAAAATCTATAGATACATGATGATTTAGAAGACCATTGGTTCAAAAAAATTATAGTATTAGGACAAAATTATATTTCAAAGTTATTTTCCTAATTTTGGGTAATTATTTTACTACCTGATAATATAAATAATTAAACATACATGATATATTTCTATAAACACAATTTCATCCTTCGGTTATTCTTTAATGAAATTCCAATTCATCCATTACCTTAGGAAATGCATATCCAAAAATTCACTTTGATTCCTAAAGCACTAAAATAAATATTAAATTGTTCAAACGGCCTATAAAAGGAAATAATTAAAACTATTTTTCTATAACTACTATTTAAAGGTAGTATTGTTAGTAAATTAATCTCTAGACCAAGAAAATAAACACTATAGGTTCATCTTTAATATTTATTCATCAAATTGGTTAACAAAAGACAATGATATATGAAGAAGGACGTTGTATAGGTTAGTGTTTAGTGTGAATCCAATATCAACCTTCAGTCATGTGTTCAAGACCCACAACCTTTCTAGACATTATTGTTTATCACCTGATATACATGTTTCCTTTTTCGATATCTAAAATTATATAAGTTAAAAAATAAATATGTTGGGAATCCTTGAAACAAGGTTAATACCTAAATATCCTTTTATCTATGGATTTTAATAAAACACCAATTCCTAAATACATTTTCTATTTATTTCCACATAAGTCATTCCTGGGTTTAGAGTTTGTCTATATTATCATTTATATTATTTCCAAATCATGACACCTTATTTTCAATCTAAATCACCTTAGTTTTAAACTATGTTATTTATTGTGAAAATATTTTACACTGGTTTGTAAAGAATGTGTGAATTATCCTAAGTGTATCCCCAGGCAGTGTCAAACCAGGTGTCCAGTAAGGATTGTTGTCATGTGTTGGGTTATTCTGAGTTAACCCTAACACATTGTGTGGGGTTTGTGACTCCTAGGTATATCTATACTAAAACTACATCAACTTATAGTGTCCAGAAAAATATTTTTTTCTTGGAATACCCATATAATCTCTACTTTAAAAATTTTAGGGTTTTATTTTATACTTATCCTCAAATTCAACATTTGGGTAACATTATCTAATCCATGTTTTCCTAAATCTTTTCACAACATTTCTACTAAACTTATTTTGATACCAACTCTAGGTACCTCACCCTAGATAGTTTGGATCCAGTCACTTCTATCAATTACATTGGTATTATTACAAGGAATAAAATCCTAAAGGACCAAGAGTTTAGTAGTCTTGGTAAACCTGATACGTAAATTATTCTTTTATTACAAATGAATACACTAATTACAACATATTTTTTCTTCTTTATAAAAAATAACTTTCATAATAACTTTCATCCATTTATTATATCCCTGCATATCTTTCATAGTATAGTTATTAGATAAATGGGGAAAAACATCATAATGGTGGGCTAAAATTCTCAGTAAGGGAAAAATATAGTGTAAGAAATAATGAATAAATGATAATAGTAAATATAGAAAGGTAAATAACTGAACAGAAATTCCATGTATTCAATAAATATAATTGAATTGAATAGACAATATGAAAATTTAATAACTAGAAATGCATTCCATACAAATAACTAGATAAGGAAAAATAAATATGGAAAGGTAAGAAACTAAAACATATTATATTTAGTCAATGAATTTTAAATGAAATATATCCATAGATATGTCGATGAAAAATCCCATAAATAAATAATAACTGAAACTAAATGTGGTAAATTCATGATTATTGTATGTCATGTTTCCTCGATACGTGGCACCATTACAATCAAGGCCTTTCACAAAAAGGATTACAAAAAGTTTGGTAAAAACCCATTTAAGAAAGCTATATAAATGAATCATCCCTTCAGACTAATGATTCATCAAGGTGCTATTTATGACCAGGCCCCACTCATGCCATATCAGTCAAATGCATTTGTCGTATATTGAATAATCAATTTAACAATGTGGATTGTCAAATAAATGTATGGAGTAAGATGTATAGATTTATCAATATTTACCCTAATAATAAAATTAAATTAAAATTGAACACTATATAAAAATGATAAATGTTTTACAAAATCAATATATCCATGATAAATGATATGATAAATTAGGGGAAATTTAATTGTTAATGATTATAAGAAATTGAATATTTCTAAGGGTATTAAAAGGAATCAATGAAGTGATTGGGAAGAATATCCATTTCCAGATAAATCATAAACAATATAGATAAATATTAGGGATGATATCAATAAAAAACACCCATAATGGATTAATATAAAGTGTTCTGGTTGTTGATGAATGGAAATACTATAAAATTATATTCTAAAAATATTCTTGAGGAAAATATCATTTTATTTTAAAAACAATTTCAAAAACAATTTCTTTTAAAATAAATTTAAACAAAATCTACAAAAAAATAACCTTTAAAATATTCAAAGGAAGCTTTGAACTAATGAAGGCGGTTAAATTCATACATGTTATACAAAGTAAAAAGAAAATTGCTTTTGAACGATAAAAGGTTTGAAAAATGACTTCATTAAAAATTGATAAAAGATTCAATTTAAAAAATTAGTAAAAGAAAAAATGGTAAAAATGTCCTTAAAAACATTTTTAAACATTTTAATAAAACACTTTTTTAGAAAAAAAAGATCTCTGACTAAAGGGATAAATGATATCGAGTTTTCATTAAAACATTTTTAAAAACACCTAGAGTTCCAAAGAGTGTAAAAATTTTCCTAATACTTGAAATAGTTCATGATTGGCTAGATGATATTAAAATTAAATGGTTTATTAAAAAATGGTAATATAATTTCCTCTAATGTAAATAAATGATCATAAAAATTATCCATGAGGAAAAAAATCATTCTATATTCCATGGTGTCCCATGCCACTTTGAAATATTTTAAATTGTATGACTCGTGAAGAAATAAAATTAAATGAATCATATAATATCATAAGAGTAATTAGATTCAATATATTTCTTATAAAATGGAATTATATACATCATATAAAAGAAACTAGGTGCATAACAATGAATAATCCCAAATAGAATGTTAATTAGGACAAAATTTTGTACCCTTCCTTTTATTTTAGGTGAAAATTATTTAACATGATACATAATATACATATCTTAATTATTTACATTCTTGATAACCTTATTCAAGATAATAATTACTTTTATTTCACTTATTAATATGTTATATACAACTACATGAAAAATATTGTTTAAGTTGTTTTTTACCCAATTCAGTTTTTGTGTAAAAAAACAATGGTTGGTCAACTATGGTCAAAGGGTTCAGTATATAATATCTGTAGATTAATAATCATGAAATATTTATCATATTTATATATAAATTGTACATTTAAAACCAATAATTAAATATGGTTTTAAAATTTTAATCAACATTGCAATCATGGAGACGGTGGGTCATACGTTCGCATGAGTAATGTTCCAATTTTTCAATGATTAAAACGGATAAATGGTAACAAAACCATATATAGCTAGAATTATAATTATATAATAAATTTAATGTTATTTAATCATATATATATATATATATATATATATATATCTTATGATGTAAAAGGAATCACATCTTATCGAAGAGGTGGTCGTCCACACGTCCCCAAATAATGTTATAACTTTTTAAGTGTTTGAGTGGGTAATAAAGAAAATAATATATATTATATTTATAGAATGGTAATTATTTCATTAGTATCATATATATATATATATATATATATTTATTTATCTTACTTATTTTTAATTAAAAACATCTTTTATACATTCTATGTATAGTGTAAATGAATCTCATCGCTTTGAGGGGTGGTAGTCAACACTTCCACAAATGATCTGATCATTTTTACACCAAATGGAAAGTATAATTATATGAGTTGTAAAAGAATTAAATAATCATAAATTAGTAAGAAATATCATATATATAATATCTAAATATATTTTCAACCATAATTTTAATCATTAAAGGCATTAAAGTAAAAACAAAAAATTATTCTTTTTTGTGAAGTTAGTTCACCATACACATAAACAGTATGTTAGTTACCCATTAGACGAAAGTGACAGAAAGTGTTGGTAAAAATATTAGAATATATTAATAATAGTATATTTTGGTTACTTTTTTTTTTATAAAAACATGGATCAATTGTAATTGGATGAGTGGGAAATGGAAATAATACAAGAGAGATTGAGGAATGATGTTGCCTCTTAATCAGGTAACTCCTTTGGTTTTCCACAAAATGGATTCCTTGTATTTCATCCTACCAATGTTGAGGATTCTAGTTTTACGGAATCTATTGTGGTGATATGTTCAAATTTATTGATTTTTAAAAAGTGTCTATATTGGTGTGTGTATAGGGGAGGATTGGAGGCCGTCTCATAGTGGAGGAGGAGTGGTGCACTTATAATATTTTATCAAAGGAATTCTGTACATGTCTTTCACATTGAAATTCGCTCCAGTAATGGTTCAATTTTGATCAAAGTGGTAATGGGGTCTAATTATGACCAGGAAATGGCTATTGTATAAGTTCCTTGGTCATTTGGACCCTCAAGATCAAGGTTTAGTCCCTTATTATGTTTAATGTTACCTTAATCGTTGTAATTAATTTTAATTACTTTCACTAATATTTCTGGTAAAAAACTATGTTGAAAATATTAAAAAAATTAAATTATTTTTATTCCAAATATGGAATCCATTTTTCCAAATTTCAATCACATAAGTAGTATAAATTAATATAAATTTAATCCCAAAGACTAGACAACAATGCGAGTTTTTAAAATAAAAACGTCCAAATATTGTTTAGTTTAAATATTCAAATTCAATGTGAAATTTATTAAAATAACCTATAATATATTAATTGAAAAAAATTGATCTAATTAAACATTAAAAAAATTAAAATTATTATTTTTCCTTATAAATAAATTAGATGAAAATGCATTTTTTAATTAAATTTCAGTATTTTTCACTATTCATTACAAATTAAATCTTCAAATAAAAATATGAAAAAAATAACCCTAACCTAATATTTATTTTTATCACTAAAATATAATAGTTATTTTTGATATATTAAATTTATTAAATGTTCAATAATTGGACTTAAAATTGTTTTTCCATTAAAAGGAGGTAAAAAATAACTTAATAAAAATATAATATTTTATATATAATATTATGTTTGTTCAAATCCTATTCTTATAAAATATCATGGTTGAATATAAAAAAAATTAACATGCAATATTTATATATATATATATTACATTTTTATTACTCAAAGATTTTAATTAATTTAATTTATTATAATAAATCACCTTTGTGAGAATAAAAATAGTTTTCTATAAAAATATTCCATTTATATTCTATTTGTTGTGATATTCATTTCTAATTAATTTTTAATAAATTAATTAGTTGTGTAGAACAAATCTTTTCAAAATGTAGTTAATATTATTCATAATGACTAGTTAATAATATTTTTTATATTAAATAATCAAATTTTAAAAACTATATTATTTTTCGGTAAAACACAATCATACGTGTAATGAAAGTCATTGAGGAAACATGTTGTTGCGTGTAACAGACACTAACTAAACATTTCTTGATTTAAAATATATTTAATATAATAAAACTATTTAAAAATTAAATATATTAAAAGTTCTTCGCCTATTATATTCCCTTATCTTCTTGGTGTCGTGTGTTAAACCCGATATCGAATACAAGGTTCCTACAATATACTATTGGGGTGTTACATCTTTCCCATTCAATCATGAGTGTGGTTTATTTTATATAAAAACTTTTATAAAATATCTTTTCATTTAGTAAATTACTGAGGTGTTTCATTCCACAATTATTTTAAGTGGGAAAATCTTTATTTCCATCCTTCCCCTAATACCTTGTATTTTTTTCTACTTATTCTTCTCTTAGTTCCCTTAAAATCCATTATACATAATTAATTAATTCCCCATATTAATTTCACATTATAATATGTATTTATATTATTATAATTTTTGGTAGAAAAGTTCCCCTATAATTTTTTCCTTAAGGACATCAAGGAAACATTCATTCTTACTCTTTTGATTATTAGAATTGATATTGTTTCTATTCCTTACACTATGAACCATTTATAAATAATATAATACACTAGATTAGATTATAAAATTTTGATACATAATTTATAATCAATAATCTTGTGAAACACATAATATAAATTGAAATCTTTATTTATATATATTCTCATAATTATATGCATAATTTAATTGGAGATATCTTCATTTTAAACTCCTTTATAATGGGATTAGAAATAAAATTTTATTTATCCTAAGAATATCCATAGGGCTGGTAAAAATAATTTTTCATTGATCTTATGTTTATCCACGTTGTGATGATAATTTTCAGATAAATTAACACTTTTCATAGTCATTACCCCAACGTACATCAGCTCCAAATCCATGTCCACATATAGTATCCATAAAGGATTTTTTCCATAAACATTTCTCATAATATCTTCTATACCAAATATTCAGGATGTTCTTCTATAATTATCCTCAAATACTATCATATGGGTTTTTCCATAATATATTTTTTTTCTTAAATCTAATTTTAATGATTTATACTAAACATACTCTAATACCACCTATAGCGAACCCGACTCTAGTAGCCTGGTGGTGCTGTCGACTTTATTTCATTGAAATAAGATATAAGGAATCACATCACACTGGACATAATAGTTATTAGTATAGTTAAAATCTAAAAATACTTTAAATTCATTTTACAATTGAAAACATCAAATACAAGAATTTTTTTTTGAGAACACCATTTTTCATTATAGAAAATCCATGAATACACATCACAAAAAACATCCTAATATCCTTTAGAAAATGAAACATAAGAAATAAGGGATCTTAGATTATTATTAATGTTAATAATACTATAGTACTTTTGAATAAATATTTAATGGTAAATAACTGAAACACATACCATTTAATCAATAACTTGAGCATAATATGGTAGTTCAAATGATGATCAAATAATACCATAAAAATAATCACATGATCTTAAAAACATAATGATGGATATAATATCTAATAGAATAAACACATGGAATATCAATAACTAAATTCATATTGATGGAATTCAAAATTTTGGGAATCTAAAACATACAGTCAAGGCCTTGTGACAAAAAACTAAATAAATAGGTAAGTCCTCATCCAATACCCAATCTAGTTTGTCTCGTGGACCTACTGATGAATTCAAGGTCTATATAGGGTCTCTCTTATCCCTTAATAAGTATAATAAATTCATTGTATAAAATGGTTGTTACATAATCAACATAATCCTTAATATTGAAAATCTAACATCTTGAATTTTAGTACATACCCTAATTAATATAAATAATCATAAATTATCCCGAGTAAAATGGTGAATGATAATAAAGCTTCACATGCCCAGCAAAAATGATAAAAAAATCTAAAGAAATATTATTTATGGTTTCAATACAACATATACTGAGTGTATCATAAGTTAACTAGTGTGTTGATTGCAGTTATGAATAGAAATACCATGAATATATCCTTAAAATATTTGTTAAAAATAACTTATTTAATTTGAAAATCACTTTTTAAAATAAAAAGTTAACAAAACGATTTGAAATTTTTCTCAATGAAAATAACATTTTAAAACTTGTAAAATAATAATTAAAACATTAAATGTTCATGATTGTGAAAAAAAATCATGTAGTACATGATCAAATAAAGATTCCTTTAACATTTTTGGTAAAATCCAAATAGAAATTAATTTGAATATGAAATAAAGATTCATTTCAAAAAACTTAATAAAAAATAAAAATGAATAAAATTTTCTTTAATGACTCATTTTTTTATGTGTAAAATTTTTTTTTTTATAAAACATGGAATTTGATGAAAATGGATTTTCAACCAAAGTGATGAATAAAGTCATATTTTCATAAATACATTTTATTAATCATTTAAACTACCAAAGAGTGAGAAATTGGTATTATTTATTGAAATATTTCATGAGTTAAAAATGTTTTAAAAAATATATTTTTTTAATATGTACATATCAAATAACTCCCCCAAGGGATATACAATCACAAAACAATATCGAATGGTGAGGTGATTGTGGAATAAACCCTTTCCCCTTTGGTATCTTCTAAATAATAAACCCTATAAAATAAATGATTTAAAAAAATTAAATAAATTTAAGATAACAATATTCATTATATAAAATTTCAAAGGTTTATAATATACACCACAAAAAGTTAATAAGTTGGGAATATGGAATATGTCTAATTAAAGTAAAAGGAAGATGATAAACCCTTACCTCCGGTCTCATTTCCTTCATGTGAGTTTGTAACTCCAATATAATGGTTCTAATAACAATTTTATATTATAAAAAAACGATAATTATATTTATAATATCATATATGGTCTTATTATAATATTTTACAAACTACTTTTTAATATTATTTCATTATTTTCATTTTTTTGGTTGTTAATTTCATTGTTTTCTCATGTGCATTTTGTCATGATAGTTATGATCCTTGTATATAGGATATATATAATTTATATATAATATGTATAATTATAATAAATTTATAAATTTAAAATTCACAAATTTCATCTATTATTATGAATATTTATGAAAGTTAGACATTGAAAATGAAACACATCACATCGTGGAGACGATAGATTGTAGGTACACACGAGTGAGTATATCATTCCCTTAACGATTAAAATGGTAAGAAATTGGGTTATATATTAATTTTATAGAATAAATATAATTCCATATCAAACTAAAATATTCATTAATTTTATCTTCATTTAATTTTTTATAATGAATAAGTGAAAAAGAAATCACATCACTTCACGTGGATGTACTCTTCATAACAAATGTGCGAGGTTATCATCTTTGAAATAGAATAGAAAATAAAAATTTATCTATGATATTAATATTCTATAATTATAATAACATCATAAATATCACATAAATTTGTAAAATTCATCATTATATACATCCTTGAAGGGTGGTGATGGAAAATGAACAACATCGGTTTGGGATCTGATAGTCCTTCGTACACATGATCGATGATTTTGTTTCCCATTTGATTGAATTAGAGATATGTAAATATATTGAAATAATCATAATATAATATAAGTATATTTTATATACTAGTGTTATTATTTTTTACGTCTTAAGACCTAATTTATGGTGGAAAATTAATAATGAAAATGAAATATTTGTGTTCAGATAATTATCTTATATAAGAGAAACTGACATTGGATCTCTTCTTAAGGACCCTAAAAATGGTATTTTTAGAGGACAATAAACTCTATAATATATATGAGGATATCAGGGGAGATTTGTTCAGGTTTTATTTAGAGAAAAATTGAAAGAGGGTTTTAATGATTAGGGGATGGGAATTCCCTTGTATAAGTGCTAGAAGGGAACCCCCTAGGATGTTACATTGAAATTTAGAAAAAGAATCCTAAATGATGATGTAATTCACCTTAAAAATGATTATAAATCACATTATTATATAATTCTGGGTAGGATAATGAGGATTTATGGGCATTAAATAATATTTTTATACGTTTTTTGATTATTTTAACCATTATCTTCTTAGTTTTACCCAACAACCAACATATTTTTACCTTAACAACATTAATTGATTTATACTTTTTTCACTATTTTTTTATAAAAAAATTAGTTTTACCCTATTATATAATATAAATTATTCTTATTTAAAATATGAAATCCATTTTTTCAAATTAAATTCAAATAATTTTTAGAATCTAACTTAAAATTATACCCGTAGATAAGACGAACACATGGGATTCCGAAGAGAATATTTATTTAAGTATAAAATGTTATAATATAAAAATTCAGAGAAAAATTGATTAAAATGGTCTAAAGTAATTAAAATATAATATAATTGGACTAATTTTACTTTAAAATTATTTTAAAATATAATTTAAAATATTATATTATTTAAATAAAAATACAATTTTCAAAAAAAATAATGTTTCACTGTTCATCCAAATACTAAAACATTATAGAAAAATACAAAAAATTAACATGAAGATAATTTTTATATCATGATTTAAAAAAGGTAATTTATTTTTTCATATAAATTTTCTAAATTTGGTAAAGTTTAATATTAAATTCTGTGTGCAAAGCATGATAAAACCTCCTTTTGAAAAATATTTTTTAGAAAACATTTATATTTCATTAAAAATGATATTATTTTATTTATAATAAATATATATATATATATTTCTTATGTATTTTGTAAATATAAAAAATATATACTTTTTATAATTTTTTTAGTTATATTCATATCTTCCGACATAACATCTAGGTTATAATGGTCATGTTTAAATAATAGTTTTTTAGTTGAGTATCATGTTTTCTTTAAACTAGGTGTTTCATGCATCACAAGATATTTACACATTGAATTTATTTTAAAATAAATATACTTTAAATTATCGGGGTTCTATATTCTTTTCAATTACTTCCATTTCATGTAACATACACTATAGAACATGATGTTTGTATTTTAAAACATTTGGGTACCACATAAGGTGTGTGGTGGTAGGATGTTATTGGGGTTTTATAGTAAGCATGGTTCGGGTAATGATCTATATAATCAGTAAACTAATCTATAAATTGTTTAGATCGAGAGTTCGTTTTTGAATCTTGTATTGGGATTCTCTTAGATAAAATCGGAATGATTTCATCTCCCTAAGATTCTCAGATGAATGGTATTAATATCATATGATTATTTTAGTTGAGGCCATCATTACATACTTATCTATAAATTATAATTTTTTATAATCCTTACTATATACCAATCTTACGATTCAATATATAATGTACATATTAACAATTTTTATTATTCTTAATGGTCATTTGATATTGAAAAACTAATTATGGATATATATTATAATCATTCAAAATAAATACGAAAGATGGTGCATGCCAGTTCTATAACTATAATACTTAATTAGGACTTTATTATTTCATAAAGGAATTTTATTTATTAATGTCTATGTTTTTAAATTCTTCCCCCATCTAAAACATTTCCCACTAAATTTCATTTCATGAAATAAATTATTTTGGGGTAATTTGACTTCATTACCTATTTTGGTTCTCATTTTTCCTCATCAAATATATGGTTTCTCCTTAATAATTTAATGATTTGAAAAAAAAAATTGTAGAACATTTCATCTATAGTCTAAGATCTTCATTAGCTACTCCATATATAATATGTCATTCTAAAAAGGCACCACCTTTGGATTAATTACATGTGATAGGTTTAGTATTTCATTCCTTTATAGAGATAGATAGAACACATAATATACATGTGTTATGATCGGTGTGAGTTCCAGTCGAAAGTCCAATAATATGATATTCTCTAGGATATAAATGGGGAAAATGTATCAGGGACTAATCTTTCCTGTATTCCCAAAAAGACTATACTTTCATCCATAGTGATATATGGTGGAACTCCTTATCTATGACTCTAAAATCTTCGTATCATAGACGATAGATTATATATAATTTATTACAACATTGTTTGGAATTAATATGTCATTGAATGGTTTTAATTATTGTATCAAATATTATATAATATTTGGCCCCATCATCTTATTCTCTCCAACTTCATCTTAGCATATTGGATCCTAACATCTCTTCCCACACAAATCATTATATGGTGCTATTTAAATGGAGGAATGGAATGTTTTTTTAAATGAAAAGTCTACTAAGCGGAGGTGATGATAACAATATCCATATAAATCCAATGAACATGATCTCAGCATATCCTCTAGAGTTTTGATGGTTATATATGTATATGCAACCATATGAGTATATAAGTAGTGCTGAAACTTATATCATTATCAAAATACTATGGAAGGAAATGACATAACCAAGAGGTATTCCTCCGATATCAATCAGATATAATGGATAGTGGTACTCAATTAAATATTACCAATTATCTTATGTATATCTTACTGATTTGTTCAAGAGATAAATCATCCTTGATAGTAATCAAATGTGATTACTTCTTAAGGTGATTTATTACAACAGAAATGGAGTAATGTCCTTTAAATTTCCATGGGAGTCCCGCATAAAAAATCTACAGTTATTTTTTCCCATTTCTATAATAGTTTGAGAAAAATATTTTATCATACCCTTAGACATCTATTGATCATCCTTGACATATTGGAAATTGAAGCATCGATATAAAAATTATACAATCTCCCTCATCATTTTATCTTACACGAATTTTTTCTTCAAATTTATATACATCATAGTTCTTACTAGATAAATAGTGGAATATGAGCTATGTGGATCATCTACAAGTTTCCTATTCTATTTTGGTTTTCATGGGAATGATATCTAGGTTCCAAAACTTATAACATCATATTTTAAAAATTGGGTCTCCATAATTTTCACTACCTTTCTCTGTATCTACCCAAAATCTTTTTGGGCCTCTATGATTCTCTCAGGAATGGATGGGTGATTAATTATTTGAGAATTTTAAGATGACATTATTTTTATAATTAACATGTCCATATTTTTTACATTTAAAAAGATTATATTCCTTTTAATCCTTGTAAATGAAAGTGATATGGGATCCATTCATCACACAATATATAAATATTTATCCACCTTCTCAGGATACTAATAGATTCAACAATCAGAAAACATGATCAAATATAACCACCTTCATTGGTGCATATTGAACTCCTTTTGGGATAATATATACCTAAGGATTTCATGATATGTATATATGTCACACATCCACCTATATAGAAAATGTCAAAAAAATTCTATAATAAGATCATCGTATCCAATTGAGGGTCATGTTTGGGATAATTTAAGTGATGAATTTTTAACTAGAAGGAGATATAGGTTATCACTTTGTAAATTTTCATGAGTACCCAACCAAGCCCCTTTTTTGCAGGTATCATTATAGATCACAATTCCTTCCCTGAGAGTGGATAATCTAAACATAGGTGTTGTGATTATCCTCTTCCTTAACTCTTTAATTATCTCCTCACATTCAACGCTCCAAAAAAAATTTACACCCTTCCAATTTTCTTGGTTAACGTGTTTAAAAGTAATGATATATTTCTCAAAAAATAATCTATTGTACCCATCTAATCTAAGGGAACAATGGATTTCCATCATTGATATTGGTTTGGACAATCTTTCAATTTCCCCTATTATTAGCGGATCCAAATTTTAATTTTTTTCTAGTCATAAAATACCCCAATAATATTAATTTCGTCATCCAATACTATCATTTAATAAACCTTACTTATATAGTTTCCTCTTACAAGTAACTCGGCACAATATCAGAATTCTCCTCATCTTCTTCGTTATTTTTGGATTATAGATTAATCAAATTTATAAATACTACTATAAAATAATTTTTCTAATTTCAAATGATTATATTCATTATTATTATAAAGATATATATGTAATTAGCGTGTAATAATAGAATAACTCTGAACTCATAGTTTTTTTACCTATTACAAAAATCAGAACTAGAGAGATCCTCATTCTTAAGTTTTAATTGATAATATCTCAATTTGAGATCCACATTATATAAGAAAAAGAATACATGTTGTTGAATAAAAAATTCACCAATCCATTATTTTTTCTTTATCATGAACTTCTTGAGATCATTATTATCAATTCAAGGGTTCATTGACTAATCTTTTTTCTTGAAAAAAAAACCAATTCACCCAATGGTGATGGAACTGGGCATACAACCCCTTTATCCATATTCTCTTGAGGTTAAGTATTTTGATTTATAAATTAAAAAGTGTTAATTATTTATATAGTCTTAAATATTATCAAAGGATTATATATAAGTTAAACTGGGAACTCAAACACTCATCTAGGTGGAAGACTAGTTAATTCTTCTGGTATAACATCTCCATATTCTAAAACAATTTCCATGTCATAAAGGATTACCTATTCTTTATTCCCAATAATTTTATCATGATATTATTTCTTTTATTTAAATTATATCAATGATTGGGATGATGATTCCAAAAAAGACCCATCACCATCCAAACACTTTTATAACAATGTAGGGTTATTTATGTTATAGAGGGTGACATTTCTATCCTAAAAATTTATATATTATTATATAAGGAAGTCCAATAAAAATATTGGATAAAAACAAATTATGAAAAAAGGAGTATCATAAGGATCATTACAAAATTGAACAAGTAAATATTGAGAGGGGATATGTTATATTTTTAGGAATAAATAACTGACCCAATTTTCATTTTAACTAAAAAAATCAAAATCAATTTTTTGAAGATGTGTTCGAAAATTTATACAAAAAAATTAAACTGAAAGAATGGATAGATCCAGAATCAAATAGTAGATTTTCTATTCATGAATGAGTAAATAGAAATCATTTAACCACTTAGTTATTCAGATACACTATAGTAGTTATTATGGAATATTCTCTCCCTTGATCTCATGGCCTTGTTCGTTTCTCTCATTTGTTATATTCGAAAACATTTGGATTAGTGAGTTGGTTTACATAGTGTCATTATACATTGTGGTTGAAACATTGGTCAATATGATTTGGGTTTACTAAAACTACACTTCCTTATTCAACATTGGTGGGTTTCTCCCATTGGTATCCACTATCTTGGTGACCTTCATTCACACAGCTATATAATTTCTTTAACCCCTCCAGAATGTTTTTGGGATACTTCTTCTTATAATTATGAAAAGTGTAAAACTGGACTTTCATATCATCATGATATTTTTCGATTACTCCCCTTGAACAAAACTAAATTATTTATATATTATGTATATTACCATAAGACCCTTGATATTTTATGATATCTATTTATAATTAAAGGGAACATCATAAAACATTTCATTGTTTTAAAACTCACAAATCACCAAATATTTTCATAATTTTGGATTTATCACAATAAATAATTAGTCAACAATAATTTCAATATCAATGATAAACCCTCATGAATATTGTGTGTGTCTTGTAAAGTTTTTCTCATACAAACTAATGTATTATACCTAATTTTCCATAAAACCATTAAACTCCCTCTCAATTTTATGTTAGAGAGTTCAAGAAAAACATTTTTAGGAAAAAAACCATATATTCATTACACTCATTTCTTTATTCTTTAATGGGAATCATATTCATTATAAATTACCAATATTGATTATATTCTCCCTACATGTGATAAAAAAAATTGCCTGACTGTCTTTTTCTTGGAGCATTAGAGGATAGAGAAGATCTTTTCAATAGAGTTGATCAATTTTTCTTTCATTAATGGATCAGAAGATCTAATGAAATTTAGAGGACATTTTCATGTAAAGGTCTCAATTGAAAATTTCTCTTTCTTTGGTGATTGTGGTTACTCCCCCTGATTTAACTTTCAGTTTAAAATGTGTTAGTTATAAAGTATTTTCATGAAGTTATTAATTCATACTCTGATTAGGTTGGGTATCTATTTTGGGAAATCCACACATTTCTTATCAAATTATTTATTATCATGATTCATATTATTTCTATTCATCGACTAAAATAATAGAAAATTTATGGTTGAGAAATTTCTAGCTATTCAAACTAGTAAATACAAACTAATAATAATTAACGAATAAACCATAAATGACTTATATTCATTAAAATACAAATTTATTGGTTTCAATTTATGTTTCCCACTACCAATTTCCAAATATAAAATTTCATTTGAATTTTTGTTCCCTTCATAATGATGTGTAAAAAGCAAGTGATTAACTAAAACACATCCTCGGATGTTTCAGACATAGTGTGCAGTCTTAAGACTCTATATCATGCACAAGGTATATGTCATGTAAATACTTAATGATACCTTTAAAATTTATTATCCCATGGTACATTTGTTCCACAACTGCATCAAATTTCCATTATCTTGATAGGGATATGGTTTCTCAAAAAACCAATCACTCTATATTTTAAGAAAATTTATGTATGTTTTCCTATGTTTATTCTAATCTTTATGGTAATAAATTTTATTCTCTAATAATTTTCCAAAAAAAATTCTAAACCTCCATTTAATGAAAACTATGGAAACCCACATCATTTATATACTATATTTCATGATTTATTATATATAGATACATATAATACAATCTATGAAAATTGAGATTCAAATTTTTATTAGTAAATTAGAAACACATAATAATAACATGAAATATGGATAAAATGGTATTATATAAAAACACATCAATCAATATTTAAATTAAATTAATCTTTTAATACCATATGAGATAACTTGGGGACATACATACCAAATGGGTGAGTTATAAATCCCATTTAATGAATGATCATTGAATAGTATAATGTATAATTATAAATTTTATTAATGATTCATAATAGATGATATAAAATGATTTGAATCATAATCATGAACATTGAAACATGAAATTAGATGATATCATTTTGGCATCAACTGAATGTTGTAACAAAAAAAACATAACATCATAAGAATAAGTCAACTCTAACCCCCTGAGACATCACAACATAAAGTTATTAGGATAAACATAAATGAACCGTAAATTATATCTCATCTGATAAAAATATTTCCCAATCCATTTGATGGATATATAATTGTTGGACTACCCTTCATAATCAATCATGTATATTCCTTTGTTTTAAACATATATCATACAACATAATTATGTATTACGTCACTTTTCATTCCATGATTATGTTTTGTGGGACTTTTTACATGTAAAGTTCTTATTAATGAATTATATTTAAATATAGGTTAATACCATTGAAAATAATTATGATTCTGTATACAAAATATAAATGTTTAGAGTTGAAAATTATGGGATAATTTCAGTAGCATAACATGAAACCATAAAGCATCATGTAAGTGAATAATGTGAGTGAAATGTTATATCTAAATACATGGGAAACAGATTTATAATAAAGTGATGTGTAAAAACAAATTATAACATGAAAATTTTCAAATCAAAATGATAAACATAATTATGGTTATTTAATGGAAAATAAGAGAGAGGTACCTTACATTAACACAGTAACAACACATGTAATGGTCATAATGGGAATAAAAAAAATACAATCTAATTGTCATAAAATCAATTGGATATTAAAGGGATATTTATAAATATCTGAAAACATAATCAATTGATATTCAAAAGTAAAAATAAAAAGGAAGTAATTGAATGAATAGGAGAAGGAAGGGAATCCTTTACTTGAGAGGTTTCTTCTAAAATCTTATCCAGATATTCTTAAGAACATGATAACACAGTAGGAGAGATTTAGAGAGCTAGAGAGAGGGGAAATTCATTCTCAATGGGTTTTTTGTTAAGTGGAATGAGAGGTTGTGTGGGAATTAAAATCAAAAGAGGGGGGAATTCTTTATTAATTTATAAACATGGGTTTTTGAATATTTGTAATAACATAATGAAAACAAAAAACCATTAGATGGTTCTTAAATATGATTTCTACCTAAGATTTTTGGTTTCAATTAATTTCTTTAGTTAATAATTGAACTCATTAAAATAATAAAACTCATGATATAGAAGTGAGTCATGTTCACAAGGAATTGTTTTTGAAACTGTACAATATAACATATGTTTTGACGGATTTATTATAGTTTTTTAAAATTAATCAGATATAATCAAATAAATTATTTTAAAGGTAAAATCTATTTTTAATTCTGTATTACTTTTATAATATTTATTACATCACTTTTGGGATATTATGAAGTCATAATACATATTATATTTAATTTTTACCCAAATAATTATATATGATTGAAAATTATAAAAAGTCACTATAAGATAATTTAAATGTTCTGATTTCAAAAATGAAATTTATTTTACAAATATATATTTATAAAAAATACAATTTAAAAAAAAATTCTTGTTTAATTAAAAAATACTAGTTTTAAATATTAATTACATTTTTTTAATTAATATAATTAGAATGGTTTTCATTAAATTATATTATCATTTATATTTAAATAAATATTACATAATAATTTTATTTCAAGAAATAAAAATATATTTGAAAACTCTTCTATTTATCAAAAAGGGTGTTTTAATTAAAATAATATGTTTTCCAAAAATACATGTTTTTTTTAATCAATTAAAAACATATTTTTTAAAAAAATAATTATATAATCGTGTATATATATATATATTAATAATGAAAATGGATCGATGAAGTCATTATTTTATTAAAAATAAAATATACACATTCATGCTACTATGGTGTAAATTTATAACCCTTTATTACAATAGATTTCTCCCTACGGTTATGGTGTGTGAAAGTAATAATTTATTAGGTTGTTAGTAATCATAGTTTGGGTGAGGATATCAATAATCATGTAATTATTCCATAAACATATTCATTAGAGGTTTAGTTGTTGAATCTTGGCTTGGGATTGATCTGGGGAAACGCCTAGTGATGTAATCTCTTATAGAATCTCTGACAAATGGGATTCATAGGTTATGAATATATTATACAAGGTCATCGATTCATCCATATATATTAATTAGATTTTATTATAAGACTAAATATATTATAATAATAATAATAATCACTATATAATTCCTATATTTACAATGGTTATGATGCTTAATAATATATTAACCTCAAAAAACAAATTATCTCTCTTTTTCATAATAGTATAAAATAAAATAAAAATATAGTGAATGTATTTTCTATAACTACATTAACAAATAGATAATTTATTCATTCAGAAGAGAATTTCATATATAAAATCATGTGTGGTTACTTGGACTTCCTATCTGGAGACAAATCTTCTCAATTATGGTCCTTGGTGATTCATTCCCTATTGTTTTGTTGAGGTATACACATCCCTTTAAAACTTTTTTTGGGTGGAAGAGTGAGATATTTTTGTGATATTTTGATATATTTCACTCATTAAGGTTCTTTCGCTTGGTATTTATTTGACATATCATGGTTATCTAAATAGGTATGATTGTCATCTTCAGATTAAGGATGAATAGGTCATCTGAAAAGTAGTGGAGTGTCGATGATCATTTAGTCAATGTTTTTTAGTGATTGAGGTTATTAATGATATATTGTAAAAGAAATCAACAAAAACCTGATCTGTATATCCTTTACTAATGATGAAAGTTTGTTAATGATCATGGTGTGAATGGAAAAATATATAAATAATGGTGGTACGGTTTGGTTTAAATGAACATTTTTTCCCTAGAATAAAAGCATGTGACAATGGATCATGTTCCATGATGATATTTTATGGTACTGGTTGCTGATGTGGATCTTAAGAAAATTTTTACATTTCAAATTTTATAAAATCAACATGGAATTTGTTTAACATCTTTTTCAAGTTGTGTAGAATAGTTTAGTTACCCTTTATTGAGATTATATGGTACCCTTATTAAAAGTTTATAAGAATGGTTCTCCCACTAGATTCTATCTTTTTAATGTTTGTTTAAGGGTGTAAATAGAGACGTGTTGGATTTTTCTCATTCCCATATTTATTCATGGTTTGAGATGTACAGAGGACATTACCTTCAGAGTTGAGGGAAGGATATTCTCCATCATATGTGTAAATATAATGACTTCACTATTAGATCACATCTCAATTTTTAAGGCCTTGTGTGTAATAGTTTGTATGTTACACTAGATTTAAATAGTAATTCTTATTGTTCTTCAGTATCAGTTTTTAAATTAATATATGAAATATTTAAGGTTTTAGAGGATGAATTATTCTATGTTTTTAATTGAGTGGGACTCAACTTGAATTTTATTTTTCAACTCTGATACATTTTCAAAATTGAAGAAATCATTATACAATAAATTTCAATTATAGTGTTTTTTTGTAGATTTTTTTGATTCTATATTATGGATTTTACCATAATGATGAGGAAAAATGGATATTTGGGAAATATATGTCCTCAAAATAATATAATAAATATATTTTCAATATTTTCTTCTATTCATGATAATTTCTAAATAATTTCATGTATCTCTGTAATTAGACCTATCTTGTGAAAACTGAGTCCATCAATGAGTCAAGAATAGGGTGTTTACCTTAGGAGTGATGTTAGTTTAATTCAAATCTATATTCTTTGGTGTTTATGTCATGAGAGCATCAAATAAGTAATTTATTTTTATTTAATTTTTCTAATTTATATCAAAACAATGAGGAAACCTCAATTTAATCCTCCTTAAGTAGCTCTAGGATTGAAATAAAAATGTAGATGCTTAATTTACAAAATGGGGTGAATTGTAATTATAAAAACATTTTTTTTAACAATAAGGAAAACTTTATTTAACAAGTTTAAACAAATTAAATTCACAAGACCTCTTTTAGTTCTACAAACATTCTAGGTTTTGGAAATATGGTTCCAAAAAATAAACTAAAGAAAGGTTTACAAGAGATGGATTTTACCTTAAATGGTATAGAATCTTACTTATCAGAGTATAAAAAAGTACAAGAATGTATAATAAGGTTATAATTTCTTCCTTATACAAAATATACTGGGATAAAAACGAAACAAAACAAGAAACAAGTATGAAACCATTTATCCCAAAGAGTAGGGTATCCAACGACCTTGGATATAGGCCCTTTGATTTATACTTTCAATAATTTTAGTCTTACCCACACCATGGTAAGCCCTCAATAAGAATATCGGAATCTATCTCGCTATCCCCACAGGACCTCAATCTGAAAGTGACATGTACACATGTCCCTCAAAATATGAAAAATTAGAAATAAATTGTATGACAACATTTCATAACTATAACAAGTGTAAGAAAAAAATGTTGCTTAACCAAATATGTTTTGATAGTCTAAGGATAAATAATATTCAGAGTCTAGAAAAATAAGCATTTGGATACTATAAATCATTGATATTATGATTATATTTTTCAAATAATTCGGAACCTAAATTATGTATATTTTGATGTATGAATTCAAATTAATTTGAAATCTGAATTATGAATAATTCAGTGTCTGAATTCTGAATAATTTGGTGTCTGAATTCTAAGAAACTCATAGTATGAATTCTAAGGAATTTGGAATCTGAATTTGGAAGAATTGAGATTCTGAATTATGAGGAATTCAGAGTTTGAATTCTAAATAATTTTGATTCCAAATTCTAAGGAATTCAGAGTGTGAATTTTGAGGAATTAGAAACATGAATTCTAAGGAATTTGGAACATTAATTTCAAAGAATTTGGAACCTGAAAACTGAATATTCTATATCTAAAGATTTCATTGATTTCATGATTTTATATAGGAGATTAAATTTTTCCTTAGTAATATAATGAGTTAGATTAATAGAAACTATAAAATGAACAATTAAAGCATATGTAAGGATAAAATATCCTTAGGTAATTGAAATTTTCTTTAAATATAGAATGTTTCTCTTTAAAAATAATCCTTATGAAAAATTAATTTTCTTAAAGATAATGTGTCTGTGATTTTCAAGGCATAGTGGAATGGAAAATTCATAAGGACCCCTTATTGACTTAACAATCTCTATCGTTTTGGAAAGAAAAAACATCCTTACAAAAAAAATAAGGACATAAAATTTTACATTGATAATATAAAAGAAAAAGTATCTCCCTATACTTATAGATCATGGTGAATATGACTGACTCCCTCCGAGGTTTTTAAATCCCTAAGGATCGTATTCTTGGACTCCTTAAAGTGATTTTTCATTTTCATGTATAAATAAATATTCTTTGATAAAACACCCCCTTAGATAGACTTCCGCATACTTAATAAATTATCTTCTTTACTTAGTATACTTCTTATCATTCCCATATCCCCCTTTTTTATTTTCAAAAGGGAATAAAGGGGACGAAGAAAAAAACGTTAGTACCTGAAATATTAGAATGATACAACAAAACACATGAAGAACAACCAATTTTCATTATGATAGGAAAAAATTGTATAATAATTAAATACAACAAAAGATCGGATTTGGAAAAAATTATCCTTCTTTGTCCTTCGACATTAAATTCTTCATGATGGTTTTCAGCTACATACATTCTTTGTTATCATCATAAAAATGCTTGAGTAGCTGATCCTGATCCTCCTTTTCCTTGACCAAGGATTTGTTATTTTCTTACAAAACCTTAAGAATTTTTTCTTGATCCTTGAAAATTTCATCTTACCTATTGATATTTTCTTCAAACTCAATTATAATATCTCTTTCCCTTTTCCAATTCAAATCAACTGAGTTGAGTTTCCCATTTAGATCTTTGACATTTTTCTTCCGAGTTGTTTTTTGAGACATAGATTTTATTCAAAACATTGTCTAAGATCTTTGAACTTTCCATCTATGGTGTCCAAATAATCCTTCACACAATCTTGAAAATCATCAAGGAATCGAATCTATTTGATTTTTTCCCATGTCCACATTGTGATTTCCTTGCATGATCATTTGTGAGCATCACTTCCAATAAATAAGGATTAGAAATCAGCCTCAGGAAAAAAAACATTTCCATATGCATGATAAATGAATCTGATATCTGGTCAAACGAGTGATGAAGCATTTGGAACCTCAATTAAATACTCAGAAACAAGGTAATGGTATCAACCAGCTTCTTCGAATATTGGACAACAAAGTCATGTACAAGATATGAATATTCTGAATCATATTCTTTGGTTGGTGAGGATTATTTTTCTATCTCTTTATCAATTCTCTTTGAAGAACCATATACATATTTATTTGTCACTGTGGATTTTCTAGGTGGATCAACCAACACCCTTTTCACTTATCTTCTTTCAGAATGCTCTCTACTACTTTTGGAAATTAATGTTCACTATTTGTTAGTTGATCTATCTTATCTTAATCAACATTTACTTTTTCACAATCCTCCACTCTATCCTCTTGCTAAAATTATTCAATTTTTCTTCTTTCATCATCAAATGGTTTATTCACTTTTTTCAGCCCTTCATCCCCTTTTCAATGTGAAATAAATATTTTTGATTCAGCCTGCGATTTTCAGTTTGATAGTTTTTCAAAAGGACTCTCCTTCTCATGATATTCATCTACTTGTCTTATCATATCATATGTATCATCACTTCCTTATTCTTATCCTTTTTCCACTTCTAATTCTGGAACTATTTATTCTGCTTCTTCTGGTTCCAGTATAACTATATTCTTTCCATAAGTCACCAGGAGTGATTCTTGCAAAAAAAAATCGTGTACTTGAACTTGTTCACAGCCTTGAGAAGAGATTGAGCAGTCTCGGCTTCAGAAATTTTCTTCTTTTTATTTTTTTTTTCTTTTTTTTCTTCTCAAGATCCTTAGTAGATTTTGAACATTAATGATTTTTCTCCATAATGATCCAATCCAAAACTAGGTTCCCCTTCTTTCTTATTCTTCTTGTCTACTTGTCACATGGAAACCACTTCATCCAGGTAAGTCTTTTTCCTCTTTGGCTAGGGTGGTGCTGATTGAGTTTTCATAACTGTGAGATATTTTTCTTTCTTTTCTGGTTCCTTCACCTTCCTCTTCTATCCAACCTTCTTGGAAGTCTCAGCCACTTCAGGCTTCTTGGATAAGGCTTTTATTTCTGATTCAGACAAATTATAGAATTATTTGGATTTACTATAAAACCAAACATCATTATTCTCAGTGTGCCATCACTCAACAACAAAACCATAAAATTCCGTGGCTTAGAGCTATAAGGGATTTTGGAAAACTCCAGACAAGGAACTATAATCTTTTAGAGAATTACTGGATACAAGATTATTTGTGATTTGATAGTGCCATTATTGATATTGATGATTGAATATAAGACAAAATTTACCAGAGTAATCTTCCTGAGATTCACCAAAAAGACCAAAGAATAAATTTCACGCTTCTTATAGGTATCCTTATCACCTTTTTTGGAATGAGAAATCCTTGAACCCATAACTGAAAAATATGGAAATTTTTAGAGAGGTGAACAATATTCAGAGTATTAACATATTTAAAACCAAGGAACTCTATAGCCTTTTCCTTGTCGAATGAACATGATATATCATGTAGCTTATGGGTATATAATTCAACTACACCCTCAAACAGAATTCCAATTATATTCTCAAACATACTGTAAGAAAGGGCATAAGTCTTTCTATAGCTCTTAAATAAAAACTTTCCCCTCCCTCCTTCATTTAAGAAACATACAGATTCATAGAATTTTAACAGCAACTCTAGATAAACTAGTTCTTGTGCCTTAAGATTGGATAAACATAATCTCTCCCATATATTAAACTTGATATTTTTCGAGATAATTGAATCATACATAGCAAATAATTTTAGATCTACTCAACTCTATCTTTATATATTCCATTTATATATTTCCTTTACTAATGAAATTTTTTTCTGAGGAGAAGTTTCCAAAGACATTAGGATTTGAGGAAAACCAGGAGTTCTAAAATGAGCCTTAAGTAGAGCGGCAGAACATCATCACACCAAGGATTGATAACCCTTGTGGAACAAACATAGGTGGGTCTTTATATAGGCATTTCAGGTGATGGTCCATCTTCCCAAAATTATCCAATGGTGGAAACACACATCTTCAAATTTGATAGTTCAGTTGATGGATGAAGACATAAATTAGTAGGTTCCGATCTTTTGAGGTTTTTAAGATAAAAATTCATATTTAAGGAAAATGGAATCTAAAATATTTTCATCACCTTGATTAAAATACCAACATGTGAAAATTTGATTATGGATATATAAGAAATGAAACATACCGTCTGGAAAGATAGTAAAATTATCACTGATGTGGAAAATTCTTTTTGGGGAACATTAGATTCTAGGATATTATCTTATGTAAATATTTTGAAAATTGATAGTTTTTAGGCTACAAAAAATATTTACCTCATAAATTTTGATTTCTAAAATTTTGATTAATAAAATTTTGATTACAAAAAAATTTATGAAGAAATAAAATGTACTACCCCAATAGAAAATATTATCTTAATGAAAGAAGATAGGTTTCAAAAGAAATCCAATATAGAATATTACCTTACGATTATCATTCCTAAATTTTTCTAATGTATTCAAATATATCGAAGGGTAATTATTTTGTGAAAATATCCACAATTTGATCTTGGATTCTAATAAATTAAATAATAACATCTCCTTTTTGTGTGTGATTCCTAAGAAATTGATGCCTAATATCTTTTCATTTTTCACAGGAGTGATGTGCATATTTTTTACTTAGGGAAATCACACTCGTGTTATCACAAAATCTATGTTTTATTGAAACTCATACCATAGTCTGTGAGTGTGTGTTGCATCCACACCAGTTGGGCACAACAAATTCCAGATTCTATATAATTAGCTTTAGTACTAGAAAGTGCTAATGTGTGTTGCTTTTTTTATGACCAAGAAATTAATGAATCTCATAAAAATGATAAGTTTTGGATGTACTTTTCATATCCATTATAAATACACCAAAGTCAACAAACAAAAAACATTTTAAAACAAAATCATTTCTAGAAATGTAAAAGATTCCTAAATCAGTGGTTCCCTTTAAATAGTGAAAAATTATTTTCACTGCCTTTAAATGTGATTACTTGGGATTGGATAGATATCTTGTGCATAATCCTACTGGAAAAATTAGGTCTAGATGACTATTTTCCAAGTATATTAAACTTCATATCATACCTCTAAATGATGTTTGACCTACTGGTTTCCCAACTTCAACACGATCAAGAGAATTTGAGGTACCAATGAGAGAACTCATACACTTAGTGTTGTCATATCCATACATTTTACGAAGATCATTAATGTACTGATGTTGATATAAATAAGTTCCTTATGGTTTTTGAGAAATTTTAAAACCTAGGAAAAATGATAACTCACCCATCATACTCATTTCAAACTGACTTTTCATTAGATTTGTAACGAAAAAAGTTAAAGATTACTGAGTTGAACCAAAAATAATATCATAAAAATAAATTTGAAAAATGAAAACATTTTTCTTATCTTTCTTTATGAAAATGGTAGGATCATCATTTCCCTTAACATAATTGTTTTGTATCAAAAATTATGTAAGTTTATTATACCAATTTCTATGGACTTGTTTATGCCCATATATGGCTTTGGTAAGTTTGACAACATATTCATGATGTTTTGTGTCTTCAAAACCCAAAGGTTGTACAACAAAACATCCTATTGAAAATATCCATTAAAGAAAGCACATTTTATATTCATTTGAAAAAGTTTAAAGTTGAATAATTCAGTAAAGAAGAATAAAATATGAATATATTCAATTATAGATACTAGAGCATATGTTTTTTCATAGTCTATTCCTTCTTGTTGATTATAGTATTCAACAACTAATCTATCCTTATTCCTTACAATGATTCCATTTTCGTCACACTTATTTTTGAAGCCCCATTTTACTCCAATAACAGAATATTCATTCAATCTTTCAACCAAGGTCAACACATTATTCCTTTGAAATTTATTTACTTCATCTTGCATTTCATTAACCCAATCATCATCACCAAAAACTTCATTAGTTCTTTTTGGTTCTAATTGGGAAAGGAATTCTAGATGTTATGCTTCATTCCATAAGGAACTTCTAGTCATCATAGGGTTATTTACATTTTTAATGATAATATAATTGGGATGATTCTTAAGAAACAACTAATTTGAGTTTTGTAAAACATGTTCACCATCATATGGTATGCAATAATCTGGGGTAAATGCATCAGAAATATTTTCATGAACATTTTCCTTATGAGAAGGATATTCTATCAAGGGTTGATAATCAGGTTTTGAAAACACATCTGAAGATGTAGGTTGAGGATTTTTAAATACAAAGGGATCATTTTCGTCAAATTTAACATGTACTATTTCATTAAAAGTACAATTATTTTTATTAAAAACTATATAATCCTATGAAGTTGTGGATTCACCTAAAAAATAACATCATCAGATTTGGGGGAGAATTTATGTAGATTATCTTTAGTATTCAGAATGAATACTTTGTGACCAAATACCAAGAAGTAGTAAAATCTATGTTTTCTACCATTCCTTATCACATATGGGTTTTAATAAGTAAAAGCGCTAATAAAAAATTAATATATATTATAAAAATTATTACATACATCATCAGCCCAAAAGTGTTTGGCTATCAAACATTACCTCAACATGGTTCTAGTTATCTCTTAAAGAAATCTATTTCTTCTTTTAACAACACCATTTTGTTGAGGATTTCTTGGAGCTGAGAAGTTATGAGTAATTTATTTTCAACTAAAAAAAGTTTCAAAATCTGAATTTTGAAATCCTTCTCTATAATCACAATGAATGTTTTTAAATTGAAGGTTTTTCTCATTTTTAACGTCGGCTCTAAAAAATTTAAAATTAGAGAATGATTTATATTTCTTTTCTAGAAAATAAAGCCATGTGAATATGGTGTAATCATCAACTAATTCAAATATATAATATTCGCCTCTAATTCTCCTAGTTTTTGTTAGACTAAAAAGATCCATATGAACCAACTGTAATGCATCTTTCATTTTGAATTCACTGATTTATTTGAAACATGATTTATGTTTCTTTCTATATTGACAAAGATCATTAACTTTTGATGAATCAAATCTTAGCTCTGGTTAATCCTTAACATGGATTTTCCCCAAAGGAGGTTTCAGAGCAGGTGCTTCATCTTCGCTGGGCTTTACGGATTTGGTTGTTTGAGAGGGTATGGCGTTAGCTGTCAGATCGGTCCTGTGCTTTGACATAAGACACTTGTTTTCTAAACTGTCATGTAAAGGTGGAGTGTTTTATACTAATTATATACTAGTTGGGGCAGATCCATGTTGTTTTCTGGTTTTTTTCTCTCTTTTAACCTCGGGTCATGTGATGTCCTATGTACATGAAGTCCGGGTTCCCCCCCTTTTCCCTTAAATGGGGATTATCTTCTCTTATAATAAAAACATTGAAGGCCTTTGGGCCATTGTATGGATCTTCAATTTCATTATGGAAAGGTTGATCGTGGATCCTAAGGTCTTGTAAGTTTACTCTGTATTCATTCTTTTTCTTATAGGTATAAAGAATAAAGTATTCCTTGAAATTGTGTACAAAGCACTTCTCATTGCTAAAATTATCAAGGTAACCTTCATCACATAGTTGGATTATGTTAATCAGATTGTGCTTAAGACCCATAAAAACAAGACATTTGAAATCAATGTTTTTCTTAGAATTACAATGTTAGGTATACCAACAATTTCCCAATGAGCATTACCTCTAATGTTACTCTTCATCCTATTGTATTCATAGTCTTTTCAAAGAAGTTTTGGTTACCAGTTATATGTTGGGAACATCCAATATCCATGTACCATGTATTTCTATTGGTACTATCTTTATTTTCCTAAAAATAAGCATGTTAGACATTCATAATCCAAACTTTTTTAGTTTTGGAAATTTTAGAAAGCAAGATGATAGGTATCAACATTTTATTAGAAAAATAAGCCTTATGAAAACCTAAAGATTGAGATTTTTTAAGAAATTGTTTCACCCAATGTCCCCCTGATGGGAATTTATTGCAGAATGGAGAACTTTCAGGAAAAAAATTTTATTACTAAAAACTGGTATAGAATGAGTATAAACAAATCTAGAACTATTCGTTAGAGGTCAAATTTGGGAATACATCTTGTCAATGTTTTCATACCAAATGAAAGGTTTGAAAAAAACTACATTAAGGAAAATATTTCTGAAATTAGATTTTTAAACAAGTTTTTATCCTCAAAATCATTAGTTTTAGAACTATATTTGTTCTCTACAATATTTTACTTAAAAATTACATTTTCAAGATCCTTAAAATTTATCCTTCGCAAAATTAACTTCCTCAAGTTTTTTAAAAATTCATTCAAAATAAAAATACTTTTTATCAATATCTTTAGAGATATTTGATACTTCATTTGTTAGAATAAATATTCTATAATTTTCCTTATCATGCTTTTTATTGAGTTCAGAATTTTCATTCTCAAGAAGTATAGATAACCTGGAGTCTTCTTCATAAAAAGGTAATGTATTATCTTCATCAGAAGATGGTTCTTCATCTGATGACTCATAATATTTTTTATCAGTATAAATTTCATTTAGAGATACATTAGTGACAGCTTCATCATTGTGTACCTTGACCACTAGAAAATGATTTTCAATGGGTAATGTAGCTTATAGAACAAGATTCTTCTTACCAAATGATTCATACTCTGAGGAATCATCAGAATAGTCTCCACCACTGGCACTCCAGGTGTCATTGGCTTTCAAAAAATACTTAGCTTTAGACTTATAGAACATAATTATATTCCTCTTGGAATTTGTTTCCTTTATATCCATTTTTTTATGAATAGGACAATCCGGCCTCATATGACATGCTTTTTTACATTTATAAAAAGTAACCTTCACATATTTCTTGTATTTTCATTCTTTCTTAATATATCTATACTAAATTTATTTCAATTTAACTATCATGTTCCTCCTTAGCTCAATATTGGCTAAATCATTCTCATAATGTTCACTTTCACTAGATTCAGATAAAATAGTGACCTTGTTTGACTTGGATTTTATATCATTTTTAGAAGTATTAAATTTAGTAGTAAAGGCTATACATACATTACCATTTTTTTCATATTCATATCAGCATCTCTTTTCATTATTGTCTCTTGTTGAAGAATATTTCCAAAAAACTCATGAAGATTAATTTGAGATACTTTCATATTCTCAGAAATAGTTGTTATCTTATATTCACACTAATGTGTCATGATATCTATAATCATATCCACATGCGCATCATCATCGAATCCTTTCTCTCCCATAGATTCTAAGTTATTATCAATTTTAATAGACCATTGTTTCACATTAAAAATTGGTTCTCCAAGTAGAAACATAAATCCATGATATTCTTATATTTGTATAACTCTTCTAGTTTCTATAACATTGGATGTACCAAATTGTGTAACCTCAAGATTCTTCTAGATACAATTTTCAGCTTCCCAAAAAGAAATTTGACTATATATATTCATGTTCATGGAACACAACAAAGTATTACGTGCCTGTTAGTTTAGTTGATATTCTAACATTTCATGTTTGGTAAAGGTTCTGACTTCCAAATCAGGAATCTTTTAATATCCATTAAGAATGAAAAATTTATCCACTCCAGCAATAATAAAAAATATATTCATATGTTCTCACAAATATTTATAAACATTCCCATCAAATATAGGTGGTCTAGTAGGATTTATATTGTCCATCGATCCGACATTAATTCCTTCCATATTTAAAGATATTTTCTATCCAAAAAAAATTAATAATAAAATTTTGTGAACAATTATAAAAAACCTAAAAAATGATAAATTTTAAACAATTAAAACTTGATCTAGAAAAGTTATATGTGTATATAAGTATTTCAGAGACCTCCTTTGATACCAATTGTAGGATAAAAATAATGAGGTAGATGCTCAATTTACAAGAGGGGGTAAATTATAAGTTTAAAAATTTTCTGTAATCCTTTAGGAAAACTATGTTTAATAAGGTTATACAACGTACATTCAAAAGACTTATTTTAGTTCTACAAACATGAAAGGTTCTAGAATTATGCTTCATGAAAAGAATCATAACAAATGTTTACAAGGAATGGATTTGAGCATAAAGTGTATAGAATCTTACATATCATAGTATACAAAAGTAAAAGGAAGTATTCAATGTTAATAGTTTCTTTATTATACAATATTTTGTGGAAATAAACTTGAAAAAAAACACATAACACGTATTACATATTTTAACCCAAAGAGAAGGGTATCCCATAACCATTGATAAAGGTCCCTTGATTTATAGTTTCAATAAAGTTTGTCTTAACAAATCCAGTGTAAGACCTTGATAAAAATATCAGAATCTATCTTGTAATCCCAACAAGCCCTTTATCTTTAATGTAGTCGGGTCCTCTGTCTTCATATCCCCAGAAGTCCTCAAACTTTATGGTAGTCGGCACCTATGTCTTCTTATCCTCGGAAGCCCTCGATTGATCACAGTAAAAATTGGAGTTTAATGAAGTAATATGAACAAGATATTAAGTATTCAAAAAGCATTAGAGTCTCTCTCACTCTCTAGAAATCACTTCAAATACATGTAATCTCTAGAGTGAACAAGAGAGATTTTGAGTTCGTTCAAATGAGATGCTATTTATAGGCACTTCTCCAATGGTCAGATCCCTCCTCCAATTCTCATATTTTTCCTTGAATCTTGGAGGGACCTATATTATGTGTCCCTCAAACAATGCTATGATAGAAACATATTGTATGACATCATTGGATAATTATAACAAGTGTAAAGAAAAAAAGGTTACTAAACCATATCTGTTTTATGGAGTCTAAATACAAATAAAGTTAATTTGCTATCTAAATAAACATTTGGAGACTAGAAATCTTTGATATTCAGATTCTATTTTTCAAGGAATTTGGAACCTGAATTCTATAGATTTTGGATTCTGAATTCCATTAAATTTGGAATCTGAATTCTGAAGAAGTCAGTGTCTGAACTCTGAAGAATTCGATGTCTGAATTCACAGAAACTCAGAAATTTAAATATAAGGAATTCAGAGTCTAAATTATGAAGAATTAATAGTCTGAATTTTAAGTAATTTAGAGTCTAAATTCTAATGAATTTAAATTCTGAATTGTAAGGAATTTTTAACATAAATTTCATAGAATTTAGAACCTAAATTTCCGAGAATTCGAAACCTGAATTTTAGAGAATTCAAAACCTGAAAACAAAATACGCTTTATCTATGGATTTCTAATATTATGAGATTATATATATGGAATTTATTTTTTACATAGTAATAAAATGATTTATATTAGAAGAAAATATAAAATTAACAATGAAAATAGAGTTAAGGATTAAATTTTCCTTAGGGAATGTAAATTTTCCTTAGAGAATGGAACTTTTCCTTCTAAAAATAATCCATAAGAAAAATAACTATTCCTTAAGATAAAGTGTTTTTTATTTTAAAAACATAGAGTAATGGGGAAATCATATGGTAACCTTATTGACTGAATAGTATCCTCTATTGGGTTAGAAAAAAAAATTATTTAAAAAATCCAATAGTGGGGAGAAGAGAGGTGAGTAGAGGATGAATCTGGTGGCAAGAAAAATGGATTGAGGAGTGGTATCGGATCCAAGATGCCATTCCTGGATGTATTTTGATGGAGAATATGAATGAAACTAGGGATAAGGAGTAGAATTTAATATTCAACATTTCACCATCATGTTGGGGATTTTTTTAATATTTTTATCAATTTCTTGGATATTTATGTGATTACAAATTACTCCCAAACAAACGTATCTAAAATTCATGATTTCATATCCTATTGATTAATTTTTTTATTTAATATTATATTTTTTAAATCTTTTTCATGGAAAAAACAATTTTATCTTGCATATTTTATTTTCATAAATAAATGGGGGCCAACCAAAAATGTCCAATGTTTATTTCTCACTTTTTTGTTCTATGGTTTTATCCATTTATTCCATCTGTGTTCATCAGCATTGTTTTATTGGATGGTGGGATGAATATTTTTTGAGAACCCATTTTATTTCATGAACTATCAATGGTTACATGAAATGATGTTTTATGTTTAGAAAAAATTATTATAAAAGATATAATGATCAAACCTAATAATTGAAATTCGAAGGATGAATCGAAAATGGTGGTTATGCGAATCGATGCATGTAAAATAACTAGAATAAAAAATTATTCTATTATCCTTGAAATAATTCCCATAATCCAACATTTAGATATCCATTAATGATGGTGAACACATTTTTTTCAGTTTTGAACATATTGTGTAGTGAAATCAAAGGAAGGGGTGTTGAAATCGGAAGCCACATCGTGTGCATAACCTTCTGTAAAATTTATTGACTACATGATGTATAATTTGGAAGGACACAGGTCTTATGTCACATTTATGTGGTGGTAATAGTTTTTTATAGATTAAAATAGCACATATACATGTTTTCAAGTCACACACCTTGTAAACCCTACAAATCTAGGTCAGTGTATACCAAAGTGTACATGATCAAATACCCTTTTGTTACCACATGACATCTTTTTTCCACACACCATATACATTTATTAAGACACAAATCAGATGGATTTGGTACAGGTCAAGTACCTCCATAGAGGTGAAATTCTATATAACCCTACTACTTGTCATGTCCTTCATATTTACTAGGTTTTGTTTCATAAAATTGAAAATTACCATATTTATAATCATGTGGAGTTGGTATCTCAACTTTTTTGATTGGGTTACTCCTATGGAGTGGTATTTCACCTTTTGAGATTGCGGTTAGGATCCCCTACTTTGTAATCATATAAGGTCAGGTATTTCATCCACATATATGGGGTTGGAATTATGTATCTGCGGAGTTTTTATTTTTTCTTTACGTAGATCATGTATAGTGTAGTGATCCTCTTCTAGAGTTGATATTTCACCTTTATCCAAGGTCCATGGATCCTCCAACATCATTTTAGGTAATTACCATATAGTTTTGTGATACATTAGGATTAGAATCTATGTGTTCTGAGTCATTTGGTTGGTTAAAATGTTTGAGATCACATTTTGGAATACGATTACCTACTATATCCAAACATAGATTAATCTTTATACTCAGGTAGTGTGTTATACATATGTAGGCATGTGATATTTTAGATTTAATGGACTTCCACTCTTGGTTTCTAGAGGTTTTTTGACTATTGGAAGCCTATGAATTTATAAATTCATTGATATTTTTGGATCCTTGCCACCCCGGGGTTATCCATTGAGGTGTTATGTTATTGATGGATATCAATATGAAATATTATGGACACATCAGTGTTTTAAGCATGACCAACTACCCAAGAATAATGGATTTGGATGTTTTGAGTTATGTTGACCAGGAAATCATAGTCTCTATGAGTCTTCAAGTGATGATAATACGTCAAATGTTCTTCTTCAGTTACATTCAAGTATTTATTTTTTGTAAGGATCATTGATCTATCCTATTATTTTTAATTTTCTTACTTTCCACCTCCTAGATTCCACTAATATCAACAATCAATTTTATTGTTTCTTATATTTTCCCCTATGGATTTTGGTGTATCATATTGATTATGTTTATACTAACCCGTATAAGGCCCTTTGGGCCACACATGTTTTGTTAGTGTAGATATTGTATAGGTAAAATATGGATTATGACATTGGGCATAATGTATCTTGTTCACAATTGAAGCATGAAAATCATGGTGGATGTGGTGTTGGCATAGTATTGGTTGTAAAATGATATAATGTTAGCATGATCTATTGGGATTAGATATATATTCTTATGAGGCCCTCTTCACATTGGATGGTTGTCAGTTGGGTCTTTCTTGGTTTTTTGGTGTGTATTTTGGTAAAGACCACAACCCTGATTCTTAGATCTGGTGCCTTACATCATTACATTGGAATAATAAACAAGTAAGTTATATCCCAAAAGATCTAATAGTTTACTAGTTTTTTAAAACAATATACAAACATATGTTTTACATTATCACTTTTTTCTGAAATACTACATAGAAAATCCGTTAGAAACTCCCATATCTCATAGATTTTCCCTTAAATTCATTCATAATTTAAAACTTCACATCCTGGGAAAAAATAAAACATATGAATGGTGTGAGATAATATTCCCAGTAAGAGTAACTAAAACATCCTAAACAAATATAATAATTCCTGGGGAATAACTGAATGTACACATTCCATTAAAACATAATAATGAGTATAATATGGTAGGAATATAATTAGATTAATGATTTTCCTAAAAAAACATAACCATTGATCTCTACTAGTAGAATAATCACATGGAATAAAAATTACTAGTTTCATAATGTGAAAATTCTTAATGTTAGAAATCATACACCTCTTTGCACGACCTCAGCCAAGACACCATATCTAATTAGTAAAAAAACTAGTCTAGTTTTTCTCATTAAACCTATCGAGGCAACGAGGGGACATAGAGGGCCTCTCCCATCACAAACATTGTCGAATTAATTATTTATATATAAAGTTTGAAACCTAAACAACCTAAACATTCATATTGAAAAACTAGAATATGAAATGTGAATACTTTAACCATAGACCATGAATTGGATCAAAAAGTACATCCATAGTTAAAATGATCATAAACCATTCATTAACATATGGTATATGGTATAATAAGAGATAATCCTCAATTAATTACAATATTAAACAATGTAACTTGGCATAGATGAAGAAACCGTTACAAATTTATTGAGGAAATTTATTTTTAGACATTCAAATGTGACCCATTGAACTTTGAAACATTTAAATCATAATCCATGTGAAGGAATTGTTAAATGAAACATATAATGATATAAAAATAAGAAAAATAATGATATGACATATCAAATTTTAGTACACACACCACACACATAAAAAATAAATAGTGAACATTTCATATATATCACAAAAGTGAATGTGAGATGAGGAAAACCATTTTTTACATTTCAAAGTAGAGTTCTTATGGAAAATAATTGGTATTTGTAATCAAATTTGATAGTAAAAAATTATATTCGAAAAAATAAAATTTAAGGATATTGAAATTGTATTTGAGTCATAAACTATGTCCCGCTAAAGTTAAATAATGGATAAATAGTTTTTAAGAATCCCAAGAAAAAAATCATTTTAATATGGTTTAAAGAAAATATTAAAGTGAATTTAAAAAGGAATGGCATGATTATATCTAAAAAACAAAAAATGAACCATCAATTATTTTCATGATAAAATGAGGTATTTCATAAAAATATTTGTATATTAAAATAGTTTTTTTGTACCCTTTAAAAATGATATGAAATTAGTATGTTTACTTGAATTGAACTTGTTTCTTGGGAAAACCTTGAGAAGGAAACCATATAAAACAAGAATATCCCAAAAAATTAAAGATGAATTTGTCATGATATATGGGTTTTGAAAATATAAACATAATTTAGGTTATACACATAAAAATAAATAATAATATCACTGGGGTAGATAGATAAAAAGTGTAACTCAAATGATAAATGGATGTTCAGGAATAAACCCTTACTACCTTGAACAATTTTCAAAGCTTATGCCCCATAAAATTAATGAGCATCAAATAATACACTTAATAACTTAAAGAAAAATATATTTGAAGTGCATAAGAGTTTAATTTGTTTTCAATGAGAAGTCAGTATATGAATAAAAGGTATTGAGGAAGAAGTTGGTGAAGCCTTGGAGAATTATTGTTGATTCAAAGCATTGAATGATACCCTTGATCAAATCACCAAGAGGATAAAATTATGACGATTGCTAAACTAATATTAAGTTCCAAGACTTGTATCTAGGTGATACAATGTTACAAAACATAAACAATCTCATGCACTTTCAATACTCAATTGCATAAAGAACGAATTGACATCCATCAATAGTCACTAAGTAGATGATGTGATAAATGCCATTCATAGAGGGATTTATGTATTTATGATATTTGGAATTTATGATCTAAAAATAAAGGAATGAATGATGTTTGAAGATAAACAAGAGTGGAGAATATGATTTTAATGAAGAAGTATGGTTTGGAAGTTTAAAGAGAAATTAATACTTGGTAACGTAGTTTTTATACTAAGTAATTACTTATCCTTTATATAAAAAGAAGCCAACCATGGAGGATATCTGAGGTCCTCACCTCAAGCACTTGTTGGACCTGAGGGTCAATCATGCTAGAAGGAAACCCTCGAGGCCAGCCCTGCCTGAGGCATGAGTGCAGGCTGTGGGTAAGCTTGCGGGTGCCACAGGGTGATGAACATGTGCAGCATGGGTGCTAGGTGTGCGCCCGAAGGAGCATTGTGGGCGCTAAGAGCAAGCAAGCAAGGCGAACCCAATATGGGGTGGTATCGTGGAGGGGTAAGAAGTAATCTGATCTTAGAGTGTCACGTCTTGTATTATAAACAAGTCGTTCCCATGTCTCTATTTCGATGTCGGATGACCAAAAAACCCAGGGACACGATCTCAGCCATCCAATTCATCGCAGACACGCGGTCTACAATTTGATCAATCACGAGATTGATCCTACGGATCCAGGATAACCATCCGATCACCTGCTTTGCAGATTAAAATGAGCGCAATTTGATCTCTCCAATCGAGGTGTATTCAACCTCAAGCCACCTTCACTGCACCTACGAACCAAGAGCTCAATCTGGATACCCAAATCATCACTTTGGCCACCACTCGATCTCTAGTCAAGTCTGATGGGATTGTCCGGATGAACCGAATACATGCATGCATTAAAATTTGCAAGCTGGCAACGAGATGAAAAAATTTAAAAGAGTCTGAGGCAAATGAAGTTTTCGAGGGTGCACATACCATTCAATGTACAAGGAAAAGCTTCACATGAGTTCTTAAATTCATGCATGTGATGCACTCACTGAGAAACAATGATCCCCTGGTTGAAGAAAAAAAGGAAACAACCGAGATTTGTGGGATATCTCATCAGCGTTTGAATATATTCAAATCCAGATATCTCAGCTATTAAATTCTATGAATCACAAGGCATCCCACGCAGATTTCAATGGTATTCCTCTCCTATAAATACATACTCCCCATCCAATGCACTGTTGTTAAAAAACATTGAGAAAAAATATTGTTATCTAAATAATAGAGCTCCATGAAGAGAAGGTTTTGGAACAGCCTTTCTATGTGAATAAAAGGAGTCCTGTGTATCCCATGTATGAAGGGGTCCCGCATAGGTCTTTCACGAAGGAGAAGTGTGAACCACCCTAGTTTGAGAAAGAAGCCAAACATGTGATAGGTTTTTTTGAACCCTTTTCATGCTTCGTGCGTGAAGAAGAAACCATAACTACTCAACAAATTCATGTAACCTTGTTATACTCTGTGAAGTTTTCCGAGTTAAGGATTCCTCAATTCTATCACAAAGGGGATGAACCCATGCATACACTATTCCCATAAAAATTCTTATTCTGTGTGAATTATTTGAAGGAGAATAAATCTGAGGCCCTTAGAGAAGAAAACAAATAGTGTCTTCCTGTTATTCGTGAAGAAGAAGAACCTGAGGCCTTGTGTTCTTCACAAAAGAAACAAATGCATGATTCCAAGGCTTTAATAATATCTTGGAATAGGGTGGGAAATAAGAATAAGAACAATGGATTGTGTGTTCAAATATAAATGTAGAATTCATGCGTGATGCACATGCATGCATATGCATGAGTTGAGACACTCAAGTGTCCAATAACAAGGTGAACCTTGGGAAACACTAATTTGACATTGAAGAAGACCCATGCATTAACACATAAAATTTAATGAATTAAATAAGACAAGTCTGTGAGTTCTAAGACCCGAAAGAATAAGAGAAAGAGAAGAAGAGAAAGAGAGAAGGTGTAAATAGAATATATTGTGTTTGTGCTCAAAGTGTTACACTCATTGGGATTATCATAAAAGAAAGCTGAGAAGAATTGTGCATGCATGGATAAATGCACATACACATGTAAAAGAAATAATCAAAAGTGTGTATGCATATTGGTAAAACTAGAAAAGAAACTGCATGTGTAAAATCTTGAGACACATCTATGAAAACATGCATGAACACAAGCACGTGTGTAAATTCAAATGATTCCAAGTGAGCTAATCTTCCATGTTTGAATAATCACATTGGTGTATGTGATACTTGCCATGAAAACAAGTAGAATATTTAGTGAATTCGTCTATTTCACTAAGAAATAATAATTTGAGAAACTCATGAAATACATGAATGAAGTGAATTTGAACTTAGAATGAAGCCAGACTTAATTAAAGAAACTATTCTATATGATTTTTTAGTAATTGAAAATCCAAAAAGAAAGATAGTGCTGATATTGTGCAAGATCATTCTTGCATATTTATATTCATGAAGAGGTTGTGTGCACCATCGGAACACATCCATGTGATGCCAAGTCTTCATTAGAAGAAGAAAGAATTTCCTGAGCATTGTTGAGTAGAGCACTGATCAACTAAAGTGATCAGAGTTGTTGAACAAGGCCAAGAAACCTTATCAAATGTTTTTGAAGATTCTTGAAGAGATTCACAGACAAGGGTGATTCAACAAGCCTGTGTGAAGAGATCAGAATATCATCTATAGTGAATCAAAGAAGAACTTAAAGAAAGAAGATTCTCATGTAACTCTAGAGCTAGAAAAAACCCTGTGAGATTTAGGGGGTAGAAGAAGACATCTGTGAGACTCTAGGGCAGGCCATTGGGAATCTAGTAAAAATATGTGAAAAAGTATAAAGAATGTTATGTGGGACTCAAGAGAGATACAGTGTGACTCCGTATCGACCATTTTAATTAATAACCGAAATTTAGTGGAGAATCTATGTTGTGGAGAATAACCAACACATCAAATATTAGGTATTTGAACCAAACCATGAAAATCCTTGTTTTTAGTGCCATTACATCTACAACATAATTTGAAGTAAGGATGAGAGACATGAGAAGTGTGGATCAAGGCTTTAAACATCCATAAAGGTTTAATTGAAAAGTGTCAATTTGTAAAAATATTTAAAGGGGTCACTGATTCACCCCCTCCTCCTCTTAGTGATTCACACTGATTTGTGTACATTAATTGGTATAAGAGGGAGTTTCACCTCTAAAATATCCAAGGGAGTCATTATGAAGTGCAGATTTGAGGAGATGAGTGAACAACCTCAAATAAAGATATATTCCAAGACTCAGAGGAATAGAAAGAAGAAATAGGCAAGGAAGATGAAGAAGAATATTAATTCTTATATAGAGACACCTACTACTAAAGGTAGTATGAAATGTACAAAATGTGATAATACTTGTTATTCTTTTGATGAAGCATTGTCAAGCTGTGATGATGATAGAACAATTATTGGTCTTTAGACTACACTCAATGATCATCTGAAGAATGTCCCTAGATAAGTGGAAACACACATAGCTACAAGCATTTGTACTCTTCAAGATGAAAAATTATAGCTAGAAGAAAAGCTAATGCCATGAAAAAGCATTGTCTAAAAGGGATGGAATGTCCAAACTCTCACAAAACAAGTGAAGGAAAAGGAAGAAACAATTTCTATTTTCCATGAATGATATACTCATGTTATTGAAGAATTGCAGGGAAATATTTGTGTGAAAAAATTCTTGGATATTGTCTTTGTAGAAGCTTTCCATGCATTTTAAAAGTTGCACAATGTTTCTATGGTTCTCAATGCAGCTCAACTATAAGACAAATCCAAAAATCTAATAGAGCATGACATCTCTTTCCAACAATTAATTAATGTACATGAAGAAAAAATAACAATGATGAAGAAGAATTGGTAAATTAATAAGAGATCAGTTTATGATGAGAATAACTCTCTCAACATGAAGTGTTTAGAGTTAGAGGTGAAATTGAAGAATTAGAAATCACTCAATGCTGTAATATCCCAATTAGCTAGATGAAGAGATATTGCCACTCATGTTTTCATTGAGTAATATGATTCCCAAATGAATATCAAATTATCATCTAATCCAATGAAAATATCCTCTAATAATAAGGTATCCCATAACCCAGTTACTTTTGTTTCTACTAATGTAGTTTTATCTCCAAGTACAGGTTCAAAACCAAAATTTTGGAAGATGTGGATTGATAAAAATTATGATACATCCATCAAAATATAAAGGGTGGATACTGGAATGATCAAGAATAGAAACTCCCAGAATTATGTTCCTAAGAAAGAAAGACAAATCCAAAAACAAAAATGCACTAAAACTAGACAAATTGATTCTATAAGGAAAAGAAGAAGATTTATAGGCTATTGTATCTATTGTTTAAAGATTGGGAATCAGTCCAATTATTGCTGGAATAATATGCCAGCTTATAAAAATTATGGAAGTACTATATTCAGGGAAATTAGATGTGTAGAAATGAAGCAACCTGCAAAACCAAAGAAGAAATCACAGATGAAGAAGAATCTATCTATCAAAAACAGATTTTATTATCTGAAACACTTATGTGATAATTGAAACAAAAGTGGACATAGTCATGATGAGTGTTGGTATAGTCCTACCATGCCTCAAGCATATGTTTATAAGAATCATAGACCACAACAAAGGCGGGAGAAAGAAAAAGTAGTTGAAAAGTATTCCATTGGTAATATGCAAAACAATGATGTCAAGAAAATAGTGAAAGAGATTATTCCTATGAATAAGTTCAAACTAGATTCCAAGAATTTCATCTAAATGAGGATAATATGTTTCTACTGTGGAAAGAGAGGACATACCATGGATCACTGCAAACATGCCATGGCAATGAATGTAAGAAAGATGAAAATAAAAAGAGAATCAATCCATAAGAAATTGGGATTTACTGAAGACATTCCTGAAGATAATCTTAATATGTTTCCTATGAAGGGTAACATTAAGACAATGAAGAAAACATCTGGAATCTCCAAATAATAAAATGGAGAGGTGTGTTCAGTTATCTCGACTAATAATTTTCAAATTTCTAGAGAACTACAAATACCTGAAGATGAAATATTTTCTAAAGATAAGGAAAAGATAAAATAGGTTATTCCACATTAAAGGTAATTATAATTTCATGATAGGATGTCAACACATGATAACCCAGGTGTCTCGCAACTATGTGTCTCACAACTATTGTGTGGATGGTTCAAGGTGGATGGACATCATGAAAAAAATGTTTAACTATTTTATCATGCCAAATGGAGAAAATTGAACAACATGCACCAAAAGTTACTTCACTGCTGACAGAAGTGAATAAAATGAATCCACACATGTTGAAGATGAATTGATGTGAAGAATCCATACTGACAATGCGAAATAAAAATGCCAAATAAATAGGATACATCAGCATGAAGAGTACCAGACATTTTAGAGTTGTAAAGAATGGATTTCTTGGGTTGAGGGAAAATTATCAGCCCATGTGCTTCAACTGAGAAGCTCAAAAGTCTTTTATATTATTCCCTAATACTTTTTTATATATGTTTGTGATTACACTATAGGGAATTCAATATTAAGGTCATTCATTAAATGATAGTTGAATGAGAAAAATGGATAACAACAAGTTGAACTCATTATCCATGATTTGGTAATAACTTGAAGTAATCCACAGTGGAAGATTATCAAAATTCATATGTTCAATATTATTTGATGATATTATCTACCAAGAAAAATCAAAGGGAGTTCACCCCTTGAGGGGGAGAAAAAATGAAAGAGATGATACCAAGGATTCTGTCAGGACTAACCATGAAATTCATATCATCTCCGGAGACAGAAACTATGGTATTCCAATCACACTTTAATCAATTAGTATTAATTATATTTATCATATCAATTAATTGGAGTTCTAGATTGATGAAAAGATGGGATGAAAGGGGGAGCTTTATCTTTTGACTTGAATTTTTTAATATTTTTGGTGAAGTATGTACAGGATTTAACATTTCACTTATAAATATGATCATCTCTGCTGGTCATGAATTGAACCATTCTGAGCATAATTTCACATGTATGGTTATTTATAGACAGCACTGATAATTGTGGTCATATCTCTCTAGTTTTATAGACTGTGTTATCTCATGTAGACTTATAGTTGATTAACTAAAGGCTCTTTGCGAAGTGAACCATGTAACATCATCCCTATCTACGAAACATTCGAAAAGATATTATTCAATGGGAGGAGGACATGTTTTTGAAGAGACCCCAGTTACACCTTTTCATTTAGTTTCCAATAACAGGGATACATGTTTGGCACACATATTGACCCATACAAAGTGTGATTAAGTATTATTGACAAGAAAATACAAAGGGGGAGATTGAAGTGCATAAGAGTTACATTTGTTGTCAATGAGAAGTCAATATTTGAATGAAAGGTATTGAAGAATAACTTGGTGAAGCCTTAGGGAATTATTGTTGTTTAAAATAATTTAATTCTACACTTGATCAAATCTCCACGAGGATAAAACGCTGATGATTGTTGAACTAGTCTTATGTTACAAGAATTTTATCAAGGTGATACAATGTTACAACACTTAAAGAAGCTCATTGACATGCAATACTCAATTTCATAAGGAAAGAAGTGATATCCATCAATAGTCACTAAGTAGATGAAGTGATGAAGGCCATGCATGGAGGGATTTATGTACTGAAGATGTTTGGGATTTATGATCTAAAAATAAAAAAATAGACGAAGTTTTAAGATGAAGAAGAGTGGATAATGGGATTTTAATGAAGAATTATGGCTTGGAATTGTAAGGATAAATTAATACATTTTTAATTAGTTTTTATACTAAGTACCTACTATTACTTTACATAATAGGAAGCCAGCCATAGAGTCCATCCGAGGACATCCCCTCAAGCACTTGCAGGACATGTGGGTCAATCGTGCTTGAAGGAAGCCCTTGAGGCCATCCCTGCATGAGGCATGAGTGTGGGATGAGTGTAAGCCCACGGGTGATTCACGGAGATGAACCCATGCAACATGGGCACTAGGTGTGTGTCCGGAGGAGCATAGTGGGTGCTAAGAGTGTGCCCGCATGGTGAACACGGTACGGGGCGGTACCGTGGAGGGGGAAGGAGTAATTTGAGCATCAGGTGTCACGACTTGTATTATAAAAAAGTCAGGATTGTGTCTTGGTTTCGATGTGGGATGGCCAAAAAATCTAGGGACACGATATTAGTTTTCCGATGGATCGTAGACAAGTAGTATGTTGTTTGTTTAATCATGTTATTGATCCCGAAAATCTAGGATGACCATCTGATCACGTACTTTGTAGATTAAAATGAGCGTCGTCCGATCTCACCAACTGATGTGTCTTCAACCTCCGACCACCTTCCCTACACCCGCGAACTAGGAGATCCAGCCAGACACCCAACTCATCCCCCTGGCCACCATTAGAGCTCTAGTAAAGTATAAAGAGATCGTCAGGATGAACCTAATACATGCATGTATTAAAATTTACATACATGCAACAAGATGAAAAATTTTGAAGGAGTCCTAGGAAAACGAATTTTCTGAGGGTTCACTGCCTATTTGGTGTACAAGGAAAAGCTTCACATGCATTCATAAATGAATTCACGTGATGCACTCACCCAGAACAAAGGATCCCGATGATAAACAGAGAAAGAAAGAAAACAACTGAGATTTGTGGGATATCTCATTTGTGTATGAATATATTCAAAGACAAATATCTCAGATATTGAAAGATATAGATCTCGCATCATCCTACACTGATTTGAATGGTATTCCTCACCTGTTTATACAAATACCTCGGCTGAGGCTCTGTTGTTGAAAAATAATGCTAGAAAGCTATTGTTCTCAAAATAACAGAGCACGGTTAAGTGAAGGTTTCCGTGCAGCCCTGATACGCAAAGAAGACGTGTCTCATGCATCACTTGCATGAAGGATTCCCGCACAGGTTATGCACAGAGGAGAAGTGAAAACCACCCTAGTTCGTGAAAGAAGTAGAACACGCGGTAGGATTCTTTGATCACTCACCGTTCTTCGTACGTGAAGAAAAAACCACAAGTACTCAATAAGTACATGCACCCTTGTGATACTCTATGAAGATTCATGAGTTGAAGATTCCTCCCTTCTTTTACAAAGGATAATTACCCATGTATACACCATTCACATATCAATTCTGGTTGTGTGTGCATTATTTGAAGGAGAAGAAGCTCGAGGCCCTTAGAGAAGAAACTGAATCGTTCCCTCCTGTTTTTCTTGAAGAATAAAAACTCGAGGCCTTGTGTTCTTCACAAAAGTAACACATGCATGAGTCCAAGGCATTAATAATCTCTTGAGATAGGGTGGGAATGAGGAATAATAAGGGATTTTATGTTCAAATATAAGTGGATAATTCATGCACGATGCACATGCATGCATATGCATGAGTTGAGACACTCAAGTGTCCAAGAACAAGGTGAACTGTGGGAAACACTAATTTGGGCTTGATGAAGACCCATGCATAAACATATAAAATTGAATGAATTAAATAAGACTAGTGTTTGAGTGCTAATACCCAAAAGAAGAAGAGAAAGAGATGAAGAGAAAGAGAGAATGTGTAAAGAGAATTGATTGTGTGTGTGCTCAAAGTGTTACAGCCATTGGAATTCCCACACAAGAAATTAGAGAAGAATTTTGCTTGAATGAATTCATGCACATAAACATGTAAAATAAATAACCAAAAGTGTTTATGCATTTTGAGAAAAGAAGAAAAGGCAATGCATGTGAAAAATCTTGAGACACATGTATGAAAAAATGCATGAACACATGCACGTGTATAAATCCAAATGATGACAAGTGAGATAATATTAAGTGTTTGAATAATTACATTGATGCATGTGATTCTTTCCAAGAAAACATGTACAAGGTTTAGTGAATTCAGCTATTTTACAATGAAAGAAGAATTTGAGAGACCGATGAAATCCATTCATGATGTGAATTAGAACACAGACTGAAGCTAGACTGAATTAATGAAACACTTCAATCTGAGTTTTCAGTAATTGAGAATCCAAGAACAAAGATAGTGCTGATAATCTGCAAGATCATTCTTGAATATTTATATTTCTGAAGTGGTTTTGTGCACCATTGGAACACATCCAAGTGAGGTCATGTCTTCGTCATAAGAAGAAATAATTGCCTGAGCATTGTTGAGTAGAGCACTGATCAACAGAAGTGATCAGAGTTGTTGAGCAAGGCCAACAGACCATATCAAAGGTTGTTGAAGATTAATGAAGAGATTCACAGACAAGTATGATTTAGCAATACTACGTGAAGAGATCATAAATTCATATTTAGTGAATCAAAGAAGAACATAAAGAAAGAAGATTCTCGTGTAACTCTAGAGCTAGAAGAACCCTGTGAGATTCAGGGAGTAGAAGAAGACTATAGTGAAACTCTGGAGCAGGCCAGTGGGACTCTGGTAACACTATGTGAAGCAGTATAAGGAACCATTTGTTGGACGCCGGAAAGATATAGTGTGACTCTGTATCGACCATTGTAATTACAAACAAATTTATAGTGGATAATATATGTTGGGGATAATAACCAACACTTCAATGAGTAGGTCTTTGAACCAAACCATGGAAATATTTCTGTTTAGTGCCTTTACATCTACATCATCATTCGAAGTTTGTCTGAGAGACAGGAGAAGAGTGGATCAAGGCTTTAACTAACTATAGTGTTTTAATTGAAAAGAATCAATTTTTAAAAAGATTGAAACGTATTGCTGATTCAGCCCCTCCCCCAACCAATGATTCACAATGATCTAGGCACTTTCATATTAATTATATAGAATATCAAAGGTCATTATATATTCACCACAAATAATAAATGGTTGGGATTAAGGAATATATCACATAAATGAACGTTAGTTGGGAAAACCCTTAAATTATGTCTGAATGTGTTCTGCACTTGACCATAATGTCCTAGATAATCAAATTAAATCCACTAATTAATTAATTAATACCCTTTTATATATAAATTTTATTCATTATAGTTTTATTAAGTTCATTTATGGACTTATCAATGAGATATTTAGTTTTATTTAATCATTGGGGAGCATTCATTTTCATTTTTTTTATGATCAGTTTTCCTCTTTATAAGTAATGAAGTTCATTTAAAAAGGGTATTATTCTACATAATTAGAATTATATTTAATTAATGTATGTAAATAATTTTAATTTTTTTTTTATAGTGTTTTATTCCTAGATATGGGTTTGGATCATTTTATAACATGTTAATGAAAATTATTTAGTTTAATTTTAGAAGTTTTATATCACAACAAACTCATTTTGTTTTATCATTTAGCATTATGTAAATATTTTACTTCTAGAACATAAAAAGGGTTGTAATAAATATTTTACAATATTTTTCAACTAATAAATTGTTTTTATGAAAATCCTTGAATAATGTGAAGGAAAATTAAAACTTTTTTCCCTTAATGGTGATAAAAAACACCTCATAGAAAATTTATTATTTTTTAGAATACAAGAGTGGGGAAGGGGTTTGAAAATAGATTATTCCATTTCAAATATAAAAATATTGTATAATTAAGGTACTATATTTATCAATCCATTTGGATTATGGAAGGTGAAGAAATAATGACAAAAGAAAATATATTGAAAAAAAGTAAAAGGAAAAGGAAGAGTATTTTTACTTATTGAAGTCTTCTCCTTGAGGACCTCTATAAGGGGATTGGTATTGATATTTTCATAAGACCAAGAGATCCAGGTCATAGGGGAGGATAATGGGCAGAGGATTGGTTAGAAATTTGACGAAGTTCAAATCCTAGAAGGGTAAGGAGAAGAGTTAGTGAGGGGTTGTATTTATAGTGGAGGAGAGGGTGATTTCTCATTATTTTATTTACTAGTTTATTATTTTAGCTCAAGATAATGAATAGTTTGAGTATTATAATAAAATATATCAAAAATAATTAATTAATGTTTTAGATAATGTTTATTACAGCATTCACGACTCAAGGAATAGTGTATTTATCTTATAATGTATTTATACTGTAAATTACTATATTTTACTATTCACCAAAAATCCAATTCTTTTAGAAATATCCCAAAAATTCACTCAAAACATTTTTTAATGTGTAATCTTAAAAATGATCTCCATTTTATAATAATGATTTTATAAATCCGAAAATTTGAATTTTTATTTAAAATCAACATTTACAGGAAAAAATACATATTTTAAAATATTAACTAATTTTATAACACTTTGAAAAATTAACTAGGGTATCATAAAATTTTCCTAAAATCATAATAAAATAACATATTTATTTATGAATACAATTTATGAAAATAATTTTTTCTTTTAAATCATTTAATTAATTATAATAATGTAATTTAATATTTTTGATTTTCCAAAATACCAACACATAATTATTAAATTTTAAAATATTAACATTCTTATAATATGATATAATTATCTCAAACCTTCGTTTATAATATTCCAAAATTTTATTTATAATTTCATGGGTGAGCTTACCATTCATTTGGTCATATTAATATTTATATGGTTAATAACACTATTCCAAAGGGTCAAGTTACTATTCACCCAAAAATTAAGTTGATCCTATTAGAAAATAAATATATTTCATATCATAATTATGTATATCAATTTTTCAAAATTCAATTCACAAAAGAAAAAAATATGTTTATTTCTAATCATGAAAGTGTCGCATGAAGGCAGGTAAAAATAATGTTCAAAGGTTTTTAAATACCTTATATATATTTTCAAAATAAAATTGATTATAATGGTATAAATTGATTTAATATATGAATAATTGATCTATTGTGGTTTTAAAAATTCAATTTATATAATAATAATTACTAAAATTAAAAACATGCTTTTTTAACTAAAATGTAGTATTTTTCACTATTCATCAAAAAATGAAACTTCTCATAAAAATAATAAAAATTCAGATTAGGTTAATTATTGAAAAATGATTTCTATTTTACCAAAAAATATATATTTAATTATAAATCTGATGTATTAATGTGGAACCATTTTAAATTATAGTAATAACTTTTAATATAACTATGCTTAATGGCTTGGTTATAATTTTCTTTATTAAAAAAATATATTAAAAAACTGTTGTTTCAGAGAGACTCAATGTTGAGTTCATTACATTTTTTTTCACTTTTTTGTAAATCCTGGGGGTCTTAAATTCTATTATCCTTCAATATAATGTATTCTCGCAATTTTATATTTATCTTTGAAAAACTAATGTTGATTTTTGAAAATTCCATTGTCGAAAACCCACATTAGAAATATGATTAATAATGTTTAATCTTCATAAGAGGAAAACGGAAAAGAGAGGGTCCCCACAAAACTATTTTTTGGGATAAGAAATCATTATTGGAAATTGATAACATGGACATATAATAATAATAAACCATCACATTCCGATAGATAATGACATATGACATGGTCATTAGAAAGGAAACCATCACAAAACCATAAATCCTGGGATCAGTTAAAAGAACAATGATCTCTTAGTAATGAAAGTTAATAGATACCAAATTATTTTAAAAGTATTTTTACTAGTGTTGATGGATTCATTTCCTATTGGGATAAGAACTTTAGAAATTAAACTTACTTGATTGCATTCCATGTCATATGAATAATATCATCGTTTTATTTTTCTTTAATCTATTTTCCCATCATTCATTATACTCGAAAATGAATGATCAAGATGAATTTTTAATGCCAATAGAATTTTAATCAAGTTATATGGATCAAAAATCCCACAAAATTGAAATTATTTATTCTTCTTGTCTTTATACAATAGCCAAATCCAAAATGGTAAGGATAGGATAAAATAATTCCCCAAAAAATAATAAAATATTATATGATGAAAAAAAGTTAATCTCCAAAATTAAAATGTAAACCTTAGAGTTCAACATAGTCCATTTTGAAAATTACTATCATTCCTAAAAATATACCCGAACTATGACAGCAAAATTAGAAGGATTTTCACATTTAGTCTTCTAAATGACATCGATAACTCTTAATGTTTTATTCCAAAACATAAATTTCCATTATCACAAAATCTCCAAGACATTATAACCATTTCTATAAATAAAATATATCACCATAAGATCATAAAAAATCATATTTTAATCCAAAATAAAATTAACAATTTATTCCAAAATATATTCTGTTTACCAATGTCTTATAGAATTCCCAACATTTCAAACATGTTCTAAAAAAATGAATCAATTTATCACCAAATCACCTTCCAATAGCAATATTTTATATTTAATAAAACAAAATTCCGTAAAATAAAAATATCATTTATCCATTATAGGTTATAACTAGAAAAAGACATGATAGCTAGGACATCAAGTAGGATATTGGTAGGTGTTTCACCCGTATCACCCTTCGATTTAGTGATTAAATTTGGCAGCCTCAACGGACATGATGGATTATCACCTGACATATGGGTTTTATTTTTTATAATTCCATATAAATTACAAAATAAATATTATGGACTTTCTTTAAATAAGTTCAATCGCTAAACATTATTATAACTAGGATTTTTAGTATAACCTCAATCAATAAATACATCATACATTTATTCCCACATATTTCTTTCTTTTTTCTAAATATTATCCTATAGAATAGAGAATTGAGAAGGGTAATGAATTGGTCCCCTAAATTTATGGAAATAACTAAAAATGGATTCATAGGATAAGTTTTATTTCCTTCCATTATTTTATTCATTTTCCTAAAAAATTATTTTTTTTATTTTATTCTTTCTCATACAAAAAGAATTTCTCTATTATTTTTAGATGGCATTCTAGGTTTCACCTTACACATTTATTAATCAAGAAAATTGAGCCTCTTTTCTTCATCATATCCACTATTATATATCTTATAATTCTCCATTATTCTTATATTTTTTGGGATCCATAGTTGGTTAAGGTATATTTTGTTAATAATATTTCAGAAAAAATTATTAGGCATAACCACAATATCTTTCACTCTTATCTGCATCCCATTTGGTTGCTCATCACCACCACATTATCTATCATGATCAATGTTTACATGACTCCTTTGGCTTCCAACCATTGACTAAAATAGAAAATCATATTGTGAGTAATAATATTCATTATGAGAAAAATGTATAATAATTTATAGAATGTCATGAAACCTTAGTTTCAACCTAAATGCCTTATTTTTAAACTAGTTTATTCATTTTCACTATATATTCATATCCATAATAATGGTTTGTAATGAAAATGTTAATTATCCTAATTATACCCCCTGAGAGTATCAAACCAGGTACATTGTAAGTCGCATAGTTGTTTACGATATTACCCCGAGTTAGGCCCATGACATCATGTTGGGGTTGTTAATTCTAGGATTCTATTCTAGAAACTCACCCAGTTATAGTATCCATATGTGGATATATTTCTAAGAAGTCCCAAAATAATTTCGACCTTACCCAAATTCTAGGATTTTATACATACCCTCAAAGTCCATCTAAGGGCTATGTTCCCTAAGCTATGTTTTTTAAATCCATTTTCAATGTTTTATACTAAAATTTCTCTAGTACCAACTGTTAAGACCCCAACCCATATTTCCTAGATTCAGTTCCTTACTTCATTACATTGTAAAAATAATCAAGTAACTTGCATCTCGAAGGACCAAATAATTTAGTTGTTTTGGAAAACTAGAAACAATAATATGGTTTACATTAAAAATTTGAAAGGAAACAAAACATAGAAAATCCATTATAAACTCGCATAACTCTTATATTATCCCTAAAAGACATTCATAATATACGTATTTTCATATTTGGAAAAAATAAAACATAATGAAGGGGTGAGCTCAGATTCTCAATAAGGGAAAGTATTACAGTGGAAACATAATTAATAAAGCATGGTGAATAACTAATAATACAGATTCCATTAAAACATAATAATGAGAATACTACAGAACGAATTAAATATTTTAAATAATTCTATATTAAAAAAAATAACCATGGATATTTTACATGTTGAATCATCACGTGTTCTATAAATTATTTGTTTCATAATAAGGTAATGTATAATTTCGTACATCATAATCATTACATTATGTCCTCACCCAAGAAACCATATATAATGAATAAAAACCCAGTCTAGTTTGTTTCATGAGACCTACCAATGCATTGAGGGGCTATAGTGGGCTCCTCCCATCATTTAATAAGATTAATACATTCCTCATACAAAATATTTGAAACAAAAAAAATATAAACATTTGTATTGAAATACTATCAAACGAAATGTAAATATTTTAACCATATACCATGAATTGTATAAAATAGAACATCTATAGTCAAACTGATCATAAATCCTTGAAAACATATTGTATATGGTATAGTATCAGATAAAAAACAATTAAGTACAAGATTTAACAATGTATGCTGACATAGATGATGAAAACATTGAAAACATCTATGGGAAATTAATCTTTAAACATTCCAATGTAACCCATTCCACTTTGAAACATCTAAATAATAATCCCTATGAAAAAATATCTAAATGAAACATATAATTTCATGAGACTAAGAATAATGATGATATGATATATCAATTGTCAGTATATACACAACACACATGAGGAATAAGTGGGGAACTCGTTATATATCTCACAAAAGTAAAAGTGAGATGAGAAAACAACTTTTTACTTTGGAAAGAAGTGTTCTACAAGAAAATAATTTTTATTTTTCATCAAATAATATTTTAGAAATTTCTATCCAAGAAAATTTCATTTAAGGATATTGAAATTAAATTTTTGGAATAACTGATATCCCACTTAAGTGAAATCATGTAAAAATATTTTTTTTAACATTAGAAATAAAACATTTTAGTGCGGCTTAATGAAAATGTTAACGGGATTTTAATGAATAAAGTGACTTTTTCACAGAAAAACCAATATATTTTTTAGGATAACATGATTTTCTTTAAAAAAATATTGGTGGATTAAAACTGATTTTGGAGTGAACATGAAAAATGCTAATAAAATGGTAAGTTCCCTTGAATCGGGATTGTTTATTGTGAAGAATTGAGATAAAAACCATTTAAAACATGTATATACAAAAAATTAATAATGAAATGATATATTTATATGAATTTTTTACATATAAACATAATATAGATTATGTACATAAAAAATAAATAAGAATAACATTTGGGTAGAGATAGAGAAAGAATAACACAAATGAAAAACGGAGATTTAGTAAGAAACCCTTACCACTTTAGAATAAAGTAACACCTTCATCCCCATTAAATTAATTAGAATCAAATAATAAATTTAATACCATGAAGAATAATAGATTCATTATATGTAACATCAATGATCAGTATACTTACACCACTCAAAAGAAATAGTGGAGCGTAAGGCATATCTCATGGAAATGAAAGTGAGTTAGAAAACCCCTTAAATTATGTCAGAATGAGTTCTTCACATGACCCTAATGTATTGCATAATTAAATTAAATATATTAATTAATTAATTAATGAAATTTTATTTATGAATTTTATTCCCTATTGTTTTATTATGTCCATTAATAGACTAATCAATGAATTATAGAGTTTAATTTCATCGATAGGGAGTATTCATTTTTTTGATTTTATGATCGATTTAGGTCGTTATATGTAATGAAGTTGTTGTAAAAATGGTATAATTATAATGAATTATTATTATATATAATTAATGAAAATAAATGAGTTTAATTTTTTTTATATTTTTTTTATTCTCTGATATGATGATTAATCATTAGATAACATGTTAATGATAATTGTTTAGATTATTTTTAGTGGTTTTAGATAACAAAAAACTTGTTTTGTTTCATAATTTAGTATCATAGAAATATGATAATTATATAACATAAAAAGGTTTTTAATATACATTCTAAAAACTATTTCAACCATTACATTGGTTTTATAAACATCTTTGAAGATGGTGAGGGAAAATAGAAACATGTCATCCTTGAAGGAGGTAAAACAACACTTCTTGGATGACGTTTCGATTTTTACAATAAAAGAGAGGGGAAGGGGTTTGATGATGGATTATTCAACTAAAATAATATAATTCCAATATATGTATGTTATTTTATTGATCAATATATTCTAATTATAGGAGGTTAGAGTGAAAAATAAATGAAATGAAGGTAAACAGAAAAGGAAGAAGATTTTTACCTCTTGAATTATCCTCCATGAGAACCTCTTTAAGGGGATTGGTTTCAGTATTTTGATATGAACAAGATATTATGGTAATGTGGGATTGTCTTAGGAATAGTATTGTTTTAAAATTTGACAATTATCAATGCTTGGAATGTGTGAGGATAAGGCTTGGTGATGGTGGTATTTATATAGGATGAGAGAGAAATGATTTTTCATTATTTTATATATTAGTTTATTATTTTGGATCAAAATATGAATATATTGAGAACTATATTTAAATATGTTAAAATAATTAATTTATTCTTGAGATTATGGTGCTTAAATCATTCATGACTCAAGGAATAGTGTATTTATCTTATAATGGATTTATACCGTAAATTACCTTATTTTACTATTCACAAAAAAACACATGTCTTTTTGAAAAATTCCAAAAATTCATCCAAACTATTTTATGATATTTATAATTCAAAAATGAACACAATTTTTATATTATATGTTTATAAATATGATATATTAAATTTTTAATTAAAATCATCATTTACTTGAAAATAAATAGATTTTAAAATTATGTTAGACTTTATAACACTTTGAAAATTAACTAAGGTCTCATAAAATTATACTAAAATCATAAGACAAAAAATATTAATTTAATTACACATTTTATTAGCATAAATATTATTTTAAATCCTTTTATTAATTATATTAATTTAATTAAATATTTATGACTTCAAAAATACAAACACTTAATTATTAATTTTTAAAATATTCCTTTACTTATACTTTGATTTAAATATATCATACCTTTATTTATAATATGTATGAATTTTATTAATAATTTCATAGGTGATATTAATATTCATTTGGTCATATTACTATTCATAATGGTAAAATCTCTTTTCTAAAGGGTCAAGTAACAAATTACAAGAAAAATTAAGTTGATCATAGCATACTCCAAAAAACATACATAGCGCCACTATGTATGCCCATTTTTCAAAATTCATTTCACAAAGGCAAAAAAATATGTTTACTACTAATCCCACAAGTGTGGTGGGAAGGTGGGTAAAAATAATGTTCAAAATTTCAGTAATTTTTTATAACTAATTCAAAAATAAATATGACTCCAATTATATAAATTAGATTAATATTTGTATAATTGATATATTATTACATTAAAAATCAATTTAAATCATGATAATTATTTAAATTAAAAAAATATTTTTTTAAATAATGTACAGTATTCGTATCTATTCTCAAAAAATGAAACATCTCGTAAAAATAAAAAAAATTCACCCAAAGTTAATTTTGAGAAAAAAAATTTATTTTACAAAACATTATATATTTATTTATAATTATGATTTATTAATTTGAAACCATTATAAATAGTTGTTATTACTGTTAATAATACTATTTTTAGCATCATGGTTATAAAAATCAAGTTTAAATAATTATAGTAACAATGTGTTGATTCATAGAGACTCAATTTTGTGTGCATTTCATTAAATATTAAATTTTTTTGTAAATCTTCAGGGGTGTTAAAAATTTTCACTATTTACATTCATTAAACAAACAAATTAACTTTTGGATTTCATTAGATGTCCAATTCAAGGGTCACATTCAGTTCAATTGACTTTATATATATATATATTGTTGATTTTGAAGGCTTATTGAATCAGTGATATTTATCTATTGCAGGTTATGATTGGATATGACCTCCCATGATCTTGATATTCAAACTTGGTTCCAGTCACCATCCCCAAGACAATTTGATATGGTCTTGGGTGTCACCGTTAGTATGCCACCAGTGAAGATTAGGCCCAATAGGTCAAGTTGTGATACAAAATCACCTAGGGGTAATTACCATAAAAAAGGCTAGTTGAGTATTAAAATGATCTTCACTTAGTGCAAGATGGGTTGTCCTAAGACTAACATCTGGCTAAGAACACCCTATGGATATGATTTGGATATATACATTCTATTTATGACTAATTTTAAAGTAATTAAATATACTAGTTAGATAACCTAAGAGGGTAATGACAGTGGATAATTAAAACATGGAGATTCATATTTTAATTTATATATTAATTGACATGTAACATGTGAGTTGGATTTCGGGGGCTTAGTTTTCAATGATTTATAACTTTTTTATATTTTAATAATTTTCATGGTAAATTGGGTATCTTATTTTTATCCATTTGATAATTAATAAACCAAAACGAATGTAATATAGGTTGAACTAAGAGGGATATATCTTGAATTAAAAAGATATGCAATCCAGAGTGATGGTTTCCTATATTAGGGAATCTTGATGTATACTTTTTCATAATTATCTTATGATTAAATTTGATCACCACTCATGTTAACTATTTTGGTTTTCAAGATGATTGAAACTACAAAAAACTAAAGATAATAGTGGATACGAAGGAAAATTCGGTGTGAGTATGGATCATCTACCAAATGATATGAGTTGAAAAAGAAATATTTTTTGATTGTGCATATTCATTTATCATGAATTATTAATAACACCATGAACCTTGTTGAATGTACAAAAACAAAACAAAATAAGTGAATGATGGTGTCTCATGGAAGATTATTTGAAAATTTGATAAAGGGATGAAGATTCAATTTTCATTGAGTGAAAAATATTATAAAAACACCCTTGTGAATGTCTCAAATAATCTACAAAATGGATTGTGTGAATAAAATGAGGGAATATATCAACACATTTTATAGTAAATATGATTCAATCATATATCATGATTATAGTAAAATATGTTCTTCCTATTTAATCCTATGACAGTATGACAGTCACATCATTTGAAATTATATCTTGATTTATGTTTATATTTTATATACCCTTGAGTTATTTTATTAGAAATGATGAAATTATTTTTTAGGATGAAATTTATTTAAATGGGAATATATAAAACCTCACGATTGAAAAAAATATTTTCCTTTAAATGATAAATATTTAAGTAGATTAATTCACATGTGACAAGTGTATCCTTATCATGAGGATTGTCGTAAATATATTTATAACCTAAAATACATAATAGTGTCCAACTCAATGGTGGATATCAAGGAAGCGTTGTTGAATTTTTTATTGATCTTCCAAAAACTCCTTTTGGGAATTTAAATATTTTTTATGTAGTAAAACACTGCATAGATAGTTTTTATAAACATGGAGGGGGTGAGGAACTCAATGATGAACTAGTGGATAAAAAATAAATACTGATAACAAGGTAAGAATATGATAATAATAAGAAACCAACATGAAACATATAAGGACTCGGCCTTAAAACATTACTTAATCCTGTATTTTAGTCAAGAATATACATTATTACAAAATTAGGATATTTTTTATTTTAATATTTTTGAGAATTAGGATACTTTACATACATAAAAAACCACATTCATATAATAAAATACTATTAAAAACATTTTCCACTATTTTTCAAAATAATTCCATAAAAGGTTAAAACATGATTTCATTGAAAAATTATCAAACATTTAACTTGGATTCCATATTTGTATTACACATCCTTATAGTCTATGAAAATAACATAAAATCATGGGATGAGCAAAAAATTATTATAAAGGGATATCATTATAAGGAAATAACACATTTGTCCATGAATACTTGTGACATGTGAAATCATTTTAAAAAGACATACCTGTCGCCCATGTAAAATTAGTTTCTGAAACATGATATTTTCACAAGATACAAAAATAATAATAAAATAAGTATTACCATAAAGGTATATTTTGTAATTACATTTATAATATTGTAACCCTCATGGCTGCCTTATAATTTGTAACCCTCAAGGCTACCTTACAATTTGTGTAACAATCGCTATTACACATGGAGTAACCATATGACTGACCTCCCACATACACATACTCAATTCCTTGGAGGTAGATATGGGTCCCACCCTTAATTAAAAACAATACCCAAGAACCAAAACATAATCTTACAACATTAATAATTTCATAAAAATATTTCTTATGAATTTTGTAAAATATAATGTTTTAAAGAGGTTTTAAAAGGAAAGTCCCTTATAAATGTCATATAATTGAAAGGGGATTTAATAAAGTTGATGAAATGTGTATATAATCTTTAAATAAAGAAAATTAAATCAAATTAAATATAATTTAATTATAATTCATCACACATACAATTTAAACACCACATAAATAATAAATTACATGGTTAACCCAAAGAATGGAAATCGGGTTAAGAATTCTCTTACACCAGGTTTGACATACTTAAACATGTCTAAACCTATGTTATAATTGTTAAAGTAGTGTTATTATTATATTAAATAAACATATTTATCTTTATAACAACATTTATCCCTTTAATTTTTAGTATTTTGTTCCTTCCATTGTTTTGGGAGCGTTCTTTATATGATTTCCATGATCTGTTCATGATGAATATTTTTGTCGATTGGATGTGAAACTATAAAATTGAATGTAAATGTATTTTAATATTTCAAGTACCATAAATTAATCAATTTATCATTTTGATGCTTGATATTAGGATGATTCATAAGTTAAAACATTAATGATGTTCATTTAGATCATTTTACTAGTTCATTGACAACAAAGACCTTATTTTGTTTTATAAATTAAAACCATGTGTACAAAATAATTACAGAACCATGGATGAGACATAATAAATATATTATAACCTTGTTCAACTATAATATTGGTTTCATGACCAGACGTTAAGGATGTAATGAAAATTTAAATTACATCGTCCATGATGTCTGATATTTGACATATCACAGACAATGTTTTTATTCCTTGAATAAGTGGGAGAGAAGAAGATGAATGATGCTGAATTTTACAGGAACATGAGAAAATCTTGAATATACATGATTTCTGGAGCTTCAATTCCTTTTAGGTAATATTATATGAAGAAATAATAAAAGAATAACAGAACTAAAAATAAAAAAATAGTTGAAAAATCCCTCACACAAATTCGGTAGTCTAATGGCTACACAACAGGGTTTTAGAAAACATTAAAAAGAGAAGGGATAAGGGTCACCCATCAAAAAATTAATTATAATACATAACAGATAAATAATAATGTGAAAATTTGAACATGTTATATAAACTTTATTCTATACCACATAAAAGAGAACTTGAGTGGAAAAAAGAAAGAAGTTCTGAATTTTCATACCTTGTAGAGTAACTCCTAGATAAGATAGTTCAGACGTTGGGGGCTTGAGGAAAAAATTGGAGGACAAATAGGGAGGTAAGGAGTCTAGATCATCATTGATGAGTAATTTTGAATGAAATTAATGAAGGAATGTTTTGGTATTTATAGAAAATGTAATGGAATATTTTAATAATATCCAAGGGACACCACATTAGTGGTATTTGCAAAATCATGGGCTTTACCATGGTATTTTCCAATGATATTATCCACATGGGACACCTCATAGATTATTTTACTTCAAAAAAATTTATTAGAATTATTATATCATTATTAAATCATTAATGATTTCATTAAACACATCGAAACTGAAAACTGTATTTATACTATTCATTGAAAAACCAATTGTTTCATAAAAAACCCAAAAATTTACCCTTCCAATTTTTGACGTGTAGAATTACAAAATGAACTCCATTTTTTGAAATTAATTTTCTAAACATTATTAATTTATTTTTTAAATAAAATCATACTTAATACAAAATTAACTATTTTAATTCTATAACAACTTTTATATAACATTGAAAAATTAACCAGGATTTCATTATCTTAAATCCTTAAGAAAATAAAGTAATAATATAATTTACTATTAATTAGGGTCATATTAATATTGATATTACTATTAATAAGGGTATCATAGAATTCATTAGAAAACAAGTTGGTTTCATCAGGCTCCAAATAACTTACTAATCACAATTGTAGATGACCTTTTTTTCAAATTCAAAACATAGAAGTAGTAAAATTGTTCTTAAAGGATAGTTATAATTAACCACATGAAACAAAGTTTCATGCATTTCAATTTATTTTTAGAAAACCTTAGCATGTTACGTTCTCCCCCACCTTCTAGAAATTATTTCCTCGCAATTCTATTTACTTATTAAACATGAGAGGGTACTTTTCCCCTATAGAATTTTTAGACTCCCATGTTTCTTCTTTTACCATGGGGTTTCTCCAAAAGAAACATTTACCTTATGTATTACATTATTTTTCAAGACATGTTCCCCATGATCAAGAATCTGAACTAGTTTCTCTTCATAAGAAATGTTCTCTTCCAACTAAACTGATTATGAGCTCAAAACATGTGTTAAATTTGGAACATACTTTCTCAACATCGAAACATGAAATAAAAATTGTGCACCTGAGAAAAACTCAGAAGAAAATATACGCAGTATACAACTTGTGAAACTTCCTCGAGGATTTTATATGGACCGATGAACCAGGGTCTTATCTTCCCTTTCATACCAAAATGAATCACACTTTTCCAATGAGATATTTTAATGAAAATATGTTCACTTACCTCGAATGAAAATTATTTCATTTTGTTATCTACATAACTTTTCTTCCTTTTATATGTTGTCTTCATGTTCTCCTATATCATCTTCACTTTCTCAACCACTTACCTACAAATTCTGGTCCAATCAACTTCCTTTCCCCGACATCACCCCAAAAATCTAGAGTTTCACACTACTTCTAATTCAATGCTTCAAATGGTTCGATCTGAATACTGTAATGAAATCAATAATTATAAGAAAACTCACCCAAAGATATAGGTTGATCCCAACATCACGGGTTTTCCATTGAACAAGCTCGAAGCATATCCTCCAAATTCAGAATCGTTCGTTCTGACCGCCCATCTAATTAAGGATTAAAAGATGTATTGAAATTTAATTCTATTACCAACAACTTATGAGGGCCTTTACAAAAAATAGAAGTGAACTTCACATCCTGATCAAATACAATAGAAATATGAACTCCATGTAACATGAATATTTCGTTGAGGTACACTCAAGGAATATATCCCAAATTCATTTTATCTCAAATAGAAATAAAATTGGCATATTTTTTCAGTCTATCAACAATGACCTAAATTGCATTGTTACCTAAACAAGTCTTAGGTTTTCCCACCCCAATGTCCATGGATTTATTATACCATTTCCACTCTATATCCAAAAAATGATGATGTATCCGCTTTATTAACTTCCTCTCTACTTAGAAAACGAAACGTATTCTGGGGTAGCAATATGATGGTGTCTCACAGATGGCAGGAGGGGGATATGGTGGCGGATTATATGGCATCCATGGCTTCCTCAGATCAAAGGATAATATATTTCGTTTTCTTGTGTACATTTCCTAAGGAAGGGATGAAATTTTTTTCCAATGATGCTATGGGTTTGCACTACTTTCGACCACCTTCTGTGTTTTTTGTGTTTCTTTTGTATTATGGATTTTATTCCAATAAAAATGGTAGTTTTTAGTCAGGTCTCTGTACATCGTAGTACTTCCAGGATGAACAGAAAATGGAAAAATATGATCTTCACAGAACTAATATTTCTTCAACTAAGAATCACTAAGAAAACACAAACTTTTTACAAATATTAAAACACAATCTATATCAAGTTTAAATTCTGGAAGCTTACCCATTTTAACCAATTCTTCCTTTTTCTAACTCTCAGTCTTCTTTTTAAACTTTCTTTTTACTACCTGATAATGATGACTGCTCTGAAACATGAAACAAAACATATGTATTCCCTACCCCAACAACATCTAAGCCAAAATTAATCAAATAATTAATTAGTGGATCGTGTTCCAAATGCAACATGGTTAATGATGCATGATGTTTTCGACTAAAGACATCCACCACTTTGTTTCTCTTCATGGATGATAATGGTTCATAAAATCATAATCCTTTATCAGTTCAATCCATGTTCTCTACCTCATGTTTAATTACTTATGAGTGAATATATACTTCAAACTTTTATGGTCAGTATATATTTTATATTTGGCTCCATATAAATGATGTCTCCAAATTTTCAAAGAAAAAACTACAGCATCCAATTCCGAATCACGTGTGGGATAAATTAACTCATAGGGTTTTAGTTGTCTTGATGCATAAGAAATTACATTTTCATTCTACATCAAAACACAACTGAGACCCTTCATAGAAGCATAAATGTAGATGAAAAACTCACCATTATGGGAAGGCAAGGCCAAAACTAGAGCATTCACCAATCTCTTCTTCAATTCCTCAAAAAAAACATCACATTCTTATATCCAAATAAATTTAAGCCCTTTTCATTTTAACTTTATTAGCATGCTATATAACCATTAAATTCTTTTAACAATCTTCCTGTAACAACCTGTTAATCAAATAAAACTACGAATCTCTGTAACATTTGTGGTTCTTATACATTCATCAACCACTCCTGTTCTGGGAGGATCAGCTATTATTCAATTATTATTTACAATGTTCCCTAGAAAAGAAATCTGTTGTAATAAAAGATCACACTTTATGAATTTTGAATAGAGTTTCATTTCCTTTAATGTTTTTAAAATAGCTCTTATATATATTATATTCTCTTCTTTACTCATAGAAAAAATCAGAATGTCATCAACTGACAGAACCACAAAAATATCCACGAACACATGAAATATTATATTCATAGGATCCATGAATACATAAGGTGTATTAGTTAACCCAAACAACATAACAAAAAATTAATAATGCTCATTTATAATATGAAAGGTTGTTTTCAGGATGTCATAATCCTTCACCTTCAGCTGATAGTATCCTGAACTCAAGTCAGTCATGGAAAAGTACTGAGATCCCTAGAGCTGATCAAAAAAAGTCATCGATGTTGGGAAAATGATACATATTTTTAACTCTGATGTCATTCAAAGCTCTATAATCAATGCAAATTCTTATGTAACTATGTTTCTATTTCATGAAAAAAAAGAGAAGCTCTATATGGTGATGTTCTAGGACAAATGTGGCCTTTATCAAGAAAATCCAAAAACTATTTTTTCAATTTATAATGTTCTATTTGAGCCATATGATATGGTGGTTTTGAAATTGGCTTATCATAATGAACTATGTCAATTGTTAAGTGGAATTCTTGATCTGTTAAGACACTAGGTAACTCATCAAGAAAAACAACCAGGTATTTATTTACCACTAGGACATCATTAATCTTAACAGTTCCCTTCTTTTTAAAAATATGGGAAAGATAACATTCATTTTAATATTTACATAGTTTCTCAGCTTTCGGATATGTTATCAATTTTATGGGTTCATTCTTGTATAATAATTGAAACTACTTTTGAAAAAGAACTTCTTTATCTATACAACCAATCTTAGCATGATAAAAAAAATACAATCCATTCCCTGAATAAAATCAAACTCATCTAAGGTTAAAACAACATGGTTTTTAGGTAAATTCTTTCCACTTACCACAATATACAGATTCTTATAATTCATTGTTGTTATAATATTTTCCCATTGAGTTTTAACAACAAGTTCTAGTTTCATTTTTTGAGGTTATATTTCCAATTTACTAGAAAATTTCTTAGAGATGAAGGAATTTTTATACCCCATATCGAAAAAAACATGGGAAAATCTGAGTAAAAGAATAATGTACAAGATGAAACTTTATTGGATGGGCCGACATCTACTGACATATTTGAAAAGGATCTCGCTACACCTTTCTCCTTATATTCTGGCTTATTTGAATCTTTCAGATCTCTCTTTGGGATGGAAATTTCATAATGGCTCGTCTCACTGCATTTAAAACACATAATAGTTTTCTAATCAGGATTACTCTTAGGATCATTTTCATTACAATCTCGGGCCATATGTCCAAACTTACCACATCGAAAACACTTCCCAGTTTTGGTAACACATTCCCCCAGGTGCTTCTTTCAAAACTTTTCCCAAACAAGAAACTATATTTTCTTACCATCATATTTTTTTAGTTGATTCCTAACCATAACTTTCCATCTTGATCTCTTCTTTTCATTGTTTCCAAAATTTACATGATCATCAGCAATCTCTATCTATACCCTCATAGCACATCTGACAAGTTTCTCATAACTTTTGAATTCATAGGTGTCCAACGCCCTTCGATACCTTGGCTTCAATGCTCAGTAAAAGATGTTGATTTTTTATCAAGATCCAGAATAAGATTTCCATCATACCTCACCAGTCGGGAAACGTTTACATCATACACATCCACTGAATCTTTCTCTTATTTCTTCAATTCAAATAATTTCTTCTATATCCTAAGTCTCATCACCTTAGAAAAGTATTTTTCAAGAAAAGTCTTTTAAATTCATCCCACTCTAAGGCATAAATATCTTCTCTATCCCTAATATTCATTACTAGTGACCACCACTGATCAACTTCACCATCAAAATGATAAATGGTATGACTTAAATTTTTATTATCTAAACATCCCATAACATCAAATATCTTTTCAAAGGATTTAATCATTCCTTCTACTACTACTGGGTCAGAGGATCCATTCAAAACAGGATGATGTTGTATCATAAAATGTCCCACTATTGTCATGTTCCATTATGGTGCCTCTAGTTGTCCTCTTACAGGGATTCCACCACCATTTATTGTCTGTGTAAGATGAACCATTTCTATATCAAACTTCTCGATTCCAATCCCTACCATTTTGGGCTAGTGATTCAGAAGGATGTCATTCTCTCAGTGCCTCTCCTCTTCAGCTTCACAGTTTCTTCTGCAGACCACCATTCTGAAATAACATATCTTAGTTTATAAAACAAGGTAATATTTAAATTTTATATCATATAAAATTTACCATAGAGTAAAAAAACCATTTTTGATGATATATTAACATCATCATAACCCCTAATGTTATCTAAACCATCCACTAATACCAATTATACAACCCTGGCCTTAAAATGTTACTTAATCTTGAATTTTAGTCAAGAATATACATTTTTACACATTGAGGATATTTTGGTTTTCAAAATTCTATAGAATTATGATACCTTATATACATAACATACCACATTCATAAAAGAAGATACTACAAAAAATAGTTTCCATTTTTTTCAAAATACAAAATATTAAAGCTTAAAAAAGATTTCTTTGAAAAATCATCAAATATTTAAAATGGTTTCTCTATTTGTCATACTCGTCTTTATAACCAGTTAAATTCATTTAAAAACATAGGAGGGGAACAAAAATCTCAGTAAGGGAAATAAAAAGAATGAAAGAATGCATTATTCCTTGAATACTTGTGATGTGTGAAATCATTTTCAAAAGACCTACTTGTCAACCATATAAACTCACTTCGTAAAACATGAGATTCCCACAAGATACACACAAAACATAATAACATAAATATAACCATAAAGTTATGTTGTGGAATTACATAATTAATATTATAACCCTCATAGCTACCTTATAATTTGTAACCCTCACGGCTACCTTACAATTTGTGTAACCATCGCAGTTACACATGGAGTAACCACAGGGCCAACCTCCAACTAACACATAATCAATGCATTGGAGGAAGATATAGGTCCCACTCTTCATAATATAAAATTCCAAAAAAACCATAACATAATCATGCAACATGAATAATTTCAAAAAAATATTTCTTTTGAATTTTGTAAAATATAAATTTTAAAAGAGGTTTTAAAATGAATGTCCCTTATAAATATCATATAATGGATGGGGTTTGACTTTCATAAACATTGTTAAACAAATTTTATAACGGTTAAAATAGTGTTATTATTATCTTAAAGAAACATTTTCATCTCTATAACTTCTTATATTATTATTTTATTACATTATTTAACCTATTAATTATTAGTATTTTGTTTCTTCCATTGATTTGGGAGTGTTCTTTATATGATTTCCATGATCGGTTCATAATTGATGTTCTTGTCGATTAAATGAGAAACTATAGAATTGGAATGAAAAGGTATGTTAATAATTTTAGTACCATATATTATTCCACATATCATTTTTATGTATTATATGAGGATGTTTCATAGGATAAAACATTAATGATGTTCATTTAGATCATGTTAGTGGTTCTTTGAAAACAACGACCTCATTTTCTTATAAATTAAAACAGTGAGAAAAAAATAATGGCCGAACCATGGATGAGACATAATACATATATTTTAACCTGTTTCAACCATAAAAATTGTTTCATGACCATAATTGAAGGAATTAATGAAAATTGAAATTACATCGTCCATGATGTCGGTTATTCGACACATCAGAGACAATGATTTAGTTCCTTGAATAAGTGGGAGAGGAGAAGAATAATGATGATAAATATTCCATGAACATGAGAACATACAGAATATAAATGATTTCTTGGGCTTCCATTCCTACTGGGTTATAGGTGATTCGGAAATAATAAGAAAATAATGGAACTCAAAATAAAAGAATAGTTGAGAAATCCATTACAGAAATTCTACTGCCTAACGGCTTTGCAACATCATTTTAGAAAACATTAAAAAGATAGGGAACAAGGTTAACCCATAAAAAATGAATTATAATAAAAATTAAAGAAATAATAATATAAAAAGTATAACTAGGTATGGATTCTTGAATTCTATAGCACATAAAAGTGAACTTTAATAGAAAAAGAAATAATTCGAGAATTTTCTTACCTGGTAGATTACGTCCTAGAACATGAAGGTTGTAACCTTAGTGGCTTAAGAAAAACTAGAGAGGACTACTAGGGCGGTAAATTTTCTCGATCTTTATTGATGAGGAATTTGGAATGAATTTAATGAATGAATGGGTTGGTATTTATATCAAAAGTGAGGGGTTATTTTAATTATTTTCAAGGGACACCTCATTAGTGTTATTTGCATAACCCTGGGCTTGCCCATGGTATTTTCCCATAGTATTATCCATTGGGGAAAAATCATAACTTTTTTTATTAAACATAAGTCGACCAAAATTATTATATGATTATTGCATCATTAATGAATCTATTAAACATACCGAACTCAATACTGTATTTTTACTATTCACCAAAAAATCAACTATTTAAAAAAAACACAAAAATATTTCCCTTTCCATTTTTAGACCTTTACTATTCAAAAATGAACTCAATTTTTAGAAAATAAGTTTCTATGTATTATTAATTAAATTTTTAAATAAAATCATACTTAATTCAAAAATTAATATTTTTAATTCTATAACGGCTTTTATATCAGAATAAAAAATTAACAGGACGTCATTATCTTTAATCATTAAGAAAATAAAATAATAATATAATTTACTATTCATTAGGGTCATTTTACTATTCATATTTATATTCATATGGTTATTCTACTATTCAGGAAAAAAAAGTCGGTTTCATGATACTCCAAATAACATACTGATCAGAATTATAGTTGACTATTTTTTAAAATTCAAAACATAGAAGTAGTAAAATTATGTTTAAAGGATAGATATAATTATCTAGTTAAAACCAAGTTTCATGAATTTAAATTTCTTTTTACAAATTCATGGGGTGTTATGGTACATGCCTATATTTGGGTCGATCCACTCATCTACTACCTATCATTGATCTCATATAATTAAGATCATTTCACAACCTCATTTAGTGGATACACAGCCTCTTGGGTCACACACCTCTCTCAACAAAAATAGTGAGAACCTATGTTTTAAATTTATTTCAATACATAAATAATCTCAAAAAAGTGAAATTATCACCAAATCAAATCACTCTAGGAAATATTCTCTTCTTGATCTAAGTGATCATTGAGAGATATTTAAACACACTACCACTATCAGAGACTCTCTCAAGATACTAGAGAAAATAAGATGATAAAAATTAAGGTTAATGAGTGATGAGAACATCCTTTGTGTGGTCAATCTCAAACTTCATAACATACACAGTCATTTTACATTAAAATAAATGAAGAATGATAATGATCGACATGACATAGGGATATCTAGTTAGTGTTGAGGTTTCACATCCTTGAACTATACTTGAATGGTTTTCATTCATTTATAAAATTTCAAGATCAGAACATATTGATGAGGAATAACTATCACAACAATGTATTTAATATATAGAAATAGAGTTATAGTGTATGGAACTATGGAAAATAAAAACTATAGAGTCCCTTCTCAGGGGTGGGGGGACTTACACACTACATCTCATTTTTGAGAATAGTTCATAAAAAAGATAAATACAACTACTCTTATAAAAAAATATTATCATTAAAATATATTAGGAAATTAATTATCCATGTTGTATGTCTTTATGTGGTCGTCACCAAACCTTAGTGATAACATAGTGAAAGAAGGCCACCTCTTTCCACCAAACACACTTCACGTTGAGCTTTTTCAATGCCAAATAATGTACATGATCCCATAGCCCAATTTTATTTACGCATAAAACTTAACTATCCTGGTAGATATAATCTATAATTCCATATGTCACCGTATTATTTTCCATTACATTTTCCAAGTCCAGACACAGAAAAATTAATGGTTGGACAACACTCGATTAATGTTAATGAGATATTTATTCATATTTTTAATAAAATTACTATTCTATATAATTATATACATTAAAATATTTATTATTATTACTATTTTTTATATAATGGTTTGTATAAATATTTAAATAAATATTTATATTTTAGAATATCAGGGGGAATCTGTGGGAGGTTTTGACATCAAGTTCTCTAGTTTTTTCATCATTTGGAAAAGATCCAATCATGCTCAAGATTCGTGAATCAACGTACAGGCTTCATCCCAAATGCACGATATAATTTTTGGAGGAGGGTTTCATATTCAATACTTCGATATATTATTCATTTTCAATGTCTTTAATTGTTTACTGATGTCTCCACATTTGGTGTCTGGTGTTGCAATGATACTGGTAAAGCTCGATTGTATTCTCCATTAACTGGTCAAGATTATTATATTTAACAACCCTAAATTGAGTCAATAGAAAGCTTCAGTATCATTATGTAATTAAAATAGTGAAAACACTTGTTGTGGCTCATTGGTATTTTAGAGACATATATTAGTGATGTTTTATATCATTTTCATTCATCTCACTAAAATGGGATTCTTCATCCATGGATTCTTCATTTCCATTATGAATTCTTCAATATAATAATAAACACACTCTTATTCATTTCTTATTTTTGATCAATGGTATCCATAATTTTATTCCATTCTGTGAGAATGATGTAGTATTTTACTTGATTTATGACTGATGGAAGGTGTTCATGGTACAAATTGATTTTTAGGTCATATGGTCGATCATCATATCCATTTGGAAGGACAATGGTGTTCAGGTCAATCCATAATGGGGTTGATTGATCTATTGGTAGCTGTACTGTCTCTATATTGGTTTCAAAAATCCTTTATTACTTTTTCAATTTTCTAATCCAAGATGAATTGTAGTCAAACTGTAATTTTTTCCCTACTCTGCATTCCCACGATAACATGGATTTTGAATGCGTAGTTGAACCAACCAAAGCTTGGTCACTTCAGGATCTTGCCACATATTCAATGTAGATCATAACACCAAAAATTCTAAAAATAAATTATAATAAATTATTCCAATTCCAAACCAAAATTCCGGAAAAAATTATTTGATTAAAATAGTGGATATATTAAAATTAATACTTTAATGAAATTGTAGGATTTGTATCGACAACTATACATCCAAAATATCAAATATCAAAATATAATAATCAATTCCTAACTTAAATTTTCATCTATAAATATTAAAAAATGAGATAATGATATAATAAACATTGAAATCAAATCCTTGTTAAATAATATTTGAGAATAAACATATTTTCAATGAATGTTACAAAAAATTCCTTTTCAAAATTTATATTACAATTAAATAACCGAACAGTGAACATTTATCAGTGAAAAAACATCACTTTTAAAAATATTTTCAAGGAAAATGTAATTGGTCCAAATAAATTCCAAGCAAATGAAAACACTATTACAGGATAAATATTATATTAAAAAATAAATTAATTTCTCAAAAACAAATGTGGAATATTATGATAAAATAACACCATGTAAAATTCCCCCACACATAATCAATGACACACTTTGGAAATTAAATTCATTAAAATTATTTATTTATAGCTACTCGAAATAAAAAATTTATGGTCGTCCTACATAGTTTAAAGTTAATATTCCCAAATAAAACAATGTCATCAAATCATCCATTTCTAAAAAAAGATTCCCCCTATATTAATTTTTACACTTCCCAACATCAAATCAAGATGAAATTCTAGTTTTAGGATTATGACAGAGAGAGACCCATGTTGAATTGAACATATAACAAGAGGAATAAACAAATTTCACTCCCTCCAAGGTTTCTCAAAAAAATCCTCATTCTATTTTTTGGATACAAATAAAATGGATTTATTATAAATCAAATTTCTCACTACTTATTTTGGTTCAATATTACTCTCACCTTAATGATCACATTTTTAGCTTAGTCTCTTTTTTTGAATTTTAGCCATCCAAAATTGTTTAGATAATATTGTGGATGTAACTACTTAAAATTGGATTTATTTATGGAAACACAAACAATGACCTCATCTTGGAGACTCTATATGGTATATTTATTGCTTATTTTACTCTAGATTAAAATCATTTATATTACTCTAATATTAGGGAGCTTTTATGGGGTTCTATTTCACCAAGGATAATTAATTTGGTTAATGTTCAAATTCAATCATGTTTATCTTATAGTTACAATTTCATAGGAAAATTACCTTTCAAACATTACATTGTTAGTTTTTAATAATTTCAATAAAGATAGTGAAAAAATCACTCAACAATAACTTAATACTAAAAAATTCAGACTTAGGGAAATCCCTCAAAATGATCTTGAAATTTTCCCGGGGGAAGAACACATTGAACTATTATTTTCCTGACAAAGAGACAAACAAGACATATATTTACTCAAAAAAAAGATTGATTATATATACAGACATACAGGCGTTCTTAAATAAATTTGGGGTTTTAATTTTTATATAATTGAATCATAGATTAGGAACATAAAAATTCCCCACTCTGTCCCAATTAAAAATCAAAATTGTCCCCAATTTTGAATCCAAATATGGGAGTACGTTTTTTTCAAAAGAAATATTCAATTCAGTAGTTCATGAATTTTTTAGGGTGTTTCATGAATGTTCAAAATAGTAAAATTTCTGCACATCCAATAAAATTTAAAAAACAATGATATAACATTTATATTTTATTATAAATTTAAATAATTTTATGATTTTTATGTACAATTAATAATTTTCAATTTAGTTTAAATAGATTCATAATGAACAATGAAGAAGTTGATTTTTGAATGTAGAATATGATGAGGGTGATATCCCTATTTGAATTTCAATTGAAATTAATTTTTCAACATTTTTGATTTAAGAAAGCTATAAAACATACTATAAATGTATATTGATTTTTTTTTCAAAAACATAAACGTAAATTACTCTAAACATTGTTCACAAGAACAAAAACATAACATAAATTAATAATTAAAACTAACACTCACCATGTGTTGAATATCGTCATAATTTATTTTTAACAAGATATATCCTCCATGTTTTTTATTTCCTTTAAATCCAAAGATACTCATTTAAGGATTCTAAAATATGTAATAAAAAATAATACATGAATTGAATTATTAAATTTCAAAGTTTAATGAAGTCCAAGATTGAGTTATCTTTTTTTATCTAAATTTTTTCAATGTGAAGCTCCTTATATTCTTTATTAGTTTCCACATCGATCCACTGCCATTTTATTTACCTATAAGAAAAATCACATATTTAAAAAAACTAATATAATTAAAATGAAATAGATAAAAATATCAAATTTAATAATGGAATTACCCCCCCCCCCCAAGGGTGATGTTTTTTTACTATCAACAACATAACATCCCATAGATCAACCCCAGTCTGATGGATGTTGTGGCCTCTTACTTATGAACCATGACATATTCTTCTTCCAAATTTAGATATCAAATTTTTTTAGAGTAACCCTTGTAATGATTCATTACTGAGGTCCTAATATTATTTAGTGGACCACTTTTGGATTTTTTAAATAAAAATAATATTATAGGGGTACTTTCCCTCTTCATCATATTTATAGTTTGAGTGCACAAGTTGTGGGAATTACACTCTTGGATGTGACATTTTCTCTGATTCCATCAAATTCTAGAATTATTTTTTTTAGAAAAACAATAATGTGTCAACATACTCCTTTAAAACCATGAAAGGTTCCAATAAATTATATTCATCAATGGAAGCACTAAATTTGAATTTTTCAACAAAAAAATAGCTGTTCCAATAGTTATTCAATAAATATGGCCTCATGTTTCTATTGAATCTCTAGAAAATCACAAATATGAATAGAAACCAAATTATCTATAATATTTGGAACTGTATTAAAATCTAATTAAATTTCATAAAATTCAAATAGAAACACATATTCTTCCATAAAATTGTTATATCTCAACATCAATATAATTTATTCTTCTTCATTATGGAAGATTGGTATGGGGAGTTTGCCCTGGGTAGGAATGATGAATTTAACCTCCTCCAACCTCTCTTCAAAACACATCACTTAATTTTTAGTGTCTTCTATAGAGAAGAATAAGATGTTTTGTGCTAGATCTACCTATTCTATTATATGAAAATTATTATATAGATTATTATATTAAAATTCAATGTAATTAAGATTTGATAAAAAAAGGATCCTGACAACGATGTCCAGCTTCTTTAGGATCAGCATAACCCACTTCCATACAACCCTTGAGAAAATTATTAGTGTGTGGATATTGATATTATTGTAGAGGATTAAAGGGAATTTTATACTTAAAAATTGAAAAATTCAACTCCATTTCTCTTTTACTTTTTATTTTCTCTTTTTAAAAGTTTCTATTATAAAATTTTTTCGAGTAGGTTTCAGCAGTGCATAATTTTTTTTTGATTTCCTCTAATCATACCCATAACTTTTTGAATCATTTTAATATTTTAGTCATGGAAAAAATTTCATCATTATTAATTTATATATATTATTATTCTTGAACCCAAAATTTTAATGTGGAAAAAGAATACAATATCTATTTATTAGATAAAAAACATCATCGAATAAGAATCATTGTAGTTCATAAACGTTGTATGTTTTTTTAAATTAAAGAAATAGAGGAAAACATTTGATAAATATTATTCTTCCATGAAAATGAAACCAGTTTATGAGAATTTCCTTGTCACAAAGACATCTATAAATACATTTATAACCCTATATATAGAATAATGGCTAACTCAGGGGTTTATCTTTAGGAATTAGTGTTGAATTTCCAAATGGTCTACCTTCAAATGTTGATTGTTTTTTTAAATATTTTGAAACCAATAAAACCTTGAACAAGTAATGTTAGAAAACATTGAGAGATTATATAATAGTGTTATGAACTATTTGATAAATAAAAAATATATAAAATAATACAATAAAGGATAATAACAATAATTCAGCAAGAAACTAGTCCAGATTCAAGTTGATCCACACATTTACAACCTATCATACATCTCAAATTAACTAGAACATTTTATAAACTCACTTAGAGGATGCATGATCACTTGAGTCATAGACTTATCTCACCCAAAATGGTGAGAACCTATGTTTTTAATTTATTCTAATACATAAATAATCTTCGAAAATTGAAATTATCACTTATTCAAATAACTCCATCCAATAATATCTTCATGATAAAAGTGATCTTAAAAAAATCATTAATCTTATATCTATTATCAGACACTCTATCATGAATCCAAATAAAATAAAGGAATAATAATGAATGGGAATGGGTGAAAAAAATATTCTTTCAATTTTTATGTCCATGCTTCACCCCTTTCAATGTCATTTTCATCACTGAGTAATATGAAGGGATGATGATTGGTATCTCATGAGGATCTCCAAGATATATTGGGGTTTTACTTCAAAGAACTGAATATGAAATTTATCTATATTTTTCTGATGTTTTGAGATCACAAAAAATGTGGCTGAAGTATCATAACAAACATGTATTTATAAGAAAATAATTGAGCTATAGTATAAGGAACAAGGGAAAAGAAAAACTACAGACTCTCATCTCAAGGGGTGGAAAATTACACACTAAGTCCCATCACTAAGAATAACCCATAAAATAGAGGAAACCACCTCCAATTATATAAAAAAATTGACATTCTAAAATAAAATGCTATGAATTATATGTGTGGAACATCATTATGTGCTCATCACCAAAATTCAGTAAACTCCCAATGAAAGCAGCCAACCTATCATCACTAAGAATTATTCTTTTAAAACATTTTCCTTTCCAAATAGTGTATATAATCCCACATACCAATTTTCTTTGTGAAAAAATATCCACTACCTTCATAGCTAGAATAAAAAATTACTCATGTTTCTATCTCATTTTTTTTATGTTTTCCAAGTTCAGACACATAAAAAGAAATGGTGATATCTCACTCGTTTGATGTTAAAAAAATATTTATTCATATTTTTAAAAATAATTTCACTTATTATATTTTTATATTTTTATAAAAAACAAATCATTATTATTGTTATTTATATAATTATGTAATTAAATAAATATATATATATATATATTAATGTCCAGGTTCATCTGTGGTAGGTTTAGGCATCGGGTTCTCTCACTACAACAAATTGGACCAATATAGACCATCCAGATCACTTGTTAATGGGAATTAGAAACCACCATCCAGCTGCATTTGGTTGGTGTGGCTAAACAATCGCTAAAGAGAATTATTGGTCTCCAAATGTGATATCTCTAGGCACTCCACTAATGAACATGTTTTGAATTGATAATGACATAGAAATATAAATGAGGAAGGAAAAACCAAATGTTTTCTATAATTATCTCAAAAAATAAAATCATTAGAAATCGCCATAGGCGGTATCTAACTTAGAGAAATGTTCATTAAAAAAATTTCAATTTAACAACCCCAAATAACCAAAATAAAAAAACAGACATAAAAAATAAAACATAAAACATAAAACATAATCATCCTAAAAAACCAATTGATCTAAATAGCTACAGATCCCTTCCAGTCTTATGTCTCAATCACCCTACAGATAAGATAAAAAATAAACAAAAAATTTATACATTTAACATTAATCATATTTATTTAGTAAATATATATATACATCTAGTATAATAAAAATAGTTTATATGTTCTTACATATATAATTAATAATAAATACATAAATGAGAAAACTTTACTCTCAAATATCTATTTATAACATTTATTTATTAAAATGGATTTTAAAAGAAAAAAACAAGTTTACCTTAAAATGATCAATCTGTGCATCAGATTGACATGTGGTAGATTAAAATCTCATTTGATTTGAGGAATTTTATCCATGATTTTTTTGTCAATCATAAGTCGTTTTCCCTTTTTGACCCTACTATCAGTGATATTTCATTTTAATAACACTAGATAATGATACCCGGAGTTTTTTATCAAACCATGATAGAAGAGTATCTGATGGATGCAGTTTTGATTATAAAAGATCAAAAATGGATTGATGAATGATATAATACAATTTTAGGTCAATCCATGTTAGTTTCTTTGGTATTGACCACTTTTATGGGCTTTTTAACTAAATTCAAAATCTAGGGGATTAAAATTACTTTTGATCATGTTGAGAAATTTAGGTATTTGTTCCATGTTCAAATTCTTTGTATATATCATAAATGACATTTATATAATTTTATTCATATTTTATGTAAATCAAAGATTATTTGGTCAATTTTTTCCCCTACACACATTATTTTCCCATTATTACAAAAATGATAATAAATGTGAAAAATAAATTTTTCTTGTACTCACCAATAAAAATATTATAATGAATCAAATTTGATTCTAATAGATCAAATATAGTTCGAGGATTTTTTTTATAGATTGGCACATCAATTAGAATCCATTTTCTCACTTCGACTTTCAGATAAAATATATGTCATTTTAATAATAGAATACAACATTACCCATTTTTCTCTATCATATTGGGCCAAAAAATCATCTGATGGATGTGGAATTTATTCCCACAGATCAAAAATGGACTTTTTTTAATTCTCCCATGATTTCATTTCAATTTAGGTGTTTTTTTGGGTACCGACCCCTTTTACCTATTTTTTCAATTAAATCCAAATCTGAGAGTCAAACACCACATTTGTTCAAACCAATAAATTTTGGTATTTAATTCACATGTTGATGAAACCTATATAATTTAAATGAATTAAATATCATTTCTCTAATATTTCTTGTCAATGGAAACTCATTTAGTCGACTATGACACCTATACACATGATGTTCCCATAATTACAAAAATGGTTATCAATGTGAAAGTTAACTTTTAATTTTATTGACCAATATGAACATCAATTTGACATATGGTTGACTCTAACATATCACATATGATTCTAGAAATGTTATCCTAGATTCTCACATCAATAAAAATTTGTTTGCTCATATTTTTTCCTTCTAAAGTGAGATATGTCATTTTAATAACACAAGACAATGTTACCCTTCATTTTCACTCATACTAGATGAGACTAAAATATGATGGATATATCACTGATTCCTACTGATAAATAGTCGAATGTTTATTGGTCTCTTAATGTTTTATTGCAATCTAAGTGTTTTTTCTTTATATAGTGACCTGTTTTACATGGTTTTTCAAATCTGAGGGATGATTTCCATTTTTTATCATTCTGAGAAATTCGTGTATGAAATCCACATGAAGATGATTATTAAAAAATTTAAATGAATTAAACCTAATTTCATTATATTTCTTGTTAATCATAGCTTCTTTATTACGTTTTTACCCTTACACACATGGGTCCCCAATAATTAAAAAAATGTTAATAAATATGAAATGTGATTATAATTCTACAAAAAATATGGAAATCATATTTATTTAATATAAATTCCAAAATATAAAATATTATTTGAGTAATTTTCTCCATCATTTCATGTCAATCATAAGTTGTTTTGTCATTTTAACCATTTAATTGGAGATGGTAAATTTTAAACACTAGAAAACAATACACATTGGTCTAATATTATTGATTGTATAGGTGTGTTTCTCACAGGCCTGACTAGCTGCTATGCAGCCTTCTGGAAGGATATTTATTATTCAGGGTCGGTTTAAGGGAACATGAAATATTAATAATAAATAAAAACCTATTGTTGACACTAGAGTGGGGCCTTCTATTGTTGGAGGTTTTATTCTGGTATCCTTTACATTATAATGTGCTTTATTTTATTTTGGTACATCTGATTCATTTATTTTAAAAGAAATGATACAACTTACTGAGTATAATGTGGGTGTTTCATCTTCACATATGACTTTTAATACTTCTTAAAGAAAGGGAATTTAATAGACCCAAAAGTATTTATCTTATGCTCTACTAGTCTATGTTGTATGGATAGGGTGTAAAAAATGAATATTCTACAAAAAGATGAATACCCAACTAATCATATAAAAAATTATCCTAAGGGGAAGAAATATTTAAATATTGATAAATTAATCAATAATGTGGAATTTATGTGTAAAATATTGATTGATTTAGTTGATGAAGATGCCCTCCATCTAATAAAGAAGTCACAACTCCCTTTCAATACCAAAGGGAAGAGTAAATATATCCCTTAAAATGATATGGATACATCTAAATGCACTAATTTTTATGTCAAAATAAGCTATGTGGAGGTGTTTTAGACTTTAGGGAAAAATAAAGAGGCACCTAATGTCTCAACAGATTATAAGATAATTGAAAATATTAGTATTAAGGATAAAAGAACTCAAATTGGTACCAAAGATGTGACATAATTTTTACACCGGATATTAGAAACAAATAGCAATATTAAGGGATCTATGGCTTGAAACAAGCCACACTGAATTGGAATAAATTCAAAATCCATACATCCTAAGAATTAATGTTATTTTTTTGGAATTTTCATGGACTGGCTGACTAATTAAAAAATATTACTCTCAAAAATCTCATTCTAAACCACAATCATATAATTATAGGGGTTTTTGATCCTATAGATCAGTTGAAATAACTCAAAGGATCTAATTTTAAGAAATTTCGTCACGATATTATGGGGATAAATTAATACTCCACTTATATGGAAACTCTCTAGGTTATTGAATCTATTAATGTGATCAGAATTGTTATATTTTATATAAGTCATTGGGTGATATCTATTAAAATCACTTTTAATGGTAACTCAATTTATGAATATAAAATTTAGTTTTTGAATAATTATCATGTTAGGAGGTCAATTTGGTGGCAGACAAGATGTCCCAGATCGTCTAAACGTGAAGAAGTGTATAGAAGGTGGAAGAATTCAGGTTATAAAACATACTAAAATCCATTTCTCATGAAGCTCTAATAATGTGTAAATTTATCAATGTTAAGTTAGTTCTAAAAACGGTGATCCAATTTTATTGTTCTAAATGTGCTAATGAAGGTAAATTCTTTTCCCTGAATTTATTTTAGTGAAATCTATTTACAATGGATTACTATTGATATTGGTTTTTTTGTAGATGGTTGTACACTAAAATTATGTTTTGTTTAATCAAACATGTGATCCTATGTTTTTTTGTTTACTATTGACGTTTTCTATACTGTTCTAACACACTTCAATGTTGAAATAGTTTATTTTCATTGTTTATCAATTTATGATAAGGGAATGATCAGGAATAGCATGTGATAATTGGATTTTTCCATTGAAAGTGATTAATATGGTTGTCCATTAATAAAATTTAAATTTATTAATGACCAGATGCGGCAGAGATTATTTCTTCTATAATGATCTACATTTTTAGTAAGGTCTTGATTACTTAATGTGTTTTGGATGTTTCCTAGATCCACAGATCTACGTTGATGACTCCCATAAAGACTTCCATATGGCCCATTACAATGTCTCATGAAATAGTTTAATTTTAACACTACAATATATATCTCACTTCTAGAAGTATCTCTACTCCCAAATATGATATGCCACATGCCAGGGTATTATAACTCTCATGTTACACAGTGTCACTTCAGAACAAAATATCACCAACACATTACTAAATATTTTTAGAGAGTATAATGACACCATTCAATTTTATCATGGATTAAGAAAAAGTGTATACATATTCTTTTCTCACATATGAAATAATCGTCAACCTATATCACTTATTTTTGGATCAATATTTAACATAGGGACTTTGAAAATAATCCTTCAAAAACTTTGAACTATTATTTATCACCCATCCTATCTTATGAATATTTTGTTAAGGGGTTATCATTTCTAATGTTCAATGATCATAATAATTAATTCTATAGAGATAAAAATTAGTATTTTAACAATTTAAATATATTTTTTCTATAATTTTTATTTTAAACAATAAAAAAGTATATAGTAAATAAATTAGGGTCATGATTCATCGATGACCACGATGGAAATGGTAAGGCATTCAATTGTATCATATTTTGAGTTATAAGTGGGGGTGTCCATAATAGATATCACATATTGAAGAAAACATGATTTCATTGGAAAAAAAGTGGAAATATTAAAAGAATATTTAATCATCATAGATGTATAGTTATGGAAATATTAATTCACCTCAAAACATTTTGAAGGAATAGGGGAGTAGCAAATGAATCAAATGGTGGTGGGTCAGCGGTAAATGTGGGTGTCTGAAATTGGTGGTGAGAAGAAAGGTGTGTTAAGTAGTTGTGCCTAGAATGGGAAGAGATTATGTGGGGCAAATGATATGGCCCATGATAAGGGTTACTAAAATAAATCATAATAGAAAATATAATGACTATAATTGTGGGACCCTTTGGGGATTATAAGATTTCAAAATCATTACAATGCCATCATTAAAGGGACTTAAAATCAAGGCCAACAGCTAAGAGGCATATAATTGCAATGAAGGGACCTCAAAAAGAGCCAACCAATTAGTGTACTTAAATAAAGTATGAAACATAAATGGGCCATAAAACACCAGTAATAAATGGCTTCAAGTCATGAAAAACCATGATATTTTAAGGAATAAACAACAAAAGGTATATCGAGTCATATAATGTCATACAATATGTCCAATGTGTATCAGTAAATACATGTGTGTAGGGATAATGATTGATCCATTGGAGACCTGGGTGTGTGAGTTATTTGAAATTTATAATCCCCATATACCAATATATATATATATATATATAATCCAAAAACTCATGAAATTCTATATTCAGTATTATTAATTCAACAATGATCATAATTCTCTAATCCGCTGATGATACTCAATGACCTATTACATAATTTCACTCATATGTATCTTCTTAGATCTTTAAAAATATTAATCTTTATGTGTTTTATTTTTTTAAGGTAATGTAGTGAAATAAAATGGATAAAATAAAGTGGGATTATCTAGAAATTATCCCACTTGGTAGTATAAATTTGAATAATAGTTAATACTATATATTTGGAATTAGAGTGGATAACTAGTTGTTTCAAATTTATTATCTATGGTGGTTAACTAGTGTTATAGTATCAAGTCTCTTGGATTCTCACTATGGATCTAAATATGGCCATGTGTCTAGATGAAAATATTGGTGAACTAGCGCTAGTAATTTCTAATTGAGAATTAATGGAGTTTATAGACTCTCAATATTTAGTGGATGCTTTTTTGAATGGTAAACAATATACTAGTTATATAAAATTGGATAACAAGGTAGTTCCTAGTAGGCTTGATAGAATCCTTTTAATACAATCTTTTGGAACCACTAGGATTTGGTAGATTTTAATATGAAATATTTCAATGCTATTTTGGGAATTAACATATTTACACAATTCCATTATTTCATTGAATTTTATAATAGAAGTGTGTCAATTTCATCACTTATTTTCTCCGAATACACACTCCATAGAGAGTGTGAGTTCTAGGATGCCAACTAAATCCATGACTGGGGACATGAAAGTGTGATTAAAACCAAGAATAATTTCCTTTTTCTTAGGTAAAATGGTGTGAAAGTGAAAAAAACATTACATCCTATAGTGGAATTATATCCAGATCGTCTATTTGAAATTTTATTAAAAATCCCTCTAAAAAAAATTTTAAACATAAATTGAGAAATAATTGTATATATTGGGGGAACAGCCTATATCCCAACCCTTCAAGGCTAGTATATTTTTTTTATAAATAACCACTATGTCTAATAAGTTCCATCCCAATCTTAAATCAGCTGCCTTTGTCCAATCAATTATCCATGAGAATAAATGTGCCTCTAAACTGGGGTAATCAACAACTCATGGATTTTAGAAAATAAATAAAATCTCAAATTATAGAATCCTAAAAAATTAGTGGAATATATCTTTAAAAAATAAAAATATGTATTGAATTTGTACAAAATTAGTATAATATATTTCTTATCCTGATCATTAAATAATTTATTCACCATCACTAAGTTACAAATTAAAATATCATCTATAATTAGATCGTGAATAGAATCACACTCCATACGATACTTGGTATCAGATTATGGAAACCCATTACTCAACCCAAACAACAAAATTGCATTACAAATTTTAATCTCATTTTCATTAGAAACCCATTATCTGCCATAAAAATTTATTTAGATCCCTAAAGAGGAAAAAAGAATATTAGGATGTGGGATAATATGAGAACATATAAAATCATAGGATAGAAAATATTTCTCCATTAAAATAGTAAATCATAAATAATATAAATTTTTTAAAGAACCTATAACATTTTGTATAAATACATGACATGTAATGGAATCAACTAAGGAATGGATTTCATAAAAATAACTTTACCTACATTTAAAATATTTTTTCTCAATGATGCATGGCCACTAAATTACATATCCCATTCATGGATATACAAAAGATGGTGGGAAGAAAACAATGTCAATTATAAATTTTCATAAATGGTCAAATTTCATTTTAATGAAAATTTAAAAATGATTTTTGAAAATACAAAAATCAAAAAAAAATGAGACATTCAATTTGATTGAGAGTATATAAGGATGAAACAAAGAATAACACCTCTTGAATATGATGTGTCATATAGAACCGTGGCTGCTACATGTGTCTTGTGTGGTACATGCCTATAATAAATAATAATTATGAAGATAATAAAAATTAATTTAACAATAAATAAATTCATTATAAACCTAAATTGCTATAACCCCTTCACCATCAACACGGCGCATATACTCCCATAGTGTTGGGACCTTATATAATAATTGCACATTTACCTTCTTCGAATATTGAATCCATTCCTCTAAATATATTAACTTATTTGTTATCCCAGCAAAATCAAGAGCCAAAGACACAATACATGACACTATAGAATGATGAAATCCTTGTCCCATATGTCATGTTGTAGCCAAGTCCATCATGAACTACAATACGATGAAATATCCCATCCCTTCATGAAGAATGTTGTTGCTGGTCCTCTGGATGTTAACAAACAGAACCTCAAATTGAACCAATGTAATATATAAATATAAATATATATTTACATACATATTTATGTCAATATTGATAATTATTAGAATAACTTACTATAAGAGATGCAACCTCTGGGTCATTTCGATCATGATTCGTCATCCACTGAGACATTTTATACATTTCTACACCTTACTTCCATAGATTTATACCAATAAGATATTAATATAGAACACAAAACCATATTAATTTATAAATAGAAAATGTGAATAATTAATAAATGATGCCAAATCTGGGAAACATGATTATTTCCAAGCTTGTGAGGATGTCCTTACAACACGTGATTCCAGGAATAACGCGCTACCACCTCTATAATTATCTTAATTCAAATATTAAACATGAAAAATGATGAAAATTCATTGAAATATATGAAAAAAAATAAATATAGAGTCATCTTTCTAGCCTTAGTGGACCAATATACAAAAAACTCATGTGTCTATGATTGGAGAATACCTCTTAGGACTTGGTCAAAAATGTCTAGGGCACCTACATCTCGCATGCAATGCACTCCCTTAATTATACCTTTATTTTAATTAAAAATTTTAGAAAATTTATCCATACAAACTGGATAAAACTCATGGGAAACATCCTTATATTATTCTATTTAAGAAAAAATTATCACAAATGTATGTATTTTTTAAACATAGCTAGGAATAAAATTATACTCATACCTAAACATCCCTCAATAGTCAATCTAATTTATTAAGGGAGAATGAAGCCTAGTCATGTGTAGTCAATTAAAATATATGTGGGTCGTATATAATATTAGACAACTAGTGAACAAAAGTAGGGCCATCCACTCCCATTGTATTGTATGTCACATCAAATGATACATCAAGGGTCGTGTCCGAATTCCATGATGGAATACCACAACCCGGGCCTCTCCTATGATAAGAAGAAGTGGTAGAGTCTGATTCTATTGGAATAAATTTTATACATTTTTATATAGATATTTCTATTTATGTTTAATGATTAAATAAATTAATAAAAAAAATTAAAGTCACACATACCTCGACCCATAATTAGAGATGGCTCTGCGAAGTGATGCGGATCTAATGCATATTACCCTGACATGTCTATGTTTAAATAAGTCATTAGTAAGTAAATGATTAATTTCTTATTATAGTACCATATAATTTGAAAAAAAATACACATGAAATTTTTATTTTTTTCATGCATATTTAATTCAATATAAAGGATTTGTTGGACAAAAACACAATATCCATTCATTTTATACATTAATAATTAGAAATTTATGAAGCCTTCATTTTTCAACATATGGAAATAAAAGAAGTTGAATATATCTTTTCAAAACTGATAATTAAATATCATCACTATCATATACTTGATAAGAGGAATTTAAATGCATCAAAAAATTATTATATTATATATCATAAATAGCACCATAAAACTTTTACAGGTAGAATTTTTTTGAAAAATATATATTGTTCATTTCAAGGTGGTAGTCAAGTTGAACTTGAGCCACTAATTTCTTCCTTATTATGTGGTGTTTGCATGAAAATACAAAGAATATTTGTAGAAATTTTTTACCCAATTATGGTAAGGTTATTAAAAGGGATACACTGATACTGAATGTGATGTGAGAGAGATATAAAAGTTATAGGTTGAATCATACTTATTCTCTCTCAACTAAACTACCTCAAACATGTTCTGTTCTTATTATGATTCCCAAAAACGTCACCATTCATTCTTAGATTTCATTTTTTTAATAAGTAAATCCGTGATCTAATAAATATCCTATAATAATGGAGATAGATTGTTCCTTACCAATTATTTATCTACTAATACATTATAAAATTACAGTATTTAGATATTTTTAAATTACAAAAATACATCATGAAAAAAATTGGAAATATATTCATGGATAAGAGAGGTTAAATGTTTTCCAAAAGATTTAATTTTATGAAACATGGGAATAATGGAAACTTCAATCAAGATATAATTTTTGGATTTCAAGGGAAATGAAAATAATGATATACTAGTGTATTATAAAAACTACTACTGATATGGCCATTAAAAGCACATGAAAAGGCCATTTATAGTGCTAAAAAATGCATTGTTAATCTCAGTAATGATTAAGGGGGGTCCCTTTTATCAGCGCTAAAAAAAGAGTTGATAAAGACCCTTTTTATCAATGCTAAAAACAAGTTCTGCTAAAATAGGCTTTTTGTCTGCGATAAAAAATCACTTATAAAAGGGTCCTTTATCTAAATTTTTTAATAAGGTTAAAAAGACAACATTTATCAGTGTTTTTTTGAAGCACTGATAAAATGTCAGAAAATTAAAAAAAATATTTAATAATATTCTTATAGATTGGAGGGTGTTTTAACATTACTTTACCCCCTTAAACAGTGATATAAAGAACCCCCCCCCCCCCACATACCACCACCACCCCAACATGATTCAGTCCTACCCCCAACCATTTAACAGTGTTAGCACACCACTTTTAAATTGCATGCACCCCACTTTACCACCATGTATTCCCTTTTCTCCCCCAAGATTCGAACATGAGACCTCCCACTGTGTGTCTGGCCCCTTTACCACTTCTCCATATTGCTTTTTTATCCATTCAATTATATATATATATATATAGTTATATTTATTTTTATATTAATATATATATATTTATATTAACATATACATATTAATATTAAAATATATATTTAGTTATACTAATATATTTGTTTATTTTTATATTAGAATATATATATATACAGTTATATTTTTATATTTTTATATTTATATTTCTATATATATATTTGTTTATTAATATATATTTATATCTATCAATTTATATATATTTAGTTATATTTTTTCGATATATTTATTTGTAAATTATTATATATCATTTGTTGATATAGACACACACAGATACACACACACACACACATTATATAGTTATACAAATATTCATATGTTTTTATTTTAAATAAAATGGATATCAGCATTTTATTTAGATAAAGAATAAATATTGTGAAAAATATTTTATATTAACATATATATATTTATGTTAACATATATATATATTTATTCTTTTATTAATATATATATATATATATCAATGTATAATATGCATAGTTATATTTATATAATTATATATTTATATATATATATATTCTTATGTATTCATATATTTATATATCTATTCATATATTAATATATATTTATATCTACCTATTTATATATATTTAGTTATGTTTTTTTATCTGTATATTTATTTTTATATTAATATATATCAGTTGTCGATACCGAAACACATATATATATGTTCACACACACACACACATTATATAATTATATAAATATTCATATATTTTTATTTTAAATAAAATGGATATTACTTTTTTATTTAGATAATTCTTGTATATTGACAATTATATTTTGTATGTAAATAATTTTAATTATATATTTATACAAATAAATTTTTTATGTGTGAATATATAAAAAATATATATATATTGTTATATATGTGATTATAAATAACAGTACACTGTGATTAATGATAAAATTTCTAATCCATATAATCAATATGAAAGTACACCCTCAAAATAAATTCATTACCCATTAAAAAGAGAAAAAAACAATGAAACAGGGTTAAAATTCCATCAAATGTTAAAATATTTGACTATACAGACTAAAAACTCAGATTTGGAGACATTTTGGACCACATTTGACCTTGAAAATGTGACATAAAGTTACCTTGTCTTTCTGTTGCCTAAATCTCATCTTAGGCTTTGATTTTATATGTTTTAGAGCTCAAACGTGCACCTAGATCAAAATTTATGTTTGTTTGAAGTTTTAGTTATTTTTTTAAGTTATAATAGAATGTTTATTAATTTTTTTATTTTCCATGTGTCCAAATTTTTATTAAATGAATTTTACTCAATGACAATTAGAAAATTATTAATTAATAAAAAAAATTAAAATATTTTATAAGCCATTTTCACTACATAGCATATATTTTCATTTTAAATGTTTAGTTACACTTATCTAAAAAATATTTAAAAAATATATATTATATTTAAATATATATATATATATATATTATTTTTAATGAATTATGTTTTTTTTCAATATACCATTTATCAATGCTCGTAAAAAACATTAATAAAGACCTCCCTTTATCAGCACTAATAAAAATGTACTAATAAAAGGGCCACCTTAATCAATGCTTTCTTTTAGTGCTGATATAGGTTCCCATTTATCCATGTTATTGGTTTAGAATTGATAAAACGAGGTGCTTCTAATCCCCTATTTGTGTTAGTGAAAATGGGATTCATGTGCAGTAAATATTCATTCACCTTGTAGAAGAAAAAATGTAATTATTTTGGGGCATTTTTCTTAAAATTCATTCTAAATAATTAAAAAATGAATAAATAATATAGTGATAAAAATAATATGAATCCTATGTTTGATAATTTTAGTTCAATGGAGATAGATTTAAAATGGTGAGAAGTCGGTACAGGAGAAAACAAGAAATAACGATAAAGCCTATAAACACTATGCAGCGCAAGGTGCCAATTCTGCCAAATTAAAGAATCCTCCACATCTAAAATTTATATCCCAAAAATTTGGAAATATAAAAACCATATCTAGGATAATGAAGTTCACCAACCTTGAGTGATGCAAAATTTAGAAGGGAAATTTTAAATGTACTAGAATCAAGAAAATAGGATGTGTGTGGAAGTTATCAGAACAATGATTAGTTAATGGAAGATGAAAACTTATATTTTCCTAAAGATATGAGTTCACTGAATATTTAATACTAGAAATAAAATATTCTTAGAAGAATTATAATTGGAATAAAATATCCGAATATAGGATACTTGTAAGAAACATTAACTGACGATGAAATAATTCTCTCATAAATGAACCACATGCCACAATGATCTGTATAAGGGAGATCCTAGTGGTGTAGGCAGGGTGGGGGAGGAGGTGGAGGCTAGTCAAGTTGTGCAGAAGGGGAGATAGTGAGTTCAGATGGGGGTAGTAGAGGATCTAGTTGCAATAATGTAGAAATGGGGGTGGTGGAGGCAGAATGTGGGTGAGGAACAAGTAAGAGGAGGAAGTGAGGGAGGATGGGCGGCAAGAGTGGATCCAAGTGTAATAGTGGTAAATGATCTGAGTACGGCGGTTGGGACATGAAATTTGAGAGGAAAAAGTAATCTATTCAGGACATTAGGTGAATGTAATGGGAGGGGGAAATGGTTTATGGAGTGGGGGATTGGGTAGGGTCACAAATGCCCATTATTCTAGAAGTGTCTTTTTTTTCATCTTCTATCTCGGATCTGAGCTGGATCTATATCTATGAATCACCACATTTTCATTATCCCCATAGATTGATAGAAATCATCATGAATGGTTTCATTATATATTCTTTTATCTTGGTGTCATTAGAATTATCTTGTAGGGTCAATTGACATCCCCTCCAATGGTTTCTGGTGTTGCAAAACAGTGATGATCCTTGGGTGGTTACTCCCTTGATCGATTGATATTATCATATTCAACATCACTTGATTTTATTAGTGGAAATTTTTGGAATTGGTATGGGCCTAACACAGTAACAACTCTATCCATGGTTTAATGGCAGTGAAGAATCATCAATTTGTGAGGTTTGATATTTTGTTCATCATACTCCTTCAGACAGATTTCTTCATCCACAACTACATCGTTGGATTTAGGTTTTCTTCGATCTATTAATTATCAGCCCAATTTTTAATTCTTGTGGTCGATCAAAGTTGTCCATGGCGTTGTTCTAGGCTATGTGGGTGGTGGAGAATGATGGTAACATTATCTTCGATTGTAGGTGTCCATGTGAAAACTTGATTTATTGGTCTTATTATTGATTTCAATTAAAATTCAGATGGATAATAGTGTTTTACATGATCCATAGTTATGTGGTTGACCTATTGGTAGTCATATGGTCACTACATTGGTTATTTGATTTCTTATTTACTTTTTCAATTTTCTTATTCATGATGAGTTTCAGTAACACTATCATTTTTATAATACTAGTTAGATTCATCATTACTTGAATTTTCCTTGCGTGGTTGTTCCATCCAAGGCACATTAACTTTAGGTGTTTTCTAAACATTCAAGGAAGATCCTAAACTGATAAAAAATATATCCAATATTTGTGATAAAAAAATTATCAAATGCAGAGAAAAAATTTCAAAAAAAATATATATTATTAAAATAGTGGCTATGCAACAATTAATAATTTAAATAAAATTTATATTTTTTATCAATGACTATACATCCAAAATTCCATAATTTCAAAACAAGAAAATCAATTCATAATGAAAATAATCTTCCAAAAATATTCAAAATCGAGTAATTAAGGAACTAAAATAAATATAAAATCATATTAAAACCCCTATTGAAAAGAACGGTATTTCAAGGAGCATCACAAAAAATTCATGTTCAATAATTATATAATAATTAAATAACCAAACAACAAATTATTATCCCAGGAAAATAAACAAAATTTTGAAAATTTTTAAAGAAAATAAATTTCAAAAAAGTAAATTCCCGTTTGAATGAATATCAATTATAAGTTCAATTTTATATTAAAAACACATTTAATTTCTCCATAATATATATATATAATTGTGATAATATAATTCCACATCAACATACAACACTGAACCAAAGCGAAATAGAGAATAATATATAATATTTAAAATTTGACCATATAATTTTTGGTTAACAATAGAAACAATCATATTATTAGAATATATTGAAATAAAAATAATATTCATTATTATTTCTAATTCATTAACATTGTTCAATTAGTGTAGCTAAAGAACTAATAAGACTGATTTATAAATTAAAAAATATCCCTTCTAAAATTACATATAATAAACATTATTTTAAGACACTAAATATATTATATATAAAATATATAATTAATATGAATAATATATTAACAACAATATGATTAGTTATTGATAGGAATGAATAATAAAAATAGATAATATGTGAAAAAAATATTTTTTATGGTAATATTTCCATTAAACGTTTATGGTTTTATTTAAAAACTAAATTCCAAATTTTTAGAATTTTAATTCAAAAAATAAAAATTCTTTTTAAATAAACCATTTCAAAATTATCATCGGATTAATTTTTTGAAATTTTTATAATGTAATATAAATTTTTGTGAATAGTGAAGAATATTTCTTTTTCTAATACTCTAATGTCAACAACATGTTAATGATGTAAGTATTAATTTTAAAATTTTAAAAAATGATTAGATGGAAATATATTTTATAAGTTTCTTAATACATTTAAAATATTATTTTTTCTTTATATGTCCCATTTTTAACATATTGAAAATGTAACAAATATTTTAGTCTATAAATTCTTTTTAATCACACATATTAAAATTTTTTTTCCTCACTAATAGTAATCCATTCATTCAAAAAATATATATTTTTTATTAAATTTTTCATATTATATAATAATTTCAATTCTATCTTTAGGAATAAATTTATGATTACAATTATTAAATTAAATGACCATGATAATATTAGAAGGGTTATCTTCAAAGAATTGTTTATTAATGTTGGGTAATTTTTAAGAATTAAATTAAAGTAATTTAGGTTATATGATAACATTAATATGATGTTTAAAAATAAATATAAAATATTTTATCACTAATTTATATTTTAATTAACTTTATATTATCTCAAAAAACATTATGTGGAAAACAATATTTTTTGTATGAAACAGTTTTCCATATAATTAATTTTTTTATTTAAAAAATAATTTTAAATTTTTTATAAATTGAAATATATTATACAAATCTTAACTTTAGGTTCATAACATCAATATTTGGTAATTTGGAATACCGTATATTTAAAAAAATATAAATTACTTTGGTAAAAAACAAGATACCGAGGTAAAAAAATTGGTATAATATAAAAATATTGTGGTAAAAGACATAAAACATGTTGAAAACTTGTGTAAAAATTAATGATATATGATTTATAAACATTTTATCACCCCAAAATGCATTACTTATAACATTTTTAGCTATTTACCAATGAATACTTTCGTTCCATAATTGAAAATTTAATGAGTATTTACAAAAGTATCTCTTTCTTCACTTATAAAATGGCACCACCTCCACAACATGTATCCGCCCATTACAATGAATTATATGTACTAAAAATATACCATATTTTCTTCTAAAACCTCTCTCCATGTTCTATAATTCCTTTTCATTCTAAAAAAAACCCATCAAAGGATCCTTAGTGTGCTACCGAAGAGAGAACATCAAATTAGAGGGTTATTTCTATCAACCATGCTCCCTTCCTTATTTTCATCTTATTCCCTCTATAATATTCTATTTAAATGAAATTATAATAATAAAATATTATTAAAAAGTTTAATTGTTTTCTACTAATTTAATTTCACTTTTCTATATCCCACAAAAACCATTGGAAAAATGAATATGTCACCACGCATTTGTGCATACTGCGACCTCCATGAATGGCGTGTTTCATTTTTCAGAAACTCCATTAATCGAAATTAAAATGATTTATTTATTGAAAAAATATAATAACTAAAATTTATAAAGAATATGAAATGATAATAAATTTATTTTTTACCCCCACTCGTTCAATGAAAAGTGAACGTATCATCTGTGTACGTGCAAACTATTGCCTCCTTGGAAAGAAATATTTAATTTTCTCATTACTTCCCAACATGGATGACTTTCAAAATTTATTAAATATATAAAAGTTATTTTTAAGAAACTATTAATATTAAAAAAATATAATATTTTAAATTATTTATGTGATAATAACAATAAATGATCATTGTAAACATAACTACCTCAAATGAAAGCATCAATGCACCCTTCTTAATTTGAGTCCGTTTTGGGGAAACCGATATAAATGTATAAATTTAATGATAATGGAATATTAGAATACCTAAAACAATAAAATTATAGAGATTATGATTCTATTTTACAACACATTGGACCGTGATTAATAAACCAGGTAATCTTCTGAGAAATTGACTATATACCTCAAGTAATATCTGTATGGAAAAAAATTTATAATTAAAAAACATATAATAATACATATAACATATATATATATATATATGAAAACGTTTCTGAATAAATTTTTTAATATATTGAATTTTATTTTTCATGATGTTAGGCACACATGCATAAAGAATTATGACCAAAGTTGAGGGTTTTTTAATCTCAACTTTGTTTCATTAATATTTGATTTGAATTCACCACATGATTCTTATTGTTGGATATGTATTAGAATTTTATTTAGTTTTATTATAAATTTATTAAAAAAATTATCTTCTAGAAAACCATATCATGTTCTACCTTCCATGGATTTTCAACTTGATAGATAAAAAGGATTTAAAGGATTTTTTATCACAATTTTTACTCTTTGGGACATGATATATTCTATACCCCATTTTTTAATGTATATGTTATTATTATGATATAATTTACATGATAGTATCAATGTATATTATTTTATATAATTAATGGGATCAATAAACCCAAATCAACATCCTTTATTCATTCTTCTTTTGACTCAGGTTTTTTTCAGGATATATTCTTTTTTTGAAAACTTTATTTCTTTTATTTGAGTCATAAATATTATTCTTGAACCCAATTCCCCTAAGTTGAATTATATTACCCTTCAATTTTATAAAATATAATCTTCCATTCCAATTCTATAGATTTACATTTCATTATGATTAAATCATCCATATGGAAAATCATTTTTTTAATCCTTAAACAATGAAAATAATCATCATTTTTACCTTGTTATCATTCCTTCGATAAGGGAAATTTACATTATATTGTAATATACTGTCTTATAATATCCTTGTTATCCACATTTTTCCATTAAATGTGGAATTATTGATAATATGTATATATATATTATTTTAATATGGATAATTATTGACTAATTACCCATTATTATGTATGATGTCCCTCAGAGAATATTAAAATATGTGTTGATTAACCATCCAATTTCATTATATGGTTGGATTGTGATAATATAGATTTATTTATTTTTTAGGAATTTATTCAGTTAACCATATACCAATTACAGTATCAGGTTTTAAAAATAATTCATAAATTAATATCTATTCCATTTATTGATTGTGGAAATAATGACAATCTGTGTAATTTTCACTTCAATAAGGATGTTTTTTAAATACTGAGGCATGTTTATAATGTATTTTATAAGTAAATAATTCATTCATGTGATAAATGACATGGTATTAAATAGTAATGGGTGGGTCCCATGTTATTCCCCAGACACATTATAAGGACCCAGCCTTAAAACATTACATAATTTGGAATTAAATTAATAATTCACATTGAGGAAATTTTTTGGTTTATATTTTTATAGAATTAGGCCATAAATATTACATTATATCTCAAAAATTACAAAGTAGAAACTTATACTCCATTTTTATTTTTTCATAAAATAAAATCTCATGAAAAAATGAGTCATGTCTAGTTCCATGTTTTAGACAACATAACTTTTCCCTGATCTCATCCTTGACCCTATTCATTTTTTAGTCCATTGAAAACATTTCCCAAACATAGAATGAGCATAAAACTATGTGTAAGGGTTATAAAATAATGAAATGAAATTTTAGTCCATAGGAACAGAAGATTTTTAACATACCGCAAGAAATCATAAGATTTATTAATAACACATTGTAATCAAAAATCATAAATGTAACTTATGGAATCCATAACATACTTATGTTGTAGCTTTCACAACCACATAGGGATTTATATTTGGAATACCCATCAATGTATATTCCATAAATCTCTTTGGAGAAATATTCATGTTTACCTCCATCATGTTACCCAATACATTACAGAGAAATCCAGGCTTACCCACCATAGATTATCACGGGACCTCCTGTATACGTAAACAGTTCCCAAGAACCACATCATATTCTTAACACATAAAACAAATATTAATGAAAGATAACACTTCCAAATTTCAATTAAAATATATCATTTAAATATATTTACCTCAAAAATCCATTATCAAAACCATTTTCCGTACAAAAATAAGTAAAAGAATATATGGTATTTATTTTTCTTTTTTAAAAAAGGTCTTGTTTAGGAATGCATAGATCAAATAATATTTGTGGCAGTGGAAAAGGTCTTTTTCACTTATTACATTATAAGAAACATTATTTTTTATTGTTTAGTAAAAAACCTCATAAAATAATATTACCTTTGAATTAATTGAAATGTCAAAGGTGTTTATACACCATATAAAAGAAAGACAAGTATAAAACAAAATATGCCTCAATGAAAGGAGATTGAGGTGAAGTCTCATACCTTGTGTCCGACTTGACCTGTTCATTCTTTAATCTGCTAAATAATAAACTAAAGTTAGTTTATACTTTATTATGAAACTTTTTAAAGATTATTATTCATTTTATATAACTTATTATCATGTTATAAACATTATTTGGTCATTTAAGTTAGTAATGGTTGTTTTGTCGATATTTCGTACTTGAGTCAAAAATGAACTTCTTATAATTACAAGTTATCCATGTGTTCAGAATTACATTATCTCCACAATGATATTCATGATTTAGATATCATATATATAATATATATCTAGTACATATATAATAGTACATAACATTTAGATATAAGAAATGAAATACACCGTTCACGAAGACGGTAGGGCGTACATACGCATGAACACTACTTTCATTTCTATTTCTTATTTTTTAATGGAATTAAAAGTCAATGATAAATATGTATATTATAATTCCATTATAATATCATATAAAATTTCATTAACTCCATCATTTATATATTCCACGTATTTCATAAACGAGTCATATCACATTGAGGGGCGGTTGTTCGCATATCCTCAAATGAAACTATCTTATTTACCCGCAATTAAAACAATAAAAGTTTGTTATAAATGAAAAATAAATAATTATAGGGACAATATAAATATAATATATATCACATATAAATATAGTTTCATCATAATGGAGACCAAAATAGGTGGTAGGTGAATATTGAACAATCATCGTTTCGTGAGGCAGTTGTTTGTTGTCCACAAAAACAATATGTTCTTTACCCAATAGACAGAGGTGTGTGTAAGTGTAGTCAGAAAAATTATCGATAAAATAACCTAATATATTTATTATATTGGTGTTGTTATTATAGAAAATAATAAAAATAGTTTAGGGGGTTGGAGAAGTAAAATAAAATAAAAGAACTTAAGAGAAGATGATGCCTTTAGATCATGTAAATCCATTTGGGTTGGGCCAAAAGGATTTATTAAAGTGCCTTGTACCTAAGGTAAGGATTCTAGGTGTAAGATAGGGATCATGAGACATTATTTGTGCAGAGTTTGGATGAAAGAAGGGTCTTTAGAGGTGTGAGTAATGGTTTAGAATTGGGGGATTTTTATAAGGGAGATGAGGGGCTCTTTGTGAAAGTTTGAAAATATTATTTTATTATATAATTATTTTCAGTTTCTAAAGGTCTAGAACTTATTAAAGTCAATGATATGATGACTATTTTTTGAAATAAAATCATCCAATAAAAATTGGATATTTTTTGGATATTTTTTTAATTTTTAAATTCTTATTTATTTAAATCATTTATTATTGAGGTAAACATTGAATCATAATTGTGTCATAGATAATTTTATTTATTTTATGTCTCATAATTATAAAAAAAATACCATGACGTATGAAATAATTTTAGAGTTCAATTGAATAACTACAGTTGAAGAGACATCTTATATAACCCCATGTGAGATTTTATTTACTAAAAGATATATGTTTACGTCATTTTTTTCATTAGATTAAATTAATTGATTTAAAGTGTCATTATCACTATTAAGTGGCTCCATGGGATCCGAAAATCGACCCAAGGATGCCCATGGTCGGAAATGTATCATAAAATAGGATTAAAAAACATGTTAGAGTAATTTAATATTATTATAATATTATTTTTACCTTAAATTACCCTATTTACCATTAGTCGTGGTTAATAAAAGTCAAAAGTTACTATCCATAAAAAATTATTTTCATCTTATTGAACCAAATTTTTACATAACAACAAAAACAATGTATCTCATAATTTTTAAATATAATTCCCAAAAGCGGAAAAATTTCATTTAAATGAAGAAGCCAGGTTTTTATCTGCAACTCAGTTTTTTTGAAAAAGGTGGAGGCATTGCCTCTTTTATTGAAAAAAAAATTAGAAAAGGAAGGAACCAAATAAGGAGTGGGAATACCAAGAAAATTGCCCAGATCAGAAAATCTCTTTACCTAACTTTTTCATCAGTCTTTCACATAGTCTTCTCTCCTCCTCCCGCATTTCATTCCATTCATAAATGGATCTTCTGTGTTTGTGCCCCCGACCTCTAGATCACCACCCACTTTGAAAAAGAGCTTTAATCCTTCCATATAGGGTCTCAACATTAGTGCTATCATAGTTAGAGATATATACATGTTCCTCAGTAGTTTTTTTAGGAGATTTTTCCCACAATCCCTCAAGCACTAGGTGTTCAGTCTGAGGAGGAGTTTCATGGAACTAATTCTCTTATGTTGGCTGCTCAACCACCACTTGGAGGTCACCTGAAGGTCCTGTCTTCTTTTAAGAAAAAAGATGGAAGCCCTCAGTTTCCACGAAAGGTTTTGATGGAGTAGTTCAAATTTTAGTATTGATAGGAGAACAAACCACTAAAATCTATTTACCCTTTCGATTATCTGAAGCTACCATTCTTTCATGATGAATCTGGTGATCAACCACTTGTTGAATTTCGTGTTCATTGATTTGTTCAACCCTCAAGTCATTATCATTGCTTTTTATTTGAGGATGAGCTTGATCTATGTTTGAATTTTGTCTTTTGTCATCAATGGAATTTTACTCTTCCAAGAAAATAGCATCCCAAGATTTCTGTTTGGTTCTAGATGTGGATACATTAACATTAGTTGAATAACTTGAGCGGTCAATATCCTCGACCATCAGCCCCTTACCCCAAGGTTCTTGAGAGTTGGGATTCAAAGCGTCCATCACATTTTAGTTGACTCATCAAAGGGCTTTTAATCATGAACATTTAATTTTGGCAACTTGATGTTATTAATATTTTCATGACTTATTATATTCCCCCTTTACTTATTTTATATGAAATGTGCATAATTTGTGTGAAATATTAATGTTTTAATATTAAGTATAATATTTGAGCATTTTTAGAAGTAGTCAAATTGAGTCAGTTTAATGTTTTACTTATAACTATCACTATACTAATCCAAATTGTGTGGTTCTTGTTTTTTAGGATTCTACATTCAATATAAAACATTTCATTATAAGGAACCATGATCCAATTCTGCCATTTGAAGGGTCATATGGTCCTCACAAACAAGACCAAAGAATCTGTGAACAAACTGGACCAGCCATGAAGATTGATTTACTGGGATCAATAAAGATGTCCAAAAACATTAACTCTCCACCATAATTCGGGGGACACTACATTTCATCTTGGATAAAAATTTCAACGCCCAAATCCAAGTACAAGGGGCCCAAATAAATCTTTGAAGTCCCGCCCACCATTCTGGCCGAGAATTAAAATCAGTAAAGTATGCATGACATATCTCCTGATGTAAACATCCAAGCGAGCTGATATTTTGCAGTGTGAAAGAGGAGATATAGACGGCCGACTTTGTTTAAGAAGACATTCGTATTTGAAGGTATCTTAATATTCAAAAACCCTTTCACATTATGGACTTCAAAAAGACTGGATTGAAATGGACAGTTTAAGTTTGTTTATTCAACCGGCCATAACTTTTTATCCTTACGTCCAAATGACTCAAAATTTTGAGAGTATCGGCCAACATTATTGTCTACAACTTTGAATAAGGAGCTATTTGAAGATTCGACTGTCTGAATTGCCAAATTGGCGATGCAAGTAGAGGGAAAGATTGGGAATGCAAACAGTCCACTCCTTGGGCTATAAATACTCTCCCCTTCTCTCCGTGAGAGGGGTTGGCATTTCAGAAGAGAGGATATCATATTGGCATGAAAAAAGACTTGCCAAAGTCTTGGGAGGACCTTCCATACTCAGGTTTTCACTTGATAGACCTTTCCTCCTCTCTTTGACTTCACTTACTTTTGTGTTCTTCATTTTTGTAATCTTGTAATTCTCTTTCTTTGTAATTCTGTTTTAATGAAAGTTACTTCTTCAATATCTCTTATTCTCATCCACCTTCTGTAGTATAATATTTATGTCCCTAAAATAGTTTAAATTCAGTTGAATCCCCTTCCCTTCTTTTTCTTCCTCATTCAATCGAAAATCCGTTTTTAATTATCATCATCGTTCGTGTGTGTGTGTCAACGTACCACTCTTTTCTAATCCCTTTATTTTTCTTCTATTCTTAATTTATCATCATAATTATTTTAACCAGAATATTAAACATCCAAATGGCTGAGTAAATATCTCATTGGGGTGAGTTATAATTCGGGGATGTTAAGTGATTGAGATTTTTTCTCGATGAGTATTCTTTAAATTAATATTGTGTATGTTAAACTTAATATGTCATGGATTAATGATATGTTTTGTTTAACGAGTGGTTTCCATGGATTATTGGAACCATAAATACACTACCATAAATAAGTTTTTATTTATATTAGAACCCTACATTAAGTTAAGGCTTGGATTAAAGCCTTCACACTTAGGAATTCCAATCAACGTCAACTTATGACATGGGTGTTAATTTAATGCAATACAAAGTAAGGCTCAAGGATATCACATGCTTAACTCCCCAATAATAAACTCACCCCAATCTTTATCAATTTGGTAAATCAAACATCATCCATAAATCATTTCAATTAAGCTCTGAAAACAAAACCCCCTAATCAAAATACAATCAACTAAAAACAAACGACTATCACAAAGTGTCATCGCCGAGGATTCGAGCCGAGTGCTGCTATACACATTAGCAGAGCACTGGAACTTTAACCGGTCGATAGGCGACAATCGGCCGTGCATTTCAAATGGCGCCGTTGCCGGGGATGGTGCTTTAAGTAGTCATTCGTTTCTGGTTATTGAAAAAAAAACCCAAAAAAAATACAAAATTTTAAAAAAAAATTGAAAAAATCACAAAGAAAAACCCGTCTTCTCATAAAAATCATAAACTGAAAAAAAAAAATACAAAGAAAAACACGTCTTCCTCATCCTTTCTAAATCTCTCTGAATGCCCCACAGCCTCCCAAACAATCCCTCGGATTTGTTTGACCCTGAAATTGATAGAACTCTTCGTCGACTTAGGAGGACCATTAGGGATAACCAAATCACCCAAGAACCAATCATTGCCCTACCAATTGAATTAGATATGGCCAATCCTAGGGAACAAACCCTGAAAGAACTTGATGCCCCTGATATGAATTACCAACCTCTTGGTATTCAATATCCAAACATTGAAGCTGACTTCGAACTCAAATCGGGTTTGATTCATCCTCTCCCTCATTTTCACGGGCTAGCCGGTGAGGATCCACATCTTCACCTTAAAGAGTTCCAAGTAGTATGCTCTACCATGAAGCCTCAAGGGGTTTCTGAAGAACAAATCAAGCTTAGAGCTTTCCCCTTTTCCCTAGCGGATTCTGCCAAGTCTTGGCTCTACTACCTCCCACCTGGTTCCATAAACTCATGGGTTGAAATGAAGCGACTTTTCCTTGAGAAGTTCTTTCCCGCTTCCCGAACAGCTTCTATCCGAAAGGAAATAAGCGGCATCCGTCAATTCCCTAATGAATCACTCCATGAGTATTGGGAGAGGTTCAAAAAGCTTGTGGAAACTTGTCCACAACATCAAATCCCTAACCAACTCCTGATCCAAAACTTCTATGAGGGGTTATTGGCTATGGAGCGAACTCTCATTGATGCCGCAAGTGGCGGTGCTCTTGTGGACAAAACTCCTGCAGCTGCACGAGAACTCATAAGCAACATGGCTGCAAACACGCAGCAATTCCATACTCGAGCACATGCTCAAGTGAAACAAGCCCAATAGAATCAATCCATAGAGCCCAACAAGATGACTGAGTGGATGAGTGAACTTACAGGTCTTGTGCGTCAACTAGAGGTGGCTACCAAAGCCCCAACCTCATCTTCTCCACAGTCACTATTCCCTGGACCTATCAAGAATTGTGGAATCGGCAACTCTCCATCTCATCCGAATGACCCAGGTCCACAACTTCAAGATTATCCATCTGATTCATCTAGTCCAATGGAGCTCAATGCGGCATTTGCTCAGCGAAACTTCAACCCTCAACAATCAGGTCAGTTTGTTAGAAACTTCAACCAACCCCACTCTGAGCCCTTCTCTTCTACCTTTAACCCACCTCTGAGGTATGGTAATCCCATTTCTCATCCTCCTCAGTTCCCTCATCAAAATCCAAACCAGTTCCAATATGGTCAAAGTGGTGGTAACATCCATCAACCTTATACTTTTGTTCCTCAACCCCAAAGGAACAATCCTCCCCCTAGATTCCACTATCCTAATGAGCCTTCCCAATTCCCTACCCAATACAATCGCTTTCCCAAGAATCAAAATCAAGGCCAACTCAATTTGGGACAAGCCTCTTCTTCTAAACAACCATGGGAAAGTGCTGTAGAGGATCTTGCCTCCTTCACCCATTCTAGCCTTAAAAACATTGAAACTCAAATAGGTAAACTTGCATCCCACCTGAGCTAGCAACAACAATCAAATTCTTCCCAACTCCCAGCTCAACCATTACCCAACCCTAAGGGTAATGTAAGTGAAATTGCACTTAGATCGGGAAAGAAAATTGCTATGCCCCATGCTGATTTCTCTACCTCCCCTTTCGATGTTGATCTAGAAAATGAAAAGAACAAAAATCTGGAAAAGGAACTTGAATCCACTTTTTCACCTCCTTCCATTCCTCAAAGGAACCCAATTCCTTTTCCTCAAGCCATCTCCAAGCCTAATAATTCCTTTGAACCTGATCCTGAAATGCTTGACATGTTTAGACGTGTTGAAGTGAACATCCCCCTCTTAGATTCCATCAAACAAATCCCTAAGTATGCCAAGTTTCTTATGGAATTTTGCACCCATAAGAGGCAACTTAGGAACATTGAAAATGTTTCAACCCAACAATCCATTCCCATGAAGTGCAAAGATCCAGGGACCTTCACGGTTCCATGTCAAATAGGGAGTTCCTACTTTGATGATGCACTCATAGACCTTGGAGCCTCAATAAATGTCATGCCCAAATCCATTTTCTCCAACCTTGTTCTAGGTCCCTTTCACCCAATAGGTGTTGTCATTCAATTATCCAATCGAAGCACTGCCAGTCCTGAGGTGATAATTGAGGATGTTCTTGTTCAAGTTAATGATCTTATCTTCCCAGCTGATTTCTATGTCCTTGACATGAGAGGTGAGATGAACTCTTCTCGATCTCCCCTAATTCTAGGAAGACCATTCCTTATGACATCTAAAACCAAAATTGATGTCCATGCAGGCATCTTATCCATAGAATTCGGTGACCAACTGGTCAAGTTCAACATTTTCCAAGCCATGCGATACCCATCTGAGGATCACTCTGCAATCTCAATCCATGTTTCTAAAACTCCCTCTGAGAGTGTGTTGAATCCTAATCCATCATGTTCTTCATGTTATACTAATAGAGGAGTTTGTGAATATTGTATCCTCATTAACCAAGTGATTAATGGTGAAATTGATGTTGACATTACAAATGCAAACTCCATTGATCTAAAGGATCTTGAAAACTCTTTGGAATATCATCTCACCTCTGAACTCCAATGCTCCAACATGGATGGTAATGAGGAAAATGAACTAGAATTCCCATTTGTTGATTTAGATCAGATTATCCCACATTCATCCTTTCCTATCCATGATTCTGAAAATTCTGTTATATGTGAAGTGAACCTTGAACCAATGTGTTTATATTGTCCTGATGGTAGTGATGTTTGTGATATTTTTACCCTAATTAATAAAGTGATCACTAGTGAGGTTGAAATTGACCATTTTTTGGCAAACAACATTGAAATAAACGATATTGAAAATTTTATTCAGTCATATGACTCCACTGATCCTCATTACTCTACATCGGTAAGTGATGAAATAAATGAGTCAAAAAAAATTGGGATCTCATACCCTCCTTTTGTGTTATCCGAACCTTACATAAATGAACCATCAGAATTGATCCATCTTCCTGAATTTCCAAGAATAGAAAACCATCACTTTGTGGATAAAACCATTCCTCGGGTTGAAGACCAAAGTGAGGATAGAAATATTCTTTTTCCAACCCCATTGAATTGCAATCACACCAACAAGGATGGGAAGAAATTATCCAATGAATCATCAGGCCTCCCAAAGAAAAAGTTTTTCTGGAAGCACACTGGAGTTGAGAAAATACGATGGCCACCGTCAGACTATGGGTAGTCCACTGCAATTGTCCAGCTGTAGACAAATAAATGCAGCGCTTCTTGGGAGGCAACCCATGTTTTCTTTTACTTTTATGAAATTTCAATTTCATTTTAGATTTTCATTAGATTACTAATGAATTTTATTTTTCAGGTAACTTCCAACTGTCCTGGAACCACCTCGACTTCCTCAAATCCCCAAATTCTCTAGCCGACCCACCACTAGATGGATATGGAAACCCACCAAATCCAAACCAGGGGGCACCTCTTTCCCTTGAACTCTCTCTCTCCTCAATCTCTCTTCCCTCTCTTCTACTCTCTATTTCTTCTTCTTCCTCTCTCCCTCTCATTTTTTTTACAACATTCTTCCACAACCTTTTTTCTATTTTCTATTTTGTGTGGATGGGTCATTAAAAATAAAAAAAATAAAAAAAATTAATTAAAAAATGAAAATTGAAAAAAAAAGGGATGTCATAATTACTCATCATCCAATATTGAAATTCTGTCCAACCATTTTGGGGAGTCAAAAGGATTGTTTTAAACTCAAATATATTGACTTCTTATCTCAAACTTGGGTAAACAATTTTGTGTCAATAACAAACATTTTGAATGAACAATTTCTGTGGAAAATGATTCTCCCCTACCGTGAGGAATAACATTAGCCTTCATGCCAAGGACATCTATGGCAATCTTTTTCATTGTGTGTCTTCACCACTGATTGTGAGTCTTGATTTTGTGGACCTTCGAGCTGAATTTCCATCTTTTGTGTGCATTAATATGATAGAGGAATTTTCTAAGCCACATGAGAATCTGAATAGCCAAATAGCCTCCCGTTACCCTTACATTGATCCTACTTTTGAAAGCCCCTTTGAGACTATGAAAACCTTTCTTTTGATAGCCACATTACAAGCCTAATACCTTGTCCCACCCAACATCTTCATGGATTTTCATTGTACAATTTATTGAAATTTAAGTGTGGGGGGAATGGACTTCATTTTTGGGCGTATTTTCATTGATTTCCAATGTGTCATCATATGCTTGAGGTCAAGCATCCATTAAAGTGTGGGGGAGAGTTTGTAATTATGTGAGCTTTGGGGTGTATATGTGTAATTTTCATTTGTACAAAAGTCATTGAAAAGTGTTCAAAAAAATGAAAAAAATTATATTAAAAAAAATGATGAAAAAAAGGAATGGGTTGTGTCTTGGGTGGGTCAAAAATCATTCATCATCAACCATTGATCGTGTTATAACTACTAAAATTAGTTCCATGAGATGATCAAACATGGGTTGGGAGATGACTTTGAGACTTGTTTCAAGCACAACTTTCGAAAAAAAGAGCAAAATGAGAAAAAAAAAGAACACTTGAATCATCTTGTATTGTGTCATTATTGGAAGTCTTCAATGTTGTACATATTCCATCATCTCACCCTATTCCATTTTCTATCTCCCTCACTATTCATTCATCACACATTCATGCCCTTGTAAATATGTGTTTCTATTTCCTTTCAAATCAAATTTCAAAAAAAAATGTGCATTGATTTTTCCATGTTGGTGTTTTTAACCCCTCTTTTCCTTTGGACATTATATACCTACCATCCCATAGACACTGAAAAACCCCTTAAAAGACCTCTTGATTCTTGTACACATTAGATTTGGGAATTGAAGCTGAGAGCTCTTACAAACTCTTGATTTTCACTTTTTGTTGGTGAATGAGTGAACCTCCTAAAATACATTTTTATCATCTTGAGAGGAGTAAGTTTTGAGTGCCTACATTTTCGAATTCAAACCTTGAACATGAAAAAATGAATTGTTTCTTATGAATTATTGTGAACCAAATTTGTGATGGAATTCAATATGGATGAGTGAAATAGTCTAAACCTCCCCTGATTGGAGAAAACAAAATTTTAATATTTGTTGGTGAGTGAAAATGATTTTTCCATGTTTATATATTTGTTGCACATGAGGAAACGCACAAATATAAGTGTGGGGGAGTTGATGTTATTAATATTTTCATGACTTATTATATTCCCCCTTTACTTATTTTATATGAAATGTGCATAATTTGTGTGAAATATTAATGTTTTAATATTAAGTATAATATTTGAGCATTTTTAGAAGTAGTCAAATTGAGTCAGATTAATGTTTTAATTATAAATATCACTATATAGATCCAAATTGTGTGGCTCTTATTTTTTAGTATTCTCCTTTAAATATACAACATTTAATTATAAGTAACCATGATCCAATTCTGCCATTTGTAGGGTCATATGGTCCTCACAAACAAGACCAAAGAATCTATGAACAAACTGGACCAGCCTTGAATATTGATTTACTGGGATCCATACAGAAGTCCAAAAACATTAACTCTCCACCATAATTCGGGGGACACTACATTTCATCTTGGATAAAAATTTCAAGGCCGAAATCCAAGTACAAGGGGCCCAAATAAATCTTTGAAGTCCAGCCCATCATTCTGGCTGAGAATTGAACTTAGTATAGTATGCATGACATATCTCCTGATGTAAGCATCCAAGAGAGCTGATATTTTGCAGTGTGAAAGAGGAGATATAGGCGGCCGACTTTGTTGAAGAAACCATTCGGATTGGAAGGCATATTAATTTTCAAAAACCCTTTCACATTATGGACTTAAAAAAGACTGGATTAAAATGGACAGTTTAAGTTTGTTTATTAAACCGGCCATAACCTTTTATCCTTACGTCCAAAAGACTCCAAATTTTGAGAGTAGTCGGAAAACATTAGTGTCTACAACTTTGAAGAAGGATATAGTTGAATATTCGGCTGTCTGAAGTGCCAAATTGGAGATGCAAGTGGAGGGACAGATTGGGAATGCAAACAGTCCACTCCTTGGGCTATAAATACTCTCCCCTTCTCTCCTTGAGAGGGGTTGGCATTTCAGAAGAGAGGATATCATATTGGCACGACCAAAGGCTTGGGAGGTCCTTCCATACTCATTTTTTCACTTGAGAGACCTTTCCTCCTCTCTTTGTTTTCACTTACTTGTGTGTTCTTCATTTTTGTAATCTTGTAATTCTCTTTCTCTGTAATTCTGTTTTATTGCAAGTTACTTCTTCAATATATCTTATTCTCATCCACCTTGTGTAGTTTAATATTTATGTTCCTAAAATAGTTAAAATTCAGTTGAATCCCCTTCCCTTCTTTTGCTTCCCCATTCAATCGAAAATCCGTTTTTAATTATCATCATCGTTCGTGTGTGTGTGTCAACGTACCACTCTTTTCTAATCCCTTTATTTTTCTTCTATTCTTAATTTATCATCATAGTTATTTTAACCAGAATATTAAACCTCCAAATGGCTGAGTAAATATCTAATTGGGGTGAGTTATAATTCGGGGATGTTAAGTGATTGAGAGTTTTTCTCGATGAGTATTCTTTAAATTAATATTCTGTATGTTAAACTTAATATGTCATGGATTAATGATATGTTTTGTTTAAAGAGTGGTTTCCATGGATTATTGGAACTATAAATACACTCCCATAAATAAGTTTTGATTTAGATTAGAACCCTACATTATGTTAAGGCTTGGATTAAAGCCTTCACACTTAGGAATTCCAATCAACGTCAACTTATGACATGGGTGTTAATTTAATGAAATACAAAGTAAGGCTCAAGGATATCACATGCTTAACTCCCCAATAATGAACTCACCCCAATGTTTATCAATTTGGTAAATCAAACATCATCCATAAATCATTTCAATTAAGCTCTGCAAACAAACCCCCAAATCAAAATACAATCAACTAAAAACAAACGACTATCACAAAGTGCCATTGCCGAGGATTCGACCCGAGTGCTGCTATACACATTAGCAGAGCACCGGAACTATGATCGGTCGATAGGCGACAATCGGCCGTGCGTTTCACAACTCTTCATCTTTTAACTACTACTCAGAGTTTTCACTATTCATCAAAATTTAAAGGTTTTCAGAAAAATACCAAAAATTCATCCTAATCAATATGTATTATTACAAATTCAAAAATGATGACTATTTTACCAAATTAAAAACATAGAAGTTTCATTAATTGTTTTAAAAATAATTCTTTTTTTCAAAACAGAAATTCGTATTTTTAAAAAATAATTGCAATCAAATGATTGACTTTTGTGTCTGTCCAATTTCAAAGTGAAATTTCTTCCAATTAACAACATTGGATTAAATGGTAAAAATATAAAAAAAATTACACTTTAAAACCATCTAAAAATATAATCTAACCATATAAATAAATTATATTATAAGGTTGTTTTGAATTTAAAATACAGTTGTTTCACTATTCATTAAAAATGAATTTTATTAGAAAAATACCAAGAATTTTCCCAAAGTAAATATTTATCTCCCAATTATAAGGAAGAATATTATTTTCTCAAATAGAATTTATAAATGTGAAAAAAAAACTTGATTTAAAAATGGTTTTCCATCAAAAGGTGGTAAATCATAATTTTAAAGAATATTGGACTATTTATTCTGAAAATTGGATTATTTCTTATTTTAAGCCTCTAACTATTACTGGATAATGAAAATTCATTTAACAGACTTGTATAATCATATTTTAGTTAGTTCTGTTTATTCCATCCGAAACAATGGGTAGGCGTTAACTACCAATTAAAATAATATTATATTATTATTTTTCAGTATGACTCGGCATTTTGTGCAACATCGGAATTTGGGGAAACCCATTATTATGTGTTAGGTACTCCATCAAACATATCATCCCCTTTAATATAAAATTAATATTTAATTCAAAAATATTAAATTGTATTATTCTTTATTTACTTGGGATGTTAAATCCTTCCCCCCTTTTGGAAATTGTTTCCATGCATTTTTTATTCACATATCAAATAAATATGGGTATTTATCCCTCATAGCATTTTCAAATTCTGAGGTTTCCTCTTCAACCATATGGTAATTTCACAAAAACTTCACCTGATTAATTACCTTATTCCACTACAATTGCTCTCTTCGGTTAAGAATCTTGACTAGTTGTTCCTCATAGAAGAGATTCTATTCCAAATGAACTACCTCTTGGCTCAAAACACGAGATGTATTCGTCATATAATTTATCAACATTGAAACATGAAATATATTGTGTACCTGAGAAAAACATCGAGGTAAATACCCTCTATAAGAAACTGGTCCAACTTTTTTCAAGATTTCACATGGTCCAATGATCCTTAGACACAACTTTCCCTTCTTACCAAAACACATCACACTTTTCCATGGATAAACATTGAGAAAAATATGATCACCTACCTCAAAAGAGAGATCCTTCCCCCTTTTATATGCATAACGTTTTTTCCCTCTCTGAGTTGTTCTCATGTTTTTCTGAATCAAATGAACATTTTCTGCCATCTCTTCATCCAATTCTGGTCTCCTCAACTTCCTTTCACCTACTTCATCCCAAACCATTGGAGTTCTACATATCTTCCTACATAATGCCTCAAATGAATCAATCTGTATACTAGAATGAAACCTATTATTATAGAAAAATTCAACCAAAGAACGATGTCGGTCCCAACATCCTTGGTAATCCAGTGAACAAGAACGTAGAATATCCTCCAATGTCTGAATTTTTCATTTTGAATGCGCATCAGATTGAGGATTAAAAGATGTACTAAAATTTAATTCAGTACCCAACAACTTCTGAAGGCTTTTCAAAAAGTTAGAAGTAAACATAGGATCACAATAATATATAATGGAGAGGTAAAATCCATACAACCTGAATATTTCTTTATCATAAAACTGAAAAAGTTGATCTAGAGACAAATTTTCTAAAATAGGAAGGAAATGAGCAGATTTAGTCAATCATCCAAAAATAACCAAGATTTCATTATTACCTAGATATGTCTTTGGTAATCCCACGATGAAGTCTAGGGATATATTTTCTCATTTCCACTCTGGCATCGATAAAGTCTGAAGCATCCCCTTGGGTAACTGTCGCTCCACTTTAACCTATTGACAAGTCAAACACTTCACAATAAATTTAGCAACATCTCTATTCATTCCATCCCACCAGTAATACTCCCGAAGACCTCGGTACATCTTAGTAATAAAAGGATGAACTGAAAACAGAGAACTATGGGCATTACAAAACAACTCATTCTTCAAATTTGAATTTCAATGCACACATAATTTCCTTCCAAATATCAGAAAAAAATCGTTATCAATGTTAAAATCAGGCAACATACCCAACTGAACCGACTCTACCTTTTTCTAAAACTCACTGTCTTCCTTCTACGCTCTCTTAATTTTTTCTGATTGAGATGATTTCACTAACACCTGAAACAAAATAGAGGAATTTCATGCACCAAAAACTTCTATTCTAAAGTTCATCAAGTCTTTAATCAAAGGATCTTCTTCCAAACACAACAAGTTTAATGTATCATTACTCTTCTGATGCAAAACATCAGCCACATTATTTGATTTTTTATATGGCAATGAATAGTGTCATCATAAACATTGATTAATTCCAACCATCTCACCTTTCTCATTTTTAATTCCTTCTAAGTGAATATATACTTAAATCATTTTTGATCAGCATATATTTCACACTTTACTCCATAAAAATGAAGCCTCCAAATTATTAAAGTAAAAAACAATAGCTGCTAATTCCAAATCAACTGTAGGGTAATTTAACTAGTTAGGTTTTTACTGACGTGACACATAAGAAATTAATTAATCATTATTCATTAGGACACAACCATTTCCTTTCAACGAAGCATCATTGAGAAAATAATCTCACCATTTCTGAAAGTTAGTGATAAAATTGGAGCATTCACAAATCTTCTTTTCACTTCCTGAAAACAGTCGTCACTTTATTTTGTCCAGATGAACTTAACACCATTTTATGTTAACATTGTCATTGGACCAAATAACTATGAAAAATTCTCAACAAAACTCTAGTAATAACCTTCCAAACAAAGGAAACTATGGATATCAGTTATATTTGTTGGTATTGGCTATTATTTGACAACTTTCATTTAATTGGGATTAATAGTTATTCCATTTTTTGAGACAATGTGACTATGGAATGAAATTTCCTATTTCCAACCCCCACACTTGTTGAAATTACCAAATAGATTCCTTCATTTTATGGTTTGCAAGACAACCCTTAAATGAAATTCATGTTTCTATTTACTTTTTGAAAAATACAAAATAGCATCTGTGAACACAACCAAAAACTTATCCAAGAACTCACAGGTTAATCTATTTATAAGATCCATGAATACAAACTACTACAAAATGGGAAAGGGAAGCACTACACTTTTATCAGCGCTTTTTTTAGCACTGATAAATCCCCCCCTTATTAGCACTTTTTTTAGTGAAATTAAAGGGGACCCATTTATCAGTACTTTTTTAGTAGTGCTGATAAAGGGGGGTGTCATGACCCGTCCTCGGGGCCCTTGTCGTGACTACCCCAATCTCGCCTTCCATAGGCTAGGGTCTGGCGACTTGCACCAAAGGTGAAAATCCCAAAAAAAAAAGAGAAGGTGTTTCCTTTATATAGAATAAAACACAACAGAGTACGCAGTATAGGTAAGACCAAAGTAAAACTGTATAAAAAGGTAATTACTGAAAATAAAGGGGCCAAAAATACAAGCCCAATAGTAAGTACAGTACAACTAAAAGACTAGTACAATAGCAGTAAAGTAAAGCATCAACCATTGAGTCATCCTCTGGGAATCCCACCTGAAGGGTGGGTACATATGGTCTCCTCGACAACTTGTGTCCATCCGTTCGCTTCATGTAAGTCCCACCAAGTGGTCCACCACCAGGTACCGACTAGCTCTACAACTCTCTACCACAATCAGCATTGTCCATCGTCTGCATCCAACACAACATAGTGCAGGCATTTCCCATGCAGGGGTGAGTATAACGATATTCAGTAGGGACCACGAGACCCCCGATGGTCTCCCAGAATCCACGAAGGATAAACCACAAAGATAATATACAATCACAAAGTATCAACCATCTCTACTTAGGTATATGCCCATACATAAACCTAAGTCATCAATTCCAGTTCGGCTCCAACTCTCGAGCCCAAGAACAACCCAGTCCACACAGTAAAGAAGTCAATCACACTGGTGGTAATGATTGAAAGTCAAGGCTTAGGTCACACAGGTATGCATCTTTTGTATAGAGATAGAGATGATCAGATGTAGTCACTGCTTCATCTAACCAGTCGGACCCACGTATGATACTAGACCAGCTAAGCTATCGGACCCATGTAGGATACTAGACCAGCTACACTATCGGACCCACATAGGATACTAGAACAAAAGTCAACTACGGACCCACTTTGGATACAAGTACAGTAGTCATCCCTATCAAACCCATATTAGATTCCAATACAATTTTCATCATCGTCGAACTCATGGAGGATTCCAGTACGGTAGTCTTCATTGTCGAACCCACAGAGGATTCCAGTACGGTAGTCGTTGCAGTCGCAGCCATCTCTAGGGTTCCCACACATTGTACGCTCGATTCCGGGAGGGTCTGCTCCTCAATTCAAGGGATCGACATATAAACTATCATGAAATCCAGATTTAATGTGTCCTGAAGTTCCGTCTCATCAAAAGGAACCCAACACGGCAAACGGTGCATCAATCATATTCCCGGTCTGAGAGATATTGGCTTTTTCGTTCCAGGGGCCTGGTTGGAATTATGCTCGTTCCAAACCCTTCCATTTTCCAATGTCATCCAAAACTCACATATAGTATTGCAAAAGGACCGCTTAGTTGCGAGGGTCCCAATTCCATAGATGGCGTGTTGATCAGACACGCGTTCTTTATGTTATTCGCATGTAAGCGTAACGGGCCTGGCCTGTCAAGCCTAGTGGGCTTGCAGGTCAGCCTGACCTGGTTCGGAGTGTCTGACCCGGAAGAGGGTCGGACCGGCCTGGTGAACCGCACGGCCCAGCCCGATGGGGTGCGGCCCGGCCCGTGGGGGCGCGGCCGGTCCCGAGATGGTGTGGCGCGGCCTCGTGCAGCGCCACACGGCTCAGCCCAGCCCTGCTGGCCGAGCGTTGTAGGGGGGCCAGTCTCCCGAACCGGCAGCACCACCCCCTGTCTGGTCGGCCGATGCCGGACGGTCATCCTGGTGTGAGCGACCCACATTTGTGGGCCGCAATCCCTCTATTGCGGCGCCTATGAGTGTTGCGGATCCTTCAAACTGGCCGATCGTAGAGCTGGCTGGTTCTTCCGCCGGAGAGGTCTGCCCTATGTGGGTCGCGGTTCTCCACACCGCGATGCCGTGGGGTGTCGTGGTTCCACCAGCCCGGCCAGCTACGGCCGGCCGGTTCTTCCTTGGCCATGCAGCCCACAATTACGGGCTGCGGTTCTTCCACACGCGGCCAGCGCGCGGCCTCCGTCTTTGCTCGTCGCTGCCTCCGTTCGCCACTGCCTCCCTTTGCGAATTAAAATTCTAGAAACAATGGAGGGGCATTGGGCCATGTTTGTTTGGCCCCCACCTTCCACGTTATGCGGTAACAATTATCCATAGAAAATCATTCGCATTCAACAATAATGAAGGTATAATTAATTTTAATATAAATTATACAAACACCCTACCTCGGTTTCAAGAGCGGAGCACGTCAACGAGTTGCGGAAGACAAGCGTCACGGAAGTCGGGTGTCGTGGAATACAGACATCAATTCTGTTGACATCGGGATGCGTCTAAAGGGACATGTCGATGGAGAAGTCCTTCACGTTATTCATCAGAGTTGTTCTTCGTTGAAGAACGACATTCTCTCTAATTCTCCAGAGCTTTCCCAAGGTCCTCCCAACACAACATCTTCCCCCAAAATAATATCTAAGGATATTATTTTATTCACACATGAAATTAAAAAATAAAAATCTTTAGTTAATTAATTTAGGAGTTCATTTAATGAATTGAAATGTGTTGGAAAAATTTAATAGGGATAGAGGTAGGTGAATAGATCACATAATTAATGGGAGAGTTGTCAATTTAATCAAGGGGTTTTAAGGGAGTTACAGGGAGATGAATGGTTTAGGGAATGTGTGGATCCCACCACACTAAATTCTTTCATGGGAGGTTATGTGGGTGTGGGCCAACCTCTAACTCCATTTGGAAGAAAATATCTACAAGATATAAATAAAATTGGGTTCCAAAATTTTATTTATTTTATTCTAAATACCCAAAAATTAACTCTCTACCTGCATGAAATGCAACTGCGGTAAATATCCCCTTAAGAGAATACTGACACTGCGAGTTCATCGGTGTCCTTGGATTTCAATTATGAGAACTGGTTCAAAAGATAGAAAAACTTGCATGTTTGTTTATTGAATGTACCCGAAAAAAACATCAGAAATTGATTCCGGGCACACCGGGCCTTGGAATCTAGTTCCATCAGAAACAACAGACTCGAAACGTCGTCCACCACCTGCAGCTCGGCTAACTCCTCTGCCTCATCCTCTTTCTCCTGGTGGACCACCATGGTCAGACCTCTTCATCTGCAAGGGAGGTCCCTCCACTGTCTACTTCTCATCTGCACGGCGGTTCTGGCAGTCCTGTGCCATGTGACCCTACCCGCCACATGCATAGCACTGCCTGCTCCTCGAATAGCTGGCTTTGTTCCATGTTCCCCACAAAACCTAACCTGTATCCTGTGGTTGCTCGCCTGATGGACTAGTCCACTTGGACCTCAGCATAAACTATCTACTAAAAGGTCTGGGACCAGAATAATGGGTCCCGTACCATATTCGTGGAGTAGTGTGGGAGGTCGGTATACCACACTGAGTACTGAGCTACTATCATGATGCCCTATCGCAGATGAAGTAACTCCTAGATCTGCACCGCACGAAGGGTGGCTGGAACAAACTCCGAGTGGAAGAGACTCTCGAAGTCCGTCCAGAGTAAAGATGCCTTGTCATGCACCTGGAGCATAAATCTCCACCATCTACTTGATGTTGCGTGCAGGAGACTCGCGACAAGGATCACCATAAGATCGGATGGTGTCCCTACCAATCTGAAGACTTTGATGATAGCCTCCTGTCAATCCTCAGCTGCCTAAGTGTCCATCTCTCCATGGAACCTAGGCAGCCTCTCTCGCTGGAACTCGTGCAACGCAATCAGGTGGCATGCACTATCTGCTGCGGGGGCTGGTGGTATCGGTGGCCCAGCAGGTAGTGGTACAGCTGGTGCCTCCGCTGCGATGGGGCCCTACACTAAGGCCTCGTCGCTCGGTGGGCTGCCATCTCGTACGCGACTCGAAACCCTAGTTGGCTGCCTTCGTGGGGCCATCCTAAAAAGAAAAAGGTGTGCCACGGTAAAAACAGTATACCTGGTGAGCTAACACAAATTAATCACAAAAAAAAACTTTTGAAACACACAATCAATCAATGTTTTCATGCACTGAGCCGGAAATCAGGGGTTAGGGTCATGGTCTATGGTTATGTCGGTCGCCGCACCAACACTGGACTCACTGGACTGAAAACCACACTCAATACTCTTAACACTCTTACTCCATAGAAAGAATAATCAGTGTCTTGAGTTCTGTGGTAGAACCGACTTCTCTGATACCAATTTTTCATGACCCGTCCTTGGGGCCCATGTGGTGACTACCCCAAGCCTGCCTTCCCTAGGCCAGGGGCTGGCGACTAGCACCAAAGGCGTAAATCCTGATAAAAAGGGAAGGTATTTCCATTATATAGAAAACAATACAACATGGTACGTAACAGAAGAAAGCACAATGAAAAAATGTATACAAAGGTAAGTGCTGAAAAGAAAGGGGCCGGTAATACAAGCCCAATAGTAAGTACAGTACAACTGAAAGACTAGTACAATAGTAGTAAAGTAAAATAGCAACCACTGAGTCATCCTCTAGGAATCCCACCTGAAGGGTGGGTACATATGGTCTCCTCGACACCTCGGGTCTGTCCGTCTACTCCGTGTACGTCCCACCAAATGGTCCACCTCCGGGTACCATCTAGCTCTACAAGTCTCTACCACGATCAGTGTTGTCCATCGTCTACATCCAACAGAATGTAGTGCGGACATTTCCCATGCAGTGGTGAGTATAACAATACTCAGTAGGGACCCCAAGACCCCAAAAGTTCTCCTAGAATCCAAGAAGGATAAACCACAAAGATAAGATACAATCATGAATTATCAACCAACTATACTTAAGTCAATGCCCATACATATACCTAGTCATCAATTCCAGTTCGTCTCCAATTATCGAGCCCAAGCAGAACCTTGTCCACACAGGAAATAAGTCAATCACACCGGTGATAATGATTGAACATCCAAACTCAGCTCACATTGGTATGCATATTTCGTATAGCGATAGAGATGATCATATATAGTCACTAACTCATCTAAGAATTCGGACCCACGTAGGATAATAGAGTAGCTAAGCTGTTGGACCCACATAGGATACTAGACCAGCCACTCTGTCAGAACCACGTAGGATACTAGAAAAGAAGTCAACTGTCGAACCCACTTAGGATACTAGTACAGTGGTCATCACAGTCAAACCCATGAAGGATTCCAGTATAGATGTCTTCGTCATTGAACCCACGGAGGATTCCAGTATGGTAGTCATCATCGTCGAACCCATGGAGGATTCCAGTACGGTAGTTGTTGCAGTTGCAACCAGCAGTAGGGCACCCGCACAAAGTACGCTCGATTCTGGGAGGGTCAACTCCTCAAGCTAAGGGGTCGATACATCAACTATCACAAAGTCCATAGTTGATGTATCCCAAAGTTTTTTCTCGTCAAAAAGAACCCAACGTGGTAGACGGCGCGTCAATCAGACGCCCGGTCTGAGAGATATTTGTTTTTCCGTTCCAGGGGCCCGGTTAGAATTACGATCATTCCAAACCTGGAAATATTCCATAGTCTTCAAAAACTCACTTACAGTATCGCAAAAGGACCGCTTCATTGCAAGTGTCCCAATATTGCAGACAACGTGTCGATCAACCACGCGGTCTTTAAGTTAATCGCATTTAAGCGTAACGGGCTCGACGAGTCAAGCCCAGTGGGATGGCGGGTCGTCCCGACCTATTGTAGTGGGTCCGACCCGGCAGAGGGTTGGACCGGCTAGGTGAAATGCGTGTCCCAGCCCAGTGGGGTGCAGCCTGGCCCGAGTGGGCGCGGCCCGGCCTGAGAGAGAGCGCCGCGGCCCGTCGGTGCGTGTCGTGGCCCGTCACGGAGCGGCATGGCCCGGCTGGCCGTGGCTTGGCTTGGGTGGTCGAGCACTGAGGGGGGAGGGGGGTGGCCCCCCGGTCTCCCAAACCAGTAGCACCAAGCGGTGCCGCCCTCCTGTCCAGCCGGCTGAAGCTGGCTGGTCTTCCTGGTGCGAGCGGACCGCGGTTGCGGGCCGCGATCCCTCTATAGCGGTGTCGATGAGCGTCACGGCTCCTTCCGCCCGAATGGCCGTCGAGCCAGCCGGTTCTTCCACCAGAGTGGCCAGCTCAATGTGGTCACGGTTCTCTGTAACGCGACATTGTGGGACGCCGTCGTTCCACCAGCCCGGTTGGCTGCGGCAGGCCGGTTCTTCCTCGGTCGTGGGGCTCGCGGTTGCGGGCCACGGTTCTTCCGCAAGCGGACGACGCACAGCCACTGCCTTCGCTTTCCGCCACCTCATTTCACCACCGCCTCCCTTTGTGAAATAAAATTCTAGAAACAACGGAGGGTCGTCGGGCTGTGTTTTTTCGGCCTGCGCCCTCCGTGCTAGGCGGTAACAATCGGCCATAGACAATAATTCACATTCAACAAGAAAGAAGGTATAATTTATTTGAATATAAATTATACAAACACCCTACATCGGTTTCAAGAGTGGATCATGTCAATGATTCGTGGATAACAAGTGTCGTGGAGGTCATGCGTCGCAGAATACGGACGTCGATTCTGTTGAGGTTGGGGTGCGTCCGAAGGGAAGTGTCGATGTAGAATCCCTTCGCGTTCTTCGTCGGAGTTGTTCTTCATTGATGAACAACGTTCTCTCTAATTCTCCAGATCCTTCCCAAGGTCCTCCCAACACAACAAGTACCCCCAAATTAATATCTAAGGCTATTATTTTATTCACACATGCAATTCAAAAATCAAACTCTTTAATTAATTAATTGAACAGTTCGTTTAATAAATTGAAATGTGTTGGAAAAATTTAATAAGGAGAGAGGGAGGTGAAGAGATCACATAATTAATGGGAGAGTTGTCAATGTAATTAAGGGGGGTTTAAGGGAGTTAATGGGAGATGAAGGGTTTAGGGAATGTGTGGCTCCCACCACACTAAATCCTATCATGGGAGGTTATATGTTTGTGGTCCTCACCTCTAACTCCCTTTGGGAGAAAATAACTGCCAAATATATATAACATTTTGTTCCACAATTTTATTTATTTTATTCTAAATCCCCAAAAATTAACTCTCAACCCGCATAAAATGCAACTGCAGTAAAGGTCCCCATAAGTGAATATTGGCGCTGCGAGTTCATCGGTGTCCTCGGATTTCAATTCTGAGCACCAGTTCAAAATATAGAAAAACCTGCACGTATGTTTACTGAACGTACCCAAATAAAACTTTAGAAATTGATTCCGATCACACCGGGCCTCAGAATCAAATGTCGTCAGAAACCACAGATTCGTAAAATTCCAATGTATTTAAGAAAAAAATTCCCTTTAATTTTCTGGGTCATTACAGGGGGATTTATCAGCGCTTTTTCCTAGCGCAGTGATAAATTTTATGTTTCAAGAAAAATAATTTTTCATGAAAAATAATATAATGTTATATAAGTATATTTATATTGATATAAATATAATATATATCTTTTAAATATGTTTTAGATAAGTATAAATTGACTATTATGTTTTAATATATAATAAATTTCGTGAAAATGGATTTAAAATCTTTTGAAAAAAATAATTAATTAATAATTTTCTAATTATCATCAATTATAAATCATTTAAAAACAATTTCAAGACACAAAAAAACCAAACAAATAATAAAAGATCTAAAGTAAGTTGAAAATGTTACTCAAACATCAAACGGTCATATGTTTTGATCTGGGTGTCCATTTGAGCTCTACAATATATCAAATCGAAGTCTAAAACGAGCTCTACGCGCTTGTAATCGAATCAAATATTTTGTCACATTATTCGTGGCCAAAAATGGCCCAAAAGACCTCCAAAACTGAGTTTTCATTTGGGATACCCTGATTTTTTTACATTTAAACAAGTATAACTTCTGATCTGGATGTCCGTTAGGCCTGTACCACATATCATATCGAATATTGTTTCATTTTCTACGATTTGACTAGTTTTGGAGTTGAAAAAGGCTTCTGGATTCGAAGTTATGGTCGTTTTTACATTCTACGGCTTTTCAAATACACACACACACACACACACACACACATATAGGTATATGTATATATGTATTTATTCATAAATATGTGTGTGTGTGTGTTAGTGTGTGTGTGTTGTATATATGTATTTATTTATTTATTTTATATACACACATAAAAACATAATTTATAAATGTATTTAAAACTAATTATATAAATTTATATTATTATAAAAATAAATATATGGATAAAAATTATAACTATATATATATATATATAAATATATATATATTAATAAATGAGGCAATATATATATATATATATATACTAATATATGAATAAATATATATGTATTAATATGAATCTATATTATTATATGAATAAATATAACTATATATTTATAAATATATATATATATATATTAATATATATATTTATAATAATATATGAATAAATATATGTGTATTAATATAACTAAATATATTTATATTAACATTAATCTATATTAATATATGAATAATTATAACTATATATATGTGTATATCATTAAATAGTAAAAACAATGATATGGATTAGTGGTAAAGGTGGAGGCGCGCAAGGGGGAGGTCTCGGGTTCGAGTTCTGGTGGAAGCAAGGAGGTGTACACGGGGGGCTTGCGATGGATGCACGGGCAAGTTCAGCGCACTGGAGTTTTCCAACTAGCAGTGATAAAGGGGGTCAAGCGCTGTTAAACGATCCCCCTAAATTATATATATTTTTAATATTTTTAATGTTTTTAAATTTTTTTTGGCTTTTATTAGATCTTTTCTGAGCACTGAAAAAAGGGACCCCATATCTTCACCTGGATTAACAGTGCTTTTTTAGTGTTGTTAATTCCTTTTTCTAGTGCTTATAAAACCCATATTTGTAGTAGTGACAGTAGGTGCATTGGTAAATCCAAAAGGCATAACCACAAATTCTTAACGGCCATATCAAGTACGAAACATAGTCTACCGAATTTTTTCTTCTGTTAATTTCAACTGAGAGTACCCCGAACTCATTTCAATATTCATACTAAGATCCCTAGAGCTGATCAAACAAATCATTGATATGAGGAAAATGATACTTGTTGTTAATAGTTATGTTATTCAATGCATTATTATCAATGAAATTTCTCATTTAACTATATTTATTTTTAACAAACAAGACAGGAGCACCCCATGGTGATGTGCTAGGTCGAATGAAACCTTTATCTAATAACTCCTACAATTGCTTATTTAACTCTAAATGTTCAATTTTCTCTATTCAATAATGGAGTTTTGATATTGGATTAGCATCATGAATTAATTCAATGGTAAATTAAACATCCGATCAGGTATTATACCAGGAAACTAATCATGAAAAACATCAAGATACTCATTTACCACTGGAACATCATGAATCGGAATAGTTCCTTTTTTCAACAAAATGTGAAAGGTAACATTTATTTCCATATCTTACTAGTTTCTCATATTCCTAATATGTTATAAAAAGTAAGGATTAATTCTTGTACACAAACTGAAAATCTTTCTGAAAACAATCCTCTTTAGCTTTGCAGTCAATCATAGCATGATAAACAGAAACCCAATCCATTCCCAAAATATCATTAAATTCTACTGGAGGAAAAATAATAAGGTTTGTAGGTAGATTATTTCCACACACAAGGAAGATAAGGTTCTTATAATTTCTTTCTGTCTCCGCATTTCCCCCAGTGTTTTTACCATTAGTTCAGGATTCATATCTTGAGATGGAATTCCAAAATTACTAGAAAACTTCCTAGAAATGAACAAATATGTAGACCCTGAATCAAAAAAACATTGGCATAAACCGAACAAACAAAAATTGTACCTGATACTACTTCATTTGATGGCCCAACATCTTCAAAAGTAGTTTCAAAGAATTTCACCACTCATTTCTGCTTTTAGTATGGCTACTTTCCCTTAGTTGTGTTCCTCGTTGGACACTCATTTTCATAATGACCCATTTCATTTCACTTAAAACATTATAATGACTGTAAATTAGATTTTGTTTTAATATTACCCTGATCTTTTTCAGTGAAATTACGATCATTATGTCCCATTTTAGCACATATATTGCACTTAATGGAATTCAAAAGACATTCCCCACCATGATTTTTAGCACAATTTTCACAAACTGTAAACTTATGTTCCTTAACATCAGACTTTTTTAAAGAGTTCTTACGTTTTTCCGGCCACCTCAACCACATATTCTGATATTTTTTAGAGAAAACCTAATGATCATAAAACACCATTTCCACCGTCTCTGAATATCGACAAGTTTTTCGTAACCGTTGAAGTCACGATAAGCTAAATCCCTTAAATACATTGGATTTTATCTTGATTAAAAATGGTTTATTCTACTATCAAGATCTTGTATGATATTTGGAGCATACCATTATAGTCAAGTGCATGTTTCTTTATAAGAAGCCACTGAGTCATCCTCTTTCCTTAATTCTAGGAATTATTTTTTCATCCTAAGACAATCCACCTTAGAAAAATATTTCTTAAGAAACATACAATTGAATTCATCTCAATCAAGTGCATAAATATCATCACTATCCCTAATATTTTTCACCATCGACCACCACTGATTGGCTTCACCTTCAAAACGGTAAACAGCAAGACTAACCTTTTGATGTTATGAACAACCCATGACATCAAAAATCTTCTCCAGTTTTTTAATCAAACATTCAGAAAGCATAGGGTTAGATGATCCTCTAAATAATGGGGTATATTGCCTAATTAAATTCACCACTACTAACATGTTCTTCTACGGTTGATCATGATGATATCATTCATGGATACCACCACCATTTATAGCCTGAGTCAATTTTGTCATCACTGCAACAAACTATTCAGTTCTGATTCCAACCATCTCATGTTTTTTATTTGGAAGGTCTCCTTCCTCTTGATGTCATCCCATCATAGCTGCCCAGTTTCCTCTATGGAAAACAATTCTGAACTCAGTAATATATTAGGCAAAGAAAAATGGTAATCTTTAAATGATATATCATTTTAATATTACCATAAATTAATTTATGGACATTAATCTAACAATATACTAACATATAATGTTGTCTAAAAATACCTCTGATACCAATAATAAAGGCCCATCCTTAAAATATTACATAATAAGGAATTAAATGAATAATTCACATTGTGGATTTTTCAGCTTTAGAGTTTTAGATAATTATTCCATAACTATTACAATATATCTCAAAAATGACCAAGTAGACACTTCTAATCTGTTTCCACTTTTTCATAAAATATAAACTCTTGAAAAAAGGAGTCATGTCTAGTTCCATGTTTTAGACAACATGACTTTTCCTAGAACCCATCCATGACCCTATTCATCTTTAAGTCCCATGAAAAACATTTCAAAAACATGGGATGAGCAAAAAAAGCTTAGTAAGGGTTATAAAATAAAGAAACGAAACATTATTCCATCAAAAGAGAATCTTTTTAACATACCTCATGAAATCATAAGATTTATGAATGACACATAGTAATCAGAAATCATAAAGGTAACTTATGGTATCCATAATATACTTATGTTTTAGCTTTCACAGCCACATAGGGAGAAACATTTACAATACGCATCATATTATATTCTTTAACTCTACGAGGAGAAACATCCAGGTTTATCTCTTTCACATTACCCAATGCATTGGAGAGCTATCTCGTGCTTTCCCTCTCTAGGTTTATCACAGAACCACCTTTATATGTAAATAATGCCAAAGAATCAAAACATATTCGTAACACATAAAACAAATATAAATGAAAGATAATATTTCCACATTTCAATCACAACATATCATTTAAATATATTTACATAACAAATCAATTATCAAAACAATTTTCAATACCAAAATATCTAAAAGAGTATATGGTATTTATTTTCCTTTTTAAAAACATTTCTCCTTGTTATGGAGGCTATATATCAAATAATACTCGTGGTGGCAGAAAAGGTCATTTTCATTACTTGCATTAAAAGAAACATTATTATATTTATTTAGTAAAATTACTCCTAGAAAAATATTTCCTTTGAATGAAATGAAACGTAAAATGTATTTATACATCTTATAAAATAAAGACATCTAAAAAACAAAATATGGATCAATGATAGGAGATTGATGCCATGTCTCTTACCTCATTTTTGACTTGATCCATTGGTTATTTAATCTTCAAAATAATAAACTAATGATGATATATACTTGATTAAGAACCTTTTTCAAGTTTATTATTCATTTTATATCACTTTTTACCCTGTTATAAACATTCTGTAATCATTTAAGTTAATAATGGTCAATTTGTTGACATTTGGTACTTGAGTCAAAAATGAACATCTTATAATTAGAAGTTTTTCATGTGGTAAAAATTACATTATCTCCATAATTATATTCATGTTTTAGATATCATATATATATCATTAATTTCATATATATTCAGTATATATATATTAGTACATAACATTGGGATATGAGAAATGAAATGCACTGTTCATGGAGACGGTAATCCGTACGTATGTGTGAATGCTATTTTCATTTCTATTTCGTATTTTTAATGGAATAAAAAAATAATGATAAATATGTATATTTTAATTCCTGAATAATATCATATATAATTTTATTAACTCCATACTTTATATGTTCCATGTATGGGTTGAACGGGTCATATCACTTTGAGCGGGCGGTAGTCCACACTTCCTCAAATGAAATTATCATATTTACCCACTATGGAAACCGTAAAGGTATGTTACAAATGAAAAATAATGAAGTATAGAGAAAATATAAATATAATATATATCACATATAAATATATTTCCACCATAATGAACACCATAAAAGTTGGTAGGAGGAGATTAAACAATCATTGTTTCGAGAGGCAGTAGTTCACCGTCCACTAAAACAGTATGTTCATTACCCATCAGACCGAGGTGTGTGTAAGTGTAGTTAGGATACTTATCATAAAAATAACCCAGTATATTTAAGATAATGGTTTAGTTATTAAATAAAATAATAAAAAGATATTATGGGGTTGGAGAAGTAAAATAAAACAAAAGAACTTAAAAGAAGATGTTACCTTTAAATCGGGTAACTTCTCTTTGGTTTGGACCAAAAGTTTTACTTAAAGTGTCTTCAGACGAAGGTAAGGTTTCAAGATGGAAGAGAAGGATCTTTAGAGCTTATTTGGGCAAAGGATGGATGATCCAATGGGATTTAGAGTTGTGGGTAATGGGTTAGAGGTGAGGGCTTTTTATAAGGGGGGGAGGGGCTCTTTAGGAATGTTTTGAAAATATTATTTTATTATATAATGATTCTTGGTTTATAAAGGTAAAAAACTTATAAAAGTTAAAGCTAAGATGACTTTAGTTCGAAATAAATGCATACAATTGTAAGTGGACATGTTTTGGATATTGTTTTAATTTTTATAATCTTAATTATTTAAATCATTCATTAATGAGGTACCCACTGCATCATTATTCTATCATAAATAATTTTACTTATTTTATGTCTCAAAATTATAAAAAAAATAACATGATTTAGGAAATATTTTAATCTTTAAAATGAATATTTATTGCCTAATTGATAACTTATATATCCACATGTGAGAATTGATTTACTAAAAGATATACATTTTTGTCATTTTGGTCATTACATTAAATTAATTAAAATAAAGTGTCATTATCATTCATAAATGGATCCATGGGGTCCCAAAATGTACCCAAGGATTCCCGTGGTCGGAAATATATCCACCATTAATAGTAGGACATAGGTTAGTATAATTTGATATTATTATGATATAATTTTTTCCTTGAATTACCTTATTTACCTTTAACCGCGGTAAATAACAGTCAAAAGATACTATTTACCAAAAATAATTTTCATCTTATTGAACCAAATTTTACTTAACAATAACAACACTGTATATCATATTTTTGAAATTCAATTCACAGAAGCAGTAAAAATTCATTTAAATGAAGATGTCTTGTTTTTAACTACTACTTAGTGTTTTCACCACTCATCAAAAAATTAATATTTTTAGAAAAAAATCCTAAGATATATTTGATATTCAAAATTAAAAAATGTTGTCTATTTTACCAAATTAAAAACATATAAGTTTCATTAATTAATTTAAATTTGTTTCTCATTGTCAAAACATAAAAGCGGATTTTTAAGAAATAATCACTATCAGATGATTGACAGTTGTTTGTGTTAAATTTCAAAGTGAAATTGCTTCCAAGGAACAACATTGAATTAAATGTTAAAAATATAATCTAATTACACTTTAAAACCAATTAAAATGATAATATAACCATATAAATAAATTATATTACAAGGAATTTTGTAATTTCAAATATATTATTTTTACTATTTATTAAAAATGAATTTTATCAGAAAATACCAAAAATTTACCTAAAATAAATTTTGATGTCCTAATTCTGATGAAGAATATTATTTTGTCAAGTAGAACATATAAAAGTGACCAAAACTAGATTTAAAAATGGTTCATCATCAAAAGGCGATAAATCATCCTTTTCTAGAATATTAGACTATTTATGCTTAAAATTGTATTATTTTATATTTTAAGTCTCTAACTTTTATTGGATGAATGAAAAAAGATTTAACAATCATGTATAATCTTATGGTAGTTAGTTCTGTTCATTCCCTTCAATACAACGACTAGGTGTTAACCATCATTTAAGATAATATTATATTATTATTTTTCATTATGACTCAGCATTGTGTGCCACATTAGACTTTGGAGAAACCCATTGTTGTTTGTCAGGTACCCCATCAAACATAGAATCCCCTTTAAAGTAAAATTAATATTTAATTCACAAATATATAAATGTATTATTCTTTATTTACCAGGTATGTTACACACAATGATGGGTCTAATGAGAAAAAATAGTCTCGTAATTTGGCGTATGTATGCATAATTATTTATTTTATCTTGGCTTGAGGTTTTGATGGTATATTTAGGATTTTTTGGAATAAGGCCATGATAGTAAGATTATGGTTTCTTGAATTTTCGTTTTTATAATTATAATACTATTTATTTATATCCATGTGAATATTTATATTGTCATGTCACCCATTGACTTAGTTCAAGGTCCTGTGATCAATTATATATAATTATTTAATTATCATTTATTTTTTTAGTATTATTCATACCATTTTATTCCAATATAGATTCTCAAGCATGATTTCCCTTAAGGATAATTTTATATCACCCTTGTTATGTTTCCATTTCCCTACGTAATAATAAAAATTGTTACATATTATATATTTTTTCAGAATATCATGTGAGGAATGTTTTTGAGAGATCTTGATGGAAAATTATGGATTGAATTGTTTCTTATGAAATGGGAAAATATCCATTTATTAAGAATGAAATGGGATTTATTAGTTAATGTTTTTACTAATTATATAAATATCGAAACATAATAGTTTAAAGGAATATACTTAATGTAATATTTTCTTTGTGTCATGTACTTATTATACAGTTACTGGTGAGCTGTTATAATTAGTATCAAAGCCAGTGTGTAAGGTATATGTTTTCAGCACCAAATCTATTTGTGAAGGTCCAGGATGTTACATAAATTCTCAAGATATTTACATATTACCTTTATCTCATGAATAATATATTCTTAATTTGTATACTCAAATATCAATTTCTAATGATCTCTATTACATAATCATTTACCAGATGTGATTTTTCAAAACTTTTGGACTCATAATTTTCAATGCATATGTGCACAACTATTGAATGTAATGATGCTCTTGAGTCAATCACCCATGAATCAACTAGAATATTTAAATTGGGTAATATCATACTTCTTCAATCGATATAGCTCATAGAATTTCAGATTTGAGAAATTGATGTTATTCTCTATCATTCATTATGACCTTTAAAATTATTTTTAGCTTGTCCTTTCTTCAGAAATTTCTTGTATAGAGGACTAAGACTATTATAAATTTCTTCTATATTTTACCCTATATTTTCATTCGATTATTTGTTATATTATATCATAGATTGGGGTGAATTTTCTCATCCCTCATAAAAAATAGAACTACCAAACATTTCTTGGACTTCATTCTGGAGAAGTGATTCACAGAGTATTAGATTTTAGATATCATATTATATCATCTTTTTTCCACTGAAGATAATGATGACATACACCATTGTAACCCAACTCTCTAGAACCAGTGATAGTATTAAGATAACCCGAACATCATTTAGAAACTTATCCTTCACTTATTTTAATTTCCATTGAATTGTATTGAAACTGTTTAAATGATATTTCATTCGAGTTCCGTATGAAAATGTTAGGATAAACTTTCCCCACATCATGAAAACTTTTTAAATGTCCTTGGTTTCTCATATATATCTACCAGTATCTTCTTCACTCCATCCATTGTATTTACATCATGAATATTAAACAAAATTCTCATTTCCAAATGAAACCTCAACAACACTAGTGTTTTCTTTTCCATCAGTATTCATTCCACCTTTTCCATTTTCTCTATGAGACACTAGTATGTGGAATATATTGGTCCTTCTAAATTAGATGATATACTTTAGGAATTATTTAGAATCAAAAATTCATTACATTGGTCTTATATACCATTACCTTTCTATCATTTGACACTATATCTTAGGATGATAGTATCACTAACTAAAATAAATATATCATCAATGAATGTTTGAAAATTTGACTCATAAATAATTAAGTTTGACACCACATGTTCATAATAAACCCCAACCACCTTTATTTCTAATAAAATCACTAAATACATGTCCCATTATAACTTCATACTTTAGATACATTTCATAGAAGATATGAGGCCTCTGTAAGTTCTCCTAAAATTACTATTTGTAACAAAAGTAGGTATACCTCACACCCTAATCAAAAAAAAATTAAACCTTCTCACATGCAAGAAAACTCAAAAAAATTAAATATAAAAAAATTACATTCTAAAGAAATAAAAATATAATATTGGAATAAACACAAAAGATTAAAATGATTCAGACAATGATTCCATCATGAAATGTAGAAACATAACTACTTTATGTTCACAAAAAGATTCAGGAAATTACAAACATGTTACTAAGTACAACTAACCTATAAATACTATAAAATCTCTGAAATAAATACTCTAATTGAAATTAATTACATAATCACTTCTCCATTTCATAAATATAAATTATGTACCACACACATGTACATTATGTTTCATTTGTTTAATAAGTAAAATATACTCTCCTAAAATTGTAGACACTTTTGCATGACCACTTTAGCTTGGATGGAAACCCAATGACCACTCAGATTTATTGGACTTCTATAATATCATTGATCCATCATAACACCATTAGAAAGAGTCAAATATTTATGGTCCTACAATCACTATAGAGACCTGACTACAATTAATTTTACAACTTTTCAATATATAATTAAATGAGTGATATTCTATTAAACATAACTTTGAGAAATGGAATTTTAGAGAATAGAAATAGATTTAACCTCCTAATAATGAATGGGTATTGTAATGAATTATATCGATTGCCCACTGAACCCACTAACTGAATCGATTTGACCCGAGGCCCAAAGGGCTTTCCCGATCCCCACATGATGGATACTTGTTCCTGGGCAACATAAGAATCCATTTGAAAATGATTTCACCCAAAATAGAGATAAAAAATAGTGGAATAAATAAAATCAATATAAATAAACATTCAACATATAATGAAATACTATAGTGGTGCAACCTATTTTCATATACCTAAAAAATACATAAGTATGAGGATACAACTGAGGAAATATATACAAATTAAAATAAAAAAGAAACAACAAAAAACCAATTTGAACATATCGTGAACAAACTCTATAAAACCCCAATTTTATCACCACTACACAACCCCCCCTCCCCCCCCCATGTCGATATCAATAAATAAATGATAGATTCAACTAAGAACATGTGACCTGAAATATATATGTGCAAGATATAAAATCCTTATAGCTAATCATGAATTACCCAATCTATGCAATATGTTTCAAACGGAAATTTAATTGTGAAGTTTTGAAAATAAACTATATAGTAAAATTTCACATATAAGTCGTGGAAAACCAAAAAAATCTAGAATATTAACATAAAATGCTTCCCTTTGTTTTCAAAGACAGAATGAATGTATTTTCAAAATAAATTCACCATCCCAATACATTTTCAAACAACAAACATAGTTATCATTTCACAAAAACAACTAAATTGTTATTTAAATTAAAAATATTACTTTAAGTCAAGTTAGATGCTAAATCCACCGCAAAACTAAAACTTCCAATTGGAAAATGTCTTTATAACACTCAAACTAGAGTTTTCAAATTTAATATGGGTTTTATAAAAATATTTATAATATATTTTTCAAAGGATATTACCAAACACATAATCATTTATATAATAATAAGAAGGCACCATATATCATAATCCTCATATCAAATATATGAAAAAGAAGGTTCCATAACAATGAACGAAATGTAAATTATATAAAAATAACTAGATCAAACTCCCCTAAATTAATAACTAAAAAATAAATTAAATGTGTTATGGGATCTACCATGGGATTCCTATTGTGTGAAGATTCTAAATATAATAGTATAACATCTTGTGAAAAAACTATTGGAATGTGATGATGTTCAGATCACAAGTTATCATAATATCCCACACAAGCCCCATTATAATGAAAAACCCCTCCAATACATTGTACAAAGAATTACTTGAGGGAAACTATAAACCTATTAAACAAAAAGAAGAAGAAAAAAATTAAATATCCCCCTTAGTACTTAGTTTCCCATGACTAATAAAGAGAGTGAGGAAAGGAACATACAAGCCAAGTCTATCCCGAAATTCATTACACAAGCTACCCTCACCCCTAAGACTCAATAATGAATTGCCCCATACATAATAATCCACCACAAAATAGGAAACAACATTACCACACAAGGGGGGATGAAACATCACATAGTGATAAATAGACCACATAAAGGGTAAACATGGAAATGTTAAATAAAAATTCTTCGTCACAACAACTATTTTGAAACCAAAGTTACAATCTATATTTAAACACTAAAACATGTCTTGGGATTTCAATCTATTTAAAAGTTCTAAAAATACCTTTTAAAATATAATGATAGGTTCAATAAAACTAATCACTTCACTAATTCATTTCAAATATATGATTGGAAAATTTCTTTCTCATTGAAAACTAAAACAAGGACAAAAGAACACATATTTCTATTTAATCATTTTAAAAAATATTGAAAAGAATTTTCACTATGTGTAAATCGAACACACATTTCAAATAATCATTTTAAATCCATTTAATAGCCCATTTATAATTCATTTATAGTTAGATAACTCAATTTCAAACCAAATTGCATTTAAAACAATTTTTTTACTCTTTCAAAACAAAAACAAGGTCAAAAATCAACACAAAGCATGAAACCCATTTTAAAAATCCATCAGGGAATTTCAAAAAATCATATCACATTGAAACATTTCATTTAAAATATGAAAAAAATATAATTCACATTATAAACATTTATTCCAAGATATAAAAATAAATATATAATTTTATATAACCAAATAGATATCACATATTTTCATACATTCATAAAAATGAAATTTATAGAGAATAAGCACACCCTGAATTCCAAAATGAAATATTTTCTTAGAAACAACTACATAAAAGAGATGATAATCTTATCAAATCTCTTTAAAAATATTACCTTCAATGGATACCACACACATGGGAATATACATGACTCCTACTAACCCTAGACACCAAAATCCCCAAAATTAGATCCACCTAGAGCCCTTAAATTGGCCACAAACTGGTCTATGGGTTATGGGGAAAACAAAAACCAATAGAGAAGAAATTGGGAAGGGGATAAGAGAGAAATACATAAAAAACACATTGGATCCACTTGAAAAATGTCAAAGTAAGGCCACGAATCAAGAGGAGGAAGAATATAGATCACCTCCATGGCTAAAAAAGGTCTTACGGTTGCAAGCATATTAGAAGTTCCTTTGGTGGGAATGAAATTAAAATTAATTTTCATTTAGAAAATCCTGAAATCCTAATAGAGGATATTTTGTGTTAAATTTATAATTAATTTATATAGATTGAGAAGTAATGATTTATTTCCATAGGATCCTTTATCCAATTAAGATATTAATCTTCTAAAACGATTTTGGATAACCATCATTTTACTATAATGATCAACTGCAGAATCCCTCTAGTGGTGATCTGTAAATGTTATTTTGATATACCAGCAATGGCACTTGATTTTTAGATGCTAGCAAGGTGAATCAATTTTCATTCATTGATCATGTTGATCACTTGTCCTTTGATATTGAAGGAGTATCTATTGCACTTCTCATTCTAAAGTGGGAGACAGAACGATGAATTCATGAGGGAAATATGTGGTTCATAATTCATCTCTATATCTCAATTAACGCTCAATATTAGACATAACAACATATTTATAGGGTTTGGTTTTAGGGTAAAATATTAATTAATTGCATGGTATCCCTTATATAATATAATAATATTTATTAAACACCCATCCCAATAGTAATAGTAATAATAATTTTTTATGTTATCCTTGATAACTTTCAAAAAAACACATATTATTTGACCATATTCTAAATTTGTAATTTTCACTGCATATGGTCGTGTTTCATTCAAATTCCTCGGGAAATTATTGAATTCAAATTTAAATATTATAAATATTTTATTCATCAATCAATATTTTTGATTGAAAATACATGAATAAAATTATTTTTCATTCTTGATAATAATATTTAATATATTAATTAAATTAAAATTTAATTTAATCTAGACCAATAGATACACTTAGTGTGTGACCCTCAATTATTCTTTCTCACATGCATTAGGCATTTTCTCCAAAACATCAAGATTATTGTCTAGAAATGGGTCTAAGAACCTAAGAGAAATAACTTAATTTTGTAATGAAGACTACCACATACAAACACACACTATATAATATAATCCTTTTGTCTCAATATGTCATTGTGTAGGTTTCAAAACCAGTTCATAAACCTATGTACTTGATATATCTTTCTTTTACATCCTAAAATATACAAATTTTTTACAATGTCCATGTAATTTAGTGGAATAGTGTTTCATAATAATTTATTTTTTGATGGATAAATACTACAGGGGGTGAATGGTATATTTTTTAACATTAGTTTTTAATATAGTAATAATTTTTTTAACAAGGTTAAAAAATTCATATTCAAAAAACCTATTTATTATTTGAACAGTGATCAGACTCTGTTCTGTGGTTCGATAATAGAAATATCATAATAAATTATATTTTTTTAAGAGTCATAGTTTTTTTAGGGAAATTGATTCTATTTTCAAAGAGTACATTTTTATATTCATTAAGTTGTTATAATTTAATTGAATACGAATCATATTCATAGAATACAAATACAAAAAGAATCATAGTCACAACAGTTACAATATATCGAAGTAATAAAAAATTTAGTGATTTTATCTTGAAGTGTATAAAATCATAATTAATGTAATAATTTATTCACTAGGTAATACAGAGTATAAAATGTTTATCATAATCAAGGTTATTATGACCAATAATATACAAATAAAATGATTATTATAAAAGTATCACTTTCTATTACATGTAATACAAATAAATTACTTGTAATAAAACAATTAATACAAATGAATACACTTATTTTATCCCAAACAGTAGTGTATCCAACAACCATGGATAATGTTACCTTGTTTTATATTTACAAGAAATATAGTCTTTCCATTACCAGAGAAAACCCTCAATACAAAGATCAGTATGTCTCGTTATCCTCATGATCCCTCGATACGATGATCAGATTTTCTATCTTTCTATCCACTCAAGCCTCAATCAGACTGATTGGATTCTCTCTCTCACTATCCCTGCAAGACCATGAATTTATTAATATTATTGGTAATTACAATTACAAAGAAAAACTCTAAATGGTTATAAGTACAATCAAGAAGAAGATCAATACTCTAAAATTCAATGCTATTCCAAAGAAAATTCATTACTTCACCCAGTGTCTTTCAAAATTTCAGGTTTCTTGAGAACACTTCAAATAATTAGGTATTTATAGGAGTCTCCCCAATGGCCATCTTAATCCATCAAAATTCATATTTTCTACACGTTTTTTGAATGTACAAGGATACATGGCACTTTAATGGTCATATTATAATTTAATGCATGACACTATTTTGATATACACAATTTTTAGTGTATAAAAAATAACATATAATAGAGATAATATTTTTTGAGTATGAAAAGTTTTATTTTGTAAAAATATTTGATTATTACTATGATCGAAATTGAAAACAGTATCAACATGAATATTTATCTTCTATCAGCATGAAAGAAAAAATATTAAATAATCTATTTGGCTAGATGAGGTAGTGTATGATTTAGTTGAGTATGATTAAGATGAGTATGATAAATGTCAGTATTAATATTATTATATCATGTTTTATTATGATAAATATATCATATCTAATCTTATTTCGATATTCAAAGTATGATTTGAACATACATAACAAGTATATATGTATAGAAATATGATATTTGTGATTTAAACAAAAACTTATGAAATTTTTTATAAGAGAAACTTTTTACTCTACATTCTCCCCCACGTTATAAATCACAAACAATGAAAAATGAATGAGTAGGAAAAAATAAATCATTTTCGGAAATTATAATTATACTTATCTCCCCCTGAGTTTATGAATCCTCTGAATATAATTATGAATACGAATAAATCCCCTTTAGGATAATAAATACCATAAGGTTTATATTCCTACGTAAAATGAAATTTAACCCACTTAAATTAAACTTCTACCACTTTGTATAAAATTATACCCCTTTGTGATTTTCAAAAATAAATAGGGAATAGAGTTTGAGGTACCTGAAAAAGTGTTAGAGAAATAACTATACGAAACACAATATTAAAGTACTTGATCATATAAATTTAATTAAAGAGCATTCAAAAAATTGAGGCTGGGAAAACATTCAAACAAATAGTCAGTATATGGTAATGTATTTCAAGGAAGTAATATTATAAAAATTACACCATAGTTTTTTGAAATTAATCTTTATTCGACATTAAAGATATGACAATTTTCTTCAAATTTTAAACCCTTTATTTTATTATTCAATATTGGTAATAAACGTTTCCTCATAATTATTGTTATTTCCATGATCTTGTATCCTTTCCTCCTGAATATGAATATTTTCATCTTGCTCCATAACCTTTTCATAAAAAATATTATTATTGTGTTTCCAATCATTAATTATTTTTGAAAATATATCATTATGATTATTTAAAGAAATAATTTCATATTTTTAGTAATGAATCATGATATTTCATGATGTAGAAACATTGTCTTGTCTATAAATCTGAGATATCATGAGCCTATTTTTTGAATGAATGTCTAATCTACTCGAGGAACATACCTTTATTGGCCATTTCATTAGCATGAATAATAAAACCCCTTAATTTTCATTCAAATAATTATTGAACTTCTAAAAATTATCATCTTGAAATTTTATATCATTATAAATATCATGACACCATTTGACCATATTATTTCAATTATTCATGTACACTTCAATACGTATTAAATTTTTTTAGAAATTTGCCTCCAAAAATATCAACATGTATCCTAAATATTATAATGAATCTGATTCTTTATATATATATTTAACAACCAAATAAACCATGGTTTCAAGACTCAGAAAGTAAGGAATTTTTTTCTCTAATATTATTAACGTTTAAAAGATATAATCATCACCCTGAGTTATAATCATATTCGAATATTCTGATTCTGATTCATTTTTTCTCCAAATGGTTTGGATATTTTCTTTAACTAATTTCCTTTTCTATTTCCTTCACACCGACTCTTAATTTCAATAAAAAATTTAAATTAAATCAAGTAAAATTATTTTACCTTTATCATTTTGGTTTTGATCTTGACCATATCTCTTGGATGAAGATAAAACTTCTTGAAATGATGGTGACTTATTTTCCTTAACTAACGGACTTGACATTATGATTTCTAAAAAAATATAATTCTTTTGAAAAATCATGAGTGGTCCTCAATGAAATATTTTTGTAAGGAATGTGTTCTTTATCAGTAATTTTATTATCATCCTCATGTTCTTATTCTTCTTCTTCTTCTTCTCTTTTTTCTTATTCTTCTTAATCATCAAAAAACTCTTCCACTTGTTTGAACACATCATCTTCTAGAATACCTTCAATAGATTTTTCTATAACATATATTTCTACATCATATTTTTTATATCTCTTTTTAGGAAAATTCATAATGTTTTGATTCTTATTTGACATCTTCTTTTTTAATAGGAATCATTTTTTTGTCTAAAAAAATTATATTCCATTGAACCTGATTGAGGAAACATCAACATGCACAATTGATGTTTGTTAAAATTATAGTTTAGTATCAGTAATTAGAAAAACATCTTTTACATAAGACTCTTTTCATTATTTCATAAATTTTTCATACAATTGTGTGTTGTGATAACCTCTTATTTGGTTTCTTTTACTTTTCTTGATTATCTAAAACATCATCGCCATGAATTTTAATAGCTAACACTTCGGTAGGGCTATGTTCAAATTTTTTATCCCTTCATTTCTTTCAACTAGTTTCATTCTCCATTCATTAGCTACTTCATTTGAGTATTTCATTTCTTTATTTTCTTCTTGGGTATTGGATTCATACTTTCTATTCTTTTCTTAAATATAATTTAGCTTTTATTTGGATAAAGGTTCTACTTCTGATAAAGAAACCTTAGTATTCTTCAAAAATGGTTTTGATTCTAAAAGAATAAAAAAACCTCATTCTCTTCATTTGTCATCACATATAATAATAATCTTTTCTTTTACAGGTTTAGACCTGGTCACAATGTAGAAATGTATCATGTTTTGTTCAATCATTTTAATAATCACAACTAGAAACATTATAATCTGAGACTTTATTGATCGGGACATGATATTCTAGATGTTAAAAAGAATAAAACCATTTAAATTGATCTTCCTCATGTTACCCAATTAATAAAAAATAAAAATATTAGATAATTTAATAGTATCTATATCTCCCATTCTCGGAATCAAATACCCTTGCATCCATTAAGTTATTACACTTTGATTTGGCGTGATATGGGTGACCTTCCTCAGCTCATCATCAAATAAATTCTTAAAAAATGATTTTTTAGATCTATCTTTAATATGCATAAACTTTGAATCTATTAGTTTATGAGATGGAAAAATGAATTTCCTTCATCTGAAATTCCTAAGAAACCAGAATATTCTTTAAATTTTAACTTCTAAGACTTTTCATATATTCGTAAAGAAATTTTTTTTTCATCTTCTTTGATAATTTTAAATAATCCTAAAAATATTTATCCAAATCCAAATAGAAAAAATCTTAATTATGACCTGATTGTTCCACACATAGAGATTTTCATCCGTGTTAATCTATTATTCGTATAAGATATGAATCCTAATTTTTGTAAAAACTTTCTACTACTAACCATTCCCTAAATAAAAACCATTTTATGTAATCCATTACATGATCCATCATATTTTGGCTTGAAATAGAGGATTCAAACCTGGAGAAAAAAATTTGGACTCAAAGATTTAAACAAAGCATCCCTTGAGGGAAATATCTGAAAGGTGTGGTATCCCCTTTATATATGCACTCAAAAACAAAATTTTATTTTACAAGGATATCTAACAGTTGTGATTTGATCTTTTTGATCTGGCGATTGAGATTTACCAAAAAAATAATTTTAAATGAATTTAAAATCCTGAGTTTTTTTTAAAATAAATTATTGTATTGAATTAATATAAAAAAATAAAAAAAATATAAAAAATACAAATAAACAAGGATCAAAGTAAATGTAATGAAATAGTATTAAAGTATAAAAATAAATAATAATACCTTTTAGAGTGGAATCAATGGTATTATAGTTTGTTCTTATTTTTATAAAATAATATATTCAGTTTGTTAAAAATAAAAATATTATAAAAAATTTGATTATGAAAAATTGAAATTAAAACAACAATATGATTAATTTGGAATTTAAATTTGAATATGATAATTTTTAAACTAAAACATGAATAAACTAATTTTTTCAAATCTGATTTTATACTCAAAAGAAATTTCAAATACAATTATCAACTTGAAAAAAAATTAAAATTCAATTTTTTACTCGATAAAAAATTTTAAATCCAATTTTAAACTAAAATCCCGCTAATTCATTATGATAATGCATATAAAAAATAAAAACTAATGTTTGATAATTTTAAAATAAATAAAAATTATATTCATTTCCCCAAAGAAAATAAATTACTTAACCTAAAAAGATGGGTAAATCAAGAAGTATATATGAATGAGTACATTTCATTAATCATTCCTCGATTCAGTTTAATGTATTCAAATATATCAAAAGGTGATGTATTTGTAAACATATCAGCAAGTTGTTCTTATGTTCTGATAAATTTTAAAATGATAACTCTTTTATCTAAAATTCCTAAAATTAATAAGGTATAATTTTTCAAATAATTGCCTTTTGTTTACAAGGTTGTTATTTAGAAATTTAATAAATAAAACATTATAAATTAAATATTTTTCAAGAAGAACTATATTAAAAATACTAATAATTTCACCATGATCGTTATCTATGAATTTAACTTTTACACCTTTTATCTTTCTCATATTTTCTAAGAAATCCCCGGGAAAAAGCACTATCTCTGTACCGAGTATTCTTGTTTTTTGTACTTCTATTGTTTTGGTAAAAACAAAACAATTAGACATTCATAACCCAAAAATTATTTAGTACTCAAATTTCAACAAGTATTATTATTGGGAATCCATATCTATTCTAAAAATAGTTTTTGTAGAAACCTAGGGATTGATATATATTAAGAAGATACTTCTTTATCCGATTTTATCCACATTGACATTTTTTGAAAATAGGGGAATTATTTAGAACAAACTAATTTTTAGTACTTTTATATTTTTTATGGGTATAACTCATTCTTGAACTAGTACCATAAGCACTAATTTGTTTAAAAATATTAGCAAAATTTTATTTTCTAGAATAATATTTTAGTTATAGTTTCTTTAAAGAAAAAAATTCAGATTTTATTTTAATAACTAAATATTTATCTTCACAAGTATTCTTTTTGAATTGAGTCTATCAAGACTAGATTGTAAAAAATTATTTTCAAAAATTACTTTTTATAAGCCTTTATAAATAAATTTTTTTCAAAAAAAGATTTATCAAGATATTTAAAAAGATTTGATAAATCTCTATCAAAATATTAATCCATTAATTTTCCATATCATGTTTTTTTCTAACATTTAAATTTTCCATTTCGAGGAGTCTTTCAAAACGAGATACTTCATTATATTAAGGTATATTATTATGCACTTATGAGGAAGATTCTCCATCTGAGGATTAATAATTTTTCTCATCTGAGGAATTTCCACTTCAAAAGATACTAGTTAGGGATTCAGTAGTACATAATGTAACCACGAAATATTTTTTTCAGAACATATTTTGGAAAAGTGACCTATATTGTTATGTCTATAATTTTCATTATTATAAGAATCATATGAAGTGTATCCTCTACTTACACTCTAGGAGACATTACCTTGCATAACATTCCTTCTTTTTTTTATTACATTTTATTATTTCTATTAGTATTCCCTTCATTTTGGTCTTTCCTTTAACATTTTAAAATTATGTTTTATATATTCAATTATCATAAATACATATCAAGTAACTTTAGAATATTTTTTTCATTATTTTCCATTTTACTTTTCTTGTAATTATTCCAAAACAAAATTTACCAAAACTCATGTTCATTATTCATAAATTAATGCCCAATTGATTTTTAGAATTTTCATAATCACATGAATTAGATTTAATAACCACCTTTTTGTTTTTGATGACTTTACCACTTTTTCAAGAGTCTTAAATTGTTTTGGATCTATATTAGAATTGAATGTAACTCTATAATTCTTATAATTTTCTTTCTTAACATTTATTTTCAATATATTCCCATTTAAAAAAATCAAAATAGGTCATCAATTGTAACATTTGTTATTTTACTTGATTCATCAACAAATATTCTCTTAGATTCACATTCATTGGGCATGATATCAATTATACTTTCAACAAAATTTTATCTTCAAATCCCTGTTATCCAATATATTTTCAACTATTGACAATTTACATAAACCTTCATTTTACATTTACAACAGGTTCACCATAAGGAAATTAATATTCTTATCAGTCGGCTCTAAGCATTTATCTTCAAGTATTAACAACTTTGGACATTCTAAAATTTGTAATATTTAACTTTTTAAACATAGTATTAGGTAATTGACAATAATAAATGTGGATTCATATGTTTCTTTTTAATGAACGCAATAATATATTTCTTGGCTTCTAAGGAAACTAATATTCCGACTTTTCAAGATTTATAATGGTTCAGAATCCATTATTATGAATTTTATAATCATCAGCCAGCACTAAAAAATCATCTACACCTATTTTGATCAAAAAAATGTCATTCTATATTTCAAGTATTGTTAATTATTACCATCAACGATATGTGGACTATTGGGATTGATCTTATCAATAGATCTGATATTTAGTCCTACCATGTATCAAAATTAGATACTAAAGGAATATTTTCCAAAGTAATCATTAGTGTAAAAAAATTAAACAAAAATTATATAGCATTGTTAAGACTAACTTTCAATAGTAATGAAATAAAGAATTAGTATGTATCGGTGTAGTGAAATCCTTCCCTTAATACAAGATGTTGATATCAATATTAAAGAGACCAGTATCTGATACCAATTTTTGGATAAATATGTACATGTAGATGGTTAAATAAGTTGGAGTTAGTTGTTGATTTAAAAAATTTATTTTTTATTATAGAATTAATTTTTTTTAACAAGGATAAACAAATCATATTCAAAAAACCCCTTTAGTATTTAAATTATGATCAAACATAGCCATGGGGACTAATAACAAAAATTTCATAATCAAGTAAATTTCAATATGAGTCAAAGGTCATTATAATAAATTGATTCTACCTTTTTAGTATATATAATCCTATTAAGTAAATTGTGATGATTTGATTAATTATTAATCATATTCATAGAAAATGAATACAAAATGAATCGTAATCCAAATGGTTACGATATATATAAGTAATACAAAAATTAGTGATTCTATATTAAAGAATATAAAATTTTAATGAAAGTAAAAATGTATTCACAAGGTAATACATACGAGAAAAAATTTATCCAAATAAAATATATTACAATAAAAACATAAAAATGGATATATGATTATAAAGGTATCACTTTATATTACATGTAGCGAAAATAAATGAATTGTAATAAAAAAACATCTAAAAATGAATACACATCTATTATCCCAAAGAGAATGGTATCCAATAACCTAGGATAAAGGTCCCTTGTTTTATACTGACAAGAAATTTTTTCTTCCTATTAAAATATAAAAACCTCATTATGAAGATCTTTCTATCTCACTATCCTCATGATCCATCGATACGACGATTAGATTTTCTGTCTTTCTATCCTCACAAGCCCTCGATCAACCTGATCAAATTATCTATCACTCTATCCCTATGATCACATGATTTTATTAATATGATTGTTCATTATAATTACAAAGATGAAGTCTATAAGGTTACATGTTCAATGAACAATCAGTTCACTCTTTTAAGATTCAGTTCTCTCGCAAAAAAAATCATCACTTTGTACAATGTCTTCCACAGTTTCAAGTGTCTTGTGAACTCTTCAAATGACCATATATTTATAGGCCACTCCCCAGTAGTAATACTTATCCTCCAATGATCATATATTCTTTGAGTTTTTGGTGAGGACCTAGACACCTAGAACTTCAATGGTGATACTATAACAGATTTGATGACACCATTTTGATATAAACTATTGGTAGTGTAAAAAAATTCTTATATTAACAAAAGAGTTTTAGAGTACAAAAAGTTTCATTATAATAAAATATTTGATTCTGAGTGTGATTGAAATTAAATCCATTATCAATCTGGATTTTTAGATTTTGTTTATACGAAAAAATACATAGGAAATCATATATTCAACTAAATAAGGATGAGTATGATGAATCTGAGTACGATTAAGTTGAGTATGATAATGCTTAGTATGATTATTATCATATCTAGTTTCATTATGATAAACATATCATAACCAATCTCTTTACGATAATATAAGTACGATTTAAACCTATTGGACAAGTAAGTTAATATAGAAATAGGTTATTTGTGATTTCAAAAACCAATGTATGAAAAATATCATAATCAAATTTTATATCTCAATAAATAGTTCTATTCCAATTAAAGATATAATTTATAAACATCCATAAATATATAAGGGAAAAATAATTACTTTACTTATCCTTTAATAATATGTCATTCATGACACATCTTATTCACCCTACATACATTCAACATATGGTGTGATGATTTTCATTAGTATATATAAGTACTCGATTCTTGATACATATCAATTATAATCTCAATTTATAAGAACCATTACACATACTCATTAATAGTAATATTCGATGACACAAAAATTACATGGAATTCCTAATAGTGAATCTATTCTCAAAATCTCCCATATTATAGATTACCAAGGGTTAATTTTATGAGAAGTAACCTAATTCACTTATGATTAATCACACATTAAAATCATATTCTATGTGTCCCATCATAGAAATTTATCCAACAATAAAACTATAGTTAAGAATATCATCATAGCATTTCAGGGTTTTCATCATTGTGGGGAACTACTATACACTTATTAATGCAATAGATACCCTATATAATAATTACATTAATATCATGAAGAACAATGATAAATATATAATATGTTTTTATTAATATTAAATTCATTATATATACATGTAATCAAATTAAAAACCATTGGTCCTAGGATACCAACTCAAATAAACTCCCATCGGGACTAGAGCTAACTTACTATTTCATTTTATCCACTAAACCTCACATGATAATCATGTTTCTGTTGAGTCCAATATTTAGTAAATGTGTCCTTCATGTTTTATTCAATGCAAATAATTCTCTACGAAACATCACATCTAAAAAAAATACCTAAGGAGATGATACATTTAAATCAAGTTCTTTGTATACTGATGTAACCTTGAATTATTTGAAAGATCCATCATTACAGTATTATCATAATAGAAAATGATAGGATCATTAATACTATGTACCACATGATTCTCATGAATGAAGTTACATGTCCAAAATTCATCTTTATCTCCCTCATATTCCAAAATATACAAAAACTATATGGTATAATTTGTGAACATCACATGATTTGATCTATTCTAACACACAAAACATCAATTCAAAGTGAATATGTATCATTTTTTTTTGATTTCATATCTTCTTGTTGTAATTAGAAACTAGTTTCCAAAGTGAAGATGTATCATCTTTTGATTTCATAATTTCTTGTTCTATTTGTGAACATAACATGATTTTAAACCCAAGATCATTCTAATTGAAAATGGGAGGTGGTAGGAACTAATAGCTACGACAACATGTTTGGCTCAGTTGGATGCTCATAGATCTACCTCCCCTTGGTCAATCATTATAAATTTTCTTGGTTCATGTATTTAAATATATATTTGATCTCTAAAAGGTGTATTTAATATACAATTTTTAGAAATAAATAATGATCACTTGATAACAAACACACCTAAAGATTTCCTTTTATTCTTTGGATAGGTGAAATTTTTCTTCTAGAATCCCTTAATACCAGAGGTAAAATAGACTTCACCATGTTTACTTATTTGTCCCTTGATATTCTTCTTCAGGGATGGGATTGAATAAGCTTTGTCATTAAATCTCTTCTTTTTCCCTTTTATTTTTTTCACCGTAAAAACGTAAGTATTTTTATTCTTCATCTTGTTATCTACTTGGTGAGGAAGAGTAAGTTGATCTGGGATACACTTCTCTATGTTGTTCGTATTAAAATTTATAAAAAAATCTAGAGAATATATAAGGGAGTGATGTAATAATGATATCGGTGCCCATTTCATCAGGGAGTTTAAAACCTAGAACTTGTAGGTGCTCAATGTTTCCAATGATCTGGACTACATGACGTCCATCTAGGGAACCCTCTCCAAACATGATCTGAAAAAGTGGCATGGCTATCTCAAACCGTTCTTATCTAACTCTCGCATTGTATAGACAATAGAGATGATCGTCCATGATATATGCATCCATGTTTTTGTGAGACATCATTAGTACACAAGACATAGATGATAGAATCAAACATTTATTGGAGACCATGTTATTCGTATGTTATTCATAGAAAATGAATTATTAATCACTCGCCTCTTTAGAAGGTGGATCAGGCATTGAGGATTCTATAACAGAAGATTTATATTCATGGAACTGCACAACCTGATGGAATCTAAACCACACCTACAAGTTACTGACAACGAGGTAATGGTATTTCTCAAATATAGATCATAAGGATTGGGTGGATGAATAACATTTCATTTTATAAAATTATTAAAGATTATATGTTTAGTAATTTACATGATTACAAATTGAAAGAGAAAAAATTAAATTATTTTTATTATTTCTCTGACTATTTTATCATGTCTTAATAGACCTCACCAATGAACTCAAAATTCCAATATTACAGTACACTATAGTGTAAATTATCCATACTCCCCATCACAAAACCCCAAAAAGTGATGATAAATCTATTTTAAGGTATTTATGTAGCCAATTATTTTCTAATTATGGGCTTATATCTCCTTGATCCATTGAGTGGACTTACCAATCCCAAAATCCTAACATGGATTTCCTTAACACCTATGTAATACCCCAAGATTTCATAGTGCGTCATTTCTTCAAGGTAATACAATAACATGCACTACAAGCAACAATGAGTTCAAGCTCATCACGACTTACCCAACTAGCCGCTCAAAAGCGGTTATGAATAGTATTAACTAAATTTTTAAAATTTTATAATCTTTATAATTTTAAAAAACATATTACGAGTTTCTTATACATAATGTAAGAACAAATTCACTTTTTCAGATAAAAGAATTATTTTTCAAAATATGCAATTTTACCCCCTTTTAATGGAGAACCCTTTTTAAATCCAATATTTGAAGCTTTTAAATATTTAATTTGACAAAAGAAACTTCTTATTTAGAATCAAGACATAAGAATTTAGTTTCAATAAAATTTTGGTGTTTTTTTTGATAACATTCATATTAAGTGAATAGTAAAAATATACTATATTTAAACTAAAAAACAGCTTTTTTAATCTAAATAATTTATAGTGTTTAATTATAAATTTTAATATTTTGGAAGTATAATTAGATTATATTTTTACCCCTAAATCCAATGTTGGTTGTTTAAATTAATTTATCATTGAAATTTTACATAAACAAGTGTCAATCTTTTGATAGTTATTGTTTCTTAAAAACACGCTATTTATTTATAAAGGTTGAGACCGAATCCTCATTTTTATTAATAAAGCAAAGAAAAGACCTCTTTTAACTGGGTAGAGGGAGACCTATTACATAGCCCGAAGGCCCAGTGGGCTTGTATCCCATTACATAGCCCGTAGGCCCATATTTTTGGACCAATTCCCATTCTATTAATAGTAACCCTACTGCTACAATACCCGCACAGTACCATCGCTACTACAGTACCTACCGATCAAAAGTTCCACTACTACTATAGTACTGATACATTATTGCTACAGTAACCTGCGGCCAATGGGTTTTGAACCCCCATCTTAAAAACACGCTATTTGTTTTGACATAGAGAATTCATTTCAAATTAATAAATGCAACTTCTATGTTTTGAAATTGATAAAATATAGTTCATTTCTGGAATTGGAATATTGAAATTATCCTAGAGTGAATTTTTGGTATTTTTATGAAAACGTTCAATTTTTGATGAATAGCGAAAAAAACACAGAGTTATTGTTTAAAACTGAATTTTTATTTAAATAATTATTTATTTTATTTAAATATATTTTACGTCAAAATAGATACATAATACCTATATAAATTCAATATAAATCATTAGATTCAATTTATAATAATTTTAGATATAAAAAAAATTATAACTTTTCACCTTCTTTTACCCTCCTCCTAGGAAAATTTGTGAATTCATAAAAAACATAATTTTACCACTTCTATGAGTGGAATTTCAAAAATCTGAGAGACACGGTTTATGTCAATAAGTAAATAGGGTAATTAAGGGTAAAAATGATATTATTATTACCCTAACACATGCCATAATTCTATTGAATAAATATAATTCGACCAAAAACAAACATAGTAATAAAATATGACCCTTTAGGTCCACATGGATTAGATTAAAACATTTTTTATAATTTTATTTAAAGAAGAGTTAAAAGAGTTAAAATCAAAGTTCAATACCTAAACCATTTTTAATACAGGGTTATACATAAGATAAATTAGACTATAAATATTAATTAGAATGATAAAAATATTTCCTACATATTGGATTTTTATTTATAATTTTTAGAGATTAAATAATTAAATTTAATAATGAAACATTGATGATGCATTAATTACCTTATTAATGAAAGAATCAAACATATGGTATTATAAATATTAAAATAAATATAATTTCAATATTTTATGACATCCAAGAATTTTCTAGGTTAATATGACATGTTTTGACTGATTCAATGTATTTTTTTTTGAAGTAATCATGTTGTTATTATTTTAACAAAGAAACAAATACCAAAGAGTGTCAAAATTGACATAAAATAGTTTTTAAAACAAATATTATATTATTAATTGATATAATGGTCCTAAAAATCTAAGGATCGTCCAAAATAATTATATAATAATATATATGACATTAATGAACCAATTGAGGTTCGATTGGTAGAATATAGTATGTTTATTAACCATATAGTGTAAGAATACAACAAGACTGTAATAGCCCGAGATTTTATGAAAAATATTCTTTTTAATTTTATTAATGTCTTGTGTTGTACGCTACACCAAAAGGAGCTTGCACAACACGCATCTTTGACTTTCCTTGCATTACACGCAATCACAACCTCCCTCGATAGCGTGTGTAGTACGCAATACTGAGTTTCACGAAACAACGATATGCTATTAAAATATTATTAAAACTAGCCGTTATGAATAGTAATAACCATTTTTTAAACTTTAGAAATTTTAGCTCTCAAAATGGAATTCATTTTTGGATTCAGAGTATCGAATTTAGCCTAAGGTGAAATTTTGGTACTTTTCGGATAACTTTCATATTCTGATGAATAGTGAAAATTACTAAATTATAATTAAAAACAACTTTTTTAATCAAAATAATTAATAGTGATAAATTATTAATTTTAGTGGTTTTAAAGTATATTTAGAATATATTTTTACAATTTAATACAATGTTGGTCATTGAATGTAATTTTACATTTAAACCAGACATAATCAAGTGTCAATCTTTTAATAGATATTGTTTCTTAAAAACACGCTATTTGTTTTAACAGCGGGATTTAATTATAAAATTAATTAATGCAACATCTATGTTATGAATTTGGTAAAATAGGCTTCATTTATGAATTCGGAATATGAAATATAGCTTAGGATGAAATTTTGGCATTTTTCTGAAAAACATCAATTTTTGATGAATAGTGAAACTACTAAGTGGTAGTTAAAAAACTGAATTTTTCATAAAACTTAATTTTACCGCTTCTGTGAATGGAATTTCAAAAATCCGAGAGACACGGTTGATGTCAGTAAGTAAAATGTGGTTCAATGAGATGAAAATAATTTTTGGTGAATAGTAACTTTTTACTTTTATTTACCACGGTTAAAAGTAAATAGGGTAATTAAGGGTAAGAATGATATTAATATTACCCTAACACATGTCCTAATTCTATTGGACAAGTGTATCTCGACCAAAAACAACCTTAAGTGTAAAATATTATTATTTAGGCCCACTTGTATTAGATTAGTACATTTATTATTATTTAATTCAAAGAAGAGTTAAAAGAGTTAAAATCAAAGTATATTTACTAAAACATTTTTAATATAGGGTTGTACATAAGATAAATTAGATTTTAAATATTCATTAGAAAGCTAAAAATATTTCCTACATGATGGTATTTTATTTGTAATTTTTAGACATCAAATAATTTAATTTATTTATGAAACAAAGATGATGCAGTAATTATCTTATTAATGAAATATTGACATAATTGATATTATAAATACCAAAATAAATGTAATTTAAGACTTTTTATGAATTCCACTAATTTTCTAGGTTAATAGGATATATTAGTGTTGATTTAATCAACTTGGTTCGAACATATAATTCTTTTATGACTTTCACAAAAATGAAATATCAAATAGTGTCAAAATTGACACAAAATAGTTTTTAAATCAAATATTATAAATTGTTATTTTATTCCTAATAATCTAAGGTTCTGCCAAATGACTTAGATAAGGATATATGTATTAATAATATACAATTTGGGGTTCGTTTGGCATGTTATAGTAAGTGTATTAACCATATAGTGAAAGAAAACAAAAAGATATGGTAAAAGTTAAATTATTTAACTAAGAGTTAAATCTAATTGATAAGGTTAAAATAATACCCTAAACTTGTCTAAATCCTATTGGATTATAGGATTTCGACCCATCCCCACTTTAGCTTCGAAATAAGACCCTTTGGAACCATTATAAACCGATTTTGACTTTAATATAAAATAATATTTTGAGATATTCCTAAGGTGCCCCTCTCCTCCCTTATAAAAGGGCACCTCCTCCCCCTCCTCCTCACACCAATTTGAGCACTCAAGCTCAGCCAACCCCTGCCATTTTCTCCTCTACACTTCCCTAGAATAATCCTAGAGGTCCTGGTCATCTTCAAAGACCAATCTTAGTTCCCTTAGTGGAGGATTCAAAGAGGCGTTCCAAAGAAGAGGAGCTTCGGACACGTACAATGCAAATCGGACCTAAGGTAAGGGAAATATCACAATCTCATTTTTATCCGAGATTGTTTATTCGTAAGTATTTACTGGGGTGTATTTTATCATCCACATCCATGTTTCATCAATATGTAATATTATTTCCATCCACCTACATTTGTTTAAATCCATTTTTACCCTTCGGTGAGTTTTTAGTAATATGTATGAAAGGAATCTTTTGTCATTTTTACGAGGTACTTTTTGACTCTTCCGACAAAAGAACAAAGAATGTTTTTTAACTTATACGGCATGAAGGGATTTTTAAAACATTAATTCCAAGAAACTTCCTTTACAAGTTTTCAAGTTTATTTTTAATCAACTTCTTTTATTTTAAAGTCGTATGACATGTTATGAAAGGAAAAATGTTTTTGAAGTAGAAAGGATATTTTCCTCAAGAATGGAGTTCAAATGTTTTATCAAAATTATTTTCCATCTATGATAATATAGGTTTCTGTTTTTATCTCTATTATTACATTGATTTGATTATGTTTTGAGGAAATTATTTTTATGAAGTCATTTACCTTATATGATTTGTTTTATGATGTCATGATGTTTCAAGAATCCCATTTTTGTTACATGTGTTATGCGGTGATGTATGATTTATGATTATGTGTCACACATAAGAAAGGATTCATTATAAGATGGGTGGGACCTATATCTCCCTCCAATGCATTGGGTAAAGATTTTATATCTCATGAGATAGACAGGGCCGGAACGGTAGGTTATACCGGTTCAGTGAAACAGGACTGGAACGAGGGTGACTCGGTTCAGAAAGGGACTTTGTCCACTAAGATAGTCTTGGAAATGAGTCATGACTAACAAGAAATGATTTTCCATGATTATGTGTGCATGCCACAAAGTTTCAAGTTTCATGTTATGATTATGGGGATCTCATTTTCACTTCTATGATTTGTTCTATGTTAAGATATTATGATCTCTTTTGCAGGATATGATTTTCAAAAAGATATGATAAAATTTTTATTTCCTTTATTTTCCCTTGCTGAGCATTTGAGCTCACCCTTTTATGTTTTCTTTTCCCCAGGATATAAAGAAAGGTTTTAGGTAAAAAAAATGGACGATCTTTATGGGAGATATTGAAGATCTTTCACCACGATTAGAAGATTACGTTCCGAGTTTCCAAAGACACTAAACTATTACGATCCTTGTGTGTGTGTTTTTGTTATGTACCAAGTATTCCGCAAAAGTAATGTAATTTCCATGTACGTCAAGCTTCGGGTCTCAACAGTTGGTATCAGAGGAAAGGTTTAGTCAACCTTTGGAAACTAGGATGCGAGAACTTTAGTGAGATCCCTAGAGATATTTCTAAGGTATGTCTAGGGATGTCCCTAAGGTTAAGTATACGTATAGGTTATAGTACTAGAATTACGCTAACGATCATATAATTAAACCTAAGATGTTAGATATTGAAGGTACTCCCCCTTTATTATGTTGTTTTCCCTAGAATGATTTTTGCCTCTCACACTATTCTTTTTGGGTTTTAGACGATGGCTGGAACCCGAAGGAACCGTGTTGATCAATGGAATGGACAATGCAATGATTTTCCTCCTGAACAAACAAATGTTATGGGAGATGGAGTGCAAAATCTTATTGCTATACTTACACAAGCTATGAATCATTCTGGACTTCCAAATGAGCAGGGAAGGGAACAATATTCTATTGAGTCCTTCATGAGGCAACGTCCACCTTCTTTCGGTGGGTCTTCTGATCCACTTGTTGCTGAACAATGGATCAGTACCACTGAAAAGATATTTTCAGTTCTTCAATATTCTGAGCACGATAAAGTCATCTTAGCAGTATATCGTTTGGAAGGTGAAGCTGATCAATGGTGTAAACTTATCAAGAATACGAGGCAAAGAGATGAAATTGAGTCCATGGAATGGGACGAGTTCAAGAACTTGTTTTTCAGTAATTACTTCCCTCATATTCTTCGAACAATGATGGAAAATGAGTTTCTTGAGCTGAAGCAGAAGGATGATGAATCTGTTGGTATATACGATGGAAATTTTACAAGACTTTCAAGGTATGCGTCTGGCATTATCATCCAACCTGAAAGTAAAGTTGATCGATTTTTCAGTGTCTTAAAACCAAGTCTTCGAAGGGCATTAGCTATAAAAGACTTTAGTAGCTATGAAGAAATTGTGTGTTGTGCTATCAAGGTAGAAATGGAAGTTGGTGTTACATATCCATCTCATGGTTTTGACAAGAAACGAAAGATGGAGTTCAAGGAGAAATCTCAGAATAATGGTGAAAAGAAGAGGAATGTTTCCTTATGCACAAAGTGTGGAAAGAAGCATGGTGGAGATTGTCTTAAAGGGACTAGAAAATGTTTTAAGCGTGGAAAAGAAGGTCATCGAGCAGTTGAGTGTCAAAGTAATGGAAAAAGGGATTCTAATGATGTGAATAAAGAAAACACTGCAGAGAACGCACCACCAACACTTCAATTTTTCAAGTGCAAGGAAATGGGGCATTATTCTAATAAATTAACTAATCCAAGGGTTAGTGATGATCTACATGAGCAACTGCTTAAGGCAAAGGACAAAGGGAAGTCACATGCGATCACCATTGGCGATGTTGAATATGATAACGATGTGGTGGAATAATTAAGTGTTTATGTAATGGGATTCCAAAATAATGTTGTATCATAAAGTATTGGAATATTTATGTATTGGTCTAATGTGGTATTCAAAGTGATTGAGATATTTTTGGAAATAAGATGATATGAGCATAATGAAGGGAAAATGAGAAAACGAAATATTTAACAGTATTAATGGGCTCATGATTGATATAAGGACTAAGTGATATCATTGTTTGAGTATATAGAATTTTGAGGATTTTGGTATGTGGAATGTGTTAAATTTTAACTACATTCATGTTTTCACTAAGGTATTCAAGAGAATACATGATTAAGGACTTTGAATTTTTGGAATGTGACCAACAAAACATATCTTATGATATATGGGGATCGACGATGGTGTTAAATCTCTGGTAATCGTTTTCACTATGTTATGAGAGTGGACTGCAGTATTATGGATAAGCCTAAAGATTGGAATGGATTATGTTGGACATAAGTTAGTATTGTTTAAGGATAGAAGTTTTTTTAGATATTATTGATGGGATGTTATAGTAATATAGTTTTAGAAAAAGGACAACCTGCAGAACGGGCGACAGCCCATCACGTCGGACAAGGCTGTGGGAATCGAACCCACAACCGAAGTGCGACTGGCCTTTATCGCCTACCACTGGCCTACAAGAAGTCCCTGTTTAGTAGAAACTAGTTTTATTATATTAAGTTGTATGACATATGATGTATAAGTCCATTTTAGGAACCATATATGATTAATCTCACTATAGATCGACTTATGTATATAATTTTTTGCTAACCATTTGTTTGAGACAGATGGAATGACCCGTCATTCTATCACATGATCTGCTAACACTTCACGAATAACAAATTCAACTTCATTTATTTAAGAGATGAAGTGTAAATTGTTAAAGGCACGAACAACAGTGAGGTTGTACCAAAATAAATTAAGTATTTATTCTAATTCAAATTCTTTAACTTTAGGGAAACGATCTTGAAAACCAAAAATGTTGTCCTAGTGATCTTATATCTGATGAATCAGACGGTACCTTAGATCGTCACAAATTTATGGCTTTGTGATTGCTGGCTTTTCCATAGCCATGTTCTCTTCCACTCTCCATCAGAACATGATGGTTAGATTTCTCTTCCATATCCATATTTTTACCTATGTGGAAACCCAGTGATTAGTTTATTTGGGTAACCGTTACGTTTCATACTTTTGTTTTTAAAGATTGGTTTTGATATTCCTTTTTACGATGTGGGTTTCTATTAAATAAACTTTTGAATAGTAAATCATTTATAACCCCGACGAATTTCGAGGGAGAAATTAATTTTAAGAAGGGTAGAATGTAACAGCCCGAGATTTTATGAAAAATATTCTTTTTAATTTTATTAAAGTCTTGTGTTGTACGCTACACCAAAAGGAGCTTGCGCAACACGCATCTTTGACTTGCCTTGCATTACACGCAATCACAACCTTCCTCGATAGCATGTGTAGTACGCAATACTGAGTTTCACGAAACAACGATATGCTATTAAAATAATATTAAAACTAGCCGTTATGAATAGTAATAACCACTTTTTAAATTTTAGAAATTTTAGCTCTCAAAATGGACTTCATTTTTGGATTCGGAGTATCGAATTTATCCTAAGGTAAAATTTTGGTACTTTTTGGATAACTTTCATATTCTGATGAATAGTGAAAATTACTAAATTATAATTAAAAACAACTTTTTTAATCGAAATAATTAATACTGAAAAATTATTAAATTGATTTTTTTTAAAGTATATTTAGAATATATTTTTACAATTTAATACAATGTTGGTCATTGAATGTAATTTCACATTTAAACCAGACATAATCAAGTGTTAATCTTTTGATAGATATTGTTTCTTAAAAACATGATATTTGTTTTAACAGCTGGATTTAATTATAAAATTAATTAATGCAACTTCTATGTAATGAATTTGGTAAAATAGACTTCATTTTTGAATTCGGAATATGAAATATAGCTTAGGATGAAATTTTGGCATTTTTCTGAAAAACATCAATTTTTGATGAATAGTGAAACTACTAAGTGGTAGTTAAAAAACTGAATTTTTCATAAAACTTAATTTTACCGCTTTTGTGAATGGAATTTCAAAAATCCGAGAGACACGGTTGATGTCAGTAAGTAAAATGTGGTTCAATGAGATGAAAATAATTTTTGGTGAATAGTAACTTTTTACTTTTATTTACCACGGTTAAAAGTAAATAGGGTAATTAAGGGTAAGAATGATATTAATATTACCCTAACACATGTCCTAATTCTATTGGACAAGTGTATCTCGACCAAAAACAACCTTAAGTGTAAAATATTATCATTTAGGCCCACTTGGATTAGATTAGGACATTTATTATTATTTAATTCAAAGAAGAGTTAAAAGAGTTAAAATCAAAGTATATTTACTAAAACATTTTTAATATAGGGTTTTACATAAGATAAATTTGATTGTAAATATTCATTAGAAATCTAAAAAGATTTCCTACATGAGGGTATTTTATTTGTAATTTTTATACATCAAATAATTTAATTTATTTATGACACAAAGATGATGCAGTAATTATCTTATTAATGAAATATTGACATAATTGATATTATAAATACCAAAATAAATGTATTTTAAGACTTTTTATGAATTCCACTAATTTTATAGGTTACTATGATATATTAGTGTTTAATTAATAAACTTGGTTCGAACATATAATTCTGTTATGACTTTCACAAAAATCATATATCAAATAGTGTCAAAATTGACACAAAATAGTTTTTAAATCAAATATTATAAATTGTTATTTTATTCCTAAAAATCTAAGGTTCGGCCAAATAACTTAGATAATAATATATGTATTAATAATACACAATTTGGGGTTCGTTTGGCATGTTATAGTAAGTGTATTAACCATATAGTGAAAGAAAACAAAAAGACACGGTAAAAGTTAAATTATTTAACTTAGAGTTAAATCTAATAGATAAGGTTAAAATAATACCCTAAACTTGTATAAATCCTATTGGATGATAGGATTTCGACCCATCCCCACTTTAGCTTCGAAATAAGACCCTTTGGAACTATTATAAACCGATTTTGACTTTAAGATAAAATAATATTTTGAGATATTCCTAAGGTGCCCCTCTCCTCCCTTATAAAAGGGCACATCCTCCCCCTCCTCCTCACACCAATTTGAGCTCTCAAGCTCGGCCAACCCCTGCCATTTTCTCCTCTCCACTTCCCTAGAATAATCCTATAGGTCCTGGTATTCTTCAAAGACCACTCTTAGTTCCCTAAGTGGAGGATTCAAAGAGGCGTTCCAAAGAAGAGGAGCTTCGGACACGTACAAAGAAAATCGGACCTAAGGTAAGGGAAATATCACAATCTCATTTTTATCCAAGATTGTTTATTCGTAAGTATTTACTGGGGTGTATTTTATCATCCACATCCATGTTTCATCAATATTTAATATTATTTCCATCCACCTACAATTTTTTAAATCCATTTTTACCCTTCGGTGAGTTTTTAGTAATATGTATGAAAGGAATATTTTGTCGTTTTTACGAGGTACTTTTTGACATTTCCGACAAAAGAACGAAGAATGTTTTTTTTAACTTATACAGCATGAATGGATTTTTAAAACATTATTTCCAAGAAAATTCCTTTACAAGTTTTCAAGTTTATTTTTAATCAACTTCTTTTATTTTAAAGTCGTATGACATGTTATGAAAGGAAAAATGTTTTTGAAGTAGAAAGGATATGTTCCTCAAGAATGGAGTTCAAATGTTTTATCAAAATTATTTTCCATCTAAGATAATATAGGGTTCGGTTTTTATCCCTATTATTACATTGATTTGATTATGTTTTGAGGAAATTATTTTTATGAAGTCATTTACCTTATATGATTTGTTTTATGATGTCATGATGTTTCAAGAATCCCATTTTTGTTACATGTGTTATGCGATGATGTATGATTTATGATTATGTGGAACACATAAGAAAGGATTCCTTATAAGATGGGTGGGACCTATATCTCCCTCCAATGCATTGGGTAAACATTTTATATCTCATGAGATAGACAGGGCTGGAACGGTAGGTTATACCGGTTCAGTGAAACAGGACTGGAACGAGGGTGACTTGGTTCAGAAAGGGACTTTGTCCACTAAGATAGTCTTGGCAATGAGTCATAACTAACAAGAAAAGATTTTCCATGATTATGTGTGCATGCCACAAAGTTTCAAGTTTCATGTTATGATTATGGGGAACTCATTTTCACTTCTATGATTTGTTCCATGTTAAGATATTATGATCTCTTTTGCAGGTAATGATTTTCAAAAAGATATGATATGATTTTTATTTCCTTTATTTTCCCTTGCTGAGCATTTGAGCTCACCCTTTTATGTTTTCTTTTCCCGAGGATATAAAGAAAGGTTTTAGGTAAAAAAATGGAATATCTTTATGGGAGATGTTGAAGATCTTCCACCACAATTAGAAGTTTACGTTCCGAGTTTCCAAAGACACTAAACTATTACGATCCTTGTGTGTGTGTTTTTTATATGTACCAAGTATTCCGCAAAAGTAATGTAATGTCCATGTACGTCAAGCTTCGGTTCTCTACAAAGACACGGTAAAAGTTAAATTATTTAACTTAGAATTGAATCTAAATGATAAGGTGAAAATGGTAACCTAAACTTTGCTAAAACCTGTTGGTTGAGAGGATTTCGACCAATCACTACCCTAGCCTTGAAATAAGTCACTTTGGTGCCATTATAAACTGTATGTTAATTTATTATAAAATAATATTTTATGTTTTTGCAAAGGTTCCTCTCACCCCTCTTATAAAATGGCACTTCCCCTTCTCTCAAATTCACACATCCAAAGCTATTTGGATCGGGGAAACTCTTCCCAAATATACTCCAAACTATCCAAAATTCATCCTAGAGGCCTTCCTTTGGTCATAAAGCGAGCCTATGGAGCCCTTTTGATCAAATCAAAAGGAAGAACCCGAAGAAGAGGTAATGATTTCACCACCCAATTTCCAGTTCTCTTATTCTTCCACTTACCCTTTCTTTATTGTTTCCAATATAAAATAATTACTACAGTATCTTATATATGTTGTGATGTTATTATTAATATGGAACAACTATATTCATTATTCTATCCATCTTATAAATGATAATGTCACCATGCGTGTGTACGTACGGCTTACCGTCTCCATGCCATGGTGTAATTTCTTATTCAATACTATGTTATTTGGATGTATATAATGCTGAGTAATATGTATATACATAATTGAAATAACATTCTAATGTCTCCATAAAATTAGTATACCATCAAATTCAACACCTTTAAAGAAATCATATTATCACTCGTGTGTACGTACAGATTACCATCTCCACAACGAGATGAGATTCTTTTCCACATTCTGCATTCATCGACAATTATAAAAATATATATTACTAATATGTATGTAATATATGAAATAATAATTCTACTTGATATATATATGTACTTACACATATCTTATTCACTTAGTTCCATTCAATACGATATGAAAATGGAAATAACATTTATGCGTACGTACAGACTACCATCTCCATAAACGGTGTTTTTTATTTCATATATATGTCTATTATACATATTTATATTATAAATATATATGATATATAAATAAAGTCTTATATTCTGTAAGTATATAAATATTTATCTAATTGATACAATTAAGGGTAACAAGTTAAAACACGCATGATAACAAAAGCGATTATTACCCGAAATGTTAATTTAACATGCAAATTATCATTAAATGGGTAGTATAAAGTCATAAATGAATCATGTATGATATCATAAATATTAATGTGATTCCAGTATAATTTAAGAACATACTATGATATTCATATAGGAGTTTAAACGTACCCTCGTCTAAATGAATGTTCAAGTTAATGTTTAATTTCCCAATATCATTATTATCTGAGATTGTTTATGTGTAAGTATTTACTGGGACATTTTTATCATCCATGTCCATTTCTCATAAAAATGATTTCAAAATTAATATCTTAAGGATTTGGGAAAGGTAAAATTTATCAAGATCTTAATTTTTAATTTTTTAAAGATTTATCGTTCTAAATGTTTTAAATTAATGTCCATGTTTTGAAAATAATTTTAAAGATTTATTTATATGGACATGAATGTTTTGAAATGATAATTCTTTTCAAAATTTCCAAAGTGGTATGGGACACATTGATTCAAAAATATCTTTTAAATTACTTCCTTTATAAATGTGTTACTTTTAAATGATTTTAAAAAAAGGATATTTCTCTCAAAAAGTTTTACTCATCATTTTCAACTATGTCGGCATCCATTAATGGATATTATTTTTGATTGAGGTGGATTTATTATAATACAATATTTTATATTGAATTGAATGAATTATGATATATTTGACTGTGGATGTTCTATTTTTTATACCATTCATAGTTTATGGTTAAAGTATTGACATTTCGTATGTTAGTTTTAATACGAATGTTTATGTTATGTTTCAAATATTCATATGAGGAGTGCAGTGGACTTAGTAAGTGATGGGTGGAGCCTGTTATAGCTCCTCGATGCATCGGTAGGTCTCATGAGAAAAAATAGTTCCTTGGAAAAAGGGCTTGACAAAAAATTTATTTGTAGTCTTGGCACGAGGCCTTGACTATGTGATAATGATGTCTGGTGTTAGGAATTCCCTCATTGTGAAATTAGTTATTACATGTGATTATTCAACTAGTATAATATCCATGTGCATGTTTATATGGTAATGTTTGATTTATATTTTTTCCATATTATCTTCAAGTTTATGTCTAAAAAGTATTTAGTTTTTATTATAATTGCTGTTATAAAAGTTTATAGCTTCCGCTAAATTATTTACCCTTACTGAACATCTGAGCTCACCCCTTTCTCATGTTTTATTTTCCCAGGATTCCAAGAAGTGTATTATGATTGATAAGCAGGGTTAATCTTGGTGATTAATGGGACTCTCAAAGTATCATTTATCTTGGGTTTTATTTTCTAATGTGTAATGTAACATTCATGTATCTAATCTATTTTCCTAGACTACTAAAGTGAACGGTACTTCGGGACATGCTTCCTTGTAATCATGCCAATGTATTAAAATAATTAACTGACTCTGGGTAAATGGGGTCAGTGCATTACCGTTGGTATCAGAGTAAGTTTAGTAATATACTTGGAAGCAAGATTTAGATAAACTCTGATTAGATAACGTAGACCTAAGATAGACTTTGAGGATTATTATAGAAGTACTTCTTAGAATTTTTGTAATGTATAGATTTTTTGAGTTTTCCATGTAAATAGATCCATGTCTGGATATGAGAATTTAGAGGCGACTCTCGCATAGATGTACCTAGGGGTAAAACCCAAAAACACCACTTTGAGCTTGACTCGAATTGGGGCTGGTGCATGAAAACGGGCCTTGTTGCACTCTTGGTGACGACACTCATGGGGGATATGCTTAGGATAATTCACGTTTTCTTTCAAAACCACTATGAAGTGTTTCTAAGTATATACCTCTTCAAAGAAAACATTTTTGAGATTATGGATTATATCCATTAACAGTTCAATTTATGTTACGTATTTTACATGTTTGGAATTATGAATTGTGATTCATAAACTGACCTAGTGTATGCAATTATTTAGAAATGGCACCCAGTAGAAGGAAGGATGACTCCAGCAATACGTATGATCCAAATATTAAGAAGGGTCATATATGTCATGGTATTAAGCCAACATATAGAAAGGAAACAGTCTCCCACGTATTATCATTATATGAATAAATATTATCATGTGTTAATAAGATCAGTAAAGAATTTATTGAATCCTATGGCTTTGAAGGGAAGCCAGAGAAGAAAATTATGGTAGAAAGAAAGATGGATAAAGGGAATAAGGGAAATAAAGATTTTCTAATATGTGATAAATGTGGAATGAATCACCATGTTAAATTCTTAAAGGGAATGGAAATTTGTTATAAGTGTGGAGAAAAGGGACACCAAGAACGTGATTGTAAGGGTAAGAAAAGTTTTTCATATGTAAAATTCTTCATATGCAAGGCATTGAGACACTACATGAATAAATATCCCATTAATAAGTGTATACCGCAAATGATGTTATTGGATAATAATCAAGTTATGATACTACCTCAAATGAAGAAGAATGACTTGTTTTCTTATGTTGTTATTATAGAATTATTTAATTTGAGTGTTGTATCAATAGTATACTGGTAACATTAATTATGGAGATAAATAAGGATTGTATTTCAGTACAATTTTATTGATGATTTGAGATTATATGGTTCTAAGAAAAGTGACTTAATAGTAAGCTACACTTTTTGGAAAATAAATGGTTAAAGGAAATTTAATCCTTAATATGGTCCTAATAATGATGTAATGATTTTGGAATAAGAGTTGGTTGATTTGGTAATTTAGGATGTTGCGGTTTTGTAAAATAATACAAGATAAAGGCATTCACATGTTATTACTTGGGAAAAAGGATCCTCATTTTGTTTAACTTCCTTATAAACTTTGGACTGAGAGTTTATATATATGTATTTTGGATAATTATAATGGTTGGAATAGATTATGTTTCAAATTGGATACTATTTTTAAGGCTATTTTTGGATTTCCATAAAAAGAACAACCCAGAGGTCGGGCAGCAACCCGTCACGTCCGGCAAGGCTGCGAGACTTGAACTCGCAACCGAAATGAGGCAAGTGTGTATAACCTATCACTGACTCACATGATTTCCTAGATTGAATAATGTAGTTTTTTAAATGGTATGATATGTGAATATTAAATTAATTATTTTCAGAACCTTATACGATTAAGATAAATAGAATATATTTTTTTAATCTTTTAGAATGAAAGATGAGTTTGTGGTAGGAATTAGGTGAAGGATGAAACTCTGCTTTTCAAATATATATATACACATACAGATATATATATATATTCCCTATTATTTTATGGATAAATTAATTATTATAATTTAGGGAAGGGATCTTAAAATCAAAAATGTGTTATCCTAATACCTTATTTTTTGTTGAACCGATGGTATTTAAAATCATCATAGATTGGTGGCTTTGAGGCCCACAATTTTACAATTGTTTGTAATTGATGATATCAATCACTCTCTATAAATATTTATGTTTTTCTTCTAATTTTGAGTATATAATTTTCACCAATGTTTTCCTAATCGAGATCATAATTTGGTGGTGACTTTTTCATTCCCCTATTCCTCTTATTAAGACTAAATTTTATTAACCCAATTTCCGATGTGTGTTTTCCCACAAAGGTATTTTCTATTTTCAACCTTTTATTTTAGAAGAAAAATTTCAAATTGTGAGGACACAATTTATTTATGGATGGAATAATGTAACACCTTAAGATTTCATAGTACGTTATTTCTTCAATGTAATGCAATAACTTGCACTACACGCAACACTGAGTTCAAGGTCATCACGACTTACCAAACTAGCTGTTCAAAACTGGTTATGAATAGTATTAACTGAATTTTGAACATTATGAAATCCTTATAATTTTAGAATCCATATTAGGAGTTTCTTATACATAATTTAATAACAAATTAATTTTTTTCAGATAAAAGAATTATTTTTCAAAAAATGCAATTTTAACACCATTTAATGGAGAACCCTTTTTAAATAAAATATTTGAAGCTTTTATATATTAAATTTGACAAAATAAACTTCTTATTTAGAATTTGTACATAATAATTTAGTTTTATTAAATTTTTTGTGTTTTTTATGATAACTTTCGTATTTGGGTGAATAGTAAAAAACACTATATTTTAACTGAAAATAACTTTTTTAAGAAAAATAATTTATAGTGTTTAATTATAAATTTTAATGTTTTTTAAGTATAATTGGATTATATTTTTTCCATTTAATCCAATTTTTGTCGTTGGAATTAATTTCACATTGAAATTATACATAAATAATTGTCAATCATTTGATAGTTATTATTTCTTAAAAACATGCTATTTGTTTTGAAAACAAGAATTAATTTTAAATTAATAATTGAAACTTATATGTTATGAATTTGATAAAATAGACTTCATTTTTTGATTCAGAATATCAAAAATATTTTAGGGTGAGTTTTTGGTATTTTTCTGAAAACGTTCAACTTTTTATGAATGGTGAAAAATATACTAAGTTATCATTTAAAACCGAATTTTTATTTAAATAATTATTTATTTTGTTTAAATTTATTTTAGGTAAAAATAGATAAATAATACCTATATAAGTACAAGGTAATTCATTGGATTCAATTTATAATAATTTTAGATATATAAAAATAAATTTTAACTTTTCACCGTCTTTTACCCACCTCCTAGGAAAATTTTCGAATTCACATAAAATTTAATTTTACCGCTTATGTGAGTGTATTTTCAAAAATCCAAGAGACACGGTTGATATAAATAAGTAAAATGTGGTTCAATAGGATAAAAATAATTTTTTTTGAATAGTAATTTTTTACTTTTATTTACAACAGTTAAAAGTAAATATGGTAATTAAGGGTAAAAATGATATTTTTATTACCCTAACACATGTCCTAATTCTATTGAATAAGTTTAATTATACCAAAACTAACCTTAGGAATAAAATATTACCCTTTAGGTCCCCTTGGATTAGATTAAGACATTTATTATCATTTTATTTAAAGAATAGTTAAAAGAGTTAAAATCAAATTTTAAAAATTAACCCATTTTTGATATAGGGTTATACATATGATAAATTAGACTATAAATATTAATTATAAAGATAAATATATTTCCTATATAATGGTATTTTATTTATAATTTATAGAGATTAAATATTTAAATTTATTAATGACACAATGATGATGGAGAAATTACATAATTAATAAAAGAATCAAATAAATGGTAATATAAATATTAAAATAAATTTAATTTCAAAGTTTTTATGACATACACGAATTTTATATGTTAATATGACATGTTAGTATTTATTCAATGTATTTTTTAGAAGTAATCATGATGTCATTATTTTAACAAAAAAACAAATACCAAACAGTGTCAAAATTGACATAAAATTGCTTTTAAAACAAATATTATATTATTAATTGATATAATAGTACTAAAAATATTAGGTTTGGCCAAAATACTTATATAATAATATATATGACATTAATGAACCAATTGGGGTTCGATTGGTAGTATATAGTATGTTTATTAACCATATAGTGTAAGAATACAAGAAGACACGGTAAAAGTTAAATTAATTACCTTAGAGTTAAATATAAATGATAAGGTTGAAATGGTAACTTAAACTTGTCAAAAACCTATTGGTTGATGGTATTTCAACCCATACCCACCCTATCCTAGAAATAAGTCACTTTGGAGCCATTATAAACCAAATATGAATTTATAATAAAATAATATTTTAAGTTTTTCCAAAGGTTCCTCTCACCCCTCTTATAAAAAGGCACATCCCCTTATCTCAAATTCACACCTCAAAATCCATTTGGCTCGGCCAACCCCTACCCAAATATCGTTATAACTATCCTAACTTCATCCTAGAGGCAATTATTTGGTCAGAAAGCCAGCCTAAGGAGCCCTTTTGATCAAATAAAAAGGATGAACCTGAAGAAGAGATAATGATTTCACCACCCTCTTTCAAGTTCTCTTATTCTTCCACTTACTCTTTTTTTGTTATTTTCATTCTAAAATAACAAATCCAGTATCTTAAACATATTGAGATATTATTATATATAATGAAAAACTATATTCATTATTCTATCCTTCTTATGAATGATAATGTCACCATGTGTGCGTACGTACGGCTTACCGTCTCCACGCGCTGGTATAATCTGTTATTAAACACTATGTTATTTGGATGGATATAATGAAGAGTAATATGTACATAAATAATGAAAATAACATGAAAATGTCTCTGTAAATTTAATATACCATCCAATTCAACACCTTTAAGGAAATTATATTGTTTCTCGTGCGTACGTACGGATTACCGTCTCCACGACACGATAAGATTCATTTCCACGTTCACCATTCATCGACGATTATAAAAATATATATTAATAATATGTATGTAATATATGACCTAATAATGTTATTGGATATATATATATATATATATATATATGTAGTTACATATATCTTATTCACTTAGTTCCATTCAATACGATATGAAAACCGGAACTGCGTTTATGCATTCGTATGGACTACCGTCTCCTTAAACGGTGTTTTCATTTCATATATATGTCTATTATGCATATTTATATTATAAATATATATGATATATAAATCATGTTTTATATTATGGAAGTTTTTAAATCTTGATCTAAGTGATACAATCAAGAGTAACAAGTTAAAACGCGTACGATAAAGAAAGCGATTATTACCCAAAATATTAATTTAACATTGAAATTATTATTAAATGGGTACTATAATGTCAAAAATTAATCATGTATGATATCATAAATAATAATATTATTATGTTATAATTTAATATCATACTATGATCTTCAAAATGAATATTTTAAGGATTTTTTAAAGGTGCTCTTTATCAAGATCAAAATTTTAAATGTCTTAAAGATTTATTTATCTAACTCTTTTGAATTAATGTCCATGTTTTCAAAATGATTTTAAGGATTTATTTATATAGACATGAATTTTTTGAAATGATAATTCTTTTAAAAAGTATCAAAGTTGTATGGGAAACATTTATTCTAAAAAATATTTGAAATTACTTCTCTTATAAATGTGAGTCTTTTAAAAGATTTTACCAAAAGGATATTTCGCTCAAAAAGTTTTACTCATAATTTTCAACTATGTTAGCATCCTTTACTAGATATCATTTTTTATTCAGGTTGATTTATAATAATAAAAATATTCCATATTTTATTGATTGAATTATGATATGTTTAACTATGGATGTTCTATTTTTTATATCATTTATGGTTTATGGTTAAAGTATTGACATTTTGTATGCTAGTTTTTATATGAATGTTTATGTTTTATTTCAACTATTCATATCAGGAATGCAGTTGACATAGTAAGTGACGGGGGAGCCCACTATATCTCCTTGATGCATCGGTATGTCTCATGAGACAAACTAGTGTCTTGGCACAAGGTCTTGACAAAACATTTATTTTTAGCCTTGACACGAGGCCTTGACTATGTTGTAATGATGTCCAGTGTAAGATATTCCCTCATTATGAAACTAGTTATTACATGTGATTATTCGACTCGTAGAATATCCATGTCAATGTTTATATGGTAATTTTTTATTTATATTTTTTCCATATTATGTTCAAGTTTATGTCTAAAAAGTATGTTGTTTTTATTACAAATCATTCCTTAAAAGTTTATATATTCTACTAAATTATTTACCCATACTGAGCATCTGATCTCACCCCTTTCTTATGTTTTATTTTCCTATGATTCCAAGAAGTGTATTATGATTGATTAGAAGGATTAATATTGGGGATTAATGGTCTTCTAAAAGGAAAATTTATGTTGTTTTTTATTTTCGAATGTTTAATGTAACGTTCATGTATGTGATCTATTTTTCAAGACTGCTAAACCGATCGGTCCTTCGGGACTCGATTCCTTGTAATCATGCCAATGCAATAAAATAATGCCCCGACTCTGGGTAACTAGATTCAGGGCATTACAACCTACTTTCTAATTACAACAAATCTAGAGAGGGATACTCCTCTTACTTTAAAATTATTAATTAAAACCAAAACATTCATAAGAACTCCATTTATAAAAATATGTTCCCCGATAATTATTAGTCAACCACTTAGAATTTATATAAAGATGCACATAATTTTTTAATACATGGAAATTATACAATTGAAAAAATAATCATAGATTTATTAGAGTAAATTATTTGAACATTTAAAATTCTTTAAAGCCATTATTAAATTGTCAAACACACGTGGAATAAAAATTAATAAAATATGATTATAATGATACAATTTTTTATTTTAATTTAGTTTAATTGTATCCATTATTGGAGGACAACATGGTGTGTAAATATGATCTAATTCTGTGTACCTTAGTTTTATTGTGTGGGTTACGTGATTGGGGTTTGGTCATGTACCTTTATTGGACTAAATGACATGTAGAACCCTGCTACACATCATTTATAAATATTAAAATGTGTTTGAGAAACAAACTGATGAACTCATCATGTTCATAGACTGTGACTACAAAAATTATATAGACTAGATACACACTTTGTATCACTTCTTCCATATGTCAGCATAACTTTCCGAATGGATCAGTGTCACTACTAGAAATTGGTGTTTTCCCCATACTCAGTACCAATGGTTTACATGAACCACTGGTATATATTTATATTATTTAGTCTATAATAATGGTTCATTCAAACCATTGGTATAGATAAATCTATACCAATTAGTTTTATAATAGTTGGTATATACTTTGAAAAAATCCATTGCGTCATAGCCTGTCCCAAATCACCCATGAACCCTATACTAATTTCCATCACGCATGTGAGTGGTGGATTCCCATATCCTCTTGTGATATCCACATATTCGAGAATTGTTTTTTATTCAGATCTTCTTCAATGTTATTTTAAGGAGTTCTAAATCCTTATACTCTCCTCCTAAGTTTTGTTTCCACTTTTATCTATGTCATCATGTGATCAATATTAGAAATTTATCTTTTTATACTAATTAAAAATATAATTATTGATTTTGGGTTAATGTTTTTAATTCTTGAATTTATAGGTGTTGGTTCATTCCATGATGTAAATAAATGAATTATGAAGCGTATATCTCCATGTATAGGTTATTCCATGGTTTACATTCATTCCAAGAAGCTCTAGTCAACATGAAATTACAAACATAGTCTATGTGAATTTATTTAATTAATTTCATATTTATTTACCCTGAAATTCATGTTCAAATTTAAAATAATGTTTCCCTATTAAAATAATTATCATAAAGTTTTTTGATAAATTTTATTGCGGTTTAATGTGGAATGGCAGTTGAAATAAAAATTATTTGCCCTTGGGAATTTATAAGGATACTATTATTGAGTTTTTTTGTTATAAACATGAAAATTAAACATATTAATGAGAATTTAACTATTTTTTAAATAATATTTTAGGGATGATTGTGCCCAATTTTTTTTAATAAATATCATATTTCTTGATAATTTGCCCATATTTTTATTTTGAATTTATGTATCTAATAATTCATTGAATACATATTTATTCATGATAAATTAACAAATCAATATTTATGCGCTATTATAGATTATAAATGATTTATTTAATTTAATTCATCACCCTATCATAAATATCATGAAATTATGTTCTTCATTTCTTCATAAAATGTTATTAAAGGGGGAATTTAAAATGTTTCTATGGATTTTTATTTAATTCATTTTCGGTTTTACGTTAAATTATCTCCCCTTCCTCTATAACTTATTTATCATTAAATAAACTTTTATTTTTATAAAGGGAGTTCTATATAATGTAGTTACTATAATACTAATCTCATTATAAAAATTGACTATGATATGATCTACATTTATAAATGGTTTTTCATTTCCTTTCTCAGAAATAAACAAAAGTATTTTATCATTAATAAGGTAAATTTATGAGAGAGTGAGAGTAAACACTCGAATGAGGGGGGTGGGGGTTAATTAAATATATTTAAAAAGAAAATAAGATGAATTAATTATTTTTTTTCAACCACTATATAATTTACCTAGAAAATATATATATCAAACATATTTTTCTTTTCTTCTATCAAATCTTCTATCATTCTTGTTTTAATTTTCATGTAATTATCTCTTTTGAAATTTAGTTTAGTGTTCTAATTATTGAATTGATTATTATATATCCTTTTATTTATGGTATCATACATATTCTTTTATGATGTTGTACTAATTAATTGGATATTTATTTATTTGGTGTTTGTGTTTTTAACATTAAATTGATTGATCCCAAGGGGAATTAATGACTCTCCATGGGTTGGTCAAACCCCAAGAAGGGTAAAAGCTTTATCAAATTTAAGGCTATTGAAGGTTCCCCATTTAGTGAAGAGAATTATATTGGGAAACCCAAATCAAGGAAGACATATCCTTCAATTTTTACTCCAAAATAATGAATGAAATCAATAGTGTGTTTCTAATGTGACTATTTTTAAAATCCAGTTTGTCTTGCTTAAAAAGTCCAAAGACCAGTCATTGTTTAGGTTGGTTAGGATACAAAAAAAATAAATTATAGACTAAAGTATCCAATGAAGAAAATTTACTTACCATATTATATATCAAAATGTTGATTTAGTAGTTATTATTTATTATTTCAACCTCAGTCATATTCCATATATTGATAATTTTTTCCCTTAGATTCTAGTTTTGATCTCTAGAATATTTTGGGATTTTTGAAGTACTGTGATCATTTAGAAAGTATTGATTTTTTCATAAAATTGCAGTTTTTCCTTTGTTTGGTCTTATTGATTGAGTATTTATAGTAAATCCTTAGATAACACTTTTTAGTCTCTAAAAGTTATTAATTTTATCCACCATTATAGTGAATTATTAAATGTGGTGGATAGTAACCTTGGTTCATTATTTATAGAAATTTGTTGTATAATATGTTATTTATCTTATTATTTGTTATCTTAGCTACTATAATGATTTGATGAATTTCAAATTCAAATTGGTTGTAATGAGTTTCATAAATGTGGTTTACATTTTTGATTTGAATATAAATTTTTACCATTTAGATAATTGATAAAATATGTGTATATCATACCGATTGTATTTCAAACAAATTTAATAGAATTTTGGTATTTTTATAGATTTTTTAATTTGCATTTCATAGGATGATGTTCGTATACAGTTTCCATGTTATAATTTCATTATAAGAACATGGTTCTATTGATAAGAAGTTTTCTACCATATAACAAAATCCTTATTCCAAACAAAATGTTATTTTTTGTATCAAAAAGGAGAAAAGAGATAATATTTTATTGTTCATAAATGGAATGAATAAATTGGTATAGATAATCTGATATTTCATTAGTTTTCATTTTTGAATCATAATGAGAGAGATAGTATGCAAGTGTAAGATGATAATATGGTCAATACACCAGATGAAAATAATGAAGATGGTGATGTTGTTAGAGTGAAACAATTAATGGATGATTCAAGAACTCATATATACGAGGAATGTACTAAAATAAAAAATATAGTATTTTTAAGAAATTTATATCATCTTACAATCATTTATAGAATTTATATTACCAAAATTGAATATATTATTACCTTTTTAACAAAAATACTTATTGATAGTGCTGGTATTCTCTTTAGTCATTATAAGGTATGCAAGTTAATTAATAATCCGGGATTTTATCCGAATAAAATTCATGCTTATTTGAAATATTACTGGTTATTTTGGGGGGTAAATGAAGACCTTAATTACTATAAAGAATCAAGAGCATCTTGATAGAACAAAAACGAAGATGGAACATCATCTTATGTGCCAAATAAATTTTGGTTTTTCTTTTCATTGACTCTTAGGATTTAAAATTGTTTTACATATATAAAAATATCATCTAATACTTGAAGGCATGATACTAATATAATTAAATATAATAATTAGTTGGTTTATCCTAAAAAAGATTAACATAGAGGGAATTTGATTCACAACATCCTGATTTCTTACAAGAGGTGTGTGGTGTCAATTTGGGTCTATCTTATGATGGGTTTGATCCTTTTGGTTATATTCTTATAGCTCTCCCCATGTAGATAATTTTTTCACACTTATAATAATATATTGTGGATGTTTAGGAAAAAAATATTCACTTTCTGGAGTATACTAATATCAGTACCTTCTAGTCATCGCAATGATATAGACATCTACTTTCAAACATTAATATGATAGATGAAGAAACATTGGGATATGGGTGTGTGCACAATCAATTCATTTTCAAAAAATAAATTTCAGATGTTTCCTTCTCTTATATGGACTATAAATTATTCCCATACATATGAAATGACATATAGTTGTAGAATAAAGGGAAAACTATCATGTCCTATTTTTATGATGAATACACAGTTGATAAGGCTTAAATATCACCATAGTTTCAATTTCATATGGAATCGATGATTCATGTAAATGGATCATCAATACTAGAAGAATCACTAGATTTTTGATAATACAGTCTACCCTAAATAGCCACCTTAATATATTTTTGGAACTAATTTTATTAATGAATTGAAGGATTTTTGAATTTAATTATGGAATGGTGAAATGAAAACTAAAAAGAGGAATAATGTTAACCCTGAATCCACCTATAATTATAAAAATGAAAAGTATCTTTTTTTACTTCCAATATTTATATACAAATTTGTTAAATATTTTTTTATATGTAATGTGAAATGATAAAAATCATAAGATAAATAATACTTTCAATTATTCTAAATATCTCGGTGGGAACAAAATTTGACTTATTATCTCATCGAAACTTGTTGGATTAGGGTGTCTTACCAGAACTACATTATATTTGTATTGGTTAAAACAAATGGAATGTTCCTTTTGCTTATTATGTGATGGAAACATCATAGAAAAACCCATTTTTGAATGTATTAGATAATATAAAGGTTACTAATTTCTATTCTAGTAACAAATATAAATAAGTCAATAGAAGGGAGTTGAAAATAAAATACATAAATATTCATGATTATTACATCATTTTTTATAAATCAGTTCCAATAACAATCCTACATTTATTAGCCATTATTGTAAGTGTGGACATTATTCCCTTATTCCATGTTGATAGGGACCTTTAAGTTAAATGGTTATCGAAATATTTCTTGAAAAAAATGAAGAGGTTCCCTAAATATATTTTTGAAAAAAATCCTCCATAATGTTTCACTTGAATACTGCATTTAACAGTACATATTTTGACTGAAACACTTCATGGGGGAAGCATTTCTATTCACCATATATATCATGCTGAAATAAATATTTCCAAAAATAAATATTATTTCTAAAATAATAATCATGCTAAAGGCTTCATTGTGATAGGTTATCGAAACCTAAACCCTTTAATCAAATTATTATATAATTTTCAGCATAAATATACATGAAATAAAAAACTAGGATCGAATATTATAGTGTAATAGGAATATTGTGTACATAATTATAAAATATGAAAATAAAATATAAAATCATTTTATTAATGTCCATAAATATCTCCTAAATCACAATTATATACTATAACTACATAAGATAACCTAGGGAATAAATAGACAAACGAGATGAGCTAAAAAAATTGGATGGGAATAATCAGGGGAATGAAGCATATCATATAGGTTAGATGGAAAATGATTATAACATAAAACATATCAATCGTGCATAAACATCTAGAATATTAACATGTAGAACATGGAATCATATGAACATGTAAAACATCAAATGTGGCTGTAACATAAAACATGACATAAATTTGAGTAATGGATAACTTTCTGGACAATATAACATAGAGATCAATGTCACATAATGGATTAGGTTTACTCTCTAATCCCATTTATAACATGGAATGAGACTAAAACATTACAAAATGCATTAGAGAACTATCTGGGTTAACCCATCATAACATTTTTTATGCTTATAAGTTCCACATAAATAATCCGACATGATGAATAAACATAAGGGTTGTGCATGGAAAGAAATGGGTTTTGTAATCATCTCATAAGGCATAAAAAGTGAATATAACAAGTTTATCCATGAAAAAAGGGATTTATAGCCTTCTCCTACATTCATGTTGGAAAAAATAAGAATATATCATTAATAATGATGTACAGATAAATTTATAACTTAAAAATAAATTGTCATGTAACATTGGAAATGTACCACTTAAGTATGGTTTTATGGAAAAGAATAAAGAGACTTTAAAGAGGAAAATAATTAATTGTTTTTATAAAACCCGAAATGAGGTAAAATGATTTGAAATGATAAAATAATTTATTTTATAAATATATTAACGATTTGAAATAGTGTATGGAGTGTTCTTGAATATTGGTATGAAACAGAGAAGTCCACTTTAATTGGGTTTTCTTATTAGGAGGAATTGAGAAGAGAACTGTATAAAACATGTAATTCTGCATCCAAAAAAGTTCAATTTTGGTAGATAAATATTTTTGGAACATATAAACAAAAACTATGATAATTATATAAGAATAATTGTGTTTTTTAATTTATGAAAATAGAGATAAATCACCACCCAATGGAAATTTGAAGGTTTAAAGAGATCCCTTACTACATGTATGAATGCATTAAACACTTGAACTTAATTTTTTGATTAATAAAAATATATTAATAAAATAACTAATTTATAACCTTTTATATATATATTTCATTTATTATAATTTTATTAAGATCATTTATTACCATTTAAATGAGTTATAAAGTTCAATTTCGTCATTTAGGAGGCATTTGTTTCTTGGTTTTGTAGTCGGTTCACTTGTGTAAAATTATGTAAGTTCTTATCAATAATTCACTAGAAGTAAAATTATATAGTATTAGTAAAGTAATAAAAACTAAATGGTTCACTAACATTTTTTTCTAGTATTTGGATGATTGATTTGATAAAATTTTAATGATAGTTGTTTAGTTTATTTTTGGGCGGTTTTTCAAACCACAACAAACAAGTTTCATTTTATTGAATATTATATTTACATATTAGTTAAAAAAATTAAATAAGTTATAATATACATAATATAGTCTTATTTAACCATAATAATGGTTTTATGACTATCCTTGAAGGTGTTAATGGAAAATGAAAAATCAATATCCATGGAGATGATAAACTGCCCTGATTTGGACAACGGTTTTGTTCCATTGAATAAGAGGAGATTAGAACCGAGTTGGATAGAAGATATTTAATTAGAGATATAAAATCACAGTATAAAATTTATACTATATTAATTATTATTTAATGGGTTATGGATTTAAACATAAGGAAGAATAGGAAATGATATTAAAATCGATTTTTTGAGAAAGTTGCATCTTGAATAACACCTCCTTGGAGGAAACATTAAAGAAAATGGAATTTGACTCTTGATGGTATCAGAAGCTCTTAAATATGGGAAAGTGTATTGGTAAGATAATTGAGTATAATATTGACAATATTTGAGGCTTAAAAGGTGAGATGATAAGGGGTGGTGATATGTAGTATTTATAGGGGAGAGGTGTGTTTTGATTATTATATTCATTAGTTTATTATTTTGGCTCAGGAATATAAATAGTATTGATTATTAAAAATTTATATAGTAAATGGATCAGTATAGTTCTAAAACAAAAGTTCTATTATAATCCATTACTCATAAAATCATTATTTAGCTTATACTGTCAAATAACAAAAATTATTGTATTTAACTATTCACCATGCATTCATCTATTTTATAAAAACCCATAAAAATAACCATAAAAAATATTCAATTTTTATATTTAAAAAATGGAATCCATTTTATATAAATAATTTTCAAAATAAGAGAAATTTAATTACCAAATAGAAAATCTATTTATTTGAAAAATATAGATTTTATTATTATAAACGATTTTATGAGCATTTCAAAAATTAAGGCCTCCAAAAATTATCTTTAATTTATAATAACAAATAATATTAATTTTGGAATCTTTTTATGAAAATAAATTTAATTTTAAATACTTATATTAATTATAAAATTATAAATAAACATTTTCATTTTTTAAAAATACGAACATTTAATTTATCATTACCAAAACATTTATTTACTTATACTATGATATAAATATATCATATTTTGATTTTTAAGATACCTAAATTTTATTTAGACTTTATCAGGAGATTTTACTATTTTAATCGCGAGATTAGTATTCATGATTGTTAAATTACTATTCTAACAGTCATGTTACTATTCCATCAGTATATGTTACTTAATTTATATAAATACATCTAAATTTCATTCATTATTCACTCACTTATATTTTCTATAAAGGATATATATATTATTATCATAAAAATTAATATTATATTATGAACATTATGTTTTATTAATACAACATTTCCATGAACGTGGTCATTCTAGTCGATCGTTCATATCCAAATTTTATCATTCTTATTATCTTATTTTTTTTATTGTCCTGCTGTAATATTTTGAATTCATATTGGTTTATTTGTGGACAAATATATCCTTATTAATTTATGATAAAAACATTTTTATCGGTTTCTCAATGTGATGTGGTGTTTTTTAAATGATTATAAGAAGGGAAATTCCATTGATAAATTTTCAGGTTGTTACAAAGGTTATATGGCTCAAGAATATAGTTATTTCTTTCAATATATTTGACTAATGTGATCACAATATATAAACAGACTATGATAAATGAAGATGATAATTATGGGGAACATTAGACCTCATTTCTATCTCCTCAGCAAATAAGAGAAATTCCCAGGTCATATGCATTGGATAAATTGAACCTTGAAGAGCGGGACATGGCACATTGCACGGACTCTTTTTAACTTTGGTTTGGTCAATGACTATATCAATTAAGTAATTTTAATATTTATATGTTATCACGTACTATGTCATTTCACATATATGTTTAACATTAATTATCATTTTCTATAGGGAACATAAAAAATTAGATGTAGATTTCATCGATCATTGTCTTTGAGAATGAGAGAGGATTTACACAGAAAAGAGTTTCATAAGTTCTTGGAATCAATGGGATGAACATTAATTTAATTAAATTAATATATATATATCCATTTATTTATATTATTCATATATATAATGTGTATTGTGATTACCTATTGACTTCATCTCTCAATAATTATGTGTGTTGGATTTTGTTCCCAATTAATTTTTTTGTGAATGAAAATATTTAATAATCAATGGGTATAATTTTGTTAAAACCGATAAAGTGGTGAATATGAGATAACAACATAATGGTTTTATGTTAACTACAATAATGGATTGTTATGTCAGTGCATCATATAGTAGTTCTCATAAGAAAATGTGTCTTATTATGGACTGGTAGAGAACATATTATTATTAGTTTACTATTCTTTTGGTCGAGTTGCTATGATGAAATGTAAATGGTTTGATTCAATGGAAAAATATGGTATATTTATTTATGACTATGGATTGATATTTATTAAAATGACTCAATTCATCACTACCAATGAACCATATATTTTAGCTTCAATGTAAAAACATGTTTTTTATGTGAAAGATCATTTGTTACCTAATTATGGTGTCATTATTTAAGTAATCCCATGTAATATTTTTCATGATAGTGGGGATGAAATTTATACCTTTAACACCCCATTGGTTTTAATCGAAAAATTTTATTTGAAGACTCAAATTGTTCCATTAGGAGAATTGATGTTCAGCCTGTGGTAGTGGAGGGCAATATATAGAAGAAACCATATATGTTCACAGATCATTCAGTTAACCTTGGCATGGGTTTCACATGTAGGTAATACTATAAATAATTTAATATAGTTTCTTCTTGGAATGATATTTTTTTAGTATTCTCTATTTCTATTGAATTTATTTAGATTTATTTCGATTCAAAAAATAGGTTTAAAATGGGTTTTTAAAAAAATGTAAACTTGGTTTTAAATTATAATTTCTAAAACATGTGATAAAATTGTTTATGAATTATTTGAGTTCTAATTTGTATGAAAAAAATATAAACATTGTGTTTAAAATATTTCAATTTCATTGTTATGAAGATTATGAATGATCTTGAATAAATTTGGATGAATAGATTACTTGATAATGATTGACGGATTCATGAGGTAGGGTTACCTCCTCTAGTTCACTTTGTGATCATAATAATTTTAATATTTTTCTTTTTAATTACATTTACTTTCATGTCTTTATTATTGAACAAAATTATGGAAATTCATATGAACATGAGTTCCCTTCTCCCCAAACCACTATTATGGGTGTAATATCCATTCTTTATCCAAGTACATCCTTTTTTATTTTTTATTTTTAGTGTCTTCTATTCGTCTTGCATTTTCCATTAAGCCTTGGTGGTTGAGTCTTTTTTGTAGATAAATATCTTTTGATGGGGGAAATGACCAAATGCTTATGGATATGTGTTCATTTGAATTAATATAATCTGAATATAATAATTTTAAAATGTTTTATTGGGTTTGTTAAATGATTGGATCTATTTAGAGGTGTTTCAGATACATTTGCAGGAATTTGGGCTGATTGTTTTCTACAAGAGAATTGCACATTGAGTAACGGTATTACATAATGTGTAAAAATTACCAGACATATTTTGTGAACCAAATATAGGGCATGAACCAATTATATATCATGTTATAAGTACACATCGTATAGTGTTGAGGATAATTAAAAATTCAATTGTGGTGACGAGTTTTTCAGCGTTTCCATCTAAAATGAAATAAATCATGTTTTCATGAGTTACATGCCATGTATTTTCCTGAGCATATTTTTAATGTATGTCATATGTGAAATTGTTCTCATTACCACTCATGAAACTTCTTCTTCTCAACCCTAGGGTAGATTCTAGGAAATTTTAGAGCACTTATCTTCTTTCTAGATGTTTGGATCATGCATCAGATCCCTGATAAGTAGTTCTTCATTACATTTCCCTTCTCTCCCATTCTTCTCCAATCATTGTTGTGTAATATTATAAACGTGATTTGTTGTTGGTTTTGATCTAGGATCCTTCTTGTGATCATCTAAACCTTCTTCCATATTGGTGAAACCATTTGGATATTTTGTATTAATCAATGGTTAATAATATGGGGTCCAAAACTTAGCACTATGGTATGTTTAATTGAAAGTATGTGAAATACTTCACTTTAAACAATATAATTTGGGCTTATTTTATTTAATGAATGTATTAGATTATTCCTTGGAATCCCTTTAGATCGAATTGGTTATTGATATAAATTATGGATACCATTCAAGTGAGTGAACCCTTATTTATAAATGAATTGACTAATGGCTTAAGCGTGTTTAGTGTGACATTGGATTTGGTTGATTTATTATAATAGATTCCCTTTGTATTGTCTTGATTATTGAGATGTCTGACATAATATTGGTTTATGACCAATGATAAACTAAATGTGTAACTAAATAATGAATGTTAATTCAAATAATTAACCATTGAGCCGTATGATATGATATTGTGATATCATTGAGGTTATGACTCTTTTTGATACATGTTTTCATGCTTATATAGAGAGATATGTCCAGTGATACATGTTATAATGCATATATATCGATCTTGCCTTTGATACATCTTATAATGCATAATATCAGGTTATGCCTAATGATTCATGTAGTAATGCTTATATACTGGGATTGGCCCTGATACTTGCTGAAATTATTATATATCGGTCTTGTCCTTTAGACAGGTCGTAACACTTATAAACCAACCTTGGCTATGGTATTTACTGAAATTATTATATACTACTACGGGCCTTGATTGATTAATGAAATGTTTACATTTTAGGTTTGATATGGTTTTTTGTGATTTATATTATTTTTGTATGGTTATGGTTGGCTTGTTTAGGACACAAGATGAGAAGAATTATGGGATAGTTCCAAAGAAAGTTTTGTTTTCTGATGATTATATTGTTATAGTTGGAATTATTGTGAGACGTGCTCAGAGATATTTTGGCATAGTGTTGAAGTAGGTTGATGTAGTATTAATTTAATTTTTTAATAAATTGATGCACCTATTTATTTAATTTTTGAATAAAATTATTATCATATTTGTTTTGTTTGGTGATGAAGGTATCAAAAAACTGATTTATACTCACACACTACCCAGGCCTTCATTTTTTACATGATCAAAATACATGGCTGGAGGATTAGAAAATGGAAAGGGACCATGGTGTTCATTTTTTCTTGTTGAATGGTATCGGGTTTGGAGATGGGATAAACATGGGGTTTAGGACTTGGGAATTGTGTGTTTTATGTGAGTATTCTAATCCTTTACTTATATTACTTCTAGAATGAAATTTATTTACATTTTTTAGTTACATTACATTTTTTATTTATTATTTATTTGATTGTTCAGTTGGATTTTATTAGTTGATTTGTCTCTATATTATATTTTTCAATTATTTTTCGACACACTGGTATTTATTTATTATTTTAATATGATTGTTCCACTATATATTAACAATATAACTAGGGGTACAGCTTCCCCACTATACATATCACACCCCTACTACTAGTCAGTATCCACTAACATATGGGGAAGCATGCTTGAGGTCTCTTAACCAACATCTTACGGCCACAAAAGAGAGTGGTGGAAAGGAGGACATTTCCATGTGGTATTCGAGCACACCATTTTTCTTTTTCATTCATTTAATATATGTGAAAGGTAGAATAGAGTCTAGGATGTGTCGGTGCTTGGTTATGAGAATTATCATAAGATCAGTAAACCTTTGTATAGGGGAAAATATCATTGCATAGTGATGTATTGTTTTATATTTGTTTTTTATTAAACTTTATGTTATTTCACCAAGTGTGATTCACATTTTGTGTGATGTTATGATTTCATGATTTTTTTGTACATTATATTTATACATGTGGCCTATTATGGTGTAAAGATATTATGCATGAAACATGATAGGAACATAGGGATATATATTGACATGAATTTCTCATGATAGGTGCATATTTATTTCATGTCATATATACTTTCATATTTAAATTTTGATATTAAATACCTGTTTTATTAAATAAATGAAATAAATAAATAGATATTTCATCATAAAAAACCTATAATCCATGCTTGTAGGGACTAAGAGAGTGCTTCTCTATTTTTTAACTTCTTGAGGTTGATCTTGTTTGTGATAGACAGTGTTCTAAAGAGTGTGTTTATCTTTAATAGAAATTCCTCATTTTCATATTTTAGTTGAGAATCCGGAGAGTGGAAATTAGAATTCTCATAAAACATATTAGATAGAGATTTCCATATCCCATAAGGTTTTGATGTATGTTCAGCTTCATGCCAACATTCGGAGGGTCATTTGATCTATGTAAAGGGAGAATGTTTGCATTCTTCCTTTAATGTATGAGCTACATAAAGAGTTACGGCTATAATATCAACCGACATTCACTGTGGAAAGGGTACCCAATGATTCCTTGTTATGGATCAAGTTATTCCAAATAATTTTTAGGTATCTTGACACACCCATATATAGATGGGTGAATATTACTTCATATATTCTTTTTAGACCAGACAATAATTTGTGGAAATTTTTGGACTAGGATAGATTGCAAGAGGAGATATCTTGGATGGGTATCATGATAAAATTTCGGGGAAATTTATATCTAGAAACATTGATGGTTGAGAATGATCCTAAGTTTATTCATTTGACACACAAATCCATGTCAGTTTCAGACTACGAGGAATGTTTCAATGACCTATAGTACTTTGCACCATATTTAGAAGCTTATGAGTTCTCAAGGGATGCAAGACCATCTACTGTCAGATGTACAATTGTTGTATCATCTACACTTTCTTGTATTTTTTTTGATACTGTAGCATTACATTCCTCTTTTATCTACTCTTTGTTAAATAGTCTGATCTTGGTTGTGTAAAGTATGGATGGTTCTTTACCATGGATACTCCTTTGAGAGTGCAGTCAAAGAATAAAAAAAATTAATGGATTTTCTCTAGACATTTCTTATTACTATTTATTTTTTGAACTATTTTTGTTGGAAATGATAGTTTTAAATTTGATTCTCAGTATGGATTTGATAGTGTTATAATAGGCTCATATTTACTATTACCATAGGAGAGTTACCTTTGTATTTCTAGAAGGTGGATGCTATTTTTACTATGGTGAGTGAGATCTTCAGGATGGTCATGTTGCACCAGTTCATTGTATATTGTATTTTCTCATTGTTTAGTTATATAATATTATTATAGATGATGGTGGAATGTATCATAATTTTTTTCCTCCAATGGTAGAACATTTATTATATTTTTTTCTATTAAGTTCTATATATTACGACCTGAGTTATAGATTGAGTTCGTGATAGAGTCAGTGTCAAGAGTAGAGCCAATTTCTATATGTCCTAATAGAATGGGACCAACAAATATATGGGTTTTTAATGTTCAATTTTATGATCATAAAAATAAAGTATTCAAGAATACTAGTACATTTCCTGGGGGTTCTCTGGTTCTCTTCGCCAATAAGGATGATTTTAATTTTCACTTATGCGTAGATTATTAGTGATTGAGCCTAATTATGGTCAAGAATAGTTATCCCCATCTATGTATCAATGATATTTTGGGTCAATTGAGAGCTTATAATATTTTCTCCAATATATATTTCAGATTAGGATACCATTAGTTGAGGCTGATACTTCAAACATACCTTATACTTTTTTTGGTTCACTTTTGGGTTGTATGAGTTTGTGGTAATGTCGTTGGGTTTTTAAAATAATCCATTGGTATTCATAGCCTTGATGAATAAAGTCTTTTATCCTTTATGGACTAGTTTTTTTGGTTTTTTAATAAATCTTATTGTACTACCAATTATTAGATGATCACGCCCAAAATCGTGAAACCATATTAAGTACATTGAGAGAGAATCATCTTTACACCAAGCTAACTGAATGTGGTTTCTAGATTGATAAAGTACACTTATAAGGCTATGTCATCTCAGATGTAGGAGTGCCTATGGACTCATTGAAGGTAACGTTCATTGTATCATGGGATAATAACAATAATGTCTTTTATATTTAAATAATTCGGTTTTTGGTGGGTTATTATCAGTGCTTTATCTAATATTTCTCTATTTTATCATCATTGATGTCAGGGATGACAAAGAAGTTGATGAAATCTTATGGTCAACTATCTGAAAATGGTATTTTAGAAGTCAAAAGTTAGGATGACATATGAACCTATCCTCGAATTACCTGTATCAGTTAAATTATATAACATGTAGCTAGATTTAGACTCATGGCATCCTTGATGTATGAGGATTGATTGGTTGCTAATGGCTCCTGACATTTAAGACCACATGAGAGGAATTTTCCTACTTGTGATTTGGATATAGAAATATTAGTAAATTCCTTGAGATGCTGGAGGCATTATCTAATGGTTGAGAGGTTTCTTGTATACATAGTCCACTATAGTCTGAGGTACATCGTTTCCCAGTGGGAGTTAAACCTTCAGTACAAGAGGTGGGTTGAGTATCTGTAATCTTTCAACATTGGGTTGGATTATACATCGGGAAATTAAAACATAATTTTTGACTAATTGAGGTGACATATGTAGATAGACGCAGTGTTGGAGACATGATACATGTGGAAGATGATTTCCCTCTTTGAATAGATCCATATATATGTCCAAAATTCCCAATAATGAGTATATTTGACTTCAAAATAAGTTATACCCTTGCTTTTGTATTGGGTCAAAATAGAGAACTTATTTGATCTGTATGGCTCAATTATGAGAGGAAAATTATATGTTGGGGAGACAGTATTGGGAAGTATTTTAGGAGGGAAATTCCACACTTATTTGTGTCCTAGTATGGGTTCATATGGGCTTTGTTGAGGAGTTAATGAGAGATTTTCATGCCTCTACATGGATGGTACACCTAAGTTTGAAAAAGATGCTTTAGGATCTCCATAGAGAGTACTGGTTTCCTTGAATGAAGAAGAATTCATCAAGCTTCATGGCTAGATGCTTCACTTATTAGTAGGGGAAAGCGAACTATTAGAGTCCAGTTAGGATTTTTCAACCTCTTCAAATTATAGAGTAGAAATCAGATGACGTCCCTATTGATTTTGTGACATGATTACCCAGGAAAACCAATAAGAATGGTTTTTATGGGGAATTGGGTATTTACTAACAATGGTATCTCACTCTGTACCTATCTAGGAGACCTTCAAAATTGATGATATGTGTATTCAATACATGTGCAAGGTATTTTGGCTACACTGTGTTCTGAGGAGTATCTTTTTATACAAAGATCATCATTTCACATATTAGTTCAAGAAGAGTATTCAAATGTCTCTAAGATCATAGGTTCATTTTAGCATAGCTTATCATCGTCATACTAATGGCCAATCTAAGAAGTCTATTTAGGTTTTCGAGGATGTGTTATGAGCTAGTGTTTTGGATTTTGGTTGTTCATGGGAGAATCATATTGAAACCAAGGAGTTTTATATAATTAAAGCTTCCAATATTTGTTCTAGATGGAACCTTTTGAGTCCTTTTATGAAAGGCCATGTCAGTCACTTATTTTTTGGTGACAGGTAGGTGAGTTAGTGATTGCTAGTCTTAGTCTCATGTAGGAGACTTCTGAACAGGTTTAGTTGATTAAGAGGTGGTTGGTGATAGTATATAGAAGGAAAAAATCATATGCTGACCCTCAGAGGCAACCTCTATATTTTTGGGTAGGTCATCATGTTTTTCTTTAGGTGTCACATAGTTTGTGGAAATGTTTTATTAAGAAATCGGGAAATCAAGAAACTGTGATTCTTGGGATATTTGAGACAGTGGATAGGTTCATTCTATTAGCATAATGATTAACCCTTCCACAAATCTACAGTTCCATACATGAAGTGTTTCAAATTCCATGGCTTCAAATATATCATACAGGCCCTTATCATGTAGTAAATGTAAAATATTTGAACATGGGGTAGATGAATCCTTTGAGGAGCATCTAATATTGATTGTGGGCCATAAAGAGATGTATCAATAGGGTAGGTTAATTTATTTGGTATGATTGACATTAATTCATGGGAGATCATAGGGAGAATTTAGGGAAAGGGAGTCTAATATGTTGGAATAGTGGCTAGACTCATTAATCAAGACCCCCTAGTGATTCGTGGAGAATCTCAGGGATGACCAATTATATGATGAAAAGGTTATAAGATCCCTTCTTTTTCTAGGTACATCCCTATTTGAGTTTTTCTATTTAGTGTCTTCCATTAGGATTACCATTATCTTTAAGACATCGTGGATGAGTCTTTTTTTGCTGAGGTAAATTACTTAATGTTAGGTCCTCTAGTTCAAATACTCTGAGAGGGGGTGAATCGAGGTATAACAGATTAAAACTGATACCCCTTTACAAATTATTTCATAGATGAAAAAATTCTTCTATTCTTCTCTTGTAACAATGTATAAAAAATTAAATCGTCCATAGGACACAACAATGTTTCTTGGGTAACCTTCAATGGGATACATCCAAGGAGCATGCAATGACGATGTAACAATGTACCAAATACACTATGGATCACTTCCAAAATACAATGCTTAGGATAGATCAATTATTTGATCAAGCTCATAACCTTTACAAGTTTTAGGGTCATCTCACTACTTTCCTGAGGGTCACTCTATGTGTTTCCTTCTCTATATAACTGTTGGGGGAATGGATCACCTCCTTCCACTTCCTTTGCCAACTTTTCTTAGAAGTGATTCAGTCATGGTTTATAGAAATGTAGGTCACATAATTATCACCACTGAATACATCCTCAATTGTAGATAGATCTTATGTTGAACATACACTTTAATCTAGATGATGAAAACAACTTTACCATAGGTGTACTATTATTTCACTTTTTAATCACATTCGTGATGCTCACTACCTTGGCAATGCTCACCACTTACGCAAAGCTCTAATAGACTACACGAGGGTACCAACTTTCAAAAAGCTCATTTAATTCACAAATATAAATCATGCCTTATCCAACTTCACAAATTTAGGCCAGATTTTTATAGCCTCCATGAACTCCAAAACATTCATGATTCCCGAATATTTTAGTTGGTTTTCATAGCATTCAAGAACAAGCTTCCTTCAAGAACATTTTCACAATGACCACCTTCGAGAACAAATTTCGTGAATCCCAATCTTTAGGATCTTCATTATGTATAACTCAAATTATAAAGGTGGTATAACGTGATTTATTAGCATTTCAACTGATTCAAGAAGATTCTAGCCATTTCATCACAATTTCATAATGCTCTCCAATTTCCCTTATGATGCTCCTTATCTCATGAACCTCCATGAAAATTCTACATTTGTGATGCTCATCACAATCAAGGATCTTCCCATTAAAACCCTCATACCATCCGGAAATACCGTTCACAAAGTATAGTATTTAAAAATCTCATTCCTTTTCAATATTTTTATAAATAATTCAATAAAATCCAATTTTAATGTATATTTTTAATATACTGTGTCAAAAATATCTCCAGTGTTACACACCATACATTTGAAAACCGCTTTGTCAAAAAACACACTCAACTCAAAAAAAATTCAATGTATCCATGAAGGATTTCTAACCAACAACCTACTCCTTTTGGTTTGTTGAAAAATATTCACATTTTGGTAAATTTATTGAGGCATATTCCATATTATAAAAACATTTTTTCATTCAATTCAAATATAAATAAAATATTTACTCGACACATACTCTCATCCCACATAATCCATGCTCAGTGAGAGAAACTAGAGTAACATGAAAAGTGCATCAATGAATCACTTCATTCCAAAACCTCTCAACTAATTTCATCTTGAACCTTATCATTCGTGATATATAACCACCGAATGATCACTTTTATCATCCTTAGATTTAGTTCTCCCCAATATCACGACCCCACTAATCATCATCTCCTTTGTCTATATTAAGACATTTCTCCCCTATTATATCCACAATTTCTCACCCTTTTTCAATGAACCCGAAGATGACATCATTATGGTATGAAATAGGGTAAGGACCAAAAATCATCACATTAGGGAAAAAATGCCATACATTAGTGTGAGGGATCCTACATCCCCACTTTTTCTTGTGTGGGGAGTCAACAGAAATCCATGATCCTGCTAATGATTTTCAAATACTTCTTTGTGTGAGGAATTCAATTGAATATATGAAACCTATACTTCTGTAAAAACATAATACATCATCACAAGACCATGAAACCCCTTCTCCATGATAAAATGGTACATGAATTCGATGTAATTTTTCCCTGAGTGATGGACTATATTTACTCTAAGATTTACATCACCTGAATTATCACAACAGATTCCATTCAAAGACATCACTTTAACTCCCATATCATCATGATGCTTCTTCCTACATAATAATTGTATTCATGATTTAGTAGCCACAATATATTCAGATTCTATAGTGCTAAATAAAATGCAATCGTGTTTCATTATTTGTCAAGAAATACACAATCCACTAAGATAGAATGCACCACTAGACGTTTATTTTCTATTATCTACTGATCTGGCCCAATTTGTTGTATATCTCAAAAACTATTGATTTTATTTTTCATCTTACAGAAATCTAAAATCTATAGTGTCCTTGATATACTGAATAATTTTTCTCCCTACAAGCATGAGGTTTTCATTAGGATTCCTATGATACAATGATTCATGGAATGTTGAAAAAATATCAGGTATTATCACTGTTAAGTAAAACATGCATCCAATGATCTACATGTATTCAGTAACATTAACCACTTTGCCTTCTTCCTCTAATAGTTTCATCAATGTAGTCACCGGATTCATCTTCACCTTCATTTTATCCATTGCAAACCTTATCAAAACCTCCTTGGTACATTTAGGTTGAGAAATGATTGTTCCATAATTTTCTTGTGTTAAATATAAAACTACAAAAAAACAATCATTCAACAATCATTAACATTTTAAATTAACTTTTCAAGAATTTAGAAAATTTTCTACACTACACTTAATCTAATCAACCAAAGATTATGTCCTCAATACAGACCAAAACAATCATCCTTTTATTATTATCAATATTGACATAAGGATTGTAATCAACTCCATCATGCTAAAAACTGGGCTTCTTCAAAAATAGATCTAGTCATGAATACCGTGCTCTTGGTGCCTGATTCAACCCATAAAGTGCCTTTCTCAGCTAAAAAACTATTTTGTCATCTTCATGAAGGATATAATAATCTAGTTTCTCAATATAATTTTTTTTCTTCTAGAAACCCATTTAGAAATGAGTATATGACATCCATCTTGTAAACATTGATCTTTCTTTGAACTGTTATGGCCAAGAATAATCTGATTGTCAGTCACCTTGAAATAGTTTCACATTTTTCATCAACAACAATACCCCTATCGAGAGGTTTCTTTTTTACTGTAGTCATTATTTTTTCGAAAAACATGCATCATCTTCATTCATCTATTTGAGAAAAATCCATTTAGTCCTAATTAAATTCTTATCTGTTGGCCTAGAAATAATATCTCATGTCTGATTCTTCTTAATTTGATCAGACTCTTCATTCTTTTCCTAAAACCAATTTCATCTATAGCTACTTCATCAAAACATTTAGTCTCTACCTATGATAATTATGATTCTTATTGTAGATTATTCATCATCCTTGTCTAAAATGAAGTTGTTTGATCACCAATTATCTTTTCAATATCAATTTCAAATATTATATTCTATCTTTGTGTATATACTGAATTGTGCTCATCCTATTAATTATCTGAATATTATTTTGATTCGACCTATGGAATTGGAACATCCACTGATATTCTAATCTCTTTATCACTATCCTCCTTAGACTTATCATGTATTTGATGAAGATTATGATAATTATCTACTATGGCTACATCATTTATTTCTAATACATTTCCCAACTAGTAATTTAATATTTTATATTCATTAATTTTATTTTAGTAGATAAGAAATATCCCCTCATCTCTATAAGATTCAAACTTCTTATGTTTCCTCTAATTGAGAATGAAACACTTACTTTTCTATATTCTAAATTTCTTCAATGATGAATTATTTCCATACTATATCTCTTCTAGATTATTCTATTCATTAAAACAAAAAAAATATTTGATGTCTAGAAAGATTTCACCCCTAATTCTTTCCAAAATATCTTTCGATGGTATTTCTCAATGAGCATTGTTTTATCAATGTTGTTGATAATTCAATTTCTTCTCTCAACAACTCAATTCCTCTATGGATATCTTATAATTAAAACTCGGTAAATTATTCCCCATTTCTCAAGATAACCTTCACTCGGGTGTTTGTGAATTATGATCCATTATATGTTTAGATATCTCATATTTTTTTCCTAACATATTATGAACTTCCCTTAGATAAGTTTTTATGATACTGAACACCACATATTTTTTCGTGATAACTAAAAACCATTACATTCAGCAAAAATTATAAATTAATCGAACATTATATCTATTCCTATTAATATCCCTTAGTGAAATTGGTCCCAACACATCAATATTCAATAAATCAAGAGATTTTATTGACCTTTTCTCTTTGCGCTTATATGACTTTCAAATGTTCTTCAATTTTTTAAAACTACCACAAATATGTGTATGATCATGTGATAAAATTTCATGGCCTCAAAAAGTATCATATTTCACTAGATATTATAATGAATTCTGTTTCAGGTGGCCAGGATATTTATGAAATATCTTTTTTTCTTCTTCCTTGGATGGAAATCACATTTATTCTTCTCCAGTCAAAAGGTAAATATTCCCTTTTGAGTGTTTTCCTTTCCAAACAACCACATTTTATTTTTCTTTAATGAACATAATTTATTGGAAAAGATTATTTAATGTCATAAATCACATAATTGAATGAAACATATTAAATTTTGACTGATTCCTTTAAAAACCATGACACATTCACGTCTCATGCCTTTTCCCCAAACCATTCTTTTCCATAGCCAATAATTTTCAAGCCATCACCATTACAAAAATATTATAATACCTTATTTATCATACCTAATACCAGTCACCATATCCTTATTTCTTTTCATGTGTGAGGTGCATCCACTATCAATAATCCACATTCTAGTGTAATATAATTCTATAAAAAAGTCCCTACAACCACTACCAATTTATATCCTATCCTTTTAATCCTTTTTTTAATTTATACATGATATAGTTGGATACTATTTTTCAACCATAATGTATTATAGACCAACTTAATCCTAGAGATCTAAGATCAATTTTCCATTTTCATCTCATATGATGATACATTTGGATTCTTCTTGTGACTATATTTACTTTGTCTCAGCACATTCCTCTACATTATTGATGTGTAATATCTTTCCATGTATCTGGTTCCTCCACAACCAAAACTGCTACCATTAAATGATATTGAAAAATATTTGTTTTGGTATGGATTCCTCTATTTGTATTGTTCTCTTAAATACCTATTAACTATAGAAAAGACATTTTTTTAGTTTCATATCTTTCAAAAGTATTAGCATCTATAGCATGGTGTGTTACAGTGCTTCAATACTATACCACTAGTTTTTCCTTGGGTTATTTGAATATTTTGATTCTATTCCATACCCAAATCAATCTTCAATCTCGTAGTGTGTTCTTATGGTCTGACATCACCCGTTACTATTTTTTTCGATCAAGCCCCACACAAGCCTTATCATTTGTATTTTACTATTTCTTTTATTCTATTGGACCACTATGCACCACTTTTTTCATTTCTATTTTCTGTAAGAAATGCTTTACAGATGTCGTACTGAGAGTCGACATTTTTTCTTGGTCCTTAACACTTTTTCAAAGAATTATGAATTTCTCTTCATGTTCTTCAATATGATTGAATTGATCTTTTCTAGTTTTAGTCAAACTCTATATTTCTCTTTTATGTTCCTCAATTTTCAGCATATACTCAACAAATTTATATGATATATCTAGAATTGAAGACATGTGTTTTTTAATTTCCTTATTCATCTCAAACATCTATTCTTCTTACAACAGCATATAATGTTTTTCATCACGAACCATGTTGTTGGATTCCATCATTTTGACACTCCAAACATCTATATCATCAAGAGATAATTATAATTCATCCATAATATAAACTATTCATTTATATTATGCTCCATAATTTTCTATTTCTTCTCTTTTTATGAAATTTCTTAAAACTTCCATCACAGTATCTGATTCACGATCCTTGCATTCATCCAACTCTTCTCCTTGATATTCATCTAAAAGATCATCTTGTCTTGGAAGCATATTCTTTTTTTTATGAAATTTCTCTTAATGTTTTATTTCCTTTCATGTATTAGGAATAATACTTCATGGAATTTTGATCTTCATAATCCTTATATTCTTGAAATTTATTTAAGAACCTCAAATAAATAGTTCCAACCTTTTAACATCAAAATCATGAAAGTCGGAGTTTCCCTTTGAACATTCCTTTTCCTCTATAAATATTTGAGGAAATTTATGAAATAACATCATTTAACACTTCATCATCCTTCCATATTAAATAGTTATATTCTTCAGGGCATTTAATTCCACCTCTTTGGACTTCACCTTTTACAAAACACCATTATCATCATTTTTCATTTTATATGTGAAAAGGGTAATATGCAAGTTACCCAATTTTTTCACCTTCAGATCATTATCTTTCAATACATAAATCTTTTAATTGAACTGAGGTGGATGCTTTCTCAATATACAATTAAAAATATTTATATCTTCAATAATTTCTCAAATTCCATGCATGTATTCTACAAAAACATTTACCCTATCATATAATGGATCAACCGAATCATTGGGGTGAATTATAAGATCCTCATACTTATTCTGTAGAACCTAAAAATTTTGTTTTCTGACTTTTGAGTCACCCACATAAATATTAAGACATTTTCCCACATATCATATGATGACTTACATGACATAACAATTATTTATATTACATTGGATAGGAATACCCCAAAATCATTGATTCTTTTAGCATCAGTACCCAATTATCATTTGGTCAATTTATGATAAACCCCTACTATATATATTGGCTGAAATTCCATGAATTGCATACAATTATTCAAAAAAGTAAATTTTTTCCCTCAATGATCGTAATCCCATTATTATTGACAACTTCCTTTTCTTCTACCACAACAAAAATATGACCAGATGAGAGGGGGATATTTTTTAGTTTAGAAGGGGTTATAACCCCTTCTAAAAACATAAGTGATAATCATGAGGAACCGCAACTAATATTCTTTCCGACTCTTGTTAGAGGTATTGTTGAAGAACTATAGGTAATGTAAGGGTAAAATTAGTGGTACTTTTATTATAGAGGGGTTTTAAGAAACCTCTAATCTACCCACAAGAATAGAAACGGTTTCCAACCACTGGTATTTTGAATAAAAAGATACATATTAGATGTGGTTTTTTAAATGCCTCTTTTTAAGCTTCTATTAGTGGGATTTTTTAAAAACCTATAATAGAGGGACATATTAGAGACAGTTATAACATCCACCTCTAATTAGTTTTTTTATCACCCTCTACTGTTGACATCTTGGTCCCCTCCCCCTCTGGTTCTTCTTCAGTCCTATCCTGACTAGAACCCCTTAGGTTTCGTCCAGTCCTATCCCACCAAAAAGCCCCCTGGTTTTGGTCCACATGACCATCACACCCTCCAGTTCTGGTTCACACTACCAACATCTCCTCTCATGTCGTTTCATTCTGGTTTGGGCATGCGGTGCCATTCATGTTCCCTCCCCTCCCTTATGGATCGCTCCCACCCCTTTCAATTCCAAACATGGTTTGGTCTCACCCCTCCCTCTGTGTTGCACCTAGCTCCCCCCTCTTCAACTTTTTTAAAAATGTTTCATTGGTATGTTTTGATTGTTGTCCAGCATATTATACCGCAAGACCCTTTGCCACTATGGAAATTAGTTTTTTGTTTATTATTCACAAAATAATTGTATTTATATATATATGGAATATGAATCCAATATATATTTTTTGAATAAATATTTAAATCGATATAAATATTTATATAGGATGTATTTGTGTATAATATTATATATAATATATATTTATGAATAATATCATATCTATATATATTTGAGTTGTAAATATGGTGTATATATGTGCCTATAATATATATATATAATATAATATATTAGATACATAAATATTGGAAAATATATAATAACTTTTTGTATAATATATTTATATATATATTATTTGTGTGTGTATGATATATATATAAACAATTATATATACATATGTAAATATATATTTATACATATATTAGTAAATACATGTATATTGGTATGTCTGTGTATATTTGTGTATTTATATAAAATTTATGGATATAATATAATTATATTATATATATTTATATATTATTTTTTATATATTTTCCTATATGCACGTGTGTATAAAAATATTATTATTAATAATTGTTATTTTTATTTTTATTACACCTATTTTTTAAGCTATAAAATTTATATTTTGGTTTTATAAATACTATAAATTTATATATTTTATCAATTATATTATACATATATTATATTAAATAAATTTATATTATATATTTATGTATGTGATTATATAAATTTATATTATATCATATATACACACACACCAAACTAAATGCAGTCATATAGTTGGAAATATATACTATAATTAAATGATGTATATATATACTAAATTAATTTATAATTAATATGGTATACTATATTATATATAAAATAACAATATAATATATATAATATATATAAATTAAATATTTATTAAATAGTATATATAATATAACTATATAATATATTAATGTGTATATGTATACATATATATAATTTTGTCAATATTATATATATATTTCATAATATTATATAAACATATTTATACAAAAATATTATAATAAAAATGTATTTAATAAAGTATATATATAATATATATCACAATATAAATGTATTTTATTTATAAAACCATATATAAATTTTTTAAATTTCAATAAATATATTTCTTCTTACATTTATGTTATGTCTACAAATATTTATGTATGTATACAATTATGTTAATTTGTATAAGAATTTATTAAAAGTATTTATTTAATGACCTTATATATATATATATATATTCATGTTTATGTTTATATTTTTAAATATTTATAAATACATTTATATAATGTGTTTATGTAATATATATATATATATATACAAAAAATGTGCACACACACAGATATATTATAAAATAAGATATTTATATGTGATTTATTTTTAAAAATAAATAAAAATTTAAAGTGGGTTTAAACCCCCTCTAATCAAATGGATTAGTGATGGCTCATGAACCACATAAAATTTCTTAAATTGGTGGGGGTTCAAAACCCCCTCAAAAGGCATAAATTAGAGGGGGTTCAAACCCTCCTCTAATATCACCAATAAGAGGGGGTTCAAAATCCCCTTTAAATTCTTAAACTATAAGGTGTTAAAAACCCCCTCTAATCTAAGGGATTAGCAGTAGTTCATGAACCCCCTCTAATATCATAAGTTATAGGGGGGTTTTGATGCCCCACTACTTCTATTTAAAATAAATCAATTATATATATATCCCAAAAATTATTATCTATTTCTATAGCTCATCTAAAATCTAACTGAATATATTTTTCAACTAATTATTTAATTAATGGTTGTTTTTACATAACCACCTCGAAAATAAATATAAATAAAAAAAATAACGCTAAAAATTTTAGAGGGGGTTGTGCATAACCCCCTCTAAAAATCCACCACTATTTTTTTGTAGTGTATTGAGAGAGAACCATTCAATTTCTATATTTTGATCTGATGCCAATTGTTAGGCTCACTAGGACAAATAACTTGGGATGGGGGTGAATCAAGGAATGGGAGATTAAAACTACTACCCCATGAAATCTTATTTCCTCATTTAAAAAAACTCTCCTCCCTCCTTCTCCCATAACAAAGTATGAACCGAAATGAAATTTTGCATAGAACACAAAGATTTTACTTGGTTCACCCTCACGGGGATATGTCGAAGGAGCATAAAATAGAAGTGTTCTGATGTACCCAATCTACTAAGCCTCTCTTCCAAAATAAAATGTTTAGGATATTTCACTTCTATGTCTAGGATCACTTCCTTTACAATGTTTAGGGTTAGTTCACTACTTCCCTAGGGGTCAGTTTTTGTGCCTCTTTCTATGGATCACTACTAATGGAATGGATTGTAATTTTATTCTTCTCTTTATCACTCCTCATGGAAGGAATTCACCCAGATTTTATGGACATGCATGTCCCTTCATTATCATAAATGAATATACCCTCATTTTTAGATAGATTATCTATTGAATTTAAACATTCACCTTGATGATGAATACCACATTTCCACAAGCATATTAGGAAATTAATTTTTCAACACATTTGCGATGCTGACTGACTTTACAATGCTCACCGCATTAATGAAGCACCAATATCCTTTACGAAGAAACCGTCTTTTGAGAAGCTCACTTCTTTCGTGAAGCTCTACGAGAATTCAAAAAGCTAAAAACATTCAGTCATATTTTTATTCAATTCTCAAACTCCAACACTTTCATGATCCTCAAATATTTTGATTGGTGTTGTTATCCTTCATGAAAAAACTTCCATTCAAACCATTATTTCAAGGACTATCATTGCGAACAACCATTGTGATTCCAGAGACATAGGATCTTTGTTAAGTATCACTCAAATTCTGCAGGGGTAGAAGCCTATTTATAGGTGTTTAAATAGATTATATAATCTTTCATCCATGTCATCACCATTTCACCAAGCTCTCCAATTTCCTTCAAAATGCTTTATGCCTCACGAAGCACTAGGGAAATTCACTATCTGTGATGCTTGTCTTAATCAAGGCCCTTACCATCAAAAACTTCAAACCTTCACGAAATTCAATTTATAAAGACCGGTATTTATTAAAATCAATCCTTTTCCATATTTTTAAAATCCATTCATGGAAATCTAATTTTTTCAATGCTCTCCGTAATCTAAAATTTGGATCCAAAAAATTTGAAATCGCTGGGAAATGAAGTCAACTTATGTATGCAATTTTCTATTCCGCATATAGGGAATCCATTCCATTTTATTGGTTATTTTTAAAAATACCATGTCAAAAATCTCTCTAGTGTTCCATAACATACCTTGGAAATCCAATTTGTCAACAAATACAATCAACCAAAAACTGCTTCAATGTAACCTAGAGGGATTTTTTCCCAAAATCTAACGTTCATCGATTTGTATTTATTTGAATTAATAAAGTTCATATATAATGATGTTAAATGGTTTGATGAGGCATTTTCCAATCTTGGTTGTCTTTGTAGGTGTTCCATATACTTATGCATGAATTTGGTCTGAAAGGTTTCTACAATAAAACTACATGCTCTGTAAAGGTTTTACTTGACATATAAACTCCTCTAGAAACATGTCGTAAATCCAATATTGGGATAAAATAATTAATGATCAAGTAATAATTAAATATCATGTAATTTAATGTCTAATAAAAAATTAATCCATGGTGATAGTTTTTTCTCTGTATCCCTATAAAAAGAAATACATGATGTGTAAAGGCGTTACAAACCATTTGATTTCCAAATATGATTTTCAGTGGGTGTCCTAAATTTTATTTTTCTTATTCCCCATCCTAAAGCTTACTAGGGTAGCTTTAATGTGATTTTAGAGCACCTCCATTCATTCTAGATGTCTGAATCTTGCATCTAATCCACGATGAGTGGGTTTTATTCTATTTTTACTTCACTCCCTTTGTTCTCATGTTGTTGGGGTGTAATATTTTGACCGTAGTTTGTTTTTTATTTTTCTCTTGATCATTTATGATCAGGGATAATTTTTCAATCATATTCTCCTTCACCCATTTTTTTGAATCCCTTTATAAGTTTTGCGTTATTCATTGGTTAAAGCTATAGGTTCTGAACATTAACCCAGTTTTCTATTTAATTGAAATTATGTGAAGTATTGTAATTGCGCACAGATAATGTGTTCCTAAATTAATAAAAGGACTAATTGAATTATTAATTGGAATCCCTTTGGATCCAAATGGTTATTGACATGTCTTATAGCTACCTTTTTGGTGAGAGAACCCTTGTTTATAAATGAACTAATGAATGGATTATTTTTGTTTAGCATGACATGGAATTTGGGTGATTTCATGTTATAGATTCACCTTGGAATGGATTGATTATTGAAATGGTTTTCATGTTATTTTTTATAATTAAACGATAAAAGAAATTTTTAATTGAAAGATGAAAGGTAATTAAAATAATTAACCACTATTCTTTTTGATGTGATATTGTGATATCATTACTGTTTTGACTTGTTGTGATACATGTTGTAATGATTATATATAAGGCTATTCCCATTGATATATGTTGTATGGATTATATATCGGGCTTGGCCCTGATACATGTTGTAATTCTTATATAGTGTGATTTTTCTAGTTATTCATGCACTACACCAAACTGACGGTTTAGCGGGGGGTTATTAGTGGTGGTTTATTAAACCGTCATTTTATTTTTTTTATAATTTAGTGGCAATTTCTAAAAAACCACTAATGAACAGTGAATTATTTTTAACATACGACACACTCCCCTTCCCTCGACACCCCAACCCCCGGAAACCCCCACTGACTCCCTAAATCCCTACATACCCCTTCTCCACCCCTCGTTGCACCTTTCCACTGCCCCTCGCCATGCCTCATCACCCTCGTCACACCTAACCACCCTCTCCACACCACGCTTCCCTCGCAATGCCTTATCTTTTCTTTGTGCCTCCCCTACTCTCGATCCTCCATTGACGCCTCCTAAAGGTTCTTAGGAATGTTCTTCTTAGTTTTATGGTGTTTTTCATCTTCTCCACCTTTCCCTTTCTTGGTTACTTATTATTTCTGTTCTTGGATCTCTCTTGGCTAAACCTGAGGGGAAATGATTGATTTTTAATTTAATTTTATTAAAATTTACAGTGTGTTAGTTATTCCTCAATCCTTGTTCTTCCTTATATGAGAGTTTTATTGCATTATCACACTGTTGAGGTAGGTGTCTCTATCCATTACCTTTCCAAAATAATATTTCAATTCTTGATCATTCCTAATTAAATTCTAAATGATTTTATCATGATTATGGTATGTCTTTATGAATTATAGTGGTGTTTTCATGTTAGATTATCGATGAAAAAAGAGGTTTCAAAGGATTTTATTTAGTAATCCTACATATGTGTGCATCCAAAGAGTTCTATAAAATTTCAATTTAGCTTTGAATGTTTAATTGAGTGTGTTTTCACATTATTTTAACCTTGTATGATTTTTTGAAGTCGGTTCGCATGTGAAATTGAGTTGGGTGAGTGAATTGGTTTTTTTTTGTTTGGGGAATATTTATAAATTCCTATATATGGTTACAATTTTCCTTATGGTTTATAAATGGAAGTCTTATTTGTTATTAAGATACCTTATGGACGCTCCATTAGATGTGGGCATATCAATATGTGAATGTGGTCATATATCTTATATGTGTATTTTGTTCTTCCACCATGACCATTCTCAACCATTACCAATCTCAACCACACCACCATCATGATCATTAAATATAGGTACACAATCTCTCACTAAAATTACATGAAAATATTCATTACCCAAATTAAAATCATTAATAATAGGTCATATATATCCCCACTAAACAGCAATCCTCTTAGAGTCCACACACCCCCTCAAAGGTAATCATGGAGTATATTCCATCACCAACTCCCATAACTTGAAAAAAATTGGGATCCAACCACAAACTATGGTATCCAACTAGTTATATATATTCAATTTGATTCCATAAGGAATCATGAGGATAATTAATCCTAAGAATCAACTTCATTATCCCCAATTTACACTATGAAATTTCTAGTTAGTGGTCAATCATCTCTACTATCTACTCCCATGATCGTCCCAAGACCAACAACTTATCACAAGCTTCTATACTCGTCAACAACATCCTAACCCTCTCAATTAAGGTGTTTCTATGTTCTTGGTCATTTCCTATAGATGTTCCTAGAGAAATACCAATCTCCAGTGCAAACTAGTCCATTCATAATGGGTTAACCACTTGGATGCCCCTAAACCAGCTCACTAAAGCTCTCCTCATGCCAAAAAAAACTCATCACAGCAATAAAGACAACACAAAGGTACATAAAATTGTTTATGAATCCATTATAACTACTATTATAGCCAATTTTAATTCTTAAAATTCATTGACCAATCCTAAAATACCCAAATTCATTTTATATGGATCAACCGAGGCCACATAAGGCACTTTGAGCCCAACTAATCCCTACCCACATTCAGGAACCTGGTCCCCTATCATTCACACACATTCACAATCATGCATGAATATATCTCTATATTAAAGGGAATATCTAATATGATTTCAAATTTACCTCATTCCATACCCATTTACTATCTCTTTCCATGTTCAGACTCAGAATCACTACGCTCTTGATCCCCTTTCTCAAACATCAAGGCTCTGATAGTTAATTATAAAAATATATAATTAATTAGAAAAATTAATCCAATAATTAATAACCCTTGATAAATCACAAAGAATAATTGGGATGTACAAATATCAACCAATGATGTGTGAATGTATCATATCATTTATCTATAACACTTTTGACCAAAATACCCATGAATTGACCATCAATTCAAGTCTAATCTGGTAAAATTCCCCAAAAGAATATTTCTGCAATACATTTTACAAATGATAAGAAACATGCATTATTTATCCTCTATAGTACTCTTATATCCACAATACCATAAATACCCATGAATTAAATATAACACCACTATGATTTGGTTAAATTTTCATTAAATCCATATATGCAACCATCCAAAATTAGAGGAAGAACCACAAAGAGAAAGAGAGAAGATGGGTGGAGAAGATTTCATAGTTTTACTATGGTAAAAAAACATCTAATCAACCTATAATAAAGGGGAAGGGGTAGATAAAAATAGGGGAACCATGGGGGAGTGGGATAAAAAGTTACCACATTAAGGAACCTGCCAAACCGAAGAGGTAATAACCAACCCTCATGTAACAAGTCTAACCCTTCCAAAAAATAGGACTGAATGACCATATCAACATAGCCCATGGGCGAATTTCTTAATTCCCCACTTATATGGTTTTGTTGTAGAATTACCCAGTGGATCATGGCATAAAAACAACCCTTAAAAACACCCATAACATCCTAACCACACATAACAACATGAACATGGAATCGAGGCACAACTAACCAGGCAAGGGAAACTTTATAAAACTCCCCCAAAGAACCATTTAGGATTAATCCATTTGGTTTTAATTTTACACATTCTCCTCAAGTATCATATATAGAAAAACACCAAGGTTGTGGTGTTATTTCCTCTAACCCAAAAAAAATTAATCTTATGAAATACACACACCATTCCTTAATTTCCATTGTTGCGGTATGATTTGGATATCCCTTCAGTCATCCAAGATAAAACATCATGAAAACTACTCATGATTGAATCAAGCTCATTGAAATGGAATACAAAATTATATGTTGTGGAATAACTAACTGTTTTTTCTTCAAAGTTCCTCACACCATGGGCATAGTTTTTTTGGATTTGACTATTTTTATATGATACTCCACCTATCAACCATTCAATCATTTACCATGGGCGTCATGTCTTTATTAGTATTTTCAACTATATGTCAACATGTTGAACATGACATTCTTTTATGCTTTATTTTCAACCTAGAAAAAGTTTTATTTCATTTGTGGATATTTTTTAAATATAAATATATTTGGATGTCATCCTCAAGAGAAGTCTATAAAATTAGTTGTAGTAAGAAGATAATAGAAAGCCTTATTTAAAATCATTTATTATTTAATATATTTATTTATATAGGTAAACCTTATTTAACATATTCTTTTTTTCAACTAGTATATATGAATCTATTTCTCTATTTAGTAATATTTATGTTTTTTAATGTTTTTTAATATTGTGTAGGAACATTGTGATATACATGGATAAAATCTGGATCATATTACCAAGGAACACAACTTAGTATGATAAGGATTTCGAGGTGTTTTTAAAATTTTCAATTTCTCATTGATCCATTGAAAGGAGAATAATATGTACATGTACTAAATTTAACATTAGAATATGGTTCAAGAGATATGAAGTTTATGAACATATGATATTGAAGTAATTACCTTCTCAATATTTGTGTGGGATTTGGCATAGAGAATCAAACATTACAGAAAGGTTGATCATTGATGTTAATCCACAGAATGTGATCCCACTTTATTTGACAATGGAAAATGAAATAAAAAACATTATAAATGATGCATTCGGAATTGAAAGACACAAACATCCACCTGAAAACATATCAGAACAACCTATTATGGGGGATAAAAATAGCAATGTGACAAGTGATGTTTTTGAGACTGTAGGAAAACCAGATCAAGATTTTGACATATCATTGGATCGTCCTCTTGATTATGAGGAGACTAATGTAAGATAAAAATTCACTAAAAAATACGTTTCCTAGTTTAGTTGACGATGGAAATCTAGAGTTGTATAGTGTATGTTTGAATTATTCAAAACATTATTTCCTGCTAAAATTGTACCATATCAAATGCCTATGTGTAATTACAAATAAAGTAATGTTTAGGATATTGGAATTTTTCTCATGATGCATTTCCTGAAGAAAACATCCCCGAGACTTTTTACGATATGAAAAAATTTGTTAATAGGCTTGGTCTGAATTATAAAAAAAATGCATGTATGTCCTAATGATTGTATGCTTTATTGGAGAGATGAATCAAGTAGAAAGGATTTAAAAATGATATTCTTTTAGATGAAAGTCAATGGGTGATTTTGGAAGTCATAATCAAAATAATACCTTGAAGATGAATAATACTAACACACTTACAAATTATTTGTGTTACATTCTTTAAAACCACAATTGCAAAGATCATTCATGTCATCGAAAACCACTAAACACATGAAGTGGGATTCTGTAGATAATAACAGTGATAGTTTAACATAGAATCCATGAGATTCAAAATCATGGGTGACATTTCATTCATTAAAATAGGATTTCTCATCTAATCCTAGGAATGTTTCATTGGGATCGGCTACCTATGGGTTCAACTATTTGGAATTTTAGTTCAAGTTATAGAATTTGGAAATTTGTTTTGATCCCTTAAAATCTTTTTTGTGGTTGTGTATGAAAAAATCATATTTTATTATTTCAATGATTATTACTAGAAAACAAATTTTTGTAAATGATAATGATGTATAATTGAACCTTTAATTTAAGAATTGTAGGAGTTTTGGAGTATTGGTGTTGAGACATATGATGTTTCTTCTAAAACAATGTTCCAAATGCATGATGCTCTAATATGAACCATTTTTGGCTTCCCTGGACATTGCAATTTAGCTCGTTAGAACACTTACAAGGGTTTGGATTTTCATGTTTGTAACTTTTCTTTTGATCCCAAACAACTACCTTAAAGTAGAAAATTGTGGTTCTTGTCCCAACAAAGATTTCTCAATGCATCTCATAGATTTCGACTAAACAGGTCAAAATTCAATAGTTTTATTGATCATATACCACCTCCAATGTTTTTAACTAGTTATGAAATACTAGAAAATCTTGGAAATTTAGAAACATAATTTATGAAGGTGCATAATTTGAATGATAGTGGAAATGAGTTTTAAGTGTATCATCAAGTGAAATCGGCACGCAACAATGGAAGAAAAAAAGTTTATTATTTCAACTTCTTTATAGGAAATTTAATTTGTTGTAGCATAATATTGATGAGATTTATATTGATAATAATTCTTGTGACAATTTTATCTTCACATTTCTTAATGATCATGAAAATTAGAATTATCATCTCAATTCTTGGAAAGACTTACAATAAATGAACATAAAATGTGATCTCTGGCCACATGAGAATGAAAAGTATGACCGTGAAATTTTTTCAATGACAAATAGGGATAAAGATACATTTCATAAAATTTTAAAGCATGTGAAGTTCTGTGATGGGTATTAAAGTATCATTTCAACATGTGTTTACATAATTTATTGTAGGTTACATGGATTGAAAATTCATGATTCACATTTTTTTTATAGCAGTTATTACCATTTTCAATACATACAGTATTACCTTAAAAGATTACTACTGTTGTACACCAATTCGGTAAATTTTTCAGAAAACTATATAAGAAATTTCTTCATCCATTCGATCTTGAAAACCTTCTCGATAGATTTTTATTAACACATTGTGAAATGAATATGATCTTCTCTCCATAATTTTTTATTTTCATGATTCATTTAACTTTGCATTTGGTTGACGAAACTAAATTAGGAGGCCACATACATTATCGATGGATATGTCCAATTCAGAGGTACTTTATTTATATTTTTTTCATTTAAGTAAAGAATTCATGGAAATTAATTAAATACATAATTATGTTTTCTTATTTTATTTCACATATATCATTAGAATTTAAAATCATATGTTAGAAATAATGCTCAATCTAAAGGCCCTGTTTTTGAAGGATATATAGAAGAGGAGTGTCTCACCTTTTGTTCTAGATACTTTGATGATATTTAGATAAGATTTAATCGAGTTGGACGTGTTGACTACACATCAATTCAATCTCAAATACTTGGGAAATCAATAATATTTCTTCTATTGGCTGATGAGTTGGATGGACCTCAACTCTTACACTGATAGATATTAAATTATTATAGGCACATAGATATGTACTGCTGAATAGTGAAATTATAGATCTATTTATTGAGGACTTGACGATAAAAACAAAGATACGAATGATAGGTTGGACACGAAATAATAAATATATAATTAAGGATGATAATAAAGAGTTTGTAGAAATTTTTGTAAGACATTTAAGTTTATAAATATTTCAATAAATACAGATATTAGCTTGTCACTTATATTTTGCAATTTTCTTAATTTATATTTCTTTTTTCAGATCATGAATTCTGATACTCGATAAAAGTTGTTAGAATATTTGTTGTTTCTTTTTCTTGGTCCAATAAAACATTTAGAAATTCCAACGCTTACAACGTGAATGGATTTAGATTTCATATAGTTGATCGAGAAGAGGTATTGAAAACATATAATAGTGGTATATTTACATTTTTTTAAGTGGGCTACTATTGAAATTTGAAAAATATTATCAAATTAAACTATCACGATCATTTCTCATTTGTTTTATTCAAATTCAAATTGGTCTATATTATCAGAGATGTTAAAAGAGATTCCATCCAATTTACTTTTTTGAACTTCTCTCACTTGATAGAATTTGTGATTATAAACATCATGATCCATATATCTTATCATTCCAAGTGAAAATGGTATATTATGTGAATAGTGTGGTGGATGAAGGGTGGATTGTAGTTTCTCATGTTATAAAATAAATTTGTATGATATGGGTGATCAAGTGGACGATTTGACCTCTGACACTGAATGTCATCAACAGCTAGAAGAAGAATTATTTTTTAATCATGATATTGAAAATATTAGTCTATAATGGTTGGATTAAGTTGATGAAGTAATGAAGTAGGAAACTAACATCACTGAAGGGGAAAATGATTTTATGTATAGTTATTCATTAATTTAGAAACTACATATTTCATTTCTTCAGTTATTCATTATCATTGTTATGTATATATTGTTTGTTATTATGGTGCATTTGTTATGATTTTTTATTTTTTTCGGCATGAATTTTTTTGAAATATATGTTTTGAAATTAATTTTTTTATTAAATGATAGGAATTCAAAGGAGGAAGCGGGGTTCCACTTCATTTTCTTTGCAAGGATACCAGAGGGTGATTGTTATAGGTACACATTTTAGTATGAATAAATTTATTGCACATTTTTATACTAACTATTTTTTCAAAAAAGATGGAAACAATGAATGTATGGATAAAAAATGAATAGTTCATATGTATGGAATCTGATCGGAGAGAAGATAGTTGTCCCATTTGATTCCTATGGGGTCACTATAGATGATGTCTTAGGATTACATGGGCAAATTCTCGGCCAGCTAGTCGTGGATCCTGATTCCCTTCCTATTACATATAATGATTAGAGATTGTGAAGTGATATCAAATTGAAAAGAAATGTGAATATAAGTTGTGTCTCCCGGATTGATTTTATGGAGTTATGAATTTATTGGTTATTGTAAAAATGGTGGATGTAAATTAGCACACTCATTATGAACTCATAATATGGGCATATATGTGGATATATATATCTGTTTGTGTGTGTGTGAGTTCATTGTAAGTTTCTTTTGATTTCTATACATACCGCTCCCATCCCATTTATTATATGAATTTTTTACATATTTTTTTAGGTTACTAGAACCGGAGTCACAGATTTAGTAGAATTCTTTTAATTGTAAATGTAAATTTATCAGTGGTTCAAACCACTTCAAAATAAATGTTCTATATTTAGAATCATTTTAAACAACCTCTAAATACATATACCGTACAATTTAGTGGTAGTTTTTTTCTTTAGCAGTGGTTGTCGTGCAAAAAAGGGATATTTTTTAGTGGTGGTTAAAACCACTGCTAAAAGATCCTCATTTTTTATCATTTAGTGATGGTTGGTGTTGTTTTTTCAGCCTTTACCTAGGAAAAAATGAATCTTTTTTTGTGGTGGTTAAAACTAACCCTCAAAAAGATTCTATTTTTTCGAACCAAAACACCACTAAATGTGTTTACTTCGACATTTCTAGAAACTACAGCTAAATTGAAGAAACTGCTACATATTGAATTCTAACACCAAATGTATTATCACTTTTTTAAAATTTCTAATAAATCATAAGGCGGTGGTTTAAACACATATATAATAAAAATAACCACCGATATTTGGTGAATTTATTGTACTGGTGTTGTAATTCTTATAAACCAATATAGCACCTAATAGTTGTTGAAATTCTTATATATCAGTCTTTACCCTTTGACATGTTGTAATGATTATATACAAGTATTTTCTATAGTAAATTGGAAAATGATTATATTTTGGGTTTGGACCTAATACATGTTGTAATAATTATTTACATAGATTTTCCCTGATTGATTTTTGTGATGCTTACATAGCTGGTTTGACCCATTTTTCTATGATTTATTCCATAGATATATGGTTATGGTAGGCATGGTTTTGGAACATCATCAAAGGAATTTTGGAATGGTGTCTAAAAAGGTTATATTTTATAATGGTTATATTGATATGGTTGTCATGGATTTGAGACATTCTCAGATATATTCTGACATAGTGTCGAAGAAGGTTTATGTGGAATTAGTTTAATTGTTTTTAAAATTAATACACCTATTTATTTTATTACTACGTGCACTTATTATCATACTATTTGTGTTTAAAAATAGTGGTGTCAAACTGCTGAGTTATACTCACACTCTACTCAGGATATCGTTTGGTACTCGAGACATTTACATGGATGTTGGATTAGAAAGGGGAAAAATAATATTGTTTGTGATTGTTTCATTTTTTGATGGGATGGAGTTTGGAGTAATAATTGGCATGGGGTTTGGTATCCCAGAATTATGTGTTTTATTAGTATCTTATAGTATTTTTTTTATTGCTTCTAGTATGAAATTTACTTAAATTTTAGAATGATGTTACATTACTACTTTATTATTTATTAGATTATTGGTTGGATTTTATCTTTTGGTTTTCCACAGTATTGTATTGTTCCATTATTTATCCACAGTTTTGATATTTATTTATTATTGTTATATGATTCTTTAACTATGTAGTAACTATATAACGGGGGGAATAGTCTCCCTGCTATAAATATCACCCCCACTACTAGTTATAATCCTTTGTCATATGGGGTGGAGTTCTGGAGGTCTTAGAACCAACGTATATCATCCATGTGAGAGAGTTCTAAAATGGTGAAAGTTAAAATGGGTCTGAGCAGGGGTGATCCTCGAGATACATGGAGCACCAGTCATATATGATTTCACCATGACCCACCAGTGAACACCCCATCTATCACACCTTTTCATCCTCAACTTGAACCTCTAGGGATGTTCCCACTAATGCATACATGATCATCTTATTAAATTTCTACTAATTATACCATGTCTATGTAACCTCCCAAGATATTACCACCTATACCATGTCCATATCATATATAATGTATCCATATCCCTTTTACCCTTATCTGAACATGTCTACACTACCTTAATTACTTATTATCCATATAATATCAAGGGATTCTTCTCCCCTGCTTCAAATCCTGTGCAAGTAAACGACTCGGTTCATGCATTGTAATTCAAAAATACTAAAGAGGCTATCGATCTAGGAGATCCCATGGATCCATCAAATCCTAATTATCATCCTACATCATGTTTTTTATAACTTTGTCAAATTATATCACATGATATTCTCTTTTTTTAATGTTAATTAATACTTTTATTCTTTTATTTTATTCGTTGGGATATTATAATTGGTGACCCAAGTGGGCCTATATGTATGAAGCCTATAATATTTAAAAAAATAATGGTTGATTACATTGAATACAATCAAATGATAGGTAAAAATTTCATGTGTTGTATATATTTTTTATAATCTTTATTCTAATACAATGATATCATTTTGGTGAAACAAATATCATTGATTTATATCGGTAATGAAATCGTAGAGAAAAAAATAGTGTATATATGGGTATGAATTTTTTTTAATTTATATATATATTATTATTTTATTTATATGAATTAACATTTTCGTTACAACGTTAGTTTAAAATTTCTAATGGTGAAGCTGTTAAGGTCTCACACTTGATGGATCATGGGGATTTGTGGTGATCAAATAAGTATTAGCTATATGTTGGTTGGATAGTTGATTCTATTCTTATTTAGATGATTTACCAATATTAACAAACTTTTCAACAACATAATATCGTCAAATGATTTCATATTTAAAGATTAATGAGTTTAATGTATTATTAAACTTTAATGGTTTTCATTGAAAATTTAATTCCTTTTAATTGTATTGAATTTTTTTTAGGATGCATCAAAAAAAACAAAGACAAAAAATATTCAACGATGTATTTGAACACTTTGGGGAACACTAAAATTACCAAGCATGATAGGATCCAAGTACTTTAATATGAATAGAAATTATATCTATATTTATATTGTTACTTAAGTATAAAGTATTTATTCGATGATGGTAAAATTTAGGGGGGTCTCTCTATTATATAGGTTTCAATATTTTTGATGTTGACAGTGAACTGAAATAGAATACTCTATATTTTAGAAACTATTTTACAATATTTTGACTGTGTATTAGTTATTTAGTGGTTAAAATTCCATTTGGGTGTTAAATAGTTAGTATTGGTAATTTGAATTGAATTTGCTGATAAAGTATTATGGTTGTTATTGGTGTCTAGGACATTATGTTATAGAAGGACGCAATGTTTGTTCAAGGTTATGTAATTTTTTTTTGGATATTACTTACCTCTTACTTATTATTGATTAAGTATTTTTTGTTTTAATTAAAATTTCTAGGTATCACATTAGAATAATTTTTTATATTCAACATATGTGCTTGTGTTTTAAATATGGGTTAATAATTTGAATATGTATTATATTCTAGATGCGGAATTAGTTCATATTTTCAGCGATAAAATTTTTTTTAGTTGTGAGGTTGTAAAAACACATGTCCTAGTGGATTAGAGTAAAGGGGGAATTCTATCAAAACAAAAAAGGCCTTACCCCAAATTAACAAAATAACATCACATAAAAATACAAAACCCCAAATAAAAAAAATTACATTACCCAAAATAAAATAAATTACCTAAACCCAATAAAACAAATTGCTTAAACCAAAAAAATGAACAAATGACAAAATGAAATACCTAAAATTACATAACCATAAAATAAACAAAATGACGTAATCCAAAATAAATAAAAGACCTAATTCAAATATGACATAACCCAAAGTTGAAACAAATGGCCAAACCTAAAATTAACCATTTGACATAATCCAAGATGAATCAAATACCATAACTAATAATGAACTAAATAACCTAACCCAAATACTATTATACAAACTAATATATATTAACTAATTATTCAAACCAAAAATTGAAAAATTGATCAGATGACCTAATTTGAACGAACTAATGAAAAAATGACCAAAAAGGAAACAAATAACATAACCCAGAATAGATATATCCCAAAAATATAACAGATGACATAATCCAAAAATAACCACGTAAGCTAACATATAAAAAGTTATAAACAAAAAATAAAAAAAAATAACTTAACCTCAAAAAACCAACCCCAAAATGAACAAAATGGCATAACACAAAATAAAACAAATAACCCAAACCCATGTAAACCAACTGTTCTAACCCAAAAATAACAAATGACTAAATTGAATTACCAAAAATTACACAACCCTGAAATGAACCAAATGATGTAACCCAAAAAACCAATTGACATAACTAAAATATGACATAAAAGAAAGATGAACCAAATATCCAAACCCAAAATTAACCAATAGATATAACCTAATATAAAAAAAATACTCTAACAAAAAATTAATTAAATAACCTAACCGAAATGAAAATAAATAACCTAACCCAAATGAACTATTCAGATAACCAAAAAAATGATCAATTTATCCAATAACCAAATCCAAAACAAACTAATAACCAAATGACCAAAATGAACCATATGTCATAACCTAAAAATACACAGGAAAAAAATAAACCAAATTAGCTCGCAAAAACTAAACCAAGTAATATATCATTAAAAATTGATAACCCAAAAAAGATAAAATAACCAAACCTAAAAATACCGAACCCAAAAAAATGACATAACCCAAAAAATACATATAACCTAAAACCATGTAAACCAATTCGTATATCCAAAAAATGAAAAAATAACCAAATGAATTATCCTAAAAAATAGATAACCCTAAAATGAGCCAAATGGTGTACCCCAACATAAATTAAATAATGTAACTCAAATAGGACATTACCAATAGATGAACCAAGTGACTGAACCTAAAATTGACTAATTAAAATTACCCAAGATGAAGAAAATAACCTAACGAAAAATTAACTAAATAACCTAATCCAAATAAATATAAATAAACCAACCCAAAATGAACTAATTAACTAATATAAAAATGAAAAATTAATCCAACGACATAATCCAAATTAAACTAATGACCAAACAACCAAAATGAACCAAATGATGTAACCCAAAAAGACATAACCCAAAAATAAACCAAATTAAATAACCTAACATAAACAGAAGAACCTAACATAATTAATAAATAATCCAAAAATGAAAAAAATTGTCTAACCTAAATAGACCTAAACCAAAATTAAAAAAAAAAAGAGAAACCAAAAAATAAACTAAATAACTGAAACCCAAGTAAACAAATTATTCTACCCAAAAAATGAACACATAAAAAAATTAAGTAAAAAACAATCACATAATCAATAAATTAACTGAATGATGTAATCCAAAATAAACCATATCACATAACTCAAATATGACACAACCCAAAGTTGATCAAAATAACTAAACCCAAAATTAACTAATTGACATAACCTAAGATGAAGAAAATACTCTAAGAAAAAAATAACTAAATAACCTAACCCAAATAAAAATAAATTAACTGACCAAAATTGAACTAATTAACCTAAACGATAATGAATAATTTAGGAAACCACATAATCCAAAATAAACGGATGTCCAAAAGACAAAAATTACCCAAATGACGTAACCCAAAAAATACATTACCCAAAAATAAATGAAATAACCTATACCCAAATATACAAAATAACCTATCATGAAAAAGAGATAACCCAAAAATAAAGAAAATAACCAAACATAAAATGGTCTTACAAATAATGAACAAAATGAAAATCAGAAATAAACAAAATAACCTAAACCAAAGTAAACTAATTTTCCTTTCCAACAAATGAACAAATGATTAATTATATAACAAATGATTACATAAACATGAAATAAACCAAATTTCATAACGCAAATTAAACCAAATGACATAACTCAAGTCTTAAATATCCAAAATATGAATCAAATAAAGAAACCCAAAATTAACCAATTGAAAAAACTAGAGATAAACTAAATACACTAACAAAACAGAAACTAAAGTGCCTTACCTGAAGGAAAATAAATAACCTATCCCAAAATGATCTAATTAAGAAGAATAAAAAATATAATAGTTGATCAAATGAACAAATCTAAAACAACATAATGACCAATTGTCTAAAATAAATCCAAAGACGTTACCCAAAAAAGGCATAAACCAAAAATAAACCAAATGGAATAATTCATTATTGAAAGAAACACCGTCATAAAAAATGTATCAAATGACCAAATCAAAAGATACGAAAAATAATAGAATATTTTGACCAAATGACATAATTAACGAACAACCTAATGAAAAAATGAATCAAATGATAAAATGAACAAGATAACCAAGTGACCAAATAACCAAATAATGTAACAATAATTGAATTGGACTGAAATAAACATACAATAAGAATCCATTTCATACCCATGTTTATCATGATAATTAGTATGTATTGATTATGTTATTCCAATATTATTAAATTAATAATTTAATGAATTTTTAGATGCTTCTTGATTTTATATATTTTCTCAACAAATAAAATTTTCATTCATTATCAGTTTATAAATTTCAAATTATTTAATATTGTAATATTATATTAATCAATTAATTTTTAGGAATAATAATTTGGTATCAAATTTCATGTAACTTGAGAAAAATAATTTTTCTCATGTAGGAGGAAAATGATGGTAGTGTTTTAAATGAACACACATAAGAAAATTTTGCAAGTCTTTTTATTAATATTTCAAATTTTTATACATAATACATAATTAACTGTAATTTTTTAATATTTTTAATTGTGTACTATGTAGGTCCTCAATTAGAAATAGGATGAAATAATTAGGACTAATGATCATTTGAAATATGCATTAGGTGAGGAGAAACAGTTGAGATTCCAATGACAATTAGGGAAAAACATTTTCCCCACTAGGTATTTGAACTCATTGGTCTCCTCTGAAACCTCTCACACCACCAAGCAGAAAAATTCTCATGTAGAAGCAGCTATGTAAAAAAAATTTATATACATGAGAGTGATAGAGGAAAACAAGTAACAGACTAGTTCTAAAAATGATATATCAGTCATATGTCTATTACATTCATCAGAAGATGATAATGTTTTTAATTCATGTATGGAAAAAATTCACTCTATAAAAGATACACCGAGTGATTTCAATGATATTTATATTGGAGTTTGAGGTGGTAATACTGATGGATGTGGTGGTGGTGGTGTTGATAATGGTGGTGATGATGATGATGATGGTGATTCGGATGATGATGATGTTGGTGCTCCCTGAGACAATGCTGGTGATGATTATTATGGTAGTGGTAGTGGTGAGGAAGATATTGATCCCCTCTATTTTTGAGCTAATAGTAAAGATACATCTGAATGATGTTTAATGACTAAAATTGATTGATGATGTGGATTGTATATGTATTTTATAGTATTTTAAATGGATTTATAATTACTGAAAACATAATGGTTAACTTCAAAATATATATAAACGATATTGCATTAAATTTGTACCATGGTTTGTAATTTATTTTTAGGTTCTCTGAAAGGTGAAGTGTAACACCCCAATCTTACATGTTATGCTTCTCTTTGAATAATACAGTAGCGTGTGTTGTACGCAACTTCGAGTTCTAACACACACCACAACCAATCAAACTAACCGTTACAAATATTAATAACCACTTTTTGAAATTTTATAAATTTTATTTTCCAAAATGGACTTCATTTTTTGATTCGAAATATCAGAATTAGCCTAGGGTGAATTTTTGTTATTTTTCTAAAAACTTTCATTTTTTGATGAATAGTGAAAAACACTGAGTTATTAGTTAAAACCAACTTTTACATAAATAATTATTTATTTTATTTAAATTTATTTTAGGTAAAAATAGATACATAATACCTATATAAGTTCAATGTAATTCATTGGAGTCAATTTATATTAATTTTTGATATATAAAATTTTATTGAACTTTTTACCATCTTTTACCCACCTCCTAGGAGCTTTTGAAAATTTCCATTAAACGTAATTTTACCCCTTTCATGAATTTAATTCCAAAAATCTGAGAGACATGGTTTATATCATAAAATAAAATTTTGATCAATGAGATGAAAATAATTTTTTTTGAATTGTAACTTTTTTTCTTTTATTTACCACGGTTAAAAGCAAATAGGGTAATTAAAGGAAAAAATGATATTATTTTTACCCTAATAAATGTCCTAATTCTATTTTATAATTGTAATTCGACCAAAAACAACCTCAGGAATAAAATATAATCCTTTAGGTCAACTTGGATTAGATTTGGACACTTATTATTATTTAATTCAAGGAAGAGTTAAAAGATTTAAAATCACAGTTTAATAAATAAAACGTTTTTAATATTGGGTTACACATAAGATAAATTCGACTATAAATATTAATTAGAATGATAAAACTATTTCCTACATAATTTTATTTTATTTATAATTTTTAGACATTAAATAATTTAATTTATTTATGACACAATGATGATTCAGTAATTACCTAATTAACGAAATATTAAAATAATTGATATTGAAAATATGCAAATAAATGTAATTTGGTACTTTTTATAAATTACAATAATTTATCAGTTACCATGACATATTAGGGTTGGTTATATGAATTTTTTTTGAAGTAATAATGTTTTTATGAATTTAGAAAACACAAAATACCAAATAGTTTCAAAATTGACATAAAAGTGTTTTTAAAACAAATTTTATATTATTAATTTATATTCTATTCCTAAAAATATAAGTTTCGGAAAATAGAAATATATAATTATAGTTGTATTATTAATGAACCACTTGGGGTTCACTTGGAAGTATATAGTAATTTTATTAACCATATAATATAAAAATACAGAGGGACTTGGTAAGTGTCAAACTAATTAACAAAGAGTTAAATCTAAAAGATAAGGTTAATGTAGTGACCCAAACCTGTCAAAAACATATTGGTTGAGTGTTTCTAGACCCATACCCACATTATCCTCGAAATAAATTAGTTTGGAGTCATTATAAACCGAAAATGATTTTATTATAAAATAATATTTATAAATTTTCCTATGGCCCCCCTCACCCCTCTTATAAAAGGGCACTCCACCTTCTCTCAGATTCACAACTTTAAATCCATTTGGCTCAGCCAAAACCTGCCCGAATATCCTCCCAAACTCCCTCACATTAACCTAGACGACATACATTGGTCATAAAGTCAACATAAAGAGCCCTTTTGATCAACTCAAAACGAAACACCCGAAAAAGAGATAAATATCTCACCACATATTTCATGTTCCTTTATTGTTCCACTTCATTGTTATTTGTTGTTTCCATTATAATATAATAAATAAATTATCTTCTATATACTGTGATGTTATTATAAACATCGTACAACCATATTCATTAATCTATCCATTCATTGAATGACATTTCACCATACGTGTGTACGTACGGCTTACCTTCTCCATGTCGTGGTGTGATTGTAATTCAATACATTATTATTTGGATGGGTATAATAATTATTTGTAATTGATGTAAATAATAAATATAACATGATAATGATTCTGTATAAATTATATACCATCCAATTATATATTATTTTAAAATCAAAAGAATGATATTGTCGCTCGGGCGTACGTACGGATTACCATCTCCACGAACGCGATGAGATTCATTCACCATCATATCCATTCAAGACTAATTTTCATTTGATGATTAAAAATAACATTAAAGATCTTGATATAATTCTATATATTATACATCCCATCCATAAAAAATATAACTCACATAACAAATAATATAAAGGAAAATGAATTTGTTAACACTCAAAACAATGATACTACTAAGATATTATTAACAATGTAATGTTAAAAGATCATATATGATATAATATTAATGTATATGATTATTGTATAATTTAATAACAATTATTTCTCCATTATATAAAAGGTTAACCTACACTTGACCAAGGAAAAGTACAAGGTAAGGGTTTATTTCATAACCTCTTCATTATCCGAGGTTTTTTATATGTAATTATCTACTGGGACCTCCTTATCATCCACATCCATGTTTCGTAAAAATTTATTTCAAAAAATTATTACTATTGTATAGACTATGGGTTAAAGTCATTTATACCCTTTTTTAACTTTTTACAATATGGTTATAAGGTAATCTTTTCATCATTTTTCAAACAAGGTCCTTTTAACCTTTTCAACAAAATTAAGGTAAGAATGTCTTTTTTAACTTATATATAGGGTGCAGCTATTTTCTGTCGTTATAAAATAGATGAAGCTTCTCATAAAATATTATAAGAATATTTTCAAAGTAAATGTTTTCTTTTATAATAATGAGACTTTTAAATGATTTAAAAAAAGAGATATTTCTCTCAAATAGTTTTTTTCATCTATGTCAACATCCTTTGATGGATTTTAAGCTTATTTGAAGTTTATTTATTATGATACAAAACTTCCATATCTTATTCAAGGTTTTATGATATGTTTGAATTTGGATGTGTTATTTTTATACCATTCATGGTTTCGGGAAAAGTATTGACATTTTGTATTCTAGTTTTAATACCATTGTTTATGTTATGTTTATACCTTTTCATTAGAGGAATGAATTGGACTTAGTAAGTGGAGGGTGGAGCCCTCTATAGCTCCTCGATGCATCGGTAGGTCTCATGAGACAAACTAGTGTCTTGGCACAAGGGCTTGACAAAATATTAATTGTAGTCTAGGCACAAGGCCTTGACTATGTGGTCATGATAGTCTGTCATTATACATTCCATCATTATGAAAGTGGTTATTGATATTGCATGTGATTATTCAACTAAGATAATATCCATGTAAATAAGTAAATGGCATTATTTCATTTTATTTTTTTCCATATTATGTTGAATTTCAAGTTTAAAAGACTTTGGTTTTATTTATACATTGACTTAAATGTTTATGCTTATTTATGAAATTTTCCTCTATTTTGTTATCCTTATTGTGCATTTGAGCTCACCCCTTTCTATGTTTTATTTTTCCCAGGATGGGTAGAAGTATTTCTTTATTGGCCTTCTAGGATAGTCTGAGGGGATATGAATATGGAATATGGAGACTATATTGTTGTAGTTTTCACTTTATCATGTAATGTATTACTTATGAATGTATCTAGTGTTTCCAAGGCTACTAAAATAATCAGTATTTCAAGACATTATCTTTTTTGATAATGCCAATGTTATGAAATAATACAATGACTCTGGGTAACTTGGGTCGAGGTGTTACAGTTGGTATCAGAGGAATTTTAGTACAAATCATAGAATATAGAATTAGATAAACTCTGATTTGAGAACATAGACCTAAGATATACATTGAGGATTAGTATAGAATAACTTCCTAGAATTTTTGTATTGTATATATGTTTTCGGTTTTTTGATAAATAAATTTGTTCTTAGACATGAGCAGGTAGAGGCGGCTCTGGCACAGATGTACCTAGGGGTAAAATCCAAAAACACCACTTTTATCTAGACTCGAACAGGAACTAGTGCATGACAACGGGCCTTACTGCACTCTTGGTTATGACACTCCTGGGGGATATGCTTAGGATAATTCTAATTTTCTTTACAAACCATTATGAAGGGTTTATGAGTACATAATTCCTCAAAGAAAACATTTTTATGATTATAGATTATATCCATAAACTATTCATTTTATGTTATGTGTTTTACAAGTTTTGATTTATATATCGCGATTCATAAAAAAAATCTATTGTATGCCATTGTTTAGAAATGGTTCCTTGTGGAAGGAATGGAAACAGTATCAACACACACACTCTATGTAGAGATTTCCCTCCTGCTCAAGATAATTATAGTGGAGCTGGTGATGCAACTAGTGAGGATCAGTTAATCACCATACTGGGACAACTCACTCAGGTTATGAACAATAACCTTACCTGTATGGAGCACCCTAATCCATAGCATGGAGGATTAATGTTAGATCGCTTCATGAGGAAACAACAACCAAAATTCAATGTGGGTACAAATCCAATAGTATCTGAGAAACAGATAAATTATTTAAAGAAAATATTCCACGCAGTGGGGAGTATCGAAAGGGAAAACGTTGTCATGGCAGTTTACCACCTCACTGGATATGTTGATCAATAGTGGACATTGATTCAAAACACAAAGGAAGATGATGAAGTATCAAATATGGAATGGATGGAGTTTAAAGATATTTTCTTAGAAAAATAATTTCCTCATGACCATCGAGAAAATATGGAAAGACAATTCCTGAGTCTGAGGCAAAAGGAGGATGAGAAGGTTGCAAAGTATGAGGCTAACATTACAAGGTTAGAAAGGCATGATTCAGTTTATATATGTATCCCAGCAAGTAAGATTGATTGTTTATTTGATGTGTTAAAACCATTTATCCATCGTTCAAAAGTCTCAAAATCCTTCTCGTCATACAAAGATATTGTCTCATGTGCTATCAAGACAGAAAAGGAATTCTCTAAGTCTTACGACTTTAAAGCAAAGAAAGAGAAGAATAGATCTGCTGATCACTCTGGAAATGGAAATATGGGGAAGAAGGGATAAGTTGAATATCCATCATGCAGAAAATGTTAGAACAAACACCACGTTACTTGCCGGATGGGATTGGGATTCTGTTACAAGTGTGGTGAAAAAGGCCACCAAGCTCATGATTACAAGGGGAAGAAAGAAGCTACTGATTTTTAATGATAAAATTATAGGGAGATGGGACATTATTCAAATTAATGTCCTAAGCGTCAAGGGAACTTACCTCAGAAAAGTCCAAGGGATCAAGTCCAAGCTTATGTTATCACTACTATTGAGGTAGAAGCTCCAAAAGACGTGGTGGCAGGTATTTTAATGGTTTCCTCAAGTTTATAAAATTATTTATTTGATTCAGTATCATCGCATTGTTTCATATCTTCCCGGTTTTCTATGAAAATTAGATATTTCCAATTTGATTTAACAAGGGAGTTTTCAGTTAAAACTCTTAAGGGATGTATCATCGCAACAACGTCTTGTGAATCTGTTCCCATTAAGTCATATAAATGTTCATTATCTGTTGATCTCATTGTCATAACCATGATTAAATTTAATATATTCCTTGGTATGGATTGGATTTCGGACCATGATGCAAAAATTAATTGTAAGTAGAAGAAGGTTACAATTTTGGATGATGATAAGACGTACCTTATCTTTGGAGTAGAAATGTCACCACCTAATTCTTATCTATATCCACCCTCAGTAGCTCAAATAAATTCAATTATTGGGGGGGAAGAGAGCGAAATAATTGTGGGTGAGGAAAGGAATTTTCAAAAAAACGATGTACCTATTGTGCAAGAATATGGTGATGTGCTTCTTGAAGATTTACTTAGACATCCTCCAAAATGAGAAATGGAGTTTTCTATTGACTTAATTCCTGGTTCAAGGCTTATATCAATGACCCCTTATATAATGTCCATTGTGGAATTAGTGGTATTGATGAAACAACTATAGGAATTGAGTAATAAGGGATTTATTCACCCTAGTGTTTCTCCATGGGGAGTCCCTATTCTTTTTGTTAAAATAAATATGGATATATTAGGTTGTGCATTGACTACATGGAGATCAATTCTATAACAATAAAGAACAAGTATCCCCTACCTCACATTTATGATTTATTCGACCAACTTCATGGAGCACAATACTTCTCAAAAATTGATCTTTGATCTGGGTATCATCAGTTTTGTGTGAAGAAGGAAGACATTCCGAAAACAACATTTCGAACCAGGTACAAGCATTACGATTTTACAAGAATGCCTTTTGGATTGACTAATTCACCCTCTGTCTTCATGGATATAATGAATAGAGTTTTGATGGAATATATTGATGACTTTTTAGTGGTATTTATTGATGATATCTTGGTATACTCCAAAATCTACGAAGATCAAAAAAATCACTTGGGCGTTATCTTGAAGTCTCTAAGAAGACATGAATTATATGGGAAGTTTAGCAATTGTGAATTCTGGATTCATGAGATTTATTTTATTTGCCATAGTGTTTATAAGGATGGAATATCTGTTGACCTTTCTAAGACAAAAGAAATCCAAGAATGGCCAGCACCAGTGATAATAACCGAGGAATGAAGTTTTATTGGTTTAGCAGGTTATTATCGACGTTTCATCCAGAATTTTTCCCGATTGGCTAACCCATTGATGAAGCTCACGCGTAAAGGGGTTAAATTTGTTTGGAGAATAGAGTGTGAAGAATGTTTTGAAGAACCGAAGGGAAGATTATTCAATCCACTTATATTGACTCTACCATCGTGGAATGATGGGTTAGTTTTTTATATTGATGCATCGAAGAAAGCACTTGGTTGTGTCCTTATGCAGAATGATAGGGTTATTACCCATGCATCACGAAAACTAAAAATTCATGAAAAAACTATCCTACTCATGATCTTGAGTTATCAGCTGTAATATTTTCATTGAATATTTGGAGACACTATCTCTATGGTGAAAAATGTGAGATTTATACTGATCACAAGAGTTTGAAGTATATTTTCTCACAAAAAGAACTCAACATGAGGAAAAGGCGATGGCTTGAACTACTCAAGGATTATGATTGCACAATACACTATCACCCAGGGATGGAAAATAAGCTGGAAGATGCTTTGAGAAGAAAGGATCATGGAGTTTTAAACAATATGAGAGTTGAAAGGGATCATATTTTCATGGATCTAGTAAAGATGGATATGGGAATAACCATGGAAGGGAAACATCAATTCTTTTTCAAATGGTTTCCAAACCATCTTTACTAGAAGGGATAAAAAGTTATCATGCAGATAATGAGGAGTTTCAAATGAAGACTAAAGCTGTGAATGATGGGAGATTGAGTGACTTTGTGTATGAAGATGGAATTTTGAAATTTGCGAAGAGACTTTGTGTTCCCAATATACCTGATCTAAAAAGCAAATTGTTGGATGATTCTAATAGTTCCAATTTCTCTATAAAACCTGGGAGCACCAAAATTTATAGAGATTTGAAGGAACATTTTTAGTGGGACAACATGAAGAGGGAGATTTCTGATTTCATTTCATGATGAATGGTTTGTCAACAAGTGAATGCTAGAAGGTAACAACCTAGAGGATTCATGCAACCTCTTCCCATACCAGACTGGAAATGGGATAATATTATGATGGAAATTGTCATAGGACTACAAAACACTCCTATAAGGAATGATGCAATATGGGTCATTGTTGATCGCCTTACCAAATCAGCACATTTTCTTCTTATAAGAGAAGATTTACCACTTTAATGTCTTGAAAGACTATATATTAATGAAGTAGTGAGACTTCATGGAGTACCATTGTCGATTGTTTATAATTGTGATCCACGTTTTACATCAAGATTCTGGAAAAGACTTCAGAAAATCCTGGATACTGAGATTTGTTTGAGCATTTCTTACCACCCCCAAACTGATGGACAATCAGAATAGACTATGAAAACCTTAGAAGACATTTTGAGATCATGATCACTTGACTTTAAAGGTATGTGGGATCAATATTTACCTCTAGTAGAATTTTCCTATAACAATAGCTTCCATTCAAGTATTCAGATGACAACATATGAAGTGTTATATGGAAAGATATGTCGCACACCAACCTGTTGGGATGATGTTGGTGAAAGAAAACATTTAGGCCCCGAACTTGTGGGGGAAATGATAGAAAAGGTGATGGTAATCTAAACCCACATCAATACTGCTCAAAGTAGGAAGAAGAGATATTTTGACAATTGATGTAAGGATTTAGAATTTCAGGTAGGATATCATATTTTCTTGAAGGTATCTCCATGGAAGGGAGTGATACATTTTGGTAAGAAAGGTAAATTGAGTCTCGGGTACATAGGACCTTTCGAAATTCTAAAAGAAATAGGGGTTGTAGGTTATCGTTTAGAAATGATGTAAAATCTCTCCCAAGTTCAAGATTTGTTCCACATATCATTATTGAGAAAATACATGCATGGCCCAACGGATGTAATCACCTATGAAGAAGTAGAACTGGAACCCGATCTGTCTTATTGCAATGATCCCGTCAGGATTTTTGATACTAGAGAACAAGTGTTGAGAAACTAGACGACTCGTCTAGTATAAGTTCTATAGAGAAACCATAAGATAGAAGAGGAAACATGGGAACCTAAGGAACTTATGATGAAGAACCACGGAAGTCGTTTTATGCAGCAATTTTCTAGAAATTTCGAGGATGAAATTATTTGAAGGAGGGGAGACTGTAACACCCCAAGCTTCCACAGTACACTTCTGTTTGAATAATACAGTAGCGTGTGTTGTACGCAACTTCGAGTTCTAACACACACCACAACCAATCAAACTAGTCATTACGAATAGAAATAACCACTTTCTGAAATTTTATAAATTTCAATTTTCAAAATGGACTTCATTTTTGGATTCAGAATATCGAAATTATCCTAGGGTGAATTTTTTTTATTTTTCTAAAAAAATTCAATTTTTGATGAATAGTGAAAAACACTACAAGAAACTTGGTTTTTAGACGAGGTATGGATCCTTTTCTTTTTGGTTTACCTATTCTGTTGAGGCCTAATGTGGATGCATAACTTGACCGAGTGAGTAACGGAGGTTTCCGGGGCTAGTTCGGAGCCTGGAAGGATGTTTTAGGCTGAAAATGGCCTGGCATATGATTTGCGCACATCCTGCGCATGGCCTAGGTAAACCGTGCGCCTTAATGCAGGCTTGGAAGAGGCCTTCGCACGGCCTGCACATGAGTTGAAGAAACTGTGCGAGGTGTCCGTGCAGTTTCCCCTTTCCTTCCAGTAAGGTCCACACGGTCTCTGCAGGGTTTGTCAAACCGTGCGGGTAAACCGTGCGACCTACTGTGATTTGATTTTTAATAAATTTTAAATTAAATTAATTAAAAGTTATAAAATCTAACCTAATTATCTCATTCTTCAACCACACAGTAGGGGGAGCTCTCAAAGGATCTTTTGAGGATTTGAACCTTCTCCTCTGTCCGAACTCTGATTCGAGCATCGTTCGTCTTGTTGGATCCGCATAGGCAAGTCCTCAATTCCTTTTTAATCCTTCTCAATTCTTCTGGTTACAACAAACACAGATTGGATTAAGGCTCATATTGCCTAATTTCCCTTTCAACATCTGTTCTTTATATTTCTCCTAAACTGGGACGAATTAGATCCTGTTACTGGATGAGCTATCTAGTATGAGCCTAAGGTAGGTGGTCTCATGCTTTTCACTGATTGTCAAGCTGTTTATATATTACGGAGTGTCGTACACCCAGTTTTCGGGTGTCTCTTGAAACTGAAATTTACCATTTTATTACCTATCATGTTGTAGGTAATCTAAATGGGATGGTATGTGCATGAGTTAGGTTGTATACCTTGGACAGGAACCAACCCTTCGGTGCATTGCCTTGAATGACTCTTTTGTGGGTTTTGACCAAAGATGCCTATGAGGCGTGTTTTTTCTTTCCCTTATGGGTTGTTCAAAATGGAATTGAATATGAATGTAATTTTAATAGAATGAAATTGTAATTGAAATGGTTTCGAGTATGGGATGGAGTTTTGCCCCTTGACCCTTGATTGATAATTCTTGAATTGCTAGCCCATGTGAGTTAAATGCTTTTGAGTTGCTTAAAATGTGAAACCAATTCATGGGTGTACCATTGAACCAATGTGAGTTTCCATGGATGGACTCATATGAGACTTTTTATTAAAGTGCTGAGTGAATAATGGATCCCATGTGAGATGTGATGGACTGACTCAACATGGCATGATATGTCATGGGTGATACCCCGATCTTATTTATAGGATACCAGGGATGGGCTTAGATGACATACTATACAGCACCTAGAGCGAGTGTGGGTACCTAGTAGGTTCACCAGAATGGGTTTGCAAAGCGATGTCGAGGTCCTAGAGGTTCAACAGAACAGGCTTGTAGGGTGTTGGTGGATTTTCTCCCTGAACGATGCCTGGTTTCCGAATTGATTATTCCAGGAATGGGTTCAACTAATGGTTTGAACAATTTAATGAAGTGTTTAATTAATGGAGTGGATACATTAAGCGACTACAAGCCAAAGCACATGTTTGGGTTGGTCTTTCTAGTTTTCCATGTTTACTGCTTTCCATATTACACTACATGTTTATATATTCACTGACAGATTAGCACGAATCATTGGTGGTTTCCTACTAGGATTCAATATCACACCATGTTTGGGTCATGTTTTTGGACCCAAGAAGATTATATGGTTGTAGTTAATGAGAATGGTAAAGGCCCTTGTTCGGGTACTTGACTTGCTGCTAGGAGTGGGAGCATACAGGACCAAGCTCGGAATTAATTTCACTTTGAAAATGGACATAAACAAGTGATGATCTTTTGATAGTTATTGTTTCTTAAAAAGACACTATTTTTTTGATAACGGGAATTACATTTAAAATTAATTCATACCACTTATATGTTTTGAATTTGGAAAAATAGAAATCATTTTTCAATTTGTAATATCAAATATAACTTAGGCTGAATTTTTGGTATTTTTCTGAAAAACATCATTTTTTGATGAATAGAGAAAACACTGAGTTTTTTATTAAAACCAACTTTTTATTTATATATTCATTTATTTGATTTAAATTTATTTTAGGTCAAAATAGATACACAATACATATATAAGTTCAATGAAATTAATTGGAATCAATTTATAATAATTATGAATTTATAAAAAATTGTATTGAACTTTTCACCGTCTTTTACCCACCTCCTAGGAGATTTTGCAATTGTTTAAAAAACATAATTTTTTCGCTTCTGTGAGTTGAATTTCGAAAATCCGAGAGACACAGTGAATATAATGGAGTAATTTTTGGTTCAATTAGAAAAAAATAATTTTTGGTGAATAGTAACTTTTTACTTTTATTTACCACGGTTAAACGTAAATAGGGTAATTCATGGTTCAAAGAAAATTATAATAATTCAAAATTACCTTAACACTTGTCCAAACCTTATTATATGAGTAATGGCCGACCATGGGCATCCTTGGGTCTATTTTAGGACCCCATGGATCCACATATTAATGACAATGACACATTCGATTAATTAATTTAATGTTAAGACAAAATTGGCAGTAACAAAAAATCCTTTAGTAATTAATTTTTATAAGGGGTTATATAAATTATCCTTTTGACTATAAATATTAATTGGAAAGATAAAATTATTTCCTAAATGTTGGTATTTTTTTTATAATTTTTAGACATCATATAAATTAAATTATTTATGACACAATAATGATGCAGTATTTACCTCATTAATAAATGATTTAAATAAATAAGATTATAATGATTAAAATATTTCCCAAAACATGTCCAATTCTGATTGGATGATTTTATTTCTACCATGAGTCATCTTATCTTCATCTTTAATGGTTTTTGGACCCTTTCAAACTGAAGATAAGTTTATAATTAAATAATATTTTCACACATTCCAAAGGTGCCCCTCTCCTCCCTTATAAAAGGGCACCTCCTCCCTCTCCTCCTCACACCACACTAAGCCTTCAATATTGTCCAACTGCTACCCATTTCACTTCCACACTTCATTAGAAACCTACTAGAGGTACTGGTCTTCTCAAAATCCCAACTCTAGTGCCCTAAGAGAATGTTTAAAGGAGGCACTTCGAAGAAGAGGTAATGCCTTCTACCGTTTTCTTCAAGTTCCATTCTTCTTCTACTCCCTCTACTTTAGTTGTTTCATTATGAGGTAATAACATCAGTATCCCTCATATACTGATATGTTATTATAAATGTGAAACAACCCTATTTCACCTCTTATCCATCCTACGGTAAACAAAATCATCGCGCGTGCGTACCTACGAAATACTGTCTCTACGCCGTGGTGTAATATGTTTTCCACCACTACCTTACTTGGATGGGTATAATGGTGTAAATAAATAACTATATATGATTATATTAAACTGTTATTGATTCTAAAATATTATACATACACTTCAATACAATTCCACGATCATGGGAACGATATCATCGCTCGTGCGTACGTACGGCCTACCGTCTCCACGATGTGATGAGACTTGTTCTATATGATCGGTATTGAATAATGATTGTATAAATTAAATGAATGAATGAATATGATATATATTACACTAATAACATTATTTAAATGATGTATCTATATCCTATAAATAGGAATAAGAATTTATTCGACAAAACATGCATAAGAACGTAATGCAATAAACACCCGAAGAACAAGTAGCAATGAAATATTACTAATAATATGATACAAATATGATCATATAAGATATCATAAAAATTAATATGATTCTGTAATAAGTCAATTAACATTATTTAATCCATATTACAGTAGGTTCGGATTCATATGAAGCATATCGGACCTAAGGTCAGGGAAAATATCACAATCTCATTTTGATCCAAGATTGTTTGTACTTTGTTGTTTACTGGGGTGTATTTTATAATCCACATCCATGTTTCCTCAATATGTAATACTATTTCCATCCTCCTACAATTGTTTAAATCTAATTTTACCCTTTGGCGAGTTTTTAGTAAAAGATATGAAGGGAATATTTTTTCGTTTTTTGTACGAGGTACTTTTTGACTTCTCTGGCCAAAGTACGAGAAGAATGTTTTTTTAACTTATACGGCATGAATGGAATTTTAGAACATTATTTCCAAGAAGCTTCCTTTACAAGTTTTCAAGTTTATTTTTAATCCACTTCTTTTAGTTTAAAATTTTATGACATGTTATGAATGGAAAAATGTTTTTGAAGGAGAAATGATATTTTCCTCAAGAATGGAGTTCAAGTGTTTTATCAAAATTATTTTCCATCAAAGATAAAATAGGGTTCTATTTATATCCATATTTTTACGTTTATTTGATTTTTTTATGATGGAATTAATTTTATAATGTCCTTTTATCTTATATGGGTTATGTTATGATAGAATGATATTTAAGAATCACATTTGTATTACATGGGTTATGCTATGATGTATGATTTATGATTTTGTGGCACACATAAGAATGGTTTTGTTATGAGATGGGTGGGACCTATATCTCCCTCCAATGCATTGGGTAAAGATTTATATCTCATGAGATATACATGGCGGGAATGGAAAGTTAAACTGGTTCAGTGATACAGGACTGGAACGTGGAGTTAACTCGGTTCAGTAATGGACTTTGTCCTCTAGGATGGTTTGGGCGATGAGCCTTGACTAATATGAAATTATTTTCTATGATTGTGTGTGTATGCCAAAAAATTTCATGTATTAAGATATGATTATTTGGGATTAATTTTCATTACTATGATTTATCACATGACATGATATTATGAACTCTTTTGCAGGTTAAGATTTTCAAAATGTTATGTTCTTATGAATATGATATGACTGATATTTCTTTTGTTTACCCTTACTAAGCATTTGATCTCACCCTTTTGTATGTTTTCTTTTCCCCAATTCATGAAGAAGGATATTAAGTAGGATATACCAAAAAGTAACTCTAGATATGATGAAATAAACGAGAGACGATGTAGTTGATTTTATGAACCATTTGTTTATGTTTCCCAGTTTCTAAAGACACTATACCTATACGGTCCTTTCATGGTTTTGTTATATGTTGTAATAAGTATGCTTCAACTCTGAAGTAATAAAAATGTATGTAAAGTATGGGTTGTTATAATATTCCCATGATGATTCTAGGAGAATCAATGTTGTGAATAGGGCTTATGCTTGGGAGATTCCTAGGTGATTCTAGAAGAATAGATGTGGTTGTTGGGACCAATGTTCTGAAAGATTACTATGAGATTGTAGAAGAATAAATGGTAGGATCATCTCATAATTTTCTTGTGATTCATCTCTTTCAAATAAAATGATTCATCCTACAATAATTTCATATGGAATCCCATACCTATTGCATATGGTAAGGCCAAATTTTAACATCATGCATGAGTATACTATGTGTAGGGATTAAACATTGATATCACAATTCTATATTCCTCATGTTGGGTCAAGAGGGAATCTCGTGTTCCTATAATATGGAAAGGTTATAGTTTAATGTCATGTTAAAGGATGTGGTGTGTCGGGATTATGTATTGATCTACCTTCCTTTTCTTCCTTGTGTCTAGTTTAAAGGCTATCTAAACTTGCTGGTGGGTTGAGGAATATGATTTGGGATTCCACCTTATGAGATGATCTATGGGGGATACTTGGGAGTAGTAGGGTTACATGTGGGAATTTCACTCTAGGGGTTTCCATTCATCCTTCGAGTGTTAGTTTAAAAGGGAATATGGACTTGATGATGGGTTGAGGGATATAATTGGGGATTTCACCTGATATGGAGGCTCATAATGGTTGTTTAATTTTCATATCATGATGATTACATAAGGAATCTTATGATTGACTAATAAGGATTCGTGTGCTTTTAAGAGGATGAATCCAATGTTTTTAATATAGTGTATATTATAATTTAATTTCATATATAATGGAATTTGGGGGTAGTCTCATAGTTAGGGCATAAGGCATTTTAAACATTATACATAAGGTTTCTCATATGTGTCATAGGAGGAAACTTATGTTTTTTATATAGGTTTTAATATAGTTTAATGATATTTATAGAGTATTATGGCATAGAATTTAGGTGATGGGTTTTCATGAGTTTCTTGAGGAGTGTTTCAACTCTAGTTATTCATGGAATCCAAGATAAGAATCTCAATTCATGGACTGAGAAAGGTAATATGATGATCATGTTGAATCAAGGTATTTTAGGGATTATATAGAAGTATCTCAACACATGATATTATGTGGGGTGGACATTATGGATATATATAGCATAAGCCAAAATTTCCTCAACCATTTCTGAAAATATTGACGTGAAACTCTCCATTTTTCTAGGGGACAGTGGTTGACGGGAAGGGATCAGGTTGGAGTCCTAAGATAAAAGCCCAGTACTAATCTTAAGAAAGGGTTATGGGGAATAGACCCCATGTCATAGAATTGTGGAATTGTTTCCAAACATGTTTTCATGCAACTATGACTTTGGTCGTGGAACTTTGCACTATATCGCACAACTATGTCGTTGCACGTAAAAAATGTTTTTGTGCAAGTCATGGCCTACAAGAATTATTTTTTAGGACACATATTAATGAAAATTTTAGTTTCATGAAAGAATAGTTGGAAAAAATAAAACTTTTTGTAAAATTGTGCTCCCAATGGATACATTTACATGAAAATGTCTATGAAAACCTTGTACATTAAGGGAATTTTCCAAGGTAATTTCATGTAATTTTGGGACATGGGGGTTGAATGAAGTATAAAACTGAGTTTCAGAAGGGATATATCCAAATCATGAACCCTATAGGTTGCCCCTATATTGAGGGATGACATATGTATAGGAATTTCCACTATGTTTTTCAATGTAGCATGGGTCTCAAAACTTATCTTAAATCTCAAAACTTAAGGTATGACCACAAAACGTCTCAGAGTAGTGAAAAATGAATTTTATTTTAGAGTTCATATCATATGTATTGAGGTTTTGAAATTGACTTCATATTTCCCATGTTACATAGTTTTAGGACCATGAATCATTTTCATTCAGTTTTGGGTAGTTTCACGAAATTCTATACATTTCTACAGAATTTCCGTTATAGGTCTTTTTCAGATATATAAATTCAAATGGGAATAAATTATAATTTCTATGACTATTCTATCCTTATGACTAGTAAAAGAGAATAATGTGACATGATTCACTCTCATGGAATAGGTTTTTTAGCATTTGTTCCAGCATTGGATGCATGTTTTCAGCACCAACAATCATTAACTTCCAAATTGATGAACTAGTTAGCATTTCCCATACTCCTTTCATTTGGAAGACTAGAGTGTAGGTGGTTCATTTGTGGAGATATGTAACCATTAGCTAATTTATTACAATAAATTTTGAATTCATTGTCCAAATTAAATTCCTTTCCACTCTTACGTATTTTATTATTTCTGTTAATATAATTCCCTCATTGTTTCTTTACACACTACTAGCATAATGGAAGACTCATCTTGTACCCTGAATGTTTTTTTATTATAATTTACTTTTAATACCATAATTATTTTCTTATAAAAACAATGAGATTTATGGGTGACTCCAATTTTTTTTACCCTTATAAACAAATGATATTATTTAATCATAGTTACTTATGTCTCTTATGGTTAACACCCTTTTCAGATATAGGTTTATACCACAAAATAATTGATCAATCATACATTTTGGATTAATGGTAATATAAAATGTGTACCTCACAAGTCTTATAAAATTTGTCTCATAGGAACTAATGGATTAATTATCCATCTATGTATGCTCAAATAATTACATCTCTATTTTTCAATGAAGTATATGATGAATGTAAATGTTGAAAAATAACATTCTAAACTTATCCCACTATATAGAGTAAATTTATTATTGTTTCATCGGGTTCTTGACAATATTCAAATAGTGATCTACATCACTATACAAAGTTTAATAAACATAAATTACTTTTTCATGATTTGAGCATTGGATAATAAAAATTATCTTTAAAGTGGAACTGATCCATTTCTAAAAAATCAGTGTATCAATAGACCCACTGAAAAAAGTTAGATGTTGCCTCATAAAAGGATCAATAGAAATTTTTTCCCTCCTTTTTTGTTTAAATTAACCAACTATTTTATTCCAGAGCTATTGGTTAATTTATTATGTTGGAATAAGATATAATTGAACATATCCTATGGTATCAATTAGTTTAGTAGTTTTGGAAAACAATATACATGATTGAAACTCACATTTCATTTGAAAACAAAAAATTAAATTTGGTATTTTCTTTGATAACATTATTAATAATTTTAAAATATCTATAAATTTCAATCATAGTACACCTCTTGAAATCCTAGGAAATTATATATAACAAGAGGTTGCGGTCATATTTTCAGTAAGGGAAGGAATAGTGTGGATGTTTTTATAGAATAAATAGGTCACGAATATAATGGAAGAAATAAATGATCATCATATAATTACATATAAATAATAAAATGAATTTAAAAATTATCCATTGAAGATATAACAATTAATATAATCAAATTTCCATCAATAACTGGTTTATAAATGATTTAATTCTAAATGTTGGACATTTTAACCTATAGTGCCAAGACATCTTATATAAATGTGTAAGACTATGGATAATAATAGAAAATGTTATATCTCATGATACCTACTAATTCATTGATGTTTTGTTTAGTTCTAGCTCCCACTGTTCACTTTATAATTCCAATTCATTCATGATATGAATAAACAATATAATTTACTCAACATGAATTTATAATCAATAATTGTATATATTTGATGAAATAGAGTATCGAATTTCAATAAATTCCTAGTAAAAATGATAAAAATACATAATGATAAATATAGTGGGTGGTATGGAAAGACTATATCCTCAATGAAACATTAGATTCATCAAATTATGTTCCCATATATGAAAATACTTTTAAAATATCCTTGGAGAAAATAAGCTTTTCATTTTGGAGTCATTTATTTACAGTATAAAAATATAAAAAATATATTTAAAACCATTTTATTAGGAAATAACCATTTATGTTTTATGGAACAATCATAGAAAATATTAGTCATGATGGTTTTAAAATTATTTCATGCAGAAAACGTTAAAACAATGATTTCGTTCAAACCTTCAGTAAAACGTGCCTTGTTTGGAAAATGAAAAGATGATTCATTTTAAAAGAATTATAAAATTTTAAACATGGGTAAAATGAATTTAATAAATAATATAATATTAAAGTCATTTTTAAAATATTTTAAAGAAAATAAATACATGGAGGAAAATTATTCCTTAATGAATGAAAAACAAGGTCAGTTATTATCAAAAACATTTATTTTGACATTTCAGTGCTTAGAGAGTGAAAAATAAAAGGAAAATTTTAAATTTAAATAAATAAAAATATTATAATGAAATAAATTGTTATTAAGAAATAAATATCATATAATTCTCCCAACATAATTTTTAAACATAAACAATCCTAAATAAGGATGAGATTATGAAATAAAGCATTACCATTTTGGTAACCTTCGAATCAAAACCCCTTGGGTGAGATAATTTTATTTTTTACGTTAAAAAATATGAATTAATAATTATAATTGATATAAAATTTAAAATTTAAATTATATACAACTCATACACTCAAATAGGTTCATAACATAAAACATGTCTCAATGAACGAATATAGACATAAAGAACCGTTCCTTCATGCTAGATTTACATTGTAAGTTATTTTAATCACTTGTGTAAAATATTTCAATTTAGTATACGAATATAAAATATCTATATATAGACATTTAATATCTTATATTATACATAACATTTCAACACTCATTTATTAATAATTAAATATTAAAATAATTATTTCTGAGTATTAACTGTTTGATTCTTCTTGTCTGTTTCAGTTCAGTGGTTTTAGTACATGAATCATTTTCATGGATTCATCATATAAATAATGGTAATAGTTTCTTAATTATAATATTTAATATTTTTTTAAAATTTTATAACTATTCATATAATGATTTTATCAAAAATTAATCAAATCACTTCATGGAGAAGGTAGTTTGTACGTACGCATGATTGATGTTTCTATTTTTGATATATAGAATAAAATAACTATTAAAAAATAAACATAACATAATAATTATTATATCATAAATATCAAAAATATTCATTATATATATTCTTATTACCAAACATGTATAGTGGAACTGAAAAATGAATCACATCACCTTGGGGAGGTGGTAATTCACAGATACACACGAGTGTTGTTGTCATTTTCTAATGGATGGGACGGTAAAAATGTGGATAAGATATTATAATTAAAAAATTTATTTATATCAAAAATATCATACATATTAATTTTTTCCAAATTAATAATCATCCATGTAAAATGGAGATGAAAAGTTAATTACACCACTATGTACACACAATAAGAAGTGTGTACTTACGAGAAAGGTTTTCATTTTATATGATGGAAAAGACGTGTGAAATTTATTTAAAATGATCATAATTAAATATAATTGTATTAATGATACATGATTTATTATTTTATTATGGGTAAAAAATATTTATAAGTATTTTACGTAGAAATAAATTTAAAAGAGTTGGTAAAGACGATTACCTCTTCTTCAGTAGACCATCATTATATCCATTCTCAAGGAACCATATAATAGTATTTTAAGAATAAATGAATGTGAAATTATAATATATAAAATTTTAGAAGATAATTTTGTATTTTTTTTAAGTATTTGGATCCCCATGGTGTTAAGAAGAGAGAGGAGGGGTGTCCTTTTAGAGTCAAGGAAAGGACACACGTGGAATTAATAAAAATATTTAAAAATAAAAAATTCAATTTCATGTGAAAGTGTCACTTAGAGTCAATAATATAAAATATAATATTAAATTTGGTATAAAACCTTTCATATTATAAAATTTTGATAGGTCTATGTGCTTTATTAAACCATACCTTTTAGTTTAACCCCTTTTAAAAAAATTTAAACTTAATCAGGGATAAAAAAATCAATATTAAAGGGAAATAATTTTACATAAAAGATACTAAATACATCATAAATTAAATATTAGAAATTTTACAAGATTTCTCATCCAACTTATCATATTTAAATATTTATTCTATTTTTAATCAATTTAATAAAATATTATTTAACATAATATACCAGTTAAATAAGTTTAAGAATATTGCACACAATATGTCATTAAAGGCAATAATACATCAATGGAATTATAATATAATACATATAAACAAAAATAATAAATTATTGTTGATTATAAAATTATTTGGGAACCATAATTCATCCCCAATACTTTACTATTCTTGTTTTTAAAATTATTTACATTGAATTTACTTGACATTAACAAGCACTATTCCAGCATTGTATAAGTGTTTGATATAATTATATAAGAACTAAAAATTTGAAATAAATTTACAACATGGAAATAATTTATTATTAAAAAACATATTATTTAAAATTAATTAAAAACTTATTTTCATCCAAATGTGAACATATAAAGGAAATTTAAAAAGAGAGTGACATTTGGTAACTTTCGTTACTTAAAATATCATATTAGTCATTATCAAAGAAAAAAAACCAAAGGGGCATAAATTAGAAACAAATAATCTGATTTATGAACTAAAATCATCCATTGTTGTAAATAAAAGTGTTATCTATATTTTAAATCCTTTTCACATTAGTTTCATCCTTAACTTATATGATCAACCCTTTACTATGGTTATAACTATTAACCGAAGTCACTATTTATAATGACAAAAAACTATAGTGTCGACACTAATCAATTTTAATATGATACTTCAAAATATACAATCCTTTTTTTGATATTGAATATCTATAAATGGTATAAATTAATTTAATATAAAAACACAAAATTCAATGAAATACGATTTTCTAAAAAAATCCTTTTATGTCAAAAACCATGTTTATACCAAGATCAAGATTAATATTGATCTAAATGGTACAAATTTAATAACTTTTTCAAATAAAAAGGGATATTTTAAACCCAATACCAAACAAAATTTCCCTTTGAAAAAAAATTAAATGAAAATTTGGTTTTCTAAAAAAAATTTATTTTCATTATTTACCCTAAAATAAACATTTTTAGACAATTCCCAAAAAAACAACATATGAAAATTTTAATAATATTTTTTCAAAAATATTACCCTTTTAATAAAATAAAATTTCATGAATTAAAAGAAATTAATTATAACTTCACCACACAAATTTCTATAAAATATTTTTTGATGAAAACATATTTTTGAGGCATAAAATTATTTTACTAAAAATTGAGTACTTATTTCCTAGGAATTATGAAAATATTTATTAGGATAATTATACATATATTTCATAATGTTGTTACCCATTTAAATCCCTCCAATTTAAAGGCAATGTCAGAATGGTCACATTTAAATAATTATTTATTTATAGTATTTCACAATTTTTGAATGCTCATCATTGCCTGTTAATAAATCTTGTAAGAATGGTATAATTTTCAACTAAATTTTAAAGGTTTTAAATTCTCCCCCATTACATAAATTACATTCATGAAATTTTTTATTGTTCATAAAATTTTTAATATTTGAAAATAAATTTGTTTGAAACCCAAATCTTTCAAAGACTTAAAAAATAATTCTTTAAAAAGGGGAAGTGGGAAACATAAATACTATATAAAAACACATAATCAAGATCCTAAATAATGATAATGTTAGTGCTAATTAAATATATATACGTAGAAATGGAAAATAATTTCCATGGAATAACAGTTCACGATATATAGCATGCTCATGAAAATGTTTATGAGTGAAAAACCATAAATTAATGGTGGGTTAAAAGATCATCAATTCATCAGAAATAAAGGTAAAAGAATAATTTTTTTACTTCAAAATCATTTTCCTGACGTTGACGTATAATTTTAATATAAGTACAAAAAACATTTTAAATTATACATATATTATTTATTTATATTTCCTAAGAACAATTTCAACATTTGGTTGTGATTAAGTCAATTTCCACTTCAACTCTTACTCTAAGAAATTAATATTCAAGATGAATTTTTCAGGCCCAGAAAACTGAAATTTAACTTTTATGGATCATAAGAACCAAACTATAATGAAAATTCATCCCTTATATCAATAAATATTTACCAAACCCACATTTTTAGAAGAAGTTATCCAAAATGGTTTATTATATCACACTAATCTTTGAAACCTCAATAATAACACCCAATGTTAAACATAACACACTCCATAAGCAACTAAACATAAAAAACATAAAATTTAATAATGAATAAGTTAAAAATACCATGTTTGAAATATTTTATTGCATATTCCTCCATAATCAATTTTACATTTTTCTCCTAATAACATTAATTGATATTAACACCCACAAAAGGAAATCCACAAAGGAATAAATACATGAATATAGATATTATTGTCCCCACAAAAGCCTAGGAAATAGAATTTGGTTGAGACTTTTGGATTGCGTGACCCCAATGGAGATATGTAATAGCATCAATAATATACGATCATAAAGACAGATATGAACAACACATAACCTATAACAAATACCACAAATCCCCTATAGCAAGTCACAATGCCCCCATAACGGTTCCCTAGAAAAACATTCTCCATGTGGTGGCAGTTAGATTAAATCCCATGATTCATGAATCTTTTCAACAGGAATACGCCTGAAAAACCATCTAATTTTTTAGAAAATAGGAGAAAATAACCAAAAGGTAGAGGCCTCTTGTTTTTGTAAAATATCACACAATGAATCACCAATGGGGAGAAATAATTTTCCTTGAAATCATTCATGAAACATTGTGATCCCCTAAGACTTTGTAAAAAAATAAAAAAAATCAGAGAAGTAGGAGCATCACTTTTACATAAAGTGTCGTCCAGTGAGCCCCTAGTGATCTGAAAGGCACCAATAGCCCTGATGACATTTCTACATCATCTTGCAAAAATTACATCGGTGTATCACCCTCATTATGAGAAGAGCCTTGAGTATGTTGAGGAGACCATAACTCCCCCTTTGTCTCCCTAAGGAAAAATGGATGAAATTTTCCATAAAATGATCATGAATCTCTATAGGACCTTTATCGGTCTCACAATGCGTCACATAGAGGTAGAGTAATTTACTTATACATTACTCAAACAATCTCGAATAACATCAACCTTTATACAACAAAAAAGGAAATAAAATTGGATGAGGTGGGATCCTCTAATGGTCATAAAAATCTGGTGACATGATATGGTTTCCCGCATCATATACTCATAAGACCCCATAGCAAGTTGGAACTGATCCCACAAATACCCCTTTACAAGCCATCCATGTCTCATTTAAAGTCCCAGAAAATTCACCCAAGATCACATGAAAGAATTTTGATAGGTTCCCTCATCTCATGAAGGCACTAGAACATGTCAATGTGATAACATGGAATAACCATAAAAAAACCAAAGAAGAAAAGTCCCCATTAATTATAAATAGTTAATTAAAACATATGTTGATTGGAGTGACTCACAGTCACTGAAAATTATAAAAATCTCCCAGGTAGATCCTTGATAGAGACTCACGGCGACGTGTGACCCTGAAGCCCTTTGTAGACTCCATCCTGGAGTCTCTTGAGATACACTGTTAAAATATGTGAATAACCAAGGTGGACGCTCTTATAAATCCCCCAACACAGCATGAAAAATAGCGTTGGACTCTCAAAAGTGATGGTATTTTTGCATTCATATGCATTGATGCTGGAGTGGATTTCTCAGAGCAGCTAATATTGTTAACCAAAGAGATTCCTATTAGGTAAAGGACTAGTAGGCCACCGTAGAAATCATGTGACATGAATAAACACCTCACTTGATCACATATAGGTCACACAAATAACTTTTGGAAGGACACATGAAGAAAATCCCACACATCAGCTAGATTACATGGGACTTAAAACAAGATAAATTCTAGAAAATCTAAGACACTCATCATAAAATACTAGAAAAAGACTAAGAAAATAGGAGAAATATGAAAACGACATGTACACCGATCCTCAAGTGATTCACATGAACCATCCAAAACACATGAAAACATCAACAAATTTCATCCAGATCTCGCAACACTATTTTGGTATACCATTTGGATTATGTGATGTCCTCTATATGTGGTATATATTGTCATATCATTCCACATGGTCACACCACCTAAGTCTCACAAATACCCCTAAGCATTCCATCCATAACTCTTGACACCCTTCAGACATGTTTTCCTACTCATATGTAGAAACCACTCTATGTTAACTAAGTCTTGTGGTGGAACTCCGACATGCCAATTGGATCTCACAATGAATTCTTAGTGTGTTATCTAGTAATCACAATGTCATCTAGAAATTTCATCCAAGACATGAAACACCCTCTAAGATATGTCACACTGACTCTCACGGAACCCTCCATATGTGTCATCCAACGCTCATAATGAAACTGAGGAAGTCTGTTGTATCATGTGACACCCTATAAATGTGTTAGTTGGGATCATGTGTTTGATCCAAAGGTCAGCTAGCTTAGTCTTGTGATTCCATAAAGATGAATCCATCCTAATTATGCGATAACCCTAAAAAACCTAATTGGATCATGAGATTTTCCACAAGAATCCTCATTAAACATCCTTCGACATGTCTGACATACAATCAAGGTATGTCGAGTGGACAACCAGCGCATGTGAAGTAGAAAAACAAGCTTGGTCGTCAAGGTAAACATTAGTGTGTAAGACCAGATAAATTGTTCTATAATGAAACCAATTCCTCATATAACCAGGATATGCAAGACACCATCCTAAGGCCCGAGCACCAAATTAAATAACCTCAAGGCCAGTTACAACACAAAAGTCATGTACCCATAATAAAAGAGAATAGTTATTTTCCATCCGATTTTCCTACACAGAGCATATCTCAAGTGGTCTTAAGAAGTTTCAATTTTCATGCCATTTTCTTAATAAACCTATAAAACTACAAGGTAAACCATAGTGTGTAATCCTCAATCAACTAAACTATGATGAATCTGATTATTTCAGTTATCATGATACATTGTATGCCATCCTATGGACTGAGAAAAAACTCAAATAGGAATTTATATCAGTATAATCCCTATCATGTATCATACATTTAGACCATCATTATCCAATCAGTCTCATGGTATGAACATTTTACCACATCCATCGGCAGACTAAGAAAACTAAACTATTAAAAATATGATTCCTATACCAAATAGTATATGTATGACACATTTCAAAGTCATGAGCACTATATTAAATACATTGAGGGATATCCTAGCAAATAAGACCTTCATCCATATGTAGTGAGACTGATTACACAATATCCCTTATTTCTCAAATCTAGTGAAGCTCAGTTGGGCTTAGGGATTTACAGTGATCATCTCATTCGCCTCATGAATCCCAACCAACTAGGGAAATCTCATCATGTAATCCCCGATGTGTGTCTTGATATAACCCCCCCCCCCCCCCCCATATGAGGACATCTATCTTAGAGCATGTCCTATTGGAATGATTGAACTATGATAACTCTAATTCCTACCATAACTAGAAAATGTAGGATGCTCTATCAGACTTCATCTCAAATATATGACATCCATCTTTCTTCACAAATTTCCTCTCTGTATCACATTAATCATCATAATTTTAACAAACTGCATGGGTTTTTATTATTTCCAAAACCATGATACATAGGATGCCTTATAATGGCTCAATCCACTCCTCAAAGCATTAAAAACCATTGACCGGTAGAAAATTACAATGAATTTGGTTATGTATATTATGTATACGTAGTATCTATTCATTACTGTTAAAAGGGATAAATAACCTTAGATTCGTATAGATGGATTAAAAAATTATATTCTCCCTTTTTTGTGAAAAACGGAGATTTAAGCTATAATTGGTTTGTTAGGGTAATCGGTCCCATATCGGGATTTTTAATAGGTTCTATAACATGTATTAAATCTATAATAGAATCCCATAGTAGGTAAAAATTTCCCCTCAAAGAGGAGTGATGAACCCAACCTTCAATCCTCTCAACCAATGTGAGTCCCTAAGTGTCCTTAGGTCTGAAATCCCAATTGATCACCTGGTTTTGGAAAGAATGTATGTACCCCGTTATGGATGAGGAAAATTTTGGAATTTTCCATTAAGAATTATAATGGTAACTCGATTTTAATTATTTTGTAAGAAATGAACCCCCACCCCCACAATAAACCATCAGAACAAATGAGATGCGCACTGTGGTAGTATTTTTATCATTGAAGGAAACACAGTGAACTTGACTTGAATCTCTCCAATAACAAAAGGATCAGCTTAATCATGAATCAGAACACTTTTATTTTCATCTCTAATAAAACAAAGTTGTAAGACTTGCATGATTTTACAACTAATCCTATATAACTAGGGCTCTTAGGAAATAATTCCATCCTTGTTTTGACTTGCCTAAATGAGAACAATATCCATATTGGAAATAAAAGGACAATTGTGTTAACCATGTATATCTGATTAAAAACATAATTCTCAAAATATTTCACTAATCAGTGTATTGTTCCTTTTTTTCTACATGAATGCAGATATAGCTCCAATCCATAGATCCTCAATTGAAAAAAATTTCTTCCTCGTTAAGTAATCACTCTGGTAAATCATATATGACTGCAACCCCCCGGGTCACAAAAATATCGCACCTACTCAATAGCTCCAATATCATGTGGAAAACCTGATGGTTTAGAAGTATCGATGACATGGTAAAATCATGATCCTTGAATCTTCTTAAATGTTTCTCTAAGCATGAAAAAAATTATTATTATCCATGGAAAGCTAAAGATAATCCCATGGCCCTCATTCCCACATCTATCTACTTAAAAAGAATATTCCCAGAGCATGACAATAACCACATTAAATATTAGATAAAGTTTCAATTGGGAGACAAATATGGATCAATCCTAGTTTGGGTGATACCTAGGAGGGTATGTGCCAATTGTCATCACCAGCACCATCCCATTATTTTGCATCAGTCCCCAACTAAGGTTACCAGTAGACAAACTTTTGACTTTAACGCCGATGAACAGGTGACAAGGAACACTCATTAGGTAAAGAAGGTGTTGGATATCCATGGGTGGGATCATATCCCTGCTCCCACTTATGATTCCTTCCAGTATGTTCTAATATTTTATTATAAGTTTGTGCATATCCCTTCTCACTCATAAAAATTCTATATGAATATACCCACAACAGGCATGGGGGTGGTATATATCCTAACCCCCATGCATGAAGTCCATCACCGTATTCTGATGGTGCAAGGATGACATAATTGGGATCATATCCTTTATTGAATTGAAGATATATTCAAGTAAATAGTGGATATGGAAACTATGTGGTCTTATATCCATGCACAATATTTGATAAAATTCCAATATATTTTAGAAATATATGAAAATTGTTTCCTTCATATTCAGAAACAAGTCTTAATATAGGGGCATGAACATATTCCTATCCCTACATCCACTGAATCTCAACACTCTAATCATTTTGAACAAGTGGTTGCACTGGAGAAATTGCACATTCTTACTCTCATCTAGGAGTATTGTCAGCATATTCCAATAATGGATGTGGAATCATACTAGGATAATATTCATGTGTCAACAGAGTATCACAAGGTGAGAGAGGAACATGCCTTGGGATATGGGTACATGCCTATTGAAGAAGTTCCAAGTCATCTTCCAAAGGATCAGGATCAGTCACACATCCCCATTCTAGTTGGGGATCACCAAGTGAAAGGGGCACATTTCTCAAGACAGTATCATATTCCTGTAGAAGAAGTCCCTCATCATAATTCAAAGAATTATTATCAGGCATATATCCCTATTCTGATCGGTGATAAAAAAGTTATAATGTAAAAATCCTTGAGACAGGCTCATATTCTTATCAGTGAATCAGTCTGGAATATTCTTATAGAACACTGAATCTGGGTGCATATTCCTACTTCCACCAATGAATGAATACACCAACATCATTTGAAGTAAATATAGAATGAGGATCATATCCATTCTTCCATTTCGAAGGCCTATTGGAATATTACACAGGGGAATTTATATTCAGACCAGACTCATATTCCTACTCCAATCGGGGCTCACCATGTGGGATAGGTACATTCCATGGGGAAGGCACATATCCCGTCCAGGAAAGACCAGTGGCATAATCCAATATGTTGGGATCAAGATCATACTCTCATCTTGATCGAGGATCACTAAGTGATAATGGAATATCCCTTAGGATTAGTTTGTATTATTTTCAATAATAAGACGTGTCATCAACATATTCTAGAAGCTTCTCAGTAGTAGGATCATACTCTCATAACAACAGACAGTTATAAGAAATTTCCAGCAACCATTTTATAGCATACTCATATCCCTACACAAATCCAAAAGTTGGGTCAGAATATTCCATTCATGATGTGGTACATTACCAATATTCCTAATATGATCAATGCCAGCATCCTGTAGGTCATTCTAGAAAAATTCTAAACACCAAAAGGTACTATCAACTCTTCCACCAAAGCATTAGAGGATCATTTCTGATATATTCCTCCTCGTGGTAGTGTGGAGATGGATCATATAGACTCTAATTTTGACATCCACCGTGGTCAACCTTCCCACTGTGATATCTCCCCAGACAAGGAAATACTCTCTTTTCACAAACACCTTCGTATAGAGATGTTTTTAAGGATCACACATCTTCATATAGAGATGTTTTCAAATCTACAACACCTTCTTATAGGTAGGTTCTTGAAACATTGGTGTTAACCACATATAGTTCCCCCATCAACTTCTTGCAGCACTCCACTCCAGTCAGTTGGAGACCCTCATAAGCATCTTCCATGGTCTGACCATATGGAGACATTTAATTATAATGATGAGAAGGTCGACATTGACATATAGAGAGAGTTAATAGGAAACAACCTCCTCATCCGGTTCTGGCCCCTCACTACTTCTAACTATGAGATCCCAGAGGAGGTTGAAAAGGAGTGATTATATTATATACATCAAAATAAGTGGGGTACTCATCAACAATTGATGGATAGACCCCTTCCATTTCCAGGATACAAGGGTCACCTTAATACCATCAATATACTATATTGTCAGCTGGATATGGATACTAACTCAATGGATTAGGATCCAAAACTGGAAAAGAATAGCGCAAACCAGTAGCACTCTTTCTGTTATTGCATCAAAACCATTCGATATCTGATCTCTAATATAAAGTTATGGATCCTTATTTGAGGATGGGATAACATTGGCAATTACACTTTGCATCCCCTTGGAACAACCGAGCTTCTCATATATGGTGTCCTATAATTTTATAGCCTACAGTGAAATTATTGTACTAGGTAATACTCAGGATAATTGATCAATACAACATAATGTTCCACTTCAACAGTGTCGATACATCCAAAATTGAGAGAGAGGATAACTAATAATGCTTTAACATGGTCCCCTAAAAGTAATAAGAATACATTTAAGACTCATATTTCAACATTTTGATCAACCAGAAAACTTCCCATAAAGAATGATTCCCATCATAGGTTTACATCAAACCCATATGCAACACAATCGCAATTGCACTACATCAAATGGGAAGCAGTAGTAGCTTCTACATAAATCATCCAATAGAAAACCCATCCCACTAGGCTAAGGGATTTTCTACCACCACCTTCACCTTTCATGTCATAAATTTCCAATAGGATTCAGAACACCTCTGAAATAGCTAATAGAAAACCCTATCCCACAAATCTAGGGGAATTTATACCTCAATCACCATAACTAGAATAATATTCCCCTATGTGGGTCGTGGGGAAACCAATAGTGTTTCTTAATCAACACAAACTTACTAGGATAAGGGAAGATATATCTTCATTTCCATCCTAGGAGTCATCAAATCGCTGACAAGATTCATTGGATCTTAAACAAAAGAACTAATCTATGCCAATTTTTACCAAAATGACCCCCACCCATAGGCTGGTGGCATTTTTATTATCATCCTGACCACAAATAGAATCAATATTCTCTATGTAGGGGGGGAATATTCAATTTTTGACATCTCACCTATTCCTCCCACTGAAAGACAACCCTCTATTGGTTGGGACTCCCTCGACAATCATGGAAGAAAACTCCATCAATGTCACTATTCATAGACTATGTCTGGAGGTGCATATGTCGAAGGAAATCATACCACACATAGGTTTCAATCCCAAATGGGAAAATATGGACAAGGGTAAAAATAAAAACCTTGATGAATTAAATTCATAGTTATAATGTTGTGTCAAATGTAATGGCATAACCACCATTCCCTGATATGCATCTGTGAATGTTATCATAGTCAAAATGATAAATTTTTTTGGATCTAGACGAAAATTTAAAGAGACAAATCATTTAAATTTTACCACTATATGAGGGTGATCTAGATGCACGAACTGATGCTACATGCACCCAAAATCAATGAAGGATCCAAAATCTGGAAACTCTGAATATCGAGTTTCCACCTCTATAGAGGAACGATGCCACAGAAAATTGGAAAGGTGCACTTATATCCCGATCATCATCCATAAGAGTTTAGTTTTATTTCACATAGGACAAATTTTATCAATATGAAACTGAGGTACAGACTCTTATACAACTCAAAGAGGAGCTACTATACAGAAATATTCCTCTTAGGTGTCATCTTTAGGTGGAGATGAATATTCTCCCACATACAGATGATCTTTTATTTAGAGATGTTTCAAAGAATCATAATAGATCTGGATCTAGAAAAATATTCTACATAAATGAGGAAGTATAAAATTATCATGAATTCAATCCATTATGAAAATAGCATCTCCCTCACTAGGGTAATCATTCACCGTTAGGGAAAATTGAGAATCAGTAGGAGACAAATATGGGGTTTAGAGACCCCAAACTTGATGTACATGGATATTACATTACTTTTTGTGGAATACTTAATAAATCACTAAAACCAACACTCAAGGACTGTAATAGTTTAGTGTCTTTGGAATCTTAGAATATAATCATCTAATCGTGGTGAAAGATCTTCAAAATCTCCGGTAATGATCTTCCCATTTTATTTCCTTACCTAAAACCTTTATTTAAACCTGGGGATAATAAAACATAAAAAGGGTGAGATCAAATACTTTGCAAGGGTAAGCATGGAGAGAATAAAACAAACCATATACATTTGATCTTAAAAACATGAACATAATGTTTAAACATCAAAATCTTGAGAAATGACATAAAACATAGCAGTACATAAGGCATAGATACATCAATCATGATAAAATAGCATGGGATTAAAAAATGAAATTATGGAAACCATTAAGCACATGATATGATTTCCATGGTAGCTAAGGCATTGCTGCCAAGACCATCTTAGTGGACAGAGTCCCTTTCCGAATCAAGTTCACTCCTCGTTTCTGTCCTATAACACTGAACCGTATTAACTTACCATTCCATCCATGTCTATCTCATGAGATATAAATCTTTACCCAATGCATTGGAGGGAGATATAGGTCCCACCCATGTCATAATGAAATCATTCATACTTGTGCCACAACATAATCATAGATCATTCATTATAACCCAAATAATCAAAATAGGTTTCATAAACATCATCCCATCATAACATAATTCATATAAAACAAATGGATATCATTTCATCATAAGAAAAGTGGAACCATGAAAATCATAGAGAAATTATACTTGAATCATACATATATGAAATAATGTCATCTTAAATGGAAAATGGTTTTGATAAAACACTTGAAATGAATTCTTGAGTAAAATATCCTTTCTTCTTCAAAATCATTTTCTTTTCACAAAATTCCATACAATTTTAAAAGAAAATGAATTTGTTGAAAATATTCAACAAATCATGTAGAGAAACCTTCATGAAAATAAGGCGTTATAAAACCGTAAAAATACATTTCTGTTGTATAAGTTAAAAAATATTCTTCTCGTAATTTTTCCAGAAAAGTCAAAAAGTACCTCGTATGGTAAACAAAAGAAAGGTTCCTTCCATACGATGTGGTAAAAGTAAAAAAATAGGTAAAAAGGCTTTAAACATACATGGAATTAAATTAAACATTTTATGAAAACATTTTAAGAAGTTATGGACATGGATAATAAACCTAACCTTAGTAAACACTAAGGAATAAACAATCTTGGATAAGAATGAGATTGGAATAATTATCCCTTACCTTATGTTCAATGCTTATTATGTATGTGAACCTCCTGTATAATGATTTAAATAATGTCATTGACTTATTACATAATCATATTCATTGTTATGATATCATATATGGTTCACTTATGACTTTATATTACCCGTTCTTTTGTAAATCCCATGTTAAAGCAGTGTTTTGGGTAAAATCGTTTCATTTATCGTACGTGTTTCGACTTGTTGTTCTTGATATTATTACTTATATCATGATTTAATTAATTCCATAATGTAAAACATGATTTATATATAATATATATTCATCATATACATATATATATGATATGTTGATAAATGGAATGAAATACACTGTTCATGGAGACGGTCGGTTGTATGTACGCATGAACGCTATTTTCGTTTCCTTATTGAATTGAATGGAATTATGTAGATGACAAACATATATATATACATAAATCCAGTATCATTATTATGTCATATATTTCATTATCATTCATTGTATATACTTTATAATCATTCATGAATGGTTAACATGGAGAATGGATCTCATCACGTCGTGGAGACCATAGTCCGTATGTATGCACGAGCAATGATATAATTCCCATGATCATGGAATTGTATTGAAGTTTATGTATAATATTTAGAATCAATATCACTTTAAAATAATCATATATTGTTATTTATTTACACCATTATACCCATCCAAGTAAGGTGGTGGTCGAAAACAGATTACACCATGGCGTGGATATGGTATTCCGTACGTACGAACACGCGGTGATTTCATTTTCCATAGGATGGATAGAAGATAAAATATGGTTGTTTCATATTTATAATAATATATCAGTATATTATTGATACTAATGTTATTACATTATAGTGAAACAATAAAAGAAGAAGAAGTAGAAGAAGAAAGACACTTGAGAGAATCGGAAGAAGAGATTACCTCTTCTTCGACGCACCTCCTTTAAACTTCCTCTTAAGGAAGTAGAGTTGGTATTTTCAAAAGACCAGAACCCCCAAAATGTTTTTAGGGAAGTGGAGAAGAGAAATGGTCAGGTTTTTCACGATCTTCCAGGCTCAAAAGGGTGTGAAGAGAAGAGGTAAGGGGTACCCTTTTTATAAGGGAGGAGAAGGGCACCTTTGAAAAACCGTAAAATATTATTTTATAATAAAGTCATATTCAGTTTTTAATAGCTCCAAACGGATTTATTTCAAAGATAAGGTGGGGAAGGGTCGAAATCCTCTCAAACAATAGGTTTTACACAGGTTTAGGTTACTATTTTAACCATATCGTTTCGATTTAACTCTAAGTTAAATAATTTAACTTTTACCGTGTCTTCTTGTTTTCTTACACTATATGGTTACTAAACTTACTATTAGAAGCCCAAATAAACCCAAGTGGTTCACTATTAATATATATAACTTTATTTAAGTCATTTGGATAAGAATTATTTTTTTAGGAATATTATAACAATTAATAATATAATACTTTTTTTAAAAACTATTTTATTTCAATTTTGACACTATTTGGTAATTGATTTTTGTGAAAATCATAACAGCATGATTAGTTCTAAAAAAGTTAATTAAATCACTACTAACATGTCATATTAACCAAAAAAAATTAGTTTAATTCATAAAAAGTCTCAAATTACATTTATTTAGGTATTAATAATATCAGTTATGTTAATATTTTAATAATAAGGTAATTACTGCATCATCATTGTGTCATAAATAAATTAAATTATTTAATGTCTAAAAATTATAAAAAAATACCATTAGGTATTAAATTTCATTATATTTCTAATTAATATTTATAGTCGAATTTATCTTATGTATAACCATATATTAAATATGATTTATTTATTAAACGTTGTTTTTAACTATTTTAACACTTCTTTAAATAAATAAATAATTAATGATTTAATCTAATCCAAGTGGACCTAAATGGTCATTTTTTATGCCTAAGGTTGTTTTTGGTCGAATTAAACTTATCCAATAGAATTAGGAATTGTGTTAGGGTAATAATAATATCATTTTTTCCATTAATTACCCTATTTACTTTTAATCGTGTTAAATAAAAGTAAAAAAGTTACTATTCACCAAAAATTATTTTTATCTTATTGAACCACATTTTACTCCCTGATATTAACTGTGTCTCTTGGATTTTAGAAATTCCACTCACAGAATTGGTAAAATTAAGTTTTATGTAAATTTTCAAATTCTCATAGGTGGCGGGAAAAGACGGTGAAAAATTAAATAAAATTTTTATATGTCTAAAATTATTATATAATAACTCCAATAAATTACATTGAAATTATATAGGTATTATGTATCAATTTTTACCTAAAACAAATTTAAATAAAATAAATAATTATTTAAATAAAAAGTCGGTTTTTAAATAGTAACCTACTGTTTTCACTATTCATCAAAAATTGAAAGTTTTCAGAAAAATACCAAAAATTCACCCTTGGCTAATTTCGATATTCCAAATCCAAAAATGAATTTCATTTTGAAAGATAAAATTTCAAAAATTTCAAAAATTTGGTATTACTATTCATAACGGCTAGTTCATAATAATATTATAATAATATGTCGTTTAGTGAAACTTGGTATTGCGTACTACACACGATGTCGAGAAAGGTCGCGATTATGTGTAATGCAAGACAAGCCAGGGCTGCATATAGTGCAAGCTCCCTTTGTTTCTTCGTATAACATTATCAAAACTTATTTCATTTATACATTAAACAAAATCTATACATAATGTTGCGTAGAATAATTTCCACAAAACAAACTTGAAATTTTGTGTAACACAAGCCAAGAATAGTTTTTCATATACTGCAAGAAAATATTGTGTTGGGTATAGTATAAGTTAATCTTGGTGTAGTGTATAATAGAAGATATCAAATAAATTAAAAATAATATATCTCATAAAATCTCGGGCTGTTACATTCTACCCCCCTTGAAATAAATTTCTCCCTCAAAATTCGTCGGGGATATAAATGGTTTACTACTTGAAAGTTTCTTTCATAGAAACTCACATCAGAAAAATGAATACTAAAACGTCATTTTAAAAATTGATGTTTGAATCATAATAGTTACCCAAAGTAACTCAGCACTGGGATTCCATAGAGGAAAACATAGGTGAAAATATGGATATGGAAGAGAAATATAACCAAAAATTTCTGATGAAGAGTGGTAGAGGACATGGCTATGAAAAAGCCAACAGTCACAAAGACAAAAATTTATGATGATCTAAGATACAATCTATTTCATCATATATAAGGGCACTAGGAAAACATTTTTGGTTTTCATGATCATTTCCCTAAAGTTGAGGAAATTGGAATTAGAAGAAATACTTTCTTGATTTTGGTATAATCTCACCGTTGGTCATTCCTTGGACAATTTCCACTTCATCTCTTAAATAAATGAAGTTGTATTTTTCATTCGTGAAGTGTTAGCAGATCATGTGATAGAATGATGGGACATTCCATTTGTCTCAAACAAAAGGTTAGAAAAAGTTATGAAAAATGCATAAGTCCATCTATAGTGAGATTAATCATATATGGTTCCTAAAATGGACTTATATTTCATATATCATACTGCTTAATATAATTAAACTAGTTTCTACTAACCAGGGACTTCCTGTAGGCTAGTCGTAGGCGATAAAGGCTTGTCGCACTTCGGTTGTGGGTTTGATTCCCACAGCCTTGTCCGATGCAACGGGTTGTCGCCCGTCCTGCAGGTTGTCCTTTTTCTAAAACTATATTATAATAAAATTCCATAAATAATATCTAAAAAATTTCTATCCTTAAAAAATATTGACTTATTTCCAACATAATCCATTCCAATATTTATGCTTATCCAAAATACTTCTTCCCAAGCTCATAGTATAAAGAAAACAATTACTAGAAATGTCATCTGTCGAGCATGTGAATATCGTCATTTATCCCCCATATATCATACAATATATCTTGTTGGTCAAATTACTAACATGTGAATACCATAATCACGTATTCTCTTGAAAAATAAATACCCATTGACTCATAGTGAAAACATGAATGCTGTAAAAATTTAACACATTCCCCATATCAAAATCCCAAAAATTCTATATACTCAAACCATGATATAACTTTGTCCTTATATCAATCATGAGCTCATGAATACCATCAAACATATTGGTTTCTCCTTATCCCTTTATTAGGCACATATAATATTCTTTCCAAAATATTTGATTTACTTTTCATGGTTAGTGGTACCATATAATTATCGAAAATCATAATAAACCAATACATAGATATTCCAATATTCCACGGTACTATAAATGAGATTCCATGATACTATTTTAAAATCTCATTACATAAACACTTAATCATTACAAAACATCGTTGTCATACTCAACATCCCGAATAGTGATCGCATGTGACTTCCCTTTATCCTTTTCCTTAAGGGGATGCTCACGTTGATCATCATTAACCCTTGGATTAGGGAATTGAATAGCATAATTCCACATTTCCTTGCACTTGAAGAATTGAAGTGTTCTTGGAGCATTCTCTGTAGTCTTTTCTCTATTCATGTCATTAGAAACCTTATTCCCATTACTTTGGCACTCAACTACTTGATGACCTTCTTTTCCACACTTGAAACATTTTCTAGTACCTTTTAGAAAATCTCCCCCATGCTTCTTTCCACACTTTGGGCATAAAGAAACATTCACCTTTTTTTCACCATTTTTTTGAGGTTTTTCATTGATCTCTATCTTTCGTTTCTGGTCAAAACCATGAGATGGATATGTTACACCAACTTCCAGTTCTACCTTGATAGCACAACGCAAAATTTCTTCATAGCTACTGATGTCCCTTATAGTTAATGCCCTTCGAATACTTGCTTTTAAGACACTGAAAAATCGATCAACTTTACATTCAGGTTGGATGATAAAGCCATATGCATACCTTGAAAGTCTTATAAAATTCACTCTGTATATACCAACAGCTTCATCATCCTTCTGCTTAAGCTCAAGGAACTCCTTTTCCATCTTTGTTTGAAGAATACAAGGTAATTACTTACTGAAAAACAAGTTCGTGAACTCATCCCATTCCATGGATTCAATTTCATCTTGGGGCCTTGTATTCTTAATTAGAGTCCACCACTGGTCTGCTTCACCATCTAACAGTAAAGAGCTAAAATGAATTTTTCATGTTCTGAACAGTGAAGTATGGAAAATATCCTTTCAGTGGTACTTATCCATTTTTCAAAAACAAGTGTATCAGAAGACCCATTGAAAGATGGTGGATGTTTCCTCATAAAGGACTCAATAGAATATTGTTCCCTTCTTTGATCATTTGGAAATCTAGAATGATTCATAGCTTGTGTAAGTATAGCAATAAGATTTTTCACTCCATCTCCCATCACATTTGGTTTCTCGGGAGGACAATCATTGCATTGTCCATTACCAACATGGTTCTTTCGGGTTCCATCCATCGTCTAAAACCCAAAAAGAATAGTGTGAGAGGAAAAAATCATGCTAGGAAAACAACATAAGAAAGGGGGAGTACCTTCAATATCTAGCATCTTAGGTTTTATTCTAATATCATTACCATAATTCTAGGACTATAACCTATACTTATACTTGACCTTAGGGACATCCCTATACATACCTTAGAAATATATCTAGGGATTTCACTAATGTATTCTCAACCTAGTTTCCAAAGGTTAACTAAACCTTTCCTCTGATACCAACTATAGAGACCCCAAACCTGACATACACGGACATTACATTACATTTTTCGGAATACTTAATACATCACAAAAACCAACACTCAAGGACCGCAGTAGTTTATTGTATTTGTAAACTCGAAATATAATCTTCTAATCATGGTGAAAGATCTTCAACATCTCACCAAAAGATCCTCCCCTTTGGTTTTGTTACCTAAAACCTTTATTTAAATCCTTGTGAAAAGAAAACATAAAAATGGGGAGCTCAAATTCTCAGTAAGGGTATGCATGGAGAGAATAAAACAAGCCACATACATTTTAACTAAAAAACATGAACATAATTTTTAAACATCAAAATCTTGAGCAATGACATAAAACATAGCAGTACATAAAGCATAGATACATCAATCATGATAAAATATCATGGGATTAAAACATGTAATTGTGGAAACCATTAATCACATGATATGATTTCCATAGTATCCAACGCATTGCTGCGAAGACCATCTTAGTGGACAAAGTCTCTTTATGAATCAAGTTCACTCATCATTACAGTCCTGTAACACGAAACCAGATTAACCTACCATTTCATCCATGTCTATCTCATGAGATATAAACATTTACCTAATAAATTGGAGGGATATATAGGTCCCACCAATCTCATAATTAAATCATTCTTACTAATTCCACAACATAAACATAAACCATTCATTATAACACAAATAATAAAAATGGGTTTCATAAACATCATCCCATCCCAACATAATCCATATAAAACAAATGGATATCATTTCATCATAAGAAACATGGAACCATGTAAATCATAGAGAAATTATACTTGAAACATACATATATGAAATAATGTCATACTAAATGGAAAATGGTTTTAATAAAACACTTGAAATGAATCCTTGAGTAAAATATCCTTTCTTCTTCGAAATACTTTTCTTTTCCCAAAATTCCGTGAAATTTTAAAAGAAAATGAATTTGATGAAAATAGTTAACAAATATTGTAGATAAAGCTTCATTAAAATACGGTGTTATAAAACAGTAAAAATCCTTTCATTCCGTATAAGTTAAAAAAACATTCTTCTCATACTTTTTCCAGAAAAGTCAAAAAGTACCTCGTATGGTAAAAAAAGAAAGATTCCTTCCATACAATGTGGTAAAAGTAAAAAAAGGGTAAAAAAGGCTTTAAAAATACATGGAATAAAAGTAAACATATTATTAAAATATTTTGAGAACATATGGACATGGATAATAAACATAACCCCAGTAAATACTTACGAATAAACAATCTTGGATAAGAATGAGATTGGAATAATTATCCCTTACCTTCTGTCCGATATGCTTCGTATGTATCTGAACCTCCTATATAATGATTTAAATAATGTCATTGACTTATTACAGAATCATATTCATTGTTATGATTTCATATATGGTTCACTTATGTCTTTATATTACCCGTTCTTTTGTAAATTCCATGTTAAAGCCGCGTTTTGGGTAAAATTGTTTCATTTATCATACGTGTTTCGACATGTTGTTCTTGATATTATTACTTATATCCTGATTTAGTTAATTCCACAATGTAAAACATGATTTATATATAATATATATTCATCATATACATATATATATATGATAGATCGATAAATGGAATGAAATACACCGTTCATGGAGACGGTAGGTCGTACGTGCGCATGAACGCTATTTTCGTTTCCTTATTGAATTGAATGGAATTAAGTAGATGACATGAATATATATATACATAAATCAATTATCATTATTATTTCATATATTTCATTATCATTCATTATATATACTTTATAATCATTCATGAATGGTTGCCATGGATAATGAATCTCATCGCGTTGTGGAGACCGTAGTCCGTACTTACGCACGAGGGGTGATATCATTCCCATGATCATGGAATTGTATTGAATTTTATGTATAATATTTCAGAATCAATATAACTTTACAATAATTATATATAGTTATTTCTTTAATCCATTATACCCATTCAAATAAGGTGGTGGTCGAAAACGGATTACACCACGGCGTGGAGACGGTATTCCGTACGTATGCACGCGCAGTGATTTCATTTTCCGTAGGATGGGTAGAAGATGAAATATGGTTGTTTCATATTTATAATAATATATCAGTATATTAGTGATACATATGTTATTACATTATAATGAAACAAATAAAGAAGAAGAAGAAGTAGAAGAAGAAAGAAACTTGAGAGAATCGAAGGAAGAGATTACCTCTTCTTCGACGCACCTCTTTTAAGCTTCCTCTTAAGGAAGTAGAGTTGGTCTTTTGAGAAGAAAATAACCTAAGTAATGTTTCTATAGAAGTGGAGAAGATAAATTTTCAGGTTTTGGACGATATTCAAGGATCAAAATGGTGTAAAGAGAAGAGGGAACGGGTACCATTTTTGTATGGGAGGAGAGGGGCACCTTTGAAAAAACATAGAATATTATTTTATAATAAAGTCATATTCGTATTTTAATAGCTCAAAACTGATTTATTTCAAAGATAAGGTGGTGAAGGGTAGAAATCCTCTCATAAAATAGGTTTTATACAAGTTTAGTTTACAATTTTAACCTTGTATTTTAGATTTAACTCTAAGTTAAATAATTTAACTTTTACCGTGTCTTCTTGTTTCCTTACAATATATGGTCAATGAACTTACTATAACAAGAAAAAAGAACCCCATGTGGTTAATTATTTATATATATAACCTTATCTATTTCATTTGGCCAATCATTAGATTTTTAGGAATATTATAACAATTAATAATATAATATTTGTTTTAAAAACTATTTTATGTCAATTTTGACACTATTTGGTAATTGATTTTTGTTAAAATCATAACAGCATTATTAGTTCCAAAAAGTTAATTAAATCAATAATAACATGTCATATTAATCTATAAAATTAGTGTAATTCATAAAAAGCCTCAAATTACATTTATTTATGCATTTATAATATCAATTATGTTAATATTTCATTAATAAGGTAATTATTGCATCATCATTTTGTCATAAATAAATTAAATTATTTAATGTATAAAAATTATAAATAAAATACCATTAGGTATGAAATATTTTTACATTTATAATGAATATTTATAGTCGAATTTATCTTATGTATAGCCCTATATTAAAAATAATTTATTTGTTAAACTTTCATTTTAACTATTTTAACCCTTCGTTAAACAAATTAATAATAAATGTCCTAATCTAATACAAGTGGACCTAAATGGTCATATTTTTCCCATAAGGTTTATTTGGTCGAATTACACTTATCCAATATAATTAGTACATGTGTTAGGGTAATTATAATATCATATTTACCCCTAATTACCCTATTTAATTTTAACCGTGGTAAATAAAAGTAAAAAGTTACAATTCACCAAAAATTATTTTTATCTTATTTAACCACATTTTACTCCTTGATATTAACCATGTCTCTTGGATTTTATAAATTCCACTCACAGAAGTGGTAAAATTACGTTATATGTAAATTTTCAAATTCTCCTAGGAGGTGGGTAAAATACGGTGAAAAGTTCAATAAACTTTTTATATGTCTAAAATTAATATAAAATGACTCCAATTAATTACATTGAACTTATATAGGTATTATGTATAAATTTTTACCTAAAATAAATTTAAATAAAATAAATAATTATTTAAATAAAAATTCTGTTTTTAAATAGTAACCAAGTGTTTTCACTATTCATCAAAAATTGAATGTTTTCAGAAAAATACCAAAAATTTACCCTAGGATAATTTCGATATTCTGAATCCAAAAATGAATTCCATTTTGAAAGATAAAATTTATAAAATTTCAAGAAGTGGGTATTGTTATTCATAACGGCTAGTTCATAATAATATTCTAATAATATCTCATTTTATTGAAACATGGTATTACGTACTACACACGCTATCGAAGATGGTCGCGATTGCGTGTAATGCAAGAAAATTCAGGGATTCGTGTAGTGTAAGCTCCCTTTGGTTCTATGTATAACATAATCAAAACTTATTTCATTTATACATTAAACAAAATCTATACTTAATGTTGCGTAGAATAATTTCAACAAAAAAACTTGAAATTGTGTGTAACAGAAGCCAAGAATAGTATTGCGTATACTGCAAGCTAATACAGCATTGCATATAGTACAAGATAATCATGGTGTAGTGTATAATAGAAGACATCAAATAAATTAAAAATAATATATCACATAAAATCTCGGGGTGTTACATGGGGCCACCTCATAGACCCCCACCCACTCCCGGAAGATAGGAGGAAGCTGAGAAATTAGTACCCCTCCCCCCCCAAATGTTTTTAATGCCATCAAGTAATTGGATACTAAAATGGTTGTCAGTGGAGGGTGATGTGCACTAGTGCAGCCCGAGAGGAATTCATATCCTAAATTCATGGGTGAAAATTTTCCTCCACCACATTTTTGAAAACCAACCTTCTCTACTTGAGATGTTGAAATGAACCGTGAATACAACCTCACACACATTATGTCACAATTTAGGCTTTTGATGGGCCCTCTATATTAATAGGTTACTAAAAATTTGAGGTGTTTTGTACCTACTCTAACAAGGCCAGATTTTTTATTGTATAGTTGCATTCTATCATGAACCATTTTATCAATTCAGCTCCATGTTGGGGAAAATAGTGATCTTCAACCTGAAAAACTACAAACAATATGAAAATTAAAGGGTTTCTAACTATATAGCCAGGTGGGAATGTTTAACCTATTCACTTAGCATCCCTCTCTCATAAGAGAAGCTTCTTGGGCTTTGTACTAAAAATCTTTAGGATGGGTTGAAGATTCCTATAATCCAAATGATTTATCCATGTTGGTTCTTTGAGTTCATTAAAATAGAAAAATAATTAAGGAAGTCATTCATTGAGTCTAAACGAAAATGTGACTCATGACCATGACATAGGGTAAAAGTACAAGAAAAGAAAAGGTTGTAACAATCCCTCTCAAGCCCGAAGTAGTTACCATCCAAAAACATAGGTAGGTCGTGAACCTTTCATCACCTCCTGTAAATTCGTGATAACAAAAGAATAATCCTCATATAGAAGAATACAGAAATCAAGGTCACTTATAATTTTAGGAAAGGATGAATAAATAATACTCCTTCTAAAAATAATAAGTCTCGGGTTATATATTGTAAGTCATGGAAAATAACATTCTCATGCTACCAGAGCCCGAGAATCCAGATGAGGTCAACATCACTAACCATCCAAATTACTTCCCTTTCAACATATGTTTTGGTAGTAATATCTTCAATTATTTCATCTTCAAAGATTTCCTTCAATGAATGATCAATTCCATATATATTGTGTTAGATAACTCTTTATAGTGGGTGGATTTCATAACCATTTCCAAGTTAGAATAATAATGTTATTGGTAGAATGTTTTGGCCAGGTGTGAGAGGAAGTTCAACAACTGGATGACTCATAAAATAGTTGACTGAGCTCATTCCACCCTGGGAGCATTGCTAGATAAACCAACAATATAACCACCACCTAATAAGGATAAAATATATATTCGTCCAAAACAAGGGAATGATCATCAGAAGCCAGAAGAAATATAATATAAGGAGTCATATGTTTCTATAACATAAGCTCTTACTCTTGACTATTTCATCACTACAACATTCTCACAATGGGAACCGTCTCACCAGATGGAATCATCATCAAATGAAGAACTATTATTTTACATTTTCACCATGGTACACTTGGTAGACTTCTCTTTTTATGATGAATATGCATCGAAATATGAGTTCCATTCCCCTAACCGGGGAACAAGAGGTCGTATGCACAGGAACCGAGGATACAGAGGATAGTACAGACATGGGTGGAAGAAATATTCCCGTCATTTCCCCATGAAAAAAATTATATAGAATATTTTCATGGGGAGGAACTCTAGAAGGCCCAAAAGAGGTTGGGAGGTTCCCCAGAACCATCCCCCAATCACCGACAACCAATTTTCTTACAAGGTCAATTAGTAAGGGTTTATTTATCTAATTAACCCAGAAAATTGGGAAGGTCAACATGACCCATTATAATGACATTAGATTCTCCCAAGCTTCTACACAAGCACTATGACCATCCACCTCAAATTCCTTAGCTCCTGAGACACATATCTTGGAAGAACATGACATCGGGATGCACCAACCTCTATCACAAAATTATGACATTCTAAAACAGATAGAGATTGTCCTTGCCAAACTATAAATCCTCAATGAACTCTTTATTTCAATATAACTAAAGGAGGTACTTGTTGAATCCCTTTTTATCCTGAAATAATTTGAGAAGGAAGTCACAGTAACCATGTTTTATTGATTGGAAACTATGTCAGCAGAGTTTCATTTTGCCAACTCGTTCACAAACCAGTATCTTGAAGATGTCCTCCAAGGTCACATCAGTCCCCTATATGTTTCGGACATACTCAATAATTTCAATGTCTAGTGGGTTCTGGATGATAATTTCTCCAAGATCAACCACATTCTGGTTCAAACCCTCTATGTTTTGGGATATAGAAAAATAGATTTGTCTACCACAAAGCTAACCATTCAAGGGTATGCTAATTATGATAAAAGACCTCTCATGATGGACAAACTCAAATATTAGTTTATAGATTTCATATATTTTGTTTATTTTATGGTTTTCTAGTAGTACACCCCATATAATGTCTTTATTGTACGGATTTGACTCCATATCCACTTGGCGGTAACTTCAACATTCCCTTAGTGTCTTAAGTAGCCCATCATGGTAAAGGTCGGTATACTACATAGTGACATATCCCCCTTTATAAATTTTGGATCCACATATATTGAAGATAGTTTCTATAAAAAGGGAGGAAAATAACCAAATGTGGATGGTAACATATAGGTTGCAACTTCTAATTGTTTGGTAATTGCCCATATAAATCCCTAAAGAATGCTCGACCGCAATTATGTGCACCCCATAAATATACTTGATGTGATAAACATTATCCCAATAGTCCAAGACCCTTCTATCCCTATTGAATGTGTCGATTAAAATCATCTCCTACATCTCTCTACAATGACTCAAACAGTAGCTGATGGTGATGTCCCTTCACATGGCCTCTCTCACCCTAATAGTGATAGATATGACCCTTGATTATCATCTTCATCTGAAAATGTCTCTATAGAATTGGAGGTGGAAGAAGACAAGGATGACCTCAGGAATGTACCTCCTATATTTTAGGAAGGCATATCAATAACCATCTATGATATTTGTCATATAAATCTTGGAATAGGGGAAGACGCGTGACCTACTTGGATTAGTTCCACCATGCCCCTCTAAGATCAAGAAATGTACATTGCATTTCTAAAATAACACCAATATGTTTTCTCTTAGAACTACATTGAAATTCCAAAACATGATCAAGATGTGGCTATGCACCATCTCCGACTACCCAATGAACATTGAGGATTCATGAAGGAAACCATAAGGTTTCACCCCATCATGATCCCAATATAGATGCGATAGTTGACTAATTGTTCAAATCTAACTTTTCTCAATAAGTAAAACACCCAATATAGATTTCAAACATTGTTCGCATAAAGAAAAATAATAGACGGATTAGGGTCTGTGTTGATTTCATAGACCTTGACTAGCTTTTCCAAAGTTCTATTTCCCATTCTCAATTATAGAAATCTTGATTAATATAACGTACAGATTCCAATCCTTATCCTATATGGATTGGTATTCTGGGTACAATAAAATAAATATGTCCCCTGAAGATGAATAAACAACTTCCTTCACAGTTCCTTTAGGGATCTTTTGATATCACTTTATGCCATTTGGATTGAAGAATGTTGGCAGCACATATCAACCCACCATGCATCATATCATTAAGTCATTCCTAGAAAAAAAATGAATTTTTTGTCGATGACCTTCCTTTAATGTCCCTAAAGTGAGGTGACCACTCCATAGAACCAAAAATAGTCTTTTACAAGATGTGGTAGTATATTCTAATGATGAATCGGACAAATTAAACATTTTGGGTAACATCGAGGAAGTTCATTAGCTTTGTGTTACACTGCCGTAACATCGAGGATGACCAAGAGAAGATTAATTCTATTTTAGCAATTTAACCTCCTAAAAATCACAAATAACTTAGGATAATCCAAGGGAAGCTATACTATATTCAGGGGTTGATGACCAACTTGTCAAGAAAATCTCTCCCCTTCACCAGGATAATGATGAATCGAATATCCTATAAGTGGGATGATGGCTTCCAATAAGCCTCTAAAATTCTCAATCCGTACCAATTTTACCAATAGTTTTTTATTCCTTCAATGGAATGGAGGCCACTCATATTATATGTAGCCACCATGTAACACTCACTAGGATCCCTCCTTGCATTGAAAAAATGATGTAGAAAGTTAGGACAGTCCTTAATACCTTAGTAGATCAATGCTATATACCATGACCTGATACTCTAATTTTGAGGTGACCTACCTTGAACTCATCTTCACATTGAAAAAAATGAGGCATTGCATACATCACCACAAATTCCATCTAGTCTCTCATATTAATCTTCTCAAGTAAATCCTTGGAAACCAATGTGGACTAGACATCTAGCCCGATGGGAGATCATTCTCTAGTAATATGACAATTAGTTTGTATCGTAGATGTTAATGAAAGGGGAATCCCTGGTTGATTAAATTGTAGCTCTTCCATTCCTAGAAAATAAATTGATTTAAAATGATCTTCAATATGAAGAGGAATTATATTCCCATGACACTCTCCAAATTTGGAATATGTATTTTGGTGTTTCCTCTTGAATTCTTGTCGATAAAAGGATGGAAATTCTTGATTCAATCGTGTTAGACTAGGTATTGTATTTGTCTCCCTAGACAAAAGAAGTTTCCCCTACTCTTTTTCTCTCTCTTCAGGCTATATAAATAATGAGGTAGAATACCAAGCCCCCATCTCAAGGTTGTAACTAGACCTCAAACTGGAAATATCCTACCTGAATATCAAAGGGGACTCGACGCTAGTGATAATGGATATCAACAGAAAATATTCTTTTAGAATTAAAGAATAGGAACCTCTCATTGGATACATTAGGGAACTTATGAAAGATTTATATTTTTTTCCAATATTTCATCATGTTCACTGATCACAGAAAGATCATGTTAGCATTTTGGCTAATGCAGCCACATTTCTGGTCGAACCTGGTCAGGAGGAAGTAATTTTCTGTATCAAAAACTAAATAATGGTCTTATTAATCATTTTCTATGATATGGATTAAATAAATCAAGTAAACATAACCCTGTAGTTTGATGGAACAGAAACCAACCCTAGTTGGATGGAGCCCTTAATTGGTTATCTCCAAAATGGGACCCTCCTAATAGATTGAGTTGGAAGGGAACAGATTCTGCATTGTGCAGTGAACATTACTTTCTAGATTGGTTCAAATGATCCGAATACCCTCGAAAAGTTTGTATTTGAATAAATCCTACTTATATGCATATAAAAAGGGGATATTCTTGCATTCATAGAAGAAATCCAATTAGTCTACTACAGTGCTCATCAATCTGGAACAAGGCTCTCCCACCAAATCAGTAGGTTGGGATATCACAGGAAAACCATGATACAGGACTTCGTGGAATTCACCAAGAAATTTCAGGAATTATAGAACCATGAAACATAAACTAGTGACCCCCAAAACTATTAAATATAGAAAAATATTCCTAGACATTTTTTATTTGTGTAATTGATATTGTGGGTCCATATCCCCCATAGACAGATAAAAAGTTCAAGTACATCCTTACTGCTATTAAATTCTTCTCCAACTAGGATAAGGTGATACTTCTCAAGGATGTTGAGTTGAATAATATCATAAACTTCTCAAATTCCCATATCATTACCCAGTTCATATTCTCTCACATGATATTGATGGATAAAAACACCAACAACTACTCTACAAAGATGAATAAGTTATACCAAAAGTTCAATATCATGTCTAATCACTAATCACACTATCATGTAATGGAATATAGAAAGATATTATCATTAAATAAGTCTCTACCAATCATACTCCAAAAGATGGGGAATAAGGATAGGATGTCCTGCTCGAACAAGCTCCTCCATGCATTATGGTCCAAACATACCACCATGTATGCTGCTACAAAAGAAACTCCACACTCATTGGTATACGGAACTGAGGTAGTGTTTCCCATATAATGAAAGCTACATTTTCATTGAATGTACATTGGTAGTAAACTCTAAGATCATGGGCAGTCACAGAAGCGGTTGAATGAATTAGAATGGATCAATGAGAATAGGATGCATACAATACATATCCTTGAATTCCATCTAAATTGGAGCATAGGGGCCTTTAATAAAAACGTTTTCCTCCATTAATTCATAGAATGGGATATGGTATTGGCTCTCAGTACCCCAATGATTCTATGAAAGAAGCTTCCTCAGATGGATCCCAGAAAGGAAGGTCAATATTTCATATATAAGGTTAACCACATTAGAGCTTACTCATTGGCCAAAATGGATGGGGGGCATGTTATACCCCCCCCCCCCCCAATGTGAAATTTCTCAAGAAATAATTTTAATTGCATCCATCAGTAAGGGAATATACATCTATATAAGCCTTGTAAAAGAATCGTAACCACATGATGTGAAACAATATGAAATTTTCCTGACCACATGATTTCAAACAATATAAGGAAATATTGGTTACATGACACTAAATCGTACAACCATTTCCTTACTTACAAAAGATTAAAATACACTGAAGATGTCTTTTCTAAATGACATTAAACTTCTTTGGTTTTCTTGAAATACATATGAATTGATTCTCATTTTCAATGAGATGTGTAGGGACACCTCAATCTTATATCTTTTTATGGTCACTACATGATAAAAAATTCACTGGTCATATCCTTAAAATGTATATAAATAGTATAGAGAACCTTTACATTCCTTGATTCTCACACTTACAATAGATCACGAGTGCTTAGGAATTTTAATGAGGGCCTTACAGAACACAAAAGTAATTAAGAGCCCTATAACAGGTGAATTATAGTCCTGATTTCCAAACCTTAAAAGAAACACAATGAGCCCTTTCCACATGATGTTAAACTGTATGGTTGATGTCCCCTGAAAGACACAAAATTTCCCATTCCTATGAACCACACCTAAGAGGACCACTATTGTTGGTGTTGGTCTCCTACCAAACCTCCATTCAAGAACTAAGTATGAATTTATTCCTTACACCACATGATACATAAATACACTCAGGTATTCTATCATGTTACATTCACAACAAATTTAGAAATTCATACCTATCTGTGTATAGGATGTACTTATGCGATAAAATCCATCTATAAGAGCTATTTATGGATTGATTCCTATCATCATAGGATACATAGTGACACCTGGATTTCTATATTTGGGCCCATCCCCAAATCCCCTTTTCACATAACAAAACCCAATGTCCTTTTTGCATGAAATAAAACAATTTGGTTCCTCCAGAACAATATGTGGCTTGATTACTGCCATCACAGGATATGTAGTAATGCCCAGATCTCCAAACCTGGGCCCAACTACCACTGTAAATGGAAAAAATGCAAAACTCTACATATGGTTTTGACCAATGTAGAGTGATTCTTATTCAAGAAATATGTGTGACTTAATTACTGAAACTATAGGATATTTAGTGATTCATGGATCTTTAATCAAGTTTCCATCTATAAAAACAGATAAAAAATGCACCACAGACTATATAGGGGACCTAGTCATAGAAGGCCACGTTTTTTGACATATGCTTTTGATCTACGCATGTCCTTATTATACATATAATAGGCCTCACATATTTTTTATGTCATTTCCCACATCCTTACCACATGATATTAAACTACAAGGAAATACTTCTTTACAACATGACATTAAAACTACATCGCAAACATCCTTTCTAAATGAAAATAAAGTTCACGGAATGTGTCCTCACTGCCTGATACTAAATTGAAAGGTGTAAAATGTGTCCAACTACATGAATATAAACTATGTATACCATTATCCACCAGCATCCCTCATTAAATGACCATATGATACTTACACCAATCAACCAGAGTGTGGGGTCCTTCCACCATCTTTTAATGACCTCAACCAATAAACCATACTTCATTTCTAGAGTACCTCTGGTTGCCACAAATATTACATGACCCCTATAAAAGATACCTAGCTTGAACATAACATTTCTTGACGATGGATGTATGTTTCTCCATCCTTTATATATGCCTATGTTCATCAAAAAAATGTGTCACTCTATAAAAAGTGATTTCTAATACTTGTGAGTATTGAAGTCACTGGGGAAAAACCTCAACACTTCAATGTCATCTAAACCACTCCTAGTACAATTAAACCATACCATTTCTCATAACCTAAGAACATAAATCCATTATTTACAATATTCTCATCTCTCGATTAGAAGGATGATAGAGTAATCTTGTCCTAGGGAATCCAAATTAGGATCTTTTTTTATCATCCCCCATACTAGGTCCATGTTCATCACAACATTAAACTATATGTACATTGATCAATTTTGTAAGACCTTAAACTCTAAAATATACTGGTTTAAATATAAAAACCTTAAATGACTTGAAAAAGAGACACAAAACTTGTCAAGTTGAAAACTCTCAAAGGGTTTCCAGAGAAAAAGTCATGACTTCACTCACTATGCTCATCATCTCAAAAGTTTAGGGAAGCAATAAGGCTCAAATAAATGGGGAATAAAGCTTATAGTGCCTACTCTATACCCTAATTTAAATTTGGGCTATACTAGTTGGACCCCCTGGTTCATGAAAAAGTCAATGTAATTATTTTTCACATTTCCTCGCTACAAGAATGTGTTCACTAGATGGTAACACAACTTTTAGGGTGTTTGAACCCATCTTGGATATTATGATTTCTGCAAATATAAAATCATGATTTCAATGCCTCGGATCACTAATAACCTTCCATGGACCATAGAAAAGATATAATACTTCAAGGGACCATTTTCTTGACTATAAATACATGCATATGCACCTATGTTCATCTACAAAATATGTAACTCTACAAAAAGGACATTCTAACCCATTTAATCCCTAACATCACCACAGTAGTACTCAACACCATAGTTTTTCAGAACTACTCCTAATATTACATTTTTATATCACCCCAGACCCTATCACTTTGAATCGTCACTTGAAGTCTTCATACACAACTATCCGAGCAGATTAGACATCCTTGATGCTACATCGTCGTGTTTTGTACCCTTTCTCAATACTAGAATGTGCCACTTCATTACTAAACCTTCTTTTCCCCCACAATTCATAATTCCAAGCCATAAAGTATGGGGATTGAGCTTCATAATTCAGTATGTAACTTACCTAAGGTTCCATCACCCTTCCTAAATAGCCTCTCTCCATACCTAACTTCACCATCTGGCACTAAAAAATATTTCACTTTTTCCAATAGGGGCATATCTGTTGGTAAAACAACATTTTATTTTGGTAAAATGATTTACCAACATATATGTCCCTATCACTAAACTTTCGGTAAAAACTCTGTTGCTAAATGTTATTGTGATAGATAAAATAGTTTTGATACAATTATAATAATACCAACAAATAATATATAATTTGGTTAAAACGTTTAGCAACAGGTTCTAATGATAAATATTTATGTTGGTAGTGATAGTAAAAAATATAATATATGTTTATAAATTAAATTTGACTAAAATTTATAAATTTTTCTTTTTAATAAAATTTCATATTATATTTATTAATTTATCGCATATATTATATAATAATTAAATAATAGTTTTCACACATGTTCAAAATTATTAAAAATTATTTATATTTATAATAAAAATTTATACATAAACAGAAGTTCCATTACAACACCCCCACCCCAATCCAACGAGCCATCCATTCCAGTGATCCACCCATCCACCAAACTAGCTCCATCCATGTTAGCTCCATTCTTGTCAACTCCTGCACTAGCTCATCCATGCTTGCTCGAGCACCAGCCCATCCTTGTCAGTGAGTCAACTCGAGCACCAACTCATCCATGTTAGTGAGCCAATAACTCATCCATGTCAGTGAGCCAACATCAATTCATCCATGCCACATTGGGGACTAGGGATTACCAGCAACTCATCCATGTTTGAGGACCAACGAGTCAGCATCTTCCCATCCATGCCACACCAGAGACCAGCAAGCGCTAGCAACCCATCCATGTCACACTAGGGACCAACAACCAGCACCCCAACCATGTCAGCAAGCAAACAGCAGCCCATCCATGCCACACACAGGACTAGCAAGCAACAACAACTCATCCATTCCCTAAGACCAGTGAGCTAGTTCCAACCCATCCATACAACACCAAGGTCCAGCGAGCACCAACAATCCATCCATACCCCAAGACCAGCGAGTTAGCTCTAACAAAAATCAATTCAAACCCTGACTATTACAAAGTTAAGAAACCCAAAAATTACCTTGAAAGCACATGACCGGACCAAGATCTGTCCTCAAAGGTATTAAATAAAAAGTAAAATAATTTCATGTGTAAGAAGAGAATTTAGAAATAACAGAGTAAATCACTCCCCACATATATGTCTCCACCAATAATGTACAATATTCAGGTGTTGTAAAATACAACATGTTCCTCATATCTGTGACCTCCTTATTTGAAGAAACATCCGCCATCAGATTGGATTCCCTGTATACATACGAAACAATAAGGTTGAGATTATTTACCTAGTTCATGCACTAGATCCAATGAGAATGATCATCTAAGGAACATCCCTGGTTCTTTGTTTTAATGCCCCCACTACAATTTAAGAGTCAGACATCAACCATAAGTCATTACAGTTATGCTAGAAATCATATTTAATAGCATGGATAATGGCCCATAATTTATAGTCATAGGCAAATCCAATCCCAATATAATTATAAAAGCAATGCTTGAAAAACCCATGGTGTGTGTGTGAAATACACTTACACAATGTTATGGCCCTGAAATACCTGATGTAGAGCTATCAACATTGATTTTGATCCAAAAATTAATAGGAGGAATCCAGGGTACATATTTAAATATAATTGGTAGTTTGGATATGCCCATATCATCCAGAAATCTCAAGCCATTCAGGTCATAAAAAGTGTAATATATTTCCCCAATACAAACCGTCGAAGCAGCAAAAATTTCCCTATAAATGATATTAATGACATTGTGTAGTGAAGGTGCAAGGTTGTCAAAGGCATGTGCATTACGTGCCTACCAAACAACAGCAAACAGAGAGGCCACAACTGAAAAACGGAAATTTGAAACCTGCTCACTCAGGCCAAAATATTAGATGGGCAGTATGTGTTAGCCCACCTGCAAGTTAGAGCAATGTTGCAACTCAAAGAGACCACCAAAATAAATCCAAATTCCTTGTGAAAAATGACATTCCATGATTACATGCTATGTATTGTTTTCATTCCTCAAGCATAGGGGGCATGCCTAGTCTAAATACTACCTAGACATACTTAATTGAACATGCATTGGAAACCTGCTCTTCCATATCCTCCAAAGAAGAAGATATATTGAAGGTTGAATATAATGTACCATAAATTTTGAGATCCATGTTGGTTGGGGAGAAGAATTATCACACTGTATCTTGTAAAAGTATTTCACATTGAATTTATCATGCCTGTTGGGTTTCCATACCAAGGTATCGACATCCCTAAAGCAGTTGTTTTGAATCTCCATCCTAATTTGAGGAGGAAAAAAAGATTCTGGACTATTAATATAAAGCATGATATCAGTAAAATATAACATGGACCTGTCTGGTGGAATAGTGCTGATATTTTATAGGGCTACTTAGCAATGAGGTACTCCAACAGATGAGGCTGGACTGTTGAGCCACCATCCAAAAATTCTTCTATATAATTTGATTGAATGCCCGCTAAAGAGATGTCTAAACAGAAGAATTAAGGTGATGAGGGTGGCCATTCAACAATCTCATCATGAACCTGTTTGAGAGAAAACCACAAAGCAGGTCATTAGAGTTTAGGATATTCCATGTGAATTTTCCAATAAGCCCTTCATTAAAAGATCATGCCTTCACTATAGCTACAACAATATATCAACCATGAAATTCACAAAACTCATACTATAAAAAACAAGTGAATAAATAGAATAAGGCACCGGGTTCTCTTTTTAATTATTATTCTTTGCTGGACATTCATGTGGGGGATTAAGGGGATGTGATTGACTTTTGGATTATATGGCATATAAACCCCAGTTTTTTTATTATTCAAGCTTTTATAGATAATGATTTTAAATTTTGATGATAGGATAATTGATTATATGGTGAGGGTGAGAGAACAAGATTCAAAACCTTAATCGTCCACTAAATCATAAATTGATGCATCCTAATGAATGATTGTTCAAGGGGCGTGGTAAAAGAAAAATCATAGAAATTTCACTTAACCCCCGCTTCTATAAGACAAGAGCAGCCTCATGGGGACTCTTGATTGTAGTAGTAAGCTCTTTGATACCATGAGAGTGTATTTTAGGGACTATGTCATGTTTCTAGTTAGTTTTCATTGATAATTCACTTGATATGATTTACATGGTCAATTACTAACCCAATTTCCTCACACATAACTCATTGGATTTTTCCTCCTTGTTGTAGCTTTTTGTTTTATCTCACTACCCTATATTATACCCTTATACACTCAATTTAAATATAAAAACAATTAAAACATCTATATGTCTTACTTATCACCCACAAAACACCACCATTCAGTATTGATTCCTCTACCACACCTATGTTAATTAGTGAATTAGCCAAAACCTATCTTTGTACAGATGGTCCAGTACTAACCGATATTTAAGCTTATAATTTCTACAACCAGGAATTAGAATTATTATCATGGATAGGTGAAATTATTTAATTGATTTATATCTATTTTTAGATTAAAAATACAAAAAAACAAAAATTATACTCAAATTAGAATTCACCACATTTACACATTTTCAAATAGAATTGATTTTTTGGAATTCTAATAGCACAAATCATATTTTCATGTGCATATTACGGAATTTAGAATCTCTATATCATCTTCTTTTAAGCCCCTAAATTAAAGAATTAAATTTCTCATACAAGGGAGGAAGTTTTTTCCACTATCAAGGTTTGTAAAGAGGATGAACACAACATGCTATGTGGGAAAAAATTGGTGGACAACACCGCTATCATGTGCCCAAGCATACTGGAATCATGCTCTACCGATGTTGAGAGGCCTGTAAATTACCCAAGTGAGGTAGTTGCTCAAACATTATGATATAACCAAGATAATGGGATCATGAGCTCAAAAAACATCAATTATAAGCTCTAACAAACTTCATGGTGATCAAGGTGATGATGCCTACACATTCATCAGCGATTTTATAATTGCAGTGAATAATTTCCCTCTCAAGGGATTGACTGAAAAGGAGTAATGATTAAAACTATTCCCCTATTACTTAGGGAAGGAAAGTGGATAGATACTCCAAAATAAATAATAAAAAATTTACACTTAAGAGGCCATAAATAGTGCATTTTTATGGAGGTATTACCCATTGGAGAAAACCAAGATAATGAGGAGGGGAATAAGAAAAAGTATTTATGTGGTTTTCTTAAACAGTTACAAGAATTAGCAATAAAATTGAGTGAGTGAGAAATTTGTTGGAATCCTTGAAAAAAAAGTCCAGTCACTAACTCCACACATATCTACAATAACATGTTAATTCCATTATTTTCATAATCCATGATACCCAGATAAACAAAAAAGGATGAAATTAGATGAGAGGGATTATATGAGGGATGAAACACCAAATGACTTTTAATAAAACAGGTCTTGAAGAATTAAATTAAATAAGATTACAAAACAGAACAAGAATATAATACTATAATTCCTGAAAGAGTTCTAATAATAACCAATTGACAACATTTGCTTCAATATTTTGTTTCTCCTTATGATCAAAAAACAAAAAACATAAAAAAATGAAAATAAGAAATAAGCATAAGTATTTTATGTGGTTTTTTCAAATGGTTGCAAGAAACAATAACAAAATTCAATAATTTAGAATGTTTTCAGGATCCTTGAAAAAATAGTCAATCCAATAGAATTAATATCTTCCTTCCATTACAAATAAATATAATAATTGCAATAAGTTGAAATGGATGTCAATAAGTATAAAACCTTGCAGTTGAAGTTAAAAAATCTGGAATTTTGAAACTCTTCAATCACCCAGATCATATTTGATTGTACTACTCAATCCGTCCTATTAAATTCTTCAAAACACGAATGATTTTAAAATAATATGCATTGAATATAACCACATAAATTAACATGAATCATAGAAAAATTTCCCACAAACTAATATGAACAATCCAAGAAACAACCTTTATTGAAACTGTGGAACTGAAACATATTAATTGCACCTACAAGATCCATAGCATGCCTAAAAATGCTAAGGCCATTACAATGACATGAACATCACAATTAGGTTCCATTTTATAATGCTTTATGAAAAAAAATTATAATACATCATAAGTTCTTATGTATACTATAACACATTTAACAGAGGCAATTGGATTTACCTAGTTTATGAATTCTTCAATGAAAAGTCCGATATTTCTTCCAAATTTAGTGCACAAATTCCAACATGTGCCTTATTAGTATGTTGATGAATAGTCTGTAATATAACAGTGCTCAACAATGAATAAAATGTTATTTGATAAATGTAATTAACATGCGAACAGAGACTAAAGGTTCACAATTAACAAAGAAAATATAAGTCGAGTATTAGCAAAGAAACTAAATAAAAAAATGCATAAAATAATTAATTTTAAATACTAAAATATTCTATGATTCATGGCCATAGAATACTACTCATTTAAAATGACATAAAAATATCACTGTAATGCTCAAAATATAAATGAAATTCAATGCAAATATCAACTTTTTTCCATAGTTCAACTAATTAAATCATTGACCACAAGGCATTATTATAAAAAATCTTGTAAGTGTATACTTTCATTATCAAACTCAATGATACACTATATTATTTATGAAATAAAATGAATATATTGAATTTACACACCACACAAAATGATAATCATAAATTAATCGTGAAAAAACACAACACTAAAGAATTCCACACAACAAATCAAAAAATGAAATTTAACCAAACACAAAATGACCAAACATTATTCACATAATTAAGTATGAATATCTTTCTAAGTAGATGATTGGGGATATATTCATATGTAAGACAGTAAATCTCCATAAATTTATGGTGTGAAATTGTTATGTGCATTGTATATTATACTGAAATCTTTAGAATGAAAACATTTTAGCTCAATTAAAATTATATTCATACATTAGAATAAGACATTCATGGATCCCAGTCAATATGTATTTCAAAAAAGTGTACATTCATCATGATGGGTCTCTTGATCTTTCCAAAATCAAAACATGTTGCAATAAGTAATTATCAAGTGTAAGGATTTGGGTTCTTTTCGGTATAACCAATGTATTATCATTAACTATATTAAATTCACCCATTAATAACTACTTTTTATAAGTGGTTCATCTCTTTTATGATAAAAAAACATGGTGTTTTAATCCATGAAATATGAAATGTAAAATATATGCATTCACTTAACATTAGCAGCAAAAAATTCAGATATAGTGAAAGAAATTTCACATTTTTTCGCATCCAATTAGTTCTTTATAATCAAATTCATTTATTTTTAACTTGGAATTAAATTTTCACCTTGTCTAGTCAACATTTTGAGTATAGTGGAATAAAATTATCATATAAATAAATATTTCAACCTAATTTCAATCACTTTGTTGGAGAAAGTGAAAAATATGTGATCAAGGGAAGCATGGATGAGAATGCACAATAGACGGAAGATGAACAACATCATCGAACTGAAGGGATGGTTGATGAAGGGAAACGTACCTGGTGATGAGGTGTGTGGAATCGATGGGCTAGACGAATTTGTGGGTTCAAGGGAAGAGGGAAGGAGGAGACAGTGTTGGTTGGAAAGCATTATGGGTATCTGGGGAGTTGCGGAGCCGAGGAGGCGTGATAGTAATTGAGGTGGTGGAGACGACATCGGTGGGGAGGGCGACAAGAGCAAGCAGCGTCAGCAGAGCGGGAGAGGGGTGCAGGCGGCGATGGAGTTGAAGCACGAAGGGGAGGAGATGTCGATGCGGCAGAAGTGGAGCATGGATGATAGGGGACACGGTGGTGCTGGGGTTATTTCTAAATAAAAAATTATATATTTTACTGATAAATAACTTATTGGATTCAAATAAATACATATTATTTTTTAATGATCTATTTCAACATATTCTTATGGGGAAAAATGCATATTTAATAATTTTTTTAAAAATCTTGGTATTTGTTTCATATATTTCAACATATTTGTGAATGATCTATATTTCTTCATATTTAAAAAAAATGTTGGTATTATTTTTGATTGATCCATTTGAACAGATTTTTCAACTATGTTTATTAATTTTTCTATTGATTATCAAGTTTTTATTTATTATGTTTGTTAAATTCAACTATTGTAATAATTTAGATTTTTTATAAAATGTATTTAAATGTTTATTAAATGAAAATAATTAAAAATATAAGCACCATTTATAGAGAAAATTAAAAATTAGAATCAATTAATGAGATATTTTTATTAAAACCTCTAAAAGTATATTTAATTTGATCATAAAAATAATAATCTATATAAAAGATTTGGTTTCTATTAATTTTTTATTATCATTGAATGAATTATTGTAACATATTTTTTTAATGGTAAAAGATTTGTTGGTAATAGTTATTATTAATAAAAGATTCAAATGTTTGTAAAAAAAATTTGTATTAGTATGATAAAGAAATATATCTAACTGTTGGTAAAATATTTTTTGGTTTTAAATGATTAATACCAAAAAATATATATTTTGGTAAAAATAAGTGTTGGTACTTTAAATTAATACCAATAAAACTTAATATCTACTGGAATTGCTCATTTTTACCAACAGATATATTATCTGTCAATAAATTTCTTTTGGTATAAGTCATTTTTTTAGTGTAGACACTTGTGTATTCATAAATATTTCATGGACCAGGAAAAGGAGTATAGATCATATTTTTTTGACCACAACATTGATTCATTAGGGTTTAAACCCACAAATTAAATGCATCTCCTCCTATCCATACATGAGAATCAATCCTTGTGAGCCCTGGAAACGTCGTGGTGGAATCTCGCATCTATGAATTTCACGGAACATACCCAGCATGTCTAACCCAATCTATATTCCCATGCTCAGTATTTTAGGTTATTACTAAAATAACCCATATTCCAACTATCTAAGAAGTTCTATAATCCCTAGTATTTCTCCCTCAACTAATATTACCTCTGTAAATATTTCAAAGCCCCTAGAAAAGATACCTAGCTTCAAGGGACTACTTTCTTGACTATACATGTACTCTTATGGATCTTTCATATACACCTATGGTAGTTGAACAATTTCATCACTCTGAAAAAAATGGTGTTATAATGTTTGTGAGACATAGAAACAACCCAATTGAACTCATCGCCTCAGTATGTTTTGATTTTTTTCCCTAGCATGTCTTTACTGTATATCATGGTCATTGAGAAGCTCCAAGATAAAAGGCCCTAAACTAAATAAAATATTTGTCCTGAGCTAAAAGATCCTAAAATACAAAAATAAAATGTCTGAGCTAAAAGACCTTAATGTAATGTCATAAATAAAATGATAAATAATACCCTAAAAATGAAAATAGAAGTTCTGAGAAAAACACCCTAAACTAAATAAAATTTAATTTCTTAGCTAAAATGACCTAAACAACAATGGCATAATTTCTAAGATAAGAGACCCTAAAATAAATCAAATCATAGGTGTAAACTAAAAGACCCTAAAATATAGCGATAGAAGGTCCGAGCTAAAAAAAACTAAAAAAAATAAAATGAAATGCTAGATCTAAAATACCTTAAACTAAAGTTATAGAAAGTCTAAGCTAAAAGACCCTAAACTATAATGATAGAAGATCTGAGATAAAAAAAATTAAACTAAATAAAATAGAAGGTCTCAGCTAAAATACATTGAACACAATCAAATAGAAGGTCTGAGATAAAAGACTTTAAACTACATTGATAGCTGGTCTAAGCTAAAATTCTCAAATTGAAGAAAATAGAAGCTCCAAACAAAAAGATCCTAATCTATAGTGACAGATGGTTTGAGAGAAAAGGAAAAAAACTATAGTAATAAAATGTCTTATCTAGAATACCATAAACTAAAGCATAATAGATATTTAATGTGAAATAATGAAATAGATTGTAAGGGCCACCATATGAACTTAGTAAAAAAATAAAGCAATACTCACCAAGATTATCGTCTTTGGAAGAAGAAGGGAACCCTCCCTCTAGGGAATATATTATACCCAAATAGTCCTTCTGTGAGTAAGGTGATATTAAGATAAATGGAATTGATACATCAATAAATAATCTCTTGATGGTGGGAATTCATGATCACTTCTCAAGAATAATCTATTGTGCTTTACATATCCATATTCATACATTCAGGAGTATATTACAATACAAAAATGATGTGTATTATTGGTTACTATCATAATATTAGATGAATAAGAGATTCATGCATATCATGGATTAAGAAGAACACATTGGACAACATATATAAAAATCAAAAAAAATATTCATTGATAAATCATGAAAATAAGATTAATTTACACATTTTAGAGTCTCTCCATGAATCTTAACAAAAACAGTGTTCATCACATTACAATAATATTTGATTTGGTAAGATTTCTATGTCAGCGAGTGTGTGGATAAAAGAGTCAATTTAATGTTGAAGTGTCGGTCTGCCCGCCTCTTCTATTGTTACCCAATTATGGAGAGTCTTGGACAAGATAAATAGATCTTTAACCCAATTTTGACAATATTCTAACAAGGATAATTACTTTGAATGTTCGGACTTCATGAAATCTATGATTTCCTCACATCTCCATATTTGCATAGTCCATACATCCATTTGGACCTGTAGTTTAGATATCAACTACAAACCCTGCTTTAGTGACTCTGATGCCTCCTTTACCTTCTAAGTAAAAGGAGCCTCGTCTTCGAAATCCTGAAATACCTTCTTATTGGAGGCCAAATCCTACTGGGTCAGAATTATATTCTTTAGGATTTCATATTGTTATTTGTGACCAAATCTATTAACCCCAAAATAATAAAAAATTGATGAGGCTGATCCCATTATTCATGAAATATTTCTAAGGGAGTCATATAAGTCAAGGCATGAAATTATTTCTAGATCATACTAAATTGTGTCTTAGCCTCTATGATTCATGGAGCATGTGTGGTTAGAGGAGGAATAACTATTCAAGCTAATAAGGAAGTATGATAAGAATAATAATATTCTCATATCTCTATAGTTGTATCATTCCTAGCCTTTGCTGAAAGACTAACCTCCTCAACAGGTTCTTCATCACTATCTTGGTAGTCATCAAATTTTGGGGCTTCCTTGAAATCACTCCCATGTCTTCAACCAATACCATCGTTATTATATATAGAGTGGTTGGTAAAAAATGGCTTACCTACAAAAAGAACCAGTTGTCTTATCACACCATATAGATAAGTTTTCACCCTATCCTAGGTATAATACTGAGTAAGAAAATTGAAGGCTTTGATAGGTGTATGAATGATCTTAGGGTCAGTATCTTCATTCTCCAAAATCATCTATAACTAGTATATGACCCTAGGGAGTTTCTCCCCCCACACACCAACTAAAGGAAGGGGGGAACCCTTTGGATATATCCAAACTGATGAATGAATTGATAAGGTGTGTATGGATCGTAGACAATCAGATCATACACCCTAGAAACAATATCTTTATCTTTAAGGGAGAACATATAATACCTTTCTTCAATGGAACCACTATTCTTGAGAGTGATTTTCCAAACTTATGCACAATAAGAGGTTAAATTGAGGCTATCAGATCAGCACAATGTGTTTGAGACCTCATCAAAGTTTAGGGACATGGATCCAACCCTATATATGTTTCTTAGTGTGGTATATGATCAGGCTTTAGGGATCCTAGTAGTATTTTAGTAGTCATAGAAATGGAATTGATCCCATATCCATCCAAATAAAAAATGGAAGGTCCCACTGATCTTGTAATGGGTTCTATGTGGTTGAATATGGCAGAGTAGTTGATAAATGTGTGAAAGGACTGACACATCTAGATTTAGGCAGTTTCATTCCTCCATTCATGCTGCCATAACCAACATACTATCTTGGATATCTATACATGCATCCCCAGCTGGGGAAATCCATCCATTCAAAAACAAGGATAGAAACCCCACAAATCTAAGGCTCGGATAGATATTTGAGTTTACTCGATTTCTCCACGATTTATAATCCCTTTATTTCAAGATGGACCAATATGAGATAGAAATATCACAGAATTTCTGAGAATGACACCAATGAGGTTGTATAGTGGTTGGCCTCTCCCAACTGTGATAAATGAAAATATCAATCTAGTCCTTGGAAGAGATAAATGAGTGAATATCCAGCTCCTTTATCAACATCTCCTTAACAAGGAAAAGAATATCAGTCACCAATATAAGAGTTTCAAAGGGATCATCCCAGAAATCTGTGGCCGAGAGGAACACATCATACATTTCTCTAAGTGGGGGATCTCACCAAGTTGATGGATGTATGGTTGACTAATGCCCACTTCGCCATGGGAAAATTAGAATTTTTTTGTTCCATGACACCAAAGGATGATCTGTTCTTGGAGGAGTTTAGTTTGGTGATAATTGATAAATTTGGAGACCCACATTGCCTTTTAAATATAATCACTATATAAATCATCATAAAACTCTAAATATCATTGACTAACCCAAAATAGTCATGATGATTAATCCGGAAAATGACCTCCTATATGGAGATCAGATTTTGATGATAAATTCACTGCTCAAATTGTTCAATGAACAATTAAATATAATCTAATTGTTCTGATAAGTTTGCTGATAAAAGAATTCATGGTCGTTTACACCCAAGGGAGAGTTCATCAATATTTAATACAAACCCTGGGGTTGAGCTGTTTCCAGCTGATCACCCCCATCAATTGTAATCTAATCATGATCGAGTGAAGGTAATACCTTGTAACATGAAAAATGAAATTCTAAAGGATGAATGGTAGAATCATCCAGCAACACAAACACATACAAAGGAAGTCAGTTCAATATAGGATAATCTTATTGTTTATATGAGAGGAACTTCTACAAATACTTTTTACTAGAAACCACATGATATTGGGAGATATAATTACTATTTATAGTGATCATTTCCCATTTATTGTCCATGGAAGAAGTGTAATGGGAATTAGAAGCCATCTAAAAATTAGTAAGTGGAATATTTCAGACATAAAAAATAAAAACTTATCAAATAAAATACACAAAATTCTCGAATCATCATTCCCATCAAATGACTAGTCAAAGGAATTCAAGAATATCTTGACACCAAAAGGTCTAATGAGTCACATTAGTCCATAGGGAATCATGAAATAACATGATCTCATGAATACTCATGATGATGTGACCATAACATGGTCACACAAGCCACATGATAGTCAATAAATCATTCAATCATTCATGAATATCCTATAAATTCATGAAGTAAATCTCACATCCTCATGTCCAATGTTTATCTAATTACCAAAGTTTAGTTTGTAATTTGTTTCGAGTTGGATCATGATAAAAATTAGTCTTGTGGAATGGTTCTTGTGAATAATTCTCGTGGTAGCATCATGTGCTTGGGTCTTGTGGAGTGGTCTTGTGATAAGGGCACGCGGCACTAACAAGGTGTAGGAACTTTGGGAAAGTGAGTTGCCAGTGAATGAGGCTTCTTCTTGCTCCCCAATATATAGGTAATTTTGTAGAATACTATGGGTAACCTGGAAGACTAAATGTTGAACAAAACACAAACTCATGATAATTCCAAAGTCTCAGGTGGTAATTTAATTTCATTAAAACCAAGCTCATGTACCAATGAACATCACTTCTGAGGGGGGTGTATTTTTTAACACCCACCAAAAAAGCATTAGAAATCCAAAAATGAAGAAATACATAAATATGGGTATTATTTTTTCCCTAAAGGACAATGATGTAGAAGGTTGTTGAGACTCGAAGATCGCATGAGCTCATGGGAGACACACGATTCCATGACCAATAGAGAACAATTCGGATGGGCATACATAGTGCATAACATATATAAAATCCCAAGGATCCCCTTTAACAAGTCCCTTCCCTCCCATGAAGGCGGCTTAGAAAATCACTAACCATGTCAAGTTAGTCAAATATACTCTCCTAGGTCATGCCACATATCAATTAGAAAAATCCTGGAAAACCGTCTAAAAATATTTTAAAAATGTGAGAAAATGTCCAAAATGTGGTAGCATCTTGCCACTACTGGAAAACTAACCCTTACCAATGGTTTGGAACCATTGGTATAGGCCTCCAAACCATTGGTATAGCCAATACCAACCGTTTGGATAACCGTAGCCAAGTAAGCCATTGGGATAGGTCTATACCAACGGTTTTCCAAAAACCGTTGGTATAGACCTATACCAACGGTTTTGGAAACCGTTGGTATAGGTAATATGAAATTTATACCAACGGTAATGGAACCGTTGGTATATAAATTCCAAAAATAAAACATCCGCTGGGATTTGATCCCAGGACCCCTTGTTTTATAATTGAACGACTCAACCACTAACCTAACATGACTTTTGTGATCATAATTACATAAATTTATATATGTATTCTCATAAATATTTAAAAATTTTATTTATATAATGTTCTCGGTACGATGGTCCGATAAAAAATGAAAGTACCTATACCAACGGTTTTTAAAACCGTTGGTATAGGTCTTTGGTTGTGATTTTCATTCTGCGAAGGATGTTGAATTTTGGCCCACTTTTCCCAACGGTTTGGCCGAACCATTGGGAAAAGTGGCATATTTGGGGACCTTTCCCAACGGTTTGGCCAAAACGTTGGGAGAAGTGGTATATTTGGGGACCTTTCCCAACAGTTTGGCCAAACTGTTGGGATAGGTCCACCTTTCCCAACGGTTTGTCCAAACCATTGGTAAAGGTGTCCAATTTGAGGGCCTTTCCCAACGGTTTTGCCAAACTGTTGGGATAGGTCTACCTTTCCCAATGGTTTGGCCAAACCGTTGGGAAAAGTGGGAAATTTGGGGGCCTTTCCCAAGGGTTTGGCTAAAACATTGGGAAAGGGGACCTATACCAACGGTTTTTGCAAAACGTTGGTATAGAAGCATTGTGAAAGATCTAATTTCCTGTAGTGTGCGGTCGTAAAATCTCACATGAGGCATCAAAGATAGGGAGAATGTTTTTCCTTGAAAACATTTAAGAAAACATGCACCACCCTAATCCTTTATAAAACAAACAATGGAATTAAAAAATAACAGAGGCGGGAGACTTTCAAGTTCATAAAACATCTTACATTGTTCCCCTTGCGATTCGCAAGACACCTTGAGACCCTAATGTCATGTCCACCTCATCTTGTGAAAGACCATCGGTGTATGACCCTCATCAGAAGAAGATAATCGATTAGGTCAAGGTGTCCTTTCAATCCCCATTCGTCTCCATAAGTAAAAACATATGGAATATTTCAAAAATTATCATAAATATACATATTACCATTATTGTTCATGCAATGTATCACCCAAATATAGAGTAATTTTCTTGAACATTACTCATAAAATCTCATAGGACCCCTGACCATTGTAAAACAAAAATAAAAAAATAAAAATAGGAGGTTGTGGGAGAATCTCAAGGTCATAAAATTCTTAGGGGACCCTAAGGATTTCCATTACACAGTCTTCAAGACCCCTTGGAAAGTTAGAACTAATTCCATGAATGCCCCTTGAAAATCTATCCTTGTCTCGTGGAATTTCCCTGACAGGTCACCTGAGAACATGCAAAGTCCTTTCAACAGGCACACAAATCTCACGATGAAACTCATACATATCAATTGGACAATGTGAAAGTATTATAGAATGTTAGTGAAAGTAAAAAAGTCCACATCAATAGAAAATAATACAATAAAGGATACATTGATAGGAGGGACTCATGGTAACTAGAAATCTAGCGATGCCCCTGAGGTGATCCCAGATAGAGTCTTGTGATGATGCGTTCTGTTGAATCCAGTTGGTAGATCAATCCTGGTGTCATGCGAGATATGTGGCATGAAGCGGTGAATAACTAGGGTGGAAAGGCTGATAAATTCCCCACCCCGTTATGAAAAATAGCCCTTGACTCTCAGAACTAAATGGGTTTTCACATTCAGACACATCAGTGCTATTGTATATTTCTTGGAATGACTGATACTATGACTGAATGACATTCACATCTGGTAAAGGTATTTATAACCTATGGTTAAACCAGGAAACATTAATAGACACTTCACATGATCACAAGTAAGTCACATAAAGGACTTATGGAAGTACACATGAAGAACATCCCACACATCTTCTAGATCACATGAAACTTAAAACAACCTAATATCAAAAAAAAATAAGGCACTCATGATAAAAGTGTGGAACAGAGACTAAGAAAATGGGATATTTATTTGAAAGGCATGTACAATCATCCTCATGTGATTTGTGTGAAACATCCAATACACATGAAAACATTGGTACATTCCATCCAGGCCTCGCGACACTACTTTGGTATACCATTGGGATCATGCGAAGTCTTTTGGACATGTCAAAAAAAGTCACATCATGCCCCATGGTCACACCATCCAAATCATGAGAATACCCTCGCTCTCATTTTCCATACCACATAACACCCATCAAATATGTCACCCAACTCATATGTACACTCTATTTTATGTAAGTTGAGTCTTGCAGTGGAACACGAACATGTCAACTGGCTCTCATGACGTCGTCTGGGCATGTAAACCAAGTTTCATAATATCCTCAAGACATGTGAAACCCTCTTAGACATGTCGCATTACCTCTCACGATACCCTCCATATGTTCTAACATCCTCTCATGATTACATCAGTGAATGTTAGATGGATCATGAGGCACCCTCTAATCATGTCAGCAAAGGTAATGTGGTGGCTTTCAAGGTCAACCAGTCAAGGTCTTGCAATTTCCTTCAGATGATTTAGTCCAGATTATTAGACAACCCTTTTACATGACAATGGAATCATGAGATTTTTCTGAGACATGTCTGGCAGAAATCCTCTAACATGTCGAGCAGGCAGTCAAGGCATGTTGAGTGGGAAACCAACTCACATGCAAGCAAGCTTGGTCCTTGATGTAAACCTCGTTGTGTAATCCTCGATCTAATAAACTATGATAACACAGATTCTTACTATAGCCAGGATACATAGGATGTCTTCATAAGCCTTGAGAACAATATTAATGTGTCTTAGGGGTAGTTCCAACATATAATTCCCACACCCATAAGCAATGAGAGTGGTTATTTTTCATCCCTTATTTCTCTCACCAATCACAACTCACATGGGATAAGCGTGTTTCAATGATCATTTCATTCACATCATAAACAACTAAAATTACATGGGAAACTTCATTGTGTAAGCTCGAATCCACTAAACTATGATGACTATGATTCATTCTATAATCAGGATATGTAGGTCACCTTCCTAAGTCCCAAGACCAAACTCAAATAGGCATCAACATTAGTATAGTCCATTTCATGTCTCCAAAATTTCAGCCATTATAATCCAATCATTCCCATAGTATGAGCATTGTACTTTACCCCTCACCAAACTGAGAAACCACAACCAAAAAACTCTTATTCCTGTAATAATATAGATACATAAGATGCCTCCCTAAGGCTCGAGCACCATATTAAAATCTCAATGTGTAGTCCTGGCACATAATCCTTACACCCATATGTAGTGAGAATTATTTCACAATATCATTTGCTTCTCACATCAATCATAGCTCAAATGGGATTAGGGAGGTATAATGATAATATCATTGGCACCAAGAATCTCCACCAACCAATGAAATATCAACATGTAATCCCTAATGAGTGGAATGATATAGACCTCATTCATTTAAGTACATATACCTTGGGCCAAATATTAATGGCATCATCGAACAATGATAACTATGATTCCTACCGTAACCAAGATACTTAAGATGTATCCTTGAGACCCAAGCTCAAATATCTGACAACTAGCTTCCCACACATATGTCCACTTTTCATTATGTTAAACTAAATAGGTTTAATGAACTATGTGGGTTTTTATTCCAATAATAACTAGGATACATAGGATGCCTCTTAATGGCTCAATATACTCCTCGAAACATTAAAATACTACACGCATGGAATAAAATTACAAAGAATATTTTCATGAAGATTTTTTTTATAATGAATTAACTCATTACCGATAAATGGATGAATAACCTCACATGTATACGTATGGATTCAATAACGAGATTCCCCCTTTAGTTTTTTTAATGAAGGATATTTAACCTATATTTATTTTTTTAGGATAACTGGTATCTTATCGGAACGAGTAAGAGGTTATAAAACATGTCTTAAATCTGTAAGAGTGTCTTGGAGTATGAAAAAATTCCCTACAAAAGGGTTTTATGAGTCTGAACTCCTATCCTCTCAACCAGTGTAAATCCATAAGTGTCATTGGGTTAGAATCCCCAATTGACCACCTTCCTTTGGAAACCAGTTCTATACCCAGTTATGGATGAGGGAACCATTGGGAGTTTAAGTTAATAATGACAATGGAAAACCAATGTTTATGATTATTAACGAAATTAACCCCCCCCCCCCCCACAATCAATTGTCGGACCATGATATACACACACCAAGGTCGCCTCTTACCCATTGAAACAATCACTCATACAAACATTTAAGTACCCTAATCATATATTATCACAAATATAATAATATTTCCTAGAAATAAAATAAATCCCCATAAAACCAAAAAAAACATATATTATTCAAAAAGTTAATTGAATATTTATTCCTCAAATTAAATCCCATGGTTATCTATAATATATGTCTAAAAATGTTTATATTCCCTTTTATCCTAATTAACCATATTATCAACAAAGATCATATTAAACGTAAACATTATCTATAGGATTTAACTAATTTCTAAAAAAATATAAGATCATTCTTCCTCAAATAAAATTTCAACTAAAATAGATACTAAACCTAAGGGTTTTATTCTATATATGTCTTTGAAAATATCATTAATCGTCTCAAAGTACTATAACATATATCCTCAAAAAGCGTATTAATTCATCTAATCATATGAACAACCTTAGAATAATTAACCCATGACATGTTAGGTTTATCCCATATCATTATAAAAAATAATAGGATACCATGGTTTCTATCTTTTTATTCATCATAATGGTTCATAAAGAAAAAAATCAGTAATCCAAGCATATCTCTTGAGAGTTTCTATCCATATTTGTAGTCTTAGAACCACACACAGTGAACCAATGATGGTTGATTTAATACCCAGTATTTGGATTTACTTCCTATGATACCAACCAGAATATTTTTATATCTAGTATCCTAGTATTGATGGTTAATTTTTTACATTGAAACTCGATAGGAATAATCATATTCAAAAGTATTGATTAGTATAGTAGTTTTTTAAACTAAGATCCATACATGAACCTAGAATTATAGTTGAAAACATAAAATACAATATATTATTTTCATTTTGATATTCATTGTTAACAGTAGAATATCTTTACTTTTCAATCATAATACACTTCTTGGCATCCTAATGAAAGGAAACATATAAAAAGGGTGATCTTAGATTCTCAACATGGGAATACAAACTATGAAATATATCACATAATAAATAAGGCACGAATAATTTGTTAAAAATAAGTTTTAATCAATTAATGTCATATAAATAATCACATTGTCTTAAAAATTATCCTTGGATGACATGATTATTAATATATAAACAAATTAATCAATAAATAGTTTCATAATAATGTAATTCATATTTTTTAAATCCTTAATCATATTATAGAGTCCTTGTGCCATGACATCTTACATAAATGTGTAAGGCCTTTTCCAAATACCTGGACCATTTTTACTCATGATACATACCAATTAATTTGGGTATTATATAATTTTCTGCAACACATATTAATTAACAAGTAAAATGAATTCATCATATTAATTAATAATAAAACATAATCTACATTTCTTAATAATCAATAATTATCCTAATTTGAAGAACAAGAATGAATTATTTCAATTATTTCCCTCGGAGAACTAATCATAATCGATAAATTGAAATATTTTTTATGGTATCACTAGATTATATCCTCATTAATATATAAGATTCATTAAATTATGTTCATATAGATAAAAATATATTTAACAGATCACCCGAAAATTTCACGAGGAATATTCACTTTTCCTTTTGGAATCATTTATTTAAAATTAAAAAAATTAAAAAAATAAAGAAAAAATTTATTTTTAAGAAACCATGAAATATTATAAAGGATTTATCAAAGAAAGGATTAGTCGGAAGTTTGGTAAAATTCATTAATGATGTGTACTTTAAAATAATGATTGCATTAAAACCTTCAATAAAACATTCCTCATTTGGAAAACGAGAAGATGACTCCTTTTAAATATTTTTATAAAAATAAAATAATGGATAAAAAAGACTTGACTAAATCATTTGGATAATATTAATAACATTATTGAAAATCATTTTAAGAAAATATAGACATGAAATACAAAGGCTACCCGGAAAAAGAAAACTGCTGACATTTTCCCTCAAAAATAATTGTTCAAACATTTTAGTACATAGAAATAGAAAAATGATATGAAGGATTATGATTTTCAGAAATAACCATATAAAACTAAAATATATGGGGATTAAGATTTAAAAATCATATAATTTCCCCATTTGAAACCATAAAAAAACAATCTTGAAATTGGATGATATTGGGAAATAAACCCTTACGACTTTGGTACATTTAAATAAAAATCCCTCAAATTGAATATTATTAATTTTAACATTAAATAAACATAATTCAGAATTATTCATCATATAAAATGTAAAATGGGTACTCCATAAACCTCATAAAGATAAATAGGTGCATAGTATAAAACATATCTCAATGAAAGAATATTGAGATGAATAAATATTTCCTCAGATATAACCTACACTGTAAGTGATTTTAACCACATTTATGACAAATTTATGTTTATTATAATTCTATAGAAAAATTATATTCCTAATTTAATATATTATATGTTCCACTTCTAATATTTCTACACCAGTTTATTAATAATTATTTATTAAAATAGTTGTTCCTGAGTTTTAACTATTCCCTTTTCCTTATAAGTATCGGTTGGGTGGCTTCCTTCATTGCTTATTTCTCATGGTTCCATCATTCATTGAGGGAAAGGGAAAATATGGAATTAATAAAAATATTTGAGCATAATAAATTTATTTGTATGTGTAAGAGGAACCCAATTGAAATAATTTCTAAGATAAGATAGGTTATTCTTGAAATATTGTCAACCAATAATAGTTTAATGAAATAATATAATGAGAAAATTATAAGGAAATTCCCATCATAATAATATTTTAATTATAAACAAAATAATATTTCATATTCATTCACATATTCTTTTTATCTATATATGAACTTATAACTAAAATTTAAAATCTTGATAGTGACATTTTTTATTTTTATTTACTAAAAATATTATATAGGTTATTATCAAAGAAAAAAAAGGATCTAAGTGGCTATAAATTTGAATCATGGATGATTATGGATGAAATAAAATAATAAAATAGTTTAAAGTAAAGTTTTATATAGATTTTAAGTCCTTTTCACATTAGTTGTAACATTATGTAACCTAATTTACACATCACTCTGTTTATAACTATTTGTTATACTGACTATCAATAATGAAGAATAATTAAAATTTTCTCGTTATTAAATGTGAAAATTATAATAAAAAATATGGAACTAATTTTTTAATATTAAATCCCTATAAATGGAAAAAATTAATTTAATACAAAATCTCAAAAACACAATGAATAACAGTTTTATGAAAAATACCTTTTTCAGTTCTAAAGGAGTTATTATACCATGATCAAGTATAAATTAATAAAAATGGTAAAAATTCAATTATTATAAAAATAAGAACTGAATTACATTTAATAAACAATAAAAATCAAAATAACTCTTTGAAAATAAATTAAATTAAATTAAATTCTTCATTAAAAATCGGTATTTCATTATTCACCATAAAATCATCTTTTTCATACAATTTAAAAAAATACCCTACTATAATTATGATATTAATATTTCTAAAGTGGTATTATTTTTATGGAATTAAATTTCTGAATGTTTTATATATTAGTTATTATATACAGGAAAACAAATCTATGAAAACTATTTTTGAAGAAAACATACTTTTGAAGTATAAAATGATTTTACTGAAAATTGAGTAATCATTTCATATGAATCAATACATTTGTATTTAATATGACCATTATATATTTTTTATAAGGTGTTTACAAATATTCATTCCCTTTAATTCAATATCTATGATTTGATGGTCATGTTAAATGATAATATTCTTATAGTATATTGTAATTTTTTTATATCTCAGTGTTTTGTGTTAAGAAAGCTATTAGGAATAATATTATTTTAAAATGAATTTTTATCTTTTTACACATATCATGATTCATAGATTAGGAATGATTTTTATTCATATAAAAAATAATTTTCATTCCAAGTCCTAGATCATTTTGTTTTTCAAAAAGATAATCATTGAATTGTTTGTCAGATTCAATGTTAAAATTGTTCCTTCGAGTTCCATCCATTGACTAAGACAAGAAATTAAATTGTGATAAACATTATTGATGGTTAGAAATAATATAATTATTGAAAAATAATTTAAAGAGTGTCTAAATCATGACACATTATTTTAAACCCATGACACTATCAGTGTAACCTAGGTCATCCATGGTCATCATCTCTTCAAATCCTTTATAGTGATTCATAATGAAAATGTGAATTAACCCAATAATATACCCAGGGAGAATTTATATAGGAAAATAGTCTTATACCCACTAATCATGCACTAATGATGATCTAGTTGATACAAAATCCAAACCATGAAAATTTGTTACTCCTTTTTTCATCTGTGTCACAACCACATCAACTTTCTAGTATAAATAAACGGATTTAATTTCTATGAAAACCACAATCCATTATTTAGCATAACATAGGATCCTATCCTATAATTTTTATTATCATAATGGTTCCCAATTTTATTTTCACATCCATGTTTCCAAAACTAACTAAACCTATCTCTAAAAATAAATAAGGCATTCCATGCATCTCATAAATAAATATTGCATCTTATTAGATGAATATTAATTTTATATCCTTAAAATACATTCCCTATCCATAACGATTTAGTGTCTTTAAAAACATGGATTCTTAAACAAAGGGTACATAAAATATATTTATCATATCCCACTAATATCTTTACAAGTATCACCCTTATTGGACGTTTCATATTTAAAAACATTTTTAATATCCTAGGGAAAATAAAATATAATAAAGGGTGATATCAAATCCTTAGTAAGAGTGAAGAATGGAGAAATAAATTAATGAGATATATGTAAAAATTTCATGAGAATAAAGAGATAATAAGGTGATCTTAACATATGAAATTCATACCAAACAGTCCATATATCCCAATCAGAAGTCATGTCAAAAATATTTGTAGTTCATAAGACATGAATAATAAATTAAGAAAAGAACATGATCCCTGAGATTATAATATTAGCATAATATTATTTCATAATGTAGTGGAATAAAGTGTGAAATAATCATAATAATATAAATTTCATTTCAATGCTTCCAACCAAGACATTAATCACATGTTAGGCATACGTTAACCACCCATGTACCAACTCCAGGCATGGGATAGCCTCATGTGTACCCTCTTTTTCTCTTTTTATAATCCCACATATACCCTATTTTTGTATTTATTTAGCCTCATGTGTGCCCTATTTTTATTTTCTGATAACCTCATATATACATTTTCAGCACAGAAAACAATAAAATTTACCCAATGAAATGGAGGGATATAATAGACCCACCCATAACATAATCATAATATATTCATATGTGTTCCACAATATCATTAAAACATTTTTAATTTCACAATAGCAAATTCCATGGAAAAGAAAAATGTAATTATCGCAACCCAAGTAGCCCAAAGTCAGTGCCTTACTTTATTACATTGGTTTGATTAAAAGGAATCACATCCCAAAGGAAAAAATATTTTAGTATCATTGGAAAACAAAATACATACACAATTGTTAAATTACATCATAAAATTAAGTAAAACATAGTAAATCAATTGGAAAACCCCAAAAACTTATAGATAATCCTTAAAAGTCAATAATAATGTATATCTTCACATCCCAGAGAAAAATAAAACATAAAAAGGGGTGATCTAATATTCTTAGTAAGGGTGATAATTTATCAGAATCTAAAAATAAACCATAAGTAATGTTGAATAACCAAAAACAGTTTTGATTAAAACAAAAACAAGAGCATAACATTTAAGGAATAAAAACTGATTAAATAAATCCATATAAATGATCATAAGAAAATTAAACATAACCATGGATATTATACTAGTTTAATTATCTAATTTAATATCATATAATAATCTGATAATGAGGTAATTCATTATGTGGGAGATCATAAACATATAGTCAAGGCTTTAGCCAAGACACCATACATAATCTGGCAAGATGTTACACCATACCAAAACTAGTTTGTCTCATGAGACCTATCGATGTACTTAGGGGACATATTAGGCCCCACATAACACTTACAGATTCCAATGTATTTTTCATATTAATGGGGTGAAACATAATCAAAATATATATTCATTTTGAAACTAACATATGAAATGTAAATAACTTTCCCCAATCAGTAAACACAATCACTCACCATTCTAAGTAATATGGAGAATGGTATCAAGATAGCTCATCTATAGGAAAACTAACCATAAACTATTAAATAAAAATGGTAGATGATATCATAAAATATTAATCGCATTTAAACATAAGAATCTACATGGGTGTTTAAATAGTGTAAAATACTCTTTTAAAATTATTGAGGAATTTTTAAGAGAAATAATCTTTATAATTTGTAAAGAAGGTTTAATTTGAAAAAATATTTGAATAAAACAAAAAATTAAATAAGATATTTTCTCCTGAAAAAATTATTGATTTTAGAAAAAAAAAATGGTATCTTAAAACATATTATAGATGGTACATTAAAATGGGTAAGAAATCTAGATGTTCCCATTAAACATGGTAGCCTATTGGGAAGGATTAAGAATGGAACCTTTTTAAAACATGTAATTATCATAAATGAAAAAAGAAATAATTAGGATGGAATGTATTCACATAATCTAGATGAAGTATATAAAAATAATTAATAATCACATTTGTCTATGTAAGATGAAATCATAACTTGAATGAATAATGATGGTTTAGGAAGAAAACCATTAACTAATGTCTAAATGTGGTCTGCACTTGACTCCAATGTCTTAGAAAATAAAATTAAGTGTATTGATTAATTCATAACCTTTTATAAATTTATGTGATTTATTATAATTTTATTATGTTTTTATGAACTTTTTGATTAGTTATAATGTTTAATTTCATCGTTTGGGAGTATTCATTTTCTTGGTTTCCTTGATCACTTCACTTGTTTATAAGTAATGAATTTCATATAAAATGGGTATAATTCTCAAAAATTGTAATTATATGTTATTAATGAACATAAAAAATTTTAAATGGTTATATATATAATTTTTTTATATAGTATGAGTATGCAACATTATATAACATGTTAATTATATTCATTTAGATTCATTTAAGTGGTTCTATATTACAACAAAATCATTTTTTTATACTTTAGTATTATGTAAATATGTTACATATAGAAAATATAAAGGGTTATAATAAAAGATTTAAAATATGTTTAAACGATTAAAATTGTTTAATAAACATCCTTGAATATGGTAAAATAAAATAAATTTGGTCAGCCCTGAAGGTGATGAAATAACACCTGACATACAACATTTCCATTTTGTGAATAATAGGGGGAGGAGAATGAGATTGATGATTGATTATTCAATTATCATAATAAAATTAAATTATATTTAACTTAATATATCCATCGTTCTATTTAGATTATGGGAGGTAAGTAAATAATAATAAAATTAAATTAAATTAAATTAAATTAAAATGAAAAGGAAGATGATTTTACCTCTTGAAAACTCCTCCATGAGAACCTCCTTAAGGGAATTGGTTTTGTTCTTTCGTTAAGTCCAAGTGATCATGGATGTGGGGAAAGAACTTGGAATGAGTATTGGGAAGAAATTAGACAAGTATGAAATCTTGGAAGGAGTGAGGAGAAGAGGTGGTGAGGGGTGGTATTTATTGTGGAGGAGAAGGGTGATTTTTGAATATTTTATACATTTGTTTATTATTTTAGCTCAAGATTATGAATATATTGGGAATTAATATCAAGTATATTAAAATTATGAAGTAAAGTTTGATATAATGGTTCTTACATCAGTGGTAAATCAATAAATCGTTTATTAAACTTATAATGTATTTATATCAAAAAAATTTATATTTTACTATTCACCAACAATTCAAGTATTTTAGAAAAAACCCAAAAAATCACCATAAACTTTTTTCAATGTGTAGATTTCCAAAATGAACTTTATTATAAAAAATAATTTTATAAATACGAAAAATCTTATTTTTAATTAAAATAATTATTTACCCATAATATTCAGTTTTTAAAATTATAAATGATTTTATAACACTTTCAAAAATTAACTGAAGTCGCATAAAATTATTCTGTAATCAAAAATAAAAAAAATATTAATTGATGAATACATTTTTTAAAAATTAATATTCTTTTAAATTATTTTATTAATTATAAAATTTTAGTTAAATCTTTATGAATCAAACAAATACAAGCACTTAATTATTAATTTTTAAAGTATTAATTTACTTACATTATGATATAATTAAATCATAATTTCATTTATAAGATGCCATAATATTATTTATACATTCATGGGTGAGGTTACTATTCATTTTGCTAGTTTACTATTCATATGGTCCAAATTTCTATCCGAATGGTCGAGTTACTATTTCATTTGTATAAGTTTTTTAACTTCTAGAAATGCCAATAATTTCATTCATTATTTACATATAAAGTTTGTTTTATACACTATAAGTAGTCTTTTGTGATCTATATTATATGAAATATACAAAAGAAGGGAAATCTCATTGATAGAATTTTGGTTTGTTACATTATCCCCTCCTATAAAAAAATTTCTTCAAATTTTTTAGAATGGAACCACATAAAAAGATTTGGGTAGTACTTCATCATATGATTTTATGGTTACCATTTCACCTATTCAATTTTATTATTTATCCAAAGTACCTTTAATAGATAGGTCATTTGATTCCTCAAGACCTATTCTTTAGTGGCTAGAATCTGGATAGGCTCTTTATAGTAAAATAAAATAGGTTCCAATTCTAATTCATCATATATGAGAACAGGTGTTGGGTTTAGCATGTACTTTCACAAAGAGATGTGGAAGAAATTGTGATCTTTGGAAAGGATTTAAAAAATTTCAAAATAATAACACACAACTCCAATTATCTCTAGAATTTCAAAACAACCAATGTACCTAGGACTTTGTTTCTCTTTCTCTCCAAATCTTATAACACACTTCCATGGATATACTTTCAATAAAATGTGATCTCCCACTAGAAAATCCAAATCCTTATATCAATTAACGTAATATATGCCCTTTTTCTTAATTTCATATTATTTTATATGAGTTTGAATAGTATTTACCTTTTTTTGTTTCCTCTACATGATCTAGGCTTAGAAGCTTCCTTGCACCAACATTATCCCAACATGTTGGTGTACGACATCTATTTTCATAAAATGAATCATGTGGTGCCATTTGAATTCTTTAATGGAAAATATTATTCTAGGAAAACACTACCAAATGTAACTATGGATATCACATACCTTGAAATTCAAGTGAGCATGATTTCAATATTACCACTAATGTTTGGATCACGCTTTTTGACTGACCACCAGATTGAGGGTGATAAGCAGTACTCAAATAAACCTCAATATCAAAAGATTTATGAAAACATTTTCAGAATTTAATTATAAATAATGGATCACTATTATACAAAATTGAGATAGGTGATCCAAGAATTATTACAACTTCATTAATATAGAGTCATTCAAGGAACTCCAGTGAAAAATCCTCCTTAATAGCAAGGAAATGTGCAAATTTGGTAAGTCGATCAACAATAACCCATATTTCATAATTATTTCTTGGTGTTTTTGGTAATCCATTAATTAATTCCATAGTTATTTCATCTCATTTCCATGTATGAATAAGAATGGGTTAAATGAAACCTCTAAGAGGTCTTGTTTTAGCCTTCACCTATTGAAAAACTTTGAATCTTGATACATAATGAGCAATTTCCCACTACATTTTGTCCCACTAGATATGTTCTTTCATATATCTATACATTTTAGTTCTACCATGGTATATAGAAAAATTGTTGTTATGGGAAACATCCAATAAATCCTTTTTTTGGATCAGGTACAGAGGGAACACATAGCCTCCTAAAAAATTTCAGAGTTCCATCCTCACACACGAAGTTTGGAAACTTCCCAACATTCAAAAATTCAATTTTCTTTTCAATATTCTCTTAATCACGCATATAAATTTTCACTCTTTCTAATAAATATGGTTGTGAAACTAGATGAAAAAGTAATGATGTTTCGGCTTCCTTTATAATTCCCATATCCATCTTTTCAAGATGCATGAACACGGGATCCTCTCTAATACTCATTTGGTTTAGAACTCCATGATCTTGCCTACTCAATTCATTTTCTACCTTATTCGCATTTTCTGGGGGGTTGTGTATTGAAAACTTTTAATCCATGAGTAGTTTGATCATTCTCTTTTTCCTCATGTTGAGTTCTTTCAATGAAAAGTTATATTTTAAACTCTTTTGATCTGTATATATGTCAAATATTTCACCATAGAGATAGTTTATCAATTTTTTCAGATAAAATATTACAGTTGTTAACTCCATATCATGAGTTGTATAGTTATGTACATGAATTTCTAACTACCTTGATGGATAGGCAACAATTCTACCATTTTTCATAAGGATTCACATATGTCCTTTCTTTTATGCATCACTATAAATTATAAATCTTCCATTTCTTGATGGTAGATTCATGATCGAAGATTTCACAAATCTCAACTTCAATTATTCAAAACATTATTCACACTCATTTTCTCATATGAACTTACCCCCTTTGGGAGTAATATTTATTAATTTATTTGTTAATCAAGAAAAGTTGTAAATGAAATTATGATAATAACCTATTAAACCAATAAAACTATTTACCTCGATTGTGTCCATTGGTGTAGACCATTCCTGAACTGCCTTTATCTTCATTTGATCAACTAACATTCCATCCATTGAGACACTATATCCAAGGAAATAAATTTATTGAAACCAATATTCACACTTCCTAGAAATTTTATATAATTAATTTATTCTAAATGTCTTCAGAACTATCTACAAGTGATTCTCATATTCTTCATATCTTTTGGATTATACCAAGAAATCATCTGTAAAAACCACAAAAACTCATCAAGATAATCCTTAAAAACACTATTCATTTGATCTATGAAAATCGATGTTGAATTTGTTAGTCCAAATAGCATTACTATAAATTCATAATGCCCATAACTATTGTGAAGTTATAACTTGTGAATATCTTCCTTCCTAACACGCAATAGATGATATCTATATCTAAGTTCAATCATCAAAAAGTATTAAGCTCTATGAAGTTTATAAAATAAATCATCAATTATAGGATGGTGTAATTTTATTTTATTGTAATAGAATTTATTTCTCTATAGTCATGCATATTCTCATGGGTCCATATTTCTTCTTAACAAAGAGAATAGGGGATCCCCATAGAGAAACACTATGGTGAATAAATCCTTTATTGCTCAATTCCTATACTTGTTTCTTCTGCTCCACTAATTCCACTAGGCCCATTTTATATGTATTATATGATATAGTTCTTGAAACATAAATTAAATCAATAGAAAACAAAATTACTTGATATGGAGAATGTTCAAGTAAAGCCTCTAGAAATACATCAACATATTCTTGCAAAATAGGTACATACTCAATTTTATGATTTTATTCATCACCCATTGATAATGTATTTTCTTTCTCCATAAGAATTCAATTCATTAGAGATAATATGGTGGATCTGGATAAGATTTACCTTATGAGTTTTCAACCATAAAGATAAGGTTTTCTATATCTTTCCCAAAAATTGTAATATCCTTCTTCCTGAAATAGATATTTGCATCATAATTTTAAATCCAACCCATACCAATAATTATATCAAATTATATCATTGGTATGATGATATGGTCTGTAACTAAATCTTATTATGTTTCATAAAATGTAATGATTGACACATGTTTATTGTAATGATACTTCCCTTAGGATTTTTGACTCACAAATATTTTATTAAATAAAATTGTAAATTTCTATTTTTCTAGGAATACTGAGAAGGTATAGAAGAATGTGATGAAATTAAATCAAATAAATCATTGGATAAGTTTTAGGAAATGATTAAAGAACCTGCCTTCAAATCATTATAAACTTCAAACTCAGTTGTTGTGACTGTATAAGCTTGGCCTTGTTCCATTTTCCTTCTTTAGGGAAATTTTCCTTGACGTCAAAGAAATTCATGTTCATAATTTCCCATATATTTAAAGGTATAGAATTGAACATTTATATATTATTTATTTCACTTATTATCATGGGATTGGTGGAATTTTTATGCACACTAGCAATAGACTCTCATTCCCTTCAGACATGTACTAGGGTGTTTCTTCAAAAAATTATTGGTGGGTAAAAAGTCAACTCCTCCTTTCCTACAAATTTATTTATTTTCGTTTCAATATATTTTGACAACCCTCTTATTTTTTGTCTTTACTTTGAATTCATATGACTTTTAGAATACTTTTTATTTCTTGATAGCACATGAGACGTTTTCTTTATATGATGATAAATTTTTGGAGACCAATTCCCTTCAGATGAATGGTTTTAAACCATAAAATTATAAATCAATATTTCTCTTTGGATTAAATATAGAGTATATGATATTCAATGCTAACCTTGTAATGTTGGATTCATACATCTCAACGTTTTCATCATCTTTCTGTATTAGACTCAAGAATTTCCACTCCACATTCACTCACTGTTCACATGGAAAATATATTTCTAGGAAATTTTCCTTAAAATTCATCCATTCCATATTTGTGATATTTTCCCCCACCTTTGTGTTTTGAATTAGTGACCACAATCGATCCCTATATCCCAATAGATGATAAAATTCCCTGACAACCATCTCCCCTTCATTACTTCCCAAAGTGAGAAATATCTTCTCAAAGGATATTATCCACCACTCCTATACGAATGGTTTGTATAATGATTGAATATTGGAGAATGTTTTCACATAAATTGGTCTAACATTACTCCTCCACATTGTGATTTTGGAATCATTATAAAGGAAAGGTTATTATTCATAACCTAAGTCAACTATCCTAATATAGTTATAAGTTTCTCAACAACATTCACATATATAACACATACATCATTATCTTTCATTAAATGAAAATCCCAACATGGGATATGTGGGTTGATTCGATTTCTATTCCTTCCCATAGAATCCATTTCTAAATAATAAAATACATTGGATTAGGTTATGAATCATATTTTATAATCTCCAACTAGTAAAAAACATATGATAAATTGAAATTCTATGAAAAGCTATTCTCATAATCATAAACATGGTTCATATGGGGTAATATTTAATTTCAAATCCTTCATATTAGTTTTTAAATAAAATGTGACTTATCCTATGAATATTCCACAAGAGTGTCAAACCAGATGCATATTAAGGTCCATTTCCATGTATCAGGTTATCCTAAGTTGGGATCGGGACACCTTTTCGGAGTAGTTACGCCTAGGTATATAAGTTCCACAACTACATCCATTTTTAGCATCCATATTGGTATGTATTTCTGTGAATTTATATAATTTATTACTTACAAAAATTAAAGGATTTTACTCTTTCTTGCCCTTAAAGAAAATCATAGGGTTATGTTCACTAATCTAGTTTCCAAGGATTCTACTAAACTTTCTCTGATACCAAATATAAGGACCCCACACTAGTTGATTAGATTTAGTTACATGATTTATTACATTGGTATGAATATAATGAATCACATCCTGAATTAATGAACACTTTATTAGCTTTGTAAAACTATATACATACATAATTGTTACAATAAAACACAAAATGAAGTACACGAAATTTACTCTATTGAAAACACCCATATACTTCTATATTTTCCATTCAAGTTAATCATAATATATATCTTTGTATCCTAGGGAAAAAACACAAGAATGGGGTGATATAAAATTATTAGTAAATTCAAGAATTTATCAGAATCTAAAAATAATCCATAAGGCAAGGTGAATAATTAAAAACACTTTCTATTGAAAAAAACATGAGCATAACATGGAAGGAATAAAAATGATTAAATAAATCCATATAAATGATCATTAGAGAATGAAACTTAACCATGGATTTTCTTTTATTCATTTAATCACATGAAATATCAAATAAAAATCTCATTATAATGGAATGAATAATTCCAGACATCATAAGCATACTATCAAGGCTTTGTCCAAGACATTATACATAATCAGATAAAATGTTAGCCCATACCAAAACTAGTATGTCTCATAAGGCCGATTGATGCACCGTGTGGCTATAGAGTACCCCAAACATTAATTAATAAATCTAAACAATTACTCATATTAAATGGGGGAAACATAATAATCATATACATTAGTTTTGAACCTAACATATGAAATGTAAATGAATTTCCACAATCAGTAAACATAATCACTAACAATTCAAAGTAATATGGTGAATGGTATTAAGATATCAAATACATATTCAAAATATTCATAAAACATTCAATATAGTTTGAAATATTATATATTAAAATAATAATCCCATTTAAACAAAGAATTTACATGGGTGCTGAAATAGATGAAAAATACTCTTATAAAATTATCTTGGAATTCTTGAGAGAAATACTCATTTTACATTGCAAATAAGATTTATTTTTTGTAAAAATATATGCATAAAAAATGAAATTAACTATGATTGGTATTCATGAATAATGTATTGATTTTTTATAAATAATTATTTCTTAAAATATATTATATATGGTGCTTTAAAATCGGTAAGAAATCAAGATGTTCCCTTTAATCGGACTTGCGTAATGAGAATGATTGAGAAGGGGTCCTTTGTAAAAAATGTAATTATCAAAAAAGAAGATGAAATTATGTGGTTTTAATGTATACACATAATATATAAGATTTATATAAAAATAATTAATAATCTTATTGGTGTATATGTGAATAAATCATAACCTTAATAAATAATGAATGTTCGGGAAGAAAACCCTTACCTTTTATCTGAATTTTTTATGTACTTGAATTTAATGTCTTGGATAATCATATTCAATATATTAATTAATTATTTACAAAACATTTATACATTTTTTATATTTAGTATAATTTTATTGTGAATTTTACGCCCATTTTTATGAGTTATAGTGTTTAATTTCATCATTTGGGAGCATTCATTTTCTTGGTTTCCTTGATCGGTTTTCTTGTTTATGATTAGTGAAGTTCATTATAAATGGGTATAATTCTCCAAAATTATAATTATACGTTATTGATGAACATAAATAATTTTAAATGGTTATATATATCATATTTATATATATAATGTGGATGAATCGTTACATAACTTGTTAATGATATTTGTTTAGATTAATTTAAGCGGTTTTAGATCACACTGAACTCATTCTATTATCATTTAGTATTACGTAAATATGTTACATCCAAAACATAAAATGGTTTATTGTATAAATTTTACAATATGTTCTAACCATTAAATTGTCTCTTTATCAGCATTAAATATAGTGAAATAAAATCAAAACATTTTATCCTTGAAGGTGATTAAAAAACACCTCACAAAAAATGATTCTATTTTTTGAATAAAAGGGTTAGGTTAAGGGGATTGATGATGGATTATTACATTATCATAATAAAATTAAAATATATGTAATTTCGTGGATTTGTCATTATATTTTTATAAAGGTAGGTGAGGAAATAATAATAAAATAAAATATCTAGAAATGAAATTAAAAGGAAAAGGAGGAGGATTTTACCTCTTGAATACTCGTCCTTGGGAACCTCCATAAGGGAATTGGTTATTTTCTTTTATTAAGACCAAGAGATCCTATAAATGGGAAAGGTAATTGGGAATATTTTTGCGAATAAATTTCTAAATGCTCAAAGATTATAAGGTGTGATGAGAATAGGTGGTGATGGGTGGTATTTATAGTGGAGGAGAGAAGTGATTTTTGAATATTTTATTCATTTGTTTTTTATTTTTTCTCAAAACTATTAATATTTTTGAGAATTATAACACAATATTTTAAAATAATTTAGGTGAGTTCTAGATAATTATTCTTACATCAGTGATGACTCAAAGAATAGTGTATTTAACTTATCAAGTATTCATACCATATTTTACTATTCAAAAGAAATTCATGTATTTTAAAAAAATCCAAAAAAAATTGCCTAAAAATTTTTCAATGTGTATAATCAAAAAATGTACTCACTTTCTTAAAATAATTTTATAAATATGCAAAATTTTATTTCTAATAAAAATTATTAGTTACTCAATAATTACAGTTTAAAATTATAACTAATTTTATAACGCTCTAAAAAAATTAATAATGTCTCATAAAATTATCCTATAACCATAATTAAAAAAATTATTGGTTAATTAATACATTTTCTGAACATATATTTTCTCTTTCAAAAATTTTATTGAATATAAAATTGTAATAATATATTTATGAATCAAAAAAATACCATCACTTAATTAATAATTTTTAAAATATTCATTTACATGCACTACGTTTTAATTATATCATAATTTAAATTATACGATTCCTAAATTTTATTTATTCTTTCATGGGTGAGGTTATAATCCTTTGGCTGGATTACTATTCATTAGGCTCATATTACTGTTCCTAAGTTCAAGTTAATATTTCATCTGTATAAGTTTCTTAACATCAATAAATAACTATTATTTAATTCATTGTTCATATATACAGTTTATATTTTATTATATAAGTTATTTTATGTGATCTACACTATATTAAATAAACCTAACTAAGGAAATCTCATTGATAGAGTTTTGGTTCGTTACAAAAAATGGGTTTCATCAAAATTTCATTTTCATAACCATAAACCATACAAAGACTCAATAAAGATGGTAACAAATAATCATATCCCCATTGAAACATAAGTAACATAAAAGAATGTTATCATAGATGAAAAGTGCCTTTAAAATATAACTGGAATATTTTTTTGATGAAAACTACTATTTTCGTTATGAAATAAATTATAATAAATATAAAAGTATCAAAAATATTTTGTAAAATTATCCATTGAATATAACCATTGAAACATTTAAAATAATATTCAAATAAATTATTAGTTATAATGGTAGAAAAATTCATTCATACAGTGTATGCTAAAAAATAAATTTTTTTAATTTTTTTTAAAAACTAAAAGTACCTCGTTTAAAAAATTCAGAGGAGGTTACTGATAAAAAAATTATATAATGTTAAAATGCGATAAAATAAATTTATATAATCATTAGATAATTTAAAAATCTATCATGAAAAAAAATTAAATATATATATATATATATATATATATTAAAGATATTCTTGATCAAGAGGAAATAAGATTGGATTTTCTCAAAAATATTATTATTTTATCATAAGTAATTAAAGAGTGGTAAAATGAAATTAAAACATTTAATATTCAGAAATAAATATAATATAACAAAATAAATAATATTCATGGGATATTGATCATAAAATTTCATCATTAGAAATTTCACCATGAACAATTCTGGTAAAAAAATGTTATTATAACAAAAATCACTTAGATAGAGTATCATCTTGTTTTATAACTATTAGAATATATAATATAATAAATATAAATATATTATAAATATATTATATAACCATAATAATAAATATTATACCATATGTTATTTACTTATAACATCTTAGCACCTGTTTATTAACAATTCTTTATTAAAATCACTATCTGGGGAGATAAATAATTCATTTTTCATGCATAATTTATTTTTAAATCCATAATACTTCTACATTGATCATGGTATAAACACATTCATCGTTTTAATCATGTAATTTATATCATATTTAAAAATTATATACACTTTCATATCAATTCATATAAAGAGGTGAATAAAAATGAATTACTTCTCTTTGTGGAGACCGATGTCCGTACATACGCATGAGTGATGCTTCCACTTTTTGATAGATGGAATGAAATAAAAGAAAATAATAATTAAAATTTAAATAAAAATATTAATATCCTAAATAATATATATATAACACATTATTATAATTATCAATCTGAAGTATTGATGAAAAAGAAAACACATCACTTCGTGGTGATGGTAGACGACACCTAAAAATGAGTGATGTTTTCACCTCTAATAAGATGGAAATGATGTGGATAATGGATTCTACATAATAATAACTAAAATTATTAAATTTTTATACTAAATTATTTATTTTATAATTTATATCTTGTATTTAGATGGGGAAGAAGAATAAATAAAATTTTGTGTATCGGGTTAAGAATTATGCCTATTTATTGAGAAACCTCATTTGGCATACAGGTTATGTTTTGGAAGGATTTTATTTTGGATAGAATATATTCTATAATATATGTTTGAGGAATCTATAAAAATTTTAGGTTATTTTTTATTGTATCTAGATGGATCAAAATTTGTGAATAAGGTAGAAGAAGAGGCACCCTTTTATAAGTGAGGGAAAGGTCACACCTGGAATTAGTTCAAGGATTAAATTATATATATATATATATCATAATAATTTAAAGTGAAACACATTCTATATAAATCAAAATATATTTCATTATAGTTTATAAATAAAACCATACAGTCATATTTATACAATTTTTGGTTACATTTTACGTTCTATGTCACAATTTTTGGTTATATTTATACAGTTAGACCACTATAAAACCGTTTTAATCTTAACTATGATAACTTAACTTTTTACCGTAATAACATAATTATATGACCAAAAATAAAATGGAAATTAAATATATATAAATATATATATATATGATGATTTCATATTCTGAATCCTTTTTATCAGATTAAATTTCTATATGTGGTGGAATGTAATTTTAATATATAAAAAACACATGAAATTTGTTTTTAGAAAAATATATAAATTAAGTATAAAAATAATTTTACATTGAAATGATTCTATAAATTAGTTTCAATTAATTATTTTGACTATTTAATAAAAAATAGGATATTTTTTAGTATTTCTAATTTATCTAAAACCAAATAGAACCTTCCAACCATTCCATTAAATGTAGAGATTCAAAAGCATATTTTAATTCAAAAAATATATAACTTATGTTCCCAAAAATTGAGATTTGGTTCAAAAATTAAAATTAAAGATTTTGAATAGATTATTCTACTCCATAAAAATACTTTTGTTCCATAACCACTCATATAAAAGGATAAATAAATGTTTTGCATATATTTTAATGCATTACCTCATGGTCTTAACCAAGATTTAAAATGTTTTACCCATACCATGGTGACTAATCCTTATCTTGGTTATTATTCATAATGATCATAAATTAAGTTGAACCTACTATATCATATTAATTATGATGATTCCAAAGATTAAATAAATATTAAATAATTCAGTTTCAATATATGGTAGAATTTTTTTTTAAATAAGCACTCAGAACCCAACAAAACCTATTTTTTCACAAATGCATTCTGAAGCATAAAACTAGATTTATTCTTATTACATAGTAGAAAAACCCATTAGATGACTGTTAATTTTTTTTATTAAACATAAAATATGTAAATTTCATTAAAATAATTCATCAATGTTAATTAACTTAATTAATATAAAAATACATTACATGTATAAAAAACATTTTCAGAAAAAGAACTCATTTACCTTCAAATTGTTTTATTTTCAATTGTAACTAATTGATAACCAATAAATTCATTTTCTATATGTGTAAAATAATTTCCCTAATTTATTCAATATTATTAAAATCCACCAATCCAAAAAGTAGGATATAACTATCACATTAAACAGAAATATATTTATAATAGAACGTGGTTCATTTAAATATGGTGTTTCATATAAAAAAGCTATCCAAAAATATATCATAAACTTTTTGGGTGTTATAATGATAGGGTATCCAAATTAGAAGGTGTATGATACAAATATATAAGTAAAGGTATTGTGGTATAATATGGTATATGATATTGAAACGTGATGTGAGACCCTACCCTGGGTGATCGGGTTGTGGTTGAGACGTATTGGTAGGTGCTGGCTTTGGGTGATAGGGGAATGGGATCGGTTTTGTTTTCAGAGGAATTATTATGTAGAAATAGTTGAAATAGGGGATGTTTGGGGTTGATGTATCCTGTCTAGGACACAATTACATGGAACATATTCTTTTTCTTTTTTGTTTATTTATTTTCTATATATACACCAACTTTATTTCAAAGTAAATATGAGGAATGTTTTTGGTGGTTCTTAGTTGAATGATATTTTTTATCTAAGATAAATTCTAATAAAAGTGTCTAATTTTAGTGAAATAATTACACTATAAAGTCAAAAAATTATATCCATAGGGATAAGAGGTAAATAAAAATAAAACTTAGATGAGTGTTGAAAAAAAAGGAAATGAGATTTGAAAATGTGAACATTAAATATATTTGAGAATATAGTGAGGTTTATGTCACCATAGGATTTTAATAACAAATAATTAGAAAGTAATGGAATAGTATTTAGTTTCAGGGAGAGTTAATCCAACTATCTCACTCCAAACAATCTACTATTCATGAAATTAGTATGAGAAACCATAATATAATTTCTAGAGAAGCTCTCCCGAGTCACTATCTAGGCTTTATTAAAGGAAATTATGGTTCCTGTGGGACTACCTACCTACTAAAAATTAATATCATTTACTTCCCCTTCTCAATGATGTTTATTCTACGACCCTCCCTCAAGAAAAGTATTATTTATGGTTTAAAATCCCAATAGGGGTGGTTATCAATCATCTAGGGTGATGGTTATCACACTCCAAAGTTCCCCTTATTCTTGGTTAACCATCCCAACCTTAGATACATTTGTGAGCCTCCACTCTTCAAACCTCACCCACCCCAAATCTAGAATATTTTCATCTACCCACTCCGAGTGTGATGAAGGAATAAAGTGTGAGGGTAATAATTATAAAAAAACATTTACAACCAAAAGTAATAAATAAAATCAATAAAAAATGACTCTATTTTAATTTATATATATGTGAATCTTGATATATACAACAATCATATATTAATTAAAATATTAGGGAATAGAATGGATTAGTAAATAGATAATACTTATCTATATCCTAATAATCATATGTGCATTACTCTAACTTCATTTTCCTTCAATATATCTCCTTATTATATGGTCTACACAACCCATACCTTTATATTCTATTCAATCAAATCATGGTTGATATATAAATCACTTATTTATTTCTTCCTCCAATTCTAATATATTTTATTCGTGAACCAATTTATATAATCATACCATGTCCGAATGGAAACATAGAATACACACACAATGAAATATTCATTCCTTATTTATAAAGACTTAATTTCATTTCCCATTCCCATGATATTCAATATTTTACTCTCTTTTAGATCATTCTTTATGTTGAGTTTAGTTTGATTCATTACATTGTTTGTTAAAATAATTGAAAAACTAATATTTGAGTTCCCTTAAAGATATTCATGTTTTCCACAGAGTGATAATGATATTCACGACCATAAAATGTCTTTCTCGATGTTTCCATGATCTCCCATGCATGGGATAATGATTCTATAATGAAATAGTGCATCATGGCTACTCGATGTTTCTATTGAGTTAAGTGATCAATGTAGGATACATTTATGAGAAATTTAATCTATATGTTAGATTGAAGAATATGTTGAGGAAATTATGGAAAGTGGGGTGCTTATATGGTATGGTATTTTATTAATGATAGATGTTGTGTTGATGAATTACACTCTGTTTTTATTGGGAATAATGTGAGGAATAGATTTAAGACTATGTTAATTCTTCCTCAAAAAAAATTGAGTCCTTTCATGTTCCCAATAATAGATTAAAAAAATATTGTTATCATTTGGGAGACATTGTATCTTCTATAAGGATACCTAATTTTAAAGGTTCTATAATGTAATCTCAATCTTTCCTATAGAACTATATTGGTAGATCAATTATATTTTATTTTTCAAGGAAAGGACTTATTGGCACACAACATTTTCTAAGTGTATTACTCTATTCTTTGTTCGTGAGGTATCATATTCATAACAGGTGGAGAAACCCTCAATGGTGCTTCTAAACCTTGTAATGATTTAGACTTAACGCCACATTGGGTATATTGGGTATTATCATCCTCCAATCCCAAAGTACATTGTCTTCCATATATAGTGTTAGGGATCACTTTGTATTTATATAGAAACCACTGATTTCTTAATTTAATCTTCTCATACAAACTTCTCTATAATAATTATCACTAAAAAGGTAAAATTACATTCCATAAATAGCATTTAAATAAATATAATATTTTCAATACCTTTCCTCATTTTGATTTATGATGGATGATTATGCTCAATATTTCTTAAAAACTATAAAAATATAAATAATCCACTAAAATTAGATGAAAATTAAAAAAAATACAATTGAATAACTTATGAAAATAATGAATCTATATGGAAACCATATTCCCTCACACTAAAGATCCTCCTAAATTAATTACTCTCAATAAATTTACTCTCCCCTTTTTAGTTCAAATTAAAGTGGGGGTTGATTTAGTGGTGGTGAAATGTTAATAGATTAGCTGAATCAAAAATAAACAATACAGAGTACCTTAAAATCATCTCAGTTTTTTCATCCACTACTCCATTTTAATTTTCCTTGATGAAACATATATAATAATAATATACTTCATATTCCACTTGTTCAAATGATTTCAATATTCCACTAAAAGGATATATCCTTCAGTAACATGTTTCCTTCACAATTTTTACTGTTATAATGATTTTTTTTTTCAAAAACATTCACTTATTCAATGAGTATAAAACATAGAAAACTAAATCGTCCCTTATATTAGGAATCAACTTGGCTTGATTGAAATAGTCTTGGAATAAAAGATGCGAAAGGGAGGATTAATAGAAGTTGTTTATTTTTTATCATTGATTATTTTTATTTTTTACTCACACACCCAATGCCGAAAAATCATAGGGGAATTCAATTCAAAACCCCATTTCTCATTATACATCAATTTATATGGTTTATATAAATGTCATCTAAGAGGACTCCTTAATGATTTTCTTTTTCATAGAAAAAAAATAACCATTGATTGTGTTAAAAATCAAGTGAAAATATGTCTTATATTATATTTTCCTAAATTTTATCCATTTACACTTTACTATGCAGGTTATATCAATAGGTTTTAATGATTACATGGAACTTTTTTCTCATAGTGATTGATGGATAAAACATATATAATATGATTACATAAATACAACACATATAGAAACTCATTCACCCCCCCCCCGACACACATACTTGGTTATTAATTTTTAAAAAATATTCACAAAATATGTAAAAATATACTGAATGATATAGATTATTCGAGGGGATATTAGAATAATCTCCCATAAATATAAATCCATGTCCTTTGTTTTAATTCAATTTTAAGAAGGTTTTCCAACATTTCCTTCCATTCTATGAATATTAAGAAAAATATTAATTTGAAAAAAAAATATTTATTGAAATTTAAATTAAATATAACTAAAAATTTAAAAATCCTTAATTTTTTTGGTTTCCCCCCCAACCGATGCTTTGATTTAGACCCCCTTAACCAAACTCTATATGTGAAATTATCTTCTCTCTAAAGGTGTGTGTGGATTCCTTTATATAAAATAATTGAAGTGGTTTTCACCTTGAATACTTGGAATGAAAATTCAAACATAATACTAATAATGATCAATTTAATAAAACAATTAATCAAAATATGGAAATGAAATTTTGTTTTTAGAAATAACAAGAATGGAAAATTTGGTGAGATTAATAGGGTTTTTGTCCATATAGAGGTTTTTGAGACCTAGGGGGTTTGTTTAGTTTTTATCTAAAGAAAAAAAATGTATTGGAGGGGAATTTGTTATAATTTGTGTCCTGCCTTTTGTTTTAAACTCATAAATAGTGTTAAAACTCATGTGTAACATGGTGTTTAATTTAAGTCTATTTTCAATCTATGATTTTGGAGTGAATTAAAGACCATTTAATGTGATTTAATATTGTAGATTAATGTTTTAAGATATTATGAGTAAAAGTGACATTGTTATTCCATGATTACACAGAAAATTGTTTTTTTGTTGTTCTAGATAATGAAATATTATGGCTACTCAATAAATTTGAATTTTTGATTAGTTGTAGACTGAATTAGAATTTCTGACTATATCATGGTTGGGTGAAGTAAATTTCATAATTATGAAACGTAAATATCATCCTTAAAAAATTATTTCTGCAGAGTAATCTCCCTATAAGAAATTATGTGGAAAATACACACCATGTTAAATGATGTGGTGGATTCCTTATAGTAGATCCCATAAGATAAATATTATGTAAGATAAATACAAATCTAATAATATATAATAACATTAAAATGATTTGACCACATTTGATTAATCTAAAAGGAGAGAAAATTGGAAGAGTAATTTTCTAGGAATCAAGATGTTGGTTACCCCACAATGGTCCACCTATAGTGGTTTTTGATAGAAGTAATTAAAACATTGGGGTAACTTGTTCCTATAGAAGTGGAATGGCTTGGTTATTTTCTAAATATCAAAATGAGACATATTATTCAACAGAAAAGTCTATGTTTTGAGAAGAAGAAAAATTATTAACTGAATAATGGAGAATATGACATGACACAAGTAATTCATAAAGTATTTTCAAATAGGTTTAAAACAATTGAACATAATCCAGGTACAACATATTATAGTGAAGACTGATCATTTCTTGAATGGATAAGAGTTATATAATTTTAATAGATTTTATGTTTTGGATCATCTAATAAAATAATAGATACTCATAATTGAACTCTAAAATATTTAAATACCTAAATTTTTAGTTACAGGTCTTGGATCATTTAAATTATTAGAAGGAACTATGATAAATTAAAGAACATTTGAAATAATTTGTGAATTTGAATTTGAAATCCAAATTTTAATGATTCTTATGAATTTTATTGTGTAAGAGCTTATGAAATGTATCCTATATGAAATGGAATGTTATTTAATTATAGATGAATATAGAGAAAGAAAAAATAGATAATATTACTTTTTTACAATGAAATTATAATGGGAATAGAATGAAGAGGGAGGAAAAGAAGAAGAATCACAAGAATCGCATTATGAAAGTCTAACTCAATTGAAGACACTCTTGTTATTGAAAAACAAATTCCATAATGTTTTTTATCTAGGATCACATTATAGAAGTCGATATACACTTTGATTTCATGAGTTCAAGGATAATCCAATATTTTTTACAATCCAAAAATTGATTCTATTGGAATGTGTAATCATAGTTTTTTGTCGGTTCATTCAAGGGATTTTATATTCATATTCTATAGTGAACCTTGTAATAATATTTTATGCCTATAATGTTTGTTCCTTAGAGTGTATTTTTATTATGTTAAGATATATAATCATGTACTTTTGTAAGTGGTTGTGTTATTTAAGGATAAAAAAATAATGGACTAAATTAATCCATTCACCCAATCCTTACTTAGTGAAATTCATTATTGATGAGGGCCATTTAAAATGGTATAAAAAATTATAATTTCCTTCAAACATGACTAACTATATAGAGTTTGAATATTAATTATTACTCTAGTATGGATGATTCGCTATCTAAATTTGCATTGTGAACATAAAAAATATTAATATAGTGAATATAAATGGGGTTCATACATTCTATGGAAAGAATAATTATATCAGGAATGATCTAATGCTACTTAGTCTTCTATAAATTGGATTTCATGTTTTGGAGTCTTCCACTGATTTTTTTCCTCATAAAAAATAAAATATGATGGTGATAGTATATATAAAGAACTTATAGAATGATGGTTATTAATGAGATGTTATTATAGCATCTCCTCTTAAAAATTAGTTTCTCAAAGTTAAATGATATAAAAAATTGTATGGAATTTGGGTAAAATATGAAATATATATAAAAGAAAATGAAAAGGTTGAGAAAGGTAAGATGTAAACTTTTATATTCAATTTTTTATATTACATGATTAATGATGGTAAAAAAAATTAAAATATTTATTATAGTTAAAGATGTAGTTACAACCTTCATAGGTTTTGAGGAGAAGTTGGAGGATTTTATGTCCATCGAAAAGATATTATATATTTTTTCATATAGATTTAATGAAAAGGTATTAGTTCTTAGAGGTTCTGATCCCAACACACTTCCATTGTATGATCTTTATAACATCATAGTTACTTATCAAATGAGAAAAGTTATTGTTTCAAGAAGAATAGTATGGGTGAGAGGGAAAATATTATAATGCTTTGATATAATACAAGAGTAAGTAAAATATTGATGTTAAGAAAAATATTATGATGAAAAATATGATACTAAACCGGAATATTCGAAACATATTAAATCAATTTGATGATGTTTTATAAGATTAAAATGAAATTTTCAAGTAATATAACACTATAGTTATTCAAATACAGAGTTATGGGAAATTTTACATTCAACTCTCCATGGTTGAAAGAAGTGAAATAATAATGAATTTCTAGTTATTATTTTTTTAATGATGAAATTAGAGAGGAAACTCATATTGAGTTTACACAAAAGTGAGAAATCAAGGAATGACTTTTAAAGATTTCTATATTGGAGAAGGATTACATAAACCCCAATATGGATTGTTAATATCTAAGACAAAATGATTCTTTACGTTCTTAAAATGAGTCAACATGATAAATAAAATTATCAATAGTAAGAACTTACTTTTTGAATAGAATAAATAGAAGGTTGTTATGGAAGAGAAGGATAAAGAAAGGGAGAAGATTATGTTTTTCTAACAAAAATAGATCGATTAAGAAAATTAATTAGAAAAATTAAAATAAATAATAAATAATTATACAAAAAAATTGTTTAAATATCAAATAATAGTCTTGTTGAAAACATTTATGACAATATATAGGTAAAAAAAATTATTTTTTGGAAAAATGAGATAGTTCTTAGAAATCTGAAAACTCTGGAATGTCTAAAAATAGGGAGAAAACTATTATAAATGGGGTTTCAAAAAAAGTACATATTTAATAAATTTAGTTTTGGGAGTATAATAGAATTTTTGTTTTGAAAAATGGTCCAACATTTGTTTCTAAAAAATAGAATGAACAGTAGGAGTCAACTCCATGATAACAACTTGTGTTTATAGGAATGCATGATTTTTTTATGGGTATATTTTGTTTTTTAGAGGTTTTGGGGTCATGGAAATACAATTTTAGTTTATTAAGTAAAAATTTATATTAGACTATAGTTTTTTGGAGATAGATATCAATGAAGAGTCAACTAACTCAATTTATTAATTTTCTTGAAAAATTATTAAATATATATAAAAAACATTGAAAATACATTTCATTCATTGAAATAAGTTTCTTGAAGGTGTGAGAAACAAATGAAATTTTATAAATATTTTATCTCTACACTACCAAATAAACTAAATTTTTTTGAGATCCTCAAAAATATTAAAATAATAAACAAAAAAATAACATCCATGGATCTTGAATAGTGGATGTTCTTCAGATATGATAAGATATTTGAAGATATTAAAAGATATTACAAATTGTAAATAATAATAGGACTCCATTTAAAAAAATGTATCACAAAAAAATAAAGGGATTTGGTTTAGTATCCATTAGATAAAAAAGATAAGTTCAAATAACTCACCATTTTTTGAGGATTTTATAAACATTTTTCTATGAGTATCTCAGCTTTTTGATAATGAAAATGAAGTGGTATTTAAAAAATATGAATGCTTTATAGAGATAATGATAAATGGATGTATATTAATGAGAAAATAGTGAACACATGGAGAATTTTTCAATGTGGTTATGATAAAAATTCATGATTCTTGAGCTTGAAAGAAGAAAATTAGGTGTGGAATTAAAGACTAAGTGACATTGGTTAATGGAAAATATGTAAACGCATCCAAAGAAAGAATGAACATGGTGTTCCTATGAAAGAGATATATATATATATTTAATGTACCTTATATATTTAAAAATGGAATATTGTTAATCTTTCACATAACAAAGTTTATATTCTAATATCTCATCCATTAGAGCATAACAATTCAGTTGTTTGTGGGCCTATAAAGAAGAAATCAAAAAATAGATATAAGTAATTTATTTACTTTATTTATGAATTCACTCATATTTTATTTCTTTTGTTTAAGTAATATAAGTCATATTCCTAGAATATGTTTAATAATTTTTTAAAAAAAGTGTATAAAATAATTATATATTATCTGGAAAGAAGTTATAGAAGGATAATGGTCTTGAATTCCCATGTATAATGTTAAATGAATACCATATAAAGAGAAAAAATTCAATATAAATTTAGTAAACAATATACACCCCCCAAATAATTTTAATGAGAGGATCCATATAATTTTGAATGAAATTGAACATACCATATTGGTGGATCATGATACATTTTTATTTCATTAGAGGTAAGAAATTATTAAAGTAGTTTATATTCAAAAACTGTTATTTGTGTCTTCCAAATTTAGTCATGAAATCATATAAGATATTTTATACAAAGGAATTGTGTTTAAAATATTTTTTGGAATTTGGAAGCCATTTTTTAGAAATGTTAATAGTAACAATCTAGGGATGTTCTAAAAAAGAAAAATTGAGTGTACCTTCCTAAGATAACCTCTAAATGTAATGGGGTATCATTACTGCAACATGGAGTCAAGGAAGATTATGGATTTTAAAAATATGATGGTGGAGGGAAAGTAAAATAATAATGTTACATATCACTAAATAATTTACATAAGTTAATATAACGAAGAATAATTTATTGATAAACTTGATTTGGTTTATTAAAAAGATATAAATTCTGAATAATTACATGTTTAATATGATTATTCTACCATTTCTTGTGATGAACAACAATATTTCTCAACTAATCCATGGTTTATAAACCATTTTTAAGACTATAATATTTTTATATACATGGGAAACCTATTTCATTCTACTAGAACATTGAGGAAAATAATACATACCATTTTTTTACTTTGGTTAACCAAAAGGATGAGAAATAATATTTCAATAATATTGAGTATATCAATTCTATAAATTTTGGAGTTAGATTATATTGATAATAATTACATGTGGGAGTTCATACCCATGGAAACAAAATATAATATCATAGTAACAAAGTGTTTGTTCTATAATAAATTAAATGGGAAAGGATGCGCGATGAAAAAAGGAAAGAATCATGAGGAAAGGCTATTTACAAAAAAAATTAATTGATTTCAATGAAATATTCAAATTAGTTTCTAGGATTAAGGCCATTAGAAATCTTATTTTATTAAATAAAAATGAAAATATAAGATCATTCAAATCAATTCCAGAGTCATATTTCTTAATAGAGAATTGAAATAGGAAGTTTCAGTTGATAAACTCATATGATTCTTTCTTACAAAAAATAAATAATATGTTTAAAATTTATATAAGTTGATATATAGTATAAATAAATCCCCAAGAGAATGGTATCCGAATCTTGATCTATGATTTAATTCATGGATGTACAATAAAAAAAGATTTAATAATAATCACTACATAAAAGATTATAAAAATGTGTCTTTGATTATTACAATCTATAAAGATGATGTTACCTTTTCTAAAACAAAATGGTGGTTATGAGAAATTTTTTTTAGAGAAGAAAAAAGAATTTTTATAATTTATTTTCTGTATAGATGAGGTATTTATTGGATTTTCAAATTTCTCAATAGTGGGATCAAATTTTTCTGTCTAAAAAAATTATTCTTGATAAATTTTTAAGAAGTTCAAATTATAGGACTCAAATAAGATTTATACCGTAATTTCACAGGGAACCAAACTAAAAAAATAATAATAATCAAAGAGATTTTATTAAAGGGAGTTCAAAAAAATTATTCAGAGTTAAATATACATAAAAATGTAACGATTATATCCTGTGTATGTTTTTGTACCATGTGTTAGATTTTGGAGTGCACCGAATGAATAAAATATTATAATTTAAATGAATATAAATAAATATATCAAAAAAATTGTCTACTATGGTTTTAAATATAACAATAATGTCATAACTGATCTATTTGGATATATCAATACATATTGAAATAAAAAATTTGACGATAAAAGGTTCATATCTAGTTGATTTATTTCCTATTACAAAGGAATGTGACATGGCTCAAAAAATCAAAAAAATTAGTGATATTGAGTGACTTGCGGTGGAAATTATTTCTATAAATTATTTAATAACCCAATATATTTGGATGAAAAATCAATTGGAAGATCTCAATGATGATGTAATGTTTCCAATGATCATGGGATGTGACTATCAAAGTCATATTAATCTATCAAATAATCCCATTAAGCATTTTTAATTAAAGAAAAGTTGTATAAAATATATATTCGTTAAAGATCTTATGTAGTAAGAAATGTTAAAAGCAGGTTTTGTTCTAGGAAAGGATAAAAAAGGATGTGTCCCCTAAAATATTATTGAAGAATTCTTTTTAGAGTCTTTGGATAATTATGGGAGTTCAGCCTTATTCCACTCAAGGATAAGGTATGATTCTTCATCCCCCTTTCTTATTATATTTAAATTATTGTTGTCCAAGTGGGATAATAACAATATAAATTCAAATAATATGACATTCCTTATGTGGGAGTACATATTTAGGACGAGTTTTTAAAAATATGTAAGCTATGAAGTTAGAATGTGTGTGTGTGTGTTATTTGTGAATTTTTTTAACATGTTTACTGAGTATGTACATAGTAACTTTTTATAAAATGGTTTAAGGAAAAAAATTGAAGTGGAATAATTTTTTATTCATGAACTTGATCTTTGTTGTTTTCATGAGCTACGAATAACCTAATGCAAGTCACTGTAATGGATAGCATGACATAGTTATTCAATTTTCCAAATTATTTTATATATTTTACTAACATTGGAATAGAATTATTTAATTATGACTCGTTGATAAGTGTGATGATTTTCAAGATATTTTTATGTTCAATGGTTTCTAATAAAATCAAAAGGTGGAGATGTTTGAGGCCTTGAATGGAAACAATGGTGAGATCAATGGATTTTGTGACCTTAGAGAGGTTGTTGAGAATTAGGGAAGTTTACAAAATTATGAATCTAAAGAATAATAATTTAAGAAGTGAATAATTGGATATGGTTCATGTTTTTCTTTTTTTTAACAAATATATCACGTTCAAACTAAAGTGTTACATGGTGTTTCATTAGAGTAGTTGTTTATTCAAAGGATTTAGAGTGGTTAAAATAATATTGAAGGAGTTTAATGATTAATAATGTGTTTTAATACTATTTTATGTGTAGGTGACATCTCCACACCTTTATTATACACAAAATAGATGTGGCGCTAGTCTAGAAAGTAAGATTGTGTGGATTCATAAAAAAAATTGAATCCATTGTGTGGTTGTACCTTAAATAAGAATATATAACCATTTATTCATTCCATAATGTACATTCCATATTTAGGAAACATAAATATCATCCTTGAACAGGGTTTTTAAAAGGAAATTTTTGATAATGATTTACCATATGTGAAATTCATAGGCTCATACACGTTATTTTTAAATCCATAGTGGCTCATTCATAGATTTAAATATATAATTAATTTAATTAAATAGAAGAATATAGTAGATCATTAATGGTGATTCATATATGATTGACCTACATATGATTAATCTAGAGAAAGAGTAAATTTGTAAAGTGATTATCTTGGAATAAAAATGGTTATTCCGATGTTGTGGTGCACCTATGGATGACATTTTGAATGTCCTTAAAATATCGAGGATGCATGTTCTTATATAAGTGAGGTGACCTAGCTATTATCTGGCGTTAAAAATAAAGAGTCATTTTTCATGACACATTCCATGGCATGAGATTAAAAACTCTATCTAAAATGAACTGAGGAGAACATTTCCTAGCATAAGGAATTTTTAATGTGGTTTCAAAATAGTTTGCATGAGTTAAACTGAAGTTGTGGATGACACACTATGGTGAATATTGATCTGGTAGAGTTCATATAAGAATTTTGGATTTGGAGTGGATTTTTTAAATGGATAAATTTATTAATCAAGGGTTACTCATACTCAATCACTAAAGTGTCGAGGTATATCAATGGTGACTAAGTGGTATTTAATGATCCAAATGATCAAAAGAAAAAGGATAAAATAAATATTAATTAAAAAATTAATTTGAATTTGAATTTGAAATTTAAATTTTAATAATTATTGGGTATTATATTTTTTATGACTATGTGAAGGGGTCTTGCATGAAATCAAATTTTAGTGTTTTATAAAGGAATATAGAGAAACAATTTTATAGAGGAATACTTTTTATTGTGAAAAATTGAAAAGGACAATGGAAAATATGAAGTGGATTAATAGGAATCACAAAAACAACTTGATATAAGGCCATCTCAGTTGAAGACCTTCAAGTTTTTTTAAAATGGATTTTATATTTGTTTTTATATGATATCAATTTAAAAAATACAAGACATAGATAATGAATCACTAGATTAATTATAATCATTGATAATTTATAATCAACATGCTGATTGTATTGTTATGTGTGATCAATGGTTTTATTGGATTATACCAAGGAGTGTATACTCAATTTGAGTAGTGAACCTATTAAAAATTTATTTTTATTTTTTTATATTTTTTATTTGAGTGTGTATCAATTTAATGCAATGATCACATTATAAACTTCAGTAGTTTTCCAATATTTTTTTCACAGATAAACCTAGAGATAGAATTCACTAATTTATTCCCACCCCCACCCCCACCACTACCCCCAGTGATTTATAACAATTCTTGATGTCTATCTTAATGTTACCCTCTTTTATTATAGTGCAAAAAAATTACTTCTTCCAATTTAAATTCATCTTTTTTTAGTCGAAGTATGGTGGGGAAAATTCTAGGGTGTTTCCTCAAGTTCTACATACTCTCTACAACATATTTCAACTTCCACTATGGATTCCCTTTTCTCTTATCTACCTCAAACATATCATTACATATTAATCTTTTTGTTTAATAGATCAAATTCTAAAAACATAGGTCCAATTTCAAAAAAATATATTTTAAATTTTCTTTGATTTCTCTTACCATCAAAGTAAGTCCATTTTCTAAAAAATCAGGTAAAATAATTAAATATAGTTTGAGAGAATGAAAATGAAATAATATTAACAAGTTAAACTATCAAAAGGTGATTATTAATGAAATATAATAAAATGTTTGGGATAGTGATTGTTACAATTATATTTTTTAGATTTTTAATTTTATAATTTTTGGAGTATTTTGATTTTCTATATGTCGTTGTTTTTTCTCACATAAAAATAATCTTACTCTTATTCCTTAAAATTATAAAAAATAAGTGGTAGAATGAAATCTATAATTCTAAGATTCATTCCCCTATAAGTTGAAAAGATTGATGAAACACTTATATTACTGAGTTACAGGTCATATAAAAATGAACAGGATTTAAATCATTTAATAATTTGGTTCATTTAAATGAAATATTGTAAATTGTGAAAAGGTGAATGTAAAATAAAGATGAAAAGAGTGTGAGGTGTAGGTTACCCAAGGATTTTAATACTAAAGAGAAAAAATACATTGGAGTTTTATTCACATTCACAAAAATTGAATCCAACTAAATCACCGTAAACTATATACTCTTCATCAATGTACTATGAGAAATGAATTTAAAGAAAATATCTCCTTAGACACTCCCTATGAAATTATTTGTAAATAGAGGTTAATGTGGGGTTTAATATCTACTCTCAAATAAGATAGTTTAGTTATCCTTCTCATTTATATCTGTGATTCACTTTCCATTAAGGTTGGTGTTTTACTAGGGTTGTCAATACCAATAAGGGTGGTCATTAATCACCCATGGTGTTGGATTTCACACTCTTACACTCCCCTTACTCATGATTTTCTATACCAACCATAAATCTAGGGGTGAGATTCCACTCTCACAACCTCACTCTATCCCCCAATGATCATCTATAATTAATGAGTGTGATAAAAGAATTTAGTATAAATATAATAATAAAAAACCTATAATTTATAGGGAACAAAAGGTGTTAAATAAATAAAAAATGACACCCACTATATGTGAATATATATATATATATTAACTTCATGATCTACACAATAATAATATATTAAATAAATTCTAGGGAAGGAAATGGAACTCTGAATAGATGACCAATGGAAAACTCCTCCAAATCTCATGTATAGACCTCCATATTTAGCTTCCTCTAATCTATATCCTCTAAGGATATTCTACACAGCCCTTCCTCTTGTATGCTCTATGATCCTATCAGGTTTGATATATTTATCCCTTATTTTATTTATATTTCTTATCATTATATACATCATTCATGTGAAATTCTTTGTGATCATTTCATGTGGAAAAGGAATCATGGATCACTAAAATGTGGGAATCTTAATTAATTCATTATAAATCCTTGATTTCAATATCACATCCCACGATCTTTATTATAACTTCGTAAATATGTCATTTAAATTGACTAATTACTGTATTTTTTATGAAATTTTTATAATTGAATATTTATAGTCCTCTTAGGCTATTAATGTTTTCCAAGTGGATTGGAGATGAAATTCCAAACTATCAAATGATCAGAGTAACTATATCTCAATCTACCATGCATATAATGGAAATTTTAAATTTAAATGGTTTTTAAGGGAACCTAAATTTTCGGGTATGGTAATTGAATGACATAAAGTACATTGATGTGAAACATAATTTTAGGGTCATATGTGGGACAAAACTGAGGCACTGATGACTTTTGGGGTTATTAAATTATTTAGAATTGTCAAAAAACAGATAATATATTGAGGCATGGGGCTCTATTGGTTCTTGGAAAAATATTTTAAATTAACATGTGAATACATTGATTCTTACATAGAATACATCAGTGTTGTATTCCTCGTTTACAAAAATAGGTTATTATAATGTGGAGTGTTAAGGTACTTTGTATCTTATATTCGGTTCCCACATTATATTTTTTATGTGACATACTCTCAAGATTCTATATGATTCTACATTGGTATCTCAATGAAATGTTAGGTTTTATTACAAGGTTATGTTGGTATGAAGTACATTATTAGGGTCTCCCACCATGAAATGTTAGCAAGGTAGTGTATTCACAAGGTCTGGTGAAACTACTACTGGTGATACAACAACTTATGCTGATTTATCCTTGATAATACATTGGGATAGTATAATAACCATCGCCTCTAAAACAATATTACAATGTACTCCCACCATAGTTCCAAGACTCACTTTGAATTTTTATCACAACCACAAATTTTTTAATTTGATCTTCATCAGCAAATTTTCATGGTTAAATTAACACAAAAAACAAAGTGAAATTTATGCACAATAAAACTTTTTCCAAAAAATATAACATTTTCAATGTATTTCATAATTTTTATCCAAATTGGAATATTATCCTTAGAAAATTCCGAAAAAGTTGGAAAGTATACAAAAACTAAAAAAATTACCAGAAAATAAAATATAATATAATTGAAAATATAATGAAAACCAATGATAAAAATATGAATACTAGGGTTCTATAGAGATTTATTTCACACACCATGCATGTGAACCCTAGGGTAAAAAAAATATATCATTATTTTAAATTTTAATTTGATAATTTCTATAGGGGGTCGGGCTTGTGTAGTTGGATATAGATATGAGATAATGGTTCAAGGAGGTATTTCGAGTTTTATAGTTGATTTTACTCTATATTTTTTCTTCAGTTTAATATTATATTTGACTATCTTAATTAGTGGTCCTTATGATTTATATATATTTAATGAGTTTTGGTCTTATTATATTATAGAATATTGATATTTTTTATAATTTATTATTAAAAATTTTCTATATATACTTGAATTTATTCTAAATTTATATGTGATTTATATTTTATTATGTGTGATTATGTAGAAAGTATTGTCTATATGGGTGTTTATAGGTTCTTTATGCTAGTTTGTAGCCTTTTCGATAAGGGTAGGTGTGACTAAGGATTGGTTGTTCTCATTCATAAACAGAATATTAGGTTCCTTGGTTGGTTAATTATAAAATGATAACCAATAATTATTTTATTTGACTTGGTATTTGTAGGCATGGTTGATAAACAGAGGATAGGTAAGATAACTATATGTACATCAACCTTTTTCTTCACAAAAACATCTAAGTTGGAATTCCAATTTACCAAGGGTATGTAATTTCTATTCATTATTTTCACTATTATTATTAAAAAACATTGTAGGTTTAATTATTAGGTTAATATTGTTATTGATTATTTTAGTCTTTGCACTAAGTGGAAATAGAATGTGTTTTCATTCATTATACCATGAATTTAGGTATATTTTTGACATGTATGTGATTGCTTTTCTATTGGAAATAGTTATCTACGAGGAAAATAGGATCATAAATTATTTTGGAAAATGGTTTTCAAAGAAGACATGTTATATGAAATGGTTTAAGAAATGAGGATTAGTTATTTAAACTGCCAAAAAAATCCTATGTTTTCACAAAAAAGTTATTATCATCATATTAATTTTATTAAACTATCATGGTGGTTTTTATGTTTTTTAGTTGGGTTATTTTTTATATTCATTTTTATAGGGGATTATAACCCTCTAGGGGGTAAGTATGGGTAGTGGATTCTCTAATATAGATAGATAGGTAGTGTAAGTTTATGATTCATCATATATACGATTTGAGGCTTGATTTCATGATAGAACCTTGAAAGTTTCATGGTCTCAATTAATGACACAATACATTGCTTCCACAAATGTCTAGAGATTTAATAGATGGTTCATTGTATTTTATTTATGTCATTCTTCTTGGTAGTTGTTTCTAGGATGGTTAGTATGGGAGATGGCCGAGCCGCATAGGCCTTGAGTTGTGTGATATTTGGCTATTTCTCATTACCTTAGGGTATGGTAAGTGGGATTCAAATTATGATATGATAATATTATTATCTGACAAACCTTGATGAAAGCATGGGTAAATTGTTTAGATTTGACCTGATGTTTGGGTAATGTGGAATTTAGTGCTCTATTTTGATTAGAAAGACCATGGTTATGATTTAAATGAAGTAGTAGTTGTTACTTTGTGATGGGTTTATTTTCATTATAGATATAGCTAATGATAAAGGATTGGATTTTAGTTTTTATTTTAAAAAAAATCAATCCTTAAATTCGGTTGAGGATAATGGTTATGAATTTGGGTGGATAAAGCCATGTTAAACATAACATTCTTGAGGGGTAGGGTGATGTGGCATGATAGTGAGGTATATTTGAAATGCATTTGGGTTCTTGTATATGAGGTCTTGACGGGCCTTGAGTATACAAATGGTATAATGAGGTATCACGCTTAGGAGTGTAGCAAGATATGAGGTAGAAATACATGATGGTTATTCATATAGGACCATCTTTGACGGATAGTGACTTAGTAAACTATCATATGAGAGGGATGGATATAAACCTTAGACTCCCAATGGTTGGTTTATGATGAGATAGTGATAATGGTTAAAAATTATCTATTTTATAAGTACCACTACCATCCATATAGAAGAGTTTTGGAGATCAAAGATGGTTTAGTTTGTTGTTTCATTATTGATTAGAATTTATAAATTGAAAAAGTGTGTGATATATTAATAGGGTATTTGTACTTTAATGAGAATCATTTCATGAGATCATAATGGAACGGGATATCTTAACCAAAGGATTTGAGATGTTGAGAAGACTTCCAGTCTCTTTAGGTGAAGAATGTCTAATTGTGAAGGGTGTATGGGGATAGTGAGAGATAGTGGTTAGGGTATTTCATTGTGAGATTAGTTTTTTACATGGAAAACGTGGGATGTTTCCATAAGGACTCTATAATGTTAATGCTTGGTAGTGGTGATCGAGGGAATCATGGTCAGGCAAGGGTTTTTCGGGACGACTTGGAATCATAGGACCCAAAAGCAAGGTTCATCAACTAATGTTGTTAAGAGTTTTTAAGAAATGATTCTATAAGGTAATATATTTTAAATGTAATTTTTTTTGTATAATTTTACTATAGTAATGATGGTATACATTATTCTATGGTGGGAAGCACATAAAGGGCCTCTCTTAGTATATTTTTTCAATAGAATTGAGAATGAAATCCATTTTAGTATGAATTTTTCTTCTTCTTGGGGATTTTGGTTGGATGAGTCATATCTAGTTCTAGGAGTATCCCATATTTAATGATTCATTAACAATGTTTGATATAGTCTAGGTTTATAGATACTAATGTGTATCAGGATTAGGTAATTTTTTTGTGTATGATTTAGATGTCGAGAATGTTAGTAATCAAAGAAAGATTAATGGGCCTTGGGGAATATAGCATATTTCTGGGAATGGACCATAAGACAATTTTGGGTTATGATGTGGATGTTTTTCTATTTTTGGAAATTTTTCAAAAGATTCGGGGACTGAATTTGTTGAATAATATTGTAATGAATAACCTAGTTGGACATTGATCAGTTGTACAATATCAGTTTGTATAAGGCATTATGTTTATTATAATAGTTAATATCATGGAAAATTATTTTAGTTTTATGGAATTCTGATTCATAAGATAGATAAAAAATGTTTTTCCAAAAATTTGCATGTGGTTGTATGTTTTTATATTTAATGTGTTATTTAAATAACAATTTATTCCTATTTAGAATTGAACTAGAAGCATTCAAAGGATGTTGGTGGGGCTAGTTCAGGTTGGTTTGTGATTTAGTGGAATCCTGTATATAATTGGTGATTAAAAGTTTCATTGAGTTCAGATAGATATATTGAGTATGAGGATATTGTCTCATTTGGTTTTGGGGGATAATAAGCCCCATGGTGGGTATTTTTTAATTACCTATATCATTATAGGTCTAATAATTCAGGGTAAAATTTTAATTTCGTGTCTTAGAGCTTGGAGTGTACTGATATTTGGTATTTACATTGAAATTTTAGAATTTAGGACACCTCTATTGGTTGTTTTTATATGTTTTTTCATCTTTTTAATTTTTTTCTAGGAATCTGATTAATGTTAGAGGAGTTTGTTTATAGTGTACAATAAAAATATATCTTTGAGTGGTTCTACACACCATAAAAATTAGGATTTGTATTATAAAGGTCATATAAAGGAGACTGTAGTGTCGTATAATAGAAATTATACCATAATGGATAATTTCATGGTAAGTGTTGTTTTTAAGTAAATAGGTCTTACTATAAAGTGTTTCATGAGTCACGGTGTCACACTAAATACCATGGGGGTTGTCTGATGTAGTTGGGACTCAGGGGAAGGTGTCATTCCATATCCAAGGGGGTTGTTCTAAGAACTCCTTAACAGGTTATATTGGTTCTTACTAGGAGGATTTAATTATAGTATGATCCTTATAGTTAAGCCACAATGTGTTCTTGCATAGGAGTTTTCACCACAACACATGTGTACTTTCTGAAATACACACATGATTCAAAAATAAGGTGTATTTTCAATTATATTTTAAAGGAGGTACCTCTTATTTTTCTAGAAAATTATCCCACTACCCTAACACCCTTTCCCACACAATTACCCTTAACCATATTCACATTTTATCACCTAAAAGTATGTCTCCTAATGTATTGACATGGTTACTATTTCAAGATGTTCCTATTTGAATGCTTAAAGTAATCCCTAGGTTCCTTCTCAGAGATTCTATTATTTTATTACATTTTTAGAGTAAACAATTTTTTGGTTCTCTTTTACAAATATCTAAATTTAATGTGAATAGGTATAGAGATGTCCATAATATTAAACAAGATAACTTATATGAGCTCAAAGTAATTTTTTTATTTCATATTTCACGATTTTTTCAATGTTTGTATGTGATGTGCATATGTATGGGGTGGGTTCATGGTATGGGTACTCTAGTAAGGGGTTGAGTAAGTATAAAATGGCAAGACATGATATCATTTAGAATCCCTAGTGTGAATTAATTATATATCACATATTTCTCTGATCGTAGAAGAGGTCATATGGCCATGTATCCAACGTTCATGATCTCTATTTTGGTTCAAAAAACTCCAATAGTGATTGAGAAATATGTAATTAGTGTGGAGTAGTTTTGGTAAAGGTCATGTGAGAGGTATTAAGTTCTCTTGAATAATGAGGTCCATGGGTATTGGTTTTGGTTTGAAAATTACTTTAGTAATTGTATGGGAATGGTCATGAGGTGACTTGTGAATATTATAACCTTTTTGTTAAGAGTGTACTAGTTGTTTAATAGAATCTATAGATCAATACTTTACTTCTAGGAGGGAATTATAAATTCTATAGTGTGTTCCAAAGAGAGTAGTCTTGTTATGTGTAGTCTAGGTGTGATTTAGTGGATAATTATGATAGTATAACCTATGATGGTTTTCTAAAAGGGGTGTGTCATTATTTACATTGTAGTAGGGAATAGTGAGTGATTTTTTTACCTTAGAAAAGGAATATGACTACAACTAATTCCCCTAAGTGGATTAAAGTGTATAATCCCTCTTATATATCTTTTGGAAAAAGTTCATAGACTGTGGGAAGATTCCTGAGGGATTAATACACCTTAGGATTTCATTTAATAGAAATGATGTAGGTGTTACACCCATAGATTAATTTGTCTTCAAATTTTCGAGAATTTAAGAAATGTATACAAGGACACAGTTATCACTTCTCTTGTAATTATCATTCAGTATACCATGTGAATCTTAAAGGATGGTTTATAGTTGTTACATTCATGGTTGGTTCCATGTTTCCCAAACTGTGTTGCCGAAGTGTGAAAGTTCCCAGGAAAAGTCAGTTCCACCCACTTGTTTGGTGAACGGTTTCATAAATAGTGTGGTCAAACCAAGTGATATACACTTTTTTTAAAATATTGAAATTACTAAACTAACCCCCATGAATTCAAACCCATAAACCACATATTCCCTTCAACACATGACCCATTCCCCCCTCACCTATGATATACACCTCCCTATCCTCCTAGTTCATGATTTTGAGTGGAATGTTTTCGTGAATCTTCATGATATACTCCTGGTAAGCCCTTAATATTTTATCTTATAGGCTCCATCGACTTTATTAAATAGTTTTAATTTTAACCTCTGTTCATGGTGTTCTAAGTCTCATAGTTCTTGAATTTATAGGTGTGGGCCTTGATGTGTAGGAGTTTTTATTACCTATTAATGTATTTTACCCTAATTCCCATATTTATTTAACATAGTTAATTATGATTTCAGAGGATAGGTAGGTGGTTTCATATATTTTCTTTTGTTTTCTTTATTATTTGTGGAAGTAATTTTTAATTGATTTTTAAAATTTTATTAAAGAGAGTATAATCTTGTTTGTGAACTGATCTATATATTCCTCTTTGATTAAAATTCTATTTTAATATTTGGAAATTAGAAGATCGCTTTTTATATATAAATTATAATTTATGGTTAATTGTTTAAAGAAAATTACATGTTTATAAATGAAATAAATATTATATTTACCTTAAGGGAAACCATGGGTACTTGTGTAGGAAAAACTTTACAGGATGAGGTCCCTTTCTATTATCCAGGTTAGTGAATTATTTTATGTATTTCCCCATTATCTAATGGTATAGTTTAATATTAATTCCACCAATTAAAATAAATATCCTTATTATGGTAATATAATGATTATAATCCCAATCCTTAGAGATTATTGGGTGTAAAACCATGATGTTACAATAAAACTCTATTCTAAAATCCTCTTTATGGATTTTATCTAGTACTGGTAATGTACCTTTTTATTTTTGACCATAGAAAGTTCAAAAGATATTTTAATTTTTTATTTTCAAACTAGCATGTATAGTTTTTCTACTAATGATTTGATATGGGAACATGGTTGGATCTTAATGGGGTTTTCATGCTCAAATCATGCACATCCCCATTGAGTGTAGGTACACTTCCTTAAAATTGGTATAGGTAAAGTAAAATAACTTCTTGGAAGTTGTGGATTTTATTGATAGATTTATTTGGATTAGTGGAGGTGACATGGTGGGATATTAAATCATGTCACATAGTGATTGTTAGATACTTATTTTTTTTATTTCCCACATCATTTTATATGTATATATTTTTATGATGTATTAAAATATTAACTTCCCTTCCTTCCCATTTTGGAGTTTTGGAATTATTAGTTATAAATCTTTTCTTAGTTATATTATTGATGATGTTTTCTTCTTGAGATCATTCCATGGATGTTATATTTTATTGTGATGTTTATTTTTTTCATTACCAATAAGATTCATGAATCTTCAATATATAGTGGTTTCATTATGAGATCTGGAATATGACCCATTGGTTATATTTTGGGATAAACTATTCCCAATGAGTATTCTTAATACCAAGGTACTAGTTTTAAATCTATTAGTATTGAGATTGCCCTTCGGCTGTTTCTACAAACCAATTTGGGTGACTGAGTCATGGTTACCTAGTTTCATCTACAAAAAAATGTTATAAAAGCCACAATTCTTTAGACTATTAAATATGAGGTGTAATCACAGACAATATATATTATTTTCAAGTCGTAAGGGGTGGGTATAAAGGAATATATGACAAGAATTATTTGTATTAAAACTTAAGTTAAAAGGGATGTTAATTTTTTTTTTGGTTTTTATTCCATGTTTATATTATTGTTTTTATTATAGAATAGATTTTTGGATTTTATAATATGGAAGTGGATCATATATTATAAAAATATATGCTTTATATTATTCTAGGTATATAATTTATGTAATTTTTTATGATAATTTTATTATTTCAATATTTTCAATGATTATATATTTTCCTCTATTTATTAAATTTCTATACAACATCAAGCATCCTCTTTAACCCTCAATCAACTCTCAGGAAAAAAATTTAGATAATTTCCTAGGGTTGAACCATCATATTAATGGAAATATTATTGAGGTCTCCGTATGTAAATTCAAAATCATAAACAGGGGACCAAGTACAGTTCTAGAACAATCTAATGGAGTAGTTTTAGGTCTAATTAAAAAAATACCAAGCTCATGAGTTTCTTCAATATAAAAATTTTAGGTTTTAAGTTGATACTAACCCTTTGGAAGAAGAGGATTGGTTGGAGAAAAAATATTAATTTCCTGAGATCCTTGAGGTAGTTATGGTTAAGTGTGCCTCTTTTATTTTAGAGGGTCCCAATCAAAAGCTATGGGAATCCTTAGTAACATAAAAATGGTATGAGAATCCTGAATGGAAGGGATTCAAAGTGATTATCTCCTAGTAGTTTTGACCAGATAAGATTTTTTTTCTATTTCTTAGGTGTCCATGAACCTTTAGTAAAAGGTCAAAATCATTACGGGTTATGATAATTAGTTCAAAGAGTGAGTCCACCTTTCCAAAGAGCTGATATATAATTAATGACTAAAGGCTCATCTATTTGAAATATACCTTCATCTAAATATTTCGTCTCATGTTTTCCTATTGAATAGTAACACCTATATAGAGGATCTATTGAGATCTTATAGTGGATACTAACTAAGAATATATTTATATCTTACGTGAACCCTCTACCAAGTTTGGTGGTAGTTAGGGTGGATTTTTTGAGTAAATCATTTTGTGGGAAGATCCCTAGATGAGGTAGTGACAACGGTTCTCAGCAACTTTCTCAGTAGGAATCTTCTTTCCCAATAGATATTAAGGATCCCACTTTCCACCAATGCGATAATTTTGGTCGTGTGACTAACAATTCTCAATGTGTTTCTCGGTTATGAGAAATTGAGACAACTCTATAGATTTTCATAGAATAATATTCTAGTAAAAAGTGGTTTTGGGTCTTTTTCTCTGAGAGGAACTCAAAAATCATGATATGTATTAAAATCTACAAGGTATCACATTTTTTGGTTAGATAGGTTGAATCATATCATGTTATGGGAAAATTCATTTGAGGATTGGGACCCAGTCTAATGGAAGGCCCTATATTCCAGTTGAGTGCATACAAATGCAATATATGGAGAATGGTCACATAGATTCTAGTATAGGAAAAATATTTATGACTATCTCACTTATGTTATCACTTGAGGTTTATTCTTTATTTGATAAAAATGATTCTCCCCCATTTTTCTATACAATTGTGATTAATCTATTGAATATTACTTCTAAAATCATTCCCTATATGATGGATATATGGAATCCTCTTGATAAAAACAATGATCATGGCCTTCAGTACTCTTATTTTGTTATCTAATTATCTTAGGTGGATCTGTCCTCGGATTTTTCCACCCTTGATATTGATTTATTTAATGTAATATTTAGGATATACTGAATAATATATTTCAAGGTTCATATTGACTATCATCACTATATAAAATATTTCCCTACCCCTGATGGGAGTGTCAATATATTCTATGGTGAGTGGAATACATGTCTGACTCATGTAAGGCCTCTTCTAGCTAAATATGGTTCTCTTACACACCATATATCTTCACTTTTCATATAGTATGATGAATAATGACTGGAGAGTGAGTCACCTCATGAGGATAAAGAGTTTATTGTTGCGTTCCCTGATAAATTATTGGGGTTACACTTATATTGGGATGTTAAGTTTTTTATTTATCTGATTCTATGGATGAAACTAATATCCTTAACTTCACATCTCATGAATAAAAAAGAAACAAAAGATCTCAATATCCAACTTGATTTTATGGTATCTAAGGGATTTATTCCTCTATGTGTGTCCCTATAGGATGAACCAGTTCTCTTCATTAGAATGGCTAATGTAATTCTCTGATTATCTATCAATTATCAGAATAAAATCTCTCACTATTATGAATAAATATCCATTTACCTATATTGATGACTTATTTTATTGGTGAAACGGGGTTATGTGGTTCTCAAAGGATGATATTTTATTGGGTTACAACTATCTTTGAGTGAAGTAATTAGATGTTCCTAAGAATTATTTTTAAAAGTAGGTATTATAATTTGGAGTATCTAATGATGCCTTTGATCTTAACTAATTCTATTGTAGTGTTTATGGGTTTAATGAACTAAATATTTAATTGAAACATTGACACTTTGGTTATTTTCTTAAAATAAGATATCTTTAATCTAATAATAAGTAGGAGAATCCATTACATTTAACAATTATCCTTGGGTCTCTTCATGATAACTACATCTTTGGGAAATTATGTTTTTAGGACACGTAGTGTCTGAATAAGGAATTGTGTGTGATCCAAATAAATTAAAGATCATTATGTCTTGTGAAGATCCACGAAATGTTTTTGATATGTGAATCTTCTTATGATTTGTAGAATATTACTGGAAAATCATCAAATATTTTTTAATATTAATATATCTTTTTACCAAACTCACTCAGAATGGATTGAATTCTTTATGGAGCATAAAATATCAAGATTACATTAAAAAAGTTAAAGTGGTATATGACATCTTCCCCTTCTTAATTTTAAAAAATTATAACTAGGGAAATTTGGTTTTTTGTGATTCTTCAGGGGGGATTACAGTGTTTCATAATTTTGGAAAATTATGTTGTGTCATATAGGTTGTGGTAGGTTAAACCTAATCATAGGAACTACCCCACTCATGATGTAACACACCAAGATTTTTTAAAATATTTTTTTTCAAATTAATTTCGTGTTTTTTTATTTTTCATTTTATACTACACTGAATATAGATATTGCTAAATAAAATCACTAAGATTGTCTTGCATTATATGAAACACCATGTTATGTTTACACTACACATAAATCATAGATTATATTTTTGTACATGAACCACTACATGTGTCTAATGTTACACATGATGTCGAGTTCCTTCGATAGATTTCATAACACACAAGGTCGTGTATTATCAAACTACAAAATATTATTATTATTATAATTATTATTATTAAAATATTATTATAGCTATCATGTAGACGTTGGAATGGAAGTTATGAATATGATTAACTAAATTGTGAAAATATGACTTAAATATGTATATAAAATTAATCTTTTGGTTATCAATTAGTTGATGTGAATGTAATAACTATTTTAGAATACATAAATTACTTTTCTACACAAATTATTTTTCTATGTACAAACACAACTGTATCCAAATAAATTAGAAAAAATAATTTTGTTTTATTTCATAAATAAAATTTATATATTATATATTAAATCATCATTTTTTATAATCATCCAATATATTTGATAGACATAAGATAAGAATAAATTGCATTTTATGAATAAAAGGTATATTTTTTAAAAAAGTGATTTTGACTCCTTTTAATGGAGAACCCGTTATAAATATGATTTTTGACCCTTATAAGTTTTATCTGAAAATATAAACATAATTTTTGAAATCTGAATATCAAAATTTAAAATGGGTAAATTTTTGGTATTTTTCGAGATGTTTTGTTTTTTGATGAATAGTGAAAAACACGTAATTTTAATTCAAAACTGCTTTTCCATCTAATATATTTAAATAGATAAATTATTTTTAAATTTGTTTTAAAAGTATAATTAATTAAATTTGACATCAATTAATATAATTTAGTTCATTGGAATAAATTTATAATTTAAACTGGATAGAAAAACATTTCAATCTATTAAACATTTTCATTTTAGAAACACACTTTTTCATCCCATCTGGGGGATTAAATTTAAATTAATTTATGCCACCTATATGATTGAAATTTGAAAAAATTAATTTAATATTTGGAATAATCAAAATTTATAATTTATAATAAGTTAAAATTCATTTTGGACCAAAATATATTAGTAAAAATGATTAAAATTAAATACAGCGATTAAGTGAATAATTAGCCTTAAAAGGAAAAAACCATAAACATAACGCCCAAAATAAAAAATAAAAATGATAAACGAATATTTTATATTCCTATATAGACCTTATACTCCCTTTTCTATTATTTTCACCATTTTGGGTGCCACTTGACATAGGAAAACGTGGGTGGAATTCCCTTTTCAAAAAATTACAAGAATTTCACTTATCCTCTACTATAAAAAGGCACTCATCTGTCCCACTGATTCACAACTATCAATCCCTTTGGCTTAGAAATAATATTCCAAAATCTCCTCCAAAAATCCATAACATAATCCTAGAAACCTCCCTTTTGGAATTACTCCATCTAAAAAACGCCTTTGGTGCAATCTAAAATGAGTTACCCAAATAAGAGGAGGTTAGAACAGGTACAAAGAATGTAATGATTTAAGGTAACTATTTTCCCATATAACTTTTTATATATGTTATATACATGACTTATTCAACACTAATTTATCCTTTGTTGTGTATATAATTCCCATTAATGAATTATATTATTTATATACTTAATTTTATGGGTCTATACAAATCCATTTGATTTTTTTCCTTTCATGGGATTTATGGTTCAAAAGTTACCAAATCGATAAAGTAATTTCTGCCTCAAATTTTCTTATTTGATTTACATGTCATGTTATGAATCTATATCATTATATGGAGTGTATATAATACCCTTTGAAATGTTATATAATGAATATCATTCTTTCATAATATTTTAAGCTCTATGTAATTTTATTCTCTCATGTAGAGTTTGATTCAAAGTTACCAAAGTGATAATGGTTTGTTGGAAAAACATCATCATTTATCGGAATTATTTAACATTATGCATCCATTGATGAAATACATTGATCCATTTCTCAAGAAAACTCAATAGTTTTCTTCTCATATGGTTATTAACAATATATTCTTGTATTGGTACTAGTTTTCCACACATTGGTAGTTAAGATAATTAAGAAAGTATTTTTACGAAAATAAGACATTATCTTTCTCTTCATTCAAAAATTTCTGTTCTTTAAAAACCATGTATTCTATAAATAGTTTTTCAAAAAAAAATTACACTTAAAAAGATTTTTAATTTATTTTACACTTCTTTTATTTTTTTTTCAAGTAAAAATGTTTTCAAAAGTTTTTTAAGATTACTTTATAAGTTTTCAAATCTATTTTCGAAGAAAAATGTTTTAAAAATGCTTTATGTTTTAAAGACCTTATTTCAAATAGGAAAGTATATTTTCCTCTAGAAATTTTTTAAATTATTTCTAAACTTAATTTATATTTTTTGGATTTGTTTTTTAAGAAAATAATTTTTAATATGTTCTATTTTTAGAAAATTGAATTTCAAAGAAAGGTTATTTTCCTTAAGAATTGTCCAAGTGATATTTCAAGACCTATTTCCATATAAAATTGAATAATTTGATATGTTTTAAGTCTTCTTGGATACATTATGTAAAAAAACCATCCATATTATTTCGTCAATTTTTTATATTTTTATTGTATGATTTTTTTGACCCTCGTTTCACTCCCATGGGTTATATGATTTTGGAATATGCTCTTTTTCATGGGTTGTGATTTAATTAAATGATTTGGAAGCCTATATATTTTCTATAGTTTGTGATTTTATTAAATTTTAATTATCACCATTTCATTTCTTTGGTAATTATTTTATGATTATAAAACAGATCTCTTTTCATGGGTCAAGATATGATGAACGTCTTGTTATATTGTGGCACATGCATGTATTTTTTTCATTATTTGATAGGTGAGACCTATATATCCCTATAATTAATTGGGTAATGGTAAATTCTTTACAAGCTCAAGAGGGTACACAGGATGGTATCCCAAGCCTGAAATAAGAGGGCATATTAAGCTCAAAAAAAGAGGGTGCATAGGAGCGAATCTTACGCCTGAAACAAGAGGGTACATGTGAGGTAATACCATGACCAAAAAAATAGGGAATATTAAACTAGAAACAAGAGGGTAAATAGAAGGAAATCATAATACCAAAATAAGTGAATCTGAATCCTAAAACAAAAGGGATCCTTATGCCCGAAACAAGAGTGTGCATGGGATGGAGTCCCAATACAAGAAATAATATGGTATATGGGAAGGAATACCAAGGCCAAAACAATAGGGTAAACAAGAAATATTCCCAAGATAGAAGAATATACAAAGGTTATTATCCCAAGCCTACCAAGATATAAAGGTCTTGTTAGGTATCCTTGACATAGGATTTTATATGCTTATATGTCTTCTAAATATTTCATATATTATTCCTATGTAATACTTTCATGTCTTCTACTCTTGAGTACCTCATGATTAATATCTTATGAAAAAATAATATTTATTTCATGATTCATATTTATGATCTTTTCTATGAATGGCATGATCTTATAATGTATTGATAACTTTTTCATACCCTTATTCCCATTGTTATGCCAACATATCTCACTTGTTTACCCTTACTAAGCATCTGAGCCCATCCCTTTCTTATGTTTATTTTCCACATGTTATGAGTAAATATTTTAAATATTAGTAATATAGGGGAATATCAATTTGGAAATCATGGAATATATTTCACCATTTTAGAATATTTTGGCCCATGTTTCCAAAGAAACTAAACTATTACAGCCCTTGAAAATGTACATTTTTAATGTGTAGACTATTCATCTAAAATTATGTAATATCCATATATATTAATCCTAGGTCACTATTTTTTGTATCAAAGTCATGGTTTAGTCAAAATTTTGAAACTAGAATGACAAAAATTTAGTGTGGCCCCAATGGATATTTATAACGATTCGTATAGGGATGTCTCTAAGGATAAACCTAAGGTTTCATTAATTTAAAATAAGGTGTCATAATTTAGATATATGATAAGTTATTTTTTTGGATTATGTGTTTTTTCACTATGATAACAGTTGATCAAACTATACTTTCTGGTTTTAGTCAATGTAATAACCCAAAATTAATAGTGTTAACATTGAATGTAAGAGACAATTTGTTGAGGATCAGTTAAATGGAGTGTTCTCTAGAGTAAAGGATGGTGTGATCATGCCTACTCAGTTTTTACATAACATAATTAACAACGTGTACCATAACCAAATCTCAGACTAACCAATGAATATAAAGAAGGAGTTTTCCAGGATTTTGGGTAAAGTAGACCACGGAAGAAAGATGATTATGTTTCTTTTATGTCACAAATTTTGAAAAAATAACCCAAGTGAATGTCCTAGAGAAACAAGAAGATTTTTAAACTGTGGAAAAAGGACACAAAGAAATTAATTATGAAGGGAATAATATACGTTTTGGATAATGTAATGGACGGAAATATTTGCCTCTATAACAAATCATTGAAGGTTAAATGATTAATGTGTGGAATGAATGGTAACTATACAAATCAATGTCCAAATTAGATATCTCACAACAAGAATCAGTAATGTGAAATGAGTAATGTTTATATTGATGTTGATGATGAGAATATTGGTGAAATGTGAATGGAAAAATTTATTAAGTAATAGGATGAGGTAGCCCTATAAATGACATAAGGATAAGGTGCAATAATTAAAGATTTTTTGTATTTGAATTCAAGAATTATGCCATGTGAATGGTGAAATATATAAGGATTATTCATTCTATTTTTTCATAAGGATTTACAAGGATATGTTAAATGGTTCTGATGGACTAGAAGTGTCATTTAATTGAAATGCAATATTTTGACTAAGGGAAGATAACCCTTAATATATTTTGATAATGATGTTTGGATAAAAATTTGTAGAATATGTAAAAGTAAATTTGATGGTGCTGATTACCTCATAAATACTATATAATTTATTTTAAAAGTAGTTTGTACTATCATGGATTGAATTTATAGCATTTTTTGGATTTAATGAATATATCCAAAAAACATTGTAATAATGAAACATGCATGTTTTTAATAAGTATTTATGGTAATTCAGTTTAATAACATTTTTCAAGAGTATACTTGATGAATGTATTCACATATTTGGTATGATACATATAAGATTTTCTTTATGATATATGGGGGATCAATGTTACATTTATTTTAAAGATAGTGAACTTATTTATAATCTTCTAGACTATCATATATTTAGAAGAGAAATAAGGTAGACTATTTATGGAATGATTTATGTTAATATTAGAATACGGTTTTAGAAGTTAAAATATTATCTATTCATATGTGCATTTTTCCATATTGAATAACTAGTAATAAACGTTTTGTTGTGATAAAGAAAGATGGAATGAACTGTCATTCTATTTATGGATCTCATGATCTGATAATGTATTAGGAATAAAAATTTCACTTACATTTATTGAAATAAGAGATGAAGTGGAAATTGATCAAGGAAAAACAAAGGGTGAGGCTTTCATGAAACCATGTATGCATATATTCTCATGAAAATTATTCCACTTTATGAAAAATCGTCTTGAAATAAAATGTTATCCTATCATCATCATTTTTGAAGATATCAAGGACCTCTTTCATACTTCACCAATTTAAGGTTTTTTTATTGTTAAAATAATCTTGATCACCCACTTTCTTATGATTAGTGAACCTTATCAATTTATTTGATTATTTATCCTTTTCATTCATGTTTTTTATCTCTTTCCACTTATGTTCTCTTATATGGAACCCTCTTTATAAGTTACTTTTGGTAACTATTAGGTTACCAACTTTCAAATTTTAAAGGATGTTTAATTATTCATGTTTATGATGTTGGTTTTTATTAATAGAACATTAATATATTAAACCTTTCATAAAAATAATTATTTTTTATGGAGAAATTCATTTTTGGTGAGGAAATATGTAACAGCCTAAAATTATTTGAAATATTTTTTTTAATTAATTTAATCTTTTTGATATTTTTTATTTCTCACAGCACTAAATATATATTTTTTATATGAAACAACTAAGTATGGATGGAATTATATGCAACACCAAGTAATGATTTATCTATATGTAACATGTTGATTAATTTATAGTAAATACCACACCATGATTGTCTTGTGTTATACAAAATTTCATGCTCCTTAACGGGTTTGTATATCACACAAGGTTGGGTTTGATAAAACTAAAATATACTATTAATATATTATTAAAATATTATTATAGCTACCACCTAGATATTGGAATGGAAGCTATGAATAAGATTAACTAAATTTTGAAAATATTATTTACACATTTATATAAAATTAACCATTAAGTTATCAGATAATATAAGTGAATGAATGAACTATATTAAAATAATGAAATTACATTTATAGAAAAACTATTTTTTTATGTACAAACAATGTTTTATGTCAATAAATTAAAAAAACCACTATTTATTAATATTTTAAATAAAATTTATATATTATACATTTATTAAATATTCTTTGTACTAATCCTATAGATTTATCAGTATAAGATAAGAATAAATCCCATTTTATGAATAAAATGTAATACTTTTCTAAATGGTAATTTTACCGTTGTTTAATGGGGAACCCATTTTAAATTTGATTTCTGGAACATTTATATTTTTTATTTCAGAAAATAGACTCTTTTTAAGGAATATTCTCAAAATTTACTTTGTATATTTTTTTATTTCTCTAAGAGGTGTTGTTTTCTTTAAAAAATGAGAACGTGTACAAAAGGAAAAGTATCATTTATTGATTAAAAAAAGATATAAATGTTTAAAGGGGGTTTTTTTAAAATAACCATTATTCCAGATATAAAAATATCTTCAAGTAAGTTATTTCACAAATTTATATCAAGAGAGGTGACTCCTTTATTATCAGCCCATCAGACACATAATTTACGTCATGTTATGTATGAAAAATGATATAATTCATTGATGAGATCATATCCATGACTTTTTTCCATCTTTTAATCAATTCCTAGGAAAAATGAATGATATGATCCCTAAAATCTTGAACAATGTATGTGGAGTCACATTCAAACCATAAGTTGGATTAACCTCACTGATATGAAATTGTCACAACACTAATAATACTGAGTATTTCAACATCAAGCCAGGTGGAAATACCACATGGTCCATTAATACAACCCACAATGTTTCCAAAATTATTTAAAAAACTACATCTTAACCATAAATACCATTATTTCCTTTTTATGCACCATTTTTTTCATTTAATCCTACAATAAAAATGGATAAATCAACATAAATTCAAAATTTATAGAATGAGGGAGATAATTACATATAGTGCCAAAATGTTAAATGCAAAAAATTATTAAATAGAGTTATCAAAAAAATCACTTTTATTTTCTTTTTGAAATTTCACGGAAAATAATATGAGGGATAGAGTCGACTAAACCTTTAAAGCATCACCCTCATGAATCATTTTATTTTGACTATTCTGAAGGGAGTGAATAATTTTCAAGATGTCGACAAGAAAAATATTATGCATCTACTGTGAAAGAGATAGAGAGATTCATGCAATAAAATGTTATTTAATGATGAAAGAATGGAAAATTTTAATTTCCAAATTGTATTGTAATTTAATCCATAATTTAGAAGTAGTTGAACACCTTATGAATATATAATCAATGTCTTCTCTATATTGATGACATATTATACATCTGGATCAAATATTAATAACAACACCCTGAAAAAAACATTATTCGGTAGTTTATAGTGCATAATTCTCCTAGAAAAACTAAATGTAGAAGGTGGGATGAAATTTTTTTTTGAAGATTTATCCCAAGAGATAACATTTCCATTAATTTTCTTATTAAAAAAATTATGAGAAATTATCCCAGTGTGGAAAGATTTAAAAATAAGAAAATACTCACCTTTCATAAAATCATAATTTAAAACTAAATTCTTGACCTAAAGGGGAAGAAAATCTAGGTATATTTCTAATTGATATTTAATAGATATATTTGTATTAAAATAAGTATCCTCAAAAGTAATATAGTTGAGAAAAGGCATAACTTTCCAATTATCAAACCAAAATTTTAAATATCGATTTACTCTTTCTACCTAGATAGAGTTAGTAGACATATGAGAGAATAAATTCTTGAATTTAATTCAACCAGAAGAATCTAAATAATTAAAATACAAAATTTTAATCCTGTTTCAAAAATTTTAAGAAGGTGAGATTTTTTAAGAAGTTTATTTTCTGACAATCATGAAAAACACTATTTTTTAATTCAGAATATCTATCTCATCTAATTTTTTTTATATACATAAATTATGTTTAATTTGATTTTAAAGTATTATTAGATCAATTTTAAATCAATTAACCCAATTTATGTCATTTTAATCAATTTCACATTAAAATTTGATATAAAAATCCACCTACATTACTTTAACAAAGGGTAAATTATAATTTTGTTTAATTAAACCCTATGGCGAATAAAAAATATCTTCAATTAAACATATGTGTCATTAAACCTCTCTTTATTAACCCATTTGACGCTCATTTTTACCCATTTTGGGGGGAAACAAAGATGTGTAATTTTTGTAATTTTTTAAAAACTAGCATATGAAACATTATAAATAGGTTATGTTGAATTAAAAATTGAGGGGAATAAAACATATTTTTAATTAAACATATTTGTCATTAAACATCTTTTATTTATACAATAATTTAATGTTTCTATTTTAAAAATTGATGGGAATAAAAAAAATGGGTGTAATTTGTGTAAAAATGTGTAATTAGTGTAATTTTTAATTATTTTTTCGATTATTATTGTTTTTAATGAACGGAGTGTGTGAAGAATGATTTTTATTTATAACACTATGTCGCATATTTTTTAGTGAATATATAGGTTATATGGGGTTATCATTAAGTGAATTTTATTTATGTGCAATAGTGTTATCATTAAATCCTTTAATATATAACATAATGGAGTAATATTAGGTTATATAGTGTTATCATAAGGTTTAAACTATTATGTGAACTGGTGTTATCATTTTATGATTGAAACATCAATATAAAATTTGATGAATATATGATTTAAGATATAATTATGTATTTTTTGGTGTACCAAAAAAAATATATATGTTTTTTATAATTATCATTATTTCATATTGGAATTGAATCTATGTTCAACATTATAGAAATGTTACAGAGCTGAATTTTCCAATATGTTATAAACTGTAATTCATATGTTCAATGTTACAGAACATAGAAAAATTATCCAATATTTTATAGACTGTATTTCATATTGGATATTACATTATCCAATATATTATTGGCTTTAGTTCAAATTGTAATGTAACCTATGTTAAACATTACAGAAATGTTACAATGGTGCATTTTTTAATATATTATAGACTTCATTTCATATTGAACATATTTTCAACGTAATTTAGGTGAGTTTTCTAATATGTTTTAGACTGTATTTGCACTAGTGTATATATTATGTAGGATATCATGATATATTTCATGGGTATACCAAAGATAATAAGTCTATAATAGAGACTTATTATATTTGGTACACCCTAATGTCATGATATCTTCCATCGTATATTCACATATTGAAATATAGTCTATAACATATTATAAAATTCACTTACATTATGTTGAGAATTGGTTCAATATGAAATACAGTCTATAACATATTAGAAAATGAACCTCTTTAATATTTCTATAACATTTAACGTAGTCTCAATTCAAATATATGCTACAGTCTATAACATATTGGAAAATTCATTATCCAATATGAAATATAGTCTATGAAATATTCGATAATGCACCACTATTTTATAAAATTGAACATATGAAATACAGTCTATATCATTTTGAAAAATGCACCTCTGTAACATTTCTATAATGTTTAATATAGGTTAAATTATAATATGAAATAATGATAATTATAAAAAATATACATATTCTGTTTGGTACACCAAATAAATATATAATTATATCCTAAATCATATATTGATTAAAATTTATATTGATTATTCAATCATGAAATGGTAAAACTAGTACACATAATAGTAATTCAACTTATTATAACACTAAATAACCTAATATTACTCCATTATGTTATATATTAACGAATTTAATGAGGAAATTATTTCACAAAATTAAAATGCACCAAATAATAACCCCATATAACCTATATTTTCCTTAAAAAAATATGTGAAATAGTGTTACAAAGAAAAATCATTCTTAAAAAAATTTGTTCGTTGAAAACTATAACAATCGACAAACTAATCCAAAAATTACACATTTTTACACATATTACACATCTTTTTTATTACCATCAATTTTTAAAATAGGTTCCTTAGATTATTATGGAATTAAAAAAAATTTAATGACACATATGTTTAATGAAAAATATGTTTTATTATCCTCAATATTTAATTGAACCTAATTATCATTTACCCTATGTTAAAATTTCCATATGTTGGTCTTTGAAAAATTTCCCAAATTACACATCGTTTTTTTCCCCAAAATGGGTAAAAATGAGCATAAAATGGGTTAAGAAAAAGATGTTTAATGACACATGTGTTTAATTAAAAATACTTTTTATTCTCCTCATGTATTAATTAAATAAAATTGTAATTTACCATATGTTAAATGTAATGTTTGTTTATTTTTGAACATTTTTACCATAAAATCCCTCTTTATCATCGCTTCTGCAGAATTAAATTTAAATTAATTTCTTACACCTCTCTAATTTTAATTTAGAAAAATGGATTCCATATTTCAAATCATCATAGTTTATATTATCTAATAATTTTAACATATTTTTTGACAAAAACTATTAGTTAAAATTGTTAAAATTAATTACAACATTTTATTGAAAAAAATAGCTTAACAAAGGACTAAACCATAAACATGAGGCCCAAAAGGACCTATATAATTGTGAAAAATCCATTGTATATTAGTATTTGTATCCTATACTCCCTCAGATAAAATTTGAACCATTATTTTATCCACTTAACATATTAAAAATGTGGTTGAAATTAACTTTTCGAATATTTTACAAGAATGTCACTCCTCCTACACTATAAAAAAGAACTCACTAATCCCAATAATTCACACCCTTAAATCCCTTTTACTAAGACAACCTATACCCGAATATCCTACCAAAGCATCAAACTTAATCCTAGAATCCACTCTTTGGGTAGAAATCCATCCATGGAATCCCCTTGATGAAAACTAAAAGGAGTTAACGAAAGAAGAGGTGGATTCAATAGGTACGAAGAAAGTCAAAACTTAAGGTAAAATTTTTCTCATATCACTTTTATATCTATGAGATTCGTGCCTTATTCACTCATAATTTATTTTTTTCTATGTATATACTTGATGAGAATTTATTTTCACAAACCATCCCAGGGTCCGTAGTAACTAGATAACTGTACTGGCCCTGAAATAGCCCGAAGGGCATTCCCGATCACCACGAGTCGGTGACTAGCACCTGGAATCATACAACATGAAAGTTGGATCTATTTTCCCACAAGGAATAATAGTTTTAATATAATAATTTCAATATACATACAAAATAAACTCCACTGAGAGTAAGTTACCAAAATAAAACAAGACAGAAAAATCCCAAAGTAATACTACACAAGCACAAAAATAGAGAAAAACAACCCCAAGGTTCCTAAGGAAAAAACTCACCATGACCATGGTTCAATGGCTATATCCACCTCTAAGAGATCTATTCTGTAACATCCCGACCTGGTTCACCTCTAAGACAGTGTCCAGATAGGTGTGTCACAATACCTCAAACGCATCTCCCTGAACACCCGAGGCTGCCTACTGGCAACGAGGGAATTTTTTTATCTGAGGGGGAGACTATGCCCTCATAGGTAATAGGTATTATCATAGTAGAAGTAAACAACAATTAATAATAAATAGAGGAATAATATAAATGAATAAACTATACAAGAAACAATATAAATAATCCCACTGAATAATACTCAAGTGTGGAATCTCACAAAATGATGTCATGCCATGATGAATGTCTAAACTAAAAGTATAGAAAACAAAAACCAAGAATTCTATCAACTAAAAAAAAAGAAATAAAGTGCAACAATTAAATCACAAGAAAGGATCAGTCCTCTGCCCTAGTTTTTATCCTAAGCAGTGACAATCAATCAGGAATCAGAACCAGCACGCTTCCGTTTCACAATACATGCAATCATACAATCTACTCGGGTGTCAATGACACCCGAGTAGGGTGTGAGATAAAAACCTAGTACGCCAGCACCCAAGGTGTCTAATCATTTTGTTATTTTGTGCAATGATAAAATGTAGTGTGCCATTATATAAAAATTTCAGATAATTTATTAAGTGCAATGGAAGAAATACCTCAGCATGGGTTTTAAGCAGCACCCATGCCTAATCACCTGCTTCGGCCTAAGCCGGAAGTCTGAAAGAAGTAACTGTAAGCAGAATGCACATATGCATACATATAAAGCCTGGAAGAGTAAGGTAAAAAAAGGAATAGGCATAATTCCAAGCATGTTCTTTAACTTGGGGTCTATGTCATGTGTTAACCAGGTGTGCGTTAACATACTAGAAAATATCTCATATCTCTAGAGACTAAAAATGACATTAATCTAAATCATCAGTGCATCATTATTAAGGTTCAAGTTGAGAGTTAGAGTCCGGGCCTATCCTAATGTTATTTCTACGGAAAATCATTCAATTATCCAATACCACTGTTCCCGTTCAATGGAATCTTTCTAAAGACCAAGTATCGCTCATGGCATGGTTATACCCTGATTCTGTCCTGATCTCGCAAAACTTGGTCGAGTGTCATCTGAGGCTGGCTTAAACACATTTCCATGAATCTTCTTCGATGGGCCGTTTTGGAACCGGTATATCTCATTAGTATTAGAAATCCCATGGAAGTCTCGGTCCGGAAAAGCCAAGAACACCGCCTCTCAGCACATAGAGGTAACCATCATGAACTAAGGGTATAGTGTTGCCCTTAATACGGGACCCACCTCCTTTCCCCACCCTAGATTTAATTAATGTTCTCCCAGTAGTAGATATGATATCAACATATGTAATTGCATCTTGAAACCAAACAGGTACACTGGGGCATCACACAGTGCAAATTAAATATTTCAGTATAGAAATCTTAACAAGGAAAGGTATTGTATCAACATAAGCAGACAATTTCACCGTTAAATAAATAAATAAATTGGACCAACTAGCTACCAAGATCCAGAAATTCTAAAGTTCATAATTAATCTAAATTAATTATATTAAATTAAACACAACAAAATAGGTTGTGCAAAACATGCTGGTAAAGACACTTATTAATAATAAATAAACCAGCACAACCAACAAATAAAAATTCAACCATTCCAGATTTATAATTAATCTAAATTAATTATTTAAATTGAACACAACAAAAATAATCTCCGCAAAACATGCAATTAAATAAATTAAAAGTATGGGATAACGGAAATTATACAGACCACGTCGGCACGCCCCAAGGGGTGACCGACCTTATTGCAAGAAATTAAACAAATTAATTCATGATAAATACGGCTACAACAACTAGGTGAAACAAATTAATTAATGAATTTGGGTGAATTTGCACAAAGTCGGTACCCACCTACTAGTGGCACAAGGGTACGTTTTTATAAATCACAATGAAATGGAGGGAAAGAGAGTAGACACCCTACCTTATAGTCATAGATGATCCTATGATCTGTGGTATACTTTTATTTGACCTAAAATAGAAGAAAATAGAAGAATTTAGAAAAAAACCCAAAAATAGGGTAAAATTATTCCGCAGAAAACTATGCAAAGGATTTTGAATGAGATTGCACGATTCTTGGTGCATGGGATAAGTCTTACCAATAGGTTCATAAAACACCTAATGGTGATGAAAACAGACAATGAATGGAGGCACTACAATCTTCTGAAGGGAGGAGAAGGTGGTGCCCACCACCTAGGGAGGAGAGTTGTGCCACACACAGGAGAGGGGGAGGAGAGGAGGAGAGGAAAAAATTATTAAAAAGGAAGGGAATGAAAAAAAATGAAAAAACAAAAAGGAGATAAATAAATTAAATAATAAAAATAAAATGGTGGAATAAATGAAGTAAATAATTAAAATAGGTTTACCTCATTTTAATTATTTTTAATTTCTATCCAACCGTATCTATTTTATTAATTATTTTTATCCCTCTTTAAATTAAATTAATTTCCTTTAATTGTTTTTAATTATTTTTAACTCGAACGTTGCGTTGTGGTGTAATGTAATATTTTACATAAATCCTGAATAGTCATTTAATGAATCTTAATAGCTGCACGGGACCCGCAATAAGGTGCGTAGGCGCACGCCCTGGGTCACTTTAAATATTTGGTTTAAAAACATAAAATTCTACAACTTGATTTAAGTCGACATGTTAAATTTATTTATGTAGGTAATTAATAATATTTTATCAAAACTAATAATAATTATCCACCGATGTATATATGTGTTATATATATATATGCATCTGTATATTCATGTATATACACCCAAACATGTATATATAACTATATATATATATTTAATATCATATATATAGATATAACTCATATATATACATCAATATTTTTGTCCCAATATAAAAATAATAAAAATAATCACAATAAATATTATTATTTAATTCAGCCCATCAATGAAACCATTAATATTTTAATGACAACAACCATTAATAAAAATATAATGATTATTAAATTAAAATTGATTGTGGATTTGTATTTAATTCAAAAAATTAATAATTTTACATTTATTACATTGTCCAGTTATTATTTTCAATGCGACACAATTTATTAATTGTGGAAGTGGTTTTTTATTTGTTGTATTCAATGTAAATAATAATATTAATAATAAAACTATTAATATTATTTCTAATTGACCAAAAAAATTATTTAACCCAATTAGATTATATTCGAGTGCAACAAGACCAAATGTCCAATGCTCGCAAAGGTTATACCCTACCTAGGGTAAATCCCAAGTCTTGGAACTAACAGTGTTCTCGTATTTCTCATTCAACGCACCGTTTGTGAGAAATTAATTAATTATTTTATAAAAAAATAATAATTAGTTAATTAAAAAAATATGGTACTATCATGTGCGAGGGTGAAAAACACTCGATGTGAATCAATGATATACCCTATATAGGGTAAACCCAGTGTTCTGAACCTAACGGTGGTCTCAGATTTCTCATACAATGCACTATTTGAGTGTTATTTAATTTTTTTTTTGAAAAGAAACACACACACGTATGAATAAAATAAACTTAATATTTTTATTCTATCAACGTCGCAGTGTCGACTATCGGAATAAAAAGTTCTGACACTCTGTTTATAAAACTGGCCTACGATATTAACAAAAAAAATTAATTTCCTCCACTTTATCAAAGGGTTCAACACACGGTATGTTACAACCATCCAACCTTAGAACTTCTCATTCACGAGAATCTTTCAGGAACAATGTAACCCTCACCCGATCTACAAGGTCATGCAGTCTCATAAAAAAAGTCGTGTTGCGTATCTAAACACCCAATGCACTCTCAAACATTGGTTAGGCAAGAATCATGTATGCTGTTAAGATATGAGTCAATTATCATTTTCCAACTGAATCACTGAGACATTACTTATCCAAACACATTCATCTAGAGATAAAACCATGTCGTCGTCTCGTTAACTTCTATCCAAAGTTACTTTCCACCTTAGGTTCCAAAGTTAGAAAGAGGAAAATTCTATGTCATGACACCTTCCTCCATCAGAATTTCATATAAGACACACCCTTAAGCATTCAAGCAATGTTTATTGCTTGATTTACGAAATGGATAAAACAGTCGATTCCCCATCACCCTTAAATCCCAAGTCGAGCAATATTTTTATAAAACACCCTGATCGACACAAACCGCACTCATCTCACCAGATAACATGATAGAAAAAACTCTTTCATTGACTGCATTATTGTACAATATAAATAACTAGTCAATCCACTCTGACCGACCTTTTTAGAAGGTTCTCGGCTTAGATGGAAGGTGTTTTATAGACTAAAATATTATGTCTTATTCAAAGGTATCTCACATTCATATAAACATGTCCACCGAACTTCATACCTGACCTCCAGTGATGTTCCTTGATTTAGGTATCACCGAGTCTGACAACAATTCTAGGGTAAACTCGGATTGGCACAACAACAGTGAAAGGAACTAACGCAAGGTAGTCCATACTCCATGTTTACGAGTGAGACATTGGTACAAGGGAAGGATTCCAATATCAAAAGATTGACCGATCCCAGAGCGGCATTGGACTAGTTGTCAAGTTAGATGAAATGACTGGTGTACAAGAGTATATCCAAGGAATTCCTAACCAGAAATATGAGGTTCACTCAAAAAAAACAAAGCCTTGATAAGAACGACACATCAGTGTGAAACACTGAGAAAACCACCCTAAAAATCCCAACAACATTTAAATCATTATCATGGAATAAGATTTATGCTCTCTTAGTGTATCAAGGATGAATGCAAGATAGGGGACATTCTTGTCGCTTAAGGAAGAGTACACTAAGGGGATTTGATGATTACCAAAAGGAAAACATTTAAAAAATTAGCCTGAAATCCCAACCAAACTGGTCGGCGTGCCAAAATACCCGAGTCTCTTGAAGTCATCCTGATCATTGGGAAAACATGATTCCTTTAACACAGAAGTTAATGCACTACAAAGATTACCCAAAATGTATTTAACAGTGAAATACTTGACGATTACATTGAACTCAACTGGTTCATCACAATGTTAAGCACTCGATGGTACAGCGTATGTGAACGCATATTACCCTGAGGTTATAGAGAAGCAAGATGACTTTTAATTCCGGGGATGACATATTGAATCATCCATCACTATGGAGAAGAGGGGTTGAACAACCTATAAAGAAACTGACCATTCCTAAGGCATGCCTAACCTGATAGAAAACGATCATTTCCCGACACTCAAGCCTGAAACAGAAGTAATGGAAAACATGACCACCCGTCTGAACTAGGGTGTCATTTTAAACAAGGGGGTCTGACCAGGGACAATGGCATGTGAAGGGTTCTATTCTAAAGAAACTCAAGAGAAACTCAAACTACTCTTATACCAGGGTCTTAAACAGAGGACATTGCTACAAGTTCCATATTCAAGACCTTTATATTTAATCACATTTTATCATTAATAATTAAAATATTTAATAAAAACATCATGTACCATTTTTCAAAACAATACAAAAGGTACTTGGTCTTGACCAATTCCTTAAGCGAAAACCGGAATGTTTTATAAAACTCTATTTTAAAACATTTTTGAGTAATTTAAATCTCATCCTTAATTAGAAAATCTATTACATAAATTCATTTTAAGCAGATATGATGACCTACAACGGTCCCACTAAGCCGACCTAGGATCATTAGAATGCAACAAAAAAAAAGTTGTTTAATTATTAAGAGTCACAGCACTCATACTGGGTTATATCTTAAATAACATGAAACAAATATCCTACTTAGGCCTAATTGTGCCTTTAGGTAGTTTACCAAATTATTAAAACATGCTCAAAAAAATATCAGCCTACATATAGGGGTGAATATCCCCCTAATAAGAAACTATAAACTTTATAGTTTTTCAAATTTGGCTCCCATTCAAATTCAACCAATAAGTTTTTTTTCAAACAAACCAATTACATAACAGACAATCTAGAAGGTCACTACAAGAAGCTAACAGATATAGACATGGTGTAATAACATAATAATATCATTTTAATCATATAGACAAGCTAATAGGCATAAAATCATGATATAAGGCAAACATCTTATTAAACAGGCAACATGAAAACAAGATAACATGCTAATTATATCACTGAAACACGGTATCTAAAAAGGCAGGCCAAAAAAATAAAAGGAATGTAATGCATTCAAGGCACACAATTTGAATCAACAGACAGCCTAAAATGCAACTACATGGGATGGAACTATTCATGTCAATTGTATTCCTATGTGCCTATTATAATTCATGCAATGCTTCATCCTTACCTTAACAGGAAAAGGGTAAAATATCATAAATTCCATAAATTCATAAGAAAATGAAATTACACAAAATCATCTGAGGTTAATTCATATCAATCGTAACATCAAAAATCATGAACAACAACCCCAACCCTAGACACTTGGTCATTTCCCGTATGTGGGGTGATCAGTCCCAAGCACGGCTATTAACCGAGTGTCGATACATTCCCAGTCTCTTTTCTACCAACCCAAAATAATAAGACAAAGGAATAAAACCCACCTCTGATACCACATTGTAATGTACCGTCCCATATCACCTTTAAGATTGTTTCTAGACCGGTGGGTTACAGGACCTCAAAAGAGTCTCCCTGAATTCTAGAGGCTTCTGACTATCAGCGAGGACATTTTTGTGTCTAAGGGGGAGACGATGACCTCATTGGTAATAGGTATTATCACAATAGAAGTAAACAAAAATTAATAACAAATAGTGGAATCATATAATTGAATAAAATGTATTAGAATCAATATAAATAATCCATCTAAATAATACTCAAGTAGGGAAGCTCACAAAAAAATGTCATGCCATGATGTAAGTCTAAACTAAAAGTATAAAAAACAGAACCCAAGCATGATATCGTCTAAAAAGAAAAGAAACAAAGTGCGACAGCTGCATCCCCAGAAAGTCTCGGTCCTCTACCCCAATCTCCATCCTAAGTAGCAACAATAAATCAAGAATCATAAGTGGAATGCTTCCATTTGTCAATACCTACAATCATATAATCTTCTTGGGTTTCAATGACACCCGACCAGGGTGTGAGATAAAATCCCAGTAGGTCGGCACCCAAGTTTTCTAAACCTTTCCATTTTTTGCAATGATAAAATGTAGTGTGCCATTATATAACAATTTCAGATAATTTATTAAGTGTTATGGAATAAATAACTCGGCTCAGGTTCCAAGCGGCACCCGTGCCTAATAACCTACTTCAACCTAAGCTGGAAGTCTGAAAGAAGTACCTATAAGAAGAATGCACATATGCATACATATAAAGCCTGGAAGAGTAAGGTAAAACAAGGAAGTGGCATGCCCTCAAGCTTGTTCTTTAACATGGGGTCTAATTCATTTGTCAATCAGGTGTGCTTCAACATACCATAAAATATCTCAAATCTCAAGGGACTAATAGCAGCATTAATCTAAACCTTCAGCACATCAATATTAGGGTTCAAGATGAGAGTTGGAGTCTGATCTCATCCCAAAGGTATTTCTATGAAAAACCATTCAATTATCCAATTCCACTGAGCTCATCCAAGGAAATATTTCGAAAGACTCAGTATCGCTCATGGAATGGCTATACCCTGAGTCCGTCCCGATCTCGTAAAATGGGGTCGAGTGTAATCTGAGGCTAGCTTAACCACATTGGAACAGATCTGTCCCGATGGGATGTTTTGGAATCGGTATCACTCATAAGTATTAGAGACTCCTGGGAAGTCTCTGCCCGAAAAATCCAAGAACACCACCTCTCGGCACATAGAGGTAACCGTGAAGAACGAAGGGCCTAGTGTGGCCCTTAATACGGGACCCACCTCCTTTCCCCACCCTGAATTTAATTAATGTTATCACAACAGTAGATATGATATCAACATATGTAATTGCAGCATGAAACCAAACCAGTACACAAGGGCATCACAGAGTGCAAATTAAATATTTCAGCCTAGAAATATTAACAAGGCAAGGTACCACGTCAACATAAGAAGACAAATTATCCTTTAAATAAATAAATAAATTGGACCAACAAACAACCAAGATCTAACAATTCCAAAGTTCATAATTAATCTAAATTAATTATTTTAAATTAAACACAATAAAATAGGTTGTGCAAAACATGCAGATAAAGTCACTTTTTAATAATAAATAATCCAACACAAAAAACTACCAAAGATTCAACTATTCAAGACATACAACTAATCTAAATTAGTTATTTAAGTTGAACACAACAAACATAGGTTGCGCAACACATGAAATAAAATAAAATAAAAGTTTGGGCTAACGGTAATTATACTGACCACGTCAGTCTGCCCCAAGGGGTTTCCAAACATGTTACAGCAAATTAAACAAATTAATTCATGATCAATATGGCTACAAAAACTAGGCGAAAAAAATTAATTAATGAATTTGGGTGAATTTTCACAAAGTCAGTAGGCGTCGACAAATGGCACAACGGTGTGTTCTTATAAATCGCAACAAAATGGAGGGAAAGTGTGACAACCGGGTCCCGGTGACAGCACAGCCACCCCGCCTCAACATGGTCGTCGGGTCCGGGCCCACCAGGTACCACCAGTTGCCCCACAGACACGTGGGGCCCACCCCAGGGCCCACCCACATGCCTGAACGGGTTATATGACCAATGAAAGTCCCCACAGGCCAACACATGTCCTTTCTAGTGTGTTTTGTCCTCACTTACACACACCCAGAGAAACTTCCCAGGAGGTCACCCATCCTGATCACTACTCCAAGCCAAGCACGCTTAACTGTGGAGTTCTAATCAGATATGCTCCTGAAAAGGAAGGTGCACCTTGTTGACATTAGTCATATCATTTAGTCATTTAACCCTTTATCATTTGTGGATGTTACAATCACCCCCCTTTAGAGCACAACACCCTCGTTGTGGGCCCTACATCTCAACCCAGGCAGTGCACCGCAATTAAGGCTGGGTTCCTCCTCTGATACCAAATGTGACAACCGGGTCCCGGTGACAGCACAGCCAACCCGCCTCAACATGGCCGTCAGGTCCTGGCCCACCAGGTACCACCAGTTTCCCCGCAAACACGTGGGGGCCACCCCAGGGCCCACCCACATGCCTGAACGGGTTATATGACTAATGACAATCCCCACAGGCCAACACATGTCCTTTCCAGTGTGTTTTGTCCTCACTCACACACACCCTGGGAATCTTCCCAGGAGGTCACCCATCCTGATCACTACTCCAAGCCAAGCACGCTTAACTGTGGAGTTCTAATCAGATAGGCTCCTGAAAAGGAAGGTGCACCTTGTTGACATGAGTCATATCATTTAGTCATTTAACCCTTTATCATTTGGGGATGTTACAGAGAAAGAGTAGATGCCCTGCCTTATAGTTGTAGATGATTTTATGATCCGTGGTAGGCTTTGATTTGACCTAAAATTGAAGAAAACGGATGATTTTCAAAAAATTCCAAAATAGGGTAAAATCATTCAGCGGCGAACTGTGCAAAGGAATTGGAATGAGATCACATGATTCTTGGTGTGTGGGATAAGCATTATTTGTAGGTTCACAGCACACCTGATGGTGAAGAAAATAGACAACAAATAGAGGTGTGATGATCTTCCAAAAAGAGGAGAAGGTTGTGTGCACCACCTAGGGAGGAGAGGTGTGCCACGCACAGTAGAGGCAGAGGAGAGGAGGAGCGGAAAAAAATAAATAAAAAGGAAAGGAAAGAAAAGAAAAAGGAAATAATAAAAAGTAGATAAATAAATAAAATAATAAAAATAAAATTGTGGAAGAAATGAAATAAATAATTAAAATAGGTTTACCTCATTTTAATTATTTTTAATTTCTCTCCAACCGTATCTATTTTATTATTTATTTTTATCCCTCTATAAATTCCATTAATTTCCTTTAATCATTTTTAATTATTTTTAACTCGATCATTGCATTATGCCATGATGTAATATTTTACATAAAGCCTAAACAATAATTTAATTAATTTTAATAGCAGCTCAGGACCCGCAACAGGGTGTGCAGCCACGCGCCTTGGATCACATTAAAGATTTTGATTAAAATCTTTAATGTCCACAAATTGATTTACGTCGGCATGTTAAATGAATTTATGTATGTAATTAATAATATTTTATCTAACCTAACAATAAATATCTACCCATGTATATACGTGTTATATATATATATAACTAAATATTCATGTATATACACCCACACATGTATATATAACTATATATATATAATCTCATATATATAGATATACATCAATGTTTTTGTCCCAATATAATAATAATAACAATAATGAAAATAATTATTATTATTTAATTCAACCCATCAATGAAACCATTAATATTTTAATGACAACAACCATTAATAAAAAGATAATGATTATTAAATGAATATTTATTGTGAATTTGTATTTAATTCTAACAATTAATAATATAACATTTATTACATTGTCTGGTCGTTGTTTACACCATGACACAATTTATCAATTGTGGAAGTGCATTTTTATGTGTTGTCTTTAATGAAAATAATAATATTATTAATAAAATTATTATTATTATTTCTAACTGACCAACAAAATTATTTAACCCAATTAAATTATCTTCATGTGAAACATGACCAAACGTCCAATGCTCGCAAAGGTTATACCCAACCTAGGGTAAACCCCATGTTCCAGAACTAACGATGGTCTCAAATTTCTCATTCAGTGCACTGTTTGTGAGAAATTAACTCTTTATTATATAAAAATATTGAATAAGTAATTAATTAAAAAAAGATGGAATTATCCTAGGTGGGTTCCAAACACTCAATTTGTACAAGATTATACCCTACCTATGGTAAACTCGGCAGTCGGGACCCAACAGTGGTCTCGGATTTCTCATATGACTCACCGTTTGAGTTTTTTTTTGAAAAGAAACAAACACGCACATGAATAAAAAACTTATTATTTTATTCTATCAATGCCACAGTGTTCACTATCGGAACAAAAAGTTATAACGCTCGTTTTTTAAAACTAGTCAGCCTCATTAACAGAAAATTTTAATTTCCTTTACTTTTTCATCTGGTTCAAAATACAGGACATTACAGCCTTCCCACCATAGAACTTCTCATCCACGAGAAGCCTTCGGGAACAACGTAACCCTCACCCGATCTATAGGGTCATGCAGTCTCATACAAAAGGTCATGTTGCATATCTAAATGCCGAACGCACGCTCAAGAATTGGTTAGTCAAGAGGAATTTAATTTATTAAGATCTGTGTCAATGCTCATTTTCAACTGAAACACCGAGACAGTACCTGTAGAGACCCTAAGCTTAACGTACATGAACATTACATTACTTTTGCGGAATACTTAGTACATAACAAAAATACACACACAAGGATCGTAATAGTTTAGTGTCTTTGGAAACTCGGAACGTAATCTTCTAATCATGGTGAAAGATCTCCAATATCTCCCATAAAGATCTTCACTTTTTTTTACCTAAAACATTTCTTTATATCCTGGGGAAAAGAAAACATAAATGGGTGAGCTCAAATGCTCAGTAAGGGTAAACAAAAGAAATATAAATCTCATCATATACACAAGCACATAACTTTTAGAAATATTAACCTGCAAAAGAGATCATAATTTCATAACATGGGATAAATCATGGCAGTGAAATGTAATCACAATAATCATAACGTAAAACATGAAACTTTGTGGCATACACACATAATCATAGATAATCTTTTCCTGTTAGTCAAGACTCATTGCCAAGACTATCTTAGTGGACAAAGTCCCTTTTTGAACCGAGTCACCCTCGTTCCAGTCCTGTTTCACTAAACCGGTATAACCTACCGTTCCAGCCCTGTCTATCTCATTAGATATAAAATCTTTACCCAATTCATTAGAGGGAGATATAGGTCCCACCCATCTCATAATGATACCATTCTTATGTGTCCCACAAAATCAGAAACCACACATCATATCATAACCCATGTAATAAAAATGGGAATCTTAAACATCATGACATCATAAAAAAATTCATATAAGATAAAGGATTTCATAAAAATATTTTCATCACAACATAATAAAATCAATGTAATAATAGGGATAGAAAAATAATCCTATATTATCTTAGATGGAAAATAATTTTGATAAAACATTTGAACTCCATTCTTGAGGAAAATATCCTTTCTGCTTCAAAAACACTTTTCCTTTCTTAACATGTCGTACAATTCTAAACTAAAAGAAGTTGATTAAAAATAAACATGAAAACTTGTAAAGGAAGCTTCTTGGAAATAATGTTTTAAAAATCCATTCATGTCGTATAAGTTAAAAAAACATTCTTCGTACTTTTTTCGGAAAAGTCAAAAAGTACCTCGTACGAAAAATGACAAAAGATTCCTTTCATATCTTTTAAAAAAAACTTACCGAAGGTTAAAATTGGATATAAACTTTTGTATAAGGATGGAAATAATATTACATATTGAGGGAACATGGATGTGGATGATAAAATACACCCCAGTAATTACCAAAGTAAAAACAATCTCAGATAAAAGTGAGATTATGATATTTCCCTTACCTTAGGTCCGACTTGCTTTGTAAGTGTCCGAACCTCCTGTATAATGATTTAAATAATTTTATTGACTTATTCCAGAATCATATTCATTGTTATTATATCATATATGGTCCACTTATGACTTTATATTACCCGTTCTTTTGTAAATTCATGTTAAAGTAGCGTTTTGGGTAAAATCGTCTCATTTGTCGTTCGTGTTTTTAACTTGTAATTATTAATATGATTACATGGATCATGATTACTTATATCCATAATGTAAAAAATGAATTATATAATATATATTCAGAATATATATATATAATATATCGATAAATGGAATGAAATACACCGTTCATGGAGACGGTAGTCCGTACGTACGCATGAACGCTGTTTTAGTTTCCTTATTGAAGTGAATGGAATTAAGTAGATGACATACATATAAATTTACATAAATCCAGTATCATTATTATGTCATATATTTCATTAGTACTTATTATATATACTTTATAATCATTCATGAATGGTTAATCATTGAGAATGAATCTCATCGCGTCGTGGAGACGGTAGTCCGTACGTACGCACGAGCGATGATATTGTTCCCATGGTTGTGGAATTGTGTTGAAGTGTATGTATAATATTTCAGTATCAATATAACTTTATAATAATCATATATAGTTACTCATTACACCAGTATACCCATCCAATTAAGGTGGTGACGGAAAATAGATTACACCACGGCGTGGAGACGGTATTCTGTACGTACGCACGCGCGGTGATTTCCTTTTTCCGTAGGATGGATAGAAGTTTAATTAGAGTTGTTTCGTATTTATAATAACATATCAGTATGTAAGTAATAATGATGTTATTACTTTGTCATGAAACAACTAAAGAAGAAGAAGTTGAAGAAGAAAGAAATTGAAAAGTTCGGTAATGGATATTACCTCTTCTTTGAAACGCCTCTTTGAATCCTCCACTTAGGGAACTAATATTGGTCTTTGAAGAAGACCAGGACCTCTAGGATTATTCTAGAGAAGTGGAGAAGAGGTTTTGGCAGGGGTTGGCCACGCTTGAAGGCTCAAATTTGTGTGAGGAAGAGAGGGAGGAGGTGCCCTTTTATAAGGGAGGAGAGGGGCACCTTAGGAATATCTCAAAATATTATTTTATATTAAAGTCAAAATCGGTTTATAATGGTTACAAAGGGTCTTATTTCGAAGCTAAAGTGGGTATGGGTCGAAATCCTATCAAACAATAGGATTTAGACAAGTTTAGGTTATTATTTTAACCTTATCAATTAGATTTAACTTTAAGTTAAATAATTTAACTTTTACCATGTCTTTTTGTTTTCTTACACTATATGGTTAATACACCTACTATAACATGCCAAACGAACCCCAAATTTTTTATTATTAATATAAATATCCTTATCTAAGTCATTTGGCCGAACCTTAGATTTTTAGGAATAAAATAACAATTAATAATATAATATTTGATTTAAAAACTATTTTGTGTCAACTTTGAAACTATTTGATATATGATTTTTGTGAAAGTCATAATAGAATTATATGTTCGAAACAAGTTAATTAAATCAACACTAATATATCATAGTAACCTAGAAAACTAGTGTAATTCATTAAAAGTCTTAAATTACATTTATTTTGGTATTTATAATATCAATTATGTCAGTATTTCATTAATAAGATAATTACTGCATCATCTTTGTGTCATAAATAAATTAACATATTTGATGCCTAAAAATTACAAATAAAATACCATTATGTAGGAAATCTTTTTATCTTTCTAATGAATATTTTAAATCGAATTTATCTTATGTATAACCCTATATTAAAAATGATTTACTTATTAAACATTAATTTTAACTATTTTAACTATTCATTAAATAAAATAATATTAAATGTCATAATCTAATCCAAGTAGACCTAAATGGTCATATTATATTCATAAGGTTGTTTTTTGTCGAATTACACTTATCCAATAGAATTAGGACATGTTTTAGGGTAATAGTAATATCATATTTACCCTTAGTTACCCTATTTACTATTCACCGTGGTAAAAAAAGTAAAAAGTTACTATTCACCAATAAATTATTTTTATCTCATTGAACCACATTTTACTTACTGATATCAACTGTGTCTGTCGGATTTTCGAAATTCCATTCACAGAAGCGGTAAAATTAAGTTTTATGCAAAATTCAGTTTTTAACCTACCACTTAGTGGTTTCACTATTCATCAAAAATTGAAACTTTTCAGAAAAATGCCAAAATTTCACCCTCAGCTATAATTGATATTCCGAATTCAAAAATGATTTCAATTTTAAAAAATTCCCAACATATAAGTTTAATTAATTAATTTTATAATTAATTTCCGCTGTCACAACAAATAGCGTGTTTTTAAGAAATAATAACTATCAAAAGATTGACACTTGTTTATAACTGGTTTAAATGTGAAATTACATCCAATGACCAAAATTGTATTAAATTGTAAAAATATATTCTAAATATACTTTAAAACCACTCAAATTAATAATTTATCACTATTAATTATTTCGATTAAAAAAGTTTTTTTTTAATTAAAATTTATTAATTTTCACTATTCATCAGAATATGAAAGTTATCCGAAAAGTACCAAAATTTCACCATAGGATAAATTCGATACTCCGAATCCATAAATGAAGTCTATTTTGAAAAATAAAATTTACAAAATTTCAAAAAGTGTTTATTACTATTCATAACGGCTAGTTTTAATAATATCTTAATAGCATATCGTTGTTTAGCGAAACTTGGTGTTGCATACAACACACGCTATCGTGGAAGGTCGTGATTGTGTGTAATTCAAGTCAGGTCAGAGATGTGTGTTGTGAAAGCTCCTTTTGGTGTATCATATATCACAAGACATTAATGAAATTAAAAAGAATATTTTTCATAAAATCTCGGGGTGTTACATTCTACCCCCCTTAAAATGAATTTCGCCCTCGAAATTCGTCGGGGTTATAAATGGTTTACTATTAGAAAGTTTCTTTAATCGAAACCCACATCGTAAAAAGAAATACCAAAACCAATCTTTAAAAACAAAAGTATAAAACGTAACGGTTGCCCAAATAAACTAAGCACTGGGTTTCCACACAGGTGAAAATATGGATATGGAAGAGAAATCAAACCATCATGTTCTGATGGATAGTGGTAGAGAACATGGCTATGGAAAATCCAGCAATCACAAAGCCATAAATTTGTGACGATCTAAGGTACCATCTGATTCATCCGATATACGATCACTAGGACAACATTTTTGGTTTTCAAGATCGTTTCCCTAAAGATAAAGAAATTGAATTAGAATAAATACTTACTTTATTTTGGTACAATATCACTGTTGTTCGTGCCTTGAACAATTTCCACTTCATCACTAAAATAAATGAAGTTGAATTTGTTATTCGTGAAGTGTTAGAAGATCATGTGATAGAATGACGGGTCATTCCATCGGTCTCAAATAAAAGGTTAGCAAAAATTATATACATAAGTCGATCTATAGTGAGATTAATCATATATGGTTCCTAAAATAGACTTATACTTCATATATCATGTTTCTTAATATAATAAAACTAGTTTCTACTAAACAGGGACTTCCTGTAGGTCAGTGGTAGGCGATAAAGGCCATTCGCACTTCGGTTGTGGGTTCGATTCCCACAGCCTTGTCCAACGCGATGGGTTGTCACCCGTCCTGCAGGTTGTCCTTTTTCTAAAACTATATTACTGTAACATCCCATCAATAATATCGAAAAAACTTCTATCCTTAAACAATACTAACTTATGTCCAACATAATCCATTCCAATCTTTAGTCTTATCCATAATACTGCAGTCCACTCTCATAACATAGTGAAAATGATTAGCAGAGATTTAATACCATCGTTGATCCCCATATAGCATAAGATATGTTTTTTTTGTCACATTCCAAACATTCAAAGGCCTTAATCATGTATTCTCATGAATACCCATTGAACCTTATTGAAAACATGAATGCAGTTAAACGTTAACACTTTCAACATACCAAAATCCTCAAAATTCTATATACTCAAACCATGATATCACATATTCCTTATATCAATCATGAGCTCATGAATACTGTTAAACATTTAATTTTCTCCTTATCCCTTCATTATGCGCATATCATCAAAATTCCAAAAATATCTGAATAACCTTTCATGGATAGTGGTACCATTAATCATACACTTTCATAACTCAAGGAAATACAACAGTGTAACAATCCTTAGATGTCTCTTTATTCCATAGTACCATGAGATTTCTTATACAACATTACACATGACAAACATGTAATCATTTTACTACATTCTTAAACCATTGACCAAGCTTCAACAATTCATTATTCTCACATATCATTTTTAGTCTCTTCATCATCATCAACATAAATACTTCCCATACGACCATACTGATTCTCTTCATGAGACTTTCCCTTAGGGCATTGGTTTGCATAATGCCCGTACATTCCACATTTAAAACATTTAAGCATTGTTGATGTCGTAGCAATATCATTATCCTCATCCACGGTGTTAACTGAACATTTTACTTTGCACTTACTTGCTTTGTGTCCTTCTTTTCCACACCCAAAGAATCTTCCAGTTCCTTTGAAACATTCTCCTTGATGCCTCTTCCCACATTATTTACATAGGGGAAATTGAACTTTCTTTCCTCTATGGTCATCATGAAAATCCATCTTTCTCTTATTAGCCGAGTCAGGAAACTTACCAAATTTTACATTATTGATCATATTATGAGATTGCTGATTCGGCATAATAATGATGTTTGGACTTCCAAATCCCATTTCATTATGAAGAATATCATTCCATTGTCCATCATATTCTCCATTATCGTGAATCATCTTCTTTCCAGCCATTTTCTAAAACCCAAAAAGAATAGTGTGAGAGGCAAAAATCATGCTTGGGGAAAAAACATAATAAAGGGGGAGTACATTCAATATCTAACATCTTAGGTTTAATTCTATGATCGTTAGAGTAATTCTAGTACTATAACCTATACGTATACTTAACCTTAGGGACATCCCTTGACATACCTTATAAATATCTCTAGGGATATCACTAACGTTTTCGCATCCTAGTTTCCAAAGGTTGACTAAACCTTTCCTCTGATACCAACTGTAGAGACCCTAAGCTTAACGTAATGAATATTACATTACTTTTGCGGAATACTTAGTACATAACAAAAATACACACACAAGGATTGTAATAGTTTAGTGTCTTTGGAAACTCGGAACGTAATCTTCTAATCGTGGTGAAAGATCTCCAATATCTCCCATAAAGATCTTCCCTTTTTTTACCTAAAACCTTTCTATATATCCTGGGGAAAAGAAAACATAAAAGGGTGAGATCAAATGCTCAGTAAGGGTAAACAAAAGAAATATAAATCTCATCGTATACACAAGCACATAACTTTTTGAAATCTTAACCTGCAAAAGAGATCATAATTTCATAACATGGGATAAATCATGGTAGTGAAATTTAATCACAATAATCATAACTTAAAACATGAAACTTTGTGGCATACACACATAATCATATATAATCTTTTCCTTTTAGTCAAGACTCATTGCCAAGACTATCTTAGTGGACAAAGTCCCTTTCTGAACCGAGTCACCCTCGTTCCAGTCCTATTTCACTGAACCGGTATAACCTACCGTTCCAGCCCTGTCTATCTCATGAGATATAAAATCTTTACCTAATGCATTGGAGGGAGATATAGGTCCCACCCATCTCATAATTATACCATTCTTATGTGTGCCACAAAATCAGAAACCACACATCATAGCATAACCCATGTAATAAAAATGGGAATCTTAAACATCATGACATCATAAAACAATTCATATAAGATAAAGGATTTCATAAAAATATTTTCATCACAACATAATAAAATCAATGTAATAATAGGGATAGAAACAGAATCCTATATTATCTTAGATGGAAAATAATTTTGATAAAACATTTGAACTCCATTCTTGAGGAAAATATCCTTTCTGCTTCAAAAACACTTTTCCTTTCTTAACATGTCGTACAATTCTAAACTAAAAGAAGATGATTAAAAATAAACATGAAAACTTGTAAAGGAAGCTTCTTGGAAATAATGTTTTAAAAATCCATTCATGTCGTATAAGTTAAAAAAAACATTCTTCGTACTTTTTTCAGAAAAGTCAAAAAGTACCTCGTACGAAAAACGACAAAAGATTCCTTTCATATCTTTTACAAAAAACTTACCAAAGGTTAAAATTGGATATAAACTTTTGTATAAGGATGGAAATAATATTAAATATTGAGGTAACATGGATGTGGATGATAAAATACACCCCAGTAATTACCAAAGTAAAAACAATCTCGGATAAAAGTGAGATTTTGATATTTCCCTTACCTTAGGTCCGACTTACTTTGTAAGTGTCCGAAACTCCTGTATAATGATTTAAATCATGTTATTTACTTATTCCAGAATCATATTAATTGTTATTATATCATATATGGTCCACTTATGACTTTATATTACCCGTTCTTTTGTAAATTCATGTTAAAGTAGCGTTTTGGGTAAAATCGTCTCATTTGTCGTTCGTGTTTTTAACTTGTAATTATTAATATGATTACTTGGATCATGATTACTTATATCCAGAATGTAAAAAATGATTTATATATAATATATATTCAGAATATATATATATATATATAATATATCGATAAATGAAATGAAATACACCGTTCATGGAGACGGTAGTCCGTACGTACGCATGAACGCTGTTTTCATTTCCTTATTGAAGTGAATGGAATTAAGTAGATGACATACATATAAATTTACATAAATACAGTATCATTATTATGTCATATATTTCATTAGTACTTATTATATATACTTTATAATCATTCATGAATGGTTAATCATTGATAATGAATCTCATCGCGTCGTGGATACGGTAGTCCGTACGTACGCACAAGCGATGATATTGTTCCCATGGTTGTGGAATTGTGTTGAAGTTTATGTATACTATTTTAATATCAATATCAATTTATAATAATCATATATTGTTACTCAGTACACCATTATACCCATCCAATTAAGGTGGTGACAGAAAATAGATTACACCACGACGTGGAGAAGGTATTCTGTACGTACGCACGCACGGTGATTTCCTTTTTCCGTAGGATGGATAGAAGGTTAATTAGAGTTGTTTCATATTTATAATAACATATCAGTATGTAAGTAATAATGATGTTATTACTTTGTCATGAAACAACTAAAGAAGAAGAGGTTGAAGAAGAAAGAAATTGAAAAGATCGGTAATGGATATTACCTCTTGTTTGAAACGCCTCTTTGAATCCTCCACTTAGGGAAATAAGATTGGTCTTTGAAGAAGACCAGGACATCTAGGATTATTCTAGGGAAGTGGAGAAGAGGTTTTGGCAGGGTTTGGCCAAGCTTGAAGGCTCAAATTTGTGTGAGGAAGAGAGGGAGGAGGTGCCCTTTTATAAGGGAGGAGAGGGGCACCTTAGGAATATCTCAAAATATTATTTTATATTAAAGTCAAAATCGGTTTATAATGGTTTCAAAGGGTCTTATTTCGAAGATAAAGTGGGTATGGGTCGAAATCCTATCAACCAATAGGATTTAGACAAGTTTAGGTTATTATTTTAACCTTATCAATTAGATTTAACTTTAAGTTAAATAATTTAACTTTTACCGTGTCTTTTTGTTTTCTTACACTATATTGTTAATAAACTTACTATAACATTTCAAAGGAACCCCAAATTGTTTATTATTAATATATATATCTTTATCTAAGTCATTTGGACGAACCTTAGATTTTTAGGAAGAAAATAACAATTAATAATATAATATTTGATTTAAAAACTATTTTGTGTCAATTTTGACACTATTTGATATATGATTTTTGTGAAAGTCATAACAGAATTATATGTTCGAAACCAGTTGATTAAATCAACACTAATATAGCATTGTAACCTATAAAATTAGTGGAATTCATAAAAAGTCTTAAATTACATTTAGTTTGGTATTTATAATATCAATTATGTCAATATTTCATTAATAAGATAATTACTGCATCATCTTTGTGTCATAAATAAATTAACTTATTTGATTTCTAAAAATTAAAAATAAAATACCATTATGTAGTAAATCTTTTTATCTTTCTAATGAATATTTACAATCGAATTTATCTTATGTATAACCCTATATTAAAAATTATTTACTTATTAAACTTTGATTTTAACTATTTTAACTATTCATTAAATAAAATAATATTAAATGTCATAATCTAATCCAAGTGGACCTAAATGGTCATATTATATTCATAAGGTTGTTTTTAGTCGAATTACACTTATCCAATAGAATTAGTACATGTGTTAGGGTAATAGTAATATCATATTTACCCTTAGTTACCCTATTTACTATTAACCGCGGTAAAAAAAGTAAAAAGTTACTATTCACCAAAAAATTATTTTTATCTCATTGAACCACATTTTACTTTCTGATATCAACTATGTCTGTCGGATTTTCTAAATTCCATTCACAGAAGTGGTAAAATTATGTTTTATGCAAAATTCAGTTTTTAACCTACCACTTAGTGGTTTCACTATTCATCAAAAATTGAAGCTTTTCAGAAAAATGCCAAAATTTCACCCTAAGCTATAATTGATATTCCAAATTCAAAAATGATTTCTATTTTAAAAAATTCCCAACATATAAGTTGCATTAATTAATTTTATAATTAATTTCAGTTGTCACAACAAATAGCGTGTTTTTAAGAGATAATAACTATCAAAAGATTGACACTTGTTTATAACTGGTTTAAATGTGAAATTACATCCAATGACCAACATTGTATTAAATTGTAAAAATATTTTCTAAATATACTTTAAAACCACTCCAATTAATAATTTATCACTATTAATTATTTCGATTAAAAAAGTTTTTTTTTTAATTAAAATTTAGTAATTTTCACTATTCATCAAAATATGAAAGTTATCCGAAAAGTACCAAAATTTCACCTTAGGCTAAATTTGATACTCCGAATCCATAAATGAAGTCTATTTTGAAAAATAAAATTTACAAAATTTCAAAAAGTGGTTATTACTATTCATAACGGCTAGTTTTAATAATATCTTAATTGCATATCGTTGTTTAGCGAAACATGGTGTTGCGTACAACACACGCTATCGTGGAAGGTCGCGATTGCGTGTAATTCAAGCCAGGTCAGAGATGTGTGTTTTGAAACCTCCTTTTGGTGTAGCGTATAACACAAGACATTAATGAATTTAAAAAGAATATTTTTCATAAAATCTCGGGGTGTTACAGTACCTATCCAAATATGTTCATCTAGAGATACAGCCATGTCATTGTCTCATTAACTTCTATCCAAAGTTACTTCCCACCTTCTGTTTTAAAGTTAGAAAGAGGAAACTTCTAAGTCACAAAACCTTCCTCCATCATAATTTCATACAAGACAAACCCTTAAGTGCTCTATCGACCTTTCTCGGTTGATTTTTGAAAAAGATAAAATGGTCAATTCCCCATCGCCTATAAATCAAAAGTCGAGCTAGATTCTTATAAAACGCCCTGATCGACAAAAGCCATACTCATCTCACCTGACGACATGACAAAAAAATTCCTTCAGTGACCACTTTATTAAACAAGAAAGAACTAGTCAAGACACTCTGACCAACCATTTATGAAGGTTCTCGGCATAGATGGCATGTATTTTATAGACAAAACTGTGATGTATTCTTCAAAGGTATCTCACATTCACATAAACACATCCACCGAAGTTAATACCTAACCTCTGGTGACTTTCCTTGAGTTAGGCATCACCGAGTCAGACAACAAGTCTAGGGTAACCTCGGATTGGCACAACAAGAGTGAAATGAACTAACGCAAGGTAGTCCATACTCGATGTTTACTAGTGAGACATTGGTACAAGGGAAAGATGCCAATATCAAAATAGTGACCAAGCCCATAGTGTCATTCTCCTGGAAGTTAAATTAGATGAAATGACTCGTGTACAAGAGTTCATCGAAGGAATTCCTACACAGAAATCCGAGGGGCACTCAATAATAAACAAAGCCTCGATAAGAATGGTGCATCAGTGTGCAATACTGAGAAAACCACCTTAAACAAGCCCAACAACTTTTAAAGAATTATCATGGCATAATATCGATGCTCTCTTAGTGTATCATGGAAGAAGGCAAGATAGGGTACATGCTCGTGGATTAAGGAAGAGTACGCTAAGAGGATTTGAATATTACTAGAAGGAAAACATTTAAACAATGTCAATGAAATCCTAACAAAACTGAGCAATGTACCAAAACACCTGAGTCTCTTGAATTCATCCTGAGTATTGGAAAAAACATGGTTACTTTATCCCATAAGTTAATTCACTTCAATGATTACCTAAAACGTATTTAACAGTGCAAGACTTGATGAATAAACTAAACTCAACCAGTTCATCACAATGTTATGCACTCTATGGTACCGTGTATGTGAACGCATACTACCCAGAGGTGATAGAGAAACAAGATGACTTTTAACTCAGAGGACAACGTATTTAATCATCCGTCACTGTGGAGAATAGAGGGTCGAACAGTCGATAAAGAAACTGACCATTCCTAAGGCATGCCTAATCTGATAGAAAACGATCATTTCTCGACACTCAAGCCCAAAACAAAATTCATGAAAAACATGACCACCCGTCCAAACAAGGGTGTAATTTTAAACAAGGGGTCCGACTAAAGACAATGTCATGTGAAAGGTTCTATTCCAATGAAACTCAAGAGAATATCACACTAATGTCATACTAGGGTCTTAAACAGAGGACCTTTCTATAAGTTCCATATTTGATCCCTTTATATTTAATAAAATTTAATCTTTAATCATCAAAATACTTAATCAAAACATTATTTACCATTTTTCAGAACAATACACAAGGTACTTGATCTTGACCAACACATCAAGGGAAAAATGAAAGTTTTATAAAACACCATTTTAAAACATTTTACAGTAATTGACATATTGTCCTTAATTAAGAAAATCTATCACATAAATTCATTTTAAGCAGATAAGGTGACCTACAAAGGTCCCACTATGCCGACCTAGGTTCATTAGAATGCAAGAAAAAGATAGTTGTTTAATTATTTAGAGTCACAACACTCATACTGGGTTATCTCTTAAGGAACATGAACCAACAAGCCTACTTGGGCCTAATTGTGAGTTTAAGTAGTTAACCAATTTATTATAACAAGTTCAAACACATATCAGCCTAGATATATAGGTGACTATCAACCTAATAATAAACTATACACTTTATAGTTTTTGGAATTTGGTTCCCATTAAAAGGAAAACAATTATTTTTTTCAAAGAAACCAATTACATAACAGAAAATCTATCAGGTCGCTACAAGAAGCTAACAGAGAGAGACATGTTGTAATCTCATAAGCATAACATTTTAATCACAGAGACAAGCTAATAGGCATTAAATCAGGATACAAGGAAAACATGGTATTAAATAGCCAACATGAAAATTAGCTAACATGCAAATTATATCACTGAAACACGGTATCTAAAAAGGCATGCTAAAAAAAATAAAATCCATGGAATGCATTCAAGGAACAAAATTTGAATCAACATGCATCCTAAAATACAACTACATGGCATGGAACTATGCATGTCATTTAAATTCCTATGTTCCTATTATGATGAATGCAATGCTTTGTCCTTACCTTAACAAGCCAAGGTTAAAATATCATAAATTAAATAAATTCATAAGCAATGGAAATTACACCAAATCACTCGAGGTGAAATCATGTCAATTGTAAGATCAAAAAGCATGACCAACAATCCCATCTCTAGTCACATGGTCATTTCACATACTTGGGGTGATCAGTCCTAGGCATGGCTATTAACCGAGTGCTGACACATTCCTAGTCTCCTGTCTACCAACCCAAAAATAGTAAGACAAAGGAAAATACCACCTCTGATACCACATTGAAACGTCACGACCCATCTCACCTCTAAGATGGTGGCCGGACCGGTGGGTTACATGACCTCAAGTGCATCTCCTTGAACGACAGAGGCTGCCGACTAGTAGCGAGGGACTTTTGGTGTCCGAGGGGGAGACTATGCCATCATAGGTAAATGGTATTATCAAAACGGAAGTAAACAAAAATTAATAATAAATAGCATAAGCATATAAATGAATAAACTACAATAGAAGAAATATAAATAATCCAACTAAATAATACTCAAGTGCGGAAGCTCACAAAACCTTATCATGCCACGAAGAATGTATAAACTGAAAGTATAGAAAATAGAACCCAAGAATGCTGTCAAATAAAAAGAAGGGAAAAAACATGTGACAACTACATCTCGAGAAGGCTCGATGCTCTGCCTGAGTCTCCAGCCTAAGCAGCAAAAATCAATCAATAATCAGAAGCTGTATGCTTCTCTTTTTCAATACGTATAATCATAAAATCTACTCGGGTGTCAAAGACACCTGAGCAGGGTGTGCGATAAAATCCCAGTAGTCCAACACCCAAGGTGTCTAAACCTTTCCATTTAATGCAATGATAAAATGTAGTGTGCCATTATATTACAATTTCAGATAATTTATTAAGTGAAATGGAATAAATAACTCAGCCCGGGTTCCAAGCAGCACTCGTGCCTAATAACCTACTTTTTCCTAAGCCATATTTCTAAAAGAAGTACCTATAAGTATAATTCACATATGAATACATGTAAATCCTGGAAGAGTAAGGTAAAACAATGAAGAGGCATGCCCCCAAACTTGTTCTTTAACTTGGGTTCTAAGTCATGTGTCAACCAGGTGTGCTTCAACATACCAGAAAATATCTCAAATCTCAATAGACTAACAGCAACATTAATATAAACCTTCAATTATTAATGTTCAAGTTGAGAGTTTGAGTCTGAGCCCATCCGAAGGTATCGCTATGGAACGTACTTCAATAATCCAATACCAACGTGCCTATCCATAGAAATCTTTCGAAATACCAAGTATCGCTCGTGGCATGGCTTTAACCTAAGTCAATCCCGATATTGCAAAAATGGGTCGAGTGTCATCAGAGTCTGGCTTAGCCACATTACCAATGGATCCATCCTGATGGTCCCTTTTGGAACTGGTATCACTCATAATTATTAGAAATCCTGGGGATGTCTTGGTCCAGAAAAGCCAAGAACATCCCCCCCCAGCACATAGAGGTAACCATCAAGAATGAAGGGTCTAAGCGTGGCCCTTAATAGGGGACCCACCTTTTTCCCCACCCTGAATTTAATTAGTGTTCTCACAGTAGCAGATATGACATCAACATATGAAATTGCATCTTGAAACCAAACAGGTACACTCATGTATCACACAGCTCAAATTAAATATTTCAGCATATAAATCTTAACAAGGATAGGTACCACATCAACATAAGGAGACAACTGGACCTTTAAATAGATAAATAAATTGGACCAACCAACTACCAAGATCAAAAAATTTCAAAGGTAATAATTAATCTAAATTAATTATTTTAAATTAAACACAACAAAATCGGTTGCGAAAAACAAGCAGATAAAGACACTTTTAAATAATAAATAATCCTACACAACAAACTACCAAAGATTCAACAATTCAAGATTTATAATTAATCTAAATTAATTATTTAATTTGAACACAACAAAAATAGGTTGTGCAACACATGCAATTAAATAAATTAAAAGTTTGGGCTAACGGAAATTATACTGACCACGTCGACATGCCCCAAGGGGTGTATGACCTTGTTATAATAAATTAAACAAATTAATTCATGATCAATATTTCTTCAAAAACTAGGAAAAACAAATTAATTAATGAATTTGGGTGAACTTTCACATAGCCAGTAGGCACCGACTAACGGCACAACGGTGCATTTTTATAAATCGCAACGAAATAGAGGGAAGAGTGTATATGCCCTTTCTTATGGTTGTATATGATCATATGATCTGTGAAAGGATTTTATTTGACCTAAAATGGAATAAAACAGAAGATTTTGGAAAATCCTCAAAATATGTTAAAATCCTTCCATGGAGAACTACGCAAAGGATTTGGAATGAGATCGTACGAATCTTGGGGCATGGGATAAGCCTTACCGATAGGTTCCCAGTGCACCTAATGGTGAAGAAAACGGATGAAAAACAAAGGCACAACGATCTTCGGTAGAGAGGAGAAGGTGGTGCGCACCACATAGGGAGGAGAGGTGCGCCATGCACAGGAGAGGGGGAGGAGAGGAGGAAAGGAGAAAAGGAAATAAAAAAGGAAAGAAAATAAAATAAAAAGAAAAAATTAAAAAGGAGATAAATAAATAAAATAATAAAAATAAATTGGCGGATGAAATGAAAAAAATAATTAAATAAAGTTTACCTCATTTTAATTAATTTAAATTTCTCCCCAACTGTATCTTTTTTAATATTTATTTTTATCCCACTTTAAATTCCATTAATTGCCTTTAATCCTTTTTAATTATTCTTATCTTGAACGTTGCACTGTGGCGTGATGTAATATTTTACACAAAGCCTGAACAATCCTTTAATTAATTTTATAGCTGCTCAGGACCCACAACAAGGTGCACAGGAGTTCCCCCTGGGTCACTTTAAAAATTTGGATTAAAAACGTAAAAGTCCATAACTTGATTTAAGTCCACATGTTAAATTCATTTATGTAAGTAATTAATTATATTTTATCTATCCTAACAATAAATATCTACCCATGTATATACATGTTATAAATATATATATACACATCTGCATATTCATGTATATACACCCACACATGTATATATAACTATATATACATATATATTTAATCCAATATATACAGATATACCTCATATATATATACATCAATGTTTTTGTCCCAATATAATAATAATAATAATAGTTAAAATAATTATTATTATTTAATTCAACCCATCAATGAAACCATTAATATTCTAATGATAACAACCATTAATAAAAAGATAATGATTATTAAATTAATATTTATTGTGGATTTGTATTTAATTCGAACAATTAATAATATAGCATTAATTAAATTTTCGAGTTATTATTTACACCGCATCACAATTTAATAATTGTGGAAGTGCATTTTTTTGTCTTCAATGCAAATAATAATATTAATAATAAAATTATTATTATTATTACTAATTGACCAACAAAATTATTTAACCAAATTAAGTTATCTTTGGGTGCAACATGACCAAACATCCAAAGCTCGCAAAAGTTATACCTCGCCTTGGGTAAACCCTATGTCCCGAAACTAACAGTGGTCTTGGATTTCTCATTCAACAAAATGTTTCTGAGATATTAATTATTTATTTTATAAAAAATGGAATAATTAATTAATTAAAAAAATATTATATTATCATGTGAAAGGGTGCCAAAAACTCTCTGTGAATCAAGGTTATACCCTACCTAGGTTATACCGGGCGTTCCGGACCTAACAGTGGTCTCAGATTTCATATACAATGCACCGTTTGAGAGTTATTACATTCTTTTAATAAAACAAACACATGTATGTTTAAAATAAACTTAATATTTTTATTTTATCAATTTCATAGTGTCGACTATCATAATAAAATGTTTCGATGCACGGTTTTTCAAACCGGCCTACCTAGTTAACAGAAAAATATAATTCCCTTCACTTTTTCATTCGGTTTAAAACACAGGATGTTACAACCTTCCAACCATAGAACTTATCATCCCTGAGAAGCCTTCAGGAACAATGTAACCCTCACCCGATCTACTAGGTCATGCAGTCTCATACAAAAGGTCACATTGCATATCTAAATGCCCAATGCATGCTCAAACATTGGTTAGGCAAGTGGCGTGTATGTTATTAAGATCTGTTTCAACGCTCATATTCCAACTGAAACATCGAGATAGTACCTATCCAAACACGTTCAGCTAGAGATACAACCATGTCGTCATCTCATTAACTTTAGGCCAAAGTTACTTCCCACCTCAGATTTTAAAGTTAGAAAGAGGAAAATTCTAAGTCATGTCTCCTTCCTCCATCCGAATTTTGTACAAGACACACCCTTAAACGTTCTAGTGACATTTCTCACTTGATTTCCGAAATGGATCAAATGGTGGATTCCCCATCACCCTTAAATCCCATTCCGTGCTATATTTTTTTAAAATTACCTAACTGACACAATGCGCACTCATCTCGCCTGACGGCATGATAGAAAAAAGTTTTTCACCGACTGCTTTATTGAACAAGAGAAATAACTAGTCAAGCCACTCTGACCGACCATTTAAGAATGTTATCAGCTTAGATGACAGGTGTTTTATAGACTAAATTGTGGTGCCTTCTTCAAAGGTATCTCACATTCACCTAAACAATTCTACTAAATTTCATACCTGGACTCTGGTGACGTTCCTTGATTTAGACATCACCGAGTCCAATAACAAGTCTAGGGTAACCTCAGATTGGCACAACAAGAGTGAAAGGAACTAACTCAAGGTAGTCCATACTCCATGTTTACGAGTGACAGATTGGTACAATGGAAATATTCCCATATAAAAACATTGACCGAGCCCAGAGTGGCATTGTCCTGGTGCTCAAGTTAGATGAAATGACTGGTGTACAATAGTTTGTCCTAGCAATTCCTACACAGAAATCTGAGGGTCACACAAAAATAGACAAAGCCTCGATAAGAATGATGCATCGGTGTGCACCACTAAAAAAACCACCCTAAACAATCCCAACAGCTTTTAATGATTTTCCATGGCATAAGACTGATGCTCTATTTGTGTATCAATGATAAAGGCAAGATAGGGGAAATGCCCGTCGCTTAAGGAAGAGTACACTAGGAGGATTTGAAGATTTCCAGAATGAAAACATTTAAACAATTGGCATGAAATCCCAACCGAACTGGTCGGCGGGCTGAAACACCTGAGTCTCTTGAAGTCATCATGAGCATTGGGACAAACTTGATTCCTTTAACATGGAAGTTAATGCACTACAAAGATTACCCAAAATGTATTTAATAGCACAGGACTTGATGATTACACTAAACTCAACTGGTTCATCACAATGTTAAGCACTCGATGGTACCACGTATGTGAACTTATAATATCCTGAGGTGAATGAGAAGAAAGATGACATTTAACTCGGTAGACGAAGTATTGAATCATCTATCACTGTGGAGAAGAGAGGGTTGAACAACCAACAAAGAATCAGGACATTCCTAAGGCATGCCCAACTAGATAGAAAATGAGAACTTCCCGATGCCCAATCCCGAAACAAAAGTCAAGGAAAACATGACCACCCCTCTGAACAAGAGTGTCATTTTACACCAGGGGTCCGAATAGGTACAAAGTCATGTGAAAGGTTCTATTCCAAAGAAACTCAAGAGAAACTCAAACTACACTTATACCAGGGTCTTAAATAGAGAATATTGCTACAAGTTACATATTCAAGCCCTTTATATTTAATCACATTTAATCTTTAATCATCAAAAGATTTAATCAAAACATCATGTACCATTTTTTAAAACAATACACAAGGTACTTGATCTTGACCAATGCCTCAAGGAAAATATGGGAATGTTTTATAAAACTCTATTTTAAAACATTTTACAGAAATTTACATCTCGTATTTAATTCAGAAATCTATCACATAAATTCATTTTAAGCAGATAAGGTGACCTAAAAAGGCCCCATTAAGCCGACCTGGGTTCATTAGAATGCAACAACAAAACAGTTGTTTAATTATTAAGAGTCACAACACTCATACTTGGTTATCTTTTATGGAACATGCACCAACTAGCCTACTTGGGCTTAATTTTGAGTTTAGGTAGTAACCAATTTATTATAACATGTTCAAACACATATCAGCCTAGATATATGGGTGACTATCAACCTAAAAATAGACTATACACTTTATAGTTTTTGGCATTTGTCTCCTATTCAAAGGAAACCAAATATTTTTTTTCAAAGAAACCAATTACATAACAGTCAATCTAGCGGGTCACTACAAGAAACTAACAGAGAGAGACATGTTGTAATCACATAAGCATAACATTTTAATCATAGATACAAGCTAATAAGAATTAAATCATGATACAAGGAAAACATGGCATTAAATATGAAACATGCAAACCAGCTAACATGCAAATTATATTTCTGAATCATGGTATCTAAAAAGGCATGCTAAAAAAATAAAAGGCATGGCATGCATTTGAATAACACTATTTGAATCAACATACAGCCTAAAATGCAACCACATGGAATGAAACTATGCATGTAATTTGAATTACTATGTGCCTATTATGATGCATGCAATGCTTCATCATTACCTTAACATGCCAAGGGAAAAATATGATAAATTAAATATATTTATAAGAAACAGAAATTAAACCAAATCACTCAAGGTGAAATAATATCAATTGTAACATCTAAAATCATGAACAACAATCCCAACCCTGGCCACTTGGTCATTTCCCGTACATGAGGTGATCAGTCCCAAGCATGGTTATTAACCAAGTGTCGACACATTCCTAGTCACCTGTCTACCAACCCAAAACAGTAAGACAAACGGAAAAAACCACCTTTGATACCACTTTGTAACATCCCGACCCATCTCACCTCTAAGATGGTGGCCAGACCAGTGGGTTTCATGACCTCAAATGCATCTCCCTGAATGCCAGAGGATACTGACTTCCAGTAAGGGCCTTTTTGTGTCTGAAGGGGAGACTATGCCCTCATAGGTAATAGGTAGTATCACAACGGATGTAAACAACAATTAATAATATATATCGAAAGCATATTAATGAATAAATTGTAGTAGAAGCAGTATAAATAATCCAACTAAATAATACTCAAGTGTGGATGCTCACAAAATGATATCATGCCATGATTTATGTCTAAACTGAAAGTACAGAAAACAGAACCCAAGCATGCTATCAACTAAAAAGAAAAGAAACAAAGTGAGACAAATGCATCACAATCAAGGCTCGGTCCACTTCCCCAATCTCCGTCGTAAGAAGAAACAATCAATCATGAATCTGAAGTGAAACACTTCCCTTTTTCAATACCTTCAATCATATAATCCACTCGGGTGTCAAGGACGCCCAAGCAGGGTGTGAGATAAAATCCCAGTAGGTCAGTACCCAAGGTGTCTAGACCTTTCCATTTCATGCAATGATAAATTATAGTGTTCCATTATATAACAATATCAGATAATTTATTAAGTGCAATGGAATAAATAACTCTGCCTGGGTTTCAAGCGGTACATGTGCCTAATAACCTGCTTCGGTCATAGCCTGAAGTCTGAAAGAAGTACTTGTAAGCAGACTGCACATACGCATACATATAAAGCCGGGAAGAGTAATGTAAAACAAGGAAGAGGCATACCCCCAAGCTTGTGCTTTAACTTGGGGTCTAAGTCATGTTCCAACCAGGTGTGCTTCCACATACGTAAAAATATCTCAAATCTCAAGAAACTAATAGAGATATTAATCTAAACCATCAGTGCATCATTATTAAGGTTCAAGTTGAGAGTAGGAGTCTGAGCCCATCTCGAAGGTATCACTACGAAACATCCTTCAATTATCCAATACCACTAAGCCCGTCCAAATAAATCTCTCTAAAGACCAAGTATCGTTCGTGGCATGGCTTTACCCTGAGTTCGTCCTGATATCCCAAAAAGGGATCGAGATTCATCTGAGGTTGGCTTAGCCACATTGCCAACGAATCTATCCTGATGGGCACTTTTGGAACTGGTATCACTCCTAATTATTAGAAAGCCCGGGGAAGTATCGGCCCAGCAAATTCAAGAACACTATCCCCCAACACATATAGGTAACAGTCATGAATGAAGGGTCTAGGCGTGGCCCATAATACATGACCCACCTCCTTTCCTCGCCCTGAATTTAATTAATGTTCCCACAATATCAGATATGATATCAACATATGTAATTTCATATTTAAATGAAAAATGTACACTCATGCATCACACAGTGCAAACTAAATATTTCATCATAGAAATATTAACAAGGTAACGTACCTCATCAACATAAGCAGACAAATGCACCTTTAAATAAATAAATAAATTGGATCAACCAACTACCAAGATCTAACAATTCTAATGTTCATAATTATTCTAAATTAATTATTTTAAATTAAACAAAAAAATAGGTTGTGAAAAACATGAAGATAAAGAAACTTTATAATAATAAATAAACCAGCACAACCAACTACCAAAGATTCAATAATTCAAGATTTATAATTAATCTAAATTAATTATTTAAATTAAACACAACAAAAATATGTTGCGCAACACATCAAATTAAATAAATTAAATTTTTGGGCTAATAGAATTTATAATGACCACATTGGAACACCCCAATCGGTGTCTGAACTTGTTCAAACAAATTAAACAAATTTATTCATGATCAATATGGCTGCACAACTAGGTGAAACAAACTAATTAATGAATTTGGGTGAATTTTCACAAAGCCGGTAGGCACCGACTAACAGCACAATGGTGCGTTTTTATAAATCACAATGAAACAGAGGGAAAGAGAGTAGACGCCCTACCGTATGGTAATAGATGATCCTATGATCTGTGGTAGGATTTGATTTGACCTAAAATGGAAGAAAAAAAATATTTTAGATAAACTCCAAAATAGAGTAAAATCTTTCTACGGCTAACTGCACAAAGGATTTGGAATGAAATCGAATGATTCTTGGTACGTGGGATAAGCCTTGATGATAGGTTCACAGCGCACCTGACTGTGAAGAAAACAGACGACGAACGGAGGCACGACGATCTTCTGAAGGGAGGAGAAGGTGGTGTGCACCACCTAGGGAGGAGAGGTGCGCCACACATAGAAGAAGAGCAGGAGAAGATGAGATGAAAAAAAAAGAAACAAAAAGGAAAGAAAATAAAATAAAAATTTAAAAATAAAAAGGAGATAAATATTTAAAATAATAAAAATAATATGGTGGAAGAAATGAAATAAATAATTAAAATAGTTTTACATCATTTTAATTATTTTTAATTTCTCTCCAAACCTATCTATTTTATTATTTATTTTTATCCCTCTTTAAATTCCATTAATTTCGTTTAATATTTTTTAATTATTTTTAACTCGAACGTTGCACTGTTTCATTATGTAATATTTTACATAAAGCATTAACAATCATTTAATTAACTTTAATAGCTATGTGGGACCCACAAGAGGGTGCACATGCGCATGCCCTGGGACTCTTTAAAGATTTGGATTAAAAACTTAAAAGCCCAAAACTTGATTTAAGTCGACATGTTAATTGCATTTATGCAGGTAAATAATAATATTTTATCTAACATAGAAATAAATATCCACCCATGTATATATGTGTTGTATATATATATACACACATCTACATATTCATGTATATACATCCACACATGTATTTATAAGTATATATACATTTAATCCCATATATATAAATATACCTCATATATATATACATCAATGTTTTTGTCCCAATATAATAATAATAAAAATAATGAAAGTAATTATTATCATTTAATTCAACTCATCAATGAAACCATTAATATTTTAATGACAACAACCATTAATAAAAAGATAAATATTATTAAATTAATAATGATTATGGATTTGTATTTAATTCGAACAATTAATAATATAACATTTATTACATTGTCCTGTAATTATTTATACCATGAAACAATTTATTAACTCTGGAAGTGCATTTTTATTTTTTGTGTTCAATGCAAATAATAATATTATTATAAAAATTATTATTATTATTATTTCTAATGGACCAAAAAAATTATATAACCAAATTAAATTATCTTCGGGTACAATATGACCAAATGTCCAACATTTGCAAAGGTTATACCCTGCCTAGTGTAAACCTCATGTCCCAGAACTAACGGTGGTCTTGGATTTCTCATTCAATGCACCGTTTGTGGGAAATTAATTATTTATTATATAAAAATATAATAATTAATTAATTGAATAAATGGTATTATCATGTGTGAGGGTGCCAAACACTTGATGTGAATCAAGGTTATACCCTACCTAGGGTAAACCCGGCGTTTTGGACCTAACGGTTGTCTCAGATTTCTCTTATGATGGACCGTTTGAGAGTTATTTTATTTTTTTGAAAGCAAAAAAACACGTGTATGAATAAAATAAACTTAATATTTTTATTCAATCAACATCGCAGTGTCGAATATCAGAATAAAAAGTTATGACGTTCGGTTTTTAAAAAAGTCCTTCCTGGTTAATGGAAAATTGTAATTTCCTTCGCCTTTTCATCTGGTTCAAAACATGGGACATTACACATTCCATTTGCTTCAACCTGGAAGGAGAAATTCTACAAAACATCCAAAGGAAAAATGTATGGTGGGAGCCTAAAACTAGTAGGATACCACCAAATATTCCATAATAGATTCCAAATATAGATTATCCAATAAAAGTATTCAATTTTCAAAATAAATTGGTTTGGATATTCAAAAATGTATTTAAATATGACATTCTATACATTTTCAAAATGATGAAAAATACTTTTAAATAATGGGAATTACTTTAAAAGAGATATAATATTTCTAAAACAATGTATTAAATTAAATAGTTACATATTGTAGTTTTTGTAAATCCAGTAAAGGCATGTAAAGCAGTTTTACAACATTGACATACATTTATATTTCATATATAAATAAATATTTGAGAGACATGGTCATCTTCCAAGTAGGTACGATAGTATTAACTAGTTATAGGATTTGGAACTCTCTAAGTGTTCACAACAAAATGAGTACACTCATGAACCCCTGACATTGGCCTAAAGTGACTCTTCACCCTCCCATGAGGGATTTAACCAACTGTAGTTATGTCTTACAATTTTGTAATAGCATAGAGTGTGTACAAATAAATCATCAATTACCTAAGGCTTGCATGTGCTCTTATATTATGGTCAATTTCTTTTAAGACTGGTTAAAATACCATAAATCACACTCCAATTTCAAAATGCATGTATTTTCATTTAAACTGAAAACATGTTTTAATAAAAAAAACATGTCATTTTCATAGGATAAAACCACTGGGTTTCTAAAAGATCATTTTAATCCATTTTCACAAGTTTAAAATCCATTAAAAACTAATTCCATGTTCTTCTAATTCATTTCCATGATTATGTTCGTAAATTTAATTTGAAAAAAATCCATAAAATTCACAATTTAAATTCAAAAATCTAAATTAGAAAATTTCTATAAACACCCCCTAATTTATGAGAATTGGAGGTTTCCCAAATTTCAATTCTAAAACCATTTCAAATCTCTCAGTTCACTAAAATTGGGTATTATTAATTTAATTGATAGAAAATTTGAAAATTTTAATTTAAATAAACAATTGAAATAAATCAAGCTATAAAAGGATAATAAATTTTTCTAATCGGGACATAACCACCTACCTATACTCGAAACTCAAAACTCACAATGACACATGTTAATGTGAAAAAGGCATAGAATACCTAGAAAAACAACTTAGAAGTAATAACCAACACCATAGGTATAACAACCCTAATCTTTATTAAATATTTAAACATGATTTATTACATAAAATCATTACATGATACAACATAGAAGATTGAGATATATTGTGTCTTTGGGGCTTAGGAATGTTATATTACAACTTAAAACATAGAAAACAACATCATATTGAAATTTTTTTTACATGACCACTACATTCCCTCGTACTTATCATTTCACAGGATAACTTGAGACAAGCATAAGAAAAGGGTGATCTATAAAGCCCATTAAGGGAGTAAACATGTAATACCATGAGGAATATAATACATGTTATAAAATAGGCATATCAATGGAGAACCTGAGAAACATAAACATAAAGGCATGATAAATCATGATAATCATAAAATGGAAATGTGGCAACAACATTTGACATGGAATTGTCATGAGCCTAGGCACATTTTACATGGAGCATGATTAATCCATCATTTCACATCAAGCATGAGTAGACACTCTTTTCACTTGAATTATCCTGATTCAACACCCATTTCACATGGCGTATCATAATACTATACTTTACCCATTGCATTGGAGCGCTATCAGGGCACACCCATCTTAAACATTTCATTTCATACTTAAGTGTGCCACATGGATCATACAACATGGAATCAATCATAATCTTTTATTCCATGATAAAAGTATGTGGAATACATACATTAAGCCTTATAATAAATAAGAAAATTTTTATAAAGATGAATACCCTTGATAAATAAATGGGCATGGTATTCACTACATAATGATATTTGCTTGGAAAATCGTAGTGCAACTTCGACAGCATGACAATGTGAAATAAGAACACATAAAAAATCGCTCATGAGAGAGAAAGACATATCTCATAATATTTACATGAAATGAAAATTAAGGGGTTCATATAAATACATTTCCCAAAAAACTTAATGGGATTTAGATGTATAATACAAAATAATTACTTGGATGTAAATAAGAAGAGAGAAATCCCTCAGGGAATTTCAGCATGGTAACGGGTGAACATGGGAGGCATTAATTAGAGATAAAGGGGTATCCCATCATAAAAAAATAAATAGGGAAGTATGGGGAGCTTCAAAATCATACCACAACATTTTTAATTGAAAACAAAAGTGCCTAATAACTTAAAAAATTGGACAAAAATGATAAAGGAAGAAATCCCTAACTTGGAAGTGTGCTTCCAAAGGCTTGGGAGAGGCTTGAGAGAGGATTATTGAGAGATTGGGGCACCTTGAGAGGATTATAGAGATATTATGGAAGAGTTTGGACGAACTCCAAAGGATTTTAGAGAATAGGAAGTGGAATCTTGGGTAGGTTTATATAGGAAAATAGATGGAATTCTTTGTTATTTGGGTTTGGGACACCACACATTAAACTAATCAAAACCACAAACCATCCCATGGTTTTTTCCCATGTTTTTTACAAAAGGGGATTATAAAACAATATTTTATGGGGAAATTGGCCGAAATTCTTAAAATAATAGGGTTGCTTGTGTGGAGGTGTGACACACTCAAAAGGAAAATAATATAAAAAGACATATGTTTTTTAAGTCATTGAGGGTCTTCTAAAGCGTTGTAAAATAAATCAAAAAAATATAAAATCACATTATTTTAATGGTAAAAAATATATCGGCCAAAAATAATATTTACATAATTTCATTACATCACTATTGGGTCATTATGATGTCATAAAACACATTATATATTTAAACGGTATTTAATTTTTTCCCAAAAAATAGAATGTATCAGAAAATTATGAAAAATTCACCATTGGATAATTTCAATGACCTTATTTCAAAAATAATACTCATTTTATCTAAATAATTTTCTAAATATGTGAATTTTTACTTGTAAAATAAAAAATGACATTTATCAAAAATTCATGGGTTTTGACAAAAATAGCTTTCAAACATTAATAAAAAATACAATTGTATTCATAAAAAAATTGTAAGATCATTTATATTTAATAAAAATTAATTTATTAATAATAATTTATTGATATATTATTTAGTTAAAAAATTCTGTAATCCATCAATATAGATTTCTTACTAGAATATTAACTAAAAAAATTCTATTTGTGCTTTAAAAACTATTAACAAAGTAATAATAATAAAATGAATGCACAATATTTATTCAAAAATAATGTACATACTCATAGTGCTAGGGTATTGTTACAAAACCCCTTATAACACCTGCATAATACCGAATGCTAAGGTGTGTGTTGGTGATAGAATCTTGGGGGGCTTAGATAACATCGCTCAGGTGATAATCTCTATTAACTTCCACTTCCCTTGTAGTCGTTTCCGCTCAATCTTAATGTTCACATGTTTAGATTGGGCTTGGTCAAGAAAGAATCCCAATGATGCCAACTCTTTTCTGAGATTCAAAAAATGGGATTCATATGGGGAAAGTCTACTATATGTGGCAATAACTTCCTTTGTCTGAGTAAATTGGATATGTTAATGCCCTTTATTTATGTAACACTCCAATCTTCCATGGTACGCTTCTCTTTGATTAATACAATAGCGTGTGTTGTATGCAACTTTGAGTTCTCACACACCCCGACCAATCAAAGTGGCCCTTATGAATAGTAATACCTACTTTTTGAAACTTTATAAATTCTATCTCTCAAAATGGACTTCATTTTTGGATTCGGAATATCGAAATTAGCCTAGGATGAAATTTTAGTACTTTCGGATAACATTCATATTTTGATGAATAGTGAAAATTACTAAACTTTAATTAAAAGAAACTTTTTTAATCAATATAATTAGTATTGAAAAATTATGAATTTGAGTGGTTTTAAAGTATATTTAGAATATATTTTTACCATTTAATTTAATGTTTCCCATTGGACATAATTTCACAATTAAACTAGACATAAACAAGTCCCAATCTTTTGATAGTTATTATCTCTTAAAAACGCGTTTTTTATTTTAACAACCGGAATTAATTTTAAATTAATTTCTGCCACTTATGTATTTTGAATTTGTAAAAATGGATTCCATATTTTAAATCATTATGTCCAAATTTTTTAAATATGTAACTTTTATTTTTATACATTTTGAATAATTACTTTGGTAAATAAAATATTTACCATCGTTAAAGGGTAAATCCGGTAAATAAGGGTTAACAAAAAATTTTATAATAATACTAAATTACCCTAAAACGTGTCATAACCTTATTGGTGGAAACATGTCCGACCATGGTCATCTTTGGGTTGATTTTGGGACCCCATGGAGCCACTTGTAAGTGATAATGACACTTTATATTAATTTAGTTAAAATAAATCCAAAAATGACATAAGCATATATCTTTTAGAAAAACATTTTTTACATAGGGTTATATATGTTTAATTTTAGATTATAAATATTAATTAGAAAAATAAAATGATTTCCAACATAATTATATTTTATTTATAATTTTTAGAAATTAAATAATTTAATTTATTTATGACACAATGATGATGCGGTAATTACCATAATAGTGAAAAATTAAATTAATTGATATTATAAATACCCAAATAAATATAATTTTTGACTTTTTATGAATTACACTAATTTTCTAGGTTAATATGACATGTTAGGAATGCTTTAATTAACTTTTTTTGAAGTAATAATTCTGTTATGATTTTTACAAAAATCAATTATTTAATAGTGTAATATTTTACATAAAAGAGTTTTTAAAAAAAATATTATATTATTAATTGATATTAAATTCATAAAAATATAAGATTCGGACAAGAGACTTATATAATGATATTTGTATCATTAATGGACCACTTGGGGGTCTCTTGGATATATATAGTAAGTTTATTAACCATATAATATAAAAATACAATGAGACATTGTAAAAGTGAAACTAAATAACTAAGAGTTAATACTTAAAGATAAGGTTAATATAGTAACCCAAACATGTCTAACTCATATTGGTTGAGTGGTTTTTTGACCTACCCCACTTTATAATTTAAATAATCCACTTTTGAGCCATTTGAAACCGAATATGAATTTATTATAAAATAATATTTCTAGCTTTTCCAAAGGTGCCCCTCACCCCTCTTATAAAAGGGTACTCCCCCTTATCATTAATTCACACATTCAAAGCCTATTGGTTCGGCAAACCCCTGACCAAATACTCTTTCAACATCCCTCACTTCATCCTAGATGCCTTCCTTTAGTAATAAATCCAACCTAAGGATCCCTTTTGATCAAATCAAAAGGAAGAACCCGAAGAAGAGGTAATAATTTCACCACCCTTTTTCAAGTTCCTTTCTTCTTCCACTTCTTCTTTCTTTGTTATTTCTATTCTAAAATAATTACTACAGTATCCTCTATATATTTTGATGTTATTATAAATATGGTACAACCATATTCAGTATTCTATCCATCCTTTGAATGGCATGTCACCATACGTGCGTACGTACGGCTTACCATCTCCACGTCGTGGTGTAATTGTCATTCAATAAATTATTATTTGTATGGGTATAATAATGATGTGTAATTCATGTAAATAATAAATATAAAATGATAATTATTTTGTCTATATGATATACCATCCAATTATATATTATTTTAACATCAAAAGAATGATATTTTCGCTCGTGCGTACGTATGAACTACCGTCTCCACGAACGCGATGAGATTCATTCTCCATCGTATCCATTCAAGTATAATTCTCATTTGATGATTAAAAATAATTTTTAAGGACTTTCTATAATTCTGGATATGAATAAGATACAACCTATCCATAACAAACACGGCTTACGCAACAAATAATATAAAGGAAACGAGTAAGTTAACACCCGAAATGATGATAATACTAATATATTATTAACAAATCAATGTTAAAAGATCATATATGATATCATATTAATGTAAATGATACTTTTTTAATTCATTAACAGTTATTTAACCATTATACATTAGTTGAACCTACTGTCGACCAAGAAAAAACTACAAAGTAAGGGGTTTTCATCTCACTCCTTATTCCCGTGAGATTCATGCCATATTGCCACTATTAACTTTTGTGTGGTGTATGTACTTCCCATAATTGTATTCTTTGTGTAATAAAATTTATTTTATGTGTATTTATATATTCATTGTATGATACCTATTTCATGGGTTGTATGTTTCATATGTTACCAAATTGGTAAGGGGTTTCTTATCTCACTTTTAATTCCGTGACATTTCTATTGCTCACCACTTATTTATTGCATGTGGTGTGTGTACGGCCCATGATTGTATTCATTGTGTAATATACATTAATTTATGGGTATTTAAATCATCATTTTATGATCCTTATTTCATGGGTTCATGTTTCATAAGTTTCCAAATGGATAAGGGAATTTGAAATTTCAATTTCCACTCATTCGAATTTACGCATACTTCATTGATTATTTTACTCCAAGATTATGTGTGGAAACACTATTCATTTGATTATGTCATAATTTCCACTCCCCTTTCTGTGGATATACTTTTTATACACATAATCACTCCATTGATAAATTCTCAAGTCATCGGTATGAACTTGATAAGAGTAATTTTTACTCAATCTCGATTTATTGAGATAAACATCCAATTCATTGGTGTTGTTTTTACTAGAATATGTGTGAATGTCCTTTCATTGTTTTACACTTAATATCCAATCATATTTAGTGTATTTATATTTGTCACACGTAATTATGTCTTTGATTTATCCTTAACCTAGGGATAGGGCCTTTATGAGAGATTTCATCTCAATTTAAATTCCATTGAGAATTATTTGTTGTTATACACCAAATCACTTTTATGTGGTGTATATAATGTACTTTGACATAGTATATCATGAATCCCTTTATTCTCATGATATTTCAAAGTTTTTATTACCTCAATTATTTGTATTCAAGTGTCTCTCTTTTGGTTAGAAACTCTAACTAAAATATAATTTTGAAATTTTTTTAAGACTTATTCTTCTAAATCATTCCCAATAATGTCCATGTTTAAATAATGGTTGTAAGGATTTATTTATATGGAAATTAAATTTTTAAAATTAAAACTAATTTTAAATATTTCAAATTGGTATGGGACACTTTGATTGAAAAAACTATTTTTAAATGGATTCTTGACAAATAGTGTGACTTTTAAATGATTTTAGGAAAAAGGGGGATATTTCTCTCTAATAGTTTTGATGATTATTTTCATCTATGTCAATATCCTTCATTATTCTTGATTGATGTTAATCTGATACAATACAATCTTCCATATTTTATCGAATGAGTAATGTTTGACTATGGATGTGATATTTTTATACCATTCATGGTATGTGGATCAAGTATTGAAATTTTGTATGCTAGTTTTAATACGAATGTTTATGTTATATTTCAAACTTTTCATATGAGGAATGAATTGGACTTAGTAAGTGACGGGTGGGGCCTGTTATAGCTCCTCGATGCATCGGTAGGTCTCATGAGACAAACTAGTTTCTTGGAACAAGGCCTTAACAAAATCTTATTTGTATTCTTGGCACGAGGCCTTGGATATGTGCTTATGATAGTCTGGCATTATGCATTCCATCATTATGAAAGTGGTTATTGATATTTCATGTGATTATTCGTTTATTAGAATGTCCATGTGAATAAGTAAATGGAATTATTTCATTTTATTTTTTCCATACTATGTTGAAGTTCAAGTTTAAAAGGATTTTGTTTTAGTTATACATTGCCTTAAATATTTATTCTTATTTATGAAAGTTTCCGCTATATTGTTATTCTTACTACGCATTCACACTCACCCCTTTTCTATGTTTTATTTTTCCCAGGATGTGAAGAAGTAAATTATGAATGACCTGCAGGGATAGTATGAGGGGATAAGAGTGTGGACTATGGAGACTATGTTGTTTTAGTTTTCATTTTAATGATGTAATGTAAAACTTTATGAATGTATCTAGTTATTCCAAGGCTGCTAAACTAATTGGTATTTCGAGACTTGATCTTTCTTGTGATCATGCCAATGTTATGTAATAATGCACTGACTATTGGGTCGGGGCGTTATAGTTGGTATTAGAGAAAGTTTAGTACAAACCTTGGAAGATAGATTTAGATAAACTCTGATTAGAGCACATAGACCTAAGATGAACTTTGAGGATTAGTATAGAAGAACATCCTAGAATTTTGGTATTGTAGAGATTTTTTGAGTTTTCTGAGCAATACATCCCTGTCTGGATACGAGCAGGTAGAGGCGTCTCTAGCACAGATGTACCTAGGGGTAAAACCCAAAAACACCACTTTGAGCTAGACTCAAACGGGAACTGGTGCACACCAACGGACCTTGCTGCACTCTTGGTTACGACACTCCCAGGGGATATGCTTAGGATAATTTACATTTTCTTTACAAACTGATATGAAGTATTATATATATAAGATGAGATTAAATGTCCTTGGTTAATCCTAATGTGTTTCAAATTGAGAATATGGTGACATGTTAATCTCTAAATGATTTTATGAATACTATTACTCACACAATGATTTCTGGTTTTATTTAATGGCTGATTCCAAGGAATCCATAGTGACTTTGAGAATGATGTACAAGGTGGGAACGATGGTGACAATGAGAAACAAAATGGAATATTGATAGGCTTAAAAGATATCATCTTTGTGCCAAATCAATTTTCCAAAAATATGATCAACAATATATATATTAACTAATTCCCAGACTCAACAAAGAAGAGAAAGGTGATGAATTATAAGAGCTCCAGTAGTGGAGACCATGGAGAAATAAATGTGTAATTTCTATCATGCAGGAAATGTGGAAGGAGACACCCAGGAAAGTTTCTTAATGGGACAAATAAATGCTTTACGTGCGGAAAGGAAGGACATAAAATGATGAATTGCCGAAGAAAAATGAAGAGTACTATGGAAGAAGATAAAAATGGTCCCAAGAATCCATTTACAGTCATTTGCTGTAAATGTAGGGGACCTGGTCATTACCCTAGTGAATGCCCTATTCTATAGGATACTTTCTTGGACAAATAAGAAGTCATGTAGAAATAAATGGTTGGAGAAATTTTTAAAAAGTATTATTGCACCTTGTTGATGGGTTTACATTGGAATAATTTTCTCTTGTATTTGTAACCCTATAGTTTTCCATGTGAGAATTATATTTTATGAAGAATTATGTTTTCTCTTGTAGATATAGTTATAAATAACCCTTTGGTTTTATATGATCATTGGGTTTGAGGAAATTACAAGTTATTATAATTTTGGTTGAAAATGCACGGTATGATATAACGTTTGTAGTTAAATTATTTTATGGTTATTTTGAGGAATTTATCTCATTTTGGTAATGTTGTAAAATATAGTTTTTGAAAAAGGACAACACGCAGACCGTGTGACAACCTGTCTTGTCAGACAAAGGTGTGGGAATCAAACCGACAACCAAAGTGCGATTGGGATTTATTTCCTACCACTGGACTACGTGAAGTCCCGTGTTAATGTGACTATTATTTTTAGTTAAATGATTTTATTGATCAATAATAATTTGATTTGGGATCTTATTTATTATCAAGTGAATACCCTTAGTATAGGCAAATGATTTGGTGATTAGGTGATAAATGTTATTTTTGAAGATGTTCGCTTTGTTGGGGACACTATATGCCAAGGAAAATAGAATACTATGGGATTTTATTTGAGGAGTAATGGTGGATTTTTATCTATTTTTTTATTGCGGATTTATAGTGATTTGGGTTATTTATAAAAATGATTAACCTATAATAGAGAATATTTGATTAGGTTAATTACTTTTAAGTATGTGACTTTAAGAGTAATGGATGTCATTTGGAGATACCATTTAACGTGGAAGACAACATAACCAAATTCTTCTAAGTTTTGAGTTTAAATATTATTTTGGATTTTATTAAAGTATTTTAAGGACAATTATTTATTGAATGATATTTATTTAACTTTGGGGTATTTTTGGTTTAATTTTCCAAATTAAGATTAGTTTTTCTTTCTCTAATGGAATATCCTTTTGGGGGATCATCAGATCTTACAGTAACCATTTTGGTTTTGATTAATCTCTAAAGACAAGCTAAATATATAGCTTATCCTTCGTGGATCATGTGATTCTATAAAAAGTTTATTTTATCTCTTCCAGTGTGACCAAGTCTTCTTGAATACTCATCGTTTAAAAATGAGTTTGTAGTGGGAATTTATTAAAGAATGAAACTTTACAAAAAAAAGTATAGCTCTTTATGTTTTTATTCAATCTCATAAATGAATTCTTCATCTTTATGTAATGTATCCTAAAAATTATAAAAATGTTGTCCATTTACTTTTCCTACTGGGAAACTAATGACTGTTTGTCCCATCACAAGTTTCTGGTTTTCTTATTGTTAACTTTCTCCTGATCATGTTTTCTATACCTCTCCATCAGAACATGACACTTATTTTATCATCCATATCCATGTTTTTCGACATGGAATCCTAGTATAGGTTATCTCGGGTAACCTTTGTACTTCTCTTTCTTTCTTTTAAAGTGACAGTTTTATTGAATCTTTTTTCAATGTGGGACTTTCCATTATATTCTAATGCCCAATTTTAAAAATTGTGAGGACTCAATTTATTGAAGGAGGGGAGAATTTAACACCCCAATATTCCACGGTACGCTTCTCTTTGAATAATACAGTAGCGTGTGTTGTACGCAACTTCGAGTTCCAAAACAACTCGACCAATCAAAGTAGCTGTTATAAAGAGTAATACCTACTTTTTTGAAATTTTATAAATTATATCTCTCAAAATGGAATTCATTTTTGGATTCGGAATATCTACATTATCCTAGGGTAAAATTGTGGTACTTTTCGGACAACTTTCATATTTTGAGGAATAGTGAAAATTACTAAATTTTAATTAAAAGCAACTTTTTTAATAGAAATAATTAATATTGATAAATTATGAATTTTGGTTGGTTTAAAGTATATTTAGAATATATTTTTACCATTTAATTCAATGTTTTTCATTGGAAATAATTTCACAATTAAACCAGACATAAACAAGTGCCAATCTTTTGATAGTTATTATCTCTTAAAAACACGTTTTTTATTTTAACAACGGGAATTAATTTTAAATTATTTTCTACCAATTCTATGTTTTGAATTTGGAAAAATGGATTCCATATTTTGAATCAGGATTTCCAAATTTTATAAATAGGTAACTTTTATTTTTAGACATTTTGAATAATTACTTCGGTAAATATTTTATTTACCATGGTTAAAGGGTTAATCCTGTAAATAAGGGTTAACAAATAATATTATAATAATACTAAATTACCTTAAAACGTGTCATAACCTTATTGGTGGATACATGTCCGGCCATGGTCATCTTTGGGTTGATTTTGGGACTCCATGGAGCCACATGTAAGTGATAATGACACTTTATATTAATTTAGTTAAAATAAATACAAAAATGACATAAGCATATATCTTTTAGGAAAACATTTTTTACATAGGGTTATATATTTTGGATTTTCACTTATAAATATTAATTAGAAATCTAAAAATATTTCCTACATAATTATATTTTATTTATAATTTTTAGACAATAAATAGTTTAATTTATTTACAACACAATGATAATGCAGTAATTACCATAATAGTGAAAAAATAAAATAATTTATATTATAAATACCCAAATAAAAATTATTTGATACTTTGTATGAATTACACTAATTTTTTAGGTTCATATGAAATGTTAGGAATTATTTAATTTACTTTTTTTAAGTAATAATTCTGTTATGATTTTTACAAAAATCAATTATTGAATAGTGTCAAAATTGACATAAAAGTGTTTTTAAAACAAATATTATATTATTAATTGATATTAAATTACTAAAAATATAAATTTGGGCCAAGATACTTATATAATTATATTTTTATCATTAATGGACCAATTGGGAGTCTCTTGGATGTATATAGTAAGCTTATTAACCATATAATATAAAAATACAAAGAGACATTGTAAAAGTGAAACTAAATAACTAAGAGTTAATACTTAAAGATATGGTTAATATAGTAACCCAAACCTGTCTAAATCCTATTGGATGAGTGTTTTTCGACCTATCACCACCTAAAACTTTAAATAATCTACTTTTTATCCATTAGAAACTGAATATGAATTTATTATAAAATAATATTTCTAGCTTTTCCAAAGGTTCCCCTAACCCCTCTTATAAAAGGGAACTCCGCCTTATCATAAATTCACAACTTCAAATCCTTTTGGTACGGCCAAACCCTTCCCCAATACTCTCTCAACTTCCCTCACTTCATCCTAGAGGCCTTTTTTTAGTCAGAAAGCCAACCTAAGGAGCTCTTTTGATCAAATAAAAAGGAAGAACCCGAAGAAGAAGTCATAATTTCACCACCCTTTTTCAAGTTCCTTTCTTCTTCCACTTCTTCTTTCTTTGTTATTTCTATTATAAAATAATAACTCCAGTATATTCTATATTTTTTTATGTTATTATAAATATGGTACAACCATATTCAGTATTCTATCCATCCTTTGAATGGCATGTCACCATACCTGCGTACGTACGACTTACCATCTCCACGTCGTGGTGTAATTGTAATTCAATAAATTATTATTTGGATGGGTTTAATAATGATGTTTAATTCATGTAAATAATAAATATTACATGATAATTATTCTTTCTATATGATATACCATCCAATTATATATTATTTTAACATCAAAAGAATGATATTGTCGCTCGTGCGTACGTACAGACTACCGTCTCCACGAACGCGATGTGATTCATTCTCCATCGTATCCATTAAAGTATAATTCTAATTTGATGATTAAAAATAATTTATAAGGACTTAATTTAATTCTGTATATGAATAATATACAACCTATCCATAACAAACACGGCATACATAACAAATATTATAACAAAAAACGAGTAATTTAACACCCGAGATGACAATAATACTAAAATATTATTAACAAATCAATGTTAAATGATTATATATGATATCATATTAATGTAAACTATTCTTGTATAATTCAATAAATATTATTTCACCATTATACAGGAGGTTAAACTACCATAGACCAAGGAGAAAGTACAAATTAAGGGGTTTTCATCTCACTCCTTATGCCTGTGAGATTCATGCCATATTGCCACTATTACCTTTTGTGTGGTGTATGTACTTCCCATAATTGTATTATTTGTGTAATAAACTTTAATTTATGTGTATTTACATATTCATTGTATGATACCTCTTTCATGGGTTGTATGTTTCGTAAGTTACCAAATTGGTAAGGGGTTTCTTATCTCACTTTTAATTCGGTGAGATTTCCATTGTTCACCACTTATTTATTGCATGTGGTGTGTGTACTTCCCATGATTGTATTCATTGTGTAATATAATTTAATTTAAGGGTATTTACATCATCATTTTATGGTCCTTCTTTCATGGGTACATGTTTCATAAGTTACAAAATGGATAAGGGAATTTAAAATTTCAATTTCCACTCATTCGGCTTTACGCAAACTTCATTGATTATTTTACTCCAAGATTATGTGTGGAATCACTATTCCTTTGATTATGTCATAATTTCCACTCCCCTTTCTGTGGATATACTTTTTATACACATAATCACTCCATTTATAAATTCTCAAGTCATCGGTATGAACTTGATAAGACTATTTTTTACTCAATCTCGATTTGTTGAGATAAACATCCAATTCATTGGTGTTGTTTTTACTAGAATATGTGTGAATGTACTTTGATTGTTTTAGACTGAATATACAATCATATTTACTGTATTTATATTTTTCACACATAATTATGTCGTTTAATTATCCTTAACCTAAGGATACGGCCTTTATGAGATATTTCATCTCAATTTAAATTCCATTGAGACTTCTTTGTTGTTATACACCAAATCAGTTTTATGTGGTGTATATAATGTACTTTGACATAGTATATAATTAATCCCTTTATTCTCATGATATTACAATGTTTTTATTACCTCAATTATTTGTATTCAAGTGTCTCTATTTTGGTTTGAAACTCTAACTAAATTATCATTTTGAAATGTTTTGAAGACTTATTTTTCTAAATCTTTCTCATTAATGTCCATGATTTAATAATGTTTTTAAGGATTTATTTATATGGACATTAAATTTTTAAAATTAAAACTCATTTTAGAAATTTCAAATTGGTATGGGACACTTTGATTCAAAAATCTATTTTTAAATGGCTTCTTGACAAATAGTGTGACTTTTAAATGATTTCAAGAAAAAGGGGGATATTTCTCTCTAATAGTTTTGATGATTATATTCATCTATGTCAATATCCTTCATTATTCTTGATTCAGGTTAATCTGATGAAATACAATCTTCCATATTTTATCGAATGAGTTATGTTTGACTGTATATGTGATATTTTTATACCATTCATGGTTTCTGGATGAAGTATTGACATTTCGTATGCTAGTTTTAATAAAAATGTTTATGTTATATTTCAAACTTTTCATATTAGGAATTCATTGGAATTAGGAAGTGACGGGTGGAGCCCGCTATAGCTCCTCGATGCATCGGTAGGTCTCATGAGACAAACTAGTGTCTTGGTACAAGGCCTTGACAAAATCTTGTTTGTAGTCTTGGCACGAGGCCTTGGCTATGTGGTTATGATAGTCTGGCATTATGCATTCCATCATTATGAAATTGGTTATTGATATTGCATGTGATTATTCGTTTAGTAGAATATCCATGTGAATAAGTAAATGGCATTATTTCATTTTATTTTTTTCATACTATGTTGAAGTTCAAGTTTAAAAGGCTTTTGTTTTAGTTATACATTTCCTTAAATGTTTATTCTTATTTATGAAAGTTTTCGCTATATTATTATCCTTACTGGGCATTCGATCTCACCCCTTTTCTATGTTTTATTTTTCCTAGGATGTGAAGAAGTAAATTATGAATGACATTCAAGTATAGTATGAGGGGATAAGAGTGTGGACTATGGATACTATGTTGTTGTAGTTTTCATTTTTATGATGTAATGTAAAACTCTATGAATGTATCTAGTTATTCCAAGTCTACTAAACAAATCATTCTTTCGAGACTTGATCTTTCTTGTGATCATGCCAATATTATGTAATAATTCACCGACTCTGGGGTCGCGGCGTTACAATTTATACTAATCATGTGATAACAATTTAATAGCTATATTATCAACGGTCACAATTCATAACAATATATTAAAATCCAGAAACATAAAACCAATGATGTTCACATTTTATATAACCATAATAAGAAATTTAATTAGATCAATAGGAATTTTCATTAAGTAAAGTTTGGGTTGTTACAATCATCCCCCTTTAAGAAATTTTTCACTCAAAATTTCATTTTCCCATACTAAAATAGATGTGGGTAACTTTGCTTTATCACTTCCTCTGATTCCCACATCACTTCTTCAAACTTCTGGTTTCTCCACAACACCTTGACGAGGGGCATTATCTTATTTCATAGAAGTTTGTCACTAATATCTAACATCTTCACTGGTTTCTCCACATAAGAATTATCATCCTCTAACTGTACTACCTCTGAAAAGAGTACAAGTTAATGGTCTGCTATGTACTTTCTTATGAGGGATACAGGAAAGACATCATGTACTTTGGCTAAGGTAGGTGGAAGTGCTAGTCAATAGCTATATCCCCGACACGATCAAGAATCTCAATGGGGCTGACTTACCTAGGAATTAACATCCCTTTATTTCCCAACCTCATGACCTTATTCCAAAAGGATATGCGTAGAAATACCATGTATCCAACTTTAAAATTAATATCTCATCAACGGTTATCCATATAACTCTTATGTCGACGCAGGGCTGCCTCGATATGTTTCTAAATGGTTTTCTCCTTCTCCACCATTTCATCGACCATTTCTAGTCCTAACCGCTTACGCTCACCAACTTTATCTCAGTATGTCGGTTCTCTATACCTCTTCCCATTAAGGGATTCATAAGGTGCCATTCTGATGCTCGAGTGGAAACTGTTATTATAGGAGAATTCAACCAGATGAATATATTGTTCCCATCTTCCTTTAAAGTCCATTTAACACGCTCTCAACTTGTCCTCAAGTGATTAGATAGTCTACTCGGATTGTCCATTAGTTTTAGGATGATAATTCTTACTTAAATTTATATCAGTATCGAGAGAATTTTGAAGTCTATTCCAAAACATAGGGGTGAAAATTGGATCCCTATTGGATATAATCAATAGAGGTACACCATGAAGATTTACCACTTCGCTGATATAAATCTTTGCCTGTTAATCTAATGAGAAATCCTCCCGAATTATAATGAAGTGGGCAGACTTTGTAAGAAGATCCATGAAAACCCAGATTTCATTTTTACCTTGGGATATCTTCATATGTTTGGTAAAAAATTCCATGGTGATGTTATCCCATTTCCATGCTGGTATAGGAAATGGTTGCATCATCCCCTTAGACATCTACCTCTCTGACTTCAATTTCTGACACACTAGGCACTTTGATGTATACTCAGAGATCTCTTTCTTCATATTATCCCACCAATAATGCTCTCAAAGATCTCGATACATCTTTGTGTTTCCTAGATGAATAGAGAAATTTGAACTATGTGCATTATCCAAAAGTTCATTCTTCAGCTCCAGACATGATGGAACACATAGTCTTTTCCCAAATCTCACAATTCCTTCTTCATTTACATTGAACTTTGAGGATTTCACTTTCCTGATAACTTCCACATTCTTATGAATTCCCACATAATCATTTTGAGCATTCTTTAACCTTTCCAAAAGAGACAGTTAAGCAATCATTTGTGAAAGGATTCATTATTTCCCCTTTTTATGATTACCATGTCCATCTTCATAAAATCTAATAATTTTGGATCCTTATCAATTCTCATCAATGATAGAATCACTGGGTCCTTTCTACTTAGAGCATCTGCCAACTTGTTTGCTTTCCTAGGGCGGTAATGGATTGGGCTATCATATTCTTTGATTAGCTGTAACCATCTTCATAAGTTCATGTTCAACTCTATCTACGTTAATATATACTTGAGGTTTTTATAGTCTGTATATATTTCACACTTCTCCCCAAAGAGATAATACCACAAAACTTTTAAATCGAAGATCACTACAGCCAACTCCAAATCATGTCTTGGATAATTCTTCTTATGAACATTCAATTTCCTTGTAGCATAGGCAATTAATTTGTCATTTTGCATCAACTCATAGCCTTCGCCCTTCTTCGAAGTATCACTGAAACCCACAAAAAGTAATCCAGTTGTGGGTAAAGTGAGAACAGGCACAGTGATAAGCCTCTTTTTCAACTCCATGAAGCTTTCTTCACAATCATCACTCCAAGAAAAAATTACTCTCTTCAAAGTTATCTTGGTAAGAGGGTTGTAAATTCATGAGAAATTTCTCACAAATCATAGATAATATCCAGCTAACCCCAAGAAGCTATGAATATCTATTACTGAAGTTGGCCTCATCCATCCCTTTATTGGATATTTCTTGGAGGGATCCACATATATCCCATTGCTTTTGATAATATGGACCAAGAATGAGACATCCTTCAATAGTAACTCACACTTGATATACTTTGCATAGAGATTCTCTTTTCACAAGGTCTCTAGTATAGTTCTTAGATACTCCTGATGATCATCCTTTGTTTTGGAGTATATTAGAAAATCATCTATAAAGACTACCACAAATTTGTCGAGGTAATCTCTAGAGAATATATTCATCAAGACCATGATGATTGATGGAGCATTAATGAGTCTGAAAGGCATTACTATGAATTATTAGGGCCCGTATCTTGTACAAAAATCAATCTTGGGGATATCTTCTTTCATTACCCTTAACTGATAATATCTCGACCGAAAATCTACCTTGGAGAAGTATTGTGCTCCACACAGCTGATCAAACATGTCATCAATTTTTGGGAGGGGAAACATGTTCTTTATCGTGATTTTATTAAGCTCGTGATAATCGATGCAAAGGCATATTGACCCATCCTTCTTGACGAAGAGGACTGGTGCACCCCATGGTGAAGCACTTGGGCATATAATCCTTTTAGCCAGATTCTTCTATAGTTGATTCTTCAGGTCATCAATCTCCAGAATAGCCATTCTATATGGATTCATGGATATTGGAGACTCCCCAAGTATAATATCAATTGAGAATTCAATATCTCTTCTAGGAGGAAGACCAAGAAATTCCTCCGGAAACACTTCAGCGAATTCCATCACAACAGGAATGACTTCAAGGATGGTTTCCTCCTTATAATCATTCATCTGAGCTAGATATAGGTGCTCACAGGCCATTAATATCCACAATAAAGATGATGGAGCAAAAAAAGATTCATCTTCCTCCTTTAACTTGTAAAAAATCGGGGGTCGATTCTCCACCTGGAGTGTGATTTCCCTCTCACGGAAATTTATGTTGGCTCTATATAAGGAAATATAATCCATGCCTAGATTTGAATCTAATACCACCAGAGGGAGTATTACATGGTTCTCCGGGATGTTCAATCCACTAATTAAGAAAGGGGAGTAGTTATATTCATGGGATGCAATGATTTCCTCATGTTTCATACTCACCGACATCTTTACATACATGATTTGTGGTGGTGTTGGGATTGTTCTTCTGAACTTTTGGGATATAAAAGAATGTATATAACCTGAATCAAAAAGTGTGTTAACTATTATATAAGTAATAACTAACTTACTTGTCACCACTTCATTGTCGGGGTTCACATCGGCAGTAGTGATGGAAAAAACTCACCCTTTCTTCCTTGGAGGTTGTTGGTAGCCTCCAAATACCATTATATTAGGGCACTGATTTGCAAGATGCCCTGGATCTTTGCAGTTGAAGCAATGAACAATGAAATGAGAGTCGAATGGAGCATTCCTCTCCTTTTTCATAGCCACAGGCTTTTCTTGTTGGCAGTTAATGGCTAGGTGCCCTTCTCTTCCACACCTAAATCATTTCCTCGTCCCATTTAGTCAATTTTTGGGGAGCTTTTTTTTACCTTTGGAAAGTGGGTTGCTGGAGTTTCTTAGCACAATTTTATTTATCCATCATACTACCAAAATTGAAGTCCTCCTTATGCTTCCTATCCCCATGATACCCCTATGTTTTGTTGATCTCCATTTCAACCTTGAGGGAACATCATAAAATTTTGTCATAGCTATCGAGGTCATGGATCGACATGGATTTCCGCAGGCTAGGTTTCATCCCACCAAAGAAGCGGTCAACCTTGCATCCTAGGGTAATGGAAAATCCAGAAGTGTATCGTACAAGCCTTGTGAATTTTTCCTCATACACTCTAACATATTCATCATCGTTTTTCTTGAGGGAAAAGAATTCCCTTTCCATCTTAATAAAAAAGGATTCCTGGAAAATATTCATCAAAAAACATCTTCTAGAAATCCTTTAATTCCAACACCTTGATCTCCTCCTCAGGCTTCGAATTTTTTATCAATGTCCATCATTTATCGGATTCACCCTCTATACAACAAGCATTTAAAACAAACTTCTCTTTTTCGGAACATTGAACGATGGAGAATATCTTTTCAACAGAGTTAATCCACTGTTCGGCGACTGAGTGATCATATGATCCATTAAAAGTAAGAGGCATTTGTCTTATGAAGCTCTCAATAGAGACTTGTTATTTATTAGGGGGGTTGAACATTCCACTTGACCCATTTTTCTATTCAATTCTTGAGTTAACTGAGAAATTATCATAACAAATTTTTTGATTCCCACTCCCATCGGATTGGGAATCTCATTAGCACATCATCACATTGATCTTCCCATCGATTGATAGCCCGTGTCCTCATATTACCGGTCATTGGTGGGAATAAAAGAAAAATGAGGGGTAACACAAAAAGGGTAATCAAAAAATATATGACTTATAAATATCACTTATTTCCATAACTTATAAATGTATAGGTTTCAATCTATGTTTCTCGTGCTATACTTTCTAACAAATATTCTTAGGGGAAATTTTTTAAATTCCCTTAAAATGGTTCAAAATAAGCTTGTGAATTTACCGATTCATATCCCCCAAAAATGTTATAACCAAGAGTGCAGCAAGGCCCATTTTCATGCACCAAGATAACTTGGGTCAAGACCGATACTCCTTGTTGGGGTTTTCACCACTAGTTTGTAACATCCCGACCCGGCTCAAAACTAAACTGGTGGCCGGACCTGTCGTCACATGACCTCATGTGCATCTCCCCGTACGCCAGAGGTTGCCGATTATCACCGAGGGTCTAAGGATAGTCAGTGGGGAGACTATACCCTTTTATTAGAGATATAAACTGGTATATCAGTGTAGATAAAAAAAAAATAGCAGAAGAAATAACTCATAATGACAAACAGCTAAAGGCAAATAATTCTCATTTTATAAAAGTGGCCAATGCCAAATTATACAGAAGATGCATGAATGACGTGCTAATGATAAAAAAGTAGAAAACAGTGAACAAAATAGCATTATTTACATTCCAATGCAGAAATAAATAAATAATGACTCAAAGCCCCAAGGTAAATCTCCTCGAGAATCTCGAGCCTCCCCTCGGTCCTCTGCTCCTAACTCCCATGTAAATGCAAACAGCATAGTCCTGCAACCAAATAGAATATACTCGTCTACCCATTGCAATGGCAGCTCGAGTTGGGTGTGAGATATAAATATTAATAGGCCGGGAACACCGGTGTCTACACCAAATCCAGACATTTAATAAATAATTTATAACACGTAAAGGCATGCATAAAATAAAGTAAGCAGTACAAAGTAACTATATACTCAAGTACTTGCTTCAGCCCTCAACCAGTGTCTGAACCTGCAGTATTCATTTTTCATGCATACTCAAAAATCATTACATAATTCATTTTAATTTATAAACAACTCAAATAATATTATGAAAGTCTTGAGATTCGGCCTATGTCCGGCATTCCCCATATAAGTCACTCACCAATTATGTCTCTAAAGACCATCTAAGTAATCAAAGAAAAAAACCAAATCCATGCATGGGCTTTGTCTTGGATAACACGTCCTAATTTATTCAATTAAATATTTCATATATTATGTCTAAGCCCATCCACTAAAATAGTGATTCGCTCCTGGTTCCCTCCACTAATAGTGGTTCACCCAATTCAATAATAAGTCTAAACCCTTTCTCATAATAAATTCACGAAACATCATGTCACAACAGCCTTCATTAACCATTAACTCGTTTCACGCATGAACAATTGGACCCACAGTCTAATGTTAATTAATGGGTGTAGAATGTAATGTCTAGCACCCTCATGAGTATTCAGAGTATCATTCCATGTCTCACAACCCATGGGTATACCATTAAAGAATATTTTCTTGAAAGTTGGGTGTAGAACGCCATGTCTAGAACCCCGTGAGTATTTATAGCATCAGTCCATGTCTCAAACCCCATTTACCAATCATACATATACCTCTATCATTGGTGTAGAACATCATGTCTAACACGCTGTGAGTATTTGGAGCATCAGTCCCTATTTCACAACCCATTCATCAATCAAACATATAATTTTATCATTGGTGTAGAGTACCATGTCTAACACCACAAAACCAATCCGTTAATTAATTCAACAATTAATTAACAACACAAATCTCTCTTCAGATAATCCAGCACTTAATTAACCATTCAACATCTCATTAATTAATAATTAATTAACAATTATTTATTCTTAGTAAGACAACTGAATAATTAACTCATCACATAATTATCCAAATTCTTTAACAAGTCTGAACTCTTCCATTCAAACAATTGTTCGTCAAGGACATTAACAATATACAAGAACACCATAATCATCCCAAAACATGTTGAACAAATACAAGATAATTTAGTGACCATCTCACACAACATATCAAAACTCTAAATAACTCCATCCAAGAAAACTTAAGGCATGTAAAGATAACACGCATAAAAAGGTACTCTTGGCCAACAATCGTAACAAACAATCATTTAACAATCTTAATTAAATGCAAGCTAATTAATTAATTAAATGATTAATTAATCAAACCATATCTCTTTAACCAATCATCAATTAGTTAACCATTTACCATTTAACATTTAATAATTAATCCCTCTATTAATTGTTACCAATTTCCAAATTATCTCCCGAACATGTCAAATATTCAATATTCCCAATAATAAGTAAAGGCCACAAACTCATTCCAATTCATGACTTGATAATTAATTCTACAATTAATTATCATTATACTCAATCTCCCCATTCCAATCATTTAAATGTTTAATCCTATCACTTTAACCAAGTTAGCCAAACATGCTTAAACTCAACACAAGTTCATATCCTCATTTATCTCATATGGGTGGCATTATTTAATAAAATCAAAAGTGTCATGAATTGACATATCAAAATCAAGGAAATTCACATTCTCAATTTATTTAAAAAATATATAATTCTTAAATAATGTGTTACAGATTTGGGACCCTATCTTGGGGTTTTGATGAAAACCATGATGAACAAAGAACCCTCAAGAGAAATGGGTTGATTCTTCAAGAACATGCCTTAGATCACTTCTCCTAGAAAGAACAAGACCAAAACTCATCAAACATGGCATCGACACACTTATATCTACCCATAATGGGTTTATATCTAACAAACCATGAGAAGGGGAGGTGTAGATCTAAGTAGATCTAAGAATCCAAACAAGAATGAAGAAGAACATCTACCTACCTCATGAATTCGGGTTCGATTCACCAAGAGAAGCCTTAGGATCACCTCCAAAATTCTTGGGAGAGGTTTTCCAACCTTCCAGGGGGAGTAATCCGGAGTTATGGTCGGTTAAGAGGAAAAAAGATCCATCTAAGGGAAAAAAAGCGAGATCCACAATTTAACGATCTGGTTTAAGTGCATGCATGGTTAGTTTGCACGGTTTGAAAAATCCTATGCTAACCATGCGTTAGATACTATCTCGTCCACCCCTCTTGCACAGTTTGGCCGCACGGTTAGACAAACCGTGCGCCGCCCATGCAGAAGTTACTGCCTCCAAGACTAACTACGCACGATTTTGCCGCATGGTTAAACAATCTATGCACCTCCTGTGCGACTTCCCCTTTACCTCAAAACCTCTATCAATGTTCGAAAAAAACTACAATCTTTAGGTGATCCAACACTCAGAATAGAATTCCGAAGCTCGGTTTAAAAATAATGATCCATTGATAAACCGAAAAATAAATTCAGAAACATTCGTAATTTTAACCCGGTTCAAAAACACGGGATCTTACATTATACCCACCATAAAAATTTCTCGTCCCCGAGAAGCCATTGGGAACCACTACTTAAACAACCGACCAACCAAGGTCATTTAATCTCGTTATAAGTGATGTGTTTAGTTCCCAATGCCAAACACACCATTAACCCATCTCAAAACTGATAGATAATCATTTTTATCAAGATCGAAAGATTACTCTAAAGCTGAAACATCGAAACATATCTTATATATTAGGATATTAGAAGGACCTTTTTAACCTAAAAGGTTGAACCTCAATCAAAAAATGGAATAGGTTTCACATGCTTCCCTCAAAAGACATCGTGGACCCAAAATCCACTTTCTCCCTTTATATGATGACATTCCTTTAAAACTATTCCAAAACCATCTGCCAGTAAAACGAACTCCTTACCCAACATCTGGTAAATTTTCCATGTCATGCCATCCCAAGGCTATTTTAAGAACAATCGTTCCCAAACACAAAAAAAGGAAGTATCCAAAAGAATCACCGCATCCCACGCACTACCCAGATTGCACTACTCATCTAGCCCAACAACATTTAAACTGTAGCACGGTATAAGATTGACTCTATCTTAGTGTCTCAATGATGAGGTCAATATAGGGGACATGCTCGTTGTGTCCAAAAGAGAGCAGTAAGAGAAAATCGAGGTCATGAAGAAGATCAGTCAAACCATTACCGAACAACTCTATTCTAAATTCTCGGAATCACCTGCCAACAAATTCATCATGAACAAAGTGGCAATACCCACATTAGGATTTCCCATGACGTATCAAGAAAAGATCAGCTGCTCACCAGCGTGCTAGATTAACAACAAGATCGGTGTGTAAAAACACCCGGGTCTTTCGAAAACAATTCCATGTATTCAAATGAAACTGATTCTTTAACACTCCAGTTACTCTACATGGATTTGACCTAAGACCGAACTCAACAGTATAAAAAGACTTATTACAAAGTCATATTTCCTCATACGACCATTTTCCTAGATGATCCCATAACCAGTCATCCATTACCAAGAAGAAATGGTCAAACGATCAATAAAGCACCCGACCATGCCTAAGGAACATCTAACCAGCTGATAGAGATCATTACTCGATGATCAATCCCAAAAAAATGTCAATAAACCCATCACCACCTGTTCGATCAAGGTGTCATTGAAAATTGGAAGTCCTACCTGGGACAATGGCACCCAACAACTCCAAAAGAGTGAGAAACTTCATAGCGCTAGCAAGGCATTTAATTTTTAAGGGCGCTACTGACCGCTGGTTAACCCCTTACAAAGAAAACAAGTCAACCCTAAATCGGGTCACATCAAACAGTTCACTAGGCTCAAAAGCCGAACATAAGGCCAAGACTAAAGAGAATAACACCTACAGAAAGTACTCAAGCTTCTGTTCCAAGGCAACTCAAGAGAATTCTGATCTACCCTTTACATGAGGATTTTAAACAGTTGACATCCTAATAGGTTCCATTTCCAAAATCTTATATTTAATCACGTTTAATCATTAATCATCAAATGATTTAACCAATACATCATAGTACAAATTTCAAAACGCCCCAAGGAAAAACTGACAAGTTTCATAAAACTCCCTTTTTAAAACATTTACGTTAGTTGACATCCCATCATTTTCATGAAACTTATCAAAATAAGTTCCTTTTAAGAAGATAAGGCGACCTCCGAGGATCCCATTTTAACAAACCTGGGTTCTCTATAAAGCAACCCAATAGCGAACACACAGGTATTAAAATTTTCAAACCCCCAAATGGGTTATCTCATAAAAAAACTCCCCAAATGACCTACTTGGGGCCAGTTGCATTTTGGAAGATAGAAATTTGATTTCAGATCAACATTAAACATATTTTACATTTAAAAGCATTTCTCAAGGCATCAAGACATCACATTTAAAATGGGTTGTCATTTCCCAATTCATGAAGCACCCATACACTGCATGGGTTAAAAATTGGCTCTCATTAGTCGATACCAATGTCAATTAAGAAATTAACATGATCAACCTAACAGTACAAATTATATGGGTGGACACCTACCAATCGATAAGGCTCCCATACACCTTATCGCTGGATTTTGTCTCCCATTTAGCACAATCAACATTTATTTTACATTTTATCTTTAGTACACCTTTCACATATCAAAACCTCTCTAGCATGGTAGCATAAGCAGTAACACAACAACATGCTATAACACAGAATCATGTCACAACAACAAAACATTCTAATAACCAAGGCAGTACGGAGTATAATCAACCAAGCATGTTAAATCTATCATTGTAACATACTATCTAGAGAGGCATGATAAAGTAGTTCAAACATGGAATTGCACATAAGGAACACAATCCAAATTAACAGGCATCCTACTAATGAAACTATATGGAATGTTATATGCATGACATGTGAATCTATTAGTTCCTAAGATGATGCATGCATGAAACATCCTTACCATATCAGGCCAAGAAAATTATTATTTTCAAAATTCTCAAAATAAATAAACAGCAGAAACTACACTAGTCACTCAAGGTGAGATCATATCAAATGTAACCTATAACAGTACAAACATCAATTCCCATCCCTCGCCACTTGGTCATTTCCTGTACATGAGGTGATCAGTCCCAAGAACGGCTATTAACCCAAGCACCGACACATTCCTTGTCTCCTGTCTACCAACCCCAAAACAGAATGACAAAGGAAAATAAAGGAAACCAAAACCTTTGATACCACTTTGTAATGTCCCGATCTGACTCACCACTAAACTGATGGCCGGATTGGTTGTCACATGACCTCAAACGCATCTCCCCATACACCAGAGGTTGCCGACTAGCAGTGAGGGTATAAGGATAGTCAGTGGGGAGACAATACCCTCTTATCAGATTTTTACAATTGTATATCAGTGTAGATAAAAAACAATAGCCGAAGCAATAACTCATAATGACAAACGGTATAAGACAAATAATATGCATTTTATAAAAGTGGCCAATGCCAAATTATACAGCAGATCCATGCATAACATGGTAATGATACAAAAGCACGAAATAGTCAACAAAATAGCATGCATTACATTCCAATGAAGAAATAAATAAATAATGACTCAAAGCCCCTAGGGTGATCTCCTCGATCATCTCGAGCCTCCGCTTGGTCCTCTGCTCCTAACTCCCAAGTAAATGTAAACAGCATAGTCCTACAACCAAATAGAATCTACTCGGGTACCTAGTGTAATGGCGGCCCGAGTAGGGTGTGAGATATAAATCTCAGTAGGTCAGGACCACAAATGTCTACCCCAAATCTAGACATTTAATAAATAATTTAAAACATGTGAAGGCATGAATAAAATAAATTAAGTAGTGAAAAGTAACTATATACTCAAGTACCTACTTCATCCCTCAACTGGTGTTTGATCCTACAATATTCATTTGTCATTCATACTCAACAATCATGACATAATTCATTTTCATTTATCAACTACTCAAATCTTATTATGAAAGTCTTGAGATTTGGCCTACGCCTGACATTCCCTGTATAAGTCACTCACCAAATATGTCTCTAAAGACCATCTAAGTAATCAAAGTAAAAAAATGAATCCAAGATTGTGCTTTGGCTTGGATAATGTGTCATAAGTTATTAAATTAAAAATTTCATATATTATGTCTAAGCTCATCCACTAAAATAGTGATTCACTCCTAGGTCCATACACTAACAGTGGTTCACCCAATTCATTAATAAGTCTAAACCCTTTCTCATAATCAATTCACAAAACATCATGTCACAATAGCCTTCATTAACGATTAACTTGTTTCATGCATGAACAATTGGACCCACAGTCCAATATTAATTAATGGGTGTAGAAAATCATGTCTAGCACCCTCATGAGTATTCAGAGCATTAGTCCATGTCTCACAACCCATGGGTACTTGGAGAATCAATCCCTAGCCTATAAAAGAATATTTTCTTGCAAGATGGGTGTAGAACGCCATGTTAGCACCCCGTGAGTATTTGGAGCATCAGTCCTTGTCTCACAACCCATTTATAAATCTTACATATACCTCTATCATTGGTGTAGAACAACATTTCTAACACATTATGAGTATTTGGAGCATTGTTCCCTGTCTCAGAACCCATCCATCAATCAAACATATATATTTATCATTGGTGTAGAGTACCATGTCTAACACCAAAAAACCAATCCGTTAATTAATTCAACAATTAATTAAAAAAATCGCTCTTCAGATAAGTCAACACATAATTAACAAGTCAACATATCATTAATCAGTAATTAATTAACAATTAATTATTCTTATCAAGACATCTGAATAATTAACTCAGCACTTAATTATCCCAATTCTTTAACAAGTTTGAACCTGTCCATTCAAACAATGGTTTGTCCAAGACTTTAACAATCTACAAGAACACCATAATCATCTCAAACAATGCTGAAAAAATACAAGATAATTTAGTGACCATCTCACACAACATATAAAAACCCTAAATAACTCCAACCAAGACAAATTAAGCCATGCAAATATAACACGCATAAAAAGGTACCCTTGGCCAACAATCGTAACAAACAATCAATTCACAATCTTAATTTAATGAAAGCTAATTAATTAATTCAACAATTAATTAATAAAACCTTATCTATTTACCAATAATAAATTAGTTAAACATTTACCATTTAACATGAAATAATTAATCCCTCCATTTATTATTACCAGTTTCCAAATTATCTCTCAAACATGTCAAATATTAAATATTCCCAATAATCAGTAAAGGCCACAAACTCATTCCAACTCATGACTTGATAATTAATTCTACAATTAATTATCCTTATACTCAATCTCCCCATTCCAATCATTTAATTGTTTAATCATATCACATTAACCAAGTTATCCAAACATGCTTAAACTCAACACAAGTTCAAGTCCTCATTTATCTCATGTGGGTGGCATTATTTAATAACATCAAAAGTTCCATTCATTGACATATCAAAATCAAGGAAATTCACAATATCAATTTATATATAGAATCTATAATTCTTAAATAAAGTGTTAAATATTTGTGACCCTACCTCGGGGTTTTGAAGAAAACCACAATGAATGAAGAAACCTCAAGAGAAATGGGTTGATTCTTCAAGAACCTACCTTAGATCACTTCTCCTAGCAAGACCAAGACCAGAACTCATCAAACTTGGCATCCACATAGTTATATCTACCCATAATGGGTGTATATCTAAGAAACCTTGAGAAGAGGATGTGTAGATATAAGTAGATCTAAGAAACCGAACAAGAATGAAGAAGAACATCTACCTACCTCAAGAATTCGGCTTCGATTTTCCAAGAGAAGCCTTCGGATCACCTAAAAAACACATGTTAGAGGTTTTCCCACCTTCAAGGGAGAGTAATCCTCGGTTATGGCCACTTAAGAAGAAAACTGAGCCATCTTAAGGCAAAAATGAGTGACATCCACAATTTACGAATCTCGTTTAAGTGCCCGTATGGTTAGTTCGCACGGTTTGAAAAACCATGCGCTAACTGTGTGTTAGCTACTACCTCGGCCACCCCTCTCGCATGGTTTGGTTGCACGGTTATACAAACCATGCACCGCTCGTGAGGAATCTACTTCCTCCAAGACCAACTATGCACGGTTTGGCCACACAGTTAGACGAACTGTGCGCCGCCCGTGCGACTTCCCTTGTACCTCAAAACTTCTATAAAAGTTCAAAAAAAACCATCTTTAGGTGATCCAACTCTCAGAATAAAATTCTAGAGCTCGGTTTAAAAAGAAAGACCAGTTGATAAACTAAAAAGAGAAATTTAGAAAAATTCGTAATTTTAACCCAGTTCAAAAACATGGGATCTTACATAGGTACATTTGTGCCAGAGCTGCCTCTACCAACTCATATCCAAACAGGGTTTTATTTTCCTGATAAAGCACTTGCTCAATAACCACCAAAACATAGGGATGTTTTTATTATAGTTAGTCATGTATCTAAGTCTTCACTAGATTTTTCTAATCCTAATCCCAAAAATAATTAAACATATCCTCTGATGCGAACTATAACAACCCTATTCTTTATTACATACTTAAACATTGTTAATTACACAAAACCTTCACTTGATACAACATAGAAGACTGAGAGTTCTAGTGTCATTGGGTCTTAGAAACATTACATAATGACTTAAATCATAGAAAAAAACATATTATTGAAGACATCCTTTACATGACTTCTACATTCCATCATACATGGCATGGCATAGGATAACCTGAGGACATGCAAAAGAAAAGAGTGAGATATAAAGCTCAGTAAGGGAATAAACATGAAATAACATGAGGAATATAATAAATGTTAGAGAATAGGCATATAAATGGAGCACAGGAGAAACATGAAGATAAATTCATGATAAAGACTGATAATCATTACATGGAAATGTGGAAACAACAATTAACATGGAATTAGCATGAGCCAAGGCTCATTGCACATGGTGTAACAGCCCGAGATTTTATGAAAAATATTATTTTTAATTTTATTAATGTCTTTTGTTGTACGCTACACCAAAAGGAGCTTGCAAAACATGCATCCTTGACTTGCCTTGCATTACACGCAATCGCAACCTTCCTCGATAGCGTGTGTAGTACGCAATACTGAGTTTCGCGAAACAACGATATGCTATTAAAATATTATTAAAACTAGCCGTTATGAATAGTAATAAGCACTTTTTGAAATTTTGTAAATTTTATTTTTCAAAATGGAATTAATTTTTAGATTCGGAGTATTGAATTTAGCCTAAGGTGAAATTTTGTTACTTTTCGGATAACTTTCATATTCTGATGAATAGTGAAAATTACTAAATTATAATTAAAAACAACTTTTTTAATCGAAATAATTAATAGTGATAAATTATTAATTTGAGTGGTTTTAAAGTATATTTAGAATATATTTTTACAATTTAATACAATTTTGGTCATTGGTTGTAATTTCACATTTAAACCAGACATAATCAAGTGTCAATCTTTTGATAGATATTGTTTCTTAAAAACACGCTATTTGTTTTAACAGTGGGATTTAATTATGAAATTAATTAATGCAAACTTCTATGTTATGAATTTGGTAAAATAGACTTCATTTTTGAATTTGGAATAGGAAATATAGCTTAGGATGAAATTTTGGCATTGTTCTGAAAAACATCAATTTTTGATGAATAGTGAAACTACTAAGTGGTAGTTAAAAAACTGAATTTTTCATAACACATAATTTTACCGCTTCTGTGAATGGAATTTCAAAAATCCGAGAGACACGGTTGATTTTAGTATGTAAAATGTGGTTCAATGAGATGAAAATAATTTTTGGTGAATAGTAACTTTTTACTTTTATTTACCACGGTTAAAAGTAAATAGGGTAATTAGGGGTAAGAATGATATTAATATTACCCTAACACATGTCCTAATTCTATTGGACAAGATTATCTCGACCAAAAACAACCTTAAGTGTAAAATATTATCATTTAGGCCCACTTGGATTAGATTAGGACATTTATTATTATTTAATTCAAAGAAGAGTTAAAAGAGTTAAAATCAAAGTTTATTTACTAAAACATTTTTAAATTAGGCTTGTACCTAAGATAAATTCGATTGTAAATATTCATTAGAAATCTAAAAAGATTTCTTACATAATGGTATTTTATTTGTAATTTTTATACATCAAATAATTTAATGTATTTATGACACAAAGATGATGCAGTAATTATCTTATTTATGAAATATTGACATAATTGATGTTATAAACACCAAAATAAATGTCATTTGAGACTTTTTATGAATTCCACTAATTTTCTAGGTTACTATGATATATTAGTGTTGTTTTAATCAACGTGGTTCTAACATATAATTCTGTTATTACTTTCACAAAAATCATATATCAAATAGTGTCAAAATTGACAGAAAATAGTTTTTAAAGAAAATATTGTATTATTAATTGTTATTTTATTCCTCAAAATCTAATGTTCGGCCAAATGACTTAGATAAGGATATATATATTAATAATAAACAATTTGGGGTTTGTTTGGCTTGTTATAGTAAGTTTATTAACCATATAGTGAAAGAAAACAAAAAGACACGGTAAAAGTTAAATTATTTAACTTAGAGTTAAATATAATTGATAAGGTTAAAATAATATCCTAAACTTGTCTAAATCCTATTGTTTGATAGGATTTCGACCCATCCCCACTTTAGCTTCGAAATAAGACCCTTTGGAACCATTATAAACCGATTTTGACTTTAATATAAAATAATATTTTGAGATATTCCTAAGGTGCCTCTCTCCTCCCTTATAAAAGGGCACCTCCTCCCACTCCTCCTCACACCAATTTGAGCACTCATGCTCGGAAAACCCCTAAAATATTCTCCTCTACACTTCCCTAGAATAATCCTAGAGGTCCTGGTCTTCTTCAAAGACCAATCATAGTTCCCTAAGTGGAGGATTCAAAGAGGCGTTCCAAAGAAGAGGTAATATCCATTACCGATCTTTTCAATTTCTTTCTTCTTAAACATCTTCTTCTTTAGTTGTTTCATGATAAAGTAAAAACATCAGTATTACTTACATACTGATATGTTATTATAAATATGAAACAACTCTAATTAACCTTCTATCCATTCTACAGAAAATGAAATCACCGCGCGTGCGTACGTACGGAATACCGTCTCCACGCCGTGGTGTAATCTATTTTCCGCCACCACCTTAATTGGATGGGTATAATGGTGTAATGAGTAACTATATATGATTATTATAAAGTGATATTGATACTGAAATAGTATACATACACTTAAACACAATTCCACGACCATGGGAACGATATCATCGCTCGTGCGTACGTACGGACTACCGTCTCCACGACGCGATGAGATTCATTCTCAATGATTAACCATTCATGAATGATTATAAAGTATATATAATAAGTACTAATGAAATATATGACATAATAATGATACTGGATTTATTTATATTTATATGTATTTCATCTACTTAATTCCATTCAATTCAATAAGGAAACGAAAATAGCGTTCATGCGTACGTACGGACTACCGTCTCCATGAACGGTGTATCTCATTCCATTTATCAATATATTATATATATGTATATTCTGAATATATATATTATATATAAATCATGTTTTACATTCTGGATATAAGTAATCATGATCCAAGTAATCATATTAATAATTACAAGTTAAAAACACGAATGACAAATGAGACGATTTTACCCAAAACGCTACTTTAACATGAATTTACAAAAGAACGGGTAATATAAAGTCATAAGTGGACCATATGTGATATAATAACAATGAATATGATTCTATAATAAGTCAATAACATGATTTAAATCATTATACAGGAGTTTCGGACACGTACAAAGCAAGTCGGACCTAAGGTAAGGGAAATATCACAGTCTCATTTTTATCCGAGATTGTTTATACTTTGAAATTTATTGGGGTGTATTTTATCATCCACATCAATGTTTACTCAATATTTAATATTATTTCCATTCACCTAAAATTGTTTAAAACCTATTTTACCCTTCGGTGAGTTTTTAGTAAAAGATATGAAAGGAATCTTTTGTCGTTTTTCGTACGAGGTACTTTTTTTGACTTTTCCGACAAAAGTACGAGAAGAATGTTTTTTTTAACTTATACGGAATGAATGTATTTTTAAAAAATTATTTCCATGAAGATTCCTTTACAAGTTTTCAATTTTATTTTTAATCATCTTCTTTTATTTTAAAGTCTTATGACATGTTAAGAAAGGAAAAATGTTTTTGAAGAAGAAAGGATATTTTCCTCAAGAATGGAGTTCAAGTGTTTTATCAAAATTATTTTCCATATAAGATAATAAAGGGTTCTGTTTCTATACCTATGATTACATTGATTTGACTATGTTGAAATGGAATTATATTTTTATGAATCCCTTTATCTTAAATGAATTGTTTTATGATGTCACGATGTTAAAGATTCCCATTTTTATTACATGGGTTATGAAATGATGTATGATTTATGATTTTTGTGGCACACATAAGAATGGTTTCATTATGATGGGTGGGACCTATATCTCCCTCAAATTCATTGGGTAGAGATTTTATATCTCATGTGATAGACCTGGCTGGAACGGTAGGTTATACCGGTTCAGTGAAACAGGACTGGAACGAGGGTGACTCGATTCAGAAAGGGACTTTTTCCACTAAGATAGTCTTGGCAATGAGTCTTGACTAATAAGAAATGATTCTCTATGATTATGTGTGTATTCCACAATGTTTCATGTTTTATGTTATGATTATTGGGATTACATCTCACTTCTATGATCTATCCCATGTTATGATATTATGATCTCTTTTGCAGGTTAAGATTTCCAAAAGCCATGTTCTTATGTATATGATGTGATTGATATTTCTTTTGTTTACCCTTACTGAGCATTTGAGCTCACCCTATTATGTTTTCTTTTCCCCAGGAGATAAAGAAAGGTTTTAGGTATAAAAAAAGGAATATCTTTATGGGAGATGTTGAAGATATTTCACCACGATTAGAAGAATATACTCCGAGTTTCCAAATACACTAAACTATTACGATCCTTGTGTGTGTGTTTTTGTTATGTACTAAGTATTCCACAAATGTAATGTAATTTCAATGTGCGTCAAGCTTCGGGTCTCTACAGTTGGTATCAAAGGAAAGTTTTAGTCAACCTTTGGAAACTAGGATGAGAAAACGTTAGTGAGATCCCTAGAGATATTTCTAAGGTATGTCTAGGGCTGTCCCTAAGGTTAAGTATACGTATAGGTTATAGTACTAGAATTACGCTAACGATCATAGAATTAAACCTAATATGTTATATAGTGAAGGTACTCCCCCTTTATTATGTTGTTTTTCCTAGCATGATTTTTGCCTCTCACACTATTCTTTTTGGGTTTTAGACGATGGCTGGAACCCGAAGGAACCGTGTTGATCAATGCAATGGACAATGCAATGATTGTCCTCCTAAACAAACAAATGTTATGGGAGATGGAGTGCAAAATCTTATTGCTATACTTACACAAGCTATGAATCATTCTGGACTTCCAAATGAGCAGAGAAGGGAACAATATTCTATTGAGTCCTTCATGAGGAAACGTCCACCTTCTATCTGTGGGTCTTCTGATCCACTTGTTGCTGAACAATGGATCAGTACCACTGAAAAGATATTTTCAGTTCTTCATTGTTCTGAGCATGATAAAGTCATCTTAGCAGTATATCGTTTGGAAGGTGAAGCTGATCAATGGTGTAATATTTTCAAGAATACGAGGCAAAGAGATGAAATTGAGTCCATGGAATGGGACGAGTTCAATAACTTGTTTTTTCAGTAAGTATTTCCCTCGTATTCTTCGAACAAAGATGGAGAAAGAGTTTCTTGAACTGAAGCAAAGGGATGATGAATCTGTTGGTACCTATGAAGCAAATTTTACAAGACGTGCAAGGTACGCTTCTGGTATTATCAACCAACCTGAAAGTAAAGTTGATCGATTTTTCAGTGGATTAAAACCAAGTCTTCGAAGGGCATTAGCTATAAGAGACTTTAGTTGCTATGAAGAAATTGTGTGTTGTGCTATCAAGGTAGAAATGGAAGTTGGTGTTACATATCCGTCTCATGGTTTTAACAAGAAACGAAAGATGGAGTTCAAGGAGAAATCTCAGAATAATGGTGAAAAGAAGATGAATGTTTCCTTATGCACAAAGTGTGGAAAGAAGCATGGTGGAGATTGTCTTAAAGGGACTAGAAAATGTTTTAAGTGTGGAAAAGAAGGTCATCGAGCTGCTGAGTGTCGAAGTAATGGAAAAAGTTTTTCTAATGATGTGAATAAAGCAAACACTGTAGAGAACGCACCACCAACACTTCAATGCTTCAAGTGCAAGGAAATGGGGCATTATGATAATAAATGCCCTAATCCAAGGGTTAGTGATGATCAACATGAGAAACCACTGAAGGCAAAGGACAAAGGGAAGTCACATGCGATCACTATTGGCGATGTTGAATATGACAACGATTTTGTGGAATGATTAAGTGTTTATGTAATGGGATTCCAAAATAATATTGTATCATGGAGTATTGGAATATTTATGTATTGGTCTCATGTGGTATTCAATGTGATTGAGATATTTTTGGAAATAAGATGATATGCGCATAATGAAGGGAAAATGAGAAAATGAAATGTTTAACAGTATTCATGAGCTCATGATTGATATAAGGACTAAGTGATATCATGGTTTGAGTATATAGAATTTTGAGGATTTTGGTATGTGGAAAGTGTTAAATTTTAATTGCATTCATGTTTTCACTAAGGTATTCAAGAGAATACATGATTAAGGACTTTGAATGTTTGGAATGTGACCAACAAAACATATCTTATGATATATGGGAGTGGACTACAGTATTATGGATAAGCCTAAATATTAGAATGGATTATGTTGGACATAAGTTAGTATTGTTTAAGGATATAAGTTTTCTCAATATTATTGATGGGATGATATAGTTTTAGAAAAAGGACAACCTGCAGGATGGGCGACAGCCCATCGCGTCGGACAAGGATGTGGGAATCGAACCCACAACTGAAGTGTGACTGGCCTTTATCGCCTACCACTGGCCTACAGGAAGTCCCTGTTTATTAGAAACTAGTTTTATTATATTAAGCAGTATGATATATGGAGTATAAAGTCCATTTTAGGAACCATATATCATTAATCTCACTATAGATCGACTTATGTATATAATTTTTGCTAACCTTTTTTTGAGACAGATGGAATGACCTGTCATTCTATCACATGATCTGCTAACACTTCATGAATAACAAATTCAACTTCATTTATTTAAGAGATGAAGTGGAAATTGTTAAAGGCACGAACAACGGTGATATTGTACCAAAATAATGTAAGTATTTATTCTAATTCAAATTCTTTATCTTTAGGGAAACGATCTTGAAAACCAAAAATGTTGTCCTAGTGATCGTATATCTGATGAATCAGATGGTACCTTAGATTGTCACAAATTTATGGCTTTGTGATTGCTGGCTTTTCCATAGCCATGTTCTCTACCACTCTCCATCAGAACATGATGGTTAGATTTCTCTTCCATATCCATATTTTCACCTATGTGGAAACCCAGTGATTAGTTTATTTGGGTAACCGTTACGTTTCATACATTTGTTTTTAAATATTGGTTTTGATATTCCTTTTTACGATGTGGGTTTCTATTAAAGAAACTTTCAAATAGTAAACCATTTATAACCCCGACGAATTTCGAGGGCGAAATTCATTTTAAGGGGGGTAGAATGTAACAGCCCGAAATTTTATGAAAAATATTCTTTTTAATTTTAGTAATGTCCTGTGTTGTACGCTACACCAAAAGTATCTTGCAAAATATGCATCCTTGACTTGCCTTGCATTACACGCAATCGCAACCTTCCTCGATAGCGTGTGTAGTACGCAATACTGGGTTTCACGAAACAATGATAAGCTATTAAAATATTATTAAAACCAGCCGTTATAAATCGTAATAACCACTTTTTGAAATTTTGTAAATTTTATTTTTCAAAATGGAATTCATTTTTAGATTCGGAGTATTGAATTTAGCCTAAGGTGAAATTTTGGTACTTTTTGGATAACTTTCATATTCTGATGAATAGTGAAAATTACAAAATTATAATTAAAAACAACTTTTTTAATCGAAATAATTAATAGTGATAAATTATTAATTTGAGTGGTTTTAAAGTATATTTAGAATATATTTTTACAAATTAATACAATGTTGGTCATTGGTTTTAATTTCACATTTAAACCAGACATAATCAAGTGTCAATCTTTTGATAGATATTGTTTCTTAAAAACACGCTATTTGTTTTAACAGAGGGATTTAATTATGAAATTAATTAATGCAACTTCTATGTTATGAATTTGGTAAAATAGACTTCATTTTTGAATTCGGAATATGAAATATATCTTAGGATTAAATTTTGGCATTGTTCTGAAAAACATCAATTTTTGATGAATAGTGAAACTACTAAGTGGTAGTTAAAAAACTGAATTTTTCATAAAACTTAATTTTACCGCTTCTGTGAATGGAATTTCAAAAATCCGAGAGACATGGTTGATGTGAGTGAGTAAAATGTGGTTCAATGAGATGAAAATAATTTTTGGTGAATAGTAACTTTTTACTTTTATTTACCACAGTTAAAAGTAAATAGGGTAATTAAGGGTAAGAATGATATTAATATTACCCTAACACATGTCCTAATTCTATTGGACAAGTTTATCTTGACCAAAAACAACCTTAAGTGTAAAATATTATCATTTAGGCCCACTTGGATTAGATTAGGACATTTATTATTATTTAATTCAAAGAAGAGTTAAAAGAGTTAAAATCAACGTTTATTTACTAAAACATTTTTAAATTAGGTTTTTACATAAGATAAATTCGATTGTAAATATTCATTAGAAAGATAAAAATATTTCCTACATAATTGTATTTTATTTGTAATTTTTAGACATCAAATAATTTAATTTATTTATGACACAAAGATGATGTAGTAATTATCCTATTTATGAACTATTGACATAATTGATGTTATAAACACCAAAATAAATGTAATTTGAGACTTTTTATGAATTACACTAATTTTATAGGTTACTATTATATATTATTGTTGATGTAATCAACTTGGTTTGAACATATAATTCTTTTATGACTTTCACAAAAATCATATATCAAATAGTGTCAAAATTGACACAAAATAGTTTTTAAAGAAAATATTATATTATTAATTGTTATTTTATTCCTAAAAATCTAAGGTTCGGCCAAATGACTTAGATAAGGATATATATATTAATAATAAACAATTTAGGGTTCGTTTGGCATGTTATAGTAAGTGTATTAACCATATAGTGAAAGAAAACAAAAAGACACGATAAAAGTTAAATTATTTAACTTAGAGTTAAATCTAATTGATAAGGTTAAAATAATACCCTAAACTTGTCTAAATCCTATTGGTTGATAGTATTTCGACCCATCCCCACTTTAGCTTCGAAATAAGACCCTTTGGAACCATTATAAACCGATTTTGACTTTAATATAAAATAATATTTTGAGATATTCCTAAGGTGCCCCTCTCCTCCCTTATAAAAGGGCACCTCCTCCCCCTCCTCCTCACACCAATTTGAGCACTCAAGCTCGGCCAACCCCTGCCATTTTCTCCTCTCCACTTCCCTAGAATAATCCTAGAGGTCCTGGTCTTCTTCAATGACCAATCTTAGGTCCCTAAGTGGAGGATTCAATGAGGCATTCCAAAGAAGTGGTAATATCCATTACCGATCTTTTCAATTTCTTTCTTCTTGAACTTCTTCTTCTTTAGTTGTTTCATGATAAAGTAATACCATAAGTATTACTTACATACTGATATGTTATTATAAATATGAAACAACTCTAATTAACCTTCTATCCATCCTACGGAAAATGAAATCACCGCGCGTGCGTACGTACGGAATACCGTCTCCACGTCGTGGTGTAATCTATTTTCCGCCACCACCTTAATTGGATGGGTATAATGGTGTAATGAGTAACTATATATGATTATTATAAAGTTATATTGATACTGAAATAGTATACATACACTTAATCACAATTCCACGACCATGGGACCGATATCATCGCTCGTGCGTACGTACGGACTACCGTCTCCACGACGCGATGAGATTCATTCTCAATGATTAACCATTCATGAATGATTATAAAGTATATATAATAAGTACTAATGAAATATATGACATAATAATGATACTGGATTTATTTATGTTTATATTTATGTCATCTACTTAATTCCATTCAATTCAATAGGGAAACGAAAACAGCGTTCATGCGTACGTACGGACTACCGTCTCCATGAACGGTGTATCTCATTCCATTTATCAATATATTATATATATGTATATTATGAATATATATATATTATATATAAATCATGTTTTACATTCTGGATATAAGTAATCATGATCCAAGTAATCATATTAATAATTACAAGTTAAAAACACGAACGACAAATGAGACGATTTTACCCAAAACGCTACTTTAACATGAATTTACAAAAGAACGGGTAATATAAAGTCATAAGTGGACCATATATGATATAATAACAATGAATATGATTCTGGAATAAGTCAATAACATGATTTAAATCATTATACAGGAGTTTCGGACACGTACAAAGCAAGTCGGACCTAAAGTAAGGGAAATATCACAATCTCATTTTTATCCGAGATTGTTTATACCTTGAAATTTACTGGGGTGTATTTTATCATCCACATCCATGTTTCCTCAATATGTAATATTATTTCCATTCACCTAAAATTGTTTAAAACTATTTTACCCTTCGGTGAGTTTTTAGTAAAAGATATGAAAGGAATCTTTTGTCGTTTTTCGTACGAGGTACTTTTTTTGACTTTTCCGACAAAAGTACGAGAAGAATGTTTTTTTAACTTATACGGCATGAATGGATTTTTAAAACATTATTTCCAAGAACTTGCTCTACAAGTTTTCAATTTTATTTTTAATCAACTTCTTTTATTTTAAAGTCGTATGACATGTTAAGAAAGGAAAAAAAAATTTTGAAGAAGAAAGGATATTTTCCTCAAGAATGGAGTTCAAGTGTTTTATAAAAATTATTTTCCATCTAAGATAATAAAGGGTTCTGTTTCTATACCTATGATTACATTGATTTGACTATGTTGTAATGGAATTATATTTTTATGAATCCCTTTATCTTAAATGAATTTTTTTATGATGTCACGATGTTAAAGATTACCATTTTTATTACATGGGTTATGAAATGATGAATGATTTATGATTTTTGTTGCACATATAAGAATGGTTTCATTATGAGATGGGTGGGACCTATATCTCCCTCCAATGCATTGGGTAAAGATTTTATATCTCATGTGATAGACATGGCTGGAACGGTAGGTTATACCGGTTCAGTGAAACAGGACTGGAACGAGGGTGACTCGATTCAGAAAGGGACTTTGACCACTAAGATAGTCATGGCAATGAGTCTTGACTAATAAGAAATGATTCTCTATGATTATGTGTGTATTCCACAAAGTTCCATGTTTTATGCTATTATTATTGGGATTACATCTCACTTCTATGATTTATCCCATGTTATGATATTATGATCTCTTTTGCAGGTTAAGTTTTCCAAAAGATATGTTCTTATGTATATGATGTGATTGATATTTCTTTTGTTTACCCTTACTGAGAATTTGAGCTCACCCTTTTATGTTTTCTTTTCCCCAGGATATAAAGAAAGGTTTTAGGTATAAAAAAAGGAAGATCTTTATGGGAGATGTTGAAAATCTTTCACCACGATTAGAAGAATATACTCCGAGTTTCCAAAGACACTAAACTATTATGATCCTTGTGTGTGTGTTTTTGTTATGTACTAAGTATTCCGCAAATGTAATGTAATGTCAATGTACGTCAAGCTTCGGGTCTCTTCACATGGAGCATGAGTAATCCATCATTGAACATGAAGCACGAGTAAACCCTCGTTGCACTTGAATTTTCATGAGTCAACACTCATTTCACATGACGTATCAGGATAATATAATTCACCCAATGCATTGGAGCGCTATCAGGGCGCACCCTTCTTAAACATTTCATTCATACATGAGTGTGCCACAAAGATCATACAACATGGAATCAATCATCATCATTTATTCCATGATAACGGAATGTCAAATACCTACTTTAATCTTTATTATCAATAAGTAAATGTGCATAAATATGAATACCCTTTATAGAGGAATGGGGATGGTATTCACTACATAATGACATTTTCTTGGAAAATCGAAGTGCAACTTTGGCAGCATAACGACGTGAAATAAGAACACATAAATAATGGTTGATTAGAGAGAAAGTGGTGTATCATCATATTTAGAAGAAATGGATAGTATGGGGTCATATAGATGCATGTCCCAACAAACGTAATGAAATTTATATCCATTATACAAAAGAATTACATGGATCTAAATGAGGAGACTGAAATCCCTCACGGAATTTATGCATGGTAACAGGTGTACATGGAAGGAATTAAAGAGAGAGAAAGGGGTCTCCAATCACCCAAACATAAAGAGGGCAGTATGGGGGAGGTGAAAAATTAAACCCCAATATTTTTAATTGAAAAAAAAAGGGTATAACAATTTAATGAATGTTGGAAAAAAATAAGAAAGGAAGAAATCCCTTACTTGGAAGTGTGCTTCCAAATGCTTGGGAGAGGCATGAGAGAGGATTATTGGGAGATTAGTGATTTAACCAACTATATGTATGTTTTACAATGTTTTAATAGCATAAGGTTTGTCCAAATAACTCACCAACTACCTAAGGCTGACATGTGCTCTTATATTATGGGCAATTTATTTTAAGACTGCTTAAAATACAATAAATCCCATTCTTCCATTTCAAAATTCCATTATTTTCATTAAAAATGAAAACATGTCTTAATAAAAGAAAATGTCCTTTTCACAAGATAAAACCACTGGGTTTCTAACAAATTAGTTTAATCCATTTTTACAAGTTTAAAATCCTTTCAAAACCAATTTCATCTTTTTTGAAATTCATTTCTAGGATTTAATTCAGAAATTTAATAGAAAAAATTTCCATCAAATGCACAATTTAAATTAAAAAATCTAAATTAGGTAATTTCCATAAACACTCACAAATTTAAAAGAATTGGAGGATTCGAAAATTTCTATTCCAAAACCATTTCAAATCTCTTAGTTAACTGAAATTGGGTTTTATTAATTTAATTGAATGAAAATTTGAGAAATTGAATATAAATAAACAATTGAAATAAATCAAGCTCTACAATGATAATAAATTTGGCTAATTGGTTCATAACCACCTACATCTTCTTTAAACTCAAAACTCGCAATGACACATTTTAATGAGGGAAAAGGTGTATAAGACCTAGAAAAACAACTTGGATGAAAGAACCAACACCATATGTATAAAAACACTATTCTTTATTAAATATTTAAATATTATTTATTACATAAATTCTTTACTTGATACAACATGGGAGATTGAGAGGTATAGTGTCTTTGGGGCTTAGGAACATTACATAACAACTTAAAGCATAGAAAACCACATCTTGTTGAAAATTTCCTTTACATGACCACTACATTCCCTCGTACTTAGCATTGCATAGGATAACATGAGACATGCATAAGAAAAGGGTGAGCTATAAAACCCAGTAAGGGAGTAAACATGGAATACCATGAGCAATATAATACATGATAGACAATTGAAATATAAATGGAGCACAAGAGATACATGAACAAAAAGTCATTATAAAGAATGATAATAATAACATGGAAATAGGGGGCCTCTGAGTGGTGGTCTTATCCCCCTCTCATGAACTAGGGTTTTCCATTAGCGTCATTCTGAAGGGCTGAGGCTCGCATATTCAGCGCAATACTGGTGGTTCCGGTGATGCCTCCCACTTCCTTTTACGTCTGTTTTTTCTTTTTCACTCATAGGTTATGAATTCAGCGGTCTTCGCGAAAAAGATCAACCATTTTTTCTTCATTGCGGGATTCTTGGTGGATGTTTTTGTGGTTCTGCTATCATCATTGTTCCCCTTCCCTCCTTGATGCTCCTCGTGGCTGGAACGTTTAGGGCCTCGGTGATGGTCGCTCCGCAGTTCTGATTTGTCCAGATCCAATCCCAGTGTGGCATTTCGTGGGCAGATCGGCTCAAATATCCTTGTCAGTGACACTATCTCGGTGCGGTGTTGGGTCTCCCAGTTCCAGGTGATGGTGGTCCTGCCTCACAATCCTTGTTATGATTTCCTCTTCAGAGCTTCTATAGATGGGTTGTTGGAGAAGGTATCATGGATGATGGCAGGGATCTTCTAACATTGGATGGATTTTGGGTTGTTGTATCGATAGAAAAGCATTCTTGTGGGAAGTGATGTTGTGCTGATCACAAGTTTTTGGTTGATGAGATGAATTTGGTTACTGTTGTTTGATATTGAGAAAGGGATCTGAAGCCCGAGGGATTTCAGTTTGATCACCCCTTTGGAGATGTTTCTTTCCAGATTGCTATGGAGGATTGGTGATGCAGCCAGCCAGATTTCCGGGGATGATTGGTGTACAAAGATGATGGTTCAAGCTGGCAGCAGGGGTCAAATCTGTTTGAAAGCTTCTTCAATTGGATGATTTTGATGAGTGAGGGATCCTGTGAAGGAATTGAATCTGGTGATATGCAGTAGTTTCAGTTCTAATTTTGTGATCTTGTGGATTGAGTTTTGTTCTGTTTGAATATGTGAATTGGTGGTATGGTTTTTGTGCTCGTCTATTTGAATTGTGGTAAGTGGCACTACGGTTGCGGTCTTGAGACAATACATCTAGTTCACTACAAGGATACGGTTTCAGAAGATGATCAGAGCACAGAGCTTTCACAAATCATGGCTATCCGGATATGGAAGTTTGAGAGGGTATGGAATTTTCCCTCGGTATCGTGCTTGTGCATCCTTGCACGAGAAAGCTAGCCGAGCAGCGATGAGAACGTGGAATCTCGTCTTAAGGATTTTGATGCTGGGGAGGGGACCTTATTTTCAGATTTTAATTGGATTCATTTCGGAATTGGGACTTTGTATTGTGGTGCTTGATTGTTTTTTATATCTTTCAAGCCTTTTGGGTTCCCCCTTACCCATTAAAATGGGAAATATCTTAATAAAAAATTAATATTCAGTCATAACACGGAAATGTGGAAACAACACTTAACATGGTATTAGTATGAGCCAAGGAACATTGCATATAGAGCCTGATTAATCCCTCATTTCACATGTATCATGAGTAAACACCCTTTTCACTAGAATTATCTTTATTCAACACCCGTTTCACATGACTTATCATGATACTATACTTTACCCAATAAATTGGAGCACTATCAGGGTGCAAACTTCTTAAACATTTCATTTCATGCATAAGTGTGCCACATGGATCATACAACATGGAATCATTTTTCATAATTTATTCCATGATAAAGGGATATTGAATACATATATTAAGATATATAATCAATATTTAAATTTTCATAAAGTTGAATACCCTTGATAAATAAATGGGCATGGTAATCACTATAAAATGATATTTTCTTGGAAAATTGTAGTGCAACTTCGGCAGCATAATGGTCTGAAATTAGAACACATAAAAAAACGTTGATGATAGAGAAAGGGGTCTCTCAAAATATTTACATGAAGTGAAAATTAAGGGGCTATATAGATACATGTCCCAACAATCTTAATGGAATTTAGATGAATAATACAAAAGAATTACTTGCATGTAAATGAGGAGAGAGAAATCCCCCACGGAATTTCGGCATTGTAACGGGTGAACATGGGAGGCATTAATGAGATAGAAAGAGGTATCCAATAATCCAAACATAAATAGGGAAGTATGGGGGAGGTTAAAAATCATACCCCAAAATTTTTAATTCAAAAAAAAGGGCCCAACAACTTAAAGAAAATTGGAAAAAAATGAGAAAGGAAGAAATTCCTTACTTGGAAGTGTGCTTCCAAAGGCTTTAGAAAGGCTTGAGAGAGGATTTCTGGGAGATTGGGGTGCCTTGAGAGGATTCGAGAGAGATGAGGTCAGCAGTTAGAAAAACTCCAAAGGCTTTTAGTAAAGAGGAAGTGAGAACATGGGTGGGTTTATATAGGAAAGGAGATGGAATTCTTTATTATTTTGGTTTGGGACACCACACATTAAACTAATCAAAACCACAAACCATCCAATGATTTTTTCCAATGTTTTTTTCCAAAGGGGAGTGGAAAACAATATTTTGTGGGGAAAATGGCCGAAATTCTTAAAATAATTGGGTTTCTTATGTGGAGGTGTATCACACTCTCAAGGAAAACAATTTAAAAAGACAAAATGTTTTATATTTCATGGAGGATCCACTAATGCTTTGTAAAATAAATCAAAAAAAATATAAAATAACATTATTTTAATGGTAAAACATTTATTTGGAGAAAATAATGTTTATATTATTTTATTAAATCAATATTGGGTCATTATGATTTCATAAAACACATATTATATTTAAACGAAATTTAATTTTTACCCAAAAATTCGACTATCTCAGAAAATTATGAAAAATTCACCATTGGATAATTTTGACGTCCTGATTCCAAAAATAATATTCATTTTATATAAATAATTTTTTAAATATGTTAATTTTTACTTCTAAAATAAAAATCGACATTTATCAAAAATTCATGGGATTTGATAAAAACGTCTTTCAAACCATAATAAAAATTACAATTGTATTCATAAAAAATTGTACGATTATTTATATTTAATAAAAATAACTCTTTTAATAATAATTTATTAAAATATTATTTAATTTAAAAATCCATTAATTCATCAAAATATATTTCTTAGTTGGATATTAACTAAACAAAATACTATTTGTGCTTTAAAAACTATTTAAAAAATAACAATAATAAAATGAATGCACACTATTTATACCAAAATAATGTACATAGCCATATTGTCAAGGTCTTGCTACATAACCACTTATAATACCCGCATAAGACTGAAGGGTATGGTCTAAGATAGTGATAAACTATTCGGGTGGCTCGGATAACATAGTTCATGTGGTAATCTCTATTAACTTCCACTTCTCACATAGTCAGTTCCGCTCAAGCTTAACGTATTCAAACTCTGATTAGTCTTGTTCAGGATAAAATACCAATGATGCCACCTCCTTTCTGAGCTATGACAAATGGACTTCATATGGGTAAATTCTACTGGATTAGGCCATCGCTTCCTTTGTCTGTGTAAATTGGATGTGTTAAGGCTCTATATTTATACTAATCATGTGATCACTATTCAGGGGATATATTAGCAATTGTCACAATTCTTAATGGTATTTTAATATCTAGTAACATAAAACAAATGAATTTCACATTTTATATGACCATAATATTATATTTAATTAGATCAAGAGGAATTTCTATTAATGAATGTTTGGGTCGTTTCAATAGTGAATATATCCATCAATTCATGGACCATCCATTGAAAACCCAACTTAAAAGAATGAGAGAAACACAAGGAATGAGAGAGAACACTTTCCCAAATATCATGTTCCAATGAAATGATGATCAAACACCAATGGAATGGATCTAATAGGGTTGGAAGGCTCTTAAATCATCTATGGAAGGCTTTGGGTTGAGGGAGAGAAAATTAGAGAAGAGGATAATAGAAATTCCAAGTGCACATCTATATTTATAGGTTGATGTGGTTGAATTATACAGCGTGTAACATAGTTACACATCATGAAAGATTTAATTTTACTAATTGAAAAGACGCATCAAATCTATAATACCCCTTTAAAAATGGGATATTACACGATGTGTAATTCCTACTCACATCATTTAATGTCTGAGATTCGTAACCACAGAAAACCATATCATTACACATTAAAAACTGGCCTAAAAAACATCACTTCATGAAAAGGGAAGTCACGTTGTGCCCATCACACTGTGAACCATGATTCACATCATGCACCAAGAATTAGTTAATCGGTGTGTAACCTATTTACAAAGCATGAAATACCCTAGTAGTTTACAAAAAAACAATGTTTAATATTGAGAATTTCAATAAGTTTTATACTTTAACATTATAGGAATCCTACCAATCCAAACTCAACCCCTACCAAAAAAATGAAAAGGAAAACCATGATAAGGTTTAAGAAATACCAGTCAGTTCGATAATTGGATGTCACAACCTCCACACAATAAAAACCTTTTCCACCAGAAATCCTTGAAAGAAGATTCCATGACAATGAAATGGGTCCACTTATCTCCCATTAGTGTTTCACCAGCCCATGTCTAATGTTTCTCAAAATCATGTTGTCATAGAACAGGAACCAAATGTATCATCCTCCCACAAAGTACCTTGGTCTTAGAATCAACTACCCTGACTGGATGCTCATGCAAAGATAAATCAGGTTCAATATCAAGATTAATCTCGCTCAAATTGTAAGATGGATCAGAGATATACTTTCTTAGTTGCGAGAAATTGAATATGCTATGTATTTATGTCAACTATGGTGTAAGTTATAAATGGTAATCAACTTTTCCTACCAGCTCAAAACCTCAAAATGTCCCATAAAATGAGGAGTAAGCTTCTCTTGTCTCCTAAGACGTCAATGACCTAACCTCGTTTAAACTATCACGAACACCTGATCACCAAATCAAAACTACAATGGTCTATAGTTTAGATCAACATAAGACTTATGTAGGCTTTATTATGTTATAGTTATATAATGAATCAGCTAAATCTTAGTTGTTGTATCTTTCACCAAGATTGATCTAACTAAGGAACCTTCACCAACCTCTAACCCACACAATGGAGATTTATAAGGGTAGATATACAATGTCCCAAAAGGTTATATTATGATAGTGGAATGGTAAATATTTTTATAAGAGAAATCAACCAGTCTTAAGTGATCATCTGAAGCCTCACTAAAGTCAAGGAAACAAGAACTGAGCATTTCCTCAAGAATCTGTATAGCTCTCTCCATCGGGCTATCTGATTGTGGATGATAGGCCATTCATAAATGATCCTGAGATCCATGTGCCTCCTGATAGCCTCTAGAAAAGTGATAAGTAAACCAAGGATCCCTATCAGATACTATAATAGATTTAACTCCATGGAAATTAATAATATCGGTCATATAGAGACTTCCCAACTCATCAATTTTGGTTGTATCATGAATGGGTATTAAGTGATCTGACATGGTTATCATGTAAATCACAAACCATATTTCATTATTATTATTTTGTGTACATGGAAACCCAAACTAAAAATCCATAAATATCTCATCGCACTTTCATGTTGGGACAAGAAGTGGCTGAAGTAAACCTGAAGGTTTCTGGTGCTCATCTTTAACCTGTCGGCTCGTATGGCAATGAAAGACAAAATTAACAATGTCTCGTATCATCCTTGGTCAACATAACTTCCACTAAAAATCATAGAACATTTTTTGGTTCTTGTTTGAACTTCCCACTAGGAATTATAGAAATCCCCCATAACAACTTTTCGTGCCATAAACATCATAATGAAGAAATTCAATAGAAAAGAACACCCTCTTTAGAGAATGAAAATTGTGCAACTGTCTCCCCACCATAAAGAGAGTCTCTAATGTTATGGAACTCATCATCAAGCTCTTGATCTAAAAGAATCATCTCGAGAAGAGTGAATGATAACTGAATACTGGATAAAGAAACATCATTCCCATTCTCCCAAACACTTATATGCAATTGTACAAAGAGAACCATAAAATTCCATTCTTTCAAATATTATTTCACTTCTTGGGTTTGAAGTTTCCTACTTAGCACATCTGCAATGACATTCTCTTTCCCTGGGGTATAGGTGATGTCAAAGTTGAATGATTGCAGGTACTCCACCCAACACCTCTAGAAAAATTTCAAATCTTTTATAGATAAGATATAAATCAGGATTGTGTGGTATGAAAACATGGTAAACCTTTCACCATAATGGTAATGACTCCAACTATTTAGTGCATTCATTGTAGATAAAAGTTAAAGATCATGGGTAGGGTGATTATTCTCTTGTGACCTGACCTGATGAGATCTATAAGAAACTACATGGTTTCTCTGTATAATAGCACAACCCAATCCTTAACTCGATGAATCAAAAAAGACCACATAGCCCTAGATGACCACAAGAATAGTAAACATTGGTGCAATACATTTAAAATAAACAAAATAATTCTATCTTTTATCATCTAAAGAAAACCTCACCCCCTTCCAAGTTAGAGCAGCTATCGAAGAATCCAACTTTGAGAATTCCTTCACAACCCTGTGGTAATATTTTTCTAAGTCCAATAAGCTTCAGATCTCTAAGACATTTTGCGGTTTCTCCAAAATCATAATAACATTCAACTTCTCAGGATCAACTGGTATACCATATTTAGACACCTTGTGCCCCGATAATTTCACTTACTGAATCTAGAAATTATATTTAGAGAGATATGTGTAGATTTGGTGGCTTCTTAGTAGAATCAGAAATTTTATAAGATGATGCACATGTTCTTGGTCAGATTTAGACTAAACAAGGATGTCTTCCACAATGAATAATACTTTAAAGTATCCAGATACTCATAGATGATCTTGTTAATCAAATCCATGAAAACTATAGGATAATTTTTTAGACCAAAGGGCATTAAAAGGTACTCATCATGGTCATACCTTCTCTGGAAGAAGGTTTTTTGAATGTCAGATTCTTTTATTCTTAACTGATAGTAACCAAACCAAAGTAAGATCTTTGAAGACAAATTTGCACACTTCTGTTGATCAAACATAACAAAAATCATATAAATGGATAAATATTATTTTTCATTACTCAGTTGAGTTTTTGATAATGAAAACATAAGTGAAGTGGTCAATCAGTATTCTTAATGAAGAGAACTCGCGCTGCCTAAGCTGACACACTCAGGCGTATAAATCATTTCTCAATAAGACCTTCCAACTGAGATTTCATCACTTTCAATTTAGTAGGTTCTATACGATAAGAAGGAATTGAAACTAGTTGAGTTCTAGGTACTAAATCAATAGAAAACTCAACCTAGCTCACGGGTGAAAGACTATAGAAATTTATAGGAAACAAATCAGAAAACTCAAATATGAATGGTGGAAGATCACCACCCAAAGATTCCCACTCCTGATTAATGAAAACACCAATATTACTTTTCCCATCTTCAGATAAGAAGGTCCAGCTCTTCTCAACCATGGGTCCCACTCTCTTTGAAAGACAAGAGACACACCACTAGGTGTAGTAAATTATACCCACAAAATATAACAATCAATCTAGGACTTATTGGAAATGATCCAATCCATCCCAAATAAGATATCAAGAGATTTCATATCAAGAAAAAGAAAACTCCATGCTAGTTCGACATCTGATAGAGAGAAGACACAAGCAGGACTATGGAGACCGTGATCTCTCTTCATACCAGGGGGTGTACTAATATCCATTGAAAAAGAAAAAAGCTCTATATGAAGATTTAGAATATTAGAAATACGTGTTGAAATGATTGAATTAGATGCACCAATATCAAATAGACCAGTCATTAATGACGATACTATTGTAACAGTACCTCTCATGGTTGTTAGACCCGTGTGTGATTCCTCGAGAGACTCTTCCACTATTTAAAGAATATTTTTTATGGATTAATTTGGATAGAACCATTTTATATGTGAATCATCTGATTTCCCCATTGTTTTTGGAGGATTTGATGACCCAGTTCCACTACATAGAGTAGAGGAATGATGGTTGAATCTCTATAGATTCCCTAAATGTCTGGAGGAGCTACAGTTCTTGGGTACCTTAGTGCAAACCCTTTTAGAATTTTTAGGCTTTACAAACTAATAAAAATTCAAATAACTTCCTCATGGAACTGTATGAGGTCTGGAATGACTCTATTATTGAGAACTACTATGAGAATCATCACGCTTCTATTTTCCATTCAAGGAAAAAATGGAGCCACTAGGAGAAAAAGGAACTCCCATAAACCCTAACATTCCAACTAGGTCCAACTCAACCATTGTTTCCATATCTATTACATCAACATAAGTGGTAATATTTAGTAAAAAAACCTAATAACTGATATATGATAGAAGTACAAATTTCAATTGTCGAGCCTTCATCCTCTCATTAAATACTATCTTAGGTGCAAACTACACCATCACATCAAACAATTTGATTATATGGTCGTGGTTTTTTGGGCCTACTCAAGCTTGAATTACTCAATAGTATTATCCAATACCATTGAATCTGTATAGAATACATCGGTGAAAAGAACATTAAATTCCTTCCACTTTAAGCCTTCATGTTTCTTCCTTGTCACCATCGTGACCCGCTATCCTATGCTCAGTCCTTCTAGCAGAAATGTGAAACAATTAACTCTGGTCTCATCTGGTGTTTCAATGAACTCAAATAGATGTTTTATATTGCTCAACCATTCCACAACATGTTGAGGATCAATGGATCCTTTGAAAACTAGTGGTTTCTGGAAAAATAAATCTTCAGAATGATTTTTAAGAATATTCCCCTAAGGCTCAATAGATGGAGCCTGAACACGGATTGGAAGTGGTGTCTATCCCAAATCTTGGATAGCGCGCACATTCACCTCAACTAGATTTGGGTCCACTAGAGGAATTTCTCACTTTATTTCAGTAGTATCTTCAACCTGGATTACTTTTTCACATCTTCTCATAGGCATGATGCTTGAAAACATCTGGAAATAGAGTAAAGACATTACATTAACACTCAAAGATAGAAACAAGGAAATTTATTTCCAAGAGATAGAAACCCATATTTGGATTTCACTATATCCAAATTAGAAAAGGGAAAGTACTAGAAGTAATCAATAATATGAACATCCCTAAACACCCATGTATATTTAAGGTATATTGTGGTGAGATCTATCTACACACTCGATTTCAACTACCTCTTAAGTCCCAAAAATATTTCAAAAATGCATATAAACTTTAAGACAAAAGCTCAACAGCCTCTATTGATACCAATTTGTCACGAAGAAACCCAGGTACCCTAGTAAACCGATAAAAAAGCTAGCTCTGAAATATCCCGATGGGCGTTCACGATCCCCATGGGTTGTTGACTAGCACCTAGCATCATATAATGTGCAATTGGGAATGATTTTCCACAAGACATATCAGAATTAAGACAAACTAGTTAATATCCATAAAAGAGAAACTACATTGGGAGTAAGGTAATAGAATACAATAAGGAATAAAAATACCAATGTACTACAACCCAAGTGCTAAAAATAGGAAAAAATATCTCCAAGGCCCCTAAGGACAGAACTCACCAAGACCAAGGTTAAACAGCTAGATCCACCTCCAAGAGATCCTTTCCCTTTCCTCAAACCTGGAAGGATAAGGTATATAAACACCAAAATGAAAAAGTAGAGAGTGATCCTAAGCCCAGTATGATACATCCAAATATTCCCTAATATATTCCAAATATATAAAATCTAAATAAAATCTTTCAATTTTCAAAATATTTTTTTTTTGGAAATTCAAAAAAATATTAAAACATGACATGCTATACACTTTAAAAATGATGAAAAACTAATTTTAAAGAACATATTTACTTTACAATAGATGGAATATTTCTAAAACAGTTTCTTAAAAACAATTACACAAAGCAATTTATGCAAATCCAGCAAAGGTATATAAATCAGTTTTACAACATTGGAATACATTTATATCTCATATATAAAAAAACAAACAAGCAATATGGTCATCTCCCATTTTGGTATGATAGTATTAACCATAGATAGGATTCCACACTCTATATGTGATCAAAAAAATGAGTATACTCACGTCCCCCTAGCACTATCTAGAGATGACTTTTCACCCTCCCATCGTGGATGTGACATGTCGTATGTATGTTTTAGAATGTTGTAATAGCATAAACTATATAGAAATAATCCAAGAACTACCTAACACTTTCAAGTACTCTTACATGATGAGAATTTTATTTTAATAAAAATTAAAATAAAGTAAATCCCATTCATCAATTTCAAAATTACATTTTTTCCATTGAATACCAAAATGGGTTTTAGTAAAAAAAACATGCCCTTTTCACAAGATAAAATTACTTGGTTTCTATCAAATCAATTTAATCCATTTTCACAAGTTTGAAATACAATAAAGAAAATTCCATCTATTTCACAATTAGTTTCCAAAATTAAATTCAAAATTTTAATTGAAAATATTTCCATCAAATCCAAAATTTAAATTCAATAATTTAAATCGATCGATTTCCATAAACATTCCCTAATTCAGCAGAATTTATGGACTTCCAAATTTCCATGCCAAAACTGTTTCAAATATCTTGTTTCACTGGAATTAGGATTAATTTATTTAAGTGAATGAAATTTTGTGAAATTAAATTTAAATTAAAAATTGAAATAAATCAATCAATTCAAGGATAATAAATTTGGCTAATCAGGATGGAACCACCTACCTCTTCCTGAAACTCGAAACTCACAATGGCACTCGTCAATGAGAACGAAGGTGTAGAAGACCTCAAAACTCCACCTAGAAGAAATATCCAACAAAATAGAGAATAGATCCTTCAATTCAAAATTGATCCTTTGAAATCCAAAGGGAGAAGAAAGATATAAACACAAAGAATGAGGGAGAACACTTACCTGGATTTCGAGTGTCAAATAAATGATGATCAAATGCCAAAGAAATGGATCTGGTAGTGTTAAAAGTCTCCTAAATCAACTGGGGAATGCTTTGGGTTGAGGGATTTGAAACCAAATAAGATAATGAGACAAATTAAAATAATACTACTTCTTTTATAGGCTTATATTTCTGAATTACATGACATGTAACCTAGTTACACGCCATGAATGATTTATTTTTTATTACGACGAAGACACATTAAATCTATAACACCCCTTTAAAAATGGGGTATTACTTGATGTGTAAACCCTATTCATATCGTGTAATTTTAGAGATAAATTACCTATTAAAACCCCATCATTATGCTTTAAAAACCGACCTGAAAAAACTTCATTTCATGAAAAGGGAATTTATTTCATGTACCAATCACACTGTGAACCCTACATCACATCTTGCACCCAAAAGTTGTTACAAGATGTGTTACCTAGTTACACAACATGAAATATTCTATAATTCTAAAAAAACTTGTTTAGTATTGAAAAAAACTACAATATTCGGACTTTACTGTTATAGGTATCCTCCCAATCCAAACTAAACCATTACCCAAAAAACAAAAAGGAAAATCACGACAAGGTTTAAGACGCCCCAGTCAGTTTGGTAATGGTATGCTACTTGAATTCATTGATTCAAATACTTAAATTAAAGAGTATTTACCTATTTGTTTGATTATATCTCATTCATCGGGTTTATGGTCTAAAAGTTTCCAAATCAGTAATGTAATTTTTGTCCCGAGTTGCCTTTATTGATATATGTTCCATGTAATGCACCTGTATTTCTTATGGGTGTATATATTTCCCTTTGACATTTTATATCTTCAATATCCTTATTTCATGCTATTTTAAGCTTCATTTAAGGTTATTATATCACGTAGAGTATGATTCAAGTTTACTAAAGTGGTAATGGCTTATTTCTACAATCTCATCATTTATCGGGATTTTTACTTTTTGTAAAGAGGTGATGCTTGGTCAATGACCAAGACACCAATTATTCTATTAAAAAAGTACTAGATTAAAATTTTCTTAAAAATGGAATATTTTTATAATAATTATCATAAATTGGAATAAGATCATCAGGAAGGTCAACCGGCCAGGTTACGTCCTAGTTAACTCCCTTATTTGAAAGACCATCTGCCACCCTGTTGGCTTCATGGAAGGTGTGAGTTATAATGTAACTGACCTCCAGAAGTGAATGAAGAGAGTTCATCCATCAGGTTGTAAGTGGAAAATAAAGATTCACCACTCCATTCTAAATGGCCTGCACAATAGTGGTGAATCACTGTCAATCCAAATATGGTTCATGTCAGGTAGCTTAACAAATGAAACAACGTGGATCACACTCAAAATTTCTGATTCTAGGGACGAAGAAATTCTACAGCTACCATAGAAACAACTGAGGAATTTCCCAAGGTGGTTTATATAGATAGAATCACAACTCAATAGACTTGGAATTTCCTTAGAGACGCCCTCCACATTCACTTTAATCTAGCCTTGTAACGGGGCTTTCTAGATTTCTTCAAATGTATTCTGAGGCAGATGATAGATTCTGTCAATTAGATGATGTCGAAGAATCTCAAAGTATTTGATAGATTTGTCACAACAATACTTCTAAATCAATACATCTTCTAGAATAGAAATAAATATCCGCATCATACCTTCATTTAGACTGAATTAGAAGTTGTTATGAATGAGAGAATTTATATCATACTAGATCACATGGAGAAGCTCAATAATAACACCTAATAAAATATATGTTATTTTTTGAGAGGTTTCAATTTTCACACAGTGATTTAGTTACTGGTTGAGGGAATTAATAAGAATCCATATGTTTCAAAAATATCCAAAATATAATTCCAAAGAGTAGAATCTATAGCACAAGAATGGAAAACAAGGTTAGTATCTTCTCTATGTTGGTTACATAAGTTACATTTAGAGCTAATTTGAACCCCAAATGATTGAAGAAAAACATCAGTGGGGAATCCGTTGTGTAAAATATGATAAAAAAGAGTAACCCTCAAGGGCTTAGCCCATGGATTATCAAAAAATATAACCAACAAAAATTGTTATCTGATTTTTAAGGGTTGTGATTATAGAAAAATTAAGAGTCATGAACACTACAACGAGTAGGTTCCCAAATAAATAAGTCTTATGATTTGGAATAGGGATAATTATCAATGACATGAATAATTTTATCGGGACAGTTAGAGGACTAACAAATTAACACCTCCCTAATAGTACAATTAGTATTCTCCAGTAACTTATTTAGAGGAAACATGGAGATTAAAGGGGTACCAGTCCAGTTTTCCAACCAAAAATTCATGGACGAGTCATTTATAACCATCCAAATCTAGTTAATCATGATGTAAGAAAAGGATTATCTAATTTATGGACAAATATAAGAGCTAATATAGTTTTAATTAGGTTTATTTAACTTGTTTAGGAATCTTTTTTTGAGAAACGAAATGGAGTCTGAGTCATTGTGAAGGAGGTTCCAAGTTACTATAGCTTGTAAGGCCTCATTGAAAAGATTGAGGTTTTTAATGCCAAGGTCGCCTTTATCCAAAGTTTTACAACAAGAATTCAGTGGGACAGTCACAATTTTTCTTTCAATCGTGCTTCTTGTCCAAAAACAATTCTTAATGTAGACTTTTTTTGAGACCACCAGGCCATTAGTAGACCATAAATGAGTAGACCATTATAGAGACAATTGTGGATTTAACCAAATATATTCTTCCATCCATGGAGAGGTATTTACCCTTCCAAGAGGAGAGATGATGGATAATTTGGTCTATAATTTTTGTAAGGTAACTAGCTTTAGGTATTCCCTAAAAAACGTGTACTCCAAGATACGTGAAGGGTAATGAATATTCATTGATATCTAGAAGATTGATAATGGTAATTTTTCTAGAAGAGGGAAAAAATTTCAAAAAGAAAAAAAAATTTCTTCCAGCTAATTTTTGGGGCAGAGATATCTTAATAATGAAGAAAGAAATTTTTTAGACTTTGAATGATCATTTTATCACCCAATAAGAAGAGGATGTTATCTCTCTCTTTGGTCATAAATTTTTTTTCTTTCAAAACCATGTTTTCTATAAAAATTTATTCTTAAAAATTGTTTTAATCATTTTCAATCTACTTTTATATATTTTAATGGAAATATATTTTCAAAAAAATTTCAAGAAACGGCTATAAGTTTTCAAATTATTTTAAAAGAAAATGGGTTTCAAATTGCGTTATGTTTTAAAGAGATTTGTTCATGGTGCAAAAGATATTTTTCTAAAAAAATGTTTTAAAATATTTTAAAACATACTTTATATGATTTCAACATGTTTTTTATATAAATTATTTTGAATATGTTATATGTTTTTAAATTTTAATTTCAATGAAAAGTTATTTTCCTTAAGAAATGGTCCAAGTGATCTTCCAAAATTAATGTCTATTTAAGATGGAATCCTTTGATATAGTTTAAAATTTATTAGGGAAATGATCCAAGAATAACATTCATGTTATTTATTTAATGGTTTATTTTTTAATGGAATGATTTTTATGACACATGTTTCTCTTACATGGGTTATAAGCTTTTGGAACCCACTTGTTTTCACGGGTTATGATTTAATGATGTTTTTCGGAAACCTATATATTTTCCATAGGTTGTGATGTGATGAAATTTTATTGATACCACTTTTATTTCATGGGTTATAACTTGAGGTTTCTAAAACCCATCTATTTTTATGGGTAATGATATGATGAATGTTTTGTTCCTTATTGAACAAGTATTTATGATTTCATTATGTGACGCGTGGGACCTATAACTTCATCTTATGCATTGAGTAACTATAAATGTTTTATGAGATCAAGAGGGTACATATGAGGGATTCCCAAGCCTGAAATTAGAGGGAATTTTAATCCTAAAACAAGAGCGTACATAAGAGATAATCTCAATATCATAACAAGAGCGTACATGAGAGCGCATCCCAAGGCTGAAACAAGAGGGCATCAAAATCCCAAAACAAGAGGATACATGGGAGGGAACCTAAAACAATAGGGTACACATGAGGGAATCCCAAGCCCAAAAAAGGAGGTGTCTTTCTCTAGAAATAAGAGAGTACATGAGAGGGCATACCAAGCTCGAAATAAGAGGGTACATAGAAGGACATCCCAAGAGAAAAACAAAAATATACAAGGGAGGGAATCCCAATCCCGAAGAAGGTACATGGGTGATTAACCCAAGACTAAAAATTTATGAAGGTGTTGGTAGGTGGCCTTAAAAAGAGATTTTATATACTTATGTGTTTGGAACAAATTCCCTTTCTTATTCCTATATTATTCTTTCATGGATTATGTTCATGATTCCCTTATGATTGAAATTTTTTGAACTATCAATATTTTTCCATGATTTATGTTTATGATATTTGGTATTAATGGTATGATCTTAAAATGTTATGAATCCATTTTAATAACCTTATGCTCTTGTTTATGCCTAAATATCTACCTTTTTTATCCTTACTGAGAATTTTATTTCACCCCTTTCTTATGTTTCCATTCCCCATGTTATGAAAGAAGTTTTTAAGTAGAAGTACTGAAGGGGAATATCATTGAAGGAATAATTGAAAATATTTCACCACGTTAGAGGATTTTGTTTCAAATTTTTTAAGACACTAAACTATTATGGTCCTCAGTTATGTATTTTTGTAATGTGCTGAATATTCATCTAAATTGATTTAATATCCATGTATGTTAAGCATGAGTCACTATACATTAATTATACATGGAAAATAGGATGAAGACACTTAAGTTTTGTTGGAACTATTTCTTTGATAAGAAATTAAAATTCTACACTAACCACAAAATAATTAGATACTTATTCTATTATAGGGATCAAAACCATAGGCCAAGGTGGTGGGTGGAGTACCAAAAAAAGTTTTGCATTGATATTTCATACACCACTTACAAATGAAATTTTATTTCTTATTACCTCATTAGAAATACACTATCTTAGTTTTTAAAGGAGTCTAGTGAGGAATAAAACTTTATGGATCTCTTAGATGAATTAAAAAAGGTAGTGAAAAAGGAAGTGATCATTATGTTCCTTAATAATTTGTTATTGAGCCCTTTTCCCCTAGATCTCATCTCCCATAATAAATTAATGGATGAAAAATTCCACTACATTAAGAGGAATATATATGCTGGGGAGACTAACTCTAGGTCATCTCTCTCCTAAAAAGATTGTGTATTCTTTTGGAACAAGTGTGTAGTTACTTCATCAATGATAAATCATGTAATAAAGGATATCCATCTGTCTTAATGGTTCATTATTCCTAGTTCCACCAAAATGTAAAATAAAATTAGGTGATTCTATTTATTACTAGGTATGAATTAGGAATTACTGGAAAACAATTCTCGATTCTTTAGCTAATAATAGGTAAAATTTGAGCGTGAAAAACATTTTGGTTTGATTCAACACCTTCCCTTCTATGAATGGATATGAGATGTTCTCTCCATGTATTTTAATATTAAAATTTTTCATGCACCATGAGGTAAATAATGTTGTTTGTTTTATCATTCATCATAGAACAAAGTCTACTCACATTACACTAATCATGGACATAAAAACGTGGAAGATCATTTGAATGTTTCAATTTAGGATATCATGATGATGGATGTAATACCCAAATACATTATTTATAAAAGAGTACATTGGTTTTCTTCTTTGTTTTATAATTTCTTCTAGAAGTACATAATATCTCAATTTAAACAAATCATAACCTATAATCCCCAAATAGATGAATAGACAGAATGAAAAAATCATATTCTAGAGGATATAATCTAAGATTGTATTATAAATTTTAGTGGTTCGTGGGATTTTTATATTATACGACTTGGATTTATCAATAACAATTTAACCAGTACTCTATATGAATGACCCATTTTGAAGCTACATATGGTTGAATTTTCTATTATCACTTTTATTAGACTGAAGAATGAGAATACTCCCTTGTGGGAATAAACCTCGTATAAGACATGTCTATGAAGATTCAAGTTATACATTAGTGTATGGATATGTATTCAAGTCATTAAAATTCATAAAAAAAATAATCATTATCAACCTTTATATTTTCTTGTTAGTGATAGTGTGTATTTGAGGTTGTTTCCTCAAATATGACATTGGATGTTGGGAAATAAAGGGAATCTTAGCCCAAGATTCATAGGTCCCTTCAAAATCATGGGGAAAGTTGATAATTTTTCTTATATTTTGGAATTAACCCCTTAATAGGAAATTCATTATGTATTTTATGTTCCTCATTTATATAACTACCATCTCAAACTATCAGATATACTAAATTGCGATGAACATGAATTGGACCCTAACTTTTTTGCAACTGAGCACCAAGTCTAGACTGTTGATTCTCAAGTTAATGTTCTCAATATTAAATTAATAAAATTATTCTATGTGCTTTTGTAGAATAAATATGATCCATATGAGACTTGGGAGTGGGAATCTCATATTAAAGAGTTGTAGCCTCATTTTTATTTGATTATGCATTGAGTTGACATTATGGGGAATAAATTGATATGGTAGGGGGAATTATCACACCCACTATATATTTTTTTGGTAATAAATGTACTATTTTGCTTTTTTTATATTTATACAATACATCTAGGTGGTTTTCCTTCTAAACCTCAATAAATTGGGAAATTAACACAGGCACACAATTTTTACATGATATGTATCAACCCATATGAAACCTACAGTTTGGTTGATAAAGGTGATTTTTATGGTTGTTTCATAGTTTCTTTACCCATGTAGAAAAATCATACAACTCTCTAACTGAATGAATTTTCTCCGGCACAATTAGCACATAGTTTAGCAAACTATGTAGTCTTCCTAATTTATAAAAAAAAATTAGTAAACTATCTTCTACTAAATTAAAACCATTAACCCTCTTATTATATCCCCAATCATTTAAATGTTCTCTTATTCTTGGTTTTTACCTCCCTCTCCTCAAGGATACAATTTTTAGTGGTTTTTATTTGATAATAATCAAGTAAAACACTTTATATTACCCTCATATCCACTCTTTTAGCTTCTTCCTCCAATATTTCATTATTTTGACCCCATCATAAAATCATGGAGACCTTGTTTTCATGATTCTAAAATTTAAAGGCCTAGGACATGATATGTAGGGTTTACTATTGCCTTATAAAGGTATTTCCCCTTTTTTTCAAGTATATTCAACCTGGTTACTTATGATTGCATTAATAAATGTTAGTAATTATATATCCTTTACTTTTATAGAAAAAATATTGGTTCTTGTAATTTTAAATTTATTGTTAAAATTTTACGTAAGATATTATATTCTTCATTATAAAACGATTAGTATATACCTTTGTGACTAAAATATTCTTTCAAATTTTTTTGAAATGGAAAGTGCATTTTTTTATTTAGAAATGGGAATTATTTTTTAATAGTTTTAAAAAAATAAAATTTTAAATCCTAAATATGTATCAAATGATCTTTATAGGAAACCATAGGTATATGGTAAATATAACCTATATGGGATGAGGCCCTCCACAACTATCCAAGGTAGTGAAGTGGTTTATCTTGAGCCCCCATCATCTAGTATTGTATTTCAATATTCATTCCATAAATTAAGGGAACAACTAAAATTTTTGATTTAGAGTATCTAGGTTCTCTATCCATAGTAACTATAAGGTGTAATCCCAAAATGTTACTTTTAAAATATATTACAAAATCCTCTTTATGAATTTTTTCTATTCGTAATAATGATCATTGAACGTTTTTTCAAGAGAAAATTAATTTTCTTTCATTTTTTATATTTAAACTAGTATGTCTTATTATTATAATAAGAGATTCATATATAAATTTTTTTGGATGATATAAGGATTATATTTATCAATCCTTAAATACACCCATTAGGTGTTTGCATGTTTTTTATTGATACATGTAATGTCTGGTACCACTTGGCGTTCATTGATGTTCTGTATAAATTTATCTATGTTAGTGGATGTGACATGGTGAAATGAGACCTCATGTCACACGGTGTTGGGAAAATTATTTTTTTTATTTTCTTAACAGCTTGTATTATGTATATTATATGATGATGTATCACAAAATCAACTTCTCAACCATCCACTTTTGGACTTTTCGAATTTCAATTCTAACTCTTATTTCAGTTATATTTTCTTATGAAATATTATTCATATAAGAATTTCATTGATATTATATTTTGGTGTGATAGTGATTTTTATTTTTTTATGAATATTTAAGACTCTAAAATATATTTTTTAGTGATTTTGGGTTCATGGATTTGATGTATTGGTAATATTTTGAGTTAAACAATTCCCATAGAGTTTTTTTTATTCCTAGGAACTAGTTGTTTGCCTATGGGGAATATAAAATACCTTTGATCCTATTCATAGACTAGTTTGGGTGTATGAGTCAAAGATTGATGGGTTTCATTGTGAATATAAGTGGGAATAGTGATGTGAGTTCATTGTGTCAACGAGGGTAGGGAAATTCCTTATAGGGGTTGTGCATTCATGTGTTTATATATTAATAGTGGGATATACTATAGATTGGTGTAGTACTACTGGATTTGAGATAATTATGGTGTTTTTATTAGTTGTTGTCTATTTCTAAGTGAAAGGGTATAATATTAAAGGTTGAGGAACATTTTAAAAATTCATATTATGGGATAACAATTAGTGGAATAATAAGTAAGAATTAGTTCAATTTCAATGGTTATGTAGGCTAATCTTGTCATTATTTAATGTTATATACTGATAGTGTTCAAGAAATTGATGACAAGACTTGGTGAGGGAGAACCCTTGGTGATAGGGTGTGGGTGAAGGTTAGTTTGGGTGAGAGGGTGTGGGTTTAGGATGTAATTTTGATGACTAACCTTTAGTGAGAGGGTGGTGTAATTGTTAAACTAATTGTGAGTGTATTAATACATGATTTCATAGCCCAACCCACTAGGGATGGAACCGCAACTTCCGCAAACCTGCCTCTATAGGATAGGGGGAGGAAACCAGTGCTAAAATTCATATCTAACATGGTAAGAATTTCCTTAATATACTTATATGCACACAACCAACCATCTCAATGCAAAACTGTAGAGGAATAAAAGAAGAATATGAAATATCTATAATAAAACCATGAATATGAAAAAACTCTATGGTGTACAAGAGTATGATAGTGAAAACTAAATTTATTGGGAAAAAATACATTCCCATACAGAAAGATATGTAGGCTATAAAAAATTAGAAAGTAAAAGTGTTGAGATATACCAACTCCTGATCTCTAGGTTCTGACCACCATGTGTGGTCTAATGCACCAAGTATCACAATACTTCCCTATAGTCAGCTCCGACATGTCCATCGTCTGCATAAGACATGAAACGTGCGGAAAATTCCCATATGGTGGTGAGTATATACATACCTGATGCCTATAATGCTAAATGGGGGGGAGTAAGAGAAATTATATGGATAGATATGTAATATACATCTCAACCCAATCCAAGAGAGTAAACATGATCCAAAAAAAATTATACACATATATACATGCTCAAACCAAAAAACTAAAATGAGATATATGTGGGTTATTCATCTCGAATCCCATTCTAAGAAAAGAGAGACAACCATTATGAAAGTATATAAATCATGCCCATAATATCATGCATCTTCCTAGAAGAAAAAAAAATTGTAAAGTCACACCTCACCACTATGTGTCAAAGTTGAGGGGAAATAAACTCTAGGTAGAGGACCTATTCCCTAGTACAAAAAGAGGGCTCCACTCAATAGAAATATGGGGGACCCATGTCTTGTCCCAATAGGAGGATTCTAATAAAATAGTTAGTAGAGGACCCATGCACAGTCTTGGTTGGAGGGTTCCACTCTATTAGTAAGTAGATGACCCATTACCAATCCCAAAAATATGGATTCACTCTAGTTTTTGAGAACCCATCCCCCGATATAGAAAGAGGGTTCCAATATTATAGAAGATAGATGACTCATTCCTGAACTAGTTGGATGGTGCCACTCCTGTATTCAAGGACCCTTGCCATGTCTCAACATGTGGATTCCACTCAGTGGATAAGTACAGGATCCATTCCATATCCCAATATAAGGGTTACACTCTATTAGTTGATAGAGTACACATTCCTTGCACATCTTAAGGGTGACACTCTAGTATTCGATAGAGGACCCATACCTTACCCAACAAGAGGGCTCCATTATGATCTCTCTAATGATCCAACATGATCACTATCACCATTGGTAATCATATAAATAATAATCATTCCCATAACATCTATTATTATATCTCAAAAATCCACAGCAAACACCCGCATCACGTTCTACGTGGAAAAACATTAAGGATAGGATACTCACAGACCACAATCTATGTCCAAAAGAAAGAGACATGGGAGGTTGAATTTTCCATAAAATGGATGAGGGGGTATACATTATGAATGGGGACTCTCATTGTGTGTTCTCCCTCTCCATATCGGGGACATGTCCCTTTTAGTAGATGATACACTACCCATGTAACTCTACACAATGTGTAGAGGGATTACACAGTGTGTCTGAACAACTTGGGGTCATGCTTGTGTTTCATAGTTCTATCCATGTGGGTTTTCCATGTCTATATACTTCAACACATGGTATATTCCTGGTTGTTTTATTGCCAGTGTACTCCCAGAGTACACGCTGGTTCACAAGCATAAGGTCACATGGCTTGTGGGGGGGTCCCACCCAAAAAGTGATACATATAATCTCAAGAAACCAAAACCGACATATCCAAGGCCCTACAATATATGTTCTATTTGGACTACATAATGTGTAGTTGATATTTTCTAAAAAGATATCTTTTGTATTTTCTCATCGTTTTAGGGCATCTACTGGCCGGAAATTGGTTTTCCATCATCCCACTCGAAGCCTAAAACAGCATGGGTATATCTTATACCACAAAATCTCTGATTCATTTCCCACTTCATCAAATTGATTACTCTATACAAAAAAGCCTCTATTTCTATCCTTAATTCTATATTTTGTTCATCACATGCAATTCTACTGCTAATTTGGGGGGTCTAATCATAATTGATACTTTTTGAAATTTTCAAATCAAAATTCTGTTGTACAATGATGACTTAATTGATGAACAAAGGGATGAAATAAAAAGAAATAGAGTTAAAATAATCATCTTCCAAAATTATTATCCCTCAAAGAAAAATGAGGATCTCTATGGTGAGAAACAATTAAATAAACAAATTAAAATCAATATATTGGTACATGTTAGGCCTAGAAATTGGTGCAAATAAAAGATAAAAAGATGTTCATTATCAATATTTTAATAAAATGAGTAATAATACAAATATTATGAGTAATACCTAGTTTCAAATCTTTTTTCAATGAAGAACATGCTCTCCAACGAAAAAAATAAGTCATTGTGTTCGCTGCATCTGGATCTACCTCAATACATAGTCTTATTGACGTTTGATTTCGATTTTCCAATATAGGAGAGGTATAATGTCTCTATATTATCAATGGGTTATGTGGATAACCATAGGGATATATCCATATTGGTTTTTTTATAAATAAACATTAGTTTAATCAATTCATAAATTATATTAATTATTTAATTTAACCAACTGAACACACTATCAATGGTTGTGATATCTAAATTCCCCACGCTGACCTGTTTTTGGTTGAACCAAGGGTAAAACTTGTAATCCAAACAAAACCATGATCTTGGATTTCAGAACTGTGATTGCATTTATGAGTTAACCCATTTTCTTTAATAAACCATCAGTGTATAATAAAAAATATATTTAATATATTTATAAAATTAATCTTGGGAATAACGGGACTCAGAATCCCAAACCATCTTAGCATGTAGCATCAAAAATATAAATAGAAATATTTAAAAGTATTAAAAATAAAAAATATGGTCTAAACATAATTCTCTCCTTCAATATTTTCATCCCCAAAAAGTAAAAATAAATAAAATTCATAAGGTACTCCTTGGAAAATAGGTAACAACTCTTTCCTGGAAATTTTTTAAAGAAATTATGTCTAATGGGTTCAAACTGGTTTTTGAAAATTTTGTTTTGTGCTATAGTGTTTGGTGGTTGTTTTATACTTATCTGTTTCACACTTTATCCATAAAATCATCTTTTTAAAAAAAAAATATGCGTGGGTGATAAGATACTAAGCTCTTATCTGGTTCTTCTACTCCCAGGAGCTCTCCTACACAGTCCCATACTTCTATAACACACGAACTAAGGGGATGGCCCATCCTCATTGGATCCTCTTCTACCAATCCTTGATCTCCACTACGTCCTCCACAAAAGTGGATCCATCCGAAATGTCTAGCTCACCCCAATAAATAGTGTGTGTCATTTCATGCGCGTAATTCCTCAACAGTGACACATAGAATACATCGTGCACCCACTCTAACTATGGGGGTAAGGAAATGTGGTAAGAAACCTCACCAACCATCTCCAATATCATAAAGGGCTCTATGAACCTTGGTGATAGCTTTCCTCCCTAGAAAAATCACCAGAATCCACATCATATGGAGAATCTTAGAAAAAAATGGTCTCCATAGGATTAACTAAAGGGGCCAATGACGTCGATATGTGCAATATTTCATCCAGGTTTGAGCTGTCATCATCTGCTCATGGATAACCCGTACCTTATATATCATCATTTTAACAATATCTGGACACAAAAGATATTTATTGGCAATCTTTTTCTATCCCAAGGGTGACCTACAACATCTCTTGAACCGGGCCTCAAAATATGTCATGCCAATAGTAGATTATTAGCTATTATTGTATGAAAATTATAACAAGGGAAAGTGATCCTCCCATCTCTTCCCAAAGTATAAAATTCAATCTATTAGCACATCCAACAACAATTGGATAGTGAATTTGGTCTGACCATCTCTCTCGGGGTGGAATGATGTACTCATCCTCATTTCAATCTTGAATTCCTCTTGTAGGCCTCTCCACAATCAAGATGTGAACTATGGATCACATTTAGGGACTATATTCAAGGGAACACCATGAAATCAAACGATCTCCAATACATACATCTTCCCAAAATATTTACTAACATATACTCCCTAATAGTATGGAAGTGTGTGACTTCATGATTTAGTCAAATATCACCCAGATGGATGCAAGGGCCTTCACTATCTTTGGAACCCCTGTCGCAAAGTCGATGGATATGTCATCCGATTTTCAATATGGGATCTCATGAGGAAATAAAAACCTATTGGAACTTTGTATTCATCATTCACCTATTGGATAGTCAAGCATCATGAAACAAACTCAGGCACACCTAGCCTCATGTCGGCCCACCAAAACTATCGTTGAAGTTCTCTGGACATCTTTCCCACATTGGGATGCACAGCCAAAGGAGAAGTGTGGAAATCTCACATCACATCCTCCCACATCATGACTTAGAGTACGGTCCATCCCTATAAAATGATGACATGATTTCCTCATTCATAAAATACATTGGGTGAATCAACCAAGGATATCTGGCCATGCAAGACCTCACAGTTGATGTCAGCAAATTGGGAGTCTCTCACAAACTGAAGGAGTGGACGATTCAACACCATTAATTGAAGAAACATTTAACCATACTATTTATCTAGGGTCAATTATATGAAGTCCAACACATCAGAATCATCAGGAACCATTTGATCTTGGGAATTCTTACTAAGGTAAATTTCTAATAATTTTACCTTTCCAGAAGTATATAATATCTTGAATTTATAGTCCTGTAGGAACTCCAAATAGGTCCACTATATCTTATTCATGTCTACCTACATGAATACATACATAGGACTCTGATTTTCTTAGTAAACCATGAAGATATATCCCAAAAGACAATTCCTTCAAATCCTCATAGCGAAGAATATTTCCTCCAGCTTTAGGTCATGAGTCACATAGTTTTTATCAGGGGGTCTCAACTACCTTCACCCTTATGTGATAACTAACCACCACTTCATCAAAACATAGTTAATCCCAACACTAAAAGAATTGAAATACACTATATACTCCATTACCACCTATTGTAGTCTTAAAATATGTTCACTTTCTAGCCTCATCCTCAACACCACAAAGGATTTCTAGAAAAACTCAGTCCTGGTAAATGGTTGCCCCTTCCACATTAAAAAAGTAAAAGGGGATTCAATCCTAGAGAACTATTCCATAAATCCCTATTAGTACATTTCAGATCTAAGACAACTCTACACCTTTGACACACTTTTGGGTGGATCCCGATAAATCACTTCATTGATCTTTTTTAGGCCCACAACTAAACCATGATCAGAAATGAAATTCCAGAATAAGTGAACCTTGTGAATCTAGAACTCGCACCTTGAGATATATCCATAAAGATGGTTCTACTAAAGAAATTTTAGGAACAACATCAAGTGATCTACATGATTATCCTATGATATAGAGTGTATGAGCATATAATTAATGAAAAAACCCACAAACTAGTCTAAGTACAAATAGAAGATCTAGTTCCTCAAATCCAAAAATATGGTAGGTGAATTCATCAAAACAATGGGAATCACCAAGAAGTCATAGTGTCTTTACTGACATCGGAATTATAGCTTTGGAATATCATCATTGAGAACACTCAACAAGTGGTATCAAGAACTGAGATCCATATTTGAGAACCAACACATGCATCCCAACTAATCACAATGGTCATAAATACTTTGAAAGGGTAACTTTTTATTTATTGTAGCCTGATTCATGTGATAATCATCAATACAGATCAATAAGCACCCATATTTCGTTCTCATGAACAACAATGAAGCTACCCAAAGGGGAAAAATGGGTATAATAAAACATTTCCCTCTAAGTTCATATAAATAAAATAAAAACTCATGGAACTCAGTAAGGTCCATACAATATGCCTTAGAATATATTTGTGTAGAACTGAGATGCAAGTCGATACGAAAATCCATCTTCTACCTTGGACATAGCCCTAGAATCTCATCCGGGAAGATATCTATAAATTCCTCCATGGATAAAGAAATATAGATCCCTAAAGATCCTGATTCACCATGGTATAAACTCACAAAATGATGGGTAATGGGATATAGCCTCCTTATCACAAAACCATCTTAACCCTCCATGAGATCTCCATCTCCCATAAACGATAATCTTTTCCCATCAGTACGAAGGAATATGAATCATTATGGGTGATATAAAGTCTGTGCTTCGGACACTAGTGCAGAAAACGTTTTTTACGTCACCATTTTTTACGTCGGTTATATAAAACCGACGTCATAATATGTAAAACAAGGTTTTTTACGTCGGTTATTTCTTAACCGACGTAAAAACCTGTATTCGGTACACCTTTAACGTCGGTTATTTTTATAACTGACGTTATTAATCGCGCGGCTTCGTTTTTACGTCAGTTATTTTTATAACCGACGTAAAAAACGCGGTTTTCGAAGGCCTTTTTACGTCGGTTATTGAATAACCGACGTAACAAACGCGGTTTTTGAAGGCTTTTTTACGTCGGTTATAAAATAACCGACGTAAAAAAAAGAATCCGCAGATGTTTTTGACGTCGGTTATTCCATAACCGACGTAAAAAAACGCGGATTTTGAGCCCTTTATAACGTCGGTTATAAAATAACCGACGTAAAAAATGAATCGGAGGAAGGTTTTTACGTCGGTTATTGAAATAACCGACGTTATAAATGTTTTTAAAACAATTATCATGTCGGTTATTGAATAACCGACGTGATAACTCATTTAAAAATTTACCCAGACCCGTGGATTGTCATTCGCGAGTTTACCTTCGACAGTCGCGACTCGTCTCTCTCGCGCGTAAACCCGAATCGTCTCGTCCATTTTGTTGGTTTAGATTCGTTTTGCGATCATCGTTTCTCATATTTAATCTCCTCGGATCAATCATCTAAACTCGCAGCACTCAGGTAATCCTCCCACTCGTTCATTTTTTTTTTCGCGGATAGTATATATATATGTGTTGTGATTTTTTTGTTCAAACTTGCTAAGATTCTTCGATTCCGAACCCTTTTAACTCGTTTTGGCACCATAATCTTATTTATCATCCCTAGATCTATTTGTTCGACTTGAAATATTGAGTAATTTTATGATTTCACTAATTTTTCATCGTTTTCTATAAATCCCCGAGAGGGTTGGGGCGTGTCCATTTGGATGGGTTGCCCTTTTACAGTTAATACTAATTTATTCACACACAACCATGACATAGGTGCATGGATTTGGGGTCGGGGGGTGTCCAGGGGGGTTTACAAGGGGGTGGGTGGGTGTGGGGGGCTGTCCAAGGGTGTGGGTGGGTGTTGGGGGGTGTCCAGGGGGGTGTCCAAGGGGGTAGGGGGTGGGGTGGTGTTTAGGAGGGGTGGGGGCTGTCCAGAGGGTTGGGGGGTGTCCAGGGGGGTGTCCAAGCAGGTCGGGGGTGGGTGGTTGTGTCCAGGAGGGGTGGGGGTGCTTTCTAGAGGGGTCGGGGGCTGTCCAGAGGGGTCGGGGGGTGTCCAGGGTGGTGTCCAAGGGGATGGGTGGGTGTGGGGGGCTGTCCAAGGGGGTGGCGGCCTGTCCAGAGGGGTCGGTGGGGTGTCCAGGGGGGTGTCCAAGGGGGTGGATGGGTGTGGGGGCTGTCCAAGTGGGTGGCGGCCTCTCTAGAGGGTATTTGGGGTTGTCCGGGTGGGTGGGGGGCTGTCCAGAGGGTTGGGGGATGTCCAGGGGGTGTCCAAGGGGGTAGGGGGTGGGGGGTGGTGTCCAGGAGGGGCGGGGGGCTGTCCAGAGGGGTCGGGGGGTGTCCATGGGGGGTTTACAAGGCGGTGGGTGGGTGTGGGGGGCTGTCCAAGGGTGTGGGTGGGTGTTGGGGGTGTCCAGGGGGTGTCCAAGGGGGTAGGGGGTGGGTGGTGGTGTTTAGGAGGGGTTGGGGGGCTGTCCAGAGGGTTGGGGGGTGTCCAGGGGGGTGTCCAAGCAGGTCGGGGGTGGGGGGTTGTGTCCAGGAGGGGTGGTGGTGCTTTCTAGAGGGGTCGGGGGCTGTCCAGAGGGGTCAGGGGGTGTCCAGGGTGGTGTCCAAGGGGATGGGTGGGTGTGGGGGGCTGTCCAAGGGGGTGGCGGCCTGTCCAGAGGGGTCGGTGGGGTGTCCAGGGGGGTGTCCAAGGGGGTGGATGGGTGTGGGGGGCTGTCCAAGTGGGTGGCGGCCTCTCCAGAGGGTATTTGGGGTTGTCCGGGTGGGTGGGGGGGCTGTCCAGAGGGTTGGGGGATGTCCAGGGGGGTGTCAAAGGGGGTAGGGGGTGGGGTGGTGTCCAGGAGGCGCGGGGGGCTGTCCAGAGGGGTCGGGGGGTGTCCAGGGGGGTTTACAAGGGGGTGGGTGGGTGTGGGGGGCTGTCCAAGGGTGTGGGTGGGTGTTGGGGGTGTCCAGGGGGGTGTCCAAGGGGCTAGGGGGTGGGTGGTGGTGTTTAGGAGGGGTGGGGGGCTGTCCAGAGGGTTGGGGGTGTCCAAGTAGGTCGGGGTGGGGGGTTGTGTCCAGGAGGGGTGGGGGTGCTTTCTAGAGGGGTCGGGGGCTGTCCAGAGGGGTAGGGGGGTGTCCAGGGTGGTGTCCAAGGGGATGGGTGGGTGTGGGGGTTGTCCAAGGGGGTGGCGGCCTGTCCAGAGGGGTCGGTGGGGTGTCCAGGGGGGTGTCCAAGGGGGTGGATGGGTGTGGCGGGCTGTCCAAGGGGGTGGATGGGTGTGGGGGGCTGTCCAAGTGGGTGGAGGCCTCTCCAGAGGGTATTTGGGGTTGTCCGGGTGGGTGGGGGGCTACCCAGAGGGTTGGGGGATGTCCAGGGGGTGTCCAAGGGGGTAGGGGGTGGGAGGTGGTGTCCAGGAGGGGTGGGGGCTGTCCAGAGGGTTGGGGGGTGTCCAGGGGGGTGTCCAAGCAGGTCGGGGGTGGGGGGTTGTGTCCAGGAGGGGTGGGGGTGCTTTCTAGAGGGGTCGGGGGCTGTCCAGAGGGGTCGGGGGTGTCCAGGGTGGTGTCCAAGGGGATGGGTGGGTGTGGGGGGCTGTCCAAGGGGGTGGCGGCCTGTCCAGAGGGGTCTGTGGGGTGTCCAGGGGGGTGTCCAAGGGGGTGGATGGGTGTGGGGGGCTGTCCAAGTGGGTGGCGGCCTCTCCAGAGGGTATTTGGGGTTGTCCGGGTGGGTGGGGGGCTGCCCAGAGGGTTGGGGGATGTCCAGGGGGGTGTCCAAGGGGGTAGGGGGTGGGGGTGGTGTCCAGGAGGGGTGGGGGGCTGTCCAGCGGGGTCGGGGGGTGTCCAGGGAGGTTTACAAGGGGGTGGGTGGGTGTGGGGGGCTGTCCAAGGGTGTGGGTGGGCGTTGGGGGTGTCCAGGGGGGTGTCCAAGGGGGTAGGGGGTGGGGGTGGTGTTTAGGAGGGGTGGGGGGGCTGTCCAGAGGGTTGGGGGGTGTCCAGGGGGTGTCCAAGCAGGTCGGGGGTGGGGGTTGTGTCCAGGAGGGGTCGGGGGCTGTCCAGAGGGGTCGGGGGGTGTCCAGGGGGGTTTACACATCGATTTTTTTTATATTTCAAAATTGTTTACATTCAAATTATGATTTTTTTCATATAAACATATATTTGTCTTATCTAAAAAATATATATATTTTTGCTATTTGTTATAGGTAATAATGAGTCGAAGTTGGATTACGGCACATCGAATGAGCAATGAATATGAGGAAGGTGTTGATGCCTTTTTGGAATTTGCTAAACGAAATGTTCCAAGTAGTGACATTTTTTTCTGTCCATGCCTGAAATGTCTGAATATGAAGAAGTTGAAAAGTAGAGAGATAAAAGATCATCTGATTTTTCATGGTTTCAATCCGAGTTACAACCCTTGGATTTGGCATGGCGAAACTGGACAGAATGTCACTGATGATAATGAATCGCAAGATGGTAACTCCGATGGAATTGAAGAAATGATTCGCGATATTGTAGCAGAACAAATTGAGATAGAACCGACAGTTGCACGTCTATATGGTGATGCCGAAAAACCATTATATCCTGGTTGTACAGATTTTACGATTTTGTCGGCGGTGTTAAGATTGATTAACCTGAAGGTGAAACATGGATGGAGTGACAGAAGTTTTACAGAGCTACTACAATTGATGAAAGACATTCTTCCAAAAGATAACGATCTTACAGATTCACATTATAAGGCCAAAAAAATATTATGCCCGATGGGATTGGGATACAGGAAAATACATGCCTGTCTGAATGACTGCATTATATATAGGAAGGAATATGAATTTCTGAAAGAGTGTCCTAAATGTGGGACATCACGGTATAAGGTGAAAGAAAAATCACAAGCTGATGTAGAGATTACAAAGCTCCCTTCAAAGGTATTTTGGTATCTTTCTATAATTCCTCATTTCAAACGTTTATTTGCTAATTCACATGATGCAAAAAGGTTAAGATGGCATGCTGATGAGCGGGTATGTGATGGAAAAATACGTCATCCAGCTGATTGTCCACAATGGAAGAAAATTGATGCCCAGTACCCAACATTTGGAAATGAAATTAGAAATCTGAGACTAGGCTTGTGCACAGATGGAATGAATCCATACCGAACCCTCAGTAGCACACATAGTTCATGGCCTGTTTTATTGGTAATTTACAACCTCTCTCCTGAAGTTTGTATGAAGCGCAAATATGTCATGTTGAGTATCATGATCTCTGGTCCAAAGCAACCCGGCAATGATATTGATGTATACTTGTCACCGCTGATTGATGATTTGAAACTGTTATGGCCTGATGGTATTAGGGTGTATGATTCTTATAAAATGGAATATTTTCAACTGCATGCAATGCTTCTATTCACTATAAATGACTTCCCATCATATGGAAATTTGTCTGGATACAGTGTTAAAGGGCATAAAGCATGTCCAATTTGCGAACAACAGACGTCATATTGTCAATTGCATCATGGGAGGAAAACAGTGTACATGGGTCATCGAAAGTTATTGCCTATGGATCACCCTTATAGAAGACTAAAAAAGGCATTCAATGGATCACAAGAATTTGATACTGCTCCTCAACCTTTATCCCCAGAATTGTATTTTGAGAGGGTGAAAAACCTTGATGTGACATTGGGAAAGACACAGAAATCTGGTAATGATAGACATATTTGGAAGAAAAGGTCAATATTTTTTGAGCTACCATATTGGAGGTATCATGAAGTCAAACATAATATTGATGTCATGCACGTGGAGAAGAATATCTGTGATTCTTTGATCGGAACATTTCTAGATATTAAAGGAAAGACAAAAGATGGGTTGAATGCAAGGTTAGACCTACTGTCAATGGGAATACGTTTGGAGTTAGCTCCCACTCCTAAAGGAAGATGAACATTTCTTCCCCCGGCTTGTCATACATTATCGAAGAGGGAGAAAAGTAGCTTTTTTCAGTGTCTTCATGATATCAAAGTGCCTCAAGGTTATTCTTCAAATGTAAAAAATTTTGTCTCATTGAAAGACTTGAAGTTGATAGGTATGAAATCACATGATTGTCATGTCATGATGCAACAAATTCTACCAGTTGCACTGCGTGGAATATTGCCCATCCGTGTCAGAAAGACTATAATGAGGTTGTGTTATTTTTTCAATTCAATTTGCAACAAGGCGATTGATGTGAATGCTTTGAACATTTTGGAAAAGGATGCAATTTTTATACTTTGTCATTTGGAAATGTATTTTCCTCCAACTTTTTTTGATATGATGGTGCATTTAATGATTCATCTGGTTCGAGAAATAAGGCTTTGTGGACCTGTATATCTTCGTTGGATGTATCCTTTTGAAAGGTATATGAAAATATTAAAGGGATATGTTAAAAATCCATATCGACCTGAAGCCTCCATTATTGAAAAGTATATTTCTGAGGAGGTAGCAGAGTTTTGTACGAGCTACTTGGCTACGGCGCAACACATAGGTTTGCCTCCATCTCGCCATGAACGGGTTAATAATGAGGGAAAGGGGATTCGTGGCTTGAAAGTCAAATCACTGTCAGCTGAACATATGAAGATGTTAGAATCATACATCTTGAATAACATAGCTGATGTTCAACCATATATCACATTTCATATTAATGAGTTGAAACAATGTCATCCAAAGAAGAAAGAAATGTGGATTTTGAATGAGCACAACAAAACTTTTTTGCCATGGTTTAAAAAGACCTTGCTTGGTAGATCAGATGTATCAGAGACATTAAAATGGATAGTGGGTGGTCTATCTTTAAATGTGATAACATGGTCCGCTTATGACATTAATGGCTATACATTTCATACGAAAGATCAGGACAACAGAAGTGCAGTTCAGAATAGTGGTGTATTGGTGTTTGCAGAAGCAATTCATTTTTCGAGTGCTAAGGACAGAAACCCAATTTCGGCATCAAGTGCATATTATGGAGTGATTGAAGACATATGGGAGGCTGATTACTTTAAAATTAAATTTCCCGTTTTTAACTGTAAATGGTTTATCGGTAATAACAGTGTCAGACACGATGAATTTGGAATGACACTTATTAATTTGAATAGATTGGAAGACATAGCTGATTCTTTTATAATGGCAACACATGCCAAACAAATTTTCTATGTAGTAGATCAATCAGATATGCAGTGGGCTGTTGTTTTACAAGGGAAAAACCAATATGTTGGTGAGGATGAATTTGATGAAGATGCTGATTTATGTGAGATCCCTACTTCCATGGAAAGATTAATAGAACATAATGATGAGTATGTTGAAGGCATGGTTTGTGCCATAAGGAATGATCACGACGAAGGAATTTGGGAAAACAATCCAACTGTACATTCCTAAAATTACAGGTAACACAAGTTTATTTCTTGTTTACATTTAGTTTTTTCATATAATGTTAGATACTGTAAATTTTTTACTTATTAAAACATGTATCAAACCAAAACGATAAAACAATAAAAACCGTAAAGAGGAGAAGTCCCGGGCGCACCGGTTGGCCGGTGGTCCAGAACGAAGCTCTGTCTGGTCCACCGGCCGGCCGGTGCTGAGCCAGCGGCCGGCCGGTGGTGATCCAGCGGCCGGCCGGTGGTCCAGACAGAGACCAGCGGCCGGCCGGTGGCACCAGGCAGTGGGACATTCTACTGCCTGGGTCCTCCGGCTGGCCGGTGTGCTCACACCGGCTAACCGGTGGACTCAGTGAGTCCACTTTTCAGCAAAAGGTGACCAACTCCTTGGCAACCTTTTGCCTATGTTTACCATGTTTATCATTGTTTAACATGCTTACCATATTACCAATGTTTACTATTATGTAATTTAGTACACTTTTCTATTTGTGAACTAATGTTTGTTTTTTTGATTTGAAGGAAAATGACAGATCAATCAGTTGATCAGCCACATGATTCTAGAGATGAGCATATTGGTCATACATCTGGGGAGGAACATTCACATGCTCCTATTACGAAAAAGAGTTCAAAGGTTGGTAAGCGTGGGTGCACACGTTTACCAAAATTATCACTTACCCGTACGAAGGAGGAGAGGATAGTCGTGGAGTTTGATGATGATGATCTTCCTAGAAGTCCAAATGCTAAAGATTTTAAGGGTTTTGTAGCAACTCAGGCTAAGAGAAAAGTAAGCATTCTCTATGATGATTGGAGAAGTGTGGATAAGGCGATAATTTCTCAGCTGTGGGAGACCATTTTGGTAAGATCTTTTGCTATTGTTTGACTGTTCTTTAAATGTTTCTAGTATATATAATATTTTTAACCTCTTTTTTATCAGATGACATTTGATATTCCTGACACTGGAGGAGTCAGGAAGAAATGCTTATCGTTGGCTGCTAGGAGATGGAGGGATTTAAAATCAACCCTCTCATCTGATTTCATTTATGGTCATAGGAGTCGTGAGAATACATGTCGTATATATCCTTTTATAGATGAAGACACATGGAGACAATTTTTTGAAAGTAGAAGAAAAGAATCATTTTTTGTAAGGGCAATGTAAACTTTTATAAGCTTTCTTATATAAATGATCTTATTATTGTTTTGTTAATGATTACTTATTCTTAATTTACAGCAAACAAGGAAAGCTCATCAAGAGATCCCATCTAAAAATGTATACCCTCATAGTTTATCTCGGGGAGGGTATGAATTATTGGAAGAACAAATGATGGCAGAAAAATTTCAACAACTAAGAGCTGAGTCTTCAAGCTCTGGAGAGGTGGCCCCTCCATCCCCTCCATCTAGACATGAGAAATGGAAAAGAGCTCGGAAGGGCAAAAAAGGACAATATCTTTCAGAAAAATCGAGACTCGTAGTTGAGAGGATTGTAAGATATCTATTTTATTTATTTAAGTTTACTATTTTTGTCATATATTTCCAATCATTATAGAAATGTTCAATTAATTATTACAGGACTCTCTTGAGGAGCAGAGTTCACAGGGGACATTTACACCATCTGGGAGGGAATATATTTTATCTGTGGCATTGGGAAAGCCCGAACATCCTGGCCGTGTAAGAGGGTATCCGGCAGGTGTATCGGTAAGAAAAGTGTTGCCACGTTCCTCAACTTCTAACGTTGAGGGAGTTTATAAAAAAAATAGAATCCTTGGAGGCTGAAGTCCATAATATTAATGCGACAATGGAGGACAAGATTAGAGCATCGGTGCAGTTAATGTTTGCAGACTTGCAAAGACAATTTCAGGGTGCAGCTCCCACTCCACCTCTCCCAGTAGCTCCCACTCCCCCACCTCAGCCTGCGGACCCCATTTTTGATCCTCCTCCTCCGCCGCAGCTACCTACTTATTGTGATTTGTATGTTGATGATCCTCAACATCATATAATTGCATATGGGATGGTATATTGTATAGGAGATACAGTTCATCATCAACAGTTAGAGGTAGAGAATCAGAGGGTCACTGTACAGGATATTATAGATAGATCAGCTCGGATACCATTACCTACAGATGAGGTGATGACAGTTGGACATAGTATCGGCCATTTTTTACTTTGGCCATCCAGACTTCTTCGACTCATTACCATAGAGGTATGGATGTTATATCTTTTATTTTATATTTTTATTAATGTTTTATCATTTGAAAACTAATATATTTTTCAATTTATTTTTACAGGAATACTTCAAAGGTAAAGAAATACTGTATAGACAACAACAAAGACAGATATCTATGACATCAGATGCAGATACTAGCAGTCTTGACAAATTGTCAAGATATTCAAATTTTTTGGCGGATCATTATGACTTTACAATGGAAGCTCATGTCTGTGGACGTGAACTATGTGTGGGGATTATGAAAACTGATATCGTGGAGTTTGTCACTGGAGATAAGTTGGGCATCAACGTGGTGCAAATTTTTATCATATAAGTCTTAACACCTTTTCCTTGCGTTATATTTATTAAAAATGTATACTTATGTCTGCTTTGTATTAGGTATCTGTATAAAATTTGTGAGAGGAATGAGCTGACAGATGTATATGGATTCGTGGACCCACAATTGATTTCCCCTGAAGCATGTGCATTGGATGAGGAACAAAGAATGCTTTATATTGCTGATAGATTTGAAAAGAATGTAATCACACAGTGTTGGATGATGCCTTTTTGTGAGAGGTACGAAACACATCCCTCTCAAAGAGTTAATTATCTTTTAACATAAAAAATCACTAACGTTAAATTTCCTTTTATCAGGGATCATTGGATGTTAGGGGTTTTTTTCCCTAGGGAGAAAACACTTTATTGGATATGCTCTCTCCATGATGATGTGCGAGAAAGTTTTAAGAATATATTGGAAACGTAAGTTTCAATTTCACAATAGTTTTATATATTATAATAAATTTTAAATTTACCCCATTCGTATTATTTTCTAACAGGGCATGGGTCCACTTTCGAAAAAGCGCAAAGAAAATGAATTTCAAGATCAAATATGTACATGCGAAGGTAAATATCCATTTATAATTTGTACATTTTGATTTATTACATAAAAATAATATATTGAATTTACACTCATTCAAACAGAAATGTCATGAGCAACAAGGCATCATCGAATGCGGATATTAAATGTTAAGATTTATGTATGAAATAATAACAACTGGGACAGTTCTGAGTTTTGACCTGGTAAGATTTCCTCTTTCCCATAATATTTCAATTTGATTTATTCATTATACATGTTGACTACTATCCTTTTACTTTGTAGCTTTTTGATGACCCTCAACCCTTTACTGCTGAAGATATCAAACACTTACAAGTGGAGTGGTCAAATTATTTTACAGGTTTGATTGACTTTTAGTTGTTTGTAATGTAAAATGTAATTTTGAATATTGTCAATGTAATTGTGTATTTCGTAGTCGTTTAGGTTGGATTTAGTTTTTTTTGAAGTTGACAGTGTAAGTTTTGAATGTTATATAAGTGAATGTTTAATTTTTCTCTACTTCTTGTTTTGGTCTACTGTTGATGGTTTTTCTGGTCTGGATTTTGGTATGGGGGGAGAGGTTCCAAGGGGGTGGGTGGGTGTTTGGGGGGTGTCCAAGGGATATTGGAGGGGTGTCCAAGGTGTGTTTGGGGCTGTCCTAGGGGTCGGGGGGGTGTAAATGAGGGTGGGGGTGTCCAAGGGGTGGGGGTGTCCAAGGGATATGGGAGGGGTGTCCAAGGTGTGTTTGGGGCTATCCAAGGAGTCAGTTGGGTGTAAATGAGGGTGGGGGGGGGGCTGTCCAAGGGGTGGGGGTGTCCAAGTGGTGGGGGGGGGGGGGGGGGTCCAAGGGATATAGGAGGGGTGTCCAAGGTGTGTTTGGGGCTGTCCAAGGGGATTGGGGGTTTCCAAGGGGATGGGGGGGTTTCCAAGGGGTAGGGGGGTTTCCAAGGGGTCGGGGGGGTGTCCAGGGGGTGGGGGGCTGTCCAAGGGGTGGGGGTGTCCAAGGGGTGGGGGGTGTCCAAGGGATATGGGAGGGGTGTCCAAGGGAAGTTTGGGGTTGTCCTAGTGTTCGGGGGGTGTAAATGAGGGTGGGGGGCTGTCGAAGGGGTGAGGGTGTCCAAGGGGTGGGGGTGTCCAAGGGATATGGGAGTGGTGTCCAAGGTGTCTGGGAGTTCTGTCCAAGGGGCCGGTTGGGTGTAAATGAGGGTGGGGGGTTGTCCAAGGGGTGGGGGTGTCCAAGGGGTGGGGGGTGTCCAAGGGATATGGGAGTGGTGTCCAAGGTGTCTGGGAGTTCTGTCCAAGGGGTCGGTTGGGTGTAAATGAGGGTGGGGGGCTGTCCAAGGGGCGGGGGGTGTCCAAGGGGTGGGGGGTGTCCAAGGGATATGGGAGGGCTGTCCAAGGGGTGTTTGGGGCTGTCCAAGGGCTCGGGGGGGGGGGGGGGGGGTGTCCAGGGGTCGGGGGGGTGTCCAAGGGGTCTGGGAGGGCTGTCAAAGTGTGGGGGGTGTCCAATGGGTGTTTGAGGCTGTACTAGGGGTCTTGGGGGTGTAAATGAGGGTGGGGGGGCTGTCCATGGGGTGGGGGTGTCCAAGGGGTGGAGGGTGTCCAAGGGATATGGGAGGGGTTTCCAATGGGTGTTTGAGGCTGTACTAGGGGTCGTGGGGGTGTAAATGAGGGTGGGGGGCTGTCCAAGGGTTGGGGGGTGTCCAAGGGTTGTGGTGGGGCTCCAATGTGGTGGGGGAGGGCTGGCCAGGTTGTTAGGTGGGTATAGATGAGGGTGGGGTTCAGTTGGGGCTTGGGGGAGGGCTGGCATGGTTATTTTTGTTTGGTTTATGGTTTCTTTTTGGTGAGAGCAGTGCAATTATTTAAAAAAAAATTCTTTCACGTCGGTTATTTTATAACCGACGTGGTAAATAAATCGGTAGGGGTTTATCACGTCGGGTTTTTCTAGAACCGACGTGATAAACCGTTCCCGGGGCTTTTATCATGTCGGTTCTTAATATAACCGACGTGCTAAAAGGCCTGGGAATCGATTTACCACGTCGGTTATTGGATAACCGACGTGCTAAAACGTTTCCCAGGCCTTTTTATCACGTTGGTTTCTTAAATAACCGACGTGATAAACGATATCCCAGGCGTTTTATCACGTCGGTTTAGGGAATAACCGACGTGATAAATCCCCCCGCGCATATTTATCACGTCGGTTATTATATGAACCGATGTGATAACCACCGTGATGTTAGGGATATTACGTCGGGTTTTAAATAACCGACGTAAAAAACGTTATTTATAACGTCATCCGTATTAATGTCGCCTAAAAACCGACGTAAATAATAAAAAATAACCGACGTAAAAAATGTTTTCTGCACTAGTGGGACATGGAAAACCAATCTATACCCAAGATGATGTCATAGTGTTACATCATGATGACCAAATGGTCCCATGTGAACCACTATCCACCAAGAGATATCACACACTATAGAAAGATAAAAGATATATATTATGTTTTCACAGTAATAACCTCTTGAAAAAGTTTTTGGGATATAACCTTAATTGGTAGATTCGGCTCTCTCCAGAGTAAATAGATGAAGGAATGACTTGAACCTTTATATATTAGTACTGAATCAATATTAGAATAAACACACACCATACCGCTCATCATCTCATGAACCACTAGGTCATAAGTATCCCTCACTTATAGCTTTCGGTGACCCCAACCACTAGCTCCATGAGACTGGCATGGGCCAAATGGCAGTATTGGTGGGTAGATATTATTATTTCTACAACCACCCACGTCATTTCTTTCTGCTCTTCTATCTCCAACCCCAAGGGGGCCTTCATTCTCTTACCTTGGAGATCTCTAATCATTGAACTACATCTACCATGTAGGTTTTTCTACTATCTTCCTTCTCTCCTCAGAATGTCTAATTGAGTAGTAACACACCATCTGACATCATCCACAACAAGAATAGAGCCACACCTCTCCAAGAAATAGCAGTCCTCATTTCTATCCAAAACCACGTGCTCGAGCCTGGTCTAGGGAAGAGATCTTATGTTGAGATCATATCAACGGGCGTCTTTTAGCTAATACATATGACTCAAGTCTATACCACTCAATGCTAGCTCAATCTTCATAGTTTCCCTTTGATTGGAATATATATATATAACATGTTCCAAATACAACACCCAAGCATATGTTATAATACACAGGGGTACCAAACTGGCATGGATATCTCTACGGAGTCCCACCTCAAGCTTCTATGCTTAGAAGTATCCATCTCGAATCATGTTAAAAGAGTATTGTGTAAGGTTGGTGAAACTCGCACTGTAATTATCCACTATAATATCTCCCTGTTCTATATTTATAAGATTTGGAATATGAATTGACCATAAGTAAGATGGGTTTTACTCCTCACAAAAGAGATGTTAGAAATCAGGCCAAGTGATTGTAAACTCATCATGAATCTTGGTAATAAGACTCCACCAGTGCCAAACTACTCCATGGAAAATGGTAGCTTCCAGTGCAGCCACTTGATTTGTTGGTGTCTTGGTAAGAATGAATCCATGAACCACTGAATTTAGCTAATCTTACACTTCCTGAGGATTCCACTTTCAATGAATCCTATTTAGACTCTAGCACTAGAACTCACAGAGTGCGCTTAGAATGCACACATCCTCAGCCTACTCAACTCGTATGATCTATTGCTTGATAGTTTGGGGTTCCACTACTAATCTAAATTAAGGAAGTATATCATATGACATACCTTAAATCAAGGTCTCATCACTCATAAAATCATCATCCAAACCCGGAATTGGTTTCCAAGATGTCTATAATTGTAGATCCATCTTAAAATTTTAATCAATACATACCATAATCATATGATCACACACACACACACACACACATATATATATATACAATGGGGAGATAAATCAAGAAGGATAGTAAAATAATCGATCCTATATGATTTAGGTATCAATTTAGTCCTAAAACCAATGTATCTATATGTCAAGTCAATAATAAGGAAGTCAAGGTCAAAGTGAATCTATATGTCGATCACTGCACCATCACTAGATTCCTTGTCTTGAGAGCCCCAATTTAGAAACCTTGACATGATTTCACTAAATCCCAACCAAATCCTTGTAAGGGGAATAAAACAAAAACCATAATAATTAATGAACTTCTCTAACACAAATCTTCCATGACACAACACACCAGGGTATAGGTCACTACAACCCCAATCCCACCTTCTTAGTCCATTGGTTGGCAACAAGCATTGAATGTCATATCTAAAATGGGATGCAATTACCTAATTTACTTGTTCAAACACTCATCCATCTCAATACATAATTATAGAGGAATACATAAAAAATATAAAATATCTAGAATATAACCATTCTTATGAAAAACTTCTTAGGTATACAAGAGTATAATGGTGTAAATTAAAATTTAAGGTAAAAAATACACGCCAAACCCGAAAGATGTCCCAACCTGAAAAAAAAATTAAAATCATTGAGAGAGCTCATCTCTTGATCTCAAAACTCTAAACATCAAATGTGGTCTAATGCCCAGATATCTATATGATCCTATGTAGTCATTATTGACTTTATCACCATGAATATAAGACATGACACATGTGGGAAAATCCCATGCAATTTTTGGTATATTCAAACATAGTTGGATGACCCGAAATTTGAAGGGGGTGTAAGATACCAGATATGAATAGATAGAAAGTATACACTTCAACCAAAATTAAGAGAGTAAATAGAATCATAAAATATGGATATAGATATATGTGTGTGTGTGTGTGTGTGTTTAAAACAAAGAAACCCAAATGAGATAGAAGGAGGATATCCATCTCATAGCACATACCAGAAAAAGAGATCCAACAGTTCCAAGAGATAAAAAAAATGATACCTGATATCTTGCGCGTATTCCTAGAAGATAACATCCAAGTCAAGACACACCACTCCACTATGTCGTATAGTCGACGGGAAACAATATCTAGGTAGAAGACTCATGCCCTGGTATAATAAAAGGGGGCCACTTAGTAGATATCCAAAGGACCCATGCCCGGTCCCTATAGGAGGATTCCACTCATGTAGCCAGTATAGAAACCATCCCTAGTCCCGAATGGAGGGTTCAACTCTAGAAGTTTGTATAGGACCCAAGATATATCCCAGTAAGAGGGTTACACTATTGAATTTGAGGACCCATGCCCTAATAAATTTGGAGGGTGGCACTCTAATAATAGATAGATGACCCATGTTTAGCCCAACTAGAGGGCTACACATTCAAAGTTGAGGACTCATTCCCTATCTCCGTAGGACGGTTAAACTTGGTGGATTGGTAGAGGACCCATTCCCTAACCCAGTAAGATTTTTCCACTCTAATAGTGGATAGATTAACTATTCCCAACCCCACTAGAGGTTTCCACTCTAATAGTCGACTGTGGACCCATAACTGGACCAACAACAGGGTTCTACTCTGATCTCATTAACGATTTTTTTTATCACGGTTGTTGTCGGGCATCATCTAAAGAATAATCACACTGGAACATATTGAATCATATCTCAAAATACAATATTGAGGCCACCATCACATTCTATGTGGGAAAAAACCAAGGATAGATTACTCAAGGGAAAAAAATATGATTCCAAATAAAGGAGATATGAGAGGTTTAAGTATGGTCAAATGGGAAGAAGGGGTACACAACATGTGAGGGGACCACAGGGCGTGCGGTCTCTTTCCATCGTCGATTATTTTCCTTATTATTATATGGATCATAATCCATGTATCCATACATAGAATGTAGGAGGACAACATGGCTTATTTGAGCCACTTTGGGTCCGGCCCATGTTCCCTGGCTAAGTCTAAGTAGGATTCTCGTGTCCATGTACTTCATTACGCATTGTGTGTCTGGACACACCCATGCCCATGCACTCCTAGAAAAAATTTTGTGTCTCCACCCCAAGGTCACACCATGTGTGGTGGTCCCACATGGTGAGTGATACCTATAATCTCGTGAAACATTATCTGTTAATTCCATGCCCCTGCACATCATGTGTTCTTTGTACTATACGACGTGTAATAGATATTTCTTCAAAAAGATATATCTGGGATCCATTCATCATTTTCAGAAATTTTATGGATGGAAATTGAATTTTTTTTAGTCCACTCAAATCCTAATTCACTATACATGTATCCCATACTATTACATATCTTATTTGGTTCCCACTTCATTAAATCAATCACCCATAACCCACGAAACCTCTATTTCCATCGATGATTCAACATTTTTTTCATCACATGTGATTCTACTATTAATTTGTGTGTATAATGAAGCTCAATACCTCCCGAAAATGTCGAATAGAGACCTCATTGTCCAACTATTACTCACACAATGAGAAAATGAGATACACACAAGAAACATAGGTTCAATAATTTTTGGGAAATCATTCTTCGACAAAGAACACTAAGGGGATGTCTAGGTGAGAAAAAACTAAATAAACAAATAAAAATATGTACAATGGTGTATGTATAGTCTTGAAATTGGAGGTTCTCAAAAATAAGAATATTATAATGATTAATTGTTTAATAAAATGAGGCAAAACCCAAAAATTACAATTCCTACCAGCGTTCATACCATTCATTATCGAATAACATGCTCGAAAATTAATAGAAGAATTTATTCTATTCACTCTGTCTCGATCTCCCTCGATTTGAACTCTCATCATCGTCTAATTTTGATTCACTAATAGAAAAAAATAAGAATGTCTCTCAAATATCCTAGGGTTATACATCTACCCTTTTGAAAATAGCCATAATCTTTTTTTAAAGTAAAATCATCATTAAGTTAATCAATTTATTAATTAAATTGTTTATTTAATTTAACCAACTAAATGAGCAACTAATGGTCATGATATCCAAAAAATTCATAACAATCAGTTTTAGGATTATTATAGGGTAAACATGACATTCTATACTCAACCATGATTTCATATTTCTAATATGAGATTCCATTTAAAATTTATCCCATTTTCTTAAAGAAACCATTTATGCATAATATAAAATATTTTAAATATTTTGAAAAAAAACAATTTTGGGAATAACGGGCCTCAGAATCGTACTCTATCTCAGTGCATATATTTGAATATATTTATATATATATATTTAAATTCTTAAAAGGATAAAAAAGTTTATCTACACATGATTCTTATATGAGACCTCACCTTAAGTGATAATGTGGTATGTGATGAGATATAAGACCTCACCCTTAGTGAGAGGGTGGTAGAATGTGATAAGATACATGACATTATGTTGTGTGAGAGGCTGGGGGTATGGGAAATAGTATTAAACCTTACCCTGAATAAGATAGTGGTGATATGAGTCATTATATGATATATATACTCAGTGTGAGACCCTGCCCTGACAAGGTAGTGGTGGAGAATCATTGGGGGAACCTTCCTTCGAAAATTAAGTAATAGTTTAATTTGTGTTCCAAATTAAATTGTTCACTATAATTGTATAAAATATATGAGGTTGGGTTTAGGGTGTCCTAGTTAGCACACAATTACCTAACATGTGTGATTTTGTATTATTTAATTGTTTTTTATACATACACACATTACATTTTATGTTATATTTGAGTAACCCAATTGGTGGTTCCCTATTGAGATTTAATCCTCACACCCTGTATGGGTTCCCTGGTGTAGATTTATATATTTATGTTTCAAGTTCAGGTGAAATAGTTTATAGTAGATCAGGTGTGAGTATTTAAATAGAGATTTTAGATACTATTCTGAGGAGAGACCGAATGATTTATAGTTTATTCAACCTTGTTTTTCATTAGTTTTATTATGTATTTGATCAGCCTAGTAGTTTTTCATTTTGATGTATGTATTTGTGATAATTTTGGGAAAGAATATTTTATAACATGTTGATATTTTATATTATATATGGTCATCTATTCTCCCCAAATACTCAAGATTAATCTGTTGTGGTATATGATTTATTCAATATTATTTATAGTGATACATAGATTATTTTATCCTCATATTAGTTATAGACTCTAACTATATTTTATCCACCTTAATTATATGGGGAGGTGCATCTAAGTTCATTCGGATCTTCAGTTTAAACTAAGGGTTGCATTCATGGTTCAGGGAATCAGTGCATACCAGCATGGGGATATTACAAAGTGGTATCAAATCTTTTTTCATTGTTTTTCAATTTTGGATATTTTTAAAAGAATATAGGACTAATTAGACCTTTTGTTGGATTATATAAAATTCATGAAACATGAAACAAAATTATGGGACTACAATGTTACTTTTATCATTGAAGAATTGTCCTCCATCATGTGCCTGTAATATAGAGATGAGTAAAATATGATACAACTAATTAATGGAATATTATATAGAAAAAAAGATAAAATAAATTATAAATATTAAGAATAAGCTAAATTTATTTAGTGGAATGGACACTTGTCAAGGTATTTTAATCTATAAATAATCCATCTATCATCAGTCCCCTAACTCTTGAGTTAATGTCGCTTCCTTGGATACTAAGGCACCGATTATTATATGAAAAATACATTTTACCTATGATTATTAACATATAATTAACCAATGAATATTAAGATAAATTGATGAATTTTTTCAAAAAAATGAAACAACTAATTCATGGGATTATTATCAATAATGAAGTCATTAACCCAAAAATTTATAGATATAAAGTAATGTTGGATAAAGGAAACAAACCAAGATTACAAATGCAAAGGAAACTCACACCACCATTGAGAAATGTGTTTAATATGGCTATTCTAAAACTCCTTTATGATGAAATAATTTATTAAATCTGAAATAGTTAATGGGTAATACCATTGAAAATTGTGCCAAATAAGAGAGGCATGATAGTTATCCGAAATGAAGACAACTAACTAATTTATACATAGATAGTTACAGGATGGAAGGTAACTGAAGAGAACTAAAAACTTAATAAATAAAAATTAATTATACAATTTGTACTCTAATTTTTGGAAAAAATGTTGGAATGTATTTTTGAACATTAATTATATTATTTCTTGGATGAAAACTCTTATTATATCAAAATACTAGTGGACCTTCCAACCAATCCAATACTACATTTTAATGGACATATAGAACATTAACCTATTATATTTTGTTATCTTCAATGTGTAATGGACAAGATAGTTTTCAAATTTGTATGAAAAGTATTTTTGAAAACATATTGGAATAATTTTACAAGACTTCTCTGGATGATTTAATATCTTATGAGATATCATTTGGGGTACTTTTACATGAAGTATATTATATGCATAAATTATGTAAAGAAAAGTTCCTAGTAATTAACTGTTAAAATCACCACTCCATGGTTAAAAATGAATCATACTTGGTCATAGAATATTTAACCAAAAAATTGATATTGATCTAGTGAATGTTAAAGTGATATAAGATTTTTATGAACCTATTACATTAAATGGCACCTAAACCTTTCTTGTATATGTTGTTATCTAGAGTCTATTTATCAAAGACTTATCTAATATAGCTTTATTTCTTGACCATGTTTTATGTAATAAATTTTATTTAATTTTAATAAATCATGTATTGAATTATTTACTATATTAAAGAATAACTTGGTTTCTTCTTAAATAATGATCTCCCAAAATTAGGAATATGGTTTTATGCTTATGTGTGATGTATGTGATTTCACTCTAACAACTTCTTAATGATAAAATGTAGATGAAATTTTTTAACCCTTCTATAATGTTATACATAATCATAATAAAGTTTAAATCAATAATACAACCATAGAGAAAGGAAACACTAATAGTGGTCTTTGTTTTTGATAAAGTTATTACATATTTTCCAATCTACCTAGGAATTTTAGACAACAATCATTCCACTTTGAGGCATTTAAAGAATAAAATGGATAAAAACATAGTTAATTAGGTGGATATTATTAATTTAACAGTTTTATATTAGGATGAAAGGAAACATGGGATAAAATAATTACATAAATGATTATTTTTAATTGTTATAATTGATAAATGTCGAAGAAGAAGAAGTAATTGATATTGATGATGAGTTCCTAGATGATAATATTTAATATATTGATTTATAAGATATTAAATTGAATTTTGAAATAAAAAACTATTTAGAAAATGGTAAAATCTATCCACATAATACTTATTAATAAATTAATAGATATCTTGATGATGAAGCATATTACATTGGGATAATCCATTATAATTCATGAAATACTGAGATGGATTAATTTGGTGATGTGTTCCAAAAATTGAGATGAAGAGTGTTTTAGATTTATGTAATTCATCATGTACTAGATGAAACCCTGGACATGATAAAATATTGGAAAAGATTTTAAAAAGTTGAGTATTTTTTCTCACTCCCCACAAATATACATGATAATTTTTAAAAAAAACTTACTGATGCCAATATACAAAAAATATTAGAAATAGACATGATAATCCACAACACAAAATTCATGAAGTTGAATTGATAGATGTATGAGGAATAGATTTCATTGGACCCCTCAAAAACTCATTTAACAAAACATATGTCCTAGTGTGTGTGGATTATATATTAAAATTGGTGGAAGTAAAGGATAAATCAAAGAACATAGACATGTGGTGATAAATGTTTTTCAGAAAAATATATTTTCCCTCTTTTTAATCCCTTTTTAACTCATCAGTGGTTGATGTAATATTATAAAAAATTACTTTTTGAGGGGATTTTTAGATAACCATATTTTAGAATACGGAAATAGTACCCTTTATAACCCATTAAAACTATGACAACATACAAGTTCTTGATAAAATAGTGATTTAAATCTTGAAATATTAGAGAAAAATATCGATGATGCATTATGGGTGTACATGAAAGCTTTACAAAAAACAATGATTAATACCTTACTTGAGCCCATATATTAGAAATAAAGAAAAATAATAGTATAAAAAGAACATAAATCCTATTAGAATATGAGGAAATTCAACATGGACTTACACCAAGCTAATAAGAAGATATTATTATCACTTGTTAAATTAGTAGAGATATATAGAAGTGTATATCAGAATAAATAGATTTAAAAAGAAGAGAAAACTAATTGTAATAACAAATAAATCAATAATTGAACATTAAAACCTAAATAGAAGATGTATTTTTTAACAAATGATTGATTTTTTCCTCATAAATCGAATTCAAATTGGTTTGGATCATTTATGGTGACCAAAGATTTGTCCATATGAATCTAATGATTTCCAAAGAGGGAATAAACCTTCATTTAATGTCAATGGATTATGTTTTATGTTGTACATAGAAAATTTTCAATTTATATGGATTTTCTCCCTAAAATTTGATATAAGAAGATATGTATGTTGAGATTTTAACTAAAAATAAATCTCTTTCTTAGGGAAACCTAGGTAAATTTCATTTTAAATTTTTGTTTTACATTAAGATCGTTTGGGACTTATTAAAATAGATTTTATGTATAGACTATCAGTTTCTCTCACATAATCCCCTACTGGATCTCAAAAGGGATATTATTAGTGGATGAAGGATCATGAGTAAAATGTTTAAAGTAAACATGAAAATGGAATGGTTTAAAATTCATGTGATAATATTATTTGTTACAAATCCAATAGATATTGATCACAATATTGGATCTCCATCTATTTTTCAAGGTAAAATGGTGAATAAAATTGAAATATAAACTAATTTTCATAGGTAATAACTAACACAAAAAAACCCTACAATAAATCATAAAGTGTTGAAAATATCATATTATTCAATGGTAATAGTTTAACACTGCAATGCCTATAGTATGGATAAATAGAGATGATTATAATTTTCATAGGAAAGGGGTAAAAATATAATTTTATACTAAAAAAATATTTTTCTTATATATAGATGATATATAAGATAAAAAATGGGTGGTGACTTTTAGTAGAAAGTACAATTAAAAATTTAACTCCTATTTGAAAAAATATGATCTTCCTTATTTCCTTTAATTATTACCATTTCCATGATGAAAATCTAGCATCTAAAAAATAATTATCAAAGTAAAAAAAACAGAGTAAGTGAAACTAAAACTAAGATATTTATAAGTTAAAAACATAACAAAAATAAAACTGAGTAAATAAACTAAAATTTCAGACAGTTAAATGATAAAAAACATGAATTGATAGATTATAATCCAAATACTCATATAAATGATATTATATTACCAGACACATCTAGTCATAAGAAGACTTCACTTTTAAACCAATATAGTGGGTAGATACATAGGCTGCATCTAAGGTATCAGCAATTTTAAAATATGGTAACTTCAATGAATAATCTACTATATATTAAAAAGTTCCATACTAGAAACATATTCAATAAAAAAGTTGGAAACATGTTGCTCTATCCTTGAGCACCTCTACAATCTCCTCTATCTTTAGATACTCTAAGTACCCTAGAGTTTTTCCAAATATATGGTTTAAAAGATACAGTTTCGAAGACCTAGAGGCTTTGTGATCATATAGATTATAAGTATTATATTCCTCATAAGAATCTGATAAATCAAAAATATTGAAAATTGAAAAAATTTAAATGAATACTATGATCTTTAAAATGAAACCCCATAGAAAATTATCTCTTACCATATCATGCTAAAATAAAAACATAATCAAAATTGCTCATTGAAAATAAGATGATGAATAAATTTAACATAATTGGAAAACCATTTGATTCCATCATTTCTCTAAGACATAGTTAAATTTATAAATAATGGTAAAAAAATTAAATAATTATATTTTTATATCTTTAATTTCAGTTACAACTACATCATAAATAGCAATCTATATTCTGATTACCCATATCTATGGAACTTACAAACTAATAAGTTAAGTATTTAAAAATAAATCTTTAATGAAATCTTTAAGTTAACTCAGAAACATTGTAATGTGTATTGTACCCTAGTTTTTTTAAATCAAAATACACATTACTTTGTTTCTGAGCTAACATGAATATTTGGTTAATAATCACAAAAATTAAAAGAAAATTTAAGTAAAGGTAATCTTGACTAGAATTTTTAAAAAAAATCCTTTTATAATATCTGATAAATCTACCCTTGTACATAATATCCATGAAATTAAAATATCACCTTTTAGAAAAATGTGGGGCTGGTAATAATAAATATCGCATATTACTTCCAAATTATTCTCCAATTTATCTAATTTCTAACCATTTTTTATTTTCAAAAAAAAAATAATAGTATTAGAGAAAATATAAATCAATAATAAGTTATATAGTTAAAAAAATAGAGAAATCCCATGTAATTTCAACAAATTTTACCCTTTTGGGATATGTAATGAATTTATTGGATTAAAATTATCTTCTCCCCATATGTTTTTTTTTCTCCATGTAGGATTTAACTCTCCCAAAAGTTATATGAAAAGGGAAAATATTATCCTCTTTTAGGATTAGCATAAATAAAAATAGATTTGGTTATAATAATCAACAGCCAAAAATAACTAAATGATTAAACCTTTTGGAAGTTATCTTCTAATGACAATGGATGATATTATTATATAAAATATAAATCTAGAGAATTTTATAAATAAATTTTATTATCTTGAAAAATAACTATTGAATAGACTTATGTTCTATTATAAAAAAACAATTCCATTATTAATAGTTAATAGGATTTGTATCATGTTTTTTAAAAGGAATAAATCTTATTTATGAGTGAATAGTAGAAAGAAGTATTCAAAAATGAATATATCCTTAAAAAATCCTAATATTATCTATAAAAATCATGAGAGTAAATTAAAAATTTATAAGTGCAGCTTTAAAAAATTTAAGGGTAACATTAAAAATCACTAGTGTAACTTTATATAATGGATGTGTAACTTTATGTCAGAGGAGTTCATTGAATAGAAAAATAAAGTGGTAAAATTGTGCCTTTAGGAATATAAATAAAATTATATTTAGAAAGGTAACATTGAATAGGTGTTGTTCTGAATGAAGTTCAATCTATATGATATAATTGTTTTCTAATAAAATTACAGATTATATATAAATCCTGCATGAAAAGTTTGAAGAAATGGAGAAAAATAATTTTATCCCCCTTTTATCGAAGCATTTTTCAAAGATATATGATAGTAAAATAATAATCATAAATAATGATCATATTTCACTAATCATACATAAATCCAATTTAATATTTTCAAATATTTTCCAAATTAATGGTTTAATAAAAGTATTTATAGGATAATTTTTATTTGTAAAACACATGGGAATAATATATATTTTTTATGATTGAAATGGAAAAGCTGTTAAATATCAATGTGTTTAGATCATGAATGATGTTTTTGATATATATCCAATGTAATAGACCTTATTCTATCATAATGAATCAGACATGAGTGAAAATCAAAAAAAAAATCCATGTGTATGATAATTCCACAATAATTGATCACAAAACATCTAACCACATCATATTTTACATTGTTATGTCTTAAAGAAAATGGTCAATTGATAAAGAGGTGGGATAATTTACCTTTTTAAAAATATTTTTAAAAACTTATCAATGTAAAGTTAATGTTTTTAAAAAAAATATATAATTAAAAAAAATAATTTTTATCTTAGTTTGGATCATAATGATCATACTCAACCATTCACCCCTCTCATGAATTGAGATAGATAACACCAAATATAAAAGACACTCTGAATTTTGAAGGGATATCACAACCCTTAAAAACATCTTTTTTAAACCATGGAAGCACAACCTAATACGAAAAACATTTAGGCACTTGGTGGTTCAACCAAATAACCATTCATTTTCACACGTGGAGTCATAGCCCAAAATATACCATTTAAAGTGGTGGTATAACCCAAACCTACCATTTAACTAGTCAAAGGAACAACCAAATCCCCAACATTTTGTGGTTATAGAATAACATAATTCCTAAAAAAAATTGAGAGTCAAAACCCACTATCCTACCTTTTAATGAGAAGTATATCCCTCAAAAATTATAAAAATAGAAAATAATAGATATAATTAAAACAAAAAAAATCATATAGACAATATATGATCTGAGTGTCAATGCAATAATGGAATATCTAGTAATAAATGATCAACTGGATGTACTTCAGTTGAGAGTAGTAGTTGACCATCATGTATGTTACACTTTTACAGTTCAATATTATATTGTATCACATTTAAATTTATTTGGATCTGTCAAAATCCATATATATTTATTCTATGAAAAGATAAATCAATGCCTAAATCCCATTTCATTTCATCCTTCCTAAAGTTGTATATTATTTCTGTATATAATTTGCATGAAAAAAAATCTCTATGTGGTCACATTAATAATTTGTAATATTAAAAATATGTTATACCGGGAAAACATGTTACAATAATTAATACAGTACCAACAAACAATGTTAATCAACATTAAAGTCCCATGGAAAACTCTCCTAAAGTATGTCAGATAAACTATTCAAATTCCAACCATATTTAATATGATAATCATTTTTCCTTATGAAACCAATGTGAGAGTTCAATCCGTACGATGATAATTTAATCCTATAAAAAATTATTCCAAATAAAATTAATTATTATTGAAATAATTAACAAGTATTTAAAGAACAAATAAATTTAGATAAATAAGTGTAGAAAATATCTAGTAATTAAAAACATATAAGTATATATAAAAAATAATTTTTTGAGCTAAAATATGACAAAGTAATTTTGTGATTTTATGCCATAAGTTGGTTTTAATAAATTTACAAATTTCAACTTATAGTCACCTGATTTTTCTTCTTTATAAACACTTCATTTTTTGGATATGTTCACTACAATTTTTTAATTCTATCACTTAATTTTGGTTCATGGGGTCACATAATGTTTTTCATGTGGTCGTTTCTTTTTTGTTCATTCGATCAGTTCTATGTTTTTTTCAAATTTTAACAGTTATTCACCTCACTCAAGGAGAATTCTAGACATTTTCAAATTTCCACTCAAGGTCATCTCACTCAAGGTCACTTCCATCCATTGTCTAATTTTTACTCAAGGTCACTTTGCCAGTTCATATCACCAGGTCACTTAATATGGTCACTTGACAAGGTCACATGACAAGGTCACTTAATAGGGTAACCTCACAAGGATACTTCACAAGGTGACATGAAAATATCACTTCTAAATTCATTTTATAAGGTCACTCCACAAGGTCACTTCCAAGGTCACTTGATGAGGAAAATTTATAGGGTCATGTCAAATACCAATTTTTATGCCATGCCCATCTGCAATGAGCATACTAATAATAGAACCACAAAATATAAAATACTAACTAATATTATTATTGATTTGTCTTCAATATTAATTAATAATATTGAAATTTTCAAAATATAAATAAATGTATATGATCAAAGAGAAACTAAATAATCATAAATAGTAGAAATGGAAGCAAAATTTTGTTTCATGCGGGAACATGAGACTAAATATTTTCTATAAAATTGAAATTTTCAAAAAGTTATCTTATAATTAATTATACTTACAAAAATGATAATATCTAAATAGATTTATTATTAAAATCTAGTTTGGTGGAATTAGAAATTCCATGTTTTGAAATCTATAGAAGATAATAAAATATTCAATTATCTGATTAAAGATAAGACCCTTTTGGGTTTTCTTGATATTTGACACAAACATAATGTCTAGTTGAATAGACATAAAGTAAAATAAACTTTCAATCATCCCTAGAAATAATTTTTTATGAACTAGTTTCCTGGATTCATCAAGGTCAATTTTATAAGAAGTGCAGACCTAGGTAGTAATACTAGAATCATTGTAAAAACCAAAATGTTTAGGTAAAGATATGATATAAATATATCAATTTAAAATATTCCCTTTCAGACTCTAAGTTATTTGGATGCTAATAAATTAATTGGTTTCACCCCTCATACTCATCTCCAACTTACTTTTCATATGTTCTGAAAAATGTCCTCCAAGTGCTTTTTGGGTTGAGCCAAAAATGATGTCATTAATATAGATTTTTACAGTGATGGTGTCACTAAAATAATATTTATAAAAATATTTGTATCTATCATTACTTTCAAAAAAACATTAATTATAAATCCATATGATTTAGTATACTAGGCTCTCGAGGTTTGTTTAAGTTCATTGAGCACTTTAGTAATCTTATATACATGTTTCAATGAGTTGATATATTAAAACCTAGGAGGTTGTTTAACATAGAATTATTCTTAAACATATAAATTATTTAAGGTACTCTTTTCATCCATTTGAAATAGAGTAAATTTATTGAGATATGTTTAAGGTAAGAGAATACAAATTGACTAGAGCCAAGTTTCTATTGAAAACAATTATTCATAAGTTATGACATTTTCTTGATTATAAACCATAGAAACTAGTCTCTCATCATTTTTTAAAATATTTTTATTTTCATATACATACTTAAAAACAAATACTTGACTCCTGCATCCAGAATATCTTGAGGGTTCTCAACCAAGGTCTAAACATTGGTGTGTTTGAAATGATTAATAAGTTATTGCATAATGATTATCCCACTCCCATCACCTAAGGAATCAACTATGATTGTGATATTAATGCAAGATTCTCACATTTATTTCTTAAATAACATAAAGTTTTATCATTTTTATCTACAACACTAATGATATAATCTTTAGGATGATTACATAAGAATAATTGATTTCAACAAAAAATGGAATATTTATTCCCATCTTTCTAATGATTAATTTCAATTAAGATAACATTTGGTAGTGTATCTTCCTTTGGAATAGTTTCCAATATTTTTATTTCAGACGAAAGATATTTAACATCAGATAATAAAAAGGGAAGATTTTTTAAAATATAATCTATATAATTTTCACAATCCAATCATTTTAATTTCACCTAAGTATCAGTTTCATCAAACATTACATGTACTGTTTATTCTTTGGTATTATTCAATTAGTTGAAAATATGATAAACCTTACTCATAATAGAGTTACCAAGAAATATACCTTTATAATATTTCAGATCAAATTTATATATATTATCATTATTATTCACGATCAATAATTTTCATTTAAAAAAATTTAGTAACTAGTTTTATGATTCCAAGTAGTCAGTGGTTTTAAGGGTTTTTTTCCCAAAACCTAATGAATGTAACATAGAAGTTATGATATAACATGAAGTACTAATGAAAACAAAAAATAATAATTAGAAATTAAATATTAAAATAATAAAGTCTGGGTATCTTTTGAAGGGTTTTATTCCTTCTTAAAACAACATTGTTTTGTTGAGTTCTTGGTGTTGAAAAATTATGAGTAATTCTATGTTCACTGTAAAAAGTTTCTAAAAGAGAATTTACAAAATCTCCACCATGATCACCTCAGACAGTGAAAATTTATAATTTTTTCTCATTTTGAAAAATTTATAAAATATTTTAAATGATGACAGTTCTTCCAGTTTGGGAGCTAAAAAATAAAACCAAGTAAATCTAGTGTAATTATCAACAAAGATAAACACATATTTTTTCCCTTTGATACTTCTTATTTTTGTACGGAAAAACTTTTTATTTTCACTAACTATAAAGGTTTGAAAGTTCATACTACACTAAGGGCTATAAAGTATGACTTATGTTTCTAACTGTGTTAGAATGTTTTATAGGTTTTAGTAGAATTAAAACTATGTCCCAGTATATCACACCTTTTATTTCTTATAAATATTAGTTAATGTCTGAAAATTACCGAATCCTATACTCCTATTCCAAAGTCAATACATATACTCAACCACACTAAGAAAATTTATGTTTTGAAAACTAATATCTTCTATGTCTAAAGTGTGTACATTATCATTCTCATAATCAAATAGTATATTAACTCTTTTAGAACATGTTATGATATATTTATCATTACAAAAGTTTATAGAGTAACCTTAATTTCATAACTATATAAAGATAATGAGTATATTCTTAAGTAATATAACATAAATTATAATATAAATAAATGACTTTCCATGGAAATAAACATTCCCAATATCAATAATTTTTTTAATCTCATTGTCTCTAAATGTCACATTTACACACATTAAATATTATAAATTTTACAAGTTTTACTTTTCTCCTATAATATTTCAAGACTAAATTTTTTTTATGTATGGTTTTTTCATTTATAGATACTCATCCTTCTTTCATAAAATAGAAAATTCAAAAAAAATTAACCAAACGTGACTGGGTCCATTCATGGTATCATGTAAGAATATAATAACCCACATCGTTCCAATCATACAATGTTGTACATCTACGTGATCTTATGATATATAATCCCCATAATTTCTTAATGAATAATCCTTTTTCAAAGAAAAATGTTTTCACCAAATAAATATTATCATATATTTATAAAAAAATATCAATTTTAAGAACAAAATTGTTTAATTGAAAATGTGTCTTTTTTGAAGTAAAAATTATTTCATATGATGTGTGATACGGTTTCATATATCTTATTATATAATTTAATTTCATCAAACTAAAATTTGGTTTAGATAAAAAAATTACGAATACTAAGTTTGGAAATTTTATGGAAATTTTTTTAACAAAAATTTTTTTATCTTTATTAGTTGAAATAAGTTTAGATTTAATATTTAACCAAAAATAAACCACAGAAATTATATCATCAAACTTATATAACATAAAAACATAGTCTTTCATTAACTTATTATTCATATTCTCAATAAAATTAATATATCTAGTTATTTGTTAAAATTATTCAATTTCATTCTTATCTTCTAATAATGTTGTATTATTATCATCACTCGAAGGAAAATAAAAATTATATTCTAAAGATAACTTCTAAAGGGATTCGCTTTTTATATTTCCCATGAATTATTTTTCATTTTGAGAGGCCTCGCTTATTTAATTTCCTTTTGGATATTATAATTGATTATTTTTTGATCTTATTAATTCTTGTACAATCTTGTAGAATGTGTCTCGATATTTTATACTAAAGGAATATAAATTTTGAAAAATCCTTCTTATGATGCTTTTATTTTCTATCATTTTGATTATCTTTATAGAAGTCCTTCTTTTTTATAAATATTCTTCTTTAATCTTACAATTTGATCTCACTCACATTCATTAACATCCAAGAAACTACTATGTAAATGATATTAATAAATCTTTATTTTATATATACTATGATATGTAGCATTAGTTATAAAAGTTAAGGCAATAGATGGTAAAGAAAATACAACTTTATTATATTTATTTTAATTATATATATATTTTTTAATTATAATCTTATATTTCATGAGATTACAAATAAAATCCTTAAGAATAATTTTTTAAAAAATTATTGTGTCTTCAATATAATTCAACTTGTACTTATGTCTTTTTTAAATAATTCTATGATATTTTCAAAAAGATGATCATGATTGATCACTACATCACTAAGTGAATAATGTTTTTTCATGATTTTCATTAACCTCTGATTCATATGAGACACTAATACTCATAGTGAAAAAATAAAATACATGATAATCTATAAGAAACAAGGAACTTATGGTTTCAAAAAATGTAAATATTAAAAAGTGTGTGATCTATATTTCTGTAAATTTTGTTCGTTATATCAAATCATAAAATATGACTGTAGATGTTTTTTGAAATTGAGAAAAAAAATTATTTTTGAACATTTTAATTGACACAAAAGTTTCTCCTCATGATTAAATAGTCATATTTATTTCTATATAAATATTTAATTCTTTCATCATTAGAAAATTATCCAGATTTTTATTGATAATATTAGTCTACATCTTCTCCCACAAGTATTTATAATTAGTACCATCAAATATTAGTGGTTGATTCATATTCAAATTTAAAAATATTATTATTGCAATCCCAAAAATGATATAAAATATATTTTTTTATTCTACACATTAGTATAAGGAAACTAATATAATTATCCATAAACAAAAAGAAAATATAAAAGTATAAAAATAAATTGAGGCCTTCATACCTAGTGTTTTACTAGTATGTTGAAGACATGGAAACTAAAATTGGGGTGGTTACTTTTAGTTTCAGATCTAACTAAATATTTTTCTATAACTTGAGTAAAACTATAAGCATAATGGAAAATAAAATTATGAATTATTAATAATAATAATATTAATATTAAAAAAACTATAAGCATAGTGGAAAATAAAATATTTGAAAGTTAAAAACCATAATTGAAACACAAACAAATAAATCAATAAAATTTTGAAAAATTAAATGAGAAATATTACATAAATTATTTGATAAAAATAAATATACTACCATAAAGAATATTATACTATAGAATAATTATGTTCATGGGTCACTTTTTATAGCAAACCTACTTTTTCATACATTAAAATTACATCATTTTTAAGATAAAAAATATAATAGTGTTACATAACATGGATCCAAATATTTAGTGTCTTGGGAAAATTAGTAAAAAAATAACATTTACATAATAAAACATAAATTAATTTATTTCCTTCTCTTTAGTATAAGTAATCCCTTGAGGATATACATCAAATAAAGGGTGAGCTAAAAGCTTAGTAAAATGATATATAAGAACACGAATCAATATGTCATTGGGAGAGAATAATAATCATAATCATAACATAATCGTAATATCACCATCATTATCATGAGATGAAGCATTAGATAAAGGAATGGAATGCGGTAATGCCTAAAAATGAAACATCATGTCATAGTGGTCAACTACCACACATAGTTGTGAACAATGGTAGCATCATTTTCACACATAACATATGTCAATAATCACAACATCACTATTTTTGGAAAATATATAATTATTTTTATGCATATTGTACCTTTTATAATGGTATAAATCACATTACGCAATGAATTGGAGCTCTACATAATTCTAGGAACACCAGTCACATCATAACATGTACATAATCATTCTTGCCACATAGAATGTATATCAATATCAGATACAAGATAACACATGGAAACGAAATGGGTTTCATAAGTACTTAATATAGAATACATTCATTAATAAACCTTGTTATTCCCAATAGAAAAGGGTAATAAAGTAATTGGTATACGAAAATCTCTAGTGAAGGAGAAACAATCTCAAGAGAAGTAAAACATGTGTTTTTAGAAAGAATACTTATTTTGAAAAAATATTTTAATTTTTCATAAAATCAGATTGGAAGCATGTATATCATAGAAATTAAAATGAAATAACCTTAAAATAAAATTTTATTAATATTAAAATAACATCCATACTAAATTTTTTCAGGAAATATGAATAACCCAATGAAAGGAAATTGGGTTTGTGAATCCCCTTACCTTATGTTTGAATTCATTATTCACTTTAATATCCTGGATAATAGAATTAAATTCCTTAATTAATAAATCCATAACATCTTATAAAAGTATTTTATTCATTATAATTTTATTTAGTCCATTTATGTATATTTTTATGTGTTATAGAGTTCAATTTCATCGATTGGAAGTGTTCATTTTCTTGGTTTTCATGATCGGTTCACTTGTATACATGCATGGAAGATCATGAAAAATGGGGATAATTATCCATAATTGAAATTATATTTTATTATTGAACTTCCATAAGTTTAATTGTTATTATATATTTTTCCATATAGGAGTATGATTCATTAGATAAAATGTTAATGATAATTGTTTAGATTAATTTGGCAGTTTCCGATCACAATGAACATGTTTTATTTTATTATTTAATATAATATATATATATATATATTAGTTCTAGATAAAGAATAAAAAGATATAAAATAAATTTTACAATATTTTTCAACCATTATATTGTTTTTAGGAACATCATTTAAGGTGTATATGCAAATGAAAACCATTCATCCTTGAAGCCGATAAATTAACACCTCACGGATGATGCTTTAATTTTTTGGATAAAAGGGAGAGAATAAGATTATTGATGATATATTAATCCATAAACATAACAAAATTAAAGTATACATAAGATACTGGAGTTATCATTCCACTTTAAAAGGGGATGTTAGGGTAATAGAAAAAAATAATTGAAAACAAATTTAAAGAAAATGAAACGGGGTTTTACCTCTTGAATTCTCCTCCTTGAGAACTTCGTTAGAGAAATTGGTTTTGGTATTTTTCTAAGAAAATAGGATCCTATATGTGGGGGATGGTATTGGGAAGAGTATTGGGAAAAATTATACAATACTCAAGGATTTTGAGTTGGGAGGATAAGAGTTGGTAAGGGATGGCATTTATAGAGGAGGAGTGGGGTGTTTTTGATTATTTTATTCATCACTTTATTATTTTTGGATCAAGATAATAAATAGTTTGTACCATATGACTAATTTTATTACAATAATGAATAATTTTTATATATTTTTGGTTTATATCATCCATATCATCATCTTTGACCCAATAATTCATGCATTTGTTAAATACCTTAAATTACTGTATTTCACTATTCACCAAAAATCAGCTATTTTAGAAAAATCATAAAATTTCACTAGAATCTTTTTTCAAAGATTATATTTCAAAATTGACCTCCATTTTATGAAAATAATTTTATAAATATTATAAATTTAATTTTTAATTAAAATCACCATTTATTCAAAAAATACTGATTTTTAAATTATAACAAATTTTATGACACTTTGAAAAAATAATTAAGGTCCAATAAAATTATATTATATTCATAATAAAAACCATATTTATTTATGAATTAATTTTATGAAAATAAATTTTCTTTTAAATCATTATATTAATTATAAAATTTTAATTAAATATTTATGACTTATAAAAATAAAAACACTTAATTTATCATTTCTAAAACATTTATTTACTTATACTATGATATAATTATATCATATTATCATTTATAAAATACTTAAATTATATTTATACTTTTATATATGATGTTACTATTCTATTGTATGGATTACTATTCCAAATAGTTACATTACTACTCTAAATGTCAAGTTACTATTTCATTGGTATAGGTTACATAACATAAATAAATACCTCTTATTTCATTAATTATTCATTTATAAATTTGTAATTGTGTTCTCTATGTGATTTTATATGATTTTTACTCTATAGAATAATTATAAGAATGTATTTTTCGTTTATAAAATTCTGGGTCATTGCATTCTTCCCACCTTATGAAATTTCTCTGTCAAAATTTCATTTTAAAAAAATAAGTGATGGTATTTATCCTCCATTTCTTACCCCAGTTACCATGTTTCCCCCTCATAAAAATGGTTCTACCATAGTATTTTGACCATGGGAGTAGTCTTGTTACATAGAACTGTATCTATATAGTCCAAGATCATCACTATATTATCCTCGTAAGAGAGATCATTTTCCAAATGTAACACCTCTAGATTCAATTCACGTGACGAATCTGGTATGTACTTCCTCAATAAGGATAAAAAAAAATACATCATGTACTAGAGACATGGTAGTTGGATGTTCCGGTATATAGGTCACAGTTCTAACATGATCAAGAATCTCGAACTGTTTGATGTACCTAATACGCACCTTTACTTTCATCCCAAATCTCATGATCCTCTTATATAGAGATATGTGGAAGAATATAATGTCTCCCACCTCAAACATTAATTCCCATTGATGACTGTTTTCATAGATCGTATATCGAATTTAGGTTGTCATGATGAGCTACTAATTGATTTTTACCTTTTCCACCATTAATTCAACCATTTCAAGTTCTAATATGTTACATTCACTGAATCCATCCATGAATTCTGGTGTTATGCATATTTTAGCATAAATGGATTGATATAGAGACATTTAGATGCTTGAGTGGAAACTAATGTTTTAAGATAACTTGTATAGAGGAATATATTAGTCCCATACACCTTTAAATTCTATATAACATGCTCTCAAAATGTCTTCTATTGTTTTAATATTCTACTCATATTGGCCATCATTTTGAGGATGATAATCAGTACAGAAGTTTATCTCAGTTTTTAGATCATGTTAGGTACTTTTCCATAACATTGAAGTAAATCTCGTATCTCGATCAGATACAATTGATAGTGGTAATCGATATATACTCACCACTTCTCTGATGTATATCCATTCAAGTTTATCTAGTGAGAACTCCTCTTAAATTACAATAAAGTGAGTTTTTTTGTAATATGATCCACAACAACCCATATATCATTATTTCCTATAGATGTCTTTTAAATTCCAATGACAAAGTCCATGGTGATGTTTTCCCATTTTCATGTAGGTGTGGGTAATGGTTGGTTCATCCCTTTATACTTTTTCCTTTCAATCTTCACTTACTATCATACTAGACACTTTTATGTATACTTATCAATCTACTTCTTCATTACCACAAATCGATCTCTTGGATATCTCAATACATCTTTGTGTACCCTGAATGAATAGGGAAGGTTGAGCTTTGTGCATTATTTAAAAGCTCTTTCTATATCTCTAGATTGGATGGTATGCATAGTCATAACTAAAATCTCACAACTCCTTTCCCATCCATTTTGAACTCTGTCTATTTCCTATTTCTAATATCTTCTACCTTTTTTTATTTTTCTTATCATTTCATTAACAATCCATTATTTTCTATATGGGGTATGGTTTAGAAATATGTTGAGAAATATTGATGGTGTTCCTTTTTTAATGGTTCCTATTTCCATCGATTAAAGGTCTAAGAATATTGGATCCATCTAAATTCTCATCATTGATAAAGTGGAAGGATCCTTTCTACATAAATCATCCACCAGCTTATTTTATTTACCAGGATGTTAGTGGATTGATCACTAATAATTCTTGATGTGCTCTAACCATTTTCACTGGTTTATATTATGATCCTTTTGTGTGAAAACATATTTGAAGCTCATAGGATTTGTGTATATCTCACACTTCTCTCCATAGAGATAATGCTGCCAAATTTTAAACATGAAGATCATAGTAGCCAACTTCACATCATGTGTAGGATATTTTTTCTCATTAATTTTCAACTACCTTGAGGAATAGGCTATCATTTTATAATTTTTTATTAGTGCATAGCCTAATACCTTCTTTTAAGCATCATTGTATACCAGAATTATTTACCCACTTATCATAAGTGTGAGTACTAGTGTAGTGGTAAGCCTTGTTTTTATCTATTTTAATCATTATTCACATTCACTTGTCTAAAAAAACATTTCTCCATTTCGAGTTAGCTTGGTTTGTGAGTTTATAATCATGAGATGTTATGCACAATTTTTGGTAATACCCAGTCAGACCAAGGAAACTATATATATCCATTAAAAATGTTGGAATGGGCTACTCTACGATTGTATTTATCTTGGGAAGGTCAACAGATATTAAATATCTTAAGATTACATGCCCCATGAATGATACTTCCTCCATAGAGTACTTACATTTACTATACTTTTCATAAATTTTTTTACCTTCACAAATTATTTATCATAGTATTCAAATTCTCTTTATGTTACCCCTTTCTCTTAGAGTATATCAAAATATCATCAATAAATATTACTGAATATTTTTGGAGGTATTATATAATGACTTTATTCATTAAGTCTATGAATATTTCAGAATCATTAGTGAGTCTAAAAGGTATTGCTATAAACTCAGTGTTTATACCTCATTCAAGAGGAAGTCTTGGGAATAATTTCCTTCCTCACCTTTAATTAGTGAAATCCTGACCGAATATCCACTTCAGATAAAGACGTGTCCCTATACAATTGATCTAACAAGTCATATATTCATAGAAGTGGAAATTTAATTTTTATCATTATTTTATTAATATTTCGATAATAAATTTAGAGGCACATTTATCAATCCTTATTCTTGACTAAGAGGACAGGTTCACCCCATGGTGAAGCACTCAGGTGTATAAAACTTTTGTCCAGATTATCTTATTACTAATTCTTTAATTGGTCCAACTCAATGGTGGTCATTCTATAAGTTTTACATGATATGGGAAGATATCCAAGAATAAGTTCAATTGAGAACTGAATGCCTCGGTAAAGAGGAAGCCCAGGAAATTCTTTAGTGAACAAATAACTGTATTCCCTTACAATAGGAATGTCGTCAAGCATGATTCACTCATTTGTCTCAATAATTTGAGCTAAATATTCTTGCCCATAAGGAAATAATATCCACACATGAGAATATACTTTCAAATAGGATTAATCATCATCCTTACACTTATACAGAATTGGAGGATTCCTCAAGAAGTGGAGACTGATCTTTTTTTCCTGATAGTTGATGTTGGATTTATATAAAGATAGTCAATCCATGTCTAGTACATCATCAAACTCCACCAAAGGAAGTAAGGAGATATTTTCTAGGAGGTTCAGTCCACAAACATTAATCAAGGAGGAGTTATATACTTTGGATATAATAATTTTCCCATTTTTGTTCTCATTGATAACTCGGCCTCCATATTTTGAGGTGGTGTCTGAATAGTTATACTATACTAGAAAGATATGGATGAATTTATTGAACTGGAATAAAAAATTATGTTCTCTATTGTTGGATGAATAACCATCTTACATATCCCCAAATCATTTTCGGGATCTACCTTAGCAGTAGTGATGGCATATGCTTTCCCTTGCTCATTTGTCTTTGGTGGCTTCTAATGTTGAATACCCTTGAGGACTCAGTGTTTAGTACACTAGAATCAATAGTGACCTTGGTACATATAGTTGGAGCATTGAACAGTAGGTGGGGTTCTCATTTCTTCCAATCACATTATCTAGCTTTCTCATGTCTCTTTGACATTCATGAGACTATTGGACATCTCTCTCACACATGAAGCATTTCCTCATCCATTTGAGGCAATTTATATTATGCTTTTTCCCACATTTTTTACATGTGATTCATTGATTTTTCTTTCAACCTTCATCATTATACCCCCTAGCTTGAAACTCTATATTTCATTTCTTATCTCCATAATCATGGGATCATTCTCCAAATATCATCTTTATTTTTATAGAATATCAAAAAACATATTCATAACTCCCAAGTTTTATATTTATAGAGACTTTCATAGGTGTAGTTTCAAACCATACAAGAATATATCTATTTTTCTATCCATTTTTATAAAAAAAACATGTCGCATACCTTGAAATCCTTGTGATATTTTCTTTCTAAGTCGTGACAGATTCACCTTTCTTTCACTTACTCTATATAAATTCTCTCTCCATATTTGTATAAATATTTTTATGGATGTAATTTTTAGTAATTATTTTCATAAATTATTCCCACTCCATCTCTTCAATTTCATCCTTCAGTGTGGTGTTCTTAATCAATTCCCACTATTAATTAGCTTCTCCATATTATTAATAGATATATAGAGTCACCTTCTCCATCATAGAATATTGAGGCATAGAAAATATATTCTCCATTGAGTTGAACTAATTTTCAGAAACTAGTGGATGAGAAGATCCACTAAAATTCAGTGGCCATTGATGCATAAAAGACTCGATATTTGGTTTCTTTTTATTAGATGAAATAGGATGTTCCACATTATTCAAGTTATTGTTAATAGCCTAAGACATCTAGGTAAGAATTTCCATGAAATTTTTAACTCCACATATCAAGGCCTTTGGTATGTTGTTTGGGAAATCACATAATTTCCCTTAAAATGGTTCATTGACTTCGTTTTTCCTAGTTCCCACATTTTTCAAAAGTAGAAAAGGTTTGAACAGAACATAATTCAATATTTCATGAGTAAATAAATTATTTTTTTGTAAAATTAACTCTAAAGTCATATCCTGTGGAATCAAAATGTATATAATTATTATAAAACAATGATTTTTGGGTACTTATATATACTTATTCTTATACTAATGGTTTTCACTAATGTTCTCTAATAATAATTCCCAAATTAACTAAACCATGCAATTATACCAACTATAGCAGCCCTTATTTTTATTACATTTCTATTGCATTATTTTAAAAATAAAAAATATAATAGTGTTACGTGACAAGGATTCAAATGTTTAGTGTATTGGGAAAATAATTACCAAGAATAAAAATTTTTTAAATTTTTTCTTATTTAAATTCTTAGTGGTCCTCGTGTTCACCTTACTATAAGAATTCACTTGATCATATACATCAAATAAAGGGTAATCTAAAAGCCTAGTAAGAGGATAGATAAAAAATGAATCAATATACTATGGGGTAAGAATAATCATCTTTATAATAACATAAAAAAAGGATCATCATCATAATAATGAGAAGAATCATTAGATAAATTCCTGGAATTTTGAAATGCATAAAAATGAAACATCATCTCTTAGTGGTCAAATACCACACATAGTTGTGAACAAATCTATAATCATGTTCATTCATAACATAAGTTCATAATAATTAGATAATCATTGTGAAAAAATATAACATCATTTTCATTCATATTACACCATATCTCATGAGATACATCACATTAACCAATAAATTTTAGTGCTATAAAATTCTGGTCACACCTGTCACATCATAACATTTACATAATCACGCTTGCCATATAGAACCTATATCAATATTAGAAATAACCCATGGAAAGGAAATAGGTTAAATTAGAATTTAATAAATCATATATTAATGAATAAACATTGTTATTTCCAAAATTAAAATTTTAATAACATACAGGGTATAAGAATCATCAATATCGAATGGAAGAGAAACAATCTCAAGAGAATTAAAACATTTGTTTTTAGAAATAAGAGTTATTTTGATAAAATATTTTCATTTTTAAGAAAATAATAATGAAATAATATATATCCCATAAATAAAAATTAATGGAAAATGAAATTAAATTTTAGGAATATTAAAATAACATCCACACTGAAATTTGGAATGAAATGGAAAAAACCTAAAGAATAAAAATTGGGTTCAAGAATCCCATTACCTTAAGTTTGAATGGTTTATTCACTTCAGTATCTGGGATAATCAAATTAGATTCAATAATTAATAAATAAAAACCCCATTATACCTTTATTTGATTCATCATTATTTTATTATGTTCTATTATGAAAATTTTTGATAAGTTAGAGAGTTAAATTTCATCATTCAGTAGTGTTCCTTTTCTTGATTTTTAGGATCAGTTCACTTGTATACACAAATTGAAGATCATGTAAAATGGGTATAATTATACCTAATTGAAATTATATTTAATTAGTGAACTTATATAATTATAATTGGTCTTATATATTATTTTCCCATATATGAGTATTAATCATTAGATAATATGTTAATGGTAATCGTTTAGATTTATTTGGTGGTTTTTTATCACAACGAACTCATTTTGTTCTATTATTTAATATTATATATATAAGTTTGATATATAACAAAAACAAAGTTCTAAAAAAAATTAAAATCTATTTAAACCATTATAATTTTTTTAAGACCATCCTTGAAGGTGGTAAATTAAAATGAAAACTTTTTGTCCTTGAATGCGATAAATTAACATCCCAAGAAGGAAGCTTTAATTTTTAGAATAAAAGGGAGAGAAGAAGAGGATAGATGATGGATTATTCCATTATCATTAAAAAATTACAGTATATATATGATACTGGAGTTATCATGCCACTTTTACATGGGTAGGTGAGTATAAAATAAAATACAATAAATTGTAATGAAATTAAAAGAAAATGAAAGAGGGTTTGACCTTTTGAATTATCATCCTTGAAAACCTCGTTAAGGAAATTGGTTTTAAAGTTTTGTTGAGACCAAAGGATCTTGTACTTTGGAAATTTGATTCTTAAAAGTACTAAGTAGAAATTGGAAAATATTTAAGGCTTATATTTTTTAGGAGAAGAGGTGTTGAGAGGTGGTGAGATGTGGTATTTAAAGAGAGAAGAGGGGTGTTTTTTATTATTTTACTCATTAGTTTACTATTTTGTCAAAAGATAATGAATTATTTGAACCTTATCACTAAATATATAAAAATAATTAATCATTGATTGATATTTTTGGCATACATTATCCATACATCATCTGTGACTGAATAGTTCATGTATTTGTTAAATATCATAAATTATTGTATTTCACTATTCACAAAAAATTCAACTACTTTAGAAAAAATCCCAAAAATTTAACATTACAGTTTTTTTATGTATACATTTAAAAAGGGAACTCTATTTTCTGAAAATAATTTTATAAGTATGATAAAATCAATTTTTAATTAAAATCATCATTTATTTGAAAAATATCGATTTTAAAATTAAAACTAATTTTATGACACATTGAAAAACTAGTTATGGTCTCATAAAATTATATTATAATCAGAAGATAGAAAATATTAATTTATGAATAAATTTTATGAAAATAAATTTTCATATTAATCAATATATAAATTATAAAATTCTAATTAAATATTTATGACATTCAAAAATACTAAAACTTAATATATCATTTCTAAAACATTTATTTTATTATACTATGATTTAATTATATCATATTATCATTTATAATATACCTGAATTTTATTTATACTTTTATAGATGAGGTTACTATTCTATTGGTTGCATTACTATTTAGAATGGTCACATTTTTATTCTAAAGTTCAAGTTACAATTCCATTTATATGGGGTCATAAACATCAATAAATACCACTTATTTCATTCATTCATCATTTATAAAGATTGTATTGTGTTCTCTATGTAATTTTATGTGATTTATACTATATAGAATAATTATAATAAGGTATTTTCCATTGATAAAATTATGGTTTTTTGTACTTTTAAACTAAAATGGCATTGGATCAGTGTACTAAATCCAAGGTATCAAAAACTTCCAAATACGGAACTTCTTTAACTAATTTGTAGATATTAGAAAGTTCTACAGCATGAACCCCTTTGAAAAAATCAATTATAATTATTTTCTCTATCCATGAGAACCTCTTTAATATTCTCGATCAACGATAATTTTAATTACTCCAGATTTATTAAACTTCATCACTTGAAAGATACATTTTATAAGCAATGAAAACTATTCAATCACAGTGATCCAAAATAGTAGATTCCTCACTAGAATTTCATCTATCATAGAAATTATATTACGAATAACAATAAAATTAAATTAAATTATTTCAAATGAAACCTCTCTAAATGATATCTATTAAGAAATAGAAATAAAATAAAAATACAATCACACTCTATTACAAAAACGATATAATACATATATTCAATATAATTTCCAAAATTATAGGATCTTATTATATCTCAAGCCTCGATTGAAATTATAGACAATGTAATAACAATATTAAATAGAAATATTTAGAGAAATTCAAGTTCAATTATAACAAAATTAGAAGAATACACCCATCATTCAATTAGAAGGATCTATCTTCAAATGAAATGGTTTAGAACAACATAACAAAGTTCCATATATTAAATGATTATCTTTATTTCAACATCCAAAGTTAATTATTCACAAATAGAATATAAAATTTTTAAGTTAGCTCAAAATAAAAGTAAGTTATATAAATATTTTCAAAAATATTGATAAGAATATTCATTTAACTCAACACCCACATACCATAGAATTGTAATGATTAGATCACACCAGGATGGCCAATCCCAAGGAAAAACAACATAAGACAACTGGTTTTCAAAAACAAATTATGTCTGCAAACTAAGGAACATATGGTCGTAGCATCAGAGATTGTGCCATAATGTCTAATATTTTTGTAAATACACAGTAAAATTATTATTTTTCACTATTATGATTCGACTCTCCCCTACCACTACTCCCTCAACCCAATCTTCAAACATTCCAAAATACTACCAACTAGTTTCAAATAAAGTGGTACCACTTCCTAGTCATGATTTAATTAATTTCCACACATCCTTACACCAAATTAAACTAAATTTTTATCTCATTTCACAACATCCACCCTGAAACCACTCCATACCTTCTCGAGACAATACCACCTTTCCTAACCACCAAAAAAATACTTTAAAACCTTTCTCTAAACCTTTCTTAATCTTTTATATGTCACCATTTTATGAATTTAAAATGTAAAACTTCTAAAAAAATAGAAACAAAAAAATTATAAGAATTGTTCTAAGCTCGTAACCAAAGGTAATAAAAATTTAAAAACAAGACAGCATACCCCACCATTCAATCCCTCACTAAGACACTTACTGAGGTATTTATTTGGTCCATCATAATCCTAATCACCCAAAAAAATCTAAAACAAAAAATAAACCCTATACTCTTCTTCAAGTGAGGACTCATTCCATAAATGAAACCACTATTCCCTCTATTTCATTATCCGCAAACAATAGAGTGGATTTTTAAACTAAAAATGTATCTAATTTAGACTAACAAGACTCTTGATATTTAGATAATAAACTAAATTGATATGGATGAGATGGTTATGGAATTATTTAGGAATATATATTTAGATAACTCTATCCAGGTACTAGAGGAGGCATGTAGGGTGATGAATTTGCAAATCTTATAAAACATTGAGTTAACAATCGAGAAAATTATTTTTTTAAAAGGCATAAAATATTGGATCTTTTCCTTGGAAGAATTTGGAGTTGAGATTGGAATTTATAGTCTTAAATTAGTGAGGAAAATGCAGTACTCCTAGCTTATATTTCATTTTATCAAATTTATGGATAATCAGTGGTGGATAGTGATAATATATAACCTAGTTAGAAAAAAAATCATGCCAAGATCACTCAGTTTAAAAGTGAACTATTGATAACTACCCATAGATACATCAGTCATGCTTTGATAGACAAGGGTGATTCCTAAGACTTGAGGATCCAACTAAACGTTCTTTTTCACACTACCCTTTTTAGTTAAGATCTTGACATTAACATGGACTATAAATTTTCCTCATAATTTAATGGAAATTGAAAAAGGAAAAGGGTACCATAATGGGTGGAAACTCCATTTCCCATTTATAATAACACTTGGGTGTGTTTAAGTAATTTTTTCCCCTCAACTCATTAGGGGAGCTACAAATGATTGATGAGCCACTTTTGGTGCAAATGGAGTAATTAAAAAAATATGGAAATATTTATAAATTTTATAAAGTGTTTTTTACTTTTATATAGGTTAGGTTTTCCACTTAATGACATTCACATGATACATCTCATTCCTGATTAGCTCCTGTATAGTGAGTATCACCACTTGCTACCCCAACAGAAGAACCAATATCCTACATTACTATAGATGAGTGAAATTGGTATTCTAGGGGTTATTTATTGTATGTCATTGAGTTAAACAAAGGATATTAATTTTTTTCACTTTCCATTTTGGCTACATTACTGCTTTCAGTTGTACATCAGATTCTAAACACCCAAATTCTCCTATACAAAAGTTATACCAAGGGTTTTCATTGAGGTTCATGATTACTCTACAGTATCATGCTTCTCTGTTATCTTCTACCATTATACATATCGTCCATCCTCCAACCTTGTGTTATTTTATATCTTAATGGTTACCTGCACCAATTAGATCCATTACCCATGAGATACATGACATTCCAAATGATTTCTCCACCTATCACCTACTATATACAAATACCTAGAAGAAGGGAAATAAAATTTGACCAATCCCCCTCTGGAAATTCCATTTATTCTTCGAAAATTTAAAAATAAAGACTCTATCTCAATCAGGGAGATGATAAATGAAGAATATAGTTAACATTCCTAGACTCTTACCATAGACCAATCCACAAAAACACAATATTTGAGAAATTAGTCATAGATTTAAATATTGAGTATCGTAGAAGTTATACCATCAATATTACACCCACTATAGATATATAGATTAGAGATCTTATAGTATATCCAATAAAAACTCAGATTATTGATGCTAAAAAATATATAATTCATTATCCGCTATAGAGCCTCAAGAACCCATTACCAAAAAGGTAATATCACCAATCCTTTTGGATTTTGATATAATTATTTCCAAGTTGATCACCCATCTCAAAAGAATGTATCCTTTACCTTGGAATACATTATAAAATTAATAGTCACACATGAGGTGGTTACTATTATGAACATCCCTCTAATGTTGTTACCCCCAATGGGTTATTAAGGATTTATAATGAAAATTATCTTAATAATTTATTGTACCACTAAAGAATGGAATATTTTTATTCTATGATTGGTCTCATGAATAATATGTATTAACCCCACTAATATTTTTTGGTTTATTATTATCATAAAAAATTAAATGAAAAAAATTGATGGAATAATATTTAAAATAAAGAATGTAAATATGACATAAAAAATTAACTGACAAAGAATCAAATAATAAATTTCAAATAATGGTTCAAGAAAATTAAAATTCATCTTTAATTCTTAAATTAGTAAAACAAATTGTCTACAAGATAATTTTAATATTAATATATTCTTTATTGTAAATTTCATTAATTCGACATAAATTCAATTAAATATTTTTATTAGAGAAGTAAAGAAACTTCAACACATTATATTCAATATTTTTAGAAAATAAAATTTACAAGATATTTTTAATAGATTAATTTAATTAACTAATTTAATTTCTTCTTTTAATAATTCATTTGGTTGAAAATTTATTATGGAATGAAATAAAAATTCATGTATCAATATAATTTCTAATAAAAATGACTATTCATGAAGAAATTTGACATAAACAATTAAGCACCAATCCTTCTACATTAGGTATCTAACTCTTAAAGAACCTGTCCACTTATCATTGATAAAAACTCAAGCATATTTGAAATATCATATTTTGAACTTATTTAAGGGAATAAATAATTATAATAAAAGTAAATAAAGTAAATAGAAAATAAATAAATTGAATTAATTTATAAAATAAACAAATTTATACTTAAGGATGCAAACAAATACCAAAAAACAAATAGAATTCAGAACAAGTTCCAAAATTATCCTAAAACTTGACTAACAACTATTATTTATATACCTTATATTCCTCACAGTGTAATATGACTTATCCAAGCATAAAGAAATGTTACTCATTTCAAAATCCTATTTCCTCTTCTTGGGTAGCGTTATCATGGTGTAAGAGATAACATTGTAGAATCATATGTATTCCTTCCCCCTTTCAAGTCAAAAATATATAAGATATCATTGTGTATTATATCATCTAATTTTGATATGATCTTGAATTTCCTCATCTATTTTATTGTTTGATGATGTGAATGGGGTAAATAAATGTGACAATATTCTTTTTTATTTGAATATCTCTCTTTCACCATTCTCTTCGGGTAAAATAGTAGGTGACTACAATATGATCATATATTTCTCAAAAAAAATCAATGTTTTCTTATGAAATCTCTATAACATGAGGACAACCATCATAACAAAATGTAATTTCTAGGATTAATTCTAGTAATATTATATTGAATTGATTTTAACCTTTACATGAACCATATTCTATATCCAAGACATGCCCACATCAAATAAAGATTATTTCATGGTGTTGTCTAATTCTATGGAATCACCTCTACCCATCCAAAATCACTATCATTTTTCCCTATATTGTATCTATTTCTATCAATATGGGATGCACCATCATGGTTCTGGTTGTGGAATAGGTGTTAATTTGCACATGAGAAGGTTGTATAGTATATTTTCCAAATATTTTTGTTATTTATAATGTTACTTGATGTGGAATAAGGGATTGTGGTTTTATATATTCTTATGTAATATTATTTATATTTTTCTTTATTATGATGATATGTGGGGAAAGTTGTTGTGTCATGATAGATCCTTGATTAATATCATTATCACAATAATAACATGATTGTTTCTTGATCTTCCTCTAGTTCTTAAATAATCATATATGGTTTAAGTGCTCTCACCATGAAGTTCCTTTTTGTGGCATGAATTCTCTACATAACTCTAAAATCCTCCAATATGTTCTAAATGTAAATATCTCACTCTATACTTTCAAAAATAATTGAAATTTAAACAAATTGGGTATTATTAAGTCAATTTTTTAGTGATAAAACATATTGAAAGAATATTCACAAATAAGATTAATCAAATTCCCCCACAATTGAGATGTTTCTTAGCCTTATGAAAAACATATCAACAAATATTCCAATAGGAAAAACCTCCAAAAATAGAGAAAAAACCCAAAAAATCAATAAAATAATGTATTAAATAAAAATAATCAAATTAAAATTTACTCAACCTCCCTAGGTAACTGATATATTAATCCATATTTTATTTTATTATTATTTCTAAAATATTCCTTATACATCTATTACCATGTTGCGATCTATATTCCAATAAAATAATTACTCAAAACTCATTGATAATGTAAAATTGATGTGATGATCATTCTTAAGTGAATGAAATATATGCATAGCTTTAAAAAATATTCCAACCTCCACTTTAGAGAAAACAAATCACACAAATTAAGTTAGTTTTTTAAATAACATTCAAAGGTCTCTAAGTTCTAAGGTTTGTATTTTATGATATATTATCATAAAATTATAGACAGAATTAGAGTTATAAATTCTTAAAAATAGAGAATGATATTATATTTAATGGTAACGAAAATAATTGTCATTATTCTCTCCTTCCAAAGACATAAGTTCTCTTAAATTGTATACTTTATTTAAGGATTCTCTTATTTAATATTCAAACACAATTAAATGATTTTTATTCTCCGATATTTTATCTTATTACTTCTTGAAATTTAAAATAGGAAAGTAAAAAATTTTACACCAATAAAAACCTTTATTTGATCTCATTATTACACTAATTGTAATAGTTTTATCAAGATAAAAATTAAATTATGGGTGGTCAATAATATGTACAAGACACAATCCATTATTTCAGTTTCTCTTAAAAATATTAGAGTAATTAATTATTTACAATTTAAAATATCTTTGAATCAAATTCATAGTTACCAATGAAAATTTAAATCCACCCTTAAATATAATTCTCCCCCAGAATTAAGCATCTCAACAGTATCCCTCATGAATCTCAAAATAAAATCATAGAATTATTCCATAGATTATAGGGTGGGAAGGATAATTCATATTCTAATATAGATTCTCTATAAATAAATTTCATAGATTCTATAGTATTTAAAAGTGGTTAAATTTATAGTAGGTCCTAAGGTAATAAATCTTAAAAAGATATCCTCAATTATATATATGTGTTTTAAAAAATATCCAGGCTTTGAAAATGATTTAAGTGAAATTTCTAGTAGTGATGCATGTCATGAGTTGTCTCAAGAAATAGGAAATAAGAAATAATATGTAAAAAAGTAGTACAACTCCTCTCAATAATACTAACAATAAAATATTATACAATCACTCATAAAATTAATGTAAAGTAATTATTTAACAAATAACTACCTTAAAAATCAAAATCAGAGGTGAAAATAGATTCCGTAATCATGTTATATTTCAAACACAAAAGTAAATAATAGTTTATTTTCAATAAGTTACACTTAAAAAATTCATTTTTATTTCCATTGTTATTATCAATTTATCATGTCAAATGGATGTTCCCTATGAAAAATATCTCCTAGTATAATGAGTTCATGAAAAAATTCCAGTGGGTCAAATGAATCCTCCCCAAAATATAATATTAAGTAGTTCTAGTATTTTTTAATATCAAGGTTGAGGGAGATATTTATATTATAATCATGAAATTCCAAATAAAAAATAGACTAAAAACAAATTATAAATATAGTAATATCCTAGCTTAATAAAATAATTTTCCTGATTAGTGGATAAAATTGATTGTAATGAAATCTCATGCATTTATGGAGTAAATTTAATGTTGGGGCCTAAAATAAGAGTTCAATTCATGAAAACCCATTACTAAAAATAAAAGTATAACCTAATTTAACAAATAAAATATTCTACACAAAATAAAATATATATACATTATGTTAATGTGTTAGATAAAGTATATGTATGTGACTCTGAGAGGTAAAGTATGAAAAACAATTAACAAAATATGCCACCATCACAAAAATGGGAGAGATGAGAATAATATGAATATGAGTTTTCATCCTAGGTCTCCCTATTAATCTCATCCTTCTCTAGGACTATGGTATTGGATAAAATGAAATCCTTAAGAAACTATTCCCACCATTCCTGAATCTCCCCAACCACTTTTGGAATACTCCCCTTCACAATCGATGTATGTAATATTAATGGTGTATTAAGATGAATATGGGATATATTACAAACCACCTCTATAGTTTCTAGTATACTAGAACTAGAATCTAGGGAAGGTTTCAATTTATACTTAAAAGGTTTAAATAGATCAAAACTCTGAGTGGATGATATTGTTTTCTTTATGATAAGTGGACCCTGAAAATCCTCACCGGGTGAAAAATTTTCAAATCCCTGGCCATCTAAAATTTGATTTTATCTATGAATAATAATAATAGTAATGATTTCAATACTAGAAATAGTATAGGGGGTTAAAAAGGAAGTCTTAAAATGGTGGTTGGGTCAATTGGATAAATTAGTGCATACTCAGTATATCGAGCTAGGGTATTCCTAATAAAGAAGGAAAGTATGGTGTAAGAAACTTTGTCGATAAATGGAACCACCTTCTGAGTCTCAATCATTATGCTCTCTCCATTTATCTAGGCCTCCATCTGAAAATCTCTTCAGTCGTATGTATCTTTTGGGAATCCTAGTATCACATATAGAGTAAGCCTAAATGGGTTTGGCTATTTCTAATAGGTATGCTCTATCACTTCTAGTTTTATAGGGATAATTCATAAAGATTTATGAGACAGAATAAAATAAGTAGTGGTGATATACCAATAGTTTCCCATGATATTTTAGTGGATGGGATAGCGGTGATATAGTGGGGAAGTGGATTAAAAAATAGAAATTCTAAAAAAATGGAATATAGTGTGTTGGATCCTAATGATATACTTAAAGTAGTTCAACTTATTCTAGAGAATTATTGGTGGTGGTGATTGATCATATGTTGTTACTAGCTATCCTCTAGGTGTTAGTGATGATCAAGATGTTAATATATACGTTGATAATCCCTCAGCATCCTCCTCCTCCTCGATGAGATAGGCATACTCCTCTTCTTACATATATCTATTTATTTATTTATTTAGTAAGGTAATTAGGGCCAATAACAGGAGGTTAATAAGTGTATTCTTACCGAATAAGGCTGGGGGAAATGATGAGTCAATAACCCCCAAATGGTTAATTAAATTTGTGAGTAAATTTCCTTTTATAATATAACATTGGAGATTCTTTAGTTTTTCCTCGTAATATAGTTAAAAATTTTGGTACATGTTGATACCTAGACACTATCTAGATATGTTATAAAGAATCAAAACATCAAATTGGTTCACTGATCCATTTGAATCTCAATTGGAAAACCATGCATGGGTGATAGCCATATGAGTGATCTTGGTTTTAGTGAAATCATGCATACATAATGGGATAGTCATAGTATTCTTCCATTATTGATGTGATATGTTCTTATTAGGATTTAACATAATATTTTCTTAGGCTACTTCTTAAGGATATAGATAATCAATCCTACTTTAGTATCCTCCAAATAAGGGATCTAATATAAATAGACTATTTGAAATTTCATATTCTCTGATGTCAGCCCAATGTAGATAATAACTCCAATATGAGATACCTATAAACCTCTTCACTAATATGAATGTTATTATTTAAATTCAGGGATCAGAATTCCTCTAAAACTTTCACACACATATTCATTTGATAAATAATTTTCATATCAAGTTTCTTTTTTCAATGAATGATCTTCATCTAAAATCCTCCAAACCTTTATATTTGTGTTGGATAAATGAATTGGAATAATTGATATAGGTGATAATAAGATTAATCCCCAATCAGATGTGACCAAGTAATTTTTTGGTTATATTTTATTGGGGTAGGTTATGGGGATAAGGAATGTCTAGGTGAAGGTCTTGGGGAAGGATTGGGTGGTGGTATAGGATGATTGGCCTTTTTAATTTTTACTGTGTCTCCTATGTATCTTCTTGGAAATTTGTGATGGTTGGAATGTGGAATTGGACTTTATGTTTATGGTTTCTTTAAGCCATATAGGAATAGATAGAGGGTATTTAAGGTTAAATGGGGGGTATATATGTGTTTTAGAGATTGTTTCAAACTACAAATTTGGTTCAAATGGGTTTCGGGCTATTTGGGGATATTAGTTAGGAATGGATAAAATGGGTGGGATAAAATGGGTATTGATAGGTATATAAATAACATGATAATGGACAAATAAGGTCTACCCTGACATTAAAATATGATTAAAATGAAATTTAGTGGAAAGAAGCATCAGTTGAAAGAATATTGACAGATGGGTATATGAAAAGTCATGATGCGGTTTAGGTTTTGGTGCTAATAATTTATAAGATTTAAATTCATCATGTCATGACCCTAATCTTTTCATCATGGTATTTTTAATACTATAACCATGGGATTCTAAAAATTTATTCTTTAAGAGTCACTGAACCATGTGAAAAACTATTACAACACAGACATATAAGAATTATTCACAAATGATATATTTTTAGTGAGATCAAGATTTAAACCCTAAAAATTATGTATTCCTTATATTTTAGGAACTTAAAACATTATTACATAAGGAATTTCTACCATTCTATTAAAAAATTCGCTTCCATATAATATCTCACTGGGTTGGATTATGATGTGATTCCCACCATATGAAACCTATGTTTTTCATTATTTACAGATCTATACTCTATTAATGTGATGAATTTAGATATGTTGTTAAACTACTTCCTTAGATAAATACTCATATTACTATTGATGTAGCACCTATAAGAGGTCCAATAGGGGAGTTGGGGATATTACCCTAGAGTATCTACTCTACTTTTTCTAAATTATTCATATCCTAACCTAAATTGAATGAAAAATTTATAATGAAATCATACCATGGTTTCCTCCTAGATAAAACTTAATTTATTGTTGATAGAAAGACGTGTTTTTGTGAATTCAATGAAATTTGATAGATACAATACAAAACTATTGATAATGGACAATAAAGAGATTCATTGGCTATCTATTCACCTTGAAAGAAGGTTCGGGATATCATTAGATCTTAACTGATCCATGTGTAAAGTATTTGATCACTATGAATTGTCTTGACCAATATAACATCAATTTACCTATAAAAAATTTCAAAAGTGAGTTAAATAAAATTAACTTCTCCTAGTACATGAATATTTATATATTTAATCATCAGTCTAACTACTTATTTTTTTCACTTTATAGATACTTTCATTCTCATCTATTTTTCTCTTGATATCTTTTAATTTGTATAGTTTAAATAAAGTCTTCTTATAGGATTGTTGTAAATCTATGTTAACTTTTTCATAACCCACAATCAACATTCCTCGATCTCCACCAGTAAGTAAAAAATTTTCAATAGACAATACAGAATGGGGTAATCCCAATTGTTGTTTTAAAGGCTATTTTGTATGGACATAAATCATTATCATTCTATTTTACTTTCTATACATATATAATGAACTCACGTTTTTTCTTGAATTTTATTGATCTCTCTGTTGGATAAATCCACTTTCTTACTAATTTTTGTGTGACATGGGCTTTTATTATTGTATCAAACTCTATATCGTTTTATAATTCCCCTCAACAAGTGGGTGCCAAAGTGAATTCCTCACTCAAATACATGTAAAAAAGGAAATATAAATCAATAAAATGTATTATTCCTAAAATATTTGATCTCCACATTGGTTTTTTTCTACAAATATCCATGGATTTTACCCATTTGACAGGTAATCCACATAATATATATATATATATATATATATATCTTTGTGTTTGTGTGTGCCTAAAAGATCCAAGAAAGGGCCCTTTGAAATTAATAATCAACAAAAAAAAATTCCACTTCAATAAATGGGTATTCTCTCATCACCTAAAATTATATAATGTTATACCTTTTTTACATTGATTATAGCTTCTCATGAAATTCCTTATATCATTATAGATGTTCAAAAAAACTACATTATAGTTTCCTGGTTTAAATTCAGTTGGGTCTATCGTTTCCCCAGGTAGTTGATGAATAATAACATTCCATAACTATTTTTACCTTATATTCAACCACACTTCATTGAATAAATTAATCAACACATTTTCTGAATAATAAAAAACTATGTTTGGAAAAAAGTGTTTCATTAGATAAACAATTCATCATTTTCTGATAGGTAAAACAAGATAAAATTTTTATATTCACCAAATTACTTTTGATTCTAGTAAACCATGAAAGATATTGTAAACCAATATATAGTAATTTCTTATCCAATAACACATCATTAATATCTATTTCTTACTATTCTTCCACATTTATTAATTTTAAACTTGATAAATAACCATCCACAATATTCCCCAATACCTATTTTTCTTTGATCATAATATCAAACACCTATTTTAATGATATCCATTGAATCATCCAAAACATTAAATCCTTTTTATTAAACAAGTACCAAATTTTTTCTTTATCAATACATAAAATTACCTTATATAAAACCAAATATGATGAAAATATATCAAAATTAAATACAGTGAATATAGTTTTCGTCTATGTGGTTGTATAATTTATTTGGGCTTCATTAAGAGTGAATAATTCAAAATAAATGGGATAAAAAAATATGTTCAACTCATTGTCTCAAAGAAGCTCTAACTATGATATCACTTACATTACACAATTGGAAAAATTTATTCATCTAATAAAAGGTTCTAATGATTATGGTATCCACTAAATTTCACTTTACATTATCAAAAAAAATACTTTCTTGATTTATAAAAATAAAATGGTAATTCCTTTGAGAAGATATGAGTTATTTTTATAGATATATTATTGAAATACTTAATAAAGAAGTGATAAAATCCCACATGTCCAAAACAATATTTCAAATAGATATAAGGATATCATGGGCCTTAAAAAATACCCCTCATATATGCATCTAGGGATATGGATATGGGTTTTTCTCTAAGGATTAAACCAATTCACTCATGATCCCTTTCTCTAATGTTTTTATGTTATTTTTTAAAACATAAATGTTAGAAAACATAAATGGGATTATTTTATTTTATTTATTTTAGATTTTAAAAAAGTGGGAAAAATATGAATGAGAAGAATCAGAAAGAACAATATATGGTCTTTACGAAAAATATAATTAGAATTATCATTTTTATATATTATTCTAATTCACTTAATTACATAAGAAAAATCAATACAATTCATCCAATTTCTTCTACCTATTTCTAATATATTGGAATTCATGTTTAGTATAGGATATCAAAGAACACTACTCCCTCAATTATCCTCTTTGGTGACTGGGAGAAAACACTCCTCAATAAAAGAAGTTCACATACCAAAATCACCTGGTAGTGATCACATTCCACTAAACTTTTTACTTTACTCACCTCAATTAGTACGGTTAGTGAATCAATTATTAAGAGAAATTGAGGTTCAAAATAAATAAATAATAAATTATAATGGAACATTGTGTGAAGATTTCCTTCTTCTCATCCTACTTCAATTCCTCATCATAATAAGGCAGGTATAGTTGAAATTAAATTCATAAATTCAAGAAAATCACAATGACTCCCCTTAGACCACCCATAATGGGTTATATCTTTACAATCATGAAGTAAGAGATCATGGGTATGCCATAGTTATTGATAAATACAATGAAATTATGGATTAAATATGAATAACACACATAAAAAATATGGATAAAATAATTATATTTAATTCAAAGGAATATAAAAACAAGAATAAATTAAATATGACTTAGGTGATCCCCCTATATAGGAATCCTTTTTCTACTAGGCCCTTTATCCAAAAATAGAAAAAAAATATCCCCAAATCCCCTTTTAAAATTTATAAGAAGGAAATAAAAAAATATACATCGGTAAATTATTTGAAAATCCCAATTTCAATCCATGTGTACTACAAAAGGGAGACCATTCCATTTAATTTCACCAGAATAAGTGCATGTTGAGAAACCTGAATGATTGAGCTTTGTATAACTCTGAATAAGGATTAACTAATTAACAGTGAAATTAAAATCATCCTATAAAGGGTAATATATCTACTACATTGAGTATTCTCTTTATTCAAATCTTTTTATAATCTAGGTTCGAAGATAGTAAGAAATATTCAAATAAGCCTTAGGTGAAATTTAAAAAAAAATTTAGTTTGAGCACCAATTTTTTGAGAAACCTATGTTCATTACCATGTGGGAAATTATTCCTAAGGTTTTAATAAGATCTTGTCACTAAAATTGGGTCATATGGGAAAACTGGGTGTAGAAGCACTCCTTGGATTTCACAATATGTGGAGCATGGGGAATTAAAATTAATTTCACATGAGAACTTTTGACCTCGATTTTACTTTATGTGACTATAGAGTGAGAATTTTTATCTCATGTAAACAATTTCTTCCATTTTCACCTTACATGAGTAATAGGGAGTGGCGGTTCACCTGATATGTGGTAATTTATGTATGAATGTCATATAAAACTTCCTCGAATATGACAAAATCAATCTGAAAAAACATATTTCTAAAGATTCTGATGTCATATTTAAAGTAAAGTAGTCCACCTTATGTAGCCTTGGAATTATCCATTTAATCACATATACTAATTTATCAACCCAACTAAATCACACATAACCCCTTCAAATTTCCTTTTAAAACATATATAATTTTTTATCAATGATATTTATCGTTACACATGTTCTTATCCCTTGATTGATTCACACTAAAGTAGAAAAATTATCATTTTATTATTATGTGGCCCTTGTGAATTCATACTTAAGTGCACAAAACCTTTGTAATTTTTATATTAATATTACACATCCCAAAAAAATTATTTTAACCATCCATAACTACTTATTTAACAAGAGAAAATAAATTAAAACTTACTAATATCATTTCTAAGGTAAACTATTATTTCATGGATTGTAATAATATATTTAAAAATTAAATTAATACATCAAAATATGAATAATAATCCATTTAAAATTAATTCCATATTATCCAAAAAAATAAAAAAATGTGATAAACCCTAATATATTATCTCTATTATGTGTATATCAAATTTAAAAACAATATAAATTTTGAAAATTTAGCTCTCATCTGTCCCTCAAACTTATCCATTTTCACTCATGAGAAAATTCATTACCCCATGGTAAATTAATACTTCTCAAGACATAAATTTTTATACTTTTCAATTCATACATCCTTGGAAATATAATGATTCCAACATGGAACTAAACTCCCTAATTCCTCACTATTTATAAAAATTAAATTAATCTCTAGTTAATTACCATGTACATTATGTACATTCGTTCCCTAAAATGTATCTCTCTTCACTCGAGGCATTGTAAACAAGTATTTTTTTCATTATCAAGTTTACTTATATTAGTTTATTTCCATCCAATTTTATATATATAATTACATCACCAAAATATACCAAACCTGAGGGACATACATGGGATGTTTTGTGGTTTAGGGTGGGTCATTTAGATCTGAAAAAATAAGGAATAATGAGTAAGATTGACTCCTTTGAGTATAATTCATGATATGATATGTGTAGATCTCAATATGATTTACCTCAATAATTCCCCAATAAATGATTAATATATCTCTTCATTTGACTTTAATGGAGGTCCATATATAATTTTTAATAGTTAATTATATTTCATCTTCACTTTATTTATATTTTTTTATAAAAATATTTTTTATTAATAGTTTTTATATTTGTTTTTTTCAATAGTGAGCGAGGGTAATAAATCACTTACATTAATTTTATAAACTCACCATTCCAAAAAACTGATGGAAGACCCAAACATCTCCCCATAAGTAATATATCCTCTTATGAATCCCCTAAATAACCCATTTCCCCAAACGTTTTTCTCATGTAATCTTGAAAAGTGATAAACAGTAGGGTATATATAGATGTTAATCATTTAATGTTTCTAACTAGTAGTCTATTCATGGATTCTTAGGGGATTAAAATAATATTCGAGTAAAAGTGAAATCTCTAAATAATTTAATTTTTCAAAATGATGTGTTAGCTATTTTTTAAACAATTCATGATCTCCACTTATTTTTTAAGGAATAAAAAATATAGATATCTCGACAATTCTTAAAAATATCAATAAAAAGATAAATGTAATAATATTTTAAAAAAAGTTTTGAAACCACATGGGTTGTTATAATCATCAATTGGTGGAACCTGGTTTTGTTTGTTTCTCCCATTGTTCTTTTAGTATCGATACAAGATTATAAGTTTTTGAAAACTTCTCCTTAATCTCTTTAATAATAGTATATTGAAATTTTATTTCCTTATAAATATAATAAAATTAATTTAATTTAATTTTTCTAAAACACTTATAAATATATTCAAGAACCGGTGATTCATTATCCCATGCATAATACTATTCTTCTTGAGAATTAATAATATATGGAATGTGAATGAATTAAATTAAATTAAATGATAATTTAAAAAAATGGATTTATTTAAAATATTAGAAAACGTATAGTGAATTTCCAGTTGGATCCCTATAAATGGTGCATGTAATGTGAGTCTATCATACCCCTCACAAGAATAATAGATACCCTAAGGATAAAAATATTGAACTAGTTGTGGTTTTTTATCCAAGGAGATGAATAGTTAATCCACTATACCTTTCACTTATATATTTTTATATAATTTTTTATAAATTTAATAGTAATAAGAATTGAAGGAAGATTTTTCTACTTTTTTATATTTGATAAAATAAAATAAGAGAAAGTGGAACACACTCAATAAGAATTTAAAAAAATATTAGGTTGCCCTGGTGAATTATGGGGGGTTCCATAAATATAATATATTATTTAAATTTTCCTAATTTTATAATTAGAATCAATATTATCCATCAACTTACCTCTTATAATTTATAATGTATGATAATTGAATTATACTTAAGGATCCACGAGAACAGAACTTCTTTATTTTCCCTCTATACTGAGCAGTCAGGAACACTCCTAAATTGAGGAAGTGGACCTACTCAACCCACCTAGATACTATAACAATACATTAAAATTAGTAATTAAATCACCTAAACATGTATGGTGAGTGAAATAATTATTTTAATACTTTTATGTATAAATAATAATTAAAATACATCAATGGTGATGGAACATAGATTGAAAATTACCTACTCTGTATCTTATCACTACTGCCGTATTAGAATCTAGAAAACAGAATTGAAAATACATTTACAAATTAAACTATATAACTATGATTCCTCTTTATTCCACACATAATGGGTTATCTTCTCAAAATCATGAATCAAGAGGTAATGGGTATATAATAGTGATTGAGAAACACAAATTTTTAAGAGTGGGTTAAGAACAAAACACACGAGAAAAAAGAACAACATAATTTTATTAACAACAAGGGAACCAAAATATAAGAATAAATTAAAGAATTTATGGAAGATCCCCAAGAGTGGTAATCTTGTTTTAAAAACCCCATTATTTTTAAATAAAAAATCCCCAAAACCCTTATATAATTTTAGAGAAGAAATAAAAAATATTATTATACCCAAAATATTCATTATCTAAGATTTCTCCCCATGGATACATCCTAAAGGAAACCCATCCATTTGGTTTCATCACTAGTGATTAACAAAAATAAACTCCCAAAATTGATCAATATATGATACTGTGTAGTGATACAATGCTTCATGATAAAGTTGAATGCTTCATAATAATTCCATTGGATGTGTTTTTATAGGGATTAAGCTTTTTTGAGATTTCTAGTGAATTGTTTTCGGATCTAATCAGAAATAATATGAAATTCATTAAGTGGAGGTTGGAATTTTGATTTTGTTTGAGACCCGTATTCTTGTGAAAACCTTGTTTATTATCTTGTACAGATTGATTATTAGGGTTATAATATGATGTGAAAGTTATATGTGTGTCATAGGGTATAATAGGGAACAAAATATCTCCTTGGGGTTCTCATAACATAGTATATGGGTCATGCTAAATAATATCATGTGATCATTCTCCCCATTTATTTCACTTTTCATGTCCGGTATAATTATCACCATGATCTCATATGAGTGGTTACATTCATGTTTCACATTACATGAGTAGTGGGGAGTGGTGAATCTATGGAAACAAGGTGTTTCATGGATGCATGTCACCTAATATATAACAATTTATAAGGAAATAAATCTCAAATTATGTATTTTTAATTAGACATGGTCTTTGGAAATTTTGATTCAATCTCATAAAAGCCTTGGAAGGCCCTATTTTTCCTTAGATAACACTTGGATACACAATTTATTATATATTATCTATTTTCCTAGGAAACTATTCTAATTTATTCTGTATACTAAGGAATTCCACCTTATTCAACATAGTAATTCTCTTTTTAATCACTTGTATTGATGTCCAAACCTATCAAAATATTACATGGGCCTTAAATTTTCATTGAATTTGACATGGCTAGCTGACCACAACATTTATCCTTGTGTGAGTGATTCTCTATTTATTTATTCACATAAATAAATGTAATTCCAAGTTTATTTATATTTATCCCTTTTAAATTCACACTTAATCATATATATCCTTTGTAAATCCTATATTATAGCAACAAAATCCCCAAAAAATTATTCATCAAAATATACTTCCGTTAGTAAAATCAAACTATAATGAGAAAAAATAATTTCCAAGGTAAAAATCAATGTATGTATTATATTAAAAAATTTCCAAATTAAATTAATCAATTAAAATATAAAAAATTAACCTATTTACAATTTATTACAAGTTATTCAAAATAAAATTAAAATCTATAAAATTCCTATATATTATCTCAATTATAAGAATAAAAAAACTGAAAATTAGTAAAAAAAAAACAATGTTATTCCCTCATCATTAACCAGAACTTTTATAATATCTTCAATTATTTGATGACTTTTAACATTTATGTATATAATTTAATAACCCACTCAGATATTCTATGTCTAGGAAAAACACCTTTCTGAACCCTGAAATATCACTTTTCCCAATAAAAAACTAAGAAATATACCCATATATTTTAATTAACATGTTAAGGATGTGCAAGAATACTCTAATGATCTCCCATATAATGAGAAATAATACGTGAAAAAATAAAGGAATTATTACACCATATAATGAAAATTAAGTTTCATTAACATTTGAATGTTTTTTGGGGTAGTGCACATCCCAAAGGGCATTTGTCGATAATCAAAGGTTCCATATGGGTAGGTGAAAGTTTCATTTTCTTGGATAACTAGATCTACTGATATTTAATTATTAATGGGGAATATATCTATAAAACAATAAAACTCATGCCCAATTAATCATTAGAGCTTTTGATCTAGGAATAGTAATGAAAACTAGTATTTTATTATGGTTGTGTATATATTTTGAAAGTCCACACATTCTATCCTTTTCATTATTTTTTTGTGGAATTATATTGTTATCATCATTCATTATTATGGTCATTCCAACATTATTTAGCATGAATTTAAATTTTCATACCCATTCAATTTCCAATATCAAAAATATGATACACAAATCTGGGATTTTAAGAACTAACTTCTTAAACACAACCATTATTAGTTTTGTGACACTCCTTTATGTTTTTCCACTTGATTTAATTTTTTGTTATAGAAATACTTTTTTTTGTAAGAAATGTGTATTATGAATTTGATGTTATTAATATCCCAAAAGAGTAATTTATTTCTCCTTTTCATCCCTCATATCAATTTATCTCTGTGATCCTTCATCAATTCTGAATTTATAATCACTTATAATATAGCGTTAGGTCCAAAAAATGAGTACTTTAGGGTACTAGGAATAAGATTTAGCACATGCATTAATTTATTGATTATTTATTCAACCAATTATTGGTATGAATCCATTAATAATTTGTATTTACACTAAATATATTTCACTTATTATTCATCTTGAGAATAATTTTCCTCCCCCTTATTATCTTCCAACTCATTAATTCATTAAAATATTTTTTATACTTATTTTTGTTGTAAACTCATTAGAGGTGTTTTTCCTTCAATAAAAAATATGGCTTGATAGTCTACTAACCCCATTCCAGGATTCATTGTATTCATAATATTGAAGATAAATAATTTAATACCAACTCAGAACATTAGTCTTCCATAGTTGATATCGATCAGTGATTTATAAGTGGATTGGAAGAGTCTTCCTAATATAATGGGATCATTTCATTCTTATTCTATCTCAAGGATCAAAATCTCATGGGTGTAATATAAATTTCCCAACATTGATAAGAAAATATTAAATAATTAATTACGAGTATTTTACTAATATATTAAAAATGTAAAATTTTACTTGTCTTGGTTTAGTTATATCCAACCCCAAACTCTACAACACAATTTGGGGAACCAAATTCACACTATCACCCAATTCACAAAGTGCCTTCCCTGATGTGCATGATTCAATTGTTCAAGGGATGTAAGGGGTCATCATATCTCATGTATTTGGAGAGATATTATTTTTAACTAATATTGAACATTGTTCCTTAAAATATATGAATCCTTAATCCTCTAACTTCATCTGTTTTGATAACAACTCCTTTAATAATTTTTTATATTCCATCATTTTAGAAATAGAATATTCTAAATGTATTTTAATAATGGGTTGTTTGAAAATCACTATAAATTTCTTATATTATCTTTTAATTATCCCTTTACTCGTCCTATTTATATATGGTAAATGGATTATTTATTGTTCCTACTTCATATACTCATATTTCTTATCTATTTCAATTTTTTATACTTTTCAACTTCTCATTATCCTTTTATTCATTGGTGTTCCCATCCTTTTTCATTTCTTGTTTTCCCGTCTTTTTCCACCACCTCCTCCTTCTTATATTCTATATCTTTTTCTTCTTCTCTTTTTTCTCTCACCCACTATTAAGTGGGATGTACATAACCTCCTTCTATATATTTTCCTTTATTCTACCTATAAGTATATTGAGTAATATATTTTATTGAGTTTCATTTATTTTCTCCCCTTGATACTTGAGTTTTTAGATAAAGGATTATTGATGCGTCAAGGACTTATCTTGGGTCACTATCTGATTAGTCAATTTTTTTAATAAATTCATTGATGATTTCCATGAGTTATTTTTTAGGGTATGGTAGGGTGGTTTTGGATAGAACTAAAAAAGAGTGTGAATTAATTAATTTAAATTGGTGTATATGCTTAGAAAAGTCTTGAGACATGTGTTTGTGGTGTGAATGTGGGTAGACATTGTTTTAGTTGAATTTTTAGACACCTTAATGTTAGTTATAGTTATGATTTATAGGTGGATTGTATAAACCATCCTATCATAGTTGTAATAGTTTTAATGATACTGAGAAGATCAGTTATAGATTAATAAATTATAATACAATGGTTTATTTTCTTCTGATATATCCTAGCATTCTTGATCTGCACAATTACCTTCACATATCTCACAAGCTTGGGATTCTGGTTCTGGTGCAGTTAGTGGAAGCTATTTGGGTTGAGTGGGTACTATTAGAAATTGAAATTTATCCACATTCTATATTAGTGCCTCACCTTGGTAATCTTAGAACATATTATAATCTACTTGAAGAATTACTATCATTTTTTAAAGCTTTTCACATTTATATAGTATAAAATTATAAGTGATCTTGTCAATAAGATCTTATGAAACTTCATGATCTTTCATCATATAACCTCTATCAACTGAATCATCAATCAAAGCTTCATTAATTAGTTGTAAACCATAATAAAATGCCAAATGTTTTATCCAAATTTCAACTATATAATGTGGAAGCTTCTTAAAAAACTCTATTAAGGTATATTATGCCTTGAATATATATTCTCTACCAATTTGGGAAATTTTATGGATTTTACTTCATAGCTTCCACGTTCTTTCTAGGAAATAAAATTGTTAAGAATTAATATCTATATCTCATCCTAAGTTGTAATAGATACTATTAGTATGATCTTTAACTAATCACTCACCTGGTCTGGAATTGAGAATGGAAATACCCTCAACTATGTAGAATCTAAGGTTTTATCATTTTCAATTAATATATCACACATTTCCAAAAAATTGGAAAAGTGGGTTTTTGGATCTTTATTTTGTACTCTGATGAATTTTTTCATATTTTGGATCATTTGAATAATAATTGGTTCAATATAAATGTTTTTATCTCGAATAAGAATGAATAAAATTATTGAGGTAGGCCCATCAGTGGATGGTAGGTTGAAATCTATGATAGTTCTAACTTAGGGTAAATGTTATGATCTCTTATATGAATTCTAATTAGTTTATTATCCATTTATTTTAGTAATATTTTCATTTTCTTTTATAGAGGATCATTTAGGAAAATTGAGAAACCACTTGATCATGGGGTTGGTATCTAATGCTTCTCATTAAATGATACTTGTTGATGACGTTTTTTATACCCTGCTCATAAACTAATCCTCCCACAAGAAACAAAATAACACTACTTTTATACATAAAAAGAATAAAAATAAATATAGAATGATAGAAATAAAACAAATGTGTAATAAATAAAAAAATTATTATTTTAAGTTCATAATTTCCTCATAAATGGTGAAAATATTGAATATCCAAATATCAGTGTTACCTCTAATGATCTGTCAAATTTGAGAATTAAAGAGTTGCATCATCCTACACTATACTACTAAATAATACAATAGTATGAGTCTAGGATCAGTCTTGTGAGGAATATTTGTAATCCTGAAGTACTTTGTATGCTTATTGTTAATCAAAAAAATATAATCATAAATAAATTGGATAAAATTTAAAATAAAAGATTTAAATATTTCCTTAAACAATTAATTAAGATAGAATAAAGGAATCAATTTAATAGAATGGTTCAGTAAAAAAAATTCATTCATAAATTGTAAAAATTAATTGGTTTCAAGATCTTTATAAGGAACCAAATTATTTAGGGTCAAGTTCATTGATTTTACCAAATGAAATATAAAATAACTTAAGTGCATAGAGTTCAATATTTTAAGTAGAATACAAATTCAATCTATTTTTAATAGCTTAATCTTCTAAAATAATTTAATTTTATTCCATTAAAAATACATTTGGTGTAAGTCTTAGTAATAAATGAAATAATAATTAATGTCACAAAAGAATTCCTAAACAAAATTGAAATTCATGAATTAAATTTATAGAATAATTTAAATACTCATCCTTTTACTATTGATCCATCTCCCTTTAAGAAACTATCCACTCATTATTGAGAGTAATTTAAATATATTTGACTTAATAATCTTAAGATGTGGGTTAAGGGAATAAAGAATGATAATTAAAGTAAAATAATTAAAAAAGACATAAAATTACTTGAATTAGTGGATATAATTAAAAAAAAGTAGACTTTAGGAAGCATAGAAGGACTTAAAGAAACTAAGAGAAATTTGAATAAGAACCAAAATCCTCATAATAACAGAAAATTATAACAAATTTATATAATTTATATTCCTAAAAATTTTATATTACTTATCATGTCATGATGTGATATGAATCAACTACCAAAACCTATCTATTCACATAAGGATTCTTCTTCATGGTGTCAGAGATTCCAATGAAGCATCTTATATGTAACCTCACCATTTTCTATAAAATATCATGGTCTAAACCTTTGAGAAATTTTTTTATTGTCTTATCTTTATTCATATATATCAATTCCTTATAGCATGTTTTTTCTAATGCAAAATTAGTTCCCCCAATTGTTGATTTTAGGCAGTTACATTTTGTGCAATAATTCATGTTGATTTCATTATTTCTGAATATTTTCCGATGGGTTTATTCATGGAATGAAAAACACCTAATGGTTATATATTAATGAGGGACCTTATATCTAGATGAAGTCACTCATTGGGTATATTTTCCAATGATACTTAATAAATCACATTGGTTGAGAGGATGGGAGGTCGGTCTCATCACACCCTTTTAGGAGGAATTGTTGCCAACCGAGGTACACTCTCATAGATTTATGATATGTTTGGAAATATTTCATCAATTCCCAAGTATGACATGGTCCATCCTTGAATTAACAATAAATTATTATCATGTATAGGACTTAGATTTATTTGTATTCCTCATAGGTTATTCATCAATGGAGATATATGTATATATATATGAGGTTTTACATCAATGGTATCCTCTTATGCACTGATTCAGTATTATTTGGTCATTATTACAATGATGGTGGTTTTCACCACCATAGTGGGGCACTCTGGAGTGTGTCGACATCCAGGGAGATGGGGTTTATTTTGTTTTTGGGATTGGACCCATGAGATGGGATTCCTATATATCCTTTTGGAAGTGATCAAAACCCACGTAGTTTGGTGCCACTTAATAGGGTACATCATACCTTTTAAGTTCATGTGATAAGGACCAAAGCATAAAGTTTAACATCATATGGCGAGGAAATCTAGGCTAAATTCATAGTCAACATTCGGTGTGGGACTTATTCCGAATCATCCAAGGGATCCTATAAGGGATATAAATTCCCATGTTAAATAAGAATCTGTTAAGAATGTGGCCCAGAGAGAATGTAACATCCAAAAATAAGATCATTTATATTTCCCTTGTTATAATTATTTCATATAGTATAAATCACATAAATTCACTTATAGAATAAAATACAAACTTTATAAAGGAATAATGAATTAAATAATATGTATTTATATAAATTGTGGAATTGAAACTAATGGAATAGTAATATGACCATTCAAATAGTAATGTGACCGTTAAGAATAGTAACTCATCAAATAGAATAGTAACATCACCTAAGAAACTATAATTAAAATTTAGGTAACTTATAAAAAAATATGATATACTTGTATGATTGAATAAGTAAATAAATGTTTTAAAAATTATAAATTAAGTATTAGTATTTATTATAGAAAATAAATATTATTTAAAAATTTCATAAGTAATTTAATGAATTAAAAGAAAATTTATTTTCATAAAATAGATTCATAGATTAATATTTTATTGTCTTATGGTTGTAATATAATTTCATAAGACCTTAATTAATTTTCCAAAGTATTATAAAATGGGTTAAAATTTTAAAATTATTATTTATTGATTAAATAATGATTTTAATTAAAAAGTAAATTTATAATATTAAGAATTTATTTCTTCATAAATTTGAGTCCATTTTTTAATTCTACAAATCAAAAAATGCTTTGGGTGAATTTTTGGGATTTTTCTAAAATAGTTGAATTTTTGTGAATAGTGAAATACGGTAATTTATGATATAATCTAAATACATAAATTATTGAGTCATCATTGATGTATGGGTGATGTAGAAACTAGTTTTTTGAGATCACATGCACTAGTTATTATAGTTTTTTACAATAGTTAACACTATTCATCATCTTGAGCCAAAATAATAAACAAATGAATAAAATGATCAAAAAACTCCCCTCTCCTCCGCTATAAATACAACTCCTCACCACCTCTTCTCCTCAAACATAAAAAATCCTTGAATCTTGTCCAAAATATTCCCAATACCCTTCCTAAATCTATCCCCCAAGACTAAGAGCCTTTGGTCTCATCAAAATAACAAACTCAAGTGCCTTAAGGTGGTTCTCAAGGAGATGAAATTCAAGAAGTAAAATCCTCTTTTGTTTTCATTTATTCCCTTTACATTTTATTTTATTTTCCACTACTCACCTTGTAATTCCCTGACCCTAGTTACCAAGAGTCGATGCATTATTACATAACATTGGAATGATCAAAAAAGATCAATTTTCGAAAGGCCGATTAGTTTAGTAGTCTTGGAAACACTAGATATATTCATAAGTGTTGCATTACATCAAAGAGTAAAAAAACTACAACAAAATATTTTCTTCATATCCCCTCATACTATCCCTGAATTTCATTCATAAATTACTTCTTCACTTCCTGGGAAAAATAAAACATTGAAAGGGGTGAGCTCAGATGCTCAGTATGGATAACAATATAGCGGAAACATTCATAAATAATCATAAACATCTAAGGCAATGTATAACTAAAACAAAATCCTTTTAAATATGAACTTAAGAATAATACGGAAAAGATAAAATGAAATAATTCCATTTACTTATTCACATGGATATTATACTAGTCGATTAATCCCATGCAATATCAGTATCCACTTTCATAATGATGGAATGCATAATGCCAGACTATCATAACCACATAGTCAAGACCTTGTGCCTAGACTACAAATACGATTTTGTAAAGTCCTTGTGCCAAGACACTAGTTTGTCTCATGATACCTACTAATTCATCGATGAGCTATAGCAGGCTCCACCTTTCACTTATTAAGTCCAATTCATTCCTCATATGAACAGGTTTAAACATAACATAAAAATTTGTTTTAAAACTAGCATACGAAATGTCAATACTTTCTCCATAAACCATGAATGGTATAAAAATAACTCATCCATAATAAAAAATATCACAAAAACTTCAATTCAATATGGATGTTTTGTATAATAATAAATCAACTTCAAATAAGCTTAAAATCCATCAAAGGATGTTGCCATAGATGAAAACAAAACTTTTTGAGAGAAATATCTCTTTTTTGAAATCATTTAAAAGTCACATAATTATAAAAATAAAACATTTAATTTGAAAATATTATTATAATCTTGTAATGGAAGCTTCGACGATTTTATAACGGCGGAAAATAGTTGCACCCGCCGTATAAGTTAAAAAATACATTCCTACCTTAATTCTGTCGAAAAGGTTAAAACGGACCTTGTTTAGAAAATGACAGAAAGATTCCTTTATAAACTTATTATAAAAATTCAACAAGGGTATAAATGACTTTAACCCATAGTCTGTAAAATATTAAGGATTATTTGAAATACATTTTTAAGAAACATGGATGTGGGTGATAAAAAGGTCCCATTAGATAATTATGCAAAACAACCTTGGATAATGAAGAGATTGTGAAATAAACCCTTACCTTGTACTTTTACTTGGTATAGGGTAGGTTAACCTGATGTATAATAGTTAAATCATTGTTATTAAATTATAAAATAATCATATATAGAAATATGATATCATATATGATCTTTTAATATTTCTTTTTTAATAATATCTTAGTATTTTCATCGATTCGGGTGTTAACTTACTCATTTTATTTAATATGTTTGGTTACATAAGTTGTGTTATTTATCCATAGGATGTATATTATTCATATCTAGAATGATATCAAGTCCTTAAACATTATTTTTCATTGTCAAATGAGAATTAGACTTGAATGGATACGATGGGGAATGAATCTCATCGCGTTCGTGGAGACGGTAGTCCGTAGGTACGCACAAGAGATGATATCATTCATTTGATATTAAAATAATATATAATTGGATTGTATATTATATATATACAGAATAATTATAATGTTATATTTATTATTTACTTCAATTACACATCAATATCATACCCATCCAAATAATAATGTTTTGAATAACAATAACACCATGACGTGGAGACGGTAAGTCGTACGTACGCACGTATGGTGACATGTCCTTCAAAGGATGGATAGAATACTGAATATAGTTGTACCATATTTATTATAACATCATAGAGTATAGAATATACTGTATTTATTGTTTTAGAATGGAAATAACAGAGGAACAAGAAGTTTAAGAAGAAAGGAACTCGAAAGTGGGTGGTGAAATTATTACCACTTCTTCGGGTTCTTCCTTTTGATTTGATCAAAAGGGATCCTTAGGTTGGCTTTATGATCAAGCTAAGGAATCTAGGTTGAAGTGAGGGAAGTTGAGAGTATATTTGGGAAGGGTTTGGCCGAGCCAAAAGGATTTGAAGGTGTTAATTAGAGAGAAGGGGGGTACCCTTCTATAAGAGGGGTGAGGGGCACCATTGGAAAAGCTAGAAATATTATATTATAATAAATTCATATTCGGTTTCTAATGGCTCCAAAGTAGATTATTTAAATTTTAAGTTTGGTATGGGTCTAAATACTTTCAACAAATAGATTTTAGATAGGTTTGGGTCATTATATTTACCTTATCATTTATAATTAACTCTTAGTTAAATAGTTTGACATTTACCATGTCTCTTTGTATTTTTATATTATATAGTTAATAAACTTACTATATACCTCCAAACTACCCCCATGTGGTCCATTAATGATACACCTATCATTATATAAGTCCTTTGGCCGATCATTTGATTTTTAGGAATATAATATCAATTAATAATATAATTTTGGTTTTAAAAACTCTTTTATGTAAATTTTGACACGATTGGGTATTTTGTTTTTGATAATTTCATAACATCATTATTACTTCGAAAAGAACTTATATAACAAATACTAATATGACATATTAAACTATAAAATTAGTGGAATTCATAAAAAGTCTCAAATTACATTTATTTTGATATTTATAATATCAATAATTTTAATATTTCATTAATTAGGTAATTACTGCACCACAATTGTGTCATAAATAAATTAAACTATTTAATGTCTGAAAATTATAAATAAAATACCATTATGTAGGAAATATTTTTTTATTTCTAATTAATATTATTAATCTAATTTATCTTATGTATAACTCAATATTAAAAATGTTTTAGTTATTAATCTGTGATTTTAACTCTCTTAACTATTCTTTGAATTAAATAATAATAAATGTCCTAATCTAATCCAAGTGGACCTAAATGATAATATTTCATTCATAAGGTTGTTTTAGGTCGAGATACACTTTTCCAATAGAATTAGGACATGTGTTTGGGTAATATTAATATCATTTTTACCCTTAATTACCCTATTTACTTTTAACCGTGGTAAATAAAAATAAAAAGTTACTATTCACCAAAAATTATTTTCATCTCATTGAACAACATTTTACTCCTTAATATTAAATATGTGTCTTGTATTTTCTGAATTCCACTCACAGAAGCGGTAAAATTATGTTTTATGTGAATTTCCAAATTCTCCTAGGAGGTGGGTAAAAGACGGTGAAAAGTTCAATAAAACTTTTATATCTCTAAAATTATTCTAAACAAACTCTAATGAATTACATTGAACTTATATAGGTATTATTTATCTATATTGACCTTAATTAAATTTAAATAAAATAAATAATTATTTAAATAAAAATTTGGTTTTAAACTATAACTCAGTGTTTTTTCACTATTCATCAAAAATTGAATGTTTTCAGAAAAATACCAAAAATTCACCTTAAGATAATTTCGATATTCCGAATCCAAAAATGAAGTCCATTTTGAAAGATAAAATTTATAAAAATTTAAAATGTGGGTATTACTATTCATAACCGCTAGTTTGATTGGTTGTGGTGTGTGTTAGAACTCTAAGTTGCGTACAACACACGTTACTGTATTATTCAAAGAGAAGCGTATCATGGAAGCTTGGGATGTTACATTCTCCCCTCCTTCAAATAATTTCATCCTCGAAATTTCTAGAATACTACCATATTAAAAAAATTGGGTGGTTCTTCATCATAAGTTCCTCTGGTTCCCACGTTGCCTCTTCCATCTTATGGTTTCTCCATAGAACTTTTACCAGACAAGTCGTTCCGTTTCTCAGCACATGATCTCTTGTATCCAGACTCTGGACGGGCTCTTCGCAATAAGACAGATCAGGTTTCGGTTCTAATTCCTCATAAGTGAGTACATGCATTGGTTCAGGTATGTATTTTCTCAACAGTGATATGTGGAACACATCGTGATCTTTGGAGAGACTTGGCGGCATTTCCAAATAGTAAGCTACAGCCCCAATTCGTTCTAGAATTTCGAAAGGTCCGATGTACCTGGGACTCAATTTACCCTTCTTACTGAAATGTATAACTCCCTTCCATGGAGATACCTTCAAGAAAACATTATTTCCTACCTGAAATTCCAAATCCTTCTTTGGTTATCGGCATAGCTCTTCTTCTTACTTTGAGCTGCTTTGATGTGGTTTTGGATTACCTTTACCTTTTCCATTGTTTCCTCCATCAGTTCTAGGCCTACAAGTTTTCTTTCACCAATGTCATCCCAGCAGGTTGGTGTGCGACATCTCTTTCTGTATAACGCTTCATATGGTGCCATATGAATACTTGAAGGGAAGCAATTATTATTGGAAAATTCCACCAAAGGTAAATAGTGATCCCACATACCCTGAAAGTCAAGTGCGAAATATCTCAACATGTCTTCTAACGTTTGAATAGTCCACTCTGAATTTCCATCTGTTTGAGGGTGGTAAGTAGTGCTCAAATGAAGTTCACTATCCAAGGCCTTCTGAAGACTCTTCCATAATTTTGAAGTAAAACAGGGATCATGATCAGAAACAATCGATGGGGGTACTCCATGAAGTCTCACAACTTCATTAATATATAGTCTTGTTAGATGTTCATGGGGTAGATCCTCCCTTATAGCAAGAAAATGTGCTGACTTGGTAAGACAATCAACAATGACCCATATTGCATCGTTCCTTCTAGGATTCTGGTAATCCCCTGACAAATTCCATCGTGATATTATCCCATTTCCACTCAGGTATGGTAATAGGTTTCAATACTTCACCAGGAAGTTGCCTTCGAGCTTTCACTTGTTGACAGACTATACATCTTGATCCAAAATCAGAAATCTCCCTCTTCATGTTGTCCCACCAAAAATGTTCCTTCATATCCCTATACATTTTAGTTCTCCCAGGGTGTATAGAAAAATTGGAACTATGAGATTCATCCAACAATTCCCTTTTTAGATCAGGTATATTGGGAACACAAATTCTATTCCCAAACTTCAAAATCCCATCTTCATACACAAATTCACTCAATGTTACATCATTAATAACATTAATCTTCTTTTGAAACTTTTCACCACCGGTCTTAGAACTCTTTATCCTTTCTAGTAAAGATGGTTTGGAACCCATTTGAAAAACATTAATGTTTCACCTTCCATGGTGATTCCCATATCCATCTTTACTATATCCATATATATAGTATCCTTTTCTACTCTCATCTTTTTCAAAACTACATGATCCTTTCAACTCAAAGCATCGGCCACCTTATTCCCCTTCCCCATGTGGTAGTGTATCGTGCAATCATAATCCTTGAGTAATTCAAGCCATATCCCTCGCCTCATGTTGAGTTCTTTTTGTGAGAAAATATACTTCAAACTCTTATGATCAGTATAAATCTCACATTTATCACCATAGAGATAGTGTCTCCAAATATTCAAATCAAAGATTATAGAAGCTAACTCAAGATCGTGAGTAGGATAGTTTTACTCATGAATTTTCAGCTGTCGTGATGCATAGGCAATAACTCTATCATTCTGCATAAGGACACAACCAATTCCATTCTTCGATGCATCACTATAAATAACAAACCCATCATTCCCCAATGGTAGATTCAATATCGAAGAATTGACTAATATTCTCTTCAGTTCTTCAAAAAATTCTTCACACTCTTTTGTCCAAACAAATTCAACCCCTTTACGTGTGAACATTGTTAATGGGTTAGCCAATCGGGTAAAATTCTAGACGAGACGCCAATAATAAACTGCTAAACCAATAAAACTATGTACCTCAGTTATACTCGTCAGTGCTGGCCATTCTTGGATTGCCTTGGTCTTAGAAGGATCAATGGAAATTCCATCTTTAGAGACAATATGTCCAAGAAAAGAAATCTCTTGAATCCAGAATACACACTTGCTAAACTTCCCATATAATTCATGTCTTCTCAGAGTCTTCAGGATAATGCGCAAGTGATTTTCATGATCTTCATAGCTTTTGAAGTATACCAAGATATCATCAATAAATACCACCAAAATATCATCAAGATATTCCTTGAAAACTCATTTCATTAGATCAATGAATACAGAGGGTTCATTAGTCATCCCAAAAGGCATTACTATAAACTCGTAATGCCCGTACCTGGTTCGAAATGCTATCTTCGGAATGTCTTTCTTCTTTACACACAACTGATGGTAGACAGATCAAAGGCCATTCTTTGAAAAGTATTGTTCTCCATGCAGTTGGTCAAATAAATCATCAATACGAGGTAAGGGATACTTGTTATTTATTGTTGTAGCATTGATTTCGCTGAAGTCGATACATAACCTCATAGATCCATCTTTCTTCTTAACAAAAATGACAGGGGATCCCCATGGAAAAACACTAGGGCGAATAAATCCCTTATTACTCAATTCCTCTTGTTGTTTATTTAGTTAAACTAACTCAAAAGTGTCCATTATATAAAGGGTCTTCAATATAGGCCTTGAACTAGGAATTAAATCAATAGAAAACTCAATTTCTTGTTCTGGAGGATTTCCAGGTAAATCATCCGGAAACACATCTACATATTCTTTCACAATAGGTACATCCTCTATTTGAACATTCCTTTCCTCACCCACAGTTATTTCATTCTCTTCCTCCCCGATAATTGAATTTTTTTTTAGCTACTGGGGGTGGATCTAGATAAGAATTAGGTGAAGATTCTATTCTAAAGATAAGGTGTTCCTTATCATCATTATCAAAAATCATAACCTCCTTCTTCTTACAATAAATCTTCGCATCATGGTCTGAAAGAAAATATATACCGAGGATTATATCAAATTCAATCATGGGTATGATGATGAGATCAGCAGATAAAGAACATTTATATGCTCTAGTGGGGAATGATTCACAGAACTTTGTAGCAATGATAATTCCCTTAGGAGTTTTGACTGACAACTCCCTTGTTAAATCAAATTGGAAATATCTAATTTTCTTAGAAAAATAGGAAGATATGAAACAATGTGAGGATATAGAATCAAATAAAGAATTTTCTAAACATGAGGAAACCATTAAATTACATGCCACCATATCTTTCGGAGCTTCTACCTCAGCAGTAGTGATATCATATGCTTGGCCTTGATCCCTTGGCCTTTTATGAGGTAAGTTTCCCTGACATTTAGGACATTTATTTTCATAATGTCCCATCTCCCTACAATTGTAGAATTGAACCTCGGTAGCTTCTTTCTAACCCTTGCAATCACGGGTTTGGTGGCTTTTTTCTCCACACTTGTAATAGACTCCCATTCCTATAAAACATGTACGTGTGTGTTTCTTCCCACATTTACTACAGGATGGATATTCAAATTTTCCCTTCTTCCCCTTATTTCCATTCCCATATTTATCAACAGATCTCTTCTTCTCTTGCTTTGCCTTAAAGTCGTAAGACTTAACAAATTCCTTTCATGTCTTGATAGCTCATGAGACAATATCTTTGTACAATGAGAAAGATTGTGAGACTAACGATCGATGGAGAAACGGTTTTAACCCATAAAATAAATGATCAATCTTACTTCTTAGGTTACGTATATAATCTGTTGCATGCCTCTCTAACCTTTTAAAGTTAGCATCATACTTTGCGACATTCTTATCCTCCTTTTGTCTCAGACTCAGAAATTGACATTCCATATCTGCTCGATGGTCACGATAAAGTATTTTTCTAAGAAAATCTCTTTGAACTCCCTCCATTCCATATTTGATACTTCATCATCTTCTTTTGTGTTTTGAATCAATGACCACTATTGATCAGCGTCTTCAGTGAGGCGGTAAGCTGCCATGATAACTTTTTCCCTTTCACTACTCCCCATGGTATGGAATATTTTCTCTAAGGAATTTATCCATTGCTCAGCTACTAGTGGATTTGTACTCCCCTTGAATGTTGGTGTTTTTTACCTCATGAATCGATCTAACATTGATCCTCTACGTTGTGGATCAGGGTGCTCTATACGGTTAAGGTTACTATTCATAACCTGAGTGAGTTATCCCAGTATGGTGATTAGCCGATCTACACCAGTTGCATCACCAGCTCCACTATAATTATATTGAGCAGGAGGGAAATACCTATATGGAGTGTGTGCATTGATACAGTTTCCACTTCTTCCACTAGGTTCCATTTCTATACAATGGCATACACTAGATTAGTCTATGAATTGCAATACATAAATCCAAACTTATAAAACACTCAACATAAATTGAACAGTTTATGGATATAATCCATAATCATTAAAAATGTTTTCTTTGAGAAGTCTATACTCATAAACCCTTCATAATGATTTGTAAAGAAAATTATAATTATCCTAAGCATATCCCCCAGGAGTGTCGTAACTAAGAGTGCATCAAGGCCCGTTGTAGTGCACCAGTTCCCATTCGAGTCTAGCTCAAAGTGATGTTTTGGGGTTTTACGCCTAGGTACATATATGCCAGAGCCGCCTCTACTTGCTCGTACCCAGACATGGATGTATTGCTCGGAAAACATACAAAATCTCTACAATACCAAAATTCTAGGAAGACCATCTATACTAATCCTCAAAGTCCATCTTAGGTCTATGTGCTCTAATTAGAGTTTATCTAAATCTAGTTTCCAATATTTGTACTAAACTTCCTCTAATACAAACTGTAACGCCCCGATCCAAGTTACCCATAGTTGGTGCATTATTACATAACATTGGCATGATCACAAAATATCAAGTCTCGAAAGACTAATTAGTTTAGTAGTCTTGGAAACACTAGATATATTCATAAGTCATACATTAAATCATAAAGTAAAAAAACTACAAGAATATCTTGTCTTTATATCCCCTCATACTATCCCTATAGGTTATTCATAAATTACTTCTTCACATCCTGGGAAAAATAAAACATTTAAAGGGGTGAGTTCAGATTCTCAGTAAGGATAACAATATAGAAAAAACTTTCATAAATAAGAATAAACATTTAATGCAATGTATAACTAAAACAAAAGCCTTTTAAACATGAACTTCAGCATAATATGGAAAAGATAAAATGAAATAATTCCATTTACTTATTCACATGGATATTCTACTAGTCGAATAATCACATGCAATATCAATAACCACTTTCATAATGATGGAATGCATAATGCCAGACTATCATAACAACATAGTCAAGGCCTTTTTCCGAGACTACAAATAAGATTTTGTCAAGTCCTTGTTCCAAGACACTAGTTTGTATCATGAGACCTACTGATGCATGTAAGAGCTATAACGGGCTCTACCCGTCACTTATTAAGTCCAATTCATTCCTCATATGAACAGGTTTAAACATAACATAAACATTCGTATTAAAACTTGTATATGAAATGACAATAATTTCTCCATAAAACATGAATGGTGTAAAAATAACACATACATAGTCAAACATATCACAAAACCTTCAATAAAATATGGATGTTTTTTATCATAATAAATCAACTTTAAATAATCTTAAAATCCATCAAAGGCTGTTGACATAGATAAAAACAAAACTATTTGAGAGAAATATCTCTTTTTTTGAAATCATTAAAAAGTCACATAAATATAAAATAAGACATTTACTTTGAAAATATTCTTATAAGATTGTAAGGGAAGCTTCGATGATTTTTTAACGGTGGAAAATAGTCGCACCCGCCGTATTTGTTAAAAAAGACATTCCTACCTTAATTCTGTCAAAAAGGTTAAAAAGGACCTTGTTTGGAAAACGACAAAAAGATTCCTTTATAAACTTCTTATAAAAAGTAAACAAAGGCATAAATGACTTTAACCCATAGTATATAAAATATTAAGGATTTTTTGAAATACATTTTTATGAAACATGGATGTGGATGATAAAAAGGTCCCAGTAGATAATTACGTATAAACAACCTCAGATAATGAATAGATTGTGAAATAAACTCATACCTTGTAATTTTCCTTGGAAGAGGGTAGGTTAACCTCCTGTATAATAGTTAAATAATTTTTATTAAATTATAAAAGAATCAGATAAATAAATATTATATCATATATGATCTGTTAATATTTCTTTTTTAATAATATATTATTGTTATCATCGTTTTGGGTATTAACTTACTCATTTTCTTTAATATGTTTTGTTACATAATCTGTGTTTGTTATCCATAGGTCCTATCTTATTTTTATCCATAATGATATCAAGTCCTTAAACATTATTTTTAATCATCAAATGATAATTATACATGAATGAATACGATGGTCAATGAATCTCATCGCGTTCGTCGAGACGGTAGTCCGTACGTACGCACGAGCGACGATATCATTCTTTTGATATTAAAATAATATATAATTGGATTGTATATTATATATATACAGAATCATTATAATTTTATATTTATTATTTACTTCAATTACACATCAATATCATACACATCCAAATAATAATGTTTTGAATAACAATTACACCACGACGTGGAGACGGTAAGCCGTACGTACGCACGTATGGTGACATGTCCTTCAAAGGATGGATATAATACTGAATATGGTCGTCCCATATTTATGATAACATCACAGTATATATAAGATACTTGGGTTACTATTTTATAATGGAAATAACAAAAAAAAGAAGTAGTTGAAGAAGAAAGGAACTTGAAAGAGGGTGGTGAAATTATTACCTCTTCTTCGGGTTCTTCCTTTTGATTTGATCAAAAGAGATCATTAGGTTGGATTTCTGATCAAAATAATGCCTCTAGGTTGAATTTAGGGAATTTGAGAGAATATTTGGCAGGGTTTGGCCGAGACAAAAGGCTTTGAAGGTGTGAATTAGAGAGAAGGTGGAGTACCCTTTTATAAGAGGGGTGAGGGGCACCTTTGGAAAAGCGAGAAATATTATTTTATAATAAATTCATATTCGGTTTATATTTGCTCCAAAGTGGATTATTTAAATGTTAAGGTGGGTATGGGTCTAAATCCTTTCAACCAATAGATTTTAGATAGGTTTGGGTCATTATATTAACCATATCTTTAATATTTAACTCTTAGTTAAATAGTTTGACATTTACCATGTCTCTTTGTATTTTTATATTATATAGTTAATAAACTTACTATATACCTCCAAGAGACCCCCAAGTGGTCCATTAATGATACACCTATAATTATATAAGTCCTTTGGATGAGCCTTAGATTTTTAAGAATAGAATATCAATTAATAATATAATATTTGTTTTAAAAACTCTTTTATGTCAATTTTGACCCTATTGGGTATTTTGTTTTTGATAATTTTATAACATCATTATTACTTTGAAACAATTTATATAACCAATAATAATATGTCATATTAACCTATAAAATTAGTGGAATTCATAAAAATTCTCAAATTAAATTTATTTTGATATTTATAATATTAATTATTTTAATATTTAATTTATTAGGTAATTACTGCATCACCATTGTGTAATAAATAAATTAAATTACTTAAAGTATAAAAATTATAAATAAACTACCATTATGTATTAAATCTTTTTATATTTCTAATGAATATTTATAATCAAATTTATCTTATGTATAACCCTATATTAAAAATGTTTGAGTTGTTAAACTTTGATTTTAACTCTCTTAACTCTTCTTTTAATTAAATAACAATAAATGTCCTAATCTAATCCAAGTGGACCTAAATGATAATATTTTATTCCTAAGGTTGTTTTTTGTCTAGATACACTTGTCCAATAGAATTAGGACATGTGTTAGGATAATATTAATATCATTTTTACCCTAAATTACCCTATTTACTTTTAACCTTGGTAAATAAAAGTAAAAAGTTAATATTCACCAAAAATTATTTTCATCTCATTGAACCACATTTTACTCCTTGATATTAACCTTGTCTCTCTAATTTTTTAAATTACACTCACATAAGCGGTAAAATTAAGTTCTATGTGAATTTCCAAATTCTCCTAGGAGGTGGGTACAAGACGGTGAAAAGTTCAATAAAATTTTTATATATCTAAAATTATTCTAAACTAACTCCAATGAATTACATTGAACTTATATAGGTATTATGTATCTATTTCTACCTTAATTATATTTAAATAAAATATATAATTATTTAAATAAAAATTCGGTTTTAAACTATAACCTAGTGTTTTTTCACTACTCATCAAAAATTGAATGTTTTTAGAAAAATACCAAAAATTCACCCTAATCTAATTTCTATATTCTGAATCCAAAAATGAAGTCCATTTTGAAAGATAAAATTTATAAAATTTCAAAATTTGGGTATTACTATTCATAACGGTTAGTTTGATTGGTTGTGGTGTGTGTTAGAACTCGAAGTTGCGTACAACACACGCTACTATATTATTCAAAGAGAAGTGTACCATAGAAGGTTGGGGTGTTACACACCATCCTTTATCCAAGTGCCATGATAAATCTATTATATTTTATATATTATAATATTATGGTGTTAATATAACAACCTATCATCATTCTCTTCCCCTCCCTTTTTTTCTAAAAAATGAAAACATTGTCTTTACAATATTGATTTTTCACATTCAAAAATGATGAGTTTTCAATTTACACTACCAATTTCAAGGCTGGTAATAAAAAAATATGGTCAGACCATATTATAATATATTTTTTACAACTTATTTAATTTTTTGGAACCAGTATATATATAATATTAATTAATAAAACAAAACTAGTTTGTGATGATAAAATAATGCGAAAATAATCTAAATGTTTATCATTAAAATTTTATATAATGAATCATTGTCACATATAAAAAAATGAGATATAATACCATATAATATTCTATAGGTTCATTAATAAACCTTAATTTCAATTTTGGAAAAATATTCTCAATTTACCTGATTTTCCATACATGTATACATGTGATCCAATCATGAAAACCATGGAAATGAACACCCCAAAACCATGAAATTGTATCATATAAATCATAAAAACCCATAAATGAACTTAATAAAATTATAATAAATCAAATAAATATATAATATATTCAAAATTAATTAATTAATGGATTTAATTTTAGTATCCTGAACATGAAGATCAAAGGAAGGACAGTTTTGGACATAATGTATTGGATTCTTTCTGAACCACCATTTTTCATTCGAGTTGTATTTTCTCTCTCTTTACCCCAATGTAATTCTAATTTATTTGTATTTAATTATTATACATTATATTTCTATGTTCCAAAATTATTTATCTAGATCATATCATCTTTATTTTATGGGGATATACATGTTTTAAAAAGGTTCCCTTCTTAATTCTTCCAGATGATAAATCCTAATTAAAGGGAACTTCATGATTTCTCACCCATTTACAAGTTCACTTCATAATTTGTTTTAAGTCACCATTATTTTTCAAAAATTAATAATTTTATAATGAAAAACTATCTTGGTTCATTTCTTGTTTTATTTACAAAATTTTTCATTTTCCATTTTAAAGAATCTTTATAATTTTCCCATAAAATGCACTAAAGTGGGTCATTTATTAAGTTTCGTAAAAAATCTATTTAAATGTTTTCAATTAATTTGGGAATAATTAATAATGATCTATTCCTATTTTCCCTTATGAATTTCCTTTTATTATTTAAATCCATTCTTTCGTGGAAACCTTTATGATACATCCATTTTTTATGCTTTAGGACATGGTTATGATACCCATTTCTTCTATGGGTAACCCTTATGTTGGATTATTCATGTGGCACACATGTGAAAGAACATGTTATGATGGGTTCACCCATATTGTTCTCCAATTCATTAGGTAATGTTAAGTCTCATGAGAAATCATGCTAGAATTGGGAGTGAACCAGAATCCTTTATGGTATTTTGTCTTCCATGTTCAATGGTCATGGAAGTTAGCCTTGACTCATGCTCCTTCATGTCCAATGGTCTTAGCAGTTATCCTTGAATTATTCATAGGTCATGTTTTATGTTTTTCTCATATTCCAATGATTCCATGATAATATGATCCCATGTTATACATGTTATGCTTCCTTATGTTTATTCATTATTTTTTATGTCTTCATGTTATGCATTATAACCCATGTGATATGCCTTATTTCTATGTTTGTTTCCCCTACTGGTATTTTTAGCTCATCCCATTTCTCAGGTATTCCCCAAGTTATCCTATGCATATGTAAGATCAAAAATGAAGTTATGATCTCTTTATGGTGATTAAATAAAATCTTTTTTTATGTTGGTTACATGTTTTCTAATTATGAACTTAATCTTCCAAAGACACCAGACATTGTGATCCTTGGATATATTTTATGGTCCATTATTCTTAAAATCATGTAATAATATTGGTAGAAGTATATTACTTTCAAATTTGGTATCATAGGAAGGTTTAGTTATTTTTGGAGATGAGGATTATAGCACTTTAGTATAATCCCTAGGGATAATTATGTCACCAAGGATAACCTAGATTGGAACATAGAGAAACACAAGTTAAGATATACTTTTCACTTATAATTTATCCCTTTAATGTTATTGGATTCAGTTTTATTTTTTTATAAGTTTAGAAATTCTCATTCCAAAGTCTATTTTAGATGAATTAAATAGTGAAAGGTAGGATTATCATCTAAGGTTCTATGCATTATTTCATATCTTGAATGTTAAGTAGAACTATTTAAACACCTCCTCGAAATATGGACGTTTATTTATCTATGAGAATAGAAAATTCAACAATTATTGCATCCAAATTTTATTACTCCTCCCTGGTTATGTTTTTGGACTAAACCTCCCAAAAAATATCACCTTACTTCCTTTTGTGGATTTCAATGCTATATTGGGAATGGATTGGATATCTTTACACAAAGCCAATATCAACTACCAGGAAAGGGATATCACTCTTCAAATACTTAGGAACCCTCTAATTCTATACATGTTTATGGAGGAGGATGAATCTCTTTTAGAATAATTATATCAAACGTGGATAATATTTCCTTATGAGAAATCATATCTAGCTCAATTTATTGACACAAAGGAGAGAATCATGCTCAAATACATGCCCATTGTAAGGGACTATAGTGATGTGTTCCCTGAATAATTTCACAGTCATCCTATTGACTAAGTGTTTTAGATCAAAATTGAACTTATATTCTGTTCTCTATCTATTTAAAATACATCTTATAGATTGTCCATCATTGAGTTAAAGGAACTGAATAATTAGTTACAAGAGAATCTAGAAAAAGATTTTATATGCTTGAGTGCTTCACCATGGAATTCACCAGTCTTCATTGTCACAAAGAATGGTGGATCAACACACCTCTGCATTGATTATCGCGAGATCAATAAAATGAAGGTAAAGAACAATTATCCCTTAACATGGATATATGATTTGTTTGATCAACTATGGGAGGAAAATTATTTCTCTAAGGTGGAACTTCGGTCCGGATAACACCAATTAAAAGTGAGGAAGAAAGATATTCTGAAGACTGCCATTAGAATGAGGTATAAATACTGTTATTTAATATTGAATTGCTTCATACTAACTACTCTTCTAGTAATTTATATAGATTTAATTAATATAGTCTTTATATATTATCTCGAAAAAAAATTCATAGTGTTTTTTGATGAAATTTTGATATACTCGAAGAGCAAGGAGGAACACGAGGATCATTTGAACACTATGTTAAAGAAATTGAGAAGGGAGAAACAATATGAAAATTATAGTAAATATGAGTTCAAGATGGAGGAATTTTCATTATTTGGTCATGTTATCACCAAATAAAAGAATATATATAGACCCTTACCGGACAAAGGCAATTGAGGAGTGGCTGAGGTCAACATTTGTAATATAGAGTTTCCTTAGTATATATAGGTATTAATGGTGATTTTTGAAAAACTTATAATGATTTTCCATACCAATAACCAAGATGAATTAGAAGGGAGTGATGTTTTTATGGACCAGTGAATGTGAAGACAATTTCAAGGAGTTGAAAAAATTCTTATCATTGTACCATTTATCAAACTTACATCAAGTGAGGAAATATTTGTGGTGCACATCAATTCTTTAAAGATGACTTTAGGTTATCTACTAAAGAAAAATGATAAATTTATATACTAAACCACAAGGAAGTTTAAAATTCATGATCAATTTTGTCTCGTTCATGATCTAGAGTTGTCAGTTGTGATCTTTGTAATAAACATCAGGTGTCATTATCTCTATGGGGTGAATTGTAAAATATATACTAATCAAAATAGCCTCCAATATATATTCACATAGAAGGAGCTCAATATGTTCTAGAAAATATGGTTAGAGATCATCAAGGATTACTACTAATCAATACCCTATCATCCTGTTAAATCAAATAAAGTGGCGAATGATCTCAGTGGAAAGCATCATGTAACCTTATCGATGACAATAATTGAGAAGGATCCAATATTTTTAGATTTGAAAAGGATGGACATGGGAATCATTAAGAAAGAAACATCATCCAATCTTTCTCAAATGATTTCTCAACAATTTATTATGGAGAAAATAAAGGATTCTCAATGAAATGAGGAATAAATTTAGAAAAAGTTGGAAGTTATCCTAAATGGGAAATCCTTAGAGTTTAAAATTGTTGAGAAATGAGTTTTAAGATTTGAGTCATGATTATGTATACCATCCAATCCAAAGAAAAAGAAAGAGATTTTTAGTGATGCAAAAAGTTATTCCTTCCTTATTCACCCAGGGATCACATAGATATATCCAGATCTCTAAGATAAATATTGGTGGTAAATTATGAAGAAGGATATTGTTGAGTATACATCAAAGTGCTTGGTATATACGTAGGTTAACACTAAAAGGAAAAATTATAAGGTGATTATTACACCACTACCCATACTAGTATGGAAGTGGGAAAACATAACCATGAACTATGTCCCTAGAATTCTAAATAAATCCATATGAAATAATGTTAAATGGGTCATTTTTTATTGTTTTACAAAGATAGCTCACTTTTTCACAATTAGAGAGGACATATCACTCAAACAAATTGAACAGATATACATCAAATAAGTGGTGAGACTTAATGGAGTACCTATATTGATTACATTCGATTGAGATCTGATATTTACCTTCAAGGTCTATAAAAGTCTCCAGTATGATCTAAACACTGAGTTGAACTTCAGTATGGCATGTTATCCTCAAACTGATGGCCAATCTGAGTGAACTATTCATACACTGGAATGCATGTTGAGAGGAAATTCTATGGACTTCAAGTTAGGATGGGACAAAAATCTAACTCTGGTTGAATTATCTTACAATAATAGTTTCCACTTGAGCATCCAAAGGCTCCCTAGAAATCCCTTAATGGGAAGATATGCAGAACATCGACATGTTGGGATGAAGTTGTTGAGAGTAGGATGCTAGGACCTAAAATGGTCAAAAAATGGTATAAATTTTAAAATTAATTCAGAGTAATATTTGGGAATCCCAAAGTCGACAGAAGAGGTATACAGACAATCATCAAAGGGACATGGAGTTTAAGGTTGGGGATATGGGATTACTCTTCATATCTCCATAGAAGAGGATCATGGGATTTGGGAAGAAAGGAAAGCTATGTCCAAGGTACATCGTCCCCTTCTAGATTTTTGATCATGTAAGAGTTTTGGACTATAAAATAGTACTTCCACCAACCGTATCTCATGTACACAATGTATTCTACTTATCCCACTTGAGGTATTATTTACTAATTCCTTCACACATAAAAAATTCATAGGTGGTATAGTTGGAAATTGATCACTCTTACGAGGATTAGTCGGTGAAGATATTGGTCCATAGAGATAAATTTATACACAATAAGACTACTCACTTGGTCAAAATTCTATGGTGGAATAATAAGTAAGAGGAGGAAACATGGGAACTAGAGGAATAACTGTAGGATAAGTACCCTCACATGTTTTCCCCTTCATTTTTAAATAAAAAATTTGGGGGAGAAATTTCATAATGGGTGAAGAATGCAATGACCTAGAATTCTATCAATGAAATTTACATTCTTATAATTATTTCATATAGTATAAATCACTTAAAATCACTTAGAGAACATAATAAAATCATTAAAAATAAATAATAAATGAAATAATAAGTATTTATAGAAATAAAGAACCAAAAAAATAGAATGGTAACATAACCTTTGGAATAGTAATGTTACCATTAAGAACAGTAACCTGGCCAAGAAAATAGTAACCTCACCTATGAAAAAATAAATAAAATTTAGGCATCTTATAAATTAAAATATGATATATTTATATCATTTAATATTTAAATAAATTTTCTAAAAATGATAAATTATGTACTTGTGTTTTTGTGAAACATAAATTTTTATTTTTCATTTTATAATTAATTTAATGACTTAAAAAAAATATTTTCATAAAATAGACGCATAAATTAATATTTTTTGTCTTATGGTTGTAAGATAATTTTATGTGGCCTTAATTAATCTTTTAAACTGTTATAAAATTAGTTATAATTTTAAAATTGGTAGTTTTTCAAATATATAAGGATTTCAATTAAAAATTAAATTCTCATATTTAGAAAATTAATTTCATACAATGGACTCCATTTTTTAATTCTATTCGAAGAAAAATGGTTAGGTTGAAGTAATGGGATTTTTCTAAAATAGTTGAATTTTATTGAATAGTGAAAAATTATAATTTATGGTATATGATAAATACATGAATTATTGACTTATAGTTAATGAATATATGATTTAAGAACCATTTTTTTGGGATGACATGCACTATTTACTATATATAGTTGCATGAATTAACACTATTCATATTCTTATTCTAAAATAATAAACAAATGAATCAAATAATCAAAAACACCCCTCGCATCCATTTAAAATACGACCCATCACTACCTCTTCTCCTCACACCAAAAAAGCCTTGAAGAATCCCCAAATTCTACAAAATCATCATCCCAAGTCTCTCCCATAAGACTATGAACCTTATGTGTCTATAAAATACCAAACTCAATTACCTCATGGTGGTTCTCCAAGAGAAGGAATTAAAGAGGAAAATTCTTATTTCAATTTCATTTATTCTCATTTCATTATATTTTCCATTAATCTCATCACCTCCCCTTATCCAAGTGACATGACAACTCTAGTATATTTATATAATGTAATTTTATTGTGTTAATTTAAAAACCCATAATCATTTCTCTTCCTTTCACCTTTGTTCTAAAAATGAAAACATCATCCGAAATATATTGATTTATCACATTCAAGGCTGATGAGTTTTAAATTTACATTACCACCTTAAAGGCTGATAATAGAACCATTTTATGGTCAAAAAATATTATAATGTATGTATTAATGCTTATTTAATGTTTTGAACTTGTATATATACATAATATTAATTAATAAAAACCCATTTTGTGATGATAATAAAATTCCAAAATAATCTAAACGGTTATCATTAACGTTTTATCTAAAGAATCAACCTCAAACATCAAAAAAAATTATATGTGGCCATTTAATATTATTTAATTTCATTAATAACATTTATTTCAAATATGGACAACTACCATAATTTTCAATGATTTTCCATAAATGTATACAAGTGAACTGATAATGAAACCCAAGGAAATAAACACTTTCGAATGAAAAAATTGTATAGTATGAGTCGTCAAAAATGAAATAAATGTACTTAATAAAATTATACTAAATAAAATAAATTTATAATAGATTATTAATAAATTATGTAATGGAACTAATTTGATTATCCAGGACATTAAGATAAAGTATAGAACAATTTTAGACATTTGGTAACAGAATCGTTCTGAATAGCCATTTTTTTTCAGGTTAAGATTTCTCTCTATTTAAACCAATTTATTTCTTATTTATTTTTATGCACTAATTATAAGTTATATTTATATGTTCTAAAATTATGTATCTAAATCATTTAACCCTTATGGTGTGGGGAAATAAATGTTTTAAAAAGTTTCAATTCTTAATTATTCTTGATAAGCAAGCCCGATTAAAGGGTACTATCCGATTTCCCATCCATTTTCAAGTGAATTACAAAATATTTTTTATAAAAAAAAATTTCTAAAATCACTCATTTTATAAATAAAAACATTCTTGTTTCATTTTAAATTATATACAAACAATTATTCATTTTTTGTTTTAAAGAATCTTTAAACTTTTCCCTTGAACCACACTAAAGTGGATCATTTATAAAGTTTATTATATAATATTTTTACATGTTTTCAAATAATTTGGACATAATTTATCATTATATATTCCTATTTTACCTTATTAATGTCCATTAATTATTTAAGTCTATTCTTTCATGTAAATCGTTATGATACACCCATTGTTTACGCTTTGAGACATGGTTATGATACCCATTTCTTTGATGGGTAACCCTTATGTTTATACCTTATGTTTGATTATTTATATGGAACACGTATGAATTTAAATAACATGATGGGTTTTACTATATAGAACTCAAATTAATTGGGTAATGTTTAGTCTCATGAGATGTCATCTTAAAACAGGGAGTGAACCTGAAACCTTTATAAGACTTTGTCCACCATGTGCAATGGTCTTGGCAATTATCCTTGACTCATAATCCTCCGTGTATAGCCACAAAATGTATCAATTAATAGTTATTATTTCATGTTGTATGTTGTTTCAACATTCCTATCATTTTATGATTATATATTCCCAAGTTCTTCAAGTTATGGTTCTTTATGTTTATTTGTGAATTGTTTTTATTTCATCATGTTATGCCTTCTAACTCATGTTTTATGCCATATTTCTATGTTTACTTCCCTTAATATGATTTTTTATCATCCCTTTTTCATGTTTTCCCCATGTTATCTTTTTAAGATCTCATAGTTAAAGGTAATTTAGGAGCTATTTATAAGGATAAAATAAAATATGTTTTTATTTTGGTTCCATGTTCTATGATTATGTACTTAATCTTCCAAAGACACTATACTTTATCATCCTTAGTTATAATTGATGGATAATCATTCATAAATTCATATAATAATATATGTAAAATGATAAATATGTTAAAAATATTTAGGTTTGGTTTGGGGTGTTAGTTTTGGACCTCAAGGAGGTTTCCTGTGTATCTCATTTAGATGGGAATCAAAGACCATGATGTTCGGTTTTGAGGATCTAAAACTATGGAGGAACTCTAATGTTTTGTTTTACAGGGGAGTATTGCCCTTTGAGAGGATTAATTTGGGGCTTATTTCTGAAAATGAATCCCTGTGAAAGTTTCCATGAGGGATGTCTCTACTCATGGTGATTTGGAAGGTTTTTCAAGGATTACACCAAAGGAGGAGTCCTGTATATGGGTATGGTGATATGGTTGGAGCTTATTCTTGAATAAGAGGCCCAAAGTGGTCAGTTGGAACCTACACTTGGGATGATTACCATGTATCTTATTTTTTGGGGCTTTCTCCTAATGAGGATTCCCAAAGGTTTGGTGTCATGTAGATTTCTGGACCGTTGTCAACCTCTAAGCCCATGTGAGTCATGCATTGTAATGACCCTAACTTTTCAATAATATTTGTTTCCCAAGTTTGTGTGTTATTTCATTTTATACTCCAAAAAACTATATCCTTTAATTAATGAAGTGATACCATTGGGTTTCGACTGTTATACAGTTGTTGGTCAATATGACCGTTGGAAACAAAACTCTTAACATTACAATTATTGTTTATAAATACAAGTGATCTTGGTAAATTAATACATAAAGAAGAGTCGATGGCCTGATCCAGTATACGCAGGTCGTACGAAGCCCATCTTTCAGAGCTTAGGAAGAAGGTATCATATATGGGATTTTCACTGGACCAAGCCTAAGATGAGCTTCAACATGTGAAGCTTGAATGGAATTGCTTAAGGGAGAAGTTAAAGCTAATAGAAATCACCACTTGGGCAATGTTGTCTGAGCTGCACCATGATTCTATCACCATAGCACACCTTACACTTAGGTGTCCTATACAGGTGTTATAAAGGGCTATGTAACGAGGCCTTAGATACTTTTTATAATAACTTGGTGTAAATAAAATTTTTATTTCTTATTATGGTAAAATTTGTGATTTTCAAATGTCCAAATAAATATAGGATGAATATTATTGATGAATTTTGGTAAAAAGGTATTTTAAAATATTCATATAAACTTTAAATAATTAATAATGTGAAATGATTTTCAAAAAATGGTCTTCTATAGTTGTGATCAATAATAAATTTAGAGTCTAATCAAATCAACTTTATTTTTTAGTAAATAGTAATGTATGAATAGTAACACACCCTTATGAATAGTGATGAATAGTAAATCATCCAAAAAAATAGAAACTTCAAACATGAATGTAAAAATATAATTTAGACATCTTAAAAGTGAAAAATGATCATATTATAAGCTTTGGTATTTTTGTAGGTCAAAAATATTTTATTTAAAATTTTATAATAAATTTAATAATATAAAATGAAAATATATTTTTATAAAATGTAATCATATATTTTTACATTATTTTCTTATGGTTATATGATAATTTTATGGGACCTTGATTACTTTTTCAATGTGTTACAAAACGAGTTATAGATTTGAAGTTGTTTGTTTTGAATAAAGAATGATTTAAATTAAAAATTAAATTAAAAATATTTAGAAAATTATTTTTAAATAATGGAGTTAATTTTTTAATTAATAACATCTATATTAGGTTACAATGAATTTATGATATTTTCATAAAATTTTTTGTTTTTTGGTGAATAATGAAAATACAGTTTTGTGTTTCGGGTGTTTAATGACATCATTAATGATGTAATAATGATGTAATTATTATGGTAGACTTTTGAATAGTATGATATTCTATGATGTGTCCCAAGTGGCCAATACCATGGGAATATACCATGGTAAAGCTTATGGTTTGGCAAATACCACCGATGAGGTGTCCCTTGAAAATTAATTAAATATTCCCTCACTTTTCCTATAAATACCAAGCCATTCCCTAAATCATTTCATTCCAAAAATCCTCCTAAAAAAAGTTATAGTCTTTTCACCTACCAATGAGTCCTCCCAAGGATCCCTTAATCCCCCCAAGGTCCCAACCTTCATGCTTTTTAAGTTACTCTTCAAGGTAAGGAAACCTTCCACCCTCCTCTTTTAGTCATGATTTCCTTTAAGTTATGTCTTCTAGTTTCCATATTATTACATGGGGTTATGTTATTATATATTCTTAATAATTTACATTTCATTTCCAAATTATGAGAGACCCTTTCTTCTCTCATCAATTTATTTTCTCAATTTTTAAGTGACGTTGTTAGGCTGTCGAATCTTCATAAAAGAAGTCACATTTTCTCTTTTCTTTCATGTTTCCTTTTCATGTGGTATGTCATTACACACCATGATCTTATTTATATTTTATATTGTCCCTATACTATAAAATTATTCATTTATGTATGGGAGACCCTTTTACCCTCTCTTTTAATTGTTTTCTAAAACCATGTTATATAGCCGTTATGCTGCAGAATTTTCATCTCAAAATCTATCTCTTTTTTCTCAAAAAATCCTATTTTATTATTTATATGAATACCCAAATCTATTTTTATTTATATGGGTATTCATAAATACATATATTTATCTATTTTATTCATGAATTTACATACATATAACCCCCAATACCTTCCTATTCTTTATAAATGACATAATGATCATATTTTTAAGAACTTTTAAAACGTCAAAATTTTGAAGTGAAACCCATTTCATTTACTATCGATGGGTTATTTATGAAATTTATAATCATGATCTATGTGTCTCACATGAAAATAAAGACATATTAAGGGTAAAGCCTGATAGAACTCCAATTCATTGGGTAAAAAATTTAAATCTCTAGAGATGACAAGTTTCACGATACCTTGATGAATAACCTTGGTAATTTTTATGACACCTTGGGGATGAACCTTGGTGATATGTTTCCGAATGTATAAATTAAATGTTTTAGCCACAAATTCATGTTATGGTTCAAGTTCCATTCATTTTGAAATTCCTCTAATTCTACTACTCATGTCTTCGTGTTTTCCATCAAGTTCTTATTGATATCACACGTAAACTGATTCCCTTGCTTTCCTTACTGGAAATTCTGATCACACTTTCCTTTGATGTTTGTCCCAAGGTTATTAGATGATGTAGTTGTACATAGGATGAACTTTTAAAAAGACTTTTCAAGGGTATTTAAAATATTTTTTTATATTTTCATGTATTTTTTTATTGATTTCCAAGATAATAGACTTTAAAGGTCCTCTGTTTGTAAAATGTAATGAAACGTTATGTTAAAAAGTTGGGATGTCATAGTTGGTATCAACCGAAAATTTAGTTATTTATATAAATTAGTCTATGAAAACGTTAAAGAGAACCCTATATAAAAGTTTAAATATAGGACTATGACCTGTTATTTTGGTGAGTGTTGAGTAAGTGGTTTATCAAGAAAATACATCCATGTCTGGATACGAGCAGGTAGAGGCGGCTCTGGCACAGAAGTGCCTAAGAGTGAAAACTCCGACAAGGAGTTTTGGGCTTGACCTGGGGAATCCCGGTACAAGAAAATGCTCCTTGCTACACTCTTGGTTATGACACTCTCGAAGGATATTTTTGGTTAATCATAATGTTATTATGAATCATTATGAAGGATTTATTGAGAAATGTAATTGTTTTAAGCATGATGTTTTAATATATAAAATACTTTATAGTTAAAATATTCATAAATGAAATTATATTCTCACGAAGGTTTTATTATTTTAGAAAATGGAGGTAAATAGAAGGAACCATGAAAATGGTGACCACAATGGGCCATGCGCTGACGACCCTCCGATGGAAGCCGAAATGGAAACTTTCACGTGAATGATGAACCAACAGACTCAAGTTATGGGAAATTACTTGAATCAAGATGAGAGACCAATATCACCACGAAGGGAATAAATTTATGTTGAATAATTTATACGTCAAATACCACCAGCCATCAGTGGATCTACTGATCCATTGATTATGGAATAGTGGATCAGCTCAATCAAGAAGGTCTTTTTTGTGCTCTGTTGTTCTGAACAAAAGAAGGTTACCATGGCTATTTATCTCTTAGAGGGAGAAGCAGATCAGGGGTGGGAACTGATTAAAAACACAAGGGCAAGAGTGGAAGTTGAAGCTATGGAGTGGAAATATTTCATATGTATATTCTTCAACAAGTATTTCCCTCGATCGATGAGAACAAGAATAGAGAATGAGTTTCTCGAGCTGAAGCAGAAGGAGAATGACTCAGTGGGAAGCTATGAGATGAACTTCACAAGGATTACACTTTAAACATATATCTTTGTCATGGACCCAAATGGTAAGGTTGATAGATTATTTGGTGGACTGAGACATCATCTGTAGAAGAATCTATCCAACCAAGATTATGGTATCTATGAGGAGATCATGCGAAGTGCGATGAAAGTCGAACTAGAGTTTCGTGAGATGCAATGGTCTCATAAATACAATGATAAGAAAATATTGATAGATCCAAGATTAGGGAAGAGATTTGATCAGGGAAGAGCAGGAAATCAAGTACAACATCCCATGTATAATAAATGTGGTAAAAATCATTCGGGGAACTGACTCCATAGCAGTGGGAAGTGCTACAAGTGTGGTTGAGATGGACACATTGCGTGGAAATGTCATAGTGAGTTGAAGACACAACTTCCCAACACTAATGAAAAAGGGAAGATGGTTCATGCCCTACCTGATGTCCAATGCAATAAATGTGGTCGACTTGGTAACTTTTCCTATCATAATCCAAATCCAAGGGTGGTAGAGGGGAATCACCATCAGCCTCAACAATGTCCAAGGGAACAAGGTTGTACTTTTTCAATCACTACGGCTGAATTTGAATCCCCAAATGTTGTGGTGGAAGGTACTCTTGTTGTTATCTCAAATCTAGAAAGTACTTTGTTTGATTCTGGTTCTACGTATTCCTTTATTTCCTCCAAGTTTTCAATAAATATAGAATCAACCCTTGATTTTCTAAATATAGAGTTATCAGTAAAGACTCCTGGTGGTATTATCCAAGAATATTCAGTGTTTAGAAACTCTAGTATTTACATTAGTGAGAACAATCCTATCACAAATCTAGTAGTCATTCCCATGCTAGAATTCGACATTATACTAGGGATGAACTGGCTCTCAAAGTATAATGCTAAGATCAAATGCAGAAAAAAGGAAATCTCAGTAGACTTGAATGGAAAACCTATAGTTTTCTTTCAAGGAGAGATATTTCAACCTGATCTTTGTCTAAAAGAACCTCCTATATCCTTCTTTATGGGTTTGATCGGGGAAGAAGAATATGGAAATGAGAGTGTGATGATATAAAACGTACCCATAGTCAATAAATACGATGAAGTTTTTTTTGAGGAGTTACCCGGACCTCCCCCAGAATGAGAGACAGAGTTCTCCATTGAATGCGTACCTAGATCCCATTTTATTTAAAAGACCTCTTATAGGATGGAAAATGGGGAGCAGGAGGAGTTAAAGAAACAACTCCAAGGTCTTTTATAGAATGGTTTTATCTAACCGAGTGTTTCTCCTTGGGGATCACCAGTTCTCTTTGTGAATAAGAAGGATGGATCGATGCGGCTATGCATTGATTATAGATAACTGAATGAGATCGCAGTGAAGAACAAATACCCTCTTCCAAAAATTGATGACTTATTTGACCAACTTCATGGGGCTAAATTCTTCTCTAAGATTCATCTTTGATCTGGTTATCATCAATTGAGGGTGAATAAATAAGATATTCTTAAAACTACCTTATGATAAAGATATAGGCATTATGAGTTTGTTGTTATGCCATTCAGACTGACTAATACACCAGCTATTTTTATGGATTTGATGAATAGATTTTTTAAGGACTACCTTGATAACTTTGTTGTAGTTTTCAGTGATGATATTATGATATATTCCAAAATTCATGAGGAGCATGAGGATCGTCTAAGGGTTATTTTTTAAATGGTACGGAAGGAGTGCATTTTTTGGAAGTTTAGCAAATGTGAATTCTGGTTACAGAAAGTCGCTTTCTTAGGGCACATTGTTACCCATGAAGGAATCATAGTTAACCCTGCAAAGACATAAGTGGTAAAAGAGTGGCCTAATCCTACAAAAATAACTGAGATTCATAGTTTCCTTGGATTAGCAGGATATTATAGGAGGTTTGTGAAAAAAAATCATGACATTCTAATCCACTAACCATGTTAACTCAAAAAGGGGTTAAGTTCATCTGGACAAAAGAGTGTGGGTAAAGTTTCCAAGAGCGGAAGAAGAGATTGGTGGTTGTACCCATGTAAACTATACCATCATGTGGAGAAGAATTCATTATTTTTATCTATGAATCTCTAAATTGGTTTGGGTGCATCCTCATTCAAAATGACAAAGTCATTGCTTATGCATCTCGACAGTTTAAGACTCATGAGAAAAACTATCCTACACATGATCTTGATCTGGATGCAGTCATTTTTGCTCTGAAGATATGGAGGCACTATCTTTATTGAGATAAATGTTATATATACATAGACCATAAAAGGTTGAAGTATATTTTTACACAAAAGGAATTGAACAAGAGACAGAGGAGATGGTCAGAACTTCTCAAAGACTATGATTTTTCAATTCATTGTCATCCCGAAAGAGAAAACAAAGTCATTTATTCATTAAGCAGGAAAGACCCAATTATTCATTCCATGATAAGAATTCAAAGAGATCCTTTTATTAATTACCTAGTAAACCTAGAAATGGGAATTATAAGGGAAAGGACATCATCAACCCTAACCCAAATGATTTATGAACCATCATTACTAGATAGGATCAAAACAGCTCAGAAGGAAGATCCTTTTTTACAGAAGAAGATTGATGTTATGAATGATGTGAAGTTTTCTGAGTTCAATATTTATCAAAAAGGTGTATTGAAATTTTATACAAAACTATATGTTCCATCTATTCTGGAAATAAAGAAGGAGGTGATGGATGATGCTCATAGCTCTAATTTCCCTACAATTCCTGAAAGCACAAAAATTTAAAGGGACCTTCATTATCATTGTTGACGGGATAATATGAAAAGGGATATTGCTAACTACACTTCAAGGTGCCTTGTAGGTCATCATGTGAAGGTAGAGAGATAAATTCCTAAAGGGGTATTGCAACCACTACCCATACCAGTATAAAAGTGGGTCAATATCACTACGGACTTCATCACTGCTATCCCAAGAACTTCTAAAGGAAACAATGTGATATGGGTTATTAAGCACCGTCTCACCAAAACTTCCCTTTTTATCTCTATTTGGGAAGATTTATCTCTTGATCAATTTGCCAAGATTTATGTGAATGATGTGGTAAGGTTGCATGGAGTTCCACTTTCAATCATATCTGGTCATGATCCATGTTTCACATCAAAATTCTAGAGAATTATTCAACGTGCTCTCGGCACTGAATTGAATTTCAGTATGGCATATCACCCCCAAATGGATAGGAAATCTGAAATAACTATTCTAACACTCAATTATATACTAATAACATGCTCAGTGGAATTTAAAGGTGGATGGGATCAAAATATCCCTTTAGTTGAGTTCTCTTACAACAACATCTTCCACTCGACCATTAAAATGGAACCCTATGAAGATCTATATGGTAATCGATGTAGAAATCCAACTTTTTGGCATCAAGATGGTGAGAGAAAGCTTCTTGGGATTGATCTTGTGCAACATATGGCAAAAAACTTCCATGCCATCCAACAAAACATTAAGGCTGCTTAAAGTCAGCAAAAGAGCTATGCTGACAACCATTGAAGGGACTTGGAGTTTGATGTTGGTGAAAAATTATTTCTTAGAATTTCACCTTGGAAGAGAATCATGAAGTATGGGAAGAAAGGGAAGCTCATCCCTAGGTACATTGTACCCTATGAAATCTTCTATCGCATAGGATCTGTAACCTATCGGCTTACACTTCCTCCAAATCTAGCACAAGTTCATGATGTCTTCCACATATCCCTCTTGAAGAAGTACATACCTAACCCTTCACATGTACTAAACCTAGAGGTGGTACAACTGTAACATGACCTCTCTTATGAAGAAAATCCAATGGAGATCATGGATTATAGAGACAAGAATCTATGCAATAAGACTACCCACCTTTTTAAGGTGTTGTGGAGGAACCCCAAATGTGAAGAAGCCACGTCGGAACAGAAGGAGTCTATAAGGCAGAAGTACCAACACCTTTTCTCTTATTAGGGTATGAGTTAAAATTTCAGGGTTGAAATTTCTTATGGATGGAAGAATGTAACAACCCAACCTTTTGAATAATATTTGTTTCCTAAATTTGTGTGTTATTTCATTTTATACTCCACAAAACTATATCCTTTAATTAATGAAGTGATTTCATTGGGTTTCAACTATTATATGACTGTTGTTCAATATGAAAATTGGAAACTAAACTCTTAATGTTACAATTATTGTTTATAAATATGAGTTATCTTGGTTAATTAATATTGAAAGAAGAGTCTATGGCCTCATCCAAAAGACTCGGGTCGTAGGAAGCCCATCTGTTAGAGATTGGGAAGGAGGTAGCATCTCTGGTCTTTGCTCTAGACCATGCCTAAGAAGTGCTTCAACATGTGAATCTTGAATGGAACTACCTAAGAGATAAGTTCAAGTTGATAGAAATCACCACTCGAGCAACGTTTTTCGAGCCTCCCTAAGATTATATCACTATAGCACACCTTACACGTAGGTCCTATGTAGGTGTTATAAGGGCCTATATAACAAGGCCTTAGATACTTTTTGTACTCCTTTGGTATAAATAAAATTGTAATTTCTTATTATGGAAAAAGTTATGATTTTCAAATGTCTGGATAAATATAGGATGAATATTATTGATGAATTTTGGAAAAAGGGTATATTAAAATATTCATGTAAACTTTAAATAATTAATAATGTCAAATGATTTTCAAAAAATGGTCTTCTACAGTTGTGATCAGTAAAAATTTAGAGTCTAATAAGATCAACTTTGTTTTTTATTAAAGAGTAATGTATGGATAGTAATAAATATTAAATCCTCCAAAAAAATAGAAACTTCACCGATGAATGTATTAATAAAATTTAAACATCTTAAAAGTGAAAAAATGATCTTAGTATAAGTTTTGGTATTTTTGTACGTTATAAATATTTTATTTAAAATTTTATAATTAATTTAATAATTAAGAATGAAAATTTATTTTCATAAAATGTAAAAAAATATTGTTACTTTGTTTTCTTATGGTTATACAATAATTTTATGGGACCTTGATTACATTTTCAAGGTGTTACAAATCGAGTTATAGATTTGAAGTTATTTATTTGGAATAAATAAGGATTTTATTAAAAATTATTCTAAAAATATTTAGAAAATTATTTTAATATAATGATGTTCATTTTTTAATTCATCATGTTGATATTAGGTTATGGTGAATTTTTTAGATTTTTATAAAATGTTTTGTTTTTCAGTGAATAATGAGAATACAGTTTTGAGTTTCGGGTGTTAAATGATATCGTTAATGATGTAATAATGTTGTAATAATGATTTAATCATTATATTAGACGTGTGAATTTTAAGATATTCTATGAGGTGTCCCAGGTGGCCAATACCATGGGCAAATACCATGGTCAATCCCATGGTTTTTCAAATACCATCGATGAGGTGTCCCGTAGAAATTAATTAAATATTCTCTCACTTTTCCTATACATACCATGACATTCCCTCATTCGTTTAATTACAAAAATACTCATCAATGAATTTATAGTCTTTTAACCTCCTAAGGATTCCTCCCAAGGGTCCCTCAAGCCCCACAATGTCCCAAACTTCATGATTTAGAAGTTACTCTTTAAGGTAAGGGAACCTTTCTCCCTCCGCTTTTAGTCATGATTTCCTTTAAGTTATGTCTTATAGTTTCTATCTTATTTTGTAGGGGTATGTTCTTATATATTCTTATTACTATCAATTTCATGTCCAAATTATGGGAGACCCTTTCTTCTCTCATCAATTGATTTTCTAAATTTTTAAGTGATGTCGTTAGGCTTCCGAATCTTTGTAAAAGAAATCACATTTTCTCTTTTCTTTCAAGTTTCCTTTTCATGTGGTATGGCGTTACACACCAATATATTTTTTCAATTTTATTTTGTCCCTCTAATATAAATGATTCATTTATTAATGGGAAACTCTTGTCCCCTCTCTTTTTATTGTTTTCTAAAACCATGTTATATAGCCGTTATGCTATAGAATTTTTATCTCAAAATATCTCCCTTTTTTTCTCAAGAAATCCTCTTTTATTATTTATGTGAATACTCAAATCTATTTTTATTTCTATGAGTATTCATAAATACATATAATTTATCAATTTGATTCTGGAATTGATATACATATAACCCTCACTCCCTTTATTTGGGTTATAAATGACATAATGATCATATTTTTAAGCACTTTTAAAACGTCACGATTTTGAAGTGAAACCCATTTCTTTTACTCTCTATAGGTTTTGTATGAAATGTATGATCATGATCTATGTAGATCACCTATGAATAAATACATATTAAGGTTACACCCTGAGATCACTCCAATTTTTTGGGTAAAGAATTTAAATCTCTAGAGATGACAAGTTTCACGATACCTTGGTGAATAACCTTGGTGATTTTTATGACACCTTGGGGATGAACCTTGGGTATATGTTCATGAATGTCCAAATGAAATCTTTTTGCCAAATATTCAAGTTATGGTTCATGTTATTTTCTTTATGAAATGTCTCTACTTCCATTTCTCATGTATTTCTATTTTTCATCAATTTCTTATTGATATCACAAGTAAACTGATTGTCATGCTTTCCTTACAGGGCTTTCTACTCACCCTTTCCTTTGATGTATCTCTCTAGTTTATTAGATGTAGTAGTTATACATAGGGTGAACTTTTCAAGGGTATTTTCAAGGGTATTTAAAAGAGTGTTTTAAGTTTTCATGTATTTGGTTCCAGAATTCCAAGACACAAGAATTTAAAGGTCTTCTGTTTGTAAAATGTAATGAAAAGTTGTGTTAAAAAGGCGGGATGTCATATTTATGGTGTGAGATACAAGAGGAAATAAGATATATGGGAAACTACATAATACTCTTTTCCATGATATTTGATACATGTCCTTAACAGACCATACCTATGGATACCCTCTCAAGCAAGGTGAGAGGGAGATCCGAAAGAAGATTCTCTACCAAAACATGCATCTGACTATATGGATTTCATGAGCATGGATATATTCTACGCCCACATAATTCATGATGATTCATTATTGAATGTAAGAAATAAGAAAAATTTGATAATCCTGCAAACCACACACTCCCACTCCCACTGGTGGAAGAGGTCAAGGATATGGGAGGAGAAGAAATGGATTTTATATTCCTATTCACACTCCCATATTATATCCAGGATAGTCACATAAAACTACCCATTCAAGTATGATCCAGGGTAAAAATAAGAGTAAGAGTTTAACATCCAATAAGAAAGTCTAGGGGATTGTGAAAAAATTGTTATAGAGTAAGAGACAAGTATCTCCTCCTCCAATGGCCCGAAGGCCTTCATTTTTTTATTCATTTTTGATAATCCACCTTTCAAGTGGTGAGGTGGAACCCTTACAAGGCCCGTAGGTGTAATAATTAGATGGGTTGTAGGCCTTAGAGGAATTAATTGCTTGTAGGCTTCGAACATTACATACAACCCAGACTAACTACTTGGAATTGCTCCTCCCCAGCATCTTTATCGTGAAATTAGCTCTCCACCTTCGCATGGCTGTTCAGCTAGGCTTTCCCTTGCATGCACAGACTTATCCCGATGGCAGGTGCCATACCCTCTCATTCTTGCAATCTGTTTAGCTTCTACTATGGTGAAAGCTCCTTGCTCCTCCTCCTTCTGATGCTTGTTCCTTGTAGGTTGTCTGGTTTTCATCTGCACTTAAAGGTGGCCCGAAGGCCTTGAGGTGGCCCGAAGGCCTTACTGACCATAAGGCATGGGTGGCCCGAAGGCCTTAAAGGACTCGGGGACCAAATCGGTAGCCCAAAGGCCCAAATGGGGGAATATTCCCGGGTGCTACAGTGTCAAACAGTGCCTGCTACAGTTACCGCTACAGTACCTGCTACAGTTCTACACAGTTCCAACTACAGTACTGCTACAGTACTCTGAAATTATCCCCCACCTAGATTTGATCCCAGGTCTCTTGGATGCACTTAAGGATTCCTCACAAACTGGGTTGATGCTCGTGTGAGGAAGAGGCAAGTATCTCATTCCATGACTTCTTGTCTAGAATCAAAGGCCCCAAGTCTCAGAGACTAGAATTGGAGGAATGATACCTCAACCTTACGCCTAAGACCAAGGGTTCCTTAACACGACCCCCAGGTTCGGGGTCCTCATGAACAAGGGAATTCATACACACATGCACCCTGAGGACCATACCTGTTTGGTAGGACATGTGTGGGAAACAACTAACCAAATGAAAGAATTTCCCAAAAAGAGACACACTGGTGTGACAATTTCCATGGTTTTTCAAGTCCATAGTATTATTTGGAGGTTTCAATTGCGACCCTTTTAGTCAATGGATCCAGAGCAAGAGGACATCTATCAATGTTGTCTTGGAAGAGGTCTCAAAGGGTGAACTTATATAGGTCCTAGATTAGAGAATGAATGTTCTTTAGAAAGGGCATGTGAGGAACTAGAGGTGATCTATGTAAGAAGGTTATAAGCCTAAATGATCTAGATATTCCATGGTAAATGGACTACATGGTAAAAAAACTTGGTAAATGATTTATCCTAGGCACCATGGTTCTCCTCATCTTTCCCTAGATGAGGCTCTTGTAGGTACTTGCATTGGGAAGAGGCCTCATGTAGGTGGTTGTTCCCTAGGATAGAAGGTGTCTTGTTTTTCATACTCTAAAGGGACTTTGATCTCACTTATCTCCCTTAATTCTATCTTCTCTTATGTTTTGGAGAGATACCTGAGGAATTTTTAGAGACCTGATTGAATGGGTTTCACGGCCAGAGAATGGGGTTTTTTATGATTTTCTAGTTGTGAAAATGAGGAGACCTAGGGTCATATTAATAGGTAAATAGGGTACCCTGGTCGAAGTAGTACATACGTGTAGGTTCTTGGCATAAGTTCCTAGTGTATATACCCCACTCAGGGGTGGTCGAGATTTCAGTGCCCCACATGGGGGTTGTACGATCCATCTGATACACAGGGGTGGGCACACAGGACAGCTTAGAAAATTACCTTGATTCTTCTGGGGAATATTCAATTATTTAACATTCTTGAGGTAAACTTTATAATATTTCAATCCCATCTAAAAAATGGAGTTTCAATAAAATCCCCCCCCCCTCATGATTTTATCTGATAGAATGAACAGGGTTTAGTTCATAAGTAGAATGGGGAAAGGATTATGAAGGTGGCACCGTTCAACCATGTAGAACACCTATATAGGTCGGCAGCATAGGCCTGGTGTGCAAGTCCAGTGTTCATATACATAAAAACGATCCTCAAAATAGGTCCAATGCATAGGATTGTGGTGTCTATAAATATTGATTTACCCTTTGCTGATTTCTCTCATTTTGTGTTGTAGAGATTCACTCTCGTCACACAGGTGGTCCGCCCAGTCTTGTTATGCTTCTTATTTTGGGAAGGTCTCCTAATGAATTTCCAATAGTAAAGCCACTTGAGTGAACATACTACATGGATTCACCTCAACAATGAGCCTTGGTGGGGAATATAGTCAAGGGTGTTGCATGAGAATTTTTGTTGATAGGGTTGTGCATGGAACCTAGTAAAAGTTTCTACATGATTCCATTACTTTGAAAAAATGTAGAACAATTCCAAGTCAAAATTTTAACTTCTATAAGTTAATATTTTAACTTAATGATAAAAAATTATGCCTTTCTATAGATTTTGAATGGATTCCATGATAAATTCTATTGAATAAGTTGTTTCATGTTCCTATGAGATGTTCAAAGGTATTAGGGTAGAATATTACGACATGGTTGAGCCTTCTCTACAAGATTTGGTGATGTATTTGGAATCATATCAATGCTAGTACCCATGAAGTGATTACATGACCTTGTGTGATAATGTACATTTAAGGGAAACCTTTATCCTTGGGGATCATAGTTGCTTCATGAAGTCCTCGTTTGTGAAGTGTGCCAACTTTCCTTCTACCAACATTTCTTCCGAGGGTGCTTATATTAAGAAATTAATGGTTCCTATTATCTTTTTAATGTGTCATAGTAGTTTTACTTCATGTCTAAAGCTGAATATTTAGGAATCGAAGTCATGCTATTAGGACTCGACTTTACATTCTTCATGGATAGATCAAATGCAAGGTAGGAAAGAGGATTAGAATTTCTATTCTAGAGGATGATTCATACCCAAAAATATGTATGTGAACTAAGTGCACTAGACTTATGCAGAATTAAAAAGGGGTCTTCAAGAAACTAATATATACAAGGATGTTTGTGCGGGGAAAACTTATATTTACAAGAACTCTGAAATCAACCTTAAAATGATAAGATTATGTTTTCCTCAAACAAATTCATTATATCTCACACATGTTGAGGTTTCTATTAAAATTTGGGATGTCTATAAAATATTTGGAGCCCATATTCTTGGGGACTAGTATGATTAGTTTATTATGCTGAAGACAACATGGTACGGTGCCGAAAGGACACTAATTTTGGCTCATTAGCACTTTAAGGTGGAAAATAAATTATAGAATAAGGATCCTCAGCCCACGTCTATCATCCATAATGGAAATTTTATGGAGTATTTTCTTAAGATTGAAGGAGAGGATCCCACTTTTAGGTTCCCTACAAGATTCCTAACTTCAAAGAATCAAGGTGTTCCGGGAACATTTTGGCCTACACTGGAGAAGGGCATTTATATCTATTGGGGTTATAAGTTAAATCATGAAGTTTCTACAGAGAAGTGCCTGGCTAGATTCCTTGTATTGTGGTTAAGAATTTACCCACTTTTTGTTCATGAAACCAATAGTGGTGTCAGGACAAATAATTTTTTAATTATAGCCAGATAGTCATGACCCGTCCCCTGGGGATCATGTTGTGAAATACCCCAAGCCAGCCTCATGAAGGCCAGGGGTTGGTGTCTAGTTCTGAAGGTGTCAGATTGAAAGTGGGAGGCATTTGTCTGAGTACATGTATGCACGCACACAAAAACCATGTCCCAAAGTTGGAAAAGAAAACATACATGTCACTGAACAACCACTGAGTAAAAGTAAAAACTATAGGTCAAATGGGCCAGAATAAAAAACCATCAAAAGACTAACTGGAAAATAAGAAAGTACAAGGAAAACTCTGAAAGTCATCCACTGGAAACCCCACCTGATGGGTAAGTACAGAGTAGCTTCTGGAAGATGTAGAAGTACACCCCACCTTCCTGGTCTCACTGGGAACCCCAAGGCCCTAGGCCACTAAGTCCTCTATCAAGGAGGTGGTTCTCTACAGCAGACACAAAATGTGCGGGTGAGCCCATGCATGGGTGAGTAACAAAATACTCTGTAGTTACCACAAAAAATGGGGAAAGACCACATTGAAATCCAGAAACAAACCATGATGTTTGATCACAAATCAATATCATGAAGCAAGACAGATCACACCAGGTATATTCTAGAGAAGGGAAGTATAACCAATAGTCATATCTTCGAACACCTTGTTCTACTAGAGAACTCCTCCTCAACGAGTATAGTGGGACTTATCGGTCACACAGAATCTTCATCCCACTAACCATGAACTGTTGTGGTACTCATACCTAATGAGCATCATGCATATGTTGGGTCACACAGAAGCCGCTCCCCACAGTGGGCATGTTGGGTCACAAAGAAGTCGCTTCCCACCATGGCCATACTGAGGTACTCCTCCTGTTGAGTATCATGTGTCTTCCGAGTCACACAGTGTCGCTCCCCACTGGGCCATTGTAGTTGATCCACACAGGGTCGCTTGTTAGCAGTTTTCAGGTCTCATCCAACCATAGGTACCATGGGACTTCCAAGACTCACAGAATCTACTTCCCACTCATCCATTGTAGTTGATCCACATAGGGTCTCTTGTCAGTAGTTTTCATGTCTCATCCAACCATAGGGTTTCTGCACGTAGTGCGCCTGATTCTAATAGAATCATTCCTCAACCCAATATTTTCATTTCAACAACCATTAAATCCACCATAGATCATGCCAAATGATCCTCCCCATCATGAGGGTTCCAATGACACAAATGGATCATCAATTAGACACCCTATTTCAAAGATATTGGTGTTTTTCTGAATAGGGGTGGGTTGGGTCCAAGTTTGGCCCGACTCAATCAGACAGTCCCAACTTCACCCATCTCGTGGTCCACCGACTGGACCCAGACCTAGACTAGCCCATTGGACATGGGTCCAGACCTATGGGGTGAGTCAGGCCCACTAGAGCGGGTCCAGACCGCTGGGGAGGCCCACACCCTGCCCAGTCCACCTGGCCGAGATGCGGCTGGAAGCCACATTCGACTCCCCTTTGCCTCATGGTTTGTCTGCAGGGCCAACTCCCCAGCCGTGGTCGATTAACCTCTACTTATTCACATGAAACATGGTGCAGTTCCTCATGTGATGTGGTGTAGTGCCGCATATGTGGTGCACCGATGCGGTCAGGTGGTCGATTCCACCCACCATTATCCACCGGCACGGAGGTCAGTGGCTACTATCTCTCCACCACAGCCCGATCCACTGATGGTGGTTCCTTTCGGTGTGCTGTCGGGGTGTGATGCCACCCGCCCGCAGCCGCTTCTGTCTACTGTCATCACTATTACTGGTGCCATCATGCCTGCAGTTTCTTTCGTGGACCACTCCGTCCACTCCGGATGTCTGTTCTTCGTGTCGCTTGTGCCTATGGCCTTTGGGGGATTCCCTATTCCCTACAATGGCCTTATATCCTCCTTTTCACCATTTAGAGGATGTGTCCATGGATAATGAACAAGAATAGGGGCTCGGGCCTTGTTCATGTCGTCATGTGCCCTCTGTGTTAGAGTTTTAAAAAAATGAGGGGGTTAGGATTACAGTTCCAATAGATAATAAACAATCCCAATGAAAACCCTCATGAAAAAATATCCTCCTATAAGAAAACATGATCTTCAGATAAACCTATTTGTGGGTTGATATACATTCATTGTTTTAGAATAAAAATGGGGAAATCATAAAACAATTAAACCCCTACCTCAAAGCATTTAGAAATAGAAGCGGTCTTACCGCAAAGGTTCAATAGGTAGGTGGCATTTTTCACTCTCCAATCATGTTCTTCAAGATACATCAAAATCATTAATGATCCTCTAACCTTCATCATTCATCGTTGGAGAGAGTTATCTTCATTAGTTCATTAGAGAAATTTCCACCCTTTGTTTTTGTACCCTCCAACGCATTAACCCATTAAAATAAAACATGTCACAAAATTTTTGTTCTGTTGCGATTTCACATCGTTACACTGCACAAAAATGAGCTATTAACAAGATTTATATAATGATTCTCATCATCGCAAAACATCTCCACCATCCGCCACTCAACAATGAGGAAATAAAGTAAGATAACTGTTTAATTTATTTTAAAATTTTTTGAAAAGTCAGAAAACTATCTTTTCTGGTCAACCCTCCATAGTTGAAGTTAAGTTCTTTCTACATGAATCCCAGTGTTATGAGTTCAACAGTTTCCTTTGGTTTTCAATCCAAGCACTGGTGTCATGATCCGTCCCCCAAGGCTCATTCCATGACTACCCCAAACCCACCTTCCATAGGCCATGGTCTAGAAACTAGCACCAAAAGGCATATCCCAAAAAGGGAAGACATTTTATTTAAACCTATACACACACACACACACAAAAATCCCAAACTATAGAAATTATAGTTGAAATTGGGATACTAACAACAAGTACGTCACAAGAGGAAGTAACCACACAAGTAAAGGTACAGCTAAAAGGAAAAAGGGGCTAGAATACAAACTCAACTGAAAAAGAAAGTACAATAAAAGGAAATACAAGATCCATAATTCATCCGCCAAGGATAATACCTGAAGATTAGGTGTAACTCACTTTCGTATGTTGATAAAGCATACAGTATCTATAGATCTTCCTTCAAGCACCACCTGGCCCTGACTCTCTAAGATTCCACTCAAATTTTTCCATCATCTTCACAAGACACAACAGGTGTAGGCAAAGCCCATGTAGGGGTGAGCATAACAATACTCATTAGGGACCCTGAAACCAAATCAGGTATCATAGAAATTCATAATGGAAATCACAAAATGATTCACAAATATTAGAGTCACTAGAGTCTTATCGAATCAGGTAAAACATAAATTTTTGATAGAAAAATAAACATTTTCAAACACACAACATCAATTACTGCAAAGGCACTCATCCCTGATGAGTCCTTTAGGATAGCTAGGTCTCCAAGACCTATTCAGTAGTTGATTCATGAAGCCTCATTAATAGTTAAGTCACAAATCCTCACTGGGTAGCTGAGTCACGCAGTCTCACTGGTAGCTGAGTCATGAAGTCTTGTTGGGTACTAGAGTCATGCAGTCTTGCTGATAGTTGAGTCACAAAGTCTCACTAGGTAGTTGAGTCCTTAAAAATAATTGATATATGAGTCACTGAGTCTCTATAGGTATCTCAGTCATGAATTATCACTGATATATGAGTCATAGAGTCTCGCTGGGTAGCTGAGTCATGAAGTCTCGCTGATAGCTGAGTCACAGAGTCTCACTGAGTAGCTGAGTCATGAATTATCACTGGTTCAAATTCTTTGAAATATTACATAGAATATGTCATATGTACCACCCCATCACATTGGCCCAATGTCGTAGATGATGTGTCAATCGGATGCACGGTCTGGGAGATACATCCTTTTTTGTAAACAAGGGTCGGTTGCATCCAGACCAACTCTGACTGGTTCGAACCGACCCGACCAACCCGACCCAGGGTCATGCATGACTCGATCCTATCTTTATGGATTATTGGCCTAGCCCATTGGGCCTCACTGGACCCGGATGAGTTTGGTCATGGGTCCAGTCTTCTTGGTCACCCAGTGACCCGAATTTATTCGGCCAGGCTTGCACTGGTGGACTAGTTTCTTTTCCTATACTGGGACACCATGTTGCCCGACTTTATCCCATCATCCTAATCCACTAATTTGGACCTGCTTGAAAATTTAGTCAGGCCACTCGAGTGGCCCGGTCTATTGGCCCAGCTTAGTCTGTCTAGTTGCGGCGTGTGCGGCCAGTCAGCCAGCCCCCCCTGTCAGCACATAGCCCGCTAGGAGTGGGCTGCTCCTCTTACGTGGTTCCAGGATAGAAACACATCTAACTCACGGCCGTAGTTGACGATCTGAAGCACACATCGAGCATGCCGCCTCTATCAGTTCGGCAAGTATGGGTTGGCACTCGTCTCACATGCTACGTCGGGGGAACCTTTTATAGGCCACCGAGTCCTCTCCAGTAATATGATATCAAAACTTCATGTTCCCTTAGGCCTCTAGGGTCTCCTCCATCACTACCCCAGCCTCAAATCCACCTCAACCCCATTTATAGGATGCGACCATGAATAATGCACAAGTGTAGGGGCTTCGGCCTTGTTTGTGTCTATCTACGCCCTTCACATTAAATGACTAAAAACAGGGGGGATTGGGATCATAGTTCTATCGGATAATCATCAATCCCATGGAAAACCCCTAAAATAAATATCCTCCAATAAGAGAACACAATCCTTTGATGAACATGTTCGGGGATTGACCTACATTCATTGTTTTAAAATAAGAACAGGGAAATATTGAAACAGATTAAACCCCTATCGGGATTGATGATCCATCACTGATGAGGGATGAAGCTTAAGCCATCATTAATCCTCGATCCATTAGCATTCATTGTCATTTATCGTCTCTCAAATCTATCCCTCCAGTCTTCGTCGATCCTTGATTCAATGGTGTTTTTCAATGGCATTCGTTGTTGGAGAAAGAGATAGGGAGATGTTCCATGTTCATCAGATAATTTCCCAGGGTTTTTTTCCAACTATGGATCCTTGTTTAATTAATGTAAGGAGATGTGTTGTGTGTATCCATGTTTTCTTGCTAATGAGGTTCTTTAATGATTTAGTGTTTCCTCATCATTGCACTGTAGTGTTGACTAGTCATTGTGTCATAGCGGAAATAGTTTGAATAAAATAATGTTTTAAGTTTATTTAATTTTTTCACTAAAATTCCCAAATTTCTCTTTTTCGGTCGACCAACACCAGTCAAGGTTGGGCCCTTCTTAGGATAATCTCGGCATTTTGAATTCAATGTTTCCTCGTATTTTTGATCTGTTCACCGGTTCAAAAGTTAGAAAAGCTCTCTTGCACGATTACTTAAAGTACTTTAAAAAAGTTCTAAAATATATTCTAGCCTCTATGCGCCTAAGAATCATGTGTCGTCTCAGTTCTTAGTTTCGAAATAATTTCATGTAATTAAAAAAATACACAAAAAATCTGGGGCATTACATTACTCCCCATTTTTTTCTTCGCATTCTCGTAATCCAAAACAAGGCTAAACAAAAAAAATGGGGGTACTGAGAATGAATATGAGCCTCCCTCTCCCATGTGATCTCCTAGAGGTTCTTGTGCTACCACCGAACTTGCACCAGAGGAATTGAAAGTCCATGAAGGTCCTGCTTTTTTCAATCCTCTATCTCCACTGAAATCTCTACAAACATCACCACATCGTCAATTTCTAGCTCACCCTAGTCGATGACGTGTGATGGGTCATGGATGCACCTCCTCATCTATGACACATAGAAAACATCATTCACTCAGTGCATCTATGGGGGAAGAGATGGGCGATACACCGTCTCACTAACTCTATTCAAAATCTGAAAAGGTATGATAAATATCAAAGATAAATTGCCGCCCTTGCCAAATCTCTACAATCCCTGTCGCGGTGTCCTGAAGGAAAACATTATCTACCTCCTCAAACTCCAAATTTCTCTATCTCATATCATCATAAAATTTCTACCTGCTATTTTCATTCTTCATCCTCTCCTATATGATGTTCACCTTGTCAGTGGTATCCCCTACCAACTCTATACCCATGAGTGCTGACTCCCCTAGGTCTTTCTAGCATAGAGGTGATCCGCAAGGCTGCCTGAACAAAACCGCAAATGGTTCTATGCTGATGTTCAAGTGGTAGTTGTTGTTGCACACAAACTCCACCAATGGTGGGTGGTCCTCCCAACTATGACCAAAATCCAAGACATAGGCACGAAGCATGTCCTCCAAGGTCTGAATGGTCCGCTCTGTCTGATCATTCATCTATGGGTGAAAGGATGTGCTCAAGTGCAGTTGAGTCCCAAAATCCTCCTGCAATCTCTTCCACAACTAGGATGTAAATCTTGAATCACATTCTGAGATGGTTTTCAAAGGTACCATATGTATCCACACTACCTCCTAGATGTAGAGGCATCCTAGGCCCTCTACCAATCCCTACTCCCGAATAGGTAAGAAACGAGCTAACTTAGTGAGTCGACCAACGATCTCCAAGATAGAATCATGGATCCTGAACATGTGTGGTAACCCTGTTACAAAGTCCATCAAGATACCATCCCACTTCCATTCTGGTACCTCAAGTGGTTGTACCAAGCCAATTGGGACCACATTCTCATCCTTCACTTTCTAACAAGTGAAGCATCATGAAACAAGCTATGCCACCACTTTCTTCATCTCTAGCCACCAGTACTAACTCCGGATGTCCTGGTACATCTTCACCACACCCAGATGTACTACCAAATGCAATGTATGGAACTCCCTAAACACCTCCACTCGTAACATCGCGCGTACCAGTGTGAATACTTTGAAAAGGACGACGTTATAACCACCTATTGAAAATCTATCAGGAGCTTGTCCTGAGGATAACTAAGCATGTCGGGCCTCATATTCAAGATCCACTAGTTGTGCCTCTCTAACTCACTATAATAGTGGAGGAGTTGTATTAATAAATTGAAGGTAAGCTTCTCTATCCTCATCCATGATGTATATCCTCATTGAAACTAGTTTCTCTTTCACCTCACTCAGCAGTTGTAAACTAGACCTCCTACTGAGCGTGTCTCCCACTACGTTCCCCATCCTAGGAGTATAAAATATCTCAGAGTCATGGTCCTGGAGGAACTCCAACCATCGTTGATGTCTCATGTTTAGGTACTTATATGAGAATATATACCTGAGACTCTTGTAGTCGAAGTACAAAGTGAACCATTCACCCATCAAGTAGTACCTCCACATCTTCAAGTCAAGGACCAGCACTGCTAAATCCAAGTCATGGATCGCGTAGTTCTACTCATGCTGCCTCAACTGCTATGAGCTGTAGGAAATCATTTCTCTATACTTCATCAGGAAATAACCTAGCATAGTCCCTGATGTGTCGTAGAAGACTACATACCCATCACCCTCTTCTGTTAGTCTCAATATGGTGGCACTTTTCAGTCTCCTCTTCAGCTCCTAGAAAGTATAATGGAACTTATCTTTCCATACGAAGGGTTTTTTCATCTTTTTCAAAACTGAAAAGGGTGATGATACTCTAGAAAAGTTGGGTTTGAACCTCCGGTAGTATCCAACCAACCCCAAGATACTCCTCACCTCATTCATTATCTTAGGTGGCTCCCAAAAAAGCACTTCCTCTGTCTTCAATGTATCCACTATGACTCCATCCTCTGAGATGATGTGTCCTAGAAAGTGGACCTCCTGAATCCAGAACTATAAATTCTAGAATATACCATAATGTTAGTTCTCTCAGAGTGTATTCATAACAATCTGTAAGTGTGTAGAGTGATTCTCCTCTGACACCAACTAAACCATGATGGAATCAATGAAGACCACCACAAAATGATCAAGGTATGTCTAGAAGACCATATTCATGAGTCCCATGAGCACCACTAGGGAATTGGTCAAGCCAAAGGGAATCACCAAGAACTCATTGAGGGCATACCGACATCTAAATTATGTCTTCAGTACGTCCTCATCTCGTATCTGAAGTTGATGATATCTATATCAGAGGCCTGTCTTTGAGAACGATCTCGCTCCTTTCATCTAATAAAAGAGGTCATCAATCCTCAGAATTGGATACTTGTTCCCCATAGTCACCTAGTTCAGGATCTAGAAGTCCACGCATAGCCTCATGATCTCGTCTTCCTTCTTGGAAAACAACACCAGGGCTTCCCATGGTGAAACATTGGGCCTTACGAACCCCTTTTCCAGCAAGTCCTCCAGAAATACCCTCAATTCAAAAATATCTTTGGGATCCATCTGATATGCTGATGTGTATATCAGTGTCATCCCCAGGTACAGATCGATGCAGAAGTATACCTCTCTTTTAAGAGGTAGTCCCAAAACATCCTTAGGAAAACATCTTCATACTCGTCCACCACTAAAGGAAAGCTCAAACTCCTCTCATCCCCCACACCAAGAGTGAGTCTAGACAAATATTGAGTGATCGAATTTACCCACCTCTAAAAAATTATGTCCTACACTATAAAAGTTCCCCTCTCACCAATGAAGGAAAACCTGGTCCCATCCTCACGCATACACAGCACTTTTCACCTAATACAGTCGATATGATTAGGGACAGTAGATAACCATTCCATACCCAACATGATTTCTCAAGGCCTAAAACCCACTACTATGAGATCTCAGTTGAAGCTCTCACCTCCAAGAGTAAGATCACACTATCGGCACTTGTGTGTAATCGTTGAATCCCCTCCTGTAAGAGTCTCTAATCATAAGGATCAATCCAACGACTCCACCGTAATATATAAGCCTCAAATGATGTCCATGGAATGTAAATTGTGACTGGAACCTATGTCTATGAGAACTTCAGCTAAAGTGGATTAGACATAGATCATACCTTTAATCATACATTGAGTGTCATGGTCGTAGGCCGGCATCGCCTGAAGCTAGCATGTCCCCTGTCCACCTGCTCCCAGAGCTTGTGGTTGACTACTTGGGGGTGGTGGGGGTAGTAACTTGTATCTCCTACCACCATATTATGCTCTACATACTCCCCTTCCACATACACCACTTTGTGGACCGCCCTGTTTGACTCTCTACCAATGACTTGGTGGTCCCCCGACTACCTACTGATTGTTTGTACGGTGGGTCAGTAAGTCTCGAGCTATGTGCACATAACCGTCGCACATGAAGAACAACCTATTCCTCTTCTAGTTTTCACTTCTCATGGGGCCTTACACTGCCTATTTAGTATCATGGGGTCATACCCTAGAGGGTCTGATCCTTTTGGACTCCTGTGTCAGCTGTCGGTTTCCCGCTACCGAGGACTCCGCAACTTGTTGTTTGGTGGTAGATCTCATAATTGGTGAAGGTTCTACCATGAATTTATTCACTATAAGAGATTACTCCAACACCCTAGCCTGTGTAAGGATGCTGAGAGAGATCAAAGATGCTCGGATCTTCCATCTATTCCTCTGATCAAAGGTTCAGGCCCTAAATAAAGAGTCTTTCACCATATTAGAAGATTGTCGGGAGTGTTCTGTGAACCTCACATAGTACTCATCCATGGTCAGGCTACCATATGGTAAGTGGAGAATATCCTATATGAATACTGATTGAAATGTTTTGGGTAATAAATACTCCCTGAAAAGGTGCTAGAAGTCTTCTCAGGTGAGGGTCGCCTCCTCATGTGTCTATAGTTTCAAGCTCCACCATCTCCCTGCCACACCCTGTAGAAGGCTAGCGGATGGAACTGCCATCTGGTCTGAAGGTGTCCTCACTAGGAAAAAAAACTCACGTCACCACCTCCAGCCAATCCTCGGCTTCTTGAGGATCTATCTCTCCTCAAAACCATAGAGGCCTCTTTTTTTGAAACTCATGCAATGCTCTCAATCGGTGATCATCCTCTGCTAGTAAGGCTGATAGAAACTGTTGCTCGATGGATGGTAGTGCCTTTAGTACACCACCTAGGGGTTCCATCTCTGGAACCATCCCCTACACTGATGTCTCATCGCTCAGTGGACCATAATTGTGATCTTGTACCAGGATTCTGGTTGGCTGTCTACATTGAGTCTTTTTAAGAGAAATAAATTTGAACCATATTCAGTTAATTATACCTAGTGCGCTGACTCCGAATAAAAGAGATCATGAATTAAATTTTAAATATTCAATCAACTAGTTTTTTCATGAACCGAGTCAAAAACCAGAATTCATGGTCCTAGTGTATGGATACATCAGTCACCACACCAACACTAGACTCCCCGAATCTGAAAGTCAAAATCAAAACATTTAACACTATTTTATAAAAATAAAACAACTGACTCTTGGTCTTTGGGTTATAACCGACCACCTCTGATACCACTTTGTACGACCTATCCCCCAGGGCCTATGTCGTGACTACCCCAAGTCTGCCTTCCATAGGCCAGGGGTCGGCGAGTAGCACTAAAAGGCATACCCCAAAAAGGGAAGGCATTAACTTTAAACCTGTACACACACACACACACACGTTCCATACTATGAAAAGTAAAGCTAAAACTAGGATACCAAAAACATTTATATCACACAAGGAACAAAACACACAAGTAAAGTTGAAAATCCAAGGAAAAGGTGGCTAGAATACAAACCCAAGTAAAAATGAAAGTACAGTAAAAGAAAATACAAGATATAGAGGTCATCCTCTAAAAATCCTACCTGAAGGGTAGATGTATCTCACTATCATATGTCACAAAAGTGTACTGAATCTGTAGATCCACCTTCGAGCACCACCTGGACCTAGCACTCCAAGATCACAGTCAAACATATTTGTCGTCTACACAAGACACAATAGGTGGGGGTGAAGCCTATACAAGGGTGATCGTAAAAATACTCAGTAGGGACCCTGAAACCAACTAGGGTCTCACAGAAATCCACAAATGAAATTAAAAAAGCATTCATAAATATTAGAGTCACTAGAGTCATCACAACACTAGTATAACATAAAGTGTTGATAGAAAAACCAATAGTTTCAAACACTGAACATCAATAACTACAAATAACTCATCCCTGATGTGTATTTTTGGATAGATAGGTCTCCTAGACCTATTCATTAGCTGAGTCATGAATCCTTGATGATAGCGGAGTCACGAAGCCTTATGGGGTAGTTGAGTCACAGAGACTTGATGATAGTTGATTTATGGAGTCTCGTAGGGTAGTTGAGTCATGAAGTCTCACTGATAGATGAGTAACAGAGTCTCATTGGGTAGCTGAGTCATGATGTCTCGTTGATAGCTGAGTCACAGAGTCTCGTTGCGTAGTCGAGTCATGCAGTCTCACTGATAGTTGAGTCACAGAGTCTCGCTATGTAGCTAAGTCATGAAGTCTCACTAGGTCAAATTCCATGAGATATTACTTAGAGGATTTCATAAGGACCACTATGCCATGTGGGTCCCAACACTGTATACAGTGTGTCAATCGGACCCACGGTTTGGGAGATACGTCCTTTTTTGTAAACAGGAGCTGGTTACATCTGGCCCCAGTCTGATTGGTTTGAACCAACCTGACCAACAAAAATCGGGGTCCTACATGACCTGATCCTGTCCGTCTAGACCATTGAACTTGAAAATTGGGACTCACTTGACCTTGAGAAGGTTGTTCATGGTTCTAGTCTACTTGGTCACCTAGTGACCTGAATTTATCTCACCCGAACCACACTAGCGAGCCAATTTTTTTTCCTATAGCCCGGGCCATCGTAGGTCCAGGCTTTATCCCATTGGCCCAGTCCGCTAAATTAGAATGTCTCGAAACATTTTTGGGCTGCTTGGGTATCCTGGTCCACTGTACCATCTCGGATGGTCCGGTTGGGGTGTGTGTGGCCGATCAGTCGGTAGCCCCCCTTGTCAGCATGCAGCCCGTAAGGAGAGGGACACACCTCCTATGGGGCACCAGGCTGGCACCGCGTCCAACCATACATTGTGGTTGATGGTCCGCAACACACACTGAATGCACCGTCTCCACCAGCATGTCCAGCATGGGTTAGTCGTTCATCCCGCACGCGGCATCGGTTGGCGTCGCCTCCCTCCTACGGCTGTCACACAAATGACACCTTCTGCGGGCCACTGAGTCCACTCTGGTGGTCCGATCTCAAAAATGCATGCACCCTTCGGCCTATTGGGTCTCTTCCATCACTACCCTAGACTCATATCCACCTTTCCTCCATTTTGAGGATGCGGCCATGAAGAATACACAAGTGGAGGGTTTCGGGCATTGTTTGTGTTAGCCCAAGGTCTCCATGTTAGAATTTTAAAAACAATGGAGGCTTGGGATCATATTTCTATTGATTAATCATCAATTCTAGTGAAGAAAAACTCATGGTAAACACCCTCCTACAAAAAAAACTGCTCTGTATATCAACCTATTCAAGGGTTGATCATTGTTCATTTTTTTAGAATAAAAAAGGGGGAAACATGAAACAAACTAAACCCCTACCTATATTGAGGATTCATCACTTATAAGGGATGAAGATCCCATCCATCATTGATCCTTGATCTGTTTGAATTTTTATTTGTTCTTTGTCTCTCGAATCCATCCCGTAGGCATTCATCGATCCTTGATTCGATGGCGTTCATTGATGGCATTCGTTGTCGGAGAGAGAGAGAGAGAGAGATAGTGGTTCCACATTCTTCAGATAATTTCTAAGGGTTTTTTTCTAACTTTGGATTCTTCTTTAATTAAATTAAGGATATGCGTTGTGCATTTCCATAGTGTCTCATTAATGATTTAGTGTTGCCTCATCACGGCACTGCAGTGTTGACTAGTCATTTTGTCGCAACAGAAAAAGTTTGAATAAAGTAAACTTTTAAGTTCATTTTATTTTATCACTAAAATTTCAAAATTTATTATTTTTGGTCAACCCATTCTAGTCGGGGTTAGGCCCTTCTTAGTCAAATCCTTGAAATATTAATTCAATGGTGCCCTCAAATTTTTGATCCAGGCACTGGTTCAATATTTAGAAAATCCCACTCACACGATTACTTAATGTACTTTAAAAAAAGATCTAAAATATGTTACGTCCTCTCTGGGCCTTGGAATCACATGCCTTCATAGATCCTAGTTTTGAAATAATTCTATGTAATTAAAAAATTACATGAAAAATATGGGACATTACATTACTCCCCACTTTTTGGGCTTCGTGTTCTCGTAAGCCAAAACATATCCGGGAAGAGTATCATGAAATTTGGGAAGAAAGGAATGAGATTTTCTAGGTACATAAGACCCTTAGAGATTCTTGATCATGTAGGATATGGGCATCACAATATATCATCTGATGGCCTGAATCAAGCCACATTTAGTTCTTGGAAGGTTCACCATGCATGTTAGACTCATACATAAGGATTGGGGATTTTTTTGTGGATGGACCTGATATTCGAGATACGGAAATCGCAATGTATCTCGTTAGAATTAGAATCAAGACATTAATATTTCTAAGAATATCATGTAAAATATCATCATGCAACAAGGATATTGGTCGTGTAGTTTAATGTCTTACGGTAATTATATAGGTCACCCAATGTGAAAAACGAAAGAATATTGTAGCTGGACCAAGTGATAGGACCTGGGGCATCAATATGTATCTTGTCAGGGAAATAATCAATCCATACATAGTTATTAAAAATAGTTCCCCAAATCAATCATGTTTTTACATAGGGTAAAGTTGAATTTAACATTTTCCAAAATAATGGTTAGGCCCGAGACATGTGGTCTAGGCATCACTACATGTCTCATTATAATGATAATTAGGCAATATGTAGTTATGGAAAAGTTTCTTATGTAGGTATGATTCATACATAGTGAAAAGGGGGATTTTTTTATCATGGATGGACCTATAATGGGAGGTATGGGCATCACAACATATATCATTGTAATAGGAATCAATCTATATTTAGTTTTTGAATAAATAAATAGTAGGGGAACCAACAACAGATATGATGATCCGCTTAAACACAGTCTGAAATATTACAAACATTTTCATCATGCAACAAGGAAGCTATAATTTCAAGGCTTATACCTATAAATGGAGCCCAAGTGACACTATGGAGTGGAAATTATATAATTGGATATTACACATGGGATCTTCCCATCCTTTCCTCCACATGTCTGTCCAAGAGGGTATCTCAACCCGTTGAGGGGTTAGAGGGATGTGATTGGGACTTACACCTAAGATAGATGCCCATATTTAAGGGAACATGAGGAGAGTCTCTGATCATGGTATTTTGGGAGTTTATTAACATCATATGAGAGGAATTTTGACCATGCAATCTAATGTCAGGTTGTAAGGAAAAATAGTGTCTTACAGTTTTAGGTCCTACGACTAGGACCATGTGTCATGTAGATTATGATTGTGTGATAAGGATGATAAATTCATGTAGTTTACCATTTTATAGCATAAAAATTATTTCATTTATTTTAATTTCATGCGATTAATACCAACTACGCAGTTTAACACCATGCAGTTCATATGAGCATCATGTGATTACATGAAAACTTTCTATAGGAATTTTTCATTGGTTGGGATTGTAACGATCACTCTATAAATTGTGATCAAGGAATAAGATCTGTTAGAGTGTACCTCATGTATGGAGTAAACTCCCTACCACTTTGGTTCATGATTTGGAGGCTTCTTTTGTAGAGACCCGTATCTTGACGTACGTGGACATTACATTACATTTGCGGAATACTTAGTACATAACAAAAACACACACACAAGGATCGTAATAGTTTAGTGTCTTTGGAAACTCGGAATAAAATCTTCTAATCGTGGGGAAAGATCTTCAACATCTCCCATAAAGATATTTTTTTTTTACCTAAAACCTTTCTTTATATCCTGGGGAAAAGAAAACATAAAAGGGTGAGCTCAAATGCTCAGTAAGGGTAAACAAAAGAAAAATCAATTACATCATATTCATAAGAACATAACTTTTGGAAATCTTAACCTGCAAAAGAGAGCATAATTTCATAACATGGGATAAATAATAGTAGTGAAATGAAATCCCAATAATCATAACTTAAAACATGAAACTTTGTGGCATACACACATAATCATGGAAAATCATTTCTTGTTAGTCATGACTCATTGCCAAGACTATCTTAGTGGACAAAGTCCCTTTCGGAATCGAGTAATCCTCGTTTCAGTCCTGTTTCACTGAACCGGTATAACCTACCATTCCAGCCATGTCTATCTCATGAGATATGAAATCTTTACCCAATGCATTGGAGGGAGATATAGGTCCCACCCATCTCTTAATGAATCCTTTCTTATGTGTGCCACAAAATCATAAATCATACATCATTGCATAACCCATGTAATAAAAATGGGATTCTTAAACAACATGACATCATAAAACCATTCATATAAGATAAAGGAATTCATAAACATAATTCCATCACAACATAGTCAAATCAATTTAAAAATATGGATAGAAACAGAACCCTTTATTATCTTATATGGAAAATAATTTTGATAAAACACTTGAATTGAATTCTTGAGGAAAATATCCTTTCTTCTTCAAAATCGATTTCTTTTCACAAACCATCATGCAATTTTAAAAGAAAGATATTTTATTGAAAATAGTCATGAAATCTTTTAGAGGAAGCTTCATGAAAATAAGGCTTTATAAAACAGTATAAATCCGTTCGTGCCGTATAAGTTAAAAAAAACATTCTTCGTACTTTTGTCGGAAAAGTCAAAAAGTACCTCGTACGAAAAACGAAAAAAGATTCCTTTCATATCCTTTACTAAAAACTCATAGAAGGGTAAAATTGGATTTAAACAATTGTAGGTGGATGGAAATAATATTACATATTGAGGGAACATGGATGTGGATGATAAAATACACCCCAGTAAATACATACGAATAAACAATCTCGGATAAAAATGAGATTGTGATATTTCCCTTACCTTAGGTCCGACTTGCTTTGTAAGTGTCCGAACCTCCTGTATAATGATTTAAATCATGTTATTGACTTATTACAGAATCATATTCATTGTTATGATATCATATATGGTTCACTTATGACATTATATTACCCGTTCTTTTATAAATTCCATGTTAAAGAAGCGTTTTGGGTAAAATCGTTTCATTTATCGTAGGTGTTTTGACTTGTTGTTCTTGAAATCATTATTACTTATATCATGATTTACTTACTTCCAGAATATAAAATATGATTTATATATCATATATATTCAGTATATATATATATATATAATTGGTAGATAAATAAAATGAAAAACACCGTTCATGGAGACGGTAGTCCGTACGTACGCATGAACGCTGTTTTCCTTTCCTTATTGTCTTGAAATGGAAGTAAGTAGATGACATACATATGTATATATATACATAAATCCAGTAGCTTTATAATGTCATATATTTCATTATTATTTCTTATATATACATTATAATCATTCTTAAATGGTTAACATGGAGAATGAATCTCATCGCGTCGTGGAGACGGTAGTCTGTACGTACGCACGAGCGATGATATCATTTCTATAAATATTGAATTGAATTGTAGTGGATTATACGATATATCAGAATCAATATGATGTTGTAATAACTATGTATAGTTATTCTTTACACCATTATACCCATCCATGTAAGGTGGTGGTGGAAAATAGATTACACCACGGCGTGGAGACGGTATTCCGTACGTACGCACGCGCGGTGATTTCTTTTTCCGTAGGATGGATAGATGGTGAAATAAGGATGTTTCATACTTATAATAACATATCAGTATATGAGTTATACTGATGTTATTACTTCACAATGAAACAACATAATAAGAAGAAGTGGAAGAAGAAATAAAGATGAAAGAATTGGTAACGGTAATTACCTCTTCTTTGAAGCGCCTCTTTGAGACCTCCTCTTAGGGCACTAAAATTGGTCTTTGAGGAAGACCAGAACCTCTAGGATGTTTCTAGGGATGTGGAGAAGAGATTTTGGCAGGGGTTGGCCGAGCTTGAGAGCTCAAATTGGTGTGAGGAGGAGGGGGAGGAGGTGTCCTTTTATAGGGGAGGAGAGGGGCACCTTAGGAATTCTTAAAAATATTAATTTATAATAAATCTAACCCCACTTAAAAACCTCCAAAAATGACTCATATTCGAAGATTAGATGAGATAGGGTTGTAATCTCATCAACCAATAAAATTTAGACATGTTTGGATCTTATTTTAAACCTTATCAATTAGATTTAACTCTAAGTTAAATAATTTGACTTTTACCGTGTCTTTTTGTTTTCTTTCACTATATGGTTAATACACTTACTATAACATGACAAACGAACCCCAAATTGTTTATTATTAATATATATATCCTTATCTAAGTCATTTTTCCGAACCTTAGATTTTTAGGAATAAAATAACAATTAATAATATAATATTTGATTTAAAAACTATTTTGTGTCAATTTTGACACTATTTGATATATGATTTTTTGTGAAAGTCATAACAGAATTAAATGTTCGAACCAAGTTGATTAAATCAACATTAATATATCATAGTAACCTATAAAATTAGTGGAATTCATAAAAATTCTCAAATTACATTTATTTTGGTGTTTATAACATCAATTATGTCAATATTTCATAAATAAGATAATTACTGCATCATCTTTGTGTCATAAATTAATTATATTATTTGATGTCTAAAATTTACAAATAAAATACCATAATTTAGTAAATCTTTTTAGCTTTCTAATGAATATTTATAGTCTAATTTATCTTATGTATAACCCCATATTAAAAATGATTTACTTATTAAACTTTGATTTTAACTATTTTAACCCTTCTTTAAATAAATTAATAATAAATGTCCTAATCTAATCCAAGTGGGCCTAAATGGTCATATTTTATTCCTAAGTTTGTTTTTGGTCGAATTACACTTGTCCAATAGAATTAGGACATGTGTTAGGGTAATATTAATATCATATTTACCCTTAGTTACCTTATTTACTATTAACCGTGGTAAAAAAGTAAAAAGTTACTATTCACCAAAAAATTATTTTCATCTCATTGAACCACATTTTAGTCCTTGATATTAACCGTGTCTCTCGGATTTTCGAAATTCCATTCACAGAAGCGGTAAAATTAAGTTTTATGCAAAATTCAGTTTTTAACCTACCACTTAGTAGTTTCACTATTCATAAAAAATTGATGTTTTTCAGAACAATGCCAAAATTTCATCCCAAGCTATATTTCATATTCCGAATTCAAAAATGAAGTCTATTTTACCAAATTCATAACATAAAAGTTGCATTAATTAATTTTATAATTAAATCCCGCTGTTAAAACAAATAGCGTGTTTTTAAGAAACAATATCTATCAAAAGATTGACACTGGTTTATGTCTAGTTTAAATGTGAAATTACATCCAATGACCAACATTGTATTAAATTGTAAAAATATATTCTAAATATACTTTAAAACCACTCAAATTAATGATTTATCACTATTAATTATTTCGATTAAAAAAGTTGTTTTTAATTATAATTTAGTAATTTTCACTATTCATCAGAATATGAAAGTTATCCGAAAAGTACCAAAATTTCACCTTAGGCTAAATTAGATACTCCGAATCCAAAAATAATGTTCATTTTGAAAAATAAGATTTACTGGATTTCAAAAAGTGGTTATTACTATTCATAACGGCTAGTTTTAATAATATTTTTATAGCATATCGTTGTTTAGTGAAACTCGGTATTGCGTACTACACACGCTATCGAGGAAGGTCGCGATTGCGTGTAATGCAAGTCAAGTCAAGGATGTGTGTTGTGCAAGCTCCTTTTGGTGTAGTGTACAACACAAGACATTAATAAAATTAAAAAGAATATTTTTTTATAAAATCTTGGGCTGTTACATTCTACCCCCCTTAAAAGGAATTTCGCCCTCGAAATTCGTTGGGGTTATAAATGGTTTACTATTTGAAAGTTTCTTTAATAGAAACCCACATCATAAAAGGGAATACCAAAACTTGGCTTTAAAAACTAAAGTATGAAATGTAACGATTACCCAAATAAACTAATCACTGGGTTTCCACATAGGTGAAAATATGGATATGGAAGAGAAATCTAACCATCATGTTCTGATGGAGAGTGGTAGAGAACATGGCTATGGAAAATCCAGTAATCACAAATCCATAAATTTGTGACGATCTAAGGTACCATCTGATTCATCAGGTATAAGAGAACTAGGACAACATTTTTGGTTTTCAAGATCATTTCCCTAAAGTTAAAGAATTTGAATTAGAATAAATACTTACTTTATTTTGGTACAATCTCACTGTTGTTCGTGCCTTTAACAATTTCCACTTCATCTCTTAAATAAATGAAGTTGAATTTGTTATTCGTGAAGTGTTAGCAGATCATGTGATAGAATGACGGGTCATTCCATCTGTCTCAAACAAAAAGTTAGCAAAAATTATATGCATAAATCGATCTATAGTGAGATTAATCATATATGGTTCCTAAAATGGACTTATACTTCATATATCATACTGCTTAATATAATAAAACTAGTTTCTACTAAACAGGGACTTCCTGTAGGTCAGTGGTAGGCGATAAAGGCCAGTCGCACTTCGGTTGTGGGTTCGATTCCTACAGCCTTGTCCGAAGTGATGGGTTGTCGCCCGTCCTGCAGGTTGTCTTTTTTCTAAAACTACATTACTATAACATCCCATCAATAATATCGAAAAAAAAACTTCTATCAATAATCACTTATGTCCAACATAATCCATTTCAATCTTTAGGCTTATCCATAATACTGCAGTCCACTCTCATAACATAGTGAAAACGATTACCAGAGATTTAATACCATCGTTGATCCCCATATATCATAAGATATGTCTTGTTGGTCACATTCCAAACATTCAAAGTCCTTAATCGTGTATTCTCTTGAATACCTTAGTGAAAACATGAGTGCAGTTAAAAGTTAACACTTTCCACATACCAAAATCCTCAAAATTCTATATACTCAAACCATGATATCACTAAGTCCTTATATCAATCATGAGCTCATGAATACTATTAAACATTTCATTTTCTCGTCTTCATTATGCGCATATCATCTTATTTCCAAAAAATATCTCAATCACTTTGAATACCACATCAATAAATATTGCAATACTCAATGATACAAAATTATTTTGGAATCCCATTACATAAACACTTAATCATTCCACCACATCGTTGTCATATTCAACATTGCCAATAGTGATCGCATGTGACTTCCCTTTGTCCTTTGCCTTCAGTGGTTGCTCATGTTGATCATCACTAACCCTTGGATTAGGGCAATTATTAGCATAATGCCTCATTTCCTTGCACTTGAAGCATTGAAGTGTTGGTGGTGCGTTCTCTGCAGTGTTTGCTTTATTCACATCATTAGAAACCCCTTTTCCATTACTTCGACACTCAGCTGCTCGATGACCTTCTTTTCCACACTTAAAACATTTTCTAGTTCCTTTAAGACAATCTCCACCATGCTTCTTTCCACACTTTGTGCATAAGGAAACATTCATCTTCTTTTCACCATTATTATGAGATTTCTCCTTGAACTCCATCTTTCGTTTCTTGTCAAAACCATGAGATGGGTATGTAACACCAACTTCCATTTCTACCTTGATAGCACAACGCACAATTTCTTCATAGCTACTGAAGTCTCTTATATCTAATGCCCTTCGAAGACTTGGTTTTAAGCCACTGAAAAATCGATCAACTTTACTTTCAGGTTGGATGATAATGCCAGATGCATACCTTGCAAGTCTTGTAAAATTCGCTTCGTATATACCAACAGATTCATCATCCTTCTGCTTCAGCTCAATAAACTCCTTTTCCATCTTTGTTCGAAGAATACGAGGGAAGTACTTACTGAAAAACAAGTTCTTGAACTCGTCCCATTCCATGGACTCAATTTCATCCCTTGGCCTCGTATTCTTGATAAGATTCCACCATTGATCAGCTTCACCTTCCAAACGATATACTGCTAATATGACTTTATCATGTTCAGAACATTGAAGAACTGAAAATATCTTTTCAGTAGTACTGATCCATTGTTCAGCAACTAATGGATCAGTAGACCCACTGAAAGAAGGTGGACGCTGCCTCATGAAGGATTCAACAGAATGTTGCTCCTTCCTTTGCTCGTTTGAAAGTCCTGCATGATTCATAGCTTGAGAAAGTTGTGTGAGCATGGCTACAAGATTTTGCATTCCAGCTCCTATATCGTTTGGTTACTCAGGGGAACAATCATTGCATTGCCCATCACATTCTGTATTAACACGGTTCCTTCGGGTTCCAGCCATCGTCTAAAACCCCAAAAGAATAGTGTGAGAGGCAAAAATCATGCTAGGGAAAACAACATAATAAAGGGTTAGTACCCTCAATATCTATCATCTTAGGTTAAATTCGAAGATCGTTAGCGCAATTCTAGGACTATAACCTATACGTATACTTAACCTTAGAGACATCCCTAGACATACCTTAGAAATATCTCTAGGGATCTCACTAAAGTTCTCGCATCCTAGTTTCCAAAGGTTGACTAAACCTTTGCTCTGATACCAACTATAGAGACCCGTATCTTGACGTACGTGGACATTACATTACATTTGCGGAATACTTAGTACATAACAAAAACACACACACAAGGATCGTAATAGTTTAGTGTCTTTGGAAACTCGGAATAAAATCTTCTAATCGTGGGGAAAGATCTTCAACATCTCCCATAAAGATCTTTTTTTTTTTTACCTAAAACCTTTCTTTATATCCTGGGGAAAAGAAAACATAAAAGGGTGAGCTCAAATGCTCAGTAAGGGTAAACAAAAGAAAAATCAATTACATCATATTCATAAGAACATAACTTTTGGAAATCTTAACCTGCAAAAGAGAGCATAATTTCATAACATGGGATAAATAATAGTAGTGAAATGAAATCCCAATAATCATAACTTAAAACATGAAACTTTGTGGCATACACACATAATCATGGAAAATCATTTCTTGTTAGTCATGACTCATTTCCAAGACTATCTTAGTGGACAAAGTCCCTTTCTGAATCGAGTAATCCTCGTTTCAGTCCTGTTTCACTGAACCGGTATAACCTACCATTCCAGCCATGTCTATCTCATGAGATATGAAATCTTTACCCAATGCATTGGAGGGAGATATAGGTCCCACCCATCTCTTAATGAATCCTTTCTTATGTGTGCCACAAAATCATAAATCATACATCATTGCATAACCCATGTAATAAAAATGGGATTCTTAAACAACATGACATCATAAAACCATTCATATAAGATAAAGGAATTCATAAACATAATTCCATCACAACATAGTCAAATCAATTTAAAAATATGGATAGAAACAGAACCCTTTATTATCTTATATGGAAAATAATTTTGATAAAACACTTGAATTGAATTCTTGAGGAAAATATCCTTTCTTCTTCAAAATCGATTTCTTTTCACAAACCATCATGCAATTTTAAAAGAAAGATATTTTATTGAAAATAGTCATGAAATCTTTTAGAGGAAGCTTCATGAAAATAAGGCTTTATAAAACAGTATAAATCCGTTCGTGCCGTATAAGTTAAAAAAAACATTCTTCGTACTTTTGTCGGAAAAGTCAAAAAGTACCTCGTACGAAAAACGAAAAAAGATTCCTTTCATATCCTTTACTAAAAACTCATAGAAGGGTAAAATTGGATTTAAACAATTGTAGGTGGATGGAAATAATATTACATATTGAGGGAACATGGATGTGGATGATAAAATACACCCCAGTAAATACATACGAATAAACAATCTCGGATAAAAATGAGATTGTGATATTTCCCTTACCTTAGGTCCGACTTGCTTTGTAAGTGTCCGAACCTCCTGTATAATGATTTAAATCATGTTATTGACTTATTACAGAATCATATTCATTGTTATGATATCATATATGGTTCACTTATGACATTATATTACCCGTTCTTTTATAAATTCCATGTTAAAGAAGCGTTTTGGGTAAAATCGTTTCATTTATCGTAGGTGTTTTGACTTGTTGTTCTTGAAATCATTATTACTTATATCATGATTTACTTACTTCCAGAATATAAAATATGATTTATATATCATATATATTCAGTATATATATATATATATAATTGGTAGATAAATAAAATGAAAAACACCGTTCATGGAGACGGTAGTCCGTACGTACGCATGAACGCTGTTTTCCTTTCCTTATTGTCTTGAAATGGAAGTAAGTAGATGACATACATATGTATATATATACATAAATCCAGTAGCTTTATAATGTCATATATTTCATTATTATTTCTTATATATACATTATAATCATTCTTAAATGGTTAACATGGAGAATGAATCTCATCGCGTCGTGGAGACGGTAGTCTGTACGTACGCACGAGCGATGATATCATTTCTATAAATATTGAATTGAATTGGAGTGGATTATAAAATATATCAGAATCAATATGATGTTGTAATAACTATGTATAGTTATTCTTTACACCATTATACCCATCCATGTAAGGTGGTGGTGGAAAATAGATTACACCACGGCGTGGAGACGGTATTCCGTACGTACGCACGCGCGGTGATTTCTTTTTCCGTAGGATGGATAGATGGTGAAATAAGGATGTTTCATACTTATAATAACATATCAGTATATGAGTTATAATTATGTTATTACTTCACAATGAAACAGCATAATAAGAAGAAGTGGAAGAAGAAATAAAGATGAAAGAATTGGTAACGGTAATTACCTCTTCTTTGAAGCGCCTCTTTGAGACCTCCTCTTAGGGCACTAAAATTGGTCTTTGAGGAAGACCAGAACCTCTAGGATGTTTCTAGGGATGTGGAGAAGAGATTTTGTCAGGGGTTGGCCGAGCTTGAGAGCTCAAATTGGTGTGAGGAGGAGGGGGAGGAGGTGTCCTTTTATAGGGGAGGAGAGGGTCACCTTAGGAATTCTTAAAAATATTAATTTATAATTAATCTAACCCCACTTAAAAACCTCCAAAAATGACTCATATTAGAAGCTTAGATGAGATAGGGTTGTAATCTCATCAACCAATCAAATTTAGACATGTTTGGATCTTATTTTAAACCTTATCAATTAGATTTAACTCTAAGTTAAATAATTTGACTTTTACCGTGTCTTTTTTTTTTCTTTCACTATATGGTTAATACACTTACTATAACATGACAAACGAACCCCAAATTGTTTATTATTAATATATATATCCTTATCTAAGTCATTTTTCCGAACCTTAGATTTTTAGGAATAAAATAACAATTAATAATATAATATTTGATTTAAAAACTATTTTGTGTCAATTTTGACACTATTTGATATATGATTTTTGTGAAAGTCATAACAGAATTAAATGTTCGAACCAAGTTGATTAAATCAACATTAATATATTATAGTAACCTATAAAATTAGTGGAATTCATAAAAATTCTCAAATTACATTTATTTTGGTGTTTATAAAATCAATTATGTCAATATTTCATAAATAAGATAATTACTGCATCATCTTTGTGTCATAAATTAATTATATTATTTGATGTCTAAAATTTACAAATAAAATACCATCATTTAGTAAATCTTTTTAGATTTCTAATGAATATTTATAGTCTAATTTATCTTATGTATAACCCCATATTAAAAATGATTTACTTATTAAACTTTGATTTTAACTATTTTAACCCTTCTTTAAATAAATTAATAATAAATGTCCTAATCTAATCCAAGTGGGCCTAAATGGTCATATTTTATTCCTAAGTTTGTTTTTGGTCGAATTACACTTGTCCAATAGAATTAGGACATGTGTTAGGGTAATATTAATATCATATTTACCCTTAGTTACCTTATTTACTATTAACCGTGGTAAAAAAGTAAAAAGTTACTATTCACCAAAAAATTATTTTCATCTCATTGAACCACATTTTAGTCCTTGATATTAACCGTGTCTCTCGGATTTTCGAAATTCCATTCACAGAAGCGGTAAAATTAAGTTTTATGCAAAATTCAGTTTTTAACCTACCACTTAGTAGTTTCACTATTCATAAAAAAATTGATGTTTTTCAGAACAATGCCAAAATTTCATCCCAAGCTATATTTCATATTCCGAATTCAAAAATGAAGTCTATTTTACCAAATTCATAACATAAAAGTTGCATTAATTAATTTTATAATTAAATCCCGCTGTTAAAACAAATAGCGTGTTTTTATGAAACAATATCTATCAAAAGATTGACACTTGTTTATGTCTAGTTTAAATGTGAAATTACATCCAATGACCAACATTGTATTAAATTGTAAAAATATATTCTAAATATACTTTAAAACCACTCAAATTAATGATTTATCACTATTAATTATTTCGATTAAAAAAGTTGTTTTTAATTATAATTTAGTAATTTTCACTATTCATCAGAATATGAAAGTTATCCGAAAAGTACCAAAATTTCACCTTAGGCTAAATTAGATACTCCGAATCCAAAAATAATGTTCATTTTGAAAAATAAGATTTACTGGATTTCAAAAAGTGGTTATTACTATTCATAACGGCTAGTTTTAATAATATTTTTATAGCATATCGTTGTTTAGTGAAACTCGGTATTGCGTACTACACACGCTATCGAGGAAGGTCGCGATTGCGTGTAATGCAAGTCAAGTCAAGGATGTTTGTTGTGCAAGCTCCTTTTGGTGTAGTGTACAACACAAGACATTAATAAAATTAAAAATAATATTTTTTTATAAAATCTTGGGCTGTTACATCTTTCCTGGTAACATAAGAGTTTTGTGGACCAATATAAGTTATCCTTAGAAGAATGAGTTGAGGCGGACCTTCTTGTTAAAGTCTCGTGCAATATTATATTGATGGAACAACAAGTGATGAAATTTATGAACTATTTTATCATCAATTCAATCCATTTCAACCATTAATTTCTTTAATTTAACATCCATTTATAGCTAGTCACAAATATAAATTTGGAGCATTGACTGTTGGACCTCAATGGGCAGGACTGCTTTTATCTCGTATACCATTGAGTATAGATTTTTCATTGTGGAAATATGATTTATAGTCCAATAATAGCATGAGTCATAAAATTGTTTAATAATACAATAATTCTTATCTTTATCAACCATATTTTAGAGTATATTTGATAGGGTCTTATTGAAGGCCTATATATATCCCTTAGTTGTTGCATGATAGTGGGATGAATGGATGGATTTGATATGGTACCCCTGATAAAACTTTTCCACCAAAGTATAATAGAAATTGTTTTCATTATCCATCTATTTTGTATGAGGGCCACCAAATATAATAATAATCTTGGACTTCATCATGATCAAAATACTTTTGTACCTGACTTTTTTGAGGGGTGTTACCTCAGCCCATTTAGAGAATAAATCTGTTTTAGTTAAGATTTATTTGAACTGCTTGGATATTTCTGGAGGGTATGACCCCACAACATCCATTACCCATATAAAAAATATCCATGATTATTTGATTGTATGTAGAAATTTTTAGGGTTAACAGATAAAGTTAGGATGCACTTGGCAAGAATACAATTTCGTTGTTAATTCTATGAAATCCTATTTCATTGAAGGCCAGAAGTTCCCAAGCCTTCAAATTAGGTTGGAGAGACTATACCTTGAATGTTGGGTACCACAGGATCCTACGTGTACTTGTTTCATAACATATGAAATCTCTTCTATATTGATACATCTAATATGGACTCCCTCAAAGCCTCATTTGTAGAGGAATTTCTAGAAATTCAGGCCATCATAAAGAGTAAAGTTGGTTTCTCTCTAATAGAGTTTCTCTTTCCTATCTCTATCCTAGGGAAGTATTTAATTTTGGATACATTCCATGATGGAAATCATCAACATAGTGATGGATAGGGGTTGTTTTATTAATCTATTCCATTATGACTTGAACAAAAGGTGATACCATTCAACGACGGCCAATGCTAATGACCATTTCATCCCATTTTAGATCTATAAAAGTCATAGATACATTTTCTAACATGTCTTCCAAGGCATTATACAAATTAGGGGACATGGTTCAAAATTGGATCTGATGGGAACTCTTCCATTAATCCTCATACATAATCAAGAAGGGTAATTAACTATTCTTTTCTGATGGTGTAATCCCTGGGGATATATTTGATTACAAACTCTGAATCGCCTTTCACTTCAAGATGGTCCATCGGTATTTGGAGTACCAATTCATGGCCAACAATGAGGTCCTGATATTATTCCTCGTTATTAGTACATCCTTCTAATAACATGAAGGAGTAAGGTAAAACTACCTTCATTGGGGAAATGACTATGATCCTTAATCTGACTCTATTGAGCTTAAGGTATTCTATTCTCTTATATGTTGGGATTCTAGGAATTCCATTAAAATAAATTTCCCATGTTTTGTGATAACTTTAATATATAATATCCCCACATCCAATAATTCAGTCTCCAATGATGTTGTTTCTGCATAAGGGTGTTCTACAAGGAAATATGCAAAGGCCTAGCCTTCCACTGCATTCTGATGCATGAATTGTATATTAAACTATCGAAGAATAACTTCCCACTATTCCAGATATATTATTAACATAAGATGATTTAGGATTTATTTGAGTGGGTTATTGTGAGAGACCAAATAGACATCATAGTATTATAAGTAGTGCCTCAGTTTCTGAACCCTGAAGATTAATGCCAGGAAACTCTTCTCAAGATCATAATAATGAGTCTCTGCATCGAGTATGGTTATAATAAGATAATAAAGGTTGTTTTTATTCCCATCATCATTCTTCTATGAAAGTAAGGAACTCATTGATCACTCATGGTTCATCAAATATAGAATTAAAGTTTTTCCCTTAATAGGGGTGATTAATACTGGTGGGATCAAGAGTTATTTATTGAGGTTGTAAAATGCTTCTTGAGAGTCACTGTTCCACTGATATGTGACCCCCTTATTCATCAGTTTGGTGAAAGAAAAAACACTTTCATGAATGGTTGGATATAAATAAATGGATATACTCCAAGTGTCCTTGAAGTCCTTTCAACTATTTAATGTTCTAAGGAGGTAAGATTATAGGGATAGCTATTTTTTTCGCAGGGTCAACTTCAATGTCACAATGGCCTTAGACGAAGACAAGAAACTTTCAAGAGGTTATCCCTAAATATCATTTAAAGTGTTTCATCTTCAAGAAATGTTTTCATATCTTGTTGAATATGGTCTCCAGTTCATTTGTGTGGTCAGAAAAGTTTTGGGACTCGACCACTATATCTTTATAATTTCATTCAAAAAAAATCCTCAAAAAGTATTTGAAGATGTGATGCATGTGAAATTGGTTTTTGGTGCAGGCTTTCTTCAAGCCAAAGGGAATTACTTAATAGAAAAATAATCCATAGGGGGCCTGAAGGAAGGTTTTTTTTCATCTTTTTAGTCCAACCATACTTGGTTGTACCCTGAATAGCCATCCATGAATGATAGGACTTGATAACAAATTGTCACATCAATTGGGATTTCTGTGATTAGAACTGGGAAGTCATATTTTGGATAGTGTCAGTTCAGATCTCTGAATTCAGTGAAAAATCTAATCTACCCATTCTTATTATTCATGGGAAAAATGTTTTATAATAATTTAAGATATTTTTTCTTCTGGATAAAGTCATACTAAATGATTTTTTCCACTTTAGGAACAATTTTGGAAGCATGAGTTAGGTGTGTCTATTTGGCTTCCTATTTATATCCCTTATGGTCCTCTGATAAACCCAAGATATGGGTAGAAACCTTGGGATAAAGTACTGGTATCTTTGTGTAATTCCAAGTTTACACATAACGTTGTTTCTACAATATTTATATACCTTTTGTTCTTTAGAATACACGGACGCACTGATCAAAGTGGTTCATGGATCTTCATCTATACCCATATTTGTTTATTTGAGTTCATTAACATTGGTGGAGAAACTTTAATCAAATGCTAGAGGGGAATCTTTGAGGTCTTCCTCGTATTCCCCTTCCTCATGCTTTACCTATTTCGCCTCTTTTGTGGAAGTAGTTGATGAAGAATTTTTCTTAGAGTTAGGGGAGGAGTCAAAATTTGGTCATTCAGAAGACGAAGCAACTACTTTCATATTAATTGATGGATTAGGGAATTTTTAGAGCTCTAAAAGAGATAATAGGTCATGAGAACATGAATCTTTATTTTATCCTATTGAAATGTAAACTTCTTCTATCCTAGCTTACAGAATATGGATTAATTTCTATTTTGGGGATGAAATGAAACATTTTTAACCGAGCATTCATTACTATTGGAAGATTTAACAATATCTCATGCACAGTTGGACCCAATTATAATAACTGAAATCACGGAATTTTATAAATTTTTTCTTTAATTTATACCCATATCCTCAATTTGTTTAATTTGAAGCACATAATCTGCACTGAGATGGTTGACCTGGTTAGCTGTAATCATCTCTAGTTCATTCGGTGCATTGATTCAAGTGACCTCATCAGTCACATATCATTTCCCCTCACTTTGGTAGAATCCTACATCAATATACTATGACTCTCAAGGTCTTTATCACTATGAAATGTCCCAATTTTTTTGTTGATACAATATTTGAGGCATTGGTGGTATGACGATGTGATAACCACATGTTGATGTAGCCAAGGTCTTCTTAGTAGAATCTTTAAGTCCATATCCATCCTAATAACAATGAATTATAATTTATATAAAAGATCCCCAAAATGAGTTCTAAGTTTCATTTGGAAAAGGGTATTTTGGTCATTCATTTTGTCACCCTATTACATTAAAGTGGAGGTGGACAAGTGATATTTGTTGAAACCCAGTTGATGATGTTTTCATATTGGAATGACGTTGACTCTTGAGCCATTTTCGTTGCAGTACCATCTAATATCAATGTCATTTATCCTTCCAGATATATACAGGGGTCAGAAATTTCTTTTTATGATTCCATCCTCATCCTAGTCTGTGAAAAGGATGACCATGTGGCATTCCTCAAGATAATTCTTTGCATGAAACACTTCCACAGCATCAACCTCAACTTGAAATTCATTAGGGATCAACAAGGCCTCTTTGAGTGCTTCTGGGATGTCTTTTTATAGATTCAAAACATCTAAGATTGAAATATTTTAAATCACTAGGGATGATTTCTTCACAACTTCATACATCTGGTCTAAATTTATACGCTTACCGATATTGGGATTCTCTATTTAAAGTGATTTAGGAACTGAAGAACTTGATTTGGATGGATCATCTCTTAAAACAAGAGTTGAAGATACTTTTTCACTTGGTGGATGAGATCAAAAGGTATGATTGCATGCCAAGGATGATTCAGTGATGACATATCCTTTATCCAATCTTCCAGTATGATTGTGTCATAAAAAAATCTAACAAGTATGGAGGGGGGACTTTTTTCTCCTACTGAGCTCACTAGAGAGCTCTACCATGATTTTTGGTTGTATATACGGTTCGATCAAGGATGTGGTTAGGGTTTTGACTCCTAGCATGACCACATCTTCCCCTATATCCTCAAATATGATAGCCTATTCACCCATTTCCTCAGTTAAATGTTGGAGATTTTGGTTTGTAATCAATATCATCATCAGAGAAGGAATCCATTAAGTTTATAATATTAATGTAACCAAAGATCAACCCCACATCAGATGGAGAATTTTTCTAATGGTTGACCCTTTTTGTACCATTTTGTGGGGTGGTTCATGGGATCCTAGGACTATAGGCATGATGCCTTCTAAATTCATATACATATTTAGACTTAGAACAAGATCATATTCTTTGGTTTTCTCTTTAATCTTATAACCTTTTTACTTTTATGAAGATTGGTCCTTGGGGTATTATGACACTAAAGGGTTTAGTTGTGTTGTAACAGAAGTGGTTAAAGAAATAATTGTTCATTTCAACTATGCTTGGAGTATATAATGAGTCCATTTGATCATATTTCTGGCCATTTATTTTACTGACATTAGAGTATTGTTGCTATTAACATTCTTACATTCACTCCCCTCCTTTTAATCGGTGGTAGAAACACATTCTACCTAATCAGGTGGCCTTCCCAATGTTACTTTCCTAGAGTCTACCATCTTTTTCAGAATGTATTTGAAAGAAACACTTTTGGATATTATGCCCCGGTACATTATAGAAGGGGAAATAGTTTAGTATATCTTCATCACTATCCTTGCTATGCTTCATGGGCTTTGTAAAATTGATCAAGTTTTTCTCCAATGTTGAGATGAAGTATCCTGGGAAACAGTCATTTAAGAAAGAATATAACTAGTTCTTAATACCCTGAAATTGTTTTCACCTTTTCATTATATGACCATATTGATGTGTCAGGTGATGGTTTTGATGTTTAGTAGGTGGAATTAAATGATACAGTGTAGTATTTTGAGTGGGAGAAGTTATCGGGGACTAAATAAGTGTAATAGTGGGAGCCTCTAATTTCCTCATTCTATTTCCTTGAGCTTATATAATTAATTGGGATTTATATTTGATATATGGGATGGATTATTCCACTCATTGAGTGATTGTAGCAAGGTCTCAAAACCCACATTTATATTTCATAGGGATAAGTGGCATGCACAACTTATCATGAAGATTCTACATACATATGGGAAAACGTATTCTTAAGGGAGTGGTTGGTTTATGGAATATGTATATCCTTTAAATTGATTAATAAAATATAAGACCCTTTTATTCTCCAATTTTTTTAGTTTGAGAGGTCAAGGACTATTTTCATATGCAACATTGATCTGAACTGGAAGATAAAATTATGACATAGGTCTTCCTACCCCATAATTGACCGATCCAGAAAGCTAGTGTACTATATAGAGGTTGGACCCTATGGTGATTGTATGAATCACCTAAGATTCCCTACCTCTAATTGTTCATGGGTCCTCATCATGAGATAACATGGTTAGAGAAAATGCATCAAATGTGGATCTGGGTCTACAAATCCATTAAAAATTGGAAATATTGAAGTTTTATGGGGGAAGAGTCAAATCTACCCATTTGGGGTACAGCTTCCTTTTCGATTGTATTGGCATACTTCATTCATATAGGGCTTCCAATTGATCTTACAGTGACTCAATAATATTCATAAGCACTTGGGGAATGTTTGGCTAAGCCATAGATTGAACAGGTGTAGCGGCCAGAAGAGCCATCTATGGAGGCACTGATGGTATCTTATGTGGGTAGACTATAGGTTTGGGCCTATAAAGATGTTCTTAGCCTTATTCTGGGTTTTCACCCAATGGAGTTAATTCTCGATCAGTAGTTGTCGGATACAATTATATTGGAGGTCGGTATCCCACATTAAGTGAATGTTCATTATCCACTTCAGACACTATGGAGAACCTTATTTTCTAAAATTTTTTAGTTGGGAGTTCGACTTAGGGATCTTCTTGTAGAAAGTATCTAGTAGGAAGGATTCATTGGAGTATAGCTACATTGAGTCTTCTTAATTATTTCATCTCTTCCTATTATTGAGAAAATATTTCTTCAAGTGAAAGGGGTTCAAATTCTCGAGGAGGTTGGTGAGGAACAGTCTTACCCTTAACCATTTACTTGTTGGATAAATTTCAAGGAGGTAATGGTATAGTGACTAAGGGAACACCCAGATTCAAGGTGAGTCTCTGGTTCTAGGTATGCAAACATCTTTCAATCATTTCAGTGTGTACCATATTTTGAACTGAAACTTTCTCCTCCAATTCCTCCTATAAATTTTCCTCGTGTCATATAGGGTCACTACAGGCTGTATTGTTGACATTCACTGATGAATAATGCATATGGGCATCTTACTAGTGTCATTGTGAGTCTGATTTTTCCTATACCCACCACAAGATCTCATCCACTCCTTTGCTGATTCTCTCGGAAATGTTTGTCAGACGATAATCTAAAAATAATATTCAGACAGTTCAGTCGTGAATGTTTCTATTGAGGATATCAGATCACATGTTGGGATGAACAAGGAGGATCTATTCTACAGTTTTTTCCCTAATCAAGAGACTACTGGTTTCTGTAAAAGAGGCTACTAAAGTAAATAAAATCCCCCAACCCTGAGGGATGGGGCTATTTTTGTTCTATTTTTACAACTCTTCGGTCTTGTTTTAATAACCTCAAAAGTTGGGATAAAAAACCACCCAGTCCTATGGATTGGGGTTTCTCCTGAACTACAATGGCTTCTAAAATCATATACACCCTTCAAATTTTTCAAATCTTTGTCTAAATATAGGTTGGGTGCATCATTTGGTAGGAATTTTATTAACCCACTTCTGAATATCGTTTTGCGATTTTCAAAATTTTCACTATCATAATACTCACTTTCCATGATTGGGAGGCTTGTTAGATATTTTTCTATTCCTAGTGAAAAATACATTCAATAGAACACTCTATTTTTTCCATATTCCTGTGAAAGTTGGTCAGTGCATTTTTTGTTGAGCATATTATCAGTTATGAATAGATCCCATTTTTTGAAGCTATCCTAAACCCAAGACATTACATGATACGAAATTTGATGGGATTTATTGGTTTGGGATCATGATGAAATGAAATTCTCCATGTTTAACCCATCCTATTTTGTGAACACTAGATGGGGAATCGACAATTAGCTCTCAAAATATTTCTAATTCATTGATTTATGCACGTTAGAGCGATCCTATCTGTTTATAAAACTTTGGATTACATGCATCTTGGAGAGATACCAAATCAATTTGGAATTACATCCCTTCCATTACTTTTACATGAATTTGATACTCATCATAGGTTAATGATTTTTCTCTCAAGTGATTAATATTTTTTCACATATTGAGATGGATTTCTTGCACACAATCTTCTAAAAACACTTTTGAAATTTTGTATTGAGCGGTGGATAAAGGACAGAACATGAATAGAATGTCATATTTATCCAGATATTTCTTCATGTTTAGCAAGTCATCATCATCTTTTTCTAAAGGATCCACTACATGGTATGAACATAGTGGATTCTTTCTTTCCCCTTTATCATAAGCAATAAGATTTAAATGGAATTCCTCTATTATATTAAAAGGAAGCCAATCCAATGGGATTTTGTAGAATAATTCAATCCTTGGTATATCATATAGTTGATAAAGTATTTAACTTTTCAATGATAACGAATCAGATATTACTAGCCTTGTTTTCCCAAGAGCCTCGTGGTAGGAGGGATTTCTGATCACTACATCACTAAGGGGAGGACTATTCTGATGAAGTAAAACCCTACTATGGAGATAAATTTAGTAGTGAATTCAATCATGGGTAAGAATAACACGGTGGATTATAAAAATGGGAATACCATATTTCTCTTTTATCTTACGGCTACTTCGAGGGCTTCCGTGACTCACGTCTAGAGATAGGATCTCAATCCTAATCAGGTTATGGTCATGAAGAAAGCCTCAATGGTGAAGTTTATAAGGTGGACCTTTAGAATTACTATTAATACCCCAATAATTTAGTAATGGGTGATTAGGATCTTATTCTTAAATAAATAAGTGTCCTAGGGATTTAATAACTCTAGCATTAATGAGATCAGAACCATATATTATACCTTCATTTTTCAGTTGTCTCTATTGTGGCTTCTTTTTCAATACCTTCCTTTGAGAGACTGGGGACACTTTATGGGGAAGTGGTTTTTAGATACAGAATCCTACTTGACTGGATCCCAAGTTGATACCAGAATTTTCCTGCCGACTTCTGGAATTTTGATAAGAGTTTGTGCCTACCTCGGAGTGTCCATTGGAATAGGGTGATCACCTCCTCTCAGAATGGGTGTTTGTTCCCAATATTTTTGTTTTATATTGTGGTTTAGTTTTACCTAGGACCCTCTTGGATGGGAGTAGAGGTGTGTGTATACTCTAGGGTGGCATGCTAGTGATCCAACCCATTTATGTAGATAGGGTTATGTGACCATCCCTCTATAAATATTTTCATCACTGTTATGATGTTCTAGAAGTTCTGTATGATGTGGGCGGGGATTTGGGTCTACCCATTCACTATTTATAGGATATTTTTTCCAACTTTCGAAATTGAACAAGGATACATTCCCTTTTAAATCTAGAGCGGGCGTATGTGCATGCTCATGTCCACCATTTCCTACCTGTGGATAATGATAGTACTCATGTGTGTGGATGGAGGTTCAAGTCCACCCAATGTCCATCATTGTGACTATCCTACCAATCTCCCTAGATAATTACATAATAAATTGTTAGTAGGATTGATGAATGTGGATATTTTTTTATGCCTTCTTTTTGTTTTATTCTAAATATGGATGGAGAGATTCTTTGAAAACTGCTAGGAGAGACTGGTAGAAAGCTTAATAAATGCGGGAAGGTGCTTTTTCCTACTCACATATTATCATAGAATTTGACTGGTGGGATTTCTGGGTGTGTTCAGGTGTTTGTTCCTACACATTTTTCGATACTATATTTGGTTTATGGGATTCTTTGGGTGTTTTCAGATGAGTCTTCTAGCAGGCTTCATTAGTATGGTAAGGTGTATGTTTTTACTCATTGTGTGCCACCATATTTGAATGGAAGACATACTTGGATTTCATCAGGAAAGTATGCTATGTAGATGAAATATGGAGGGTGATTTTATGTTCCTACTCACATTTTTTACCAAATTTTATTGGTGGGATCCTTCATAGGGGATATAGGCATGACCCTACTCCCTGTTGGTGGAATGCTTCCCCTGACAGGCCATCCTGCATGCTGAGGTGTGAATTCCATCGACCAAATTCCATAAAGGATGCCCTCATCATGTTGAGTGTTTACTAACGTGTGATGTTTCTGTCAGTAACTATTGGTAGGATCCTTTTGGAAGGACATGTGTGTATTCTAGATGAGCCCATTTATGGCCTCTTAATCAACCTCCTTAAGATAAGGTAGGGACTAGTTATTTCATTCCAGGAATAAACCCCCTAAATGGTTTAAGACGGTGGTAGGTTATACCTACTTCTAAACCACTGGTCATCATTTACCGAATGATCTGTGGGTATTTGGGAGCTAGAGTGATTTCTAGGAAGCCTCTAGGGATGGGAATGTGCCAATCTAGAAATACTCCTAAACCAGTGTATTCAACCCTAGGATTTGAAGATGTCGAGTTAGTGAAATCATCATTTTCATGGATGAAGACCCAAAATGAATATTATACATGGTAGAAATTGGTTAAATGTTGAAGGTAACTATTGTATTTAAGGGATTTCCAAGAGAAAGGTCCTAGAAATAGATGAAAAACACAAACAAAAAAACCCCTAAAAGTAGAATCTCATTTGAAAAAAGACATGCTTGATTGATTATTTTGTTTAGACCTCATTATTTTTAAGTATGAAGTGGGAATGATAGGTGGGTAACACTATCATTTTGTTTAATGATTCATATTAGGTTCACCATTTTTTTTCCTATAAAAAATCAGTTTTCTTGATGGTTGATTGTAGGGGGTTTAGTTTTGTGCAATCATTCCTGTCAAGTTCACTATTTCTGAATGTTTTACAATGGGTTTATTCATGGAATCATAAATATACCATAGAAATATATCCATGAGGGTCCTTTTTTAAAGGAAGGTTCTCATTGGGTAGTTTTTTCAATGACACTTAATAACTCATGTTGGTTGACAGGATGGGAGGTAGGGCTCATCACACCCTTTTCGGGGGAATTCTTTCCTACTCCGTGACACACTCATAGATTTAAGATATGTTCATGAATCCTTCATTAATTATCAATTATGATGTGGGTAACCCATGAATTTACAATCAAATATTATCATTTATAAGACTAAGAATCAATTTATGTATAAGAGGATCTTCATCAATGGAGGTATTTGTATATATCTAAGGTTCTCCATCAATGGTATCCTCTTATGTACTGATTATATATTCTTTGGTCACTATTATGAAGATCTAGTTTTCATTCAAATGGTGATGTGGTCTCGAGTGTTTCATCATCTACGGATACTATAGTTTTTTTATGGTGGGATCGGACCCATGATATGGGATTATTACGTACCCGTTTGAAAGGAATCTGAACCCATGTAGTTTAGTTCCACTTAACGAGACAGATCATATCTTTTAAGGTTATGTGATAAGGACCAAACCATCTAGTTTAATGCCATGTGAAAAGGATTTCTAGGTGGAAGGTTTCTAGAAAATTTTGGTGTGGGACTTATGATGAAGCGGTGTAGGGGACCTGGAAGGGATATGGATTCCAAGGTTGAATAACATTCTACTATGAATTTGGCCCAGTTAGAATTAGGGTTAGTTTGGGGTGATGGGTTTGGACCTCAGGTAGGCTTCCTACATATCTGATTTGGATGGGAATAAAATCTTTCATAGTACGGTTTTGAGGACCTATACATATAGAGTTCCTCTGAAGGATTCTCTAGCAGGGTAGTATGGCCCATTGAGAGGATTAAGTTGGGTTTATTTATGAAAAGGATTACCTATGAAAGCTTCCTTGAGGGATGTATCAAATCAAGGTGATTTGGATTCTTGTTCAAGTCTTATGCCTAAGGAGGAGGTTTGTAGATGAGTATGGCGATATGGTTGGGGCTTATTTTTGAAGATGAGGTTCAAAGTGTTTGGTTGGGTCTTACACATGGAATGATGTCTGTAGATTAGTTTGGTTGGGGATTACTCTTTATAATGATTCCCAAAGGGTTGGGATCTTGTGGATGTCATGAACATTGTCAACCTCTAAGATCATGTTGGTCATATTCTGTTTAAGAAACAAGAGGAAATGGGAGATCTGGGAAACCACATAATCTACGTTTCCCTAAGGTTGGATACATTTCCTTGAAGACCAATGACTATGAAGACCCTTTGAATGAGGGAGAGAGGAATAGTCTGAGGAATATTCTTGGCCAAAACATGTATCTAACTATTTGGATATCATGATCGTGGCTATCCTATAATCCCAAATGAGTCGGTATGAGTCATGATTAAATTCTAAAAACAATAATAACATGAATATACAACAAACCAAATACTCCCCCTTTACATGGGTGGAATTCATCGAGGATATAGGATAAGAAGAAAGGGATTTGATGTGCTTATTCTCCCTCTCATTTTGTATCCTCGATAGTCACATCATAATACTCATTCGGGTATTACCTTGGAGCTAAACCGGAGTAAGAGTGAAACATACCCCACAAAATTATAAGGGATTTCCCTAAAATTGGTTCCGAGGGAAGAGAGGAGGACCTCGTTACATGTCTCCCCTCTTAGAACTAGAGGCTCCAAGTCTCATATAATAGTATGGGAGGAAAGATTCCTCACCCTTATATCTAATACTGGGGGGTCCATGAAATTTCCCTAAGGGTTAGGTTCCTCCCAAACAAGGGAATTCATACTCACATGCACCCTGAGGACCCTACCAGTCGGGTAGGATAAGTGTGTGAAACCTCTTACAAAAGGAATTCATATCCAAATGAGAGACACACAGGTATGCCTCTTTCCCTAGTTGTCAAGTGTGGATTCTTAGTGAGAGGTTTCAATTTGGTCACTTTAAGGAAAGAGAACCAATGTAAGATGATCCTTTTCCTTGGTGGCATGGAAGAGGGATCAAAGGGGGAACTCGCATAGGCCTTGGCTTAGAGAAAAAGGTGCTTTACATAGGGTGTGGGTGGAATTGGAGGTGCTTCATGCAGGAGGTGTATATTCCTACACAATCTCGATATGCATTGGGTAATGGACCCCTTGGGAAAAGACTTGTGAGAGGAATTAGTCTAGAAACAATAGGTCGCCTAAGGTGTCCCCGAATAAGGCTCGTGTAGGTCCCTAGTTAGGGAAGGGGTCTCATGTAGGTGGTTGTTCACTAGGGGATAAGGGGTCCTCATATAGGTGTATTGTGTTTCATACCCTGAAGGAACTTTGATATCACTTTTCCCCCTTAACTTCCTATTATCTAGGGTTTTGGAGAGCTACCTAAGGAAATTTCTGGAGACCAGAGTGATGTGGCTACATGACCAGAGCTTGGTGATTTCTTTCGATTTTCAATTTTTGAAAATGAGTTGATTTGGGGTCCTATTTATAGTAAAATAGGGAACACAGTCAAAGGAAGCTTTCCTCATAGGTTATGGGCATAGGTTCCTAGTGTAGGTACCCCATAGAGGGGTTTCTGAGATTTTAATGCCCTGAATGGGGGATGAACGAGCCTTATGATACCGAGGGGTGTGCGTGAAATCCATATTAGGATAATCCCTTGATTATTCTTGGGGTTATTCACTTATTAAACATTATTGAGGTACTATTCATAATCTTTTTCATCCCACCTAAAGAAATAAATTTTCAACAAAATTTAATGGGGTAATATCTTGTGGCATGATTATTATGGATTTATTTATCTCCCAACCTTACTTAAATCATAAATAAATAAATATTTGGCTATTGTGTGATCATATGTTTCTCATAAAAAGAGGTGTCACCTTGAAAAACTATTGTGTTGTAAATACTATTATCATGAAATAATGTAATTTCTTTATTGATTTATAATAAACTTGTCCCACATATATTTATCACTTTTAAAGGACCCTTATTTATAAACCAAGATATACCAATCTCTAGTATTGGTTCTACCATTGTGGATCTTCGTTCCATGGACTTTCCTCAACCATTCTTATTTCACCGTAATACTACCCAATACAATAGTTTTTTCTATCGAGATTGGTTTTTTTCATCATGGTATTAGCTCATCTATATAAACTATATTTGGAATAGATGTGTGTGTACACATAGAAAGGGTGGAATGAAAAATATTTCCTTTCTTTTTTTTCTTCTCAAAATGTGTCAAGGCATGGCATGGGGGGTTATAGTTTTTTATTTTTCTAAGTACTCTTATATGTCATTTTCTATAGTATATTTTTATGTGGGGAAACATTTATTGTCATAAGAGGTCATGGATTAACATAATTCACACTATAATATCATTATTTTGATGTGATCATCCTCTAGTTCTTCAATAATTATCTCTGGTTAAACTACTCACATTTTAAATATTCATTGTTTTTATTCAATATCTATAAATCTATAAAAATCTTATATAACGTCCTTAAAATATATATCAAGCTAAATACTTCTAAAAAACGAAGAAATTTAAAAAAAAAATTATGAATTATTAAGATAATTTATCAGTAAAAAATATACCAAAATAATATGCATAAATAAGTGTTATCAAACTATATACCAGTTTCATCATTCTCTACCCTCACACCCCATTATTTCTGTTTCTAAGATGATAATCAAGGAGGAATTTTAGGGTATGGGATAATGGATGCATTATTCACATAGGGAGTTATTGTTACCCACAACTATAGCCCTACAGAATGATAATCCCATTTGGTAGATAGCACCTGACCTTGAGGAGTGAAAGGATTTAACTTTCCGAAAATTTTATCTATGAAAGTCTCAATTTTATTCATTTTATCTAATTTTTTCCTTTCCATGTATAGAATATATTTTTGTGCCTATTAATTTTAATATTTTACTTACCAGGAAAAAATAAATTCACCTATATTTCAAATAAACACATCCTTATTGACCTCTATTAATGTATCATTTTTCACTAACATGATTTCAAGAGCATAAATTATTTTTTATTACACAAAATAAACCAATTTTGAAATGTAGGGAACTTTAATAACATCAATTATAACTAAGGATTATGGAATATAATATTTCTTAAATAGAGAGAAATTACATTTTCTTTCATTATTTTGATTGATTCCAATGATGAAATTTTTTATTATTCATATGGATTGCCCTCACCTTATTTAAAAATTGAGGAAAATATTTAATTCATGTGTTGGGGAGGTATCATTGCACCCACTTGATTTTCTTACCTATTTTTTATCTAGGGTAAATCATCAATTAAATTATATATATTCACATTTTGGAAACATTTTATTTGTGAGAGCCATAAATAATAAATTCAAGGGTGAAAATTGTATAAAATTCATTATCATTACAATTTATAGTTGTATTGAAATTATTATTCATATGATTCTGATTTTTATTCAAATTGTTGGAATTTTTCATTTACTAGACTGGTTATTTCTGTTCTGAGCATTAGGGTTTGACTAATATTATGTATCTCATTATAAAGAGGTAATCTAAACATACATTTATATGTTCTTTTGTATACCATATCTATTAACATAATCTCAATATATATATATATTACTACTATAAATTTCTAGTATAATATTATCATACCATGACGATTTTGTACAACGTTAATATTATTGAGTCTGTCAACTGAATATTTTTTAACCCATTTGATTAGGATACATTCCCTGTATTTGTGTGCTGAAATAGATTAAATGGGGAATGATGTCACGATTATTATTGAATAAGGTTCGAATATTGTTTTTTTATTATTTTTACATTGATTATAATATATTTTTAAGAAAAAATAAGTATTGGTATAACATATATTGACCTTTATCAATTCACTTTTCCATTTCTTATTCTAACAATTATAAAATGTTTTTGAATGAAAATTGATGGTGGATATTGAGGTGTTGGTTTGGTTTGACTTCCATGTGTGTGAGGATTTCTTCTTGTATAAACTTTATTGAAAAATAATATAAAAAAATTAAGGACGTTGGGAAACATATTTTACTATTTTCAATGTTTAATTTGTGATCCTAGGAGGAAGAGGGGAATGTGAGTAGTGAATAATCATCATTGTGGTGGAGAAAAGGGTGAATCTACTTTTAATTGAGATTAATTTAATATTATACCTTATGACTTGATAATTTATCCTCCTTTTATAAACTTTGATATTAAATATCTATATTATAAACCAGACAACTTAAACCTCATTTAATACCTTGTCTTGATTTTTGTGATTTGATTTGTATGTTGTGATTTAGATATCTTGTAACATTATAGATAGAGTATATATACTTGATATTGATCATAAATATAATCAAATGGTCTTGAGTTATGAGTGAAATGATTTTTTTTTGTAAGGTATAACATATGTAGCATGGATATTAATGAAAATATTAATTTTTTGATTTAAATTGGGAAAAAGTATTGAATTATAATTTTAGATAAGGAATGATTATGACAATATAAACTTCATGAATTGTGTGATTTTAGAATTCTTAGTCATGAGTTTATGTTTATCATTATGATAAATTGATTATTTACATTACTAAGTATAGATCCCTTTTGATATGAATATTATATTATTCTTTAAAGTAATAAAAAGGTAAGTTGTGGGGAAATTTGATATGCAAAAAAAATGCATAATTTCTTTTCCATGACTTTTATATAAAAATTGGCCAAATACTACATAATTCAATGTTTCTAAGGATTCATTGTAGGTTGAATATTGAGGAGTATTTAGAGATACATTTAATGCTTTTTAGGAACTATAACAAAACCGTGTCATAACCTAAATGTCACATGGAATTAAGTTCTAATAAAAAAATGGAAAACGAACCCAAAACCACCTCTCTGAAACCTACCCACCATGAAACAACATGTTTTAGAAAACAATTATAAAAAATATACAATTTACATATCCTGTGAATTCATGAAAAACTAATTGATATTTAATTTTTTTAATATTAATCATCCAATCATGATTCATATTTCTAGTCCATGAGTGTTTAATCACTTAAGTACTGAGAGGTCTCGAGTAGAAGGATGGGTGTCTAATTACATTATAAATTTAATACATTAATAGTTTTTTAAATTATAAATATCTTTCAGAATTAATTATTCATTACATTAGTTAATATTTTTTTTACAAATATTCCTATTAAGAGTGTGGAGTTGGTTCCATGGAGCAAGATGTCTTTATAAATTTTATTTCTGGAATATTAATTTCTAACTTATCAAATGATTATTACTCTTCTCCATAACATTAATGTGATAATATCCTTAGAGTATTCATCACATCAAAAGGTTTTAGTGTTACTTACTTTAATGGGAACCTATAAATTTCCTTACATTATTCTTAAAAATATTTCATGTCGTCTAGCTATAATTTTTTTGATGCATCAAAAATTTTGTTGACTATTGGGTTCTAGAGTCCCATAAGATATTAAGATTTGTCCTCATGAAGATCACACTGGGGGAACTTCAACTAAAGAGATCCTTCCAATTCAAATTCCAAGGGTTATTTTTTTGTTGGATTGTCCTATATAAGATCATATGTATTTTTCCATTGATATGATATTATAGTTAACGATTTTCATGAATCATGTACTTTAATGTGTGGATGAAAACCATAATGTCATTTTCTCACGGTGAGGTGGCATATTTCAAATTAATCATTAGTGATACAACATTAAATGAATAAGTCATGAAATGATTTATCTATTCCATGTCAATAGAAAAATATATCTCTAACCCTTTGATTATAATGTCATTTCATGATGACCAAGATAGTTCATCAAAAAAATTCATTTTGAAAAGTCAAATAAAGGTAAATCCAACATATAGTGTGATGACACAAGTATGAATCTTCTTTTATGAAGATACTGAGATAAAGCGATTATATTATACAGTAGTGTTCCAAGGAATGTTTATTATTGAGACATTAACTTCTTTCTATATCTGTTTTTTGGTATGTTGATGGAAATTGATCCTAGAATTTAGGTAGGTTCACCTAATTCCACTAAGAAAGAGACATAGAGAATCTCACACTAAGTGTATCTAGAATCTCCTTAAATTCTGTTGAATTTAATATTAAGAAGAAATATTATTATAACTGTATGGAATTACTATTATTCATGTAATTTTTATCACAAAAATTCAATCACTATATGTTCATTTTCAGAATATGTTAGTTGAATTTTATCTTCGGTTTACTATTCACTGGGTAATAAATAAGTTTTTATTTATTCTCCATTTTGGTGAATAGATTATATAAATATATATTTAATTATGTGAATATTAAAATAAACATTTATTCCTGAGTTTATTGAATATAATATTTATTTATTGAATTAAAAAATAATTTTTATTTTATTAAATATGTTATTATAAAAGTATTGATAAACTCTTTGAAAGATTTGTGACTAAGTTAAGGGCATAACATAATGAGATATTATAATAAATATCGTTTAAATAATTATTAACTTATTTTTTAACAAATTATATTTAAATAGATGTATTTCATGAAATATAATAAAAATATTATTATTATTATTATACATGGGTAATTACATATAATAAATATTCACTACATGAAAAATAGAATTTAGCAGTGGTTTTAAAAATCATTGCTAAATGTGTGATTTTAATTTTTTTTTCATTGGTTGTAGAAAAATTTTTCTAAATGAAGGTGGTTTTTCAAAAAAATGTCATTGTATTTGTGATGGTTTTTTTATTTTGAGGTTCTTTTTCTAGCTAAGGTCTTTATTTAAATATTTATTTGAAAAAAATATTAAAAATTTGTATATTTTATTTTATAATACATAACATTCCCTGGAGACCTGATGTGATTGATTTATTATAATTATAAATAATTTATAATTTATAGTATAAATTATATATTAGCAATAATTAATAATTAGCACTAAATAATTCATATTTTATATTCAGTAATTAATAAAAAAAATTATAAATTTCAATATTATTTTTATTTAATAATAATTAGACATCATTCTCTATTAAATATATCTTATTAATTAGTAAATACGTATGATTAGAAATAATTAATAATTATTAATTAAAAATATAGTAATTATTGTTTAAAAATTAATTTTAATAACATTTAATATATAATTAATATACAAATAAATAAATTTTGACATATAAATATAAAATATAATCTTATAAATATATATAAATATGTATATATATATACCTGTAAATTTACAATTAGACATAAATATATATAATTATATAAATACATAAATGAGTGTGTTTGTGTGTGTTTAATTTTATAATTTTATAATGATATAAATTATATATATGTAATTATATATATAAATATATGTAAATAGAATTATATATGACTATATATACACATATAAATATATATAAGTATATTTTTATATTTTTATAATTATATCGTACCTATATTTTAAACATTTGTAGTTTTGGTGGTGCCTCAGTGGTAAACCCTACAATCCTACATCCAAAAGACTAGGGTTCGTATCTTGGATGGCCCCTTGGTGGATTTATGATGCAGGCGCAGATTCATGCACTAACATAGGTGGCGGTGATGCATGCATGATGCAGGAAAGGGGTGCAAACCCATGGACATGTTGGTGCAAGAAAGGCCTTTGGGCCATCAAAATGAAAGGGCTTTTGAGTCATCTAATGTTGAGCCTACGAGCCTTTAATTTATGAATAAATAGGGACATATGGGTAGGTTATCCCTTGGGAGGGCTATGAAATGCATTTCTAGTGTGTGGTGTGAGTGTGTTTGAATGAAATTGTACCCCCAAACACCTAATATATATGTAATTATATCATATTTTATATACATTTATATATATTTATGTATGTATATAAATAAAAAAAACATTTTTATTTACATATGCATACATGAATACATACATAAATACAAACATAGATATATATATCTCTCTCTTTATATATATATATATAATTATAAATATATATATATATAAGCATAAACATATATATATATATATACATATAAATATATATATATTTGTATATATTTGCAAATATATATATATATATATATTACTACAATTATATATAAACATATATGAATATTAAATTCCATTAACTAACAGATGGTGGACTTGGTGGAGTGGTAAATTCTTTGCAGAATGATTAAGAAGTAAGTGTTTCAAATCCTACATCATTCATGTTTAAAAACCATTGTGTAAGGAGATTCTAGGTTGGTGGTTTGATCGAATTAATGGGTCAGACCGAGCATCCAGGTTGTTATGGGCCATGTAATAAAAAAAATTAATTTTTTTAAAAAAATAGTTCAATAAAAATAGATGTAAAAAATGAAATAAAAATTTAATTTGAAAAAACATCCTCTAATTGATTAGTGACACAGATATCTATGGTGGTTTCTAGATAACATCTTAAATCCTTCATTAGTAGATTAAGTTGTCACTAAATGCTAAAAAAAACATTCATTAAATGTAATTTTTGGCTTAGTTATTTGATAAAGGGTCATTTCCCAATTATCAAATGTTAATAATAAGTATATATTCCAACTTATATCATTTTTTAGGATTAGACTCATTGTAAAAAATATAGAACCTATTGATAATTCTCTCAAGACCCAAAAAGATAATCCACCTCCCTCTCTCTAAAGTGTATGGAGAGAATAAAATAATCCCTTATTGCAATCAGTGAAGAATGATGTGAGTCTCTAGGTTCCTCTATGATTGAACTTGAAAAATCAAGAATTTTGTTTATAGATTCATGGAGCATGTGTAGAAACCACTATATGAATCTTTACATGGATTCTCCTCCATAATGATAACGATAAAAAAGGGGTATCATTATTTTATTGATAAGGATTATCATGTTTGAGATAATTATTAGTTTAAATTAATAACAAATTAATTTTGAAATATCCTCTCTAAGATATTTCAGGGTTTTTTTTCATCAAGTTCCTCAGGATTTATCTATTAGATTTGTTGAAAACCCAAAATATGCCATTGGTCCACTACTTCTTCTGAATTTGTGTAGAAAAGAACATATCAAGAACATGTGAATAATTATTGAATACCCAACCAAAAGAGCCATGTTCAGTGGCTATGTGATATAGATACAATATGTGTTCTGGTAAATTACATAGCATCTACTAATGGCCAACCTCACAACATGAATTTTGTGATAATTACAACAAGTCGTGTGGATTAGTACACAAAATCATTATACGCCTCGTATTGACCACCATCACAACAAACAATTTTATTTGGATTACGCAACATGTATTTGGAATACATTTCATGTAACCCCACAAGGTTTTTGACCTCATATAAATCAAACTAGACTATTTTTTCAACTATAAAATGTAATTACATGTCGTGTATTCACTTCCAATCAAGAAATGTGACCATACAAAAATTACACAGTTTATATCTAGTTGTACAGACTGTATAATATGTGATAAATTATACAAGGTGCATGTTGAGATCTGAGTTTCATGTGGTTCAATATATGAATAGTTATAGAGAGACACAAAGTACAAGATTTATAGATGAATTTATAGGTCATGTAATAAGTTTGTTTCTACATCAGGAAATTTTTGAATGATTTCTGATATATTTTGTCAATATGAATTCTTACTAATTATTATTCAAATAAATTTTGTAAAAAATTATGTGAAAAACTCATTATACACACTATTTACTTCACACACAATTCCAGTGATATACACCATAAATATTTATGGTGGTCAAACATGTTGTGAAGATTATACAGCTTAACCCATGGAACTATACACTGTGTATATCATTATATATTGTGTGGGTATATATGGTGTGTAACTACACAGTGTAGGATAAGGACTATACAAAGTGTAATTAACATGATTTGTTGAGTGATGTTTTACACCATTTATGAATTAAATTCTAGAAATGTATTTAATCTAAAATCTAATTTTAATGTTGTTCTCGATCCAATGTACATAATATATTTGAATTAATTTATTATAATTAATTTAAGGTAAAATCTAATTTTTTACTTTTTTATTCCATAAAAACCCTCTAACGAGTGATTCACATCATGGGGCACTATTGGTTTTTACTCAAGGTCATCTCCACAAGCTTGAGTCAGGGGGTCATCTTCTTGTACTCTCCTCATGAGGTTGTATTCATGATATCTCTTTGTGAGTTCAGTTCCTATGATTTCCTTAGGATATTTTTTTCAATATTTCCTTGAGATCATGTTTAATGGGATTTCCTCATGATCTTTCTTCACAATCATGCCACATTATATTGGATTCTCTTTCCCTACTCCACAACAGTTTCTATTTTTAGTTACATACAAATTATTTTTTAGGGATGACCCTTTAACAAATCACTCTATGGGGACTCTACATGTGACTTCTAGTGTCTCCTTTGGTCTTAATCTTCTTCTTTTATTTTTTAAAAAAGTGTATTTTATAGTCCACCTTGGTAAAGTAATTTCCTAGAATGGATGGACACCTGATGATTTCACCTGGACAACCAAATTAAATCAATGGAAGGACCCCACCAAGAAATTATAATCACTTCTTTAACACTGAATAGATGGTCAGTCCATAATGTTAGGTATTTATCAAAGTCTGTAAGCTCATAGGGTGACACTGTGATCTTGAACATAAACTTACCACTAAGTCTCTATGTGATTCTTTATAAAAGGATTCACTAACACAGTGAGGTTCAATGAATCCTAAGGTCTAGCACCTCATGGTGCTACTTTATAGTGCGGTGTCTTTTTTGATATTGGTAACCCCCAAGGTCAATTTATTCCTTCCAAAATGATTCACTATACTTTTCTAATAGCTTCAATATATTTCCTTCTTGATTTTTTAATTTAATTTCTTTTTGAATTCATGGGCCTTAAAAAATCCCCCCCCCCACCTTAAAAATGGGTTTGTTTTCAATGATATGGAGGTAATTACAATAAATTATAAAATCCCACATAATTTCCATGACTTCCATTGAAGTATTCCCCAATATATATTTTTGGGGGGCCTATTTATTTTTACATTTTCTCTATAACAAACTTGGTAAACCTATTTGGAAAACAAACTCACCTCTAAAATGAATCCAATACCTTTTTGAACCTGGTATGTGGTGCTTCACATACTCATTGTATAATGCTTAACTCATGGTTCACAAAATGAACATGTGTTTCTTGTGTTCATGATACAATTTGGGATTCCATATTTTTCATGTAATTCATTATTTGGTTCATATGGTTAAATCACGGTCTATGTTTTCAACTATGTGATTTGTATGGAGACCTCTTGAGAAGGTGATACCAATGCCTTTGTATCTTTATCTCAGATGAAAACTCATAATTTGAATTATATTATTGAATTTGAAACTATTCTCAAACGTTTAGTAGAACATGACTCTATAAAGGGTCATGCAATATTACAATGTAAAGATTACTGATATGAATGGAAAATTTAATGCTTTGTAGTATCAAATCATTAAATTCTAGTACAATGTTCTTTCAAATTTAATGGGTGTGATTTTGTGAGCTTATCATATGTCAAATTATTACCCATGTATTGGTCTAGATTACTAGATGATGTAACATTTATTGTACCAAAATCCATAATTTTTCCCATTAGATAGATCATCCTTTACCAAGAAATTATTTGGGAAAATATCATTGTAAAAGGTTATTTAATCCTAGAACTAAACTTATCTAATTTAAAAACTCAAGGGAACTAACCCTGAATTTGGAAGGGCAAATACATGCCCCATATGTGGACACTCACCACTATGTGTTGACCATGAAGAGTTTGAGGATGGATCATAAGATTTGTAGGGAATCCATGTGGGATTTTATGATCAAGTTGATCATTAAAAATATATTAGGACTGATCTTTTTTGGTGTGTTAGATCTTGTATGGATATAAAAAGAATGTAGAATTATTAATTTCTAAGAACCATTTTGGATTTCATAATATTTTGTCACTTCAATCATCATATAATTTCATAATTATTCAACAATTTACTTCTCGATATGAATACATTTCATATGATGCATAGAGAGGTTGGAATAATCCACTAGGATGTGTTAATGGTTAGTAAATCTCTAAACATAGGGTATATGTATGATTAATTCTTTCCCTTTCTTTAATAATTCATAACATGGAAATGACTTCTTCACTATTGAGGGGTTTTCTCCAACTGGTATAAGAAATCATGGAAAAAGATCCCCACCCAAAGATTGACATCCCATTCAGGTATTGGGATGGAAATTTTATTAAGCCCACTAGTGAGTAGCCTATGGAAAATATCTAAAGCACCTATCCATTAAAAAAATATCATGGACTTATAAACATTTACTATCCCATAAAATAAGAATTTAAATATATGACATGGGGATAGGAAGTTATCTAGAGAGTAAATTGATTCATTTAATTGGAAATGTTTCACTCCATGTTCAACAGTATAAATCTTCTCTGAGAAAGAAAGTCCACTGATGGATTAATAATTAAAAAATTCATGATGGTAGCCCACCTGGCCACCAAAAGTTTGGTTAAATAGATCGTACCAATATTGACCATCTTATACCATATTCTTAGAAATAGTCATAAATGGAATGTAAATTTACGGATTTTTATCCCCTTATATATTCCCCAGGGTTGTATCTTGAATAATATAGGAGGCTCTAAATTTCCCAATGCCCAGGTGATCCCAAACATGAAATTTAGGCCCTATCTTGACTTCTTGGGTGGGTTTAAGCCCAATAAAATGAAGTAATATGACATCAAATACATGTTTAATCATCAAAAAAATATATAATTCTTATATATACTATTCCATATAGGGGTTTTAAAAAATGAAACTATATCCTATAAGGAAAGGAGATATTTGATATCCTTGGGGGATTATATGTTGGTTATGATAGTTGATGGGGAACTGATTTTTGAACGATATGTCACTACCGATTTAGCCAAAAGTTTCAGCATGTACAAAATTGATAACCTGGTCCTCCCTAAACCATGTGATAAGAAAATAATCAAATCGATAATCAATAATTTTAGTTGATTCTCATTCAGAAGGATATAGGTGTTTGGGTAATCCTCTAGCTCACGGATATCAATATCTATCTCATGAATGACTATTCTCAGACTAAAATTTGGGTGAATCCAGATTTGAAACAAGATTTCCATATACCTCAATTAATTATAGTATCAATGACCAAGGCTAAGGATGAAAGGGATTAATTGTAAATAGTGTAAGGGCCCAGAGAATGAGGTTCCCTAGAGAAATATATTGATACCAATATGTCAAGGAGATGGGTAAGCAAGATAATGACTAAATTGTATAGGTATAGGGATATTATCCCATTGATAATAAAGGTGATAACATGGTTGATTATAACCCCACTTTTGATCCTTTCCAATAGATATGACATTTCCTATAAGCACCCAGTCAGGATGATTATATCACTGAGATGGGGAGGGGGTGAATCGATGATACATTTTCTTTTTCTTTTTCTTTGAAACAACATTCACCTCCTGTTAAAGATTTCAGTTCCCTTATAAAAACTAATCAAACACACATCCATAAGAACACAATCATTTATAGGTTTCACTATTCAATAAAAAATATTTATGTATTCGGTATGGTTTAGAAGTAATCTAATACCACACAATCCACTAGAAATCAATCCTTGGATTACAACAAGTAGGATATACCCTTACACTCGTGTAGAACTATATAAAAAATTCTAATAGTGCAATTACACCCTTTTAGCACAAATAAAGAAATAAAAAAAATTGTAACAACTCATGCTACCTATGCTTATATTCAATTTCACAAATGTATTCAATTGAAAAAAACTTCTTCAATTTCTTACACATAAGAAGGTAGTATCTCCCAAGACATTGTTATGAAAACTCAATTTGATTTCACTAGTTCAATTTTACCGGTCTCATTCCTTCGAGTATGATTCTACTCGATACTATTCTTTCATGTAAGATTCTTCAAGATACGATTCTCCCCAATAAAAAAAATATGACTTTGATAGAATATGGTAGAGATGAATCAGAACAACTTAAATTCTGATTTTGTAAAACTCGATATGATACTCCCTGGTCAATTCTTCCTCAGTTTGGAAATCATAGTACAAAAATCTCAAAACTGATTATCCAGCCTAATTTGATGATCAGTCGAATATATTTGACAATCTGTGTAATGACCCTAACTTTTGAATAATATGAGTTTCTTGAATTTTTTTATTATTTTATTTTATACTCAATAAAACTATATTCTTTAATTAATGTAGTGAGTATAATAAAAATAATACCACTGTGTTTTGACTATTATATGATCGTTCTTCAATATGACCTTTGGAAACTAAATTCTTAATGTTATGATAATTATTTATAAATACAAGTGATCATGGTTAATTAATATAGAAATAAGAGTCGATGTCATCATCCAGTAGACTCGGACCATTCGAAGCCCATCTGTCAGATCTTGGAAAGGTGGTTGCATCACTAGGCTTTTCCCTGGACCAATACCAAGCTGAGCTTAAATATGTGAAGCTTGAATAAAATCTCCTAAGTGAGAAGTTAAAGCTGATAGAAATCACCACTTTGGAAATGTTTTCTGAGTTTCCCCAAGATTGTATGACCATAGAACACCTTACACTTAGGTCTTATGCAGGTTTTATAAGGGGCTATGTAACAAGGCCTCAGTTACTTAGTTTAAGTCTTCTGTATAAATAAAATAGTTTTTTATTCTTATGGTAAAATTTGTGTATTTCAAATGTCCAAATAAATATAGGATGAATTTATAGAAGTTACATATTATTGATGAAATTTAGGAAAAATGGTATTTTAAAATATTTTTTTATACTTTAAATAATTAATAATGTAAAATAATTTTCAAAAAATGGTCTTCTACAGTTGTGATCAGTATGAAATTTAGAGTCTAATAAGATCAACATAACTTTTAGTTAATAGTAAAGTATGAATAGTAATATTACCCTTATGAATAGTAATATAAATAATGGAATAGTAACCTCACTTAAGAATGTATAAATATAATTAATCCATCTTGAATGGTGAAGTGATATAATAGCATAACTAAATAACTATTTTGGAAATTATTTCTTAAGTAATAGTATATTTTCGGGTAAATAGAGTTTTTACTTAAAAATTTATTATATCATAATTAGAAAATTATTTTTATAAAATGGAGTTCATTTTTCAATTCAGAGCATAGATATTAGGTTATGGTGAATTTATGAGATTTTTATAAAATGTTTTGTTTTTCGGTGGATAGTAAAAATACAGGTTTGAGTTTTAGTGTGATTAATGACATCATTAATGATGTAACAATGATGTAATAATTTTGGTCAAATTTTTAATAGTAATATATGTTATGAGGTATTCCAAGTGGCCAATACCATGGGAAAACACCATGGGAAAGCCCATTGTTTTGCAAATACCATTGATGTGGTTTCCCATGAAAATTAATAAAATATTCCCTCACTTTTGTAATAAATACCAACCCATTATTTCATTCCATTCATTCAAAATCCATCATAAACAAATATATGGTCATTTGACCTCCCAAGGAGTCCTCTCATGGATCCCTCGAGCCCCCCAAGGTCCCAACCTTCAAGCTTTTGAAGTTACTCTTCAGGGTAAGGGAAACTTTCACCCTCCACTTTTAAGTCCTAACTTCCTTTATGTTATGTATTATAGGTTCCATTTTATTATGTGGGTGTATGTTCTTATATATCATTATTGCTGTAAATTTTATGTCCAAACTATGAGGTACCCTTTCCTCTCTCATCAACTTATTTTTAGGATTTTTAAGTGATGTTGTTAGGCTGCCAAATTTTTTCGTAAAAGAAATCGCATCTTCCCTTTTCTTTCATGTTTCCTTTTCAAGTGGTATTTCATTCAAATATCCATACCATGATCTTATTTCTATTTTATTCTTTCCCTATATTTTATTATTAGTTATGTCTTAGTGGTTTTTTCTTGTCCCCTCTCTTTTTAATGTTTTCTAAAACCATGTTATGTATATGTCATGCTACAGACTTTTCGTCCCAAAATCACTCTATTTTTCTCAATAAATTATGTTTTTTTATTTATGTGAATACCCAAATATATTTTTATTTCTAGGGGTATTCATAAAGACATAAAATTGATCTATTTTATTCTGTAATTGATATACATATAACCCTCACTCCCTTTCCATGGGTAATAAATGACATAATGATCTAATTTTTTAAGCACATTTTAAATGTCGCGATTTTGACCTGAAACCCATTTATTTTGTGTTTATTTATGAAATTTTTCAATATGATCTATGGGTATCACCTAAAAATAGAGACATATTAAGGTTTCCATATGATAGAGCTCCAATAAAATGGGTAAGAATTTAATATCTAAATATGACAAGTTTCATGATACCTTGGTGAATAACCTTGGTAATGTTTATGACACCATGGGGGCGAAACTTGATGATATGTTCATTAATTTATAAATTAAATTTTGTATCCAAATATTAAAGTTATAAATCAAGTTATTTTAATTATGATATTCATCTAGTTCCATTTCTCATGTCTTTATGTTTTTCATGAAGTTCTTATTGATATCACAAGTAAACTGATTCCCTTTCTTTATTTACTAGGCCTTATTCTCACCCTTTACTTTGATGTATATCTCTAAACTATGAGATGCAGTAATTGTACTTAGGTTGAACATTTTATGAATCCATAAATGTTTCTTAGAAAAATGTTTAGTTTTTTCATGTATATTGTTCCTTATTTCCAAGTCACTAGACTTTAAAGATCCTCTTTTGGTAAAATGTAATGAAAAGTTATGTAATAAATGGAAGGATTACATAGTTTGCCTAAAAGAATAGTGTAGTTATTTATGGAAATTAGTCTATGAATAATTTTGGAATAACCCTATAGAAAATTTTAAATATAAGAAAACTTCCTCGTATTTTGGTGAAATATTAAGTAAGTTGTTTCCAAACAAATAAATCCATGTTTGGATACAAATAAGTGGATATGGATCTAGAATAGATGTACCAAGGAGTGAAAACTCTGACAAGGAGTTTCAGGCTTAACCCAGGGTATCTTGGTACATGATAATGGGCCTTTCTGCACTCCTGGTTTGACACTCCCTAGGAATATCTTTGGTTAATCACAATATTTTAATGAATCATTATGAAGGATTTGTAGAGAAATGGAATTTTTTAAGCATAAAGTTTTAAGACATAAAATCTTTTATAGATAAAAGATTCATAAAGGAAATGAGATTCTAACTAAGGTTTTATTCTTGTAGAAAATGGTGGGAAATAAGAAGAACCTTGCAAATGGTGACCGCAATTTCCCATGGGCTGACAACCCTCTGATGAAAGTCGGAATGGAAACATTCATGAGAATGATGAACCAACTGACTCAAGTTATTGAAAATAACTTGAATCAAACTGAGAGACCGATCTAACCATGAAGGGAACAGCATTTTTTTGAGCCCTTTATGCATCAATGACCACCAACCATTAGAGGATCTACCAACCCATTGATTTCTAAACTGTGGATCAATAATATTGAGAAGACCTTTTCTCTGATCCGCTATTAAGAACAAGAGAAGTTCATCCAGGTCGTTAACCACTAAAAGTGATAAGCTGATCAGTGGTGGGAGATGATAAAAACATGAGTCCAAGAGTGGAAGTTTAAACTATGGAGTTGGAAGAATTTAAAGGGATCTTCTTCAATAAGTATTTCCCTTATTTGATGAGAACAAAAATGGATAAGGAGTTTCCTGAGCTGAAGCAGAAGGAGAATGAATCTGTTGGAAACTATGAGATTAACTTCACTAGACTTCCCCATTACACCTCAAACATTGTCATGGATCCAAATGGGAAGGTTGATAGATTATTTGGTGTACTGATACCTCATATTCGGAATATTATATCCAACCGAGACTATGACATTTATGAGAAGATCATACGGAGTGCAATGAAGGTCAAACTAGAGTTTGGAGAGACACAATGGTCACATAAATCCAATGATAAGAAGAGATCAATGGAGTCAGCCCTATTAAAGAAATTAAATTGGGGAATAGGAGGAAAGCAAGTGCAATTTCCCAAGTGTAATAAATGTGGTAAGAAGAATTAGAGGAACTGCCTGCTCGAAAGCTAGAAGTGCTACAAGTGTGGAAAATATGTCCATATCGCATGTAATTGTAATAGTGAGATGAAGCCACAACTTCCCAAAACTAACAAAAAAGGGAAGATGGTTCTTTCCCTGCCTGATGTCCAATGTTATAGGTGTGGACAACTTGGACACTTTTCCAATCACAATCCAAATCCAAGGGCAGTTGAGGGGAACCACCATCAGCCTCAGAAAAGGCCTAGGGGGCAAGGTGGTGATTTTTCTATCATAGTAGGTGATGTTGAAGCTCTAAATGATGTGGTGGAAGGTACTCTTGTTTTTATATCAAAGATAGAAAGTACTTTGTTTGATTATGGTTCTATGCATTCTTTTATTTCATCCAAGTTTTCAAAGAATTTAGAATCAACCCCTGAATTGCTAAAAGTATAGTTACCGGTCAAGACTCCTGGTGGTATTATCCAACCACCGTCAGTGTTTAGAAAATCTTGAATTTAATTTAGTGAGCACAATCTTATCACAAATATACTAGTCATTCTCATGATGGAATTATACATTATAATAGGTATGGACTGGATCTCAAAGTATAATGCAAAGATAAAATGCAGAATCAAGGAAATCTCTATAGTCTTGAATGAAAAACCTACTGCTATCTTCTAAGGGGAGATATATGAACTTGATATTTTTCTAGAATAACCTCCTATTTCCATCTTTATGTAGTTGATCAGTGAAGAATAAGAAGAAAGTGAGAGTATAAGGATAGAAAATATCCCCATTGTCTAGAAATACATTGACGTATTTCCTAAGGAGTTACCCATACCTCCCCTAGAAAGAGAGGTAGAGTTCTCCATTGAACTCATACCTAGATCGCATATGATATCAAAGACCCCATATATAATGGAAAATGTGGAGCTGGAGGAATTAAAGAAGCAACTCCAAGAACTTTTGGAGAAGGGTTGTATCTGTCCAAGTTTGTCTCCTTGGGGAGCACCTATTCTCTTGGTAATGAATAAGTATGGATCAATAAGGCTATTCATTTATTATAGAGAACTAAACGGGATCATAGTGAATAATAAATACCCTCTTCCGTGTATTGATTACTTATTTGACTAAATTCATGGGGCTCAATTTTCTACTAAGATTGATCTCTGATTTGGTTATCACCAATTGAGGGTGAAGAAAGAAGATATTCCAAAAACTACCTTCCGATAAAGATGTGGGAATTTTGAGTTTCTTTTTATTCCCTTCAGACTGACTAATGCACCTACTATTTTTATAGATTTGATTAATATAGTCTTTAAGTACTACCTTGATAACTTTGTGGTAGTTTTTATTGATGATGTTCTCATATATTACAAAATTCATGAGGTGCATTAGGATCATCTTGTTGAGCCAATAAGGTTTTCCTTTTGACTTTTCCATTCCTTCATATAAGGGGTATATTGATAAGTCATCAAGGTTTCCTTATGACTTGATAATTCCACTTGTTTTGAAAATCACAAACACCTTATCTTAATGCAAAACTCATTTTACCCTTGTTTTACTTCCATAAGGAATATTTACTTCCCAAAGAAAATTTACCCCTACCATGTTTTTTTGTTTTTCATTATTTTATCTAAGTATAAAATTCGGTCTCATGTCTAAAACCTCATAATCACATAAAACTTAGATATGAAGCATTCTGTTTTCTGATCTATAATTCTCATTATGAATTCTAGTGTAGAATTCTCATTATGAATTCTTGAGCAGAATTCTCATTACGAATTCTAGTGCAGAATTCTCATTACGAATTCTAGAGCAGAATTCTCATTACGAATTCTAGTTCAGAATTCTCCTTATGAATTATAGAGTAGAATTCTCGTTACGAATTCTAGTGTAGAATTCTTATTAAAAATTCTAGTGAAGAATTCTCATTATGAATTCTAGAGCACAATTCTCATTACAAATTCTAGTGCAGAATTCTCATTACGAATTCTCATACAGAATTCTCATTACAAATTCTAGAGCAGAATTCTCATTACGAATTCTATAGCAGAATTCTCATTACGAATTCTAGAGAAGAATTCTCATTACGAATTCTAGAGCAGAATTCTCATTACGAATTCTAGAGAAAAATCTCATTACGAATTCTAAAGAAAAATTCTCATTACTAATTCTAGAGCAGAATTCTCATTATGAATTCCATAGAAAAATAGAATCTGAATATCCTTGTATTATAGACTCTGAATACATTTTTCATTAGACTCTGAACTTTCATTTACTTACATTATGAATTTTCTTTTTCTCTATTCCAAATATAAGTTTTAGTTATACTTACACATTTTCTATTACAAAAAGATGTCGTTCTTTCAGTTATTAACTAACCTTTGTTTAAGTGACACGCGTACAGGTCCCTCCGAAATTCAAGGAAGAATATGACCGTTGGAGGAGGGAGCCAACCATTGGAGTTGATCCTATAAATATAAGATCATTTGAAAAGTGCTCACAACTTTGACATTTGTGTCTACATGCTGTTGAAGTAATTTCTAGAGAGAGAGGCTCTTATCAACTCACAAGATTCGTGCAATAAGTTTGAACGGCTTGTTCAAAGTTTGCTTGGTGCAGATTTTCTTTGTGCGACTCTGATTGTTGCTATGTACAATCGAGGGATTCCATGGATATAAAGACAGAGGTTCCAACACCTTGAAGTTTAGGGCTTCCTTGTTGAGGAAGACAGAGGTGTCGACTACCTGATAGTTGAGGGCTTGCGGGGATAGCAAGCCAGACTCTGATCTTCGTATCAAGGGCTTACCCTGGTGTGGGTAAGATAGACTTTCTTGAAAGTATAACTTTCTTATACTTCCTTACTTGTACTATGATATAGTTAGATTCTATATGCTTTAAGGAATAATCTTCATCTTTGTAAACTTTAGTTAAGTTCCATTTCTAGAATCACTTTTCAGGAATCAAGCAAGCTATTAGAACTCATAGAGGTCTTGTGAATTATCTTGTTTAACCGTGTTAAACATAACCATCTTTAAAACTTCCAAAGGAATTTTTAAAATGTACAATTCACTCCCCCCTCTTGTATCTGAGAATATCATTCTTATTTCGATCCTACATTTGATATTATAGAGTATATCATACTCAGACATACCATCCTAACAATTGGTATCAGAGGATTTGGTTCAATCTGAATTAATCTAATGATTAAATTCAGAAGTGAATTCTAGGATTCACATTTTTGGATTCATATTTTTTCAGAATATGTTTTTCAGACTCATAGTTTGGATTCACTTTTTCATAGAGATACTTTCACTCTGCTTAAAATATTATCTTTGTTTACAAATATTTTCTACTAACAAGTTTTTGTGGAAAGACTTTTCTAAAAGATGGCAGGAATCAATGTTGGTTTCATAGAAAATCTCAATCCTACGAGACCACCAATCTTTGATGGTAAGGATTATGAATATTAGGGAGATCGCATGAAGATATTTATTATCAACACTAGGGTTGAAAATTTTGTTATGCTTACCGGTGGATACAAAATTCCTAATAAAGAAGTAAGTGCCTTTACAAATCAAGAAAAGCATGAATATCAACTCAAATATAAGGTATGAAATACTTTACTTTGTTCAATTATAATAAATATATATAGCCAAATTTCATCTTGTGAAGCATCAAATTCTATTTGGAAGAAACTCGAAGTTACTCACTTTGGAACATCCAAAGTAATTTAGACTAGAAGAGACATGATTAGAGCTGAATATCATGGTTTTAGTTTTCCTTGTGGTGAACCAATATGCAAAGTGCAACAGAGATTCATGACTATAGTGAATAGTTTACAGTCAATGGGTGAAAAAGGATTGGATGATGAATCCCTTGTTGACAAGATCATCGACATCATGCCAAGTGAGTGGAAATCTAAAAGGACTGCAATTGATGAGAATAGAAAGGTCACTCAGATTTCCCTTGATGAGCTGTTTGGAACTTTTCTTCAGCATGAGACTAGAATGAAGAGAGATGTTGATATCGTGAAGAAGAAGAATGGAAATGGCAGTGTAGCTTTTACTTCTACTTCCAATCATATGAAAGCCACGACTCCTGATAAACTTACTAGATCCAGATCTAAGAAAATTGTTATCCATTCCGAATCTATTGGAAGTGAATCCTTAGAAAATGAATTAGAAAATCTTTCTCGAGGGATGAACAAGATAGCTGGACAGAGGAACTTCCAATCCAAATACAAGAAGAAGCAAAAAAAGACAAGGAAGATTCTAAAGTCACATGCTATGAATGCAAGAGAGTTGGACACATAATACCTGACTACCCTATGCTCAAGAGAAAATAAAGAAAGGAAATACATTCTGAAAAAAAAAATAGAAAGAAGTTTTACAAATCCAAATCTAAGAAGGTGTTGAAAGCCAATGACACATGGAGTACCAGTGGTGGAGATTCCTCAGATGAATCTTCGGATTATGAATCTTCTGGACAGAAGAATCTTGGTCTTTTAGCCAAGATACCTATTGATAATCATTTCTTGATGGAATAGGTACACAATGCTAAATCAATGACCAATGTCTCTTTCAATTATAATGATAGTAAATATTATAACTCTTCGGATGAAGAATATTCTTCTGATGAAGATAATAATTTACCTACCTATGAAGAAGTTTCTAGGTTTTCCAAACTCCTTGAGAATGAGAATTCAAAACTCATGAAAAAACTTGATAAGAAAATTCTAGTAATATTATTCTTACTAAGTAAATATCATATCTTTCAAAATATCTTGATAAGAAAAATGCTGATGTTGAAAGTATTCCAAAAAATCATGAGGAAGTAAGTTCTGAGAAGAATAAACTTTCTAAAGATCTAGAAAACGTAATTTCTAAGAAAAATGTTTTCGAGCCTTGCTCTAGTTCAAATGTTTTTGAAGACAAGAACTTAGTTATAAAACTCAAATCTGAAATAATTTCCTTGAGGAAGTGTTTGTCAAACATTACCCTAGGTAAGGAAAATTTTGATAAAATGTATTCAAAAATCTGACCTCGAAGAAATACTTCTGTTTTTGGTTACACAAGTTCTAAACCAATTTTTAGCAACAATTACTTTGTTCCTCAAAGTTCCCCATTCTGCATTAAGTGTCAAAGTGGTGGTCATTTGGCAAAGAATTGTGAATACATGGTACATGGATTCCGAAAACCTAACTTTTTCTTATTTTCAAGAAAATAGGGAAAGTACCAATATCAATACATCGTACATGGATAGTGGATGTTCCCGGCATATGACTGGTAACAAAAAATATTTTTAAAAGATTATCAAGATGAAAGGAGGAAAAGTAACTTTCAAAGATAATGCTCAGGAAGAAATTTTTAGTATAGATAACATCATTATTCTTGGAAAAACTTTGATTTCAAATGTTTTATTTGTTAAGGGTCTTAAGCACAACCTCATTAGAATAAGCCAATTATGCGATGAAGGTTACCTTGTGAATTTTAGGAATAATAAGTGCTTAGTACATAATTCCAAGGAAGAATTTATTCTTTCTACCAATAGGCAAGAGAATGTTTACACACTAAACTTAGAATACCTTAGGATCCAAGACTTACCTTGCCTTAGTGCAATGGAAGATCATTCTTGGTTATCTCATAGAAGTCTAGGACACTGTAACTTTAAGAACTTATCCAAACTTTCTAAGAAGAGACTAGTTAAGGATCTACCGGAGCTTAGATTTGATTCTTAAAAAGTTTGTAACCCTTGTCAATATAACAGGAAACACAAATCAAGTTTTAAATCAGTCGGTGAAGTCTCAACTACTGATGCATTATAGCTAGTTCATATGGATCTTTTTGGTCTAACATAAACTGGAAGCATTGGTGGAAAGTATTATGTATTTATCTTAGTTGATGATTACACTAGATTTACATGGGTCTATTTTCTATAAAAGAAGTCTGATTCATTTCTTTATTTCAAAAGTTTTAGAGCCCAAGTTAAAAATGAAAAAAAAACTTCCATTGAAAACTATTCATAGTGATCATGGAGGATAATTTCAAAATTCTGATTTTGAAACCTTTTGTAGTATAAAAAGAATTACTCACAACTTCTCAGCACCCAGAACACCTCAACAAAATGGTGTTGTTGAAAGAAGAAATAGAATTATTAGAGAGATAACTAGAACCATTTTGAGTGTGTATTCTGTAGCCAAACATTTTTCGGCAGAAGCTGTAAGTACTGGTTGTTATACTATAAATCAAGTTTCTATTAGACCTTTTCTTAATAAAACTCCTTATGAGTTATGGAATGGTAGAAAAAATAGAATTTCCTACTTTAAGGTTTTTGGATGCATGGTATTCATTATGAATACTAAAGATAACTTACATAAATTCACACCATAATATGATGAAGGAATTTTCCTAGGATACTCCACAACTTCTAAGTCCTATAGAGTTTTTAACAAAAATAACTGTACTATTAAAGAGATAGTACATGTTAAATTTTATGAAACTGATCCTTTTCTTTTTAAACAACCTCAACCTACATCCTCATATGTGTTTTCAAAAACTGATTATCAACCTATGATAGAAGATCCTTCTGATAAGGAAAATGTTCAAGAAGATACTCCTAAATCATTTACCCCAGAAGAGTTCCTACCCTATGTTGTTGAAGAGGTTTTACAAAACCCAAATCCGTCATTTATAAAGAATCATCCCAGTGATAGTATCATTGGTGATGTCAATCAACTTGTAAGGACTAAAGGTTATTTAAGAAATGAAGTAGAGCCTCTAGAATTCCTTTCCCAATTGGAACCTAAAAGCACTGATGAAGCTTTAGGTGGTGATGATTGGATTAAAACCATGCAAGATGAACTAAATGAATTCGAAAGGAATAATGTATGGACCTTGGTTGAAAGACCTAAGGAAACTTCTATAATTGAAGTAAAATGGGTCTCCAGAAATAAGTGTGATGAAAATGGAATCATAGTAAGAAATAAAGCTAGATTAGTTGCCAAACACTATAATCAACAAGAAGGAATAGACTATAAAAAACATATGCTCTAGTAGTTAGACTTGAATCTATTTGTATTTTACTAGCCTTTACAGCATTCTTCAATTTCAAACTTTTTCAAATGGATGTGAAATGTGTTTTCCTTAATGGTTATGTTAAAGAGGAAGTTTTTGTTGAACAACCTCCTGGCATTGAAGATACAAAGCATCCTAATCAAGTTTTTAGACTTACCAAATCTTTGTATGTCCTTAAACAAGCACCTGGAGCTTGCTATGACATACTTACAGGATTTTTTCTTCGAAATAAATATGTTAAGGGAAATTCATATCCAACCCTTTTTATAAATAAATATAAGAAAAATGTTTTTATTGTTCAAATTTATGTTGATAACATTATATTTGGTTCAACTCAGCGATCTCTAAATGATTTCTTTGCGGATCTAATGAAATCTGAGTTTGAAATGAGTATGATGGGTGAGTTAACATTCATCCTTGGTTTTCAAATTTCTAAAAAACCAGAAGGAATATACATATCCCAACATAATTATATTAAATATCTTCTTAAAAAGTATGGATATGACAACACTAGAAGTATAAATACTCCCCTCAGTACCTTAAACACACTTGATCTTGATGAATCTGGGAAACCAGTAGATCAAACATATTTTAGAGGTATGATAGGAAGTCTACTTTAATTGATAGCTAGTCATCTAGACTTAATGTTTTTAGTACGCTTATGTGCAATATATCAACACAATCCTGAGGAATCTCATTTAAAGGTAGTGGAAAGAATTTTTCGCTACATAAAGGGAACCATGTATTTAGGACTATTTTACACTTCTGGAAATGATTTTGTTTTAAAGATTTTTTTGGATGCTGACATTAGTGGACGTAGAATGGATAGAAAGATCACATTCGGGACTTGTCATTTCTTAGGAGATTTATTAGTTTCTTGGTCATGCAAGAAGCAACACTCAGTAGCACTTTCCACTGCTGAAGCCGAATATGTAGCAGCTAGAAGTTGGTGAGCTCAAGTGTTGTGGATGCAACACACACTCACACACTATGGCCTGAGTTTTACTAAGACTCAAATTTTGTGTGATAAGACAAGTGCCATTGCCCTTAGTAAAAACTTTGCACATCACTCTCGTGCAAAACACATAGATATTAGGCATCACATTCTTAGGGATCACCCAAAAAATGAGATATCATTCTTCAATTTATCGGAATGCAGGATCTACTTACTGATATTTTCACAAAATATTTACCTTCCGATAGATTTGAATACATTAAAAAAAGTTAGGAATGATAACCATAAGGTAATCTTCCTTGATTAACTTCTTGTTGAACTATTATCCTTACAGTAATAATCTCCTTTTCATAGGGGGAGTACATCTGTTTTTTAAGATTTTCATATTTTTTTTCATAATGATGTTTTCATTTTTTTTCGTAATAATGTTTTCACATTTTTTGTAATGATGCTTTCACATTTTTCGTAATGATGTTTTAATATTTTTCGTAATGAGATTTTCATATTTCTTGTAATAAAGCTTTTCAAATTTTTTGTAATGAATTTTTTCATATTTTTCGTAATTGGTTTTTAAAATTCTCGTAATGGAAATTTTCATAATCGAATTCATCAAACCTTGAATTTTTCGTAATGAAAATTTTCAGAACTGAAATTTCCATGATGAAAATTTTTCGTACTGAAATTTTCAGAATGAAATTTTTCGTATTCAAAATTTCCATAGTGAATTTTTCGTAATAAGTTTTCTTTTCATAATTAAGTTTGTTTGTTCAAGAAGAATATCACCTATTATGAATAATCTTCCTAGCCAATCTAAAAGGTATTACTTTCTTACTTATGTTTTCGTAGTTACTTTTACTTGCTGGTAGTTTCCTTTTCTTTTAAAATTTCTCGGATTCGTTTTTTTCTTAATTCCAATTTTTTTTTAAAAAAACCTCAAAATATCAGATTCAAGATTTCCTTGGGGCGTGTTTTCAACTGTCAGATCACATCAGAGAGTCTTTCAACCGTTAGATTGGTTTTGAAAGATGAATGGTCACCACCATTTCCTATATAAAGGGGACCCCCAATGGTGTCCCACATCGGTTTTCCAAGCTCTCACATCTCGAAGCTCTAACTTAGTTCTTAAGATGGTTCTGAATCTTTCAGAGTTCCTCAAATCTGAATGTCTGAGGAATCACCTTCTCAGGATATGTCTTCAGTCAAGCCAATCCCAGAGAGGAAAATTTATAGGAAGAGGTTGGTACACCCAAATTTCTTCAATAAGTATGACTCACTTATTTCCAAGAATATTAGGCTAAATGGTTGGGAATGTATAGCTATTTCTAAGACAGCAGTCCAAGATGGAGTCTATCCGGATCTTCTCATCAAATTCTATGAATCAGTTTTCTTCTTCGAGGAAGAGGGTAGAGAAAAATTTTCCTTTAAGAGTTATGGGAAGACTTACAAACTTTCTTACACCATGGCTGCAAGCATGGTGGGGCAAGAATACGAAGGAGAAGCTGAGTTTTTCTCACACAAAATCCCAGAGGTTAAGGGTAGTTTTGTTAAGGCAATGGCAATTAAGTGCCCTACTCTTTCTCATATCAAGACTGCAACGAAGATTGCCCATATTTCAACAAATAATTGGATTCTACAACTCTGGGTACAAGGCTTCATTGTTCCAAGGAAGGGTGACAAGGATACCCTGAAGAAGAGTGATATGTATATACTAGATTTCTTGATAAATCTAAGGAAGGTGAATCTAATGAGACATATCCTCTTTACGATTCAGAACATCAAGAATGGAAATCTTAGAGCCCAGATCATCTTGTATCTAGCTTTACTTTCAAAGTTTATTGTTCGGACTCTTGAATCTTCCAAGATTCCATGTAGCTCCATGCCGAGAAACATTAAGGTTATGCTAATCAGTGGTGACACTCAGAAGAGAATGAAATTTGGTTTATCAAAATAGTGAGGATAGTTCTATGATCTGCCAAACGAGGAGGCAGAAGTCAATCTAGAAATTATTGAAAAAGTTGAGCCATCGAAGAAGGTTGGAAAGAAAAGTAAACTGAAAGAAGTGGAAGCTGAAGATAAAACACATAAAGCTAAGCAAGCCGAATCAGTACCTCCCAAACTGAAGAAACAGAAAGCGTATCCGGATGAAGTGGTTGAAAAATGGAGGGAAGATAAGTAAAAGAGGAAATAAGGGGAACCATAGTTTGGCTTGGACCATGTTGAGGTTATGGCCTTAAGAGAAACAGCTGCTAAAGATCTTGAGAGGCAAGAAAAGGAGAAGAAGATGAATAAGAAAATGTCTGAGGCTGAAGTGGTACAATCTCTTTTGAAGCCCACAAATTTAGCTTCTAAAAATATTCCAGTACTAGAAACATTCCTTATCGAGCCATTTCCTGAGACTCTGGGGAAGAATTTCTTCTCTCTGGAAAAATCTAAAGAGAAAGAAATTGTTGAAAGAGTATAAGAAGAAGAGGAAGTAGTATAAGAAGAAGTAGTAGAAGAAGAAAGTGGTGATTTAGAAGATATAATTAAACAAGTTGAAGAATTTCAAGATAAGGAAAATCCATCAGAAAAATTTCCACTCCGAATATCTGAGGTCGAGTCCTCAAAGCTTGTCACTCCTGGAAAGGAAGAAGGGAAAGATGAAAAAAAAGATGAATACAAAGAAGAAGAGGAAGTAAATGAATTATATGAGGAATAAAGCTATGAAAAGCACTTCATTGAAGTAGGAGTGGATAAAGAGAAACCTGATGGAGACAAGATTGTACAACTATCTAAGAGTGAACAGTAATCCCCTGATTAAGAGGCCATTCAGAAAATCAGAAAGGGTAAGCAAGTGCTTATTGACACCCGAACAATAGATATCATAAGAAAGAATTAAGTTGGAGGTTCTTATAAAAGGAAACTGGTGGAAATATAAGAAGAAAAATCTCCTAGAAAAGTGTCAGATTCGGAATCATCTTCATTGGGACATGATTTTGTTGTTGAGTCCCTAAAAAATTTGGTGGATACAATTCTGATTTTTTTCTACAATAGACTCCAGATGCCAGATGCTTCAGCACAGCATGAATTAGAAGCTAGAATCTGTATCCATGTTGATGGATAAATTTGTGAAAATTGATGCAGATGATTAAAATGTTCTTATCAACTATGAGGTCCACAAAAAATCTTGTAGCAAAATGACTCTATGGTCAAAGAAAATCGATGAAGATTTGGAAGATCTTGATCACTTTTAGAATGATGTAAAAGAATCTTTTGATACCGAGGATTCCAAGATGAAGAATCTTCAGGAAAAGCTGACCCTTGAGAAAAATTCTCGGAATCAACAGGTGAAGGATCTGAATGGGAAGCTTAACTCTATTTATCAAAGCTGGAAAAGGGAAAGAGATCTTTAGATTGAGATCGAAGAGAATTTTGTAAAGCCGGATAAAGTTCATAAGGCTCAGTCTAAGGCTCTGAAGGCTCAAGATGATAAGATTAAATCCTTATAAAAGCAAACTGATGAATACCACAAAGAGTTAAAGAAGCTAAAAATCCTTCTAAAGAAGCTAATCCCCAAGGAAAAAAGATGACAAATAGACCAATCCAATCTTTTATCGTAATTTCTTTCCTTGTAAAAATCCTTTAAATATTAATGAAAACTCTGATTTCTTGTGTTGTTTACTAATGTTTCAGGTACTCTATTGTTTTTCCATTCCATGAAATTCTTTTTTAAAATCACAAATGGGGAGAAGGAAGAAGAACTCAAAAGAGTAAAGAATAACTATCCCTAAGTAAGGGGGAGTTTATTTAAGGGGATGTTCTCATTATGAATATTTCCTCATTCCAGAAATCAAGAATACGATCCTTAGAGTTACAAATAATAAGGGGGAGTTATTCGTATTCACCATTGTCCATAAACAAAGAGAGATAAGCTTTAATTTCAAAGTCTATAAATCTTTTTCTTAGTCCTTACATTATTTTTCATATGGATGTTTGTGCTTTCTAAAAATGGGGATATTGTTGAGTCAATAAGGTTTTCCTTATGGCATTTCCATTCCTTCATATAAGGGGAAGATTGATAAGTCATCAAGGTTTTCTTATGACTTGATCATTCCTCTTATTTTGAAAATCACAAACACTTTATCTTATGGGAAAACTAATTTTACCCTTGTTTTACTTCCATAAGTTATATTTTCTTCCCAATAGAAATTTACCCCTACTATATTTGTTCATTGTTAATTATTTTTCCTAAGTATAAAATTTGGTCCCATGTCTAAAACCTTGGAATCACATAAAACTTAGATATGAAGCATTTTGTTTCCTTATCTAGAATTCTCATTACGAATTATAGTGCAGAATTATCATTACGAATTCTAGAGCAGAATTCTCATTATGAATTCTAGTACATAATTCTCATTACAAATTCTAGAGAATAATTCTCATTACTAATTCTAGTGCAGAATTCTCATTACGAATTCTAGAGAAGAATTCTCATTATGAATTCTAGTGCAGAATTCTCATTACAAATTCTATTATAGAATTATCATTACAAATTCTAGAGTATAATTTTCATTATGAATTATAGTGAAGAATTATTATCAAGAATTCTAATTCAGAATTATCATTACGAATCTATAGCAGAATTCTCATTACGAATTCTAGTGCAAAATTCTCATTACAAATTCTACTTCAGAATTCTCATTATGAATTCTAGAGCAAAATTCTTATTACGAACTCTAGTGCAGAATTCTCATTATGAATTCTAGAGTAGAATTATAATAATTAATTCTAAAGCAAAATTATCATTACTAATTCTAGAGAAGAATTATCATTATGAATTCTAGTAAAGAATTATCATTATGAATTCTAGAGCAGAATTATCATTACGAATTCTAGTGTAGAATTCTCATTGCAAGTTCCATAGAAAAAACAGAATCTGAATATCCTTGTATTATAGACTCTGAATACATTTTTCATTAGACTCTTAACTTTCATTTACTTACATTTATAACTTTCTTTTTCTCCATTCCAAATATAACTTTTAGTTATGCTTACAATTGTTCTATTACAAAACGATGTCATGCTTTCAGTTATTAACTAACTGTTTTTTGAGTGACACATGTACAGGTCCCTCCGAAATTCAAGGAAGAATATGACCGTTGGAGGAGGGAGAAGACTGTCGGAGCTGAAACTATAAATAAGAGCTCATTTTAAAAAAGCTCACAACTTTGACATATGTGTCTACATGTTGTTGAAGTGATTTCTAGAGAGAGATAGGATCTTATCAACACTCAAGCTTCATGCAGAAATTTTGAACAGCTTGTTCAAACTTTTCTTTGTGCAGATTTTCTTTGTGCAACTATGATTGTTTCTGTGTACAATCGAGGGCTTTCAAGGATAGGAAGAAAGAGGTTCCAAAACCTTGAATTTGAGGGCTTCCTTGTTGAGAAAGACAGAGGTGTCGACTACCTTATAGTTGAGGTCTTGCAAGGATAGCAAGACGGACTCTGGTCTTCGTATCGAGGGATTACCCTGGTGTGGGTAAGACAGACTTTCTTGAAAGTATAAATCAAGGGACCTCTTATCTAGGATTGTTGGATACCCTACTCTTTGGGTTAAAAAATTTTATACTTTTTAATTGTAATTTTAATACATTGTTTCTCCACAGAATTTGTATTGATATGGAAAGTATAAATTTCTTATACTTCCTTACTTGTACTATGATATAGTTAGATTCTATACACTTTAAGGTAGAATCTTCATCTTTGTAAACATTATTTAAGTTCCATTTCTAGAATCACTTTTTCGGAATCAAGAAAGATATTATAACTCATAGAGGTCTTGTGAATTATCTAGTTTAACCATGTTAAACATAACCATCTTTAAAAGTTCCAAAGGAATTTTTAAAAGGTACAATTCACCCCCCCCCCCCCCCCTTGTATCTGAGAATATCATTCTTATTTCGATCCTACATTTGGTATTATAGAGTATATCATACTCATACATACCATCCTAACACATCTAAGGTTTTTTTTCAAACTCTGTAGAAGGAGGTGATTTTTGGAAAGTTCAGCAAATGTGAATTTTGGTTGCAACAAGTTGCTTTCTATAGGTACATTATAACCAATGAAGGAATCCTATTTAACCCTCCAAAGACAAAGTTTATGGAGGAGTGGCCTCATCCTACAATAATAACTGAGATTCATAGTTTCCTTGGATTAGAGAGATATTATAGGAGGTTTGTGAAAAACTTTTCACAACTTTCTAATCCATTAACAAAGTTAACTCAAAAAGGAGTCAATTTCATCTGAAAAATGGAGTGTGAGGAAAGTTTCCAAGAGCTAAAGAATAGATTGGTTACTAAAAGCAAGTTAACTATGTCCTGAAGTGCAAAATGATTCGTTAATTTTAGCGATTCATCTCCAAAAGGGATTGGGGGAGTCCTCATGAAAAATGATAATGTCATTGCTTATGCATCTTGACAGTTGAAGTCTCATGAGCGGCACTATCCTACGCATGATCTGGATCTGGATACGGTCATTTTTTCTCTGAAGATATAGAGTCACTATATTTATGGGGATAAATATGATATATACACAGACCATCAAATTTTGCAGTATATTTTCACACAAAAGGAATTGAACATGAGACAAAGGAGATGGTTGGAACTTATTAAAGACTATGATTTTTCAACTCATTATCATCCTAGAAGAGAAAACAAAGTCACTGAGGCATTATGCATGAAAGACCCAGTTGTTCTTTCCATGATGAGGATTCAAAGAGATCCTTTGATCAAAGACCTAGTAAAGATAGACATGGGAATTGTAAGGGAAGGGACATCATCAACCCTAACCCAAATGATTTTTCAACCGTCATAACTAGAGAAGATCAAGAAAACTCATAAAGAAGATTATTTTATATAGAGGAAGTGTAAGGCTGTGAAGGATTGGATGTTTCTTGAGTTCAGTATTGATCAAGAAGTTGTACTGAAATTTTGTACAAGACTATGTGTTCCATCTATTCTGAAAAAAAAGGAGTTGATGGATGAATCTCATAGCTCTACTTTCTCTATACATCCAGAAAGAACAAAAATGTATAGAGACCTTCGTGATAATTATTGGTGAGATAATATAAAAAGGTAGATTGCTGACTACACTTCAAGGTTCTAGGTATGTTCGCAAGTGAAGGACAAGAGACCACTTCCTAAAGGGGTATTGCAACAACTACCCATACCAACATGAAAGTGGGAAAAATCACAATGGAATTTGTCACTGGTCTCCTGAGAACTTCTAAAGAAAATAGTGCAATATGGGTTATTATGGACCGTCTCACCAAGATTGTCCATTTTATCTCTATTCAAGAATATTTCTCTCTTGATCAACTTGACAGGATTTACATAAAAGAAGTGGTAAGGCTTCATGGAGTTCTACTTTCTATAGTATCTGATCGTGATTCAAGGTTCACATCAAAATTATAGAGAATTATTAAACATTATCTGATTACCGAATTGAATTTCAAAATGGCCTATCACCCCCAAACTAAAGAACAATCTGAAAGTACTATTCAAACACTCAAGGACATGCTGAGAACATGCTCAATGGAATTTAAAGGTGGATGGGATCAACATATCACATTAGTTGCATTCTATTACAACAATAGCTTCCACTCGAGCGTTCAAGTGGAACCATATGAAGCTCTATATGGGAATCGATGTAGAAATTAAACTATTTGGGATGAATATAATGAGAGAAATATTATTGGTCCTAATCTTGTGCGAGAGATGACAGAAAAGGCCCATGATATCCAGCAACACATTAAGGTTGCTCAGAGTCGGAAAAATAGCTATGTTGATAACCGTCGAAGGGTCTTGGAGTTTGATGTTCGTGATAAATTCTTTCTTAGAATTTCACCTTGGAAGAGATTCATGAGGTTTGGGAAGAAAGGGTTTCCCATCCCTAGGTACATTGTCCCCTATGAAATCCTTGATCACGTGGGAGTAGTGGCCTATCGGCTTGCACTTCCTACAAATCCATCACATCTTCATGATGTCTTCCATATATCCCTCTTGAGGAAGTTCATACCTAACCCTTAAAATATAATAAATCCACAGTTGGAACAACTGGAACATGACCTCTCTTATGAAGATCATCAAGTAGAGATCTTGGATCGTAGGGACAAGGTTCTACACAACAAGACTACCCACCTTGTTAAAGTGTTGTGGAGGAACAAAAAATATAAAGAAGCCACATGGGAACCAGAGGAATCTATGAGGCAGAAGTATCCACACCTTTTCTCTTCTGAGGGTACGAGTTGAAATTTCGGGGAAGAAATTTCTTAAGGGGGGAAGAATGTAATGACCCAAACTTTTGAATAACATTTTTTTATTGAATTTTTGTATTATTTTATTTTATACTCAAAAAAACTATATCCTTTAATTAATGAAGTGAGTATAATTAAAATTATACTACTGGGTTTTAACAGTTATATTAATGTTGGTCAATATGACCATTGTAAGGTAAATTCTTAATGTTATGATTATTGTTTATAAATACAACTGAACATGGTTAATTAATACTGAAATAAGAGTTGACGGACTCATCCAGTAGACTTGGGCCATATGAATCCAATCTATCAGAGTTTGGGAAGGAGTTTGCATCACCATACTTTTCTCTAAACCAAGCCCAAGTTGAGCTTCAACATATGAATCTAGAACAGAATCTCCTAAGGGAGAAGTTCAAGAAGATTGAAATCACCACTCAGGAAATGTTGTCTGAGCTACCCCAAGATTATATCAGCATAGCACTCCTTACACTTAGGTCCTATTCAAGTGTTATAAGGGGCTATGTAACAAGTCCTTAGTTACTTTGTGTAATCATTTTGTATAAATAATGTTATTATTTATTCTTAGGGTAAAATTTGTGTATTTTAAATGTCCTGATAAATATAGGATAAATTTATAGAAGTTCCATATTATTGATGAAATTTTGGAAAAATGGATATTTTAAAATATTTTTTTATAATTTAAATAATTAATAAGGTAAAATTATTTTCAAAAATGGTCATCTATAGTTGTGGTCAGTAAAAAATTGAGATTCTAATCAGATCAACTTAACTTTTAGTGAATAGTAAAGTAAAAAAAGTAATATTAACCTTATGAATACTAATGTGACTAATGGAACTGTAACCTCACTTAAGAAAGTATAAATATAATTTAGACATCTTGAATGATGAAGTGATATAATATAAAAATTAAATAACTGTTTTGGAAATTATTAGTTAAGTATTAATATTTTTTCAGGTAAATAGAGTTTTTTACATAAAAATTAAATATCTCATAATTATAAAATTACTTTCATAAAATGGAGATTGTTTTTTGAATTCAAAGCATCGATATTAGTTTAGGGTGAATTTATGATATTTTTATAAAAAAATTTGTTTTTCAGAGAATAGTAAAAATACAGGTTAGAGTTTTAGTGTGATTAATGACATCATTAATGATGTAATAATGATGTAATATTTTTTGTAGACTTGTGAATAGTAAATTATTTTTTGATTTATCCCAAGTGGCCAATACCATAGGCAAATACCATGGGAAATCCCATGGTTTTTTAAATACCACCGATGAGGTGTCCCTTCAAAATTGATAAAATATTCCCTCACTTTTGATATAAATACCTACCCATTCATTCATTCCTTTTATTAAAAATTCTTAATCAATGAATATCTGGTCATTTTAACTCCCAATGAGTCCTCCTAGTGTTCCCTAAATTCCCCCAACATCCCAATCTTCGTGATTTAGAAGTTACACATCAAGGTAAGGAAACCTTTCACCCTCCTCTTTTATGTCGTGACTTTATTTATGTTATGTCTTCTAGTTTCCATTTTATTATGTGGGGGTATGTTATTATATATCATTCTTATGGTATATTTTATTTCAAAATGATGAGAGACCCTTTCCTCTCTCATCAACTGATTTTCTAGCTTTTTATGTGATAGTGTTAGGCTGCCAAAGTTTTTCGTTAAAGAAATCACATCTTCTCTTTTCTTTCAAGATTTCTTTTCTAGCAGTATGTCATTAAAATATACATAAAATGATTTTATTTTTATTTTATTCTATCCTTGTACTGTATTATGAGTTATTTATGAGTGTTTTATCTTTATCCCTACTATTTTTAATGTTTTCTAAAAACATGTTATATAGCCATTATGCTGCAGAATATTCATCTCAAATTATCTCACCTTTTCTCAAGAAATTATCTTGTTTTATTTATGTGAATACCCAAATATGTTTTAATTTCTTGTGGTATTAATCAATACATAAAATTGATTTATTTTATTCTATAATTGGCATATATATTACCCTTACTCCCTTTATGTGGGTTATAAATGACATAATGATCTAATTTTTTAAGCACTTTTTAAATGTCATGATTTTAACTTGAAACCAATTTCTTTTTGGGTTATTTATGAAATGTTTGATTATGATATATGTGGATCACATGAAAATAGATACATATTAAGGGTGAACTATGATATCACTCCAATGCATTTGGTAAATAATTTAATCTCTAGAGATGACAAGTTTCATGATACCATGGTGAATAACCTTTGAAATTTTTATTACACCTTTAGGGTAAACCATGATGATATATTCATGAATGTCTAAATTAAATGTTTTAGCCACGTATTAAAGTTGTAATTCAAATTATTTTCATTATTATATTCCTCTAATTCCATTTTTTATGTCTTTATGTTTTTCATCAAGTTCTTATCGATATCATATGTAAACTGATTACCTTTCTTTCCATATTGAGACTTTTTCTCACCCTTTACTTTAATGTATGTATCCAAGATATGATATGAAGTAATTGTAATTAGTATGAACCATTGATGAACCCTTAAAAGTGGATTAGAATAATGTTTAATATTTTCATGTATATTATTTTTATTTCCAAGACACTAGACTTTAAAGATCCTCTTTTTGTAAAATGCAATGAAAAATTATGTAATAAAAGGTCGGATTCCATAATCTGAGTTTGTTAATCAACTAAGTATGATTATCACTAAGTATGATGATTAGTTGAATATAACATTATGATCTTGTCTCTTCTCATTTTACTTAAATCTGTCAAAACTTCTTCAATATAAGTGATTATAAAAATTTATTTCTCTCTCTTAAACTCATAGATTCTCTCTCTTTAATAGTGCATCGGTCATCATAAATGAACAGTGTACTTTTTTCCTTTTATAGGTGACCCTCGAATGGATTTGGAAGAAATCCTAAAAAAATTACCACTTGATCAAATTCACTCTAAACTCAATTTCCCCTAAAATATCTGGTAAATTTGGACTTCCTCAACTCTTCTCGAAGCTTCTCGATTCTTCTACAACAATCACTTCATCTATAGAATTTTATTTCAATCGTTATTCCTATTTAAATTCATGGGTATGATTTTATAAATATGATTTCTTTAAAACAAAACTATGTTCCAATTGTAAGAAAGTATATAAAGAAACGGATACCACTCTGATTGCTTTATATAATCATTAATTTGAATACCAATCTCCCCCTTGATAATTCATTCAACAATATCTTCTTTCAAACCACTTTTACATCATCACTTCTTCTCTTGACCCAGTTAGAAATAATTCAACTCTGATACAAAGGCTCCTAAACTAATTTAAATACACATCATCTTCTTTATTTATTCACTTTTTTTCTGTTGACCCGGTTGAGATAAAAGAATTATTTTACTCCTATTCTCTTGACCCTATTGGAAGACTACAAAGTAATTCAACTCCATTGAAATGGTTGACTACATTATTGATCTCATTCTATCTTTCTCTTTTCATTCATCAGCCTCAAGAAATTCATATATGAATACGATTGTCCAGAGTACGATTATTATTAGTACGATTGGCCTGGATATGATCATTTTCTTTCTTAGCCTAAGTATGATCATCCTAGGTATGAAAGTTTTGTTATGAATATGATGAATGATCAGATGTCACAATCCTTGACAACGATCATTCTCTTTCTGATCATTCTGATTACGATCCTTATAATCTTTTTTCTTTCCTTCTTAGCCTGAATCTGATTTACATGAGTACGATCATCCTGGATATAATTATCCTGGGTACGATCTCTTGAGTACGACTCCCAACAACCTTTTCTTCTCAAAATATAATTATCCTGAATCTTTTTCACTCCACCTTTGTTTCATCATTCATGCATCATAATCTATCTTATTAATTTATGAATTATGATATATGAATCAGAAAACAATAATCACATATAATTTATCATAGTCATAGAGACTCTAATTCGGCCTTAAAATAGCCAATCCCTCCAAATAGGATCAAAAGTGAATTTGATGACCATTTACTTACATCATGATGTTGTCTCCATTAGACTGGTTCTCTCATTCCATATTATGATCAAATCCTCGTTATGATCTTCTCCCATTCTGAACCCAAGGCAAGTATGGTCGGAATCTTTTCTTTTAAAAAGATTCTCCTCATTACGATGGACAGAGTGAATCTGATTGATCAAAAAACACAAGTCTGATTCCTTTGAAAACAAAAGTTAGTACAACTTCCATAAAATAAAAAGTGAGGTGATTTCCTACTTTCAATAAATTCTCTTGACAACAAAATATAACATTTGAATTCAAACACTTTCATCTTTAGCTTGGTCCTAACAATATCCCCCTTTCGATTTTGTTGTCAACCAAGTTTCATAAATCACTGAACTCTATATCCTCATGTAATGGATTACTTATCTATAATTCTAATCCTAAGTTATCTAACTCATTATAATAATTAAGAATCATTGAAATCAAAACCATGATGTCCAAAAAATAGTTATTATGACAACCTCTTCCTTTTTCCTTCCACGACACTTATTTAACCTCAACTTTTCTTCAAACCTCATCTTTTCTTCATTCTCCCTATAATACAAAACAATTTATTTTCCGATAACCACTCCAGTAAACAGTTAGAATATTTCCCTCACAAAACAATGTTGAATTCACATATTACCCACAACTCATACTTTTTACATGAATTATTATATATTTTTGGGACAATTCATTCTCCCCCTTGACAACACTATCCAAAGTTATGATGATAGAGTGGAAAGAAACCTATATCTCAACCTTGAAGTGAAATATGTTTTACACCCATGTTCAATATCAATTTGGAAAAGGATTCCTTTGGTAAAGGTTTTTTGAATATATCAATAAATTGTTCTGATACTGGAACATACTCCAACTTCAATATATTCTTCTCTACATGCTATTTGATGAAATTATATTTTATATCAATATGTTTTGAATGAGAATGATGAACAGAATTCCATGTGAGACTGATTATGCTTTGATATTCAAAAACAAAGAGTAAGGGAAACTTAACTTCAACAAGAAAATATTCCAATTGATTTTTCATCCACAAAAGTTGAGAAGATTATTCAATGGGAGAAACATAATAAACTTCATATATACTTAGAATTACTAAATTCTATTTATTTGAATACCAACAAACACAATTCTTCCTGGAAAATAATTCTCCACTAGATTTGGATCTTCTGTCATCAACATTTCCAGCCCATTCAGTATCTGAATACCCAAACAATTCAAAACTATATGAGCTTCCAAACCTAATTCCAAATTCTATTGTATCTTTGATGTGTCTGGTAATTCTTTTTCCTGTAAGTAAATTTGATTCTTTTGGATCAATATGAAATCTCCCACATAAGGTAACAACATAAATGATATCAGGTCTTGAGTTAGTCGAATATAAAAAAACTTCTATTTGATTTTGAAATTCTTTATGATCAACTTCTTTTCCTTCTCCATATTTAGAAAATTTTGTTCCCACTGATATTAGTATAGAAATAGGTTTTGATATTTCCATGCTAATCTCTTAAGAAGTTACTTATCATACTTTTATTGGGGGGGAAATGTATTCCTTATTTTGATGTATTTGTAACCTAAAAAAGTATTTCATTTTCCCCATCATGGAAAAATCAAATAAACTATTCATTTATTCAAAATATATTCCACAACTTATTTCATCATTCCCAGCAAAGATAATGACATTAACATAAACAATTATAATGAGGGAATAATCTTTATTATCTCTCATGTAAATATTGATATCCAATCTTCCTTTCTTAAAAATCATCTTCATTAAGCATGTATCTAATTTGTAATAACATGCCCTCAGAGCTTGTTGTAGGCTATAAAAATCCTTTTTTAATCTTCACACATAACTTTCATCTTTCCCAACAAAAAATCCACAAGGTTGTTCAATCTAAACTTCCTCTTCAATATCTCCATTTAAGAATGTGGATTTAACATCCATTTAAGAGATCTTGCAACCTCATTATACAGAAATAGCAATAAAGATTCAAAATATTTAAAGACTTTCCACTAGAGAAATGGTTCCATCAATCTCAATGCCTAACTTTTTTTAATACCCTTTGCACACTAATCTTTATTTGCTTCTTATTAGTTAACCTTCTTCATTCAAAATGTTCCGGAAAACCCAATTTGTACAAGTGATGTTTTTTGTTTTCTGGATTGGGTATGATCTCCCTTGTATCATTCTTTTCAATTTTTTCCAACTATTAATTTATTTCCTAAACCCATTCTAGATGTTAAAAAGCTTCTTTCACATCATTCGGATCTACTTTTGAATACAATGAATATGTCTAATAGTATTCATTGTTCTTCTTGTCTGAACCTTTTGATTTTGATCACCAATAATATTCTGAGCTTCCACTTTCTTCATCATCCATGGATGATATTTTTGAATATCTTCCTCGTAAATTGAAATAGTTGAGTCCAATTATTCTTCTTGATTAAGAATACAATTTTTTGTATCCTTTCTGGAATTATTTTCTCTCAACTTGATCAACATCCTTTGTTACCTGAATTTGGTTTTCTTTCAAACCTCTATAAATTAATTTATCCTAAATAGAATCAAAAATTAGTTCTATTTATTTTTTGAAATATATATATCATATTCCTTATGTATAATATCCAAGAAAGATTCCATATTAACCTTTCTTCTCAAACTTTCTATAGTTTCCACCTTTCTTCTTTATAATACATGGACTCACAAAAACTCTAAAGTGTTTCAAACATGACTTTTTTCAATAAAACAATTCATATGGATTAATATCTTAATGAGGCCTATAAAAAATAGTTTTGAATATAAATAGCGTTACTCATTGCTTTCCTCCAAAAGTAATGAGAGAGGTCATGTTCATGTAACCTAGTTCTTCCCATTTCCACAAAACTTTCATTCCTTTTTATGTAACCCCATTTTGTTGAGAAGTGTTTGTGGAACTATACTCATGATTAATTACATGATTCTCAAAATAAATCTCAAATTCTTCACTTCTATATTCACCACCATTATAATTTCTCAACTTCTTCAGGAAATACTCACATTTCATTTTATGTTTCCTTCTAAAAAATTTAACCATTTTTAAAGCATCTAACTTATGTTTCATATACATAACACAAGTAATGTGATTAAAATAATCAATGAAAGTGATGAAGTACGTATCTCCATTTTTTGATTTTTTTTCTCATTGGACTACAGATATCAAAATAAATCAACTCTAGGGATTGTTTTGAAAAAATCTCAACTTTCTTATGCATAACATTTGTAATATTTCGTTTCTGACAAATAGTGAAACACTAATATCTTCTTCTTGGAAAATCTAGAATTTCCCGGACACTTTCCCTTTTAGATAACTTGCTCATATTTATTTGACACATGTGTCATATCCTTTTATGAAATAATTGGTTCTCTTCCACTATAATCATGTAAAAATAATTTTGTCTTTCACCAACCTGAAACAAATTTCCTTTTGTACGTTGGCCTATTGTAATAATATTTCCATCTCCCTTACCTTTCACAACAATCCAATATTTTCTGAAGATAAATTTTTTACCCTCATCATGAAATTATAAAACACTTAGCAAATTGTGTTTCGTCACATCAAAATACAGAGCTTTATTGGATTTAAAATTTTCTTTTCCAAAGATAGTTGATCCAACACATTTAATTCTCATATATTCATAATTTCCAAATGTCCCTATGATTTCTTTAAAATATTTCATATTGTTCAATAAATTCAAATATCTTATAATATGAGAAGAACACCCACTATCAAGAATCCAAGTTCATTCTCCTTTTGTGTCTTTAAAATTAGTTTCAATAATAAGAGCTTTTACTTCTTCATTTTCTTTATTCATCTTCCACTTCTGAGAATTGTAAATAATCTTTTGTCATATAGTTAAATAAATAAGAAATACCTTTGAATGGTTTCTATGATGTTCACATCTTTCACAAATAGTTTCCAAAGGTTGGAACCTATTTTCAATTTTTACTCCACCTTTCTCAGATTTCTTAAAAACACCCTTATCAGACTTCTTATTTTGATGGAATAGAATCCCCCTCAATATTTTATTTTCATAACATGTGAAATAATAGTATTGTCATTGGTAAACCAACACATATTTTCCATATATCTGAATCCACCACAATACTAGAGATAGCCATAAAATGAGTATGTTCCTATGAAAATTATATACTATCTAGAATTGTGAATATGTTTCCCATACACCTTCTTCTCTTTCATTTCTGAGCCACCAACCATTCATTTATCAGTCAGTGTCTTCCTTTTATTTTCTATTTTATCATAACCAAAATTATTTAAAAAATTTCCAGATTTATATTGTTTTAGAACTTTTCCAGACTCAAGTTTCTTTAAGACTTCTGAATTCCCAACTTTGTCAGTTATTTTCCCATACATAACATTCCCAGCTTTCTTTTTTTTAGAAACAATTCCATCATTATTTTAAACCTTTTAGTTTATCTTTTTTTATTATTATTAGTTTTTTCCTTTTGATAACATTCACCATATACATAAATAGTGTTTTTGAAGCTTGTAATTTTTATTTAGATTTAGAAATCTTTTATTGGACAAATTCTAACTCTTCTTCTTTTTCCTTCAGCTTAACCTCTAGATGCTCATTACAATTATTTTCTTCAACAAGATACTTCCTAAAGTCATTAATGTCTTTTATCAGCCTTAATTTCTCATCATAAAAATATTCTTGACTGATTTTTGAATTGAATTTATCTTCCAAATTTTGGTTTTTCTTTTCAAGTCTTCCGATCTTTCTCATATATTCTTTCAAATCTTTTTTCAAATGATCTTCAAGTTGAGTTTCTTATTCTTCATATATAATAATTCCAAATTTATCATCATTTACTGTTTCAATAAAATTATTCTCAATATCATATTTTCTTTATTTTTTAGATTTATCATCACTGCATTTCTCTTCTTAATCATTAGACAAGAAACCTTTTATTTAGGATATGAATAATTTTCTTCCTTTCTCTATGGAATTCAATTTCCCTTTATAACCCTATTTCATTCATGATCTTTTGGCTTTATTTATTCTTATTCACTATCAACTTCTTTAATTCTTCAAGGAAAATTTGTAGTAACGTTCCCAATGCCTTGATATTTAAAACATTTTAAGGAATTTTCCCTTTGTGTTTATCTATACCTATTTTCATATTTTTAGAAAATAAGGATAAAATATTATCCTTATTTTTGCATACCTCGTTTTTAGAGTCACTTTCACCAGCTTCATCTCCAATAAGAATCTTATTTGACTTTTCTCTCTTAGAAGCCTTGAAATAAAATTCTTTATCAACTTTTGTTTTTATTTTCATAGCTTTCTTCATTATCATTTCATAAGTGATGAGATTTTTATGCAAATAATTAAGAGATAATGTTTTAGGATCTCTATCTTCTAATGAATAAATGTTTTCATCAAACATGTCAGAAAGGATTCTTAGTATATTTTCAAAAAACTATATAATCATCTAACATTTTACCAAGACATCTAATAGTACTCACAATTTCATTTACCCTGGTAAATAAGTCCTCAATACATTCATACTCACCCATCTTCATGTCTTTGTACTTCAATCTCTATATTTGGAGTTCTTCTTTATTCACTTTTGTGTCACTTTCATATATGTTTTTCAATTTATCACAAATAACTTTGGTGGTGACAACACCTTTCACCCTTAGAAATTCAGTTTCATAAAGTGATGATAATATATCATTCTTCTTCCTTCCATCATTCTTCATACTTTTCTTTTCAAAAAATGTAATAAGAGTTTTATAATCAATAAGAGGAAACCCATATTTTGTAGATTAAAGAATATCATATCCAGTTGACTTAATATAGTAAAACATTCTATATTTATAAATATGATAATTATTTCCATCGAAAACCTGAATTCATTAATTGTTCACGCAATTCAAATTCTCCATCAACAAAGAATAAGCTAAGGGAACCTTCACTATGATAATAGTTGTAAGTGCCCAGTCGGGATGTTTCTATCACTAAGAGGGGTAGGGTTGAATGATTGAAACTTTTTATTTTTATGTTTCTTTGAAATAACCTTCTCCTCCTATTAAATATTATAATTCCCTATTGGAAACCAATCAAACACACATCCATTAGAACACAAGTATTTAAAATTTTCACTATTCAATAAGAAGATCTATTCCCTTGTAATGGTTTAAAAGTAATCCAATACCACACAATCCTCTAGAAATCAATCATTGGATTACAATGAGTAGGATATACTTTTACAAACATGTAGAACTATGTAAATAATTTCAATAGTGCCTGTGAACCCTCTTTTCACAAATCAGGTAATTTTTTTTTTGTAACAACTCATGATACATGTGTTTATTCTCAATTTAACAAATGTATTCAATTGAAAACACTTCCTAAATTTATTACATAGAAGAAGGTAAGAACATCCTGGATATTTTTATGAAACCTTGATCTGATTTCACAAGTCTAACTTTTCCAATCTAATCCCTCCGAGTATGATTCTGCTTGATATGATTATTCCAGGTACGAGTCTTCCAGATATTATTCTTCCCAATAAAAAAATATGAATTTGAAAAAATATGGTAGAGATGAATTGGAACCACTTCAATTCTAAGTATGTAAATCTCAATATGATACTCCATGTATGATTCTTCCTCATTCCATAAATCTCAATACGAAAATCCCAAATCTGATTATCCAACCCAATATGATGATCAACTGAATAAGATTGAAAATATAAGAATGGTAATAATCTCATTATGATTATCACTAAGTACAATGATCGACTGAATACAACATTATGATCTTATATTATCTCCTTTTACTTCAATCCATCAAAACTTCTTCAATACAAGTGATTATAGAAATGTAATTCTCTCTCTTAAACTTGGATATTCTCTCTCATAAACAGTATATCAGTTATCAGAATAGTACAGTTTACTTTTTTCCTTTTATAGGTGACCCTTGAGTGGCATTGGTGGGAATCCCAAAAAAACTTTCCGCTTAATCCAATTCACTCAAATACATATATCCCCTATAATCTATAGTGAATTCTGAATTTATCAACTCTTGTTGAAGCTTGACAATTCTTATAAAATCACCACTTCATATTTTGACTTTTATTTTAATTTTCAGTAAAATTTCAATTCATGGGTTGGATTTTTTGAATATGATTTCTTCAAAACAAAGCTTTATACCAATTGAAATAAATTGTATAAATAAATGGATACCACTCTGATTGTCGAATACAATCATTCATTTGAAGAACAATCTCCCCCATGATAATTAATTCAACACTTTCTAATCTAAAAACTGTTACTTATTCACTTCTTCTCTTGACCCATTTGGAAATATTTAAGCTCTGATTTAAAGTCTCTTGACCCAATTAAAATACACGTCATCTCCATAATTTTCATTTTTTCTCTCTTGACCCAATTGAGATACAAAAATTATTTTACTCCTCTTCTCTTGACCAAGTTGGAAGCCACATTCTCTCCTTATCTTTTAATTCATCAGCCTCAAGTGATTCCTTCTTTAAATAAGATTATCCATAGTATGATCTTTCTATGTATGATTAGTCTAGATACGATCATTTTATTCCTGATCCTGAGTATGATCATCTTGGGCACAAAAGTTTTCTTATGCATACGATGGATGATTGAATGCTACAGTCCCTAAAATGATCATTATGGGTATGATAATTTTTTATTATGATCCTCATCACCTTATTTTTTTCCTTATCAGCCCAAATTTGTGTTCCATGAGTATGATCGGCCTGGATATGATTATCCCTGGTATGATTTCTTGAGTATGAATCCCAATAACCATTTCTTCTCTGAATACAATAAACATGAATCTTTTTCCATCCCCCTTTCCTTTACCAATATTTCATCATAAGTTCTACAATTAAATTATTCTTTATAAAATATGAATCATCAAATCATAATCACATTTAATTTATCATAGTCATAGTGACTCAAATTTATCCTTAAAACAACTTCTCCTTATATAATAGATCCAAGGTGAATCTAATTACTATTTACACCTATAAATATTTTTTCTCCATGAGAAAAATTCTCTCATTTAATATTATGATGAAATACTTATTAAGATCTTGTTTTATTCTAGACCTAAGGAAATCCTAATCAGAATCATTTCTTTTAAACATCTTCTCCTCATTACGATGGATAGAGTGAATTTGATTGTTCAAAAAACATGAGTCTGATTCTTTTGAAAAGAAAATCCTATATTATTTTCACCAAATAAAAAGTGATCTGATTTTATATATTCAAAAGAATTTCATTAAAACATTATATAACATTTGAAAACAAACACCTTTATCTTCATCTTGGTCCTAACATTTCTAGTATCCTAGAGAGAATGTGACTCTTTGAGGGGTGGTCTTTCAGATAAAGAGGCTTGGTATTATCTTTATAGGAATATGGGAAACCCCATAGGTCTTGAGATCATATCTATACTTAAGAGAGTATACTTATAATACCATTCCAATTATGTGAATTTGTATCTTCAGGTACTTAAGGACATAATCAATTCTATTAAAGGAAGGGTTACTAACCCAAAGTGAGTGGTTAATATTTTAAGTCAACAAGAGGAATTGACCAAAGAAGGGTAATCCAAACAAAATACTCCTTTTTCAGATTTGATAAATGCAACAACCCAAACATTCATGGTATGCTTCTCTTTGAATAATATAATATCTTTCGTTGTACGCAATTTTGATTTCTTGCACACCACAACCAATCGAACTAGCTATTATGAATAGTAATACCTAATTTTTTAAATTTAATAAATTTTATTTCTCAAAATGGACATCAATTTTAGATTCAAAATATCAAATTTATCTTTGGGTGATTTTTTGGTATTTTTCGGAAAACATTCAATTTTTTATCAATAGCGAAAAACACTACTTTATTGTTTAAAACTGACTTTTTATTAAAATAATTACTTATTTTATTTAAATTTATTTTAGGTAAAAATATATAAATAATAAATATATATTTTCAATGTCATTAATTTGAGTCATTTTATAATAATATTATATATATATAATTTTATTGAATTTTTTAACGTCTTTTACCCACCTTATAGGCACGTTAGCAAATTTGCATAAAACGTAATTTTACTGCATCTATGAATTGAATTTCAAAAACCTAAGAGACAAGGTTGACATCAGTAAGTAAAATGTGGTTCAATAGGATGAAAATAATTTTTGTTGAATACTAACTTTTGACTTTTATTTACCACGGTTAAAAGTAAAAAAGGGTAATTAAAGTTAAAATTGATCTTATAATTACCCTAACACATGTCCTAATCCTATTGGATAAGTTTATTTCTACCAAAATCAACCATAGGAATAAAATATGATCCTTTAGGTCCAAATGGATTATATTAATACATTTATTATTATTTTATATAAAGAAGAGTTAAAAGTGTTAAATTCAAAGTTCAATAACTAAACCATTTTTAATATAGGGGTATACATAAGATAAATTCAACTATAAATATTAATTAAAAAGATAAAAATATTTCATACATAATGTTTTTTTATTTATAATTTTTAGATATTAAATAATTAAATTTATTTTGGACAAAATGATGATCCAGTAATTACCTTATTATTGAATGACTAAAATAATTGATATTACAAATAATAAAATAATTGTGAATTAAGATTGTTAATGTATACCAATAATTTTCTAGGTTAATATTAAATTTTAAGTTTTATTAAATAAATTTTTTTCAAAGTGATAAAGTTTTTATGACTTTCACAAAAACCAAATACTAAATAGTGTGAAAATTGACATAAATGAGTTTTTAAAATAAATACTACGTTATTAATTTATATAATATTACTAGAAATATAAGGATAGTAAAAAGGACTTTTATAGTTTTAGATATATCAATAATGAAACACTTGGGGTTTTCTTGGATTTTTATAGTAATTTTATTAACCATTTATTATAATAATAGAAGAATACATGGTAAAAGTTAAACTATTTAACTAAGAGTTAAATCTAAAAGATAAGGTCAATATGGTGACCTAAACCAGTCTAAAACCTATTGGTTTAGATTTTTTTGACCAATACCCACCTTACTAAAGAAATAAATTCTTTTTGAACCATTATAAATGTAATATGATTTTATAATAAAATAATATTTCAAGCTTTTCCTAAAGTGACCCCCACCTCACTTATAAAAGGGTACATCCCCTTCTCTCAAAATCACAACTCCAAAGACATTTAGTTTATCCAAACCCTGATAAAATATCCTCCCACTACCCTAACTTCAACCTATATTCCTTACTTTGATCAGAACGCCAACCTATGGATCCATTTTGATCAAATCAAAAGGAAACACCTGAAGAAGAGGTAATAATTTCACCACCTCTTTCAAAGTTCTTTTCTTCTTTCACTTCCTCATTCATTGTTGTTTCTATACAAAAATAATAACTCCAATACCTTATACATACTATGATGTTATTATAAATATTTTACAATCATATTCATTATTCTATTCATCCTATGAATGACATGTCACCATATGTGCGTACGTATGGCTTACCGTCTCCACTTCGTGGTGTAGTTTGTTATTCAAAAACTTCATTATTTGGATGGGTATAATAATGATTATAAATGATGTAAATAATAAATATAACAATTTAATGATTCTTTATATATGATATATCATCCAAACACTTCATTATTTGGATGGGTACGTATGGATTATCATCTCCACAAATGTGATGAAATTCATTCCTCATAAAAACCATTCAAGAATAATTTTCATTTTATGATTAAAAATAATTTTTCAGAACTTAATATCATTATGGATGTTAATAAAATACATCCAATCCATAAAAAACATGGCTTACGTAACCAACCATATAAAAGAAAACAAATCAGTTAACACCCGAAATAATGATACTACTAAAATATTATTAACAAAGAAATATTATAAGATCATATATGAAATCATATTTATGTATGCAGTTCTTGTATAATATAATAAAAATTATTTAACTATTATATAAGAGTTTAATGTACCCTCTGTTAAGGAAAATTACAAGGTGAGGGTTAATTCTACAATCTATTCATTATCTGAGGTTGTTTATACGTGAGTATCTACTAGGACCTCTTTATCATCTACATCTGTGTTTCATAAAAATGTATTTCAAAAAATTTTTACTATTTCCTGGACTATGGTTTAAAGTCATGTAAACCCTTATTTGACTTTTTATAGAATTTTTATAAAGGAATATTTTCTTCGTTTTCAAAACAAGGTACTTTATGAACATTTCAAATAACTAAGAAAATAATGTTTTTTAATGTATATGGAGGGTGCAACTATTTTCTACCGTTATAACATATTCGAGGCTTCCCTTAAAATATTATAAAAATATATTCAAAATAAATATTTTCTTTTATAATTATGTTACTTTTAAATGATTTCAAAATAGAAATAGATATTTCTTTCAACTAGTTTTTATGTTATCTATGTCAACATCCTTTGATGGATTTTACACTTGTTTGAAGTCGATTTATTATGATACAAATCTTCCATACTGTATTGAAGGTTTTGTGATATTTTTGACTATGGATGTGATATTTTTATACCATTCATTGTTTATAGATAAAGTATTAAAATTTCATATGATAGTTTTAAAACAAATTTTTATGTTATGTTTCAACCTTTTCATATGAAGAATACATTGGAATTAGTAAGTGACGAAAGGATCTTGCTATAGCTCCTTGATGCATCAGTTGGTCTCATGAGACAAAATAGTGTCTTGGCATAAGGCCTTGACAAAATATTATTTTTATTCTTTGCACGAGGCCCTGACTATGTGGTTATGATGTCTAGAATTATGCATTCCATCATTATGAAATTGGTTATTGATATTACATGTGATTATTCAACTAGTAGAATATCCATATGAATAAGTAAATGTAATTATTTGGTTTATATTTTCCATATTATGATGAATTTTAAGTTTATAAGGCTATTGTGTGAGTCATATACATTGCCTTAAATATTTATGCTTATTTATGATAGTTTCCTCTATATTTTTATCCGTACTAAGCATCTGAGCTCACCCCTTTATATGTTAAATTTTTTCTAGGATGTGAAGAATTATATTATGATTAACCTAGAGGGAGATGGTAAGGGATATGAGTGTGTTCAAAGGGTACAAAATGTTGTCATTTTTTCATTTCATGATGTAATTTAAAACTTATGTATGTATCTAGTACTTCCAATTCTACAAAACAAATCGGTATTTTGGGATTTTATCTCTTTTTATCATTCCAATGTTATGTAATAATGCACTGACTCTGGGTAACTAGGGTTGGGGCATTAAATTTTTTTATCATATAAAGATTAGTTCAAACCTTGGAAGCTAGATTTAGAAAAAAATTCTAATTAGAGACCATTACCTTAATATAGAATTTGAGGGTTATTATAGAAGAACTTCCTAAAATTTTGGAAATGTTGAGATTTTGTGTATTTTACAAGCAATACATCCCTGTCTGGATACAAGAAGGTAGAGGCAGCTCTAGAAAAGATGTACCTAGTAGTGAAAACCCCAACAAGGAGTTTCGCGCTTGACCCAGGGTATCCTGGTACACGACTACGAGCCTTTCTACACTTGGTTACGACACTCCTGAGGGATATGCTTAGGATAATTCACATTTTCTTTACAAATCATTATGAAAGATTTATGAGTAAATATTTCCTCAAAGAATTGTTTTTATGATTATGAATTATATGCATAAATTTTACAATTTATGTTAGGTATTTTACTAGTTTGGAATTATGTATTTCGATTCATAAACAAATCTAGTGTGTGCCATTATTTTGAAATGGTGCCTATTGGAAGAAATGGAAACCAAATCAATGCATGTAATCCATATAGGGATTTCCATACTACTCAAGATAATTATATTGGAGCTGGTGATGAAAATTGTGTTGAACAACTTATAACCATACTCGGACAACTCACTCAGGTTTTGAATAATAACCTAACCCATATGGAGCACCCTTATCCACAATGTAGAAGATCAATGTTAGATCGCTTCATGAGGCAACAACCACCAATATTAAATGATACTAAAAATACATTTGTAGCTGAGCAATGGATAAATTCCTTACAGAAAATATTTCATGCTTTTGGGAGTAGTGAAATGGAAAAATTTATCATGGCAGTTTATCGTCTCACGGGAGATGTAGATCAATTGTGGTCATTAATTCAAAATACAAAGGAGGATGAATAAGTATCAAATATAGAATGGAGGGAATTAAAATATCTTTTCTTAGAAAAATACTTTCCTCGTGACCATCGAGTGGATATGGAAATAAACTTTCAGAGTCTGAGGCAAAAGGAGGATGAGAATGTCACAAAGTATGAGGATAACTTTGCATGATTAGAAAGGCATGCTTCAGTTTATATATGTAACCCAAGGAGTAAGACTGGTCGATTATTTTATGGGTTAAAACCATTTCTCTATCAAGTATTAGTCTCACAATCCTTCTTATCGTATGAAGATGTTGTCTCTTTTGCTATCAATAAATAAAAGTATTTCTCTAAGTCTTACATCTTTAAAGCAAAGTAAGAGAAGAAGAGATCTACAGAACACTCTAGAAATTGAAATGAGGGTAAGAAGGAAAAAGTTTAATTTCTATCCTGTAGTAAATGTGGGAAAAAACACCTTGGTACTTTCCTGAAGGGAATGGGAGTCTATTACCAGTGTAGTGAAAAAGGCAACCAAGATCATGATTGCATGGGAAATAAAGAGGTTGTCAATGTTAAATGATATAATTGTAGAGAAATGGGACATTATGAAAATTAATGTACTAAGAGTCATGGAAATTTACCTCAGAAAAGGAAAAGGGAGAAAGGCCAAGCTTATGCGATCACTACTGTTGAGGTTGAAGTTCTGAATGATGTTGTGGCAGGTAATTTAATAGTTTCCTCAAATTTATCCAATGATTTATTTGATTCTCGATAATCCTTTTGTTTCAAATCTTCCCAGTTTTCTAAGAAAATTATATATATATAATTTGATTTAACGAGGGAGTTGTTAGTCAAAACTCCTAAGGGAAGTATCATTGCAATAATTTTTTATGAATCAGTTCCCATTAGGGCATATAAATGTTCTTTATCTTCTAATCTAATCGCCATACCCATGATTTAATTTGATATAATCCTCAGTATGGATTGGATTTCTGACCATGATTCAAAAATATATTGTAATAAGAATGAGGTTACAATTTTTATGATTATAAGAAGTACCTTTTATTTAGAGTAGAAATGTCACCATCTGATTCTTATCTAGATCCACCCCCAGTAGCTATATTAAATTCAATTATAGGAGAGGGAGAGAGTGAAATAACTATAGATGAGGAAAGGAATGTTCAAATAGAGGATGTACCTATTCTTCAATAATATGTTTAGTGTTTCTATAGGATTTACCTGGACATCCTCCAGAATGAGAAATTGAGTTTTCTATTGATTTAATACTTGGTTCAAGGTCCATATCGAATACCCCTTATAGAATGTCCACTATGGAATTAGTGGAACTAAAGAAACAACTAGAAGAATTGAGTAATAAAGTATTTATTTTCCCAAGGGTTTCTCCATGGGGATCCCCTATTCTTTTTGTTATGAATAAATATAGATCTATGAGGTTTGCATTAACTACAGGGAGATCAATGTTATAACAATAAAGAATAAGTATCCCATACCTTTCATTGATGATTTATTTGATCAACTTCATGGATCTCAATATTTTTCAAAGATTGAACTTCATTCTGGATATAATCAGTTGTGTGTAATGAAGGAATACAATCCGAAAATAGCATTTTGAACTTGGTATGAACATTAAGAGTTTACAATAATGCCTTTAGGACTGAATAATACACCCTATGTCTTCATGGATCTAATGAATAGAGTTTTCAAGGAATATCTTGATGAATGTTTAGTGGTATTTATTGATGATATCTTGGTTAACTCCGAAATCTATGAAGATCATGAAAATCACTTGCGCACTATTCTGAAAATACTTAGAAGAAATGAATTATATGGGAAGTTTAGCAAGTGTGAATTCTGGATTTACGATATTTCTTTTATTGGCCGTATTGTCTTTAATGATGAAATCTCTATTGATCCTTCAAAAACCAAGGAAATCCAAGAATACCCAGCACCGACAATTATAATTGAGGTACGCAGTTTTATTAGTTTAACTGGTTATTATTGGCACTTCGTCCATAATTTTTCCCGATTGGTTAACCCATTGACCAATATCACACGTAAAGGGGTTAAATTTGTTTGGACAAAATATTGTGAATAATTTTTTGAATAATTGAAGAAAATATTAGTCAATTCTTTTATCTTGAATCTGTCATCAAGGAATGATGGGTTTGTTATTTATAGTGATGCTTTAAAGAAAGGACTTGGTTGTGTCCTTATTCAGAATGATAGAGTTATTTCCTATGCATCAGGACTATTAAAAATGCATGAAAAAATATATCCCACTTATAATCTTGAGTTATTAGTAGTAATCTCTACTTTGAAGATATGGAGACACTATCTCTATGGTGAAAATGTGGTATATATACCCATCACAATATTTTGAAGTATATTTTATCACATAAATAACTCAACATGAGGTAAAGATGATGGCTATAACTACTCAAAGATTATGATTGCACTATACACTACCACCTGGGGAAGGAAAATAAGGTGTCAGATGGTTTAAGCAGAAAGTATCATGGAGTTTCAAACAAGATGAGAGTTGAAAGTGATCCTATGTTTATGGACTTAGTAAAAATTGATATAAGAATAATCATGGAAGGTGAAACATCAATACTTTTTCAACTGGTTTCAAAAACTATATTATTAGAAAGGATATAAAGTTCTCATACTGATGATGATGAGTTTCAATAGAAAATTAAATCTGTGAATTATGGGAGATTGATTAAATTCTTATGTGAATATGGAATTTTGAAATTTGGGAAAATATTTTTTGTTCTCGATATAACTGATCTAAAAAGGGAATTATTAGATGATGAACATATCTCCAATTTCTCTATACACCCTCGTAGCACTAAGATGTATAGATATTTGAAGGAAATTTTTTGGTAGGACAACATGAAGAAGGAGATTGTTGATTATGTGTCAAGATGTATGGATTTTCAATTGGTAAAGGTTGGAAGAGAACATCCAAGAGGAGTCATGAAACCTATTCCCATACCTGAGTGAAAGTGGGATGATGATATGATGGACTTTTTCATGGGGATACCAAAGACTCCTTGAAGGAATGATGCAATATGGGTCATTATTGATCGTCTTACCATGTCTGCACATATTATTGTTATAAAAGAATATTTACCACTTAAATGTTTAGAAAGACTATATATTAATGAATTTGTAAGACTTCATGGAGTATCCATATCGATTGATTCTGATTGTGATCCCCATTTTACATCAAGAATCTGGAAAATTCTTTAGAAATCCCTAGATACTGAACATCATTTGAGAACTGCCTACCACCCTCAAATTGATGGACAATCAGAATGGACTATTCATACCATAGAAGACATGTTGAGATCTTGGTAACTTGACTTTCAAGGTATGTGGGATCAATATTTACCTCTAGTAGAATTTTCCAATAATAATAGCTTCCATTCAAGTATTCACATGGCACCATATAAAGAGTTATATAGAAAGAGATGTCACACACCAACTTGTTGGGATGATGTTGGTGAAATAAAACTTGTAGGCCTAGAACTTGTTATGGATACAATGGAAAATTTTGAGATTATCCAAACCCACATCAAAGCAGCTCAAAATAGGTAAAATGGCTATGCTGATAACTGAAGGAAAGATTTGTAATTTCAAGTAGGAGATCGTGTTTTCATTAATGTATCTCCATGGAAGGGTGTTATACGATTCAGTAATAAGGGTAAATTAAGTACCATGTACATCAGGACTTTCAAAATTCTAGAATGAATTAAAGTTGTAGCTTACTGTTTGGAAATGCCGCCAATTCTCTCCAAAGTTCATGATGTGTTCTACATATCACTGTTGAGAAAATACATGCTTGACCCAACGCATGTACTCACCAATGAATAAATAGAACTATAAATCTATATATCTTATTTGGAAGATCCTATCATGATTCTTGATATGAGAGAAGAAGTGTTGAGAAATCGGACGACTTGTCTAGTAAAATTTTTATAGAGAAACCATAAAATGGAAGAGGCAATGTGGGAACCTGAGGAACTTATGATGAAAAACCACTTGAATCTTTTTATGCAGTAGTATTCTAGAAATTTTGAGGATGAAATTATTTAGAGGGAAGAATGTAACACCCCAAGCTTCCACAGTATGCTTCTCTTTGAATAATACAATAGCTTGCGTTGTACGCAACTTCGAGTTCTAGCACACCAAAAGCGATCAAACTAGTCATTATGAATAGTAAAATCAACTTTTTGAAATTTTATAAATTTAATTATTCAAAATTAATTTCATTTTTAGATTCGGAATATCAAAATTAGCTTAGGGTGGATTTTTGGTATTTTTCTGAAAACATCCAATTTTTTATGAATAGTGAAAAACACAGTGTTATTGTTTAAAACCGAATTTTTATTTAAATAATTAGTTATTTTATATAAATTTATTTTAGGTAAAAATAGATATATAATACCTATATATGTTCAATGTAATTCATTGGAGTCATTTTATAATAATATTATATATATAAACTTTTATTTAATTTTTTAACGTCGTTTACCAGCCTTCTAGGCACGTTAGCAAATTTGCATAAAATTTAATTTTACCACTTTTCTGAATTGAATTTCAAAAATTAGAGACACACAGTTGACATCAGTAAGAAAAATTTGGTTCAATAGGATAAAAATAATGTTTCGTGAATAGTAATTTTGACTTTTATTTACCACGGTTAAAAGTAAATGGGGTAATTAAAGGTAAAAATTATTTTATAATTACCCTAACACATGTCCTAATTATATTGGATAAGTGTATTTTTACCAAAATAATCCTTAGGAATAAAATATGATCCTTTTCGTTCACTTTTATTAGATTAAGACATTTATTATTATTTTATTTAAAGAAGAGTTAAAAGTGTTAAATTCAATGTTCAATAACTAAACCATTTTTAATATAGGGTTATACAAAATATAAATTCGATTATAAATATTCATTAGAAATATAAAACTATTTCCTACATAATTTTATTTTATTTATAATTTTTAGACATTAAATAAAAAAACTTATTTATGACACAATGTTGATGCAGTAATAATCTTATTATTTAATGATTAAAATAATTGATATTATAAATATTAAAATAATTGTAAATTGAGGCTTTTTATGTATTCTAAGAATTTTATATGTTAATATGAAATGTTATAGTTGATTAAAATAATTTTTTTTCTCAGTGATAAAGTTGTTATGACTTTCAAAAAAACCAAATACTAAATAGTTCAAAATTGACATAAATAAGTTTTTAAAACAAATACTATATTATAAATTGATATAATATTCCTAAAAATATAAGTTTTGACCAAAGGACTTAGAAATGGTTATATATAATAATAATGAACCACTTGGAGTTCTCTTGTCTTTTATAGTAATTTTAGTAACCATTTATTATAATAATACAAGAATACATGGTAAAAGTTAAACATATTAACTAAGAGTTAAATCTAAAAGATAAGGTTAATATGGGGACCTAAACTAGTCTAAAACCTATTGGTTGAGAGTTTTTCAACCCATACCCACCTTATACTTAATATAAATCTTTTTTTAGACATTATAAAAGTAATATGATTGTATAATAAAATAATATTTCAAGCTTTTCCTAAAGTGACCCTCACCTCTCTTATAAAGGGTTATATAACCTTCTCTCAAAATCACACCTCCAAACCATTTTACCTGGCCAAAACCAGCTCCAATATCCTCCCAAATACCCTCACTTATACCTAGAGGCATTAATTTGATGAAAAAGCCAACCTAAGGATCTCTTTTGATCAAATCAAAAGGAAACACCCGAAGAAGGGGTAATAATTTCACCACCTCTTTCAAAGTTCTTTCATTCTTCCACTTTCCCTATCTTTGTTGTTTTCATACCAAAATAATAACTCCGGTAACTTATACAAACTATGATTTTATTATAAATATGGTACAATAATATTCATTATTCTATCCATCCTATGAATGACAAGTCACCATACGTGCATAAGTAAGGCTTACCGTCTCCACGTCGTGGTGTAGTTTGTTATTCAAACACATCATTATTTGGATGGGTATAATAATGAGAATAACTGATGTAAATAATAAATATAATATGGCAATTATTTTTTATATATGATATACCATCTAATTACATATGATTTTACCATCAATATAATGATATTGTAGCTTGTGCGTACGTAGGGATTACCGTCTCCACGAATGTGATGAAATTCATTCCCCATCATAACCATTCAAGAATAATTTTCATTTTATGTTTAAAAATAATGTTTAATAACTTAATATCATTATTTATATGAATCAAATGCATCCTATCCATAACAAACATGGATTACGTAACCAACCATATAAAGGAAAACCAATCAGTTAACACCCGAAACAACGATACTACTGAAATATTATTAACAAAGAAATTTAAGAAGATCATATATGATATCATATTTATGAATGCGGTTCTTGTATAATTTAATAACAATTATTTAACTATTATATATGAGTTTAACTTACCCTTGATAAAGTAAAAGTACAAGGTAATGGTTAATTATACAATCTCTTCATTATATGGGGTTGTTTATACATGAGTATCTACTGGGACCTCATTATCAACCACATCCGTGTTTTGTAAAAATGTATTTCAAAACATTTTAAATATTTTCTAGAATATAGGTTAAAGTCATTTATACCCTTTTTTTAATTGTTATATAATTTTTATAAAGGAATATTTTTTTCATTTTCCAAACAAGGTACTTTATGACTTTTTCGACAAATTAAGGAAATAATGTTTTTTAACGTATACGGTGGGTGCGGCTATTTTCTGATGTTATAACATCTTCAAAGATTCCCATAAAATATTATAATAATATTTTAAAAATAAATGTTTTCTTTTATAATTATATGACTTTTAAATTATTTCAAAATAGAAAGACAAATTTATTTCAAATAGTATTGATTTCATCTATGTCAACATCCTTGGATGGATTTTACACTTATTTGAAGTTGATTTATTACGACACAAATCTTCCATATTATATTGAAGGTTTTGCGATATGTTTGAATATGGATGTGTTATTTTTATACCATTCATGATTAATGGATAAATTATTCACACTTCGTATGATATTCTTAATAATAATGTTTATGTTATGCTTCAACGTTTTCATATATGGAATGAATTGGACTTAGTAAGTGACAGGTGGAGCCCACTATAGCTCCTCAATGCATTGGTTAGTCTCATGAGACAAACTAATGTCTTGGCATAAGGCCTTGACAAAATATTATTTGTAGTCTTGGCACGAGGTCTTGACTATGTGGTTATGTTGTCTGCCATTATGCATTCCATCATTATGAAATTGGCTATTGATATTATATGTGATTATTTGACTAGTATAATATCCATATGAATAATTAAATGGAATTATTTGATTTATCTTTTCTATATTATGCTGAAGTTTAAGTTTAAATGTCTTGTGTTTTAGTTTTTTACATTTCCTTAAATGTTTATGCTTATTTATGATAGTTTCCGCTATATTATTATCCATACTGAGCATCTGAGCTCACCCCTCTCTATGTTTTATTTTTCCCAGGATGTAAAGAAGTATATTATAATTAACCTGTAAGAATAGTATAAGGGATATTAGGGTGTTCAAAGGGGACAAAATTTTGTTTTTTTCAATTTCATGATGTAACGTAAAACTTATGTATGTATCTAGTGCTTCCAAGGATACTAAAATAATTGGTCTTTCAGGATTTGATCCTTTGTGATCATGCCAATGTTATGTAATAATGCACCAACTCTGGCTAACTAGGGTCAGGGCATTACAATAAATATCATTAATTTTTCTTTCCATGTTTTTTATTATAATCTTCATAAAAGAAATTATTCATTTTTTAGGATGTTGGATATAATTAGTCACTTATTCCTTACATATAATACTTATCTAGAGTTATGATGATAGGTTCTAGTGATGATCTAGACAACAAGGTTGATAAGTAAGGTTATCTCAACATCAAAAATAAAATTAAATCATATACTCCAATTCTCTAAGAGCTCCAGTTTCATTTACTATAATCCCCCATGTAGATATATCTTTAGATATTATCTGAAAATAAAAGTAGGAAAGTAACTTAGATTCCCAAACTCATTCAGAACTCATGATTTAGTATATAAGTTAAATTATTTTCCAAGTCAAATTTATAGTTCTATTACAACTATGTCATTATTCAAGGGACTAGTTGAGGTTTCATGAGCATAGGAATATAAAATGTTCAAAAACATTTCACCTTCTAACTCTTGGGATGGGATTCTATGGGTACGATTAGTGTCGATACCAAAATAACATCGAATTAAAATTATCTTCTGGATGAGACTATCCTTATTCTTGTGGAATTACGACCAATGAATGATCTTTTGGAACCCTCAATCATTATTCCTTTAGATACAATACCATCTAGTAGTGTCATAAAAATTTTATATCTTGAGGCACACAATTATCCAAATCATGTGATCCATAGTCTTTCGGTGAGGTCCATGTGGAAGGGGTGTGTGAAGGAGTGGTAGGAGATAATGCTTAGAATGCTAAATATTTTTCCTTATATCTAGACACACTCTCCATCATCCCTATATATCTATGTTTAGTGGATTATCTGATAGTGATTGATGTTTTGACTGTATATTATAGATAAAAACTCATCAACATTCGTGTGTTATTGTCATAAGGTATGATGCCTTGACATTATCCACTTTTCTTTATCACTCTAACTAATATTCATATTTTATCCCTACTTGGAAACCTTCCACCAAAATGAATGCCAATAGTGTCATTTTAATTAGTGGGTCTTTTGACGGTGAAATGTTTTAGAGGGGAATTCCCATTATCATTTTTAATAAAGTGTCAGTTGTTAAGGGGGACACATTTTATAATTAAATGGTGAATATTTATATCTCTAAATATCTATGAATAATCATCTTCCTTAACTAAAATGTCTTTCATATTTTTCATTATGAGCTTCTCTATGAGAAAAATATATCTAAGACACAGTCATCTGAATTCCTCAATAAATGATAATGTTGGTAAAAAACTAACCCAATACCATCTCATATAGGGAGCTTCAAGGATAAACATACTCTAGTTGATCTATTTCTAAATTAAATTCCACCATCTGATATTGAATCTAATTTTAATCAGGAGGTTTTTATTGGTCATCAATTCCCTTGCTAGTTCATGTGGAAAATCATTCAAAATATCATTTCTTGAATTACTCTAGTTAAACTATCAGTGAAGCTACTTATACTTTGTTGTATGTTCAACACTCTAGGATATTGTGTGTTTGATTATAAAACCATTAATGATCCTTTAAAATAAACCTTTTAAAAATGATATCATAATCAATGATTAATTTTGAATCATTCTATGGGAAAGTCCTCAATGAATGTGGAAAACCTCTGGGATGTGAAAATCCATGAGGCCTTTCAATATGAAATGACAATGGTAATTTGAAAACATTGCATTAAGGAAGAACGGGTTACAGTTGTCCAAATTTATCATTATTTGGTTGGTATCCATAAAAAACATTTTATCATGGAGTGGGACATCAGGGAGAATAAAATTCTAATTGGGGAAGTAGAGAAGGTAGTGGAGGATGTTGTTATGAACGAAAATATGCTACTTCCTCATATAGAGGCTAAAATTACTTATCTAGATGAACTTAAAGATCAATTCAACAAATTCCATAAATCAATTAATAACATTAAATTTTATGAAACATACCCAATGACATTATCTTCACCTTCTTCTAACAATAAAAGATTAAGTCCCCAATTTGTTGAAGTTACATCCTTTATCAATTAAAACTAATGTTGTTCTAAATCATTTGTTAGTTATTTGACCACTATTTAATTTTTCTTCTACTTCATGATTTTTTATGAAATATTTAAAGGGGTAAAATGTAAATAGAATTAATCCATTCTATAAATGAAGTATAATTAATAAGTTCAATCAAGATTCTCAATGACTCAATTCAAAATAATCTCCTCTTAAGTTTGTCTCATAAATGGTTATAATCACAAATACCAACACCATAACCCAAGATATGGTCTATTTGGGTGAATTATATCTTCCTAGTCATGTCTTCCAGATGGGTATAGGTATAAATTCCATAATCTTAACATTATTTTTGGTCTATTTCCATGAATTATCTTCTCCTAAGAATATCTCACAGGTGGGTGTAAGAAAAAATACCATCATCGTAACACTAGATTTAGTCTATTTAGATTATTGATATCTTCCAAGTTGGGGATCAAAAATGCGAATAAGTACAAATACCACAACCATAACACTATAGTTTCTCTATTTTGATTAATTATATCTTATTGGTCGTAGATCATGGATGTGTATTGGAGAAAATATCATCACTGTAATTCTAGATATAGTCCAATTGGATGAATGATGGGTTGACTTAATATGATGATGATAACAAAGGGGAAAATTGAATAAAAATTCTAATGATCAAAATGATCTGTGTACCCTAAAGTTATGTCTTTATTCATTTAATGTGGATTCTCTAGAAGGATATTCTCGGGATGAGGGAAAAGTTAAATTCTCTAAGTATTTCTTAGTATAAGGGTCCTAATATGAACATCTTGACTTGTGTTAGGGCTATATTGTTAACCTGAAAATATTTGAGTCTCTCATTTTATTACCCTAATTTTTTAGAAGAGTTAGTTTATAGAAATTTCGATTGTTCTTAGTCCTCCCTTTATGAGCTTTTCAATATTAAAATATTTGTGTCTTTTAAATTTCAAACACTCAACTTTTCCTAAATCACATGAAGTTTGAGTCCAATGAGTAGAGACATGTTTTTTCTTAGGTTAAACTTTACAGGTTTTCATCTTGGAAAGTTAGATGACTCTTTCCTTATGAAATTTAAGGAAATAAAAATAAAGATAGTGTAGTTGATGTTTAAGTTCAAAATTATTTGACCAAAATTTGAATAGGTTTGCACAACAAAATAGGTTAGATAGACCTAATATGAATTGGTGAGCCCAAGTGTTACAAATCAAACAAATCAACTTGACCAGTGATACTAGTGATGGTGGAATTTTTCTCTCTAAGAGACTTAAATGTTTTATTTTTTTATATTATAAGGTAGATACAATATGGTGATTGTTGATTGAGAAGGATATTAAGAAAACATTCCCTTTTTAGTTCTTGGGATAAATTTTTTTGATACTTTAGGTCAAATAGCTTTGAAAAAATTATCTTACCAGTTTACATATCATGGGAAAAGAAAAAACTGACATTTATGTGGTTAAATACCTTTAAATAATATCCTTCCAGAGGGTGAATTTAGTTTATATTTGTGAATCATAGAACATTGAATTATACAATTTAAGGCCACGTTATAAGGACTGATAAAGAGTTCAAGGATGATATATTGTATACCAAATTTTATGATGAACATGAAGTATATATGTGTAACATAGAGCATACTAAATACACTTAAATAATTGGTTTATGGGTTTTTTCAAACATTTATCAATAAATTTGAATTAATGATGATGAAATGGGGAATGTATTATATGGTGGAAAACTAGATAAACTCAAAGTATGGGTTCTATTGCAACAATGTATGGGTGTACGAAGATTAGAGGACACTCTCTCGAAGACATAGATACCACTACTTGGTAGGGCATAGTGTGATTTTGTATGTAGAGACATATCAGGGCATGTATGCCTAGTCAAAAAGAACTATACCTCAGAGTTGAATATACACATTTTTTATAGTCGAGGAGATTTGAATGTATTAAAACACTTATGAAATAATGTAGGTTTATGGAAGGAAGGATTATTCATGAAGGGTTTTGGATCCCTAAAGGTTACACTGCCATGTATGGAATACACAATTCAAGTGAACAGATATGATATATCATCAATCTAACTTTTACTATAATTTTTTGTCTAATGAGAAGAGATATGATTTTTCTAGGTCCGTATGGTTGATTTTATTATCATTGTGCCTTTTCTATCTCCACTTTGACTTTTAACTAAGCCTTGAAAGTTATATTCTTACCAAGTGGGGAAATTAATATGTCTTAGGATTCCCTTTATGGGATTCCATTCTAACAAGTTTTATGTATTATTCACCTGTATTTTAGGGTCCTCTGGTCCAAACCAATTTTGTCTTAAGTCGAAGGTCATACAGATTTGACAAAAAAAAAACTAAGTCTAATGTTGGATAGTTTTTACCAAAAAATGATACAATTTACGAATAAATAATGATTCCAAAAACCAATATGAATATACTTCCTTTCTATGGAATATTGTATCAAAAAGGGTTGTACACAGTTTAAAGTCAGGATGATTGGATAAAGAGGAGGGTAAGATAATGTATCTAATAAAGAAAAGGAAACGCTTGGCATGAATGAAGATCCCAAATTTAAATTATATTATTACACAGGGAGTTCAAATAGTTTAAATTCATAGTTCATGGAAAACAATTGTGAGGATAACAACCCAAATAGAGCTCAAAGACCAAGAATTCCAAAACACCTTTTTAAGAGAGAGTGGTGACATCACAAATCCCAACTCAAAGTTCTTATATTAGAAGTATTGGTGAGGAGTATGCATAAAAGGGATAAAATTTTACTGTATTTTAATGAAGTGTTCTACTATAATATTTTATAAGAATATAAATATTAGAGGGTCTTCCCCTTAAGTCATGGATGCCTCTAATTTATAGTCCATATGAGGGTAAAATATAAAGATCCTTATTGGGAGCATCTATACATAATTAAATAGAAGTGGCCATTAGAGATAAATACAATCATTACCATTAGTTGTGGAAGGTTTGGGAAAAATTAAAAAAATCAAGAAGAGGTGTATGGTTTGAGAAAAAAGGAAAATTGGGAAGGGTAATGGAAGCATTTTAGAATTGATCTTGTGGTGGATAGGTTTTTATAATCCACTTTAAAGGAGTAGAAATGGATTATAGCTCATATATTGGTCTTAAATATTTGATTTAAATGTCACAATATATCCTAAGATAATAGGAATCAAGCCACAAATGGTTACTAAATATTGGGGGGATATCTAAACACCAGGATATAATATGGAGAAAGGGTAATTTTATCCATATTCTTGTTTAAAGAAAAACCCTACATGAGGTACCATTATATGAATGATGATATAATATAGTGAAATTGGGTTGTATAAACAAACCAGTCTAAGAAATTTCAGGTCATACAGGGTGAACTGATTGTCATGCAGTTTAACCTCATGTGATAGGGACTCAGGTTCCATGTAGTTTAAGGTTATAAAATTAGGACATTTATATAGGTATAAGCATAAATCTATCAGGTACCAAAAATTATATGTCTTTGTATTGTTTTTGAACCCATGGGAAGAACTCGATGTGAATGAAGAGGCATAAACACTATACGGAAGTGCGGGTTCATATAAGGATTCATGAATACATCTATAAAAGGAAATATAGGAATCATTTCATATCCATTGATGATAGGAATCAAGCCACACATTGTACATATATTTTAGGGGACATTTTCTATCATTGTTTAGGTGAACCATGATATCAAGGGTAGCTAGTATGTCTATAAACATTAAATCCCCATTAGATAGAGAAATAACCCATGAGGAGATCAAGGTATTTCAAAATAAAGAATCATTGTTAACATGGGTTCACAAATGAATAACTCTATGATGAAGGATCCTATTTAGATATGGACCATATGAAGGAGAGGAGGAATTTTTTGTAATATATTTTAAATATTAATCTATATCAGGGTCTCTAAGTAATTATTGATTGTATATAAGGAAGAATATTTTTATGAATCCAAAATTAGTTCTTCTAAGGCTTCTTCTATATAGTATAAATTCATGTGAGAGGTAAGAAAATTGGGCCTCACCTCAGTTTTTTCCACACACTGATGATGATATTTTATTTTTTAGAAACCATGGTTAGGCCTAGGATAGGATATCTAGCCATCATTACATATCCTGCGGAAAAATGATTCATAAACACATCATTATTGAATATAAATTTTCCATATAGATCAATATCATATATATGATAAAGGAAAATTTTTTGTTGTTATTTATGGTTGGACCAAGGAAATATGATATAGACATCACTAAGTGTCCTTAAACAACTAGAATCAATACACACAAAGTTCTTAAAGGATACCCTATATAGATCAAGCTATTGAATAGGGGTGAGGGAATTTATATCCTTTCGTATAGGAAGATTTTTTGTGCTAAGAACTCCTATACAATTTTGGATCTTGAGTAAGATAATTAGGCTTTATAGTGTAAGTTTCTCAAATTAGTTTAAGTTCTTTAGGGAGGACCAAATCATTACCCATTTTTAATCATGTAAATTTTTATTCATGATAAATGGGGTGATTTTCCAAAACCTATAACCTAATTTGAGTCATGATTTGTGTTGGAATAAATGGTAGTTGAAGGATCAATCATACTGCCCCAGATCACATGATAGGGTTATTTCAAAAACATGTCATAGGATATATAATTCAAGGTGAAAATATGTGTTATACATTTTAATATAATGTGACTAGGATGATGGGTCTAAGTTGTTTAATATCAAACAACCCATACTTTGTAAAGCCCTGGGTTTTTTTGGAAATATTTTATTTCCAAAAACTATATGTTTATAACTCTAAACATTTTTTCAATTTGTTCAAAGGAATCAAAATAGATTAGGTAATGATTCATATAATATAATAATTAAAATAAAAATACTTTATTCATTTAATGTAAAATGTTACAATGAAATAAAATTAAACTCAGTCTTATACACCATATATTATTAATCACCTTGGATTATTTCATCCTTTTAAAATGTATAAATTAAAAGGGGATAAAAAATTGAATGGAATAAAATATTTGACACTAGGAGTTATTTGAGATTATCTTCACCCATAAGGACCACCAATTACCAAATGAAACCTATAATGAGGAAGAAAAACATGAAATGAGAATTCATATTGTGAGATCTAATATAAAAACAATGGACATTTGATGTGTGACATAATAAGTGTGAATGAGATGAATGAGTTATGTAAGGCTATATATAAAATGAAATCTGACCATTATAAATGTGATTGTTGGAAATATGGTCATTGTAAATATGGTCATTGGACATACATGTATCCTACATGTATATGGATGTTATGTGTTGTTGGATGTAAATTTAAATTGATATAAATCATGAATAATAAATAGTGAAACAAAAATATAACATTAAAATATTATAAACATATATATTTATGCGGTGTATATTATTGTTAATATTAATATTATTAAATTATTCCATTATATAAAAATGTTATTTTATTTTTCAATTAAGGTAATTTTCTATTTTTTATTCTTATTTAAAAGACAAATTTATAAATTTTAGAATTTCAATTTGAAATAAATTAATAAATTTATATATTAATCATGTCATTATTATATTATGAGGGATTTTTTATTTTTTATAAAAAAATTTTGGTGAATAGTGATTTTTTTAATTTTTTTAATACCGTCACATTTATTATATTATCATAATAGAAACATGATGTAAAATTTTTTGAAACCTTTTTTCTATAATGATATTAATTTATTTAAAAATATTTTTTTGAATTTATCAAACTCGTGTTTAAAATTTTGGGAAATTATGTTATATTTTACTCCAAAAAAATCGTTTTAATGGCTTTTATTAAAAAATAGTTTTCATCACTTGTAGAAATTAAATCTGAGAAAATGGATTTCAAAATTTATGTCAAAATAATGATATTTTTTAATATGTTCAATATCATTTTTATTCTTAAAATTTATATAACTATATTAGAGTTAATTACCATGATAATGGTGAAAGTATTACTTTCATAGAATTACTTAATTAATGTTGTGTAATTCTTATTTAACAAATTAAATTGATCCATCATATATAATGAATTTGAAATTATATTTACACTTGAATAAAAATATATTTTCACTCATTTATTTGGTAATTAATGTTATATAACACTGAGAACACTTAATGGTAAAAATTTTGTTTTTCAATAATAAATACTTTTCTATATATTATATGTTTTAATTTAAAATGATATTTTATATTTTTTATAAATTAATTGGATTAAATGGATTATATATTTAAGTTAAAAATCCCAAGTTTGGTAATATGGGTTTTTTTATATTTTTATTAAAACAAATATTACATGGTTAAATACTAGAAACATAAGTAAAAAAGATGGTGAAATTTTAAAAATATAAGGGGAAATGACTTGAAACATGTATAAAATTTGTATAAAAATGCATGGTAATTCATTTCTAGAAATTATATCACACTAAACATAATTATTTTCTACTTTTGGATCCATTGAATCTTGAATATTTTAATGGAATCATTGAGATGTAATGGGTATTTACAAATATTCCATTTTTCTTCACTTATATAAGGGGGTCACTTTCACCATCTCAATGATCCACATTACCTTATAAATTACATTGAACCCCAAAAACAATTTTAATCTACATTTAGTACATTGATTTTTATAAATCCACATGTCACAATAAGTTATCCTAATTCCTTCAATTCTAAGGAGTTCATCAAGAGGAAGTGCAAGGTCTCAAACTAATTATTACCTACTCCTTACCTAATCTTTTTAATATTTATTTTCCAAGCCTACAATAACCATAGTAATATAATAAACTCAGTATCATTATTATATGTAATAGTTATTATATTAATTCAATAACCATTATTTATTCCTTGTATTCCACTTTGAAATACAAAATAACATTATCCATGTGTTGTACGAACTACCACCTCTATAAAGTAATGTTTTTTGTTTTTCATATTGATTTTTATTATTTATCAAAAAGATATAAAATTTGAATCAAAAGCAAGAAAATATTTAAATAACATCATTATTATTATTCTATAATGATATTATAAACAACCTTAACCATACTCACCCATCGAGATATAACGGGTTTATGTTTGGGTTGGTCTAACCACCTACTTTAATAGTACTATAAAACTCTATCATGGATGAATATGGTAAATTAAATAATTATATTATAATAATTTAATAAAAAAATTATTGTAATAAATTTATATAAATTTTATATTATGTATTTAACTTATTATTAAAATATCATTTTCAATCTCTAAAATTACCAAAATAAACCGAGATCGATTCAATTTTCATGAAAACAAAATCAAGAAATATATAATAAATAAATATCATATGATAAAAAATATTCTATATTTAAATAAATATATAAGAATAAGGTTCCTAAAATAGTATCTAATAAACCTAATTTTTTTATTCTGGAATTTAGGTGCATGAGAAAAATGAATCAAGAATAAGGTAAGGGTTTCTTATCTCAAATTTTCACCCCTTGAGACATATTTCCTATGATAAACCATGTTTTATTTGGAATGATGTGTCTAATACATAATTAATTTATTTTACCATATTTATTTAATTAATTTACTTTGAAAATCCTCATCATGATATATATTTAAATTTCTTTTAATTCAAAAGGAACTAAATTTCTAAGTGGTTTTATTAAAACTTCACCCTTCATTGAGTTATACTAATTCCTCTTAAACTTATTTCTTCCATGATTAGATTATTCCAACCTAATAATTTATTTCATATTACTTTATATTTTTATATAGTGTAAAATGAACATTTAATTCAAATATTTTACCTTAATAAAATTTTGTTCCCAAAAAACTATATCATTATTAAGAATAATTATCATCCTCTTTAATGACAGCTTCCCCTCTCTATCTATAATTTACATTCCTCCCGATTTTATCCTTTATAATTGGAAAAATAATTATTTATTATCTAATGTGACCTCTATATTTTCATTCTAAAATTTTAAAAATTAATTTTTTTCTCTTTTTACAATGTTCTTTTTTAATGTAGTTTTTTCAGAACATTAAGAGGGTTTTCCATACTTTCAAATATAATGTTTTATCTTCCATCCAACATTTATATTTATAACCTTTATGTCTTTTCATAGATATATTAACTAATTTTATCTTTTAAAACTAAATACTATACAAATTTTTCACTTCACCATTTCGAAAATAAAATTTTGAAGTTACTTGTAACTTCATATTTTTACAAATTTCTTTTAAAATATCCTTTTAATTTTTTTCAATGTGAAAAACTATTTATGCTTCCATTTTCATTTTACATGAAAATTTACCTATATATTTTTATTATTTATATAAGAAATTATATTCTCCTAGTTTTATAAAATATTTTTATTAAAATAACTTAAAAATATCAAGTATATTTCTAATTTTCATGGTGTTTTTTAAAAAATAGTTTCTTTTATAAGTCATTATTCTTTGATATATCTTATTCTTGAATAGGGATATTATTTTAAAAATTACTTTTACCATCTTTATCTGTATATATTTTGATATGTTCTCTTATATTATAGAAATGATCCATCATTTTCTTTGTCCTTACTAATCAATTAATGTTTACAGAACTAATTTATTTTCTTATGTTATTCCTTTTTTAATAGCCTATTTTCTATTTATTTAATAAAATGGTGACCACTTAAATACAAAACATTTATTGATTGGAGAAATTATTGACTAAAATTTATACCCTTTATCAATATAGTATAAATACCATATATAATTGAACCATATCTACCTATAATGTTATCGGATACCCACTTATATTATAGAGGTTTATCATGTTATTACTACTAATTGGATTGTCAATTTTATGCTTAAGTACATCTATTTGAAAGGGGTATGAAACTAATTATCTATCCATGGGTGAATTTTGATGCAATGATGATTTATTTTATATGGTATATTTATGTATGGATGAGGATTTTTTGGGTCCAATATAACCCTCCAAAGAATGGGTTAATATTTCATATCTAATTATATAATATTGTGTGAGCCTTCTTGAATGTGAACAAAAAAATAATGGTTGATCCTTCTTGGGTATTCTCATAATCTAAAGGGTGGTAATTATAACAACCCTATTCCTTATTACGTAATTAAACATGATTTATTACATAAAACCTTAACTTTATAAAACATAGAAGATCGATAGGTCTAGTGTCTTTGGGGATTAATAACATTACATAAAAACTTAAATAATAGAAAAAAACATATTATTGAAAAAATTCTTTGACCACTACATTCCCTCGTACTTAGAATTGCATAGGATAACCTGAGGGCATGCATAAGAAAAGGGTGAGATATAAAGCTAAGTAAGGGAATAAACATGTAATAACATGAGGAATATAATAAATGTTAGAAAATAGGAATATAAATGTAGCACAAGAGAAACCTGTACATAAAGTCATGATAAATCATGATAATCATAACATGGAAATGTGGCAAAAACACTTAACATGGAATTATCATGAGCCAAGGCTCATTGCACATGGAGCATGAGTCAACACTCATTGCACATGAAGCACAAGTAAACCCTAGTTTTACTTGAATTATCATGATTCAACACTCATTTCACATGAAGTATCATAATAATATTCTTTACCCAATGCATTGGAGTGCTATCAGGGAGCAACCTTCTTAATCATTTCATTTCATACATAAGTTTGCCACATGTATCACACAACATGGAATCAATCGTCATCATTTATTCCATGATTAATTGATGTGAAATAAATACATTAATATTTATAATCAATAAGTAAATGTTCATAAAGGTGAATACCCTTGATATAGAAATGGGTATGGTATTCACTACACAATGACATTTTCTTGGAAAATCATAGTGTAACTTTGGCAGCATAACAGCGTGAAATAAGAACTCATAAAAAATAATGATGAGAGATAAATTGGTGTCTCATCATATTTACAAGAAATTGATACTAAGGGGTCATATAGATACAGGTCCTAACAAACATAATGAAATTTAGATGCATAATAAAAAATAATTACTTGGATGTAAATGAGGAGAGAGAAATACCTCACAGAATTTCAGCATGGTAACAGGTGTACATGGAAGGAATTAATGAGAGATAAATGGGTATACTACCATCCAAAAAAAATAGGGCATTATTTTTTAGTTAAATAATTATAAATCAACATTTTTAATTTAAAAAAAATGGCATAACAACTTAAATAAAATTGGAATAAAATGAGGAAGGAAGAAATCCCTTACTTGAAAGTGTGCTTTCAAAGGCATGGGAGAGGTTTGAGAGAGGATTATTGGGAGATTGGGGTGAATTGGGAGGATTCTAGAGATAGTAGGGAAAAGGTTTGATGAACTACAAATTCTTTTACTAAAGAAGAAGTGGGAGCTTGGGTGGGATTATATAGGAAATGAGAGGGAATTCTGTATTATTTGGGTTCGGGACACCACACATTAAACTAATCAAAACCACAAACCATCCCATGGTTTTTGCCCATGGTTTTTTCCAAAGGGGAGTGAAAAAAAAATATTGTATGCGGCCAATGTCCAAAATTCTTAAAATAATTGCGTTGCCTATGTGGAGGTGAGTCACACTCTCAAGGAAAACAATTCCAAAAGACAAAATGTTTTATAACTCTTGGAGGGTCCACTAAAGCTTTGTAAAATAAATCAAAGAAATATAAAATCACATTATTTTAATTTTAAAACATATATTGGCCGCAGATAATGTTTATAGTGTTTTAATACATCAATATTGGGTCATTAGGATGTCATAAAACACACTATATATTTAAACGGTATTTAATTTTTACCCAAAAATTCAACTGTCTCGAAAAATTATGAGAATATCACCAAAGGATAATTTGGAAATCATGATTCCAAAAATAATATTCATTTTTTCTGAATAATTTTATAAATATTTTATTTTTTAATTTTAAAATAAAAATTGAAATTTATCGAAAATCCATGGGTTTTGACAAAAACAGCTATCAAACCTTAATAAAAATTACAATTGTATTCATAAAAAAATAGTATGATCATTTATATTTAATAAATATTAATTTATTAATAATATTTTATTAAAATATTATTTAATTCAAAAATCTATTAATTCATCAAAATATATTTCATAGTTGAATATTAACTAAAAAAGTACTATTTGTGCTTTAAAAAATATTTACAAAGTAACAATAATAAAATGAATGAAAATTATTTATAAAAAATTAATTTAAATAATCATAGTTCTAGGGCATTGTACATAACACCTTATAACACACGCATAAGACTGAAGAGTAAGGTGTGCAGTGGAGACAGACTCTTGGGTTGGTTCAGCAAACAACGCTTGGGTGGTAATCTCTATTAACTTCTACTTCTCTCATAGTCAGTTCTGCTCAAGCTTAACGTGTTCAAGCTCATATTGGGATTGGTCAAGAGTGAAGCCCAATGACACCACCTCCTTTCTGAGCTCTTAAAAATGGGATTCATATAGGGAAAGTCTACTGGATGAGGCCATCACTTCCTTTGTCTGAGTAAATTGGATTTTTTAAAACCCTCTATTTATACTAATCATGTGATCACTATTAAACGGTTATATTAGCAACTTTCACAACTATTAATGGTATTTTAAAATCTAGAAACATAAAACCAATGAAGTTTACATTTTATATAACCATAATAAGACATTTAATTAGATCAAGCGGATTTTTTATTAATGAATGTTTGGGTCATTACAATCTTCCCCCTTAAGAAATTTCACCCTCGAGATTTGATTTTAGCATATTAAAACAGATGTCAGTAACTTTACTTCATCACTTAATCTAATTCTCACATCACTTCTTCAAACTTGTGGTTTCACCACAACACCTTGATGATAGGCATTGTCTTATTTCATTGAACTTTTCCTCTAAGATCTAAGATCTTCACCGGTTGCTCCTCATAAGAAATATCATCCTCTAATTGTACTACCTCTAAAAAGAGTACATGTGAAGAGTCTTGTATGTACTTCCTTAAGAGGAATATATGAAAGAAATCATGTACTTTGGCTATGGTAGGTGGTAGTTCTAGTTGATAGGCCACAGCCCCAACACGATCAAGAATCTCAAAGGGGCTGATATACCTAGTACTTAACTTCCCTTTCCTTCGAAACCTCATGACCTTATTCCATGGAGATATTCGTAGAAATACCATGTCTCTAACTTTAAACTCAAGGTCTCATCGATAGTTATCTAGATAACACTTTTTTCAACTCTGGGCTTCCTTAATATGCTAATAAATGGTTTTCCCTTCTCCACCATTTCTTCGACCATTTCTAGTCCAAACAGCTTACGCTCACCGACTTCATCCCAACATGCCAGTGTTCTGCACCTCTTCCCATACAAGGCTTCATAAGGTTCCATTCAGATGCTCAGGTGGAAACTGTTATTATAGGAGAATTCAACAATAGTAAGATGTTTATACTATCCTCCTTTAAAGTCCATTGAACATGCTCTTAACATATCCTCAAGTGTTTGGATAGTCCCCTCGGATTGGCCACCAGTTTGAGGATGATAAGTCGTACTAAAGTTCAGCTCATTATCCAGAGCATATTGAAGACTGTTACAAAACGTAGAGGTTAATCTTGGACCTCGATTAGATACAATAGATAGTGGTACCCCATGAATCACTACCACTTCCCTGATATATATCTATGCCAGTTGATCCAATGATAAATCCTCCTGAATTTCAATGAAGTGTGCATAATTTTTAAGATAATCCACAACAAAACAGATTGAATTTTTGCCTTTGGATGTATTTGGATGTCCGGTGACAAATTCAATGGTGATGTTCTCCCATTTCTATGCTGGTATGGGAAATGGTTGCATCATCCCCTTAGACTTCTTCCTCTCTGTATTAACTTTCTGATATATTAGGAACTTTGATGTATACTCATCAATATCATTCTTCTTATTATCCCACAACTAATGATCTCAGACATCTCAATACATATTTGTGTTTCCTAGGTTAATAGATAAATTTGAACTCTGTGCATCATCCAAAAGTTCCCTCTTCAACTCCGGACTTGAGGGAACACATAAGATTTTCCCAAATCTCACAATTCCTTCTTTATTAACATTGAACTTTGGGGATTTTCCTTTCCTAATAGCTTTCACATTCTTCTAAATTCTCACATCATTCTTTTGAGCATCCTTTAACATTTATAAAAGAGATGGTTGAGCAATCATTTGTGAAAGGATTGATGATGTTCCCTTATTTATGATTCCAATGTCTATATTCATCAAATCCAAGAAGATTGGATACTTCTCAATTCTCATCAATGATATAATTATTGGGTCATTTTTACTTTGCGAATCTTCCACCATGTTCACTATCCCAGGGTGGTAATGGATTGATCAACCATTTTCTTTGATCATCTCTAACCATATTCATTGGCGCATGTTCAACTCTTTCTGTGTAAATATATACTTGAGTATTTTTTGGTCCATATATATTTCACACTTCTCCCCAAAGAGATAATGCCACCAAATTTTTAAAGTGAATATCACCGTAGAGAAATCCAAATCATGTGTTGGATAATTCTGTTCATGAATTCTCAATTCCCTTGAAGCATAAGCAATGACTTTATTATTTTTCATCAATACACATCCCAGGACCTTCTTCGAAGCATCACTGAATACCACAAAAAGTTATCCACTTGTGGGTAAAGTGAGAACATGCATAGTGATAAGTCTCCTTTTCAACTCCTTGAAGCTTTCTTCGCATTCATCACTCCAAGAAAACTTTACTCCCTTTCGAGTTAGATTGGTAAGAGGGTTGGACAATCATGAGAAATTTCTCACAAATCGTCGATAATATTTGGATATCCCTAAGAAGCTACAGATATTTGTTACCTATTTTGGCCTCATTCATCCCACTATTGTAGTTATCTTGGAGGGATATACAAATATCTCATTAATTGTGATAATATGGCCTAATAATGATATCTCATTCAACCAGAAATCACACTTGTTTTACTATTCATAGATCTTCTCCTTTCGCAAGGTATCTAGTATAGTTCTAAGATGCTTCTCATGATCCTCCTTGGTTTTGGAGTTTATTATAATATCATCTATAAAGACTACCACAAATTTTTAGAGGTAATCTCTAAAGACTCTATTCATCAAGTCCATAAAGATTTCAGGAGCATTGGTGAGTCTAAAATGCATTACTATGAATTCATAGTGCTCGTATCTTGTATGAAAAGTAGTCTTGGGGATATCTTCTTTCTATACCCTTACTTGATAATATCCTGATCGTAAATCTACCTAAGAGAAGTATTGTGCTTCACACAGCTGATCGAACAATTAATAAATTCGTGGGAGGGGAAAACTTGTTCTTTATTGTAATTTTGTTAAGCTCACAATAATCAATGCAAAGGTGCACTAACCCATCCTTCTTCTTAACGAAGAGAACTAGTTCACACCATGGTGAAGCCCTTGGGCTTATAAACCCTTTATATAGATTCTATTGTAGTTGTTTCTTCATCTCCTTGATCTCCACAACATCCATTATATATGGATTCTTGGATATTGGAAATGACCAAGGTATAAGATCAATTCTGAATTCAACATCTCTTGTAGGAGGAAGACCAGGAAAATCGTAGTGTAACTTTGGCAGCATAACAGCGTGAAATAAGAACTCATAAAAAATGATGATGAGAGAGAAAGTGGTGTCTCATCATATTTACAAGAAATTTATATTAAGGGGGTCATATAGATACAGTTCCCAACAAACATAATGAAAATTAGATGCATAATAAAAAAGAATTACTTGGATGTAAATGAGGAGAGAGAAATACCTCACAGAATTTCAGCATGGTAACGGGTGTACATGGAAGGCATTAATGAGAGATAAATGGGTATACTACCATCCAAAAAAAATAGGGCATTATTTTTTAGGTAAAGAATTATAACACAACATTTTTAATTGAAAACAAAATGGCATAACAACTTAAATAAAATTGGAAAAAAATGAGGAAGTAAGAAATCCCTTACTTGAAAGTGTGCTTTCAAAGGCTTGGGAGAGGCTTGAGAGAGGATTCTTGGGATATTGGGGTGACATGAGAGGATTCTAGAGATAGTAGGGAAGAGTTTTGTTGAACTCCAAAGTCTTTTACTAAAGAGGAAGTGGGATCTTGGGTGGGATTATATAGGAAAGGATAGGGAATTATTTATTATTTGGGTTCGGGACACCACACATTAAACTAATCAAAACCACAAACCATCCCATGGTTTTTGCCCATGGTTTTTTCCAAAGGGGAGTGAAAAAAAATATTTTATTCAGCCAATGTCCAAAATTCTTAAAATAATTGGGTTGCCTATGTGGAGGTGAGTCACACTCTCAAGGAAAACAATTCCAAAAGACAAAATGTTTTATAACTCTTGGAGGGTCCACTAAAGCTTTGTAAAATAATTCAAAGAAATATAAAATCACATTATTTTAATTTTAAAACATATATTGGCCGAAAATAATGTTTATAGTGTTTTAATACACCAATATTGGGTCATTAGGATGTCATAAAACACATTATATATTTAAACAGTATTTAATTTTTACCCAAAAATTCAATTGTCTCGGAAAATTATGAGAATCTCGCCAAAGGATAATTTGGAAATCATGATTCCAAAAATAATATTCATCTTTTATAAATAATTTTATAAATATTTGATTTTTTAATTTTAAAATAAAAATTGAAATTTATCAAAAATCCATGGGTTTTGACAAAAACAGCTATCAAACCTTAATAAAAATTACAATTGTATTCATAAAAAAATTGTATGATCATTTTTATTTAATAAAAATTAATTTATTAATAATATTTTATTAAAATATTATTTAATTAAAAAATCTATTAATTCATCAAAATAGATTTCATAGTTGAATATTAACTAAAAAAGTACTATTTATGCTTTAAAAAATATTTACAAAGTAACAATACTAAAATGAATGAAAATTATTTATAAAAAATTAATTTAAATAATCATAGGGCTAGGGTCTTGTACATAACCACTTATAACACACACATAAGACTGAAGGGTAAGGTGTGCAGTGGAGACGGACTCTTGGGTTGGCTCAGCAAACAATGCTCGGGTGGTAATCTCTATTAACTTCCACTTCTCTCATAGTCAGTTCCGCTCAAGATTAACGTGTTCAAGCTCATATTCGGATTGGTCAAGAGTGAATCCCAATGACACCACCTCCTTTCTGAGCTCTAAAAAATGGGATTTGTACGGGGAAAGTCTAATGGATGAGGCCATCACTTCCTTTGTCTGAGTAAATTGGATTTTTTGAAGCCCTCTATTTATACTAATCATGTGATCACTATTCAACGGTTATATTAGCAACGGTCACAACTATTAATTGTATTTCAAAATCTAGAAACATAAAACCAATGAAGTTTACATTTTATATAACCATAATAAGACATTTAATTATATCAAGAGGATTTTTCATTAATGAATGTTTGGGTCATTACAATCACCCCCCTTAAGAAATTTCACCCTTGAGATTTGCTTTTACCATATTAAAATAGATGTCAGTAACTTTTCTTCATCACTTAATCTAATTCTCACGTCACTTCTTCAAACTTGTGGTTTCACCACAACACCTTGATGAGAGTCATTGTCTTATTTCATTGAACTTTTCCTCTAAGATCTAATATCTTCACCGGTTGCTCCTCATAAGAAATATCATCCTCTAACTGTACTACCTCTGAAAAGAGTACATGTGAAGGGTCTTGTATGTACTTCCTTAAGAGGGATATATGAAATAAATCATGTACTTTGGCTATGGTAGGTGGTAGTTCTAGTTGATAGGCCATAGCCCCAACACGATCAAGAATCTCAAAGGGGATGATATACCTAGGACTTAACTTCCCTTTCCTTCCAAACCTCATGACCTTATTCCACAGAGATATTCGTAGAAATACCATGTCTCTAACTTTAAACTCAAGGTCTCATCGATAGTTATCTGGATAACTCTTTTTTCAACTCTGGGCTGCCTTGATATGCTAATGAATGGTTTTCCCTTCTCCACCATTTCTTCGACCATTTCTAGCCCTAACAGCTTACGCTCAATGACTTCATCCCAACATGCTAGTGTTCTGCACCTCTTCCCATACAAGGCTTCATAAGGTGCCATTCAGATGCTCGAGTGGAAACTGTTATTATAGGAGAATTAAACAATATTAATATGTTGATACTATCCTCCTTTAAAGTCCATTGAACATGATCTTAACATATCCTCAAGTGTTTGGATAGTCCCCTCAGATTGGCCACCAGTTTAAGGATGATAAGTCATACTAAAGTTCAGCTCATTATCCAAATCATATTGAATACTCTTCCAAAACTTAGAGGTTAATCTTGGACCTCGATTAGATACAATCGATAGTGGTACCCCATGAATTCCTACCACTTCCCTCATATATATCTATGCCAGTTGATCCAATGATAAATCCTCCTGAATTTCAATGAAGTGTGCATAATTTTTAAGATGATCCACAACAAAATAGATTGAATTTTTTCCTTTGGATGTCTTTGGAAGTCCGGTGACAAAGTCAATGGTGATGTTCTCCCATTTCTATGCTGGTATGGGAAATGGTTGCATCATCCCCTTAGACTTCTTCCTCTCTGCATTAACTTTCTGACACATTAGGCACTTTGATGTATACTCATCAATATCATTCTTCTTATTATCCCACCACTAATGATCTCAGACATTTCAATACATATTTGTGTTTCCTAGGTTAACATAGAAATTGGAACTATGTGCATCATCCAAAAGTTCCCTCTTCAACTCTGGACATGAGGGAACACATAAGATTTTCCCAAATCTCACAATTCCTTCTTCATTAACATTGAACTTCGAGGATTTACCTTTCCTAATAGCTTTCACATTATTCTAAATTCTCACATCATTATTTTGAGCATCCTTTAACATTTATAAAACAGATGGTTGAGCAATCATTTGTGAAAGGATTGATGATGTTCCCTTATTTATGATTCCAATGTCTATATTCATCAAATCTAAGAAGATTGGATACTTCTCAATTCTCATCAATGATATAATCATTGGGTCATTTCTAATTTGAGAATCCTCCACCATGTTCACTATCCCAGGGTGGTAATGGATTGATCAACCAATTTCTTTGATCATCTCTAACTATATTCATTGGTGCATGTTCAACTCTTTCTGTGTGAATATATACTTGAGTATTTTTTGGTCCATATATATTTCACACTTCTCACCAAAGAGATAATGCCACCAAATTTTTAAAGTGAATATCACCATAGCGAAATCCAAATCATGTGTTGGATAATTCTGTTCATGAATTCTCAATTGCCTTGAAGAATAGGCAATGACTTTATTATTTTTCATCAATACACATCCCAGGACCTTCTTCGAAGCATCACTGAATACCACAAAACGTTATCCACTTGTGGGTAAAGTGAGAACATGCATAATGATAAGCCTCCTTTTCAACTCCTTGAATCTTTCTTCGCATTCATCACTCCAAGAAAACTTTACTCCCTTTCGAGTTAGCTTGGTAAGAGGGTTGGACAATCATGAAAAATTTCTCACAAATCGTCGATAATATTTGGATATCCCTAAGAAGCTACAGATATTTGTTACCTATTTTGGCCTCATTAATCCCACTATTGTAGTTATCTTGGAGGGATCTACAAATATCTCATTAATTATGATAATATGGCCTAATAATGATACCTCATTCAACCATAAATCACACTTGTTTTACTATTCACAGAGCTTCTCCTTTCGCAAGGTATCTTGTATAGTTCTTAGATGCTTCTCATGATCCTCCTTGGTTTTGGAGTTTATTATAATATCATCTATAAATAATACCACAAATTTTTGAGGTAATCTCTAAAGACTCTATTCATCAAGTCCATAAAGATTTCAGGAGCATTAGTGAGTCTGAAAGGCATTACTAGGAATTCATAGTGCTTGTATCTTGTATGAAAAGTAGTCTTGGGGATATCTTCTTTATATACCCTTACTTGATAATATCTCGACCGTAAATATACCTAAGATAAGTATTGTGCTTTACATAGCTGATAGAACAATTCATCAATTCGTGGGAGGGGAAAACTTGTTCTTTATTGTAATTTTGTTAAGCTCACGATAATCAATGCAAAGGTGCACTAACCCATCCTTCTTCTTAACGAAGAGAACTAGTTCACCCCATGGTGAATCCCTGGGGCATATAAACCCTTTATCTAGATTCTCTTGTTGTTGTTTCTTCATATCCTTGATCTCCACAACATCCATTTTATATGGATTCTTGGATATTGGCAATGACCGAGGTATAAGATCAATTCTGAATTCAACATCTCTTAGAGGAGGAAGACCAGGAAATTCCTCTGGAAACACTTCAGTGAATTCCCTCATAATAGGCTTGTCTTAAAGGATGGTTTCCTCCTTATACTCAGTAGTGATGGAAAAATATCACCCTTGCTACCTTGGAGGTTACTGGTTTCCTCTGAAAACCTTTGTCTTAGGGCACTTATTTGCAATATGCCTTGGTTCTTTGCATTTGAAGCAATGAACAATGCATTGAGAGTCGAACAGAGCTTTCCTCTCCTATATCGTAGTCGTGGGTTTTTCTTGTCAACATTTCTTGGGTAGGTTCCCTTCTCTTCAACACCAAAATTATTTCCCCATCCCATTCAGGAAATTTTAGGGGTGATTCTTTTCGCACCTTTGGCAAGTGGGGTGCTGGATTTTCTTAGCACCATTTGATTTATCCATCAGGCCGCCAGAATTGAAGTCCACCTTACACTTCTTATCCTCATGATACCCTTGAGGTTCGCTGATCTCCATTTCAACCATGAGGATACATCATACAATTTCCTCATAGTTGTTGAAGTCGCGGATTTCCAGGGCTTTCCGCAAGCTAGGATTCAGCCCACCAAAGAAGCAGTCAACCTTACATTCGGGGGTAACGACCACGCCAGAAGCGTATCATGAAATCCTTGTGAAGTTTTCGTCATACGCTCTGATAGATTCTTCATCTTTTTTCTTCAGGGCAAGGATGTCCCTTTCCATGTTAAGCTAGAGGGTACACGGAAAATATTTATTAAAAAACATCTTCCAGGAATCCTTCTATTCCAAAACCTTGATCTCCTCCTCAGGCTTTGTATTTTTTTATCAATGTCCACCATTGATATATTTCACACTCCATATGATAAGAAGCTAGAAGAACCTTATCTTTTTTGGAACATTGAAGGATGGAGAAGATATTTTCAATGGATTTGATCCATTGTTCGGTGATTGAGGGATCATATGATCCATTAAAAGTAAGAGGCCTTTGTCTCATGAAGCTCTCGATAGTGAATTGTTCTTTCTTGGGGGGGGGGGGGGGGTTGAACATTCCAATTTACACATTTTTCTATTTAATTATTTAGTTAATTGAGAGAGTATCGTGACAAAGCTTGTGATTCCCACTCCAATCAGATTGGTCATCTCATTAGCACAGTCATCACATTGATCTTCACATCTGTTGTTAGCTCGAGTCCTCCTATTACCAGCCATTGGCTGGAATAAAAGTAAAGTTAGGGGTAACACATAAAGGGTAATCCAAAAACATATGACTTATAAATATATTTTATTTCCTTAACTTATACATCTATAGGATTCAATCTATGTTATCCTTGATCTACTTTCTGACATATATTCTTAGGGGAATTTTTTTATTCCCTTAATAACAGTTCATGCTAATCTTCTTATTTTACCAATGCATATCCCCCAGTAGTGTCATAACCAAGAGTGCAACAAGTCCTGTTTTCATTTACCAGGATACCCTAGGTCGAGCTCGAAACTCCTTGTCGGGGTTTTCACCCCTAGGTACATCTGTGCCAGAGCCGCCTCTACCTGCTCGTATCCATACAGGGAAGTATTTTCTTGATAAACCACTTACTCAGTCCCCACCAAAACTTAGGGATGTTTTTATTATACTTAGTCTTGTCTGTAAGTATTCACTAGGGTTTTCTAATCCTAATACCAAAAATAACTAAACCTATCCTCTAATACCAACTATAACAACCCTATTATTTATTACATACTTAAACGTGATTTATTACATAAAACCTTCACTTGATACAACATAAAAGATCGAGAGGTCTAGTGTCTTTGGGGATTAGGGACATTATATAACAAATTAATGCATAGAAAATATCATCTTATTGAACACTTCTTTTGACCACTACATTCCCTCGTACTTAGCATTGCAAAGGATAACCTGAGGACATGCATAAGAAAAGGGTGGGCTATAAAGCCCATTAAGGGAATAAACATAGAATAACATGAGGAATATAATACATGTTAGAAAATAGCCATATAAATGGATCACAAGAGAAACATGAACATAAAGTCATGATAAAACATGATAATCATAACATGGAAATGCGGCAACAACACTTAACATGGAATTAGCATGAGACAAGGCTCATTACACATGGAGCATGAGTAATCCTTCATTTCATATGAAGCATGAGTAAACCCTAATTGCACTTGGATTAGCAAAATTCAACACTCATTTCACATGAATTATCATGTTACTATACTTTACCCAATGCATTGGAGGGCTATCAGGGCACACTATTCTTAAACATTTCATTTCATGGATAAGTGTGCCACATGGATCATACAACATAGAATAAATCATCATCATTTATTCCATGATAAAGGTATGTAGAATATATACATGAATCTTTATAATCAATAATTAAATGTGTATAAATTTGAATACCCTTGATGGAAGTTCAGGAGATATTGATGATGAAGGAAAAAATATTTAATTTCCTTCATGATAAATATATGGTATGTGTCACATATGGGATTGTCTCGAGGGAATGAGAATATTTTTTATTTATGGTAAAAGAGGAAATCGAGTGAAAATCTGCTGAGAAAAAAAGGATGATTTAAGTTAACCTGATGGAGAAAAATAATGATCTTATTAAGGATACATTAGTAATTTGATGTTTTAGATCTGAGGAATTTGGGTATTATGAAAACTAGTTCACTAATCCCATAGATTAAGATGAAAATTAAAATAAAAAACCTCCTAGACCATGGGATCAACGAAAATCATAATAAATAACTACTATTGAAGAGGATATTAATATTTAAGTTGTTAGAGGTACACATATTCATAACTCTAGATTTCAAGATGTCTTATGTTTTTTATTTTTTAACCAACAATTATATTTTGAAATAAAAATATATGGTGGTATAATTATTATATCCAATGTGTATAAATCTTATACAAATTTTTACGGGATTTAAAGTCATAAAATTATTATTATCCTTCCTTTATATAAATTTAATGTGATTTTAGAAATGTATTTTTTCTCTATTCTTAGAGGAAAAAAATATTTTTTGGAATAAGGAAATCACATTTCATATCAACCTATGATAATTTAAAAATGAAAGGATGACTATGAGATCTCATAGAAAATTAATTTTACTATAAGAATTATGATACCAAATCATACAGGATGCTTAACTCAAATGGTTATAAACAAAAACTATATTATGATATGTCTATTATAGAAGAATAGATGGGTTACTTATACTTATCCAACTTACTAAGGTCGTCACCTCTTTATAAATAAATCCCTAAGTCATGACTACCTAAATGTTTTTTAAAAGGTTGGGGCTGAAGCCTTAATTTATTATTAAATCAAAGATATATTTACATCTAGGTAGAGGGAGACCCTTTACATATCCAGAAGACCCAAGGCCAAGTGGCCTGAATATAAGGCTTGAATGCCCATTTTTTGGCCCAAAGGACCCCTTGGTGAACAGTACTGCTATAGTACCTGCGCTGCTACAGTTCCTGCTAGAATATCGTCATCGCTATAGTACCTTCGCCACTACAGTCCCTCCACCGCTACAGTGTTTCCCCTGCTACAGTGCTTTTACAATGTTGCTATAGTGTTTAGAAATTCTTCCTTTCCCATATTTGATCCTTGGTTTTTGGATGCCAAGAAGAAGCCTATACCACTTGGGTATAGGATCGTTGGCATTCATAACTACCTAAAAGAAATCCTTATATATTTATTAAGTGTGTAGTAATTAAAATTAGGAGGATTAAATTTATTTAATTTTGGAAAATATAATTCCCTAGGTTTTTAGGAAGAATATTCTTTCCATAACCAATATATTTATAATTCAATTTTTTTATTTTTTCAAAGGAATTGAAGTGGATTAATTAAAGAGTCATACAAGATAAAAATTAAATTAACAACATTATTCATTAAAACCAAAACATTACAATGAAATCACCTCAAAATAATTATTTCACACCATTTATTATTACTCACCATTGATTATTACATCCTTTAAAATTGCATCAATTAAAATGGGATAATAAAAAAACAGAATAAAACCATTAACGCTAAGACAACTCTTGGATTGTCTTCACCCATGAGGATCACCAATAGCTAAATAAAACCTATAATGAGGAATAAAATCATGAAATGAGAAATAATATTGTGCTATATAGGATAAAAAATATATAAATGAAAAAGTGTGACTTGAAAAGTGTGAATGAAATGATTGAGTTTGGTAAGGCTATATATAGAATAAAAATCTAGCCATAATAAAAATGGTTATCGAAAATATTGTTGTTGGAAATATGGTCGTTGTATGTACAAGTATCCAATAGGTATACTAAAGTTGTGTTATGTTAGTACTAAATTTAAATTATATAATTCAAGAATAATAAATAATTAAATAAAAACTAATATTATAATATTGTAAATATTTTTATTTATGAGTTACGTATTATTGTTAATATTAATAATATTAAAGTATGATATTATGTAATTATAAAATTCAAAAAATGGTATTAATATCAAAATATTATTAAAATTAAATTTTTATGAATATAAATTATTAATTTTAATGGTATTTGGTAAATATTATATAATATAAATGTATTATATTTAAAGAATTATTTTTCTAGTGTTTTTTATTTATCCTAATAAATCAAATTAAATTTTTTTAAAATTTTACATATAAACTAATATATTATCATTATAAAATTATAGACTAATAAGAAATAATATTAAGAACACTTAATTTTTAAAAAAATCGTTTCATTTTTCAATAAAAGCAGTTTTTCTTTATATATTTTATTTTTATTTAAAAGATAATTTTATATAAGTTATAAATTTGATTTTAAAAATTATCTTTATTTTTTTATTAAGAATGTAAATATTATCTAAGGATTCATTTTTGTGATTTTTTTGGAATAATTTATTTTTAGGTGTATAGTGAAATGCCCCTTATTTTGTTAATACAATCACTTTGATGAAATTAACATTATAAAATAATTACTTAAAAGTTTTTAAAGCTTTTTTAAATAAATATATATTTATTTAAAAATACTATGTTGAATTTAAAATACATATGTTTTATATTTTGGAAATTTAAGTAATATTTTACTCCAAAAAGCTCTTTCTTCACTTATATTAAAATTTAGTTTTCACCATGTGTAGAAATTAAATATAAAAGAATAGATTTTATATTTTATATTAAAATTATAATATTATATAATAATTTATATTTCATTTTTATTCATATAATTAGGATTACTAATATTAATGTTAAGGACCATGATAATGGTGAACGGGTTATTTTAACACAATTGTTTTAGTAATGTTCTGAAATTTTTATTTAATAAATTAAATTGATATATTATATATAATATCTTTTATATGGTGTTTACACGTGTAAAAATATATATTATCACTCATTTAATTGGTAATTAATGTTATATATGATTTGGAACACTTAATGGTTAAAATATATTTTTCCAAAAAAATGGATTGTCTATATATTACATGTTTTAATTTAAAAGAAACTTTTTTATTATTTATAAACTATATTTGATTAAAAATTGGATATATTTTGGTTAAAAAAAATCTTGATTTTTTAATAGGGGTGATTTTATATTTTTATTAAAACAAATATTACTTTTTTAAAATTAGTTACCCAGGTAAAAAACAAAAACCATGAAATTTAAATCATAATGTTAAATGACATGAAACATGTTTAAAACATACATTAAAATGGGTGGTAGAGGATTTATCAACCTTATATAACCCATAATTTCCTTATTTCCCACTTTTGGGTCTATTTACTGTTTAATAGTATCATGTTATCGTTGATATGAAATGACTATTTACAAAAATACTATTTTTCCTCCCTTATAAAATGGTATCACTTCCACACTCTCAAGGATCCATATTCCCATCAAAATTTCCCTAAAACCCCACCCAATGTTACTCTTTTATAATTACCTTGAATTTTATTAATCCCCTATTCTCTATAAGTTGTCCTAATTACTTTAATTCTATGGTATTTATCAAGAGGAAGTCCAATATATCAACGTAATTATTACTTACATATTACCTTTTATTATAAATATTTATCTTCAAAACCTGCTACAAAACATCATAATATAATTACATTGGTATAATTCATATACTTAATTTTTATTATATTAATTTAATGAACATTATTTTATCCTTTCCGTCCATATATAAAAACAAAAGAACCTTACTTATGTGTTGTACGAACTACCACCTCCTTGAAGTAATGTTATATATTTTTCATCCTAATTTTAATTCTTTATCCAAACCACTTAAAATTTGATTCACCAAATAAAAAACATATAAAAATATAATCATTACTATACTATAATTATATTATACACTTACTTAAACATACCCTCCTAGAAATATATAGCTTGTTCATGTTTTGGTTGTCTTAAGCACCTACTTCAATAATCTTTTAGAACTCTATCATATAATATTATAATAACTTAAATAATAATAATAATATAATTTAATTTGAAGATAATGATTCATTTATAGTTCTAGAAATGTTATATTGATAATTTAACTTAATATAAAAATATCATCTTTCATCTTTAAAATTACCAAAATACGTCGACGTTGATTAAATTTTCACAAAAACTTTAGAAAAAAACTATATAAAAAATAAATAGAATATGATAATAGTCCATTTTAAATAAAACATGGAATAATTATTTTCCTAATAATGAATCTAATAAATTTAATTTTATTATTCCAGAATTTGGATGTGTTGGTGGAATGAATCGGTAACAATGTGAGGGTTTATTATCTCAAATTTTCACCCCTTGAGACATACTGTTATTATAAACCATGATTTATTTAGAATTATGTATCTAATATATAATGAATTTATAAAACCATATTCCTTTAATTCATTTATTTTTAATAGGAAAATAATATTATCTCTATAAATGACTTTTGATTCAAAAGAAAACAATTTTGTAATGATTTTTTTGTTTACTCAATTCCCTCTATTAAGTTATAATGCTTCCTCTTGAAGTTATTTTTTAAAATATTGGTTTATTATAATTTAATAGTATATTTAATTTCAAATTAACATTCTATTTGGTATAAAATCACATTTTAATTCAAATATTTTACCTTGATAATATTTCATTCCCAATATGTATATTGTTTTTTATATTAATTCTCATAGTATTTTATAACTATTTCCCCTCATTGTACATAATTTCTTTTCCCTGCAATATAATAATTCATAATTGGAAACATAATTATGCTTTATCTCATGTAAACTCTATATTTTTCTTCTCCACGTTTAAAAATAATTTTTTGGTATAGTTTTTAAGATTTCAGTTTTCAACAAATATATTTCAAAACATTAAAAAGTTTCTTCATCCTTTAAAATAAAATGTGTTATCTCCACCCCCCCCCCCCCAACCCCCATTATAATTATATTGATAATGTTTATGTATTTTCTACGATCTATTATTGAGTTTTATTTTTCAAAATTAAATTTTTTATGAATTTTTCACTAAAAAATTTTGAAAATAACTTTTAAAAGTGACTTGTAAATTTTCCTTTCTAGGAATGTATTATAAAATATGTTTTTCATGTTTTTCATGTGAAAAAAAATTTATAATTCCATTTTAATTTTATATGTCACTTTGACTCTATGTTTTCTTGGTTTCAAAAAGGAATTATTTTTATAATATTTTTATAATATATTTATTTAAAAATTCATTCTAAAGATCAAAGATTTTCTAATTTACAAATTTATTTTTCAAAAAAAAAATTATCTTTGTCATTATTCTTTGACATACTTTTTTCTTAATCAAGGATATTATTAAAATGATACCATCTACCTTATTCCTCTATATTTCTTATTAAATATTCTTTTTTTCATAGAAATGATAAATAACTACCTATGTATTTCTTAGTTAATGAATTTTTATAAGCCTAATGTTTCTTCGAATGTAATTACTCTATTAATACCATGTTTCCTAATTATTTAAATAAATAGATTTCACCTAGATTTCATACATCAATTTATTAGTGAAATTATTGACCGAAGTATATACCCTTTATCTCTATGGTGTAAATACCATATTATTTAATGAATGGTATCTTCCTAGAATGATATTAGATACCCATTTATATTCCATTAGTTTATCATGATATGACTATTGATGGAATAGTGAATGTTCTCCTTTAATGAATCCATTTTAAAGGGATATAAAACCCATTATATTTCAATGGTTTCATCATGATATGACAATGATTGATTTTATATGGCACACATATGTATGTATAATGATGGTTGGGGCCCTATATCACCCTACAATGCATTTTTTTAATGTTTTATATCTCAGGAGATAATATTGTGTGAGAATTATTGTATTTTATCACAAACTAAATGGTAAGCCTTCTTAGATATACTGAAAGACTAAAGGGTGGGCCTTATTGTATATTCTCATCGACTAAAGCAAGGTCTTTATTGTATATGCTCATAATATTTTGATACCCTATTCCTTTTTTTGTTCCATGTTCTTATGGTTATTATTATTATAATGTTATGTTCTCATGGACTATGTTTATTAATTCAAGTTTCCAAAATATATTAATTAATGTATTATGTTATTCTATGTCATATTTTATGACTCATGTTTTATTATCTAAGATTGATTGTCTATGATTTTCTTACATTTCTTGATTATACCTATATTCTCATCTTATACTCACTTATGATATATATTTGTTATCTCTTATGTTTACCCTTACTAATAATATGATATCATTAATTTAATATTTTTTTATTCCCCAAGTTAAAAAGATTATTATAGATTATGAAAATTATATAAGGGAGTTTAGTGTGGCTCAATTATAAAGAAATGTTCTCAAGTATTGTAGAATATTTTTCTTATGAATCTACTGGTAAAATACACTAAACATAAAATTCTTGGGATTGTGACATTATTTTTTAAAATTTAATGTTTATCTTATAAAAATTATGAAAAATAAAGACATGTTTATCTTGAGTTATTATAGACCTACACCTCACATTTTAACATCATTCATTAATAAATTGTATTTATAATTTAATTTCTTATAGTGAGCTAAAATTTCATATATTTTAATAGTATTTTATGGGTAAAAATTCCTTACAGATAGTATTATAGAGGCATGAATTTTTAGGTTGTTCCACCAGGACCCTAACCATGCAGTTTTATTTTGTATGATGAGGATAGTAAGTTATGTAGTTTATATTCGTGTAGTAAGAACTTTAGAACGGACATGAAATTATTTAAAGTATTTCCAAATAAATATTTCATTGGTGGCTATTGTTATGTGTTCTCCATCCATTATGACCAAGAAATAAACTCTATTGGGGTAAAACTTTTGTATAAGATAAGTTCCTTCACACTTTGGTTCCATCATTGGGGGTTTCTTCCCTAGTATCATTATACATCCTAAAAGTAATACCATCTATCCATAGAGCAATGAATATAGGTGGAATTTCTTATTGAAATCTCTTGAAAAACATTTCCGATAAATTTATAAATTATAAAATGTGAAATAATTTCTCATCAAGTAATTACAACTCATCTATCTATTTTTGATACTACTCATCTTTAGAAGAATGATTATATATGGATATTTAGTTTGAAGTAAATTGGACTTATATGGGCAGGACTATATTTATATCGTATAAAATAAAATATGGTTTTTTTTTGTTTGGATGTATGGGTTATAGTTTTAAAATCCCATGGGGAATGTAGGAGTTTTCCATGACATGATTTCTTATCTTCATCCACCATCTTCTAGAGTATATTAGATAGAGACAAGTTAAAAGCCAAAATTTTTACACTTTTTACTACATAGTTGTGGGATAAGTTATTAAATTTAATTATATATTGCTGATATATCCTTTTATACTCAAAATTGAAGAATTTGGTTCCATTTTCCATTAATATTTTGTGAGGGACACAAAAAATGGTAATGATATTTGACTTCAAGAAGTTAATGATAGCCTTTCTCCAACATAATTGAGGGATAAAACCCCATACCACTTAGAAAATAAATCAATTGGAGTAATGATATAGTTAAAATATCATACTATAGCTATGGGATACGGCCCAATGATAACTATTCCTCAAAGAAAAAATGACCAATATTATTTAGCAGTACGTAGAAACTCTAGGGGTTAACAAATAAAATTGGTTCGTATCTAGTAAGATCATTCATGTACGTGTAGAATACTTCCATCATGAAGATATGTGACTCTATTTTCATCACCACACCACATGGATGATATATATAAATATATATAAGGAAATAATATTTTATATATGGTCTTATGATCTTTCTGTACAGAAAAAATTGTACTTAACTTCTTTAAATGATGATCATTGAAAAATGGAAACATTACTCTTGCATACATATGGCCTACCATCTCCATGATTGTAATGTAGTTCAATTTTCATTACCATAATTCATGAATGGTTTTAAAAGTATTATTTTTATATAAATATGATACATATTTCATGATTATTATTATATAGAAGTATAAACCTACCAAATTCATTTTTGGCACAAAATCCAAATATCATCAGAACATCCAATGTAAACTTAGTTAATTAGGTAATCATATATAATATGATAATAAGTTAAATAAAATTAAAAATAAACTTTAAAAATTTTATTAAGAAAATAAATAATTATCATAAGTTTATTATTAAATAATATAAAGAATGTACATGATCAGTCAGAATCAAGGTAAGGGTTTCTTATCTCACTTTCACATTCATGATACATCTGCCATATTCACCACTTATTTATTTTATATGGTGTTTATACTTCCCTTTTTGTATTTTATGTAACACCCCATGATTCATCACATAAATTTAATATTTAATGCATGAAAAACTAAGTCTCTACAAAACAACACTTTCTTATAACCTAGCTAGTAAACATAATTTTGCTACCTCTATGATTTGGTTACAGTTCATGGAACCATTTTATGGTTTATAAATACTATAAAATATTTATTATAACCCAATAAATATTCATCAACCAGTATATATACATCATATTAAATTATATGACAAAACTAGTTCATAATAATCAAAATACAGATAAAATAATCTAAGTGATTGTCATTAATATTTGGTCTAATGATTCATTCTTATTCCATGTAACCAAAGGATATAAATTACCATTAACACATATTTATGTTCATAAATAAAATTAAAATTAAAATCTGGATATTTAAATCTTTTACACACGATCTCTATTACATTAAAACAAGTGAACCAATTATGAAAATCCAGAAAACGAACACTCTGGAATGACGGAATTTAATATTATAACGTATAAATATGGAAATAATTGAACTAAAAAATTATTATAAAATAAATAAATGCCTAATAGGTTCTTAATTAAGTTATTAATGAGTCCAATTACATATTCCATGACTATAAGGATAAGATAGAACTTTCAGACTTAAGGTAAGGGTTTTCTACCTGAACCTTTATTTTTCATTCGGGTTACTCTTATTCTCTACATACCTCAATTAAATTATTATTTATTCATATTTAATTCTCATATATTATGTACTAATGTTCTATATATGTTTAAAAACCATAATAATAATTTCATTTATGTATAGGTATATGTTTTAAAATGTTCTTTAAAAAATCCTTCCCAAAATACAAGCCCAATCCAAGAGAATTTCACAAATTTTTACCTATTTTCAACGGCACTCTATAATATATATTTTGAAACAATTATCTTTATAAAATCTCTAATTTTATTATTAAAATACTATATTAATTCACTTCCAGTTTTATACAAATATTTTCCAAAAGAACTCTTCTTTTCAAAGTAAAAGAGTAATTAATCAAGAATTACTCAATGGTTTTATAAGAGTATGTTCATATATTTAACCACTCTTGTTGATTATTATGTATTATTGGGATTAATATTTTATGATATAATATACCATATTTAATTTAATGGTTTATTATTATTTTGAATATGTAATTTCTATCTTAAAACCATTCACCAATTTACTCTGAATGGTTAGTATTTATGCTTAATATTTGGGGAAAGTTATTTATATCTAATATATTAGTTTCAATATAAATGTATATGTTGTTTATGTTTATCCCCATTCATATTATTAATGAATTGGACATATTAAGTGTATATTGGGTCACTTTATATCCCCTTAGTGTACTGGTAGGTCTCATTAGGCAAACTACGGTCTTAGCATAAGGCCTTGACAAAAATAGTATGTATGGTCCTGGAATGAGGACTTGACAGTATGGTTATGATGCCCCACATTATTCATTCCATAATTATTAAAATAATATTGATGGTTCATTTGTTTATTTGACTAGTATAATACCCACAATTATGTTTTAGTATGGCATTATTTATTTGGCTCTTATTCCTAAAATAATGTGTTCATGTTTATTGTTAAAGTCATGTGTTTTTTATTACTAAACATTCCTAATGTTTATGTTTATGATATATTACACTGTATTGCTTACCCTAAATGAGCGTTTGACCTCACCCCTTTCTTATGTTTCATTTTCTTAGGATATGAAGATTTTTATTATGAAAGGCATGTAGAAATAACCTAGAAGTTAAGGATGTTTTTGAATGAATTTATATGTTGTTTTTTGTTTCATGTTATAATTCTAAACTTATGTATATATCTTGTTTCCAATGAAACTAAACTACTTAGTCTATTAGGATTTATATTCTTTGTTTAGATGCCAATTTAATAAAATAAGGCACCTACTCTTGGAAACTGGGGTCAGTTCCTTACATGTTATATCATGAATTCATTTATCTTAGTGGAATTTAATGTTTCATTTATTGATATTTCATTCATGGTGATTATGATACAAAAATTACCAAAGTGTAAAGAGTTCATTTCACAATATCACAATTATTAGGGATTATTTTTTTCTCCCTTTTAGAATTATTTGATATTTCTATCTTAAAATTTTTTTATTTTCTTTTTATATGGTTATTAATTAAATTTTTGAAGTAATAGTTCAAAATTTTCCTCTATTTTTTACTTAAAATTATTAATAAAATGTTTTTAGGAAAATCCAACTTTATTTCCCATTTCGATCAAGAATAATTTTTCTTCCAAAACAATGTTTTTTGAAAGTGTTTTTAAAACATTATTAAAATTATCCAAATTATTTATTAAAAAAATTACCCTCGTTTTAATTTTTACAAAAAAGATTGAAAGGAATCTTCTTTTCTTTTTCCAAACAAGGAAATTTTATAACATTTTTACTGTGCAAAATGAATGTTATTTTTAACTTATATGGAATACAAAAAATTACCCACCCTCATGAATTCCATTTCTTTAATAATTACTTTGAAATTTTATAAGGAATTTTTAAAGGAATTTTTTTCCTAATATTCTGTAAATTATTAGTTTTGAAATTGATTTTCAAAGAAAATAATTTTCACAATATTTTATGAATATTCAAGATTAAAATAGAAAGGGTGATTTTCTAAGAAAGGTTATTTATTAACAGAATGTTCTATGTGATCTTCCTAAAAAAATTTCCATATTATAATAAATACTTTTATATTACCTTTTCTTTTATGGGTATATACTATGATGACATCAAACTTAATATTTCACTAGATGGTTTATGACCATTTTGTCTAGAGATATACAATGTTGGCATCATTCAATTTACTTTGGATGGATTATTATTATGTTTATTATTTAAGAATATTATTTATGCTTCATATGATAGTTTAAATACGAATTTTTATATGAATTATGTTTCATGCATTTCATATGAGGAATTCATTGGACAAAGTAAGTGATGGGTGAGACCTGCTATATCCCCTAGATTCATTGGTAGTTCTCATGAGAAAAACTAGATTCGGTTTTGGTTGAGGCCTTACCCATTTATATAAATGTGTTGGAATAAGGCCTCAATAGTATTAGATGTCTTGGCACAAGGCCTCAGCATTATGTTTTAGATTTTAATCATTTTTCATTCTGTCATTAAGAATTCAGTTTATGATATTCCATGTGATTATTTAATTAGATTGAATATACATGGTTAATTTTCATTATCATGTGATTATTTATATTTAATTACTTGATCATAATTTATTCCTACCATATTATGATCAATTTATTTGTTAAATGGAATGTGTTTTTTATTTACATTTCTATATTAATTATGACCTAATTATTAATAACTTCCAATGTATGATTTCCCTTACAATGCATATGATATCACCCCTTTATTATGTTTTATTATCCTTATGATATGAGGAAGTGTTTTTTAATTTATATTTAGGGATACACTATGAGAATAATGTATCTCTCAAAGAAAATTCTTTGTGTATTTTATGTTTTAAAATGTAATGTGAATTTCAAGTATGTATCAATTTTACCAACCCAAATAAAATATTCATTAATTTGAGATGTGATTACTTTTATCTTATTACAATGTAATAATTTTGACACCAACTCTAGGCTACCGGGGTCAAGGTCTCTATATTTAGTATCAGAGGAAGTTTAGTAGAAACCTTTAGAACTAGATTTACGAAAACATTGATTAAGGAACATATCCCTATGGTATAAATTGAGGGTATGTATATAAGAATATTCTAATGTTTTGGTAAGGAATATATTATTTTTTTTTACTAAAAAATATTTCCCTGTCTATATACTAAAATTTGATAAGGTTTTGGTATAGATGTACCTAGGGGTAATATCTTTGAAAAAGGTGCATTGTAATTGACCCAATTGTCACTTGGTTCATGAAAATGATCCTTACTATGCTCTTGGAGGATATGTTTAGGATAATTCATATTTTCTTTACAACCCATTATTAGTTATTTGGAAATCAACATACCTAGAAGGAAACCATTTTTATTATAATGATATTATATATGCATAAAATTTTCAAGTTATGTTATGTTTTTCACTATTTTAGTGATTATACATTATGTTTCATAATGTTATAATATAATATACTATATTATATTATTTATAAATGGTACCTAATTGATGGTATTGGAACCATATCAATCTATGTTCCCCATGTATGGATATTTTCCCCAATAAAGATAATGAAGCTGGAGCTAGAGCTAGAGCTATAACTAATCAAATTGTAGCCATATTGTGGCATATAACTCAGGTTATGAGTACTAAAATTTCCCATATGGAAAATCCTATTAGTCCATTATGAGGTGTAATGATGTTAGACATCTTTATGAATTAAAAACCTCTATCATTCAATGGAAATGAAAGTCTATTTTTAGCTGAGTAATGGATAATTTCCTTAGATAAGATTTTTCTAACACTAGGAAGTAGTGATTGGGAGAAAGTTATTATATAATTTTATTATCTCTCAATATAAATTGATCAATAATGGTTATTAATTAAAAACACTAAGGATGAGGAGGGAATTTAAATCATGAATTATAGTGATTTCAAGGTAGTCTTCTTGGGAAAATATTTTCCTCATGAGCAAAGAGAGGATATAAAAATACAGTTTTTGAGTCTAATATAGAAAGAAGAGGAAAATGTTTCTAAGTACAAACCTAACCTTAAATTTTTACCAAGTAATGTTTTATATTTGTTATGTAATCCAAAAAGAAAGATTGACTATTTATTTTATGGGTTTAATCCAATCCTACAAATAGAACTATTCTCTCTAACTTTCTCATCATACGAGGATAGAGTATCATGTACTATCAAGACAAAGAATGGTCTCTTTAGGTATTAATAATTTTAAGGGAATAAATAGTTTAAGAGGACGGTAGAGAAAAATATGGATAAAAATATTAATGGAAATAATTATTTTCCAACATGTGATACTTGTGAAAGGAAAAACATTGTTACATTCTTAAAATAAAAATGATTTTACTTCAGGTGTGGGGAAAAAGACCACTATTCTCATCATTTTAAGGAAAATAAAGAATCTACCAATTTAAAATTCTTCCACTATAAGTATATGGGGGAACTATGAAAATTAATTCCTGAATATTCAATGGAATATACTACAAAATAAGATAAGGTATCAAGGTCAATATTATGTTATTGATATAGTCCAAGTGAAATGATTGTTCTGCTTTTGTATTTGGATACAAGAAATATACTGTAAAAGTATTTTATTAATGAAATTTTAATTATAAGAATCATGAAGCATGGAATGATTTTATTTTAGTTCTATTTCTTAAAGGATTTTAGAGAATATGTTTAATGAAATCAATAAGAAAGAAAAGTGATTCAGGGAAAATTTGAACCTATTAGAAAACACATGATTGAGGGAGGATAACACTTAATATGTGACCTATGATTATATAATAATGATAAAGAGGTTTTTATAAAGTTACATACAACCTTTAAGGTTTATCTAATATTTTACTTTGAGGTAATTATGCTCTATTACAATTTGGTAAACTTGTTAGGATTATATTAATATGATTTTAGAAAAGGAAATCCCACATGTTGGGTCACAACCCATAACATTTGGAAAGTCCATGGGGATTAAACCCATAACTAAAGGACAATAAGGTTTTAGAGCCTACTACTAGGCTATATGATAATATGCTTAATATGTCATTATTTTTAGTTAAATTATTGAAATATAAATATTAATTTTGAAATAGTTGTGTTTCTATTGATTTTTAGAGATTAATTTATTCTATTAGATAACTTGTGATAATCATATTGGTTTGAAAAAATATTTATAAATATATTGAAAGAGTTTTCACTCTTTTATGGATATTATGATTCAATAAAAGTGAATTTAAGTGCTTTATAAATAAAAAATTCACATTTGATATTCATTTATTATTATAAGAGATGAAGTAGGAATTGATCAAACAATATCTAATGTATGAAATTATACCAATATAAAGATATCATGTCACTATATTTTATTATTTTCTTAGTCTAGATGGTAAAGGGATTCCTCAAATCTAGGGAAGGATCTTAAAATGAAAATTTTCTCCTACTAAATTCATTTATGATTAATCAAATAGTCCCTTAACCCATCATAAATTTATGGTTTTTTTCATTAACCTTCTCTAGATAACACACTTTATTATGATCAATGATCTCTATCACTCTTTATTAACTGTTAGGTTTTAGTATTATCTTCTATGTCCTTGTTTTCATTTCCCAGCAATGTTCTCCTACATAGAACCCTATTAAATTTTTATTCAAGAGGACATTTTTTCCTTTCTCTATTACTAAGAGAAATTTTAATTAACCCTATTATGATGTGGGTTTTTCAATAATGGTACTTTTGAATTCCAAACACCAGATTAGAGAGATCAAGTTTAAATTATGAGAATTAAATTTATTTAAGGTTGGGAAAATGTAACACCCCAATATTTTAAAAGAATGATTTTATTTTGATATTTTATGTGATAAAAAACTCAAATCTTAAACAACCCCTGAAATATATTTCTTTAAATTTAATCTCATCAATAGTATGTGAAACATTCAACCTTGAGTCGAAATAAACCATAATATAGTATCCTGTTATAACCCAACAGTTAATCCGGTGGGTATTAATAGGACTAAATAAATTCCAAAAAATTTATATTTTACACACATACATTTTTTATCTATTGAATATAAATAAAAATACGAAGCATTTGTAAGGAAAAAATATGTTTTCTGAGAAAATGTAATTTTTCTAAAAATCGGTTTAGTTATGATTCACACATGTAATTTAAAATTAATTTTTAATAATTTTATTAAAATTATCTTAAAAAATGAACTTTATTTTAGAAATTATAATATCAAAATTATATTATTTTAATTTTTTCATATTCTTCTAAAATGTTTCATTTTCTAATAAATAGTAAAAAATATTGAATTTTAATTGAAAACTGTATTTTTGTTTAAATTATTAATAAAGTTAGATTATATTTTTAAATGGTTTCCATGTAAAATTAGTCAAATTATATATCTATTAATCCAATTTTGTACATTGGAATAATTTTTATATTTAATTTTGAAATAAAAACTTTTTAATCTTTCGAAGATTTTCTCTTTCAAAACCCACTTTCTCCCACATCAGTGGGATTAATTTTAAATTAAATTTTGAACATTATATTAATGAAATTTTGAAAAATGGATTAAATATTTGGAATAAAAATAATTTATATTATCTAATAATTTCAAATTAATTTTTTACCAAAATGAATAGTGAAAACAATAAAAATTAATTATCGTCGTTAAGGTAAACTGGGTTTATCCAGGGTTAACCTAAAAATGATAAGGGTTAAAATGGCCTAAAAAGATATGTATAATCATTTTTATTGACATATTTATACATTATACTTCATAATTCTTGTGAATACTCTATTTTTTACCCTTTTGATATGTGAAAACATGGTTACACCTTTTTATTTTCAAGAATTACAAATTTATCACTCACCTCACTTACAAAATTCCACCCCCTCTATTATCTTATTCAAAACATAAAAACATTTTGGTTCCGAAAATAAATACCCAAATAAATTACCAACATCCATATACTCATCCAAGAAACCTTTTTGGGTCAAAAATACAATCTAGTAATACTTTAGGTATGGTCCTAAAGAGGTTGTCTGGGAAGAGGTAAAATTCCTAACTATGTGTTTTTATTTTATTTCTTCTTCCACCTGCTTAAAATATAAATCATTTATGAATATATAATAAGAAAATTATCTTAAAAATATTGATAATTTATTATTTTAATTGCTTGACATATATCAATCTCCTCTTACCTCAAATGGGAAATGATAATGTCACTCATGTGTATGGAAGACAACCACCTCATGAACCGATGTGACACATTTTCAATAAAAACCTCTCATTGTTGGTTATTATGATGGATATAAAGTATATATATTATATTTTTGAAATAATGCTACATTTTTTTTATTATATCATATATAAAATTTTTATGTTACATTGGTTTTGGGATATGATAGTGTCACTCGTGTGTACAGCGGACAGCCGCCTCACATAGTGATGTGATTCGTCTTTCAATAATGCTTTACATAGATGGTGATAAGAACTTATTTAATGATTATATGATATATAAATGATATAATTATTATATTAATTAAATATATATCATTATAAAAATATAATATATCATTTTCTTTATTAACTTTTCACTCACTAAAAGATGATAACATCGTTCAGGTACATGTGGACTACCTCCTTCATGAAGTGATGAAACTCTATTTTCATCACAAAAACACATTGATGTTATATATTTAATTATATTTAATGAAATAATATTTTATATATGATATTACTATAATTCTATAAATATAAAATATTACTTAACTTCTTTTCATAATGATCATTAAAAAATGGAAACGTTTCTCATGCGTATGTACGACCTGTCGTCTTCATCATTGCAATGAAGTTCATTTTTAATAATAATAATTCCTTATTAGTTTTAAAAATATAATTTATGTATAAATATGATAATTATTTAATTATTATTATTCTGTATGTAGTTAAATAATGACATCTTTAACTATAGTCAACCTACAAAATTCATTGTGGACACATAAGCATAATATCATTGATACATTCAACCTAAACTTAATTGATTAGGTGATCATATATAAAATGATAATAAATTAAATAAAAGTAATAAAAAACATGAAAAGGTTTACTAATAAAGTAACTAATTAATATAATTTTATTATTTATAAGGATAAATAATGTACTTGACAATTCAGACTCAAGGTAAGGGTTTCTCATATCACTTTTGTTGGTCGAAGAGTGATGGCAAGAGGGGGGGTGAATTGCCTTTTAAAAATTAATTAACAATTTAAAAACAATTTATAAATGCAGCGGAAATAAAAAGAGGCAAGACACAATTTGATAACGGACTTCGGCTTAAACCAAAGCCTACGTCTCCGCTCCCAACTCAACCGTTGAGAGATTTACTTCAGCTTGCTTTTTAATGGTTGTAGCAAGAAACCCACTAGCCGTTTTAAGGTAGGATAGATCACCTTCGTACAGCTTGCTTTTTTATTATGGTTGTAGCAAGAAACCCAAAATGAAAGTGAGGAAGAAAAGGATGGTTTTTTTTAATACAAACCCAATGAAGAACTAAACAATTGAAATAAATAAATTACAACAAACTTGAGGAAGCCTTGAGCGCCAAGAGTGTGAGAGTAGTTGATGTAGAGGCATCCCAAGCTTCAAGGATGGAGGTGGATCACAAGTAGCCTTTGAGATTTGTCGTTAGAGCTTCAAGGGATAAAAATATCATTCCAATGTTTCGGTGATGTTCCCGACATCCATCCTCGTCTATTTATAGGAGAAATATCCCCAAATACTTCAATATGGCCGTTGGAGGGATTTCGGAGCCGTTGGGGGTCAAGTGGACAAGTCTGGTCAAGGCCCAATGGCTAGTTTGACTTTGCTTACCGGCTGACCAGTGCTTGGCCACCGGCTGGCCGGTGCTTCAGATAGAAGGCATAGCTTTCTGTCTGGGGCTCCACCGGCTGGCCGGTGGTCCAGACACCGGTTGGCCGGTGGCACCTGGTAGTAGGCAAGGCCTACTGTCTGGTTCCACCGGCTGGCCGGTGGTCAGGCACCGGCTGACCGGTGGCACCTGGCAGAGAGCTTTGCTTCTGCCAGAGACCATCGGCTGGTCGGTGGTAATCCACTGGTTGGCCGGTGGACTCAGAGAGTCCTTTTTCCAGTCTTCTTGGGCCAACTCTTTGGCAACCTTTTTCCTATCATCAAACAAACTTGAAAACAAGTTAGAACACGATGAAAGTGATTGTGATCATTAAAATACAAGAGAGAGGGGTACAAAAACTTTTACTTTTGTAAGATATATTCTATACTCACCACTTATTTCATTTATGTGGTGTATATATTTCTATTTTTTATTTAATATCAAGAATTAATTTATCTTCATTATATTTAATGTTTAATTTATAGTTATTTAATTCTTGGGTTTTATGATACAAGATTTACCAAAACGGTACAGATAAATTTCACTGTCTCATCATTATTCTGGAATGTTCTTATTTAAGTCTCCATTAGGGGAATTATTTGATATTTATATGTTAAAATAAATATATTTTATTATCATCTAGTTATTCATGAACTTGTTAAATTAATACTACTATTTTTTCTCTCTTTAGTTTTTAAAATTATTAGTAAATTTTAATAAGAAAATCTGACTTTATTTCTCCATTTGATCAATAATCCTTTATCTAGAAATACCATGTTTTGTAAAATTATTTTCAAAATGTTTTAAAATTACACAAATTATTTATCAAAAATATTTATATCCATGTTTTAAGTTTTTCAATACGTTTTGGAAGTATCTTCTTATCATTTTCTAAATACGTTACTTTTTTAATCTTTTTACATAACAAATGGAATGTTCTTTTTAACTTGTACAGCATGTGCACAATTACCCATTACTATGACAATCATTTCTTTAAAGATTCATTTTCAAGTTTATAAGGCCCTTTATAAATAATTTTTTTCCAAATATTCTACAAATTATTTTTTTTAAAAATTTAATTCCAAATAAAAGTATTTGGACAATATTTTATGATTTTTTTAGTTTAAAATAAAGAGGGTGAATTTAAATGAAAGGTTATTTTCCTCAAGTAATGTTATAAGTGGTATTTTAAAATAATTTTACATATATTAAGGCATCCTTTTATCTTTATTATTCCTAAATGTGGATATACTCTAATGATACCATTCTTATTATTTCTTTGGATGGTTTATGATCTATTTGATTGGGGATATACTATGTTGATATCATTCACATTACTCTTGATGGTTTATTATTATGTTTATTGACTGGGGAAAATATTTAAATCTCATATGATAGTTTAAATAAAAACAATTATGTGTATTATGTTCCATAACTTTCATATGAGAAATACATTGGACTCAGTAAGTGATGGGTGAGGTCTGTTATAGCCCATCGATGTATCGGTAAGTCTCATGAGACAAAATAGATTGGGTTTTGGGTGAGGCATTACACATTTATATAGATTTGTTAGAGTAAGGACTATAAAATATTAAATATCTTGTAATAAGGACTCAATGGTATGTTCTAAATGGACTATATTATGCAATACATCATTATGAATTTAGTTATTGATATTCCATATGATTATTCGATTATTTAGAATATTCATGGTAAAGTTTCATGCCCATATGAATATTTATATGTAATTATTTGATGATAATTTATTCCTTTCGTATTATGTGAAAGTTATTGATTAATTTTAATTTGTTAAATTTATTTAACTTTTCCTATTTATCATACCTTATTCATACATAGATTTCAGTGTATGCTTACCCTTACTAAGCATTTGATCCAACCCATTTCTTATGTTTTATTTCCCCCAAAATATAAGGAAGTTTTTTTTGATTGATATATTGGGATACACTTCTAGTAATAATGGAATTATCAAATAAATTATTTGTGTATTTCATGTCTTAAAATATAATGTGAATTTTAATTATTTATCTAGTTTACCAAGACTACTAAATTGTTCAGTCTTTTAGGATGTGATTCATTATATCTTATGTGAATGTAATGTAGCAGACACTAGATCTGGGATATTGGGTTTTGGGTTGCTGTAGTTGGTATCAGAGGAAGTTTAGTAGAAACCTTGGGAACTAGATTTAGGAAAACATAGATTACGCAACAAAACCTTATGATAGAATTTGAGGATAAGTAAAGAATAACATCCTAACGTTTTGTTGAGGAAGATATTTTGTGGTTTTTCCGAGAAAATAAATGGCTACCTAGATGCAATATGTGTATTTTGTTTTATAAAATATATATATGTGTATAATAACTCAAAAATTGAAACATTAGGATTGACCCAATCATCACCAGGTTCATGAAAAAAATCATTACTTCACACCTAATTTAAAACTCCTAGGGAATATGCTTAAGATAATTCACATTTCTTTACAAACCATTATGAAGGATTTGAAAATAAATATATTCACAAATAAATAATGTTTATTATTATGAGATTACCTAGGCATAAATATTTTAATTAATTTTAAGCGAACCACTAGTTTTGGGATTATACCTTAAGTTTCATAATGTTATAATCTAATCTAGTGTATTTCATTCTTTAGAAATGGTTCTCACAGAATGAATTAGAACCATATTAATGCACATACCCCATATAGGGATTTACCTCCATGAAATATAAAGAAGATGGAGATAGATTTGGAGCTGGAGCTAATCAAATTATAACCATATTAGGTCAGATGACTCAGGTTATAACTAATAACCTTTCCCTTATAGATAAGCATGCTAATCTAGTATGCGGTGTAGTGATTTTAGATCGCTTCATGTGTCATAAAACTATATCATTTGATTGGACTAAAAATCAATTTTTAGCTGAGAAATAGATAATTTCATTAGAGAATGTATTTTACAATCTAGGATGTAGTTAAAGAGGGAATGTTTTTATGGTAGTATACTATCTCTCAGGATATTTGGATCAATGGTGGTAATTAATTTAAAACACTAAGTATAAGTAGTAAATAAAGAAAACATAGTTGAAGGATCAAAGATAATCATATTGGAAAAATATTTTCCTCGTGATCAGCAAGAGGATATGGAAATACAATTCTTGATTCTAAGGCAGAAAGAAGAGGAATAAATTTTTAAGTATAAAGAAAACATTACAGTGTTTGCAAGTAATGCTACAGACTACATACGTAATCCAGAGAGCATGATTTCCCATTACATTTATGGTCTTTATCCAATCCTCCAAAGTTCACTAGTCTCCAAAACATTCTCATTATAGGAGGATATAGTGACATGTTCTATCAAGATTAGAGAAATAATTATCCAATGCCTATGAATTTTAAGGGAAGAAATAGAAGAAGTGGATGGATGATAAAGTGATGGATAAAGGGAATAATGGAAAGTATAATTTTCCAAAATGTGATACTTGTTGAAGGAAACACCAAGGTACATTCTTAAAAGGAAAATTATTTTTCTTTAAGGGTGGGGAAAATGGACACAATTATTTTAAATGAAAGGGTAATAAATAATCTACCGATGTTAAATGTTTCCACTATAAATAGATAGGTAAATACAAAAATGGATTCCCAAAGCCTAAAGAGAACATTCCTCATAAGAATATAAGGTATCAAGGTCAAGAATATGCAATTGATACTGCCTAAGTAGAATGATTTTTGTGATTTTGTATTTGGATCAAATAAATATGTCATAAAAGTATTTCATTAATGAAATTCTTGTTATAAAAATCCTGAAACGTATAAGGATTATACTATAGTACCATTTCCTAAAATATTTAAAATAATATGTTTAATGGAACTGATGACTAAGAAAATTTATTCGGTGATAAGTTAAACATATTGAAAAAATCATGATTGAGGGAAGATAACACTTAATATTTGATCAATGTTGATATAATAATGATAAAATGATTTTTATGAAGGTATTGTAAACATTTAGGGTTTATCTAATCATTGATGTTGAGGTAATTATGGGATATTACAATTTGGTTACATTATTAAAATTTTATTAATATGGTTTTATAAAAATTTCATCGTGTATGTCGGGTGACAACTCATCACATCTCGCAAGGTTGTGGTTATTGAACCCACAACTGAAGGATGATAAGGTTTCAGTACCTGCCACTAACCTATGTGATGTCCTTATTAATATTTCATTATTTTTAGTTAAATGGTTTTATGGATAAATAGTAATGTTGAACTAGTGGTGTTACTCTTGAGTTTAGAGATTAATGTATTATATTTGATAACTTGTGATGACTAAATTGGTTTTAGAAAATATTTATAAACAAATGGAAAGACTTGTAACACTCTTTTGGATCTTATGATCCATTAAAACTTAATTTTAGTGATTCAGGCATAAAAAACATCTTGGATGTCCATTTATTATACTAGTAGATAAAGCAAGAATTCATCGATCCACATTTGTATGTTTTTGGTCTTTAATGGTTGTTTTGAAATGGGTTTTGTGTGCAGGACATATTTACACCACTTGGGTTCTTTTTATGAAAAATTACAAATGTTTTAGTTGGTTTAACAAAGTGGGAAAAGGGTAAATATGTACTGTTTGTTGTGTGTGTTCACCTATCATGTGTTTTTAAAGGTTAAGTTATGTTTTAAGTTGTCAAACATTTTTATAATTTTTTGTAAATTTTTGAAATATTTTATTTAATTGTGATGTTGGAGTGAAACTTGTTTGTGGGATGTTTCATGTAAGTTTGATGATAAAATGATTTTGAAGGTAAAATGGTATTATGTGGCATGTGTGTGTGGGATGTTATGTGATGTGTATCACCTTTTAAATGTTTTATAAAAAAATTTAAAGGACGTGTTGAAGTGTTGAAGTGATGTGAACAGTGTTGTGGGCTATTTTGGTGTGTGTATGATTTCAAAATGCATTTGAATAAAAAAGTAGATTTTGTGACTTTTGTGATGTAGATATGTTCTTTTTAGTGAATATGTGATGTGGAAATGATATTCTCCTGTGAAAATTATATTCCTTGACTTTTTGAACTTGTTTGAGTACAAAGGGAAAATCTAGGTATCTAGGTGGGTGGACGTGTACTAGAATGTTAGTGAATCTATAGGGTTTGGCCTCATTTTCACATAGAAAGATTCACGCTTAAAACTCTAACTAAACTATGATGATGATGATTTGGGACCAATATGTTATGGGTATGTTCCCTAATAGTGGATCATGCACGAGAACGGATATTTTTTATTGTTACTCTCACCAAGATACGAGGTACCGGGGACCCACAATGAGCTAGTGCCTAGGGGTTATTTTCTCATTGCTTATGCTCATTAAATAATTTATAATTACTGTAGATATATGGTATATTTTTCTGGAAAATTAAGTGGCTTTGGAATTTATTTTAAATGTGTTTATTCTTTAAATTATCCCACTTGAAAACTCCTTTTTTAAGTTGAATCTTTTAGAAATTATAACTAGTAATTACATGTTTTTGAAAACTTTCATGCTTTTCATATTTGAATGTTTATCGCATAGAATCTCTTAGTGGTGGAATCCTACTGGGTATTGGCTCACACCCTACTTACACCCTTCGGTGTAAGTAGACTTGGTTATTTTTGTTGTCACAGGTTGGGTATAGTTTTTAGTTCTAGTGGTTCGGGTTTCTAGCAGGTCCTTGGTGTTGAAGTCTTGTGGAGATGTATTGAGGGTGGTGCCCCTTTCCATGAGGGTTGTTGGCTATCCATTTTTGTTTTGTTCCTTTTTAATGGCCTTTTTACATTATTTCAAATCATGTAATTCAGTTCTGAATTTTTGTAAAATATTTTTTGGTTTGAAAAATCAAGATTCGTTTTATTGGATTCTTTTGTTGTTTTAAGTTTATAAACTCGGGTAAATCATTCCCAATTATCATTATATGATACCCGGGCACTTGTGTCAGTCTGTGGGGATCGGGAGCACCCTTTGGTCCAGGTCGCGGGTTGGGTTTAGTGCTGGTTTTGGTGGCGACCAGATTCGATTCGTGACAACATGAATAGGAATAAATAAATTATTAAAAATATATATTTTAGATGAATTAATTTATTATATATTTATTAGAAATAAAAATAAGAATCATCTGGAAGAAAAAGAAATGATTTATGAAAAAACTATATTTTTTCTAAAAGGTGGTTTAGTCGAGCTTCTCACAAATAATTTAAAATTAAATTTTAACACTTTTATAAAATTTATTTGATAAAATTGAAATTATTTTCTAAATTAAAATATCATAATTGTCTTAGTTTGAATTTTTTTGATTTTTCGGACATGTTTAATTTTTTTATGAATAGTTAAAAATAGAGAATTTTAATTGAAAATGGCATTTTCATTTGAATTATTTATAAATTTATATTATATTTTAAATTATTTTACAAAGTAATATTAGTTCAATTATATATCTATTAATCCAATTTAGTTCATTAGAATCATTTTCATAATTAATTTTGATATAAAAACTTTGTAAACTTTTGAACAATTTCTCTTTGAAAACTCGATTTCTCATCAAGTCTGTGAGATTAGTTTTATATTAATTTTTTATAATTCTAGGAATTTAATTTGGAAAAATAAATTAAATCTTTGGAATAAAAATAATTTATATTATTTAAAAAAGTTAACATAGTTTTTGACAAAAATTATTATTGAAAACAAAAAAAATAATTATCACTGATATTGTAACAAGGGCTTAACGGGGATTAAAATAAAAATTAAAGGGTAAAAATGTACTAAAAATTTTTCTAAGACCTATTTTATGGAAATATTTAGACATTATAATTTATAATTATCTATGATAATCTATTTTGGACCCTTTTTCATGCAAAAAATTTGTGTACCCATTTTTCTTTTCAAACAATACAATTGTGCCCTACACATCACTTATAAAAATCTACCCTCTCTAATATCTTCATCATAACTTAAAATTCGTTTTTTCAACCAATATTTTCCTAAATAAATTCAAAAATTCCATAACCTCATCTTTAAATCCTTTTCTTTATCCATTTGAGGAATACTTTAGATATAATCCTAAAGAGGTGGTTCAAGAAGAGATAAAATTCCAAATATGCATTTTTCTTTTATTTCTTATTATACCACCTTAAACTATTATTAATTTATGATTATATATAAAATATTTCTACCATATACTGAGATTTTATTATATTAATGTAATTACTTATATCCATCTTCCCTTCCCTCAAATTGGAAACGATAATGTCGCTCATGTGTACGGAGAACTACCGCCTCACGAATTGATGTGACACATTTTCAATCAACACCTATCATAGTTGGATATTTTGATGGATATAAAATATATATATTATATTTATAAAATTATTAAACTTATTTATTAATTATATAATATATACCTTTTTTACTTTCTATTCCTTATGGGATATGATAGCATCGCTCGTGTGTACGGAAAACTACCACCTCGCAAAGTGATGTGATTTGTCTTTCAATAATGCTTTACATGGAAGGTGATTAAGAAACATTTAATGGTTATATGTGATATAAATTGAATTATTATTATATTAATGAAATATTTAAAATTATTAAAATATATTATATCATTTCATTTATTACCTTTTCACTCACTAAAAGATGATAACGTCGTTCATGTACATGTGGACTACCACTTTGACAAAGAAATGTGACTTTATTTTCACACAACACCACATGGATGATATATATAATTAAATTTAATAAATTAATATATTATATATGATATTATTATAATTCTATAAATATAAAACATTACTTAACTTCATTTCATGATGATCATTGAAAAATTAAAATGGTACTCGTGCGTACGTACAACTTACCATCTCACAGATTGTAACTTAGTTCATTTTTCAATACCATATTTCATGATTGGTTTTGAATGTATAATTTATGTATAAATATGATAATTATTTAATCACTATTATTCTTTAAATTTTTAAATAATGACATCTATGATCATAGTCCGCCTACCAAATTCATTTTGGAGACATAATCCAAATATCCTTGAAACATCCGATGTAAACTTAATTGATTATGTAATCATGTATAAAATTTTAATAATTGAAATAAAAGCAATAATAAAATTTAAACGATTATTAAGAAATTAAATAATTGACCCAATATTATTATTCAAGAAGATAAATAATGTGTGTGAGGATTCGGACTCAAGGCAAGGGATTCTCACCTCACTTTTACTTTCATGATACATACGTCGTATTCACCACTTATTTATTTTTTATGGCGTATATATTGAAACGTTTTTATGTTATATCATGAATTAATTTATATTAATGTTATTTAATGTTTCATTTAAATTTATTTCTTTCATGGGTATAATGATAGAAAAGTTAGCAAAGTGGTAACGGTTTATTTCACAATCTCATCATTATTCAGGGTTGTTTTTGTTAAAGTCTCCCTTAGGGGAATTATTTGATATTCAGGTCTTAAAATCGATATATTTTATTCTCCTATGGTTATTAATGAACTTTTTAAAATTATATTACCTTTTTCTCTCATTGGTACTTAAAATTATTAAGAAAATGTTTTTAATAAAATTCAAATTTATTTGTCTCTTCGGTTGAAAATCCTTTTTTCTGGGAGCCCACTCTTGGGGGAATTTTTGCCTCCCATGTACCACTCATCTTGCTGGGTCACCCAGTGTCTCACTGGGTGGGAAGAATTGGTGCACTTCACCTGGATAACGGATTTCTGTGTCGAACTATCACTGAATGATGTGTTACCCCACGGGACGCAATGTCATCTCGGCTGACAACGGCTCCTCTCCAGCGGGGGCTTCTCCGAAAGATCTCTTCGTGGAGAGGGGGGTTCTCGAGTGTGGAGGTTTCGAAAAGGCCAATCTCGAGAATTCCCTTCTAAGAAAATAATATTTTAACACATGTTTTTCTTTTTACCAAATTTTTTGAAATTAATCTTCATTTTTTTCTAAAGAATTAACTTTTCTAACCTTTCAACACTCCAAAAGCAATGTTATTTTTAACTTATACAGCATTTATGGAATTACCTTCCCTCATTATCATCATTTATTTGAAGCTTAATTTACATATTTAAAAGTTTATTTTTAAATAAAATTTTATTCTTAATATTCTAGAAATTATTATTTTTTAAAATATATTTTCAAAGAAAATTATTTCGATAATATTTTATGAATTGTCTAGTTTAAAAGAAAATGGGTTATTTTCAATGAAAGGTTATTTTCCTAAATGAATGTTCCAAGTGATATTTATAATTAATTTTCCATATAAAAAGATATATTTTTATGTTATTTATAATTTATTGGGAATATACTCCAATAATATAATCCTTATTATTTCTTTATATGGTTAATTATAAACTTGACGAGGGATGTACTATTTTGATACCATTCAATTTACTCTGGATGTTTTATGATTGTGTTTATTAATTGGGGATAGTATTTATATTTCTTATTCTAGTTTAAATAGGAATTTTTATGTTCATTATGCTTCGCCTCTTTCATATGATCAAAGAAATAGACATAATAAGGGGTGGGTGGGGACCGTTATATCCAATTGATGCATCGGTAGGCCTCATGAGATAAACTAGATACAGTTTTTTTCAAGGCCATACCCATTTATATATATTCATTATAAAAAGGCCTCAAAGGTATATATATTTCTTATAAACATTCCTCTATTTTATGTTGTAGATGTCCATAATTATGAATTCCATCATTATGAATTCAATTTTTGATATTCCGTGTTATTATTTGATTAATTAGAATATTTATGGTTAAGTTTCATGATCTTGTGATTATTTTTATGTATTTATTTTATCATAATTTATTAATACCATATTATACTCAAGTTATTCATTAAATAGAATTTGTTTTAGTTATTTACCTTTCCATATTGATTATGCCTTATTTATTCATATCTTTTATTATAAGCTTATCCGTACTGAGAATCTGATCTCACCCTTTTCTTAGGTTTTATTTTACCTAGTATATAAGGAAGTGATTTGTGATTGATATGAAAGGATAAAATAAGGGGAATAATGGTTATCAAAATTAAAATTCATTATCTATTTTATGTTTTAAAATAAAATATTAATTTCAAGAATATATCTAGTTTACGAAGACTACTAAACTATTCAGCCCTTCGGTATTTGATTCTTTTTATATTATGCAAATGTAATAGAGCATAAACTAGATAAATTATAATGTGATCAGGTTACTATATATGATATTTAAATCATGATTAAAATTCTATTGATTATGGAATAATGATCAAAGTACAAGTATTGAAACTATTGAACCAAAATATACATAAAAACGAAGTTGTTATTACATGGAATAATGATTTTATTAAAGAATTCCTAATAAATGGATAATAAAATATTATAAGTATATCACATAAGGTATGATATAATTTTTTTTTTATTTTATATATTCATAATAAATATTTATTTTGTATACAAGAGGTTCAAACAGATGTGAAATAATTCAAACATGAGTTAAGGAATTTTTATATCACTTTTATTTCCATGTGACACATTTCATATTCACCACTTAATTATTTTATGTTGTGTATATACTACCAATTAATGTATTTTATGATTCATATCATTAAAATAATTGGATATACATATCAATATAAGTTTCTTTTTTTCATGGGGCTTATGATATAAAAGTTACAATGTGATAAGGGTTTTTTTACTATTCTCATCATTATTCGGGATTTTTTATGTTTAAGTCTTCATTAGATAAATTATTTGATATTTCAAACATAACCCGGATATATTTTATTGTCCTATATTAATTTATGTAAATTAAACATTTTCCTTCATTTTCCACACTTTAAGTACTCAATATATTGAAACCATGATTTTAAGGAAATCTAATTTTTTTATAATCTGTTCAGAATATTTTACATAAAATGTCTCAAAGAAAAATTTATCTATTATAAAATGATATATAAAAGAAATTTTTACCCATATTTTACAGAATGGTATAAAAAGAATATTATTGTCATTTTCTAAACCAGGTACTATTTTACTTTATTCAAAAGAGTGAAAATAATGTTTTCTTTTAACTTATTCAACATGAATGGTATTTAACACCATCATGACCACTTAATGATTTTAAACTTCCTTTAAAATTTTACATGAATATTTTTAATGAATATTTTTTTCTTAATATTTTTTAATTTATTATTTTTAATAGTGATTTTCAAAGTGAAAAGGTTATTTTCCTCTAGATTGTTTTCAATGATATATTTATGGTATTTCTATTCATAAATAAAAATATAAATTTAATTTTCTTATAATCTACTTGGATATTTTTAATGATATCATACTTATTATCTCTGTGGATGGTTTATGATCATATTTACTGAGGATGTACTAATTTTATATCATTCACCATATTACTCTAGATGGTTTATGATTATTTTTATTGATTGGAAAAGTATTTAGATTTTGTAGGATAATTTTTCAATATTAATGTTTATATTGGTTATGGTTCACCCCTTTTATATGATGAATTCATTATAATTAGTAAGTTATGGGTGAGGCCCTTTATATCCCCTCTATACTTCAATAGGTATCTTAAGACAAACTATATTGGGTATTTGGATGAGACCATACATGTTTATGTAATATTTATTTGAATAAGGCCTTGATGGAATATTTATAATGTATGAAATTATAAATTCTCTCATTATGAAATTAGTTATTTATTTTCATGGGACTATTTTATTATGTATGATATACTTGCATAGGTTTAAAGATCTTGTGATTATTTATGTGGCACTATTACAACATCATTTATTCCTTCTATATTATTCTTCAAGATCACATTATTGAGTAAATGGAATATGTTTTCAGATATTTACTTTTTAATATTGATTATTCATTACTTACACATTATATTTTCCATTGTACACATATCCTTACGGATTATCTAAGCGAACCCCTTTCTTATGCTTCCTTTCCCCATTATTTTGGGAATTTTTGTATGATTAATATGAAGGGATGTGCTAAAAGGAATAATGGTTTTATAAAATGAATTAATATTTTTTAATTTATGTTTTCAAATATAATGTTATTTTCATGTATGTAACTATTTTTTCAATTCTATTAAACTATTTGGTCATTTGGTATGTAATCATTGTATCTCGCACTAATACAATAAAATAATCATCAACTCTGGGATATTAGGACTGGAGTCTTTATAGTTGGTATCAAAGTAAGTTTATTAGAAACATTGGTAACTATATTTAAGAAAACATAGTTTAGAGAACATAACCCTATGAATTAATTTCAGGAAAATTCTATGTATATGGTAATATCATAAAGTTTTAGAAAGGTATAGATTATGTTTTTTCCATGAAATGAATAACTTTCTAGATACTATAATGGGATGTTGCTCTAAAATAGTTGTGCCTATGGGTAATAATTCTATAATGCTAACATTTGTATTTGAATCAATTATCACCTGGAGTATGAAAATGGGCCTTACTGTACACCAAGTTTGACACTCCCGGGTGATATGCTTCAGTAAATTCACACTTTTCTTATAAACCATAATGAAGTATTTAAACATATGATTATTATAGATGAACTAGGTGAAACATATGGTGTCATATATAGAAAATAAGCTGTTATTATTTAGACATCCTATAAATGGTTATATTGTTTCCCACTATGATTATTGTTTCTTATAAAATGATTTTTTATTTTAGTCAATGGATGGAACTAAGAAAAATCTTGTTAACACTAAATGTGACAGAAAATATAGTGATTATGAGAAACCAAATTAGATGATAAATGGAAAAAAATATATTTGGATTATTCTCAATCAGTTATCAGGATATATTATTAAAAAAATTCACCTTAACCAACTCTCAAACTCACCAAACAAGAGAAGGATGGAATCTGATAAGAGATTAGGTAATGGAGACCATAGAGGAAAGAATCAACCATTTATATCATATCAGAAACATATAAAGATACATATAGGATAATGTATCAATGGAATAATAAATTTTTTTATGCATTGAAAATAAGGGAATAGAGTAATGAATTGCTGAGTAAAAATGAGGAGTTCAGTGGAGATAAATAAATTTCATCCTATAGATCCATTTATAGTTAGTTGTGTTAAATGTGGTGAAATTAAGAATTATTAGATTTAATTACATCTTTTAAAGGTTAACTCTTAGAACAATGAAGGTTCTATTTTATACCAAACATTAAAGTAAAATTTTTGAAGTACTTATGTGTTGGGATTCAAAAATTATAATGTTGAAGTATTTTTATCAAGGGTATTTTTCTTATAAGAATCATGAAACATCTAATTATAGTATTAATTTTTTAAAACATATATATATTCAAATAATATTAACATAAGAGTTATAGATTCCATCATGGGTTAATGATTTTAAGCTTGATCATATGTTCAAATTTATAGAAACCACTTTTGAGGTTTTAAGTGATGGTATTTTCATGTGACTAATGACATTTTAGGAGACCATTTATTGGTTTGAGTTATATGTAAACCTTAAGTTCAACATGAATTATTATTTGAGTAAGAATTATATTTTAATATGTTTAAAGTTATTTATAACCTTTAGGGTTAAAGTGATCATTATTTTTAAGGTAATAATAGTCAATTAGAATTTTTTTATTTTGTAGGAAAAAATAAGATATATAGAAAAACATAGTGGTTAAAAACTGATTTCTTTATTAATTTTATTTTTGGGTATGTTCATCATATTTTTGGGAATTTTATAGAAATTTTATTAATATAGTTTTAGAAAAGGTAAAACTCTTATGTTGTGCGATAACATGTATCATATAGAAAGGTCACAAGGCTTGAACACACAACCAAAGAGAGAAAGGGTGTAGCACCTACCACAGGACTATGTGATATCTTGGTTAATATTAAATTGTTTTTACTCAAACTATTTGAGATATAAATACTTATAAAATGGATTAATTTTAACTTTAGGTGCTACTGTTGAGTTTTTAGATATTAATGTCTTATATTGGATAACTTGTGGTAACCATTTTGGTTTGGGAATATTTAAAGATAGATAGAAAGACTTATCATTATTTAATGGATCTTATGATCAGTTATAAGTTTATTTTAGTGAATTAGGTATACAAGTGGAAGACATAACTTGATTGATCTTCGACCACTAAAAAAAGGATTTCGAAGAAGAACGGACTTGGTCGCCGGAAAAGGAAATTCGAATTTGAGATCCAAAAAGAAAAATAAGTGAGAGGTATAAAAAATCATCTTTTATATTCATTTCTTGGAATAATAAATAAATTCAAAATTGATCGAAGAATAACCAAATGATAAAATTGTGCTTATTAAATAAAAAAGATATCATGTATATATATTTTCTTGTATTCACTGTCTTTATAGTAAAATAATTCCTTAACTTTAGCGAAAGTAAAATGAAATAAAATTTTATAAATTTACAAACATTTTATATGAATCAATGATCTTTCAACTCATCTCATATTTATGGTTTTTGGTCATTAACTTTCTCATAATCACTTACATTATTATGATCAATGATCTTTATCACTCTCTATAATTGTGTTTCCATTACCCACTTATTCCATGTCTATATTTTCACTTACCACTAATTTTATTCTATTTGGAAACATAGTTTTTGTGTTTTTATAGGCAGCCTTTTTATTTCCCTTTCCCCCTTTTTAAGATGAATTATTATTAACCCTCTAACGATATGGGTTTTCCATAAAATAAATTTAAAAATGAAAAAAAAAATACTTTCAAAGAACAGTTTCAAATTGAAAGTATTTAATTTATTAAAGGTGTGAACAATGCAACACCATGATATTTTATTATATATTTCTTCAAATTTAATATCTTCAATAGCTTACAGTACACGCAACCCTCGGTCTAAATGAACTGTAATATAGTATACCCTTATAACTTGGATATTAATTTTGTGTTCATGAATATTAAAAAATAAATTATGAAAATTATATTTATACACATTTATAAATAAATTAATTAGCTATCAAATTATTTGAAATAAAAATAAAAACTATTTGAAAGAAAAATAAGTAGTTTTCTAAAAAAACTATTTTTATGAGTGAAATGTGTTTATATTTTAATAAGTTAAACTAAATGATATTGGAGAATTATTTTAACTAAATTTATATATTATGTATTCAATAAAAAATTATCATTCATCTAATATTTTTTCTAATAAATAGATAACAATAAACCTGATTATTTCTTAAAATTGTGTTTTTTCTAAAAAATGGATTCATCATGTTTTGCTCACTTATTTTAAAATCAATTTTTACCAATTTTATAAAATTTATTTTAAAAAATTAAATTAATTTTTTAAATAATAATTTAAATGTTATCTTAGAGTTAATTTTTTATAATTTTTTGAAATGATTAATTTTTTCAATGGATAGTGAAAAATACTAATTATAATTTAAAGGATTGTTTTCATTTAAAGAATTTAAAAGGATAAATATTGTTTTAAATTTGTTTTAAAAGTCAAATTAGTTCACCTATATAATAATTAATTTTATTTTGGTCATTGGAATTAATTTTTTTTAATTTTTATATAAAAAATAGTATAATTAAGAAAATGTTTCCTTTGGAAAACCTTTTTTTGGACACATTTGTGAGTTCAATTTTAAATTAAATTCTTCCACTTCCTAAAACTTAATTTAATAAAATAGATTTTATATTTTTAATTATAATAATTAATATTAGGTAATAATTTCAACTTATTGTTTGGTCATAATGAATAATAAAAATAGTAAAAATCAATTGTCATTATTAAGGTTAAAACGGGTTTACTTGTGTTTAAACCAAAATATAAGGGTTATATTTTAAATTAGACTCATAAAAAATCTATTTTATTGAAATATTTCAACCTTATACTATCAAAAAATATAATATAATTTCATTTTGAATCATTTTTATTGATAATAACATTATCATTTTCTATCCATTTTTGAAAATTACTAAGAAGGTTCCCCCTACTTATAAAATAACACCCTCTCTCCACTTATATTTACACCTAAAAGGCCTTTTGGTAAAGCTAATTCTTGAAAAAATTAATTAATTAAATCCATGAACATGATCTAGAATCCTTTTTTATCATAAACCCGTCTTAGGAAGGATTTAGGTATAAACCAAAATTAGTTTTCTGAAGAAGGTGTATAGTTCTTAACCATGCATTTTCATTCTATTTCATCCTCTAAAACCTTAAAATATTGTAAAAATAAAAAAAATAAAAATTACCTTAAATATAATTATATTTTTTTATATTAATTTAATAACCTATAGGCATCCCCTCTTCCATGAAATGGGAATCGAAGTCATCAATCATGGGTGGGGCAGACTACCGCCTCATGAACCGATGTAATTTATTATCCATAATCACCTAAAATGGATGTATTTAATAATATATTTAATATAAATATATATATGATATTTATGACATAATTATAATTATAAAATTATAATATCACATCTTCCTTCTTACCTTCCAATCCATTAGAAAATGATAATGTCACTCATGTGTATGTCTGGAATATCGCCTCCACAAAGCGATATGATGCATTTATCATTTTTATTTTGAAATGGATATTAATAAGAATAGATTTAATAAATATATACGATATATATGATATAATAATGATTATAAAATTTAGAATTATCATTTACCTTTCTTTTGTTCCATCCGTTGAAAAAATTGAAACTATGTTCATACGTATGTATAGCCTATCATCTTCATGAATGGTGTAATTAATTTTTCTATCTCTAATTTTTATGGATGAATATAAATATTTTTTCAATGTATATATATTATATTTAAATAATTATTAAAATTATTTTTATTATTTAACCATGATTAAATTATAATTACTGAATCTATAAAACCAAAATACACATGAAAAACAAAGTTGTTATTACCCAAAATAGTTATTTAAATGAAGAATTTTTAGTAAAAGAGTGATAAAATATTATAAGTATATAATATAACATATTATATATATTATTTTTTTTAATTTAATATATGTTAAATGAATATATATTTTTATACAAGTGGTTTACAGACATACGAAGGAAGTCGGACCATAGGTAATGGATTTTCGTCTCACTTTTATTTCTATGAGACACATGTCATATTCACAACTTATCTATTTTTTATAGTTTATATACAACCCATGAATTTATTTTATGATTAATATGATTAAAATTACAAGATATAAATATCCATCTAATGTTCCTTCTTTCATGGTAATTTTGATTCAAAATTTACCAAAGTGGTGGGGGTTTATTTCATAATCTCATCATTATTTGTGATTGTTTATGCTTAAGTTTATGTTCGGGAAATTATTTGATATTTCTACATTAAACACAATATATTTTCTTATAAGATGGTAATTTATATAAATTATATTTTTTCCTTCATTTTCTAATCTTTAATTACTGAATATACCAAAACTATTTTTTATGGAAAACTGACTTAGTTTTTCTACTGGATCTGGAATATTTTTCTTTCATTTCCATATGATATTTAAAATGTTTCAAAGAATATTCTTACTATTATAAAATGATTTATCAAAGACAATTATTCTCATGTTTTACAAAATTATTTAAAATGAATCGTCCTTTCATTTTCCAACCAGGGTACTTTTTAACTTTTTATAAAAGAGGGAAGGGAATATTTTCTTTTAACTTATTCAGTAAGAATATTGTTTCTAACCATAATGAACACTAAATTACTTGAATAGTAGTTTAAATTTTTCCATGATTATTTTAAATTAAAAAATCCCCAATATTTTTGAAGTTTTTAGTTTTTAAAAGTGATTTTCAAAGTGAAAAGAGACTTTTCCTTAAGAATATTTTTAATGATATTTTTATGGTGTTTTTATTCATCAACAATAATAACCCTTTACTTTTCATATATTCCACTATTTATATATTATAATGATTCCATAATTATTCATTCTCTACATGGTTTATGATAAGTTTTATTAGGAATATAATAATTTGATACCACTCACCATATTAACCTAGAAAGTTTATGATTATGTTTATTGATTGGGGAAAGTATTAAAATTTAATATTATATTTTTCAATAAAAAGTTTTACAATGATTATGTTTTAACCCTTTAATATAAGTAATAAATTAGACTTATTATGTGATTGGTGGAGTCCACTATAGCCCCTTGATGTATAAATAGGGATCATGAGACAAACTAGCATTAGTATTTGGTTAAGTCCTTACCCATTTATATAAGATGACTTAGCATTAGGCCTTGAAGATATGTTTATGATGTCTAAAATTATACATTTCCTCATTATGATATTATTTATTTATGTCTATGGAATTATTGGATTAGTTATGATATCCATGTATATGTTTCAAGATCATGTGATTATTTATATAGAATTATTATATCATCATTTATTATTAAAATATTATTCTCTATGCCCAAGATATTGACTATATGGTATTTTTTTTAGATATTTACCTTTCCATATTTATTATGACTTATTTTCCCTTGATATCTTCTAATGTACGCATAGCCTTTCTAAGCATCTAAGCTCATCTCTTCCTTATTTTTTCTTTTCTGGAGATGCTAGGATGTGTTTTTTGATTAATATATAGGGATATTATAAAGGTAATAATGGTGTTCCAAAAGAATTTACTGTGTTTTATTTTAGGTTATCAAATATTTTGTGAGTTTCTAGTATATATCTAGTTTTTTAAAATTACAAATCTATTTGGTTTTTTGGGATTTAATAACTTGTATCTAGAACAAATATAATAAAGTAACCACCAACTTGGGGCTACTAGGGTCATGGTCTTTATAAGAAGTGGGTGAATAAGGGACATTCATGGGACTTGAAGATAACGTAGGGGAATTTTTATCTTCCATAAATGTAGTGTAAAAATTTATAGACTCTAAAGGTGTGATTCTTGGGTATATTTATTAAGGGAATTATAGATGTGCACTACTTTTAATCCATTATAATCAAGGTAAGAAGATATGATGATATCCTAAGATTTAAGAGACAACATAGGGGTATTTCTAATTTTTTCCAATGAAATGGGAACATTTTATGCTCTATATTAAGATGTGAGAAACTCTCTAGATCTTAAAGACAAATAAAGAGAATTATCCCCTATATAATTGTCATCATTATCAATATTTCACTCTTCATCCACACAAATATATTCCATCAATATGATTGATATCATTACGAAAGAGGAACACATGACCAAACCTCGAGCCTTTCTTATTCTCCTAAGATTCATATCCACTTGGTTGAAGAGACATGGTTTCATTGAAAAAGTCTGGAGATCAATAAATCCTTATCAAAAAGCTATTGGGGAGTAAGTTTGATTTAAATATATGGTATGGAATCATTTTTCTCTACTAGAAGTGAAATATTCATGGGAACTTTAGCAATAATATGAAAAAAAATGTAATCAAATGCATTATCATCTCATATGGGGTATGTATAACCTAATTAATTCATAAATCTAGAGTTATTTCTTAAATTAGACTGATATAAAATACATAAACTTCACTAAGTTCATGGAATAGGTTGACTAAATTAATTTATCGACTATTAGGGTTAGTGGTTTGTATGATATAACTTATCACAAGCAATTTTTTCTTCCCTTAAATAAAATCCTACATCTGTATATTGTGATTTTTTGGATTTAAAAGGGGGAAAATCACAATAAAACACTCCATCCTTATTTTATAAAGATTACTTATCACATTGGGGTTAAAATGAAGTTACTGGATCATTGGAATATATTCATGTTCTTCCTAACAGAGTTTTAAATCCATATATTTATGAATAAACATAAAATTTTAATTAGACACAAGGTCTCCAAATTTGTCTCGGAGATTGATCTAACCCCAAGTATTTTACTCTCTCTTATCATAAACTTGTATTATCAGGGTAGAGGTAAAAAACCGGCTTCACTATAACCAAATCATTGAAGGATCCATACTGGAAATACATTTATTTTAAAACTATTATGCATAAGTTTTTTTTGAATCTTAGTATTGTTCAGCTTTCCAAATAAATACAATGACATGATATTCACTTTTATGGTGGTTTCTATACCTTGCGTTATGAATGAGATAATCGTATGCTATTAAATAGGGTCTTTCTCTATGAGATATAATTCAATAGTGGGTACATCATATTCAAACTCTTTAGGGTTTAAGAGAGCCTCAATAAGTGCTTCATGAAGATCCTTTAAATGATAAAGGATGTTGAGAATAGAAAGATTACCTAGAATGATAGCCAATAGTTTCAATATTTCATACTTATGAGCTAAAGTCCAACACTTCCATGAATGAAATTTATCATTGGTTTTAGTCATGGAAGTTTTTGATTTATGTGATTGTAGATTATTTCCCTAATCGATACTTAATGGTATCTTTCTTATATGTGGGTTGGGCTGAGAAAATATTCCATCATTTTGATTCTAATTAGACATTTATTTATTTTACAATCGGTACTCTAGTATAATAGGGCTTGAACAAACCTGGGATGATTCAGGAGAAGATTAGTTCTCCAGTTAATCCCACTAGAGTTCATGTCTCTGGATCTCTATAGCATATATGGTTTCAACAGGTATATGACCTGATTGTTGAGATTCATATTAATTGTATATTCCTCAACCCCATCAACCTCAATGACCACTCACTCCTCTATTATTATATTATAGGGAATCAAGATCAAATACCCATTATTTTTGAAAGAATTTATTTTCCAAGTGAATCGTGTTGAAATAGGTGTATTGGGATTCTTCGTTTGACAATGTTTTTGTTTGGTGGTATGTTTCACATTGAACCATTAATTATAGTGGTTATCATCCTCAAAATGTTTAATTCATGAAATATTAAAGAGACTAAACCATATTATTAATTAAAATAGGTTCTTATTCTTTTATCTGACACTTTTTACATCTACAATGTTGGTTTTTAGAAAACTAGATCTTAAAGTATTCTAGTACTGTTGAAGTTGACTTAGTCATCGCAGATAGAGTTGGATTAAAAACTAGTTGCTTCAGCTATACAATAATGCTATTATGAGAATTATTTATCATTTATATGTTCATATAATAATAAAAATTCCATGTTATATTTCTTGGTAATTCAATTCACACTCTTTCCTATTTTGGTGGGATAGAGGGAACACAATCCACTAGTGTCAGTATCTTTCCCAACATGAATTTCCAAGAATATACAATCATTTGGAGAATTTATTTAAATAAAAACACTCTTATATGGACTGAGAAAAAATATTCAATGGAGTGGATAGTAATTAGAGTGTTCATTGAGACTAAATTCATTAGGATTCCTAGGATCTTAAAGCTCTACAAGGTTATTCTCCATAGTTCTGATGAAGTACCCAAGGACCTATACTTTTTGGAAATATTTTAATTTATTCCTTTTATATTTTTACATTGTGAACCTATATTCTTTTATCCATTAAAAATAATTACATTGTTATTTTTTTCATTCAAGATAAGGAACCATATGATATTTCATGGGTTTGGGTGCTGAAGCTGGTGTTGAATATGGACTATGCATAAAATTCATAGTTTCTTATTTTCTGATCAATGTTACTTAACCTGATGTCATAGGATGCGACATATATTTGGTAAAACAAATAACAACTTCAAAAAAATTGCTACTTATGTGAACACATGTAATCTATTGAGGTATTTGATTGGGATAAATGATGTTTTCAACACATCATGAAAATTATATATATAGAATTCTAGTATATTTTCTTGTGGGAGTTACATGTTTTAGGAGTAGGTTAGACGCCTACCTCTAGAAATTAAGTCAAAAAAACTATCATTTTTATTCTACTTGAAAATTGAGAGGTTAAGGACCATTGTCTTTCTTAGGGTTGAGTTGAATTGATAACGAAAATTATTTATGGAGATCTTCCCAATCAATGATGGACCTAATGAGTAAGTTACTATTCCAAATAAATTTTTTTCTTCCTAATTCTTCAAAAAATATTGAGTTTAAATTCCTCTTTCTACTATATAATTCTCATCATGGGTCCACATCAAGACACAAAGTACTTCAAATCTATATCTCGGTCTCTGATTCTATCGAATATCAGGAATGGAGGATTTCTAAAATTTAGTAGATATGGAGTGTCTTCCACCCATTATAGGATATGTTTTCCTCACATTATGTGATGGGTATCGATGTATTTCAATGGATTCTACTCAAATAGTGTTGTTATTTATGGATATAACGATTTTTGAAGGTAATATGGTCTGAGATGATCCATAAAAATGAGTATTCAGTTATGATTGATGTGGAATCCTAGAATACTTGGTTATTAAATCCCTATATTATATATACTTTGGTGAATTATCTAAAATAAGTGGAGCTAATATTATTGTAATGGAAACTACTAGTCTTTTTCAACCATTGGACTTATGAAAATCAATCATCTAGATCTAGAGCCAACAATGTAATCAAAATCATCTCTTGTGGGGTGACTGACTCTATCTTGATGAGTGGGAGAAGAAACATTCACTTCTTCTCATATGTTGTACTCAATTGGAATGTTACCCTTTTTTGGATCATAATAGAATTATTTTAAATCATTTATCCCCTCTTCATATTGAGCAACTCTTGACTCTATAGAAGCAGGATCAGCTTTTTCAGGTGATGGATGTGCATCCTCCATATTATTACCCATTTCTATTATCAAGTCTTATCAAGGAGATATAAACTAAGCATTCAAGGTAGACATTAGGTTCAATTTTTTTCCTTATTTTTGAGTATAGACTCCTTATTTAATTGTATCTGTGTGTACCATTTTTCTAACAGATACTTACTCATTCCACTTATCTATATTGGATTTCGAATTATTGGTTGGATCAATATTGATTAAATTCAATGATGCATAGAATGCTATTAGAATCATGTACTCATCAATAGGGTAAGGATATTGATCAACATATGGATAAAAGGGAAGATCATAATTATCCTTGTTCTTTCCTTTCTTGGAAAACTATTTCATCTTGTGACCCCTATGAGGTATTTTCTTCTCTTTCCTATGATAAATTGTAACTAATTTATGGAGGGTAATCTTAAGGGAGACCCCAAAAAACCATTTTCGAACATATCCCCAAATAAATATATGGGTAATGCAATGGTAGAAACAATGAAATAATTCCTTATGGAATTTCTCCGAACCTAGAGAAGACTAGTTTTCATGGGGGGGTTATGATATAAATTACCCCAACCCTAAAGTAAGGGTATGACTTGTTTCCCCCACTATAAAATTGTAGACTCATTAGGTATTTTATGATCTCAGGGATGGAGATATTGGAAAAATAATTCCCTAGCTCTGTGGGTTGGGGTTGATCTTGTATTGTTTCTACTGTGTCCATTGTTTCCACCCTCATGATTTTGTTATCTTTTTTCCAAGAATGGGATGGATGTTGTGCATGTCTTGATCATAACCTACATGTTATTAACGGTATCACTTCAATTTAGGGTTTTTATTTTCTTATATAAGAAGCCAACTCAAAATTACTATAGGTATGATGAAGGATTATAGAAATGGTTAGTTCCCACCAATTTTTCAATTTTTTTATTAAGATATAATGGGACCCTATTAGAAAATAAGTCTAGAATGAGTAGATATAGGGACTTGTACCTATCATGAGGCAATGAGGTTTCAATATTTATTTCTTAGTGGAATATTTTGATTGAGTATGGGAGTGAAATGAAGTGTGTTATGCTCACCCCAACTTCTTATATGTACATTGGATGAAGTGTGGGCAATCAATAAATACATATTCCTCAAAGAATTAATCCATATCATTTGGGTTCTCTATACCACTTTCTAAAATTTTGGTTTCGCAAAACAAAAGGGTGTCCAAGTCGATATGGTGATTGATCTATCCAATTACCTTGACGTGGTTTGTATATTCTATATAAAGTAGAGGTTTCACATTCAAATGAAGAAAATTATTAATATATTTATATGAGGATGGTGTATAAATTCATCCATGAAATTATCTATAATGTAATAATTAGAAGTTTATATGGGACATAACATGACTGGTATATAGTATCTACCTTTTTTTACATAATTAGGGAATTATCTTCTTATTTTTTCATAGATTCCTTGACCCTATCCAAATAGAATGGTTGATTATCAGATACCTTATTTAGGAGATAGGAATTAGTCAGAATCATATTTATAACATCCAAGGGAGGATGATCAGAATTTGGTATAGAAGATAACCATTACCATAGAATATCTTGTGGTTGATAATGGATATCTCTCATTAAATATGAGGTTCTTAGAGTTTTTGGCCTCATTCATCTAATTACATCTCGATATAAGGGATTATCATTGTAGCTTTGTAAAGGGGATGGAAATATTATTGAAATAAGATGTCTCTATTGGGAGGACCTTTGTAATGAATTCCACTATGAATAGGATTGTCACTATTAATCAATGTCTGGACATAGGGATGATTCCTACAACAAATTCCCTTGGGAGGACCTTCAAGGTAGAGAGTTTATAATATGTGGGAAAAAGGATGGCCTCCTTTCCATTTGGTCTTCTAGTCTTTAAATGAATTTCCAAAGATATCACCATGATAATATATAAAGGATAAATATTTATATTTATATGGGGAGGACCTTCATAGAAGACACACTGAGTAGGACATATATAGTTTTTGGTAGAAACATGGTTAGAAAAACCTTCACAAGTGAAACTACGTCATCTTTATAATGATGATTCAAAAGATTCTTTTTCTGCAACAAAAACAATTTTCAAGGAATCAAAAACACTATCATTGAGTAGGGTAGGGATATAAAGATTCTCTTATACTTTGGGATACCCCTGGAAATACTTTCTCTTGGATTATCTCCATTAGGTAGTTGGGTTCATGTATTGTTCACAATGAACTTCACATGTGGGAGCCCTCCTAGGTAGCACATGGGTTATCATCAGACTATACCAATAATATTTTATAAAGTTGGAAGGAATATGGGCATGCCCTATAGTGGATATTGAAATTAGTTGATGGTATCCAGTAAGAATAAGGATATGATCCCAATACTTTTAATCATTATTTACTGGAATATGCCAATAATCCTCTAGAATGTGATAAGTAATATGTTTCATATTTTGAGTAGCCCTTGAACCATGATTATGAGATTCTATGGTGTCAGGGGTAGGAATATGTGTTGATACCCTATTGATCATTGGTATATACCAACATAGGCCTTCTATGGGTACTTCTAGAATATAGTGACAACCTTGGAAGGCATGATAAGGGATATGATATTTCCCATTGATTATTTCTAGGATTTGTTGATGGTATTCTATAATGAGAACAGGTATATGGTCTTTTTCTTTGATGGGAGTGGGGATATAATACCTCAATTATCCACTGGTTATCATTAGGATATACCAACATACTTCATATTTAGGGGCAAGAATATATGATTGTACTCTAGTTTTTACCAAGATATACTAGCAATATCTTTATAATACCTTCAGATTGAACTGGGAGGCTTGAAAATTAGGTGTTGTAATATAGGTCTTCCCATTATTAGATGTTAAGATGTGCTAACATGGTTCTTCCAATACTACCAAGGTATGCTTCCAAACTTTCTGGGTGCGAATAAGGATATTGGAATAGTCATTAGATACCTCCAAAGTATGTTGGTGGACTACTTTTTTGAAATTTGGAATATGATCCTACTCTTTATGATTGGTGGATCTCTTCCCCTTGTGATATCTCCTAGATGCTTATGTCTTAGTGACTAGAGTAGATACCCACAATGTTTTTTCCTCACCAACCTGTTGAGGTGTTGATATAGCACATAAGTGATGAAAAAGGTAGTTGATAAGATCCCATATAAGTGACTCATAAGTAGTGTTGAATCTATAATCAAAATCTATATTTTCTACTATAAGATAAGGAAGGATATTATTATTGTGTTATGGGAGATTATCCCAAAATAGTTTGAGGTGGAGATAGGCATCACTTTCTTCTTTACCACCCATCACTGAGTAGACATTTAGTGAGCCTTCATGTCTAGGATGGATTCACATTTGAGCTCCATAGTTTGGATATTATGATTTAAATGGTACTCCCAAACCAATTAATTTTTCACTTGTCATTGGAGATGCTATAATGATGATAATACCTTCTAGTTCAATAGGTCCCCAAATGTTTTAGTAACTGAGGAATATTTTCATTATAGGGTTGATCCCAAAGATTTATATTGAATGTAATTTTAATAGGCCTATTAAATAAATAAAAATTAATAACAAAACATTTTATGAATCATTGTAATTGAAAAATAATTTTTGACTATTAACTCTTATAGTTAAAGGATTCACATTGAGTTCACCATTTTTATTTTTTGGTGGAAACACGTGACATGTGATTCACACCACAGGACGCTTTGGGTTATGTATATGGTGAGGCGTAATTTCTAAAATAATGTAGTCATTGAGACTTTACAAGTGACACCTTATAATGTGTATTAGTCTAGAGGGTGGGAGGTGTGGATTATTTCACCTTTTTTAGGAGATTATTACTTACTCTTGGACTCTTTTATAAATTTAAGTCATGTTCATTAATCCTTTCCTAGTCCCAAATTGGGAATAGTTATTCTTATTTTAGTGGTTGGTTATTTACATGTATAAATGTAAACATATTTATGTATTATAGTTTTTCCATCTCTATTCTTTATTAATTATTGATTCTTGGTTTTATGGTGTTGTTTTTTAAATTCATATTATTGGGCACTCTAAAGTTTATCTCAATCCATGGAAGTGGTAAGTATTAGTGGTATCAATATCTAACATATAAGAATGTATTTCTATATATAATTATAAATTTTATCACACCCCCACATAGTTTGGTTCAACTCAATCGGACACATCATACCTTTTAAGCTCATGTGGAAAGGACTAATCCATGCAGTTTAACATTATGTGGTATGTAAGATTAGGATAGAGATGCCTATTAGGGGTTGGTGTTGGAATTATACCTGAGAGGCCCTTTCGGTTTTACATCAAATAGAATTTTTCATAACAAGGATAGGTTTTATTCAAAATTAATACAACTTGATGAGGTGTGGCATCGGTTCGGCCAATATAAATATTATCCACATATCAGAGCATAGTTTCATTAGGAATATTTATTAACAAATAAAATATGGGGACACATTGAAAGAATATGGATCTATAAGTGGGATATAGTGTCATTGGGAATATATACCAATGATTATAGTTCCCATGGAATATGGATATTTTGAAAGGGACATCCAAGCTCCTGGAGAATATGGACAGATGAGGAGGAACGAAAGTATATTCACAAGAAATATAGAATCATAAAGATATATATAAAGGATTCATGATGTTGGGTTTTAACCTCTTACAGGGATCCTATGTATCCAACTTAATTGGAATCAAAGCCCATGTATTTTGAGTTGCATAGTTTAGGGTCATTTGATGGGACGGTACAATGCATTTTAAATTTATATGGTAAGTAAATTAACTACATAGTTTAACATCATATAACAAGGAAATCTATGTCATGAAAGGTGTGAAAATAGATTATTGAGATAGAATTATGCATGTGAGGTTAATTGAATGCATGTGAATAGGGCTTACACCTTAGAATAAAGAACATTGGAAGAAAGGATTATCTAGTAGATAATATTTCTATCATTGAGCAAGAATTCATCACTTACACCTAAAAGGAAGTCATTTTTCTCATGGTTCATTGATTGGGATTAGGGATCAACCAACTGCCTATGATAATTTTGTTCAAGCCTAGATCAAATAATTTTATCCATATGGACTATGAGATATCTTTCAAGTTCCCTCATTATTGAGGCCTTCGTTATCAAATGAATACAATATTTTTATTCCATGAAGGTCTTGTTAGTATAAGAAAAAAACCCAACTGATTCCTTTTATCAATGGAATACATGATTAAAGGGGTGATCCCGAGTGTGCATTTCATGATCATGAAAATTAGGTGGTTTTTTAATAAACCATTACTTATATTTTTTGGGATTTGAACTTCCTGAAAGAAATCCATGCAGGTTTTTCTAAGTTAAATAGTGAAAAGAGGAAGGTAGAGTGAAGGTATGAATGTGAATGGTATCTAATCATCAACCAAATGAATGATTACTAGTAATGGGAATAGATATTGAACACCCCAAAAGGTTACCATTTTACATAGAGTATGGAAGACTAAATGGGGGGCCCTATGTAAATGGGGGAGTTAATGGATTGGCCCTGCATGAGGATGATAATGAAGATCAACCTTTTTGTAAAGGCCCCACTCAATTTTCTTTACAACCTCAATATTCATGTTTATCTTAGTGATCTTTCCTCTCAAGTTTGTCTTTGTGAAATCTCCTCGCAAGGTTGATATTGCAAGCCTACCTCACAAGTTTGTCTCATGATCCTACTCCCATGGTTTTTTTAAGGGATTATCTCGCAAGCATGGAAAATGTGGTATGACTCATGAAATTGGATTATATTGCTCTAATCTATGAAAGTTACATTTTTTAATTATCTATAGATTATTTTGGGGGTATAATACTTTCCTGAATAATTCTAAGGGGGATCTTCAATTGTCTACTAGTGTCTTCTTATGTCCTCTTATTCATCTTCTATTTAGAGAAGGAAATGATTTATTATAAGTCACTCTAGGTAATTTATATCTTATAATGGATGGAAATGTGTAATTGAAACATATCTATAGAATGTGAGTCTATGGAAGGACACCATAAAGTGTTTAGAAACACCATTTTGTTTCCATGTGGTTGGGCAGCCCATGAGGTTGATTAGTTCATAAATTTGGGTAGTTTGTAAGGTCAGGAAGTTCATGTCTTGAGTCTATGAGCTCAACCATAATCTTACTATTAATTCCCTATGCATTTCCTAAAAAATTATAGTCAAACAACACAAGTTTAGATTCTCCTTGAGGCCTAGTGCCTCTTGGTTGTACTTCATCGTCTGGTTTATTCCATGAGGTTGCATACTTTTTTGGTTCATGGGATTCCTCCCACAAGGTTGGATTATTCTTCACCAGCACCTTAAATATGTTTATCTCATTATTTTTAATTCAATTGTTGTTTTTTTAATTCGCGGGCCTCAACAGTCATGTGGCCTCATCTATACACATTGTGTACTAAGTTATTTTAATTGAAATTTTATTTTATTTAACTTATTTTAAATTATATAGGATGGTAATTTTATCATATCTCAATGAATTTTTAGAAATAATATTAACATATATAATTAAGTCATTAATGGATTAATTTAGTAAATATATTTAATTTATCTTAATAATAATGAATTTAAATTAATAATAGGAATTTTAGATGTGTAGTCATTATATCTCGTGACTGGTCATGATATTTATTGACCTATGTATGTGTTGTGTTTATTTGATTTAATTTTGTTTCATAGTTTTATATGTTAATTTTTCTATTAAATTGAATATTATGAACTATATATCATCCCTCCATACTTTATTATATATATTCCTACATATACAAGGATTATTTTATGTAACCCTAAACCCTTTTTACCTTCCACCTTTGAGTAAGTAATCATGTTGAGAGATAGAGTTCCTAATTAGAGGATATAGTTCTAGACCGAATATGAGGTGAGACCAACCAACAAGATACATAGGTTAATGGAGGAATTATATAAATCATGATAGGCATGAGATCTAGAAGTTATTTTCCTTAGGGTCAAGGTTGGTTTATCTCTTCTTAATAAACCAATTGGAAATTAAAATCTCATTATCATATCACATATTCATTTTATTATTTCAATAAATTGTTATTTATTCATTTATTCTTTGTATATTTTATTTTATTAATCAAACAAAGTCATAGAAACTAAATTAATCAACATGAATGATAAGTTGAAAAAAGAAATATTTTTATGTCCATATAATTTTATTGGACTTTATTAATTAATTATGTAAATTCCATATAATATTAACAAACATATAATTAATAAAATAAATATTATTTATTCATATGTTAAAAAAATTAATAATATAAATATTTATGTTAGTAATAATTTTCCATTACTTGATTTATAATGACACCATAAATAAAAGTATTAGACTCACCCTTGTCAGGATTCTTCATTTATTAGGGAGTTATATTAAAAAAATGTTTCAATTAACCAATTTAGTATCTTGAGTAGTTTCCCCCAAATGACATTTTATGAATTTAAGGAAATAATTGAGGAATCTAGGTATAGTGTTTCGGGATTCGGGATTCTACTCAACATGTCAAAGAGCAATGGTTTAATGTAATTGACAAGTAAATCCAACCTAAATACCTTTAAATAATTTGATAAGGCCTCTTTTTTGGTTATTTGATTGGAAATATGGATCCCTTCCCCTAGAATATCCAAGAAAAATGATATTGAAAATCCAATAAAGAAGGTTATTAATATTAGATAATATAATGACGGACTAATAAAATTTATTTATTACTTTAAAATAGGTAATCAAGATAAAATACTAAATATATTTTTTTATTTGTTTTAGAAAAAATGGTAATCCATTTGGGCATGTCACTATACCTATGATCCATCTTGAATAAAGATAATATATTCACCAATGCTAAATTATAGTAATGGTATAAGAACTTGTGCATGATACTATTTCAAGTGAAGAAGTTTTATCTAATATATTCCTTAGTTCCTACTAATCCCTAAAAATATAAAATTGAGGCAATTCATAAAATCTTTTGTAAATTCATAGAAAATGCATTGGATTCCTAATTCTTCATTTCATTATCCATGACTAATGATATTCATAATATTCATGAATATAAGGATTTATACACTAATATGTCTCATATTTTTTATCTCTGTTAGTATAATGAAAGGTAAGCAAGGTATAAAATCTCCAAGGAACTCTTTACATGTAAGATAATAGAAATAGTTCCATATGGAACTCATGTATTTAAAATTATTGTCTATATTAAGTGTTTATAAATTATGGGATTCAATATTCACAAGGAATTGTGCATAGAATTCATTCTCAACACACATCCTCCAATCTTCTCAAGTTTCATTGTGAAATTAAACATGAAAAATATAGAGAATATGTTACTAGATAACTTGACCCTAATTCACCAAGAAGATGAATACATAAACCATAAAAAAATTTATTAGTTATGGTGAACAAGAGGAAAGTAAATGGAAATGGTCTAATACAAACTCAAATTCTAAGGCACCTTCACATAACCCTTTAATGGGAGAAAGATCTAATGAGTGGATAAAGAGTATGATGTAGTGTATTTTTTATATGGAAATAATGGCCACATGAATAAGAATTATGAATTAGTAAAATATAAGGGTAATATTCATGTTTCTTCATTATCAAGTGTAATATATCCATTTATATAAGTTTTCTATTTAATACAGCTTGTGATTCTCACATTTCTATCTAAATATAGGGACCAAGTATATTTTTTAAGAGTTTTAAAGGTGAGGTGGTTCTTTCAGATGCTAATAGAGTGATACTATCTACACTAGTTATTTAGATACTACCATCTAACATTACCAAAAATATAGAATATAATTTAAAATAATTATTTTTATATTCCCAATTAAACCAAAAAAATGTCATTTTTATGTTCAGTTTAAAAATGGATGTACTTATTTTAATTTTCATAAATAAAAGATTCTACTTTTATAAATATAAGATATGTTATTGGATGGATAATTTAATAAAAATCGTTCCATAAAAGGAAATTAGAATCAATTCCTTGTAATAGATAATGAATCAAGTTCATTTTACTCAAATCACACCCAATTATAAAATACCTAAGTTGGTTATGTAAAAATAAATAATTTTAAAATATTATATAATGAATTATATTTAGATTATTTTAAAATAAAATCTTGGGATATGTTTCAGTGTTGTTTCTAGGAAAAATAAAAATTATCCATTTAGTGGAAAATAAAAAATAACTATAGGGATTCTAGAATTAGTTCATAAATATGTGAAAATGTCTTTTATAATTGAATCTAGAGATCGATGATATGACTTCATAAATTTTTCAGAATACTTTTTTGAATAAGGATCTATCTGCTTAATGAGGTATAATTGTGATTTCTTTAACAAATTTTTGGAATACAACAATGATTTAGATAATAATTTTGGTAATAATATAAATAATATCTACTCAGAACAAGGCTGGTAGTATCTAAACAATGAGTTCATTAATTATTTAAAAGAGTTTTGTATATTATCCCAACTCACTCCCACTTATACACCACAATGGAATGTTATTTGTGGAAAGTGGAATCATTCCATATTGGACATAGTGATATTGATAATTATTCATGCAATTATTTCATTATCTTTTTATAGTTAGCAATACACACACTAAACTGAGTTCCAAATAAAGTGGAATGTGGAATCCTTTATGAGTTATAGTGTGGGAATTAATCTAGGTTTTCATATTTGTGTGTCTGCGGATTTAAAACATTTTTTAAGGTTACTTCAATAAAAAACATTCATCTAGAAGCACTAAGTGTATCTTTATAGGAAATATAAAACAACCCTACCCATTATTTCACACATAAAAATAATTTGTTACATAAAAAATTCACTTGATACAGCATAGAAGATTGATAGGTCTAATGTCTTTGGGGATTATGAACATTACATAACCAATTAAAATAGGTATATCAATGAAGAATAAGAGAAAAATAAACAAAAAGACATGATATAGCATGATTATCATAACATGGAAATGTGGCAATAACATTTAACATGATATTAGGGTCACCCAAGACTTATTTCACATGGATCATGTGTAAACCCTCACTTGACTTGAATTAGCATGATTAAACCCTCATTTCACTTAATGTATCATGATAATAATATTTACCCAATTTATTGGAGTTCTATTAGGGTGTACACTTCTTAATCATTTCATTTCATGCATAAGTGTGCCACATGAATCATATAACATGGATTCATTAAACATCATCATTTATTCCATGATAAAGGAATGTGGAATTAATATATGAAACTCTATAATCAATAATTAAATGTCTATAAAGGTGAATACCCTTGATAGATAAATGGGCATGGTATTCACTACATAATGGATTTGGATTGGAAAATCGCGGTGCAATTTCGGTAGCATAACAGTGTGATATAAGAATTCAAAAAATGGTTGATGAGAGAGAAAGTGGTATCTCATAATATTTACATGAAATTGATATTAATGGGGTCATGTAGATACATGTCCCAACATTTCTAATGGAATTTAAATTTATAATAAAAAATAATTTATTGAATGTAAATGAGAAGAGTGAAATTCTCTATAGAATTTCAGCATGGTAACGGGTGTATACGGGAGACATTAATGAGAGATAAAGAGGTATATCATCATTAAAACAAAATGAGGAAAGTACAGGGAAGGTGAGAAATCATACCTAAACATTTTTAATTGAAAAAAAATAGTATAATAACATAACGAAATTTGGACTAAAATGAGAAAGGAAGAAATCCCTTTCTTGGAAGTGTGATCCCAAAGGCTTGGGAGAGACCAGAGAGAGGCTTCTTGAGAGCTTCGGGAACATTTGGAGAGTTATAGAGGAATGAGGGAAGTTATTGGTCGAGCTCCAAAGGCTTTCAGTGAAGAGTAAGTGGGAGATTGTGTTGGGTTATATAGGAAAAGAGAGGGAATTCTTTATTATTTATGTTTTGGCCACCACACATTAAACTAAACAAAACCACAAACCAAACCATGGTTTCTTCCCATGGTTTTTTTCTAAAGGGGAGTGGAAAAAATATTTTATAAGTAATATTATATAACTTCTTAAAAAATTTGTATTGCTTATGTGGAGATGAGTCACACTATCAAATAAATCATTTTAAAAGTTAAAATGTTTTGTAAGTCTTAGAGGGTCCAATAAAGAACAATAAAATTAACCAAAAAAATATCAAATCACATTATTTTAAAGGTAAAACATATATTGGATGAAAACCCCATTTATATTATTTTATTACATCACTATTTATTCATTATGATGTCATAAAACACATTATATATTTAAACAGTATTTAATTTTTACCCAATAATTTGATTGTCTCATAAAATTATGAAGAATTCTCCATTGGATAATTTCGAAATCCTAATTCCAAAAATATTATTATTTTTTTATAAATAATTTTCTAAATATGTGAATTTTTACTTTTAAGATAAAAACTCACATTTATCAAAAATTCATGGGTTTTGACAAAAAGAGATTTCAAACCTTAATAAAAATTAAAATTGTATTCATAAAAGTTATATGATAATTTATATTTAATAAAAAGAAATTTATTAATAATATTTTATTAAAATATTATTTAATTCATAAATCCATTAATTTTTCAAAATATATTTCTTAATTGAATATTAACTGAAAATAATATTTGTGCTTTAAAAACTATTTACAAAGTAACAATAATAAAATGAATGTATATTGTTTATTGTATACAAAAATAATGAATATAATCATAGTTCTTGGGTCTTGTTACATAACCCCTTATAACACTCGTATAAGACCTAAGGGTAAGGTTTTCGATGGTGACAGACTCTTGGGGTGGCTCAGATAACATCTCTCGGGTGGTAATCTCTATAAAATTCCACTTCTCTTATAGAAGGTTTCGTTCAAGATAAACATATAGAAGATCATATTGGGCTCAGTTAAGAGAAAATCAGAGTGATGCCACCTCCTTTCCAAGATCCGACAAATGGGCTTCGTACGGAGCAATTCTTATGGATGAGGCTATCGCTTCCATTTTTTGAGTAAATTGAATTTGTTAAATCCCTATATTTATACTAATCATGTAATCACAATTAAATGACTATATTAGCAATGGTAATAATTATTAACGTTATTTTGAAATCCAAAAACATAAAGCCAAATAATTTCATATGTTTTACATAACCATTCTATATAATAAGACATTTAATTGGATCAAGAGTAATTTTCATTGATAAAGGTTTGGGTCATTAAAATCTTACCCCCTTAAAAAATTCAGGCCTCAAAATTTATTTTTCTCACACTAAAATAGATGAAGGTTACTCTACTTCATCACTTCCTCTGATTCCCACATTACTTCTTCGAACATGTGGTTTCTCAACAACACTTTCACGGGGGGAATTGTCTTATTTTGTAGAAATTTTTCCTTATGATCTAAGGTATTCATTGGATTCTCTTCATAAGAGAGGTAATTCTCCAATGGAACCACCTCTGGATTGAGTATATGAAATGGGTCAGGTATGTACTTACTTAAGAGGGATACATGGAATACATCATGTACTTGAGATAAGTTCTATGGGAGTGGTAGTCGATAGGAAACTACCCCAATGCGATCAAGGATATCAAAAGGGATGATGTACCTTGGACTTAAATTTACCTTCTTCTCAAATTTCATAACTCTATTTCACAGTGATATGTGGAGGAATACTAGGTCTTCAATGTCAAACTCTAGGTCTCGTCGACGATTATCAGCAAAGCTCTTTTGTTGACTCTGAGCAGCTTTAATGTGCTACTGGATGGTCTTAACCTTCCCCACCATTTCTTCGACCATTTCTGGACCTAGGATTTCTTTCTACCCAACTTCATCCCAACATTTCGATGTTCTCCACCTCTTCCCATAAAGGGATTTATAAGGAGCCATTTGGATACTTGAGTAGGAACTGTTATTGTAAGAGAACTCAACTAGAGTAATATTTTGATCTCATCCTCCTTTGAAATCCATTGACTATGCTCTCAACATGTCCTCAAGTGTTTGGAGAGTTTGCTCAGATTTTCCATCAGTTTGGGGATGATAAGACGTACTAAATTTGAGTTCAGTATTCAGAGCATGTTAAAGACTCTTCTAGAACATAAAGGTGAATCTTGGATCTCGGTCAGATACAATAGATAGTGTAACTGCATGAATCCTTACCACTTCTCTGATGTACATCTATTCTAGTTGATCCAATGATAAATCCACTTGAATTGAAATGAAGTGTGTAGTCTTTTTAAGAAAATTCACAACAACCTAGATAAAATTGTTTCCTTTGGATGTCTTCAGAAGTCTGGTGACAAAGTCCATGGTGATTTTCTCTTATTTCCATGATAGTATGGGTAATGGTTGTATCATCCCCTTGGACTTATGCTTCTCATACTTCAGTTTATGATATACTAGTAACTTTGATGTATACTCAGTGATCTCATTCTTCATGTCATCCCACCAATAAATCTCTCATAGATATCGATACATCTTTTTGTTTCCTAGGATAATAGAGAAATTCAAACTATGTGCATCATCCAAAAGCTCTTTCTTAAACTCCAAATTTGATGGAACACATAGTCTTGACCCAAATCTCACGATTCCTTCTTTATTAACATTTAACTTTGAGGATTTTTCTTTTCTGATAGTTTCCACTTTCTTCTGAATTCCCACACCATCATTTTGATCATCCTTTAACCTTTCCAAAAGAGGCGGTTGTCCAATAATTTGTGAAAGGATTGATGATTATCCCTTCTTTATGATTCCCATGTCCATCTTCATCAAATCCAAGAAGATTGGATCCTTTTCAATTCTCATCAATGATAGAATCGTTGGGTCCTTTATACTTAGAGAATCTTCCACCTTTTTCGCTTTCCCAGGGTGGTAATGGATTGAGCAGTCATAGTCTCTGATCAGCTCTATACATCTTCGTTGGTGTATATTCAACTCTTTCTGTGTGAATATATACTTGAGGATTTTGTGATTCGTGTATATTTCACACTTCTCCCCCAAGAGGTAATGTCACCAAATTTTTAAAGTGAATATTACTACATCTAACTCTATATCATGTGTGGGATAGTTTTTTCATGAACATTCAATTGAATTAAATCATAAGTATTGTATTTGTCATTTTTCATCAACATGCAACCCAGCACCTTTTCTAAGAATCACTAAATACCACAAAAATTTCTCCATTTGTGGGTAATGTGAGAACAGGCGCATTGATAAGCCTCATTTTCAACTCTGTGAAGCTCTCTTCACATTCATCAATCAAATAAAACTTAACTCCCTTCCAAGTTATCTTGGTAAGAGGGTTTGAAAATCATGACAAAATTATCACAAATTAGATATAATATCCAGTTAACCCTATGAAGCTACGGATATCCATTACTGATGTTGGAATCAGTCGTACCTCAATTTCAGCTATCTTGGAGGGATCTATAGATATCCCATTAATTGTGATGATATGACAAAATAATGAGACCTCCTTCAACCAGAACTCATGCTTGTTGTGATTTTCATAGATCTTATCCTTTTGAAAGGTCTCTGGTATAGTGCTTATATGCTTCTCATTATCCTCCTTGGTTTGGTAGTATATTAGAATATGATATATAAAGACTACTACAAATTTGTCGAGGTAATCTCTAAAGACTCTATTCATCAAGTCTATGAAAATTTCTGGAGCATTAGTGAGTCCCAAAGGAATTACAATGAATTCATAGTTTCTGTACCATATATAAAAATTAGTCTTGGGGATATCCTCCTTCTTCACCCTTACATGGTAATATCCCAATTGAAAATACACCTTGGATAAGTATTATGCTCCATGTAGCTGATCGAATAAGTCATCAATTTGTGGTAGAGGATACTTGTTCTTAATCATGATTTTTTTGAGCTCATGATAATCAATGCAAAGGTGCATTGACCCATCCATATTCTTGACGAAGAGGACTAGTGCACCCCATGGTGAAGCACTTGAGCATATAAATCATTTATCTAGATTCTCTTGTAGTTGTTTCTTTAGCTCCTAATCCTCCACAAAAACCATTCTATATGGATTCTTGGATATTTCCAATTCCCTAGGTATAAGATCAATTAATAATTCAACATATCTTCTAGGAGGAAGGCCAGGAAATTCCTTGGGAAACACTTCAGCAAATTACCTCAAAATAGGCATGTATTCAAGGATGGTTTCTTCCTTGGAATCAATCATCTGATCCAGATATGCATGCTCAAAGGGTGGTAATATAAATTCTTGAGATAATTGTGCTAAAGAAGATTTATCCTCCTCCTTGCACTTGTATAGAATCGGGGGTCAATTCACCATATGGAGAGTTATTTCCCTCTCACGGAAATTTATGTTGGATCTATATAAGGAAAGCCAATCCATTCCAAGAATTGAATAAAATTCCACCAAAGGGAGTATGATGAGGTTCGTTGGGAAGTTTAGTCCACAAATTATGACAGGGGAGGAGTTATATTAATGGGATCCAATGATTTACCCATTTTCAGTTCTCACTAACATATTTACTTCCATGATTTATGGTGGTGTTTGGATTGTTCTACTAAACTTTTAGGATATAAAATAATGAGTAGAACTAGAATCAAAAATTATGTTAGCTGTTTTCGAATGAATAACTAAATTACCAGTTGGCACTTTGTTTTCGGGGTTCACTTTGGTGGTGGTGATGGAAAAACCTCACCCTTTCTTCCTTGGAGGCTTTTGGTTGCCTCCAAAAAACGTTGGATTAGGGAACTATTTTTCAATGTGCCCCAGATCTATGTAGTTGAAGCAATGAACAACACGTTGAGGGTAAAATGGAGTGTTACTCTCCTTTATCGCAGTCTTGGGTTTTTCTTATCGGTATTTAATGGCCAGGTGCCCTTTTCTTCCACACCTAAATCATTTCCTTATCCCCTTTAGGCAATTTCTAGGGTGCTTCTTTCCACACCTTGGAAAACAAGGGTGCTAGATTTTCTTAGCACCATTGGATTTATCCATCGGACCATCCGAATTAAATTCCACCTTACACTTATTATCTCCATGATACCCCTGAGATTATCTAATCTTCATTTCGATTTTAAGGTCACATCGGACAATTTTTTCATAGCTATCGAAGTCAAGGATCATTAGGGATTTATGTAGGTTAGGTTATATCCCACCAAAGAGGTGGTCAACCTTGCATTTGTGGGTAACGACAAATCTGGAGGCGTATCGTGAAAGATTTGTAAAGATTTCCTCATACTCTCCAATAGATTTGTCATCTTTTTTCTTGAGGTAAAGGAAGTCCCTTTACGTCTTAATTCGGATGGTTCGAGGAAAATATTTTTCAAAAAAACATTTTCCGTAAATCCTTCCATTCCAATACCTTGATCTCCTCTTTAGGATTCATATTTTTTATCAATTTACACTATTAATCATCTTCACCCTCCATAAAATAAGCATCCAAAAGTACCTTCTCTTATTGAGAACACTGAAGGATGCAGAAGATCTTCTCAATGGAGTTGATCCATTGTTCGGTGATTGACGGATCAGATGATCCATTAAAAGTAGGAGACCTTTATATCATAAATCTCTCGATTGAAAATTTTTATTTCTTAAGGGGGGTTGAATGTTCCTGTTGACCAATTTTTCTATTCAAAACTTGAGTTAACTAAGAGAGTATTGTGACAAAGTTCATGATTCCCACTCCCATCAGATTTGGCATCTCATTAGAATAGTCTTCACATTGATCTTTGCATCGGTTGTTAGCCCAATTCCTCTTATTACCATCCATTATCTGGAATAAAAGGAATTTTAAGGGTAAACATAAAGGGTAATCTAAAGACAAAAATGGATGACTTATAAATTACTTTTATTTAATTAACTTATGAATTTATAGGCTTCAATCTATGTTATCCATGATCGAATTCCCAACATATATTCATTGGGGAATTTTTCCCTTAATAATGGTTCGTATTAAGATTGTGATTTTACCAAATCATGTACCCCAGGATTTTCATAGAAAAGAGTGAATCAAGGTCCATTTTTTTGCACCAGTTCCGTTCGAGTATAGCCCAAAGCGGTGTTTTTGGGTTTTACTCCTAGATACATCTGTTCTAGAGCCACCTATACCTTCTCATATCCATACAGGTATATATTTTCTAGATAAACCACTTATTCAATACTCACCAAAATTTAGGGATGTTTTAATTACACTAAGTCTTATACATAAGGATTTAACTGGGTTTTTCTAATCCTATTCTCAAAAAAACTAAACCTATCCTTTAATACCAATTATAAAAACATTTCTCTTTATTTCACACTTAAACATAATTTATTACATAAAATATTAAATTGATGCAGCATAGATTATAGAGATTTCTAGTGTCTTTGGGTCTTAGGAACATTACATAAAAACATAAAACATGAAATAGACATCCTAATAGAAAACTTCTTTTAACATGACCAAACACATTCCTCCGCACTTAGCATTTCATGGGATAAACTGAGGAAATGCATAAGAAAAGGGTGAGTTATAAATCCTAGTAAGGGATTCAACAAGGAATAACATGAAGAATGGAGTACATGATTAGGAAATAGTAATGTCAATGGAGCATAATAGAAGCATGAACATAAAGTCATGATATATCATTATTATCATAACATGGAAATGTGGAAAAAACATTTAACATGATATTAGCAGGAGCTAAGGCTCCTTGAACATGAAGTATGAGTAAACCCTAGTTTCACTTGAATTAGAATGAGTAAACACTCATTTCACTTGACGTATCATGATACAAATCTTTACCCAATGCATTGGAGCGCTATTATGGGCACCCTTCTTAATCATTTCATTTCAAGCATAAGTGTGCCACATAGATCATATAACATGGATTAATTAAAAATCATTATTTATTCAACGATAAAAGAATGTGGAATTCATACATGAAACTTTATAATCAATAAGTGAATGTTCATAAAGGTGAATACCCTTGATAGAGAAATGGGTATGGTATTAACTACACAATGGCTTTGGCATGGAAAATCATGGTGCAATTTCGGCCGCATAACGGCGTGACATAAGAATTCATAAAAATGGTAGATGAGAGAGAAAATGGGTGTATCATCATATGTACATGAAATTTAATGTAAGGGGGTCACATATATACATTTCCCAATATATATAATGTAATTTAGATTTATAATACAAAATAATTTCTTGAATATAAATGAGAAGAGAGAAATTCCCAACGGAATTTCGGGATGGTAAAAGGTGTACACGAGATGAATTAATGAAAGAGAAAGGGGTATATCATCATTAAAACATAAGGATGGAATTATGGGGGGTGAAAAATAATACCCCAATTTTTTTAATTAAAAAAACGGTAAAATTTAGAAAAAAAATGAGAAAGGAAGAAATCCCTAACATGGAAGTGTGATCCCAAAGGATTGGGAGAGGCCTGAGAGAGTCATCTTGAGAGCTTGGGGTACCTTGGAAGAATTCAAGATAGAGGAGGGAAGAGGTTGTTCAAGCTCCAAAGGATTTTAGTGAAGATTAATTGGGAGCTTGGATGGGTTTATATAGGAAAAGTGAGGGAATTCTTTATTTTTTAGGTTTTGGCCACCACACATTAAACTAATCAAAACCTCAAACCAACCCATGGTTTTTTCCCATGGTTTTTAAAAAAGGTCAGTGGAAAACATTATTTTATAATTCCAATGGAAGAAATTCTTAAAATATTTGGCTTATTTATGTGGAGGTGAGTCACAATCTCATAGAAATCATTTTAAAAGTTAAAATTTTTAATAAGTCATGGAGGGTCCACTAAGGAACCATAAAATTAACCAAAAAAATCTAAAATAATATTATTTTAAAGTTTAAACATATATTTTCTGAAAAAAAAAACCATTTATTTTATTTTATTACATCACTATTGGATCATCATGATGTCATAAAACACATTATATATTTAAATTGTATTTAATTTTTACCCAAACATTCGACTGTCTCAAACAAATAATGAAAAATTCACTATTAGATAATTTTGACATCTTGAATACAAAAATGATATTAATTTTATCTAAATAATTTTTTAAATATGTGAACTTTTACTTATAAAATAAAACCCTGCATTTATCGAAAATTCAATGGTTTTGACAAAATCATCTTTAAAACCTTGATAAAAATTACATTTTTATTCATAAAAATTATATGATCATTTATATTTAATAAAAAATCATTTAGTAATAATATTTTATTAAATTATTATTTAACTTAAAAATCCATTAATTCATAAAAATAGATTTCTTAATTGAATATTAACTAAAAATACTATTTGTTATTTAAAAACCATTTACCAAGTAATAATAATAAAATGTATGTATATTATTTCTACAAAAATAATGCACATAATCATAGTGCTAGGGTATTTTTACATAACCCCTTATAACACCCGCATAAGACCTAAGGGTAAGGTTTTCAATGGTGACAGACTCTTGGGGTGGCTATGATAACATCACTCAGGTGGTAATCTCTATCAACTTCCACTTCTCTCATAGGAGGTTCCATTCAAGATTAAAATGTAGAAGCTCAGCTTGGGATTGGTCAAAAGAGAAGCCCAGTGATTTCACCTCCTTTATGAGATCTTAAAAATGGAATTCATATGGAGAAATTCTATTAGATGAGGCCATTGCTTCTTTTTCTGAGTAAATTAGATTTGTTAAAGCCCTATATTTATACTAATCATGTGATTACTAGTCAATGTCTATATTAGAAATGGTAACAATTCATAAAGGTATTTTGAAATCCAAAAACATAAAACTAAATAAGTGCATATGTTTTATATAACCATTTTACATAATATAAATTTAATTGGATCAAGAGAAATTTTCATTGATAAATGTTTCGGTCATTAGAAAATACCAAAAAAACAAGGGGATATTATCTATAATATCAGTCAAATAAAAAGATAATAATGGAAATACATTACATGTTACGATAAAGGATCATTTCTCTAAATAAGATAATGGGAGTAGGGTAGAAATAAATAAAGATTAAGATCATGATATATAAGAGTTAGTAAATAAGAAAATTAGACAATATCTAGTGTAATAAATTGTTCCAGAGACATAAGTACAACATAGGAGAACCAAAGAGGTTAGATAACCAAAAATATATGGTTTTCCAATCACCAAGGAAGGAAACACAACATTAGTTGGAAATAATAAAACTATAGCCTATAAAGATGTAGTAAATAGTGCATAAGTTATAAATTTTCATGAATCCATGAATTCTAAAATACACTCCATGTATTAAAACCAAGTTTGGGTTTTGGAAAAAAATATTTGGTGTAAAGCCTATTGGGTGAAAATGGGTATTCAAGAAGAAACTATTCATAGAAGGAAAATTCAATACCAATAAGGCATTATTGGTTTCCAAATGGTTTAATAAATTTCAAGTAATAGACTATGATGATACCTTTTAACTAATAATTATGTTGAAATCCATTATAATTATAATTTCCATAATAGTTTACTGTGATTTTGAGATTTGGAAAATGGAAAAAAAGACTACCTTACTTAATGGAAACCATGTGTAATATTTCTATATGACACAATAGGAATGTTTCATACTCTAAAGTATTATCATAATGTGTAGAAACTATAGATATCTATTTATGGGTTGAAGCAAGCATGAAAATCATAGAAAATTAATTTTAATGAATCTTTAAGGGAATATGGTTTCATAAATAATCGATTTGATCCTTGTGTTTATAAGAGTTTTAGTGGGATTGGGTTATTCTTCTTATAAATTTATGTTAATGATAAATTACTGTTGAGAAATGAGGTACTAGTTTTAAAATCAGTTAATAAATGGTCAAAAAAATGATTCCCATTAAATACTTAGGAAAAGTAGACAATATTTTAGGGATCAAGATCCTTAGGTATAGATGTAAAAGGATGCTATAAATAATTCATGGTGTATAAACTGAAAAGTTATTATATAGATTAATTATGGATAAATCAAAGAGAGGGTTTTTTTATCTCACATGGTATACAAATGTCAAAAAAAATGTATCCTCAAACATAAGAGGGTAGAACGAGGGAGAGGGAAATAGAGAGAGAAAATGAGTAGAATCTCTTACAAATATTTGATGGGATATATCATGTATATAAGGATATGTTCTATAATTTGTGTTTCCTATACCTTGATCATGGTATGTAGATATCATAAAAACCAAATAGAGCCACATTGGTCAGTTTTAAATACTATCCTAGAGTTCTTAATAAGTATAAAGTACATTTTCCAAGTTTATAAAATATATGGGGAACTATTTATATGAGGATGCACATATTATAGTTTATAAATATATCATAGTTATATGAAATAATTGTTGGGATGTGTTTTTTTTTTAATAAATGATCTATGAGATGAAAGAGTTCTGAGAAGATAGTGGTTTCTAATTCTATAGTAGATTCCAGGTATATTATGTCTTTTAATGTAACTTAATATGTAGTCTGGATATGAAAATTCTTCTATGAGCTTGGTGTTTTACCAAGCTATAAAGATGTTATCACTTTGTATTATGATAATATTATAATATTGGTTATTTACAAGTATCCCATGTAACATTAATGGATGTAGAATATAATTCCAAAGTATCAACTCTAATGGGATTTTTCTTAATGGGGTGGAGTCACAATAAGATGGGTAACCACAAAATAGAATTTGGTGGACCCATTTATTAAATCATTATCGAATTGGATGCATGAATATCATGTGAGGGATAGTATACCAAAATTTATTAGGATTTGTCTTGAGTGAAAGTGTGAGTCTATTGAAGTTTATTACCCAGAACAAATTAACTTAGTATTTATGATTACTATAATATTAATAAATATATTATCATATAATTATTGTTATTCTATGTAAATTTAATCTGATAATTTATTTAGAGTATTTTTTGAATAAAAATCTTATATAAGTTATCAACTATAATTAGAATCTATAAATTATATGAAGATATTTTTAGACATATCTCTTGTGGTTTATTTAACATCATTCTAATGAGAGAAAAATGATGTTAGACTATCAGGTGTTGGAGTATCATAAGAAATTGAGACTTCTTCTTAGGAATTTATCACTCGGTGATCTCCAAGAAAAGAGAAGAAGAATATGAACCCACCAATAGGAATACAATATATTTATGTTTAATTAGATATTCCTATTTTCAAACATGTATATTGGTCCTTAGACTTGAAATTATTATTAGTATATTTCACAAATCATGTACTTTTCTCTATGGATGAAATCCAGGATGTCATATGCTCACATCTAGGAAGCATATATTAGGTGTGTCATAAGTGATATAACATTAATTAAATGAGTTAAGAAAGTATTTTTTTTATTCAGAGTTAATGTAATAAGATATATTTAGCCCTTATATTTAAATTAAACTATTTACTTAAATTCATGTCCATAGAAGTTCATTGAAATGTTCATTTTAGAAATTCAAAGTATGATATATCATTCATGTGTAATAGCAACCCAAGTATGCATCCTTCTTGACGAATATATCGAGAAAATGGACTATATTACATAGTAGAATTTATATGAATCTTATTATTATTATGAAATTAACATTTTTCTCTATGGGTGTATTGATGTGTGGCCAGATGATGGTCTTGGACTTTATATAGATTCTCTTAACACCACTGAGAATGAATCCTAGAGGTTCACACACTAAGTGTATCTAGAATATCATTAAAATCTGTTGAATTTTATTTTATGAATAAATATTATTCTATGATTTTGTAAAAATATTTATTCAAGTAAATTTTATCGACTAAATTCAATCACCATATTTTCAAGTTCAAGTTATATGAGTTAAATTTTATTTATTTTTTAATTTATATGATAATAAATTCACTAATTTAGTGAATGGATTAATATAAATATTTATTTCATTAAATGAATATTAAAATAAATATTTATTCATGATTTTAGTAAATGTAATATTTATTTATTAAATGATTAATAATATTTATTTTATTAAATATTTTATTATTCAAAATCTGATAAATTTCAGAGAGGATTGAAAGCCAAGTTAAGTGACTAAAAATGATATATTTTTATTTAATATCATTTAAATAAATATAATTTTTTTATTTAATATATAATATTTCAATAAAATCATTCCATGGAATATAACAATATTATTATTGTAACACCTCAGGCTTCTACGGTACGCTTCTATTTGAATAATGCAATAGCGTGTGTTGTACGCAACATGGAGTTCTAACACACCACAACCAATCAAACTAGACGTTATGAATAGTAATACCTACTTTTTAAAATTTATGAATTATATTTTTCAAAATGGACTTCATTTTTGGATTCAGAATATCAAAATTAGCCTAGGGTGAATTTTTTGTATTATTCTGAAAAACTTCATTTTTTTATGAATAGTGAAACCACTAAGTGGTAGTTAAAAAACTGAATTTTTCATAAAACTTAATTTTACTACATTTGTGAGTGGAATTTTGAAAATTAGAGAGACACGGTTAATATCATGGAGTAAAATGGGTTCAATGAGAGGCAAATAATTTTTGGTGAATAGTAACTTTTTACTTTTATTTACCACGGTTAAAAGTAAATAGGATAATTAAGGGTAAAATTGATATTAATATTACCCTAAAACCTATCCTAATTCTATTTTACAAGTTTATCTCGACCAAAAACAACCTTATGAATAAAATATTATCATTTAGGTCCACTAGGATTAGATTAGGACATTAATTATTATTTAATTCAAAGAAGAGTTTGAAGAGTTAAAATCAAAGTTTAATAACTAAAACATTTTTAATATAGGGTTATACAAAAGATAAATTCGATTTTAAATATTCATTAGAAATATAACAAAGATTTCCTAAATAATGGTATTTTATTTATAATTTTTAGACATTAAATAATTTAATATATTTATGACACAGTGGTGATGCAGTAATTACCTAATTAATGAAATATTAAAATAATTGGTATTAGAAATATAAAAATAAATAAAATTTGAGACTTTTTATGCATTTAACTAATTTTATAGGTTAATATGACATATTATTATTTATTATATAAATTTTCTTCGAAGTAATAATGTTGTTATGAAATTATCAAAAACAAAATACCCAATAGTTTCAAAATTGACATAAAATAGTATTCAAAACAAATATTATATTATTAATTTATATTCTATTCCTAAACATCTAAGGTTCGGCCAAAAGACTTGTATCATGATAGGTGTATCATTAATGGACCACTTGGGGGTCTCTTGGATGTATATAGTAAGTTTATTAACTATATAATATAAAAATACAAAGTGACATGTTAATGTCAAACTAATTAACTAAGAGTTAAAACTAAAAGATAAGGTTAATATAGTGACCCAAACCTGTCTGAAACCTATTGGTTGAGTGGTTTTCGACCCATAACCACCTTAAAATTTAAATAATCCACTTTTGAGCCATTATAAACCTAATATTAATTTATTATAAAATAATATTTCTATCTTTTCCAAAGGCGCCCCTCACCCATCTTATAAAAGGGCACTCCCCCTTCTCGCTAATTCACACATTCAAAGCCTCTTGGATTGGCCAAAACCTGCCCAAATACTCTCTAAACTTCCCTAAATTCAACCTAGAGGCCTTAGTTTGATCATAAAGCCAACCTAAAAAGCCCTTTTGATCAAATCAAAAGGAAGAACCCGAAAAAGAGGTAATGTTTTCACCACCCTCTTTCAAGTTCCTTTCTTCTTCAACTTCTTATTTCTTTGTTATTCTCATTCTAAAATAATAACTCCACTATATTATATATACTGTGATGTTATTATAAATATGGTACAACCATATTCAGTATTCTATCCATCCTTTGAATGACATGTCACCAGACGTGCGTACGTACGGTTTACCGTCTCCACGTCATGGTGTAATTGTTATTCAATAAATTATCATTTGTATGGGTATAATAATGATGTTTAATTCATGTAAATAATAAATATAACATGATAGTGATTCTATATATATGATATACCATCCAATTATATATTATTTTAATATCAAAAGAATGATATTGTCACTCGTGTGTACGTACGGACTACCGTCTCCATGAACGCGATGAGATTCATTCTCCATCGTATCCATTCAAGTATAATTATCATTTGATGATTAAAAATAATTTTTAAGGACTTGATATCATTATGGATATGAATAAGATAAAACATATCCATAACAAACATGGATTATCTAATAAAACATATACGAGTAAGTTAACACCCGAAATGATGATAATACTAAGATATTATTAACAAAGCAATGTTAAAAGATCATATATGATATCATATTAATGTATATGATTCTTGTATAATTTAATAACAATTATTTCACCATTATACAGGAGGTTACTCTACCCCCAACCAAGTAAAAGTACAAGGTAAGGGTTTATTTCACAATCTCTTCATTATCCGAGGTAGTTTATACGTAATAATCTACTGGGAATTCTTTATCATCCACATCCATGTTTCTTAAAAATTTATTTCAAAACATTTTTTACTTGAATATGGGTTAAAGTCATTTATACCCTTTTTTGACTTTTTATAAGAGATTTATAAAGGAATCTTTCTGTCATTTTCCAAACAAGGTCATTTTTATCCTTTTCGACAGAATTAAGGTAAGAATGTCTTTTTTAACTTATGCGGCGGGTGCGGCTATTTTCCACTGTTATAAAATCTTTGAAGCTTCCCTTACAATCTTATAAGAAAATTTTCAAAGTAAATGTTTTATTTTATAATTATGTTACTTTTAAATGAATTCAAAAAAAGAGATATTTCTCTCAAATAGTTTTGATTTCATCTATGTCAACATCCTTTGATGGATTTTAAGCTTATTTGAAGTTTATTTATTGTGATAAAAAACTTCTATATTGTATTGAAGGTTTTGTGATATGTGTGACTCTGGATGTGTTATTTTTATACCATTAATGGTTTATAGATGAAGTATTTACATTTCTTATTCTAGTTTTAATACGAATGTTTATGTTATGTTTAAACCTTTTCATATGGGAATGAATTGGACTTAATAAGTGACGGGTGGAGCCTGTTATAGCTCCTCTATGCATCGGTAGGTCTCATGAGACAAAATAGTATCTTGGAATAAGGCCTTGTCAAAATCTTATTTATAGTCTTGGCACGAGGCCTTGACTATGTGGTTATGATGGTCTGGCATTATGCATTCCATAATTATTAAAGTGGTTATTGATATTGCATGTGATTATTCGACTAGTATAATATCCATGTGAATAAGTATATTGCATTATTTCATTTTATTTCTTCCATATTATGCTGAAGTTCAAGTTTTAAAAGGCGTTTTTTTAGTTATACATTTCCTTAAATGTTTATGCTTATTTATAAAAGTTTCCGCTGTATTGTTATCCTTACTGGGCATTTGAGTTCACCCCTTTCTATGTTTTATTTTTCCCAGGATGTGAAGAAGTATTTTATGAATGAACTGCAAGGATAGTATGAGGGGATAAGAGTGTGGACTATGGAGACTATATTGTTATAGTTTTCATTTTATGATGTAATGTAAACTTTATAAATGTATCTAGTTATTCTAAGTCTACTAAAATAATCGGTCTTTCGAGACTTGATCTTTCTTGTGATCATGCAAATGTTATGTAATAATGCACCGACTCTGGGTAACTGGGGTCGGGGTGTTACAATTATAATTATTATTAAACATGGGGAATTACTTGGAATATATATTTAAATAATGTCAAATGTGTAATTGTTAAATTTCAACCCTAAGTATATATTCTAACTTATATCATTTAAAAGGATTGGAGTTGTTGTGCACAAGACATAACCACTCAAGAATTATCTCAATCTTAAAGAGAAAATAATCCTCCCTCTCTCTCAAGAATATAGAGAGAACAAGAAAAACATATGTTGTGATCAAAGATGAATGACATGTACCACTAGGTTCCTTTGTTCAAAATATCAATAATTTTGTTCAAATATTTTTGGATCATGTGGGGATACAACTAGAAGAATTCTCACCCAGATTCTCCATTGTAATGATAACAACATAATATCATCATTTTAAGCTGATCGAGAATAATTATCACATTTGAGGTATTTATTAATTTTAATTAATTATAAATTAAAGGTGAAAGAACCTCATTTGAATATTCAAGGATTTAATTCATAAATTTCCTTGGGATTTATCTATTGGATTTGATGAAAAAACTAAAATTAAGTATTGGCCCACTCATTTTGTTGTGAATAGGAACCATTAATGGGAAAATCCATAATGTGATTGAGTGGATTAAACCATGAGTGATGGTTTGGAATCATCTATTTCTTATATGGTTAATCTTAATTCACATAGATTAATTTAATTCAATGGTTAAGATATTTAGATAATAATAAGTAGAATCAATGGATTTTAACATAAATATGTTGGTAGGTTTTGAACAATCATGCAACCAATAGTTACAATTAATTTATGATTGAAATATTTAATCGTCTTTTCTGAAATAATATCCTATAAAATTAATCTCTTATATATTTTCCTCATGGGACCAACCTTAAACTTACACTATTTTATTCCCTAGTATCATATTAAAGGATCGATCACATATGTTTTTAAATATAGACATCCTGTTATAGGTAATGTAATTGTAAATCCCATCACCTAATTAGAGCATACATGAGTTGATACGAAACTTTCCAAGGATGGGATTATAATACTTGGTGTTTGATGTCACCATTGAGATTTTTTTCTAATTACGAGTTTTTGTGTTATTATATTTTTGGATACTCTCTTTCCATGGAATAAGGTATTGGGTATTTACTTAACATATGATATATATGTGATAGTGTAAACTAAGATCATCCATGTGTCGGTGAGAGTAGTGGTTGATTAGGCATGATCAGACTTACAAGGAACATGAGAAATATTGATGAGATTGTTTGTTCGAAAAATAAATAGGATAGGGAGAATGAGTTATGAGGTTTATATAATTTATTGGGAAATATCAAGATGACTTTTTCAATGCATGATGATTAAACGAGACTATTATTAATATATAAGATTGGATTATCTAGGTTTTTTCCATAAATTTAATACATGGATAAATTTTAGGACATTGATAGGTGATTTTATATTTTTAAATGGTTTGAGACTCCATATTTCCCTGGAATGATTGGAACTAGGTCATGTGGTGTCAATGTTTTTCTATGTATGATCATACAACATAGTGATCAAGGTATGTTATGAGTATGGAAAGGTGTAATGAACCTTTCATTTTCTATGAAATAAAAAGTGGGCATTGGTTTGTGATGTTATATCATGAATTGGACAAAGAAATAATTTATCTGGTGATGTTCAGATGTGATTTTTTTAATGATAACTAGTGCATTAAGATAAGTATGGCATGTTAGATTAGGTTTTTCTAGTACGATGGTGATTTTTTAATGGGTTTATGAGAATAAAAAATATTTTTAAATGGTACCCTCATGTGAGAGATGAGTTGTAACATTTTAAGTGATATTAAGTTATATAAAATTTGGTATAATGAATGTTGGGCCTTTTGAGACACCAAGGGAAAGAGTGGATCAGATTGATCCCTAAGTAATTTGGAGAGTTCCTCAACTACATTGATTTGGGAATCAAGGGGATTATGAATTTCTATCAAAGATATGGGATCCTAAAGTTGTGAAATATGAGTTTCCTGTGGAAGCAAGTGGGGTCCCTATTTTGGTGAGATATCTATGTGAATTTGAGTGTTATGGAAATGGTTCATTGATTGATTTTGGGAGATAGTGACCTATAAAATCCTGATGTCAAAGTTCCTAGAGTGGGGCTTGTGGTAAGGGTCTATTAAGTTATAATGAGAAAATATCTTAAGTTATAATGTTCACAAGATAGTGGATTTTGGGAAGGATTAATTTTCTAAATTAGAAATATAAGAAATGTTATAGTAGGGATAGACCCATTGGATTATATTGGATTTGATAGTTGTCATAAGTATTAGATATAAATGTTAAGAATAATGTATGTAAAAGAACCTAACCAGTGGTGTTTTTTCTTCACATCTATTCTTAGTGGTAAGTTGTGTAATTTTAACTAGTAAATAGTAAATACATAGATATGAGTGTTGATCAATGATTATTGGGTAAATTCATTATGTTTAGTAACGGACATATATTATTTGTGGTCTATGGTCTATTGGGATAACTATGGATGGGTTTTCTGTAAATTGATTAGTAGGAACCCATTTTTTAGAAATATGAAGGATTTCTTTAGAGTATAATGACACGTACAATGATGTGGGCCTTTAATATATGGTTTAAGTCTTGAGTGTATGATTATGAATTTAAGGATTGGATGTCCTAAAGGAAATCAGGTATAAAAATGAGTGAATAATGGTCTAGTTTAGACCAATGTTGTCAGCCATTGGGGTCCAATGTTAAAAATATTGGATTTCACAAGGGATATTTTTATTTTAGTGGTAGTTGATAGAGTGGGTACTAGATATTAAATTTCACATATTACTCGAAATGATGAGACAAAATATTTTTTCAATGTTTCATTCAAGAAATGATTAAATGTGTGATGGACTAGAGTGAGATGCATCCAGGGTTTAGATAGATTCACAGGTTTTAGTGTAGTATCAAAATAACTATAAACAATTAGATATCAAATATTTAAAACATTAATAATATCATCGTAATCAAAAGGGGTTACAATATATGTTTGTGGAGACTTCTTGAGGGTGATAAGTTTCATAGTGGGTAGTTTAAAACAACCTACACCAATAAGTGTCAATGAGGCCAGAGGAACGTTAGGTTTCATTGGAAGTGGATACAATAGATTTTTGAATTTTTCAATTATAATTAGGGACTAGAGATTATTATAATGATTTTAATTATTAAAAGAAGGTTTATATAGTGAAATATTGGATGTAAATAGAAAAGAGAAAAATATGAGGTTTTTAGTGTATTTGAAATGTAGGAAATTGGTTACAGCGAGCTACCAGGTACTTTGTATGATGGTACTAAGTACCTGATGTAGATGTTAGGGGTGTTCCCTATTTAGGGTGATAAGGTGGATATCTTCATGAAATGATTACCTCATAAGGCATCAGGTGGTTGATGCAGGTGTATTCGGTAAATAGAACAACTCTGATTCTTTTTTTAAAGTGCATAAAATATATTATTTTTCTTCCTAAAAAAATAACCCCACTTTGTGGGGTGTTTTCTTCAAATCCATAAGATAAATGGGATTATTATCCATTCTACATTTTCTTTCATCTCCCTTTGATCCTCTAATTTTGGGGTGTTTGGTATCGTATTCATTGAAATTGGGGTGATTTTTCTTCCCTTATTTTTCATCTCTTATTCTTTCCCAATTTCCTCTAATTATAAGGGGTTTAATTTAATAAATTCATCATGATTCCATGGGATCATAGTATAATCATTCCGTTGGCATGTGACATTCACGTGTAGGCGTAAGAGGATTTCAAGTGAGGGAGATCAAACAAGTCTTTTCATCATTTTTATGGATTTAATACACTATGATGTTATTCTTTAGTTTTCTTCCAAATTATAATTAAATTTTCATTTTATATGATATTGCATTTTTTGTATTTTTTTAGGAAATTTTTAGATGAACATTGAGAGTGTTTTGAACCCTATTACATGAGGTTTTAGCCTTGGAAGGCTATCTCGATAGGTTTTTCCTAATTTATGCCTTATTTGATAATTAAGGATATATTTTATAAAGTAATTATAAGTGATTTTAGATTTCTTTGATTGATATGGGGGCTTGATGAGATTTTTGATGCTTAGTATGGTCTTAGGGGAGCTTCAAAGATGGTGGTAAATAATATATTAAGGGGATAACTACATAATCAGTATATTTTTTCCATAATATTACCTCTTTATATGGGAATACATATATTTTATGGATGGTAAGAGTGGTAAGTGAATGTGAGTAACTTGATATGGAACCTTGAGTTGGTTCACTTATATAAAGAAATGTTGGGGAGTCTTGTTAGAATCGTAGAGAGTCCCCTGGAATTATATGATTATTATACAACTAGTAATAATTTGTATAAAATTATAGGGGATCAATCTTTGAGACATGTATTGGGATTCTAGGCCTCTATGAAATAAATATAAGGTGGTTTTCCTATACTTGAGAAGCCTCAAAATATTGGATCAAATTAGTATAAATCAAAAGGAATAGCTAAATCGTCACATGATAGGGAGAAAAAAGGTGGACAAGCCACTGGGTTTAGGCCCTTTGTATCTCTCTATGAGTTGTAAATAGTTGACTACATAATCATATAGTGAGAAAGTCATACACACTAAATAAGTGTTTGGGAGGGGTTATTTTGGTGCATTAGGGTCAAATATGTAAGTTCATTATGACTCTAGTCCTTCTAGTCATGTATTTTGGGCCTATGAATTATGAAGTGGTTCCCTCTTTACCCTTTTAAAAAGAGTTATTATCTAAAACAATATATAATTATTAAGTAGTACATTCATGCACATATATACAGAATTTATTAGGGGAACTATTGGTGGTGTCCTACTGAGTTTTATACATACACCCTGCTGGTAACTTTAGTGTTAGTGTGTGGATATTATAATTGAAATATAGGTTCAATTAATATCCCTAGTAAATGTGGATAAGCTATAGGTCTTTAGTGGGGATGTAAAGATGGGTATAAGGTGATGTTGAGGACTATTATCAGGTCTCATTTTGTTTTATTCAATTCTATTTCTGTACTATATATGATCGGACCATAAATTTTATTATATCTTGGTTATGTTATTTATTATGGTAATATTTTCCTTATAATGACATACATGGATGTTTATACTGGTAATATTTATTTTATGATTAATTCCAAGATAAAGGATTCTATTTTTGTTCTAGTGGATTGGGTTTAGTTGGATTCATAGGTGAAGGATAGGGTATAGAAAATCTCTTCTTCCCTAATGAAGATTAGTCCAAAAACTAATAAATGGTCATATTTTTTAGATATGGTTAATTTTGTAGGAGGAGGTTCTTATGTTGATGCTTGTGTCAATATTTCGCATCCTCCTAGTTTTTAAGAGAAGGATAGGGTGAGATCTCTAGCTTCTCTTCCTACTTCTGATACTCATAGTTTAGAAAAATTTAATGTTAATGTGCCTCATCTTTTTAACTCTAACTTCCATTAAAACTAAGTATTTATCAATTTATGTTGGTAATAATTTAGATAAAATGGTGGGGGATTCCAATATAGGTGTACTAAAAGTCCCTAGATAGAATTATAATATATGATCATCTCATTTAATGGATTTTATATAGGATATGTCTTCTAGTATTAAACTATAGAATGGATTTAAATATTTATAAAAATATGCAACTAAAAAAATGAATCACATGGATATAAATATATAGTACCAAGTCATAATAAAAATATGGAATGTTCCAAGAATAATGGGGAGGAAAGTGATGAATTCTACCATGAAATGGTATCTGATAAGCCTATGGATTTTTCAAAGTATTTGTGTGTCCCTTTATAGGACTAGTTAGGCTTCATAGGGGTATAAAAATTAAATTATTCTTTGGATTGTCCACAAAGAAAGGAATGAAAGGAGGTTATGACCATGGAGAATACACTATTAATAAAGGGAAGAAATTTAGATGGCATAAGGACTATTCAAGCTTCCAAAACCCATGACATATAGATTACCAAGTAAGGTTATTGGCTCTAAGGTATTTTCCCTCGGGAAATATAGGGTTTGAAATCATGTGGAAAAAGAACATAGAGATGATAAAAACTTGATAGGATGAGATGAATTTCATCTTCCTGCCTGAATAAATGTTCTTAGGCCTAAGGAATATTATATCCCCAATATTAAGTCTATAAGTGTTCTTGGTTCCAAGAGACTTATGAGGGGAAAGACAATTTAGGTGCAAACGCACATAGAGAGTAGAATATCTAAAGAAGGAGTTTAAATATATAATTTTTAAGATAAAGGGAATGTATATATTACATAGGAATATCCAGGTTCTTCTAATAATTCTAGGGATCACCAACAAATGGTGAATGGATATAGATATGAAAGTCAGGAAACCAAAGGTATTAATACCAATATTCTGGTCCAGAGTACTATTATCAAGCTATAGGAAAACCATAACCTTCCATGAAAGGATAAACCCAACCCTTACTCTAAATGTCTAATAGATGAAAGTTCATTTGTGGAAGAAGGTGATAAAGAAGCATTGTCTTCGGGATCTAAGGCCAAAAAAATAAGAACAATAATCATTAACAATCACAATGGATTAAAAGATATTGTTTTGGCCTAAGAGAATACCATAAACTCCACCTTTTAACCTAAAAGTTGAGGTGGGAAAGGTAGGGTAAGGGGAGGATTAGAAGGATAAACACACTTTATGGATATCCTCTTACATTACAAGGAGGATAATAAGGAAAAGTGATTTCCTATTAAATCCACCTCATAAGAGTACTATAACTAGATTTTTGTTAGATATTTTAAATTTGATACCAATCAAGAACAAGCTGAATGGTTTGATTCTTGGGATTACATTTATTTTAATGGGTTAATGAAGGAATGATCAATATGGAGAAATAAATCAATTCCTATTATAAAATATAATAACTATTCAAGGATATTTTCCACAAGGATCCAAAGTGGTGTAAATTTCATATCATTTAGAGTCTTCATAGGATGTACAGTTCTAATAATTTAAGGTTGTATTGGAATGGTTTTGTGTTTCTTATTAAAGTATAATTTCATACTTATTTAGGTTACTATGAAACCAATAATAACAAATTTTTTAAAAATGAGTAAAAATATAATTTGAAATGATATTTAGTGAATAGACTCCACACATGGTATTATTAGACCCTCCTTACTTTTCAGTAGCCTTTGGGGTACAACGATTCTCAATTGAGGTCACATAACCCTCTTGATTTTATTACTGTTTGGGTAGACATGGTTGGGAAAATATATTTTTTATCCTCATTATTATTATTTTCATGAAGATTATACTTTTATATATCATAATATTGTTATCTCGTGATGTTCATAAAATCATTCAATTATTTTTATATTAAAAAATAATTCAGATATTTTTAAATTTTGTGAAACAAATCATAAATTTGTATAGTATAACACAAAATATCAATAAAACATGTTATTTGTTTTCATAAATCTATAATACTATATATTTAATGTGAATAATTCGTTTTTTATCATAAAAAATAAAATATGGATACTTCAAGGGTGATCAAACTAACATTTTTTAGCTAAATATTTTTATTGAGATAATATTCATAAAAATGGATATGTTGATGTTTGTATATTTTTTTAGATGATAATTCAAAAAATATATTTTTATATTTTCAAAACCAGCATTCAATATAAAGGAAGCATGTATATTACTTTAAGATGCATCAACTAATATATATTATTTAATTGATGGGGGTAAATATATTGATCTTGTTTTTTTAATTTGTTTAATACTTTATCCCAATGATTTTACTTTTTCATATTTCAATCTCTTTATCCTATCATGTATTTATCTCATATATAAAGAATTGATTTTTAAATTTAATATAATGATATTAAATAATTATATGGATCCTTTTTTATGCTTAATTTTTATTTATTTTCATAATTCAGTCACTTATTTTAAAATAATTCTTTTGGAATTCAATGTCTGTTAAAAACATTAAAATCAATTGAAAATCAAATTCAAAATCCAATATCAACCGAAATATAAAGAAATACCTAAATAAAAACTTATAATATAGAAAATAAATATTTTTATACACTAATATTTCTATATATTTTCCACCCAGTATTGGAATAACCCAAATTTTCTTCATTCTTCATGTTCTTGATGGAGGTAAAAAATTCAATGATGAAGTATATCATAAGAAGTGAATACTTTATTTCCAATGGTGGTGGTTTGAATATCCTCTTTCCCTCTTTATTTTTTAGAATCTTTGATCCAAGGACCTTAGACATAATGAATCAATTTTTATACATTAAAAGTGGTTGAATGAGTTACAACTACACATGTATAATTGTTACACATCAAATAAGGATTAATGGATTATAATCATCCATCTATAAATATAATTTCATTCTTACCTATATAAATATTTATATATGTCCTATATATATAAATAATTATAAAATTAGTTTTATGAAATATTTTTGACAGAAACATGGGAAAATATGTGTTATGTTTCAAATATAAATATTCATAACATATTATTTTATTTTTATTACATATTTTAAGAAAATAAGGCTCTTAAAAATATAAATACTATTTTGATAAATATTTTTAACTTTTTTATAAATCATTTTGTGACTCATTTGAGCCTTTAATAATATTAGTATAAATTAAGAATCTAATTAATAATTCTAATATACCTAATAAAATATTGGACATGATCTCATCCCTTATGAATGTACTAAATAAAATTATTATTCTATATGAAATCACGTATGAATACAAGATATGGATCATGTAAATCATGTATCCCTCAACTATAATATCTCTTACCACTTTGTGTAGAATAAACATATCAATACATTTGATGTATTGGGTAAGGAAATACACTTACTCGATATAACTCAAATGATATTCATAATATAAACATGTCCAATATGTAGAAATTTATCAATAAAACTTTCAAATATGTATAACTCGTAATTTTTAACACATTGAGAAACAATCTGTTAGAAACTGATTCTTAAAAAAATTGATGGAAGCCTATGTTTTATATTTAACGTGAAAAATGTAACTCAAACCAATTAGTTAAATGTGAAATGAATAATGTACCACTAGATATAATCCAAATACATTTTTTGAAAACTTATGGGGTGTTTCTCATGTCAAGTAAAATGTGATCGCTCTGTATAGCTAAATGTATACAAATAGTATTCATGCTAATCTAACATCACAATCCTTATATCAATGGTGGTTCTAATTAGGGTCAAAACCAAGATCTTAATTACTAGGAGGATTATTATAATATAAAAAAATTGAAATAAATAAAACATAGAATAGTGATGTTGCAATAATTTTTTTATTTAATAAATAAATTGATATATGGTGTAATAATTATCCCAAAACCATCATCCCATTATTGTTCTATAGGGAACAATTCCCAAAAAAAATAGATATATATATTCATATTAGTTAAATCATTTTAAATGATATCGAATTCAATATTAAAATAATTTCTATTGTTGATCCATTCAAAGTGTCTTCCAATAATAATATTAAAAATGTCAAAGAATTGAATACAATAAAAACCTTGAATTTTCTCTCAAGGATGTCTACTAAAACACAATTATCTTTTTTTCACATTATATTTTTTAATTTTTATTTTATTTTTTTGTAAGTAGTGAGTGGTTTGAAAAAAGAAAATAAATAAAATGAAACAAAAAAATATTAGGATAAATAGTGGATAATATGAAGGAGATTTCCTTAAATCATTATATCATTATTTACCTATTTTTCTTCTAGTTTTACCCTCCCTTAATGACGGAACATAATATCATTCATTAATTTTACTTCTAATATGTATCTATTTTAGGTATTGTCACATTATAATCCTTGAGTGTACTAAGACCAGTATTTAATATTTTAATAAGAATGATCCACTCAACTTCATTATATAAGGAGTGGATCAATGAAACTTTGCTTCTTACTGCTTATAAAATCCTTGAAAGAGTGACCTAACTATAAAAAGGTGGATTATTAAGTAGTGTACCCTAAAAAATGTGGTTGAAATATCATAGTACTCGTCCCTTTTCTCAATAAAACCTATCAAATGAAGAATCATCTTAGTGAAGGGAAACTATTAAAGTTATTATAATGTGTAAATAAATGTAATAGTATGAAAATAATTTCAGAGTGTAAATCATTAACTCTACACTAAAACCACCCAAGGTAAATTATTATTTTATAAAGATAAATAAACAATCATGGAAATATTATAAAAAAGAATTAAAAAAACTCTAGTCCCCCTTGTTTTAAACTATAGGGTCTAGTGATCCATTTATAGAGTAACAGAGCATGGGAAAGAACATGGAAAATAGAAATTAAAATATAGAAAAAATAAAATCCTAAAACTAATCCCATGATGGGGAAATGGTTTCTCATGGTATCTTATTCTCTAATTTATGTATAAAATTGTTTCCTTGGCTTAATTTAGGATCAATCCTTATATACCTAAATGTCTTGTTATGATTTAATATTGATTGGTTGACTTTCTAGGCTCACACTTTCAAGCTCATCGACTATGAATTCAGCTCCTATAATTCTATCTTTTTATATTACTTATATCTATGGGACTCTTATGTAGTTTCTTAAGGTATCACTATACAAAATGTGCCTATTTTGTAGTTTTTTTAGGGTTTTAGATGGTTTAAACAATAAATAAATATTGTTTTGGTATAATTTTCAGGGATATTTTTAAAGATGCTCAGTGGTTTTAAAGAAATTTCAAAAAAGAGACCTTCTATAAGATATTTTTATATATTTTATGATATTTTTTCATTTGGATTTTGGTAAATCCAATAGTGGTGGTTCAAATCACCATTAATTTAATGATATTATTTTGTGTTAGATTAAATTTCCTAGAAATATTGTGCATGATTCATGGTGGTTTAAACCACTATAATCTACTATAGTAAAAAATAGTTTAAATTGAATCTTTCCAAAACAAATGAAAATAAAAATAACTAAAACATCCATATAAATATAATAATTGAGATATCAAAACATATTTAAAAAAATAAATATAAAATCACTAAAACAAATAATGGGTAAAATATATATAATAAAACACACATGTGTGTGTGTGTGTTTAATCAAGTAACATATTTTAACAAGTCATTGGTTTAGTTATACAATATATAACAAAGCATTTAAAATCAATCTTCACCATAACTACCCCTGATGAGTGATAGTCATCAAATCTATCTCTGTAACATAATTAATATATCTACATTATAATTTATTTGAAAATTAAACTTATATAAATATATATATTAACTTAAATAAATATAAAATAGTGATCTAGATGAATTAAAACTTTGAGATTTACCTATTGAATTTTTTCAATCATGCAGTCAACCTCTGATGGTAATTTTCTAATAATATTATAATATAAATTATCTAATATGTTTCATATAAGAAAACTCATTTCATCCAAAAAATTTATGGCGAGTCCATGTTACTAGATTTTGTTCCCTTTTTCCTAGATTCTTCCTTTTATAACTGTAATTTCCATTTAATCTTTTAGAGGAAGAGAAATGCCACAACCTATAATAAAAGTGGGCATAGAAAATGAACCTAATGACTTAAAAAAAGATATGATATGGGTATGGTCTATAACCCATCATGCACACCTGACCAGATTCTCCTTCCGAAGGGCCTGACCAATAGGATCATTCTAGAAGACTGAGTAAGAGAGTATGGGGATGGCACCCAAAATACCATTTTTTACCTAAAAAATAAAATATTATTTAAATTTAAGGTAAAGTAAAAAAATTAATCAAGAACATAAAGATAAAATTGTGTACCCTAATATATTTAACATACACATTTACATAACTATGATCAGATTTGGTATGGCTATCTAACCATACATCTATCCAAGAAACTTACCACCTTAGAACCTTCATCTATATGAAAAATAGATAAATAAATATTTTAATATATGAAATACATAATATTTAACATATAAATATTTTAATTCATGAAGATAAAACCATCATATATATATTTATGGAAAAACTCTTCAAACCAGATGTGTAAGGGATTACTTGTTTCTGAATGCTCAATGCCTTTTTCCTAGACACGTCCTGAAATAAAAAACATGTAATTTAATAACAATTTTATTCTTATTTATAGAATTATATTAATATACTTATATATTATTCAATAAAATATGTTTATCAATGTGATAAATATCAAAAAAAACATTCCACTACTCTTGAGGTTCCCCTTTAAGTACTTTGTCTTACATTTTCTGAATAGTCAACTATGTATTGTTGAACTCAAGACACAAATTCCATTTTAAATTATTCCATTTTGTACCCAAATTTTTTGATGTCCATGGTTTTGAAATTTCCTTAGTCATAGTAAAATGAAATAACATCAGTAAAAAAATTCCTTCTAATTATTAGAATTTTATTTTTTAATGATATTCAATTTAATCATCTATGTTTAATATATTAAAATTTCATTTATATATAAATCCAATGACTAATTTTTTCCAAAGTATAGGAATATCTCTCTAATATAAATAAGTAATAGAAAGGGTCAATGGATCACCGGCCAATTAGCCTAAGATCTGCTTGAATATTCCCCATGTATTCTCTATTGGGACCGTAAAACTATCAAATGGTACCACTATTGTTAAACCATTCATATTATAAATTACAAATATATTAATTTATGTCACTTTTATATTATTGTTTGTATCTATTTTTTAAAAAATCAAGTAGTGCATAAAATACAACACTTTTTTCATAATAAAATTTATAAATATAAACATGAACCTCCAATATCATCAATAGGTAAGTGGAGTGAACACCTTCTCTGACGATACATGAACATATTCTGAACAATCGTATAACCAACCATCATGATATGATGGGGTAGCTATGTTAATAGGAAGTATTCTAAATATCATCAAGTGGGATTCATAGGTTGTGATAGATATAGTATATAAGGCATCATCTAGGAAATCCGAGGAAGTCTGTATTATAGGACGACCATCTATCTTTTATTGGCTAATGTCACTGAATTTTATCCTCAAAAAACATATCATAAAAATAAGTTAAAACATTTTTAGAACGTATATTTTAAAAAAAAGTATAGAATTTAAATTATCAAAATATTTCATAGATATAAATTTAAATAAAATAACATATTAATGGTATAATACAAAAATAATATAACACATAAGTTAATTGATAAGTTAATGGATGACTACACTTATACTCAATTTATCCTTTATTGGTCATATCATTATCATACTTCAACATTTCTTATTTTACTTCATCATCCCTTGGAAGACTAATATTTTCAATATTATAATGAATAAAAATTCTAATGTCTTTTTATGATGGGATTCAATGTCACTTGTTAATTCGCCCACTCCATCACTCTTACCATATAATTCTTTTAGGTTCATATGAACAAATACTCTCCAAATTTCATCTACTAAACCTTCTATATAATATATCATTTTTCTTATGATGACAAGATATACATATCTTGTCCCTGTTGGCCAATAATATCTTTCAAGTGAGATAAGTCCATAGAAGTAAAATGTAAGGATTCACTTTTAATGACCTTTGTAATATTATCCCACTAAAATATGAATAAAACAACATAAAAATGTTTTTATAAGTTTAATCCAAAAATATAAATAAAATTTTAATAATATTATAGTTTTAAAATTGAAGATATACCATTATTATTTGTTTTGAAGACTTCTAATAAATTGAAAATATAAAATTTGAATATATTAACATTGAATGCATCAAATTTCCTATCCATATTTAGGGGACTCAATCTAAAACCTTAAATCAAGCTACCCTTTAGCTCAAATAACAATATTCATGCTCTATAAAATAATATTATAAATTGTTGAATTTATAGAATATATATTCAAACTTGTAAGATATATGAATTATTGTACTTATGAACTTATATAATGTGAAAATCATTCTACCATCTCTTTACACTACTACAAAACTGGTGTTTAACAGCACTGGTATTTATCATTACTACAAAAAAAGTGCTAATAAATAGAATCTTTAGTAGCAATAAAGAAAGCACTGATAAATTCAACCTTTTATTAGCTCTTTTTTTAGCACTAATAAATTGAATCTTTATGAGTGCTTTATTTTTAGCACTGATAAATAGTACAATTTATCTCAACTTTTTTGTTAGCGCTGATAAAGGGTACCCTTTATCAGCACTTTATTTTAAGTGCTGGTAAAGATAGATTTTTTCAAGGCTTTTTTAGCACTGATAAATATTTGAATAAAAAAAATGATATAATTAAATAAAAAAATAAATAATGAGTTTATTAAAAAAATTAAATTCTTTTTAATTAAATAATTATTGATAAAAAAATAAATTGATTATACATTATTAAATATTAAACATTTTATTAATTAGATAATTTTGATAATTAATGTTAATAAATCATATATATTAAATATATAGGTATATATTAATGTATATAAATATGATTTATATATTAAAATTTATTTATGTTCTTTACATTAAATAGTCATATATTTAGTGAATAATAGTTTATAATCAAAAATTAATATGAATTAAAAATACTGACTCATTTCATAGTGCAATAGACATATAATTGAATGTATCATTTTATTTTTCAATATAACATAGATCAAATGTGTGTTATATTGATTTCACATATACAAAATTGTTGAATTTTTATATACAATGAACACACACCAGAATGGCCTAAAGGCCATCATTTTTATTGATTTTTGATAACCCCCCTTTCAAGGGATGAGGGTGAACCCTTACAAGGCCCATAGGCTTAGATATTACATGGCCCATAGGCTTAAGAGACATTACATGACCTGAAGGTCTTAGGGAATTCAACTAGACTATAACTACAAGGAACTGCCCCTCCCCAGCATATGCATCATGATGGTAGCTCTCCACCTTCGCATAATCATCTTGCTAAGCTTCCTAGGCAAGCACAGGCTGGTCCCGATAGCGTAGCCATACCCTCTCATTCTTCCAAATCCATTAGTTCTTCTCTGGTGAGTGCACCTCCTCTAAATCCTCCTCTAGGGCTGCTACTTTTTTGTAGAGTCTCTCTAGGGAAACTGCACTGATCATGTGGCCATAAGGCCTTGAGGTGGACTGAATACCTTGAGGTGGCCTAAAGTCCTTAAAGGTGGACTGAAATCCTTACTGACCCAAAGGCTAGGGTGGCCCGAAGGCCTTAAAAACTCCAAGCCCAAACTGGTGGCCTAAGTTAAATAGTTTCGGATGCTACAGTTCCTACTATAGTTCCTGCTACTACACCGCACAGTACTGCTACAGTGTTTCACAACACTGCTACAGTAACCCTAAATTATTCCTCCACCAGGTTTTGAACCTGGGTCTCTTGGATGCACTTAGAGAGACCTCATCGATTAGGCTAAGGATCCAGTGCTACAATTCACACACACAAAACTTATACATTTTTTAATATTTGTAAAGTGTACTTATTTTTAATTTATTCAATTTCATTCATTTTTATCATATACGCAAATTCGTACTCTTAGAATTAGATATAACTATTATTTTTCAAAAATAATTCTATAATTATAAATAAATAATTATAAAATTATAATAAATATAATTAAAAATGAATATATTTTTTATATTTATATTCCTATATATTTATTAAGTATATATATATAATTTTATTATTTATAATTACAATTATAAATTGTTTATCATCACTTAATTAATAAGCACTGGTAAAGGTAGGTATATATTAGTACTAAAACACAATTATAAAAGGACTCTTTATCATTATTTATTTGTAAGAACTGATAAAAGTATCCCTATCTATTTAAAAAACCTTAACCATTTGCGAACCTGTCGTGATATCATAATCTTACTGCAGAATACATACACTATCGGCACTCCTCCTCGATTAATAAAAGCTCAAATCACACCACTCAACTGCCTCCAGTTGCTCGAACATCATCGGACACCTAGTGTTTGGCTGCAGTTAAGATTTCTGAAGCGGATTTTCTTCAACCTAGAAAGGTAGGCCTTGCAATTTTCTTTGTGTATCTCTCATTTCATTTTTGAATTCTTGTTTGATTATGTCATGAGTAATTTTAGGTTCAGTCCTTCTATACTATTTTTCGTTTAGATTATGAACCGAATGATTTGTTTATGATCTGTTGTTTGATTGACTGGTGATTTGGATATCCTATTTTGGTCTATTTAAATTGTCATTTTGAATTAATTTTATTTATTGTCTACATTTATACCCCAGCTTTACCTATAATCTTAATTCCTAGTTTTCAATTTATATTTATAATTGGTTGATAATAGTTCCAATTATTCCTTATCTATTTCTACATAGAAATCTTGGTCATTGATCCCTATTCAATATTTCATATTCTTCTTAATATTAAAGGTATTATAATTATTGATCCATTGTGATTTAATATGTTCCATTTTCATTCCATTGATGTTTTAGGTATAGTTCCCAAACACGGAATCTATAACATGCTTGTTTTAGTGATTTTTTAAAAAAATATGGTGGTTTATTAAGAATGGGTTAAATTTTCATGTTACCTTTATAGAACCATAAAAAAATACTTTTATTATAAATATCTAATGAATAATTAATTATGTTTTCATAACAATCCATGATATCATTTTATATCATCCTTCATGTTGGTGGTCAAATTGACCCAAAAAATAACATGTAATAATCAATGGATGAGAATTAATATGAATTTAATTTTATTGTAAAATATTTATTACATAAGTATAATTATTTTTCTTGTTTTTATTAAATTGGTAAATTAGTATTAGGAATAGGTAGATAAAGAAGCTAAATGGAAAAGAAATATAAGAAATTTTTAATTACAGAAATGAAATCATATTTTCTATTGAAATATATCTTTGTATTTAATAACTTTGGATATCCTATTAATAATAGGACCTATAAAATGTGTAATGGATGAAAATTATAAAGTCTATTTTTATCTTATATTTAGGGATCATAATTTTATTTGTTTTTCTAAAATGGTGGTGGATCGGTTCCTCTATAATTGAGAAGGAGTGTCATTTTCTCAAATACCCATTCCTTAATGTGTGAAAATAAAAATATACATCTCATGTGGATCTAATGTGAATAAATAATAGATATGTTTTGTGAATTGCCTATAAATATTAAGGGTGAGTATAAATCATGGAAAATTAAATGAGGATGAGTTTTATATAAATTTCACCATTGAATGAATTTATAAGATAACACCTTCCATAGTGGAGTTATTCTTTTCTTAAATCCAATTACCCAATTTCTTCAAAAGACCGAAATTCTTTAAAAAATCAAATGTTGATTTTACCTTATTAGAATTGTCTAAAATTTTCACCTTTGATAATGTATATATTATGTGTATTTTATTATATATTGTAAAAAATTAATCTTTTATGAACCCAATAGGATGGATATGATTTGAAAATGGATTCACACTAATCATTTGACAAATGAGTGTGAATAAGAAGTTAAGGACTACATAAATTTTTCAAGAGAGAATGAAAACGACCCTTATAAAATCCTTTGTCTACATTTACATTGATTTTATTCAAGACAAATTAGTCTGGAAGAGTTGTAAGAACATTTGATTTTTCATGGAATAGATCAAAGATACAAATGTTGTACTAAACATGGAGAAAAAAAATTTGGACACTGATTGGGATGATACTATGGTTTATGAATCATTTGATATGAATAACTTTATAAATGATGATGGATATCACATGGAAGAAATGAAAATGGAAATTTAAGATGACCTTCATGATTGTCCAAAGTTATTTTAGGAGTTAAATAGTTGTTCCAAGAAACCATTGTATACTGGTTGTACTAAATACCCAACATTGTTGGTTGTATTGAAGTTATATAATTTGAAAGCTGGCACCCGATAGAGTGATACCAGCTTTATATAACTACTTGGTCTCCTTAATGACATGCTAATGGAAGAAAATAAACTACCATGCCAATCATATGATGCTAAATTAATGTTACGTTTAATGGGCATGATCTCTACAAAAATAAATTGTTGACTAAATGATTGCATATTGTTTCACAAGGACAATGAATCACTCATAAAACACCCTAAGTGTTGTGCAGATCGATAAAAGAAAAATGAATCAAGTCCTTTGAAATATTTATGGTACTTTCATATTGTAAGATCCCAGATCTTGGAAAGGTACGTTCTCATTTAAGTTTTGGTTTGAATCACTTGTTTCGGTTAATTATGTCCTTACCCAAGTCCTAGATGAGAATCAGAGGTGTTTCAAGGGTTGGGGACACAAAAAGTGGAGAAAACGGGGTTTTCTGGTTCAGTCACATGGTTTGTGCATGGTTAGTTCAAACCATGTGAACAAACCAGTTAAACCATGCAAGAGGAAGTTTTTCATATAGTAGCCTTTGCACGGTTTGTACACGGTTTGGAAAACCGTTCAGCTAAATCGTGTGAGGGGGATCCTTTGGGAAAAAGCATCTATATGTTTTGTGCATGGTTTGGAAAAATATGTGGGTAAACCATGTAAGGGGGGTTTTTGGAATAGAAGAATCCACATGGTTTGCACATAGTTTGGCAAACTATGCAGGTAAACCATGCGGCACAGAAACATCAAAAAAATTACAATTTTTTCACTCTAGGATTTTTAACCCCAACTTGGGAATTACTCCAATTTCTTCTATTTTTACCCTGGTAATGAACTAAATCTCCCAAGATCTAAAATATATCAATATACCTTGTTTCTTATGTGTTTTTGGTGTCGTTGGTTGTGGATCGAAGCTCTGGGTAAGGCTAATCCCATACTTGCTTCACTTTTGAGTTTAAGGAATTTATCTTCTTATCCTCTCCTTCCAAAGATCTAAAACACTACTCTTTGGGTGAGATTTAGGTTGATGCTTAAAATTTTAGTTTAAGTGGAATCTAAGGGATTGATTAAGAGTGTGTTCAACCTTGGAATCGAGGTAGGTGGTCTACAACTTATATCCCATGGTTTATTTGAGTATTTTTTCATTTTTTGTTTTTTTCTTGGGTGTATCTTTGTATATTTTGATTACCCATGGAATGTTTTGGTAAAATGGTTATTAAAAAGGTAAAGGGGAACCCTCAAGATCCCCATGAGATGCGTTGAGGGTGATGAGACAAGACTAGGACCACCCATGGGGTGATCCGACTTTCCCAGATCTAAGGATTTGCGAAGAACAAGTGAGATGGTTGAGTATTTATATTGATCCCTTGATAAACATGTTGATTTGATTGGTTGTGTTGGAATAGAAGCCATGTGATTCACCTAGGCTTATTAATAACCTAAGGGGTATTGAGTTAATATGTGGAAGTGATTAAAAGACCACAATGTAATGGATTGTGAGCATGGTAATAAATCCTCGTGAGTTAGGCATAATAAACAAATCCTAGTGAGATAGGCACAATGAATGAATGCTTAGTGAGATAAGAATAATTAAATGGAATTGGTTTTAATGGATAAATGATGTAAAGTGTCGTAAATGTGTTAATGGGTTAAGTCATGGTGTTAACACTCATGTTATTATTGCGGGTTATGTTTTCCCTAGGCAATGGTTGTGAAGTTGATTAAATGGTTAATGGTTATATATATGTATATAATGTGCGCATATCTTAGTAGTTTGAGGTATTGACAGAGGCTCTATGCCCATGGGTCGAGTTATATTGAGGATATAACCTCCACCCCTAATGCATGGGGTAGGGATAGGACTGATGATATGTTTTCCTATCAGTTGCATCCACCCTGATTGATGCTTGGAGGTGACGATATGGTTGACATCCACCTGAACTGATGCTTTGATGTGAGGATATGGTTGGTATGGGGAAGTTGGTCCTAGTGATATAGGATTACTCTATGTTTTCTACATGTATGTGATTGTGTAATTTAAGCTGTGTAACGTGTTGTGTTTAAGAAACCCTTGATAAATGTATTGAAAAGGTAAGATATATAAATAGTAATAAATGTTGGTAATGGACATAAACTGGCTAAGGGCACTTAATATTTTCCTTGTCATTTAGTATTCATTTCTCTTTTTCATGGACAATTGTATATACCGAATATTTTGTAGACACCTTTGGTGGTGGCCTAATGAGTTTTACTCACACCCTACTTGGACCGTTGTTGGGTACCCAAGAATACTTCATGTTTGTAGGCTGGGATAAGGTAAAAGGACCTTGTTAGGTAGTTGGGTTGGCACGGGTGTACGTGGAGGAGGACCTAGACTTGGTGTTCGGACAATTTTGGGGACTTTGCAGTTTGTCTTCATTTTGGGTTTTGTTCACTTTTTCACTTATAGCATGGCATGGAATATTTACTGTTGGACATGGTTGTACCCCATTTGGGGAAATGGTTTTTTATGCATGATCTTTTATTATTGATTGTTATTCTGTTTTTTTTTTATCTTCTGTTGTGTATTACTCTAATAAAAAGGGGGTATGGTCTCCCCAATTGACTATTCATACCCCTACTGCTAGTCAGCAACCTTTTGCATACAGGGAGGTGCACTTAAGGTTATGTAACCACCTAGCTCGAAGCACAGGTTTAGTGGCTTTCGGGTTGAGGACATTACAAAGTGGTATCATAAGAGTATTTTCTTCTCCTTCTCTGAAATCTTGTTATTTGGGAAGGTATATGGGATTTAGGATTCATAGGACCTTGGTAATGAGCTCGTGCTTGGGAGTAGATAACCCATGTACGAGGGAAAACCCAAGTCACCCAGGGTGGGAATTGTTGTTCTTGATTGTGTGATGTTACAGTTGATGATATTTCACCATTGGGAGATGCACATGTTGTTTGATGTGATTGTTTATGATATTTGTCTCGTGGCCCCAATGGCACGAGGTTGTGTATTCATACATCATTGTATGCACCTATAAAGGTAGGTGACATGCATCATGGTAGGAACTCACGGGTTGGGTGTGTGAGGCAGGAAAGATAGAATGCACCTTGCATTTTGATAATTGAAAAGCGAAAATGTGGTAAACGAAACAATGCAAGTGGGTTACGATAAACAAATAATAAGTGATGATAAATGAAATATGTGTAGCTAAGGGTTGTAATGAATTGAAAATGTTGTTGTAACATGTTGTGTGAGCTTTTTAGTGGTGTATGGTTGTTTACCCCTTGTGTACCATGGCCCATGGTAGGAATGGTCAGGGAGATGTTTTTGGAATGATAAGGTTTATTGGCAATGTAGAGAAATTCCACCATAACATCGAGCACCAGTTGGGAAACAAGAGGATGTTACTGAAAACACTCCTCTAGTAGAGTGTCAAGAGAATTTGGTTATCCAGGAAAGTGGAGAAGAGCAGTTTAAAGAAAACATGAATCATTTTATGTAGATGATGGATCGGGACCCAGGGCAGTTTGCACAGAGTATGTCTGAGTGGACCACAGAGTTTCAACTGCAGTACCCTCCGACCTTTACCCGAGAGGGTTTTCCAGAGGCCACAGAGTTCTGGATAGAGTCTATCCAGATGATAGTTGATCATCTAGAGACTACCAATTTGAAGCAGGTTAAGTTGGAAGCCTATATGTTGTGGGTCCAGGAAAAGATTTGGTGGGACATTCTAGCTCAGACTGAGCAGGCTGAGGGGATGTAGTGGAAAGATTTCTAGTAAAAGTTTTTGAAGCATTTTTACCCCGAGAATTTGAGAGAAAAGCGGGTTGTAGGGTTCATGAGCCTGACTCAGGGATCGATGTCAGTGATGGAGTATGTTGGCCGCTTCATTGAACTACGAAGCTTTGTTCCAGTGATGTCAGGGGATGTGGAAGCAGTTGCGAGGCATTTCCAGGATGGGCTAAGACATGAGATTAGGTCTCAGGTGAATATATTTCGATTGAAGAGGTTTACAGAGCTGATGGATCAAGAATTGATCTCAGAAGGGAACCAAAAGAGAGTTTCAGGTAGTGGGCTTTTCATCCAGCTGGGTAGACAAGTGGTGCAGCTTCGGAGGGATGGAAGCATTGTTTTGGAAGTTTTCAGCAGGTCGAAAGTGTGAAAGGTGGTCAGAAGAGAGTGTATTCCTCTCAAGGTGGTGATCGGGTGTTCTAATAATAGTGTGGTAGGTAGGGACACATGTGTGGCCAGTGTCCATGACATCCAGTTGAGTGTTGATCATGCAGAATATTTGGACATGTGCAGAGGTTCTATAGGAACCCTTAGTAGGTGAGCATGAATGTTGGTGATAGAAAGATACCAAGCAGAGGCAAGGGATCAGTTTCTATGTATTAGGCAGGTAGTTGGAAGTCCACGGGATGTATAGGAAGGGGCGGTGGATGTGGGACTCTAGGGTAGGATTGCCCATGTCAGCAGGGTAGTGCAGTGCAAGGCAAGATACTTGGAGCCCAAGGTAGAGGGGTCAGTCAGCTTCATGCAGTTTAGTCTGCACCTGGTGATGGCGAGGTTGGGCCATCGACTATTTGAGGTACTATACTTATAGATTATATGATTTCTAGTACATTTTTTGACACTGGTGCCACACACTCTTTTATTTCTAATCGAATTCTGGTGGTGTTGGGTTTTCCTATGTAGGATTTGTGTGGGGTGATGTCGATTGACACTCTGTTGGGGGGTGCAGAATGAGGAAATCTATCAGTGCAAGGGATGTGCTCTGGAAGTCAGTGGTTATCATTCCCTGTGGGACTTGTTCTTTCATGAGATGTCGGGGTTTGACCTGATCTTGGGTATGGATTGGTTAGTGTTGAATCAGGAACACATAGACTGTTACTTTCATAGGGTGTTGTTCATGTCACTTGAGGGTGATGCTTATGTTCATCACATAGAGTGGGATGTTTGAGCAGGTTGTGCGGGACCATTCTATCGGCAGTTGGATAGGCTCACGGCTCAAGTAGCTTGTCTTGTTCTTGATGATGAAAGAAGGGAATAGACTTTTTTCCCTCCAGGGGTGGATCAGTTTTAGGATGTGTTTTCTAAATATTTCTTGGGGTTGCCACCTAAGAGGGACTTTGATTTCACGATTGAGTTATTGTTGGGAGTGGAGCCAGTTTCTATTTCGCCATACCTAATGGCACCGTTAGAACTCTAGGAATTAAAGTTTCAGGTTGAGGATTTGGAACTTAAGGGGTTTATATGACCTATTACATATCCTTGGGTATCATCTATGCTTTTTTAAAATAAGGCTAATGGGTCATTAAGGTTGTGTATTGATTATCATAAGTTTAATCAGATGACGGTGAAAAATCGGTACCCTATACCTAAAATTGATAACTTGTTTGACCATTTGATGGGTGAATTAGTGTTTTCTAAGATTGATCTGATATCCTGTTATAACCAGTTGAAGGTCAGTCCTTCATATGTACTTCTTATAGCTTTCAGGAGTCGGTACGGGTTGTTTGAGTTTGTGGTGTTGCCTTTCGGCTTGACCAATGCACCAGCAGTGTTCATGGCTTTGATAAACAGAGTCTTTCATCCTTATCTAGATTAGTTTGTGGTTTTCTTTGTTCACAACATCATGGTGTACTCAAAAACTCATAATGATCATTCCCAACATCTTGACATCATCTTGAATACACTAAGAGAGCATCGGATTTATGATAAGGTATAAAAGTATCAGTTCTGGATTAGAGAAGTGAATTTTTTGGGTCACATCATCTCTGGGGAAGGAGTATTAGTGGATCCAGAGAAAGTGCATGCATTTGTGTCTTCGAAGAAACCCAAGAGTGTCTCAGACGTTCGGTTTTTTTGGGTTTGGCTTAATATTACTAGAGCTTCATTCATGATTTCTCTCATTTAGTAGAACCACTATCGAGCTTGACCAAGAAGGGAATAATTTGAGTGTTTCAAGGCTTGTGATAGTTCCTTTCAAGAGTTCATAAAGCAATTGACGACCGCACCTATCTTGATCTTACCTCAGGTAGGTATAAAGTATGTCATATTTTTGTGATGTGTCTAGAATCGGGATTGTGGTTGTGTTGATGAAAGATGTGCGTGTAGTGGCTTATGGATCGAGGAAATTGAGACCCCATGAGCAGAATTATCTCACTCATGATCTTTTATTGGCTATAGTAGTGTATGCCTTAAATTGATGAAGATACTACTTGTTTGGAGAATAGTTTATGGTGTATACCAACCACAAGAGATTAAATTATATCTTTTAGCAATGGTATTTTAATCATCGGTAGTGAAGGTGGGTTGAGTATCTCCATTATTTTGACTTTGAGATGGAATATACACCAGGAAAATGGAATAGTGTTGCTGATTCTTTGAGAAGGAAGGCTCGGAACCAGGTGGCTCAGGAATCCAGCATCAAGTAGAAGGTGATGGCCTTGTTTATGGAGATGCACTTGGAGGTGAGGGAGGAAAATAGTCGTGTGAATCTTGCTTTTGTGGTTGTTAAATCGACGCTTTTGAGCCATGTTAAGGGAATTCATCTTGAAGATCCTGAAATTTTGGCTATGAAGGAAAGACTTAATGGTGGGGAGACACCTTCAGGTTGGTATTTCAGTGTGGATAGGGTTGTTTGGGTTCATGATCGTGTGGTTGTGCTAGTGTGTATGTAGGAAGAGTTAACGTGTGAGTTCCATGCATCAAAATGGGAAGTGCATCCTGGTTTTACCAAGATGTATCATGATAAACGTAGGTAGTTTTCATGGCTAGAAATGAAAAGGGAAGTTTCGGGATTTATGGCACGGTGCCTTACCTGTCAGTAGGTGAAGGCCAAGAATCAATGCCCAGGTGGATTGTTACATCCATTGTCAATTCCGTAATGGAAGTGAAATGATGTGATGATAGATTTTGTGGTGGGTCTTATGAGGACTCCTCATAAGAATGATGCAATCGGGGTGGTTGTGGATTGGCTAATGAAAGTGGATAATTTCTTACTAATTCAGAAGACTTACACAGTTGACCAGTTGGGTGAGTTGTATGTTCAGGAAATAGTATAGTTGCATGGTGTACCACAGCCTATAGTTTCAGATCGTGATCCTCATTTCACATCATGTTTCTGGAAAGGGTTGCAAAAGGCGTTGGTTACACAGGTGCTTTTGAGTATGGCTTTCCACCCATAGACAGATGGGCAGTCGGAGCATGAAATCCAAATGTTGAAAGTCATGTTGAGGTCTTGTGTCTCAGATTTCGGTGGTTCTTTAGAAAAGAACCTGTCACTTGTTGAATTTTTTCTACAACAGCATTTTTCAAGATATGGTTCAGATGGCACGGTTTAAGGATCTATATGGGAGGTCCTATAGATCTCCACTGCGTTGGTTGGAGGTCTGTGAAATCAAGATGTTGGGACCAAGTCTCATGAAGGAGACATTAGATAAGGTTGAGTTGATTCAGAAATGGATGGCAACAGCTCAGAGTATGTAGAATTCGTATGTGTATCGGACACGTAGACCTCTTGAGTTTGAGGTGGGTGATAGTTTGTTCCTTCAGGTGTCACCAAGGTTGGGTCACAGATGGATTTGGAAGCAGTGAAAGTTGGTGCCCATGTATGTGGGTCCATTTGAGATTGTGGAGAGGATCGGGCTAGTGGCGTACCGATTGGATCTTCCACAATGGTATAGAGGTATGCATGATGTTTTTAATCATCGCAGCTTCTACGGTATCAACCTGACCCAACTCACATGTTGGATGTTGAGGATGGTGTGCTTGAGGATAATACATCCTTTGAGGAGCATCTGGTTCATGTCATGGATCATAGTAAGAAAGTCTTGTGGGGAAAGTTTGTGCCATTGGTGCGAGTACTATGGCAGCACGGAAATGTTCAGGAAGAAACTTGGGAGTGGGAATCAGATATGTGATCTCGGTGGCCCGATATCGTTTCCTTGGAAGTGAAATAAAGCTTGGGATCTTGGCTCGAGGATGATCCGTTATAAGGTGGGGAAATTGTAAGATCCCATATCTTGGAAAGGTATGTTCTCATTTAAGTTTTGGTTTGAGTCCATTTTTTGGTTAATTAAGTTCCTACCCAAGTCCTAGAGGAGTCTCAAGGGTGTTTCGAGGGTTTGGGACCCAAAAAGTGGAGAAAAGGGGGTTTTCTAGGTAGGTCGCATAGTCTGTGCACGGTTAATACTAATCGTGCAGACAAACCAGGTAAACCGTTCCAGAGGAAGTTTTTCAGAGAGTAGCCTCCACATAGTTTGTGCACAGTTTGGAAAACTGTGTGGCTAAACCATGTGATGGGGCTACTTTAGGAAGAAGAATCCACATGATTTGCGCACGGTTTGGAAAACCATTCGGGTAAATTGTGTGAGGGTGGATTTTGGGGACATAATCATCTACATGGTTTCCACACAGTTTGGAAAACTGTGCAGGTAAACCGTGCAGCCCAGAAACATTAAAAAAATTACAATTTTTCCACTTTGGGATTTTTAACCCCAACTTGGGAATTCCTACCATTTCTCCTCTTTTCACCCTAGGGATGAACCAAATATCCCAAGATCTCCAAGAGGTCAATCTCTCTCATTTCTAAGGTGTTTTAGGTGCCATTGGTTGTAGATCGGAGCTCCGTGTAAGGCTAATCCCATCCATGCTTCTCTTTTAATTTTAGGGTTTGTATCTTCTTCTCATCTCCTTCCAAAGCCCTAAAACCCTACTCTTTGGGTGAGATTTAGGTTTAATTTTAAAATTTTGGTTTAAGTGTAATCTAAGGGATTGATTAAGAGTGTGTTCAACTACTGAATCAAGGTAGGTGGTCTAAAAGTTATATCCCATGGTGTATTTGAGGATTTGTGCATGTGTGGTTTTGTTCTTGGGTGTCTCTTGGTATGTTTTGATTACCCGTGGCATGTTTTGGTAAACTTTTTATTAAAAAGGTAAAGGGGAACCCTCATGATCCCCATAATATGCATTGAGGGTGATGAAACTAAACTAGGACCACCCACGGGGTGAGATGACTATCCCGGACTTAAGGATTTGTGAAGAACAAGTGAGATTGTTGAGTATTTATGTAGATACCATGATAAATGTATTGTTGTGACTAATTTTGTTGGAATAGAAGTTAGGTTATGCACTTAGTCTTAGTAATAACCTAAGGGGTATTGGGTTAATATGTGGAAATGATTAAAAGACCACAATGTAATCAATTGTGAGCATGGTAATAAAGCCTAGTGAGTTCGGAATAATGAACAAAGACTATTGAGATAGGAACAATGAATGAATGCTTAGTGAGATAATAATAATAAAATGGGATTTGGTTAAATAGATAAATGATCGGAATTTTGGTAAATGTGTTAATCGGTTAAAGAATGGTGTTAACACTCATGTTATTGTTATGGGTTATTTTTTCCTTAGGAAATGGTTTTGATGTTGAGTAAATGGTTAATGTTTACATATATGTATAGCATGAGCACATAGCTTGGTAGTGAGGGGTATTAACTGAGGTTCTATGCCCATTGGTTGAGTAGGACTGAGGCTATAAAACTCCACTCCTAATGCATGGGGTAGGGGTAAGATTGGTGCTCTGTTTCCCTATTAGTTTCATCCACCCAGACTAATGCTTTAAGGTGAAGATATGGTTGACATCCACCCAAACTAATGCTTTGAGGTGAGGATATGGTTGGCATGGTGAAGTTGGTCCTATTGAGATAGGACAAATGTGTGTTTTACACATTTATGTGATTGTGTACTTTAAGCCGTGTAACTTGTTGTGCTTAATAAACCCCTGATAAATGTGTTAAAAAGGTAAGATACAGAAATGGTAATAAATGTTGGTAATGGACCTAAACTGGATAAGGGATCTTAATATTTTCCTTTTCATTTAGTATTCATTTTAATTTTTCATGCACAATTGTTTATACTGGATATTTTATAGACACCGTTGGTGGTGGCCTATTGAGTTTTACTCACAGCCTGCTTGGGCCTTCATTGGGTACCTAATCAAACTTCATTCTTGTAGGTCTAGAGAAGGTAAAATTTCCTTTTTAAATAGTTGGGTTGGCACGGGTGTATGTGGAGGAGGACCCAGACTTGGTTTCGGGACTATTTGGGGGACTTTGCAGTTTGTCTTCATTTTGGGTTTTGTTCACTTTTTCACTTGTAGCATGGCATGGCATATTTACTATTGGACATGGTTGTACCCCATTTGGGGTAATGGTTGTTTATGCATGCTCTTTTATTATTTATTTTTATTCCACTTTTTTTTTATCTTCTATTTTGGCTTACTCTGATAAAAAGAGGGTAGTCTCCCCAATCAACTATTCAGACCCCCGCTGTTAGTCAGTAACCCTTGGTATTTGGGGAGGTGCACTTAAGGTCATGTAACCACCCAGCTCAGAGCACCGGTTTAGTGGATTCCAGGTCTGGGATGCTACACCTATCATTCCAAAGTTCAATAAAAATTAATCAAGTCCTTTGAAATCAAGGCCTTATAAATCTGTAAAAATAATAAGTGATTTACTCAAAACCAAGAAAACACATTCAGATGGTTTTTATACTTTAGTACAATGATGCATAAGTCATTTGGGACATGTAGAAATCATATACACCTCAATCTGATGTATGGTGTGACTGGTATGACTCAAAGTGAATCATTTTATTTAAAATTGTCATCAATTTTAGTAAAATAAACAATTATACGACTCAAAACAGAGCAAAAAATAGGATTATTTTGATACTTTATGAAAATGATCCATAAGTCATTTTTGATGTGTATGAATCATCTGAACCTCAATCTGATATATGATGTTCCTAGTATGACTCAAAGTGTCCATTATCAGTTTAAAATTAACATTTTAATTCAAAAAGTGTCACTCAATGAAAACCAATAAAATGTTCTTGGATTTTCTTGATAATTTTTAAAAATGATTCATAAGTCATTTGTTACATGTAGAAATATATTTCACATAAAACTGATATAATATGTTTCCAAAATGATTCAAAAGTTCATATTTCCAGTTTAAAATGACATTTTAGTAAAAAAGACAATTGACATACTCAAACCCAATAAAACACATTAATATTGTTTTGATACATTAGGATAATGATCCATAAGTCATTTAGGACATGTAGTAATCAGCCTCAACTCAATCCAATGCACAGTGTGACTGGTATGACTCAAAGTGAATCTTTTTATTTAAAATTATCATCAATTTTAGTAAAATGGACAATTTTCATACTCAAAACTAATAAAACACATTTAGATTGTTTTGATACTTTATTAAAATGATTTATAAGTCATTTCTTATGTGTAGGTATCAATCAAATATCAATCTGATACACAATGTTCATGGTATGACTCAAAGTGTCTGTTATCAGTTTAAAATGGACATTAAAAAGTGCCACTCACTAAAAAATGATCAAACACACTTATATTTTCGTGATAAATTAGTAGAATGATTCATAATAATTTGTGGTGTATAGGAATCTATTTCATGTCAAACTGATACATTACATGATCAGAATGAGTCAAAATTGCGTGTTTCGGGTTTAAAATAAAATTTTAGTAAAAAAGGAAACTCGCGTACTCAAAACTGAGAAAACACATTCAGATTATTTTGATATTTTATTACAATAATCCATAACTCATTTGAGACATTTTGGAATCATCTATACCTCAATATAATGCACAGTGTGACCAGTATGACTCCAAGTCTGTCTTTTTATTTAAAATTGACATCAGTTTTATTAAAATTAACACTTTTAATTAATTTATTTCTTTATATTATTAGAAAAATAAGAATTTGTTTTCTTATACAAGTGCGTTATTTTTATCAAGCAGTGGTGTTTTGTTTGAAAATAGCATGAGTTTGGTCCAGATTAAAAGACAAATGAACATTGATGTTTTTGAATATATGTAATAGTTTGTATTTATGTAATTGTATAAACCAATGTATGAAATGTCAATAATATAGTTTTTTCCTTGTGGTTGTGTTGTGAATATAATTTCAGAAAATCCTATATTGGGACCTATTTTTGTTAATATTTGGTTTGTTTTTGATTTTGTGGTGTGTTGTTTTAGTACGCTGCAGTATGGCCCTTTATTAGTGCTTCTATAAGCACTGATAAAAAGTCATTTATCAATGATTTTATAAGCTCTAATAAAGGAATAATTTATCATCTCTTCTATAAGAATTAATAAAATACCCTTTATCGATTCTTTTATAAGCATTGATAAATAGATACTTTATCAATTTTAATAAAATAAGGGGGGTTTTAACCTCGGTCATGTAGTCAGAGCTTTTCTTACGCTGATAAAAACCATTTCTATCATTGTTTAAGGAATATTTTGTATTAGTGTTAATAACAAATTTTGTTATATCTGTCTCAATTCATGATCAGCCTATTAAGAATCTCTTCTTTTTTATACTTAGTTATTTAATGAATGGATTGATAATTCTAAAAAATAGTAGCACATGTCTATATTCCTATAATAATTCTTATTTTTATAGTAAAATAACTAATTTGCATTCAATAGGTCATCCAATAGTATAAAATATTAATTGTTTCTTATTAGGTTGAGTTTGAGAATAGATCTCATCAAAACATACAACATTATTGAATCATATCCCAATATTATCCAAGTTCCTATAATAAAAGGTAAGACACTTCTCTTTTATGTAACCTTTAAAAATATAGACTTTTATTTGGGATTTATTTTTTACTATGATTTCAAATGATCAAGGTATATATATATATATTAAATATTATTAACTATATATTAATGATATGAAACCTATGGATTGATATTAATTTTAAAAAAATTCTTATGAAACTCTAGGTGTAATGAATTTCTGATCTATTGGGTTCCCTTATAGGGATTCTCATGGTTTGATGGATGTGATACCCCCTGTGGAATCTCATGCTATCATTTTCTCATCGATATATTAGGGTTTTCTTCATCTTACTTCAAAATGAAACTCAAGTGGGAGGATTTTATGGTCATGATCTCACCTACAATCACAAAGATGAATTTTTTCTCCAGGAAAATATCTAGGGTCCAGTTAGATTTCGTCAAGATAGCACTTGAGAGGGAGGATCTTATTCCATAAAACCTTTCTACAATCCCAACAAATCAAGGTGTCTCTAAATCCTATAGAGTATTCTAAGAGTTATAAAATGTTTTCCCTCTTGGATTCTGAGTAATATTTTGTGAACAGATACAATAAATATACCCTAGTGCCCATGTTTGGTGTTGACTAACCAAACTTACTTTTTTCTGAATTATTTTTTATATATATTAATCTCATAGTGTTGATGGTTGTCTAAATCCTCAATCATCCCTCCATCAGCATCCATTATTTCTTAGAAGATGATTTTGTTAAGTCTTGGGTGAGGGAGTTATGAGTTTTGGGATTCATCTCTCCCTACTCATTAAGTGGTTCATGGACATTCACAAGGGTTTTGAGTATCCCTTAGAACTTTATTTTTGTTTTGATAATTATAAAATTCTCATGTTTTGTTTTTTCCCTATAATAAGTGTTTTGAAAATAAATAAATGTTTTTCCTTATTTGAATATTACACTACTTGTGAAAGAAAATAATTGTATTGAATTAATATTGATTGTTTATTTATTTTTCTTCATGTTCATCATGTTTCTTGTAAATAGATTTTGAATAAAAATATATATCTATATGAGTTGGGAAAATACTCATGTTATAAGGAGAAAAGTCTTATGATATAGGATTAAATCCTTAAGAAATAATTTTTTAGAAAAGATGTAATTCTTATGAAGAGTGTCTTACAAAATTATGAGTTAGAAATTCATCCAAGGGTAAAGTCTTACACATTGTCTAAATTCTTATGATAGGAAGATGAAGTCTTATGTGCTATGTAAAAGTCTTATGATCTCAACTGGAAGTATTATTAAATGTATAATAAGTCTTATGAAATCTAAGTCTTACAAGATTTATAAGTATCCTGACAAATAATGTCTTACAAACTTTTTGAGTCTTACAGAAATATAAAGTCATATGAAAACTTTATATTTTCCTAATTCTAATGTCTTAAATGGTGACAAGAGTCATATAAAATAATAATTATTACAGGATATCAATGTCTTACAAGATTTAGAGTCTTAAAAAAATATTCATTTCTTTTAAAAATATTAAATATTATGGAATGATGGAGTCTTACAAGGTATAAAGATCTATAAAATTTAAATTCATATGATTTTGAGAGATTTATATGATTTCTTATGACACAAAAAAAAATTATTTTTCAAAAACTCAAAATATTCCCATTTTTTGTTATTTTTTTATATTTCATTCCATTAGATATTTAAATTTCTTTTTTTCCTTGATTTTTTATTCCATAATTACATATTAATTATTTTCATACTATAGAAATTATATTGGAAGTATTTTTTGAAAATTTAAATTGCAATCATAATGGAAGAATAATGTTTAATAATTACACAATATATTTTGAAATTATGCGATTCAAATTTAAATTATTTGAAATATAAATTTTCTATATCACATGACTTTTTGGATCTTTCCAAAATAATTTAATATTTATTATTATGGTATTACTTATTATTGGATTTATTTTTGACTCATTCGAATGAATTTTGTTATATCATTGTTTTTAGTTTTACAGATCATCAAATTTTCTTCCAACTCTGAATTAGTACATTATCATTAAGAGGGAAACTTTTTTATGGTTTGTGGGAAATGATAAACTATAATTTCTATGCATTTGAATATAACTTTTGAAATTTTTTGTTCATGTAGAAACTATATAATTAGAGTTTGATAGAACAAGTGAAAAGTTTAGAGAGATACAAGATTAAACATAGGGTATTGTACATTTGAACTCATTATTATTACTACATGATTCTTTTATCTACAATTTATCTTGAATTTTCACACTACCATGGATATAAAATATATTTCTCCCTCTACATTAATAACTTCACTATTTAAAAGGGTTTCTATAGTATTATATTCTTCCCATTATCTTATTTTTTTGTTAGAGTTGGTTTATGAATTTTCATTCAAAAGTGGGACTAGTTGGGTTATATTACCCAATAAAAGGTAAATCGGGTCATTTAATTAGGTAGAAAAAAGGATATAATGTTGAGGTTTTTCCTCTAGGTTAAAAAAGGAAAGTCTTTAGGTTGTTCCTCAAGTGTTTAAAAATTTGGGTTTATCCTTTAGGTTGAAAAAGTCATTTGTAACAGGTTTTGACTCCTATTGAAAAGTTAGGTCACTTAATAGTGGGTTTCATACTCTCATGTTAAGAATGTGAAGAGTAAACATTGGATCACTTTGATACAAACTACTATTATTTTTTTCATATTTTAAATTTCCACTACATAATTATTCTAACTATAATATAATATTTCAAATTTTATAAATTTTTAAATTCCCCCTTCCCCCTCTTATAAATTCCTCCATATTACTATCTTAGACAAAAAAAGGGGCCATGATCCTAATATGGTGTTTTTTTGGGTTCACCTTCTAAGGATACACCTCCACACTCAAAGGGATAAGTGACTCCTTTAGTTATTTATAATGTGTAGACACTACTACTGCGATAATGAATCACATGATGAGTCATGGTTCTACATGGGGATGGATCATTTGTTCCATTTCCCCATTATAAAAATACTATTGGGAAAAATCCATCAAGGCATCATTGAATCATTTTTGGGTTGGTTGTGTTTGTTGAAAAAACGGGCCTCAATGTTTTTTTATTGACAAGTTGGGTTTTTAAGTTTAGTTTATTGAAAAAGGAGGAATCCATTGTGATTTTTTAGGTTCAAGAGATATTGTTGAAAATCCAAGTTTGATAGAAGAACCTCAATAATGGAATGGGCGATTTGGAGGTGGTACAAAAAGGGAATATATAAGGTGTAACTGTTTTCTAGTGTTTTCCAAATTTTTGGGCCTGAAAATCAGCAAATGGGGAGATGTTTTTTTTTGGAAGGGAAAGTGTGTGAAATAGAGGAATGGAGTTTTTCATGCAATAGGTATTTCGAGATCAGAATCTCTAAAATTGGGAAAGGCATGAGGTGTGTGAAATATTGGAGTAGTGCGTGAAATACGGTGTTCTGTGAACGATGTGTTTTTTGTGCTCAAATAGGATTACATGCTCAAGGAGGTTTTTTCACACAGGGTCAATTTTTTCAATAAATATGAAGTGACCCCCTCATTCGAAGTAGCTCAAGTCTTAGAGAATATATGATCTTTGATGTTCATAAAAAAATATGCAAATGGATTTGCGCAAAAAGTTTGGTTTTTCGCGTAAAAATTAATGTTGTGCGAAAAAGTTAACATTGCACATAAAATTAAGGTTGTGGAAAATTATTGAGGTTGCAAGAAAAGTGGAGTTGATATTGCACAAAAAAAGAGATATTTTTCACACAAGCCAAGGGAATTATGTGTAAGGCACAGTAATGGTTGCGTATAAAATTTTAGGTTGCCCAGTTCAATTATGTGGTAAAGTGGTATTCATCTTTGAATGAAAGAAGAACTTCAATAGAGAATCTACATACAGTTGAGGATTAATGTATTCATTCAATTGAAGAGACCTATAGGTCTATAAACTGTGAGTGGATCTTTGGAAGAAGTAGTGATCACACTTCAGTTTAGAGAGTATTGAGATTTCATATTGTGAGTGTTTGTGAACCAGGAGGGACAGTGGGTCTCCTATGAACTTTATAAATAGTAGTGAACTTTTAGTGTATTTGGTACATTGGCACATCACCAGTGTATGCTTCATGGACATATCCCAGTGAGGGTGAACTAAGTAAAAACTGTTGTGTCATGTGCATGATTTAATTTTTCTTTAAACCTTATTGCAAGAAAGAGATAGAAGAGAGTTTTTCTTAACAGCAAAACTAGATCAATAGGGACAGTTCTTTTAATATGTCTTACCCTGATTCACCCCCACCCCATCTCAGGGTATCTAACCTAGTGTACCTAACAAATACATTTTACTTCAAAAATGTGGGTTTCTTATTAGACTTTCTTCTCCATTTATATATACCACTACTTGCATAAGACTATGACTAGCTCCCCATTCATACCTCTCTCTATTTCCACACAATCCCATCCTCCATTTATGAAGTTGTGTTATGGGGTCCTAAAATAGTTTAACTATATTTCTCTATAATGATGATTTATCCCCATCATCCAGACACCCCATTGGAACTACCTCTAGTACGGGCTCTATCTTTGTGCTCGTTCCCAAAAAATAAATCATATTAGATTTAGATAATGATTGGTCATCCATAAAGGAAATTGTGTTTAGAGGCCACTATACTCATGAGTTGTATAAAGAGTATTCTTTATATGATCCACCTATGACTGATTATTTATATTTCCCCCTCTATATACTTGCATTTTCAATCATGTTGGGTGTTTTAAAGGATATTAAAGCATCTAGTTTTCTTAGGTTTTTAGTTGCGTAAGGTTGTTATAATATTCCCCTAATTGTTCTTAATTATTCTCCAATGTATGATCCCTCGGATTACTCCTTTGACTAGGATATATTGGATTAGCTTCACCTTACTGAGAATATTTCTATGGATAAATATGGAAATCATTTAGGTTGTGTTATAATACCATTGGAGAATGAATTTAATTTTTTGTCTCACATTGGAAATTGTTTTATCTCCCCTACACCCTCAAGGTGTAGGTGGGGAATATCATCCCATAAGTATTTCTCTGGGGAATTCATTACTGATTGAGATTGATATGGATTTGCAGCCATCTAATCAAACTTTTCTGGATGTAAAGGGTCAGAAACTAGAGATAAGTTTTAAGATTGAGAATTTACCCAAATTTTTCAAGCATTATAAGGTGTTTGAACATGAATTCCAAGCATTTCATTTGTTTAAGAAGCTGGTAAATCCTTCTCCCACTACACCAGTTTAGAACGAGGTTCCACGGAATAGGATAAATACTATGGGAGAAAGGTAAAAAGGGAAGACTCAAGATATAGGTTGTTTGATAGTGGAAATATAATATTAGGCTGAGATGGTGGAGGAATAGGAGAACCAGTAGGAAAATGTTGAAATTCACCTTGTTGATGGGGAAAATAGGCCTCCAGAGGACGTTAATGAATAGATGTTGAGGCTCCTCTCGGGGGTGTGCACTTTGGTGCATGACATTAAGCTTGAGGAGCTCATTACCAGCTTGATTAATGCATCAATAGAGGGTCAGCTATCATTACTTGGTTATAAAGATGTGGTAGTTATAGTCACCGGGGGAGGGATGGTGTAGAAACATGTTCACTTCAAGGAAAAAATTGAATCAAGGGAGGCCAGGGGAAAACAGAAAAAGGAACTAAAAGTTTTCACTCATACAAAGCCTGATATGGATAACAGGGACCAAAATTTAGGGGATTTGGAATTACAAGTAGATTTAACAAGGAGATCACCAATAATCCTTGGGGGGGAAAGGAGGCATGACCTCCAAACCAACAACAAAATGATAATTCACTTCTATAACTGTCAGGGGATAGACAACCCCGACACTGAAGGTTCCTTTAGGCTTCTTACTGGAAGGTATAAACCAGAAATAATTGGAATTTCAGAGCCCAAAATGAACTTCAAAAATCTAGGAAATTTGTTCAGTAGTAGAGGATACATTCTTCTGGGCACTATTAGTGCTCTCAAAAATCATGATAGGATTTGGATTATTAATCATCATAAAATATATTCACCAAGGATTGTTGATGTGGACAATCATATCATCACTTGCAGTTTTATAGAGGGTGGTAGGAAATTTTTTTTGCTCAATTGTGTATTCTCATAAATACCACATAGATAGGAGACTTTTATGGGAGAAAATTCAGAACCTTGAGAAATTTGTCTTGGATTCATGGATTGTCACTGGTGATTTCAATTTTATTCTCCATGAAGATGAGAAAATTGTCCTAGTAACAAATTCCACTTCTATAAGAGATTTTAGGGAGTTCATTATGAAAGATAGAATAGTGTAAGTCAAACTCATTGGTGCTAAATTCACATGGTACAAGAGAAATATCAATGGTATGTGGGTGAGTAGGATTGATGAGGCCTCTGTAAATAAAACAATTTCAGATGCATGGAAATAAATCTCATGTGTTACTCTTTTAAAACTTAATTCTGATCATCACCCTCTTTTGCTTCATTTTCTTGAGAAAGAAGGTGGGTAACAAATTCCTTTCAGGTTCAACAATGCGTGGGCCTCTCTTCCGGACTGCTCAAAAAATTTTAAAGAGACTGGGGGTTAATCGCGTTAAAATGGAAGTCCTTTGATGTGCATTTCTAATCTTAGAATGCTAAAGATAAATCTTAGGGAATGGTGAAAATAAAGGTTTATATCGATGGATTCTGAAATTGAGGTTCTTGAATTCTCCCTCCATGGATTTCAGGTAGAGGCCACTAGATCAAATTTCTTTGGGGACATGCAGCTTGAGGAAGAACTATCTCTAAAGTTGAACAACCTTATAAAGGTTATGGAAAATATCAAAAATAATGTATTCAAAGTAAGGTGGTTGTAAGAATAAGATAGAAATAAAAAGTTTTCAATGCCCTCTAAAGGGTCTGAAGAGTGAATAGACCTCTATACCTTCAAAAGGATGGTGATATAATTCTGTAGGGAAAATAGGACCTAGCTGATCATATTGTCTCATTCTATAAAAATTGCTTCAATGGGATGGCTTGAACTAATCCAGTGAGAGACAACATCATTCCTAAGCTAATCAATGAGGAGTACAATCAACTTCTTATTTTGATTCCGATGGACTTTGAAATTAAAGATTCGGTGTTTATTATTAAAAAAGGTATCTCTCATAGACCTGATGGTTTCACCAACTTTTTCTTCCAAAGCTATTGGGATGTCATTCAGAATGAGGTGTGTATGTTTGTGAAACACGTTTTTAGGGATGCGGGCTACACTTTAGGGTTCAATGCCCAGTTCATTTACCAGATACCTAAATTTTAGAATGCATGTGAAATTTGTCAATTTATATTAGTGTCCCTATTGAAAACTATCAACAAAGTCATTACAAAGCTTTTGGATATCAGGCTTGCTCAGGTGACTGAAAAATTATTTCTTGGAACCAGTTCGGTTTTTTCAAAGGCAGGAATATACAAGACTGTCTTCTCACCACCTTGGAATGTTTTAACCTTATCAAGAAGACAACCTGGGAAGTAAATGTGGGTTTGAATCTTGATATTGGAAAGGATTTTTACATAATGGACAGGGGCTTCATTAAACATATTGTCCTCATATTTGGATTTAGTAAGGTGTTTGTGCAATGGATTACAAAGTTGATGGAATCTTACCATATTTCAATTTTGGTCAATGGGTCACTGGAGGGATATTTCACATGTTCAAGGTGAGTGTGGCAAGGGGATCCCCTCTCCACCATTATTTTTTCAATTTATGAGGACTACTTGAGAAGAATTCTTATTGACATGGTGGAAAATGGGAAACTTACCACCATAAAAGCAGTTAGAGGTCTCTCTGCCCATTATAACTTATTTTTCATTGAATACATTTTCATTTTTACACAGGCTGATAGAAACAACATTGGTCGTCTAAAATAATCACTTCATCATTATGATAACATGTCAGAGAAAGAAATCAACTGGAGAAAATATTTTATTTACTTTGGAAAAACATCCCAACTGCAAGGAGTTCCCATCTAATGAACTATCTTGGGATTAGGGAGGGATATCTACCATTTATCTACCTTGGTGTTACACTATTTTGGGGAAATCCTAGGGAATCCTACTTTTCATAGGTCCTTTCCCAGATAAGAAAATATCTTGCATATTAGAAGGGAAATTCTCTCTCAATGGATGGATGAGTATGTCTAGTAAAACATGTGGTTATCTCAAAAATCGTTTACTCTTGTATGGTATACATGTGGCATGCCTCTGTTGTAAAAAAATAAATTAAATGTTGAATAATTTTGTATGGAGTGGGAATGTGATGGAAAGAAAAATATTCACTGCTAAGTGGAGAAACTTTTGCATGCCCATCGGGCAGGGAGGACTGGGCATTAAGAATTTAAATTGTTTAAATCGGGCATTTAAGGCTAAATTTATTTGGAATCTCATTCACAGAAAATCTTTCTATCTTGACATCCTATGGATAAGGGTTATTTCAAGGCTTCTTGATCGGAATCATGGGTACATGGGCTCATAAATCTGGCCTAGCCTACGCTCTTTATTCAATACTATGATGAGGCATTCATGATGGGTGGTCAATGTGGATTCATGTCTTAAATTCTAGTCTGTTAACTAGACTGGTAGGCCTCTTATTGATGGATTAAACACTGATGAATAGAATATTGATAGCAGTGCCTCTATTAAAGAACAACTTCATCACAGGGATGAAATTCTAGATGAAATTGTTTCCATCATCGATAACTATGAATTTATCAAGCAGGATGACATGCTGATATGGGAAGAGTCTGTAACTAGATTACTGGACTCTAAAAGTTTATACAGGAACTTGATGAAGGGGTACTTAAGTTGGATTGGTTAATTAAATAAAAAATGGTTTATTCCTTCCATATTTACACTTATTTGGAGAATATTTTACAAAAACAATACCAGTAGAGGATAACACTCAGAGGTTCGGGATTTCCATATACTCAAGATGTGCCTTATACTGCCAGCATCGTGAAGATGTGGACTATCTCTTTCTGTCATGTAACACTACTTCTTCCCTGTGGAAAATAGTTCTCGACATCTTTGAGTTGGATCTTCCCAACACTAGCTTTGTTCTGCAAGTTATGTATCATATGTTCAAAATTCAACAATCCAGATTGCTTCATGCACTGTTGTAAGTGACTTGTGCTGAAATATTAAAAGCTATATGGAAGGGCCACAACAATTTTGTGCACCTTAAGGTATAATTCAATGAAGACTTTTTAGTTAACAGTACTCATGTTGCAATTCCAAATGCCAACGTTATGGTTGATGACCACTGCAACACCTTGGTCAGGGAATTCATGATCCTCAAGAGGTTACAGGTTACAACTAATTGTGACAAATAAAGGGGAACGATAGAGGTGCTATAGTCTGTCCCCTTTAGTGGTTGGTTAAAGTACAACACGAACGGGGCCTCCAAGGGAAATCCTATTTTGTTGGGATTTGGGGTAATTTTCAGGGATCAGCATGGGGAAGTGCTGGAGTGCAATTATGGTCCTTGTGGGCATGCTATATATTTAGAAGCGGAAATTATGGCACTTATCAGCGCGGTGGACACCACTTGTCAAAGACACTAGAACAACATATATTTTCAGTGTGACTCTGCAACGGTGGTTAATGAAATATGGGTGGGTCAAATTAGACTGTCATGGAAACTGACAGGTAAATGGATAAAGTTTCGTGACAAGATTTCTTCTCTGAACAACTTTATCATGCACACATTTCAGAAAGTGAACTACAATGCAGATGGGCTTTCCAACAAAGGGGTCATGGAAGAAAGGGAATCCAGACTATTATGGGGCCTAATGACATGTTCCATCTTCTCACTTGAGAAAAATGTAAAATAACCTCATTTCGTCTTGTGTAATGTTTTACTTTTCTCAATATAAGATCATGTTCTCACTTTCCATGAAAAAAAATCTCCTACATATTCTTTTCACAAGAAAATACTCTAGAGAAATCACACATATTACTTTTATTTATAACCCATGGAAATGTAAACATAGGAAAAGGGTGAGATTAGATGCCTAGTAAGGGATAAAAAATTAAATTAGAACATGTATTGGGTAATACTTGTGGAATAACAAAGTAATTTGAACATAAGAAATTTAAGATAAGCATATGAGGAATAACATGATCATAATTATATAAAGCATAACTTGGAAAAATGGTTACGACATAAACATGATACATTCATAATAATAACAAAAAATGTCATCTCTAGTGTTTCATAAAATAATATTACCAAATTTATTCACAAAGGTATCATAGAATGATACTAATTCATGTTGTAATGTTATCATAAATATGTCACATCTAGAGAATAATTCTTTACCTAATACATTAGAGTAGTATCAGGATACACCCTTCATTACCAAAATTTTTCACCAAGGTATCATAAAACATTACCAAGGAATACTATCAAGCTATCATAAACATGTCATATATTGATATTAATTTTTCACCTAATACATTGAATAATTTTTAGGTTGACCCAATTATATGTTTAACATTATGTTTTAAACATAAGAAAATCATACATAATTTCACTAAAGAGTTATTAACCCAAGAAGGAAATGGGTTGCAATATAACACACACCATGAGAATAACACATCCATAGAAATATGGTGTATTGTATAATTTGAATAATTTCTTAAAACAATAATAATATATGTTAAACGAAAATTAATTTGATAAAAAATACTTTTTAGGAATTTTAGAGAAAATATCATTTTAGATATAAGAAATATTCTTGATCTTTTGAATGAATTTTAAAATATATTTTTTTATAAAAATAATACAAATTTAATTTTATTTAGAAATCATTAAAATTTTGAGATAATTTTTCATAAAAATATTGAATGTGATAAAAATATTTCTTCACATGAAAATCATTAAAAAGATATTCTTTTCACACTTCAATGAAAATGACCCATATAAAAAAATTAAAAAATAAATTTAAAAACTTTCAATTGGTTTAATTAGTATAAAATAACCTTAACTAATTATTGATTCATATATAAGAACATTTGAAGAAGCGTCTAATGAATATAAATAAGAAAAAAATGAGTTTTATGGCCAAAAATAAAAGGTAAGTTCGGTTTCCAAATAGCAGGTAAGTGATATGCCCAAGGGAAAATGAAATAGGGATAAGAGAAGTAAAACCCGCATAATAAACATAGGAGAATAAAATTATAAGTTTTTTAAAGAGAAAAGTATAAAAAATCACCTAATGGATTATCATTAAAAATAAATATCTATTTAAAAATGATATTTTTGGTCAAACCCTGATGGTTTTGGTAACATAAGAGTCAAAGGATATTGAGATAAATATCATGAAATATAAGTAAAAATATTTGTAAATGGAAGATATTTCATAAAAAATAAATAAGGTAGTAAATACGATATATAAAAGAAATAATGGTGTGTAGTATTAAACATGTCTCATGGAATGAAATTTGAGATAAAGGACCTCTTACCTTGAATCCAAACTTCCCCTAAATTATTGAATTTAATTCATAAAAATATAACTAATTTATTCAAATATTTCAGAACCTTATATATATTTATATCCTTTTATAAAATTTATTTATAATTATTTTCTATATATATTACTTAGTTATTATCTATTTTCAACAACTGGTGTGTGTGATCTTGATCAGTTTCAACTGGTTTTATAATATCAGTGCTTTTCTTTATTCTCCTCCGAAATTTCATCATACTCATATCATAAAAGGTACTAGAATTAATTATTTATAATTACTTATAATTTCATAGTTTCATTATGTTTAAGTTTTTCTAATGATCTTTAAAAGTTGAATTTGGTGATGACCATATTTCGATTATTTTTAACAAACGGGTATTGGTATCTTAATTAATGATTTAAATATTAATTTTAACATTTAATAACCATAAATAATATCATTATTTACTTATTTATATCATATATTATCAATATTATAGTTATCATAGTCATCGGTGATATTACATTATAGCATTGTTCAAGTAGGTGGTGGTGATGTTTTTCCCCTGAGGTTATTGACTTAGTATGAGGTGATTCTCTTAGGCTTGACTATATTAAACCTCTATAGTATCTATTATTTTAATTATATAAATCTTTTTTCTATTTTTTAAAATCAATAAAAAATTAATTATTATCCAAGTAGGTGGTTAGACCTCCCCAAACATGAATATATAATAATTAATGGATAATTATGATTATGAAAGTGGTTTCTTTGAGAATAATATCATTATTATATAAGAATAATGATATTATTTATATAAATTTAATATGGTGAATCATATTGTTTAGATATTATAATAAATAATAAATAAACTAGATGAAAAAAGAGATTCATTACTATGTTGAGGTGGTATTCTGCACAACACATTGTTAACATTTTCATTTCTAAAATAATGAGAGGGAAATAAGGTGGATTTTAATTTATAAACTTACATAATTATAATATATATGTCATATTTATTCTTCAATTTCACCATTATAACTAACTAATAGGGGTTTTGGTGGAAAATTTTGATTATGTTGGTTTGTGGAGGTATTAGGTTACACAACGGTTGAATGATGGATTTTTTTCTTAATAGAAAAATGAGAAAAGTGATTAGCAGTTATTAACATAGAATAATAAAAATAATTATATAAAAATATTGAAAAAATTTTAAATTAATGATAAAATTATATTTTTAAATGTAAGAAAGAAAATAAAAGATGTTATGGGGGGAAAAGTACTCACATTGAGGGCTTCGTATTTCCTATGGAAGACTCCTTGGAAATGGTGGTCTTAGGATGATCTATTGTTACCATAAACTCATGAAAAAGGAATAGGATTCTAGGGGAATGAAAACATTATATATTTTCAAGCATAAATGAAATTTTTAGTGTGTCCATTTAGGGCTGGTTAGAGGACCCTTTTATAAGTGGTGAGAATGGTATTTTTATAAATATTTCAACTTAATATAAAGATAGAACATATTTTGTGGGTTAAGAATACTTAAAAATGGAAAATAATGTTGTGGGGGATGAGTTATAGAAGCTAATCTCTAAAAAATAATTTCTAAAAAAATTTTAAACATGTTTCTAAGACATTTACTCTTATAATTTTCACTTTTATCATTTTTGGTTTTACAATAGTGACTAGTTTTTTACCAAAGTAATTTAAATTTAATAAATAAAAATAAAACACATCTTACAACATAATTTGAAAATAATGATTCCAAATACGAAGTAAATTTTATCATTATATATATATATATATATTTGTGCGTGTGTGTGTGTTTGTGTGTGTATGAATATCAATTTTAACATTAGTGCATGTAACGTGTACAAAATCTCATTTATATAAAAAGTGTATTTTTAAGCTTAAAATCTATGTGTGGGAAGAAATTATTAATGTATTTGATTTTCATGATATAAATTGTTTTATTATAAAAAAATATTTTTATTTAAAATTAATCTAAAACTGAATTTTACCAAAATAATATTCAATTAAAATAAAAGATCATAAACAATTTCTTTTATTGGAAAATATTACTTAAGTTCATAAAATGTTAATAATTGGTTTTCTAAATTCAACATAGTATTTTAAACTTTTACATTTTTACTTCTTAAATATGTATTTTACTAATAAAAATGTTTTATACACTTCAAGTTCTTTTTTATATAATGATAAAGTCATAACAGTTAAAGTTTTAGTAAAAACAATTTTTTCGCTATTCACCTAAAAAACTATTCCCAAAAAACCCCAAAATTCATCTTAAGATAATATTTCCATGATGAATCTAAAATAAAATTCTATTTTATTATATAAAATTTCAAAAAAATTATAATTTTACTTTTAAATAAAAATATAAAAACATAATGAAAATTGTTTTCATAGAAAAATTACTTTTAAAAAATATTAAATAACATTATTCTTATTTCATATCAATTAATAATAAAATTAGTGTTAAGATATTATTAATATAAACAATATATTTTACCATAATAAAATTAGTTTCTTAATAAAGAACACAAAAATTTAATTTTTAGAAAGGTTATATTTTAAATCACAAATCAGGGTTATTAGTTATTTAGCAATACTAATTGAATTTTTATCAATTCCTTAGTATTAATAATGAAATTCATTACTATTTATACATATATTTAATAATTAAATTAGCTCTATTTTTTCCAAAAAATTCAATGTCTACATTTTAAAGGTTATATGACATTCTCCATTTCATTTTGGTATGTTTTTCCATGTAAATCAAGTTATTAACCACATTAGGCTTTAAAGGAAAATATATAATTTAATATTATTGGGTTTTACAATGACCATTTTGGGGTTTTATGTAAACATAAATTACAAATTGATTTTATTAATTCATTGGATTAGTATATTACTTTTAAGACTATATGGTAGGTTCAAACTTTTTATATCAGATTTTTCTATATGAAGTTTCAAGTGAATGAGACAGAGTAGTTATGGAGAGACTTAGTTCCCTTTGTCTTGAGGATCATTTTGTGGTTTATTGGAGGTGAATTCAACACCATAATAGATTATTATAACAAAAAATTTAAGTTCATATTCTCCTAGAGATACAAGAAATATTTCAATTAGTTCTTATCAACGAGTCAATTAATGGACCTAGAGTAATCGAGTAAACCTTTCAACTAGTGTAACAATAAGTGAGATAGTAAAAGAAATTGGAAAATATTGAATATATGTATGCCAACACTTAAAGAGATCTATAAAATATTTAGTATCTCTATCTTTCACTCGATTTGTATCCTTTCAAACCATTCTCCCCTCCCCATTAGAGTGGGGAGGTCCCCTGTAAGGAGTTCCTCCTTCCAGTTATTAAGAGAGTGTCTTAGGAAGGAAGATTTATTATGGTCCACTCAAGAATCTATGATTAATCGCATGTAGGATAATTTGGAAATCCATATTAGGTTAACATGACCTGATACGCAAGACAGCACACCAAAAAACCCAAATCACATTCTTAATCACCAAAAGTTGGCATTAGGCACCAGGGTATCACAGATAACAATATGGTAATTGTTTTACCATTTAAAATATAGTATGACCCATCCATGAATTGTAAATACATGGAAAATATATTAGCATCATAAAAATATAAAAACAAATATATAAAAATAAATATATACTTGATATCCATACTTATAAGATCAAAATAGGGTAAAAGACCACAAAGACCAATACAGAACATCCCAACGATACAAAATACCAAAACTAATCCATAAAATCTAATATCCATGAGACCACATATCTATCATCCTAAAACAACCATGGAAGTTGATAATCAAGAAGTTCCACTGAACATCATGGTTCTCTTGACCATATCTATGTCTTATAAAACAAGGTTTTCATATGTCCAAAGGTATATTCAAGGTGTGAGGCACAAATCCTAGTACTATAATACCATGAATCTAAATAATATCTTTATCCATGAAATACAATAAGAATAGTTTGAAAATAGTTTTTCAAAACCAAGTTCTCTTTTTAAAAAATCACTTACATATCATTATAAATCCATTTGGTTTTCCTCAAATAAACCATTTTCTAAAACCTATATAACAAGGCATAAACAAAGAAATGAGGCCACCCAGTATAACATTCTCAACACACCCACGCATGGAATAACTATGAGAATAATTATAAACACCATAATATAACCAAATAATGGAAAATGGGCATAATAATATAATTTTTCAATCAATAAAGGTACTAGAATCATTCATAAAGCATATAAAAACCATCAGGGTACAAGTAATATGCACCATCGGCTCTAACCATAAGTGTATATCCCACTTTGTGTATGAGTTTTATTTTTTAAAATGGATTCCAATCGATTTCAATGGTCAATAAAATAGAAATATTTTATTGATTTCAATATGGTGAAGAAGTTAGAAAGCATGAGTGGATGGAAAGTTCAGAAAAATTATCCAAGGTATCCAATCATGGTAACGAATATTATGTATCTTGGATAAATAGATGAAGAACTAAGAAAGTTTTAAAGTATTATTATCACAAGAAAGGTGAAAGTTATTTTGAATAATTTGAGTTTAAATATAATTTTTTGATGATATGTTCTTAAAGTCTCAAACTTGTGATTGATTTTTAGAGAAGCATGTTTTTATCAAAATTATGAAAGTTTCCTTATGGAGTTTCCTTAAAAAGTGTTCAATGTCAAACAAAATTTCCTTAAGAAGTTTTAAAATAGTTTCTTACTAGACAGATTTAGTGAATAATATCATATGGATTCAATCAGATGAATTTTTCCGGATCAAGGAAATCAGATAATGGTTTTTGAGTAGGCATAAGGTTCACTTACCCACTTAGTAAGGGTAATACCTCTAGTGGCTTTATAATTTAAGGGAAAACCCTTAACATGTGTGAGGGTAACACACACAATACACATGATATGTAAGGGTCAAACCAAACATATGTAAGGGTATCAAAATATATCACTCATTGTTTGGAGATATGCTCTTTATTGATCAAATATCATAATTCCTTTCAGTTATGATTCAAGATGAAGTTTTTAAGAATAGAAAATACTATGTATCTTTGGTAAGATTCATCATACAAACATGTATGAAGTATACTGAGTAGAGGAAGTTTATAATGGTTGGAGGAACTTTTTGGTTCCTGAATGAAGTAAATTATTGATTAAAATTATAAAAATATTTGTACAAAGTCTATTAGATGGAATTTTACAAAGATCGATATGGGAAGTGAAGAAGTTATTTTATGATTTAGAATAGGTTTTCTAAAAATTAAATAGATGGAGGAAACATGTGATGATAATAGGAAAAAATATATTTCTAATTGATTAGATAATATTTTTTGAATCATTGAATAGAGAAGTCTTTTGTGAAGAAATTCATCGATAGAAGAATGTTGTGAATTTTCGATGATAAAGGTTTCTGAATGTTCAGATAAAATTTTACAAAAAAAATAGAGGAAATAAGTAAATATCATCAGTCAGAGGTGGATGAGGATTCTAATCAGTTGGATCAAACATAATTTTCCATATAAATTCATCGAACATAGGTTTCGGGGAGATTTTCATCATAATAAAGCTTATATGAAAGATAATCAAATAGTTGTTACTAATATTTCTAAATATATTTCTTCAAACACAAGTTTCTAAGAAATGTTATCATGAAAATTTTTTACAAAGACATTGGGCGGAGGATTAAAATGTCATCTTAAATAGTTCTATGAATCTACTAGATGGAAGTAGCGGAGTATACCTCTAAGGGTTCATTGGATGAAGGAATATTAATAAACATATGAAACCCCATTGGATAGAGGATTATCCCTATAAAAGTATTATGAATAAAATTTAAAATGGAAGGATTAAAAGAGTCATAAAAATAAAGATGTTATCAAATGAAATATTTTTGAAACATTTCATCATTCATTGGAAGAGCCTTGTGAAATACTTCTAAGAATTCCTATGTAGTTATCATGGAACACTGAATGAATATTCCGAAATAAAAGAGTTGTTATGAAGTATTACAAGATTAAATGATTAAATAACTTTATGAAGTTTTTTTAAATTTAATGATTTTGGTGATATTGAGATGGATGATAAATGTTTCAATAATCTTAAAGGAAGATTGTGATTCTAGATGAGATTTCTAGATTATATAGAATCTCATTGATGTTTATATCTAAGGATGTTTTCTATGGAGATTAGTTAGATTACATATTTTAGGAAATTTAAATGTGGTAAATAAAAGGATGTTTCCAAGAGGGTCTCTAGGAACATTGAATGGGAATTTTGAAACCAAATATTCTCTTTTCCCTAAGATAGCATAGAACCACCACCAGTATAAAGGGGAACTATCGAGTTGCAAAGTTGTAATGAATTGATGAATGACTGGGCTTAATTTTTAATAATTTAAGAGTTTTAATAAAGTGTTCTCCACAAATATTTAGTTTAGATTCTCATTTGGGTTTAAGAATTAGAATAAGTGGTACCAGATGAAGCTGAGGTTACTAGATGGAGTGGAAGAATCAGATAGAGCAACAATGCATCATCATATGGAAAGAAGAAGTGATTGTCCTAGTACCAGATAGTGTTTTCCTATCCATTATATATTGTATGAATAGGAAAAAAGAATAAGTGATTGTATATATAGGTTCTAGACTGAATAATATATCAGATGGAGTAGAAGAACCTAATTTATGGATATTGGTTGATCAAGAGGAAAGACAAAGGCTTTGATAGATACTTGATAGTTCTTTTTTTATCATTTGGTATTGGAAAAATTGGGTGAAGATGAAGGATCATATGATTTTTAATTAGGAAAATTATCATTATAAGAACATTATTGAATATAAATATTAGATAGATATATCATATGGATAGGTTCCAGATGAAGGAAGAAGAAGAAGGAAAGTTTCTTCCCCACTGTTGTGAAAGTAACAAGTGAAGAAGAAGGAAGATAACAACTATGAAGAATTGTGGTATCCAACATAAGTCTCATCAAGTGGAAAAACTTCTTAGTGTTACAAAACTAATTAAAAATAAGTTGTATGCTATCTTCAGTGGTAGTATAAAGAACAAAAAAGTAGTTTTATGTTGGACAAGGTTACCACCAATCCCAGAAAAAAAGGATTGTTTTCTTATCTCCCCTCAAATATAGGGAGCCACACTTACGTTAAGGATTATTTTATATCCAACCTATTGTATTTGGTATCACATTAGAGTGGATAATCCTTATAATTGTCATTATTTTATGTGATAATGACTATATACCCTTATTGAGTAGTGAACCTTGTAAAAATTTAATGTTCCATCTTTTACCTGCTTTAAATAATTGTATACGATATGTAAAATAGAATTAGAGAATCAATATCTTAAAATGTATAAGAATTAAATGTATAAAAATATATAATTGTCTAAAAAGTTCCCAACATGGATTCACCCCCCCCCCCTCTCTATGTTGATTATATCCTAAAGTGTTCCTAAAAATAAGGGTCTAGTGTGACTTAGTCTAAGAAAAGGTTTTTCTATCCTTCTAATAAAGTTCAAAAATCATGACTTTTTATAGGTCTTCCCCAAGACCAACCATAATTCCTTAGGAACTCTAAGTCCGCATGGCCACATTTTTTAATCTCCCTTATCCTTCCTCACAATGGATCCCTTGGTCCCTTGGATAACACTCTCTTTATCTAATTTATGCATACACATACCCAATGTCTCCCATGTTCTACACAATAAAAAACACATAAAATTAACAAGTTACACTCCCAAACTACATTTCAAAAGAAAATTTAATAAACTAATGTTCCAATTAAATAAAACACCTTACAAAAGTTTAAAAATAATAATAATCCCCCCATTAAAATACACTTAAAACCATAAAGTCTCATTGAGAACATTTACCAAACACATGGAGTACATTAAAGCCAACGCCCTTTGAAAATCCACTTCAAATCATCAAATTTACAACCAAATCCAAGAATAAAAACGTCCATGGATATACCATAAATAATTACACAAATTAGGGTCAATTTAATAAACAAAAACAAATAGAAATAAATAATTAATGTAGATCCATAGAAAACCAAACATAAATACAAACACCAACCTAAAACTGAATCGAGACTTGTAACCTTTGATGAAAACCACATGAATCAAGAAAGAGGTATCCTCACACATCTAAAACACAAATAAAGAAACCATAATCTAAATTAACAACCATATATTTGGTAGAAACAAAATGTAAGGTTTCTATTTTATAAGAATATAGAAAACTAAGAAATGATAAGGTGTAAAAGAGGAGGGAAGTCATTAGAAAAAAACTTCAGGATAGAACATGAAGGATCTGTGGTAAATCCCCAAAAAAAAAGAGAGTTAAGAATATATGATTCATGAGGAGATATATTCACATGAATGGGGAGATAAATAAGGTAGAAACCCTTAAAAATATGTAAGGTAAAATGAAAAAAAAACATTCTTTATGGCCTAGAAAAACCGTATGGTTTATCTTCATGGTCATAAAAACCATAACCCAACTATAATTGATCCACTATCTCCCCAAAAACAAGTTATAAATTATTTGAAAAATTACACATAGTTTACAAAATGTGCTCAAACCATGCATTGACCATGATCCATGGCTTGTTTCCTCAAAACTCGAATCCTTCACCCTCTAACTCCTCAAAACTATAAGAGTAAATAAATAAATAAATAGAACAAAAAATAAATCATACCATTAACCTAGAGGAATTCATAATTCTCCCCACCATTCCACTTTCTTCACCCATAAAGTCTTCAATAATACTCATGAGAAAAAAGGTGATTCCACTACTCCCTATCCAAAACTTCTCACTCCCATGTCTTATTAATATCACCACCACATTTCTAAAGAACATAGACTAATGAGATTGAAATGACTTGGAGAATATTTTTCAACGATCCAAGATACAAATAGGATACTCCACAATGGTGGTGACAGTATCTGACTCTAAATTCTTCTACTCAATCACATGATATGGTTATGGAAATTACTTTTTCAACTATGATATGTGGAACACATTTTTAAATGAGTTCAACCACAATAAAAAAACTAAAATAATAGGCTACCTTCCCTAAATTCTCTACAACCTGAAATGGACAGACATTACATATTATCAAATTACCTTGTTTTCCCAAGTGACGATGCCCTAGTCAAAAAGATACATAGAGAAACACCTAATTACCAACCTCAAACTCAACTTGGTGATAATTATGATCATCATATGATTTCTGGTGACTCTAAGCTGGAACTAATATATTTCAAATAAAATGAACTTTCTCTATCCTCTCTTAGATAAGGCTTTGTCCCAATAAGGAACACCCAACCAGCATAGCCCAACATAAGGGGGATTGACATAGTCTCCCATAAAATTCCTATAAAGGGTCTATATTGATCAATCCCTAGAAATTATCTTTTATGTAAATTAAAACAATGATATATATGTTTCCTATAGAACCCTAATTTCAAGCACACATGCACACAACACATCCTCAAAAATCTGGATAGTCTGCTCAATCAGACTATCCTTATGTATGTGATATGAAATGATCAACCTTAACTAGGTTCACATGTACTAATATAGACTCTTCTAATATCTATAATTAAAATATATATCCTTTTCAGAAACCATCACTAAATTCACCCTATAAATCTTGTAAATCTATCATATCTACATTTAATCAAGCTCCTCTACCTTCACTGACTCCATAATGGGATGAAATGGGATGACATAGTTGAATGAACTATAATCAACCAAATATAATCTTTCCAACAAGTATTATAAGGTAGTAAAATCACTAATTACTTAGATATTTCATCACATTTCTACACCAAAAGTGGAATAGGATAAATCAACCAAGAAAGTATTTAATACTTCTCTTTTCTCCTCTAGATGGTAAAACTTTGGGATTCAAATTTTAAAACTAATAATATCATCTTAGGCCATTATAAATGAATCTTAATTGTATAAAACATCTTGGTTTACCCAAGTTAAACATCCCAACTTGAATAATCCCCCTCTTATATCACCTCTAACCTCATGTTCAAGGGGAAAAATAGTAAATTCCTAAAGAAGAGGGTAACATTGGGGAATGAAAAACAATAACCTAAGGACTCCCTACAATTATAAACTCTTATAATATATTTTTATCTAAGGTTGGATTCCTTATCACACCAAAATTGTTCAACAATATAGGGTGTGACCTAAACATTATTTAATAACACCTTCTCCCCATCCTCCAGTACCTCTAAACTCAAATCAGTTCATAAAACCATAAAAGTCTACTCATCCACTAATTCCTTAATTTTCTAGATTAAAAACGTAATATTAAAATAATTATTAGCCACACTACCCTTCCTAGGTGTATAATCAATATATAAATCAAAGGTCTCAAGATATTCTACCCCACATATTTGTTTTATACTCAATTCCCTCCCTAACCTCAGTTCCCACTTACCCTGGAAGATATGAGTTCTACCATATTAAGATAAAAATTGGACCCTATGATGATAATAGTAAATATTAGCATTTAATATGGTCATCTAATCTATACCGATGATGAGATAAAAAAATTCTAGATCAATACAAGGAATTAAAACTTGACCTCCACATCAGCAACCAAAACATAACACTCTAGAAACTTAAAACCTTGCTCATTCTTCATTCCCAATGGGGTATGTATATCCATCCCAAATTATATTAACATATCTCACATAACTAAATCATAAATAAAATTCAATAATAGAAATGAATGGGAAGGACCCATATCAAATAAGGCTAAATCCATAGAAGAAGTATTAAACTTTATACCTCTCATGGTGACAATCCAAGACTTAGAGTCCTCAAGTGATAAATCTACTACATAAATGTGTCCAATAATAGACCCTTATTAATCCTTCATATTAACATGATATTCCCCTTTAAATTGAGGATGATATACCACATGCATAAAATCATATGAATGCACCATCAACCCCTTAAAAAATTAATAACCAACACTGCTCCCCTGAATGGAATCCCTATAGATACATTGAAGATGACCCAAATGAAAACACCAGTGGCACATCCTCAGAGCCTCTGAGAAATTAGTTTTGATATGCTAAGACTTCTCACACTTATAGAAATTAATAGACTTATTCTTTGAGGAAGATACGAGTACTAAACCTAATGACTAAGGGGAACTATTTCCACCACTTCAACATGGTTCATCCCACTTCCTCTTATGACTAGAGGAATAACTCTTGTTATCTACCACTGTAAAAGGAACCCCACTAAGGACTATTTTCACAACTGCCTCATCCATCACCACTCTATCCACCACCTTAGTATAAGTCAGTAGCAAAAGGTGGATAATAATTTATTTGATCTCATCCTTTAAGTCCATTTTAAAATGTCTCACCTTGATATACCCATTCATGAGGAGCTATAGAAACAAATGAACTAACTTAGAAAAATCAGTAGTATATTCCATCACTAAATGGTATCCTATCTCCATCATTAGGAACTCATGGGTCTTTTAAACATTTAATGTCTATGGATAAAACTAGTGATTAAAATATTATTAAAGTTATTTGAGATTATATCCTCATTCCTCTTCACTTACACCAAGGATTCCCACCATTCCTACCAAGTACTTATAATATAAAAGTGGTCAATCCCACCTCTAAGGTCTCATGTATCTTTAAATTATAAATATATGAATGAAACTTATAATCCATTCCTTATTCTCATGGGTTCCCTTGTCACTACAAAATACTAATGGATTCTGCATAGTAAACTTATGATCATAGTCCATTATCTCTGCCTGACCTCTTTCACACTTTTGGCCTATATATTGGATGGTATGAATTATTAAATCCACTAAATTATCATTAATAATATGAATCTATTATAGATAATTCTACACAAAACCCTCTCATTATGAATCTATTATGGATAATTCTAGGTTTCATAATCTACAAAACATGAGAAATGGACTTGATCGGAACTCAATTGAATCTCAATAAACATCAATTAAAACATAAGAAACCCTTAAAATAGGTCTTTAACAAATAGCATCAACATAAAAAACATTCAATGAAAGAAGGGAAAAAATAAAAAAATTGATACATTTTTACACTATGCATGGTTTGGACACATGGTTTGAAAAACTATGATCCAAAAATGAAAAATATCATTGGTTTTAATATAGATAAGGAAACATGGTTTCTTCATAATTTCCATTAATCATGCACTTAAACAATGTGCCTATTATTTTCACCCTTTTTTTACACAAAAACTCATAATTTCTCAAAAACACTCATGGGTTATTTCTGAAACCCATATCCAATTGTAAAATATATCAAAATACCTTCAAAAACCATAAAATAGGTTCATAGTATAAAAAAACCCCAAATTCCCATGGAAACTTGATGTTTAGTTAGATGAATAGTTAGCCTGACACTCCTCTACACCTACCTCTAGATCCTAATTGGACCTATATCTTGTATACCATTGACCCCCAACCAACAAAAAAATATGATACCATTTTGATGGGAAACATGCTAGGATGACCTAACCTTTCACCTGAGCTAGAATTCCACAATTCCAATGTTCTTCATCACCAAGATCCAACAATAAGCACCAGGGCATCACATATAACCATTTTGGAATATTTTCACCCTTGAAAATATACCATGACCCCCCCCCCCCCCCCCATGAATTATACATCCACACCAACTATATAAGCATCATTAGAAGATACAAAAAAATATACAATAAGACATATATACATTATATCCATATTCAAAAGCTTAAAAATAGGGAAAAGGACAATAAGGTAAAAGATAGAACATCCAAATGATATTATATCCCAAAACTACTCCATAAGAGCTTATCTCCATAAAACCATGTCTCCATCATCACAAAACCACCATGTACATTGGTAATCAAGAAGGGATAATGAACCGAAAGGTTCCCATGTGATTACAAGTGTCTGAAAAATGAAGTTTATATATGTCCAAATCTATAAGTAGGGTGTGAGGCATAAATCCTAGTAGTATAACACAATGAATATATAAAGAAATTTATCTATTAAAATTAATAAGTCTAGTTTGGAAATTCATCTTTCAAAACCAACTTCACTTTTTAAAAATAATTTCACTTCAAAAAAAATCTTTAGAAATCCATTTTTTTTTAAATAAAATTTTTTCTAAAACATGGAAAACAAGTCTCAAATAAAAAATGAATTCACCCAATAAAACATTCTCAACATACTAACACATGTAATCAATATAGGAATAAGTATAAACACCATAATATAACAAAATATTGGAAAATAGGCATAAGAATATAATGTATCAATCAATCAAGGCACCAGAATCAATCATGAATCATATAAAACCCATATATGAATAAGTAATATGAACCATGTCATGTAACCATAAGGTCCCAGTGTGACTTATTATAATACAAGGTTTTGTTATCTATCAATCTAATATAAAAAATTTGGAATCTCTCTCAATTTTCTAAGGCCCAATAATAATTCTATAGGCACTCTCAATCTACATGGTCACATTTTGTATGGTCCCTTTGTATTCCTACCAAAGGATATATCATTCCCTTAGATAAAACTCTTTTTCTAATTCATAAAAACACAAACACCCAAGGTATCCCATGTTCTGCTAAATTCCAAACACAGCAACATCAACAAGTTCCATTCACATAAACTATTTTAAACTAAAACGTAATCAAACAACATTCCCATTTAAATAAAAAAACCTTCCTCAATGTAATCCCTTTTAAAAAGACCCCATTTAAAATTTATTTAAAACTATAAAGTATCTTTTATCCCTTTTATCAAACACATAGAATTCATTAAACCTAAATCCCCTTTGAGTATCCACTTTAAATAATTATATTGCCAACCAAAACCAAGAACTAAAAAATCATCAACATACCATTAATAATAACACAAATTTCATAAACAAAAAATAATGTAATTAAAAAATTAATGGAAATCCATGGAAAATAATCCTTAAATAGAGACACTTAATGAAAAATGAAACAAAACTCATCACATTTGATGATAACCACTTGAATCAATAAAGAGATTTCCTCACATTAAACAATCCAAAAGCCCATTTAAAGTAATAGATTCATCCCAAAAATAATCTAGGGTTTCCTTTCACTAGGAAAATGGAATGAAAAATAATATATAAGAGGTAAAGAAGATGGAAATAATAAGAAAATAATATAACCTCAAGCTATAACACTAAGGATTCAAGGGAAACCCACCAAAAATGATTGGGGACAAACTCCAAGGCATGGGTAGAGAGTTGGGTATAAATGGGGAGAGAAATTATGGGGAAACCCTTAAAATGTGTAAGAAAACTTTTTAAAAACCATTTTTTATGACCTAGAAAAACCACATAGTTTGGAATCATAGTAAAAAAACTATTCTTCAACCATTTTAGGACCACTATCTCTTAAAAAACTACATGGTTTCTAATGAATTTCATATAGTTATACAAACCATCCTCAAAATATGAAAAATTAAACTTTCCCAAAAACATCACCCTCGTATGATTAAATGTACATTTATACAAATTGTGCGTTGACCATGTGCTAGATCCAATTTCCTAAAAAATAGTGGTTTTCACACTCCAAATACAAAAAAACTCTAAGAATGGGTATATTAATAAATAAAAAACAAAATAAAACATACTAGTGATCCTGAGGGTGTCACATTAATCCTTAGGATATTTTTAAAATGTAGATAAAAAGTATTAAAAAGGACCTCCTGGATTGAGAAATATATAAGAAGTATCCTACTTTGAACCTCATACTTCTTGAGTGTGAGAAATAATAGCTTGATAGAAACCTCTATGAGAAATGGGGTGGTGATTAGTTCATGGATATAGTTTATAATAACAAAATAATATCACATATCTTGATAAAAGAATAAATTTTTATCAGGGATAAATCCATATTCCTATATAATAAATGTGGTGATAAAAACATTAAATATTTTCATGACTTCATTAGAGAAAAAAAATACATAGGAAACCTCAACCATCAACTAAAATATGGTTCTTTCACTAATGATGTTACTGTCATAGGGCCTCGAGAAGTGAATCACTTCATAGGGTTTCTTTTAGACAATCATAAGGATTTTAAGTGGGGATACCTTAGAAGGAATTGTGGTGATGAATTTTTATTTCTCTATCATGATATATATATAATTAGATAAATGAAATTATTTTATCTATTTTTATGGTTCATACCTTATAGCCTACTATATTAGGGGAATTATTTTGATGGGGGTGTCTGTGGGAATTTATGAGGGATTTGGAGAGTATATGGTGGAGTTGTGGATAAAATTTCATCTAAGAGAGACTTTGTGGCATGGAGGGTTACACTATTCCATAATGGTAGTCACTACAATATAGGGTGACTAGTTTATACATAGAATATTGGGGGTATAGTTTTTATGGTTTTGTTGTTTTGGTCATAGATAGGTGTACAGAGTTAAGCTATAGTGTTTAGTCCTGGAGAAGGATTTATGGGGTGTTGTTGATTTTGGGGTAGTTACACTATAGAGCTTGGGTATGGAGTGTCCTTACTCTTGGTTTTTTGGAATATTTGGTGTGGTGGTTTCTTTTGGGTTATGTTATTCTTCTAGTTTTTCATATCTACAAAATGGACCATGTTGTGTTTCTTGAATGCATCATTGAAAAATACTATTGTAGAGTGGTCCCTTCCCCTGTGTCAGATCCTTTTCATTTATCAACACTTTTTCACCATGGTGGGTGGTGTTGTACCATGGTCTTCTATTTTTCAGTCTTTATATAAATTATAGGATACCCTAGAACCCTATAATTCTTCCACCTTTTCTATTAATTATTGAGAAATCTAGGTGTGTCCCTATGAGGTATTTCAACCCATTTACATTAGATTTCAACCATATCCATGGGAGATCAAAACTTGGTGATTATAGGTGTGCTTTATTCTCTTCCCCTTCCTATTTTATTTTAATTTTTCATATATAGAGAAATGTTTTCAAGGTAAAACTAGTTTTGGTGATGATTTAGTGAGAAAATGGTGCGGGGTACTATGTTCTAGGTTAATCATGTTTCTTCATTGCATTGTGATGATTGGAGATTATCTTTCTATTTTCACATCCTTATGTAATGATTCAGAAAGGTTTGTTTGAGGTATGTGATCCTTCATATTTCTTCTATTTTGATGTACATGTAGGATTGTCATGCTTCTTTTTTCCTTTGGTTAGATAGTATATATCAACTTAATGAAAATAAAAACTTGGTTTAATTGAAATTAAAGGGGTGTGGAAGAAATTTCATGTTTTACTTCTTTCCATTTTTTTTTCTTGTGAGATTATACATCTTGATTCCATTTCTAAAAATCATACCTTTTGGAGCCTTTATTTTATTTTAGTTGATTTAATTGTGGAACCCTAGTTGTTTAGTTGTTTTATTTCACCTTTAATGAAATGTATAATCACTAATATAGGGATATGGAATTAGTTTCGCATGGAATATTAGTTTGTGTGAGGATACCCTTGAAATATTGAAATAAATGTGATGAAATACCTCCAGTAATCTGAAATAAGATGTGTAAAATATATTGTGTGGTGATTTTTTTGAGAATTGGTTGTGATTTGTGTTGTTTTTGTGTGATGGTTGTGTTGTGTGGTGATTCTTCTTGTATTGTAGTGGAAATATCATATGATTTTAATGATATGTGGTTGCGATGAGATACAATTGAGGTGAGAAGTGGTTTTGATGTGGGGATTGTTGTTATAAGTAAGATGTGTTTTTTTGTTTTTTTGTTCTGTTGTGTTAGTTTCTTGGTAGCAATGGAATGAAATATTATTGATGAAACTGAAATGGAATTGGTTAGAATGCCTAACAAACACTTGAATTTTAATGGGAAGTGTTGTTAAATAATTTTTTTTAACATGAAATTCAATGGATTGATTAATAAATTTGATCATTAATTATAAATCTTGAAATGGATTCACATAAAAATAAATATGTAATCTAGCTTGTGGTTGTGGCTTGTTTTTTTGGTATATTGCATGTATAGGTGGTACCAAAAGTGGAAGAGGTTGGGAGTCCTTTTGGAGATGTTGTGAGTTAGGATAGTAATCTTTTTTGAACATATAGGTTGTTTATGTGTGTGTAACTATTATATGTTATATTTTCATTGTGATTTCTATATGCACCTCACCCTCATTAAGAACTATGTGTTGAAACCGAAATGTTTTTTGGGTTTGTTTCACAATATCCATGATAGGGAGGAAATATGGTTGGATACCCCCTATTCCCTACTCTCTCTTCCAGGTGGGGTTCTTATATAGAGGATGTGGTGGCCAAAATTCAAAATTTTACTAGAGTTATTGATCGATGATATTGATGAGGTGGTTCTTTTGAGGTGCATGCTTGGTGGGAGGAGGGAATTAGGTTAATTTACTTAATGTTCATGATACCCTACTAACTTGGTTATGGGTGTATTTATGTGATTAGTTTTATGATATATCTATTTTTATGATTGGTTCTTGGTATGATGTGGTGGATCAGGTGTCTTCAGGTGGGATTTGATGTCTATTTTCATGTAGGGTTCTTGGTGTGATTCAGTTTCCCAGGTGTCTTTTGGTAATATTCTATATGGAAGGTATGGGATCACTAGTTTGTATAATATTGGTGTGTGATAGTGTAAAATCAATGGGAAAGTGGTGTGGGGTAGCCTTTTATAGAAAATCTTTTTATTATGTTATTATACCTGGATATTTTGTTTTCTCAGTGTATCATTATGAGGATAGGATTGGTTAGATGACCATCTTAGGTTTTTGTTGGTCCTACTATTTTATCATGGGTGAATTTTTATACTCTCTTCACATGTGAACGAGAGGAGTTCAGTATGATCCTACTGAGTATACATTTTATGCTCACCCCCACATATAAAAAACTATTTTTCAGGTTTTCAAAAGGACCATGGGGGTTTATTTGGATATTACTAGCCCAGAAATTGGAGTTTTTTCTAATTCTCTATGTTATATATTTCTTTTGAGTATTTATTTTGATAATATTTTTATTTTTTTATATTATCTATGCATTTTGATATGGTTTGGATTTTTAATATTAATTTATGTCATGGATTTCCTTGGTTTTTGATTTCCTATCTCCTAATCTTACTTTATCTTTAGATAGTAATACCATCCATATGTGATATTTTTATACCCTTGGTGCCAATCACCAACCCGAATCCAATTGATGATGGGACATAGATTTATTATATATCTTCCTTCACTGTTGGACAATGAGGCATGCCTTTGGAGGGATGGGGTCATGAAAGGGTGGTATCATAGGGATGGTTGAGAGAAAGGATGGATTTTGGAGTTAGAAAAAGTGAGGATTGCATGGATTCATAAGGAAATAGTTCCAGTAAACTATAGTGAATTATCACAAACTAACCCAGATACCGTATTACACTAATACCCAAGCTGGTCCTGATATAGCCTAAAGGAAATTCCCGATCCTTATGGGTTGGTGACTAGCACCTAGTATCAAATAAAAATCAACAGAAATAGTTTTTTCATGAGAAAAAATCAGCAATATAGAATAGAAAAAAGATAAAACAATGGGTATTCAGTATGCCAAACCCACCTCGAGGATAAAGTACCAAAATAAAATAGATAAAGATCTCAAAAATAAAACATCACCAAGAGACATAAAAATATTCATCATGAAAATGTATCACAATACCTATATAATAAGTGGACCATAGCTCCACCAGTCACCACCATCACTCTAAAGACCCACAGATCAAGCACACCCAACACCTCTAAGTTTATCTTTCACTTTCTCTAAACCTAGCATAACAAAATCTAAAAAACCCAAATTAAAAGTCTGGGTGTGTCCTAAAAATCCCATTAGGGTCTCACTAAGTGTTCCATAATAAATTCAAGAACAATTAAACCATTTATGATTTCAATTTAAATAAAAAAAAGTCATTGAAATTCGTTTATATATTTTAAATCAAAATAATATTTTAAATAAATCAAGTGGTGGATATATCAACAACATGATTAAATGAACATTTCATATAAAACAACTAGCATTAATAAAATAGTTCTATAAATAATGGAAGGTATGATCAAGACAAACAAAAAAAACTATGGTCATATGCCCTGAGTTATGTTATTTCTAGGCTCTAGGATACTTTCACTACTCAATCATCAATCATGAATTAAGAATGCATTAACACATCCCTAAGGCTCAAGATAATGGGACTAATCAACCAACATCCCAGTGGGTGAAATCATGTTGAACTAGGTTTCTTTATAGTTTTCATCTTCAAAACATTTATAGGGAGTTAGAGTCCTGACATTCTTATCCTAATCACCCACTAAAAACTTAGGATCGCATGTTTCTCAATCTACCAATCAATCATGGGAAAATCAGTTATTTCAATTCAATTCATCATTTATAGTTCAAATTCCCAATCTTGGGTCTCAACATTCTATTTAAATTTCAAAACCAAATCATATTCTTTCATCAATTTCACACCTTTAAAAACATCTTCCTTTTAAATAAAATTTTCTCAATAATCAATGTCAAATCATCTGTCATTTCAAGCTGTCATTATTCTCAAAATCTACCCAAAAATTTCAATATGATTGAAATTTGGATTTTTTTTATAATTTCCATTCCATTTTTAAATAAAACATCAAATCATCTCAAATAAAGGTTTTATAAATAAATTTAAAACTTTTTTTAATTCAATCAAAAAAATGAGTTTTAATTAAAGGGTAAATCCTTATAGAACCACTTACGTTCAACCTCATGATCAAAAAATAAAATCCTCTATTAGGAAATTCAAATAGAGAGAAAAAGGTAAAGAGGATCAAAGATGAATCCCTAGAATAAAAAACCATCAAAACAAGATCTGGAAAAACTAATATCTAATGAATAAATAACATAAGGATTCACTACTCTCAAAATGGAGAAATAGAAATGAGAGAGAAAACCCAAATCAAGAGAGAAACCACATATCGAAGAGGGATCAAGACCTTCTACTGGAACTTTGATTTAGGATATATGAATTTTCAAGAGCCAAGGAATCCTATAGAGAGCCTCAAAAATCCAAGAAATTTGATTAGGGTTGAATAGGCGTGAATATAGGCTAAATTAAGGGGTTTATGATTTTAATTAAAATTTTCAGGGGATTAAAAACCCATACACATGGTCCCCTGGTTGGGCGGCATGGTCAGTTATAACAGTGTTCCATAATCATGAACCCTTATTGAGATTCTAGAAAGGGTTCATGGTTTGTCCATATGGTTAAACAAACCATGTTCCAACAATGAAAAACCCTATGTATAGGGGTGTATGGCTTTGATGGGGTGGTTGGATGGTGTGGAATAATCATGCACCAATTATGTATAGCCCAAAAGGTCTCCAAAAATTTTTCAAAAATCACCAAAAACAACCATAGGTAAGCTCTAAACAAAATGAAATCTAAATTTTTTTTAAAGGTTCCCAAAATCATGTAATTGGATTTTACATGCACGAATTAGGATAGGGTGACTAGTTAGAACAAGGTATTTTAGGACCCCCTGTGATATGATAAAAGGGTGGTGAGTCTACCAAATGAAAAACTGTGGTGGTATCTCTTGTAGGATAGCAAACTAGGAGAAGCTCATGCATCATGATTACTTGTCTTATTATCTAAATTATGTGGTTTTGTGAGTTAAAATGAATTAATTTAATGAACTATAATAAAAATTACATACTATTTGGATTAGAAAGTATGAATTTCATATTCATATATGGATATTGGATATCATATGTGTGTGGTTTGGGTTAATGAGTTTTAGCAGGATGACCAGGTTTACCATTAGAGGGTTCATTCAAGTGTGGATGATGATCAGTGGAAAAAGACATTGTATTCCATTTAATGATAAGATTTTTCAAAAGTATAAGGGTAACATTACTGATCTAGAGATGGAGTTATTCTTATAGGATCTCAATATTTCCATTATCCTAATTCAATCTCAGGAAGAGTACTGGGTCCCAGTAGAAATCAGTTAGATTGTGGGTTTTTCTCATTAGTGGTAAATGTTGTACCTCAGAGAGTGGAAGTAGTTGGATGTTTCATGGGTAGAATTCTAAAAGGAGTTCTGAGTGGAGTTCCTATCATAGACCATGAATGAAGAAAATAGGTAATATAATCTCTCTCTTCATTAGGGGATCATGTTATTGTGGGATCATGTAATCAAGTTAAAGGATGTTTTTTGTTTTCCCCTCAAACTTTTTTTGATGAGGAGTCTTATGCATGAAACCATGAAGAGGCACTTCATCCTTGAATCTGGTATGAATTAACTCTATTTACATTTACAATATATTTGGATATATAATAAGGTAAATTTTATCATTCATATACACTTTTTAGGAGGGTTCAAATGATAGTGGATCCAATAGGGTTCCTTAGGTAATAGAGTTGTGGTAGTAGATCTCAGGTTCCAAGACCTTTGAGGTTTTAACCAGTAGGGATTCAATCTCATTTTCATCCTTTTTTGGCATTATGGAACCATTAGTTTTCATTATTTTATTGGTGAATTTGAGTCATTGTGCCTTTTATATGGGGTTTGTGGTCATTTTCAGCATCAGTACCCAATGGTTCTTGGAGCTCAATAGAGTGGTGGAGGTCAGGTTTGACGTCATCCTCAGAAGTAGATTCTAGTGAGGTTATTTCAGCAATAGGGGTAGTAGGATTATGCTCCACTAATGGGATATGGGGTGGGAAGGGGATAACCTTAGGATATTCCTCTTATTTAAGGACCCTGACCAAATCATGGTTATAAATTTGGATGTTAACAGCAAGGTAGGGGATCTGGCCAAGGACAGTTGCATTCTATATAGGTTCCAACACCATAGGGGCTAGATATCATTAGTGGTATGATCGTTTTATCATCTACTCTTCTTTGTTCCTTGTTTTTTTTCAGTAGATTCACACTCCTTTATTTCACCCACTTTATTATATACTTTGGGACTGTATATGGAGAGAATTCTTATTCCCCTAGTGCTAACTAAACTAGTTGGAGGCCATACCAGATTGTTTGATGTGTTTTGGGGTTGTAGACTGATGATGGGGTTGCATCAGTCATATGGTGGTCATTTATTACTATAAATAAATTCATATAATGTTATCCTCTTCATAAATTTATTGTATTTTGTTTATTTGATTATCGATTTATTCTAGAGGAATTTTTTGTTCTCATATGTGGATGGTCAGCATGTATCTTTTGTTGATGAGTGGAGTTTTTAGTTGGTAAGTAGATGTGTGGATCCCCTTATTTACTTGATGGTATATTTGTTAGTAGAATAAGTAGGTTATGGTATGGTGGAGGCTCCTAGAGTTGTTGAGAAATTTATGGATTTTTCTCTAAGGATGTTATGATGCTACCCCCTTGAACAGATATTGAGTTTATGATATATTTATAGCCATTTTATACTCCAATTTTTATGGATCCTTGTTGAATATCACCCAATAATTTATGGGAGTTTAGGATTCAAATAGTTGATTTGATATATAAGGTTTTCATCGAGCCTAGTGTGTCATTTTCGGTTGCTTCAGTATTATTCTCCTAGAAGGAAGATAATAGTATGAGGTTGTGTATAGACTATCAGAGGTTGAATCAGGTTATGATCAATAATCACTGCCATATTCTAAAGATATAAAATATTTTTGACCAATTTATAGGATCTATTTGGTTTTATAATATTTATATATGGTTTTTATGTCACCATTTGAGGATGAATAATAAATATATCCTAAATATTGTCTTCCAGTGAAGGTATAGGCACTTCAAGTTCATGTACATGTCGTTTAGTGTCATGAATATACCAAATGTTTTCATGAGACACATTAACTCCATGTTCTATTAATTCCGATACTAGTTTGTGGTCATGTTTATTGACAATATCTTGATCTAATCAAATTCATAGGAAGAACTTGTTGATCATCTCATATATTTCTTGCAGGACCTTCAACAGTCTCATCTCTATGGAAAGTTATCCAAATGTAATTTTTTGGACTTGGGAGGTGCATTTCCTCAGTCACATAATGTTTAATCAAGTTGTGCCCATTTACCCATAAAAGGTCTACATGGTTGTTTCTTGCGAATAATCCAATAATGTATCATAGGTTCACAGTTTCCATATACTTTTGGGATAATATTGGAGGTTCATGTCTGATTTATCATGGATTTCGACCAAATTGACAACACTAACTAGAAAGGACTGAGAATTTATCTACAATAATCAGTATCAAGAAAATTTTGAATACCTAAATTGGAGGTTTATCAGTGCTTCATTTCTTCATTTTCTATAGAAAGGAGTGATGTCTAAGGTTTTCTATGATGATTATTTCATGGACCTATGATGTGTCTTAATGTATAAAAAATTTATGATCTCTTATGGGTCTAAGAAGTTACATCCCCAAGGGCATAACTATTACACCAATGATCTATAGCTACTAATGGTTGTGGTTTCACTGAATCTATAGTGAAATTAACTCATTTTATAATGTTTTGTGGTATTTACCAATCAAAATAGCTTAAGGTACATATTCTATTAGTATGACCTAAATCTATGAAAATAGAGGTAGATTGATTTTATCCAGGACTATGAATTTGAGATATCCTCCACCTTAGTAAAGGGGAATGTTGTGGTTGACACATTAAGTATGAAGTCATGGAAGGATGTTTTTCAATATTCTAGATATTCTTGGAGGGTGACGGAGGAGTTGGCAGCCCCACACCTAGATTCATGGGTGGATTATTATGGAGAATGATTTTTTCAAATGACAGAGTAGTCTTCTCTAGCACAGTAGGTGGAGGAGTCTCAGTGGACGTACTTAGAGGTGGAAGTGATGTGTGAACATGCTAGACATGGGGATGCCTCAAAGGTTTGGTTTAAGTATGGATAGAACTAGATTATGTTTTAGGGGAGTTTTTTCATTTTGGTGGTGATTCATGATGTATTTCTTCAGGAGTTTCATATATCACTTTTAGAAGTACACCCAAAAGTATCAAATATTGATCTTGGTCTAATTATGTTGTTTTGGTGGTATGGAATAAAATGGGGAGTGGCAAATTTTTTGGATCAATTTGTGGTTTTCCAGTAGGTAAAGGTAGAACACTGTGTTCTTAGTGGTTTGTTATTTCCATGGGATGTTCCCAAGTGAAAGTAAGATGATATATCAATATACTTCATTATAGTATTTCCTCAATCTTTGGGTGTATATGATACTATCTAGGTAATTTTTGGATTAGTTGATTAAGTCAGACCACTTACTAGTGATTAAGGAGTCCGATATCATGGATTTATTAGAAAATATTGATGTGGATGATGTTATAAAACTATATAAAGTTGTAAGGTCTATTTTATTGGATCTAAATGCTTTTTTACCTTGTGAGTCTATAGGGGAAATAAAAACATCGTGGTCACTCATTTATGCCTCATCACTATGATACAACCTTAGACAGATAGACATATGTAGTGATTCATATAGACATTGGAGGATATTCTACATGCATGTATCATGGACTTCGATAGATCTTGGAAAAAGCACTTACCTTTGTAGAGTTTTCTTACAAAAATAGATACCGATTATTTATCTATATAGCCTTGTTTAATTATTTGTATGGGTGACTATATCATTATCCATTGTGTTGGTCCAAGGTTGGGAATCATCACTTTCCTGTCCCATTGTAGTGTAGAGCATGATAGAGAAGGTTCATGTGGTTCATGAGAGGATGAAGGTGGCGCATGACTGGTATAAGTCATATGTCGATCATAGGATGAGGCCCTTAGAGTTATAGGTTAAGGACTATATATTAATAATGGTTCCTCCTTGACATGGGAAGTGGAGGTTTGTCAGGGGGATTAATCTCTCTTCATGGTTTGTTGGACTTTTCAAGGTGTTGGAGTGCATTGTTTATGTGGAATATCAGTTAGTTCTTCCACCATGGATAGATATAATCTAATAAATCTTCCATTTGTATTATCCCCATCAGTATCTTTATAATGACTCTCATTTCATTGACTAGGGAGAGTTGTATATCAAGGATGTAATAACATTCATGGAATGAATAGTAGAGATTTAGGATCATTGAAAAAAGGTATTGTAACGACAGACCATTTCTTTGGTTCATATAATATAGAGGCATGGTTTCCTGTAGGGGAGTACTTTGGAGCATGAAATGAGAATGTGGGCCTAGTACCCATATCTAATTGGAGTTTTTTATCATTTTATTTTTCTTTGATTATGTGATGCTTGAATCTTATAGGCTTATAAAATGTTATTTTTTAGTTGAATATTATGTGTGTTAAATCATAAAGCATATGAATAGGGTACAAAATTTAGGTTTTCTATGATGATTATTTCATCGACCCCCTTTGTTTTGTGCTCTGTGTTCATTTTGATTCTTAAGAATGATAATTATCTTATAGGTATCTTATGTAATGGTATGCACCCTAAGAACCTTTAATTGTATATAATTATCTTAATGGATCTATCTAAAGTAAGTTTTTATGGAGTTAGAGAGTATATGGTAGAGTTTAAGCTGAAATTTTAGCTATGAGGGACTCTATGGGGTGGAGGGTTGTACTACACCATAAGTGGAGATGTCGCATCATGGGAAGATCAGTTATGGCATAGAATCTTGGGGGTAGTGTTCTGATAGTTCTTCCATTTTTATAATATTTGTGTCATGGATAATTAGGATGCAATGTGGAGTCCTATAGTATGATTTATGTGGTTTATTCGATATTGGTGTAGTTATTCCATAGAGTACGAACATGGCCTTCTTCTTGGCTATTTTAATCTATGGCATGTTGATTCCTTTTTCATTGTGGAATTATCTTTTTTTCAGAACTATTGCACAGACCTAACCATGTTCCTCATACACATATTTGACCAACCATGTTGTGTCATGGTCCCTTTTCCTACAGCATAGTTTTTTATTTGGTTAGCAATTTTGTGTCACGATGTGGGGTGTCACACTGTGGTCTTCTATTTTCTAGACTGCCTATAAATTACTAAACTCCATTATTCTTACAACTTTAATCTTAGACCTTAGGTGACACATTTGCTTCCATAGGAGGGATTATAGCCCCTTTGTGTGGGATTTCAACACTAGATTTTGGAGATTAACCCTTGGTGATTCTAGGTGAGTTCTCTTCTCATCCTCTCCCTACTTTCTTTCTATTTTTCATCTGGGGGATCTAATATTAAGGTAACAACTAGTTTCGGTGATACTTTGGTCAGATAATGGTGTGGGATACTATGTTTTGGGTTGATCAATGAGATTCATTTCATTTTTATTATTATAAGTTGTCTCCCTCTTTTCACATCCTTGTTTAGAGATTTATAATTCATTTTATGGGGTGGGGTTCATTAATTTTTATGCACATATTTGATTATCAAGCTTCTATTTTACTTTGAGGTGATAGTATACACCGGATTAATGAAAATAAGAATTTTTTTAATTAAAATTTAAGTGCAGTGAATAAATCTCTAGTTTTGATGCTTTTGATTTCTTTTCCATATGAGATTATCCATGATTGATTCTATTACTAAAAATCATGATTGTTGGGAGCCTTTGTTGTTTTTTAGTTGATTTAATTGTGAAACCATTATTGTATGATTGTTTTATATCACCTTGAATGAAATTTATAATCACCTATATATGGATTATGAATTTTTTTCCTATGGAATATTGGTTTCTGTGAGAATTCTCTTGAAGTAGTGAAAAAATAAGATAAAACCCCACTATTAATCTGAATAGAGATATGTGAAATATCTTGTGTGATAATTATGTTGAGAAGTGTTCGGGATGTTTAATGGTGTTTTGTGATGGTTGTGTTGTGTGGTGGTTATGCTTGTGTGGTGGTGGAAATAAGTTTTTATTGTAATGAGATGTGATTGTAATGAGTTTTAGTTGAGATGAGAATTTGTTGTGATGTGGGGATTGTTGTAATGAGAAAGATATAATATTTTTTGTGTTTTATTGTGTTAATTCCTCAGTAGTAATAGAATGACATATTATTGATGAAACTGGAATGGAATGGGTTAGAATAGCCAATGAACACTTGAAATAAAGTGAAAAATTTGGTTAAATTTGTTGTTATTTAACATAAAATGAATGGGCTTGATAAATAAATATTATTGGTAATTATAAATCTATAAATATCTTCACATAAAAAGTAAATATTAAATATAGACTGTGTCTGTAGCTTATTTTTGAGTTATATTACATTTATAGGTGATAGTGAAAGTGTTGGATGTTGAGATCCCTTGTGGAGATGTTTTGAGTTTGGATGGTACTCTTGTTTGAACCCAAAGGTTGGTCTTGTGTGTGTGACTATTATAGATTGTATTTTCATTATGATTTCTATGTGATTCACACCCACATTGATCACTATATGTCAAAACCCAAAAAAAATTAGGGGTGTCTTTCCCAACATCCAAGATAGTGAGGATAAATTTATAGATTCTCCATCTTCCATGTTCTCTCTACCACATGAGGTTCTTATTCATGGATTCTGATGGAAAAAATAAAAATTGTATTGGAGGTGTTTATTGATGAGATTGATGATGTAGTTCTTAGTGGGGTTCATGCATGTTAGGAGTAGAGAATTAGGTTGATTCCCTTTATGTTAAAGATACCCTACTAACTTTTTTATAGAAGTGGTTATGAGAGGATGTGGCTGATATGACTAGTTACATGTGGGTTTCCTGGTATGATGTGGTTTCCCAGGTGTCTTTGAGTAGGATGTGATGTCCAGCTACACATAGGGGTTATTTTCATGATGAAATTTACTATTTGTATTTAGTAAATATTCTTAATTGAGTGGATAAGAGATCCAGGATGTATGAGGTTGGGGAGTGAGAGTGGAAAATCAGTGGGAAAGAAGTATGAGGTTCATTTTATCCATATGATTTTTATTATTTTTATATACTTGGATGTGTTATTTGTTGAGCGTGTCATGGTGAGGATGATATTAGTTAGTTGGGATTCTTAGGTGTATGTTTTTTATACTATTTTATTATAGGGGAATTTGAATTCTATGTTCACTTTTGCATGATAGACTTTTGGTATAATCCTAAAGAGTATACAAGTTATGTGCACCCCACATAGATACAAGTTTTTTTTCAGTTTTCCAGGATGACTACAGGGACCAATCTAGAAAATACTATCTAGAATTTTAATTTGTTGCTAAGTCACTACTTGATATATTTATTATGGATATTTATTTGGATAGTCTTTGTATTTTTTTACATCATACATGCATTATTGGATGGTTTTGATTTTTCCTTTTTATTTATTTCATGGAGTTATTTGGTGGTTGATATCATATATCATAGTCTTACTTTATATTTATAGGGTAATGCCTTCCATATGTGATATTTTTATACCCTCAATTCTAGTCACTAACCCAGGGTCTACTAAATGTGGGACTCATGGGTCATTATCTCTCTTCCTTTATTAAATAATAAGTAGGGGTAACTTTAAAGGGATGGGGTCATGATATCTATCCCTAAGTATAATGAAATACTTTATATAATTAAGAGTCTCAATATAGAAAGTACCGTAGGCCCTGATGGGATCCTAATATCATTTTATATGGAAAATTTAGAGGTTGGAAAACTTTATTTCATATAATACATTAAGGATTACTTTAGGGGTGAAGTTTTTTCAAGGGAGACTAGTGAAAATTCTATTATTCTTATCCAAAATATTATTCACTATCAGTCTTTCAAATCCATTAATCATTTTTGTATGTGTAAATAATCCTATAAAAGTTTAGCCAAGGATCTTAATGATATAATTGCAGTACACTTTATAATCTAGGGACATAAGATATAATTCCATCATTAATGGGAGAAATATTCAAGGGTATTTTAAAATTTCTAAAGAGTTGCTGGATGACTTGGATAATAAACTACTCAAGTTTAATATCTTGTAGAAAGTTAAAAAGGAAAATTCTTATAAAAAAATTGAATTGAGATACATCATAAGGGTCAGGAGGAAACAAGGATTCTCATAGTGGTGTTTTTGACTTGGTTTTTTAGTGCTTTTCCTCACCATGGTTTTTGGTGGCACTCATGAGAAAAATATTTTTCTTATTCAACTACACCCATGGACTGTGAAAAAGAGATCCTTTTTCACCTAGATTTTTTATCTTTCTTAGGATTCCCATAGGAAAAACTTAATGAAGCAGTCTATGTTGGGATCTTTATCCCCTTCATATGAATATATGGGTCATTGAGTATCAAACACATAATATTTTATGATGATATGATATTTTTTATTAATTTTGAACTAAAATATATCAAATAGTTTTAATAAAATCATTAGAAACTATGAATGATGGAGTGGGAAGATGGTCTATATGATCAAGATTAGTGTATTTATTTCAAATATCTGTACTAATAGGATATAATAATAGATTAAAAATTGGTTATGTATTTCCAAAAGTGTCCTATATTTTTATTATCTAGGTGCTTCACTCTTGAATGGTAGGATTTAAATATATTTATTCAATGGGATTATGTGTAATATCATCATGTGTATCCTTAAATAGATGATTTGGATGCTCTCCTTTGGAAAAAAAATCACTTTGATCAATAGTGTGTTGACCTTAATCTATATTCACATGATTTTGGTCATCAAATATTCCAAATAGGTCCTTAATAACATATGTAATACTCTCTCTAAATTTCTATAGGACTCAAATTGTGTGGGTCACTACAATTGGTCTAACTAGAATAAATTCTTGAGAACTCTTTGGGAATAATGGATTAACCTTAAGAGAAATTATCTTTCCATGAATGTTTTAAAATCCAAGTTAGCTTGGGAGGTCATAGTTATCCAGTACCGATGGGCACACATAACCAAGAACAATTATGACATGATGATGGGTACTCTTAGAACCCTAAACACTATTTCACCTACCCATTAGCCAAATATTTAGGAACCAATCAACACCTTGAACAAGAACTATAATTGGATCATTGGAAGGTGTGACATTCCCTTTTATAAGGATAACTAGGCTAGTTAAATTATTTTCTTCTTGATCTTCCCTACATAATAAATTTATTTCAACACTATAAGGCTTTACTCAGACTTCACTAAATCAGTCTTAGACCCATATGAAACTAACCTATAAAAATTAATTCAATTAATGAATGAGGGTTATCATTTTTCCTTTTTTCCTATTATTATGGTTAATTATTACTCAAAAGAGTATTGTAGACTTATTCATCCTAGAAAAGGACTTGATCTCCAGTTTAAGGGTTTGTGGGGGGGAACACATCCCACCTAAGATGAGTTTCTTCATTTGAAATGAAAACTATGGAACATTATTAAATGATAACATGGTCCAACAGATAAGTATCTCTCCTGATTCTAAGTGTTTTTACTAAAATATATTTGATGGGTAAATTAAAAAACACTTTTTCATGAGATTTGACTTGGCTCTTTATGTCTATAATCTAATCGACTATTATTTATAAAATTTATATGACCTTGACTCATTAAATATTTTCTTGTTAGAATAATTCCAAGGAATATTTTTTAAAAACCATATTGTGAGTATCAATTTCATCCTTCTTAAGAGTGAGATGGTGATGTTAATCATTGACTTGGTTTCAAGATTCCAATTCACTTCTATTACCCCGCAGGCTCTAGGAATCTCACATTTGAACTTTATTATAGTAGGTTACAACAAATGCTATATTTTCTCGATCCAACCACCCTCTAGATATATGTTAAAAACCAACACTGCATGTAGTAGGGGCATTATGTGAGGTGGTGGTATTCTCCATGACTATCGTGGTTTGGTTTTGTTGGAATTAAATTCCAACTATGGTTCTAGGAATCTGGTCATTGTAGATTCCCAGTTTCTATTAACAGTCTAACGAACCAGATTTTATAGGTGACTTTTGTTTCATATATAATTTTATATTATATTATATATCATTATACTTATAAAATACTAAGAAAATTTAACAACACTTTATTTCATTAATGAATAATTTTACATTAGTCAGCAACCAAACCTATGAAAATCCAAAAATTTACAATGGGACAAAAAATATAAAATAAGAAAATTAGAATGGAAAACGTTTGGATCTTTCCAATATACTAGGATAATCACCCCCACAAAAAAACTATCAAAAAAGAAACAAAATATTAGTAACCCAATCAATATTTTAGAAAAAGAAAATATATATAACTTTGAGAGGAATTTTAGTGAATAATGTATGCTGAAATGAAATGGTATTTATAAGATGTGATATGAATATTGGAATAGTAATCTAATAATTGGTCAATATGGATGTTGGTCACAATAACCATTGATAATAATGTTACCATTATTTTTAGTGTTTATAAAAGGTAATTAAAAATGATAATCGATTAAGAAAGGGGAAATAATGGCCTTATCTAGTAGAGACATGTCTTTTAAAACAATTTTTTTAGAATATGGGAGGGTTGTAGCATCACTGGGGATCAACCATGACCAAGCCCAAGGATAAATATGGTAAGTGAGGCTCAAATAAAATTGACCATAGGATAATTTTAAGTTAGTGGATATCACCACTAGGTTAATGTTAGCCGATCCACCCCATGAAACTATCACCATCACACACCTTATCATTAGGGTGTATGCCAGTGTAATGAGAAGGTATGTGTCTAGACCTTAGTATCATAAAAGTTCAATTTATTTTGTATAAATTAAATGGTTATTTTTTCAATCCCAATTTCAGTATTATTTTTTTAATAAAATATTCATGAAAATGAGATGAATTTGATAATCTTATTTTTAGATACAGAAAAAAAAAATTATTTTTAGAAAATATATACACTTTTATAATAAACTTAAGAATTAGATATAAATATTATTTTTAGGGAATATACTTTTAAAAAATTATTTATTAAATATAAATGATAGTGTTGCAACGAACCTTATTCTCATAAAGGTAAGTATCATTTTTTTTAATTTGAATCCTTTATTTAATCATGGTAAATGTGTACTACAGCCTAAGGAAGGTCCCAGGAGCATCTAGGGCTTGTTCAGAGCCCATAGTTCCTAAAAATGGGATAAAGAACTATGTTTCATGATTTTTTTAAACCATGAATCATATTACATACTGTTAGTTTTAACCGTGTGGTTGAATATAGTGGGCACCTGTAGGCTTCACAGTTTTCCTGCAATTATGTGGGCCGACCCGTATAGCCATGTGGTGCTACTACATTTTTGGACAGTGGGTTATCACATTTTTGTATCATGGTTTAAAAATATGAACTTAAAACATGTTCCCCTTATTTATTGGTGAATTTAATATTTTACCCCTCATTTTACACTTTAATATATTTCCTCTTTTCCTTTATTCCTCTAGCAGACCAGCCTCCGTTTATTTATCCTTTGAGCTCAAAAATACCTCAAGATAGGATTTGATACAACTCCTTTGTCCAGTGTCTGGTACTCAATTTTTCGGTATCATTGGAACCATCTCGGTAAGCTCCCTTAGTCTCTTAACTCTTATTTAAGGTTTCCTTCGAATCCATCACACTATTTAAGTGTAAGCTTGTTTTCCATATTTTTAGGGAATTGGTCTATTTATCAAACCTCTAACAACCTAATCTGAATATGAGGCTTATGATGAGTGAGGATTCATCTATGGACATAAGGTGGGTGGTTGTGTCGTTTTCCCATTGAGTTTCGATGCTTCATATCTATGTCATTGTGCTTCACACCAGCTTTTGTTGAGTGTCCACTTTATATTGCATACTTTATATCAATTTGACCCTTAATCCTTGATACATTATTATTAAACCTTTTTTAATAGATTTGAGGTGGTTTATTATATATGTAAGAACCCCATGGGTGTGCCAAGTCAATTTTACCCTTAATGGCCAATTGCTTAATGGCCCAAAACCCTTAATTAGCTTCTAAATTAGATTTTAAATTAAATTTCCCTTGAGAAATGAATATTTAATAGAACCCAAAGCACCTATTAGGTGTTTATCCCACTTATATTTGGAATTTCCCTCGTATAAAATTTCCTTGTTTCCTATTTCACCTCCTAAGTGACCCCTTGACCCTTATGAATTGATTTCCATGTCTTAATAAATTAAATGTTTTAATAAAATGGGGTGGCTAATGCATGATGCTTTCCCTTATTTAAATGAATTGGTTTAATTAAATGAAATGGTTTACAAAGTGTGGTAAAGCCATTAAATTAATTCTTATTATTAATAATTGTAATTTTTTTGATAGAATTGAAATTTACTAAGGGAATGTATGAGAGGTATTGTCTCGTGTTACGTTTTAAACATAAATATGCCTTATTTATATTTAAAGGCTTAGTAAACATGTTACATGAGAGGTATTGACTCATGTTGAATATTATAATTATGGATACACCTTCATAGAGGATGTGATATGATGTTAAGGGAATGGTGAAAATGGTGAAAATTTATGCTCTCATGCATATGGTGTTGATTATTGCATCTTGAACCATTGACACTAGTTGGATGTTGGGATTGACATGCCATGTTACTTTATTCGAGTGATGAAATGATGGCTCATTAACCAACCTAAGTTTATTACATGATGTATTAGACTCTTATCGGGATGTAGGAAATGTAACCTATTACTTGATCTTTTAGTCTCATTAGACTTGTTATGGATGTCTGAGTTACACCTCGATCTATCCAGTAACTAGTATTCTAGGTTTATGTTCACTTATATCTTCACATACGTGGTTTATATAGGTGGATAGAAAATATATATATATATAATTAAACTATATATATTATGAATATATATATAGTGATTTTTTAGATGATTCCTAGCCATGAGCTAAAGCAAGTAGAGCCTTCAGGTGTTCTTTGGGAACCAGAGTAACCTAGTTATTTATTTATTTAGTATTTATTTACTATTCTTATTATAATTTCACATTGTTTTGTTATGAACAAACTTAGATTACACGTATACATTGTTGGTGTTGGGTTGTATAAATTTTTATCTTACACCCTTCTCGGACCACCTTTGGTACCCAAGAAGATCATCTTTCTGCAGGTATTTATAAGGGAAAGATTCATTCTTAAGGATGATGATATTCTTAGCTTATAGATAGATCTAAGGGGTAAAGGACTGATCATTTCAATCGAGATGCTAGTGGAGTTGATTTTGTTATTTTTGTACTTTTTTTATAGAATTTTTGTATGCTTATTCACATATTTCCCTTTTATTATAATCATGACATGGATCCATGTATTAGACACTGGTTAGTGGGTTTTGAGATATTTATTTCATTGTTATATTTATTTTTACTTCCACACTTGTATAATATATCAGTTGTATTTTTTCTCCCACTTCATTTTTATTCTAATTATTAATGTTATGCATCTATTGTTGATTGTATATGATTTTATCCATTTTACTACTCTGATAATAGGGTATAGTCTCTCCACCATATCACTTTTACAATCTCACTACTAGTTAGAATCCACTAGTGTACGGGGAGGTGTGATTGAGGCCATGTGACCCACCGGCTACAGGAATTAGTTAAGTGGACCATGGTTTAGGATGTTACAAAATGGTATCATAGGGGTTTCCATTCTTGATTTATTGTTTGGAGATAATATATTGGAGATTGGGAATGCTTGGAACTTGGTCATAAGCCATGATTGGGTGTCAAGAACCCATGTTCGGGGTAAAGGTTGAGTTTCCTGAATTATAATTATTGTTTTGCTTTTGCCTATTACAATTGATATCATTTCATCATTGGGTGATTCACATGTTGTGTTGTGGTTATTATTATTCATATTGAGAATTTATTTCACCCTTAGCATGATGATATGAGGGAAATGATCATTGTTACATGCATCATCATTAGGCACACTAGGATTAATATGCCAAGTATTTTGACATGTCGCGTCTATTTTCAGTGTGCTTTTTCCGGTTGCACATTGATAGTGCATTGAATATGTATTGAATTCTGTTGAAACTTCTTGCAGGATTTAGAAAGCATAATTTATAATTAAAGTTCCTGACTTATCCTAACATTGTTTTCCAAAATATGTTAAATAAAACACCTTAATTAGTCAATTATGACATGTTTATCCATGGACCATTCATCGCATGGGCTAGAATGAGATATGGTGTGAGTTGAATGGATATCATATTTTGGTTCATAACAAGTATGAGCCCTTGTGGATCAAAAGTTGTATTCCATCTGATTCAACCATTTTAAGTAATTTATACAATTGAAAAAGCACTAATTAAAAATTAATATGACATCTAAAGTGAAACCGGTTATCCTTTACATGTGAAACAATGACTTAGACCCAAAACCAACCTTAGTAGTGGGTAGTGGGGTATCTATTGTGTTCTTGTGGCCTGGTGTGGCCTATTTCTATCATTTATACCTAGATTTTAAAGTAGGAAGATAGGTTTGATCTATCTAGAGGAAGGATTTAATCCTATCCTATTTTCCTAAATAAAATCTTCTAAATTGATTAAATCTATTATGAGATGTTATTTTGGAATTTTAGTAACATTTTTCCATGACAACATCTATTCACACACCCTAAAGGCAGCAAAAACCACGATCCTAAGGTTGAAGGTCCTAAGCCACCAGTGATCCCTCCTATAGTGGTAAAAATGGAACCTCTTCATGTTCCTGATATGGGCATCAACACTCGATTCTGATAGGGTTTTCTATGTATGTTTCATTCTATGAAAGGTGTAGTTCAACCTTCCCCCAGTATGGCAGAGTTGAAATGTGAGTTTTAGCAGCATCATACTCCCACCTTTTTGGGGGATGGCATACCTCATGTTGTGGAGTCTTGGCTCAAATCAATCTAATCTATATCCAAGCATCTTAAGATGCCTCTAGAGTAGAGGTTCAAGATTGCAACATATATGGTACATGATTCAGCCAAGTGGTGGTGGTACATAATCACCCAGGAATATTAGCATAGAGATATGGTTTGGATGGATTACCAGACAATATTTTACAAATACTTTTCTCCTTAGACTCGAAGGGTTAATAGAACCAGAGAATTCATAAACCTATAAAAGGGGAGTATTTCAATTATAGAATACTCTACTCATTCCACTGATTTTTAATGGTTTTCCCCTACTCTAGAAGGGGACGATATTATGAATGCTAGGAAATTTGAGGATCGTCTAGTTCACTCCATCTAATTACAGATCAATGTGTTCAGGTTGATGAATATTTATAAAATATTTTTCTATGTCTTTATTATAGATAAGAATCTAAGGGAAGTTGATTGTGTGAGTTAGGGCGGTTTGGTACCTAAATCAATCATTGGTTCTTCTTCTGGGAGAAAGCATCACTTCGAGGATTCTCATAGGGGTAGCATCAACCAGGCTCCTCTTGTTGACAGATTCTTAATTTTTCACTAGTGTGGGAAGTTGAGACCCACAAATCCTTAGTGATTGAGGGATACAGTATATTTTAGAGGTTGTGGAATAATGGGATATTTTCACCATTTATATAGAATCTTTCTGATAGTGCCTAGTGAGTAGGGATCTACACCTACTCCTCAGTCAGGGTCTGGGCCAATATGATCATGTCAGGAAGGCAATTGGAATACCACTGGACAATCAGGATACGGTGGAGGTTGAGGGAGAGACATTTAGACTTATGATTCTCATCATTAGCAGAGTGGGCTTGCTCAGGGAAATTATGCAGTGACTCGAAGCCACAGTACAGGCCATTTACATACAGTATATCCTACACATGAGAAGAAAAGTTCCAACCAATCTATTGTATGATGTACTATTCTAGTAGCCTTTACTTTAGTGTTTTCTTTATTTGATATAGGTGTGTCTCATTATTTTATATCTAAGGAAATCACTGATTCTGGGCCTCAAGATCAAGAATTGCTATGGTGTTATGACAATAGACACCCCTTTAGGTATTCGTTCTGAGGACATTCCCCATTATAAAAATTTTCCTCTTGAGATAGGTGGTTACCTTTTCGTGTTGAATCTTTATGTACTTGACATGGTGAGATTTTATGTAAAAATTTGGATGGAATGGTTAGTTCCCTATCGATAACATATTGAATTCTATCATCAGAGGGTAACTTTCACATCACTAAAGTGAATTAGGCATGTGAATAAGGGATAATGGTATGTCAGAGCGACTCAATTTCAACCCAAGTAGTAGAGGCTATGTAATGTTACAACTTAGATCTCAATCCTTTACCTTGATGACCATGGGTTACATCCTGCTAACTTTCCTCCTATAGTGGAGCATTTTAGGGAAGTCTCTCCTGACAACTTCTTCAGTCTACCTCTAGTGTGAGAGGTAGAGTTTATTATTGATCTAGTACCTGGAGAAACATTAATGAACATTCCTCCTTATAGGATGGAACCTAAAGATATTATAGAACTCTAGAAACGGTTATAGGATATGGAGACTAAAGGCTTCATACACCCCAAAACTTCTCCTTGGGGTTCACTAGTCCTTTTTTTCAAGAAGCCAGATGGTAACCTCAGGTTTTACGTGCATTATCATAATTTGAATCAACTTAATATAAATAATTGGTATCCACTACCTATGATAGATGACCTCTTTTATTATCAATACTTTTTCATAATGTAGGAATTTGGAAAAAAAATTCTCCATAGGTTTCTTTTTTTTCATCTCTCCCAACACCTAGGGATAGATAGAAGGCATTAGAATCTTATGGTGAGTGAAAAAGGGTGAGACATGTCTACATCTCAGGTGTGATGAGGAACTACCCAATGAGGATAGAGGTGAGTCCTAATGTGAGAATGGATTGAGAGATGTACTTTGGGACCTGGAATATGGAATATATATAGGTTACCTATAGGTATAGGATTAGTACCTCCATTTGGAGATATGGGATGGTACCCAATTGTAGATCATGGGAATCATTTGGGTGTTTTAATTAATATTCTAAGTGGTTTAGAGTGTGATGGGTTGGGATGGTCCTTGTGTAGTTGAACCAAGATTGAAATGGGACTTTGGCAAGGATGTGGACTACCTTCTTTGGGTCTTGGTCAGTGGGATCCTTCAAGTGGTGATGTCACCAACAGGTGACAGGCTTGATAGAAAATTAGTGATTAGAGACCATGGTGGGCTGAGAGGAACCAATGGGAACCCTTTTAGGTGAGTTGAGATGTGGTGTGATAAGGGGATAGGTCTTGAGAGACTATAACTCTAGGATCATCTAGTGAGCTATGGGATTTCCTATGGTCCATGTTTGTATTGAATGTGCTTGACTTGACCTCTCTAAAGTCTGGTGGGGATGGGTTAGTGTGATGAACATTCCTTGATGAGGGTATTGGGTTGAGGATATTTCCACATGTGTCTTGGGTTGACTTTCATGAATAAATCTGGGTCATAGCCTAATTGATAGGGTAGTGGATATAGAAGGGTCCTTATCCTTTAGTGGGAAGGCCCGTATAATAACATTTTGATTGAGGGAGTGTGGTTTGGTGGATGATCGAGGAACTTACCTTGAGTAGGTTTGGGTTGAGGAACTCCCTATGGAATGGATCATGGGGTGACATGAGGAATGACCAATGGACCTCCCTTCAGAGTGAAGGGATGGGTCATGACTTATGGATGTATGATTGTGCCTATTGTCTGTGGGTATAGGTTCAAGGTTTGGGACACAGACCTGCCTTGAGTTATTAGGTATTGATCGATCATATGTATGATGGTATAAGGCAATAAATAGATTATATAATTCTTTCAAATAAGGTATGTTTAGGTTTAGGGTGTCTTGGTTAGCACTCAATGGACTGACAGGCATGTGTACATCATTCAGTGCCATGGCAGTCTTGTTAGAAAATGACATACCAGAGAACATGTTTATTGTACTTATTTCCCTCATGCATGCACATGCATGTAATAGTGTATATTAGGGGTGATTGTTGATACCTTAAAAATGTTTATTCTTAAACCCTAAATAGAAATCTTATGGCACATGTTGACCTTATATATGTATTTCAGGTCAGATCATATGATACTCAATGGATCGGGATGACGTAACTCAAGGTATCAAGAGATAGGGATGAGGCTTAGGGATGGTAGTAAGGATAGAGTGTGTGTACCATATTTTTAGTTTATTTTGTATTTGGGATCATCCAGGTGGATGTTAAGTTGTATGTTATGTATTAAATCATCAATTTTTTAGTATATGTGATTGGATGTCTTATTATGTGTAATCTGATTTTTATGGATGTGTATTGTACTTGACTATTTTTCTGTTATTTTTATGACTCTAATTCAAGGTAATAGTCTCCCTATTGTATGGATTAGGCCCTCATTATTAGTCAATAGCCTCTTCCATATGGGGATGCATGGTTTAGGCTATGTTACATCCTCATCCTAGGCACTAATGAATTCCCCAGGGTGGGGTGTCATAATAGTTATTTGTAAATATGATGATATTTTATTCAATCATTCAATCATTTTTTATGCCATGCCTTGTCATCTTCAATGATATTCATAATTCCCTTTGATTTTAATCACAACTAATTTAGTATATTCTCATGCCACATCTATTAATTAGATCATAGATTATGATATCTAGATGTTGTACTTGTAAATTACTCAATAGTAAACAATAACATCATTTCACTACACATAATATCCAAAAAAAATAGGGCATGATTTATCATTACATGTGACTTCCCCTACCACCTTTTATGATATGTGGTGATTTCAATTTTTCACATTTTATTTTCAATATGTATGGGCCTTCTACAAAAAAAAACTCATGAAAATGAGATATTTCTATAATTAATAAAAAACCAAAATAATAAAATATTCATTAAATATATAATTATTTAATTATAGAAATTAATCTATAAAACACTAAAATCATTAAAATGTGATAAATTCCCTATTTATTTGAAAAATGGGGGATTTTAATGCCATGAAATACAAAGAGAATTGGAAAAAATCCAAATTTATAAATTATTCAACACTTTCGTTTTCACTCTTAGGTAAATATAATTAATGGATTCAAGTAAAATTAATACCCATACAAAATCTAAATACATAATTCAAGGTGAAATAAATGTGTTAGTAGTCAATTTAAAAAAATATATTACGCTTCTTATATACACTGGTTTCCTAACCTATCTTTCCCTTCACTCAAATCTTTTAACTTTTTATTTATATTCAAGTTCACTTGAATCATACCTTACTATAAATCTCCCACACTCTTCACTCAATGATCATTTGTTTTGAGTTATGCTCAATCCTGAATTATATGAATTTTTTTCATAAAACTGACATGAATTTAATTCTATATTGTTAGAGATAAAGTTAAAAATATTCTTATGGATTTTGAAAAGATAGTATTAAGTATATGGGTTGTTGTGTAACAATATAAAATTCCATAGGAATAATGTGAAGTTTTTCCTATTCAATACAATACCTAATTTATAATTATTAGTTTTATGAAAATTTCATCACTCATTCCTTTATAAAATGTATCACCAAACTCAATCCATTTCCCATTTTTCATAGTGGTTCAAAAATTAAGTTAGTTAAAACAATGATTCATTCTTCCTCCATTATACATTTTTTTATAAAATTTTATTTTAATTGTTTATATACGTTATATTATTTAATTTTTATTAGAGAAATAAATTAAACATGGAATTATAATGGAAATGAAATTTTCAACCCTCCTTTCTAACACAAATTTTAAAATTAAATGTTATCCCCATTATAAATGTACAACATCCTAAAGAAATTCATAAAATATTCCTTCTACCCAACACTTATAAAAAATAAAATCATGTAAAATAGTGATAGATGAGTAGAAAATGATGAATAGACTTAAATTATGGCTCACTAAATAAGTTTTACATGCTATATGAGGGCTTAAAGGAAGGTAAAATATTAATCTAGTCTCAATGGTTTTATAGATTCTTGAATTGATAATGTCCTCAATCACATTAGTTCTATTTGGGATGAACCAACCATAACATGATTACATATTAAATCATTTTATATAAATATTCAATACATATCATAATAAATCACACCCCATAACCTGTAGGTTTATTTTTATTGGAAATTAGATACATAACCAACTTAATTTACAAAATTATTAAACATATACCATAAATAATCTCCACATGTGATACCCTTATATAAATATAATAAATAATACTCTACTTCATTTCTTAGGGAATGAAAACATAATAAAGGGTGGGATTAAATTATTGATAAGAGGTGAACATGAGAGATATCAATCAAATATCATAAGTGATAAAAATATAAACATGTGGGTATGAGAACATAATCAAGTAATATGAACATAACATAAGGAAATCATACCCAATGAAGCAAGTATCATAAATCATGAATCATGACATATGGACTTCGATATAACATGAAAATTGAGGAATAGAAATATGGAATCATGAGGAAGTTATCATAATCGATGGAAATGTAACATAGGAATGTATCATAACATAAAAATTCAGTGTATCATAAAAATTTGGAACAAACATATGGGTATAAAATCATTTCTTATGTCAAGGATCATTACTAAGACCATAATCACATAGTGGATAGAGTCATATAACATAGTGGATGGGGTTCACTCTCTATTCCATTAAACTAGGTGTATAAGGTTTTCTCCCTTTTCCCATACATGTCATCTCATGAGATATAAAACAATTCCCAATACATTGGAGGGCTATATAATTCTAGGCCCACCTATCACATAATAAAAAAACTATACTCACTCAAAATTAAATATTTTATTAATATGGGTAAAAGGAGACAAGATGGGTTCATGAATGTCTGAAATGGTTAACCGTGAGGATATCCCCACTCACAATATACTTAATTCTATAATTGATTAATTAACCAACGAGAAATAAATGAGTTTCATGAAAATTACTATAATATATAATCCTAATCCATCTAAATAAATAAGGTGGATGGTATCATTATATAATATCCCCATTAAAGCATAATAACCATTAAAGGATATTTAAATAGATGAAAAACATTTTATAAGAGTACTAGAAAATTGATTTAAAAATAAGAAGAAATATTCTTTAATTTTTGATAAATTTTATTTAAAAAAATAACTTATAAAACAATAGTCTTAGAAAATAATTAGTAAGTAAAAAATATTGTAAGGAATTTTGAGAACTTGAAAAGGGGTAATTATAAAGAAACCCAAAGAAAATAGTGGGAGAAAGTGACAATCCATAAAATGTTAAAAAAATATTCCTTTCACACATTTTTAAAATATAGTAAAATTAAATATAAAATAACTTTAATAAATTATATGATTATTTATAATTATATCTATAAAATTATATGAAAAACATGTACATGGAAGAGAAATATTCTTGATAAAAAATTAGTGATAAGGTTGGCTCCACCTACAAGAATCCATTCAGTTTAATTATGAACCAAAGAAAGATAAAATAGTAATAAGACATATAAACCATATAAATAATCATAGTATAAGGTAATTAATGGTTATTTAGAGAGAAATAACATACAATTTTCCCAAATATGAATTTATACATATAAAAAAATCTTAATAACTTATTTTAGAGCCTTATTAATATTTACAACCTTTATACTCTTCATTTATAAACATTTATTCCACATATATTAGTTATTTATTTTTTATTTTTGTTATCGGATGTTAGTAATTTTGATTATTTTGTACATGTTTTATAATGGTGATGTAGAGCCTCATTATTTGATACCAAGTTAATCATTATAAGATTGGTAAAGGTATTAAATGATTTTTTAAATAAATTACATGTTCATTTGTTGTAAGGTATTTGTATATTTTTTAATAATTGAATTTGTGATGAGTATGTTTCAGGTAATTTATTGATAAAAATATTACTTTATAATGAGCATTAATTTTTTGTGTCTCCCTTAAATAAAAACATTAGTATCATAAATTAATATTTAAAATAATATATTACCATTATTAATTTTCTAATACTCATTCATGATGAAAATTATAATGTTGGTATAACATCATTCAGGTAGGTGGCTAAACTAACTCAAACACAAATATTTTATACAAATGAATGAGAAGAAGTATAAAGTTATATAATGGTAATATAATTTTAAAACAAGAATAATAATGTTAATATAACATCATAAGAGTGTATAATTATATTTATAAAGAGTTTATATGTGGATTTAATTGAAAAATATAGTGTAAAACTAGATACTTTGATAAATTTGCTCCTTGGAACGAGTTCCTTCAGAATGAAGGATTTAGCACTCTCTCTTGGAACCAGTGGCTACCAAATGTGAAATAATATTTTATTATAAATAATTTTTTTATTTATTCAATAAATAACCAAAGAAAATATTTTTTTGGGGATAGTAGATAATGGGTCATTTATAGGTGATTTTTGAGTAGCATTTTTGCAAATACTCATTCCCTAAGGTGTAAAGTTGTCGTTTTACATGTATTGTGGATAGAAATTAGAAAAATAAAGGATATTTGTCATAAATCCTCTCATAATGAAAATTTATAGATAATTATACATATATTTTAGGCTTATATTCAATAATTTAATTCTTCAACCTCATTTTACCTTTACTGTGGTAACTCAATTTTACCTTGGTAACTTTTTTTACCAAAAAATAAAATTGACCGTAGTAACTAAATTCAATATGATGATTAAACTTTTTAACAAATTTATTCTAATTAAATTTATAAATATAAAAAAAATAACTTTTAAATGAAAACATAAAATATATAGAAAAAAACTATTTTATATAAAAATGACTTATTTAAACATTAAGTGTTCTTAATCTTATTTTATGTCAATTACTAATTAAATGACTTTGAATATTTTTTTTATATAAAAATTAAATTTTATTATAATCATCCCTTAAAATTGTTCAATTTAATTCATTAATATAAATATACACAACACTTAGAAGAAACAATTCTTTTATAAATATCTCTTTTTAACATTTAGTGATTTTAATAACATCCCCTTATTTATTTATCTTATATTCATTAAATTTTATTAATAAAATGGTATTAAAATATTTCTTTGAATTTTATAAACACATCCAATCATTCTTTAAAAATAATAAAAATAATAACATGTAACAAATAAAAATACATATTTTAATAATAAAAAAAATTAATTAATTATTATCTTTCTATTTAATTATATAATTATTTATTATATGTAACTTATATTATTTTTAATTTTTTAGTAATAATGAAACAACTTCAATGTATCTATTTGATACAAGTATATTCAACAATAGTATATCCATCATCTATAAACCCAACAGTCATATATCCAATGTTCATATAACTAATTCTCATATATATAACAGTCATATTACATTGCTATAACTAATGGTCATATATATAATAGTCATATTACATTTTTATATATATCATTAATCTTATTCTATAATTTTTTTCAATATGTTTATCATATTTATAATATGTTTTATTTTATCTATAGTGATTATTAACAGTATGATCTTCATGAACTATCATGATGATGAAAATTTCAACCTTGTAGTATTTTTATATACTTATGGTTCCATCCCTTTAATAATATTTTCAATTATGTTTCATTTAGTTATCTTATAATGTATTTCATTTTGTATTGTGATATTATACTATAATGAAATAAGACATTGTTCATTTTAGTTCAATATTTTGTGTGACACCAAATATCAAACACATGGGATTTATTTGAAGGTAAATACATACTAAAATCATAGAGTGTCACATTATACCCCCTTAAAATAATTTGGTCCTTGAATTTTCATTACTCTGATGAAAAAGATGAGGGTACTTTTTTGTCATTACATATTTAGGTTCCCATATGGATTCCCCAATCTTATGATTCCTCTAAAGTACTTTTATTACATGTGTGGTCTTATTTCATATTACTTTATCTCTATAATCCAAGATTTATACCTCTTATTTCCCATAAAAGTGGTCATGTTTCAATTTTATTACCTCTAAGTTTAGTACATATAAAGATTCAAGTATTTACTTCCTCAAAATTGATATATGTAACACATCATGTACTTTAGGGAGGTTCATTGGAAGTTCAATTTGACAAGCTATCACCCCCACATGATTGATGATTTTTAAGGGGATAGTGTATCTAAGGTTCAAATTTACCTTCTTCTCAAATCTCATAACCTTATTTTATGGTGATATTTAAAGAAATGTATTATCTTTAAATTCAAAATCCAAATATCACTGATAATTATCATTATAGATTTTTGGTTGAATTTTTTTCAGTTTTAATGTGTCACTAAATGGTTTTAATATTCTATGATATTTCTTTAGAAAGATCTAGTCCTATAAACTTAAACTCTATAACTTCATCCCAGCATGTGGGAGTTATGAACCTATTCAAATAAAAAACCACATATAGTGTCATTTTAATGCTAGAATATAAACTATTCTTATATGAGAATCAAGGGGAAGGTGTTTATTCCAACCTCCTTTGAAATACATCGAAATGTATGTTAGTATATATTCTAGGGTTTGAATGGTCCTTTCTAATTTACTATTAATATGAGGATGATAAAGATATATAAATCTCATCTCTATATATAATGGTTGTTAAATAATTATTTGTAAATTAAAGGTAAACATTGGATCTCAATCTGGCACAATTTAGTGTGGTGCTCTATGTATCCTTACCACTTCATTTATGTACATCTTGGAAAGTTGATCAAGTGAGAAATTGTCTCAAATAGAAATAAAATGTGTAAACTTGATAAGGTGATCAACTATATCCCAAATTGTATAATTGAATTTAAATGTCTTTGAAATACCTACAATTAAATCCATGCTATTTTTTCTATAATTTCTATATAAGTATGGGTAATGGTTTCATATTACCTAATACTTCTAGTTTTCAACCTTTACATGCCATCATACCAAGAATCGATATATATACTCTTAATTCTATTTCTTCATGGTGTACCACTATAAATTCCCTTTGAGACATCTATGGATCTTTATGCTTTTGAGGTGGATGTATAATAATGAGTTATGTTTGTTATCCAAAATCCCCTTCTTTAATTCTATTATTTATGTTATACATATTCATTTCTCTCTTATTATAAATCAATAATTGTCTAGGTTTAACTCTGGAATGTTCCTTACCTTCTTTTACATATCTATATCCTCCTTTTGTGCCTCATTAATCTTTATATGGGTTGATGGTTGATTATTCATTTGAGAAATATATGATTTATCCCCTTACCTTATGATTCTTAGGTCCATCCTTTTAAAATCCATGAGTATTAGATCTATGTCAATCCACATTATGGATAAGGTAGCAAGATCCTTCTTACTCAAAACATTATCCAAATTGTTTGTCTTCCTAGGGTTGTAATGTATTGATTATTCACATTCCATGATCAACTCTAACCATATCCTTTGGGGAATGTTCAACTCCTTCTTTCTGAATATATAATTTAAGATCTTATGATTATCATATATTTCAAAATTTTCACCAAAAAAATAATTACTAAAAATATTTAATTAAAATATTACCAACTCTAGATCAAAATATTACTTTAGGTAATTTTTCTCATGAACCTTGAATTGAAATGTGTCATAGGATGTAATTTTTCAAGAGGAAACATCTCAATACCTTCTTTAAATTATCACTGTGTATTCTAAACCCTTCTCCACCATAGGGTATTAAGAGTAAATTTGTAGTAACCAGCCAAATTTTAATCTCTATGAAATAGTTTTCATATTCATCTGGATATAGGAACTTGACTCTCTTCTAAGGTAACTTGGCTGGAATATTTAAAATTTATGAGAAATTTCTTAAACAACATCGATAGTATCCAACTTACCTAATAAAACTATGGGTATATAGAGAAAAAGTTAGTATGGGACATTCTTCTATCACATCTATCTTTGTAGGATCAAAAAATATATCCTCACTTGTGATTAAATGACCCAATAATGATGTTTTTTGAATCTAAAATTCACATTTGATAAATTTAATACTAAAATTTCTCATTTATCAAGGTCTTTAGAACAATCCTCAAATGATCATCTTGATTTTCTTTTCTCTTAGAATATATGAGTTTGTCATCTATAAAGACTATCAAAAAATAAATCATGGTAATCTATAAAGACCTTATTAATAAAATCCCTGAATATGTCTAGATAATTTTAAAGTCTAAAAGGCATCACATTGAATACATAGTATCAATATACTATATTGAAGGCTCTCCTGGTTATATCCTCCATTTTCACCCATAATTAATGATATCATGATCAAATTTCAATATTTGAGAAGTATTAATACCATTGTAGTTGATCAAATAATCCATTAATATGGGGTATATGAAACTATTTCTTGATCATGATCTTGTTAAATTCATGATAATCAATGTAGAGACACATTCATTAATATTTATTTTTTAAAAATACATTCGAGGCATCCCATGGTGAAACACTTGGGAATATAAAACCCTTATAAATATTATCTTAAATTTACTTCTTCAATTACTATAATTCAATCATGTCCATTCTATAAGGAGTATTTGATATTTTCATAGCACTTTGTATGGGTTCTATTGAAAACTCAACCAAATGATCTGGGGGAAGACTGTGAAACTCCTTTATAAATACTTAAACATATATTGAATTATAGATATATCCTTAATATTGAGTTTTTTCCACAACCCTTTGAGATAAGTATCACTCGTTATTTGGTAACAAGACCCATAAATGGGAAGTAACTTCAACACAAAGTTCATAGTCATCCTTACACAGATAGATGATCATGGGATAATTTGGGATATGAAATGTGATTTCAAAATCTTGTTAATTAATATGGTATCTATGTTGTTAGTTCCAATCCATGACCAAAATTTCATAAAATTCAACTAAAGATAAAATAAGGGACTTATAGGAATCATATTCCCATAAACTTTTACTAGAGAGAAGTTATGGGAATAGGATGAAATAATCGTACAACTAGAAATTTTCACTAATAATTCAACATATAATCATTAGGGTGGTGAATTTATTATCTTAGATAACTTTATAGATATTAAGTATTGGGTGGAAATATAATCAAATAAACTATTCTTAGTTCTTGAGTGGTTAATTAGTATACCTTTCACCACTTTATTTTTATGACCCACTTTAGTAGTTTTGATTCCACAGGTTCTACCTTTCTCCCATGGGATTGGAGAACAATGGATTCAATTTTCATCATTAACCCTTTTATTAGTGAACTAATTTCCATAATGTATGTACTCATTTCAATTTAAGCATTGAAGTGTGTGTGGTGTATTAGGTTGAGATTTATTTCCATCCATTTCATTCATTTTCCTCTTCATATCTCTTAAAAATTAATATTATTAATGGGCTTATCTTCAACAATTTAATAAATTCCCTAATATTTTTAGAAAACTATCTCTATGCTTATTTTCAAAATTTTGGTATATACGAAGATTAATTTTATTCCCTCCATAGGTTATATCATTTTAGTTTTCCATAAACTTAATTTTCCTCTAATTATCCCCCAAAAAAATAGAATAATTGGGTCTCCAATTTCCATGTCCACCTCAATGTCACATCAAATAGTTTATTCATAGCTACCAAATTCCATTATATCCATTTTCATCTAAATACCTAGTTTAAATACACAAAATAAATGATAAATGTTTCTTTAAGTTAATGATAAAACTGGAATAATACATTTCAAGTCACTTTAAGTTTGTTTCATTGGTACTGATGTATTAAATCAGAATATTTATCCAATTATGATACCTTAATTTCAATATATAACATATAAGGTTCAACTTATGAAAATATTGGTTCATCCTATAACACTTTTAGTTCAATATTTATTGATTTGATATTTATCCCCTTATTCATCATAACCTAATCCCCAAAATTAACTAAATATCACTATGATAGAAAATGAGATGACCTAACCACAATATACATACATATTATATCATTTTACATGATTATTCATTACATCTCATAATAAATCATGCCCAATAACCTATAGTTTTAGTACCTTTAAATATTATATACATAACCAACTTATTTTACACACATTATTCAATATATCCCACAAATAGTATTTACACATGAAAATATTCTATACATATCATACATAATACTCTTCTTCATTTCCTAGGAAATAGAAACATAAGGGTGAGCTAAAACACTCAGTAAGGGGTGAGCATAAGATATTTCAATCTAATATCAGGAGTGAGTAAAAGATGAACATGTGGGTATGAGAACATAATCAAGTTACATCAATAAAACATTAAGAAATTATAATAAATAAAAAATGTATTATAAATCATAAATCATGACATAAGGCTATTGAAATATCATGTCAAATGAGGCATATAAATGTGTAATAAATAGAAAATTATCATAAACCATAGAAACATAACATAGGAATGTGGAATAACATATAAATTTAAAATATAATAGAAATTTGGCATAAAAATTAGCATTTAAACTAATTTCTTATATCAAATATCACTTCCAAGACTATCATAGTATGGTGGATAGATTAAAACAAAATAGTTGATTGGATTCTCTTCCCATTACCTTAAACTTAATGGATTTGGTTTACTTTTGAGTCTCATACTTTTCATATCATGAGATATAAAGATTTAATTAATTTGTTTTAGGTCTATATAATTTTATTCCCACTCATTACATAATGAAAAATCTTTTATATGTGTGCCACATAAACATGATCACGTTCATAATTCCATCATATCTTAATTAAACAATGATAAACAACAAGGTTTCATAAAAATTTCCACAAGACATTATCATAATACATCTAGAGAAATAAGTTTGATAGAATCATTAAATTATATCACTAGTGAATCATAAGAAACATTAAAGGATATTGATGTAAATGAAAAAAATATATAAGAGAATTAAAATTTTTATTTGAAAAATAAAAAGAAATATAATTTATATTTTGAAAACTTTTATTTTAAAAGAAAATAATTTATAAAATAATATTTTTAGAAAAATAATGTGAAAGTAAATAAAAATTACTTTAAAGAATTATTAAAACTTGAAAAGGACTCATTTTAATGAGAAATAAAGTAAATGGTGGGAGAAAGAAACCATGAAAAAAACATTAAAAAATATTCATTTAACACTTTTTAAAAATAAATTAAAAGTTAATAGAAAATAATATTAATAAATTATAAAATTATGGATAAGGACATACATAAAATCATATGTAAAACATATGCATGGAAAATAAAGATTCTTGATTAAAAATAAGAGAAAAGGTCATCTCCACTTACAAGCATCACATCGGTTGAATTCTGAACCAAAGGAATTTGAAATGGTAATAATAAATTTAAACTCCAAAAATAAGTATAGGATAAGGAAATGTGTGTGGTTTTAAAGTAAAAGAACAAAACATTTCCCATATGGTAATTTAGACATAGAAATATTTATTTCAAAGTGGAATTGTAAAAAAACATTTATCTTTACTCTTGACTTCCATAAGGTCAATTTAACCTCATTAATAATAAAGAAACCCATATTAATAATTTATTTAAGAACCTTATTTTTATATATTAGTATTTATACTCTTTATAAGTGTTCATTTATTACACATATATTAGTTAGTTGTTGTTTATTTTCATCACCATATGTTAGTAATTTTGATTTTTCTGTATAAGTATTGTAATTTTGATGTCGATCATCATTCTTTGATAAAAAGTTCATCATTACAAAATTACTCAAGGTAGTGGAATAATTATGTTATAATAATTTATTCATTACCATAATCATTTTATGGAAGGTATGGGTATGGTTTTTGAAAATGTAATTCATAAAAAACATGTTTCGGGTAATTTACTGATAACAACAAGTTGTTTTATAATGACCATTCATTTTTTTGTGACACCCTTCCAAAGAAGTATTCATGTGAAAAAATACTATTAAATATCATATAATAATATTATTAATGTCTTGTGTATCACCCCTAGTTTTTGGTAAGTAACCCTTTCTATATGCTTTTTAAGTATATAAAGTGTTTTTTGGGATTTTATACAGGTCAAAGAGTGGGGCATGGTTTTCAAAAATTAGTAAACACTTGTAGGAAACCATGCATAGTGAGACATGGGATAAAGGGAAGGCGCATGGGTGGTGCACAATTTTTTCAAACTGTGTGAAAGCTTAGGAGGAACCGTGTAACTTGATACAATGAGATTTGGAACAAATGGTGCACATTTTGGAAGTTGTGCAAGCCAACCTTGTGAAAATCACCCTTGTGTTAATGGATAATGCACAGTTAGTGCACGGTTTTCCTAACTGTGTGACTAACACTGTACACGTTAAAAGAGAGATCCTAACATTTTGGATCTCACTCATTTTACCCTCAAACTCCCTCTTTTTTCTTCCTATGTGGACCTAACTCAATACTCTCTCTTCTTTAAGCTCAAGGAAGGTTCTCCCATAAATTCATAAGTGATACAATGATTACCTTGGTGTTTTGAAGTTGAATTCTCATGGTATGTCATCGTTATTGGTAGTTCTTGTTGGGTTTTCTTATATCTACTTTGCTCTCTCTCTTGGTTTCTTAGATCTACGGATGATGTGGGTAGATATAAGGTTGTAGATGCCAAATATTATTAGATTTGTCTTGGTTTATCATAGGGGAAGATATCTAAGGTAGTTTCATGGATTTTCCACCCAGTTCTGTGATAATTATTTGTGTTATTCTTCGTTTTCATCATAAAACCCAAGGTAAATGGAGTCACTCTCAACTCATATATTTTGAACTCATGGGATTAGTTTCAAATTAGTTTCATTGATTGATTTTTATTGTAAAATTGTGGTGCAAATCATGTTATAAATTCTCTTTAGTGATGATTTATGGTTTTTTGATGAAATTGTGGAATCATGGTAATTGGCTACACAAAATTCTTTAGTTTCTTTATTTTAAAATATTTATTTTAAAATATGGATTTTATGGATTTTTGAAATGGAATGTTGAAAAGTTGTTTAATATAAGAAAGTTTTGTTGAAATGGTTTTAAATTTTTTGTTTTAAATGGTTTTGGTAAACATGGTTTTTGTGTGAGTTCATGTTTGATGTGCCCCTATATAAGAAACATGTACTAGTGGGGTACAAGGGAAATGACCGTAGATGAGGGGTGTGTGTCAGTGGGACATAAGGTGATTTGAAGAGAGACCACTCATGATTATGGAACTTTCGAACAAGTATGCATGTGTGGTTATGTTGGAAACCTAGAATGGGTATGCCAAAATGGAATGTTAAATGATTTAAAGGGATGTTTATGTACTTTCCATGGAAACCTGTTTACTATGGATTTTATTTTTATTTTGATATAAAATATTTTATAAGTATTTTTATATAAATTTTTTTATATAAATGTTTCTAACATGTTATATCCTAGTGGCGTGAGTTGGGAAGTCATCAAGAAAACCCTACTAATTTTTAGTACTCACCCCTGCTTGGCTCTTTGGTACTTTTGTATATATCGTCTATCGACATATGGGAAAAGGTAAAGTATCACACATATTTAGTACTACTTTATTATACATGTTTTTTTGTGGTGTATTTGGAGCTTGGAGCATGTGGGGCATTGGAGTTATATAGTTGTCTTTGAGTTTTTATAGTTTTTATTCTACTATTTACTTTGATGTTAGTTTTTATTCCACTATATTACCCTTTGGTTGGTTTTGATATAAATTAAATGGTTGAGTTTTCCTTCATCTTTAGCATACATAATTTAGTGTTTTATTTGGTTGTGGTTTATTGGTTGGTTGTTTATCTTCAAAGGAGAAATCATCCCCCAAATTATAATTGAATCCCTTACGCATTTATTGTTATAATTTTTTATCTTGGGGATGTATCTTAATGCCAAGTAACATCACACAACCCTATCAATCCAATGATAAGGGGGTGGGTAGTTACAAGTGGTATTAGCTTGTTTGGTCCTTGAAAAACAAGTGGTCATCAGTTCTGTCACTCTTGGAGTTGAATTCCTTCTGGTCTATTCCTTGTGACGGGTTGGTGGAAAGGAGTAAGATTATTGGAACTTTAAATGTAGAGCATAAAAATATGTATCTAACCTTTTTATGTAGAACTTCAAGTTACCAAGGATTTGGGTATATAATTGTTTTAGAGACACTTATAGGATTTTAAAATCTCATTTTTCATGGGTTTAACCAGTGAGACGGGCATGGAATACATTAGAAGAATGACTTCCCACTAGGATTTCATATTTCATTTTGACTAATTATTTATGACTTGGTGAAAAGAAAATTTATTTTTGAAAATTTTTGAAATTGTTTTAAAATGAAAGAATTTGAAAAAAGAACAATGTGGTATTTTGAAAATGGTTTGATTTTCAAAAACAAGTAGAAATTTTTCAAAAAATTGGTTGAACATGGAAAAGGTTGATTTTGGAAAGCAATGTTGTGATAGTTGATGTGTTAAAATTTGAAATAGTTAAACCTTAAGTTAATATAGAGTTATACTTATGGAATTTTTTATCTATATAGAAATGGATCTTGGTAGGCATCATAGGAAGCAACTAGTGGAAGTTGTTGAGAACATGGTCGCACCTGAGTTATAGGTGAACCAACAACTGGTTTGGAGTATCATCCAAGTGTTTCAGTATATGGATAGAGGGAATAGGAGGTATGAGTCAAGGAAAGTGTATCATTCCATACACTTCAATAAGAAGAATAAACCCATCCTTTGGGGTGATTCAGAACCAGAAAAGGTAGTTGTGGGGCTGAATAGGATGAATCATATCTTCAATTTCATCAGCACACTAGTAGATCTGAAGGTCAAGATGGCGATGTATATGTTGTAGGATATTTCATGCCAGTGGTGGGACCTATCCCTACAAGATAAAGTGGATCAAGGCCTTGGTTGGGAGTATTTTTAGGAATTTTTCAACAAATAATTATATCCTCACACATTTAATATTCAAAGGATTATAGACTTCTTCAGCCTGAACCATGAAAATGTCTTTTTCACCGAGTATGTGTTTAAATTCATGAATTTAGTATTCTTTTCACCTAAGGTTTCTACTAGTGTATCCTTGAAGTAACATGTATTTTAATTGGGGATGATACAGTAGATTCTCTAAAAGATATTTGTTCTATGTAATACATATTATAGAGAGATAGTGAATAGAGAAACAGTGGTTGAATGAGGAATATTAGTATCTACAGGAGGAGGAAGTATGTTAATACTCTTGTGAAATGGTGGGGACTCTAATTCTGGGAGAAATTAGAAGAGGTACACCTATTTTTAAGGTGGGAGCATGAATCAAAATCAGACAGTTGGATCAGTGAACCTTCCTCCATGACCCAAGAGTAAAGCAGGATGTTTCCAATGTGGTTCGCATGAACACATAAAGAGAGAGTGTATAGAATGACCTAGATATTTCCACAACTATAATAAAATGAGGAATCTTCAGTGCTATTGTCACATTTCTTCGAGTTCAGGTGCTTTATAGACTTCTCAGGTGTCACATGCATCATATGCTTCGATGGGGAGAGGGTAGCATAATCAATCTCATTAAAATAATAGAACTAGCCATGGTGATTCCAAGAATACCATGACTCCTCAGCAAAGGAAATCTTAATAGGGAAATATAAAGCATAGTGTTGTGAGAAAGAAATTATACAAAGTTGAGTAGGTTTTGGTGGATTATCAGTTTAGACTATCTATGGTGAGAGGTATGATTCATTTGAATTCTAACCTTATGGAAGTGTTGTTTGATATTGGTGCATCTCATTCCTGTATTTCTTCTTGTATTGTTGATTTTCAAAGTTTAAAACTTGTGATTATTCCCTCTATGATAAAACTTCAAACTTCTCTTAGAAAAAGAGAATGTATAGACTTTCTGTGTAGAGCATGTTCTATAATTATTGGTGGAGCTAAGCTGAAATGGGATCTCTTTGTGCTGGAGATGGATTTCTATGATGTAATTCTGGGTATGGATTGGTTGAAAATTTTCAAGGCTCCCATCAACTGTTATAGAAGAATAATTATTTTTGCAACTGAGTACGGAATTGATTATCTCCTTAGAGAAGAAATAAATTTAAATCTAAGTGCAAAAAAATTTTTGGCACCAGAAGTTGGAATGATCTATTACCAGTTGATGGTGTTGAATTTGGCATCGATGGAAGCGATTGATAATAGAAATTTTACATAAGTCGTGGACCAGTTTCCTGATGTTTTCCCAATAATTTCTCAGCTTTCCCACCTATAAGGAAAGTGTATTCTATAATTTATCTCCTCCTAGGGACCAGTCCAATCTCACTTCCATATTATCGAATAGAACCAACTAAATTAAGGGAATTTAAAGTACAGTTGGAAGAGGTGGAAAGAAAAGGGTTCATATGGCTGAGTATGTATTTGTGGGAAGCACCAGTATTTTTTGTGAAAAAGGTGGATAGACCTCTATAGATATGTTTGTATTATCGTAATCTTAACAAATTTATGATAAATAATAGATATCCACTTCCACACATTGATGATATATTCGATCAATTTAGGGGAACTCAATGGTTCTCCAAAATTTACTTGTGATTAGGATGTCACCAATTATGAGTTTGGAAAGAGGATATTCCAAATATAGATTTTATAAGTAGATAGAGCCATTATAGATATGTTTTAATGCCTTTTGATCTTACAAATTAACTAGTGGTCTTTATGGAATTGATGAATTAAATATTTTAGTGATACCTGGATCCCTTTGTGGTAGTGTTTTTGGATGACATATTAGTGTATTCAAGGACAAGGATAGAGCATGAGCAGGACTTGGTGATAGTGTTGTAAATCTTGAGAGACCATCACTTGTATGAAAAATTATCAAAGTGTTATTTTTGGATACAATAGGTACACTTTATAAGATATGTAATTTCTGAAAGAGGCATCTCAGTGGATCTAGAGAAGATTGAAGTTGTTATCTCTTAGAAACCGTTAAATAATGTCTTTGAGATACGAAGCTTCCTTGGTCTAGCTAGTTATTACCGCCACTTCATTCATGATTTTTCACAACTATATTAACCTATGATAGATTTGAAAAAGAATAATTTTCCATTCCAAGAGATGAGGAATTTCAGAAATCTTTCAAGAGATAAAGGTCCACCTTACATCTGCACCGATCATGATTTTTTTAGAATCAATACAAGGGTATGTGGTGTATTTTAAGGCTTTAGGATCTGGGTTGGGGTGTTTTATTATGCAAGGAGACCATGTTGTTTCTTATGTCTCAATAAAGTTAAGGGTTCATGATAATAACTACCCAATACATGACTTGGATTTAGTTGCAATTGTCCATGCTTTGAAGACTTGGCATCATTACCTCTTTGGTGAGAAATTTACTATGTTTACATATCATAAGAGCTTGAAACATATTTTCTCACAGTGGAATTTTAATATGAGGAAATCAATATGGATGGATTATCTAATAATGTTTTACTTTGAATTGATGTATACATTCAAAAAAGGAAATATGGTGGCAGATGCATTAAGCAAGAAGTTATATGCTCAGTTAGAAAAGGAGGCTTTAGATGTGTAGCAGTTTATGTTGGTCCTAGACAACATGAACTTAGTTTGTGAATACCTAGGTGAAGTGATGGTTTTATTTCTAGTTTCTATTTTTCTTTATTTTGTGAATATGGTTAAAGAGGCACAGATATCTGATACGGAATACATGCATATAAGGTCAAAACTCAATGGTAGGGAGACCATTGAGGGATGTAATATGGATGAGAGTTCCATGTTGTAGTTTATAAATTAGATGGTTGTACCTATGGATTCTCAGGATATACTTATTCATTCTTACCATCATTTGAGATGGTATGTTCATCTAGGAAAATAGAAGATATACAAATCATTTAAATCACGGTTTTGGTGGATCGACATGAAACAGAAGGTGGATGAGTTTCTTTTGAGATGCTTAACTTGTCAGATTTTTAAGGCAGAGCATCAATGACTTGTAGGTATATTTTAGTCTTTACCTATATCTGTATGGAAATGGGAACATATAGGTATAGATTTTGTAATAAGTCTCCCAAGAACGATTCGAAAACATGATTCCATATGGGTGATGGTGGACTGGCTTACCAATTCAACTCATTTCATTCCTATTATTGAATCACATAGGGTGGAGGAATTGTCAAAAATCTATATCTAAGAAGTGTTAAAGATGCATGGAATACTATTTTTTATCATATCGGACAGAGATCTGAGGTTTATATCTCATTTCTAGAAATCCTTATATAAATCCCTTGAGACTTAGTTAACTATGAGTATGTTGTATCATTCTTAGATGGATGGGTAATCCAAAATGATGATACAGACATTGGAAGACATGTTACAGGATTGTGTAATGGATTTTTGTGGATGAAGGGAAGAACATGTGTCGTTAGTGGATTTATCATACAACAATAGCTACCAGGCCTCAATATACATGGCTCTGTTTGAAGATTTGTATAGTAATCCTTGTCATTCTCCACTTTTTGGGTGGAAATAGGTGAGACTTCACTGTTCGAGCCAACCCTTTTCCAAGAAACAACGGAGAATATTTATTTGATCAGGAAACGGATGGAGGAAACTCAGAGACTTCAGAAATCGTAAGTGGATCATCGTCGATGGCTATTTTCATTCATAATGAGTGATCATGTGTTCTTGAAGATCTATCTAAGGCTTGGAAATCGTTGTTTTTTGGAATTAGGTAAAGTTATATTTTAGATACATAGGCCCTTTTGAGATACTAAAACATGTTAGAGAGGTGAAACATTGGTTGACATTGTCACCATGATTCAGTGTGGTGCACAATGTGCTTTATGTATCTAAGTTAAAGAAATATCAGACTGATCCTGAACATGTGATCAGATGAAATCATGTTGACCTAGAGACATATTCTTAACTGGTACATATCCTGGTGCAGATTTTTGATAGGCAAGAGAAATTATTGCGTGGAAAAAGCCTCGGTCTAGTGCGATTTTTGTGGAAACATGATCAGATTCAAGAAGAAACTTGGGAATGTGATAAGAATATGGAAGAGTAATGGCTGGAACTCCTTCATAGCAATGTTGGTTTTTAATTTATGAGGATGTAAATATCAATGGTTGGGAAAATTTAGAACCCTAGATTTCTAGTAAGTAACCCTTTCTTTGTGCTTTTTAAGTATATAAAATGTTTAGGTGAACTTTGGGAGGGTTTAGAAGAAGTTTTAAAGAGTTTTTTGGGATTTTATATAGGTACATGGATGGTGTACGATTTGTGGAAACCATGAAACACTTGTATTAAATTGTGCACAGTAGATAAGGACTTAGGGGAAAGCACATGGGAAGCACGTGATTTGTCCAATCTGTGCGGAATCCTAGGAGAAATTATCCAACTTGAGATAGTGATATTTGGCATGGATGGTGCATAGTTTGGAAACCGTGTGATCTAACCATGTGAAACTCATCCTTGAGGTAGTGGCTAACACATGGTTAGTGCATGGTTTTCCTAACCATGAAACTAACCATGCACAAGTCAAAAGTGAGATCCTAAAATTTTGGATCTTTACTCATTTTACCCTCTAACTCCCTCGTTTTTTCATTATATGTGAACCTAACTCAATTTTCTATCTCCCCAAATGTCAAGTATGGTTCTACCATCTATCTGTAGGTGATCCAAAGTCTTACCTTGGGTTTTGAAGGTAGATTCTTGTAGTATGTCATCGTTTTTTGTAGTTCTTGTTGGGTTTTCATAGATATACTTCGCTCTCTCTCTCTCTCTCTCTCTCTCTCTCTCTCTCTCTCTCTCTCTCTCTCTGTTTCTTAGATCTACGCCCCCTGTGGGAATATATAAGTATATGGATTCTAAATATGATTATATTTTTCTTTTTTTATCATAGGGGAAGATATCTAAGGCGGGTTCGTGGATTTTCAACTCGGTTTCATGACTGATATTCGTGTTGTTCTTTATTTTCATCGTAAAACCAAACGTAGGTGGCTTCACTCTTGACTCCACTATTTAGAACATTAATTATTAGTTTCAAATTAGTTTCATTTAATGATTTTGATTATTAAACTATGGTTAAAATTGTGTCATAAATTTTTTTTAGTAATGATTTATGGGTTTTTGATGAAATTATGGAACCATGGTAATTGGTTGTGTAAAGTACTTTAGTTTCTTGATTTTAAAATGTTTATTTTAAAATATGTCTTTGATGGATTTTTTAAATTTATTTCTCAAAAGGTTCTTAATAAATGGATGTTTTATTGGAATGGTTTGAAATTTTTTGTTTGAAATGGTTTTGGCAGACATGGTTTTTGTGTGAGTTCATGTTTGATGTGTCCCTAAATAAAGGATGTGTACCAGTGGGGTACAAGGGATGTGACCCTGGATTGGGGGAACGTGCTAGTGAGACAAAATTTTATTGGAGGAGATACCACTCATGAGTATGGAACTGTCAAACAAGCATGCATATGTGGGTGTGTTGTGAAACATGGAATAGGTATGCCAAAATAGAATGTTAAATGATTTAAAGAATTTTTTATGTACTTTCCATGGAAAACTATTTACTATGGATTTTATTTATATTTTTATATAAACTATTTTATAATTTATTTTATATAAATGTTGCTAACATGTCATATCCTAGTGGCGTGTGTTGGGAAGTCATCGGGAAAAATCTACTGAGTTTTAGTAATCACCCTTACTTGGAACATTGATGATTTTGCAGATATCATCAATTGAGATATAGGAAAAGTTAAAGTATCACACAAATTTAGAACAAATTATTGATACTTGGGTTGTTTGGTGGAGTTAAATCTTGAAGCATGTGGAGCGTTGGAGTTATATGGTTGTATTTGAGTTTTGATATTGGTCTTCTATTGTTTACTTTGATGTTAGTTTGTTTTCTATTGTGGTACCCTTTAGTATGTTTTGATATAAATTAAATGGTTGAGTTTTCCTTTATCTTTATCATGAATCATGTAGTGTTTTATTTGGTTATGGTTTTTTGGTTGGTTTTTTATCTTCAAAGGGTAAATTGTCCCCTAAATTTTAATTGAATCCCTTCAACATTTATTTCCAGCCTTTGGTGTCTTGGGAGTGTCGCTTAATGCCAATTCATCTCACACCACATGCTCAATACAACAAGAAATTGGTGGTATGTTACATCTTGATACTAATTCATAGTGAAAATTTTGTTGTTGGTATAGCTTTGTTCATGTTAGTGGTTGAACCGACCCAAATAAGAGCATGTTATACTAATGAATGAGTAGAAGTATAGTGTTATATTATGGTAATATAATTTTCACAAAAAACATTATGTTAATATAACATCGTTCTAATGGATAATGATATTTATAATGCATTTATATGAGAAGTTAATTTAAAATATGATGAAGAACAAGGTATTTATATTGATGAATTCACTCCTCGAAATGGGTTCTTTCAGAATGAAGGATTGAGGCATATTTCTTGGAACCAAAATCTATAAAATTTGAAATAATACTTTAGGATAGAAAAAAATTTTAGGGATTAAATATATAAAAAAAGGAAAAAATAATTTTGGAGTGGTAGAGGAGGGGTCCTTTTATAGGTGAATTTGAGTGGCATTTCTGAAAATAATCATTCCTTGAGGTGTATGGTTGTCCTTTTACATGGAAATTTGATCCAAAATAAAAGAAAATAGATATATATCATGAATACCTTCATCCACATGAATTATAGAAATTTTTAGATAAATTTTAGGCATTTTCCTCTTAATTTAACCCTTTTACCTCATTTTACCTTTATAGTGGTAACACAATTTTACCTCAGTAACTTATTTTTTGACCCAAAAAAAGGAAATTGACATTCTTACCTAATTTTGACATGATGATTCCAAATTTGGACTTCATTTTAATCTAATTCAATTTTTAAGTGTGAAAAATCAAAATTTTAAATTAAAAGATAAAATATATAGAAAAAAGTGTTTTTATAAAAAAATGACTTCTTTAATCATTAAATGTTCTTAATATTATTTCATATCAATTACTAGTTAAATTAGTGTTAATATATGTTTCATATAAACATTAAATTTTATTATAATAATCCTTTAAAATTTATCAATTTAATTTATTGTGATAAAAATAAACAACACTTAAAAAGAAAATTTATAAAAAAATATTTATTTTTAACATTAAATTATAGTAATCACATCCCATTAATTGTTTATCTTAAAATTATTAAATTTTATCAACACATTGGTATTAAAATATATCAATAAATTCTATAAAATCGTCAAATCATTTTTTAAAATAGTAATAATAGTAATAATAATATACAGTGGATGAAAATACATATTTCTATAATAAAGAATTTTATTTAATTATTATATTTTTTATTTCATTTTAGAATTATTTATTATGTTTTAATTATAGTTTGTAAATTTTTCACTAACTATTACAAAATTTTAATGTTTCTATTCAATATAATTATATTCAATGAAAAAATAACCCATTACCATATATCCAATGGCTATATGTCCAATGATCATATAACCAACAGTTGTAATACATTCCAATATATACATTGCATATATCTCCAAAATAATTAATCCTAATATCTAATTCTTCTTCAATATTTTTATCATATTTTTAATATGTTTTATTCTTATTATAGTTATTATCAGTGGTATGATCTTTATATAAGATCTTGATAATGAGAATTTCAACCTTATAGAATTTTTATTTACTTTTGGTTTCATACCTTTTATAATTTTACTAATTATATTTCATTTAGTTATCTTGTAATGTATTTCTTTTTTTATTTTAATATTCTAACATAATTAAATAAGGAATTATTCATTTTATCCTGGTGTTGAGTGTGTCACAAACTATCAAATTCACAAAATTAATTTAAAAATAAATACATACTAAAATCATATGGTGATACATGACTTGGATATTATAATTTAAAAAAAATAAATAAGGAATGTTATAAAATTTTACATGTCCTAAGACTCTAAATAAATAGGGTTTTAAAAATAATTTTTTCAAGGGGTTCATAATACCTATTATGAATATAAGTTTAAATGGTGAATAGTCACTCATTGAATGCATAAAAATAATCAGTAAATTAATGTAAACTTTAAATAATTAAAAAAAATTATAAATCCCCAAGATCATGATTTTGAAGTTATAGAATTTATAAGCATTTATACATTTTTTAAATTATGAGGGTTTATTTTACATTAAATAATTTTAAACAAAATTAATTTCTTTTGAAAAAAAACACAAACTAAAAGGAAAACGCATTAAAAAAAGTAACAATAGATTATTTCCCAACTTTACAATTATTTTTTGAATTTTCTTCAATGTAAATCATAAATTTATTATGTAAATTATAAATAGATTAATTTAGGAAAATAATTCAACTAATATGAAGGAAAGAAATAAACTAATGTTTATTTTTAGTGGACAACTTGGAAAATATGATCTATTATCTAGTTAGATTCCTACATGAAAAATAACTATATTTGACATTTATTTAAAGAAAACTAAAATTAAATAAAAACTAAAATTAAATAAAAAATACATAGAGAGAAAAACTTGGGTTATCTCCAAAGAAGCACTAAATTTATTATCTATATCCAGCCAGTGTAAAGTGTTACCCATAATCAGACGGAAGATGTTGTTTCCTTAATTTGATCCACCACATCCTTTTAGTTTCAAAACTCCAAATATAGTTGTTCTTATAGGGGTCCAATTTTCTAAATGAATGTGTATCCACCCCTTATCCAAAGATATTATTGTAGTCTAAATGATGTAGAAGAATATAAGGATCCTCTTTCACACATTCTTAAGGAACTATACAGTCACTAAGTATTAGTTTTCTATTCTTGGAAGTAGATTCTACACTTCTTCATAAGATCATTTTATTTATGTAGTTATAGATTAATTTTTTCTTCCTCACCTTCCTTAGCTATAAGTACACAATTTGACTTTATATTATTTTCAATATATATCACATATGGTGTGGCCTCTTCTTCTTCTTCTTAATTACCCATAAAAATAAACATGTGTATTAAGATATAAATTTAAAAACATGGAAGAGTGGATTTCATTTAATCTTGGACAAGATAAGATCAATCTGTATCCAAACATGTATCCTCTCCATCAAATTTTTCAACTATTGGTTTTCATTCCTCATGAAATTATTCTAGGATACGTATTTCTAAAATAAAAGTGGAGGAATAAATTCATCTATATTTTTATCCAATAAATTTTATTCATAAAATTTCATAGAGAATTGTTCTTATTTTTACTCCTTTATCTATTCTTATACTTCCCTTGAACTTTTTATTATGATATCTTAAAGTGTGGAAGTAATTTGTGTTTCTTATTAATTTATCTAAAGTATTGAAAATGTATATATCTTTAATTCAACTTTCATAAGTCTCAATTCTTATAACTTTATAATTTCTTCAACTAATCACCACTTATTGGTTCTTGTGGTAACTGGAATGGGAGAAGTTGATATCTATATTATGAACTCGATCACTCTTATCATATAATATTTTAAAATTGATTCTTTAAGTTTTGGTGTAGTTCCTAGTAGGGAGATCCAATATTCCTCTCTTATTTTTTAAAAATATGGGTTATTCCCATTTTTATTAAATAAAGCAAGCATCTCCTTCTTTCTAGTAATTTGACATCCCACCTTTTATTACATAACTTTTCATTACATTTTACAAACAGGGGATCTTTAAAGTCTAGTGTCTTGGAAACCAGGAAAAAAATACATGAAAACATTAAAAATTATAATAATACACTTTTAAGGCTTCATAAAAGGTTCATACTAAGTACAATTACTATATCTCATAACCCGGATACATACATCAAAGGAAAGGGTGAGTAGAAGGCCCAGTAAAGAAAGCATGGGAATCAGTTTACTTGTGATAACAATAAGAACTTGATGAAAAACATAAAGACATGAGAAATGGGAGTAGAGGAATATAATAATGAAAATAACTTGAATCATAACATGAATATGTGGCTACAACATTTAATTTATACATTCATGAACATATCACCAAGGTTCATCCCCAAGGTGTCATAAAAATTACCAAGGTTATTCACCAAGGTATCGTGAAACTTGTTATCTCTAGAGAATAAATTATTTACCCAATGCATTAGAGTGTTATCAGGACACACCATTAATATGTCTTTATTTTCATTTTATCAATGTAGATCATAATCATACATTTCATAAATATCCCATAGAGAGTAAAATAAATGGGTTTCACTTCAAAATTGTGATGTTTTAAAAATGCTAAAAAAATTGATCGTTATGTCATTTATAAACCATCGAGATGGAGTGAGGGTTATATGTATTTCAATTTCAGAATAAAATAGATAAATTTTATATCTTTATGAATACCCCTAGAAATGAAAATAGTTTTTGGTATTCACATAAATAAAACAATATAATTTATTGAGAAAAAGATAGATATTTTAAGATGAAAATTCTGCAGCATAACAGCTATATAACATGATTTTAGAATACATTAAAAGGAGAGGGGACAAAGGTAAAACACTTATAAATAACTCATAATACAGTATAGGGAAATAATAAAATTTAAATAATATCATGGTATGGATGTTTGAATGACATACCACATGAAAAAGAAACATTAAAGAAAATAAAAGATGTGATTTATTTTACGAAAATTCGGCAGCCTAATGGTGTCAATTAAAAATTAATAAAATCAGTTGATGAGAGTGGAAAGGTTCTCTAATCAATTGGACATGAAATGTACAGTAATAATGATATATAATAACATACACCAACATAAGAAGATGGAAACTAAAATACATAACATAAAGGAATTTATGACTTAAAAGAGGAGGGTGAAAGGTTCCCTTACCTTGAAGAGTAACTTTGAAAGCATGAAGGTTGGGACCTTGGGGGGCTTGAGGGAACCTTGGGAGGACTCCTTGGGAGGTAAAAATTCCATACCTTCATTGATTATAAATTTTTAATGAATGGAATGAGGTAATGGCTTGGTATTTATAGATAAAGTGAGGGAATCTTTTATTAACTTCAAAGGGACACCTCATCGATGGTATTTGCAAAACCATGGGCTTGACCATGGTATTTTCCCATGATATTGGACACTTGGGACACATCATAACATATATTACTATTCAAAAGTCGACCGGAATTATTACATCATTAATGATACCATTAAACACATTGAAACTCAAAATTGTATTTTTACTATTCACTGAATATTCAATTGTTTCAGAAAAATCTCAAAAATTCACCCTAACCATTTTTTGATGTGTAGAATCAAAAATTGAACTCCATTTTATAAAAATAATTTTATTTTAAATTAAATTAAATAAATAAAATACTAATACTTGACTAATAATTTCTAAAACATTTATTTACTTATACTATGATATAATTAAATCACATTACCACTTAAGATGACTAAAACATATTTATACCTCCTTATGTGATGTTACTATTCCATTGGTAAAATTACCATTCATAAGGGTAAAATTACTATTCCAAAGGGTAAAGTTACCATTCACCAAATAAATTATTTTGATCTTAATCAACCAGATTTTTAACCCTGATTACAACCATGTATGTCTGATTTTCAAAAATCATTTCACAAAAAAGAGTTATTCAATAATAAAATATTTTTATACTATTTCTTAGAAAACACTATTCATCAAATACTATTCATCAAAAAACACTATTCATAAAATTGAAACTTCTTAGAAAATTTCTAAAAAATCATCCTAGTTTAATTTCGACATTTGAAATTAAAAAATGATGTTTATTTTACCATAATAGTTATCTATGTATGAGAAATCTTTGAAAATTACAATTTTACTTCTAAAATCAATTTATCAAATTTGTCTTAATTTAATATATACTTTATTAAGAAAAGATATTCCAAAAATATGAATGATGAAAAACAATTTCATTTATACCAAGGGATTACACAATGTATCTAAGGCCTCATTACATATCCCCTTATAACACCCGCATAGAACCTAAGTATAAGATGTACTATGGTGATAGAATATTAGGGTGGATCGGACAACACTTCCCGAGTGGTGATTTCTATCATCTTGAAATTATCCCTTAGGCGATTCTGTTCAAGCTTCATATATTGAAGCTCAGCTTGGTCTTGGTCCAGATTAAAGCTTAGTGATGTAACCTCCTTCCCATGCTCCGATAGATGGTATTCGTATGGACCAAGTCTACTGGATGAGGCAATCGAATCCTCTTTCTATATTAATTAACCATGATCACTTGTATTTAAAAACAATAATCATAATGTTAAGAATTTATTTTCCAACAGTCATATTGACCAACGGTCATATAATAGTCAAAACCTAGTGGTATTATTTTAATTATAGTCACTTCATTAATTAAAGGATATATTTTTTTGAGAATATAATAAAATAATACACAAATTCAAGAAACAAATATTATTTAAAAGTTTGGGTCGTTACATTATTCCCCTTAAGAAATTTTGTCCCCAAAATTTCAACTCGTACCCTCAGAAGAGAAAAGGTGTGGGTACTTCTGCCTCATAGAGTCCTCTGGTTCCCATTTGGCTTCTTCACATTTGTGGTTCCTCCATAACACCTTAACAAGGTGGGTAGTCTTGTTGCGTAGAACTTTGTCCCTATGATCCAAGATCTCCACCGACTGGTCTTCAAAAGAGAGGTCATGTTCCAGTTGTACCACCTATGGATTTAGTGCATGTGAAAGGTCAGGTATGTACTTCCTCAAGATGGATATGTGGAAGACATAATGAACTTGTGCTATATTTGGAGGAAGTACAAGCTGATAGGCTACTACTCCTACACGATCAAGGATTTCATAGGGGCCAATGTACCTAGGGATGAGCTTCCCTTTCTTCTCAAACCTCATGAATATCTTCCAAGGTGAAATTAGAAGAAAGACCTTATCACCAACATCAAACTCCAAGTCCCTTTGACGCTTGTTGGCATAACTCTTTTACCGACTATGAGTAGCCTTAATGTGTTGTTGGATGGAATGGACCTTTTAATCATCTCTTTCACAAAATCAGGCCCAAGAAGCATTCTCTCACTAGTTTCATGCCAACAAGTATGAGTTCTACATTGCTTACCATATATAGATTCATAGGGTGTCATTTGAATGATCAAGTAGAAGTTGTTTTTTAAGAGAACTCATATAATGGGATATGTTTATCCCATACACCTTTAAATTATATTGATAATATTCTCAGCATTTCCTCAAGTGTTTTAATGGTCCTTTCAGATTGTCCATCAGTTTGGGGGTGATAGGTCGTACTAAAATTTAATTTGTTACTCAGAGCATGTTGAAGACTTCTCTAGAATTTTTATGTGAACCTTGGATCATGATCAGATACGATAGAAAGTGGAACTCTATGCATCCTTACCACTTCATTTACGTAAATCCTCTCAAGTTGATCAAGAGAGAAATCTTCCTAAATATAGATAAAATGGTAATTCTTGGTGAGACGGTCTACAATAAGCCATATCTAATTGTTTCCTTTGGAAGTTCTTAGGAGAAAAGTGACAAATTCCATTGTGATATTTTCCCACTTTCATGTTGGTATGGGTAGTGGTTGCAATACCCCTTTATGAATTTGTCGCTCTGCCTTTACTTTCTGACATACCAGGCACCTTGAAGTGTATTCAGCAATCTCCCTTTACATATTATCCCACCAATAATGATCACAAAGGTCTATATACATTTTTTTACTTCCAGGATTTATTGAGAAAGTAGAGCTATGAGCTTCATCCATCAGCTCCTTTATTTTGGGAATAGATAGAACACATAGTCTTGTATGAAATTTCAGTACACCTTCTTGATCAATATTGAACTCAGGAAACTTCCCATCCTTCATAGCCTCAAACTTATTCTGTAACAAAGGATCGTATTTCTGATCTTTCTTGATCTTTTTCAGTAATGATGGTTGAGAAATCATTTGGGTTAGGGTTGATGATGTCCCTTCTCCTATAATTCCCATGTCTAGATTTACTAGGTCATTGATCAAAGGATCTCTCTGAATCCTTGTCATGGAAAGAACAACTGGTTCTTTCCTTCTTAATGCATCAGTGACTTTGTTTGCTCTTCTGGGATGATAATTAATTGAACAATCATAGTATTTGAGAAGTTACATGCATCTCCTATATCTTATGTTCAATTCCTTTTTCGTAAAAATATACTTCAAACTTTTATGGTTTGTGTATATATCACATTTCTCCCCATAAAGATAGTGCCTCCATATATTCAGAGCAAAAACAACTGCAACCAGCTCCAGATCATGTGTAGGATTGTTTTTCTCATGAGTCTTCAACTATCGTGATGCATAAGCTGTGACTTTTTCATTTTTCATGAGGACACACCCAATCCCTTTTAGATATGAATCGCTAAAAATAATTAATCCTTACCCACTTGAGGGCAGAGTTAACACGGGTTCAGTAACCAATCTATTCTTTAGCTCTTGGAAAATTTCCCCGCATTCCTTTGTCTAGATGAACTTGACCCCTATTCAAGTTAACATGGTTAATGGATTATAAAGTTGTGAAAAGTTTTTTAAAACCCTCCTATAATATCCCTCTAATCCAAGGAAACTATTAATCTCAGTTATTTTTGTAGGATGAGGCCCCTCCTCTACAACATTTGTCTTTGTAGGGTCAACTTTTATTCTTTCATTGGTTACAATGTTCCCTAAGAACGCAACTTATTGTAACCAAAATTCACATTTTCTAAACTTTCCAAAAATCCTCTCCTTCCATAGAGTTTGAAAAATAACCCTTAGATGATTCTCATGCTCCTTGAGACTTTTGGAATATATCAAAATATCATCAATAAAAACTACCACAAAGTTATCAAGGTAGTCATTAAAGACTCTATTCATAAAATACATAAAAATAGCAGGTTAATTAGTCAGTTTGAAGGGCATAACAACAAACTCATAATGCCCATATCTTGATCATAAGGAAGTTTTTGGAATATATTCTTTATTCACCCTCAATTAATGATAACCAGATCAAAGATCAATCTTAGAGAAGAATTGAGCCCCACAAAGTTGGTCAAATAAGTCCTCAATTCTTGGAAGAGGGTATTTTTTCTTCATTGTGATCCTATTTAGTTCTCTATAATCAATGCATAACCACATTGATCCATCCTTCTTCAACATAAAGAGAACAAGTTCTCCCCAAGGAGACACACTTGGATGGATAAACCCCTTCTCCAAAAGATCTTGTAGTTACTTATTTAATTCTTCCAACTCCACATTTTCCATTCTATATGGGGTCTTTAATATCGGATGAGATCTAGGTATGATTTCAATGGAGAACTCTACCTCTCTTTCTGGGGGAGTTCTAGGTAACCTTCAGAAAATACGTCAATGTATTCTTGGGTGATGGGGACATTTTCTATCCTCAAACTCTCATTTCCTTCTTCTTCTTCACCGATCAACTCCATAAAGATAGATATAGGAGGTTCTTACAGAAAAATATCAGGTTGATATATCTCTCCTTGGAAGATAACTATAGGTTTTCCATTTAAGACTACTGAGATTTCCTTGCTTCTTCATTTGATCTTAGCATTATACTTTGAGAGCCAGACCATCCCTAGTATAATTTCGAATTCGATCATGGGAATGACTACTAGATTTGAGATAAGATTTTACTCACTAAAGTAAATACTTGAGTTTCTAAATACTGATGATGCTTGGATAATACCCCCAGGAGTCTTGACTGATAACTCTACTTTTAGAAAATCAGGGGTTGATTCTAAATTCTTTGCAAACATGGAGGAAATAAAGGAATGTGTAGAACCATAATCAAAAAAAGTACTTTCTAGCTTTGGGATAACAACAAGAGTACCTTCCACCACATCATTTTGAGTTTCAACTTCAGCCGTAGTGATTGAAAAAGAACGACCTTGCTCCCTTGGCCTTTGCTGAGGCTGATGGTGATTCCCCTCCACTGCCATGAGATTTGGAGAGTGATTGGAAAAGTTCCCAAGTTGTCCACACTTATATCATTGGACATTAGGTAGGGCCTAAACCATATTCATGTTATCATTAGTGTTTGGGAGTTGAGGCTTATCCTCACTATGACAATTCCGCGTGATATGGCCATATCTTACACATTTGTAGCACTTCCCGCTTTCGAGCAAGCAGTTCCCTGAATGCTTCTTCCCACATTTATTACATGTGGGACATTTCACTTGCTTTCCTATTCTTCCCTAATCAAAAGCCTACCCTAAGCTTGGATCCATAAATATTTTCTTTTTATTGGATTTATGAGACCATTGGGTCTCACAAAACTTTAGTTTGACGTTCATCACATTCCACATGATCTCCTCATAGCTATCATAGTCTCAGTTGGCTTGATTCTTCCATAGATTAGGTCTCAATCCACCGAAGAATATATCAACCTTACCATTTGGATCTATGAAAAAACCAGAGGGGTAATGTGAAATCCTTGTGAAGTTCATCTCGTAGATTCCCATAGATTCATTCTTCTTTTGGTTTAGTTTGAGAAACTCCTTCTCCATTCTAGTTCTCATAGAACGAGGGAAATACTTACTAAAGAAGATCCCTATGAACTCTTACAACTCCATAGCTTAAAGCTCCACTCTTGGCCTCATGTTTTTAATCAGTTTCCACCACATATCAGCTTCTGCCTCTAAGAGTTAAACAGCTAAGGTGACCTTCTATTGTTCCAAATAGCGGAGTACAGAAAATATCCTCTCGATAGTGTTGATCCACTATTCATAAATCAATGGGTCAATAGATCCAATGATGGTTAGTGGTAATTGACACATAAAGTAATCAACAAAATGTTGTTCCCTTCATGGTGATATCATTATCTTAGCTTGATTCAAGTTATTTCCCATAACTTGAGTCAGTTGGTTCATCATTCTCATGAAAGTTTTCATTTCGGCTTCTATTGGAGGTCCGTCAGTGCATGGTCCATTGCGGTCACCATTTTCACGGTTCCTTCTATTTCCAGATATTTTCTAAGAGAATAAAACCTTAGTCAGAATATTATTTCATTTATGAATCTTTTAACTATAAAGGATTTTATTTCTTAAAACTTCATGCTTAAACAATTACATTTCTCTATAAATCCTTTATAATGATTCATAAAAAGCTTATGATTAACCAAACATATCCCCCATGAGTGTCAAACCATGAGTGAAGTAAGGCCCATTGTATTGTACTAGGATACCCTAGGTTAATCCTGAAACTCCTTGTCGGAGTTTTCACTTCTAGGTACATCTATTCCAGAGCCAAATCCACTTGTTCGTATCAAGATAGGGATTTATTTGTTCAGAAACCACTTACTTAATATTTCACCAAAATACCAAGAAGTTTTCCTATATTTAAAATTTTATATAGGGTTATTCCTAAAGTTTTCATAGCCTAATTTCTATAAATAAATAAACTATCCTTTGATACCAACTGTGACATCCCATCTCTTATTACATAACTTTTCATTACATTTTACAAACAGAGGATCTTTAAAGTCTAGTGTCTTAGAAATCAGGAAAAAAATACATGAAAACATTAAAAATTATTCTAATCCACTTGTAAGGCTTTATAAAATTTTCATCCTAAGTACAATTACTAAATCTCATAACCTAGAGACATACATCAAAGGAAAGGGTGAGCAGAAGGCCCAGTAAGGAAATCATGGGAATCAGTTTACTTGTGATGTCAATAAGAACTTGATGAAAAACCTAAATACATGAGAACTGGAATTATAGGAATATAATAATGAAAAAAAAATGAATAATATCATGAATATGTGTCGACAACATTAATTTAGACATTCATGAACATATCACCAAGGTTCATCCCCAAGGTGTTATAAAAATTACCAAGGTTAATCACCAAGGTATCGTGAAACTTGGCATCTCTAGAGATTAAATTCTTTTCCCAATGAATTGGAGTGATATTAGGGAACACCATTAATATGTATTTATTTTTTTGTGATCCACATAGTTCATAATCATACATTTCATAAATAACCCATAGAGAGTAAAAGAAATGGGTTTCACTTCAAAATCATGATGTTTTGAAAATGCTTAAAAATTTGATCGTTGTGTCATTTATAACCCATGGAATGGGAGTGAGGGTTATATGTATTTAAATTACATAATAAAATAGATAAATTTTATGTCTTTATGAATACTTCTAGAAATTAAAATATATTTGGGTATTCACATAAATAAAAAAATAGAATTTATTGAGAAAAAGAGAGAGATTTGAGACAAAAATTCTGCAGCATAATAGCTATATAACATGGTTTTAGAATACATTAAAAAGAGAAGGTAAAAGGGTAACCTACTCATAAATAACTCATAATACAGTATAGTGACATAATAAAATTTAAATAAGATCATGGTATGGATTTTTGAATGACATACCACATGAAAAGGAAACATGAAAGAAAAGAGAAGATGTGATTTCTTTTACGAAAATTTGGCAGCCTAACGATGTCAATTAAAAATTCAGAAAATTAGTTGATGAAAGTAGAAAGGGTCTATAATAAATTGTACATGAAATGGACAGTAATAAGGATATATAATAACATACCCCAACATAATAATACAGAAACTAGAATACATAATATAAAGGAATTCATGACTTAAAAGAGGAGGGTGAAAGGTTCCCTTACCTTGAAGAGTAATTTTGAATGCTTCAAGATTGGGACCTTTGAGGGATTGAGGGCACCATGGGAGGACTCCTTGGGAGGTAAAAATACCAGACCTTCATTGATGATGAATTTTTAATGAAAGGAATGAGGTAATGGGTTGGTATTTATATCAAAAGTGACGGAATATTTTATTAATTTCCAAGGGACACCTCATCGGGGGTATTTGTAAAACCATGGGCTTGACAATGGTATTTTCATATGGTATTAGCCACTTGGGACACCTCATAACATATCTTACTATTAAAAAGTATACCAGAATTATTACATCATGATTGCATCATTAATGATATCATTAAACACACCGAAACTCAAAACTGTATTTTTACTATTCACTAAAAATTCAACTGTTTCAGAAAAATATCAAAAATTCACCCTAACCATTTTTCGACATGTAGAATCCAAAAGTGAACTCAATTTTATAAAAATAATTTTATTTTAAATTAAATTAAATAAATAAAATAATAATAATAGACTAATAATTTCTAAAACATTTATTTACTTATACTATGATATAATTAAATCACATTACCACTTAAGATGAATAAAACATATTTATACCTCCTTATGTGATGTTACTATTCCATTGGTAAAATTATCATTCATAAGGGTAAAATTACTATTCCAATGGTTAAAGTTATTATTCACCAAAAAAAATATTTTGATATTAATGAACCAGATTTTTCACTCGGATTACAACCATGTATGTCTGACTTTCAAAAATCATTTCATAGAAAAAGTTATTTAATAATAAAATAATTTTATACTATTCATCAAATACTATTCATAAAAAAACACTATTCATAAAACACTATTCATAAAATTAAAACTTCTTAGAAATTTTCTAAAAATTCATCCTAGGTTAATTTTGACATTTGAAATTCAAAAATGATGTTTATTTTACCATAATAATTCTCTATGTATGAGAAATATTTAAAAATTAAAATTTTACTTCTAAAATCAATTTATAAAATTTTTATTAATTTAACATATACTATACCAAAAACATGAATGATGAAAAAACAATTTCATTTATACTAAGGGATTACACAAAATAACTAAGGCCTCCTTATATAGCCCCTTATAACACCTGCATAGGACCTAAGTGTAAGATGTTCTACGGTGATAGAATCTTAGGGTGGCTTGGAAAACATTTCCCGAGTGGTGATTTTTATCATCTTGAACTTCTCCCTTATGTGATTCCGTTCAAGCTTCACATATTGAATCTCATCTTGGGCTTGGTCGAGAGAAAATCCTAGTGATTCAACCTCCTTCTCAAGCTCCGATAGATGGGCTTTGTATGGACCAAGTCTATTGGATGAGGCCATCGAATACTTTTTCTATATTAATTAACCATGATCACTTTTATTTAAAAAAATAATCATAATGTTAATAATTTAGTTTCCAATGGTCATATTAACCAACGGTCATATTGAGCAACAGTCATATAACAGGAAAAACCCAGTGGTATTATTTTAATTATACTCAATTCATTAATTAAAGGATATAGTTTTTTTGAGTATAAAATAAAATAATACACAAATTCAAGAAACAAATATTATTCAAAATTTTGGGTCGTTACAAGAAAGAAGATAATTCATTGCATGGACTTTTAGGATGAAGTGGAATAAAGGACCCAAAAATAAGCCTAAAGGCCAAATTCCTATAGGCCCCTTTAGGCTTGTTAAAAATAATGTTGGTTATTATATTGATATACACTATTCTTTAATATATATATGAGTTTATCCAAACTAATTTGTTATATTTGAGTCTCCTGATTTTTGAATTATGAGATTATACAGGAATAAACACAAATGAAAAATATATAAAAACATATAAAGAATATAAAAGGCTAAAACAAAATTAAAGAAAACTAAGGGAAAGAAAACTAACTCCCCAATATTGGTTCCAAAATTATTTTAGTTTATTATAGGATACACCAATAATAATATTTTAAAAACCTAATAATTTTATAGAATTTAAACCATGATTTTTCTCTTAAGTAGGTCTACTAACACATAATTATTTTCTATCACATTTTATTATTTTTATTCTTTTGAATAATTTTGAAAATGGGTGATCTGGTGATTATCTTAAAAAAATAAAAGAAATAAAAGAAAATACAACTATGAGTTTTAAAATAATTAGTGACTAATTTAAAGTATTTTTCAAAAATTATTCCATAATTATTTACTTAAGTTTGTTTTAATTTTATCTTCCCTCAATAACACAACTTAGTATCTTTCTTTAAGTCAAATTTTATTATCAATCTATTTTAGGTCTCAACACACTATGATCCTTGATTGTATTTAACCATTTATTTCTTATGTGAACTAGTATAATCCACTCAACGCCATCATATAGAGTGTTTTCATGGAACCTTATTTATTACTACTTAGAACTTCCTTGATCGAGTGATGCATCCATCACACATTTGTGATCCATATAGTTTACCCTATAATGCATAGCCGCAATCTCACACCACTCATCTCATTGCTCACTCAAATCCATTATATCAAGTATGCTCATAATGAATGGAATATTTTAATGTGTTTACAATGAAAGTAGGAATGCAGTGGTCTGATGATAATGAAATAGAAACAATCACTAACACTCCACTAAAACACCCACTATATATTATCAAAGTTAAAAAAAAGATACACGAAAATATTATAAGAAAGAACTCAGGAAAAACTCTAGTTTTCCCCCCATCATATGAAACAAAAAAAATTATTACTCCATTTTTGTAGTTACAATTCATAAAGTAAGAACATTGAATAAATAAATTTAAACTAAAGTGAAATGAAATTCTAAAACTAGCTCTGTAGTGGGGAACTAGTTACTTTAAGGATTCTATTCTCCATTTAATGAATAGTAAAGTACCTTAAAATTATTTTGGCATCAATTATCATATTCTTGAGAGACTTTTGATTCTTAAAAATGGATTGGTGAACCTTTTATGTGTACACTTTTTGTCATAGAATTATTGTATTCATCTCTCAAGATTTTTACTTCTTCACTTCATTCTATCAAAGAAACTCTTGTCTATTTTGTTAAGGTATTGTCTGATTTGGTTAGGCATCCCATAAAAGCATATTTTTTTCTCTACTGAGGTCTTTTATGTATTTCATGTGGTTTTTCTTTCTTAATCCATGACTATTATTCTTCCATCTTCTGGAATGTTTATGATTGAGAATGATGTAATGAACTGGTGCTTCCCTTGGTGGCCTATAATATGTTTCATATATTTTGTTCTTGTAATATGTGTTTTATGATATAACCAATCATAGTTGATGATAAGGATTATTTTTATTAATAATTTGAGTATAAACATGAAATAAACCCATGTATTTGTTGAAAACATATAATACTTTAGTGTTATGGGTAGTGACATGCCCTTGTCTCTAATGTAGTTAGTATTTTTATCACAGGTATGAACCACTGTAATCGACAACATGTCAATGTACTTAAATATCTACCACTAATTCCATCATGTCATATTAATTATTATTATATCATAATTGATGAAGAAACTCATTTCCTTTGATATCATATATATTACTCATCCACATTTGTGCATGTAAAGCATTCACTAAAAATAGAGGATTATAGTTGTTTGGTGATGTCCCAATATCTTACCAGGACATTCAATCATAGTTGGTAACATGACATATCATCTTTAGTGATATATTTAATTTTATTTTATTAATTCCACTTCTAATTGATAATATTCTCATACTACTTCCAAGGAATATTTTTCAAATGATAATAACTTGATTTAATAGTTGTTAATTGTGTCTTGGGTAGCGATAATGCAATGTCGGTGCTTACAATATCTAATTTATCCAAACATGAAACTTATCACAACCTATGAGTTCTCATGATACCATTTATGAAATGTGTCATTTTCAATCCTCCCTTTTAATTTTCTATTTTTATAGCCTCCTATAAACCACAAACTTCTGAAAATGATTTTTGACCATAATCAATAATTGTTGTGCCCTAGGACAGCCTGAGAGGGGGTGAATCGGGGTATAGCTCAAATTTAAATTTTTCTTTTGGATATTTTTCCCACAATGTTAAGAACTTGTTAAAATTATTCAATTTTTATGCACATTTACCTAAAAAATATAATTAACACAAAATGCGCTAGTTTTTACTTGGTTATTCACTAAGGACTAGTCTAAGGATCATGAGATGAAATTGTGTTGATCGTACCAAAATCCACTATACTTTAATAGATAGGATGAATTTTAATTATTCATTCATGGTCACTCTATTATAATCTAACTTCCTTTATAATTTTTCTAGGGATAGTGAAATTCTTCCCTCAGTTCACTATCGTCGACTCTGCCTTACGTACTACTCTAGTGGATTTATTCCATATTTTAAAGACTTGAAGGTCTCATTCTTATCATTAAAAGTATATTTAATTGTTTATATCAGGAAAGATCTAATATGATTCTATAATTTATTCCTTTTTATTCATAATATATTTATAAATCACCTCTTTAGAGTTCAAATAATTTTTGTATGTATACACTATACATTGTGTAATATAAGGGAATAACCCAATTTCATGACCCTGAGCACAATCCCCGACCATAAGACCTTGGGAGCTTAACTACTCTGTAGTTGGTGTTGCATAAAACCATTCATGTGAACTTATGTGTGTGACCTTGAGCATGAATATAGTTCATGATAACTACTTTGGATTTACTGTACCTCATGACTTTGATCATATATCCCTTAAATATTTATATGATCACTTAACCATACCATGATAACTCCTACACATAACCCACATTACATGATTGATTCAAAGAAAGCCTTCAAACACTCCTAACTCCAGTTAATATGTTATTATTTTTATCACCTGGTTAATAATGTGAGTAGTGTTAATTTAAAGGTCTAACCCACCAACTTACATTTTGAAAAACATGCTTGACCATCCATTCCATTGTGATAAGGAAAATCATCCATCTTGACTCCATAACATTCATCTACAAGACTGGGCTCTTATGATTTTCATGACTTGTGTCACAATAAACCTGACATATTATGTTCTCAACCTCCATCATGCATTGTTAGAAAAATTCTCCTTACATGGTCATTCCCAAACTCTGTCAAATATAGTGTATCTTTCTATATGTGATTCATTTGAAATTGGTTGAGTGATGCATATAAACATACACACTTTTCTCAATCCCATTGATCATATGTGATTTTTATGGGACCCCAACATGTGATTTTATTGAACTCGTGTTCTCTAAATAAATACTTACACAATTATAATATATGTTTGATCTTATAAAATCACATAATCTATATGATATTACATAATCACATAAACCATTAATATTTATAAGATTTTAATTCCTTCCCATTTTATTTTATGCCCAAAATTTTGGAAAACGCTAGAAAAAAAATCCATCTTATCCAAAATTCAGAAAATATTTATATAGAATCTTCTTAAAATAATTATCCTCTTTAGACATTAAAATCTATGATTAAATTAGAACTAGGTTGACAGTAAACACAACACAAGACCTCCAACTTGAAGAACCTTAGTTTCAACATTCTCCCCTTTTGGGTTTATTTTCAATCCAAAATGAAATTCACTTTTCACACCCTTTAGATGACCATAGAATATCTATTCCATCACTCTAAGTCTACGTGATTGGTTCTCTGTGAATAAAAAAAGAGTTCAAGAAAGAAATTCATGCCATGAAACATTCTAAAAACTGCCCCTATTGAAACTCCCATGTCTCTAATATCAAAGAACATCAATTCATCACACACACTAATTTTTCATCAATCATATATCAACCTAACTTCAACACCATAAACTCCTCCTGAATAAGATATTTATTTAAATCTATAAAACCCACTCATTGAAAATTCAAAATAAGAATCATTGAGTTTCACCAAAAACATTCTCCCACTTTGACAATAAACCCAAATAGATAGAACCTACCAAAAAATATAAAAATTGAGGAGAGGGGATATTCTAAAGCTCCTCAAATTTACAAATGTGGTTGAATATAGATAATAAACTAATTTTTCTTGAACACTAGAGTGACTAATGGTTTTTTCATGATTTCATACACCTTCCCATTTATTCCAAAATGATCTCTGATGAAAATTATTTATTCTACCTTATCTTTAATAAAAGGATATCATATTTCAATATGTTTTGTATGAGGCTGTTGGATTGGATTCTTTATGTGATCAATTACACTTTTTTTGTCTTTGAATATCACCATTAGTTGTTTGAATACTTCCCTGATATATTCAAATAATTGTTTTATCTACAGAAGCTGAGTATAGACCTTGGTCACTGATACATATTTTTTCTTCTTTAGTGCTTAGTGAAGTTCCTTATTGCTTCTTACATAGCCATACCACACATTTATTACCAATAAATAAAGCATCACTGCTTATATATCTATGATCCAAAACATCTCAAGCATAATTTATATTAGAAAAATAAGATAATTTGTGATCTTTTTTTGCACTAAACAGTTATCCCAAATGAATAGTATCTTGGATGTATCTCATGATGCATTTAACTAATGTGAGATGTTATTCCTTTATATTAATCTATAAAAAAAGATTATAAACATGTTTTAAATAAAGTACAATCATTTTGTGTTCAAGTATAATAATCTTCCAATTATCCTCTAATACAATGTGGGATCCATAGATTTTCCATCCTTTTGCTTCCTAAGTTTTTTCTCAACCGTAATCAGAGTTGACATTGGTTTAGAATCATGCATATTGAACTTTTTAAGTAGTTATCTTACATAATTTTCATGGGATAAAAAATTATATATCTTCTTATGAAACACTTTTAACCTAAGAAAATATGTTAACTCTCTAATTATAGACATTTCAAATTCTCATCTTGTCAATATAGAAAATTATTCTAGTAAATTTTGTTTACTTATACCAAATATGATATCAATAAATAGATAGGATCTATAAACAATTATTCTAGTGATTTTTTTATATAAATATTGTGATCTAATCCCCCACATTTAAATTCCATCTTTCTTAATTATGATTCAAGTCGAGCATACCAAGCTCGTGGTTCCTTCTTTAGACCACACAAGGCCTTATTCAATCTATGCACTTTAGTTTCATCATTTCTATTAAATAAACCTACTGGATATTCAATATAAACCTCTTATTGAATTATACCATTTAATAATATTGATTTTACATCCATTTGATATATTGTTAAGCCTACCTAAATATCCATTTCCAAGAAGATCCGTATAGACTCAAATCAAGCCACTGGATAAAGTGTTTCATTAGCACCAACACCTTCGAATTGTGTACATCCTTGGAACACAATATGTGCCTTATTTTGAATCACATTTCCAATCTCATGATACTTATTTTTTAAGATCTATTTCATCCCATCACATTATGATGTTATATATTCTTCATAAGCTCTCAAGTCTTGTTTGTTTTCAATATTATCTAATTCATCATTCATGGATTTAATCCATGAATCATATTTCACTACTTCTTCAAATGTGGTAGGCTCCACTATAGACCAAAGAGAAATATTCTCTATACTCTTCATCTTTATTTTTTGATTTGGAGAATTATTATCACCAATAATATTAAATGGATAAATATCTACTCTTCTATTTATTCTTTGTTATATAAGATGACTTTCTTCAAAAATAATTTCATCCTATGATTCATATTTATAATATTCATCATTTGGGAACTCATAAACATTTGGTGTATCTTACACTATATAAATATTTGAAAAAATCTCATGTTCTTCTTTATCTTATTCTTTACTAAACACATTATACATGTTCTTCAAAAATTTCTCCTCAACAATCTTAACATAATTTATCTCTACAATTTTTCTCAACCTATTTTCGTATCATTTGTAGGCATTACTTTTCATTGATTATAAAAGAAATAATCCATCTACTATTATATCTATATACTTTCCTTGATTTCCATATTTTTTAAAATATAAAATTGGCTTCCAAAAAAATAAATGTGATTTAGTGAAGGCTTCTTCTCATGCCACATTTCATAGGGTGATCTCACTTCTCCTGAAATCAACACTACCCAATTTTGAGTGTACATAGAAATTTAATAGCATTTTATAATAGTTATGAGAAACTCCACTCTCAATCATTATAATTTTGGCCATATTATTCACCTATTGATTTCTTCATTCAACAACCCCATTTTATTATGCAGTTCTGACTAATGATAAATCATGTTTAATGATTTCTTTACAAGATAGTTCTCAAACTCAATGGATGTGTACTCTTTTACATTTTTAGAACATAGAATTTTAATAGTACACCAAGTCTCATTTTCAACTCTTCTTAGATATATCTTTAGGCATTCCATGACCTCTTGATTTATTTTTATGAACATGAAACATACTATTCTGTTATATTTATCAATAAAAAGAATGAAATATCTTTCTATATAGGTCCCAAAAATGTTCATTAGACCATACACATCATTATAAAATGTTAGTTCTACTAGGATAGATACCCTGAGAGGGGGTGAATCAAGGTATGATAGATTAAAACAACTACCCCTTCTGATCATGTTTAACTATTAGAAAAACTATCTTCTCTCTCCTTCCCGTTACACAGTATGAACAAAACTTAAAGTATTCATGGGACATAGTAATTTCACTTGGTTCACCCTCACTGGGCTACATCCAAGGAGCATACACCGGTGATGTGACGATGTACCAAATCCACTATAAGTGCACTGCTGTTTAAAAGTTTGAAGTGGACTCACTATCCCTCCTTATTTACAACCAATCACAATTTGAAAGATCAATGCTCTCTCAACTGAATTGCGCTCACTGCTTCTTCAGAAGATCCACTCACAGTTTAAATACTTGTAGGACCTTTCATTATCACTTATGAATGCATCCTCCACTGTCTGTATATTCTCTGTTGAAGTCCAATTTTCATCCACTGATGAATACACCTTTTCCACTGAACACTAAGAAATAACCTTTCAAATACTTTTTCAAAGATCACTACTTCGCAAAGCTCCCTATTTTTCAAAGCTCAAACAATCCTTCACAAAGTTCCTACATCTTCACAAAGCACACACCTTCACAGAGCTCACTAATTCACAGAGAATGCTACTTTATAGATCTAAAGCCTTCTCATATCTCAAGTCATCGTAGAGCTCAATCCTTCACAGAGCGACTTCCTTCGTGAATCTCACTAAGACAATGTAGAAAACACCTTATTCATGAAGCTATAAATACTTAGAGGCATTGAATTTGGTCAAGACTATGATATTCTTTTAACAAAGCTCAAGCCTTTCTTTGAAACCTTGCTTTGTGGATCACCCCTTGCTTCGTGAAATCAAAACAACTCTAGATTTTCTCTCTTAAGCTCATTAGAAATGAAGAGGGGTGGCCTCTTATTTATAGGTGCGGTCGAATGCGGAGCTCCGCTTCTTCTGGTGTGATTTATGGATCAGTTACAGTAGTCTTTTTAGCGCATCTTACCTTCACAAAGAACCATTGATATTTTTCTTTGTCTCAATTATCTCCATAAAATTCTTTGCACTACCGTCGCAATGATCCCTCGCAATGCTCTTCACATCTTCTATTCACGAAGATTTTCATAATTACAGAGCTCACCATCAACATTCTTCATGTCTTTTCAAAATCCACTTCATGAATCCCATATTCGCAAAATTTATTCCTTTTCCATATTTTGATGAGATCTTCAAGGAAATACAATTTTTGAAATGCTCACCAAACTCTAAATTTTGTACCCCAAAAATTTGGCAAACACTGGAAAATGGCACCACCTTTTATCCATTCTTTTGTACCGCTTCAAAATCTTCTATTCCTTTTTTATGGTTCTTTTTCAACATGAATTGTCAACAACATTTATGGAACTCAAAAATCCACCATGAAAACCTACTTTGTCAACAAACACGACCAACCCAAAAATGATGCAATGTTACCTTGAGGGGTTTTTTCCCAAGAATCTCCCCCTATGGGTTTGTTGAAAACTCTTCTCATAATGATTCCCTATACTTTGATGCCTCACTGAAGATCCTTCCATAATATACCATAATTTTACTCTTGCGATTTAGATAGAAACCAAAGATTCACTCACCACATACTCTAAGCCCACATGAGAAATGATCAGTGTGAGAAACTAGAGTAGTATGAAAAGTTCATCAATGGATCACTTCATTTCTAACACCAATTGTTGAGACCATTTCAACACCATGATTCTTCTTGAATCACGAACCTCGGTTATCATGATATCTAATCTTTGATCGATCACTTATAGCATCGCCAGGTTTAAAACTCTCCTCTAATATCATTGCTCCCCCAATCTCACTGCTCCACCTATCATCTTCTCTCTGCGTCTTTGACTAAGAAATTTTCTCCCATAAAAAACCACACATTCTCCCCCTTGAACAGTCACATTTTATCCCCCATTGTCAATGAATCCAATGGTCGCTTCTTTTCATTCTACAATAGGATAAAATCACATATCAGTACATTAGGGAAAACACATCATACCTTGAGGAGAGGGGGTCCCACATCCACACTTTTTCAAGTGTGGGGAGTCGACTGGACTCCCAGAGCCAGTCAATGTCTCTCAAAATCTTTCTTGGGTAAGGCCTTTAAAAAAATGTATGTAACCTATAGCTCTCTAGGAAAATACTCTAACATCAATATCCCTTGATCGACCTTCTCCTTAATAAAATTATGTTTGATCTCAATGTTCTATTTCCTTGAGTAATGGACTGGATTATTTATAATATTGATATCACTCAAATTATCAAACTAGATTCTGATCAGATACTTTACTTCAATGCTCATATCATCAAGATGTTGTTTCATCCACAATAATGGTGTGAATTCTTGAGTGGGGGAAATAAACTTAGCTTCTGCAGTGATTAATGAAATTCAATCTTGATTCTTTCTTAGCTAATAAATACACAAACCACTAAGATATAAATTGTAAAGACCCATAAATTTCAAGGAAATTTTTTTTTATTAATTTCATTGGGATTTTGCGAGTACGTAATTTCTAACGGCACCTGATTCCGAGGCTCGGTGTGCCCGGAATCAATTTCTTAAGTTTAGCTCGGGTACGTTTAGTGAACGAAAGAGCGGGTTTTCCTAAATTTTGAATTGGTGCTCGGAATCGAAATTCAAGAGTACCGATGAAACCGTAGCACCGGTAATTGCTTAGGAAGACCTTTTCTGGAGTTTCGTTTGCTCGGGAAGAGTTGTTTAAAAAAATGTGGTTTAAGTGTTCAGTAAATAAAGTTGTGTCACAACATTATTTTTCTCTATGTGGAATAACTTCCATGTGAGGGAATATCCTAACACCTATTGTTAGGATATTAGTGAGGTGGGGCCCACATGAGCCCCACCCCTTCAATTTCCTCAAACCCCTCTAACCCTCTTAATGTTGGCAACCCCCCATTTAATTTGTAACTCATCCTCTATCCCTCATTAATTGCATGCCAACTCTCACATTAAATTAATTGATTTAATTTATTCAATTTATTTAATTAAGAGTTTGAATTTTGAATTTTTGGAATTCATGGAATGGGTTAATAAAATAAGGATGAACCTTATTTTATTTGGGGGTTGTTTTGTTGTGAGAGGATTGGGGGAAGAAATCTCTAGTCTTGAAGACTTCATCTTCCTCGTTGAAGAACGTGAAGAACGTCGTCACCGCAAGGATAGATCGACGTGTCGTCTCTTCTCCTCTCTGCAACCGGTGTGTGATGCCTTTCCCGAAGAATGATGACGCGCCTTCCATCGTTCTTCTTCTCACGTCAAAGGAAGGGAGACGCTGATTCTTCCTCGGACGAACTCCATCATCGCATACGGAGCTTCACCTCGCGACGCTGTTTTCCGCAACGATCATCGTTCGGCTTCTTCTTCGAGGTAGGGGTTTGTTTTTACGTTTGGAATTATTTTAGACGTTTGTTGTTAAATAAGTAGCTGCTTGCTATTGGTATAACAGGAGGAGGTCGGACCGCACAAACATGGCCGACCCTCCTCCCCTTTTTTGTTGTTTTTCGTGGCTTCGAACGAAGGCGACGCGGTGTCGTCGCACCGCGCGGAAACGAAGGAACCGCGGGCAGTGCGGGCCGTGGCGAAGGAGCACAGCGCCGTCGCATCGCGCCGTTGAGACCGAAAAAGGTCACGGCCGGAGTCGGGCCACAGCGGAAGGGTGTGATGTCGTCGCGCCGCGTCGGAGCATCATTGAGGGTCGCGGCCGGGGCGGGCCGCGGCAGAGGGGCGCAGCGCCGTCGCGTCGCGCCGGTCGGATAAGGGTCACGGTCTAAGGCTGCGGCGGTGCTGAGGAGGGTGGCCGGAACCGCCGGTCGCTGGTGCTACAGGAGGCGGGACCAACAGGTCCCGCACGGCACAACTGGTCGGCCCTTATGGCCGACCGGATCCGGAAAGTCTGGGGGGTCAACCCCCAATGGCTGGAAAAGGGCGGGCCCCTCCACGTGGGGGGTCACCGTTTCAAAAGCAAGGGGGGCAGCGCCCCCCCCCCCCCCCCCCCCATTTCCACATCTGCTCAGCACGGACGCCCGCACGGGACCGGACCGCCCGCGCCGGGCTGGATCCCTGCGACCGGGCTAGGCTGCACCGGCTGGGCCGGGCCGCGCCAGCCGGGTCGGACCACGCCCAACTGGGCCAGATCCAGACACGGGTCGGGTTGACCCGGTTCGGGCCGACCCAGGGGGTATTGGTCCGGGTCGGACCGGGCCCAAACCCCCTGTTTTCGGATAGATCCGTTCAAACACCCATAACTTGGGCTACGGACCTCCGATCGACAAACCGTCAGTTGTGCAGCGATTCTTGGATCGAGACGGTCGTTTAGATATATTACACTCAAGGTTTCTGAGAACTTTGGGTACGTCCGGGTTGTTTCGAACACGAAACCAACCGGGCCCTCGGAGCGGAAACACTTATAACTTGAGCTCCGGACATCCAATTGACGTGTCGTCGACTTTGTTGGATTCCACTTAGTGAGACGGTTCTTTTTGCTTACTCCTCTCGAGGTTTGGACACAGTTGGTTTACGGTCAGGTTGGTTTTGACTTAAAAACCAACCAGCCCCCTAGGACGAAAAAGCCAATAACTTTCAGGTCGGGCGTCCGATTGATGCGTCGTCTATCACGTTGAGTTCCTTTTGACGAGACGGAACTTTGGGATACATCAACTCTGGACTTCATGTCAGTTTATGTATCGACCCCCTTGGCTTATGGAGCGGACCCTCCCGGAATCGAGCATGCTGTGTACGGGAACCCTAGAGCTGGCTGTGACTGCGACGATAATGACGACTGTACTGGGATCCTCCGTGGGTTCGGCAGCGACGACGACCGTACTGGAATCCTCTGTGGGTCCGATGGCGATGACTACTGTTCTTGTATCCTATGTGGGTCCGGCAGTACTTGACTAGTGTTCTTGTATCCTATGTGGGTCCAGCTATATTTTACTCTGTACTTGTATCCTACGTGGGTCCGGCAGAGTAGCTGGTCTTGTATCCTTTGTGGGTCTGACAGCTTAGCTGGTCTTGTATCCTATGTAGGTCCAACAGCTTAGATGAATCAGTGGCTACATCTGATCATCTCTATCGTCTTACGAAGAAGTATTCCTGTGTGAGCTGAGTCTTAACTTACAATAAATATCATCGATATGATTGTTGTGCTTTCCTGTGTGGATTGGGTTGTACTTTCCTGTGTGGATTGGGTTGTGCCTTCTTATGTGGATTGGGTTGTGAATTCCTATGTGGAATGGGTTATGTTTTTCTGTGTGGAATGGGTTGTACTTGGGCTCGTGTGCTAGAGCCGAGCTGGAAATGATGACTTAGGTATATGTATGGTCATATACCTAAGTGGAGTTGGTTGTTACTTCGTGATTGTAACTTTCCTTTGTGGTTTATCCTTCGTGGATTCTAGGAGACCTTAGGGGGTCTCGGGGTCCCTACTGAGTAGTGTATAATGACCCCTGCATGGGCTATACCCGCACTTCATTGTGTTGGATGCATACAACGGACAGCGCTGATCGAGGTGGGAGCTCGTGGAGCTGGATGGTACCTGGAGGTGGATCACTGGATGGGACGTACTCGGAGCGGACGGCCGGAGCTGAGGAACAGAGGGGAATATATGTACCCACCCTTCAGGTGGGATTACCAGAGGATGGCTCGGAGTTGATGCTTTACTTTTCTATTGTTGTACTTTCTTTTCAGTTGTACTTTACTTCAGTTGGGTTTGTATTCTGGCCCATTTACTTTTCCAGCACTTACTTCTATACTCAGTTTACTTAGTGTTTACTTCTTCTTGCATACTCTGTGGTGTTTGTTTTATTATATAAAGGAAATTCCTTCCATTATGTTGGGATTTATGCCTTTGGTGTTAGTCGCTAGCCCCTGGCCTATGGAAGGTGGGCTTGGGGTAGTCACAGCACGGGTCCCAAGGACGGGTCGTGACAAATTGGTATCAGCGGAGTTCGGTTCTACCGCAGAACTCAGGACTCTGATCGTTCTTCTATATGAAGAAATAGTGTTAAGGGTATTGAGTGTGGTTATCAGTCCAGGGAGTCCAGTGTTGGTGTGGCGGCCGACGTATCCATACACCAGGACCATGACTTCTGATTTCCGACTCAATGCACGAAAACATTGATTGCATGTGTGTTTCAAGTTTTCTTTGTGATTACTTGTGTCACCTCACCAGGTATATTGTATTTACCGTGGCGCACCTGTCTCTTTTCAGGAGGGCCCCATGATGGTAGCCAGCTAGGGTTCCGAGATTTGTGTGAGACGACAGCCCACCGAGCGACAAGGCCTCGGTGCAGGGCCCTATTACAGTGGAGGCACCGGCGGTACCTCTACCCACCGAGCCACCGATGCCACCAGCCTCAGCCGCTGAGAGTGAACGTTGCCTTAGTGCACTGCACGAGTTTCAGCATCAGAGACCGCCCAGGTTCCGCAGGGAGGCAGACCCTCAGGCAGCCGAGGATTGGCTGGAGGCTGTTGTATGAGTTTTCAGGTTAGTGGGGACACCAGCTGAACTCATGGTGATCCTTGCAGCGAATCTCCTATATGTGGTAGCAGGTAGATGGTGGAGCTTGATCCTCCAGGTGCATGACGAGGCATCTTTACTTTGGACGGACCTCGAGAGCCTCTTCTGCTTGGAGTTCGTTCCAGCCACCCTCCGTGCAGTGCGCATTCAGGAGCTACTACAGCTACGGCAGGGCAGCATGACGGTAGCCCAGTACTCGGCAAGATTTACCGATCTCTTGCGCTATTCCATGGACATGGTACGGTACCCATTCTTCCGGGCCCGGACCTTTGAGTAGGGACAGAGGCATGAGATCAGGGCTTCGATGATCTCCCTCAGCATTCCGACACAGGCAGGAGTACTAGAGCGAGCCATACTAGTGAAGAGCTTCCTTGCTGAGCCTACACCAGCAGCGAGGCCTACCGCAGGGCGGCATGTAGCGGATTCTTCTGCAGCTGGCAATGGATGGATGTCACAGGGGTCCAAGCGGACCAGACCATCAGGCAGACGACCTCAGGACACTGGCTCAGAGGTGCGGGGCACACGGCGTAGAGCCAGTCTTACGAGGAGCAGAAAGTGCTATGCATGTGGTGGGCAGGGCCACATGGCTCGTGACTGCCTGACCCGCCATGTAGAGGAGCAGCAAACGGTTGAGTGACCACCCAGGTTGAGGCAGAGGTTAGACTTTGGCGGTCCGCAAGGAGCAGGCGGATGAGGTAGAGGAGCTGGTCGAGTAGCAGGTGGTGGGCGACACTTTGAGGCTCTACCACCACCACCACCAGGAGGTCAACCCCGACCACAGGGAGCTGGAGGACAGAGGCAGGCGCAGCTTCAGGCAGTGGATTCCTATGACCACGGCGCACCAGAGATGATTCGAGGTACTATCTGTGTCTACTCCACCCTTGCTTCCGTTCTTATAGACACGGGAGCGATTCATTCTTTCATTGCCGCTGCCCTTGTTCGGAGCTCAAAGATTTCGATGGAGCCGTTGGCTCGATCTTTACAGCTAGAGACTCCTACGGGAGCAGAATCGATGATTACACACTAGTGTCGGCAGTGTGAGCTTACTCTAGGAGGTGAGAGCTTCGGATTGGATCTTCTTGTAGTGGCGTCGAGGCCTTACGACGTCATCTTGGGCATGGATTGATTATATACAGTTCATGCTCAGATCAACTCTTTTAGGCGCAAGGTGTGATGTGTTTGCACCGATGGGAGCAGGTTCACCTTCACCAGCAAGAAGGGAGCCTTTGTAGAACAGGATGGACTCACACAGAGGAGAGAACATCCGATCACTCATCAGTTGGCTAGCCTCATCCTAGGAGCAGTTGATGTGTGGAGTTCGAGTTTTCCTATAGTTGTGGATCATTATGCGAACGTTTTTCCTGACGACGTTCCAGGACTACCTCCTTGCAGAGAGGTAGACTTCTACATTGACTGGTACCCCAGGACAGCTCCAATATCTACTCCAGCATATCGGATGTCTCCCGCTGAGCTTCAAGATCTATGGGTACAGCTGGAGGACTTGCAGGGCAAGGGATTCATCCGAACTAGTGTTTCACCCTGGGCTTCCCCGATTTTGTTCGCCAAAAAGGCGGACGGGAGCTTGCGACTGTGTGTCAATTACCGTCACCTGAACCAGGTGACCGTGAAGAACAATTATCCACTTATGAGGATCGATGACCTCTTCGATCAGCTCAAGGGAGAACGATGGTTCTCGAAGATAGACCTCAGGTTAGGTTATCATCAGCTCAGAGTTCGAGACGAGGATGTGGAGAAGACAGCTTTCAGATGTCGGTATGGCCACTACGAGTTCTTGGTTATGCCTTTTGGCGTAACCAATGCTCCAGTAGTGTTCATGAGTCTCATGAATGGGATCTTCTATCCTTATCTCGATCGATTTGTCATAGTCTTCATCGATGACATATTGATATACTCGACTACTGAGGAGGAGCATTCCTACCACTTGCGGGTTGTACTAGACACACTCCGAGAGCACCAGCTTTATGGTAAGCTCTCGAAGTGTCAGTTCTGGATACGTGAGGTCCACTTCTTGGGACACGTCATCTCTGAGGCGGGAGTTGCATTGGATCCTGCAATGATCGAGGCAGTGCTAGCTTAGGAACCACCCAGGAGCGTAACGGAGGTGCAGAGTTTCCTATGTTTGGCAGGGTACTACCAGAGATTTGTGCCAGACTTCTCCAGAGTTTCGGCACCACTTTTAGCTTTGTCGAAGAAGGGGAGACCCTTCATGTGGTCAGATAGATGTCAGCAGAGCTTCTAGGAGCTGAGACAGAGATTGACCAGTGCACCCATCTTGAGGCTACCAGAGGAGGGAGTAGGGTACGTAGTCTACTGTGATGCATCAGGGACCGGACTCGGGTGTGTCCTGATGTAGGAGCGAGTAGTTATTTCCTATGGATCATTACAGTTGAGGCAGCATGAGTAGAACTATGCTACCCATGACCTGGAATTAGCAGCAGTGGTCTTCGCTCTAAAGATGTGGCGGCACTATCTGATGGGCGAGCGCTTTACAGTCTTTTCTGACCACCAGAGTCTCAGGTACATCTTCTCGCAGAAGGACCTGAACCTGAGATAGCGGCAATGGATCGATTTCCTCCATGACTATGACTTTGAGATAGTCTATACTTATGTAAAGGGGAACGTAGTAGCCGATGCTCTCAGTAGGAGGACGGGCATTCAGCTACTTGGAGAGGCGACGGAGCAGCTAGCCACGTTGCAAATATCCTTTGTGGATAGAGATGGAGCAGCCTTTCTACAGTCACTCACAATCACACCTCCACTTCTCCAGCGGGTCAGGGAGGCACAGCTTGGGGACGTTGACTGTGAGACGTGGTGTGCACATATTTCCACAAGACAGACACCTGATAGATTCTTGATAGGAGGAGAGAACGTCGTCCTTTTCAGAGGACGTACCATGGTACCAGTTGCTTTAAAGGAGGAGGTGCTGAGAGAGTTTCACACTTCCCCTTTAGTGGTACATCCAGGAGTGGCAAAGATGTACCAGGATCCCAGATGATAGAACTGGTGGCCAGGTATGAAGAAGGTTGTGGTAGAGTTCGTTTCTCGATGCCTCACCTTCCAGCAGGTGGAGGTGGAGCACCAGGTACCAGCAGGCTTGGTACAGCCTTTGGAGGTCCCGGAGTGGAAGCGGGATGGGATATCTATGGATTTCATGACTGGACTTCCACGTACTTCCAGAGGTCACGACTCCATTTGGGTGATTGTTGACCGACTCACCAAGTCGGCCCACTTTTTACCCATCAGATAGCAGGGCTCAGTGGAGAGCTTGGGACGCCTCTACGTTCAGGAGATTGTACAGCTTCATGGTGTGCCATCATCTATTGTCTCCAATCGAGATGATTGCTTTACTTCCCAGATTTGGAAGGGGTTGTAGGAGGCATTCGGGACGCAGCTACGTCTGAGCACCACCTTTCACCCTCAGACGGATGGTCAGGCGGAGTGGACCATTCAGACTCTCGAGGAAATGCTCCGTGCATGTGTCCTCGACTTTAGTCGCGGCTGGGAGGATCACCTACCCTTGGTGGAGTTTGCGTACAACAACAGCTACCACTCCACCATCAGGATGGAACCATATGAGGCATTATATGGCTGACCTTGTAGGTCACCTCTGTGCTGGACAGACCCTGGGGAGTCAGCACTTGTGGGACCAGAGATGGTCTCGGCCACGACAGAGAAGGTCCAGGTCATCCATGAGAGGATGAGGACAGCTCAGAGCCGACAGAAGTCTTATACTGACAGGAGGCGGAGACCACTAGAGTTCAAGGATGGCGACAACGTTTTCTTTTGGGTCTCACCTCGACGTGCATTATGGGGATTTGGCTGGGGCGGAAAGTTATCTTCGCGCTTCATTAGACCATTCCAGGTTCTAAGTAGGATAGGTGAGGTGGCTTATCGCTTGGCTCTACCACATCAGTTGCACCGGTTGCATGACGTATTCCACGTATCTCAGCTGAGGAGATACGTACATGACACGACACATATCATCGACCATGGGGAGCTGGAAATTGATGACAGGGTGACTTTTGAGGAGGTCTCGGTGGAGATCAAGGATCGACATGAGTGGGTCCTATGTGGGTGGTCGATTCCTCTAGTGTGCATCAGGTGGCAGCACGGGAACCTCCAGGAGAGCACTTGGGAGCGGGAGGCTCAGATACGTGCTCAGTACCCTCATTTGTTCCCCTAGTTTGTGATGTATATTTACGGGGACGTAAAGATCTGAGGTGGTAGTAATGTAAAGACCCATAAATTTCAAGGAAAATTTTTTTTTATTAATTTCTTTGGGATTTTGTGAGTACGCAGTTTCTGATGGCACCTGATTCCGAGGCCCGATGTACCCGAAATCAATTTCTGAAGTTTAGCTCGGGTACATTCAGTGAACGAATAAGTGGGTTTTCCTAACTTTTGCATCGGTGCTCTGAATCGAAATCTGAGGGCACCGATGAAACCGTAGTGCCGATAATTTCTTAGAAAGACCTTTTTTGGAGTTGCGTTTTCTTGGGAAGAGTTGTTTAAAAAAATGTGGTTTAAGTGTTAATTAAATAAAGTTTTTTCACAACTTTATTTTTCTCTATGTGGAATAACTTTCATGTGAGGGAATATCATAACACCTCTTCTTAGGATATTAGTGATGTGGGGCCCACACGAGCCCCACCCCTTTAATTTCCTCTAACCCCTCTAACCCTCTTAATGTTGGCAAACCCCCATTTAATTTGTAACTCATCCTCTCTCCCCCATTAATTGCATGCCAACTCTCACATTAAATTAATTGATTTAAGTTATTCAATTTATTTAATTAAGAGTTTGAATTTTGAATTTTTGTAATTCATGGAATGGGTTAATAAAATAAGGATGAACCTTATTTTATTTGGGGGTTGGTTTTTTTGTGAGAGGATTGGGGGAAGAAAGCTCTAGTCTTGAAGAACTTCATCTTCCTCGTTGAAGAACGCGAAGAACGCCGTCACTGAAAGGAGAGATCGATGTGCCGTCTCTTCTCCTCTACATAGCCGTTGTGTGACACCTTTCCTGAAGAACAACGACGTGCCTTAAATCATTCTTCTTCTCGCGTCAAAGGAAGGGAGATGCCTATTCTTCCTCGGATGAACTCTGTCATCGCATACGGAGCTTCACCTCGCGATGTTGTTTTCTGCGACGATCATCGTTCGGCGTTTTCTTCGAGGTAGGGGTTTGTTTTTACGTTCGGAATTATTTTAGACGTTCATCGTTAAATAAGTATCTTCTTGCTATCAGTATAACGGGAGGAGGTCGGACCGCACAAACATGGCCAACCCTCCTCCCCTTTGTTGTTGTTTTTCATGGCTTGGAACGGAGGCGATGCGGTGTCATCGCACCGTGCGAAAAACAAAGGAACCGCGGCCAGTACGGGCCGCGGCGAAGGATCGTGGCGCCGTCGCACCGCGCCGTTGAGACCGAAAGAAGCCGCGGCAGGAGTTGGGCCACAGCGGAAGGGCGCGGCACCGTCGCGCCACGCCGGAGCATCATGGAGGGTCAGGGCCACGGAGGAGGGGCGTCGCGCCATCGCGACCTACTGGTCGGATAAGGGTCGCGGCCTAAGGTCGCGGTAGTGCTGAGGAGGGTGGCCGGAACCGCTGGCCGCCGGTGCTATAGGAGGGAGGACCAACAGGTCCCGCACGGCACAACCGGTCGGCCATTACGGCCGGCCGGATCTGGAATGTCCAGGGGGGAAACCCCCGGCGGCTGGCAAAGGGCGGGCCCCTCCACGTGGAGGGCCACCGTTTCAAAAGTAAAAGGGCCAGCACCCCCCCCCCCCCTTCCGCGTCCGCTCAGTGCGGACGCCCGCACGGGACCGGACCACCCGCGCAGAGCCGGGCCGCCCGCACCAGGCCGGATCCCTGCGACGGGGTTGGGCCGCGCCCAACCAGGCCGGACCTGGACCCGGGTCAGGTCGGACCGGGCCCAAACCCCCTATTTTGAGACAGATCTATTCAAATGCCCGTAACTTGGGCTACGGACCTCCGATCGATGCATCGTCAGTTGCGTAGAGATCCTTGGATCAAGACGATCGTTTCAGTATATTACACTCAAGGTTTCAGAGAACTTTGGGTACGGCCGGGTTGGTTCGAACACGAAACCAACCGGGCCCTCAGAGCGGAAACGTTTATAACTTGAGCTCCGGACGTCAGATTGACGTGTCGTCGACTTTGCTGTATTCCTCTTAGTGAGACGGTTATTTTAGCTTACTCCCCTAGAGGTTTGGACACAATTGGAGTATGGTCGGGTTGGTTTTGACTTAAAACCAACCGGGCCCTTGGGACGAAAAATCCAATAACTTTCAGACCGTGCATCTGATTGACGCGTCATCTGTTGCGTTGAGTTCCTTTTGACGAGAAGAAACTTTGGGACATATCAACTCTGGACTATGTGTTAGTTGATGTATCGACCCCCTTGGATCATGGAGCAGACCCTCTCGGAATCGAGCATGCTGTGTGCGGGAACCCTAGAGTTGGCTGCAACTGCGATGACGATGACGATTGTATTGGGATCCTCCTTCGGTTCGGCAGCGACCATGACCATACTGGAATCCTCCGTGGGTTTGATGGCGATGACTACTGTTCTTGTATCCTACATGGGTCTAGCAGTACTTGACTACTTTTCTTGTATCCTATGTGGGTCTGGCATTATTTGACTCTATACTTGTATCCTACATGGGTCCGGCAGAGTAGCTAGTCTTGTATCCTTTCTGGGTCCGCCAGCTTAGCTGGTCTTTTATCCTATGTGGGTCTAATAGCTTAAATGAATTAGTGGCTACATCTGATCATATCTATCTTCTTACGAAGAAGTATTCCTATGTGATCTGAGTCTTAACTTACAATCAATATCATCGATATGATTGTTGTGCTTTCCTGTGTAGATTGGGTTGTGCCTTCCTATGTGTATTGGGTTGTGAATTCCTATGTGGAATGGGTTATGTTTTCCTGTGTGGACTGGGTTGTACTTGGGCTCATGTGCTGGAGCCGAGCTGTAAATGATGACTTAGGTATATGTATGGGCATATACCTAAGTGGATTTGGTTGTTACTTCATGATTGTAACTTTCCTTTGTGGATTCTGGGAGACCTTTGGGGGTCTCGGGGTCCCTACTGAGTAGCGTATACTCACCCCTGCACGGGATATGCCCGCACTTCGTTGTGTTGGATGCAGAGGACGGACAACGCTGATCGAGGTGGGAGATCGTGGAGCTGGACGGTACCTGGAGGTGGATCACTAGACGGGACGTACTCGGAGCAGACGGCTGGAGCTGAGGAGCAGAGGGGACTATCTGTACCCACCCTTCAGGTGGGATTACCAGAGGACAGCTCGGAGTTGCTTCTTTACTTTTCTGCTGCTGTACTTTCTTTTCAGTTGTACTTTACTTTAGTTGGGTTTGTATTCTGGCTCATTTACTTTTCCAGCACTTACTTCTGTACTCAGTTTACTTATTGTTTACTTCTGCTTGCATACTCTGTGGTGTTTGTTTTCTTAAATAAAGGAAATGTCTTCCCTTATGTCGGGATTTACGCCTTTGGTGCTAGTCGTCAGCCCCTGACCTATGGAAGGCGGGCTTGGGGTAGTCACGGCACGGGTCCCGAGGAAGGGTCGTGACATAAATCACCTCCCAACATAGATTTCCTATCATCTATTGATCCGTCCCAATATGAATATGTATATCCCAAAATCTCTAGCTGATATTTATCATTATACATCAAAATAAAATTCCCAGTTCCCTTAATATACCCAATTATTATTTTCACTACGTACATGTGGCTTTCCTTTGGATTGCTTTGGTATCTCATTGCTTGGTATGTGGCGAAAATAATATCTGGTCTTTTTCTGTTAGGTATAGTAAACTTTCAATAATCTACCTATATTTTGTGATATTAACTGCCTTACTGTCATCATATTTTGATAATTCCATCTGGTTAGTAACTGGAGTCTTCATCTCCTTATAATTTTCCATTCCAAATCTTCTCAAAAGCTCCTTGTAATGTTTGGATTGAGAAATTAAATTGATATTCCTTCCTTGTGTCGCCTATAAACCAAGGGAAAAGGTAAGCTCGGAAAAAAAAAATTTCTGGGTTTTTTGAAAAAAAAAATTCCTAAAAGGGATAGGGTTTGCGGTATTTGTAAAAATGGGTCTGAGATGCGTGAACCTCGTTCACGCATCCCCGATCCTAGCAAGATGCGTGAACGGGGTTCACACATCTTCAATCCGAGCGAGATGCGTGAACCCCGTTCACGCATCATGCAGGAAGTTTTTTAATAGTTTTAAAAAAAATTATTTTTTGTTTTGTTTGGTTTATATATATATATATAACAAACAAAATTAGCAGAATTTATCCGCTATTTAAAATCCAACAGCACTGCCATTATAGCAGTCTGGATTCTAACAGAAACTCTCACCCAGGACTCCCTTTTATAAGAGGGCTTGCCCTGAAAATTATTCTGCATTTTCGATGTGGGATACAGGTTCTTCCAAACCTACACAGTACATTCTGCATTTCCGATGTGGGATTCTGTTTCAAGTACGTGACTTTCAAAGAGTATAAAATATAAACTATAAGACTAATATAAATGAAATTTTAAACAATGATTAAACATATAATAAATAGTTGAAAACAAAAAGAATTTCATAAAAAATGTTGATCAAAAATAAATTATAACCATTCAAAACCATCAAATTGAAACTTAAAAAAGTTTTACGTATTTCAAGTACGTGACTTTGAAAGACTATAAAATATAAACTATAACACTAATATAAATGAAATTTTAAACACTGATTAAACATATAAAAAGTAGTGGAAAAAAATAATTTCATAAAAAATGTTGATAAATAATAATTTATAAGCTTTCAAAGCCACCAACATGAAACTTAAATATGTTTCAAATACGTGCCTTTGAAAGACTATAAAATAAAAACTATAAGACAAATATGAATGAAACTTAAAACATGGATTAAATATATAAAAATAGTAAAAAATAAAAAATGATTTTGTAAAAAATGTTGATGAAAAATAATTTATGAGCTTTCAAAACCACCAACTTGAAACTTAAAAACATTTGAAATACGTTGCTTTGAAAACCTATAAAATAAAAACTATAAGACCAATTTAAAGGAAAATTAAAACATGGATTAAACATATAATAAATAGTTAATGATTAATTAGTTAATTAACAATATAATTATTAATTAGTTAATAATTAGTTAATTAGTAATATCATGATTAATTAGAGAACAATTAATTAGTTAATTTTTAATATAATTATTAATTACACAATAATTAATTAGTTAATTAGTAATATAATTATTAATTATACAATAATTAAGTATTTGGTAAGTAATATAATTATTAATTATATAATAATTCATTAGTTAATTAGTAAATTAGTAATATAATAAATAATTATAATTATTCATTACAATTATTAGTTATTAATTATTAAAAATTAATTATATAATAATAAATTAGTTAATTAGTAATATAATTATTAATTATATAATAATTAACTAATTAATTATTATATAATTAATTTTTAATAATTAATAAAATAGTTAATGAATAATTAGTTAATTAGTAATATAATTATTAATTATTTAATAATTAATTAATTAGTAATATCTTTATTAATTATATAATAATTAATTAGTTAATTTGTAATATGATTATTATTACATAATAATTAATTAGTTAATTAGTAATATAATAATTAATTATACAGTAATTAAGTATTTATTAAGTAATATAATTATTAATTATATAATAATTCATTAGTTAATTAGTAAATTAGTAATATAATACATAATTATAATTATTTATTACAATTATTAGTTTTTAATTATTAATTTTTAATTATATAATAATTAATTTGTTAATTAGAAAAATAATTATTAATTATATAATAAATAATTAGTTAATTAGTAATGTAATTATTAATTATAATTAGTAATATATTTATGAATTATAATTACTAATATAATTATTAATTATAATTAGTAATTATTAATTATATAATAATTAATTAGTTAATTAGTAATATAAGTATTAATTATACAATAATTAATTAATAATATATTTATTAATTATAATTATTAATTATTATATAATTAATAATTAGTATATAATTAATAATTAATATTTATAATTAATAATTATAAGTAATAATTATAATTAATAAATATATTATTAATTAATTATTGTATAATTAATACTTATATTACAAATTAACTAATTAATTATTATATAATTAATAATTACTAATTATAATTAATAATTATATTAGTAATTATAATTCATAATTATATTACTAATTATAATTAATAATTATATTACTAATTATAATTAATAATTATATTACTAATTAACTAATTCTTTATTACATAATTAATAATTAAATTACTAATTAACAAATTAATTATTATATAATTAATAATTAATAATTAAAAATTAAAAATTATAATGAATAATTATATTAAAAATTAACTAATTAATTATTATATGATTAATAATTAAAAATTGTACTTAGTAATTATATTAATAATTATAATTAATAATTACATTATTAATTAACTAATTAATTAGTATATAATTAATAATTAATATTATAATTATTAATTATAATTAATAATTATATTATTAATTAATTATTATATAATTAATACTTATATTACTAATTAACTAATTAATAATTAGTTAATTAATAATTAATAATTAATAATTAATAACTAATAATTATAATGAATAATTATAATAAATAATTATAATTGCTAATTATATTAAAAATTAATTATTTATTTATTTATTTATTTTAAATTAATAATTATATTACAGAATAACTAATTTATTATCATTTAATAAATTATATTACTAATTAACTCATTAATAAATAACTAATTAACTAATTATTAACTAATTAATAATTACTAATTAACTAATTAATAACTAATTAATAATTATATTACTAATTAACTAATTAATAAATAACTATTTATTATATGTTTAATCCATGTTTTAATTTTCATTTATATTGGTCTTATAGTTTTTATTTTATAGGTTTTCAAAGCCACGTACTTGAATCGTTTTTAAGTTTCAAGTTGGTGGTTTTGAAAGATTATAAATTATTTTTCATCTACATTTTCTACGAAATTCTTTTTATTTTCATCTATTTCTTATATGTTTAATTCATGTTTTAAGTTTCATTCAAATTGGTCTTATAGTTTTTATTTTATAGTCTTTCAAAGACACGTATTTAAAACATTTTTAAGTTTCAAGATGGAATCTTTGAAAGCTTGTAAATTATTATTCATCAACATTTTTTACAAAATTATTTTTATTTTCAACAATTTCTTATATGTTTAATCCATGTTTTATGTTTCATTTATATTGGTCATATATTTTGTATTTTATAATCTTTCAAAGTGACGTACTTGAAACAGAATCCCACATCGGAAATGCAGAATGTTCTGCGCAGGGAAGATAGCAGTTGAGTCCCACATCGAAAATGTAGAATGATTTCCAAGGCTAGCCCTCTTATAAAAGAGAGCCATGGGTGAGGGTGTCTGTCAGAATCCAGACTGCTGTAATGGCAGAACTGCTGGATATTAAATAGCAGATAAATTCTGCTGAAAATTTTTGTTTTCTTTATATATATATATATATATATAAACAAAACAAAACAAAGTAAAAAAAATACAAAAAATACAAAAAAATCTTTCTGTAGGATGCGTGAACGGGGTTCACGCATCTCAGACCCATTTTTAAAAATACCGCATGCCCTAACCCAATTTTAAAAATATATGAACCCTAACCCCTTTTCCCAAATTTTTTTTGCATAAAACCCATATTAAAAAATTATCCGGTAAGCTCACTAATCATTGAAATTTCAAACTCACTTTTCATGAATTCGTAAAATTGTCTTCACTGATCTTCGTCTGATCCTCTAAATATTATGTCATCGACATAAACTAGCACTATCATCCTTTGATTACTATTATTTTTTAAATATAGATTTTAATCAACTCCACCATTCTAAAATCCAATCTTCTTCATATACTGATCAAGCCTTGAGTACCATTCTCTTGGTGCTTTTTTTGTACCATAAAGTTATTTCTTCAATAGAAAAACTTTGTTCTCATCTTCATGAATGATAAAATCATATGGTTGTTCAATATAAACTTCTTCTTCTAGAACCCCATTCAAAAATGAAATTTTTATGACCATCTGAAAAACCTTGAACTTCCTTTTCACTACAATGTTTGAGAATAATCTAATTGTTTCCAGCCTTGAAACAAGTGCAAATGTCTCATCAAGATCAATAACCTCTATCTGGGAGTATCCTTTGTACACTAGTCATTATTTTTTTTGAATCACTGTTCCATATTTATTAATCTTGTTGTGAAAGAATCATTTAGTCATGATAACATTATTATTAGTTGGCCTCAAAAAAATCTCTCATCTCTAATTCTTCTCAATCTAATATATCTCTGCATTCATATATTGAACCCAGTTCTCATCTCCAAATGCATCGGTAAAACATTTCAGCTCTACCATAGATAAGAAAGATGTATACTATAATGACTTCATTATTCTTGTTTGAATAGGAACTATCTGATCACTGATGATATTTTTCCTATCAATTTTAGCTCAACTCTTTGGATTCTTTATAGATACAGACTTAATTTCTTCTTTATCATCTTTAGTATCTTCTTTTGAATCAATATATTCCACTTCTTCTCCCCTTGTGTTACTTGTCTTTTCATCGCTTTCATTTGCAAAGTGTTCACTGTGTTATGGAATATTCTCTTTATTTTCCACTATAGTGACATCATTTCTATCAACTACTTTTTCCATCCTCTTATTAAATAATTTATATGCTTTTATTTTTTTGAGTATCCAAAGAATATCCCCTCATCTCCACGTTATTCAAATTTCCTATGTTTTTCTTTATTGAGTATAAAAAACTTACTTCCAAAGATTTGAAAGCAATTCATTGTTGGATTCTTTCCATTCCACATCTCATATGGAGTCTTTCCTTCATTCGGACACAACAAATCATTTTTTGAAATGTAGAACTATGTCAAAACTACTTCCTTCCAAAATTTCTCTAGTAGGTCTTTTTCAATAATCATAGTTCTTTCTATGTTTTTGATGATCCAATTTATCCTCTCAACCAATCCATTATATTAGTTAGTTCCCACTAAATAAAATTTATTCCTTATCATGTGTTTCCCAAGACAGTATTCCACCCGAATGTTTGTGAATTTCGTACCATTATTAGTACAAATCTTCAAAATTTTCTGCCCAAGCTACCTTTCTGATTCCCTCCAATACTTTTTTAAGCAGTTGAACACATCAGACTTATGAGTAATGAAAAATATCCATTCCATTATACTATAATTTTCAATTAAAATAATGTAATATCTCTTCTTATAAATGGATCTTGGTGAGATAGGTCCAAAAACATCAACATGAATCAACTCAAGCACTCTTATTGACTTCTTTTCCTTAGCCTTGTATATTTTTCTTATGATTTTATCTTATTGACATGAATCGCACGTATGAGTAAAATTGCATGATAGCTTAGGGAGGTCTCTAGCTGAATCACACTTCATCAGATCTTCTAGGTATGGTTGGCATAGATGACCCAGTCGTTTATTCCACAACTTGTTCTCTTCCTCTCTAGAAAAAAATCACATATCTTCTTCTTCACTTACAAGGTAGAGATTTCCATTTGTCCTTTTTCCTATAGGACAAATTCACCATATCTTCCTTTGACGATACACTAATTATTAGTAAATATTATATAATACCATGAGTCACAGAGTTGAATGACACTAAGCAGACTGTGAGTGAGACCTTCTACTACTAAGACATCAGCACGTCTCATTTCTTTGCCCCCAAACCTATACTTTCCCAAGCCAGTTATCTTAGGCCTTCATCATTTCCAAATTTCACAACTCCTTATTTTTCGTACTTTATTCCTGTAATAAGATCCTTATTCCTTGTCATATGGGATGTGCAACCACTGTCAAGGATCTATTCACCATAACATTCTGATGCTTTAAGGTAAATTTCTATAACCACTACCTTCTCATATCTTTTATTTTTATCCATGATTTTGAATTCATACTTAGTATATAATGATGGCCTTTATATTCTTCAAAATATTATGGGCCAACCTCATCCTATAGAGCTGCAAATCGGTTTTGTGTTTTCATCTCACTTGTTGATTTCTTGATTTGCTGTTTGTGAGTACTTTGGTTCTGCTTTGGAAAATTCCTTTCAATGGTTGATGTACAATATCTAGACATGTGACCAAATCTTCCTCACCAAAAATATACCTAAAAAGATTATCTTTATTACCATTCTATATTTGGGTGACTCTACTCTTCTTGTTCCCTTCTATATCTTTTGGCTATGGAATTCACATTTTGTGAATGTCCCATATTTCCAGAGAAATAAAACCTTATGTGAGGTGGATTTGTATGTGTCACTTCTACACCACTGAATGTTCCTTGGGTCCTCTTAATCTTATGATTCTACTTCATACCCAAATCAATATTCAATATCATAGTGGGTGCTTGTGATATGACTTCAACCATGGTCACTTTCTATTTAAAATCAAGACCCATACATGCCTCATCATTCATATTGATCTATTTCTTTTGTTTTTCTAGACCTTTATGCTTCACTTCCAACTTTTACACCTTCTGAGTGATCCTCTTTGCTAATGTAACATTAGGAGTCAAGATTTTTTCTTGATCCTTAAATTTTTGACACATACCAAAAAATTCCTCTTCAAGTTCTTCAATACATTTTACTTACACCCATATAATGTTTGTAAAACTATCGATTTCACTTTTTTGTTCCTCAATTTTCAACTTGAACTCAACAGCCTTCTCTGAGCTCTCTGGTGTTAACGACTTAAGTTTTTAAATTTCTTTTATTAGTTCAGACTTATCTACTTCTTGCTACTGCATATAGAGTTTATAATCATGAACCAATTTGTTGACTTTATTCATTTTTTCTCTCTAAAAATCTATTTCCTCAAGTGATGATTCTAATTCAGCCTCCATATCTAATCTTCCTTAAATTTCTTCTTCATCATTTTCACTCTCTTCCCTTTTTTGGGTGTTGTCTATGACTGTCACCATAGCATTCTCTCCACGTTATTTTTATTTCTCTATCTCTTTAACCTCTTTAACCTCAGATTCATCTAAACTATTACATTTTTGTGAAAGAAGTTTCTTTTTCTTAAATAATTTTCTCTTGAAATGTTTCTTACCTTTCACATAGGCTAAAGGCTTCTTCATGGGGATTTAAACTTCATCCTCATCATCTTCTTGGAAATTTTTTGGTTACCTTGTTACAAGATGACCAACCTTTATACATCAAAAACATGTTAGTGGAAATTTCCCCTTGAACTTTCCTTTTACTCTTTGAATATTTGAGGAAAGGAATGACATTACCTCATCTATCTCTTCTTCTTACTGAGAATCTTCAATAATGAGATTCTCAATGGCCTTGAATGCCACCTCTTTAGATTTTCCATTTTCCACAACATCATTATCATCATTTCTCATTTCATATTCTATAAGGGTACTATGTAATTTATCCAGTGTTAACTCTTTCGGATCTTTATCTTCCAATGAAGGAACTTTTATATTGAACTGAGGTGGAAGTTTCCTCAAGATACACTTCACAATATTTTTGTCTTTAATGACTTCTCCAAGTCCTCACATGTCTTCCATTACAACATTTACCCTGTAAAATAATGAATCAATAGACTCATTTGAGTTTATTCTTAGATCTTCATATTTTTTCCAAAGAACTTGCAACTTTTCCTCTATGACCTTTGAATCTCCTTCATATATGTTCAATTGATTTTCCAACATGGAATGTGATGTTTTTCATGAAATCACCTTCATATAGATATAATTGGATAGGTCTCCTCCTAATGCATTAATTCCCTTAGTGTCATCATCCAATTACCTTATTTTGACTTCTGATAAAGCTTCACTATTGATTTTGACAGAGATACTATGCATCACTTCTATAAACACATCCATTACAAAATATCGAAAGCAGTGTTGCATCTAATTATTCCATAACTGAAAATTATTCCTCTCGAAGATCTAAATCCCTTTATGATTGTTGACCTCCATTGAGAGAGAATCACTGATATCAACCTTTCACTTTGATACCAATTGTTAGGTCCAGTAGTCTAGATACCGTGAGAGGGGGGAAAATTAAGGTATGAAAGATTATAACAACTACGCTTTCTGATATTTTTTTGTTGTTAGACAAAACTCACTTCTCTCTCCTTCCCATTAAAGAGTATGAACAATCCTTAAATCATGCATAGGACACAAGAATTTTACTTGGCTCACCCTCACTAGGCTACGTCCAAGGAGCATACACCGGAGATGTGTCGATGTACTAAATCCACTATAAGTACACTACTGTTTACAAGTTCAAATTGGACTCACTATCCCTCCTAGTTTACAACCAATCATAATTTGAAAGCTCACTAATCTCTCAACTGAAGTGCACTCACTGATTCTTTAGATGATCCATTCACAGTTTAAAGACTTGTAGCTTCTTTCACTATCACTAATGAATGCATCCTCCATTGTGTAGATTCTTTGTTGAAGTCCAATTTTCAACCACTGATAAATACCCCTTGGCTACTGAAGACTATTCAATATCCTTTGAAATACTTTTTCAAAGCTCAATGCTTCACAAAGCACCCTATTCTTCCAACCTCAAACAATCCTTCACAAAGTTACTACCTCTTCGCAAAGAAGAAACCTTCGTAGAGCTCACTGCTTTGTAAATAACACTACTTAATAGAGAACAAGACCTTTCATAGCTCAATCCTTCACAGAGCTCAGGCCTTTTCAGAGTTCAAGCCTTCATAGAGAGACTTCCTTCATGAAGCTCACGGAGCCGACACAAAACACCCCTTCTTCGCAAAGCTCTCAATACTTAGAGGCATTGACATTGGTCAATACTAGAATAGTCTTTTCACAAATATCAAACCTTTTTTTAAAATTTTGCTTCATAAATCACCCCTTAATTTGTGAAATCAAAACAACTACAGATTTTCTCTCTTAAGCTCATCTGAAATGAAGATGGGTGGCCTCTTATTTATAGGCATAGTCAAACGTGGAGCTCTGTTTCTTCTGGAGCAATTTACAAATCATTAAAAATTGTATTTATGGCACATATTCCCTTCACAAAGCACCACTGAAATTTTTCATTATCGCAATGCTCTCCATCAAACACTTTATGCCACTACTGTAATGCTCCCTCGCAATGCTCTTCACCTCTTCCATTCACAAATCTCTTCATAATTACAGAGCTCACCATCAAAATTCTTCATGTCTTTATGAAATCCACTTCATGAAGCCAATATTCATGATATTCATTCTTTTTCCATATTTTTATGAGATCTTCAAGGAAATACACTTCAAGTAAAACTCACCAAACTCCAAATTTTGGACTCCAAAAATTTGGAAAACACTGGAAAAAGATGCCACCTTGTATTTTTTTCTTTTATACCACCTCCAAATATTCTATTCCTTTGTCATGGTTCTTTGTCAACATTAATTTTTAACAAAATCTCTAGAACTCAACAATTCACCATGAAAACAAACTTTTTCAACAAGAACAACCAACCCAAAAAATACTGCAATGTTACCTTGAGGTATTGTTTCCCAACATAAAATATATTGAGTAGATTTGATGCCCATTTGTTTAGTAAATATATATTTTGAACCATTTTTTACATGAAATAATCACATATTGTTTCATGATCATTTTCTATATTTTTGATATACACTATAACTTTTAACATGGAAAAATTCTCCATGATCTGATGGTGAATGTAACCAATCCTTAAATTCCACAAGTTTTTTCCTCTTCAACTATTAGAAGATAGATGTTATCTTTATTATCCACCGTGTATAGGTTATCATTGGTCATCCATAATTTCATGATTTAGTTTACAAATTTTCCTTTAATGTTGAATTATATTTTATTGAATGAGACTTCGAGTCCTGAGTCGCATATTTATATCACACTCAAGAGATTGTGTCACAATCAATCCATATAGAGAACCTTTTTTTATTTAGTTCAGCTGCATACAAATATGTATTTCCACTTCCATTTATTTACAAGGCCCTGTCATTCCCAAAACATACTATTCCATAAACTCTTCCCAAAATATTATTTAGAAAATTTTTATTACCAATCATGTGGGATGAGAAAACACTATCAAGAATCTATGTTGTGATGTTATTTGTCACTTTGAGAAAAATTTCTATAAGATTATAATTCTCAATATTCCTCTTTTATTTCTATGATATTTATGGTAGAGTTGGGGAATAAAATATTGTTTCCCTCCTTTCTTCATTACATGACAGGTAATCATACTCATATTTATCCTCCAATTTTGATTATTTATTTTGTAATGATATTTTATTATCTTGAATTATATTCCATTGTTTTTTACTTCTATGGTATGAATCACCTATTCACTTTTCCCAAAAATTAATAGATTTGTGACCAATGATAAAATAATGAAAGTAATATTCATTAAAATAATTACTTATCTGATATTTTGGATATGATGTCATTATCCTTGTCTACTTACATGTGTTTTTCATTCAAATAATTTCTTGATTCATCATAATATGACATGGTGTGACTAAGGTATCCATAAAACTGACATTTTATAAGAGTAAATATCTTATCTATTTAATTCCTCTATGTGTCTCTAGGATTTTTAAAACCCTTATATTATTAGTTAACCCTTTCAGATTGAGAGTTTTTTCCAATACTTTGATCCCCTTTAATAGTATTAACCTTTTTTTCATAGCTATTTTTTAAGTGTTGATAGCAATATCACCAAAATTATGATTTCCCTTATCTTATTCCATCACAATTGAAACTTCTAATGTTTTATCCTTATATCCAATTCCACCTTACCTCCTAATCTGGTTCTTTTTCATCCAAATTTTTTTACACCTTTTAATCCTTTCTTGAATCCTTTTATTAGTTCACTATATGTGAACCTCCTAAAATGATGTTTCTTATTTGGATCACTTGATTTAATTGTTGTCTCTAATTTTTTTCTCGAAGAAACAATATCTTTTTCCAATGATTATAACTTCTTCATTAACTATTTTATACAATAATTAAGGTTATAAATCACCTTTTTATTTTATTATATCATTAATTTTATGTTCATAGATTCTTCTAAATTTACTTTATTGGTAAACTAATCATCCAACTCTTCTTGGAGATGATCAATCTATACATTGAACTTATCCACATATTAGGAGGATTCCTTTAGAAATACATTATTATTTTTGTTTGTATTTCTTGAAATATCAATATCTTTGATATTTCCATCAAGTTCCACCTTGAGATTAATTTATCCCTTTAGTTCATTTACTTTTTTTATTTAGGTTCTTTCTTTTCAATGGTAACCATCATAACATATTTAATATCATATTTGAATTCTATTTTAACTTCCTCCTAATATCTTTATTATAATTTTCTTCTTTTATCACAATGGTATTCCTCTAAAATTTCTTTCCAAATGAACTCCCAATTTTAGATACGAAGCTTCTTCAGGGATACTTTACAAATTCTACTTCACTTTCTTCACTACAAAATCTCCTTCAACACCTTATAATAATGTTCCCAATATTTCTACATCTAAATCATGTAAGTGGTATCTTTCCTTGAAATATTCCTTTTCCTATTTTGAATTTTTTATCCACCATTGATAAAATCTAATATTCCACATCTTCTCCATTTTTATCTTCATTAGTATCCATAATTTTCATTTAATTGAATTAAATTTCCTTACTAGTTTGGGTTGAAGTGGATTATAGTTCAGTTCACATTTCATAGGCCATAAGACTACTTAGAAGGTCATCTGAAGATATTTTGGTTAGGTCTCATTCTTCAAGAGGCAAAACATTTGGATTTTATTGGATAGTAAGTCATCGTAGAATCTTTTTGATGATGTCTATATCTTTTATTACTTCTCTAATTACTTAGATAGATCCAAAAACCTTTGTGATTAGATTAAATAAACTATCTTCATTTTCATTGGGATTCATTTTAAGATCATTGAATTTTTTGTTCAACACTTGTAGCTTTCTACCTTAACCATGTTATCCTCTTCATATATATTAGACCATTTTTAACACATGGAATTAACCCTAATGTAGCTCATCACTTTGATATAGATTTTATCTGACAGAGATGCAGTTAATATACTTAAATCCTCAGCATCTACATCCAATTTTTCTTTTAACAATTTCTTCTATAGAAATTTATGTCACACTACTAACCTAAAATCCATTTAAAGTAACAAACAACACTTCTATCACAAGAGAAAAGAAATTTGACTTCATCTTATTTTTTTAATATCTGATTATTTATCCCATCAAAGAGAAGAATTACTATGATATTAACAATCTTCTTCATGAGATCAGACTTTAGAAAATAGGTTCAACACTGAGAACCTTATCTTTGATACCACTTGTTTTACCTCAGGATAGGGGGCATGAATTAGGTTGTATCCTAAATTTAACTTTTTATTTTGGATATTTTCCCATGTTGGTAGGAACACATTAAACCTATTTTATTATAATGCACATTATCCTCATAAAAAATTCACAAGTAACACAGAACACAACCATTTTTACTTGGTTCACCACTATTTCTATTTTAAGGATCATATTTAGACATTGTTTTGATCATACTAGAATCCACCATACTTCACTGGGTAGTGATAATTACAATTGTGTTTCCATATTCACTCCATTTTAGGTTCAATTGAATTAAAATTATTTAATGATAGAACATTTCCTCCCATGGTTCACTACCATCGACTCATCATTGCATACTACTCCAATGGAAATATTCTTCAGTTTAATGACTATAAGGTTTCCTTCTTTTAATTAAAAGTGTGTTAAATTTTTTGAAACATTAAAGCCAGATTATAATGATCCAATATATTTATTTTTATTCAGAATATCTTCCAAAATCACCTCTTTAGTTTTCAATCAAATTTTTCATATATACAATCTGTATCGCATAACCCAAGAACATGACCCAATCACATGGTCTTGAGCACAAGTCCCCAAGTGAAATACCTTGGGAATTTAACACCTTAATGTTTTATGGTATGTAAAAATGATCATAATAACCTATAAACATGACCTTGGAAACAAATATATTTCATGATACTTTCTCCATATGAACCATGTTGTGTGACTTTGATCGCATATCCCTTCAAAATTTTTGTGATTTCATAACAAAGAAACGGTAACTTCTGCGCATAACCCTGATCACATAACTAATTCAAGGAAAAACATCCAAACACTCCCAACATCAGTAAATCCCTCAATATTCTGATCTTTTAGTTAATTATTTGAATATTGGGTATTTTTAGGTCTAAACCACCAACTTATCTTCTGAAAAAACACACTTGACCATCCATTCCACCACTATAAGGTAAAACATCTTTCCCGACTCCTCAACATTCATCCACAATACTCAAATCTTGTGTTTTGCATGAATCATGTCACAAGAACACTTATATCTTATGTAATAAATATATATCTCATGACTTAAGACAAATTATCCTCATGTGATTATTCACAAACTCCATTAAATCTAGTATATCTTTCTATATGTGATTCATCTAAATTTGGTCATGTGAATTATAAACATACATGCCCTACTTTATCCCTTATATCACATGTAATTAATCTAAGGCCTAATCACATTATGTTTCTAAACTTATTCACTCCATTTAAATACTTATGTTATCGCAAGATCCATTTGATCTTATGTGATCACATGATTCATATGAGCTTACGTGATCGTAAGAACCTTTAACACTTATACGATTTAACTTCCTTCCCTTTATATTTTATACCTAAAATTTTATAAAATGCTGTAAAAAATTTCATCGTCTCCCAAATTAATAAAATAATCATATAGTCTTCTTCCTCAAAGCATCATCCTCCTTATACAATAAACTCCAATATCACATTAGAACTAGATTGAGAACAAACACAACACAAGACCTCGATATTAGAGAACCTTGGTTCCAACAATATCTCTCTTTGGGTTTGTTAGAAATAAAAAGTTAAATTCACTTTTTAACACCCTTAAGATGACCATAGAATATATATTTCATCATTATAAGCCAATATGAGCAGTGATCAGTGTAGAAAACCTGAGTTTGAGAGAGAGATCCATGACATGATACATTCTAGAAACTCCCTATTGAAACTCCCCATGTCTCTAAGCTCAAATAAAATTCATTCCTTATACACACCAATTCCACATGGATTTGATCTCCCCTTAACTTCAACACCATATACACAACCTGGTTAAGATAGTTCTTAAAATCTTTAAATCCCACTCATTAAAATTTCAAAACAATAATCATTGAAGTTCACAAAAAAACAATCTCTTACTTTGACAATAAACCCAAAGAGATAGAACCTAACAACCATGAAAAAATAGTTAAAGTAATATAAACATTAGGGTGAGAGGATATTATGAACCTCATCAAGCTAAGGGGGTGGATGAGCATCGAGGTACAACTGATGCTTCTTGAACACTATAGTGGCCATGGTTTTTTTCATGATATCATTTTCCTTCCCATTTTATCCAACATGCTCTACTCTAAAAATTCCTTATTTGAACTTCTCTTTAATAAAAAGATATTGAACTTCAATATATTTAGTTCAAAAGTTTTGTACTATATTATTCATGATATCAATATCACTCTTGCAGAGATCTCAAATTCTGAGATCATTATCCTAGAAAATTCATGCACTAAATTTTATTTTCTTACACCAAATTTGATATCATCAACATAGATAACCACCATGAATTGTTATTCATGGGATGTTTTCATATAAATATTTTGATTTAATCCACCACTTTTAAATTTCATATTTCTTAAGTATGATTAAAGTCAACCATACCATGATTTTGGTTCTATATTTAAACCATACAAGTACTTCTTTAATCTTCACACTTTAGTTTCATCATTTACAATCAAAAAACCATTGTTTGTTCAATATAAACCCCCTCTTGAAGTATACCATTTAAGAATTATGTTTTACATTCATTTGATATATCTTTAATACTCTATGGATACTAATTTATAAGAAGATATGGATGGACTCAAGTCGATCCACTGGAGAAATTTTTTTATCAATATCGACACCTTTGATTTGTGCATAGCCTTTACACACAAGATGTGCCTTATTTTGAATCACATTTAAATTATCATCATAATTATTATTAAAGATTAATTTATTTATAATCATATTATGATGTTTTGGATTCTTCACAAGCTGCTAAGTTTGGTTTTTATCAATATTATCCAATTATTTATTCATGAATTTAATCCATGACTCATCTTTTTTTGGTTCTTCAAATGAGGTTGGCTCCACCGTGGACAGAAAAGTATCATGATTTGTACTATTTATCCTTCTTGTTTAAGTTGGATAAAATTTATCACCAATAATATTAGATGGATCAATATCTAATCTTTTATTTCTTATTTTCAATACGGGATTACTTTCTTCAATAACAATTTCCTCTTATGATTCAACTTCTGAATCTTCATAATTTGGGGACTTTTAAACATTTGGTGTATCATCCACTATATCAATATTTGTACCAATATCATGTTATGATTCTTATTATTCTTCACCAAACACATTATATGTATTATTAAAAAAATTATCCACAATTATATCGACATAATTTCTCTCTAAATTTTTCTAAACCTATTTTTTTATCATTTATAGGCCTTATTTTTTATTGAGAATACAATAAATAATCCTTCATCATCTACACCTCTATAATTTATTTGATTTGCTTTTTTGTTTTGTATGTATCATTAGATTCTAAAAACATGAAAGTGATTTAGTTAAGGATTACTCCCATTTCGTAGTTCTTGGGGTGTTTTATCTTCTCCTAGACTCAACACTACCTAGTTTTTATCTTACACAGTAACTTGTACAGTCTCTTTCCAGTAGTGATGAGAAACTCCACTCTTAATCAGTATAGTTTTGACCATGTTGTTACCCTATCAATTTATTTTTTCAAAAAACCCATTTCTTTTTATGGTTATAAATGATGATACCTCATGTTAAATTTCATGTTTCTCAAGATAGTTCTCAAACTCAATGGATGTCTACTTTGTTCCATTTTCAGAACACCAAATTTTAATAGTACACCCAGTCTCATTTTCAACTCTTCTTAGATATCTCTTTCACATACCATGAACTCTCACTTTGTTTTCATGAAAATTACACATGAAATTATATTATTTTCATCATTCAATATAATGAAATATATTTCTCCATATGTTTTAGATATGTTCATTGGACCTCAAAAATCAGTGTGAATCAGATTGAGAAGATTTAATGCCAATTTTTTCATTATTCTATATTGATTTCAGAACTTTTTTCCTGTATGAAATTACTACATGTTTTTTCATGATCATGTTTTAGATTTTGGATATACACTGCTGATTTTATCCTGGATGAGTTCTCTATGATTTTTTGGTGAATGTGACCGAGCCTCTAATGCTACAAATTGTTTTCCACCTAAACTATTAGAAGATAGATTTTCAATTTTTGGTCCAAATAGTAAAGATTACCATTGGTCCTCAATTATTTCATGAGAGAGTTGTCAACTTTTTTTTTGATAATTCATCCTTTCTGATTGAATGAGTCGCATAGTTGACTCAAACTCAATAGATTGTTTTGCAATCCATCCACATAGTGAAATTATATTCTCTATAGTTTATATCTACCCGTTTATGTATTTCCACTAACTTTGATTTTCAAGGCCCCATTATTCCCAAAATGAATTGTTACATTAACTCTTCCCATCACATTATTCAAAAAAATTATTGTTACTGGTTATCTGGGATTAGCTCCCACTGTCAAGAATCCAAGTTGTGTTTTTATTTCTTACTTTAAGAAACATTTTTAAAATGTTAGCATTCCCAATATTACTCTTTTCTTTACATGAGATTTTTTGATTAATAGGAGCATAAAATGTAATTTTCCTCCTTTATTAAAAATAGGATTTGTAATCATACTCATATTTATCCTCCAATAGTTATTATCTATTATTATATGTGATTTTATTATATTGAATTGAATTCCTTTATTTTTAATGTATATGATATAAATCACCTCTTCTATTTTCCCCACAATCAATATCTTTATTCCCAAAGTTAGAATAATGAAATCAATATCCATGGAAATAATTAATTTTTATGATATAGTGGATATGGTCTTATTCTCCTTTGTTTACTTCCAGGTGTTTCTCCATTCAAATAGCTCTGTGATTCATCACAATAGGACGTGGTGTGACCAAGGTAGTCCTAAAATTTATATTTCATTAGAGTAAATATCTTCACTCATTCACTCCTCCATATATTTCTAGAATTTGTAAAACTCTTCTATTATTGGTTAACCATTAATATTGAGAGGTGTTTCCAATCCTATGATTTACTTTACCTGTAGAAACTTTTTCCACACATGTTTTATTTTAGTGTTGAAAGAAAAATCACCAACCTTCTATTTCCCATTTTCTTATTTCATCATAGTTGCAATATTTAATGACTTATCCTCATATCCAATTCCATATTTACCTACTAATCGTGGTCTTTTTTTATCCAAAATTTTGTTGACGGATTTTAATCCTCTCTTGAATCTTTTAATTAGTTCACCATATGTGAACCTCCTAAAGTGAAGTTTCTTCCATGGATCACTTGATTTAATTTTTATCTCTAATTTATTCATCATATAAACAATCTATTCTTCCAATTATTCTACCTTCTTCATTCTCTATTTTATGAAAATATTTAGGTTATTAGTCACCTTAGTCTATTATTATATCTTCAGTTTGAAGTTTACAACTTCTTCTAAATTTACTCGACTTTACACATGATCATCCAAATCTTCTTACAATCATTCAATATCTTATTTGATTTGGTCTACATATTTGGATGATTCCTTTATCAATCTATTAATATTTATATTTTTTTATCTGGATATTAAGCTCCTCAAGACTACCTTTAAGTTACACCTTGAGATTAACTGCTCCATCTTTTTCATTAACATTTTTTTATCCAGGTTATTTATTCTCAACAATATCCATTATAGAATATTTAATATCATATTTAAAATATTTTTTAACTTCCTCTATATATTCTTTATTATCATTCTATTCTTTACTCACATGGATATTCCTTTGAAATTTATTTCCAAATTAACTCCTATATTTTTATTAGAAAATGTTCACAAATTTAATACAATTTTTTCTTTATTTTATTCTCCATAAAATCTCTTGGGGTATCAATAAATCCCTAGATATAAAGATTCTTTGGATAATCAATGTAGTTGAAACAATGAAACAAAGATGATGGTCTAATTTGTGGCTTGAATGTGATTCCACTACTGTGGTGTAGGAAATCAGAAATGAAACTATTCATCAATAATGGAATCTCACTATTCGATGGATAAATTGCATGGAATCAATTTCATTAATAAATTTTATCATAAATCATGAATTCTTTGAAGTATCCTATTTGGTGTATGGACTTAAAAAAAAGGGAAGTGTCCAATGGGTTGACCTGGATCAATGAAGTTACAGATGATATTTTTTTTGGAAACATGATTATTGTAAAAAATCCACATTTTAGACTTCTATAACCTTATTTTTACTCAATAAAGTAGTCTTATCCTTTTGGAAAAGTTCTCAATCCAATAAAAAAATATCCTCAGGAACCATTCAACAATTTTCCTAACTTTTCCACATAGAAATAATGTAAATGGTACCTTACCTTCAAATATGTCTTTTCCTATTGAATTTTTTAGCCTCCATTAATATAAGATCATCTTCCACATATTCTCCATTTTAATCTTCATTGATGTCCATATTCTCTATTTCCTTGACTAAATTTCATTACTGGTTTGGGTTTAAGTGGATTCTAGTTTAATTCACATTTAATAATCCACAAGACTACATAGAACTTCATCTAGAGATATTTTGTTCAAGTCCCTTTCTTCAATATTCAAATGAAATGAAAATTAATTTTAACCTGAAGTAGTCCTTACATGGCTCGAAGGGTATTCTCAATCCCCATGGGCTGGAGACAAGCACGTGGGATTCAGGAACTACCTTTGGGAATAATTTTTACAAGAAAGAATATAAAAAATATAACATGAATAAAAAGTATATGGGTATTCCAATACAAGACCACAACCAAATAGGGTCAAAATTAAGACAAACAGAAGTCCAAAAAACAAAAATCCAAACCAATGTATAAGTTTAGAAAAAACCCAACTCCATGTAACATATACTCACCATCAGACTCCCATACCCTACTAATGAACTAACATGTTTCCACCCCGCAATGTCTTTCCTTTACCCGCATTAGATAGAACAAGATCAATATACATCTAAAGGTGTATGAAGGGTGTCATAAAAACAAGCCCAATAGGATCCCACCAAGTGTTTCACAAGAATATTTTATAATATAACCCAATTATTCTCAGGTAAACAAATATAAGTCATCAGATACAATTTTACATAGTTAAATATAAAACATGGAAAAAACCCCTTTTCAAAACTTATAAAACATACCAATAACTTAGTTTAAAAATAATTCCCATAAACATTATAAACACACATTTCAATTTAATAAATATTGAGGACTATCCCTTGGGTCACATTAGTTTCAGTTTAGTGAGGATCTTCATACAATTTATGTGATTGGTAGGCCACCTGGTGTGCACATTACCCTAGAAGAACATGCCTAGGGGTAAGAGTTCACTCTCTATAGTGGCTCTCTACTAAAAATTAGGCCACCTGGTGTACAAAATTACCCTAGAAAAATAGTTATACGGGGTAAGAGTTCTTACCCAACAATGTCTCCATACCACATCATTGATCATAGTTGGTTTTACCATATTAAAATCAATCAAAGGAAATTTAATATTTGAAACCACACAAAATATGATTTAAAACCATTTTTTTAACAACTCCAAGGGAGAAATACAATTTCATAAACATTACCAAACTACCATATTAAAAGAATCATGCCTTTAAACCCATTCAAAAATCCATTTTCAATATAAATCCATAAACCATGTTTTCCAACTATTTTATAAACTAATTTTAAAGAGCAGGTAAACACGGTTTGTATAAAAAATACAATTCATGAAACCACCTACCTCGAAACACTTATAATTCTAACACTTGTATGGGATCCACAATCCAAAAATAATTGAGGGTTAAAGAATACAAGTAATAACCCTAATAAATTTAACACAAATCTTCAATTCATAAATTCTAGAACATGGGAGAGAGATAAATCACTTTTCACGATGATTCCTGAAGAACATACAATGATCAATAAAGATCCCAACAATAAATCCCAATTACACAATGAATCTATAAGAAATAAAATCATATCATGTAGAAACCCTTATACCTAGCATCAAAATCCCTAATCTAAGGTTTCATTCTAGAAGAAAAGATCATATTTATAATAATGAAAAAGAATTACCACTTACCTTAAAATTCCTGGATTTCTCACTCTTAGAACTAATCGATTTACATTATGGAAGGAAAGGATCCAAAATCTCCATGTGGATTATCCTAGGTTAAGAGCCTAATTTTCCAAAAGAATAATTAGTTTTAATGGATTTGTTTCAAGTATTAAAAATAAGATTCAGGTTATTTAATTATTATTGCAAGGTTCGGTTGTAGGGTTTGGAAAACTGTGAGCCAACCGTGCACCCTTTTTTGGGATATTGTAGGATCTTCACATCTTGGATGCACATTTTGATAAACCGTGTTCCAACCAAGTGAAACACCACTATCCCATACCACACAATTTTAAGAGAATGTCTCATAGTTTTGACTAACTATGCACCTAACCATGAACTCTCATTTGGGACTCCAACAAAAGTTTCACATTTTCCTAGGAAAACCAACATAGTTTTCTGTAACCATGTTCTAACCAATAATTGGCCCAAAAACTCTAAAAACTCCCCAAAATCACCCAAAAATACATGAGAAAATCCCCAAATTAAATATGGTCAAAATAAATGGATGTAAGTGTTGTATATAGTGTCCTAGAACAAACTGGTTTGTACTTTTGATTACTGAATATATTCAAAGAAGTTAATATTAAATATATATTATCACATATTTATCATTATTCTATATTAATTTAATATGATAAGGTCTTAGGGTATCTGTCACATCAAAATATGTCATGGAAGTTCCCTGTTATGATGAGAACCTAGAGGTGCTATGGAAATATCTCTTAAATAATTTTCTTATAGTAAGCATGATGAACTGTGAAAAGGAACATAACTTTTAGATTTTCATGTGTGAGTGCTCATAATAGGATGAGTCTTTATATCATGAATTTTTTACTTGGTGATCTCCAATATTGGAGAATGTGAGGATAGACCCGCCAATATAAATTCCAAAAATTTACATTTCATCATATTTTCCTATATACGAGCATGTGTAATGGTCCTTAAACTTTAAGATTATTATTAATGCATGTCATGACTCACATAATTAGATGAATTGATGAAACCCATGATGCACTATGTTCACACTAAATAGGATACATTGGATATATCATGATCGGTATGTTATTAATAAATAATTAGAGGAATGATTTATTTATTCCATTTATGGAAGGTCATATCAAAACCCTTTGATTATAATGGAGCCATATAAATAAATTTCATGTCTCTGGTGATATAGACATATTCATTCCGAATAATAATAGAAATATATATCATGAATTATGGTTAATGACACAAGTATAAAACCTTATTAATGATATATCAATATAAAGGGATTATATTACACACTCCATGCTCGTATATAGTTATAGACATTATGACATTAAAATCTTCCTCTTGGATTCCTTGTCCTGTTGCTATACAGTAATATTGGGCTTTAGGAAATCTCACCTAATGTCAATGAGTAATAATCCTAGATGTTAAAACACTAATTGTTTCTTTTGATCTCAATTAAATTCTATTTGAATTTTATTATTGGAATAAATATTATTCTCAAGTATAAGGAATAATTTTATTCTATATTTATTGATTGCATTTATTAAATAAATATTTATTTATAAGTTAATTATTTAATTATGAAAATATATAATTTTTATTTATATATTTATTAAATGAATAATTATTTAGTTAAATAATTATTCTAGTATTTTATAAATTAAATGGAGGAATAGTGGACTAAGATGATGTTGGATGATAAATATTAATTAGCAAGATGATAAAATAATATGTATCATTTCACCAGTAAGCACATGTTGGGTGAAAAGAATATTAAAACTATTATTACTTGGCACGGGGTCATTTAAGGGTTTAATATATTATTAAGGAAATGTGTGAAATTATATAATATTTAACCCTAACCCATAACCATATAAATACATTATTATTTATATTGTTATAGGGTAATCAAAAATTTGAGAATTATTGTGTATGACAAAATCTAGAGCTCTCGCTCTATCATGGATGAAGAATTCTCTAGTGTTTCTTCTCTCAAGAGTGGGAAATTCTACTCCCACCTCCATATTATAAAGAACGATAGTAAAAGGATGATTCTTCAATCTTGAATGAATCATCACAACAATCAATTTGAACACCACAAAATGATCGATCTACCATGCTAACACTCAGGAATCCATCAATGTTGTTCAGATATCAAAAGAGAACATGTGGGTCACCACTAGGGGTATTATACATTTAGATCCTAAAATCACAATGATGGTATAATGAAAGGATTTTAGATGATCAATATCTATATCAAAGACAGATATCATGATTGAGGTAAGCTTTCTTCCTATCAAATTAAATTAATTATAAATTTAACATAAAATATCCTCTTGGTTCTAGCATGTTTATCAAGTTTCATTGGAAAATTTTCATTGGTCATGGATCCCATGTCATATACATCATGGAATATCCATTGAATCTAAAAAAATGATTGAGTCCTAGCCTCAATAAGAACTTTCAGTATTCCTAAAACCTGTAAGTGGTATTAGAGTGGTCACATTCAAATTTATAATTATTTATTTTCTTTTCCATCATTACACATTTAAAAGTTATATTTCATTTCAATTATTAATTAATTATTAATCCATCATAATGATAACTTATTCATACTCTTAATTTATCACTCATATTACCAAGATTAATTAATAATTAAAGAATAACGCATTCTAATAACCCTTCTAGAGGTTCCAAGAACTCTTTCCAGATAACACAGGGTTACACAGTGTGTACTCCATTACGACACGTCATGTATCCTTGTTCATTATACCAGGAAACCCATGTGATTTTGGATCATCGTTTAATTAATATATAATACATGAATTAAATACACCATGTGTTGACCATCCAGTTTGTCACACGGTTTTTCCAAACTGCACACCATGTAGTCCATGTTTTCATGAAAGAAAACACAGGGTCAAGATGAGTCATGTAATTAATACACCTCATGTATTTAATACATGGAGCATATATCCTATCAACTGTGTAACTCGAAGTAAACATTTTTTATCCTTCCTATTTTTTATTTAGCTCATTAATTCCTATATGAAGTATATAATGAGTCCCTACTCATGTACTTCGTACATCTGGTAAAGTAATGTACACATCACGTGGCCAGCCTGCACACACCGTGTACTTTACCTATTTACATAGAAATATTAAATTTAATTAATTACTCCATTAAATCTCACCGACCTGAGTTTCTTGAGTCATTTAATTGATAGTACACACCTGTCATTATCTTTTATATTATATTACATGCTTAATTTATTTCTTTTAATAATTGAAACTACAAGTCATGTATGGTCGTTTCAACATAAAGACTCAATATGCATTAAATTTTCTAGACAACGTAATTTTGATGTGTTCCATGGGTCATTAATTTGATAGTAAACATCATGAAATTTCAACACATTCTATGTATGCAATATATCGTGTGAGTGCATTGTATACAAAAAGGACCATACTGATTAGTTCAAATAGGTACTCTTCGATTTTCTTCCAAGTACAGAGTTGTGTACTGTTTTATTAAATTTTTAATAAAATTAAATTATTTATTTTATTTAAAATCATAGAGGGTGGGAATATTTAGGATTATTGGATATAATAAGATAAAATTAATTAATTGATTAATATGATAATTAATTGGATTAATTTGTATATGTTTTATCTTATTGAAAAATGAATTGTAATGAAATTTTTCTAGTTGTTTTAAATGTTTAGTCATTATGTGTGTATGACTAATCATGAGATTTGAAAAAAACTATATATGTGTTGGTTTTATTTAATTTAATTTTATTTAATGGGTTTACATTTATTTATTATTAAATTAAATTTTATGGACAATGTTTTATCTCTCCCTCCTTTATTATGTAGGGTATGTGTGTCCAATGTTGTTTTATGTGATTCCCCTTAACCAAACCTTTAGTTCTTCTCACATGTGTGTAAGTTATGAAAAATAATTAATAAAAGAAGTATCTGAAGGTGCATGGAGTTGGTTCATGGTAAAGCCAAGGTGGAGGTGGTTCAAGATGGAATCAAAAAGAAACCAACATGGGCGATACATGGATGGGTGTAATGTTAAAACTCATACAAATACCGAGACATAGAGTTTTACCCTAGGATCATAGGTTGATTTTTTGCATTCTCAATAAATAAACCATTATATAATCTCATGATCGAATAATTTATTTATATATTTTATTTCTTCCATATGAAAGATTTGTTTTATGGATGTAAGACCATGATCTCATAAATAAATAGACTAATATGAAAAGATGGAATTAAGATAAAGGTATTATGCATAAATGTTTTATCAGGGCATGTTTTATTCCTAAAGTAAAATCCACTTGATATTAATGATACATGTAAATGATAAAACAGTAAAATTTTATGCATAATAAGTAAAATATCTCAATTAAAGATTAAGTCAGAATAAGTATTCCATTACTTAAATAATAATGAAATCATATAAATAAGTGTACGTTCAAACCTTGTTCGAAAACTTAACTTTATTAGGGATTTATTATGAAATTTTTGGGTTTGATGAACCATTTTACATCAACAGAAGTATCCCTTTCTAGAATTGATGTAACTTGGAGGCTTTTTTTGAGAAAATCTAAGTGAGTTTTTCTAGATTGGGGTGTCCACTCAACAAATCAAGGATCTACAAACCCATATTTATAAAATACTTTCCTACATAAACACCTTCTAGTAATTTATCAATCCCTTTATTAGGATATGATAATTTGAATGTGGATCCTTGACACTAGAATATTCATGAAACTGGAAATTCTGAGTCCAATGTTCAGGGATGTTGGTAATTTATAAAATAATGGGAGACATCTAATTAAATTTATTTCATCTCCCTTTTATTAATCAAATAAAGTACTAATAATTTTCTATAAATTATTATAGAATCATATACAAATTTCAACAACCACAACATTATCAATGAAAACTATTCCTAGATAAATACAATATCCTTATCAGTGCAAACTTCTAGGAATGGTACAGGTTCATTCACATCATACTATGCCAAGAACAAAATTTATATTTCCTAGAGTCCCTAGTTCCTGATATTACCATTGTTGAGGAGATTGAGTAAGAGTTAATTGTCTATGATAAATAATTATATGATGTTTCATGACCCCCTACCCTAAAAAGTAACCCTCATGGGACATCAATAAGAGAAGGGATATAATAATACCTGAATCCCACCTCTAATAGGCCACGGGTTGAAAAGAAGCACTAAGGGTATATCAGACACAGAAATGGGAGGAATTTACCTATAATATTTGAGTAACAAGAGATCAGATAGAAACACCCAATAACTATTACTCATAATAAAATTAAATAGATGTCTCAATACATGAATTTAATTTCATATTACTAAAAAATTATAAAGGAAATTACATATACCGACATGGAAAATCCTATGAGTGTCCTCGAAGCCCAAACATCTCCTTAATAACTCCATGAGATAGTAATGTTGAGCCCAATCACCAACCATCTCCTAAAGTCAAGAAAAATAGTTTATATATATATAGGTTGATCATAACATGTATACTTAGTAAGATTCTATTTAGATCCTCTCGTGTAAAAGATAAATAAAGAATACTAAATCCTAGTGAATAAACATGTTAATTTAACTCATCACCTAAGATGGTATTCTAAGTTCCCAAATTTACCATGGATATATCACCAAGTATCAGATAAAAGCATAATATAATATCCAACATAATATCAAAGAAGGTTCCTCTCTATAATTTCCCTACTAGTTTGCTGCTCTTACCCAACATATCAAGTCCTGGCCCATATCTCTATAAAATTAAACCATTATGATGACACCTGGGTTGATGTATCATATCATGCACCTTATGTATCACAATATGTCTTCATCACATACCATGAACCTCATAAATCAAATCATATAATCATCCAGTAACACATCTAATCAAGTAGTTTTTAGGAGCCACCATATTCGGTGTATTGTGTATAATACCACAAGACATCACAGGCCATACATGACATACCTATAATAATACTTATGATACAATATATAAAGATAAATGTGTGTGAAATAAACTCAATCCATTATATCCATATACACACATATATGGGAAAGGTAACCACTTGGTTGCACCCAAATTTACCCTACAGGTATAAGTGGTCGATGTAGTATATATAGGGGTCGAATCCACAGGGACCGAAGAAGTAACCTTGAGACACTATGATTTGTTGGAGTATGGGTTGTGAAGCAGACAACTTGGGTTTTAATTGATTTGATAACTAAATATTTAATTTAAAGAATAATTAAAAAAGACAAATTTACTTGATCTAAAACTATTAATTAATATGGGTTGATCCTTGGTTGTTGCTTGGGGTGGATTGGATGCATTTGTTTCTTAGAAGGTTTGAGATCACTAATTCAAGATGAATCCATAAAACAGGATAATTCCATAATCTCATTCACAAATTTAGTTCTTATAAAATTACAAGGCTAATCACCAATGCACTTATAGTATCAATTTCATGATCACTCCAAGGAATTGGATCATATTAGCACTTGGAATGTGTCGTCGTTAAACTTGGCAAAGAAGAATAAGAACATAACTCATTGAATGGAAATATTAAAATAACAAACAGATTTAAAAATTAAAGTACATGAAATAATATCCAATCCATCTCATGCAACTCTCTAGGACCAAACAATAACTTTTTAGCCCTCCATCAATGTTATTCTATCAATGGAAGCGAGAACTCAACTTAAAGAAGTGGGATTGAAGAAGAAAAACATTAATAAAAATGAACACTCCACCGTTGTGTGAGAAAATTATAAGTGTTGGTGTGAATAAATTCACACCTTGATTCAACGGTATCAACGTGTGAAGAAAAGGAAAATAGAAAGTGAAGAAGAAGAAAACATTTTATTAAGATATTTAACGTGAAAGAAAAACTTACATTAGGGAAATTGACAATGCGATTACAAAACGAAAGCAGGAAATTACAATTGAAAAAAAATAAAAAACTTCAATCGAAAGGAAAATATTAGATGATAATACCCTTAACCACCAGCTCCTTATATAGGCATATTAGAGCCTTAGAGACACCCCACAAAAATAAATTCCATCACCATTAATTAGGAGAGTTAAAAGGAGGGTGAGAAAATCAAGGTAATTTGACGTTTTGAAGTTGACCCAGAAAACTGTTCAGATTCATCCTCCTTTAGGACTAAAAATGATGTTTATAGACTTTGGAACACATTATTATTAAGATAATGACAATGAATATTAGCCGCTTTCAATGGCTAATCACACACCCCAAATTGATTTTTATTAGTTCCAAGAAAAATATATTACAAATATAAAATTAGAATTCTCTTTTCCAAAAACATTTTAATACACATTGCTCACCCAAAAATCTCATACCAAAAAAATTATGAAACCCATCAAAATAATTTAAAAAAAGCTAGTTCCATAAGCATATCCCAAGCCCAAGCCTATTATTTTATTCAAATTCATCGCCACATTTCATACAATTTCAATTAAGCATGATAAAGTGTTGTTCATCACAAAAGACATGGGGCTCATTTTATTATTCAAGGGGAAAAAATGGAAGCACTGGGTGGAAATCACATTAAATCTTAAGATGAGTATCCAAAAATTTTTATTTGATTTTTTTTTTTTGATTTTTTAAACCACAATAGATATGAAGAGACTAACTCTGGGCAAGACAACTATGGAGTCATGATCCCCAAGTGTTGGACACCATGCATATTATCAATTCCATGATCTACAATAGAGATATAATGCTTAACTTTGGGAAATACAACTATGGAGTCACGATCCCCAAGTGTCGGACACCACGCATTTGGACAAAACATTGCTCTATGTGGTCATTATTTTTTTCAATTTTTTTTTTGATACTCAAATTAAACTAAAAGTGACCCCAGAACCCTATTCTATAATGAAAGGGACACAAGAACTCAAATTTACACCCAAGATCCAATAGACGTGCATTGTGGCATTTTGATTAAGAGGATGAAAATGTAAACTTTGAAAAATCACATCGTACAACCGCACTTCCCAAAAACTATGCTCATGAACTTATAACTTGCATTAAAATCAGAATCAAGGCATGAAAAATTATTCAATATCCAGTTTCATAGTTTTCAATGTGTGTTATCATGTCCAAGTTTAATGGAATTTTTCCTTCCATGCATGTTCTTATTCACAGAAAAATCTTTTTTTTATTTCATCTCCCACCAACATAGAATAACATTGTCCTTAGTGTTTAAAGATAACTTAAAAGAAGGTATGGGAGAGGTTTTCAAAGATGAAATTGAAAAATGAGAATCATGGAATGAAGTCACCTGGCAGTTGATGATGAAAGCATGTGTCACAGTCTCCCTTTAATCCTGGGTTCGAGTCTCAGCGGCTTGGACGGTTGTGACGGGATTTTCCACATGACCTATGATGTGTCCTTTAATTTTTTTTATTATATATATATATATATATTATTTAACTAAAAAATATAAAAATAAAATAAATTGATGATACATTGTCTTCTTTTTAATTTTCTGGGTAAGTTATTACTCAGAGATCACTCCACGTGACACGGATGAATATGGCGCTCCCATTTCATACCCATCCTTACTCATAAAAGAATAATAATTCAACAATCTATGGTAATTTATTATATGAAAAATAAAAAAAATATGATTCATAAAGAATGGAGACATGAAAACCATGGGTTGCCTCCCATGCATCACTTTTATTTAACATCGTTAGCTCGACTTGTACCCCCCAACTTATCCAATTCCAACTTTCAACATTTTAATGAACCCATATTTCTCCACTTAAAAAAGATTGAGATTGATTATTTGTTTAAAAATTTCATGTGAAATCCCATGTTTATGAATGAGTGTGAAAGTCCAAGGAATATTAGTAATGGTTGATTGAGTTTCATCTGGATTCTTTCCTATAATTTCAAGGTTCATTCCTCCTTTATGGGATTATTGATGAAAATGGATGATAATTGAATGGTCTAGGTTATCATAAATGAAGGTATTCTTGAGTGGGGAAGTAAGTATCGAAACTTTGATTTTAGTTTGATTTAATTTTCCCAAATAATAATGGAAATTTGAATCCAAAATTGTTTCTTCTACAAAACGTTTTGAAAGAATTAGTTCCTTTTTAAAATAAGATTAATCCCCAAAATTTTCAATTTGAATGTAGGGAGTGGGTATATACTCAATATTTGTTATATCTCCCAATGGTTCAATGAAAGGTGATTCTAAAAAATCATTATTGGAGCAATATTTCAGATGCTCAATCTATGAAGACAAATTTCCCCCCTATGAATCCAAAAAATTAATTTCCTCCTGATTTAAATACCCTTCAACATTTCCTTGATCTTCTTCAGTTATCACATATCCAAAGGTTAGTTCTTTTTTAAATTAATGAGTGGTTTTTGGGATAAAATATTCTTCTATCAGTGATGAGGAAAGGACATCCTCAGTGGGAATGGGTTCCTCAGAAGTCTTAATGCTTTGTATTTCTAATCTCAGTGATGAAACTTCTAAATTCATTTTAACCATTTTTTCACACAATTATTCAAGAATTTTTTTAGGATTAGGGTTGATAGATGTTTGTACATCATGGACTTCCTCATTATTTATCTTTTCAATCATTCTTGATAGGTATGGAAATTGATCTTTTAAACATTCATCATTATAAATATAGTTCATGTTATCGGGTGTGGGGTATTCATTCAAAGGTTGATCAAAGTAATTAAAAAATATTGGTAATTCCCAATGTGGATTTACTAATTGATTCCATCCTGAGTTTTAGAAGAGATATTTTTTATTATACTCCATTGTATTTATTTGAAAATTTGGAATCATGATTTTCATGAGCCAAAAAAATATAAAGGGGGAAAGAGAAGATAAATGGGATGAGAAAAGAGAAATTGGGGAGAATAGAAAGATGTTCTAAAGTAACTTACTTAGTCCCCGGCAATGGCACTAAAATTTGGTTGTTCCCAAATTTACCCTACAGGTATAATCGGTCGATGTAGTAAATATAGGGGTCGAATCCACAGGGACTGAAGAAGTAACCTTGAGACACTGTGATTTGTTGTAGGATGGGCTGTGAAGTGGCCAACTTGGGTTTGAATTGATTGGATAACTAATTATTTAATTTAAAGAACAATTAAAAAAGACAAATTTACTTGATCTAAAACTATTAATTAATATGGGTTGATCCTAGGTTGTTGCTTTGGGTGGATTGGATTCATTTGTTTCTTAGGAGGTTTGAGATCACTAATTCAAGATGAATCCATAAAACAAGATAAATCCACAACCTCATTCACCAATTTAGTTCTTACACAATTACAAGGATAATCACCAATGCACTTATAGGATCAATTTCATTATCACTCCAAGTAATTGGATCGTACTATCACTTGGAATGTGTCATTGTTAAACTTGGAAAAGAAGAATAAGAACATAACTCATTGAATGGAAATCTTAAAATAACAAACAGATTTAAAAATTAAAGTACATGAAATAACATCCAATCCATATCATGCCACTCTCTAGGACCAAAACATAAATTTTTATCCCTCCATAGATTCTATTATATCAATGGAAGCGAGAAGTTGACTTAAATAAGTGGGATTGAAGAAGAAAAACATTAATAAAAATGAACACTCCACCGTTGTGTGAGAAACGTACAAGTGTTGGTGTGAATAAATTCACACCTTGATTCAACGGTATCAACATGTGAAGAAAAGTAAAATAAAAATTGAATAAGAAGAAAAAAAATTATTAATATATTTAACATGAAAGAAAAACTTACATTAGGGAAATTGATGATGCGATTACAAAACGAAAGCAGAAAATTACAATTGAAAGAAATACAATGGATGAAAGAAAAACTTCAATTGAAAGAAAAAATATTAGATGATAATTACCTTCACCACCATATCCTTATATAGGAATATTAGAGCCTTAGAGACACCCCTCAACAATAAATTTCATCCCCATTAATTGGGAGAGTTAAAAGGAGGGTGAGAAAATCAATGGAATTTGACGTTTTGAAGTTGACCCAGAAAACTGTCCAGATTCATCCTCCTTTTGGACATTCTAATTTGACATTAAATATGGCTGAATCATCAGTGGTCGTTGAAGAAAAATATCATTTTCCATGTTTAATTTATCATATGTCCAAATTTCAGGTAATTTGGTGCATCCTTTTGAATTTTATTCCTGAAATGGTGGGAAGAATTTATGGGCGTTCATATGAGTCCTACCATTTTAATGTAAACTTCATATCTATATATCTCCATGAAAACTTTGGAATTAGCTCTGTACACAGTTGAATAAAATGATCCCCATATTTTTCTCTCTCTACTTTATAAATTTGAGCTTCATTGGGCTTGGTTTGTGGGCCCCACTTCTATTAGATGGGCCTTAGGCCCATTATGCTTTGTCCGCAAAATTTTTTCATTCATGCTGAAAAATATTCATCATCTCTTAAGATTCATCCATCAATCATAAAAGATAAAATATTCTAAACAAAGTGATCAATCATATACAAAAATATAAAATTAAAAAAAAGAATAATATGTTGTCCACAAGTAGATGAATTATTGGTCCCAAATTTTCATTTTAAACATGAATTGCATTTAAGATGAGAAATGAAGTTCAATTTCTATAATGCACTAAAAATGATGTTTATGGACTTTGGAACACATTATTATTAAGATAATGACAATGAATATTAGCCGCTTTCAGAGGCTAATCACCACCATGCATACCAGCACATAATACTACTTGGAGAAGAGATAAGGGAAAGAGGGGGTAGTTATTCATTCGTTCTTCACCAACCTTGATGTTAGGGAAAAAACCATCATTTATTCCATTGGATGTCATTCACCCTACCAACATGGGTGGGGTAGCATATGAAATGAAATAAAACATAGGATATATATAGATCACAACCACACTATGGGCATCAACTTAGTCTTAGTCTCACCTATATCTATCTTCACTCGAACACCCATCTACCACCGCTAAAGACTACATATCATATTATTATAGAATCATTTCAAGAGACTTTAATTTAATTCATTATTTCCATTAAACATTATCATTACATTGTGTGGGACAGATTGGATAACTCAAGAGGGGGTGAATTGAGTTTCAAATAAAAATTCTGTTTAAAAATAATTTAAAACTAAATTTTCTAGTTTATAAAAACATTCTAATCAACTAAAATAGTATAAATATATAATTTTATGTTTTTGAAATATTTATCAAAGGGTCAATCAAAGCCTGTTTAAAAAAAATTAAAACCATTTTAACTTTTTAATGAGATCTAATCACATAAAACATAGTATATAAATCACTTATTAAATCTAACTATCAGAGTTTGATTTTTGAAATATCTTTTAATGTAATGGCCAGATTTTTAAAAACAATGTAAGAAAAAAAATTAACACACTTTGGAAATAAATACATGATGTTTAGTCTCAACTGATACTTAATCCTCTCCACTTGAAATTCACCCACTTCTAAGCATATTTATTAAATAATAAACATATCCATAACCAAGATCATGTTTTATTGTTACAATTGCACACAAATTAGTATAGGCTACCTGCAGCCTCTTCTATAGTAATTCATGGGATAAAATGTCCAAAAAGAGAGAGTATCTAGTACTCTCTAATATAGTGCAGAAGTATATGCTAAAAAATATATATATTAATGTAAACATAGCTTGAAGGTAATAAAAAACAAACTGATAAAATATAGGAATGGTGATATTTTGATGTAGTGTAATCTAATCATATTCAATTGATCAATTGTCTTTAAATTTTTCCTTGAAAAAATTTTGAATGGATATTTCACTAAGAGGTCAAAATAGAGTGTTATGGAAGCACATAGTCTAGCAGTCTATCTAATTAATATTTTAGTGTAAGTCCTCAATATTAAGTGCATGGATGGATCTTCTTATTAAAGAGAGTTCCTTATCTAATTATCCATTAGATAATATTCTTAAATTAATTCTCATACTCATTAATATTATATTGCATCCTTAAATTCTCTGAATCCTCAGTAAATGATTAAAAATATAGTCGTTGGAGTTTTAAATATTCCTCATTACTTAAGTTAAATGTAGTCACTTGGAATTTACTTAATCATGGTCACTTTTTTTTTATAGTCACTTCACCTTACAGTTACTTGAGATTACTGTCACTTCACATTTTGGTCACTTGATCTTGCATTCACTTGATATTATGGTCACCTGCTTGTGTACACTTGATATTATGGTCACTTGATATTTTAGTCACTTTATTTCTACATTTGGTCACTTCATTTCTTCATGTGGTATGTTCAATACTTTATCAAAAATTGATTCCCATCTACATGGTCACTTAAAGTAATCATGTGAAAGGTTTAATCCTTCATGTGGTCACTTGAACACTCCATGTGGTACGTTGCTAGTTTTTTCATGCCATAACTTCTAGAATTATCCATTTCTTATTATTTTGATAAGAAAAAACTAACTATTATAAATTATCAAACTTATTAATAACTAATAAACATGATTTTTTATCATTAAAATAAAGATTTTATGGATTAATCCAATAATATTCCCCTTTTTAATGATCAAAATTTAAGAAAGTGTATATGAAATTAATTGAAACAATATTTATACAACTTTTTGGATTATCAAAAATCATGATAGAGGTATGTGGAGATGTAAAAGTAAACATAATAAAACATGTAAAACAATGTAATGGAGAAAGAAAAAAATGGAGAAAGGGAAACAATGAAGGAAATAAATTATTTCATTTATAACTCATAAATGATTACTTAAAAAGTTCTATCTGATACTCCAATCCAAATCAGAATTTGACACAATATATATGATGTCATAAGGGAGCATAGGATATTTTCCTTTTATTATAAAGGTTAAGGCACGAGTTGTATTTTGTGGTGAAGATATGTAATATGGTTCTTTAATAACCACACACCTAGAAATAGGGTGAAGATTCTGAAAAAATTGTCTTGGATATAAGACAAAAGGGTTGGTAGAAGAAGTGTTAGAAGTAGGGGCTAAATAAATAGTTACGGTGTTAGGTTTTATAATGGAAGTTTTTTCATTATAAATTTATGGTTTAAGATTTTGAGTGAATTACTCCATAGCATAGAAACCATGCTCTATATCCTGAAAATACTCTTCTTTATTGTCCAAAAGGGATTCCAAAATAGGAGTAATAACTTCTAACTTATCTATGTGATTTTTGAAGGCCTGAGTCAGAGGGGGTATTCTAAGATCACTAGATAAGAATATGAACATGGTATTTAGATCAAAATTAATAAAGATTATACTAAGATAAAAATAAATATCTCTTAGAATTTTGTCTTTGTCTCTTCCATGTTTCTTCATATACCTTCTAACCAATTCCAAATTCTATAAAGCATGTGTTTGAAATCCCTAAAACACTATTTCCCTAGTCTTTTGAAACTCATCCAAGATCACTTTCAACTTATATCTCATAACTTGTTTGATTTTATCTTCATTAAAATCACCATACATGGTAGTGGGAGATGAAGATGAGGAGAATATAGGATGAGAAACTGATGTAGAAGACTGAAAAAACTGCATTTAGAAACCTCTAGACTAATTTTAGCATCATGTCTTGAAGAAGTTTTGCAAGGCTCCAACTTAAGATCTAAGGTCATCAATCTAATTTTTCATAATAACCATATTTTTATGAATATTTGGTTCAAAATTAGATGTAATAAGAGTGATTATCTATACCATCCCTCCTTTTTATAACATAAACTTTCATTACATTACACAAAACTGAGGATCTTTAAGGTCTAGTGTCTTGGAAACCAGGAACATAATACATGAAAACAACATAAAACATTCTTCTTAAACACTTGAAAGGATTCTCCTTAAGTTCATCCTAGGTTCATTACTGCATCTCATAACCTGGGGACATACATCAAAAGAAAGGGTGAGCAGAAGGCCCAGTAAGGGAAACAAGAGGAACATTTTACATGTGAACTTGAGATACTTCAATAAGGACATGAAAAGAACTTTAAGGCATGAGAAAGAAATCATGAGGCATTTCATAATAAAAATAACATTTGACATAACTTGAAGATGTGGCTACATCATTTAATATAGACAATCATGAACATATCACCAAGGTCCATCCCCAAGGTGTCATTTGAAAATTACCAAGGTTATTCACCAAGGTATCGTGAAAATTGTAATCTCTAGTGGTTACATCATTACCCAATGAATTGGAGTGCTATCAGAGCGCACCCTTAAATTTTCCTTTATTATCATGTGATACACATATATCATCATCAAAAATTTCATAAATAACCCATATAGCATAAAATAAATGGGTTTCATTTCATAATCATAACGTTTTTAAAAACTGTTTTAAAGACATGATCTTTACGTCACTTTAAACCCACGGAAGGGAAAGTGGGTCTCATGTATGTAAATCCCAGAATTTAAAATAGAACATTTTGATATATATGTGAATACCCTTGTAGAAATAAGAGCTTTGATTATTCACTTTATAACATAAAATAATTTTGAGAAAATAGAGAGAGACATTTTGAGACGAAAATTCTGCAGCATAACGGCTATGTTTCGGGTTTTTAGAAAACATTGAAAAGAGAGGGGACATGGGTCACCCACTCATAAATGATCCATAAAACAGTAAGGGGACATAATAATAAAGATATATGGACATGGTAATGAAATTTGAAGGACATACCATTTGAAATGAAAAACATGGAAGGAAGACAAAAATTAGATTTCTCTTATGAAAATTCGGCAGCCTAACGGCGTCACTTAAACTTCAATAAAAAAGAATTGACAAGATCAAATAGGGTCTCTCATCATATGATCATAATAGATCAGTATTATAGATATAGAGATCATACCCCAACATAATAAAAAAGAACTTGAAAGACTTGACATGAAAATCGAACTTGAAAAATGAGAAGGGTGAAAGAATCCCTTAAAAATTCGGCAGCCTAATGGCGTCACTTAAACATTCATAAAACGAAATGATGAGAGTAAGAGGGGATATCTCATCATATAAAAATGAAAAGGGCAGTAAGAGGAATATAAAAGAACATCCTCTCACATAAGAACATGGATCATAAAAGGAATGACATAAAAAGGATTACATGAAAAGAAAGAGAGAGGTCGGATCCCTTACCTTCAAACGTGACTCTTGAAACTCAAAGGTTTGGACCTTGAGGGCTTAAGAGAACCTTGGGAGGACTACTTGGGAGGTAAGTAGACCATAACTTTGTTGGGGGAGAGTTGGGAGTGAAAACTAAAGGAGGAAAGGGTGGGTATTTATAGGGAAAGTGAGGGGACAAGGCAATAATGGACAAGGGACACCTCACTAGTGGTTTTGGCAAAACCATGGGCTTGCCCATGGTATTTGCCCATGGTATTGGCCAATTGGTACACCTCATACCTTATCTTACTATTCATAATTCGACCATATTGAATATATACTTAATACATCATTTAATTATGTCATTAAACACCTATAACTTAAAAACGATATTTTCACTATTCATCAAAAATCCAACTTTCTCAGAATAAACCCAAAATTTCACCTTAACCAAATATCAATGCTCTGATTTCAAAAATGAAATCCATTTTATAAAAATAATTTTCTAAATATTTTTAATTTAATTTTTAAATAAAAACACTATTCATCGAAAATTCATTTTTTTCAGAAAAATCCCCAAAAATTACCTTAACATAATATCGATGCTATGAGTTCAAAAATAAAGTCCTTTTTATAAAAATAATTTTCTAATTATTTTTAATTAAATTTTAATTAAAAAAACATTATTCATCCGGAAAAACTAATACTTGACTAATAATTTATGAAACCGTTATTTACCCATTTTATTGAATCACATTACTTAATCTAGGTGTCCAAATTATATTAAAACTTTCTTTGAGTTAAATTACTAATCCATTTAGTCACATTACTAATCCTAAGCGTAAAATCACTATTCATAATTTACTATTCATCAAAAATTAAGTTGATCTTATTAGACTCCAAATTCCTTACTGAACACTTTTGTAGAAGACCATTTTTTGAAAATCATTACACATCATTAGTTATTTAGGGTTTTCATAAATATTTTAAAATATTCTTTTTTCCAAAAAATTCATCAATAAAATGCATTCTAAAATTATCTGGACATTTGAAATTTCACAAACATCACTAAAGGAAGAAATCTCAATTTATTCACCTGAAGGATTACACAAGGAAGCTAGGGTCTCGTCACATAGCCCCTTATAACACCGGCATAAGACCTAAGTGTAAGGTGTGCTATGGTGAGAGAATCTGAGGGAGGCTCAGATAATATTGCCCTAGTAGTAATCTCTACTAACTTGAACTTCTCCCGTAGGCATTTCCGTTCAAGCTTGACACGCTGGAGTTCGGCTTGGGATTGGTCCAAAGCGAAGCCCACAGATGCTACCTCCTTCCCAAGCTCTGATAAGTGGGCTTCATAAGGTTCAAGTCTACTGGATGAAGCCATCGCCTCCTCTTTCTGCATTAACCATTAACATATAATTAAATCATTAAGAGTAAGTTAATATACTACTCAAAAAGATTGGGTCGTTACATTCTTCCCCCCTTAAGAAATTCCGTCCCCGAAATTTATACTTGAGGCCTAGTCGAAAAGGTGAGGGTACTTTTGCTTCATTGTTTCCTCAGGATCCCAAGTCGCTTCTTCATATTTATGATTCCTCCACAACACTTTCACAAGGTGGGTAGTCTTGTTTCGTAGGACCTTGTCTCTACTGTCCAAGATCTCCACTGGCTGCTCCTCATAAGAGAGGTCATGTTCCAGTTGTACCACCTCTGGGTTCAGTACATGCGAAGGGTCGGGTATGTACTTCCTCAAGAGAGATACATGGAAGACATCATGAACTTGAGCTAGGTTCAGTGGAAGTGCTAGACGATAGGCCACTGCTCCTATGCGATCAAGGATTTCATAGGGGCCAATGTAGCTAGGGCTGAGCTTCCCTTTCTTCCTAAACCGCATGACTCTCTTCCATGGAGAAATTTGAAGGAAGACTTTGTCACCAACACCAAACTCCAAGTCCCTTCGACGATTGTCAGCATAGCTCTTCTGCTGACTCTGAGCTTCCTTTATATGTTGTTGGATGGAATGAACTTGTTCCGTCATCTCTTGAACGAGATCAGGCCCAAGAAGCTTCCTCTCACCAGTTTCATCCCAACAAGTAGGAGTTCTACACCGCTTTCCATACAGAGCTTCATAGGGTGCCATCTGAATACTCGCATGGAAGCTGTTGTTATAGGAGAACTCCACTAATGGGAGGTGTTGATCCCATCCACCATTAAATTCCATTGAGCATAATCTCAACATGTCTTCGAGTGTCTAAATAGTCCTTTCGGATTGGCCATCAGTTTGAGGATGATAGGCCGTACTAAAATTCAATTCAGTATTCAGAGCATGTTGAAGACTTCTCCAAAATTTTGATGTGAATCTTGGGTCACGATCAGATACAATGGATAGTGGTACCCCATGCAGCCTTACCACTTCCTTTATGTATATCTTGGCAAGATTATCCAGAGAGAAATCTTCCCTAATAGAGATAAAATGGGTTGTCTTGGTGAGACAGTCCACAATAACCCATATCGCATTGTTTCCTTTGGATGTTTTCGGGAGACCAGTTACAAAGTCCATAGTGATATTATCCCACTTCCATACTGGTATGGGTAGCGGTTGTAATACCCCCTTAGGAAGTTGTCGTTCTGCCTTTACTTGCTGACACACTAGGCACCTTGTAGTGTAATCAGCAATCTCCCTCTTCATGTTATCCCACCAATAATGATCACGAAGGTCTCTATACATCTTAGTGCTTCCCAGATGTATAGAGAAAGTAGAGCTATGAGCTTCATCCATCAGTTCTTTCTTTATCTCCAGAATAGATGGAACACATAGTCTTGTACGAAATTTCAATACACCTTCTTGATCAATATTGGAATCAGGGAACTTCCCATCCTTTACAGCCTCAAAATTCTCCTGCAGCAAAGGATCTTCTTTTTGAGCCTTCTTGATCTTCTCTAGTAATGAAGGTTGAGAAATCATTTGGGATAGGGTTGATGATGTCCCTTTCCTTATAATTCCCATGTCCAGTTTTACTAGATCTTTAATCAAGGGATCTCCTAGGATCCTCATTATTGCCAGAACAACAGGATCTTTCCTTCTTAACACATCTGCGACTTTGTTTGCTCTTCCAGGGTGATAATGAATTGAACAATCATAGTCTTTAATAATCTCCAACCATCTCCTTTGTCTCATGTTCAATTCTTTCTGAGTGAAAATATACTTTAGACTTTGGTGGTCAGTGTATATATCACATTTCTCCCCATAAAGATAGTGCCTCCATATCTTTAGAGCAAAAACAACTACCGCCAGCTCTAGATCATGCGTAGGATAATTCTGCTCATGAATCTTCAACTGTCGAGATGCATAAGCAATTACCTTGTCATTTTGCATGAGGACGCACCCAAGCCCTTTCAGAGATGCATCGCTAAAAATAACGAATCCTTCTCCGATAGAGGGTAGTGTTAACACAGGTGAAGTAACCAATATCTTCTTCAGCTCTTGGAAACTTTCCTCACATTCCTTTGTCCAGATGAACTTAACCCCTTTTCGAGTCAACTTGGTTAGTGGATTAGAAAGTCGTGAAAAGTTTTTCTCAAACCTCCTATAGTATCCCGCTAAACCAAGGAAACTAAGAATCTCGGTTACTGTTGTGGGTTGAGGCCACTCCTCCACAACCATTGTCTTTGCAGGGTCAACCGAGATTCCTTCATTGGTTACAATGTGACCCAAGAAAGCCACTTGTTGTAACCAAAACTCATACTTTCTGAACTTCCCAAAGAGCCTCTCCTTCCGTAGTGTTTTCAAAATAACCCTCAGATAATCTTCATGCTCCTCATGACTTTTTGAATATATCAAAATATCATCAATGAAAACTACCACAAAATTATCAAGGTAGTCCTTAAAGACTCTATTCATCAAATCCATGAAAATAGAAGGAGCATTAGTCAAGCCGAAAGGCATAACAGTAAACTCAAAATGCCCATATCTTGATCGGAAGGCAGTCTTTGGAATATCTTCCTTCTTCACCCTCAGTTGATGATAACCAGATCGAAGGTCAATCTTAGAGAAGAATTTAGCCCCGCGAAGTTGGTCAAATAAATCATCAATTCTTGGAAGAGGATATATATTCTTCACTGTGATCACATTCAGTTCTCTATAATCAATGCATAGCCGCATTGATCCATCCTTCTTCTTCACAAAGAGAATTGGTGCTCCCCAAGGAGACACACTCGGTCGGATAAACCCCTTCTCCAACAAGTCTTGGAGTTGTTTCTTTAGCTCTTCTAGCTCCACATTTGCCATTCTATACGGAGTCTTTGATATCGGTTGAGACCCAGGTACGAGTTCAATGGATAACTCTACCTCTCTTTCTGGGAGAGGTCCAGGTAACTCCTCAGGAAATACATCCATGTATTCCTGAACAATCGGAACATCTTCAATTTGTATGCTCCCTTTCCCTTCTTCCTCATCACCGATTAACTCCATAAAGAAATCTATAGGAGGTGCTTATAGATAGGGATCAGTTCGGGATATCTCTCCTCGGAAGATAATTGTAGGTCGTTCATTCAAGACTACTGAGATTTCCTTACTTCTGCATTTGATCTTAGAATTATACTTTGAGATCCAGTCCATCCCTAGTATAATGTCTAATTCCATCATGGGAATGACTACTAGATTTGCGATAAGATTGTGCTCACCAAAGTAAACACTAGAGTCTCTAAATACTTTTGATGCAAGTATAATCCCACTTGGAGTCTTGACTGACAACTCTACCTCTAGCAGTTCGGGGATTGATTCTATATTCCTTGCAAACTTGGAGGAAATGAAGGAATGCGTAGAACCAGAATCAAATAAAGTACTTGCTAGTTTTGAGAGGACGAAAAGAGTACCTGCTACCAAATCGTTCGGAACTTCAACTTCAGTTGTTGTGATAGCGAAAGCACGACCTTGCTCCCTTGGCCTCTGCTGAGGTTGATGGTGATTCCCCTCCACCGCCCTCGGATTTGGACATTGATTAGCAAAGTGCCCAAGATGTCCACACTTGAAGCATGTGACTTCGGGTAGGGCCAGAACCATCTTTCCTCTGTCGTTAGTGTTGGGAAGTTGAGGATTCACATCACTACGAAAATTCCGAGAAATATGGCCTTCTTTTCCACACCTATAGCACTTACCACTTCTGATCAAGCAGTTCCCCGAATGCTTCTTTCCACATTTATTGCATATGGCATGTTGCATATGCTTTCCAACTCTTTCCTGATCAAAACTTCTTCCCAGGATCGGTTCTAGAGTTCTCTTCTTCTCATTAGATTTGTGAGACCACTGTGTCTCCCCAAACTCTAGTTCAACTTTCATGGCACTTCGAACTATTTCTTCATAGCTATCATAGTCCCTTTTGGCTAGATTCTTCTGCAGATGAGGTCATAGTCCACCAAAGAATCTATCAACCTTCCCATTAGGGTCCATGACGAAGCTTGAGGTATAACGGGAAAGCCTTGTGAAGTTCATCTCGTAGGTTCCAACTGATTCATTCTCCTTTTGCTTCAGCTCGAGAAATTCTTTCTCCATTCTCGTTCTCATCGAACGAGGGAAATACTTATTAAAGAATATTCCTCGGAACTCTTCCCACTCCATAGCTTCCATCTCTCCTCGTGGCTTCGTGTTTTTGATCAGTGACCACCACTGATCAGCTTCTCCCTCTATGCGGTAAACAACAAGGGTGACTTTTTCTTGTTCCGAACAATGAAGTACAGAAAAGATCTTTTCAATGGAGCTTATCCATTGTTCCGCAACCAATGGGTCAGTAGATCCACTGAATGTTGGTGGTCGTTGACGCATAAAGGACTCAACAAAAAGTTGTTCCCTTCATGGTGAGGTCGGCCTCTCAGCTTGATTCAAGTTATTACTCATAACTTGAGTCAGTTGGTTCATCATTCGCATGAATGTTTCCATTCCGGCTTCCATCGGAGGGCCGTCTGCACATGGTGCATTGCGGTCACCATCGGCACGGTTCCTCCTATTGCCCGCCATTTTCTAAAAGAATAAAACCTTAGTGAGAAACTTATTTCATTTATGGATCTTTTAACTAAGACTTCATGCTTAGACAATTACACTTTTCTATAATTCCTTCATCATGATTCATAAAAAGCTTGTGATTAACCAAACATATCCCCTGGGAGTGTCGTAACCAAGAGTGTAGCAAGGCCCGTTATCGTGCACCAGTTCCCGTTCGAGTCTAGCTCAAAGCGGTGTTTTCGGGTTTTACCCCTATGTATATCTGTGCCAGAGCCGCCTCTACCTGCTCGTATCCAGACAGGGATGTATTTGTTTGATAAACCACTTACTCAATACTTACCAAAATACCAGGAAGTTTTCCTATATTTAAACTTTTCTATAGGATTCTTACTAACGTTTTTATATCCTAATTTCCACAAATAACTAAACCATCCTTTGATACCAACTATAGCATCCCACCTTTTTATAACATAAACTTTCATTACATTACACAAAACTGAGGATCTTTAAGGTCTAGTGTCTTGGAAACCAGGAACATAATACATGAAAACAACATAAAACATTCTTCTTAAACACTTGAAAGGCTTCTCCTTAAGTTAATCCTAGGTTCATTACTACATCTCATAACCTGGGGACATACATCAAAAGAAAGGGTGAGAAGAAGGCCTAGTAAGGGAAACAAGAGGAACATTTTACATGTGAACTTGAGATACTTCAATAAGGACATGAAAAGAAATTTAAGGCATGAGAAAGAAATCATGAGGCATTTAATAATAAAAATAACATTTTCCATAACTTGATGATGTGGATACATCATTTAACATAGACAATCACGAACATATCACCAAGTTCCATCCCCAAGGTGTCATTTGAAAATTACCAAGGTTATTCACCAAGGTATCGTGAAAATTGTAATCTCTAGTGGTTACATCATTTCCCAATGCATTGGAGCGCTATCAGGGCGCACCCTTAAATTTGTCTTTATTATCATGTGATCCACATATATCATCATCAAACATTTCATAAATAACCCATATAGCATAAAATAAATGGGTTTCATTTCATAATCATAACGTTTTTAAAAACTGTTTTAAAGACATGATCTTTACGTCACTTTAAACCCACGGAAGGGAAAGTGGGTCTCATGTATGTAAATACCAGAATTTAAAATAGAACATTTTGATATATATGTGAATACCCTTGTATAAATAAGAGATTTGATTATTCACTTTATAACATAAAATAATTTTGAGAAAAGAGAGAGAGACATTTTGAGACGAAAATTCTGCAGCATAACGGCTATGTTTCGGGTTTTTAGAAAACATTGAAAAGAGAGGGGACATGGGTCACCCACTCATAAATGATCCATAAAACAGTAAGGGGACATAATAAGAAATATATATGGACATGGTAATGAAATTTTAAGGACATACCATTTGAAATGAAAAACATGGAAGGAAGACAAAAATTAGATTTCTCTTATGAAAATTCGGCAGCCTAACAGCGTCACTTAAACTTCAATAAAAAAGAATTGACAAGATCAAATAGGGTCTCTCATAATATGATCATAAGAGATAAGTATGATAGATATAGAGATCATACCCCAACATAATAAAAAGGAACTTGAAAGACTTGACATGAAAATCGAACTTGAAAAATGAGAAGGGTGAAAGAATCCCTTAAAAATTCGGCAGCCTAATGGCGTCACTTAAACATTCATAAAACGAAATGATGAGAGTAAGAGGGGATCTCTCATCATATAAACATGAAAAGGGCAGTAAGAGGAATATAAAAGAACATCCTCTCACATAAGAACATGGAGCATAAAAGGAATGACATAAAAAGGATTACATGAAAAGAAAGAGAGAGGTCGGATCCCTTACCTTCAAACGTGACTCTTGAAACTCAAAGGTTTGGACCTTGAGGGCTTGGGGGAACCTTGGGAGGACTACATTGGAGGTAAGGAGACCAGAACTTCGTTGGTGGAGATTTGGGAGTGAAAACTAAAGGAGGAAAGGGTGGGTATTTATAGGGAAAGTGAGGGGACAAGGCAATAATGGCCAAGGGACACCTCACTAGTGGTTTTGGCAAAACCATGGGCTTGCCCATGGTATTTGCCCATGGTATTGGACACTTGGGACACCTCATACCTTATCTTAATATTAATAATTCGACCATATTGAATATATACTTAATACATCATTTAATGATGTCATTAAACACCCATAACTTAAAAACGATATTTTCACTATTCATCAAAAATCCAACTTTCTCAGAATAAACCCAAAATTTCACCTTAACCAAATATCAATGCTCTGATTTCAAAAATGAAATCCATTTTATAAAAATAATTTTCTAAATATTTTTAATTTAATTTTTAAATAAAAACACTATTCATCGAAAATTCATTTTTTTCAGAAAAATCCCCAAAAATTACCTTAACATAATATCGATGCTATGAGTTCAAAAATAAAGTCCTTTTTATAAAAATAATTTTCTAATTATTTTTCATTAAATTTTTAATTAAAAAAACACTATTCATATGGAAAAACTAATACTTGACTAATAATTTATGAAACTGTTATTTACCCATTTTATTGAATCACATTACTTAATCTAGGTGTCCAAATTATATTAAAACTTTCTTTGAGTGAAATTACTAATCCATTTAGTCACATTACTAATCCTAAGCGTAAAATCACTATTCATAATTTACTATTCATCAAAAATTAAGTTGATCTTATTAGACTCCAAATTCCTTACTGAACACTTTTGTAGAAGACCATTTTTTGAAAATCATTACACATCATTAGTTATTTAGGGTTTTCATAAATATTTTAAAATATCCTTTTTTCCAAAAAAATCATTAATAAAATGCATTCTAAAATTATCTGGACATTTGAAATTTCACAAACATCACTAAAGGAAGAAATCTCAATTTATTCACCCGAAAGGATTACACAAGGAAGCTAGGGTCTTGTCACATAGCCCCTTATAACACCGGTATAAGACCTAAGTGTAAGGTGTGCTATGGTGAGAGAATCTGAGGGAGGCTCAGATAACATTGCCCTATTAGTAATCTCTACTAACTTGAACTTCTCCCGTAGGCGTTTCCGTTCAAGATTGACACGCTAGAGTTAGGCTTGGGCTTGGTCCAAAGCGAAGCCCACAGATGCTACCTCCTTCCCAAGCTCTGATAAGTGGGCTTCATAAGGTTCAAGTCTACTGGATGAAGCCATCGCCTCCTCTTTTTGCATTAACCATTAACATCTTATTAAATCATTAAGAGTAAGTTAATATACTACTCAAAAAGATTGGGTCGTTACATTATCCTTGAGATTTCCACTTCTCTAATGGGTTACATCATGTTCCCAAAACCAATAAAAAACTTTTCAAAAGACACATAAAGTCAATTTTGAAGACATTAAAATCTTATTTAGATACAAAGGATGTGGAAGGAGTATAAAAATGTATGGGTGTAGATGGTTCAGAAGAAATCTTTATACCATCCAACTCTTCTTCAATCATCATAGGCTCTAGTCTCAAAGACTAAACTTCTTATCCTACACTAGTCCCTTTCTCATCAACTTCAAAAATATCTATATGGTTATATCCAAGAGGAGTTATCATATTTATATCATTTAGTTCATCAACATATTTAGTAGGAATATTCCCAAAAATCTCTTCAACTACTTGGTTAACTATTATCCTTAGAGAAGATAATTCAAATATTTCTTTAAAATATATCTTATAAATTAGAGACCCCTCAAGTACTCTCTAAGAAAATGAGAGACTAGGTTCACCATGCTCAAGTAGAATACCCCCGTTATCATTACAATCATCTGATCCCCCTATAAGGAGTTTCTTATATTTCACATGGTCTAGGAGTACTTAAAATGGTAGGGCTAAAATTAAAATATTTTTCATAGCTTTCTTCACTTCTTTTAGTTTCATTGTAGTCACTATCCTACCATGATATTTGTTCAAAATATTTAATCACTAATACCTCAATATCATCAGAGTCATAATATTTTAATTCTTCTTCTTAAGAGGTTATTCGTGGGGTAGAATTAGAGGATCCAAAGGATATATCATGAGATTGGTCACTGACATCCATAATTTATTCCTTAGTTTCCATACTAAAATCATGCACATTTCCTTATTATTCTTTAATTTATAAGGAAAAATCATTTTCATTATAAGAACACTCAACCACCTCATCAAGTTCTAGACCAATATCCACTTTGTATCTTGGTCTAGTAGTATCCTTAATAGGGTTGAACTTCTCATAAAGATTCTCATTATCATACACCCACTTTTTTTCCATGGGTTCCAATTAGTATTCATATGATTACATGTTTTTTTATTTATGAAAAAACTGATAAAGGAAATAACTTTTCCATCCCCCATAGGAACTAACCCTTTGAAATCTAACAGAACTGCGATATATTTAGTGTAATTCAAAGAATTAAACCTATAGGAGGAATTTCATTGTTCATCTATATGCCTTAGAATATATCTTGTTAAAAATATTTTAACTCCATTTTTCATCAAATTTATTAAAACAAATCCTGATGCCTCAAAATGTTGAAGTACCCCTTCCTAGGACTAATCAGAAATTGGACAAACTTCACCAACAATCTAGACTTCACATTTAATTCCACAGTAGTTGTTTTTATGGGAGTATTATTCCAAATTAATTCCTAATGGGAATTCACAAACTCAAAATGATAATGATTAATAGGATATGAATTTTTATAATCCTTGTATTCTCCTATACGGTGAACATTTAAACTTTTATCCCATGAATTTGAAGAGAATACAAATTGGTATCCATTTACAGATATTTGAATGATATCCCTTGAATCACCATAAAAAATTCCATATTCACATAAAAATATTTAACCAAATGAGGATAATTTGGATTTAAATTATCCTTAAACCAATCACTCCACCATTTATTTTGAATCAACTTCCAAACCAAGGACTTGCTCAACTATAACTATTTATCATCCACTTCTTTTTCTATACAAATAGGACAATCTAGAATATTTGGGTTGTAAGGATTGACCATAGAACTCAAGCTATCATGATCCTTTTAGATCTCTTTAAAGGAGGAAACCAATAGGATATGTGACTTTATGATATTTTTTAATTCTAACCATACTTATACTAAGATTTGAAACTCTAGAGGCTTGGGTTTGATTTTGAAAGAGAAAGGGTCTTGGGAAAGATAGATTCAAGATAAATAACATCTAGATCTTCGAAAAAGAGAAATTCCTAAGAGATTTGTGATGATTCAAATTCCAATTTGTATTTTATTCAATAATTTAGGGAATAAAATAATAATACATTGAAAATAAATCCCACCAAAATATTGAATTAAAATTTCAAGCTCAAATAGTCATAGTAGGTTAACTGGTTGTAAAAACATACTTACAATAACTTAAATAGGTCATTGTTAGTATACTTAATGTATAACATTCCTTGTGGTAACTTAAAGGGATCATGGTGGGTTAACTATCCATATGAATTTTATGATTACTTTAACTAGCCTTGTGACCTATTTTCACTAATACTAGTTATTAAAGTAGAGAAAACATTAGATAAAACTTAAATTAAGGATTAATAAATGCATATTTCAAGCACTATAATATAATTTGTATATAAGTAATTTTAATAATTAGAATAAAAAATATAAAAGGTTTGTAAAGTAAAATGAAGGATATACAAATAATTAATCATTCCTAACTCATGTTTTATATAATTTAATATCTCTATATTTAGAGGAATTGAAAAAATATTAGCAAGTTGTTGTTCTGTGCCAAATAACATAAGATTAATATCACCTTTTTTAAAATGATATCTCAAAAATTGATGTCTTATATCAATATGTTTTATCCTATAATGATACACTATATTTTTAAAAATATTTATATCACTTGTATTATCACAATTTATGGGGACTTATCGAAATTGATAAACATGGTCTAGTGAAGTGTATTTAATCCATATAATTTGTGCACAATAACCACCTTCAGCTATACACTCAGCTTCAATAGTAGATAATGTAATAGATTTTTTCTTATTACTACACCATTATAATAGATACTTTCCCAAAATGTGACATGTTTTAGAGGTTATTTCTCTATCTAACTTACAACCACCAAAATTAGCATCATAATAACTAACTAATTCAAATGCATGCCCTTTAGAGTAGAATAGTCCAAATTTAGTTTTATTTTTAAGTTATTTTAAAATTATTTTACTAAAATTCAAATGCTACTCCTTTTATTTTTCTTGATAATGGACACACATACATACATTGAACATAATATTGGGTCAATTGGAAAAAGTATAGTAAACTTCCAATCATACCTCTATAAGTAATTTGGTTAACTAATTTACTAATTTAATATATATATATATAACTTACAAATTGTACTAATATGAGTTTCACTACCTTTGGTTTTCTCTATACCAAAATGTTTTGAAAGATCCTTTGTGTATTTACTTTGATTTAAAACAATTCCATCTTTGTTTTCAAAAATTAAAAAAGCAAGAATGAATTTTAACTCACCCATTAAACTCATTTTAAATTTATTTTGTATCATTTTATAACATTCAATACACAAGGACTATTTGGATGATCCAAAAATAATGTCATCAATGTATATTTGAACTACTAAAATGTCCTTTTGAAAAAAATTATAAATAGAGTAGGGTTAGTAATTCCTTCTATAAAACCATTTGAAATATGAAAAGTATTAATCCTTTCATTCCAAGCTCTAGGATCCTATTTTAAACCATAAAAAGATGTAGAAATATTAAAACATGATTTAGAAAATGAGGATTTTGAAATCTAGGAGGTTTCTCAATAAAATCACCCTTAATAATTTAACTATTTAGAAATTAACTTTTAATATCTATTTGAAATGGTTTAAAATTAAGATTTAATACATATGAAAGCAATATTATAATGGATTCATGTCTAGCTACTAGTGAAAAAATTTCTTCATAGTAAATACCTTCTTGAATATATCCTTCTGAAACCAATCTAGCTTTATTTTTAATAATTATTCCAAATTCATAAAACTTGTTTCTATATACCCACTCAGTGCCAATGGTTAGGTAGTATTTATGTCTATATATTAATTTGTAGACTTTCTTTTATTAAAACTGATTCAATTCTTCTTACATAGAAATTTCTCAAAGTTCATCACTGATTAATTCATTGATTCTCTTAGGTTTAATATGTGAAAACAAATTATGTTCAAACTGGTTTGTTAGTGATTCTTAGGTTTGAGTACCGTTATCCAGGTCTCATACAATAGCATCTAGGGGATAGTTTTTAAAGGTTATAATTATTCTAGGGACTGAAGTACTTTGTTCTTCCAAATATTATTCTAGGTCAGGAAGGACTTTATGGTCTTATCTAGAAGATTTATCAGGTAAATTGGCAGAAATATCAGAAGTTTTAGAGGTGTTATTTTTATTCAAATTTGATGTATCATCCTTAAGATTTTATATAACGGGTTTGAGTTTATATGGATTTGTCTCATAAAAAGTGGCATGAACAGTTTCTTCCACAACTTTATATTTCATTTTAAATACTCTATAAGATTTACTGGTTATTGAATAACTAATAAAAATTATTTCATAGCTTTTTGGTGAAAATTTATCCAAATTATATTTTGTATTTATAATTTATAATCTGAATCCAAAAACTCTAGAGTAATTTACTTTGGGTTTTCTGCCATTCTATAATTTATATAGAGACTTTTTAAATATATGTCTGATAATAACTCTATTAATTACATAATGAGATATTAACATCTTTATCCCAAAAATAAAGTGGTAAACCATATTTTCTAAGCATTTTTTGGAAAATTTCTTATAGAGTCCTATTTCCCCTTTCAACAACCTCATTTTGGTAAGGTGTTTGTGGTACAATGAAATTGTGAGTATATCCATGTCTTGAGAAGAAAGATTCAAACTCTTGATTCTCAAACTCTTATCCATGATCACTTATCAAGGTTTTTATGGTGACTTCACTAAGGTTCTCTATTGATTTTACATATTTTTTAAAACAAGAAAGATCTCCACTTTTTTATTAATAAAAAATATCTATGTATATCTTGAATAATTATCTAAAATAACATTATCATAGTGTATTCCTGATAAACTATAAGTATTATATGTTCTAAATAAATCCATATGAAAAAATTATAGTGGTTAAGAGGTAGATACCTCATTATTTTTTTGAAATATATTCTTTTTTTTTCTTTCCCTTTTTTCAAGGATTTCACAATTTTTATTTAGGGAATTATAAATTAATTGGAACCTTGAATAAACCCTTATTATTTAGATTTTTAAGTGAGTATATATTATAGTGTCCTATTCTTCAATTATGTAGACGATATTCTCTATTAAAATAACTTAAACAAGAAAAAAAATTAGATAATAGGGAATTTAAATTAATAGCCTAAGCATTATCATTTCTTAAAGTAGTAAATATTAAATCATTCTTGTAATCATAAATATTACAAAAAAAATAAAATTTAACATTAAAACCATCATTACACGTTATAGAAATACTTAGAAAGTTATATTTTACACCATCAACAAATAATACTTTAGAAATAAGGAGATAATCAAAGTTACCAATTTTTTCAAGACCAATAATCTTTCCTTTCTCATTGTCACTGAAAGTGAAAAGTCCACCATCCACTTTTATATGATTCATGAAACTTAAATAGTCTCAGGTTATACATATGGAACATCCACAATCTAGATACCATATATTTTTTTGGAAATTTTCAAACATTTTTCCTAAGTACAATCAAACAAGAAATGAATTTGGTACCCAAATTTTCTTAGGTTTGTAAAAGTTTTAAAATAAAGCCTTTGGAATCAACATTTGATTCAAAATTTTACTTATAACAAAAATAATAGATTTAGATAGAAAAACCTTTTTAGGTCCAAAACTTTTTGAATTATTTACAAATCTAGTAGTTTACCTAGAAACTGAAGTCTTGTTTTTTGAACTAGGAATGAAATAATTTTTATATGGCTTCTCTGGCTGTCTAGATCCATACACAATTCCATATTTAGATTTTTGGGTTTTTTTAACCAGAATAATATTCAAGGTGTTTATATTGTAAAAAAATTATTACAAATCCTCTTTTAATTTTTTCATTTACATGTTTCAGAATATTATTTTCCTTTAACAGATTGAAATTCTTTTTCTTTTCTATAATAAGATCATATTTATATACAGCACATAAAACATGAACCTTTTTTAGATTTTTGTATTTATCTTTTAACTAATTTACGATATCTACCAGCATAGCATAATATTATTATAATTATTCATTTTACATTTCATATTCATCGAATATATGATCTAAATAAATATATTATGCCTCTGAAGTAGTAGCCATAAAGCATAATTTTTTCATTTGAATATTCTTGGCTAGAATCCGAGTCACTGGAGTTATCTTCATATGAACTCCAAGTGGACTTTATTGCTTTCTTATTTCTTTTATATTTTCCTCATACCTATTATTATATTTAATATTTGGATAGTCATATTTCATATGTCCATTCCTTTTACATTCTTAGCAGGTAATCTCATTAGAGGAATCATCATTTTCCAATCTTTCTTTTAATTTTCCCTTTTATCATAATTTCATTTATAATTTAACTTATAAAAAATTTTATTCTTTACATAAAACTTCTTAAATATTATAGCTAACTAATAAATTTTCTCATCATTATCTATAATAGATTCACTTCCACTTGTACTTTAAGGTTTGAAAAAATACTTGGATTTTGACTATAATGATTTAAAGGCATCATATTTTCTTTTTGGTTCATCATATTTATTGATTAATTTTATCTATTCATCATACATAATTATCTTTCCAATTAGATCTTTGACTGGTAGTTTTTTAATGTCACGTGAATCTCAAATAGAGATTTTGGTACTTCTCCAATGATCTAGTATACATCTCAAGATCTTTTGAACTTGAGATTTGGAATTCATATTTTTTTCTTAGAATAATCAAAGTGTTTATGATCTCATTGAACTTAAGATACATGTTAGATATAGATTCATTGGGATTCATTTTGAAAGTATAAAACTTAATAAAATCTATATTTATTCTCATTCTCATAACATTAGATTTTTATTCATGAGACACAGAAAAGGTATCCCAAATTTGATAAGTAGTATCACAATAAGATATCCTATTAAATTAATCCTCTCCTAAAGAACAAAATAAATCATTCATGGATTTAAAATTTTAATTATAATAATATTTAGTTGGAGCATCCAATTCTTTTCTATCATTTTTAGGTTTTTGAATATTTATATTCAATAGATTCTAAAATGTCAAAACTCATACTCTCAAGATGAATTTTTATTTTTATTTTCCATTGAGAATTATTTTTACCATTAAAATAAGGAGATATTTATATCTTAACCTTATACTTATCATTCATGCTAAAAATTTAGATAAAAATAGAAATTAAAAAATATCTTGTGAGAAATTTGATCAATTTCAAACATAAGAAAAGAGAAATAAAAACAAGACTTATGATATAGAGTGTTGGTTGGAGTGTATAACTAAAGAGGGGGGTGAATTGAGATTATAATAAAAAAAATTTATTTAAAAAACATTAAAAAAATTCCCTAGTTTATAAAAATAGCCCATTCAAATAAAATAGTAGAAATATATAATTTGAGGTTTTTGAAAGATTTCTCAAAGGATTGATCACAACCTAGTTAAAATAATTTTAAAACCAATTTAACTTTTGGAAGAACTATAATTGCATAAAATATGGTATATAAACCACTTATTAAAGACAACTATTTGAGTATTGATTTGAAAAAGTTTTTTTAAAGGAATAAAATAATTTTCAAAAATAAAGTAAGAAAAAACAAATTAACACATGACATAAATAAATACAGTAGGTTGAGTCTCATGTAGAGACCTAATATTCTCCACTTTATAGTCACCCACTTCCAAGAATGATTATTAAATTATAAATAGATCTAAAACCTGGATCGGGTTTTATAGTTAAAACTGTAAAAAAAATTAGCCCAAGTTACACAAAACCTCTTATATATTAATTCAAGGGATAATATGTGTAAAAAAAGAGATAATATCTAGTAATATCCAATACCGTGAAGAATCATGTGCTAATGAATATATAACGTAATGTAAACATGGATCTAATGTAAAAAAATAGATAGATAAAAGATAGTAATTGAGAGATTTTTAAGCAGATCAATCTGATCAGCTTTGGTTGATCAACTATCTTTAAATATATCCTTGAAAAATATTTGAATGGATATTTCACTAAGAGGTCAAAACTGAGTGTTATATAAGAACATAGTCAAGTATTTAGTCTGATAATTATTTCATCATAAGTCCTCTATATTTTTTCCATGAATGGATATACTTCTTAAAGGTATAACCTTATCTAAATAACCATTGGATAATATTCATAAATTAATCCTCATACTCGTTAGTCTAATCTGAAATCCTTAAATGATCTGAATCTTCAGTAAATGGTTACAAATATAGTTGTTGAAGTTTTATATATTACTCACTACTTAATTTAGACACAATCAATTAGATTTTACTTAATCATAGTCACTTTATCTTGTGATCACTTCACATTGCAATTACATGATCTTGTAATCACTTTTCATTAAAGTCACTTGAGATTTTGGTCACTTATCTTACAGTCACTTTCTTGTGGTTAGTTTATATTTTGGTCACTTGATCTTATGGTCACATGATCTTATGTTCAATTTATTTCTACATGAATTCAATTCATTTATTCGTGTGGCAGGTTAAATACTTTACCAAAAATCATTCTCCTTCTATATGGTAACTTGAATTCATCATGCAGTAGGTTGAATCCTTTGTGTGGTCACTTGAATAATACATGTGGTAGGTTACTTGTTTTTTCATGTGGTTACTTCTAAACTTATCCATTTCTTATAGTTTTTATATAAAAAATTGACTGTCATAAAACATAAAATTTATTAATAACTAAGAAACACAATTTTTGGGCATTAAAATAAGAAGTTGATGGATTATTCCAATATGTTAATTATTTATATTAACCATTAGACATTAATTTAATAAGATAATAAACTAATTCACATAACCTCTATCCATAAACCAATGAAACCCATGATTTCTCAAGATTATCATTAATTTAATTCTAAAAATACATCAACCCCATTGGTTAAAACATTTATTATTCATTCTCATTCCATAATTCTAGGTACTCTAAGACTCATCCTAAGTTACCATAAGTGAGTTGCATAAATCAAGAACAACTAGCTACTTTAATCAGTTGGGAAAGGAGTGACGAAATAAAAAAATCATCCATCCATCATTTAAAGAAGATTTATTATCAAACAAGCATCCTAGATTTCAACAAAGTAATTGGAAATCCCAACTTCAATCTATTCCATTATTCTTGGTGCCATCCCTGACACCACCATGCATATCACCATGCATCCATCTCGCCATCATAAATGTAAAATGTTTCCAAAAATCTAGGCCTCCTCGCCCATGACTCATTAACTATTAAAAACCCCAAGCTCACATCATGTTTAATATAAAGGCTCACATATAGACCAATCACATAAGGTAGTATGGAAACAAAAAATAGCCAACATGGAATATGGGCTCTAAAAACCATGGAATCCATCCTTCATAAGAAAATGGGATCACTTTACCCCAAACATTTTTCTTTATCAAACAACCAATTAATTAATACCTTTTATTAATCAATTCATTTATCATAGGTTATAATCACGGATAACCTAAGGCCTTGGATATCAAAATTTATTAATTGTTAAAACATGATTTTAAGCATAACTTTAAATTTCAACCAATAATAAGGATGATCATTTTAAATTAACATGCCACTTTATTATTTCATCAATAAGAATTTATATATTTTCATTATTTATAAAATTCTATTAGTATAAAAAATGATTTCATTTAAACATTATCAAGCATCACTTTGATTTCCATCAACTCATAAGAAATAATTGTTTATTTGAACATGCCTCTTTTATTATATAGCAAACAATTATTACCATATTTACATTCTTTAACCATTTATATCATATCAATAAAGTTAAACCATAGCATCATTAAACATTCTAACCATAGTATAAACAAAGATATCATACTATCTATGAAAATAAGAGGCAAACTATTATCACAATGGAAAAACATGTGATCATTACAACAAAAACTAAGGTTCTTTCTTTAATTTGGTTTAATCTTCATTAAGGTTAATTCTACCATCATGAAAAGATATAAATCTTGGTAACTTTATGATTTTATATAAAATAATAGTAGAAAAAATGAATCTCATACATTTATTAGAATTTCAATGTTCTTCTCACAAGAATGTATGAATGAGGTTCAACTACCATCGGAAGGACACCACCTAGATGAAGGAAGTACAAAAGAAACATATAATCCATAAACTAGAATAAAAACACACTCAATAACACCCAAAATAGGGCCTCTCATTGAACCATTATTCTTAGAAAAGGATAATCTAAGAAAAATAGGAAAAAGATAATGAGGGAGTCTACTTCAAACCAAAAACGTTCAATTCTCCATGAACTGGGGGTTAGAATATCAAGAAGTCAATCAATGGACACCAAGGGATATAGAATCAACACTTAACAAAAAATACTGTGTTAATGAAACCTATATGAGATAAATTTCTTAACTAATCCTTAGGTTCGTCTGAGTTTGGAAATTGATGGGGGGAAATAGGAGGTGCACTGATCAGTTAATAGAGGGGAAGGATCATCTTAAAAACACATTTAAAACCCCTCATAACCCCTCACATATTTAATCCTTTATAACCAGTCATGATCCATGTAGATCAGTTTCCTTTTATCCATTTTAAAATAAGTCTGAACTACACCATGACTTTCACCATAGGATAGCCATGGTCATGGCGGTTCTTGAGCATGTCATCCCAAACTGCTTCCACTAAGTTTTGTTTCTAACACCCAAGCCATTTTCCCCTTTCCATGGCTTCCAAAATAGTAGAAAAGTTATTTCACCTATCCCTATTTCAGACAAGAGACCCTTCAAGATACCATGAATGATGCCATGCCCACCTTGGGTGTTTTTGAGTTGGAAATTTCAGATAGAACAAATACACCAGTACAAAAGTAGCCTCCAAAGTGGATTTAAAATCCATGTTGCTAGTCGTGGTACACCAAAACCACATGAACATCCCAAAATATTATAAGAACCTGGATCTTCTTTTTAGGTATGTTTTTTCTTTTCTGGTAGTTTTTGAGGAAGAGGAAAATCTGGAAATTTTCGGAGTACATGTCGTGTACTTTATGAGTACATGCCATGTACTTTGATGCCACTAGAATCCGTGTGTTGGACATTTCATGGCCACACACACGGCCATGTAAGGGTGACTTAGAGGCTGCCTAAAGTGGAGTGCGAAAAAGGCAAGTACACATCGTGTACTCCAGAATTACATGTCGTGTACTTTCTTTATATTTCGTTAAATGGACCGGGGTCACGTCTAATCCTTATTTCCATCTTCTTCTTCACCTAATTCCGTGAAGAGCATCTGAGGAGGAAGAATCTTCTCTGAGCCATTGATCTGTCACCCGTTATCTGAATCGAACACCGTTGGTTGCAATAGAATCATAGTGGTGAGTTCTTGGTTCTTCTTTGGCCACGTTTCATGATTCTTTCTCTTATGAGAGTTATCGTAGGTTGAATGTTTTAGAAGTTTTTGTATATCTACTCTATTCTAGGTCGATTAAAGGGATTAGGTTCAAGTATATCAATCTCCTTGGATCTAGGTAGGTGGTTTGTTGCCTTACATTGAATGTATTTGAGTTTTTGTGCAAAATTATTGGATTCCCATGTTTCGGGTATCCCGGGTTAGGGATTTTGGTCCTATTGTTTAATTGCCTTAGATTTCTTGTTAGATTAAGGTTAATTGATAATAATATATGATTTTTTTCATGTTTGAGGATCACCCCATGGGTGTTATCCCTATTTGGTTGTTTATCACCGTTTGGCATAGTTTGCCTGCAAGGAAAATCCTATTGCAAATGTTAGTTTACTTGTTATAACTGATTGCATGTGTTGCCTAATATTTTAATGCTTTTTATGCATTGTATATTTTATCCAAGTAGTTTCTAAACTTACTTAGGGATACTGACAGTCGATTACACATGACTGGACTGCTCAGGGCTATGAGAACCTGGTGCGGGAGACCAAAGAGGGAATAAACGATTAAGTGCTTCCCTTGGGGGTCTGTTGGAATTAGTTTCATATGCAGGACCTACAGGAATTGGACTTTGTGCTTCCTAAGAGTGTCCTTAGTTTACGCACGTATCGATACCATAGGATTAATTAGATGTAATATCTTCCTTAGAGAGTCTATAGCTATCATTGCAAGGCCATAGGGGAATCGACGTGAGTGCTTCCCAGAGTGTCTGTGCCTTTGTATGTTTACTTGACTATAGGGGTCTTCTAGTTTGTGCCACCTAGAGAGTCAGTGTGAATGTGGATTGTTTGGTTGGTTTAGATGAGTCTACCAAGCCAAATCACAAGCTTGGATCTATTAGCATGCTTTTTTGTTTAGGTAGTCTTTTGATGCCTGCAATGTTACCTGTTTACCTTGGAATAGAGAGATTTTCTAGATTCCTTGGTTGTTTAATTAAATGAATGAATTAATTGTTAAATGAATGTGAATGGTAATTGGTAGGATTGTTTAATTGTGTACTCCTAGTTTATTACTACATTTACTTTCATTACTTCTTCTATATTACTCACTGATAGTAGGGCATAGATATTGTGGTGGTTGCCTACTGGGATTAGTCTCACACCCTGTTTGGGTCTTGCTTTTCGGACCAAATAGGTTATATAGTTGTAGGTGTGGATAGGGATTGTGGCCCTTCTACTTCAGGTACATGATTGCTGGTTGGAGCTGGAGAGCATAGGACCGAGCTTAGGATTGCGATACTACTGGAGTTACTATTTACTTTTCGTACATTGTTTCTCAGTTGTATTTCAGCACGTTGTTGTGTTTGCTGCTTTCCTTAGATACTTGTACCTGCTGCATCATTATCATCATTACTATATATTCATTGCTTCCGCTGTTTGGTTTTAGATATTGTATTTTGTTTACTACTTCTGCTATTGACTATTATTTCCTTTCCCTTGTATACTTTACCAAATGAGGGCACAGTTTCCCCAATGACTCACCAAGGCCCTCACTACTAGTCGGCAGCCTCTGGTGTTTGGGGAAATGCACTTGAGGTCATGTGCCGAATCGGGTATGGGGGACCAGTTGAGTGGCTCCAGATTCAGGTCGTTACAAAGTGTTATCAGAGGTGTTATGGGCCCTCAAGGATTGGAATTTGGTGGATCCTGAGTTTGTTATACTGTTTACTTATTATATGCATTTTTATGATGCCGAGATTTCATTCGTGGGGAGTATAGGCCCCCACAGATCGGAATTTGGCACATAGGTGTTGTTTTAGTGTTTTTTCTCAGTGGTTTTGGGGGTTCTTGTATGTTTACTACCCAGAAACCCAGACAACACAGTGTGTGGTCGTATGAACACATGTCATGTGTTCTTCTGTTCAGGAAGAACTACTTTTCATGGTTACATGCCATGTACTTTCATGTACATGTCGTGTACTTGCCTTCCGTGTGACCTATCCATGTAGTTGAATACATGGGCTGGGAAATCCGCAGGACAACACGCCGTGTACCATGTTGACATGCCATGTAGTAGTGGTCCATGTACTAGTCCATGTGGCTAACGACACGGACAGGGGGAAAATCTTAAGGACAGACCGTGTAGTGGAAAAACATGTCGTGTAGTTTTCTGTTGGGACAGTCTGTGTTCCTAGCCATGTAGGAGTAACCGGGTAGGGATAAAAAGGGTTATTACATGCCGTGTAGTTTGAGAACACTCCATGTATCCAGGTGGATTACACGTCCATGTATGGCCAAGGTACACGCCCAGGGTAAAATTTCAGGAAACATGTCGTGTAGTGGTACTACATGCCATGTAGTCATGTTTTCCTAAAATTTTAGAGTTTTTATCTCCTGTTCTGTTTTACTCTCTTAAGTTGCAAATGTGTTCGTCGTTAATGAAGGTATGCTTGTGACCTTTCAGACTCATGCCACCAAGACGTCCTCCTGTTGCACGTCAGGAACCAGGCAGTGACCGTACGCCTGATACAGAAGATCAGGGACTACCAGTAGTTCCGCCTATCATTCCAGACATGACACCTTCAATGATTCCAGACATTGGTGCCGATGCTCAGTTCAGATAGGGTTTTATGAGATTCATACAGACCTTCTAGGAAGCTCAGCATCATGCCCCGTTTATGGCAGAGCTGACACGGGTTTTTCAGCAGCAGCATCCTCCCACGTTCACAGGGGATGGAGGACCACAGGCTGCGGAGTCATGGATAGAATCCATGATATTCATCTTCAAGCACCTGGAGATTCCTCAGGATAGTAGAGTGAATCTCACAACTTATATGTTGCGAGATTCCTCTAAGAGATGGTGGGATGTGGTTTCACAGGCAGGGCGCCAACATGCTATGTCTTGGGATGAGTTTCAGCATACGTTCTACGACTACTTCTACTCAACGAAGCTGAGGGATGACAGAGCCATAGAGTTCATGAACCTGCAGCAGGGTGCTCTCATAGTTATGGATTATTCCTCTCACTTCACAGAGTTACAGCGTTTCACTCCCATTTTGGGGAATGAAGAGCTGTTTTTAGCGAGGAAGTTTGAGGAAGGCCTTAGACCGGACATCAGATCACAGGTGAACGTCTTTCAGTTGACTTTTATTACTCTGATAGTCAACCAAGAGCTTATCACAGAGTGGCATATGATGGAGACTAGAGCTATGGACCAGGGCGGTTTAGCATCCAGGGCTGATTCATTTCATATGGACAACAGGAAGCGCCACCGAGAGTCTACACGAGGTGACTCGAGGAAGCGAGGTATTCCTTATGGTAGATGGGATCATTCTTCTAGAAACCAAGTGGTGTGCTATCAGTGTGTAAAAAGTTGGAATAAGAAGCCTCAGTACCCGAGAGACCTAGTGGAGTGCCGATCTTGCGGCAAGATGGGTCATCTACAGCATTTCTGCAAGGTTTTCCTTCTAGCGGCTAGTGAGGGAGGATCAGTTTCGACTCTACGTACAGGAGTAGTATTACCAGTTCTGCAGCAGAATGGGGGTTGGATTTCTTCATGTCATTCAGGCCAAGGTAGAGGTTGTGGACATAGTGGTTAGGCTTAGCGATCTCAAGCTGCTACACAGGGTCGCGGTGCAGGCCAGACTTTTGCGGTAGATCATATTCATCAGGAGCAGGATCCTAGACCTTCTACAGTTCGAGGTACGATTTTAGTAGCCTCAGTTTTATCCTCTACACTTTTCGATACAGGAGCTTCTCATATATTTATTTCTGTGCATAATGTGGAAAGACTTAGACTTACTGTTTATACTTCTGAGGATATGATGACGCTAGACACTCCCTTGGGAATTAGAACTGCTAGTGTGTGTCAGTGCTTAGACTGCCCCCTTGAGGTTGGTGGGTGTATTTTTTCATCAAATATCTATGTTTTAGAGATGACAAGCTATGATTTCATTCTCGGGATGGACTGGTTAGTTCCCTTACAGGCCTTTGTCTATTTCTATCGTCGTAGGGTGAGTTTCACATCACCAGAGGGCAGATCTTTTCTTCACAAGGGTGAATGGGATGTCCAGGCGAGCAGAGCTAGACCAAAGCATCATGGGTCGGGCAGTGTTACTGCTCAAATTGCTAGCTTATATCTGGATGACCAGGGGACTTCTCAGATAGATTTTCCTCCAGTGGTTTATCAGTTTCCAGAGGTCTTTCCAGAAGACTTTTCAGGTTTGCCTCCGGAGTGAGAGGTATACTTCTCTATTGAGCTTGTTCCAGGAGCAGCACTAGTATCCATACCTCCTTATAGGATGGCTACACCTGAGTTACAGGAGCTCAAGAAGCAGTTGGAGGAGTTGCAGGCAAAGGGTTTTATCCGACCCAGTACTTCCCCTTGGGGTTCGCCCGTTCTGCACTACCACAAAATGGGGTAAGGCTAGCGCCACCCTTTATCAGCGCTTATTTTTAGCATTGTTAAAGGGTACCCCTTTATGAGTGCTTTTTTTAGTAGGGCTGATAAAGGGGGGTCTTTATCAGCGCTTTTTTTAAAAGCGCTGATAAAGGGTCTACTTCCAAAAAAATCATTAAAAAATATATTTATATTTAAATATATATATATAGTTATATTGATATAAATATAATATATATTTTTTAAAATATAATTATAAATATATTTTAGATAAGTATAAATATACAGTTACACTTAATATATAAGATATTTAGTGAAAATGGCTTAATAAAAAATTAAAAAAATATTTTTAATTAATAATTTGCTAATTATTATGGATTAATAGTCATTTAATAACAATTTGAAGACTAAAAAAATAAAAAAAATAAAAAAAAAATCCAAAATATGTTGAAAATGCCACTCAAACTTCAAACAGCCATAACTTTTGATCCGGGCGTCCGTTTGAGCTCTACCACATATCAAATCGAAGCCTGCGATGAGCTCTACACCCCTATGACCTGGAAGGTCTTGATAAAAGTTTTTTTGAGGCCAAAAAAGGCCCATAAGGCCTCTAAAATTGAGTTTTTAGTCAGGATACCCTGATTTTTTAACATTTTGTGGATTTTCAGCCTCATTTAAGGGGGTATTATTGGATTTTTTTGGTGGGGACTGAATTTATTCTAAGGTATTAAATTCATATTGATGTTATGTCTTTGAAATTTTATCATTTTTTATAATGCACTTCTATTTATAATGCACTTCTATTTATAATCAAATATATAACAATATATATATATTTTATATATTCACACATAAAAATTTAATTATAAATATAAATAATAAAATATATTTACATATAAAATATATTATATTTATCTAAATAATAACTAATATCCATTTTATTTAAAATAACAATATATAAATATTTATATACCTATATATTAATCTAACTATATATATATTAATATAACTACATATATATATTGATATAACTATAAATATATATATTAATATCACTATAAATATATATATTAATATAACTATATATATATATTAATATAACTATATATTACTATATGAATAAATATAACTAAATATATATATATATAAATAAATAGATATGACATTAACTGGAGAACAAATCAATATGGCAGAGTGGTAAAGGCTTTAGGCACGCAAGGGGGAGGTCTCGAGATCAAATCTTGGTGGAGGAAAGGGCGTGCGCATGGGGGTGGATTTGGGGGGCTAGCACTGATAAAGGGGGTGGTTATAGCGCTGATATAGGGTGTAGGGGGGTGCATACGGGCATTAGAGGGGCTGGAAAGCGCTGTTAAAAGGGGGGCTCAAGTGCTATAAAATCCCCCCCTCTGATTGGCGGGATTTTTTTTAATTTTTTTTAATTTTTTTTTTTTACTTTTATCAGCGCTAAAAAATCACTGATAAAAGGGGTATTTTATCAGTGCTGATAAATGACCTTTTTATCAGCGCTTCTTTTTAGCGCTGAAAAAAGACCCCTTTTATCAGCGCTTTTTTTTAATGCTGATAAAAGTGGTCTTTATCAACACTTTTTGGAGCACTGATAAAGGGGACCCCCCTATATCTTCACTGGTTTTAACAGTGCTTTTCTAGCGCTGTTAAAGGCCATTTTTAGCGCTGATAAAAGGGGTGTTTGTAGTAGTGTTGTTTGCAAATAAGGAAGATGGTACTTTACGGCTTTGTGTGGATTATCGGAAGCTAAACCAGTTGATGGTCAAGAACCGATATCCATTGCCACTGATAGATGATATATTTGATCATCTTCGAGGAGCCAGAGTGTTCTCGAAGATCTACTTGAGATCCGGCTATCATCAGTTTCGTGTCAGACCATCTGATATACCTCTTACAGCCTTCTGGAGAAGGTATGGTCTGTATGAGTATTTGGTTATGCCGTTCGGTCTCACGAACGTGCCAACAGTTTTCATGGCACTGATGAACAGAGTTTTCCATCCTTACTTGGATTCTTTTGTGGTGGTTTTCGTGGACGATATCTTGGTGTACTCTCACACTCGACACGACCATGATACCCATCTTGAGATCATTTTGACTACACTGAGGGAGCATCAGTTATATGCTAAGCTCTCAAAGTGACACTTTTGGATGGACGAGATTCACTTCTTGGGTCATTTCATCTCAGATACAAGAGTATCAGTAGACCCAGAGAAGGTGAGATCAGTAGTTACCTGGGAGAAACCGAAGAATGTCTTCGAGATACAAAGTTTCTTAGGGATGGATGGTTACTACAGGCAGTTTATATAGGACTTCTCATGCTTAGCGGCACCGTTTATGGGCTTGAATAAGAAGGGGGTGAAGTATTTTTGGTCAGAAGCCTATGATTTAGCCTTTTAAGAGCTGAAGGGTAGATTGACTTCAGCACCGATTCTAGTTTTACCAGAGCTGGGCAAGAGTTATAAAGTTTTTTGTGATGCATCTAACATCAGGCTTGGAGCAGTGCTTATGCAGGAGGATCATGTTGTTGCATATAGATCTCGGCAGTTGAGGCCACATGAGAGGAACTATCCTACGCATGACCTAGAGTTGGCTTCGGTTTTTCATGATTTGTGTTGTTGGAGACATTATCTTCTGGGAGAGCATTTTGTGGTATATATTGACCACAAGAGCCTCAATTATATCTTCACGCAGCGTGACTTGAATCTGAGACAGTGGAGGTGGGTTGAGAACCTACAGTATTTAGATTTTGAGCTTGCTTATATGCCTGGGAAAGGCAACGCTGTGGCAGACGCACTGAGCAGGAGGACACAGATACAGGCAATTCAAGAGGCCAGCAGCGAGTGGCAGCTTATGACTCTGTTCTCTAAAATAAATTTGGAGGTGCACGACAGATAGGGTCAGACTTTTCTTTCTTCTATAGTTGTTACCTCTACCCTTATTGACCGAGTTTGAATGAGGAAGCTATCAGATTATGAAGTCCTAGTCCTACGGGAAAGCATGTCAGGAGAGGACCCTCTTCTCGGATGAACCGTAGGCGAGGGTGAGATCTTATGTTTCCAGGGACGCGTATGGGTGCCAACAGATATATGTGAGGATATGATGCGAGACTTTCATTCCTTAATTTGGGAAGTTCATTATGGAATCACCAAGATGTATCATGATCTACACTTCCAGTATTGGTGGCCAGGTATGAAGAGAGATGTTGTTGGTTTTGTCATGAGATGTTCCACCTGTCATCAGGTGAAGACAGAGCACCAGCGACCAGCATGGCTTTTACAGCAGCTACCCATTCCCGAGTGGAAGTGGAATGATGTCGCGATGGACTTAGTGACAGGGTTACTGAGATCTCCTCAATGGAATGATGTGGTATGGGTTTTCATTGACAGACTCACAAAGGTTTCTCACTTCTTGCTGATTAATGAGACCTTTGGTGTTGATGAGCTTGGACGGTTGTACATCTGTGAGATTGTATGCTTGCATGGGGTTCCGAGTACTATAATTTTAGATAGGGACTCCCGCTTTACATTGCATTTATGGAAAGGGCTACATAGGGATTTGGGTACATAGGTACTTCTGAGTATAGCTTACCATCCCCAGATAGATGGACAGTCAGAGCGCACGATTCAGGTGCTAGAGGACATTCTACGAGCATGCGTCTATGATTTTGGAGGTTCTTGGGAGAGACATATACCTCAAGTGGAGTTTGCCTACAATAATAGTTTTCAAGAAACTATTCAGATGGAACCTTACGAGGCTTTGTACGGTAGTCCATGCCGATCACCCTTGTGTTGGTTGGAGGCAGGAGAGGCAGCTATGTTGGGACCTCGTCTTGTTCAGGAGACCATAGAATAGGTGGAGTTGATTTGGAAAAGGATGGCTACTGCACAGTATTGGCAGAAATCTTATACTGGTCAGCAGAGATGACCTTTAGAGTTCAAGGTCGGAGATCATGTTTTCATATGTGTTTCCCCATGGTTGGGACACAAGAGGGTCAGGAGATAGGGTAAGATTTCACTGAGATATGTCAGGCCGTTTGAGGTTCTGGAGAGATTCGGGCTGGTTTCTTATAGGTTGCAGTTACCTCAGAGGTACCAGGCTATGCACGACGTCTTCCATGTTTCTCAACTTTGATGATATTTCTCTGACCCGTCTCATGTTTTTCAACCCGAGGAGGTTGATCTGGAGCAGGATGCATCATTCGAGTAGCATCCTATCTGGATTTTTTATCGTAGTGCAAAGGTACTCCATGGCCGGTCTATTCCTCTGGTACGGGTGCTATGGTAGCACGGCCGTGTATAGAACGATACTTAGGAGAGGGAGGCCGATATGCAATCACAGTGGCCAGAGTTATTTGAGGTTTCTTCTTCACCACCTTGTTAGGGAAATTTAGGGATGAATTTCTTTAAGGGGGGAAGTTTTTAAGAACCTAGATCTTCTTTTTAGGTATGTTTTTCCTTTTCTGGTAGTTTTTGAGAAAGAGGAAAATCTGGAAATTTTCGGAGTACACGCTGTGTACTTCAATGCCACTAGAATTCGTGTGTTGGCCGTGTCATGGCCACACACACGACCATGTAAGGGTGACTTAGAGTCCACCTAAAGCGGAGTATTGAAAATGCATGTACATTCCGTGTACTCCAGAAGTACACACCATGTACTTTATTTTTATTTCATTAAACGGACCGGGGTCGCGTCTAATCCTTATTTCCATCTTCTTCTTTGACTAATTACATCCAGAGCATCCAAGGAGGACAAATCTTCTTTGAGCCGCCAATATGTCACCGGTTATCCGAATCAAACACTGTCGGTTGTAATAGAATCACAGCGGTGAGTTCTTGGTTCTTCTTTGGCCATGTTTCCTGATTCTTTATCTTGTGAGAGTTATCGTAGCTTGAAAATTTTAGACTTTTTTGCATATCTACTCTATTATAGGCCGATTCACAGGCTGAGGTTCAAGTATATCAATCTCCTAGGATCGAGGTAGGTGGTTTTTTGCCTTATGTTGAATGTCTTTGAGTTTTTTTGCAAAATTGTTGGATTCCCATGTTTCGGGTATCCCGGGTTAGGGATTTTGGTCCTATTGTTTAATTACCTTATATTGCTTGTTAGGTTAAGGTTAATTAATAATAATATATTCTTGTTTTCATGTTTTAGGATCACCCCATGGGTGTTATCCTTGTTTGGATGTTTATCGCCGTTTGGCACAGTTTGCCTGCAAGGAAAACCCTATTGCAAATGCTAGTTTGCTTGTTATAACTGATTGCATGTGTTGCCTACTGTTTTAATGCTTTTGATGCATTTTAGTGTTTATACAAGTAGTTTCTAAACTTACTTAGGGCTGCTGATAGTCGATTACGCACGACTGGACTGCTCAGGGCTGTGAGAACCTGGTGCGGGAGACCAAAGAGGGAATAGATGATTAAGTGCTTCCTAATAGTGTCCTTAGTTTATGCACGTATCGAGACCACAAGAGGAATTAGACGTAAGATCTTCCTCAGAGAGTCTGTAGCTATCGTTGCAATACCACAGGGGAATCGATGTGAGTGCTTCCCAGAGTGTCTATGCCTTTGTATGTTTACTTGAATATAGGGGTCTGTTAGTTTTATCCACCCAGAGAGTCAGTGTGAATTTGGTTTGTTTGGTTGGTTTAGATGAGTCTACCAAGGCAAAGCACAATCTTGGATCTGTTGGCCTGCTTGTTTGTTTAGGTAGTATTTTGATGCCTGTTGTGTTACCTGTTTACCTTGGAATAGAGAGATTTTATAGATTCCTTGGTTGTTTAATTAAATGAATTAATTAATTGTTAAATGAATGTGAATGGTAATTGTTATTATTGTTTACTTGTTTACTCATAGTTCATTACTACATTTACTTTCATTACTGTTGCTATATTACTCACTGACAGTAGGGCACAGATCTTGTGGTGGTTGCCTGCTGGGATTAGTCTCACACCCTATTTGGGTCCTACTTTTTGGCCCAAACAGGTTATATGGTTGCAGGTGTGGATAGGGATTGTGGACCTTCTACTTTAGGTACATGATTTCCAGTTGGAGATGGAGAGCATAGGACCGAGCTTGGGCTTGCGATGTTGCTGGAGTTACTGTTTACTTTTCGTACTTTGCTTCTCAGTTGTATTTCAGTACGTTGTTGTGTTTGCTACTTTCCTTAGATACTTGTACCAGATGCATCATTATCATCATTACTATATATCCATTACTTCTGCTTTTTAGTTTCAGATATTGTATGCTTTTTACTACTTACTCTATTGACTGTTATTTCCTTTTCCTTGTATACTTTACCAAATGAGGGCATAGTTTCCCCAATGACTCACCAAGGCCCTTGCTACTAGTCGTCAGCCCCTGGCATTTGGGGAAATGTGCTTGAGGTCATGTGTAGAACCGGGTATGGGGAACCAGTTGAGTGGCACCGGATTCGTTTCATTACAAATATCTTCTATCACACCCACCATTATGGCATGGTGACCTTTTGAAAAGCCAAAACGGCCCCAAACTCCTCCAAACTCTTCCTCGACACCACCAAGCCTTAGAAAACCACCAAGGAATGGTCGGAAAGTTAAAAACCACTACATTGGTTTCCTCTAAAATAATATTGATCCTTGAGAATTAAAAACCAAACCCAAAGAGAAAGAAAAGAAAAGGGGTCGTCTGAATAACCACCCCATGAGATACCTCTAAATAATCTTACCAATACATGACTACAACTACTTCACTTAGAAGAAAAAGGTGAAAAAATATGAAACACCAACAACCATATCCAAAAAACTCTCCCTTGGGAGATACCTATAAAATAATAGAAAGTATAAAAATAAGTAATTAGAGATTAGGAAACCAAGCCATAATCTAGAAAAATGTCAACAACATCAAAAACAAGAAATGCTACAAGAGAAGATCAAGAATCAAACAACTCGGTATATTAAGAATGTATCTATGACTCATATTCCCAAGTGATATCCTCTATGACACCAGTTTTTTACAAGACATGAACCAATGGAATAGCACACCCACATTACACATTCTCTTGGTAGTCCTATATCCCCACAGGACACTCCTCGAAGGTATTATTATCATCAACATTGATCTCGCACCAATCGATGATGTGAGATTCATCATGAAGACAAGATAAAAGATGAAACACATGGAAGACATCATGTATCCAGATCACCTATAGGGGGAGAATTATCTAATACACAATGACTCCAACATGATCTAACACCTCGAAAGTCCCAACAAACTAAGGAGAAAGCTTACTCCTATAACCAAACTTTCACTTATCGTGATGAGGAGTCACCTTCAAAAAAATAGGATCTTCAATGTCAAACTCTATATGTATCCTCTTATGATATGCATAAGACTTATAACAATCCTACGCTACCTTCATCCTCTTATAGATCACCTAAACCATCTCTTTCATACTTTGCACTAGTTCGGTCCTAAGGATTATTGACTCTTAGACACCAGTTCATCACAGAACATAATGGAAAGGTCATCCAGACAAATATTTAAATGGTTCCATAAAAATGGTAGAGCAAAATATCATTATTATAATCCAACTCAACCAAAGTTGGGTGATTCATCCATGAATCTCCAAAATCTTGGACACATGCACACAATATATCTTCAAGATTTTGGATGGTCTTCTCTGTCTGAAAGTCCATCTATGGATGAAAAGTGATTTTAAGGAATAATTGAGATACAAAAGCATGATGGAGACCTCTCTATACCATTTAGGTAAAATAATAATCATGATTATAGATAATCATCCTTAGGACTCTATATATCCTCAACAACTACTTTAAGTACTATCATGAAAAAAACTCCATGGACCTTGACTCTTTGATCACTAATAAATAAATTGATTTCATAAATTGGTACACTATCACCCATATAGCATCATAGCCTCCCTGATCTTGAGGTAGATTGGTGAAGAAGTTTGTTGAAACTTCCTCCTACTTCCACTGAGGAACATCTAATGGCTGGAGCAACCCACCAAGAACATGGTGTTCAACCTTTACCTTTTGGAAGACTAAACATTGAGACACAAACTCTGCAACTTGTTTCTTCAACTCAGGACACTAAAATTATCCTCTCACGGAATAATAAATCTTTTTAAAACTAGGATATGCCTCTAAGGGTGAACTATGGAACTCATAGAGAACCACCTCACACATCACTAAAGGAATGAAAAACCTCCCTTGGAAGAACACTCAGTGTTGATCATCCTAAGACCAACCATCTGGGGCATCACTACTGACAAATCAATCTCTCTAGACCTCCACTTTGGAATCCCCTAGTCGGTACTCCTCCACATGTTGCACTAAAGACAACTTCACTATCATTTGATCTTGTTCCACCAACCTCTCCTATATCAAGATGCATCGCAGATATCTCTTTCATCACTCTCCATGAATTTACAAATTCACCCACAACATCACTATGTGAATTCATGCTCAATACATTATCTACAACATTACCCTTTCCTAATGTATATGAAATATTGAAGTCATAGTCCTATAAAAATTCCATTCACCTTCAGTGATGCAAGTTCATTTCATGCTAGGAGAATACATACTTTAGGATCTTGTGATCAGTGAGAACCACAAAGCACTGGTCGATAAGGTAATGTCACCACATATTTAGGGAAAAAATGGCTGTCACCAAGTGAAGATCATGGGTGACATAGTTATGTTCATGGATACATAACTAAAGGGACCCATAAGAAAAAAATTATCTATATCATATCAAGAAACTTCCCAAGGCAATACATAAATCATTACAGAAAACCTCAAAATGAGCTCCCGCTTCTGGAAAATGAAAAATTGGGTCATTGACCAACTTTAAATTCAGATACTCAAAAGTTTTATGACACTATTCAATCCATAAGAATGCCTCATCCTTTCTGTTCAAGGATATTAGAGGAGTCACAATCTAAGAGAAACTCTACACCACTACAACTTTCTTGGGGGCTACCCAAGAAACAACCACCTCGATCTTTGAAGGATCCATGTCTACTCCATGCTAGGAAATGACATTCCTCAAGAAAAAAATGTCATGAGCATAGAACTCACAATTAGAAAACATCTTGAATACTTACTTCTAACGAAGAACTCCCAAAATGGCATGTAGATGCTCTATGTGCTCTTCCTTGGACACAGAGTACACAAGGATTTAATTGATGAAACCCACCATAAACCAATATAGGAACTCTCATAACACTACCTTCATCAGCCCTATGAATATTTCAGGAGTGTTTTTCACACTGAACAACATCATAATGAACACATAATTCCCACAACAACATCATATTATGGTCTTCTATATATCCTCATCTTTCACCCACATCTGATGATATCCTAATCCCAAATCGATCTTTGAGAGCCAACTAGATCCTTTCAACTGATTGAATAAATCACCAATCCATGGAAGAGGATAATGGTTATTCATTATCACCTTATTCAAGCAATGATTATTGATATAGAGACATAGACTGCCACCATAATTCTTCACAAACAAAACTAGATCCCTCCATGGTGACACACTCAATAGAAAAAAAAACCTCACTATAAAAGATCATTGCTATATACCCACATCTCCTGTAACTAATAAGGTTTAATCCTATATGGATACATCAAGATTAAAGAAGTTTCTAAATATATCACTATCCTAAAATTGATCTCTTTTCAAGGGGGTAACACCAAAAACTCCTTAGTAAAGACATCAGGGTACTCTTACACAACCCTAATAAACATCACTGGATAAACATCCAATGAACTCAATATCAACTCAGTCATCAAAAAATAAAAGTATAGAGCATGTATCTAACCCATATGTGGGTCAATTTCACTAAAAACATAGTAGACACTTTATCAGCATCATAGAGAAAGATCTTCCTCTTAAATAAATCCATGATAGTTTGCACTGAATAAAATCAATCCATGTTAAGTATGATGTGGTATGGATATATTTATAAACATAAGAAGCCTTACCAAGATTGGTGTTTCCCCATAACCAGTTCATGGTCTTTACATACTTCATATAGGTAAGATCAACCTCCAAATAGTGTATTCAATATTAAGGGAACTGAAATCCTCTCCATCTTAAGTCCCAAAGCACAGACTGGGGTAGGTGATATGAAGGATTTTATAACTCCTGAATCAAAAAAAAGTGTACACCTAAGTAGAAAACAAGAAAAGTGTACCTCAAATGACCTCTAGATATCCTGGTGACAATAACTCTAGAGAATTCATTTGACCGCAACCTACTCCACGAACTCTATGAACCTAATGATAACCACCTACATAAACACATTTTTATCTCTAAGGATGAGGATAATGAATATTCCTACCCCAACTCCCCTATGTTGATAGATAGTTGGAGCACCCTATTGCTGCTACCTCGACTGAAACTACAGCAATGGAAGAACATGAAGTGGACCACCAACCACACAGTTCCTACTTAGAAATTTCAATAAAGCTCATTTATTGTTACCTTAGCCTCCATGTGAAATATATGTGTGTGATACCTTAGTAGGGGCTTGAGAGTCTCCACCCTCAGAGAAACGAGATTATCAGGATTAGCACCTACCCCTGATTATCTAAAAGCTCTTTTATCTTTGAAAATGGGAACCTTTAACCATAGATCTAGTCTTTCAAGTATCCTAAAAACTCTCATCTCATGATGATACAATTCTAGTCATGATCCTCTCAATAAAATCATCTCTCACCAATACATCAAGATATATAGGTAGCATAAATAGGGAAACTTGGTGCTGGATATATGGATGAAAATCCTCCTCAAAGTGACTCACCCTAGATTCCTTAAATGGAAACAAGTCTAAATCATATCATATAATGTACCTAAAATAGATCCAAAACTCTTGCACTATGGAACTTCCTTATAGAAGGGTAAGAAACTCCTAACAACTAAACACCTTCACAGTTAAAAAAAGAAACTCATCTTGTAACTAGTCTCATAACTTATCCCACAATACTTTTGAATCTCCACAATCTCCATGGAATAAGAACCACCACTTCCTATCTACCCCATATAGCATCATCACCACCAACAAAACCTAGTACTCCTTCTAAGCATATATCGAACTGGAGGTTATATCCACCTCCTCCAACCAATCCTCTATCATTGAGTCTAAAATGGAGACCTCATACTTCTATATACTCTAACATTGTAACTCTCATAGTTTACTCCTCAAAGTATTATCATCATTGACCTTGATCATATGGTAATCTATTGGCACATCTTGTTGAACATCCTAAGTGAAAACCTAATGGGGATGTTGACCTCGGGCCATACCTACAAAAGAAAAAAATGTTATGGACTCCTAAACCTAGAATATGGAATATTTAGCATTTATTTATTTATTTATTTAAGGTTTAACCAAATCCTAAGGTCCAACCATTCAAAAAAAGTGAAAAAAGGATAATTCATGATCCTTTACTAGGTATATACCCTGAAAACAGCATCACTTCACTTATTAGTCTTAGTAAACTTAAATGTACATGAAACAAATCATGGGGGGGGCTAAATACCTATGTCCTAGCCAGTCTCCCATATTTACATCTCTTTCAATAGATCATGGGAGGGGGATAAATATATGTTTCCTAGATATCCTCTCTTGTTTACATCACTTACTAGACTCAATTGACATCATTTCCCAACCGACCCATGCATTCTCACCAATGCCTACCTCTAAACTCCATATTATCTCTTAACTAGACCTTTAATACCACTCTTTCATGACCCCCTACCCCCAAAGGTACCCCTCCTAGGCTAGAAATGAGAGAAGGGAGACATTGATTCCTGAAGACCACCTCCAACAAGCCATAGGTTTTAAATAAGCATTGAGGGTATATCATACACACAAATGGGAGGAATTACCCTTTAATATTTGAGAAATGAGAGATAATATAGATGTACCCAAAAACTTGTTATCATAAAAAAAGTAATGAGAGGTCTCAATACATGAAAGTAATGGCATAAAATGGAACAACTAAAAGGAAACTACAAGTACCAAATGGGAAAATCCTCAGTAATAACCTCAAAGCCCAAACAGCTCCTCGATGACTCTATGAGCTTGTAATGTCCAGCCCAATCACCAACCAGCTCCTGTGATCCTGAAAAATAGTTTATATATAAATAGGGTGAGCATAACATGTATACTCAATAAGACCCTTCTTAGATCCTCTCATGAAAATGATAAAGAAAGTGTAATAAATCTCAATGGATAAACAAGTGAAGTTAACTCATCACCTAAGCAGGTATGATAAGTTCTTAGAATCACCATATATCTCTCACCAAGTATAACATGAAAGAATAATACAATATCCAATATAATTTCAAATAAGATACCTCCCTACCACTTCCCCACTAGTTTTATTCTTTTCCCCAATGTCATACATCATGATTCATCTCTCTCCAAAAGTAAACTATCCTGAAGACACCTGGGTTGTTGTATCATATCATGCACCTTATTCGTCATAATATCTTATCATCACATACCATGAACGTCATGAATCACATAATCTTATCATCCCATACCACATACCCATATAGTAACTGAGTATTTTTTGGGATCCACCATAGCCCGTATGTCATGTATTATGCCTCAATCCATCACAGCCCATACACAACATACCTATAATAATCCTTAGGATACTATATCCATAGATAAATTTGTGTGAAATAACCACAATCCATTATATCCCTTTGTACACATAAATGGGAAAGGTAACCACCATGAATACCAATATATAATACTACCAGGAGAAGAGAGTAGGGAAAGAGGGGGTGGTTAGTCATATATTCCTCACTAAACTAGATATTGGGGAAAACACCCTCCCATAGTCCATTGGGTGTTAGAAACCCAACTGACATGGGTGGGGTAGTGGTTCAAAGTGCATAACATACAAGATATATATAACTCACAACCACACTATGGGAATCAATCTAGTCATAGGATCAATTGCAGCTATCATCCCTCGGACACCTAGCTTCTACCGCTAAGGACTAGATATGTTATTAGCATAGAATAATTTAAAGGTACTTTAATTTAATTCATTATTTGTATTAAACATTATCATTACATAAATTATTTCAATTAACTATTAAATATTACTTTAACAAGGTCATCAACTAATTCTCATGCCCTCTAAATAGAAACCAACTGATCTCATGGGTTCTCAAGATTATCATTAATTTCATTCAAATAGGCAATCAAACCTATGGTTTAAAACATTTATTATTCATTATCATTCCATACTTATAGGTACTATATGACTCATCCTATGTTACCATAAGTGAGATGCATAAACTAAGCACAACCAGTTACCTCAAGCATTGGATAAAGGAATGCATAAATAAGAAACCTGACTATACAGCCTTTAAATAAGATTTATTATCAAGTAAGTATACAAACTTTAGGCGCAAAAATAGACAACCCTATATTCAACTCATTCCATCAGTCTTGGTTTCATCCATGACACCACCATTAATATCATCATGCATCCATACTTCCATCATTAGTGTCAATTAGTACCACAAACTTAGGACCCCCATCCATGTATCTTCATCCATCAACTATTATAGGCTCACATCACATTACATAGAAAGACTAACATCAAGATAAATCACATGAGTTAGCAAGGAAACAATAAACAGTCAATAGGGTATCTAGGCCCTAAAAACTAAGGCATCCGTTCTTTACAAGAAAATAGACTCACTCATCCCCAAAAATTTATCTGTATCATAAAATCGGTTTATTATCATCTTATATTAATCAATTTATTTATCACAAGTTACAATCATGTGTAACCTAAGGCCTCAGTTATCAAAATATACTATTTATTAAAACATGATTTCAAGAATAACTTCCAATTTCAAAAAAATATAAGTAATATCATTTTTAATTAGCATTCCTTTATTATTTCATTAACAATCAATTCCATCTTCACGTTATTTATCCAATCCTATTAATATAAGGAATAATTATTTCAATTTAATATGCACCGAGCATCACTTTTATTCCCATAAAGTCATAAGAAAGAATGGTTTTAATTAAATATACCACTTTGATTCTTGATCCAACAAGTATTCCTAGTTTTACATTATTTAACCATTTCTATAATATCAAGAAAGATAAACCATAGCATCAAAATAACATGTTGATCATAGCATAAACATAGATATCATAGTATCTAGTAAGAAAAGAGGCAAATTTTTTTCATGGTGGAAACATATACGATCGCTACAACCAAAAACAAGGTTCATTATTTAGTTCAATTTAATATTAATTAAGGTTAATTCCACTATTTCCAAAATATATAAATCATTATAACTTTATGATTTCATATAAAATAATATGATAAGAATCGAATCCCTTACCTCGGTTAAAATTTCAATGTTCTTCACACAAGAATGAATGAATGAGGTTCAACCACCAATGGAAGGAACACCACCAAACCAAAGGAAGGATATACAAAACCTAGCATCTATAAACCACCATCAAACCACACTCAACAAAACCCAAAACAATTCCTCCCATTACTTCATTATTCTCATAAATGGTGAAGCTAAGAAAAATAATAAAAATATAAGAAGAGAGCATGCATCGAACCAAAAGTGTTTGATTCTCAACAAACTAGGGGTTGGAATCTCAAGGAGTCAATCACTGGTCACCAAGGGATATAAAATCAACACTTATCTAGAAATAATTTGGGTTAATGAAACCTCCACGGGATAAATAACTCAACCAATCCCTAGGTTCTTTTGAGAACCTGGAAATCAAAGGAAAATAAAAGGTGGTGTGTGAATTGGTTAATAGAGAGGAAGAATCTATTTAAAAACATATTTAAGACCTATATTAACTCCTTACATGTTTTACCTTTCAAACTGATTAAGATCCATGAAGATCGGTGATCGTTTCATCCATTTAAAAACAAGTTTTAATGACACTATGGTTTCCACTATGTCTTGGCCATGGTCGTGGTGGTTCTTGACAATGTTATCCCAAATGTATTCCACTAAGGCATGTTTCCCACACCCAAACCATTTTCCCCTTTCCACAGATTCAAAAATGGCCAGGAAAACATTTCCCCCATCCCTGTTTTAGATAATAGACCCCTTAATACACGATGCTCAATTCCACGCCCACCTTGTGCATTTTGAGTTGGCCATTTCAGAAAAATCAAGCACACTAGGCCCAAAAAGGGACTCCAAAACGGCTTTATAAGATGTTTTTTTGGCTATGGTGCACCAACACCACACGACCAACCCAAAATAGCCTCCACCATGCCCACCACCTGGGTGTGTTGACCTTTTGAAAGTCTAAAACAACCCCCAAACTACTCTAAACTCCTCCTTGACACCACCAAGCCTCGAAAACCCACAAAGGAATGGTCATAAAGGTATAGACCATTACATGATGAACTAGATTTCTAGTCTTTAATGTTATCTTCTATTAAAAATGTACTATAAAAGATACATGAGACTATAAATACATATTAAATTTTAATTCATCTCAAAGATCTTTATCAGGAGAGAGTAATATGAGAATTGTTTGAGATCTCAAAGGCACTTTTCATGTGAATTCTTGGAGAAAGAACACTAGTTGGACCTCGCATAGTCAAAATGATTGGCTATATCAAGCATCTAGAAATTCTATGGGTTAAACTACCTAATGAATTGTGTAATGATCTCATTCTCACCTCACTCCCTCAGATCGTCTCTAACTTCATTGTGAATTTCAACATGAATAATATAGATAAGTCACTCCTAGATATCCTCACATTAATTTGGTATACTGATAAGGATATAAAGCTTTAAAATTCTTCTTCTTTTATGGTGAATAATATGAAAGGCAAGTAAAATAGCACCAATATTAAGTCAAAGTCTAATGTTTCAATGCACCATTCTTTCAAGAAGAGTAAGATTAAAGGGGAAGTGAGGAAGTGGGATATTGTTTATTCCTAATGTGGAAAGAAGGGACATTGGAAGAAAAACTACACAGTGGGAAGGAAGCAAGGCGATGCTTCAGGTATGTTCATTATAGAGTGTATCCTTTCAATTTATATAAATTGGGTATTAGATACTACATGTGGTTCTCACATTTCTATACAAATATAGGGGCATATTATATGTTGAAAGGTTTCATGAGGTGAAGTGCATTTTCATGATACAAATGGGGCTAAGTTAGTAGTACTAGACATTGGAAACTACCGCCTCAGATTATCAATGAGAACTATCTTGGTTCTTTGTAATTGATACTATATATAGGGAATTACCAAAAATATTATTTTTATATCTAAATTAGATATAGAAGGATTTATTTTCAAGTTTTGAAATGAAATTTTATTATTTTATAAAGAAATCATATGTTATGGTAAGGCATGTTTACATAATGGTCTTTATGTACTAGATTATGAGAACTTGGTATTGGCAATAGATAAAAAATTTGATTCACATGACTCATACCACATCCTATTATGGAATCACTTCTTAGGTCATGTAAATGAGGAATAATTGAATAATTTACCTCAAGATGGTTACTTAGATTCTTTCAAACTAAAACCATTTAGTATTTTTCATGTGTTTTTACAAGGTAAAATGACCAAATATTTATTTAGTGGAAAAGGTGAAATAAACATATATATTTTAGAGTTGGTTCACATTGATGTGTGTGGAGTATTCTCGGTTGAAGTAAGGGGTGGATATTAATACTTTTTAAATTTTACTGATGATTTTAGTAGGTATAAATATATCAAATTAATGAGTTATAAGTCATAATCCTTTGAGAAATTTAAAGAATTCAAGAATGATGTTGAGAACTAGTTTGGTAAGAAGACTAAGAAACTTTTCTCAGACCATGGTGGAGAATATCTTAATCAAGACTTCATTTATTATTTATGGGGGGTATGGGGTTTTATCCCAATAAAATCATCCTTATACACCTTAGTGAAATGTTGTAACTGAAAAGTGTAACCGAACATTGTTGAGCATGGTGAGGTCAATGATGAGTCATGAAAATCTTCCACTGTCATTTTGGGGATATGCATTACAGAAAGCAGTGCACATACTAAACCAAGTATCAACTAAAGTGGAAGATGTTATATCGTACCAATTATGGATTGTAAAGAGACCTGTTTTGTCGAAATTACATGTGTGAGGATGTGAAGTTTTTGTTAAGGCCTCTTTAGGTATTGAACTTTCTCCCTAAGGCACATAGTGTATATTTATTGGATACTCCAAGGAAAAAAGGCGATATTACATATAAAAACCCTTAGATAAAAAGGTAATAGTGGAAAGACATTCCATATTACTTGAGAGGGAGCACATATATAAAAGAGATAATGGGAGAGAGATAGACTTTGATGAATTATAGACTCAAGATACACAAGATTTGGTATAGGAACAAGTTCCAAAAATCCTTATAGAAGTAATTGTTCTAGAAAAAATAGTACTAAATAGAAGTTAATGAGAGGTTATAGAAACTAAAATATGTGGTTTTCTAGTCATCGGGGATGTTGAATCATTATCAGTCGATATTAATGATCCTCAAACCAATAAAGAAGTAGTAAGTGGCACAGATACTACAAAATGGTAAGAAGAAAGAAAATCTAAAATAGATTTCATGTACCAAAACCAATTCTGGATTTTGGTGGATCCTCCAGTTAATGTAAAGGCCATTGGTTCCAAATGGGTATTTAAGAATAAACTAAACATGGATGGTTGAATCAGTACCTATAAAGAACGAATGGCTACAATAGGGTAAAAATAGTGTTAAGTCATAGACTATAATGAAACCATTTTACTCTTCCCCATACTTAAATCTGTCAAAATTATACTTTCCATATAAACATGCCATGACAATGAGATTCGATAGATGGATGTCAAAATGACCTTTCTTAATAGAAACCTTCAAAAATATGTCTATATGAAACAACTATAAGGTTTTTTGAATCCATGTAATGCTAATAAAGTATGCAAGTTAAAAAGATCCATATATAGATTAATGAAAGCATTAAAGTCATGGAATATTATTTTTGATGAAGACATAATAAAATTTAGTTTTGTAAGAAACTAATCTGATCCTTGTGACTATAAATAGTTTAGTGGGAGTGTAGTTTTTTTTCCTAATAGTATATGTTGATGGAATTTAACTTATTTTAAATGAGATACTAGTCTTACATGTCATTAAGACATGGTTAAATACATGCATCTCCATGAAAGAATTAGGTGAAGTAGCATATGTTCATGGGATAAAGATCCATCATGATAGATCTAAGAGACTACTTTTTCTAAATCAGGGTACATATATTGATAAGATACTGAGAGGATTAAGTATGGAAAAATACAATATGGGATTGTTGCCTATATCACATGGTATTCATCTTTATAAGAAAATATATCCTCGTGCACATGAGGAGAGGTAAAGAATCATAAGGATTCCATATGCATTAGCAATTGGGTCATTCATTTATTTCATGTTGTGTACCAGGATAGATGTTTCTTATGCCTTAACTAAAGTAGAAAGATATCAAGAAGATCCAAGATACCATTATTGGATGGATATCAAAACTATCCTTATGAATCTGAGGAAAATTAAGGATATGTTCGTGGTATATAGAGGAGATCAGGAGCTAGTTATCAGGGTATATGCAGATTCTTGTTTCCAAATATATCAATATGATATGAAGTCATAGTTGGGATATGACTTCACTATCAATGGAGGATTTGTGAGTTGGAACAGCTCAAAGAAAGTAGTGGTTGTTGATTCTATAGTAGGGTTAGAGTATATTGAGGCTTTTGGTGAAGCTAAAGAAGAAGTATAGATATGAAATTTCATCCAAGATATGTATGTGTAACCTATCAATAAATACCCTATCACAACTTACTATGATAATACTGCAGTGGTGGTTCTCACCAAAGAACCAAGGTCACATCAGTAGATAAAGAAAATACTCCAAAATTTTCCTCTCTTGAGGGATTTTTCTCAAAGAGGTGATGTTCATGTGAGCAGCATTTCGACGGAATTCAACATGTTGGATCCCTTAGAAAAACCTTTGTCTCAACATAAACATGATCTTCATGTGAGATCTACTATACTAAAAGTCATTAGCAGTTGTCTCTAGGCTAAGTGGAATATTTTCGAAGTTGGTGCCCTAGAACCAATGGGTTTGTACTTTAGATTTCCAAATATATTTAAATAACTAAATATTAAGTATATATTATCACATATTAAATTTTATTATGCATGAATTTAATGTGATAATTTCATAGGGTATTTTTTGTGTCAAAATAGGTTATAATATTTCCCCGCTATGATGAGAACCTTGGGATTCTATGATGATATCTCTTAAATAATTATCCTACAATCAGCATGATTAAATATGTCGGGGAACATATTTCTTAATGTCATGTGCGAGTGCTCATAAGATTATGAGGCTTCATATCATGAAGTTTGCACATGGTGATCTCCAAGATGTGTGATTATGAGGACAACCCTGCCAATGGGAATTTTTCACATTTGTGTGTCATATTTATATCTACGAGCATGTGTAATGGTTCTTAAACTTTAATATTATTATTAATACATATGATGACTTGCATACTTAGATGTATTGACAAAACTCATGACACATTATGTTCACGCTTAGTAGAATATGTTGGGTACATCATGATTTGTATGTTATTAATGAATAAGTCGGGGGAGGATTTGTCCCCTTCATTTATGGAAGTTAATATATCATCCCTTTGATCAGAATGGAACTATCAAAATAAATTCCATAGACCTAGTGATGTATACATATTCATTCCGGATAATCAAAGAAACATATATCAATCATTAAGGTTGATGACACAAGTTTGAACCCCACTTGATGAGATATCAAGACAAAGAGATTATATTACACAACTTGTGCTCATATATGGTTGTCAATGTTGTGATATTAACTTATTTCTATGGGATGTATTAACCCATTTCTAGACAGTAATATTAAACTTTAGGCAAGCCTACCTAATGCCACCGAGTAAGAATCCTAGAGGTCACACACTAAGTGTTTCTATTGATCTCAATTAAAATCTATTTGAATTTAATTATTGGAATAAATAGTATTCTCAAGTCTAGGGAATAATTTTATTCATGATTTATTGATCACATAAATTAAAGAAATATTTATTGATAAGCTAATTGTTTAATTATGAAGATATATAATATTTATTAGTTATTTACTGGATGAATAAATATTTAATTGGATATTTATTCAAGTATTCAATAAATTCCAAGGAAGACTAGCAGATCAAGATGAGGTCCGGTGATAAATATTAATTTTCAATATGGTAAAATAATATTTATTTTTGTTCCAGTAAGCGCACGTCATGAGAAAATAATAAAAAATTATTATTACATTACATGGGTTCATTTAAGGGTTTAATATATTATTAAAGGCCTGTGTGAAATTAAATAATATTTAACCCTAACTCATAACGCTATAAATAGGTTGTTATGTCTATTATGTCGAATGGCCTGAAGGCCTTCTTTTTATTTTATTATAGATAATCCCCCTTTTAAGGGTTGAAGGGGAACCCGTACATGACCTATAGGCCCAAGGCACAAGGCACAAGGCCTGACATGACCCGCAATACATGACCCGAAGGCCCAGAGGCATACCATGCCCATTACATGACCCATAGGCCCATCCCACTATAATTGCCCCTCCCCAGCGTCTTACATCATTGATCTCCTTAGATCCCCACCTTGCATTGATGTTCGGCTAGTATTGCCCCGTACAAAGATGCACGGTGCCTGGTCCCGATGGCGGCTGCCATATCCTCTCATTCTTCCAATCTGGTTAGCTCTGCATCTGGTGGTTGCTACTCTTGTTGCTCTGATCCTCTTCTGGGGTATGTTCTGTGTGAACTGGGCTACTCCATGGTCTACGTGGCCCGAAGGCCCAGTGGCCCGAAGGCCTTTGATGACCCTAAGGCCCTGGAGCCCCATAGGCCCAAATTAGTGGCCCGAAGGCCCAAATCGGGTGAATAGTTCCAGCTGCTACAGTACCGAACAGTAACTGCTAGAGTACTACTACAGTAACTACTACAGTGCTTCTATAGTAACCCAGAAATTTGCCTCCACCCGGTTTTGAACTTGGGTCTCTTGGATGCCAAGCAGGAGCCCTTACCACTCGAGTACGGGCTCATTGGCTATGTCTATTATGCTAGGGTTAATAAAAAATGGATAATTGTTTTGCACAACATAATATAGAGCTATATCTCTCTCAATACCAAAGAACACTCTAGAGTTTCTTCTCTCAAGCCTAAGAGATTCTCATACCTACTCCATCTTCTTAAGAATGAGAGTGCAAGGATTATTCTTCATGCCTATAAGAATTGTCGAAATGATCAAGGTGAACACCGCAAGATGATCAATCAACCGCACTAGCACTCAACAATCCATTAGAATTGTTCGAAGATCAAAGGAGCACATGTGAACCATTGCTAGAGGGACTCTACAATTGAATCCTACAAGCACAATGATAGTAAACTGAAAGGGTTTTAGAAGGTCAAAATCTTCATCAAATAATGATCTCAAAATCAAGGTAAACTTTATTCTTGTCCAATTAAATTAATTATAAATTTAACATAAAATATCCTCTTGGTTCTAGTGTGTTTTTCAAGTTTTATCAGAAAATTTTCATTGGTCATAGCTCCCACGACATTTGTATCATGAAATATCCATTGAATCTGACAATTACTGAGTAAGGACTGACCTCAATAAGTGCTTATGTTGCACCCAGAACCAGAAGTAATTACCTGAAAGCAACACTAAGATGTGACACTAAAACTTTTAGATTGTATCAGGGAGGAATTAGTTGAAAAATATTTTTAAAGATGTATATATATTTTATTTCTTTTTCAAGTCCCCAGATAGCTCGAACAACCTCTTGATTTGATTAAGGAAACTATCTACATTTTCATCTGGATTCATTCTATGATCATCAAAGTTGTTTTGAAACACTTAGAGTTTCGCTTCCTTCACCTTGTTATCCCCTTTATATATATTGGCCAATTTATCCCACATAGCATTTTCCCTAATGCTCATCACTTTGATATATATTTGATCTTTTAGAGCTCTAGCTATTCACCTAAATCCTTGACATCTACATCCATATGTTTTTTATCAATTTAAGTCATTGAAAGTTCTATTGTATCAAAAATAAACCTCATTTAAAGTTTCAAAGAGCACTTACATCCCAACAGAATGAAGTTGTGACTTCATTCTATATTTTCATATATGATAGTTACTCCAATCAAAGAAAGGAATTCCTCAGACATTGACAATATTCTCCATGAGATCAAACTTCATAACACAGGTTCAATGCTGAGAATCTTTCCTCTAATGCCACTTGTTGTGTCCTGTGACACCCTAAGAGGGGATGAATTAAGGTATATCCCAAATTTAACTTTTTCTTTTGGATCATGTTCCCATGTTGGTAGGAACGCATTAGTCATGTTTGATTGTAATTCACATTCACCTCACAAACAAATGCATAAGTAACACATAACAAAACTGTTTTTACTTGGTTTACCACTAAGAGATTGTCCAAGGAGTGTACGCTGATGTTGTGTCAGTTGTACCAAAATCTACTATGCTTCACTAGATAGGGTAGATTACAATTGTTTGGCCATGTTCACTCTGTGTCAGGCTCACTATATTTACAATTTGTTTAAGTATAGTGAATTTACTCCATTGGTTTACTACCATCGACTCCCCCTTGTGTACTTCTCTAGTGGAAGTCTTCCTCAGTTTAACGACTTGAAGGTCACATTCTTGTCATTTAAATTATGGTGAATGTTTTGCATCATTAAACACGGAATATGATGCTCCAATATGTCCTTTGTTCTTAAAAAGAGCTACAGAAATCACCTCTTCAGAGTTTAAATAAATTTTTCATGGATACAATGTGCATCATATAACCCAAGCGCGTGATGTCGAGTGCAAGACCTTGGGAACTTAACTCATTCACGACTGCTAGCGCATAACACTGATTATGAGAACCTATTTGTGTTCCCTAGGTGTGAATCTCCTTCGTGAGACCTGCTTCAGATGAACTGTGTTGCATGAATGTGATCGTGTATCCCTGCGATCATGTAACTGAGCTATGGTAACTCTTGTGCATAACCTTGATCATGTGACTGATTCAAGGAAAAACTTCCAAACACTCCTTGCTCCTGTCAATCCCTTAATATTTTAATCAACTTGTTAAATATGTGAACAGTGTGTATTTATAGTGCTAACCCATTGACTTATCTTCTGAAAAACACGTTTGACCATCTATTCCATCGCTATAAGGTAAAATATCTCGCCTGAATCCATAAAATTTGTCTATGTGACTAGGTTGTTGCGTTTCGCAAGACTCCTGTTGCAAGAACCCTTACGACTTATGTGCTCGACCTCCATTGTGTGTCACAAGAAAAATCATCTTCGCACGGTCATTCCTAAACTTCATCAAATCCAGCATATCTTTCAATATGTTTTTCATCTGAATGCGGTCGTGTGATGCTTATAAACATAGACACTATACCTAATCCCTTTGATCGCACATGATTTGTTTGAGACACAATTGCATGATGTTGTTGAACTCAAGTGCTCTACATAAATACTGACACTGCCACAAGATCTGTTTGAGCTTACATGATTGCATGAACCTTTAATACTTATGCGATTTGAATTCCTTCCCTTTTGATTTTATACCAAAAAATTTGGCTAACACACTGTTATCTTCTCCAACATTTATCAAAGACTCGTCTGCCCTATTCTTCGAAGCATCATCCTTTTTAGGCATCAAACTCCATGATGACACCAGAACCGGATTGACAACAAACACAACACCAGACCTCCAACTTAGAGCACCTTGGTTCCAATAATAATAATCTGAAATGATAATCAATTCATTAAAATCCAAAATTAACTGAAAATAGAAATCAATTAAAAAAATTCAAAATCCATGAAAATGTAAAAAATATGCTATTTTATGTGATTAATGAAGGATTTTAATGCCATGAAATACTGAGAAATATGGACAAATAATGGAGGATTTTGTAGGATCAAAATAATAATGTAGATGCTCAATATACAAGAGGGGGGTGAATTGTACACTTTAAAAATTTCCTTAAACAAGGAAATATCTAAGTTTAACAAAGTTAAACTAAGAAAATTCACTACACCTCTAAAACCAATTGAAATATTGGGACAAAGTATGAAGTTACAAACTTCTAGCTCTATACACTTGTTTAAATCTGGAAAGTGATTCCGAAAAACCGGTTCTGGAAATATGGATCCGGAAAATGAAACTTAACCAAAGTTTACAATATGATATTCTACCTTAAAGTGTATAGAATCTAACTGAATCAGATTACACAAGTGTAAGGAATTATAAGATGGTTATACTTTCTTAAAAATACAAAATGCAGCGGAAAAGATAAACTTGTACCAAAAACAAGTAACAAGATATAAATCTTTTAACCCAAAGAGAAGGGTATCCAACAACCTTAGATAAAGGTCCCTTGATTTATACTTTCAAGAAAGTATGTCTTACCCACACCTGGATAAGACCTCAATACGAATATCGGAGTATCTGTCTTGCTATCCCCGCAAGCCCTCAACTTCAAGGTAGTTGGAACCTCTGTCTTCCTCAGCAAGGAAGCCCTCAAACTTCAAGGTAGTCGGCACCTCTGTCTTCCTATCCCCAGAAGCCCTCAACTTCAAGGTAATTGGAACCTCTGTCTTCCTATCCCCGGAAGCCCTCAAATGTAATCACCAACATTCAGAGTTGTATGAAGCAATCTGAACGAGCAGTTTAGTACGCACAAGGCATGAAAAGCTTATCTCTCTAGAAATCACCTAAACAGCATGTGGTCTCTAGAGTGATCAAATTGTTTTTTAGCTCTTTCAAATGACCTCCTATTTATAGGCTCGGTAGCAACGGTCAGATCCCTCCTCCAACGGTCATATTTTCCTTAAATTTCAGAGGGACCTGTACATGTGTCACTCAAACAAAGGTTAGTCAATAACTGAATACATGACATCATTTTGTAATGAAACAAGTGTAAGCATAAGAAAAAATGAAGTTCGTAATGTAAGAAAAATAAAGTTCGTAGTCTAACCAAAAAGGTATTTGGAGTCTATAATAAAGAGATGTTCAGATTTTGTTTTTCTAAGCAATTCGTAATCAGAATTCGTAATCAGAATTTGTAATCAGAATTCGTAATGAGAATTCCTCATCATAATTCGTAATGAGAATTCTGCATTAGAATTTTTAATGAGAAATCGTAATCAGAATTCGTAATGATAATTCTGCACTAGAATTCGTAATGATAATTCGTCATCAGAATTCATAATGAGAATTCGTAATCAGAATTCATAATGAGAATTCATAATCAGAATTCGTAATGAGAATTCATAATCAGAATTCGTAATCAGAATTCGTAATGAGAATTCATCACTAGAATTTGTAATGAGAATTCCTCATCAGAATTCATAATCAGAATTCGTAATGAGAATTCGTCATCAGAATTCGTAATGAAAAATAGAATACCTTACATATAAGTATTTATATGATTCTGAGGTTTTGGACTTCAATCCGAAATTTATACTTAGACAAATTTACGATATGAATACGAAAATATAGGTAAGGGTAAATTTCCTTAAAGAAATAAATTTTCTTTATAGAAGTAAAATATGGATTTGCTTAAGTATAAGGTGTTTGTGATTTTCAAAACAATAATGAATGGAAAATTCATAAAGAAAACCTTACTGAATCAACAATCTCCCCCTTTTTGGAAAGCACAAACAACCTTTCTAAAAAGAACATAAGGAATTAGAAAAATTTCTTTATGCTTTGAAATTAAAACTTATCTCCCTTTGTTTATGGATGATGGTGAATACAACTAACTCCCCCTTAGGCTTAGGAACACTAAGGATTGTATTATGGATTTCTGGAATGGAGTTTTCATTATCATGGGAATTAAAACCTTCATAATGAGAAACTCCCCCTTGGATAAGCTCCCCCTTACTTAGGGATAGTTCTTACTTAGAGATTTTTCTTTCTCACCCTTTTTAGTGGTTCTTTTTCCTTCTCCCCCTTTGTGATTTTCAAAAAGAATTGAGGGAATGGAAAAGTAATAAAGTACCTAAAACATTAGTACATAATAACACCAGATACAAAGAACCAGATATTTCATTAGAGTTGAAAGAATTTTTAAAAGGAAAATCAAATGCAACAAAAGATCATATTGAGTTTATTTGTCTTCCTTCTCCTTTGGAATTAACTTCTTTAAGAGAATTTTCAGTTTCTTCAAATCTTTCTGATCCTCCTCAGCTTTCTTCTCCAAAGCTGTGATCCTTTCTTGTTGAGCTTTCAGTACCTCTACCTGATCCTTCATGGCCTCTTCCTGTATCTTTAACAACTCGTCTTGTTTTTGCAGCTTTTCTTGAAACTCAATACAGAAATATATTTCCCCTTTCCAGTTCTGAGCAACCGAGTTAAGATTTCCATTCAAATCTATGACCTGTTGATTCCAAGAATTTTGCTCAGTGGTCAGCTTTTCCTGAAGATTCTTAATCTTGGATTCTTCGGTGTTAAAATCATCTTTAACATCATTCTGAAAACGATCAAACTCATCCATGTCTTCTTCAACTTTCTTAGACCACAAATTGATTTTTCTTCATGATTTCCTATGAACATAATAATTGATAAGGAAATTTCTATGATCAGCCTCAATCTTCACACACTTATCCATCACCATAGATAAGGATTCTGAATTCTGATTCAGACTGTGTTGTAGCATCTGGCATCTGGAGTCTATGGTGGGAAAGATTGGAATTGTGTCTACCAACTTTTTCAAAGACTCGACAACAAAATCATGTCCCATTGCTGATGATTCCGAATCAGACACTTTTCTTGGGGATTGTTCTTCTTCAATTTGCACCAAATTCCTTTTAGAAGAACCACCAACCTTCTTCTTTCTTATAACATCTTTTTTGGGGTATCCATAAGCACTTTCTTCCCCTTGTCAGCTTTCGTAACGGGTTGATCATCAGAAGAATCTTCCTCGCTTTCAGATACTTGAACAATTTTATCTTCATCTGGTTTTTCCTTCTCTGTTCCTTCTTCAAGGAAATGCTTCTCATAAATCTCTTCCTCAGAAAACTCATTCTCTTTCTCTTCCTCCTTATTATCATCTTTGTTTCCTTCTTTCTGAGCTACCTTTTCCAGAGTGATAAACTTTGAGTATTCTTCCTTTTCTTGATAATCCTCAACTTGTTTAATCAAGGCATCTAGATCACCACTTCCTTCTTCTAGTTCTTCTTCTACTACTACTTTTTCAAAAACTTCTTCCACTTCTTCTTCACTAGATCCTTTCTCTACTTCTTCTTCAACAACCTCTTTCTCTTTGGACTTTTCCGGAGTGAAATACTTCTTCCCGGGGGTCTCTGGTAATGGTTGGACATCAAAAGTTTCCGGAATGGGGATCTTCTCAGAGGCTACTTCAGTATCTCTCAATAGAGATTGTACAACCTCAGCTTCATACATCTTTTTCTTCATCTTCTTCTCTTTTTCTTGCCTCTCTAACTCATCATATGCTTTCTCTTTTAAGGCCTTAGCCTCAGCAGGGTCTAATCCAAATAGGGGTTCCCCTTCTTTTCTCTTCTCCTTGATCTCTCTCCACTTAGCTACCACTTCATCTGGGTATGATTTTTGTTTCTTTGGCATGGGTGGTGTAGATTGGGTTTCCTTAGACTTAGGAGTTTTTCCTTCATCTTGCACTTCCTTCAGCTTCCTCTTCTTCCCTTTATTCTTAGATGGTTCATCTTTCTCTACATTTTCCATACCAGCTTCTGCCTCCTCCTGTGGCAGATCGTAGAACTCTCCTGACTCTTTTGAAAAACCAATTTTCATTATCTTTAAGGTTTCTTCACTTATCAACATTACCTTACAATTCCTGATCATTGAGGTGCAAGAAACCTTGAAAGAATCAAGACATCGAATAATAATCTTGTAGAGGAGATCTGGATACATAATAATTTGGGCTTTCAGATTTCCATTCTTGATATTTTGAATTGTTATAAGAATGTGCCTCATCGGGTTGATCTTCCTTAGATTTACCAATAAATCCAATATGTAAATATCACTCTTCTTAAGATTTACCTTATCACCTCTCCTCGGTATGAAAAATCCCTAAACCCACAACTGCAACATCTGGTTGTTGGTGGAGAGATGGGAAATCTTCATTGTTTTATCATCTTTGAGGCCAAGGCATTTCAATGCCTTCACTTTGTTGAAACTTCCCTGATCATTCAGCAGTTTGTGTGAACAAAATTCAGCCTCTCCATCATAAGATAATCCCACCAAGCTCGCAGTCTTGGTATAATAAATCTTGTAATTCTTTCCATAAGACTTAAAAGAAAACCTTTCTATGCCATCTTCTTCATAGAAGGAAACAGACTCATAGAATTCTATAAGAAAATCTGTGTAGACAACATCTTGGTCCCCTATCTTTGATATGCAAAAATCTTCCCAACCGTTGAGTTTGATATTCTTAGAGATAATTGAATCATACTTGTTGAGGAAATTCGGGTGGACCAACCTTTCTCTGTAGACTAACTAAGCTGAGATTGGTTTGATGGAATACATTTCTTGAGAGGTGGCTTCTACAGACATTCAGAATGGAGGAGAACTGAAAAGTTCATAATGGACTTTAAGAACTGAGGCAAGGCTTCGGTACACGAGATCTTTGAAATCGATGTGGGACACAAATAGGGGTCCCCTTTATATAGGTGATGGAGGTGACATTTGAACTTCCAAAAACCATCTAACGGTTGAAAAACCCTTTGATCTGGTCTGACAGTTGAAATCATACGTGTAGGGAACTCTTGAATCCGATCTTTTGAGGTTTTAATAAAAAAATTCAAATTTAAGGAAACTTGAGTACGATAATTTTAAAATGAAAGGAAACTACCAGCAAGTAAAAGTAGTTATGAAAACTTAAGTAAGAAAGTCATACCTTTCGGATTGGCTAGGAAGTTAATTCGTAATAGGTGATATTCTTCTTGGAGAAAATTTAACTACAAAAACTTTACTATGAAAAACTCAATACGATAAACTTAATGTGGAAAAGACTTTAGTACCAAAAATCTAGTACGAAAAGTATGAATACGAATATTACGAGTACGGAAAAATTATGAGTATGAAAAATTATGAGTACGAAAAATTATCAGTACGAAAAATTATGAGTACAAAAAATTATAAGTACGAAAAATTATGAGTACGAAAAATTATGAGTACGAAAAATTACGAGTATGAAAAATTATGAGTACGAAAAATTATGAGTACGAAAAATTATGAGTACGAAAAATTATGAGTACAAAAAATTATGAGTACGAAAAATTATGAGTACGAAAAATCATTACGAAAGTTCTGAGTATGAAAAATTTATGAATACGAAAAATTATGAGTATGAAAAATTATGAGTATGAAAAAATTATGAGTATGAAAAACTATGAGTACGAAAAAATTATGAGTATGAAAAATTATGAGTACGAAAAGTTATGAGTACGAAAAATTTATCATTACGAAAGTTATGAGTACGGAAAATTTCCATTACGAAAACTCCAAGTACGGAAAGTTTCCATTATAAAAACTTCGAGTATGGAAAGTTTCCATTATGAAAACTCTGAGTTCAGAAATTTTTCATTACGAAAGCTTAAGTCTGAGTAATTCCATTACGAAAAATTCAGTTCTAAAACTTCATTACGAAAATTTTCACTTGAAAAACTTCATTATGAAGATTTCCGGTATGAAATTTTCATTTCAAATATTTTAAAATGTAAAATTTGAAAATATTATTACGAAAAGAAAGAAAAAAAACTCATTACGAAAAATTCTGGTTATGTAGGTTTGAAAAACTGTCTATGAAAATTTTGATTATGCTAACAAGAAAATGTACTCCCCCTTTGAAAAAAAAGTTTATTACTGTAAGGAGAATTGTTCAACAAGAAGTTAATGAAGAAGGATTAACTCATGGTTATCATTCTTAAATTCTGTTTAATGTATTCAAATCTATTGGAAGGTAAAGATTTTGTGAAAATATCAGCAAGTTGATCTTGCGTTCCGATAAACTGAAGAATGATATCTCCTTTAAGTGTGTGATCCCTAAGAAAGTGATGTCTAATATCTATGTGCTTTGCACGAGAGTGATGTGAAGGGTTTTTACTAAGGGAAATAGCCCTTGTGTTATCACACAAAATTTGAGTCTTTGTATAACTCAAGACATAGTCTGTGAGTGTGTGTTTCATCTACAACACTTGATCACAACAACTTCCAACTGATACATATTCAGCTTTAGAAGTGGAGAGTGTTATAGAATGTTGCTTCTTGCATGACCAAAAAACTAATTAATCTCCTAAGAAATGACAAGTTCTGGATGTACTCTTTCTATCCATTCTACACCCACTAAAGTCAGCATCGGAAAAGCTTTTTAAAACAAAATCATTTCCAGAAGTATAAAATAGTCCTAGATCCATGGTTCCCTTTAAGTAGCGAAAAATTATTTTCACTGCCTTTAAATGAGATTCCTTAGGATTGTATTGATATCTTGCACATAAGCATACTGAAAACATCAATTCTGGTCGACTAGCTGTTAAGTAAAGTAGACTTCCTATCATACCTCTAAAAGATGTTTGATCTACTGGTTTCACGGCTTCATTAAGATCAAGTGTGTTTGAGGTACCAATAAGAGTACTTATACTCTTAGTGTTGTTATACCCATAATTTTTAAGAATATATTTAATATACTTATGTTGAGATATATAGGTTCCTTCTGGTTTTTGAGAAATTTGAAAACCAAGGAAAATGTTAACTCACCCATCATACTCATTTCAAACTCAGATTTCATTAGATCTGCAAAAGAATCAGTTAAAGATTGCTGAGTTGTACCAAATATAATGTCATCAGAATAAATTTGAACAATCAAAAAAAATTTCTTATCTTTCTTTATAAAAAGGGTTGGATCTGAATTTCCCTTAACATAGTTATTTTGAAGCAAAAATCTTATAAGTCTATCATACCAAGCTTGTGGGTCTTGTTTAAGTCCATACAAAGCTTTGGTAATTCTAAAAACATGATCAGGATGTTTTGTATCTTCAAATCCAGGAGGTTGTTCAACAAAAACTTCTTCTTGAACATAACCGTTAAGAAAATCACATTTCACATCCATTTGAAAAATTTTAAAATTGAATAATGCTGCAAAGGCAAGTAAGATACGAATAGATTCAAGTCTAGCTACTGGAGCATAGGTTTCTTCATAGTCTATCCCCTCTTGCTGATTATAGCCTTTAGCAACTAATCTAGCTTTATTTCTAACGATGACTCCATTTTCATCACATTTATTTATGAAGACACATTTTACTCTAATAACAGAAGTTTCATTAGGTATTTCAACCAAGGTCCAGACTTTATTCCTTTCGAATTCATTTAGCTCATCTTGCATGGCTTTTATCCAATCATCATCACCTAGAGCTTCATCAGTGCTTTTTGGTTCCAATTGGGAAAGAAATACTAGATGTTCTACTTCATTTCTTAAGGAACTTCTAGTCCTTACAGGTTGATTGACATCACCAATGATACTATCACTGGGATGATTCTTAAGAAACACCTGACTTGGGTTTTGTAAAACTTGTTCATCGACATAGGGTAGGAAATCTTCTGGGGTAAATGTTTCAGAAATATTTTCTGGAACATTTTCCTTATCAGAAGGATTTTCTATCAAGGGTTGATAATCAGTTTTTGAAAACACATCTGAGAATGTGGTTTGGGGTTGTTTGAAAATAAAAGGATTAGTTTCATCAAATTTGACATGTACTATCTCTTCAATAGTACAAGTGTTTTTGTTAAAAACTCTATAAGCCTCAGAATTTATGGAGTAGCCTAAGAAAATTCCTTCATCAGATTTTAGTGCGAATTTGTGTAAATTATATTTAGTATTTAGGATGAATACTTTGCATCCAAAAACCTTAAAGTAGGAAAGTCTAGGTTTTCTACCATTCCATAACTCATAAGGAGTTTTATTAAGAAAAGGTCTAATCAAAACTCGATTTATAGTGTAACAAGCAGTACTTACAGCTTCATCCCAAAAATGTCTAGCTATAGAATATTCACTCAACATGGTTCTAGTTATCTCTTGAATAATTCTATTTCTTATTTCAACTACACCATTTTGTTGAGGTGTTCTGGGTGCTAAAAAGTTGTGAGTAATACCTTTTTTACTACAAAAAGTTTCAAAATAAGAATTTTGAAATTCTCCTCCATGATCACTATGAATATTTTTCAATGGAAGGTTTTTCTCATTTTTAACTTGGGCTCTACAAATTTTGAAATAAGAAAAAGCTTCAGACTTATTTGCTAGAAAATAGACCCATGTAAATCTAGTGTAATCATGAACTAAGACAAATACATAATACTTGCCCCCAATGCTTCCTGTTTTTGTTGGACCAAAAAGATCCATGTGCACTAACTGTAACACATCATTTGTTGATAATTCACCGATTTATTTAAAACTAGATTTATGTTGCTTGCCATACTGACAAGGACTACAAACTTTAGAATAATCAAATCTAAGCTCCGATAGATCCTTAACTAAACCTTTATTAGATAGTTTGCATAATTTCCTATGGTTACAGTGTCCTAACCTTCTATGTCATAACCAAGAATGATCTTCCATTTCACTAAGACAAGGTAGGTCTTGGCTCCTAAGGTCTTCTAAGTTCAAAGTGTAAACATTCTCTTACCTATGGGCAGAAAGAATAAACTCTTCCTTGGAATTATGTACTATGCACTTATCATTCCTAAAATTCACAAGGTATCCTTCATCACATAATTGACTTATGCTAATGACGTTGTGCTTAAGACCCTTAACAAACAAAACATTTGAAATCAAAGTTTTACCAAGAAGAACAATATTACCTATACCAACAATTTATCCATGAGCATTATCTCTGAAAGTTACTTTCCCTCCTTTCATCTTGATAATATTTTATAAATATCTTTTGTTACCAGTCATATGCCGGGAACATCCACTATCCATGTACCAAGTATTGTTGTTGGTAATTTCCCTATTTTCCTGAAAATAAGAAACAAGTTAGGTTTTCGGAATCCAGACTTGCTTGGATCCGGAATTGTTAGACAACAAAATTTTGGGTATCCACGTTTTTTTAGAAAAATATGATTTATGAAACCCAAGAGATTGAAATCTACTCAAAGAATAGTTTTTCTTCCAAAAAATGGTTTTTGGTGAGTATAACCTACTCCAGTAGTGTTTCCTTGAGGTTTAATTTGAGAATACATCTTTTCAAAATTTTCCTTCCCAGAAGTAAATTTTTCAAGAAGCTTCTTAAGAGAAAATATTTCAGATTTTAGTCTAATGAATAAATTCCTGTCCTCAAGAATCATTTCCTTAGAGTTATATTTTTCCTCAAAAACTTTCATCTTTAAAATAGCATTCTTAAGATCTTTAGAAAGTTCTTCCTTATCATAATTTTCTTTCTCAAGGTCTTTAGAAAGTTTTTCTAAAAGCTCTTCTTTATCTCTAAGATTTGTAGTAAGATCTAAAATCTCTTTTGTAATAATTTCTTCCCTAGTATTTTCCTTGTCTAATTTCTTAGAAATTTTACAATTTTTTGCTTCAAGTAACTTGGAAAATCTAGATAATTCTTCATATGAAGGTTCTTCATTTTCTGAAGATGAAGTATCTTCATTAGAAGTACTATTTTCAGAATAGTAATTCTTATCAAGAGATAAATTTGTTAAAGCCTCGGCAGAGCATACCTTGGCCATAAGACATGTATGTGGGAAAGAAGTATTAGCAATGAATCCCATATTCTTCTGAGATGATGAATCATATTCTGAGGATTTGTTTTATAAAGAGTCTCCACAGCTAACAATCCAAGTAGTATTAGCTTTCATACTTTTCTTAGCTTTAGCTTTATAGAACTTCTTTCTGTTCCTTTCAGAATGACTCTCTTTTCTTTCTTTATTTTTAAGCATAGGGAAATCAGGTCTTATGTTTCCACTTCTCTTGCATTCATAGCATGTGACCTCTGAATCTTTCTTATCTTTCTTTTACTTCTTATACTTGGATTGGAAATTTCTTTGACCATATATCTTGTTCATTCTTCGAGAAAGATTAACTAACTCATTCTCTGAGACTTCACTCTCACTAGATTCGGATTGGATAGTAACCTTCTTAGACTTGGATCTAGTTACTCTCTCAGGAGTCTTAGCTTTCATGTGATTTGAAGTTGTAGTAAAAGCAACAGTACCATTCCCATTCTTCTTTTTGATGTTGTCAGCATCCCTCTTCATCCTTGTTTCATGTTGGAGAAGAGTTCCAAACAGTTCATCTAAGGAAATTTGAGTGACCTTCATGTTCTCATCAATTGATGTTCTCTTTGATTCCCACTCATTGGGCATAATATCAATGATATTGTCAACAAGAACTTCATCATCCAGACCTTTTTCTCCCATATATTGTAAGATATTCGCGATAGTCATAAATCTTTGTTGCACCTTACAAATGGGTTCTCTATAAGGAAAGTTAAAATCATGATACTCAGCTCTCAACATAGCTCTTCTTGTCTCTATGAATTTGGATGTACCAAAATGTGTAACTTTGAGTTTCTTCCATATACGGTTAGCTGTTTCACAAGAAGAAATTTGGCTATATATGTTCCTAGTCATTGAACATAGTAGAGTATTGCGTACCTTATAGTTTAATTGATAATCATGCTTCTCTTGATTTGTGAAAGTACTAACTTCCTTATCAGGAATTTGATAACTTCCAGTAAGCATAACAAAATTATCTACCCCAGTATTGATAACGAAAGTCTTCATAAGATCTCTCCAATACTCATAATCATTTCCATCAAAAATTGGTGGCCTTGTAGGATTTATGTTGTCCATGGAACCACCATTTAAACCTGTCATCCTTTAGAAAATCTTTGGCACATAAAAATTTGTTAATAAAAAAATTTAGGATTCAAGGAGAATATTCCTAAGCAAGAAAAATATAGAACAATGAAAAACTAAGCAAGAAAAACTTATATGTGAGTATAATTATTTCAGAGACTAGCTCTGATACCAATTTTAGGATTGAAATAATGATGTAGATGATCAATATACAAGAGGGGGGTGAATTGTAAACTTTAAAAATTTCCTTAAACAAGGAAAGATCTAAGTTTAACAAAGTTAAACTAAGAAAATTCACTACACCTCTAACACCAATTGAAATATTGGGACAAATTATGAAGTTACAAAATTCTAGCTCTATACACTTTCTTAAATCTGGAAAGTGATTCTGAAAAACCGGTTCTGGAAATATGGATCCGGAAAATGAAACTTAACCAAAGTTTACAATATGAGATTCTACCTTAAAGTGTATAGAATCTAACTGAATCAGAGTACACAAGTGTAAGTAAGTATAAGATGTTTATACTTTCTTAAATATACAAAATTCAGCGGAAAAGATAAACTTGTACCAAAAACAAGTAACAAGATATAAATCTTGTAACCCAAAGAGAAGGGTATCCAAAAACCTTGGATAAAGGTCCCTTGATTTATACTTTCAAGAAATTCTGTCTTACCCACACCCGGGTAAGCCCTCGATATGAAGATCGAAGTCTCTGTCTTGCTATCCCCGCAAGCCCTCAACTTCAAGGTAGTTGGAACCTCTGTCTTCCTCAGCAAGGAAGCCCTCAAACTTCAAGGTAGTCGGCACCTCTGTCTTCCTATCCCCAAAAGCCCTCAACTTCAAGGTAGTTGGAACCTCTATCTTCCTATCCCCGAAAGCCCTCAAATGTAATCACTAACATTCAGAGTCGCACGAAGCAATATGAACAAGTAGTTCAGTACGCACAAGGCATGAAAATCTTCTCTCTCTAGAAATCACCTTAACAGTGTATGGTCTCTAGAGTGATCAACTTGTTTTTTTGAGCTCTTTCAAATGAGTTCCTATTTATAGGCTCGGTAGCAACGGTCAGCTCCCTCCTCCAACGATTATATTTTCCTTAAATTTCGGAGGGACCTATACACGTGTCACTCAAACAACGGTTAGTCAATAACTGAATACACGACATCATTTTGTAATGAAACAAGTGTAAGCATAAGAAAAACTGAAGTTCGTAATGTAAGAAAAATAAAGTCTGTAGTCTAACCAAAAAGGTATTCATAGTCTATAATAAAGAGATGTTTGGATTCTATTTTTCTAAGCAATTCGTAATGAGAATTCGCAATCAAAATTCGTAATCAGAATTAGTAATGAGAATTCCTCATCAGAATTCGTAATGAGAATTCCTCATCAGAATTCGTAATGAGAATTCTGTACTAGAATTCGTAATGAGAATTCATAATCAAAATTCGTAATGAGAATTCTGCACTAGAATTCGTAATGAGAATTCGTAATCAGAATTCATAATGAGAATTCATAATCAGAATTCGTAATGAGAATTCGTAATTAGAATTTGTAATGAGAATTCGTAATCAGAATTCATAATCAGAATTCATAATGAGAATTCATCACTGGAATTCGTAATGAGAATTCCGCATCAGAATTCGTAATCAGAATTCGTAATGAGAATTATTCATCATAATTTGTAATGAAAAACAGAATACCTTACATCTAAGTATTTATATGATTCCGAGGTTTTGGACTTCAATCCGAAATTTATACTTAGACAAATTTATGATATGAATACAAAAATCTAGGTAAGGGTAAATTTCCTTAAAGAAAGAAATTTTCCTTATAGAAGTAAAATATGGATTTGCTTAAGTATAAGGTGTTTGTGATTTTCAAAACAAGAATGAATGGAAAAGTCATAATGTAACGACCCGAAATTTTGAATAAATCTCGTTTCCTAATTTTGTGTGTTATTTTATTTTATACTCAAAAAAACAGTTTCATTTGATAACATGAGTATAATTAAAATGAGACTGTTGGGTTTTGACTATTATATGACCTTTAGTCAGTATGACCTTTGGAAACTAAATGTTGTGATTATTGTCTCTAAATACAAGTGATCTTGGTTAATTAATATAGCAAGAAGATTCGATGGACACATCCAGTAGTCTCGGGCCAATCGAAGCCCATCTAACAGAACTTGGGAAGAAGGTAGCACCACTGGGCTTTGCTCTGGACCAAACCCAAGCCGAACTTCATCGTGTGAATCTAGAACGAAATCTCCTTCGTGAGAAGTTCAAACTGATATAAATTACTACTCGTGCAATGTTGGCCAATTCGCCCTCGGATTCTCTCACCGTGGCACACCTTACACTTAGGTCCTATGCTGGGGTTATAAGGGGCTATGTAAGGAGACTCGTAACTTCTTTGTGTAATCCTTTGAGATAAATAAAATTGTTTTTTCTTCTTATGGTGAATTTTGTAAATTTCCAAATGTTCGAATAAATTTAGGATGTATATTATTTATGAATTTGAAAAAAAGGATATTTTAAAATATTTTTGTAAACATTAAATAATTAATGATGTGTAATGATTTTCAAAAAATGGTCTTCTGCAAATGTGTTCAGTAAGAAATTTAGAGTATAATAAGATCAACTTGATTTTTGATGAATAGTAAATTATGAATAGTGATTTTATGCTTAGGATTAGTAATGTGATCAAATGGATTAGTAATATCACTTAAAGAAAATATTAATATAATATAGGCACCTTAATTAAGTAATGTGATTCAATAAAATAGGTAAATAACTGTTTCAGAAATTATTAGTCAAGTATTAGGTTTTTCGGGTGAATAGTGTTTTTTAATTAAAAATTAAATTAAAAATATTTAGAAAATTATTTTTATAAAATGGACTTTATTTTTGAACTCAGAGCATCGATATTATGTTAAGGTAATTTTTTGGGGATTTTTATGAAAAAATGAATTTTCAGTGAATAGTGTATTTATTTAAAACTTAAAATAAAAATATTTAGACAATTATTTTTATAAAATGGAGTTCATTTTTGAAATTAGAGCATCGATATTTGGTTAAGGTGAAATTTTGGGATTTTTCTGAGAAAGTTGAATTTTCGGTGAATAGTGAAAATACAGTTTTTAAGTTACGGGTGTTTAATGACATCATTAAATGATGTATTAAGTATGTAATTGTAAGAACCTGGTTCCTAGTTTGGAGGTACGAGCTTCTTCTTTTTCCTTTTCCTTAAGTGTTTTTGAGAAAATATGGAAAATGGGGAAAACTCCTAAATTTTGGAACTACACGTCGTGTACTTTTTCCACACGCCGTGTACTTCTGGTCGTGTGGGGGATGAGTACACGGGGCATGTAGCCTTGTCGGCGACGAGGGGTGTAGGAACCAACTACACGCCGTGTAGTGGTACATACACACCGTGTTGTCAGTCGGCAGTCCAAAACAGTAAGACGGTGGAGTAGCTGCCAGCTGGGCGACAGTACACGTCGTGTACTTGGGAGTACATGTCGTGTACTCATGTCGATGAATGAACAGTGTGGCGGTGCCTCCAAATGAACAGTTAAATGAAAGAAGTACACGTCGTGTACACAGAAGTACACGCCGTGTACTTTGTTTTTTCAGCTTAAAACAGGCAGTAGCCTCCTCATTTGGCAGAGGAGGCATTTGAGCCGTTTTGGAGCCAAGGGAGGAGGTCGGACCTTTGAAGATCCGTTGGGCGTTCGTCTGGAATCGGTTTATGCCTCGGACGATCTCATTGGAACCGCACGGGTAAGACCTCTCTTCTCCTGGCATGTTTCTTTCCAATTCTTCTCCTAACGTAGGTTATTTACGTTTGAATGGGTTTTGTTCTTTGTCAGATCTACGCCGTTCTTGGGCATTTCTGGAGTCGGTGTTCGGGTATAACGTTCGTTGGCATTTAAGGTAGGTGGCTTGGTGTTTAGTTTTCCAACTGTTGTATGTTTTGTGTGTTTTAGTGCCACGAACCCATGTTGGGGTGTCGTGTGGCTGAGGTCGTTGCTATATTAAACACCTAGAATTGATTAGGTATTTAATTATGATATTAAAATATTGGTTGGGATCGTTGCTTGGATCCAGGACCTTCCCGAGGGGTGCGTTCCTCTGTTTAGCCGATTGGCCAGGATACCCGAGGGTATGCCTTATTTAAATTCCTTGAGAGGAATTGTATTCAAATTGCATGTTTATATGTTGGGCATGGCCCGGTTACTTATGCCTAAGGGCGGCGTTTTGCCTTAGCCTGAGGGCGTGACTGTTTTAGCCTGAGAGTGACGTTCTATTTCGCCTGAGGGCAACCTTTTGTGCCTGATGGCTTGACTTCTGTGCCTGAGGGAGACACTTCGTATGCCTGAGGGCAAGAATTCTGTTACAATGCCTGAGGGCAAGATTCGGTATAGCCTGAGGGCGTGGTTCACTATAATAGCCTGAGGGCGAGATACTGGTTAGCCTGAGGGCTTGGTGCTGTTGAGCACAGAACGATACTAAATTTAATGGATTAAATGAATAATAAAATGGAAATTTAATTGTTAAGTTAGTTACTTTTCAGTACGGATTACTTTATTGCATTTTACTATTGCACATTGTTGTTGCATTCTTACACGCAGTTGGGCACGGGCCTTTAGTGGGTGCCTACTGGGAATTTATTTCTCACACCCTGTTTGGGTCACGCTTTTCGGCCCAAACAGATTACGTTGTTGTAGGTGTAGATATGGGCAAGAGTCCCTATACGGGTATATGATTGCTGCTGAGGAATGGGAGGGCATGGGACCGAGCCTAGGCTCGCGATGCCGCTACCAGCTGTTTTGCCTGGTTTTGTTGTACTCTGCTTTTGGTTGTATCGTATTGATGTATAACATGTTCTGGTTGTTTTCTTAGAACTTGAGACATGTAGCATCATCATTTATATATTGTTGGTTATATACACTGCTGTTGTTTATTTCAGTTGTGTATGGTTTACTACCTCCGCTGTTTGTTGTATGTTTTATTTTGTATTCCGCTGCGCTACACTTTGACAAATGAGGGCATAGTTTCCCCACTATCAGACCTGGGCCCTCGCTGCTGGTCGGTAGCCTCTGGCGTTTGGGGAAATGCGCTTGAGGTCACGTGGCAAACCGGATTCGGGGCACCCGTTGCATGGAACTCAGAACCGGGACGTTACAAAGTGGTATCAAAGTCTTTCTTTTCTTTGACTTACTATTTGGAGCCGTAGTCAGGGATAGGATGAACGGTAGTTGGTAATAAGTTGTGCCCGGGCGTAGCTAACCCGCGTACAGAGAAAATCTAGTCTACCTAGTTTTGCAATTCTTCTAATTTTGCAAATTTTACAGTTGATATGATTTCACCATTGGGTGAACCACTTGTATTGTGTTGTTTATATTTTATCTATGGATTCTATTTAGTTGCAACCCGATGAGATGAGGGTATGCCATCTCATGCATCATTTAGGCACATGATAGAATCACATGCCACACATATTTTCCATGCCATGTAGGAGCATTGGAGAAATTGCATGCTGTTGTGATAGTAGGTGTGCTAGAAAATCATGATGTTGTGATAGCTGCCTGATAAAATACCTGTTGTTTGATAGGGTAATTTTTGTGCCAGTTGTTCATAGAATGGACGTCAAACTTTGGTTTTTCGGGAGTATGGGACCCCATTTACCGGAATTTGGTGGATCATTGACTGTTTATTGGTTATAACATATATAAGAGGTCAAACTTTGATTCTTGGGGAGTATGGGCCCTCACAGGTCGTAATTTGACACTTAGGTGTTGGTTTTTGGTATTTTCTGGGTTTCGGGAAAGTTTCTGAGACATACTGTCCGGAAACCCAGTATACACGTCGTGTAGTATTTTAAACACGCCGTGTATGGTCTTCTGTTCGGGAAGAAAAATGAACTTTTAAAGTACACCCCGTGTACCCTGAGTACACGCCATGTAGTCTCTTCCCGTGTCACAAACCATGTGGGAGGCGACACGGGGTAGGGAAGAGCTTGGGTAAAAACACGCCATGTATCAGATATACACGCCGTGTAGTATTGACTCGGAGTCCGGCCGTGTAACTAACAACACGGGTCGGTGAAATCCTGCACAGAACACGTCGTGTCAATAATGGACACGCCGTGTAGTGTGACCTGGGGACTCGTCCGTGTAACTAACAACACGGGCCAGTGTCACCTCTCCCTGAACACGCCGTGTACCTTTGGGACACGCTGTGTAGTCTTGTCCGAGGACAGATCGTGTGGACTTAGCCGTATGGCGGGGAAACGGGGTTGTTGACACACCGTGTAAGGTTGTAACACGTCGTGTAGTTTCAAGCCGAGTAGTCGGTCGTGTCACAAACGAAACGGGCAGTTGGAAAATAACATCGTACACGCCGTGTAGATATTATACACGGCGTGTAGTTTTTGTTCAACGGCAGCCGTGTGGCTTAGCCGTGTATAAGGACCCGGGCAGGGGAAGGGAAGTCAAGTACATGTCGTGTAGTCAGTGTACACGCCGTGTAGTCTTTTTTTGTAAATTTTGAATTGCCTTCTTCCTTTTGTTCATTTGGTTCCTTCATTTTGGTCTTAATAATCATGAATCTGAGGCGTGCTTTTAACCCTGTATTGTCATGCCTCCTAGACGACCGCGCGTTGTTCGCTAGGAGAGTGGCAATGAGGATACTCTGGAGATGGTGGGCCATGGGCTACCAGTTGATCCTCCAGCAGAGCCAGATGCGGCACCAGCTGCTATACCGGACACAGGCGCGGAGGCGCAGTTTCGTGAAGGCTTATTGCGGTTTATGCAGACCTTTCAGGGAGCATCGCAATCTGCTACATCTATGGCCGAGATGACGCGTATCTTTCAGCAGCAGCATCCGCCTACGTTTTCAGGGGATGGTGGACCACAGGTTGCGGAGTCTTGGCTAGGATTGATGCAGACTATTTTTGAGCATATTGAGACGCCTCCAGGGCGGAGGGTCAAGCTCGCGACTTACATGCTGCGTGATTCCGCCAAGAGGTGGTGGGATGTTACCACCCAGTCAGAGCATCACAGAGACATGACGTGGGATGATTTTCAGGCAGTCTTCTATGACTTCTTCTTTCCCGAGATGATGAGGGCAGATAGATCTCTAGAGTTCATGAACCTGTAGTAGGGCGTTATGTCAGTGATGGACTATTCTGCTCGTTTTACGGAGCTTCAGCGCTTTGCACCCGTGCTGGTGGGTGATGAGACGCTGAGAGCCAGAAGTTTTGAGGATGGTCTTCGGTATGACATCAAGTGCTGGTGAATGTCTTCAGGTTTCCTACTGTACATGCCATCATGAACCAGGCACTGATTACGGAGAGGAACCTGCAGGAAGTTAGCGGTGTGGGCCAGGGCGGTTCAGCACCAGTTACTGGTATTATTTCTGCTAGAAACAGGAAGAGACAGATAGACTTCTCTCAAGGTGGCAGCACCAGCCAGGCAGTCTCTTCAGGTGGCATGATCAGGTGCTACCAGTGTGGCAGAGAGGGGCACAAGAGACCGCAGTGTCCACGAGACCTAGTGGAGTGTTGAGCTTGCGGCAAGATGGGTCATCTGCAGCGCTTTTGCAGGGCGTATCCACCAGTGGCTAGTGAGAGGGGTTCTGTGCAGACTCCGTGTGCGGGAGCAGGACCAGTGGCTTCTTACCAGTCAGGGAACTGGAATACGTCGGGGCGTGCAGACAGAGATGGTGGTCGTGGCCGTAGTATCCAGACACCAGGATCGTAGAGGCAGCAGGGCAGGACAGCTCAAGGTAGCCAGGCTGTGTCTCAGGGCCACGGCACTGGGCAGGCATATACAGTGCAACAGACCCAACAGGAGCAGGATCCCGGACCTTCTACAGTTAGAGGTACTATTTTAGTAGCTTCTGTCTTATCTTCTATGATTTTTGATACGGGTGTAACACATAGTTTCATATCTGTACCTGTTGTGGAGAGCCTTGGGCTCGGTGTTTATTCTTCTTCGGATATCATGACGCTAGACACTCAGTTAGGGACTAGGATGGCTGGTGTGCATCAGTGTAAGGTGCGCCCCCTTGAGTTTGGTGGGTGTCACTTCCTTTGGTACCTCTATGTCTTAGAAATGATGAGCTATGACGTCATTCTCGAGATGGACTGGTTGGTTCCTTTTCGAGCCTTTGTAGACTGCTATCGTCATAGGGTGAGTTTCACATCACCTGAGGGTGGAGAGTTTATATAAAAGGGTGAGTGGGATGTTCAGGTGATTCGAACTGGACCAGAGCATCATGGGCGAGGTGGAGTCATAGCCCAGATTGCGAGTTTATATCTGGATGAACAGGGGACTTGTCAGATGGATTTCCCTCAAGTTATTGATCATTTCAGGGATGTCTTTCTGGACGACTTTTCGGGTCTACCTCCGGAGAGAGAGGTGTATTTCTCCTTTGATCTTGTTCCAGGAGCAGCACCGATGTCCATTCCTCCATATAGGATGGCTACACTTGAGTTGCAGGAGCTCAAGAGGCAGTTGGAGGAGTTGCAGGCAAAGGGATTTATCTGACCCAGTACTTCTCCATGGGGTTCTCCGGTCCTTTTTGCGAAGAAGGTGGACGGTACCCTTAGACTTTGCGTGGATTATCGGAATCTGAACTAGTTGACGGTTAAGAACCGATATCCCTTACTGAGGATTGATGATCTTTTTGATCAGCTTTGTGGAGCACAAGTGTTCTCAAAGATTTACTTGAGGTCAGGATATCATCAGTTGTGCATTAGACCATCTGATATACCTCTCACAGCTTTCAGGAGCAGGTATGGTCTATACGAGTATACGGTTATGCTGTTCGGACTCACGAATGCGCCAGCAGTTTTCATGGCTCTGATGAATCGTGTGTTTCATCCTTATCTGGATTCTTTTTTTCTAGTATTCGTGGATGACATCTTGGTATACTCTCACACTCAACACGACCATGCCACCCATCTTGAGATCGTATTGAGTACACTGAGGGAGCATCGGCTATATGCTAAGCTCTCAAAGTGCCACTTTTGGATGGACTAGATTCACTTCCTGGGTCATATCATCTCTGAGGCAGGAGTTTCAGTAGACCCAGAGAAGGTGAGAGCAGTAGTTTCCTGGGAGCAGCCTAAGAACATGTTTGAGATACAGAGTTTCTTAGGGCTGGCTGGTTACTAAAGGTGTTTTATACAAGACTTATCCCACTTAGCAGCGCCATTGACGGGCTTGACTAAGAAGGGTGTGAAGTTTGTTTGGTAGGAATCTTGCGAGGCATCTTTTCAGGACTTGAAGGGAAGGTTGACATCAGCACCGATCCTGATACTCCCAGAGTAGGGGAAGAGATATACAGTTTACTGTGATGCATCAGGTATTGGGCTGGGAGCAGTGTTGATGCAGGGCGATCGAGTTGTTGCATACGGGTTTCGGCAGTTGAGGCCACATGAGAGGAATTATCTGACGCATGATCTCGATTTGGCTGCAGTAGTACATGTGTTGCGATGTTATAGACATTATCTATTGGGGGAGCATTTTATGGTTTTCACCGACCACAAAAGCCTCAAGTACATATTTACACAGCGTGACCTGAATCTGAGGCAACGAAGGTGGGTCGAGTACCTACAATCCTTCGATTTTGAGCTTGCCTATACACCTGGTAAAGGTAATGCAGTAGCTGATGTACTGAGCAGAAAGACTCAGATACATGCAGTGCAGGAAGCCAGTGGTGAGTGGGAGCTCAGGGCCTTGTTCTCTGAGATCTATCTGGAGGTGCATGACAGTCAGGGGCAGACTTATCTTTCATCTTTAGCTGTGACTTCTACCCTCCTGGACAGAGTGAGGATGAGGCATCTATCGGTTCCAGAAGGCCTAGTTCTACGGGAGTCGGTGGCAAGTGAGGACCCTCCTCCTGGTTGGATGATAGGAGATGATGAGGTTTTTCATTTCCATGGACGAGTATGGGTTCCAGGGGATATATGTGAGGAGCTGATGCGGGAGTTTCATGCTTCAGTTTGGGCAGTTCATCCCGGGGTTTCCAAGATGTACCGTGACTTGAGACGCCAGTACTGGTGGCTGGGTATGAAGAGAGAGATAGTTGGTTTTGTTACGAGGTGTTCCACCTGTCAACAGGTGAAAGCGGAGCACCAGAGGCCAACTGGGCTGTTACAGCAGTTACCCATTCCGGAGTGGAAATGGGATGATGTCGCGATGGATTTCGTGACTGGGTTGTCGAGGTCACATCGTGGCAATGATGCAGTGTGGGTTGTTGTGGACAGACTCAAGAAGGTAGCTTACTTCTTGCCGATCAAGGAGACCTCCGGTGTTGATGAGCTCGTAAGGCTATATATCCAAGAGATCGTACGTCTTCATGGGGTCCCTCGTTCTATCATTTCTGATAGGGACGCCCGTTTCACGTCTCGTTTCTGGCAGAGTTTTCAGAGGGTGCTGGGTACACAGGTGCTTCTGAGCATAGCATACCATCCTCAGACAGATGTCCAGTCAGAGCGTATGATACAGGTGCTAGGGGACATGCTGCGTGCATACATCCTAGACTTTGGGGGCTCTTGGGAGAAGCATATACCCTTAGTCGAGTTTTCCTATAACAATAGCTTCCAGACGACTATTGAGATGGCACCTTATGAGGCTTTATATGGTAGGTCATGCCGATCACCCTTGTGCTGGTTAGAGGCAGGTGAGACAGCTTTGCTGGGACCATGTCTCGTGTAGGAGACATCTGAACAGGTCCAGTCGATTCAGAAGCGGATGGCTACCGCGCAGTCTCGTCAGAAATCTTATGCTGATCGCCGTAGACGACCTTTGGAGTTCATGGTCGGGGATCATGTTTTCTTACGTGTTTCGCCGAGGCTGGGACACAAACGGATCAGGAGACAGGGTAAACTTTCACCACGGTATGTAGGGCCATTTGAGATTCTGGAGAGATTCGGGTTGGTTGCTTATCGGTTGTGGTTACCACAGCGGTACCAAGCCATGCATGACGTCTCCCACGTATCTCAGTTGCGTCATTATCATTCAGACTCGTCTCACGTCTTTCAGTCCGAGGAGGTTGAGCTTCAGCATGATGCGTCCTTTGAGGAGCATCTGATTCGTATCATTGACAGGAGCACGAAGGTTCTCTGAGGCCGGTCAGTTCCTCTCGTATGGATACTATGGCAGCATGGACGAGTGCAGGACGAGACCTGGGAGCGGGAGGCCGACATACGTGCTCAGTGGCTAGAGTTGTTCTGAGCATTGTCTTCACCACCCTTGGAAGGGCAAGTCGGGGACTAATTGCTATAAGGGGGGAAGTTTGTAAGAACCCGGTTCCAAGTTTGGAGGTACGAGCTTCTTCTTTTTCCTTTTCCTTAAGTGTTTTTGAGAAAATATGGAAAATGGGGAAAACTCCTAAATTTTGGAACTACACGCCATGTACTTTTTCCACACGCCGTGTACTTCTGGCCATGTGGGGGATGAGTACACAGGGCGTGTAGCCTTGTCAGCGACGAGGGGTGTAGGAACCAACTACACGTCGTGTAGTAGTACATACACGTCGTGTAGTCAGTCGGCGGGCCAAAACAGTAAGATGGTGGAGTAGCCGCCAGCTGGGCGACAGTACACGCCGTGTACTTGGGAGTACATGTCGTGTACTCATGTCGACGGATGAACAGTGTGGCGGTGCCGCCAAATGAACAGTTAAATGAAAGAAGTACACGTCGTGTACTCAGAAGTACACGTCGTATACTTTGTTTTTTCGGATTAAAACAGGCAATAGCCTCCTCATTTGGTAGAGGAGGCATTTGAGCCGTTTTGGAGCCAAGGGAGGAGGTCGGACCTTTGAAGATCCGATGGGCATTCGTCTGGAATCGGTTTCTGCCTCGGACGATCTTGTTGGAACCGCACAGGTAAGCCCTCTCTTCTCCTAGCGTGTTGCTTTCCAATTCTTCTCCTAATGTAGGTTATTTACATTTGAATGGGTTTTGTTCTTCGTCAGATCTACATCGTTCTTGGGAATTTCTGGAGTCGGCGTTCGGGTATAACGTTCGTTGGCATTTAAGGTGGGTGGCTTGGTGTTTAGTTTTCCAACTGTTGTATGTTTTGTGCGTTTTAGTGCCATAAACCCATGTTGGGGTGTCGTGTGGCTGAGGTCGTTTCTATATTAAACACCTAGAATTGATTAGGTGTTTAATTATGATATTAAAATGTTGGTTGGGATCATTGCTTGGATCCAGGACCCTCCCGAGGGGTGCTTCCTCTGTTTAGCCGATTGGCCAGGATACCCGAGGGTATGCCTTGTTTAAATTATGCATTACTTTTGCCTTGAGAGGAATTGTATTCAAATTTCATGTTTATATGTTGGGCATGGCCCGGTTACTTATGCCTGAGGGCGACGTTTTTCCTTAGCCTGAGGGCGTGACTGTTTTAGCCTGAGGGCGACGTTCTATTTCGCCTGAGGGAAAACTTTCATGCATGAGGGCTTGACTTCTGTGCCTGAGGGCGATACTTCGTATGCCTGAGGGCGAGAATTCTGTTACAATGCCTGAGGGAAAGATTCTGTATAGCCTGAGGGCGTGGTTCACTATAATAGCCTGAGGGCGAGATACTGGTTGGCCTGAGGGATTGGTGTTGTTGAGCACAGAACGATACTAAATTTAATGGATTGAATGAATAATAAAATGGAAATTTAATTGTTAAGTTAGTTAGTTTTTAGTACGGCTTACTTTATTGCATTTTACTATTGCACACTATTGTTGCATGCTTACACGCAGTTGGGCACGAGCCTTTGGTGGGTACCTACAGGGAATTTATTTCTCACACCCTTTTGGGTCATGATTTTCGGCCCAAACAGATTACGTTGTTGTAGGTGTAGATAGGGGGAAAAAGTCTCTATACAGGTACATGATTGCTGCTGAGGAATGAGAGGGCATGGGACCGAGCCTAGGCTCCCGATGCCGCTGCCAGCTGTTTTGCCTGGTTTTGCTGTACTCTGCTTTTGGTTGTATCGTATTGATGTATAACATGTTCTGACTATTTTCTTAGAACTTGAGACATGTAGCATCATCATTTATATAATGTTGGCTATATCCACTGCTATTGTTTATTTCAGTTGTGTATGGTTTACTGCCTCTGCTGTTTGTTGTATGTTTTATTTTGTATTCCACTGCGCTACATTTTGACAAATGAGGGCATAGTTTCCCCACTATCAGACCTGGGCCCTCGCTGCTGGTCGGCAGCTTCTGGCATTTGGGGAAATGCGCTTGAGGTCACGTGGCGAACCGGATTCGGGGCACCCGTTGCGTGGCACCCAGAACTGGGACGTTACAGTAATCAATATGGTCGACTTGTGAATAGTAAGATAAGGTATGAGGTGTCCCAAGTGGCCAATACCATGGGCAAATACCATCGGCAATCCCATGGTTTTTCCAATACCACCAATGAGGTGTCCTTTGGTCATTAATGCCTTGTCCTCTCACTTTCCCTATAAATACTCACCCTTTCCTCCTTTAGTTTTCACTCTCAACTCTCCCCCAACGAAGCTCTGGTCTCATTACCTCTCAAGAAGTCCTCCCAAGGTGCCCCCAAACCCTCAAGGTCCCAACCTTTGAGTTTTAATAGTTACGTTTTAAGGTAAGGGATCCTACCTCCCTCTTTCTTTCCAAGTACTCTCTTTTATGTCATTTCTTTTATGCTCCATGTTCTTATGTTGGAGGATGTTCTTTTATATTCATCCTACTGTCCTTTTCATGTTCATATGATGAGAGACCCCCTCTTTCTCTCATCATTTCATTTTAAGAATGTTAAAGTGGTGCCGTTAGGCTGCCGAATTTTTAAGGGATTCTTTCACCCTTCTCATTTTCAAGTTCTATTTTCTTGTCAAGTCTTTCAAGTTCCTTTTTATTATGTTGGAGTATTATCTCCATATCTATCATACTGATCTTTTATGTTTATATGATGATAGACCCTATTTGATCTCGTCAATTCATTTTATTGAAGTTTAAGTGATGTCGTTAGGTTGCTGAATTTTTAAGGAATTCTTTCACCCTTCTCATTTTCAATTTCTATTTTCATGTCAAGTCTTTCAAGTTCTTTTTTATTATGTTGGGGTATGATCTATATATCTATCATACCGATATTTTATGTTCATATGATGAGAGACCCTATTTGATCTCGTCAATTCATTTTTTTGAAGTTTAAGTGACGCTGTTAGGTTGCCGAATTTTCATAAGAAAAATCTTATTTTTGTCTTCCTTCCATGTTTTTCATTTCAAATGGTATGTCCTTCAAATTTCATTACCATGTTCATATATCCTTTATATTCTGTCCCTCTACTGTTTTATGGATCATTTATGAGTGGGTGACCCATGTCACCTCTCTTTTCAATGTTTTCTAAAACCCTGTAACATAGCCGTTATGCTGTAGAATTTTCGTCTCAAAATGTCTTTCTCTTTTTCTCAAATTCTTTTATTTTATTAAGTTAATACTCAAAGCTCTTTCTTCTACAGGGGTATTCACATATATATTAAAATGTCCTATTTTAATTCTGGGATTTACATACATGAGACCCGCTTTCCTTTTTCCGTGGGTTTAAAGTGACATAAAGATCACGTCTTTAAAGCAGCTTTTAAAATGTAATGACTATGAAATGAAACTCATTTCTTTTATGCTATATGAGTTGTTTATAAAATGTTTGATGATGATATATGTAGCTAATATGATAATAAAGACAAATTTAAGGGTGCACCCTGATAGCGTTTCAATGCATTGGGTAAAGACTTAATCTCTAGAGATGACTATTTTTAACGACGCCTTGGTGAATAACCTTGGTAATTTTTAATGACACCTTGGGAATGGACCTTGGTGAAACAGAAATGATTGTCTATGTTAAATTTTGTAGCCACATCTTCAAGTTATGAAATACGTTATTTTTATTATGATATGTCTCATGATTTCTTTCTCATGCCTTAAAGTTCTTTTTCATGACTTTATTGATGTATCTCAAGTTCACTTGTTAAATGTTTCTCTTGTTTCCCTTACTGGGTCTTCTGCTCACCCTTTCTTTTGATGTATGTCCTCAGGTTATGAGATGCAGTAATGAACCTAGGATGAACATAAAGAGAAGTCTTTCAAGTGTTTATGAATAATGTTCTATGTTTTCATGTTTTAAGTTCCTGGTTTCCAAGACACTAAACCTTAAAGATCCTCGGTTTTGTAAAATGTAATGAAAGTTTATGTGATAAAAAGGCGGGATGTTATACATAAGGAAAACCTTACTGACTCAACAGATTTTAATGTCATTAAATCGAGCTTGGGTACCTTTGAACCATATTTGAATATTTAATGTGAAACATGTTTATTTTCAGGTTTTTGTTTAAAAAACGATTCACTCTAAAAAGACATTATAAAAAAAGGGGTGATAAATTACTTCATGTTTTCACCATGTATTAAATTTATGCTTCAAGTTTAGTTTTAGGTATTGAATTTCAACATTAAATGGGTTCTTGTTGGATTCAGGTATCAATTTGTTAAACAGATGAACCATCAGATATCTCTGTTTTCACCGCTACCCTACTGGTTGTCATCCTAATATTCAACCCATTAACAACTAAATTTTGATTATATATAATTAAATTAATACTAAATTATCATTCATTAACATCAACATTAAATGTTATTTTAATGTCATTTAAAAAAATAAGTTTGGTAAAAATTTATTTAGGACTTTATTTTTTTTTTCTCTGATGACAATTAATGTTAGTTTGAGACTAAAAACATGAAAAAATCCAAGAAATGATTGAAATGGTTATGAATTTTTAATTAAAACAAGATTGGCTATAGTTCAAAATATGGGAGGTTCTTAACATAAATTAAGAACAAGTTTGGGTACTTGACTGTCATTGCCCTATTTTAAAATGTCCCATATCCGCCAAGTCCATTCTGATAGTTCTACTTTTCTCTCTCGCGCGCGTGCTCTGCTCTGAAGGAATCGTCGCTTCGCCCCATAAATCTCACCCTCTCAAACCTACTTTTGCTGCGACTCAGCCGCTGAGATTGCGAATATCCAGAGGGTTTGGAGATGCAGAGAAATCACGGCGATTCAAAACGGGAAGACGATGCCGAAGACGAAGAAGCCGGAGAAGAGGAAGTGCTATCTCTCTGCGATCTCCCACAGGCCCTAAGCAATCGAGACGAGAAGGATCCGCCTCCGGCGCCGTCCCAATCTGAACAAGAAGATTTCGAGTTCGGATCGTCGTCTCTGTCAACCAATACGACGCTGTGCCCCTCGAAGTCCCAAATGCGCGCCGCCGACGATCTGTTCTTCCAGGGCCAAATCATCCCCCTCCGCAGCCTCTCCTCCACCGCCGCGGCCTCCGACTCGTTCTCATCCGGCACCGCGACCACCGCCGCCCCGGGCAGCAGCCGGAGCAGCAGCACCCGGAGCAGTAGTTCGTCTCGCAGCTGGAGTGTAAACCCCGCTGCCGCCCTAGCTACGCACCCGAACAACGCCCGCTCGATCCCGCAGCCCCGGATCCGGATCCCACGGGCGCGGAGCCGAAGCGGCCGGTGCCGGAAGGCCACGCTCTGGGAGACTCTCCGGTTAGGGCTGGTTCGCGCTCCGGAGATCGAATTTCAGGATGCGAAGCTCCGGAACAGCAACAGTCGTAATTCCGGCGGGATTAAAAATTCGGATGTGGATCGGAGTTCTAAGACCATCGGCAGTGGAAGAAAGAGCTTCGATTATGGATTTTTGAGCGGATGCAGGTGCAGGATCGCCGCTGCCCAAACTCCGGTGCCATGGAAAAAGACAAAGGATGGCGGCGACGGGGGAATCAAAGGGGAAGAAAAGGAGAACCAGGTGGAGCAGCATCAGAGGAAGCCGACGTGGCGATCGGTGTCGCGGCGGCACAGAACGTTTGAATGGCTACAGGGGCTGTCGATCGCAGAGCCTCTTCGATTGGATGAGGGTGACGACGACGTGTCCGTTTAGAGGAGAGGAAGTGGGAATGGCGGGCTCCTTTCTTTTCATGCTGTTTCCCACTCAGGTTTTCCAAAGTGCTTTCCACGGTTGTCCACTCAATGTGTTTTTATTTTTCATTTTCATTATACCTATATATTATTTTTCCTAATTAAATTGAATCATAGATTGAGTCATAAACACCCACCCACCCAAGGGTGAGGGGGATAATCATCTCTCCCCGGGGATAACTTATCCATCCAACATTTTACAAAATTTTAATGGTGAAGGCCTACCAAACCCGAAAGTCAATTAAATGAGTAACCAAGTACACGGGTTTACATCTTGCTTGTATCATGTTTGTGTCACTAAGTTGGAACTAATGATCTTTTTTAAATCAAACTAGTATTTGGGTTATCTTTTCGCACTATATTTAATATGCATTAAAATAAAATAACGAATGTTAATTAATTTGCAAAAAAAAAAAAAGTATAAATTGGCATGATATTCGTTAAAAATTAAGTTAGTATGACATATAAAATGTTGTATGAAATCGTTTATATAACAATTGAAGAAAAAGTGTTTATGTGCATAAATCTATAAAAATATATTTGTGTGTGTTGTTTTTATATTAGAATACATCTAAATAAAATATATGAATGTATTTTGTGTTAATTAGTTAGCCAAAACTTGTATATGAATTAGAAATGTGTGTGTGTGCGCGCAACTAATATATCTAAACAAAATAAATAATGAAAATGAAACACTGCTGAATTTTCACAGAACAATTTTTTAATGAATTAAAATTGAAGTATGTGTGTTGCATGATTTTATTTGTAATGTAACCCATTTCCCTGAATTGATGTAAATAAAATTGAAACATGTGTTTTTAAAATGGGTGCAAAAATACATATCATGGTCTAAACAAAAAACATGCATTTTAAAAAAATATATAGATAAGTCTACGACACAATCAAGTAGACTCACATAAATATAAACATAATCAAGTAGACTCTCACACCAATTGCAACTGTCTTCATGCCCAATTTCCATTTTCTGATTCTTAATGAATATGAAAATCATTGTCAACATATATGGAAAAATGTCCAATTCTCGTTGGTGGTGGGTGGTAAGGGTTTGGGGGGGTGAGGGGCAGGTCGCTGGGTCATGTCCCCAGGCTTGCGATTTAATGTAATTTTATTCCTTGTGTGTGTGCCGCTTTCGCGGTTGTACCCAATTTTTTTTATATATGAAAAAATGAGAATAGAAAATGGGTAAGCATCTTCGTACATTTTTTATTTCATATTTTGAACCAGTCATTAATTTACTTTGACTAAAAAAACACAATAAAAACAAATACATTGTCTGGAAATGTAATGTGATGCATCTGATGATCCTACTTTGTGTTTGTGTTGCATTTGTTGTTAATAAGCGAGTAAGTGATGAAACACCTGACGTCAATAAGAATTTAGTAAAGAAAGACAATTTGGAAGTTCATTAGTGTTATCTAACATGTTTGTTGAAGATTGAAGTGAAGTTCCCAAGCAACTATGTGCATTAAGTTGAGAATTACTCTGTGAAACTCAAAGGTTGATTAAAGAAGCTTGGATGTGTTTCTGGTACTGCCAAAGAACATTCTTAGAAGATCTCTTTATATTTGGCAAAGAAGTATTTGAAGTAGTTCCATCCATGGAAGTTCTAAGGGTCACATCTTATATTTTGGATGAAGTACATTCTAAGTGTGATGATTGTTGAACTGGTCATTAATGTTTAAGAACATGTGCTTATGTGTGTAACGTCCTAGTTCCTGAAGCCATCCAAAGGCGCCCCGTACCCGGTTGGTCACATAGCCTCAATCGCATTTCCCCTAACGTCAGAGGCTACCGACTAGCAGCGAGTGCCTTTGGTGTGATAGTGATGAAACTATGTCCTCATTGGCAGAGTAACACAACAGAAGAGAAAAACAGATAACAATAACGGAAGTAGTAATAATCCATACAAAAGTAAACAACAAAAGTCTGAAGAAACAAACAGCTGGAGTGTACATATATAAAAAAGATGCATGGTATATATGTCTAGGAAAACAGCCAAACACAACACAATACTGGAATACAGAACAGTACTAAGCCAAAATACAAAAGAAAATAGATAAACAGCTCCTCAGCATCGCAAGCCTTAGCTTGGTCCCATGCTCTCCAACTCCACAACATATCAAGTACCTGAAGTAGAAGAGCACTTGCCCTTATCTATACATGCAGCAATATAATCTGTTTGGTCTCAAAAGCATAGCCCAAACAGGGTGTGAGACTAAATCCCAATAGGCAATCACCACAAGATCTGTGCCTAACAGTCAGTGAATATATATAGCAGGTAATAGAAAAAAGAAAGCAGTAAACAAGGAAGTAATCATTAGTAACCAATCCTACAGTTTCAATGCAATCAGTTCCATACAACAACAACAAAAAAAGCAGGGAACCCTCTGGGTAGTTCTCTCAGTATAACCCCTCTGGTTCAATCAAAACAAAGATACTACAGAGACTCTCCGAGGAAACTCTCTCAGTCAATTCCCCTTATAGTTCCAAGCGTTTAAAAAGACTCTCTGAGGAAGCTCACACGGTCAATTCCCCTCATAGCCCCAAGGTCAAAGACTCTCTGAGAAAGCTCACATGTCAATTCCCATTATAGTCTAAGATCGTCAAGAACTCTATGAGGAAGCACACATGGTCAATTCCCCTCATAGCCCCAAGTGGTCAAAGTCTCTCTGAGGAAGCTCTCTCAGTCAATTCCCCTTATAGTCGAAAATAGTTCAAAGACTCTCCGAGGAAGCTCACTCGGTCAATCCCCTTATAGTCTAAAGTGCTCAAAGACTCTCTGAGGAAGCTCACTTGGTCAATCCCCCTTATAGTCTCCAACACCAGGTTCTCACGTCCCTGTGTAAGTCAACGAGCATAACAATGAAATACGGACAAAGTAAACCTCAAGAACTACTTGGCTAAACAGTCTACAACATCTCAAGCATGTCAGATAAAATAATCACTCCATCCTACAGTACTAGGCATGAGAAACATCAAGGAAGCCTAACGGCTAAATAGGACCAAACAACCATAAACAATACATGCATGGGAAAACACATCCAAGGAATAGCAAACAACCTTATTCACATCTAATTAGCCTCTATTTACACATACCAGCATAACATGCAATTAACAAGGGTAAAACGGTAAATGCACAATACCCCATTCAAGGGTATTAGAAAAAATTGCACATAATACTCAAAGAATTTCAACAGAAAGGCACAAACCACCTACCTCGGTGTTGTGAGATCGATATACTTCGGCATCGGCCCTTAGATCGACCTAAAACACGGTAGAACTACAAAAACGTCTAAAACGTTCAACCCATGATATCTCATGAGAGAGAAGAAATCAGAAAATAGTGCTCTAGGAGAAGAGAGAACTCACCGATGTGATTCCAACGCAACCGACAATGTTCGATTCGAAGGACGAACACTCGCTTGGGGGCTCGTTGAAGATCTGTGGTCGTACGACGCTCTCGGACGAAGAAGTCAAAGAAGAACACGTTTCTATCGATAAGATGCGACCCCGGTCCGTTTAATGAAAAAAAAACAAAATACACAGCGTGTACTTTTTAAGTACACGACGTGTACTCGCCTTTTCCGCACTCTGCATTAAGCGGCCTCCAGGTCACCCCCACATGGCCATGTGCATGGCTACTACACGGACATCACATGGTTACCCGCGGTAACTGAGTACACGACGTGTACTTTGAAAATTTCCATAAAATCCTCTTTTTCTCAAAAACGACTAGAAAAGGAAAACATACCTGAAAAAGAAGATCCGGGTTCTTACAATGTGTTGCACATTGTTTACCATAACATAAGAAGGCAGAAGACCATGAAAATATTTATTTTCATGAAGGAATATTTAAGAAGTCCTGTAAGTTGAAGTTCGACATTTATTTGAGTGAAATCTAGAATTTTCCAGATCCATGTAGCCGATTCAGCCACGTAGTTGATTCATGCAGTTGATTTAGTCACATAGTCAATTAACATGAAGATGCCACAATACTCAGCATCGTGTGATATTGAAAAAAATAAGAAGGAAACCCACATTCAAAATTTTGAGATATAGTCGAGATCTTCTACTCTTTGAATGGGTCTACGACGCAACATTTTAATTAGAGATATTTATAAGGATGCATGACTTGGCATAAAACTCGAAGGAGAGTCGGTGGTTCCTCATCTATAAATATCGAGGGACCGAGTCAAGTTGAGGTTGATGGAAAATCTTGAGAACTCTCGTTTCTATCGAAGAGAAACAAAGCATCTTTGAAGTCCCTTTCACGAAGAACAAAAGGTGTTCTGTGCACAAACATTATGCAAAGAATAACCTCAAACCTTATTGGTGTTGCGATAGAAAGATCCGTGAAACTCTGTTGATTTTGAGAAAATAGAACCACATACTCATTGTAGTGTATGTGATGAAGGATAAGGTATCCACGAGTTAACCTAGTTGTGCAAAGGAAAAGTTTGAGAGGTTCTGCGAAGCATAAGCCTTCGCGAATTTGAAGATTGAGATCTTACACACTCACTTGTGTGCAAGAGAAATTGTGACCGACCTGGTATTTGCAGATTATTATTTGGGTTAGACATTCTTGAGTTTGCCTGTCTACAACATATTCATATTATTTTGACTGAAGAAGGAAAAAGGAGGCAACCAATTTGATTGTTGCATATCTAAGACAACCCTTTAGATTGTTGTGAAATAGAGGCATCCCATTTGGTGGATGAAGGAGAATAAAAAGATCAATTCTAATAGTCCAAGAGGGACTCAATTCAACACATGTGATCTTAATTCAAGGCGGTACAAGTCAATCTATTGTACAAAGGGACAACAAGCCCACTCTTGCTTTGTACCCGGTCGGTGCTAGGAGAACAAGTTCAAGGTCATACCCTTGCCTGTGATTTTCTTGATAATAAAAGGAAAGCTGGGTGTGAGTGGGATAATAACCACCATACACGAGGGACATATTCATCCACATTAGAGGTGAACCTCATAAACAAATCCCAGTATTCTTTGTGCTTTATTGTTTTATATGCATACTTTCTAACAACAGGTGAATAATAAAAGAGAATCATTTATTGAACAAGTGAAAGAGGTATATAAAGGGAGCACTACTACAAAAACGGGCAAGGGAAGCGCTACCCTTTTATCAGTGCTAAAAAAAGCACTGATAAAAGGGGGGTCTTTATCAGCGCTAAAAAAAGCGCTAATAAAGAGGCACTTTTAGCGCTGTTAAAAGTGACCCTTTATCAGTGCTTTTTTAGCGGTGATAAAGGCCCCCCTTTATTAGTGCTTTTTTTAGCGCTGTTAAAGGGGACCCCTTTATCAGCACTTCTGTTAGTAGCGCTGATAAAGGGGGGCTTTATCAGCGCTTTTTCCTAGCCCTGATAAATTTTATGTTTCAAAAAAAATAATTTTTCATAAAAAATAATATATTGTTATATAAGTATATTTATATTGATATAAATATAATATATATATTTTAAATATGTTTTAGATAAGTATAAATAGACTATTACATTTAATATATAAGAAATTTAGTGAAAATGGCTTTAAAATATTTTAAAAAATATAATTAATTAATAATTTTCTAATTATCATCAATTAAAAATCATTTAATAACAATTTAAAGACATAAAAAATCAAAAAAATAATAAAAGATCTAAAATAAGTTGAAAATGTAACTCAAACTTCAAACGACCATAACTTTTGATCCGAGTGTCCGTTTGAGCTCTACAGCATATCAAATCGAAGCCTGCAACGAGATCTATGTGATACTAACTGAAGAAAAGCTTTTTTCACATTTTTTGAGGCCAAAAGAGCCCAGAAGGCCTCCAAAACTGAGTTTTTAGTCCGGATACCTCGATTTTTTAACATTCAAACAAGTATAACTTCTGATCCGGATGTCTGTTAGGCCTGTACCACATATCATATAGAATATTGTTTCATTTTATTAGATTTGATTGGTTGTGGAGTTGAAACGGGCTTATGAATTATAAGTTATGATCATTTTAACATTCTATGGCTTTTCAAATACACATATATATGTATTTATTCTTAAATATATATATATGTGTGTGTGTGTGTGTATGTGTGTGTGTTGTATATATGTATGTATGTATTTATTTATTTATAAACACACATAAAAAACATATTTTATAAATGTATTTAAAACTAATCTTATAAATATATATTATTATACAAATAAATATATGGATAAAAAATTATAACTAAAAAAATATATATAAATAAATATAAATATAAATTAATATACGAATAAATATATATATATACTAATATATGAATAAATATATATGTATTAATATAACTAAATATATTTATGTTAATATGAATCTATATTATTATACGAATAAATATAACTATATATATATAAATAAATAAATATAAATATATATTAATATATGAATAAATATATATGTATTAATATAACTAAATATATTTATATTAATATGAATCTATATTATTATACGAATAAATATAACTATATATATATAAATAAATAGAAATATCATTAAATAGAAAAACAACGAAATGGCTTAGTTGTAAAGGTGCAGGCGCACAAGGGGGAGGTTACGGGTTCGAGTTCTGGTGGAAGCAAGGAGGTGCACATAGGGGGCATGTGATGGAAACGCAAGCAAGGGCAGCGCGCGAGAGTGGTCCACCTAGCGATGATAAAGGGGGTCAAGCGCTGTTAAAAGCTCCCCCCGAATTATATATATATATATTATTTTTTTTGACTTTTATCAGCACTTTTTTTAGCACTGATAAAAGACCCCCTTTATTAGCGATTTTTTAGTACTGATAAAAGTCCCCTTTATCAGCTCTTTTTTGAGCGCTGATAAAAGGGACCCCTCCTTTATCTTCGCCTCGATTAATAGCGTTTTTTAGCACTGTTAATGCATTTTTATAGCACTGATAAAAGCCATATTTGTAGTAGTGAGATAACAGTTTTAAAGTGACAAACAGTCACCCCACACCGATTCACCCACCCTCTCGGTATGGTCATACCAAATTGATCCTAACAGTTGGTGTCTGAGCGACATGTCACACCTATGATTGGATTCTCTAATTTGAAGCTTCTTGAAGATTTGATTTTTCTTCTCAATTCAGAATGGAATGCAAACTTGGAGGAGTTGTATCTATTATAGATCAGAACTCTATCTCAACAAAGACCATGAAGAATAAAAAAAATAAAGAATTGAGAAAGTTTAAGGATACACCCCTCTTGTGTAAAGTGGATAATGAATCAATTTCTCCATGTTGTAATTCTGAGAGAGACAAGTCTAACATGGAAGTAGAAGATATGGTGGTACAATCTACTTTTGGTTTCGGGCGCAATCGAAGCGTGCGATGGTGGGTTATATATTAAAATTTATTTTAATAATCTTTGCCCAAAACCAAGAGCGAAGATCTTGTATTCCAAATTTATAATTAATTTATTTAATATCTGAAGAAATAAATACCTGGGCTTAGGAAATTTCTTTGTTGATGATTGTTGATCATTTGAAAAGTCCCTTCCAGATTTCCTTCATTGCGCTTGTGAGTATCCAAGGATAAAATCCCTCTAGCGGTGATCCACACATTCTTCAATGGTCTTCAAGCAATGCCACTCGTTCTTCGAGTACTAGCGCGGCGAATCAAATGTCTTGCATTGTTCGTTCTTGATCTCTTGTTCTTCGGACTTAAAGAAAATTTCTATTGGGTTTCTCGTTCTTGAGAGGGAGAGAAGAGGAGGAGGAGTCGAGAGAGAATTCAGTGTGCACAACAATTCTCTATACCCAAACTTGGAATAAGTTTCAAATAAATTACACAATAGACATAGCTGTCTATTTATAGAGTTGAGATTTTGGTTACAAAATTTAATTGCATAACAACCATTAAATATAATTATAACCATTAATGAAATCTTATACCATATAATAATAATAACAATATTATTAGTTTGTGGTGCGCCAACTTGTACAAAATGGATAAATAATATTTACCGACTCGTAAATAATTATTTTATCATCAGACACAATCTTGGTATATTTGAACTCCTCCTGTATTTATTGAACACCTGAATAAATACTTTATTCTCTTAAATACATATTTTATTTACAAACTAATAAATAAATATTTATTAAATATTCAATAAAATAAATAAATAAATTTTATTCACAATCCAATGAATAAATATTTATTTAATTTATGCGATCAATATAACTTAAATAAAATTATTCCTCAGTTTTGAGAATAATATTTATTCCATTAATTAAATTTAAATAAAATTTAATCGAGACCACTGGAAACACTTAGTGTGTGACCCTATAGGATTATTTCTCGTTGGCATTAGGCGGGCTCACCTAAAGTCCAAGATTACTGTCTTGCAACGGGTCAAGACACCCAAAAGAAAGAACTTAAAGTCACAATGATGATAACTACATACGAATGCTCACTATGTAATATAATACCTTTGTCATATAATCTCATCAAGTAGGTTGCATTACAGTGTCATCAACCTATATGCTTGATACATCATTTTTTGACTATCTGAAATAAACCCTTCATTACACCATGGTCATGGAATTTAGGGTGAAAGTTCTATTTCAATAAAAGGGATGAGATATCAACTTCCATAAATATGGAAGGGACAAATCCTTTCTTGAATTATCCATTAATAACATGTCATTTGTGATGCACCCAATGCACTATACTTCTCGCCAACATATGGCGTGGTGGTTTTCATCAGCAAATCTAAGTGCACAAGTTGTGACATGCATTAATGATAATATTAAAGTCTATAGACAATTACACACGCTCGCAGATAGGAATATCCGACGACACCAAAACATGTAGAATTCCTACTGGTGGGTATGTTCTCATAATCTCTCATCTTGGAGATTACCAAGTGTGAAATTCATGAGAAGAAGTCTCTTCTGCTTACGAGTACTCGCACCTGACAATATATATAATATGTATCCCATCATAGTATTTTATCCAATCGTAGAACTATATTAAGAATATTGTCATAGCATATCGGGGAACTACTATGACCTTATCAATGCGACAAATTCTATAGGAAATTATTACATTATGGTCATACAGAACAATGAAAAATATGCAATAAGGTGTTTAATTTAATATTTAATACATCAAATATTTATGTAATAAAAGTACAAACAGTTGGTTCTAGGACTTCAACTCTAACAAACTCCCACTTGGACTAGAGACAATTGCCTACAACTTTTAGTCTGCTGGACCCTACATGATAATCATGTTTTTGCTGAGTCAAGGCTTTAGTCAAGGGGTCCGCCATGTTGTGTTTTGTAGAAATACTTCTCACTGCAACTTTACCTCTCTGAGAAAAATCCCTCAAGATATGATACTTCTGAAGTACGTACTTCGTCCGCTAATGTGACCTTTATTCTTTTACAAGAGCCACCACTGCAGTATTATAACAATAGAGTGTGATGAGATCTTTACTGCTAGGTACCACATCAAGCTCTTGGAAAAAATTACGCATCCAAATTGATTCTTTAGCTGCCATAGAAGCTGCAATATACTTGGACTCTGCTATAAAATCTACGACCACAACCTGCTTTGATCTCTTCCAGCTCACAACACCTCCATTAAAAGTGAAGATGTATCCCGTTTGTGACTTCTTGTCATCTTGATCAGCCTATAAACTAGAATTTTCATATCTTCTAATGAATAGTTCCTCATCTCCTCTATAAACTAGGAACATATCCTTAGTACGCCTTAAATACTTAAGGATAGACTGTCATCCAATGGCGGTCACCTAGACCAGCTTGATATCTACCCACTACACTTAATGCGTAGGTGACATATAGACTAGTACATAGTATAACATTCACGACTAACCCAATCGTTGATTCATATGGAATCCTTTCCATTATATTTTTTCCTCATGATTCTAAGGACACATTTTCTCAAAAAGATGAATGTCATGTGACGCTGGCAACAATCCCCTATTGGATTGTTCTATATTGAATATCTTCAGTATCTTTTCAATGTATGTACTTTGAATTAGGCCAAGAAACCTCTTGGATCTATCATTATGGATCTTGATCCCAAGAATATATACCACCTCTCCCAAGTATTTCATGTAAAAGGATTTATTTAACCATGCCTTAACAGACTGTAAGAATGATATTTCATTTTCAATAAGTAATATGTCATCAATATATACTATTAAGAAAACAATTGCACTCCCACTAAACCGTTTGTAGACATAAGGCTCACATTCTTTCTTTATAAAACCAAATTCCATTATGGCTTCATCAAAATGAATGTTCCATAACCCGGATGCTTGCTTTAATACATAAATGGATTTTTGAAACTTGCATATCTTATTGGCATCCTTTGGAGTCACAAACTCTTCAGTTTGTGTCATGTAGACATCTTCCTAAAAGTTCCTATTAAGGAAGGATGTTTTGAAATCCCTTTTCCAAATCTCATATTCATGGTAAAGTGTAATGGAAAGTAGAATTCTGATGGATTTCATCATTGAAACTGGTGAAAAGGTTTCATCATAGTCAATATCTTAACACTGTTTAAACCCTTTTACAACCAGTCACGCCTTATAGGTAATAAATTTTCCTTCCATGTCTAGTTTATTCTTAAATAACCATTTGAAACCAATAGGATTTACATCCATAGGAGAATCTACCAAAATCCATACTTGGTTTTGGTATATGAAATCCATTTTAGAATTCATGGATTTTTGCCACTTGGCAACATCTGTACCACTTACTGCTTCCTTGTAGGTTAGAGGATCATTATTATTAACTAATAATGAGTCACCATCCTCAATAACTAGAAAACCATACCATTATGGTTCTCTAACCTCTCTTTTACTCCTACGTAGTTCTTATGTCTCTGGAACCATTTCTTATTTCACAAGACTTTGTGGAATCTTATCCTGTACCAACTCTTGTGTGCATTGAGCCTCGACTTCATCGAAGTTTATCTCACTCCCACTATCTCTTTTTGATATGTGTTCCCTCACAAGGAATATGGTGAATCTTTCCACTATAACCCTTTTGTTCAATGGGTCGTATAGGTAAGATCCCCTTGTTTCCTTGGGGTATCCTATAAAGGTATACTTTGTGCCTTGGGGTGCAAGTTTATTACCTGAAGAGGCCTTAACAAATTATTTGATTCCACGTATATGTAAATTTCATAACATGATTTTTCTTCCACTCAAAAATTCATATGGAATACCATTTATTGATTTAGTTGGTACTTGGTTTAGTATGTGTGCCACTGTTTGTAACACATATCCCCAAAAGGATAATGGAAGACTTGCATGACTCATCATTGATCTCACCATGTACAACAAGGTGCAGTTCCTCCTTTTTCTTACACTATTACACTGAGGCGTGTAAAGAGGAGTGATTTGGGATAGGATCCTAAACTCCTATAAGTAATCATTGAAGTCTTGATTAAGATATTCTTCACCTTGGTCTAAGTGGAGTCTCTTAATCTTTCTACCAAGTTGGTTCTCAACTTCATTCTTGTATTCCTTGAATTTATCAAAAGAATACAAATTATACCTCATTAAGTAAACATATCCATATCTACTAAAATCATCAGTAAAAGTTATAAATTACGAGTACCCACCTCTTGCTTCAATATATGGAATCCTCAATATGTCCTGGTTTGAAATATGTGTTTGCTAAGGTGAATTGACATGCTCACTAGCTGGTCAATGCCAACTCTTCTCCTAGATTTTGGTAAGAAAACTGGATGGGGACTCCTCTGTTGAACTTGCACAACACTGCAGTTCAACCTAATGATATCAATATCTATATTAGAGATCAGATGATAAACATGGAAACTCTTTAGAATGATCTTAAAGATGGACTTTCTAATCTGGTTTTCATGCCTCAAGATGAATTCTTGGTTTGGGAACCAGACCCAAATGGACTATTGAACTTGAAATATTTTTACACTCATGAGATCCAAGGATCTACTATTTGGATAGGGGATTTTAAAATTGATGCATGTAGCCTTCTCAATTAACTCTCCTTTGGATAATTTCTTTTCGCAGTCTTCCAGTTGACAATTGTCTCTAGCATAGAGGCATTACCATTTGTTCAAGATGTGAATTATGTCACCAATATAGGGAATATGTGGACCAAATATTCCTCACCTATAAGACCACTTATTCATTATGGTATTATATTTTTGATATATTCTACCTAAATCCTCTACATACAATAAGAGCTTACATATTCTTACAAGAAGTACTAAACTTTAAAATGTCCAAGCAGCTCACAATTCTATTCAGATTTGGTTGCACTGAAATTTTACATGTGATCTAGAGAGGGAGGAATATGGTTGTCCACTTTAATGTGCCTTTTTTGCTACAGTCTTCATTCATGAATATCTTGGATTCCATTCAGTATGCAAACCAGATTCAACCAAGGAATTGCAACAACTCGATTCGTGACTTCATAGTGCTACAACACCTCAATATCTCTGGTAATTTTCCCCACCTCATGGTATTATTGAGGTCTTTTGGTATCCTCCTGTTGCTGGATGGTTAAAATGAAACACTGAAGACACCTCTGAAGGAAACCCCAGGCCCGCAGAATTTGGGGTTGTCACCCAAGACAGTAACAGTGAAATCATAGACTGCTTCTATGGGCCTTGTGGACATCACACGACCCTTGAGGCTACAATTTTCTCTCTCACTAATGATGTAAAAATGGAAAAGCAACATAATTGAAATGATATTTGGTTTGAATGCGACTCGAATACCATTTTTAAAGCGGTGAGGCTTGGCAACATACATCTGTTGTGGAAGCTCACTTCAAGATGGACCGATTGCATGACAAAGATCTCCACAATAAACTATATTATCACCCATGTTTTTCATGAAGCTAATGCCCTGGCTAATTCTCTTGCAGATAGAGGAGTTGATGAGGGTGTATCCATTCATACTGATACACTCTCTCTTGATATTTTACCCATTCATCAAAAAGACATATTTAAAATCCCTTCATTTCGTTTGATGTAAATTTATGTTTATTTAATAAAAAGAGTTGTGGCACTCATTTTTCTAAAAAAAAGTGTGACATACACCAAGTGGTTTTAGTTTGAAAGAATCTAAATATCTATCTTGATGTAATTTTGTCAAGCATTTTTCATTTACACGACCTAGCCTGTGATACCAAAGTTTGGTGTGGTATGAGTCATGTGAATTAACTTCATTATTGATTGTCTTTACTTGGTTCATGTAATACAATACTTAAAGACCATTATGTAAATGTGTCTTACCATAAAAAATTCTATCTTTATAAAAGAAGAAAAATTTATTTCCAAATTTGAAAATGAATCCATTTATATCTAGTCTGGATATAGAATTTTTTTTGGTAACTGAAGGAACATAATAACAACCCTTTAAAACCAATATAATTCTGGTCGACAATGTGAGATAGTAGTCCCCGATAGCTACATAAAAAAGTTTAGCTCTGTTGACTGCTCATATATCTACCTCCCCTCGGTCAATTTTTCTGAATCTACTTGGTTATTGTATTTGAATACTTATGTGAGCACCACAAGCTTTATCTAATACCCAATTTATAGAAATAGATAAATTGAACTCGATAAAAAACACACCTAAAGCTTCACCTTGCTTCTTTATATGGGTATAGTTTTTCTTCCAGTGTACCTTCTTACCACATGCGAAACATACAACATCCTATTCCCTTGCTCCACCTTTGATCTTATTCTTCTTGGAAGGGAGTGAAGAAGTTTTGGGTTTAAATATCTTTGATTTCCCTTTCCGTTTGTTCACCATAAGGACAAAAGTCTTTTCATGATTCATATCTTTATATACTTGGAGAAAGAGGATAAGAAGATCTGGAAGAGATTTTTTAACATTTTTCATATTAAAATTCACGACAAAACCGGAGAAGATCCGAGGGAGTGATGTTAGAATGAGATCAGTACCCAGTTCTTTGAGGGATTTTAAACCCTATAACCTATAGGTTCTCAATGAAGCCAATGAGCTTGACTATGTGAGGCCTAGCTGGGGACCGCTCTCCAAGATTACTCTGAACGAGCTCCTTGTAAATCTCAAACCATTCTGGTCTAGCTCTCTCTTGTAAAAGAGAACATAGGTGCTCAAGCATTCTACATGCATCCATGTTTTCATGAGACTTAATGAGTTCACTAGACATAGATTAAATAATGCATCATTCATATGTTTTTCATAGACTAGTAACTCTTAATCACTCTCCTCTTGAGTGGGTGGATCATGCATTGGGGATTCTAGCACATAAGATTTCCGTTCATGGTATAAAACAACCTAAAGACATCTAAATCACTCCTGGAAATTATTGCCAGGGAGAAGATTGTATTTATCTAATATTGATTGCAGGGATAGTGATCTTTTCATTTTATTATATAATTAAAAGAGCATATTTGTAGTACTTTTCTTGATTACATATTTTTTGAGAAATAATTAATTGATTTTATTAAATCTTCTACTATTTTATCAAGTCCCAATAGCCCTCACCATTGAACTTGGAATGTCTAGTTGCTAGGAAATTATAGTGTCAAGGATCCATATTCCCCTTTTCATAACCCCAACAAGGGTTGGTAAAGATATTTTAAAGGTATTTAGGTAGGAAAGTATTTTCCAACTATGGGCTTGCAACTCCTTGATCTGTTGAGTGGACTCCCTAATCCAGAAATCATGACTTGGATTTTCTCAACACTTGCCTCCAAATTACACCAATTCTAGAAAGGGATACTCCTATTGATATAAAATGGTTAATTCAAATTGAAACTTTCATAATAACTCCCCTTATAAAACTAAGTGTCCCAATAATGGTTGGTCAAACACATAGTTCTATTGAGTTTTGTTCCTAATCAAGTAATGGAAGGCTTAGTATGACTTAATATTAGATTGAGGGATTTTATTTTATTATGCATAAATTTTATCTTGTTTTATATTTTACATGTCTTGTTAATATTTAAGTTGATGTTTACTTAATTAATTAACCATGTTTGGATAAAAAATTCACACATAATCAATTTTATTTAAACTTCATCTTTTGAATATTACTTCATTCATTTATGTGATCGTGGTCTTGCATCAATAAATATAATTTTAATGCATTAGATAGAAAATAATTAATTAATTAAATTAACCAACAATGATTTTATCTAACGGTTGATTTAATGAGTGGACATTAAATAAAATTTTGGCTTAGGGGAAATAACTCCTTATACCAGACTTGGCATGAGCTACAACATTCCACGTGTCAACCTATGTATCTCTGATTTGGCATCATTATGGTTCCGTCTTAAACCATTCCCACATGCCTTAGGATGATCCATTAATTACAAATATTTATTACTCACATGCATGTGAGGGGAACCAAAGGATTAGTTAAAGGGAATTACATAAATATCCTTAGACACACATGTCCTATATAATAATGGAGGGAGGGATGAATCATAGGCCATATTTTAATTTAATATTAAATAATTGCAAAACCATGTAATAAATTTAATTAAATAAATTCCAACACATACATAGGTATTGGTCAAGCTCATGAACAGTCACATATGCAACGAATATACCAAAGTAAAAAACCAACATTCATTTATTCATTCTTTTATTATTTAAGATAAAAATGCTTGAATTAATTAATTAATTAATTCCCTTTCATCTTAATGATAATCCGATCTTATTTGGGAGATACCCATCATTAATGGAATTCATGGAAAATAAACGGTAGAACCAATAATGACATAATAATTTCAATAAATTAATTGAGTATTTTAAAATTCTTTAAAACCATTATTAAATTTTCAAACACACAACAATGTGCTAATCAATAAAATAAGGGTTTAATGTTATAATTTTAAATTTAATGTAATTTTAATTTTTTCCATTAATGGGAGACTATACGACATGTACATGCAGTTACATGCCATGTACCTTGGTTGTCGTATATCCAAGTCACACGCCCAGGGCTTCGGTGTGTTGACTCGGCCAGACTACATGGTGTGTACAAGACAATTACACACCCTGTATCCGATTTCCATGTACTAGGTTGGCCCGATCAACATTCAGTGTGCAATAAAATCACTATGTGTGATTAATTAATCAATGAATCTATATACATTTCACATGGGTATACAGTGTATGCTTCTTCCACATGCCATGTAACCTAGTTTTACCGGCCAATGATTTGGCACTTTCTGATAGAATCTCTCGTTATTCTTCATTTGTTCTTAAACCTTTAAGAAAAATGAAACACTGAATGAACATGATTAATATATCGACAACATGTTAATTCAAATTAGATTAAAGAATAAATAATATGAAACAAAATCTAACCATAATTGTGCATAAATCAATAATCAAATAAATAATTATAAATTTAAACATGACTGCTCTAATACCACTTGTTGGTTCCGGGCACAGTGGAAGCATGTGGTGGTGGGTGATATATTAAAATTTCTTTTAATAATAATTGTCTAAAACCAAGAGTAAGGATCTTGCACGCCAGATATATAATTAATTTATTTAATATCTAAAGAAATAAATATATGGGCTTATAAACTTTCTTTATTGATAATTTTTTATTATCTGAAAAGGCCCTTTCGGATTTCCATCATTGCACTTGTGAGGATCCAAGGGTAGAATCCCTCTAGCCGTGATCCACACACGCTTCAATGATCTTTGACCAATGCCACTCATTCTCTAGGTGCTAGCATGGCGAATCAAATGTCTTGTGTTGTTCATTATTGATCGCTTGTTCTTCGATCTTGAAGAAATTCTCTATCAAGTTTTTCTTTCTTGAGAGGGAGAGAGGAGGGGGAGTTGAGAGAGAATTCATTGTGTGTAATAATATCTATAATCAAACTTGGAATTTGTTTGAAATGAATTAAATAATAGGCGTAGCCATCTATTTATAGAGCTGAGATTTCAGTTGTAAAATTTAATTTGATAACAGTCATTAAATATAATTATAACCATTAATAAAATCCCAAGCCACATAATAATAATTACAATATTATTATATTGTGGTGCACCAACTTATACAAAATTAATAAATAATATTTACCAACTCCTAAATAATTATTATATCACCGGACACGGTCCTAGTCTGTTCGAACTTCTCTTGTATTTATTGAACACCCGAATAAATATTTTATTCTCTTAAATAAATATTTTATTCAAAAAATGGTAAATAAATATTTAATAAAATAAATAAATAAATTTTATTCACAATCTAGTGAATAAATATTTATTTAATTTATGCGATCAATATAACTTAAATAAAATTATTCCTCACTCTTGAGAATAATATTTATTCCATTAATTAAATTCAAGTAGAATTTAACTGAGACCACAAGAAACACACTACTAGAAATTTTGCCTATAGCCATAGTTATAAACTATGGATATAGGCCCTAAAACCATGGATATAGGTAATAGCTATGGTTTGAGAAACCATGTATGCTATTGGCATGGCTATAGGGCCATAATTATAACCATAGTTTCAAACTGTGGCTATAAACCTATAGCCACGGTTCAAACCATGGCTATAGTTCTATAGACATAGTTTCAAAGCGTGGAAACAGACCTATAGCCACGGTTTGAAACCATGGATATAGACAATTTGACAGAAATTTACAACCACGATTTAAAATCGTGTAACTAGATATATATCCACAGTTTAAAACTATGGCTATAAGCTGCAGTTTGCTGAAAAAAAATTTCAACCATTTTGAGCATGGACAACCATGACATGAGGAACCCAACCTCTTCCCTTACACATGCTGCACATACCCAACACAACCCCTTCACACCCTACACACACCCCAAAACCCCCGCACACCCCTTCCCCAAATTCCAGCCATTTTGAGCATGGACAACCATGACACAGATAACCCAACCTCTCCCCCTGCACACCCTAAACACACCCAACACAACCCCTGAACACCCCTTCCTCTCCACTGCACAGTTCCTGCCCCCTGAACACACACCCTCCCCCTCCATTGCACACCTTTTCAACCCCCTACACACACTCCCTCCACCCCCTGCACACACCCCCTTCCCCTATACCCTACACACCCCTGCAGACACCCAATACACACCCCCTGCACAACCCATCCACCCCCTCCACTGTACACTTCCTTCCCCCTACACACACTCCCTCTACCCCTGCCCCCCGTACCTTGTACACCCCCTGCACACCCACTACAACCACCCTCCACACACCACCTGCACACCCTTTCACAACCCCATCACAACCCAACACAACCCCAGCACACCCCCTTCACATCTCCTGCACACCCCCTACACACCACCTACACACCCCCTCCACACCCCCTCCACACCCCTCCACAGTATAAAATAAGCCACCAACCAAATATAATATAGAAAGTGAAATGAATGATATGATATATATAAAATAAAGAAAATATAATAGATACCATTGGGAAAACCTATAATATTAATCACGTTCTAATAAAAATATCATGCATGTAAACAAATATTCCAATTCACACCACTGTTTCCCCCACCAAACCGTTAAGGCTTTGTTTGATGATACTAATTGAAAACTACTAATATCACTTATATGTTTTCCATATTACTAACGCAACACCTGGGGTAGACCATCACTTGATTTAATGTGAATTATTAAATAATAATGCGAAAGGATGCTGGACATGATAATAGGTGTGAAAAAAATACAATACAAGGTGATGTGCAGGGTGTGTGTGTATATAATGGTCGATTTCCAAATACAAGTCCAATTTGGGACTCAGATATCTCATGCTGCACCATAGTAAAATAAACCATGGTTTAGAGGTAATTAATGGGAGTATTGGTGCCGTTGGAATATTTTAGGTTTCCATAATACATAAGAGATATTTATGTTGAAGTACCACTATAAGCGTAGATGTCCATGTAGTAGCCACACCATGTTTTATAGAGGTTATGAATTTAGAATAAGTAAAAATTTTATGCATCTCCATTCCTATAGGAGTATATGACATAGTAATTTTCCTAGGTTGTATTCATTTTAGTACGTAACGAGATCATATCATAGATCATGGGTGGTTTATGAAGAATATCATGTTGCGATCATAGAGATATTATATGAAAGGTGGATTTTGTGGATCTATTCAAACACATGTGTCCATGATGTTGTATTCTTTACCATGTCTCTCCCAACTTAATATATTGATGTTGTACCTTAGTAGAAAAGACCATGTTATAGTGATTTTAGAAAGGGAAATTGCATGATATTGAATAGAATAACATTATAAATCCAAGTAGTTTCAATAAACTTGTAGTTTCTATTAGAGACTGAAAGAAGGGGAGTTATTTTATTAATGTACAAGTGATTAATTGAGATTAAATTACATATTAATATCCCATTAATTACATGGTATACTTGGATCTATCGTAGTTAATGAAAATTCAACCCCAACGATTAAATTGAAATTAAATAGAGGTATTATCTTTAAATATTATATTTCCAGTTTCATAATACAGAAAGAGATAGAGATCTAAAGAGGGGGAATATTTAGGATCAAGAATTCAGATTAAGAAAAATGTGACTTTCCAATGAGCAGTTGGATGTCATGAATGATTGGTATCCTTTTAACATCGAGATAAAAATTATAATAATGATTTTTATTGATGTTCTCACAACCAAGTGAAGATGTTCAAGGGGAATTAAGGAAAATGTAAGGTGTTTCATTGAGGTTTCTTCACAGAGGTGATAGAGAAACCATACAAGATTTTAAAAGAGTATCTATTCATACAAAAATACACAAGACATGCTAGTGTTTCTATTGAAGATACCTATATGTACATGAACTTTTAAGGATATATATACCATTAAATGTGATCCAACAGATTAATTCTCTAGGAATTTACCCTTGGGATGTATTGAAATGTATTCTTACTTTGTAAGGAATTGAGTATGTTCATAAGAGTTCCTGATCCAAATCCATTAAGGAGATGTGGGATCTTAGTGATTTTAGTGCATAACACATCACTATTTCATGCTCTCCCCTACACCCCCTACACACCCCCTGCACACCCCCTACACCCCCTTGCACACCCCTTTCCCCTTGAAAAAAAACCTAGTACACCCCCTGCCCCCTCCCCTGCACACCCCTTACACCCTCCCCCTACCCCTTGCAACAGAACCCATCACACCCCCTACCCACCACCTCATACCCACCCCCTGCACACCCCCTGCCCACCCCATGCACCCCCTGCACACCCCCATGCAAGGTAACCCATCATTATTCCCTTTATTTTATTTATACTAACTTTAAGGGAATTGAAAGAAATAAGGGGGACAAGAATTTCTTTGAATTTGGAGAAGTTTAAAATGGTATAGATCAAAAAATACAAGGGGGTATATTGAAGTTCCCAAATCAAGAAATTTTATTTATTTTCAATAAGGTTTTGAAAAATTATAGTTAAAGTAAGATGGGTTTTAAGGATACAACTTGAAGAAATCAAGTAAATAGGTTCAAGAAAAAGTTCTAAATTTAATTTTGATGATTGTTTCATTGATCTTCAATAAAAATAAAAGTTTTGATGGGTGCAGAGACCATGTATACATCATTTGATAGAAGTTTGAAGTCCTTGGGATTGATTGAAAATTGTCTGAATTCATTTTGAGTTGAAATTGTTACCTATGTAAAGTTAAATTGAGATTTATGTTGACTAAATAAAGGTAATACTTGAAGTTAGATACTTGTATAAAATTAGTATGAATCTTGTATAAAGGTAAGTTAGGGATTTTGTAGTTGTAAAAATGTAATTAAAGCTCTATATAAAGGTTTCACTGAAATTGGGAAGATGCATAAAGGTAATTTGAGACCTATGTAAAGGTGAAATCACATTATATAAAGGTCATTTGGAGATTACACTACCAACGTAAAGGTATTCTAAGCATTGTATAAAGGTAAGTAAATAATCTATGGGCTAGTTAAGGTGATACTAAGCTATGTAAAGGTCATTCACGACCTACATAAAGGTAACACTAAAGAAAAGGAGACTATATCAAGGTAATTTGTAACCAATGTAAAGGTCATATGAGAAAGATGATGGTTACGTAAGGGTCATATATGATTTTTAATAACCACATAAAATTAAATATGGGATTACACCGGATGTGTTAAGATAATTGTGATCCATGGTGAAGAGATGGAAACCATTTCATAGGGTGCTGTGAAATGAAAACACAACCACACCATAGTTAATTACTAAGGGGTGTTTTGGTGATTGTGGTAAGGTTATAATTACTAAGGGAGATTAATGTTAATCCCTAATAATTAAAACTAGTTTTTAAAACAATCAAGCAATTATAGAATTCAAATTAAAGGGTTAGGTATAGGGAACCTACATCAGCATCAAGGTGCGCTGCTTTTGACGACGACAACTCAAATCTTCCTTTTTTCCGCTTGCACGCATATGCACCTTCACATATATATAAGGACACCTAGCCCCTATGTACATACTTTCATAGCCAAATATTCACAAGGGGGTCCTTAGATATATGTTTATACTTACATATACCCCCTTTCACTTACACACGTATGCATTTTTCATATCTATATATAAGAAAACCTAGCCCCAATATATATATATATATATTAATACTGACATGATTGAATATATATAAAGGGGGAACTTATAAATGTATATGCCTACCTATTCATATATATGTAAGTCACCTTCACCAACAGCGGCTCGAATACAATTCAATGATATCCAAAATGCATTGTAAAAATATAGGGAACCCAAAAATCACAAAATCCCTAATTAAAATTAAGCTAAAAAATAAAAATGGAAGAAACCTTACTTGAATCTGATTTCAAACTCACTGCCTTCAATGGCGGTGGATAGAACTGATCTCATCATAAGTTACCACCTATAAGTAAATAATGGGAAAAGAAGTGAGATATAATGACTTCTTATATATATGTGATTAGTGTGTCAACTATAAATGATAAATGATACATGAATCCATAACCAATAATGAACAAAGAATATTCAGATTGATATATACATCCCAATATTGAATAACATGATTTTTAATAAAGGTTTTTTGTTCAAATGAAATCCACTGTCATTCAATACATACACCACAAAAGCCCCCCTGCTGCATCCCCCCCACTACACCAGCCCCCCACACCCCTACCCTGCACCAGCCCCCCCGACCCTACACAACCCCTCCCCCTCCACCCTACACTACACCATCTCCTCCCCCTCCACCCTACTGCACCAGACCCTCCCCCTCACCCCTTCCCTACACACCCCCTCCCCCTCCACCCTACTGCACCAGCCCCTCCCCCCCACCCCTTCCTTGCACCAGCCCCTCCCCTCCCCCTCCACCCTCATAAACCCCTCACACCACCCCCATCCACCTGCACTAGCCCCTCTTTATTTTTAAGTACTGAATTATTTTCTTCACAAAATCCCAATGTACTTTAGCCAAATTCTCTATATGGAAACTAACAACTCACACTACATGCATAATGTCTACCATGTCCATGGAACTTCTCTCTTAATCTTGTATTTCCAAAAAATCACCATAAATATCCATAATCTAAAATCATTCTTGTCCATATGGATTTAAGGATACCAATGGAATATTAATTCCATATAAAACTACTTTCAAAATTTATAGTATCATAAAAACTATCATGCCCCCAAACTAACCATATCTTATGGAATTTCATCTAGAAGAAATTTATCATGTGTAGATTCTTTTATCACCATTACAACTTCTACTAAGTTACAACCCCTCTATAGGATATCCTCATTAAAAAGGTAATTTTGGATTCTCACAGACATCTTTAATTAATTCACCCAAATTCAAAATCAAAATTTTTCACCACTATACCCAATAATGAAACACATTTGATACTTTAGTTTTTCCCAATTCCTAGAATGAGCATGGACATAATTGAAACCTCCAAAAAACTTCAGGTGGGAGATATCAACCATCCTTATATACTAGTATTATTCTAGAAGTTTTTGAACAAATGAAATGGAAATAATATAATTCATAAAGTTAACGATTTCAGTATAAAAATAATTTTGGAAACCAGAACTCAAATTCATTAAAATGGATTTATCATTCAAATTCTGAAGTATCCACTCAGTGACACCAATCTATCATGGTGTTCCTGGTATGTTATTATCAACATGTATGAATTTTTCTAAAAGAACCACTAAAACACTATTTAAAAACTCTCTACCACTAACATACCTCAAATAGTTTAACTTACATCTAGTCTACTTTTCTATTATGGATCATCATATAATAAAGGTTATATAAACCTTAAACTTATGGATCATCATTGAAATTACTATGTGAAACCTCATAGATTCTCAAGTTGATTTCCCAATATACATTGACCCTTCTGAATTCATGTTTAGATACAATTTCATGTCTTTCATGCCTTTATCCATCACTATGGATCCCCATGTGATTTTCAATACACCATTAAAAAAATTGTATTGATTCATAAATAATTCAGTTAACCCATAGAGATATAGTCCTTCCACAACCTAGGTCTATGTTGTGTAGTTTTCAATTCTAGAATGCATCCATTCCACATCCATAAGGAAACATCACCCATGCCAATAATCATAACACTTCCCTATCTACAAGGTACACCTTAATGGATATTGTGAAACATAATTTCTCATACTCTATATCTCAAATATTGATTGAGAATAAAATCAGGGATAAACAATCCATGTCTCAAGTGGGTTGGTGATGTGAATAATAAATAGCTACTCCCCTCAGCTATGAGATTTGTGAATCTTCAAGAATCATACCATTTGGTCCTAAAAACCATTATTCAATTTCCCCTTCCTTCCAAGAATCCATCATATGAAACCAGTATTAATATAATCACATCAAATAATTCTTCAATCTTTCCCTTCAAACATATTTTCCAGTATTGATATCAACTCCACCATCAATTTTCCCTTCTGAATATCATAGGCCACAATTTAGGATAATATCTTAGAGAAAATCTATAGTATATTTGAGTTGAGTATTTTTTATTCTTCCAATGACATACTTTTTAGTTTCAATCCAATGAATGGAAGCTATATATCTCTTTGGAGTATATCATCATTCATATATATTCTCTAAAATTTAAAATCATTTCCATTTAACCTGTTAATATATAATATACCCTTTTCTAATTCCATCCTTTTGAAATAGAAAACCCACTAAAAAAGGAATAAATTGACTAAGAATTATATTCCAAAGGTCTTATATAATCCCAAGCTCATAAATCTCCTCAACTCTGATCTCTGAACACATGACTAGGGTTTGGTTGTAAAAAATCTATTACCAAGCTTTGATACTACTTTGTGCGTAAAAAACCCATTATTCAGAATGAACCAATCTAAAAAACTCAAATGAAAAATAAGGAAATTTAGATGGGTCATAAATCCATGGCACCACAAAATCAGTACATTTGGAACTAAGAATCCTCACACCCCAGCCATGTATTGATCCTCTTTAGACAAAATGTTCTTAAAATAAACAATGAATGGGAAAAAACTAACTAAACAATAATATAAGAGATACATCACACAGAAGGTTAATACTTAGTCCTACTACAAGGTAGGAATAATGAATCCTTGAAATTAAGAAGAAGTAACCTTGAGTTACAGGTTCCCATGTTCCAAAACATCAAATAGAAATAGAAACAGATAAATTCAACACTTTAATGAAAAAAACCTTCTACAAGATCTTCTATTGTGATGACCACAAATGGTGAACTAATGTTTATATTTCAATTATGTAACAAGTGACCATTAAACAATTATTTATAGGAAAAATCCATAAGAACTAGTTATTTCTATCAGTTTCAACACAATTTGATCTTCATAGAGAAATTTTTCTTGATCATGGACACTTCTTGATGACTTACCAGTGCACCAACTAAACTTTTGATCCCAAGTAAATAATACAATAATTTAGAAACATATCATCCCACTTTAGCACTCCAACATAATGAAAAATCATTTTTCACCCATGTTTCCACCAAGAAAGACATTTTTTGGTTCCACTATACTACCACTATTAGGTCTCACATCAAAACATCCAAAGTCACCCCCTTTGAAATTTCCAATTCTTACCCAAAATTTTTTTTTCACAGCCAAATATGGAATAAATAAAAATATAGTATATAAATAAAAAACTATAAATAATTTATAATCAAGTAATTATTTTATGAACATTTCATAACATATAAATATAAACACTATATATTTATATTAAAGATATTAACTCACCATATTTCACCATTTACATGGAATATATATATATATATATATATGACTTCTTCATATTAAAATATACGATTTATTAAAATATTAACTTAAATTCATAAGAACAGTTCATATTAATAATATAAAAAATTTATACTATCAAATATCATATAATTTATATTTATTTAATCCTTTGATCAAATCCACAAAAACCATTTGGCATGATTTAAAGAAATTTCTAAAATAAATAATATAAATGAAAAACTCATATTGTAATTTATGAACATTTTATAAAATAATGTATATTAAATTTATTTTATTATTTATAAATACTTTATAAATTAATCTATAATTTCAATATAAGAACATTATATTAAAATTCTAAACATGGACCATGTAAATTCAATGTTTTTAAAATATTTAATATTTATACATAATATTAAATAATTGAAAATAATTTAGTATACTATATTGATAGAATTTTCCATAGAGTATCACCTACATTGTAGAAGAAAGTTACATGAAACTAAAAAAGGACAATGTTATCTCTTAAATGTTTCCTGACATCACATGGTTGATGTTATTCCCACTTTTTCCCCATATTCATGAAATATCATTCCCATGTTATAAATGTTTTTCTATATTTTATATGTGCTCATATATAGAATCACAATCACCATTACATTGTTTATATAAAGGTTACACAAAACACTATCTTAATAACATTATCAAAGTTATTTAGAAATATGAAATTTCTATTGTGATGTGAGAAACATAATCACCATACACGACTGTGTCATGATACTCTATTTTTACATCTATTAAGATAATCATGAAATGAACAACATTTTCCCTAAAAAAATCCATATTTACTAGATGAATAGAAGATATTTCACTATATCAACATCCAACTTAACATAGGTTTCATAGTCATTAATATTCCATCCACATTAAGTAAGTTCTTTATAAAAATGAATTTTAGTAAAAAAGAAGTAGTTATGAAAAACATCCTGGAAATGGATCTAATACCACATGTTGGTTTTGATATGGATAAAATTTATCCAAAAATAGTGAAAAACCACCAAAACTAAATTTCATTGGATTTTACTATAAGAGGTTTAATGAATTTATATAAAAACATGAAGAGAACACATTAATGTTGTTTGAAGAAAAATCATTGATCTTATCTATTGAAGATGCCAATTGTTGGTATATGATCTTGAGAGAGATCTATCAGTGAAAGCCAATGTAATCCCACATCCAAATTTATCTATATGATATTTTAATCTCTAAGAATATTTATTAATAGGATTTATTGAACTCTCATGTATTTATAGAACCTTTTCATTAAATAGAGAAGATAAATAGAGATATTTGGAATCCATTTTCATATATATAAAATATCTTACACACAATTTTTCAATATTTTAGAATCTTTTATTAGAATAAAGGATGGTCCTTTAATCTATAAAGTTTCACAAACATTTTATTTATGATACATTCCACTATTTTTAAACATATATAAAATGTTATAATTATCAAACCTTGTTAAAAATGATTTATAGTGTTTGGATAAACATGAATGAAACATTTAATACTTAAAAATATTTTTCTAAACTCATTTGAATATCATTATATTATATTATAATTTATAAATTATAAGGACTTTCATCATTAAGGGCTGGTAAGCTTAGGGTAAATTTGAATTTTGTGTCCCAAATCAAGCATTGTTTTTAAAATTTGGGTTCAAACTAGTTCATTTCTATAAAAGTGCTCCCATTATTATTATTCTATCAACACTAGCTTAACTTCAGATAAAGGAAACTACATTCCCTTTTGAATAAGAAGATCTTTAATTTCCAGTCTCTAGAATCTGAAATCTATTCTGTCAAACTAATCAACCCTGACATCATTATCTTCTGATGCCATTACACTAATTGAGTAACTCCTACTATATTCAATAAAAATCAAGAAATACAAAGCCTAAGATACTTGAACATAATGTTTTGATATATCTTATTGAGAAACATGTGAAACTATGATCCTCTATGCTTTTAGTAAAATCATCAAAACTCCCACTTTAATCCATAGGGATATCATATGAAAAAAACTAAACCACTGAAACTTCCCTTCAACAATGTGTACCAAAAGTAGTTAGACTTATCCCTACACTCACCACAATAATTAACCCTTGATTTCACACAAAAATACATAGATTAAATAGTTTTAAAAATGGTATTCAATTAAGAAAAAATTAGGTTATACCCATGTCAGAGGAGGAGGATGATCCCAAGGAGGTGGGGTGGACGTGTGAGAGGAATGCCAGAGGAGAAAGTGGGGAAGATATCTCAGAGTAGCATCTGTGGGGTGGCCGTGTTGGGTTGCGATGTCGGGGGAGGATGGTCATAGATAGGAGACGTCACATGGGTAATGGATACCCACGTTAGAGACATGCAAGAGGAGGAGGTGGGGAGGCTTCCGTGAACATTGTTGGCCTGGAAGAGGAGTAGTGGTGTTGATTGGAAGTGGTGGGGAGGAGGGAATGGAGAGGTCAAGGGTTGGGAGGTGGGTCTCATATCGGGGGAGGAGGGCATGGAGAGGTCAAGGGTTGGGAGGTGGGTCTCAGATCGGGGGAGGAGGAAGAGCCTGATGCATATGAAAAAAAAGGTTGCCAGGGTTTTTTAATTGAACCATGGTTATAAAAAGGCTATAGCCACATACCAATAAAACTGTGGCTATGAGTCTGTGGCTATAACCTAAATTTATAGTAGTGACACTTAGTGTGTGACCCTCTAGGATTCTTTCTCATTGGCATTAGGTGGGATTTCCTAAAGTTCAAGATTACTGTCTACCAATGGGTCAAGGCACCCAAGAGAAATAACTTAAAGTTGCAATGATGAAAACTACATACAAACACTCACTGTGTAATATAATCCCTTTGTCACATAATCTCATTAAGAAGGTTACATGACGGTTTCATCAACATAAAATCTTGATACATCATTATTTGACTATCTAAAATAAACTCATTGTTACACCATGACCATGGAATTTAGGGTGATAGTTCTATTTTAATCAAAGGACTAAGATATCAACTTCCATAAATATGGAAGGGTCAAATCCTTTCTTGACTTATCCATTAATAACATGTCATTCTTGATGCAACCAACATACCATACTTCCTACCAACATATGGCATGATGGTTTTTGTCAAAAAATCTAAGTACATAAGTTATGACATGCATTAATGATAATATTAAAGTCTAAGGAACATTTCACATGCTCACAAATACAAAAATACAATGACACCAGAACATGCGGAATTCCTACTGGAGGGTCTGTTCTCATAATCTCCTATCTTGGAGATTACTAAGTTCAAACTTCATGAGAAGAAGTCTCATATTCTTATGAGTACTCACACTTGAAGGTCTATATACTATGTGTCCCATCATTTTATATTATCCAACTGTAGAACTATATTAAAAATATTTTCATAACACTTCAAGGTTCTCATCATAGTGGGGAACTACTATGACCTTATCAATGTGACAAATACTTTAAGACATTATTACATTATGGTCATGCAGAACAATGAATAATATGTAATAATATGTTTAATTTAATATTTAATACATCAAATATTCATGTAATCAAAGTACAAATAGTTGGTTCTAGGACACCAACTCTAACATATACTACCAAATAAATGGATGATAGTTATTTCTCAGATGATTATGAAGAGGTTTCATATATGTTTTCCCTAGATTTTCCAACAAAATAACCAAGAAAAAGTGGTGAAAATAATTCCTCAGAAAATGACGAGTGTACATATTTTGGGAAGACCTTTCAAGATAAGATCACTCATCTTGAAGAAGAAGCTAATAAGAGATAGAGTATGTACTAGAACAAAGGTTGACGACTTATATGGATCTCAACATAAAATGTAATTTCAAAATTTCATGAATAAATAAGCTTGAATAATCATGTTCCATAGTTGGGAAGGATCCATTTTAAGTAATTCAGAAGAAAGATGAATCCATCAAGAATCTTAAAGAGAATCTCCATGCATTAGAAGATAATAAAAATAATTTTACTGATGTCAACAATTATCAAGTTAAAATAAAACAAAAGAAGATAAAATATACCTAAAATTTTATATAGTATAAGATCAAAATGCATGATGAATAAGTTATAAAGATCAAGAAGGAATGTAAAGATATATTAAAGTCTGTGGAGGGTGGGAAAAACATCCTGAATATGAAATATCTTGAGCTTGAGGTAAAATTGGTAAATTCTATAAATACTAAAAGGCCCCAACCTTAAACATCACATAATCTTGATTTTAGTCAAGAATTTACTTGATTTTACATTAAGAATATATTCAGTTTTAGAGTTTTAGATAATTAGGCCATTATTAATACATAACATCCCATAATCATACAAGAGGATACTACCAAAACAATATCCATCTTTTCAAAATATAAAACTTTTAAAATAAAAAATGATTTATTTTCTTGATAAAAATCTTCTTGATTTATTCCTTTCTATTAACCATACTTATACCCTGTGGAAAACATTTCAAAAACCTGGGATCAGCACAAAAAACCCAGTAAGGGATATAAAATAAGGAATGAAACCGTTAGTCTATGAATATTTTATACTCAAGAAAACATTTTCACAAAATTATTCTTTTCACCCATAAAAACATACCTCATGAAATCATAAGATTCATAAAAATACTTCTTATAAATCATAAATCATAAAGGTAACTTGTGGAATCCATATCATACTTACGTTTTAGCTTTCACAACTACATATGGGGCAACCTTCATGGTTATGTTTGGAATACCCATCATAGTATATTCCCTAAATATTTTAGGAGAAACCTTATCATTTAACTCTGTCTCATTACCCAATGCATTAGAGAGATATCACAGGATCACCCACCCTTGGTTTATCATGGAACCACCCATATACATAATAAATTTCCAAGAACCAAAACATTAACACAATACATAAATCACGCATAAAGGAAAAATAAAATTTCCATATTTCAATCACAAGATATCATTTCAAGATATTGACATAATCAATACATTATAAAAACCTTTTTCAATACCAAAATACATGAAAATAGAATATGATATTTATTTTTATTTTAAAAACATTAAGGATTATAGGGTAATCCAAATATCAAACAATGGTTACAATGACAAATAAGTTGTTTTCTCCGTATACATTAAAAAAACTTTCATTTTGTGGTTTTGTACAAAAAGTAAAATACTCCATATAAAAAGATTTCTTTTAAAAAAATTGAATTAAATTCAACATATAAATAAAATAAAATAAAATGTATTCAAAATTCATTCCACACTTAAGAGTTGAACGACATAATCAAGAAGTAGAAATTTAACCCAAAGAATGGTAATTGGTTAAGAAATTCTCTTACCTCGAGTCTGACTTGTCTCATAAGTTCTTTATCTTCCTGAATAATAAAATTAGGTTAATTTATACTTTTTTATAACATTTTTCAATTTTATTATTCATTTTATATCTCTTCTTACCATGTTATAACAATTATATAATTATTTAAGTTTATGTCGGATGTTTTGTCGATATTTGGAACTTGAGTTGAAAATAAACTTGGTATGATGTAAATAGTCCTTGGGGTCATAAGTACATTATCTATAGAATATAAAAATGATATAAATATTTTATATATTCATTAGATAAGTATTTATAATAATCTTATAAGACAAACTAAAATCACCGTTTATGGAGACGGTAGGCCGTATGTACGCATGAACCCTATTTTCGTTTTTCCTATCACATTGAAAGAAATAAATTAAATGAAATAGATATAAATATGTATAAATATATAATATAATTATATTATCATTAATATTTAATTTATATCATATATTTTTACTAATAAAATCATTAATACATTCAATGAGATGTGTGAACGAATCACATCATTTTGACGAGGCGGTAGTCCACACGTCCCCAAATTGGAAAACATAAAGGTACGTTTAATATAAAATTTCCTGAATATTAAATAGGTTATAATATAAATATATAAATATTATTTTACCCGAAAAATAGTTTTAAGACCATCAAAGAAGGCGTTAATGGAAAAGGAACAAAAACATTATTCACGTAGGCAATTAACCGACATAACTTGGGCAACAATTTCATTTCATTAAATCAGAGGAGGTGAGAAATGACATAGATATGAGATATTAAATTAGAAAAATAACACTCCAGTATTTAAATTATTATGGATTTATCATTCATTTATTGATAAAGGAGTTTATGATAAATTAGAAAAATAAAAGAAATTAAGAGAGGTACTTTGAGAAAATTACCTCTTGAATATCCCCTCCTTGAAAGACACTTAAGGACCTTGTATTTGATCTTTTGGTGAGAACATAAACACTTTGACATGGGTATAGTAAGGAGGAGAGGTTTGGGAGGATATTTTAGGATCTAAAAGGATTTGTGGTTCGAAATAGGGTGGTGGATAGGTAGTATTTATACTTGAGGAGAGGTGGGTTCAAGTGATTAATTTATTGATTATTTTATATTAAAAGCTAACCATATAAAGGTGGAATTAAATTAGACAACTTTAGCTTGTAATTAATATTTTATAGGATGTTTAGGGTCGATCAAAACCTCAAACAACCATTAAATGTTATAGTTTTTAGGTATGTTAAGTTTTTAACTTCTAATTTTAACCCTTGTCAAAATTTCACTTTTACTATGGTAAATAATTTTTTTTACCATGGTAACTTTTGGATACCTAAAAATTAAATTGATTTTAAAAATTAATCTGGATCTTATGATTCCAAATATGGAATCCATTTTACCTAATTCAATTCAAATAATTTGGAAAAATATATTTAAAATTAATTATGCAGACAAAACTAAAAAGAATTTCTTTAAAGTGAAATGTTCAACAGATTGAAATGTTTTATATATAATTTCAATTTGAAAATGATTCTAATAACCAAAATTGGATTAAATTATAAAAAAATAATCTAAAAATAATTTAAAACCAATGAATAGTATAATTTAACAATTTAAATAAATTAGATGAAAAAACAGGTTTGAATTAAAATATAGTATTTTTCACTATTCATTAAAATATAAATGTTATGAGAAAAATACCAAATATCTATCCAAACTAAATTTTCATATCCCAGTTTCAAATAAGAAGTTTAGTTTTTTCAAATATAACATATAAATGTGTCAAAAACTATATTTAAAATGGGTTCTCTATCAAAAGGTAGTGAAACTACCTTTTAAAAATATTAGAGCTTTTATGCCTAAAATTGGATTTATTCTTATTTTAGGTCCATAAAATTTATTAGAATAAAGTAAAAACAATTAATAAACATGTATAAACATAATATAGTTAGTTCTGTTCATTCTCTCCAATACTATGGCTAGGCGATAACTACCATTTAAAATAATAATATTAATAATTTATTATTTTTTAGTATAACTTAGACTTGTGTGCAACATAAGATTTCAGAGATACCCATTGTTGTGTGTTGGGTACGCTATAAGAAATAAAATCCCCTTTAAAGTAAAATAAATATCTAATTCATAAATATTAATAGATATGACAATGTCTTATTCTATAATTACCTGGGATGTTACATCCTTACCCCCTTTTGGAAATTGTGTCCTCACAATTTTATTCACTTATCAAATAAGTGGGAGGTATTTCTCCCTCATAGAATTTTCAGATTCTCATGTTTCCTCTTCAACCATATGGTTTTTCCAAAAAACCTTAACATGATATATCACCTTATTCTGAAACACTTTCTCTCTGTGGTTAAAATCTAGACTGGCTATTCCTCATAAGAAAGATTCTCTTCCAACTGAACTACTTATGGACTCAAAACATGAGATAAATCCAGCATATACTTTCTTAACATTGAAACATGAAAAAAATTGTGTACCTAGGATAACCTAGTAGGTAAATCCACTCAGTAGGCAACTGATCCAACTTTCCCTTAGATTTCATAGGGTCTAATAAACTATGGACCTAGTTTCCCCTTCTTACCAAAACACATCACACTTTTCCATGAAGAAACTTTGAGAAAGACATGATCACCTAGCTCAAAAGAAAGACCCTTCCTCCAATTATCTTCATAACTTTTCTACCTACTATGAGCTATTTTCATATGCTTATAAATCAACTAAACTTCGTCTACCATCTCTTCTGCCAATTCTGGTCCCATCAACTTCTTTTCACCTACTTCATCCCAAAAAGCTAGAGTTCGACAACGCTTTCCATATAATGCCTCAAATGGTGCCATATATATACTGGAATGAAAACTGTTATTATAAGAAAAATTTACCAAAAAAATATGTTCATCCCAAATTCCTTGGTAATCCATTGAACATGCACATAACATATCCTCCAACTTTTGAATTGTTTATTCTGTCTGCCCATATTATTGAGGATGAAAAGATGTACTAAAATTTAATTCATTTCCCAATTAATTCTGAATGCCTTTCCAAAATTTATACGTGAACCTAGGATCATGGTCAAATACAATGGAGAGAGGAACTCCATGCAACATGACTATCTCTTTAATATACAACCGAGAAAGTTTATCTAGAGATAGAGTATCTATAATAGGAATAAAATGAGAAGATCTAGTCAATCGACAAACAATAACTCAGATCACATTGTTACCTTGAGAAGTCTTAGGTAATCCCACTATGAAATCCATGGATATATTTTTTCATTTCTAATTTGGCACTGACAAAGGCTAAAACATCCCCTTTGGTAATTGTCATTCTACTTTATCTAGAGATAGAGTATCTCTTCTGCTTATGAGTAATCGCACCTGACGGTATATATACTATATACTCCATCATAGTATGTTATACAACCATAGAACTATATTAGGAATATTGTCATAGCACTTCAAGGTTCTCATTATAGCGTGGAACTACTATGACCTTATCAATGCGACAAATACAATAAGAAATTATTACATTATGGTCATACAAAACAATAAAAAATATTTAATAAGGTGTTTAATTTAATATTTAATACATAAAATATTAATGTAATAAAAGTACAAACAATTGTTTCTAGGACTCCAACTCTAACAAACTCCCACTTGGACTAGAGCCAACTCCCTACAACTTTCAGTCCGCTGGACCTCACATGATAATCATGTTTCTGTTGAGTCAAGGCTTTTGTCAAGGGGTCCTCCATGTTGTGTTCTATGGAAATACTTCTCACCGCAACTTCACCTCTCTGAGAAAAATACCTCAAGAGATGATACTTATGAAGTACGTTCTTCATTCGCTGATGTGACCTTGACACTTTTGTGAGAGCCACCACTGCAGTATTATCATAATAGAGTGTGATGAGATCTTTACTTCTAGGTACCACATCAAGCTCTTGGATGAAATTGTGAATCCAAACTTCTTCTTTAGCTACCTCATAAGCTGTAATATACTCAGACTCTATTGTAAAATCTATGACCACAACCTTATTTGAGCTCTTCCAGCTCACAACACATCCATTCAAAGTGAAGATGTATCCCGTTTGTGACTTCTTGTCATCTTGATCAGTCTAGAAACTAGAATTTTCATATCTTCTAATGACTAGTTCCTCATCTCCTCCATAAACTAGGAACATATCCTTAGTACACCTCAATTCAACCTGAAACTTTCATAATAACCCCCCTTATAAAACTAAGTGTCCCAACGATGGTTGGTCAAACACATAATTCTATTGAGTTTTGTTCCTAATCAAGTAATGGAAGGCTTAGTATGACTTAATATTAGATTGAGAGATTTTATTTTATTATGCATAAATTTTATCTTGTTTTATCTTTTACATGTCTTATTAATATTTAAGTTGAAGTTTACTTAATTAATTAACCATGTTTGGATAAAAAATTTATGCATAATCAATTTTATTTAAACTCCCTCCTTTGTATATTAATTCATTCATTTATGTGATTGCGTTCTTGCATCCATAAATATAATTTTAATGAATTAGATAGAAAATAAATAAATAATTAAATGAACCGATTATGAGTTTATATAATGGTTGATTTAATTAGTGGACATTAAATCAACCTATTAATTAGGGAAAATAACTCCTTATACCAGACTTGGCATGAGTTACAACATTCCACATGTCAACCTATGTATCTCTGAGTTGGCGTCATTATGGTTCCCTCTTAAACCATCCCCACGCGCCTTAGGATGATCCATTAATTACAAATATTTTTTAATCACATGTAGGTGAGGGGAACCAAAGGATTGGTTAAATGGAATTACATAAATATACTTAGACACACAAGTCCTACATAATAATGGAGGGAGGGATGAATCACATGCCATCTTTTAATATAATATTAAATAATTTCAAAACCATGCAATAAATTTAATTAAATAAATTCCAACACATACATAGGTATTGGTCAAGCTCATGAATGGTCACACATGCAATGAATACGCAAAAGTAAACATCCAACATTCATTTATTCATTCTTTTATTATTTAAGATAAACATGATTTAATAAATTAATTAATTAATTCTCTTTCATCTTAATGATAATCTGATCTTATTTTGGAGATACCCATCATTAATGGAATTCATGGAAAATAAAAGGTAGAACCAATAATGACATAATAATAACAATAATTTAATTGATCATTTTAAAATTCTTTAAAACCATTATTAAATTTTCAAACACACAATGGTGTGCTCATCAATAAAATAAGGTTTTAATGTGGAAATTTCAAATTTAATGTAATTTTAATTTTTTTTTCCATTAATGGGAGACTACACGGTGTGTACATGCAACTACACGCCATGTACCTCAATTTCCATATATCCAAGTCACACACTCAGGGCTTCAGTGTGTTGACTTGGCCATACTACATGGTGTGTACATTCCAATTACACACCCTGTATCCGATTTCCGTGTACCAGGTTGGCCTGATCAACACACTATGTGCAATAAAATAATTATGTGTGATTAATTAATCGATGCATCTAGATACATTGTGCATGGGTATATAGTGTGTGCTCTGGCCGCACGCCATGTAACCCAGTTTTACCAGCTAATGATTTGGCACTTCCTGATGGAATCTATGGTCATTTTTCATTTTTTCTTAAACCTTTAAGAAAAATGAAACACTGAATGAACATGATTAATATATCGATAAAATGTTAATTAAAATGGGATTAAAGAATGAATAACATGAAATAAAATCTAACCACAATTGTGCATATATCAACAATCAAATAAATAATTATAAATTTAAACATGATCGCTCTAATACCACTTGTTGGTTCCAGGCGCAGTGGAAGCGTGCAGTGGTGGGTGATATATTAAAATTTCTTTTAATAATCATTGTCTAAAACCAAGAACAAGAATCTTGCATGTCAGATTTATAATTAATTTATTTAATATCTAAAGAAATAAATACTTGGGCTTAGAAACTTTCTTCGTTGATGATTTTTTATCATCCGAAAAGGCCCTTTCGGATTTCCATCATTTCACTTGTGAGGATCCAAGGGTAAAATCCCTCTAGCGGTGATCCACACATGATTCAATGATCTTCTAGAAATGCCACTCGTTCTTTGGGTTCTAGCATGACAAATCAAATGTCATGAATTGTTTGTTCTTGATCGCTCGTTCTTCGGTCCTGAAGAAATTATCTCTTAAGTTTCTCTTTATTGAGAGGGAGAGAGGACGGGGAGTTGAGAGAGAATTCATTGTGTGAAACAATTCTATATACCCAAACTTGGAATTTGCTTCGAATGAATTAAACAACAGACGTATTCGTCTATTTATAAAGTTGGGATTTCAGTTAAAAAATTTAATTGCATAACAGTCATTAAATATAATTATAACCACTAATAAAACCACATACCACATAATAAAAAATGAATAAATAATATTTACCAAATCGTAAATAATTATTTTATCACTAGACACAGTCCTAGTCCGTTTGAACTCCTCTTATATTTATTTAACACCCAAATAAATATTTTATTCTCTTAAATAAATATTTTATTCAAAAACTAGTAAATAAATATTTATTAAATATTCAATAAAATAAATAAATATATTTTATTCAAAATCCGGTGAATAAATATTTATTTAATTTATGCGATCAATATAACTTAAATAAAATCATTCCTCAGTCTTTTGAATAATATTGATTCCATTAATTAAATTAAAATAGAATTTAACTGAGACCACCAAAAACACACTACTAAAAATTTGGCCTATATCCACGGTTATAAACTGTGGTTATAGGCCCTAAAACCATGGCTATAGGTAATAGATACGGTTTCTGAAACCATGGCTGATATTGGCGTGGCTATAGGGCCATAGTTATAGCCATAATTTCAAACTGTGGTTATAAACCTATAACCATGGTTCAAAACATGGCTATATTTATATACAAACGATTTAAAAATATGGAAACAAACCTATAGCCATGGTTTGAAACTGTGGCTATAGACAATTTGACTGAAATTTTCATCCACGGTTTAAAATCATGGAACTCGATATATATCCACGGTTTAAAACTGTTGATATAAGCTGTAGTTTGTTGAAAAAAATTCAAACCATTTTGAGCATAGACAACCATGACACCGAGAACCTAGGATCTCCCCCTACACACCCTACACATACCCAACACAACCCCTACACACCCTACACACACCCAGCCTCTACCCCTGCACACCCTGCACACACCCCAAAACCCCTGCACACCCCTTCCCCAAATTACATCCATTTTGAGCATGGACAACCATGGAATGGAGAACCCCCCCCCCCCACACCCATCACAACCCCTGAACACCCCCTTCCCCTCCACTGCATAATTTCTACCCCTTGCACACACTCCCTCTACCCCCTTCACAACCCCTGAACACCCCCTACCCCTCCACTGCACACTTCTTAGCCCCTGCACACACACCCTCCCCCTCCACTGCCCACTTCCAGCCCCCTTCACACACTCCCTCCATCCGCTGCACGCACACCCTGCCCCTATACCCTTTACACCCCCTGAACACACCCAACACACACCCCTAGCACACACCCTGCACAACCCTTGAACAACCCATCCACCCCCTCCACTGCACACTTTCTGCCCCCTACATACACTCCTTCCACCCCTACCCCTTACACCCTGCACACCCCCTGCATCCACCCCCTGCACACCCACCCTCCACACACCCCTTGCAAACCCCAGCACAACCCCAGCATAACCCCAGCACAACCCTAGCACAACCCCTACACACCCCTTGCACACCCCCTTCACACCACCTGCACACCCCCTCAACACCCCTCCACAGTCTAAAATAAACCATAGAACAAATATAATATAGAATGTGAAATGAATGATATGATATATATAAAATAAAGAAAATATAATAGATACCATTGAGATAAACTATAATATTAATCATGTTCTAATAGAAATATCATGAATGTGAACAAATATTTTAATTCACACCACTGTTTCCCCACCAAACCGTTAAGGTTTTTCTTGATGACACTAATTAAAAACTTATTATATCCCTTATATGTTTTCCATATTACTAATGCAAAAGTTAGGGTAGACCATCACCTGATTGAATGTGAATTATTAAATAAGAATGTGAAAGTATGCTAGTCATGATAACATGTGTGAAAAAAAAATAATACAAGGTGATGTACAGGGTGTGTGTATATAATTCTCAATTTCCAAATACAAGTCCAATTTGGGACTTAGATCTCTCATGCTGCACCATAGTAAAATAAACTATGGTGTAGAGGTAATTAATGGGAGTATTGGTGCTACTAGAATATTTTAGGTTTCCATAATACATAAGAGATATTTATGTTAAAGTCCCACTATAAGTGTAGATGTCCATGTAGAAGCCACACCTTGTTTCATAGAGGTTATAAATTTAGAAGAATTAAAAATTTTATGGATCTCCATTCCTTTAGAAGTCTATGCCATAGTAATTTTCCCAGGTTTTATTCATTTTAGTACGCAACAAGATCATATCAAAGATCATGGGTGGTTTATGAAGAATATCATGTTGCGATCATAGAGATATTAGATGCAAGGTGGATTTTGTGGATCTAGTCAAACACAGGTGTCCATGATGTTGTATTATTTACCATGTCTCACCTAACCTAATATAGTGATGTTTCACATTAGTATACAATACCATGTTGTAGTGATTTCAGAAAGGGTAATTGCATGCCGTAGAATAGAATAACATTATAAATCTAAGTAGTTTAAATAAACTTGTAGTTTCTACTAGAGACTGAAAGAAGGGGAGTTATTTCATTAATGTACAAGTGATTAATTGAGATTAAATTTTACATTAATATCCCATTAATTACACGGTATACTTGGATCTATCACAGTCAATGAAAATTCAACCCCAATGATTAAATTGAAATGAAATAGAGGTATTATCTTTAAATATTCTTTTATCGGTTTCATAATACATAAAGAAATAGAGATATAAAGAGGGGGAATATTCAGGATCAAGAATTCAGATTAAGGAAAATGTTTCATTCCAATGAGCAGTTGGATTTCATGAAGAATTGGTATCCTTTTAACATCGATATAAAAATTAGAATAATGAGTTTGATTGATGTTATCACAACCAAGTGAAGATGTTCTAGGGGAATTAAGGGACATGTAATGTGTTTCATTGAGGTTTATTCACAAAGGTGATAGAGAAACCATATGAGATTTCAAATGAGTATCTATTCATACAAAAATACACAAGACAAGCTAGTGTTTCTGGTGAAGAGACCTATATGTCCATGAATTGTTAAGGATATATATACCATTTGATGTGATCTAAAAAATTAATTCTCTAGGAAGTTACCCTTGGGATGTATTGAAATGTATTCTTACTTTGTAAGGAATTGAGTATGATCATAAGAGTTCCTAATCTCGAACTATTAAGGAGATGTGGGATCTTAGTGATTTTAGTACATAGGACATCACTATTGCATGATACCCCTAAAACCCCTACACACCCCCTGCACACCTCCCCTACACACCCCCTACACACCCCCTAAACACCCCTTTCACACCCCCTTAACCCTCCCATTTCCCCTTACAACAAAACCTAGAACACCTGCCCCCTACCCACTGCCCCCTCCCTTCACACCCCTTGCACCACCCCCCTACCCCTTGCAACAGAACCCATAACACCCCCCTTCCCACCCCATGCACCCCCTTCCCACCCCCATATAAGGTAACCCATCATTATTCCCTTTATTTTATTTATACTAACTTGAATGGAATTGAAAGAAATAAGGGGGACATGAATTTATTTGAATTTGGAGAAGTTTAAAATGGTATAGATCAAAAAATACAAGGGGGTATATTGAAGTTCCCAAATCAAGAAATTTTATTTATTTTCAATAAGGTTTTGAAGAAGTATAGTTAAAGTAAGATGGGTTTTAAGGCTACAACTTGAAGAACTCAAGTAAAGAGGTTCAAGAAAAAGTTCTAAATTTAATTATGATGATTTTTTAATTGATATTAAATAAAAATACAAGTTTTTATGGGTTAAAAAACCATGTCTAAATCATTTGATAGAAGTTTTAAGTCATTGGGATTGATTGAGAATTGTATGAATTCATTTTGAGTTGAAATTGTTACCTATGTAAAGTTAAATAGATATTTATGTTGACTAAATAAAGGTAATAATTGAAGTTAAATACTTGTATAAAAGTATTATGAATCCTATATAAATGTAATTTATGGATTCGATAGTTGAAAAAATGTAATTGAAGCTCCATATAAAGGTTTCACTGAAATTAGGTAGATGCATAAAGGTAATTTGAGACCTATTTAAAGGTGAAATTACATTACATAAAGGAAATTTGGAGATTTCACTACCTACATAAAGGTATTCTAGGAAATGTATAATGGTAAGGAAAGAATATATGGGCTAGTTAAGGTGATAATAAGCTTTGTAAAGGTAATTCACGACCTACATAAAAGTCACAATAAAGAAAATGAGACTATATCAAGGTAATTCGTGACCTATGTAAAGGTCATCTAAGAAAGATTATGGTTACGTAAGGGTCATCTATGATTTGAAATAACTATATAAAATTAACTATGGGATTACACCAGATGTGTCAAGATAATTGTGATCCATGGTGAAGAGATGGAAACCATTTCATAGGGTGCTGTGAAATGAAAACACAGCCACACCATAGTTAATTACTAAGGGGTGTTTTGGTGATTGTGGTAAGATTATAATTACTAAGGGAGATTAATTTTAATCCCTAATAATGAAAACCAATTTTTAAAACAATCAAGTAATTATAGGATTCAAATTAAAGGGTTAGGTATAGGGAACCCACCTCATCCTTAAGGCGTGCTTCTTTTGACGATGACAACTCGAATATTCCTTTTATTCCTCTTGCACGCATATGCTCCTTCACATATATATAAGGACACCTAGCCCCTATGTATATATTTTCATGTCCAAATATGCACAAGGGGATCCTTAGATACATGTTTATACTTGCATATTCCCCTTTTCACTTACACACATATGCATTTTTCATATCTATATATAAGAACACCTATCCCCAATATATATATATATATATATTAATACTTATATGATTGAATATATATAAAGGGGGAACTTATATATGTATATGCTTACCTATGCATACATATGTAAGTCACCTTCACCAACAGATACTCAAATCCACCTCAATGATATCCAAAATGCACTGCAAAAATATAAGGAACCCAAAAATCACAAAAGCCTTAATTAAAATTAAGCCAAAGAATAAAAATGGAAGAAACCTTACCTAAATCTGATGTCAAGCTCACTAAATTCAATGGAGGTGGATAGAAATGACCTCATCATAAGTAACCACTTGCAAGTAAATAATGGGAAAATAAATGAGATATAATGAATTCTTGTATATATGTGATCAGTGTGTCAACTATACATGATAAATGATACGTGAATCCAAAACCAACAATGAAAAAAGAGTATTTAGATTAATATGTACATCCCAATACTGAATAACATGATCGTTAATAAAGGTTTTTTATTCAAATTAAATATAATTTCATTCAATACATACACCACGGAAGCCCCCCCTTGCTGCACCAACCCCCCCTCACCCCTGCCCTACACCAGCCCCCCCTCCACCTTGCCCTGCACAACCCCTCTCCCTCCACCCTGCACTGCACCAACCCCTCCCCCCCTACTGCACCAACCCCTCCCCATCCCCCTACCCTGCATAGTCCCTCCCCCTCCACCCTGCTGCACCAGCCCCTCCCCCTCACCCCTACCCTGCACTAGCCCCTCCCCCTCCCCCTCCACCCTCCTACACTATCCCCCCCGCACCAGCCCCCTCCCCCTACACCATACCCTATTTATTTTTAAGTACCAATGATTTTCTTCACATTATCCTAGTGTACTTTATCCAAATTCTCTACATGACAACTAACAACTCACACAACATGCATAATGTCTTTATATGTACCATGCCCATGGAACTTCTCTCTTAATATTGTATTTCCAAAAAATCACCCTAAACATCCATAATCTAAAATCGTTCTTTTTACATATGGATTTAGTGATACCGATGGAATATGAATTCAATATAAAACTAATTTGAAAATTTATAGTATCATAAAAACTATCATGACCCCAAACTAACCAGATCTTATGGAATTTTATCCAGTAGATATTTATCAGGTGTATATTCTTTTATCTCTATTAAAAATTATACTAAGTTCCAACCCCTCCATAGGATCTCCTCATTAAAGAGGTAATTTTGGATTCTCATAAACATATTTAATTAATTCACCCTAATTCAAAATAAAACATTTCCACCACTATACCCAATAATGAAACACATTTGATACATAGTTTTTTTCAATTCCTAGAATGTACATGGACATAATTGAAACCTCAAAAAACCTTCAAGTGGGAGATATAAACCATCCTTATAGACTAGGGTTATTCTAGAAGTTTCTACTCAAATGAAATAGAAATAATATAATTCCTAAAGTTAACCATTTTAGTATAAAAATTATTTTGGAAACCAGAACTCAAATTCATGACACTGGATTTATCATTCAAATTCTGAAGTATCCACTCGGTGACACCAATCTATCCTGGTGTTCCTGGTATGTTATTATCAAAATGTGTGCCTTTTCTAAAAGAACCATTAAAAAACTATTTAAAAACTCTCCACCACTAACATACCTCAAATAGTTTCGATTACATCCAATCTACTTTTCTATTATGGATCATCATATAATAAAGGTTATATAAAACTTAAACTTATGAATCATCACTGGAATTACCATGTGAAACCTCATAGATTCTCAACGTGATTTCCCAATATACATCGACCCTTTTAAATTATTGTTTATATACAATTTCATGTCTTTCATGACTTTATCCATCACCATGGATCCCCATGTGATTTTCAATACACCATTCAAAAACATTGTATAGATTCATAAATCATTCAGCTAACCCACAAAATATAGTCCTTCCACAACCTGGGTAAGTGTTGTGAAACTTTCAATTATAGAAATCTTCCATTCCACATTCGGAAGGAAACATCACCCATGCCAATAATCATAACACCTCCCTATCTACAAGGTATACCTTAATGGATATTGTGAAACATAATTTCTCATGATCCATATCTAGAATATTGATTGATAATAAAACTAGGTATAAAAAATCCAATAATCAAGTGGGTTGGTGACATCAATAATAATTAGCTACTCCCCTCAGCTGTGAGATTTGTGAATATTCAAGAATCATACCATTCGGTTCTGAAAATAATTCTTCAATTTCTCCTTCGTTCTGTGATTCCATCATATGAAATCAATATTAGTATAATCACATCAATTCATTCTTCAATATTTCCCTTCGAACAACTTTCCCAGTATTGACATCAACTCAACCATCAATTTATCCTTCTGAATATCATAGGACACAATTTAGGATAATATCTTAGAGACAATCTCTAGTACATTTGATCTGAGTATTTTTCATTCTTCCAATGACATCCTTTTCAGTTTCACTCCAATGAATGGAAGCTATATATCTCTATGAAGTATATCATCATTCATATATATTCTCTAAAATTTAAAATCATTTCCATTGAACCTGTTAATATATAATATACCCTTTTCTAATTCCATCCTTTTGAAATAGAAATCCCACTAAAAAAAGAATAAATGGACTAGGAATTTTATTCCAAAGGTCTTCTATAATCCCAAGCTCAGAAATCTTCTCAACTCTAATCTCTAAAATCATGACTAGGGTCTGGTTGTACCAAAATATATTACCAAGATTTGATACTACTTGGTTTGTAAAAAACCCATGATTCAGAATGAACCAATATAAAAAGCTCAAATGAAAAATAAGTAAATTCAGAAGGGTCATAATTCCATGGCACCACAAAATCAGTACATTTGATACTAAGATTCCTCACACCCCATCCATGCACTGATCATATTCAGACAAAATGTTCTTAAAATAAGAAAGGAATGGTAAAACAACAATCTAAACAATAATATAATAGATACATCACACATAAGTTAAGAATTAGTCCTACTACATGGTAGGAATAATGAAGCATTGAAATTAAGAAGAAGTAACCCTAAGTTACAGGTTACCATGTTCCAAAACATCAAATAGAAATAAAATAAGATAAATTCAACACTTCAATGACAGACACCTTATACAATCTCTTCTATTGCGATGAAAACAAATGGCGAACTAAAGTTTATATTTCAATTATGGAACAAGTGACCGACACCCAATTATTTATAGAAAAACTCCATAATAACTAGTTAGTTGTGTCAGTTTCAACGTAATTAGATCTTCATAGATAACTTTTTCTTGATCATGGCCACTTCTTGATGACATACCAGTGCACCAACTAAAATTTTGATCCGCAATAAATAATAAAATCACCTGGAAACATACCATCCCACTTTATCACTCCAACATAATGAAAAATCATTTTTCACCCATGTTTCCACCTATAAATACATTTTTTGGTTACACTATACTACTACTATTAGGTCTCACATCAAAACATCAAAAGTCACCCCCTCTGAAATTTCCAATTCTTACCCAGAAAACTTTTTCATAGCCAAATATGGAATAAATAAATACAAAATACATAAATAAAAAAACTATAAATAATTTATAATCATGGAATTATTATATGAAAATTTCATAACATATAAATATAAACATTATATATATATTACAAATATTAACTCACCATATTTCATCATTTACATGGAATATATATATATATTACTTTTTCATATTAAAATATAAGATTTATTAAAATATGAACTTAAATTCATAAGAATAGTTCATATTAATAATATAAAAAAATTATACCATCAAATATCATATAATTTATATTTATTTAAACCTTTGATCAAATCCACTAAAACCATTTGGTATGATTTAAAGAGATTTCTAAAATAAATCATTTAAAATGAAAAACTTATATTGTAATTGCTGAACATTTTATAAAACAATGAAAACTCTTTTATTTAAACTTATTTTATTATTTATAAATACTTTATAAATTAATTTATAATTTTAATATAAGAACATTGTATTAAAATTATAAACATAGACCATGTAAATTCTAGGTTTTTAAAAGATTTAATATTTATACATAATATTAAATAATTTAAAATAATTTAGTATACTATACAGATAACATTTTCCATAGAGTATCACCTATGTTGTAGAAGAAAGTTATATGACACTAAAAAAGGACAATGTTATCTCTTAAATGTTTCCCAACATCACATGGTTGATGTTCTTCCCACTTTTTCCCCATGTTCATGAAATATCATTCCCATGTTATAAATGTTTTTCTATATTTTATATGTTTTCATAGATATAATCACAATCAACATTACATTTTTTATATGAAGGTTACACACAACACTATCTTAATGACATTATCAGAGTGATTTAGAAATATGAAATTTCTATTGTGATGTAGGAAACATAATCACCATTACACGACCATGTCATGATACTCTATTTTTAGATCTATTAAGATAATCATGAAATGAACAATATTTTACCTAAAAAAATCCATATTTACTAGATGAATATAAGATATTTCAATATATCAACATCTAAATTAACATAGGTTTCATAGTCATTAATATTCCATCCACATTAAGTAAGTTCTTTATAAAACTAAATTTTAGTAAAAAAGAAGTACTTATGAAAAACATCATGGAAATGGATCTAACACCACATGTTGGTTTTGATATGGATAAAATTTATCCCAAACTAGTGAAAAATTACCAAAACCAAATTTCATTGGATTTTACTATAAGTGGTTTAATGAATTTATATAAAAACATGAAGAGAACACATTAATGTTGTTTGAATACAATCATTGATCTTCTCTATTGAAGATGCCAATTTTTGGTATATGATCTTGAGAGAGATCTATTAGTGAAAGCCAATGGAATCCCACATCCAAATTTATCTATATGATATTTTAATCTCTAAGAATATTTATTAGTACGATTTATTGAACTCTCATGGATTTCTAGAACCTTTTCATTAAATAGAGAAGATAAATGGAGATATTTTGAATCCATATTCATATATATAAAATATATTACACACAATTTTCCAATATTTTAGCACCTTTTATTAGAATCAATGATGGTCCTTTAATCTATAAAGTTTCATAAATATTTTATTTATGATACATTCCACTATTTTAAACATATATAAAATGTTATAATTATTAAACCTTGTTAAAAATGATTTATAGTGTTTGGATAATCATTAATTAAACATTTAATACTTAAAATATTTTTCTAAACTCATTTGAATATCATTATATGATATTATAATTTATAAATTATAAGTACTTTCATCATTAGGGTCTGATAATCTTAGGGGAAATTTGAATTTTGTGTCCCAAATCAAGAACTATTTTTAAAATTTGGCTTCAAACTAGTTCCTTTCTATCAAAGGGCTCCCATTTTTATTTTTCTATTAATACTAGCTTAATTTAAGATAAAGGAAACTCCATTCCATTTTGAATAAGAAGAACTTCAATTTCCAGTCTCTAGAATCCAAAATATATTCTATCAAACTAATCAACCCTTACATCACTATCTTCTAATGCCATTACATTAATTGAGAAACTCTTACTATATTCAATAATTATAAAGAAAGTGAGATCCTAAGATACTTGAACATATTGTTTTGATATATCTTATTGAGAAAAATTTGAAACTATGATTCTCCATGTTTTTAGTAAAAACATCTGAACTCCCACTTTAATCCATAGGGATTTCATATGGAAGAAAACTAAACAACTAGAACTTTCCTACAAAAAAGTGTGACAAAAGTAGGCAGAATTATTCCTACACTCACCACAATTATTCTCCCTTGATTTCACACAAATATACATATATTAAATAGTTTTAAAAATGGTATTCAATTAAGAAAAAATTAGGTTATACCTGCATCAGAGGAGCAGTATGATCCCAAGGAGGTGGGGAGGACGTGTCAGATACACACCAGAGGAGGAGGTGGGGAAACTATCTCAAAGTAGCGTCAATGGGGTGGCTATGTTGGGTGGTAGCATCGAGGGAGGATGATCATAGATATGATACCTCGTAAGGGTAATGGATACTCGTGTTAGAGGCATACAGGAGGATGATATGGGGAGGCCACTGTGAACATTGTTGGTTGGGAAGAGGAGCAGTAGTGTTGATTGGAAGAGGCAAGAAGGAGGGCATGAAGTGGTTGAGGGTTGGGAGGAGGGTCTAGGTAGGGGGAGGAGGAAGAGCCTGATGCATATAAAAAAAGGTCTCCATGGTTTTTTAATTGAACCATGGTTATAAAAAGGTTATAGCCAAAAACCTATAAAACTATGGCTATAGGTACGTGGCTATATCCCAAATTTTTAGTAGTGACACTTAGTGTGTGACACTCTAGGATTATTTCTCATTGGCATTAGGCAGGCTTTCTTAAAGTCCAAGATTACTATCTAGAAATGGGTTGAGGCACCCAAGATAAAGAACTTAAAGTCCCAATGATGAAAACTACATACAAACACTCACTATGTAATATAATCCCTTTGTCACATAATCTCATCAAGAAGGTTGTATGATAGTGTCATCAACCTAAATACTTGATACATCATTCTTTAACTATCTGAAATAAACTCATTGTTACACCATGACCATGGAATTTAGGGCGAAGATTCTATTTCAATCAAAGGGACGAGATATAAACTTCCATAAATATGGAAGTTTTATATCCTTTCTTGACTTATCCATTAATAACATGTCATTCCTGATGCACCCAACGCACCCTACTTCCCGCCAACATATGGCATGATGGTTTTGTCAGCATATATAAGTGCATAAGTCATGACATGCATTAATAATAATCTTAAAGTCTAAGAAACATTGCATATTCTTGCAGATACAAATATCTGACGACACCAAAACATGTGAAATTTATACTGGAGGGTCTGTTCTTATAATCTCCCATATTAGAGATTATAAAGTTCAAACTTCATGAGAAGAATTATCATATTCTTATGAGTACTCACACTTGACAGTCTATATACTATGTGTCAAATCATAGTATGTTATCCAACTATAGAATTATATTAAGAATATTGTCATAGCACTTCAAGGTTCTCATCATAGCGGGGAACTACTATGACCTTATCAATGCGATAAATACTCCAAGACATTATTACATTATGGTCATGCATAACAATGAATAATATGTAATAATATGTTTAATTTAATATTTAATACATAAAATATTCATGTAATCAAAGTAAAAATAGTTGGTTCTAGGACACCAACTCTAACATATACTACCAAATAAATGAATGATAGTTCTTTCTCAGATGATGATGAAGAGGTTTCATATATGTTTTTTAAATATTTTCCAACAAAATAACCAAGAAAAAGTGGTGAAAATAATTCCTCAGAAAATTATGAGTGTACATATTTGGGGAAGACCTTTCAAGATAAGATCGCTCATCTTGAAGAAGAACCTAAGAAGAGAGAGAGTGTGTACTGGAACAAAGGGTGATGACTTATGTGGATCTAACTAAAAAATGTAATTCCAAAAGTTCATGAATAAATAATATTGAAGAATCCTCTTCCATAGTTGAGAATGATTAGTTTTAAGTAATCCATAAGAAATATGAATCCATCAAGAGGCTTAAAGAGAAGCTCTATGCATTAGAATTTAATAAGAATAATTTGATTGATGTCAAGAATTCTCAAGTTAAAATAAAAGAAAAGAAGATCAAAGAGCCCTAAACTTTGATATAGGATAAGATCAAAATGAATGATGAATAATTTATAAAGATTAAGAAGTCATGTGAAGATATATTGAAGTCTGTGGAGGATGGGAAAAACATCTTGAATATAAAATATCTTTATCTTGAAGTAAAATTGGTAAATTCTATAAATATAACAAGGCCCCAACCTTAAACATCACATAATATTGAGTTTAGTTATAATTTACTTTCTTTTACATTAAGGATATTATCAGGTTTAGAGTTTTAGAGAATTAGGCCATTATTAATACATAACATCCCATAATCATACAAGAGGATACTACCAAAATAGTATCCATTTTTTTTCAAAATATAAAACTTTTTACAATAAAAAATGATTTATTTTATTGATAAAAATCTTCTTGATTTATTCCTTTCTCTTAAAAATCCTCATACCCTGTGTAAAAAATTTCAAAAACCTAGGATGAGTAGAAAAATACCATTAAGGGATATAAAATAAGAAATGAAACTATTAGTCTGAATATTTTAAACTCAAGAAAACATTTTCACAAAATTATTCTTTTCACCCATAAAAACATACCTCATGAAATCATAAGATTAATGAAAATACTTCTTAGAAATCATAAATCATAAAGGTAACTTATTTTATCTATATCATACTTACATTTTAGCTTTCACAACTATATAGGGAGTAACCTTTATGGTTACATTTAGAATACCCATAACAGTATATTACCTAAATCTCTTAGGAGAAACCTTATCGTTTAACTCCGTCTTATTACCCAATGCATTGGAGAACTATCATAGGATAAACCACCCTCGGTTTATCATGGAACCACCCATATACATAATAAATTCCCAAGAACCAAAACATAATCACAACACATAAATCATACATAAAGGAAAAATAAAATTTCCACATTGCAATCAAAAGATATCATTTCAAGATATTGACATAATCAATCCATTATAAAAACCATTTTCAATACCAAAATACATGAAAAAGTAATATGGTATTTTTTTTAATTTTAAAAACATTAAGGCTTATAGAGGAATCCAAATATCAAATAATGGCTACGGTGGCATAGAAGTCTTTTTCTACGTATACGTTAAAAAACATTAAATTTGTGGTTTTGTACAAAAATTAAAACACTCCATATAAAAATATTACTTTAAAAAATTGAATTAAATTTAAGATATAAATAAAATATAATATATTCAAAATTCATTTCACATGTAATAGTTGAACGACATAATCAATAAGTAGAAATTTAACCCAAAGAATGATAATTGGTTAAGAAATTCTCTTACCTCAAGTCTGACTTATCTCATAAGTTATTTATATTTCTGAATAATATAATTAGGTTAATTTATAATTTTCAAGTTTATTATTCATTTATATCACTTCTTACTAAGTTATAAAAATTACATAATTATTTAAGTTCATGTCAGACGTTTTGTCGATATTCGATACTTGAGTTGAAAATGAACTTGGTATGATATCAATAGTCCTTGTGGTCATAAGTCCATTATATATAGAATATAAAACGTGATATAAATATCTTATATATTCATTATATAATTATTTATAATAATCTTTTAATACAAACTAAAATCACCATTCATGGAGATGGTAGGCCGTACGTACGCATGGACCTTATTTTCATTTTTCCTATCATATTAAAAGAAAGAAATTAAATGAAATGTATATAAATATGTATAAATATATTATATCATTATAGTAGCATTAATATTTAATTTATATCATATATTTTTACCAATAAAATCCTTAATACATTCAATGTGATGTGTGAACGAATCACATCATTTTGAGGAGACGATAGTCCACACATCCCCAAATGAAGTTATCATATAACAACAATATGGAAAACATGAAGGTAAGTTTAATATAAAATTTATAGAATATGAAATCGTTTATAATATATATATTTAAATATTATTTTACCTAAAAAATAGTTTTAAGGCCATCCATGAAGGCGGTAATGGAAAAGGAACAAAAACATTATTCACAAAGGCGATTAACCAGCATAACTTGGGCAACAATTTCATTTCATTAAATCAGAGGAGGTGAGAAAATAAATAGATATGAGATATTCCATTAGAAACATAACACTATAGTATTTAAATTATTATGGATTCAGTATTCATTTATGGATGAATGAGTTTAGGAGAAAGTAGAAAAAGAAAATAAATCAAGAGAGGTACTTTGAGAAAATTACCTCTTGAATATACCCTCCTTAAAAGACCCTTGAGGACCTTGGATTTGATCTTTTGGTGATAAAATCAACACTTTGATGTGGGTAGAGTTAGGAGGAGAGTTTTGGGAAGATATTTGAGGATCTAAAAGATTTTTTGGGTCAAAATAGGGTGTTGGAGAGGTAGTATTTATACTTGAGGAGAGGTGGCTTCAAGTGATTAATTTATTGATTATTTTATTTTAAAAGCTAACCATATAGAGGTGGAATTAAATTAGAAAACTTTTACTTGTAATTAATGTTTTATAGGATATTTATGGTCGATCCACACCTCAAATAACCATTAAATCTTGTAGTTTTTAGGTATGTTAAGTTTTTAAATTTTAATTTTAACCCTTGTCAAAATTTCACTTTTATTACGGTAAATAATTTTTTTTTATCTTGGTAACTTTTTTTATACCTAAAAATGAAATTGATTTTAAAAATTAATCTATACCTTATGATTCCAAATATGGAATCAATTTTACCTAATTCGATTCACATAATTGGGAAAAATATATTTAAAATTAATTCTGCAGACAAAACTAAAATGCATTTTTTAAAGTGAAACGTTCAAAAGATTGAAATGTTTTTATATCTAATTTCAATTTGAAAATGATTATAATTACCAAAATTATATTAAATGATGAAAAAATAATCTAAAAATTCTTTAAAACCCATGAAAATGATAATCTAACAATTTAAAAAAATTAGATGAAAAAACAGGTTTGAATTAAAATACAATATTTTTCACTATTCATTAAAATATAAAAGTTATGAGAAAAATACCAAAAATTTATCCAAACTAAATTTTGATATCCTGATTTCAAATAATAAGTTTATTTTTTTCAAATATAACATATAAATGTGTCAAAAACTAGATTTAAAATGGGTTCTCCATTAAAAGGAGGTAAAACCACCTTTTAAAAATATTAGAGCTTTTATGCCTAAAATTGGATTTATTCTTATTTTAGATCCATAAAATTTATTATAAGTAAAAAAAATTAATAAACATGTATAAAAATAATATAGTTAGTTTTGTTCATTCCTTCCAATACTACGACTAGGTGGTAACTACCATTTAAAATAATAATATTAATAATGTATTATTTTTTGGTATAACTTAGTCTTGTGTGCAATATAAGATTTCAGAGATATCCATTGTTACGTGTTGGGTACGCTATCAGACATAAAATCCCTTTTAAAGTAAAATTAATATCTAATTTATAAATATTAATAGAAATGAAAATGTATTATTCTATAATTACCTGGGATGTTACATCCTTACCCCCTTTTGGAAATTGCGTCCTCACAATTTTATTCACTTATCAAATAAGTGGGAGTATTTATCCCTCATAGCATTTTCAGATTCCCTTGTTACCTCTTCAACCACATTGTTTTTCCAAAAAAACTAAACCTACTATATTACCTTATTCTACAACACTTTCTCTATGTGGTTAAAATCTAGACTAACTGTTCCTCATAAGAATGATTCTCTTCCAACTGAACTACTTCTGGAATCAAAACATGAGTTAAATCCATCATATACTTTATTAACATTGAAACATGAAAAACATTGTGTACCCGGGATAACCTAGGAGGTAAATCCACTTGGTAGACAACTGATCTAACTTTACCTTGGATTTCATAGGTTCTAATTAACTATGAACCCAATTTCCCCTTCTTACCAAAACACATCACACTTTTCCATGTAGAAACTTTGAGAAAGACATGATCACCTAGCTCAAAAGAAAGACCCTTCCTTCGGTTATCCACACAACTTTTCTATATGCTATGAGATGTCCTCATATGCTTCTAAATCAATTGAACTTCTTCTACCATCTCTTCTACCAATTATGGTCCCATCAACTTCCTTTCACCTACTTCATACCAAAAAGCTAGAGTTTGAAAATTGTTTTCATATAATGACTCAAATGGTGCCATCTATATACTATAATGAAAACTATTATTATAAGAAAACTCGACCAAAGAAATATGTTCATCCCAACTTCCCTCATAATCCATTGAACATGCACATAGAATATCCTCCAACTTTTGAATTATTTGTTCTGTCTGCCCATATTATTGAGGATGAAAAGATGTACTAAAATTTAATTCAGATCCCAATGACTTCTGAATGTCTTTCCAAAAGTTAGATGTGAACCTGGGATCATAATCAAATATAATGGAGAGAGAAACTATATGCAACCTGACTATCTCTTTAATATAAAATTGATAAAGTTTATCTAGATATAAAGTATATCTAATAAGAATAAAATGAGAAGATTTAGTCAATAGATAAACAATAACTCAGATCGCATTGTTACCTCAAGAAGTCTTAGGTAATCCCACTATGAAATCCATGGATATATTTTTTCATTTCCACTCTAGAACCAACTAAGGTTGAAACATCCCCTTTGGTAATTGTCACTCTATTTTAACCTTTTTACAAGTCAAAAAATCTACAACAAAGTTTGAAATATCTCTTTTTATTCCATACTGCCAATAAAACTCCCAAAGATCATTGTACATCTTAGTACTACCAAGATGAACTGAAAATGAAGAACTATGAGCTTCACATAACAACTCTTTTTTCAACTGTGGATCACAAGGCACACATAAACTATTCCCAAATATCAAAACACAATATTTATCAATGTTAAATTCAGGTAACTTACCCTTATGAAAAAATTCTACCTTTTCTACAAGTCAATATCATCCTTCTGCGCTTGTTTAATTCTGTCTGACAAAGACGATTGCATTGACACCTGAAACAAAATAGAGGAATTTACTGCACCAACAACTTCCAAGCCAAAATTCATTAAACCACTAACCAAAGGATCATGTTCCAAACATAACATGGTTAACATAACATTAATTTTTTGACTCAAAGAATCAAACAATTTATTTGATTTTCCTAGATGGTAACGAATCATGCAATCATAATCCTTGATTAATTCCAACCATATCCTCTTTCTCATGTTCAATTATTTCTAAGTGAATATATACTTTAAAATTTTTATGGTCAGTATATATTTAAAATTTACTCCATATAGATGATGCCTATAATTTTCTAAAGAAAAAACAACAACAACTAATTCCAAATCATGTGTAGGGTAATTTAACTCATGAGTTTTCAACTAACGTGAAGTATAAGCAATTACCTGATCATTCTGTATTAGGACACAACCAAGTCCTTTTAACGAAGCATCACTATAGATAAAAAATTCACCATTTTTGGAAGTTAATTTCAATACTATGTCATTCAATAATATTCTTTTTAATTCTTGAAAACAATCATCAAATTATTTTTTCTAGACAAAATTAACACATTTTTGAGTTAACTTAGTTAGTGGGCTAGATAACCATGATTTTTTTTCTTCAAAAAAAGTCCATTTATATCCTTCTAAACCAAGAAAAATATGAATATTAGTTATATTTATGGGTCTTTTACATTCTTTAAAAACATTCATTCTAGCAGGATCAAGAGTTATGCCATCTTTAAAAACAATGTGAATAGGGAATGAAATTTGTTATAACCAAAACTCACACTTGCTGAATTTCCCATACAATTTATTTTCTTTTAAGATTTTAAAGATAACCCTTAAATCACTTTCATGCTCCTATTTACTTTTAGAATATATCAAAATTTCATCAATAAACACAACCACAAACATATCCAAGAACTCATAGAATACTCTATCCATAAGATCCATGAATACAACATGTGCATTAGTTAAACCAAATATCCTGACTAAAAATCCATAATGGTTATATCTAGTATGAAACATGTTTATCAAGAATTTCTGATTCCTTTACTTTCAACTGATGATACCCCAAAATCATTTCAAACTTTGAAAAATATTGTGATCTATGGAGCTGATCAAATAAATCATCGATATGAGGTAAAGGATAATTGTTCTTAATAGTGATGTTATTCAAGGATCTATAATCAATGCAAAGCCTCATTGAACCATCTTTATTTTTTAACAAATAAGATAGGATCACCCCATGGTGACATGCTAGGTAGAATGAAACCTTTATCTAATAACTCATAAAATTTCTTATTCAACTCTAAAAGTTCAATCTGAGCCATTTGGTAAGGGGTTTTTGAAACTGGCTTAGAATCAGGAACTAAGTCAACAGTAAATTCAACTTCTCGATCATGTATAATACTTGGAAACTCATTATAAAAAACATCAAGATACTCATTTACCACTGAAACATCATTAATATGAACAATTATTTTGTTTTAAAAAATATGTATAAGATAACATTCATTTCCAGGTTTTAATAGTTTCTCAACTTCCTGATTTGTTATCAATGGTAAGGGTTCATTATTGTACACAAACTAAAAGTATTTTTGAAAAGAAACTTCTTTAGATCTATAGTTGATCTTAACATGGAAAACATAAATCCAATACATATGTATAATAACATAAAACTCTACTAGAGGATTTTTTTTTCAGGTGAATTATTTCCATAGATAAGGATACGAAGATTCTTATAATTTCTTTTTTCCTAAACATTTTTTCTAGGTGTTTTTACCATAAGTTATGGATTTATTTCTTGAGCTAGTATTTATAATTAACTAGAAAATTTTTCAGAAATGAAAGAATGTGTAGACTCTGAATCAAACAAAACATTGGCATAATTTGAGTAAACAAACAATGTACCTGATACCACTTCATTTAATGGACTAATATCTACTGAAGTAGTTGAAAAGGATTTCACCACACCTTTCTTTTTTATAGTCTGGCTACTTCCCTTCATTCGAGTTCTTCATCGAACACTCATTTTCATAATGACCCATCTCATTACACATAAAATATTTTACGGACTATAAACCAGATTTTTTCTTACCACTACCATTATCTTTTTCAGTGTAGTTATGAGCCTTATGCCCCATTTTACAACATTGGAAGAATTTATCATAATTCAAAAGGAATTTTTCATGACCCATCCCCTAGGGCCTGTTCTGTGACTACCCCAAGCCCACCTTCTATAGGCTAGTGGCTAGTGACTAGCACCAGAAAGGCATATCCCAAAAAGGGAATACATTTTCTTTAAAACTGCACACACACAGATAGGGTATACTAAACAAAGAAAATCACAAAGTAAATAAAGTTATACAACCACCAAAAAGTACCACCACTGAGAGTAAAAGGTATAAATTGAAAGTAAGGGGGTAGAATACAATCCCAACTGAAAGGAAAGTACATCAAAAGAAGTAAAATCTCCGAAGGTTGTATTCCAAGGATCCTACATGAAGGATAGGTACAACTCACTATCAGATGTCACTGAAGCACACCACGTCAATCAATCCACCTTCGAGCACCGTCTATCCTTGGCTCCCCAAAGTCCCAATAAAATTTTTCTATCATCTACACAAGACACAATGGGTGCGGGTGAATCCCGTGCAGGGGTGAGTATAATAATACTTAGTAGGTACCCATAGACCAACTCGGGTCTCACAGAAATTCACAAAGGAAGAATACCACAAAGCAAGATCTCAAAGTAAAGAACAAAGAAAAATACACATCTCATAATAGGTATAACTTAAGTATAGAAGTAAAGATGATTAGTTGTAAATCTGGATCATGTTATTCTGTTGAGAGGTTCTACTACTGATCCATGAAGGGTTTATCTATTGCTAATCCACGAAGGGTCTCTTTGTTGTTGATCCACGAAGGTTCGCTCTCATGCTGATCCACTAAGGGTATCTCTCATGCTAATCCACGAAGGGTCACTCTATTACTGATCCATGAAGGGTCGCTCTGTGGCTGGTCTACATCAGGTCATACTACTACAGATCCATGAAGGGTATCTCTCATGTTGATCCATGAAGGGCCACTCTGTTGCTGATCCATAAAGGGTTTCTCTACTACCAACCCATGAAGGGTTTCTCCCATATTTCACATTACAACCAACCACTGGATTCTCGCACTTAGCACGCTTGATTCTGGGAGGAGATTCTCCTCAAGCCATCAGTTGTACCTTGAACTCCACGAATTCCCACATAGAGTAACGTAAAAGACCGTCTCTCCATAAGGGTCCCAACACAATAGATGACACATTGAAAGGATTCCTGACCTGTAAGATATGAGCATTTTTGTAAAAAGGGTGCAGTTGGATTCGAGTATGATCCAACCTGTCCTTACTCATACCTCCAACAAAACTCAATTAGAGTATATAAGAAGGTCAACCTCATCTAGAGGGTCTCAACTACGCAAATGGATCATCAATCAGACACCTGGTTTGTAAGATACAGACATTTTAGTAAACAAGGACCGGTTGTGTCCAGACCCGATCTGACTCGGTCGGACCGACCTGACCAATCCTGGACCAAGGTACCACATGACCCGTCTTGTCTACCTGGTCCTTTGGGACTCACTAGACCCAGCCCAGGTTGACCATGGGTCCAATCCAATGGGTCACCCATTGACCTGAATTTATCCGGCCTGACTCGTACTAGCGGGTCAGTCAAATTCTAACTTGGGATGCTCGAAGGCCCGGTCATCTTCCCCCATCCCGGTCTAAATCATTCAAACTGGCTCGAAAAACTAGTCGGGTTGGCCGGTTCGGCCTGGCCCGATGGGCCGGCCTGGATCAGCCCAGACCGACTTGGCCCGTCCGATGTAGCCTGGACCGGTTCGGCTGGTTTGGTTGGGGGCACGCACGACCAGTCAACCTAGCTGCCCCCTTCGGTCAAATGTGGCCCAAGGTGCCAAGTGGAACCGCGTATCCATCACACCTCCATGGCCGACAGGTCACAGACTGTTGCTGCTCTGCCATGGTGCGCATCGGGTGTGCCGCTCCTACCTGCCACCGGCCCATGCCGGCGACCCTTGCCGCACCGCCGCGGCTGATGGACCTGAAGATTATTCATGGAACACCATCGTGCTATGCCACCACCCACCCGCGGCTACCACCACAGGTCACCGTCTGTGGTCACTGGTGCTAGTGCACTGGCGGTTCCTTCCGTGGACCACTGGGTCCGCACCGGTGGTTCATTCTTCACGCTGTCTACACTTACGACCTCTATGGGGTGTCACCTTCACTGCGAAGGCCTCAAATTCTACTTTCCACCATTTTGAATGTTTGGCCACAAAGAACGCACAAGAACCCGCAAGGCAGAGGGACTCGGGCTGTAACGACCCAAAGTTTCATTAATGGAAAATCCCTCTTGATCCAGTTAAATGTTTCTTTATGAAAAATGTTTTTATAAGATGTCAAATTATTTAGTTTTATGTTAAGATTTGTGACCGTTACTTTTATAGCCATTGAACAGTGATCACTTGAGTAGTATAAATATATGGCTTTAACGAACCCAATTTTACTCAGGCAAAGGAAGTGATGGCCTCATCCAGTAGAATTTCCCCATACGAAGCCCATTTGTCGAAGCTCGGAAAAGAGGTGGCGTCTTTAGGCTTCTCCCTTGACCAAGCCCAAGCTGAGCTTCATTATGTCAAGCTCGAATGGGACTGTCTACGGGAAAAGTGGAAGTTGATAGAGATTACCACTCGAGTGATGTTATCCGAGCCACCCCAAGAGTCTGTCACCATCGCACACCTTACCCTTAGGTCTTATGTAGCTATTTTAAGGGGTTATGTAACAAATAAGTAGTACTATGTTCATGTGCATTATTTTTATATAATAATGAATATAATTTCTAGTCATTTTTGATACATTGTAAATATTTTTTAAAGTACAAATGGCGTTTTTGGTTATTATTTAATTAATAATTATATTTTATTAAATTAAAGGATTTTTTGAATTAAATAATATTTTAATAAAATATTATTATTAATATTAAATTAATTTTTATTAAATATAAATGACCTTATAATTTTATGAATGAAATTAAATTTTTTATTAAGGTTTGAAATCCATTTCTTTCAAAACCTGTGAATTTTTTATAAATGTCGGTTTTTATTTTAAAAGTGAAAATTCACATATTTATAAAATTATTTAGATAAAATAAACATTATTTTTGGAATCAGGACGTTGAAATTATCCAACGGTGAATTTTTCATAATTTTTTGAGACAGTCAAATTTTTGGGTAAAAATTAAATACCATTTAAATATATAATGTGTTTTATGACATCATAATGACCCAATGGTGATGTAATAAAATACCATAATCCTTATGTTCGTCCAATATGTGTTTTATCATTAAAATAATGTGATTTTGGGTTTGTTTGACTTACTTTTCAAAGCATTAATGGAGCCCTCAAGACTTATTTAACACTTTGCCTTTTTAAATTAATTTCCATGGGAGTGTGACTCACCTCCACATAAGCAACCCTAATTTTTTAATAAGTTCGGACCTTGTCCTTGTAAAATACTATTTTACTCTTTCCTTTTCCAGAAACCATGGGCAATTACCATGGGATGGTTTGTGGTTTGGATTATTTTAATATAAGGGGTCCCAAACCTAAATAATAAAGAATTCTCTCACCTTTCCTATATAAACCCACCCAAGCTCCCACTTCCTCTTCACTAAAAGCCCTTTTATTTCGTCCAACCTCTGCCCTACTCTCTATATAATCCTCTCAAGGTGCCCCAAGCTCCCAAGAAGCCTCTCACAAGCCCCTCTCTATCCTTTGGAAGCACACTTCCAAGTAAGGATTTTTTCTTCTTTTCTCATTTTTTTCAATTTTCTTTAAGTTGTATTTCCCTTTTAATTTCAATTATGAATGTTGGGGTATTGTTTCTCACCTCCCCCATACTGCCCTCTTATTGTTTTAATGATGGGAGACCCCTTTCTCTCTCATTAAATGCCTCCCATGTACACCCGTTACTATGCCGAAATTCCGAAAGGAACTTTTCTATCCTCTTTTATATTCAAGCAATACTTTTGTATCATGAATCTAAATTCCATTACAATTGTTGGGACATGTATCTATATGACCTCCTTAATGTCCATTACATGTAAATATGATGAGGAACCCCTTTCTCTCTCATCAACTTTTTTTATGAATTCTTATGTCACGCCGTTACGCTGCCGAAATCGCACCGATTTTCTAAGCCAATGTTGTTGTGTAGTGAATACCATGCCCTTTTCTCCATCAAGGGTATTCACCTTTATGCACATTTACTTATTGATTATAAAGTTTCATGTGTGAATTCCACATTAATTTATCGTGGAATAAATGATTATGTTTTATGAATCCATGTTTTATGATCCATGTGGCACACTTATGCATGAAATGAAATGTTTAAGAAGGGTGTGCCCTTATAGCGCTCCAATGAATTGGGTAAAGTATAGTATCATGATACGTCAAGTGCAATGAGTGTTGACTCATGCTAATTCAAGTGAAACGAGGGTTTACTCGTGCTTCAAGTGCAATGAGGGTTTACTCATGCTTCATGTGCAATGAGCCTTGGCTCATGCTAATTCAATGTTAAGTGTTGTTGCCACATTTCCGTGTTATGATTACCATGCTTTATCATGACTTTATGTTCATGTTTATTTTATGCTCTATTGATATGCCTATTTCCTAACATGTATTTTACTCCTCATGTTATTCCATGTGTACTCCCTTACTGGGCTTTACAGCTCACCCTTTTCTTATGCATGTCCTCAGGTTATCCCATGCAATGCTAAGTATGAAGGAATGTAGTGGTCATGTAAAGGAAGTTTTCAATAAAAATGTTGTATTTCAAGTTTAAAGTTTTTATGTAATGATAATAAGCCCCAAAGACACTAAACCTTTCGATCTTCTTTGTTGTATCAAGTGAAGTTTTATGTAATAAAGCATGTTTAAGTTGTAATAAAAAGCAGGGTTGTCATAGTTGGTATCAGAGGATAGGTTTAGTTATTTTTGGGATTAGGAAACCCTAGTAAAGCCTTAGATACAAGAATAAGTATATCAAAAACATCCCTATGTTTTGGTAAGTATTGAGTAAGTGGTTTATCAATCAAATACATCTCTTTCTGGATACGAGCAGGTAGTGGCGGATCTGGCACATATGTATCCTAGGGGTAAAACCCGAAAACACCGCTTTGAGCTAGACTTGAACGGGAACTGGTGCATGACAACGGGCCTTTCTGCACTATTGGTTACGACACTCCCGGGGGATATGTTTTGATAAATTCACAAGCTTAGTATGAACCCTTATTAAGGGAAAAATGCCCCTAAGAATATATGTTAGAAGGTAGATCATGAAAAGCCTGGATTGAATCCTATAGACTCATGAGTTAAAGAGATTAAAGTGTATTTATAAGTCATCAAATTTTGTCTTTGGATTACCCTTTATGTGTTACCCCTAACTTTCCTTTTATTCCAGCCAATGGCCGGTAATAGGATAACTCGGGCTAAAAACCGTTGTGAAGATCAATGTGATGATTGTACTAATGAGATGCCCAATCCAATGGGAGCGGGAATCGCGAACTTTGTCACGCTTCTCTCTCAGCTAACTCAAGTTTTTAATAGAAACACGAGTCAAGAGGAATGTTCAACCCCCCCTAAGAAAGAACAAGTCTCTATTGAAATCTTCATGAGACAAAGTCCTCCTACTTTTAGTGGATTATCTGATCCCATGATCGCTGAGCAATGGATCAACTCCATTGAAAAGATATTCTCCATCCTCCAATGTTCTGAACAAGAGAAGGTTCTCCTGGCCGCTTATCATATGGAGGGTGAAGCTGATCAATGGTGGACGTTGATAAAAAATATGAAGCTTGAGGAGGAGATCGAGGCTTTGGAATGGAAGGAATTCCAGAAGATGTTTTTCGATAAATATTTTCCGCGCACCCTCTGTCTTAAGATGGAAAGGGACTTCCTTTCCCTCAAGCAAAAAGATGAAGAATCTGTGGGAGCGTACGAGGCAAACTTCACAAGGATTACACGATACGCTTCCGGATTTGTCGTTACCCCCGAATGCAAGGTTGACCGCTTCTTTGGTGGGCTGAAGCCTAGCTTGCAGAAAGCATTAGAGATCCGTGACTTCAACAGCTATGAGGAAATTGTCCGATGTGCCCTCAAGGTTGAAATGGAGATCGGAGAATCACAGGGGTATCATGGGGACAAGAATAGTAAGGTGGACTTCAATGCTGGTGGGCCGATGGATAAATCCAACGACGCTAAGAAGTTCTAGCACCCCACTTGCCAAAAGTGCGGAAAGAAGAACCCTAGAAATTGCCTTAGGGGGACGAGAAAATGCTTCAAGTGTGGAAGGGAAGGGCACCTAGCTATTAACTATCAGCAAGAAGGACCCGCAGCTGCGACAGAGGAGAGGAACGCTCCGTTCGAACCTCAACGCGTTGTTCAATGCTACAAATGCAAAGAATCGGGTCATTTTGCAAATTAGTGCCCTAATCCAAGGGTTTTCGGAGGCAAACAACAACCTCCAAGACAACAAGGAAGAGATTTTGCCATCACTTCTGCCGAAGTGAACCCCGACAACGAAGTGGTGACAGGTACGCTAGTTATTCATTCAAGAATAGCGAACGTACTTTTTGATTCAGGTTCTACGCATTCTTTTATATCTCAAAAGTTTAGTAGAATAATCCCAGCACCACCACAAATCATGGAAGTAAAGATGTCGGTGAGTACGACAAATGGGGAAATCATTGCATCCCATGAGTATAAGTCCTCCCCTGTTATAATCTGTGGATTGAATTTCCCGACAAACCTCATCATACTCCCTCTGGTGGAATTTGATGCAATTCTTGGCATGGATTGGCTTTCCTTATATAAATCCAACATAAATTGTTGGGAGAGGGAAATCACACTCCATATGGAGAATCGACCCCCGATTCTTTACAAGTGTCAGGAGGAAGATGAATCTCCTTTATCTCCATCATCTCAAGCATGGATATTACTGACTTATGAGCATGCATATCTGGCACAGATGATTGAGTCCAAGGAAGAAACCACCCTTGAAGAAATGCCTATTGTGAGGTAATTCGCTGAAGTGTTTCCCGAGGAACTTCCTGGTCTTCCTCCAAGAAGAGATGTTGAGTTCTCAATTGAACTTATACCTGGGGTGCTACCAATATCCAAGACTCCATATAGAATGGCTGTTGTTGAGCTTGAAGAGCTGAAGAAACAACTAAAAGAGAACCTGGATAAAGGGTTTATACGCCCAAGTGCATCACCATGGGGTGCACCAGGCCTCTTCGTCAAGAAGAAGGATGGGTCAATGCGGCTTTGCATCGATTATCATGAACTTCACAAAATCACGATAAAGAACAAGTATCCTCTCCCAAGAATCGATGATTTTTTTGATTAGCTGCGTGGAGAACAATACTTCTCCAAGGTGGACTTGCGGTCGGGATATTATCAAGTAAGGGTGAAGAAGGAAGATATCCCCAAGACTGCTTTTCGTACAAGGTACGGGCACTATGAATTCATAGTAATGCCTTTCGGACTCACCAATGCTCCAACAATATTCATGGAATTGATGAATAGAGTCTTTAGAGATTAACTTGAAAAATTTGTGGTAGTCTTTATAGACGATATTCTAATGTACTCCAAAACCAAGGAGGACCATGAGGAGCATTTAAAAACTGTACTAGAGACTTTGCGCAAGGAGAATCTCTATGAAAAGTACAACAAGTGTGAGTTTTGGTTGAAGGAAGTCTCATTCTTGGGCCATATCATCACAAGAAATGGGATATCTGTGGACCCCTCCAAAACAGATGCAATTGAGGGATTGCCGAGGCCAACATCGGTAACTAATATCTGTAGCTTCTTGGGGTTAGCTGGATATTATCGACGATTTGTGAGAAATTTCTCACGATTGTCCAACCCTCTTACCAAGATAACTTTAAAGGGAGTAAAGTTTTCTTGGAGTGATGAATGCGAAGAAAGCTTCAAGGAGTTGAAAAGGAGGCTTATCACTGCACCCGTGCTCACTTTACCCACAAGTGGGGAGCTTTTTGTGGTATTCAGTGATGCTTCGAAAAAGGGCTTAGGATGTGTGCTAATGCAGAATGATAAAGTGATATCCTATGCCTCAAGGTAGTTGAAAATCCATGAGCAAAACTATACAATGCATGATCTAGAGTTGGCGGCTGTGATCTTTTCCTTGAAAATCTGGCGGCATTATCTCTATGGAGAGAAATGTGAGATATATACTGACCACAAGAGTCTTAAATATATATTCACACAGAAAGATCTTAATATGCGCCAGAGAAGATGGATATAGCTCATCAAGGATTATGACTGTTCAATACATTACCACCCTGGGAAGGCGAACAAGGTGACAGATGCCCTAAGTAGAAAGGATCCAGCGATTCTATCAATGATGAGAATTGAGAAGGATCCAATCTTCTTAGACTTGATAAAGATAGACGTGGGAATCATAAAGAAGGGAACATCATCAATCCTTTCACAAATGATTGCTCAACCATCTCTTTTGGAAAGGTTAAAGGATGCTCAAAAGGATGATGTGGGAATTCAAGAAAAAGTGGAAGCTATCAAAAAGGGGAAATCCTCGGAGTTTAATGTTAATGAAGAAGGAACTGTGCGGTTTGGGAAAAGACTATGTGTTCCATCAAGTCTGGAGCTGAAGAAGGAACTTTTGGATGATGCACATAGTTCAAATTTCTCTATTCACCTAGGGAGCACAAAGATGTATCGAGATCTCCGAGAAAAATTTTGGTGGGATAATATGAAGAAGGAGATCGCTGAATATACATCAAAGTGTCTGGTGTGTCAGCAAGTGAAGGCAGAGAGGCAAAAGTCTAAGGGGATGATGCAACCATTGCCCATACTAGAATGGAAATGGGAGAACATCACCATGGACTTTGTCACCGGACTTCCAAGGACATGGAAAGGCAACAATGCAATCTAGGTTGTTGTGGATCGTCTTACGAAGACTGCACACTTCATTTCCATTCGAGAGGATTTCTATTTGGATCAACTGGCACGGATATATATCAGGGATGTGGTACGGTTGCATGGAGTACCACTATCTATTATGTCTGACCGAGATCCAAGATTCACCTCTAAGTTTTGGAAGAGTCTACAACATGCTCTGAATACTGAACTGAACTTCAGTACGGCCTATCATCCTCAAACTGATGGCCAATCTGAGCGGACTATCCAAACACTTGAGGACATGTTAAGAGTATGCTCAATGGACTTTAAAGGAGGATGGGATCAACATCTTCCTCTGGTTGAGTTCTCTTATAATAATAGTTTCCACTCGAGCATCCAAATGGCACCATATGAATCCCTGTATGGGAAAAGGTGTAGAACACTGGAATATTGGGATGAGGTCGGTGAACGTAAGCTACTTGGACCAGAAATGGTCGAAGAAATGGTGGAGAAGGTGAAAACCATTCAGCAGCATATCAAGGCAGCCCAAAGTCAACAGAAGAGTTATGCAGATAATCGTCGACGAGACCTTGAGTTTAAATTTGGAGACATGGTGTTTTTACGCATATCTCCGTGGAAGAAGGTTATGAGGTTTGGAAAGAAAGGGAAGTTAAGTCCAAGGTACATCGGCCCCTTCGAGATTCTTGATCGTGTTGGGGCTGTGGCCTATCGACTAGCACTTCCACCTACTATGGCCAAGGTTCATGATGTCTTTCATGTATCCCTCTTAAGAAGTACATACCGGACCCTTCACATGTACTCTCTTCCGAGGTGGTACAATTGGAAGATGATCTTTCTTATGAGGAGAAACCAGTGAAGATCTTAGATCGTAGAGAAAAAGTTCTACGAAATAAGACAATGCCCCTCATCAAGGTGTTGTGGAGAAACCACAAGTTTGAAGAAGCAACTTGGGAGTCAGAGGATATGATGAAGCTGAGTTACCCACATTTGTTTTAGTGTGGGAAAAGGAAAATTTCGAGGGCGAAATTTCTTAAGGAGGGAATATTGTAACGACCCAAAGTTTCATTAATGGAAAATCCCTCTTGATCCAGTTAAATGTTTCTTTATGAAAAATGTTTTTATAAGATGTCAACTTCTTTAGTTTTATGTTAAGATTTGTGACCGTTACTTTTATAGCCGTTGAACAGTGATCACTTGAGTAGTATAAATATATGGCTTTAACGAACCCAATTTTACTCAGACAAAGGAAGCGATGGCCTCATCCAGTAGAATTGCCCCATACGAAGCCCATTTGTCGGAGCTCGGAAAAGAGGTTGCGTCTTTGGGCTTCGCCCTTGACCAAGCCCAAGATGAGCTTCATTATGTCAAGCTCGAATGGGACCATCTACGGGAAAAGTGGAAGTTGATAGAGATTACCACTCGAGCGATGTTATCCGAGCCGCCCCAAGAGTCTGTCACCATCGCACACCTTACCCGTAGGTCTTATGCAACTATTTTAAGGGTTTATGTAACAAATAAGTAGTACTATGTTCATGTGAATTATTTTTATATAATAACGAATATAATTTCTAGTCATTTTTGATACATTGTAAATAGTTTTTAAAGTACAAATGGTGTTTTTGGTTATTATTTAATTAAGAATTATATTTTATTAAATTAAGGGATTTTTTTAATTAAATAATATTTCAATAAAATATTATTATTAATATTAAATTAATTTTTATTAAATATAAATGACCTTATAATTTTATGAATGCAATTAAAATTTTTATTAAGGTTTGAAATCCATTTCTGTCAAAACCTGTGAATTTTTTATAAATGTCGGTTTTTATTTTAAAAGTGATAATTCACATATTTAGAAAATTATTTAGATAAAATAAATATTATTTTTGGAATCAGGACGTCGAAATTATCCAACGGTGAATTTTTCATAATTTTTTGAGACAGTCAAATTTTTGGGTAAAAATTAAATACCATTTAAATATATAATGTGTTTTATGACATCATAATGACCCAATGGTGATGTAATAAAATACCATAATCCTTATGTTCGGACAATATGTGTTTTATCATTAAAATAATGTGATTTTGGGTTTGTGTGACTTACTTTTCAAAGCATTAATGGAGCCCTCAAGACTTATTCAACACTTTGCCTTTTTAAATTAATTTCCATGGGAGTGTGACTCACCTCCACATAATCAACCCTAATTTTTTAATTAGTTCAGACCTTGGCCTTGTAAAATATTATTTTCCTCTTTCCTTTTCCAGAAACCATGGGCAAATACCATGGTATGGTTTGTGGTTTGGATTATTTTAATATAAGGGGTCCCAAACCTAAATAATAAAGAATTCTCTCACCTTTCCTATATAAACCCACCCAAGCTCCCACTTTCTCCTCACTCAAAGCCCTTGGAGTTCGTCCAACCTCTACCCTACTGTCTCTAGAATCCTCTCAAGGTGCCCCAAGCTCCCAAGAAGCCTCTCACAAGCCTCTCTCTAGCCTTTGGAAGCACACTTCCAAGTAAGGGTTTTTTCTTCTTTTCTCATTTTTGTCAATTTTCTTTAAGTTGTATTGCCCTTTTAATTTCAATTATGAATGTTGGGGTATAGTTTCGCACCTCCCCCATACTGCCCTCTAAGTTTTTGAATGATGGGAGACCCCTTTCTCTCTCATTAAATTCCTCCCATGTACACCCGTTACTATGCCGAAATTCCGAAAGGAACTTTTCTCTCCTCTTTTATATTCAAGCAATACTTTTGTATCATGAATCTAAATTCCATTAAAATTGTTGGGACATGTATCTATATGACCTTATTAATTTCCATTACATGTAAATATGATGAGGAACCCCTTTCTCTCTCATCAACTTTTTTTTTATGAATTCTTATGTCACGCCGTTACGCTGCCGAAATCGCACTGATTTTCTAATCCAATGTCGTTGTGTAGTGAATACCATGCCCTTTTCTCCATCAAAGGTATTCACCTTTATGCACATTCACTTATTGATTGTAAAGTTTCATGTGTGAATTCCACATTAATTTATCATGGAATAAATGATTATGTTTTATGAATCCATGTTTTATGATCCATGTGGCACACTTATGCATGAAATGAAATGTTTAAGAAGGGTGCGCCCTTATAGCGCTCCAATGCATTGGGTAAAGTATAGTATCATGATACGTCAAGTGCAATGAGTGTTGACTCATGCTAATTCAAGTGAAACGAGGGTTTACTCGTGCTTCAAGTGCAATGAGGGTTTACTCATGCTCCATGTGCAATGAGCCTTGGCTCATGCTAATTCAATGTTAAGTGTTGTTTCCACATTTCCATGTTATGATTACCATGCTTTATCATGACTTTATGTTCATGTTTATTTTATGCTCTATTGATATTCCTATTTCCTAACATGTATTGTACTCCTCATGTTATTCCATGTGTACTCCCTTACTGGGCTTTACAACTCACCCTTTTCTTATGCATGTCCTCAGGTTATCCCATGCAATGCTAAGCACGAAGGAATATAGTGGTCATGTAAAGGAAGTTTTCAATAAAGATGTTGTATTTCAAGTTTAAAGTTTTTATGTAATGATCCTAATCCCCAAAGACACTAAACCTTTCGATCTTATTTGTTGTATCAAGTGAAGTTTTATGTAATAAATCATGTTTAAGTTGTAATAAAAAGCAGGGTTGTCATACGGGCCTTGTTCGTGTCATCCCACACCCTCTATGTTAGAGGTGTATAATCAAAGGGAGGTTTGGTATTTCAACACATGAATCTACCCCACCATTCAAGTTCTCAAATTCAACAACCCTCCCACAAGAACACATGATCTGAGAAACAACCTATTTGGGGGTTGGTCTGTATTTGTTGTTTTAGAATGAAGAATGGGGAAAGAATAACAATCATAAAGAAAGCATAACCCCTACTTGGATTGTTGGATATGCTATTGATGATGGATGAAATCCTCATCGTTGTCGTCAATCCGTGAATCGTTAGTGTTCGTCGCTGCATTCCACATTCTTAGTTGGAGAATAATTCCATCGTAGGTTTTTCATAGAATCCCTAGGGTTTAATTCTCAACTCTCCAACATTTTAGTTTAATAAAAAGAAACACATTTCATAATTTCTATTATGTTGCGACATTGCGTTGGTACACTATTTCATTTATGAAACAGCGTAGCAGTTATGCTTGCACAATGAACCATTAATGATCCTCATTTAATGTGCCTCATTGTTGCCTCATCGCCGCACTGCAGTGCCGCCATCCCCTGCTCAACGGTGCTAAAGAAAATAAAATAACCTTTTCTAAGTTATTTTATTATTTTATGAAAATTCCAAAAATTAAATTTTCCGTCCAACCCTTACCAGTCAAAGTGAAGTCCTTTCTAGGAAAATCCTAGCGTTCTGAGTTTAACGATGCCCTCAGATTTTCAATCCAAACACCGATTCAAATTTTAAGAAAACCGACTCTCACGTTTACTTAAGTGAACTAAATAAAAGTTCAAAATTACATTCTGAGCATCTCGGGCCTCGAAATAACATGCCATCTCAGCGCCTAGTCTCGAAATAATTACATATAATTAAAAAAAATTACACTGAAATTACGAGACATTACATTCTCCCCACCTTATGGATTTACATCCCCAAAATATAAAGTAAAGTCTAATAAAACAAATGGGGGTACTGAGCATGAATATGAGCCTCCCTCTCCCATGTTCTCTCCTAAAGGTTCCCGTGCTGCCACTGAACGTACACCAGAGGAATCGACTGTCCATGAAGGACCCACTCCTGTTGATCCTCTATCTTCATCAAAAACTCCGCAAACATCGCCCCATCACCAATGTCCAACACGCCCCAGTAGATGACATGTGATGAATCATGCATGTACCTTCTCATCTATGACATGTGAAAAACATCATGCACCAAGTGAATCTGTGGGGTAAGAGCTAGGCGGTACGCCACCTCGCCAAATATGCTGAGAATCTAGAATGGTTTGATGAATGTTAGAGATAACTTACTGCCCTGTCCAAATCTCTGCAATCCCTATTGGGGTGAGACCCAAAGGAAAACATGGTCTCACTCCTAAAACTTCAAGGGCCTCCATCTCCTATCAGTATATGATTTCTTCCTGCTCTGTGTAGTCCTCATCTACTCCTGGATGGTATGCACATTCTCAGTGGTATCCTGTACCAACTCTAGACCCACGAGTGTTGACTCCCCTAGGTCTGTCCAGCATAGAGGTGATCTGCATGGCTACCCGTACAAGGCCTCAAATGGCGCCATTCCAATGGTGGAGTGATAAATTTTGTTGTATGAAAACTCTACCAGTGGCAGGTGTTCCTCCCAACTATGACCAAAATCAAGGACTCAAGCATGAAGCATATCTTCTAGGGTCTGTATAGTCCAATCCATCTGACCATCTGTCTGAGGGTAAAAGATGGTGCTCAAGCGCATCTGAGTCCCAAACACCTCCTACAATACCTTCCATAACCGGGATGTAAAAACGAGCATCAGGGTTTGAGAAAATCATCAAAGGCACCCCATGAATCTGCAGTATCTCCTGGATATAGAGGCGTCTTAATCCCTCTACCGATCCCTGCTCCCAGATGGGTAGGAAGTGGGCCGACTTGGTGAGTCGGTCAACGATCACCCAGATAGAATCGTGGCCCCTGAACGTGCGTGGTAACCCCATCATGAAGTCCATGGAGATACCATCCTACTTCTATTCTGGTAAGTCAAGTGGTTGTGCCAAGAACACTAGTACCTGATGCTCTTCCTTCACTTGCTGACAAGTGAGGCATCGTGAAAAAAACTCTGCCACCACTTTCTTCATCCCTGGATACCGGTACTAATGTTGGAGGTCCTGGTACATCTTCACCACACTAGGATATACTACCAAAGGGGATGTATGGAAATCCATCAACACCTCCTCCTACAACATCACTGGTACCATGGTGTGTCCTCTGAAAAGGATGATGTGCTCCTCACCTAACAAAAATCCATCAAGATTCTGTCCTGAGGATATCTGAGCATGTCGGGCCTCATAGTCAACATCCACAAGCTATGCCTACCTAACTTGATGAATGAGTGGGGGAGTAAAAATCATATACTTGAGGTAAGATGATTCATCTTAATCCACAAAGGATATTTTCATCATAGCTAGCTGCTCCGTCACCTCACTCAAGAGCTGTAAACCAGATCTCCTGCTGAGTGCGTCTGCCACCATTTTCCCTTTCCCAGGAGTGTAGACTATCTCCAAATCATAGTCTTGAAGAACTCCAGCCATCACCACTGTCTCAAGTTCATGTAATTATGTGATAATATATACCGAGACTCTCGTGGTTGGAGTAGATGGTAAAATGTTCACCCATAAAGTAGTACCACCACATCTTTAAAAAAAATACCACCATTGTTAACTCCATGTCATGGGTTGCGTAGTTCTTCTCATGTTGCCTCAACTTCCATGAGCCGTAGTCGATTAGTTCTCACTCCTACATCAGGAAACAACCTAGTCTGGTCCCTAATGCATTACAGAAGACTACATACCCAACTCCCTCTTCTGGTAGTCTCAAGATGGGGGCACTCGTCAGTCTCCGCCTCAGCTCCTGGAAACTATGATGGCACATCTACATCCATACGAAGGGCTGCACCTTCTTTATCAAAGATGAAAAGGGAGATTCTACACTAGAAAAGTCAGGTACGGACCTCTGGTAGTACCCAACTAACCTTAGGAAACTCCATACCTCAGTCACGCTCCTAGGTGGCTATAAAGAAAGAAACGCCTCTATCTTCGCCTGATCCACCACAACTCTAGCATTTGAGATGACATGTCCAAGAAATTGGACCTCCCGAATCCAGAACTGTCACTTCGAGAGCTTACCATAAAGCTGGTGCTCTTGGTGTGTATCCAGGACTATCCGCAGGTGTGTAGTGTGCTCCTCCTCTGACTCTGAGTATAACAAGATGTCATCAATGAAGAATACCACAAAACGATTGAGATAAAGATGAAAGATCTTGTTCATGAGTCCCATGAACACCACTGGGGAATTGGTCATGCCGAAAGGTATCACCAAAAACTCATAGTGTCCATAACGGCATCTAAAGGATATCTTTGGTACATCTTCACCCCATACTCGAAGCTGATGATAGCCTGATCTGAGGTCGATCTTTGTGAACCAACTCTATCCCTTCAGCTGGTTGAAGAGGTCATTAGTCCCTGGCAGTGGATTCTTGTTCTTCTAGGTCACCTGGTTCAGGCTCTGGAAGTCCATTCATAGACTCAATCTCCAATCTTCCTTCTTGGAAAACAATACTGGGGCTGCCCATGGTGAATCACTGGGTATCACAAAGCCCTTATCGTGCAAGTCCTCAAGTTGTACCCTCAATTCACGAAACTCTACGAGAGCCATCCGATATCCTGGTGTGGATATCGATGTCGTCCCCGGGTATAGATTGATGCAGAAGTCTATCTCCTTACAAGGAGGTAGTCTTGGAACATCCTTAGGAAAGACATCCTCATACTCGTCCACCACTACATGAAAGCTTGGACTCCTCTCATCCACCACACCGAGGATGAGGCTAGCTAACTGGTGAGTGATCAACTACACCCTCCTTTGAGAAAGTCCATCCTATGATGAAAAATATCCCTTCTCACCAGTGAAGGAAAACCTGGTACCATCCTCTCGAAAACACCACATTTTGAACCTAAAATAGTCGATTTGAGCATGGACTGTAAATAAACATTCCATACCCAAGATGACGTAGTAAGGACCCGATGTTGCTACTAGGAGATCCCAATCGAAGCTCCCGCCTCCTATAGTAATCTCACACTGTCGACACCAGTGTGAAATCAACGAATCCCCTCTTGTAGGAGTCTCTAATCGTAAGGATTGAGCCAACGACTCCTCCAGAATCTCCAAGTCTCGAATGAGGTCCATAAAAAGGAAAGAGTGACTAGCACTTGTGTCTATAAAAAATACAGATAAGGTGGAGAAGACACTAATCATACCCCTAATCATCTCTAGAGTGTTGTGGTCATAGGCCTCCACTGCATGAAGCTGAGCTTGCCCTTGTCCATCGGCTCCCTGAGCCTGTGGTGGACCACTTGAGGGTTGTGTAGGTAGTACCTCGAACCGTCGTCCACTAATTGCTGTTCAGATTTCTCCCCTTCCATGTTCTCCACTCTAAGAACCTCCTTGTTAGAACCTATGACTCTACCTTGGTGGTTCTTCAACCATCTTCTGATCATCTATGTGGCGAGTCAAGAAGTCACAAGCCATGCGTCCCTACCCGCTGTAGGAGTAAAAAAAATCTAGCCCTCAGTTGACCTCCTCTGCCTTGCGAGCTCCGCACCCCTGAACCTACATGATAGGGTCATCATATAGAAGTTCTGGCCTGTTTGGGCCTCTATGTAATCTACCTAATGCTTGCTGCAGCTAACTCAACCACCCTTTGTCTGGTGGTGTCTCTCACTGTCAGTGCTTTCTCATCTAGGAAGCTCTCCACTAGTAGAGCTCGCTCTAGCACCCCATCCTGATTCGGGATGCTGAGTGAAATCATCAATGCCCTAATCTCCCATTGAAGTCCCTACTTAAAGGTTCAGGCCCTAAATAAAGGGTCCTGTACCATGTTGGTGGAGTAGCGGGAGAGTTCAGTAAACCTCGCTGAGTACTGGGCCACAGTTAGGCTGCCCTGCTATAGGTGCAGTAGCTCCTGAATATGCACTAAGCGTAGTGTCACTAGTACGAACTCTTCTCTGAAGAGGATCTAAAAGTCCAACCAGGAAAGGGTCACCTCCTCATGTGTTTGGAGCATCAATATCCACCATCTCCCTGACATTCCCTGAAAAAGGCTAGTATCTAGGACCACCATCTGGTCTGTAGGTGTCTCTACCAGGCGAAAAACCTATGTAACTGCCTCCAGCCAATCCTTAGATACCTGAGGATCTTTCTTGCCTCAAAACCTCGGAGGCCTTTGTCACTAGAACTCATGCAGTGCGCTCAGTTAGCATACACTGTCCATTGGTGGGGCTGGTAGCAACTACTGCTCTACGGGTGGTGGTGCTGCTGGTACACCACCTGAAGGTGCTATCACTGTAAGTTGTCCCTATATCAACACCTCATCACTCGGTGGGCCATCATCGTGATCCCTCACTAGAATCATAGCTAGCTATCTTCGTGGAGGAATCCTACAGGGAAACAGATGTGCCACAGTCAATAAGTTATACCTGGTTAGCTAACTCAAAAGTGGTCAAGAGAAAAATATTTCCAAAACACATTTAACCAGTGTTTTTGTGTACTGAGTTAGAAAACAGAATTCAGGGTCTTGGTGTATGGATACATTGGCCGCTACACCAACACTGGAATCCTCAGATATAAATCCTAACTCAAGACACTTTACACTATTTCCCCCATCGAAAATACAGAATCTTAGTTCTTATAGTAGAACTGACCGCCCTATGATACCACTTTTTCATGACCCACCCCCTAGGGCTCGTGCCGTGACTACCCCAAGCCCACCTTCCATAGGCCAGGGGCTGGTGACTAGAACTAGAAAGGCATATTCCAAAAAGGGAAGGAATTGCCTTTAAACCTGTACACACATGGACAGAACATACTGCACAAAGAAAACCACAAAGGAAATAAATTAGTACAACCACCACAAAGTACCACCACCGAGAGTATAATGTGTAAACTAAAAGTAAAGGGTCCAGAATACAAGACCAACTGAAAGGAAAGTAAAAGAAAAGAAGTAAAAGCTTTGGAGGTCATCCTCCAAGGATCCTACCTAAAGGGTAGGTATAGATCACTGTTGGATGTCACTGCATCACACCACGTCTATTGATCTACCTCTAAGCACCATCTAGCTCTGGCTCCCCAAAGTCCCAGTCAAAGAAGTCCATTGTCTGCACAAGTCACAACAGGTGCGGGTGAAGCCCATGTAGGGGTGAGTATAAAAATACTTAGTAGGGAACCCAAGACCAACTTAGGTCTCATAGAAATCCACAAAGGAAGAATACCAAAAATCAAGATCTCAAAGTAAACTACAAAGCAAAAGACACAGATCACACTAGGTATAACTTAACTAAAAAAGTAAAGATTATTAGTCATAAAGAAATATCATCTTATTCTGTTGAGAGGCACTGTTACTGATCCACGAAGGGTCGCTCTGCTACTAATCATCAAAGGGTCACTCTACTGCTGATCCATGAAGGGTTTCTCCCATGCTGATCCATGAAGGGTCATTCTCATGCTGTTCCATGATGGGTCGCTCTGTTTCTGATCAACGATAGGTCGCTCTACGACTGGTCCACGTCATATTTCACAACTTCTGATCCATGAAGGGCCACTTTCATACTGATCTATGAAGTTTCTATTTGGTACTGATCCACAAAGGGTCTCTCTACTACTGACCCACATAGGGTCGCTCCCATTCTTCACGTTACAACCAACCACTAGATTCCCACACTTAGCATGATTGATTCTGGGAGGATCTGATCCTCAAGACATTAGTTATACCTCTACCACCAATAAGTACCACATAGAGTAACCCAATATACCATCTCGTCACAAGGGTCTCAACGCAACAGACGGTGCGTCGAATGGACGCCTGATCTGTAAGATACGATCATTTTTGTAAAAAGGGCCCGATTGGATTCGAGTCTAATCCAACCCATCCATATTCCAACCGCCACAAAAACTTACATATAGTATCTCATAATTACCTCCTTATCTAGAGGGTCCCAATTCCTCAAACAGATCATCAATTAGATGCCCAGTTTGCATGATACAGGCGTTTTAGTAAAATGGGACTGGTTGCGTCCGGGTCCGGTCTGACTCGGTCGGACCGACCCGACCAATCCCGACTTGGGTTGCCACATGAATCTTCTTGTTTACCTGACCCATTGGACCTCACTGGACTTGGACCAGGTTGTCTATGGGTCCAATCCTTTGGGTCACCCAGTGAACCAAATTTATTCGGCCTGATCCGTACTGGCAGGCCAGTCAAATTCTGACCCGGGCCGCTCGACGACCTGATCATCTTTCACCAGCCCAATCCAAATCAGTTGGACCAGCTTGAAAAACAAGTCAGGCCAGTGGCCTGGCCCAATGGGACGACCTGGATAAACTAGGACCGGTTTGGACAGTCTGATGCAGCCCAGACTGGTTCTGTCGGTCTGGTTGGGGGTGCGTGCGGCCAGTCAACTCAGCCACCCCTTTGGTCAAATGTGGCCCACAGATGATTTCCACTCCTCCACACGATGCTAGGTGGCATAATGTCTCCAAAACACCACCGAGACCGATGGACCATGACCTCCTGCTGATCTGCCGCGATGCGCGCCACTTTCTCCTGCTGCCAGCCCATGCCAGTGGCCCTTGCCACACCACCATAGCTTATGCCTGACATGCCGTCATGGCGCACTGCCACCAGCCCGTGGGTGCCTCCGCGGCCCACCGGGTCTGCATAAGTGGTCTGTTCTTCACAATGTCTCCACCTATAGCCTCCATGGGGTGTCAACTTCACTACAAAGGCCTCAAATTCACCTTTCCACCATTTTGAAAGTTTGACCACGAAGAACGCACAAGAACACGCAAGGAGGAGGGACTCAGGCCTTATTCGTGTCAGCATGCGCCTTCCGTGTTAGAGGTGTATAATAAAAGGGAGGTTTAAGATTTCAACACATGAATCTACCCCGCCATTCAAGTTCTAGAATTTAACAAACCCCCTGTAAGAACACACGATCCAAGGATCAACCTCTTTGTGGGTTGATCCACGTTCATTGTTTTAGAATGAAGAACGGGGAAAGAACAACAATCACAAAAAAAGTATAACCCCTACTTGGATTGTTGGATTCTCTTCTAAAGATGGATGAGATATGCATCGTCATCATCAATATTTGAATCGTTGGAACTTTTCGCTGTGTCCATAATTCTTCATTGGAGGGAAATTCCACTGTAGGTTCTTCAGAGAATCCCCAGGGTTTAATTCTCAACTCTCCAATGTGTTAGTTTAAAAAAAAAGAACCACGTCGTAGAGTTTCTGTTATGCTACGATGTTGCTTCGTTACACTGTTTCATTTATGAAATAGCGTAGCGGCTATGCTTGAACAACAAGCCATTAATGATCCTCATTTATTGCGCCTTGTCATCACCACATCCTCACACCACAATGCCACTATCCACCACTCAATAGTGAAAAAGAAAATAACATAACTTTTTCTAATTTATTTTATTATTTTCTAAAAATTCTGAAAATTAACTTTTCTGTCTGAACCTTGCTGGTCGAAGTCAAATCCTTTCTAAGAAAATTTTGGCATTCTGAGTTTAACAGTTCCCACAGATTTTTGATCCAAGTACTGGTTTAAAAGTTTAAAAAATCCACTCACACGTTTACTTAAGTGAACTAAAGAAAAGTTTGAAATTACATTCCGGGCACCCCGAGCCTCGGAATCACGTACTGTCTCAGTTCCTGGTCTTGAAATAATTCTATATATAAAAAAAAATTACACATAAATTCCAGGACATTACAATATTATCCTGTGTGTTTTTTACCACAATTTTCAAAATCTGTAAACTTAATTTTCTTACTATCATAATTTTTTGAAGAATTATTCCCTTTCACCTCCCACCTCAACCTACTATTCTGTTTATTTTCAAAGAACACATGATCATTGGAAAACTCCATTTCCACATTCTCCTCACATTGAACAAGTTTTTCATAAATTTTAAATTCACAAGAAGCCAATTACCTTCGATACACTAGCTTTAATCCTGAGTAAAAATGATTGATTTTAATATCAAGATCCCAAATGAAATTTGGAGAATACCTTGACAGTTGAGTGATTTTTTCTTTATAAGTATCCACTGAGTTATCCTATTGCATCAATTCCAAGAATTTCTTTTCCATCCTAAGTCAAACTTCCTTAGGAAAACATTTCTCAAGAAACATATTTTTGAATTCATCCCAATAAAGAGAATCAATATCCTCACTATCCCTAATATTCTCAACCATCGATCACCACTGATCTACTTCACCTTGAAAATGGTAAATATAAAGACCAACCTTTTGATTATCTAAATTCCCATTACATTGAAAATATTTTCTAGGGATTTAATCCACCCCTTCAGCTAGCACGGGGTCAGATGTTCCTCTGAATGATGGAGGATGTTTCCCCATGAAATGATCCACTACCGACATGTTCCTATGTGGTTGATCTAGATGATCTCATGCATAGATACCACTACCATTTATCACCTAATTCAACTAATCCATCACTACAACAAACTATTCAGTTTTGATTACGACCATCTGAAGTTGCTGATTTGGAAGGTTGTTTTCCTCAGGATGTCGTCTTAGCACAACTTCACTATTTCCTATGAAAAAACCATTTTGAACAAACATATATTAGATGAAACAACATGGTAATATTCAAATTCTATATCATTTCAATTTGACCATAAAGTAAAAATTATTTATGGACATTCTATTAACAATATCCTAACCCCTAAAGTTATCTAAACTGACCTCTGATACCAAATATAAGTCCCCAACCTTAAAAATTACATAATCTTGAGTTTAGTCAAGAATTTACTTGATTTCACATTGAGGATATTTTCAGGTTTATATTTTTAGATAATTAGGCCATTATTAATACATAACATCCCAAAATCATATAATAGGATACTACCAAAATAATATCCATTTTTTTTTCAAAATATAAAACATTTAAAATAAAACATGATTTATTTTATTGATACACATATTATTGACTTCTTCCTTTCTCTTACCCATCCTTATACCCCATGGAAAACATTTTAAAAACTTTGGATGAGAAAAAAAATCTCATTAAGGGATATAAATTAAGGAATGAAACTGTTAGTCTATAAATATTTTAAGCTCAAGAAAACATTTTCCAAAAATCATACTTTTCACCCATAAAAACATACCTCATGAAATCATAAGATTATTGAAAATAATTCTTATAAATCATAAATCATAAATCATAAAGGTAACTTGTGGAATCCATATCATACTTACATTGTAGATTTCATAGCTACATAGGTAGTAACCTTCATGGTTACATTTGGAATAACCATCATAGTATATTCCCTAAATATCTTAGGAGAAACCTCATAGTTTAACTATGTCTCATTAACCAATACATTGGAGAGATATAATGGGCTCAACCTCCCCCAGTTTATCATAGAATTACCTGTATACATAAACAATTCCCAAGAACCAAAACATAAGCACAACACATAAATCATGCATAAATGAAAAATAACATTTCCAAATTGCAATCACAAGATATCATTTCAATATATTGACATAATCAATCCCTTATAAAAACCATTTTAAATACAAAAATACATGAAAAGGGAATATGTTATTTATTTTCTTTTTAAAAACATTAAGTCTTATAGAGAAATCCAACTATCAAATAATAGTTATGGAGTAAAAGAAGTAATTATCGCCGTATACGTTCAAAAAATATTTCCTTTTTTTATTTTGTATGGAAAGTAAAATAATCCATATAAAAAGATTCCTTTTAAAAAAAAATTGAATTAAATTCAATATATAAATAAAATATTATCTATTCAAAATTTATTTCACACATAATATTTGAACGACGTAATCATGAAGTAGAAATTTAACCCAAATAATGGAAGTTGGGTTAAGAAATTCCCTTACCTCGAGTCTGATTTGTCTCGTATGTTATTTATCTTCCTGAATAATAAAATTAGGTTAATTTATAATTTCTTGAGAAAATTTTTAAATTTTATTATTCATTTTATATAGCTTCTTACAATGTTATATCAATTATATAATTATTTAAGTTCATGTCGGACATTTTGTTGATATTCGGTACTTGAGTCGAAAATGAACTTAGTATGATGTCAACAGTACATGTAGTCATAAGTACATTATCTATAGAATATAAAACATGATATAAATATCTTATATATTTAGTAGATAAGTATTTATAATAATATTTTAATACAAACTAAACACACTCTTCATGGAGACGGTAGGCCGTACATACACATGAACATTATTTTTGTTTTTTTTCCTTTCATATTGAAAGAGAGAAATTAAATGAAATATATATAAATATGTTTACATATATAATATCATTACAATATAATTAATATTTCATTTTTATCAGATATTTTTACTAAGAAAATCCTTAATACATTCCATGTGACGTGTGAATGAATCAAATCATTTTATGGTGGTGGTATTCCACACATCCCCAAACGATGTTATCATACAACAAAAATATGGAAAGAATGAAGGTATATTTAATATAAAATTTCCAGAATATGAAATAGGTTATAATATACATATTTAAATATTATTTAATTTGAAAAATAGGTTTAATACCAGCCATGAAGGTGGCAATGGAAAAGGAACAACAACATTATTCACGGAGGTGATTAACCGACATGACTTGGACAAAAATTTCATTTCTTTGAATAAGAGGATGTGAGAAAAGAAATGGATATGATATATTTCATTAAAAACATAAAAATTAATTATGTAAATTATTATGGAGTTATAATTTATTAATGTATGAAGGAGGTGAGGAGAATGTAGAAAAAGAAAAGAAATTAAGAAAGATACTTTGAGAAGATTACCTCTTGAATATCCCCTCCTCAAAAGACCCTTGAGGACCTTGTATTTGGTCTTTTGGTGAGACCATCAGCACTTGAAAGTTGGGAAAGTGAATAAAAGATGTTTTTTCAGAGATTTTAGGAGCTACAAGGCTTTTTGGGTCAAAATAGGTTGGTGGATAGGTGGTATTTATACTTGAGGATAGGTGGGTTCAAGTGCTTAATTTATTGATTATTTTATATTTAAATATAATTATATAGAGGTGGAATTAAATTCCATGACTTTTTCTTGTAATTAATGATTTATAGTATGATTAGGGTCGAGATACACCTTAAACAACCATTAAATGTTTTATTTTTTAAGTATGTTAAGCTTTTAACTTTTAATTTTAACCCTTGTCAAAATTTCACTTTTACAACAGTAAATAATTTTTTTTACCATGGTAAATTTTTTATACCTAAAAATGAAATTGACCTTAAAACTTAATTTGGAACTTATTATTCCAATTATAGAATCCATTTTACCTAATTAAATTCACATAATTGGAAAAAGTATATTTAAAATTAATTCTACAGACAAAACTAAAAGCTGGTTTTTTTCAAAGTGAAACGTTCAAAAGATTGAAATATTTTTATATATAATTTAAATTTGAAAATGATTCCAATGACCAATATTAAATTAAATTATAAAAAAAATCTAAATATACTTTAAAACCAATTAAAATTATAATCTAAAAATTTAAACAAATTAGATGAAAAAGTAGTTTTGAATTAAAATGCTGTATTTTCACTATTCATTAAAATATGAAAGTTATCAGAAAAATACCAAAAAAATATCCAAACTAAATTTTGATATACTAATTTCAAATATGAAGTTCTTTTAAATATAACATATAAAGGTGTCAAAAACTATATTTAAAATGGGTTCACTATCAAAAGATGGTAAAACTACCTTTTAAAAATATTTGAGCTTTTAGGCCTTAAATTGGATTTATTCTTATTTTAGGCCCATAAAATTTATTGGAAGAAAGTAAAAATAATTAATAAACACGTGTAAACATAATATAGTTTTTTATTTGTATTCTCTCAATTACTACAACTAGGTGATAAATACTATTTAAAATAATAATAATAACAATGTATTATTTTTCAGTATAACTTAGTCTTGTGTGCAACATATGATTTCAGAGAAATCTGTTGTTGCGTGTCGGGTATGCTATCAGACATAACATTCCATTTAAAATAAAATTAGTATATAATTCATAAATATTAATATATATGACAATGTATTATTCTATAATTACCTGGGATGTTACAAATACTCAAACTGAGCATTCATAAAATGATGAAATTAGAGCTATTACTACAAGAGTTACCGCTATACAAAATTGTAAGGAGTCTTATCATAAAATTAATATATCTGGTGAAAATAATAGATTGAAATAATTCAATGTTCTATCCCAATCATCCTCAAAGGATAAGGTAAAATCCACCCGAGATAATAATATATGTGTTAACTCTGGACATGAAAAATGCAGGTTCAAAATCAAAACCTTTACAAAAGTGGATGAAGAGTGGAAATAATGTTCTTACAACCACATCTATAGTGAAGGAAGATAAGTGTAGAAGGAAATATTCTACTAAATAATCTAAGAATAATATTAAAATGAAACAGACACAACAAGCATTTCAATCTAGTTATAATGTTATTCTTAAGAAGAGATCAAGATTTATTGACTATTATTAGCACTGTGAATGATTTAGGCACATGTAATATAATTATCGATTTAATAAGATAATATCTAAAAATAAAAGGAATCCTATATCAAGAGTAGTCTGCCAAATTTTTATCCAAGTATATTTTTAAATATTTAATACTAGAATACAAAACTATTATAACATATGGAACACATGATAAAAAGTTACATAGAAAAAAACTGATAGAAAATAAAAATATATGAAATATGACTCATTAGATGGTGAAATAATAGGATAATAAAATTATAAATTCCAATATTATACTTGCATAAGAATTATGAGTATTTATATGGTATTTCAACTTTCATTTATGATTTTTTAGTGACCATATTATGTTGTAAAAACATGTGTTAATCAATCAATGTTTCATTATTATAATCCAAATAAGAAAAATTTAGAGCATTAATATAGAAATTGATGATATAATATAGTATAAAAACCTATGAAACAATTTAGTAAAAACATATTTTCATATATCAGAAACAATATAAAAATAATATATAATGTAGAAATTTAAGATACAATGGTGTACCCACACATTTTCACTTAAACCAATACATAATTGTAAGGTATAACACAATAAATGCACCTTTTCAAGAAGTAAAAAAACTTTTGAATTAATGCATTAAAAACTTAATATGAATCCATGTTTCTCATCACTCATTTAGAGAATCTTCAATGATTGCTTAACTATCATCATCTTGATTTGCAGCTAAAATCAAGATCTCAACTCCCATATTTCCACATCTAAACAATTTCTTGGAAATTATTATTTTTAATCATAAATTTAAATATTCATTCTAAATATATGAGATACCTAGAGAAAAAAATAATTTGGCTAAATGAAATGAACATTGGGAATTAATTATTATATATAAAAATTGAAAAAATTGCAGATACTTTAAGGATGATAGATCTTTTATAATTTTCATATATTTTAATCTAAACATCAACTAACACTGTCCAAAATATTAAAATATAATCCTCTTAATCAGTAACATATATATTTTATAAATTAAAGGAAATCACTAGGTCTTTGTTCTTTTATACTCTTAATAAGTAAAATTTTCATTTGATAAATAAAAGGAAATTAGCAGGTATGCATGTTGAAGCTTCCAAGGTGCAGCATAAGTAGTGATTTAGTGCTGAAATTTTATTTTTCATCAGTTTAAATGGATAATATTTGAAAAACTTGATGAATGAATTTCTAAAATCTCATAGAGATGATCTTTCACATTTAATTTATAATTAATTTAAATAAATAATTACTTAAAATGTGATAATTATCCTCGATCAATTCAGTTTCCGTTCTTTTCATGTTGTTGCTACAATGAAAAATAAAAGTGAGGATTCCTCTAGTTGTGTCCACATGCGTTCCATGAATCTCTAAACAATGCTCTTGGTATTTCGGGTGCTAGAACAAAGAAACATAGTTATTTGAATTATTCATCATTGATTATGATATGAAAATTATCTTGTTTTCTATTGTTCTTGAGAGGGAGGGAGGAGGATATTCTATCTAGGTTTTGAGAGATTTTTTTGAGTGGTTATCCATTGTTCACAACCAATATCAAAGTCTAAAATTATATATAAAGTGGAATATATACTTCGGGTTAATATTTGATAATTTCATAATGACCCTTTATCAAATATTCAATCTAATTCAATCCCCTTGTCTAATAATAATATTAATAATATTATTTTATCACTTTACATGAACATATTTAAATATAATTTATTAAATAAAAAATAATTATATTTATTTAAAGGATATTAAATATAATATATCATTTTTATTAGGGCCTTTAACTCTGTCAGTTAATCCTCTTCGTAATTTTATCAAACCTCAAATAAGAAAATATTTATTTCAATTAATAAATAAATAATATTCATTCATTAAATAAATAAATATTATATTCACCAAAATAGAAAATAAATTTTTATTTTTAATATTCATATAACTAAATAAATATTTATATATTAATCTATTCAATAAAATGATGAATAAAAAAAATACTTATTTATTAACTTTTGAATAATAAACAAGATATAAAATTCAACTCATATATTCTAAACTTGAATATCTAATGATTGAATTTATATGATAAAAAATTACTATTCTAAAATCTAAGAATAATATTTATTCTTATCATTTAAATTCAATAGATTTTAATGAGAATTTATATACACTTAGTGTGTGGACCTCTTGGCCTCTTTCTCATGGAATTAGGTGAACTAAACTAAAGCCATGATCAAATTATAACACATCAAGATACATATAAAGAAAGAAGTTAATATTTCAATGCAAATAACCTTCCTATGAATGCTACTATGTAATATAATCATTTTTTTTGCAATATCACTTTAATCATGATGCATACTTGTTCCATCACCTTATATTCTTGATTTATCATTTTTTAAATTTTGAAATGAACTTGTTGATGAACTATCATGGCCGTGTATTTAATTTTAAAAAATTATTTCAATAAAAAGGAAATATATATATTCTCCTATTAATTCAGAAGGGAAAATAATTTATAGAATTTTTCAATTAACATCATATCACAAATGATGCACACATTATATTCTACTTCACCATGAGAATATGTCGTTATAAATTTTTTCCATACATAAAATTATTTGATTCATGATATACAATAATAATAACATCATGTTTAAGGATTGATACACATGTATGCATATAAGAATATTCAATGATAGATATAACATGCATAATTTCTATAGGAATGTCTATCCTCATAACCTATCTTCTTGGAGATTACCAAGTGCATACTTCATGAGAAGAATTATCAATTTATTATGTGATCCCAACACTTGATAGTCAAACATCATCCATGTATTATCAAATAGATGCTCTCTAGACTATAAGACACATGTTTTAGAATATTATCATATCATTTTAAGGTTCTCATTTATCATGACCCAACCCACTGAGGCCCTCCTGGCTGGAAGTAATCTAATAATGACACCCAAATCCCACCTATAATAGGCCATATCTTGAATATTATCATTGAGTAATTATATCAAACATATGTGAGGCCTTAGATTAAAGTACTTGTATACACACACACACACACACCTCCATAATCCATTATACTATAGAAAGATAATAAAATCATACTATAAATTCATTCATAACCACTATCCCATACTAGGGTACAATAGTTAGTACAATACAAGTGATAAGGTCCAAATAAAATCCCACCAAAACTTCAAAAGAACCCAACCCACTGAAAACATGGGGGAAAATTCCCAAAAGAAACTTCTAGATCCATTTGAGGCTTGAGTAGTAAAACTAAGCTCCACCTTCTCCTAGACACTCTATGACTCTATTGAAATTCCTATTCGCTACATAATACATGACTCGTGTGGGAAAATCCCATGTAAGGGTGAGTATAAACATACCCAGTAGGACATACCAAAATCACCAAACATAAAGCATTAAAGAGAGTAGTCAGATCATCATCATGAAGGTATAATGATTATAATATGAGACAATAACTATAATAATAAACTATATATGATCAAAGGTAGACACCAAGTCTCAAGGTGAGGTCACGTCCTCACTGCCAGCCTAGGATTCCACTAGAGGCTCATAAGTAACACTCATTCAGGATAACTCACTCCATGAGACTTTCTATCAATGATGCAACTCATTTAATAGGACATACTCATTGAGTATTTCCTTGAATAATCACTAAAGAAACTAAGAGGTATCATCCAAGATACTCACTCAATTATGCTATAACTTTTCGGTAGACAAAAAATGTCGATACATAGATAGAGGATCACACCCAGGGAAAATGGGTGATGCACGAACCTAACTAGAATAATCCACTAGGTAGTGGATAAAATGTTCTAGTATATAGGTCACATGATTCTTGACCCTACCTAAGGAAGAATAAATGATAAAGGATCACACCCCAGGACACATGGAGGGATACCTAACTCTATTTGAGACTAATACCATAGAGGGGATCACATCCTTTGCTGAGGACATGATGCCTTACTGTACCCTCATAGGGATGGACCATGGTAACACACCCAAGATCATACCACATATGGCTTGATAAGATAACAAGATACAACATTCCCTGAATGGTGTACATGGTGTATCCCATGGGGTACACGGTGTGTCTCTCTACGTTTGGAAATGCTTGTTCCCTACCATCTCACACAACGTGCCTTTCTCCAAATACATAGCATGTTCATTTATGATAAATTGAGCGTATAGGTTTCATGTCACTGAACATGTGCTACCTGGTCAATAATATATACTCTATCCCATGCTTGTGTACTATGGCCATGCCCATGTATTATGGAAATGCCTAAGCACACTAGCCATGCCAGAGCCCATGCCCACGCACTTTGTGAAACACATGACATGTGCTCCAATACACATGGCGTGTGGATTCACATGGACACATGGGAATGTAATCCCCACACACATTGATCCATTCACCAAGGTTTAGATGTCATGTGATCCAAAACACACAACCTGTAACACTACAAGGCTTCCTAGGCATGTAATCCTTGTACACACCGAACCAGCTGACTAAGGGTCACACAATATGTAAAAAAATCACACAACATGTGATATTTAACTCAATTAATAAAACCCATCCAATAAATAGAGGAAACTGCATGACATGTATTCCTATATACTACATGGTGTTTAGTTTAGAATTTCACAAAAATTCCATTCCATCACACGGTTTCTCCCATGCCTTTTCCATTTCCTTTGATTTCACCACTAAATGAGCCAAAAATTCCAGATCTAGGTTAGAAACCCTCAATGGATGGTCGTAAGTTAGATTTTAGTAGTTCTTCATCAAAAAACCCATCATTGTTTCCATCCGAATACACAACATTAACCAAACCATGATAGCCCCACTGTCCACACTAACATCAGGTCACCATCGTCATCGGTGGCCATATTATGGAAAACTAATCTGCATGTGGATCATCCTCCATTGAAATGTGTCGCCAAACACAAAATGTCACGAACCAACCCGGGTCGACCCTGAACCGGTCACCCGAGCTGGTCCACAACATGGCCTGAGAGGCGTTCCCAATCCTCTCGGGCTAGCGACAAGAGCCAGGGCATCAACAGAGGTTGTGGGAATGATTTTTCCCAATATAAATAAATAAGGTAGCAAAAATAATACAGAGTAACACAGAAAAAATAAACCAAGTAAAGTGACCGAACGAGAACAAAAGAAAATAGAACTGAACAAACACGACGTCCGAACTAACTCCGTGTGACCCCACGGGTCACTCTCCAAATCAACGGTCAAGCATCGCCCAAGACAAGTGCACTCAAGCTGTAGCTTGCACAAACAATAAAAACAGAGAAGAAATATAGGCGTTATTATTAAAACTTAGTAGGCTAGCCCGATATCTATTCCCAATGCACTACCTTTAAAATAAAAGAAGCACCATTTCAAGTTTGAACTACAATTTATAAAAGTAATGTTTTCTACATTTTACTCAAAAAAAAGTACGAGTCATTTCCCCTATTCATTTCTCAAAAACCCAAGTCATTATTTTAGTGAGAAATTATCATTTTTCAAAGGGGAAGTGATGTTTACATTTTCAATTTTCACAAAAAGTATAAAACACATTTCTTTGAAAACAATTTTCATAAACCACTTTAAAACCACACATAACTGTCTAGTAAAAAAACTACACATGAAAACGCCACATTAGTTACACAGTAAGGGCAATGAAAAGAAAATATATACAAGTACCATATTCATCACAGTAAGTAACTAAAATCCAACAGACATGGGTGAACCTAGGAGATCAAGAATAAACCAGAAGACACCAATACATGATAAATAATCCTCATTTACATGTCACACACGATGAAATAAAAATGCCCAATACGCTCGACCATCCTTTCTCAGGCAGGCCGAGGGAAAATCCCATAGTAATAAACCCAATATATCCACCTACTATGGGCCACTGGTCAGTACCATAACCTACCAGTACAACAATAATTCTTAGAATATTCTCTCAATATGACAGATTCCCATGTCTCAAGTGTTTGGAAAGGGGGTGACCCAACCGATGACAACCGAGCATCCAATCATATATATATATAAATCAGAACAGGCATCACCCCGAGCCACTCCAAGGGACAACCTCTTACCTTTAAACTACTCAAGTACTCAGGAGCCTCTAAGCGCAGCCTCCCAAACAATCAATTGCAACCAAGGCAGGTGAGTTATCCTAGGAGGTTTTTTATCAAAACATTTTAATCATTTTCCATAAAGTGTCAAACAGGAATTAAATACATTTCACAATCACCACTTTAAAAAGAACCAAAACTCTTGTTCAAGCTTCATAAGAAATAATTTATCATTAAAACCAGAACTATAATTGAAATTCTGTGGATTATGTTTAAAATCCAAACTGGTATTCTTTAACTACTGGGTGTCCGTTCATCAAGAAAATATTTCAAGTGTTCTGTATAAAATAAATGGCTCTTTTTACACCAAATAACCATTTAAAAATTAATTTTCTTATATTATCTCACATTTATTAAAATTAATAAAATATTTAATCTGAAAAAATAGTGTGCGTAAACAGCAGGAAATAATTTAACTTAAATTTTAAAAATCATTGCAATGGGAACCTACCTCGACTCGCAGCTCGAACACGATAATGTGACAACGTGACATGCCTCGCACAGGTGCACAAGCACACACAAAACGATGATCGTAGTAATGCGGGGTTACCCCGCTAATGCGCTACAACCGCAAAGATAAATAAAATACATGAACATGGACTTAAAATAATCCATATGAACAAACAACACAAAAGAACAACCTCGACACATTTTCAAAACACAACTCGCCTCATCAGCACCATTTAACAAACCACTTTAAAATTTATAAAACAATTTCCAAATAGTAACCCATGGCTTATGCACCCAAAAACAACTTCAAAACCCTCTTTTATGACCAAACGTACACAACGACGCATTAAAAACACAATTAACCCCACTTGAGAAAATTAATAAACTAACTACATAATTAAATAAACCATTTTCACAACTAACCAAACCAGTAAGAAAATTTATTAAAAAATTTCAAAATGTGTCGTATGACTCAAAATATCAAGAACTCACTGAAAACTTCTTTTATAACTAAACGAACAGTGATGTCACACCAAAACACAACTTAAACCCTTGAACATTTTAATAAACCAATGACATAGTTTATAAAACATTAAAAATGGATCAATGTGGGTTTCCAAAGAACAAAATACTTGTATCACAAAACCACGATGCTAAACACATCAAAACATATTAACTTAATGTAAAACTATATTCACACCAAGAAAACTGACAAATGAACATACTAAATTAAATAAATGGGTGAATTAATTCAATAAACAAGACTTATAGGTAGAATCACCTATCTCAAACGTGGACGGACCTCTTGAAACCGGTGCGGAACCTCGTTCACACCACAACCACACCAATGAAAATCCAAAACACCCTACAGAAAATATAGACACACAAAAATTGTGATTTAATCCACAAATAACAAACCCTTAAACAAAGAGAACACCAAAATAAAAATCCCTTACCACAATATGGGAATGAACGTTGTCGAAGGGAGGAATCGAGCCGGACAGCAGGTGCACTGGTAAGGTCTCGGCCGGAAAAAGGGGCGTGTGTCGGATGGATGGAGGGTAGGCAAAGGGGGGGGGGGTGGAAGTGCCGGTAAGAGGAGGCTAGTTGGATGTACACTGGAAAGATGAGCTCGGATGGGTGGAGGTTGGCCGGAGCAGGCAGGGGGTGTCACCAGATCTGGTGTGGTTGGACATTGCGAGGCCGACGTGAGGGTGAGGTCTGGGCGAGTTGAAGGGAGGCAAGGCAGAAAGGGGGGCGAGGCCGGTTCTGCGGACATGGGAGGAGAGGCGGCTTGGTAGAGGTGTGGCGTGGGTCGGCAGGTGGAGAGTAGACCGTGAGGAGGCGGGGTCTCGGGGTAAGCGCAAACAGCCGGAGAGGCAGGGAGCAAAGGTGAACGGCAAGGCTGGGGGTCAGGTGTAGTGCGGAGCGAGGCTGGCGGGGTGCCACTGGGAGGAGGAGGCGGCTGAATGGGGGAGGCGGCGTAGAGAAGAGGACCAGGTGGGAGGGGGAATGGTGCACGCGGACAGGGAAGGGGAGGGAGGGGGTAGATTAGGGTTTAGATAGATTTTTTTTAAAAAAAATATAACAATAGTTATAATTATAAAACTAATAATAATAATAACAACAATAATATAAAGAATAATAATAATTACAATAATAATAACAATAACATAATAATAATATTATTAACAACCCTTTTTTTAAACACAATCCAATTAATTATCAAATTTTGGAAACCGGGTACCCGTGCGCTCATCGCACGACTTAAAAAAACGTGTACGCAAATTGCGCGCCTCAATAAAGTCCGCTTGGGCACCCGCACAAGCACCTGGGGAAATCGTGTGGCTACCACCTATCATGCGGTGACCGCGCACGGGCTCGAACCCCGCTAAAAATATTAAACGACAAAAATTTTAATCCAGGATCTATCCCGGACCTTGGCACGAGAACTCGGAGCCAAGAATTAAATAAATAAAAATGAAATAAAGGTCGGGGTGTGAAAATTCTCTCCACCACATACACTTTCTTCCCCCAAAAATTCACGAAGCCGTACGTTGGTCAAGAGATAATTCCATGCCCGAACAGAACCCGAAGGACCAAATAAAAATGAGAATCTAAGAATGACCTTACTCTACATAGGACACACCCGACCGATACAAGAGAAAACTGAAGCTTGAGGTTGAGGGGAGAACACGAAGAGGTTCTCCCCACCACAAGAACTCAACTAGGGCATAAATTTAACACCCAAACATATCACCCCAGAAAGGGGGGGGGGCGACACGGGAAGTCCCAACCGATTTAAACTAAGTTCTATAGCACGAGCGAAACAACACCTCCGCTGAAACTTGGAACTCTCGACTCAAACCAAAGAAAGCCCGAACACTGGAGAAAAACATCCAAGCAGAACTTAACCCCAGAAGTAAACCCTAACCCGACAAACAAAACTGTTGAGATTACAATAGATCATGTTCGTCATAACTCCATGAAAAAACAATAAACTTTCAACAACGTCAAGACTTTAATAGTAGGAAAACCAGAACGAAAAGACTTTAAATGTTCCACCACCAACACAGAACACGAAACCCGAACTGAGGCTTTACACCCCCCTGTAACTCCTGACTGTGCGGGAGCTTCACCCCAAGACCTATGGCTGGGGATCTGATGGCTGAAGCATCTCCTACCTCACAGTCAGGCACTGGAATCCTTCAGTCACAACATCTTCTTCAGGTGATGCTTCTTTCAAAACTTCTCTAAATGACCCAGAGATCCGCAACGATGACACCTCTTCAGAGGGATGCGACATGACGACTTCACGTTCCCGAACCGGACACACTGTTGGCACACCACTGAATGGTCCGAAGAACTGGAAACCAGAACCACTATAGAGGACTCTTTAAAAAATGGGTCCCGTTGGCATGCCCTGCTCGCCAGACGGGGAACCTTTGCAGGTAACCGAACACACTGGATTTCTAACCATCTGCGCTCCAGATACCAACTCTGCTAAAAATTCCCTATCCACCAACTTCTCAAAACAATGGTCCCTTGAAGGGAGGACATGCTCCTTGATCTCTAGACGAAGACCCCTGATGAAGAGAGAATTCTTCATCAAATCCTCTGATGCTACCTCCGAAGAAAAGGACACAAGTTCCTTGAAATGGTCAACATATGCCTTCACCGTCCATTGGCCTTGGTGAAAGCGCATAAGTTCTTTACCTTTTCTTCATCTTCACCTCTTCAAGTACAAAACATCGGATGAATACAGATTTGAAGACATCCCACATCATCCCAACTTGCATTGACGGTGGGGCGAGCAAATCCCATACGCCCAAAGATAGACCTTCAAAAAAACCCAAAACAACACGCACTCTGACAGCTTTGGGAGTTCCCAATACCCTGAAGATACGCTCAAACTCTTCAAACCACAACTACCCTTTACAGACCTCAATCATCGTTAAGTACAAACAATGACCGAGAAGAACAAAAACTGGGCATGACTTATCAGAAACTCTGGGGACCTTTCTGGGTGGCATGTTCTGAACAAAATATAAAACATAGATCCAATATCAATATCAAGATGAAGCAATATCATTGAAAGCACTTTCATCCAAAAACACCCAACTCAAAAACCAAACAAATACCAATGCAACACAAAAATATTTTTTTTTCACTTTAGATTTCAAAATCAAATTTCTTCAAGGCCACTTCCCAAATACCAAACCCACTTTTCAAACCGAATTCAATTTTCTAAAAATAATTTCCCTTTTTAAAATCTCTTTAGAAAGACAAGGTCAAGCCTTTAATTCCAAGTGCACACCCCAGTAATCCCATGAACCGTTTCACACGTCTTCATCCACTTTTATCCATACGCACTGACACACACTTTTCATGTATTCCCTCGCATATGAAAAAGTTTATGAAGAGTACCCGAGGTTGCACCCAAACCATATCACTACCAGTTCCAAGCAACCACCAGATTTCTAGACCAAGAGATTTTAATTTTTAAAAATACCTTTCACAAATTTAAATCCATTTAAAAGAAAACATTATTTTTTCAAAACCCCTTTTTCATTTCCAAAAGTGCACTTACACCCACAAAAACCAAGACAATACACAACTTGCATCAAATCACCAAATAGAGGGACTAGTAGTCATGCTTAACCTAGAGACATGGTAGTGGTCCATGCCCCAAGTAAGCGTCAAAGACTAGGAAGAACTTAAACCATGTACATAGACTCCACATGGGTCACTAATCCATGTAAAATCACAATGTAACATCAATTTTCCTCTGTTGTCATCCCTCAATCCAAAAAAAATTAGAACGAGACAAGAACTCAATTCTCAGACTACCCCTGGCGACTCGAGGTTCGGAACGGGTGAGGGTTTATGACATCCTTCCCCTACATACCTCTCGATTCCCAACAATCCTAATCTCTATCTAAAGGACATCTTAAATTATAATGAGAGCTCTGAAAAACAAGGTCTGCTCAGGAGCTGACCTCCTCTGATACCATTTTTTCATGAACCAACCCGGGTCGACCCTGAACCGGTCACCCGAGCTGGTCCAAAACATGGCCCAGGAGGCGTTCCCGATCCTCCCAGGCTGGCGACAAGCTCCAGGGCATCAACAGAGGCCGTGATAATGATTTCTCCCAATATAAATAAATAAGGCAACATAAATAATACAGAGCAATGCAGAAAAAATAAACCAAGTAAAGTGACTGAATGAGAACAAAAGAAAAAACTGACCAAACATGACGTCCAAACTAACTCCATGTGACCCTATGGGTCACTCTCAAACTCAACAGTCAAGCATCGCCCAAGGCGAGCACACTCAAGCTGTATCCTTCACAAACACTAAAAACAGAGCATAACTATAGGCGTGAGTATTAAAACTCAGTAGGATAGCCCGATATTCATTCCCAATGCACTACCTTTAAAAGAAAAGAAACACCATTTCAAGTTTTAAGTACAATTTATAAAATTAAGGTTTTCTACATGTTACTCAAAAACAAAGTACGGGTCATTTCCCCTATTCATTTCTCAAACACCCAAGTCATTCTTTTAGTGAGACATTAGCATTTTTCAAAGGGGAAGTGATGTTTACATTTTCAATTTGCACAAAAAGTATACAACACCTTTCTTTGAAAACAATTTTCATAAACCACTTTAAAACCACACATCACTTTCTAGTAAAAGCACTACAAGTGAAAATGCTATAGTAGTTACACAGTAAGGGAAATGAAAAGAAAATATATACAAGTACTATATTCATCACAAAAAGTAACTGAAAGCCAACAAACATGGGTGAACCTAGGAGATCAAGAATAAACCAGAAGACACCAATACATGAGAAATCATCCTCATTTACATGTCACACACGATGAAATAAAAACTCCCAATACGATCGACCATCCTTTCTCAGGTAGGCTAAGGGAAAATCCCATAGTAATAAACCTAATATATCCGCCTACTATGGGTCACTAGTCAGTACCATAACCTACCAGTGTAGCAATCATTCTTAGAATATTCTCTCAATATGCAAGATTCCCATGTCTCAAGTGTTTGGAAAGGGGGTGAGCCAACTGATGCCAACCATGCATCCAATCATATATATACATAAAGCACAATAGGCATAACCCCGAGCCACTCCAAGGGACAACCTCTTGCCTTTAAACTACTCAAGTACCCAGGAGCCTCTAAGCATGGACTCCCAAACAATCAATTGCAACCAAGGAAAGGAGAGTTATCCTAGGAGGGTTTATATCAAAAAAATTTCATCGTTTTCCATAAAGTGTCAAACGGGCATTAAATACATTTCACAATCACCACTTTAAAAAGAACCAATACACTTGTTCAAGCTTCAGAAGAAATCATTTATCATTAAAACCAGAACTATAATTGAAATTCCATGAATTATGTTTAAAATCCAAACTAGCATTCTTTTACTAATGGGTGTCCGTTCATCAAGAAAACATTTCAAGTGTCCTGTATAAAATAAACGGATTTTTTTACACCAAATAATCATTTAAAAATTAATTTTCTTATATTATCTCACATTTATTAAAATTAATAAAATATTTAATCTGAACAAATAGTGTGCGAAAATAGCAGGAAATAATGTAACTTAAATTTTAAAAATTAGTGTAATGGGAACCTACCTCGATTCGCAGCTCGAACGCAACAACGCGACACGCCTCGCACAAGCGCACAAGCATGCACAAACCGATGATTGCGGTAACATGGGGTTACCCTGCCAATGCGCTGCGACCACAAAGATAAATAAAATACACGAAAACGGACATAAAACAATCCATAAGAACAAAAAACACAAAAGAACCACCTCGACACATTTTCAAAACACAACTCGCCTCATCTTCACCATTTAACAAACCACTTTAAACTTTATAAAACAATTTCGAAATAGTAACCCACAGCTTACGCACCAAAAAACCCCTTCAAAAACCTCTTTTATGACCAAACTTACACAACGCCGCATTAAAAACAAAATTAACCCCACTTGTGCAAATTAATAAACTAACTACACAATTAAATAAACCATTTTCACAACTAACCGAACCAATAAGAAAATATATTAAACAATTTCAAAATGTGTCGCATGACTCAAAATATCAAGAAATCAATCAAAAATTATTTTATAACTAAACGCACAGTGACGTCACACCAAAACACAACTGAAACCCTTGAACATTTTAATAAACCAACGACACAGTTTATAAAACACTGCAAATGGCTTAACATGGGTTTCCAAAGAACAAAACACTCGTATCACAAAACCATGATGCTAGACACATCAAAACATATTAACTTCATGTAAAAGTATATTCACACCAAGAAAACCGACCATGAACATACTAAATTAATTAAATGGGAGAATTAATTCAACAAAAAAGACTTATAGGCAGAATCACCTATCTCAAACATGGACGGACCTCATGAAACCGGTGCGGAACCTCGTTCACACCACAACCGCACCAACGAGAATCCAAAACACCCTACGGAAAATTTCGACAGACAAAAATTGTGATTTAATCCGCAAATAAAAAACCCTCAAACAAATAGAACACCAAAATAACAATCCCTTACCACAAAAGAGGAATTAACGTTTTCGGAGGGAGGAATCGAGCCGGACAGCGTGTGCACCGGCAATGTCTCGGCCAGAAAAAGGGGGGGTGTGTCGGCTGGATGGAGGGTAAGAGAAGGGGGGGAAAAGTGCTGGTAAGAGGAGGCTTGTTGGATGTACGCCGGAAAGACGAGCTCAGCTGGGTGGAGGTTGGACGGAGGAGGCAGGGGGGGTCACCGAATCTGGTGTGGTTGGACAGTGCGAGGCCGGCGTGAGGGTGAGGTCTGGGTGAGCTGAAGGGTGGCGAGGCGGACAGGGGGCGAGGCTGGTGCCGCACATAGGGGATGCGAGGCGGCTTGGTATAGGTGCGGCGTGGGTTGGTAGGAGGAGAGAAGACCGTGAGGAGGTGGGGTCTCGGGGCGAGCGTGAACAGACGGAGAGGCAGGGAACAAAGGTGAACGACGAGGCTGGGGGTCGGGTGCAGCGCGCAGCGAGGCTGGTGGGGTGCTGCCGGGAGGAGGAGGCGGCCGAACGGGGGAGGCGACGTAGAGAAGAGGACCAGGTGGGACTGGGAATGGTGCGTACAGACAGGGAAGGGGAAAGGGGGGGGGGGCATCCCATGAGTGGATTAGGGTTTAGATAGATGTTTTTTAAAATAACAATAGTTATAATAATAAAAATAATAATAATAATAACAAAAATAATATAAAGAATAATAATAATTACAATAATAATAACAATAACCTAATATTATTATTATTAACAACCCTTTTTTAAAACATAATCCAATTAATTATCAAATTATAGAAACTGGGTACCCGTGCGCTCATCGCACGACTTAAAAAAAAACATGCACGCAAATTGCATGCCTCAACGCAGTTCGCTTGGGCACCCGCACGAGCACCTGGGGTGATCGTGTGGCTACCGCCTATCGTGCGATGATCGCGCATGAGATTTAAACCCACTAAAAATATTAAATGAAAATTTTTTTAATCCATGATCTCGCCCGGACCTTGGCGCGAGAACCTAGAGCCAAGAATTAAATAAATAAAAATGAAATAAAGGTCAGGGTGTGACACCAAAACCCATGAATAAATAACACCCAATCCATCCTCAAATCCACATTTAATCTTTATATGTATTGTATCATGAATCATTCATGGTTTTGATATTGAAACTAAACCCATGGAAACAATTTGTTGATCTAAATATTTATTATGAAAAGATTGGGTTTTGGATATTTATCAAACCACCAACCTAATAAAACAATGATGATGAATACATGAAGATAATGGGAAGAAAAGAAAAAAACAAAAATGTTTGGAATAAACCTAGGAATCTTTTCAGATTTCCTTAAATTTATCGATTGAGAAAATGTCAAATAAAGAGAATAATTATGGATCAACAAAAACATTATCCACTCCTAATTTTAGGAAGATAAATAAATAATTTTAAATCAATGATTAACCCATGAATCAATTTTTTATAAATATTGATTTGCATTTGATGAGGGATAAAAAAATAAGGATTAAAAAAATATAAAAAATACCCTACCTTGAGTTTGGATCAATCACCGATTAAGAACAATTCTGTGTCATTATTTCTGGTGAGATCCATGAACTTTTTAGAGAAAAAAATATTCTTGGTACCGATCATCGATCCATGATCCAATTAACATCCACCAAAGCAATCCTCCACACTCTCTACAAATCCCTAGAGTTATATAGCTAACCCTATGATTTTCCCATAATTAGGATTAAATATAGAGGGAGTGAGGACATGTTAATTAAATAAAAAAATAAATTATTTAATTAAGTTATTTATTCATTACCCAACCATGACTGATCTTTAACAAAACACCCAATACTATTAATAATTATGTAACCCCTAGGGTAAAACCTAGATTTATTATTTAATGGCAATCTTATATTTCCCACCCGAGGATCCATTTGGGAGTTAATCCATAATTTACAAAAAACTGTGCACTTGTGATATAATATATTTAATATTTTTAATATATCAACATTGAGGCTTACCATGCCCTGTAATCCTATGCCGACTCTTCTATTTACTAAAAAAATATTCATTTAAATATTCCAAAGTATCAAATAGATATTTCAAAGTTGTTCCATTCTCCCCAATTTCATGTATTTTCATCCTAAAAAGAGAAAACTTACTCAAAAGAGAGGATAATGAGCTTGAATCTGGGTATCCCACTCCAATGATCCCTCCTGGAGGTTCCTACGCTACCAAAAAATATTCACCTAAGGAAAATACTTACCCATAAAGGGTATTCTCCTACTAGTTCTGAAACGACATCGGTTCCACAAAAAGATAACTCCACTCTCGATGTACAGCTCACCCTGGTTGACATCATGCAATGATTCATGTACATATCTCCTCGGTTAAGAAATGTGGAAAACACCATGAAACCAATCTAACTATGGTGTTAGGGTTAAGCATTACGCCACATCACTAACCTAATGAATAAATTGAGAAAAATGGATTATGAACCTTAGATATATCCCACCGCTCCGGCCAAATATCTATATCCTCTTCATGGTGAGATCTCTTGGAACACATGATCTCTCTTTTCAAATCCTAAAGGCCTCCTTCATTGGTCCATATAGGACCTTGATGTCTCTGTGCAGTCCTTATCTCTCCCTAGATGAACTAAACCTTTTAAAACCATCTTTCACACTAACTTTGGGCCCATAACCATTTCTCACCTAGCTATGGATTATACAACATTGACCTATAGATTCTCCTGTACATGGCCTCAAATGGCGCTACACCAATAGTGGAGTGGTAACTATTGTGATATGAGAACTCCACTAATGGTTGATGACCCCCCCTACTACGACCAAAACTAACATGCAAACCCAAATCATGTTCTAAAAAACCTGAATGGTACACTTTATCTGGTCATCAGTCTAGGTTAGAAAGCACTATGATCAACCAAAATTGGGTTACAAAGGCCTCATACACCCTCTTTATACTCATTAAGTGAAGAGATCATCACGGTCTGAAAATATTTCCCAGGGAACACCATGAATCCAAACTACCTCCTATACACATAGGTGTCCCAAACCCCAAACTGTGATTTTATCTCGAATGGTTATGAAGTGGGATGATTTGATGAGTCTATCTACGATCACTCGGATAGTGTTATGACATATTTTTTATTCTGGAAACCCCATAAAGAAACCTCAAATATAACATTCCATTTCCACTTCTATCTAGGCACCCCAACCTTCACCTATTGGTAGGTGAGGAATTGAAAGATAAACTTAGAAACACTCTACTACATCCTTAGCTACAAAAAATGATTCCAATGGATATCAGTACATCCCCACCTCTACTATATGTACTACTTAGAGAAATCATGAAACTTCTCATCACCTCATCTCACAGTATGAATGGTGTCGTCATCCTTCCTCAAACAAGGATGATATGCTCCACACCTTCATAATATCCACCAAGAACATGTCCTGTGGATATCTGGTCACATAAGATCTCATAATAGATATCCTCAAGCAGTGTCTCTTTGACACAATAAAGTAGAATAGGGGTAATAATCATTGTCTGGATGTATGCTACACCATCTTCATCCTTAAAAGTAAATAATAAAAAGGTCAACTACTTCATCACCTCACTCAAAAATAGGGAATATAAACCTTGGTGTGAGCATATTCCACCATCACTATGATCTCAGGTGGATCCTAAGATAGCACTGCCATAACCTTTATTGGCACCACTATCACTTCCATTTATGAGAAGACACATCCCAAGAATTGGAAATCTTGAATCCAAAACTAACACTTCAAGAGATTCCCAAAAAGCTAGTGATCTTGGAGTATACCCAGAACCATCCTCAAATGTCTCGCATGCTCCTTCTCATATGATGAGTAAACTAGGATGTCATCAATTAAGACTACCATAAATTGATCCAATAAGGATTAAATGACCCAGTTTAAAAGTCCCAAAAACACTTCTGGGACACTCAAAACACTGAAAGGTATCCCCATGAACTTAATATAACTACAATGAATCTAGAAATATACCTTTATTATATCCTATTTTCGAACCCAGAGCTGGTGATAACCTGTCACGAGGTCAAACTTTGAGAACCACTTATACCCTAACCACTGCTCAAAGAATTCATCAATTCTAAGGGGTAAATACTCCTTCCTATCAATCACCTGGTTTAGGAGATGTTAATACACACCTAAACCTAAAGACCTAATTTTCATTCTTGGTGAATAACACTATGATTCCCAAGGGAACACACTAGGTATAACAAAGCCCCTAATCTACAAATTATCTAACCTCACCTTCATATCTCATAGACACATGGTATCATTCGATATTCTAGAGTAGATATCTAGACATCCCTAGGTGTAGGTATATAAAAAAAACTTTAGATAGGGTGGTAATCCTGATACATCCTCAGGAAAGATTCCCTCGTATACCTACCCCATTATAGGAAACTGAAATCTCATAGAATCTGTAACTCCAAGGGTTATATTATCCAACTAATAAGAAATCAGTTGTATCCTCCTGTACACAAGATCATCCTACTCTTCTTGGGATCTCTTCTCTCCAAATAAGAAAAAATACATCCCACTAACTTAGATAAAATGTATCCCCCACTGGTAATAGTCAACTAGGCATGGATATTTGGAAACCATTTCATACTAAGTAAAAAAATCACATGGCCTCATTGTTACAATAGAAAGATTCCACATGAGGCTCTTGATTCTTCTATAGTCAGGTCACACCATCGGTAGAAGTGTGTAATCATTGTTCATATTTTCTAGAGCCTCAAAATACAAGTTTTGATCTAAAAGGATCCATTTGAATCACTAGTCCTCAAACAAGGGACACATTTTGCGAAAATTGGCATGAAACTATTTACTAAAACTACTGTTGGAGAAAAGAAGACACATATCATTCCTCAAACCACACTCGAACACTCTGAGTCACAAGTTCCTAGTTTCCAAACCCATCCTTTCCCTTTATTTCCTATTCCCCATAACCAGGTCTCACTCCAACACCTCATCATATCAAAGTGACCCCAAACATAAAACTCAACAGAACTCATTTTCCACACCTCGAGACTATCCACTTTGGGAAGCACTGACTCACCTGTACAATTTTATATTGAATCAAAAGAAAATGTCTTAGTGGGGGAAGTGTCCCTATTTATTTCATGTCCAAAGCTACATAAAAAATCACTAAAACATGGATCTACCAATTCCTTATGTCATCTTAGATAAGTATCGCCACAAGAACCACCATCAAGAGGGTTCTAAACCAATAAGTTCATTCACACTATAGGCTCGAGCTAGTCCTTTAATACCTGATAAGGGGGTTTGAATCACCATGAAACCTGGTAAATCTCAATCTATAAAACTTGGGAAGTACACTTAGTAAAAGTGCTTCATCTTATGGTACAACTAGGACCAATTGTTTCTCAACCTAATGGAGAGAATCTACTTGAACCACCTGAGGTGGGTCAACATGATGCTCAACAGGTGGAGACATCACTCGCTATCCACCTATAGAAACCACCTCCTGCATAATTCTACAAACTAAAGCCTCATCACCTAGAGGATCATAACCATGATCCCTCTATTGAATCCTATCCATTTTTCATCATGGATGTATCCAAAAATAGTAGAGACACACCACAGTTAAAATAGAATATCTGGGGAGATGACTCAAGAAGGACATGTAAATAAATAACCATTCCTATACGATGCATGTTCCAATATTTTTCCTACAATCAGTGCCTACATGTTCTGAGTCAACAGGAAGGTTATCAGAGTCCTGGTGAATGGATACGTTGGCCTCTACTTCAACAATGGGTCCCCTGACCTGAGAGCTGAACTCGAGACACATTAACACCATTTCCCTAGTTCCCAAACCAAACCTCACATCTTGAATATATATAAAATATTCTCATAATATGAATCTCCTTTGATACCACTCTATCATGACCTAACCCACCACGGTACTCCTAGCTAGAGGTAATCCAAGAATGACACCTCATGCCCACCTCCAATGGACCAAGGGCCGGCGACTAGCACCGAGGCCTTAACCTAAAGTACCTACACACACACACACTCATCTCTATACAATAGTACAACACAAAAAGGTAAATAAATATTATTTTAAATATATTATTAACCCCTATCCCATATTGTAGTACAAAAATTAGTATATAAAAAGTGATAAGGAAAAAATAAAATCCCACAAAAATTGTAAAATAACCCAACCAGATGACAACATGGGGTCCGCTACCCAAAAGAAACTGCTGGATCCATATGAGGTCTGTCTAACACAAATAATCTCCACCTAATCCTATTTATTCTAGGACTCCATTTAATGGACTATCATTTTCATAATACATGACATGTGTGAGCGAAGCCCATACATGGGTGAGTATAAAGATACCCAGTAAGACACCTTGAAATCACCAAACACAAAGCATCAAAGAGAGTATCTATATCATCATCAGGAAGGTTTGTAAATCATAATATGATAAAATTAAGATAATAATAACCTAGATATACTTAAAGGTAGACCCCAAGTATCAAGGTGAGGTAATGTCCTCACTGCCATCCTAGGATTCTACTGGTGGCACATAAGTAACACTTGTCTGGGAGAACTCAATAAAAGAGTCTTAATATCATTGATGGAACTCATCTGAGAGGAAATAATATCTGTGTATTTCCATAAATAAGAACCAAAGAAACTAAGAGTAATTATCCGAGATAATCACTTGATTAGACTATAACTTTTTGAAAGATAAGGTCCAATGGGGGGTGCCTAACCCTAATTGGAATAACCTATTAGGTAGGGGATTGAATGACCTAGTATGTTGGTCACAAGATTAATGACCCTACTTATAGAATAATAAATGATATAGGATCACACCATAATCCATATAGAGGAATACCCGAATCTATATAAGACTAATCCCATAGAGGGGATCACATCCTATGATCACAACGTGATGCCTCACTATACCCTCATAGGGATGGAACAAATCTCATACTAGAACTATCCTAATAATATCAAGGGCTCCGAAATTCCTCAAAATGAGTTCATGATGTTTCTCATGGGGTACATGAAATGTCTCTCTAAGTCTGGAACTATCCGTTCCCTTCCATCTCACATGGATTGTCTTTATCCAAATAAATGATGTGTTCTTTTATGATATATAAAATGTATTGGTCGTATGGAACTCTTCATGTGTTTTTTGGTCAAACCCATGTACTATGAAGCATGATTTTGTACTATGTCCATGCCCATGTACTTTGTCCATGCTTGTGTACATTGGTTGTGCTCGTGCACTTCTCAAAATACACGACATGTTCCCCGATAAACATGGTGTTTGGAGTCACATGAAAACTTGGGTGTGTACTCCCTACACACGTAGAAGCATTCAAAAATGGTTATAATACATGTGATTCGACACATATAGCATGTAGCACTACATGGATTCCTAGGTGTGTACTCCTTGTACATTCCAAGCTAGCTAGCTAAGGGCTATATGATCTGTAAGTAAATCACATGGTGTGTGATATTTAACCCAATATTTAAACCCTAAACAACACATAGAGGTAACTACCCAACGTGTGTTACTTTAGAATATATGGTGTGTATTTCATAATTTATTAGAGATTCTATTTCATCAGGTAGTCTTTTCTACTCCTTCGCCATTGCCTTTGATTTTTCTGGTAAATGTGGCAAAATTTCTATATCTGGGTTGAACACCCTCAATAGTCATTCATAAGTTTGATCCTAGGAATTATTCACAAAAAAACATCATTGTTTCCATATCAACCTGCTACGTGGCCCAACCCATGGGAACCCAACTGTATACACACACACACACACACACACACACACACACACACACACACACACACACACACACACACACACACACACACACACACACACACACACACACACACACCGGTTTTCAATCACTGTCGGTGGTCAGATTCTAGAAACCTAATCTACATGCAGTTCATCCTTTGTCGGACTGCATCACTGAACTCCAAAACCTACAAACAAAGAACATCTGATCTGGTCTTCAATCCTTGTTTGATCTCTATCCTTAATACATCATGCCCTATTTGTGCTCCCAATCTAGAAAATAAACCCATATAAATGATCCTTAGTGCTAAATATTTATTGTGAAAAAATTAATTTCTAGGTATTTTCCAAACCCCTAGAAAAATGAAATATCTATGATGAACACATGAAGAGAATGGAGAGAAAAAAAAAGTGAGCAATGAACCTCGACCACTGTTTGGGTTGGACTCAATTCCTTGATGGAGAAAAAATTTAATGAAGATAATAATAAATGATCAACAAAAACATTATCCATTCCTAATATTAAGAAGATAAACAAATACTCTTAAATAAATGATTGATCTATGAATCAAATTGTTACAAAGATGAATTTACTTTCAAAAAGGGATAAAAAATGGGGATTAAACCAATATAAAAAATACTCTACCTTGGTTTTGGATCGATTATTGATGAATAATAGTTCCACTTAATTTTCATTGGTGATATCCATGAACTCCGTTGGTAAATACAATATCTTTGGTGTCAATTGTTGATCCATGATCCTATTAACATCCAAAAAATATATCCTCTATACTCTCTCCAAATCCATTGGGTTATGTGGATAACCCTAGGATTTTTACATAATTTGATTTAAATTGAGAGGGATTTAGGTCATGAAAATTAATTAAATAAATAAATAAATTTATTCATTATCTTCTCAAAACTTCTCTTTAACAAAACACCCAATTCCAGTAAGTATTATGTCACACCTCGGGTAAACTTTTCATTCTGGATTTAATGGTGGTCTCATATTTCCCATCTAAGATTCCATTTATGAGTTATTAATTTATTTCTAAAAACATACATGTTTGAGATATAATATTTTTTAATATTTTTAATATATCAACACTGAGGCTCTCCGAGTTCTATAATCTCAAGAGACTTTGCGACTTACTTAAAAAATATTCCTTGAAATATTTCAAAGTGTCAAATAGATATTTTGAAGTCATTACATAATTATTGAAGGAAACTTCTCTAACCTTTTGATGTGATAAATACTCTAAGGAAATTATCACATTAATGTTACATAAATAAAAAATCATTATATGATAATATATTGATTAATATTTTGGTAATTGAAAGTACAAAGTCAATTGGTTCTAGGACACCATATCCAATTGAATCTCACATGCACTAGATCAAACTCAAAAAAACTTACCATATACTACCTCTCAAATTATAAACATGTTTTTTTGAGGTATGTCTATATCTATTTGATTTTCCATATTATTCTATGGATATTTTACTTTCTATGACAACACTCTATGAAAATCCCCAAAGAAGTGTTATAACCAGGTATTTACCCTTTGTTCTCTATCGAAAACTTGAAATAATAGATAATACAATAGTTATAATATTATTACAATATATATATTATGACAATAATTTACTATCTTGGTAAAATTACAAAATCTAGAATAAATCATTTCTTAAATTGTTTTTTAAGAGACATCAAAAACCGCAACATACTCGGTCTATGTAGAGATGGCTACCACTGGCTTTATTAAGCCTCTATTTCTTATTTACTTAGACTTAATTTGATATATAATATTAAATTGATCTTTAGAAAAACTAGTTCTGCATCCCATTGATAACCATTATTATCACTTATACAAGTACCATGAACTTATCCATTTCACTTTCTCAAATACTCTTGGATAGTTTTTATTGCTACCCTATGATGTTCTCTAGGTTCTATTTTATATTTTCCCATTAAGATTTACACATAAGAAATATAAAATGTCAGTAAATGTCATGGAATATGAGATATATTCCATGAACTTAATCATACAGAATTATATTCATCATAATAATCTCATTATATGCCTTAACACATCATCTTAGAGAGATTTTATTCCATGTGACATAGGTAATAATTATCTTTTGAATTGTTCCACCTTGTATTTTTCAATACCTTATAAATTTATATACTATAACTTGATCTAATAAATCCCATATATATATATATATATTTAAAAGGATATTTTCCCCTAAAACCTGGATTAATACTTTAATTCATTTATGGAGAAATGTTTTATCTTAGTATTAACTAACTATAAGACTTAATATTTATTTTACATGTATTTGACTTGGAAAAATATAGTTCTCTTACTAACCACTTGTAAACAAACATATCATTTTCATTATTAATAAAACAAAAATTTCTTAAAACACCATCAAAATGAATATTCCATGATCAAAATATTGTCTTTAATCCATAAATGGATCTCTATAACTTATATACCTTATTGGGATTATTCTGTTTCATCAACCCATATAAATGCATTATATGTACATCACCCATATTGTATCTATTAAAGAAGATGGTATTGACACCCAATTTATAAATAACATGATCATATAAGGTCACTATGACAAGTAGAATTCTAATATATTTTAGTATGAAAAATAACGATAAGGTTTCATCATAGACTATGTCATGGACATAACTTGAAACCTTTAGTAATTGATCATTATTATGGGTAACAACTTTATCATCCATGTTTAGTTTCTTCTTGAATACCCACCAATATATTTACATAAACTGGAGAAACTACCAAAATACATAACTATATTTTGGTAATAGAATTTATTTATAAATTCATATAAACACGAACATCTTAGATTCTTTCCATTTACTGATTCCTTACAGGGTTCATTATTATTATTGAATAATATATCACCTAACTTAGTGAATATAAAACCACCTCTTTGGTTTTAACTTTACTATGAAATATGTGTCTCTATAACAACTCCACAAATTTAATTTTATAGAGTTTAGTGTTCCTATAACAACTCATGTGTATATGGATCCTTGACTTCATTGAAATCTAGTTTTCTCCCACCACCTAAAAAGAGAATTTATTATAGTCAATAAAATTACTATTAAATTTATATCTTAGGGATGTTTATATCTGAATTAGATTTTAAGATAATTAACCAATATTCACTAAGTCTTTTCTTGATGTATGTTTGATGCTAATATTAGCTTTAAAAAATAGTTCTCATCAAAACAGATAAATCTGTGAAATAATGTATTTATATAATATTATAACTTATATGATATCCATTGGTCAATCTAGATGGAATATGTTTAAGTTTTAATACCTCTATTTATAAAACACATCTTTAAAGGAATTATGGGATAATTTCAATACTTATCAGAATCATCATTGATCCACCTTTTTCTACCATCACAACTATGATGTCTATATAGAAATGTGAGTTTAAGAATAACTCCATTCCAAATTTAAATAATCAATGAATGCTTGGTTAAGATATTATCTAACTAAAATTCCCAAAAGATCTTATATTTTTACCAAGTATATTCATCACTTCCATTATACATTCCTAAAATTTTCTAAATGAATCTCATGGATGATGTAAACTTACCTCTAGATTCTTCTTAGAAAAAATCATACATATATTTCTAAAATAACTCTATAATATTTGTGTCTTTATAAACATCAATCTCTAAGTGTTTATTTGACTTAATACTAAATAAGTATGTCAAAATACTTAAGAGTTTTAGATCCAGAGAGACTAAACACTCTTTTAGGTATATCCTTAATATTTACTTTTATTTTTTACTTTAATAAGAATCAACTTTCCAAAACTATGTATTATTTGAGTCTTATATTTTATTCATCATTAATTATTGATATTGGACATCCATGATTCATGTATCAAACTATTAATATAGTATGATAAACTATAAAACATCTATTTATAATGAAAAAATGTTTCATTATTTCTATAATTGGACAATAAGATAAATGTTTTGGTAACACTCAAAATAATATAATTATTTTATGAAAATAAATCCACTATGAAATGTGATGTTATGATCTTCTCTTAGTTGACTTAAGAGTCATCCTTCTTCAGATACTTAGAGAGTTCACCTTACTTCTTGTAATCCTTTTAAAAATCCTTAGTTCATTTTTTTGATACAAATAATTGAGTTACATATTGTATTCAATACACATATTTTTATAATATAAATATTATATACAATGATGAATATACTTGAAGAATAAGACTTTTCTTAATTCTTCTTTAATTCACTGCATTTCCTATTCTAGTGACCTTTGTTACCACATGTGAAATAGATAACCTCCTATTCATTTTACTCTCTTAAAATCATTTTTCACTTTGATGGATTTTGTTAAAGTACCATTTAATTTGAAATTATCATAGAATTTAAACATATTCCCTATTTTTTTTCACCATAAGGGGAGAGGAACCAAGTTCCCACCAATCCTTATCAGTTTAGCAAAACATAGTCAAAGGATTTTTGAGTGGCTTATACATATTTTTGATTCTATAATTCTTAATGAACATGGAGAATCTAGATGGTAATAATGAAAATATGATATGAACGGATAATTTCTTATCCATATAGATGTCTAACATCACTAACTAATGCATACACTTCAATATATTAAATGAAATATCACTATATAGGTACCAAATTCTAGTTTACACTTGTATAGTGTAGTGGAAATCTCATTTATCTTTAGCCTCTATTTATCCTTTTCAAGTTCTAGTATATGATTTATCATAGTGTGTTCATCCATTTATTTATGGTTCAACTTATTCTATCTGAACATAACTGATAAAATGATGCAAAAAATATTTGAATAATCCTCTATGTATCTCTTATAATAATCATTTTCACCTTCACTCACTTATTGAGGTGGATGATCAGGAATATAATATTTCATCACATAATATAAATTTTCTTGTAGTACTATAGTGTAAAGATATTTTACCACTCTTGGAAACTTTTTTTAGTTAGGAAATTTTCTTTGTACAAGAATGATCACAGTGTTCCCATAATTTTGATTTCTATTTACTACAATAAATAAAATAATATATTTAGTACTTTATCTTGTTTACTATTTATGATGTAATAAACCAATTTAATTAATATCCAATTATTTTATAAAATCCCAACATCCTTCATCATTGGATTTTTAATATCCTATCAATTGGATATTCTAGTAGCAAGGATCAATATCCCCTTCAAATAACCCAGATAGAGGCCTTATCAAATTATTTGAATGTATTTAGTTGGGATTTTATTACCAACTATATTAACTCACAACTCATTGATATGTAGTGTGAAATCCCAAGTCTTGAAATCCTAAAATCAGGTTTCCTTAATTATTTCCTCCATGTTACATCAAGTTTTTTAGTGGAAACTAACCTTAGTGATTACTTTGTTAATTCAACCTAAAACATTCATTAGAATTCCTTGATAAATGAAAGTATCCTGATGAGGTCCAAACCATTAATTTGATCTATGGTTGACTTCTAACTCAAGTAATGGATGAAGATCACTGTATTAATATTTTATTTAAGGTATTTGTTTATCTTATTCATAAATATTATTGATTTTATTCTTCACATTCATGTTAATATTACGTGGATTTTATATAATTATTTAACCATGTCAGTTAAAATAATTTATGCATAATAATTTTATATTATTTCATCTTATAACGCTTATTAATTTATTTAATTTATGTAATCATGTTCATTTATCCATTTAAACCATAAATCATATAAATAAATAAATAACCATGCACTAAAAAATAAAATAGATATGTGATATGACTGTGATATTTTTATCTACGACATGGTTTATTGAGTAGAGATAAATAAATCTTGACCCCATGGGTAATAAATCCTTGAGCTAATTCTTGGATTAAGTTTAAGTATTACTCTATTAACATGTGTATCTCCTTGGTTGGTATCACCTCAAATAGATTCCCAAACTATTTCCTCTCATTGGGATATCCATACTTTAAAAATTCTTAATCAATTTTAGGTGAGGGGTAATAGGGGTTTAAGATTACATAAAATAAACCTTAGATACGTAGGGATATTCATAATAAAGGAGGATGGGTAATATACAAATCATTATATTTAATTTAATTAAAAAATTATCACATAAAATCCCATGAAATGAATAATTAAATTAAATAAACCCAACTCATTCACATGTCGGTCAAGATTATGACCAATCACAACATGAAATGACCACACATTTAGTCTTTCTAGAATTCATTTTATTATAATTAAGATAAATTTATTGGAATTAATATATTAGTAATTTAATTAATTCTTTATCTTTATATTTTATCAAAAAAAATCCGTATAATATCACGAGATTCCCATTTTGTATTATTATTTAAAGAAAATTAATTTTTTATTTAAAATAATTGAGTATAAGGCATGTACTGACATTGTAACATGATGCATAACTTTTCATGTTAGATTAAATTTATTACTATAATTTAATATATAAACGGTGTGTATAGTAGAGGTGACTATGTTAGATTAAATCCATTTTTGGTAGTTTACACTTACATGAAGTGTATTTTTACTCGACATGTCACTTGAATCACGTTCTATATGGTCCTTGATGGGCACCATGTACTTTTATAACATGTATGACCACACAACATGTCATGATATACATGTCATGATATACATGTCATGTGGTTTTTTGGGTTAATACTTAGAGTTTGAATGATGTGTATGACCAAAATACATTCCATAAATACACCTGGTGTGTATTGTTAGTAATTTACAAGAAAAACATGTCATGTACGAGGTTGTAACATGTCATGTGGTTGTATAATTTGTATCGATAATAATTATTAAGTGTTTAAATCCAAATGAAACTTTGAAAATCACTAAATTTGTACATGATGTGGGATGAAACCTATCACACGACATGTATATCTAACTGTATATCGTGTGTTTTTTGTCTTGCATTAATTATCAACATGTCGATCCACATAACATGATTTTCTCAATGCATTCCTTGCATGAGTTGGTTTGTGTTACATGGAGTTCATATCCAGTGACACGTCATGTGATCTACTTCTGGTCACCCACATGACATGCTAGAGTCTCAACATATACCTTTTATGGGATATACCATGTCACAGAGTGTGTACAACAAGCTACATGTCTTATAATTCACATTTAGTTATGTTGCTTGACTGGGAGTCAACATACAACATGTAATGATGACGTATAATTGACCACATGAAATATCAATATTTACACAGGGTCAAAACTTGGCGGGGTTACATAGCGTGGACACCAGTTATACCTCATAAAATCCTTGTCAAACCATGTCCCACACATGTGGTCAATACATGACATGTAATGACACCATGTACTGACCCACATGGCATGCTGTGATTGTCCCAACTCCCACCTTCTGTGGTTGACTGAGGGTACACATTGTATAATTTATCATTACACATTGTGTATCTATGTAATGCAACCAAAAACTTTTTAACCTTCAGATGGTATCTTTGAGTGTTCTTTATGTGTCTTGTCCTATTTTTGGTAATATAAATTTCAACAAACATGTTGACCACTTTTATACCACTTTAAGGTTCTAGGTCACATAAAAAGTGGTGGGTCGGTAACCAAATTTGATTTTTAATTGGTTTCAATTGATAATATCCAAGGAACATGATTAAATCATCCCCAAAATATCATAAAGACGATCTTTCTCCTTTAATTTATAATTAATTTAAAATAAGAATTACCTCAAACATGATAATTCTACTTGGTTAATTTGGTTGTCTATATTTTCATGTCATAGTTATTATAAAGAATCTAAGGGAGTATTCCTCTCGTTGTATACACACATATTACAAAAGTCTCTAAACAATTCTCTTGGTATTATTAGTACCAATGTGGAGGAACTGAGTGAATTTTGTTTTTTTCATTGATCGTAATGAGAAGATTAGCTTACTTTATATTATTCTTGAGAGGGAGGGAGGTGGATATTCTCTTTAGGGCATGAGATATTCAATACTAAAAAAGTGACGTATACACACAGTTTAAAACTGTGGGTATATCCCCCAAAACTGTGGGTATAGGCTATACCCACGATTTTGTGAATTGGGGAAAACCGAGGCATCTGGCTAGGTCTCCAGCCTATACCCACGGTTTGTAAAACCATGGGTATAGCATTTTTTGTCATGCTGTCAAATCCACATACCCATTTCTACATTGTCTATGGCTTTACCCACGGTATTAAAACCATAGGTATTAATTGTTCAAAAATTCAACCTATAGGTGTTGAACCAACGACCTCCAACACATGTGGTTTCAACCGACGTGTCTCTCCACTAAGATACGACACATCTGATTATATATATCATTATTTTTCTAAATATGTTAGTTATATCTGTATTAGGAAAAAAGATGGCCGTGGGTTTCAAACCCAGAGCATTCTTCCAAACTGTCGTGACTAACCAACCCATCTACACCTCTTTTCTTTAAATAAATCTAAATTTAGTTTAATATATTAATACATCTCATTGTATCAGAAAAAACATTCAGGGGGATTCAATCCTTGGACCATGGGAAGTAACAAAGAACGCCTCACCAACCGGCCTACTAAGTTTATTTGTATAAATCTTTTTATCCCTTTAAATATATTAATCTAAACCGTGGGTATAGGAAGAAAAACCATGATTATAGGTTTTTCTGCCAAATAATTTAAATATCTTGTTTTAAATAAATAAATAAATATTTATTTAAATTTTATTAAATAAAATATATCATTTCCATCGTGTCCTTGGCTCTTCAATCCTCGTCATAATTTTATCCAACCTTAAATAATAAAATATTCATTTAAATAAATAAATAAATAACATTAATTCATTCAATAAATAAATATTATATTCACTAAACTAAAGAATAAATATGTATTTTTAATTTTCAAGTAACTAAATAAATATTTATATATAATTATATTGAATAAACTAGTAAATAAATACTTATTTATTTATTATCTTGTGAATAATTAACAAGAGATAAAATTAAATTAACATATTCTAAAATGAAATATCTACTGATTAAATTTATGCGATCAATGATACTTGAATAATTATTATTAAAAAAGACAAAAATAATATTTATTCTTATTATTTAAATTCAATAGAATTTAATGAGACTCTATATACACTAAGTTTGTGACCCTCCATGAATCTTTTCACTAGAACTACATAAAAGTACCTAAAGTCTAAAATTAGTGTCTAGTAACATGTTAAGGCACCAATAGAGAAAGAAGTTAATGTCAAAATTATTCCCAATTCTATTTCCAGGGAATAACATTGTCCTTTCTCCAGGTGGCTGATACACTGTTTTATATTTACCTACATTCTGACTTTCCAAAGGAGGGCTTCTTTCATCACTTTCATCAGTGATATATTCTCCTTGATCGAAATGGAATAATGGGATATCAGTTCCTCCTTCTATGGATTCCTAATTGGATCTCATTGTGCAGTTTGGGTCTCCCTCAAAGATTTAATTAATTTTTGTAGAACTCATTCTTGGTTCTATCTCAATGTGGATTCTAGTTAATTACCCTACTTCTATCTTGATAGGGAAGAAACCTTTGGTCCGGGTGATTAGTCACGTTGGGAACAACTGGTCATGTCTCAACATTGGGTATATTGGGAACCTGTAAATTATTCCTCTTTGGAGGGAATCTCATGTGTGAGGAATATTAGGTGATAAAACTAAGAAATATCATGTTGATCACGTGGTTGTTGAAACCTGGGGTGTAATACTTCCAAGTATTTATACCTTAGGCATCCTATGTTTATTTCATAGGGTAGTTATTCTTGATTGGTCACTAGTTTAGAATCTTTTGGTGAAAGATTAAAACATTATATTGAGAAGGATCAAGTCACGAGTTTAATGTATTTTGTAGACAGATCAAGATTTAATATTTAGATGGATCAAAAAACGAGTTTAAAATCTTGTGGAGATGGATCATAACATTCTATTGAGATGGACCAGGTCCCGGGATTAAGATCCTATTGAGTTGGATTAGAATTTTTTATTGAGATAGATTGGTTTACAAGATAAATGTCTTTTGGAGACAGATCAAAATGTCCTATTGCGATGGATCGTGTCATGAGCTTAATGTATTTTGGATACAAATCAGAACATTCTATTGAGACAAATTAATGCATGAGTTTAACATCTTGTGGAGATGGATCAGAATGTCCTATTGATATAGATTGATGGGGAGTGTCCCTAGGAGTGAATATTTCACACTCGGATGATGTAGTGTGTCCCCCATAAGGAAGATAATTTCTCACTAAAATGTAATTTTTCAAGATTGAACTCCAAGGAAGCATCATGTGTACCTTGATTTAGAGATAAGGATCAAAACCCATGTAGTTTGATGTTGAAGTTTAAGGTCACATTACATGATCGATCCATACAGTTTAACATCATACAATAAGGATTTTAATCTCATAGAAGGAGAATTGATGAGGGATGGTGTGGGTATTATGTGTGGAAGTTTCACTAATTAGGGGTTTCATTCCATGGTGGGGAGATATGGTGTAGGGATTATGCATGGAAGCTACCTATTGTGGGTGTCTCATCCCATGATGGGTAAGGATAGTGTGTGGCTTACATGTAGAAGCTTCTCGGTATGAGGGTCACATCCGATGGTGGGGAAATATGGTGTGGGGATTTCACGTGGAGGATTCCTAGTATGAGAATCATATTCAAAGGTTGGGGAGAAGGTTTCATCCTTTTATGATTGTACACGGGTGTTCTTGTGTTCATAAAATAGGGTATGAGGTGTGGGTTTATCCCGTTTTAGTAATACACAAGTTATACTATGTTAATTGCACATGATAAGGCTATAGTTTAACGTCATGTGTTTAGGATGTTGTCATACAGTTTAACATCGCATGACCAAGACATGAAGCCAGGTAGTTTTACATCTTGCTGCTCAGACATGGATGGGGTTTTCATCCTGAGGGGGACCATGTCAAGGTAGGAGGATATTTATTTATAAGGAACTACCTTCAAGATAGGTTCATATTTTACCTTAAATATTCCACCCCTAGGGATTATGTGACCACCTCTCATGCACCTATGGATGAGGTATGGTGTTGACACTGTCATGGAGGAGTGGGCACCAAAAGGTCCTACATTAGTGTGCCTATGCTTAGAAGCAATATACATTAGGGTACCTATGATCAGAATCCACCAGTATGATGGAGGCCCATACCACACTTCTAGTTAACTAGTCAAACACGGAAGTGAGTGGTACTAATCACGTTGGAATTTGGAGTGTGGTTGAGGTGTTCTTGGATTGGTATGGGGGCCCATAGCACTCGACGTTCATGAAAGTGGTCTAGCTGAAAGGATTCACCATGGAGAGTCCAAGAGGAGGAGATTTGAGAATATTGGGGACTTATAAAAAAGGGTCTTATGAAACCCATGGAATTTTAAGAGTTCAAGGGTTTTACAAAGGTGTATGCTTCATGAAACAGAGTGACCCTACCTTGGGGTAAAGTCCTTGTTCACATGGGATGGGCTTCATGAAGGGTAGGTTTCTCAAAAAACCCTAAATGCCAAAAAAGGGTTTATTTTACACAAAGTCCTTCCTGAAAGTAATCTTCAATTTGGGTTGAGGTTCTCAAAAACCCATGGGAGGTTGTCTCATGAAGGAGGGATACCCTAAGGCATCCAACTTCTCTTTCACTCATGAAGCTCAAGAGTATCACAAACTTAGATCATTTCTTAGAATTCAAAAGGCCACATCCCCTAAAATGACAGAAATAAGGTGGTATTTACATGCCCAATAGATGCAAGGATGTGGGTTTCTCAAATACTTCAGACTTTTGAAAATATTTTATAATCTTTGTGGGTAGATAGGGCTCTATGAACCCAAATGACGTGGCATGAAGGTTATGGTCAAACCTCTGTGTGGTTGTGAAATGGGTATCCATGATTATGGACTTACACTACAAAGAGGTTATTGTCAACTCTAAATCTAGAAGATAACTTTTTGAGAAACACACATTAATGATGATGGGGAGTTTCATGAATCCATCCCCTTAGGTGGATTTTGGGCCATTTTTGCTCAAATTCTCTCTGAATTGACTGTGACTTCTGTGACCACTCTCATGACATACATATTTTCGCACAAAAAATAACCCCCTTAGTATTGGATTTGATAGGGGAAGGGAGGGTTAAATTCCAAGATAAATCTTACAAACATTGGTAATTAGATCCCTATTTTCATAGCCCATTCACAGAGCCCGTTCTTAAGGCCCGATCGTGGACTTCAGGAAGTTATACACCTCTAAATAGAGCATGGGTCCCTTAAGGGGACCACACAATTTTTACAAAAATAAAAGCCTAACCTCTCTATTCATGAAGCACAAACCATTTTCTATCAACTTGTGATTTCAATCCTCATTACTTGTGAACCTCATCACATTTTTGAACTTACTACTATGAACAATGCTCCACAAAACAAACCACCATGAGAAAACCTCCATAAACCTGACCTTTTTGAACATAAATCCACAAAAAAGACACAGAAAACACCTAAGTCTCTAAAAAAATGTCCCCTGATGGTTCCAACACTAGTGTTGACATGGATGGGAACATAATGATTAGGGAGAGTATTTGGAGTGCATTGGACAATGAATCACTTACCACACTACTGATAGAGGCTTAGTAATAATACCCACTTTTCAAGGGGCTTCCACTTTATGGATTTTGGTTGAAGGATGGCATATTCATCCCTAACATGAACAAAGATTAGTTTTCCCACTAGTTCAAGATCATACCCAGACAACACTAGTGGAACATGGCTATTGGTGGACATTTTCTAAAGGATCATGCATCTCTCACAGTGCACACTCTTTGGAACCATGTTAACAACATAAACGGGTAGAATTTGGAGGTAGTGAAATCCCATGTAGTACAAGATGATTTTAAGGTGGGTTTGGGGGACCTAGTAAAGGGATGGAAAGACAAATGGATCTACATTAGGGAAATTTTTTTACCGACTAATGGTCCTGGACTTATTGGGAATGCACATTTGATAAGATGAATTTATAGTTACATATTGGATACATTTTTATAAGTTTTGTTCATGTTTTATTTGATAATGAATTGGGTTTTGTTTTTTTCAAAGTAATTAGGAATTTTGGACTCATAAGTAGAAATGATGAAAGGTGGTAAAAACAAGCTTTACACATCATGTATATCATACACAATGTGTATTCCTCATTCATAGCATGAATGTAGATTCATATACCAACCCATGAAGACTTAAATAACATAAATCTGTTATATGATGTGTATATATATTACACATTGTGAAAATTTCAAAATCAAAATCCTGCTGAAAGTGAATCAAATACATGACGTGCAGAGTTTACAAGATGTTCGAAGTTAAATACCCAACCCAGTCAAATATTTAAGCCCAAATATCCTATGAGATTCAAGATTTTCAGAGGAGATTGTGGATATGGATTAAAATACATGTAAACCATACACATAATGTAAAAGTTGATACACGAATCCACTTAAATCCAGCACATGAATTGAAGGCTTTACATGTTGTGTACTTTTCAAGACTTTATATTTTTGAGTGCTCTGTCATGCAGAAGTAGTTTATACCAAAAGTTTTTATTTCAATTTTCTTTACCCATTTTCAATTATTTAATTTCCAAACTCAATTTTAATTCATTCTATTCATTGCTTTTTTTGAATCCTTTTGAGTTTTCAACCATTCTATGTTCATTCTTTATCTATTATAATTACATTTCTATTTTGACACTCATTTTCAATTATATTCATCATTATTCATCAATTTTTGATGTTACTTCATTGTTTCTTCAGTCCGAGTAAGTTTTTGATTATATTTACATTGGTTTCAATTATTTATCTTGATTCTTTCTTGTTCTAAATTGTGTAATTCTTATTTCCCAACTATTTCAAAATTATGCTAGTCATGTTTTCTATTCCTTTGATTTTTATTAACACCATAATGTGAAAATAATATTATTAGGGTTAAGGGATGAGAGTAGGGGTGTTTATAATCCTAATGAATCCATAAATTGAACCTTGGTAACCCTATGGAAAGTAATTAGGTTAAAACAACTATTCATCACATTTTGTTGCATAGCCTTGACCATAAAATGTGAAATTGATTGAACCCGATCTAATTGGATTTGAGAAGGATATGACCATTAGCCTATGAAACTTTCTACATTGAAGATAACCATAATGCATCTAGTTTGTTAGTTATACTCAGACTAAGGGATATTTGTAGCATAGGTAGATCCAAGTGGTTTGACCAAAACCAATTGGTGACTCTTACACAACTTCACAGACCAAGCCATTGGAATTTTATAAGCTAGATTTAGGATTATATTTTGGATAAATCCTTGAAATTGACCCTAATACCTTCTTAGTTATCTAAATTAAATCAAAACTACCTAGTTCTAAAAAAACCAAATCTAAAGAGTGAATTTGAGTAATCCTTTAAAAGGGGTTTGTTTGAATGGTTTCTTTCTTAATAGCGATCCCTATGGGTTTGAACCCACACTATAGCTTTACTACACCCTAGTAAAAAGTCTAGTTTGGGACTATAAATTTCTAATATGATCAATGCTTGTGCAAATTAAACTACGTGTGTTGGACCATAAAATTTGGGTTCCATTTATGGGGATTACTGTTACCTAAGAACATTATCCTTTAGATCAAACCTAAGATTACCTCCCCCTCCCCCTTTATTATTCTTAATTTCAATTTTACTTTTATAATTATTTATTCTCACAGATTAGAACCCATGTCAGCCTTTTTCTCTTCTAGTACATGAATCAGAGACCTATAAATTGTTTAAAGATCCTCAATGGTCAAGAACTTCTTTGTTCAATCCCAAGATCAATAGAACAATTTCTACATATCACCACTTCACAATGTCTGAGTGCAACGATCTTACACTACCACACCTTCAGAACCCCCAATATGAACCACCTAAAATTTAGGCTGAGTGACCAGTGATGTATGAGCATACCATAATGGAATACAAATTTTTATCTCTTAGAAGTGCTGCACCCATCATTATGTGTCCACCAATCCAGGAACACAAATTCAAAATCAAACCTTGAATCATTCATATGATCCATAACATGGGTTAATTCAGTGTGATTCTAAGAAAATCCACTATGAGCATATCTCCAACTTTTTAGAGGTTTGTGATACCTTTAATAACAAATATGTTTTGTCTAATGCAATTAGACTCTATGTCATCCCATTTTCCTTGTAGGACTAAGCCAAGGATTGGATTAAAATCCAATTTCCTGAGTTGATCATGAATTGAGATGACCTATCTAAGAAATTCATCAATAAATATTTCCCACCCATCCAAATGTGGAAGTTAAGGAATAAAATTTATAACTTTTCTCAGGAAGACAAAGAATCATCTTATGAGGCATGGGATAAATTTAAAGAGCTAAATTAAAAGTTCCCACATCACAAACTAGATGTGTGTATTCAATTGAAAACTTTTTACCATGGACTCCAACCTATCATGCGCACTGTTGTAGATATCATTGTTGATGGTATACTCATGATAAATATTACCAATGTGGGAATATCACTTCTAGAAAAAGTCTCCCACAATTATAGTATGTGAAAAATTGATAGAGGACCACGTCAATATGGAATCCACCAAGTGAAGAAGAGTAACCCCCTCACATCCCAAGTGGAGGATACTAAAAAGAAGATAAAGTCATTTCAGTTTCCTAATGCACCACCAATCCCTCTTGCTCCTGTGATGGAGATTCAATCCCACGAGATGTGAAGAGGTCCACAACTATACTAAGACTATAGGGAAGGTATAGAGTAACCCCAATTCTAAGATTTTAATGATTTCAATTACAATAAAAAATCAGTAGTACCAGCAAACCTAGAAATATCAACATCAAAACGTTCTGTAGAAACTGACATAGCCGCAACTATAACAAAACAAAAGTTATTTTCAAAATAGGAGTGGATAGGTACCACCAAGGAATCATGGACCACTTGGGAACCCACCACAAGGTTTATCTCCTTGACTACAACAACAATTTCAACAAACTTTTCCAAGAGATGAACAGTTTCTACCCATTCATCACCAACATTATCAATAAGCTCTGCTAAGACCACCACAAAAATCCCAACCTCTCCAATATAATCTTGAAAACCTACTCACTTCCTTCCTATAGAAATAATAACAAAGGATGAAAACTCACGATACATAAATGCAAAACCACAAGGTATCCATACACAACATTGAGTACTAAGAGAGGAAGATCTCTAAGAATTTATCTGAGTGACCACCAGGTACTTTGCATGGTAATACTGAATATCATATAAAGGAGGAGGATAAAGGTATAATTGTGAGGATTGGAAAGATGCTAGACTTTCAATATCCATTCTTAGGTGACAAAAAGTATATTTAAGAATCTGATGTATGTGATTAGGGTAAAACTATAGAAGTAGAACCAAATGAGAAAGCTCTAGTTAGGGAGTAGACTAAAAATGGAAATGGTTATATGGTACCACCACCATAGAAGCCATATCTCCCCTTTCCTAGAAGGATGAAATAGGCTACAAAATAGGGACAATATAAAAAATTTCTTGAAATGTTTAAACAACTATACATCAATATTCCTTTTGTAGAGGAAATTGCTCAAATACATGTTTATGAAAGAGTTTTTAAAGACATTATCTCAATTAAATGGAATATAGAGTATTTGTGAGTAATATACTTAAATGAATAATTCTCCACAATTTCCAATGGAAGGTACCTCAAAAAATGTGAGATGTTAGAAGTTTTTCAATTCCTTGCACCATAGGGACATTAAATTTTGAGATATCCTTATGAAATCTTAGAATAAGTATAAATATCATGCCTATGAGTGTCTTTAAGAAGATGGGGATCGACGAACTAAAACAAAAAACTATGGTACTCCAACTTGCCAATCACTTGATCAAGTATCCTCAAGGATTTATCGAGGACATCTTAGTAAAAGTTAGAAAATTCATTTTCCCTTATGATTCCCTCATCCTAGATATGGAATTGGAAGGTGACGTTACCTTAATTTTATGAAGACCATTTATCACCACTGATAAGGTGATGATTTATGTTAACCAATGGAAATTTATATTCAGGGTTGGTGAATAATAGGTTGTGTTTGAATTGGTAAAGGCTACTAATAAAAGTGACAAGTCATTGAATTTTCAATACATCTCTATTACTGATAAGAAGGATGATCATGTGATTAATAAGGAATAAATAATAAATCACATCCTACTAAAAAGGTATCCAGTGCTCACAAGAATAAAAATTACACTACACTTCTTACAAGGAATGTCATACCACCATTTGTATCATCTTTTTTTAAGAACCATTCCATGAAGAGTGTCTCCCCATAGTTTAAGTAATCTATATCAAAGAATGTCTAGCTCTCAATGTTAAATGAATAATTTATTGGGAGGTAACTTAGGGTAGGTTCAATATATTAGAATAGTTTAGTTTAGTCTTTAGGGAAGTTTAGAGCTTTTAGAGGCATGTAAAGAGGTCCATCTCAAAAGGATCACAAAAGGCCAAATACATTCCATGTAACCTTCACACAGCTTGTAAATTTCAATGTTTATAAAAAATAAAATTTTATCTTTACACATAGTGTATTGAATACATGGCATATAAGTTACAAGAATCTTTAAATTACCATGAACCCTAGGTTCAAGACCCCTCCCCATTTCCCCCTCCCACGCATAAGACCCCTCTACCCCCCAAAACCAATATTCCTACCTCACTGGTTGTCCCTCCTCCTCCTTCCTCACCATTGGTTTCTTGAAATTTTTTCCCTATCAATCCCTCATCACATTCTCTTCCCCTTCATGACTCATTTCCATCCTAACATGGACTACACAAAAACCACCTACACATCTCCTGCCAAACTCACACTCGAGCATGATGAGATACCTCTTCCACCCAAGAAGAGGGATGCTCTTCCTCCACCACCTGCAGATCCATCCATCTCTTCTTCTGCCTCCGCCTATGCATCCTCTTCTACCTCTGATGACTCATAGTCTTCATCCAATGGGTCATAGAATGCTTCCCACACCCACCTTCATCCCTACCTTTACTTCCTCACACTTAATAACTTGGTCTTGTTGGTCCATCTCCAGGTTAATACCATAAGAACCAACAAGATTTTAAACCTTACTATTCTTGAGAGGATCTAGATTCATCATAAGATCCTTGACCACATCGACCGACTGTACCTCTCTCCCACCACCTAGGTGTGCCAGGAGACTTTTAGGGATATTTTAGTCAAGTTTGTAGACGCCATCCAGCTAGATATCATCTCCATCAACTTCAGAATCGGTAGTAGGCCATAAGAGATCACCCTTGGTGACATTTCTATTGGCATCAACATCTACTCCACCAACATATTTAACTCCCCAGTCTTCCAGAAATTGCAAATCGATTCCAACAAGGACGATGGTGAATGCCTTTGGGCACATATTTCTAGAGACCAACAGACCCCCTATGATCATCACACGACAAAGATAACCCAACTCCATGGTGCTACTCTTCAGATTATTCACTGGGCCCTAGATCAAACCTGGAATGTTCGAGGTGATTGTAAATACCCCGAACCCAGTTGCCCAGATCCAGTGCCTTACTTTATTAAATTTTAATAAATATAAGACAATAATCTACAGGGATCAATCAGTCCAGTAGTTTTGGAAATTATATTATGTACATGAACATTTCATTACAACTTTAAATGAAAAAAAACCAAAACTCCATTGGAAACACCCATAAATTTCTATATTATCCCAAAAAGTCATTTAATATACATATTTTCATCCTGGGGGATAATACAACATTATAAAGGGGTGAGATTTGATGATCAGTAAGTGTAAGTAATAGAGTGGAAGCTAATATAAACAATAAAGCGTGGTGAATGAATAAAAACACATGCCATTAGAAAATAAACTTGAGCATAATATAGAAAGAATAAAAGATGAAAAAATAATTCCATATAAATAATCACATGAAACATAACCATGGATATTATATTAGTCGAATAATGACATGATTTTTCAATTACTAATTTCATAATGAGGAAATGAATAATTACGAACATATAAAACATATCTTTAAGGCCTTTTCCAAGACATCTACAAATAAATGGTTAATTCCTTGACCAAAATCCATTTCTATTTTGTCTCATGAGACTTATCGATGCATCAAGGGGATATAGTTGACCCCACCCATCACTTTCTAAGTCTAGTTCATTTCTCATATGAATGGGTTTAAACATAAACATCATATACATGTAAAATGTAAATAACTTTGCCCAATCTATAAACATAATCACTAACCATTCTGAGGAGTATAGTGAATGGTATCAAGATAGTACATCCATAGTCCAAATGATCATAAAACATTTAATAAAATATGGTAGATGATAATAATAATATATAAATATAAATAAATAATAAAATTAAACAAATGTTTTGAAATAGATGAAAATACCCTAGTAAAATCAATCGAGGAATTCTTGAGAAAAATACCATTTTCACTTTTCAAAGAAGAGTTATTTTAAAAAAATTATTTGTATTTGTCATAATTATTTGTATAAAACCAGAAATGAAAAAATATAGTTTTTCAGGAAAAAAATAGTTATTTTATAAAAATAATAGTCTTAAAATATATTATTTATGGTAATTAAAAATAGGTAATAAATCAAGATATTCCCTTTAATCAGGCTTGCATATCGCGAATAATTGAGAAGGGAACCTTGAAAAACATGCATTTATTATAAATTAAAGTTAAAATGATATTGAAACATGAGTTTGGAATGTATAAATAGAATTTATAAGAATTATATAAAAATAAATAATAACTAAATTGGTTTATAGATGGATAAATCTTAACCCAAATGAAAATGAAGGTTTAGGAAGAAACCCTTACCTTATGTATGAAAGTGTTCTGCACTTGAACTTAATATCCTAGATAATAAAATTAAATTTATTAAATAACAAATAAAAATCCTTTTATACATTAATTTAATTTATTATAGTTTTATTGAGTTCATTTATGTCTTTTTTGATGAGTTATAGAGTTTAATTTTATCTTTCAGGAGCATTCATTTTCTCAGTTTTCACAATCGATTCACTTGTTTATAAGTAACGAAGTTCATATAAAATGGATATAATTACACAGAATTATAATTATATGTTATTAATGAACATACAGAAGATTTTATGGTCTTATATATTATTTTTTCCATATATTAGGATGATTAATTATATATAACTTTAATTATAACTGTTTAGATCATTTTGGTAGTTTTTCAACCATCACGAAATAATTTTTTCTTATTAATTTATATCATGTATATATACTTGTTCCAGAATACTAAATAACTTATAATATATATAATAAATTTTTTTTAACCATAATTATGGTTTTAGGAATAGACTTGAATAAGGTGAAGGAAAATGAAAACTTGTTTTCCCTGAAGGCAATAAAACAACACCTCACGCACGACGTTTCCATTTTTAGAATAAGAGAGAGAAGCGATTTTGATGACGAATATTCAATTAACATGATATAATTGTATTATATAAATTATAATAGACTTATCACATCTCTTTGTACAAGGGAGGTGAGGGAATGAAAAGAAAATAAAATAAATTGAAAAGAAAATAAAAGAAAATAAAAAGGATTTTTACCTCTTGAATTTTCCTCATTGGGAAATTCCTTAAAATAATTAATGTATTTAACATTTATAAAAAATTATCTCATTTTACCATTCAAAAAAAAATAAATTATTTTAAAAAAATCCAAAAAATTAACTCTAACCATTTTTAGCCATGTATAATTAAAAAATTAACTCCATTTCATGATTTTTTTCTAAATATAAGAAATTCAAATTTTAATTAAAATAATCATTTACTCGAAAAATATAGATTTTAAATTTACAACTAATTTTATTATACTTTGAAAAATTAACTAAGGTATCATTAAATTATCCAATAATAATAAGAAAAAAAAATTAATTTATGAATAAATTTTATGAAAATAAATTTTCTTTTAAATCATTTTATTAATTATAAAATTGTAATTAAATATTTATGACTTAAAAAAATACTAACACTTAATTGATAATTTTTAAAATATTCATTTACTTATACTATGATACAATTATATAACACTTTCATTTATAAGATGCCTAATTTTTATTTATACTTTCATGGGTGATTTTACTACTCATTTGGCCATTTTACTATTAATATGGGTCATATTACTATTCCTAAGGTCAAGTTACTATTTCATCGGTATAGGTTTCTTAACTTCTAGAAATACATCTTATTTCATTCATTGTTCATTTATAAAGTTTGTATTGTTCTCTCTAAGTGATTTTATATGATTTATACTATTTTAAATAACTATAATAAGGGAAATTTTAGTAATAGAATTCAGGTCATTACATTCTACCCTCCTATAAAAATTTCATCCTTGAATTTTTTAGATTGTCACACCATAAAAAAATTTGGGTAGTTTTTCACCATAAGTTCCTTAGGATCCCATATTGCCTCTTCAATTTTATGATTTTTCCAATGTACCTTTACTAGTCAAGTCATCCATTTTCTCAGCACCTGTTCTTTAGTATCTAGAATCTGGATAGGCACATCAGAGTAAGATAAATCAGGTTCCAAATTTATTTCTTCAGAAGTGAGGATATGCGTTGGGTCTGGCATGTACTTCATTAACAAAGAGATGTGGAACACATTATGTACTTTATAAAGTCTAGACAGTATCACCGAATGATAAACTAAAACTCCGACTATCTATAGGATTTTAAAAGGTCCTATGTACCTGGGGCTCAATTTCACTTTGTTTTGAAATATTATAACACCCTTCCCTAGAAATACTTTCAAGAAAACATAATATCCCTCTTGAAATTCAAAATCCTTCCTTCTATTATCATTATAGATCTTTTTCCTACTTTGATATTCTTTGATATATGTTTGAATATTCTTTAACTTTTTCATTATTTCCTCCACAAGCTTATGGAATACAAGCTTCCTTTCACTAACTTGATCCCAACAAGCTGGTGTATGAAACATCTTTCCGTACAATGCTTCATATGATGCCATTTGAATATTTGAATGGAAACTATTGTTGTAAGAAAATTATTCCAAAGGAAAATACTAATCCTACAAACCTTGAAAGTCAAGTAAGAATGATATCAACATGTATTCTATTATTTTAATGGTCCTTTTAAACTGCCCATCAGTTTGAGGGTGATAAGTAGTACTCAAATAGTGCTCAGTATCCAAGGATTTATAAAGACTTTTCTAGAATTTTGATTTAAATAGTGGATCATGATTATAATAAATTGAAATTTGTGCTCCATTAAGTCTTACAACTTCATTAATATAGAGTTTTTCAAGGTTATCTAGTGTAAAATCCTCCATTATAGTGAGGATTTGTGCATATTTATGTAAGTCGATCAATAATTACCCACATTACATCATTCTTTCATGGAGTTTTTAGTATTCTAGTGAAATAATGTATAGTTATGTCATACCATTTCTATGTAGGAATATCCGTAGGTCACATGAAAACTTTAGGATGTTGTCTTTCAGCCTTCGCCTGCTGACAGACTAAACATCTTGATACATAATAAGTAATTTCCTACTTTATGTTATCCCACCAGAAATATTCCTTCAAATATCTATACATATTAGTGCTACGAGGGTGTATAGATAAATTTGAGATATTGGAATATTCCAATAAATCCATTTTTTATCTTGGGTATAGAGGTAACACATAGAATCCTCCCAAATTTTAGAATTACATCTTCACACATGAAGTCTTCCATCTTCCCATCATTCACAACTTTAATTTTCTTTTTAAGATTCTCATAATCAAACTGAGAAATTTTAATCCTTTCCAATAAATATGGCTGTGAAACCAATTGAAAAAGTAAAGATGTTTCAAATTCCTCGATAATTACTATATCCGTCTTTTCTAGATCCATGTACACATGATCTTCATCAATCCTCATTTTGTTCAGGACTCCATGATCATTCCCGATCAATGCATCTACTACCTTATTCAACTTACCTAGTTGGAAGTGTACCAAACAATCATAATCCTAGAGTAGCTTGAGCCATCACCTTTGCCTCATGTTGAGTTCTTTCTATGAGGAGATATATTTCAAGCTCTTGTGATATGTTTATATCTAACATATTTCACCATATAGATAGTTTCTCTATATTTTAATAGAAAATATTACAACTACAAAATCAAGATCATGAGTTGGATAATTTTGTTCATGAGTTTTTAACTACCTTTATGCATAGATAATAACTCGATCATTCTGTATAAGGATAAAACTAAGTCCTTTCTTTGATGCATCACTATAAATCACAAAACCACCATTTTCTGATGATAGAGTCAAGATCAGAGCATTAACTAATCTCTTCTTCAATTATTCAAATAATTCTTCACATTTTTTCCCCAAATAAACTCAACACATTTACGAGTAAGCTTGGTTAACAAGTTTTCTAATCGAGAAAAGTTATGAATGAAACATCGATAATAACCTACTAAACCAATAAAACTACATACCTCGGTTATGTTCATTGGTATAGGCCATTCCTGAACCACATTTCTTTTATAGGATCAACTGAGATTCGATCCATTGAGATAATATGACCAATAAAAGAAATTGTTTGAAGCCAAAATTCACACTTCTAAACTTCCCATATAACTCTTTTTTTCTTAAGAGTCTCCAGAAAAACCTACAAGTGGTTCTCATAGTCCTCATATATTTTGGAACATATCAATATATCATCAATAAATACCATAATAAAATAATCAATATATTACTTGAACACTCTGTTCATTAGATCCATAAAAATACATGGTGCATTAGTCGGTCCAAATGGAATTACTGTAAACTTATAATGTCTATACCTCGTTCGAAATGCTATCTTTGGAATATATTCCTTCCTAAAATAGAATTGATGATATCCAGATCGAAGGTCAATCTTAGAAAAATATTTTTCTCCATTAAGTTGATTAGATAAATCATTAATGTGAGGTAGGAGATACTTTTTCTTTATTGTAATAACATTGATTTCTTTATAGTCAATGCACATCCTCATGGATCCATATTTCTTCATGAAAAAGAGAACATAAGATCCCCATGGAGAAACACTAGGGTAGACAAATATTTTATCACTTAATTACTCTAGTTGTTTCTTTAACTCCACTAATTCCACAATGGTCATTCTATAAGTAGTCTTTGATATTGGACTTACATTAGGGATTAAATCAACAGAGAACTCAACTTCCCGCTCTTTTGGATGTCCAGGTAAATAATATGAAAATAAATCAATATATTCCTACATAATAGGTATATATTCAATTTGAATATTTCTTTCCTTATCCATAGATGATGTTTTCTCCTCCCCAAGAATTTTATTTAGAAGAGATACTATAGGTGGATCCAAATATGACTCAGATGATGATGTTTCTACTCTAATGATTTGAGATTCAATATCTTCCTAAAAAATTATAACTTTATTATTTGTTCAATATATTTTCACATCATATTTTGAAATCCAATCCATACCAAGGATTATTTCAAATTAAATCATAGGCATGATGATAAGGTCAGCAACTAAAGTATGTTTATGTGTCATAAAGGGGGATGACTGACACATCTTTGTTGCAATGATACTTCCCTTAGGAGTTTTGACTGACAAATACTTTATTAAATCAAAAGGGAAATGTATATTTTTCTTAAAAAATTGGGAATATATAAAATAATGTGATTATTCAGAATCAAATAAAGTATTTAATATTTTTTAGAAAATGATTAAATTACCTGCCACCACATCATTAAGAACTTCAAACCAAAAAGTTTTGATCACATAAGCTTGGACCTGCTCCCTTTACCTTTTTTGGGGAAAGTTTCCTTGATTATCAGGACAATAATTTTCATAATGTTCCATATCTTTACAACAACATCATTGAAATTCGGTATATTATTTCTTTCCCTTACAATCTTGGGCTTGCTTGCCTTTTTATCCACACTTTAAAAAAACTACCATTCTGTTCAGGAAAGTACTGAGGTGTTTCTTCCCATAATTATAGTAGGATGGAAAGTAACTTTTTTATTCTTCACTTCATAAATTATTTCCTCTTCCACCCTATTATTATCTTGTTTACCCTTAAAGTCATAATACTTAGAGAATTATTTCTCAGACTTGATAGAACATGAGACTATATCTTCGTATGATGAGAAATTTTGCGAGACCAGTTCGCTTTGGATGAATAGTTTTAAACCATAAAAGAATCAATCATTATTGATCCTTGTATTATCTATGTAGTCTACAACATGCCTTGATAACCTTGTAAATTTGGAGTCAAACTTCACAAAGTTTTCATCCACTTTTTGTTTCAGACTCAAGAATTGTCTCTCCACATCTGCTCACTATTCATGAGGAAAATATTTTCTAGGAAAATTTACTTAAAATCATTCTATTCCACATTTAAAATTTCTTCCTCCTCCTTTTTGTTTTGAATCAATGAACACCATTGATCAGTATCTTCTGATAGACGATAAACTACCATGATAACCTTATCCTTGTCATTACTTCCAAAAGAGAGAAATATATTATCTAAGGAACTTATCCACAACTCTGATATAAATGGGTTTGTATTACCATTGAATTACGAAGGATGTTATTGCATAAAGAAGTCTAACATTTCTCTTCCATGTTGTGCATTAGGATTCTCCATACGGGTAAGGTTATTATTCATAACCTGAGTCATCTGTCCCTGTATTGTTATAAGTTTCTCAACACCAATCACAACTCCAATACCAATATCATTATCTTGAATAGGAAGGAATTCCCTACATGGGATACATAAATTGATACAATTTACATTCCTTCCACTAGGAACCATTTCTAAATAATTACATACACTAAGTTAGGTTATGAATCATAATACATAATCTCAAACTAGAAAAAAATTTAATATAAATTGAAATTTTATGCATAACTAATCTTATAATCATAAACATGGTTTCTTTAGGGAAATATTTACCTTTAAATCCTTTATAATGGTTTGAATGAAAATTTTAATTATCCTAACCATATCCCTAGGAGTGTTAAACTAGGTTTATAGTATATCTCATTTTCGTGTACCAGGTTACTCTGAGTTAGTCCTGAGACACCTTGTTGGAGTTGTTACCCATATGTACATCTGTTCCAGAACCGCATCCACTTGTAGTATCTAGACAGGGATGTATTGCTAAAAATACCCACATAATCTCTACCTTAACAATATTCTAGGATATTATTATATCATCATCCTCAAAGTCTATGTTGGGGTTATATTCCCTAATCTATGTTTTCTAAATCTAGTTTCCAAGGTTTCTACTAAATTTGATCTAATTCCAACTATAAAGACCCCAACCTTAGTTGATCGGAACTGGTGCCTTACTTTATTACATTATCATAGATACAAGATACTAATCACAAGGTATCGATCAATTTAGTAGTTTTAGAAAATAATTTACATATATGAACATTTCATTACAACTTAAAATGAAATAAAACATAGAAACTCCATTAGAAACACCCATAAAATCATAGATTATCCATGAAAGTCATTCATAATACACATCTTCACATCCTAGGGAAAAATAAAACATAATAAATGGGTGATATTAGATGATCATTAAGGGTAAGTAATACAACACAATCTAATATGAACAATAAGTAATGGTGAACAACTAAAAACACATGCCATTAGAAAATAAACTTAAGCATAATATGGTAAGAATAAAATCCAAATAAAGAATTACATATAAATAATCAAATGAAACTTAACCATGGATATTATACTAGTAAAATAATCACATGATTTATCAATTACTAATATCATAATGAGGGAATGAATAATTCTAGACATCTGAAACATATGGTCAAGGCCTCGACCAAGACATCTAAAAATAAGTGGTTATGGCCTTGGCAAAAATCCTTTTATGTTTTGTCTTATGATACCTAGAAATGAATCAAGGGGATATAGTAGGCCCCGAAAATCACTTGATATGTCCAATGTGTTCCTTATATGAATTATTTTAAACATAAACATCATATAAATATGAAATGTAAATAAATTTTCCCAATCTTTAAGTATAATCACTAACCAATCTGAGTAGTGCAGTGAATGGTATCAAGATTGAAGATACATAGTCAAACTAATCATAAACCATTTAATAAAATATGATATATGATAATCATAATAGATCAGTCTTAATATATCATAAAATTCAATATAGGTGTTTAAATAAATGAAAATACTGTAGTAAAATCCTTGAGGAATTCTCGAGAGAAATACCCTTTTTTATTTTGCAATGATGAGTTCTTTTGGAAACATTATTTGTATTTGTAAAAATTGTTTGTATAAAAAAAGAAATGAAAAAATATAGTTTTTCATGAAAAAATTATTGATTTTATAAAAATAATATTGTCTTAAAATAGATTTTGTTTGGTACTTGAAAATGGGTAAGAAATCGAGACGTTCCCTTTAATCAGGCATGCGTATTGGGAAGAATTGAGAATGTAACCTTGAAAAACATGTATTTATTATAAATGAAATATGAAATGATATGGAAACAAGATTTTTGAATGTATACACATAATTTATAAGAATTATATAAAAATAATGAAGAATTACATTGGTGTATAGAGGGAGAAAGCATAACTCGAATGAAAATGGAGGTTCGGGAAGAAACCCTTACCTCATGTACGAAAGTGTTATGAAATTGACCTTAATGTCATGGATAATTAAATTAAATTAATTAATTAAAAAATTAATTACCTTTTATATGTGAATTTAATTCATTATATTATTATTAAGTCCATTTATGTCCTTTTTTATGAGTTATATAGTATAATTTCATCGTTCGAGAGCGTTCATTTTCTTGATTTTCATGATTGGTTTGCTTGTTTATAAGTAATGAAGTTCATATAAAATGGGTATAATTATCAAGAATTGGAATTATATTTTATTAATTAACAAATATTTTTTTTCTAGATATGGGGATGATTCATTAGATATAACTTCAACGAGAATCATTGAGATCATTTTGGTGGTTTTTCGATCGTTACAAAATAGTTTTGTCTTATTAATTAATATCATGTACATATAATGGTTCCAGAATAATAAATAAATTATAATATTTATAAAATTATACGTTTTGACCATAATTATGGTTTTATAACCAGCATTTAATATGGTGAAGGAAAATGAAAACTTATCATCATTGAAGGCGATAAAACAACACCTCACTGATGATGTTTCCATTTTTAGAATAAAAGGAAGAGAGAAAGGATTTTGATATAATAAATTCTAATAGAGTTATCAAGTTACTTTGTATAGGGTAGGTGAGGGAGGGATAATAAAATAAAAGAAATTGAAAATAAAATAAAAGAAAAGAAAGAGGATTTTCACCTCTTGAATTCTCCTCCTTGAGAACCTTATTAAGGGGATTGGTTTTGGTATTTTGTTGATAAAAAAAGATCTTTGATATGGGGGATGGGATTTAGAAGTAGATTGTGCTTAAATTTCACAAGGCTCAAAGCTTCAAAGGTGTGAGGAGAAGAGGTGGTGAAGGGTGGTATTTATAGTGGGGGAGAGGAGTGTTTTTTGAATATTTTATTTATTTGTTTATTATTTTTGATCAATACTATGAATATTTTGGAAATTATAACAAAATATATTAAAATAATAAAGTATAGTTCAATATTATAGGCTTACTCCAGTCATACAACACCTATGAGTCAATAATTCATGTATTTAACATTTATCATAAATTATTGTATTTTAGTATTCACAAAAAATTCAAGTATTTTAAAAAAATACAAAAAATTCACCCTAACCATTTTCAATGCATATAATTAAAAAATGAACTCCATTTTATGAAAATAATTTTCTAAGTATGAGAAATTTAATTTTTAATTAAAATCATTATTGACTCAAAAAATAAAGATTTTAAATTTATAACTGATTTTATAACACTTTGGAAAATTAACTAAAGTCTCATAAAATTATCATAAAATTGTATGAGAAAAATATTAATATATGAATAAATTTTATGAAAATAATTTTTCTTTAAAATAATTTTATTTATTTTAAAATTGTAATTAAATATTTATGAGTTACTAAAATACCAACACTTAATTGATAGTTTTTAAAATATTCATTCACTTATTCTACAATATAATTATATCATAATTTCATTTATAAGATGCCTAAATTTTATTTATACTTTTATGAGAGAGGTCACTATTCATTTTTCTAGTTTACTATTCATAAGGTTCATAATACTATTCTGAATGTCAAGAAACTATTTCATCGGTATAGGTTCCTTAACTTCTAGAAATACCCCTTATTTCATTAATTATTCACTTATAAAGTTTTTATTGTGTTCTCTAAGTGATTATATATGATTTATACTATATGAAATAACTATAAGAAGGGAAATTTCATTAATATAATCATGAGTCGTTACAGTGATACTCATTGGAGTGTGATCCAGATCTAGGTCATCATTCTTACCTCAACCATGGGTGGCCCAATCTTGAACATGGATAGAAAGCTTAGGGAGTTCTACCAGACCTAGGTAAGGAGGACTTGAGGTATGTTGATGTGGGGATTATTAATTACCCATTTGGCTAGGAATCTTGGTGAATGTGATGTCGCCCAACCTCTCACTTCCCTCATCCCAATAGAGAGTTTCATTTTTTGATTTTTATCCACAATATGGGACTGCTGATGAAGAGTGGAAGCTTCTACCAGTGGGTGCTGGGATATCTTGAGGATGTTGATGAGGTGCCAACCCAGAATATAGCTAACCCAGCTGTGTCTACCTCTGCCACTGCAACCACCACCTCTACCACTACCATACCACCTTCCACCACCACTCCCATCCCTGCCACCACCTCTGTACCTATAACCACTCCACATTCCCCTATTTATACCACCACCACTACTCCCCTAACACTTCTTCACCCCATCCACCCCTTCCCATAAACCAATTATTATTTCTAAAGGCCATCCTAGAGAACAAACAATAGATTTGTCTCCATATACACATTCCATACACTGAACCATCTCATTTCACCACTCCTACCCCTCCACCAGCCCCAACTTCATCTTCCCACCCACACCCACCTACGGATCCCACTTCTTAATTCATTTCAACACCACATCACACACAAAACAAGCTACCTCCAAATATTACCGACCCTACCACCCAGTAGAAGTACCTTTCATAGCAATCCATGTAGGTAAATTTACCCACTATTCCATCTCTATCTGAGGTTACCTTCATCGATCCAGATTCCAGACAAATGTCCTCTGTACAGATCAGAACCTCACCTCCTCTATCCTCGACCGAGATAGTTTCCAACACCATGAAATCCCACCTCGGTGATCGATCCTCTAGCCCCTTCATCCATAAATGACATTGATAGGAAGGGCTAGCTATAGGTAACCACTATTTGGGAGGGGATGTTTGATGTGAATATCATCGACATTGATTTTACTATTTAGTTATGTTCGGTCCCCTCACCTTTTATACTATGTTTGGGTATCCATTTTTGTACTACTTGTATTCCATTTTCACTGATGTACCATTACTTATACATGGGTGGGATACTATTTTTGAATACACTACTTTTTGGATTATTTACATTTTTATTGCTGCATTACTTTAGCCATATCCAGCTCGTCTACCTCCTATTTGGTCATTGACGTTCTCGTCTTTCCATAATATTCCTTCCTACATTGGATGTCACAAAATATGTATGACATCGAGTGCCTTCTTCAGGATCTATCACTATAGATCCCTGATCTTTGGGAGCCTCCTCCACGATGAGCACAAATTCTATTATTACCACATGAGATTCATGCTTGATACACTCTAGAGGTGGTTATTCCTACCTAGTATCCCTATGATCTCAATGACACAACCACTAGTTTCTATAGGAGGTATCAGACCTCTAAGCATATGGATGACCCCGACTGATCCTTTTGTCCATCCATCTAGTTGATAATGTTATTTCTAGTTATTTATTTAAGGCAACCCATATTTTTGTTTCTTTTATTTTAGTAATGTTCTTAAGATTATTGTTTTTCATTTTACTACCATTTTTAATCATAGGTTGTCTCAAACTTCACTGAACTACTTCACTGTATTTATCTGAGCTAATTTTCCTTACTATAAACTATGTGCACCTACTATTTTTTTCTAATTCCATCTTGTTTTAACCCTATAGAATAACGTTTTTTCAAGTTTAGGTATTTTCTTTCTCACAATTTTTGATGGTAACCCAATTTACAATCACTATCCAGAAAGTTTTCCCATGGAATGACATTAATTACAGGGATACCTTGATTCCCTAATTTCAATTTCAAATCTATGTTTCATTTTTTTCTATGCTTCTATTGATATCTCTCCCTGGATTATTTCTAGAACAGTGCAGACACTATCTCATTTTAAGCATTAGAGATCTTTTTATTGATCATTATTTTAAATAAACTTGGATTATTTCCCATTTTCACTTATCTATAAGAAATTTCTAATTGAAATCATGATTTAAACTTGAAATATCATCACACCCATTTAAATAAAATAAAAAGTTAGTTTGGAGATTTTTGAAACCCATTTTTACTTTTATTTATAATTTTATCATGATTATTGAGTTTATTAATTTAATTATAATTCCAAAATCTTGCAATTTCTTTTGATTGATTTATTATAAGATACTATGCCTTGATTAATTTCCTATTGTTGTATACTCCCATTTCTGAGAGGATTCTAGAATTACACTATCATATTCCTTTCTGAGAATACTTATTGGGAGATACTTGGGACATGTAAACCTATTAGAACTTTTATTGATATCTTTTTAAGGATATTATTGAGAAAATACACTTTTAAAAATGATTAAGAAAATCTCTATGAGAATCTTTTTCCTGAGACCCACCTATATATCTTTCCTTATATAGACCATAGTATCCATGAATAACCTTGTTAGGATATATCCATTTCAAGCTGATTATCTCTTACCACCCTGATCTTGGTATGATGAATGATTATCTTTTGAAAAAGTGTGGGGGAATTTTTACCACTAATAGACATGGTATGTATACTGAGGAGATGTATAGTGACACTTTCACTAGATTGATATGATGTGGTTCATGATTACCTTTAGCATTTTCTATGCTTACCATGTTCCTTTGAAAATATATATATATATATATATAAAAGAAAAAGACATTGAGTTGTGTATTAGGAAGGAAAAAATCTCCATTACGAGACCAATGAATCATGTGATGGATAATATGTGGTTAGGTCATGGATGTGAGACCCATCCTAGACAAAATTTTTAAAAAATAAATAAAAAGAAAAATAAAGGAACAAGGGAACATTCTTGATACTTACTTGATATACTCATGGACCCACTTGAGCTGTTGAAGCATTGACACATTTTATGTAGGAGGATTTACTTAATTGTATTGTTCACGATGATGACGATTTATAATTTAGAGCTTACCCTCCTTTTGAGCTTGATTTTTTATTTTCTACCCACCTTAGCTTAGCCTCAAAGACATTTTAACCCTATTTCTAAAGCCCTCAAGATTGATTTGTTTATTTTTATTTACAAAGTAGAGATGATAGAACCAATGAAAGCCTATGGTTAGGAACATGTATTCATGGTATGATCATAACTCTAATTAAATTTTACCTTGAGTGATGAGAGGAAATTTATTGTGAGGTAAATTGGAAAATGGGTATAGTATTTAAGGAAAAATTATGAAATTGTAATTAATGGAAAAAATAATGCGGATATAGTAATGGACTATGAGGAATGACTGATTTTGTCTGCAGAATTGATTCTGGAGGACTGATTTTTCCTGCTTACACTTATTTTTATTTTCATAGTTATAATGAATGTTTCTTGTTTTGATAATTGTTTCTTTTGGAATCCCTATTGAGTTTTTGTTTTCTTGAGGACAAGAAATTGTTCATGTGTGGGGGAATTTGATAAGCTAAATTTATATTTACATACTGAATACATTTTTATAATATTTATTCACATTTTATTTGATATTTCTCTAGGTTTTGGTTTTTTTGCATAAATTAGGAATTTTGGACTCAAAGTAAGAAATTATGAAACTTCACAAGAAACAAGCTTTACATGTCATATATATCATGTACGACATGTATTCCTCATTCACAACATGAATTTAGAGCCATAAAACAACCCATGAATACTTAGATAACATAAATATTTTACACAACGTGTATATAAATTACACATCATGGAATTTTAAAATCAAAATCCTGCTGATAGTGATTCAAATACATGACATGCCATGTTTGTAGGATGTGTGATGTTCAAGATCCAACCCTGTCAAAGATTTATGCCCTAATATCCCATGACATTCAATATTTTTAGATTATATTGTGGATCTGAAGTAAAAAACATGTAAACCATACACATCATGTAAAAGTTGAGACACAATTTTTCTTAAATACAGTAAACAACATTAAGGCTTTACACATTGTATTATTTTCAAGCCTTTATATTTTTGAGCACTCCACCACACAGAAGGAGTTCACGCCCTATATTTTTCTCTAGTTTTTATTTCTCCATTTTCAGTTATTTATTGTCAAAACTCATTTTTAATTCATTACTTTCATTCCTTTCAAATTCTTTTTGATTTTTCAACTATTCTACATCCATTCTTCATCTATTATGATTCTGTTTCTTTTTTGATGCTCATTTTCAATTACATTTTTCTTTCTTCATCAATTCTTACTAATCCATTATTTTTTCATTCCAAGTAAGTGTTTTATTGGATTTTCATTTTTTTCAATTGTTTATATTTTTTTATTTCTATTTCTAAATTTTGGATTACTTATTTCTCAACTATTTCATGATTATGCTAGGAATGTTTTCGATTCCTTTTCTTTTGATAAATACCTTCAAATGTGACTAATCCATTTAGGGTGAGAGGTCGAGAGTAAGGGTGTTTTTGAGCCTAATAAATCCATAAATTGAACCTTGGTAACTCTATGGATAGTAATTAGGTAAAAAAAATATTCATCACATTCTATTGTACAACCTTGACCATGGGAGGTGCAATTGAACAAACCTGATCTAATTAGAGTTGATCCTGACATGACCATTATCCTATGAATCATTATGCATAGAAAGTAAGAATAATGCATTTAGGTTGTTAGATATACCTGGACCAAGGGATAATTGCATCCTAGTTAGATCCAATTGGTTTAATAAAAACCAATTTGCGAATCTTGCACCACTTCACAGACTAATCCATAAGACTTTTGAAAGATATATTTTGGATTATATTTTGTCTATATCCTTGAAATTGAACTTGATCATTTCTTAGTTATCTGATTTAAATACAAACTACCTTGTTCTAGAAAAAAAACTGAAAGAGTGAACCTAAAAAATACTTTCAAAGGGGTTTCTGAATGGTTTCTTGCTTACTAGTGACCCCTATGGGTTTGACCCCACGTTGTCACTTTACTATGCTCTAGTAGTAATTGTAGTTTGGGAATATAAATTTATAATATTTTCAACATTCACATGAATTAAAGGATGTGTGTAGGTGCATCGGTGACGTGTCAATAGTTAGATGTCGAGATAAAGCAGGTAGGTCTTTATGAGGTAACATGCGCCTCATAGTTATATGTCTATTGCCACCTAAACATCATATTGGAGATGTTAAGTAGGTGGTCTCTAGGGACCAACACTTTCTATCTGCACTATAGAGAGGATGGAATCATGTTGTGAGATCATTACTAGATTTATAGGATCCCAATCCAAGGAGTGATGTACGATGAATTCCTATCCACAAATAATGTGTGGGAAGACTAGGAGTAGATGTCGGCCTGTGCAAGGGAATTTCTATATTTGGTGAAAGGGGAGGACAAACAAAACCTAGGGATAAAGGACATACCATTCAAGAACCGGTTCGACTATTTCCTAAACGATCTAGTGGAAATGATACCTAGGAAGATGTAGACTTGACCATGAGAAATCCAATGGGACAAGTATCACTTCTAGTAAAGGATTCTAAAGGTTCTCCAGTGACAGATGTGGGGATACAATGTAAAACATGAGGATCCTGGGGCTAGGATGGATGGGTTTATCACTACACTTATCTATGGATGGATGCTCCTAGTGAGGGATGTGCACATGGGGATGTTTCTTAACACCTTCATCTATTAGTGATATGGAAACACATAAAATTAGATGTAACAGTGTTGAAAAAGCTATATAAAGTGCCCCACTAAATCATCCAAGGTAAGAATTTTATCCATCTGTACAAGCCCCTATAATTTTTTATAGTTGGGTCACTGCACACATGGGGGGATATGAATACTAGAACCCTATATCCCATCCAAGTATGAACTTATGGCTAGTGATTCTAAACATCACCAAGAGCTTCCCACTCAAATAGAGCTCTATGGACATACTGGTGAGGGTTGGATCAATGTATTGATTTATATTTCACCTTCTCCCCTTTTCCAAATGGATGGTTACCAAAGATGGAATAGAGAATATTGAGGATTAGTCGGACCTCCTGGATTTCTGATGAGGGGTACTAGAGGTGAGGGCCGACTGCAAGGAAATCAGTGAGCCGTATAACCTACACCAGTGTGCGAGGTAGTTCTGATGCTTGCAGTGGTTAACCTAGAAGGTGTAAACAGATGTGTTCTATGGGAACCAACCTTTAGTCTCAAGGAAAATCTGGCACATGTTCACATGTGTATATGGAAAGGGGTGGAACAAGTTTCCATTTCCTATTGCTACCTATGGGATCATCCATGAATATGTGTTATGTTGGGAGATTTCATATTACAGGGAGATGCTGAGGCACTGAACCACTCAAGAAGATGAAGGAGAGGCCTCACAACCATAATTTCAAGGATTAGTGATGGTTTTTGTACACCGTGTAGGTAGGGTTGACCTAGTGGAAAGATTTGTAGTAGCTGTAGATCCAAAAATACCTTCCCCATAATAGGTGAGGGCCATAGGGGGAGGAGAAACATCAGGCTCAACACTCTTGGGAAACCGATTACAAGAGGAAGAAAAACCCTCTAGGGTAGTTCTGAGGGTGTTTTTTTTCATGAATCAAGGAAGTACATGCATTTTCCAGATATCCCTAGTGATGCGGTTTTTACAAATACTTGGGAGAGCTAGGGGATCTTCAGATAGATCCACACCCTCCATGAAATGTGGTGACATATCAATAAAGAGGGAATATTCCTCAATGGGTTGGGTCATGTCCAGGACAACTTCCACATATCCTAGGATGAGTTTATGAAATACATAAGAGATATGGAGGATATGGTCCACTCTTTGGGAATTTCATGTTCGTTGACCACCTGAGTGAAGGTGATACTAGAGATGATCTACTCTTCATATATATCAACAAATGAGTTAAGTTATAGTGCACCATTTTAGAAAGATTCATGTGAGTCCCAGGGGAGAAAAACCTATTGGGACTCTCTTGTGTAATGAGTCCATGCCATTTACTAGGTAAATACTCCAATCCTATGTGCTTTGGAAACCACCAAACCCCTAAGAGCACTGTCTAACTCTTATTATAATTGTGAATGGATCAGTGAGAAAAAAAGGGGTAGGTTCATGATGAACCTTAGGTAGAGTTAAAGGGAGCCTCAACCCTTAAAGGGTAAAGTGTGGGTCCCATCCCTAATGTTGTAGCCATAGGAAGCCAATCGTTGGCTAAAGAGATGCCTGCGACTATGGAAATTGCTGTTGGGGGAATTCTCTCATGAGGGGGATTGCTCATGAACCTTTACAAGATCCTCACTTGGATATAATATAAATGTAAGACTATTACCCTTTTCACATTTTCCTCTACTCATTTTCCTTTCCACAATTGACTGAACCTATGATTAAATGGGAGTTAAATCTATGTTTGGGGATGATTTTCTAGCGTCGATGTCTGAGTTGGTGGTGCCAATGGTCGAGGTGATGATAGTGGGTGATTCTATCCCAATGGAAATTTATGGTGATACAATGATAGTTGGACCAACCATAGGGGTACCATAGAAAGGGACTTTTGAGACTATTCCATCAATGTCAGGGGTCGAGACAGTGCCCATTATTAGGATAGATGAGGGTGTTGTGGTGGTGGAGCCTATCATAGAAGCACCACTGACAACTTCTGTTGGAGCTGAAGCCTTAATTGAAGAGACAAAACTCATTCTAGAAACCGGGGAGATCAAGGAGGCTACGATGGTCACAACTATCCTATAAGTTCTCTCAGTATTGGAAGTCAGTGCTGATACTAGTATTTTACCACCAGTAAGGGTAGGGAAGGAGGCTACAATGGTTGAGCCTTCCTTGGAGGTTCCATAAGAGGCATATAAGAATTCCACTACAAGTAAGAGAGATGGTGAGGATCCTTTTCCTATGGAAATGGATTTTATACCACCCAAGAACATGCCCATGGATGACTTGAACATGGATGTCTTGTAGGTATTACTTTCATGTGAGCATGTGTCTCCCAAAGACATTGAGTATTCTAGATTGGATGTCTCTGAGGAGAACTGAGTCATTCATCACAAGGTGTAGAGGTGTGTGTGTAACTTCATCACCCGCACCCTGATGTTTGACATGCCAAACTAGGTGGGATATCTCCACCACTATCTAGTCCGCTCGGGTATCAGTGATGTGGAGTCTATTGTCCTTCATACACTGGTTTGAGACTTCTTTTTTTAGTAGGCTCGTGTCGAATGGAAAGTGTTTTAAATCACCTGAAATAAGAACAAGGATAATTTATCCAAAGTACATTGGGTAGCTGAAGGATATATTTTACACCTATAAGGGATGGTATATGATAATTCATCCATCATTGCTACTCAATCCGAGACCATCTGTCATCTAAGGGCCCAATTAGAGGAAACTGAGGATAATGTGGAAGATGCGGAATCCTTGGTGGCCGAATGCCGAGATGAATAGAACCAGATATATATTAGGGCTGAATAATTCTGTCCTATATTCATGGAAGAGGTTTCCAACCTAGATGAGTTGTAGTGGACTCTAGAGGTCACTCTATAGAGGTTGCCCGAGCTTGAACATTTGATCACTGGGGTCGATCCTTAGGGAATTTTTTAATAGAGAGGACCCAATATGTGGATGATTTCCTATAAATTGGTTGATTTATTTTAAATTACCACATGATTTAAGATGTTTCTTTTTTTTTTACATTTTATTATCTCACTTCAACCATACTCATGAGACAAACAATGACTAATCCCTAAGATCACGTGAGTCATACTTGGTGTGAGAAAAAAGGGATGACCATATGATTGATCACTTATATGAGAGTGTAATACAATCTTAAAACACTCAGGGAATGCATTTTCTGACAGACCACTTAGAGTGTTCATGCTGAGAAGGGTTATTGATAGAAGAAAAGGCCCTTTGAACACCCTAATTTCTTCGTCAATGTGAGCTAGTGCATGAATGGCGTAACACCATGGTAATTAAATTCTACCAAAATAAAGGGGAGTGGGGAGTGTGAATCAAGACACTCAATATTTAAAGAAAGAGGGGATTGGTGGGATGATGGAGGATAACTACTTACCATGTTCAAAACACAACACGTATTATAATTTTACCTAGGATAGGTAAAAACAAATGAGGCTTGACCGTTGACCATGTTTGAAACACAAGGCCTATCTCAAAATGTCATCCAAAGTCATATAGTGTGTGTGAATTGTATGGTAGGTGATCCAGTGTGATATGGGACCATGCCATGAAGGGGGACCTATTCAGATGTGGAGGAGGATAAGGATACAAATAAAAGGATGCATGTTTCATGTAAAGGAAGTGATGGAATGTTAGAATTGATTTCAAACCTCTTAGATTTATTCCACCATGTATTTAGGCACATTGGGTAGGCGTATCGGTCTGATCAAAGGTCAAACTCATCTTTTAGAGAGAGTCCTATATCATATTCCAAGCAACAATCTAAGAAAATGAATGATGTGGTAGGTGACCAGTGCTAGAGGAAAGGGATTCTCGGACAAAGGCCTAAGATGCCATGTAGTTTTAGATCATGAAATGAGGATGATAGACATGAAGTTTAACATTATATAGTGTGGATTTTGGATATGTAATTTAATTTCATATGGTGAGGATGATGTATCACATAGTTTAATATCGTGCAATTGGTATGTCGAGTCATATAGTTTAACTCGTGTCATTAGGATGCTCATAGCACAATTTAGAATTTTATGAATAAGAAGTGTGAACTGATGTGAATAAAACCCACCCATAAATAGTGGAAGGAGGTGTATGTGGTTAGAATGATAGGGTTAATCCCTAGATTGGCCTATATGATGAAGGGTGATTAGAATATCATGCACCAAGAAAAAGAATCTTGGGCGAGTTTCACACAGTTTAAGGTCACGATGATTGGACCTTGACTCTAATTTTTAAGCTCATAGAGCTTGGTCCATAATGTGATCATCCCAGAAGGATATGTGTAATATGGTGGATTGAAAACCTGATGTGAATTGGGGTCCAATGATACATGATGATACACAACACATTCCTGGGGGGGACTCACACATAATTTAAATTCATGATGCTTGGACTTGGGCTCTTAGTTAATGGTCATAGAGTTTAGAGCATGGTCACCCTAAAGTGTTTGGTATTACATAGAATAGTTGTAACCCAACACGAATGGAGATTCAAAGGAGGACTTGTGCCATAAAAAACATAACTGGTGGGTTGAAAATAGTTTAAGGTTGTGATTCTTGGAACTGGGTTGTGTGTCTTGAAGGAATATACGCAACACCTAAGAAAGGTTACCCGATGGGGATGGAGGGGCCTAATAGGCCACCTGAAACAACAAAAAACATTCCTAAGACAAATTTCACATAGTTTAAGGTCATTATGCTTGAAAAATTGGTCTAAGTATCTCAAATGGACATGTTTAGTGTGTTAGAGTAAAAAAATTGACATGAATTAAGGGCCAAGGAGTCCCAACACCACAAAAAACATTCCTATGATGACTTGTACATAGTTTTGAGTCATGATTCTTAGACTCGAGATCCTAGTTTAATGTCATAGAGTTTAGACTAGGGGGTGCTCATGCATCTCAACCTTACTTAAGGATAACTTCCCCTTAAACCCTAAGACCATTTAAGCCATGCTCCGTGGAACAAACAAGGAGAGATAGAAGATTCTGTTTATTTAAATGGAGAACACAACAAGGGGTGAACGTGATAGAAGAATACTATGAGGGATATTGTGAAATTAAATACCTGGATAGTAAAAGGGGAGTAATTGATAGACAGGGAAAAACTATTGGCCATGTTTGAAACATATGCTCTATAGTCGTGTCATTTTAGGATGGAGAAAAAAATGTAGGACCAATTGTTGAATGATTTCAAAATATGGGATCCTCTGTTTTTTTTCCAAATACCCTTTAAGGTGTGTTCCCATGATGGTAGGTGAGACAATGTGGCATGAGACCATTCTGATAGGGATCCTGTTAATATAGAGAGGATGATAATTATCTAAATTGGAAAAAGAACGAAGTGCATAAGTAGAAGTGGGGAATGTCCCGAAGGTAATATTAGGTCCCCTGGGATCTATTTCTCTTTGTGATAAAATTCACTGGTCAAACATATGTCTAGGAAAGAGTCAAGCCTAGAACAGAGGATAAATACCTTAAGGTGATTTTATAGAAAGGCTAGGATCAAGATGGAATACCTAGTCATCACTATGTATCCTATGGGAATGGGAATCATTCTATATGTAGTTCTGGGAGATGATGTGGTAGGAGACTGATGATGGTGGAGTGACATGATCTCTAGAAAGGATATCAAATTTTCTCATATTAGGAGGAACAAAAATCTTATAAGGGGTAAAATTTCTAGTTGTCCCATATTTTTTATGAGGCATCCTGATTTTTAACATGGTAATTTTTTTTATCATTATCCCATACTTATCATATGAGGAATCCCAATTTCATACGGGATAAAATCATAGTTTAACATCATGAATTGAGGGAATTTGTTTCTGGTTCATCCCATATTCATCATATGAGGCATCTCAGTTTCATGCGGGGTAATTTTTTTATCATCATCCCATACTTATCATATGAGTCATCCTATTATTGTTTCACAAGGTAAGGATGCAGTTTAACATCATGCACTGATGATGTTGGGATTAGCTGTTTAAAGTTGTACAACTCAAACTAGGACTACTAATAGTTTAAAGTCATAAAGCTTAGACAATAAGGGCAGTTCCTGGTATAAGATCACATAGCATTGACCAACCGGGGGGTGGGTGGGTTGATTGTCTTATGGGGGATTGTGTGGAATGAAAGAGTGACAACCCAACATGGAAGGATTTAAGGGACCATTTTCCACAAAAAACATAAAAAACAATACTAGGGGTCAACCACATTTTTTTGGTAGAGAGGGGACCCTGTAATGAGTTAGTGAGATGGATGATCCTAGGATGAAATATCTGGGCATCACTATGTATCCCATAAGGATAGGAATCAGTTTGTATGTAGTTATAATATGTGGCATGGTAGGAGACTGATGCTGGAAGGGGATACCCTTTCGAACAGGGATATTGAATATTCTCATATTAGGATATGAGGTATCCTGATTTCACATGGGTTAAGGTTTTAATTTAATATCATGTGATGAGGATGTTGGTGTTTGTTCATCCCATATTTTTCATATAGGTCATCCCACTTATAAGATTCAAATCATCCCTCATTAAGAGGCATCCAAATTTTTTATGAGGTAATATCATAGTTTAATATCATGTGTTAAGAATGTTGGTGGGGATTACACCATAAATGACCATTACTTTCTTCCTTGTATCAGGTTATATGGGAATATCAATCCATTAGTGGGTCAAGGAAGATGAATGGGGTTATAATAGAATATGAGACCCATAAGATCATTTTTGGGTGATAACACCGTAGGAAATAGATGGTTTTGTAGTGAATCTATGGCTGGACCTAGAGATATAAGGTTTAGGCATCACTATGTTTCCCAGGAATATGGAAATTAATACATACATTGTTCTGAAAAGAGGATGATGGATGAACTTTATGAAACACTAGGGATGAAGTAATACATGTGAAAGAGAGGTCAATGAACATAGTTTAAGTTCATAATGCTTGGACCTGGGCTCATATTTTAAGGTCATAGAGCTTGGTCCAATTGTAAATATTTTAATTTCATAATGATTGGACCATGGGGAGGTTATTGAGGATGCTCGTGTGGTGAAAAAATAGTTAAAACCCAATTTGAAAAGATCCATGGAGGCCCTGCACCACATTAAGTGATCCTAAAGCTAGTTTCACATAGTTTAAGGTCATATGGCCTGAAATAAGGAATACTTTTTGAAGTCATGATGCTTGGACTATTTCCAAACACCTTTTTTGAGGTCTTATGCATGGAACAAAAGAAGCAGAACCCAACATGATGTGAGGGAATGCAGGCCCATGTGCCACAAAAATATCTCAAAAATAAATGGAACATTGTTTAAGGTTATAATTATTAGATCATGATAAAGGTGAAAAATAGTTTAAAGTCATGATTATTAGACTAGAAGGATGTTTGTATCAAGGAGCCTCACGTACCACATGCACAACTTGACATGAATAGTTTAATTCCATAATTCTTGGGCTACAAATGGGTCCAAGGGGATGGAGGATTGATATATTTGTGGCTAGGAACAAATATGAGAGGTCTTGGAATCTCTATATATCCCATGAATATGGGAATCAATCCACACATAATTATGGAAAATAGCTTGGAAGAACAACAACATAGGAACTGGGGGAAATTGTCTCTGGTGAGGGAACCAAGGCATCCCATGGTTTTCATGGGGAATCCCATACTTATGAAATGAGGTAAAGACTATAATTTAGTGTTGTGTGCTGAGGACATTGGTTTTGGTTCATCTCATATCTATGAGTCATCCTGATTTAAAGTGAGGTATGGTTTTTGACCATCTCATACTTATTATATGAGACATCTAGATTGTATATGGGGTAGTAATTTTTGGATCATCCCATAATTATCATATGAGGAATCCCAGTTTTATATGGGGTAAGATTGAAGTTAAATGTCATGCACTGAGGATGTCAGGTTTTTTAGTTTAAAGTCATAAAACTCAGACTAAAGAGAATTCAAGTAGTTTAAGGTCATAATTATTAGTCTGTGACTCATTGTTTAAGGTTGTAGAGTTCATACCAGTGTTACTACAATTTAAGGTCACATAAATTTGAACAATTGAAAATAATTCAAGGTTGTATTTCTTAGACCATAAGAAAATAGCTTAAGGTATTACTACTTAAAACATCTAAAAAAAGTTTAAGGTTTTACTACTTAGACCCAAGGGTTCCTCATGTGAAGTACTACTTGAAAAAAATGGCATTGGTGGGAGGTGTGATATTCTATTTATACATGGTTATTAGAGAGTATGCACCATTGGAATAGACCTTATGAATGAGTTAAGGTGTTTCCCACTTGGGCTCCAATTTCGGTGGATTTGTTCTGGGCATCATTAGTGTTCTAAGAGCCAGTACCATGTCACCCTAGAGGAAGAAGTGGAGGTGAACCTTCTTGTTGAATACTCTCACTATCTTGTTATGGTTCCTCTATAGATTGTACAAGGCCTAAAGCCTATTTTCTTTAAGCGATTAGAACTCATCTACACAGAATGCTTCTATTCTATCTAGAATCTTCTGGTTATAAATAGTTGTTTGGAGTGACAGAAATTAAACCTCGATGGGAAAGGTTGCCTCTATTCCATATACTAGGAAACATGGGATCACTTAGGTGGAATTTTGAGTCATCATTTTATAGGACTAGATGGAATCAGGGAGATTTTCTGACCAACACTTTTTGTTATAGACCACCATTTTCTGTATAATGTTAGAGAGGGTCTTGTTGAATGTCTCAATCTGTCATTTTTTCTACATATTATAGTGAGAAGTATGAATAGAATTTTTATTATGTGGCATAAAATTTATTCAGCTCTTCAGCCTGAAATTTAGTTCCATTTTTTGTGATAACAACATGAGGAACTTCAAATCAATGGATTATATGGGATCTCATGAACTCAATCATAGATCAGGCTTTGAATTCCTTGAGGGGAACTAATTCTTCCCACTTGGAGAAGAATTCCATTTCAGTCAAAATGAACCTACAATGGAGATATTTTTCTAACAGGTATAATCCTATGATGTTGAGGCCCCATACTACAAAGGTCTAAGAATATTTTGTACTGTAAAGGAGATCTGGTGGTCGATGAAAAAAATTAGCATGAATCTGACATGCATGAAACTTCTTGGAAAACTTGATGCAGTCATGAATCATGGTGGGCTAGTAGTATCCCAACCTCCATATTCCGGGAGATAGCTTTAATTTCTCCTAATGGGTACCAAAGTACCCGACATGTAATTCCTACATAACCTAATGGATATCATCTCCTTAGATGAAATTGATGATAATTCCATCAAATCCACATTTTTAGAGGGTTGAATCAAGGTTATGCCCACTATGGAGGATAAATTATGCTTCATGCCAAAATATTTCCCCAATATTGGTTCATTTTGGTAGGAGAATTCCATGCTAGAGATACTTGATGAAGGGAGTTTTCCAATCAGGCATTTCTTACGCTGTGGAGGAACTTGAGTGTCTTAGCACTGAAGAACCGAAAACCAGTTGGTTTACCTACTTATCATTATCTAAAATGGAAGAGGAAATGACCCTCTGGTGTTCCATATGGATGATAAAGTCATCCTAGTTGGGCCCTGCAAAGGATGAGGATAAACTTTACAATGCGTTGACTCAACCATTCTGTGATCAGGGAGCATGATTCACCTTTTGCTGGTAAGGGAACTGGGATGTCAACTGGCAGTTATATTCTAGTAGGGGAATAAGATATTTCTTCCTGACAATGTGGTCTACATTCATCTATATGATGAACAACTCAGATTATTACTTCACATGGAGGCGAGGGACATCAATCTCAAGGAAAAAATCAAGACCAGTAATGAGATCCTGATAATCTGCCTCATTGTTGATTCATCCTTCTAATAATAGGAAATATTATAGTAGGATGGCTTGTGCTGGGGTGATGAAGAAAATATTCAGGCCTACCATATTAATCTTAGGGTTGTTGTTCCTTCTACCAGTCAGGCTCCAGGAGGCACCATCGAAGTACATATTCTAGAATGGAATGACCTAATATATTTTTAGGATAGCCTTATATAGGAAATCAACATCCAAGGGTAGTTCTTTAGGGAATGAATGCATGGAAAAGAAGTCTAAAAATGACTTACCTTTAATGACCTTCTCTGGGAATAACTAGATGTCAAACTACTATACGATCACTACCCAGTCTGATAACCATCCCATGAATATGGGGTAATTGGGGGTATACTTTATTAGGTCTACTCTGGACACCAGATTTATCTCATGATGTTGTGGATAATGATGTAAATTTTGCACTAAAAAAACCAACGTGAGGAAGATCTTCTCTAATGAAGAGTATCTGGTCTCTATGTCAATGAGGATACGACTGAGATAGTATAATTTGTTTATGACCTCACTATTTTTTGGGCTAGAAGGGTGCTGAAGGACTCTTCCAGGGTAGTCACATAGAGTACTAGAGGCTTTCCTGAAACAAGTAGCATCAGAAGCAATTTCTATAGAAGATTCTGATTGTTGTCCTCAAAAGCGGTCTATCACTCCTCATACCACTAGAAAAATAATTCCTTTATCTATGAGACTTGATAAGAGATTAAAATTTCCTACTAGATTCACAATGAATCAGTGTATATAGGCTAATTGTCCTTGCAAGACCTGGAATTATCATAGATTTATTAGAGGAGGCATCTGATTAATGGTTATGATATTCTCTAAGTCAACATCGATGCCTTTGTATCTTATTATAAAAATAAGAAACATCACATAGGTAACCCATAATTCACACTTCAAGGGGTTCATATTCATGTGCCGGGAGCATAGGAAGTCGAACACTTTCTTAAGGTCATTGAGATGGTCTCAAACTGATGATATTTTACCACCACTTCGTCTACGTAGCATTCCATCAATGTCCCAAGAATTTTCTTGAATATGTGATGTATATCTTTCTGATAAGTGGATCCAACATTTTTCAAGCTAAAGGGAATCACCTCATAGAATAAGGTCCCTTGGGGAACCCCAAAGATAGTGGACTCCTCATCCTCCGGGGCCATATGGATATTATTGTATTTTGAGTATCTATCCATGAAGGAGATGGTTTGGAACCCTATGGTAGCATCGATCAATAACCCTATCATTGAAATTGGAAAATAATCATTCAGAAAATGAAGGTTAAGGTCCCCGAATTTGATACTGACTCTGATATGCCCATTATTTTTCTTATTTGGGATGATACTGGCTAGAAATATGGGGGTACCAGACTTCCCTAGAGAATTTGGATTTGATAATATTGTCAAATTCATCATCGAACATAACACCATGATAGGGGTGCATCTTCCTAGGAGGCTTCTTAAACTTACGATGAATCACTGGGATGCCAAGATGGTGAATAGATACTTGAGGGTCTAGTCCTGGCATATCATCATAGCTCTAGGAAAATACATCATGATAATTTTTTAAGAAGTCCACATACTATTTCTGGTCTTCTAGAGACAAGGATGCGCTGATAAACATTAACCTCAAATATTCCTTGGTACCAGGGTTCACCAAGGTTAACTTATAAATGGTGGTGGAGATACCCTCTTGAAATGTAGGAAAGGTGTATTATAAATCCACTTCTTCATATGATATAGGATAGTCAGTGGGAGGAGGAATCTCTTCAAGGTCATCTAACTCAGGGGAAGCACTGGTGTCTATTCTATAGGGCACATAATCTTCATTGAGAGGTCCCTACACTACTCAAACTATGGAGATAGAAGTTTTCAAGCTAATCCCATATGGCCTCCGAACACAAGGTCCATTCTAGATGTCAAATCAGGGGTGGCAAGTCAACTTTTATCGATTCATCCCTTCTATGAAAAACAATCGGTAATAGTGAGTATTGGTGGTTATATAGTAAACTTATCAGTACTACACATGAGTGGGGGCTTATGGTATCACCCAGGATTGTCCAATTCATGATTATGAGGTAATCTATGAGTGATCTTTATTTTTGGGGATTTCAAAAACCTTTTTCTTAGAGATAATTAAATATCCCCCAAGTCTGGTGTTATGGGATTTAACCAATAAATCCAGATAATGAATCTTTCATTCAATTATTCGCATGGGTTGACTGTATTTTTCATCAGATCATTAGGAAAATTGATGTACTCAACCTCATTGGTCTAAACATGTTTCTCCTATCTCTTATAGTAGCTAAAATCTAGATAGTGGGAATCAAAGGAGTTTAAGGGGGACACATCACCCTGGAGTACCCCTACTCAACCATTGAAAGATTATTTGAGGAACTATAGATAAAAATAAGGGACCACTACATGAAAATGAGGTCAAAGTATACCCAACAACATGTTATAGACTATATATTTTAAGACTACCATGAATTAGGTGCTTGATATCAAGATACTAAAATGGTTCTTCATCTAAATCTTTCCATGTTGTTTCTGGTTTCTCTTATCATAACCTCGAATTATCTGGTTGGAGGGAGTCAGATTTTGCTTTATTAGTCCCAACTTTTGGATCATCTGGGTTAAAATGAGGTTGATATCAAAACTAGTATCCACTAGGAAATGGTAGATCTCTATTCCATTAAACTGTCATGTGATGTACAAAAGGTAAGGTGATTTAACACATCATATTTTTGTGCCAAGGGAATGCCTTTGTTTGATGAGAGTAGTGCTTTTGTAGGGGGACATCGAAAGCTGCTGACTAAACCACTGGGGGACTACTAGTAATAGGAATATTTTGTTTCTGATCATATTTCATACTTCAAACAACTCTTGAATAACTATATGTTGTATGAGGTTGGTCTATGGATGGACATGGCCGATCACAATGCAATTTTGAATGAGCTTCTAGGTCAACTAACATAGTCAGCTCTGGAGGCATACCTAACGAAGTATAATAGTAAGAAAATGATTGTTGAGATTTACATAAAATCTACTACATGGTCTTAGTTGCATGAATGACCTGGCTTGAGGCACTGTCCTGAGCATTCTGACAGCTCACATGTCCTCTGACTTTCCTTCAATGATGTATGTCAGAGACACCTAAGGGGATTCATTGTATTCTTCAGTGTCTAGTTTCATGAAGTGGTATACCAGCTCAACAAAATTCACATAGGAATATTCCTTCCCATTATCAGTGGCATAGTCTAGGGTTGGGAAGACTCTGGGTGCATCTCCTAACTTAGGATGCATGAAGTCACCGAGAGTGCGAGATGGCCTCGACACGAGTGGAGGATTCTGATTTACCTTATGTCAACAACACCTGCTCTTCGAAGACATGGAAGGTTGTGATACAGATGTGGAGGAAATTTCCAACAGAGGTGTGACAACCACAAGATTTTATAGCTTGATCAAACAAGTATAGATGACACTGTGAGTGTGGGTGATTGATTTGTGATCCAACCAGTCATCATATTTTTGTGTCCCATTTCTAGAATGTTTCTTCCACTAACCATAGCCTTCATGGTCACTATTAGGATTGAAAAAACATTTTCACCTATTACAAAACATCACCCAACTTTACTAGTCCATGATACACTTGGTCCTGAAGCCAATATTTAAACAAAAAGAATTCCTTGATGGTGTTTTTGAGGATCCTGTGGTTTGAATAATGATCAAAATAGCTAGAAATTCTATCCTCATAAGGCCTCTAGAACTCTAGAAATTTCATAATTCTTATCTCCATGGCACAAATAAGTATCCCAAAACCTATGAATCCTATAAGGAATAGGTCTTGTTTCTTTTGTTAGGGAGAGGCACTTTGGGTGCCTGGCCTTGACATGGGGTTGGATCCACATTATATTATATAGGTGGTTGTGCTTGGTGAGGTGATTCATGATGGTTCTATGATAGGATAGACTATTCTTGGTTGAGATACAATCATAGAGGTTCTTCTGGTAAAGGATCTAACAAGTGTATCAACTCAGGATCCTCTGTATGCACAAAAAAAGAAGTCTCTGCTTTTGTGGGTCTTATCATGGGAGATGGGAGGGGTAATAAGCTTGAATGTTATCTACTATACTACAAGGATTCATCTAGATACTGATCATTTTTGGAGAACTCACAAAATCCACCTAGGTAGTTTTGGGTGATGAGGGTAGGAACCAGCTCAATCTTAACATCCCACCATGCACATCATAAGTAGTTTTTCTTGGGACAATGACATGTCGAGTGAATACGTGAGGCCCTTCCACTGGGTGAAAAAGTCCATGAATCACCCATCAAGCCTATTATTTCAATTGAATAGGTTAAAGATATTTTTCTTTCATGTGGTGAAGTTAAACTAATAGTGGAACTATCTACAAAGGTCCTCCTAACCAGAAATAGACCCTATGGGCAGCTGGTTGTACCAGACAAACATGGGTCCTTTTAGTGTATGGATGAAACATAATATCTTGGTTTCCTCTTACTATTTTGGGGTCCCCAACATAGGTTCACACCTTGAAGTTAAGTGGAACAGGATCTTCAGTGGGTCACCCATTCCATTGAATGGGGTGAAGATAGGATTTTCAAACTCTGAGGGTGCTTGGACATTTTCCACCCATGCCAGGTATGACTTTCCGTTAGGTGGGATTTCCACCTATCGTGTTTCTAGGGCCTTGAGGTGAGTAATGAGATCATATATTAAGTCATCTTGGAAAGGGTATTTAGACACCAATGCATTGATATGCTCATAAACTCAAGGTGATGGATCATCAACTTAGGGAGTGGGCTCATAAAATCATGGAATAGAAAGAAATGGATCTAGAGGAGGATAATTAGCTTCTTGGGCATGGTTGGTGACTTGTACCTCAGATGATTTCCATGTACCCTAGATTTATTCTCTAACTGGATGCATGTGGATACCAAGACTAAATGGGGGTATCTGAACAAGGAGGACCAGGTTCCCCACTATAGTAGAGATGGGGTCCCTTAGGGTCTTGATGCAGGCTTGTTGAAGGGTATGGTGATAGCCATGTAGCTTAGGGAACTGAACTACTAGGAGTGTTGTGATATAAACCTTTATACATTACTGGTGGATGGCATCAACATGCTCATGGATCCCCATGTAGGATAACTGACGAGTGTAGAGGCATTGAAAAATAACCCAGATAATTTGGAAGAAACACACTACATGGTCCTTGGTAAAGGACTTCGAGATGTCAAATTCAGGAGCTGTAGGTGGCCAAAACACCATTAAAATCTAGTCGACGAACATAACCTCCCACATGAACACTTTTTTAGAGGAAGTTTTCTGATATTGGTTGGCCCAAACCTTGATTGGAACTGGCTAAGATATGGGTTTAGGTATGGATGTAGAACTACTCTATGGATTCTCTATTGGAATGTGAATTGTTTTATGGGTCAAGTAGCTGCTACATGTCGGGATGTCCCTCAGAGGCAGAACCAGCTTCTAGAATATGTCTATATAGGACAGAGTGATAACCACTACATCATGAGAGAGGGAGGTGACATCCATTTGTGTCTCTAAAAAGTTCTCATAATTTGGAGGCATCAAACTAAACCCTGACATCCTTACAACTTTTTATGTGGAAGTGGAGAGGAGGGAAACTAGTGATGATGAAGGCAGCTGCACTGTGATCCCCTAGCCAACGAGCCTGTACCTAAGAGGTAGAGGCTACTACTTTGAATCCAAAAGATCCAAGATCAAATATGGATGGGGGTGAATTTCTAGGTTATTGTAGTAGTACTGTAGCATGTACAGTATCATCTAGAACTATTCATCAGATTTGGGTCTTCGGGCCACCGGTTTGGGCCTACAGGTCTTAGGGCCTTCGGGCCACCAAATTCATTCGGGCCATAGGGACTTCGGGCCACCAAGGGAATTCAGGACATGGTTATTTTAGGCCACCAATGGCCTCTTGTGCATAGGGATTTTGGGCCATAAAGAAGTGGCATGGGAAAACCACCTAGGAGAAGGCATAGAAGAGGATTTATATCAAAGTAGCAAACACTAGAGAAGAGATAACTAGATTGGAAGAATGAGAGGGTATGTAAAATTCCATAGGTACCAAGCACCATGCAACTCATCACGGTGAAATTCTAGCTGATGAGTCACGTGAGGTGGGGAGCTTGGTGCCTTCAAGATGTAGATGCTGGGGAGGGGATGTTTCAAGTGTTTCAAATATTGGGACTTCAAGGTCATGTAAAGGGACTTGTGCCTATGTGCCTTCAGTTCATGTATAGGCCTTGTGAATTGGGCCTACGGGTCATGTAAGGGTTCCCCATCAAATCTTAAAAAAGGGGATTATCAAAAAATCAATAAAAAATATAAGGCCTTCAGGCACCATGAGCCTCTGGAAGGGAGCCAAAATATGCTCCACCTGCAAGTACCTATTGAGGGATCTGAGGATCCTATGGACCTTAGATTCAATGACCGTGAATCTCAATTAATGGTCCCCTACCCCATACTTTGGAATCTTGGGTGAAGGTTCCATCATTGATTCGTATATCACATCAGAATTTGGGAGATCAACAATGGCATAGCGCTTCCCAGGGTTTTTCTTCCAGTGGTGGGTGATCATAATTCATCCCCATGATGTTTATTTAGGGAAATATATTTCTTTGGAATGGGGAGGACCTCCATTATAGTTGGTGGCGGTGTAAAGAGGGCCTCTTCTTTGATCTGTGAGGGCATGCGGAGGACCTCCATGTTGGTTGATATCTGTGCATGGAGGACCTCCACATTGGTTGTTGATTGAATAAGGAGGACCTCTTCTTGGGTTGGTAGTGGAATAGGGAGGAACCAAGTGATGATTGATGAAAAAATGGGTAGGAAATACATTTGGGTTAGTGATAGAGTGGGGAGGACCTTCTCTTTGGTAGATAATCGATTGGGGAGGACCTTTACTTTGGTTTTCGATGGACCAGGGAGGACCTATGCTTTGGTTGGTGGTGGAGAGGGTATGAAATTTTCTTTGATTAATAGTGGAGTAGGGAGGACCTCCACTTTGGTTGCTGGTTGAGTAGGGAGGACCATCAAATTGGTTGACGACAACATAGGGAGGACCTCTGTGATAGCTGGTCTTGGTGCAGGGAGTACCTCTGCACTGTCTGGTGAAAATATGGCTATAAAAATTGTATTGGATGGTTGTGGTGTAGGGAGGAACTTCTCACTAATTCTCCTCATCATGGTATAACCCGTAATGACTATAGGTGGTACCAGAAATAAATAAAGTCAACCCAATCAGCCTATGAGGCTATTGGGGTATCAATCTAAATCATAAATATACAGATCCTTGTTTACCTATTATAGGGATTTAACAGGATACAAAAGTGGTGGTAGGGGACACATGACCTACAAGAGATTCCCCTTAGTAGGAAGTGTCTTGGGCCTTCCCTAGATGTTGGCGTCAGGTGCTCTGGACTAGGGTCAATAGAGTTGGGGTGAAGTCCACCGAATATTCAGCTAGTGGGACCAGTCAGTGATGGCATTGAAAAGGAATAGTGGGATCCCTCCTAGGAATCTCCTAGGTGGTAGTCACTATTGTCATGACTCGAACATCCCATATCTCATCAGTGTAGGAGAGTGAGTCATCAGAGTGCTCTGGGGTGAGGCTGACAAAGCATTTCGTTGTCATATTGGGGGGGGGGGGTGATTTCCCCTATAAAACCCTCAAGAGAGGCTATGTCGATGAGGCATAGATGACTCCAGGTCATGGAGGGACATATCCCTTGTGTGAATGACCCCATCATCATACTGGTGCACCAGGGTGTTGATCACCATCCTTTGGATGATCTAAGAGGGTGAGACAGGGCTTTTGTGCCCAGTAGCTGAAGGTGAGGTGGAAGTCATGGTGGAAGTGTAGTTATGTGAGATTGCCGCATCAAAACACCCCCTGCCTAAGTATCTATTGGAACGAGGTCATTGGATTCTTGTACCTTGATTCATATAAGGCATGTGTATTTAACCATTAGTATATGTACAATAAAAGTGATTCCCAATTACCCAATTTCATCCAATATTTGTAAAACTAAGAAGGATCTACACTGATGATGTCACAGACCGAGGATTCCCAACATTAACTTCCCCAATCCATAGGTGAGATTCATGCTAGGCCTACCATTTTTTTGGTGGGTCCTGGTGCTAAATGTTTGAATTTGGTGATATGAAAATCCACTGATTCCACAAATTATATTGTTCCCCATGGCCGAGAAGAATAGTTTTATGTCATATTCTCCATTTTCTATTTTTGATGCTTTCACTGGGGCACAAATCCATCATTCTTATAGGAGGCTGACACATTGTTTTCTATTTCACTAAATCCCCAATTTCTAAAGGTGGGAATATTTCATCACTTTTATCAGCGATGTCTACTCCTTGATCGAAAATGGATGATGATATATTAGTTCCTCCTACTATGGATTCCTCATTGAAGCTCATTTCCCAGTTCGAGTCTCCCTTATATACATAAATCATGTTCATGGAACTCATTCTCGGTTCCATCAATGTGGATTCTAGTTAATTATGCTGCTTTTTCCTTGATAGGAATCAAACTTTAGTCAGGGAGAGTAGTCACATTGGGCACATCTAGGTATTTATGGACATTGGGTATATTGGGCACCTATAAATTCTTCCTCTTTGGAGGTAATCTAATTTGTGAGTCATATTATACATGGAACCTAATGTATCCCATATCGATCATGTGGTAATTGATGCCATTGGTGTAAGTATTCCAAGGATTTTTACCTCAGGAATCCTATTTTTATTGCATAGGGTAGGTATTCTAGATCGGATGAAAGTCTAGAATCTTAAGAATATGGATCAGATAATCTTATTGAGATAGATTGATTCATGAGTTTAACATCTTATGGAGACATATTGAGACATCCTATTAAGAAGGATCAACGAATGAGTTTAACCTATTGTGGAGATGGATCGGAATGTCATATTAAGATGGATCATGTCACAATTTTACTATCTTGTGTAGATGGATCAGAACATCCTATTGAGGAAGATCAAGTTGCAAGCTTAACATCTTGTGAAGATGGATTAGAACATACTATTGAGACAGATTGGGTCACAAGGTTAACATCTTGTGGAGATAGATTATGATTTACTATTGAGATGAATCAAGGCATGAGTTTAATGTCATGTGGAGATGGATCAAAATGTCCTATTGAGATAGATCAATGGGGTGTATTTCTAGTAGGTAAGATTTCACACCCGAATGATATAGTGTGTCCCCCCAAGGAGGATAATTTCACACTAATGGTGATTGTTGGTATTGAACCTCATGGAGGCGTCCTACGTACCCTTATTTAGATAAAAGGATCAAAAATCATGTAATTATATACTATAGTATAAGTTCATGTGACATGACCAATCCATGAAGTTTAACGTCATGTAGTAAGGATTCACGTGTCATTGAAGGATCTTTGATGAGGGATGGTGTATGGATTATGTATAAAAGATTCCATGAGTAGGGGTTTCATCCCATGGAGGGGAGATATGGTGTGGGGATTATACATGGAAGATTACCATTGCGAGTGTCTCATCCTTTGATGGGGAAGGATAGTGTGGGGGTTACGCATGGAATCTACTCAGTATGGGAGTCACATCCAATTTTGGGGAAAGACAGTGTGGGGATTACATGTGAAAGATGCCTAGTATGAACGTCACATCTGATGTTTGGGGAGAATGTGTCATCCCATGATGATCATACATGGAGAATACTATGTTCATAACATAGGGTAATATGTGTGGGGTTATCCTGTGGTAGTCATACATAAGGAATCATGTGTTCATTACATAGGGTAAGGCACAATTTAACTTTTGGTGCTGATGATGTTGTCATTTAGTTTAACATTGTATGACTTGGATGTAGAGATGAGTAGTTTTATATCTTGCAGCTCATACATGGATGGGGATCTCACCATGAGGGTGACCACGTTAAGGAAGGAGGATATTCATAATAAGTAAACCTTTCTAAGATAGGTGAACATTTTTACTTGAAAATTTCAACCCTATGGATTATGTGACCACTACTCATGTGTCTTTGTACAAGGAAAGGTATTGGCACTTCCATGGAGGAGTGGCCATCATGAGTCCCTAAATTAGAGTTCCTATACCGAGAATAAATAGGAATTAGGGTACCTATTATTAGAATAAAAATTTATGATGGAGGCCCAGACCACACTTGGAGAAAAGTGGAAGGACATAGGAGTGAGTGGTACCAGTGATACATGCATTTGGAGTGCAACAGAGCTGGTCCTGGATTGGTATGGGGTGACCGGGCACTCGAAATTCATGAAAGGGGGAAAATTGAAAGGAGGCACCATGGAGAGGCCCATATAAGGTGATTCACAAAGACTTGGGCCTTATGAAGGTGGGTCTCGTGAAGCCTAGGGTCCTTGTGGAGGTTTGGGGTTTCACGAAGGGGTATTCTTAACGAAACAGAGTGAACCTGTCTCAGGGTAAAGTCCTAGTTCTCATAGGGTGGGATTTGCAAAGTGTAGGTTCCTTTCAAAACCCCAGATTCCTCAAATGAATTTATTCTTCTGTGATGGCCATGAAGCTTTGTGAAAGGCATATCAACTTTTGGTTGAGGTTCTCAAAAACCAATGGGAGGAAGTTTCATGAAGGATGGATACCTTGGGAGATCCATCTCCTATTTCCCTCACAGATCTCAAGAGTATCGAAAACCTTGACAATTTCTTGAAATTCAAAAGGCAGTGACCCTTAAAATTTCAAACACAAGGGGGTATTTATAAGACCAACGTATCCGGGGATGTGCATTTCATGAAATCTAGATCATTTTGCGATGCTTTATGAGCTTCATAAGTGGAAGGTCCCCCACAAACCAGAATGACATAAAGTGAAGGTTACCATAAAACCTCCAAAAGATTGAAAAATGGGTCTCTATTGCTGTGGACTAACACTATGTGCAGTTTACAATCAACCATCCATGAATCCATGACCTTCGTGAGTAACACATGTTCGCGATGACGGGGATCTTTACAAATCTGGCCACTTAGGTGGGTTTTTGGGCCATTTTGGTTTGAATTCTCTCTGAATAACCCATGATTTCCATGAACAATCCTATGACACGTATATTTTGAAGTAAAAAACAATAAAAAAAACCTTCCTAAAAATTATATTATTCAATATAATCATTTTGTCTCTATATCTCATCAATTAGGATGTATACTTGTGTCATCATCCTATATGCTTGTTTTACCTTTATGAAAATTTATGAAATTAACTCTTATATGTACTACCATGATCATGTATTTAATTAGAAAATTTAATTTCAATAAAAGGACTAGAGATATATTCTTATATTAACTCAAAAGGTAGAAATATTTTATTGAAATACTCAATTAAATCCACATCACTTATGACACACCCAAAGTATTCTACCTCATCGCAAGCATACATCTTTACTGTTTTTATCCATACATCAAAGTACATGATTCATTATATGAATTAATAATAATATCAAGTATAAGTACCAATAAATCATGATATAAATTAATAATACACACTTCCTTAGATCGGAATATATAATGGAACATATAACATGTGGAATTCCTATTGGTGGTTTTGTTATCATAACTTCTCTTCTTAGAGATTACTACGTGGTAAATTCATAATAAAAAGTTTTAATGTCTTATGATCCCCCAAAAATTTATAGTTAAAAATAATATATTTCCCAACATATAGATTTTTTCTAGACCAAAAGGCACACATTTAATAATATTTTCATAACATTTCTAGGTTCACATTATATATGAGAATTACTATAACTTTTTGATGTGACATATATTATAAGGACATTATTAAATTAATTTTATGTATAATACTAATAAACATGTGAAAATATATTTACTAATAATTTGGTAATCAAAATTATAAATTTATTTGGTTTTTGGGCACTAAATCCATCATGTAAATGTGTACTAGGGGTGATAGTCAAATAATTAGACAAACTCACTTACCAAAGGACTTAATTTTTTCTCTGAAATCCTTTATTATTCCCCTAAATTGATTATTAGGAACCAAAAATATTTATAAATTATTAAATTTTAAAAAATTATTCCCCCACATCAGTTGTCAGAATCAACAAATAATTAGGAGAAAAGAATTTAAAATTATATACATAAGTTTAAGATATAATAAATATGTATACATTCATAGTAAAATGGAATAGGTAGTATGATTAAAAATTTATGATAAGTAAAAATACATTTTCATAGAAATATTAAATTTGAAAAATGAAAATCCATAGTTTGTATTTGAGACTCGAAATGAATTATAAATTTCATATCTTCATGATATAATATTCTATGAAATTGCATACCTTAATTAAGAAAAGATTATATAGGTTTATAAAATCAGAAAAACATTAAAAGATATAAAGAAAATTCATAAATTCAAAATCTATATTCTTTGTATTTGACTATTTATGTACATTAAAAATAATAAACTTAAGAGTTTCACTAATATTTAACTACATTGAAAATAAGAAACTGAAGAGTTTCACTGATATTTAAGTACATTGTGAATAAAAAATAAAAAATATTATAGTTTATTATTATAAAGGATAAAATTATTTTGAAGAAAAATAAAATAATGTTAATTACATATAAGTTATCTAATTTTATATATAGCCTTTGGCTAATTTGAAATTTTATGATCACCTGAGACAAAGATATGGTCAGTAAGAACTTAATTTGGATACAATGTAAAATTGACTATAAATAAAAATATATAAAAAATAGAAAACTAAACAAATAATTTAATGAGAAATTGTTTAATGAAAATTGATTGAAAATGTTTTAGCTATATTTATAAAAAATATGAATATTTATAAATTAATATATAAAATTTGAATATAAAAAACATAATTTTAAAATATGAACCCCAGAACTCAAAATCCAAACACTTTTCTAGTGTAAAAAACATAATTACCAGAACATATTTTTACATTTTTTATTTTTTAAAATAATTTTCAATTAACATACCCAACATATTTATTAGAACATAACAATAATAAACATTCTCAAAATTTGGAGAAACTTATATTATTTTTTAGATATTTTATTTATTGTAAAATGAAATTTAAAATTTTATTCTATATTAAATTTATTATTTCAATATTCTAAATGGGTATTATGCATTTTATTCAATCCAATATAGTATAATTATATTCATTTTTCATCAAAAAAAATATTTGAGTGACTATTATAATCACCAAAAAGAAAAATAAATCCTTTTAAGGGGGAATACAAAGGCGGAACATACTAATTTATTATTATAATGTATTTATTTCTTGCCATTAAAGAAAAGAGAATTGTAGATTTATTACCTTAAAAGGTAAACATTTCTAAGAATTGATAACAATATGAGAAATGATATATTAATTTTTTTTCAAATATAATACTTAAAAAAACCATAAACACACCAATTATAGAAATTAGTAACTATTTAACCTCAAGAATGTGATATAATAAAATTTTAATGGTGTACTAACAAAAATAATGAGTAAAAAATATATGGAAGAAATCAGTCCTATTGTTTCTCTCTCACTCTCTCTTGATGTTTTAAGGATCACAAACACTCACCCATGTTTCGAACGATTTAATTTAAGTGAGCTTTAATGTTTATATTGAATACAAAGTGATAAATTCTAATTAAATTTGTATGATCTATTGAAGGATATAAGTATCTTTGAAGAGATTATTTAATACTCTTAGATTATAATGATTTCATGGAATAAATATTGAAGATTCATTTGAAAACATTGGAAGTAAGATTGAAGGGCCATAGAGGCGTCTGGGAAGCATCAAGCAACACTAGCCTGCTGGTGCCATGTGGAGAGAGCTTTAAGTGTAAAACATGACCCACGAGCCAACCAATAGAGTACCATTGACCAACTAGTGGTAAATAAAAAAGATCCCTCTTCCCCTAAGAGTTCACTATACAACTGATGGAGAATCCCCAACTCCTTGATACCAGTTCTAGAAGCCCTATCATCTCTAGGTTGTCCATCAGATACTTGATGGTGGTTATCAGGTATTCGATGGCACCAATGAAGCTGGTTTGAGGTAGCATTTGATGCGATCAAATATTACATAAAGGAAGTATTTTTCAATTTTATTACCACTGATGATTTACAGAAGGTTACCACTCCTTTTGGATGCTATAAATTGAGACCTTTAGTGGGTTGAATCTTACAACGTTTAAGTGAAACAAATCTTTGATAAAATCAATGCCAAATTGATATCATTATTCAATTACTCCCTCTAAAATCCAATTTCATTATATATTCTCAAAGGATATCTAATTTTTCCATATATCTATATCTCTCAATTATATTAATTATTATAGAGAGATATGTCACTGATATTGTAAAGTTTTTGCACTAATAAAATTTATCGTTTCTCCTCTTATATTCTAAAGAGGGATCACAACCACAAAGAAAGGGACATGTGATCACAATAGGAAAAGTGAGGGATATTAATCAATTTGTATCTTTCTACAACCATGAAATGGAAATTTAGTATTGGTTTCTTTTTAATTCTATAAAAAAGGGAAGATGTTGGTTACTTTATCTTCATTTAAATCAAGGTAATAAGACAAACCCTTCAACCCGAGGGGTGGAGATAAATGGGATCACACTTCACTATATCTTAAATCCTTTATAAAACTATGTTTGTATTATCCTTTATTTTATTAATTATATAATCATATCTAGATATGCATACTTTCATAAATTTTATTCATCCATTTTACACTATTCTTACACGTTTAATTAAATTTAAAATTAACTTTTTAATATGGATAAAATTTATCATTTATCTCTCTATCAATTTCATTAATTTAACATTTCAATGTTTTATATTTTGACTTCGAATTTACTTTTATTGAATTATTTCTTAAAAAAAATTCAACCCTTTTTATATTTTACTCAAACAAACACTTGGCATCAGAAGAGATCTTTGTGTTTTCAAAATTATCTTTAGATCCTTTTTTAATTTTTGTTTTTAAATCTTAAATAATTTTAAAGATTTTTTTATTATGGAATCTGTATATTACAATCATGTTTCTTTATTTTAGGGTTATAGTTATTCATATTGAAAAAATCACATGTTAATTTTTCTTATAAGCATTGGATATCTTGTTTGTAAAATGGTTATGCAAGGTTATACTCCTAGAACTAAACCAAAAGGTAAATGGAATCTACAATATATTTTTTTACTTTTAGTTAGAGGGTAAAGTTATAAATGCCTCGAATTTTGGTCTTGAACAAAATTAATTTAATAGAATTGTTACTTGAAAAACCACCCATTAAATTTGGAAATCATTAAAAAATACCAATGATGGAACAAAAAAATTCAAAGACATGAAGATTTATTTATATATATAAAACTTTTAAAGTTTTAGTATAATTGAAAAGGAATATATTTATGATATTTTTACATTATTTACTAAAATTTTCAATGGAAAAAATTCTCTTGGTGATTATGTTTCTATATAATCCCTAGTAAAAAAGGGACTTTGGGTATTTCTAAGAAATTGGGAATAAAAAGACACTAATATACAATACTCTAAGTAAATAAAGAAAATGGTAGTCAAAGATCTTATTATATCCCTCATAACATAAGATATCACCATGAATTTCCAATATGAAAAATAAGTAAAGGAATCCAAAGAACCCAAAAGAAAAATTAAGTTAAATTCTACTAATGATGAATATTGTTCGGATAATGAATCCGAGATTGATCTATTGACCAAGATATTAATCAAATTAAACAAAAAGATTAAAAAATTCAAGAGTTCAAAAAAGAAAGATCAAATTGAAGTTCCATAAGTAATGTGTTATGAATGTGATAAGAGACATATTATACTAGAATACCCCATCTAAAAAAGGATATTAAAAAGAATAAATAAGGTAATAAATTCATATTATTCATCGTATTATTATTTTTTTCTTATTAAAAAATGAAATTGAGAATTTTTGTGAAGAACTCATTTCAAAATACGAATATATTACAAAGAAATATAAAAAATTTCTTACAAAAAAGATCAAATTCCTAATGAAAAGGATATTTTTTCTAATGAAAAATATTATTTGGTTTTGAAACTTAAAGATCAAACTAATGTTGAGAATTTAGAATCCAAAATATAAGATCTTAAAAGTACTCTTCCTTAATTTACCAAAGGTGAACATAATTTAATATGATTTTGGGATCACAACATTACACCCAAAATAATTTTGGAATTTGTTTTTCAAATTCAAATAATATTTCTGATTATACACTGAATAAGGATAATATTCATTGTTTATATATATAATATTCATGAGATTTATTATTCATAAACACCATTTTAGTTCATTTTATACTTTGAACATTAATTCATATTATGATGGTAATTCCCTCTTAAAATGCATTATTACATGGTACATTTTTGAACACCTCATAAAATAAAAAATAGTATTGGTTTTGTTTTCATATTTTATTTTCAGGTATCTCATTCTAAAAGTAACAATTCATTCTTTTTGAGTACTTGAAGATTCACATTGGAAGACCACCAAAGTGGACTTTCATGCCAACACATTCTGGGCAATGTAAACTAGATAAGATCCCAATAAAGAGACTGTATCGTCCAATATATAATCCCAATGATTTTAAATATTTAACTGAAGATAGAGGACATCAAGGGGAACATTTCATTCAATAGTGTCCAAAGCTAATTCAGATGTTTTAATGGAGTTCCAATCATCCCAAGTTGAAGATGCAATATTGGGCCAGATTCTACGACCCAAAAAATAGCCCACAAATTTAATCATATCTCGAAAAAAAAACTCTTTTGGACTTAAAGTTTTCAGGATATCAGGTAACATCCGTATATTCATTTTTTTCTTCTATAGACCACCAAAATTCTGCCATCTAGATGCTCGTTTGAACACATCTGTCAAGTCATGCAAGTTAGATCATATTGTTTGTCAAGGGTGAAAAAATAAAATTTCTCTCAACTTTACACCTACTTATGGACAACCACAATTAATTTATAAGACTTTTAATATTGGAGGCTCGACCCAAAGCTTCAAAAATTCCTATTTAAGGTAGTTTTATTGAATTAGTTTGGGATATTTAGTGCTTTGTTTCGTTTAAATGTTATCCTGCCCATTTGATGTTGTATTATTCTTCTTCATTTGTAATTTGTTCAAATCACCTTAGTTTTCAATAATTTTTTTTCATATTCTCTTATTCTATTCTTCTTATTATCACATTTATACCGTTTCTTCATGGTGTAAATTTATTCACGCCAAACCTTGTGAAAATTTTCACACAACAGTGGAGTGATTGTTTTCTTTTTATTGTTTTTTACTTCTTCAATTCCTCCCTCATGAGTCTACTTCCCGCTCCCATTGAAACCATAACATAAATGGAGGGATAACCCTATTATGGGTTGATACAAGGGAGTATAAAGGGGCTGAATTGGATTTTATTTCTCACTCTATTAATTTCTAATCAATTCTTTTAATTGAGAATTTCATTTGATGATTTTAAAACTTCTTTATCCTTTTTGAATTTTAAGGTTTCACACTTCAAGTGATAATACAAACCTTTACTTTGGAGTACTCAAAATATTGATCCTCCAAGTATATAGTTGATTAGTATTAGGGTTTTTAGGCATTAAACCAGGAATTGATGATGTTGTTTGATCTTATTAAATGAACCCATCTCAAATATAAGAAATTGAAATAGTTGAAAAAAGAATGCATCAAATCCACCCCAAGTGATAACCCAAGATCAACTCATTCTGTTAATTTGAATTCACTTAGGTCTATTAGAATTATCGTAAACCCATCTAAAATCAACCCATGTTTTCTACTTCGTAGCCAAAAACAATCTATATAATTTATGTGTCTGTAGGTTACTTTTTAGGTCTTTGAGGATTTGACAACCCAAGATAAACTACAAGCGACCGATTAACCCTAAAATCTTGGGTAAATTTGGGTGAGACCAAATTTTGGCACCATTTATAGGGACCCAAGTAAGTCATATAAACATCAATTCTATTTTCCCCCATTTTTCTTTTCTCAACCCAAATGATCTTATCTTTTCCCCTTTCTTTTGTTTTTAACTTTTCTTGGTGCATGTCTGCCTATAACCGTGACCAATCAAACCGTCTAGTTAGGGTGGATAGTCCTAGGGTTAGAGAGTCAAGTACACCAAGGGAACTATTTCCATTATATCGTAATATTCCTAATAATCCAGAGTAAAAAATTGAGCCTATTTCAATATAAGGTCTTCCAAGAAACCAACTCATAAACCCAGGTCGGAACCAAAATAGAAATCCAAATGAGGCAGCCCTAAACTTAGTGAATTCAGTCGATCAAACCATGAATGACTACCTCAAACCTTCCTGTAAAAATTCACCCTCTTTCATTAGGCATGCTACCCTAGGAAAATTCCACTATGTATTCAAACATAATGTATGAAACCACCTTCCAACCTTCCACGAGATGGAGTCAGAAATGCCATGCCTTCAAGTCAAAGAGTTCAACAACATTGTTGAAACCACATGTCCACCACATCTACTTCAGTCATCTAAGATGAGGCTCTTTCCTTTCTCACTAAAGGAATGATCAAAGAATTGGTTAAATAATCTGATACCTACATAAATACCTCTTGGTACCAATTACAAAGAGAATTCTATAAAAACTACTTCCCCCATCACAAAACAATTTCACTTAAAAAGATCATCCAAATTTCTTTTTGAAAAAGAAGGGGATTCATTTTATGAAACATGGGAAATTTTCAAAGACACACTCAATATGGTACCTCACCATGGATTTTCAATCCCAGAACAAGTTTAAATTTTCTATAAAGGGTTGGGTCCAAGAGACAAACAATTATTTTACATGATCTGTAATGGAACCTTAAAAAAAATCCCCAAATGATGCTTATGAGTATCTAGAAGGACTGGCCGAACAGAACCAAACCTAGGAAACATCACCTTACTATGAGAAGCCACCCAAATATGATGTAATTCACACACTTAGGGAGGAGGAAAGCCTTAGGGCGAAACTTGCTGCACACTCTAGGAAGGCTGAGGAGATCAATCTTAGGAAGGTCTATGAAATTCAAACTGTTGACCCTGTTTGCACAATTTGTGACAAAATGACCACAAGACTGACAACTTCCCAACCATACCTTCCATTAAAGATATTATTCTAGGAGGGCCACCGACAGAGGTTAATTATTTGAACTCTCAGAATCCATAGTACCAAAACACTTTCAATTCAAGGTACAATGACCATCTTGGATTCCATTGGAAAGATAACCAACAACCCAACCAACAACCTAGTCAGCCACAATGACCAATCCCATACCCTATAAAAGTTTTTCAAAAACATAACCAATTATAAAAAAAATCTATCTAATACCAACACCATCCTATCTAATACTAACAACCCATCTAGAAACCCATGAAACAAACAATCCAACAACCAAAGTATCCTTTTGGGATAAACCAACCAATGCAATCCCCTACTCAATCTGTACCTCTTCCAATACTTGAGTTGTTGTGTAAACAAATGGAGAAAATGAACTCATAAGTCTCATCAATTAAACATGAACTACAAACCATTAAAAACCATGAAGGCACCCATGTCTAATTAGGTGATACCATCCTCAACTTTAAGGGGAGAATACAGTTACACACAAACCTCTCATGAACAACTCAAATCAGTGACTGTTTTAAGAAGTGGGAGACCCATTGAGAAACTTCAACAAGCTATTAAAGAACCATTAAAAACTTCAATAACTCATGAAAATAATGAATAACCACCCACAGATTTTGAAAAACCCAATGAGAATGTGAAGGAACTACAACCACACCAAAAAATCAAACAACCTGCTCATTTACTTCAATGCATGAGAGGAAAAACTAAACCAGAACTGAATGAGACTTTGAGGGAAATCTTCTCTCAGGTTAAGTTGAAAATCCCCCTTCTTGATTCAATCCAAACCATTACTACCTACTCAAAGTACCTTAAGAACTTGTTCACTTTTAAAAGGAAAATTTCACATAAAAACAAAGTCCTTTTGGTTGCTAATGTGAGTACTACCATTCAAGGGACTATTCCTCCAAAGTTGAAAGATCGAGGATGTCCATACATCAATGTTGAGTTTGGAGAGAACAAAGTTGTCAAAGCCCTTTGTTATCTAAGAGATAGTGTGAACCTCATTCCTTATCCATGTATTGTTAGTTGGGGCTCGAAGAACTCCAACCCACATTTGTCACTCTTCAACTTGTTGATCGTAGTTTTTGAGTTCCTAAGGAAATATTAAATGATGTTTTGGTAAAATTTGAAAATTTAATTTACCCAAATGAATTCATTGTCATTGAAAATCACCCAAGATTAGTTCCTAGGGAGGAAACTCCAATAATCCTTGGCCATCCATTCCTTGGAACAATCAACTTTGTTATCCGAGTCTGAAATGGGAACATGACCATCACCTTTGTAAACATGAGTCTAGACTTGAACATCTACAAATAAAAATATCAAATTGTAGATGATGAAGATATATATGAGATTAATTGGATTGGTAGTGTTGATAGTGAACTTGAGGAACATCAAGTGATTACTAAAGGATGTTTAAGTCAAGAAGAGATTGATTTTCTTTGTTTACATGAGGGAAATTTTCTCCTTGGCTTGAATCTCTTTCAGATAGCTCATTTGATGATTTTACCGAATCACCAATAAATGATACCATTGGTGAAATCAATAACATTGAGTCCATACCCATTAATGACACTAATCTATAAAATTTATTGGATGGAAATTTTGTTCACAAGAAACCTATTATGTCAAGAAATATTAACAAAGAAACTGAGTTTAATACAAAGTCCCATCCCTTCTTGGAAAGTGATAACCAATCTGATCTAAAATTTAAGGTCCTACCTTCATCACTCAGGTATGAATCCTTATGGTACAATCAAGCCTTTATTGTTTTCATTTCTTCCACTCTTGAATCCAATCAAGAGATGATGCTTCTGGATGTCCTAAGAAAGCCTAAAAAAGCAATTGGATGGACCCTTTCTGATATTCCTGGGATTATTCCACTCATTGGAACTCATAGTATTGTTCATGAATCTGAATCCAAACCATGTCGTCAACCTTATCAGAGACTCAATCCAAATCATTTGGATATGGTAAGGAAAACACTTCTTAAGTTGTTGAAAGTGGGTATCATCTACCCCATTACTGAGACTGAGTGGGTAAGCCCAATTCAAGTTATCCCAAAGAAATATGGAATCACTGTGATCACCAATGAGGATGGTGAACTTCTCCCCACAAGGGTCAGTAATGGATGGAGAGTCTGTATTGAGTATAGGAAGCTCAACTCTTGTACCAAGAAAAACCATTCCCCCTTTCCCTTTTATTGATCAAGTACTCAAGCGAGTGGTGAGCCATCAATTTTATTGCTTCCTAGATTTATTATTAGGGTATAATAAAATCGATTTCTCCTTATTGGATCAAGGGAAAAAAACCTTCACTTGTTCATTTGGCACTTTTTCTTTCAATCGCATGCCATTTGGAATATGTAATGCCCCTGGTACCCTCCAACGATGCATGATGGGAATATTATCAAACATGGTGGGGGATTGTTTATAGGTATTCATGGATAACTTCTGTATCTTTGATGATACTTTTTAGGGATTCATTCTGAATGTTGAAAGGGATTTGTTAAGATGCGAGGATAATAATCTCATCCTAAATTGGAAAAAATGCCATTTCATAGTAAATGAAGGACTTTTTTTAGGCCTTCTAGTATATGCTATAGGGATTGAATTTGATAAAGCTAAAGTCAAAATCATTTTTCACCTTCCATCTCCTAAAACTATTAAGGAAGTGAGGTCCTTCTTAGGACATGCTGGTTTCTATAAAAGGTGCATTAGGAATTTATGCTCTATTTCTCAACCACTTTGTGCTCTATTTTTTTATGGACAAAAATATACAAGGAATCATTCTTTACACTCAAGTATAATCTTATATCTCCACCTATCATGCAATCTCAAAATTGGAAACTTCCTTTTGAGCTCATGTGTGATGCGAGTGACTTTGCTGTAGGAGCATTCTTAGGATAACGGTGTGAGAAAACTCCACGTGTCATTGATTATTCAAGAATATCTTTAAATGATGAACAAATCAACTACACCACCACTAAGAAAGATTTTCTTACTGTTGTCTTTGTTTAGAGAAATTCAGGTCCTATCTCTTATGATCACCCATCATTGTCTTCACCAACCATTCATCCCTAAAATACATTTTCCAAAAACAAGATGCCAATGAATGATTGATTTGGTGGGTCCTTTTCATTCAAGAGTTCGATTTAATGATTAAGGATAAAAAGGGTGTTGAAAATGTTATACCTAATCACCTATCTAGGATTGAATTCAAAGACAACTCTCATCACCTTTCTGTGTCTTATTCCTTTTTTGATGAGCACCTTTATTCTGTGAGTGATTTCCCATGGTATGCTGACGTAACATACCATTTCATGATGGGTGAAATTTCAAAATTCTTAGAGACCCAAGCTAAGAAGAAATTCTGTTTTGATGTCAAACACTATGTGTTTGATGATCCTTACCTCTTCAAGTTATTTCATGATCAAATCATTAAGAGATGTGTTCCTGAGTCTGAGAAAGATTCCATTATAAAATTTTGTCATGGAGAGGCATGCGGATGCCACTTTTCCACAAAGAAAACCATTGCAAATGTAACGCCCCGACCCCAGTTACCCAGAGTTGGTGCATTATTACGTATCATTGGCATGGTCACAAAAGATAAAGTCTCGAAAGATCAATTAGTTTAGTATCTTTTGAAGTACTAGATACATTCATAAGGTTTGCATTACATCATAAAATGGAAAACAACAACAACATTTTTTCCATAGACAACACTGAGATACCATAGACTATCCCTGCAGGTCATTCATAATATACTTCTTTGCATCTTAGAAAAAAGAAAACATATAAAGGGGTGATCTCAGATGCTCAGTAAGAATAAGAATTTAGTGGAACATTTTATAAATTAGTATAAACATTTAAGGAAATGTATAAAACAAAAACAAAATCCTTTTAAACTTGAACATTAGCATAAGATGGAAAAGATAAAATCAAAATAATTCCATTTACTTACTCACATAGATATTCTACTAGTCGAATAATCACATGAAATATCAATAGCCACTTTCATAATGATGCAATGCATAATGCCAGACTTTCATAACCACATAGTCAAGGCCTTGTGCCAAGACTACAAATAATATTTTTTCAAGGCCTTATGCTAAGACACTATTTTGTCTCATGAGACCTACCGATGAATCAAGGAGCTATAGCAGGATCCACCCATCACTTACTACATCCAATGAATTCCTCATATGAAAAGTTTGAAACATAACATAAACATTCATATTAAAACTGGCATAAAAAATGTCAATACTTTATCTACAAACCATGAATGGTATAAAAATAGCACATCCATAGTCAAACATAACTCATTCAATACAATATGGAAGATTGTATTTTAACAGATTAAACTCAATCAATAATAATGAAGGATATTGACATAGATGAAAATAATCATCAGACCATTTGAGAGAAATATCCCCCTTTTTCTTGAAAACATTTAAAAGTCTCACTATTTATCAAGAAGCCATTTAAAAAAGATTTTTCAATCAAAGTATCCCATACCAATTTGAAACTTTTAAAAGGAATTTTAATTTTAAAAGATTAATGTACATATAAATAAAACCTTAAAACCATTTTTTAAAACATGGACATTAATGAGAAATATTTAGAAGAATAATTTTTTTAAAACATTAAAAATGGGTTTTTAGTTAGAGTTCCTAAACAAATGAGAGATGTTTGAATAAAAATAATTGAGAAAAATTCATAATATCATGATAATAATGGGATTCATGATATACTCTATCAATGTATAGTATATACACTAAACAAAATTGTGTTTGTGCACAACAACAAAGAAGACTCAATGGAATATAAGTTGAGATGAAATCCATTATAAAGACTGTATCCTTAGATAAACGATAAATAAATGACATAATTATGTGTGAAAAATATAAATATACTCAATATGATTGGATATTTATTGTAAATCAATTAGATTACATTCACACATATTCTTGTAAAAACAACACCAATGACTTGGATGTTTAACTAAATGAATGGAAATTGAGTTAAGATCAAGTTTATATCAATGAATTGAGAAATTATCAATGGAGTGATTATGTGTATCAAAAGTATATCCACAAAAAGGGGAGTGGAAATTATTACATAAATAATAAATAGTGATTCCACACATAATCTTGGAGTAAAATAATCAATGAAGTATGCGTAAAGCCCACTGAGTGGAATATGAAATTTGAAATTCCCTTACTGATTTGGTAACTTATGAAACATATAACCCATGAAAGAAGGATCATAAAATGAAGATTTAAATACTCATAAATTAAATTATATTACACCAAGAATACAATCATGGATAGTACATACTCCACACAAAAGGAAATAGTGGCCAATATATCATGAATCTCACGGGAATAAAAAGTGAGATGAAAAAAAACTTACTTCATTGTAATCAATCGAGTCATATGACCAAAAGTTAATAACCACCAATTGGATCATATAATACCATGAATATAAAGAGAATCATGATAATATATATATATATATATATATATATATATATATATATCAAATGGCAGTACACAATACACCACATCCAATAAATAAGTGGCGAAGAATGGAAATCTCACAGAATTAAAAGTGAGATAAGAAACCACTTACCTTGTACTTTTAATTAGTCAAGGGTAGGTTAACCTCATATATAATGGTTAAATAATTTTTATTAAATTATACAAGAATCATATACATTAATATGATATCATATATGATCTTTTAACATTGCTTTGTTAATAATATATTAGTATTATCGTCATTTCGGGTGTTAACAGATTCGTTTTCCTTTATATTCTTTGTTAAGTGAGTCCTATTTTCTATGGATGGGATGTATCTTATTCATATACAGAATAATATCAAGTATTTAAACATTATTTTTAATCATAAAATAAAAATTAGTCTTGAATGGATACGATGGGGAATGAATCTCATTGCGTTCGTGGAGACGGTAATCCGTACGTACGCACAAGCGACAATATCATTCGTTTGATATTAAAATAATATATAATTAGATTTTATATAATATATAAATAATCCTTAACATGTTATATTTATTATTTACATCAATTACACATCATTATTATACCCATCCAAATAATAATGTATTGAATAACAATTACACCACGACGTGGAGAGGGTAAGTCGTACGTACGCACGTATGGTGACATGTAATTCAAAGGATGGATAGAATAATGAATATGGTTGTACCATATTTATAATAACATAACATTATATAGAAGATACTGGATTTATTATTTTATAATGGAAACAAAAAATAAAGAGGAAGTGGAAGAAGAAAGGAACTTGAAAGAGGTGATGAAATATTTACCTCTTCTTCGGATTTTTCCTTTTGATTTGATCAAAAGGGCACCTTAGGTTGGCTTTATGACTAAAGGAAGGACTCTAGGATGAAGAGAAGACAATTTATAGGGTATTTGAGCAGAGTTTTTCTGAGAAAAAAAGGCTTTGATGGTTTGAATTTGAGGGAAGGTGGAGTGCCCTTTTATAATAGTGGTGAGGGGAACCTTAAGAAAAGCTAGAAATATTATTTTATAATAAAATCAATTTCGGTTTCTAATGTCTCAAAAATTTATTATTTAAAGGATAAGGTGGGTATGGGTCTAAAACCACTCAACCAATAGGTTTTAGATAGGTTTGGGTTACTATATTAACCTTATCTTTTAGATTTAACTCTTAGTTAAATAGTTTGATACTTACCATGTCTCTTTGTATTTTTATATTATATGGTTAATAAACTTACAATAAACTTCCAAGAGAACCCCAAGTGGTTCATTAATGATAAAAATATCATTATATAAGTATTTTTGATGAACCGTATATTTTTAGGAATAGAATATCAATTAATAATATAATATTTATTTTAAAAACTCTTTTATATCAATTTTGACACTATTTGGTATTTTGTTATTTCTAAATTCATAACAGCATTTTTACTTCAATAAAAATTCATCTAACCAACCCTAACATGTCATATTAACTGAGAAATTTAGTGGAATTCATAAAAAGTCTCAAATTACATTTATTTTGATATTTATAATATCAATTATTTTAATATTTCATTAATTAGGTGATTACTGGATCATCATTGTGTCATAAATAAATTAAATTTTTTAATGTCTAAAAAATATAAATAAAATACCATTATTTATGAAATATTTTTTTATTTCTAATTAATATTTATATTATAGTTTATCTTATGTTTAACCATATATTAAAAATGTTTTAGTTATTAAACCTTGATTTTAACTCTTCTAACTCTTCTTTGAATTAAATAATAATAAATGTCCTAATCTAATACAAGTGGACCAAAGAGGTTCATATTTTATTCCTAAGGTTTTTTTGGTCGAATTATACTTATCTAATAGAATTAAGACATGTTTTAGGGTAATAATAAAATCATTTCTACCCTTAATTACCCTATTTACTTTTAACCATGGTAAATAAAAGTAAAAAGTTACTATTCACCAAAAAATATTTTTATCTTATTGAACCACATTTTACTACTTGATATTAACCATGTATCTTGGATTTTCTAAATTCCACTCACAGAAGCGGTAAAATTATGTTTTATGTAAATTTTCAAATTCTCCTAGGAGGTGGGTAAAATACGGTGAAAAGTTCAATAAAATTTTTATATATCTAAAATTATTATATACTAACTCTAATGAATTACATTTAAATTATATAGGTATTATGTATCTATTTTGACCTAAAATAAATTTAAATAAAATAAATAATTATTTAAATAAAAATTCGATTTTAAACTATAACTCAGTGTTTTTCACTATTCATCAAAAATTGAAAGTTTTCAAAAAAATACCAATAATTCACCCTAAGCTAATTTCGATATTATGAATCAAAAAATGAAGTCCATTTTGAAAGATAAAATTTATAAAATTTCAAAAACTGGGCATTTCTATTCATAACGACTAGTTTGATTGGTCGTGGTGTGTTAGAATATCGAAGTTACATACAATGCAAGCTATTAGATTATTCCAAGGGAAACATACCATGGAAGATTGGGGTGTTATAGAAAAGGTCCTCCAAAGTGGTTTCTACTAGCCTAACCTCACTAAGGAATCCTTCCAATTCAGAAAAAGTTGTCCTTATTGTCAACAGTTAGGATCCATTACCAAAAAGAATCAAATGCCCCTCACTCCCATTCCGGTCGTTGAAATCTTTGATTGTTGTAGAATTTATTTCATGGGAGCCTTCCCAAACTATATGGGATAACTATAAATACTCTTAGCTTTTTATTATGTCTCAAAATGGGTTGGGTCCATTCCCACCGAGTCCAACGACCATCATGTTGTGATCTGATTTTTGAAAGATCACATATTTTATTAATTTGGAATTCCTAGGGCTATAATCAATGATTGAGGAATCCATTTTTGTAACCTCCCATTATCTTTACTCATGTATAAGTATGGGATTTCCCATAAAGTTTTCACTACATACCATACTCAAACAAATGGTCAAGCTGAATTAGTGAATAGGGAGATTAAGCAAATTCTTGAAAAAACTGTCATTCCCTTTAGGAAAGATTGGTTTGAGAAACTATTGTATGCTCTTTGGTCATATCGTACAACATTAAAAACCATACTAGGAATGTCACCATATATGTTGGTTTATGGAAAGGCATTCAATTTACTTGTTTAAATTGAGCATAAGGTTTTTTGGGAAATCAAAAAAATGAATTTCGACATTTCTTTGGCCGAAGAAAAGAGGAAATTAGATCTTAATGAACTTGGGGAACTTAGAATGGAGGCTTATGAAAATTCAAGGATAAATAAATCTAGAGTTCAAGCCTAAAAATCTTGGAATATCAAAGGTAAACACTTTTAACCAAGAAAATTCATGCTCTTGTATAGTTCAAAACTTCAATTACACCTTGGAAAGTTAAGGTCTAGATGGTTAGGTCCTTTCATAGTGAATCATGTGTACCCCCATGGGGAAGTAGAGATTTAGGATCCCACAAGTGATCACATTTTCAAGGTTAATGGTCATAGGTTAAAACCACTCATTGAATCATTCAATAAATAGGAAACAGAGGTTGAGTTAAATGAGCCAACCTATGAACTAAGAAAAAATAGATAGATTTAAGATCCATGTTGGGATAACGATGTTAAAAAAAAGCACTGAACAGGAGGAAACTTGTGGTTTTCATGTTTCCAATCATTGTGAATCATCATTATTTTTCAAATAGCATTAAATAATTATTTTGATTTAAAAAATATATTTAATCAATAAACTCTGAATATGATAGTTGTAGAGACCCAAGCCTTTTACATATAACATTACATGTTTTAAATCATAATTATACATCAGAGTACAAGCCAATGATCATTAAGTCTAGGGTCTTGGAAGACTAGGTACATAGAATATAAAACATGGGGATAAAAAAACACTTCTTTATTTAATCTCCATATAAAGATTCTAACTTCCTTTGAGCCCTTACATATGCATAGGGTACCCTGGGGAAAACATGAACAATGGGATGAGGTAAAAATCTCAGTAAGAGAATGAACATAAGGATACATCTTAGGAACATGAGTTAGGAGGCATGACATAATGATATCCAAAGCATGGATCATATGAAATCATATCATATAATAATGGGATCATATAAATATGGAATCATATAAATTTAGTAGAATCATAAAACAAGTATTTGGTACGGGTAAATGCTAACCGTAAATTCCATTTCCCATTTTAGTTTGGGTCAAGGCTAACCACTAATCTCATTTCCCATTTTAGTACAAGTCAAGGCCAACCTACAATCTCGTTTCCCATTTTCATACGGGTCCGAGCTAACCACCGATCCCATTTCATATCGTATCTCATGAGAATTGACTTTACCCAATACATTGGAGCACTATCTGGGTGCACCCATATCAAAATTTTCATAAATATTATTTCCACATAAATAATAATACATAATCAACCATACATAAACACAAGGGTACCCATGGTAATAATTGGGTACCACAATCATGACATAAAGCATAACCAATGGGCGTATCATGAAAGTGTCCATGAAATAAAAGGATTCAAACATACATGGATGTTCATAAGGTAAAATATGCATATAACATGGTAAGTGATTTCAAACATAAGTGAAAACATATAATAACTGTATTTGAGAAACATTATAATTAAAACATTTTTGTACGGTTTTAAGGAAAATATTATAGAGCCTTTAAAATAGAAAAGAGGAAAATATTTTATATAAATATAGAATTGAACCAATATGTTTTTCATAATAAATAGACTTATTTTATAAATACCATAGTGTATTAAAAAATATTATATAGTGCACTTGAAATCGAGTAAAAATTTGGGAAGTTCCCTTAAAACATGTTTTCTTATCAGAAAGTTCTAAGGAGGGAATATTTTAAAAACATGTATATCCCCAAAAGAGAGTGATGAAAGGGTATTTATAAATAAATATTGTACAAATAAACATCATTTATAAGATGTAAATAAATATATAATATAACTCCTTTTTGATATAAATAAAGATAAGGCTACCTGAAAGAACAAAGAATGTTCGGGTAGAATTCATTACGGTTTATCGGCATGGTGTTAGGTGTACCTAAAAGGGATTGATGAGAGAGAAAATGGGTTTATCATCACTTATACATAATGATGGAGGTATGGGGGAGGTGATAAAACATACTCCATAATTTGGGTTTACACATAATTAGGCATATCGTAGAGGACAATCTTGATTAAGAGAGAAATAGAGAGGACCCCTTACCTTAAATTTTACAGTGTTTTCCACTTGTTATTAATGACCTGAATAAAAAAATTATGTTTATTAATTAATAAATCCAGAACCCATTATATATGTAATTTATTTATTATAACCCTTTTTGGTTCATTCAAGACCTTTTTGATTGGTTATAAAGTTCAATTTCATTGTTCGGGCATGTTTGCTTACTTGGTTTTGATGACCGGTTTGCTTATATTCATGTTTGGATAAACAGGTAAGATGAAAGTGGTTGTGAATAATTGAAGTAGTATGTTATTATTAAACATTTATGAGATTTTATGGTTATAAAAATTAAATCAGTTATTGGGAGTGAATATGAGTTTTTATATAAAACCTTAGTGATAACCGTTTTGGTTAATCAGTGGGTTTGATTACAAAGAACTTGTTTTACTTTTAACCTAGTACCATTTGTACAAAAGGAATAAAGAACCAAAAATAGGATATATTAAATATATAATAATTTGGTTCAACTATATCAAAAAAGGTTTCTGGACCAGAATTAATGATGACAAAAGAAATTGATAAACCGTTATCCTTGAATATGTTAAATTTACACTTCTCAAATGGTGTTTTAATTTCTTTCAAATAAAATATAGGGAATGTAGAAAAGATAAATAATTATCCCATTAGCATAAAAATATTTTAGTACATGTATGTTACTGGAGTTATCATACTATTTGGGTGAAGGGAGGTGAGGAAAGAAATAATAAAAGAAAAGAACTTAAAAGAAATAAAAGAATTGGTAAGAGGAATTTACCTCTTGAGTCTACCTCCTTTGAGAACCTCTTAAGAGGAGAGGTTTTGGAATTTTTAAGAGACTAGAGGGATTTGGATGTGTGGGATGAGCTTGGGGATAGATTTGGGAAGAATATTGGCCAAGCACAAGTCTTGAGAGGAGTGAAGAGAAGAGGGAGTGAGGGGGGTTTTCTAGTGAAGGAGGGGAGGGTTTTCATAATTTTTTAATCATTAGTTTATTAATTTACCTCAAGACCAGGAATAGTGATGATTCTATGATTAAGAATAGTAATAAATGCATTTTAATTCGAACCAACTGAGCTTACATCAGCATATCATCATCAATGACTCAATAAATCCATTATTTAGCATTTATCATAAATTGTATTATTTTACTATTCATAAAAAATTCAAGTATTTTAAAAAAATTCCAAAAATTAACCCTAACCATTTTTCAACATGTAGAATATAAAAATAAAATCCATTTTTGAAAAATAATTTTCTAAATATGATTATTTTAATATTTAATTAAACTCATGATTTATTATTAAAAAACTAGTTTTAAAACATTCATTTACTTATTCTAAAATATAGGTACAACATACTTTCACTTGAATATTATCTTTATACTATCATAGGTAATGTTACTATTCATTAGCATATATCACTATTCATAAGGGTATGTTAATATTCATTAGGGTATGTTACTATTCACCAAAACTTAATTTTTCCTTATCGGACTCCAAATAACTTACTGATCACAACTGTGTATGTCAGATTTTCGAAATTCCAAATATAGAAGTGACAAAATTATGTTTAAAGGTCACATAGAACTTAATATTTAATTATGTTGTGATTTTATGTGATTATATTTTATAAGAGATGAATTTCCATTTATAAAACATTGGGTCATTACATTCTTCCACCCTTATTAAATTTCTCCCTTGAAATTTTGTTTTACATTCTAAGCCCTAAACAGGTGTAGGTACTTTTCCTTCGTTGCCTTATCCAGTTCCCATGTTTCCTCTTTGTACTTATGGTTCCACCATAGTACCTTGACCAGGTGAGTAGTCTTGTTACGTATAACTTTATCTCTATGATCCAAGATCTTCACTAGATGCTCCTCATATGAAATATCATCCTCCAACTATACCACCTCTGAAAAGAGTACATGTGAAGGGTCTGGTTTGTACTTACTTAAGAGTGATACATGAAAGACTACATGTATTTTTGACATGGTAGGTGGAAGTGCCAGTCTATAGGACACAACTCCGACTCGATAAAGGATCTTGAAGCATCCGATGTACCTGGGACTTAACATCCCTTTCTTCCCAAATCTAATGACCTTCTTCCTTAGAGATATGAATAGAAATACCATGTCTCTAACTTTAAACTCAAGGTCATGTCGACGATTGTCTACATAACTTTTCTGTCGACTTTGGGTTTCCTTGATATGCCGCTAAATGGTTTTCACCTCCTCCACAATTTCTTCAACCATTTTAGGTCATAGAATCTTATGGTCACCGACTTCATCCCAACACACTAGTGTTCTTCACCTTTTCCCACAAAGGGATTCATATGGTGCCATTCAGATGCTTGAGTGGAAGCTATTATTGTAAGATAATTCAACCAGTGGAATATGTTGGTCCCATCCTCCTTTGAATAACATAGAACACACTCTCAACATGTCTTATAGTTTTTTAATAGTTCGCTCAGATTGGCCATTAGTTTGAGGATGATAGGCTGTAATAAAGTTCAGTTCAGTGCTTAGAGCATGTTGGAGACTTTTCTAGAACTTTGAGGTGAATCTTGGATCACAATCGGATAAAATATATAGTGGTAATACATGCATCCTTACCACTTCTTTGATGTAAATCCACTCAAGTTGATCCAATGAGAAGTCCTCTCAAATCGTAATAAAGTGAGTTGTCTTTGTAAGACGATCCACAATAACCCATATAGCATTGTTTCCTCTGGATGTACTTGGAAGTCCAATGAAAAAGTACATGGTAATGTTCTCCCACTTCCACATTGGTATGGGTATTGGTTGCATCATCCCCTTATAATTTTTCCTCTTAGCCTTCACATGTTGGAATACTAGGCACTTTGATGTATATTCAGCAATCTCCCTTTTCATATTGTCTCACCAAAAGTTTTCTCAGAGATCTTGATACATCTTTGTTCTCCTTGGGTGAATAGAGAAGGTTAATATATGTGTATCATTAAAAATATAATTCTTTATATCTGGATCGGATGGTACACATAATTGTGACCTAAATATTACAACTCCTTCCTCGTTAATCTTGAACTCTGAGGATTTCTCATTTCTGATAGCTTCCACCCTTTTCAGAATTTCCACATCCTTTCTTTGAGAATCCTTTATTCTCTCAAAGAGGGATAGTTGAGAAATCATTTGATAAAGGATTGATGATGTTCCTCCCTTAATGATTCCCATGCATATCCTATGAAAATCTAAGAAGATCAGATCCTTTTTAATTCTCTTCATTGATAAAGATGCAGGATCCTTTCTACTTAGAGCATCTGCCACCTTGTTTGCCTTACCTAGATGGTAGTGGATTGAGAAGTCATAATCATTGAAGAGCTCTATCCATCTTCACTAGTACATATTGAGATCTTTTTTTGCTAATACATATTTGAGACTCTTGTAGTCAGTATATATCTCACACTTCTCCCCATAGAGATAACGACGCCAGATTTTCAACGCAAAGATCACAACTGCCAACTCCAGATCATGTGTGGGATAGTTTTGCTCATATATTTTATGCTTACTTGAGGTTTAGGCTATCAATTTATCATTTTTCATCATCACACGGCCTAAGACATTATTTGAAGCATCACTGTACACCACAAAGAGTTCTCCACTCGTTGGGATTGTGAGTAATGGCGTAGTGATAAGCCTCTTTTTCAACTCCATGAAATAGTCTTCACATTCCTAAGTCTAGAAAAACTTTACTCCCATCCATGTCAGCTTGGTCATTGGGTTTGAAAATCATGAAAAGTTCTTCAAAAATCATCGATAATACCCATCTAGACCCAAAAATCTCTGGATCTTCGTCACAGAAGTTGGTATAGTCCACTCTTCAATCACCTTTGTCTTGGAAGGGTCCACTAATATCCCTTTGCTGGTGATAAAATACCCCAAGAATGATACTTCCTCTATCCAGAACTCCCATTTACTATAATGTTCATACAACTTGTCCCTTCACAAAGTCTTTAACACAATATTTAAATACTCCTCATGTTCTTCCTTACTCTTAGAGGATATCATTATATCATCAATAAAGACTACCAAAAATTTGTCGAGGTAATATTTTAAGACTCTATTAATTAAATCCACAAAAATTGCTGGATCATTAGTGAGTCCGAAGGGATCACTAGAAACTCATAGTGTCCATACCTCATTTGAAAGGCAGTCCTGGGAATATCTTCCTTCCTCACCTTCAATTGGTGGTATCCGGATCGAAGGTCCACCTTAGAGAAATAACTGGCCCCACAAAGCTGATCGAACAAGTCATCTATCTGTGGTAGGGGATACTTGTTCTTTATTGTGATTTTATTGAGCTCATGATAATCAATGTAGTGGCGCATTAATCCATCCTTCTTCTTGATGAAGAGGACTGGCGCACCCCAAGGTGAAGCACTTGGGCGTAAAAAACCTTTCTCTAGATTCTCCTATAACTACTTCTTCAACTCTTCCAGCTCTATGGTGGCCATTCTATAAGGCGTCTTTGATATAGGTAGAGATCCAGGAATAAGTTCAATTGAAAACTCAAACTCTTGGTCAAGAGGAAGACCATGCAACTCTTCAGGGAATATATTAGTGTAATCCCTCATGATGGGCATGTCTTCAAGCATGATTCTCTCCTTTCTATCAATCATTTGAGCTATATATGCTTACTTATAAGGCAAAAATATCCATACTTGAGATTAAGGGTTCAAAGAAAATATTTTTTGAAAAACATCCTCTTGAATTCTTCCTAATCCATGGAATCTATTTCCTCTCAGGACTTTGTATTCTTGATCAGTGTCCACCATAGATCGACTTACCCATTAAAATGATAAACTGCCAGTATGACCTTCTCTTCTTCTGAGCACTATAGGACAAAGAATATATTTTCAATGGAGTTAATCCACTGTTTCGCGAGGAGGGGATCAGAAGATCAAATGAACAAGGGTGGCCTTTTCCGCATGAAGGATTCTATGACAACTTTATCTTTCCTTGGGGGAGAAGGGAATTCCTCATGATTCAAGTTATTATTCCTAACTTGAGATATCTTATTAAGTACTATTATGAATTTTTGAGCACCTGATCCTATCATACCCGACATATCATTAGAGAAATATTCACATTTCCTATCATATTGATTGTTGGAATGAGTTCTTCTACTTACCTCCATTAACTATGAAAAATAACATATAATTAGAGGTCTTAAATACTTATCCATTGAGTATAAAAGGAACTTTGAACATAAAAGGTTAAACTTGTAAAGGATAGGTGTATCCTTTCTTGTGATTACTCAAGTTTAAATCTAGGTTATCGTCGATCTATTTATAAACATTTATTTTTATGGGATTTTTTGTCAGTTAATAATGGTTTGTACTAAGCTCATGAATCTTACAAAGCATATCCCTCAGGAGTGTCGTAACCAAGAGTGCAGCAAGGCCCGTTGTCGTGCACCAGTTCCCGTTTGAGTTGAGCTCAAAGTGGTGTTTTTGGGTTTTACCCCTAGATACAACTATTCTAGATCCGCCTCTACATGATCATATCCAGACAAGGATGTATTTTATTGATAAACCACTTACCCAATACTCACCAAAATTTTGGAATGTTTTCTTATATTTAGTCTCATCCTTAAGGTTATTAATAAGGTGCTCTATTTATAATATCCAAAAATAACTAGAACATCCTATGATACCAACTGTAGCAACCCAAGCCTTTTACATATAACATTACATGTTTTTAAGAATAATTATACATCAGAGTAAAATCCAAGGATCATTAAGTCTAGTGTCTTGGAAGACTAGGTACATAGAATATAAAACCTGGGGCTAAAAAAACACTTCTTTATTTATTCACCATAAAGAGATCCTAAATTTCTTTAAGCCCTTACATCTGCATAGGGTACCCTGGGGAACTAATGAACAAAGGGATGAGCTAAAAATACTAGTAAGGGAATGAACATAAGGAAACATCTTAAGAACATGATTTAGTAGGCATGACATAATGATATCCAAAGCATGGAACATATGATATAATATCATATAAGCATGGGATCATATAAACGTGGAAGAATCAGAAACATGTCTTTGTTATGGGTAAAGGCTAACCACTAATCCCGTTTCCCATTTCAGTATGTGTCAAGGCTAACCGCCAATCCTGTTTCCCATTTTAGTATGGGTCAAGGCTAACTGGCAATCCCGTTTCCCTTTTTAGTAGGGGTCAAGGCTAACCAAAAATCCTATTTCACATCGCATATCATGAGACTTAACTTTACCCAACACATTATAGAGCTATCCTGTCACACCCATCTCAAAATTTTCATGAATATTCTTGCCACATAAATAATCATACATAATCAACCATACATAAACATAAGGGTACCCATGGAAATAATTGGGTACCACATCATGACATAAAGCATAACCAATGGGCGTATCATGAAAGTGTCCATGAAGGAAAGAGATTAGAACATACATGGATGTTCATAAGGTAAAATAGGAATATAAAATGGTAAGTAATGTTAAATAGAAGTGAAAACATATAAGAAATGTATTTGAGAAACATTAACATTAAAACATTTTAGTATGGTTTTAAGGAAAATACTATAGAGCCTTTAAAATAGAAAAGAGGACAATATTTTATATAAAACCATAATTGAACCAAGATAGTTTTTATAATAAAAATAATTATTTTATAAATACAATAGTGTATTAAAATAGAGGATATATTTCACTTGAAATTGGGTAAAATTCGGGAAGTTCCCTTAAAATAGGTTATCTTATCAGAATATTCTAAGGAGGGAATCTTTAAAAAAATGTATATCGTCAAAAGAGAGTGATGAAAGGGTCTTCATAAATGATTTTTTTACAAATAAAAATAATTTAGAATATGTAAATAAACATATAAGATAACTTTTTTTGGATATAAATAAATATAAGGCTACCTGAAAGAACAAATAATATTCGGGTAGAATTCTTTACGATTTATCGGCATGGTGCCGGGTGTACCTAAGAGAGATTGATGAGATTGAAAAGGGGTTTCTCATAAATTATACATCATGAGAGAAGTATGGGGTAGGTGAAAAAACATACCCCATCATTTGGGTTTACACATAAAATGTCATAGTGTAGAGGACAATCTTGATTAAGAGAGAAATGGAGAGGATCCCTTACCTTAAATCTGGCAGTGTTCTCCACTTGTTATAAATGACCTAAATAAAAAAATTAGGTTTATTAATTAATAAATACAGAACCTATTACATATTTAATTGATTTATTATAACCATTTTTGGTTCATTCAAGACCTTTTTGATTGGTTATAAGGTTGAATTTCATTGTTCGAGCTCATTTTATTACTTGGTTTTAATGACCAGTTTTCTTATATTCATGTTTGGATAAACATGCAAGATGAAAGTTGTTGTCTAGAATTGAATTTGTATGTTATTATTGATCATCTAGGAGATTAAATTTCCATAAAAATTCATTCAGTTATTAGGAGTGAAGATGAGTTATTATATAAAACCTTAGTGATAACCGTTTTGGTTAATCGATGGGTTTGATTACAAAGAACATGTTTTTCTTTATAAATTAATACCATTTGTATAAAAGGATTACAGAACCAAAAATATGATATATTACATATATAATAATCCTTTTCAACTATAACACAAATGGTTTGATGACCAGAATTAAATATGATAAATGAAATTGATAAATCATTGTCCTTGAATGTGTTAAATTTACACATCTCTAATGATGTTTTCATTTATTTCATATAAAATATGGGAAAAGGAGAGAATCTTAAGAATTATCCCATTAGAATAAAAACATTATAGTACATATATGTTAATATAGTTATCATACTATTTGGGTAAAGTTAGGCGAGGAAAGAAACAAGAAAAGAAAAGAACTTAAAAGAAATAAAAGAATTGGAAAGGGAAATTTACCTCCCAAGTCTACCTCCTTTGAGAATCTCTTAAGGGGAGAAGTTTTAATATTTTGAAGAGACTAGGGGGATTTAGACGTGGGGGTGAATCTTGGGGAGAGATTTGGGAAGAATATTGGCAAGACACAAGGCTTGAGAGGAGTGGAGAGAAGAAGGAGTGAGGGGGGTTTTGTAGTGGAGAAGAGGAGGGTTTTCATAATTTTTTAATAATTAGTTTATTAATTTACTTCAAGACTAGAAATAATGATTTTTACATGACCAAGAATAGTAATATTTACATGTGAATTCTAACCAATTGATCTTACATTAGAAGATCATCATTAATGACTCAATAAATACATTATTTAGCATTTATCATAAATTGTCATATTTTATTATTTATAAAAAATTCAAGTATTTTAGAAAAATACAAAAAATTAACCCTAACCATTTTTCAAAGATAATTTTCTAAATATTATTATTTTAATATTTTATTAAACTCATAATTCATTATTAAAGAACCCGTTTTAAAACATTCATTTACTTATTCTAAAATATAGGTACATCATACTTTCACTTGAATATTATCTTTATACTATCATAGGTAAGTATACTATTCATTAGCGTATATCACTATTCATAAGGCTATGTTACTATTCATAAGGGTAGGTTACTATTCACCAAAAAATATGTTTTTCTTATCAGACTCCAAATAACTTACTGATCGCAACCGTGTATGTTAGATTTTTGAAATTCAAAACACAGAAGTGATAATCTTATTTTTAAAGGTCACATTGCACTTAGTAGTTCATCATGTTGTGATTTAATGTGATTATATTTTATTAGAGAGTAATTTTCATTTATAAAACATTGGGTTGTTATAATAATACCTTAGACTGTTGACATGTTCTTCTATTATGATTATGGATGGGTATGAAAGGGGAGCACCATATTCATCCGTGTCACATGGTGTGATCTTTGAGTAATACCTTACCCAGAAATTTTAAAAGAAGACAATGTATTATCAGTTTATTTTATTTTTATATGTTTGTAGGTTAAAAAAAATACCAAAAAAATTAAAAGAAGGAAACGTCGTAGGTTGTGGGGAAAACCCCGTCACAACCATCAAAGCCGTGGGGACTCGAACCCGGGACCGAAGGGAGATAGGGGAGTGAACCTACCACTAACCTACTACTTATAGTGTTTCCTTGTTCTATTTTATTTATATATATACTTATATTTTAAAATTTATATATCTACATATATATTGTTCTAATTTTTACTTTTTCCTAGTATCTGTCTTTGGTATGCTTAAATAAACTAGTGCATTTTTTCCCTTTCCTTTTTTTTGTTTATTTAAAGGGACCTCAAGGGGTTTCCATCGTGTTCCAATTATGTTGGTGTTCGATATTTAGGGGATGATAATTTGATGGATTTTTTTAGACAAATCACGAGTATTTAAACACAAACTATCATCATTGATGAGGCTTCTCTGATTGACATAGAGATCAAGGTATTAAAAGGGAGCAGTACGAACTTTAACTTTAATCACTAGGTGACTTAATTTCATGATCCTAATTTTCAATTGCCTTTTTGAACTCCCCTTATCTGACTTTACTACCTTATAAATTTTATTTTCTTCAAACATTAGGGATAGTGTTATTTTAAGTTGGGGGTAGATGAAATAAAAAATTACCTTTTTGTGAAAAAAAAGATTTGAAAGAAAAGTGTGACTTAATGGAAGGAAAAGTTCCTTTAACCTTGAACACGATAATACACATTTTGCACTTTAAAATTGAATATCAAATAATTTTGCATGCCTTTATTCTGATTTTAATGCAATTTTAAGCTCATGAGCGTAGATTTTGGAAGGTGTGGCTGTCTAATGTGATATTTCATCATTTATATTTTCGTCCAAATAAAAAAAATTCACAACACACCTCATTTGGATAGTGGGGTATTAGTTTGATTTCATGGGGTCCCCCATTTAAATATCATAGGTTTGGCGATCATTTTAGTTTTAATATGATTATTTAATAAAAAAAAGATCAAAAAAATCAAAAAAAAACAATAAAAAAATAAAAAATAAAAAAACAATAAATTTTTACGTAGAGCAATGAAATGACCCAAGGCGTGGATTTCAACACTTGGAGATCCTAAATCCATAGTTTTCTGGTCCACAGTTAATAATTTTATCTCTATTTGTGGTAATTTTACTTTTTTTTTGATTGAGTTAACTCGAGATGATGCCCGAGTATATGTGCTTCACTTAGTGCCCTAAGGTCTTTGAGCATGGGAGTCATCGTCAAAGTCTCACCACATGTTGACTATATTGAGTGAAATTTCAATTACCATTGAAAAATTAAAAAAAAAATTGAATACTCATCTTAATATTGAAATGTGATTCCACCTAGCACTTCCATAATTTCCCCTTTGAATAAAGATGAACCCCCATGTCTATTGTGATGCACAACACATCACCACACTTAATTGTTATTGGATGAAATATTGAAATGAATTTGAACAAATGAATTAGCTTGGGATTGGAATATACTTATGAAAATATCTTTTATTAATATATTTTGATGGGTTTCATGATTTGTTAGTATAAGGGTTCTTGGTGATCATTGTGTATTAAAATGTTTTGGAAAAGGGAATTCGAATTTCACATTTTTGAGATATATTTTTCTCGGGACTAGCAAAACTCAAGTTTGGGGTGTTATTATTCACCGAATGAGGCTAATATTCATTTTTAATATATATAATATTCATGAGATTTATTATTAATAAACACCATTTTTCTGAATTTTATACTTTGCACATTAATTCACATTATGATTGTAATTCCCTCTTAAAAATCACTATTACATGATACATTTTTTAACACCTCCTAAAATAAAAAATGGTCTTGATTTTATCTTAATATTTTATTTTCAGGTCTCTAATGCTATAAGTAACAATTCATGCTTTTGGAGTACTTGAATATTCACATTGAAAGACCACCAAAATGGGATTTCATGCCAACACATTCTGGGCAATGTAAACTGGATAGAAGCCCAATAAAGAGACTTTATGGGAAAATATCATATCCCAATGATTATAAAAATTGAAATGAAGATATAGGAAATCAAGGGTAACATTTAATTCAACATTGGATAATGCTAATTCAGATGTTTGAATGGCGTTCCAAGCAACCCAAGTTGAAAATGCAGTATTGGGCTAGATTCTACGGCCCAGAAAAACAGCCCACAAACTTAATCATATCTCGCAAAACATATACTATTTTGGACTGAAATTTTACAGGATATCAGGGGACATCAGTATCTTAATTTTTTTATGCTATGGTGCACCAAACTTCTGCCATCTAGATTCTATTTTGAACACATCTTTCAAGTCATGGAAGTAGTCTCATATTGTTTTCCATGGGTGGAAAAATAAACTTTCCCTCAACTTTCCACCCACTTATGGCCTACCAAAATTAATTTAGGAGACTTGGTGTATTATATTATCTACCCAAGGCTTAAAAAATTCATATTTAAGGTATTTTTGTTGAAGGAGTTTGGAATCTTTAGTGCTTTGTTTAATTTAAATGTTATGCTGCCCATTTGATGTTGTATTGTTCTTATTCATTTGAAAGTTGTTCGAATCACCTTAGATTTCAATAAAAATAATTCATATTATCTTATTTAGTTATTATTATTATCACATTTATACCATTGGTTTATGGTGTGAATTTATTCACACCAAACTTTGTGAAATTATTCACCCAACGGTGGAGTGATTTTTTTCTTTTTATTGTTTTTTTACTTCTTCAATTCCTCCCTCCTGAGTCTACTTCCAGCTTCCATTGAAATCATAGAATCAATGGAAGGATAAACCTATTATGTGTTGATCCAAGGGAGTAGAAATGTGTTTTATTGGATTTTATTTATCACTCAATTAATTTCTAATAAATTCTTTTAATTGATAATTTCATTTGATGATTTTAAAATTTCTTCGTCCTTTTTGAATTTTAAGGCTGCACTCTTCAAGTGATAATAAAAACCTTTAACTTGGAGTGATCAAAACTTTGATCCTTAAAGTGTATAGGTGATTAGTATTATGGTGTGTAGGTATTAAAATAGGAAGTGATGATGTTGTTTGATCATATTAAATGAACTCAACTCAAATATAAGAAATTGAAATAATTGATATAAGAATGCATCAAATCCACCCCAATTGATAACCTAGGATCAAATCATTCTCTTAATTTGATTTCACTTAAGACTATTATCATTAAATTTAACCCATATAAAATCAACCCAAGTTGTCCAATTAATATCCAAAAAAATACATAGAATGCACTATAAGAAAACTGCCATTTAGCGGTGGTTTTTTCGCGGTGATTTTAAAAACCACCGATAACGTGTTTCGGGCCGCTATTTCGCGGCGGTTTTTAAACCGCCGCGAAAAAACCACCGCGAAATGCCATAATTTTTTTTAATTTTTTCTAGGATTAGCAGTGGTTTTTTAAAAAACCGCCGCGAAATAGCAGCGGTTTCGGTAAAACCGCCGCGAAATGGAAGGAAAAAATAAAAAAACACGAGAAACCCTGAAATCACTAAAACGACCATAACTTTTGATCCGGGCGTCTATTAAAGTGCCACGACCAGTCAAATCGAAGCTCATGAAGATATCTAGAGGTACATATAATCAAAACTGTGAGAAAATCTAAGGTGTGGAAGATATTAGAGTTATAAGAAAGTTGAAAAAAGTTCTCCAACTTCAAACGACCATAACTTTCACTCTGAGTGTCTGTTTGGGCTCTACCACATATCAAATTGAAGCCATCAAAGAGAGATATGCACCAATTCCATAGAAGCATGCTTCTGTCTTGTTTTTCGACCCCAAAAACCCCTCCAAAGGCCTCCAAAACCCCGTTTTTGTCACCGGTGTCCCGTCGAACTTGTCTTCAAACGAACCTAACTTTCGATCCACGTGTCAGTTTGGACTCCTCCACCTTCCAGATCATAGCTCATTCTATGAGCTTCAGTTTTACTGGTCATGGTACCCACATGCACTCCTGGATCATATGTTATGGCCTTTTTAGTGGGTATCAGGTTTGTTATGTCTTTCGATGCCTCGTTTCTAGCACCCGTTTCCCGTCAGTTTTTTTTAAATTATCGTAACTTCCGATCCGCCTGTCCATTAAGACTCTTTCAACTTTCAGGTCGAAGATCGTTTCAAGATCTTTGATTTGACAGGTTGCGGATCTAAAATAGACTCTCGGATCATAAGTTACCTCTGTTAATGTGAGTCTAATGTTTTAGTCTCTTTATGACCATTTTGACGGGTTTTAACGGTTGCTCCATTTATTACTGTTTATTTGGATTTCTATGACTTGTTATATTTATCAATGGTTTTTTGTGAATTATTATGATGATTATGTTGAATTATTAAGGGGTTTTCCAGAGTTGTCATGATTTTTCATGCGTTCTCATTCTTTCTAATGCCTCATTCTTCATATGCCTCTCCATCCGTTTTCATGCGTTTTCATAATTTTTCATCCCTTATCACGTCTTTTCATACTTTTCTTGTGTTTCCTTTATTATTTATTATTTATTATTTATAATATACTTTAATTTATTTATTATCTATTATTTGTAACTGGCTATTTGTTATTTATTATTTATTATTTATATTTATTTATTATTTATTATTTATTATTTATATTTATTTATTATTTATATTTACTTATTACTTATTATTTATTATTAATTATTTATTATTACTAATAATAAAATATTATTATTACTAATAATAAAATATTATTATTACTAATAATAAAATATTATTATTAATAATAATATTTGTTACTAGTTATTTATTATTTATTATTTATATTTATTATTTATATTTATTATTTATTTATTATTTATTATTTATTATTTATATTTATTTATTATTTATATTTAATTATTATTTATTATTTATATTTATTTATTATTTATTATTTATTATTTATTATTTATATTTATTATTTATTATTTATATTTATTATTTATATTTACTAATTATTAATTATTAATTATTAATTATTTATTATTTATATTTACTTATTATTTATTATTAATTATTTATTATTACTAATAATAAAATATTAATAATAATAATAATATTTGTTACGGGTTATTTATTATTTATATTTATTATTTATATTTATTACTTATTTATTATTTATTATTTATTATTTATATTTATTTATTATTTATATTTATTTATTATTTATTATTTATATTTATTTATTATTTATTATTTATATTTATTTATATTTATTTATTATTTATTATTTATATTTATTTATTATTTATATTTATTTATTATTTATTATTTATATATATTATTTATTATTTATTATTTATTATTTATTACTTATTATTTATTATTTATTATTTATTATTTATTATTTCTTATTTCTTATTTATTATTTATTATTTATTATTTATTATTTATTATTTATATTTATTTATTATTTATATTTATTTATTAATTATTAATTATTATTTATATTTATTTATTATTTATTGTTTATATTTATTTATTTTTTATTATTTTTATTTATTTGTTATTTATTATTTATATTTATTTATATTTATTATTCATTATTTATATTTATTTATTATTTATTATTTATTATTTATTATTTATATTTATTTATTATTTATTATTTATATTTATTTATTATTTATATTTATTTATTATTTATTATTTATTATTTATTATTTATATTTATATTTATTTATTATTTATATTTATTTATTATTTATTATTTATATTTATCTATTATTTATTATTTATTATTTATTATTTATATTTATTTATTATTTATTATTTATTATTTATTATTTATATTTATTTATTATTTATATTTATTTATTATTTATTATTTATTATTTATTATTTATTATTTATTATTTATTATTCATATTTATTTATTATTTATTATTTATATTTATTTATTATTTATTATTTATATTTATTTATTATTTATTATTTATTATTTATATTTATTTATTATTCATTATTTATTATTTATTATTTATTATTTATTATTTATTATTTATTATTTATTATTAGTTATTAATTATTAATTTTATTTATTTATTAATTATTTATATTTATTTATTAATTATTAATTATTACTTATTATTTATTTATTATTTATTATTTATTATTTATTATTTATTATTTATTATTTATATTTATTTATTATTTATTATTTATTATTTATATTTATTTATATTTATTTATTATTTATTATTTATATTTATTTATTATTTATTATTTATATTTATTATTTTTATTTATATTTACTTATTACTTATTACTGATTATTAATTATTAAATTATTATTTATTATTTATTATTCATTATTTATTATTCATTATTTATTATTTATTATTTATTATTTATTATTTATTATTATTGAGTTTATATCTATTATTTATGTATTATTTGTTATTTTCAATTAATATATATATAAGTATATTAAATTCTGTTTATTAACCACATGACGAGCTTGTTGGAGTGATAAAGTCTTTGGAAAATATGCAAGAGGTTAGGGGTTCAAATCTCATCTAACGCAGTATTTCTTTATATTGCCTGGGCATGTGCATGGGCATGTGCATGAGCATGTGCATGAGAATGTTCTTTATATTGCATGGGCATGTGCATGGGCATGTGCATGAGCATGTGCATGAGAATGTGCATGCATGGATAAATAAAGTAAATAAAGTAATACGAAATAAATAAAATAAATACGAAATAAATAAAATAAATACGAAATAAATAAAATAAATACGAAATAAATAAAATAAATAAAATAAATAAAATAAATAAATAAATAAAATAAATAAAATAAATAAAATAAATAAATAAATAAATAAATAAATAAATAAATAAAATAAATAAAATAAATAAAATAAATAAAATAAATAAAATAAATAAAATAAATAAAATAAATAAAATAAATAAAATAAATAAAATAAATAAAATAAATAAAATAAATAAAATAAATAAAATAAATAAAATAAATAAAATAAATAAAATAAATAAAATAAATAAAATAAATAAAATAAATAAAATAAATAAATAAATAAAATAAATAAATAAATACATAAATAAATAAATAAATAAAATAAAATATGTTTAAAAAAAATTTAAAAAAAATTAAAAAAAATTAAAAAAAAAATTAAAAAAAATTAAAAAAAAAATTAAAAAACCACCGCTAAAAAACCACCGTCAAATGTTCTATGGCGGTTTTAAAAATCGCCGCGAATATTTTCCCGACGCACGATTTCACGGCGGTTTAAACCGCCACGAAACAAAAAAAAAACCGTCGCTAAATCGTGATTTTGCCGTAGTGATGTATGTGTCTCTAGGTTACTTCTTAGGTCTCTGAGGATTCGACAACCCAAGCTAAACTAAAAGAGACTGCTTAAACCTAAAATCTTGGGTAAATTTGGGCTATACCAATTTCTCAAAAAACCACTTTTGTAAAAGGATATTCCCAAAAAAATTTCTATAATTTTTTTTAAATTTATCAATATTATTTATGAATGTAATTAAAAAAATTCTATATATAGAACGCCTAAATATATCCATATTTATTATTAAATTTATAATATAAAATATCATTCTAAATAAGTTTGGGTTACTAAATATTGTTTATGCAATCTTAGTGGACCCAAGATTGTTTTTCCATGTCTATATTTATTATTTAACATTACTGGACCCAAATCCAAAAGGGTTCTAAAAGGTAGTTGATTTTTATAATTTTGAAGGGGCTATATTACTGAACTTCCTTAACATATCATATGGTGGATTCTCAATAAAAATTAACTATTTAATTGATTTATCTATACTTTACATGTTGACATATTTTGTTAAATGCTCCAATAAAGGGAGAAATTATATTTTTTCCTTATTGATAAATTTATGGGATGATATTTTATGGGAATAGGTTTTTTGATTTTAAGTTTCCCCTTGAAATTCATTTCAAGATCTATACCCTCTCTATCTCATGTATGTTTTCTCATTATTAAAACCGGAGAAGATATCAATTATTTATTTTTAAATTTCTCTGTTTTTTTACTTTATTTATTTATCTTAAAAATGTATTCAAATATTTTTTATCTTCTCTTTAAATTTATTTTTTTCTCTCGTTCAAAATTATTATTTTTTATTTTTTTTGAAAATTATTTTTGAAAATATTTAAAATCTTTTTGAAATATTGAGAATAATTATTAAATATTTATTTTGAATTTTTGAATCTCCATTTAAAAAGTTTCTTTGAATATACTTGATAAGAATTAAGGGGAGTTAGTATTTCATGTCTCTATTGATTTATCTAATTTGCAATTACCTTTTTGATTTTAACGTATTCTTATTTCTCTTGTTTCAATATTTGAAAATAAAAAAGGGTGAAAGATTTTGGTGTTTTATATTTAAATGGGGGATAAGTTTTCAAAAGGGGAGATGCTCATGAATTTATTGAATTATGTCTATATCTTAAGATTATTGAATATCTTGTTATTATCTTAAATTTTATTGATTTACACTTAATTTGTCTTTTATTAATTGTTTGTGATCATCAAAAATGTGGAGATTGTTTTATATCTCTCAATATATTTGTGTTTTAATGTAACTTCCTGACTTGAATGACCACTAAGATGTTAGCCACACCGGTGGGTCACATGGACTCAAGTGCGCTTCCCTATTTTCTAGAGTCTTTCAACTAGTGGGCAGGGTCTAAGGAGGTGATAGTGGGGAGGCTATACACTCATGACCAGAGTATCAAAGTGGTATATCAGGCAATAATAAATAACAAAAAATAGTAGAAGAAGTAAAAAATGAAAAAAAGAGGAGTGGAATAATAATAATAATAACTTTACCAATTGATGGCCCACAACAATATACAACAATGAAATCATTTCCAGATGATGATAAATAATAGAAAAATAGACATACATTAGGCAATGAGATATAATATAGTATAAAAATAAATAAAAGAATAAAAATCCGCAAGGGTGGTATCCATAAGCATCCTGAGTTCCAGCTCAGTTATCTACTCCAAACTCCCAGGTACAAGCAATCAAGAATGGTCCTATGACCAAGAGATCAAATAGGGTACCCTAGTGTAATAGAGTCCTGGGAATGGTGTGAGATATAAATCCTAGTAGGTTACCAACTACAGTGTCTACAACTTAAACTAGTCTATGAATATAAAGTGAAGCAGTGCATAGGTATAAGTAGAATAATAATAACCAGTACTAAATAAATAAATATCATTCGAATTAGATTCCAACAGGACACCTGATCAACTATGCCTTCTTCGACACACAACTAGAGTATTGATATGATCCATAACAATATTTATATAGTAATAATATACACATAGTATAGTTATATATCACATCCACCTATATGAACCAAGTATGTGTGGATGTAAGTGTCCATATACCTGGAATACTTGCTACTAACTGGACCAGAGCATAACTCAGTCATCCATAACCATTCTAAATGTGCCTATAAGCTCAAGAAAAAGTCTACATGCCATACATATCATAGTAAGTGGGAGACGTCATTCTCATCACTCGAGATGGTGAGTGTGACATCATGTAAACACTCTAATAGTAGTGAGTGAGCCGTCATGTCAGCACTTAATATGGGATATGGTGCATAATTCCCACCATCCACATAATATCACTAGTGCAAGACGTTATTCCCAACACCCGATATAATGAAGGGTGATACCTCCATTCTCAAAAAAAACTTACCATCTTTACATAGCCTAGATCAAGGAGTAATCATATTTATAATATTATCCATGAGCCATTACCTTCTCATTATTTACATTTATTAATCCTATTACATAGACAAGGGCATCAAAATTATAATAATTTACATAAACATGCTTATGTAGTTACAAAAAGTGATTTGGTCATACCACCCAACTCAAATCCATTTCAAATAAACCATTTCATTTATTCAAGGAAGAAAAACCATCATGAACATGTCATTCCATTTAACAAATTCCATTTATTATATCAAACATGTAAATTCATTTTACAAGGTTCATAGAGTCACTTAGAAGCTTTCATTATCAATTGGGAATTTAATTACTTGGGAAAATACCATTTATAAAGTAATCCAAGCCCTTAGGGGGAGCTTAGTTCATTGATTATTTAGATAAGAGCTTTCTAATCTATTTAACTCATAAATCAGGCCGAATACTAAAAAGGTGATTTGGTAAATTTAAAACATATATATAAATCGAGGGACGATTCATTTAACAAAATCAAGGAGGCCATATACTAACATGAAAAATAACAAGCAATATCATATGGGTATAGGGAAAACTCAAAGTCATAACCCAAGCATGATATAATAAAAAATCACCACTTTGTAATTTAGAAGAAAACACACCTCATTTGAGGGGTATTATTATCAAACCATGGTATTGTTTAAAAAAACATTCATTTAACAAAATTAAGAATAAAATTCAAGATTAATAACTCAATTCACTAAGATAATTATTTTATAATATATATGAATCATGTCAAAACAAAAAAAAGGTTTCAACATGGCACTTAGGAGGTGAAATTCAAGTTGTACAAAATCCTATAAAGGGAAATTCCATTATTGATCCAAGATGAATGATTATAAGGAATTCAAGGAATTTAATGAATTAAGTAAAAGGGGAAATTCAACCCGTCACACCCAAGGGGTGTCCATGATTGATGTTGACATTGTAAATTTAATGAACAAGGCTCAATGGGTGTATACCGCATTGAAAAGAAACAATTGAAACCTGATCAACCCAACTGGAACTAGTCACGCAAGATTTCCTCCAATGTCACAAGTGACCTTTATACCAAAACTAACTAAACTCAATGGAGTGATTTAAAATGGTTCCTTTAAACCAATAACATTAAATAAGAAGGATAAAAGGTAAATCCACCCTGACCAACTTATCTCAAATATGCCCAGCTTAGACAACCGACATATTAAAAACTGAATTGCAATGCATCTTTCATTTACAATGATCACATTCAACAAAGCCTGAATTTAACTTCCAATGACATTATTTTATCATACCTTCACCTAAACATTCAATCCATCATGCCACGACATTAACAAGGGTGTAACCCAGATCCAACCCACTAGAATTTCCACCCTTTTAATATCACCTCCGAGCCTGACACCAAGTTTGGGATAACCTTGAATTCATTAAATTGGAGTCCAAGGAATTGACCCAAGGTAGTACATACTCCATGTTTACAAGTGCGACATCAGTACGTGGCTAATACATTCACATTAGATTGTTAAATGATCTCCGAGAAGCATCCTCCTGATGGTTATGTTAGAGGATAACGACTGGTGTCCAAGATTCCATCCAAGGAATTCCTATAATGAAACCCAGGTATCACTCAGGACTAACCATTCCTATTTAAAATCCACATGTTTAGTGTGTAATTTTTGATAAGAACCACATACCAAGCACAAAATATTTTAAAATTCATCATGATGTATAACCAATTCTTTATTAGTGCATCAATATGATGAAAAGATAGGATATATTATCATCGCTAATCAAGAGTATGCTAAGAGGATTACCAAGAAAACCAAAATAAGAGCATTCAAACCACTACTGGGTGACTCCCATTGAAGGGAGCTCAACTTCAACTGCCAATGCCTCATCAACTAAACCATGATGCCTTCACCACCCAAGGTATCCCATGATCTCTCATGATTTACCATATAATTCAATCCATAACTATTGATGTTTCCAAAGGTTGCACACACATCCAACCATATCAAAACCATGCTACCAAGAAAGCACCAACATGATTCAAAACATTTAACCCTGAAAGGAATTCAAGAAAGACTGACAATTTCCAATTGGTCAACCTTGGTTGTGTTCCTTCTACCTGGAAGGAAAAGTATTTAATATAAATGACATGACTATTCCCCACCTTAGGAGTGTTCTAGTCATCTAAAAAAGAGATATATGAGCCACTCACAAGAACACTAGGTCATATTCACCTTAAAAATAAACATAATATATTTGGAATGAAAACCAAAACCAAACTGATCATCATGTCAAAACAACAAAGTATATTGGAATAGATCCCGAGATTTGGGACTAAATTGACTCCTTTAAAACTAAGGTCACTCTACACTTGAGATGACCCGATAGCATACACAATAACACAAGGCTTAACGATTACAATGAACTCAACAAGTTCATTACATAATTTAGAAACTTGATTGGTGACATGTGTTTAAATAAATACTACCCCAAGATTACATGAGAAAATGAAACATCCTAGATACTACCCATAGGCTTTTCATCCCTATGCATTCAAGTATTTAATGGCCCATGCAGAAAAATAGCTCTAAGGTGAATTATCCCAAACTATTATTAAATAGACTAATGACCTCATTAGTCACCCAAGGGAAGATAATCAAGGTCACAAGACCTACTAAGTGTCCAACCATGTCATTGGAATGTCTAACCTTCTAAAACCGAGCATTACTTGATGATCATACACCTAACAAGGGTCAAGGATGCAATAACCACAAATCCAAATAAGGGTGTTGTTTATAAGATAAGAGTCCTACTAGGGACAATGCCACCTGAAAAACACCTAATGTTAAAAATAGACAACATTTGGAAAGGAATTTAATCTCTAAGGGTTCTACCTACCATGGGATAGCCCCTTAAAAAATCATAAGCATCGAACCTATCAATAGGTCACACCAAATAGATTTCTATTGGCCCTATACCTATCATTTAAGCCATTGATAAAAAAGAAGAAAGGAATATGGAAAAATCTCATGTTTTCATTCTAAGGAAAGTAAAGGAGAGTTTAAACTACCCTTACATGAGCGTCTAAACTAAGTATACCACATAAGGTTCCATTTTCAAGTCACTTCATTAATTCACATTCAAATATTAAATATTTAAGATTTAACTCATAACACCAAGTACCAATTATAAGACAAAATCACTTGGTATATGATATGGTGACTTACGAGGGCCCTATTAAGCCATCTTGGGTTTATTATAATGAAACCCAAGAGAGTTAGTCTAATTATTAAAGTTTCAAAATACTTGTAACTGGTTATCTCATAAGAAACATGCCACAATTGACTTAATTGGGTCATTTGTTCATTTAGTAAGGTTAATCACAAGACCTTATAGAGAAATCAAACCTTTCCAGATCAAAATTAAATGTATTTTTCATTTATACCATTTCAAAATATATCACAGTCATATTTAATGGTTCAATTATATGGGTTTCCATCCGCCAAACTATAAAGGGAAAATACACTTTACAGATTGGAATTCAGATCCCATTAATCAAAACCAATTCACTTTAACATTTGAACTAGAATAGCTTCCACACTTTAACAAAGGTCTCTAAATATGTTTAGAGGTAAAATATGGTTCAAGTATATGGGTTAAATTTCCCCAATTATAAAGCACCCATACACCTTACAACTAAAGGCTAGCCCCTATTTAATCGTAACCAATATGTTCATCCCATGAAACTAATTACATATTTAAATAATAATAAGAATGTTATGATAAGAAGTAAACATATAAAGAATTATAATTAGTATAAAAGCATGATATATAGAAAAAACATGCTAAATAATTAGTCATCATGACATATAATCACATAACCATGTTATAAAAGAAGGAAACCTATAAATGCAACTACATGGCATGGAATATATAGGACATGTGAATTTATACGCACCTATAACAATGAATGTAATGCTACATTCTTTCCATACCAGGACAAAAGTAAAATACCATAAATTATATAAATAAATAAGTAGCAAAAAGCACACCAGTGACTCAAGGTAAAATCATAATCAACTATAATAGAAAACAACACGAATAATAGTCCCATCCCTATCTATTTGAACTTTCCCATATACATGGGTTGATCACTCCTAGGAATGACTATTTACCAAGAACTGAAACATTCTTAGTATCCTATATACCAATCCAAAATAGTAAGACAAAGTAAAAAATAAGGCTTCAATACCACTTTATAGAATCCTTACCTGACTGACCACTAAGACAGTAGACAAACCGGTGGGTCGCTTGGCCTTAAGTGCACCTCCCCGTATACCAGAGGCTACCAAAAAGAAGTGTGGGTATAAGGAGGTGATAGTGGAGAGACTATACCCTCATCATCATATTAGCACAATGGTATATCAGGAAATAATAAATAACAGACAACAAAAAAAGTAGTAATAAATGATCAAAGTAGAACAATGGTAAATCATGAAATAATAAATAACAGAAAATAGGAGAAGCAGTAATAAATGAAAATCAAATCAGTGTAAGGATAATAATAAAAACTGATTCAAATGATGTCCAATACCAATATAAAATAATTAATGCATTTACAGATGATGATACATTACTAAGACAATAGACATACAATAAAAAACAAGATATAGTATAATACATGAATAAAGAAAAGAAAAGAAAATCCCCAAGGGTGATTTTCATGAACATACTAAGCTCTAGATCAGTCATGTTCTCTTAAAACCTAGGTACAACTAATCAACTATGCTGTTGCAAACATGAGATCTACTCGGGTACCCTATTACAATGGAATCCCGAGCAGGGTGTGAGATGTAAATCCTAGTAGGTTACCATCCATAATGTTTAAAACTCAAACCAGTCCATCAATATAAAGTAAATAAGTGTGAAGGTATAAGAAGAATAAAAATAAGTAGTTCTTAATAAATAAATAAATACCAATCAGCTCAGGTTCTAATAGGACACCTAGTCGACTCTACCTTCTTTGGAACACGACTCGAATAATGATCTGATACGTAACAATATGTATATATTAATAATATATACATAGTATAGATATATATTGCATCCATCTATATGAACCAAGTACGTGTGGATATAAGTGTCCATATACCTAAAATACTAGATGCTGGCTGGATCGAGGCCTAAACCAGTCATCCATAACTAGTCTAAATGAGACAATAATCTCATGAAAAAGGGTACATTCCCCACATCTCATAGTTAGTGGGATTCTTGATGCTCGTCAATGGATATAGTGAGTGTTTTTTCATGTCTACACTCAAATAGTAGCGAGTGCACTTCTATGTCAACAGTCAACAAGGGACATGGTGTGTCATGTCAACCATCCACATAATATCTTGGGTGCGAGTCTTCATGCTCAACACCCGATGTAAGGGAGTGTGATACTTCCATGCTCAAAAAAACCCTTTCCATCATTAAATAACCTATATCAATGTGTAATCATATTTATAATATTATCCATGAGGATTTACCTTATCATAATTTTCATTTATTAAGATTCTTACATAGACAAGGGAATCACAATTATAAAAATTTACAAAATATGTGCTAATTTAGTTACAAAAAGAGGTGTGGTCATACCACCAAACCCAATTAGATTTCCGATAAACCATTTCATTTATTCAAGGAATAAAAACCATCATGAACATGTCATTCCATTTAACACATGGAATTTATTTTATCAAACATGGAAAATCATTTTAAAAGGTTCATAGAGTCACTTAGAAGGCGTCATTGTCAATTGGGAATTTACCAACTTGGGAAAATCCCATTTATAATGTTATCCAAGCCCTTAGTAGGATCTTAGTTCATTGAATATTTATATAGAAGTGGGCCAATCTATTCAACTCATAAATCAGGCCAAACACCTAGAAGGTGATTTGGTTCATTTAACACACATATATAAAAGGATGGATGATTCATTTAATAACATCAAGGAGGCCATGCAATAAAATGACACATAACAACCACTATCATATGGACATAGGAGAAAATCAAATCCATAACCCAAGCATGATATAATACAAAATTACCATATTTTAATTTAGAAGAGAACTTACCCCTTCTAAGGGGTTTTATTATAGAAACATGATATTATTTATCAAACAATTCATTTAACACAATTAAGAAACAAATTCATTAGTCATAAATCAATTCATTAAGATAAGTATTTTAGAATAGCTACCAATCATGTCAAAAAAATCACATGGTTTCAACATGGAACTTAGGAGGTTCCATTTCAAGTTTGAAAAAAACCTACAAAGTAAAATTCAATCATTGATCCAAGAAGAATGCCTAGAAAGAACTCATAGAATTTAACCAATTAATTAAAAAGGTTAAATTAAAGTCGGCACACCCAAGTGGCGTTCGTGATCAAGGTTGACATCCTAAATTTACTAAATAAGGCTCAACATGTTTATACCAAGGTATATAAAATATTTTAAATTAAAGAATTTTTTTAAGGTAATGCATAGAAAATTCCATAGTGCTGTGAAACAATGCTATTTATAAAACATCAAAAATTTGAGGAAAAATCCATAAAACACCTACCTTGTACTTAGGAAATTCTAATAATCCAATATCAATGTATGATTTGGAATAAAAAAAGAAATGGTCATTTTCCCTAAAAATAGGGAAAATGATCTTTCACCATGATAACTCTCAAGAGAAAACTAAACAAATAATGATTCATAGGGAATCGTGAGTATACCAATGTAGATCCGTAGAGACAGATGGTGCTTGATTTCAGTGATAGAAAAAGGAAATCTTGAAAATACTAGGTTTGCATTGGAGGATACCTAGGACACAAGGCATGAGGTGGCTCATACTGAAGGAGGAGAAAGAAAAAAATAAAAGAGATTAAAATATTTTATTAAGGGAAGTTTTGTAATTTCACCCATAAAACTGGGTCACATAGTTTGGCCACGCGGTTTGGACAAACTGCGCACCAACCATGTGAGGTCTGCTATTTTGGAACCCACCTCACATAGTTTTTCCCGCACGGTTACCCTAACCATGAACCAACCATGCGATAAATATTTCATAGGTACTACCTAAGTGGCACTAACCATGTGGGATAGGCACACAATTTGGTTAAACTATGTGAAGCACATTTGACACCTACTACACCCCTAAATCTGGCCACATAGTTTTATAAAAACCATGAACCCTATTCAAACCACCCAAACTTATGATTTCTAGGTCCTAGAGAAGCTCTATATGACACTAGAGGGACCCTGAGGCCTTTACCCAAATCTAAAAACAATAATTTTAAGTGTTCCAACTCTCAGAATAATGGTCTAAAGCTCACTCCAAAGAACTGACCATCCAGTAAATGCCAAAATTCAAATTCCCTTGGAATTGTAACTTGGATAAAACACATGTAGTTAAATTTAATGATCAAAATCACTCATCTATGTTACTAACGATTTCATTTAAGTGAGTTTTGGTGTTTATATTGAATACGAAGTGATGCAATCTAGTTAAAGTTGGATGATTCATCGAGGGATTTGAGTATATTTTGAATATATTTTGGAAGTGTATAAGATTGTGATGATTTCATGTAATGAATCTTGAATATTCATTTAAATATGTTTCAAGTAAGCTTCAAGTTCTATAAAGGTGTTTGGGAAGTAATAGGAAGCACCGACCAACCGGTTCCTCATTGATAGAGATTCAGGTACCACAAAAGACCAACCAGATAGCTGTTGGAGTGACACCAGTCAGTCGGTGGTAAAGTAAGAAGATACCTATTCCACTTGGATTCCACAATGTAATATCCTATGTTTTAAAATTTGTGACTGTGTTCAATAGCGTACAATATATGCTGCACTGAGCTTAAACGAAGCATGAAATATTATTATTTAAATAAAACCATTATAACCCATCCATTAAATTAGTGTGTATAAATAGAAATAAATAATTTTTAAAATATATATAAATATTCTAATCAATAAAAATTTATTTATTAATTATTATGGCATAAGAACACAAATTTTAGTAAAACCCTTTTATTCTTCCAAGTTATGTTTTCATCAAAAATGGTTTTTGATTACTATTTTTGAGAGATTAACATAATTCATTTCTAGAAATTCTAGAATGTTTATTTGATAAAACAAATATAATTTTTTAAATTATCATATAAAAATTATCCTGTGGTGAAATATTTATATTTTTATGAAAAATTGATTTTTTTATTGAATAATGAAAATACTATTTTTTATTCAAAATTGTATTTTATTTTAAAGTATTTTTAAAATAAAATAATATTTTGGATTAGTTTTAATTTTTTTCCTTTTTAGTTAAAATTAACCAATTATGGTTATTAAAATGAATTTTATTCTTGAATTTAATATAAAAACATTTTCAATTTAAAAATGACATTTTTCTGAAAAACTGTTTTTATTGTATTTGGTGAGTTTAATTTTAAATTAAATTGTACCAATTATGTGTTTGGAATTTTGAAAAATGAATTCCATATTTGGAATTAGTAGGTCCAAATTTGTTTAATATTTCCCTTTTGTTTTTGGTTAATATGAATAGTAACCTTAGTAAATAAAGGTAATATAATAACATTTTTGTTTTAAGATAATTTTCCTAGAGGATTTTCTTTTCCATATAGATTAATAAAATAAGTAAATATGCTAACTTTATAATTATAATTTCATCCTTTAATAAATTTACACCATAATATCATCTTTTAATCTAAATGATGAGTATTCAAGATGTTTTTTTTCTTGCATGAAGCACAAAAATTGAATTCTAATAGATCACATAATCCACAAAAGGATTAGAAGATCTTCCTCCTATTTTTAGACATTAACTAAAACCAAAATGATTGAAAAAAGATAATTCTAAAAATGAATAAACCATCATATAAAGAAATACAACATTAATCACCAAATCCTCAATAATAATACCCAAATTTCAACATAGATCATTCGATAAATAACTGAACTTAAAATTCATCAAAATATTTCAAAATAATATTAAAACCCAAATGATAGAATTATTTGATCACAGATTCTTCCAAGATGAATTTTTCATTTATCTCTATATAACATCAATTGCTCTTAATGTCTCATACCAAAAATTTATATACCCTAATCATATAATATCCAAGATATGATAATCATTTCCATAAATAACCCAAATAACCATAAATCTACATTAAAATCATATATGATTCTAAAAGACAATTCAACCATTATTCCTCAAATAAAATCCAATAATTTTCTATTTACCTTAATCATATATGGTTCCCAAAATAGTAAGCTTCTTCTAAAACAACATTAATCACCTAATCACCAAATCACTTTTCAATCCCATGGTTATATCTATGATAAATAATATGTTCCCAAAACCAACTTAATATTTATCTACCATACCATTTAGAAAACAAATGTCATAATAAATGAGACATTTTGTAGGCTAGTAGTAGGAATTGCAGCCTTATTTACCTTCTATTGTGGGTTCAAGCCCCATGACTGTAACAGCCCGAGATTTTAAGAAAAATATTCTTTTTAATTTTATTAATGTCTTGTGTTGTACGCTACACCAAAAGGATCTTGCACAACATGCATCTTTGACTTGCCTTGCATTACACGCAATCGCAACCTTCCTCGATAGCGTGTGTAGTACGCAATACTGAGTTTCACGAAACAACGATATGCTATTAAAATATTATTAAAACTAGCCGTTATGAATAGTAATAACCACTTTTTAAAATTTTTAGTTCTCAAAATGGAATTCATTTTTGGATTCGGAGTATCGAATTTAGCCTAAGGTGAAATTTTGGTACTTTTCGGATAACTTTCATATTCTGATGAATAGTGAAAATTACTAAATTATAATTAAAAACAACCTTTTTAATCGAAATAATTAATAGTGATAAATTGTTAATTTGAGTGGTTTTAAAGTATATTTAGAATATATTTTTACAATTTAATACAATGTTGGTCATTGAATGTAATTTCACATTTAAACCAGACATAATCAAGTGTCAATCTTTTGATAGATATTGTTTCTTAAAAACATGCTATTTGTTTTAACAGTGGGATTTAATTATAAAATTAATAAATGCAACTTCTATGTTATGAATTTGGTAAAATAGACTTCATTTTTGAATTCGGAATATGAAATATAGCTTAGGATGAAATTTTGGCATTGTTCTGAAAAACATCAATTTTTGATAAATAGTGAAACTACTAAGTGGTAGGTTAAAAACTCAATTTTGCATAAAACTTAATTTTACCGCTTCTGTGAATGGAATTTCGAAAATCCGACAGACACGGTTGATATCAGTAAGTAAAATGTGGTTCAATGAGATAAAAATAATTTTTTGGCGAATAGTAACTTTTTATTTTTTTTACCGCGGTTAATAGTAAATAGGGGTAAATATGATATTACTATTACCCTAACACATGTCCTAATTCTATTGGATAAGTTTAATTCGACCAAAAACAAACTTAGTAATAAAATATGACCATTTAGGCCCACTTGGGTTAGATTAGGACATTTATTATTAATTTATTTAAAGAAGGGTTAAAATAGTTAAAATCAAAGTTTAATAAGTAAATAATTTTTAATATGGGGTTATACATAAGATAAATTCGACTATAAATATTCATTAGAAAGATAAAAAGATTTCCTACATAATTTTATTTTATTTATAATTTTTAGACATTAAATAATGTAATTTATTTATGACACAATGATGATGTAGTAATTATCTTATTAATGAAATATTGACATAATTGATGTTATAAACACCAAAATAAATGTAATTTGAGACTTTTTATGAATTCCACTAATTTTCTAGGTTACTATGATATATTAGTGAAGATTTAATCAACTTGGTTCTAACATATAATTCTGTTATAACTTTAAAAAAAATCAAATATCAAATAGTGTCAAAATTGAAACAAAAATAGTTTTTAAATCAAATATTATATTATTAATTGTTATTTTATTCCTAAAAATCTAAGGTTCGGCCAAATGACTTATATAAGGATATATGTATTAATAATATACAATTTGGGGTTCTTTTGGCATGTTATAGTAAGTGTATTAACCATATAGTGAAAGAAAACAAAAAGACACGGTAAAAGTTAAATTATTTAACTTAGAGTTAAATCTAATTGATAAGGTTAAAATAATACCCTAAACTTGTCTAAATCCTATTTGATGATAGGATTTCGACCCATACCCACTTTATCTTAGAAATAAGACCCTTTGGAACCATTATAAACCGATTTTGACTTTAATATAAAATAATATTTCGAGATATTCCTAAGGTTCCCCTCTCCTCCCTTATAAAAGGGCACCTCCTCCCCCTCCTCCTCACACCAATTTGAGCACTCAAGCTCGGCCAAACCCTGCCATTTTCTCCTCTCCACTTCCCTAGAATAATCCTAGAGGTCTTGGTATTCTTCAAAGACCAATATTAGTTCCCTAAGTGGAGGGCTCAAAGAGGCGTTCCAAAGAAGAGGTAATATCCATTACCGATCTTTTCAATTTCTTTCTTCTTCAACTTCTTCTTATTTAGTTGTTTCATTATAAAGTAATAAAATCAGTTTTACTTACATACCGATATGTTATTATAAATATGAAACAACCCTAATTAACCTTCTATCCATCCTACGGAAAAATGAAATCACCACGCGTGCGTACGTACGGAATACCGTCTCCACGCCGTGGTGTAATCTATTTTCTACCATCACCTTACAAGGATGGGTATAATGGTGTAATGAGTAACTATTTATGATTATTATAAAGTAATATTGATACTGAAATAATATATATATACTCCAATACAATTCCACGATCATAGCAACGATATCATCACTCGTGCGTACGTACGGAATACCGTCTCCACGATGTGATGTGACTCGTTCTACATGATCATCATTACATAGTAATTATATAAATGAATTGAATGAATAAATGTGATATATGTTACACTAATACCATTATGGATATAAGGTATCTATAACCTTAAAAGAAGAATAAGAATTTATTCGGCAAAACACGCATAAGAACAAAAGGCAATAAAGACCCGAGTAACAAGTAACAATGAAATATTACTAACAAGAAGCTAAGAATACGACCATATATGATATCATATCAATATGTATGATTCTGGAATAAGTCAATAAAATTATTTAAACCATTATACAGGAGATTCAGACACGTACAAAGCAAATCGGACCTAAGGTAAGGGAAATATCACAATCTCATTTTTATCCGAGATTGTTTATACTTTAGTATTTACTGGGGTGTATTTTATAATCCACATCCATGTTTCCTGAATATGTAATATTATTTCCATCCACCTACAATTTTTTAATTCCAATTTTACCCTTCGGTGAGTTTTTAGTAAAAGATATGAAATGAATCTCTTGTTGTTTTTCGTACGAGGTACTTTTTGACTTTTCCGACAAAAGTACAAAGAATGTTTTTTTAACTTATACGGCATGAATGGATTTCTAAAAAATTATTTACAAGAAACTTACTTTACAAGTATTCAAGTTTATTTTTAATCAACTTCTTTTATTTTATAATTGTATGACATGTTAAGAAAAGAAAAGTGTTTTTGAAGAAGAAAGGATATTTTCCTCAAGAATGGAGTTCAAATGTTTTATCAAAATTATTTTCCATCTAAGATAATATAGGGTTCTGTTTTTATCCCTATTATTACATTGATTTGATTATGTCTTGAGGGAATTATTTTATGAAGTCATTTACCTTATATGATTTGTTTTATGATGTCATGATGTTTCAAGAATCCCATTTTTGTTACATGTGTTATGCAATGATGTATGATTTATGATTATGTGGCACACATAAGAAAGGATTCATTATAAGATGGGTGGGACCTATATCTCCCTCCAATGCATTGGGTAAAGATTTTATATCTCATGAGATAGACATGGCTGGAATGGTAGGTTATACCGGTTCAGTGAAACAGGACTGAAACGAGGGTGACTCGGTTCAGAAAGGGACTTTGTCCACTAAGATAGTCTTGGCAATGAGTCTTGACTAACAAGAAATGATTCTTTATGATTATGTGTGTATGCCACAAAGTTTCATGTTTTAAGTTATGATTATTGGGGTTTACCTTTCACTACTATGATTTATCCCATGTTGTGAAATTATGATTTCTTTTGCAGGTTAAGATTCCCAAAAGTTATGTTCTTATGTATATGATGTGAGTGACATTTATTTTGTTTACCCTTACTGAGAATTTGAGCTCACCCTTTTATGTTTTCTTTTCCCCAGGATATAAAGAAAGGTTTTAGGTAAAAAAAGAAGATCTTTATGGGAGATGTTGAAGATCTTTCACCACAATTAGAAGATTATATTCCAAGTTTCCAAAGACACTAAACTATTACGATCCTTGTGTGTGTGTTTTTGTTATGTACTAAGTATTCTGCAAATGTAATGTAATGTCAATGTACGTCAAGCTTCGGGTCTCTACAATTGGTATGAGAGGAAAGGTTTAGTCAACCTTTGGAAACTAGGATGCGAGAACTTTAGTGAGATCCCTAGAGATATTTCTAAGGTATGTCTAGGGATGTCCCTAAGGTTAAGTATACGTATAGGTTATAGTACTAGAATTACGCTAACGATCATAGAATTAAACCTAAGATGTTAGATATTGAAGGTACTCCCCCTTTATTATGTTGTTTTCCCTAGCATGATTTTTGCCTCTCACACTATTCTTTTTGGGTTTTAGACGATGGCTGGAACCCGAAGGAACCGTGTTGATCAATGCAATGGACAATGAAATGATTTCCCTCCTGAACAAACAAATGTTATGGGAGATGGAGTGCAAAATCTTATTGCTATACTTACACAAGCTATGAATAATTCTGGACTTCCAAATGAGCAGAGAAGGGAACAATATTCTATGGAGTCCTTCATGAGGCAACGTCCACCTTCTTTCAGTGGGTCTTCTGATCCACTTGTTGCTGAACAATGGATCAGTACCACTGAAAAGATATTTTCAGTTCTTCAATGTTCTGAGCATGATAAAGTCATCTTAGCCGTATATCGTTTGGAAGGTGAAGCTGATCAATGGTGTAATCTTATCAAGAATACGAGGCAAAGAGATGAAATTGAGTCCATGGAATGGGACGAGTTCAAGAACTTGTTTTTCAGTAAGTACTTCCCTCGTATTCTTCGAACAAAGATGGAAAAGGAGTTTCTTGAGCTGAAGCAGAAGGATGATGAATCTGTTGGTATATACGAAGCAAATTTTACAAGACTTGAAAGGTATGCATCTGGCATTACCATCCAACCTGAAAGTAAAGTTGATCGATTTTTCAGTGGCTTAAAACCAAGTCTTCGAAGGGCATTAGCTATAAGAGACTTTAGTAGCTATGAAGAAATTGTGCATTGTGCTATCAAGGTAGAAATGGAAGTTGGTGTTACATATCCATCTCATGGTTTTGACAAGAAACGAAATATGGAGTTCAAGGAGAAATCTCAGAATAATGGTGAAAAGAAGATGAATGTTTCCTTATGCACAAAGTGTGGAAAGAAGCATGGTGGAGATTGTCTTAAAGGGACTAGAAAATGTTTTAAGTGTGGAAAAGAAGGTCATCGAGCAGCTGAGTGTCAAAGTAATGGAAAAAGGGATTCTAATGATGTGAATAAAGCAAACACTGCAGAGAACGCACCACCAACACTTCAATGCTTCAAGTGCAAGGAAATGGGGCATTATGCTAATAAATGCCCTAATCCAAGGGTTAGTGATGATCGACATGAGCAACCTCTTAAGGCAAAGGACAAAGGGAAGTCACATGCGATCACCATTGGCGATGTTGAATATGATAACGATGTGGTGGAATGATTAAGTGTTTATGTAATGGGATTCCAAAATAATGTTGTATCATAAAGTATTGGAATATTTATGTATTGGTCTAATGTGGTATTCAAAGTGATTGAGATATTTTTGGAAATAAGATGATATGAGCATAATGAAGGGAAAATGAGAAAACGAAATGTTTAACAGTATTCATGAGCTCATGATTGATATAAGGACTAAGTGATATCATTGTTTGAGTATATAGAATTTTGAGGATTTTGGTATGTGGAAAGTGTTAAATTTTAACTGCATTCATGTTTTCACTAAGGTATTCAAGAGAATAAATGATTAAGGATTTTGAATTTTTGGAATGTGACCAACAAAACATATCTTATGATATATGGGGATCGACGATGGTGTTAAATATATGGTAATCGTTTTCACTATGTTATGAGAGTGGACTGCAGTATTATGGATAAGCCTAAAGATTGGAATGGATTATGTTAGACATAAGTTAGTATTGTTTAAGGATAGAAGTTTTCTCGATATTATTGATGGGATGTTATAGTAATATAGTTTTAGAAAAATGACAACCTGTAGGATGGGCGACAGCCCTTCGCGTCGGACAAGGATGTGGAAATCGAACCCACAACCAAAGTGAGACTGGACTTTATTTCCTACCACTGGCCTCCAGGAAGTCCCTGTTTAGTAGAAACTAGTTTTATTATATTAAGCTGTATGACATATGATGTATAAGTCCATTTTAGGAACCATATATGATTAATCTCACTATAGATCGACTTATGTATATAATTTTTTGCTAACCTTTTGTTTGAGACAGATGGAATGACCCGTCATTCTATCACATGATCTGCTAACACTTCACGAATAACAAATTCAACTTCATTTATTTAAGAGATGAAGTGGAAATTGTTAAAGGCGCGAACAACAGTGAGATTGTACCAAAATAAAGTAAGTATTTATTCTAATTCAAATTCTTTAACTTTAGGGAAACGATCTTTAAATCCAAAAATGTTGTCCTAGTGATCTTATATCTGATGAATCAGATGATACCTTAGATCATCACAAATTTATGGCTTTGTGATTGCTGGCTTTTCCATAGCCATGTTCTCTACCACTCTCCATCAGAACATGATGGTTAGATTTCTCTTCCATATCTATATTTTCACCTATGTGGAAACCAAGTGATTAGTTTATTTGGGTAACCGTTACGTTTCATACTTTTGTTTTTAAAGATTGGTTTTGATATTCCTTTTTACGATGTGGGTTTCTATTAAAGAAACTTTCTAATAGTAAACCATTTATAACCCCGACGAATTTCGAGGGCAAAATTCATTTTAAGGGGGGTAGAATGTAACAGCCCGAGATTTTATGAAAAATATTCTTTTTAATTTTATTAATGTCTTGTGTTGTACGCTACACCAAAATGAGCTTGCACAACACACATCTTTGACTTGCCTTGCATTACACGCAATCGCAACCTTCCTCGATAGAGTGTGTAGTACGCAATACTGAGTTTCACGAAACAACGATATGCTATTAAAATATTATTAAAACTAGCCGTTATGAATAGTAATAACCACTTTTTAAAATTTTTAGCTCTCAAAATGGACTTCATTTTTGGATTTGGAGTAGGGAATTTAGCCTAAGGTGAAATTTTGGTACTTTTTGGATAACTTTCATATTCTGATGAATAGTGAAAATTACTAAATTATAATTAAAAACAACCTTTTTAATCGACATAATTAATAGTGATAAATTATTAATTTGAGTGGTTTTAAAGTATATTTAGAATATATTTTTACAATTTAATACAATGTTGGTCATTGAATGTAATTTCACATTTAAACCAGACATAATCAAGTGTCAATCTTTTGATAGATATTGTTTCTTAAAAACACGCTATTTGTTTTAACAGCGGGATTTAATTATAAAATTAATTAATGCAACTTCTATGTTATGAATTTGGTAAAATAGACTTCATTTTTGAATTCGGAATATGAAATATAGCTTAGGATGAAATTTTGGCATTGTTCTGAAAAACATCAATTTTTGATGAATAGTGAAACTACTAAGTGGTAGGTTAAAAACTGAATTTTGCATAAAACTTAATTTTACCGCTTCTGTGAATGGAATTTTGAAAATCCGACAGACACGGTTGATATCAGTAAGTAAAATGTGGTTCAATGAGATAAAAATAATTTTTTGGCGAATAGTAACTTTTTATTTTTTTTACCGCGGTTAATAGTAAATATGGGTAAATATGATATTACTGTTACCCTAACACATGTCCTAATTCTATTGGATAAGTTTAATTCGACCAAAAACAAACTTAGGAATAAAATATGACCATTTAGGCCCACTTGGGTTAGATTAGGACTTTTATTATTAATTTATTTAAAGAAGGGTTAAAATAGTTAAAATCAAAGTTTAATAAGTAAATCATTTGTAATATGGGGTTATACATAAGATAAATTCGACTATAAATATTAATTAGAAAGCTAAAGAGATTTCCTACATAATTGTATTTTATTTATAATTTTTATACATTAAATAATTTAATTTATTTATGACACAATGATGATGCAGTAACTATCTTATTAATGAAATATTGACATAATTGATGTTATAAACACCAAAATAAATGTAATTTGAGACTTTTTATTAATTACACTAATTTTATAAGTTAATATGATATATTAGTGTTGATTTAATCAACTTGGTTCGAACATATAATTCTGTTATGACTTTCACAAAAATCATATATCAAATAGTGTCAAAATTGACACAAAATAGTTTTTAAATCAAATATTATATTATTAATTGTTATTTTATTCCTAAAAATCTAAGGTTCGGCCAAATGACTTAGATAAGGATATATGTATTAATAATATACAATTTGGGGTTATTTTGGCATGTTATAGTAAGTTTATTAACCATATAGTGAAAGAAAACAAAAAGACACGGTAAAAGTTAAATTATTTAACTTAGAGTTAAATCTAATTGATAAGGTTAAAATAATACCCTAAACTTATCTAAATACTATTGGATGATAGGATTTAGACCCATCCCCACTTTAGCTTCGAAATAAGACCCTTTGGAACCATTATAAACCGATTTTGACTTTAATATAAAATAATATTTTGAGATATTCCTAAGGTGCCCCTCTCCTCCCTTATAAAAGGGCACCTCCTCCCCCTCCTCCTCACACCAATTTGAGCACTCAAGCTCGGCCAACCCCTACCATTTTCTCCTCTGCACTTACCTAGAATAATCCTAGAGGTCCTGGTCTTCTTCAAAGACAAATCTTAGTTCCCTAAGTGGAGGATTCAAAGAGGCATTCCAAAGAAGAGGTAATATCCATTACCGATCTTTTCAATTTCTTTCTTCTTCAACTTATTCTTATTTAGTTGCTTCATTATAAAGTAATAACATCAGTTTTACTTACATACTGATATGTTATTATAAATATGAAACAACCCTAATTCACCTTCTATCTATCCTACGGAAAAATGAAATCACCACGCATGCGTACGTACGGAATACCGTCTCCACGCCGTGGTGTAATCTATTTTCCACCATCACCTTACAAGGATGGGTATAATGGTGTAATGAGTAACTATTTATGATTATTATAAAGTAATATTGATACTGAAATAATATATATATACTCCAATACAATTCCACGATCATAGCAACGATATCATCACTCGTGCGTACGTACGGAATACCGTCTCCACGATGTGATGCGACTCGTTCTACATGATCATCATTACATAGTAATTATATAAATGAATTGAATGAATAAATATGATATATGTTACACTAATACCATTCTGGATATAAGGTATCTATAACCTTAAAATAATAATAAGAATTTATTCGGCAAAACACGCATAAGAACAAAAGGCAATAAAGACCCGAGTAACAAGTAACAATGAAATATTACTAACAAGAAGCTAAGAATACGACCATATATGATATCATATCAATATGTATGATTCTGGAATAAGTCAATAACATTATTTAAACAATTATACAGGAGCTTCGGACACGTACAAAGCAAATCGGACCTAAGGTAAGGGAAATATCACAATCTCATTTTTATCCGAGATTGTTTATAATTTAGTATTTACTGGGGTGTATTTTATCATCCACATCCATGTTTCCTGAATATGTAATATTATTTCCATCCACCTAAAATTGTTTAATTCCAATTTTACCCTTCGGTGAGTTTTTAGTAAAAGATATGAAATGAATCTCTTGTCGTTTTTCGTACGAGGTACTTTTTGACTTTTCCGACAAAAGTACAAAGAATGTTTTTTTAACTTATACGGCATGAATGGATTTCTAAAACATTATTTCCAAGAAGATTCCTTTACAAGTATTCAAGTTTATTTTTAATCAACTTCTTTTAGTTTATAATTGTATGACATGTTAAGAAAATAAAAGTGTTTTTGAAGAAGAAAGGATATTTTCCTCAAGAATGGAGTTCAAATGTTTTATCAAAATTATTTTCAATCTAAGATAATATAGGGTTATGTTTTTATCCCTATTATTAAATTGATTTGATTATGTCTTGAGGGAATTATTTTATGAAGTCATTTACCTTATATGATTTGTTTTATGATGTCATGATGTTTCAAGAATCCCATTTTTGTTACATGTGTTATGCAATGATGTATGATTTATGATTATGTGGCACACATAAGAAAGGATTCATTATAAGATGGGTGGGACCAATATCTCCCTCCAATGCATTGGGTAAAGATTTTATATCTCATGAGATAGACATGGCTGGAATGGTAGGTTATACCGGTTCAGTGAAACAGGACTGAAACAAGGGTGACTCGGTTTAGAAAGGGACTTTGTCCACTAAGATAGTCTTGGCAATGAGTCTTGACTAACAAGAAATGATTATTTATGATTATGTGTGTATGCCACAAAGTTTCATGTTTTAATTTATGATTATTGGGGTTTACCTTTCACTACTATGATTTATCCCATGTTTTGAAATTATGATTTCTTTTGCAGGTTAAGATTCTCAAAAGTTATGTTCTTATGTATATGATGTGAATGACATTTATTTTGTTTACCCTTACTGAGCATTTGAGCTCACCCTTTTATGTTTTCTTTTCCCCAGGATATAAAGAAAGGTTTTAGGTAAAAAAAGAATAAGATCTTTATGGAAGATGTTGAAGATCTTTCACCACGATTAGAAGATTATATTCCGAGTTTCCAAAGACACTAAACTATTATGATCCTTGTGTGTGTGTTTTTGTTATGTACTAAGTATTCCGAAAATGTAATGTAATGTCAATGTACGTCAATCTTCGGGTCTATACAATGACCTTTCAAGATGTGATAGTTTTTCATTTTTGAAAAACCTATTTTCATATAATTCTTAAAACTTCACTAAAAATATAATTAAAATCCTAAAAAATAACCTTAACCAACAAATATCATTTAAACCCTAAAGTTTATCAATACCTTTAAACTTATGAAAAGACAATTCTTCATCAATTAATACTTCATGTTGAACCTAAGGGTTACATATACTTCAACCCAATAAAACTTATCTGTAGATTTTATTAATCACATTAAAATACCATCACTTAAAACCTAAAAAGGGGTGTCTAAGACATTGAACTTATGATCAAAATTAAACTCATAAACCCATGATGGTTTCCATGACTCTTAAATTATCCTCACATGAAAACATCCTAATATCCAAAGTTATCTAAACCATTCCTCTGATAAAAACTACAAGGCCCCACACATAAACCTTATATAATATTGAGTTTTAAGTCAAGAATTAATTTTTTTTACATTTGATGATATTAATGGTTTAGATTTTAGAGAATTAGGTAATCTTACTTACATAAATATATCTTAAATCACAAAGTAGATACTTTTACATAGAATCCATTTTCACACAAAAAAACATTTAAGGTCTAAAAAGATTTATTTTCACAACACATCTTCATAATTTTCATCTTGACCTATTCCTTGTCCCTAATAATCCTTAAAACCCTATGAAAAACATTTTAAAACACGATATAAGCACAAAAAGGTTAGTAGAGGACATAAAAAGCAATAAAAAAATAAACCCATGACTTCATGAATAATTTAAAAAAAATTATGTTTTTGAAAAAGAAAATTTGGCTCAAAATAAACATTTTATTTCCTAAGAAATAAAATTTTCTTCCCAAAAAAATTCATAAAACATTTCATAATAATACTTAAAGGAAATATAAAACTCATAAAGGTTCCTTTGCAATCATGGAAAACTTATGAAATAATTTTTCAAAATTTGTTCATACATTTCACCCTTATGAAGTAGCATATATGTTCCTTTAAACATAAAATCACGAGTAATCACATGGGATCAAAAAATAAAGAACATGGTTTCATAATATCATGTAAATTTAGGAAATGAGGAAAAAACAAAAAACATGAAATAAATATAAGTCAAGGCTAACTACCAAGACAACATCACATGGTGTACATAGTCCTATAGTGGATTATATTTACTACCTGATTCCATAAAAAATGTATCGTGGGACAAAAGATATAACAAATGCATTGAAGTAATATATGGGAATGCCCATCATAAAATGTTCATGATTATGTGTGAAACAAAATTAAATAAATCATAAGGAATAAAAATAAGAGTTACCTATGGAAATAAATAAGTTTCATAATATTGGCTCATATAGTAATCAAACGAAATTTCACAATGAAGGAATTTTAGAAATGAAACTACTAAAAAATAGGCCTTTAAAAGTGCTATAAACTACCTTTATTAGTGCTAGAAAAGTGCTAACTACATGACCGAGGTTAAAATCACTGGTCTTTTATCAGTGCTTTTAAAAGCAATGATAAAGGGTCATACTATAGTGTGTTGTAGCATCACACCACAGAACCGAACACACTAGTTATCAAAAAATTTAGTCCCAATATAGGATTTAAATTAAATTAAATTTACAACACAAACATAAGAAAAATCACTATCTTATAGAAATTTCAAGCATTGGTTTATACAATTACATAAATAAAAATTATTACATATATTTAAAAAGATCAATATTCCTTTTAATTATGACCTGACTCATGATATTTCCAAACAAACCACCACTGATCGAGGAAAATAACACACCTATATAAGAAAAAAATTCTTATGTTAGTAATAATATAAAGAAATAAAGTAACAGAAAGTGTTAATTTTACTAAAATTGATTTTAATTTTAAATAAAAAGACGCACTTGGAGTCATACTGATAACACTGTGTATTAGATTGAGGTTTTTTTGGTTCATACACATCACAAATGACTTATGGATCATTTAAATAAAGTATTTAAAAAAATTTAATGCGTTTTATCAATTATGAGTAGGTTAGTTGGATTTTTTACTAATATTTTTGTCAATTTTAAATAAAAAAATTAACACGGAGTCATATCGGTCACACCATTCATTTGATTAAGGTGTGTCTGATTCATTCATGTCTAAAATAAATTATGGATTATTTTCCTAAAGTATCAAAACAATATGAATGTGTTTTTTTGGTTTTGAGTTGGTCAGTATGTTTTTTTACTAAAATTGGTGTCAATTTTAAATAGGGATTCACTTAGAGTCACACCGGTGACACCATGCATTGGATTGAGGGTTAGTTTATTACTATATGTTCCATATCACTTATGTATTATTTTCCTATATCATAAAAAAATATGTTTTCCAAGTTTTGATTACATTTCTATTATTTTTTACTAAAATGTCATTTTAAGTTTAAAACATGCACTTTGACTCATATGGATCATATCGTGCATTATTTTGATGTGAGACTGATTCCTACATGTCACAAATTATTTATGAATAAATTCATTAAATTATCTAGAAAAACCGAGTGCATTTTCTTGGTTTTCATTGAGTGAAACTTTTTAAAGTAAAATGTCTATTTTAAAATCATAACAAACACATTGAGTTAGTTTTATTTTTTAATAAAATCAATGTCAATTTAAAATAAAAAGAAGTAATTGGAGTCATATTGGTCACATCATGTGTTGGATTGAGGTGAGACTAATTCCTACACATCCCAATGTCTCATGAAATCCTAACAATTAATGTTACTATGATTTCTATTGACTTTCTTTTTCAAACTACCAACATTGCATGAGAATATTTGAAAAAACCAAATCAACTCGAAAAAAATAATTCATCTGTATAAGAAAAAAATTATTATGTGATTAATACTAAAAAGAAATAAATTAAACATAAATATGAAACAATAATTTAATTATATAGATAATGATTTTACTATGAAAATATTAAGATTACCTCTGTAATTGAGAAGAGGAAACATCATTTCTCTTACTGTAAAGGTAGTGGAGGTAATTTGAAAGAAACTGATAAATGCACCACTATTGGGGTGAAAAGGTTTTAGTGGAGAAGAAGCATAAAATTTGGACAGCGAAACCCAAATCTAAAAAACGAATCCAACTATATAAGAAAACATTTATTATGTGTATAATACTAAAAAATAAATAAATTAAACATACATATGAAATAATACATTAATTTTATGGAAAATTATTTGATTGTGCAAACAGAAATATTACCTCTGTAATTGAGTAGAGGAAACATTCTTTCTATTCCTCTAAATATACTAGAGGTAATTTGAAATAAAGTGATAAATGAACCAATATAGGGGTGAAAAGGTTTTAAGGTAGAAGAATCATGGAACTTGGATAGATCACCCCAACTTGAACAAAAGAATCCATATGTATAAGAAAACATTTATTATTAGAGTAATACTAAAAAGAAATAAATTAAATATAAAGATGAAATAATACATTAATTATATGTAAAATTATTTCACTATGAAACCATCAATATTACCTCTGTAATTGAGTAGATGCAACGTCATTTCTCTTCATTTAAAGGTAGTGGAGGTAACTTGAAAGAAATTGATGAATGCACAACTATAGTGGTGAAAACGATTTAAGGGAGAAGAAACTTAAAAGTTGGACATAACATTCCAACTCAAACAAAAGAATTCACCTATATAAGAAATGATTTATTATTTGAGTAATACTAAAAAGAAATAAATTAAATATAAATATGAAACAATACATTAATTATATGGATAATGATTTTACTGTGAAAATATCAAGATTACCTCTATGATTGAATAGAGACAACATCATTGTTGTTCCTACCAGGGAATGGCATATGGGGAAAAAAATCCTAAAATAAATGAACTCTGTAATAAATAATGAAAATTAAATCGATATTTCATTCTATATATTTTTGTTAAAATAGAGAAAGAATATCATAACACTACCTTTACATCTTTCCAAAGGGTTTCCTTTATTGTAGTTTGTTCTTCCATAATGTGTAGAAGACATTGTCTACGTGAGTGGTCAAACAATTAATTTAAATTATGTTAATGCAGCAGAGAACATAAAATATTATGAGGAAAAAAAAAATATACTAAAAAACACTTTTACCTTCTCATTGAGTCCTCTTTATTTTTTTAAAGGATTCAAGGATTTGGTTCCTCTATCAAGAATCCAAATTCCCTATTTGTGGTCCCATATAACATAAAATTCATTATCTACATTAGAACTGACATGAACTGATTGTGATGTCCTAATAAAAGGGACATCCTCGATTTCATTTTCATCTCACTAAACATTTGTTTTAGTTCCAATAGGAAAATTGACCAATTCTTGTTTGTTGGTTCGGAGACATAAAATACTTACACTGCTTGTGATGCCATTATGAATGGTTCGTCTTTTTCCCCTTCCATATTTACATTCAACTTCATAAATCCCATTTTATCATCTTTCACTCCATTGATATTGTCAACCCATTTACAATGGAAAAGAAACACTTGAAATGTTGTATAATCCAACTCATATATATCTTCGATAATGCAAAAATATAACATATTTTCATAAATTGGATTTCTATCCTTGGAACCAGATATGTGCAACGCTTCAGCCAAAAGCGTAACACCAATTTTTTTTCTTCAAACTGAATTCATCATGTTATTTTATATTGAATGTATAACCATTGATTATAAAACCAGTGTAAGATATAACATTTTCATTCGGTCCTCTTGCTACCCATTGAATTCTTTCAAAAATTGAATTCAGATTTTCATATAACTCCTTATAAATTTAATCTCTGACTCATTCTATAAACTGTTGATTATGTGTATTTGATATCCATACTTCATCCCTTGATGGATTCTAATCTCTAAGAATTTATTTGTGGGATTAAATGTATGGATCAATATCTTCCCTATTATGTAATATGTAAATTTTTGATTGCTCCAGCTCTGTAAAGGTAATTATAACAACATCTCTTCCTGACACCCCTTTGAATATAAGGCATACTCTGTGATGAGACTTTGCGAGACCGATGATTTCAACATCAGATAGGTAATTAGTATAGAATTCAATAACATCTTCAACAATATATCATTTTGAAATACAAACTTATTGATGACTTCGATTCTTGACATACCCTTTGAAAATCTTTACATACCATTCAATGGGGTACATCCATCTATAATATAAAAGACCACATAGTTGGACCTCTCTAGCCAAGTAAACCATCAGCTGGACCATTATATCAAAGAATGAAGGTGGGAAGAACATCTCTAATTCATATAATATGACTGAAATATTCTTATTCTTGATGGGGAACTTCACTGGGTTTACAAATTTACTACACATGGATTTGAAAAAAAAGCATAGTCTGATTAATGTATGTCATACATTTTGAGGCAAAATGTAATTGAAAGCAACAAACATTAACTCTTTAATAAAAACATCACAGTTGTGTGATTTTAGTCCTTTCAAATTCAAATTAGTCATTGAAACAACATTCTTGATATTTGATGAATACCACTATTTAAATTTTTCACTAGTAAAGAAATGGAAAAATTGCAATTTTTTGAGTCTGAATAGAGTGTAAGTTACTGGAGGAAGAAACATTTGACTTTTAACCTTCACCACTACCAAATATTCCCTTATCCCCATTTCAATCAAGTCCAACCTAGACTTGATGCCATCTTTCATTTTTCTAGGAACATTTAGTAATGTGCAAATAACACTACCAAATACATTTTTTTATAAATCAATGAAATTAAGAAAATGTTTGACAAACAAAAAATTCCAATACAGTAATTCAATGAAAATTGATCGCTTATTCGAACATGATTTTGTAAGGTTTTGAGAAAATGGTTTACCAAAAATAGTGTCAATATTTTTTACTTTTTTGTACAGTTGATCACTCGTTGATGGAGATGGTGTTGCACCTTGTTCAATATTCTCATCAAATGTTTTTGTCCAGGATTGGTATTTATGTCATCTAAGTAAATTTTTTTGATGTCCTAAAAACACAGTCTTTGAGGAATGTTTCAACCGAACTGAGTATGTGTGTTTTTCTCAAATGGGGCACCCCAAAACTCCTTTAATTCTATAGCTTGATAAATTTTCATGAGTGGGGAAGTCATTTATCATTCCACACAAAAAGGACCTCAAAATGAACTATTCACTTCTATGAGCATCATACATTGTAATACCTGTATCCCACATCAATTTCAGATCTTTGATCAATGGATCCAAATATACATCAATATCATTACTATGTTGCTTGGGTCCAGATATATGAAGAGATACTATAATGTATTTGCGATTTATGCATAACCATGGAGGTAAGTTATAATTTACCAACATGACATTCCATGTACTATGAGTACTACTATTTTGACCAAAAGGATTTATTCCATCTGTAGATAAAGTAAGATGAAATTTTCTCAGCTCATCTCCAAATTTAGGAAACTCATAATCAATTTTCTTCCATTGAGAAGAATCTACTGGATAATGTAGGTTACCATGTTTAATTATTGTATCTGTATGCCTTATTAAATTTCTCTCAATTTAATAACATCCATATAGTATTCTAAACCATGGAATGATAGGAAAGTACCATACTGATTTCAAAGGACTTGATTCATTTTTCTTATATCGATCTGCGCCACACTTAGGGTATTTTATGAGCAATTCATGGTCCTTGCGAAACAATATGCAATTAGGTGGAGAGATGATATCAAGATGCAGATGTTGGGGAGGAGTAGTTCCATGTAGTTATAGTATAGATATTTCCTCTAAGACCTAAGGGTCATGTAATCTCTAGGCATACATGCCTTGTAAGGGTTCCCCCTAAACCCTTGAAAGGGAGGTTATCAAAAATCAATAAAAAGAGGCCTTTGGTACATTCGGGCGAGACAATATGCAATCATTTAGAAAAGAATTTATTTTTTAGAGATCACTCCCATTGAACATAACATTCATTTAGCATCATATGTTCGACATGGTAGTTTATTTTCCTATGGTAACATATCTTTCAGAAGACAAAGTAGTTCTATAAAGCTGGTGTCAGTCCATCTGCTTCCAGCTTTCAAATTATATAACTTCAATACAGCTAAAAATGTTGTGTATTTATTACAACTATTATACAATGGTTTCTTGAAATTCCTATTTAACTCCTCAAACAACTTTGGAAAATCATGAAGGTCATCTTCAAATGTCATTGTCATTTCTTCCATGCAATCAACATTATATTTTACAAAGGTGTTCATATCAAATGATTCATAAACTGTAGTATCATCCTAATCGATGTCCACATTCAGTTTTCCCCATGTTTAGTCCAACATTTATAGCTTTTATTTATTACTTGAAAAATAAAATTCTATTCCAACTCATCTGGACTAATTTTTCTTGAATAAAAACTTTGTAAACATGGACAGAGGATTTTAGAAGGGTCGTCTGCATGCTCTCTTGCAAACTTGATGAATTAATTAACAACATCTTCATATTAGTTTGTCAATCGATTAACACGCATCTATATTTGGATCACATCCATCCTATTGTGTTCATAAAAGATTAATTTTATATAATATATAAATAAATAAATACATATAAGATATTCATTATCAAAAGTGAAACTTATAGACAATTTTAATAACATAAACTCAATATTTGATTATTTTAAAGAATTTAAATATGTTGAAGAAAATGAGTAATTGAATTTAATAAAAGAATTATTCCACATCAAATATTTCTTAAATCCCCTAAATAAATGAAAATATAATTTAGGCAATTAAGGAGTAATAAGAAACTAAAATATGATAAAAAAAGAATAATAAACTCTCATTCAATCGACTAGAAGATATTAAACTGCATTAGAACAAGTGATGCTGCAACCTAATGAATTATTAAATTTAAAATTAATGGTATATCAATATTTGAAAACATATCAAGACTCTTGGGATATTATATCCCCACAGCGACCCATCCTAAGGAAAATAAAGGTACTCCACCTGGATGTAAAATTAGTATTTATTAATGGATTACACGAATATGAAGTTTTCATCAAACAAACATATAGTTTTCTCATTCTTTAATATGATAATAATTTTTATAAATTAAAAAGGTGATGTATGAATTGAAATAAGAACTATGATCTCGGTATTAAAGGTTGGATGAATTATTAAAGAAAAATTAATTTAAAAAATGAGGAATTGATCAAAATCATTACATAAAAATTATTTTTTTGGATAGATTGAAAGTGTTTATCAATGTGGATGAAATAATATTTAGATGTCCAAGAGATGAATGATAAACTAAACTATATTTGACACCATGTGTCACTATCAAGTCTAAAAACAATAAAATCCTCATGAGCGGTCAAGAGTTGTATCAAAATTGGAAACTAAGAAAATTGAAAGTCCTACCTCACTAGTATACAATCATCGGACCACAAATAAAGACATTGTCGAAGACGAAATTAAAAACAAAACCAAAAATACGCAAAGAAAATTGGAAGGCATACCTCACTAGGCTAAAGAAAATATGAAACCCTCTATGGAAATATTAACTTCAATCAAACACCAGATGCCGAAAGAGATGTTCAATAGGCAGTTGAGTGGTGTGATTCGAGGTTTGATTCACCGAGGAGGAGCACCAACACCGAGTGGCTTCGACAGAAAGCTTATGATATCATTATGGGTTCACAGATGGTCAGGGTTTTTTTTAATTAGATTGGGAAACTTTTATTAGTTCATTTTAACACTGATAAAGGTAGGTATTTATTAGCACAAAAATTATAGCATTGATAAATGTTTTTTTTCTTAGTGCTCTTTTTAGCACCGATAATGTCCCATCTTTATCAGTGTGAAAAAATGATGATAAAGATGATTTTATCAATGCTTATTACTTAAGTGTTGATAAAGGATTTATAATTATAATTATAAATAAAAAATTATAAATATTTATATATACATAATAAATATATATAAATATAAATATAGTAAATCTATTCCTTTTAAAATATATTTATTATAATTTTATAATTATTTATTTATAATTATAGAAATATTTTTCAAAAATAATATTTATATCATTATATATATTTATATAATTATACACATATATTTAATAAATATATATAAATATTGTTAATATATTCATTATTTAAATAAATTCATTATAAATTTAATAATTCTTTAAATATAAATAATTATTTATTTATAATTATATAAATACTTTTAAAGAAGATATTTTTTATTTATAATTATAAATATATAATTGACTAAATATATATAGTAAATGTACATTTATAAATATTTTTTTACAATTACTTTTTTAACATTATTAATCAATATATAATTCTAAGTGCATGTATATATGTTAAAAATGATTTAAATTGAATAAATTAAGAATAAGTACACTTTAATAATATTGAAAAAATAGATAAGTTTTATGTGTGTGCATTGTATACAAAAATGCATTAATTATGTATATGTGAAATCAATATAACAAATATTTGATCTTTATGTGTTAAATTGAAAAATAAAATGACATTCAATTATATGTTGAGTACTATGTCCCTCCAGGGGTGTAGCCTAGTTGTTACAACATTGAGGGGTCTCGTGGGAGGTCTTAGGATCGAGTCTCCCTCAGTACTTATAGGTGCAATAGTTTCTTTGTAATTCCCCTCCCTAAACTGTTGTAATATGTCGAGTACCATGCAATCAATTAATATTTTTAATTCATTTTTATTTTTAATTATAAACCATTATTCAATAAATATATGATTATTTAATTTAATGCATATAAATATTTTGTAAAATATAAATCTTATTTATATACATTAATATATATCTATTTATTCAATATATAAAATTTAAGAACATTAATTATAATAATTATATAATTAATAAAATGTTTAATATTTAATAATATATAATCAAGTTATTCATTTTTATCAATAATTACTTAATTAATAAAATATGTATTTTTTTAATAATCATATTTTTTATTTTATATTTATTTGATTATTTCATTTTATTTGTTCACACATTTATGAGTGTTAAAAAAGTGATGATGAAAGAAATATTTATCAGCACTAAAAATAAAGCACTGATAAAGGGTACCCTTTATCAGTGCTAAAAATAAAGCACTAATAAGGATACCCTTTATCAGTGCTAAAAATAAAAAGCTGATAAAGGTTTCCTTTATCAGTGCTATAAAAAATCACTGATAAAAGTTTAAATTTAGTAGAGCTATCCTTAGCACTGATAAATATTCCATTTATCACTGTTTTTTTCTAGCACTGATAAATACCAGTGCTGTTAAATGAAAGTTTTGTAGTAGTGAGAGCATACAACATATATTACCCCATCAAAGGAAGGAAGAATAAGATAGGTATATATGTGAGAGATACATATTCATAATTTAGAAGCATTACATAACTCTAAATAGTGTTATATAAAGTGAATTATATATATAATGGTCATAACCAAAATAAAATGGTGGTTTAGAGAGATCCCTTACACCCATAATCAATACATTTCCAGATATCAAGATATCCATTCCATTTAAAACCCTCATTTAAAATACTTAGAAAAATGGGAAATAGTTTTTTTTTCATTTAATAAAACATAGAATATTATAATGGAAGATAAACATCAAGTAACATTTATTATGGTGGGAAAACCATTGTTTCTTTATACATTAAAATAGAACATTAATTTTATCTTTAGTAAAGAAAGTCAAAATGTTCCGTATAAAATGTGTAAAAAGATTAATTTTTAAAACATTTAAAATAAATTAATAAAACATAAAATTTCATTTATAATTTATTTATTTTAATATACATCATCAATAAAATAATTTTATGAATATGGATATGGAAGAGAAATATTTAGACAGTAAATCTTTAAAACATTTAAAATAAGGTTTTTAAAGTAAAGTGCCCCTTACGTAAAACATTAAAATGATTCGTTTTTAAAAAAACTGGAATGAAAGTAAAATATGGTAAAAAATAACATTTATCATCAATTTAATCATAAATAAATTTTTTCTTGAAACATTAAAAGGACATAGATCTGGACATGGAAGTAAAAAAGTTAGAAACTTTTAAAGGTTTTTTAAAAAGAAAGACCCTTACCTCAAGCTTGAATAATCACATGCATTATTTATCTTCGTGAATAACAAAATTATGTTAATTATTTAATTTATTAAGAACATTTTTCAATTTTATTATCCCTTTTATTTTATTCATTATCATGTTATATTCAATTACTTAATCATTTAAGTTCACGTCAGATGTTTTGATGATATTCATGTCATAAGTCCAAAATGGCTTTGGTAGGTTGACTATGGTCAAAGAGGTAATTATTTCATCATATCAAAAATAAAAATCATGAGATAATTATCATTTTTATATATAAATTATACTTTTTAAAACCTTAAATGAAACATGGTTATGGAAAATGAACCACATTACAATCATGGAGATGGTAGGCCGTACTTACACATGATTGACAATTCCATTTTTCAATGATTATGATGGAAATAAAATAAGTGTTATTTATATTTCTATAATAACAATTATATAATAAATATAATATTATTTATTTTAATACACTTATATATACCATCCACATGATTCAATAATGAAAAACAAATCACAGTGCTTTATAGAGGTGGCAATCCACATGCATGCATGAACGATGATATCATCTTTCAATGAATGGAAAGGTAAGAAAATATCTGATATATAAATTTTAAATATTTATAAATTTATAATTAATATATTATATATACATTAAATCCCTAATTATAAACAATTGTGAGAGGAAATTATGGAAAAAAAATTAAATCGGTTCACGAGGCGGTAGTCCGCCGTACACACGAATGATGGTTTCTTTTCCCATTTTATGGATGGGGATATAGATGTATGTTATGAAATTAACATAATAAAATATTAGTATATGAGATATAATTATTTTATTATATAATTAAGGTGTAATAATATTTGAATAAGGTGGAAGAAGAAATAGATGAAAATTATCAGTTAATAAAGATACCTCTTATTCAGACTACCTCTTTAGGTTTACACCAAAAGCCATCAGAGGAGAGTTTTATAATAAAAAATAACTATATGAAATTTAAAGGGAAGTAAGTAAGGTATTTTAGAAGATAATAAATGAGATGAATGAATTTTTATGTGTGAAGAAAATATGATAGGAGGTTACCTTTTATAAGTAAAGGAAGTGTCACTTTTGGAATTTCTTAAAATATTAAATCAATATAAATTAATTTTAAGAGAAGAAGGCTAAAAAATCATGTAATTCAAGGATGATCATGGGTTTAAATAATATCATCATATAAAATTTTGGTTATTCATGTTATATTTTTACCTTTATCTCTTTGTTCTAACACGAGTTAACATTTTCTAACAATTACCGTGATACCAAAGCTTTTAATCTTTAGGGGTCAGTATAGTTACTATAAAAGGAAAATTTGACAATAAATGGTATATGGTTGATATTTTAAATAATATAAAAATAAATTGGATCAATATATAATTTTTATGAATTTTTAATATTTTAAAAAAAATTTATTTATTTTAAAATATCATTAATGTCATTTTTGAACTATTAATTTAATTTGAATTTGAAAACAACACGAACAAAATGGAATTAAAATTAATCCTTTAAAAAATAAATGAAATGTAATATTTATATAAAAAATACATGTTGAACAATAATTTGTTCAATTTACATTACTTTTAACATTTTTAAAATCAATTGTTTTATTATTCTATTAAGAGAATAAATACTGTGCGAGCGTTACATAAGAATTTAAGGTAATTATTTATTTACTAAAAAATTAAAAATAAATTAACATGTTAAAAATATAATTTATAATTAAAATTAATATTTATAAATGAAAATATATATTTTTTATCTCTATCACAAAATATTATATTTATTAAAATCAAGAAAGTGACATATTTGTCTTTATCTTTACTTAAATATTATAAAGGTCAAAATAAAAGAAATATGACACCAAGTTTCCATATATTAGATAATTTGATGAAAATTTCAAAAATCCATTCATTAAATAGGATAAAGGAAAGTGATAAGGTAAATTTTCTTCTTTCTCATATTAATTTTAATTATAATTACTCAATTTTCCCTTATTATGCTGATAAATTTTTACTGCAATTACTATTCAAAATGAATAAAAATAAAAGGGACCTATTAAAAAAAATTTATCTCTTGATTCCAAATATTTAAATCTTTTTTCAAGATTCAATTCATTTAAGTATTAAAATTTAATTTAAAATTAGACCCATAAAAAGGGACGAAAAGTAGTTTTTTCAGAAAAAATGACTTTTTAAGCATAAAAATGTTTATACCAATTTAAAGTATAAAATTAATTCCAAAAAACATAATTATATTATATTTAAAAAACATTAACTAATCCAATTTTAAAATAATTACAAAAATTGAATTTGAATTTGTAAATACTTGAAAAGAAAATACAATTTGTAAAAAATAGTATTTTTCACTATTAATTGAAAAATAAAACTTTTGAGAAAAAGTTAAAAATTTAATCATAAAATAATTCTGAATTATGATTTCAAAAATTATATCCTATATATAAAATTAATTGTAATGTTTTATCATGAAAATCAATAAAATACATTTCTGAAGAAAACATATTTTTGAAGCATAAAATGTCTTTACTAAACATTGAATGATTATTTACTAAGCATTTATCAATAAATTTATATTATTTATGACCTATATATATATTTTATAAATAATTAAACCCTATTAATACCTACAAATTTAATGTCTAGGTTATAGAGATCATATTTAAATAATAATATTTCATTATTCATTTAAGATAGGTGTTTCGTGTCGTATACACTATATAACATATATTTTTTAAGACTTTGGGTATTTCTATTAATCCATGTGAATTTTTTTAGACATGGAATGGTAAAAGAATATCTATAAGTAATAAAAAATTAAATAAAATTGTTATTCCATTTTGAAAATCATGAAATCCAATAGAAAATTTTAATTTTATATAATTAACCTTGAGCTCAAAATAACCATTTACTTACTAAAGAAATACCCTTAAATTACCAAATATGTTCTTAAAATATATCATAATTAATATTATGGAAAAATAATAATCATGAGGTTTTCATGTAAAACACGATTACCTATTAAAAAAGTTTCTTGAAAAACCTTCTTTTCGCCCTTAAAAGGGGTATACAATTCCATTTAAACACAATCTCACTAGCTTACCTTAAGAGATAAAAATACTTTCATGAAAACTCATTTTAATGAATATAAAATTAATATATATAACTTGGAAAATTATCTTTATATAATTAATATAAGAAATCTTATAAATAGAATAACCTACTCAGTTAGTTCCAATATAACTCATAGAAGAACAAAATCATTACCCAATGCATTGGAGAGATATATCAAGAAAAAATATCATTTTAAACAATTTTTTTGGACCATAAAATAAATAAAATAGATAATATACATAATTTACATCATTAAATATCATAAAATATTCTGTTTAAGGCATATATAGAAGTACTTTCATGCTTCATGTAAAAATAAGAATAAAAAATCCTTTTTCTTAGAAAACTCTTAAATAGAAAAATTCATAGAACAAGAAATAAGATATTATTTAAAAAAATATAAGGTAATATTATTAAATAATAGTGGTTATAAATATGATAATATGTTGTTATCTATTAAACTTTATAAAACATTCTTTTTATACTTTTGTAAAAAGAGTCAAAAGTGATCCATATGGAAAACATTTGAAAAGATTAATTTTTAAACCACAATAAGGAAATTAAATGAAAATTTTAAAATAAATTTTAGAAACCCTTTTTGTTTAATAATAATATTCTTATTTGTTTAATAAACTTAGATATGGAGTAAAATTAGAGTAAAATAAAACATTAAAACATTTCAAACAAGCTTTTAAATAAAATCCCTTTCCTCAAGTCCAACTCGCAACATGGATATATTAAATCCCATATAATAGACTGAAAATAATTATTTACATGATTAATAATATTTTTAAGTCTTATTTTATTCTTATTATACCTTTTATTTCATTTATTACCATGTATTATATAGTTACAAAATCAGTTAATTTCATGGAGGTTGTTTTAAAGACAATCGATTCATAATTGCAAACAACAAAAGTAAGTTGACCATGGTGAAAGGGGTAATTATTAAATTATCTACATAATATTAATCATGAAATAATTACCATGTCTATACATTAAATTAAATTTTATAATCATACATTAATAGTGGATATGAAAAATTGATCCCATCACTTTTTTGGAGGTGGTAGTCCACACGTACACATTAGTGACATTATCGTTTTCCAAAAGATACAAGTGTAAAAAGGTAAGTAATATGTTATCATTAAAAAATAATAATTTATTCATTAATATCATATATATTCATTAAATCTTTCATAATAAGCATCCTTGTGAGGCGGTGATGAAAAAAAAACACATTGCTTCGTGGAGGTGGTAGTCTACACACATACACGAGGAATGTTTTCATTTCCCATAGGATGAAAAAAGATATGAAAAAAGGGTTTTAACATAAAAATTTTAAAATTTAATTATATATAAGATATTTATTATGTCATATAAGTATTTTTTTTTGATTTTTGGAATTAGGTGGAGTAGGAATCAAACATGAAAGGACTCTGTTAAAAGTTATACCTATTCTATGGAAAACCTCCTTTAGATTACGCCTTAAGCCTTCTAGGTTGGTATTTTAGGAAAAAAATAATCCTATAAGTATTTTAGAGAAATTTTCATAAGGTATTTGGATAGGTATTGGTTGACATAAATGACTTACAGAGTTTTAGGAAGAGAAGACATGTGGTTCCCTTTTATAAGTGAGGGGGTGACACTTATAAATTTTCTTAAATTCTAAATATTTTAAATGTATTCCTCAATGGAAATTGCCATACATTAAATAAAAAGTTTAATATAAGGTTATAAGGGTCTAAATAATATAATTAACTAATAATTAATATAAAACTTTGTGACCTTATCACTTTTTTTAATCTTAATTAACATTTTTTACCTTCCTTGCATGGTAACTAATTTTTGTCATGGTAACTATTCATTATAACCAAAAAATAAATTTAACTCATTAACAAATTTTAAAATCACAATTCAAAATATTAAATCAAAATCTAAATATTTAATCTGTTGAAGTGTAATAAATTAATTTTAATATAAGTTTGAAAATCCCAATATAAAATGGGGTTTTTAAAATACGTTTTTAAGACTAAAAATGAATTTACACAAAAATAAAGAATAATAATATTTATTATGTAATTATTATGATTATTTTTAATCAAATAGTACAATTATAATTTAAAAACAATCCATGAAATAATTGGATTTTGTAAATACTAGAAATTAAATGACAATTTTAATAAAAATTCGTATTTTTCACCATTCACTAAAAAATCAACATTTTAAAAAAAATATTGAAAATTAACCCTAATATATATTTTATATAAAGACATAAAAAATAAAGTTCATTTTATAAAATTAAATTTATAAAATCTATACATTTAAATTTTTAATAAAACCATAAAATATAGGGAAAACACTTAGTTAGAATAAAACTATTTTTTTCGATTTAAAAAATCATATAAAATTACTATGATGAATATGCATCCATAAAATCTAAGAATTAATATTAAAAAGAAATTATTATTTTTATTAATATAATTACTAGGTCTATCATAAGTTTATTATAATATAGAAATTCATAATAATGGTAGAAAAGTAACATAACTATGAAACATTAAAACCCTATACATGAATTTTTTATAATAAAACATCAATTCCAGTTGAACTAATTGTTATGATGCAAAAAAATATAAAATATGAAGTATTAAATAGACATTGAACACCTTTATTTTAATAAATAAATAAATAAATAAATTTAACTCAAGAACATAAAAAATAAAAAATTCACTAGAGATTTTACAACATTAGAATAAAAAAAAGAGTATAGAAAACTAAATAAAATTTATATAAAAAATTATTTATTTGGACAAATATTCATAAAAAAAACCAAATAAAATTACTATTTTTTAAAAAATAAATCATATGATAGATTAAGATAGGTGAAAATACAATTAAATCTGGACCTGTACCGGGCCCAAGCCCCCCGACTCTAAGTTGACTATCAAAAGTGAGTGAAAAAAAACATTTTAAAGGAAAATATATTAATATAATTTTTTTCCACCAGTGTACCAGATCTAAGATTCCATTATTCTTTATGGAATATGTAAAGTAAAATGTTCTTATTTCTATAAAACTGAATTAGTGTGATTATTTTTTTTCTTAGATGCATTATCTATGAGGATGGGGTTTTTGGCCACACCATGCATAGACTCTTGGGTTTAGGAAAAATCCATTTGAGCCAAACCAAACCACACACCAAATCAAACCAATATGAAATAGTTATTTTTTCTTGTGGGTTGGTTTTTGATGTATATTGAATAGACCTATGTGTTTTTTAATTCAGTTCATATGCCAAACCAAATCATTTATATTAAACTAAAGTAATGGGGTTTTTGTAAAAAATTTACTATTTTAATCCCAATATATCATTTTCCCTAATTAAAATGACAAACATTAAATTATAGACTATTTCATAAAAAAATATATATATATATATTTAAAAGTAAGAAAATTTTAGTTGATATATGAAATATTTCTATTTTGAGTCATTGAAAAGTAATATCATGTATTTCTATAATTAATATTCAAGATTAAATGTTTCTTATTCCAAGATAATGTTTAGTCACTTGGTCTAATTTTAATTTGGAATGAATGGTCATATTTTTTAAATCAAATTTTCTTACATCATGTCACATAATTTTATTCTCTATCAAAATTATTTTATTGTATTTTCACTCATAGGACTTTAAGGTGTGACTTCATTAATCATGATGGATATGATTTTATAAAATCCTAAAATTTAGAAATAAAATATGACCATTATGTGTAAAATGATATAAAAATTACAAAAGTACCATCATTTTAAATTATCTTGGAATCGAGCTTGAAATTAATATACTTTTAAAATTTAGATAAAATGGTCCTTAATGTTATTAATGTTCATTGTGAAAGGAAAATTTGAAAAAAAATTTAAAAAAATAAAAAATAAAAATTTTGTAATAAAAAATACACAATTGGTTTTTGAAGAGAATTATCAGTCTTATAACCACTATTTAATATGGATATATTTCTTAAAATATGAAAAGAAAAATTTCTATATAAGAACGCATATCTTTCTTGATATAATAAACCAGGTCATCATGTAAAGGTCATATTTATTTTAAAAAAAATATATGTTTTGTTATCCAAATGAACTTGTAAGCCTATGTGAATTGGGAATGTAATTATCCACCTATTTTAATTATAAGAATACCGAAAATTTCGAAAAATAAATCTATTAGATGATATATATCACCAAAATTACCCCTATGAACCCTCATGAGTACCTACTATCATATGTATACTACTTGTGTATATATATATATTATTTTCTATTCAATATATGTGGAGTAATAATCTTTACATAACTAATAGATAACCTTAGTGGTCTTTCATATGTAGTTAATACTTTTGAGAACTTATAATTCTTTCCACAATTATAATAAAATTTAAAAAATAACAATTATTTTTTGGGAATGGAAATCAAATATTATAGGTTATAAATTAGGATTCATTAATACATTTAGCCCAATATTATTACTCATTTTAATTTCAACATCCTAACATTGATACCGATCTCAATTCTTGAGTATAAGCACCTCATAACCTCCATCGTGTTCCCCCAAATCACTGGATGCCACTAACAAACTAAAAGGGTAAAATATACACTAATGTGGAATGATTTTTCCTCAATACAAATCCAAATTTCATTTTATAGGGTTTTTATAAAATCCAGCATGAGGTATCTACATTTTTGATAAATCCAACACCTATTATACAAACAAATATATTCTTCTAATTATTCTCAGAAAACAAGAAATATATTTTTTCTATTAGTTATTCTTAGGGGTACTTATACACCTCATTATAGAAATAAAAAATTAATTCCATACATGATTTCATACAATTCATGTTTTGAAATGTAATAACCACACCCAATTATAAAATAATATGAACTAAAATAAAATAAAATAATATCCAATTCAAAATTCTATGTTACCCTCTACTAGAAATGTAATGACTATCTATACAAGGCTCTATGACAACAAACTTTTTATAATTTTACTTCAAAAATTATACACATTTACATGTTCACCTTGTATACATGTAGGGTGAGGGAATATCCTTTTACTCAATAGGATCTCTGTGAAGGACTTTAAAGACTTTCCATGCCTGTGAAAAATGTGTGAACTTGTGTATGTGATATAATAATTCATGAACCCATTAGTAAATAATTTAAAAAATAAATAAGAATAAATAATTAAAAATAACTCATACCCTAGGATGAAATAAATAACTATTATTTATATATAAAAATCATAAATAAATAATTTTCCTTGGTTAACTCACAAAAATATATAGAACCTAACCCGATTCATCCAAAAAAATACGTTTCTAAAAACCCAACACGAAGGAACAAATTCTCAATAATGTTTTTATAAACAATTAAATATTCATGAGGAAAGTTTGACGACTACTGTGATTTAGTTATATAGTCTAAAAAATCATTATATATTTTTTTAGTTTGAGACTGATTTTATTATACTCACCAACTTTTTTAAGTTAGATATGACTTTGCACTGGCCTGTGATTTATCTCATTTGTAATTGAAAAATACTCCTTGATAATGGAGTGTAAATTCAATACACTTGAAGTGGAGGAAAAAATATGAATATATCTTGGTATAAACATGTATTTTAATGGGACATCTTTTTATTTTATCTAATCTCAACTCCCTTCCCCCTGATTTCATTGTCGTTTTTTTCTACGACTCCCTTAGGCAACACTATTTTAGACCTTCATGAAATTTTGTCCATTTGATAATAAATATTTAATTTTAGAGTATACAAAAATGACACCACTATCTTATTTATTGAGCTAAAATATTTAAGTAGTCATTCCATATCCCAAAACCCTCTATCTTCTATTTGGATCCACCACACCTATGAAGTCAAGCCGAGCCACTCTTACTTTCTTTCTCACCCAAACCAATAATAACCCACACCATAAACATTTCCCAAGGATTGTAAAGGAACTAATTATTGTAAGATCCTATATTTTCTTAAGTAAATTTTTTGTTTATGTTTTGGTTTAATTCCATTATTTTGTCTAAATAAGTGTTCACCAAGTTCATGAGGAGAATCGGGAGTGTTTCGGGGGTTCACGACATGAAAGAGAATGGAAAATGAGCTTTTTGGGAATGATTTTCGGTTATTTTAAACCATATGAGAGAAATTAAAATCCATGAGGCTTGATGTATTGGAAATCCTCATGGTTGGCGCATGACTAGTCAAACCGTGTAGAGCTTCTTAGGTAACTGTGCGACCCAATCTTCCTTAGATAATGGCTTGCGTACGGTTTGAAAAACCGTACGGGTTAATTGTGCGCCACTTAAAATTTGAGAAATTTACAATTTTTCCATTCTGATATTTTATGTATCCCATAATATTTTCTTTCATTTATTCTACCTCCATCCCTATTGATGCCCCAAAAACCTCAAGAGCTCCCAAGGATCAATCTCTCAAATCTCTAAGCTGTTTGGAGTGCTTTTGGTTGCGGATCAAAGCTCCAAGTAAGTCTATCACATACCTTACTTATCTTTTATGAATTAGGGTTTGTAGTTTTCACATCTCTTTATGAAGCTATAAACACTCTTTTTCTGGTGGAACCTAGTTTAGAACTTCAAGGGGGGTTTGGACTGGGATCTATGGCTACGTTTAAGAGTGTGTTCATCATCATATTCGAGGTAGGTGGTCTACAAGATATGTAAAAAACTAGGTATTTATAGAATTATACGTTTTCATTTCTATTAATATTTATGAATATTATATTATTTTTACAATAAAATGGTTTATTTTTTTGATAGCATACTTAACATGAAACATCATCTTTCTTTAAAATCTTACGTTGCACACAACTTTGAGTTATATCGAAAAATAATATAATAATAATATTATTTTAAATAGTAGTTAACGCCTAGATATTGTATTAAAATGAATGAATATAACTAACTATAATATTATTGTACATGTTTTTTAAATGTCTTTATATTTATCTGATAAATTTTAGAGGCTTGAAATAAGAACGAATCTGATTTTAAACTTGAGATACTCTAATATTCTTTAAAAGGTTGTTTTACTGCCTTTTGACGGCGAACCATTTTTAAATATAGTTTTTGTAACTTTTATATGTTACATTTGAAAAAATAAACTTCTTCTCTAAAAGAGGGAAATCAAAATTTAATTTGGGTAAATTTTTGGTATTTTTTTGATAAAGATCATTTTTAATGAATATTGAAAAATATTGAATTTTAAGTCAAAACTGTCTTTTCATATAATTTATTTATATCTTTAGATTATCTTTTTAGTTGGTTTTAAAGTTTAATTAGATTATGGTTATATAATTTAATCCAATTTTGGTCATTGGAATTAATTTAACTTTAAATTAGACATAAACACATGTCAATCTTTTGATAGTTACTACTTCTTAAAAACACACTTTTGGTTTTGAAAACTAGAATTAATTTTAAATTAATTTATGTGATTTATGTGTTTTGAATTTGAAAAAAATGGATTCCATATTTAGAATTAGGAGGTCCAAATTGTGTAAATATGCACCTTTTAGTTTTAGACATTATGAATAGCAACTTCAGTAAAAATTTTATTTACCACGATTAAGGGGTAAATCTTGTAAACAAGGGTAAAAAAATTATTATAATAATATTAAAATACCTCAACACATGTAAAAACCCTATTTGATGAGATATTTATAACCATTGGCATACATGGGTCTATTTTAGTACCCCATGGAACCACTTGTGTGTGAAAATGACATTTAATTACTTTTAATTTAAAGTTAAGGAAAATATAACATAAACATATATATTTTACTAATTTTTTTTATATGGGGTTATATAAGTGATATCTTAAACTATAAATAGTAATTAGAAATATATAATTATTTCCTAAATCACGGAAGTTTATTTATAATTTTTATACAGCAAATAAATAAATTTATTTATGACACAATGATGATGTAATGATTACCTTATTAATGAATTTTTTAAATAAATGTGATTATAAAAATTAAAATAAATTTATTTTGAAAGTTTTTTTACATACAAGAATTTTAAGGAAAATTATGACTTTTTATATTTTAATAAATTAAGTTTTTCTAAATAATCAATTTGTTATGAATTTTTTAAAAGTCGTGATATGAATAGTATATAAATTGACATAAATGAGTTTTTAAAACAAATACTATTTATTAAATGATATAATAGTCATAAAAATATAATATTCATCAAAATGCCTTATATAAGGTTTAAAATGTCATTAATTAACCACTTTATATTCTATTGTCATTTCACAATATCTATATTAACTATATATTATGAATATACAAGAAGACATGGTAAGAGTCAAATAAGTTAACTAAGGGTTAAAGCTAAATGATAAGGTTAAATTTGAAAACAAAACCTGTCTAAAAACTATTTTTTGAGATGATTTAGAACAATAATCATATTATATTTTAGTTAAATGATTTTTTACCATTTTAAAATCAAAATTCAGTTTATAATAAAATAATCTTTCAAACTTTCCTAAAGTGCCCCTCCTCTCTCTTATAAAAGGGAATCACCCCAACCCATTTAATCACACCTCTAGATTCCCCTTGGATCATCCGACCTTTTACCAAATTATTTTCCAACATCCCTATATTCCTACTAGAAGCCTTACCTTGGGAATAATCCAATTGAAGAAGACCTTTTAGCTTAAATCAAAAGGAGTTACCCGATTTGAGGTATTGTCTTTTCTCAAGATTCTTTCTTTTATTTTCCTTATCAAACCCCCTAAAACCTCTTTATTCTATTATTTTATAACAAAAATAGTATCTTAAATAAACTAGGATGTTTTTAGGATAATTATTCAAACTAATCTTTCACACACCTTCATCTAATGGTTTTGAACGTACTATTTTTGTGTACGGTGAACTACTGCCTCACGAAATGATGATTGTTCAATTATATTCTACCACCTCTCATGGAGGACATTATGATTAAACTATATTTATATATGATATATGATATATTTATATTATCTCTATTCTTCTATTTTTATTTAAATCACACTTTTATGCTTTCCATTACGTGTAAATAGGATAATTTCATTTGAGGAAGTGCAAACTACCGCCCCCTCAAAGTGATATGAATCATTCATGCCATACATGGAACGTATAAAATATGGAGTTAGTGAAAATATGTAATCTATAAAAATATGATATTATAATATAATTATAATATTCCTATGTATCATTTAGTTTTCATTCCTTTAAATATGAAAAAGAAATGAAAGTAGTGTTCATGCATACATATATATTAGCATCTCGATTAATGGTGAATTTAATTTCTTATATACAAATGTTATGTACTATTATAAATACATATATATACTATATTTATATTATATTTAAATCATTAATATAATTTTGGAGATAATTGACTTTTGACCACATGGATAATTTGTAATTATAACAAGTTCATTTTTGACTCAAGTACCAAATTTTGACAAAATGATCGATATTAACTAAAATAATTAGGTAATGTTTATAATGTGGTAATAAGTGATATAAAGGATTAATAAAGTTTAATTTTTTTTTGAAACAAGTAGATATTAACTTAATTTTATTATTCAGGAAGAACAAGGAACATACATGACGTGTCAGATTCAAGGTAAGAGACTTCGTCTAAATCTCCTTTCATTGAGGCATATTTTGATTTATACACGACTTTATTTTATATGGTATATAAAACCCTTTGAATTTTCATTTCATTCAAAGGGAATCTTTTTCAATGAATCATTTTACTAAAAGGAAAAAGGAATGTTTCTTTTTAACATATGCGGTGACAATGACCTTTCCGCCATTGTGAGTATTATTTGATATTTGGATTCCGTAACAAGCTATAGTGTTTTTAAAAGGAAAATAAATACTATATACCATGTTTACGTATTTTGGTATTTAAAATGGTTTTGAGAAAGCATTGATTATTTTAATATCTTGAAATGATATATTGTGATTACATTGTGTAAATGTTATCTTTCCATTATTGTTTTTTTATGTGTTATTGTTCTTGGGATTTGTTTATATATACGGGTGGTTCCATGATAAACCTAGGGTGGGTGAGCCTGAGATAGCTCTCCAATGCATTGGGTAACCTAACAGAGGTAAACTTTAATGTTTCTCCTAAGATATTTAGGAAATATACTATGATGGGTATTCTGAACATAACTCCCTATGTAGCTGTGAAAGCTACAATGTAAGTATTTTTTGGATTCAACAATTTACCATTATAATTTCTTTGTCTTATTCATAAATCTTATGATTTCATGAGGTATGTTAAAGAGATTATGCTTTCTGAGTGAAAAGTATTATTTCATTGATTGTATGTATTAACAGAATAATGTTTTCTTTCATTATTTTATAACCCTTATTGAGTTCTTATGCTCATCCCACGTTTTTGAAATGTTTTTCATAGGGTATAATGAAGGTTAAGAGAAAGGAATAATTCAAGAAGATTTATATCAAAAAAATAATTCTTTTTTTATTTAATGAGTCTAATTGTTGTGAAAAAAAGGGTTAGAGTATAATGTGTCTACTTTGTAATATTTGAGATGTAATGTAATAGTTATGGCCTAATTCTCTAAAACTATAAACCTAAAAATATCCTCAATGTATAATTCTTGACTTAACTCAAGATTATGTAATGTTTAATGACGGGGCCTTATAGTTGGTAATAGAGGTCGGTTTAGAAAACTGTCAGAGTTAAGATATTTTTAAATTAATATCCATAAATTTATTTATGGTAATATTGAAATGATATATCATTTGAAGATTACCATGTTGATTCACCTAATATATTTCTATGTTCAGAATGGTTTTCCGTAGAGGCAATATGGCTACTATGATGGGATGGCATCAAGAGGAAAAAAACCTTCCAAATCAAAAACCAGATATGGTTGGATTTAGAACCGAACAAATTGTTACAGTGATGGAACAATTGAATTAGGCTATAAATGGTGGTGGTGTCCATGAATGAGATTAACTAGATCAAACATAGAGGAACATGTCAGTAGTGGAGCAATTTTTGAGGCAACATTCCCTATCATTTAGAGGATCATTTGACCCTATTGTAGCTGAAGGGTGGATTAAATAACTGGAAAATATTTTTGATGTCATGGGGTGTCCAGAATATCAAAAGGTTAGTCTTGCTATTTACCGTTTTTAAGGTGGTTTTCAATGGTTAAAAATATCAGGGATAGTGAGGAGGTTGATTCTTTTTATTGGGATGAATTCAAAGGTATGTTTCTTGAGAAATTCTTTCCTAAGGTGGTTTTACTTAGTAAGGAAAAACAATTCTTGGAATTGAGGAAGGAGGATGAATTAGTGGCTACTTATGAAGAAAAATTCACTTGACTGGAAAGGTTTGATCCAAATTTTATATGGGATATTGATAGTAAAATCAATAATTTTTTACTCAAGATTAAAGAGAAAAGTATTGAAGGTATTGAAATTCTCGAGAGTTTAAAATTTATGAAAAACTTGTACGATGTGAAAAGAAGGTATAAATGTAGTTTGCTGATGATCATGTGTTCTTTGACAAACAACAGAATAAGAGGTTGAGGTGGCCGAAAAAAGAGAAGAACTCTTCAAAAAAGTCTAATGGTAAGAAAATTAAGCTTACAGTTTTTGAAAATTATGGTAAAAAGAACAGCAGGGAATTCCTTTTGAATTCTGGTAAGTGCTATTGATGTGTTAAAATGGGGCATAAGGTTCGAAATTTCACTGAAAAAGATCCGGGTAATAGTAAGAAAAAATTTGATTTACAGTTAGTAAAATATTTTAAGTGTAATGAAATGGAAAATTATGTAAATGAGTGTCTGAAGAAGAACTCAAATGATAGAAGGCATCTAGACTATAAGAAGAAAGGGGTGGTGAAATCCTTTGCAAATACTTCAGTAGATGTTGGGCCATCAAATGAAGTAATATCAGGTACACTTTTTGTTCATTCAGATTATACCAATGTGTAGTTTGATTCAAGTACTACACATTCTTTCATTTCTGAGAAATTTTATAGTAAATTGGGAATTCCATCTCAAGATATGAAACCTGAACTTGTGGTAAAAACACATAGAATAAATTTTGAGACAAAAATAAATAATAAGAAACTTCTTATCCTTGTGTGCATAAAGAATCTAATGAAAAACCTTTTTATTTTTCCTATAGTAGAGTTTGATATTATTTTGGGTATGGATTGAATTTATTTTTATCATGCTAAGATTGACTATAGAACTACAGAGGTTTCTTTTCAGAAAGAATATCAGTTTGTGTATAAGAATTAACCCTTACTTTTCAAAACATACAAAGAAGATGAATAACTAGTAAAATATGGAAATGAATGTTACCTTGAACATATTATTGAAAATAAAGGAACTGTTCAGATTAATGATGTGCCAATGTTAAATGAGTATCTTTATGTTTTTCCTGATGTGTTTCCTGGTATAATACCTAACTGAGAAGTTGAATTTATAGTTGAATTAGTTCTTGATGCTAATCCAATTTCAAAACCCCTTATCAAATGGATCAAATTGAACTTTTAGAGTTAAAGAAGCAATTACAGGAGTTATTAGATAAAGGTTTCATTTGACCTAGCACATCACCATGGGGTCATACTATCTTGTTTGTTAAAAATAAATATTTTTCAATGAGACTTTGCATTGATTATAGATCCTCGAATAATATCACTATTATGAACAAGTATCATTTGCCTCATATCGATGATTTGTCTGATCAACTCCGGGGAGCTCAGTATTTTTCGAAGATTTCCTTGAGGTTGGGGTACCATCAATTGAAAGTAAAGTAAGAAGACATTCCGAAGACCATGTTTTATACTAGATATGGCTATTATGAATTTGTAGTTATGCCTTTTGGGTTAAACAATGAACCTGTTGTATTCATGGATCTTATAAATATATATATATTTTTTATTTCTTGGATAAGTTTGTGGTTGTTTTTATTGATGATATTTTGGTATATTATAAAAGTAAAGATGAGTATAAAACACATTTAAGGGTTGTCTTAAAATCCTTAAGAGAAAATAAATTGTGTGGGAAATTCATAAAGTGTGAGTTTTGATTACAACAAATTTCATTCCTTGGTCACATTGTTTCTAAAGATGGTATAACTATTGATCCTACTAAAATAAAAGTTGTTAAAGAATGGAAAAGACCCACAAATAAAACCAAGATTCATAGTTTTATTGGTTTAGTAGGTTATTACCATAGGGTTTTTGAATTTTTTCACGGTTATCTATCCCACTGAATAAGTTAACTCGAAAAGGTGTTAAGTTCATCTGGAAAAAAGAATGTGATGAATGTTTTCATGAATTGAAAAGAATATTGGTGAGTGCACTAGTTTTGGTACTACCTTCCAGAAATGATGAATTTGTTATATATAGTGATGCTTTGTTGAAAGGAATTGGATGTGTCCTTATGTATAATGATCAGGTAATTACTCATGCTTCATCTCAATTGAAACCTCATGAGTTAAATTACCCTACACAAGATTTGGAATTAGCTTCTGTTGTTTGTCATTAAAAATTTGGAGGCATCATTTGTATGGAATAAAGTGTAAAATATATACTGATCATAAAAGCTTGAAGTATATATTCAATCAGAAGTAATTAAACATGATATAAAGGATATAGATAGAATTAATTAAGGATTATGATTGCACGATCCATTACCATCCAAGAAATGAAAACAAAGTAGATAATTATTTGATTCGAAAGAATAATTCTACCTTAACCATGATACGTATGTAATGAGATACTTTGGTTATTGATTTGATAAATTTTGGATTGGAAGTTGTAAGTACAAGGAATTAATCTATTTTGTTTCAGGTGGTAGTGAATTCATCTCTAACAGACAGAATAAAGAAAGCATAGAAAGAAGATAGTGAGTTTCAGAAAAAGGTTGATTTGGTTTAGAAGGGTAAGTTACCTAAATTTGACATTGATAAAGACTTTGTTTTGAGGTTTGAAAAAGAGATTATGTGTTCCTTGTGATTCCCAGTTGAATAAATATTTATTATGTGAAGATCATAGTTCTCCATTTTCAGTTCATCCTCGCAGTACTAAGATGTACAGAGATCTTCAGGAGTATTCCTGGTGGGGTGGAATGAAAAGAGATATTTCTGCCTTTACTGGGAAGTGTTTAATTTTTCAACATGTTAAAGAAGAATGAAAGTTAGCAAAATGGATGCTTCATCCTTTTCCAGTTCCAGAGTGGAAATGGGAAAATGTATCCATGGATTTTGTAGTCGGATTACCAAAGACTTCTCGAGGCAACAATGCAATCTGGGTTATTATTGATCGATTGACTAAATCTACTCATTTTCTTCATTTTTGAGATACTTTGTATCTAGATAAACTTTCTTTATTTTATATTAAATAGATAGTCAGGTTACATGGAGTTCGCCTCTCCATTGTATCTTATCGGGATCCTAGGTTCACTTCTAACTTTTGGAAGGGACTTCAAAAGTCACTGGGAACTAAATTAAATTTTCATATAGCTTTTCATCCTCAATCAGATGGGCAATCATAATGAACAATTCAAACCTTAGAAGATATGCTATATGCTTATTTAATGGATTATCAGGGAATTTGGGACCAACATCTTTCTTTGGTTGAGTTTTCTTCTAATAACTATTTTCATTACAGTATATAGATGGAACCATTTGAAACATTATATGGAAAGCAGTGTCAAACTACATATTTTTGGGATGAAGTAGGTGATAAGAAATTGATGGGACCATAATTGATAGAAGAGATGGTAGACAAAGTTTAGTTGATTCAGAAGCACATGAGAAAATCTCAGAGTAGACAGAAAATTTATGTGGATAATTGGAGGAAGGATATTTCTTTTGAGGTAGGTGATCATGTCTTTCTCAAAGTTTCTCCATGGAAAGGTGTGATGTGCTTTTGTAAAAAGGGAAAGTTGAGTCTGAGGTTCATTGGAACATATGAAATCCTAGAGAAAGTTGGATCAGTTGCCTACAGAGTGGCTTTACCTCCATGTTTATCCTTGGTACACAATTTTTTTCAAGTTTCAAGGTTGATAAAGTATATTCCGGATCCATATCATGTTTTTAGTCAAGAGGTAGTTCGGTTGGAAGATAATCTCTCATATGAGGAACAACCAGTCCAGATTTTTGACCGAAGAGAGAAAGTGTTGCGGAATAAGGTAATTAATCAGGTAAAGGTTTTGTCTAAAAACCACATAGTCGAAGAGGCAACATGGTAAGATTAAAGTTCAATGAGATATAAATACCCCCATTTATTTGATAAGTGAATAGAATTGTGAGGATGCAATTCCCAAAAGGGGGGAAGGATGTAACAACCCAAGTATTTATAGAATAATACCTTTTAATTTCTATTAATATTTATGAATAAGATATATTTTTTACATTAAAATGGATTCTTTGTCTGATAGAATACTCAACATACAACATCAAGTTTCTTTGAAATCTTATGTTGCTCACAACTTTGAGTTATATCGAAAAATAATATAATAATAATATTATTTTAAATGGTAGTTAATGCATAACCTTTTTATTGGATGGAATGAATTGAACTAACTAAAATATTATTATACATTTTTTTAAATTTATTTACATTTATTTGATAAATTATAGAGGCTTAAAATAAGAACGAATCTGATTTTAAGCATGAAATACTCTAATATTCTTTAAAAGGCCGTTTTACCGCCTTTTGATTGATTTTTTTAAATCTTATTTTTTGTAACTTTTATATGTTACATTTAAAAAAATAAACTTATTATTTATAATAAGGACATAAAAATTTACTTTGGTTAATTATTTGTTATTTTTCGGATAAATTTCATTTTTAATGAATAGTGAAAAATACTGCATTTTAAGTCAAAACTGTCTTTTCATATAATTTATTTATATGGTCATATTATATTTTTAATTGATTTTAAAGTGTAATTAGATTACGTTTTTATCATTTAATTCAATTTTGATCATTGGAAGTAATTTAACTTTGAAATTTTACCCAAACACATGTCAATCTTTTGATAGTTATTACTTCTTAAAAACATGCTTTTGGTTTTGACAATGGGAATTAATTTTAAATTAATTTATAAAATTTCTGTGTTTTGAATTTTTAAAAATGGATTCCATATTTGGACTCATTAGGTAAAAATTTGATAAATAGGTGCCTTTTATTTTTATACATTATGATTTGTAACTTCAGTAAATATTTTATTTACTGTGGCTAAATGGTAGGTCTAGTAAATAAGTGTAAAAAATAATATTAAAATAATATTAAAATAGACTAAAACATGTCATAAACCTATTGGATGATCTATTTACGACCATGTACATCCTTGGGCTGATTTTAAGACCCCATGGAGCCACTTGTGTGTGAACATGACATTTAATTACTTTTAATTTAAAGTTAAGGAAAATACAACATAACCATATATCTTTTACTAAATAATTTTTTATATGGGGTTATATAATTGATCTATTTGACTATAAATATTAATTATTAATATAAAAAGATTTAATACATTATGGTATTTTATTTATAATTTTTAGGAATCAAATAAATAAATTTAGTTGTGACACAATGATGATGTAGTGATTACCTTATTAATAAATGTTTTAAATAAATGTCATTATAAAAATTAAAATAAATATATTCTGAAACTTTTTATTCCATAAAATAATTTTTGGGATAATTATGAATTGTTTTATTTGAATTAATGAATGTTTTTTTTGAAATAATCAAGTTGTTATGTATTTTTTAAAAGTCATGATATGAATAGTATATAAATTGATATAAATGAGTTTTTAAAACAAATACTATTTTATTAAATTATATAATAGTCCTAAAAATCTAAGATTAAACCAAATGACTTACATAAGGTTTAAAATGTCATTAAAGAACCACCTGATGTTCTATTGGAATTTTTAGTAACTATATTAACCATATATTATGAATATACAGAAAGACATGGTAAGAGTCAAATAAGTTAACTAAGGGTTAAAACTAAATGATATGGTTAAATTTGAACTCAAAACTTGTATAAAAAGTATTTTTTGAGAGTATTTATAACAATAATCATATCATATTTTAATTAAATTAGTTTTTGACCTTTTGAAAATAAAAATTCAGTTTATAATAAAATAATCTTTCAAACTTTCCTAAAGTGCCCCTCCCCCTCTTATAAAAGGGCATCACCCCAAACCATTTAATCACACCTCTAAATCTACATTAGATCATCAAAAGCTGTCCAAATAAGCTCCAAACATCTATCTATTACTACTATAATAATTACGTTGGGCATAAGGCAATTCAAAAAGGCCTTTTAGCTTAAATCAAAATGAGTTACTGGATTTGAGGTAATGTCTTCTCTCAAACTTCTTCCATTTATTTTCCTTATCCAACCCCATAAACTCTATTTATTCCATTATTTTATAAACAAACAAGTATATTAAATATAATAGTATGTTTCTATGATAATTATTCAAACTAAACTTCCAGAAACCTCCATCTAATGGATACAAACATACTGTTTCTGTGTACGGCGAACTACTGCCTCACGAAACAATGATTGTTCAATTATATCCCACCACCTCTCGTGGTGTCCATTATGATGGAACTATATATATATATATATATTATATAAATTATATTTATATTATCTATATTCTTCTATTATTTTTTATTTAAATCATACCTTTATGCTTTTCATAATGTGTAAATGCGATAATTTCATTTGAGGAAGTGCGGACTACCACCCCCTCAAAGTGATATGACTCGTTAATGCCATACATGGAACATATAAAATATGGAATTAATGAAATTATTTAATGTATATAAAATATTATATTATATTTTAATTATAATATACCTATGTATTATTTAGTTTTCATTCTTTAAATATGAAAAAGAAATAAAGCAGTGTTCATGCGTACGTACGACTTACCATCTCCATGAACAGTGCATTTCATTTCTTATCTCCAAATTTTGTTTACTATTTTAAATAAATATATATAATGGATTTATATGCTATTTAAATCATGAATATAATTATAGTGATAATGGAATTTTGACCATATGGACAATTTTTAATTATAAAAAGTTCATTTTTGACTCAAGTACCAAATATCGACAAAACGATCGATATTAACTTAAATAGTTATGTAATGTTTATAATGTGGTAATAAGTGATACAAAAGTAATAATAAACTTGAAAAAGGTTTTGAATCTAGTATAAATTAACTTAAGTTAATTATTCAGGAAGCACAAGGAACATATGTGACAAGTCATATTCAAGGTAAGGACTTCATCTCAATCTCCTTTCATTGAGGCATATTTTGATTTATACAATACTTTATTTTATATGGTCTATAAACACCTTTTAATTTTCATTCCATTCAAAGGTAATATTTTTCTATGAATCATTTTACTAAATGACAAAAGGAATGTTTCTTTTTAACGTACGTAGTGACAATGACCTTTCTGCCACCACAAGTATTATTTGATATTTTTCTTCCTTCACATGAAATAATGTTTTTAAAAGGAAAATAAATACCATATACTATTTTTATGTATTTTTTAATTGAAAATGGTTTTTATAAAGCATTTATTATTTCAATATCTTGAAATGATATATTGTGATCGCAATGTGGAAATGTTATCTTTCATTTATGCTTGTTTTATGTGTTACAGTTATAAGGAATTGTTTATGTATACTGGTGGTTCCATGAAAAACATGGGGTGGGTGATCCCGAGATAGCTCTCCAATGCATTGGGTATCATGATAGAGGTAAATTTTAATTTTTCTCCTAAAATATTTAAAGAATATACTGTAATGGGTATTCCGATCGTAACTCTCTATGTAGTTTTGAAATATACAATGTAAGTATGTTATAGATTCCACAAGTTAACATTATGATTTAATTGTGTTATTCACAAATCTTATGATTTCTTTAGGTATGTTAAAGATCTTATGTTTTCTAAGTGAAATGTATGATTTCATTGATTCTATGTATTGATGGAATAATGTTTTCTTTCATTATTTTAAGACCCTTACTGATATTTTTATGCTCATATCATATTTTTGAAATTTTTTCATAGGGTATCAGGAAGGGTAAGAGTAAGGAATATTTCAATAAGATTTATATCCAAAAAATAATTCTTGTTTTATTTAATGAGTTTTATTATTGTGAAGAAAAATGGTTAGACTAGAATGTGTATACTTTGTCGTATTTGAGATGTAATCTAATAATTATCACCTAATTATGTAAAAATATAAACCTAAAAAGATCCTAAATTTTTAATTCTTAACTTAACTCAAGATTATGTAATGTTTAAGACTAGGGCCTTATAAGTTATATCCCATAGTTTTCTTATAAATTTGAGCATGTGTGTTGAGATCTTTCTTTTCTCTTGTTGTGAATTTGTTACTTTAAGTATGTTTATGTAAATTGGGTGTCTAAATGATTAATTTACCCCTTCATAATTCCCTTGGGATGTGTCAAGGATGATTTGAATGTTTTAGAAGAAATCCTGGGTTGATCCGACATTCCCGAATATAGGATTTTGTAAAGTTAATTATTAAATCGACATGTGATAACATAGATCCTTTTTTGAACATGTATATTGGCTTAGATGAATTGGAAATGGAACATTTTTTTATTCCTAGTTGATAATAACTTAAAGGTTTGTTTGGAATGGCTTGAAAATGGGTTAATCGAGTCAATTGTGATTGTGTCAAATGCCTTATAAACTTGGTTGAAATTCCTAAAAGTATTAGTGTATATGAAATGATGAACATGTTAAATTAAAAATGGATTCTGAATCGGAGAACATGTATAGGGGATTATATAATGGAATTGATGAATATGTTGAATGGGTTAATACATGGGAATTTTGGGGTATACCTATTGGGTTGAATGTAATAAATTGGTTGTATTATTTGATATAGTAATTGTACTTGTGAAATGATAAATGAGCTATAAGGGCTAATGTATGTTAATTAATGTATGTGAATTGTTGAATATAATTAATGGTTTAAGGCAAAAGATTGGGAATTGGGATAAATGACTTGGTAATGTAAATGAAAAATGTGTTAAAGGGTTATGTAATAGTATTAATTCCCATGTTGATGGTTATGTATTGTCTTTTCTTTTTGTATTGGTTGTGTTGGGTTGTGATATGGTATGGTTGTGATTATTGAATAAATAAGTATGTGCACAAGGCTTGGTAGTGTGGGTTATTTACATAAGGTTCTATGCCAATGGGTTGACATATAATGAGGCTATAAACCCCCCCAAAATGCATGAGTTAGGGAAGGGGATGAAGGATTTATTCTCCTAATGGTTTAATTCCACCCAGACTAAGACTTCGAGGTGAGGATTATGTGTTGATGTGATATATTTTTCCCTAGTTATTTGGGTACATGACTTATTCCCTTATGAATTGTGATTTATTTCCTTATAACTATATTTATATAATGTATATTATTAACCATGGAACACATGAAGATAATGGATTAAATAAATAAGATGTGTAAGCGGTGAATATAATAATAATGATAGAAATGGTTAGAGTAAACATTGTTAACTAATTTCTACCTAGTTGTTATTGGTTTACCTTGTCATTTAGCTCATACTTGCATGCACTATTTATGAGACTAGATATTTTGTATTCAATATTGGTGGTATCCTAATAGGTTGTACTCAGACCCTACTCAGGACACCATTGGGTACTTGAGTAGTCTTGATTATTCTTGGTTCGATTCAGGGAAGGGGCTTGTGCTAGGAGTTTGATTTGGGCATGGGATTGGCATGTATGGGGATCCAAACATGGAGTCCGGACCCATTGAGGATTTATCTATTCATTTTTATTTTTTATTTACTTTCAATTTGGAACTATTAGTGTGACATGACCTGGTAAAATTTTGAGTTGTGGGTGTAACCAGTTTTGAGAGATGTTGGGCTTTGCAAGTGTAATAGTTTTTTATATTTTTTCCACTATTTTATTGTTATCTACAATGTATTACTCTCTTAATGTGGGTATAGTCTCCCCAACTGACTTATTACACCCTCCCCACTATTCTTCTATCTATGGAATATGTGAAGGCATGCTTGAGGCCATGTGATGACTCGGCTCGTGGCACCAGTTTAGTGGCTACTAGGTTAGGGATGTTGCAAAGTGGAATCAGAGGAGTTTCCTTTCTCTTTATTTTGTATTACTATTTGGGGATGGTATATCAGAGGATAGAAAGTGTCAAGCCTTGATAATTATCTTATTATTGAGAGTAGATAACCCATGTATAGGGAAAACCCAAGTTACCGAGGGCGGGAGTTTTTTTATGTGTGTTGTTACAGTTGAATGATATTTTATCATTGGGTGATACACATGTTTTGTAATGTGACTGCTTTATGATTTTTTTATCATGTAAAAAATATATTGAGGTTGTGTATTCATGCATAATTTTAGGAACTTAAGGATATAGGTTATATACATCATATTAGGTACACCCGAGATGGGTGTGTGGTGTATAGAGAATAGGATTCATTTTATTTAGTTTGGAAAACATTGAGGAAATAGAGTATAATAAGAATGAAACAAATGGTAAAAAATGGAAAGAAGGTAAATACATGAATAAATAATTCTTCTTAATTAATTTTGTAAATGAGTTAAAATTTGGGATGTTATAAGATGTGAAATTGGTAAATGTGATTAAGAGGAAGGATTTATGTTGTGAGTGTGGAAATAGTTTTACAAAGGTGTTTAGTGAATGGTTATGGAGATGTAGATTAGTTTACCCACATTGAACATGACCTATGGTAGGTATGGTAGGGGGTGTGTTTCAAATGTGATGTTGGTCGTTGGAATAGTTTATGTAGAGTGGGTTGTTTATGGATGATAGTGTAAGATCTTTTTCATAAGCTGTTTAATCCTGTCAGTCAATATTCGAGGTGTTTGTTGGGGATAATGTTTTGAACTATGGTCTTGAATAAGGTTGAGGATTTTTAAATTTTGAGTTAATTGGGAGTTTAAAATGTAAATGATTGAGTTCAAAATGGTGGAGTCAGTTATAAAAGGGTGTGTAAGGATATAAATTTTGGAAAAATCAGGTAGTGGTATCCCTTTTGTTGTCAATTTGATCCTTTGTATGGGTGATTTGGTGTAATGAGAGTGCCCCAGTTTGGAACCTTAGATTTGGGTTGTGAGACCTTACTGGTTTCAATATGGAATAATAATTATACTTAAGCCACCCTCGATAGGGCTATGGACTTTGGGTTATGATGAGGAATTATTTGGTAAGGTGAGTCAGAAATCCATGGGGTTTCTGATCATATGGAGTTCATGATGGAACTTAAAAATGGTGCCTAGGTTTGGGTGACTTTGTGAGTAGGGACCTTGTGAGATGTGTTTTAGATCTCAGAGAGGACCTATGACTTTTGATTATCGTGACTCCAGTTTAGAGAGTTGGTATCATTCAACCTCAATGGTGACCTATGAGAGAGATCAAACAAGGTTCCTAGTTATTTTGGGTGTGTGTCGTAAGGGTTGATGGCTTGGTACTTGTTGATGGGACACAAAGAGTGTTACCCGGTGCCAGTTTGGACTAGAGGGCTAAGTAGAAGATTGATGGTTCGTGATGTGACTCGATTTTTGGTTACAGGTTGATAGTTTTATGGAGACCAAGGGAGACCTCATTGGAGGATATCTCAGTGATGTGATTACCAAGTAATGATAAGTATAAGAAATTCTTCAGAGGTGGAACCAATGCACAATGAATACCATCAGGGTTCTGTAAGTGGTATGGATTTGCCTAGTTTTTTTTATAGGGTCACCTTAATTCTTGTGGTAGGGTGTATGGTTTATTTTTAAGTGTTGTATCATATGGATGTCTGACCTGTCTATTTGGATGATGATTAAAGGAGGTCTCAATGTTGTCTTTGATGTAGAAGAGACACATGTGACTTAAGCATAGTTAGAATCTTTTGTTTTGAAGGTGATGCCAAATATAGGGTGGTCACATAAATGAGATTATTTTTATGAATGGTTTGGTTGTTGGGTGAGATGTAGAGTAAGCCTTGAGGCTGATGAGGTTTAATAACCAAGAATCACGGTTAGAAAAGTAAGCAAGCGATGAGCTATACACGGGTAAAGGTTGGATTGTGAGATACTGTTGGTTGGATTAGTGTGGTGGAAGTAGTACCACTAGAAATGCTGGTTCATGAATTCTTGGAGGATGGTAGTGTGGTGGTGGTGTTCTTCAACAAATTCTTTGCATGACTTAGCTAGTGACAATCATGCCCAACATCTTGACATCATCCTAGGTTTGTTGAGAAGTTCTAGATTTATACCAAGATACTTGAAGGTGATTTTGTTGGTTGAGGGAAATCATGGAGTTTACACTATTGTGGGAGATATATGTGGTGCTGGAAGATGGGATGCACACTCTCAACAGTTTAGGTGAGGTCCTCAGGATGAACTAGGGGTCAATGAATGTCATGGGTACTGTTCACCAACACCGGGAATGAGCACAAGGTGATGTTAATTTTCTTATTCTAGGTAAATTTTGATATCCATGTCTAAGTTTTGGGGTTCAGATTGTGGTCGAGTGTAAGCTGTGTGTTTGAAATCCCTCATGGAGATAAATGGTAACGACACTCCTAATGTGGGGAGTGACATGTTAATCCCTGATGTGGAGAAGAGAACAGTGAGTTAATGTAGTGACATAGGGGTGTTAATGAGGAACCAGTGAGGTGTATTCTAGATCTCTTAGAGAAGCCAGGTGGGCCTTGATTATGGTTATGGATTGAGATAAGCATTGTCTTTGGGATTAGAGTAGTTCCAAATGAAATTTAAGATTCTTAGGTCTAGTCATCAGAGCGTGTGGTGAGACGTAAGAAATGTTTTTCTGGGTGGTGATGGAATGTTTTGATGTTTTAAGGAACCTTGGACATGTGATGTAGTGTCATACCAATGGTGAGGCTATGTGTTCTAGGATGAGTCAATTGAGGATATCTCGACTCAGCGTAGATTGATGGGAAAATGAAAAGAGTGGTAAATCACCTTTGGTGGATCTTTTGGTATGAGTGGTGTGTTTGAAATTTTGAAGGGGGTTTGAGTGTGAACCTTGCCTTATTTAGTTGGTGTATGAAAGGTAAGAGTGATTGTGTCAGGAATGCTGATTGGGGAGGTGAAGTTGATGATGGTTTGATGGGAAGAAATGCTATGATGATAAAATTCTACCTACAGTCTTGGGATGACCTCAGTGGGTACATTGGATGATAATGATAGGATTAAAGTTATGAATATCCTTGGGAAGGTGAAATAGGGGTAGTGTTGACTTATTGGAAGATAGGTGTTCTGGGACAATCCATTCAAGGGAGGTATGACCTGAGATGGTAAAAAAGAATGGGTGATATGAGAGTGACCCACCTCCAATTTGATGTTGTAGCAGCAAGTGTCTTTTTGAAATAAAGTTTTACTTGAGTGAGGTCAAGTTGATATCAGTCCTCATATGGGTAGAGAGGAATTTCCTCCCCAACGGTCTCAACGGCAAGGTTGGGGGCCAACATAGGGAGAAGTCTATATGGATGTTTGGGCACAAAGAGTTGGGAACACGTCAAGTATGAAGTGAAAGTCAAGTTGAGATTTTGTAGGTCTTTAATCAATTTTGGGGGTTCTAAATAATGAAATATGGTGGAGAAAAATAACAGGAAAGTGTTTGGTTCATGACGTGATCAGATTTTTGGGTCGGAGGGACTTGAGTGATCACTGTTCGAGTGATTTGGCCTTGATAATAGGTGTTGGACCGAGCCTAACCAGTTGAGTGATCGAGATATTTGGTTGCATTTGGATGTATGGTTATGGAATGGAATCATCAATACATGTGTGGTGGATCAATGTAATTTAGGAAATGTGGTTGGAAATATTATGTGTTTCTATGGGTGTTATCTGGTTTGATCACCATTAGAGTTCTGGAGACAGAGTAAGATGGCGCTAATTGATCTAGCTCATGATTTGTGAAGAGGATTGGATCGATGGGATGCCGATTGGTTCCTCCATGATGTATGATGTTGTGTGGACAGTCTCTGTGTGCTATGGATTATGAATCACTGCTTAAGTATTTCCCTATGAAGTTCAAGTGGAGGATTAATGGTTGAAGTTAATGTGTCCTTCAAGGGTATATGGTTCATAGGTAATGGTGAGGAAGCATTATGGGGAAAGATCATACCTTTGGTTCAAATGTTGTGATGTGATTGAAATGTTCAATGATAAACATGGAAAATTTGAATTGATAGGAAATCTTAGTGGATTGAAGTCTTTATTATGAAATCTCATTGATGCTTAAGAATACGGCTCGAGGGCGTGCCATTATAAGGTGGGGAGGCTGTTGGATCCTAGATTTTCTTAAGGTATGTTTTTGTTTTTATTTTGGTTTATTTTTATTATTTTGGATAAATAAGTGTTCTCCAAGTTCATGAGGAGACTCGGTGGGTGTTCTAGACATGAAAGAGAAGGGAAAAAAGAGCCTTTGGGAATATTTCATTATTTGTGCACGCTTAGTGTAAACCATGCGAGAGGAAGGGACAACCATACAAATTGAGGTAGTGGCATTATTCATGGTTGGTGCATGGTTATTCAACCTATGTGGAGCTTCCTATGTAACTGTGTGAACTAATCTTCCTTGGATAGTTACTTTCACAAGTTTTGTGCATGGTTTGAAAAACCATACGGGTAAATCGTTCACCACTTAAAAGTTGAGAAATTTTCAATTTTTCCATTTTGAGATTTTAAGTAACCCATTTGATTTTTCTTCCCATTATTCTAACACTACCCCTAATGGAATACCATAATCCTCAAGATATCCCATGGATCAATCTCCATTATCTCTATTAAATTTGGGCTGTCGTTGTTTGCAAATCGAAGCTTCGAGTAAGTCTATCACATCCCTTGATTTTCTTTTGTGGATTAGGGTTTTTAGTATCTCTCATCTCTTTCCAAAGCTCTGAAAACACTATTTTTCTGATGGGTCCTAGGTTGTAACTTCAAGGGGGGTTTGGATCAGGATCCAAGGCTTTTTTTAAGAGCACATTCATCCTCAAATTTAAGGTAAGTAGTCTATAAGCTATATCCCATAGTTTTGTTATAGATTTGAGCATGTGTGTTGAGATATTTCTTTTCTCTTATTGTGAATTTTTTACCTTGAGTATTATTAGGTAAATTGGGTGTCTAAATGATTACTGGAACCCCTCATGATCCCTGTGGGATGCGTTAATGATGAAGTAAATGTTTTAGAGCCAATCATGGGTTGCGCCGACATTCCCAAACCTAGGATTTTGTAAAGTTAAGGGTGAAATAAACACATGATAACGTAGATCCCTTGTTTAACATGTAAATATGCTTAGTTGGATTTGAAATTTAATATTAGTATTTATTCATAATTTATAATAACTGAAGGGGTTGTTTGGAATGGCTTGAAAATGGGTTAATCAGGTCAATTGAGATCGGGTCAAATGAATTATGAACTAGGTTGAAATGCCAAAAAGGATTACTGCATATGAAATGAGGAACATTTTAAATTGAAAGTGGATTTTGAATTGGAGAAAATGTATATGGGATAGCATAAGGGAATTGATTAATATGTTTAATGGGTTAATAAATGGGAATTTGGGGGTATACCTAACGAGTTGAATGTAATAAAGTGGTTGTGTTATGTTATATAGGAATTGTACTTGTGAAATGATAAATAAGATATATGGTCTAAGGTAAGGGATGAATGTTGTTTTATGTATGGTAATTTTTGAATATACTTAATGTCTTAAGTCACAGGAATGGGAATTGGGATAAATGGCTAGGAAATGTAAATGAAAAATGCGATAAAGATTTATGGAATGGTATTAATTCCTATATTGATGGTTATTGATTGTATTTTCTTTTTGTATTGGTTGTGTTGGATCATCACATGGTATGGTTTTTTTTGATTAGATAAATAATCATGTGAACATGACTTGATAGAGTAGGGTATTGACATGAGGTTGTATGCCCATAGGTCGAGTGAGGCCAAGGCTCTAAACTCCACCCCAAAATACACGGGTTAGGGAAGGTGATGGAGGATCTATTCCCCCAACGATTTCATTCCAATTAGAGTGAGGCTTTGAGGTGAGGATTAAGTTTCGAAGTGATATGTTTATCCCTAGTGAGTTAGGTACTTGACTTATTCCCTTATGCATTGCGATTGATTAACTTAGACCCATATGTAGATGATGAATATACCTAACCATGGAATACATGAAGATAAAAAATTAAGTAAAGAATATGGGTAAGTTTTGAATATAATAATAATGATAGAAATGGTTATAGTACACATTGTTGACTAATTGATACTATGTTATTCTGGGTTTAACTTATCATTTATCTCATACTTTCATGCACTATTTATTAGAATGGATTTTTTTAGGCACTATTGGTAGTGGCCTACTGCATTGTACTCAAACCCAGCTTGGGCTACTATTGGGTAATCGAGCAGTCTTCATTGTTCCAGGTTTGATTTGGGGAAAGAGGCTGGTGCTAATAAATTGATTTAGGCATGAGATAGGCATGGATGAGGATCCAGACATGGAGTCTGGACCTGTTGGGGATTTTAATATTTGTTTTTATTTTGGATTTACTTTCACTTTAGTACTATTAGTATAACATGACATGGTAAAATGTTGAGTTGTGGTTGTACCTAGTTTTGGAAGATGTTGGTCTATGCAATTTTAACCATTGTTTATATTTTTTTCACTATTTCATTGTTATCTACTATGGTTTACTCTGGTAAATAGGGTATAGTCTCTCCATGCGACTTATTAGACCATCACCACTAGTCTACAACCTCTAGAATATGAGGAGGAGTGCTTGAGGTCATGTGACAATTTGGCTCGGGGCACCGGTTTAATGGCTATCAGTTCAGGGATGTTACAATTGTTTGGTTAAAAAAAATCATAAACCAAATTTCATAATTTTAAACAAATTAAAATACAATTTTTAAACAATTATCTCAATATACCAATACTCTTTTAAAGTTTTAAAATAATCAAATAGTCATTTAAATTATCCAGACACCCAACACCTCTTATGTAATTATATAAAATTCAAATATTTTTTTAAAATTAAGGTATAAGAAAACAATAATTTTTTCAAAAATCACTAAAATCATTAAAAAAATTTAAATATAATTTTTCTAAAACATTAGTTCATAAAAAAGTATTTTAACATAAAAGGGGGAATGTGTGGAGCCAAATAAATTTAATTAATTTCCTAAAAGTATATTTCAAGCATGAAAATCATAATCTCACTCACTAACACATCATAAATCCTGAAACATATAATTATATAATTTATAAAAATAATTAAATAGGTTTTGATAGATCCTGGGTACAAACAATTTTTTGTAGAAATTTATACGTTGTTAGATTACCCACAAATATAGTATATTTTATGTTAGACCTTCTCTAACCACATAAAATTAAATCCCCATAAAAATACATGGTTTACTAATTCCCCCCAAAAAACTTATTTTATAAAAATCTCTAATAAATTAAAAATGATCACTATTAAGTGAAGAGGAATAATAAGGAGGAGGAGAAGAATAATACATATAATTCCCTATAATCCAATACATAGATTTTACATCATTTACACTATTATTTAGATTAACTAATTATTTAAAACATTCTAATATAGACTAGAGGTTTATTATCATTAGAAATTACCTATATATATAAATTATTACACAATATACCATACATTTTTTTAGTAAAATTATTTACACATGATTTTATCAAAAAAATATCATTGCATAGGAAATCTTAGGGATATACATAAAAAATTAAAGGGTGAAATAATTTCTTGGTAAGGGTAAAACATAGTTGATACCAATAGAAGGTTACCAAATAATCATAGAGTATGATATAAAATAATGAACATATCTAGACTATATAAATATAAAAACAAGAGCATGATACATGACATAAGTGAGAAGAAATTATTGTATAATAATGATGAATTATATAAACATAAACATGAAGCATTACATAGGTATGTGAAAAATTCATATTTATAGGATATCCTAAATACAAGTCAATTTTCTATGATAAGATATCGTAACATAGTGGACTCGACTCACTGACAATATCCTATACATAATAAATTCATGTGATGTTAAAATTTACCCAGTGTATTTGAGGGATTTATAATTCTAGGAACCCCCAACATATAAAAATATATCAATACATATAAACGCCACATAAAATGAAAATATCCATTTATACTTAAATTTATAGCATGATTAACCCATAAAAAATAAAATAGGTTATATAACTATAATATTCTAGGTTTCTTCTGAGAATAGATTAACGTATACTTAGAATTTGGATCTAGTTTTAGTTTTATTTTATTTATTGGTGGAAGTATTTATTAAATGTGGTATTATAATTTTTTAAGTACCATGAGAAGTTTAAAAAATAAATACTAGTTTTTGGATAAATGTTATAAAAGTGTAATTTTCTTCTTAATGAAGTGTTGAATTGGGCAACAAAAATCCTTATTGAGTTAAAAAAGAGGCGCTTATTTTTAATTGAGAGGTTAAAATATATGTAGAATTTTTTAAAATTTTAATTTCAATGGAGTTATTTAAAATAAATAATATATTTATATAAAATTTAATTTTGACACAATTATCTCTCTATATTCATAATTTAGGGAGAATTAATATTATAAACCCTAGATTTAGATATTCTCTAGATGGAGGTAATCACGAGAGTGTGGATTGTCAGTTGGAGATCATTAATTTATTGGTGAAGAATATATTTTTTATATGACATCCTCTATGTGACAGTTAAAGGACTTCATATTCAATTCTTATTATTTCTCCATATGATTTGAATTTTAAAGTGGAGTTCAATTATGATGAATAATACAAAAAGATTATTATTAAATTGGAATGAAATTAATAAGAACTATGAATTTGGGTTATTATTATATATAAATATGATGTTCCTAAAATTATCTCTATGATACGAAGTTACTAACTTTAAATTCATGAGGAATGATGTTTATATATTATGAATTCTTGTCTAGAGAGGATTATAATGGCCTAAAGTTTTTAAAATATTTAATAATGGTGTTAATGATATTTTAGAGAGATGAATTGATACAAATTTTTAATATAAGTGATTATAAATTCAATTTATTATGATTTATATAAAAAATTATATATCATTGTTTAAATTATGAGGGAAAAAATCTAATGAGGCTGATTTCATAATGGTTTAACATATGGATTGAAAAATATTGAAGATGGAAGTTTCATTTAATTGAACTTTCTTACTATCATTTTATATTCTTAATTATTTATTTTTTGTGATAAAAATGAAATTTATGTGATCTTTTTTTTGGTGATGAATATACTGAGAAAATTTAGAATAATTTTTAAACTTTAATTCTCCAAGAAACCACTACAAGTGGAGGCATAAGGTAGTGATCGACAATGACTTGATGGTGATTGATACAAGGACAAGAGGTTTCCAATATGTGATTATATAGACAAATAAGGACTATATATCCCTTTAATTAGATTTATTTTGATGCACACACTCTATATTTATATTCTATCTAGCATTTAGATAGTCTTTTCATGGACACACCACTACACAACTGACATGAGAGAAAATTAAACTTTTGAAAACCATAATTTTATAATAATTAGGTCTAAAAGTTTCCAATAAAGGGGGTATGATGAATATGGGATTATAAAAATAGTTTATATCATGGACATACTATCAAAGAAAAAATTATAGAGTGCAATTTGGAGCATTGGAAAATGTATACAGCCTGTAGAGGATGTGGGGTTCCACGTAACACCCCTAATTTATATAAAACATATAAGTTACATAGGTACATATTTAGAATTTTGTTTTATGAACCCAAGTTGTTTTGGGATTCTTTTTTTACCTCTAGTACCCAATGAAACCATTTTTTGAACATTTTAGTGATGTTTCTAAATACAATATGACTAATTTTCTTCAAAGTTCACTAATTATATCATGTTGATTTATTCACATGATGACCACTGATGATAGAATTTAATTGGTGATATTAACTTTCTATAGTGTTTATTTAGACTCCTCATTATCATGGAAAAAATTATTTATGATTTAATGATTGATTATTGATGGAAATTTAAGGGAATTACTCATTAAATTATTAATTAATTAAATTTTGGATATTTTTATGACTTGAATTATTATGAGATGTTGTGAATTATTTTTGGATGAAATTTTCTTCTTATTATGACATTGATCACTCATAAAGGCCATAAATTATGATCGATGATGATAAAAGTAATTAAAAATATAATAGGGAATAATTTGTGAGATTAAAATGAGACTCAAGATAATTTGATTTTTACTTCACTTGAATTTCATGTATTCAGTAATTAAGAGTGTGTAACCAAAGAGATATTTTGGGAATATTGTTGATCCCATGAATAAAAAGGCGATAAGTGAATAAGTGTTTGAGTGGATATGGTTATTGTATTTTATTTTTTATCAACACATAAACAATATTTAGACTTAGGTGTTCTATAGTGATTATTTTGTTTTAATGTTCATTCTACGGTTTTGTAATGATTGGAGGACTGAAAGTAAAGTTTGAATATTTTTTAAGTGTAGGTGACATCACCACACTATGTGATTTTATAAAATGACTATAGATTTTTTTGAGAAGAGAATTTGGTTTTTTGATTGAACATAGTAATTTGGAAAAACCATTGTTTGAGGAAAGTTATTTGACCATTCCATAGTAAAATTTTGGACTTGGAATAATAAAAAATGGTTAGACGTGTTTTTTACTTTCTAAAATGGGTGTTTTTGTGAGTGTTTCAGTTAATAATTTCCTTTGTGTACAATAGAAAAGCTCAAACATGCCACAAGATGGATGTGGTGTATGATATGTTAGTGATAGAATTTTAGAATTAGTCGTTCAAGGTTAATGTGTAAGTTTCATATCAATGGTACAAATAATACTTTATTTTGATAAAGGTAGATTAGTTTTCTATTAATTAAAATAGATATTTTCACATAATGGTTTATTTTAGGGGATTATTTTGATATGTACTAAAAAATTCAATGATTTTTTTCCTAATGATAAATATGGCTTGTCTATTGTCTAAGGTTTAAAATGTGGATCTCAACACCATGGTATATTCCATGTTGAAAGAAAACAATTCCTTCTTGAAATGATATATAAAGAATATTCCATGATATATGGTGTTTTAAGAAAAGTTTAAAAGGAGTTTAGAATAATTGGACTGAAAAAGTATACAACATTCCGAAATAAAGGTCTTTGTTAGTAAAATATTTCTAAAACTTCATACAGAACACCATGGTGAAGGAAGATATAACCTTAATTATAAGAGTTTAAATTTTTTGAGTGGATTAGATAAAGTGGCTCAATTTATGACCAAGAGGGATACTCATATTAAATATCTAATGTCCTCCATAATATTAATGGACGATATGGGTTTATGGATGATTCAATGGATAAAATGTCATAAATATAAGTCTTGAAATAGTCTTATTTAATTATTGGTTTGAATTCAAATTTTAACTTGAATAAAATATATGCTAAGAGTAGTTATAATTTTTTATAGTGTTGTGAAATTTGGTATGATAAATAGAGATTTTATCTGCATTGAAAAGAAATTCACAAATACTCTTTAACTGATATAATTAAGATTAATAATAAGATACTTACTATTTTTTAAGTAAAATAAATAGAGGAATAAGAAATAATATTGTGACAGTATAAATAAGGAATCATATGGTTGAATAATATTCTTTTGATAAAATCATTTCTATTATTGTAACTATGAGGGAAAATATTTTATATAGTTAGGAGAATTTCATGTAACATGAGTTCTAGGATAAACCCAACTCATTATAATCAACATGTTGATACTAGTAGACCATATGATCACGAGTGAATCTGAATCATGCTAATGATTATTCTTCTCATTTTGAGAGGTGAACCATATAAATATCTTTTGACTAGTATGAATGTGTGTTTTTTACAAATGATCACAAATATCAATTTAATAGGTGTGAAATGTTGTTTAATTAATAAACTTAAAATAAATTTAAATCATTGATTCACCCCTCCCAATAATTTTCCACGAATCTTGTGTGACCTTTCAAGTGACATCAGATACCAATTCCGTTTTTTGAAGATATTCTTTTTGGAATGAAAGAGTTTCTATTAGTTTGGAGTTTTGGTCATTGAATTTATGTTATTAATATAATTAGTCTAATTTTAGTGAATAATATGGGGATTACAACTTTTAATGGGAAAATAATACTATACATGGAAAGACCAGATGCTACCTTATCTTTTATCAATCTATTTCGATGTTATGGTGGCTCTAACTGTTGTATTTTTTCCCCATGAAGAAGTTTTTTATATTATGGAAATAAATAGGAATAAATTAGAAAATGATGATCATTATTATACTTCCATTTTTTCTTCTCATTTAGAGAATGATTTTTTATGGTATAAGGGATTGAGATAATAAAAGGAATATAGGAAAAACTAGAAAACATCTATTAATGTAATAAAAAGGTAAATTAATATAAATTAAATATTTATAGGTTAAATCATGAATATATATAAATGATATAATATGAAACTGTTGATTAATTATTCACTCTAGTCAATTTGATTGTGAGAGCAGTTATAGGATTTGGGGAAAAATTAGAGGATACTGTGGTTTTTTAAAATGTTTTGTAAAATTTCTATATAGGTTTGATGTAAAAGTTTTATTAAATAAATACCAAGATCAAGGTATACATAATTTGGATATCTTAAAAAATATCATTACTTCATGTGAAATAAAAAATGTATGTTTCTTAAAAAATAAGAGTAAGGATGAAAATGAAAAATTTTAAAGCCTAAAGATAAGAGGAATGTAAGAAGAATGTTTATAAAGTTGAAGATAGTTATTAAGATTCATAATAACATATCGAAGAGAAGAATGAAAAACTCATATAACTCATATCTATAAGTTTATTAATAGTAAAAAAAATTTAAGCGTAAGATTACACTAGAAAGTTTTAAATGTGGATCTATTGAACATTTCATTAAAAATTGTCCAAATTTGAATAGAGAAGAAGATAGTGATATTTAAGATGATAGGATAAAGATGTCCTCAAATAATAAAGAAACAAAATATAATAAATAAAATTTTCCTTTATAGATAAAATGGAATAAATTATATAAATATAAAAATAGAAACTTCTTATCAAATTTAGAGGATGATGACTATCCTGACCCGACCTCCTTAGGCTAATAATTTTTTCATCTGACCCCACATATCTCCAATAATACTCTGGTTTCTTTCACAGAATACCATATTCCATTACCCAATGGGTTCACTTATTAGACTAATGAATATAATCATAATACACCACATGTTCTTTTAGTGTTCCTTTTACTCACTCACACACACCTGGGGAAACTTTCCAAGAGATCACCTATCCTAACACTACTTCGAGATAAACACAATTAACTTTGAAGTTATAATTAGGTAGGCTCTAGAAAATAAATGTGAACATTGTTGAAACAAGTAGTCACATTTAGTATATTTAAGTCCCAATTTTCATGGGTTGTCAAAATATCCCACTTTAAAGAAAAATTTATTCATTGTGGGGCCCAAACATCAAATCCAGGTAGTGCCACAAGACTTCTAAATAGGTATTGGGTCTCACACCATGTGTCACGATTCAACCCCCTTTGGGCATGAATTTGGTCATATGACCTTGTGGACCTCCTATAATACCTTAGTTCCCTTCCCCAAACACCATAATATATTAACCATTGGGTTAAATTTTTAGACTAATGACAGTCTACATAGGCCAACACATGTTCTTTAAATGTGTGTTTTTCATACTCACACACACCTCAGCAAGACAAATTTGTCTTGATCATTATTGAAGTCAACCATTTATTATATTAGATCTTATTTATTAAGTATAAAATAATCATAAAAATTTACATATTCTTATTATTATATATTCACTCTTGAATCCTCATGTGGTTTTGGGGCTAGTTCTAGGGATCATTATTGCGTGGGAATGATTAATGTGCCGAACCTTGACATTATGCTTTGATATGATTATGGTCATATGTTTCTTACCATGTTATGGTAATTATAAAAAATTGTATGATATGGGATTATTTTGTGTGTGTGTCCCATGATACCTTGTAACATTGTAAGTATTTAAAAAAGAAAACTATGTTCGATAACATATGCGACACACAATACCAATCTTAAACGAACCAAGATTAGTTAAATATGACTATTATAACCTCGAATTTCAATTGGTGGGTATGAATTGCATTAAAAAATTTATATAAAAAGTTATTAATCAATATAAATTCTTTTATAAATTTCTAAGAAATAATCAATCAACTTCTATTGAAGATATTTTACTCTTCAAAAAACACATTTTCTTCAAAAATGAATTTTATTTTTTATGAGAAAATATTATAAATGATTTCTAGAAATTTTAGAATATTTATTTTATAAAATTATTTTTTGTAAAATAAAATGTTAAAATTAAATTAGGATGGAGTTTTAGTATTTTTCTGAAAAGATTGATTTTTTAGTAAATAGTGAAAATTATATATTTTTCAAATACCGTTAAATCTTTTCATGAAATAAAGTAATTTAAAAGACTCAATATATTTTGGATTTTGTATTAAATTTTAATATGAACCATTTTATTTATAATAATATTTTTAATTTCATTTTAATGATAAATTTTCATGATTTTCATATAAGTTTATTATTATTCTTAAAAAACATGGTTTTCTGCAATATTTTTTAAGCGCATAAATTTTATTCATTTTAATTGATTAAAATGACATGTAATAAGGAAATATTTGAATGAGATATATATATATATTATATTTATATTAATTTTAATTTATATAATGATCATTTCTAGTCATAGAGTTACTATAAGATCATTTATTACTTGAAAAATGAATTCCCTGAAAAACTTCTTTTCATCACGTTTTTTGGGTTTAATTTTAAATTGAAATTTTCCAATTATGTGAATTGAATTTTATAATATGGATAAATAAATTAAATTAAAATAATTAATATTAAGTAATAATGTAAACTTGTGTTTTTTCATGATGATTATAAAAAATAGTAACAATTAATTACCGCGTTTAAGGTTAAAATGAGCTTTTGCGCATTACAACCGTTTGTGTTAAAATTAATTTTAAAAAAACATAATTTTTTATTCGATAAATTTAATTTAATATTTTTAATAATTGGGTTAAAATTATCCAATATGGATCTATTTATTCTATCATTAAAAGATAAATTACCCAGGTAAAAACTATTCAGAACCGTGAAGACTAAAATGGTAAAAGTAAGTAACTATGAAGGTTAAGGGAATAACATATCCATTTTTTTTGGTTTAGGTGTAAAAAAACTTACATTAACTAAAATAATTTATTTACCAATTTTGGAGGCACTTTTCTTGAGAGTGACTTCACATTATTGAATAGTTTTGGGTATTTATAAAAATGCCACTTCTCACTTATAAAAGGGAACCAACTCTTCTCTTTTATTCGCACTTTAAAAGACCATTTTACAAGACATGAAAAATTTCCTTCCTTAAATACCTAACCACATTATATATGAATTATATAGTTCATAACACCAGCCTTAGTGGTCTTAATGTGTTAATAAGAGGAAGTTATCCGAAGAAGAGGTTTCATTTTTAATCGATCATTTCTATTTTATTTCTTCTTCGAAATCATTAAAATATTAATTAAACATAACTATATAATAACACCAGTATCGTAAATATAATTTGGTATTTTTATGTTAATTCCATAACCTATATCCATATCCACTTCCATACCATGGGAAACAAAACCATCATTCGGGTGTATGGTAGACTACCGCCTCACAAACTGATGTAATTCATTTTCCATCACCATCTCTCAAGGATGGATTATAATGATGGAATTACTGTTTATATATGATATTAATGTTATATTTATAATTATTGAAATATAATATAACATTTTACTTGTTAAATTTTCATTCACTAAAAAATGATAACGTTATTAGTGCGTATGTGTGGACTACCACCTCCACAAAGTGATGTGATTTATTTTTCATCACCATATGAAATAAATGATATATATAAGTATATTTAAATAAGTAATATTATATTTATGATACTTTGATCATTATAGAAATATAAAATAATACTTACCTTTTTTCCATAATGATCTTTGAAAAATGGAAGTGTTACTCATGCGTCTATACGACTTACTGTCTCTATGATTGTAACATAGTTCAATTATCATAATCATATTCAATGGTTGGATTTAAAAGTATAATTTAAGTATAAAAATTATAAATATGTCATTATTATTATTATGTAGATGGTGGAATATTTAACTCTTTGACCATTTTCAACCTACCAAAGTCATTTCTGACTCATGAGCTGAATATCATCAAAACACTCGAAAAGAATTTTATTAATAAAGTAATTTTATATATAATGTAATTAAAAGAAATAAATAAATAATGAAATTTAAAAAAACCTTAATAAATTATTTTTTTCATAAATTTTTTATTCTTGAAGATAAATAATACACAAGATGATCAAACTCATGCTAAGGGAGTTTCTTTTAAAAAAATACCCTTTTAAAGTTCCCCATTAATCTCTTTTTTAGCAAAGTAAAAAGGAACATAATTTTTTAACATTTAAATCATGAAAATAATTTACCACTATCATCAGGCTTCAATGATTTTGATTTTAATTTATAAGTTTCCAATGTTATTTTCAATGATAATGGTTTCTCTATTATGTGCTCAGTTTTTAGATTTTAATAATTATTTTTAAATAAAAGTAATTTTTTTCCTCATTTGATTTTTTTGTGAATATTAAAAAAAAATATTTTTATTGAATATTTGAATTTTATTAAAAAAATAAAAAAGTAATTTTATATTTTAACAAATATGGTGAAAAATACCTTTTCCTCCATCGTAGAAATTATTTTATTTTTATATTCCTTTTCAAGATTTCATGTTTTATTCAAAGAAAAACCTTCTTTCCATTTTTCTGGGTATTTTGGTATTTAAATTGGGTTTTAAATAAAATCGGTATTTTGATATCCAAATGTGTATTTCATATGGGTTTAAAAGTTATTTTAAAATGTTTTATAATGAAAAGGCGCAATCATAAATTATTTTATATTTTACTTGAGCATTATATGTGAAACAAGTGAGCTTGATATAGCTTATATGATGGGGTTTTCTCCATTATAGATCACAGGTGAACCATATATTGCTTATACATTGGGTGCACCTAGATATCACCGGGTAAGATCTACATAACTTATATGATGGGTATTCAGAGATAGCGCTCCAATAAATTGGGTAATGTACCATGTCCTCTAAGATAATAAAGAGGGAGTTACTGAATGGTTTCTTATATGGATTTAATTGGCATCTGGTTATTTATTACATGAGTTTAAATTGGGTTATAAATGTGATTATATATGTTCAAAAAATTGTTTTTATTTTATTTCTGTTGGTTTTAAGGATTTTATTTGAGTAAAAAGTGTGTGTGATTTTCACGTGGAAATTATTTATTTCATTCTATTAATGAAAATTGAGATAATGTTAAAAATTTTATGGATTTTCATGTTTTTCACTAGACTAATGGATTTATTATTTTTATATCCCTTACCAATATTTTTTTTCATATATCACATCTGATTTTTTTATAGGGAATAAGGATGGGTAAGGGGAAAAAATAAGTCATGTTGAAAGTTGTGAAGATTTTTCCTTAAAAGAAATCATATTTTATTTTAAAATTTTATATTGTAAAAAAAAATGGATACTAAATATAAGTTTCATCTATTGTATATATATGGATTTTTATGTAATATTTACAACCTAAGTCTATAAAATTCCAATTCTAATATATATTTGTGAATAAAATAAATGAATTCTATTTTAAATCCAATATAATATGTAATGTTTAAGGCTGAGTTCTTACAGTTGGTATGAGTGTAAGGTTTAAAAAGATTTAGATATTTGGAAGTTTTAATGAGAGGTTATCTTAAGAGTTATGGATACCATCATGGGTTTATAAGTTTATGATTGATTATATGTTCGAAGGAATATACACTCCCTTTTTTAGTTTTTAAGTGATGATATTTTATGGTGATTAATTATATTTTAGTAGATGTTTTATTTGGTGGAACTATATGTAACACTTAGGTTTAATGTGAAGGATTATTTCGTAGGAATTTTGTTACTTTTTGTGAATGAAAATAGAGAAAATTTTATGTTAAAATATTCTTTAATGTTGAAGTTATTAAAGTTATTTTTAATGGTTAAGGTATTATAGAATTTTTATGGGTATTGTATTTTCAAGGACCCTTTTCATTTTAACATGAATTTCAAGTTTTAATAAGGTTATTATTTATAGATTAATGATTATTTATCAATATGGAAGAAAAAGTATGTCACAAAACTTTCATATATCTTATAGATGATTTTATTATCACTATCATGGAAAAATATTGTTTTTATGATCTTAAAATCTTTTTTCACTTCCAAATCACATGCAAGAAACTATTTTATATATATATATAAAATATTTTCCCCAAATTTATATGTATCATGGTATATCTCTTATTTAATTTTAAAATATTGACTCATACACCTCATTTTACTAGAGAAATACCACTAAGGACTTGAATATTTCTTTTCTGGAGATATGGACCACATGGTGGAAGATAAATGGGACATCAGCAACATTAAGGAAGTCCCTGATGTCGGTATTTAAAGAATGACTTATTTTCTTATTATATAAGTTTGAATCATGATTGAGTGATATTAAAGAATCATAAGGACTTATTTTATGTCATTTAATACGATGAAAAATATTGGTTAAGTGTTTAAGAATGTAGTTTAATGAAGTGTTTATCAATGATATTCTCATATTGAAAATTTTTATAGTAATTTTTTTTTTCTGAATTTGGAAACATAATTTGAGGTAACTGATACATTGAAAAGTGGTTTATAAATAAGGTGATAATTTATATACACTCATTTAAGGACATATGATAAAGTTATAAATAATAATTTAGGTTAATATGTGCTTGATGATAGATTATTTGATTTTTTTTTTTAAAAAATGAGATGTATTGAAAACCCTAGAGGTTAGAAAGTGATATTTTGAGGGTGTTCATTATATTGGGAATATATGTTTTATCATATAAAAAACCATGATATTTAATAGTGATTTTTATATTAGAATATTAATGTTAATTTAGAATATGAAAACTATTTTTAGAACATTATATGGTTATAGTAAACAAAACATTAAGGAATTTTAATTAATGATTAAAGGTTGAATTATATTTTAGATTAATATATGATTTTAATGTAGATTTATGGTTATTCAAGTTATTTATATAATTGATTATCATATCTTGGATATTAATGATTAGGGCATATACATTTTTTATGAGACATTAAAAGTAATTGGCGTTATTTGGATATAAATGTTAAATTTATATTGGAAGAATATGTGATGAAATCCTTATAATATTTGGGTTTTAATCTTATTATAGAATATTTAATTTAATTTTTAGGTTATCTAATTATGTAATGATCTATGTTAATATTTGGGTGTTATTATTGAGGCTATGGTGATTAATGTTGTATTTCTTTATATTAAATACTATTAATTTAGTGAATTATACAACCAATTTCAAACCATTTTAGTTATTGGTAATTTATAAAGATATAAGGGATTGATTTTTATCATATTTTAGGATTATGGGATTCATTATAAGTTGATTTTGTTGATTCAAATATGAAAAATTTATCTTGAATACTCATCGTTTGGAAAAAGAGATAAGATTGTGGTAGAAATTGATTAATGGATAAAATTCAACTTCCCAAGTAAGTATATTTCCTTAGGAATTTAGATGATAAATTAATTACTTAATTATTGAAAAATTATATTTTAATAAAAACATTATCAATTCAATTTTCTTATTGAGAAATCAATTTCCTTTTAACCCATCACCAATTACGGTTTTGTGATGGTTAAGTTTCTCATGACCATGTTCTCTATCACTCTCCATCTATCCTTTGGAGTTAAATATTTCTTAAATATACAGGTATTAACTTCCCAGTCATGTTTTTTATAAGCAAACCTAGTATGTGTTATTCAGTACGACCTTCATACCCCCTTTCTCTCTTTTCAAGATGAAGTTTTATTGACCTTTTTTACAATGTGGGATTTCAACAAGGTATTTTAAAAAGTCAAACCCCTATTTTTTGATCCCTATTTAAAATTGATTGGATAAAATTTCTTGAAGGGGAATAATTTAATATCCATATATTTTAGAAAATAAATACTATGTTCGATAGGGTACAATATACACAACATCAAGCATAAACAAAAAATTAATTATTGTTATTATTTTAATGTTACTGTTATAACATAGCTGTTAAATTAGTGAAAATGAATAGTTTTAACCACATTATGAAATATATAATGGTATTACTCTTTTATAATGTATTAATTAATTATTTTTAAATAAGAACTCAATTTTTACTAAAGTCATTTTATTCTTCCATTTTTTTTAAAAAATGGGTTTGCTTTCTTTTTTTGTGTGAATATTTTATTTTGAAAAATTTGGAAACTTTATTTGAAAAAAAGAAATTTATTTTCTAATTCATCATTCTAAATTATCTTAAAATGAATTTTTGATAATTTTTTAAAAATACTTGATTCTTCATTGAATACTGAAAAATACATATATTTAATTGAAAGCGGTATTTTATTTTAAAGTATTTATAAAGGAAAATTATATTTTGGATTATTTTTAAAATTTAATTTGTTTATTTTTATTTAAAATGATCCATTTATTATTTTTGAAATGAATTTTATACTTGAATTTAGTATAAAAACATTATATATTTAGTAAATACATTTTTATGAAAAATTATTTTTCATTTCATCATGTAAGTTTAATTTTAAATTAAATTATTCCACTCCTGAAATTTTAATTTTGATAAATAAATTACATATTTAGAATCAGTGGGTCCAAATTTGATAAATAATTCCCTTTTATTTTTGGTCAATACGAATAATAACTTTAGCATTTTTTGTTACCATAGTAAAGGGTAAATAATTTACTAAAGTTAAAAATAAAATGAAAAGGACTATAAAATGACCCTAACTATAGTTCCATGATTACAGAGCCACTTAAAACTCATAATCCAGAAAAAAGGACCAGAAGGACTCAATAGCTCCTTCGTATATGTCAAGGGCTGCCGACTACCCATGAGGGTTTTTTAGGTGATAATGGGGAGGCTATAACCTCTAGTGATGATAATAATAAAAATTATATGATAATAAAACACTATAGGAGAATAAATCCCAAAATGATAAGAATAAATAATAGATAAAGATAATAATAATACAAAAGAAACAACCATACATATCAAAAAGTATACATGTTAGACAGTTATACAAAAATATACATGCAAGGTCGCCCATGGATGATAACATAAGAACATACTCAAAGCCCCAAAAAAGAAACTCCCGCATGATACAAGGAACCACCATGGTACCTCTACCATCCATCATATACACTTATTCATCGAAGATCATTATGGTCCATAGAATCAACTTGATACCTGACCTAATCTCAAAACCATAAAGTCTACATACTTCTTAAGGGCCCCGTGTAGGGTGTGAGTATGAACTCAGTAAGATACCAATCATGTGTGCCTATATCAAATCCATAATTGTATAAGTTTTTTTCATACATGAATAAATAGAAAAAACTCACACATAAATATAAATAACTCAGTCTACTTGTGCTCAAAATAATTAGGTGAGAATTTAACTACTTCAACCATTGTTGATATGTATCTAAATAAATTCCATAAAATTTAAATATTTGCAAAAATTACATGTCTTAAAAGATATATCTACACTTGTGAGGACCCTTGTCCTAATTACTAAGTGTACACATAAGGATTTCATACCCATAGAATCATCAGCCTCCTCCCATGAATATATCACCACCACTTTATGCCATCTAACACCTCATGTTCCACCAATCGAGTAACTGAAGTCCCATTAGTATTCCCATGAATACTTTAAAAGTCCCTCAGAACTCCATTCAAAAGATACCATTTGTTCAATATCCCAACATCCTGAGGTATTGTGATATCCATTCTATAATGAATAATATATCACCATTGGATCAAAAACTCAATGTCATGAGGCATAATGATACCCATTATTCAATGAATAATAAATCATCATTGGCTCCACAATTGGATGTACTAAGTAATGGTGATACCCATTCTCTAACAACCCTATCCCATCAACTCCAACATCTTATTTTTTTTTATCCCCCAACAGAAGGTCTCACACACCATCAACCATGGATTTCTACGGTGAACACCTCCTCCATAACTGATGGTCAACACAATACACTACACTGATAAATCTAAAGGGGGATCCACCCAAAATGAGTGATCAATACCACCTCAACTGAGTCCTATCTATGTACACATGACTTCAATAGAAATGTTAGCCAACAACGGTGAGTGAAAATCACCAATATTTTCTAAGAAACACCATCTAGAAACCTTATTACCACATGTGAACCTCATCACCAATACACAACATGGTTATCACCATCTACATCAAACTAATGATCACATCCCCTGAATTTCGATGGTCATCCCAATCCCATATATCTCAGGCCACACCCTCAGCCTAACAAACCTCATCATCTTAGTCTTGGTGGTAATCATTACCTTAATACCTCAGGTGATGACCATCATGTTCCCGTGTATTTAATGTAGTTATATCACAATTTAATCAATTTAACAAATTAAAAACTATTATTTACCTATCTAACCCACCACAAGCCCCATATATTTATTAATATATTTAAATAGACTGAATCATGCCTATTTTAATCTCATAACATCAATAAAACAATTTAAAGACAAGCATTAATTAATTAAGGGTTACAAATGGAAATACCATATATGTGAATTTATGAATGAACCCCATAACACCAGTATATTTGAGGATAGATCTAGGAACCAGCTACCTTGGATTCATAGGTTCGTACCCATCAAATATAAACCTCTAATCCAAGATAAAATGATAGAAATTAGGATTTTAGAGAAATGACTTGAAAATAGAGAAATTGAGCTTGTAAGGATTTAGAATTCTGTATGGTTAGATAAAAGAAGAAAGTAAGTAAGAGGATTTAGGGATATTCCACTATGATTCCAATGCACCTAACAATATTCAAATGCGAGCTCATATGAATGATTAATACCGAATCATCGAGGAGGAGAAAAATGGGAACCCATATCTTGGAAGAGATATACACATGGGAGAATAAAGTGTGAAGAAAAACATAAATATAGGGATGATAAGAATTGTAATTTCACATCCCTTAAAGAACCACGTATTTTGGATGTACATTTTGGATAACCGTGTAGTGCCAATTTCCAAAGGCACCTCCATCTCACATGACTTGGTGCATAGTTTTTTAAACTACACACAACCCATGTAGATTACCTATACTAAAAAATGTTGATTTCCTTCATGAACATGCACCTCACCTCATGTGGTTTTTCTTAGTGTGCTCCAGTTCAAATGGGATTCATATTTTGGGTCGTACAATTAGCAATAATCACACACCTACCATGCACCCAGGGCTGTGTCTCCCAGACTTTGGTCCTTGACGCCTGATGCTCTTGAAACCAAACTAGACCTCAGAGACACTTTTGTATCATTAAATCCCCATAAAAAAACAATATGCTAATGTGTTGAAGTTATAAAAATTATGCATCAAAGGATAATTTAAATTTTGTCCCATCCACAAAACTTAAAATTAAAAAAATTTCAAAACTTATACCCATTAAAATACCCGGGATGTTATAGTATCCCTACATTAAAATATTTTGTCATTGATGTAACACCCCGACCCCAGTTACCCAGATCCAGTGTATTATTTTAATACATTGACATGATTATAAAGAATAAAGTCCCGAAGGACCGATCAGTTTAGCATTCATAGAAAATAGATTACATACATGAACATTAAATTACAATTTCTAACATAAAAAAACATAAATAATTCTTTGAGAATGCCATTATTCCTCAAGATTAACCCTGTATATCAATCATAATACACTTCCTAACATCCTGGGAAAATAAAACATAAGAAATGGGTGAGATCAGATGCTTAATAATGGTAAATAATTCAGCAGAATCTAAAAACATGTAAGGAAATATGTATAATAAAAACAAAATCCTTTTAAACATAAAATTGAAAATAATATGGAAAAATAAATTAAACATTACCATATAAACATGCACTTGGATATTCTACTAATCTAATAGTCACATGTAATAACTAAATTAATAACGAGTAAATGCATAACATCGGACATAATTACTACGACTTAAAGGCCTTGTGCCAAGACCATTCCAAAATATTATATCAAGGTCTTGTGCCAAGACACTAGTTTGTCTCATGAGACCAACCGATGCATCAAAGGGCTATAGTGGTCCCCTCTTGTATCTTATTGAGTCCAATTCATTCCTCATATGAAAAGGGTGAAACCTAACATAAACATTCGTATTAAAAGTAGTATACGAAATGTCAATACTTTAACCAAAAAATATGAATGGTATAAAAATAGAAAATCCATAGTCAAACCTATCACAACTCATTCAATATATTATGGAATATTTTATTATTATAAATCAACCGCAATCAAGAATAACATCCAGTAAAGGATGTTGACATATTTGAAAAAGATTAGTAAAACTCTTTGAGAGAAATGTACCTTTTTCAAGAAATCATTCAAAAGTTAAAGAATATATAAAGGAAGTCATTTAAAATATATTTTTGAATAAAAGTTTCCTAAATGAATTTGAAACTTTTGAATGAAATTTACATTTTAGAATAATAAAGTCCATATAAATAAATCCTTAAAATCATTTTGAAATTATGGAAATTAATTAAATAAATTTTGAAAAATAAATCTTTAAAACATTTAAAATGATGATATAGTTAAAAATTACCTTCCATAAAACCATAAAATATTCATTTTTAATTTTTTTATAAAACATATACATGAATGTTAAATATGTCCCAATAAATGCTTAAACGTAAATAATCACAGATAATAATGAGATTGAGGAATTAACCCTTACCTTGTACTTTCCTTTAGTTGAGGGTACGTTTAAACTCCTATATAATGAACATAGTATGTTATTAAATTATAAAAAATCCATATTCATATTTATGATATCATATATGATTCATTTATGACTTTATACTACCCATTTAAAAATAATTTCCATGTTAAAGTAACATTTTGGGTAATAATCACTTTCTTTATCGTATGTGTTTTAACTAGTTATTCTTGATTGTATCACTTAGATCATGATTTACATACATAAATAATATAAAAAATAATTTATATATCACATATATTCAGAATATAAGTATGTATAATAGATAGATATATGAAATGGAAACACCATTCATGGAGACGGTAGTCTGTACGTATGCATGAACGTTGTTTCCATTTTCTTATCGTATAGTATTGAAGTAAGTAAATGAAGTATATTTATATAAATAAATATATATTATTCTAGTAGAAAAATTACTTAATATATCTCATACTTAATCAATGTATATATTTCTATAAAAATTCTCGAATGGTGATGATGTGGAATGAAATCTCATCACGTTGTGGAGACGATAAGCCATATGTACACAAGAGCAATAATATCATTCTATTGATGGTGAAATTGTATGAAATTGGATGATATATTATATATACAGAATCTTTAACATGTTATATTTATTATTTAAATCAATTATACTCATTATTATACCCATCCAAATAATGAAGCGTTGAATAAAAAACTACACCATGACGTGAAGACAGTAAGCCGTACGTACGCATGTATGGTGACTTTTTCATTAATAGGATGGATGGAATAATGAAAATGGTTGTACCATATTTTTAAAAAAATATCAGTATGTATAAGTTAGTGGATTTATTATTTTATTATTGAAACAAAAAATAATGAGGAAGTGCAAGAAGAAAAGAACTTTGAAAAAGGTGGTAAAATAATTACCTCTTCTTCAGGTGCTTCATTTTGATTTGAACAAAAGGGCTCTTTATGTTGGCCTTATGATGAAATTAAGACCTCTAGGATGAAGTGAGGGTAGTTGGGAGAATATTTTATCAGGTTTTGGACGAGCCAAATGACTTTGGAGGTGTGAATTTAAGATAAGGGTAAGTACCTTTTTATAAGAGAGGTGAGGGGAACTTTAGGAAAAGCAAGAAATCTTAATTTATTATAAACTTATTTTTGGTTTCAAATAGTTCAAAATAGATTTATTTCTAGGATAAGGTGGGTATGGGTCAAAATAATCTCAACCAATAGGTTTTATATATGTTTAGATAACCAAATTAACCTTATCTTGTAGACTTAACCATTTGTTAAATAGTTTAACTTTTACCAAGTCTTCTGGTATTTTTATACTACATAGTTAATATAGTTACTACAAAATGCCAATAAAACCTAAAGTGGTTACTTAATTGCATATATAACATTATATAAGTCATTTGACTGAATCTTAGATTTTAGTAATATTATTTAATTTAATAAAATAGTATTTTTTAAAAACTCACTTATGTCAATTTGACACTATTTAGTATTTGGTTTTTGTGAAAGTCATAAAAACATGATTAATTAGAAAAAAAATACATTAAATAAAACATAAAATGTCATATTCTCCTATAAAATTCGTGTATGGTATCAAAAGTTTCAATTTACAATTATTTTAATATTTATAATATCAATTATTTTAATCTTTTATTAATAATATAATTACTGCGTCATAATTGTGTCATAAATAAATTTAATTATTTAATGTATAAAATTTATAAATAAAATACCATGATGTAGTAATTTTATTTTTCTTTATAATGAATATTTATAGTCTAATTTATCTTCTATATAACCCCATATTAAAAATGGTTTAGTTATTAAAATTTGTATATATCACTTTTAACCCTTCTTTAAATAAAATATAATAAATGTCCTCATCTTACCCAAATGGATAAAAAGGATATTTTTTTTAATAAGGTTTATTTTGGTTGAAAAAAATTATCCAATATTATTAAGACATGTGTTGGGGTTATTTTATAATATTATAATATTATTTTTACCTTTAATTACCCTATTTAATTTTAACCGTGGTAAATAAAATTCAGAAGTTACCATTCACCAAAAATTATTTTCATCATATTGAACCACATTTTACTTACTTATGAAAACAATGTCTGTCAGATATTTGAAATTCAGTTCACAGAAGTGGTAAAATTATGTTTTATTCAAATTTTCAAATGTGCCTAGAATGTGGGTAATAGACGTTAAAAAGTTCAATAAAATTTTATATATCTAATCTTATTATAAAATGACTCAAAATAATTACATTGGAATAATATATGTATTATGTATCTATTTTTACTATAAGATAAATTTTAATTTAAAATAATTATTTTAATTAAAAAGTCAGTTTTTAGGTACTATGCAATATTTTTCACTATTAAGGAAAAATTGAATGTTTTCATAAAAAATACCAAAAATTCACCTTAAGATAATTTTGATTTTCAAAATTCAAAGATGAAGTATATTTTACCACATTAAATTTTTAGGAGTGTCTAAAATTAATTTTATTATGTTTCAAAAAAGGACATAAAAAGTAATTCTTTTAAGAAAATAGTTTTTCTAAATATATAACTATTTTAAAAAAACATATACATTTAATTATAAATATGTTTTATTTATGCGAAAAAATTATAAATAACATTTAAAATTTATTTCTTACTATTTCAATATTTATTTAATAAATAAATATATTGTTTAAATAATTATAATACTAATGTGTTATTTCGCATAAACTCAATATAGCATATAATGCAAGCCAAGTTGGTGTCGCATGTAATATAAGTTATTAAAATTATTTTAAGAGATAACTTATCATGAAATATTGGGGTGTTACATTATCCCCTCCATTAAAAAATTATGTCCTCGCAAATTGAAATTTTTCTTCGAAAAAAAAGGTTGAAAATAGAAAATACCTTTGTGGAAAACCCACATCAGAAATAGGGTTAATAAAATTTAGTCTCAATAAGAGGGAAACAGAAATGAAAAATTCACCACTAAATTATGATTTCGAATAGGAGAACATTGGTGGAAATTAGAGACACATAATTGGAGGAAAGACATGAATATTTATAGGGAGTGATTGAGGTCATCAATCACAAACCGGTGAACAATAAATGGAAAATTAAGGGCCTCAAAGCCATAAATCTAAGGTGATTTAAAGTGTCATTGGTTCAAAAAAACATAAGGTATTAGGACAACACATTTTTTAGATACCTTTTTTGAAGAGGAGGGATTAATTTACTATCAAGATAATAACTCATGAAAATAATTGATTTCATTACCTATCATAATCATAATCTCATCATTTGGTTGTGCTTAGATCTATTTTCACTTCATCCCATGCACTAGGAAATGAATGTTCAAAAATGATTTTTTACGCCTAAAGCACATTTGATAAATCATAAGGTACACAATTATTTCCTTAATCTTATATATGTTTAATGAAATCCAAAAGTTTAGGCCAAAGTATCCAATAAATTATACTTTAACATCTAAAAAAATATCAAGTGCTCAACTTACTCCATTCTAACCTTCAGACTTATCCAAAATACTTGTGTCCAAATTCACAGTCAAAAAATTTACATGGGAGGTAAAGATAATGAAGATCTCTTTTTTCCTCATAATAACATGTTAATAACTTCATCATGTATTCTCTTAAAACATGTTAACATCTTAAATTAATATAAAACCTTATTGAATACATTCATGCTCCCTTATTCCATATAGAATACTGGATTTACTCCTTAAATAAAAAATGTTTTAAACTCCAACAATTATTGAATAAACAAACATTTAATTAGTTCCAAGGTAGCCTTGAATATCCAATATAATTTATCAAAATCAATAATCTCTTATTCCAAAATCACTACCTTAGTATCAAGACCATATTAAGGTTTATCTTTCCCTCAACTATGTATTTTCCAAAAAGTTTAGCTTGCTATTGAGTCACTTTTCTTAGTACCATACAATGTCAAATCCTCAATGAAATAGTACGAGAGTACAATCCTTAATTATTTCCATAATTAATATAACTAGTACATAATTTATACAACACTCAAATGATATAATTCTTCAATCCATAAACACAAATACATTAATTATTTCATGTTGACTATAGTAACTTCTTATACTTGTCCTTGATCCCTTTGATTCTTCAAAGCTATATTTCCTTGATTCTTAGGAAATTTATTTGTGTAATTCCCCATTTCACTACAGTTGAAAAACTGAATATTAGTCTTTTATTTGTTCCCTTTGCATTCTTTTTAATGATAACCCTTTTCACCACACTTATAACAAACACTCAGTCCTTTCAAGAACTTCTCAGGGCGATTCTTTCCACAATTATCACATATGGGAAAATCCTTCTTTCCCTTATTCCCTTTATCCATCTTTATCTCTCCCAAAATCTTCTTCTATGGCTTCCCTTCAAAGCCATAGGACTCAAAGAATTATTTACTTATCTTATCAAAAAATGATATTATTTTCTCATATGATGAGAATACATGGGAGGCTATTTACCTTCAAAATGTTGGCTCAAGACCATGAAATATATGACCCTTCTTACTCTTTGGAATATTTGCATTGGTGGGTTAGTCATTTCTTATACTAGGAACTATTTCTAAACAATGTCATACACTAGATTAGGTTATGAATCATAATGCATGATTCTAAACTAGCAAAATAATTAACATAAATTTTAAAAAAAATATGCATATCTAATCTCATAATCAAAAAAATGGATTCTTTGCGGACAAATTTAATCATAAATACATCATAATGGTTTTTAATGAAAATTTTAATTATCCTAATCATATACCATGGGAGTGTCAAACCAGGTGTGCAGTAAGGCCCGATATCGTGTACTAGGTTACCCTGATTGAAGCGCAGAACACCTTGTCCGAGTTTTTTACCCCTAGGTACATCCGTTCCAGAATCACGTCCATTTGTAGTATCCAGAAAGGGATAAATTTCTTGAAATATCCATGTAATCCTTACTTTACCAAAATTCTAGGGGGTTCCTCTATACTTATCCTCAAATTATATCTTAGGGTTATAATCCCTAATATATGTTTTTTAAATCTATTTCCAAGGTTGTTTCTAAACATCCTAGGATACGAACAGTAATGTCCTGACCCCATTTACCTTGTGCCAGTGCATTATTTTAATAAATTGGAACGATTACAAGGAATAAAGTCCTAAAGGACCGACTAGTTTAGAAGTCTTGGAAGATAGATTACCTAAATGAATGTTACATTACACATTATAACAAAAAACACAACATAAATAATCCTTTAAAAACACCATTATTCCTCTAGGTTAACCCTGTATATCATTCATAATACACTTCTTAACATCCTGGGAAAATAAAACATAATAAAGGGTTGAGCTCAGATGCTCAGTAAAGGTAAATAATTCAGCACAAGCTATAATTTTTTAAGGCAATATGTATAATAAAAAAAACAACCTTTTAAACATAAATTTGAACATAATATGACAAAATAAGTTAAACATTACCATATAAACATGCACATGGATATTATTCTAATCGAATAGTCACATGTAATATCTAAATTCATAACAAGGGAATGCCTAATGTCCGACATAATAACTAATACATCAAGGCTTTTTCCCAAGAACATTCAAAAATATTATGTCAACACCTTGTGAAAAGACACTAGTTTGTCTTATTAGACCTACTGATGCATCGAAGGGCTATAGCGGGCCCTGCTAATCACTTACTAAGTCCAATGCATTCCTCATATGAAAAGAGAGAAACATGACATAAACATTCATATTAAAACTAGCATACAAAACATCAATACTTTAACCATAAAATATGAATGGTATAAAAATAACACATCCATAGTCAAACATATCACAACTCATTCAATATAGTATGGAAGATTTTATTATAACAAATCAACCTTAGTCAAGAATAATATTCAGTAAAGGATGTTTACATACGCTATAGGAAAAATAGTTTTTTGTGACGGGTTATTTGCAACGAGAATAAATTCAGTCGCAAATAGTCCATCGAAGTGGTTATTAACGACGAGGGCAACGATCCATCACAAATAATCAGTTATTTGAAATGAGACCTAGGGTCCCCTCGCAAAAAGTTAAGCGTGGTTTGCGAGCAAAACCATGGGAAGAGTATTTGCGATATGAAGGCACCCCCCGTCGCAAATATCCGGAGACTGTAAATACGATTTGCGATAGAGAGTTTTCCCGTCATAAATAGTTCATTCACCAGTCACTATTTACGATGGGTCCCATTGCAAATACCCGATGACGGTAAATACTATTTGTGATGAGATGTTTCCCTGTCGCAAATAGTGTGTCATCCGGGAAATTTAATTAATGATTAAAGGTTAAATTATATTTTAGATTAATATATGATTTTAATGTAGATTTATGGTTATTCAAGTTATTTATATAATTGATTATCATATCTTGGATATTAATGATTAGGGCATATACATTTTTTATGAGACATTAAAAGTAATTGACGTTATTTAGATATAAATGTTAAATTTATATTAGAAGAATATGTGATGAAATCCTTATAATATTTGGGTTTTAATCTTATTATAGAATATTTCATTGAATTTTTAGGTTATCTAATTATATAATGATCTATGATATTATTTGGGTGTTATTATTGAGGCTTTGGTGATTAATGTTGTATTTCTTTATATTAAATAATATTAATTTAGGGAATTATGAAACCAATTTCAAACCATTTCAGTTTTTGGTAATTTATAAAGATATAAGGGATTGATTTTTATCATATTTTAGGATTATGGGATTCATTATAAGTTGATTTTGTTCAGATATGAAAAATTTGTCTTGAATACTCATCGTTTGTAACAAGAGATAAGATTGTGGTAGAAATTTATTAATGGATAAAATTCAACTTTCCAAGTAAGTATATTTCCTTAGGAATTTAGATGATAAATTAATTACTTAATTATTGAAAAAGTATATTTTAATAAAAACATTATCCATTCAATTTTCTTACTGAGAAATCTATTTCCTTTTAACCCATCACCAATTTACGGTTTTGTGATGGTTAAATTTCTCATGACCATGTTCTCTATCACTCTCCATCCATCCTTGGGAGTCAAATATTTCTTAAATATACAGTTATTAACTTCCCAATCATGTTTTTTATATGCAAACCTAGTATGTGTTATTCAGTACGACCTTCATACCCCTTTCTCTCTTTTCAAGATGAAGTTTTATTGACCCTTTTGACAATGTGGGATTTCAACAAGGTATTTTGAAAAGTCAAACCCCTATTTTTTGATCCCTATTTAAAATGGATAGGATGAAATTTCTTGAAGGGGAATAATTTAATATCCCTATGTTTTAGAAAATAAATACTATGTTCGATAGGGTACAATATACGCAACATCAAGCATAAACAAAAAATTAATTATTTTTATTATTTTAATGTTACTGTTATAACCTAGCTGTTAAATTAGTGAAAATGAATAGTTTTAACCACATTATGAAATATATAATGGTATTAATCTTTTATAATATATTAATTAATTATTTTTAAATAATAACTCATTTTTTACTAAAGTAATTTTATTTTTCAATTTTTTTTATAAATGTGTTTTCTTTATTTTTTATGTGTAAATATTTAATTTTTTGAAAATTTAGAAACTTTATTTGAAAAAAAGAAATTTATTTTTTAAATTATCATTCTAAATTATCTTTAGATTAATTTTTGTTATTTTTTTAAAAATACTTGATTCTTCATTGAATACTGAAAAATACATATATTTAATTGAAATCTATATTTTATTTTAAAGTATTTATAAAGTCAAATTATATTTTGGATTATTTTTAATATTTAATTTGTTTATTTTTATTTTAAAATGATCCATTTATTATTTTTGAAATGAATTTTATACTTGAATTTAGTATAAAAACATTATATATTTATTAAATATATTTTTATAAAAAACTATTTTTCATTGCATCATGTAAGTTTAATTTTAAATTAAATTATTCCACTCCTGAAATTTTAATTTTGATAAATGAATTACATATTTGGAATCAGTGGGTCCAAATTTGATAAATACTTCACTTTTATTTTTGGACAATATGAATAATAACTTTAGTATTTTTTGTTACCATAGTAAAGGGTAAATAATTTACTAAAGTTAAAAATAAAATGAAAAGGACTATAAAATAACCCTAACTATAGTTCCATGATTAAGGAGCCACTTAAAACTCATAATCCGGAAAAAGGACCAGAAGGACTTAATAGCTCCTCCGTATATGTCAAGGGCTGCCGACTACCCATGAGGGTTTGTTTAGGTGATAATGGGGAGGATATACCCTCTAGTGATGATAATAATAAAAATTATATGATAATAAAACACTATGGGAGAATAAATCCCAAAATGAGAAGAATAAATAATAGATAAAGACAATAATAATACAAGAGAAACAACCATACATATAAAAAAATTATACATGTTAGACAGTTATAAAAAAATATACATGCAAGGTCACCCATGGATGATCACATAGGAACATACTCAAAGCCCCAAAAAAGAAACTCCCGCATGATGCAAGGAACCACCATGGTCCCTCTAGTATCCATCATATACACTTTTTCATCGAAGATCATTATGGTCCATAGAATCAACTTGACACCTGACTTAATCTCAAAACCATAAAGTCTACATACTTCTTAAGGGCCCCATGTAGGGTGTGTGTATGAACTCAGTAGGATACCAATGATGTGTTCCTATCTCAAATCCATAATTATATAAGTTTTTTTCATACATGAATAAATAGAAAAAACTCACACATAAATATAAATAACTCACTCCACTTGTGCTCAAAATCATTAGGTGAGAATTTAACTACTTCAACCATTATTGATATGTCTCTAAATAAATTCCATAAAATTTAAATCTTTTCATACATTACATGTATTAAAAGATATATCTACACTTGCAAGGACCCTTGTCCTAATTCCTAAGTGTCCACATAATGATTTTATACCCATAGAATCATCAGCCTCCTCCCATCAATATATCACCACCACTTTATGCCATCTGACACCTCATGTTCCACCAATCGAGTAACTGATGTCCCATTAGTATTCCCATGAATACTTTCCAAGTCCCTCAGAACTCCATTCAAAAGATACCATTTGTTCAATATCCCAACATCCTGAGGTATGGCGATATCCATTATATAATGAATAATATATCACCATTGGATAAAAAACTCAATGTCATGAGGCAGAGTGATACCCATCATTCAATGAATAATAATTCATCGTTGGATCAACAACTGGATGTACTGAGTAAAGGTGATATCCATTCTCTTACAACCCTATCCCATCATCTCCATCATCTTATTTTTTTATCCCCCAACAAAAGGTCTCACACACCATCAACCATGGATTTCTATGGTGAGCACCTCCTCCATAACTGATGGTCAACACAATCCACTACATTGATAAATCAAAAGAGGGATCCACCCAAAATGAGTGATCAATACCACCTCAACTGAGTCCTATCTATGTACACATGACTTCAATAGAAATGTTAGCCAACAACGGTGAGTGAAAATCACTAATATTTTCAAAGAAACACCATCTAGAAACCTTATTACCACATGTGAACCTCATCACCCATAAAAAACATGGTTATCACCATCTACATCAAACTATGATCACATCCCTTGAATTTCGATGGTCATCCCAATCCCATATATCTCAGGCCACACCCTCAGCCTAACAAACCTCATCATCTTAGTTTTGGTGGTCATCATTACCTCAATACCTCAGGTGATGACCATCATGTTCCCATGTATTTCATGTAGTTATATCACAATTTAATAAATTTAACAAATTAAAAACTAGTATTTCCCTATCTAACCCACCACAAGCCCCATATATTTCTTATCATATTTAAATAGGCTAGATCATGCCTATTTTAATCTCATAACATCAATCAAACAATTTAATGACAAGCATTAATTAATTAAGGGTTCCAAATGGAAAAACCATATATGTGAATTTATGAATGAACCCCATAACACCATTATATTTAAGGATTGATCTAGGAACCACCTACCTTAGAATCATAGGGTCGCACCCATCAAATATAAACCTCTAATGCATGCTAAAATGATAGAAATTAGGATTTTAGAAAAATGACTTGAAAATAGAGAAATTGAGCTTGTAAGGATTTAGAATTATGTATGGTTAGATAAAAGAATAAAGGAAATAAGAGGATTCAGGGATATACCACTACGATTCCAATGCACCTAACAATATTCAAATGAGAGCTCATATGAATGATTAATTAAAAATCCTAGAGGAGGAGAAAAATGGGAACCCATATCTTGGAAGAGATATACACATGGGAGAATAAAGGGTGAAGAAAAACATAAATGTAGGGATGGTAAGAATTGTAATTTCACATCCTTTAAAGAACCACACAGTTTGGATGTACATTTTGGATAACCGTGTAGTGCCAATTTCCAAAGGCACCTCCACCTCACATGACTTGGTGCATAGTTTTTTAAACTATACACAACCCATGTAGATCACATATACTAAAAAATGTAGGTTTCCTTCATGACCATGCACCTCACCTCATGTTGTTTTTCTTAGTGTGCTCTAGTTCAAATGGGATTCATATTTTGGGTCGCACAATTAGCAATAATCATGCACCTACCATGCACCCAGTGTTGTGTCTCCCAGACTTTGGTCCTTGACGCCTGATGCTCTTGAAACCAAACTGGACCTCAGAGACAATTTTTTTATCGTTAAACCCCATAAAAAAACAATATTCTAATGTGTTGAAATTATAAAAATTATGCTTCAAAGGATAATTTAAATTTTGTCCCATCCACCAAACTTAAAATTAAAAAAAATTCAAAACTTCTACCCTTTAAAAAACCCGGGATGTTATAGTATCCCTACATTAAAATAGTTTGTCATTGATGTAACACCCCAGCCCCAGTTACCCAGATCTGGTGTATTATTGTAATACATTTACATGATTATAAAGAATAAAGTCCTGAAGGACTGATCAGTTTAGTAGTCTTGGAAAATAGATTACATACATGAACATTACATTACAATTTCTAACATAAAAAAACATAAATAATTCTTTGAGAATGCCATTATTCTTCAAGATTAACCCTGTATATCAATCATAATACACTTATTAGAATCCTGGGAAAATAAAACATAAGAAAGGGGTGAGAAAAGATGCTTAGTAATGGTAAATAATTCACCAGAATCTAAAAACATGTAAGGAAATATGTATAATAAAAACAAAATCCATTTAAACATAAACTTGAAAATAATATGGAAAAATAAATTAAAAATTACCATATAAACATGCACATGGATATTCTACTAATCTAATAGTCACATGTAATAACTAAATTCATAATTAGGGAATGCATAATATCGGACATAATAACTACGACTTAAAGGCCTTGTGCCAAGACCATTCAAAAATATTATATCAAGGTCTTGTTCCAAGACACTAGTTTGTCTCATGAGACCAACCAATGCATCGAGGGGCTATAGTGGTCCTCAATTATCTCTTACTGAGTCCAATTCATTCCTCATATGAAAAGGGTGAAACATAACATAAACATTCGTATTAAAAGTAGTATATGAAACATTAATACTTTAACCATAAATTATGAATGGTATAAAAATAGAAAATCCATAGTCAAACGTATCACAACTCATTCAATATATTATAGAAGATTTTATTATTATAAATCAACCACAATCAAGAATAATATCCAGTAAATGATGTTGACATAGTTGAAACAGATTAGTAAAACTCTTTGAGAGAAATGACCCTTTTTCAAGAAATCATTAAAAATTTAAACAATATATAAAGGAAGTCATATAAATATATTTTTGAATAAACGTTTCCCATAGGATTTTGAAACTTTTGAATGAAATTTAAATTTTAAAACAATAAATTCCATATAAATAAATCCTTAAAATCATTTTGAATTTATGGACATTAATTAAATAAATTTAGGAAAATAAATCTTTAAAACATTTAAAATGATGATATAGTTAAAAAGTACCTTCCATAAAACCATAAAATATTCATTTTGAATTTTTTTATAAAACATGTACATGGATGTTAAATATGTCCCAATAAATGCTTAAACGTAAATAATCATAGATAATAATGAGATTGAGGAATTAACCCTTACCTTGTACTTTCCTTTAGTTGAGGGTATGTTTAACCTCATATATAACAAACATAGTATGTTATTAAAATAGGAAAAATCCATATTCATATTTATGATATCATATATGATTCATTTATGACTTTATACTACCCATTTAATAATAATTTCCATGTTAAAGTAACATTTCGGGAAACAATCACTTTCTTTATCGTACGTGTTTTAGCTAGTTATTTTTTATTGTATCACTTAGATCATGATTTACATACATAAAGAATATAAAAAATAATTTATATATCATATATATTCAGAATATAAATATGTATAATAGATAGATATATGAAATGGAAACACCATTCATAGAGACGGTAGTCCGTACGTATGCATGAACGTTGTTTCCATTTTCCTATCGTATAGCATGGAAGTAAGTAAATGAAATATATTTATATAAATAAATATATATTATTCTAGTAGAAAAATTATTTAATATATCTCATACTTAATAAATGTATATATTTCTATAATAATTCTTGAATGGTGATGATGGGGAATGAAATCTCATTGCGTTGTGGAGACGGTAAGCCATATGTACACACGAGCAACAATATCATTATATTGATGGTGAAATTGTATGAAATTGGATGATATATTATATATAAAGAATAATTAAAATGTTATATTTTTTATTTAAATCAATTATACTCATTATTATACCCATCCAAATAATGAAGTGTTGAATAAAAAACTACACCGTGACGTGAAGACGGTAAGCCATATGTACGCACGTATGGTGACTTTTTCATTAATAGGATCGATAGAATAATGAATACGGTTGTATCATATTTTTAACTAAATATCAGTATGTATAAGTTAGTGGAGTTATTATTTTATTATGGAAACAACAAATAATGAGGAAGTGGAAGAAGAAAAGAACTTTGAAAAAGGTGGTAAAATAATTACCTCTTCTTCAGGTGCTTCATTTTGATTTGAACAAAAGGGCTCTTTATGTTGGATTTATGATCAAATTAAGACCTATAGGATGAAGTGAGGGTAGTTGGGAGGAGATTTTATCAGGTTTTGGACGAGCCAAATGACTTTGGAGGTGTGAATTTAAGAGAAGGGTAAGTACCCTTTTATAAGAGAGGTGAGGGGAGCTTTAGGAAAAACTTGAAATCTTAATTTATTATAAACTTATTTTTGGTTTCAAATAGTTTAAAATTAATTTATTGTGAGCATAAGGTGGGTATGGGTCAAAATAATCTCAAAAAATAGGTTTTATATATGTTTAGATAACCAAATTAACCTTATCTTTTAGACTTAACCCTTTGTTAAATAGTTTAGCTTTTACCATGTCTTCGAGTATTTTTATAATACATGGTTAATATAGTTACTATAAAATGCCAATAAAACCTAAAGTGGTTAATTAATTATATATATAACATTATATAATTCATTTTACTGAATCTTATATTTTAGTAATATTATTTAATTTAATAAAATAGTATTTTTTTTAAAAACTAATTTATGTCAATTTTACCACTATTTAGTATTTGGTTTTTGTGAAAGTCATACAAACTTGATTAATTAGAAAAAAAATACATTAAATAAAACATAAAATGTCATATTATCCTATAAAATTCGTGTATGGCATCAAAAGTTTCAATTTAAAATTATTTTAATATTTATAATATCAATTATTTTAATATTTCATTAATAAGGTAATTACTGCATCATAATTGTGTCATAAATAAATTTAATTATTTAATGTATAAAATTTATAAATAAAATACCATGATGTAGTAATTTCATTTGTATTTATAAGGAATATTTATAGTCTAATTTATATTCTATAGAACCCCATATTAAAAATGGTTTATTTATTAAAATTTGAATATATCACTTTTAACCCTTCTTTAAATAAAATATAATAAATGTCCTCATCTTACCCAAATGGATAAAAAGGATATTTTTTTAATAAGGTTTATTTTGGTCGAACAAACTTATCCAATATTATTAAGACATGTATTGCGGTTATTTTATATTATTATAATATTATTTTTACCTTTAATTACCCTATTTACTTTTAACTGTGGTAAATAAAATTCAGAAGTTACCATTCACCAAAAATTATTTTCATCATATTGAACCACATTTTACTTACTGATGAAAACAGTGTCTGTCAGATTTTTGAAATTCAGTTCACAAAAGCGGTAAAATTATGTTTTATTCAAATTTTCAAATGTGCCTAGAAGGTGGGTAATAGACGTTAAAAAATTCAATAAAATTTTATATATCTAATATTATTATAAAATGACTCAAATGAATTACATTGGAATAATATATGTATTATGTATTTATTTTGACTATAAGATAAATTTTAATTAAAAATAATTATTTTAATTAAAAAGTCAGTTTTTAGGTACTATGCAATATTTTTCACTATTGAGCAAAAATTGAATGTTTTCATAAAAAATACCAAAAATTCACCCTAAGATAATTTTGATATTAGGAATTCAAAAACGAAGTATAATTTACCAAATTAAATTTTTAGTAGTGTCTAAAATTAATTTTATTATTTTTCACAAAAGGACAAAAAAAGTAGTTCTTTTAAGAAAATAGTTTTTCTAAATATACAACTCTTTTAAAAAAAAACATATACATTTCATTATAAATATGTTTTATTTATGCGAAAACATTATAAATAACATTTAAAATTTATTTATTACTATTTCAATATTTATTTGATAAATAAATATATTGTTTAAATAATTATAATACTAATGTGTTATTTTATAGAAACTCAATCTTGCGTATAATGCAAGCCAAGTTGGTGTCGCATGTAATATAAGTTATTAAACTTATTTAAAGAGATAACTTATTATGAAATATTGGGGTGTTACATTCTCCCCTCCTTCAAAAAATTATGTCCTCGTAATTTGAAATTGTTCTTAAAAAAAAAGGTTGAAAATAGAAAATACCTTTGTGGAAAACCCACATCAGAAATAGGGTTAATAAAATTTAGTCTTAATAAGAGGGAAATAGAAATGAAAAAGTCACCACTAAAATATGATTTCTAATAAGTGAATATTGGGGGAAATTAGAGACGCATAATTGGAGGAAAAACATGAATATTTATAGGGAGTGATTGAGGTCATAAATCACAAACCGGTGAACAATAAATGGAAAATTAAGGGCCTCAAAGCCATAAATCTAAGGTGATTTAAAGTGTCATCGGTTCAACAAAACATAATTTATTAGGACAACACATTTTTTAGAAACATTTTTTGAAGAGGAGAGATTAATTTAATATCAAGATAAGAACTCAAGAAAATACTTGATTTCATTACCTGTCATAATCATAATCTCATCATTTGGTTGTGCTTAGATCTGTTTTCACTTCATCCCTTGCACTAGGAAATGAATGTTCAAAAATTATTTTTTTACGCCTAAAGCACATTTGATAAATCATAAGGCCCACAAGTATTTCCTTAATCCTCTATATGTTTAATGAAATCCAAAAGGTTAGGCCAAAGTATCCAATAAATTATATTTTAACCTCTATCAAAATATCAAGTGCTCAACTTACTCTATTAAAACCTTTAGACTTATCCAAAATACTTGTGTCCAAATTCACAGTCAAAAAATTTACATGGGAGGTAAACATAATTAAGATCTCTTTTTTCCTCATAATAACACGTGAATAGCTTCATCATGTATTCTCTTAAAACATGTTAATATTCTAAATTAATATAAAACCTTATTGAATACATTCAAGCTCCCTTATTCCATATAGAATGATGGATTTACTCCTTAAATAAAAAATGTTGTAAACTCCAAAAATGATGGAATAAATAGAAATTTAATTAGTTCCAAGGTAGTCAAGAATATCCAATATAATTTATCAAAATCAATCATCTCTTATTCAAAAATCACTACCTTAGTATCAAGACCATATTAAGGTTTATCTTTCCCTCAACTATTTATTTTCCAAAAAATTTAGCTTGCTATTGAGTCACATTTATTAGTACCATACAATGTAAAATCTTCAATGAAATAGTACTAGAGTAGAATCCTTATTTATTTCCATAATTCATATAACTAGTACATAATTGATACAACACTCAAATGATATAATTCTTCAATCGAGAAACACAAATACATTAATTATTTCATGTCGACTATAGTAACTTCTTATACTTGACCTTGATCCCTTTGATTCTTCAAAGCTATATTTCCTTGATGCTTAGGAAATTTATTTGTGTAATTCCCCATTTCAATACAGTTGAAACACTGAATATTAGTCTTTTCTTTGTTCCCTTTGCATTCTTTATCACGATAACCCTTTTCACCACACTTATAACAAACACTCAGTCCTTTCAAGAACTTTTCAGGGCAATTCTTTCCAAAGTTATCACATATGGGAAAATACTTCTTTCCCTTATTCCTTTATCCATCTTTATCTCTACCAACGTCTTCTTCTATGGCTTCCCTTAAAAGTTATCACATATGGGAAAATCCTTCTGTTGGCTCAAGACCATGAAATATAGGACCCTTCTTACTCTTTGGAATTTTTTCATTGGTGGGTTAGTCATTTCTTATACTAGGCACTATTTCTAAACAATGTCATACACTAGATTAGGTTATGAATCATAATGCATGATTCTAAAATAGCAAAATACTTAACATAAATTGAAAAAAATACGCATATCTAATATCATAATCAAAAAAATGGATTCTTTGCCGACATATTTAATCATAAATACATTATAATGGTTTTTAATGAAAATTTGAATTATCCTAAGCATATCCCTTGGGAGTGTCAAACTAGGTGTGCAGTAAGGCCCGATGTCGTGTACCAGGTTACCCGGATTCAAGCCCAGAACACCTTGTCTGAGTTTTTTACCCCTAGGTACATCCGTTCCAGAACCACGTCCATTTGTAGTATCCCGAAAGGGATGTATTTCTTGAAATAACCATGTAATCCTTTACCAAAATTCTAGGGGGGTTCCTCTATACTTATCCTCAAAGTATATCTTAGGGTTATGATCCCTAATATATGTTTTCTAAATCTATTTCCAAGGTTGTTTCTAAACTTCCTAGGATACCAATAGTAACGCCCTGACCCCAGTTACCTAGTGCCAGTGCATTATTTTAAAAAAATTGGAATGATTATAAGGAATCAAGTCCCAAAGGACCGACTAGTTTAGCAGTCTTGGAAGATAGATTACATAAATGAATGTTACATTACACATTCTAACAAAAAACACAACATAAATAATCCTTTAAGAACACCATTATTCCTCCAGCTTAACCATATATATCATTCATAATACACTTCTTAGCATCCTGGGAAAATAAAACATAAGAAAGTGTTGAGCTCAGATGCTCAGTAAGGGTAAATAATTCAGCAGAAGCTATAATTTTTTAAGGCAATATGTATAATAAAAACAACAACCTTTTAAACATAAATTTGAACATATTATGACAAAACAAGTTAAATATTACCATATAAACATGCACATGGATATTCTTCTAATAGAATAGTCACATGTAATATCTAAATTCATAACGAGGGAATGCCTAATGTCAGACATAAAAACTAATATGTCAAGGATTTGTCCCAAGACCATTCAAAAATATTATGTCAACACCTTGTGCAAAGACACTAGTTTGTCTTATTAGACATACTGATGCATCGAAGAGCTATAGCGGGCCCTGCCCGTCACTTACTAAGTCCAATGCATTCCTCATATGAAAAGAGAGAAACATAACATAAACATTCGTATTAAAACTAGCATACAAAACATCAATACTTTAACCATAAAATATGAAGAGTATAAAAATAACACATCCACAGTCAAACATATCACAACTCATTCAATATAGTATGAAAGATTTTATTATAATAAATCAACCTTAGTCAAGAATAATATTCAGTAAAGGATGTTGACATACGCTACAGGAAAAATAATTTTTTGTGACGGGTTATTTGAAACGAGAATAAATTCAGTCGCAAATAGTCCGTCGAAGTGGTTATTTACGACGGGGAAACGACCCGTCACAAATAATCAGTTATTTGCAATGAGACCTAGAGTCCCCTCGCAAAAAGTTAAGCGTGGTTTGCGAGCCAAACCATGGGAAGAGTATTTGCGACGTGGAGGCACCCCCCGTCGCAAATATCCAGAGGCGGTAAATACGGTTTGCGACATGGAGTTTTCCCGTCGTAAATAGTTCATTCACCGGTCACTATTTACGACGGGTCCCATCACAAATACCCAATAGTAGTAAATACTATTTGTGACGAGATGTTGCCCCATCGCAAATAGTGTGTCGGCCGACCACTATTTGCGACGAGTCCCGTCGCTAATAATTAGGAATAAATAATAATAAATAGCAATAAATATTAATTAATATTAATAATTAGTAATAATTAGTAATAAATTGAAATAACTAGTAATAAGTAGTAATAAAAAGTAATAAGTAGTAATAACTCGTAATAACTAGTAATAAATAGTAATAAATAGAAATAAATAGAAATAAATATTAACAAATAGCAATAAATAGTAATAATTAGTAATAAGTAGTAATAATTAGTAATAATTATTAATAATTAGTAATAAATAGTAATAAATAGTAATAAATAGTAATAAATAGTAATAAATATTAATAATTATTAATAAATAGTAATAAATAGTAATAAATAGTAATAAATAGTAATAAATAGTAATAAATAGTACTAAATAGTAATAAATAGTTATAATTAGTAATAATTAGTAATAATTAGTAATAAATAGTAATAATTACTAATAAACAGTAATAATTAGTAATAAATAGTAAAAAAAAGTAATAAATAGTAATAAATAATAATAAATTGTAATAAATAGTAATAAATAGTAATAAATAGAAATTAATAGCAATAAATAGCAATAAATAGCAACAAATAGAAATAAATAGTAATAAATAGTAATAAATAGTAATAAATCGTAATAATTAGTTATAATTAGTGATAATTAGTAATAATTAGTAATAATAAGTAATAATAACTAATAATTAATAATAATTAGTAATAATTAGTAATAATTATTAATAAATAGTAATAATTAGTAATAAACAACAATAAACAACAATAAATAGTAATAAATAGTAATAATTATTAATAATTATTAATAATTAGTAATAAATAGTAATAAATAGTAATAAATATTAATAATGAGTAATAATTAGTAATAATTAGTAATAATGTGTAATAATTAGTAATAATAAGTAATAATAAGTAATAATTAGTAATAATTAGTAATAATTAGTAATAATTAGTAATGATTAGTAATAATTAGTAATAAATAGTAATAATTAGTAAAAATTAGTAATAAATAGTAACAAATAGTAACAAATAGTAATAAATAGTAATAAATAGTAATAAATAGTAATAATTAGTAATACATAGTAATAATTAGTAATATTTAGGAATAATTTCGAATAGTTATGAATAAATAGGAATAAATAGGAATAAATAGGAAAGTAATAAATAGTAATAAATAGTAATAAATATAAAAAAATAATAATAAATAATAATAAATAGTAACAAATAGTAATAATTAGTAATAATTAGTAATAATTAGTAACAGTTAGTAGTAATTAGTAACAATTAGTAATTAATAGTAATAATTAGTAATAATTAATAATAAATAGTAATAAATATTAATAATTAGTAAAAATTAGTAATAATTAGGTATAATTAGGAATAATTAAGAATAAATAGAAAAATAGGAAAAAATAGGAATAAATGGTAATAAATAGTAATAAATAGTAATAAATAGTAATAAATAGGAATAAATAGGAATAAATAGGAATAAATAGGAATAAATAGGAATAAATAGGAATAAATAGGAATAAATAGGGATAAATATGAATAAATAGGGATAAATAGAAATAAATAAGAATAAATAGGAATAAATAGGAATAAATAGGAATAAATAGGAATAAATAGGAATAAATAGGAATAAATAGGAATAAATAGGAAAAATTGGAGTAAATAAGAATAAATAGGTATAAAATAAATCGTAATAAATCATAATAAATTTTAATTACTTGGCACAATTTCCAGTGGATTGGAGACACTCCTTTTGTTCGATGACTCTTCTCCTTCCAACTCTCACTAACTCAAAACATTATGAAAAATATGCTTCTACGTATGCATATCCAATCTCGTATTCACGGGTTTGGATATTCATTCGTAGGACCATATTTTTTATATTGTTTTCAGGTGGTGATAGTTCCATGAAGATGATTCATTGACGAAAAGGGGGCTCTTTTGTCCGACGACTCATTTACTTGCATCTTTCTCACACTAAAATCAGAATAAAGAATCTGCTCAAAGATAAGCTTATTCATTCTCGTATACATAAAAATGAATATGTATACCTATGAGGAGATTCTTTATTGTGATTTCAGTTTGAGAAAGTTACAAGTAAATGAGCCTTCAGACAAAAGAGTAGCCGTCAATCCATTGGAAATTGTGTTGCCCAATATTAATGGTAATTATTAAGAAGTAGTTGTAATTATTTATCTTCTTTTTTTGGATAGTGTTTTTATAATTTCAAATTATTCAAAAAAAGTAATGATTTTATATCTTGTAGAAAAATATGGAATAAGTAATTCGAAAATAGTCATTACTAGATGATCGTAGTTGGATAAATCAGCACAGAAATCCAAACGGTTCTGGTTTAAATTATTTATATATTGAGGGTGTTGAAGCTTTCTTATCATTTGCATCATCAAAACCTGAATTATTTTAGAAGACACAATTAAGTGTCCTTGTAAAAAATGTGCTCTGAGAATGTTTGACACATTTTACAATGTTTGGGGACATCTCTTTCATTTTGGTTTTCAACCATATTATATTTTTTAGTATTAACACGATGAATGCAATTCTAGAGAAGATACTACTAATTTGATTCCAGATCCATCATGGTTTCAAAATTTAGTACATGATGTTACAGGTCCATCTGTTCAACAAAATGAAACTTAGGATGATATTGGTTTAACTCCTGAGTTGGAACCATATAAAGTTTTTGAGTTGTTGAGGTCTACTGGGGTTTCATTATATCCGGGTTGCAAGATAAGAAAATTATAAGCGGTTGCAAAATTTATGGATATTAAATTTGATAATGCAATGTCAAAAAACTATTTTGATCAGATATTTTCTTTGGTTAAAACACTGTTACTTGAGGGAAATGTGTTGCCTACAAATTACTATGAGAGCAAGTGGCTAGTTCGTAATCTGGGCCTTAGTTATCAGAAGATTCATGCATGTGGAAATGATTGCATATTATATTCTAGTGAAAATGAGTCATTGGATAGTAGTCCCATATGTAGACAATCGAGGTATAAAGAAGACCAATTGGGGAATTCTGGATCGATTCTTGTAAAACATTTGAGATATTTTCCACTTACACCCAGGTTATAACATTTATTTATTTCTCAGAACACAATGTCAATGATTTCATAGAAAAAAAATCAACATTTCAACCGATAAAAGCATGAATCATCCATATGATAGTGATTCATGGAATCATTTTGACATAGTGCATCCATCTTTTACTTTAGAATCCAAGAACTTGCGATTGTGTATTTCTATTGACGATTTCTATCCGTTTGGTTCTTATGGTAGTTAGTTGGCCTATCTTTATAACTCTATACAATTTACCTCAATGGATCTTGATGAAGAATCCCTATATCTTTTTGACCTTATTAATCTCAGGACATCTGAAAGAGAATATTGATGTTTATTTGAAACCATTGATTGATGAGTCAAATTCATTTTGGAGTAATGGTGTTAGTACATATGATGCTGTTGTGAAACAAAATTTCATATTAAAAGCTGCATTGATGTGGACAAATAACGACTTACCAATATATGGCATGTTATCTGGCTAGAGTACACATGGTCCGAAATAATTTCTTTTCTGTGTGAAAGACAACAAATCATTTATGCTCATCAATGAAAAAAACCTTTCTATTTTGACTATCATTATAGATTTCTTCCAATCGATCATCCATTTCAGAGGGAAAAATCTCATTTCAAAAAAGACACAATTGAAAGGGATGAACTTCCAAAAATGATCTCAAGTACATAGTTAAAATTAGTTGTATTTTCATTACCTCCCATCACATTCAGACTAACAATAAACCAACAGAAAATTCATGGCTTTGGGAATGAACATAATTGGATAAAACAAAGATTTTTTTTGGGATCTTCCATATTTTTCTGATTTGTTGGTCTGCCACATGTTGGATGTCATGAATATTGAGAAGAACTATTTTGATAATTTATGTCATACAATTTTGGATACACTAGGTAAGATCAAAGATTACGTAAAGGCATGATTAGATCTTGCCCAAATTTGCTAGCGACTAGAATCTGAACTGTTTCAAAATGTCAGATTACAGAGGTTAATGAAGCCAAAAGTATCTTATATAATATCCAAAGAGATTTTCTTATTAATTTTTCAGTGGATTGAAATTTGATACTTCTATATGTCTATGATTCCAATTTGGGAAGAAGTGTTATGAATGGTCATATTACTGGATTAAAAAGTAACAATTTTCATGTTATAATGGAAAGACTTATTCTGATTGGATTCATATGTTTTTTTGAATTCTATGACATGGGATTCGATAATAGACATATCATATTTTTTTCAAGACATTTTTGCAGTGAAAAAAGACTACGATGTACTATAAAAACAGGAAGAAGATGTTGTTGTAATTATATGTAAACTAGAAAAAATATTCCTCTTGGATTTATTTGACTTAAGAGAACATTTGATATTAAATTTTACACATGAATCTAAATGTAGAGGTCTAGTACAGTTTCAATGGATTTACCAATTTTATAGATTTATGCAGAAATTCAAGAAAAAAGTACATAACAAAGAATCTGTTCAAGGCTCAATTGCTGAAGATTATTTGAAATAAGAAGTTTCTTTTTTCTACTCTCATTATTTTGAATCTGAATATCCATCAAAACAAAACTACATGGGATAGACCGAGGGGAATATTTATGATGAAATGGAAAAATCAATTATTAGTTTTTAATCAGCCAGAACTTGGCTTTGGTGGAGTTCATAAAAGATGGATTTTAGTCGATGAACATCACAGAGCTCATACATATGTTTTTCTCAACTATGAAGAAATGAAATCATTTGTACTGTGAGTGATTCTATCAGTTATTCTATAATTTATGTTACAATAAGTAAAATTATTTTATTTATAGGTTATATGATAATAATATCATGAAATAACTTCCACAAATTACAACAGCTTATCTTGAAGAATGCTGACAAAATCTTTTTTCTCAATGGTTTCAAAAGATGGTAACATAAATTATTGGTGGTTTAACATATTAATTCTATTTATTATTTAATATATTGATAATTTTTTTACAAATTTTCAAGTGACTCAACATGATGATAAAATTGATAAGCGACTGTGTATATTAAGTTACCCACCATCCAAAATGGTTAAATATTATAATTCATATGTGGTGAATGGTTTTTGATTTCATACACGTGTATATGGGGAATCAAAAAAACAATGAACAATGGATTTTTCTTGAGAGGATTTCATTATAGATAAACTAAAGTTGACTTTTATAGAATGATGGATGAAATTATTGAACTGTGTTATCTAGGACAAAATTACATAATGATGTTTAAATGTTGGTGGTTGGATAATGAGAGAGACTTGCGTGTTCATCTGACTCATGTATTTGTCGATATTAAATATAAAATTCTTTTTACAGTAAATGAACCATTCTCACTAGATCAACAGGAACATCAAATTTATTATATAAAGTACTGTGCTACTTCAAGAGACCTCAGTGATTGGTGGAACATAATAAAAATGAAATCTTGAGAAAATCAGTTTACTCAAACAGAATGTGGTTCTGCTGAAGTTCAAGGAATTGAATTTTTTCAAGAGATTACTCAAAATTCATCTTTTTCACCAAGAGACATGAATATCGATGATGACACCCCATAATTAAGGGTCGATAGTGACGATGATGTTAATGATGTTACAAATGAATTTGAAATCACAAGAGATGATGAAACTGAAACACATATGGATATTGATGATGCCGAGGAGGAATATGATGACATTGAAATTGTTAGATATGAAGATGATGATGAAGGTTAACGTTGACATAGTTAAATGATGGTTATAAATAAATAATATATATCTATATATAATAGTTATTTTTGACTATATGCTAATAATAATCATTTTTTTTGTTTCAAATGGACCCTAATCTACTTCGTGAGTTGTAGGAGGCTGAGCTACCTTTGGATGATGAGGATTTGGGATCATCTGACCCTTATCCTACTGGCGGTTTAGGGGGTACACGGAGGGGGAGTGGTCTTGCACGTATAATGATTCCTGACCCTATCTCCAAGCGACGTCCACATCTTGGCTTCAATCCATGTATACAGAGGTATGATAACCTGTGAATTTTAGTTAGATTTCATTAATTTATTTATAAACTAACTGTTTGATTATTTATTATTTTTTAATAGTTTTGTGCATTTAGCTATTGTAAAGGGGAGCACTATCATGTGAAATTATTTTTCTCATCCATGGATCACATGTGAACATATTCTCATTGATGTGCAGCTTGGAATGTTCAATCATTGGCTGGTACGTAAATAAATAGTATTTATTTTGAAATTTCATTCATTAATAACTTGATATTATAAATTATTTGTAGGGTTTATGGTATCCCATTGATGATAGCATGTGTGACGCTATCCACGCAGCATGGGAGGTGTCTATGTGTGATCGTTTCCATCAGTTTTTGCACAATTTTTGAAGAACGACCATAAAGAAATCATGAGTGACAATATTTGATGAGTTGTGTAGATCCCACCAACCATAGTACATTTTATCTCACGTTTAGGATGAATTATGTTCACACTGTTTGGGTGGTATATTTTAGAGGGGATCTTCATTGGGATGACAGAATCGGGTGAGATAGGAGGTGACACATCGAGCTGGTAGTCGTATATTTAGTATGCATAGAGAGCATCTGGTAAGTATGTTTTTTAAATATTTTATATAACTTTAAAAATAAACAGTTTATTTTATATTCATATAGGTAGTCGAGTAGTCCTATATTATAGAGTACGACGTTTATTAGAGGATGTATAGTGATCTTTCCACTAGAGAGATTAGAGGTGATCGCCATCGTCAGATTCTGGTCAGTATTATTTCTTTTTCAATTTGAAAATTAACTATATATAATATTTTCACAATTTTAATTTCAAATTTGAATTGAAGGATTCATATGAGGCTGTAACCTCTCAGAAACAGGGTGAGAGTCAGACCAAGATGGCTGATCAGACTAGTGCCCACCATTTTGATTAGGCGATATGGATGCAGGCGACCCAATATGCCTTCAAGAAGGGCCGAGTAGTCGGTATCGACTCTCATTTGACTCTTGGGACTTATTATGGTACTACTGTGATGTTGGCGTCTAGCTCGAGAGGAGCTTATAGAGATGTATCATCTTCGGGCTCATAGTATCAGGAGCTGCTGTGAGCTCAGAGTGAGCTTGTAGAGAGTTTGCAGAAGTAGCAGGAAGAGATGCATCAGCAGTAGCAGCAAAAGCAACAGTAGCAATAGTACGAGGAGTATATGCATCGATGGAAGTAGCAATAGTAGTAGCAACACCAGGAGGAGATGCGTCGATGACAGCAACAACAACACGAGTAGATGAAGTATATGCATCTTCTGACTCGTAGTTTAGGAATGGAGTTTCCTCCACCATCCCCTCCAGCTCAGCCACCTCCTCCAGAAGACTATCCCCCCAGTGATTTTTTGTTATGTTAAAAATATTTGAATTGAAGATTTGTTGTAATATGAACTATTTATAGTTTCTGTCTTTTATGTTGGTGAGAATATTGCTTATTTTTTTTTAATTTTTTTAATATATTATTATTTTTAATTTTTTTATTTATTATTAGTATTATATTTTTTAATGTTTTTTTATTTTACTAATAATAATAATAATAATAATAATATTTTATGATATTTTTATATTTATTTTTGAATGTTGAGAATTTTAATATTTCATTTATTTTTATTATTTTTATAATTTAAGTATTTTTTTTCCATTAATCACAATTTTATTAAATATATATATTATATATTTTATTCAGTATTTACAATGAGACCTTTTTCAATTGGGTCCTATCACAAATTGTGTATATATATTTTTAAAATAAGTATTTGCGATGGGAAACATTTCCGGTCGTGAATTTTTTTTTTGCGACGGGTCTGGCACAAATGGTTTAGATATATATACCATATATAAATGGATAACTATTTGTGATGGGAGAATGGGCCCATCACAACATGTTTATATATATATATATAATGTATATAATCAGGGATCTATTTTCAACTAGGCGGTTTCTCATCGCAAATTATAGATTTGCAAAGGTCCCATCACAAAAAATACTATTTGCGATGCCATTTTCTACAACGGGCTATTTGTGATGGGATCCCGTCACAAAAAATCATTTTCAACAAGATTCCTTCGCAAATATCCCATTTCAAATACCTAAAATTCCAATAGTGAGACTTGAAAAAGACTAGTACAAATCTTTGAGAGAAATATCCCTTTATCAAGAAATCATTTAAAAGTTACATAATATATAAAGGAATTCATTTAAAATATATTTTTAAATAAAAGTGTCCTATACCACTTTGAAACTTTTGAATGGAATTATCATTTTAAAACAATTATGTCCATATAAATAAATCATTAAAACAATTTTGAAATTATTGATATTAATTATATAGATTTAGAAAAATAAATATTTAAAACATTTATAATGATGATATAAATAAAAAGACCCTTCCATAAAACATTAAAATATTCCTTTTGAAAACATTTTTATAAAACATGGACATGGATGATAAATATGTCCTAATAAATACAAACACATAAACAATCTCAGATAATAATAAGATTGAGGAATTAACCGTTACCTTGTACTTTCCTTTAGTCAAGGGTACATTTAACCTCCGGTATAATGACCATAGTATGTTTTTAAATTACACCAAAAACATATTCATATTTATGATATCATATATGATTCATTTATGACTTTATACTACCCATTTACTAATAATTTCCATGTTAAAGTAACATTTCATGTAATAATCACATTCTTTATCGTACGTGTTTTAACTTGTTATTCTTGATCGTATCACTTAGATCCTAATTTAAATACTTCCAGAATATAAAAGATGATTCATATACCATACATATTCAGAATATAAATATGTATAATAGATAGATATAAGAAATGGAAACACCATTAATGGAGACGGTAGTCCGTACATACGCATGGACATTGTTTCTGTATCTTATCGTATAGTATGAAAGTAAGTAAATGACATATATTTATATATATAAATATAAATTATTCCAGTAAAAATATTATTTCATATATCTCATAATTAATCAATTTATTATTTATATCAATTATACTCATTATTATACCCATCCAAATAAGGAAGTGTTGAAAAAAACTACACCATGACTTGGAGACGGTAAGCACTACGTACGCACGTATGGTGACTTTTTCATTCATAGGATGGATAGAATAATGAATATTTGTGTACCATGTTTATAACAACATCTCAGTATGTATAAGGTACAAGTGTTATTATTTTATTATGGAAAAAATAAAGAATGAGGAAGTGGAAGAAGAAAAGAACTTTGAAAAAGGTGATAAAATAATTACCTCTTCTTTGGTTGCTTCATTTTGATTTGAACAAAAGGGATCCTTAGGTTGGATTTATGATCAAAGTAAGACCTATAAGATGAATTTAGGGTAGTTGGGAGGATATTATAGCAGGGTTTGGCCGAGCCAAATGGCTTTGGAGGTGTGAATATAAGAGAAGGGGAAGTACCCGTTTATAAGAGAGGTGAGGGGCACTTTAAGAAACTTTTGAAATATTAATCTATTATAAAATTATTTTTGGTTTCAAATAGCTCTAAATGGATTTATTTCTAGAATAATATGGGTATGGTTCTAACTCCTATCAAACAATAAGTTTTAGACATGTTTAGGTCACCATATTAACCATAACTTTTAGACTTAACCCTTAGTTAAATAGTTTAACTTTTACCACGTCTTCTTGAATTTTTATACTACATGGTTAATATAGTTACTATAAAATTACAAGAGAACCTCAAGTGGTTCATTAATGAATGATATAACATTATCTAAGTCATTTGGCCAAATATTATATTTTTAGTACTATTATATAATTTAATAAAATAGTATTTTTTTAAAAACTTATTTATGTCAATTTTGACACTATTTAGTATTTGTTTTTCCTGAAAGACATACCAACTTGATTACTTTGAAAAAAATATTGAATCAGCCCTAAAATGTCATATTAACCTAGAAAATTTGTGTATGGGATCAAAAGTTTCAATTTACATTTATTTTAATATTTATAATATCAATTATTTTAATCTTTCAGTAATAAGGTAATTACTGCATCATCATTGTGTCATAAATAAATTTAATTAATTAATGTCTAAAAATTAGAAATAAAATACCATGATTTAGGATTTTTTTATATTTATAATTAATATTTATAGTCTAATTTATCTTATGTATAACCCTATATTAAAAACAGTTTAGTTATTAAAATTTAAATTTAATACTTTCAACTCTTCTTTAAATAAAATATAATAAATGTCATAATCTAACCCAAATAGATAAAAAAGGATCTTATTTTTGTCCTAAAGTTTATTTTGGTCGAAAAACACTTATCCAATAGTATTAGGACATGTGTTGGAGAAATTTTATACTATTATAATATTTTTCTTACCTTTAATTACCCCATTTACTTTTAACTGTGGTAAACAAAATTCAAAACTTACTATTCCACAAAAATTATTTTCATCCTATTGAACCAAATTTTACTTACTGATGAAAACTGTGCCTATCGGATTTTTGAAATTCAGTTCACTGAAGCGGTAAAATTACTTTTTATGAAAATTTTCAAATGTGCTTGGATGGTGGGTGAAAGACGTTAAAAAGATCAACAAAAATTTATATATCTAATCTTATTATAAAATGACTCAAATGAATTACATTGGACTAAGATATGTATTATGTATATATTTTGATTTTAAGATAAATTTTAATTATATATAATTATTTAAATTAAAAAGTCGGGTTTTAGGTACTATGTAGTATTTTTCACTATTTATCAAAAATTGATTGTTTTTAGAAAAATATAAAAAATTCACCCTAAGATAATTTTGATATTATGAATTCAAAGATGAAGTATATTTTACCAAATTCAATTTTGAGGAGTGTCGAAAATTAATTTTATTATTGTTCACAGAAGGACATAAAAAATAATTCTTTTAAGAAAATAGTTTTTCTAAATATATAACTATTTTAACAAAACTTATACATTTAATTATAATTATGTTTTATTTATGTGAAAAAATTATAAATAATATTTAAAATTTATTTGTTACCATTACAATATTAAATTGATAAATAAATATATAGTTTAAATAATTATAATACTAAAGTGTTGCTTAGTAGAAACTCAATCTTGCATATAACGCAAACCAAGTTAGTGTCGCGTGCAATATAAGTTATCAAACCATTTCAAAGAGATAAATTACTAAGAAATCTTAGGGTGTTATAATCAAGCTTTGTGTTTTTATAGGGAGATGGTACCAAACATACTCATATCATAAACATTACCCTGGTATACTCTGGTTACTCAATCAGGAGCTAATTATCCTTATGGTACGCCCCACCTTAGGAATTAAATACCCAATCACTTCCTGAACCAAAGAATGTTCTGAATGAACAAATTAACCATTCTCCAGACATACATGTCCCCAAATGACCTACCATTATCAATGAACTTCATCAGGTTCTCAATTCGTACCTGATTCATACCTGACACCCACACTTCTACATCACAATCGATGACCAAGACTTTCTGCCTCCCATATGATGCTCAGTCTTTCCAACATCATCTACGATTCCCACAAGATCCTGTATCACAACTGATTCTCAAAATTTGTGCATCAAACTAATGCTCAAAAACCATATTTCATATTTCATATATATATATATATATTCAAATATATATACATTCCAAAAAAAGCCTCGATGCTTACTCATCTCATGAAATCATGTATCATACCCGATTCCCACATACTAACTAGTTTATGGTTAGTTTAAATACAATATGTGCACCTCATTCACTCATATCAATTATGTTCAAAACATAAAGGGCTTTCTATGATCAAGGAATACGTCTAACCTTTTCCGGCTCCCCATCCTTCTCTGACCCTTCCATCTCAACAACATGCACCAGGCCCGAAGCCCAAGTACCCAATGCCTAACCTCACCACAGAGCTGCACTGGCTACCATTCAACAACCCCACTGTTAGGTCTATTTATCTCTCTACTATTACCTCTGAACACCGTATAATCCTAGATACCAACTACTAATACCACTCTCAGTCCTACCATAGATCCCTGAGTCTAAACCAGTCACTGAATCCCGTTATCTAGGAATTCTTTATGTATAACCTCTCTGAGTTCCCTAAATGGAAACATTCACAACACCACTTTTAAGGCCAGTCACACTAGTTTAGAACATAACCCAAATTACCACACTAGAATCATATTGTCGATGACCCACACCTTGGTGGTCTTCTAGAATCTCTGGAATGTCTTCCCTATTGTGATTACTCATGGCCTCGCTTTTAACTATCCAAATCATCACTACATGACTTACCTGGTGCTATCACAAGGATCAAATAAACTTGACTATCAGATTTCCATCAGTTATCAAATCCTAATTCACTACCCCTAATAACTAGGTCAACATGAAGATGTTTGACTACACCCTGATGGCATGTCATAATCCAAACTTCAACCACATTAACCTGGAAATATCATCGGCTCATATAAAATGCACAAATCAGGATAGGTCTATGAAAATATCCGCATAATCCATAATATATGTATCTCCTTAGTAAAGGGTTATGAACACATAGGCTCAGTCTACCCTCAAAATCTCCAGTAATAAATGCTCAAAGAAACTAGCCTCAAAATCCTTCCATGCCAATCCCGAATTTCTATCTTCTCATACCTATACGTTCAACCAAACTTTTCCAATCCTCTGAGAATGTAAGTATCCAACTTCACCATCCAACCTGGGGGTGTCTTGATCTAGTAAATAATTTTCCACATAGACTCAATCCATTTCTCTACTTCTTGTGGTCCACCTTCACCCTGGAATAATGGAGTGTGTTGAGACTGGAAGTCACATGTCAAATAAGCCACGAACTTATTAGCTCCCCAATCTCCCTTATTAATAACCTATATGACTCAAACCAAGCTCGTATTGAGATATTCATTAGGCCATGGCCTGAAATTTTCCATATATTGTGGCTTCCCCACCTACATCGGAGCCTGTATCTATGCATCATGATCATCTAATCCCTTAGGGGAGTCATCCTGTTGCTTAGGGGCCTTGACCCATGCACACTCTTGAAGAACTATAACTATGCCCTCTGGACACTCCACTAGATCCTGTTCAGGTTGTATCACACTGAAGAAAAAACATCATGGTCAATATATCCATAACAGTCATATATATTTCAAATAGGGAAAGATGTAACAGGTATTACATATCACCACCCATACACTTCTTTACAACACACATATCACATATCATCTGGCCTCATGACCCCTTGCCTACCCATAACAAAGTCTGGAATCACATATCATCTATCCTCATGGACGCTTACCTACCCGTATCATAGTCAGGTTTCACATATCATACATATTTTATATAATCAATCTAAGATGTCTGAATAGAATGCCACCAAAAGGCTATGCTAGAAAAACTGTTTGTCTTTCTAAATAAAATTTTACACGGATCACCTCCTTTCATTATTCATACTTACCCATATTAAATTCAGGATCATATATACTATATATTCATAGATTCATATACTAATCACATCAAGAACTATATACCTAGGCTAGATGAGAATAATTCCACCAAAAGGATATATATAAAACCACTTTTTAGCATTGTATTGATACTTTAAATATCTTAACACCTATTAGAACATTATAGGTTCCCAATGACAATTACAAGTATAAACACACATCATATGAGACTAAGTGCCCACCATGATGTATAAATATCCTTCTATTTTCATATTGGGAAAAGGTTAAAAACCCTAAAATCCAATAACATCCCACCCAAGTGTTCTAATTTGGGTGGAAATAAATCAACTATAAAAGAACAAAGCATAACATTAATTTCCCACCCATGGAAACATGGTATGTCCACCCATGTATGGGGATGCAGACACCCAAACATGATTTCTTTACCCAGTTCACACCTGACGCTAGTCTTCAGTATACCATGGCCCAAATAATAAAACAAAAAAGGAAACAAAACAACTTTGGTACAATTTGTAGATCCTTTAACTAGGATCCAATTAAACTTGTGCCCTAGGTTGGAGGACCACTAGGCTTTAGGCATGCCTCCCCATATTCCAAAGGCTATCAACTGGTAGTGAGGGTCAGTTTAGGTGATAGTGAGGAGACTATACCCATTAGTGATGATAATAATAAAGTTCACATGATAATAAAACATTACAAAAACATAAATACCAAAAACAATGGAATAAATAATAGATAATGAAACTAAAAATCCAAAAGTAATATCCATACATATCAATAAGGTATACATGTCAAATAATTATATAGAAATAGAAATGAAAGATCTCCCATGACTGATCATATAATTACATACTCAAAGACCCAAAAATAAACTATAGCTTGATGAAAAAAACCACCATGGTCCCTCTACCATGTATCTCATGCACCATTGTATCCCTGATCACTATGGTATAGAGCACAAATCCAGTCCCTGAACTGATATCAAAACCATAAATTCTACACACGTCATGCGATGACCATGTATGGAATGAGTATAAAATTAGTAGGCCTACACCAACATGTTTATGTATTATATAAATGATTATACAAGTGTATGCATACGTAAATTAATAACAACAAATGACATATAAAATTAAATAACTCACTCCACTTGTCCTCAACAGCCACAAGTGAGTGTTTATGTACTTCAACCAATTCCATTACATCTCTAATTAAATACCATCAAATATATATATTTTCATACCTTACATGTCTCCAAAGATAGGTATACACTAGAAAAGACCCTTGGATTAATTACCAGACATACGCATAATGATTTCATACCCATATAACCCTTAGGCTCCTCCCATGAACATATCACTAGAACCTTATGCCATATGACACCTCATGTTCCATCAATCGAGTAACCTACATCCCGTCAACATGCCCATCAATAAGTCCCAAGTCCCACAGACCTCCATTCAAAATTCACCATTGACTCAATAGCTCAACATCCCAAGGTATAGTTATATCCATCATATAATGAATAATATATCATTGTTGGCTAAATAGATCGATGTCCTGAGGAATAGTGATATCCTTCCTCTAATGAATAATAATTCACCATCAGCTTAATATCCAAATATATCAAGGAATTATGGTCTCCATCCTCTAATAATCAAGACCCATTGGCCCCAACATATATTTAGAGCCTCATCCCCCAACTAATGGTCTCAAAAACCATCAACTGTGGCTTTCTACTATGTAAACCTCATCAAAAACTGATGGTAAACACCATCCCATAAGCCACTAAATCTACAGAGTATTCCACACACAACGACTGGTCAACACCACCTCAACTAATTCTTATATGTGTGTACATAACCCAACGACAACATTGTCCAACAATGGTGAGCAAAAATCACCAATATTTCATAATCCACACCATCTAAAAACCTCATTTCCCCATGTGAACCTCATCACTCATCTACAAAATGATCATCACCATATGTCTTAAACTAAGGATCACATCTCCTCAATTCCGATGTTCAACACTATCCCATATATCTCGATCCATTCCCTTAGCCCGACTAAACTCATCATCTTAGTCCCAGTGGTCAACAACACCTCAATACATTGGTCCATACCCATCATTTTCCCATGGAACTCATATAGTCATTAGAAAATATAATTAATTTTATAGTTTAAAAAATCCACATAACTTTCCCAACCAAACACAAGCCACATACCTAGATTATCATATTTAAATAATCTAGAGCATGCTGGTTGACATCACATAACATCAATTAAATAATTTAAAGACAATAATTATTTATTAAGGGTTCCACCTAGAAAACCCATATATGGGTATTTAATAATTCACTGCATAAAATCCTTATATTTAAGAAGAAAGCTAGGAACTATCCACCTTAGACTCGTAGTCACTTGCTCATCGAATATTGGCCTCTAATCCAAGATGAAATGTGAGAAATAAAGATTCTAGAAAAATGAACTGAGAATAGATAAAATGATCTTGCATGGATTTAGAATTGATTTTGGTGAGATAAATAATAAAGTAATAAAGTTGATTTAAGTAATTACTACTATGATTTCAATGCACCTGATGATGTTCAAATCAGATCTCAGACAAAGGAAGATGGTCAAATCCTAGTGGAGTATAAAAATGGGAACCCATGGCTAGGTGGAGGCACTCACATGGGAGAATAAAGTAGGAAGAAAATATTAATAGGAGGGAGGGTAAAAATTTTAATTTCATACCCTTTAATGAACCACATGGTTTTTCCATAAGGTTTGGTTAATCTTGCACCAAATGTGTAGTGCCACTATCCAAAGGCACCTCCACCTCGCATGGCTTTGTGTAGGGTTTTGAAAACCATGCACAGCCTGTGTAGATATCCTCTAAAAAAACTTAAGTTTATCACACCATAATGTGCCTCACCACACACATTTTTAATAACAATTCTCTAGTTCAAATGGGTTGTATGGTTTGGGCCTCATAGTTAGCACTAACTGTGAGCCAACCATGCCCTTAGTGTTGTGTCTCGTAACCTTTGGTTGTCGAAGCACAAAATTATAGAAATCAAAATAGACCTACAAGAAACTTACCAAGACTTAATCCCCATCCAAAAAAATGTACTAACATTTTAAAATTATTTAAATTATACTTCTAAGACTAATTTAAAATTTTTCCCATCCACCAAACTTAAAATTCAAACAAAATTGAAACTTTGACCTGTTCAAAAACATGGTTGTTACACTAACACTTTCTTAATTTTTATTGGATGAGTAAATTTAATCCATAATCATCCAAGATTGAGTTATAAGGAATTTTTTTACCATTTTTATGTGATTATGACTTGTATTATATATTATTTAATGAAAATTAAAAAATGTCACACTCTTGTTTTTAAAAACTATAATATTTTTACAATAGGGTTAACTAGAGGATATGTTCAGTTATAAATAGTCTTTTGAAAACTAAAATATTTATATTCATCATGAAAATTTATTTTTACTTTTTTTAAAGAATAAACATGTACCTTGAATGCTTACACAACCCTGACACAATAATTATTCTACTAATAGAAAATTGAAATAGGTGATATTAAAAATATTAAAAGTAATTTAATTTGATATAATTAAGAAGATCCAAATATTATCTATATTACCATGAAATTTTAGGATATATTAAAGTATTTGGTTCTAAGTTTACTTCAGGTCTTGATGTTATTAATATCAAAGTACTAAATAGTTCTGAAAATTGACATTAAAGATATATTATAAAAATAATATTTTATTAAATGATATAAAATTACTAAAAATATTATATTTGGTAAATTTATTAGTATTTGGTTGATTATATCATCCATGGTCTATTTATGGGATGTTTTTCCATTTATAGTAACTATATTTACCCTCAAAAGAGTAAAAATCCTCATTATCTTGGTAAGTATGAAAGGGGTAATGAGGGGTTAAAACCAAATGATATAGGTAAAATGTAAACTAAACTTTTCAAAAAAATATTTTATGAGAGGATGTATACCCATAATAATCCTATCTAATAAATAAATCATTTTTATCCATTTTTAATTGTAAACCATTTTATATTAATTTAATATTTTGATAAATTTTAAGAGTGTCCCTCCCCTCTCTTATAAAAGGGAATCTATTATTCCCTTTACATAAAACATAAAAACCATTTTGGTTTGGAAAATATCTTACCAAATTCATTAATAAAATCCATAACCTAATTATATAGTCCTTATATAGGGAATAACACCCAAATTAGCGGTCTTATAGTGTTATGCAAGGAGGTTGTCTGAAGAAGAGGTATCTTTTTAATGAACATTTCTGTTTTATTTCTTCTTCCAACTACTTAAAATATTTATTAACCATTAATATATAATAAGACCAATATATTTCATATATTTATTTGTTTTTATGTTAATGGTACCACCTATATCCATATTTTATTCCATCACATTTGAAACAAAACCGTTGTGCGTGTGTACGATGGACTACCGCCTTGCGAACTGATGTAATTCATTTTCCATCACCATATCTCATTGATGGATTATAATGATGGAATTAATGTTTTTATATCATATTAATAAAATATTTATCATTATAAAAATATAATATATATTTTTTCCTTCTTACCTTTTTCACTCACTAAAAAATGAAAACGCCATTCATGCGTAAATGTAGACTACCATCTCCACAAAGCGATGCGATTCATTTTTCATCACCACATAACATAGATGATATGTATAAATTTATTTAAAGAGGTAATATTATATTTGTGATATTATTATAATTATGTGATGTTAAAATAATGCTTACTTTATTTCCATAATGATCTTCGAAAATAGAAATGTTACTCATTCGTATGTAATTCTTACCATCTCCATGATTGTAATGTAGTTCATTTTTCATAACCATATTTAATGGTAGGATTTAAAAGTGTAATTTTTATATAAATATAATATTTATTTCATTATTATTACTATAGATATTTTAGAATATTTACCACTTTGACCATAATCAACCTACCAATGTCATTTCTGACATATGAGCCGCATATCGTCAAAATGCCTGATGCCGATTTAATTGATTAAGTAATTGAATATATCATAGTATTAAATGAAATAAAATAATAATTAACTGATAAAAAGTTCTTAATAAATAATAAAACTAATATAAGTTTTTTATTTTTTAAGATAAAAAATGTATGTGATGAGTTGGACTCAGGATAAGAGACTTTCTTTAAAAAACATCCTACTTTAAAGTTCCTCTTTAAACTCTTTTACCAAAGTTATAGAGAATGTATTTTTTTAACATATACAACAAGAATGTAATTTCCTAATTTCATGATTCCTTAATTATTTTAGTTTTCCTTTAAAATTTTTCAATTTTCTTTTCAAATAAAATGGTTTCTTAATTATGTGTACAGTTTTTAGATTTTAATAAATGAATTTTTTTTAAAGAAAAGGGTATTTTAGTCTATTTTGAAAGTATTCAATTATTAAAAAAATAATATTTTAATGGAATTTTTAACTTTATTTAAAAAAAGGAAAATTGAAATTTATATTTTAATGTATACAATAACAAATAATTTTTCCACCACCTCTGCGGTTATTCGATTTTTGGATTCCTTTAGAAGTTTTTATGTTTTATTCATAGAGAAACCATATTTTCCATTTTATGGGTATTTTGGTATTAAAAATGTGTTTTTAAACAAAATTTTATTTTTTATATCCAAATGTTTTATTCATATGGGTTAAAAAAGAGCTTTTCAAAGGTTTTATGATGCAAACGTGTAAGCATAAATTGTTTTATATGATATTTTAGCATTATATGGGAAATGATTGAGCCTGAAATAGATTATATGATGGTTTGAGCCCCATTATAGATCATGGGTAACCCCAATATATATTATATTTTGGGTTCACCCATATAGCACTGAGTGATTCGAATACAAATTATATTATGGGTGCAACTAGATAGTGATCCAATGAATTTAGTAATGTAAATTGTCTTTTAAGACAAGAAGGGAGTTACCAAAGGGTTTCTCCTATGGATTTTACTAGTCTTTAGTTATTTCTAACATGGTTTTAAAATAGGTTATGAATGTGATTCTCTATGTTTCCAAAACAGCTGTTTATTTTCTTTCTATGGGGTTTAATTATTTTTGTTGAGAAAAAGTGTGTTTGTTTTTCAGGTGGAAATGATTTATTTCATTCATAAAAAGAACATTGAGATAAAGTAAAACATTTCACATATTTTCATGTTTTTCACGGGACTAATGGATTTTTTCATTTTATTTCCCTTATTAAGATTTTTTTTCTCATCCCATGTTTGATTTTTTTCATAGGGATTAAGGATGGGTAAGGGAAGGGAATAAGTCAAGTTGAAATTCATGAATATTTTTCATGAAATGAAATAATGTTTTATATTAAATGTTTTATATTATATAAAAATGGACACTGAATAGATGAGGCCACTTTATATATGTATGGGTTTTTTATTATAGAGTTATGGCCTAACTCTCTAAAAATATAAACCTAAAAGATATTCGGGATTGAAAGAAATGAATTCAAGTATAAAGTCCCTAGAATTTGTAATGCTCAAGTATAAGCCCTTATAGTAATAAATTCCTTATGTTCACCTCCAAAATTCCTTCATTATGAAATTTACTTTCATTATGATATGAGGCTTTATTATGCAACCCATTTTCTTTCCATTGGTAAATATTATTATTATTCCTTATGATTGATTTCATTTTTGTGTCACACACAATCATGAACATATTTTGATGGGTGCTCTCAGATATCACTATAATGAATTGGGTCAAAAACTTTCCTTATGAGGTAGGTATATTTATTTATGGGGATTAAGACTAGAATAATTTAGTGTGAAACCTATGGATAATTCATATTATAGGAAAATATCTTGGAATTTTGGTGAACTATAAAGTGAGTGGGTTCTGAGAAATTACATCATTGTGTAGATAGTACAAGTAGATGTTGTTTTGGCATAGTTTTACCTTGGAGTAATAACTTCAAAAAGGGTGGATTGGGATTTGACTCGATCATCACCTTGTGAATGAAAATGGACCTTACTGCACACCTGGTTTAACAGTATCGAGGGGTATGTTTTGGAAATTCCCAACCTCTTTATGTACTATTATGAAGGACTTGAACAAATTATTTGGTTAGAAATCCTAATAGGGAAATTTAAATGGACAAACTAGATTAAAACCCATATAATCATAAGTTAGGATATACTTATCATTTATAATTTATTCCATCCAAGTTTATAAGTTTCCCTTTTGTATGTTTATTGGTTAATTGTTTTTGTTCTTTTAGTTAATAGCGGGAAATAGAACCAACTATGACAACATCCAACATGATTGTAAATTTGATGATTTCCCCAATGATATTTCTAATGTTAAAAGAATTTGGATACAATATATTTATGGAATTACTATATTAACTCTATCAAGTTATGAATAATAACTTGAATAATTTATAACAACCTCCTCATAAGAAAGATTAAGTTGTAGTGGATTCTTCTATGCGACAAAGGCCTCCTACATTCAGTGGATCTTCTGATCCCATCATCATAGAACAATGGATTAAATCCATTGAGAATATACTCTCTATTTTCTAATTGTTATAGAAATATAAAGTTATTATTTCTATTTATTACATTGAGGGATTAACTGATCAATTGTGGACATTGATCATGAACATAAATTCCAATGGTTATATTGATTCCATAGAATGGGAAGAATTCAAAAAATATTTTCAAATAAATATTTCCCCTAAAATATCCTACTTAAAATAGAGAGGGAGTACATTTGACAGTATAAAAATGAAAAATAGTATATTAGGAAATATGAGGAAAACTTCACAAGGTTTTCACAGTATTCCTTTGAGTTTTTCATCAATGCTAAAAGTAAGGGGGGCCGCTTATTTAGTGAATTAAAGCCCAACCTTTGAAATTATTTTATGATTTGAGAAATATATAGTTATGAAGATATTGTTTGTTATTCCCTTGAGGTTGAGATATGGATCAATGAATCTCAGTGGTCATATGGAACAGGTGACAAAATATGTAAAATTGAGTTTTATTTGGGAGTATTAACAGATAAATCCCATGGAGGAAAGAAAAAAAACACTTTCCAGAAGTATGGTAAGAAGCTTCTTGGAAACTGAATGATGGTAAATGGGGGATGATTCAAATGTGTAAAACTGGGGGCAACATGCTAATCAATTCTGAAGGGAAATTAATAAACCTACTAATATGGAAGAAGAAATAAAGGTTCTGATCAACACCCAGCCTAGAGTAAATCATTTCAACTGTAAGGAACACAATCACTGTACAATAAAATTACCTATGAAAAGGTTGTAACAGAAAATAAATGAAAAAAAACCTCTAAGGCCTTGATAACAAGAAAGTGCATATGATATCATAACATCAAAGGTGGATCCTGATAATGATGTGGTGACATATATGTTGGTTATTCATTCAGTAATAGAGACTGTACTTTTTTATTATGGTTCTACACATTCTTTAATGTCTAGATATTTTAGTAGATCTATTTAAGCACCAACTCAAATCACATGGGTTGAGATATCTATGAAAATAGAAAATGTAGCAATGTTTCTATCCCAAGTATATAACACCTCTATAGTCAATGTTTGTGGAATGAAACTTCCAGAAAATATCATATTTCTTATTTTAGTAGAGATGTTATAATGAACATAGATTTTATATCCTTATATAAATCCAAGATCAACCATCAAGAGAGGGAGATAAATATCTGTGTCCCAAGTCATCCTATGATTCTATAAAAGTATAATGAGGAGGATGAATCTCCCATGGAATATTTTATTCAAGCATGGATATTATTACCTTATGAGAAAGAATATCTATCCCAAATGATTAATACAAAGGATAGAACCATTATTCAAGATATTCCCATTGTGATAGATTATATTAATTTATTCCCTAAACAGTTTCCCAATCTCCCTACAGACGGAGAGGTTGTGTTCTCAATATAACCTATACCTATATCTCTTCCCATATCGAAAAATCCTTATAAAGTGGCCATTTTTGAGTTAAAAAAGATGAAGAAGAAGTAAAAAAGAGAATCTATAAAAGGTTTTTATATACCTACATGCTTTACTTTGGGGTTCACTAATCTTCTTCATCAATAAGAAGGGTGGGTCAATGTACCAATTCATTGATTATAATGAAATCAAAAAAATAATGATAAAGAACAAGTATCACTTTCCATGAATATAATAATTGTTTAGTCAACTCCATATGGCCCAATATTTATCTAAGGAAGAACTTCAGTTAGGATATCACCACTTAATGGTGAAGAAAGAATATATTCCCAAAACTACCTTTCGAACAAGGTATGAATACTATGAGTTCATAATGATGAATTTCAAATACATTAATTCTCCTAAAATATTTATCAACTTAATTAATAGAGTCTTTATATATTACCTTGATTTTTGGTAGTCTTTGTAGATGATATTATGATTTACTCCAAAAGAAAGGAGTACTATGTGAAGCATTTGAATACTATGATAAAGGCTCTAATAAATGAGAATATATATGAAACGTACAATAAATGAGAGTTTCTGATGATGGAAGTATCATTCTTGAGGCATATTATCACCAACAAATGTATATTTATAAACCCATATAAGGTAAAGAAAATTGTGGTATGGCCTATACAAGTATCTATTATAGATATATATTGTTGCATTATACTATATTGATATTACTGATGATTTTTGAAAAAATTCTCATGATTTTCAAATCCACAAACCAAGCTAAATTGTAAAGGAGTAAATTGTTTCTAGATCAGTTAATTTGAAAAGATATTTAAGGAGTTAAAAAAAGGATTATCACTACGCCACTCCTCATTCTTATCTCAAGTGGGGAAATTTTTGTGGAATAGAATGATTCTTCTAATAATGTCTTGATAAATGTACATATGAAGAATGATAAAGTTATATCCTATGACTCAATACAGTTGAAAGTTCATTAGAAGAACTATCCTAATCATGATCTCGAGTTTGATGCAGTGATATTTTCATTGAAAATATGGTGTCATTATCTCTATGTGGAGAAGTGTGAAATATATAAAACACATAAGAGTCTAAAATATATATTCACTTAGAAGGATTTTAATATGCACCAAATAATATGGTTAAATATTATCAAAGACTATGAAATATAAATCTACTACCATCCTCAAAAAGAAAATAAAGCGGAAGATGATCTAAGTAGAAAGGATCTTGAAACATTATCAATGATGATAATTAATAAAGATCTAATATTCTTATACTTGTAAAGGATGGGAAATGGGAATCATAAAGGATGGAACATCAACATTCCTTTCTAAAATTATTTCTCAGACATCCTTTCTAAAAGAATATAAAGGATGCTCAAGGAGATTATTTGAATATCCAAAAGATGGTGGAATCTATTTGAAAATGGAAATACTAAAAATTCAGAATTAATGAAGAAGAAGTTATAATATCTGGGTCACGACTATGTGTACAATTAAATCTGAATATATAGAAATAGTTGTTAAATTATGCACAATGCTAAACCTTCTCCATCCACTAAGGGAGCATGAAGATGTATCAAGAATATGAGAACATAATTGGAAGAACAATATGAATATGGATATCACTAATTATACATTAAAGTGTTTAGTATGTCAACAAGTGAATAATGAAAGGAACAAATTCTAAGGAAATGATGCAACCATTACCCATACATACATAGAATTAAAAAAACATCCCCATGGAATTTGTCACCAGTCTTCCAAATACATCAAGGGGAAACAATTCTATATGGGTTGTGGTGGACCATCTTAAAAATATTATTCACTTCATTTAAATTAGATATTACTTTTCACTCAATCAACTTGTAAGGATATACATGAAAGAGGTGATGAAGCTATATGGAACACCACTATAGACTGTATCTAATTGAGATCCGAGGTTTACCCTTATGTTATGGAAGAGCCTCCAACATGCTCTAAATAATGAGTTAAACTTCATTACGGATTATCAACCTAAACCAATGTTCAATTTGAGAATACTATTTAGAAACTTGAATACATGTTGAGATCATGCTTGATGGACTTTAAAGAAGGATGATATCGACATCTTTCTCTGGATGAATTCTCATAAAATAATATCTTTCACATAAGAATAAAAATGGATGCTTATGAAACCCTTTATGGGAAAAGATGTAGAACAACTGTTTATTTGGATAAATTTTGAGAACTCGTGTTGTTGTGAACTAAAATCATTAAGGGAATGGTAGAAATAGTCAAGACTATCCAACAACATATTAGGACTTCTCAGAGTCAATAGAAGAGCCATGATGAAAATTATCGACAAGACACGACATTTGATGTTGGGGGTAATTATTTTCTCTTAATATCTCCATGGAAGAGATTCATGATATTTGGGAATAAGTGAAATCTAAGACATAGGTATATTGGCCCCTTTGATATTATCAATCACATCGAGGATGTGGCTTATCGACTAGCATGAACATCAACCATTTCTTAAGTACACTATGTATTCCAAGTATCACTCTTGATGAATTATATACCATATCCTTCATATATATTGAATTAATATGCGGTTAAGTTAGAAAATGATCTCTCTTATGAGGAGTCACCAGTGAAAGTCTTGTACAATAGAGATAAAGTTCTATAAAATAATACAACTCACTTAGTCAAAGTACTATGAGAAAACCATAAATATGAATCGGAAACCTGAGAAATAGAGGAAGTCATGAAGTAGAAGTAACCTTATCTATTTCACATTAGTATGTAATTTTAAATTTCAAGGATGAATATCCTTAATGTGGGAATAATGTAACTCCATGAGTATTTTAAAAAAACTATTTTTGGTAGCATATATGACACACAACCCCGAGCCTAAAAGAACTATGATTATTTATATATGAACATTATAACCTAGATTTTAAATTGAATGGTATTAATAGTATTAATATATTTATATATAAATTTAAAAATCAATATAAATTTATTGATAAATTCCTATTAAATAATAAATCAACTTCTAATGAGGATGCTTTATTTATAAAAAATGTGTCTTCTTCAAATTTTTTTTAATGATTTTTGTGAGAAAATTTCTTAATTAATTTATGAAACTTTTAGAAATTTTATTTTTTAAAATAAAAATAAATTTTGAAATCATAATATTAAAATTAACTTAGGGTTATATTTTGGTATTTTTTTTGAAATGATTTATTTTTTAGTGAATAGTAAAAATTATAGATTTTTCAAACACTTTTATATATTTTCATTAAATATGTCAATTTAAAAGTAAAAAAATATTTTATATTTAGTATTAAAGTTAAAAATTAACCATATTATTTATAAAAATCAAATTAATTAATTTTGAATCACTCGTTTTTATTGATTTTCGTATAAGTTTATTTTTATGCCTAAAAATGCGGTTTTCTGCAAACTATTTTTAAGTACATAAAATTTATCCATTTTAATTAATTAAAATGATCCCTAATAAGGATATATTTGAAAGAAATTTATATATTATGTATCTATTTATATTAACTTAAATTTATATAATTATGATTTATAGTAATAGAGTTAATATAAGATCATCTATTGCTTGAAAATGTATTTACTGAAAAACTGCTTTTCATAGAATTTTGTAATTTTAATTTTAAATTAAATTATTCAAATTCTGTTAATTTAATTTGATAAAATTTAATAAATATATTTAATCATCATAATTAATATTAGGTAATAATTTTAACTTAATTTTTGGTTTTAGTGATTAGTAAAAACAGTAAGAATTAATTACCATAGTTATGGTTAAAACACGATTTTATGTGTTACATGTACATATGTTAAAATTAATTTTCCACACACAAGAATGTTTTATTTGATAAATTTGATTTATTATTTATAATAATTGTTCCTGAATTATCTAATATTTATCATTTAATTTTTAGTTATAAAAGAAAAATTTCCTAAGTAAAAACAATTTACTATGGTGAAAACTAAATTGGTAAAAGTAAGTAACCATGATTGTAAATGGAGTAACATATTTAAAACATGTTTATTTTCTTTGTAAGAGGTTTGTAAAGAACTTATCTTCTATAAAATCCATTATTTATCAAATTTTTAGGCACTTTTCTTGGTAGTGACTTCCCATTATTGAAGAGTTTAGTATATTTACAAAAAATACCACTCCTCACTTATAAAAGAGAACCTCCTCTACTATTTTATTCACAATTAGAAAGAATTTTGTTTCTGAATATCCCTAAACAAATACTCTAACTAATACCCTTAACAAATCCTATATAGCTTTTGTTTATTATAAATCCCTCTTTGGAAGGATTTGGTTGCATACTTAATGAGGTTGTCCAAAGTAGAGGTAATGTTCTTAATTGAAAATTTTGTTTTATTTCTTCTTAAACCTCATTAAATTATTATCCAAACACATTGATATAATTAAATCAGTATATAAAATATAAAAATATTCTATTATGTTAATGGGAAATCCTACATTCATCACATCTTCTATCAAATGGGAAATTGAACCATCGTTTGTGTGTTTGATGGACTACTTCCTCAAGAACTAATATAATTTATTTTCTATAATTGTCTCTAAAATATGTTTATAATGATTTATTTAATGTATATATATTATATTCATGAAATATTTATCATTATATAAATGTAATATATCTTATATTTTCTTATCTTTCCATTCATATAAAAATGATAACGCCGTTCGTGCGTATGTGTGGATTACCACCTCCACGAAGCGACATGATTCATTTTTCATTAAATCATCACATTGATGGTACATATAAGTGTATTTAAAGAAATGATATGATATTTATTTTATAATTATCATTCTTTAAATATAAAATAACACTTACCTTCTATCCATAATATCGTTCAAAAATGGAAATGTTACTCATGTGTACATACAACCTACCGTATCAATGATTGTAACGTAGTTCATTTTTCATTTCTATATTTAATGATTTTTTAAAATTATAATTTATGAATAAAAATGATAATTATTTCATTATTATTATTATAGATATTATTAATTAATAATATCTTTGACTATAGTTAACTTACCAAAGTGATTTTGGACATATGATTTGAACATCATCAAATCATCCAACTTGAATCTAAATGATTAATTAATTGAATATAGCATGATAATTAATAACATAAAAAGTATAATAAATTTGAAAAATTTAATTAATAAATTAAACAATTAACATAATTTTATTATTTAGGAATTAAAATAATTCAACTGACGAATTGAGCTTTATGTAAGGGATCTCTCTAAACCAATTTTTTTTTGAGTTATCACCATTCTCTATCTAAATCACTTTCCGTATTTCTTTATAGTCATGGAATAATTATAAATTATGTATAATGATATCTAAAATATATACCTATATTATTATCCCTTCCTTGGATGGGGTAATACTTTCCTTTTTTTCATCTCTCAAATACCTTCATTATGAAATTTACTTTAATTATGATTTGGGTCAAGATTATGAAACCCAATTCCTTTAAATGGGTTTATACATTATGATTGATTTAATTTTTGTGTTACACATAATCCTGAACATGTTATGATGGGTGCTCCCATATAGCACTCCAATGTATTAGGTGAATCTTTTTTCTCATGATATGTTATGTATGGTATTAGTGAGTAAACTTAGTTCATTATAGGAATTTGTCTACCATGTGATATTGTCTAGGCAGTAAGAATTAACTCATTTTTTTGTACTTTTTTATGCTGATGACACATTTCCTATGTTTCCATGATCTTATGATACCATGATATTTATGATATGTTCCCATGTGATTACTCAAGATCATTTTCTTTTTTGATATCGTGTTAAACCTTTTACTCACTTGTTATGTTTCCTTATCATGTCTATTCACTTACTAGAATTTTTAGATCACCCATTTATTTTATGTAATCCCTAGGTTATCCTATACAGTTTTGGAGGTCAAATGGATTTATGGGCTCATCATGGAGAATAAAATTAGGCTGTCATGTTTTAGTGTCCATTCGACGTATTATTATCCCAGTATTCTGAAGATACTGGGACTTTTATATCCTTTTTTTATATTAATAGTTCTTTATGTAAAAGATAATTCAATAATATGTGAAAAAAGGCATGGGACTCTGTATACCTCTAGTTATATGGCATGATTGTCTGTGTGTGTGTCCAATGGGAGCTTTATTGATATGACATGGTTGTGCATGAGTGTGTGTAGCCCAAGATACATATCTTGATAAGATATTCTTGAGAATGTGTGTGTGAAACATGAGACTAATCCCAATATACTAGGATTGTGCATGTGTATAGCTTAATAATTTTACTACTATGGATTTTTTATTTAGATGTTTTTATGGTCATAGACTTATTCTATTTGGTATCAAAGTGATAAGTGGACCCCATGGCTTGTTTAATACCATAGAGGAAGAGTATGTACAATATGATAGGTGATGATTATGATGGGGTGTTGAATGATAGACAACAGGTTATGATAACCTTGAGGCATGACTCAAGATCCAATGGTGGGTCATGATGACTTTTATAGAGACCCAAGATTCTCATACATGGATATTACATCTTTTTAGATGAATATTAATTACATTTCACAAACAAATGTGTGAGGACCATAATAGTTTAGTTCTATTGGGGCTTTGAACAAAACACTATAATTTAGTAAACGATCTTCAATGTTTCCCAAAAATATCTTCTCATTTAGTACTCTTTATAGACATACCCTATATAAAACCTTTCTTCAAAACTGAGGGAAGGGAAACATAAGAAATGGTGAGCTCAGATTCTTAGTAAGGGTAAACATAAGATATATAAATATAAAATCATATGAAAGAATAAGATAAGAATAAGGGTATGTGATAATGAAAAGAACTTATGAAGTTAATAACCAAACTATTATAGCTCATAAATATGAGTTATGGCTTAAATATTGGCATTTCATATGACATAAATCATAATGAAATAAAATAATATGAGCCATGAGAGAATAACATTTTCATAAAACATAAATTTATGACACAAATATCTGGTTATACCATTGTTAAAATGTATAAATAGAAAAAGGTTCAATCATTAAGTTAAGGACATTAAATTAGGACCTCAAATAAAATCATTAACATGAAACTAGGTCCTTTAATAACATTATGAGAATGAAATACATGCCCACACATAACATCCTAAATAGGTAATCTAGTTCATTAATAACATTTTGAACATGCAATTTGATTCAAGAATAAAATTATATACATGAAATACTAGTCCACACATAACATCATAATAGTCAATATTCACTCCCAAGACCATCATAACAGATAAAGTCCATTACTAAACTCGGTTCACTCTCTGTTTCATTCCTATCTATCTCATGAGATATAAATATTTACCTAATGAATTGGAGGGAGATATAGGTCCCAACCATATTTGGTGATATGGTAACCACTTTACTTGGTTATAAAGTTACTACCATCACATAATGAAAATCGCAAATATGTATTCCAAAATATTTTAAAACATTCATCATATAAGAAACCATGAAATGAAATGGATTTCATAAACATTTAATCATAAGAAATCCTATGGAAAATAAACATGTTTCATAATAATTTCATTTTTTCATCAAAGAAAAACCCATAGATAAATAAGTGGGTTAAATAATAATTTTTGATTAATTTGTAAATTTTGGAGCTTATCCATCACTATCAGGGTGAGGGAGGATATTAGAAGAGACATCATCATCCATACCTATCTGAGTCATCATAGAGAGGTGTCAAAGATGATGGACTTTTTCACTATCACTAAGGATATCAGGGGCTTAGACATATGAGATTAGATCTTATACCTCGAACAGACTTATGGGGAGCACATAATCGCTATCAAGCATACTCCAGGTATTCGAAGGGGTAGTACCCAATCCATTGGAAGTTGTGAACTATATATCATTATCCGCCATTGGTTTCTTATCTCCCTTCTTGTATAAATCTACTTCAGCATATGTGTCTCCACATGGCTTAAAAGGGGAATCATCAACATGGAGTTTACTAACCTTTCCACCTGATTCTAATGATATCTCTCAGATATTGAGATGTTTCACATTTTATCATCCTATGACTAGGATGTGCTCCATACAATTTTTCATCATGTGTTAAAGATGTAAATATGGGTGGTAGGGATAGGATATAAAATCCTGGAATCCCTACATATCTCATTATGATGAGAATCAAGCCATAAATTGTTCTACAATGTAGGTATGGTAGGAGAACAACACTAGTAATGGTGGTCCTATCAGGTGAGATCCGAATGAACTTACAGTTTTATGTCATGTAAGTGACATCAACCATATATCTTAACATTATGCAGTGAGGAATCATGGTATTACTTTTATCATCTTTCATTCAAGACTATAACGAGCTTATCTCAAGCCTCCATGACTTGTTTTGTGTGGGGAAACCCTTACCAAAATTCCTAATCTCGTGTGATCTATGATCGGTTTGAAAAAAAAGGAATGATACAGGATTTTTTCACAGTTATAAAAAATAGAGGATATGATAGTTTTATTTTACATCATGTGGTGGCTAGACCAAGATATAGGATCGAGCTGTCCCTAAGTATCTCATTGGAAGTGAGAATCAAGTCATATGTAGTTCTTAAAGAAATATACAGTTTAACATCATGGGGAAAGGACGCAAGCCATGCAGTTCAACATCTTGCACTAAGGGCATCAGATGTGTAGTTTAATGTCTTGTGGTAAGGACATCAACCATGTAGTTTAATGTCTCTAGGTAAGGACATTAGCCTTGCAGTTTAAGGTCATGCTGTAAGGACAATGGTTATATAATTTAATGTATTATGGTAAAGGTATCAACCGTGAAGTTTAATGTCATGTGGTAAGGATATCAATAATGCGGTTTAATATCTTGTGGTAAGGACATCAGTGAATAACCTACCAGGAGAGTAGCTCATCTGATGGATATTGGATAAATCTTATGCATACTGTATGAGTCTCGGGATCCTGTAACTCTATCAAACCTATAGATACTTGTTCCCCAAACAATCTTTAAATAAAAACAATCTTTTTATTGTGTGCTTGAGACGTTGATGGTAGTTTAAATAGTTTCCATGGCCTATCAACCCTACCTCATCCAGCTTTCTCATTGTTTTAGGTTCCATCAAAATATTTTCCATGGAACAATCAAAAAACATGGAGGAATGATTTATTTTGGAGAGAATAGGTTTTGTTCAATTTTTCATTGAAAGTTGACTGCTTAACCTTGGGAGGTATATGGATCATACTCCACTACACAACTGGTGCACCCTTTTCAAAGTGATGAGATGACTAGATTGGGGATTCAGGTGTTGGTGATTCTAATATACCCAAGTCTATTTGCACTTGAAGCCAATCTTTAAAGGAAAATAAACCTTCAATGGTGTGTCTGAGATATCTATGGTAGGGTAAATGATTCTCATGGACTACAAATCGTATCTCACTCAAATTTATCATCATCGAGATCACTATTAAACCATTCTCCATGGAATAATTGTAATACACCAGAACATGTTTAGTTTAGAAGGAATATACTTTTCGCTTCCTATCATTAAGGGATGGGAGACATGGCCACTTCTTCTATATGTTATCTATACCTCCATTGGTGAGGGTGCATGGATGATTTTAGAGTATGGTGTAAAAATAATTGATCAATATTGGTCTAGGGGTAGGTGTAGAAGCCTTTGGGGTGTTGGATGATGCATACGTCTTCCAATGGTTAAAAGGCCCCAAATCTACTAAAGTATTTATTGGGATACCAAGGATCAGACGGTTTCCAAAATATCCTCAATGTGAAGGTAGAAAATAAAGAAATTCCACCAACCCTATAGGATAGGGTGAGGTGTATTTTTTTATATTTCACATGATTATGGGATGAAAAATATGAAAATATTTCCATCCCTGTGGGCTGGGGATCTTCACTATAAGGCATGCTTTCATAGGTAGACACTGGATCATCATCCTAAGGTAGAGACCATAGGAGTATTAAAAAAATTATCTCTCAAATATTACTATTCTTTTGTTGAATTTTATCAATCTGTTCTTCTACAAAAATTGTCTTGTCAACCTCAAGGGGATGGCTGGTAGGATCCATGAAACTGCCCTTTCCTCTATCAATGTCAAGGTGAGTTCATTATGATGGGAGTTTTGATGTAGGCCCCTGAGACTAAATACACTACTTCCAACATCCATATGCTCTATTTTTATTTCCCTTTTAAATACCAACATGGTTGGTAGTACCTTCTATAGATCTCTGGTGGGTACCATTGATCATTTTTTCTCTTGTTCCAATGGAATAAGGTAGGATAAACTGCTTTGACTCAGATGAACATGGTAGTGTATGATTGTACCCTTCAGGAGCATGATCATCTGTATATGATGAGTATTTTTTGGATCCTACTGATATCATATTGACTGAGACACAAGTAGGATGGTAATCCTACTTGACAGGGTATCTCGTTTGATGGGTCAGTGCCTAATTTACCATTTGGGGGTTCAATGCCCATGATACCTTTTGGAGGGATGGTTCCAATTATGAATATAATCCTAGGGTAGAATATTTTAAAAATTCTCCCAGTCCCATAGGATGGGGCGTTCCTTGGGTTTCCATAGTCACTGAGGCTAGCTGGGATGAAGTCAAAGGCTCTTGTCTAGTGATGATCTGGGATCATTTTTGGGCTACTTCTAGAGTACTTTGGTGGGACTAAGACAGATTGTAGATAACAGGGATAAAATATTGTTATGGAGCTACATTTATTTGACACCCCAAGCGATATCTCCTACTGGGTGCCCTGTCCTAGATTGTTGTTGTAGGAACAACCTCCTCTACAACTTCTTATAGAATCATGGCTGCATATTAGTGGTGATGATAAGAATGAATGGGATCCCTCCTTGGAATCTTCTGGGTGATTGAGTTGTTATGTTTACTATCCTCATCCACCTCCCTAAGATAGGTAAGTTTTACATTGTTCCATTCTTGCAATAGGTTCCCAAAGCGGTTGGATGAGGTGATAAGGGCCACCTTTTCTCATGCGACTTATCACGGGAAAGAAAATCGGTGGGAAATCATCCTCTGGATGATTTAATGAGATAATTCAAGAGTTTTAATGGAGCTGTTGATATGGAATTCCTAGCCTAATATGTTCACCAACTGATGGAGAGAGTGGTGTGTTGGTGAAAATGTATGTCAGGTCCTCCTGATAAAAGAAGATTATCCAGTGATCTCAAGATCCATTGTCACATTCTATGACGTCATTTCAATTTAAAGGAATCCTGATAAGTCCTGAGGAATAAAACAAGAAACCTTATCAATGAAACATTATATATAAGAGTACATGTTTGATAAATAACTTTCACAGTTAAAGGGAAATGAAGAAACCAGTTCTTTTTACACAATCATTTTTTGAACATTGAACGGGATGATATAGTTAAAGGATTTCATGTTGGGTTTACCATTTCTATTTTGTTGGGATTTGAGGAATGGAATGGGGTTCACTTGATGGTTTGGTTTAGGGGGGAGTTTTAGGGCCTTAATGAATCACTCGCATTAGCTTTTCCATTTTTTTCTTCCTTCCCAAAAACTCCCAATGGTTCCCTCATCCGTAACGGGGTACGAACTAGCTTTCCAAAGGTAGGAAATCACCTAGGTTTTTAAGCCCAATGACTCTTGGGAACTCACATTGGTCGAGAGGATGAGAGGTATTGATCATCTCACCCTTTTTGGGGGAATGTTTTCATACTCTAGGACTCTTTTACATATTTAAGATATGTTAATGAAATCCTTCCAAAAACCCAATAGGGTACTAGTTAACCCTGTTTCAATGTTTTGATTTTGAATATGTATAGATTGGAAAAATCACGTGTATATCACGGGTTATCAATCCCTCTCTTATTTAATTATGATGATTTAGGCCATAGGCATGTTCAAGCACTCTGGAGTTTACTGCTGTCTAGAGAGATGAATAGCGTCTTGGAGATGGGATTGGAACTCTACAAGGAATCCTAGGTATCCTTTGAGAACCATAATAAAACACCATATATTTTGTTTGAAATATTTTAACGTTGTATGAATGGACCCATCCATGCCATTTAATGTCATATAGTAAAGACATGAATTTCAGGTTCAGACCTAAATGAGGCATCCAACAGATCATATTTAATAAAGGAATCAGATTCCATATATTTGTTGTAAAGGGTGTGTGTGTCCTGAGTGGTTTGAAAATAAAGGTCCTAGGTAGGTCTAATTCATATGAGACCACCCTAAATTGCTTCTTCTTGAATTTATATTTGTGAGAGGAGTTGGGATTTAATTATACTTATATCCTAATGGTGGTACCAAACTAGGGGATTCTAAACATACTATTAGTATAATCATAGTTGGTATCTAATCCCATGTGATCTAAGCTTGGTGTGAGAAACAATAGATAAAAGTAAATTGAAAAAATTGCACGAGATCATATCCATATAGGGATTACAAATTAAAGTTTTCCTTTGAGGGGAATGATAACCCATCTCATAAAGGATATGGTATGGAGTTAGAGACTTATTAAGGAATCCTATATATCCTGATTATGGATGGAATCATAGTTCTCATAGTTCAGTTCATCCCCCAACTCGATGATGGATTTGAGGTGTTCAAGGGCACGGTTGGGACCTATACTTAAAATGATTCTTTTTCCTGAGTCATTTTCTTATTCGTTGATGGAAAAAGAATAATGATAGACCTATGGGATGATTTAATCCTGTTATCTAGGAATAATATGAATGGGAAGTGACTTATGCTGAAGTGGATTCCCATCGGAGCTCAGCTTAGGAAGTCTTTCTATGTATCCCCTTTATGGAAGGAATCAGAGTTCTCATAGATCAGTTATCCCTTAACATAATGATAGGCTAAGGTATATGATCATACTCAGAGACATTATGACTATCCTTGAGATTTTAGGAATGATAGGGGCTTATACCGAAATGGATTCTCTATAATCAGGGACATATTATATTATATCAGTAATCAAAGATTACACCATGGGTCTTCCCTGTTGGTTAGGGATTACACTCTAAGGCTACCCATGATTGGGGCTTACGTAGTGGGGCTCCTCAATTGGTCAAGGCTTACACTCTGAGGTTTTCCAGGATTAAAGCTTATGAACTAAGGCTACCCAATTAGTCGGGACTTAAACTTTGAGGGTTCCTGTGATTGGGGATTATGAATCGAGGCTTCCCATTTGCTATACTCATTATTTATCATCTAATAGATCAAAGAGAGGTGGTAATTACCATGATGGTATGTTCGAGATAATGATATCATTAGGTTCACATGAGTGCATGCCCCAATATCATCAAGGACACATCCCTTGTAAAAGGTGAATGCAGGTGAAAATTCTTATCAAGGATCCACATGGAATGAGTCAAAGTAGGTCTGCCATAAGAAATGGGAATGTCATAAGGGATCTTCTTGGCATGTCTTTAAAATCTACTCAGAATGTCTTGATTGTATTAATGATATGTTGGGGCACTAATATAACATGTAATACACATCCAACAGTTTCTTCTTGATCAATTATCATGCCTTGGATGTCTTCATATGGGTGAATAAAACAAGTCCAAGATTCTTCACATAACCTAAGAAGTCATTTTTGTGGCCTCTCACATGGAAAACTGACTTGTCTTAGTTAACTTTGTGCATGATTGAAGTATACATGACTATATGTTATCGCGTGATCAACCTATCTTGTCTTTGGACCTTCGCATGTCCATGCATACATGTCTATGGACAATCGTATGATCTTGATGACATGTCAAAGTCCCCATTGCATGATCAAAGTGAATCGTCTATGATGCCTTCACATGAACTGACAAAAAATTCCAAGGTGCTTCGTATGATCAGTGTGACTTGTCCTTGTCTTATTGCGTGACATTGAAAACAAGTCAAGGGCTTTTCTCCTGATCAATTTGGCTTTCCCTTGACTCATCACATGAAAATGGTGAGATGTCAATGGGCTGCTGCAAGATCAATTTGACTCATATGAGTCCTGTATCATGATCAAAGTGACATGAAAAAATCTACATAATGGCACCATGAGTCTCATGAGAAATCTAGAGATCATGTGATCTCAATCCATTCACATGTTGGGGTCTCACATATATGTTTATAGTTTTACACTCATCCAAATTCTGAAAGTCCACATTTTAAGGGATCATGAAATAAGTTGTATTGGAAACAATATATAACCAAGTGTATATGATGAAAGTGTACATGCTCTCCAAGTGGGTACTCATAAGATGATCCTTTATTCCTGCGATTCACATGAACTCAAAAAGGACTCATGAGGGGGTTTGTGGATGTTTATAGAGGCTTCCCAATGACAATAAAAGCATGGATAGGGGTCCATGGTGCATTATTCCAGGGGTTTTCCTCCTTGTCTATCATTCATGTCGATGGGTGTCTCCCTGACACCACATGATACCCATACTAATGTGGTTTACATTACCTTTATAAGGTCATGTGATGGGTCTTATGTTTATTCATTGGGATTGCGTATCAAACCGCAATGTGCATGGTGATAGTATTTTCATAGAGAAGTGGGGTGAAAGGAATATATGGAACGAATCCTAAAGTATGCATCATGTGGCCTATCTAAGAAGCTCCATGAGATCAAGGGTTTGCGACACTGCCAAGAGCACATCGACTGGTTTATACCCATGTACTCCAACAAGGGTGTTACACTTGTATGAGATCCTTTTCTAGGTGGATGAGTAGAGACATTTACAGCTTAAGGTATTCTCTCTACTAACTCCGCATGGAAAATAGATACTCATCTGACCTTTTCACATGCACCAAAAAATAGGGTCCACATGTCCATTATGAACCCGCATAATCTCTAAAGAATCATGCATGATTCTTTGGAAACACGTAAAAGAGCTGTGTGTTTGTATGAAAGAAAGGGTTTTCACTCCCTAAAGTCTTATTAGTAAAGAGAGTATGTTCTCATGAGTTTGAGTAAAGGTCATTTCAAGACCAAGAGTGATACTCCTTCACATAACCAAGGACCCACAGGCTGTTACACCCTGGATCCCTTACTCCCGGAGTTTCGTTCGAGTGCCACGATATCAAGTGTGTGGAACCACAAAAATTCATGTCCACTGATATAATATTGTGGATGAAATTATGGGTCTGTTATTTTTTATAGGGAATTTTACCAACACATCAAATGATATTCCATCTCTTATGTGATCACATAATCCAAACAAAGGCCATACATGAGGTTTCACGGACGAATGCAGAGGGTGTACATAGGGGTTGACTTCATGGGTGATGGATTGTGCTACATAAAAGGTGAATTAACATGGTTTTATTTTGATTAGTTCATGTATGATCATGTTATTCCCAAATAATATTGTGAGATAATCTCACTTCACCTTGAGATTTTATGAAAAGGATGGAGGTTCGTGTGAAGGGGATGTGCATCCTGGGGGTGTTCAGGGATGCTTAGAGGCACAGTTCCACAAAGAAAATTAAATGGAATAATCTTGTCATGATATTATGAATACCACATGATAAGATCTTATGATATAATTCTACAGAGGATTCCTTCCAGAGAGTGGCCCCTGATTTACCTAGAGGAGGTTTTTAGTTATGATGCTTGGTCCCAGTTTTCTCCAATGCTTTTCTCCATTGTTTCCTCTCTTCTGAAGCTCATATCCGTCTCATTTGTGTTCATTGTTCTTGATGTTAGTGGATTTATATAGGCAAAAGGAGGATAAATGTTCCACTAATTTCCATTGAGAGGATTCCACATACACTAGATGAGGCAGTGGAGACTTTCACGTGATCTTCATTTGTGTCACTACACGATCAAATAAATCTGAGTTAATTCGGATAGAAAATAGTTCGAAGTTATAAGTTCTGCATTCATAAATTAATTGTGATGCGTATATAGATCATATTTTATTTTTTCATATGATAAAATAATGATCATGAAATGTATTATAATCCCTTCTGTTATTTCGTGTGTTCCACATAAATCTGATTTAAATTGGATGAAAATATGTCAAAGGAGAAGGAGTTCACGGTTCTTGAATCGTTCATGAAGACTTCAGAAATTTTCTTCCCTTATTCTGCATGGATAATCATGTGAATATGCTGAGTGTTGTAGGGATATCTTTGTGAAAGGATACAGACGTTCATGGTTTTGGATCTTAGGATGGCTCACATTCATTGTCTCAAACTTGCGTGGTTGTCAGAAAAGGACTAGCGGTGGTGATCTTGATGATCTTCAAGGGATAATGTGAGCATATTTGATTCACTATGTCATACTAGAAATTCAAAAGGTTGGAGATTTAGGTCCTACACTACATGGGATTAACCGAATTTGAAATTACCCAGGCACGAGATTGATTTAATTCTAACTCATGAGGTGTTGGATTAAAGCAGACAACTAAGATTGGCAGGAGGCATGATCAGATAGTCTAGATTCAATCTTCATAGAAACATTTAGTCCCACATAAAATTAATGATGAACCTCCCCTTTGGTATATAATTCATTCTAAGTGCCCTATACACAGGCCCACTTATCTTTGGTGGGAGCTATGGTCCCTATGGTCCACTAACTGGATCAGGCTAACTCCCACAGGGTATTGTCGACCTATGGTCCCACATGATCCTATGTTCAAATTGGCATGACTGGATAGTGATGGTAATATTTTTTTAGAAAAAGGAAAGTAATAAAACTACCCCAACCATGTAGAATAAAATTCCAAGTAGGATATATTGGTCCAAATTATATGTTTAAACCCCAAGCCTTAATATATTCCATTTAAATGTATTACTCCAACATTTTTCATAGTCCTCAACAAGTCAATGAAAAAGTTTTAAATGAATAAATATTGTTTCTAATAAAATTCCTCCCTTAGAATGAGATTCGTTTTAATAAAAAGAATCCAATTCTAAGGTACACACACTTTAATTTTCTATATATCTAAATTTATGCTGATCCATGATACTAAACATACATAGAGAATACGTCCCAAGTAAGTCTGAGGAAATATCAAGTGTTATGAAGATGATACATCTGGCCACAACTGATCATCTGAATCCAATATATGGATTATATTTGACCTGGGGCATGGATACCATGAAATTGGGTTGTAAATTAATTCCAGAATGTAACAGGGATTAGGTGGAATGGAACTTGTGGATGGATCCAAAGTAAGATACTTGGATATCACTATGTATCCCATGAGGATGATAATCAAGCCACACATAGTTCGAAAATATACCACTATATAGATCAAACTCATGCATAATGAGAATAGGTTCATGGATGAAGAATTCTATGATGAATATCTTTATGTAGATCTAGATTATATGTATGAGGGGAAATATCACTATTTTTTTTGATGAAATTCAATGTAAAGTTCTATGTTTCGGTGGAGATATTGATCGGATCAGCCACGATGCCCATCCTTTATCTTTAATACCAAGAAGATACGATTTTATGGATTTCAGTAATTGACTTTAAATAGGTTTATTTTTGATAATTGATCATGAATTCCCACTAACATGAAATTTTTCATTGATGCACCTACTCTAGTAGTCTCGGGATCATCTGGTTTACAAAGGCAATTTGTACTTGGTATCCTTCTTGAAGGTGAAATGTTCTAACTTTTTTCCTAATTCAGGGGACTTAGCGAGCATATCTTGAATTTTTCTAAGGCCATATGATGGGCCCCATAAGATTTGTATCTCTTTATTCACTTTTCTTTAACTTTTTCCTATGATTCATATGGATGAATTATTAGGGGGAATGGATTTGGATTTTTCTCAGACCTAATTCTTATAAGTTTTTTGTCCTAATAAGTTTCTATGACTCTTCTATTTTACAGATTCTCAATATTTCCTAGATCACACAGAGTGTATTTTTAGCGATTGGAGACTCAATTTTTTCCTAGGATACCCTTATCTGGTTTTTATCTTCGAAAGTATCATGTATTCTACTATTTTAAAGTCCTACAAGCTAGACCGTTGCTGTTTTGTATTTTAGGGTCTTTGAGCTTGGACCAATTTTGTATTGTAGTTTAAGGTCTTCTAGCTCGGACCTTCTTATCAATGCAATTTAGGATCTTGTAGATTGGAGCTTTTGGTGTATTGTAGTTTAAGGTATTCTAGCTCAGACCTTTGAGATGTCATGTAGTTTAAAGTCTTACTGCCATGACATTTATGGAATATGGGGATAGTAGACCAGGGATGAATCAAAACAATATGGGGTGCTGAGTTCCACTATGGTGCTGCTATGGCTCACGAGGATTGAAGTTCCTTTACAGCAAGGAGGATATGCCATTAGTTATCGGGTTAAATACCTTATGCATCGATATCATGGCCAAGAAAATATTATCTCTACTCTTTTCCATGGGATATGAAGTATTTATAGATGGAAATATGGATGATGGTGAAATACTAGGGATACTAGGTCTACCTGGATAGTTGGAGTGTGGGTGATGTAAATCATACCCCAAAATATCAAGTCTATGAATAAGGGATGGAGAAGACATGTTGGGTATATCCCGTAACACTTTGAGATGTTTGGTTCTACCTCAGTGTTATTGAAGATCATAAGGATTAGATCATCCTTTCTTCCAAGGAGGATATTCCTCTAGTTTGTGGGTTAATCCCTTATGAATCAAGAATATGGAAAACCAAAGCTTATATCCACTTATTTCCAAGGGTCACAAAATATTTTTGAAGACTCAAATGCCTAGATGATGAAGTTGGGTATGGAAGGAAATCTATCTAGGAAGGGCTCTAGTACCCTAGTGCAATAAAAATCTTATGTTATGAAGCCTGATCCCAACACCTTATGGTTTTGAATCATGAGGTGTGGTCCATGAAAGGTTTGGGAATGAAGTGTCACATTATGCCCCTGAGAAAGGGTACAAAACATAGTGATGCAACATCGATGATGTTAGATCCACTTGAATATTATAGTATGGATATTGAAACTTTTAGTCCAAAGTGCTTAGATCATGAGGAAGGTATGGGAAATTCATTTATGGGATATATTATAACACTATCGAGTGATCAGTTCCACTGTGATGATGCCCGGTTCACAATAATTAGACAAGCCTTTATATCAGACGATGATGTCTCTGGTTGGTTGGTCTGAGCCCTTCTGCATCGATAGAATGTCCAAGTAAAGAGATATATTTTCTTTTTCAAGGGAAATGAAAGGTCTCTGATGAACCAAGATTATTTAAATCCCGATGTGTGATTTTTAAAAAATGTAAGATCTATGAAGGGTTTGAACACCCTAAAAGTTGCGACACAACCTAGAGAATATAATATCGTGGTGAGGAAATGGGACAAGTCATTGCTCTAACTTTTTCTGGGACCAGGGGGTCTAGTGAGAATATCATGAATTTTACTAGGGTGGTAGAGTAGACCCTATGAGTTCTCTACATTTTATTTTCACCCTATTTTTTACCTAAACTCCATAGATAAAGATTTTAGCTAGTTAATACTTGAATTTTTATCAGGAATCCCTATACAAGTTTTCAACCTTATAGGTTTTACGTATCTTTCTCTGGAAGTTTAAGGTCTTGTAACTTGGTCTATTATAGGATAGAATTTATGTTTGTACAACTTTGACCAATGAACATGCAATTTAGGGTCATGACTCGCATGAAACTAATATGGAAGATGTTATGAAAGAGACTAACTTGGATACCTAGGGTCAAGAGTACTCCAAAATCTTCCTGAGAGAGAGGTGGAAATGTTGTAAATTATTTCTTAAATTTCACAGGTCATGAGAAATGATATGGAATAATAATACCGAGGGTGTCCCACAACACCATAAGATGTTTTGTTCCTCCTATGTGACATCAGGCTCACAAGAATCAGAAGTCCCTCTACATTAGACAAAGATGTCACCAGTTGGTGGGTTAAAATACCTTATGTCTCAATAACATATCCAATTTATAGATGTCTTTTTTTACTTTTCAAGGGACATGAAAGGATTGTGGAAACTTGAGGCACACAAGAGGTGAAGTGTGGAACATAGATTGAGGTGATTTTAATGGATGATGGAAGAACCCTATACTCTGGTTGACCAAGGTAAGTATCTTTTGGTCCTTTTATATGGAATGAAATGGGAGATAATATGCACTATTTATCGTCAGGTATTGGAGAAATTTTCTGTGCAATTTAACATCATGCAATCACGACATTTTCTGTGCAGTTTTTCGCTATGCAGTAAGGATGTAATTTTTGGGTAGTTTTAAAGTCACGTGACCACAAAATTTTCCTCTTATTTTAACTTCATGTGGTAAGGATGTTCTTTTGTGTAGTTTATCATCTTGTAGTAAGGACATGGGAACCAATGTGAGAGGATGATAATGTTGCATTTGGTTCCAAGGGTGAAATTATTGGCATCACTACATCTCTCATGAAAATGAGAATCAAACCAGACAAAGTTCTTAAATGAGAAACTCTCTCTTTGTCGGTATGGACCATATGGAGGGGTGGGAATTGTTTCTATTGATTTTTGTAGCTGGACCTAGGATTATAGGCATAGGCATCACTATGTATCCTTTAATTATAGAAATCTAGACACTCATAGTTTTTTAAGGGATTGTTCATTTTAGTGTCATGTGGCAAGGAAGAATATGGACTGATGTGAAAATTGGTAATGTTACTATCGGGCCCAAGAATAGATGTTCTGGAGTCTTTACGTATCTCATGAAAAATGATAATCAAGCTATATGTAGTTATTAAAATTCCATGTAGTTTAACATCATGTGGTTTGGAAGGAGGAAAACCATCATGAATTGATGGGAATATTATGGTTGGGCCCAAGGGTGAATGTTTGGGAGTCACTACATATCTCATGAAAATGATAATCAAACCACACATAGTTCTAGAGATCTGTACAGTTTAACATATTGTAGTGTGCAATGGATCCTATTGAGGTTGATACACCTTGTTCGTGTGGGGAATCCTTTACTGCAATTCCTAATCCTATGTGATCCATGATCGGTGTGAGAAACAAGAAATGAAAGGGGTCCCATGTAGAATAATTTAAGAGAAAAATAGGAGCATTTTGTATCATGTGGTGGTTGGACCAAGATATAGGATCAAGATATCCCAACACATCTCATTGAAAATGAGAATCAAGACATACATAGTTCTAGGAAACCTATGGAATTTATCATCATGTGGTAAGAATGTGAGTGAATCAACATGAATGAAGATGGATATTTTAGATCCATTTAGTTTTATGTCATGGGGTTGGATGTATATCACCCAATGTGAAGAAAATGGGAATTCATGGATCCATGTAGTTTTACATCATGCGATGAGGAAATTGGATCACCCAATATTGAAGGGGATTAATCCTATGACTAAACCCATGAATAGCGATTTGGGCATCTCTAAATATCCTGTGATGATAAGAATCAAGACATACATAATTCTCATGGAACTATGAAGTTTAATGTCATGCAGCTAGGACATGCTCCATACAGTTTATCCTTGTGTGGTTAGGATGAATGATACCATATAGTTTAATGTATTACTATTAGGAATTGATCCACATATTTTAAGTCTTATGATAAGGGTGATGGACATGTAGTTTAACATCTTGCTGTAAGGATGATGGATTACCTGATTTGAAAAGTTAAGGAACATTGTGGATTCTTGCAGTTTTACGTCACACAGTGAGGACATGGTGTACCGTGTTGTTTGACATCTGGCTGTTAAGACCTGGTTGTACAGTTTAACATCATGTATCCAATAAAAATTATTTTTCTTACTCTGATGTGAATTCCCATACCATTATTTGATGCATGATACAAAGTATTTCCTCTTTAGGATTAGTTGGAATGGTGGCTGCATTGGTCAATGCATTAGGTCAAACATGATGCAATATGAGATCAAAAGTGAACTCCATCGTTAGTCCCTTGATATCGACATTAGAATATCTAGTCTCAAAACCTAGAATCATCTAAATGAGGTAGTAGATACTATTATCACTTACTGCATTAATTTTATGTGTGAGGAGGGTTCCCAGTGTGCATTCCATGGAGGAAACATATAAGATGAGTGGCCTCCCTTCCACCAGAGTCATCAAAACCAGTGGTTAAATTAAGTAATTTTTGATACTTTTTCAGGATTTTTAATAGTAGAAGGGTGAATCCCATTGGATGATTGTTTGTATCCTTGATTCTTATTAGGCAGGATGAGATAGTGTATAGGCACATCTAGATTCAGTCTAGGAATTTCTGTGTAGTTCTAAATAACCAAATATTTATGTTGCTTTATAAATTTGATGTACATATCTTGCTCTTTGAGGGGCATGGAAGAACTTTAGTGTAGGTTTTAGGTCTTCTTCTGTCCCTATATTTATCATTCTGAGCTCCTCTATGATGGTGGATACAACTTGGAGTTCCTGATATCATCCCCATCTTCCTCCAATTCTGATTCTATAGAGGATTTTTTTATATTAAAAAGAAAATATGGGATCTTCTCCATCACTATCAGGGTTAGGGGGCTATTAGAATAGACATCATTATCCCTATCTATCCAAGTCATCACAGAGAGATGCCTAAGTTTATTTTGTTTTGCACTATCATTGAGGAAAATATGGGCTCAGACCTATGAACTTAGATCTGTTACCTCAACCAGACTTATAGGGGGGACATAATCGCTTTCGAGCATACTCTAGGGATTCATAGGGGTGGTCCCCAAGACATTGGGAGATGAAACCTATATATCATCATCCAATATTGGTTTCTAACCTCATTTATTATAGAAATATACTTCAGCATAGGTATATACAAAGGTCTCAAAGGGGGAATCGTCACCATGAACTTTACTAACCTTTCCACCTGATTTTGATGATATCTCTTAGAGATTGAGATTCCATACATTTTATCATCCTGTGATCAGTATGTGCTCTGTGCAGTCTGTCATCATGTGGTAAGAACGTAAATATGGGTGGATGGGAAAAGATATAGAATCCTAGAATCCCTTCATATCTGATTACGATGAGAATCAATCTATACATAGCTATAGGATGTAGGTATGGTAGGAGACTAACTCTATCAATGGTGGTCCTCTTGGGTGATATCCACAGGAATGTATAGTTTTATATTGTGTAAGGGAAAACAACTATCCATTTTAACATAATGTGGTGAGGAATCATGAAATACCTTTTATCATCTTGAACTCAGGTCTATAATGATCTTATATTAAGTCTCCATGCCCTGTTTTATGTGGAAAAACCCTTACCAAAATTTCTAATCTCATGTGAGCTATGATTGGTGCGAGAAAAAAGGAATGAAAAAGGAATTATTTCACTATTTAGAGGAAATAGTGGATTGTATAGGAGTATTTTACATCATATAGTGGTTGGAACAAGATATAGGATTGAGGCATACCAACATATCTCATTGGAAATGAGAATCAAGCCATGTCACAAGAGCCTCAACCCAATTTTTCAGGACTCATCAAGTGTATCCAAGAGACCCAAGATCAAATCCGAGCAGAGGAAGATTTCTAGGTTACTCTAGAATTAATTTAGTAGGTCCTATAGAAGGTACTATTCAATACTGTAGCTTCCAATAATATTCATTAGTTTGGGATTTTGAGCCATCGGTTTGGTCCTTAGGTCCTTTAAGGCCTATGGACCACACAAGGCCTCCGGGCTAGTAAGGATTTCAATACACCTCAAGGACTTCAGCCCACCTCAAGGCCTTTAGGCCACATGAAATTATTCTTAAATAGACAAAGAAGAATTTATAAGGATCAGACTTCAGATGAGGATTCAGAGAAAGACACATTCACCAGAGCCGAGCTAACAGATTTGGAAGAATGAGATGGTATGAAAATTGTCATCGGGACCAGCCTGTGCATGCATGGGAATCCTAGACGAACATCCACGCAAAGGTGAAAAAATAAAATCATGTTATAAACACTAGTGAGGAGCAGTTCCTAGTAGTTATAGTCTAGATGATTTCCTATAGATCTTCAGGTCATGTAATTTCATGAAGCCTATGGGTCATGTAAGAGTTCCTCTTCAACCCTTAAAAGGGTGATTATAAAAAATGAATAAAAATAGAATGCCTTTAGTCCATTAAGAACAATCCATACATATTTATTGAAGAACCACTTAGTTTAACATCATGTGGTAAGAACATGATGCATGCAGTTTAACATCTTACACTATGGACATCAACTGGGGAGTTTAGTGTCTTGTGGTAAAGAAATTAGCCATGTTGTTTATATCTTATGGTTATGACATCATCCATGCTGTTTAATGTCATGTGTTAAGGAAAATGTCCAAGAAATTTAATGTCTTGTATTAAGTACATCAACCATTTATTTTAAAGTAATGTAGTAAGGACATCAACCATGCAGTTTAATTTCATGCGGCAAGGACATCAGTGAATAACCGATCAGGAGAGCACTAATCTGATGGAGCTAGGATAAATCTTATGCATAATGTATGAGTCTTTATATACTTCAAACCTATCAAACTTGTTAATACAATTTCCCTACAACCAATCTTCAAAGACAACACATCTTTCTAATATGTGCCCGATACATCAATGGTTGGGGAAATTGTTGTCAAGATCAATCAACCTTGCCTCATGTAGCTTCTCATTGTTGTAAGTTACATAAAATTATTTTCCATGGTATAGTAAAAATATTCTTAGACATGATTCATTTGGATAGAATAGGTTTTGTTCAATTTTTCATTGAAAGATGGTCGCTTATCCTTGGGAGGTATATGGATCATGCTCCACTGCACAACTGGTGAATCCTATTTAGAGTGAATAGATGACTGGATTGGGGATTCAAGTTTTGGTGATTCTAATATCCCTAGGTCCATCTTCACTTGAGGCCAATAATTAAAGGAAAATCAACCTTCTATGGTGTGTCTGAGACGTTGATGGTAGGGTAATTATTATCATGGCCTATCAACCCTGCCTCACTTAGATTTCCTGTCATCAAGAACTCTACAAAAATATTCTCCATGGTATAATTGAAATACAATAGAACATGATTGGATTGTAAGGAATATAATTTTCTATTCCCGTCTTTAAGGTATTGGAGACCAGGTCTCTTCTCCCATATGTTATCCATACCTCCATTGGTGCAATTTCATGGATAAGTTTAGATTCTGGGGTACCAATTCCTGATCTTTGTTGGTCTAGGGTAATTTGCGGAAGCATTGGGGGTCTTGGATTATGTGGATTCTTTCCATTGATTAAAATTCCCCAAATATCCTAAAGGCTTTGTAGAAATACCTAAGGTATGTTGGTTTGTAAAATATCCTCGATGTGGAGGAGGAAAATATAGAAATTCCCCAACCCTTTCTGATGAGGTGAGGTGGAAATTTGATTGGATTTCACCTGATGAGGGGGATTAAAAATATAAAAATTCACCCTACCGTGTGGGTTGGGGAACTTTACTGTAAGGTGTCCTTTCATAGGTAGACACTAGATCATCATCCTGAGGTAGGGTCCTCAGGAGTATTCCAACAATAATCACTTGAGTAATTTTATTCTCCTATTGGATTTGAACAATTTTTTCTTCTATAGAAAATGACCCGTCATCCTCAAGGGGCTGGCTGGAATGAACCATGAAAACACCATTTCTTCTATCACTGTCCGGGTGAGTGGATGATGATGGGGGTTTCAATGTGGGCCCTAGAGACTGAATCCACTACTTCCATTATCCATATTCTCTATTATTATTACCCTCTAAAATAGAAACATGTTTGGTAACACCTTATATAGATTCCTGGTGGGTACCACTGATCCTTTATTCTATTATTCTAGTGGAAGTAGGTAGGATAAACTACTATGACTTAGATGACTATGGGAGGGTATGATTTTAATCTTTAATAGGATTATCATATAAACATGAAGAGTATTCTTTGGATCCAAGTGATATCAAATTGACCAAGACACAAGAATACTGGTGCTCCACTTTGACGAAGTATCTTGCTTTATGGGTCAGTTCCCAATTTTCTGTTTGGGGGTTCGGTTCCCATGATACCTTTTGGGGGGCCAGTTCCCATGATGAAGATGATCCCAAGGTAGAATATTGTAAACATTCTCCCAGTCCCATTGGTTGGGGTGTTCCCTGGGATTCTATAGTCACTAGGGCTAGCTGAGTTCATGTTAGAGGCTCTTTACTGGTGATGAGATGAGATCCATTCTGGACCACTTCTAGGGTACACTAGTGGGCCTTTGAAATATTGGAGATAATAGGTATACAAGAATATTCTAGAGCTACATTGTTTGGATACCCCAGGCTGGCTCTCTTATTGGGTGCCCTGTCCTGGATAGTTGGTGTAGGAACAACCCCCTCTATAGCTTCTTGTGAAATCATGGCTGCATATTGGTGATAATGATTATAATGGGTGGGAGCCCTTATAGAAAGTTCTGGGGTGATTTATTTATTATTTTTAATATCCTCATCCACCTACCAGACTTAGGGAAGGTGTATATTTCTGAATTCTAGTGATAGGTTCCCAAAGCGGTTGAATGTGGTGATAAGGGTCACTTGCTTTCCTAAAAATAGTTGTGAGAAAGACAATCTATGGGAACTCATCCTATGAAGGATTTCATGACCCCATTCCAGAGTTGTGATAGATATTTTGATATGGAATTCTCATCCTAAGACATTCATCAACTGATTATGAGAGTGGTGTGTTGGTGAAAATGTATGTTGGGGTCTCAGGATGAAAGAAGTTTGTCTAATAATCTTGGGATCCATTGGAACCTTCGATAAGGTCATTTATATTGCATGAAATATTTTGAGATTTCCTAAGGAATAAAAAAAAGAAACCTTATTAGTGAAACATTATATATAATAGTACATGTTTGATAAATAACTTTCACAGTTAAAAGGTAATGAGAAAACACCTTATTTTTACACAATCCTTTTTTGATGCGATAATGGGATGACACAGTTAAAACATTTCTTATTGGGTCCACCATTTATATTTTTTTGGGATTTTTGGCATGGAATGGGTTTTTCTCAATGGTTTTTTGAGGGGGATGTTTTAGGGCCTCACTGAATCTCTTGCATCGGGTTTTCCATTTGTTCTTTCCATCCAAGAAACTCTAAATGTTTCCCTCATCCATAGCTGGGTACAAACCTTCATTCCAAAGGTAGGCGATTAATTCGGTTTTTAGGCCCAACGACTATTAGGTGCTCACATTGGTCGAGAGGATGGGAGTTAGGGGTCATCTCACCCTTTTGTGGGGGATTTTTTTTCCTACTCCAGGACTCTCATATAGATTTAATATAAGTTTGGGAAATCTTTCCCAGACCCCAATACAGGATTGGTTAACCCTATTTCAATGGTTTGATTATGAACTTGTATCAATACGGACGATTGATTATTTATTATAGGTTATCAATCAACATCTTATTTAATTATGATGCTTTATTCTATAACCATGTTTGCACTCTTTAGGCTTTGTTTCTATCCAGGGAGATGACTGGTGTCTCAAATATGGTATTGAAACTCTACAAGTCCTTCATTATATCTTATGAAAATATGAATAAAAACCTATTTAGTTTGTTTGACATTTTTTATGGTCATATTACTGGACCCATCCATTCCATTTAACGTCATACAGTGGATACCGATTGGAGTTCGGGCCTTATAAAGGCTTCCTCTGTATTTGAGTTATGGAAGGAATCAGAGTTCTTGTAGATCAATTATCCCTTAACCCACTGATAGGATAAGATAGATGACCATCCTATGAGATATTATAACTATCCCTAAGATATTAGGAATGATAGGGGCTTATTCCTAAATGGATTGCCTATAGTCGGGGGTATATTATATTATGTCGATAATTAGGGATTACACACTGAGACTTCCCAATTGGATGGGGATTACACTCCGAGGCTTCCCATTATTGGGGTATACTCACTATGGTTTCCCAATTCGTCAGGGATTACACTTTGAGGCTTCCCATAATTGGGGATTATGCACCGAGGCTACCAAATTAGTTGGGGCTTATACTCTGAGGCTTCCTATGATTGGGAATTACAAACTGAGGCTATCCATTTGGTACACCCATTCTTTATCTTCTAACCAATCAAAGAGAGGTGGTTAAGACCATGATGTTCTATCTAAGAGCATGATATAAGTAGGGTCACATTAGTGGATGACCCAATATCATCAAGGACACTTACCTTATAAAAGGAGAATGTGACTGAATATTCTTAGTAGGGATCCACATGGAAACAGTCCAAGTAGGTCTTCAATATGAAATGGGAATGTCATAAGGGATCTCCTTGACATGTATTGGCCATCTATTGGGAAGGTCTTGACTGTATTACCGATAATTTGGGGAACCAATATGACATGAAAGACACATCCATGGGTGTCATATCAATTATCATGCATTGGATGTCTTCATATGGGCAAAGAAAACATGTCCAAGATGCTTCACATAACCAAAGAAGACTTGTCTGGGGACTCATTCATGAAAAAGTAAATTGTCTTAGATTAATTCATGCATGATCAAAGTATAAATGACTATATACTGTTGTATGATCAACCTGGATTGTCTTTAGACCTTCATATGTCCATGCAGACATGTCCATTGAAAGTCATATGATCATGTTGACATGTCAAAAACCCCATTGAATGATCAAAGTGAATGGTATAGGATGTCTTTGCATGACCATGAAAAACAATTCCCATGTGCCTCGTATGATCATTGTGACATGTCCCAGGCTTGCTGTGTGACATTACAAACATGTCGAGGGGTTGTCACCTGATCAAATTGGCTTTCCCTTGGGTCGTATCATGACAATGGGGACATGTCAAGGGGATGTCGTAAGATTGATCTGACACATCTGAGGCCAATCTCATAATCAAAGTGACATGACCAAAGTTTCCTAATAGCGCTATAAGTCTCATGAAAAATCTTGCGACCATGATTCATGAATACATTCACGATTCAGGGTCTCACATATATTTTTGGAGTTTTGTGCTCTTCCAAATTCCATAAGTCCACATCCCAGGGGATCATACCTTAAGCTGGATGGGCATCAATATATTCCTTTGTGTATATGTTGAAGTTGTACACCGTAGTTCCTTCTTGGAAAATGGAGGTCACGTCCATGGGATCAAATGATCACCAAGAGGGTACTCATAGATGATACTCTATTCATGCGATTCAAATAAACTCAAAAAGGACTCGTGAGGGGATCTGCGGATGTGTGAAAAGGATTCCCAACAATATCTTAAGCATGGGTAAGGGTATATGGTGAATTTTGTTAGGGGTCTTACTTAATTTATATCATTCATGTAAATGGGCGTCTTTATGACACTGCATTATTCCCCTACTCATATGGTTCACATGGCCTTTATAAGGTCCCATGTTGGGTCTTATGTTTATTCACTAGGACTACATATCAAATCATAGTGTGCATAGTGATATGATTTTCATGGAGAAGAGGGATGGATGGAATATATGGAACAAGTCCTAAAGTATGAATCCTGATGCCTATCATAGGAGCACTGTGGGATCAAAGGTTTGGGACACTGCAAAGTGTTCATCAACTAGTGTATACCCATGGACTCCAACATGGGTGTCCCTCATCTTGAAGGGCCTTTACCGGGTGTAAGAGTAGAGAAATTTCTAGATTAAGGGATTCTCTCAGTCAACTCTACAAGGCTGGGAGGAGCTCATATGACCTTTTCATACACACCACATAACATGGGCCACATGTCCATTATGTGCCTGAATGATCTCTAAAGGATCATGCATGAGGATTTTCAGACACGTAAAAGGGTTGTGTGTTGGTCTGCAAGAAAGGGGTTTCACCCCCTAAAGTCTTCTCAGTAAAGAGAGGGAGTTATCACAGGTTCAAGAAAAGTTCATATCAATACCAAGAATGATACTCCTTTTCATTACTAGGGACCTTCAGGGTGTTGTGCATTGGAGTCCTTTCTACTAGAGTTTCGTTCTAGCACTGAGATATCAAGGGTGTGGAACTAGAAATCACATGTCCACTGATATACTCTTGTGTATGCTAGTACGGGTCTGTGATATGTCTAGGGAATTTACCTACCACATAGCATGAGATTACATCTCTTATGAGATCATATAATCTGAAAAAAGGTCATATAAGAGGTTTTGAAAATGATTGGAGAGGGTGTACACATGGGATTACTTCATGGGAAATGTCCTGTGTTTTATACAATGAGAAAGTCCATGACTATTCTTATGATAAGTTCATGTACAATGACCTGATTCTAGAATAATTATGCGAGAATATCTCATGACACCTTGAAATTGTATGACAAGGAATGAGGTTCTTGTGAAGGGGATATGCATCCATGGGGAGTTCATGAACCCTTGAGGGACCTTGATCCACAATGTAAATCCCAGGTAATTATCTTGTCATTTGATCATGTTATTTTTCTAGATCACATGATAAGATCCTACAACGACATCCTCTATCCGATTCTTGTGCGAGAGAGGCCTCTGATTTACCTAGAGGAGGTTACCAATGATGATGGATGAACCCTATTTTCTCTGGTTCTTTTCTCAAATGTTCCCTATTTTATAAATCTCCCCTCCATCTCCCTTGGATGTGTATTTTTTGATGGTAGTAGGTTTATATAGGCCACGATAGGACATAGGCGACATCGCTTTCCACATAGAGGATTCCACATACACCAGTTGAGGTAGTGGAGGCTTTCACATGATCTTCATTCGCAACGTTGAATGATTTATAAATCATAGTTAATCCAAATGGAAAATTCACTGAAGGTGGAAGGTATTGTGATCGTAAATTAGTTGTGATGCCTCAATCAATTATATTTTCTTTAGTTTAATAATAAAAGAATGATAATGTGATAGACTTGACTTCTTTCTGTGACATTGTGTGTTCCAAAAATCCTATTTAAATTTGATGAAAATATATAGAAGGTGGAAGGGGTTCACGGTTACTGAATTTCTAATGATTCCCTTAGAAGTTGTCTTTACTATAATCACATGATCAAAGGATTATCATGCAATGATATTGAGTTTTGGAGGGGGATCTTTGCGAAAGCCTATTGGAGTTTGTGGTTTTGGATCTCACAATAGCTCATGTTCCTTGTTGTGAACTTGAATGACTATCAGCAAAGAACATGATGTGGAGATCCTAGTGATCACTGAGTGATCATGTGACTATCTTTAAGTTTCCATGTTGAACCAACAGTGTCAGAGGTTAAAGATAGAGGCCTTTCAGTATAAAGGATCAGATGAGTTTGAAATTACATAGGCTTGGTATAAGTTTAATTTGAACTGACCAGGCACTATATTGAAGCGGATGACCGAGATCGATGGGAGGTGTGATCAGATGGTCTAGATTCAATATACGTGTAAATATTCCACCCCACATCAAATTATTAATGTGACTCCACTTTGGTATATAATACATTTCGTGACTTTCCCTCAAATAAGCCGTAAACAGTGTCGATAGCCATACCATATGCATCACTTCCACCCCTAGTCTTCGACTCACCGAGTCTTTGGTTTGAGATATGCACACCTATAGGCTTGTATACTAAGGGCCCTATACAAGGGACCACTTGTATCTAGAGGGAGTTGTGCTATATGTGGTCTGCTGGCTGGCTCAAGGAGACACCCACTTGGCCTGGTCGACCTATAGTCCCACATGATCCTGTGGCCTAATTATCCTGGCTAGCTAGTGCTGGCCATATTTTTTTTTGCAAATTCAAGAAATAAAACTACCCCAACCACCTAGAATAATATTCCAAGTAGGATATAAAGGTCCAAAGTATCTCCATAAACCCCAATCCTTCATATATTCATTTTCTATGTATTACTTCATGGTTTTTCAAAGTCCTAAAATCTTTGATGAAAAAGTGTGAAATACACAAATATTGATGCTAATAATTACTTAGAACATTTCTTAAGGAAAATAAACTTTCTTTGAAAATAAATTTTTAAAAAATAGAAAATTTTAAATATACGTTTCTTTGAAAATAGCATTGAAAACTTGAAAATTAATTTTTGAGGCTATTATTGGTCATGACATTGGAAAATTCCATCCATGTTGTACACATTAAAATGAATATTCATTTCACTTTTTTGTTAAATCCAAACTAGAATTGTTTTGAAAAAAGACATCAATATCAATTTTCATAACATTTTTTAAAAAGTCAAACATGGGTAAAAATAAATTTTAAAAATAATAGGAGAATAAAAAAATATTTTTTACAGTACTGGATTTGAAGGCTATACCAATAGATCTAAAATATTGGTATAAGATGTAGAATCATTTGAATATCCTATAATAAGAGTTCTCCAAACCGTTGGCTATAATGATCTTGGGAAAGGCCTATACCAATGGTTCTTAGTGAACCATTAGTATAAGGTGATCTAAAATTCATTTTAACCAATAGTTCATAGTGAAGCATTGGTATAGGTGTATCCCAACCATTTTTAACTATTAGTATAGATCTATACCCATGGTTTAAACCATTTTTATAGGGTTTTACCAATTATTTACTATGAACCATTGGTTAAAGGCTATACCAATGGTTATAAAACGTTTTGTATAGATCTCCCCAATTCGACAACTAAAAGACACCCTACCCTACCCATAGAAAACAAAACTTGAAATAACCAACAACAAATCAAACCTTTAAATAGAACTTGCAAACAAAAATAACATGCAATAAAAAAAATAGAACCTAAAAACAATCAAAACACAAACTCCAAACAAAATAGAACCTATAGTGCAACCAAAATAGAATCCTAAAATATCCAAAAACCAATGCACAAATAATGATAACACAAGAAATCATTTGATGCATTTATCTAGTGATTAAAAACATACAAAACATCACATATGTTTATTCAGTATAAATCATCAAACACCAATTGTAATAAATATTAGTAAAAAAACATAATGGATCAATATATCCCTCACCACCACCAATATCTTTTCCATCATCCTCATCCTCATTCTCATCCTCAACCTCATCCTTGCCCTCTTCCTCACCATCTTCCTCCCCATCATCCTCACCCTTTTCAGTGACATCATCCTCACCACCAGTATTACTGGGAATGTCATCATCGTGAAAACCACTTGTACTACTACCTGGTGCACTATATAACATATCAATAATCTATATATATATCACAATCCATGGTGGTATCTGGTGGAAGTGATGGACATAAAAATTCCATCAGTTTCATAAATTCAATATTCTCCCTTTGATTCCATTCTTCCATATGTATGGCCTTTTTTGTCCATTTTTTCCATAGCCTCATCCTATACTACCCATGTATTATCTTTTTTAAACTCAATTCTACCAAACATTAAACCTTATGTGTTCCAATACCTCATCAGGACAATACTCTTCCCCGGTCGACAACATACTCTGATGTGGTGCTCATCTACCAAAACATGATGTAAGTGATTCTTCAGAGAGAAGTTGTCAGTTTATTTGGAATCAAGGTCCTAAAAAATAGATTCTTAAAAATATAAATAGACTATTAAGTTACAAAATAGATATTAAAATTTCATATAAAAAAAGTAAAACATACAATCTGTTTTTGTGTTGGTTGGTTTACCACACTTCTATCTTTTTTATTTCTTCTTGTGAAAAACAGTTTTTCTTGAGGTACACAACATTCAATATTTAAAACTTTTATTTTTAATGAAATTTAATGTAAAAAATATAATTGAATATAAGATACTAATATTTAATTTCAAAACTAAAATCAAATGGATATTAATTCTAAATGAAGTTGAGAAGAAAAACATATGGTAGATGAATTATAATTGAGTATCAATGAATGAGTCATCGAAAGATATAACAAATATATATGTGAACATAGCATCATAATAATCAATAATAAGGTGGATGTGTGATCACTATAATTAATGATAAGATAAGGGATAATTACTTTAATGTAAAGGAATATGCATGAATGAGTTATCAATACTCTGATCATGACTCTAACATAAAGGATTTATGTTTAGGTATGCGATAATTATACAAATTACATTCCTTAAATGATCATTTTGAGATTTAATATGTCTTACTTGAGTTGTTTTGATTTAATGATACAATTGAAATTCAGTTTCTTCATAAGATGTGGTCCCAATGTTCTGTGGAATCCCTAATTCTATTATTGTGATCCAAATCAAGACTAATAGAATTGGTTTTCATGTTTTTTTCTAATTGTGTCATTATAAATATATGAAGGAGAGTTAATATCATTTTCCTCCTCAAAAAAATAATTATAACATGCTAAATAAGTACTTAAGAATAATGTCCTCAATAGGATAAGTATAATTTTTTCAAGGGGTGGGCTATATAGAATCTTTATTTAATTTATAACATCTTTCAATGATTATTAGTGCGTGGGATGAGTGCTTCTCTACCATGGTTGTTTTGTATCTAGGATTATTACCATGGGAAGTGATTTATGTATAGGTTGAAATTATATTTATCAAATATACATTGTTCTAAGTATATTTTATTTAAAATTATCATATATTCAAGTGTGAAATTTGGTGATTTACAATAACATATAAAAATTTATGTGTTCCAATTGGTCTACAACACATAGATCACAATTTCAATATCATGAGATAACATGGTGTGACTTGAATCATTAAGCTGGATTGTGATTTTAGTTCTAAATATTTAGTTGATAAATTTTTTATGTTTATTAGTTAAAATTTTTCTCATACACCTAATTGTTGTTGAAAAAATCATGTGTTTGATTTACTATATCACCGTTTAAGGTATTATCACTTTTCATTACTTTGTGTTTCTCTTATTCTATAATTTAATTTTTGTACATTATATTTTATATAATATGTTAGTATTTTCATGATTTTTGTATACCCTAAGGTATTAATTATTCCATCCCTAAACATTTTAAAGGGAAGTTGAACCAGTATTGTAGTGCCCTTTCATATTATAAGAATGAATATTTAATAAAATGTTCTTTGGTTTTATAGATACATGAAATGCTCAAAAAATAACAATACTAATACTAAAATTTCAGTACACACTAAATAATTTAAATAATAAACTAATGAATAGATGATAATTTATATAGAAAAATTAGAAATGGAATGAAATATGGAGAAAAGAACATAAAGTGAAAGTCCCAAAAAAATTATAAATGATTTTCATACTTGTTTCATCTCATGGTTCAACATCGTAGTCCATCCCAAAGTGTGGAGGTATTTCTTAAAATCCTTTTTTATTTCTTCTTGATGATTCCTAAAAAATAATTTTCAATAATACAAATGAAAGTATTAATTCAAATAATTGTAATTTTTATTTAAAAACCTCAAAGTTGATTAATACCTTGAACTTGTTACTCATCCAATGAGTAATCATTTCCCGATAATATTCTACCAGAAAACCATCCATGTCTGGTGTAGCCACTAAATCTGTGCGAACGCTTTCATGCCATACACTATACAACTCATTCTTATAGCCTCTCCACATCTCAACTAATTCCATGAGTCATGCTGGCCTCATAACCTGACCATCAGGAAAATTAGAATGAAGGTGACACCGAAATATTAATTCATATAAATAAAATAATAATATATCACTAAATCCAATGAATGTTTTTACCCATATTTGTTCCCAAGCATTATCCTTTACTTTATTTGGGAGGTTTCATCAGGAGAGTGGACTGGTGGAAATGATTTTGGAGTATTTGGAAAGACACAAAAAACTCCAACATTCCCACCCTGTTTTGAAAATAATTTGGTTGTCTTCATTATACTCCACCATCAGGTGCATGTGGATATTCCACACCACACACATGTGTGTGTGCCCATGTCGATTATTATAAGATCTAGCTATTAAAAAAGAAAAATAAATATTATATCAATACATATTATAATGAAAATAAATTATGGTATTTTTTCCATGGTTCTATAAATATACCTGAGGAAATATGATTAGTTATAATCACTAAATCCCTAAGAATTGAGGGAACATCAACTTATAAAGAATAAAGTGGGTCCTAGTGTTTTCTTTATAGGCTCATAGTGTATCAGAGTAGGAGTTGAAGAAGTAGGAATGAAAAATCTTGGGGAGGAGTTTGTATAAAGAAAAGAATATGGAATTGATGGATGTTCCAATCCATAATATGGATTAGGAGTAGAAATCATCATCAAATATAGGAAAGAGAGTATAGGAGGCTCAAATGAAAATAGTGGTGAAAACATGGGTGTCATAAATATCCCGGGTGTCTATAATGGTACTATGGGATTAGAAGGTGTGGAAGATGGTGTGTAAGGGGCGATATGGGGTGTGATTGAGTACGCCGACTAGAGCGCCTAACTGTAGTATCACCCCCTCATATCTCTGGACTATGAACTGGAACCACCAGGCTGGTCGGTAAATAACCGATGCCTTAGTAGTGGATCCTAATTAATAGTTAATAATAAAATTAAACACATGATATTATATGTTATTGATATATATTTTTGAAATAAAATTCTCATAATATGCACTAAAGTAGGGACTCCCATATCACTCATTTGAAGATTTTTGTCAACCTTTTTGTTTATATATACTAATTTTTTTTCATTTTTTTCATTTTAAAAAAAATATGGAATTAATTTGAAATCCATAACTAATGTGTAACCCAAAAAATAAACAATATGAGACATGACTTAATTAATTAATACCACTTCTGATACCAAATACATGATATATAGTGATAAAAAAAATTTATATCTAGTGGGAAGAATATCAAAACATAAGACATGTCATTTAAAACAATACATTCAAATTTTCATGTTTTACGTGGGTATGATATAGTTTTATTCTATTTCCAAATCTATCAAATTCAATTTTGGTTAGGTCATTTAGTTCATTTTATTAAATTGATTAGGTAAATTGTCCATTTTTATTTTTATTAAGTCATTTGGTTCATTTTTTTGCATTAATTTCTCTTTTATCCTTTTTTATTTGTCTAGGGTCATTTGGTTAATATTTTGGGTTAGTTCATTTTTTTTATTTTTGGGTTATGTCATTATTTTCATTGGTTTTTATTTTCATATTAATTTGTTTAATACATCCAATTCAATTCATCTTTTTTTTTGTTACAATTTAACTATTTCTTTTTTTTTTGGGTTTGATAGGGTTAAATATAATTCAATTTAATATTAGAAAATGGAACTCAAAGAAAAATGTACCATTTAAATATTGAAAATGCACATGAAGGTCAAGTTGGATACAAAATATTTCTAATCAATGGTAAATCAATTTTTATACCACCAACCTCAACAACCCATGTTGATCTAAACCAAGAGAACTGAGAACATAGATGAATGATTCTATATATTTCCCACGACAACTTTAGGTTCACAATCAACTCTGAAAATTGAACTATTGGAGTCATCATAAGTCATAAATGGATCGGGGCCAATGAGAGGAGGGATGATGTCACAATCATCAAACATATGTGTTGGGATTACTTCAATAATGACACCAAATTTAGGTCAAAGATGATCTATGACATAAAAAACATTTTTCACCATTAATTCCAATACGTATGATTTATAGATAGCAAGAGTGAAAGTAATTTCAATAATTCAAAATAAAAAATCATCAATAAATGTGGCATGTCTCTTCATCAAATCAAACCACTGAAATTTCATTATAGTGACTCAACCATGAGAGTAATAGTCCAATATTTTTTTTCAATGACTCTATAATAAGATACATTTTTAAATCGAGGTCTGCTATCTGATGCACTGGAAAAAAAATCTGTGGGGGAAGTCACCATAAGACCATAATGTTGTGTTCTCATGTTCTTTTATTATTCAGTGATAATAAATCTATATCCATTGATCACAATTTATTTACGTTCAAGAACCACCATATTATAACCCAAATACAAACCTCTCACTTCCTCAGAAGAAAATTCAGCAGGTGAATTAAATAAATAAAATATAAATGAATATTATACTTAATTAAATATTGATTTTATGAATACATTACAGTAATATTTCTACCTTCAATTTCAACCAAATAGAAAACTATTTGCTATGAAATGTATCTCTCTTTATCAAAGATATGGAATAATGATTTCAATTTATCATATTTTTATATTCCCCACTGAAAAAAAGAAATAGTTTAACAAATATATAAAATTACATGATATGAAATAATATATACATGTGTAATTTACTTAATTTATGTATTCATCAAACAAATCACAGTTAAACAAAACTCCACGATGTGTATCTTCTGCTCTTCATGTATTTAATGTGGTCAATGTTTATGATATGAGAATTCCCCTAGTTTAGGGAAGTGATGAAAAATGGGTTGAATTTTATCATACTGTTCTTCATTATTTCTCATTGGTCAGTTCCATTTTTTGACAGATCAGACAAATACATTGAATATAAATCCATACATTCTTGATCCAAGTTACCTTTCAAGATAGAACCTTTAAGATGATTTCTGTTCCATACAAAAGTCTTCAATGTGAACATGTTTCTTTTAGTTGGATTCATTCAACTAAAATAAAAAGGTCCTCTAAGAAGTATTTTTGTTATAACATGGATTGTTTGATGAGACATGCATGTGAAAAAACATGGAGAAAATATTTTCTCTAACTCACAAAAAATTAATGTCACCACTTCCAGTTTTTATTGCAAGAAATACTTTTATAACTTCATAGCACAAATATCTATAAAGAAATGGAACAACTGAATAAATTACAACCTTATAATATTGGACAGAAGATAACAAATTTCTATTATAATGGACTCATGCAGAAGAATGTGATAATCACAAGTTTTCAAATATTTCAGCTTCAAATCTCTTTTTTTGACCCTTTTTGATATTATTATTGAATAGAAATAAATAAATTTAAAAGTATCTAGTACTTATAGAAATTAATTTTTTTGCAGGTGTCATCATATAATAATCACATAGAACTTTACATTCATTTTCACTGATACAAAAATGATGCAATTCAGGTCTAATTACTTAATCCACCAAGTCATTCTAAGATCATAAATCATATTTTTCCTTTCTCTTGAAATTTAGAAGAAATAAAAGAAAAATTTCCCTTATATTCTTTTCAAATTTCATTATGTTTATGCAATGACGTATCAAATTTATTGAAAAATAAGGCAACTTAAAGAAGATACTCATCTTCTTCCAATTTTAAAATGTTTCAGTGGAAGAATTTTTCCTCTTTCAAGATTTTATTTACCCCTTATCTAATATAAAACTAAAAATCTTGCAATTCATTAAGAATATCAGTTCCAGAAATATGATGAGTAGGATTATTAATCTCCATGGTATTTTCAAGTCTTCAATGATTATTCCTATATAGATGGTCAATTAGAAAGAATCATCGATGTCCTATAAGAGTAAAATTATAATGATATTTATATCTTTTGGATCTTGTTTTCTTCATACAAACAAGAAATGATAGTTTTACCTTTTTTCTCCATCCATACATCATTTTATAAGCAGGAAAATAATTTATCATCCACATAAGCGCAACATGAATATGAAATATATCTTTTGAAAATGCATAGTATGTGTGCACACCCACATTCCAAATATGTTTCAACTCTTTTGCTAAAGGTTTCATGTGTAAATATATATCATTACTGGGATACGAAGGTCTAGATATGGGTATAATTATGATATTGAATGGTATTTTCATTCAAATACATAGAGGAAGGTTATAAATGTGTATGAAAACAAGCCATGTTGTGTGAGAAGTAAGCATCTTCCCAAATAGATCAAAATAGTCACATGAAACACCCAACCATACATTACACACATCAGTTGTGAAATTAGGATATCAAGTATCAAATTTATACCATAAAAATTCACCTTTAGGTGGAACCAAATCATCATTATTCTTGTTTCTCTCGGTATTATTCCACATCATTTTTATTGACATATATTCAGAAATGAAAAGATTATGGAGTATGGGGATCAATGGAAAGTTCCCCATTACATTATGTAGAACATGATATGGTGTTCTATCCACTTTTGGATTCCATTTGGATGTTCTACATTTTATACAATCATTTCATTTAGTAGTTTTCTTCCAGAATAAGATGTAATATTTCAAGACACATGGATTTTTCTTTTTTTGAAAATACAAGTTCCTCCACTAACTTCCATGACATATAACAGTTTTAGGTAATATCTACATCATTTGGAGTAAATTACTGAAGAAATTTAAGAATTTAATTGATGACAATATTAGAAATTACATACATTTTGTCCCATGAAACAGTAAAATTAAAAATTCTAACTTCATCATTTTACAACATTACTGATATACTGGAGCTATGGTAGTATCATTAAATTTTTTCAACCTTTAAACAAAATCATTTTCATTACTTGAATCATGTGTACTCATATCAATGTTTTATTGGTTCAACATCCTTTACTTCTCATGATAAAAAATAAATGGAAACTGATCATCTAACAAATTTTCTAATCCATTCCTCTCATTTAGATCATTAGAATTTTTAAATTATAGTTTCCCCCCTTTATGATACCAGACATAGTAGTTTGTTTGAAAAACATATTTTTTTATATGGTATCTAACTTCTTTATGACCCAACCAAGGTATTCCAAGATAATTATAACTTGGGAAATGTATGTGACCACTATATGAAGCATTGTTAAATGAAAAATAAAAAAATATCTTCAACTTGTTTTGAAAATTGCTTGAGATCTGATAAGTTTCATGCATCAAACTTTTATCCATTCTGTAAAAAAATGTTATATATCATTTTGTAAAATCAATTAAATAATATTTAATTTTAATTGAATCTATATTTACGGAAACAAGAACTATTCATTTTTTATGAAACCATAACTAACACATTAGTCTACATGAGAATAATAATATTAAAGGCAACAAAATTCTATATATTTAACAAAATAATATAATTATAAAACCATGATATTGAATTAAATTATATAAATGAATAATAAAAATACATAATACTATAGAAAATTGTATTTATAATTTATTTTTTATTTATTCTATCATTCTCTTCACATTTTAACTAATGTAATACTTATTCAATAAATTCATGTATAAAATATTACTACTTCTAGGTTACCATCTTCTATTTGATTCGGAACAGTTTTGGCCAGTTCTATATTTTTACGAATATGGTAGTTCTAGTTGATTTAGTTCGTTTGAACATTTTTTATTTAGATTGGGTAGGAGAATGCCTATTAGGGTTTTATTAATGATTGTTCAAGTCAGATCATTTTTTATCATTACCATAATAGGCATGCACCTACCCAATCTACTTGGGTTAGATCAAGTAATTTTAATTCAATTTAGTTGGTTTGGTCAAGTTGTTTTGGTTATGATATGGATATGATTTGTTATTTTAGTTAGGTTTCAGTTTGTAAAGGGTTGATAGGTTTAGTTCATTTATTTTCCAGCCTATTTAGGTAAATTTTGTACAACTTAGTTTTCTTAGGGTCAGATCAATTCATTTAAATTTAGTTTCATTAGTGGATCTTCATATCAAGGCATAAATTGGGAAATAATTTGAAACGTAGTGTATGTGATGGAAAATCATTGTATAATGAAATATCTATCTAGCATAATTATGATAAAACCATTGGGATTAAGTCTAAATTTTTATCAATCATTGTATTTAATAATTAATGATATATCCAATAAATTGTGACCCTTGTGTAACGATATTTTTTTAGTGTATGGATTCAAAATTGTAGTATTTGTGATTAATGAATTAATAATAGGATATTTTTATGTTAAAAATATTTTCACAATAAGGTTTATATGTTAAATAGTTTATAAACCATTAAATATGATATTTTATATAGGGTGTTGTTTTGGTAGTCATCTTGGAAGAAGTCATTTTTTTGTTGATTAATATTTATCAATTTTTATTCTATTGATTGTTAATTAATTTCATGAGACTCATATGGTTTTATATAGGTTTATATTTGAGTTTTAATTCCTCTATAAATGAGTATTATGATAATATAGGCTATCTTATAAGATGTGATAAGATTACCCTGGAATGAATATTCATTGAATATTAAAGCTTATCCAATAATGTGACTGGGATTTCCATATTGTTACACACTCCAACCGTTATGCCTATTCAAAGACTTTCCCTCTTAATACACTATCCAACATTTGAGGCTTGTACAATACACAATATAATGCCCATTCCAATGTATTTTTATAATAGCGAAGATTTATTTAACATGATAACATAATTTACCCTATTGATATATAATTATTTTTTATCACAAAGGGAAATTTAATTTTACATTCTAAAAATATAAAATAATTTAACATCACCTTGTCATGTTATATTTAATTTTTAAATATTTAATAAAATATTTATGAATATACTGTAGACGAGGTTGAGTTTTATAGTGTCTATAATGATTAGGGAATTGATACAAAACACAATTTTGGTGGATGATATCCTTAGATCCTAGCTATGAAACACCCCATATTAACACTATTTTTATAATTTCACAATAAAACCCAAAATGTAATAACATGAATGAAAAATAATAATATCAGTATTTATCATGTATTATAGATCCAAGAATAATAAATCTATTTTTGAATAATCATATAGCATGTATAAATCATTAAATACATTGTAAATCATTATATAATGATAATAAAAATATTTATTCCTTCAGTTCTACCAATACAAACTAGTTTGTGTTGTTATAACCACATCTCCATAAAATTGATTTATGCCGAGAAGTCATCACATGCATATCATGTGAACAGAATTTGTCACCGAATTTCGATTCATGGTCTGAATCTATGACACCCTATAAATATGACTCCTCCAACACCACACTCAAACCAGAAATATTTCATAAAACCCTCAATGCATCATTCTATTTTCGAAAAATCACAGTAGATATTTTCTATATAATTAGTGAATTTGTTCATTCAATCCATATTAGTCAATTATATCTAAATGTGATAGCTTGGAACTCACTGTACTAACTTACCCAAAAAAATCATGATGGCTTCAGTAGTATGGTTACATCTATTTTCACAAACTCTAGAAAGATACCCCACCCTTAGAAGATATGAAACATTTGAAAAATTAAAATTTCATATTCAAGAATAATAAAATGGAAAACTTAATGTATGAAATATTTTAGCATAAGGGGAATGAAACTGATTATCTTAGATAAAAAAAATCTTGGTAGAAGATATAACACATTTCAAACTAACTGATTTGAATTGAAATAAACCGAATGATTTAAACCAATGATGGATCACTATCAGGGAAGAAGATGAGCACTCAAAAGGAAAAAATGTGGGTCAATTTATAAATGAGGAGGGATGGCCATGCAGTGATATTTGGGGAAACTCTATCCCAATAGTTTTTTAAAACTGCTGGGATAACCTTATATAAAATGGTATATACCATCAGTTTTTAAATCCGTTGGGATAACATTATATAAAATGATATATCACAATGGTTTATAATAACTATTGGGATAATATCCCCTATACCAATGGTTTTTGAAAACCATTGGTATGTGGAAATTGGTATAGAATCCCATTTTTGTAGTGTGATAACATATTTATAAAACATGGTTTTGGAAGAAAATGGTTTTCCAACCAAATAGAGAAGTAAAGTAGGTTTATATTAAAAACATTTTATCAATTATAATAAGTACCAAAGAGTAAAAAATGGCACTATTACTTGAAAATTACATGAGTACGCATAGGATAGTAAAATTAATGAGTTTATTGAGTTATGTATCATAAGATTTTATCTTCGGAAACATAATCATAAACAAGCCTGATAAATGATGAGATTGTAAAATAAAATCATTTCCATATTAATAACATTGAATTATAAGCACTGTAAAATAATAACATAAATATAAACATTAATTATGGTTAAACAAGGTATATTCATGACAAGTCATGTGATAGGGTAGTATATAAACCACACAAAAGAAACAATTGGTGAATATGACATTAGTCTCTCGTAAATAAAAGTGAGACCCGAAATTACCTTATCTTAAGTCTTGAATTTTGTTGTACTCATTTAAAATTTTTGTATAATGAATATATGTTTATTATAAAAATATTAAAAAACCATATGTGTATACATATTCTCATATTTTATTTTCTTATGACTTTTTATTACCCATTTATTAACAATTTCATGTTAAAGTCACATTTGGGGCAATGAATGCTTTGTTTTTTGACAATGTTTTGATTTTTTTATTTCTAGTATTATTAATTTGATCAGGATTTAATCATATAAAAAATTTAAAACATGAATATCATATATATTTTATATATATATATATTTAGTTTAATCTATAAAGTTTAGTGACATAAAATGAAATACACCATCCATGGAGACGGTATGACGTACATACACATGAATGTGGTTTCCATTTTCTTATTGGATTAAAAGAAAGAAAAGTAAATAATATATAATCATTAATGAATAATTTTTTTTTAAAATATATCACATATATTCCTTAACCAATCCTTAATACATTCCAATTAAAGTGTTAACAAATCACATCACTGCATGATTCAGTTGTCTTCCAGACACACGAACGACGTTATCATATTCCCAAATAATGGATACTATGAAGGTTTGTCTGATATAATAATTACAGAATTATAATAACACAATAAATATCATAAATATCATATATATACTATAAAAAAATCATTATTTACAATCATTAGAGGTGGTAATGGAAAAAAGGAATGACATCGGTTCACGAGAAGACAGTCCACCGTACACATGATCAATGATTTCATAACCCTTTTGATGGAAGTGGAGACAGTTGTAGGTCATGAACTTAACATAATTTTTTTTTATTATATGAAATATAATTATTTTATTATATACATATGCTATAATAGTAATTTAATAATGTTTAAAAAGAAATAAAATAAAGATACTCATTGAAGAACATAACCTCTTTTTCGGGTATTCTTCTTAGGTTTTCACTAAAACCTTACAAGATTGGATTTATGACAAAAAAAGTCTTATATTAAGAGGGGAGGGAATGTTTTTAATTGATTTTGTTTGTGTTTTTAGAACTAAATAATTTTTAATGTGTGAGGAAGAGAGGAGACGGGGTGGATTTTTATAAGGGGGGGGGGGAGGACATACTTGGTATTTTTGAAAAGAAATCAGTGCTCCAACACTTTTCATATGTCATAAGGGTAAATATTTGGTCATTTTAGAACCTTATCATACTAATGGTAGAAATATACTATCCATTTAGTTTAACGCCACAGTAAACCCATTTTTACCTTAACCGCGATAATTAATTTTTACTGCATCCAATATTTCATTTAGAAAAAAAATAATTTCACCTCAAGAGAAATTATAAATTATTATGATTCCAATTTTAAAATCCATTTTCCCAAATTCCATTTAAATAAGTGGAAAATTATAATTTTAATTTAATCCCACAAATGCAACAATAAAGCTTATTTTTAAAGAGAAAAAGTTCAAAACTATAAAATGTTTTTATATCAAAAATCAATATGAAATTAAATAAAATGAGAAATATTGGACCAATAGATATATAATTGAACTAATTTTATTTTAAATTCAATTAAAAACATAATTTATCATTATAAATAATTTAAATTAAATGGTAGTATTTAATAAAACTTCAATATTTTTAACTATTCATCATTAATGAAACTTTTCAGAAAAATATCAAAAATTTAACCTAAGATAATTTTGAAATTATTATTTAAGAAATTAATTTTATTTTTTTCAAATTAATTTATTAAAATATTTAAAAATTAATTTTATTTTAAGTGTACAAAAAGGTGATAAAAATACTTTTTAGAAAAATACAATATTAAGTGTAAAATTGGATTTATTCTTATTTCTTGTCTAGAAAACATATAAAATTAATGTTAAAAATTTGATTGAATATAAAATATATAAATTCTATTGAAATAATTAACTAAAATTTATTTAGTTGATTTATTTATACAAAACACACTTGTGCACATAAAAATATTTTTTCAGAGAAAGATTTCCTTTTATTTTCATTTTTAATTAATTGGTCACAAAAGAAATCATTTTATATACTTTATTATACCATATTTTCATAATTTAGTTAATATTATTCATAACTTCCATTCCAACATATATGTGATACCTATCATATTAAATAATAATATTTTAATAATATGTCATGTTTCATTTAAAATCAGTGTTGCTTGTAACTTAAGATATACCTAATGTTTGGTGTAAAGAAAATTATAAAAATGATTAAATTAATTTGAAAGAAATATTTTAAAAAATCTCACATTATTACATTCGACCCAAATTAAAATGAATTTATCTCCCTAAATTTTTCTTGGTTATTAAAGGTTTAACATTTTAAAATTCCTTCAAAAAAACCCACATCATACAAATGAATAATAAAACTTCCCTTAAAAAGGGAAAGTTAGAAATATGATGGTTCTCTGAAGTAACTAATATATAGGTTTTCACATAGAAGAACATAGGTGGAAAGTGAAAACATAGACATAAAAGATAAAAATAACACACAAATACTGATGAAGAGTGATAATGTAAATTGATCATAAGAAAGTGGGTGATTCACAGAAGGTTAATGACCAAAAATCCATAAACAAAATATTTGTGAAAAGGGTCATTGATATCATCAAAAATGGTGATAACTAGAAATTTTTTTATTTCAAGATCCTTCTTTAAATTTTGAATAATTTTCATGAGATGATACACTTACTTGATTTCATTCTATTTCATAAGCACAATATTATCCTTTTCTTATGCCTTGATAAATTTCTACGTCATCTCATACTCCAAAAAAGGTGATTTTTTTTATTCCTAAAGCACTAACAGATCATATGATCGATAAATAGAATGATAAGTCATTATATCTCTCTTTATTTATCATAAAGAATGATTAGAATAAGTTATCCAATATAAATAAATCTTTATATGGAGAAATAGTACATTCATATCTAAAACCATTTTATAGCTTCCACATAAACCTTTTAATAAATCATTATCCTTATGGACCCTCCAAAATATTAAAATCCAAAAAATTAGAAAGAAGGTTTCTAAATTTCCACAATGAAATTATCATTAATCCTCCAATAATCATGAAATAGTTCTTAATAGTCACATTTTGAACATGTGAATACCTTCATCATGTACTCTATTTAAATTATAATTACCATAGAACCACAAGGAAAACATGCATGATTTATTATATCTTGAATAAAACATAAATTATTAAATATATTCCATTGATCAAATAATGTTTTAAGCTACATCAATGATAATATAAACCACTTTTCAATAAATCCTTTATTAGTTCCGAGGTCTTCAATACTATTTGACTTACTTTATCCATATTAGTAATTTATTTATAAAACCTAAACCCCATTTTCTGAACATGAGGAACATATTAAGGGTTACCTTATTATAATTAAAATATCGCCTTTCCACTAAATCACTCTTATAGTCCATTGGTAACATTTATCATATTTTTGAAAATACATAATGAAAAAATATAATGAATGATCATTGTATATTTCATGATTAATATAACATAATCCATGAATTCTAATACATAAACACTTTAATCATCTAACATCCTTATCAAATAATTAACTAGTCTTCATCGTCATCATGAACCAAGATGGGGTTCCATCCAACCCGACACCCAACCCAGCCCAAGACATGGACCGAATGGCATTCTCGATCCCCATGGGTTGAAAACTTGTTCCTGGGTACCAAAAATAAACTTTTGGGAATGATTTCACCCATGTATTTAACCATGAACAACCACTAAGAATAAGACATCAACACATCAATGATAACCATAAACAAAAGGGGATACAACAATATTCTGAGTCAATGCTTTATAACTTTAACCAAAACCAAAATACCAAGATGGAAAGGGAAATAACTAAAACAAAACTGAAAAAACTCTATGTAATAAAAATCTTATTGCTATCAAGCTACCACCACCAAAACCTATAAGAAGTGGAACACTAGAAACCAGATCTAACATCACCACAAAACATATTTCCTTTACCAGGGTCATACATAAAAAATTATATGTACACCAAAGGGTGTATGTAGGGTGTGAGATGAAGACCTATAGGATTCCGCCCAAAAGAGATATCCCATGCCATAACCTTAGAAAAAAACTACATGCACATTTTTATAATAACATTTGAAGCGTTTCTAATAAAACAGTTTCAGAAAAACACTTTTAAGAAAAACCTTTCTCAAAAGAAACTTACTTTGAAATTAATATATACACAAGGTCTACCACACACTGACAAAGACCGAAAAATCATAAAGAACCTTGTCACAAGAGAACACCCTAGTAAATACCTATAGGAAAATAGAATTAGTAGGACCCCAGAAACCTCATACCTAAGTGATATGTTCCTCCAACCAAAACCCACAAAGTCCTTTACATGAGAAACTAGAGGGGAAAACATCCCAATTTATAGTATTATATGATCATATCATAAGTTTTGTTACTATTGTAGCATCAATCCCGCTAGACCAAATTGGACCTTAGCCCTACCAAATCAACTATAGTACTGGTTCTAGTTTTCCCACCTAGATACCCGAGATTCCCTTTTTTGTCAATCTCCATTTCACATGTCACATAAAACCTCCCATTCACATAGAAATTCCATGCATCATTATCACACATCAAAAGCCATTTATTTCACAATAAAATTCATCCAACAAACACGACCCACATGGAAACCACCATTTTACATAATCAAAACCGTTTTCAAGTTCACACACACACTAATGAAATTTGGAAATACATTTCAAACCACTTTTATGATTTATAAAACCCATTTGGAAGAACAATAAGAAAAGAACACTTGAAATACAAACATTTACATTGGAAAATACCTTTTTAAATCCATACACACACTAAATATATTTTAAAATGTGATTCACATTACTTTAACAATTCAAAACATACATTTACGAAACCATAACAAATAATATCACATGAAACAAAACCCACTTATTTTGGAAAATAAAATTTTAATATATTCACTACTAAAATACCTTTGGAGAAACATTTCTCACATTTTACACAAGCCAAAGAACAAATTCAAGAAGAAAATAAAGAATACCAAAATTATCTAATAATGCTAAAACATGGAATAACATACCTCACGCTTGGAAAATTCAAGAATCCAGTTGAAAACCACTTTCTTACCAAAAGGGGACCCTATTAAGGAAATATTTAGCAGAAACATCAATATTCCAGTAAAAAAACAATATTGATCCCTTTATAGGTCAACCAAATCACTAAAAAAGGATATCCCAAGAAAGGGGAAATAAAAACCCTTAATGGGGGAAGAAACTAAGAAAAAAGGGACTTAATTGATGATTTCTTGAAGAAACAATGCAAAAAGAACCCAAAGACTGGGGTTAAAGGGTCAAAGAAGGAGTGGAAGAAGATCCTAGGGTTTTAAATCCCATATTTATCATATTAGGTGTGATTTAGGGTTAATATTAAAGAGTAAAAAATAGTAAATTTCTCATTTTTAATGACCTGGATAGGTTGCACGGTTAGCCTCCACGGTTTTTAAAACCATGCAACAACAATGTGTCCCTCTCAATCTAAAAAGAAGGAGGATTAATGATTTCCTGGGTAAGGGAATATACCCGTGCAACTTCCTATGTGGCCTGGATAGTGCCACTATCTTAGGTTCACGATTTCCCCTAACCGTGTTCCAACCATGAACCACATACTGTTCGGTCCAAAAATCCCATTTTCACTAAAAACTATTTAGATAACTAAGAAACCAAGATGAAATGAAAAATATACAAAATAATACATGAAAATAAAATCATGTATGTGAAAATTATCCTCTCTTTTAAAATGTTATTCCCCCCATAAAGTCACTCAAATGTCTGATCATAGAATGAAAAAGGATACTCCTACTCAAACATATACTTCCACTCCAAAGTCTCATTCTCATCACTACCATACTTCCAAAGAACTTATACCAATGATATATACTTCCCACGAATAACTTTCTCCTGAGAATCCAAAATCCGTACAGGCCTGTCGAATATAGACAAATTAGGATCAAAATCTAACTCCTCCCAATTAAGAACATGTGATAGATCCAGATTATATGTTTTCAGTTGAGATACATGAAACACATCATGAATTGTTGTCAATTGGGAAATAAAAGACAACTGGTGTGCCACCTCACCAACTATATTGGTGATATGAAAAGGTCAAAAATACCTCAGTGTTAGCTTCCCTTGTTTACCAATATGATAGTGACCCAATAGAGGTTCCACTTTCAAAAACACCTGGTCACCCACTTAGAATTACAAGGATTGGAACCTCTGATCTTCCTATGATTTATGGAGGCTCTACACTTTCAACAAATTATTCCTAATCAAATTGAATTTTCTAGATGTTTCCTACATAAGCCTTGGTCACAAAAATGATGTATTAACCACCTCACACAAACACAAAGGGGATCAACATGAATGACAAGAAAGAACCTCAAATGGAGATATTTGAATTGAGGATTGGTAGATATTGTTATGTGAAAACTCAACCAACCACAAATGGATATCCCATGAGACTCTAAAATCCAACACACATGCGCTAATCATTTCTTCCATAATATGATTCGCTTACTCTGTCTGAACATCTGTTTGAGGGTGGTATGTTGTACTCAACTTGACTTTTGATCCCACCACCTTCTGAAGTCCTTCCCAAAACATTGAGGTAAAAGGATGATCCCTATTTGAAATGAAAGTTTACGGAACACCATGAAGCCTTAATACTTCCTAGACATACAACTGACCCGACCCATCCACTTTGTCTGAATCTATGATTGGAAATAAGTGTAATGATTTGGTCAGATGGTCAATTACTACCCATATAGAATTCTTTCCCATATCTATATGAGGTAAGCCAATAATAAAATCCATGGTGATCTCTTCCCACTTCTAGGTAAGAATGGGTAGTGGCCAAAACAAGACAGAGGGCCTTTGGTGCTCTGTATTAACCTAATAACATGTATAACACCATAATACAAAGTCAACTATATATAGGATCATACTTAGAAACCATAATTACTAATGCACATCGTAAAACATCTTGGTGGTACGAAGATGAATGAACTATTGAGACTGGTGGCTATCCTGTATCACCACATTCTACAATGACAACATCACCATGAAGCGACCTCTAAAGCCCAAATATCACTCATGGGATAATGATAATTCACATGGAAACTTTCCACCATTTAAGAACTGCATAGAACATTGGCATAACTCATCACTCGACTTCTTATACCGAATCAAATCCAGAAGGGAAGGTGTTCGCTGAATAATGGCCAAGAGAACACCTCCATGGTAATCCTTGGTATCCAAATGAAATTAGGAATAAAGACCCATCAAATTACAATCATCAATGGACTCTTTTAAATGATTATATGGTATCTTTCTCCTAAAAGTGTTTGCAATAACATTTATTTTTCCTGGGTTATAGATGATATTTAAATCTAACCACTGAATGTACTCAAACCAACAACGCTTCCTCTAGATGAAGTCCTTTTGGGAGAAAATATAGGCCAAGATCTTATGATTAGAATAGACTAAAAACTTCACCCTAAAATGATAATGACACTCCAAATTTAAGGCATGCATCCCTGCTGCAAACTCTAGGTCATGGGTTGGGTAATTATTTTCATGTGGTTTGAGTTGGCATAAACTATACACCACCAAATGGTTTTCCTTCATTAGAAAAAACTCGGGACCCATACTAGAAGCATTATAGTAGACCACATATCCCTTTTTATATTTTGGGAAGATCTAAAGAGGGGTTGTGTTCCACCACCACTTAATATCTTTAAAGGACACTTGATATTTTGGGTTCCATTCAAAATTTACCCCCTTATGGGTAAAAGTTATCACTGATGAATAAATCTGATTGAAATCCACAAAAACCACCCATAATACACTTATAGGCCCAGAAATATCATTATTTCAAAGAAATTATTTGGCTGTTCCCACATCATCATTGCACTATTCTTCTCAGGGTTCCTCAAAACACATTGTTCTAAGATCACGTGACCTAGAAACTTCACCTCCCTAATCTATAATTTGCACTTAGAAAACTTTTCATAGAGAAAATGATCCCTAAGGGTTCCTAGAACGATCATCAAATTCCACTCAAGCTCCTTCTCATCCCTAAAATAGATTAGGATCTTATCCAAAAATACCACGACAAATGAGTGAAGATACCAATGGGATACCCAATTCATAATCTCCATGAAGACCCCTCGAGCATTTTTCAACCTGAAAGGCATGACTAAATACTCAAAAATGGTTGTACCAACTTTCGAAGGCTATTTCTAGAACATCCACCTCTCTAACTCTAACTTGTTGATACCCGAAAAATTAATCGATCTTGTAGAAACATGTTTCCCACTTAAGCCAATCAAAATGTTCTTCAATATATTGAAAAGGGTACATGTTCTCGATCATCACTTTATTTATCTTCCAGTAATCAATGTTCAATTGAATAGATTTATCAACCTTTTTCAAAAATAGGACTAGGGAGATCCAAGGTGAGAAACTTGGGTGAATGAATCCTTTGGATTCAAAATCTTCTAGATATATATTTAATTCTGTCGGCTTTTTGGTGGCCATACAATATGAGGAAAGAGATATTGTCTATGTTCTTGATGCCAAATAAATCCTGAACTCCACGTCCTTCTCTTGGGTGAAACCTGAGAAATCCTCTAGAAATACTTCTGGAAACTCATCCATCGTAAGTGGTAATCAACCCTTAGGAACACCACCATTGTCCTATAACAAAAGCAATGAAAACTGAAGAGTGATATTTACCAGTTCTAGAAGTGGAGGTCCAACACATATCGACCAAGGATCCCCTTAACCGTGAAAAACATGGGCACTCCAATCAGGTTCTAATAGAATCACCCGTTAAAAATAACAATCAATTTGTGCCTAAAATCACACCATACAATCCATAATAAGAATTATGTCAAAGGTACCATTTCTATAACCAATAAATACCATTCTAGCTCAACCTCAGACATGGTAAGCACACACGAAGGACACCTAGAACCCTACTCTCACTTCTTACCAAGCGGCACCACTCACTACAACAAGTAAGGAATAAAATTGGTTGATAGCTTTAACACATCCACGATATTGTCTTAAATAAAAGAAACAAAGGAACCCATATGAAATATAATAATAGATAACGATGATGCAATAAGAATGGTACCTCAAACAATCACAGACCCTATATCCTATTCTGTTGGTACCTGATCCACAACATGAAGGTGTCACATCTCTGCCTAACCCTGAGAATGACCATTGAACTGTGGCTCTTCCCTGAACTGAATCATCCCATAAGTGGATCTAACCCTACCAATAGGACCAAAAAACCTGGAACCCACTATCCTGGATGGTTCTAACTAATTTTACATCCCTTTAAAATCTACAGATCCCGCACCAACTTGGTATGTGCATTCCAACTTGCAAATCATTTAATGTTCCCCATAGATCCACACCAATGGCATGGTCTGGGCAGTGTTGAAGAATATGACCTCATATACCCTGCCTCCCCACACTGATGGAACATAAAAGATATAGTGTCAGACGTCAAAGATGAATACAACTGGGAAGGATGTTCTAAAATACCCGTCGCATCTTATCTTTCTTGTTTTGCTTATTCTTCTCCTCAAATAAGCTACCATTTCACTGGACCACTACTAAAATTGATCCATAGAAACCAGAATTGCCCCTATAATGAATATATAAAATAAAATCATGATCAACCACCTCAACATATGTATTCAACTTTAATAAGAATATTTGGGATCATCTCTTTAGTTGTATCCCCATCTCCAACTTTTTGAGCCTTCAGCTGCACTTTGGAAACTACCATGGGTACAAACCGAAACACCTCTACAAAGTGGTTATCATACTCTATCACTTCTCTGTCTCCCTAGAAAAGATCATAGAACTCATAGGAATTGGTGATGGGTAAGGTAATATGGAAATACAAGTCATTGAAGATGACCTTGAAATCAATCCAACTCATCAGCTCATGCTTCCCAGCTTTCACCACTGAGTCCCACCACTTTCGACCGGGACCTTCCAACATGAACGAAGCTAAATTAAAATTAATTTACCATAGAGTGTTAATAAAATAAAATAAAATATCAATATTCTAAATAAAATCCTTAATTTCTAGGGGATACATGCTACCCTAGAAGGAAGAGACTCATTCTTGAGAGATTTATGAGACTTTTCCTTTTTGGGACCCGGTTCGGCTTCCCTACCTTAATCAGGACCAGAGCCCCCTCCTAGACCCAAATCATGGACAACTCGAACAATGGTTTCCACTAGTATCTAATAAATTTTTGTGGTAGAAATACCCATGTCCTCTTCCTGCAGTTTCATAAGAGGTCTCTAGGGAGAAATTTTTCCACAACAAGGAACAATCATAAAGAAAATCCATCAATACAACCACGAAAACAACATTCTGAAAAATTTCAGCAATGAACACAATTAAAAAAGGCTTCCATAAATCAATTAAAACCATATTCATCACAATAACAAGCCAAACCACTCCACCCCCACCTGGTGTCCGTGCATATTTTGTAGCCTGTACGTCTCAACTAGAGAAGTCAAAAAAATTTCCCAACATCCCATGGCGACTCAAGTCCCATTACAAGGTGTGTTGTCTAGACACCCCAGTCATAACCAAAACCTCAAGTCCTGAAAATACGAGGTCTATTATATCCAAACTATTCCAAAATTACCTAACGAAATAAGAGAGAAACCTACTATGATACCATTTTTTCACAAACCAAGCTGGGGTGCCATCCAACTCAGCACCCAACCCCACCTGGGATGTAGACCAAAGGGTGTTCTTATTCCCCATAGGTTGAAAGCTAATGCCAATGTACCGACACAACACACTCTATAATTATTTTACCCATGTATTTAACCATTAAAAACCATTAATAATAATACATAAACACATAACTGATAACCAAAACCAAAATGGGATACAAAATTTTTCCAATTCAATGACTTATAACTTTAACCAAAACCAAAATACCTCAACATAAATGGAAACACCTAAACTATACCTGAGAAATCTATGTTTAATGAGAGGGCCATCACTCTCAAGCTACCACCACCAACACCAAAAAGAAGAGGAACACTAGAAACCTGATCTACTAACACCAAAAAACATCTTTCCTTTACCTGTTCCATACATAACAAAGTCTACATACTCCCAAGGGTGTGCGTAGGGTGTGATTCAAATACTAGTAAGATGCCACAAAAATATAGATTCCATTCCATAACATGAGAAGTCAAATAAACATTCATAATTTCATAAGAACATTTGAAACATTTCTAAGAAAACCTTTTTCAGAAAAAACTTTTAAGGAAAAAATTTCTAAAAAAACATACATTGAAATTAAAATGTATGCATGGTCCACTCCATACCGATGGTGAGAACCACATCATAAAGAACCATTTCACAAGAGAGAACCCTTGGAAATCCATATAGGTAACCATAACTAATGAGACCCTAGAAACCTCAAACCATGGTGATAAGATCCTACAAAAAAACCCCACAAATCCTCTTGCACGAGCCACTCGAGGGGAACACATACCAAGGTCTAGTGGTATCCAAACATAAGCTAAAACCCACAACATCCTTATAAATGATCCACTAGAGGGGAAAACATCTCAAGGTCTACTGGTATCTGATCATATCACTTGTTTTGTTAGTGTTGTAGTGTCAATCCTTCTAGAAGAAACCAAGCCTCGACCCCACTGAATCAACTAGAGAACTAGTTTTAGTTCACCCACCTAGATACCAAGGATTCAGTTTGTGCGCAATCTCTATTTATTATGTCACATAAATCATCACTTTCATATAGAAATTCCAAGAATCATGAACACACATAAAAATCAAATTCTTTCACAAGCACATTCATCCAACCATCAAATCTTACATGGAAACCACTATTTTTCATAATCAAAACCTTTTTTCAAGTTCACACAAAAACCAAATCCATTTGGAAACACATTTCACACTACTTACATGATTCATAAAACCCATTTGGAATCAAAAAAATAAAATAACACATGAAATAAAACAATTTACTTCGGAAAAGTCCCTTTTTAAATTCATACGCACACTAAATTCATTTTAAAACGTGCTTTAAATCACTTGTAGAATTCATAGAACACACTAAAGAAAACATAATAAAGAATATCACATAGAATCAAACCCATTTTGTATAAAAAATGAACATTTAACACATTATCACCTCAAATACCCTTGGAAAAACATTTCACAACTTTTACACAAAAAATATAACACATTCAAGAAGAAATGAAAGCATACCCAAATTATCTAATAATGCTAAAAGATGGAATCACCTACCTCAGGCTTGGAAACTTCTGGAATCTGGGGGAAAATCACAACCATACCACATGGGGACCATATAATGGAAATATAGATCCAAAAAACATAAAAATTTCACCCAACCAAACAATATTGAACCCTTAATAGGTCATCCAACTTGTTGGAAAAAGGATAACCCAATAAATAGGAAATAATAACCCTAGAAAGAGGGAGAAACAAAGAGAAAAGGGACTTAATTGCTGATTTTTTGAAGAACCAAGTCCAAAACCACCAAAATATTGGTGTTCAAGGGGTCAAATAAAGAGTATAGGAAGATCCTAGGGATAAAAATACCATATGACTCAGATTATGGGTGATTTAGGGTTAAAATAAAAGTGGGGAAAGTGTAAATTTCCCATTTTTATTGACATGTAGAAGTAGTATGGTTAACCGGCATGAGTTTCCTAACCATGTGGTAACCATGTGTCCATATATTTCCCAGAGGAATGAGGCCACACAGTTTCCTAGGGAAGGGCACATGCCCATGTGGATAGCCGTGTAGGCTGGACATTGCCACTATCCAAGGTTCATAATTTCCATTGGGATGGTTCCTAGTTTCCTCTATCTATGCTCCAACTGTGCACCACCTTTTATCAGGTCCAAAAATCCAATTTTCACAAAAAACTCATAGTAGAACTAATAATAAAATATGTGACTAAAAATAAACAATGGAATACCTAAAAGTATAATCATGGATGTGAAAATTGTCTAATTCCTTAAAACTTCTTTTCTTTCATATTCCATTTATAGGCTCTTCATCATTAATCTATATAACCGTTACGCGTTCCACCCTACTAATTCCATTCACAAGCTTTTCCCACAAGACATCGTTTTTCTTAATGTCTACATTTCCCAAATATCTATATTTAGAAAACATAATATTCTTTCCTGAATGGTCTCTACTACTTGAACTCTTAGAAAAATATGTCCTTCTCTTCTTTGGAAAGTATAAGAGTTGGTTAAGGTGCAAATTTCTAATAATGTTCTATGAAAAATGATTAGGAGTAATCACAATGTCCTTTACTCCAGTCATCATATAATTTGGATGCTCATTAGAAAAATTTCAATCACATTCAATGTTAACCCAGTTCTTTATAGTTACCTCCATTGAATAAAATTAAAAAGTATGGTGTGAGAAATATTTATCATATAGAAAAAAAATAATCATGAAAAATCACTTATAATATGTCTAAATCATGAAACCTTATTTTAAATCCATGACACCTTAGGCTTAAACTAGGTCATATATGATCCCTATCAATTTAAATCCTTCAGGATAGTAGAGTTTTTTAATTTCGAAAGTATAACACCCAGGGAATGTCCAACTAGGTGTACAACAATACACATTTCCATACACTAGTTCCTGATTCAGTCTAGCTGAATATGGTGTTTTCGGTGTTGTTACCCAAGGTACATCTATGCTAGATCCACATCCACTTGTAGTATAGAAATAGGGATTTAATTTCATTGAAACTACTTGATCTACCCTTTATTAAAATTTTATGACACTTTCCTACACATTTAATCATCTTAAGACTTATCCTTATAGACATACCAATATATATTGTTAGAAATATCCCTAGGGATTTCATTACATTTTTCTCATTCTAGTTTCAAAAGGTTAAATAAAAATTTCCTTTGATACCAACTATAGTGACACATGCTTCTCATAAATGGATATTTCATCTTTTAGATGAAAATTCATTACATTGTGCAAAGACACACATGATGATCATAATATTTTAGTTACATTGGAAACATTGAACATAATCTTATAATCTGGTGAATGATCTTTAATGATTCCCAAAAATATATTTCCATTTAGTACTCTTCATAGAAATACCCTATAAAAAACCTTTCTTCATAACCAAGGGAAAGGAAACATAAGAAAGGTTAAGATCAGATTCTTAGTAAGTGTAAACATAAGATATATAAATATATGATCATATGGAATAATGAGATAAAAATAGAGAAATTTCATAATGAAAATAACTTATGATGTTCATACCCAACATTTCATAGATCATAAACATGAGTCATGACATAAATATTTTCATTTCATAAGACATGAATCATAATCAAATCAATGAACACAATCCATAATACCATAACATTGATATAAAACATATATTTGTAGAATACACATCATATTATAACATTTTGAATGATTATAAATAGAAAAGGGTTCACAAATTAAGTTTAGGACATGAAATCATACCCTCATATAAACCTATTGACATGCAACCAGGTCCACACATAATGTTTTGGATATTAAAGACATGTAAACACATAACATTGTGAACATATAACTAGGTTCATTTATAACATTGTGAACTTTTAATTAGGTTCATACATAAAATTATGAAAACGAAAGATAGGTCTACACATAACATCATATAAATCAAGGTTCACACCCATGACCATCATAGTGGACAAAGTCCCTTACTAGATTGGGTTAACTCTCCATTCGAGTCTTGTCTATCTGATGAGATATAAATATCTACCCAATGAATTAGAGGGAGATATATGTCCCACCCGTATTTGGTTATAATGTAACCATCATATTTGATTATAACATAAACACCATCAAATAATGAAAATCATACATATGTGTTCCACATGATCATTAAATATTAATCACCTCAGAACCTATGAAATAAAATGGGTTTCATAAAAATTTAATCATAGAATAACCTATGGAAAATAATCAGGTTTCATAATCACTTCATCATTTCATAAAGTCATATTATTTGGATAAAGAAGCATGTTTTATAAGAATTTTATCATGGTATAACCCATGAAAATGAAATGGGTTTCATTAAAATATTGTCATAAAAAATATAAACTATTCAGATAAAGAATATTAATGGTATCCTTTGTCTATATCCCAATAAAAGCATAGTTTATATCAAAGGATTCCATCTTAGATAGAGAAGGATTTTGAAATATTAATCTGAACATTTCTTAATGAAAATAAACTTTATTTGAAAATATCTTTTTACAATATATTTTTTTTTCAAAATCCCTTTCTTTGAAAATATAATAAAAAACATGTATTTGGAATAAAATGTATTTCTGACCGAAGATGGAAATAAAGTCGGGTTTTCTTAAAAATATTTTCTCAATTATCTAAAGTAATAGAGAGTGAGAAAATTGTACTATTACTTTAATATATCATGAATAACCATTGGAGATTAAAATTCATATATTTATTGGGATATGGATCATAAATTTTATCCCCAGAAAACATAATCACAAATAATCCCCAAAAATGATGATATTATAACCTAAAATTGTTACCACTTTCATAACATTGAATCGTTAAAACCCTGAAATAATATAAAGAGTAGAAACATTACTTATCATGAAATAAGGTATATTAATGATATATCATGTCATAGGGATGTATATACACCCCACAATAAACAAGTGGTGAATATGGAATAAGACTCTCACATATAAGATTGAGACTAGAAATCCCATTGCCTTAAGTTTTTACTTTCACCGTACTCATTAAAATATCAAGTATAACAAGTAAGAGTTTATTATAAACATATATGAGAACTATATTTATATATATCATACTATGTTTTCTTTTATTATGATATTCTATTACCTTTTTATTAATAATTTCATGTTAATGTCATGTTTCTGGCAACAACTGATTTGTTTTTCAAGTATATTTTGACATGTTTTTTCTTTTACTATTAATTTTATCATTATTTCATAATATTTAGAATGTAAACCATGATATAAATATAATATATTTTTATTATCTATTTATTTATATTAGTTCATAAAATTGAGTGATAGGAAATGAAATACACCATTTATGGAGACGGTATGTCGTACCCACGCATGATGTTGTTTCCATTTTCTTACTGGTTTGAAAGAAAAAAAATTAAATAATATATTATCATTATAGAATAACTTTTTTGTCAAATATGAAAAATATTTTAATTAAACCAAACCTGAATACATTCCATGTAAATCATGAATTAATTACATCACTTCACGAGGTGATAGTCCGCCACATATATGAACGACGTTATCATATTCCCACAAAATGTAGAGTATGAATGTATGTGTGATATACTAATTTAAAAATAAAAATAACATAATAAATATCATAAATTTTATACATTTCATATATAAAATAGAAATCCATCATTATTTCCAACCTTTATAAGTGGTAATGGAAAAAGTTACGACATCTGTTTGTGCGGTGATAGTCCGACATACACACAAACGATGATTCTGTAGCCCATTTCATAGAAGTGGAGATGTTTTTTGGTCATGAAATTAATATAAAAAATTATATGTATGTATTATATAATGAGTTTATTATATAATTATTGTATAATAATAATAATTTAATAAGGTGAAGAAATAAAAAAATAAAGAAGCTCGTTGGAGAACATTATCTCCTATTATAGTATCCTCATTAGGTTTCCACTAAAGAATCCCTAGGTGGGATTTACTAAAAAAATAATTCTTCTAGGATGAGGGGAGGGATGTTATGAAGTGATTTGGGCAGGTATCTTCCCAACCAAATAGGTTTTAAGGTGTGAGGAATAGAGGAGAGGGGGTGACCTTTTATAAGTGTGGGAGAGGAAACACTTGGTATTTCTGAAAAGAAATAAGTGATACCAGATTTTTTAGATTTAAAAGGGTCCCAATTAGGCCATTATATAACCTTAGATATTTAATGGTAGAAATATTTCCAAAAAATAGTTTTTATAATTTTTTATTTGTCATTTTACCATTATATTTTTATTTTAACCCTTAGTAAACCCATGTTTACCTTTACCACGATAATTATTTTATATTTCATTCACTATTCATTTTGGTAAAAAACCAAATTGAACCTTTTGGAAATTATAATTTTTTTTTACTCCAATTATTAATCTATTTTTACAAATTCCATTCATAGATTGGAAAATTTTAATTTAAAAGTAATACTGTTGATGCTACGAGGATTCCTGTTTTTAAAGAGAAAAGATAAAAAATATGAAATGTTTTTATATCAAAATTAAAAATTAAATTGACTATAATAAACTAAATTGTATTAAAATTTATAAATTTGTACTAATTTTACTTTAAAATTAATTCAAAATATAATGTAACATTATAAATAATTTAATTGAAATGGCAGTTTTCAATTAAAATTCAACAATTTTCACTAATCATCAAAAAATTAAAAATTTTAAAAAAATTCCAAAAATAAACACAACTATACTTTTGGATATATAAATTAAAAATTTTATTTTATTTAATAAATTAATTTCCATAATTTTCTAGAAAATAATTTTATTATAAGTATGTAAAAATGGGACAAAACCGTTTTTTAGAAAAATATAAATTTTAAGCGTAAAATTGGATTGATTATTATATATTGTCTAGAAAACAAATAAGATTAATAATAAAATTTTCATTGAATAAATAATATATAAATTTTATTAAATTCATTAACCAAAAGTGATTTGGCTAATTTATTTATATTAAACACCATTGTGTGTATACAATTTTTTTTAGAGAAAGATTTCATTTTATTTTCAAAAGGGTTTTATTTTAATTTATAATTAATTCAACCCATATAATTCATTTTATATACAAATGTAAACCATATTATCATAATTTAGTTGATCATTTTCATGACAACCATTTCAACGGTTAGGTGAAATCAATCATATTAAATAATAACATTTTAATAATATGTCATGTTACTTTTAAACCCAGTGTTGCATGTAACCTAAGTTAAAATTAGTTTTCCATGTAAAGAAAAATATTAAAAAAATTAAATTAATTTGAAAAAAATATTTCATAAAATCTTTGGGTTTTACAACCTTGTAGCCTAACCAAATATAGTTTGTGGGGTATGATAACATTATGTCTTAACCCGAGGCATGATGACCTTGCGGACGTTTTAGAGACTTATGTTGGTCTTTTGGATTATTACAATATCCATATAAATTATATATAACTTCTTTTCTATCATGGAGTCAAAACATGTTAGTTTGGGGTTTATGGAAGCCTTGTTAGTGCATAATAACCTAGAATGTGATTTTTTTACTTATGTAATTACTGTATTTTCACTGTGTACTCTTTTTTATAAATGTTGTAATTTTAATAAGGATACATTGGTTGTGATTTAATAGGTTTATACTCAATCCTACATTGTAATATTAGTTTATGTGAAAAATCCTTTGAACTCGATTTTATAAGTGAGAAGTGGCCCAACCTAGAGTAGTTGTTCTGAAGGAGAAGGTAGGTTGAAGCGATTCAAGGATAGAATATAGAATCCTTTGAGGAGACACACCTTTATTTATTTTTCCTAATTTATTATATATATATATATATCTATAGAATGTGAGGATTTGTGACATGTTTTATTTGGTATCGTATTAGATATTATTATAGCATGGGTTGATGTCATTATTGTTATTACTTTCATATTTTTTTCCGTTATTACTATGATTACTATTTTCACTATTGTATAGTTTGATTATTATCTTTAATCAAGGGCATACTCTCTCCATGGTGACAGTTAGGATCTCATAGCAAGTTATTAGCCTTGTGTTTATGGTGTAGCTCACATGAGGTCATGTGACCCTCTGACCTAGACCAGGTAATTTGGGTTGCTGTTTTATAAAATAGTATCAAATCATGACTGACTATTTGGGAAATGTAGAAATGAGTTTGGAAGTTTCCATTACTTTTTTCAGAACTCATTACTAGTAGTATCTAACCCACTTATGAGTGAAGTCCACATTTTCAGGTTTGTGATTTTTTTGTTTTGATTTTCCTATTGATTTACTTAACTTTGTGTGATGAAAATTATTATGATTCTTTGATTCTTTGATTTACTGGATTTTCTCTTGGCTGATTTGAAAGAGTTGGTGAGTTCATGAATCATGGATAGACATGTAGGTTCTCATGTCATGTAGCTATTTTCAATTGGTTGATAAGGTTTACATTTGTTAAATTCCAATTATAAAATGTTTAGTGTCTTTGAAAATACATTTATGGTGACATTGAATTCATTTAGCTTGAGTACGTTATATTTTTAATGAATGATTATAACTAATGTATATGTGTTAATGATAAGGAATTTTTCCTTTATTAGGTAGGTAAATGTTATTTTTTGTGTGATTTATTCTTTGACTTGTATTTAGTTTCTTTTTATTTTTATGGTGATTTGAAAAAATAAATTTTCTTGTTATAAAAGATTTTAAAATTTAGTTTGATATATTTTTTAAAGGGATGTTTGAAATACATGTGTCATAAAATGGATTTAGGAATTCCAAGTGGCTATGGTAAATATTCATTGGTTTGTGTAAAATGGAATTTAGTATTTTTAAATGCATTTATACTTTTATGGTTTTTTAATTGGGTAAAGTTTTTTCTTTTTATAAAAAGGGCCCAAAATTAATAAATGAAATAAATGGTTTTCTTAAATTTATTGAAATTAAATAGAATTGGTATTCAAGTTTTATCAAATATATTGAATATGGTTTCTCAAATTTTTTATAGATTGAGTGATTTTAAATGGAATTTACATAGGGGATTAATGAATTGGATTAATGAGTCAGAATTTTTATAGGTCTATTTCACACTTTAAAACTGTATTTTAATGATGAGCATGTGAAACCTTCTTGAATACCTATTATTTGTTTTTACTGAAGTGTTTATGTATATAATTTCCAAACCAAATGTCCTGTTTTGTTTTATTTGGACTGATTTGTGATGTTATGAGTCTTTGGGTTGGTGAATTGGCATCTCTTAGGGGATGGTATCAGAATAGGTTGGTTAGTTTTTCCTGGAGTTTTTTTCTAAAAATGTACCCTTTAATGGAGTGTTTGGAATGTGATGTTTCTATATAATGTTTGTGTTACTCACTCTAAAGTGAGTAGAGAGGTGTTACAAGAAGTAGATTTACGAACCATGGGTGGGATGCATACTACTTCAATGTTTGAGCTTGTGAGGTATTGGTTTGAGTAGAGACCCTTTTGATAAATGGGTTGATGCAAGATTTCAACCTAGTCAATTGAGATGTGCCTCTAGGTGTGGAAGCCACAATGGTATATATAACACTCCAAATCCAAAATCATGGATCCAGTGATAAAACCATAATATTTACATTTCTAGGTTTTTTAATGATTAATGTGACCCAATTTTATATATTCAAAACATATAACACCATAAAAATATTAGATCACCTACATACCCAAAGACCTTTTAGTTTTAGAGTTTTAGAGAATCAGTAAAAACTCTTCCATTACAATACCCATGTATTTTTAGGGACCCAATAATTTTACTAAAATTATTACATGATTTTTAATATAAACACCCATTAATTACAACTCAAATATCATAAGTTCTCATGCCTTTAGAATATTAGGTGCATAAAACATATAAAACCATAAAAATTTATTTTCACTATCCTTATTGGGATTTTTAATGTCTTCGATCTCCTAAATAAGGCTAGGATAACCTAATAAATACATAAAATAAAGGGGTGAGATAAAAAGGCCAATATGGGAACAAACATGTTAAGGAAACATAACATGTGAGTCAAAGTTATAACATGATATCATAAAATATAAGGATCATGAGTAATCACATAGAATCATAACATAAAAAATTGGCATTATAAGATCATAGAATAATAGGAAATGAAAAATTAGAAAATAACATACCATTAACGCGAGTCATATTTAACTTCTTGGACAATATCATATGGTGGAAAAGTTCCCAAAATGGATTAGTTTTACTCCCTAATCCCATACATAACGTCTAACGAGACCAAAAAGGTACCCAATGAATTGGAGTACTATATGGGTGCACCCATGATACCATGTATGTTATTATGTTTTCAATAAAATGGATATCAATACTACGGTATAGATATAATAATTACCCCTATAAAGAAATGGGTTTCATATTCTTTCTTCAAGTAATAATAAAAGGAGATTTCATAAAGAAGGAATTTGATTAATGAACTTATAAAATAATTTATCACTCAATGAAATAAAGGGATTCCACTCTAGGTATATTTTTAATATATATGTAGATAGAATTTAGAATCAATATGTAACAAAAAAGATTGTCTTTATTGATTAAAACACCCTTAAAAGATCACATGTAATATTTCTTGAAGAAAATAACCTTTTCACTTTGAAATCGCATCTTTAAAATCTAAAAAAATTCCTAAATATTATATAAATAAATTTCTTTAAAAATAAACATGGAACATTTCATATGAATCTTCAAATCATTGTTAATTTATTTTATTGGGGAATTATGTTCATTTCATATAACATAAAAGAAAACATTCCTTGCACACTTTTTTTAAAAAGTCATAAAGTACCTTGTTTGGAAAACAGAATAAATATTATTTTCAAACCATTTTATAAAAAGTAAAAAATGGGTAATTATTTATTTAATAAATCATTTTATAATATTATAAAAATTATTTAAATTATTTTATGGAATATATTGACATGGAAGAGAAATATTCAAGATCTAAAAGAAGATAAAAGATCAATATTACTTACAAAAACTTTCTTGATGTTTACTTTTTCAATAAGAAGGAAGTGAAAACCAAAAATGTAATCTAAATTACATAATATAGGAGAATAAAATATATGTGGTTCAAGAAAATAATTGTGTATAATTCTCCCAAATGAACCTTATACATAAAAAATATTCAAAATAATAGAGACTGAAACATGAAGTATTTACCAATTTGGTAACTCTCAAATCAAATCCTATTTGATGAATTAAAGTGAATTATAACTTAGAATACCATAAATTGTAAATGATTCATAATATAATATATAAAAGGTATTAATATACTCCAAATAAAATAAATTAGATGCATAACATTAAAATATTCCTCAATGAAGGAATATTGAGATGAAATCCCTTTCCTCGAGTTCGACTCATAATGCTTGTAATTTTTCATCAAAAATAATAACCTTATGTTAATTATTTAATTTATAGTGAATATTTTTAATTTTTTTTATTATTATTTTATTTATTTCGATTTTATTTTTATTTACTTAATAAATTATGTTCAAGTCATACATTTTGATGATATTTAGTTCATATGTCCAAAATGACAGTGGTAGGTTGACTACGGTAGAAGAAGTAATTGTTCCATCATCTCAAAAATAACAATAATGAAATAATTATAATTTTTATACATAAATTATAATTTTATAACATAACATGATTGTTGGGTATGGAAAATTTACTACCTTACAATCATGGATAGAGGAGGTTGTACGTACGCATGATTAACATGTCCATTTATCAATGATCATGATTAAAAGAAGGTAAGTATAATATTATCTCTATAGAATTATAATTATATAAAAAATAAAATATTATTTCTATAAGTACACTTATATATACAATCCATGTGATGTGGTGATGAAAAAAGAATCAAATCACATCATGGAGGTAGCAGTCCACACATACGCATGAACGACGTTATCATTTTTCTGTAAATGGAAAGGTAAGAAAATATATGATATATTAATTTTCTAGAATGATAAATATTTGATTAATATGAAATATATATATATATATATATATCCATTTAATTCATCATTAAAAACATTCATGAGAGTCGATGATGTAAATTTAATTACATCAGTTTGCAAGTTGGTAGTCCACCATACACACAAATAATGGTTTTATCCCCATTTGATGGAAAAAGAGACGAATGTAAGGTATAAAATTAACATAATATCATCTCAATATATTATAGATAATGAGTTTATTATATAATAATTGTTTAATAATATTTTAATGATATGGAAGAATAAATAAAATAAAAATCTTGGTTAATAACAATAATTGTTCTTTGGAAAACATCGTTAGGTTTTCTTTAAAATCCTTCCATGGAAGGTTTACTAATCAAAGAAAGTCCTCTAGAACATGGTAAGGGGAGTAAGGATTGGATTTTTAAAAGGATTTTCAAATCAAATTTTCTTTTTATGTGTGAAGAAAAGAGGATATTAGGTTCCCTTTTATAAGTAATAATGATTGAAACTTTTGTAAATACCCAATACTATTCAATAATGGTAAGTCACTCTCAAAAAAAGAGCCTTCAAAATTGAAAAATTATATAGTATATGGCAGATAAGTTCAATCTACACCAAAAAAAAACTAATAGTAAATTATTTTATTTAGTGAACCTATATTATAATACATGGATATTACATCTTTTTAGATGAATATTCATGATATTACAATAACACACGCGTGAGGACAATAATAGTTTATAGCCTTTAGAAACCTGTAACAAAATATTCTTAATTAATTAAATATTTTAAATGTATCCCATAAATATAATCACCTTTAGTAATATTACATAAAAAACTATTCATCATAACCCAGGGAAAGAAAATATAAGAAAAGTGTGAGCTCAGATGTCCCGTGAATATAAAAAAGGGAGATAAGTAAGCATACCATGAGAATAAGGGCATGACAACATGAGAATAACTTTTTAATACAATACCTACATATCAAATATTATAATTGTGATTCATGTAATAAATATTTTAAGTTCAAAAGACATGAATCATAATGGTATCAAAGAATATTATCCCTGATAATATAACATCAAGATTAAACATAGTAATGTGGCATACACATAATTATAAAAAATAATTTCTGTAATAGTCAAGTCCCATTTCCATAACTTATCATCGAATTATATGGGGGGATTCACCTGCTAGACAAGACAAAATACCATCCCCAATGGAATCCCTTTCCTCATAGTGGAAGGGATTCACTCCCCAAACCATCATGGTAGTCAAGGTTCACTCCTAAAACCATCATAGTGGACGAAGTCCCTTGCTGAACCAAGTTCAATCCCCATTATAGTCCTATCTATATCATGAGATATAAATCATTACCCAATGAATTGAAGGTAGAAAAAGGTACCACACTTCTTTGGTTATAACATTACCACCATCCTTATTTATAACATAACCACTATAGAATAATGAAAATCATGCATATGTGTGCCACAAGATCATAAAACATTCATCTTTTCAAAACCCATGAAATTTAATGGATTTCAGAAACATTTTAACATAGAATAACTTTTGGAAAAAAAATTGTTCATAATCATTTTATCATTTCATTAAAGCATAACCCATTGAAAAAGAATTGGGTTTCATAAGTATTTTATCATGGTATAACCCATGGAAGATAAAGGGGTTTCATAAACATATTTTAATCATAAACTTAAACCATTTAGTTAAATAATAAGAATCATATCCTTGGATCATATCCCCAATAAAGAAAAAGTAACTTCTAAGGATATAATATTAAATTGAAAATTATATTGAAAAGACACTTGGGACATTTATTGGGGAAAATAACATTTCTTTAAAAATAAATTTTTGAAATTAAAAATTCATAAATCATCTTTTAAATACTTTTATTTTAAAATAAACTTTTAAATTCATAAATGATTATTTAAAAATCATTTAAAACATTTCGTGAGGAAAATATCCTTTCCAAGTTGTTTTTTTTATAAAATATTTTTTTGAAATTCATTTTTTATTAAAATAATCTTGAAAAATTATAAAGGAATATTAAAATAAAATAATGTTCATGAAGATGAGAAAATCTATTCACGCCGTACACATTAAAAAATAATCCCTTTTATATTTTTCGTAAAATCCAAACCATATTTATTTGGAAATGGTAGGAAGATTACATTAAAATAATTTTGTAAAAATTCAAACATGGATAAAAATTTCTTTAATAAACCATTTAAAAAATTTTAAAAACATTTTTGAAAACATTTTTAGAAAACATGGTTTTGGAAGAAAAAATGGGTGTTGATCGAAATAATGATTTTTCTTAAAAACATTATTTTTTAACTCTTGAGTACATAATGATTGTAAAATGAATAAAAATATATGTTATTATGACATAATTAGAGTATAATTAAAGTAATGAGTTTCTTGATAGATGGTTCATAAGATTTGATCATTGTAAATATGGCCATAAATATTCTAGATAAACAATGATATTGTCACATAAAATCTATACCACATTGGTAACATTGAAAAATAATCCACATGAAGGAATATAATTAATAGAAACATAAAATATCATGATGATAAAATAATCGTGATATTACATGTATAAGGGGCATCATATACACATCATAAAATAAGATAGGTGTATAACATAACCATATATCTCAAAGAAGGAAAATTAAGGCAAAAATAAATTACTACTTTGGTAATTGTTAAACTATAAACCCCATGAAAGAGAGATCCTAAAATGGATCTATAAATACCCATATATTTAAAGATAATAATCATAAAATACATTCATGGTCAGTATACACATCAAATAAAATAAATAGGTGGTGAATATGGAATGTGTCTCACCGAAGTAAAAGTGAGACAAAAATTCCTTATCGTAATTCTCGGCTTCCTTCGCACTCATTAGAACCTATTGTATAATAAATATAAGTTTATTGAACATATATTATAGAAAAATACTTATATATATATCATACCATATATTATTTACTCAATTCCTTTTATTACCTTTTTATTAGCAATTCCATGTTAAAGTCACAATTTAGGAAATAACAACTTTGTTTTTAATATATGTTTTTTTGATTTTCAGTCCTATTAAATTGATAATGGTTAAATAAATTATAGAATAATAACCATGAAATAGTTATAATTTTTATAAATCTATTATACTTATAATTCCTATCATGAAATATGGTTTTGAGAAATGGAGTATGTTATGATCATAGAGATGGTGGGCCATACAGACAGATGAGTGATGTTTATATTTTTCAATGGTCATTATGACAAGAAGGAAAATGATATATTGACTTTAAAAAATGATAATAATATCATAAATACCTTAATAGTTATTTTGTTATACATGTTCATATCAACCATGTCATGTGGTGACGAAAATAGAGCCACGATGTTTCATGAAGGCGGTAGTCCACATATACAAGAATGACGTTCTCATCTTTTAGTGAGTGAAAAGGTAAAAAATAAAAGGATATGTTATCCAATAATAATGAAAAATATTTAATTAATATAATAATTATTTAATTTTTATTTAATATATTTACCCTTATTATATTCCTTGTAAAGCGTGAGTGAAAATGAATCACGTCGCTTTGCGACACGGTAGTCCGCCACACACACGAGTGATGTTATTATATGCCATAAGGAATGGAAATTAAAAAAAAATGATATAATTAATAAATAGGTATAATTATATTATATATATCAGATATACAATTTAGATCAATCATCATACCCAACCTTGAGAGGTGGTAATGGAAAAATTAATGACATCGGTACACGTGGCGGTATTCCGCCGTATAGATGAATGGTGATTTCATAACCTGTTTGATGGAATTATAGATGGTTATATTTCATTAAATTAAAATAAAAACATATTATTATACTTAATATAATAGTTTTATTATATATACATGGTTTAATAATAACTTATGTAGGAGGAGTAAAAAATAAAATAAAAACACTTGTTGAAGAACATTACCTCTTCTTCAGGCAACCTCCTTAGGTTTGCATAAAAAGAACTCATAGATTTCATTTATTCTAAAAATAATGATTATTGGATGAGATTAGGGATTCTGAGAAGTTATCTGGACAATTATTTTCTTAACCAATAGGGTTTATGGTGTGAGTAAGAGAGGATAGGGTGTGGCCTTTTATAAGTGAGGTGAGTGGCATTCTTTTATTTTTTGAATAGAAAATGGTGTAACCACGTTTTTTACATGAAAAAGGCTCAAAAATAAAATATTCCCAATAATTATACATTATAGTGTTTAAATATGTCTATAAATTATATTTTTTTACAAGTTTTTAGTCCAATTTTAATCCTCTTCATTTTAGTTTAACCCTAAAAAATATATTTTTACCTTAACCGTAGTAATTAATTTTTACTGTTTTCACCATCAATTTTGGAAAAAAATTAAGTTTACATAATTTTATAATATAAATTATAGTGATTCAAAATATGGAATCTATTTTTCCAAATTAAATTCAAATATGTATCAAAATTTAATTTTAAATTAATCCCACATTCTTGATGGGAAATGAGGTTTTAAGAGGGAAATTTTTTAAAAGTATACAATGTTTTTATATCAAATTTAAATTTAAAATTGATTAAAATGACATAAATTGGATTATTATATGTATAATTTAATTTGTTTTACTTTAAAACTAATTGTAAATATTATTTAACGTTATAAAAAATTTAAACAAAAAGAGGGTTTTCAATTTAAATGCAGTATTTTCACTATTCATAAAAAAATTATTCCGTTCTGAATATCTAGAAAAATTAACCCAGATATATTTTTGAATTTATTATTTAATAATTGAGTTTTAATTTATCAAATATATTTTTCTAAATTTGGAAAAAAATAACTTTTAAAATAAAACCTACAAACGCGACAAAAAAATGGGTTTTTGGAAAATGTATTTTTTTCAAGAACAAGATGAATTTATATTAACTCTATGTATAATAATAATCATTATCTTAATATCAATTAAAATTGATTTATATATAATATATACATTTAATTTAAAACATTAATCATTAGGGATTATTTTAATATAATACTTTTGTTACCTTAAATATTAATTTTTAATTTAAATTATTTAATTTAATAGAAATAAATGATAGTTTTACAAAATTGGTATTTTTCACTATTAACTGAAAAATCAATAATTTCTAAAAATATCAAAAATATTCACCAAAGTTAATTTGGATATGGTTATTTCAAAAATTAATATAATTTTATCAAATAAGAATTAAAAAATCTCTATAATATTTTCTTGAAAAAATAAATATAAATAATTTATAAGGAAAACATATTTTTGATGAATATAATCACATTACTAAAATTTGATTGATTATTTACTATTAATTTATAAATAAATTTATATTGAGTAGGAAATTTATATATATTTAATAATGTATTCAATACTATTCATATTCTTCTATTTAACATCTAAGTGATATCAATCATATTTAAAATAATATTATTTAATAGTTTGCTAAAACTTGGTGTCCTATGTCTAGAATGCTAATGAAGAAAATAAGTTTTGAATGTACCAAAAACTATCTAAATGTTTAAATTAATTTTAAAAAACATATTCTTTAAAAACTCAAGATGTAAAATTATTCCTCTATTAAAATAAATTTCTCCCTCAAAATTTGTATCGGTTATCAAATGTTTAACATTTGAAAATTCATTCATAGAAACCCACATCGTAAACATATCTTAAAATGGAAAATTTTGAATCATAAAGGATACCTAAAGTAACTCATACTCCACATACAAGAACATATCTAGAAAGTGAATATTTGGGTATGTAAGAAAAGTGTAAATAAACATAGAGACTCATAGAGATACTTGATTAAAGAAAGTGGGTGATATCGATAAGGTCAACGACTACAAAACCATAAACTAAAGAGCAGTGGAAAAATTTCATTTATATCATAAAAAACATGATAACATGACAAAATTATTCTTTTAATATCCTTTTACTAATGTTGGGGAATTCCCTTTTTATCTTTACTGAGAAAATATGAAAATGTACTTACTTGATATATTTTTATTTTGTGGGCACATATTCATCCTTTGGTTGTTTATTGATCAATTTATACTTCATATCTTAATCTAAGAGTTGAAATTTTTATGTATGAATCACTAAATAAGATCCATAAAATAATGATAAGTCATTAATTATATCTCTAGTTAAAAAAGGTTAACATTGGTCATCCAAAATGGATACATCTTTATATGGTGAAGTAATATGTTAATCTATCAAAACTCATCCAAAGTTCAACTTAAACAATTCCATAAATGGTTAAACTTATAAACCATCAAAAATTAAAACTTTATACAGAAGGTAACTAATTTTTTCAAAATCTACTTAACATTAATCTCCTATATATCATGAAGTGGATCTTGATTGTCACATACTAAACACGTGTATACATTTATAATGAATTCTCTCAAAAAATGGTAATAACCTGAATTACCATATAATCTTATTTGAAACATACAAGATTCCACATTCCTATAATAAAACCATATATTACTGAAGGTATAACACATATCTAATAATGTTGTAAACTCCATCAATGATAATATTAAAAATTATGTCAAAAAATCCTATATAAGTTTTGAGGTCATAAATTATATTCAATTTAATTTATCCATATCTATCTTCTCTTTTTCCAAGATAAAAATTGTTTTATTAACATATGGAACATATTAAGGGTTACCCTCCCATAATCATGTGTTTTCTATAAAATATAATATTTTCATTAAATGACTTTTTAGGTAATTAGTATCATCCAACATATACTTTCATATACTTACTAAAAAAATTATATTGAACAATCCTCTATATTTCGTAATTATCGAATTTAAATACATAAACACTTCAATTATACCACCCCAACCTTAATCCATTAACTATAGTTCATCATCTTATTCCTTGATTTCACATTCTTTTAATATTTCATTTGTAGTCTCTTCATCATCAATAGTAAATCCATTACTCTTACAACCTTGATTATTCTCTTCACAAGCCTTCCCCTAAGGACATCAATTTTCATAATGGCCATACTTTACACATTTTAAATATTCAATAGTCGATGATACTTTAGGGAGTCTATTATTCTCATACATTGAATTAACTAAATTTTTTTATTTCCTCTATTCAATCACCTTATTTTTATCCATATTTTCCACACTGAAAACATCTTTTCGTTCCTTTCATACAATCCTTGGAGTGCTTCCATCCATAATCATGACATATAAAAAATAGAATCTTATTTATTCTATGGTATCCACTACACAAAATGTTAGTGAACTCTATCATTATATTCTTTTGTGAGTCTAAAAGTTGGTTAAGGTGGACATTTTTAATCATCTTACATGATAACTGATTATGAATAATCAAAACATCCTTCACTCCATTCATCATTCAATTTGGATTATCATCATAAAATTTTCCATCACATTCAATATTAACCCAATTCCTTCGGGTCCCTATCATTTACTAAAACCAAAAATCATTGTGTGGGAAACACTAATCATAATGAAAACCACATAGTCTAAAAAATAATTCATAGCAGGTCTAAATCAAGTCACCTTCTTATAATTATATGAATCCTTAGGTTTAAACTATACCATCTATGATCATTATCTATTTAAATTCTTCATGATGGTTTATGAAGAGTTTGTGAATTTTCAAATAATATCCCCTAGGAGTTTCAAACTTTTCATGCAACAAGTCTAGTTTTCATACACCAGGTGATTATCTAGTCTAGCTCAATATGCCCTTTTTAGAGTTATTACCCTTAGGCACCTATGTTCTAGACCCACGTCAACTTAGAGTATCCAAACATGGATGCAATTTCTTTGAAACCATCCTCTATTCTTTACCAAAATTCTAGAATATTTTACAATACTTTGAGTCATACTTAGAAATATCCTTTGAGAGATCCTTAGAAATATCCTTATAAATTTCCCTTGGAAAATCACTAAATTTTTGTCATCCTAAATTCCCATGGTTATCTAAACATGTACTCTTATACTGACTATATTAATCCAGGCCTCTCATACATATATATTACATCTTTTTGTACGAATATTCATTACATGACACAAACACATGCCTGAGGGCCATAATAGTTTAGCGCATTTGGAAGCATGGATAATAATCTTCTTAATTAATGTAATATTTTCAATTCCTCTTATAAGTATCTTCCCCTTTTGTACTTCTACTTAAAAAACCGTTATTCATAACATTGGGAAAGGAAATATAAGAAAGGGTGAGATCAAATTCTCATTAAGGGAAAACAAGGGAGATACATAAGCATAACATGAGCATATGGGTATGAGAACATGAGCATAACATTTGAAAACCATAACCTACATATCAAAGATCACAATATTTTTTTATGTCATAAGGATTGTAATTTTATAAGGCTTGAATCATATGGGAATCAAAGAATGTAAGCCATGAGAGCATAACATTGACATGATACATAGTATTTTATAATACACATAAGTAGAGAAAATCAATTCCTTAGTAGTCAAGGATCATTTCTAGAACATATCATGGAATTATATGGTGATAAAACCTCCTAGGAAGGACACACCACCATACCTAATGGATACCCTTTCCTAATAGTGGAATGGTTTCACTCTTTAAACTGTCATAGTAATAAAGATTCACTCCAAATACCATAATATTGGACAATGTCCCTTACTAAACTGTGTTCAATCCCCATTCCAGTCATATCTATCTCATGAGATATAAATCTATACCTAATGAATTGATGTGAGATATAAGTCCCTAATATATTTGGTTATGACATAACCACTACACTTGGTTATAATGTAACCATCTTACTTGGTTGTAATGTAACTAAAAAAACATAATTAAAATAATACATATTTGTGCCACAAGATCATAAAACATTCATCATATCAAAACCCATTAAATAGAATGGGATTCTTAAAAATTTCATCATAACATAATATATGGAAAATAAGTAGGTTTTATAATCATTTCATCAAATCATAAACCATGAAAAAATAATAAGGTTTTATAATAATTTTGTCATTGTATTAACCATGGAAGAGAAATAGATTTCCTAAATATCTTGGCATCATAATTACAAACCATTCAGTGAAAGAATTATAATGATATCCTTGGATCATATCCCTAGTAAATTTAAAGTAACATTAAAGGATGCCATCTTAGATAAAAAATGATTTTCAAACGAAAATTGGGAGATTTATTGGGGAAAATAACATTCTAAAACTAAAAATTCATAAAACATCTTTGAAACCATTTCGTCAAAAATAAACATAGAATCACATAAAGTAATATTTAAAAATCATTTAAAAATTTTGTTGATAAAAATAACATTTCTAATTTAAAAAAAGATTTAAGAAAAAGATTTTAAAAAATACTTTTATTTTAAAATAACCATGAAAAATTATAAATGAATACTAAAATAAAATAATGTTCATGATGGTGTGAAGTTCGTTTCAAGCTATACTTGTTAAAATAAAGATTTATTTTATATTTTTGGTAAAATACGAAGAGGCATTGTTTGGAAAATGGAACAAAGATTACTTTTTGAAACTTTTGTAAAAATTAAGACAAGGGTAAAAATTAATTTAATAAATCATTTAAAAAATGTTAAAAAAAATTGAAAATATTTTTAGAAAACACAGTTTTGGAAGAAAAAGGGTTTTCGACTGAAAAGAAATATTTTTCTTAAAAACATTATTTTTTAACTATTGAGTACATATAGATAGGGAAATGAATGGAAAATATGTATTATTAATACATAACCACAGGATAATAAAAATAATTAGTCTCTTGAGAGTTGTATCATAATATTTTATCATTTAAAAATAGTCATAAACAATCCCAATAAAATATGATATTGTAATATAAAATATTTAACACTTTGGTAACTTTGAATAGTAATCCACATGAAGGAATATCATTAAAATAAACTTAAAATACTATAAAGATAAATAAATTAATCATGTTACATATTAAAAGTTCTTTTGATACACCTCATAAAAAAAGATAAGGTCGTAACACAACCACATGTCTTAAAGAAGGAAAATCGAGAGAAAAATATCTTACAGCTTTGGTTATATTTGAACCATGAAACCCATGAATGTGAGTTACTAAAAATGATATATACATATATATAATTATTAGGATAATAATAATAAAATACATTCATGGTAATTATACACACCACATAAAATAAATAATTAGTTAATATAGGATGTGTCTCACAGAAGTAAAAGTGAGATGAAAATCCCTTATCGCAAGTCTCGACTTCCTTCACACCCATTCAAACCTCATATATGATAAATATAAGTTTATTATAGTTTTATTATAGAAGACTTGGAGAGATTGCTAAGGACCTCATCTCGGGTAATCAGTTTGGCTTTGTTCTAGGGAGGAATATACAAAGCTGTCTTTACACTGCCTCTGAGTGTGTGAATGTTATGAGGAGAAAAGTGAAAGATGGAAATATGGCAGTGAATATTGAAATATCTAAGGCCTTTGATACCATTCAATGGAGTTTTTTATTTACTATTCTCAAAATTCATGGGTTTTCTCAGAATTTTATTGGGTTGATTAGTTCCATTCTGGAGAGTGCTAGGCTTTTAATTTTGATTAATGGGTCGCCTAGGGGTTTCTTCCAATGATCCAGGGGAGTAAGACAGGGTGACCCTCTTTCTGGTCTACTATTTTCCCTTTTTAAAGAATATTTAAGTTGGTGTCTCACTGATTTGGCTAATTTTGGTTGGTATTAGAGGATGCGAGTGGGAAGAAAGTTATGTGCTCCGTCCCACTTATTCTATGCTGATGACATACTGCTGTTTGGGAGAGCAGATAAAGGTACCCTATCTTGTATTAACGGCATCTTTTCACACTATGAAGAGGCTACAGGGTAGGTCATTAATTGGGATAAATCATCTATCATTTTTGGTGGAGTAATTTCAACATCAAGGTAGATTAGAATTGCTTGTAAGCATGGGGTGAAAAGAAGATCTTTTCCTTTTAATTACCTTGGGGTGCCACTTTTCTGGGGAAGGGTTAAGAGAGGTTACTTTGATAGTATTGCAATAAATATTACCAGTCAACTTGTAGGATGGAAGGGGAAGAGTCTGTCCCAAGATGGAAGAGTTTGTCTGGTCAACTTAGTGATAACGTCAATGTTTATTTATTCTTTTTATTTATATAGATGGTCGATGGCTCTTATCAAGGATCTGAATGGTAAAATCAGAAACTTCATATGGACTGGGTCAATTCATGAAAGGAAGCTTGTTAATGTCACCTGGAAGGACTACATTAAACCTATAAATATGGGTGGTTTGGGAATTAGAGATATCAGAATCTTCAATGATACTTTGATTAAAAAATTCATCTGGAAGATCCTCTCAACACCTGATAGCTCTATGCATTTCCTTGTTAGTAGGTTTTTGGAGAAGCTGCATGCAGGATATTCCAATTATTTCTGTTCCTCTATCTGGCCCACTCTTAAAAAGGTCTATACAGATCTAATGGCTTGTTCTAAATGGATGGTATGCAAATAGTCAATTATGAACTGCTGGACTACACCCTGGCTTTCTCGGCACATTGCTGATGAAGTTCTTATTCCACTATTATTGAAAGACACAACCATCTCTGATTTTATTGAGAATCCGGTTCTCACTGGAATGTTACGCAGTAGTGTGCAGAATGAAGTTTCAAGGTACTGCTTTCATGAATGTGATACTTTGGTGTGGATGCCCAATCTTCTTGGCCGGTTCACCACAAGGGAGCACTATAGAAGCCTTTGCGGTGCTTCTTTGAACCCTCCTCGATGGGTCATGGTGTTTTATAAGGAGTTTATTCCCCCTGCACAATCGATCTTAATCTGGAAAACCTAGAAGCAAAGGCTTCCTTTGCAGGCCCATTTGCAGTGCACTGGGATTACTCTAGCCTCATCCTGCCTATTCTTTTTAGAGGTGGATGAGTTTATGGAACATGTCTTTGTTTCTTTTAAATTTTCGTGCAGGTTTTAGACTTATATACAGCAGGATTTCTGCTGCTCCCTCAATTGCAATTCGGTTGAGAGTTTTCTATAGTCCCTTTGCAGTACTGAGTGCAGCAAGCATGTCTTTTCCTTGATGCTTGCTGCTACTGCTGGTATTATTTCTTTCATATGGAAAGTGTGAAATGAGATGATTTTCAATAATTTTGATCCATCCTTTCATGCTTGAGTTTTATTCTTGCACCGAGCAATCCTGAATGCTTCTAAAGTGCAGACTGGTTCTATGAAAAATGATGTTTCTGATTTGATTTTGTTGAGATCACTTGGTGTTATTGGCAGGATGAAAAAGCCAAGGATGTTGAAGTATATAAGATGGATACCACCCAACCCATGCTGGCTGAAGGTTAATGTTGATGGAGTAGCTTCTGGAGCACCGGGACCATCGGGATATGGTGGAGTTTTTCATACGTGCTGTGGATTTGTGAAGGGATGTTTCTTTCATTACATTGGAAATGGCTATGCCATTGAAGCAGAGTAGTGGGCAGTGATCAAAGCAGTCAGGTATGTGGTGCGATATGAGTGGAATGAGTTATGGATTGAGTCATATTTGTCAGTTGCAGTCCATATTATCAAGGACTGATCACAGAATGTTCCATGGCGGATGATATCGGAATGGGGTGATTGTGTTCATCTTATGGAACAGTAATCTTTGGAAGTCACTCATATCTATCGGGAGGCTAATAAAGTTGTGGATTACCTTTCAAAGAGATCCATCTTTGAGTTCAGTTCGAGTTGGTCTTTCATTCTGCCTGAGTATTGTAACTATATGGCTCAAGATGATCGTGATGGGGTGCTGTTTACTCGTCATTGTAAAGCTTCTCTGTGAACCTTCATTGTGTAATTTACTTTTTTATTATAATCTTATGGGAGTAGGAGCGCCTGTCTCATAACTTTCGAGGTATATATATCATACCTTATATTATTTACCTAATTCCTTTTATTACCACTTTATTTAAATTTCCATATCAAAGCCAAGTTTCAGGTAATAAGAGATTTGTTTTTCATATATGTTTTGATTGGTTATTTTAGGTCCTGTTACTTTGATCTAGGTTCCATAACTTATAGAATAATAATAATTACAAAAATATAAAATTTATACAGAAAATATAGTTTTAAGACTAATAATGAAATATGGTTTTGAGAAATGAATTACATTACGATCATGGAGATGATATACCGTACATACACATGAGTAATGTTTTCATTTTTCAATGATCATTATGGAAAATCGGTAAGTAATATATTATATTATAATAATTATACAAATACCATAAATATCATATTATTTCTTTAAAAATACTTATATATATCATCCATTTTTTGTGGGGCTGAAACGAGAGTCACATTTCTTCGTGAAGGCGAGTTTCCACAAATACACGAATGACATTATCATCATCCAGTGTGTGAAAAGGTAAGAAAGAAAAAGATATATTATCTTCCAACTTTTTTAAATATTTCACTAATTTCATAATTATCTCACTAATATCCCATATATTTATCCCTATTATCTTCCTAGTAAATCTTTAGTGAAAACTCCTCAAACGACTTCACGAGGCGGTAGACCACCATACACATGAGTGATGTTATCATATTACATATAGAATTTAAAGTAAAAATTTATATAGGATATAAAGAATAGAATGGTATAATTATTTTATAAATTTCATATATATTCTTTATATCCATCATCATACCAAACCGTGAGAGGTGGTAATGAAAAAATGAATGACATCAGTTCATGAGGTGGCAGTCCGCCTTACAAACAAATGTTGATTTCATAACCCATTTGATGGAAGTGGTGATGGTAATAGGTCACTTCAATAAAATAAAATAAAATAATTATATTTAATATAATTTTTTTATTATGTAATTATGGTTTAATGTTAATTAAAGGAGGTGGAGAAATAAATTAAACAAAAATGCTCATTAAAGAATGTTACCTTTTCTTTGGGTAACCTCCTTAGGTTTTCACCAAATAAATTCATAGGTTTGATTTATGTATAGAATAATGATTATAGGATTATAAGATAAAATTTTGGAATTTATTTGGCTTGGTATTTGTGGATCCAAAGGTGTTTTATGGTGTGAGAAATAGAGGATAACAAGTTGATTTTTATAAGTGAGGTGAGTGACACAAAAGTAATTTTAGAAAAGAAAAAGGTGTAACGATATTTTTAACATAAAAAAGGATAAAAAATTGAGTATTATAAAGAATTATAAATTATAGTGTCATAATATGGATATAAAATAAATTTTATACAACTTTTATATACATTTTAACCCTTATCATTTTAGATTAACCACTAGTAAACCCATTTTTACTGTTTTAATTATTCATTTTGGTAAAAAAATAAGTTGATATTATTATATAATACATATTATTATTTTAAAAAATATTTAATCCGTTTTTCCAAATTCAATTCACATAATTGAAAAAATTTTAATTTAAAATTATTCCCACAAACGTGATAAGAAAGCAAGTTTTCAAAGAGAAGATTTTCAAAAGTATAGAAAGTTTTAATATCTAATTTCAATATAAAATTTATTCAAATAACCTAAATTATATTAATATATGTATAATTTAACTAATTTTATTAAAAAAAATTAAAAAAATATCTCTTTATAAATAATTTAATCGAAAAGGCAATTTCTAATTAAAATTCAATATGTTTCACTATTCCTCAAAAAATTAATCTTTTTAGAAAATTATCTGAAATTCAACTTAATATAATTCAGAGATTATTATTTAATTAAATTATTTTAGTTTCTCAAATAAATTTTCTAAAATTGGATTTTTTTAATTTAAATCAAAAGCGATAGATGCCACAAAAAAGTGGGTTTTTGTGAAGTGTACTTTTTCTGCAAAAGTCGATTTTATATTAAATATATGTCTAGTAAAAGTAATTGTGTGAATATAAGTTAAAATTTATTGATATATAATATATTCATTTAATTTTAAACATTCCTAATTGGGGCTTATTTTAATTAATTAAAATGGACAAGCATTATGCACTTCAAAATAGTTTTTAGAAAACAAAACCCTTTTTTAAGTCGAAAAATAAACTTATACTTAAATGAAATCTAAATCTGATTATAAAGTAATTAATTTATTTAAATATTAATAAATGATTGTAACACCCCAAGGTTCCACAGTACATTCCCTTTGAATAATGCAGTAGCTTGCATTGTACGTAACTTGGAGTATTAACACACCACGACCAATCAAACTAGCCCTTATGAATAGTAATACCCACTTTTGGAAATATTAATTTTTTTTTCAATATGAAGTTCATTTTTAAATTTGGAATATCTAAATTAGCTTAGGGTGAATTTTTGGTATTTTTTTTAAAACTTTCATTTTTTTCAAAATAGTGAAAAATACTATGTTATTGTTTAAAACTGACTTTTTTATTTAAATAATTAGTTATATTAATTTAATTTATTTTAGGTCAAAATAGATAAATAATACATATATATGTTCAATTTAATTAACTAGAGAAATTTTGTAATAATTTAAGATATATAAAATTTAATTGGACTTTTTTCCGTCTTTTACCCTCCTTCCAGGGGCATTTGTAAATTTGCATAAAAATTAATTTTACCACTTCTCTAAGTTGAATTTAAAAAATCCGAGAGATACGTTTGACATCAGTAAGTAAAATTTGGTTCAATAAGATGAAAATAATTTTTTCTAAATAGTAACTTTTTACTTTTATTTACCACGGTTAAAAGTAAATAGGGTAATTAAGGGTAAGAATAATATCATAATTACCCTAACACATGTTTTCTTGATGGTATATCCACGGAAGGGTGTTATAAGTTTTTGTAAGAAGGGTAAATTGAGTTCTAGGTACATCGGGCCTTTTGAAATTCGAGAACGAATTAGAGTTATAGCATATCGTTTGGCAATGCCTCCAAGTCTCTCCAATGTTCATGATGTGTTCCATGTATCACTATTGAGAAAATACATGCCATAACCAACGAATGTACTCACCTATGAATAAATAAAACTGGAACCCAACCTATCTTATTGTGTAGTACCTATCAGAATTTTTGATACCAGAGAACAAGTGTTGAGAAACCAGACGACTCGTTTGGGGATAGTTCTATGGAGAAACCAAAAGATGGAAAAGGCAACATGAGAACCCGGGGAACTTATGATGAAGAACCACCCGAATCTTTTTATGAATTAATATTCGAGAAATTTCAACTATGAAATTATTCTAAGGAGGGGAGAATGTAACACCCCAAGCTTCCATGGTACGTTTCCCTTTGAATAATGCAGTAGCTTGTATTGTATGCAACTTGGAGTTTAAACACACCACAACCAATCAAACCAGTCGTTATGAATAGTAATACCCAATTTTTGAAATTTTATAAATTTTATTTTTCAATATGGAATTCATTTTTAAATTTGGAATATCGAAATTAGCTTAGGGTGAATTTTTTGTATTTTTATGAAAACTTTCAATTTTTGATGAATAGTGAAAAACATTGCGTTATTGTTTAAAACCGACTTTTTATTTAAATAATTAGTTATTTTATTTTAATTTATTTTTAGTCAAAATAGATACATAACACATATATATGTTCAATTATATTCAATAGAGTCATTTTATAATAAGTTTAGATATATAAAATTTTATTGGACCATTTACAGTCTTTTACCCACCTTCTAGGAGCATTTGAAAATTTGCATAAAAATTAATTTTACTGCTTCTGTGAGTTGAATTTAAAAAATAAAAGAGAAACGGTTTACATAAATAAGTAAAATGTGGTTCAATAAGATGAAAATAGTTTTTTTGTGAATAGTAACTTTCAACTTTTATTTACCACAGTTAAAAGTAAATAGGGTAATTAAGGGTAAAAATGATATCATAATTACCCAAACACATGTCCTAAATCTATTGGATTTCTGTATTTTGACCAAAAAAACCTTATTAATAAAATATCACCCCTTTGGTTCATTTGGATTAGATTATGACATTTATTATTATTTTATTTAATGAAGAGTTAATAGAGTTAAATTCAAAGTTTAATAACTAAACCATTTTTAATATAGTGTTACACAAAATATAAATTTGACTATAAATATTCATTAGAAAGATAAAAATATTTCCTACATAATGGTATTTTATTTATAATTTTTATACATTATATAATTTAATATATTTATGACACAATAATGATGCTATAATTACCTTATTAATGAAATATTAAAATAGGTAATATTATAAATATCCAAATAAATTTAAACTAAGACTTCTGATGAATTATACTAATTTTCTAAGTTAATATGACATTTTAGGGTTTATTATATAAATTTTATTCGAAGTGATAAAGTTTTTATGACTTTCAAGAAAAAGAAAAAAATAAATAGTGTCAAAATTGACATTATTGAGTTTTTAAAACAAATACTATATTATTAATTGATACAATATTCCTAAAAATCTAATTTTTGGCCAAACGACTTAGATAAGGTTATATATTTGAAAAATGAACCACTTGGTGTTCTATTGTCTTGTTATCGTAAGTTTATTAACCATATAATATAAAAATATAGAGGGACATGGTAAATGTCAAACTATTTAACTAAGAGTTAAATTTAAAAGATAAGGTTAATATGGTGACATAAACCTAGCTTAAAACCTCTTGGTCAAGAGGTTTTAAACCCATACCCACCTTATCCTCTAAATAAATTATTTTTGAGCCATTATAAATTGAAAATATTTTTATTATAAAATAATATTTCAATCTTTTCCTAAAGTCACCCTCATATCTATTAAAAAAGGGCACTTCCCCTTCTCTTAATTGCACACCTCCAAAGCCATTTGGCTCAGCCAACCCCTACCAAAATACCTTCCCAACTTCTTTCACTTAAACCTAGATTCCTTACTTTGATCATATAGATAAACTAAGGATCCCTTTTTATCAACTCAAAAGGAAACCCTCGAAGAAGAGGTAATAATTTCACCACCCTCTTTCATGTTCTTTTTTTCTTACACTTACTCTTTCTTTGTTGTTTACATTCCAAAATAATAACTCCAGTACCTTTTACATATTAGTATGTTATTATAAATATGGTACAAACCATATTCATTATTCTATCCATCCTATAAATGAGAAAGTCACCACACGTGCATACGCACGACTTACAGTCACCACGTCGTGGTGTAGTTTTTTATTCAAATACTTCATTATTTGTATGGGTATAATAATGAGGATAATTGATATAAATAATAAATATAACATGTTAATGATTATTTATATATGATATAATAACCAATCAAATACTATTTCATCATCAATATAATGATATTGTCGCTCATGCGTACGTAAAGATTACTGTCTCCACGAGCATGATGAAATTCATTCCCCAACATAATCATTGAAGAATAATTTTGATTTCATAATTAAAAATAATGTTTATGAACATAATATAATTCTATATATGAATTTAATACATCCTATCCACAATAAACATGGCTTATGTAACCAGTCATATAAAGGAAAACAAATCAGTTAACACCCGAAACAATGATACTACTAAAATATTATTAACAAAGAAATATTATAAGATCTTATATGATATCATATTTATGTATGTGATTATTTTATAATATAATAAAAATTATTTAACTATTATACAGGAGGTTAACATACCATCTAATATGGAAAATTACAAGGTAAGGGTTAATTCTACAATCTCTTTACTTATCCGAGGTTGTTAATATGTAAGTATCTACTGGGACCTCTGTATCATCCACATCCACGTTTTTTTAAAAATGTAATTCAATTTTTTTTACTATTTACTAGACTATGGGTTGAATTCATTTAAAACCTCATTTTACAATATATATTTTGAAAGGAATCTTTCCATCGTCTTCCAAACAAGTCACTTTATGACCGTTTTGACAAAATTAAGATAAGGATATCTTTTTTTAACTTATACGGTGGGTGCCACTATTTTCTACTATTATAACATCATTGAAACATACCTTACTAGATTTTAAGAATATTTTCAAAATAAATGTTTTCTTTTATAATTACATGAATTTTAAATGATTTCAAAATAGAAGGATATATTTCTCCCAAAAAGTTCCGATTTCATCTATGTCAACATCCTTTGATGGATTGTAAACTTATTCGAAGTTGATCTATTATGATACAAGTCTTCCATATTGCATTGAAGTTTTTGTGATATATTTTACTATGGATGTGTTATATTTATACCATTCATGGTTTATGGATAAAGTATGGAAATTTCATATGCTATTTTTAATACAAATGTTTATGTTATGTTTAAACCTTTGCATATGAAAAATGCATTGGACTAAGTAAGTGACAGTTGGAGCCAGCTATGGATTCTCGATACATCTTTAGGTCTCATGAGAAAAACTAGTGTCTTGGCACAAGTCCTTGAAAAAAATCTAATTTGTAGTCTTGGCACAAGACCTTGACTATGTTTTTATAAAGTCTGGCATTATGAATTCCATAGTTATAAAATTACTTATTGATATTGAATGTGATTATTGGACTAGTAAAATATCCATGTAAATAAGTAAATGGGATTATTTGATTTATATTTTACATATTATGATGAAGTTTATGTATAAAAGGCTTATTTTTTAGTCTTATATAATGGCTTAAATTTTTATTCTTATTTGTAACAGTTTCCGCTATATTGTTATCCTTACTGAGCATCTAAGCTCACCCCTTTTTATGTTTTATTTTTCTCAGGATGCAAAGAAGTATATTATGACTGACCTGTAGAGATAGTATAAGGGATATGAATGTGGTCAATGGAGACAATGTTGTTGTTATTTTTTATTTTATAATTTAATTTAAAACTTATGATTGTATCTTGTACTTAATGGGATTCTAAACTAACCGGTCATTCATGATTTTATCCCTTGTGATCTTTCCAATGTTACTTAATAATTCACCGACTATGGGTAACTGGGGTTGTGGCATTACAGTTGGTATCTGAGGAAGTTTAGTACAAAACTTAGAAACTAGATTTAGATAAAATCTTATTAGAGCACATTACCCAAAGATAGGCTTTGAGGATTAATATTGAAGAACATCCAAGAATTTTCGTAATGTAGAGATTTTATGAGTTTTCTATGAAATACATCCCTATCTGGATACGAGTAGGTAGAGGTGTCTCTAGAACAAATGTACCTAGTGGTAAAACCTGAAAACATTGCTTTGAGCTAGACTCGAATGAGAACTGGTGCACGAAAACGGGTATTTCTTCCCTCTTGGTTAAGACACTCCTGGGGGATATGGTTAGGTTAATTATCATTTTCATTACAAACCATTATGAAGGCTTTATGAGTATATACTTCCTCAAAGAAAACATTTTTATGATTATGGATTATATCCATAAAATCTTCAAATTATGTTTAGTGTTTTACAAGTTTGGAATAATGTATTGAGATTCATAAACTAATCTAGTGTATTCTATTATTTAGAAATGGAACCTAGTGGAAGTATTGGAAACCATATCTACGCACGTAATCCATGTAGTAATTTCCCTCCTACTAAAGATACTTATAGTGGAGATGGTGAGGAAACTTGTGCTGACTAGCTTATCACCATATTGGGACAACTCACTCAAGTTATGAATAATAACCTTACCTATATGGAGAACCTTGATCCACAACTCAGGGGGTCTATGTTAGAATGATTCATGAGGCAAAAACCACCAATATTAAATGGGAGTAAAAATCCATTAGTATCTGATAAATGGATAAGTTCCTTAGAGAAAATATTTCGTGCATTGGGGAGTAACAAAAAGGAAAAAGTTGTCATGGTAGTTTATCGCCTCATGGGAGATGAAGATCAATGGTGGTCATTAATTCAAAACGAAAAGGAGGGTAAAGAAGTATCATGTTTGGAATGGAGGGAGTTTAAAGAGATTTTCTTAGAAAAATACCTTCCTCATGACCATCGAGAAGATATGGAAAGGCAATTTTTGAGTCTGATGAAAAAATAGGATGAGAATGTCAAAAAGTATGAAGATAACTTTACAAGGTTAGCAAGGCATGTTTTAGATTATATATGTAATCCAAGAATTATTATTGATCGTTTCTTTGATGTGTTAAGGCTATTTCTCCATTGAGCATTAGTCTCACAATCCTTCTCATTGTATGAAGATATTGTCCCATGCGCTATCAAGACAGAAAAGGAATTCTCTAATTCTTATGACTTTAAAGAAAAGAAAGAGAAGAATAGATCTACTGAACACTCTAGAAATTGAAATAATGGGAAGAAGGGAAAAGTTGAATATCCATCCCATGGTAAATATGGGAAGAAACACCCCGGTATTTTCCGGAAGGGAATGGGAGTCTGTTACAAGTGTGGTGAAAAACGCCTCCAAGCTCATGATTGCAAGGGGAAGAAAAAGGCTGTCAATGTTGATATCTACAATTGTAGAGAAAAGGGGAATTATGGAAATAAATTTCCAAAGGTCCAAGGAAACTTATCTCTGAAAAGTCCAAGGGATCAATGCTAAGCATATTCAATCACTACTATTGAGTTTGAATCTCTTAAAGACGTGGTGATAGGTAATTTAATGGTTTCCTATAGTTTATCAAATGATATATTTGATTCTAGATCATCCCATTGTTTAATAGCTTCCTAGTTTGCTAAGAAAACTAGATATTTTCTATTTTACTTAACAAGGGAGTTGTCAGTCAAAACTTATAAGGGAAGTATCATCGCAAGAATGTTTTGTAAATCCGTTCCCATTTGGGAATATAAATGTTCCATATCTACTGATCTCATCATCATACCCATGATTGAAATTGATATAATCCTCGGTATGGATTGGCTTTCATACCATGATGTGAAAATTTATTATAAGAAGAAGGAGGTTACAATTTTCGATGATGATTAGGAGTACCTTATCTTTAGAAAAGAAACATCACCACCTGATTATTATCTAGATCCACCCCTAGTAGCTCTACCAAATTCAATTATTGTGGAGGAATAGAATGATATAACTTTGGGTAAGGAAAACAATGTTAGAATAGAGGAAGTAACTATTGTGAAATAATATGTTAATGTCCTTCTAGAGGATTTATATGAACATCCTCCAAAAAGAGAAATTGAGTTTTCTATTGATTTAATTCCTCATTCAAGGCCCATATCGAAGACCCCTTATAGAATGGACACTATAGAATTTATAGAACTAATGGAACAACTAGATTAATTGTGTAATAAGGGATTTGTTCTCCCTAGTGTTTCTCCTTGGAGAGCCCCTGTTCGTTTTGATAAGAAAAAAGACAGATCTATGAGGTTGTGCATTGACTACATGAAGTTCAATTCTATAACAATAAAGAACAAGTATCCCCTCACTCGCATTGATAATTTACTTGACCAAATTCATGGAGCTCAATATTTTTCAAATATTTACCTTCGATCTGGATATCATCAGTTGTGTGTGAAGAGGGAAAAAATTCCGAAAATAGCATTTCGAACTAGGTGAGAGCATTACGAGTTTAAAGTAATGCCTTTGGGATTGACTAATGCACCCTCTATTTTCATAGATCTAATGAATAGAGTTTTCAAGGAATATCTTGAGGACTTTTTAGTGGTATTTATTAATGATATCTTGGTATACTCTAAAAGCTATGGAGATCATGAAAACCCCTTACTCAGTGTTCTAAATACTCTTAGAAGAAATTAATTATATAGAAAGTTTAGAAAGTGTGAATTATTTCTTCAGGAGATTTGTTTCTTGGCCATATTGTCTCTAAGGATGGAATCTATGTTCATCCTTCAACGAACAGGGAAATCCAAGAATTAACATCACTGATGAGTATAAATGAGGTATGTGGATTTATTCGTTTAGTAAGTTATTATGGACATTTTGTACAGAATTTTTCCCAGTTTTCTAACCCATTGACCAATATCACAGGAAAAGTGGTTAAATTTTTTTGGACAAAAGAGTGTGAAGAATGTTTTGAAGAACTGAAGAGAATATTAGTCAATGATCCTATTTTGACTATACCATCAGGGAACAATGGGTTTTTTATTTATAGTAATGCTTCAAAAAAGGGACTTGGTTGTTTTGTTATGCAGAATGATAGAGTTATTACCTATGCATCACAATAACTATACATTCATGAGACAAACTATCCCACTCATGATCTGGAGTTAGCAATTGTATTTTTTTCACTGAATATATGGAGACACTATCTCTATGGTGAAAAATGTGAGATTTATACCGATCACAAGAGTTTGAAGTATATTTTTTCACAAAAAGAACACAACACCAGGCAAAGGAGATGGATCGAACTAATCAAGGATTATGATTTCACTATACACTACCACCAAGGGAAGGAAAATAAGGTGGCCGATGATTTGAGAAGAAAGGATCATAGAGTTTTGAAAAATATGAGAGTCAAAAGGGATCCTATTTTCATGGATCAAGTAAATATGGATATGGGAATAACCATGGATGGTGAAACATCAATACTTTTTCAAATGTTTTCCGAACCATATTTACTAGAAATGATAAAGAGTTCTCAAACTGATGATGAGGAGTTTCAAAACAAGATTAAAGCTATGAATTATAGGAGATTGAGTGACTTCGTATATAAAGATTGAATTTTTAAATTTGGGAAGAGACTTTGTGTACCTAACATACCTGATCTAAAAACAGAATTGTTGGATGATTCTCATAGATCCAATTTCTATATAAACCCTAGGAGCACCAAGATTTATAGATATTTGAGGGAAAATATTTTGTGGGACAACATATAGAGTGAGATGACTGATTTTGTGTCAAGATGTATGGTTTGTCAACAAGTGAAAGCTAGGAGGCAACGACCTGGAGGAGTCGTGCAACCTCTTCCCAAACCTGAGTGGAAATGAGATAATATTACAATGGAATTTTTTATGAGGCTACCAAAGAATCTAAGAAGGAATGATGGAATATGGGTTATTGTTGATAATCTTACGAAGTCAACTCATTTTTTTCTATAAGAGAAGATTTACTAGTTGAACATTTAGAAAGACTATATACTAATGAAGTTCTAAGTCATTATGGAGTACCCCTATCAATTGTTTCTGATCATGATCTCTATTTTACATCAAGATTCAGAAAAAAGTCTTCATAAGGCCCTGGATACTGAACTTTGTTTGATCACCGGTTACCACCCTCAAACTGATGGACAATTAGAACAGACTATTCAAACCATAAAATATATTTTGAGATCTTGCTCACTTGACTTTTAAGGTATGTGGGATAAATATTTACCTCTGGTAGAATTTCCTATAACAATAGCTTCCATTCAAGTATTCAAATGACACATTATGAAGTGTTATATGGAAAGAGATGTAACACACCAACTTGTTGGGATGATGTTGGTGAAAGAAAACTCGTAGGCCTAGAAATTATTGAGGAATCAATGGAAAAAGTGAAGATTATCCAAAACCACATCAAAATAGCCCAAAGTATTTAAAAGAGCTATGATGATAATCGAAGGATGGATTTGGAATTTCAAGTAGGAGACCTTGTTTTCTTGAAGGTATCTCCATGGAAGGGTGTTATACATTTTGGTAAGAAGGGTAAATTGAGTCCCATGTACATTGGGCCTTTAGAAATTCTAGAACAAATTGGAGTTGTAGCGTATTGTTTGTAAATGCCTCTAAGTCTCTCCAATGTTCATGATGTGTTCCACATATCACTGTTGAGAAAATAAATGCCTTACTCCACACATGTACTCACCTATGAAGAAATAGAACTGGAACGTGACATGTCTTATTGTGAAGAGCCTATCATAATTTTTGATACCAGAGAACAAGTGTTGAGAAACCGGACGACTCATCTGGTGAATGTTCTATGGAGAAACCATAAGATTGAAGAGGCAACCTGGGAACCCGAGGAACTTATGATGAAGAACCACTTGAATCTTGTTATTTAGTAATATTTTATAAATTTCAAGGATTAAATTATTTTAAGGAGGGTAGAATGTAACACCCCAAGATTCCACGGTACGTTTCCCTTTGAATAATGCAGTTGCTTGCATTGTACACAACATGGAGTTTTAACACACCACGACCAATCAAACTAGCAATTATGAATAGTAATATCCACCTTTTGAAATTTTATAAATCATATTTAACAATAAGGACTTAATTTTTAAATTTTGAATATCAAAATTAGCTTAGGGTGATTTTTTGTATTTTTATGAAAACTTTAATTTTTGTTGGATAGTGGAAACATTGCATTATTGTTTAAAACCGACTTTTCATTTAAATAATTAGTTATTTTATTTTAATTTATTTTCGTTCAAAATAGATACATAATACCTATATATGTTCAATTTAATTTGTTGGATCCGTTTTATATTAAGTTTTGATATATAAAATTTTATTGGACTTTTTACCGTCTTTTACCGACCTTCTAGGAGGATTTGAAAAATTTGCATAAAACTTAATTTACCGCTTCTATGAGTTGAATTTAAAAAATTCTAGACACATGTTTGGAATCAGTATGTAAAACGTGGTTCAATAAGATACAAATAGTTTTTGGTTAATAGTAACTTTTGACTTTTATTTAACATGATTAAAAGTAAATAGGGTAATTAATGGTAAAAATGATATCATAATTACCCTAACACATGTCATAATTCTATTTGATAAGTGTAACTAGACCAAAAACAACATTAGGAAGAAAATATGATCCCCTTTGGTCTACATGGATTAGCTTGGGACATTTATTATTATTTTATTTAAAGAAGAGTTAAACGAGTTAAATTCAATGTTTAATAACTAAAACATTTTTAATATAGGGTTACACACAATATAAATTCGACTATAAATATTCATTATAAAGATATAAATATTTCCTACATAATGATATTTTATTTATAATTTTGAGAAATTTAATAATTTTATTTATTTATGACGCAATGATGATGTAGTAATTAACTTATTAATGAAATATTAAAATAATTGATAATATAAATATCGAAATAAATGTAAATTGAGAACTATGATGAATTACACTGATTTTCTAGGTTAATATGACATGTTATGTGGGATTAAATAAATTTTATTCGAAGTGATAATATTTTTATGACTTAAAAAAAATCAAATACTAAATAGTGTCAAAATTGATATAATTGAGTTTTTAAAACAAATACCATATTTTAATTAATATAATATTCCTAAAAATATATGGTTAGGAAAAAGGACTTAGATAAGGTTATATATATTAATAATTAACCACTAGGGGTTCTCGTGACTTTTTATAGTATGTTTATCAACCATATAATATAAAAATACAAAGAGACATGGTAAATGTCAAACTAGTTAACTAATTGTTAAATATAAAAGATAAGGTTAATATGGTGACATAAAAATGTCTGAAACCTATTGGTTGATAGGTTTTCGACCCATACCCAACTTATCCTCAAAATAAATCATTTTTGAGCCATTATAAACTGAAAATTATTTTATTATATTATAATATTTCAAGCTTTTCCTAAGGTGACCCTCACCTCCCTTAAAAAAGGGAACTTCCCCTTCTCTTAATTTCACACCTCCAAAGACATTTGGCTTGGAAAACCCCTGCCAAAATAAGTTCCCAACTTCCCTAAATTAAAACTAGAGTCCTTACATTGATCATAAAGTCAACCAAAGTATCCCTTTTGATCAACCCAAAAGGAATCCCCCGAAGAAGAGGTAATAATTTCACCACCATCTTTCAAGTTTTCTTCTTCTTCCACTTCCTCTTTTTTGTTGTTTCCATAACAAAATAATAACTAAAGTACCTTATACATACTGTTATGTTATTATAAATATGTTACAAACCATATTCATTATTCTATCCATCCTATAAATGACAGACTCACCATACGCGCGTACTTACAACTTACCGTCTCCACGTCGTGGTGTAGTTTGTTATTCAAACACTTCATTATTTGGATGGGTATAATAATGAGTATAAATGATATAAATAAAAAATATAACATGTTAATGATTCTATATATGTTATATATCATCCAATTACATATTATTTCACTATCAATATAATGATATTGTTGCTTGTGCGTACATACGGATTACCGTCTCCACGAACATGATGAGATTCATTCCCCATCATAATCATTCAAGAATAATTTTCATTTTATGAATAAAAATAATTTTAATGAACATAATATAATTCTTTATATGAATCAAATATATTCTATCCATAAAAAATAGGGATTACGTAACCAAGCATATAAAGGAAAACGAAACAGTTAAAACCTGAAACGATGATCCTACTAAAATATTATTAACAAAGAAATAATATAAGATCATATATGATATCATATTTATGTATATAATTCCAATATAATTTAATAACAATGATTTAATTATTATATAGGAGGTTAACATACCATCTACTAAGGAAATGTACAAGGTAAGGGTTAATTCAATAATCTCTTTACTTATCCGAGGTTGTTAATATGTAAGTATCAACTGGGACTTCTCTAACATCCACATTCATGTTTTCATAAAAATGTAATTCAAAACATTTTTACTATTTACCAGACTATCGATTAAAGTCATTTATACCCTTATTTGACCATATATTTTTTTTAAAGGAATCTTTCCGTCATCTTCCAAAAAAGGTACTTTATGACCTTTTCGACAAAATTAAGGTAAGAATGTCTTTTCTAACTTATACGGCGGGTGCAGCTATTTTCTGCCATTATAACATTGTCAAAGTTTCACTTACGAGATTATTAGAATATTTTCAAAATAAATGTTTTCATTTATAATTACATTACTTTTAAATGATTTCAAAACAGAAAGAGATATTTCTCTCAAATTTTATGTATTTCATCTATGTCAACATCCATTGATGGATTTTAAACTTGTTTGAAGTTTATTTGTTATGATACAAATATTCCATATTGTATTGAAGGTTTTTGATATATTTGACTGTGGATGTTTTATCTTTATACCATTGATGGTTTGTGGATAAAGTATTGACATTTCATATGCTAGTTTTATTACGAATGTTTATGTTATGTTTAAACCTTTTCATATGAGGAATGAATTGGACTTAGTAAGTGACAGGTGGAGCCCGCTATAGCTCCTCGATGCATCGGTAGGTATCATAAGACAAACTAGTTTCTTGACAAAATTCTTTGACAAAATATTTTTTGTAATCTTGGAAAAATGCCTTGACTATGTAGTTATGAAGTTTGGCATTATGAATTCCATCATTCTAAAACTGCCTATTGATATTGCATGTGATTATTCGACTTATAGAATATCCATGTGAATAAGTAAATTATTTGACGTATATTTTCCATATTATGCTGAAGTTTAAGTTTAAAAGTCTTATTGTTTAGTATTTTATAGTTCCTTAAATATTTATGCTTATTTTTGAATGTTTCCGCTATACTATTATCCTCACTAAGCATATGAGCTCACCCCTTTCTATGTTTTATTTTTCCCAGGATGAGAAGAAGTATATTATGACTGACCTGTAGGGATAGTCAAAGGGATATGAATGTGGTAAGTGGATACAATGTTTTTGTTGTTTTTCATTTTATAATGTAATGTAAAACATATTATTGTATCTAGTACTTCTGAAGCTACTAAACTGATCGGTCTTTCGGAATTTGATCCCTTGTGATCATGGAAATGTTTTGTAATAATGCACCAACTCTGGGTAACAGGGGTCTGGGAATTTCAATGATACTTATATTACTTTAAAACATAATTTATAATTTAAATTACCTAATTTATTGAAAATAAATAATAGTTTTATAAAAATCAATATTTTCTACTATTCATTGGAAAATCAATATTTTTCAAAAAAATAAAAAATTTCACAATAAGTTAATTTAGATTGGATAATTGAAAATAATAATATCATATTTTGGAATAAAGTTTATAAGATAACTATAATAGTTTCTCATAAAAAGTAATAAAAATCATTTTTGAAGAAAATATATTTTTTATGAATAAAATAACTTTACTATGCAATGATTGATTATCTTCTAATAATTCCTAAATAAATTTATATTAATTATGAAATTTATATTTATATTCAATAAATTATATAATTCTCTTCATACTCACCTATTTAAAATATAGGTTTTAAGGTTTATATTTAAAATAATATTATTTCGTAGTTCGCTGAAACTTGGTGTCGTGTGTCATACACTCAAAAGAAGAAACTCATTATTTCATGTAACACAAGATATAAAAAAATTTAAATTAATTTCAAAAAAAATATTTCAAAAAATATTGGTATGTTACATTTAAAAAATTTTATACCTTTTACCTTTGTGATTATTCACTTTAACCTTTTTAGTTTTTACCATTGTAGCTTGTTTTTTTCCTAGTTAATTTATCCTTTAATACAAATTATAAAACAATACTTATTGGATAATTTGGAACCAAAAATTTTAAATATGAAATGAAATTTTTTAAATAAAAAATCTTTTCTTGTGGAAAATAAATTTTAGTACAAGAACATGTAACAAGAAAAACCTTGTTTTTGCCATAACTGTTGTAACAAAGTTTTTACTCTTTAGAGATCAGTATAGTTACTATAAAAATAAAATTGGTACATAAATTGACCATATATGATATTTAGAAATAAATCAAACTCACACTTTAGAATATAGTATTTTTTTTATAATTTTCCTTCATTTAATAACACATTATTTATTTAAAATTGTCACTATTGTTAATTTAAAAACTATTCATTTAATTTGACTTAAAAACCTCAAGACAAAGATGCAATTTGAATATATACATTTAAAACATCATTAATATGTTATATTTATCTAATTTTTTTTGGAACAAAATAATTCATTCAAATTAAATTATTTTTAATATTTTTAAAATCATTTATTTTATTATTATTTTAATTAAATAATTACCGCGTTGGTGTTATGTTAGCATTTAAGGTAATTTTTTAATTAATAAAAACTATAAATAAATTATCATGATAAAAAATAATCTATATTTTAAATTAAAATTTATAACTGAACAACGTTTATTTTTATCGCTATCACGAAATATTATAGTTTTTAAAAGTCAGAAAGTGACATTTTTTGGATTTTATTTACATAAACTTTTATAAAGGTCACATTCATGTATATATGGCATCAACAAGACATATATTATAATTTTTAATGTTTATGTATAAACTATAATCCTAAAATAAAAACAATTCATTTGTTAAGGTTACTTTTTAGTCCTTATCAAATTATTTTTGCCCTCAATTAACTCATTTTACCTTTATCGTGGTAAGAAATATTTACTTAGTTACTATTCATTATAATGAAAAATAAAAAGGAAATATATAGAAAATTTGAAATTCATGATTCCAAATATGGAATAAATTTTCCAATATTAAAAAAACACGTGGAAGGATTTAATTTAATATCAATCCCACAAAATGCGACGAAAAATGATTTTTCAGAAAAAATCATTTTTCAAGTAATGTATAATTTTATATAAAATCCGTGAATAGAAACCATAATTGTGATAATTTAAATTAGTAAACATAGATATATAATACATAAATTTTATTTAAATATTTCCTTATTATGGTTTATTTTAATTAATTAAAATGGATAAACTTTATGCACTTAAAAATAGTTTTTAAAAAATATTATTTTTTAGATTAAAAATAAACATACACCAAAATTATGAAAATATACCATTCAATTGAAATTAATTATATTATTATAAATATAATGATTCATATTTCACTTTAAGCATAAATCCAAAATATAATGGAAATTTTAAAATTTTCTATTTAATGAAAAGAAATGAAAATATTTCAAAAATTGGCAATTTTCATTATTTAGTAAAAATGAAATTTTTTTATAAAATCCCAAAATTTCACCATATTTTATTGTTAATATTATTATTTAAAAAAATTATGTTCATTAAATAAATTAATATATCTAAATTTTCTAAAAAAATTATAATATTTTCTCAAAAAAAGAAAATAAAACACATTTTTGAAGAAAATGTATTTTGATGAATTAAATGATTTTTATAAAAAATGGAGTGATTATTGAATAAGAATTTATAAAAAAAATATACAGATTGAGACCTTTATATATTTTTCATAAATCATTTAATCATATTTATACTATCAATTTAATGGTTATGTTTTAAAAACAATATTTAAATAATAATATTTCTAGGTTTGTTTAGGCTCAGTGTGGCATGTAATATATGATAACAAATATTGTTTTGTTTTCAAAATATAAGGGTATTACATTATAGACCTATTTAATAAATTTATTTCTTATAATTTTAACTTTGACTTGGTTGTCAAATGTTTAACATTAGAAAATAACTTTTTTGAAATACAACATCATAAAAATGGTTAGTAAAACTTCCTCTTGGTAACTGAGAATAGAAAATATGAAGGTAATCTATAATAAAACATAGCTAGGTTTATATGTAGGAAATTTGTTTGGAAGTTAAAATATAGACATGTAAGAAAAGGGTAATACCTGAATAGTGATGGAGAGTAACAAAGATCATTGATCATAATAAAGTCAATGATAACGATAAAGTTAATAATAATAAAACCATAAACCCAAGAGGTGTGAAAAAGACCCCCAATTTAGTAGAAATAAATTTAATTAAATAAAATTTTCATTTCAATATCCTTTTAATATAGTTGAATGCTTATTTACCATATAAACTAATAAATTAAGCAGTATACACTTACTTTAGAAGTATAATTTAATCCTTTAATCAATTTGTACCACAAAATAATCTATTTATCTAAATAATGAGTATTCAGGATGAATTATTTTTATTCTTGAAGAATTAAAATCAAATTATAATGGATCACATAATTCTAAAAAAGGGCAACAAGTTATTACTCTTATCTTTATACATTCACCAAAATCGTAATGGTTAACACAACATAAGATTATTACCAAAATGAATAAACCTTCATATGATGAAATATGAAATTAATCCCTAAAGACCCAATAATACAAACCAAAGTTGAACTTAGATCAATTGATAAATAGATGTCCTTTAAATTCTTCAAAATATTCCTAAATAAGGTTAAAAAACAATAATTTGAATTATTTGTTCACAATTCATCCAAGACAAATTTCAAATTTATCCCCAAATTAAATAAATCACTCCTAAATTCTCATTACAAGATTTATATGTCATAATAATATATGATAATAATTTCAAAAATAACATGAATTACCATATATACATAATAAAATCATATAAGATTCAAAAAAGTAACACAATTCTTAGATGATTCATTATTATTATAACAAAAATACCCATGATGAAAATACTTATCCAACATAATTATAGAATTTTAATACATAACTACTTCAATCCTTTCAACACTATGTTTGGTTTAACATATGTCCTTAATTTTTTCTAAAAAAACTACATACTCTATTCCTTACTAAAATATTATGATGTTATAATATACTCAGACTTATCCCAATGGGTTTTACTAAATTTATCTTATCTTAATACCCAAATTTAACTAGAAATTTATTTGATACCTATGATAGTGAACCAAGAATTTTAAAAATATTATTATATGTTTTTAACTATAAACCTCCATTATTTACATCCCAAATATTTTGAGGAATAATGACTTTGCAAAACCAGGTACACAAAATATCAAAGGAAACAAAAAATAACTATTTTTCTTATTATCCTTATTAAAATCCTAAATATATTTGATCTCCTAAAACTGAATAAGATATATTAGGGAATATATAAAAGAAAAGAGTGAGCTAAAAAGACCAGTATGGAAATAAATATGAGAAGGAAACATAAAATATTTTCCAAAGGTATAATATGATATCAAAAAATAGAAGTCTTACGAGTAATCACTTGTAAGAATAACATAAAGAACATGGTATCATAATATCACAACATCATAGGAAATGTGGTAGAAACATATAACATGACATAAATACTAGTTAAGTATAACTTATTGGACAATATCACATGGTGGAAAAATTACCATAGTAGATTATGTTTTCTCTATAATACCACATATCACATCTCATGAGACAAAACATTACCCAATGAATTGGAGGATTATCAAGGTGCAACCATCTAAAATTGAACACTATTATATGTGGAACAAAAATGAAATCAAGTATGAGGTATAAAAATAAGAATTAAAATTGGAAAAAATGTGTTTCATAATCTTTCATGATATTATAATCAGAAGATATTTCATAAAGATGAAATTTAATAAATGAAATTAAGTCATGTATCACCCCATCAAATAATGGTAGAACGAGAGATATATATGTGTAAGAGACATATATATATATAGAATTTAGAAGAAATATATAACATCAAATTTTGTGATTATTGATAAAAATGTCTTTAAAAAGTCATGTGGAATATTAATTGAGGAAAATACCCTTTTCACTTAGAAATCAATTCTTTTAAAATCTAAAAATTTCAAAAATATCATTTAAAATTTTTTATTTTAGAATAACCATGAAAAAATGAAATGAAAGTTTTAATCCATTGACAAGTTATAACCACGAGAAATTTTGTTCATTACATATAATTTAAAAGAAAAAACACCTTTCAAATTTTTTCAAAAAAATTAAAAATGTAAATTGTTTGGAAAATAACTGTAATATTCCTTTATATCATTTTTTAAAAATTCAGACATGATTGAAAATAATTTTAATAAATCATTAGAGAAGATCAGTATTCATTACTAAAAACTTTATTGATGTTTCTTTATTAAACAAGGGAGGAAGTGAAAAAAAACATATAAAACAAATTAATGAAATATAGGGGATAAAATATATGTGGTTCATGAAAAATAATTTTATATGATTTCCCCCCAAAGGAACCTCGAATATAAATAATCTCGAAAATAAAGGATATTATAACATAAATCCTTCACTACTTTGGTAAATTTCAAATCAAATCCTAATAGATGAATTAAAAAAATTGTAACTTAAAATAACATGAATTATGAAGGATTCATATTATAATATGTAAAATTGACATAATATACACCATATAAAATAAATCTGGGGTTTAAAATTAAATCATGCCTTAATGGATGGAAATTGATACGAAATACAATACCACAATTTCAAATAATCACTTACATACATTATCTTTTGGAATAATGAACTTATATAACTTATTTACTTAATTAAGTACAATATTCAAATATATTATTCCTTTTATTTTATTTATTACCATGTTAGATTTATTTACTTATTCTATTAATTTCTTGTGAGATGTTTTGACGGTATTCAGTTCATATGTCCAAAATGAATTCGGTAGTTTGACTATGGTAAAAAAAGTAATTGTTACATCATATCCAGAATAATAATTACGAAGTAATTATTATTTTCATATATCAATTATATTTTTAAAAACTTTTATGAAATATTGGTATGAAAAATTAACTACGTTACAATCTTGGATACAGTAGACCTTATGTATACATTAGTAACATTTCCATTTTTCAATGATCATGATTGAAATAAGGTAAGTATTATTTTGTCTTTAAATAATAATAATTATATAATAAATACTATATTATTTATTTAAATACACTTTTATATACCATCTATATGATGCAGTGATGAAAGATTAATCACATCGCTTCTTTGAAGTAATAGTCCACACATACGCACGAACGACATTATAATTTTTCAGTGAATGGAATTGAAATAAAATATATGATATATTTAATTTATAGAATGATAAATAATTCGTGAAAATAATATATATAAATTAAATCCATCATAAAAAATAACCTTGAGTGGCGATGATGGAAAATGAAATACATTAGTTCTTGGGTGACAGTCTACTGTATACATGATTGATGTTTTTTTTCTCATTTAATGGAAGGGGAGATGGATTCAGTTTATTAAATTTTCATAATAACATCATATTATATGAAAGATAATATTTTATTATATAATAATTTTTGAATTATATTTTAAAGAGGTGGAATAAGAAATAATACAAAACATTCAGTTAAGGATGATACAACTTCTTCAGACAACCTGTTTAGGTTTGCACAAAAATCCTTACAAGGTGGATTTACTATCAAACAAATTTCTATTGGAAATGTGAAGGTGAGTAAGGAATGGATATTTTTTGGAATTTTATCAACCAAAATGATTTTTATGTGTGAAAAAAGAGTATACGAGGTTCCCTATTGTAAGTGAGAAGGAGTGACATTTTTGTAAATACCAAAAGCTTTTCAATAATGGGATGTCAATCTCCTGCAAAGTTCATTAGAAATTGATAACTTATGTAGTGAATGGAATATAAGAAAGATAAAAACCTACAAAATTAGAAAATAAACTTTTTTTTGAACATTTCATTTCCTTTAACTTTATGGTTACTCACTTTTACCATTTTATTGTTTACCATGGTGACTAGTTTTTTACTTTGGTAATTTATCCTTTAATCCTAAAAATAAAATAAACCTTATTATATAATTTTTAACCTTTTATTATAAATATTAAATAATTTATCCAATAAAAATTTTCTATGTTTGTATAATTAATTCTACCACAAGCACATGTAATGCACAACACTCCGTTTAAAACTTAACCATGGTGATAATGTTTTTTATATTTTGAGGTCAATTGAGTTATTATAAAATGATAATAAGTTCATAAAGTTACCATACGTAAAATTGATAAACAAATACCAATTATTTTTATGAATATAGGTTTTATGAAATTTTAATCATTTAATGAAACATTATTTATTAAAAAATATCATTAATGTCAATTTTGATACTATTCATTTAATTTTACTTTAAAAGCATAAAATAAAAGATTAAAATAAAATATATTACTTTCAAAATTCTCTAATATGTTACATTTATCAAAAATATTAGTTTAGGATAAAAATTAATTCAAATTCTATTAATTTGAATATTTTTTAAATCTTTTATTCTCTTTTCTGTTAAATTAAATTATCACTAATTTGTTGTTGCATAATAATTTATTGTAATTATTTCATTAATAAAATTTAGAAATAAATTACCATGATAATAAATAATTTATTTTTGAAATTAATATTTATAAAAAAAAATGGGTTAATTTTATCCCTTTCACAAAATTTTATATTTTTTAAAATAAAGAAATTGGCATTTGTAGCTCTTCTTTAGAAAGAGTATTATAAAGGTCACAATCATTGAAAAATGAAAAAAGATCATATATTTGAATTTTTAATAATTAGGGATGAAATATTATAATCTAATAAAAATAATTAAAGTTTTAGGTTTTATTTTTAGTCATTGTCAAATTATTTTTATCCTTAATTAACTCATTTTATCATTACTATGGTAAAAAAAATTTCACTATAAAAACTATTCATATTGAGAAAAAATAAAAGGTAAATATTTACAAGATTTAGAAATAATAATTACATATTTGTAATACATTTTCTAGGATGAAAAACACAAAATATCTAGAATTTAATTTTATATTAAATTAGAAAAACACGATGAAAAACTATTTTTCATAAAAATGAAATTTTGAAGCAATATATGATATTATATTAAATATATGAATATAAATAATAATTATATGAATTAAGAATAATATTAATAGGTATAAAATATTTAAATTTAATTTAAATATTTCCTTATGAGGAGTTATATTAGTTAATTAAAATGGATACACATTATTCACTTAAAAATAGTTTTCAAAAAATTTGATTTTAAGCATAAAAATAAACTTATTCCAAAATCATGAATGTTTATAATTAAAATTAAATTAATTAGATTATTATAAATAAAATAGTTCATATTTTAATTTAATAAAATATGATATATATAATGGTTCTTTTAAATTACTTGATATAAAGAAATGAAATGACAACATTTGGAATATCGATAATTTTCATTATTCACGGAAAATTCAATGATTTTAGAAAATGACCAAAATTTAACCCTAAGTTATTTTTGATATTATATTTTAAAAAATTATGTTCATTACATAAAGTAATATTTCTAAAACTTTTAGTAATCAAATGAAATATGTTTTCATAAAAATCCAATAAAAATTGTTTCTGAAGAAAAATATTTTCGATGAAAAACCACATTATTAAAAATCTTAGTGATTATTTACAAGAATATATCAATATATATATATATATATACATTAAGAAATTTATATATATATTATAAATTATTTATTCATATTTATACCTACCAATTTAACAGTTAGGTTAAAACAGTTATATTTAAATAATAATATTTCATGGTTCGTTTAGGCTTGATGTTGCGTGTTATATATTCTATCCAGTAAGTTTTATTTTAAAAATATCAGTGTGTTACAATATTTAATTGATAATTATTCCCAATATATTTAGATTTCTTATTCCACATTATTGAGTCTTTATAATCATCCACATGAAAACCTTTTAGACATATCTTACTTAATATCTTTGTTTTAACATGGTGAAAAGTATCTTATGAAGGGTGAGCTTAAATACAAAGTAATGGGAAAAATATGCTTTAGAAATTGAATATATTTAGTGAGAATAAGAAGATTATAATGGTACAAGAACATATTCAAAGTACATGGTAATTAAACATTAAATGCTTACCCATCAAAACCTGGATAATTAAACATAGGGCATGGTATAAAGCTTTATTAAAGGAAAGAGTCATAACAATCAATAAAGACGGGTAAAGTGATGCCAATATTGATCAAATGAACCCTTTAAAACTCGTAGAAATAATTTATAAAATGTGTTGTTATCTTGAAACATTATCTTAATCACCCATGTTCACTAGTGATAGAAATAACTATAGCCCTATTAAATCCATAAGAGAAACTACTACGGTTAACCCCCTTATTTTTTCCTTTAAATACAAGGAACAATACCAAATTAATCTGAGAGCTATATCAAGACCACCCATCATATAATATATATCATTGTTTCCATTCATCATGAGATATATTTGTCTCACCATTTATCATCAATAATACCCAATTATTTTAAATGAATATAACAAATTGATTATTTCATTTTCATCATCAATATTTTAAAAATCTCTTGTCTTTTTTATAACATGATTTACTCATAAAAAAGAAACCGGTTTCATGTAAATCAAAAAAAATTCTAGAGATAATTAGTGGTTGGTATCATTGGAACATAACTCTAATTGTGTATAAGAAAACAATAATGACTGTTTTGGTAAATGAAATATACCTTAAAAAAAAACTAGAGTCATATATTTGAAAACATTGAAAAATATCATTCTCTTTTGATAATATTTAAAAAAAATTTCTAGAAAATTTGGAAAAAAATTATTTGAAAATAAGCATGTAAATTCTTAAAGGAATCCTTATGTATAATAATTATTATGTTGGTAGGAAAATTAATTTATTTGTTAAATTTTAAAACATATATTCATTTTAAACCTTTTATAAAACGTCATAAATAACCTAAATTGAAAACATTTGAAAGATTATTTTGTAATCATTTTATAAGAAATTAATATACAGTTTAAAAATAATTTTAAAAATTATTTAAATATATAAAATAAAATTCTTTAAAAAATTTTTAAGGATAAAAAAATAGAAGATAAAAGTTTTCTGATCAAAAGAAGAAACATGGTCGATTTTTCTTAATTTTTTTGATATTATTGAGTACCAATGAGAGGAAAATAAAATGAAATCATTAAAATAACCGAAATAAATAAAGGATAAGAATAGATATATTTCTTAAGATAATATTTTTCATAAAATTTCACTAAAATAAACCTTGAATATAAAAAATACTGAAAAGAAATGATATTGTAAAAATAATCCCTGACCACATTAGTAACTTACAAATTAAAATTCATTGAAAGATATATTATGATGTGGATTTATAATTTAAATGAATTATTTTTATTAATATACCAAATTCATTCATGGGGTAATAAGTAAACCATACAAAGAAAACATGGTGCAAGATAATAAATGTCTCATAAAAATGAGATTAAGACAAATAACACCCTTACAAAGATCATAACATTTGAAGTAATAATCAATCCATGAATTGATTCCGTGAAAATATTTAAATTCAAATTAAAATAGTGTAAATGTATCATAAAATAATTTATTGACCAATTCACACATAATCATGACATAACAAAGTTAATGAAGAAGTGTTATAACCCAATGATAGGAAATTGAGGAAAGAAACCCCTTATGTCAAGTCAAGACTTTCTATATATGTCCTTTAACTCCAATATAATAAACTTATAGTAGTTTTAAAATTTACTAATAACCATTTTTCTGTTTCATTTCCATATTGTTATTCATTTAATTTCATTTATTACAATGTTTAATTTAGTTACTTAATCAGTTAAGTTTATGTTGGATGTTTTGAGGATGCTCTGTTCATAATACCAAAATAGATTCGGTAGGTTGACCATGGTCAAATTTTTCTTTGTCCTATCATATCCAAAATATTAATCATGAAATAATTATCATGTTTATACATAAAATTCAATTTTATAACCTTCCATGAATGATGAACATAAAAAATAAAATACATTGTATCATAGAGATAATAGTCTGCTCATACACACGAGTGATGTTTCCACTTTTCTACTGGGTGGAAAATGAATAAACTAGAAAATATTTTAATTTTAAATAATATCAATAATTTTATACATGTTATATATATCCATCAGTTTTTTCCTTATGAAAATCCATGTGAGGAAACAATGTAAAATGAATCACATTAGTTTATGGAGGTGGTAATCCACACGAATGCACGACCGAATTTATAATTTTTTTGCCGATGGAAAGGTAAGAAAATATATGATAATTTATATTTATAAATTAATAATTATATAATTAATATCATATATATATACATGAAGTAAATCATTATAACCTACCTTTATTAGAGGTGATGGAAAATGAAATGCATCGCATCATGAAGGTGGTAGTCCATACGTATGTACGGATGATGTTTTCATTCCCCATTGGATAGAAAAAGAGATTAATAAGGGTCTTAACGTAGACAAAATAAAATTTTATTATATTTTAGGTTTAAATATTATTATATCATAATGGTTTAATAATACTTTAAGGAGGTATAAGAAGAAAAAAACATGAAATTGGTTGGTTAAAACTTATTTTTTCTCTTAAGATAACATCTTTAGCTTACGTATTATGCCTTATAGGTTTGTACTTTTGGTTATACTAGAACCTATAGGAAATAGAGAGGTATGTGAGAGAGATATTTGGGTTGGTATTGGGGGATATAGAGTGCTCAAAATGTGTGAGGAAGGGATGACAGTAGGTTCCCTTTTACAAGTGAGGGGAGGGGTACCCTTGGAATTACTTAACATATAAAGTTAATATAAATTAATTTTCAAGTTAAATTAGAAAAAGTGAAATTTTTAGAATATGGTATAAGTATGAGTAGAAATAATCTCATCTAGTAAAATTTACACAAGATTAGGATACTTTTTCACCCTTATCTATTTTTTTTAACCTCTATTAAACCTTTTTGTGATAACTAAGATATCAAATTTATTTACTCCATAAGAGTCTTGAAAGTAACCATTAAAGGAAAAGTGAACCATAAGTGGAAAATAGTTGATATTATATACATTATACCACTCACTTGTCAAAATATAATATTTTTATGAAATTTAAATCATTAATTAAATATAATATAATATAATATCTCTTTAAAGTCATTTTAATGACTATTCGCATAGTTTGAATTTAATGATATCAAGATAGTAATATAATTATAATATGAACTTTCAAAACATCAAAGATATATTATATTTGTCAATAAAATTCTCGGAAGAGAAAAATTCATCCAAATCGTAAAACTTTTAAAGGTTTTAATATCATTTACATGATTTTGCTTTTACTTGAACACACACTATGCCGACGTTATGTAAGAATTTAAGACAATAATTTCATTAATAAAAATTAAAAATAATTTTTCAAGATAAAAATATTCATTCATATTTCATATAGCCATTTATATATGAATATGAACTACTTTTATACATATGAAAAAAATATTATTGATATTAAAAAAAAGGGAGAGAAATTTTGTTTCTATTCTTTACATAAAATAATATTAAAGTTATTATTAAAGGAAAGTGAAAAGAAACAACAAAATTTAATTTTTTTCACGATTATGATAGAAAAAACTCATTCAGTGAAATAAATTCAAGTGTTTATGTTCTTTTAAAGTCTTATCCCATAGTTTTAATATTGTTTTACCCATTTTACTCTTTCCCTCATGATAAATGTTCAACCAAGGTTACTATTTATAATGACCAAAACTAAAAGGAAACTATTTATAAAATTTTAAAATCATGATTAGAAATATGAAATATATTGTTTCTAATTCAATTCCAATAATTTTTATAAATTAATTTTAATATAAACCGACAAAATATGATGACGAAAGGTTTTCCTGAAAAATGAATTTTTAAGTATATAAATTCTTGTATACTGAAATTATTCTTTATATTAATTATAATAAAATCAATTTGATTATATTTAATAAAAATTAACTAATGGGTTTTTTAAAATATTCAAACTTAGTATAAACTTTAATAGAAAAGTAGTTCTTTTATAAAGTCGATATATTTTTTCACTATTCCCTAAAAATTATTCTTTTTAAAATAATTCATAATTTCATCCTAGGATAATTTTTATATGAAAATATCAAAAAGGATACTGATTTAATAAATGAAAAATATTATGAGTGAAAAAAAATAATTATAATATTTGTTCACAAATAAATAATAGAAACCATTTTTGAAGAAAGTGTATTTTTGAAGCATAAAATGACATTACTAAAAATTGAGTGTTTATTTCTTAATCAGTAATATTTTTTTATTATGTATTACCACTATATATATGTTTCATATTAAGGTTAATATTATTCATACCTTCTAATTCCAAAGCTAGGTTATAATGGTCATTGAGTAGCACCGAGTCAAATTAATTATTTTAAACCCTATTAAAACAAATATAGTAAGGAGGAGGAGTATCATAACCTTAGGGAAAACTATAGATTATTGTGTAACAAAAAAATTAAAAACAAAAATAATATAAAATAGGAAAATAATGAAATAGTTGAATGGAGTGTGTGATAATAAAATTGTGGTGAGAAAGTTAGGAAAACAACAACAAACACCAATATGAATAACAATGATTGAAATTAAGGAGAAAAAACTAATATAAATTTATTTGAATTTTTTTCTACTCATACTCACGTTAAACACAATTTTATTAAAACCTAGAATATTACATGTTTAGTAATAGAAATACCACTTAATATTCAACATAGTTAATTGATATTTCCTTAGAAATGATCATTTTATCATTACCCATGAATTGAAATGTTCTTAAATGGGGAAGAGAACATAAATATTTTCTATGCTCAGTACTTGGATTAATTCTAAATGAAAAATTATTAACTATCATCACTCATAAATCCTTTATATAGTTTGAAATATAAATTTATTAATAACTAAAATGATACCTATGAGTTTAATTCAAACTTATACAATTATGATATCATAAGCATAACATATTAATATTTCAAATTATACCAATATGTTTCACCTAATTATTCTTATTAAAGATTTTAAAAGAAGATAGAAACTGATTTTTCAATTAAAGAATCTCTAAATAGTAAAATAAAGGAATTATAGAGTGAAGAAAAGAAGACTCTCTTCAATATATTATTCTTATTCCATCTCGAAGTCCATTACCGTCTGTTCCAAGTTCACTGTAAGCTATAGTTATAATATATATTCTCTATTCTATTTTTTATTTTGTGATATATATCATTAATGAATCAAGGATACTCCCCTATGTCAGTCATACCAATATACTTAGTTATATAGTATAACTAATATTTTCCAAGACACACTTTCTAGGTGGAATCACATGAAGAGTCTTTTAGCTCCTGCTATTATATCAACCCCAAACCAGCAATCCTGAATCCAATGCTAAAAAATATTTACTTTTTTTTATTTGATAAAAATAAAAGTTACCCAATTTTAGTTATATAAAACATAATACATAAAAGATAATTATTAGACGAATTATATATCCAATGACCATTTAGGTTTAGAGTTTTCAAGAATTAGGAAAAACTCTTACATAACAATAACCATGTCTTCAAGAAATCATTTTTATTCTTATACAAAAGTTTTCTTTTTTAAAAATAATAATTTAACATCTCCCATAAAAATATCTACACATGAAACCATTATATACATAATTAATTTAAAATCATTCTTCATAACCTTGTGAAATATAAAACATAATAAGGGAAAGATAAAATTCTGAGTAAGAGTAAGAATAAGCATTAAAAACCGAATTTTATTAGTGGGAATAAAATGTGAATAAGGGTATGATGAAATAATAAAATTGAATTAGAATAAAATATGAAAATTAATATACATAAAACCTAGATTATTAATCCTGTGTCTTGATATAAAGCTTTAAAAAAGGAAACAGTTATAAGAATCAGCATTCACAAGCCATGTGTTGTCAATCTTGATAAAAATGACCCTTTAAAACTCATAGTAATAATAAATAAAATGCGTTGTTATATTGGAATAATATCTTCATCACCTTTATTAATAAATGTAAAAAATAACTGGATCCCATTTAAATCCATAGTAGAAATGTACCTAGTCAACTCTCTCCTTCTTATCTTTTATAACAAGGAACATCACTCAATGCATTGGATGGATATATCTGGCTCACTTGTCATAAAAAATATATAAGGATCCACCATTATATATTTTGTATCAGGCTTAACCATTGCGTAATATATATTGAGATCAACCATAAAAATAAATTTTTTTATAGTACCATAGATGAATATAATATTCTGAAGCATGAATTTTCATTATCAATCATTTAACAACATCTAGAATTCCTCTATAACTTTATTTACCCATGGAAATGAAATGGATTTCATGGAAATATATTTAAAACAATCGTCATAAGAAATCTATAAAAAGAAGACGAATGGTATTATATAATCTTATTCCTATTTAAGGAAAGGAATCATTAGACAATGTTAACATAGATTAGAATACCTTTAGAAGAATATTTAAAACATTTCATTGATAATAGGGGAAAATACCATTTTTTTTTCAATACCTTTAAAATATAAAAATTTAAAAAGTATTTAGAAACTAATTTTTTTTGAAAGTAACCATATAAACATATAAATAAATCTTTAAATCAAATAATGATCCCGATGGTCGGAAATCCTTTCAGGTCATAAATGTTAAAAATAAACATTCTTTTCAAAATTTTGTGAAGAGATTCAAAAGTGTCCTATGCATGAAAAAATTAAGAAATATACTTTTTAAAAACATTTATAATAAGGCAAAGGATAATTTAAAATAACTTTATAAATGATTTATGGTTATAACATAATATTCTTGAAATAATAAAATGATCATGGACTAAGAGTTTGGTTAAAATTATTTAAAAACATTAAAACAACGTTTTTAAATAAATACTCCGTTAGGACCTTTTAGAAAAAATAAAGAAAGATAATAATAAGGAATATAAAATACCATAAGTATAAAATTATTCATTATATTAGATTTCAAGATTCGGTGTATACACCATTTAAATCAACATAGGCACATCAATAAAAACATGTCTTATAGATAGAAGTTTAAGATGAGAAACTCTTGAAACTTGGGTATTACTTGAATAAACAATCCCTGGAATGAATGAAAATGATATGATTATGTAAAAAATATAATTTCCATGAAATAATATGATAAATCACAATAATTTGGTTTTAAGTGAACCATATAAAATAAAACATGGTTCATAATATGAATTATGTCTCAAATAATTGTAATTGAGACCATGTAAACCTTTGAAACTTTTATAACATTTGAATTAATATGTAAAGAAAGACATAAATTCAAAGGATATTTTAATATCATTTTCAAATATTAATTCAAGATATATTATCCAAATAGGTATAATATAATCCTTATAGATTGAATTATTTTCATAATATATTACATGTCTTAAAGAAATAATATTGATATAAATAATGCATACAAAGAATGTACAATTGATATTATAATTAATCAATGTAGTGATTAGGTGTAACAATTTTAAAACCACATAAAAAATGTAAATAAAATATAATAATATAAAATTTTATTTCACACATATTATTCTAATAATGTAGGAAATAAATTAAAAGTATAACCCAATTATTATAAATTAAGTTAAGAAACTTGTTACAGAGATTATAACATTGAGACAAGAATTAATCATTGTTGTGACTATGTGCAATAAATTTAAATCCACATAAAAAATGGAAATAAATAATATAACAATAATAGGTATTTACACACAAAATATTGGCATAACATATACAATAGAGAAGTAATATAAACCAATGAAAAGAAATAGGGCAATGAAATCCCTTACCCTGAGTCCCAACTTTCTATGTATTGCTTTTAAATATAGTATGATGAACTTATATTGTTATTTAATTTTTAATATAATTTTATTGGTTTATTAATTTTTCATTAAAAAATTTATTTCTTTTATTTAAATAAAATATTTATTTACGTAATTCGTTAAGTCCAAGTTAGATGTTTTGAGGACCTTCAGTTCATAATTTAAAAATCAATTTGGTATATTGTTCATGGTCAGATAGGTCATAGTTACATAATATCCAGAATAATAATCATGAAATAATTACAAGTTTTATACATTAAATATAATTTTATAAAAATCCATGAAATGAAAACTTGAAAAATGAATCACAGCGCTTCGCGGAGGTGGTAATCCACACACATACACGAATGCCGTTACCATTTGCAATGGATGGAAGGGTAATAAAGTAGATGATGTTTTATTTTTATAGAATGAAAATTGATTCAATAATATCATATATATTCATTAAGTCTATAATAATAAAAATCCTTGTGATGTGATGATGAAAAATGAAACACATGGTTTCATGGAGGTGGTAGTACACACATACGCATGAATGATGATTTCATTCCCCCTAGGATAGAAAATAAAATGAATAAGGTTGTTACACTTACACAATAAAATATAAATATATATAAAATACATTTTTTATTATATTTGAATGGTTATAATATAATTGAATTAGGTAAAAGTAGAAATAAAATGGAAGAGATCGGTTAGAATGATTACCTCCTTTTTGAGAGACCTCCATTGGATTTCTTCTTAAAAATTTTAAGGATAGTATTTTGAAGATATGAGAACCAATAAAACATTTATAAATATATTTAGAATATGATTTTGTAGGTTTTTCAGAGATAATTGGATTAAATTGCTGTGTAGAATAGAGGAGAGGTGGTCTCCTTTAACAGTGATGGAAATGAAACAGTTATAATTACTTACATATTTAATTATAATAAATACATTTTAATGTTAAAATGGAAAAATTTGATAAAATTTGAAGAAAATATATTTTTGAAGAAAAAAATGAATTTACTAAAGATTGAGTTCTTATTTACTAAGATAAAGTAAAATTTCTTTATTGAGTTGGTGCAATTTATATGTATTTTTCACAATTGAGTTTCTCTTATTCATATATTACAATTCAATGGCTAGGTTATAAGGATCATATTTAAATAATAATATTTCTAGGTTCGTTTACGTACAATTTTGTGTGTTGTATACACTATCAAACATAATGTTATTTTATAATCATGGGGTGTTACAGTTTTTTTTGAAAATCACATGTTTGTGATTTTCTTATTCTAACTGAGACAAATATACCATGTGTAACTTGTTAATGCTTTAGGTGCAACGAGTCTAGATGAAATTGTAGATTGAATTGTACTTATCAATCTTCACTAACAATATCCATAAGATTTGATAGGGATGCTTCATATTTCACTACTTTGATTCTACAGGTTTGGGAGGGTATTATTACAATTTATCCTACTATTCACTGCAAATTTTTTATAGTATCTAGCTTAGAGAGATCTAATTAAACATGGGATATAATCGTTTTTTGGCCTCCATTGGATGATCTTATAATTTTATGATTGGTCAACCACTATATATGAACATAATATGTTCATTTACTTAGATCCAATATGTGTGAAAAACTGTAAACAATGGTGATAAAATCTATAAACAAAACCCATACTCTTCAAAATGGAAATATCTACATCTGTTCCTCCGGAGAAAATAAATGTACACCTAGTGTGTGTTTCTTATAATCTCTAAAACCAATGGAATTAGATAACACATGGACCCTCTATATATTGTCTTCTCCAGAAATAAAGCCATCATCAACCAAATATAAAAATAAATCACATTATCGATCCTTGATCAGATTGGCTTATAGACATATAATAATGGCTGGATTAGTTTCCCATACTCAATATCCCATGTTCTAAAATATATGTATCCCCTAGTAAACAAGATTATTTGAGAATATGCATCCACTTTTGGTTATATCATGTTTAATACAACTTAATTTGTGTTTAATATCAACCAAAAAAAGGTCCACACTTCAAAATTGATCAATTTTGGGTCATTAACTACCTATAATCTCAAACATCCTTTAATATTGTCTCAACCGAACATCTTCTTCTATGGTTTAATGATGTAGGCATGGTAACAGTCACTCAAGGAATGGTGGAATTCAGTTCCTCATAGTTGACTAATTTACTATCATGGTTGAACAAACCTCCAATCTATGCCTGATGCCCATGACAGCAGGTTGTTTCCACATAATAGTATGAAAATTCCCCTCACAATAGCAAGATGACATTTCTATCATGGTATCGTGACTCAAGAACCATAGTAGGGGTGAATTTCATGATATCAGAGAGGACTACACAATATCAGATGGTGGTCAAACAATAGTAAATACATGGAATAAAATGCATGAAAACAGTCACATGGGTGGTTAACCCACTTCATGGATGATCATTTCTAAAAAACAAATTTCCACATGTAGATCTTCCACACATGAAAAAAATACATATATTAAATATTATTGATTAAAATTTCAAATATTAGAAAACAAAATATTAAAGCTCAATTTCTAATTTTATTTATTAATATATTATAATAAATTAATAAATAATATAATTAGTTAAAAAAATATTTAAAATTAAATTCGATTTGATAAAAAATTATAAAAAAATACAATATTATAAATTAAACTCAAATTTCTTCAAATAAATAAAAAATTAATTAATTAGAAAATAAATAAAATAATAATAATAATAAACTTTTCTAAAAACTCTAATAATTAATATTCATAAAGGATATAAAAAATAAAATAAATTAATAATTCAATGAATAAAAAGAATGTAATTAAAACTAGATAACAAACATAATTATCATAATTTAAATTAATTTACAAAATTTACTATAAATTAGCCACTAAAATAAAAATATCCATTTATTAAAAAATATGAAGATTAAAAATAAAAAAATAGAACATAAATTATTTGAAAAAATATATGAAAAAGAGTCTAAATAAAATTCCCCCACACTTATCACTTTTATTGTCCTCAAGTAATCATTTAGTCAAATTTAATGGTAGGAAACAAATTTAATATTGGAAAAACTGAAATGAAACTAAGAATTTATTTTCAAAATTATTTTTCATCATAGATAATATCAATTAAATGTGTGATTACCCCTCGAATAAAACATCCTTAGAGAAAAATTGGTTATTATTTTACAAAAAAGAATAAAATTGAAAATTTTAAAGAGAAGTTAACACACATCAATTTGTATCATACTAAAATTATAAACTGATGTTTACCACTATATCAATAGGATCACATAATTTAATATTTTATAATAAATATACACACCATTGGATATAGTGGATTGAAAATTTATTGGTATAATAAATTACCCATCCAATAGTTAATGAATAATGAATAAAGAGATAGAGAATATAGAGTTCAACTTGGACTAGGTTTTTCATTTCATATTCCAATTTGTTTCACATCTAATGAGTAAAAATTAAATTAAAAACTTCAAATTCAATTATGATTGTAATAAATTCTACCAAATTTTAGCTAAAACATTTTTTAAGAGGAAATGAAAAATGATTTACATAACTAAATCCATTAGATAAAACAAATTAATTTCCTTAAAGTGGCATCACCACCTAAAAATTTGATAAATTTTTTAACATATTGAAAATTATTATATAATACTTGAAAAATAACAATTTTGAAATAATTTATTTGGTTTTTATGGGTTAACATTGAATCACATGTTATTTGATAAAAGACCCATACCCCACACTTAAAACCCATAATTTTTCCCTATACATATCTCAAAATGGGATAATCATTTACAATTGTTTAGCTATAAAAATAATTTAAAATAAAACAAATCATAGTTAATAATAATGGGTTTTTTGGAAATATCAAAGATTTTTTCCACAATACTCAATAATCACACAATAAAAACACATAAAAAATGGTACATATAGATCAAAAGTTGGTAATAATAAATCAAAATATAATTTCTTGATGTTTTATGCATTCTTGTGAACTTAATAATGAAATTCAAGATGATAAAATGGTGTATGCACAACCATGGTTTTGAGAACACAAAGAAATTTAATCATATTAAATGAACAAAAAGTTTTATCTAGTAATTTAAGAATTCATGAAATCAATTACACAAATAAAAATTAACATTTAAAATGATTAATAATTAAAATGAACATTAATAGGTGAATAATGAAAACTATATAAAATAAAACATAAACTCTTTTTATAGTAGAATATTTATCCATTGAAAGAAACCATTTGTAACCTCCATTATGATAATTAAATGAGAAATATTGTTAGAAAGTTAGAGCACCTAAAAAAATAGATAAAAATTAGTTAATAGAATATTATGTTTGAGGTAAAATAAAACTTGAAATGAAATTGTAATATGTTTTTATCAATCAAATAGATCCATTTTCAAATCCATTCTGTTTTAAAAAAGTTGAAAATAATATTACTAGATTTTAGGTAGATTCTATTTCTATTTTCTAAAAATCATTAAAACATTAATGAATAATACATAGCATGGTCACATGAACATTTTACCTCAAGGAATATTCACCTACCATGCCACCAATTTCTCCTCAAAATTATACATCCGACTGTGATAAAAAAAATGAAACTCTTGGACAACTAAAACACATGGGCACCACCAGAAAAGTACGAAAAATAAAAACATATATTAATCATTAAATATCTTCATTTTAAAATCCTTAAGAAATTCTAAGAATAAAGTGGGAGTTAAAAAAATTGAGAGCATCACATAACCAAGAAAATTTAATTTATTCAAATAAATAGTAAAAATTAAAGGCTTATAAAACTATGAGTTGCCTCCCATGCTACTATAAATTTATAGTCTTAAACCAAAATTAACCTCCTAAAAACTTTATCTATGATAATATAAATTTTATGTATTACTTATGATTTTCAAATAATTATTTTCAAAGAAAACATCAATGAGGCTTACTGAAGAAGTTTCCCAATTAATCGGTTGAGAAGAGACTCTATTAATTTTCTAAAATAGAAATATTTTACTTTCTATAAAACTATTATTTTCCACTCTAATCCTATCTAATAGCTTTCAAAAAGTTTATTAATAATCTAGGGAAATTTCCTAATGGATCAAAAAATATATCCCAACTTCCCCCACACGTAAAGGGATACACAATTTTAAAAAATAGTGTTAAAATAGTTATAGAATTCATAGTATTTCCATAAAATAACCCCAAAACATCTTTTAAACAAAGATCACTGAATACATCCATTTTTAAGAAACAAATTATTAATTCAATTGTTTTTTCATAGTCTATATAGGACTCAAATAAAGAAAACGTTTGAAATTCAGGCTATAATTCATCACAGTCAACATCTATCTTTAGAGGTAATAAATTTTCGTGGAAGTAGACTTTTTTAATATAGAAAAAAGTATAGTTTTATAAAAGTAACTAAACTATAACTCCACTTAACATCAAGTATTTTTAAATATTAAACCTTAGATGAGAATGACTCATAAATTGGCTCAAAACACTCAGGGATATGAAAGATGTCCTCATATTAATGACTATCCATAAATTATGTTATGAAACTATCATAATATTAAGAAGTATCATAATAAAGTAATAAAAGAATAAAAACTGTCTTATATTAGCTTAAAAAAATCATTTTCATCTTAAAAATAAATTAAACCAAGATGAAAAACCACAGGTTTTAAGGAATAGTAGGTCATATCTAGGTTGGGTATGAAGGAAGACTGTAGATTTTGTTCATTATATTAAGGAACATTATTGGAAAGAAAGAACGGTTTTTAATGGCCCACTTAATGGGGCTAAAAAATGAACATCCTAATTTGGGTCTCAAGTCTCCATATCATTTCAAGTTCCTTTATAAAATTAGATTTAACATAACAAGTATGAAAATGATCAAGAGCTATTTAAATGATCAAGTCATCAAAGGATGATGGGTTTACCTCCAATGTTCATGTATAAACACCTAATCATCAACATATATCATCTTACAACTAAAAAACGTAGATATTTAATGAAAAAATAACACTTTTCTAGATCCTCACTAGCTTAAAGGGCCATATTACCCTTTTAAAAATATATGATCAACCTAGTAGTGGGTAAAAAATAGTATTTTTAAAATTATTGAGACTCCATTATCAGGATTCTTATTAATAATGAGAAAATATGTTGGAAAATACTATTTCCCAACATCAACTAACAATTCGTATACCCCCCTATAAGGATGAGTAAGTGACATCTCAGGTAGTTGTAAAGAAACAAATTTGGTTTCAGATTCCTAAGACCCAATTTATTAAACAAGGAATATGGAATAAGTTTAAGGCTAGAACCTAAGTCACAGAAACACATAATATCCTCACTTTCTATAATTCTATAAGAAATTATAATGGATATTGGGTCTTTCAATTTTGTAGGAATATGTTTTCGAACAATGGTGTTATAATCCTTATTTAGAGTAATTATTTTACTCTCACCCCAATAAAAATTATTATAAAATAACACATTAATTTTTTGTAAATATGAACGAATCTTGTTCAAATCTTACAAAAAATTAATATTAACAAAAATATGAAAAATATGATGAAATATCAAGTAATTATGTTTATTTTTCTTTTTTAAGACCTTATAGAAAAGGCATGGGAGGAGTATAATTTTTCAAAATATGTTTTTGATCCTCCCCTTATTATCCTCTAGCCTAACATTTTTATTTCCCTATTTAATTAATTTCCATATCATTTTATTTTGTTCCTTGGATATTACCAATGAAGATTCAAAATTTTTCTTATATTGATCAAATATATCTACATTTCTAATTTTGGGTTTTCTAAGATTTTCATTAATGAACAATATATTCATTATATTTATAACCCATATGTTGTTACTTTATTGTTTCTTTAGTTTTAAAAGAAAAATATTTTTATATACATCACAATTTCTATTAGTTTTAGATCAGTTTTGAGGGGAAAATTAGCATTATATCTACCACCTAAATTGTTTTCCAGTTGACCCATTTGAAAAAGAATGTTATCTGTTTTATCTTACAAGGGAATTTTTTTAATAAATTTCAACCTTATTTCTTTCCTCTTGATAATATAAAAATACCTTTAACTTATCATCTTGTGACTATATTTTATTAAAATAGTGACTTAACAATATCTCTTGATTATTTTGTACAGTAGAATCCTTAGCCAAATATTGATTTTGAAATTGTGGCTTAGGATCTAAAGGTAATGTAGGGGAAACAGGTTGTTTCATTACACATTTCCCCTTTAATGATATATTTTCTTAATCTAGAATTATATTAGTCAGATAATAGATCTTGAGCACCATGATTCCTAGCCCTATAAAAAAACTAGACACTCTCTTGATGTTGGAGAGGGATATCACTATTGGTAAAAAAATGATGAGTATAAACATACATTCGACACTGGTTACATTGTTCCCCAAGGGTTATTTCATTAACTACAAAATAATGGGTGCTTTTTTATCCTATGGATGAATTTCTTCACAGTGAATTTGTGCTCTGATTTTTGGAAAAGTTTGTTTAAACATCTGCTTGAGTTCATCAGAAGTCATATCAGAGAATCCTATACCAAAATATCAATCCAAAATTTTTTTTTGTAAGTAGTAATGGAATTATATAAGGCATCCATGAGTAGGTAGGGAATAAAATAATTCTTTGGACAATTTCTAAGAAGTGATATAAAACTATCCCATTTTTGTGAAAAAATATCCATTATTGTAGAATAGATCTATGATTTTATGCCTAACCTATATGGTAGTGTTCCAAGGATAGAATTTGGAGACAAAAATATTGAAAATCTTTTCCTAGGTGTCCAATATATCCTTATCTACATTCTAAAATAAAATATGGGAACTATTGTTAAGAAATATGAGAAAAATTCTCAACCCAAATAATTTCTTACATAATCCTCATTGATAAAATTATTGGAGAGAAAAATGGAAATATATAATGAATTTAGGTGAATCCTATGTAATAAAACAAGAGAATAAAGGAAAAAAAAGAAATGAGATTAATTGATATGAAACATTATAAGAACTAGAAGAAAACCTTTTATATAAAGGACTAATAGAACCTATTAGTAGATTAAAATCCTTAAATTCAGGACTCTTAAGGGATAGAACTATGAGATATGGTTAGTTTATATTATTATTAAAATTTTGATCTCTTTTCACTTCAAATATTTCCATATTTTCTATTTATTCTTTGTTTTCATTTCATGTAGATAAATTATTATTACTTTTAGGAATTAGAATTTCAAGATTTACCTTATATTTTCTAGTGTGCATATAGTTTCAAATGATAATATTGAAAAAAAGACCAAACAACACAAAAATAAAAAATATATTTTTTTGAAATTTTTTATCAATGTTTTTATTTTTTTTATGATTTTTTTAATTGTTTTTTGTGTGTGTATGGATAGACACTAATTTCCCAGAAATGTTGCCAAAATATGGTAGGTTCTAAGTATTTGACTAGAAATGAGTAAACCGAAATAATTTAAAACCTACTTAAATAATTAGAGTAAATAGTATGGATATCATATCCTTAGAAAAATATATAGATGAGTCTATAACCAAAACAATGTAAAAAAACTCACCAAGTTATATTAATTTTGGAAAATGAGAATGTTTTGTGTGGAGTAATTTAATGTGGCTTCATTTTCATCTTATTTACAACATTAGTTATATTAAAAATAATATTATTTCATAGATCTTTTAAGCATGGTGTTGTGTGTCATATACACTATTGAATATATTATTCTTTTCAAATCTATGGGTATTACATTCTCAACCACTTTAATAAATTTTATGAGGTTCTAGGTCATTTACTAGAATCGAGTGAAAATAATTTTTTTAAAAACTACTTAACTTTTTATAGTATGGAGTGTAAGTAGTATATCCTTAGGTAATGATATAGATGAGTGTGTAACTAACGAAATGTAAAAAAACCAACTCAAAAATTGATATTTCTTGAGGATAAACAAAGTGCTAAGGGTGGGGGAATTTTTTGTAACCTCTTTTTTAGATCATTTTTCACATCAATCATATTTTAAGTAAATTTATTCTAGGGTTCATTTAAGCTAAGTGTTGTGTGTTGTATAAAATATCAAATATAAACTTCTTTTGAAATTTCATTGATAAAAGGATTTCTTGGGGAAAAGTGAAGCAGTAAGTGTGAGGGAATATGGAGTGTCCTTTATATATATTTTTGACACATTAGTCATTTTTTTGATGAGGTGTTAGGTTGTTGACTATCGCTGAGTCAAATTAATTATTTTGAAACCTATTTAAACATGTATAGTAAGGATTATGAGAACTGAATACATAGGGAAGGATATAGATGATTGCGTGACAAAAAAAATGTAAAATCAAATAAAAAACTGGCAAAAAAATATTTGAGTTTGTTTGGAAGATATTCTAGATAATTTTATGTGGTTCTAGTCTATTGAATAGAACTTAGTGAGATTAGTTATTTTAAAACATCCTAATAAATTTATAGTATGAGTAGGAGTTTCATGTCTTCAAAAAAGGCTTTAAATGAGCACGTGATCATAAAAAATCATCTTTTCTCACATCATTCTAATATTTTTGATGTGGTGCTTTGTCTTTGATTAACACTAAGTCAGATTAATGATTTTAAAACCAACTAAAACAAGTATAGTAAGGAGTATTATTATTGTGTCCTCTAAGAAGGCTATATATGAGTTTATGGCCAAAAAAAGTAAATAAATAAAATAAAAGAAACTCAAAAAATATTTTTTTTGCATTTGGATGAGGTTCTAGGTCGTATGATGAGGTCCTCGGTTGTTGACTTGAACTATGTAAAATAAATTATTTTAAAAGCTACTAAAACATGTATAGTAAGTAGTAGGAGTATCATATCCTCAGAGAAGTCTATAAATGTGTGTTTGAAAAAAAAAGAAATAAATAAAAACAACTCATAATTCTATATATGAGATTCTAGGTCTTTGATTAGTCCTGATTAAAATTCATAATTTTTAAACCCATTCAAATAATTATATTATAGTGTAAGAGTATTTTATTCTCTATTTGTTTTGGGTGTATGTTCCTTCCCTAGAAATGATACCAAAATCTGATTAGGTGTTAGGTTTTTCACTAGAACCAAGTCAATTTAATTATTTTAAAACCTATTAGAATATCTATAGTATGGATTATGAGTATAATAACCCCAAAGAAGTCTGTATATTAGTGTGTGATAAAAAAAACTAAAAAAACAACAACTGACAAATCAATATTTCTTAAAGATAAAGAAAGTTCTAAGTGTATGGAAATTTTATGTGGTCACTTTTTCATATCATTTTTACACATCCATTATATTCAAAATTATACAATTTCATAGTTTATTTATGTTTAATTTTACATTCCATATATATTATCTAACGTAATCTTTTTTTTCAAATTCTATTCACTAAAAGATTTCTTATAGACAAGAAAAGTGCTAAATGTGGGGGAATTTTATGTGAACTAATTTTAATATCTTTTCTAAATAAATAATATTTAAAATAATATTATTTCATGGTTAATTAATAATTAGGGATGCATGTCATATATTCTATAAAAAAAGTCATCATTTTGAATATCGAGGTATTACATTCTCCACCACATTAATAAATTTACTCCTCAAAATTTTATCTTAATAATAGAAATTAAGTGTTCAACAATTGAATATAACCTTTTTAAAAAAATTACCATAAAAAGGTTTAATAAAAATTCCTTTTAAAAAGAGATAAAGGGAAATATAAAGGTCATATGGAATAACACATAATGAAGTTTCCAAATTGGAGAACACTGGTGGGAAGTGGAAATTTAAACATGGAGGAGAAATGTAATGTCTAAATGAGAATGGAGATTGACATAGAACATTGATCATAAGAAAGTTAATTATCATGTGAAAGTCAATGAACAGAAAACCATAAACTAATGAGGTGTGAAAATACTAGAAATTCATCATAAATGAAGGTAATTGGATAACATTTTTATTTAATAATGAATTTATAGAGTTTAGGAATTTCTATACAATCTAGTATTAGAATATAAGAAAATATACTGGATTTTTTTTCAAATCCACAATTGTAATTTCATCATTTTATTACATGATTCAATAAGTTTCTATCTTTATCTCATCATGAAAGTGCCTAGTTAGGATATTTGTATCTCCGAAAGGGGGATGGGGTTAATCAATGAAAAATTTATCTTTTATGTTCATTTCATTTGTAAAAACCTTCACCTCAGGTTAAATATAACTTTCCCTACAGAAAAAAATTAAACACACATCTAAAAAAAACAAAAGAATTTACATGGTTAACTGTTCAATAAGAATATCAACGTATTTGGTATCATTTGGAAATGATCCAATTCCACACAATTCACTAGAAAACAATCCTTTTGTGTGGAATAAAATGAGTAGGATATTCCCTTTCACTCGTGTTGCACTCTGTAAACAATATAATAGTGCTTGCGATAATTCTTGAAAAAATGATGTAATACAAACTTTTTTCAACAAAACATGTTACTATGCCTCTTTTTGGACTTTCAAAAATTTAAACTTCCAAAAACATTTTTCACTTACTTAACCAAAAGCTGGTAATAACTTCATGGACTTTGTAATAATGCTCTGTATAATTTTCCCAGTCCAATTTTTCAATATTATTTTCCTAGTCCAATTTTCTTAGTTCGATTGCTCAATACAAAAAATATAACTCTATCAGAATATGAGTGAGACAATTTTGAACACTTTCTTACTCAACCTGAAAAACCCAATATGATATTCCCATTCCAACTATCCTTCCCGATATAATGAATAACTGAGTACGATAATAAGTAGAATACGATAATTGGATGAATACGATAATCAGCTAAATACATTACAATCTTATCACTTATCTTTTCTCCTATTTTTTGAAAAACTTTTTCAAGTAATAAAATTTGGAAACTTATTATCCCAAGAAATTTGGATCTTATATCTCTTCCGTTCATGAATATTACATCCATCAGAAAGTATAAAGTACTTTCACCATTTATAGGTGACACAAATATTATTTGGGATGGATTATAAAATTGTTTCCCGATCAACCAAATTTTCAAAATTTTCAGGTTTCTTATAATCTCAGATACATTTATGAATTCTTCAACACTTCTTAAATCTTATCAATCCTTCTCAAATATTTTAACAATTTCAGCTCTTCTTCAGTCTTTCTTCAGAAACATCAATCTAATTTTGATTTACCATTTTGATTTCGTCAGTTTGACTTTGTCATTACGTTGCTTATACTAATTTCATATATAATGAAATAGAAATCTTTCATCTTATTCAGAAACCTCTGTCTAATTTTTTTCTCCATTATAATTTCCTGAAATTATTTCTTCATTTATTTTCTTTTCACTAAATGATCATAAAAAGACATCTTATTTGAATTTTAGGTTCCCCATTTCCAGTACATTTGTATATCCTTGAAACTCCTATAAATCTAAAGTTTAATTTCAATTGTGATCTTCCTAATTATGATGAAGAAAAATGTAAAAAAATTAATTCTTCTTCATCACTTATCTTAACCCACTTGAGCTAAGTAATTCAACTAATTCTATTTCTTTATTTCTTTAGAATGATGTCTCAGTATCGACTCCTATACAACAGATCTTCATCCAACTGATGAAAGAACTTGGAAAAAATTAGATATCTTCTTTCTTTTAAAAATATGATACCAATTACTTCTGATGCAAACAATTATTCCTTTGATGAATATGATGACATTATGAATCTAATAGATTAGCAGCAATAGATCTTTTATTTCATTAATATAATTCTCATCAACTTATTTCTTCAGGGATTTAGATATTTTTTATTTTTGTCTAACTGAAAACTAGCACCTAAATTAAGATCCTCCTCCTCTATCTCATTATGATTATCCTCCTCATCCTTTAACCAAATATGCATCTAAAAATATAATTTTAATTATCTTGGGACCAGAAATCTTAGGATTTACCAACTTTATTCTACATTATACTTTTAGCAAGTATCATGACTTAATTCATGACTTTGAATATTTTAAAAATCATATTTAAAATTGTATGCCTTATACAGGAAAGTATTGTAACTTCCCACTCCTCTAGAAACATCTTTTTTCCTACTCAACCTGAATACGATTCTCATGATTATGATCACGATGAATAAGATTTCCAGCACATTTTCTCCCCCTTTATTTTATCAATCTTGCATGAATTTTTTTAAAACATGCTTATGATATATGAAAACTCTAAGATCATAAAGTAATTGTCACATTTAATTATATACATAAAGACTCAAATTATTATCTATTATGATCAAACCATTCATTTTGGATCTCGTGTGAATTCAATGATCCATTTATTTTAGTAAATTTTTCTTTAATATGATGTATTTTCTTAAACATTGTGGATCTGATTTCATCAATATGAGGGCTAGTATAAATTTTAAAAAACGAAAAGTGAGGTGATCTCATTTCCTCTTAAACTTCTTTAACAACAAAGGACAATTCCTGAATACAATAGTCATCATTATCAGCATGGTCCCAAAAATCTCCCCGTTATGATTTTTTTTCAGAAAAGATTCATAAATCACCGAACATTGCATCCACAAGAAATTAATTACTTATCAACAATTATAATTCTATATGAGCTAAATCTATACAGGAAATAAAAATTATTGATAGAAAGACCATACTTTCCAAAATCAATGATAATGAAAACCTTATTCATCTTTCTTTTTCATATTTTATTCATTATCTATTTAACTTTATTAGAATAACAAAATTTTGTTTCCTAAAACCACTCCAACAAATAGTTAGAATATTTCACACACATATAATGATGAATAAACAACTTACTAAAAACTACCCCATTTTACATGCTTCCATAAGGATAGATTTATGAAAAAATTATACCCCTTGAAAACACTATGCGAAGGTAAGATGATATAGGGGACAGAAATTCAAACCTCATCCTTGATTAGAAAAGGTTAGACGCCCATGTTCTTGTTCAATTTAGAAAAGGATTCCTTCAGTAAAGGTTTTGTAAAAATGTAAGAATCTTTTATGATGTATGGAAATAATCCAGCTTTAACTCATTATTCTCCCCCTTCTCCTTGATGAAATTAAATTTGATATCAATTTTTTAAAAAATTATAATATTAAACTAGATTCCTGGTGAGATTGGTTTCACTTTGATTATCTGATCCCAAGAGCATGGGTAACTTCACTTCAATAAGTAAGTCTTATAACTGAGTTTTCATCCTAATAAGTTTGCTAGAGTCTTGAGTAGAAGAAAGATACTAAACTTCATAAATACTAAGTGTTAATGAATTTTATTTATTTGTATGAAAACTAAAACAACTTTTTCCCTGAATGAATACACAACTAGATGTGGATATTCTATCATTAACATTTCCTACCGAATCAGTATTTGAATACCCAAAAAAATCAATAATTTCTGATATATCATATCATATTATGAATTTTTTTGTGACTTTTATGTATTTAAGAATTAATTTTCTAGTAAGTAAATCTGATTATTTAGAATCACCATGAAATATTACACATAAGGTAATAACATAAAAAATTTCAGGTCTTGAGGTATTCAAATATAAAAAACTTTCAATTAGCTTCAAAAAGTTTTTCTAATAAACATATTTTCCTTCTCCATTTTTAGAAAATTTTTTCCCACTAAAATTAGTGTTGAAATAGGTTTCGTGTTTTCCATGATGAAATTATAAATAATTTCTTTAGCATAATTTTCTTGGGAAATAAAAATGTTTTACTTCTTTTGTAAAATTTGTAACCCAAGAAATATTTTCATTTCCACCATTATAGACATCTCAAAAAAAAATTCATTTATTAAGAAAATATTTCGCATGATCATTGATCATTTCCATTAATTATAACGTCATCAACATAAAAAATTATGATGAGGGAATATTCTTGACTTTATTTGATATAATTATTTCTATGAACTCCTCCCTTCTTAAAACCCATATTCTTTAAACAAGTATCCAATTTGCAATAAGATGCTCTTAGGGATTGTTTCATTCCTGATAGGGATTTCTTAAATTTTCTTTCATAACTTTCATATTTTCAAACAACAAAGTCACATATGTTTTCCAATGCTAACTTCCTCATCAAGATCCCAATCCAAAAAATGTAAACTTTACATTTATTTGAAATTTTTTTAACCTAATTGTGCAACAACATCATAAAAATTTGGATTATTTCTAACCATTCCACTAGAAAAAAAGTTTCACCAAAATTAACACCTTCAATTTGTGGGTATCCATTTCACACTAGTCACTTTTTTTTACCACTTCACATTCTTCATTAATCTTGTTTTAGAAAACCCAATTTGTACCAATATCATTTCTGTTTTCTAGATTAGGAATACTTTCCCATGTATCCTTATTTTATATATGATCTAGCTCTTCATTAATGACCTGAACCCATTCTAGATACTCAAAATATTCATTCACATCAATTTTTTCTACTTTTGAACATAAGGAAGTGTGTGTAATATCATTTTTTATTTTTATTCTTTGAATCTTTTGATTTTGATCACCAATAATATTCAGAGCTTCCCCTTGCTTATTCATCCTAGGATGATATTTTTGAAATTATTCCTCATCACTTGAAATATCCAAGTGCTATTATTTTTTATTAAAATCAAAATTTTCCCTATCCTTATCATAATTGTTTTCAAAAAATTCTTTATCCATATAAACTACCTTATTTGCATGAGTAAGATCATATTCCTCTTCCTTTTAAAAAACTTTTAAATAAATAAATTTAAAAAATCTTCCCATTTTTTTGAAACATTTGCATCCAATTTATTCCATATAATACCCAATAAAGATTCCATATTCACCTTTTCGCTCAAACATTCCAAGATTTCTTCATTTATAATTTATAAAATATAGACTCCCAACAACACTTAAGTGTTTCAAACTTGGAGTTTTTTCATAAAAAATTCATATTGAGTCATATCTGAACCTTTCCTATAGAAACATTGTTTTGAAGATACACAAAAATACTCATGGCTTTCCTCCAATAGTAATGTGAAAAATTATGTTCAAGCAACACAATTCTTCCCATTTCAACCAAACTTCAATTATTTCTTTCACCACCTCCTTTTTTTAACATGTTTATGGGGAACTATAAACATTATGAATTCCATGAGTCTCAAGATAACATTAAGATTATTCATTATTATTCTCACCACCATTATCAATTTTCAATTTCTTCACTGAATAATCATATTCCTTCTCAGCATTGCACCTCCAACAATGTAACATTTTCTGAGCATCTCACTTATGTTTCATACACATAACACAAGTAATGTGAGTAAATTAATCAATTAAAGGGATTAAGTACTTATCTCCCTTTTTCTATTGTTTTCTCATTGTCCTATAGATATCAGAATGAATAAGTCCTCGCAGTTATTTTGATCAAATCTCATCCTTCCTATGCACTGAGTTTGTAATTTTTTTCTTCTGTTAAATAGTGAAACACTAATATATTCTTCTTGAAAAATTAGGAATATCACATACACCATATCGATTTGATAACTTTATCAAATTTATTTGACACATATGTCCTGACCCTTTATGCTGTAATTGATTCTTTTCTACAATGCTCAAATATAAAGAGTTATTTATTTCACCAATTTGAAACAAGTTTCCTATTGTATTTTTTCCTTTTGTAACTATCCTTCCAAATACCATAATTTTTACAAAAAACACATATTTTTGGAAAAAACATTTTGACCCTCATAAATAATTTGTGAAACACTTATAAAGTTTTTATTTATCCCAACAACATATAGAATTTTCTTTTCTTTCAACTTTTATTTCCCAATGATGGTTGATCGAACACCTTTGATTCTCATAGATTCATCATTTAAAAATGTTACTCTTCTTTATTTATAGTATTTTACATTCTTAAAAAATTTTAATCTCCTATAATATGATAATAAAACACACTATCAATAATCCAAGGTCGTTCTCCTTTTGTAACTTTTTGGATGGTTTCTACAATAAGAGATTTTTCTTTCTTCAATTTTGGGTTTTGAGAATTATTAACAAATATTTTTTGCTCCATTAAAAAAACAAGACATCATATTTTAATGTGTGAAAGTTTTCCACACAATTCACAACTAGTATCTAAGGGTTGGAACCTCTTTTCTATTTTTATTACAACCTTCTCAAGTTTATTCAAAACAACCTTCTCAAGTTTCTTAAAAAAATCCTTATCATGCTTCTTTCATTGAGGAGATTGAATCCCCTTCAAACATTTAATTCCATAATATGTGGAAACATTGTAATGTTGTTGGTTGAACTAAAACATATTTTACATATGTCTAAAACCACCACTTTATTAGCAGTATCCATTAAAAGCATATTTTCCTCTGAAAAATTAATACTGAAAGGAGTTGCGAACATGTTTCCTAGAATCATTCTTGCTTTTTTTGTCAGAATCACCATCCTTCCTATTATCAATTTGAATCTTCTTTTTTAGCTCGATTTTCCTTCCATATTTAATGGAATCAAAATTATTAGAAACTTTTTGAGATTCATAATTTTTAGAATGATTTTCTAATAAAGGTTATTTTGAATCTTCTTAATTATCCACTTTGGAAATCTTGGCCACATTCATAACTTTACTAGATTTATTCTTCTCATAATCAATTCCATATTTTTTCTCACCATTGAAAGATAACTTTTGTTAAACCTTCTTAGGTTTCTCATTATAATAAATTTCACCAACTTCAGAGATAGTGTTTTTGAAACTTGTACCTTTATTCTCAAATTTGGATTTTTTTAGAAAAGTTCCAACTCTTCTTATTTTTTCCTTCAACTTCACTTACAAATGTTCATTACGATTATTTTATCCCTCTATAGATTTATTTTAATAATTTATTTTTTTCACCAGATTTAATTTCTCATCAGGAAAATATTATTGATTGTTTATTGAGGAACTTTCATTCTTCAAATTACTGATTAATTTCTCTTACCTTAAAATATTTTTCAAGAATTGTTCTAATTAGTATTTCAGATGATATTCTAATTGAGTTTCTTCTTATTCTTTAGAACCACTGCTTCCGAATTCATTATTATTCACTAGTTTAATAAAATTATTCTCACCAATATACTCGACATATTTTCCAAGCTCACCATAACTATCCTCTTCTTCAGCATCTTTAGATAAGAAATTTAATCTTTTGTATTAGAATATCTTTCTATCTTTCCCTCTAGAGAAATATTTATATCTATCACCCTGTTTCTTCTATGGTCTTCTTGTACTTCATTATTCTTCATCACTGTACTCTTCTTTCTTTATTTGAGGATAATTACACGCAAAGTGACCAACAACACCACATCCAAAGCATTTAATGGTATGTTTACATTTGTATTTATCTATAAATCCTCTCCCATTTTTATAAAACAATGATAAAATATCAACAAAATTTTTGAATACCTCATTTTTAGAATCATAATCAACACATTATTCTTTAATAAGAATTTTCTTTGACTTGTATTTCTTGGCAGTTTGGAAATCCATTTCTCTGTTTAATTTTTTTATATTCATAGATTTATCCATTATCATTTGATAAGTGATGAGAGTGGTATAAAAATAATCAATAGATAATGTTTCAGGATCTCTATGATCTAATAAGGAAATACTGGCATCAAAATTGTTGATAAGGAATCTCAAGATATTTTCAACAACTGTAGAATCTTCTAAATTTTCCCGAATACATCTGATAGAGCTGACAATGTCATTCACCATGGTAAAGAAGTCCCCAATATATTCATACTCACCAAATTTAAAATATTAATACTTTAGCCTATAGATTTTTAATATTTTCTTATTCAACTTTTCATTGACGTAATATATGTTTGTCAACTTTTCCCATAAAATTTTTACTGTGACAACACCCTTCGTCCTTATAAATTCACATTCAAAAAATGAAGATTGTACAGAATTCTTGGCCTTTCCATCTATATCATGATTCTTCTTATCAACAGATGTAATCAGAAATTTTTCACAAATAAGAGGAAACCCATATGTTTTAGGAACTACTAGAAATTTAGTCTATACCCACGGTTTAAAAAACTGTGGGTATAGATGGTATTTTTTAACCTATACGCATGGTTTTGTTAAAACTGTGGGTATAATAACCTCTATTTGAACTTTTTATCAAGCTCCCCCTAAATATTTTTCATTTGAGTCTTCCGTGGTCCCTAGCCTATCCACCTTCTCCTCCCCTCCCCAACATCAACCTCTTAACCTCTCCTCTACCTCCCGGCCACCGCCTCCCTCCGTCAGCCTTCTCGCCTCCACCTCGGCAGCTGCCCCCCCCTCCACCTCCTCCTGGACTCCACCTCCTACTAACTGCCACCTCTCAGCCTCCACCACTTATACTTAAAAGGTCTTATAATTCTCATCACCAATTCATTTTATTCTTTTCTTTTAATCCCTATTAATGAATTAAATATTTTTAGGTGAATCCCACATGAGCATGGTAGCATTCATCTTAGATCAATGGGATATCTATTCTCATATATAAAAGAAGTTAATACTAGTATCCTAAAAACTATTTTTATCTATTTTCATGGAAGGTGACCAAGGTTTGTTGTGTCCTAGGGTTTTCTAGATTTTTGGGTGAAATTTTAGGATACTATATTGTAGTTATTTAGTACTTTAGGCTTGTGGAATTTGGGTTAAGTTTTTGGAACCTGATTTCATTGGTTTCTCTTAGGTATTAGTTATTATTTTATTGTAGTTATTATATAATTGAGTTCATTTAGTTATAGAATTTGTTTTTTTAATCTTATGCGTTTCTTGATCATTGTTTGGAGTATTAAAGTTCACCTATGGTATTGGTTCATGATCTTGATGTTTTTAATGAAAAATGTACATGATACATTATGAATCACTGGGATTAAGTAGGTGATTGTATCATATTGTTCATGTATTTTGATAATTATATTCTTATGATATTATATATATTTCAAAGGGTGGTGTTGATTGTTAAAAAACCTCAATATTGATGATTGATATTTATTTTCATCAATTAATAATATATTATATGTTCTCTAAAATATATTAATGTGTGTGAAAAAACCACCATGATTTGAAGGATATTTTTAGTTTACAATGATATTTTGATTACATTATAAAATTGATTAGGAAATTTTGTATAATAAATGTGATTTGAAAGAGAAAATTATGAAATTTCATAAGTCTGTAGTAAGAATATATCATAATTTTGTTTTTTATAAATTGTCTTTGAACTGAATGGTTTCGAAATAATATATAGTATTTAAAGGAGAACTATATTACAGAAATTAGTTCCCATTTAATTTGACATCATCTTTAAAATAGTTTTTCAAAATTAGTTAGGTTAAAAAGGAGAGAGATAATTAATATTATGGAATCTGTTGATGATAATGGATTATTTAAATGAATGTTATTGAAATGTGTTAAAAAAAATGAAATTTTATTTTCTAAAATGGTATTTTCACTAGTTCTGTTCAAGGATTGTGTGGAGATAAAATAAACATGAGATTAATTTTAAAGTATTAAAAAAATAGGTACATGAATGGTAATTTAAGGAAATGGAAATAAAGAATGTTTTTCATACATTATCTACTCTAATTGTCCCCATGTAGATGATTCATAGTTTTAAATCTATAATTGTGTGTACTCTATTGATTTATGGATACCTTGGGACATATATCTCACCTTGTGTTAAATATATATTTTTGTTAACCATTTCATACATTAATATTCAAACTATTGATGAAAATAGAACTTTGGCCATATATCTTACCATGTACTCTATTCATGTTTTTTTTCCGTTTGATAATTTAAAGTGCCTAACCAAAATATTTGAAAATTATTTACATATGATCACTTAAAACTACTTGAAAACCTTTTGATTTTACTTCCTTTGAGACAAAAATAAGATCCCATTTCTCATGTATTTTTCAATATTAGTCCCATGAATCTTCCTTACAAAATTAAAATCATTCATTTTGAAAGATATAGTTAAATCCCAATTAAAATCCAAAAAACTATTGAATGAAAAATCCTCCTAGAATTATATCATCAACATAAAATAGTAGGATGATAAAGCAATCATAATTAAAAACTTTTATGAAAGTAAAAGTGATCTGATTCAGTTTTTATAAAACTTTCTTAACCATAAATCATTGAATTTATAGTTACATTGATTTAGTGCATTTTTTATTCCATATAACCTATATTTTATCTTTAAATACTAGTCTAATTTATAATTAACCTTGAAAAAAGTTGATTGTTTTATATAAATATCTTCCTCCAAATCACCATGTAGAAATGATAACTTTACATTAATTTGTTCAAAACATAAATCACTGATTGTAACCATTATTAATAGTTTTTTGGATTGTAGTTTGTTTTACTACTAGTTAATGTTTCTCATAGAGATCTAATTCCTCTTTCTATTGAAATAATTTCCTCACATAACTTTCTTTATACCATTTAATACTATACACTTCTTCCTTTAATCAAAAGACCCATTTATTTTCCATATCATTATTTATTTATGGTAATCTTATTCGATCATAGTTTTCATTAGAATATAATGAATCCATTTACTCCTCCCAAAATAAATTCCATATAGTGTAATTTCACACTAATGTTTCCTATTCCAGGGTTCCAAGTTCTCCACCATCCATTAGATGTAGTTAATGAAAATCATGGTCATATATTTATAATAGTCATTTGACTCTGGATGAAAAATAAAAATTCAATATAACACCTCAACTTCTGGTGTAACCTCTTTTTTTATATACTTATGAAATTTTAACATCAAGGGATCAATTTCATGGATCTAATGGCATTGAGAATTTAGGTATATCTACCACTTTTTTATCATCAAAAAGTTTATCCCATCATCCAAATTCAATGGAACTTGAGTGATTCTATTTTACTCATCAATATCGACTTGTGTAGGATTATAGAATCCTTTAAAACTATTTTAATCTATGTTCTATTTAGGTATTTATAAAACACACTTTCATTAAAGAGAATGTTTCAAGATCTTATGATCTTACTAATGTTGTCATCCCAGAGAGGATAACCAACGTTCTCATATCAATTGAATATAAATAAATAAATTTTGGAATTATCCTAAATGTTTTACCTCTTCTTATAATCATTGTTAATATACACTAGATTGTCAAAAAATTTAAAATGATGAAATTTAATAGGTTTATAAAACTATAACTACTTAGAAATATATTTTTTACTGGTGATGATGGAATTATATTGACTAAAAACATAAAAAAATTAGTTATTTTAACCATATTTCTCTAGACATTGTAGAATGAAACCTCATGTTGTGTTACTTCTCAATTAATGTTATGTTCATCTATCTGAAAACACTATTTTATTCAGTGTACAAAGAACAATTTTCTCATGCATGATTCTATTATAATGGAAATATTTATTGAGGTTCTGTCTATTATATTCTTCACCAATATTTTACCTGAGGAATTTGATCCTTCTACTAGTCTCTCTCTCAAACATGGATTTCAAATTGATGGAAATTCCAAACACTTCATATTTATACTTCAATAAATAGATCCACATTTTCTTAGATATTTCTCAATAAAAGTAAAAAATAAAAGGAACTTATAAGATACTAAACTAGGGATGGTCCCCATACATCAAAATTAATAAGTTCAATATTTTCTCATTGTGGATTCCTTTTATTAAACTTCAATAAAACAATACTTTTTTATAATTATATAACTCTCACAATTTCTGACATTGGTATGATTAAGATTCAATACATCCCTTTCCAAAAGAACCTCTATATTCATATCACTAGGATGAAAAATCTAATTATTTCATAAATACAGACATATATAGTAATAGTTCCAACAATAGTATGAACACTTTGTTATATACGAGGTTCCTCCCTTAACTCCCCCTTCCACAAACATTAATCCTCAATTAAATTTCCATACAACATTATAAAAATTAGGGTCATATCCCTCCTAATAAATATTTCTATTAGAAATGAGATTTTTCTATAAGCCTATGATATTCCATACTTCCTTTAACATTAGTATGCATTCATTTGATATAAAAAAATTCACATTACCATTTCTAAAAACATCAAGGGCCTCATCATACACCAAGTGTAAATTGTTTATTTTTTTTGGATACATAATTATCTATGAACTCATGATATGATGTGGAAAGAAAATATTCTCTGGAATCAACTAACCATGATTCCAATAGATTATAAACACTTAATAACAAATCATTGTTATTGTATAATGACTTTAAAGAACTAGAAATTGTATAAACTGATCTTTCATAATTAGATTTATAATTTTTATAATCATTCAAGAGATTCCTCATGTTACCATAATTACAACATACAGTTCTGAGTCTGTTTGATTTACCTATACTCTCTTCAATAGACTTCTTATGTTTATTTTTACTCTTTTTATGGTTTGGTGACCTTCCTCTACTATATACAATAGAAGTATTTTTGGATGTTTCTAGACATCCCTCCACCTAATTTCTTTATTCAATATTAAATTAATTATTTCTTCAAAGACAAATTTTATTTTTTAATAGAGTTACTGTAAGAAGTGACCATTTCCTCCAAAATCTCCAGAACCATTGAAAATAGAAGAAATTCCCATATATCATTTGTGAAAGTGACTTTCAATAACTTGAGAAAACTCTGGGTTATATTATAGCCATTAACATGGTTCGAATTTATTCTTTATTCAAAAAATTACTTCCCAAAACCTATACATCATAAGAACCTTGTTTAAATGTATTGTTGTTTCATACATTTATGTCAAGGTTTTCATTAGTGCTATAGTTGTTTTCTTCTCTATAATGTTGAAAGTATAATTCCTCAATAATGTCACCATCAACATTTTCAGTGTCATATGATCTACCCATTTCCATTAATATTTCACTATATTCTCTATCTTAATTTTAGTTAATTGAATACCCATTTCATTTTGGATGTAATAATCATCCATCCTCATCCTACAAAAGATGTAGTCCCTTTTTTCAATCTTATTATACCTAATATTGAAATGAATTAGTTATGGACATACACAACACTAAGAGGAGGGGGGGGGGTAATTATTGTTAATTACTTTTTTTAAAAATTTAATCTTTTATAACCCTTTTATTATTTATTAATTATAGTTAGATAAAATTGATATCTCATTCTCCCTCATCACCTTTGGTTATACATAAAACTCATCCAAATATGCACACACACAAATATAACAGTGATTTATATAGATCACTCCTCAATAATAGTTTATATTCCTTAGTGTGAGTGGAAAAACCCTAAAAATATATGACATGATATTAATACACCTATAATTACATGGTTTGAGTTTACACTATAGGTAACATCAAGTAATGATACAAATCCTATGTTTTTCTTGTTACATAATTAAATCATATACATATTTATTAGTTTAAAATAAACATCTTTATTTCATTCATGGTTCGTGAGGTTAGTGATAAGGTTGCTTCCATGTTAGAGAGGAGTGATTTGGGGGAGATATTCCATGAAGGCTCTTCATCCTTGGCACTTTATAGGGTTCTATTATATGGTATGAAAATGTTTTATCTTCTATTTCATATAAATTATTTTCTTCTGATAAAATTTTCTCTTTAAAGACCATGATAATATTTTTGGGATTGAAAACTAGGGAAAACTAACCCACAAAAAGATAACTAGTTTCTATAATTTTTTGGAATTTAATCTATTAAATCTTCATTGAATTTATAATTGATTAATTTTTATTCTTTTACTGGGAAGTCTTCAAAGCATTGATCAAAAATTGTTAAAATTTTTACTATGTTATCATGTTGATATAGAATTATATTGGCTTTCTTGTTTCCCCTTACCGGTGATCAATCATGTCTATGATTCTTTTCAAATGGGATTTCTATTGAGGTTGTTTGAGATTCAGTTCCTTTTCTTCGGTGTATTGTGAATAACAACATCGATAAAATTCTTATCCACTCAAATTATAAGAGGTATTATTCAAGTATTATCTTCAATACAAACAATTTTATAGAAATCCTTACCTTTTTCTTAAAAAAATGATTCATATACTTTAGTAATACATGATACAAGTTTGATAAATTTATTGTTGTTGAATCTAAAATGCATTTTTTTATTATCTAAAACTTACTAATTTTTTTATTGAAAAATCATGTTTTTTGTTAGATTAAATGAATATAAAAGTATTTATTTCACATAATTGACATTAGAACATTGGGTAATCATATGTGGTGTTTATAATCACCCAGTTTATTCCCTTTGATGCAATTTTAACAAGTTGTTTGCTCATGCTAAGAAACAAATTTATGTTTTTGGAAGAATAATTGTACTTTTTCTTTTTTAAAATTAAGGTGTTATCGATATGGATAAACAATATGGTATTTATATAAATTTGGAATATTTTAGCACTCCATTCATAAAAAGTTTATATTTACATAAACTGAATTAAGAAGCACTACTAATTTCCAATATTCCTCATCAACCTCTTCAATTTCTACGTTATCTTTTGGAATTTATTTATATTGAATGATGCTCTAAGATTATCCTTAACATCTATTTATTTAATTTCTAGATTCAAATTCTAGACTCTTTATCCCTCAAGTTTTTTGTTCAGGTTTTAGACTCAAAACATTAATATACTTCTCCATCAATCATAGAAAAAATACATCTTCTATACTCAACATTAATTATTAAATATTTTCAATCAGTCATGATGATTGTTACAAAAAATTATTAGTTTAGAATAATATTTAGTAACTTCTAGAATATCAATCATGAAACCTCAAATTATTCCAAACTCATAAAACCTAACGTATCACTTTGATTGTAATACATACATATTATCTTCCTAGCTATTATGTAATGAATTGTTAATCTTATGCATCACTATGAGAATTCATTCCATGTTCTTAAGATATTTTATATTCCTGTAATGTCTTATGAAAATTTTCAAGGTTTTATCATTTATCATCCCTTAATTCCTCTATTTCTATTGATCGATACTTTATCTTTTGGATAAACAATTTTATTTGTTTACGAATCATCTTTGGAAAATGTATCTTCATTATTTATTCAATTCAAAATATCTTCTAAATGGGCTTGTTCCTTTATATACCATCTTCTAGATTAACTTCATATTAGCACCAATAACTCATCTTCATATTTTAACATGGGGACAATAAATTCTATAATACTTCATCCTCTATGTATTATTAATATTTCAGAAATAATGCTTCCAGACATCCTCTATAGATGTTTTTGCATCATCTCCTATAATGTGCTCCGGTTTGGGTTACTGTACAAACCAAGTGTAGGAATAAAATATATTTTTTATAGGTCAAGGATCTATACCCATAGTTTAATGACCGTGGGTATATTATGTCTGGTGTGATAATATATACCATCAATTCTGTAAACTGTGGGTATAGATATATGACCATGGATTAAATAAAATTGTGGGTATTATGGAAATCTATAGGGTTATTGTAGACGCCGGAAAAGTCCGTTGTTCCCAAACAAAGCTCCGGATGCGGGAAGCGAGGTCATATTTGGAGTCGGAAGCCCGTTTCGGAGGGCCCGGAAGCCTTGCGCGGAATTTTGGAGACCCGCGCGCAAAGTTGGAGTGTCGCGCGCAAACCTCCCGGGATGCGCGCAATGCGCTGGGCCTGCGCGCAATTTTGCGCGCCCGTGGCCCGCGCGACTCCCTTGCGCTTCAGGCCCGATTCCGCGCCCGAGAAGGGAATTCCGCGCCCGCGAACCGAATTCCGCGCCCGGGGTTGCCTATAAATATAAGGCGACCCCCGACGTTTTGAAGGTTGCCGGAATTCGAAAGGTCTCTCGTGCGCGCAATCCAACCCCTTCCGCGCGCAATGCCGATCTTCAGGTAACCTCCTTTCTTTCGCGCAAGAAAGCCACGGGGTTCGCCTTCGCGCGTAATCCCTTTGGCTCCTTTCCTTTGAATAATTCTTCACCCAAAGGCCTTCGCGCGCAAAAGAAGCCTCTTGCGCGCAATTTCCCCTGGGTGCGCGCAATCCGGCCCGATTGCGCTCACCCCCCCTTTTCAAAGTGGCCATTCGTTAGAGAATGAGCCGTTTCCCCCGCGCGCTATCCGAAGCCCGGTGCGCGCAATCTCCATCTTCCGCGCGCAAAGCGCTGGCCCAATTGCGCGCCAGCCCGCCCATTTGCGCGCCGACCCGCGGTATTGCGCGCCATGATTCTCTTTTGCGCGCAACCCGCCGAGGTCGCCCCCTTTGACCCGCTGAGGGTACCCGCCTGCGTGGCGACCGATCATCTTCATCCCGGGTGCCCGCACCGTGCGTTTTCTTCCCGTGCGGCCGTCCAGGATCGCGCGAAGTGACACGGACCCATCGGCGGCACCATTACCGTCCGCGCGGCAAGACGTTAAACCGCCAAGCATCTTCGTCCAACATGACGTTAAACTGCCAAGCACCTTCGTCCAACATGACGTTAAACTGTACTACGTCCGCGCTGCAAGACGTTAAACTGCCAAGTGTTTCGTCCAACATGACGTTAAACTGTACCACGTCCGCGCTGCAAGACGTTAAACTGCCAAGTGTTTCGTCCAACATGACGTTAAACTGTACCACGTCCGCACTGCAAGACGTTAAACTGCCAAGTGTTTCGTCCAACATGACGTTAAACTGTACCACGTCCAAGATGCACGACGTTAAACTGCCTAGCATATTGTCCGCGCGACAAGACGTTAAACTGCCAAGCATCTTCGTCCTCAACACACGACGTTAAAATGTACTTCGTCCGGCAAGATGTTAAACCGTCCACTTCGTCCTCAACACATGACGTTAAACTGTACTTCGTCCGGCAGGACGTTAAACCGTCTGCATCACCCGATCCCGTGTCTCGCACGCAGGGTCCTCCCGGTTTGGATGTGGCCCCCACCCGCTCGTCTCTGCAGGGATGTCGGGATTGGAGTGGCCTTCGCCCACGGGGGTAGAGTGATACAAACCGAACGAACTACGTGGACTTTGATCCCTGTATCCTAAACAGGGTACGTAGGAAGCCTCTCCGAGGTTCAAGCCCACCACCTGGTCGTCCCGGCCGTATTCACGTCGGTTCGTCCATCAGTGGACCCCTCCTGGGTTCACACTCGCGTCGATTCACCTATGAATCCGCCCCTGTGGGAGACTGCACGTGTGTATCTCCATTGTGCTTCCCCACTGCCTTTTTCTCCTGCCAACGTCCAGCATGACGTGAAACTGTGATCCACCCGGCCGTTCCATCCCCCTCTGTGCGAGGTGGTTCGGTTCAATCCTCCGCCCGGCAGCCTCGACCTCTTCGTGAGTCGGCTTGCCGACGTCCAGCATGACGTTAAACTGTATATCCGAACTACGCTGACTTTGATCCGCGCTAATGCGCGGTACGTAGGAAGCCCCTACGGGGTCCAAGCTCTTTACTCCATCGTCCATCCTGATCCTTACTCGGGCCGCCACATCCCGGTGGGGTCATGCCACTTCATTCCAATCCACTCGGGAAGCCGCCCATGTGCTGGCCCCAGCGTCGGAGGTTCCCCGCAAGGGGTTCTGTCATCTGATCCACTTCTCATGTTGATCAGTCTGATGCCGTCCCCGCTAGACGTTAAACTCGCGGCATACCCCGTGTTAAACATGGGAAGCTGAGGAAAACCTCAGGTGACACAGTTCCCCGCACCCAGCGCAGGATGCCTCAGGTCATCATGCCTTCGAGAAGCCCTATTAGGGACGGAAGGCAGACATGCAGAGCCGCAGTGTTAAAACACGCCCCCGACACCCAGATCCACCCGGTCTCCTCACCGCAGGTTGCTGCCCCGACCAGACCCCTTGGAGCGTCCGGGCGGAAGCAGCGTAATTAACCGGTGTCCATGAAGATATGGCGCCGGGAACGAGATTCACGAACATTCTTAAATCTATGAGGGAGACCCGGATTAGGCGACGAGTTCCGAGGAGACGTCCACGGAAGGAGGAGCCGACATCCCATCATCCCAGTTTCGATCAAGGAGCAGACGCCCCTGAATAAGGGACGGATGCCGCCCGCCCTTGGAAAGCGGGACTGCGGGGCCACAAGCCGCGCGCGCCCATCCCCTCGGGTCGACGGGTGCACGCGTTCGACTGGCCTGTTACAGGGCTTCCTCAAGACGTTGAGCTTTGTCTGAGAAGTCCCTGAACCCTCCGGGGTAATTCTGAGTGATCAAGGAAGGGACCAGCTCGGTCTTGACGTTCCCGACGCACATTGTCAGCAACTGCTCCCGAGTCAATGGCATGTCAAGGGAATACGTGAGACCCTTCCATCGGGCGACGAAATCCGCGACTCGCCCATCAGGCCTCTGTTTGCACTTGAAGAGGTCTGCTATACTCATCTTCTGGGTCGTGGAACTGAACTGGTAGAGGAATTGTCTACGAAGGTCCTCCCAGCTAGTTATCGACCCGACAGGGAGCTGGCTGTACCAGACAAATGCTGGCCCTTCCAATGTCTGGACAAAGCAGCGAAGCTTAGCGGCCTCCTGCTGCGCTGGAGTTCCCAACATAGGCCCGCACCTCGAGTTGAAATGGGCCAAATGTTGTGGCGGATCTCCAGTCCCATTGAAGGGGGCGAAAGTGGGATTCCCGAATCCCGGAGGTGCCGGCATGTCATCCACCCATGCTGGGTATGGCTTGCCGTCCGGTGGGATCGCCACTTGCCGAGTCTCCAAGGCTTCCAAGCGGGCGATGAGTGCCGCCATCGGATCGTCCGGACATGGGTTCCATTTCTGGCGAGGATCTCTAACCACGAGCGCATTGCATGGCCCTTCAATCGGGTCGTCGACCGGGTCGTCGAACTCGGCGGCTCGTGGGATGGTGGGCGGAGCGGCCCTTGGGGCAGCGGGAGGAATCCGAGCGGGGTCTCTCAGGTAGTCACGCCGCTCGGGAGGGTGCGGTGAAGCATACCGCGCCCTCTTTCCATAGGCAATGGCCTCTCCCCTGTCGGCAAACACGGCATAATCACGGTTGCCCGGGAGAGCCTCATCGAGGGGTGGTTGTTCCTGTCCCTGCTGTCCTGGCCTAGGATCACCGCAGTCAGGCCGCTGCTCTGCAGCGCGCTCGGTGAGGAGCTGGTCAACTAGCTTCTTCTACTCGGCGAGCTGTTGACTTAGCATAGCCTTCTCGGGATCCTCATCCGCCCTCTGCATGGAGTCAGATGGGTCGGCGGGCTTCATAGCCCCGCCGTGCTCTTTACCTTTGCTGACGTTTCGGCTCAATGTCAGTGCTTCTGTGGGTGTGGGGAGACCCAGGAGGTTCCTCTGGTGACGAGTAACTCTCGCCGATGGATCCAACAACGGATTGTCTTCGGGGGGAGAGCCCCCGTCGAGAAGTTCCAAGCTGTTCCCCTCCCCCGACAGGTCAGCTATATTGACCGTTTCCGTCCCTGGGGATGTACCCTCAGGGCCACCCATCGAATCAGGCTGTCGGAAAATCGCACTGAAACGTAGGGCAGCGTACTGCCCCCATCCACGGATATACACGTGGGGAGTGGCTCCCTCGATAACCTTGCGGAGTACTTGAAAACACTCAACGCATCGTTGTTGGAGGGCCTCGTGGTGCCCAAATGACCCGGGGTGCCGAACCGCGGGGAGCGTGGCCAGGTCAATTTGACGGCACTGCTCACCAATATCCTCCAGGTGTGCTTGACTCCCGGGATATGGCATTTTTAGGCGGTGAAGACGGGAGTGAGTCTCCTGGAGAGTTCGGCGGAAGCATTCGAACTCATCCGGGGTGAGTGATTTGGGTGCATCAAAGTCCGGTCCTGCGACTGGCCAAAACTTCTCAGGGAAGTGACCCTCTGCAAGGACGGTCCAGAAGCTCCACGACTCAAACTCGGGATCCAGGTCTCCTTGGTCCTCTTCAATGACTGGGAATGGACGGGGAACCGGCAGTGGTGCCGAGGCGGGCCGCCGGGCCGACGGGCTGGCCGGCGGTGAATACGGCGAGCAGGCCGATTGGCCTCCATATCCCGGGCCTCCCTCTGAGGGTGGCGGTACCCCAGCTACCACATCACGATAGGACGGGCCGGCGAGCGAACATCCTGCCGTAGCGTCGGTGCTCGCCGAGGGTGCACTAGATCGTGGTTCGACCGTCGGTCCCCAGAAAAAGTCTTCGGCTTCTCCGATCGAGGCAGAAGGTGCTTCCGGAGGGGCCGGTACCAACCGCAAGCTTGATCCTTGGGGGGTATACCAGGCCCTCACTACTCCGGATATACCTTCGGAGAGAAGCGAGGATCGTATCGATCTCGCTCTCGGGAAGTACGAGGCTGACGTGCCGCATTCCTACCCCTGCCCCTAGCTAGAGGGATTGGGGGGAGGGCTCTGTCGCTGAATAATACTCCGCCTCTGTATCAGAGAAACGAACCGGTCGGATCTCTGTCCAGAATTCCGTAACATTCTTCCGTCGGCGTCGACGCCTCGCCTTCCTGCCCCTGGGTGGTTCTTCGGGGCATGGCTAATCTCTATCCTGGCGTCCTCCGGCCGCACTGGTGCTGGGGCCAAGAGGACTGGAAACCAAGGTGTGAGGAGCACCAGGACAGATATCAAAGGGGACGCGGGGAGAGATGATTCCGGGCAGGCCTCCGGGCCGGGATCGAAAGGTGGGGTGACCCATGCCTCTTGGATCGGCTATGCGGAGTAGACCCTGTTGGTGAATATCTCTACCGCGAGGTGGTCCGCGGTGGCTATTGCCTGTACCAGCAACCGGGAGAGTCAACCCAACCTGCCTTTGGGGTGGTCGGGGCCTCGATCCAGGTCGGGCATAGAAGTGCCCCTGCTCAGGATGCGCAGGGGCCTGGTGACTAGAGCCAGCAGTGGCTTGAGCCAACGCGGTCGCGGTTGCTAGGGCCCCGAGGTGGGCATCCTCTTCCACTCGTGCCCGACGTTGGCGTCGGGACAAACGAGTTGGGATGAGCGGCGCAGGCAGGTGGAGAGTCCGTTCTTCGACTTGAGGGGCCTGGCGGCGGTGTCACCGTGGCCTGACAGGAGCCCTTATCGCGGATCCCTGGAGCGAATCTCGAATAGGGTGGTCTCAGAAATCTTCCACCTCATCCGCATAGGGGAAGGAGTTGTCGGAGCGCTCCGGGGATAAGCTCCCGAAGCGGTTGGACGTCGAGGTAGGCAGCGGTGCCTCCCTGCGCGGCCCTCGGGGGCGGCGTTGGTGGCGAGGTGCAGCTTCCTCGAGGTCTAGGCGAGCCATGTCCCTGGTGGGGATGACTCCCTCTTCCTCATATCTCCGCACCAAGTTGTTGATCACCCTTCTCTGGATGACCTCCGAGGGAGAGAGAGGGCGTGGTTGCCCCGCAGCTGCGGCTGCTGGGACGGCTGTGGAACGGGCGGGACCGCGCGGAGTAGCCGCGTCGGTGTTTCCCCTACCCCTGTGTCAGTGGGCGGGTGGCGATCGGGCACTGGATTGGGCGACTTGATTCCTGAAAGCAGGGAGAAAAACCCATTAACACTGACAGGAAAAGGAATCGACAACCAACCATTAGTGCCGCGACGCCTTCCGTGGGGGGAACCCAGGCCATCGACGTCGTGAGACGGAGTGCCCGATTTCCCTTCCCCATCCCCTGGCGGGTTCCGTGCCCCAGTGTTGAGTGCTTTGTCGAGCATCATGCTGGTCTTCCAACACCTCTGAAAGCCATCGGTCTTCGTATTGAGGAGAAGAGATTCACGTCGGGTTCACAATTTTTCTGTTTCGGTGCGGATGTGCGTCGGGTTTCTGTTCCGACGCTGTTCCGCCAGGTCGCGTTCGCGCGTGCACCCGTCGACCCGAGGGGATGAGCGCGCGCGGCTTGTGGCCCCGCAGTCCCGCTTTCCAAGGGCGGGCGGCATCCGTCCCTTATTCAGGGGCGTCTGCTCCTTGATCGAAACCGGGATGATGGGATGTCGGCTCCTCCTTCCATGGACGTCTCCTCGGAACTCGTCACCTAATCCGGGTCTCCCTCATAGATTTAAGAATGTTCGTGAATCTCGTTCCCGGCGCCATATCTTCATGGACACCGGTTAATTACGCTGCTTCCGCCCGGACGCTCCAAGGGGTCTGGTTGGGGCAGCAACCTGCGGTGAGGAGACCGGGTGGCTCTGGGTGTCGGGGGCGTGTTTTAACACTGCGGCTCTGCATGTCTGCCTTCCGTCCCTAATAGGGCTTCTCGAAGGCATGATGACCTGAGGCATCCTGCGCTGGGTGCGGGGAACTGTGTCACCTGAGGTTTTCCTCAGCTTCCCATGTTTAACACGTGGTATGCCGCGAGTTTAACGTCCAGCGGGGACGACATCGGACTGATCAACACGAGAAGTGGATCAGATGACAGAACCCCTTGCGGGGAACCTCCGACGCTGGGGCCAGCACATGGGCGGCTTCCCGAGTGGAGTGGAATGAAGTGGCATGACCCCACCGGGATGTGGCGGCCCGGGTAAGGATCAAGATGGACGATGGAGTAAAGAGCTTGGACCCCGTAGGGGCTTCCTACGTACCGCGCGTTAGCGCGGATCAAAGTCAGCGTAGTTCGGATATACAGTTTAACGTCATGCTGGACGTCGGCAAGCCGACTCACGAAGAGGTCGAGGCTGCCGGGCGGAGGATTGAACCGAACCACCTCGCACAGAGGGGGATGGAACGGCCGGGTGGATCACAGTTTCACGTCATGCTGGACGTTGGCAGGAGAAAAAGGAAGTGGGGAAGCACAATGGAGATACACACGTGCAGTCTCCCACAGGGGCGAATTCATAGGTGAATTGACGCGAGTGTGAACCCAGGAGGGGTCCACTGATGGACGAACCGACGTGAATATGACCGGGACGACCAGGTGGTGGGCTTGAACCTTGGAGAGGCTTCCTACGTACCCTGTTTAGGAGTCAGGGATCAAATTCCACGTAGTTCATTCGGTTTGTAGCACTCTACCCCCGTGGGCGAAGGCCACTCCAATCCCGACATCCCTGCAGAGACGAGCGGGTGGGGGCCACTCCAAACCGGGAGGACCCTGTGTGCGAGACACGAGATCGGGTGATGCGGATGGTTTAACGTCCTGCCGGACGAAGTACAGTTTAACGTCATGTGTTGAGGACGAAGCGGACGGTTTAACGTCTTTCCGGACGAAGTACAGTTTAACGTCGTGTGCTGAGGACGAAGATGCTTGGCAGTTTAACGTCTTGTCGCGCGGACGATATGCTAGGCAGTTTAACGTCGTGCAGCTTGGACGTGGTACAGTTTAACGTCATGTTGGACGAAACACTTGTCAGTTTAACGTCTTGCAGCGCGGACGTGGTACGGTTTAACGTCATGTTGGACGAAACACTTGGCAGTTTAACGTCTTGCAGCGCGGACGTGGTATAGTTTAACGTCATGTTGGACGAAACACTTTGTAGTTTAACGTCTTGCAGCGCGGACGTAGTACAGTTTAACGTCATGTTGGACGAAGGTGCTTGGCAGTTTAATGTCTTGCAGCGCGGACGTGGTACAGTTTAACGTCATGTTGGACGAAGATGCTTGGCGGTTTAACGTCTTGCCGTGCGGACGATAATGGTGCCGCCGATGGGTCTGTGTCACTTCGCGCGAGCCTGGAGGGCCGCACGGGAAGACAACGCACGGTGTGGGCACCCGGGATGAAGATGATCAGGCGCCACGCAGGCGGGTACCCTCAGGGGGTCAAAGGGGGCGACCTCGGCAGGTTGCGCGCAAAAGAGAAGCATGGCGTGCAATACCGCGGGTCGGCGCGCAAATGGGCGGGCTGGCGCGCAATTGGGCCAGCACTTTGCACGCGGAAGATGGAGATTGCGCGCACCGGGCTTCGGATAGCGCGCGGGGGCAACAGCTCATTCTCTAACGAATGGCCACTTTGAAAAGGGGGGGGGGTGCGCGCAATCGGGCCGGATTGCGCGCACCCGGGGGCAATTGCACGCAAGAGGCTTCTTTTGCGCGCGAAGGCCTTTGGGTGAAGAATTATTCAAAGGAAAGGAGCCAAAGGGATTACGCGCGAAGGCGAACCCTGAGGCTTTCTTGCGCGAAAGAAAGGAGGTTACCTGAAGATCGGCATTGCGCGCGGAAGGGGTTGGATTGCGCGCACGAGAGACCTTTTGAATTCCGGCAACCTTCAAAACGTCGGGGGTCGCCTTATATTTATAGGCAACCCCGGGCGCGGAATCCGGTTCGCGGTCGCGGAATTCCCTTCTCGGGCGCGGAATCGGGCCCGGCGCGCAAGGGAGTCGCGCGGGCCACGGGCGCGCAAAATTGCGCGCAGGCCCAGCGCATTGCGCGCATCCCGGGAGGTTTGCGCGCGACACTCCAACTTTGCGCGCGGGTCTCCAAAATTCCGCACAAGGCTTCCGGGCCCTCCGAAACGGGCTTCCGACTCCAAATATGACCTCGCTTCCCGCATACGGAGCTTCATTTGGGAACAACGGACTTTTCCGGCGTCTACAAAAGCCCCCCCTCGGAATCTGATCGGCGAGAGGTCGCAACGATCGGGTTCCGAGGGAGACGCCGGAATGCCGAAGTCCCGGGTGGCGCGGGACTATGGCGCGCAAAAAGGGCGTTGGGCGCGAAATTCGCTGTCCCGGTCGCGCAAAGCGCTTTCCGCGCAGTGCAGACACCCGACCTCGCCTATAAATAGGGGACCTGGGTCCCCCGCACCGTACACCGGCCTTCCGCGCGATAAGCATTCGAGCTCTCGTGCGCGAAATTGCCCTTTCTGGCGCGGAATTCACCCGTTCGTCGCGCAAACCCTCCGGATTTCGGCCTGTTTTTTGCGCGAACACCCGGGGTTTTACGCGACAAACTTCCCAATTGCGCGCCGTCCACTAGGATTGCGCGCCAACTCTCAAACTTCTCTGCCAGCCTCGTCCGATTCCGCACGCTTCATCCCTTAACCCGCACGACTCCCGGAGCTTCTGAGATGGCCTCGAATCAAGGAAATGAAGGGGATACCGCCACTCGCAGAGCTGAGATGGCGACGAACGAGGAGGTCTACGGAGCCAAGGAGATTGTTTCCAACAATCAATCCTTGTTCGACTTGCTGACGACGGCCCAGAAGACATATCCGCTGTCGGACAACCTGCCGCTCTGGAACTTTGGCATCCTAGATGAGGTTCCGGTGCCAGGGTTCGAGGTTGATGCGCCACGGACCTGGGTGACTCGGGAGGACGAGCTTCCCCGCTATAACATCACCAACAATGGGCATCCTGCCAGGGAGACCAGGCACTTAGATGTCTATGTCCTGAACCCGAGGACGCGAACCATCGTCGGAAGTGAGCCTACTGCGGAGAACTCTCCAACCCTCTACTCGAGCACATATCGCCAGAGTGTCACCGACGACACCAAGGGATGGCTGAAGGACTGAGACTTGCGGTCTGGGGGCAATTTCACCAGTGAGTGGGCCTGGGCGTTCTGGGTACGCCACACTTGCGATCACTTCGCGGAGGAGCTGCGGTACATCGGCCTGTTTGAGGCGGTGTGGACGTCGCAGTTCCACTTCTACCAGCAGTCCGAGCTCGGGCCGGAACTGTTCACCCGCTGGTCCCCGGATACCAACACCTTCCATCTTCACCATGGGGAGGTCGGCATCGGCCTCTGGGACATCCACTGCATCAGAGGTATCCCGCTGGAGGGTTACCAATACGATGAGTTCCTGCCTCCAAAGAATATCTGGGAAGACAGGTCACAGACTCCCATTCTGACATGGCATCTACTTGACCTGGCTACGCAGCGGCTCGGTATCAAGGACTTCCACAAGGACATAGCCTACAAGGAGTGGTTCGGCCAGTTCTTGGAGCATGACCCGGCGGTCAAGATGCCAGGCAGGGGGAAGCGGTGCCCGACCGCGGCTCAGAGGAGCCGGAACGGGTCGTACTGGCGGGTCCTGGAGACGGGCGACTACCGCTCATGGGGTACCGCGTCATCGAGGCCCGGGACCCAAATGTCCGGTACGCGGCGTTCCTGGCCGCCTTTCTGAGTGGGTGGCTCCTGCCAGTGCGGGATGCGGGAATGGGTGTCCGCCCGGCGACACTGGCGATGGCAGGCGCCATGGCTGCCAACAAAAGATACAACCTCGGGGTCCCGGTGCTGGCTAAGCTGTACGCCATCCTGGGATGCATCTCGCGAGGGGGGTCGCCACGAAGGATCTGTGGGCCCTTCCAATTCTTCCATGGCTGGGTGGCTGCTCACCTTGGTGGGTACACGTTTCCAAACGTCGTCATTCCTCCGGGAAACGGCCTGCGACCCTCCCTGCTGAACATCGCGGGGGTCGCTCCGATGACCCTAAATGAGGAGGGTGTGAGGATTCGGATTGGCAATCACGCCAATTTCAACTTCAGCCCGTTCCCCACTCCCGCTGGCCAGATGATCGACAATGGACAGGGTCCGCTGGAGCAGCACGAATACTTCCTGAACATGTGGGGTGGGGTGCTCGTGGCTCGGATCGACGGGAAGGTGATCTGTGAGCCTTATGTGCCAACCCGGTTCGCCAGGCAGTTCGGGTGCCTTCAACGGATGCTGAAGAGGGTATTCACTGCTGTCCGGGAGGAGACGAACCCTTGCGTCCTTCGCCAGATGTGGCTAATGTTCGCCGCTTTCGGCTCTGGCGACGTAATCACTCTCCCCCCTACCGGGGTCGACGCAGGCTTGGCAACTGAGTACGCCGAACACTGGGCCATCGCGTACCCCGAGGGGCTTCTACGGAAGCCAGTTCGGCGGCTCGAGGTCACCCGTGCGGAGACCGGGCGTCAAGGAAGGAGGCGAGGCGCCGTCACGTGGGGGAGAACGGAGGCGCGCCAAGCAGCGGTGTCGGCGCGGGCAGGGACTTCGGCGGCGTGCACATCGCAGGCTGCCGCTACGACCTCGGCGCCCAGAGAGGGGGCACGTGCGGTGGTCGAAGAGCGGCCCGGGAAGCAGGTAAGGCGTCTGCTCGAACCCTCCCACGATGCAGTCTTCCCGGCGCTGTGGTCGGCCTGGATGACCCTGCGGCAGTCGCTGGGGACCGAAATCATCTGGCAGAAGATAACCAGCGAAGGAACCATATTCCAAAGGTCAGGCGCCTCCAGGTCGCCGACAGGGTGAACTTCCACCGGCGGTATGCGTATCTGACAGCCATGGATGAGTACGCACGCCAACGTGGTCAGCGTGCGGAGCCTTCCCTTCTGGTGAAGGTGATGCTCGGTCGAGAGCCTGCTCCAGAACAGATGCCGCCGGAGGGAGATGAGAGTAACGACGACTCCGAGGAAGAGGAGGAGACGGGGAAGGATGAAGGTTCTGAGGGAAGGTCCCATCAGGGGAGCCCACGGGAGAGCGGCGAGGTGGCCGGCTCTGGCAATATTGATATTACTGATCTCCTCGAGGTCCGCTTCTATCCCTACTCAACCTGCTCCATCCATTCTCTTATGCAGCTTCTAACCCATTTCTCCACCTTTCTCAGGAGTGCGTGGATGTCGGTCAGGCATCCTCAGTAGGAGTAGGAGAGGCGCCAGCAGGACAAGGCGGGGGCCAAACACCCATCATTGAATTGACAAGCGCGGAAGGGTCCCCTGCTGCAATTGTTCCTGCGGTGGCCGGGACGGCGGAAGATGACGCTCTGAATTCCCGTAAGTCTCCTTACTTTACTACTGGTGCTTGCCATTGACGACCCGTGATTAACCGCGGCATGCCTTGCGCAGTGATCTCAACACTGGAGGCTCGTCGGGCTGTCGAACCCGGGCCATCCACGAGTGGACCAGTGCCAGACCTGCCGCCTGCTCCGGAACAGACTTCCCAAACCGAGCCGGCCCCACCAACTGCTGATCAGGGGGCGGCGGACGCCGGCAGTTCTGCCATCGGAGAGAGGTCGGGGGCTGACGAGGGTGTCAACGCCGCTGGGGCGGGAGAAGAAGGTCGCCCAGATGTTGGGGAACCTATCCCCCGTGAGGACACCCCAGGGGCGGACCCTGCAGCAGACCTGCTGGCTGCCTTCCCTGCCTACCGGTCTGCCGACCCCGAGGAGATGGACGACTCGGACGCGGAGGCGGTCGAGGAGAGCCGGATAACGCGACACAGGGGGTGGAAGTTCATCCAGCGCTTCCTCAAGCGAGACCCATCGGAGTGGCTGGGGCGCATGGGATCGCTTCAAACCTGGCTGCGCTTCCTGTGTGCCGGGGGAGCTGATGCTCAACGCCTCCATCTGACGATCCGTGATTTCATGGCCGAAAAGATGCGCGAGAGCCGCCGGCGTGCCGACGTCGCACAATGTCGGGACATTTCGGAGAGCACGCGGGCGCTCTTCGTGGCGGAGCAGGAAGTCCAGCGTCTCGAAGGGCAGGCGTCAGAGAAGGAGGCCTTCGTTGCAACGTGCACTGAGCTTGTGGAGCAACTAGCGGCCCAGCTGGTTGACGCCCAGGTACAGCTGACGGAGGCGGGCCAACAGATGGTCACACTTCAAGTCGAGCGGGAGCGTGCACAGGCCAGGATCGACGAACTGCGTGCTGCGACCGCCGACGAGGAGAGGGCACGCAGAGAGCGAGAAGCAGCTCTGGAGGCCACCAGCCAAAGGGTAGCGGCGTTAGAAAGACTAATTCAGCACGCTAATCCCTAGGGGATTTGTTTTTGCCACTCCCAGAACATTTTCTTCCGCTACTCGATATTTCGATCCATTTGAACCAATATATTTATCTGCATCTTTTGGCTTAACATGCTCAACCACAAATTCATTGTCTCGCGGGAGCGTTAACCAAGCTTCAGGCATCCGTAATTGGGCCTGGATTTCTAAAGAAAAGAGGGAGATCATTCCTAGGAAAGGAGACCTCAGACCTAATCAATGTATCATCCCCCCAACTTGTTTCGACACACGAGCGGGACAATGCTAGGGGCGTTGAGATTTTATCCGAACATAGGGAGATGAGAAAGGGTGAATCGCGTGTCCCGAATTCCGAAATCCACAACGGTCGGCCTTCCAGGAAATGCCCAAGACGGCAAGCGGACAATGGATCAATCGACCATACTACTGCAATAGACGGACCGAAGGTCATCATTCATATTGCAGGAGGCGGATCACATGTCATCATCAATGCCACATTGGGGGTTCCTTCAGGCACAAGGGTGGAAATCCAGATCAACAGGGCATGCGAAGCGTGGGGCGAAGTGACGATTTGTTCGGACAGAATCCAACGCTCTCAAAATTGCGCCACCGTGGGGAAAGTGTATTAAGTGGATGCACTAATCTGGCCGTGAATCACCTCAATTCTCAGACAGAACCTCTTTGACGAGGAAACTGTCGCATCCCATCATTGCAATGGGGCATCCCGAGCTGAATCGGGGAAAAAATCACAATCGCACCACTCTACCAAAAGCCAGGCCAGACGGCCGGCGATGAGGAGGGGCGGGACTTAGCGATCCCTGAGGCTGGACCCGAGTCGAAATGCCTGGGCGTTTCTACGTACTCCATCAGGCTGGAGATCAAGCCACACGTAGTTCTGAAAGTGCAGTTTTAACGTCATGCGTGACGTAGAACCCCGTTTGGGGGGATCTTAGTTTAAGGTCGTAGAGCTTGGACCAAAGGGGAAGATCTTAGTTTAAGGTCTTAGAGCTCAGACCATAAGGGCAGATCTTAGTTTAATGTCTTAGAGCTCGGACCATAAGAACCTCAAAGTACGCCACATCGTGGTCCTATCCCCTGGATATGCGAAGATGCACTGAGGGATAGTGTCAAGAGTGTCGAGATTTTGCCTGGTCATAATGGGGGGTGGAAAACGTAATGTAAATCATGCGGCCATTCACTCAAGGACTGGGGGCACCGGCGTAACGATATGGGAGTACTACCGACCGTGGCGGAAAAGCAGCATCCATATCGCACTGACCGTTGATGGAATGAGGCAGCAAACGAGCATCAACCGCTCAAGCGCAGGATTCATATCGATTTGCTGCCCGAGGCCCTTGGGGGCACCAGCCCGAGTCGGTGGGAGAGCTCTGAGGCATTGTGTCCAGACCGATCACGGGGGATCCACCCAGGGCGTAGGCGATGGGTCCGAATGAAAGGGAGCACGAAGCCTGAAAAGTGGAAGGAACCTGACCAAGCTGAACCTGACCCTCCTGGCAATAAACCAGAGTACTCTTGACACCGGTGGACCACTGCAAGGGGTCGAGGGACACGCCTTGAGGGTGACCCGAAGGCGGCGGATTCCCCAGAGAAGGGGGAATCTCTAAGAGGTGGGGGGCTGGACCCGAAGTTTCAAACATCCGGGCATTCCTACGTATCCCATAAGGATGGGAATCAAGACACACGTAGTTCTTGAAGCGCGGCGCAACACAATCGGGCACCAGCGCGGGGAGGGGTGCGGGTCTGACCCTCGCACACAGAAGAAGCGGTATTTGATATTTCTTGTTTGTCCTTAAAGGTGGATGGTTTTTCTTTGTGCAGCGACATGCCTGTGATTAAGAAATCCCCAGCGTCGCCACAATAATCAAGCCATGAAAGGCATTGAAAAATGGTGTGGTTAGTAACCAGCGCCCAACGTGAGTGTCCTCTGAGGAGAACATCACGATGCAGTTCCGTTTCTCGTCGGGCGGCCAAGACGATCACAGTTTACGGTCCTGTGGTAGGACCAGACAACACAGTTTAAGGTCGTGTGGTTCGGACCATGGAGGAATCTGCTTATTGCGATATGGCGGACCCAGCGGAGGTGGGAACATACCCATCCCCGCGGTCACGCACGATTCCAAGAGAAGGATCCTGGTATAGGGGCCTGCGTATGTCCATCACCTGAGGGGCAGAGATACTAGCCTCCAGCTATACTGGGCCTAGAACGCGATTGTTCGGGCGACTCCTTCCTCTTTATGGGGACGAGGGTCCAGCTACACATGGCCCTTAGGGAGGACATCAGCATATATCCTTGGTGCTCAGATCGTGGGAGCCTCGGAGGATACCATTACCCTGGTTGGCCTGCCTAACATGTAAAGGTGTACTGAAGGTCAGTATGAAGAGAGTGTCGAGATTCCACTACAACGCACAAAGGCGGAGTGTGATGAGGACCGCGCAACCAATGTTCGGATCCTGAAAAAGCCGACATGGCGATCAAGGATGTCGCTGACCATATTCGCAACACAACATCCGATCGCGTCAGCCTAGGACGGGGCAAGCAAACGAGCATCAACCGCTCAAGCGCAGGATTCATATCGATTTGCGGCCCAGGACCCGCCGGTAAATCGACCCGGAGCGGTAGGAGAGCACTGAGGCATCGTACCCAAACCGCTAACGAGGATCCCTTTGAGCGAAGGCTCGAACAAGAGGAAGCGCACGGCCCGACAAGAAACACAGGACTTGTCGGGATTGAATCCGACACCACGGGTCATAGACCGAAGTACCCAAAACATGTTAACAGATCACCAGAAAGGGTCGGAGGACTCATCCTGAGAGAAACCAAAAGACAGAAGATCCCCGTGATCAACCAAGAGACGGGGCTGGACCTGAGACACAAGCGTCCAGGCGGTCCTACGTATCCCATAAGGATGAGAATCAAGCCGCACGTAGTTCTTGAGAGGCAGTTTAACGTCATGCAGGACGATGGGGGGTGTGAGGTGGTCCCACACACAGGGGGGGCGTATGACGCGGCCAGTAGGCCAACGTGAATGAGGACATAATCCCCCGCTCATGCCATACGCCTCGCACAAAAAAGAGGGGAACTTGGGCCGCCCAACGCGGGATAGAGACTCCCGGGAGATGGTGCTGGGCCTGAAACATGAATGTTCAGGCGGTCCTACATATCCCATAAGGATGGGAATAAAGCCGCACGTAGTTCTTGAAGTGTAGTTTAACGTCATGCAGGACGAAAAGAGAAAGGGGGGAACAGAAGGAATCCCCAAACGTGGGGGGCGTACAGCGTGGCGAGAAAACCAACGTGAATGAGGGTATAACCCCGCATTTACACCATACGCCGCACACCCGGAGGCAACTGGGCCAAGGGCCCGAGATGGGATGGAAATTCCCGAAGGATGGGGCTGGGCCTGAAACATGAATGTTCAGGCGGTCCTACGTATCCCATAAGGATGGGAATCAAGCCGTACGTAGTTCTTGAAGTGCAGTTTAACGTCATGCGGGACGGATGCTGAACAGTTTAACGTCTTGTAACTCGGACGTGGTGCAGTTTAGCGTCATGCAGGACGAATGCAGTTTAACGTCGTGCGGGACGAACTGCAGTTTAACGTCGTGTGGGACGAAGTACAGTTTAACGTCGTGTTGGACGAAGATGCTTGGCAGTTAAACGTCTTGCCGCGCAGACGAAGTGCACTCAGGCAAAGTACTGCTTGAGGAACCTAGCGTTGGTGGGAGGAGTGACACGCTCACCATCCATAGTTGCTAGGGAGTACGCGCCATTGGGATAGACCTTGTGGACAACAAAAGGTCCCTCCCACTTGGGCTCCAACTTGGGTGGCTTCCTGCCGGGGATCATTGGCGCTCTTAGGGCTAGCACTAGGTCACCTTGCAGGAAGGAGCGTAGGCGAACCTTATTATTGAAAGCTCGAGCCATTCTTCTTTGGTGCCTCTCCAAGTTATGCAAAGCGCGAAGTCTATTCTCATCCAGTGCTTCCAACTCGACTAGACGGGCTTCAGCAGCTCTGTCCGGTGCTTGCTGGTCGTAGACCGTAGTGCGCAAGGACGGTAACTGGATCTCGATGGGTAGGACGACCTCAGCTCCATACACCAGGGAATAAGGGGTCATCTGGGTGGAATTGCGAGTCGTCGTCCGATAATCCCAGAGGGTGTTGGGGAGCTTGTCCGGCCAACTCTTCTTGTTCTGACCAACCATCTTTTGCAGAATGTTAGAGAGGGTTTTGTTAAACGCCTCAATCTGTCCATTCTCCTGCGCATGATAGCGAGATGTATGGTTCGAGCGAATGTTGTACTTGGCATACAACTTCTTCAACTCGGCTGCTCGGAAATTGGCTCCGTTATCCGTGAGGATAGCGTGAGGCACTCCAAATCGATAAATGATGTTGGAGGTCACGAAGTCAGCGATCGAACAAGATTTGACCTCTCTGAGCGGAATCGCCTCTGCCCATTTGGAGAAGAAGTCCGTAGCGGTCAAAATGAACCGGAACTGGCGAGCCGTCGCCGGCGGGTAAGGTCCCACAACGTCCATCCCCCAGACTGCAAAGGGCCAAGAATACCTAGTGGTATAGAGAAGCTCCGGCGACCGATGCACAAAGTTCGCATGAACCTGGCACGCATGGCACCTCCTGGCATACTCGATGCAGTCATGGATCATGGAGGGCCAGAAGTATCCCAACCTCCGAATATGGTGGGACAGCTTTGGCCCAGTCTGATGGGAACCGCATGAACCAGCATGAACCTCTTGCATGACTCGTGGGATCTCAACTCCATGAAGGCAACGGAGGAGAACACCATCAAATCCGCGTCTATAGAGGATCTGCTCCAGGTCGGGACTACTCTGGAGGAAAAACTGCGATGCGCGGCGTCGAACTCGCTCGCGCTCGGCCCGATCCGACGGGAGAATGCCATGTTTGAGGTACTCAACCAAAGGCGTCCTCCAATCAGGGGCTGGTTCGACTACCATATCTGGGGTACTCGGGGCTCCGGGCATAGGGGCAACCGTGGTGAGATTACTTACCGACGGGCCGCGATCTCACTCCGGGATAACGGGAGCGATGAGCCTGCAGTGCATCACACGGACGATCAGGTTATCCTGTTCAGGCTCTGCAAGTGACGCAGCAAGGCTAGCCAAAGCATCTGCTCGACCGTTCTGCGACCAGGGAATATGGACAATTTCTGGCCGAGAAGGGAACTGGGCCATCAGAAGGAGGGTGCACTCCAGCAACAGCACAAGTTCCGGCTTCCTGACAACATAGTCTCCATTGATCTTCTTAACGACTAGCTCAGAGTCCCCTTTCACACACAGATGGGGCACGTCGATCTCGAGAGCTAACTCGAGGCCGGTGATGAGGGCATGGTATTCCGCCTCATTGTTGGTACAGCCCTCTGACAACAGGAAAGAGTATGGCAGCACGTCTTGCTCCGGGGTAATGAAGACGATACCCAAGCCCACTCTGTTGAGCTTAGGATTATCGAGCCTTCTACCGGTGGGGCTCCGGGAGGCACCGTCAAAGTGCATATGCCAGCACGGATCGGCATGATCGACCGAGAGAATGGCCTCATCAGGAAAGCCTAGATCCAGCGGCTGATCCGCGGAGGTCGGGTGAGCAGCCAGAAAGTCTGCCAATGCTTGCCCTTTGATGGACTTCTGAGACAGATACCTGATGTTGAACTGCTGGAGAATCACAGCCCACCGTGCTAGACGGCCAGTCAACATAGGCCGGCTCAGGATATATTTCAACGGGTCTACCCGAGAAACCAACTGTACCTCATGGTGCTGCAAGTAGTGCCGTAATTTCTGCACGGCAAATACGAGCGCCAGGAAGCTCTTCTCGATGGGGGAATACCTGACTTCCGCATCGAGGAGCATGCGACTGAGGTAATAGAGGCTATTCTCTGTTCCCTCGTTGTTCTTCTGGGCGAGAAGGGCACCCAGGGACCGTTCCAGGGCGGTCACATAAAGGACCAGCGGCTTCCCGGATACAGGCGACATCAGAACCAGAGGTTGAAGTAGGTACTGCTTGATTTCCTCGAAAGCGGTCTGACACTCTTTATCCCATACATAGGTGGCACCTTTCTTCGTGAGCCGAGAAAAGGGCTTACACTTGCCGGCCAGATTCGCGATGAATCGGCGTATATAGGCTAAGTGGCCTTGGAACCCTTGCAGTTCCAGGATGTTACCTGGGGGAGGCATCTGGTTAATCGCCCTGATCTTCTCCGGGTCGATCTCAATACCCCGGTATCTTACCACAAATCCAAGGAACTTTCCGGAGGTGACCCCGAAGGAACACTTCAACGGGTTCATCTTCAGGCAGCGAGACCGGAGGAAGCCGAACACTTTCTCAAGATCTTTGAGATGGTCCTGACGCTGGCGTGATTTGACCACCAAGTCGTCGACGTAGAATTCCACCAGTGTGCCGAGGATTGGCTTGAATATGCGGTGCATCTCCCGTTGATAGGTGGAACCTGCATTCTTCAAGCCGAAGGGCATGACCTGGTAACAAAAGATACCTTGGGGGGCCCTGAAGGCAGTGAACTCCTCATCCTCAGGGGCCATCCGGATTTGGTTGTATCCGGAGTATCCATCCATGAAGGAGAGGGCTTGGAACCCTGCCGTGGCGTCAATCAACAGCTCTGTCACCGGAAGGGGAAAATCATCCTTCGGATAGTGGCGGTTGAGATCGCGGAAGTCGATACAGACTCTGATCTGCCCGTTCTTCTTCCTGACCGGCACAATGTTGTCCAGCCATTTGAGGTACTGAACTTCCCTCACGAAGTTGGCTTTGATAAGCTTTTCAACTTCGGCCTCAACCATGGCACCGTGGAATGGGTGCATCTTCCTGGGAGGCTGCTTGAACCCGCGATGGTTCGCCGGGAGACCAAGGCGTTTAACGGCTACCTGAGGATCTAGCCCCGACATCTCGTCATAGCCCCAAGCGAACACATCACGGTGCTGTCTGAGGAAGTCCACGTACTGCTGCCGATCTTCAGAGGTCATGGCGGCACTGACCAATGTGGGTCTTGGATCTGCCTCGGTTCCAAGGTTCACCTGTACTAACTCATCAACCGTGGCAGAGACGCCCTCCTCAAAGGCTGGGGGTTCATCTTCCACGTCCTCTCCACTCGGGGAGGGATCGTCCACGGGAGAGACTGCGTTGGAAACTGCATCGGGGCTACCAGATCCTGCTGGGCTGCTGGTGCTGGCATGGGCGGTCGCGATCATCTCATCAGGAGACTCACAGGCCGTCGAGACCATGGCAACGTCCAACCGTTGAATCGGGAGGACGTAAGCGTCATCCAAGCTTGCCCAGGGATCACTTGCAACAGCGACAGGCTCAACCTCACCTGCCAGGATCTGCTTGTCCTTGCTCTTGTAATAGTCCGCGTCCAGATAACGGGCTTCACATGAGGCAAAAGGAGAGGCATCTCCCTGAAGCACGCCTACTCGACCGTTAAGGGAGTATTTAAGGCATTGGTAGTATGATGAGGGAACCGCCGCGTGAAGGTGGAGCCATGGCCTGCCCATCAATGCGTTGTATGCAGTGTCTTGAGAGACTACCATGATTTCGGTGTTGGCAACCAAGTCACCGAACTGGGTCTTCAAGCGTATCTTGCCGACCGGGGTTTGCTCGGTGCGGTCGTACCCCTGGATCCTGTGGTCGGAGGGGATCAAGTCATCCTCAGACAACCCCAATCTCCGGAGCGTCCGAGTTGGAATCAGGTTAATCCCGGACCCCGTGTCGACAAGACAGCGCCGGACTTCAAGGCCATTGAACTGGCCAATAACATACAGCGGACGAATGTTCCCCTGTATAGGAGGGTCTTCATCCTTACCAGAGAACGAGATAACTGCCTGACATTCGGCGTCCTCAATCGTTTCGGCGTGAAAGGCCTCTGCAGCCGCAACCTCTGTCTCAAACTGGAGGGGGATTTTCAGGGCTTCAGCGAGTGCCTCACGCATCTCAGATGACATGCGCAGAGCCTCAAGGATGGAGAGCCTTGCTGGGATGTCAGCGAAGTGCTTCAGGACATCATACTTTTTGGCCAAGCGCGAGCCCCTGGTTGCAGGAGGTTGCTCTGCGGTTGGAGGCATGACAGGCCTTGCTGATTGGACCGGCGGCCGACTGGTGCTTGGCGCATCCCGCTGTTCATTGTTTGAAGCCCGGGAAGTAGTCACCGTACTGGGGTCAGGAGGCCGGGACAGACTTGCAGCAGGGCGGAGCTGATCGCGACGCGGCTGAGGCGGTTCTGCCTGGTCCCACACCACAAACAGTGGCGGAGGCGAATCCGTCATCCCCGGATGGGGGGGCTGCGCACGCTGAGCTCGGTTTTGAGCCTGCTGCCTAGTCTCAGTGGCGTGCACGTCCTGGCTGGAGGTACCAACTGTTGTGCCCCGGCGACTCCTGTTGTTGCGGTTCCTCCGACGGTGGCGACGACCGGGGACACTAGGGAGGTCCACCTGGTGTTCTTCAACGTCGGGAACCGAAAAGGGATTTACCAGCTCGACGGTATTAACCGAAGCGTACCCAACACTGTCATCGGATGAATCTTCCATCACCGGGCGGACCCGAGGAGGGACCCCCATCTCTGGGGGCATGAAATCGCCGAGAGTGCGGGATAGTGTCGGAATTGGCGGGGCGCGCTCTTCCTTCTTGCGCCGCCGCCGTTTTCTCTTCTCGGAAGAGGCAGGCTGGGATGACGATGCCGAAGCAGCACCCGTAGATTCTGGGGGCTCAGGCTGATTCAAGCGCGCACGGATGATTCCATGGGCGCGAATGATCGTCTTGCGGGCCATCTAGTTTTTATACTTCTGGGATCCACGGTCGGAGACCAGCTGCCATTCGTCCTCATCGCCGCTATCGTCATCTGATCCCACGAACACGCCCTCCACTTGTGCTGGAGCTGGTCCCAACCTGATTACATTGTTGTTAATCTGGTCTTGGAGCCAGTCCTTAAACACGTAGCACCGCCGGATGGTGTGCCCTAGGGCCCGATGGTAATGGCAGTAGCGGGGGTTATCCGTGAGATGTGCCTCCTCTGGCCTCCAACACTCAGGCAGTCGCACAATCCTCTGCTCCAGGGCGCTCCGGAAATAACCGGGGACCTGATCCTCGTGGAATGAGTAAGTCAGGTATCGCGGGCCCATGGGAGCATGGTCTTGACGAGGGGCTAGAGGGGCCTGCCGAGGAGGTGGACCCTGATTATCTCGCCTGGGTTGTGGCGGTACATTACGCAGAGGGGCCGGCCGGTTCTGAGGCTGCCGCTGCTGGGCCGGGAACTGAGCCCGTGGAGGCGGATTCCTGTGAGGCGGTGGAGCTGGCCTTACCGGCAGCAGCTCCAACGGCCTGGGGGCCTCTATCTGGGCAACAGCAGCGGGCTCAGCCCTGCTGGCTCTCCTTGCAGGAATCATAGGAGGCAGCGGGTGTGCCTGACTGGCCTGTTGCAGGGCTTCCTCAAGACGTTGAGATTTGTCTGAGAAGTCCCTGAACCCTCTGGGGTAATTCTGAGTGATCAAGGAAGGGACCAGCTCGGTCTTGACGTTCCCGAAGCACATTGTCAGCAACTGCTCCTGAGTCAATGGCATGTCAAGGGAATACGTGAGACTCTTCCATCGGGCGAGGAAATCCGCGACTCGCTCATCAGGCCTCTGTTTGCACTTGAAGAGGTCTGCGATACTCGTCTTCCGGGTCGTGGAACTGAACTGGTAGAGGAATTGTCTACGAAGGTCCTCCCAGCTAGTTATCGACCCGACAGGGAGCTGGCTGTACCAGACAAATGCTGGCCCTTCTAGTGTCTGGACAAAGCAGCGAAGCTTAGCGGCCTCCTGCTGCGCCGGAGTTCCCAACATAGGCCCGCACCTCGAGTTGAAATGGGCCAAATGCTGTGGCGGATCTCCAGTCCCGTTGAGGGGGGCGAAAGTGGGATTCCCGAATCCCGGAGGTGCCGGCATGTCATCCACCCATGCTGGGTATGGCTTGCCGTCCGGTGGGATCGCCACTTGCCGAGTCTCCAAGGCTTCCAAGCGGGCGATGAGTGCCGCCATCGGATCGTCCGGACATGGGTTCCAGTCCTGGCGAGGATCTCTAACCACGAGCGCATTGCATGGCCCTTCAATCGGGTCGTCGACCGGGTCGTCGAACTCGGCGGCTCGTGGGATGGCGGGCGGAGCCGCCCTTGGGGCAGCAGGAGGAATCCGAGCGGTGTCTCTCAGGTAGTCACGCCTCTCGGGAGGGTGCGGTGAAACATACCGCGCCCTATTTCCATAGGCAATGGCCTCTCCCCTGTCGGCAAACACGGCATAATCACGGTTGCCCGGGAGAGCCTCATCGAGGGGTGGTTGTTCCTGTCCCTGCTGTCCTGGCCTAGGATCACCGTAGTCAGGCCGCTGCTCTGCAGCGCGCTCGGCGAGGAGCTGGTCAACTAGATTCTTATGCTCGGCGAGCTGTTGACGTAGCATAGCCTTCTCGGGATCCTCATCCGCCCTCTGCATGGAGGCAGATGGGTCGGCGGGCTTCATAGCCCCGCCGTGCTCTTTACCTATGCTGACGTTTCAGCTCAACGTCAGTGCTTCAGTGGGTGTGGGGAGACCCAGGAGGTTCCTCTGGTGACGAGTAACTCTCGCCGATGGATCCAACAACGGCTTGTCTTCGGGGGGAGAGCCCCCGTCGAGAAGTTCCAATCCGTTCCCCTCCCCCGACAGGTCAGCCATATTGACCGTTTCCGTCCCTGGGGATGTACCCTCAGGGCCACCCAGCGAATCAGGCTGTCGGCGAATCGCACTGAAACGTAGGGCAGCGTACTTACCCCATCCACGGATATACACGTGGGGAGTGGCTCCCTCGATAACCTTGCGGAGTACTTGAAAACACTCAACGCATCGTTGTTGGAGGGCCTCGTGGTGCCCAAATGACCCGGGGTGCCGAACCGTGGGGAGCGTGGCCAGGTCAATTTGACGGCACTGCTCACCAATATCCTCCAGGTGTGCTTGACTCCCAGGATATGGCATTTGTAGGCGGTGAAGACGGGAGTGAGTCTCCTAGAGAGTTCGGCGGAAGCATTCAAACTCATCCGGGGTGAGTGATTCGGGTGCATCAAAGTCCGGTCCTGCGACTGGCCAAAACTTCTCAGGGAAGTGGCCCTCTGCAAGGACGGTCCAGAAGCTCCACGAATCAAACTCGGGACCCAGGTCTCCTTGGTCCTCTTCAATGACTGGGAATGGACGGGGAACCGGCAGTGGTGCCGAGGCGGGCCGCCGGGCCGCCAGGCTGGCCGGCGGTGAATACGGCGAGCAGGCCGATTGGCCTCCATATCCCGGGCCGCCCTCTGAGGGTGGTGGTGCCCCAGCTACCACATCACGATAGGACGGGCCGGCGAGTGAACATCCTTCCGTAGCGTCGGTGCTCGCCGAGGGTGCACTAGATCGTGGTTCGACCGTCGGTCCCCAGAAAAAGTCTCCGGCTTCTCCGATCGAGGCAGAAGGTGCTTCCGGAGGGGCCGGTACCAACTGCAAGCTTGATCCTTGGGGGTCTACCAGACCCTCACTACTCCGGATATACCTTCGGAGAGAAGCGGGGATCGTATCGATCTCACTCTCGGGAAGTACGAGGCTGACGTGCCGCATTCCTACCCCTGCCCCTAGCTGGCGGGATCGGGGGGAGGGCTCTGTCGCCGAATCATACTCCGCCTCTGTATCAGAGAAACGAACCGGTCGGATCTCTGTCCGGAATTCCGTAACATTCTTCCCTCGGCGTCGACGCCTCGCCTTCCTGCCCCTGGGTGGTTCTTCGTGGCATGGCTGATCTCTATCCTGGCGTCCTCCGGCCGCACTGGTGCTGGGGCCAAGAGGACTGGAAACCAATGTGCGAGGAGCACCGGGATAGATATCAAAGGGGACGCGGGGAGAGATGATTTCGGGCAGGCCTCCGGGCCGAGATCGAAAGGTGGGGTGACCCATGCCTCTTGGATCGGCCACGCGGAGTAGACCCTGTTGGTGAATAGCGCTACCGCGAGGTGGTCCGCGGTGGCTATTGCCTGTACCAGCAACCGGGAGAGTCAACCCAACCTGCCTTTGGGGCGGTCAGGGCCTTGATCCAGGTCGGGCATAGAAGTGCCCCTGCTCAGGATGCGCAGGGGCCTGGTGACTGGAGCCAGCAGTGGCTTGAGCCAATGCGGCCGCGGTTGCTAGGGCCCCGAGGTGGGCATCCTCTTCCGCTCGTGCCCGATGTTGGCGTCGGGACAAACGAGTCGGGATGAGCGGCGCAGGCAGGTGGAGAGTCCGTTCTTCGACTTGAGGGGCCTGGCGGCGGTGTCTCTGTGGCCTGACAGGAGCCCTTATCGCGGATCCCTGGAGCGAATCTCGGATAGGGTGGTCCCGGACATCTTCCACCTCATCCGCATAGGGGAAGGAGTTGTCAGAGCGCTCCGGGGATAAGCTCCCGAAGCGGTTGGACGTCGAGGTAGGAAGCGGTGCCTCCCTGCATGGCCCTCGGGGGCGGCGTTGGTGGCGAGGTGCAACTTCCTTGAGGTCTAGGCGAGCCATGTCCCTGGTGGGGATGACTCCCTCTTCCTCATATCTCCGCACCAAGTTGTTGATCACCCTTCTCTGGATGACCTCCGAGGGGGAGAGAGGGCGTGGTTGCCCCGTAGCTGCGGCTGCTGGGACGGCTGTGGAACGGGCGGGACCGCGCGGAGTAGCCGCGTCGGTGTTTCCCCTACCCCTGCGCCAGTGGGCGGGTGGCGATCGGGCACTGGATTGGGTGACTTGATTTCTAAAAGCAGGGAGAAAAACCCATTAACACTGACAAGAAAAGGAATCGACAACCAACCATTAGTGCCGCGACGCCTTCCGTGGGGGGAACCCAGGCCATCGACGTCGTGAGACAGAGTGCCCGATTTCCCTTCCCCAGCCCCTGGCGGGTTCCGTGCCCCAGTGTTGAGTGCTTGGTCGAGCAGCATGCTGGTCTTCCAACACCTCTGAAAGCCATCGGCCTTCGTATTGAGGAGAAGAGATTCACGTTGGGTTCACCATTTTTCTGTTTCGGTGCGGATGTGCGTCGGGTTTCTGTTCCGACGCTGTTCCTCCAGGACGCGTTCGCGCGTGCACCCGTCGACCCGAGGGGATGGGCGCACGCGGCTTGTGGCCCCGCAGTCCCGCTTTCCAAGGGCGGGCAGCATCCGTCCCTTATTCAGGGGAGTCTGCTCCTTGATCGAAACCGGGATGATGGGATGTCGGCTCCGCCTTCCGTGGACGTCTCCTCGGAACTCGTCGCCTAATCCGGGTCTCCCTCATAGATTTAAGAATGTTCGTGAATCTCGTTCCCGGTGCCATATATTCATCGAAACCGGTTAATTACGCTGCTTCAACCCGGACGCTCCAAGGGGTCTGGTCGGGGCAGCAACCTGCGGTGAGGAGACCGGGTGGCTCTGGGTGTCGGGGGCGTGTTTTAACACTACGGCTCTGCATGTCTGCCTTCCGTCCCTAATAGGGCTTCTCGAAGGCATGATGACCTGAGGAATCCTACGCTGGGTGCGGGGAACTGTGTCACCTGAGGTTTTCCTCAGCTTCCCATGTTTAACACGGGGTATGCCGCGAGTTTAACGTCCAGCGGGGACGGCATCGGACTGATCAACATGAGAAGTGGATCAGATGACAGAACCCCTTGCGGGGAACCTCCGACGCTGGGGCCAGCACATGGGCGGCTTCCCGAGTGGAGTGGAATGAAGTGGCATGACCCCACCGGGATGTGGCGGCCCGGGTAAGGATCAGGATGGACGATGGAGTAAAGAGCTTGGACCCCGTAGGGGCTTCCTACGTACCGCGCGTTAGCGCGGATCAAAGTCAGCGTAGTTCAGATATACAGTTTAACGTCATGCTGGACGTCGGAAAGCCGACTCACGAAGAGGTCGAGGCTGCCGGGCGGAGGATTGAACCGAACCACCTTGCAAAGAGGGGGATGGAACGGCCGGGTGGATCACAGTTTCACGTCATGCTGGACGTTGGCAGGAGAAAAAGGCAGTGGGGAAGCACAATGGAGATACACACGTGCAGTCTCCCACAGGGGCGGATTCATAGGTGAATCGACGCGAGTGTGAACCCCGGAGGGGTCCACTGATGGACAAACCGACATGAATACGACCGGGACGACCAGGTGGTGGGCTTGAACCTCGGAGAGGCTTCCTACGTACCCTGTTTAGGAGACAGGGATCAAAGTCCACGTAGTTCGTTCGGTTTGTAGCACTCTACCCCTGTGGGCGAAGGCCACTCCAATCCCGACATCCCTGCAGAGACGAGCGGGTGGGGGCCACATCCAAACCGGGAGGACCCTGCGTGCGAGACACGGGATCAGGTGATGCAGACGGTTTAACGTCCTGCCGGACGAAGTACAGTTTAACGTCATGTGTTGAGGACGAAGCAGACGGTTTAACGTCTTGCCGGACGAAGTACAGTTTAACGTCGTGTGTTGAGGACGAAGATGCTTGGCAGTTTAACGTCTTGTCGCGCGGACGATATGCTAGGCAGTTTAACGTCGTGCAGCTTGGACGTGGTACAGTTTAACGTCATGTTGGATGAAACACTTGGCAGTTTAACGTCTTGCAGCGCGGACGCGGTACAGTTTAACGTCATGTTGGACGAAACACATGGCAGTTTAACGTCTTGCAGCGCGGACGTGGTACAGTTTAACGTCATGTTGGATGAAACACTTGGCAGTTTAACGTCTTGCAGCGCGGACGTAGTACAGTTTAACGTCATGTTGGACAAAGGTTCTTGGCAGTTTAACGTCATGCAGCGCGGACGTGGTACAGTTTAACGTCATGTTGGACGAAGATGCTTGGCGGTTTAACGTCTTGCCGCGCGGACGATAATGGTGCCGCCGATGGGTCCGTGTCACTTCGCGCGAGCCTGGAGGGCCGCACGGGAAGACAACGCACGGTGCGGGCACCCGGGATGAAGATGATCGGGCGCCACGCAGGCGGGTACCCTCAGGGGGTCAAAGGGGGCGACCTCGGCGGGTTGCACGCAAAAGAGAAGCATGGCGCGCAATACCGCGGGTCGGCGCGCAAATGGGTGGGTTGGCGTGCAATTGGGCCAGCGCTTTGCGCGCGGAAGATGGAGATTGCGCGCACCGGGCTTCGGATAGCGCGCGGGGGCAACGACTCATTCTCTAACGAATGGCCACTTTGAAAGGGGGGGGGGTGCGCGCAATCGGGCCGGATTGCGCGCACCCGGGGGCAATTGCGCGCAAGAGGCTTCTTTTGCGCGCGAAGGCCTTTGGGTGAAGAATTATTCAAAGGAAAGGAGCCAAAGGGATTACGCGCGAAGGAGAACCCCGAGGCTTTCTTGCGCGAAAGAAAGGAGGTTACCTGAAGATCGGCATTGCGCGCGGAAGGGGTTGGATTGCGCGCACGAGAGAACTTTCGAATTCCGGCAACCTTCAAAACGTCGGGGGTCGCCTTATATTTATAGGCAACCCCGGGCGCGGAATCCGGTTCGCGGGCGCGGAATTCCCTTCTCGGGCGCGGAATCGGGCCCGGCGCGCAAGGGAGTCGCGCAGGCCACGGGCGCGCAAAATTGCGCGCAGGCCCAGTGCATTGCGCGCATCCCGGGAGGTTCGCGCGCGACACTCCAACTTTGCGCGTGGGTCTCCAAAATTCTGCGCAAGGCTTTTGGGCCCTCCGAAACAGGCTTCCGACTCCAAATATGACCTCTCTTCCCGCATCTGGAGCTTCGTTTGGGAACAACGGACTTTTCCGGCGTCTACAGTTATACCCACTGTTACTATAAAACCATGGGTATAGATCTATACTGACACCTTGGTAGCCCACAGTTTATTTAACCATGGGTATAGCCTATACCTAAAGTTTTAGGGGCTATTCCCACAGTTCCAAATTAAGGGTATCTGTGATTTTTCCATTAGTGAGGTTAAAGAATATGATATCCAATATACATGAGATAAGAAAACATTATATCTTTACCGATATGATAATTATTAAAATCAAAATATGGAATTCTGTTACTTTTCACACATTTTAGATTCTCCATCAGAACTTCTCTTCAAAAATTCAATAAAGAATTTGAAAAGGGAACCTTAATATCTGATACAAATTTCAAGTGCCTAGTTAGGAAAATTGTATCACTGATATGGGGAGGGGTGAATTAGTGATAACTTTTTCTATTATATTTCCTTTCTTATGAAATAACCTTCTCCTCATGTTAAAGACAACCTTACCTACTAAAAACAATTCAAATACACATCCATAGGAACACAATAATTTATAAGGTTCAATATTGAATGAGAATAGATATGTCCTTAGTATAGTTTGGAAATGATCAAATACTATAAAATCCATTAGAAAACAATCCTTTTATATTGAATATAATGAGTAGGATATTCACTTTCACTTGTGTAACATAATGTAAACAATTCATTAGTATGTGTTCCCATTTTAGAACAAATGAAGTAACACAATTTTTTGTAACAAAACATGTTTTTATACTTCATTTTAAACTTTAAAAAATACAATCATTCAAAAAAATTATTTACTTTCTTACCCAGAAGTTGGTAAGAACTTCCTATACATTGTAATAAATATCAAAATGATTTTTTAGCCTGATTTTCCTAGTCCGATTTTATCAGTCTAAATGCTCAATAAAGGAAATATAACTTTGTCATAATACAATTGAAACAATTCTGAACACCTTTTTCCTCATCCAAGAAAACCCAATGCAATATTGCTGTTCTAATTATCCAACCTGATATGATGACCATCTGAATGTGATGAAAAGATTAATATGATAATAAGACAAATACAATGATCATATAAATACATCGAAATATTATCTCTTCATCTTTCTATTATGTTCGACATGAATTCTTCAATTAATAAAATTTAGAAAATTATTCTCTGAAGAAATTCAAAGATTCTCTTTCTTCCTTTCAGAAATAGTACATCCATCAGAAATTAAAAAGTATTTTCTCCTTTTATAGGTGACCGAATATGGTTTGGGAAGGATTTTGAAATTGTTTCCCGCTAAACCAAAATTTTCATAGTTGTATGTTTTCTTGAATTTTGGATATACTTATGAATTCATCAATTCTTGCCAACTCTTCTATATCTATCTTGAATCGTATAAAATCTTCAGACCTGCTTCCGAATTTCTTCACAAACAATAGTTCAATTGCAATTTAACATTCTTATTTGTTTAGTCCAATTTATTTATTATGTTTCTCCACACTAATTTCATATATGATGAAATAGATAGCTTCAATCTTATTTATAATCCTTAGTCTAATTTTGTTTTTCTATTCCAATCACTCGAAAATATTTCTTTATTTTGTTTCATTACGCCAAATGATGAGAACAAAACATCTTCTTCAAATTTCATTCTCCCCCTTTCTAGTACTTTTGTATCTCTGCCAAACTCTTAATACAATAATGTATTATTCCAATTCTGATTCTCATTATGATCTGCCTCATTACGATGCCAAAAAATGTAACACAATTGATTTTTCTTCATATCTTCTATTAACCAAGTTAAAAAAAGTAATTCAACAACTTCAACTTCTATTTTTCCTCAGACATAAGAATTGGTATCAACTCTGATACGATGGATCTTGGTCTAACTGATGAAATACATAGACAAAAAAAATATTTCTTCTTTACCTTATGAATATTAATTTAATGAATTCTTGCACAAATAGTTATACTTTTAATAAATACGATGACATACTAAATCCAATGGACCAGCTTCCCCCACTTCGTTATTGTATGAATAAAATTTTCATCAAATTCATTCTTCAAGGATTTCAATATTTTGGATTTTGGTCTAACTAAAAACCAACAAATTCATTATAATCATCTTCCCAAGACTCATTTTGATTATCCTTCTTAGCCTTTAAAAAAATATACATCCAAAAATATCATTACGATTATCTTAAGACTAGAAATATCTAGCTTCACAAAATTTATTATTCTTCAAAATTTCAGTAAGTATCATGACTTCCTTTATGACTTTAAATAAATTGATGATTGTCTTTAGCATTATATGAAGTAAAAAAGAATGTATTATAACTTACCACTCCCCTAGAAACATCTTCCTTTCCCACTCATTCTGAATATGAATTTCATAATTACGATCATTTTGAATATTATTTTCAACTAACTTTCTTCGCCTTTATTTTACCAATATTTTATGAAATGTTTTATGACCTACTTATGATTTATGATAACTCAAAGATCATTAATTCATCATCACATTTTATTATAGCCATACAAATTCTGATTCTTCCCTATTATGATCAAAACATTCATTATAGATTCTGTGTGAATTTGATACGCCTTTTCTTTGAACCATATTTTCCTCAATACAATAGACTTTATTAAACATTGTCTGTCTAATTTCGTGAATACGATGGTCAGTCTAAAGTTTCCCGAAAACAAAGTGTGGTGATTTATTTTATTCTTAAAATTATTTGAAAAAAAAATAAAATTCCTAAATACAATAGTCATTTTTATCATCTTGGTCGTAAAAAATCTTTTACTCCTAATGTTGAGTATGAATATTTAATTCCTAAAGTCATATAATCAACTTATAATTATCCATGATGTATATAAAAAGTTAAAAAAATACATTCTTCCACTCTTTACTAAAATGAAAATGGTTATCACATGATAATATAATACCCAAATAAACCTTTATATGTATATGTAAAACAATAATCTCTAATACATAAATAATCACACCAAAGGTTTAACATGGATTATTCTATAAATTTATATATCATAAAACTCTAAAAAACATGTCTTCCCAAAAAAACATGAATAAATATAGAATCATATAAAGTAATGAATTTAAAAAAATAAAAAGAATCGACATTAGATACCATCCTAGAGAGGTTATCCATAGCTTGATCATAAATATCTCCAAAAATATTAACTTGTAACAAAATCACTTTTCAACCATATAGTTTAACCTAATATCCAATAAGACATTATTACCTTAATGAAGTATCCTACCTAAAACCTAATAATTGGTTTTAATCACCTTAAGTTATAATCACTTATAACCTCAAAATGTTAAATTGATATATTGAATATACAATAATCCTAAAACATATAAACACATGATAATATCTATAAGTATTAAGTTAACCTCAAATGAAATCATCGTAATCTACAAATTTATCAATACCCTACTATAATACTAACTTTAACAACCCAAACCCAAACTCCCAAATCTTATGTTAAAATCATAATCTTTATATTTTTGTCTTTTATATCAATAAAAATTACCCATTTTTTTCAATAAAAACATATAGTATTAAAAAAATATTAAATAACTTATACGCACAAAAAACTTTTAGGTTTAATGTTTTAGATATTTAGTTAATAATTTCACAAAATAATACCCAATTATTTAATTGATATTTATTCCCACTATACCTAGATTTTAATCCACATTATTTCTTTATCACCACCGAAATGAAATATTTTTAGATATATATTACTTAACATATTTCTTTTAACCTATGGAAAATTAACAAAAGAAGGCGGAGATCAGATGCTCAGTAAGGGTAAACATAAACATTAACAATTGAATATCTTCAATGAGAAATAGATAAGAATAAGGGTATGAGAACATACTAAAATATAATAAGAATTACATAAGATAATTCATACCCATAAAAATATATATCATATAATATGTGACATGGTATAATGATTTATCAATGGAAAGAGTCATAAGAATCAATATTCATTAGATATGTGCTATCAATGTTGATTAAAGGAACCATTAAAAACTTATAGAAAACACAGAGAAAATATATTTTTATCTCCAAAAACAATCTTTATCACCCATTCTCACTCATGTTAGAAATAACTGGATCCTAGTTAAATCAGTTGGAGAAACCCCCTTGATAAACCATTTTCTTCTTTTCTTTAAAGACAAGGAACATTACTTAATCTAGTGAAGAAATATATCTAGCACACCCATCATATAAGCTCTATTAGGATCACCCATCTTCATGATATAGATTAGGTTCACCCATCATAACAAATAATTTCTCAGTATGGAAGAAAAATATAACACATGGAAGCTTACATTTTTATCACTAATCTTTTAATCACATCTTTCCTTTCTTTATAAATTAAATTACACATAGAAAACAATCAAGTTTCATAGAAATCATAAAAAATCCATAGAAAAGAAATGGATGGTATCATTGGAACAAATCCCCATTAGATTATAGGAAAATAATAAAATTTCTTTCAAAATATGAAAAATTCCTTTAAAATAATATTTAATAAATTTATTTAATAATAAGGGAAAATATATTTTTATTTTGATTATATTTTATAAGAATTATCAGAATATTGTGAAAATGAATTTATTTGAAAATAAACCATGGACCATATAAAAGAAACCTCAAGGAAAATAATCCTTATTATGGAGGTAAAATTTATTCATTTAGTAAATGTTAAAATCAATTTTCCATTCACACATTTTATAAAGTTTCATAAATAATCTGACTGAAAACATTTTAAAGATTAATATTTAATCATTTTATAAAAATCAAATTATAGTTTAAAGTTACATAAAACAATCATTATAACATCAAAAATATCATTACATTAAACATTTTTAAGGATATGGATATAGAATAGAAACATTTCTCTACCAAAATGATAAATAACATTAATTTTCTTAAAAATATTATTTTGATATTTTTGAATAATGAAGTGAGAAAAATTAATGTAAATAATGTAAACCATATAAATAACTAGGGGATAATAATATATATATTCTTCATGAAATTAATATCATATAAATTCCCTAAAATGAACCTTGAACATAAACAATCCTGAAAAGAAATGAGATTGTAACAAAAATACTTTACCCTTTTGGTAAATTTAAAATAAAAAGTCCTTGAAAGAAAGAATATTATATGGATATGTAAATACCATGAATTACATGAATTAACATGTCAATTTTTTTAATAATTTTTTAATTAAACCATATAAAGAAAACATGGTTCATGACATGAAACATTTCTGAATAAAATGAGATTGAGATAAAGAAATCCCTGGAAAATATCATAACACATAAAGTGATAATTAATCCATGAAGTGATTATGTAACCATATTTAAATCAAAAATTATAAAGTGTAAATAAATTATAATAAAATTTATAGATAAATTCACATATAATCATGGAATAATGAAATCAATGATGAAGTGTTAAAACCTGATAAAGTAAATCGAGTTAAGTAACCCCTAACCTTGAGTCAAGACCTACTGTGCATGTCATTTAAAACCATTAAAATAAACCTATATTAGTTTTATAAATTAATAATAATTTTTTATTCATTTTATTAATATTTTTCCTTTTATTTCATCCATTACCAGGTTTTTTAGTTACTTAATTGGTTATGTTTATGACAGATGTTTTGGGTACGTTCAGTTAATAATCCCAACATAGCTTCAGTAGGTTGATTATGGTAAAAGAGTTAATATTTAACTCATCTCTAGAAAAATAATCTCAAAAGAATTATAATTTATATATATTAAATAAAATTTTCTATCTATACATGAAAAGATAAAATGAAAAACAAAATACAGCGTATCATGGAGGCACTAGTCCACTTGTACACCTGAGCAATGTTTCCACTTTTCTACTGGGAGGAAAAGAAATAAATTAGATAATATTTTTCATTTATAAAATATTAATAATTTAATAATTTAAATATTTATTAATTAGTTACATACTTATGACCATCCATATGTGGTGGTAATGTAAGATGTATCAGATCGCTTTATGGAGGTGGTAATCCAAATATACGCACAAACAACACTATCATTATTCAATGAATGGAATGTTAAGGAAATTGATGAAATATTATCTTTAAATTGTTATAATTTTTTCATAAATAACACACATAGATATATATATATATAAAATCAACCATTATAACCAGATGTAGGAGGAAGTGATGGATAATAAAACACATCACATCGTGGCGGTGGTAGTTCTCATGTACGTACAAATGATGTTTTCATTTTCCATTAGATGTAAAATTATATGAATAAGGATTGTACCTTAAAAATAATCACATTTAATTTAATTTTAGATAATTATGTTACTATATTGTAATTTTTAAGAATATTTGATGGAAGTAGAAGTAGAAATGAACTTGAATTATGTCGGTTAGAGATTATACCTTCTCCTCATATAACCTCTTTATCTTACACCATAATCCATCTAAGTTTGGTATTTTAGTGATCAAATGAACTCTAGGACATGGGGAGGTATTTTTAGGAGATAATTGTTTAGTTGTTGTCCAAAATAGAGAGCATAATAGGTGTCAGGAAGGGATGATATGAAGTTTAATTTTTTAAGTGAAGGGAGATACATCTTTGGGATTACTTATTGCCCCAAATTAATATAAATTAATTATCATGTAAAAGATGAAACATATGGATATATTTATAATATATGAAGATATTGAGTCTAATTCCTCTCATTAAATAAAATTTGAATACGTTAAGGAAAGTTTTTCACCATTATGTCTTAGTTTTAAACCCCCATTAACACTTTGGACAATTACCATGATATTAATGTTTTTTACTCTATGGGAGTCAAGAAAGCTAATATAAAGGGGAAAGTGACACATACATTTACAATGGTTGATATTATTGACCATATACCAATAATATTTCCAAATTTAATAATTTTATGAATTTTAAATCATTAAATAAAATATTATATAACATAATATATCATTACATCCATTTTAGGACTATTCATATAGTTTGACTTCAATGAAATCAAGATAGAATTGGAATTATAATTTAAAATTTTAAAATATAAAAAATATGTTTTATTTATCTATAAAATTCATTTAAAACAAACATTAATCAAAATTTTATTGATTTTAATTTTTTTTAAATCATTTAATTTATTAGTCTATTACTTGAACAAACATTGTGTTGGTGATGTGTAAGCATTTAATGTAATTATTCTATAAATTAAAAATAAAAATAAATTAAAATGATAAAAAAATTCATTTTTCATTAATATAACCATTTATAATCAAACATGACTTATTTTTTTCCTATGAAAGAAATTATATATATTAAAAAAATAAATTAACATTTTGTATTAATTTTTTACTTAAAATTATATTAATGACATTATTAAAAGGAAAGCATGAATAAAATAAAATTTTTATAATTTTGGATGAACATTTTAAAAAATAACCCATTAAATGAAATAAAGTCATGTTTTTTTGGTGATTTTAATGTCTTATACCATAATTTTAATATTATTTTAGCTATTTTACCCTTACCATGGAGAAAAACATTTTTACTAAAGTCTCTATTCATAATAACCAAAACTAAAAGATAAATATTTTAAAAAAATTAACCAAATTATTCAAAATATGGAATCTATTTTATCAACTTAAATTATTTTAAGTGATAGAAATTACTATTAAAATAACCCCACAAAACACGACCAAAAACTATTTTCCATAAAAATACATTTTAAAGTATATAAAATTTTTATGCCAAAATTAGACATAATTTCAATTAAAAATAAATTAATTTTAATATTTAATCAAAATATACTAATTAAATTTTAAAACCAATTTAAAAAATGAGACATTTTAAATACTTGAATGGAAAAGAAAATTTTCTATAAAATCAGTATTATTTTTACTATTCACTAAAAAATTAATCTTTTTAGAAAAATCCCAAAATTTAATTCTAATATAATTTTGATATGATGATTTCAAAAATGATATCATTTTTATTAATTTTTTTTAAAAGTTTCTGAAATTAATTTTAATATTCATTCCCTATTAGAAAAACCATTTTTAATGAAAATATATTTTTGAAGCATAAAATGACTTTACAAAAAATATATTGCTTATTTACTAAGAATTAATCAATAAATTTGTATATCATATGATATATATATATATATAATCGTATTTCATAATTTTCTTACTCCTATTCATACCTACCAAATCCATAGTTAGGTTATAATAGATATATTTCTTTACTTAAAAAGGAAATCTCCGAGAGTGGCCTTTTCAAACCCTCCACACCCAAAACCCCCTACCAATAAGGAGTTTATCCGAAGAAGACCAAATTGGGAAGTATCCATTTCTTATTGAGATGGAAGAGCATCCCTTGGGGTAAAAGTTTGATCAATAATGGTTTGACACAACAATCCATTAGCTAGGTGGTCTGTGCCCTTCTACCCACCCGATGAGACACTGGGTGACTCGTCAAGGTGAGTAGAGAATGGGAGACAGAAAGTACTCAAAAATAGGGCTCCTAAGAATCAAAATTCATACGTCACCAAACGTCATGGCTATGTTCCTCGACCTTGAACCACTGCACGAACGCCGAAGTGGAACATTTATATTTAAATAATATAATTTCATAGTTCATTTAAGATTGGTGTTTCATATAGTATACACTCTAGAACATAGTATTATTTTAAAATATCTAGGTATTATATTTTTTGTGTATGGATAATGGTTGTGGTTGGTGGCCATTAGTTCAATATCGATTAATGGTATGATCTGGTTTCACAAGAGTTTTTAGGTGTCCATATGGGATGGTCTCCTTATTTTGAGTGGAAAGAAAGTGAGTAATTCTAATGATAGGAGAGTAGTGGGGTGTAGAATAAGTTATTGATAACTTAAGTACTAATGATCGATCGGTTTGGGACCAATCATCTAACTTTTTGAAGCATATTTTTGGTTATAAAGCACGACCCAATGGGAGTTTTATGGCCTTAAAAGTAATTAAGAGATAAGTTTGGAAAAAAATATGGTTGGAAAATAGATTAGGTGATACTTATTGTAGTGGGTCACATCATGAACCATGTTTTTAATCTAGGAAGTGGAATTGATAGTATATTATTAATAAGGTTATTATGGGGTATGGTGGAAGTTTTAGCTTCTAGTTTCATCTTAGAAACCAAAACCATACCTTAGGGTGAGATGAGACTATTGTTTTTTGCCCTGAGTTGTAGAAACAATGTGATACATGGTGATATTAAAGTGTTGTAAGAGGTGTAATACTATAAGATTATGTTGAGATTCATTTTGTGTTTTGGGTTACATTGTTTGAGGAACATTGGGGTTTTGGAAGTGTCCTTGGATGATGGGGTTTGGGTGATCTGGTTGATATTTGATATCAATGGTGATGATTTGTGTTTCTAGAACATTAATTGTGTTTGTATATGTCTTAAATGGGTAACTCCTTCAAAAACCAACCTAGGAGAAAAATAATGAGAATCTCCAAATTTTTTTATAGTGTATTTTTCTAGAGGGGTGGTAGTGTTTGGTGCGGTTTCTATAAGACTTGTGTCAGGTTTGTAAATAAGTGTAGGGGAAAATATGTTTTTTTGATATTTTCTACTGATAAAATGTGATTGATAAGTTTTGTGATGTTATTTTATAAATGAAAATTGAGTCATACGAAGTAGATCATAATCATTGAAGATGTATTAAATGAAATGTCTCAGCTGGGGTATGCTCAAAAGATGAAAAGTCTTGTTAGAATACCCATGTAAGGATCATAGTTTAGAAGTGTATGTACTTGGAATGTGAGGGATAGCGGTGGGGAACTGTTATGGTGTTCAGGTAGTCTTATAGATAGGATTTATTGTGCGTTCATAGTGGTCTGTGTGTTTGTTTAGTGATAAAATACAGGGATAAACTAAAATAAGTAAGGGGTTTTGAGGTTTTGGTGTTGTAAGACTTGAAATTAATGACTTCGATTTAGATTTCCTAGTCTAGTGGGTTTTTCTTAGAATGGAATATTGAAAGTGTGATGGTATGATATTAAAGGGGTGAAGATCAGCCTTTACTTGTGTGATATTAATGTTTTCTAGGAGTTTGGTGCTCAAGTTGGTTAAAACCTGAAAGGATGAATTGTCAGTTATAGATAAATACCATTTTTAATAGTATAACAATGATGGTTGAGGTGATCAGTGAGTCTGGTACTCAGTGGGTGGAGGATTAGTTTTACAGCCTACTCAAATACCACCATTAAGTAAGTTGGTGAGGCATGACTGATAAGTTCGGATGATATGGGTATGATCGATGTGTGAGGAGAGACCCCTGTGAGGTGTGAGAGATAATATATTCACATGGAAAGATAAATTTAGACATCAAGTGATGGAAAACATGGTGAGGATTGGTTAATTTTGGAATCTATAGAGGGTTGTGAGCTGATACGATAAATTAGAAATTTTAAAGAATTCACTGTTGTGGTGCATGAAAAGATAGAAAAATTTTATTGGGTTTTTATTGGATTATGTAAGTCTCTAGAAGGATAGAGTATTGGAGTCATGTCTTGGTTAGTGGATGGTTTCCCTGAGTTTTTTCATTAGGTATAGTGATGTGAGTTTATTTAAGAGCTATTGGAAGTTGTTTTGACTGTTGGAAATGTAATGAAAGATCTATATGTTTTTTCTTGATTTTCAGTAGTGGAAGAGTTTTGTAGTGAAAATCGGTAGTTGTTTGTAGGTTAACATATCCCATAGATAAAGGTGGTTGGTTTTGTGTGTGTAAATTAGCCCTCAAGTTTTATCAGTATATTTTAGGTACCCATGTGAGTGTATTAGTCGAAAGAAATAATCAATGAACTGGTGATGCTGACATGTGGAGTGAGGTTTGGGTCATTAGGTGATATTGTTAATAGAAGATAGTGTGGTTCATGAAATGATTTTGGGACAATTCATTTGGAACACCATAAAAAACTTTCATGGTACATCAACACTTGGGAAAGTAAGAAATGATTTTAAAATAGTTCATTTTCATGATCAGGACATGATGTATGAGTTTTGGTAGAATATATAGTGATTTATCAATTATTGGTCAATGTTTAGTGCTGGAAACCTATGAAAAAATTAAGTTTATTTAAAATTAGTTTCCTATAACTCAGAGTGGGAAATGTTCTTATAAGAACTGAAGAACATGACCATTAGTGTTCACCATGGGAAATAAGGTTTTCTTATGGGTATACCCTCATTCGGGGATCCAATGTTTTTAGAGGTATGGGAAATTAGTACCATGGTTTTTGGAACTATTCAATATAGTGGAAGGAATAAAGATAGTGGATTAACAATTGGATTTTCCTCAAATATATATAGGTATGCATGGTGTGTTCCATTTTTTCTACTTAGAATATACTAGTTGGATTCTTCACTAGTAACTGAAAATGAAGATGTCGATTTTGAGGTGGATGCTTCATTTTAGGAGAATCCAACACGCGTTATTGAACCAACTAGTAAAGGGATACAAAATTAGTTATATCCTCTCACTTGTGAGTTTGGTGGCATGAATGTGTCTGGAAGGTAACTAAATATATGATTCATATTTTTGGGATATGTGGCCTTAGTTATTCAAATAGGATCTTTGGTGACCATTCTCGAGGGAAAAAAGTTCTTATAGGCGATATTGTGATGGAATCAAACCTTCTAGGTACGCTATATTTATTTTGAACCTTTATTAAAAATATTTTTATGTTATTTTTTTGGGTGATGTATTGGGTAGATTCTAAGTGGTTTTAGTGGGTTTTACAATCTTTTATGCGGTAGCAAAATTTAAACAATGTTAAGGGAATCTATACAGTTTTCCCCAAGTAATCGTGTGTCCTATTGGAGAGGAGTAGTGGGTGGAACATGTTTAGTTCATGTTTAGAGTTAACCGTGTGACATTAAATAAGTAACCATGTAACTTATAACTAAAAAAATTATTGTTGGAGAAAATTTTAACATATTCCATGGCCAAACCTTGTCTATTCTCTTAGAGATAGAAAGCCTTGTACAATTAGTGCAAACTTTAGTAAACCATGTGTCCAAACCACGTACACATGATCAATTAATCTAAAAATTATTATTTTTAACCACATATTCTTATAAACCACTCATTATTCCTCATATACATAGGGAATCCATAGATGTTCATGTAAAATTCATTCCCTCTATATATAAATTCCATTGGATCTAAATATTTTGATCCTAGGGATTTTCAGTTAATTAATATTTTTCTATTATTCTTTTTTTTGTAGATATTCTCTCTTATCTTTATTAATGATTCTAGATCTAGATAATCTTGACTAGATCTATGAATTTTGAGAGGATCTAATGGTATTCCTTCTATATTATTGGGGAAATAATGATGGAAATCATTTTTTATCTTGAAAATACATGGATTCTTTAGACCCATTCAATATATTGTATCTATTTGGGTTTGTTAACAATAATCCTATCCCGTGATACGTTCTTATTCTTGTATATTCACTCTTGAATCCTCATGTGGTTTTTGGGATGGTTCTAGGGATCACTGGTGTGTGATATTTATTTGTGTGGGGTAACATGACATTGAGATTTGATATGACTAAGTTTGGAAGTTACTAAACATGTTATAAAAATTATATTTAATTTTATGATATGACATGATTGTGTACGTGTGTTTCTAATGACAACTCTCTCGTTATGATGTTATTGTGTGTGTGTGGCCCATGATACCATTCTTGATATGGCATAATATCATGCGTGTGTGTGTGACCCAGGTGACCAATTTTGATAAGATATGATTTCAGATGCCTGTCTGAACCATGAAACCTCTTATGATATGACATGATTGTGAGTGTGTATATCTTGAGTTTTTTTGGATCATGGATGTATAAATGTGTTACAAATGCATGTGGATATATAATTCCTTCATTTAGTATCAAAGTGATGTGTGAACCCTTCATGGATTGGTTAATCCATCAGATAGGGATTATGTAAAATGTGATATGTATTGAGTATGATGGACTAATGAATTAAATATAGTAGGGCATAATGGCTTTGAGGTATGACCTTAGAACTAGTAGTGGGGCTTGACAGACTTTTGGCCTGACCTGAGATAAGTGGTTGGTTATGGATGCCTTGTGGATACAATTGATGCATGATAGTATTGTGGTCGATTCAAAGACTTAAATTGGTCTTGAGGATTGTTATATGATTCATCAAAACCATACATAACTTATTTTATGGCATCGAGTCTAATAATTTGGGTTTGGGGATCAAGGTAGGCTAGTTAGTGCACAATGACCCAATGTGTGATTTTTTAATTATGCATTTACTTTCATGTTATTCCATATACATTTATATAAAAATATCACCTATGATAAGGTTGTATTAGTGGTTTTATACTGGGTTAATAATCACACCATTAATGGGAATATCAATATTTTTACACACTCCTTTGACCTAAATTTCAGATGAGGGAAGTGGCCCTACTTAGGGTAATTGTGCCAGAGGAGCATGATGGTTGAGGTAATACTGAGACAGACTCTAAGATCTTTGTAGATATTCTTATCTATTTATTTTTAACCTATTAGTTTCTTATTTATCTACCATATATGAGTATCTATGAATATTTTTTCAAGGTATCATATTCCATATTATTATATAACGAGTTTGTTTCATTTCTGTTATTTATTATGATTCTTTTCACCATTACTATAATAATTATCTCTATTATTGTATTCTTTGTTTGTTATCTATTAATGAAGGAATATTATCCCCATGAATCAAATTAGGACCATTACACTATTATAAAACATTTTTTATACATAGAGGTGTGTGTGAGCTCATATGACCGTCTTTCCATCGATTGAGTGAGTATGGATAGGGTGTTATAATGAGGTCAATGAAGATGAAGAGGAATTTCGGACTTCTGGTGATACTTTTGATGAATAACTTTTAATTTTTAAATACCATGAGGAATATTTAACAAGTAATTAATGTACTTATGATGGGAGTGAAGAAGAAACAAAAATTAAATTTAATGATCTCAATATTGGAGAATGGGATGATAAATTTGAATAACGAAAATAAATTATCAAGAAAAAATTATCTATTCATGTAGAATAAGAATAAAACCGTCTAGAAGATATTAATGTATTTATTAAATTTATTACTAATGAGAATACTCAAAATTTTAAGATTAAATAAAATTTAAAATACCAGAGAAGGATCTTGTGACTATCTAACTATAGTTGATTAGTTATACGAAATAATTGAACAAGTAAAAATCAATTTTTAGAATTCAATACATGAAGTTCCGAAAAACTCAAATAATATTGTTTTGAATGTTTTTGAATAATAACAGAATGATTAGCCTCATGTAGACCAAAAAACATTACTAAAAAAATTATTTTTTATAAGTGTTAATTTAATTTATGTGTAAAATAAATCGGTGAGGTAAATAATGTTTGTGCAATGAAGAAGTATCCATTTTTTTGGAATAACTATGAATATATACTTGGAAGAAAAAACTATTAGAATTAATAGTTAAGAAAATGATATATAGAATCCTTGATCAATGAAGACGGTGTTTGGGGCCTACAATTGTTTTTCACAGAAAGGATCCAAAATTGAAGAACAAAATAAAGAACAAATACAAATGTCAATATCAGGAAAACAAGCTATTTATTGAGGTGGGTATGCCTTTTATGGTTACTATTGACATAATGAAGTAATTGAGAATATGAAAAATATTTTTCTATTTAATTAAAAATATTCATATGATCCTATATGGTTTGGGAGATAGGGTTTTATGGGGAGTAATCCAAAAAAATATGTAAAGTTCAAAATAAAACTAAAAAAATATGGATTGGAGGTTGAGAATAAGTTCCAACCATTAGAAAAAGATTGTGGAAGATATGACCAACTGGTTCACTTTGGATAATATTTCTCACCATCTTACCAATCTATTTATGTACAAATTATTATACTCAAAATTATCATTAGAAGAAGGAGAAAGGAAAAGAAATGGGTATTATTGTTGAATTATAACTTAAGAGTCTAGAAGATAACTTCCATGGATTTTAGATAGTGGATGGCTATCACACATGATAGGATATTTATGCTCTTAAAAGATATATAAAAGTCTAATGAAGAATTTTTATCCTTTTTATGTGATGACTCCCTTAAAATTAAAGGTCTTTGTTCACCTGTGATTGCAAAATAGAAGTTTAAATCAAATAAAAATTTATATATTGATAGGATAAAACAAAATCTCTTATGTGCTTCTAAATTTTATTATGAAGGTAATATTTTTTATATAAGTATGTATTATTATTAAATATATTATAATAAGGATGTTTTTTAATAAGAGGACAAGGAATATGTGGATAATTTTTTCAGGTTTTAGATGCCAAAAATTTAGGCTACCTAAGCTTGAAAGAAGGAAATAAATTATAGAATCAAAGACTTGATTATCTTAGATAAAATAACATGAGAAAGATTACCTAAGCATATAATTTTTGTGATATGACTATACTAATAATTAATTGAGTGAGGGATAGAGATAATGGGATATACTAGATATGATCAACATATAAAAAGGGTGAGATTTTTAATTCTCTACACAAGAATGTTGATATTCAAACATCATATTCATTACATCTTATCCATTCAAATATTTGTTGAACAATAGAGATGAAATCACGAAATTGAGATAATTATTTTATTTACATTATTGATGAATTTACAAATATCATTTTAATTGTTTTTAGGAAGCATAAGTCATAGGCTCTAAAAATGTTCTATAGTTTTAGAAGTAATATTTAAAAATAGTTTTGTTTCTCCCTAAAAGGTTTTTGATAAATAATGGATAAGTATATACTAATAGAATTTTTAAATTATATCTTGAGAATCATGGTATTCAGCATAAACTCAATTAAATATATACACCAAAAAATGCAGTGTTGTTGAATGGAAAAACAAAATCTTTGTATAGATGGATGAAAATATGTTTATAGATTATCATACTTCTTGGTATACCTGAAAACAAGCTATCAATGCAACTGTTTATATTCAAAATAAAAATTTTTACCAAAAAAATATTGATATGTCACCATAAAATATGTATTATAACAATTCACCATGATTGAAATATTTTAGGGTGTTTGGTATCCCTTGTATAATCTATTTTAAATGTAAAAATTTTGGTAAGTTTTAAAAGATAGGAGTTTTTGGAATATTTCATAGTTATCCTATAAATAGAAAAGGACATCAATGTTACAAAAAGGACAAAGAGAGGATTAATGAAACTATTAATTTTATGGTTCTACAATACTAAAAGAAATATATTTTATACCATGAAACATGTTTCAGAAGTGATTTGAATAAAGCTATTTTTTTTGAGAATTATGAAGAATTTTCTTGAAATAATGTTATCTTAAGAGACGTTTTGGGAGAATATGATTGTTCAAACAAATAAATTATTGATAAGAAACCACATTAATCTTATAATAGGTTCTAAATACATATATTTGTATAAAATATCATTGGATAGTAATGATAGTTGGTTCACACTAGATGAATTTTTGAGAAAACCACACATAACTCACTATTTCATCATGTTTAACCAAGATTTTTGATTAAGGCATTGGATAATCAAGATTGAATTGAAGATATAAATGAATAATTAGATCATGTAGATAATAATAGAGATTGGGAATTGGTACGCAATCTAAAAGATAAGAATATTATTTAAACAAAGTGGATTTTCTAAAATAATCTGTATAAAAAATTAGAAGTTTTAAGACACAATGTATGAATACAAGAACTGGTTACTGATAAAATGAAGGAATATATTTTTATTGGACCTAAAAATTTGTTTCTATACTAGAAACCATTAATATATTTCTTTTTATTATAGAAAATACTGAAATATAATATTTTTCAAATGGATGTTAAGGGTACCATCTTCAATGGAGAGTTATAACACGAATTATATATTGAGAAAACTACCGGTTTCTTTCTTGGTAATGATGAATGTATTGTTTTATGTTAAATAAGGATCTATATGGATTAAATAAATCTTCCAGATAATGATATTCCATGTCGGATGCCTTTTTAATGCAGTTAAATTTCAATAAATGAAGAGTGGAAAACAATTTCTATATTGATGATAATAAAATTGGATCACTTATTTTTTTTATTTATATAGATAATATAGTTTTTACAAGAAATAATTAAAGTTTCAATGAATATTTTTCTTTAGAAATAACTATGTTTTTTTAAATGAGCTTTCTTTGAGAAATGAGGCACTTTTTTGGTTTACAAATTTATCAAAAGAAAGATCATATCTTTCTTTCTCAAGAGAAGCATGATCGAGAACTTTTTAAAAAGTTTTTCAACTAGGATTGAAAACTAGTTTCAACACCTATCTTAGTGGGAATAGAACTATCTAAATATAATAAAAGGAAATAAGTTAACCTAGATGAATTTTAGATGATTATTTGTATTTTACTTTATTTGACAGCTTCAAGGGAATATATTTTATATTCTATTACATTATGTGAATAATATCAAATTCCACAAAAGGAGTCCAATTTCTTGGGAGGAAAAATATTATTAGATATATTAGAAGAAAAATTGACTATAGACTGAAATATTATAGTAGTGTAAATATTAAACTGTTTTGGAATGCCTATACAGATTGGGATATAAATATATAAATTTAAATTTCTATTAACTTGATAACTCATAATGTATAATATTAATATTTAACTCAATCCAAACCACAATTTATGTTGATGAATAACCAATTATAGGATCTCAAGTTGAAAGTGAAGTTTCAACTACTTTTGGGTTGTGAGAATAAAACTGATATCAATTTATCAATATATAGTAACACACTGAGATTTTATGAGAAGTATTCTTTCTAATTTATTTAATTTCTTTGGTTGTACGCTACAACAAGATTATCTTGCGCTATACGCAACACCGTATTTGCTTGATGTATACGTAACACTAATCTTGGATCATGTTACACACAATTTCAAGTTCATTTGATAAAATTTATTCTAAGAAACATTGAGTGTATATATATATATTCAATGTATAAATGAAATATCATTGGATTCTATTATAAGAAACAACAAAGTAATCTTTCACTACATGCAACCCTGACTTGTCTTGTATTACACACAATCGCGACCTTCCACGATAGCGTGTGTTGTACGCAATACCGAATTTCACTAAACAAATATATGTTATTAAAATATTATAAAAACTAACGGTTATGAATAGTAATACCCACTTTTTGAAATTTTATTTTTCAAAATGGACTTTATTTTTGGATTCGGAATATTTTAATTAGCCTAGGGTGAATTTTTGGTATTTTCCTAAAAACTTTCAATTTTTGATGAATAATGAAAAACACCGAGTTATTGGCTAAAACTGACTTTTTATTTAAATAATTATTTATTTTTTTTACATTTATTTTAGTTAAAAATTGATACATAATAACTATATAAGTTCAATGTAATTCATTTGAGTCATTTTATAAAAATATTATATATATAAAAAGTTTATTGAACTTTTCACCGTCTTTTACCCACTTCCTAGGAGAATTTGAAAATTTACACAAAACTTAATTTTACCGCTCCTATGAGTGAAATTTTGAAAATCCGAGAGACATAGTTAACATCAAGGAGTAAAATGTGGTTCAATAAGATAATTTTTTTTGGGGAATAATAACTTTTTACTTTTATTTACCACAGTTAAAAGTAAATAAGGTAATTAAGGGTAAAAATAATAATATTATTACCCTAACACATGTCCTAATTCTATTGGATAAGTGTAATTCGACCAAAAAAAACCATAGGAATAAAATATTACCCTTTAGGTCCACTTGTATTAGATTAGTACATTTATTATTATTTTATTTAAAGAAGAGTTAAAATAATTAAAATCAAAGTTTAATAACTAAATGTTTTTAATATAGGGTTATACATAAGATAAATTAGACTATAAATTTTCATTATAAATGTAAAAAGATTTCCTAAATAATGGTTTTTTATTTATATTTTTTATATTTTAATTAATTTAATTTATTTATGACAAAATGATGATGTCGTAATTACCTTATTAATGAAATATTAACATAATTGATGTTATAAATACCCAAATAAATGTAATTTGAGAATTTTTATAAATTCCAATAATTTTTATAATAATATTACATGTTATTATTTATTTAATTAACTTTTTTCAAACTAATCATGCTGTTATGATTTTCACAAAAATCAATTACCAAATAGTGTCAAAATTGACATAAAATAGTTTTTAAAACAAATATTATATTATTAATTGTTATCGTATTCATAAAAATCTACGGTTCATCCAAATGACTTAGATAAGGTTATATATATTAATAATTAACCCCTTGGGGTTATTTTGTCTTGTTATTGTAAGTTTATTTATCATATAGTGTAAGAAAACAAGAAGACACGGTAAAAGTTAAATTATTTAAATTAGAGTTAAATCTAAACGATAAGGTTAAAATAGTAACCTAAACATGTCTAAAACCTATTTGTTGAGAGGATTTAGACCCATCCCCACTTTATCCTCTAAATAAATCAATTTTGAGCTATTATAAACTGAATATGACTTTATTATAAAATAATAGTTTAAGTTTTTCCAAAGGTGCCCCTCTCTTCCCTTATAAAAGGCACCCCTTCCCTCTTCTCTTCACACCCTTTTGATCCTTGAATCTCGGAAAAACCCTACCAATTACTATTCTCAACCTCTATAGTTATATTATGGAGTTTCTAGTCTTCTCAAAAGACCAACTCTAGTTCCTTAAGAAGAAGTTTAAAAGAGGTATGTCGAAGAAGAGGTAATATCTTCTACCAATTCTTTCATGTTTCTTTCTTCTTCAAATTATTCTTCTTTAGTTGTTTAATTATAAAGTAATAACATTAGTATCAATAATATACTGATATATTATTATAAATATTATACAACCCCATTTCACCTTCAATCCATCCTACAAAAAACGATATCACCGCGCCTGCGTACGTACGGAATACCGTCTCCATGCCGTGGTGTAATCTGTTTTTCCACCACCACCTTACTTGGATAGGTATAATGGTGTAAAGAATAACTATATACAGTTATTATGAAATTATACTAATTCTGAGATATTATATCATTCACTCCAATTCTACTCAGTTAATTATGGGTATGATATCATCGCTCGTGCATACGTACGGACTACCGTCTCCACGAATGCGATGAGATTCATTTTCCCTGATTAACCATTCAAGTTTGATTATAAATTATATAATTAAATAAATAATCATGAAATATATTACATAATAATGATACTATATTTATGTACCTATATGTTTCATTTACTTAATTCCATTCAATTAAATAAGGAAACGAAAACAGCGTTCATGAGTACGTACGACCCACCGTCTCCATGAATGGTGTATTTCTTTCCATTTATCGATCTATTATATATATCTATATTCTGAATATATATTTTATATAAATCATGTTTTATATTATGGAATTAATTAATCAGGATCTAAATAACCATATTAATAATTATAAGTCAAAACACAGATGATAAATGAAACGATTTTACCCAAAATGTTGATTTAACATGGAATTGACAAATGAACGGATAATATAAAGTCGTAAGTGAATATTATATGATATCGTAAATTTTATTATGTATCTTTTTCAAGTTAATAATATGTTTAAACCCATTATATGGGAGTCTCAAACACATATATAAGAAATTGAACATAAGGTAACAGATAATTATTCCAATCTCATTCTTATCCGAGATTGTTTATTCGTAAATATTTACTGTGGTTATGTTTATTATCCATGTCCATATGTTATCGTAATGTTTTTCATAAAATGGTTAATTTTCTTCCATGTATGTTTAAAGTCATTTTTAACTTTTTTTAATTTTAGAACATCGTATGGAAGGAATCTTTCATTTTTTTATCATACGAGGTACTTTTTGACTTTTCCGACAAAAGTACGAGAAGAATGTTTTTTAAACTTATATGGCATGAATGAATTTTTACGGTTTCATAACCTTATTTTAATGAAGCTTACTCTAAAAGATTTTATTACTATTTTCAATAAAATCACCTTCTTTTAAAATTTCATGGCCTTTTGTGAAAAGAAAATGATTTTGAATAAGGATATTTTCCTCAAGAATTTATTTCAAGTGTTATATCAATACCATTTTCCATCCAAGATGACATTATTTCATATGTGTATGATTCAAGTATAATGTCTCTATTATTTACGTGGTTTCACTTTTCTTATGATGAAATTATATCCATTTGTCTTATATGGATTATGTTATGATGGGATGTTGTTTATGAAACCTATTTTATTCTTGGGGTTATGATTAATGATTTATGTTTATGTTGGGGCACACATAAGAATGATTTCATTATGAGATGGGTGGGACCTATATCTCCCTCCAATTAATTGGTTAATAATTTGTATCTCATGATATAGACATGGCTGTAACGGTAATTTAATCCGGTTCAGTGTTACGGGACTGGAATGACGAGTGAACTCGATTCTGAAAGGGACTTTGTCCACTAAGAAGGTCTCGGCAGCAATGCCTTGGCTACTATGGAAATCATATAATGTGATTAATATTTTTCCACAATTACAAGTTTTATTTCCAAGCTATTTTATCATGATTGATGTTCCATTATGATCTATGCCTTACATACTGTCATGTTTTATGTCATTGCTCAAGATTTTGATGTTTAAACATTATGTTCATTTTTTTAAGTTCAAATGCATATGATTTGTTTTATTTTCTACTAGCTGACCCTTACTGAGCATTTGAGCTCACCCTTTATATGTTTTCTTTTCCCCAAGATTTAAAGAAAGGTTTTAGGTAAGAAAACAAAAAGGGGAAGATCTTTATGGGAGACGTTGAAGATCTTTCACCACGATTAGAAGATTATATTCTGAGTTTCTAAAGACACTAAACTATTACGACCCTTGTGTGTCTGTTTTTTTTTAAATATTACGTATTCCAAAAAAGTAATGTAATATCCATGTATGTCAAGATTTGGGTGTCTACATATATATTGGTCAATATTCAAGATATATGGAAATTAATATAAAATAGAACATTATCATAGAGCTTGTGTAGTAAGATTTGTTGAAGTTGGTAGTCATTCTAAGAATGTTTCAAATAGCTGATGTTTTCACGAAACAACTACCAAAAGATATATTTCAAAGCTTTGGTTGATTATGTTATTCAAGCCTCATTCCATCCAAGGGAAGGTTATGGTGAATCCTTCCCCACTCTTACTTGTTATTTAGATTATTATTGTCAATGGGGGAGAAAGAAAACATTAATATATTGTGTTTTATACAAGAATATATACAAAAAGTTGGAGAAAACTAAATAGGTTTAGTTAAATCTAGATATATTTATTTAACATAATATGGGAGAGATATCTTATTTATGGGGGTCATGTATTTAGAGAGATTTATTAAAAGGGGAATGATTTGGGGTCAACATGTGGGCGTGTGAGTTTTTTTCTTGATTTTTTAACAATTCTAGTAGTTTTAGTGAGCATGAATAAATGAACATATATTGATAGGTTCTATGTATAGTTTAAGAAATTTTTAAGAACATTTTTATCAAGGTGTATCTTAAGTGGTTTCAATTACGATGAAAATTTTATTTTTAAATTAATATTAATAATGTCTAGAGATTTTAATAAGTTAATTTAATTCATTATTTTTATAGACATCTTTTCATTATTATTCACGGTTCTTGTTTCGTACCTTAAGTTCACTCATGTTAGGATACAATTATTGAATAATTATTCATTGATAAGTGTAGTTAGTTTAAAACTAATTTATATTACTTGGTTTCTAAAAAATATAAAGGGGGAGATCACTGAGTCCGAGATATGTTTGGGGGGGGGGTTGTTTATCCCTTAAAGAAAAATTTGATAAGTGAAGAATTATTTGATTGGATATGATTATTGTGTTATCTTTTATTTTCACCACATCAATCATGTTCAATATCTAGTGTTTCATGATGATTCATTTGAAGATTGAAATTTGAAGATGTTTGTGGTGTAGGTTACATCAACATGTTGTGCCCATGCATAAAACAACCATGGATATATTTAAGAGGATATAATTTAATTTTTGATATAATAAGGCGTTTTTTAACATACAATGTTCTGAGGAATGTGATTCAACCATATAATGATGAAATTGTGAACACGAAATGACAAAAAAAATGGGAGATGATTTTTTCATAAAATGGGTGTTTTAGAAAGAATTTCAGTTGAGAAATCTCTTAATGGAAAGATGGTTAAGATTGAACATTCAATAAAGGTAGATATTGTGTCTAATGTGTAAAGGATAAAATTTTGGAAAATTCCTAAAAAAATGATGATGGGTATGTTTCTTATTTATGGTATGTACGAATATTTACATTGAGAAATATAGATAAGTTTTATAGGAATTTAAATGACTAAGACCATGCCATGGTTTTATGGATGTATTTAGATGTATTAAAAAATAAAAGTGTTTTGTTCCTAGGGAGAAAATTAATATGGTATTTATCTATGGTTAAAAAAACAATGAAATAAATATTTGATGAAATGGTGTATGAGGAATTTTTCATGGTACATATCACTTTGGTAGTAGTTTATAATATATTTACTGAAATAGTATACAAAATTCAATGGTGAAATCCATAGCCAATGCATTGTTTTTGAAACATTATAATGAATGCCGTGGTAAAGGTAGACGAATTCAGGACTATATGAGTTTATAATTTTTAAGTAGATATTATTAAATGGATTAGCTAAAGACTTATAGGGATTACCATATTTGATTTATCATGTTTCTAATCATATTAGTGGTTACTAAGAGTTCATCATTAATTTAATGGCTCAAAATGAAGTGGGATTAGTTATGATGTATTTCAAGGTAGTTATTGGTCTAAACTTTAATTTGAAACTCAAATTTGAAATTGATAAAAATTAATTCTATAAGAATATATTATTTTTTAAAGTGTTTTAATTTTTTTTAATGTAAAGAGAGAGTCGATATGAGCAGAAAATAAATGAAGAGAGACTATCAAAGTTATATAAGGAAAAGGATGGAGAATATACATTTTTCTATCAAATAAGAAGAAATAAAGGAAGAAGATATAATTAAATAAAAACTAAATAGTGGTTTCATATGGTTGAAGACAATTTTATTGACAAAACCATTTATATAATTATACCCATTTGAGAAACACATTTTATATAGTCAAGAGAAATTGATGTTACATAAGTTTTAAATTAATTCATCTCATTGTAATCTATATGTTGATACAAGTAGACCATATGATCTCGGGTGAATTCAAATCATTCAAAGGATTAACCATTTTTGAGAGGTTAAACTTGTAAATTATTTTTCGTACTGTGAATGTGTGTGTGAAAACGATCATAAATATCACTTTTATAAGGGGTGAAGGATGTTTCAACTAGAAACTGAAAATAAATAAAAAACATTGATTAACCCCCCAGTCAGTGATTTACCACTGTTATGTAGGTTATCTTCCAAGATGACATGATATATGAATATATATGATGATATAATATCGATGATTTTAACATTGGGAGGTAAAATGAAATATAGAAGATTAAGGTGAATGATGTGAACCTATAAAGAATGATAATAGTTATCCTATGATGATGTAATCAACTCAAAATTGTTACATATGATGTAAGTATCATATAATGATATGTTTAGTGACGATGTAGATTTTAAATAAAGAAGAGGGTTCATATTAATGGGGATATAGATATTTTTTAGGGACAAAATTATATTCCTTTGGTGATATTATGAATAACTAATGGATGTCATGTAATTGTTTTGATGACAATGTGGAATGATAATATAAACCTTATCATATGAAGTGGATGATTTATCATGAATATGATTCATATAATACAATATGATGGTGTGATATTCTTAAAATTATACTTAAAAAGAGATATGATATAATTTTATAGATATTTATATTATTAATTTTGTGACTTGGTGAACTCAGATAACTTATAAAACCAAAAAACTATAATCATATTTTTTCATGCTATTGTATATGGGAATCCCACTGGATAATAATTTATCTCCTAGTTACTTTATATAATTAACATGTAAGTGAAATATTGATCATAGATTAGGTAGTGTGATTAATTTTATTACCATCCTTAATTTATTTGTGTGATGCATTCTAGTGGTTAGTAGATATTTATGGTGACACTTAGAAAGATAATTTATTCTCTTCTCACCCACTACTCTAGGTTAGAGATAAATGATTATACATTTATGTAGTTATTATCATCCATAACCTTGAGTTTGAAGTAAGTGATGATACACTAGAGAAGTTGTTTTTTCTATTCGTACCCATTTACTAGGTTTATGGTATATGGTGATTTTATTGAGTGTTTATAATCCTTATCTCCCAAAACTATGGAATCAAGGTAGAAAACAATCCACTAATAATTTATTATTTTCTCATACTTAGCTCTAATTTTGAGGTGGACTAGTCATATGAGTGTGGTTCAAGTATGAAACTATGATGCATCTTGGGTGAATCACTATATACAAAATTTATGATGTGATGTGTGACTTGATATCATTATTTTATGTCATGTTATTTCTTTTACATTAATACCCCCACATATGGGGTATATGAGTTCCAACATCCTTAGTGGGAGGAATATAATGATTCTCTACATGGGTAGAGTTTTATAACTATTAAGCCTCTTTAAGTGACCAAGGGACAGATTAAGGAATTGGACAAGGACTGGAGTTCATGATAGCCTCTTGAGGGATATAGTTTGTGGTTTCCCTTATTATTGTGATATTTGTAATTTTGAGTGTGAGTGTGTGTGTATTTAATGTTATTTAGTTAGTTTTTTGGATGCGTGTTACAGTTAGTCTGATATGAAATAAATCGTGGATATTAAAGTGTTATCATTGATTATATATATTGATGTATTTTTTTCTATAAACATTATATATTTATGATGCGTATATGAACTTTTGATTTATGGGAGTTGAATAACTTCTTGGGTTGACTATACTAAATATTATTACCCCCCTAAATTTTCACTTGTGTGTTTTCTTATCTTGTTTCCATTTATATTTATAGGTGAATTTGGTGGATATTATTTGATATTGGAGGATGATATGAGATATAGTAGTTGATGAATTGGAGTCTTCATTTGATAGGCCATATTGGTTTCATCCATATTCAATTTTATGTTTCATTAAATCTATTTGGGATACATTATTTTTATATAGAGATTTATTAATTTACTTTATATTACATTGTAGATATTTTTTTTATATATACATAATTTACATTCTATTATTGATCATTAATTTTTTTCATATTGGATGATGTTTCTTGATAAAAGTAGGCAAGTTATATTTACATGTAATGCATCCCTTTATTTTGAGTGGACACATTAGTACTAGTCACTAGCTCTTAAACTTTTGGATGTCAAGTTAGGTAGTTCACCCACTCATAAAAGAAGGCATAATAATTATACTTTTTATAATGTGTAAAAATTTTACCAAAAGAGAAAGTATAAAATATCTAGAAATTAAATATTTATATAAATATATGAGATATAACATAAGTAATGTTCCAAGGATCAAACACAAAATAATATTTAAATAGATAAAAAAATGGTTTAGATAATGAATAGAAATTAAAATAAAGTTAAAGAGGGACTCTCTTAAAATTTTCATGTTTTTATGAACAAGGAAAATATGTATGAGTGGTGTAAAAGGAAAGCGAAAGCTAATAATTTTTTATAGATAATATGCCTCAAAAAAAATCTGAAGTATTTAACATAAATGAAATAGATGTAAGAGGTGAAATAAAGAAACCAAGTGAAAAATTTAGAGAAAATAAGAGAGAAAAATCATTTCCAACATTATAAGTAATAATTAAGAAGCAAACATAAGAATGATATGTCCTTTAATGTAAAGGAAAGTTGTATGTAATTTATTAATAAATTGAGATATAAGATAACATGAATTTGGAATAGAAATATTAACTCAAATTAGACATTAATAAGGGTTTACCGTAACTTAACACCTAATTTGATTAAATATGATCTAGATCTTTGTGTAGTAAATGTTATTTTATTCACACAAATATATATTTATATTAGGAAAGTACAGAAAGATACACTAGAAAATACAATAAATGTAATCTGTAGTAGTGAAAACTAAGAGTGTCACCATTGAAAAATGATTTTACAATATAAGGGAGTGAACATAGAGTAGAAATAACTCCAAGGTCATCTTAGAGGCCCCCAATTGGGTATATGTGGTCTTATATTATGTTTCCATCATTCTAAGCATGCTATATCACAACATCCTAGTCCATTATACCTTTTCAATTCCTCAAAAATGTATTCAGAAAACCAATGGGTAAGGGATTTCTTACTCATATATTTAATAACTAGAATTGAATCTTGTTCCATAATTATAAAGGGTATTTTAGTACGTATAAATAGTGATCTCACTGAGTAGTGATCATTATTATACAATGAAAGGGTTTCCATCACTATATTAATCATTATTGGATATTATTATTGAGACCATGGAATCATGAAATATTACCTCAACACACAAGATTCCACCTATACATTCACCATTGATGTTTAAATTTTTTCATTCATGGTGATTTTACAAAATTACCAATGATTATGTTCCCCATTATCCAAGATCTTTAAAGGTAATGGAATATGTAGTTATAGGTTTAGCAGGGATGGGGAGGTGTCCAGTCTCTAGATCATTGAGGAAATGTGAATTATTATTAAAATGACTTATAGTTTTAAATGAAAAGTAATAGAGATCATCACACGGTACCCAAAATTGTTAATATAATTCACTGAGATTTTTGTTTATATTTTTATTTAATTAAATACAATATTTAAAATGTTTCTTCATAATAAACATTTAACCATAACAAACCACAATACATTGTATTAAGATAAAATTACAAGAAGTAAATATAAACATTATTATGACTTTGTTAAGTTGGTGGTTAAAAATTGAGGAAACCACATTATAAAATATATTTATAAATAAAAATAAAGGTAATTTTATACTAACTTATTGATACATTTCAATTAGTGTAGCTAAAGAGGTAATAAAATCATTTTATGCATGAAATTATATTTCACTAAAAATTTCATTTTCATGCGCTATGTATTTTAATATATTATAGTTAAATAATGATTTTAATGAAATTTATTGATAATATATAAAATAAATATTTTAAAATACATCCAATAGTTACTACTAGGAATTTAATAATTAATTTTTTGCTTTTAAGATACAATTTTTCCAAAAAAACTGTGTTGTGCCGGCTTACATTAAAATGAATGTTTATCACTTTTATAAATCGAATCAGATAAAATGATTTAAATATATTTTATTATCATGTTGTTATTATTTAACAATGTAAATATCATTTTTATAATTAGTACAATTTTCATTCTCTATATATTTTATTATATTGTGGTTAAAATTATTGTATAATACTTATCTAAGTAAATTAAGTTAATATTATTTAAATAATGAATATAAATTAATGCTTATATATATGAAAATAAAAATTAACACTAATTTAATTATTAATTGATATTAAATAGGTTAATAACTCTTTAATACTAAAAAAACATTTTTACATAAGAATAATTTTTTTATGTATTATATGTTTAAATTTAAAAGTTACTTTTATTATGTTTAAAGAATGAATTTGATTAAATAGAGTGAAAATTTTGAATAATCATTTTGAAATTTTTTAATAGGGTTCATTTATATTTTTATTAAAAAAATGAATACCATGGTTAATTTATAATCATAGTTAATAGGGATAAAAATATGCGATTTATGTGGCATGAATTGTTTTAGGTTTTCATGATAGTTTAACCTTATATAATATATTTGTTATGTTATAAATTAATAAATACATGTATAAACAACATTACCTCACATAAATCACCTAAATCTAATAGAATTCAATTCTTACCCATCACTTACCATTCATTTATAGGGGGAAGTCCCTCCTTTTCATCTTTATAAGGAGAACATTTTTATCCACTTCAGTACACTCTTCTCATTCAAAATTCTCTTAAAATGTGTCCCATTTTACCTCTCATATATTTTTATACCAATGTATTCTACCAATTTATTCCATGATTAATACATAAATTATATAATTCAAAAGGCTCTTTCAAGAGAAGATTCAATCTAGGAACGTGATTATTACCAACTCTCTATCTTTATTTTCTATATATTTCCAAACTAACCTCCAAAAAACCTACTAAATACATATTAAAATAGTCAAAATAATAATAATAATAATAATAATAATTAATTTTATTCTCTTGTTGGTAACATCATTATATACATTCATCCCTTCTATTTAGATGATTGAAAACATTCCTCATGCATATGTGGAGACTACCACCACTTCAAAAGATGTGTTTTTCTCATAAAATAATTATGGGTATGGTTAAAAAATTTATAACTATTCTTAGTAGATAGATTATTTTCTTTCTTATTTTAATTATATGTAAAATAAAAACATCATCCTTATGTATGTGGGTACTACCACTTACAAGGAGGAAAAAGTTATGTTTTACATCATTTACTTTTATGGATGGTTATGGAATATATATGATGAATATATATGATATAAAAGATTAATATATTTCTAGAATATGTTTTTTAAATGATGAAACAGAAATTAATTAATAGTATAAAGTAATTTGTGGATATCAACAAATTTTTTAAAAGAAGATTTTCACTAATTTAATCTTCATTAATTGCAACTTAAAATATCATGGAATAAAAATGGAACATTATGAATAATTAGGGATATTATATTATAGTACCTTCAATAATATTGAAATTATTTAAGTTTTATAAAAAAACTAGGTTCAATATCGCTATTAAGAAACTCAAATGAAAAAATACTAGTTACTAACATTATATAATGAAAATAAACAATAAATAAGTAATAATGGAATAATGAATGATTATAATTAATTTTTTAGATGTTAATAGATATAAATAAGTTTCTAAAATGATATATTAATATAGTTATTTTTCTTATATATTAGTTTAAATTTCTTTCTTGAAGACAAAGGGTTAAAGTAATGTTTTCCTCATCTCAATTTTTCTTCATTATGTTATCCTTTGTATTCATCACTTATTTTATTTTAGGGTTTATTAATTAACATGGATATATTTTTAATATAAATATAATTTAATTAATTTAATATAAATATCCATATTATACTTTAACTTTCATGGGTTTTAATTTTAAAGATAATGAAGTTGCACGAATGGTTCTTAACTGAATACATTTTCATTGAGTTATAATTATTCATCTTGAACTCCATTACTATAAGTTAGGTAAAATCTTACATATGATTTTATTATATTATATATTATATTTTATTTATTTTGATTTACATTTCCTTAAATTTACCTCATTTTCAAAGTATTTTTACAACAATTATTCTTTAATAGGATTCTTTCTTTATAAAAATAAAACATTTACTAAGAATAATGATCATCATATTTAATAGTTATTTTTACCCAACATAGAAATTCATTATTAAAAAAATACATTATGATTTCGAGACCCAAATATGTATTATATCATGTTATTTTTTTATTTACCATAACCACTTTTTAAAATAACGTTTTATCTTCCTTTTTATAACATGGGTCTTAATAAAGGTGTTTTAAAATATCATAAGAGTGGTTTTCCTTTCATGATCATATATTTTATCTTTCAATAAAAATTTCATAAATAAAAAATTTATATCATTTTTGAGGATATATTATTTTTATTATTTCTTGTTAAGTGGTATTTAAAAAAAATTCAGGTTATTTTATTGAAGATATTTTTAAAGTTTACTCATAACTTTATCTTTTTTTAATAAGGCTATACGTGTTTTACAAAATTTATTTTCACTACTTTACTTCCTTTTTTTCATTAACTAAAGAAGACATAAATCCTTTGGACTTATTATTTGTAAATTACCCTATAAAATATCTTATAATTTTTTTTATTTTGGAGTATTAAACTAATTGTATTAAGAAATCCAAATACTGATCACTTCTTAATTGGAACCATTTAAAGTGATCTTATTCAAATGGTGTTTTTATCTTTGTAAACATCATTCCAATGTTATTATTCTTAACTATGGATATGCTACCATCCACTTTATTTCTCTAGATGGATTATGAATGTTCTAATGAAATTTTCATTAAACCCATCTCTTTTCCTTAGGTTAGTTATGTAATGTTTAAAATTTTAATGTTCTCATGTTTTATTAGCACACCTATGTATGGTTTTAATTATATGATGGGAAGGATGGGTATTATTTATCCCTAAATGTTTTAGATATAGTTTAAGAGCTTAAAACGCTACATTGGAGGATATACAATGCCAATGGGTTTATAAGAGGTTATCCTAAGCCAAAGGGTTTGTGGAAGGTTATCCCAAGACATAGGGTACATGAGATGTTATCCCAAGACAAAGGGTACACAAGAGGTTATACCTTGATGAATGGTACAAAAGAGTTTATACCAATACCAAGGGTACATGGGATGATAACCTATTCCCAAGAGGGTATATAGGTTTTTATCCCAAGACCACTATGTTATGTAAATAAGGAAATGATGTTTGATCCACTTTATTATGGTAATGATAATATGATATTTTATGTAATATGTTAATGTAAATGGGTAGTGATGCATGCTCCACTATTTTATGATTTATATACGTATATTTGTTCCACATTCATTGTTTTCATTGTAGTCATGTTATGATTTATTATGTATAATTTTAATTTTATATCCTTATAAAATGATTTATTATTGATGATCTATGTTTATTGGGGTTTGATTTTCTAATGATATTATCATAGACTATGACTATGTTCTCATACTGACATATTTATCTTATGCTCACTTATGATCATCAATTGTTTTCTATTATGTTTACCATTACTGCGAATCTATGATAATCCCTTTATAATGTTTCCATTATATAGGTCATAGAGAAAGGTGTTAAGTATGTCAAGTCTTGAATAGAATTATTTGATAATAAATAGTGTGCTAAATGTTTAATACCTTGTCATAAATAAGTTGATTTTGTATCTAGCCTATAATGAAACTAAAACTTTTATTTATTGTTATTGTTAAATTTTTATAAGAAGTAATGTTTAATTAATGTAAAAATATGAAATTATATATTGATTCATATCACATGGTATAAAATACTGTATTTAAAGTATGTGATTTTAGCACTAAACATGGGAGTATGGCTCTGGGGTATCTTATTTACAAGTCTCCCAAAGAGTTTATCATCTTTCAATGAAGGATATATCATGAATCCTTCATTTTGAAGTGGATATTTCCATGAAGTGAATCCTTGTTGAGATAAAATGATATGAATAGTTAAGGATTTGACTAATACCCATGTAAGAATGGTGTACATTTTATATATGTTCATCCAAATCTTATTCAAGAAACTAGTGATCTTTATTCCCAATTTTCGATTCTCTAAAGTAATGATATTTAGTATAAAGTGAGATAACATAATGATGTATATAGTTATGAATTGGTAGGGATATGTAACAGGATCACTAGACTATAAATATAATATTTAATGGGATGGAATCATCCCATAAATATTTGATAATGGATTTATAGTTTTCTAAAAAAGCGTAAGGTTATGAAAATCCTTTCAATTATGTGGCCTGACCTTATAGGGGTGAAAATAAAATGATAAAACTCTAATAAAGTTGAATATTATTAAACAATACCCGAGGTTTATTATTAGAGACTATGTTGATGAAACTTTAGTGTTATTTTTAAATTTTAATACTCCTATCAGGGGTTGTATAACATGGGAAGTACAATGGGTAACCAAAATAATATTATTTAAAAAATTAGATATCTCATCACCTTATGAATCATCAGGAATGCTCCATGAGGGTGTAAAGGATCCTTGTATGCAATGTAAGAGAGGATATGTTATAGAGTTTTAATTATGGATAATGTTAGATACATTGCCATATTTTTCCCAGAATATCAATCCCATTGTCAGTTGCCTACAATTACATTTCAAGAAATTTTTTCCTACATAACATGCATATATTCATTTTGGCACCTCATATTGATGATAAATTCTTCATTTGGTTTAAATAACCATTTCAATATAGCCTAGTGGAATATACCATCTAATTGAGAATCCCAAAGTAATTTTTTGAGGATATTATCAATATTCCTTAAGATATTTTCAGGTATTTGATTACCAATAGTATTTTCATGGGAAAAAACACTAGGATTCTATTTGTAAGACCATTATACCTATAAACAATTTTAGTTAGTTTTTCTAAGGGATGAGAATAAAATATTATTAATCTTCATGTCAATGTAGTGTATTTTTATCCACTTTATTGAAAAAGGTGCATATTTATATTTTCTAGGGAATCATTTCATAAATAATTAAAGCAATATATTTATTAGCTCTAAATATTTTATTGATCACCTAGTTGAAATATAAATATTTATTTTGAGTAGTTTTTACTTTTGTTCACTCAAATTTTTTTTATACTAAAATTTTATTTGAACTCTTTGATACATTTTTTAATTAATAAATGACAACATGTTATCTATGAAAAACAAGTGGGTAATGTTTGGGGTCCCTTACCACCCTTTTAAAGGAATCACGTCTCCAGTATGAAATAAATTTTTGAGGTTACTTCTGAGAACATCTTGATAGAGGAAAAATAAGCTTATTGAATTGGGGTCACCTTGATATAGACCTCAAGAGGATTTGAATGATTTAGATCTCCTTCCCATGAGCGTAATCAAGAACCAAAAGAAGGAATATCATTGGGATATTAGATCACAATAACACCTTGAGAAAAGTCACCACATTACCTTGAGTATTCAACTCTAATCCATGTTATTATATGAATTTTTTAGAAACCTAAAATATTATTACATATTTTAATTTATTTAAATTTAATATCTTTGATAAATTTCTTTTCACGCAATACCGAGTTTAGACAAACTACAATATACAATTAAAATATTATTATAGTTATCTTATAACTGTTAGATTGGTGAGAATGAATATTATTAACAAAATTATGAAAGATATATATAAATATTTTAATTAATACATAATTATTGATTAATTCTTAGAAAATAAGTTCTCAATTTCTAGAGAAGCTATTTTATGATTTGATAAAAAGTTTTCTTGAAAAATATTTTATTAACATTCGTGTAAAAAGATTATAATTAATTTATTCAAATGTGGGAAATATGAATTTAAAAAATGGATAAATTTTTTTAAAAATAAAATAAAAAATTTCTGATGGTGACTTTTTGGGACATTTCTATATTTTTTTATTTTTAATGAATTGTGAAAAACACTAATTATTCTAATACTGCCATTTATTGTCATTAAATAAATTAATTTAAAAGTCATGTTCTATATTTAATTTTATAATATAGTCACATATTATTAATTTGATTTTGAATAATCCAAATAAATCCATCATTAAAAAGAAATATTAATGATTTTGATATAAGTTATTTTTTATTCATAGAATACATTTTTCAAAAAATTATTTTTCATTTTATTTTAAGAATTTATATTAAAACTATTTTTTGAAACTTCTAGAAATTTAATTCTGAAAAATGGATTGTATATTTTGATTCATTAGGATGTAATAGGGTAAATAGTACCCTTTTATTTTTTCTTATTTTGAATAGTAATTGTAGTAAAAAATTGTCACCACGGTAAGGCTAAATTGTGTAGTTAGTGTAAAAAATAATGTTATAAGACCTCAAAATATCCGTAAAACTTATTTTCATTTTATTATATATAAGTGTGTTTCTAACATAAACATTAAATGATTAAACATTCGATAATTTATTTCCCCTTTTTGTTTATAATGAACGTAATATGATTTTCAATAAAGAATAAAAATAAAACTTCACTCAAATTTAATATATCTAATGTTTTAATAAGGATAAAAAGTTGATAATTTAAGTTATAAATATTTATTTAATATTTAAATTATTTTTTCTCAACCTAATTTATTTTTATTTTTTAGTGATTGAGTAATTACATTAAATGCTTACACAACATTGACACAATATTTATTAAATATATAAAAATAAAATAAATTATATTAAAACCACTAAAAGTAATAAAATTTGGGTGAATTATTATGTACATATAATTTAATATATAAATATACCATAATTTTTATGTTTTAAATGTTTATAATTTAATTTATTATTTTTCTTGATGTCTTTAAAGTCAAATTAAATTATTATTGTAAAAAATGACCTTAATGGTATTTTGTGAAAAATAATATTATATTTAATTATTCAAAATTCCTAAAATGATATTTTTTCCATGTAAATGGGATATGGTTTAAAATATCAGTTGTGGTCCATTTATGTGTCTCTTGGCCGTTTATGGTAACATTATTTAACCTTAAATGATAATTTTTTATGTTGCGGTAATTTTTAAAAGGATTTATGAGGGGTTATAACAAAAATACAACGGTAAAAACATTACCAAAATCTGTCCAAATTTTATTGTATGAGATGTTTTCAACTCACAATAATATTATATTGAAATTAAATCAATTTTAATCCACTTGACCCTAAAAAGTAAATTTTATTTATTAAATACTCTATTTAATACCAAGGGAACCCTCCCCTCACTTATAAATGGACACTCCTTAACTCTTTTTTTTATACCCCCATGGGCCATCTATCTTGAAAAAACCTTAAAAATTTCTTATAAAATTCCATAAATAAAATTTTGAAGTATCGATATACTTAAAATACCATTCCATGGGTCATTAATAATGGGTTTAAAGGAGTTCTATCGAAGAAAAGGTAATCATCATACCTGACCACTTTCAATTTATTTCTTCTTATATAACATCCCAACCTAACTTACCACTAATATTGTAGTTGGAATCGTGGCTCACATAAACTCAATAACATCTCTTTGTATGCCATAGGCTATCGACTAGTAGTGAGGGACTATGGTGTGTCCATGGGGGGAGTATGCCCTCATATATTAGAGAATTCACAGGTATAAAACTGGTGTAAATCACAAGGAAATAGCGTAAGCATAGGTAATAAATGAAAAAAAATTAAAAATAGGAATAGAATAGGACAATTGAGAAACAATAAATGCATAAAATCTGAATAAATTAAATTTTCCAACACCAATTCCATATAATGATGCATGTCATGTGAAGTGTTACCATATGGTACAAGCTGTACAACATAACAATGGAAAAAAAACCCAACAGTCAACTCCTCAAAAATCCTGATCATGAGCCCAGTCATGTGCTCCCATGATCCCATGTAAATATCACAAAATAATAAATTAATCCAAATACCTGCGAGTAAGAATATCTACTCGGAAGCCAAAAGGATCCTGGGCAGGGTGTGAGATATAAATCTAAGTTGGCTGGAACCCACCGTATCTACACCAATCCAATTGATGAAATAAATAAATAAATAGGTGGTAATGTTCTATATAGTGTAAATGTAGTGTGAAAAAAATTAAATAAAGGAACCTTGTTCTGGGTTCCAAAATGGACACCCGTCCCAAACCACCTCCTTTAGACAAAGATGGAAATTAGAATCAAGGTACCTGTGCAAGAGTAATATGTGTACAAGGTATAAATTAAACTAGCAAACAAAGAAGGAATATTCACAAGATTTTTCATCTTCTTGGGGTCTAATTAACATGACCTCATACATGGGTACAAGTATATAATGGTGGAATCATAAAAAAACAAGATCTAATATTATAGTGAAGCAACATGTGTGGGACAAGCAATTAAGAAATGAATTCAATCAACACAATACAATATTTTTCAAATCTAGTAGTTGGGTCTAATGATCAGCCAAGTCAATCTAAAAAGAATCCCAAGTATCGCAATGGGAACATCTAATAATCTAATACCGGTTAGTCCATCCATGGTGACCCTTTCAGCTTCCCAAGTATCATTGTGAGGCTTGGTAACTCTAATCCCATCACAGGTATCTTGTGTATGGGACTAGGTATCACCAAAGGCTTGACATAGCCATATTTTCAATGGGTTCATCCATGGGTTCTCCCTTAGGGGCCAGTATCACTCACGAGTATAATAAAAAACTCAGGAATACCTTGTTTGGAAGGATAAAGCATCTCCTCGGCACGTCGAGCTGTAACCTATCGAGCACATGAGTACATCCATGGGTACTTAAATATGGAACCCATATTCTCTCAAGGCCCTTGTCAAGTGAACCATATGAATATGGAATATCACCAGAAAAGGCATATGCAAAATTTATCATAATACTTCAAATTACCATTTTATGCACAATCTAAATATGCAATCCATGAAATCCATTGTTGGAGTCTCATGTCCCTCCTAGGTGGTCTATAATGGATCCCAAGTATTGAAATGGGAATATCAGATGTAATCCAACACCACTGAGATCATCTATGGTGACCCTTAAGGCTCCCCAAGTATCATTCAAGGTATGGTAACTATGACCCCATCCCAGGTATCTCACACAGGGGAATGGATATCACTCATGGAATGGCATAGCCATATTTCCAATGGGTCTATCCATGGTTTCTCCCCTAGGTAACTGATATCACTCAGGAGTATAATAAACCACTGATGAAGCCCTCACCTTGCAAGCCAAAGCATCTCCCTCGGCGCATTAGGTCATAAACCATCGATCATATGAGTCTTTCCATCAGTCCTTAATATGAAACCCATGTTCTCTCTCAGCACATATCAAGCGATCCATTTTATTTAAAACATTTAATATGAGTCAAATCAATTCATTATGAAAAAACTATTTAATCAATAAATACCATTAAATTCAAATAATCCTAGAAATCAATTTAATATGACAAGGTAATCTAAATTTCAACATTAAATGAAAGTATTACCATTATAAGAAGCAATTCCATCCAAAATATTCTATTTACTTTATCAAAACAAGGAAATTGGATTAAAAGTGGCATGAAGTCACTTAAAAGGTTCCACAGTCAAGAGGGAGATTACCTACTTGGGTAATCCCTTATGCAATTCATGCCAATATCTTAGGAGGATCTTCACCCATTAATCAATTATATTATAGTGGCGACGCTATACACTTAGAAGGTGCATTGGTTTCATGAACATTTATATATAAAAAGGGTCAATTCATTTAATAACTTCAATGAGGGATAGGTCTCAACATCCTATATACTAAAACTTAACATTAAGGACTAAAATAAAAACCAAGGAAATAAGGTAAGACATCATAAAAGCCGAATCACTACTTTTTATTTTAGAAGAGAGTGAACCTCTATTAGAGGGGTTTTATTATAAAACATTACTTTATTTATCAAAAAAATAATTTATCCTATTTATGCATTTCATTCATGGTTAACCATTTAATTTTCCAAAGGAAATCATTATTAAAATCATTTAAAGAATCACATAAAGAATTATTAAACATAAAGGGAAAGGAAAGGGATTCTAACTCAAATGGAAGACTAGGCCAAGCCAGGTACATTAGAACTTGACTTTCTAACTTGAAGATTCTCTACACTTTAATACATAAACATCACTATATATACTGCTTAATCCAATTTAAATATTCCACTCTCCATAATGTAATATGTACAAGGAATATATATAAAAATACCTATTTACATGTGTTTAATCCTTAATGGAGTCATAAAATTCTCTGAAAAATTTACTAGGGACTCAAAAAATCATAAATATCCTACCAAAAATAGGAAAAGTCAAGGAAGATGTAGAAAACCACACCTCAAAGTGACGACGATATGCCGAATTGAACCAATACACTTCTCCATTGGTAGATAATTCCAAAATATGGTCAAGGCCGACTTAAGAATCCTTTCACACACCCTATCATAGGAAGAAACACAAAAAGTGGGATCAACCCTAACCCTAGGGTTTCGACCGAACAAGAGGGGAAACAGAGAGACCTAAATATGGCCAACCAATAAAGGAGGAGGGAACCCTGGGTATTAACTCATATGATTGGAGAAAAGATGATAGAAATACAGTGGTTATCAATATGAAATGAGAAGGATCCATGGGGGGTGTCACGTGCTTAGTGAGGAGGGGAAGGGGGTGTCCTGCACTGGGTAAGGGGAACCCTCCCTTTTGTTTCAATTTTTCTTAAAACCTATAATTAATAATAATAATAACAACACCAATTATATTATTATTATCATTATTATTAAAAAATATCCTTTTGTAAAAATTTCATTTATTTTAATTTAAATTATTTATATTTTTTATTTTACTTTAATTGATTTTAATTGGTTTAAAAATACAAGCTGCACGGTTTGAACCACAAAATTTTAGACAAACTATGTTCCTAATTTAAAGTTCTCTAATTTTTATTTTGTGGAGTCTGAGGCTCTTGAGACTCATTGGGGAACCCAGGAAACTTCAAGAGAGCTTAACCAAGAAAAAAAAACATCACTTATAAGGGTTCTAACTTTCATAATTATGTTTCGATGCTCTGTTTCTAAAATAGATGGTCCAATAAATGAAAAAAAATTCATTTAATTTTAGTTCAGTTCAAATTCATAAGTTATTACAACCTCTCCACCTTCGAACTTATCATCCCCAGAAAGAGTTTGGGAATACAATAATCTCATGACCTATAAGGGTTGTGAATCCCTATTCAAATTACCGCATTGGATTTATAAACACCCAACACACCTTAAGAAAATTTTAATGATATGGCACAGAATCCATTTAAACCTGATCCAATGCTCGATTTCCAACCAAAAGATCCAAATTGTGCTTACCTGTTCCCATTTAATTTGAGACATGACCACATCATTGTCTTGTAAAAAATATAGCAAAAGTTTCTCCCCACCATAGGATTTAACGTTAGAAAGGGGAAAATTCCAAACCAAGGTACCTCCACCATTGGAATTTCCTTACAAAGCATGCTCCTAAGCATTTTGACGAAGCTCCTTGAGTGATTTTTACCTTTACCAAATATCTGATCCCCCATCATACTCATTTATCTAAGTTCAACCAAATTTTTATGAAAGTCCTTGGCCGAAACATACCATACTCATATCCACCTAACGACGTGCCAGAAATAGTTTCCCATTGACTGTTTACATTGAGAAAATGGATAAACAAGTCAATCCACTCTTGGTGACTTGTCTAAAAGATGAACGACTTAGATAACTGACACATTACAAACTGAACCGCAATTACTTTCAACAAATCAATATGTATTTTCAAAAAAAATGTACACGAAGTCCATACATTACTATGGTGATGTTTATTGGTCAAAACATCACCTGGAAATTTTAAAACATTCATGCTTCATCAGGGGAAGACGTTCAATCCAGATCCTACCCACTATAATCACGACCCCTTTCAAGATTCACCTCTGAGCCTGAAAAAATGTATGGGATAACCTAAAATTAATTCAAAATAGAGTCTAAGGAACTAATTTGAGTAGTCCATACTATATGATACAAGCGAAATATTTTTACCAAGCAACAACGTCCATATTAGATAATTTTTGGAGCACAGAGCAGTATCCATCTAGTGGCCATGTCAAAAGAAATGGCCATAATCTGAGATTTTGTCTATAGAATTCCTAATTTAGGACCTAAGTATCACTACCGACTGAACATACCTTGATAGAAATCACACATTACTGTTAAACATAGAAATAGATCAATCAACATGACCAACGACATTAAAACTTTAGCGCAACATAAGACCAACACTCTCTTAGTGCATTAAGGATGACGTCAATATACAGGACATGATCATTAGTTAGCAGAATACACTAAGAGGATTTGAGTGGTTTCCATTACATCATACCATACTACTGGAGAGAAGAACAATCAAACCCCAATTGGTTGACTTGTTTAAAAAAAACATGGCTTTACATGCTGACGTATCATCAACCAATCAAAAAAATTTACTATTCGAGGAATCCCATGACCATTCAAGATTAAAAAATGATGTATATCTAGACCAATGGTGTTTCTAAAGTGCTATAAAAATAGTAAACAACAAATAAAGTTGTGTTGCTGGGAAATTACCAAAACATATTTAAAGTTCTCAAGCATCAAGGGAATACAGGCAAGACAACCATTTTAAAAGGTCCTATTTGGTTGGGTTCCTTTGACATGGAAAGAAACATAACCACTTTGTCCAACATAATAATCCCCACGATAGGAGTGTCCTAGAAAATGATATAAAAGATAAAATAGCCACTCAAAAGCATTCTAGATGAAAAACACCTTAAATGAATGTATGATGGTCCTTTGAGCCACAATCACAACATCCAATAATTCAAAGAAAACCAAAACCAGATCGAACGACTTATCAAAAAACCTAAGTCTCCTGAATCTCCATCCCGAGAATTGGGAAAAATTGGATTCCATTTAATACCTACATTAATATACCATATAGATGACCCAAAACTATACTCAACAGACCAAGGCTTAATAATTACACTGAACTCAACTAGTTAGTCATACCGCATAGCACTTTATGGGCACTATGTATGCGAAATCATACTACTTGAGGACTCTGAAGAAAGACGGGACATCCTCAATACTATCCATAGGCTATCCACCCTATGAATTCATGTATCTAATGGTTTGTACAAAATAATCATCCTGGATGAAGACATTTCAAGTCGTCTATTAGAGAAGAAAATAATGTGTAATGCTACCTATGAAGTAGAAAAACATGCCTGAGTCATGTCTAACCAGCTAAAATTGAGCATTAATCGATAATCATGCCTGTATCAAAGGCATAGAATTCATGACTATCCATTAAAACAATGGTTTCATTTAGAAATTAAGAGTCCTACTAGGGAAAATGACACCAAAACAACACCATGTCTTAGAAATTTCACAAGATTTGAAAAATAATTAAACTCTAAAGGTGTTACCAACCAAAAGCTATTTTTTATGAAAGAATAAAAATTGACCCTAACACTAGGGAAATGCCAAAAAAATTCACTAGGCTCAAAATATGATGATATAAGTCATTTATAAATAAAATAATGCCAATGGAAACTGATCGCACTTCTATTCCACTATAACTCAAATAGAACTCAGCCTACCCTTACTTGAGGGTTTCTTCCAAGGACACCAGTACATGATCCATTTATAAGCACTATAAATTTAATCACATTTAAATATTTAATCACATAAAACATGTAATTCAACACATCATGTACCATTTAAAAAAAGTACAAGGTACTTGATTTATCTAATGCCCTATAGGAAAAATGAAAGTTATATTAAACTTCATTTTTTAAACATTTAACTTTCATTATACATCCCATAAAAATTAGGTTATTTACCATATAAATTCATTTAATTTATAAAACATAATCTGACCTATAAGGGTCTTATAAACTAACCTAGGATCATCATAATTAAACCTAACAACATTTTATTAGTTTTTACAGTTTTAAAACACCCAAACAGGTTATCAAAAAAGAAACATGCCTCCAACTGAACTACTTTGGTCTATATGTGCATTTAGTAGTTTACCAAATCCTAACAGACTAAATTTAAAATATAACATTTATATCTATTAAAAGAAACATCATTCCATTACATAGAATATGGGTTTCCATTTCCCATTTCATGAAGTTCCCATATACTCCATAAATAGAAAATTAGCTGCCATTATTCACAACCAAATTTACTTTAACATTTTAATTTTATCATCAACACACATTTTAACAATAGATTTTAAAATGTCTATCTAGATATTTCTCTATATGGTTTGAATATATGAGTTACCCTTTCCCAGTTATAAGGTACCCATACACGTTAAAATTGAAGATTAGTTCCCATTCATTCACAATGGTTATCTCTTCAGTCCACGCACAAACCATATATAAACAAAGAAAACTATGCCAACATAAGTATTAAACAAAGAATAATGAGATAACATTGGATAATTAAATATTAGAAATATAGGTAGCATGGAATATTTTCATTGAAATGAGCTAAAAAGTTTAAAAAACTCCCAAACATGTAAAATATCAGAAATTCTAAAGAAAATAAAAAACTTGGAATATCACTCAAGGCAAAAATCTAAATAAGAAAAAATATTCCAAATAAAACTACATGGCATGGAATATGCTTGAATTGTTAATCCCTATGCACCTATAATGTTGCATTAAAATATACTTCCATGTCATACCAGACTAAGGGTAAGATTTCCAAAAATTCAATAACACCATAGGTAGTGGAAAATACACCAATAAATCATGGTGTAATAAAATCAACGGTAACATGAAATAACAAGAACATAATCCCAGCCCTTTAGATTTCTCATTTCCCTGTGGGTGGGGAGTTCAGTCCCAAGAATGACTATTTACCAAGCACTGACACACTTATAGTCTCTTGTATACTAGCCCAAAGTAGTAAGACAAAGAACAAATACGCACTGATAGCACTTTCTAACGTCTCAGACTGAGAGCCAACTAATATGGTAGTCAAACTAATGGGTCACATGACCTCAAGCACGTCCCTCCATAAAATAGTGGTTGTTAACAAGTAGTGAGGACCTGTGGTGTGTTTTTGGGGAGAAATTTCCCACATAGATCAGAGTATGCACAATGATAAAACCAATGTAAATCAGCATGAAATAGCTTAAGCATAGGTAATAAATGAGAAATAGTGGAAACATGAACAAAAGAGTACATAAGAATACTAATAAATGTACAACAACTGGATAAAGTAAAATTTACATTTCTATTTACATATAATGATGGACGTAATCTCATGTGTTACCACAATGTACAATAAGTTCAATATAAAAAAATAAACTAAAAATCCAATGGTCAACTCTTGGAGAATCCTGAGAATAAGACGGGTCATGTGATCCGTAACACCCATGTACACAGCACAACACAATCAATGAATCCAAATACATGTGAGTTAGAATATCTTCTCAGATGAAAAATGGCACTAAGAAGGGTGGGACATTTAAATCTCATTAGGCTAACCCCCATGGTGTCCATCCTAGTCAATTTTGTGTAATAAATCAGAAAATAAGTGACACTGTTACATAAAGTGTAAATATAGAGTGATAAAGAAGTTAAATAATAGAAACATGGTTTGAGTTTCTAAATGGACACCCGTCCCATACCACCTAATTTAGACCAAGCTAAAAATTATAAAGGAGGTACCTATGCAAGAATAATATCTATACAAGGGCCAAATAAACTAGGAAACAATTAAAGCATATCTTGAAGCTTGTTCTTCAACTTGGGTCTAATTCAAAAGTCTTCAAAAAATTGTACAATTAAAGTATGGGAGAAGGAACATAAGTACATGATCCAAAATAAAATAGAAACAACAATTACAGAACAAGAAATTAAGAAAATAATTCAATCAATGTAATAAAACTTTTAACAAATCTAGTAGTGGAGTGCCATTCCCATCCAATAATATATAAAAATAATTCCAAGTATTGCAATAGAAATATTTGATAATAAAATACAATGGATCCCATCCATGATGACCCTTTTGGAACCCCAAGTATTATCATAAGTCATGGGAACTCTAAGTCCTTCCTAGGTAACTCACATTGGGGACTGAGAATCACCCAAGGCATGGAATAACCATATTTGATCGATCAAAAATTGCCTTTTTATTTTTAATGATATTAGAAAACACCCATTAGACAAGGGGTTGTCATAGGGGTCTAAAATGATGCAACTCGAGAGCATCCCCCTTCACAAAATTATTACACTCCTGAGGAAATGAGTCCAAACTAGAAAAATTCATCAATAGTTCCTCCAGACTACTTCCTCGAGAAAGTGAATCCGCCAAGAAGTTTGCCTCCCTTTTCACATGCCGAATCAAGAAAACATGTCTGAGATATAAGGAAATACTGTGGACCACGTAAGTTATGTTCCAAGGAGGATCCACCTATCCATTTACAGCCCAGACAACAGTTTCAAAATCTAACTCCACCTCTAAACACATCAATTCTTGGCCCTTGCAAAGCATGATACCTGTGTGGATTTCCTTTAAATCCACACCCAGAAAACTTCTTGGACCTTAAAAACTAATTAAGGGGAGAAAAACTAAACCATACTCTACCCACAACAAGCCACCACCACATATTTGACCATTTATAAAGTATCCATCCATATTAATCTTATATCCAAGCAATAGTGGACTCCATCTAATCCAGATTCACTATGATCTATTTGAGTCAGGTGTCCGGCTAAGTAACTAGAATATGATATGATACTGATGTCCTCCTTTCAGTATAGAACCTAGATAATGAACCAACCCCTTCATTCAAACATGTAGAAATGCAGTCGAAGGTTGAACCTCTATCCTCAATTTATTCTGTGCGTGGTATCACCCATATTGGACTGAGTATTTCCCAAAGAATGGAATAACTATATTTCTAATAGGTCCATCCATAGTTTCTTCTCTATGGAATTGGTATCAATTTGGAGTATAATAAATCACTTGGGAATACCTCACCTAGAAAGCAAAATCATTTCCCCCAACAGGTCGGGTCGCAACCCATCAAGCACGTTAGACCTTCTATGAGTACTTAATACGGAACCCATGTTCTCTCCTAGACCGTATGATGTGATCTATTTTATTTAAGAAATTTAATATAAGAAAAAATGATTCATTATGAAAAAACCATTAAAATAATACATTCCATTAATTTCATCTAAGAATGGAAATTAATTTATTATAACAAGGTCAGATCAATTTAAACATTTAAAGAAAGGCTTCCATCATAACAATCCTTTCCATCCAAAACATGCCATTTACATTACCAAAACAAGGTAATTGGATTTAAGGTTGTAAGAAGGAACTCAAAAGATGTCACTTTCAAGAGGTAAATTACCTACTTGGGTAATCCCTTATACAAAGCATGCAAAGCCCTTAGGAAGAACATGGTCTATAAAAAACTTCTTGGGAATCGCTCACCTAGAAAGCCATAGCATCGTCCCCAACATATCAGGTTGCAAACTATTGAGCATGTGATTCCATCCATGAGTCCATAATATGGAAACCATGTTAACCCTAGTCCCTTTCCAAGTGACCCAAATCAACATGTCATATCACAAGGAAAGATTTATTTAAAATTAATCATAAACCTTCAAATAACCATTTCAATGCACAAGATAAATATGAAATCCATCAAATCCAATGGTGGAGTCAGGTTCCCATACAAGGTGATTTATAGAGGATCCTAAGTGTCACAATGGGAACAATTGATGTAAGAAAGTACTACATATCTGATAAAAGGTGACCCATAAGGCATCCAATGTATCACTCGAGGCATGGAAACTCTGATCCCATTCCAGGTATCTCCCATAGTGGACCGAGTATCTCCCAAGGAATGGCATAACAATGTTTCTAATGGGTCCATCCATAGTTTCTCCTCTAGGGAACTGGTATCAATATGGAGTATAATAAACCACCAGGGAAGAACTCACCGAGAAAAAAAATCTTTCCCCCCAGCACGTCGGGTCATAACCCATCGAGCATGTTAGTACTTCTATGAGTCCTTAATATAGAACAAATGTTCTCTCCCGGCCTATATCAAGTGATCTATTTTATTTAAGACATTTAATATGCATAAAATTGGTTCACTAGGAACAATCCATTTACACAAGATATTCCATTAAATTAACCTATGAATGGAAATTAATTTATTATAACAAGGTCAGCTCAATTTAAAAATTTAAACAAAGGCTTCCATCATGACAATCCATTCCATCCAAAACATTACATTTACTTTACCAAAACTAGGAAATTGGATTTAAGGTGGTAAGAAGGTACTTAGAAGATGTCACATTCAAGAGGAAAATTAATTACTTGGGTAATACCTTATACAAAGCATGTAAATCCCTTAACAAGAACATGGTATATTAATAAATTACATTGGAGTGCCCAAGATATGTAATTAAAAGGTGTATTAGTTACATTAACATTTATGAAGAAAAAGGGGAAACTTATTTTACAACTTCATCAAAGGCCATGTATCAATATGATATATATTAAACCATAACATCAAGGCATAAAAGAAGAACCTGGAAATATGGTTTTCAAGCATAAAAGTATAATCACTACCTTTTATCTTAGAAGACAGTGCACCTCCATTTGAGAGGTTTTATTATAAAAACATAATTTTTTATCAAAGAAATAATTTATCATATTTAAGAATTTTGTTCAAGGTTCACAGTTAAATTTATCAAAGGAAAACATAATTAAACTTATTTAAACACTACCATAGTATCAGATTTACATAGTTACACCATTAAACACTGCTAAAAAAAGCCCCGATAAAGGGGGTACCTCTATCAGCGCTTAAAAAGCTTTGTTAAAAGCGGCATTTATTAGCAGTGAAAAAAATTTATATTTCATAAAAATATATTTATCATTTAAAATCATATATTAATATATATTTTATTTTATATTTTTATAAATATAAAACCTTTTATATTGTATGATTTATATAGGGCTAAATTCATATTTGCACTTAATATATAATATAATTAGTGAAAAAAAATTATAAAATTATTTAAAAAATAATAATATTTAATAATTAGATAATTATTATCATGTAATAGTCATTTAATAACAATTTGAGGATAAACAAATAATAATAAACGATCTAAAATTAATGGAAAATGCTACTCAAACATTAAAAAACCATAACTTTTGATCCAACTATCTGCTTAGGCTCTACCGTATATCAAATAGAAACTAGAAAGAAGATCTATGCAGTCATGATAAGGGGCACCCCGATTATTATTTGTTTAGTCAAAAAATGACCATAAGGCCTCAAAAACTGTGTTTTTAGGTGGGGTACCCCAATTTTTTAACATTCGACGGAATTTATGACTCATTTAAGAGGATATTCTTATTTTTTTACAAGATACTCTATTTATTTTCAAGAATTAAACTCATAATGATTTTATTAAATTAATTTATTTTTAATTTTTTATTATGTATTGTTATTTATAATTAATTATACCGACATATATACATATTTGTATGTATTTTCACATAAAAATTTAATTTTATAAATAGATATATAAACTTATTTATATATAATTTTTTATAAATATGTAAAGCCTAAATAAATAAAAAATATTACTTATTTTATTTAAAATAGAAAATATATGAATATTTATATACCTATATAATGTGTGTGTATTTTTGTGTCTCTGTATTAACAATATGATATATATTATCTATATATTATAATATATGTATTTAAGTATTAATATATATTATATGTTAATAAATAAAAATATGTATATATATAATATGTATGTTGTAGATATGTTTGTATTTATTTATTTACTTATTTATAGAAACACACACAAAAAATATTTTAAAAATGTATTTAAAAATGATAACAAAAATATATATTAATATATGAAGAAATATGTAGATAAAAATATATATAACTGGATATATATATATATATATAACTATTTTGATATATCATAAAATGGAGAACAAAACAACCTAGATGAGTGGTAAGGGTCCAGGTGTACAAAGGAGATGTTTCGAGTTTGAATCCATGGGAGGTAGGGATGCGTGTGGAGTTGCGTGAAGGGGGACTTCCTAGCACTAATAGAGGAAGGTGGTGTACTTAGAAATATTAGGGGGTAGCTCTATTAAAGTGGGGTTTTATCACTAATAAAGGTGGGGATGGTCATCAATAATTAAGATTTTTTTTGTATTACATTTTTTAAAAAAGTTGTCTTTTATCAAAACATTTATTTTTACACTGATAAAAGGGGACTTTATCAGTGATTTTTAGCACTGATTAAAGGGGACTCAATTTTAAATGGTATAAGATTAACAACAATTTTTTATCACTGTTAATTTATTTTTATAGAACTATTAAAATCCTTTTCAACATTAGTGAAAGAAGAACATAAAGAATTCTTAAACATAAAGGGAAAGGAAAAAGATCTTACCTTAGAGGGAAGACGAAGCCCAACCAAACACTTTAGAACTTTAAATTATTACTCAAAGATACTCTACACTTGTACGCACATACATTAATATATATATAACCCTTAATCCAATGTACAAATTCTCCTTGCCCGGAATTGAGGTTGGTAGTATAATATTTTATTCCCATAGTTGTGATGTTGATACATGTATAAATGTTTTAGTATTTCTATCATTTTTTATCAATTCAAATTATTAAACTCGGTTATTTAGAACGTGGACAATTGATTTGTTGGTTTATTGATGAAATCATATATTAATGGTGGAGTTATTCATGGAATTATGGGGATTTTTATTTAGATAGTTAATATGGGATTTAATTATTAGGTTTAGGGGTTGGGAATTTCAAAAATTAATTGGAGTATTTTTTAAGAGGTTTAGGAATATGCGATTTAGATAATTAATGGTAGATTAATTATGAGATATTCATGTCATGAGTTGAGATAATTAATGGTATATTGATTTTAAGTTATTGAAATTGTGATTAGTATTAATTAATTGATTAATTAATTAATGGTTTTTGAGATATTTATTATATTGTAATGTTTTTTATTATTTTTTATTAAATGTTATATAATAACATGGATATTTGGGAATGTATGATGAATGGTAACCTGCTCATTGAATCATTTGTAATTAAATGGTAAATGGTAACTTGGAAATTTTTCCAAGTATTAGGAATGGTAACATACTAATTCAATTACGTGTTATTAAACGGTAAATGGAAACATGGACATTTAACCAAGTACTATGAATGGTAAAATTCTTGTTCAACTATGCGTTATTAAATGGTGAATGGTAAAATGGAAATTCAATAATGTTTTATGAATGGTAATATGAAAGTTCAATTGTGATATACCTTGAGTATAAAACTTATTTGGGCCCAGGATGAAGTGGGTATTGAGGTTTAGGTGTCCTCGGGAAAACTCGGGGGTTTATGTGGTTAAATTTAAAATATTTTATAATGTGATAAACTATTTATATGCATTATATTTATTTATTTATATAATTACATATGCTAATATTAACTAGAATTGTTTTAGACACCATTGGTGGTGGACTATTGATTCGTACTCACAACCTACTTAGGCTACTTGATCAGTACCCGAATAGACTTTGTTCTTACAAGATAGTTTTTGGGAAAATGATCTAGGTTGTATGGATTATTTTGGGATGAAGCATGGATGAGGGATCTAAATGTGGTTTAGGACCCTCTTGGGAGTCATCAGTGTCTTTGTTTTCAATTTTTATTTTAGAAACTTGACACTTACATTAGAATGGCATGTGTTCTGTTTTAGTTGGATCATGTATTTCCTACTTTGAATGTATTGAGATATTGAAATGTTTGATGGGTTTATATTCTTATGTTATTGTTTGTTTATTTCTGATGGTGTATTATTCTCATAAAAGAGGGTATAGTCTCCCCATTAATGACTTATCACACCATTGTTTCTAATCAGTAGCCTCTAGCATAAGGGGAGGCACGCTTGAGGTCATGTGAAAGATATGATCAGGGCACCGGTGTGTGGAACCCAGGTCAGGATGTTACACACAAACCATCATTGCTTAATTTAGTTATAATAAATTAAAATGAACAAGTCATATACACAAGGATAGTCTAATATCATGATTAGCTACAAAACATGAACTAGGAATACATTTGAAATAAAGTTAACAAATATTTTTATTCGATCATTAATTATGATAATGTTCCATGAATTAATCCAAATAATTTAATTTATCTTAATTCTTTACAATTATCTTTAACTCATCATCATTTATAATTTAAATAATATTTTTTTGAAAAAATTATTATAGTAGACAAGAATACATGGAAGAAACCATGTGTGCTTATTCAAAATGTTAACACGAAAATTAATTTAATATATAATTATCAATCTTATGAACTGATATGTACTATAAAATAAATTATACCCATAATAATTGTTAATAGGATTAATTATATATTTAGGTTTTTCTCTGTGTAAAATTGGGAATTTTTTCTGTAGTAGACTACATGATGTGTACTTGTACACATAGCATATACTATCTTCTACATGTGTCTGTAACATACACCTAGAGACTAGGAATGATACCTTCCATTAACTTTTGGTAAGATACACAACATGTATTCCATATTAAATTCAATGTTTCTATAGAGTCTCATGACATTTTAGTCCCTGTTTCATGTATCTGATACATGGCACACTGATACACCTCATATTCTCAACTATGAGAAATCATGCCATATATGTTGCGTACAATGGTTACCTTATATGTTGTTCTTAAAACCCTATGCAAGTCTATCCGGATCTATACACTTATCCAATTTTGTCAGATATTAGATTTGATTTCATCAAATATATCATACTTTATCACAATATATGAATGATCAACACTAATACAAGGCATGTTTTTAGTTAGTACACACTGTGTAATCTAGTTTTGTATAGAAAGTAGCCTTGAAACCTCTAAATGGTGTTTTCAGATGTTTCTTAATTTTAATCATAACTGTGTACTTGTTAAATTAGTGGGAACAATGAAATGAAGAGATGACGATGTTTGTATATTAAAAATGAATCAATATGAGGTAAAAGATATAAAAAATTCAAAAAAACAACCAATGAATAATAAATAATTAAAAATTAAATTTGCGACACAACCTAATACAACTTGATGGTTTTGGGTGTAGAGGAAGTTACTATATTTCTTGTGTGGGTCATTGTGCTACATGATCCAAGTACAAAATCCCTATAGCAATGATCCATACATGCACTAAAATATTTGAACATCACTCTAAAATATATGGGTTCTAGCACGGTAGATCCTGATTGCTTGCATTGTTCATTGTTGATTATAGTATAATTATTATTGAAAGATGAATAACTATTGATATTCTCTTGGTGGTTTGACATTGGAGGAAGATAGAGTGCATTCTATATCTCTAGACCTCTCTCTAGGGGTTGAGATTATCTATGTATCTATCTATTGAGAACACCAAATGTGATTATAGAAAGTGATATAATAAGATATTTATTATGGATTGTCTAGTGTTGGAAAACCAAAAAAATCCCATTTCATCTTTATAACTATTAATTGACCTCATTTCTAATAATAATAATATAATTATTATCAATCACTTGACACAAAAAAAACATTAAAAACATAAGTAAATATCATTTACATGATTTTTAATTGGATCATTAAGCTTGGTCCACTTTCCTTAAATGACATTTAATGATCCTTGAATAATGAATATTTATCAAATAAATAAACGCCACTATGTTATTTTTGGATAAATATAATTAATATTATATTTTTTGAACCTTGTGAATAAATATTTATTATTATTATTAAACTCAAGTCCTATTTCTCAGTTGAATAGGCATAATTTTATAAAGTCCAAAGATAGAATCTAGAAACCTGACATGGATACCATAGAGAAAGATGTTAATTTTAAAGTAATATTATACCCAAAATTAACTCTTACCAGGTAATAAAATCATTTATCATGATATAAAAAATAAAGTAGGTTTCATGCAAGTTCCATAAACTTATATGCTCGATGTCTCTTTCTTTGAATTTATAAAAATGAACTCACCCACTGAATAACAAGGTAACAGATATATCCAGGAAGTTCTATTCCAATAAAAGGGAATAAGATACAAACTTATTTCAATGGATATAGGGGATAAATCCTTTATCGTGTTATATATTAATTCAATATCACTAGTGAAACACCCAATGCATGATACCTCACTCTGAGGATATGTCATCATAATTTTCATCAATACATCATACTACATGAGTACTTATATCCATTAATGCTAATATTAGAGTCTAAGGATCAAAGAAAATGTTTTCTGAAAAGAATATCCAATGAAACATGGAAATATGGATTTTTTATTGATGGGTCTATTCTTATAACCTATTATCTTGGTAGGATTACCAAGGGTGAACACTATGAGGAGGTTTCTTGATGTCTTATGAGCCTACTACCCCTTATAACTAGTATCATCTATGTCCCATCAGAAAACCTCATTAGGATATAGAAAAATATTGGACAATCCTTTTATTGAACCTCTAGTCTCTCTTTATAGTGGAGAACTTCCATGAAATTTCAATGTGATATATATTTTTAGGAAATTATTACATATAAATGTTATACCGAGGAACAATAATAATGTGATAAATAACTTCCTTAATAATTAATACATATAATAATCTACAATGAATGTCATCTCTATGTAAGTAAATCCTACATATTGGTCCCTTTAAAATTCTTAATCATATTAGGATGGTACCTTATCTCTTGGATCTTCCACTAAATCTATCTCAGGTTCATGATTTTTTGCACGTATATCTCATGAGGAAGTACATAAATAAACCTTAAAAGGAACAAAACATAGAGGTTATACCACTAGAGAAAGATCTATCGTGTGAGGAAAAACCATTATAGATTATGGATTATAAATAGAATGTGTTATGAAACAATACCACTCACCAAGTCAAAATTTTATGGAAAAATCAAAAAATTGAGGAAGCTATAAGGGAACTTGAGGATGTGACGAGGTAGAAGTATGCTCAGATATTTCAATCAGAGTGATGAAATTTTTAGAGAGAAATTATTATAATGGGTATCATGTAATACCCTAATATTTTATTATATATTTCTATTAAAATAAATTATATATCTTTTATACCTTTCTATACACACAAAAATATGTTTAAAAAAATCCCTCTATACTATTGATATATTATTATTTTGTATTTCATGACTATTATTTTTGTAGGTATTAATAGGATTAACCACATTATTAGAAATATTTATAAATATTTTATTTAATATGGAATTATTGAAAAATTATTAGGAAATAAGTAGTCAATTTCTTGATAAGCTATTTTATGCTTTAGTAATATGTTTTCTTCAAAAATGTTTCATTACATTATGTGTTCATATATTATATTTAATTTATTCCAATATTAGAATTATATTTTTTTAAAAATGATTTCATTTTAAAAATCATAAGATAAAATTTATCTTAGTGTTAATTTTTATGATATTTTTAAAATGATCGATTTTTCAGTGAAAAGTGAAAACTATTTTTTCAAATGCTATCATTTATTTTCATTAAATGAAGTAATTTAAAAGGCCCAATATATTTATAATTCGATATTAATGTGAAATATGATTCATTTTAATTATAATAACCAAGTTAATTAAATTTTTAATTAGAAATATTCAACATTTTGGTATAAGATAATTTTTAGGTTTAAAAACGTATTTTTCTAAAAACTATTTTTCATTGTATTTTATGCATATATATTAAAATTTATTTCAACCACTTATAGGAGTTGAATATTAAAAAATTTATTCTAATATTTTAATTGTGTTGTCAAAATTTGGAAAATATACCCCCTTTATGTTTGGTCATTATGAATATTAAAAGTAATAAACTTTTGTCACCTTAGTAAAGGTAAATCAGGTAATTATGGATAAAATTAATGTCATAATGCCAAAAAATATCTCTAAAACATTTATTAATTTTATTTTATAATTTTATGTCGACCCTGAAATTCAAAGGCAAAAATATATATAAATTATTTCCACTTTCCTTTGATAATAATCTCAATATAATTTTATAAAAAAATATCACTCTATTTTAATATCATTTTTTTTAAATAAAGATAAAAATGGGATAAGTTTGGTTATAATTTTTTAATTTAGATATAAATTTTTTAATCATGGTAATTTATTTTTATTTTTATTTATTTAATAATTACATTAAATAATTATGCAACGCTAACATAATATTTATTCGATTAATAGAAAAATATAATCAATTATTCTAAAAATATTGAAAGTAATACAATTTATGTGAATTATTGTGTTCTATAAATTTTATATATATATATATATTTATGTTTTAAAAGTTTATATTCGAATTCCATATTTTTGTTGATGTCTTTATATAGAAATTAAATTAATAGTGTCAAAAATGAAATTAGTGATATCTTATAAAAATATATTTTATTAAATCACATAAAATTAATAAAAAAATATATAATAGGTACAGTTAATGAGATTTGTTTTAATATATCAACCACGGTTCATTTAGGGGGAAATTTGTCTTTAATAATATCCATTTTTACCCTTAAAGAGTAAAAAAAAACATTGATGTGTTGGTAATTGCCAAAAGGGTTTACAAGGGGTTAAAACAAAGAGATAAGGGTGAAAAATATCCAAAAAATGTCCATATTTTATTATATGAGATTATATCTATTTTTCCTTATTATATATTCAAATTATATTAAGTTGGTTTTACTTTTAAGTGAAAATTTATTTGTATTAATTAAATACTATAAGTAATTCCAAGGGTGCCCCTCCCCTCACTTCTAAAAGGAAACTCATCAATTTTATTTAAACCACTTTGATCAATGTATATTGAAAAAAACATGAAGCTTTATCGTTTAATTTCCCTATAAACAATGTAGAAGTTAATATCTTCTTAAAATAAAATTCAAAGGGTCCTTAAGAAGGGATCTAAAAGACGTCTATTGAAGAAGAGGTAATAGTCCTACCCAACCTCTATTTTCTTCTTCTACCTCCCAGAAATCTGTGGTCTTAATAATATAATAATAAATAAATTATCCTAAATGTTATGAAATATTAATATCATTTTTGAACCACTATTATTCACCATATTTATATCAAATTGGAAGTGAAATTATTTCTCATTTATATGTATTGACTACCGCCTCCGCGTATTAATACAATTCATTTTTACATCACCATATCTCATGGATGATTATTATGATGTGTTTAGTATTTATATATGATTTTTATGACCTAATAGTTCTTTTATACTTTTAATATCATATCTTAATTCTTACCTTTATATCCATTTGAAATAGATAATGTCTCTCATGAGTATCTGTGGACTACTACGTCCATGAAGTGATGTGATTAATTTTTCTTTTCTGATTTACCTGGATTGTAATAATGATAGATTTAATGCATATATATGTTATAATAATGATTTTTGTACGGTGAATTATTATTTAACTTTATTTCATTCCATCTATAGAAAAGTAAGAACATCATGTATGCGTACATAAGTCCTATTGTTTCTATGAATGATGTAATTCAATTTTCTCTATCTCTATCATATATGGATGAATATATATATATATATATATGTGCATTTTTGTGTATAATGGATATATATTATATTTATATCATGATTTAAATGATCTAAATTATGTAACCATGATCAAAGTACAAGGATCATAACTATCAGATTGAAGTTCTCGTAAAAAATGAAACGATTAATACCCGAAAACAACAATTTTAACAAGGAATTCTTAATAATTGGTAAATTTAAATACTATAAGTGGATACGATATGATATTATAAGTATTTAAATGAATATAATATATAATTATAATATATATAAATTTATTATACATGAGGTTAAAATCACTTATGAGTTAATTTGTACTTGAGGTAAGTGATTTCTTTTATAATATCATTTTATTTCAAGATTGTATATATTTGAATATTCAGTAAGGGAAATTATATGATAGTTATTAGATAAACCAATGTTATTTTATTCTACTATGGTTATTAATTGAAAATTCAATTAATAGTACCATTTTAATCTCCTGATTACTCAAGATGATTTAGAAAATATATTAAAAAAAAACAATCATTATTTCACCTTTAGTCCTAAATCTTCTATATCCATGTCCATGTTTTCTAAAAAGGTTTTCCATAATAATTTTAATTCTACCCTATTATTTTCTAGAGTAATTTTCACCAATAAATTAATTTTTATAAATTTCTTTAAAAATGTATATTATTGTCATTTTTTGAATGAGGTAGTTTTTAATTTTTCCAAAAAAATACAAAGGATTATTTGTTTTAACAAACTAGGAATGAATGAATTTTCCCGAAATCATGATCACTCTGGGATTTAATGAATCCATTTTGTGTATCCAAATTTATTTTCATTGAATGTTTGGTCATTAATATTTCAAAAAATGTTATATTTAAATAAGTGGTTTAAAGAGAAAAGAGTATTTTCCTCAAGAAAATTTCTAGTGATATTCTAGAGGAATTTTTAAATATGATAACACCAATTTATGTCACTATGGATATGATCAAATGAGATCATATTTATTATTTCTCTAGATTTTTTATGATTATAATGTATTTATTTTCCATATTTTTGATTCAATACGAATAATTTTTTAATTTTAAAGAATTTTGAGAATAAATTGTAAGGAAAATTCAAAAATATAAGCAATTCATAAGATTTGAAAGTGATGGGTAGTTATAGTCATAATTAGAACCATGATGCATTAACAGGTCTCATGAGAAAATAGTTGGCCTTACATATCATATGCATATTTATTTTACTCATAACCATTTATTAAAAATGATGTATCGGTTGAGAGCCCATGGTGGTAAGTTTTATGGTAACCTAGTTAAGAGGCATTGATCATGAATGTATAGAATTATTCATTTCCTTTATTAATAATTTAGTTTTATTTATCAATGTTTTTATATATTAGTATTAACCATGGATATTTATTGAACTAAAATGTTGATTCAATGGAATGTATTTGATTATCCACTTCGTCATATTGATTATTCCTTATTTACTCATGAAAACTTCTATTGTACATAATCCTTACTAAGTAGAAAATATCATCCTTTATTTTACTTCCATTCACTAGGATTTAATGAAGGATATTATGAATGAAATCAATGATGTAATAATGTTTTTATTCATTTTTTTCTTTTATATTTTCAATGTAATATAGAAATCATGTGTATATATAGTATTCCAAGACTGTTAGACTGATTAATCCTTCATAGTGAGACTCCTTGTATCATATACCAATTTAATAATGTAAGAAATGAAGCTAGGTTACTAGATTTGGGGTTTATAAAATTTTTAAATCAACTATAGAAATGATATTGGTTCCAATAATATTTCTGTTGAGGTCTTCTAGTATCTTCTATTCCAATTTAATGTCTCCTTGTATTTTACTCTCCTTGATAAACCCATATTTTGCTTATAAAAGAATCTGAGAAGTGATCTGAGTAAGTCTATCATTGAATTTTTTACAAATACTGTATATTAATATTTTGATAGGCTTATGTGATATAACTATTAAAATTTATCATTTTTTACCTTTTGCGATGAGAACCAGTTGTGTTTCACTTAAAGTTCTTAGTAATGAACCACCCTTAAATTAGTATTCTATAACCTCTGTAATTTAATTTTATTAAGATCCCCTGATGTTACAAATTAATATCTTGGGATCCCATCATGGGCTCTAGAAATTTCAAGCTCTAGATTTTAGTAGATTATAAGATTGCATCCTTATCAGGAACGAATTCTTGGAGTTCATTTGTATCATCGTTGATAGTTAGAGGTACGGAGTTCTCTAAAAAATGTTCTTAAACACCTTTTGGATACCCTCTAAGAATCAATATTTGAACCTATTATTAAATCAAATAGGTTCTTGATAGTTATATAAATGATGATATTGACATCATTGGCTTTTGAATCATATTTCAGCTACAAATTTTGGTTCTCCACAAACTCCCTCTCTTTAATACATGTATAAGAATATTTTATATTTTTATATACCTATTTGAGCCACAATATTTGATTAATTTTATTTTATAACCTCTCCAAATCAAGATTTCTATCCGCCAAATCTCATATCAGTTCATTGATATGTAAATATATAATCATTCATTCTTTCTTAAAGTATATTATTTAGCAGAAGGACTATATTTTCAATCTCATTAATACCACAATTAATTTTTATATGACATTTTATTTAATCTAGGGGTTTTACTTTTAAAATTTGATTTCAGTTTATAGGAAGTCTCATATTTTTCTTTATATGGGTGAACTCTATAATACCTACAACAATTTCAGGAAATCATATAGCTTGAAGCTAGAGTTTGAGAAGTTTAAGGTGTGTTGTCTAAAATGGATTCAACCAATCTCATTAATTGATTGAGTGATATAATAGGTCACTATAAAGGTGGGTTACTAATGTATTGGAAAGGTAATACGTCCCTTACAAGTAATAGGGAAACCTATTTCCCAGAATCCATTTCCTTCTATTCCCTTATTTTTTTGGTACAGTATGATTAGCGATCACCTGAGAAGATGACTTCTACAAATTATTGATAAAAATCATTGATGTCTTATATAAATTTTATTGAGTAGATGTATTTACATGTCTTCTTTAACTTGAAATGATAGTTTTGAAACTATTATTAATTAACTAGGGGTTATATTGAAAATAAACTTTGGAATGTAATTCACAAATAATTTCCCAATCATCAATATCATACTTCTTATAAAAAAATGGTTTCATAGATATTATGGGTGAGATAGGTTACCTTAATAGAAATTTTTATGTAGAGGAATTGATAAACACCATTTATAATTTGTATTTATAGAAGATCCAACATGTTTATTGCATTGTATAACATGCATGAAGTTTCATATATGATGATGGAAATCATGATGATCATGTGATTGTGGCCTTAGATTATTATTCTTGGGGGAAAGGAGTAAATACTTCTACATGACTTACGTATTTATCTCTTAGAGACACATCATTGGATTTTTCTTCAAAGATTGGACAGAAGGATATCTTCTTCTACTATCCCTTAAATGGTGGAGAGGCATGGGATTCCACTCTCTTATAGTCCAATACGTAGAATGGGTTTAAAAAAAGGTAAAAAATTCATATATACCGAGGATATATCCAAAATATTAATCATGTTAGTTAATGTCGAGATAGGTCAATATTTGTTTTCCACCAGGGGAGGGGTGACCATCTCATCATCATCTTCAATTTTGTAAATTTCTGAAGTATTTGGGATTTTTTACTAGATCCCACTAGACATATCCAATAAAATTAGTAGTTACCTTATTTATTATTTCAAATCTGGATGAATTGATACCCTTTGAGAGGATCCATAATTTGTACCCTATAGGGTAGGGTTCGACTGAGGCCTCCTAAGAGGTAAGGTATTTTAACATACCCTTCTCAAGGGTGGTATGCAAACTTAGAAGAGGAGGTGAGGAACCTTCATAGGATCTCCATCCCCACCATGGAAGTGAGGATTATGATTACAATGGTAGGTTTAATATATTCTATAAGAAACAACAACATGTATAAAAATATGATATTTAGTAAAAAATCTACTTGATTATTAAAATTTATTTTTTAATAGAATGAGATGTTGGTCATCTCATAGAGAAGAATGTGATGAGGGGATAATCTGGATGGTTCCATATATTTAGAAAACATACTTCCATATTATGATTCATCTTTAGGATAGATATATCAATATTGTGTATGTTATTGAATTAGTCATTTATCCCCTCCAATATCAGTAGGTTGTGGAAGGAGCGGGGACAACTATGAAGAAGAACCCATACCACTACATATTTGGGATACCATGATTAATGAAGGACAAAATTTACTAGAACATGATTAATCTATTATTATATAACACTTAAGAGTCATGAGACTGAGTAGTACAGAAATCCCCCTCTTTAAAGAGATAGATGCTGAAGAACCTAAAATTGGGAATTCAGGTCATCACTAGACTTGTGAGGTTCTAAGATTCGAGGAAGAATTCAAAGACTATAAGTGATGGATAATATATTCCAAATTTTATGATTAGAGTCTTTTTTATATTCCATAGATAATTAAAATTTGACTATCAATAGAGAGAAGTCTAGGTTCCCTTCACCTATCTTAGGTTGCTTGAGGTCCATATGGATATTTAGGATGTCTGGTAACTTCATTGCAATCATTGAGGAGGATGATTTTTAAAGTTACAATTTGAAGGGGTATAGGAATTAACAAGACCTCTAATACCAGATCTTGATATATTTATATCCTTTGGTGAACCAAATCTATCATCATTGGAATTTCAATACTAATGAGAATTAAATTTAATTTTTTTATTGGATGTCATCATTCTTTAATGAATACTATTTATTTTAATTTTATTTAATACTAATAACTTATATGAATTTATTATTTAGTATTACTTTTGGGTCATATAAATGGATTTTCAATATAACAATATAATTTATTGCTATAAAAGGACAAGCTAAGAACAAGACTCAATCAGGGCATTGGTAGAGATTACACAAGATGTAGGATTTTAATTTATCAAGATGAGGAGGTTGATTAACCCCCCCCAACAACTTATAATTTACATTTCAATTTACATATCATTAATTTCCCTCCACAGGGAGATATAATGATTAAAATGTATAATAGTTCTTCTTATAAAAAGTGTATAAGAAAAGGTATTGATAGAAAATTTATCATATTGGATTATTAATATTAATGAAATAAAAAAGATCAATAGTTAAATGTATTCCTTTAAATTTCATTTCCAAATAATCAAAGATGCAAAGGAATTTGGATCATGGATATTGGTTGAGTTTCATGAATCATGAGATTATATTTTCATATTAATAAATTATTAATATGTTATAATTAAATTTAATTGATAATATTGCATGGATAACAAATTAATGAGATGATATTACAAATATTATACCAGTATAATAGAATATTAAATAGAAAATTAAAATATATTATAACCAAATAATTAAAACAGGATAATAAAGTGATAGGAATACGAAACCTTACTTTTCTATGTTTCCTTTCTTCAGAACCAACCCTGAGATCCACTAAACATTAAAAAAATTTAGAGGGTACTCAATAAGAAATATATAAATTATATATAAATAATAAGAACAATAAATTTTATTTGAGAAAATAATCTTGAGGATGTGGTATTCATGAGTGAGATTGATAGATATTTCTTTGGAAACTTGAGGCAGAAGAAAGTGAACTTAGAATCACATGGGTGTTTCGTGGATAAGGTACATTAGGTGAATTAGGTGAGGAAAATTTTTTTATAATAATAAAATTAAATTCCATACATATCAAAGTCCTTCTAGAAGATATATATTTAGAATTTTTAATTTAAAAACAATTACATGTCATATTTACCATATTTTACCATATTTACCTTATATAAATATCAATCATGGTAATTATTTTTTTACAAAAAAAAAATATTTACCCTCTTACATAATTTTGATATCCTTATTACAATAATACGATACATTTTTATCAAAATAAATATCCAAATAGAAGAAATTTTACTTTTAAATTAAACCACATAATATAATGAATAACATTTTATTAAAATAATATATTTTTTTAACAATGAATGATTATATTTTAATTTATCATCACACCCCAATTATTAATTGAGAATTAATTATTTATTTAAACATATATAAAGTCTATTATTATTATGTTAATTATAAATATAATTATTAAGTTTATAAAAATACTTATAATATGATACATTTGAAAAGAAACGTTTATTACATTAATAATTAAATATTGAAAAACCTAGAATACTACTTATATAACAAATAAAGAATATATTTAAGAAGAAGGGTAAGATAAGAAAAAATCATATTTATAGGAGGTTATTCAACTAGTATAGATTTGCTAGTGATCATTAATTACTCAATAATATCCCATAATTGACTCTGTTCAGGTTGTACTTTGATCAAGTGAAAACCCTAGTGATAATAAATCCATTGTAATACTTAAAAAATGTTGTTTTTTTAAATATTATACTACTTTATTTTTTATTATCCCCATTTTTACATAAATTTTAGAATGATTAATTTAATTTATACTCACCACATTAATGAATACTTATAATAACCACATTTTCTGATTACTTTATTTCGTTATTCAACATTCCCCAACTCACCACAAAATGAAATACCTTATCATCTCGATCACTTTTACACAATAAAAATATATATAATTAATTAATTTATATTCCAGGTAATTAAATATTCCAGTTTGATATATAAACCCATATACCCTGAATTACTTTTCTTTCCAAGAGAATATGGATACTTCTGATGTGCTTCCTAACTGAAATGTTTTGAGTCGGTAAGGACCTTCTTTACAAAGGAAGGGGGTCACTGGGAAATTAACAGTGATTTTTAAAATTTAATGTTAGTTGAGAGGATAAGACTCCAGGGTCATCTTTTTTTTTATGGTGGAGCTATTTCTTAATTTAGGAATCTCTTATATATTTATGCCATAATGATGAATCGTTCTTGAATCATAGTGTGGGATTTGTTACCTCATACAAGAAAATGATCGATACCATGAAATGATATGAAAATCTATATGTATTAATGTCTCACCATATTTAATTTAATAATTAGTGACACATAGTTTAAGATGATATGATTTAAATCCACATAGCTGGGAACTATGATGTTCATCATTGTCTAGAGAGGTGGTGATTTTTGGGGAGCCCAAATTTTTCCCATGGATGGGGACTCCAACGTATCCATATGAAGGTAATGAAATACCATACTGTTTGTTTCCAATTAATAGGACACATCATATTGCACCCCAAACCCAATAAGTTCAGATCCAGTGACTAGTACCATTATATATTGGTATATGATATAATGAAACACATCCCATAAGACCAAATAGTTTATTAGTCTTGGTAAAATAGATACATACATGAGTTTTACATTATATTAGAATACAAAAATTACAATATTGTTTTTTATAATAACTTTATTCCATTTAGTATAACCATGCATATCATTCATAGTAAACTTCATGGATTCCCTAGAAAGGAAAAATGTGGGTGAGCTCAAATGCTCACTAAGGATTAAATAAAAATGAATATGTCATGAATGAATGAGTATAATAAATAAGTAATTATAAATAACTAAACCAAATTTCATTTAAATTACTTTATTATCATGGTAAGATATGTCTGAATCAATATGGAAAGTTAAATAATTGAACATGTTTTCTAATTAAATAAATAATACGAGAATAAAATGTGTCTATAGATTGTAACATCAATAAAATCTCATGGAAAGTGATAACTAAATAAGAATGAATGTAGTGATTAATCATTGTATGTCTTTTTTTCCAATAACATGATACCTTTACCATCAAGATCTATCCTTAAGATGGTTTAAAACATGATGTGTAAAGCCCATCTTTTTTTTGTCAAGACGTTTTAGAAGACACTACTCTCAAGATCTATCTTATAAACGGTTTAAAATGCATGGTTACCAATGAAAAGGGTTTTTTTCCAACCAATTTCTTCTCATGAGACTAGGGAAACATAATGGGTATTACTTTAAACAGTTCCCAAACCATGCCATAAACTTTCAAAGCATTCCATATAAATGGATTAATCAATTTAACTCATAAACAATTTTCTTTATCAAATATCTATATAAAGACAAGGATACTAATTTATCAATATTTTCATAGTTAGTCAACAATTATCAAATTAAATAGCATACGAAAAAGGTTATTCGATTCAGGAAATGTTTTTTTACATGTTAAATAATATTTGCATTTATAGGAAATTTAATGTCCATAAGAATGTGAATAGTTCAAGGTAAAGCTAATGAAAAAATGAATCAAGGAAGTGAATGTTAATACTTTCCTTTGTAAAAGTGAGCATAAACCATCCATAAGAATATTAAGGATTGTATAAATAAAATTTATACCCATTGGGGTAAGAATAAATAGTTGTTTTAATTTTTGAATATAAATACCATGAAATATCATTAATAAAATTTTTCAGAAAAATATCCTTTCATTTTGAAAAGCATTATGAAAATAATTTTCATTGAAAATTAATTTTAAAACTACAATAGCAAAAAAACATTTTAAAAATAATTTTCATTGAAAACAACATTTAATTACTATAAAATAATATTGAAAATTTTTTAGTGTTCATGACATATGGAAATTTCATTCATGTCGTACACATTAAAACAAGGGTTTCATTCACTTATTCGATAAAATAAAAAAATTGATTTTTTTGAAGAATAAAAAAATTATCCTAAATTTTTTTTTACAAATAGTAAAAATGGGAGAAAATAATATTAATAAATCATGTTTAAAAGGTCCAAAAAATTTAATAAAATTTCTGAAAACATGATTTTGGTAGAAAACCTAATTCAGACCAAAGAGAGAAATGAAGTCAAATTTTCTTGAAAGCATTTTATAAAAATATTTATGTAATTAAGAGAGAAAATATGGGACTATTTTTTAAATATTTCATTAATAACCATTGTAGCATAAAATGGAAGGGTTTATTAACAAATAATCCACTAATTTTCATCAATTAAAATTCAATAATAACAATCTTGAATATAATGATATTATGAAATAAACCCTTAAAATGATAATAATGTTGAGTTCAGAATATATAAGTGAATTGATTTTGTGTATCCAATTTAAATACACATAAAAAATTTGAAATAAAAAATAATATAATCAAAATTTATTACACACATATTCTTATAATTATAAAATCAACAAAGTAGAAGTTAAACCCAATGAGTGGAAATTGATTTAAGAAATCCCTTAACATACGCTTCCTTATCGTTGATAGTTATTTAAAATCATATATAGTGGTTTTTAAAATTTTAATAACTTATTACATAACCATATGAATGTTTATGATATCATATATTATACTCTCATAACATCTTATCATCTATTTGTTTATAATCTTTCATTATTTCAATTGTTTCGGGTAATAACTGTTTTGTTTTTTGAGTGTGTTTTGACTTGATTTTTATTACTATTTGTTATATCATGATTTAATAATCACCATTATTTAAACCACGATATTAATATCATATATATTCATTATATATGTATTTATAGTAATCTATAGAATTTATTGATAGTAAGTAAAATACACCATTCCAGGAAACTGTAAGTCAGACATATGCATGTATGTTATTTTAATTTTTTTAGTATTTAATGAAATAAAAGTAAAATTTATATATGTATATTATCATTAAATTTAAATTTTATGTCATATATATCACATATATCTATTAAAACAATACTTAATACATTTCATGTAAAGCATGAATATATAACATCACTTCGTGGGGTGGTAGTCCACCGTACAAATGAGTAATGTTATCGTATTCTCACTAAGTAGAAGGCATTGAGGTATGCCTGATATAATAATTAAATAAGCATAATAATATTATAAATATCAGATATTTCATATATAAACATTATTTCTAAATTTATTCCAAACCTTGAGATGTGGTAATGTAAAAACAAAGGACATTAGTTTGTGAAGCGATAACGTTCCATAAATATAAACGATGATTTCATAACCTATTTTATGGAGGTTTTTAAGTATTTAGGTCATAAACATAACATAAAAACATATTACTATATGCAATTTACATAATTTATTATATTATAATGATATAATAAAAATTGAAGTAGTTGGAGAAAGAAATAAAACAAAAACCCCTTTAGAAGAACAATACCTCTTCTTCAGGTATCCTCCTTATATTTTCACTAATTTCTTATTAAGTTAGTTTTATACCAAAAATAATGAATTTATGATTTAGTTTGATATTTTTTGGAGTCATTTGGAAAGGTTTTGGATGATCCAAATGGCTTGAGGGGTGTGAATAGGGGGTAGAGTGAGTGCCCTTTTATAGTTGAGGAGGAATCACATTCTTGTAAATAAATAAAGGTATTTAGTATTGGGATTTATCCCTTACATAATGTGGCTAAATATTTTAATAATAATTTAAGATAGGGTTTATAGTGTGTGCCCTTTTACTATTTTGGTTTTTTACTAAGGTAACTAGTTTTCTAACCTAGGTAATTAATCCATTAAGAAAAAATTGATCTGATAATTAGTTGTAAATTTAGACCTTGTGATTTATAAATATGATATCTAATTTATAAAATAATAATCTCTATGGTGTTGGAAATTAATTTTAATAGTATCGCATGTAGTGCGCAAAAACATTGCTTTAACCATAACCATGGTAACAAAAGTTTTACTATTTAGGGGTCTATATGTTAATTATAAAAGATAAATTGGTCCATTAATAGAACATATTTGATATTTATTAAAATTTAAAAACTAATTTGAAGCATATAATTTTTTTTAAAATTTTAAATGATTTAATAAAATAAAATTTATAACAAAATAATAGTAATGTAAATTTTTTCATTATTCATTGAATTTGAATTTAAAAATATTAATACAATAATTGAATTTGAATATTTTAAGTAAAAACTTGTGTGACATGACATATTCATCTAAAAAAATAAATTAACACAATACTTCAATCAATTTTCTTTACATTTAATATTTTTAATATAATTTATTCCATCCAATTATTAACTAAATAATTATGGCATTGGCAATTATGATACCTTTTAAGTAACTAATTCATCTTAAAAAATTACATAAAAATATTTATGATAATTTCAACTAATTTATATTTCAAAATAAAATATATAACAAAACAATTTTGGTATTTTCCCAATCCCAAATCCTTTTAAATATCAAAGGCAAGGAGGGTTCCATTTTGGTATTTTCCATTATTTAACTTATTATACAGATAAATTCTAGGGAAAAGTATCCCAAAATGTAATCAATTTCGATCCAAAGGTCATAAGGTTCTAAATGAGGCTAGAAAATGGGTGTTGGAGAAATGGATTGGTCAATTTACACCTTATATTTTATGTTTAACCATTAAGTAAAGTTGTTTTTACCTTAATCACTTTAATTAATTTTGAAGTTTTCAATAATAATTCATGTAAAAAGTTAAGTTAACCTTATTAGATAATATAAATTATTGTGATTTAAAATATGGAATCTATTTATCTAAATTATAATCGAAAAAGTGGAAGAATTTAGTTTTAAACTAATCCCTCAAATGAGACTATAAAGTGAATTTTTAAAGTGAAAGTGGTCAAATGTTTTCAATGTTTTTACATAGAAATTCAATATAAAAATGATTCTAGTTCCTAATTTGGATTAATATATTTATAATTTAACTATTTTTATTTTATAACTAATTAAAAATACAATTTATCAACATAAATTATTCATATTAATATTTAGTTTTCAATTAAAATTCAGTATTGTTCACTATTCATCAAAAAATGAAACTTCTATGAAAAATATCAAAAATTCACCCTAAGATATTTTTAACAATATTATTTAATTAATGATGTTTATATTTTCAAATAAAATTTATAATAGTTTCAAAATTATTTTTTGATAAAAGTTCTCAATTAAAAGGAAACAAAATTACTTTTAAAATATACATCATTTTATACATAAAATTATATTTGTTTTTATATTATGCATATAAAATATATTGTATTAATGTATAAAAATTTTACTGAATTTATAAATATCATTTATATCATTCAATAATTGTAATTAATTTAATTTGTTAAGATAAAACACCTTTGGTTGATAACAACCATTTATTTTTAAAAACATTTACTATATATTCAATTTTTTATATTAGTTTATAATTATTTAGAAATAAATGAATTAAAACATATATTTTTATAAGTTACTTAATCGTATTCATAACCACAAAATTAATAGCTAGTATATAATTTTTAAAAACAATACTAATAGTATTCGGTAAAACTAGGTCTGGAGTGTAACTCAAGATATCGAAGATACTCGTTGTTGTGCGCAACACAAGATGACTTAGTATTACATGAATTGAAATCTAGATAATAGATAGATTTTATTTAAAATTTTAAATATATCAAAAATATTTATTATGTTTTTTTATTTTCTTCTCTTTGTTTTGAGTTTCATACACTCCATAAAATAATATATTATTATTTTATAATTTTTAGTGTGCTATATTCTCCCCAATTTAAATAAATTACATCCTCACAATTAAAACTTGATCTTGGAAATCGAGGTTTTGAAATTTATAAATACCATTGTTGAGAAACCCCCATCATAATAGTGTTAATAAAATATTCCCTAAATAAGAGAGTTATAGAATTATGATTTCCATCTCTATTAACATATGATTAGGATTCTATGTAGAGAAACATTGGGGGAAAGTGAAGATATAAGAATGTAGGAATAATAAAAATATTTATAGGGTTGATTGATTTCATTGGCCAAAAAAATTAATGATCAATGAGAAATTTTTGGGGCTATAAACATTAAATCTAATGGTGTGGAAAGATCATTGATATCCTTAGAAATGATTGTAATATGATAATGTTTTATTTCAAGATCATTTTTTCCTAAAGTTGAGTTCTTTTATTGACTAAGAATATAAGGAAATATAGTTACTTTATATATTTATATTTGACAAGAAAATTTTAGTAAATTGATTTATTTTGATAAAATCCAAATTTATTTCTTATTCAATGAAATAAATATCAAAAAACCATTTATTTACATATTTGAATCAATAAAAATAACTTTTAAGGGATCATAAGATCTATAAAAGATTGAAATGTTTTTTTATCTTTCCCTAACCATTTTTAAAAACTAATATGTTTAATACATTAATCTCTAAAACTAAAAATTAATACTACTAGTTCATCATTAAAATTTATTCTTCGAACATTTTACCTAAATAGAATGATATATTAACCTGAATATCATATAAGACATTGATAGGTGTGAAAAACTTATAATCCTTTGGTCATGGGTTCAAGGCTAACCTCCTTTTAGGATACTATGGGGTTTCAACCAGCATATGTGTTGACCATTTCATAAACTATATTAATAAAATTTCTATAAAATTATTAATAACATGATAGAGATTAATGAAATAAAATTAATCAGTAAATAACCATTTTACTAAGGTTTTCAATTCAATTTTTTTAAGTCTAATAATCTTATTTGATTATTAATAAAATGTTATTAATGATCATATTAACCCTAAGGGATACCAATACCTTTAAAATTATGTCTATAAAATATAAAGGCATTATACATCAAAAAACTTTTCCACTAAAACATATGCATGCCATAAATATTCCATGAAGAAATCCATAATCTTGGTAGAATCCAATCATATAAAACCCAAAAGAGGATTTTATAGATTTGAACTTATGATCAAACAGAAAATTACAAAACATTAAGATGTTATCCTATAATTATCTTCAAATTCTATCATGATATTAATTTCCCTAACCATGTTTTCATAAATATATATTTTAAAGTTTTCTACAAAACATTATTTGATGCCAACGATAGTTCCCAACCCCATGAATCCTAGAGATAGTTCCAGATTCCATTATAATTGAATCTGATAGAATGAAACACATCCTGAAGGATTTAATAGTTCACTATATTTTTCAACTAGATATATACATGAGTATTATATAACATTTGAATACAAAAATTAAAACATATTTTTTAGAGAATAAATTTAATCCATCTAGAATAACCCTAAATATCACTCATAGTAAAATTCATGTATTCTTATAAAGAAAACAAAATGAGGGTGATATCAAATTCTCAGTAAGGGTTAAGTACAATACAAGTTATCATGAATCAATAAGCATAATCAATATGGTAATGTAAATAACCTATAAATATTTTTATTTAAATAACATGGAAATCATGGTATGATAAATAAGAGTCAATATATAAAGGTAAATAATAGAACATACATACCATTTAAATTAGTAGGAGAATAATAATATGTATCCATAGGTTATAATATAAAAAAATTCTTATTGATAATGAAAATTAAATCTAAATGAATGCAATTCATAATTATTGTACTAAATGTTTCCTCAAAACATGATAGCTTTATAATAAATATATATCCACAAGATGATTTAAAACATGTTGGGTAAAACCCATTTGATTTGTGTCAATAAATTTCACTTGACATGACTGTCAAGATCTATCCCCGATGCTATTTAAACTACCTAGTCACAAATGTGAAGGGTCTGTTTCCAACTAAATTCGTCTCATGAGACTATCAATGCATCAAGGGGATTACTTAAAATAGTAGCCAACCCATTTTACGCCTATCAAAAAATTTCCTCATATATCTAAGGATCGATTTAATTGATAAACAATGTGTGTTATCAATTATCTGTATTGAGTAATAGATATTGATTTATCAACATTTCCCTAGTCAATCAATAAATTTAAAATTAAATATCATTTGTAAAAATGTTATATTGTTCAGGGAATAAATATATCCAAGATAAATATTATTGATATTTAGGGGAAATTTAATGTCCATAAGAATGTGAATAATTCAAGGTAAATCTAAGGACAAAAATATGAATCAACAAAGTGAATGCCAATAATTTTCTTGTTCAAAGTAATCAAAATCTATCTAGAATAATATTAAAGATATTATAAATATAGTTTACACAAATTTTTGTAGGAATAAAAGGTTTTGGTTATTGGTGAATATAAATAACATGAAATATCTTTAAAAATAGTCTTGAGGAAAATATCCTTTCATTTTGTAAAACATTTTGAAAATATTTTTATTTGAAAATCACTTTTAAAACTACAATTTTAGAAAACAATTGACAATAATTTTTTTGAAAATAACCTTTTAAACGTGTAAAATAATCTTGAAAACATATGAGGGGTCATGACAGATGTAAAATATATTCATTTTGTACACATTAAAACAATCGTTTCTTTCACTTTTTAGGTAAAATCCAAAAATGCATTGTTTTTAAAACTAAAAAAAATTCCTTTAAATTTTATTAAAGAGTAAAAATCGGTGAAAATAAAGTTAATAAATCATTTTGAAATGGTTATAGAATTTTTTAAAACTTTTTTTTGGAAACATGGTTTTGGATGAAAAAATATTTTTGACCGAAGTGAGAGATAATGTTATATTTTCTTCAAAACATATTATAAAACATTTAATGCACCAAATATAGGAAAATATAGTATTATTACATCAAATTTTTAATTATTAAAAAATTTAAAAGAAAACAAAAGGGTATATTAGGAAATATTAAAGTAATTTTCATCCACTGATATTTAGGAATAAACATTCTCATTTAGAATGATATTTTAAAATAATCCCTTAAAATTGTCATAAAATTGAGGTGATAATTAATAAATGAATATATTATGTGTATCCTATATAGAAATAGTTAAAAAAATTATAAATAAGAAATTATATATTGAAAATACTTTCCACACATAATTTTATCATGAAAAAATCAACAAAGCATAAGCATAACCCAATGAGTGTAAATTGAGTTAATCAATCCCTTACCTTACACTTAATTTTGGATGAGAAATAAATATCCTATGGTATAGTGGTTTTCAACATGTTAATAAATTATTCTAGAACCATATTAATATTTATTATATAATTTATTATACTTTTATAACATCTAATCAACCATTTGTTAATAATGTTTCATTATTTTTATTTTTTTCAAGTAATAACTGCTTTGTTTTTCGAGTATGTTTTAACGTGTATTTATTATTCCTATAACATAAATAATTATTTAATAATATTCATAAAATTAAACATGATATAAATATCATATATATTTCATATTTATGTAATTATATTAATCAATAAAATTTGGTGATTGGAAATGGAATACACTGTTCATGTATATGGTAGGTTATATGTATGCATGAATGTTGTTTTAATTTTATTGTAATATTGAAAGAAAGAAAATAAAATTTGACAATTTTATATTATAATTTTAATTTCATATATACCACATATTTTTATTAATCCCATCCTTATTAAATTTCATGTAATTTGTAAATGATTCACATCACTTTGTGAGGTGGTACTTTACCGTACACATGAGCAACATTATCGTATTCCAACAAAATGGAAAGAATTAAGGTATGCGTGATATAAAAATTATAGAAGAATTAGAATATTATAAATATAATAGATATCATATATAAGTATAATTCTCGTCATTATTCCCAACCTTTAGAGATGGTAATTGAAAAACCAACAACATCGGTTCGCAAGGTGGTAGTCTACCGTACTCACAAACGATGATTTCGTAACACATTTGATGGATGTGTCTAAATTTTTAGATCATAAATATAACATATAAACATCTCATTATATGTAATATATTTAAATTATTATATAATAATGCTAAAATAATAATTGAAGGAGGCGGAAAAGGGAATAAAATTAAAATTCATTAAGAAGATTATTACCTCTTTTCGAGTATTTTTCTTAGGTTTTCCCTAATTCCTTCCAAAAATGGATTTATTCCAAAAATAATGATTCTTGGATGAGTTTAGGGATATTTGGGAGTGATTTTGGAAGGGTTTTAATGAAACAAATGGCTTGTGGGTTTTGAATAGTGGGAGGGTGAGTTCCCTTTTACAGTTGAGAAGGTGTTTAATTCTTGTAAATGCTCAAAAGAATTCACTCTTGGGAGGTCTCCATTAGTAAATGTGGATTAATAATTAAATAATAATATGTATTTTTTTGAGAAAAATAATAACATATTAAAGGGTTTATTGGGTCTATATAATCCTCAAACATTGAAAAATAAATGTAGTTCTATAATGTTCTTCCTTAACTTCTATGTTTACCTATTTTATCATTTGGGGTTTTTACTATGGTAACTACTTTTCTAAACTAGGTAATTTAGAAAATTATTATAAATTAAAGTGATAATTATTAAAAAAAATTTACCCACTTATTAATAAATATCATATCTCTTTAATAATATAAAAATACCTTGTGTTTTGGGAATTAATATTAAGGGAAGCTCATGTAGTGCAAAACCCACTACTTTAACCCTAACTATGATAACAATGTTTTTTACTATTTTGGGGTAAATACTTCCATTATAAAAGACCATTAGGTACATTAATGGAAAATAATTAATATTTATTAAAATTTAAAAATCTTTTGGCAGAATATATAATTTTTATAAATTTGAAATCATTCAATAAAATATCATTTATAAAAAAGTGACATTAAAAAAAATGTGGACATTATTAATTTAATTTGAATTTAAAATTATGAAGACAATAATTTAATTTGAATATTATAATTCTAATGATTTGTAACATGACATATTAATCAAAAAAATAATGGATCCCAATAATTCATTCATTTTTATTCAGTTTTAATATTTTCAAAAAAGTTTATTTTATTTTATTATTAACTAAAGAATTATTGTGTTGGCATTTATTAATATTTATTATTAACTAATTCATATTTAAAAATTAAAGATAAATTATTATGACATAAAACTAATTTATCTTTCAACAATATATATATCTGAACCAATGTGGCTTTTTTTCTTATTACAAATCTTTATAAATATTAAAGGCAAGGAAGGATCCTTTCTTGTCTTTTTTCCTTAACTTATTATATAGTAAAAGTTTAGTTATAATTATCACAAAAACTAATAAAATTAGATCCTACTGTCATAAGGGTCTAAATATGTCCATCTAAGGGGTGTTGGAAAAATATATATGGCAATTTACACCCTATATTCTATGATTAACCACTAAGTAAACACGTTTTTACCTTAATCATTATAATTAACATTAATTTTTTTTATAATCATTATGGAAAAAATAACTTAACCTTATTATATAATATAAATTATAATTATTCTAAATATAGAATTCATTTTTCCAAAATTACTCATAAAAGTTTTATAATTTAATTTAAAAGTAATCTCAATGATAGGATGAGAAAGTGGGTTTTAATAGAAAATGTTCAAAAAGTTTATACTATTTTTATATCGCAATTAAATATAAAAATGATTCAAATTAAATAAATTGGATCAATATATTTATTATTTAATTTTTTTAATTTATAAAAAAAAATATATAATTTGATATTATAGACTATTTAGATTAAAAATCAGTTTTAATTAAAATTCACTATATTTTACTATTCTTCATAAATTGAACTTCTAAAAAAATAAAAAAAGTACCATAATATAATTTTCAAATTAATATTTATAAGATGATTATTAGTTTTTGAAATTAAATGTATAAAAGTGCTAAAATTTGGTTTTAAAATATGTGTGCCATTTAAAGGTGGAAAACCTACCTTTATAAAAAATACAACTTTTATGCATAAAATTGGGTTTTTTCTTATATTATTTCTATAAAATAATTTAGATTAATTTTTGAAAACAATTATTGAATATATAAATTTAATTAATTTTATCTAATTATAGTAATTAATTTAATTTATTAATATAATTCACCATTATTGAATAACAATGTTTTTTTATTAAAACATTTCCTTTATATTAAATTAGTTTTTTTATATTCATTTATAATTAATTCATAACCAATGAATTAGACCATATTTTTTCATAATTTATATAATCTTATTTATAACCACTATATTAAATCCAAGGCAATGACATTCATAATAATATTAATAGTATTCGATAGAACTCGGTCCTGTGTGTAAGACAAGCTGTCGAGAAAACCCATTCTTGCATAAAACACAAGCTGACTAGGTATTATATTCATTGAAATCTATAGAATAGATTTAATTTTTTAAAATAGTAAATATATTCTAATGTATTGAGATGTTATATTCCTTTATACACTTGGTCTTGTGTGTTATACATGATATAGAATAAAATGTTAATATTTTATATTTTTTTGAGTGATACACATCGTAAGTTTTACAGTAATCTGATAAGGACAAAATATAAGTAGTTTAAAGTAATGAATAATTTAATTACAGGATACAGGTTCCTTGAAATTTTTGGATTTGGAATTAGGTGCGATCATACCATTTTGGTTGATTATAGAAGGAATATGTCCCAATAAATATGGATTTTCTTTATACGAAACATAGCCCTATGAGATAGTTGGTTGGTATCATGGGGATATATCCCAAATAACAAGATATAGACTCATTAAGAATATTTACTAATGATTTTATATATTCTCATATGTAATATGACCTATATGAGAAAAATATGGTGATGTTTGGAGATAGTATGACTCTCTATGTAAAAGGGAATGATTTCATTGGGAGTATAGAACAATGAATGGATGTATGATTTTACAAGGAATATAACTTAGAGAAAAAGGAAATAAATGGATTGAAGATGGATATAGACCCATGATGGTGAATATTAAAGGTTTAAGATTTTGAGTTTGATCCTCAGAGAGGTTTCTTTTTATGATGGTCAACAAGAATCCATGTCCCCATAGTTTGAGTGACACATTTTAATGTTATGTGATTAGACCATACCATATAGTTTAACATCATGTAGTAAGGATGTTGTTGTGTATATTTATATTGTGTGATTACTATGATTCTATAGTGAAATGGTAGGCAATATAGTATTGAGTGGGTATTGTGAATTTGGTCTTCCCTAATGGGTATCACTAACAAATCATCAGATTGAGATCACTAATGAGGGAATAGTTATTTGGGGATTACACCTAGAAAGGATTACCATGCGTTTGAGTATAAAAATCCAACCATTTGTTAATAATATTAGGAGGTAAAATTGGACTCACAATATATATTGGCTTATGGGAAAATTATTGGGTCTTAGGCAAGGGCTTCCCATTGGTATACATCTTAAGAGTTAGGAGGACAAGATTGGGGATTACATATGTCTATTTACTACTCAAATGTGGGTGTCCCTAGATCATTGACATCTTCTAATGATGAAATCAAAAATGTTAACCATTATGGTCATTATAACTAAAAAGGGATCCCAATGGAACATGTAAAATTAATTAGAATTAGGATCTAGGATGTGAAATTTGAACTAGGAGACACCTATCTAGAGTCCCCCTAATAGAGACACTCATTATCAAGGGACTCCATGATTTCAATATCCTCAAGAGATCTACCCATTTGTGAAGACAATTTATGAGAATCCTTTTATCAAGTTAATAAATTATTAAAAAATATAATTCTGATTCACTTTATTTCTTAATCATATAGATCATGTGGCTTTAGAAGAGGTCATGATCTAGATTTTTAGGGTTTAAAACCATTGCAAAGGGGAGCCTCTAAGGTCATTTGAGTTGGAACTACCTCAATGGGTTTCCTTAGAAATTTATATTACATATTAGAGTTTTAATTTTCCATTACTCGATTTCCTATTAAAGTATATAAGGGAGTCCAAAATGTTTCATGAATATAAACCATTAAGAATATACTTGTCGGACCCTTTATCAGAACCTATTTCAAAAAGTATTGAGTAATATATAGAATATAGTTGGTTAAATGATATTATAAATGGGATTAACTACATGGGATTTGGTTTTAATTATTCCTTTTTAAGGGTCTCCCATGAAGTTCCCCTTTGAGAACTAAGTTAATGAGGTTTCTTTATGAAAGAAGCTTATAAAGGATCTCCAAATCACACGAAATCTTACCTATTTCTATTTCTTATATAAAATAACTCTGGTATAATCCCTTAATTCCAATGATTAAAGGATAAATTTTATGATTGGGAGTATAAAATCTAATAGAATATGATACATACATTGAAAAAGTAATTTCTTATCAAAGATCATAGGTGGCGTTTTCAGTAAATACCTTATATCACACATTTTATATATTTAATAATTAAGGAAATTGAATGACATCCGCAGACTAAACCACATCCTGGTAACAATATAGTCACATATATTTATCATAATTAAGAGAGTATCTAAGTAAAAATTTCATTAAAGGTGACATATATCAGGGAAGATAGTTTTGAAAGGTATAGTTTGGCTTATACTTTATTGTTATTAGAATAAGAATGTTTGACATTAGAGATAGATACACCAAAGTAAGGATCTACCCTATAGACCAACAAATATAATAAATATCTACTATGATCTTCATGGTTGTATCTTCACCATGAGGGTTTATTTGGGATGGACTAGGGATAACTATTGTGGGTATGGCAGATCTATGAAGAGTTCACCCCAGATCTTTGGTTTGTATGAATTTTTGAAGCTGTCTAGGTATCAACATCATTCTCACATAAAAATAGATACATTCTCCCAAAAAATTTCATTAAATTGGGTCCATGAAAAAACACATCTGACCTAGTGCAATGAAGATTACCTCATTTTCCAAGGAATTGATCACAATAACACAAAATCACTTAGAGGATGAGGTTATCCCCAATATCAACATAACTTTTCTTGATTAGGACTTGGTATAAATCGAATCAAATGATCAAGATCCCCCAATTAGGATAAAAAGTTCCTTCCAAACCCATAAAACCCAAAAACTTATAGATTCATATTGAAAAATGCTAGAAGAATGTCCTTACTTTGAGAGGGGTTGAGAGTTCTCTCCTAGTACCAATCAGATGGTATGAATAGAAGTTTTTATTTCATAGTTTTTGAGAGGTACTAGGGTCATAATTTTTAAATTTATAATATAGGATTAGTTAAAAACTAAAAAACACATAAACCTGGTATTTGTAGTTTCGGAAAATCTATATCACAATATTAGACACATTTGTATAGGGAATTCCCCTTTTAGGTCCTATGGGGCCAAATAGAACCTCAATGGAAGGATATAAATTTATAAATTTATAGAAAATACCAGAGGCCTTATTTATAAAATATATTCAATGCCTAACAGGAGTCTAATGATAATTACTAGATGAGAAGGATGTGAAGAATATACTGAATCTACATAACCACTTTGTCTACATACCCTACATACCTATGACATGCATTGTGGAAGGTAACATGCATCATAACCATATATCTGGAGAGTATCACATATAATTAAAAGAAGGAATCTTGGTTACCATGATATATGGGGAGATAATATATATGGGGTATTCACCTCGAAGATTTTGGTGATAGTTCCCCTTTATCCCAAAATAGTGTCCTTCTACTCTGTGCAGTATGATGGAAAAGAAACATTTGATGGTCTCACACCATCTCTAGAAATTGTTTTCATCAGAGGAGGCATGTATCAGAGTGGAACATCAACCTGATTAATCTATTCTTAGACTTTTTAAGAACTATTCTAAGGCATGGATCATTTCATATCCAGGTGAATACTAATATAAACTAGTTTTTTTAGTTGAGGCTTTATGAATAGTAAATGAATTGGAGTAGGAGACACCAATATATATAATGATTCTACATAAATTTCCCTCTCCGTGGAAACTTCTGATATTTGAGATATCAGTAAATTTTGTAATGAATTTAAAACAATATCCCTTAATAATCAGGGAATTCCATTATTTTCCTGTCCATTCTACTACAACATTTCTAAATACCTGTAGGGAATATGATTCATAGATAAAAATTTTATCTACTAAGGAGGCATGGAGGATACTCTAGGTGAATGAAATTATCCTATCAATCTTTGGGCATGTGATCGCTCCTACCGATATTTCTTTTGAATAGAAACCTAAGGATGTGGGATCCTACCAACAAGACATTAATGCTTTAATCTATTATATAAATGGTATAATATTTTTCATGGATAAAGTGTTAGATATTTTAGTACCAGGATTGAAGATATTGATAAATATATCACTTCCTTGGAAGAGTCAAAATAATTTTCTGTTTATTCTAATTTTAAAGGAAACCTTCTAATATCCCTTTATAATTTAGAGAAATCCAGGGGAAATAATATTCCCATATTTACTCCAAAATACTTAGTTTTGGGGATGATATTCAATATAGGAACTCCTTTAGAATAAAAATTCAATGAAAAATCCTCCCCTTATATGGAAGAGCATATACCAAAAATACTTACTGACAATGAGTGAATGCTCCCACCTCCACCACTACTAGTTTCCACGTCTAATGATTTATCCCTTTGTAAAATATAGAAGAGGCAGAGTGTGTAGTTTTTTGTGGTTCATATCTGCTGGGGTATAATAGATCATTTAAAACAACTAGGTGTTGAATTGGTCCCAACATTAATGAAAATACCAACTACACAGAGTATCACAAATTTAACACATTCAGTTAATAACATCATGGGAGTAATCCTTATAGTGTTAGAGGCTAGCCAAAATTTGGAGGAAGAAACACATAACTATGAACCATGCCTGGTGAATAATTCCATAGTGGTTCTAGATCCTGGAGTAGAATATTCATAGGGATAATTTTACCTTGAACCTCATGCCACTACAAAAGAAAACAAGTGAATGTTTTGGAATTATAGATCCAGTTGTGACATCCCTCTTTCATGATAATTCAATATTTGTGGATGATGCTGTAGAAGCTACAAATTAAAAAGTTACCACTCTATAATAGAATTGAGATAATATCCTTTTAGAAGGATCCCCATAGAAATGTTGATAACAAAACGAGAAACAATGGTTGATGTTGATCCATAATCATAATTGATTTTTAAACTATATGCCACTGTATCTTCTCTAATACATCGGGCGTCGATGGATGATCTCACTACGGTTTTTGATTATACTGATTACTCAGTTACTAATCTTGATTAATTTCAAGAATCCATGTATGATATTTAGTGACCTTTATACATGTTAATTCCATATATTACTTTATTGACCAATATTAAACTCCATGTAATGATTTTGATGGTAGTAATTCAGAGAATTCAAGGATATAGGTACTCTTTGTGCCCATTGATCTAATCGAGCACATGGTTACTCTGATTATATAAGAAAGTGCAGAGTCTGAATCAATTTTTTTAGAAAATGGGGTGATAACAGACAAGGAGTTCAATAATTCAATGTAAAAAATGGAGAACTCAAGTTCTTGGTTATCTATTTTCGTCTATTGTTTACAAAAACATATTTTAGGTGTCTATCTTAGAAATTCCACCAATAAAAAAATCTCAAGGTGTTATTCTCCATGTGTCTCAGATAGTGGGATTCATGGGTATGCAAGTTAGCTTTGAGCTAGTATAACTTGGAGGTGTCAAAATCAGACCCGATTTCAGTGAGGGGAAACTGAATTACATGTTGATACCTACCCAAAAACTTTATTTAGATATAGAATATATCTATTTTAATAATAAATGCGAGTATGGGTGTGAAAAAATTTCACGACCCTAATTTGTGGGACCCCTTTATGTGATGATGGTAGACAAATGAATCTTCTGTTGTTCATATTTTCTACTCTAGTCTTTGGCATGTATGATTACTATGCAGTTCAGGATGGGGAAAAGGAGATCATTGTTGTTCAAGAGTGAAAAATAATGACTTCATTAGGGATTCACATTGAAGAATACAATTAAATTTTTTCATGAATTGAAAAATAGAAATTAATTATTCCTCCCAATATAATGTGACGACCACTGAGTAGAATGATTGATCCATGGAAAGAAGGACCCAAGTATAAGGGCTTCTCTAAGAGTTTTACCATCCATGTAAGGAATTGAAATAACTCATCTAGTAAATATCTATCTCTTAACATGTTGTAGATGTGAAAAAATATATCATATAAGAGGTTCATAAAGATGGGATGTATATTGGGGAAAGGGTGAATGAATTATGGTTGGATGCAGAAGAAGAAATCATAGCATTGGCTAGAATACACATATATACGAGTTCCTTTGAACAAGAAACAACTCAATTTTTTTTGAATCCATTGAATATGACTGGTAATAATAATATCCTCATCTATCTCTTTACTAACAAAAAATGAGTGATACTTGTGATTATGGATGTTTTTATAATAAATGATAAATAAAAGAAAACATATCTTGTTCTAAATTTATTCTCTATTTATCCATTATGAATATTTTTTCATAATAATATGAAAAAAACTAAAAATAAATAAATTTCTAGATGACATGAATATGCTAGAACACTGAATTTGGAATGGAACAAGTTAATGAAAATTATTAATCATTAGAATAAGAAATGTTTCCTTATGGGCGTGGCTCGTGGATGGCTCTATCATAGTTTCCGTCACCTTATGTCAGTGTTGGTATATTTAGATATTGAAATGGGACATGGAACGATGTGTATTATTTTTAATGCCAAACATATTTGACCAAAATTTAAGAAATCTATGTAGAAACATGATCAAGGAATAAGGGCCCAGTTCCATCACAAATTTAAATTGGTGCACATTATTAAATTTATTAGTTCTTAAACAATCATGAAATGCTGTTTAGAGTAATAGTCCTAGTACCAACAAAGGTTTACGAATGAAATACCATATATTTTCTTTTAAAATGTGTAGGATGCATGAAAGAGTAACATTGAGTATACAGAATCACCATGAATAAATAAATTTTGGATAATGTATATTATAACTCAATAAGTTTAATTCATGGAAAATTAGGCGGGACACGTATTTCATGGATGATTTTTGGCTATATTAAAAGGAAGGTTCCACTACAATTCTATTAGGGCATACCGAGATTAGCGGACATCCACCTTAGTAAAAAATATGTACCCATTTTCCTGGGCATTTTGAGGTTCATATATAAATCCAAATTGGGGAATACCTGCATATCCAAATAGTGGTATCCCATGTAGTCAGATTCAATAATTACTGATAGCGATGGAATTTTGTTGAGGATATAAAAACATAGGTAACAAATTATGTTTATGGAAAAGGGAATATTCAATAAGGGTTCAGGAACCCTAAAAGTAACAAAACCATGTATTAAAAACATTTTCTAGTAAAATTAATATAATATTTCATTTCTCTATTAATTTTCTAAATTAGTGGGTCCAAATATTATAAATCAAAATTTTATAGGGATATGTAGTGGGTCCAACAATATTTTTACAAATTTTATTTTCAAAATTATATTTTTTCTTTAATCCATAATAGTTTGATTCTTTGTGAGTAGATACTTGACTTTTTCTCTGTCTTTAAATTATGGGCTTTTATCCGGATGAGTTTTATGCCTCTTTCACTTCAGTTTCGATTATTGAATCTTTAAAAACTTATGAATAGAGTTTAATGTTCTATAACATTGACCAATTATTATCGAGTTTAAGGTCATATATTTTATTTAAAAAATTAATGAGTTTATGGTTAAATAGATTCGAACAATATGTGATGAGTTTATGGATAAAAAAATTTGACTAACATTTGTTGAGTTTAATATAAAAATTCTTTGATGAACAAGTTTCAAGTTTAAGGTTGAACATATTTGACCAATACTATGTTTATAATATTGGCCTAGTTTCAAGGGAATAATTGACCTAATATGAATGAAATTACAACACTAATGGAATAATTTGTCTAAAAGTTAGGTGTATACACACATTTAGGTTTATTATTCTTAGAGTGTTAAATAACGGTGGAATATAACATTATGAATAGGCCATAAAGGTTGAGAGTTACCCAATACCTATTAAGTAGATAATGATGTTGTCGTAAATCATGAATTGATGTTTTTATATTAAGAGTGATAATAAGGGATATGTATGAAAGTGTTGAATACTAATACAATTATAATGATATGTTCTACTACATTGTCATCAAGGTATACATAGAATATAGATTATTCTCCTTATGATAAAAGCATATATTTGGTTAGAAAGACATATTGGGGTGTGTAGGAAAATTCATATCCAGGAAATGCATATATGTCCAAACATATATATACCCTGTATTTGAAAACCGTAAACACCAATATCCATTAACAATTTGATTCCAATGTGATACACATGATATGTATAGCATGTTTTATGGAAAAGGGATGCTAAAAAATATGCTGGGAATATTCTAAACCTGAGATTAACATTTCTAGGCTATTTCAATCCACTTAAAATGAGTTAAACATGGTGATGGTTCATGGAAAGTTATATAATATATAATCTAAACATTATTATATATCATGAAAAAACAATAATAAATCCACACATAGTTCTAAAATAGTATTTTCACATATTTGACTAATATACAAAGGAAAAGGGTCAAGTGGTCATTATAAAATATCATGTGATTATTAGAAACTCAATGTGGATTAGAAGAAACCTTATTTCTAATAAAATTACCCATGATGTTTTAATTTAAGCCTAGGATTATAAATCTAGGAATCAGTACACATCCCATGATAATATTAATCAAGCCACACAACATTCTCAAATGTTGACCCTTTTAGCACAGGCCCATGGATTTGGAATCATATACTAAAAGACCATACATGAATTTGGATCATTACTAGAAAAGAGGGAATTTTTTATGATTGAATTCATAGTTAGGACCTTTTCTAGAGATCTAAGAACCACTTGATGTCCTTGATAATAAGAATCAGTCTACACATAGTTCTTGATAAGAGTAATGTTGTTCTAGTGTGGAGTATAATGTTGAAAGGACAGAAATGGATTAAAAGACCACATGATAGGATATAAATTAAAAGTAATTTAAAACATGTGTATGGGTATATTATAAATGATCTAAATGTCACTACATATCCGATAATAACTGAAATTTGGATATATGTAGTTCTTGAATGGGGTTTTTTTATCTGAATATAGATTAATGCACCAAGGAATCTAACAGAGATCTATATCTCATGTAAGGGAAAATAATCCCACCAATTAAATTATTTTCATTTTTTTTGATGTTACATACAATATATTCTATTTCTTTTAGTATGATTTTATGTGACCGGGACTATCCCCCTACCTTTAAAACAACAGATTTCAATTGTGCTAAATGAAGATACCCAACAGTACTTTTATGTTCACATGAGTCATTATTAGTTTGAAGAATAATAGATGGCCAGGGGATAAAATTTAACACCCTAATATTTTATGAATTTTTCTAATATATTTAATTTCATTGATAGTTTTTATTTCGTGAAACACAGAGTTTTAAAAAACCATGATAAACTATTAATACAATTATTTAAAATATGCCATCAAAACCTAGTTGTTAAATTTGGAAGTACGAATTGGAATATATTTTTAAAAAATTAATTATTTATATTTTAGATAATGAAAATATATTTATAAATAAGTACTTAATATTTAGTAAAATCTTTATATGCTTTGAAAATTCTTTTTTTTCTCAAAAAATCATTTGTATTGCCTTTTGTGAATGAATAATAATTTTTTTTTGTCTTTTAGAAATTTTATTTGAAATATTTAACTTCATTTTTGAAATTTAAATGTAAAAATTATATTATATTTATTTTTTTATAATTTCCAAAAAAGATTAATTTTTCGGTGAATATTGTGAAATACAGAATTTTATTTAAATTTTTTTTTTTCATTGAATGCATTTACAAAGATACATCATATTTTATAATGTTTAGAATTGATTTAAAAAGTAAAATTAGTTCAATTCTATGTTTATTAATCAAATTTATGTTTTTTTATTCAATTTTATATAGATTTTTGATATTAAAACATTCTATACCTATGAAAATTTTCTCTTTCGAAAACCATTTTTTGTCATGAATGTGGGTTTAATTATAAAATTGAATTTTCCACTTATGTGATTAGAACTTGGGAGAAATGATTAAATATTTGGAATCATAACAATTAATATTATATATTGATTTAAACCTAATATTTATAGAAATTTAATAGTAAAAATAGTAAAAATTAATCACTGTGGTTATGGTCAAAATTAGGTTTTCTGGGGTTAAACAAAAAATATAAGGGTTAAAATGATCTATAAACTTGTAAAAATAACATATTTAGAACTTATCATCTCTAATTTTATAAAATTTCTCATTTTAGAACTTTTTTATTATAAAAAACATGGTAACACATTATACTTTTCAAAATCTCAATTGTGTCCTCTCCCCCACTTATAAAGGCCAGGTCATCTATAACCCTCTTCACAAATAGAAAACCATTTGGTTTGGTCAAGGAATACCCAAATAAATTGTTTAAATATAATTTTAGTTTATTATGTTAATCTAATACCCTATATACACCTCCACATCCATCAAATGGAAAATTAAATTATCAATCATGTGTATGGATGATTATCATGTCAAGAACTGATGCAATTTGTTTTCCATAAACTCCTCTCATAGCTTGATAAAATGATGAATGTAATATATTTTTATGATATTTAAGAAATAATTATAATTCTGGAAGAATAATATCACATATAATTTATTAATTTCCATTTCATGGGTGTAAAATAACGTCACTCTAGTGTATGGCAAACTACTTCCTTGCTAAGCGATGCCAGACTTCTTCCTTGCAATGCAATGTGATTCAATTTTCATATATTATTTAAATGGAATGTATTAATGATATATTTAATGAATATATGTTATATATATGACATCATAATGACTCTTTTAAATTTTATATATTATTTACCTTCATTTCATTTCGCCCGTTGAGAAAATTGATACAATGTTCATGCGTTCGTATGACCGACCATCCCCATAAATGATGTATTTAACTTTCTATCTACTAATTTATAGATTAATGTAAATATATATGATTAATATATATTATATTTATATCATGGTTAAAATTATAGAGATTATAGAACCATGATAATGTAATATGACCAAAAATACCAAATCAAAACATACACAAACAACAAAGCATTTATTACCTGGAACATGATTTTAACAAGTAATTGTTTTTAAATGGGTAATAAATGGTAATAAGTAAAAATTATATTGTTAAATATATATAATTATGTTTCTATAATATATTTATAACAAAACTATATTTATCATGTAGTATTTGAGAATGTATATGAAGTAAGTTAATATTTATGTTAAGGGAAATTCATCTCAAATTTTCTTTTTTGGGAAATATGTTATGTTATACAACGATATTTTTTTTTGAAGAGTATATACAAAATCGTTGGTATTTTATATCATAAATTTATTTATTATCATGATATTAAATGTTTCATTTAAAGTTATTCTTTTAGGGGGCTTACAATTCAATATTTACCAAATTTATAATGGCTTAATGTCACATTCTCATTGTCTTTCAAGATTGATTATGATTATAATTTATATGATAAAATATTATGATCAATTTCTCAATAAATTATTGAATTTTATTCACCTGTAGTTATTTATTGAGAATACATGTATCCATTAATTTTACTCTCTTTATGTAATCATGATTTGAAAAGGATGTTTCCAATAAAAAATTACTTTATTTTTATCCTCTCACGAAACAAATTTTCCTTCAATATCCATGTTTAAAAAATGATGTCGAGAATTTTGTAATTCTAATATATGAAATTTTAATGTCATTTTTCCCTTTTTTAACTTTTGACAAAGGTTTTAAAAATAAAATTCTGGTATTTTTCCAAAAAATGCCATTTTGGATTCTACTGAAAATGTGAAAATAACATTTTTTTAAATATGGGACTTGAATATAATTTCCCTCCATCATTATCGATCAATGTTTTAAATGTTACTTTAATAATTTTTAATGTTATTTTAAAAGAAATGTTTTTCCACAATATTTTATGAATTTATAGTTTTAAAAAGATATTTTCAATGAAATGATAATTTTCTCAAGAAATATTCCAAGTGATTTTACTTTCAAAATAATTTTCCATATAAGATAACATCCTTTATTGTTACTTAAGATATATTGGCTATATGATCCAATGATACCATCATGATTCTTTCTCTACATGGTTTATTTTTTTGATGTTAATAAGTTATGAAACTCATCTCATTTCCATGAGTTATTTTATGATGAAATGTTTATAGAACCCACTTATTTTCATGGGTTATGATATGATAAATATGTTATGAATCCCATTCCATTTCATGGATTCTGATACAACATTGTGTTATGATGCCCATTTATTTTAATGAGATACGATATGATAATTTTATTATAAAGATCATTTATTTTCAAGTGCTTTAATTTGATTAATGTTTTATGATCGTTTATAACACATATGTTTGATTTTATTTATTTTATAGGTGGGAACTATACCTCCCTCTAATATATTGGGTAATTATTGAGAACTCATGAGTTTATTAGGTTATGCATGAACTTGTTTTCACGTACACAGTGTTATGAATAGACATGTTTTCATGTCCACAAGATTAATCATAGGCCTAGTTTTCATATCCATAAGATTGATAATGGTCATTGTTACATTTCCAAAAGTTTATTTAAGGGACTTCTTTTTTGAAATTAATTTAATTAGTGAACTAATTTTTATTAATACATGTTCACAATGTTATAAGCCGATGCTTATACCACAAATTTATTTCTTATAAAAATTTTATGATATCATGGATTATGTACTTTTATTAATTTAGGATTAATTATTTATGAACTACCAATATTTATTCCATTTCTCAATTTTACAATCTATGATATGTCGGGTATAGTTTCCAAAATTTAAGATCATATTCTTCTTCCGTTTTTCTTTTGTAATTCTTATGTTATCTGTGATATCTACTTACATTTTCTTAATGAGACTCTGATCTCACCCTTTATTATTTTTTCTTCCTTGAGATATAAATAAAGGTTATATGTATGATGAGAATTAAAATGATTATATATATGAAAAAATTAGTGCGATAAGATGTAGATTACCTATAAAGAAGTTGTTTATATTTCCATGTTTCCAAAGGAACTGAACCTAAACAGTTCTGTAATGGATCATTATGCTATGTAATGAATATTAATATATTAATATGTAATATATATGTATGAAAAGTGTGGGTATCTATATTTCTCATGTTTCTTAAGAGAGTATAATAGGGGGAAATGAAAAAATGTAGGGGGAATTTACATTTTGTATGAAAAAAATCCTACATTGATCAAGCTCTGGTATAAGGGCGAATGAGTGATGAAAATTTCTAGTTTGGATTAAAATATACATTGTCTCCATATCTATATATCTTATATAAATATTAATTAATAAAAAATTCTTAAACAAGTAGTTATTTTCATTTTAGCTTTGGTAGATTGTAGTTGTAGTCCATACACTAAAATTTAATATATGGGCATAGATCTCATACAATAGAATAAATCGGTCTAGGGAAATGAAAATTTATGTCTTTTCCTAGGATGGGAGACCGAAGATTCACTGCATATCTTATATAAATAGGAATAAATCCATACAAATTTATCAGGATATGAAACTACTACATGGATCAAAATCACATGCAGTATAATGGGGGAATCTATTTTTGTGAAGGTCAATAAGAATGAGAAATTATGAAACAAAGATTTCAACACAGGTCAAATCCTCATGTAAGAGAGAATTTCCATGAATATGGGCCACTCTAATTAGTTTAAATTCATATTTGGTGGGATTAATTCCCTGAATTATAATTTTATGTGTCAAGGATATATTTCATGTAGTTTAATCTCATGTGGAATGTATTTGGGGAAAAATAATTTATGTTTATTTTTATTAGACCATATTTTTATGTAGTTTAATGTACTTTGGAAAATATGTTTGTTATATACAGTCTAGGATCTTAAAAATTTGACTTACATCTAATAGTTTAGTGTTATGTGGAAATGACATGTACTATATAATTGAACATCTTGAAGTAAATATAAAGTGGACTGATGTAAAAATCATGAAAATATTTCTTGAGAGACATTGTATTAGTTAGAGGAGTGATAAACACCTCATCCATAGTGTAAAAATAGAAATCTCCATTGGAATAGAGCTTTTGTATTATGTAAGTTCCCTTCCATTTTGGTTTGTGTTTTAGAGGCTTCCTCCGGAGGATCATGGGATTTTCGAGGGCAAATACAAACTCACCCTGAATAAATGAGAATAGATTAACTATTCTATTGACGGGTCATGAAACATTATTCTAATGGATCTATAGGTTGTTTAATGTGAAAAATAATTTCACAATGAAATTCTATTGGTATTTTTCATCACTTGATAACATGTAGCAGATAATGACCCAAAAGGAATGTAACTGAACCTCAATAGAATATACCACCACTGTACTATATATAATAAAATAATTATCACTTGTGTAACAATATGGGTTATGGTGAGATAGGCTCATAGATCATGAAAAATTTCATATGTCTAGGATAAATAATAATTTTACACAATTTTCAGAATAATATTTTACAAATTATTATTTAAAGCTACTATATATCAATTTTAATTACATTGTAGTCAGATGAATTATTGGATTGGATATTTTCTACCTGATGTGACCTCTTTATCTTATAAGAAAAAAAATTATGTCTTTGTCCATCAATACTGTGTGATGGAATCTAAATATGGTTATAATGTTTTTCTTGAAAAATTTGACAATAGTATTTATTCCAACTTCCTTGAAGGGTATAGCCTCGACAAATTTGAATAAGAAGTTGGTGTATGTAAGGATAATCTTTAATTTCTTTGCTGTATTGGGAGGATATGTCCCTGTGTCATTCATTACCCTTATGTAAGATGACCAGGGATATCTAGTGGTGTGAAATAACTTTGGGGGTGATGGATGGAGTTGGAATGTATCAAGAAAGCATGAAATCTTTTGGTGAATTCCATGTAATACTATATCATCAATGAATAGTAGTACCCATAACTCTTAATCGGATGAGAGATTTTGGTTTCAGACTGATGGTAATTTTAGTCACCGACATTATCTGCCTATATAATGGTGATTATTTATTAACCTTAAATGAATCATATGATAATTCCATTAAAGTATCACTTATAAATTACTTTCTATTAAATCAATTAATCCCTAATGATGAGATTCATTACTTGACACCAAATCTTCCCCACCTTAACTTAATTAAGTGGTAAAATTCCATTATGGAGAATTTATTATATGGGATACATACCAATGTTCATTAAATTCATCAGAAAGGATATGGGATCACTTATTTTTGGGAAAACATTAATTTCATTGATCTCATTGAAGTCATAGTTAGGGAATGGAGATACAACCCTATGATATGAAATGTAGATGACTATCTCATCTTGGTATGGATTCACAAGTTCTATAGAAAAAATATCCAATGCATCAATGTAATAATTTTATAAATTTAAGATTAACATATGTATTAGTTTTATGAGGAAAATAACCATAAAATCCCATATAAAATAAATAAAATGGATAAATTCCTAATTCATAAGAGAATATTCAACATTAATTTTCTTGATCACTAGCTCTGAATAAGATTTGATGTTTAAATGGTTTAATAGTATCTAAATATATAACTCCAATCCTATCTCATTATTGTTGTATACTTACTATAGCTAGACGGAATAATGAAAACAACCTTTATTGGGGATATGAACATGATTCCCAAGGAAACCCTACCAAGGTATTGGATACCCATTATTATCACAGAAAGTATTATAGAGGTGCCATAAAAATATATCACTCATGTATAGGGAGTTATTTGAATATATAGGATCTCCTTTTTAGGGATATCCACATTCATTTGTGAGTTCTTGGGAGAAGGGGGTTCTATCAAAAAAGTAATAAATTTCCACCCTTTTAAACATTTTGAGAAAAAAATAGATATAGAATTTCTATAGAATGTCTTTCACCATGCCATACATTTTATCTATATAGAAGAATGAGGATATAAAAAAGTGAATCCATGTGTGAGATCATATGGAAATCACATTGTTGTATATAATGTCTTAGGATTTATACTCTAGAGACCAAAGTGAGAAATTACTTTCAATATCAAAGCATTGAGTCTCCACATCCAGTATGATATTTTTAATATAATATAGACTTTGATCTTGGAAAACGTGATTTTATGTTTGAGGTGAGTGCTAAGTGATGACTCCAAAGTATCCACACATAGAATGATAATATTACCTTTGACCAAAGACATCATAATTATTGGGACAATTTTATTTGAGATTATCAAAGGATTATTCACCGTCATCTTCTATCAGTAGAAAACATCTTTCTTAATAAACATCAAAAGTGGTGATATTTTAAGAAACTATAGGCTATATAATTCCTAACATAAGTATGGAATCATTAAATCCATATAAACTATTTAATTATTTTTAGAGGAATAATGTCATGAATAAATTTTGTATTATCAGGGTTGACTTCAAGGCAATAATGGTGTACTAAAAAATCGATGAATTTTTTTAAAATCACCTCAAAAACACATTTTTGGGGGTTCATATTTAATCTATATTTTTAAAATTTATTGAAAATTATCAAAATATTAGAAATATAGACAAAATATTTATGGGATTTTACTAAAAAATCATATATACCATTCTATGGTTTTACCTATAAGGGTATTAAAGATTTGGGTCATGATGTATTGATATACGACACCTTCATTTTTTTGAACCAAATGGAATGACTTAATAGAAATAACCCATTTAGGTGCTCCAACAATAGTGGCTTCTATTTCCTCAATAGATTTTTTTTTATTTTACCCTGAGTGTCCCTCCCTAAAAGAGAGGTCTTGGAAGCACATGGTTAAATTGATTTTAGTTCTTTAATTGGAACTAGGAAATAATCCTTCAGGTAATGGTGTTTGAGATCATTGAAGTAAATTAAAACATCGATCTTCTAATTCTTTTTACTAATGGAAAAAATATTAGTAATAAAATTTAGGTATAATACCTTATTGATGATGTATGATTTGATGAGATTTGTGATTTCATCATCCACAATTATATAAAGCATCATATGAATTTTTCTTATCATATTTTTATAACCCTATTGGAAATCAAATAGTCCCCAGTGGTGGGTGGTTACCATGGGGTCAAGCCCAATTATTTTTATATACTTCCAAGTGAGTAAATATTATTTTTTTTGAAAATAAAAATATTCTTCTCATTACATAGAGGTCATGGAGGCACTTCTCAATATAGAAAATGGTTCCTCCTTTTCACTTTTTTAAGGTTATCCATATTATATGTGATGTCTTCTTCAAATTTTGGTGGATAATCCTTCTTTTATTCTTCCTCACCTTCCTCCTACTCCTTTTCACTTGTAATTTATTATTGGGAGTAGAATATAGAGAAGGGATATGATTATTGGGGGAATTTTTATTTCTTTGGAGAGAGGAAGAGTCTAAATTATAAAATTACAAAGATAAAGGATAGTTATGATAATCATAAGTAAAATATGTGTCATAATGATGGGATTTTGAAGCTTGCATGTATGTATGAAAATTTGGCGCATCATCATTATTCATGAAAATAGATGAATTGTGTAATAACCCTATCCCCAGTAGCCTGGAGATGAAGTATCACTTTATTAGATTGGAAGAGATAAAATATTATAATCCCAAAGGATCTATTAGTTTAGATGTTTTGGAATCCAGTTTACATACTTGAACATTACATTACAAATTAAAACATCAAATACTATAAAGAAAATCCTTTAAGAATACCATAATTCTCTTAGATGAATCCTGCATATTATCCATAATACACATCTTTGAATCCTAAGGAAAATAAAACATAAGAAAATGGTGATCATAGATGGTTAGTAATGGTAAGTGAAAAATAAAATATATTATAAAAAATAAGAACAAACATTAAGGAAAGGTGTATAACTAAAGCACATGACACTTAAACATAATCTTAAGTATAATATGTAAATAATAAATAATACCATATAAAATAATCACAAGAGCTATAAAACTTAACCATGAATATTCTACTTGTCGAATAATAACAAGTAATATCAATAATTAATCTCATAATTTGGTAATTCATATTTCCAGACATCATAAACATACCATTAAGGCTTTGTCCAAGACAACATATACAAAATGGTAAGACATTATCCAATACCCATACTAGTTTGTCTCATTAGACATGTAGATGCATCATGGAGATATAAAGGGCCCCACCTATAACATACTAAATCTAATTCATTCCTCATATGAAAAGAGTTAAAAATAAACATCATAAGCATTTTTATTGAAAATCTATCATAAAAAGTTTGAATAATTCATTGATAAACCACTAATGGTTTCAAAATAGAACATCGACAGTCAAACTGATTATAAACCCTTAAATAAAATATGACAGAAAGTATCATAAGAGATAAATCTAAATCAAGCATATGATCCATCAAAGTATGTCGACATATATTAATATACTCAAATAAAAGCCTTAATTTTTGTTTACAGAAATACCCCTTTTTTACTTTGAAATCAATTATTTAAAAGGGAAATTTTTTTTAGGAGAATGAATTTTAATTAAAAAGAATCTTGTAATATTGTAATATATTCTTTAAAGAATTAAGGTTTCAGGAAAAAAAATAAAATTTTATCCTTCTATATAAGATAAAAAAACATTCATTCTGTATGTTTTTTTTCAAAAATTTCAAAAAGTACCTTGTTTAGAAAATGACAACAATATTCCTTTAAATCCATTTTATAAAAAGTCAATCATGTGTAAAAATACATTAAAAATTTGTAGGAAAAAGTAAAACTATTTTGGAAATAATTTATAGTACTCATGTACATGTATGATAAATGTTCCCCAATAGATACTTATATATAAACAACCTCAAATAATAATGAGATTGTGAAATAACACTCAACTTGTACTTTCCTTTAGATGAATGTGATTTAAACTCTTGTATAATAGTTTAAAACATGTTATTAATTTATAAAAAAACCATATTCATATTTATTATATCATATATTATCCTCTTATATTTTCTTATCACCCACTTATTAATAATTTTTCATTATTACCCATGTTTCTAGTGTTAAATACTTTATTTTCATCTGTATGTTTTTTCATGTAACTCATTTTTATTATGAATAGGATATATTTATTTAATATAAATAATGATATTATGTTAATAGATAATATATTTAATCATTATATACTTATTTATAATCATTTTTTAATGGTAAACATAGAAAATAAATCACAACGTGTGGTGGAGACGGTAGGTCGTACGTATGTATGAGCGACGATATGATTTCCTTAATAGTTAAAGGGTAAGGAATTGAATGGTATATTAATTATAAATAATTAATATAATTTCATTTTTATTATTTATATATATTTTATTAATAATTATACTCATCCACATAAAGAAATGATGAGAAATAGATTACTCCATGAGGTAGAGACGATAGATCGCACGTACCCATGTTTGGTCATTTTATTTTTCATAGGACAAATAAAAGGTGGAATATTTTTGTTCCATAATCATAAAAACATAGCATTATATATGTGATAAGTTAGTTATTATTTTATTATATAAACAACACATGAAAATGACATGGAAGAAAAAAATAATATTGAAGGAGTCGGTAAAGATGATTATGTATTCTTTAGAGAACCTCAGTTGGATCGCTTCTTAGGGACAATAGGGTTGGTCTTTTAAGAATAAAGAACCTATAGGATATGTCTAAAAAATTTAGAAGATAAATATTTATGTTTTGGTCAATCTAGAAGGCTCAAAGTAGTGAAATGAGATGAAGGAGCAGGTGCCTCTTTATAATTGAGATGAGGGGCTCTTTTTGGAATTTTAAACAATATAAATTTATAATAAATTTAATATCAATAAAAATAAAAAAGGTCATTTATTTTAATATATGATTATAAAATGTTTTAATATCATAAACCAAATTCTTTTAGATTTTTTTTGTATATTTTTAAACCTTACCATTTTGATTAACCCATTGTTTACATATTTTAATTTTAACTAATCTAACAACTTTTTCAATATTGAAAGGTTGTAATTTTTACTTATTTGATTTAAATTAGATCATAGATGAATAATATATAACATTTTATAACATATAATAATAATTTTTTATTTTTAAATATGTTTATATTTTTTAAATAATCTAATAAAATATTATTTTGCTAAAATATAATTAGTGTCAATTTTGATACTATCCATTATTTGTCATTTTAATAATATTTTAACAACATTATATCTCTGAGAAAAATATATTAACTCAAACCTAACATGTCAAATCCATCCATAATTTTTTTGAATGACATTAATTATATTAAATTTTATTTATTTCAATATTTTTAATATCATTTATTTGGAATTTCCATTAATTAATCAATTAATGCATTATCATTCTATAGGCCTTTATGGAAATTATTTATTTCATTAAAATTATATTAAATTTCCATGATAAATAAAAAAATTGTCTTGAAAATTAAAATTAATTTAATAATTTATATTATTTATAAACCTATAATAAAAATTTTATAGTTATTATATTATAAGTATATAAGTATGACATCCTTATCTCTTCTTTAAATAAAATATAATAAATCATACTGTCACCCAAGTGGCTTTACAAATCATATAACTTCTTTCCACATATTATTTTGTTCTAAAACCATTCATTCAAATAAATTTGTAAAAGTGTTCGAATACTTTTATAATACATATAATATTATTTTTACCCTTAATTAATGGATTTTCCTTTTACCGTGTTAATAAAAATTTATTGAAGATACTATTCATAATGTCTAAAAATAAAAGAAACCAATTTACATAATTTGGACCAACTGATTCCAAATATAGAATTAGTTTTTCAAAATTCTAAACAAATAAGTTTCAGTAATTAATTTAAAATTAATCCCATTGACGAGGTGAGAAAACTAGTTATTAAAGTTTAAACATAAAAATGATTAAAACATTTTTATATCTAAATTAAATTTTAAATTGATGAAAATGAAATAATTTGGATTAAATGATAAAATAATAATCTATTTATACTTAAAAACTATTCAAAGATATAATTTAACAATATACGTTATTTCGATGAAAAAAGTTTTTTTTCACTTAAAAATTTGTGTTTTACACTATTCATGAAAATATGAAACTTATCAGAGAAGTACCAAATATTAAATTAAATAAATTTTTTATATTCATATTCAAAATAATAATTTTATTTTTCAAATTTAATATATATAAATGTGTAAAAAATTGGATTTAGAATAGGTTTTCTATAAAAATGTTGTAAAACTGGTTTTATAAAAATATAGGGTTGTGTGTGTAATATTGGGTTTGTTATTATCTTATGAATAAAACTAATATTGGATAAAATTAAAATTAATTGATTTTATATATAGAATATATATTCACTATATAAATTCCCTATAAGTGATAGAATTAAATTGACTGTGAAAAATGTGATAAAATATTATTTTATTGAAAACACTTGTTGCGTGCACTGTGAGCTATCACAAAAATTAAATTTATTCTAAAAGGTAAATATAATAAATTCTTGTGTTGATACAGTTTTCCTCTTAAAAAAATTAATCCTCAAAATTTAGGGGGTGTTAGCACAGAAAAATATGTGTATAGTTCTTATTCATGGAAACCTCTAGTTCCCTTGTTGCTTCTTCCATTTTGTAATTTCTCTATAACACCTTTGCTAAATGAGTAATATTATTCCTCAATACTTACTCTCTGGAATCATGAATTGGGATGGGTTCATTCATAGTATGAATTTCTAGTATCTAAAATGTTTTATCAAAGGTGAGATCATGCATTGGGTCAAGTGTGTACTTCCTTAGTAGATATATATTAAACACGTCATGTATTTTGAGAGATTCAGAATCATTTTAAAATGAAAAACAACAAATCTAACCGTTTTTAATAATCTAAAATGGTCTGATGTACCTCAAAATCTATTTATCTTTCTTACCATACCTTAGATAACACTTCCATGGAGATACTTTCAAGAAAACATGATTTCCCACTTGAAACTCTAAATCCTTCCTCCAATTATCCTCAAGAATCATTTGGCCACTCTACGATGCTTTAATGTGAACCTAAATAGACTTAAACTTTGTTATTTTTCCTTCAACATATTATAGGTTTATGATTTTTATTTCAATAACTTCATCTAAACAAGTTAGAGTACAACTTCTCTGGCCATATAATGCTTCATACGGTGCCATTTGAATAATTGAATGGAAACTATTATCATAGTAAAACTCTACCAAAGGAAAGTACTGATCCCAAATACATTGAATATTTTGTGACAATAACCTCCACATGTCTTCCATTTTATGAATTATTCTTTAATACTATCCATGAGTTAGAGGATGGTAGGAAATTCTTAAATAAAGTTTAGTGTCAAGATCTTATTGAATACTTTTCCATAATTTTGATGTAAATTGGGGACCCAGATCAAATGAATTTGAAATAGTTGTACCATGAAGTCTTACAACTTTATTAATATAGAATCCTAAAAGATGCACTAGTTGAAGGTCATCCTTTATATCGAAGAAATGTGATGATTTGGTAAGGTGATCAATGAATACCCATATTGGATCATTCCTTCTAGGAGTATTTAGTATTACTATGACAAATTCCATAACATTGTCATCCCATTTCCACACTAAAATATTAATAGGTTATTGGATTCTGTTAGGTTGATGCCTCATAACTTCCACTTACTGCTAACCAAACATCTGGACACTTATTCAGAAATTTCCCACTTCATGTAATCCCACAAAAAATAATCCTTCAAGTCCCTAAATATCTTTTAGTTACCATAGTGTATATATAAATTTGATCTACTAGCATCATCCAATAATTCTCTTTTTTATCTTTGGTATAGATGGAACACACAATGTATTTCCAAATATTAGAACACTATTTCCACAAAGAAAGTATACTAATTTTCCTTCATTTAGACTTTTAATCTTTTAATGAAAGTCTTCATCATCAGATTGAGAATTATTTATCTTGTATTATAAAGACGGATTTGCAATAATTTGAAATATTATTGATGTATGACCTTCCTCTGAAATTCCCATATCCATATTTATTAGGTCCATGAATGTTATTTCCCTCTAAATTATCATTTCAGATAGAACACCGTGATCCTTCATAATCATTACATCTGCTACCTAATTTTCCTTCCTCGGGTGGATGTGTATTTAGCAATAATAATACTTAAGTAGCTCAAGCCATCTCATATGTTTCATGTTGGGAACATTCTTTGAGTTGATGTATTTCAGGATTTTATGATCCATGTATATCTTACATCTTTGAACATATAAATAATTTATCCATATTTTCAATGTGAATTTTACATCCTCTAGCTCAAGATCATGGGTTAGATTATTTTTTTTGTCAATATACAATTTATTTATGCATATACAATTACATTATCATTTTTCATTCAGACACAACTGATTCCCTTCTTTGACGAATCACTATATATTATAAACCGAACACTTCTAGATGGTAGATTCAAAATTGGAGGATTGAGTAATATTCTATTTAGTTCATCAAAATATTCTTTACAGTCCCCTATCTGAACAAAATTAAAACCTTTACCTATAATACTTATTAAGAGGTTAGGCAACCGGGAAAAATTCCAAACTAACCACTGATAATAACCTTCCAAACCAATAAAAATATGTAATAAAGGTTATGTTTTTTGGTGTAATCCATTTTATTACAACCTTTTATTTACTGGATCAAATGATATTCCATCCTTGGAGACAATATGGCCAAGAAAATAAACTTCTTAAAGCCAAAAATCTCACTTACTAAATTTCCTATATAGAAAATCTATTCTAAGAGTCATAGGAAGAATCTTTAAGTGATTATCATGGTCCTAATAGATTTTAGAATACACTAGAATATCATCAATGAATACTAAAAAATAGTGATCAAGATATTACTTGAATAATCTATTCATTAGGTCTATATAAATAGATGTTTCATTAGTCAATCCAAATAGAATTACTATAAACTTGTAATGTCTATACCTTGTTGATTAGCCACTAAATGGGGAAAATATTCATTGTTAATATATATAATATTCACGTTATTTATTATTTATAAACACTATTTTAATGAAATTTACACTTTGAACATAATTTCACATTATGATTGTAATACCTTCTTAAAATGCACTATTAGGTGGTACATTTTTGAACATCATTTAAAGTACCCAATGATTCATCTGATTTTAAGGAGTGTAATTATCCATATTTCAATCTTATATTTTGGGAAATTTATCTAAACTTTAATATGATCATGTTTCATTGAGGGATCAATGGAGAATTCATGGAAGAAGATGGGTATATTTTTTGACGAAAGGAAACAATTCTGGAGAAATTAGATTGGACACCATCACACTAGTGAGACTATGGGACCCACATTACAAACCCAATGAATCCCATATTTGGTGGGAGGATAGAAGACTTATATAGGAACAAATCATCCTTCAGGATTCTATGCTAATTCGACCTCCATTATAGTCATTTAAGCGGCCCAAGTTAGAGATAAAATTCTGGGCCAGATTCTACGACCAAGAAAAACATCCCACTAATCTAAACGTATATCCGAATCCACAACTGAAAATGAGTCCATATTTTACAGGAGATCATGAGACATCCGGTACTACAGTTTCTTCCTATATGGCCCACTCTCATTCGGCCATCTAGAAGGTCTTTCAAGAGCGTCTGTTTGGTGGATAAAAGATGGATTCCACCTCGGGTCAAGGGTGGAAAAATCAACTCTCCCTCAACATTGCACCCACCTATGTCTACCAAAATTAATTGAGATGATTTGTACTATTGGAGGATCGACCCAAGACTTCCCAAATTCCTATTTAAGGCAGTCTTGGTGGAGTAGTTTTATCATCTTGGGTGGTTTGCTCAATTGTAATGTTATGCTGGGATTTTGTTGTCCCAAGTTTGTCTTTCACATGTAAGTTGTTCAATTAACTTTAGTTTTGTAATAAAAGTTATTATTCTCCTCTTATTCTATTGTTCTCAACTCTCGTTGATACGATTTACTCAAGGTGTAAATTTATTCTCACCAAATCTTGTGAAATTATTCACACAACGGTGGAGTGATCATTTTATTTTTATTGTTTTCTTTACTTCCCCATTTCCTCCCTCATGAGTCTACTTTCTGCTTCCATTGAAACCATAGAATCAATGGAGGGATAACCCAATTATGGGTTGATCCAAGGGAGTATAAAGGGGCTGGATGTGATGTTATTTATCACCCCATTAATGTATAATCACTTCTTTAAATGAGATTTTTATTTGATGATTTTTAAACTCCATCGTCCTTGTCGAATTTAATGCCACACACTTCATTTGCTAATACGAACCTTTACCTAGAAGTGATCAAAACTTTTATCCTTCAAGGGTATAAGGGGATTAGTATTAAAGGGTGTAGTCATTAAACCAGTAAGTTATGATGTTGTTTTATCTTCTTAAATGAACCCATCTCAAATATAAGAAATTTAAATCATTGAAAAAGAAATATGTTTAATCCACCCCGAGCGATAACATATGATCAACTCATTATTTTAAATTGAATTCACTTAAATATATTAGTTATCCTTTAAAAACATATAAAATCAACCAAAGTTGGCCACTTAATAGCCAAAAATAGTCCATAGAATGTATGTTTTTATAGGTTTCTTCTTAGGTCTCTGAGGATTCGATAACCCAAGCTAAACTACAAGGACCGTTCTACCTTCATCTATTGGGTAAATTTAAGTGTGAATCAAATTTTGGAACCATTTCTGGGGACCCAAGTATGTCATCTAAACACGCATTCTATTCTCCCCCATTTATTATTTTCTCATCCAAATTCTCTTATCTTGTCCCTTTCTCGTTTTTTTCTTTTGGTGCATGTCCGCCTACACCCGTGATCAATCAAACCGTCTCGTTAGGGTGGATAATCCTGGGGTTGGGGAGTCAAGTACACCAAGTGAACTATTTCCCTTAGATCCTAATATTCCTAATACTCCAGAGTCAAAAATTGAGCCTATTTCAATGGAGGGTCTTCAAAGAAACCAAATCATAAACCAGGTTGGGAACCAAAATGGAAACCCAAATGAGGCAGCCCCAAACTTGGGGAATGAAATTGATCAAACCATGAATGACTACCTTAGACCTTCCTAGACAAATTCCCCCTCATGCATTAGACACAATACCAAAGGATATGCCAACTACATATTTAAACCCCATGTCTATAACCACCTTCCCACATTCCATGGAATGGAGTCCAAGATTCCCTACCTCCACATTAAGGAGTTCAATGACATTGTATAAACCATGTGTCCCCCATATCAACTATAATAAGCTAATATGAGGCTATTTTACTTTTTATTTAAAGGATAGAGATAAAAATTGGCTAAACTATTTGAGACCATCATCTATAAACTCTTGGTACCAACTACAAAGACAATTCTACAAAAAATACTTTCCCCACCACAAAACCATTGCACTTAAAAAGAGTATCCAAAAAGTTTTTGAAAAAGAGGGTGAGTCATTATATGAAACATGGGAGAGGTTCAAAGACACCCTAAAAATGGTTCCACACCATGGTTTTTCTATAACTAAACAAGTGAGAATTTTCTATGAAGGTTTGGGTCCGGGGAACAAACAATTCATTGATATGATGTGTAATTGAACCTTTTAAAACAAATCCCCAAATGATGCATATGAGTATCTAGAAAGCCTTTCTGAACAAAACAAAACATGGGGAACTTCAACTTATTCTGAAAATCCACAATGAAATACTGGAATTCATACTCTTAGAGAAGAGTAAAGCCTTAGGGCTAAACTCACAGCTCTCTCTAGGAAGGTTGATGAGATAGACCTTAGGAATGTCCATGAAATCCAACCTGTTGACCATGTATCCACAATTTGTTAAAAAAATGACCATAAGACAGATAACTACCAAACCATTTCATCTATCAAGGATGTTATTTTAGGAGGAACCCCAGTGGAAGTAAATTCCTTGATCTTTCAAAAGCCTCAATACCAAAACAACTTCAACCCATGGTATAACGACCACCCAGGCTTCCGCTGGAAGGATAACCAACAACCTAGCCAACCACATGGAAAAAATCCTTACCCCCATCAGAACTACCAAACCCATAACCAGTTCCAAACCCAACCTATTCAATACCAACAACCACCTTTCCATTTTAAATAGACCATACCACCTCCAAAATATCCCCCTGTGATAAACCAATCTTCTCAAGCACCAACCCAAACTGTTCCAAAAATCCTACTAGAAAAATTGTGCAAACAAATAGAGAGGATGAACTCAGAAGTCTCTTCCTTAAAACAAGAACTTCAAACCAACAAAATTGGAATGGAACCCATTCCTACTCAGGCGGTGGCATCCTGAACATCAAGGGGAGAGTCAAGTTTCACTCAAACAACTCATGAACAACTAAAGGATGTGACTATTTTAAGAAGTGGAAAATCAATTGAGAAACCTGAAAAACTAATTCAGAACCCACCTAAAGATTCAAACCTGGATGAAAATTCAAATAAACCAAAAGATCAAACTGAAAAACACGATAACATTGTCAAAGAAACAACTCTTTAACAAACAACCCCACAACCGGCACAATTTCCTCAACGCATGAGGGGGAAAACTACGCCTGAATTTAGTGAAACATTGAGGGAAATCTTCTCACAAATCAAGTTGAATATTCCTCATCTCGATGCAATCCAAGCCTTTCCTACCTACTAAAAGTACCTTAATGACCTGTGCACTTTTAAAAGAAAATTTTCTCATAAAAACCAATTCCTTTTTGATGCTAATGTGAGTGCCAACATTCAAGGGACCATTCCTCCTAAGTTGAAAGACCCAGGTTTCCCTTACATCAATGTTGAACTAGGAGAGAGAAATGTTTTTAGGGCCTTGTATGACCTAGGTGCTAGTGTCAATCTCATCACATATGCTGTGTACTTCCAGTTAGGCCTAGAAGAGCTCCAACCCACATCTGTCACACTTCAACTTGCTGATTATAACATTAGGGTTCCAAAGGGTATTTTAATGTATGTTCTGGTAAAGGTTGAAAATTTCATCTACCCAGCTGACTTCATTGTCCTTGAAAACCATCCAAACATAGGAAATAAGGAAAAAACACCAATAATCCTTGTTCTTCCTTTCTTTGCAACAATCAACATTGTTATCCGAGTCCGAAATGGGAACATTACCATTACCTTTGGAAACATGAGTCTAGACTTGAACAACTATAATCCAAGCTCACAAATAGGGGATGACGGGGACATTCATGAAGTAAACATGATAGGAAGAATTGATAATGAATCCATAGAACATCAAGGAATATTTGATGAATGCTTAAGTCAGGATGAGATTGATTTCCTTTGTTCGTATGAAGGAAGTTTATCTCCTTGGCTTGAATCTTTTTCAAATTGTTATTATGATGATGTATTAGGACCAACAATCAATGAAACTTTTCAAGAAACCACTTTCATGGAGACCACTCCATCTTCCTTCCCTAAATCTGATCAAGTCGATCTAGTAGCTGAAACTTCTACATGTGGGGAATCAATACTATCTAAAACATTAGGAAACAAAATTGATCTTGATCCAATGTCCCAATATTCTGCAGAAATTCTGAATCGACCTGATCTTGAATTGAAGGAACTTCCCGCTGCACTCATGTATGCTTTCTTAGGGGAAAATCAAACACATTGTATTGTTATTTCTTATTCTCTTGAAGCCAATCATGAGAGGAATATTCTATATGTACTTAAGAAACATAAGAAAGTCATTGGTTTGAACCTATTAGATATTCTTGGGATTATCCCACTTATTTGGACTCATAGGATTGTTCTGGAATCTGATTCAAAGAAATTTCGTCAACCTCAATGATGAATCAATCCTAATCTCATAGAGGTGTTAAAAAAACTTCTGAAATTGTTAAAATCTAGTATCATATATCCCATAGCTGGGAGTGAATGGGTGAGCCCAATCCAAGTGGTTCCAAAAAATGCTGGAATCACATTAATAACCAATGAGGATGGAGAGATTATTCCAACAAGGGTGAGTAGTGGATGGAGAGTCTGAATTGACTATAGGAAGCCGAACTCATTCACCAAGAAGGACCATTTCCCCTTACCATTCATTCACCAAGTCCTTGAGAGAGTGGCAGGTCATGCCTTCTACTGTTTCATAGATGGGTACTTGGTGTATAATCAAATTGTGGTCTCCCTAGAGGATCAAGGGAAGACTAAATTAACATGTCCATTCGGCACCTTTGCCTTCAAACTCACGCGCTTTGGTTTATGCAATGCTCCTGGAACCTTCCAGCGGTGCATGTTGGGAATATTCTCAAACATGGTAGGGGATTTTCTTAAGGTCTTTGTGGATGAATTCTCTGTGATTCGGGATACATTTGAGGGATGTCTTGGAAATTTAGAGAGAGCCTTGTCAAGATGTGAAGAAAATAATCTGGTCCTAAACTAGGAAACATGCCATTTCATGGTTAAAGAGGGACTAGTCCTTGGTCATCTAGTATCAAGTAGGGGTATTGAAGTTGATAAAGAAAAGGTTGACATCATTCATCACCTTCCATCCCCAAAACTGTCAAGGATGTGGGGTCTTTTTTAATACATACTGGTTTCTATAGAAGATTCATCAAGGAGTTTAGTTCAATCTCCCGTCCCCTTTGTGATCTACTAGTAAAGGATGATCCATTTGTTTGGACAGAAAGCTATGAGGGTTCATTCTCAACCATCAAATTCTCTATCACCTCTCCTACCATTATGAAATCTCTGAATTGGAACCTTCCTTTCAATCTTATGTGTGATTCCAGTGACTTTTCTATAGGAGCTATGTTAGGAAAACATTGTGATAAAACTCTTTATGTCATTTATTATGCAAGAAAATCATTAAATGACGCCCAAATCAACTACACCACCACTGAAAAGGAGTTACTTGCTATTGTGGTTTCCTTAGAGAAGTTTAGGTCCTACCTATTAGGATCCCCCATCACTATGTTCACTGACCATTCTGCACTAAAATACCTCTTCCAAAAACAAGATTCTAAGGATAGACTGATTAGGTGGGTCATTCTCTTACAAGAATTTGACCCCACAATCATGGATACAAAGGGCGTTGAAAATGTTTTAGCTAATCACCTCTCTAGGATGGAATTCAAAGACAACTCAAATCACCTTTCTGTGTCTAATTCATTTCCCGATGAACACCTATACTATATGAGTGACTGCCCTTGGTATGTCGACATAGCCAATTTCTTAGTTACATGAGTCATTCCAAAATTCTTAGGGACTCATTCTCGAAGGAAATTCCTTTCTGATGTTAGAAACTATGTGTTTGATGATCCATACCTCTATAAGTTCTGCCCTGACCAAGTCATTAGGAGGTGTGTTCCAGAATATGAACAAGAGTCCATCCTTAAATTCTGTCATACTGAGGCATGTGGAGGTCACTTTTCCTCTAAGAAAACATCTGCTAATATTATTCAATGTGGTCTCTTATGGCCCACCCTCTCACGGGACTCCTACACATTTTGTCAAAGCTGTCCTAGGTGTCAACAAGTAGGGTCCATCACAAAAAGGAATCAAATGCCACTCACTCCCATCATAGTGGTCGAATTCTTTGTCTGTTGGGGAATTGATTTCATGGGTCCTTTCCCAAACTCTAGCGGATATCTTTACATTCTCTTGGCTATCGATTATATCTATAAATGGGTTAAGGCCATTCCTACAAAATCCAATGATCATAAAACTGTGATTAGATTTCTCAAGGAAAACATCTTCTCTAGATTTAGAATTCCTAGGGATATCATTAGTGATCTCAGAACTCATTTTTGCAATCGTCCATTCTCATCACTCATGGAAAAATATGGAATTTCTCACAAAGTGTCCACTGCTTACCACCCACATACCAATGGTCAAGCTGAGTTAGCTAATCATGAAATCAAATAAATTCTTGAGAAAACTGTCAATCCTTCTAGGAAAGATTATTCTGAGAAACTCTTGGATGCTCTTTGGGAATATCGTACAACATAAAAAACCATCCTAGTAATGTCACCATATAGGTTGGTTTATGGAAAAGCATGCCATTTACCTGTTGAAATTGAGCATAAGGCATTTTGGGAAATTAAGAAAATGGATTATGACCTCTTATTGGCCAGAACAAAAAGGAAATTAGATCTCAATGAACTGGACAAACTAAGGATGGAGGCTTATGAAAATTCAAGGATTAATAAAGTGAGATTTCAAGCCTACCAATCTAGGAATATCAAGGTCAAACATTTTGAACCGGGAAAACATGTTCTCTTATATAGTTCAAAACTTCATTTACACCTGGGAAAGTTAAGGTCTAGATGGTCAGGACATTTCATAGTGCATCATGTGTACCCCCATGGGGCAGTAGAGATTAAATATCCCACAAGTGGTTACATTTTCAAGGTCAATGGTCAAAGGTTAAAACCATTCATTGAATCATTCAATAAACAAGAAATAGAGGTTGAGTTAATTGATCCAATCTATGTACCAAAAAAAATTGATAGATTTAGGATCTATGTCAGGCTAATGACATTAAACAAAGCGCTGCATGGGAGGTAACTGATGGTTTTCAAGTTTCCTATCATTTTATTGTTTTAATAAAATTTATATTTTAATTATCATTTTTATATTTAAAAAAATAGAGTTTTGACCTGTTCTCCTATTATGAGTATGGATGGGTATGAAAGGGGAGTACCATATTCATCCATGTCACGTGGTGTGATACTTGAGTAATGCCTTACCTAGAAATTTAAAAAGAAGAAAATGTACCATCAATTTTTCTATTTTAATGTTTTTTGTTGGTTAAAAAAAATAAAAAAAGTAAAAAAATATAATAATAATAATAATAATAATAAGGGACACATCGTGGGTCGTGGGTCAAACCCCATCACAACTAGCGTAGCCGTGGGGATTTGAACCCGGGACCGAAGGGAGATAGGGGCCCGCGCTTACCACTGACCTACGGTTTTTTGTGCTTCCTCTAAAATTTTTATATATATAATTATATTTTACTTTCTTTATTATATAAATATAAATATATATATTGTTTTGTTTTTTTTTCTTTTACCCTTTTCTACTAGGGAACTCTGCAAGTGACATGGATATCAAAGGATTAAAAGGGAGCAGCAAAATTTTCATCTTAAACCACCAGGTGACTTCATTCCATGATCCACATTTTCAATTTCCTTTTTGAACTTTAATTCTCTACCTCTACCCCCTTCTAAATTTTCTTTTCTTTAAACACTTGGAACAATATTATTTTAAGTTGGGGGGGGGGATAAAATAAAAAATGCTTTTGTGTAAAAAAAATGAATGATTTAAAAAAAAGTGTAAATTGAAGGAAAAATTCCTTTAAGTTTGAACATGGTAATACACATTTCACACTTTGAAACTGAATATCAAAAAACTTAACATGCCCTAATTCAGATTTTAATCCTTGTATAATTTCATGAGCATAAATTTTGGAAAGTGTGGCTGTCCAATGTGATATTTCATCATTTATATTTTCATACAAATAAAAAAAATATCACAATGCACGTCCTTTGGATAGTGGGGTATTAGTTTGAGTTCATGGGGTTCCCCAAATAAATAGCATAGGTTTTGTGATCATTTTAGTTTTAATATGAGTATTCAATAAAAGAATAAAAATAATAACAATAAATTTGTACGTAGAGAAATGAAATGACCTAATGCGTGGCTTTCGACACTTGGGGATCGTGACTCCATAGTTGTCTGGCCTAGAGTTAGTAATTTTATCTCTATTTTTGGAAATTTGAATTTGTTTTTGACGGAGTTAACTCGAGAAGATTCCCGAGTATGTGGGATTCACTTGGTTCACTAAGGCCTTTGAGCCTGGGAGTCATCGGCAATGTCTCGCTACAGGGGTTGACTCTTTTGAGTGCAATTTCAATTACCTTGTCAAAATTTCCAAAAAAAACAAAAAAAAAACAAAAAAAATATAATGAAATAATTTGTTTTTAAATACTCATCTTAATATTGCAATTTTATTCCACCTATCACTTACTTCATTTCACCCTTGAATATAGATGAACCCACCTGACTATTGTGATGCACAACACATCCTTATACTTAATTGATATTGGATGAAATATGGCAATGCATTTGAACAAAAAAATGGTCTTGGGATTGAGATATGCTTATGAAACTATCTTGTATTAAAATATTTTGATGGGTTTCATAATCTTTTGGTATAAGGGTTTCTGGTGATCATTGTGTATAAAAATGTTTTTGGAAAAGGGAATTCGAATTTCATATTGTTGAGATATATTTTTCTCGGGACTAGCAAAACTCAAGTTGAGGGGGGGGGGTGTAATTAGCCACTAAATGAGGATATTATTCATTGTTAATATATATAATATTCATGTTATTTATTATTCATAAACACCATTTTAGTTCATTTTACACTTTGAACATCATTTCACATTATGATTGTAATACCTTCTTAAAATGCACTATTATGTGGTACATTTTTTAACATCATTTAAAGTAACCAACGATTCATCGGATTTTATGGAGTGTAATTATCCATATTTCAATTTGATATTTTGTGAAATTTATCTACACTTCAATATGATCATGTTTTATTTAGGTATCAATGAATAATTCATGGAAAAAGATGGGGATATTTTGTGATGAAAGGAAACAATTTTTGAGAAGTCAGATTGGACACTATCCCACTGATGAGACTGTGGAACCCAAATTAGGTCCCCAATGAAGCCCAAATTTTGGTGGGAGACTAGAAGAAATATAGGGTAACAAATAATACTACAGGATAAAGTGCTAATTCGGCTTCCATTGTGGTCATTTAAGCATCCCAAGTTAGAGGTAAAATTATGGTCCAGATTCTGCATCCCAGAAAAACAGACCACTAATATAATCATATCTCAGAATCCATTACTCCAAATGAGCCCACAATTTACAGCCCGTTAGGAGACATCCGGGGATACATTTTCCTCTTCTATGGCCCACTATAATTTGGCCATATAGAAGTACTTCCAAGTGAGTCTATTCGGTGGATAAAAGATGGATTCCACCTCTGGTCAAGGGTGAAAATATCAACTCTCCCTCAACATTCCACCCACCTATGGCCTACAAAAATTAATTGAGATGCTTTTTAATATTGGATTCTCGACCCAAGGCTTCCAAAATTCCTATTTAATGCAGTGGAGGTGGAATAGTTTTATCATCTTTGGTGATTTGTTCAATTGTAATGTTATGCTGCGATTTTGTTGTCTCAAGTTTGTCTTTCACATGTAAGTTGTTCAATTCACTTTATTTTCTTAATAAAAGTTCTTATTATCCTATTATTCTATTGTTCTCCATCTCACCTTGATACTGTTGCCTCAATGTGTGAATTTATTCTCACCAAATCTTGTGAAATTATTACACAATGTTGGAGTGATCATTTTATTTTTATTGTTTTCTTTACTTCTCCATTTCCTCCCTCATGAGTCTACTTTCCGCTTCCATTGAAACCATAAAATCAATGGAGAGATAAACCACATAAGGGTTGATCCAAGGGAGTAAAAAGGGGATGTATTGGATGTTATTTATCACCTCATTAATGTATAATCACTTCTTTTATTGAGATTTTTATTTGATTATTTTTAAACTCCATCGTCTTTGTTGAATTTAAGGCCACACACTTCGTGTGCTAATACGAAATTTTACCTTGAAGTACTCAAAACATTGATCCTTCATGTGTATAGGTGATTATTATTAAAGGGTGTAGGAATTAAACTAGTAAGTGATGATGTTGTTTTATCTTCTTAAATGAACCCATCTCAAATATAAGAAATTGAAATCATTGAAAAGGAAAATACGTTCAATCCACCCTGAGTGATAACCTAGGATCAACTTATTATTTTAAATTGAATTCACTAAAATTTGTTAGTTATCCTTTAAAACCATATAAAATAAACCCAAGTTGGCCACTTCATAGCCAAAAATAGTCCATAGAGTGTACGTGTCTATAGGTTTCTTCTTAAGTCTCCGGGGATTCGATAACCCAAGATAAACTACAATGACCATTCTACCTTCATCTCTTGGGTAAATTTGAGTGTGAATCACTTGTCCGAAAAGTTTTCTTCATAATGTATTCCTTCTTTACTCACAATTAGTGATACTAAGAATAAAGATAAAAATATTAGAAAAATTAGGCTCCATAAAGTTGATAGAAAAGTCATCAATGTGAGTTAGTGGATACTTATTATTTTTTGTATTAGAATTTATACCCCTATAATGAATGCACAACCTTATGGGTCCATCATTATTTTTAACAAAGAGAACTGAGGTTCCCCATAGTGAAACACTAGGGAGAGTAAATCCCTTATTACCCTAATCATCAAGTTGTTTATTAAACTCCACCAAATCCATATGGGAGATTATATAGGGATTATTTTATATTGTCCTTGCATCAAGGAAAAAATCAATGTATTATTTGACTTCACCCACTGGGGGATGTCTGGGTAATTCTTCAAGAAATACAATAATTTATTCCTTCACAATAATCATATCCTCCATTTTAAGATTCCCTTATTCACCCCAAGATATTTTTTTCCATTCCTACATTATAATTTCATTAAGTAGAGCTACTTGGGGAATATCTAGATAAAAATCATAATGTGAAGTTTCTATTTTATAGATAAGGTATTCTTATTCTTCCTCACAAATCACAATTTCCTTCTTCATGTAATAAATTTTCGCATCATGTTTTGAAATCCAATCTATACTGATGATTATTTAAAATTCAACCATAGGTATGAAACTAATTTTATCAAGTAAAGAACGTTTATGTGTCATAAAGGGGACTGTACGACACATATTTGTTGTAATAAAACTTTATTAGGGGTTTTCACTGACAACTCATTTATTAAATCAAATGGGAAATCTCTAATATTATTAGAAAACATGGAAGATATAAAATAATTCCATGATCCATAATCAAATAAATAATTATCTAGGTTTGAGGAGTTGATTAAAGTGCCCACCACAACATAATTAGGAACTTCAACATCAACATTTTTCATTGTACAAGCATGGCCTTGCCCCTTGGAATTTTATTGTGAAACCTTCCTTGATGCTTGGGAAAATAATTTTCATGTGATCTCTTTACAGTTGAAATGATGCACATTACCATGTTCTTTATTTACCTTACAATTATGGGCCTAGTATCATTTCCCTCAATATATTTAGAAAACCCTCATTCCCTTCAGGAAATTACCATGGTGTTTCTTCTCACAATTATACAACAATGGAAATTCAACCCTACCCTTATTACCTTTTTCATTATTTCCTTTTCTAGAGTGTTCAATATCAACTTTATTTTCATTATTTACATTAATTTCATAAGACTTTGGGAAATTATTTTATGTCTTGATAGTACATGAGACTATATCTTCATATGGTGAGAAATTTTGGGAGACTAGTTTCCTTCATAGGTACGGTTTTAAGCCATCAAACAATATTTCAATTTTTCTATTTGGATAACGTATGTAATCCATAGAAAGTCTTAATAACTTTGTAAATTTAGTTTGATATTTAGAAACATTATCATCCTATTTTTTCCTAATATTAATGAATTGTCTCTCTAAATCCACTAATTTTTCACAATGGAAATTTTTTTACAAGAAAATTTCCTTAAAATATATTCATTCTGTAGTTTCAACTTCTCTATCTTCCTTATTTTTTTAATCAATGACCCAAATTAATCCAAATCTCCCAAGGGATGATAAACTTCCATGAAAACCATATCCCTTTCATTACTCTCCAAAGAAAAAAGTATCTTCTCAAAGGAACTTATAAATTGTTCATCTACAAATGGATTTGTTGTCCCATTAAATGTTATGGGTTGTTGTATCATAATATTGTTTAACATTGTTCCTCCATATTGAGGATTAAGATTCTTTATATGGGTAATTTTATTGTGCATAACCAGATTAAAATTTTTCCGTATTGTTATAAGTTTCTTAGAGCCAGTTGTAGCTCCATATCCAACATCATTATATTCCATTAGAGGGAAATCCCAAATGGATTATGTGTGTTGATAATATTTCCATTCCTTACTCTATAATTCAATTATAAACTATTACATACATTAGTTTAGGTTATAAATCATAATTTATAAATTTTACATAATAATAAACTTAACATAATTTGAAAATTTATGCATAGATAATCTCATAATCATAAATATGTTTTCATTCGGGAAATATTTACTTTTAAATCCTTCCTTATGGGTTTTAAATAAATTGTGAAATATCTTAGGAATATAACCTAAGAGTATCAAATCAAGTGCATAGTAAGACCCATTTTAGTGTACTAGGTTATGTCTAGTTAGGCCCGAAAAACCCTTAAGAGTTTTTACCCATAGGTACATCTCTTTCAGAACCATGACAACTTATAGAATCCATACAAAGATGTATTTACAGGAAGAACCATATAATCTCTACCTCACTAAAATTCGTTAATTCTCTTATATACCTATCCTAAAACTATATATTATGGTTATGTTCGATAATATATGTTTTCTAATTTTATTTTCCATGTTTTCTATTAAACTTTCTATAATACCAACTATAATGACCCTGACCCTAGTATCCTAATGAAGGTGACTCACTTTATTACATTGGCATAGATAAAATATCAGAATCTAGAAGGACTAATTATTCTAGCAATTTTGGAAGGAAGATTAAATACTTAAACCTTACATTAAAAAATAAAAAATAAAATAAAATTAATAAAATTATTTTAGAATGAAATTATTCTCCTAACACAACACTGCATATTATTCATAATACACATATTGGAATCCTGAAAAAAAAACGTAAGAAATGGGTGATCTTAGGTGCTCATTAAGGGTATGTTTAGAATATATGCTATTACAAATAATAAGAGTAAACATTAAGGTGTGGTGTATAATAAAAACACATGCTACTTAAACATAATCTTGAGAAAAATATAGAAAGAATATATAATACCATATAAAATAATCATGTGATCTAGAAAACTTAACCATGAATATTTTAAAAGTTGAATAATCACCTAGAATATCAATATATAATCTCATAATGGGTGAATTCATAATTTTGAACATCATAAACATATTATCTAGGATTCCTCCAAGACACCATACATAAACAGGTAATACATTAGCCAATACCCAAACTACTTTTTCTCAAGAGACCTACCGATATATTGAGGGTCTATAGTGGGCCTCACCTATAAAATACTAAGTCCAATTCATTCCTCATATTATATGTTTCAAATATAAACAACATAAACATTCATATGAAAAAAAATTCATATGAAATGTGAAGTATTCATCCATAAACCATGAATGGTATCCGAATAGCACATCCACAGTCAATCAGATATTAAAATCTTCAATAAAATATAGTATAATATATCACAAGATATTAAACATAATCAAACATAAAATTGATCAAATTATGTTGATATAGATTAAAATACACTAATAAAATCACTATATTTATTGACAAAAATACCACTTTATTACTTTGAAATCATTTACATAAAAGATAAATTTTCTAAATAATGCTTTTTCATTAAAAATAATCTTATAATGTTTAAAATGGATATTAAAAACATTAATAAATCTTGATGATAGTAAAATACGCACATTCCATATAAGTTAATAATAAAACATTCCTTCTATATTTTTAACAAAGATACCAAAAAGTACCTTGTTTAGTCAATGAAAAAATGATTCCTTTAACCCCATTTTATAAAATGAAACAAATAGGTAAAAATAATTTGATGATTTTTAGGATAATAGTAAAAATATTTTGGAAAATATTTATAAGATATATTTACATGGATGGTAAATTTTACCCGATATAAACATATATATAAACAATCCTAAATAAAAATGAGATTGTGAAATAACCCTTACCTTGTACTTTACTTTAGTTGAATGTGATTTAACCTCCTGTATAATGGTTAAAAACATGTCATTAAATTACACCAGAAAAATATCCAAATTTAATATAGCATATATAATTTTTATTATCTTATCACATATGTGTTAAAAATATTTTTTTTACCCCTGTTTCAGGTGTTAACTACTTTATTTTCCTATGTATGTTTTTCCATGTAAGTATTGTTTATAATGAATAAGATATATTTATTCCATATAAATAAAGATATTAAGTTCATAGATATTATATTTACTCATTATATACATCTTTGTAATCATTATTGAATGGTTAACATGGAAAATGAGTCACATTGGGTTGTTGAGATGGTACGCCATATATACACATGAGTAACTATATCATTACTTTAATTGTGAAAGGGTAAGGAATTGAACTATATATTAATTATATAAAACCAATATCATGTCATATTTATTAGTTACATACATTTTGTCTATTATTAAACCTGTACAAATAAATTAGTGATGAAAAAAATATTACACCACGATGTGAATACGGTAGGACGAACATACACAAGAGTAGTGATTTAGTTTTTCATTGGATGGATAAATGGTGGAATATGGATGTTACATAATCATTAAAACATATTATAATATATTTCATACTATATTTATTACTTTAGGATTGAAACATCACATGAATATGAAGTTCAAGAATGAATAATCATGATGGAGTCGGTAATGATGATTACCTCTTTTTGAGAGAACATCCTTTGGATCTCCTCTTAGGGAAAATAATGTTGGTATTTTGAGAATAAAAAATAATATGATATATGTATAGAGAAGTTTAGAATATAAATAGGCTCTGTTTGGTGGATCCGGAAGGCTCAATGAGATGAAATGAGAGGAGGGATCATGTTCCATTTTATAATTGACGTTATGGGATCTTTGAGAATTTCTAAAAATGTTAATTTATAATAATTTCAATATCAATCCAAATGTCACCAAAATGTCATTTTATTTTAATATATGATTATATAATGTTGTAATATCATAATCCAATATATTTTAGACATGTTTTGGTACAATGTTATACCTTATAATCTTTATAAACCCTTGGTTAACCTATTAAAAATTTAACTAATGTAACAACCTTTTCAATATTAAATTGTCGTAATTTTAACTTATTTGATGTCAATTAGACACTAAATGAACCATTAATCAGATTTTATTACATATAATAATTATTTTTTATTTTTAAATATGTTTTATTATTTTTAAACAATTTAATAAAATATTATTTAGATAAAATAATATTAGTGCCAATTTTGAACCTATTCAATATTTGCCTTTCTAAAAATATCAGAAAAACATGAGATATTTGAAAAATATATATTAAATAAGACCTAAAATTTTAACATAATCCAGGAAATTTTTGGATGAAATTAATTATCTCAATGTATATTTATTTTAATATTTTTAATATCATTTATTTTATATTTTGGTAATTAAAAATTTACTACATCATAATTGTATAAGAATTTAAGGTAATAATTTATTTCTTAAAAGTTATATATAAATTTATAAGATAAATAAAATTTTTTATATTTAAAATGGATTTTTATCATTGAATTTATATTCTATATAACCTTATAATAAAAAATGGTTTAGTTATTAAAATATGATAATGACATCTTTAACTCTTCTAAAATAAAATTAAATAAATGTCATACTCTAAACCAAGTAGATTAAAAAAATTTATAATTTCAGTCCGTGGATGATTTTGATCTAAATCCACCCATCTAAAGAAATTATGATAGGTTTTAGTGTGATTTTCAGATATTTATATACTATTTTCATGGTGAATTACCTGATTTACCTTTCACCATTTAATAAAGAATTAATAAAGTTACCATTTATAGTACCCAAAAATAAAATAAAACTATTTAAATAATTTGGATATAGTGATTAAAAATATGGAATCCATTTTTAAAAATTCAATACACATAATTTTTATTTATTAATTAATATTTTATGCCATTGACGGGGTTAGAAAACTGGTTATTAAAGTTTAAACATGTAAAAGATCAATAAATTTTTATATCTGAATTAAATTTTAAACTGATTACAATGAAATAAACTATATTAAATTATTATAAATACTCTATTTATAATATAGACTGATAAATAAAATTATTTAACCCTACAAATTACTATGATTAAAAAAAATTCACTTAAAATTTAGTATTCTCACTATTCATCAAAACATGAAACTTATCAAAAAATTTCCAAATATTCAAACAATGTAATTTTTTATATTCTTCTTTGAAAGAAGATGTTTATTTTTTAAAATATAATATTTTAATTTGTGAAAAAATGGATTTAAAATAGGTTCTTTATTAAAAGGCGGTTAACACGTTTTTACAAAAAATTAAGGTTTTTATCTGTAATATTTGGTTTTTCTTATCTTATGTCTGTAAAATATATTGGATAAATGATAAAATATTTGAGTTAATATATAATATATAAATTAACTATATCAATCCTCCATAATTTTCATAATTTAATTTACTGTACAAAATTTGACTAAATAGAATTTTGTTTAAAACTGGTGTTGTATGCATTGTAATCTACCCAAAAATAAAATTTATTCAAAAAGGAAAAAATGTTAATGTTGTGGGGTTCTAAAAAATAGAACATTGATAACTTTTATATGTTATGGGGGAATTTATTCTAATATTTATAACACTAGTATCTCCTTCTTTAAGAGTATAAAATGTTCCAGGCCACTAAATTTCAAGTGATAATTTGAATGCATTATTATTTGGAGTGCCATCACCACATTGAAAATCAAATCCTTCTTATGACTAACAAGGTAAATTTGAGGCAGCAAATACAACTAATATCATGACCATGGGGGTTATTTCCTTTGACTCACATGGGACTAAAAATCTTAATAATATCATAGATATTGATTTATCATTTTAATATTACCGATGAGAAGTCCGAATTTCTCACCAAGTATACTCTATAGATTAGTGGGAGTGGATTTCCAACCATTTGGGGATATGATTTGAATATAATAATCTACAATTGGTTGATTATATTCTCATCTATATAAATATTATCCAATATATACCAGACATCACAAGAATCAAAATAAGAACTATCACTATACAATACACCATCTTTTCTATATATAACATACTTGAGACACTGATGATAGGATATTGGTAAAAATGTTTTCATATAAAGAGAAGGTATCTACAATAAAAAATTTAATATTATGTATTTATTGACAACTATAAACACTGATTTAGTTATAATATCTCCAAATTGGACTTTCAATTTGATCCTCATAAGGATCCTCTAATCACTTTTATCACAACCCTACATGATTAGTATAGAGAGGGATAAACCATCCTTGATATTTCCTAAGAACCAGAGAGATCACATTGTAATGGGATTTATCTTATAACCATTATTAATCAATAATAAGTGAAAATAAACATTTTAAATATTTTTGAGACATACAAGGGTCTCATATAACCCTATATTTTTCCGTCTCGGTCTTGTTTAGTGAATGAGACGACCCTATGGAATTTATTAAGGCCGGTTTCTATGTAACATATTCCACCTACTAAAAAATTTCATTGAATTCATAAGAAATTTATATGGACTCAATATTTGTGTCACAGATATCTTTGGATAAGATAATGCATGTTTAATTTAATTTTTGGAATAGATAGTAGAAAAATGGTTCAAGAAGTTATATTTTAGACTAAGAGGTTTCAGTTTCCATCTGATGGTTTCTCATTTGTTTGGGGATTTTAATATGAGGAGGTTTTTACCTATGAAATGAATCCATATTCAAAATTAGAGACATGTTTTTCATCTATGGGATGGTTTGTCTGGGATTATTCTTTTTTTCTATTGATTCGAAAATTATGTTCTTGACTGATGGTGTTCTAGTATTATCATACAAAAATAAGCTCTGAAATATTCAATTTGATAATGTTGATGCTCCTATTGTGCTTTTCAGAGTGCCTATCATTGATTTTTGGTCACATATTTAGATTTAATGGGAACTCTACCTGATTATTGTAACCTTCCATGGATCTGAATTTCTCTACCTCCAAGGAATTTTTGGCCTCCTCCCTGATTAGGTGTACAGAATCTGGTTCGTATGAATCTAATTAATATGAATGTTTTTTTTTCTAAATGGAAGATATTGATCAATTCATTAACAACCTAGACTCTAAAAACCCTAATATGGTTGTTATATTACATTATTAGTACACAATACCAGAGTTCCCATAAGATCCAATTACATAGATGTTTTAATATACTAGATACAATATACAGTACATTTGAAAACCTAATATACAAGATGAACACATTGTGAGAACATTATTATCACTTCCATCATTTCCTTGAAAATTACACATATTTCTCTTCTAGGTTTCTCGGGAAAAGGAAAATAAATAGGGTTGATATTAGATGTTCAACATGGATTTAGATATAATGGAATCTATCATAACATAAAGATGGAATAAGTTGTAATGTCTCGGAGTTTATAAGTAAATTTTATAAAAATTATATAGGATTACTTTGACACCAGGCACTGATATGACACATGATTTTGAGAACTGGTGTTTACAGAATAAATGTTTGATCTTTTTTATGTTTATTAAAAATAGCACACATGCTTGGTTTTTTATCTTTTAAACGAGTACACAGATTTGAAATACGAGGGCACTATTGTGTTCAGAGATGTGATTTTTTGATTAGTCAGGACCAAACCTCAATCAGCGTGGGTTTACTGTGGAAAATATTTTTCACATGTTTTAAATAAGAATAAAAATATACTTAAAAAGTTTATTTTGTATTTATTTTAATGTATCTTGATTACACAATGACAAGGCGGGATTTTCCTTTTATAAAGGAAACAACGTGGAGATGCTACAATGCAGTGAATAGTGACACTAGAACACATTTCATTATTTAATAGCTTGGTTGGGATATGAGATCTGATTCAAAATCCATACAGGATTTGACAAAATAAGGAAAATGTATTGGAAAATCATTTTGTCGACGAACAATGGAGGTGGAAGATCCACGATGGATTTGGAATAGGCGTCGGTAGATTGACGAATGATGAATGCATGAATCATGCTTCCTCAATGATCGATTCAATCCTTGAGGTATGGGTTCTTTTCTACATGATTTACTTTCCATATTTTTCCTTTCTAAACTAAGAACATGGATCAACCCACTAATAGGTTGATTTGTGGGTCAATCATTGTTGCAAGTTGGGATATATCTTATGGGGATTAAGAAGGGGATTATATATTGGTGATTCTCTTTTCATTCTTCTTGATTAAATGGGAATTAAATATGTGTGATTCTTGTCTCTCTCTTTGTGATATAGATAATAAGAAAGAACTATGGATGACAAGAACAAATGCCTGGGTGGTTTTACGGGGTGTTCTTGTGCTCATTCTTCCCCCATTCATAATTTCGCTATCATCAGACACTTGTGGTTGCGTCATGAAATTTACAAGAGGTATCGAATGTGGAAGAACCCTTGGGGAGATGAAAATATTTCTTGAAGCCCATAGAAAACTATTTCATGAAATGAGGATCGCGATTCACCATTCATTTTGAAAAATAGACCACCACAACAATGGTGGCAGCCCACAGAAGGAGGAGCCACCAGGGGCGTGGCCACTCAGTGGCGAACGATCCTTCAGTGCAATGGTTGTGTGCGGTGATTGGGGGACGTAGATAGGGTGGGGCATAAAGGAACTAACCTAAAACATCACCGCCTACCACATAAAACTGGGTGGCACGTAGTCCCATGTACCGCATGCACGAGGTGTAGCTTGCTCATCGGTTGGCCACGTGATGCGGAGGGGATGTGGAAGCTGTCGTGTCCCAGGTAGAATAGACCAGCCCACTCCAATAGGTTAGGATAATGAAACTAGGCCATCCATGGTGGCCCAACGGGTTGGGTAGGTCTAACCAGTTCGGGCTGAACCTGAACCCAACCGACCCCTTTTCACTAAAATGCCTATATCATTCAAATTTTGTGTCCTTTTGATGAGAAATTTTTATCCTTGGGACCCTCAGGAAGAGGCGGTCCCTTAGAGATACTCTAAGTGGGTTTTTTCTGGAATTTTAATTATGACCATTAGCTTGAGGAGTACGTTCTCCCAGAACTAGCACACTATGAGTGGAAATCATATGACTGACTACCACCTAGACTTTGTGTCAGACCTAGACTGGGTGTCTCACCCAGATTTTGTTCCTTACCTAGATTGTGTGTCTTTCATAGAATGTGTGTCTTACCAAGACTGAGATAGTACTCCCCTATCCCACCATGTTTTGGGTCCTCTAGTCTTTGACAACACTCTGTATGTTACCGACACTCCATGTGTTACAAATACTCCACGTGTTATCTACCCTCAGTGTGTTACCCACACTCTGTGTGTTACCTCTAATACATGTATTACTACTGGAGGGTACTTTGGATTCTTTCTATAATTTTTTACGTTCAATGGACTTATACTTTGTGTGTGATGACTATATTGACTCTCTTGATTATACTTAGAGGCTACACTTCATGTACCTATTTGGTATTCTTCTCGGTGTATTTATTATTGATTCCTTTATGGTATACTTTGTGTTATTCCGTTGTGGTATTCTTCATTTTATTCCTTTGTGGTATATTTCTTAGCGATTCCTTTGTTGTTTGGGGTCCCTTATGAGTATTGTTTAACTCACCCCTGTGTGGGCTGTATCCGTACATGTCTTTTATTATAAAACCATCAACACCTTTGATGGATTACGTGGTGGAAAGAAGACAATAGGTGATTTAGGGTGACCTGATGAACATGGTATGCTTCAGAGACATTCAAAAACCTTACTATACCTACCCTTCAGGTTGGATTTTCTGTAGATGAGATCTATGAGCTTGTACATTACCTTTTATGTTGGTATTTTAGTCTACCCCATTTTCTTTCATTTTTTACCTTACTCTGGGTGGGATGCCTTAGTGATTTACATCCAAGTTTAATTGTGTTCTCAGTTTCAAAATTTTCTTGGGGACATGTGTGTGCATACAGGTTATAGGTAAAATACCTCCCACTTGTGGGATATGCTTACTAGGTGCTAATCACCTGCCCCTGGTCTATGGGAGGTGGGTTTGGGGTAGTCATGACATGGGTCCTAGGTGATGGGTCGTGAAATAGTGGTATCAAAGGGAGGTGAGATTTACTCTTGTTATAGGAAAAAATGTTAAGTGTTTTGAATTTAGATTTCATGATAGGGAACCCAGTGCTGGTTCAGATTTTTGATTCAGTACATGAGAACACTAGAGGGAGGGGAAACCAAGGCTTCTTGCATCATATAGTAATTGAGTGTGTTCTCATGTCATTTTGAATTATCTCACCAAGTATACTCTATTGACGTTGGTACATATTGTTTGGTTTCAAGAAACCTCCATGTAAACACCCATTAAATATTCCATTGTGTGACCATGAGGATGGTTTGACGAGCGATGTGACATCGATTTAGGGACAGTTTCCAAAGATAGAACATCTCGGTGGTGTACTAGTGATACATCCACCCTGAGAGAAGTATTTCCTACCATTACAACTGATAGAGGATGCACGCATTCTTAGTGCATTGGATGAGTTCTAGAGGTAGAAACCTCCTAGGTTTTTAGGTGATACGAATCCTCATGTTTCTGATGACTGATTGGAGGTGGTGACGTGAGTTTTCCACTTAGTGAGGACACCTCCCAACTAGATGCAATTCTTAGCTATGATCCTTCTTCAGGGCTCATCCAAGAGATAGTGGAACCTAATGACTCAGACACATGAGGATGTGAAGATATCCTGGTCACACTTCAAGCACCTCTTCAGGGAGGAGTTTTTTCCAGCGATTTTATGCTCTGTGCGTATATAGGAGCTACTACACCTATAGTAGGGCAGCCAGTCAATATTAGAGTACTCGACGAGATTTATAGATATCTCTCAATACTCCACAGACAAGGTGCGTGACCCATTCTTCAAGGCCCATACCTTTTTGTAGGCACTACATTGGGAGATAAGGATGTCGATTATATCCATTAGCATCCCTACACAAGTTGGAATGCTGGATCGAGCTCTACTCATAGAGATATTTCTTACAGAGAAACCACTAGGTGTGGGAGCTACCAATGGGTGATGGGTAGCTGAGTCTTGGATAGCAGGTAGCCGAAGGATGATATGGGTTCAAGAGGAGAAGATCGTCTAGGGGATGACCCCAGGATGTGGGATCAGCAAGGTGTCGCTCCCAGGGAAGGGAGAGAAAGGCAAAGGTTAGAGTGTGCTACTCGTGCGTCGGTTGGGGGCATAAAACTAGAGATTGTCTGACCAACTGTATGACTGATCAAGAGATGGTCTAGGGACCACCAAGGCAGCAGAAGAGGGATGAATATGGTGGTCTTCAAGAAAGAAGATGTGGTGGGAAAGTTGGATGAGTGAATAGAGGTGAAAAAAGGTTCAAGGCACCACCACCACCACCACCACAAGGTGATGCACCCTGAGGTCATGGAGTAGGTGGACAAGGGAGAGGAAAAATCCAAGTGATGGAGGATTATGATCCTGAGACTCCTAGCATGACTAGAGGTATGATATGTATCTTTTCCACCCAATCTTCATTTTTTATAGACATAGGTTCCAATCACTCTTTTATCTCCATGACTTTTGTTCGAGTAACAGTGATTCCAGTGTAATTGTTGACTCAATCCCTATGCTTAGGGACTCATACGAGAGAAGTTTCAATGATCACACATTGGTGATGAAAGTGTGACCATACTATTGGCGGTGATAATTTCAGTTTGAAAATCTTGGTGACAATGCTGAGGCCTTATGACGTCATTCTGGGTATGGAATGGTTATCCATAGTTCATGCTCAGATTGACTATTTTAGGTGTATAGTTCAGTGTGTTTGTGGAGATGGGACAATGTTTTCTTTTATCACTAAGAAGAAAATAGAGCAGTGTAGGATGGATTCAAATGTAATAGGGTGTATCCGGTCACACATCAGTTGGCTAGCATGAACCTTGGTACACTGTATGCGATGAGTCCTCAGTTTCATGTTATGGTTGACGAGTATGAGGACATCTTTCTGAAACATGTTCCCGGACGACCTCATCATAGAGAGGTAGAATTATGAATTAACATGTACCCTTGGAAGACACTGATATCCACACTGGAATATTGGATGGCTCTCATAGTGCTTCATGAATTGAGGGTAAAGTTGGAGGAATTGTTGAGGAAGGGTTTCATGAGGCCTTGTGTTTTATCATGGGTAGCCCCATTTTTGTTTGCGAAGAAGGAATACGTGAGCTTGAGGTTATGTTTGGAATTCTAGTGCCTGAACTAGGTTATTGTGAAAAATATGTATCCACTATAGATGATCAATTATCTCTTAGATTAGCTGAAGGGAGCAAGATGTTTCTTGAAGATGCACCTCATATTAGGATATTATCAGCTTCAGGTGCAGGAGGAGGACATACTGAAAAAGGCTTTCAGATGTCTCTATTGCTACTATAAGAACATAGTGCTGTTGTTTGGCATGAAAAATTCCCCAATAGTGTTCATGGGACTCATAAATATGATCTTATAGCCCAAACTATACACGTTTGAAGTGGTCTTTATTGATTACATCATGGCGTACTCAGCATCCTCAGTGGACAACACTATAAACATGAGGATGGTCCTAGACTTAGTCAGAGAGAACCAACATTATGGGAATCTCACAAACTTTCAGTTCTAGATATGAGTGGTATAATTTCTAGGACACATCATTTTTTTTGGCTTGAGTTGTAGTAGATCTTTCAAAGATAGAGGTGATACTTTCTTGGGATCAACGCAATAATGTTACTAAGGTATGGAGTTTCCTTGGGTTGGTTAGGTAATATCATAGGTTTGTGCCTAAATTTTCCAAATTAATAGAATCCATGAGATCCTTGACATGAAAGGGGAAACCCTTCATGTGGATGAAAAATTTCTAGGAGTGAATTTAGTAGTTGAGGAAGAGTTATACATGAGCTACCATCCTGAGATTTTCAGAGGAGGGTTTGTAGTACATGGTGTTCTACAACGCATCGAGAACTAAGCTGAGTTTTTTACTAATGTAGGGGAATGTGGTGATTGCTTACGACTCACAGTAGTTGAGACCACATGAACATAACTATGTGAACCATGATCTAATGTCTGTAGCGTTAGTCTTCACATTGAGGATGTGGTGACACTGCCTTATGGGTGAGCAATTAATCATCTACTCAGACCATAAAAGTCTCAAGTATATCTTTTCCTAGAAAGATATTAACATGAGACAGTGTATTTTTCTAGAGTGCCTCCAGGACTATGAATTTCAAGATATTCTATAATATTGTGAAGGGGAACATGGTGGCAGATTCACTTAGTTAGTGATCGAGTTCACATATACTAAATGATACTCAGATCGGTTGGACTCTAGATATCCGTCATCGGTGGAGATGAATTAGCTTATCTCTAGTCGATGGTTGTTAACCCTCTACTCTTATAACGAGTCTTGGAGGCACTGCCCAAAGATATCCGTTGTGAAACTATAGGTGCTAAAATTTCCATAGGGCATGCCCTAGATGGATATTTGAAAGGTATGGAGAACACCATCCTTTTTAGAGGACACATATTTGTTCCAGCGATGTTATGAAAGGAGGTGTTGAAATAGTTCCATACATATTCTTTGGTCATACATCCATGTGTGGTAAAGATGTACCAGGACCCCTGACGTTAGTTTTTGTGGTTGGGGATGGAGAATGTAGTGGTAGAGTTTGTTGCTAGATGTCTCACTTTTCAAAAAGTGAAGGATTAACACATGGTTTTAGTGGGTTTTTCTGAACCCCTTGAGGGGACGAAGTGGAAGTGGGATGTAATATTGATGAAATTCATGGATGGTTTACCACATATATCCAGGGGGAATGATTTCATCTGGATGATTTTTGTCCAACTCATCATGTCGGACCACTTCATAGCCCTCTAAGAACATGGTTTAGTAGAGAGATTGGAATGAATCTATGTGCAAGAGATAATTCAACTCAATGGAGTCCCATATATGATAGTCTTAGATCATGACACATGCTTTAGATCCTAGTTATTGAAGGTATTTCAGATGGTGTTTGTGACTCAGCTTCACTTGATCAATGCTTTCCACCTGTAGACAGATGGTCATACAGAGAGGACCATTCAGGTCCTAGAGAACATTCTACATGCTTGCATCATTTATTTTTTCTATATTTGGGAGGATCACCAACCCCTGGTGAAGTTTGATTACAAAAACATCTACCACTACACCATCGGTATGAAACCATTCGATTCCATCTACGGGCGAACCTGTAGGTCACAAATTTGAAGGAATAAATTCTAAGAGTCAACATTCATGAGCTTGAAGATGGAGAATACTACTACAAAGAAGGTGTAGGTTATCCAAGAGAATATGGAGACTTCACAGAACCATCAGAAGTATTATGCTGATAGGTAAAGAATACCATGGAGTTCAAGGAGGGAGGCCATGTGTTCCTTTAGCTCTCTCCTCGATGTGGGATATATAGATGGAGGTATGTTATCTTCAGGGGTTATCAGACTTTTTCTAAATCTATGTATGGTAGGCGAGGTGGCATACTGATTGTCTAGACCACAATTTTTAGAGAAGGTGCATGACACCTTCCACATATCCCAGCCAAGGATATATTCACCCAACCCTTCATGTTTCATTTACTGGGGTGAGCTGGACATCAACAATGGGGTGAATTTCATGGATTACCCGGTGGAGATCAAGGATCTACAGAAGAGGACCCTTCGTGGAAGGTTGATTACTCTATTGTGCATTTAGTGGTAGCATGGGAATATTTAAGCTATCGCATGGGAGTGGTAGGCTTATATTCATGCTTAGTATCCCCATTTGTTTTTTTATCCCCGTGTTTTGGATTTCAGGGAACTAATGACCTATGGTGGGGAGAATGTAATATCCTTTATTTTTCATGTAAAACTTTTAAAAATTATATGGGCTTATTTCAAGTTCGTGTGATAATATGACATGTGATTCTTAGTCCCGATGTACCTATAATAAATGTTTGAATTTTTTTAGTTTTATTAAAAATAGAATGCATTATCAGTTTTTGTATCTTTTAAATGAGTGCTCGAATTTGAAATCTGAGGGCATCATTGTGTTTAGAGCAACAAACTTTTCATAGGTAGGATCTAACCTCAACCAACACAGGCCGAATGTGGAAAATATTTTTTGGATCTTTTAAATAAGAATAAAAATAAAATGAAAAATTCTATTTTATTTTTCTTTTAATGTTTCTTAATGAAAAAGTGATAAGGAAGCAGTTTCCTTCCCTAAAATAAATAGTGTGGAGATACTATAATGTCGTGAAAAAACAATGCTAAAACACATTTCCTCATTTAATAGCTTGGTAGAGATACAAGATTAGATTCAAAAACCCAGAGGATTTAAAAAAAAATGAAGGAAAATACATTGGAAATCCTCTCATAGATAAACAACAGCTGGTGTTGAACAATGAACGGATTCAGGACATGTGTCGTCTAATTGAAGTATGATGAATTCAGGGCTCACACTTTATCAATGAAAGATCCAATACTTGATCTAGGGGTTCTTTTCTATGTGATTTACTTTCCCCATTCTTCCTTTCTAAATGGCGAAGGTAGACCTACTCACTAAAAGATTTATTCGCGGGTCGATTTTTCTTACAGGTTGGAGTTTTTCATTCGGGAACTAAAAATGGGATTAGATCACGGTGATTATACTTTTTTTTCTTATTGATTAAATGGGAATTAGATCGTCATGATTATTGTCTCGTTCTTCATGATATTGCTAATAAGAATGAACTACGACTAACACAAACAAATGACTGGGTCATTCTAAGAGGTGTTCAAGTGCTTCTTCTTTCCCTTATTCACATGTTCCTAATTGAAGGACCCCTATGTTCACATCATAAAATTTTGGGGTGGTCCCGAACATGGCTGGACCCCCGGAGTGATGACATGATATTTTGAAGCCTATTGAATATGAGTTCATGAAAGGAGTATCACAATGCACTTTTTGGTTCGACAAAATGGACTGCCATAGAGACAGTGGCTTCCCGTAGAAAGAGGAATAATAAGGGTGGTACCAGCAGGGGTGTGCGGCGGTTAGACCCCCTGGCAGCATGACTCCAGCTCTAATGTTAGTGGCAGAGTAGTCCAGGATGGCCCGATCTTGGTGAGGGAACACCACGATTGAGAGGACTGACGATGTGACATCCTACCACATTGGACCGGGTGGCATGCGGTCCCAAAGACCAAGTCTGAGAGGTGATGCCAGGTTGTTAGCCAGCCATGTGATGCAGAGGGGACACAATTTCCACCACATGCTTAATAGAGAAAACCATCTTTCTCTACCGGGTCTGGCTAAAGAAACCAGACTGCCCTGCTGTGTCAGGCCGAGTCAAGTGGATCGAACCTAGTAGGATGGGTCAGATCGGGCATGATAGGGCCACAAAATTTAGGTTGGGTCAAGTTGGGTCGGTCTGACTGGTTCAGACAAGACCTGGACCCAACTAGCCCCTTTATCACTAAAATGCCTATATCTTTCAAACTGTGTGTCAGTTTGATGAGCAGTCTATAGCGTTTGGACCCTCACAAAGAGGAGGTAATTTTGAGATAATCTATGTGGGTTGTTTTAAATTTTAATTAATACGAATGGATTAAGGAATAGTTTTTCTTGGAACTAGCACACTAAGAGTGAAATGCCCATGTCGGACATCGACCTAGACTCTGTGTCTTACCTGGACTAAGTGTCTTACCAAGACTGAGTGTCTTACATAGACTATGTGTGTTACCTAGACTTTGTGTATTAACTAGACCATGTGTCCTATTTAGACTGTGTGTATTACTTAGACTAATTCGGTACTCCCCTATCCCACCAGTGTGTGGGTCCTCTATTCAATGATGAAACTTCGTCTATTACCGACACTCCACGTGTTACCAATAATCCATGTGTTATATAAAATATGTGTGTTAGGTACCATAGATTTATACATTTTTGGATTTGGGTCCCTACTGAGTATTGTTTTACTCACCCCTTCATAGGCTTCACCCGTACGTGTCGTTCCTTATGCAGACGTTCGAAAACATTGATAGGTTCTTTGGTGGACTGGATATTGGGGTGCTTTAGGTTGACCCAAAATATGTGGTAAGATTCAACACCATTTAGAAAGCTTATTGTACCTACCCTTCAGGTAGGGTTTTCTGCAGAAGATATCCCGAATATTTTATTTTTACTTTTAAAATGGGCTTGTTTTTTGGCCCCTTTTCTTTTAGTTTTCCACCTTACCTTGAGTCGGTTTACTTAGTGGTTTTTATCTATATTTAATCAGTGTGTTCAGTTTTTTCCTTTGATTGGGGATGGGTGTATGCATATAAGTACTAGGGAAAATGAATACCACTTGTGGGGTATGCCTACTCGGCGCTAATCACCAGCTCCTGTCCTATGGGAGGTAGGCTTGGGGTAGTCACATCATGGGTCCTGGGGGATATTTCATGATATAAATGATATATCAAGCGTAAATAAAAAACATGAATCCATAATGAACTACAACCGATGGAATATTATGTTAATGTCCGAATTCAATTTTTTTTTGTATTTTCAAATGACACTTTTAAAGGTTAAGTGTGAACCCTATCAATTTCAGCCAATAAAAACCTTTTAAATGAAATAAATTCCAAAAAATGACTACAAGAAACACCCATCCCCAGTCACTACATCATTACATATATGTCAAAAAATGGAAACATGTATAAGAATAATCATATAACTCATAATGATGGAATTTATACTTTCATACATCAAAGCATGCTATCAAGGAATTGCGATAATACACTATAGTGAAACGAGGAGAGGTTTGAACCAAAATTCAAGATGTTTTTTTCTCATTAGTCTAATTAATGCATAAAGGGTATATTTAATTATGATCCCAAAATATCCCCTATTTATTTCCAATTTATTCACCATGATATTCAATAAGACATTTCAAATAAATAATCAAGGAACCTTTTTCAGAATAAAAACATGTATATCCATATAATGAGAAATACAAAAATTAAAAACATCGCGATTCAATAGAATAATGTGTATATCTAAGATAACATCCCTTAACCAACTTAGAAGATATGGGGTATCATCAATTTTGTAAAATGTTTGTTTATAAAATTAATAAAGTGGTGATAGTACTTTATATGCAATTAGTTCTCCAAGGAAGAGAGTAATCAATCTAAATAGTTTACATTCATCAGAGACTAAGGAAATGTTAGGAAAAATCCTTCATCATTCATTATAAAGAGCGTTTGAATATTGAAAATCAGGTCCCCAAGAGTTGTCTATCCATGTGTGTAGACTTAGGCCCACTCATCATGTATCGATGTGGTGATTGAGTTGATGATCATTCCACTTTTTTTGGGTGACCACCCTAGGTGATTCTATGCCACAACCACATCCATGTTATACTATCTAGAGAATGATGTATTTGTAAGAAAACTACACACACATTTATTTTACCAAACATATGGTTTTTATTCCACCATGTAGAAGATAGAGTTTAACAAGGGTTTTATTATCTTCTGAATAAAAATAATATGAGGGAGGGACAACAATATAGAATTCTAAATCCATTTAAATTCATGAGGAATATGGTAAAAATTATTCCATCGAAATGTATATAACACAAAAATGGAAATAAGTGTTTAATATATCTTGAGTCTCAATGAATATAAATTGAGGTGGAAAACCCCCACTTATAGCTTTGGTATCAATTCAATCAAAACATATTGAAGGTGAGGGATTCAAAGTAATCATCATATACGATGAATAAATGGAATTTCATTAAATAACATCTAAAATTGATGATATATATATGAAATAAAGGAAATTAGGTTCACAATACCAAAAATATATCAAATATATGAATTTAAGAAGGAAAACTATGAACTCCTTTCCTCACTTCCTCCAATTCACTTTAACCTCTTATATTAAAAATAGAGAAATCAGAATCACTTAATTCATAATGTTAATCACATCAACTTTAATTTATACTTTTTATAGATAATAATTATATATCAAAATTCTAGATAGTTTTTTACCTATTTTATTATATTGAGTGTTTATAGTTTGATCATTTATACTAGTTTTATAATAACAGTTTCTTTACTTATTATTCTTAAAGAATTTATCATTATTATTCCATTAAATTTATTTCTTGGCATAATTTATAATAATTTATGATGTTTTGATTTAATTTCATGAGTGTTTTGGTCTTTATACTTGACATGAAATTGATAACAATCATATTTTAGTTATTTTAATGATAAAAGTGTGTTTTTTAATTAATATATTAAACATTAAATAAAAATTTCCTGAATAAAAAAGTCATTATTTACTAATTTATATCATATTATACTAGTAATTATAATCCTACAGTCATTAATGATATAAATTCACAATATTTTTCAAGTAGGTGATTAAACTGATCCAAACAAGAACATACATTAATTTAAAATATTTATTATGAGGTGGTTTATGTGACATCCCGGACACAAGTTCCAATTAGAGGTTCCCCAGGCGTAGTTGTCCACATTGCCTCAAGCACACCTCCATGTACACTCGAGGTTGTTGACAAGAAGTGAGGGCCTAAGGTATATTGGTGTAGAGACTATTCCTCATCTTAGAGTGGAGCACAACTGATATAATGATGATTGATAAATATGGGAAGAATATTTAAATATATGTCACAATAGATACATTCACTATAATAACTAGAATAGAAACCCACCATAGAAAAAGAATACATAAACATCCATGAAATATATAAAATAATATTTGGACACTAAAGCATGTAAAAACTAATAATATATGTATTCCATGTCTCTATGAAACTATAATGGAGGTATACATGGAAGTAAGAAATACATGATGTACAAAAGAATCTAAAAATATGCCAAAAAAAATCTAGAATCCCTTTTTCTAGATCGATCATCACCTACCAAGCTTCATCCTAATGTAAGATAGTAAGATCAAGAGTCCAAAGAGGGACTCTTCCTCTTGTCAACACCTACATAAATGTAATTTCTCCCATTAACAAAGGTGGAAAATATAGGGTGTGATAAAAATCTTTATATGACACCACCAATGATGTCCATACAAATCCAATATGTGATATATAATCTATAACATTGTGAACGTATATATAAATGAAATCAATGCAAAAATGATAACTAGTACCTACTTCAGCTTCAGCAGATAATTTCTATAATCATGAGATCATTTATTTAATTTATATATGTTCAATTTATATAGATAATTCATGTGAGATATAACAAACACTAACATCGTATCATTATAATAGTGATAAAGGATACAATGTATAATTAGGCATTAAATAATGATGATTATAATGAAAGAGGATCCAAGGTAATAACCAAGGAATCTGTGACCTCATGGATTGAGCCAACTCAGTAATATATGCAACTTGGCTATAAGGGTTATGAGTGTAATATATGGGGAATAACCCAAGTCTTTCCACAGTAAACAGTTCTAACCGAATCTAAGGATCTCATCCAAGGTAAAACAAGCTAAGCATGGCTGGGACCAATAAGGTGAATCCATCGTGCCACATGTCCAAAGATGTTAATCTGGATCCAAGGAGTGCATCTGAGGCATCCTAATATCCGAAAGATAGTGAATAGATCCTATTAAATAATGTCATGAATCCACTAGTAGATAAGGACTATGTTCAAATATGGATATATCACTTATAAACTAGAAACTTGAATCAGAATGGAATCTTCTGAGTATCAAACAGATTCCCTCAATAATCCTAGTCTTTCTCATGTTTAGCCACTCCTATAAATAATAAAAGGTTTATATGTAATAGTAACCTTATACATAATTCATTATTCAATTTAGGACATGTAATAATTATTCCATTTAATAATTAAATAGGTTCATTCTGTTCCCTTTCATACTAAATGACAAGGATAATTATGTCATGTAACGAGATTACATTTATTCCATATTTACTAATGAGGTTCATTCCATTACCTTTCGTAAACATGAAAAGGTGGGATAAGGGAATTCAACCATATTCAATTAATTTATAATTAACTAGGAAAATTGATATACATAAATATACTTTCCATTTGACTTTCAAAATGATTATTATTTGATTTGAAACACTTACCTTATAAAGGTCAAGTGATACTATAATGTAATGGCCACTAAAAACTCATTCATTATTTAAATCTCTTACCATTATCAAGGCCAAGTCATAGAACATAAGAACATTGGTGTAAATAGTTATAAAAACCACTAAAGGAATAATAAAAAGAATTCACTATATTTGGTGAATGATGTTGAGGTTCCAACCTTTAATGACAAGATGAACAATTATAAAAAAGATCTAGAATATGATCATTATGATTATAAGAAAGTAATATGAATTAAAATAGGTATTTCTCGATGAAATCAGCTTATTCACAATGATAAAAATTTATTCAATGGTGATACATAAGGGATGTGTCAAGGACCAACTATCGTATACCCATATAAATATCCCCATCTAGTATCAATGCTTAGGTTGGTTTGGATTAGAAGAAAATAGATGAACATATCAATGCCCTGAAAAAATGGCATATAATCTTGCATCAAAATAGCATTTTTCAGAGGAATAAAAACAAAAAATGACACAATATTAGTAGAGTGCTTACTGATGTGCATCTAACAAGATGAATGCAGATCAAATCAGACTCCAGAAAGATGAGATATTTAAGTAACTATATAAAAAATTAGAAGGATATGAAAAGGATAAAAGAATGCTCCCTGAAACTATAATTGAGATAAATAGGAGATGGGATTGTATTAATTATATTTAAGTTAATTTTTTTCAATTTACATCAAAATTTTATTGGTGCATGGTTTTACCACACAGTTGGCCAAATCGTGTGCCAATCGCGAGCATGGAACTACCTCAAGGGGGAACCTACATAGTTAGGACCACATGGTTTAAGAAACTGTGTGTCAATCATGTTGGGGGATTTTCAAAAAACTATAGTGATCCATGCTTGGGCATTCTGACCTAGGCGCATGGTTTCAGAAAGACATACACCCCTTCTTGCCCCTATGAAACACCCCACATAGTTAGGGGAAACTTTGTAGGATGGGTCACACAGTTTCTACTAAATGTGAAACCTAGTGGCTTCTTCCATTAGATGGGTGTTCAGGCTCTTAATAAACCTTGAACACCCTACAAAACTTCTTAACCTCAGTTGGAATCTATATTAGGAAAAAACACAAAGGATTTGACTGAAAATTAAAGGATCCATGCTCATAGAAAAACTGGGTTTTTACCTTTTAGTTGTAATATCATTTTGCGAGAAGCATAATGATATTTTTTAGTGTTTATTAATGTGATATATTTTAATTTTATGTATGTATATTAATAAGTAATTTATATGAAAATATTACATAATATAAATAAAAATATTTTCCTCTTAATAGGTTTATTTATGACGGTCAATTTTTTGAGAATTTTTTATTTTTTCTAATTAATTGATTATAAAATTTGTCTTTAAAAACATTAATTGGGACATAAATATCATATTTATCCTTCAAACCCTTTACTAATTCCATCCTTGAACGACGATATTCAAGAGAAAATGGAATACACCATTTTATAGAGGCGATAGTAAGGATGTATTAATAAAGGATGAATTTATTTTTCATGTAATAGAATAAAGGAGTAACATGGTTTATTATTTTAGAAACATAAAAATTATATATATATATATATATATATTAATTAATTATAATATAACTTCTAGTACCATCCATGTTAGGAGGTGAACGAAAATAATGCACTTTACTTTCTGAAGTCAGTAGTCCGTACATATGGATGAATCATGTTTTAATTTTTAAAAATGAAAAGAGGAAAGGTGTTTAATGATTATTAAAAAAAATAAAAAAAATTTAGTATATTAAAAATAATTATATTTCTATATTTGGAAGATAATATTGTATTTTTAATGGTATAATATAAATGAAAGTTGTTTTGTAAAATAGATTACTCATGAGGAGCACTTTGAGATTTCCTTAGATGATCCCTTTGAAATGGAGGGCAGAGGATAAAATATTTCCACTAAAATATAATGGAAGTAAGATAGGATTGAAGAGGAAATATAATTTTTAGGGTTTCGTGAGGAAAAATATTTTTTGGATTGGTATTTAAAGGGTGGGTATAAGACCCTTTGATAAGTGAAAAGATATGGAATTTTTGTACATAACTGTAAATTACTAATTACGGTGAGTCAATCTAAAGAAATGTTGATCCAAAATTAGGAAATAATGTATTAAAGTAGAGGAATGGTTGATAAAACCTTTACCATTCAATTTAACAAAATTTTTAAACATTTTTGTTCTATTTACTATTATATTGTTCAATTTTACTATTTTAACGTTTTCCACAGTAACTAGTTTTTACCGTTGTAATTTATCCTTTATGCCTAAAAATAAAATTGTAATTTTTACATAATATGGACCTAATGGTTAAAAATTTATAATTAATTTAATTATATTATGTTTATATAGGTTTTATATTTTAATTTTAAAATTGTATATATATATTTCATTAAAAAAATTTAGTGAAAAATGCGACTTATGTTTTAAAATATATAATATCAGTCTATAAATAAAACATTAAATTTTAAGTTTTATAATGTTACTTATAAAACACACAATTTTTGAACATATGGGTATTGTGAGTTTTAATTTATGGTTACAACCTAGTGATTCCACAAAAATAATAATTTTAACAAAAATGGTATTTTAACTAATAACCTAAAAATCAGTCTTTTCAGAAAAATAAAAAATAATTTTTAAGTAATATATTTATAAAGAATAAAAAAAGAAGTATTTCTTGTTAAAATAAAATTATGTCATTAATTTATTAATATTTAAAAATAACACATGTATAATGTCTGTTTAGAATTTGTATTGTGTGGTCATTTTCGATTTGGTGTTCACCTGCTACAGTAGGGTCATGGGTGCTGCATTCTCCCCCCTTAAATAATTTCTTCCCTGAAATTGGGGTATATATTAGCTATTAAAATAAAGAAGATATTCATTCTTCATATATTTCTAAACATCCCAGGTTGTTCAAATAGTTTATGATTTCTCCAAAGTACTTTCACCAATCATGTTTTAAGATTGCGAATCAATTTCTCTCAAATGTTAAGAATGTGGACATGATATTCATTATAAGAGATTTAATCATCCAAATATATTCTATTATATGTGAGACTATGAGTTATATATAGAACTTAATTTTTATAAAATGTAACTTGGATGATGTAATGTACTTTTGAAATGTTGATTGGCATAACTAATCGGTAAGCTACAGTTAAATTTTTTTTTTGTATTTAAAAACTCACAATGTACCTGGGTATTAACTTCCCCTTTTATAACAAATCTCAAAACTCCATTCCATAGTAAAACTATCATGAATACCTAATTCACCTCATTGTATTCCATGTATTTCCTTTGATTATCCCCATATCTCCTTTTTATATATGAAAATTTAATATGATCCTTAATAGTCTAAACTTTAACAGTCAACTAATCCACAAGCTATGTGCCAACTAGATTTATTCTTATAACTTATTCCCCTAGGTTGGGGCATGAATATTCTTCCAATATTATTATTTTTATGTTTAAATCTGGATGCTCCAATTAAAGCTATTTTTATAAAAATTTCCCCAAATGGGGTTACTAATCCCAAAAACTTTGGAAGTCAAGAGTACATGATCTCATTATGTCTTTAAATTTATAAATATTCATTTTAGACATCCCATAAGTTTGGGGGTTTTAGGTATCACTTAGAAGTATATTAGTGTCAATATCCCTTAAAATAGTCTTCAATAATTTATATGATAACCAAGGGTCACGATCATGTATAATTTACAATGGTTCCCAATGAATTTGTATGATTACATTAACATAGAGTTGGTAAAGGAACACAAGGGGTATATATTTTTTTATCCCAAAGAAATGAGTAGACATAAAAAGGAAATCCACAATAAACTATATAGAATAATTCTTCATTGGAGTCTTCAGATGTCCCAAGACATAATCCATTGTAATATTGTCCCAATTCTATATAATTATTGGTATAGGATACATGATTCAATTAGGATGATTTCTTTCATCCTTTACTATAGTACCACCAGTTTATGGTATGTAACCCTTACATGATTATTTTCATGGTTATTAAGTGTAAGTATTAAGGATGGGAGACTGTGGAAATCTTTTAATATGTTTTTTATAGAAAAATTAGGTGATCACGGCCTGCACACAGTTTTTATATAGCGTGCAGAAACCCTAGTAGAAACCTTACAATTTGGAAATTATGGGAAAGTAGCTTCATCACGGTGTGCACATGGTTAGGGTGACAATGAAAAGAGGCCATGAGTGGTGCCACATAAGGCATTAGCTAATTCACAATTAGAACATAGTTTTCCTAACCATGCGGACTAATCATGCACGGATTAAAAACACCTCGTTAAAAAGTGGATCTAAGTCGACCTTTCAATTAATCCACAATTTTTTGCTCCTGATAACCCAAAAATATGGAATTTTCTTCTCATTAGTACAAATAAAGTTATCGCATAACACTAGAGGATATCTGAAGGCTTCTCTTGTTGATTCAAACCTGGATTCGTGAGGTATGTGATCGTTCTTCTTAGTTTTGATCGGTTTCTTAGATCTACTTAGATCTACATATCCTCTAATCTATATTTATTAGATATACATATGTTATGTGTGGGTGTAAGATAGTGAATTCCAAATATATTTATTTTTGGTCTTGATCAATTTAGGAGATGAGATCTATGGTAGTTTTGTGGAGAATCGACCCTGTTTCTTGTGCGTTCTTTGTCCCTTGTCGGTTTTTGTTTAAACCTTCGAGGTAGGTGGATTATCTCTCAAAATATCTTGATATAACTATCTAGAATGATTTAAATTTTATTTCCTTGTGTTTAATTTATCATCAATTGTAGGTTTATGAATTGTTGAGAATATTCTTTTCTAATGGTTCGGTAAGTTGTAAAAATATGGAAAATTGGGTGTTTTGAATAAAGTGATTTTTTTCATTGATTTAAAATATGGATTTTAAAATAGGAATTTTCTAAAATTGAGGCACATGTATTATATTACATTTTTTCAATAAATTTGGATGTTTTATTGAAACTAAATGGTTGTTTTGAAAAAAGAATTACATTGGTTTTTAATAATAGTGAAGTTTTTAAATGGTTTAAAGTAGTTTATTTGAATGGGTTTGGAATATATCTGTGGTGTGAGTTCACGTTTGACATGCCCCAATAAGGTATATATTCCATTGGGTTACAAGTTACGTGACCCTGGATCAATGGAATGTGTCATTGGGACACATGGTGATTGGACGATAGACCACTCATGAGTATTGAATTGTCAAACAAAGCATGACTGGATGTATGTGTGTTGTGAACCGTGAATTGGGTATGACAAAAAATATTTTGGAATGGTTGAAAAGCTTAGATTAGTTAATTTTTTGAGAAAAATAAATTTCTGGAAAATTTGATTCCATGGATTGTGTTTTCATTTGGGCATAACTGGATTTGGGAACATGTTTACATTGTGTTATAAAATATTTTATAGAATATTTTTTAATAAATTTTTTGATATAAATGTGGTAAACTACTCTATCCTAGTGGCATGAATAGGTAAGTCATTAGAGAAAACCTACTATGTTTTATACTCACCCCTTCTTTGGTACTTTTGTGATTTTTCAGATACTATCTTCCACGATAGGGGAAAAGGAATCATTTCCAACATTTTTAGCACCACTTCACAATTCTTTGGCTATTTGGTGGTCTTGGAGCAAATGTCATGTGGAGTTTGGAGTCTTGTGTTCTTCTAGGAGTCTTTAAATGATTTCCATTATTTAATTTGATATTTGTTGAGTCTTATGATGTTTCATACCTTGGAGTTCTTTTGATATGAATAAAGTAGTTGAGATGTATTGATTTTATTCATGCATCATATAGTGTGTTATTCTATTATGGTTTTCTTGGTTAATAGTTTTATTATTAAAAGATAAATAATCCCCCACTTTCATTGGAACCCTTCGACATTTATTGTCAGCCTTTTTCATCTTGTGGATCTCACCTAATGAAAAGTAATGAATTGTTGTTCTCTCAATCCAATGAGAATTAGTGGGTCATTACAAATGGTATCATCTTGTTCATTCCTTTCCTAACGAGTAGTTTTCAGATTTCTGGGTCTTGGAGTTGAATTCATTATTATATATTCCTTGGGTTGTGATCATAGAAAAGAGTAGGATTGTTAGGACTTGAAATGAAGAGCATAAAAATATGTAGATGGCCTTTTTATATTGAAATTCATGTTACGATGGAGTTGGGTACATAAGTGTTTTTGGAAACAATTATAGGATATTTAATTCTCATTTCCATGAGTTTAGCCAACGAGATGAGCATGACACACATCATTGAAGAATGACTTCCCAATAAGACTGTATATCAAATTTTGAGTAATGATTTATAATTTTGTGCACGGTATAAATTTTTTATAAATATAGAATTTGTTTTGAAATGTAAAATTTTCAAAAATAATTATAGAAGTATTATGGAAATGGTTTGATTTTTCAAAGTGAAAAAGAGGATTTTTAAAAAATGATTAAATGTGGAAATGTTGTTTTTGGGATTTAATTTTTTATAGTTGATGTGATAGAATTTTAAATTCTATGCCATCAATTGATATGGAATAAGACTTATTGAGTTTGTTCTTAGTTTAGCAAATGGAACCCAGTAAGAACCGTATAAACCAACTGAAAGAGGCTGTAGAGAATGTGGTTGAACCTAAGCCATAGGTGAACCAATATCTAGTTCAGAGTATATTTCAAGAATTTCAAGCTATAGATATGGGGAGATGGAGGGATGAGCCAAGACATTTGGATCATTCCATTTAGTTTGTAAAGCAGAATCCACCCATCTTTCTAGGTGATTCTGAACTGGAAAAGGCTGGGGTGTGGCTAAGAAAAATGAATCGTATTTTTGATTACATCAGTACACCAGTGGGGTTCAAAGATAATCTGTCCATGTATATGCTTTAGTATCTTGCATTCTAGTGGTGGGAACAAGTTCTTTATGATAAAGGGGATCAAGGCCTTACATGGGTGGATTTTGAGGATTATTATAATAGAAATTTTTTTAGCCACACATTGATGATAGGACGATGAATGTTTTCAGCCTGAAGAAATATAATATCTCTATCATGAAATATGACACTACATTTATGAATATAGTGTGCTTTGTGCAAGAGGTTAAAACTTGTGAATCCTTGAAGGAATGCTTATAGAATCAGGGCCAAGGTAAAATATTTGATTGAAGATTGTGGTGCTCTGTATTAAAGATTATATAGAGATGGTGAATAGTGTGATAGTGGATAAGTGAGATATCTTAGGATCTTGGGAGGAGGAAGTATGATGATACCAATGGGTAACGGTGGAAACATAAATACTGTGAGAAAGAAAACGAGAGACACATATTTCTAAGGTGGGAGTGGGAATCAAAATCACACAGCTGGATCAGTGAACCTTCATCCATGACCCAGGAAGACCACATGCTATTTCCAATGTGTCTCATTTGACCACAAGAAGAGAGAGTGTATAACACAACCTAGAGTATGCCAAATTTCAAGAAGATAGAGTATATTCCTCTCTATTGCCACATTTATCTATGGTTAGGTGCTCAAGAAACATTATAGGTTTCATTAGAATTCTATGCTTGGATAGGATGAGGACAACAGACTCAATATCATTAACAGAGCAGAGCTATCCATGGTGATTCTCAGAATACCATGACTCCTAAACAAGGGTAATCTCAACAAGTCCAGAAGAAGAAGAGTGGAGTGATGAAGCCATTATATGGATATGAGAAGAGATCAAGGATGGTTGGGATAGACCATATATAGTGAGAGATATTATTCTTTTAAATTATACCCTTATGGAATTTCTATTTGATACTAGTGCATCTCATTCCATCATTTATTATCTTATTGTTGACATGTTATGCTAAAATATTGAGATGACTTCCTCTTTGATAAGACTTCAAACTCTTATTAAGGAAAAATAATGTTACCCCTTTATGTGAAGATATTGTTCTATGGCTGTTTATGGAGGTGAGATGATGTGGGACTTCATGGAGTTGGAGATGGATGTATATGATGTAATACTGGGTATGGATTGGTTGAAAACATTCAAGGCTCACATTGACAGTTATAGTAGAATGGTCAGTCTCACAACTGAGGAGGTGTCAGGTATCTTTTCATAAGAGAGAGGGTTTTAAGAAAAGGTGGTACGAGCTTATTAGAACCAACTATGGTCAGGATATCTTACCAGTTGGTAGTGATAACATTGGCATTAATTGAAGATATCAAGGATACTATTTTTTCATAATTTTTGGATAAATTTCCAGATGTATTTCCCAAGAACTTCTCAGGGTTATCACCTGTGATGGATGTGGAGTTTATGATTGATCTCCTCTGGGGGAACAGTTTGATTTCCATTCCATCTTATATGATGGCTCTAATAGAGTTGAGGGAACTAAAAGTGTAGTTGGAGGAGTTTAATGGAAAAGGTTTCACTTAGGCAAGTACTCCTATGTGGGCAACATGGTCTTGTTTGTGAAGAAATCATATAGAACTCTAAGGATATGTGTGTATTATTGAAATCTTTCCCATGTTATGATAATTATTTGGTATCCACTTCCACAAATTGATGATCTGTTTGATCAATTAAGGGGATATTAATGGTTCTCTAAATTATACATGCAATCAGGATATCACCAATTTCGAATTCAGAACAATGATTTTATGAAGATAGATTTTAGAATCAGATATAGACACTACGAATATGTATTCAAATCCTTTGGTCTTATGAAAGAATGAGCTTTCTTAATGGATATGATGAATCAGATATTTCAAAGATATCTTGATCCTTTTTTTGTGGTGTTTGTGGATGACATCTTGGTGTATTCGAAAAAAATAGATGAGCATGCGAAAAACTTGGTAATAATTTTAAAAATCTTGAGAGACCAATGTTTTTATGAAAAACTATCAATGTGTGATTTTTGGATAAAATATGAACTCTTTCTAGGACATGTGATTTCGGAAAAAGTTATTTTAGTTGTAACTAAAAAGATAAAAGCTATGATCTTATGGAAACCTCTAAAGAATGTCTTCAAAATACAATGTTTTCTTGGTTTATCTATTTATTACCAATGTTTTTTGCATGAATTCACATGATTATTCTCTCCAATGATATCTTTGACAAAGAAGAACGATCCATTCCACTGGATTGATGAATGTCATAAGTCTTTCCAAGAGTTGAAAGTTTGTCTTAATTTGGCACCTATCATGATTTTTCCAGAATCAGTATGGGGATATATGGTTTATTGTAATGCTTCAAGATATAGTTTGGAATATGTTCCCCTACAAGGATACCATTTGGTTTATTATTGTTCAAGATAGTTGAGATTGCATGGGAAGAATTTCCCAACACATGACTTGGAGTTACCAGTAGTCATTCATTCTTTGTTGACTTGGAATAATTATCTCTTTGGTGAGGAATTTACTATGTTTATGGATTATAAGAGCTTGAAACATATTTCCTCACAAAGATATTTAAATCCAAGGAAAATTATATGGATGGAGTATCTCAAGATGTTAGACGTTAAATTAATTTATACACCAAGAAAAGGGAATTTTGGGGCAGATACAATGATCTTAAATTCATAAGCTTAGTTAGAGAAAGAAACTATAGATGAATGGAAGCTGATGTCTATCCTAGCTGACATGCATTTATAATTTGAACACCCAGGTGATGTTTTGGTTTTATTTTTAGCAATGATTATTTCTGATTTGGTAAATATGGTCAAAGAGGAACAAACATATGATACAAAATGTTGGGTTATGAATTCAAAACTCAATGGTGGGGAGACCAATAAGGGATGGAAACGTGATGGCAGTGTGGGTTTGTGGTTAGAGATCAAATTTCGGTACCTATGTATTTTTAGGAAAACCTTCTTCATAATTATCACCATTCAAGATGGGTTGTACATATGGGTACACATAAGATGTACAAGGAATTAAAGGATTAGTTGTGTGGGAGTGGCATGAAAAGGAAGGTGGATGGGTTTGTCTCGCGGTGCATAACTTGTTTGTAGGTTAAACCAGAGAATCAACAAACAACAAGTATGTTGTAGTCATTACTTACACAAGTTTGGAAATAAAAGATGATAATGATGAATTTTTTTATAGGCCTTCTTGGAACAGTTTAGAAACATGATTCCATATGGGTGATAGTGGATCATCTTACCATGCTGACCCATTTAATCCCTATTTGTAAAACTCATACGGAGGAGAATCTATCCAAAATCTATATCCAAGAAGTGGTAAAAAGACATGGAATACTAGTTTCAATCATGTCAGATAGAGATCCAAGGTTCACATCTCATTTCTATAATTCCTTACAAAAATCCATTGGGAATCAATTAACTATAAGTATGATATATCATCCTCAAATGGATGGACTGTCTGAGTGGATGATACAAATGTTGGAAGACATGTTGTGGGATTCTGTAATGGATTTTGGTGGCTCATGGGAACATCATTTACACTTATTGGAGTTCTATTAAAGTAACATCCATCAGTCCTTGATACATATGGCTCATTTTGAAGAATTGTATGGGCGCCTTTATCATTCTACACTATGCTGGGTGGAAACAGGTCAAACATTAGTAGTCAGTCTGAGCCTTGTCTAAGAAACTACAGAGATGTTTAATTTGATCATAAAGAGGATGGAGATGGATCAAAGTCATTAGAAATCTTATGAGTGTCATCACAAAATACCATTTCCATTCACGATGAGTGATCTTGTGTTATTTAGGATCTCTCTAAAGCATGGAAATCATCCTTTTAGGTTGTAGGTAAAGTTATCCCCATGGTACATTGGCCATTTAGAGATAGTGAAATAGTTTGGAGAGGTGGTGTATCAGTTGAAATTTCCACCATGGTTCAGTGTGGTGCATAATGTGTTCCATGTATCTCAGTTGAAAAAGTATCTGCTTGATCCTGACCATGTGATCGGATGGGATTACGTTGACCTAGATCTAGATGCCTCATTAGTACATATCCCGGTAAATATTGTGGATAGATATGAAAAATTCTTTTTTGGAAAAATTATTGGTCAAGTATGGGTTTTATGGAATCATGGTCAGATTTAGGAAGATCCTTGGGAGCACAAGAAGGAAATGAAAGGGAAATGGTCAAATCTATTTAAGGGCAGTGAGGGTTTTCTACTTTTTGAGGAAGGAAAGACCAATGGTGGGGAGAATGTAGTACCCCTGGTTTCTAGTATGTAACCCTTAATTGATGTTTTTCATAGTTATTAAGTGTAAGGGTGAAGTATGGGAGACTTTGGTAAGATTTAAACAAGTTTTTAAGAGCAAAATAAGGTGAGCACGAGCTGCGTATGGTTTGTATAAACCGTGCAGAAACCTAGTAGACACCATTATCATTAGAAATTACGGGACAATAGCTTTGGCATAGTGTGCACATGATTAGGGAGACCATGCGACGTTTCCCTTAAGTTAGTAGATAAAATACGATTCGCCCACAGTTTCCCTAACCATATGGACTAATTGTATGCAGATTAAAAACTAACTCCTTAAAAAGTGGATCTAGGTAATCCTTTCCATTAAATCACTCATATTTTCATACTAATTGGCCCTATTTCGGTATTTTTATTCTCATAAGGCCACATAAGGTTCTCCCATTGACCTAGAGGCAATCTGTAGGCATCTGTTGATGATTCAAAGCACGATTCTTGAGAAATTTGATCATTCTTCTTCTTTTTGATCGATTTATTAGATGAACTTAGATATACTTCTCCTATACTATTAGTTTCTTAGATCTATATTTTTTATGGGTAGACCTAATATAATTAATGAAAAATATGTTTAGTTTTGGTTTTGATCATGGTAGGAGAAGGTATCTAAGGAGGTTTCGGGGAGAATCAACCCGATTTCTTGTGCGTTCTTTGTCCCTTGTTAGTTTTCTTCTAAACCTTTGGAATATATGTCTGGTGTAAGTTCAGGTTCAAAATTCCCTAGAATAAGATACGTGTACCATTGGGGTAAAATAGATGTGACCCTGGATTGGGGTCAAGTGTCATTGGGACACAAGGTGATTGGACGAGAAACAACTCATGAGTATGGAACTATCAAACAAAACATGCAGTGGTGTTTATGTCATGAACCATGGATTCGGTATACCAAAAGAATATTTTGGAATGGTTTAAAATCAAGGATTAATTAATTCTCTGAGAAAAATAAATTTCTAGAAAATCTGTTTAAATGGCTTGAGTTTTAATTTGGGTACAAATGGTTTTTAGAACATGTTGACATAATGTTATAAACTGTTTTACAGAATTGTTTTATAAAAATGGTTTGATATAAATGTGCCTAATATTATATCCTAGTTTTTTGACTAGGGAAGACATTGGGGAAAACCTAATGAGTTTTATACTCACCCCAAATTTGGCACATTTGTGTTATTTCATAAGTTATCTTTCGGGATAGTGGAAAAGGTAACATTTCACACGTTTTTAGCACCACTTCATGATGATTGGGATTTTTGGTAAAGATGAAGCATGGTAAATGTGGATATTAGAGTCTTGTGGTCTTTATGGATTCTTTAGTTGGTTTAACCTCTTTACAATGATATTTTTTAGTCTTTTACTATTTTATACATTGGAGATGTTTTGATATGAATAAAGTAGTTGAGATATCTTGCTTCTATTCATGCATCATATAATAAGTTGTTCGGTCATGATTTTCTTGGTTAGTAGTTTCATTATTAATGGTTAAATTATCCCCCAATTTCATTGAAACCCTTCATCATTTATTTCCAGCTTTTGGTGTATTGATGATGTTGCCTAAGGCCATGTAATGAATTTTTGTGCTCTCAAGACAATGAGAATTAGCAGTTCATTACATTTACTGACGTGCATAATATACATATGGAATCATAATAAAACATTTCATGATTCACCCCATCAAACAAGAAATATTCTCTGAAATCCATATACATATTTTTAGTACTAGGGTGTATAGAGAAATTTTATCTATTTTCATCATCTAGTTGTCCCCTCTTCAAATATGGTATGGGTGGAACATATAGACTCTCTATAAACATTAACACTACATATATATAGGTAATAATGGAACCCCTTTCCTAAAAATCACTATTTCAACATTTATTTGATCTATATTTGTATGATCATTTTTAATCCTCATCATGATCATAATTCCATGGTCCCTTATGCTAAATGCATAAGAATCCCATTTTACCTACCCAAGGCAGTATTGTATCAAAAAATAATAGTCTTTGAGTAGTTACGACCATCTTCTTTCCCTCATGTTGATCTATTTAAAAGAGATGAAATAATTTAAACAATTATGATATATATATATATCGTATCTTTCACTATAGAGGTATTGTATCCATATTTTTAAATAGGATATTATGATTTCTAGAACAAGTTCATGAGTCAGATATTTTTATTTACGGATTTCCAATTTTCTTGATATATATGAAACCACTATGTCATTACTCACAAGGGAAAAACTAAGCCATTTATCTGATTCATGAATATATATTAAAAAAATTTACTTACCTGATGGTAAAATTAACCTTTGTTCATTAAAAAATACCCTATTTAAAACAAAAAATATTTATTCACATTCCCTTAACAATTTTAATTTAATTATTTTACAAGTTAACTATGTTAATTGGTTAGAAAACACGGTAAATCTTGAACTGATAGTAACCTATTAAACCTAGAAATATTTAGATATCAATTAAGTTCATCGATGTAGGAAATTCTTTGAATAACAATATCATTGAAGGTTGGGATGATATTCCATAGTTTCTGGGAATTTTCATAAAAATATAAAAATTATTAACTTAAAATTAACACATACAATATCTCCCATATAATTCTTTTTTCTTTATAAGGTTCTCCTGAGTTATTTTATGGTGACACTGTTACTATTTATAGACCAGAGAGTATATCAAGATATAATCCATGAATACCACCAAAAGTTTGTCATGATAATTCAATAATAATCTATTCATCATATCCATAATTATAGAAGGTCCATTATTTAATGAAAAGGGAATTACCAAAAGCCCACAAAATCTATACATTGTTAGAAATTCCATCTTCGGTGTATCTTCTTTGTTTACTCTTAGATTATGAAAACAAGAGTAATGACTGATCATTAAAGCATATTAATCCATGAATTTTATAAAATAAGTAATCAATGTGTGGTTAGTGATACTTATTATTCAATGTAATGTTTTTGACCTCCCTAAAATTGATGAACAATCACATACACTCATCATTATTTATCATGAATAAAATAGGTTCTCTCCAAGACAAAACACTAGGGTGTATAAATCCTTTATCACACAACTCCCCTAACAATTTTTTAAACTCCAACATCTCCACTAGTTTCATTATATCTGGAGTTTTTGAAATAGTTCATTCATTTTGAATGAGTTAAATGAAGAAATCCACTTTCTTCTCAGGAGGATAACTACACAATTCATATGGAAAAACATCAATGAATTTTTTTACCCCTAGTATATCCTCTATTATTAAGATATTTTCCTTATCTATATACCTCACATGATTTTATCTGTTCCTAAAATTTTATGAAACTTAAATTTCAGGGTAGTATTCATATACACTTTAGATGATGAATTCTCCCCTCCAAATTCAAGATATTCCACCTCACCTTCAGAAATCATAATCTCCTTAACATGGAAATAATTGTTTCCATTATAAATTGAAAAAAATAAATATAATTGATCATATAAAAGTGAACCATTGGTATAATAAACAAGTTTTAAATTTTTTATGTCTATGCATCATAATTTTTATTTTATAACATGTCTTTGTTATAAAAAAATTTCTACTGGGTGCCTTAATTGAAAACTCCCTTAAAATGATAGATTCATATTATTACCTTTTCATTTTAGTTCTTATAAATTTAAGTAATATATTCCTTACATACATGATTGATTATTTAGATTCCAATGTTTTATTAGTTCCACTAAATGATAGAGGGTTTCATCACCTGAATCAATCTAATATAGTTACACCTTGTTTTTTGGATCAAGAAGTCACTATACTTAGAAGAGGTTATTTTTAATAATTGTGGATATTTGAACTAATATAGGTATGATATAATTATACTTAAATCCATATGCATGTATGTTCTAATAAGGAACATCCCAAAATTAACTATAGGTGTTGATTTGATTTCCATTTCATCCATTAATCATCATATTTCAATAATTTCATACACATAATTAGGCCATGATATTGATTTTTTAAATATAATTAATATTAAATTTTATAGAGTGTTCTCTGGAAATATTTATGGTTTTTCAATGTATATGGGTGAAAGGAGCTATCATGGGTGGCCTCAAATGATTAGTGGTTTTTGGTTACTTATGTGCAGTAGAGTTAGAGGCCAAGGTCGTCTCTCAAAGGCGGAAGTAAATTTGACAACTTATTAAAGGTATTTTGAAAAAACCTAAATGGAATAATAACACTACATGAAAGGATGTACGGGTTGTTTATCATTCATAAATCTAGAAGAAGTTTTCTGGAAGAAGATTATATAGTTTTTTTTTGTTTTAATTTTTGATATAATTTTCTATTAAAAGACACAACAAGAAGATGGTTTTTTAGAAAATATTTTAAAATGATTAATCGATCTAACTCTAACTATTAAATCATTTTTTAATCCTTATCATTTAAATTAATATCCAATTAATTATGATCCCATAATTTATTAAATTTTTAACCCTATGAGAATTAACTTTACTACAAAGATGAAGTGAATTTTACCATAGGATAACTTCGGAACATGCAATCACATCACCCTACATTGATTGATGTTCTAAAGTTATCTTATGTTCAGTGGTAAATTAATGCACATATCCTCTCTATAAATTGGAATTAATTGAGTTTAGAGATTATATTTGAACACTAAAAATTGATTCCATGTGGTTTTGAATTACCAATTAAGTTCGCGCTCTCACAATTCACACAATTCTCGATCTCATGTGATTTGTATTTATTGTCAAATTTCTTTCTTAGTTTCATTTATATTAAAAAATCAATTAATAGATCATGTTATGTGAATTATAGAATCTCTTTTATTCAAAATAAACAAATTAATGAGGCGATATGTAGATCGATTACTAAAAAGAACTACTCTTCCATGGGTGGTGTAGTCATCGTAGAAACGTTTTGCCTTTGCAAAAGTTTAGAGAGGGTAAAACCCAATATCGTTTCTAATCTTGATTCCAGAAAAATTAGGAAGATTAAGGGATGAATAAATTTGAACAAAATAGAAAAAAAGAGAATAAATAAAATTATAATAATGAAGTTTATTATAAAAACAAAATCATTACAACACGAAGAAGAAGGCTTCGTCGAAGGGATCCTTACTTCAAGAGATACCCTTGTAGAAATGGATGAATAATTGAAGTGGATCCACTTATTCACGTCCCTCAACTTTGTAATGAACTTCCCAAACCCTCCAAATAAGTAAAACTCTGATTTATATAGTGGAGGTGAGGATAGGTTTAAATTGGTTTCAAGTTTAAATGGGGAATCTCGGCCAAATATTTTAAGCCAACTTACAGCACCCATTTGACCTTAGACACACGTGAACCAGTTATTCTTCCAAAAGAATGATTTGTGAAAAATTGGGATGGGAGCTACTCTAAATAGTAGGTCCCAATCCAAGCTTGCATGAAGAATTTATGTCCCAAATATAGAACTAATGTCGAATCTGGTAGGACCAGCCCACCTTTGAATTAATGGTCTATTTAGTCCAACAAAATGCCCGATTTAGCTCCAATTTACTGAACAAACATTGAATCCCATTAATTCAGGAACACAATTTAAAAATTTCATGTTCAAAGAATAAATATTAAAATATTTATCTTTTAAATACTATACTACACTATAAAAGGTAAATTGGATTTTCCATCAAATTTTCAAATGAATGATGAAGTCCCAAATATTTAATAAATAATTATATTTAACTCAATGTGAGGAAATTTTATCATTGATTACTAATAAAATATTTAATAAAAATGTTTTTTATCCATGTGATATCTAACTAGGTTCCTCTTAATCTAGTCCCCATTGCTTCAACTAAACTTAGTCTGATACTAACTACAATAACCCAGACTCTAAAAACTCAAAGTCTGTAGTTATATCAGATTATAAGTAATTAATAAATGAGTTCCCATATGATCCAACAACTAAGTAGTATTATAATAAAAGATTAATATATAAATTAAATTTTAAAACATAAGATACAACATGAACACATTACAATAACCTTATCATCCCTTCCATAATATCCCTAAAATTTATACATAGTTATCCACTTGGTTTCATAGGAAAAATAAAGAAAAAAGGGGTAAGCTCAGATGATTAGTAAGGATTAACATATAGTGGAATCTATCATAATGTAAAAATTAAACAAGTTATATAGAATTATTGGATAAAAAACATGAATCTATAATAAAATAAAACTAATGGCATGTTATATCCCTAAAAATGAATGAAAACATGAATAATAATAATAATTTTTATCATGCTCATTGAATACAAAATATCAGACATCAAGACATACTGTCAAGAATAGTTCCAAGACACTATACTAATATTGAGAGAGTTATATACCAAAAATAAAGTAGCTTTTATAGAATCCCTCTACTTTTTATTACATTACCTTTCATTACATTTTACAAACATAGAATCTTTACATTTCTGTGACTTGGAAACCAGGAACATAAAACATGAGAAATAAAACATTATTCTAAATCCCATTGAAAATATTATTTAAAAGTTCATTATATTTTCAATTACCACATCTCATAACACAGAGACACACATCAAATAAAGGGTGAGAAGAAGTCCCAGTAAGGAAAAGAAAGGGAATCAGTTTACTTGTGATATCAATAAGAACTTGATGAAAAACATAAAGACATGAGAAATATAAGTATAGGCATATGATAATTAAAATAAATTGAAAAATAAATTTAATATGTTTCTACAACATTTAATTTTGACATTCATGTACATATCACCAATGTTCATCCCCAAGGTGTCATAAAAATTACCAAGGTTATTCACCAAGGTATCGTGAAACTTGTCTTTTCTAGAGATTAAATTTTTTAAACAATGCATTGGAGGGATATCTGGATGAACCCTTAATATGTATTTATTATCATGTGATCCACATATATCATAATCATACAACTCATAAATAACCCAAATAGAATAAAAGAAATGTGTTTCATATCGAAATCCTGACGTTTTAAAAAGTGTTTAAAAACAAGATCATTATGACATTTATAACCCATGGAAAGGGAATAAGGGTAATATGTATGTAAATTATAGAATCAATAATATCATTTTTATTTCTTTATTAACACCCCTAGAAACGAAGTATGTCTTAGTATTCACATAAATAAAATAATTGAATTTCTTGAGAAAGAGAGAGAAATTTTGAGATGAAATTTCTACAACATAACGACTATATATCATGGTTTTAGAAAACCATAAAGAGAGAGGGGACAAGGGTATCCCATCAATAAATGAATAATTTTACAGTATTGGGAAATAATAAAACATAAATAATATCACAGTGTTGATCTTTTAATGACATACCACATGAAAAAAACCTGAAAAAAGGGAAAATGTGATTTCTTTTACGAAAATTCAGAAGCCTAACTACGTCACTTAAAAATTCAGAAAATATATTGATGACAGTGGAAAGGGTATCTAAATATTTGGACATAAAATGGACTGTATTAATGATATATAATAATATACCCCAACACAATGAGATGAAAACTAGAAGACATAACATAAAGGAAGTCATGACTTAAAAGAGGAGGGTAAACGGTTCCCTTATATTGATGAGTAACTTCGAAAGCTTAAAGGTTAGGACCTTGGGGGGCTTGAGGGAAACTTGGGATGACTCCTTTGGAGGTAAAAGGCTAGATCTTCATTGGTGATGAATTTTTATTACATCACTATTACATCATTAATGATGTCATTAATCACACAAAAACTCAAAATTGTATTTTTAATAATCACTAAAAAACAAAGCATTTTAAAAAAATCTCATAAATTCACCCTATCATAAAATCGATGATCTGAATTAAAAAATGAACTCCATTTTATGAAAATAAATTTCTAAATACTTTTAATTTAATTTTTAAATAAAATCATTATTTATTTAGAAAAACAACACTAAAACTATAACTCGTTTTGTAACACCTTGGGAAATTAATCAAGGTCCCATAACATTATCGTAAAACAATAAGAAAATAAATTAAAAATTTATTATTACATTTTATTATAATATTTTTGTATTTTAAATTATTAAATTATTTATAAGATTGTAAATAAACTATTTTTGACATACAAAAATTCCAAAACTTATAGAATGATCATTTTTTACTTTTAAGAGGTCTAAATTTTTTTTTACATTCATGGGTGAAGTTTATATTTTTGGGATGATTTTCTATTCATTAATATTCATTAATATTCATAAGGGTCTACTACTATTCACCAAAATATTATTTTGATCTTATTTGACCACATTTTTCACCCTTATTACAACCATGTATGACAGATTTTTGAAAATTATTTCACAAAAAAGTTATTTAATAATAAAATATTTTCAACTATTCATCAAATACTATTAATAAAGATAACACTATTTCTCCAACAATATTCATCAAGTAAAATACTATTCATAAAAAAATTGACACATCTTAGAAAACTTCTACAAATTCAGCCTGGATTAATTTTGACATTTGAAATTAAAAAAGGATGTTTTTTTAACCATAGTAATTCTCTAAGTATGACAAATTTATCTTCTAAATATAAATAATAATTATTTATTAAAAATAACAGTGGATATAAAAGGAATACTTAAATTGCATAGTGAAATGTTTGACACTTAAAAAATAAAATTATTTTATCATTTACATTTAAAAGGGGAGTTTTAATCACACCATTTAATTAAAAATAATAATTATTCCATATAACTTAATTTTAAATAATAATTATATCATTTTTGAAGACTAAAATTTGGGTCTGAAGTAATTTGATTTGCTTCTATTGTAAAACATAATAAAATAATATTAGGAGGAAAGGGATCCATAAATAATAGAATTTCATTTTTTGGGTAGTTACATTCTTCCCCCCCTTAAACGTTGTATCCTCACAATTTTATCTTATTAGAAATTTATTACTATTAGTAAAACTATCATTATAAAGTAATTTCATGTCTAAAAAATATTATTCTTTAACAACATTTACATTTTCTATAAATCCTTCATAATGATTCATAAAAAGCTTATGATTAACCAAAAATATCCCTCGAGAGTGTCAAACCAAGAGTGCATCAAGGCCCTTTGTCATGTACCATAATACCCCAGGTCAAGCCCGAAACTTCTTGTCAGAGTTTTCACTCCTACAAACATCGGTGTCAGAGACACATCCACTTGTTCATATCCAGACATGGATTTATTTGTTTGGAAACCACTTACTTAATATTTCACCAACATAACCAGAAGTTTTACTATATTTAATCTTTTCTATAGGGTTCTACCTAACATTTTCATTTATTAATTTCCACATATAACTAAACTATCCATTGATACCAACTACGACATCCCTCCTATTTATTAAATAACTTTTCGTTATATTTTAAAAACATAGGATATTTAAAGTCTAGTGTCTTGGAAATCAAGAACATAAAACATAAAAACATAAAACAATATATTAAATCTCCTTGAAAATCTTTTTCAAAAGTTCAGACTATGTAAAAATACTTCATCTCATAACCTAGAGACATACATCGATGGAAATGGTGAGCAGAATGCCCTATAAGAAATGTAAGGGAATCAGTTCAATTTTGAGATTAATAAGAACGTGATGAAAAACATAAAGACATGAGAAAAGGAAGTATAGGCATATAATAATGAAAAAAACATTAATAATTACATGAATATGTGGCTACAAAATTTAATTTATGTATTCATGAACATATCACCAAGGTTCACTCCAAGGAGTCATAAAACATACCAAGGTTATTCACCAAGGTATTATGGAACTTGTCATCTCTAGAGATTAAATTCGTTACCCAATACATTAGAGAAATATCAAGTATTACCCTTAATATATGTTTATTTTCCAGTGAGACACGTGGAAAATAATCACAAATTTCATAAATAACCCAAATAGAATAAAAGAAATGGGTTTCATATCAAAATCATGTCATTTTAAAAAGTGTTCAAAAACAAGATCACTATATCATTTATAACCCCTAGAAAGGGAAAAGGGATTTATTTATGTCAATTATAGAATCAATAATATCATTTTTATATCTTTTTAACAAAACAAGAAACTAAATATGTTTGGTTATTCACATAAATAAGATATAATAATTTCTTGAGTGAAAGATAGATAAATTTTGAGATGAAATTTCTACAACATAATGACTATATAACATTGTTTTAGGAAACAATAAAAAGAGAGGGGACAAGGGTATCCCATACATAAATGAATCATTTTACATTAAAGGGACAGAATAAAATAGAAATATTATCATTGTGTGGATATTTTAATGACATACCACATTAAAAGCAAACTTGAAAGAAGAAAAGAAAATGCGATTTCTTTTATGAAAATTAGGCAGTCAAACAACATCACTTAAAAATTCTGAAAATCAATTGACGGGAGTGTAAAGGTTCAATAATATTTTTTAAATGAAATATAGAGTAATAAGGATACATAATAACATAAACCAACATAATAATATGGAAACTAGAAGAAATAACATAAAAGAGGTTAGTACTTAAAAGAGGAGGGTGAAAGGTTCTCTTACATTGAGGAGTAACTTCGGAAGCCTGAAGGTTCGGATCTTGGGTGATCGAGGGCACCTTGGGAAGCCTCCTTGGGAGTAAAAAAGACCATATCATAGTTGATGATGACTTTTGAACTAAAGGAATGAGGGAATGGCTTGGTATTTATTGAAAAGTGAGGGAATATTTTATTAATTTCAAGGGACAACTCATCGGTGGTATTTGAAAAACCATGGGCTTTACCATGGTATTTTAACATAGTATTGGAACTTGGGACACATCATAACTTATCTTACTATTAAAAATTCTACCATAATTATAAAATAATTATTACATCATTAATGATGTCATTAATCACACCAAAATGCTAAATAATATTTTTACTATTAACTGAAAAACAAAACATTTTATAAAAATATCATAAATTCAATCTAACCTAATATCAATGCTCTGAATTCAAAAATGAAATCCAATTTATGAAAATAATTTTATAAGTATTATTAATTAAATTTTAAAATAAAATCATTATTTATTAAAAAAACAACTCTAAAACTATAACTCATTTTGTAACACCATGTGAAAGTAATCAAGGTACCATGATATTATCTTATAACCATTAGAAAATAAAGTAACAATTTATTACTACATTTTATAAAAATAAATTATAATTTTAGATTATAAAATTAATTATAAAATTGTATATAAAATATTTATGACTTATAAAAATACCAAAACTCATACTATGATCATTTTTTCACTCTTACGATGTCTAAATTGTATTAATACATTCATGGGTGAAGTTTTTTTAGGAGGATTTCATATTCATTACGATTCATTAATATTCATAAGGGTATGCTACTATTCACCAAAAAATTATTTTGATCTTATTTAACCACATTTTTCAACCTAATTACAACCATGTATGGTGGATTTTTGAAAATCATTTCTCAAAAAAAGTAAATTAATAATAAAATATTTTTTATATATTGATCAAAATAACATTATTAATCAAATATTATTCATCATGAAAACAATATTCATCAAACCCAATTCATTAAATAAAGTACTATTAATAAAAAATGATACTTCTTAGAAAACATCTAAAAATTCAGCCTGGATTAATTTTGACATTTTCAAATCAAAAATGATGTTTATTTAACTATAATAATTATCTAAGTATGAGAAATTTATCTTTTAAATGTAAAAGTACTTATTTGTTAAAAATAATAGCGGATATAAAAGGAATACAAAAATTGCAAAGGGAAATTTTTGACACTTAAAATATAAAATTATTTTATCATTTACATTTAAAAGGGGAGTTTTAATCATAATATCTCATTAAAATAATCATTATTTAATATACGTTAATTTTTTATAATAATTATATCATTTTTGAAAACTATAATTTGGGTCCGAAGTAATTCGATGTGATTCTATTGTAAAACATAATAAAAAGTTATTAGGAGGAAAGAGATCCATAAAAAAATAAGTACATTTTTGGGGTTGTTATAGTTTTATCTCATGCGACCAATTGATTCATTGAGGGGATATTTAGTTTTGGTCCCCACCTATCACATTTTTAGTCTACTTAGTTCTCCATATGGATCAGAATGATATTTCATACAATACCCTAAGGAATATCAAGCTAAATATAATCATGGTTCTCAATATAATGATAAATAAAGAAAAAATAATATTCCTCCATTCAATAAAATAATGTGGATTTATAGGAGAAAATACCTTAATCAGCATAGATGTTGGGGGGTATCATCAATGTTATATGATGTACCACAATCAATGAAATACAGTGGCGAGGGTACTTTCAATGTACAACATTATATATAAATGATAACAACTAGGTTTAATAATTTTTATAGTTAGGAGACCAAGTAAATTGTAGGAAACCTCCTTTATATTGAGTTATAAAGAGTCTATAATTATTCCACCTGAAGAGTTTCCTTCCAGGTGTATAGTCTTAGTCCCACTCAACATGCATTAGAGTGATGCTTGATTCAATTATAGGTTAACCCTTTTTTGGGTGATTATGCCTAGGTACATATACTCCACATCCATATACACTTTATTTATCTCTATAAGAATGTATTTTTTGGGAAACTACACAAACATTTATTTCACCAAAACATAGGTAGTTTTTTAGCCAAAGAAAAAATTCACATTTACAGTGGTTTTGTAAACTATTGAATCAAAATAATAATGGGGAAGGGATCACAATATAGAATTGTAAATCCCTTTAAATTCATGAGGAATAAGATAAATATAATTCCATGTTAATATATTCACTAAAAAATGATGTTAGTGTTCAATATATCATGACTCCCAACGAATGAAAATTAATATTTAAAAAACCCACTTAAGGATTGGGTAGCAATTCAATAAAAGCATCTTGAAATGTGGTCTTAAAATTTATCTTTACATACCATGAATAAAATTATTTTCATGATATAACTTATTAAATAGTTATTATATACATTATATAAAGTAAATTAGGTGCATAATACAAAACATTTCTACAATAGATGAATTTGAGGCAAAAAATAATTACATCTTGTCTTGATCTACACACATGTTATTTGAAATAAAGTATTAAAAATATAGATATATTAATCACTTAATTAAAAAACTTAATCAGGTCTATTTTAATTTATTCTGTTCATATATAGTGTAAGAATCCAGATATTCTTTTCTGTTATGGATCTTGGTTTCGGGTTGTTTATGAGGAAAAAGGAATAAAATAAGATTTTATAAGTAAACGCCGTATACTTCGGAGTACACATCATGTTCTTATCATGCCACGTACAACCATGTTTTGACCATGAAATGGCCGATTACATCATTGTGTGGTGACCTGGAATACTGACTTAAGTCGGGGGCTGGTTAAGGCTACTACACAACATGTAGTTTTAAAGAACACACTGTATAGTTTTCTTTTTATTTGATATATCAGAAGGGGGTGGCGTCTCATGTCCAAAAACAATTTATTATCCCTATGTTTCGTACTGGAGCACTGCAAGACAACCAACTAACTCTGAACACCTCCCAATTTCATATCCGAGATCTGATTGAGACATTGGTAGGTGCGTTGGAATCCCACCGGTGAGTTCTCAAAACCCCTCAAGTCTTTCTTCTTGACTCATCATCGGTTGTGAGTTATTCAAGGTTGGGAGTTTTTCACATTTTTATTGATCTACACTGATCTAGGACGATTCAAGGGCTGACATTCAAGTATATCAATCGTACAACATTGAGGTATGTGGTTTGTGCCCTTTGTTGTTTATCTTTGGATTATATATGCTAAAAGTGTCACATGCCCACATTTTGGGTATTGTTTGACATGGAATTAAACCCGATATTTACCTATAATGGTTTGATTAATTGAGTGAGGATGCTTTTTTATGTGTAAGGTTAAATACCATGTTTAAAAGACACTCCATGGGTGTGTTTCCCTTTGTTGATTGGTTATGAACATTTGGTCTAGAATTCTTATTTGGCTTGTTGTGTTTTCCATGCCTTGATTTTCTAGGATGGAGTTACTAATTATATGAAATTCATGTGATATGAATTTAGAATGTTTATCCATGTAGTAGTTATAGATTAAATGACCTGGTTTATTATGATATGCATGATATTATTTTTTCAGTGGACCATGAGAGCCTTGGACCAGGAAGAATTATGGGACCTCCAGATTATTTTCACAATAGAACGTGAGAACATTAGACCAACAAGACTTAGGGGACTTCCATTTTATTTAAAAAGGATTCTGTGTACCTTGGTGTAGATATTTGACTATAGGGTATTGGACCATGAGATATTTCCTAGGTGTATTTTTTATTTTTCAGGATGATCTATTAGAACAAAGGACTTAGACCATGAGAGCATTCCAAGATGGTTGTTTGTGAATATTTGAATGATTGTGACGTGTTTTCCAAGTCAAAGCACAAAAGTGGATTTAGTCTTACAAGATTGTTGAGATGGTCTTCTGAGACATATATTTTGTTACTTTACATTGGGGATACAGAGCTTAGTCTAGATCCTAGGGTTTAATGTTACAACATATGAATAATAAATTTTCAATGAATCTAATTGAAAACTATAGAATTGATTAATTTTAAGAAATTCATAGTCTCTTGGATAATTATTTCTTATTGACTATTATATATATTCACTAATAGTTAGGAATAGATATTTTCATGGTTGCCTACTAGGATTCATCTAACATGCTATTTAGGCCATGCTTTTGGACCCAAACAGATTATATGATTGCAGGTATAGATAAGGGAAAGCATCCTTCTTCATGAGGTACTAGATTGATGTTTGAGTTAGAGAGAATGGGACTAAGCTCATGCTTTCAATATTGTTGGAGTTTATATGATTTTCCCTTGTATTATATTTTATTGTATTTCCATATTTGGGACTTGTTTTGGATACTTTCGTAGACACATGTTACATGCATCATTTATATATCTAGGCTTCATTTGTTTTATCACTATTAGTCTTCTACTGTTTAATTATGTTGTATGTCATCATTACTTCTGCTATTTTCTACTATTTGTTTTCCACTATGTACACTCCTCTAATTAGGGAATAGTTTCCCCAATATCACACCTTGTCCCCCACTACTAGTCGAAAGCATCTGGAATTTGGGGAAATGTGCTTGAGGTCATGTGACCAACTGAGTTCAGGGCACCTTTAGGCGGCACCTGGATCCAGGATGTTACAATGTGGTATCAAAGGGAGTTTACTTTTTTGGATTGTTTTTTTGTTTGGTGGAATTATAAAGGGATATAAAGGAAATGGAGTTTGGTAATTTGTTTTTCTTGGGACTAGCAACCTCGTGTATAGGGAAAAGGAAAATTATCTCAAATTGAATTGTAATTTTTGGATTTTCAACTATTACAGTTGATTCTATTTCACCAATGAGTGACACACATGTTTTGTGTTGTTAGTATTGATATCATTGTGGTAATATTTTGTTCCAACCCGATGAGATTAGGGTATTCTGTCTCATGCATCATATAGGAAATTGCTAGAGATCATGTGCCATGCACTCTTTTCATGCCAAGTTGGGTGCATTACAGATTGTATGATATTACGATAGATGTTTTTCTATATATGTATTTTTTGTGACACATTCCATGATATAAAAACCTTCCATTCTTATAGGTTATTGGTAAATGTAAATTTTTATTTGGGTGGATGCCAAAATTTGGTCCCTGAGTTGTTATGGGCCCTCTTGGATCAAAATTCAGTGGATCATGTTTGAACTTTATTTGAATTATGTTATGAAATGATATGAATAAGGATGCCAAAGTTTGATTCACAGGGAGTATGGGATCTCAAGGATCAGAACATTTCATTCCTTGGAAAAATTTCATGATTTTGTTGTTCCATAGAAGTTTCAGAGGCTTACTATCTAATAAAACTAGAAAACAGGGTGTGTGATGTTTTGAAAACACACCATGTGTCCTTCTATTATTTAAGAAATGACATTTATTAAGTACATTCCATGTACCTTATGTACATACTGTGTAGTTTTTTATCGTGTGACTGACTATGTGAGCAGAGACACGGGGTTGGTAAACTCTTGGTAGAACACGCCATGTACTAGGTGTACATGTTGTTTTTTAAACTATTGTATGTCCGGCCATGTGACTAATGACACGAGTGGATGGAATTTTTGTTGTACACACCGTGTTTAGAGTGTGCACATTGTGTAGTGTTACACCAGAAAAACCCTGAAGTTCTAGACATGTAGAATTACTATATAAGGATAGAATATTCATGTACATGTTGTGTCTTAAGATAAATATACCATCTGTATGGGGTGTTACACGAGCAGGATGGTAGGGGTACAAACCCATGTTAAGGATTAACGGAACACGCTATGTAGTGCTTTTACATGTCAAGTAACCCTCTTTCATAGAACATGAATTCATTCATTCGCCTATTCTGTTCCTGCACTTCTAAGTTACAGTTTTTTTTAAATCTCGTACTGAGGTGTGTACTTGAATTTACAGAGTCATGCCACCGAGACATCCTCTAATTGTACGACAGGGTGATGATCAAACACCAGAAATGGTAGATCAAGGACTACCGGCAGAACCCCCAACTGTGAAACTCTCTGAACCAACTATTATAATGGACGTAGGTGCTGGTGCATAGTTCCATGAAGTTCTTATGGGGATGAAACAAATTTTTTTAGGGATCACCACATCTTTCCCCAACAATGGAAGAGTTAACACGGGTGTCCAGCAGCAGCAGCCTTGCACTTTTTTAGGGGATAGTGGACCACATGCTATAGATTCAAGGTTGGAGGACATGCTTTCTATATTCAAGAATCTAGAGATACCTCTTGAGATGAGAGTGAAGCTTGCGGATTATATGATACATGATTTCTCCAAAGGATGGTGGAATGTTATCGCACATGTAGGATGCCATCGGGATATGACTTGGGGTGAGTTATAGAGGACCTTATATGAGTACGTCTAACCTAAGATGTTGAGGGATGACCAAGTCTAGGAGTTCATGTATTTGGAGACAGGCTCTATTTCAGTGACGAATTACTCTTCTCACTTTACAGAAATTTAAATATCACAACTGTTTAGGGGGGTGACGAGTTATCACTGGCTATGAGATTTGAGGATAGTCTTAGGTATGACACCCGATCAAAAGTAAATGTTTTCAGGATGAATTCAACGATTGCTATCATAAACCAGGAAATAATTACCAAGTGAAATATGAGGTATTTTGTAGTGGTGATCCAGGGTGGTTTAGTATTGAGGGCTAATCCTCCTTCAACTCATAGAAAGAAGCGTTTCCAGGATCCTTTGGGCGATTATTCTGGTAGCAATGATGTATCTTTATGTAGTTAGGTGAGATGCTACTAGTGTAGGAAAAGTCGGTGCACAATAAAATAGTTCATGAGAGACCTAGTTCAGTGCTGATCTTGTGGTAACATGGGTCATCTTCATAATTTCTTCGGGATGTTCTCACCAGCAGCTTGTGAGAGGGTATCTTTTATGACTCCATGATCTGGAGAATAACCACCAGTTCCTCATCAGTCACGGATCTAGGGTTCGTAATGCCATTCAAGCTGAGGTGGTGGTTGTGACCGTGGAAGCCAGAGGACCGCTTTCTAGCGACAATAGGGTGGATTAGCTTAGGGAATCTAGAAAGGGTCATAGGGTCATGGTACATGTCAGACAATTGCAATGGAGTATACCCAACAAGAGAAGGACCCCAAACCCTCTACTGTTAGAGGTAATATTCTAGTTGCCTCAATTTTATCTTCTTATCTTTTTAATATAGGGCCTTCCCATAGTTATATATTTACTATCATTATGGAGTGACTTGGGCTCTATATCTTTACTTATAATTATGTTATGATTCTAGAAACTATGTTGGGGATTAGGCAGCTAGTGTACGTCAGTGCAAGGAGTGCCCTGTTATAGTCGGTGGGTGTCAATTCTTATGGGACCTCTATGTCTTAGAAGTGTCAGGATTTGATTTCATTTTCGTAACAGACATGTTGGTCTCCTTTCAGGCCTTTTTTGACTACTATCCCCACAGGGTGAGTTTCACGTCACTAGTGGGAGAAAAATTTATATACTAGGGTGAATGGGACGTCCAGATGAGCAGAGAGGGACCCAAGCATCAAGGTTTGGTAGGAATTACAGCCCATATTACAAGTTTATATCAGGATGACCTCAGGACTTCCCAGATAGGATTTCATATAGTGGTGGATCATTTCAGATATGTTTTTCCAGATGAATTTTCGTGTTTACCTCTGGAGTGAGAGGTGGATTTCTATATTGAGCTTGTTCCAAGAGTGGAACTGATGTCCATTCCTCCATATAAGATGGCTTCACCAGAGTTACATGAGCTCAATAAGTAGTTCGAGGAGTTTCAGGAATAGGGTTTCATCTGACCTAGTATTTATCCTTAGGGTTCTTCTGTCCTTTTTGTGAGGAAGGCGGATGGTACCCTCAGACATTATGTGGATTATTGGAAGCTGAACCAGTTTAAGGTCAAGAATTGATATCCCTTTCCAAGTATTGATGATCTATTTGATTATCATTGAGGTTCATGGGTGTTCTCGATGATTGACATGAGATCTGATTATCATTAGTTTCATGTTAGACCATCAGATATACCTCTTACAACATTTCAGAGTAGGTATGGTTTATACAAGTAATTGGTTATGCCATTCAGTATCACGAATGTGCCAGAAGTTTTCATGGAATTGATGATCCATGTGTTCCATCTTTACTTGGATTATTTTGTGGTAGTCTTCTTAGATGATATCTTGGTGTACTCTCACCCTCGACATGACCATTTCATCCATCTTGAGATCATATTGTGTACATTGAGAGAGAATCAGTTATACACTAAGCTCTCAAATTGCCACTTTTGGATGGACCATATTCATTTCATGGGTCATTTCATATCATAGATAAATTATCAGTAGACCTAGAAAGGGATCTAGTTTTTTTTCATTGGAGTAGACGAGGAATACCTTTTAGGTATAGAGTTTTTTGGGGCTGGATGGTTTCTTTATACGCTTTATTCAATACTTTTCATGCTTAGAAGCACCACTAATGGGCCTGACTAAAAAGGGTGTGAAGTACTTCTGGACATATTCTAGTGATTTAGATTTTTAGAAGCAGAAGTGGAAATTGAATTCAGCATTGATATTTATTTTTCTAGAATTGGGTAAGAGTTACTCCATTTACTGCGATGCATCAGGTATCAGGCTGGGGGTGGTGCTTATGTAGGGGGAAGGAGTCATTGCATATGAGTCTTAGTAGTTTAATCCACATAAGAGGAACTGCCCTAGGAATGATCTCAAGTTAGAAGCAGTTGTGAATGCTTTGTACTATTGGAGACATTATATTTTGGGAGATAATTTTGTGGTGTTGATGGACCACAAAAGACTCTAGTACATCGTTACATAGCATGATCTAAATTTGAGACAGTGATGGTGGGTTGAGTGTCATCAGTATTTTGACTTGGATCTCGCCTTTACGCCTAAGAAAGGTAATACATTGGCTGATGTGTTGAGTAGGAGGACTCAGAAATGTGCAGTTAATGAGGATAGTAGTGAGTGGAAGCTTATGGATATCGTCATTGAGATGCATTTGGAGGTGCACGATAGTCAGGGAAAGAAACTATTTTGTTCTTTAGCTGTGACTTTTTCCCTCCTAGATAGAGTGAGGATGGGACAACTATCAAATTTTGAAGGCCTAGTCCTACACGAGAGTGTAGTAGGTAAGGATCCACCTCCTGGTTAGACAGTAGGAGATGATGAGATCTTGTATATCCATGGATGTGTTTGGGTTCTAGTGTACTTGTGTGGGGAGTTGATTTTGGAGTTTCATGATTCTTCTTGGGTAGTGCATCCCAGAGTTACCAAAATGTACCATGACTTGCGCAATTAGTACTAGTGGTCAGATATAAAGAGAGGGTGGCAGGTTTTGTTACAAGAGGTTCCACCTGTCAGTAGGTGAAGGAAGAGCATCAATGAACAGTAGGGATATTACAGTAGTTACCCATTCCCAAGTGGAAGTGGAATGTTGTCACGTTGGATTTTGTGATGGGTTTACCAAGGTCACCTCAAGGAAATGATTCTTTATGGGATGTTGTTGATAGACTCATGAAGGTTTCACATTTCCTTCCGATCAAGGAAACCTTCAGTGTTGATGAGTTTGGAAAGTTGTACATATAAGAGATAGTATGATTTTTTGGGGTTTTGTACTATATCATTTCAGATAGGGATTCCTGGTTTACTTCTTGTGTCTGGAATTGACTACATAGGGATTTGGATACATAAGTACTTCTTTGTACAACTTACCATCCCCAGACATATGGCCTGTCCGAGTGCACGATTCATGTTTTGGAGGACATGCTTCAAGCATGCATCATGGATTTCAGGGGATATTGGGAGAGACACATACCCCTGGTGGAGTTGGCATAAAATAACAGTTTTCAAGAAAACATTCATATAGAACATTATGAGGCATTGTACGGTAGGCCATGCCGATCACCACTACGTTGGAAGGTGGTAGAAGAGGCTTCTATACTGGGACCTCATCTTGTCCTAGAGACCACTGAGTTAGTGGAGTTGATATGTAATAGGATGGCTACTGCAAAATCTCACCAGAAATCTTATGTTGATCGATTGAGATGACCTCTGAAGTTTAAGGAGGAAGATAATGTTTTCTTTTGTGTCACACCTAGGATTGGACAGAAAAGTATTATGAGATAGTGTAAGACTTCACTAACATACGTCAGGTCATTTGAGGTTTTGGAGAGAGTCAGTCCGGTTGAAAATTTGTTTCTATTACCTTAGAGGTACTAGGATATGAATGATGCCTTTCATGTTTCTCAACTACGTCGTTATTTTTCAGACTCGTCTTATAATAACCCTGATCTTTTATTACACGATTAAACATAATTTATTACACAAACTTCACTTGATACAATATAGAAGATCGATAGGTATAGTGTCTTTGGGTCTTAGGATCATTACATAAAAACTTAAAACATGAAATACAACATTTTTATTGAAAACTTCATTTACATGACCACTACATTCTCTCGTATTTAGTATTGCATTAGATAACCTGAGGACATTCATGAGAAAAGGGTGAGCTATAAAGCCCAGCAAGGGAATAATCATGGAATAACATGAGGAATGCAATACATGTTAGACAATAGGCATATCAATATATCATAAGAGAATCATAAACCTAAAGGCATGATAAAGCATGATAATCATAACATGGAAATGTGGAAACAACACTTAACATGGAATTAGCATGAGCCAAGGCTCATTGCACATGGAGCATGAGTAAATCCTCATTGCACATGAAGCACAAGTAAAAACTCATTGAAATTGAATTCACATGAGTAAACTTCCATTTTACATGACCTATCATGATACTATTCTTAACCCAATTCATTGGAGCACTATAAGGGCACACCATTCTTAAACATTTCATTTCATGCATAAGTGTGCCACACAGATCATATAACATGGATTCATAAAGGATAATCATTTATTCCATGATAAAGGAATGTGGAATTAAAACATGAAACTTTTTAATCAATAAGTAAATGTGCATAATGTTGAATACCCTTGATAGGGAAATGGGCATGGTATTGACAACATAATGACATTGACTTGGAAAATCGGTGCAATTTTGGCAGCGTAACGTCGTGACGTAAGAATTAATAAAAATGGTTGATGAGAGAGAAATAGGTGTCTCATAATATGTAAATTAAATGTATATTAAGGTGGTTATATATATACATGTCCCAACAATTGTAATGTAATTTAGAGTCATGATACAAAATAATTGCTTGGATGTAAAAGAGGAGAGAAAAATTGTTTTTGGAATTTCGGCATAGTAACAGGTGTACATGAGAGGAATTTAGTGAGAGAGAAAGGGGTTTCCCATAGTTCAAACACAAATAGGGTAGTATGGGGGAGGTGCGAAACCATACACCAACATTTATAATTGAAATTAAAAGGCATAACATTTTATAGAAAATTTGACAAAAATGATGAAGGAAGAAAAAAACCCTTACTTGGAAGTGTGCTTCCAAAGGCTTGAGAGAGGCTTGATAGAGGATAATTGGGAGCTTGGAGCACCTTGGGAGGATTACAGAGAGTGTAAGGCATAGGTTGGATGAACTCCAAAGGATTTTAGTGACGAGAAAGTGGGATCTTGGGTGGGTTTATATAGGGAAGGTGAGGGAATTCTTTATTATTTTGGTTTGGGACACCTCACATTAAACTAATCCAAACCACAAATAATCCCATGGCTTTTGCCCATGGTTTTTGGAAAAGGTAAGTGGAAAACAATATTTTATAATACCAAAGTACGAATTTCTTATATTAATGGGGTTACTTATGTGGAGGTGAGTCACACTCCCAATGAAAACAATTTAAAAAGAAAATATGTTTAATAAGCCTTGAAGGGTCCATTAATGCTTTGTAAAATAAGTCAAACAAACCCAAAATCACATTATTTTAATTTTAAAACATATATTGGCCGAACATAAGGCTTATAGTATTTTATTACATTACTCTTAGGTCATTATGATGTCATAAAACACATAATATATTTAATCAATATTTAATTTTTACCCAAAAATTTGACCCTCTCAGAAAATTATAAAAAATTCACAGTTTGATAATTTCGACATCCTGATTCTAGAAATAATATTCATTTTATTTAAATAATTTTCTAAATATTTTAATTTTCACTTTTAAAATAAAAACAGACATTTATAAAAACATCACTGGTTTTGACAAAAAATTGCTTTCAAACCATAATAAAAATTATAATTGCATTCATAAAATTATATGATCATTTATATTTAATAAAAATTAATTTAATATCAATAATACTAATTTATTAAAATATTATTTAATTCAAAAATCCATTAATTCATCAAAATATATTTCTTAGCTGAACATTAACTAAAAATACTATTTGTTCTTTAAAAACTATTTACAAGGTAACAATTATAAAATGAAAGTATATTCATTATTATAAAAAAAATAATGTACATAAACATATTGCCAAGGTCTTGTTACATAAACCCTTATAACACCTGCATAAGATTAAAGATTAAGGTGTGCGATGGTGACCGAATCTTGGGGTGGCTCGGATAACATTGATTGGGTGGTAATCTCTATCAACTTCAACTTCTCTCATAGGTGGTCCCACTCAAGCTTAACCTTTTGATGCTCAGCTTAGGATTGGTCAAGAGCAACGCCCAATGTCGCCACTCTATTGTGAGCTCTGAAAAATGGGCTTCGTATGGGGCACATCTACTGGATTAGGCCATCGCTTCCTTTGTCTGAGTAAAATGGATTTGTTAAAGACCTATATTTATACTAATCATGTGATCACTAGTCAATGTCCATATTAGAAACGATCACAATTCATAACATAAAACCAAATAAGTTGACATTTTATATAAACATTTTACATAAAGAGACATCTAATTAGATCAAGAGGGATTTCCATTAATGAACGTTTGGGTCGTTACAATCTTCCCCCCTTAAACAAATTTTTCCCTTGAAATTTTGTTTTCCGATACTAAAGAGGATGTGGGTAATTTTGCTTCATCATTTCCTTTGATTCCCATGTCGCTTCTTCAAACTTGTGGTTTCACCAAAACACCTTGATGAGGGGAATTATCTTATTTCATAGAACTTTTTCTCTACGATCTAGGATCCTCACTAGTTTCTCCTCATAAGAAAGATCATCCTCTAACTGTACCACCTATGAAGAGAGTACATGTGAAGTGTACGGTATGTACTTCCTTAAGAGGGATACATGAAAGACATCATGTAATTTGGCTATAGTAGGTGGACGTGCTAGTCGATAGGCCACAGCCCCTACACGATCATGATTCTTGAAGGGGACGATGTACCTTGGACATAACTTCCCTTTCTTTCCAAACCTCATGACCTTCTTCCACAGAGATATTCATAGAAATACCATGTCTCCAATATTAAACTCAAGGTCTCGTCGACGGTTATCTACATAACTCTTCTATCAACTCTGGGCTACCTTAATATGCTGCTGAATTCTTTTCAACTTCTCCACCATTTCTTTGACCATTTATGGTCCAACCATCCTACGCTCACCGACCCCATACCAACACGCCGGTGTTCTGCACCTTTTCTAAGGAATGTCTCCATATGGTGCCATTTGGATGCTCTAGTGGAACCTATTATTATAATAGAACTCAACCAGAATAACATGTTGATCCCATCCTCCTTTAAAGTCCATTGAGCATGCTCTCAACATGCCCTCATGTGTTTGGATAGTTCGATAGGATTGGACATCAGTTTGAGGATGATAAGCCATACTGATGTTCAGTTCAGTTTTCAGAACATGTTGAAGAAGCTTCAAAAACATAGAGGTGTATCTTGTATCTCGAACGGACAGAATAGATAGTGGTACTCCATGAATCCTTAACACTTCCTTGATATATATCTGTTCCAGTTGATCCAATGAGAAATCCTCCCAAATAGCAATGAAGTGTGCAACCTTTGTAAGATGACCCACAAAAACCCACACTATACGGTTGCCTTTGGATGTCTTCGGAAGTCCTATGACAAAGTCCATGTTTATGTTCTCCCATTTCCATTATGGTATGGGAAATGGTTGCATCAACCCCTTAGACTTTTTCCTCTCTTCATTCACTTGATGACACACCAGGCACTTTGATGTATATTCAACGATCTCCTTCTTCATATTATCCCACCAATAATGCTCTCGGAGATCTCGATACATTTTTGTGTTTCTTGGGGGAATAGAGAATTTTGAACTCTGTGCATCATCAAAAAGTTCCACCTTCAGCTCTGGACTTGATGGAACACATAGTATTTTCCAAAATCTCACAATTCCTTCTTCATTAACATTAAACTTTGAGGATTTCCCTTTTTCGATAGCTTCCACTTTTTCCGGAATTCCCATGTCATCTTTTTGAGCATCCTTTAACCACTCCAAAAGTGTTGGTTGGGAAATAATTTGTGAAAGGATTGACGATGTTCAATTCTTTATGATTCTCATGTTCATATTCCTAAAATATAATAATATTGGATCCTTTTTAATTCTCATCAATGATAAAATCTTTGGTTCCTTTCAACTAAGGGAATATACCACTTTGTTCGGTTTCCTAGGGTGGGAATGGATTGAGAAGTCATAGACTTTGATAAGCTCTAAACATCTTTATTGGTGCATGTTCTACACTTTTTGTGTGAATATATACTTGAGGCTTTTGTGGTCCATATATATTTCACACTTCTCCCCAAAGAGATAGTGCTGCCAAATTTTCAAAGCAAAGATAACTGCAGCCAACTCGAGGTCATGTGTTGGATATTTCTGTTCCTGAACTTTCAATTGCATTGAATAATAGGAAACGACTTTGTCATTTTGCATCAACACACATCCCATGACCTTATTCAAAGCATCACTAAATACCAAAACAAGTTCTCCACTTGTGGGGAAAGTGAGCACGATCAGAGTGATACGCCTCCTTTTTAACTCCTTGAAACTTTATTCTCTTTCATTTCTCTAGGAAAACTTTACTCATTTCTGAGTTATCATGGTAATTGGGTTGGAAAATCATGAGAAATTTCTCTCAAATCATCGATAATATCCAGCTAACCCGAAGGAGTTACGTATATTCGTTACTGATGTTGGCCTCAACCATCACTCAATTTCATCTGTTTTAGATGGATCCACAGATATCCCATTGGTTGTGATGATATGGCCCAAGAATGAGACCTCCTTCAACCAGAACTCACACTTGTTGTACTTTGCATAGAGCTTCTCCTTCCACAAGGTATCTAGTACAATTCTCAGATGGTCTTCATGATCATCCTTGGTTTTGGAGTATATCAGAATATCATATATAAAGACTACCACAAATTTGTCTAGGTAATCACTAAAGAATCTATTCATCAAGTCCATGAATATTTTTGGAGAATTAGTGAGACTGAAAGGAATTACTATGAATTCATTGTGCCCGTATCTTGTACGAAAATCAGTCTTGGGGATATCTTCATTCTTCACCCTTGATAATATCCCAACTGCAAATCCACCTAGGAGAAGTATTGTGCCCCACACAGCTGATCGAACAAGTCATAAATTTATGGGAGAGGATACTTGTTCTTTATCTTGATTTTGTTGAGCTCATGATAATCAATTCCAAGGCACATTGACCCATCCTTCTTCTTGATGAAGAGGACTAGTGCACCCCATGGTGAAGAACTTGGGCGTATAAACCCTATATCCATAGTCTTATGTAGTTTTGTTTTTAAGATCCTCAATCTCCACAAAACCCATTCTATATGGAGTCTTCAATATTGGTAATTCTACAAGTATAAGTTCAATTGACAATTCAACATCTCTTCTAGGAGAAAGACCAGGAAATTCCTCAGGAAACACTTCAGCGAATTCCCTCAAAATAGGCATGTCCCCTAGGATGGTTGCCTTCTTAGACTCAATCATCTGAGCCAGATATGAATTCTCATAGGGCAGTAATATCCATGCTTTAGATGATGGATCTAAAGAATATTCATCATCCTCCTTGTACTTATAAAGAATCAAGGGTCGATTTGCCACATGAAGAGTGATTTCTCTCTCACCGAAATTTATGTTGGCCCTATATAAGGAAATCCAATCCATGCCGAGATTTGCATCAAATTCCACTATAAGGAGTATTAAGAGGTCATCTAGGAAGATTAATCCACTGATTCTGATAGGGGAGGAGTTATAATCATGGGATAAAATGATTTCCCCATTTCCCGTACTCACTGACGTCTTCAATTCCATGATTTTTGGTGATGGTGAGATTGTTCTACTGAACTTTCGAGATATAAAAGAACGTGTAGAACCTAAATCAAAAAGTAAGTTCACTATTCTTGAATGAATAACTAACATACCTATCACTAATTCATTTTCGGTGTTCACTGTGGCTGTAGTGAGGGAAAACCTTCACCCTTTCTTCCTTGGAGGTTGTTGGTTGCCTCAGAAAACACTTGGCTTAGGGCACTGATTTGCAAGATGCCATACTTCTTTGAATTTGTAGCAATGAACAATGCATTGAGGTTCGAATGGAGCGTTCCTCTCCTCTTTTGCAGTTGTAGGTTTTTCTTGCTGATAATTAACAGCCAGGTGCCCTTCTCTTCCAAACCTAAAGCATTTCCTCGTCCCCTTCAGGAAATTTCCAAGGTGCTTCTTTCCGCACCTTCAACAAGTGTGGTGTTGGATCTTCTTAACACCACTAGATTTATCCATTGGAACACCAGCAAAGAAGTCCACCTTACACTTCTTATCCCCATGATACCCCTGAGATTTAACGATCATTATTTCGACCATGAGGGCACAATGAAAAATTTCCTCATAGCTGTCGAAGTCAGGGATTGCCAGTGCTTTCCACAGGCTAGGTTTCATCCCACCAAAGAAGTGTTCATCCTTGCATTCATGGGTAATGACAAAGCCGGAAGCATATCAAGCATGCCTTGTGATGTTTTCCACATACGCACTAACAGATTCGTCATTTTTGTTTCATGAGGGAAAGGAATTCCCTTTCCATCTTAAGCCGGAGGGTGTGCAGAAAATATTTATTCAAAAACATCTTCAGGAAATCCTTCCATTCCAATGACTCAATCGCCTCCTCAAGCTTTGTATTTTTGATCAACATCCACCATTTATCAGCTTCACTCTCCATACAATAAGCTTCCAAGATAACCTTCTATTTTTCAAAACATTGAAGGATGGAGAAGATCTTTTCAATGGAGTTGATCCATTATTCATCCATTGAGGGATCAACTTATCCATTAAAATTAAGAGGTCGTTGTCTCATAATTCTCTCGATAGCGACTTGTTCTTTCTTGGGGGGGGGGGGGGGGTTGAACATTCCTCTTGACCCATGTGTCTATTCAAAGTTTGAGTTAGCTGAGAGAGAAGCATGACAAAGTTCGCAATTCCCACTACCATTAGATTGGGCATCTCATTAGTACTGTCATCACATTTATCTTCACATTGTTTATTAGCCCAAGTCCTCCTATTACCGGCCATTGGATGGAATAAAATGAATTTTCGGGGGTAACACATAAAGGTAAATATAAGGAAAAAACTAATGACTTATAAATAAATTTTATTTCCTTTACATATGAATCTATTGACTCTAGTCTATTTTATCCATGATCTACTTTCTAACTTATATTCTTCAGGAATTTTTTGGTCCATTAATAATGGTTTATACTAAGCTTGTGAATTTACCAAATCATATCCCCCAGGAGTTTTGTAACCAAGAGTGCAGGAAGACCTATTTTCATGCACCAGTTCCCATTCGAGTCTAGCTCAAAGCGGTGTTTTCAGGTTTTAGCCCTAGTATATATATATACCAGAGCTGCCTCTACCTACTTGTATCCAGACAGGGACGTATTTGTTTGATAAACCAACTATTATATACTCACCAAAACTTAGGGATGTTTTTATTATACATAGTCTTGTCTCTAAGGATTCACTAGGGTTTTCTAATCCTAATCCCAAAAACAACTAAACCTATCCTCTGATACCAACTATGACAACCCTGATCTTTTATTACACAATTAAAAATAATTTATTAAATTAACTTCACATGATAAAATATAGAAGATAAAGAGGTGCAGTGTCTTTGTGTCTTAGGATCATTACATAACAACTTAAAACATGAAATACATCATCTTTACTGAAAAATTTCTTTACATCACCACTACATTCCCTTGTACGTAGAATTACATGGGATAACCTGAGGACATGCATAAGAAAAATGTGATCTATAAAGCCCAGTAAGGGAATAATCATGGAATAACATGAGGAATAAATTACATTTTAGACAATAGGCATAATAATAGAGAACAAGAGAAGAATAAACAAAAATGCATGATAAATCCGGATGATCATAACATGGAAATGTGGCAACAACACATAACATGGAATTAACATGAGTCACGACTCATTGCACATAGAGCATGAGTAAATCCTCATTGCACATGAATCATGAGTAAAAAGTCATTGAACTTGAATTAGAATGATTAAATACCCATTTCACATGATGTATCATGATATTATTCTTAACCCAATGCATTTGACCGCTATGAGGGCTCACCCTTCTTAAAAATTTCATTTCATGCATAGGTGTTCCACATGGATCTAATAACATGGATTCATAAAACATAATCATTTATTCCACGATAAAGGAATGTGGAATTCAAACATGAAATTTATAATCAATAAGTAAATGTTAATAAAGTTAAATACCCTTGATACAGAAATAGGCATGGTATTCACTACATCATGACATTGGCTTGGAAAATCGGTGCAATTTCAGCAGTGTAACGTCGTGATGTAATAATTCATAAAAATGGTTAATGGGAGAGAATGGGATGTCTCATAATATGTACATGAAATGGAAATTAGGGGGGTAATATAGATACATGTCCCAACAATTTTAAGGGAGTTTAGATTCATGATACAAAATAATTGCTTAAATGTAAAAGAGGAGAGAGAAATTCCTTTCGGAATTTCGGCATAGTAACTGGTGTACATGGGAGGAATTTAGTGAGAGAGAAAGGGGTATCCAATCATTCAAACATATATAGGGCAGTATATGGTAGGTTCGAAACCATACCCCAACATTTATAATTGAAATTAAAAGGCATAACAATTTAAATAAAATTGGACAAAAATGAGAAAGGAAGAAAAAACCCTTACATGGAAGTTTGCTTCCAAAGGCTTGAGAGAGGCTTGGGAGAGGATTATTGGGAGCTTGGGGCACCTTGGTAGGATTCTAGAGAGATTAGGTCCGAGGGTGGATGAACTCCAAAGGATTTGATTGAGGAGAAAGTGGGAGCTTGGGTGGGTTTATATAGGAAAGTTGAGGGTATTCTTTATTATTTAGGTTTGGGACACCTCACATTAAAATAATCCAAACCACAAACCATCCCATGGTTTTTCCCATGGTTTTTTTAAAAGGGAAGTGTAAAACAATATTTTATAAGGCAAAGTCAGAACATCTTAAAATAATGGTGTTTCTTATGTGGAGGTGAGTCACACACCTAAGGAAAACAATTCAAAAATACAATAAGTTTAATAAGCCTTGAAGGGTCCATTAATGCTTTGTAAAATAAGTCAAAAAAACACTAAATCACATTATTTTAATATTAAAACATATATTGGCCGAAAAAAGGCTTATAGTCTTTTATTGAATCACTATTGGGTCATTATGATGTCATAAAACACATAATATATTTTAACGGTATTTAATTTTTACCCAAAAATTTGACGGTCTTAGAAAATTATGAAAAACTCACCATTGGATAATTTCAACGTTCTGATTCTCGAAATAATATTAATTTTTTCTAAATAATTTTCTAAATTTGTTAAATTTCACTTTTAAAATAAAAACCGACATTTATCGAAAATTCATCTGTTTTGACAAAAATGACTTTCAAACCATATTAAAAATTACAATTGCACTCATAAAATTATACGATCATTTATATTTTAAAAAAATTAATATAATAATAATAATATTTTATTAAAATATAATTTAATTAAAAAATCCATTTATTCATCAAAATAGATTTCTTAGTTGAACATTAACTAAAAATACTATTTGTGCTTTAAAAACTATTTACAAGGTAACAATAATAATATGAATGTATATTCATTATTAAATAAAAAAATAATGTACATAATCATAGTGCTAAGGTCTTGAATCATAACCCCTTATAACACCCGCATAAGACCGAAGAGTAAGGTGTACGATGCTAACAGACTCTTGGGGTGGCTTAGATAACATTGCTCAGGTGTTAATCTCAATCAACTTCCACTTCTCTCATAGACAGTCCTGCTCGAGCTTAACCTGTTTAAGCTCGGCTTGGGCTTGTTCAAGATCCAAGACCAATGATGCCACCACTTTTCCGATCTCTGACAAATGGGATTCGTATGGGGAAAGTCTACTAGACGAGGTAATCACTTCCTTTTTCTGAGTAAATTGGTTTTGTTAAAGACCTTTATTTATACTAATCAGGTAATCACTATTCATCGACCATATTAGAAATGATCACAATGCATAACATAAAACCAAATAATTTGACATTTTATATAAACATTTTACATAAAGAGACATTTAATTAGATCAAGAGGGATTTCCATTAATGAATGTTTAGGTCCTTACACATCTCATACCTTTCAACACGAGGTGGTTGAGTTAGAGGTTGTTCATCCTTTGAGGAGCACCCTATTCAGATTGTGGATCATAGTATGATAGTTCTACATGGATGGTCTATTCCTATAGTATGAGTGTTATGAATGAATGAGTGAGTGCGTGTTGAGACTTGGGAGAGAGAGGCTGATGTGCGATCGTAGTAGCTGGAGTTGTTCACTGATTCTTCTTCACTACCCTTGGAAGGGAAATTTTGGGATGAATTTATTTAAGAGGGAATTTTGTAAGAACCCATATCTACTTTTTAGGTATGGATCTTCATTTTAGGTTGTTTTTTAGGAAAAATGAAGAAAATATTAACTTCTAAGTACAAACTTTTTACTTATGAGTACACTCTATGTACCTATCTTTCTACATACATCCATGTTTTAACCATGTAATAACCGAGTACATCGTTGTGTGGTGACTTAGTAGACCCGTTTAAGTCGGTGGTTAGTTAAAGATACTACAGGACATGAAGTTTTAGATAAAACATCATGTATGTATTTTTTTTGATATATTAGAAGGGGGTCAGATCTCATATCTAGAAACACATTTTTCTCCCTGTGTTTCATACAGGAGAACTATAGATCAACTGGAAAACTCTGAACCTCTCCCAATTCTTTGTCTGAGCCTTGATTGAGACACCGTCAGGTGCATAAGAATCCCAACAGTGATTTAAAAAAATCCATAGATTCTTTAATCCTGATTCATCATCTCTTATGAGTTATTAAAGGTAGGTCATTTTTCATCTTTTTGTAGATCAATTCCGATCTAGGATGATTGAAGGGTTTAAATTCAGTTATATCAATCATACGACATCGAGGTATGTGATTTGTGTCTTTATTTGTTTATCTTTGGATTATATATGATAAAAGTTCTGTATGCCCACATTTTGGGAATTACTTGACATGGAATAGACCATGTATTTACGTACTATAGATTGATTAATTGAGTTAGGATTTTTTCTTACGCGTAAGGTTAAATACTTTGTTTATGGGACACCCCATGGGTGTGTTTTACTTGATTGATTTGTTATGTCCATTTGGTCTAGAATTCCTGTTAGGCTTGTTGTGTTTTCCATGACTAGTTTTTCTAGGATATTGTTATTAATTATATGAAATTCATATGGAATGCATTGAAAATGTTTATCAATGTGGTATTTATAGATTACTTTGGATACTTTGTTATGATATTAATGCAATTATTTTTATAATGAACCATGAGAGACACAAACCAAGAAGACTGAGGGGACTTCTATTTTATTTATACTGGACAGTGAGAGCCTTGGTGGAGATATTTGACCTGTGGGGATTAGACCATGTGATCTTTCCCAAGTGGCCATTTATATTTTTCATGATTATATGTTGGACCAAAGGGGTTAAACCATGAGATAATTACCAGAGGGGGTTTATTCAATGAATTTATGACATGTTGGACCAAAGGGGTTAGACTGTGAGAGATTTCCTAGAGTGTTGTTTGTGAATAATTGAATGATTTTGATGCGTCGGCGAAGACAAAGGATAATCTTGTATTCGGTCTTACTTGATTCTATAGTCGGTCTTCTGAGACATATGTTTAGTTACTTTTTAAAGTGGATATAGAGCTTACACTTGATCCCAGGGTTGTATGATCGAAATAATTAATAATAAATGTTAAACAAATGAGATTTAAAACCATACGATTGTTTATTTTTTATAACTTCCTTGTGTATTGTTTCATTCATTAATATTTCTTTATATATATATATATATTCACTAATAGTTAGGCGCATATATTTTGGTGGTTTCCTTCTGGGATTCGTCTCACACACTATTTGGGTCTTGCTTTTGGGCCAAAATAGATTATATGATTCTAGTTATAGATAAAGGAAAGAACACTTTCTCATTAGGTACATGATTTCTATTGGAGTTACAGAGCAAGGGACCAAGCTCAGGCTTGAGATGTTGTTGGAGTTTACTTTCATTTCTCTTGTATTGTATTATATTCTATTTCCAACTTTGGGGCCTATTTTGGCTAATTTCCCAGACACATGTTACATGAATTATTTATATATCTATGCTCTAGTTTTTTTATTACTATTAGTATTTCTTTGTTTACTTATATTGTATGGTATCACTACTTCTAATGTTGTTTACTATTTTTTTGCTGTGTATACTCTTCCAATGAGGGAATAATTTCCCCAATATCACACCTTGGAACTCACTGCTATTTGGAATACTTTAGTGTTGGGGAAATATGTTTGAGGTCATATGACCAACCGGGTTTGGGGCACATTTGGGGAGCACCATGATCTTGGACGTTACATATAGTTATTCTCTATATGAATTCTAGTCATTTATTGACCTATTTTACCATATATTGTGTTTATCGTTCGATAGTTTGTATTAGTTTTTTAACAATGCTGTTCATAATTTTTATTTTTAAAAATAAATCAATAAAAGTAATTGAAGTTAATTTTATGGATAAATTTTAATAATTTATGATTTTTTAAATTCATTTCATGAGGTTTTAAGTCTTTATAATTGAATATTAAATCGACAACAAGAATGTTTCAATGATTCTTGATGACCAGAGTGTGTTTTATTAATTAATGAATTAAATATTCATTTTACATATCCAAAAAATTATAAATTTTTTTACACATTTATATAAAATTACACCATAAATTATGTTTCTATAGAAATTCATGATAAAAATCATCACATTATTCAAGAAGGTAGTTGAGTTGACCCAAATATGAACATACATTGATTTAATAAAAAACAATGTAGTGGTTTAGTTGTAATATAATTATACATGAAACATGATGATATTATTTAGTGATTATCAATTTGATATATTAAAATTTTAAGTAATTATAAGAGGAATTTATGGACATTTAAATATTACAGAATATGAATAAAAATATTTTCCTTTTATAATGCTTGTTTAGTATAGTTAATTTTATAAATATTGTGTTTTCTTTATGTCATTAATATGTTATTAAGAATTTATTAACAAAAAATTAGTAGTTTAAAAAGAATTAAATTTATTCATTAAACACATTCTTATTTCAATCCATGAATGTTGGAAATGAAAAATAAAAATGAATGCACTGTACCACAGAGGTGGTAGTCCGCATGCATGCATAAATGATAATTTTGTTTTCCATAGAACAAAATAAAATGGTAAAATGGTTTATAATATCAAAAAATAATATATATATATATATATATATATATATATTAATTAATAAGTTCCCCTTTAAGACATTCCATTTTAGGTGGTGGAGGTAAACTAAACATGTTTCTTCATAGACGTGGTCGTATGCACATATGCATGAAACATGTGTTCATTTTTCAAAAGGAAATCGAAAAATGTGGTTAATGATTATTCCATTAACATAATAAAATTTAGTATATTATAAATATTTATATTAAAATATATTTATGTGAATATAATAATTTTATAGTTATGAATTAAAGGAAATAAGTAAAAATGGATTAATCCCATTGAGAACATTGAGATTTTCATGGAAGATCCCCTGAAAAAAGAGATATTAGGAAACAAAATTCAGACTAGAAGATAATGAAAGTAAGATAGGATTCAATGTTAAGTAAAAATGGTAGGTTTTTAGGTTAGATATTATTTTTAGAAGTTTTATTAAAGTGGTGGTGATAAGACCCTTTTATAAGTGAAAAAGGATAACATTTTGGTAAATACACATAAAATTTAAAAAATAGTAAATCACTCACAAGGAAATTGGGTAAAAAATTATAAAATAATAACGTGAGAAATTCATATGGTTGTTAAGTCCTCTACCATTAAATTTAAAACATTTTTATACATTTTTATCTATTTAAAATTAAATTTTCAGGTTTTACTATTTTAACTTCTACTACAGTAATTTGTTTTTACCTAAGTAATTTATCCCTTATGTATAAATTAAATTTTACTTATTCAATAATTTTTACCTACTATTTTTAAATTTGAAATAAAATTAATAAGATAAAATTTCAAAAAGTTGTATATATTAATTATAAAATATTAAATGTATAAATCATGAAAATCGTTTTAGTGAAAAATGTGACTTATGTTTTAAAATATCTAATATATGTTTATAATTTAAAAATAATAATTTATAAAGTATAATTTTTCGTATAATGTATATAATTTTTCAATAAAAAGATATTTTGAGTCTTAATTTATTCTTACATCCTTTCAATTCCATAAAATAGATGGTTTTGACATTAATGATATTTTCATTATTCACCTCAAAACAAATATTTTCAAAAAAATAAAATAAAAATCATATTAATATAATAGAATTATGAATGATTAAAAAATGAAGTGTATTTTGATAAAATAATATTCTGAAATTTATAATATAATATTTTAAATATACTCTGGAATAAAGTATCTTAAGAGTGAACATTTTGTGGTAGTTTATAGTATGGTTTTTACCAAACTATAATAGGGTCTCATGTACCATCGATTCATATAACAAATCCATGTTTGATAAGGGTTCCATTTAAAATGGATATGACCATCATCCTAATGAAGGGGGAAGAAAATTTTGAGCAGTTAAAACTACATAATGAATTTGATGAAATCTATCTTCCCATAAATTAATATTTTTTATACTGGGTACACCTGCCTTTAAAAGATGGTTCAGATTCCATATAGGGTATTGGGACAATAACTACTTGATATAGTTTTTTCTTGAGTATGACATACAATCGATCAACTATTTTTAGAGTCAAACATTCATTAGAATATTACATTCAAATGATGGGGATCTAATGGAATTTAATTTCTTTATTTGATGGAATAATGGATACAAAATTTACTTCATATGAGTGTTTTACAAGTTAAGACTCCTCATAATCAACCATATTTTTAATAATTTCATTATATAAGAAAAAACTCAAAATTTTATATCCAAATATTTTGTGATAGCGGAAGTAGTCTTCTAGGTCATTAAGAAAAATTATCTTAGGTGTCTTGCATTCAAGTAATATGAGCATATTATTCTCCATTATGATGAAAAAACACCAAAACACCATCTATTTACGAAAAGAATAAATTTTATTCATTTGATCATCAAAACTCAAAGGTATTTTTCTCCTTTATTCTGAAATATGGCCGTATTATTTTTGTTATCCTTCAAGAGTGGGATTTACATAATATTTTTGGGGCTAAGAAAATAAAATATAAAATGAAATTGGATTTATATTTAAATTTTCTACATCATCAGTTCTAATCCTTTATCATTGAATTTAAAAAAATTGGATCGATTTTACCCTTGGTGTAATGAATGGCTTCCTCTAAACACTATACCACAGATGCTAACTCCCTAAATTTGCTAGTATATTTCACTAGGAAGAGTTTTGTTTGAAACTCAACTAAGAGGGTTAGTATACATGTCTCATGCAAGCGTTCTTGAGGAATCCACATGTTTTGAGAGTATATAAGACATTTCTATATGAAATTTATATTCAAGACTATCACAATTTAATTTTATCAATATGAGAGGTTGATGATCATTGGGTTTCATAGCATGAAGAAAAATTGATAGAGTAAATGATGATAAAATTATTCCTAGTTTTCTAAAGAACTAATTGGTAGGTTGTTCTAGCAGAAAAAGGATGTACCTTCTAGATAAAGGAATTAATTCAAGCTTAACTAGTGTAATCTTAAAATTTATTACTTTTATTTTATTTAAATTTGATTGGATGTAAGTAAAAATCATTATAGGCACGATCATCTATATTGAATCTTACAATGGAAAAGCCTGTTGTGGCTGAACATCAGACATTGGCTATTAATATTCCACTCGAATGGAGCCCATTTGACTTTCTCAAAATGAGGGTAATCGATGAGGTAGAAAAGGAAATGTATGATCATATTCAATCATCCAATTTATTTATACTATATGTTTAGGAGTAAACTAATGGGGTGGTTTATTTTTTCACTTATAGGAAAAACTATCCCTTCCTATTAGAGAGGGTTTATTGGCTGGGGAATAGACACATCAGCCTCAAAGTTATACTTAGTAGAAATATTTCCATTGAGTAATTCTATAATAATCCATCCAATTATTTGAAATTCATCCTCATATTGGGACAATATATCCTCTCTGGTTAATGGTTACTATTATTCATGAATTTTATTGGATATAACCATGCTTTTACATATATGTTTAACAAAATATCCCATTATAGTTGGTAACTTGATATCGAATCATCAAAATTATGATTTGGTTATTGATTCTAGTTGTGGAAACCTTCTACACATACCTTTATATGGGAATCATTTTTTGTCAATATTTATTTATAATAATTTTTAGTGTTGGTATCCCAATTTATTTCATTGACTGGGTTGATGATGGGAAAATTTACTAAAGTAAATCTAAGAGCCAATATCATTATCACATGACTATGATTCAAAATGTGATTCACATCCCTCTAAGTATATAGGAAAAATGACCCAGAGTCCCCTAGATATCCTTGTTTTTGGTGACTCACTTTCTTTTATGACCCCTTCACTATTTAATATTTACCCCAAACATCTCTCCTAGATGTGATTTATAGAATTTTATTTGATGGGAATGATCAATTTTCTTGATTAAATTCATGAATGGTTTACCATATACATCTAGGGGGTATGATTCTATCTGGATGATTTTTGACCAACTCATCATGTCGGACCACTTACTAGCCCTCTAGGAACATGGTTTAGTAGAGAGATTGGAATGAATCTATATGCAAGAGATAATTCAACTCAATGGATTCTCATATATGATAGTCTTAGATCATGACAAATGCTTTAGATCCTAGTAATGGAAGGTTTTTCAGATGGGTTTGGGACTCAGCTTCACTTGATCAAAGCTTCCCACCTGTAGACAGATGGTCATACAGAGAGGACCATTCAGGTCCTAGAGAACATTCTACATGCTTGAATCATTGATTTTTTCTATATTTGGGATGATCACCTACCCCTGGTGAATTTTGAGTACAAAAACATCTACCACTCCATCATCGGTATGACACTGTTCGAGTCCATCTACGGTCGAACCTGTAGGTCACCAATTTGTAGGAATAACCTCTAAGAGTCAAAATTCATGAGCTTGAAGATGGGGCATACTACTACAAAGAAGGTTTAGTTCATCCAAAAGCAGATGGAGACTTCACAGAACCATCAGAAGTCTTATGCTGATAGGTGAAGAAGACCCTTGGAGTTCAAGGAGGGAGACCATGGGTTCCTTTAGCTCTCTCCTCACTGTGGGATATATAGATGGAGGTATGTTATCTTCAGGGGTCATCAGACTTTTTCTAATACTATGTATGGTAGGTTAGGTTGCATAATGATTGTCTAGAACTCAATTTTTAGAGAAGGTGCATCACGCCTTCCACATATCCTAGCTAAGGAAATATTCACCCAACCCTTCATGTGTCATTTACTGGGGTGAGCTGGACATCGACAATGGGGCGAATTTCTTGGAGTACCCGGTGGAGATCAAGGATCGACAGAAGAGGACCCTTCATGGAAGGTTAATTACTCTAGTGTGCGTTCAGTGGTAGCATGGGAATATCTAAGCTATCGCATGGGAGTAGTTGTCTTAGATTCATGCTTAGTATCCCCATTTGTTTTTTTATCCCCATGTTTTGGATTTCAGGGAACTAATGACCTATAGTGGGGAGAATGTAATGTCCTATATTTTTCATGTAAAACATTTAAAAATTATATGGGATTATATCAAGTTCGGGTGCTAAGATGACATGTGATTCTTAGTCCTGATGTACCTATAATAAATTTTTTAATTTTTTTAGTTTTAATAAAAATAGAATGCATTCTCACTTTTTGTATCTTTTAAAAGAGTGCTCGAATTTGAAATCTGAGGTCATCATTGTGTTTAGAGAAACAGACTTTGAATAGGTAGGATCTAACCTCAGCCAACACAGGCCGAATATGGAAAATATTTTTTGGATGTTTTAAATAAGAATAAAAATAAAATGAAAAAATCTATTTTATTTTTCTTTTAACGTTTCTTGATGACCAAGTGATAGGGAAGAAGTTTCCTTCCATAAAATAAATAGTGTGGCGACACCATAATGTCATGAAAAAACAATGCTAAAACACATTCCCTCATTTAATAGCTTTGTAGAGATACAAGATCAGATTCAAAACCCCTGAGGCTTTAAAAAAAATTAAAGGAAAATACATTGGAAATCCTCTCATCGATAAACAACGGCTGGGGTAGAACTATGAATGGATTCAAGACATGTGTCATCTAATTGAAGTATGATGAATTCAGAACTCACACTTCATCAATGAACGACCCAATACTTGAGCTAGGGGTTCTTTTCTATGTGATTTCATTTACCCGTTCTTACTTTCTAAATGACAAAGGTAGATCTACTGGCTAAAAGATTTATTTGCGGGTCGATTGTTCTTACAGGATGGAGTTTTTCATTCGAGAACTAAAAATGGGATTACATCATGGTGATTATACTTTTTTTCTTCTTGATTAAATGAGAATTAGATCGTCATGATTATTGTCTCGTTCTTCATGATATTTCTAATAAGAATGAACTAAGACTAACACGAACAAATGACTGGGTCATTCTAAAAAGTGTTCAAGTGATTCTTCTTTCCCTTATTCATATGTTCCAAATTTAAGGACCCCAATGTTCACATCATAAAATTTTTGGGAGGTCCCGAACATGGATGGACCCCCAGAGTGATGACATGATAGTTTGAAGCCTATTGAATATGAGTTCATGAAAGGAGGATCACAATGCACTTTTTGGTTTGAAAAAATGGACTGCCATAGAGACAGTGGATTCCTGTAGAAGGAGGAATAATACGGGTGGTACCAGCAGGGGTGCGCGACGGTGAGACCCCCAGGAAACATGACTCAAGCTCTAATTTCAGTGGCAGAGTAGTTCAGGATGGCACGATCTTGGTGAGGGAACACCGTGATTGAGAGTACTAACGATGTGACTTCCTACCACATTGGACAGGGTGGCATGCGGTCCCATAGACCATGTCTGAGAGGTGAGGCCAAGTTGTTAGCCAGCCATGTGATGCGGAGGGGACACAATTGCTGCCACATGCTTAATAGAGAAAACCAGCTTTCTCTAGAAGGCTTGGCTAAAGAAACCAGACTACCCCGCTGTGTCAGGCCGAGTCAAGTGAGTCGAACCTAGTAGGATGGGTCAGATCTGGCAGTTTAGGGCCACAAACTTTAGGTCGTGTCAAGTTGGGTCGGTCTGACTGGTTCAGACAAGACCTGAACCCAACTAGCCCCTTTATCACTAAAATGCCTATATCTTTCAAACTGTGTGTCAGTTTGATGAGTAGTTTGGAGCGTTGGGACCCTCAAAAAGAGGAGGTCGTTTTGAGTTAATATATGTGGTTTTTTTGAAATTTGAATTAATATGAATGGATTGAGGAATAGTTTTTCTTGGAACTAGCACACTAAGAGTGAAATTCCCATGTCTGACATCGACCTAGACTCTGTGTCTTACCTGGACTAAGTGTCTTACCAAGACTACGTGTCTTACATAGACTATGTGTGTTACCTAGACTGTGTGTCTTAAGTAGACCATGTGTCTTATTTAGACTGTGTGTCTTACTTATACTAATTCGGTACTCCCCTATCCCACCAGTGTCTGGGTCCTCTATTCATTGATGAAAATTTGTTTATTACAGACACTCCACGTGTTACCATTAATCAATGTGTTATCTAAAATATGTCTGTTATTGAAAATCCATGTGTTACCTACACTCTGTGTGTTTCTAGCTGAGGTTAGTGTGGACTCTTGTGACAATATTTTTTAGGTACCATAGATCTATACTTGTTGTAATCGAACTCTACTAACTCTCTTGATTATACTTCTTAGAGGTTACACTTCATCTAACTCTTTAGTGGCCTACTTGGTGTATTTCTTAGTGACTAATTAGCTGTATACTTCTTGTGATTACCTTTTTTTATTCTTCAAGTGCTTCTATTGTGGTATTTTTCATATTTATACCTTTGTGGATTTGGGTCCCTACTGAGTATTGTTTTACTCAACCCTTCATAGGCTTCACCCGTACGTGTCGTTCCTTATGCTGACGATCGACAACATTGATAGAGTCTTTAGTGGACTAGAGATAGGGGTGCTTCAGGTTGACCCAAAAGATGTGGTACGATTCAATACCATTTAAAAATATTATTGTACCTACCCTTCAGGTAAGGTTTTCTGTAGAAGATATCCTGAATTTTTTAAATTTTACTTTTAAATTGGGCTTGTATTTTGGCCCCTTTTCTTTTAGTTTTCCACCTTACTTTGAGTCGGTTTACTTAGTGGTTTTCATCTATGTTTACTCAGTGTGTTCAGTTTTGTCATTTGATTGGGGATGGGTGTATGCATATAAGTACTAGGTAAAATGAATACCACTTGTGGGGTGTGCCTACTCGGTGCTAATCGCCAGCTCCTGTCCTATGGGAGGTAGGCTTGGGGTAGTCACATTATGGGTCCTGGGGGATAGGTCATGATATAAATTATACATCAAGCGTAAATAAAAAACATGAATCTATAATGAACTAAAACCGATGGAATATTATGTTAATGTCCGAATTCTATTTTTTTTGTATTTTCAAATGACACTGTTAAAGGTTAAGTGTGCACCCTATAAACATCAGCCAATAAAAACCTTTTAAATAAAATACATTCCAAAAAAATGACTACAAGAAACACCCATCCCCGGTCACCACATCATTACATATATGTCAAAAAATGGAAAAATGTATAAGAATAATCATATAACTCATAATGATGGAATTTATAGTTTCATACATCAAAGAATGCTCTCAAGGAATTGTGATAATACACTATAGTGATACGAGGAGAGGTATGAACCAAAATTCAAGCTGTTTTTTCTCATTAGTCTAATTAATGCATAAATGGTATATGTAATTATTATATCCAAATATCACCTATTTTTGCCCAATTTATTCACCATGATATTCAATAAGACATATCAAATAAATAATTAAGGAACCTTTTGCAGAATGAAAACATGTTTATCCATATAATGAGAAATACATAAATTAAAAACATCGCGATTCAATGGAATAATGTGTATTTCTAAGATAACATCCCTAAACCAACTTTGAAGATATGGGGTATCATCAATTTTGTAAAATGTATCTTTATAAAATAAATATAGCGGTGATAGTACTTTATATGCAATTAGTTCTCCAAGGAAGAGAGTAATCAAGCTAAATAGTTTACATTCTTCAGAGACCAAGGAAATCTTAGGAAAAATCCTTCATCATGCATTATAAAGAGTGTTTGAATATTGAATATTAGGTCCCCTATAGTTGTCTATCCATGTGTGTAGACTTAGTCCCACTCATCATGTATCGATGTGGTGATTGAGTTGATGATCATCCCGCTTTTTTTGGGTGACCACCCTAGGTGATTCTATGCCAGAAACACATCCATGTTATACTATCCAGAGAATGATGTATTTGTAAGAAAACTACACACACATTTATTTTACCGAACATAGGATTTTTATTCAACCATGTAGAAGATATAGTTTTACAAGGGTTTTATTAACTTTTGAGTAAAAATAAGATGAGGGAGGGAGAACAATATAGAATTGTAAATCCATTTAAATTCATGAAGAATATGGTAAAAATTATTCCATCGAACTGTATATAACACAAAAAATGGAAATAAGTGTTTTATATATCATGTGTCTCAATGAATATAAATTGAGGTGGAAAACCCCCACTTATAGCTTTGGTATCAATTCAATCAAAACATATTGAAGGTGAGGGATTCAAAGTAATCATCATATACGATGAATAAATGGAATTTCATTAAATAACATCTAAAATTGATGATATATATATGAAATAAAGGAAATTAGGTTCACAATACCAAACATATATCAAATATATGAATTTGAGATGGAAAACTATGAACTCTTTTCCTCACTTCCTTCAGTGCACTTTTACCTCTTATATTAAAAATAGAGAAATCATAATCACTTAATTCATAATGTTAATCACATCAACTTTAATTTATACTTATTATAGATAATCATTATATATCAAAATTCTATATATCTTTTTACCTATTTTATTATATTGAGTGTTTATAGTTTTATCGTTTATACTAGTTTCATAATAAAAGTTTCTTTATTAATTATTCTTAAATAATTTATCATTATTATTCCATTAATTTTTTTTCTTGGCATAATTTATAATAATTTATGATGTTTTGATTTAATTTCATGAGTGTTTTAGTCTTTATACTTGACATGAAATTGATAACAAGCATATTTTAGTCATTCTTAATTATAAAAGTGTTTTTTTTAATTAATATATTAAACATTGAATAAAAATTTCCTGAAAAAAAAGTCATTATTTACTAATTTATATCATATTATACTAGTAATTATAATCCTATGGTCATTAATGATATAAATTCACAATATTGTTCAAGTAGGTGATTAAACTGATCCAAACAAGAACATATGTTAATTTAAAATATTTATTATGAGGTGGTTTATGTGACATCCCAAACACAGGTTCCAATTAGAGGTTCTCAAGGCATAGTTTTCAACATTGCCTCAAGAACACCTCCCTGTACACTCGAGGTTGTTGACAAAAAGTGAGGGCCTAGGGTATGTTGGTGTAGAGACTATGCCCTCATCTTATAGTGGAGAAAAACTGATATAATGATAATTGATAAATATGGGAAGCATATTTAAATATATGGCACAACAGATATAGTCACTATAATAACTAGAATAGAAACCCACCATAGAGAAAGAATACATAAACATCCATGAAATATATAAAATAAAATTTGGACACTAAATCTTATTAAAACTAATAATATATGTATTCCATGTCTCTATGAAACTATAATGAAGGTATACATGGAAGTAGGAAATACATGATGTATAAAGAATATAAAAATATTCCAAAAATAATCCAGAATCCCTTATTCTAGATCGATCATCACCTACCAAGCTTCATCCTAATGTAAGATTGTAAGATCAGGAGTCCAAAGAGGGACGCTTCCACTTGTCAACACGTACATAAATGTAATTTCACCTGTTAACAAAGGTGGAAAATATAGGGTGTGATAAAAATCTGTATATGACACCACCAATGATGTCTATAGAAATCCAATATGTGATATATAATCTATAACATTGTGAACGTATATATAAATGAAATCAATGCTAAAATGATAACTGGTACCTATTTGATCTTCAGCTGATAATGTCTATAATCATGAGATCATTTATTTAATTTATTTATGTTCAATTTATATAGATAATTCATGTGAGATATAACAAACACTAACATCATATCATTATAATAGTGATAAAGGATACAATGTATAATTAGGCATTCAATAATGATGATTATAATGAAAGAGGATCCGAGGTAATAACCAAGGAATCTGTGACCTCATGGATTGAGCCAACTCATTAATACATGCAACATGGCTATAAGGGTTATGAGTGTAATATATGGGGAATAACCCAAGTCTTTCCATAGTAAACAGTTCGAACTGAGTCTAAGGATCTCATCCAAGGTAAAACAAGCTAAGCATGGATGGACCCAATGAGGTGAATCCATCGTGCCACATGTCCAAAGATGTTAATCTGGATCCAAGGAGTGCATCTGAGGCATCCAAATATCCTAATGATAGTGAATAGATCCTATTAAATAATGTCATGAATCCACTAGTAGATAATGACTATGTTCAAAGATGGATATCTACCTTATAAACTAGAAACTTGAATCAGAATGGAATCCTCTGAGTACCAAATGAATTCCCTCAAGAATCCTAGTCTAGCTCATGTTTGACCACTCCTATAAATAATAAAAGGTTTATATGTAATAGTAACCTTATATATAATTCATTATTCATTTAGGCCATGTAATACTTATACCATTAGATAATTAAATAGGTTCATTCTGTTTCCTTTCATATTAAATGACAAGGATAATTAGGTCATGTAACCAGATTACATTTATTCCATATTTACTAATGAGGTTCATTCCATTACCTTTCGTAAACATGACAAGGTGGGATAAGGGAATTCAACCATATTCAATTAATTTATAATTAACTAGGCAAAGTGATATACAAAAATATAATTTCCATTTGACTTTTAAAATGATTATTATTTGATTTGAAACACTTACCTTAGAAAGGTCAAGTGATACTATAATGTAATATCCATTAACAATTCAGTCATTATTTAAATCTCTTACCATTATCAAGGACAGGTCTTAGAACACAAGAACATTGGAATAAATAGTTATAAAAACCACTAAAGGAATAATAAGAAGAATTCACTATATTTCGTGAATGATGTCGAGGTTTGAACCACTAATGACATGATGAACAATTACCAAAAAGCTCTAGAATATGATCATTATGATTATAAGAAAGTAATCTAAATTAAAATAGGTATTTCTCGATGAAATCATCTTATTCACAATGATAAAAATTTATTCAATGGTGATACATAAGGGATGTGTCAAGGAACACCTACCATATACCCATATAAGTATCCTCATCTAGTATCAATTCTTAGTTTGGTTTGGATTAGAAGGAGATAGATGAACATATCAATGCCCTGAAAAAATGGCATATAATCTTGCATAAAAATATCATTTTTCAGAGGAATAAAAACAAAAATTGAAACAATATTAGAAGAGTACTTACTGATGTGCATCTAACAAGATGAATGCAGATCAAATCAGACTCCAGAAAGATGAGATATTGAAGTAACTATATAAGAAATTAGAAGGATATGAAAAGGATAAAAGAAGGCTCCCTGAAACTATAATTGAGAGAAATAGGAGATGGTATTGGATTAATTAGATATAAGGTCATTTTTTGTAATTTACATCAAAATTTTATGGGTGCATGGTTTGACCACACAGTTGGCCAAATCGTGTGCCAATCGCAAGCATGGAACTGCCTCAAGGGGGACCCTACATAGTTAGGACCACATGGTTTAAGAAATTGTGTGTCAATCATGGTGGGGGATTTTCTAAAAACTATAGTGATCCATTCTTGGTCATTCTGACCTAGGCGCATGGTTTTGGAAAGACATACACCCCTTATTTCCCCTATGAAACACCCCGCATGGTTAGGGGAAACTTTGTAGGATGGGTCGCACAGTTTCTACTAAATGTGCAACCTAGTGGCTTATTCCATTAGATGGGTGTTCAGGCTCTAAAAAAACCTTGAACACCCTACAAACCTTCTTAACCTCAGTTGGAATCTGTATTAGAAAAAACACAAAGGATTTGACTGAGAATTAAAGGATCCATGCTCATAGAAAAACTGGGGTTTTACCTTTTAGTTGTAATATCATTTTTTGAGAAGAATAATGATATTATTTAGTTTTTATTAATGTGATATATTTTAATTTTATTAATGTATATTAATATGTAATTTATATGAAAATATTACATAATATAAATAAAAATATTTTATCCTTAGTAGGTTTATTTATGACGGTCAATTTTATGAGAATTTTTTATTTTTTCTAATTAATTGATTATAAAATTTGTCTTTAAAAAACATTAATTGGGACATAAATATCATATTTATCTATTAAACCCTTTAATAATTCCATCCTTGAAAGAGGATATTCAAGAAAAAATGGAATACACCATTTCATAGTGGCGATAGTAAAGATGTATTAAGAAATGCTGAATTTATTTTCCATGTAATAGAATAAAGGAGTAACATGGTTTATTATTTTAGAAACATAAAAATTATATATATATATATATTTTAATTAATTGTAATTTAACTTCTGGTACCATCCATGTTAGGCGGTGAACGAAAATAATTCACTTTACTTTGTGAAGTCAGTAGTCCGCACATATGGATGAATCATGTTTTAATTTTTAAAAATGAAAAGAGGAAAGGTGTTTAATGATTATTAAAAAAAATAAAAAAATTAAGTATATTAAAAATAATTATATTTCTATATTGGGATGATAATATTGTATTTTTAATGGTATAATATAAATGAAATTTTTTTTATAAAATAGATTACTCATGGGGAGCACTTTGAGATTTCCTTAGAAGATCCCTTTGAAATGGAGGGCAGAGGATAAAATATTTCTACTAAAATATAATGGAAATAAGATAGGATTCAAGAGGAAATATAATTTTTAGGGTTTCATGAGGAAAAATATTTTTAGGATTGGTATTTAAAGGGTGGGTATAAGACCCTTTGATAAGTGAAAAGATTTGGCATTTTTGTATATAACTTTAAATTCCTAATTACGGTGAGTCAATCTAAAGAAAAGTTGATCCAAAATTAGGAAATAATGTATTAAAGTAGAGGAATGGTTGATAAAACCTTTACCATTCAATTTAACAAAATTTTTAAACATTTTTTTCTATTAACTATTAGATTGTTCAATTTTACTATTTTAACGTTTTCCACAATAACTAGTTTTTACCTTGGTAATTTATCCTTTATGCATAAAAATAAAATTTTAATTTTTACATAATATGGAACTAATGGTTACAAATTTATAATTAATTTAATTATATTATGTTTATAGAGGTTTTATATGTTAATTTTAAAATAGTATATATATATTGAATTAATAAAATTTTAGTGAAAAATGCGACTTATGTTTTAAAATATAAAATATCAGTCTATAAATAAAACATTTAATTTTAAATTTTATAATGTTACTTATAAAACACAAAATTTTTGAACATATGGGTATTGTGAGTTTTAATTTATGGTTACAACCTAGTGATTCCACAAAAATAACAATTTTAACAAAAATGGTATTTTAACTAATAACCTAAAAACCAGTCTTTTCAGAAAAATAAAAAATAATTCTTAAGTAATATATTTATAAAGAATTAGAAAAACATGTTTTTCTTGTTAAAATAAAATTTTAGCATTAATTAATTAATATTTAAAAATAACACATGTATAATGTCTGTTTAGAATTTGTATTGTGTGGTCATTTTCGATTTGGTGTTCACCTGCTACAGTAGGGTCATGGGTGTTACATTCTCCCCCATTAAATAATTTCTTCCCTGAAATTAGGGCATATATTAGCTATTATAATAATGAAGATATTCATTCCTCATATATTTCTAAAGATCCCAGGTTGTTCAAATAGTTTATGATTTCTCCAAAGTACTTTCACCGATCATGTTTTATGATTGTGAATCAATTTCTCTCAAATGTTAAGAATATGGACATGATATTCATTATAAGAGATGTAATCATCCAAATATATTCTATTATATGTGAGAATATGAGTTATATATAACACTTAATTTTTATAAAATGAATCTTGGATGATGTAATGTACTTTTGAAATGTTGATTGGAATAACTAATCGGTAAGCTACAATTCAAATTTTTTATTGTATTAAAAAGTCACAATGTACCTAGGTATTAACTTCCCCTTTTATAACAAATCTCAAAACTCCATTACATGGGAAAAATATCATGAATACCTAATTTACCACATTATATTCCATGTATTTCCTTTGATTATCCCCATATCTCCTTTTTATATAGGAAAATTTTATATGATCCATAATAGTCTAAACTTTAACTGTCAACTAATCCACAAGCTATGGGCCAGCTAGATTTATTCTTATAACTTATTCCCCTAGGTTGGGGCATGAATATTCATCCAATATTATTATTTTTATTTTTAAATTTTGATTCTCTAATTAAAGCTATGTTTATGAGAATTTCCCCAAATGTGGTTACTAATCCCACAAACATTGGAAGTCAAGAGAACATGATCTCATCATGTCTTTAAATTTATAAATATTAATTTTAGACCTCCCATATGTTTGGTGGTTTTAGGTAGCACTTAGAAGTATATTAGTGTCAATATCACTTAAAATAGTCTTCGAAAATTTTTATGACAACCAAGGGTAACGATCATGTATAATTGACAATGGTTCCCGATGAATTTTTATGATTACATTGACATAGAGTTGGTAAAGTAACATGAGGGGTATATATTTTTTTATCCCAAAGAAATGAGTATACATAAAAAGGAAATCCACAATAAACCATATATAAGAATTCTTCTTTGGAGTCTTCAGATGTCCCAATACACAATCCATTGTAATATTGTCCCAATTCTATATAATTATTGGTATAGGTTACATGATTCAATTAGGATGTTTTCTTTGATCCTTTACTGTAGTACAACCTGTTTATGGTATGTAACCCTTACTTTATTATTTTCAAGGTTATTAAGTGTAAGGATTAAGGATGGGAGACTATGTAAATATTCCAATATTGTTTTTATAGAAAAATTAGGTGAGCACGGGCTGAACACAGTTTTTATAAAGCGTGCAGAAACCCTAGTAGAAACCATACAATTTGGAAATTATGGGAAAGTAGCTTCATCACGGTGTTCACATGGTTAGGGTGACCATGAAAAGATTCCATGAGAGGTTCCACATAAGTCATTAGCAAATTCACAATTAGAACATAGTTTTCCTAACCATGTGGACTAATCATGCACGGATTAAAAACCACCTCTTTAAAAAGTGGATCTAAGTCGAACTTTCAATTAATCAAATATTTTTTGCTCATGATAACCCAAAAATATGTATTTTTCTTCTCATTAGTAAAAATAAAGTTATCACATAAAACTAGAGGATATCTTAAGGCTTCTCTTGTTGATTCAAACCTAGATTCCAGAGGTATGTGATCATTCTTCTTAGTTTTGATCGGTTTCTTAGATCTACCTAGATCTACTTATCCTATAATCTATATTTCTTCGATATACATATGTTATGTGTGGGTGTAAGATAGTGAATTCCAAATATATTGATTTTTGGTCTTGATCAATGTTGGAGATGATATCTAAGGCAGTTTTGTGGAGAATTGACCCTGTTTCTTGTGCGTTCTTCGCCCCTTGTCGGTTTTTGTTTAAACCTTCGAGGTAGGTGGATTATCTCTCAAAATATCTTGATAGAACTATCTATAATGATTTAAATTTGATTTCCTTGTGTTTAATTGATCATCAATTTTAGGTTTATGAATTGTTGAGAACATTCTTTTCTAATTGTTTGGTAAGTTGTAAAAATATGGAAAATTGGGTGTTTTGAATAAAGTGATTTTGTTCATTGTTTTAAAATATGGATTTTAAAATAGGAATTTTCTAAAATTGAGGCACATGGATTATATTACATTTTTTCAATAAATTTGGATGTTTTATTGAAACTAAATGGTTTTTTTGAAAAAAAATTACATTGGTTTTCATTAATAGTGATGTTTTTAAATGGTTTAAGGTGGTTTATTTTAATGGGTTTGGAATATATCTGTGGTGTGAGTTCATGTTTGACATGCCCCAATAAGGTACATATTAGATTGGGTTACATGTTACGTGACCCTGGATCAATGGAATGTGTCATTGGGACACAAGGTGATTGGACGATAGACCACTCATGAGTATTGAATTGTCAAACAAAGCATGGATGGATGTATGTGTGTTGTGAACCATGAATTGGGTAGGCCAAAAAATATTTTGGAATGGTTGAAAAGCTTAGATTATTTAATTTTTTGAGAAAAATAAATTTCTAGAAAATTTGATTCCATGGATTGTGTTTTCATTTGGGCATAACTGGATTTGGGAACATGTTTACATTGTGTTATAAAATATTTTATAGAATATTTTTTTATAAATTGTTTGATATAAATGTTGTAAACTACTCTATCCAAGTTGCATGAGTAGGGAAGTCATTTGAGAAAACCTACTAAGTTTTATACTCACCCCTTCTTTGGTAGTTTTGTGATTTTTCAGATACTATCTTCCATGATAGGAGAAAAGGAATAATTTCCAACATTTTTAGCACCACTTCATGATGCTCTGGCTATTTGGTGGCCTTGGAGCATATTGCATGTGGAGTTTTGTGTCTTGTGTTCTTCTAGGAGTCTTTAGATGATTTCCATTATTTAATTTGATATTTTTTGATTCTTACGATGTTTCAGACTTTGGAGTTGTTTTGATATGAATAAATTAGTTGAGATGTATTGATTTTATTCATGCATCATATAGTGTGTTATTCTATTATGGTTTTATTGGTTAATAGTTTTATTATTAAAGGATAAATCATCCACCACTTTCATTGGAACCCTTCGACATTTATTGTCAGCCTTTTTCATCTTGTGGATCTCACCTAATGCCAAGTAATGACTCGTTGTTCACTCAATCCAATGAGAATTAGTGGGTCATTACAAATGGTATCATCTTGTTTATTCCTTTCCTAATAAGTAGTTTTCAGATTTCTGGGTCTTGGAGTTGAATTCATTATTATATATTCCTTGGGTTTTGATCATAGAAAAGAGTAGGATTGTTAAGACTTGAAATGAAGAGCATAAAAATATGTAGATAGCCTTTTTATATTGAAATTCATGTTACGAGGGAGTTGGGTACATAAGTGTTTTTGGAAACAATTATAGGATATTGAATTCCCATTGCCACGAGTTTAGCCCACGAGACGAGCATGACATGCATAATTGATGAATGACTTCCCAATAGGGCTGTATATCAAATTTTGAGTAATGATTTATAATTTTGTACATGGTATAAATTTTTTAAAAATATAGAATTTTTTTTCAAATGTTAAATTTTCAAAAAAAATGATAGATGTATTATAGAAATGGTTTGATTTTTCAAAGTGAAAAAGAGGATTTTTCATAAATGATTAAATGTGGAAAAGGTTGTTTTTGGGATTTAATTTTTTTATAGTTGATGTGATAGAACATAAAATGCTATGACATTGTTGACGCTACTTTTCGTCACAGAATCTAAAGATAGGTAAAGGGGAATATCTGAGCTGAAAGTGATTCATCCTTTGAAGAAAACATCAAAAATAGACAAAGGCAGGAACATAGGATCAAAAGCAACTTCACCGCGCAAGTTATATCACTGTCGCGCAAGTCCACTTGCGCGACGCCCTTGGTCGCGCAAGTGACTTGCGCGGCCTAAGTGGTAACCACCCGGTAACCGCCCAAGGCCTTCTTTTGCCTATAAATAGGCCCTGTAGGCCCCCCATTTGAGAGGATCTATTTCCAGAAACTCAGATTGAATCTCCTGACGCCTAAGTCTCTTCTCAAAGCTTCCGGAACACTTCTAAGGTAATTTCTTACCTAGAATGGAAGATCTAAAGAGAGGGAGGAAGGCCTAAGTGTTGAAACTCATCAACACTTGCGCGCCTGAATGGTCAGCCCTTAAGGGAACTGGTCACACTTGCGCACCGCCTTATTCCTTCAATAGAATTTGCGCATCCCTTTTCTGGAAGAACCTCAAGAGGATTATAAAGGGTTTAAATAAAGAGTCGCTCAAGTATTTCAATGCTGGTTGAAAATCGCGCAAGTACATCATGTGTCGCCCAGGTATACCTGCGCGACCAATACTTGCGCGCCCACGCAAGACTTGCGCCCCTTTCAAGACTTGCGCGCCCCTACCTTTTTTCGGTGCCCATCTTGCCCATTTTACCCCTCTTAAGCCATTTCACCTTTCCTATTCAAGATTCAGTCTTCAAGATACTCTTCAAAGCCATTTATGGCATGATTTCTTGATTTTACTTCCTTATCTGAAAGGAATTCGGTGGAATATCTCTCAAAAACTAGTGATTTATACAACTTTATGTCACCAAAGATTGAGCGTTTGTTCATTCAACCTCATCCTTTAAGAGGAGAGAATCCTTAACCTGGGTCTCCTTTTTAGGAATAATCCCCAGTTATAAGTCCTTTAATTTGGGCATCTTCCTCAGGAGTAAGTCTCAAATTCTTAAAGTTCCCAAACTTGGGCATCCTCCTCAGGAGTAAGCCCCAAACCTTAATTCCTTAACTTGGGCATCCTCCTCATGAGTAAGCCCCAATCTCAAAATATGGGCATCCTCCTCAGGAGTAAGCCCCAAGTCCTCTATGATTGGGCATCCTTCTTAGGAGTAAGCCCCAAACCTTAATCTTTAACCTGGGTCTCCTTTTCTGGAATAAGACTCAGTTATAATGTTGGGATTCCTTTTCAAGAGTAAGCCCCAAGTCCCCTAACCTGGGCCTCCTTTTTAGGAGAAAGTCCCAGTCATAATTATGGGCATCCTCTTCAGGAGTGAACCCCAAGTCCCTTAATTTCTCTTAACTAGTCCTAAATTACGTTTGATATGGGGTTCCTTCACAGGAGTAAAACCCAATTATCAATCCTCTCCTAATTTGGGTTTCCTTTTCAGGAATAAGTCCCAAGTTAGAGTATTCAAATCTCCATAAAGCACATATACCTTTATGGACCCTGTTCCTGGATTTTCTCCCTAAAAGTAAATCCTAAAACTTCATCTATCTGGTCAGTCATACATACATAATCCGCAAAAAAAATTCTTATGATTGCATCTTTCATGGAACAATTGTCTAATTTTTACCAATACCTCTTGTTTCTCACACCGAGCATGACTCACGTGAGCTTAGAGTGTAAAAGTAATTATGACATTCTTCTTTGAGCCATCAATCATAAACATCATACTCCATTACTCGAACTATGTGGGTTCTGATTCCTTTTCCAAAACAAAGGATACGTAGGTAGCCCATTTATGGGTTCGATCCCAACTTTGAAATAATCCATGTCCTTCTGAATGACGATAAACTTCAAGTGCCCCACTGAGTGGCTTTAAAACCAGCCTGGTCATCATAATGACCAAGAGACTTTTATAGAAATGTTTTGAAGGAACCATTGACCAAGAATCTCTAAATAGATGCAGATGATTCTCTATTGATGAAGAACCTCAAATACATATAAAAGATTCTATAAATTTCTTACATATTTAATAATTGATTGTTAAAACTAATGGAAAGCTCATTTTATACTTGGTAATGTAATAAGGATTCACGAACATAACTTAAATCTATAAAGAGAGTCCCGGAGTAGACAATAATTCCCCTCAAAAAGGTGTGATGAGTCCAACCTACCATCCTCTCGACCAAATGCAAATTCCTAAGCCTCATCAGTCCACAAGCTAAATGAGCGCGTACCTTTGGAAAGTAGGTCCAAACGGATGTAGAATCATTGGATGTTTCCGGTTCTACGAAAAACCCGCTAGAAACCGATCGGAACGTTTGAATCTCTCGTCCAGGAGGTCATCCCCGAATTCTGTGCGAAACAAAAATGGTGAACCCGACGTGAAACCTTAACCAAGTTAAAGTGATGTACTTCTTCTTTGTTAGGCCCATTGGGCCAACAAATCAATAATTGACATGTGCTCATCCAAAAGATGCAGTGGTCAAATTCATCTTGATTATGTCTGTTATATGGAACAGGAACTCTTTTCTCAAGATCTTCTGCAAAATGGCTTTTCTTAAATTCACCCCTGTGAATACTGCTGCTGTGAACACCTCTACTGTGAGGTCTGCTGCTGTGAAAACCAATGCTGCTACTCCTGCTGGAACGTCGTCCGCTCTGAGGATGACATCACCAACTCAGCGTCTTCAACGCTGGGTTTCTAATGCACTGGTTAAGGAGTACCGTCGCAATGGTACTATCCCAACTCTGGAGGCCGCTCGTCAAGACCTCCAAGTTAACAACTCTACCTAGTCGTCCGGACAACGGCGGCAAGCGATCAAGAATCAGGAGGTGCTGACTATCGTCTCCAACCGTTTCAGGTCGTTATCCCCAGAACGCAATTTCCATTCACTCCCTTACTTTGAGGAAGTGAATGAGCAGGTCCTACAGGGCCTTAATTCAAAAAGACAGGAGTCCTTCTCGAGGGCTCCCATCAAAAATCGCCGCCAGACTCGTGCGGTAGTGCGCCCTCAACATGATGAGGGTACCGACTCCAGGCATTCAGCTCAGGTTCCTCGAACCTGAGCAGGCAAGATGAACCGATAGAGACGGAATCCGGTTAACAATGGGCAGGTTTTCATCCCTGCCATCTCCAGAGAAGTCCACCAACCTAACTTGGTGGCAAATAACGAGCATGCACAATCACCTGCCCGTTTTAAATCCGCTGTCCAGCAGACTCGTCTGGCAGCATCAAGCCAATCCCTCCAGGCAATTCCGGCGGAGTACTATAGGCAGGAACATGCACCTGCTTATACATCACCAGTTAGTCAGTAGGATCGTCTGACTACATATGATGGATATCGTCAACCGCGTTTGGAGAAGTGTAATCAGCAGGCACATACACCTGCTAATACTAATCAAGCATACCAACAGTCTCGCTTGGTAGCGCATGGAGAAGTCAGTCAGAAAGCTCCGACGACAAACAGGAGGCAGACTCAACTCTCTGCCTCCACACTTGAGTACTGTCAGGATTCACTGACAGGAAAAGGAGGACAGGAGCAGGCACGTACACCTACTCCAAGCTCGGAATGGACGTATATCCCCATTCCGGCGGCTGAAGTCACCAAGCATATTTTGTCAATGGTGAAAGAGAAGAAGCAAATTCCTGCTCATATTCTGGATGCTTTCCAGGATATCATAACAGCTTCATCATCATCTCAGGGACAGACAAATAAATCTATCCCTAGCAGTGGAGTGACACATCAACGATTCACCCCGGAACAGACACACACATCTGTTCCAGTCCAAGAGGGTTATGGGGCATACTCCCCCATATCATACGGACAACCAAGTCAGACACATACACCTGATTTGAGTGGAGATCGTCAGCCTAACCAGACCATATTTCCTGATCAGGAACATACACCTGCTCAGAGTAACCACTTTCGTCAACAAGTGGTTTCTAAAGTGAGTAAGAAGGCATCTAAGAAAAAGATCCGCCCAGCACAGTCAGGAGATCAAAGGCCAATCTATAACAAGGCCTTGCTCGATGCTGGAGTTCTTGAAGCCCTCAGACATTTATCTATCGGAATTCAAGATTATACTCCCTCAGTTCCCAATAACGGGAACATTAATTCTGAAGGTCTTCAACATACACTTCCTCATGAAGACTTGCTTCATGAAAATTCGGTCAATCTTGAAGTTTCTTCTTCAGATGAGAGCCACATGAACCCTCTGTGTGGTCAGAAGACCAAGGAGCAAGAGATCTCATCTTTTGCTGTAACCCATTATGGTGGTCCTCCCCATGATGATGAACTTCGCTGCGAAAGTCCTCTCCGCAGTAGTGATTCACATTGCCTGGAAAATACTCCAGTGGATAATGTAGTGCTGAGAAAGCCCTCTTATCTTGAGGCACTTGCAAAGGCGAAACCAGTCATGTCTGATTCTTTATCACTAACAAGTGAAATACTTTCTCAATCAGAAGATAGCCCAGGGTGTGGGTCATTCTCCGAACCACCGCTATGTCATGCATCTTCTAGTTTGATCAATGATCTCTCTACCAATCTTGTTGAATCCGATGAAGCAACATGGAAACACCAACTCTGGTCAAAACAGGTAGAAGAATCTTCATTTAATGACAAAGAGGAAATTCTGAACATGAGGAAAAAACTGGAAAAAGGTGAGGTACCAGTCATGTTTTGGCCTTTGGCTGACTCCCAGTACGACATTCCAAAGATGTTGACGGATGATGGAATCCATGATATTCGTCTCAACATATGGAAAACTCTTTGTCAATTGAAGAAGAAGGTATTATCTTATGATGAATATGAAAATCATCTTAAGATAATAGAAGGGCTACAACGTCAGATTGATTTGGCATCTCTATCAGTCTCTCGGTATCCGAAGGCTGAAAAGCAACAGAGAACCATTCAACCTTCATGCCTTGGCGCACTAAGAAAATTGCGTCAGTTAATTGCCAATGATCCATCTGATGTTCATATCAGAGGATGGGGTGTTCACGGAGCACTACATTTCATAGTGCTTTCCAGTCAGCAAAGCCCGCCGAAAATGGTCTCATGCAATGTTATTGCCCATGGCCGGCCACAGTCAATGGGATTTGTTCATAATCAAAGGCTTTCTCAAGAACAGGCTTCAACTAGTTCCTCTCAAAATCAAGTATATAGAGAACAAGTTGTTTAATTGCTCCTACATCAAGTAGGCGAGAATATTGCACAAGCCTCTCGTCTGGAGCGAACACGTCATCAAATGACAGAAGTTTCGGAAATCATCCAACGGTTTGTTGAACCAGGTGATAAAAGTGGATACAAGTTAATGCATCCAGCTAATTTCTGAACAAGATTCTGAAGATCAAGAGAGATTTTAAGAAGATCTCAAACATAGCATGTCAAGAGACACCCCAGCTTGTCAGACTGGGGACTTCTCTAACCCAACCATCAGAGTCAACAAATGGGATTCGAGGAGTTGAGCGGAAGCAGCAGGAACATCCCCAGTCCACCGGACTGGGGACTTTTTGAAATCCTCAATCCCTCCCTCAGAGAAAGTCAGTATTCTCTCGATTAGGGAATAAGCCTCAAGAGGAACGAAGAGCCAAGCTATCAGGAGATTCACTCCAAGTGACGGTTCTCCAAGATGTTCATGAGGGATCAAGTCAACGGAATGCCATGTCTCATCATGGACATGGAAGAAGACAATATCACAGAAATTCTGATAGAAAGGATCCCATGCAATATGCATCCATTAATGTCATCAATGCCGTTACTGCTGATTCACCAGATGGGGCTCAATCAGAGGGATCAGATGAAGAGGTTCCTACTCAAGAAGTTGTGCACACAGACCTAAATGAAGAAGGTGTGCGCACACGTAATCAAAGGATTACCCAAAATCTGGGTATTCCTTCAAGTAACCCACTTCCCCCTCTCCGAAAAGGATCCAATAAGGGGAAAGGAAAGAATCAGGTTACTTCTCACCCTTCCTCTGAAGAACGTCAATCGCTCTCATTAGAGAAAAGTTTTGCACAACAGGAGGAAGAAATGAAAGAATTAAGAAGGTTGAATGCAGAACTACTTCAGAGTAGTCTTTTTCTTAAGAATGCTGAAGTCCGACAGCCGAAGGAATTTTTTGTAACTACTAAGATGGATCAGGAATATCCTCCTTTATCAGTACACCCTCAGAGGTCTAATACTACGGGTCAAACGCAACAACGGTTGGCAGCACTACCATCAGTTGCAGCACCAACCACCATGTCTATCCAAGCTCCATTCATTGCACCTACCTGAAACCAAGTTCAACCTGATGTTTCTAAAAAGTTAATAACTACTATTGAGTCATTAACATCTCGGTTAGAAACTATGGAAGGGAAACGGGCGCAAGTTTAACCAGAAAAGAAAGTTTACCCTGAATGGGTAGATTCAATTTCTCCTCCATCCAGTTTTGGAAACCATGTTTTCCCTACTTTCAATGGATCAGGAGACCCTGAACAACATTTGACGCATTACGTGTCTTGTTGTGATCCTATGATGGGAACTCCAGAGAAGCAAGAAGCAGTGAAACTCAGATGCTTCGTGCGAACCTTGCAAGGACCAGCTTTTCTCTGGTATACAAGCTTGCAATACCGGTCAATCATCAGATGGGAGGATCTTCGTCAAAAATTCCTTCTTCAGTTCAGCTCAACTTTGTCAAAAACGATAGTTTTCGATCTTACAAACTGCCAGCAAAGGGAGAATGAAAGAGTCTCTGATTTCATTGATCATTGGAAGGGATTAACGTATTCCCTGAGTTTAGCAGTCCCTCAGTATGAACTATTGCCAATCTGTGTGGAAAATTTGCGTGACGAATTACGCACGCCATTGATCCCTGTGAAATACATAGGAGGGTTTCGAGACCTTACTTCAATCGCTCAACAGATTGAAGATTCCCTTATACAGGCTAAGGTTAAATCTCGTATAATTCCATCAGCTCCAGGAAGGAGAATGGGTAAAGCGGAAACTGCTACAGTTATGCTTAAACAAGCACCTGTACCTATTTCTACTTCAAAACCTTCATCTTCTCGAAGGGCTCCACCTCCGGAACGCCAACAACAAAGGCTGTTTCGTCCAAATGATCAAAGAGATCAACGGCGAAAACAATTTGAGGATTTGAAGAGTAAAACATACTCTTTCCAAAGTGAGCAAGTTCATGGTTACTTCATTTCAGCTCTGGAAAATAATTTGGTTCAATTACCAGTGCCCAAGAGGCCAAACAAGGAAGGAGATGAAGACCGTCCCAATTATTATCCCTTTCTTCAAATGTTGGGGTATCCCATCCAGGAGTGTTTTGTCTTTAAATACCTCCTGCAAAAGATGGTCGACTTGGGACAAGTCAAATTGAAGGGTTCTTCAGCTCATGTAGCGTGTATTACCGATACAGATCCAGAGGAAGGAGGTGAGTTGCAGAAAGTCAAAAGCAAAACTGCGAAAAAATATGATGATTGGATGGTCAGAAAGACAATCAATCGGACCCATTCCATTTTGCGAACACAATTGAAGAAGCCAATTGTTTCTCCTACAAAATCTGCAGTAAAGCCTCTATCAAAAGACAAATCCTCAAAAGGGAAACACAATTCAAAGAAGAAAGAGGAATCAGAAGAAGATGAGTATGTATCAAAACCTAAATTGTCTTTGACTCTGGCAGATTTCATTCCATCTACTTCAAAGCCACGGGCACCGTCCCACCAAACGACACAACCTAAACAGGCTAACCAGGCAGAGTCTTTATCAGATGAGGAGTTAATCTTTGGTTCTGTTAATATGATTCAATTAACAGATCCATATTCCAGTCTTGATGAGCCTGAATTCCCTGTATCAAATAAGGGAATCCGAGGAAATTCTAGAGGTTCAGGATACAGGGGAAGACGTGGATCTTTCTGAAGCCACTACTCTAATTCTACCCCTGCTAGCACTGTATATGAAGCAGAAACTCATGGTAGAGCCCTTCAGCGAGCTCAAAAAGAACAAGCAAGTTCTTCTGCCAATGGCCAACTCAGTTTTGGCACAGTTATTTTGGAAGACCGATTAAAGGTTCCATCTTCTTTATCTCAGCAAGTAAATGTATCTAATCAGTCTAATCTTCCAAAACCAAGGATGTTTCCAACTTCAATACAAGATGCACCAGCTTCCAAAGCATCTGCTTCCAAGGTACCTGCTAAACTGCATATTCCTGTTGGGAAACGCAGACCTCTATATCAAAAGTATGATATATTGAAACACTTGGCCCAAGTACCAGCCAAGTTATCAATTTTGGATGCTTTGAATCTGTCAAAAGATTTTCGGGAAGCACTCATCGAAGCTTTGTCAAGTCCTCAGGAGTTTGAAGCTAAAATTGCTGCAGCTAAAATCTATCACATAGAGAATAATCCTGCAGAATGCCATGCAGTGATATCTTTTACTGATAAAGATGAAGATGATGTTGTGCATGGTCACATAAAACCTTTGTACTTATCTAGAAAAGTCAATGGTGTAGATATTCGAAGAGCTTTCATTGACAATGGTCCAGGAGTCAACCTCATGCCCATTCGTACACTTCATCGATTGGGCCTCACAGAATCTGATTTATCTCCTTCTACCATGATGTTACAAGGATATGAAAAAAATGAACAAGAACCACTGGGAGAAGTTACACTCAGAACTCAGTTTGGAGATCTTGTATCCAATTCGGATTTCATGATTGTTGATCAAGACTCAGCTTTCAATATCTTTCTTGGAAGACCCTGGCAACATCAGCATGCAGCTATTCTTTCATCATACCATCAATGTATCAAATACTGTTTCGATGGTCAAGTTGGAACATTATATGGTGATAAGGCCCCGTTCAAGACATGTGAGTCTCAATACATTGAGGCGGAATTTTATCACATGAAGGGAAGAGAAAAATCTACAATGAAGGAAATTACCAAAGTTAATGCTCCATATGGTTTGGAGAAAATTCCAATAAATCCATTTTCACATGTGAGTACAGATTATGTGTTACCTATCAGTCAAATTGAAGAAATAGGCCCAAATCAAAATACTCTTATGGAAAGATCCATAATGTCAATTATGGCAATCGAGCCAGACAACATGGGAGAAATTGGTAACCTACCAAACAGTGATGAAAGCATATGTGGTGACGTTTTCATTTCATCTGCTGAAGTCCAACAAGTCTATACTTCGCTAATCAGGCCAGAAGAAGTTATAGCAACACCAGAGGTGAATAATGATGTCGATTCTCAATCCATCATCTCCTCTTTATTTCCCAAAGAAGACCCTTTATCATCAATAGGGTCGGAAATGGAAGCTTCTTCTTCAAAATGTGAAAATTTTGACATCTCTTATGATCATGAGAATTTCATTTTGTCATCTACTTTGCAAGTAGAAACCGAAGAAATAGCACGTGATGAAGAGAAAGAGGAAGATCTTAGAGATGCTCCTCCAGCATTTGAAGAGGGTATCTCTACCCCTGTGGATGAACTCAGAGAAGTAAATCTGGGTACAGAGAAAGATCCACGCCCCACTTTAATTAGTGCGTCCATGACCCTTGAAGAGAAAGAGATGTATATTTCTTTTCTATAGCAAAATAAAGATATTTTTCTTGGAATTATACAGAAATTCCTGGGCTTGATCCTGATGTTGCTACTCATCATTTGGGTTTACCAAAAGAACATCTAGGTTTTAAGCAAGCCGCGAGAAGAACACACCCAACCTATGCTTCCAAAATTGAAGCTGAAGTGGATAAGCTGATCAAAGTCAACTTCGTCAGAGAAGTTCAATATCCCAAGTGGTTGGCTAATATTGTCCCTGTAAAGAAGAAGAACGGACAAATTAGGGTTTGCATCGATTTCAGAGATCTTAATCGGTATTGTCCTAAAGATGATTTCCCAGTTCCAATTACAGAACTCTTAATTGATGCGACGACTGGCTATGAAGTACTTTCTTTCATGGATGGATATTCCGGATATAATAAGATCCGAATGGCCCCAGAAGATGAGGAATATACAGCCTTCAGAGCTCCTCAAGGTGTGTTTTGTTACCGGGTGATGCCCTTTGGTTTAAAGAATGCAAGTGCAACATATCAACGCGCCATGCATCGTATCTTCAAAACTCTTTTAGGGAAGTTTGTTGAATGCTATGTAGATGATTTGGTGGTTAAATCCAAACAACATTCTAATCACTTGGCTGATTTGAAAGTCATATTCCACAAGCTACGACTACATAATTTGAAGATGAACCCCTTAAAATGTGCTTTTGGGGTAACATCAGGAAAATTCCTCGGCTTTGTTGTACGTCATCGTGGTATTGAAGTCGATCCTGAGAAGACCAAATCAATCCTTGGTATGTCACTTCCTCAGAATTTGAAAGAATTAAGAGGACTTCAAGGACACTTAGCCTATATTTGGCGTTTCATCGCCAATTTGGCAGGCAAAAGTTTACCCTTTACCAAATTATTGAAGAAAGGAGTCACTTACCAGTGGACTGAAGAATGTCAAGAAGCATTTGATGTTCTCAAGAAATACCTCTTGAGTCCACCAGTACTCATTCCACCTGTTGAGGGTAGACTGCTTATCCTCTATGTGACAGCTCTAGAGCGATCATTGGGTGCCTTTCTCGCTCAAAAGAATGATGCTGGGAATGAAAAGAGCCTCTACTATCTCAGTAGAACTATGCTTGAAGCAGAAACCCGGTATTCAAGTACTGAGAAGTGCTGCCTGGCATTAATCTTTGCAGTTCAGAAACTGAGACACTACCTGCAACATCATGAGGTCCAATTGGTATCTCGGAATAATCCGCTCAAATTCATCCTTAGTCGTCCAATGCTTACAGGACGTCTAGCAAGGTGGGCAGTTATTTTGCAGCAATTCGACATTCAGTATGTGTCTCAAAAGGCAATTAAGGGCCAAGCTCTGGTTCATTTCTTGGCTGAACATCCTTTAGTGGAAGACACGTCTTCAGATATTGAACTCCCTGATGAGGAAGTTTTCTCTATTCAAGAGAGTCCTCAAACATGGGAAATGTATTTTGATGGTGCTTCCAGAAGTCCAACAGGGAAGAAAATGGAAAATCCAAAATTCAACAAAGTTGGTTTAGGAATTGTGCTCATTTCTCCAGATAAGGCAGTGTTACCGTATTCCTTTTTATTGTGGGAAGGTGGTACCAATAATGAATCTGAATACCAAGCTATCATTACAGGCTTGGAGTTAGCGCTTCAAGAACAAGTGAATCACATAAAGGTGAAAGGTGATTCAGACCTGGTAATCAAACAAGTCAATGAGGATTATGCCATCAGAAAAGAAGAATTAATCCCTTTTTATGATTACGTCAGAGAGTTAATGTCGGAATTCCCTTCAGAACCGACATTTTCTTATGTCCCAAGATCACAAAATGCTCAAGCTGATGCACTGGCTAATATAGCCACAGCTTTAGCAGATCCAAATTGGGATGAGACAACCATCAGTATTGCCCACCGTCGTGCAATTTCACCTTATGTTCAAGTCAGAACAGAGGAAATTAATGAAATTAGTCCCATTCCTGAACCGTATGGTCATACTACAGGATGGATGTCACCTATCAGGGAATACCTTCAAAATGGAACACTTCCACCTGATAGAGCTGAGAAAGAACAAATCCGGTGACGTGTGGTCAATTTTACTCTTTATGATAGCCCAAACCACCTTGAGAAAATTCTCTACAAACGTGGTTTTGATGGAGTTCTCTTCAGATGTATTGATGGTGAAGAGACAATGGCTGTCATAAAAGAAGTGCATGCAGGAGTCTGTGGTGCCCACCAGTCTGGACATAGACTGTCTGATCAAATTCGAAGGCTTGGATACTTTTGGCCTTCAATGATACAATATTGTGTTAATTTCACAAAGAAGTGTCATTCATGCCAAGTATATGCCAACTTCATTCATCAACCTCCAGAGTTGCTTCACATAGCTAAATACTCGTGGCCATTTTCCACATGGGGAATGGATGTGGTGGGACCTTACCCTTCAGCTACGGCCAATCAGTTTAAGTACATTATTACTGCTACTGATTTCTTTTCCAAATGGGCAGAGGCAGTACCTCTCAAAGAAGTCAGTTCTAAATGCATTGTTAGCTTCATCAAGTCTAACATCATTACTAGATTTGGTGTCCCTCATTCCATATTGACGGACAACGGCACCAACTTCTGTTCTTCTGAGGTGAAGAAATTGTATCAAGAATACAACATTAAATCCAACCATTCATCTCGGTATCATGCGGCGGCCAATGGCCAAATAAAAGCTTTTAACAAGACTCTTTCAAATATACTGCAAAAGATGGTGGATAAAGATAAGAGGTCATGGCCATATAAACTCTTTCATGCTTTATGGGCTTATCGGACTACCACTCGCAATGCAACGCGGTCAACTCCATATTCATTGGTATATGGAATAGAAGTAGTCTTGCAAATTGAAGTTCAATTGCCCTCACTCAGAATAGCCATTTGTGATCAGTTATCTATAGATGAGAAATCCCAAAAGCGGTTGAATGAATTGGAACAGTTAGATGATAAAAGATTGTGCACTTTGAACCACTTTGAAATCTATTAGAATCGAATAGCACGAGCTTTTAACAAAAAAGTTCGTCTTCGTTCATTCATTTAGGGGGAATTGGTATTGGTTCTTAGAACACCAATGATACCAGGAAAGAAGCCTCCCAAGCTTGAAACAAAATGGTAAGGACCTTATTTAATACATAAGGTCTACTCCAATGGAGCTTATTCATTAATCTCAATGGATGGAAAACTCATCACGACTCCAACCAATGCCAGATTTCTGAAGAAATATTTTGTATGAACACAAAATATGGTCCCCAGAACCAAGACTCTTACACTTGGTTCATACAGAAATGCTCCAGTATGACCTTAAATTGCAACTTCATCCAACATGACGTTAAACTGTGGAAAAGAACTTGTCCCCGCAACATGACATTAAATTGTGCAGCACCTCGTCCTTCCTATATGACGTTAAACTATACAGCAATGGTCCAGTATGACCTTAAACTGCAACTTCGTCCAACATGACGTTAAACTATAGGAAAGACCCTTACGTCCGGAAAGACGTTAAACTACATAAACACTTAAAAGTCCAGTATGACTTTAAACTGCATCATCATCTAAGGTCTATGCATATGACCTTAAACTATTTTCACTTTCGTCCAACATGACGTTAAACTGTAGAAAATAACTTGTCCCCGCAACATGACATTAAACTGTGCAGCACCAGTTCGTCCTTGCTATATGACGTTAAACTATACAGCAATGGTCCAGTATGACCTTAAACTGCAACTTCGTCCAACAAGAATTAAACTGTGAAAAAGCTCCCTATACCATCCAGCATGACCTTAAACTGCATCATCCCTGGTCCATGTATATGACCATAAATTATTTGCAAATCCCTCACGTCTGGAAAAGATGTTAAACTATATAATCATCAAAGGTCCAGCATGACATTAAACTGCACCATCCACGGTCCATGCATATGACCTTAAACTATTCGAATTTTCGTCCAACATGACATAAATGGTGTGTTATTTTGTCCTTATTGCATGACATTAAACTGCACAGTCCCCTTTTCATCCAATATGACGTTAAACTGTTTTATCCCCATCGTCCAAACTACATGACGCTAAACTGTACAGAAAATCCTTGATATGTCCTACATGACATTAAACTGTATTTTGTCCCTGCTACATGACACTAAAATGTGCAGCACCAATAGTCCTAACTGCAAGACTTTAAACTGCATAGTCCCTTTATATGTCCTACATGACAGTAAACTGTGCATCGTTAAGGTTGTTGTTACCTCTTGTTTCTCACACCGAGTATGACTCACGTGAGCTTAGAGCGAACATCAACCATAACACTCCCTTTGGGCCACTAACCATGTGTAAGTCCCAACAACATTTTAATTAGATCATTGTCCCCAAGAACAACTTGATCATTAATTCATTCTTTAATTGATCTACACGGACTTTGAACCTTTCCCTCCAGGCTGGGTATGTAGGCAACATCCCAGGGTTCAAGCCCAAAAACAATCTCTTCACATCGGTTTACCACCATCTCATATGATGTTGATTTGTGAAACCGCCCCTAGAATCAATATTTTAACATTGATTTACTTTCGTCCTTGTTATACGACGTTAAACTATACAACAATTTTGTCCGGTACGACAATAAACTACAATATTTTTTGATCTCCTCACTTGAGAGAGAACTATTATTGACATTGATTTTTCAATCATGTTTCATTTCAAAAAGACTACGTGCATACATGGTAATGCCTAAATTTTTTATCTCAGGTTAAACCATCATTGCACTAATGTCCCCTTTCACCCTTCACATATACGAACCAAATTTGTACAAAGGGTAGTTCTAGAACTACATGGACTTGATTCCCATCCTTATGGGATACGTAGGAACATTCGAGTGTCCCTCGAATCCAGTCCCAAGTCTTTTGTGCCTAACCCCAAATTTCACTTTCAGTCCCTTGGCTGAAAAAAAAATCCTCATGAAAACATGCACTGTGTATTCATTATTATGGTCCGAATTCTATGACCCTAAACTAATATTTCTCATACTTTCATCCTGCACGACGTTAAACTACATTTCAAGAACTACGTATGGCTTGATTCTCATTCTTATGAGATACGTAGTGAAGTCCAAGTTTCAATTCACGACCCAGCCACAACATGATTATGGTTATCATTGACCTATGTATCTCTATATACATTGGACAATACCCATATTTATGTGTTATAATCCTAACCTTAAATATTTTCAGATCTTCATAACCCTTTTCATGACTTCTAGTCACAAAAATTTCAAACTTCTGAGAATTCTTTTTCCTGACTATGCAGCACGTGCCCATAGATGGCCTTGTATAAACAGTCCACATAACAGACTTGTCAACCAAAAGATGCTATTTATTTGACCATGCAGCCAATTCCCTTAGGTGGCCCTGCATATTTCAACCCCCTAACAGGTTTGTTAAATAATGGTAACTTCATTCTTGGGAAGAATGCCTCTTTTGTCCTTATTTGTCTTAAACGACAGTATGTAGGGATCCACAAAAAATAGCCATCCTTAACATATTTGTCCCATATCCTTTTTCATGATCTGAAAGTATTCAAGTCTATGGTTTATTCTTCTTCCCTACGTTTGGGTCAGACCTTCGTAGGAGTGATATTTATCCAGTTCTTCAATATTCTTGTTCGGAAATATCTTCTCCATATTCAAGTACCTCTTTCCATACAACAAACTCTATACTTTAGAAAATTTGAATCTCCATAAACATTCAATGGATTTTAGCACTAGGAAAGTAAATTTCTGGGAGTTCTTTTGCCTGACTATGCAGCATGTGCCCATAAGAGGGCCTTGCATAAACAGTCCAAATAACAGACTTGTCAGCCGAAAGATGCTATTTATTTAACCATGCAGCCAATGCCCTTAGGTGGCCCTGCATATTTCAACCCCCCTAACGGGTTTTGTTAAATAATAGTAACTTCATTCTTGGAAACTACTTCTTCTAATGCCTTTTAGCTCTTTTTCATATCATTCCTCAGATTCAAATATTCTTAAGCCATAGTTTACATTTTTTTTCTCTCATACTTGAGTATGGTAATATGTTTTCAGATAAATTGTCAAGGAATTGAATCAATTTTAATCCATTTTGGTCAAAGCTATTTCGACCTTAAACATTATCCCCTTTATGTCCGGCATGCATTACTTTAAACTGCCCACAAAAGACAAAGGAACTTTAAATAAAAGTCAAGTTCCAGCTCACTAAATATACATTTTTGTATGATTTAGGTAATATTGAGCAATTAGAAGGTTCAATGTTTGTTGGATTATTTGTAATAATCCTAGTAAAGAAAATCAAACTATGCTTACTAGGCCCATTGGCTTAAGTAAAATTGATGCAGGTAATGAAAGAATGCAGGTAGAAATGATTGAAGACAAAAGTGTTTTTCATTGATACACAGGAGATAGAAAGACATACACAGACTGGAGTCTCTTCTCTTTTTCAAGAATTACAGAAGATTGTCAACATAAGTCTTCATTTGATATATAGCATCCTGAGCTTTATCAGCAGTTATTTGAAGCTCGTGCACTTGACCAGCTTCACTCTTTTCAGCTTGCTGAAGTGCCTTCTTAGAATCTGTGATGGCTTTCATGCCATTCATATGAGTTTCATCCAATGATTTATTAAGCTGATCAAGTTCCCCAGTAATAGCATCTAACTGTTGCTGGAGTTGCACCTGCTGGACGAACTTTTCTTTGATTTTTTGCTTTAGATCCTTCATCTTGGCAGCATAATCAGCCTTAGCTTGGGATACCGCAGCCTCAAATTCGCCTATGTTGACTGACAATTTCACTCTGGTCAAATCTTCGGGACTTGTCTGCGTTTGCTCCCTCCTGAAAATGATCTATTTCACCGCGGCATGTATCTTTTCATACCCAAAACCACCAAGTCCCGGTATAAAAAATTGGGATGACAATCGAGGAATTTTTGATTGAAGCTCTTCTAAAGGCACCCCAGATATGATGTTCCATATGTTGTTCCATGCCTTACGTCGTGAAAAGCTGAATGCTTTAAGAATCACTGCATCTGATTCAATATCATCTTCATAGGGGGGTATGTAATCTGGAATTAGTGCACTTAAAGAAGTGCCCTGTCCTGCTTTTCCCCCCTGATTTGTGCTTCTTCACTTTCAATTCCTGTTGGGGCAGAGGCTGAGGCCTCACCTCCAGATCTAGTAATTGCAGTTGATGGTCCTGCATGATTAATTGAAAGATTTAGTCATCTTCAAAGGATAACAAAAGAATAGATTTTTCTTGCGAATAAAGTAAAATCACAAATATTGTTATCCCTTACCCAAGGATGGTTCAGCAACCTGAGAAGACCTTTCCCCATATTTCCCGGTTTCAACAGGATTTTCAAGACGGGTCTCAGGAGGGTTTATTGGATTTAGCTCTACTTGAGCTAATGTTTCTGCAATGATAGGGTTGACATCAATGTCCACACCCTCTTCGGGCATTGGCAGTTCAGCAGCTTCTACGGAAGAAACTGCATTTTGTTTTTAGTCATGGTTAGAAGTGTAAATTAAAAAAAAATTGGGCGAAGGATAGCACTCACACCCAAGGACTTCTAAATCACATGACAACTTAGCATGATCATAAAATTCTTCGAAAGTCATTCATTGATTCACAATTTCATCCAATGATATTTCAGAATCCTGGTTAGTCTCACCAGTGGGAGCATTTGCTACATCTTCTTGCCGACTTATGTCCTGCAACCCCTAACCCTGGATAGCATCTTCAGCAGTAGGAGGGATACTGGGAATGGATGCTAGCTCTTCTCCAGGAGCAACCAAGTCGGCTTGGGTCTGTGATTGTTCTACAACACCCTCTATGGCCTTTGAAGAAGGATCAGTCCCTTCCCTCAAGGGGGAAATTGAAGAAGCCCCAGCAATCCTCAGAAATAAGAGTAACCATATGATTATGGGTATAAACTCATGATTGTTCGAAGGACTTACCACTGCTAATGAAACGTTTAGCTATGGATTTACTCCTTCATTGCCTTTTCTTCTTTTTGTTTTTTTGGAGTATCAGTGGTCTCCCTTATAGGCACTTGGATTGGAGAATGGAAGGCTGTGTCCAGTGCCTCATTCATGGCCTACTGGCCTAGAGATATCTCGCCTGGTTCGCGAGGAGAATCAGCAGCAGCCCCGATAGCAGTACCACTAGGGCTATACTGTGGCGAAGGAACCCCAGTTCCTTTCTTTGCAAGCTGCGAGATGAAGAAAATAACTTCCTTAAGTAACAAAGCTTCAACTGAAATCAAGTTGCAAAGAAAATAAGGAAAGAAAACTTACATCTTTAGGAGCCACGTACTCTTGCCATTCCTCATCTCCAGAACCACCAGCCCCCTCAGTGGCGCCATGATCAAACATTTCCTTCACCCGCCTGGTGATAGGAACTGAGTCATCAGTGGCATATATGAGCATTTCAAGCTCTCCGATGTAAGCTCGCACTTCATTGGGGTTATCTCCGTATTGAAGATTTTTAGAAGCTATAAGATTTCCTATTCCAGGAAGTTGTAGTCCCTCACACAAATCCAGCCAGGCGGTCTCAGTACCATAGTATAAGCTCTTCCATAGCTGAACAGCCTCTGGTCTTAGATATAAAGGCTGTGAGGAAGGTCCTATAATTTTCGATTTTAATTTCTTCCCAGCTCCTGCAACTACAGATAGAGAATAAGAAAGTAAGACTTATTACTTTATAAAGTAGCAGTGATTGAAATTATTACAATGAAATAACTCACCATGAGTTGATGGAGTGGGTCTTTTAATTCTGGCCGGAGGATTATATCGGGCACGAAACCGCTTTGGTGCCGGTTGTGCCTCATTATCCCCATCATGATAATCCGATGAATCAGTTCTAGAAGAGTAGTATGTTGAACCTATTTCAGGTGGAGAAGCGTCACCTTCATGAGGAAAGGTTTCTTTATCTACAGTCCTCTTCCTCTTTCCTAGTTGATATACTGGGTGATTCAATATCCCTTTGGGGTATGATGCTATCCAGTGTTCGGCATAAAATGTAGTCAGATTATGTTCCGCTTTTTCAACTGGTAGATCAAATACTGCCCTAGTCTTCTCTCTTGATGTTAGCAACCATAGTTGTCGATCAACCATCGGATGTTGCTCTAACCTGACATGTACTGGAGGGGATACAACAATCTTTTGCAAACATTTGAATTGGCGTGCAAATATATATTGTGCATAGGCCTCACATATGATTTCTCCATCAATCCTGGCTACTAACACGCCATCCCTGCAAGCTAGCATGTATGCCCTCAAATCCAAATGGGCTGTCCCATCATCAACAAACCGCCCAGATGGAGGACTTCCATAGGGAAAGAAGTTGAATTCCTTAAACATGCTCAGCCTTACTTTCATGTCATAACCATTAACATCTAATGGAGCAATTCCAGAGAATGCTTGCACTGACGGTCTGAAAGAGATTCCAGGAATTTGTAATCCATTCTATAAATTGTAAGTCCTGAAGTGAGTGGCGATCCATCCCCACAAAACTTGGAATGGTCCCACTATTCTTAAAGGAGATTTACCCTGGAAGACATGAAGTAAACTCCTGTGAATCTTTGCTAAAATGGGGGTAGCTAACACAACCATTTTTCCCTCAGCCAACTTTGCCGCAATGACGAAGGTCCATGGCCTAATGCCTCCCTTCGAATCCCTGACCGGAAAGAGATAAACACTGAGCCACATTTCCAAGAAACCCGCCAGATGAGTTTTCTTTGGAATTCTTTGATTAACTTCATATCCCCACTTTTCAAACTCTCCTGCTTCTAGAGTTGGCCAGAATGTGCCAGGAGCTCCTCTCTTCTCAGGTTTTGGACAAGTGATAGGACTTCTGGGCCTGGTATCCTTGGATTTATTTTTCTTGGATCCTTTTTCTTTTGGCTCTATCCCTTTCTTCTCAGTAAGAAACACATTTATCCATTCTTCCGGATGAATATCTTTTCTAAAATGAGTTAATGAGGTCTCTGAACTCTTGATCCTGTGGAAGATTTTAAATAATTCTCGAGCTAAAGCTGGAGTCTTCTCTGAATCATTCCAAGTCACCTTGGGAGGAATGAATTCATCATACATATCGCCCAAAATTGGAGCCCCTTAAATCTTGTGGATATCCCACAAACTGATACCTACTTCTCCATGAGTCAAATGGAAAGAATTAGTTGCTGGGCTCTAGTGGCTGAGTATCTCTGGCACGAAGTTATCATGTCTGTAAACATATGTTTGCCCAACCCAGACAACCTCATATATTGCATCTCTCTTCAGGTCCTCGATAAACTCTACGCAAGTCTGTCGCACCTAGTATGCCCACATCCAAGTTGGCTTCACACCTCCACCAGGACGGAAATCCCAACTTTTCTTCCAGCCTTTGGATTGATCCATCTGAGCATTTCAGAAGATTGAAGGATGAAAATGTGGTTGAAGCTCAGGTGTATGATTTTTCAGATCTGGTGTGCAAGGGCTATGATGCATCACATAATCCTTCTCCACTGTTCCAGCAGTTAGAAATACTCCTCCACCTGAGATATTTGCTGAAGAAAAATTGGTATAATTCTGAAACCACAAAATTGGAAGATAATTCTTTACTTCTGGAATAATGAATTCTTGTAGATGACCATAGCCATACAAAGGTAGATAAGTGCTTTGAGGAAAGTTTCGATGATATTTCTTCAGATACATAGCCAAATCTGGAAGAGTACTATCCTTAACAGTATAGTAATCATGGCCAATAATGTTCATCATATCATCTATCCGCTTGCTATCCAGTTCATCAATTAATCCGGGTCTAAGAGCCATTAATTCTGCACAAAGAGTTGAATAAATTAATTTATAAATGAATTAATTTTTCACAAACTTTGTGAAAGAAATTAAAAAATGGCGAAGGCATTAAGGTGCGCAAGTATGGAGATGCCGCACAAGTGTTACAGGTGCTGCGTAAGTTTCTGTCGCGCATGTATCACTACACAAGCAATATTACCTTTTCAGTAGCGAGACAGCGAGGGAACAGTGGAAAAGAGACTTGCACGGCGAGGAATACTTGCGCGGTGAGAGCTCGAGAAATTCGGGATCAGATGCTACACATGGCCAAAAGCCATGTATTTATAGGCTAGGAGGCCTATCTGTGCGCCGTACCCAGAGCGCTTAAGGCCTGCGCGACGCAAACTTGCGCACCGCCCTCTGTGCACTGAAGACTTGCGCGCCCCCCTTTTCCTTTAGATGGATTCGATTTCCTCAGAGTCAAATCATCATTTCTCTCCGGATCCAACTCTGAGGGGGGACTTTTGTTGACGCTCCTTTTCGTCACAGAATCTAAAGATAGGAAAAGGGGAATATCTGAGCTGAAAGTGATTCATCCTTTGAAGAAAACATCAAAAATCGACAAAGGCAGGAACACAGGATCAAAAGAAACTTCACCGCGCAAGTTATATCACTGTCGCACAAGTCCACTTGCGCGACACCCTTGGTCGCGCAAGTGACTTGTGCAGCCTAAGTGGTAACCGCCCGGTAACCGCCCATGGCCTTCTTTTGACTATAAATAGGCCCTGTGGGCCCCCCATTCGAGATGATCTTTTTCCAGAAACTCGGATTGAAGCTCCCGACACCCAAGTCTCTTCTCAAGGCTTCCGGAACACTTCTAAGGTAATTTATTACCTAGAACGGAAGATCTAAAGAGAGGGAGGAAGGCCTAAGTGTTGAAACTCATCAACACTTGCGCGCCTGAATGGTCAGCCCTTAAGGGAACTGGTCACACTTGCGCACCGCCTTATTCCTTCATTAGAATTTGTGTGTCCCTTTTCTGGAAGAACCTCAAGAGGATTCTAAAGGGTTTAAATAAAGTGTCGCTCAATTATTTCAATGCTGGTTGAAAATCGCGCAAGTACATCATGTGTCGCGTAGGTATACCTACGTGGCCAATACTTGCGCGCCCATGCAAGACTTGCGCGCCCATGCAAGACTTGCGCGCCTTTCAAGACTTGAGCACCCCTACCTTTTTTCGGTGCCCATATTGCCCATTTTACCCCTCTTAAGCCATTTCACCTTTCCTATTCAAGATTCAGTCTTCAAGATACTCTTCAAATCCATTTATGGCATGATTTCTTGATATGACTTCCTTATCTGAAAGGAATTCGGTGGAATATCTCTCAAAACCTTGTGATTTATACATCTTTATGTCACCAAAGATTGAGCGTTCATTCATTCAACCTCATCCTTTAAGAGGAGAGAATCCTTAACCTGGGTCTCCTTTTTAGGAATAAGCCCCAGTTATAAGTCCTTTAATTTGGGCATCTTCCTCAGGAGTAAGCCCCAAATTCTTAAAGTTCCCAAACTTGGGCATCCTCCTCAGGAGTAAGCCCCAAACCTTAATTCCTTAACTTGAGAATCCTCCTCAGGAGTAAGCCCCAATCTCAAAATATGGGCATCCTCCTCAGGAGTAAGCCCCAAGTCCTCTAAGATTGGGAATCCTTCTTAGGAGTAAGCCCCAAACCTTAATCTTTAACCTGGGTCTTCTTTTCAGGAATAAGACTCAGTTATAATCTTGGGATTCCTTTTCAGGAGTAAGCCCCAAGTCCCCTAACCTGGGCCTCCTTTTTAGGAGTAAGTCCCAGTCATAATTATGGGCATCCTCTTCAGGAGTGAACCCCAAGTCCCTTAATCTCTCTTAACCAGTCCTAAATTACGTTTGATATGGGGTTCCTTCTCAGGAGTAAAACCCAATTATTAATCCTCTCCTAATTTGGGTTTCCTTTTCAGGAATAAGTCCCAAGTTAGAGTATTCAAATCTACATAAAGAACATATACCTTTATGGACCCTATTCCTGGATTTTCTCCCTAAAAGTAATTCCTAAACCTTCATCTATCTAGGCAGTCATACATACATAAGCCCCAAACAATTTCTTATGATTGCATCTTTCATGGCACAATTGTCTAATTTTTACCAATACCTCTTGTTTCTCACACCGAGCATGACTCACATGATCTTAGAGTGTAAAAGTAATTATGACATTCTTCTTTGAGCCATCAATCCTAAACATCATACTCCATTACTCGAACTACGTGGGTTCTGATTCCTTTTCCAAAACAAAGGATACGTAGGTAGCCCATTTATGGGTTCGATCCCAACTTTGAAATAATCCATGTCCTTCTGAATGACGATAAACTTCAAGTGCCCCACTGAGTGGCTTTAAAACCAGCCTGGTCATCATAATGACCAAGAGACTTTTATATAAATGTTTTGAAGGAACCATTGGCCAAGAATCTCTAAATAGATACAGATGATTCTCTATTGATGAAGAACCTCAAATACATATAAAATATTCTCTAAATTTCTTACATATTTAATCATTGATTGTTAAAACTAAAGGAAAGCTCATTTTATACTTGGTAATGTAATAAGGATTCACGAACATAACTTAAATCTATAAAGAGAGTCCCGGAGTAGACAATAATTCCCCTAAAAAGGTGTGATGAGTCCGACCTCCCATCCTCTCGACCAAATGGAAATTCCTAAGCCTCATCAGTCCACAAGCTAAATGAGCGCCTACCTTTGGAAAGTAGGTCCAAATGGATGTGGAATCGTTGGATGTTTCCGGTTCTACGAACAAACCCGCTGGAAACCGATCGGAACGTTTGAATCTCCCGTCCAGGAGGTCATCCCTGAATTCCGTGCGAAACAGCCATCGATTGATATAGAATAATACTTATCGAGTTTGTTTTTAGTTTAGCAAATGGAACCTAGTAAGAATCATATAAACCAACTGAAAGAGGCTGTAGAGAATGTGGTTGAACCTAAGACATAGGTGAACCAAGATCTAGTTCAGAGTATATTCCAAGAATTTCAAGCTATAGATATGGGGAGACGGAGGGATGAGCCAAGACATGTGGATCATTCCATTCAGTTTGTAAAGAAGAATCCACCCATCTTTCTGGGTGATTCTGAACTGGAAAAGGCTGGGGTGTGGCTAAGAAGAATGAATCATATTTTTGATTTCATCAGTACACCAATGGAGTTCAAAGATAATATTTCCATGTATATTCTTTAGGATCTTGCATTATAGTGGTGGGAACAAGTTCTTTATGATAAAGGGGATCAAGGCCTTACATGGGAGGATTTTGAGGAATATTGTAATAGAAATTTTTTTAGTCACACGTTCATGATAGAACGATGAATGTTTTCAGCCTGAAGAAACATAATATATCTATCATGAAATATGACACTACATTTATTAATCTAGTGTGCTTTGTGCAAGAGGTTACAACTTCTAAATCCTTGAAGGAATGCTTATAGAATTAGGGCCAAGGTAAAATATTTTATTGAAGATTGTGGTGCTCTGTATTAAAGATTATATAGAGATGGTGAATAGTGTGATAGTGGCTAAGTGGGATATCTTAGGATCTTGGGAGGAGGAAGTAGGATGATACCTATGGGAAATAGTGAAAACATAAATACCGTGAGAAAGAAAACGAGAGACACATATTTATAAGGTGGGAATGGGAATCAAAATCACACAGCTGGATCAGTGAACCTTCATCCATAACCCAGGAGGAACACATGCTATTTCCAATGTGTCTCATTTGACCACAGGAAGAGAGAGTGTATAACACAACCTAGTGCATGCCAAATTTAAAGAAGATAGAGTATATTCCTCTCTATTTACATAGTTATCTAAGGTTAGGTGCTCAAGAAACATTATCGGTTTCATAGGAATTCTATGCATGGACATGATGAGGACAATAGACTCAATATAATTAATAGAGCAGAGCTATCCGTGGTGATTCTCATAATACCATGACTCTTCAACAAGGGTAATCTGAACAAGTCTAGAAGAAGAAGATTAGAGTGATGATGCCATTGTATGGATATGAGAAGATGATTATGGATGGTTGGGATGGACCATATATAGTGAGAGATATGATTCTTTTAAATTATACCCTTATGGAATTGCTATTTGATACTAGTGAATCTCATTCCATAATTTATTCTCTTATTGTTGACATGTTATGCTAAAATATTGAGATGACTTCCTCTGTGATAAAACTTCAAATTCTTATTAAGGAAAAAGAATGTTACCCATTTATGTGAAGATCTTGTCCTATAACTGTTTATGGAGGTGAGATGATGTGGGACTTCATGGAGTTGGAGATGGATGTATATGATGTAATACTAGGTATGGATTGGTTGACAATATTCAAGGCTCACATTGATAGTTATAGTAGAATGGTCAGTCTCACTACTGAGGAGGTGTCGGGTATCTCCTCAGAGGAGAGAGGGTTTTAAGAAAAGGTGGTATGGGCTTATTGGAACCAACTATGGTTAGGATATCTTACCAGTTGGTAGTGATAACATTGGAATTGATTGTAGATATCAAGGATACTATTTTTTCATAATTTTTGGATAAATTTCCAAATGTATTTCCCAAGTACTTCTCAGGGTTAGCACCTCTGAGGGATGTGGAGTTTATGATTGATCTCCTCTGGGGGAATAGTTTGATTTCCCTTCCATATTATATGATGGCTCCAATAGAGTTGAGGGAACTAAAAGTGTGGTTGTAGGAGTTGAATGGAAAAGGTTTCATTCAGGTAAGTACTCTTATGTGGGCAACACTGGTCTTGTTTGTGAAGAATTCATATGGAACTCTAAGGATATGTGTGTATTATTGAAATATTACCCATGTTATGATAATGATTTGGTATCCACTTCCACACATTGATGATCTGTTTGATCAATTGAGGGGAGATTAGTGGTTCTCTAAATTAAATATGCAATCAGGATATCACCAATTTCGAATTCAGAACAATGATTTTATGAAGATAGATTTTAGAAGCAGATATAGACACTACGAATATGTATTCAAATCCTTTGTTCTTATGAAAGCATGAGCTATCTTAATGGATTTGAGGAATTAGATATTTCAAAGATATATAGATTCTTTTTTTGTGGTGTTTGTGTATGAAATCATGGTGTATTCGAAAAAAAATAGATGAGCATGAGAAACACTTGTTAATAATTTTAAAAATCTTGAGAGACCAATGTTTTTATGAAAAACTATCAAAGTGTGATTTTTGGATAAAATATGAACTCTTTCTAGGACTTGTGATTTCTGAAAAAGTTATTTTAGTGGACACTAAAAAGATAGAAGCTATGATCTTATGGAAACCTCTAAAGATTGTCTTCAAAATATGATGTTTTCTTGGTTTATCTATTTATTAATGATGTTTTTTACATGAATTCGCATGATTATTTTCTCCAATGATATCTTTGAAAAAGAAGAATGATCCATTCCACTGGATTGATGAATGTCATAAGTCTTTCCAAGAGTTAAAAGTTTTTCTTAATTTGGAACCTATCATGATTTTTCCAGAATCAGTATGGGGATATATGGTTTATTGTAATGCTTCAAGATCTAGTTTGGGATATTTTATCCTACAAGGATACCATTTGGTTTATTATTGTTCAAGATAGTTAAGATTGCATGGGAAGAATTTCCCAACACATGACTTGGAGTTACCAGTAGTCATTCATTCTTTGTTGACTTGGAATCATTATCTCTTTGGTGAGGAATTTACTATGTTTATGGATTGTAAGAGCTTGAAACATATTTTCTCACAAAGATATTTAAATCCAAGGAAAATTATATGGATGGAGTATCTCAAGATGTTATACTTTAAATTAATTTATACACCAAGAAAAGGGAATTTGGGGACAGAAACAATGATCTTAAAATCATATGCTTAGTTAGAGAAAGAAACTATAGATGAATGGAAGCTGATGTCTATCCAAGCTAACATGCATTTATAATTTGAACACCCAGGTTATGTTGTTGTTTTATTTTTAGTAATTATTATTTCTTATTTGTTAAATATGGTCAAAGAGGAACAAACATATGATACAAAATGTCGGGTTACAAATTCAAAACTCAATAGTGGGGAGACCAATGAAGGCTGGAAACGTGATGGTAGTGTGGGTTTGTGGTTAGAGATCAAATGTTGGTACCTGTGTATTTTTAGGAAAACCTTCTTCATGATTATCACCATTAAAGTTTGGTTGTACATATGGGTACACAGAAGATGTACAAGGCATTAAAGGATTAGTTTTGTGGGAGTGGCATGAAAAGGAAGGTGGATGGGTTTGTCTCGCGGTGCATAACTTGTCTGTAGGTTAAACCAGAGCATCAGCGAACAACAGGTATGTTGCAGTCATTACTTATACAAGTTTGGAAATAGAAGATGATAATGATGGATTTTTTTTATAGGCCTTCCTGGAACAGTTTAGAAACAAGATTTTATATGGGTGATAGTGGATCATCTTACTATGCCGAACCATTGCATCCCTATTTGTAAAACTCATACGGAGGAGAATCTATCCAAAATATATATCCAATAAGTGGTAAAAATACATGGCATACTAGTTTCAATCATGTCAGATAGAGATCCAAGGTTCACATCTCATTTCTATAATTCCTTACAAAAAACCATTGGGAATTAATTAACTATAAGTATGATATATCATCCTCAGATGGATGGACTGTCTGAGCGGATGATACAAATGTTGGAAGACATGTTGTGGGATTCTGTAATGGATTTTGGTGGCTCATGGGAACATAATTTACACTTATTGGATTTCTATTAAAGTAACATCTATCAGTCCTCGATACATATGGATCATTTTGAAGAATTGTATGGGCGTCTTTATCATTCTACACTATGCTGGGTGGAAATAGGTCAAACATTAGTAGTCAGTCTGAGCCTTGTATAAAAAACTTCAGAGATGTTTAATTTTATCATAAGGAGGATTTAGATGGATCAAAGTCATTATAAATCTTATGAGTGTCATCACAAAATACCATTGCCATTAATGATGAGTGATATTGTGTTCTTTAAGATCTCTCTAAGGCATGGAAATCATCCTTTTAGGATGTAGGTAAAGTTATACCCATGGTACATTTGCCTTTTAGAGATAGTGAAATGGTTTGGAGAGGTGGTGTATCAGTTGACATTGCCACCATGGTTTAGTGTGGTGCATAATGTGTTCCACGTATCTCAGTTGAAAAAGTATCTGCTTGATCCTGACCATGTGATCAGATGGGATTATGTTGACCTAGATCCAGATGCCTCATTAGTACATATCCTGATAAAGATTGTGGATAGACATGAAAAATTCTTTTGTGGAAAAATGATTGGTCAAGTATGGGTTTTATGGAAACATGGTCAGATTTAGGAAGATCCTTAGGATCACAAGAAGGAAATGAAAGGGAAATGGTCAAAACTATTTAAGGGCAGTGAGGGTTTTCTACTTTTTGAGGAAGGAAAGACCAATGGTGGGGAGAATTTAGTACCCCTGTAATCTAGTATGTAACCCTTAATTGATGTTTTTCATAGTTATTAAGTGTAAGGGTGAAGTATGGGAGACTTTGTTAAGATTTAAACAAGTTTTTAGAGCAAAATAAGGTGAGCACGAGCTGCGTATGGTTTGTATAAACCGTGCACAAACCCTAGTAGACACGATTATCATTAGAAATTAGGGACAATAGCTTTGGAATAGTGTGCACATGATTAGGGAGACGATGTGATGTTCCCCTTATGTTAGTAGCTAAAATACGATTCACCCACGGTTTTCCTAACCATATGGACTAACTGTATGCGGATTAAAAACTAACTCCTTAAAAAGTGGATCTAGGTAATAATTTCCATTACTACACTCATATTTTTATCCTAAGTGGCCCTACCTCGGTATTTTTATTCTCATAAGGCCACAAAAGGTTCTCCCATTGACCTAGAGGCGATCTGTCGGCTTCTGTTGATGATTCAAAGCACGATTCTTGAGGAATGTGATCATTCTTCTTCGTTTTGATCGATTTATTAGATGTACTAAGCTATACTTCTCATATACTATCAGTTTCTTAGATATATATATTTTTATGGGTAGATCTAAGATAATTAATGAGAAATATGTTTAGTTTTGGTTTTGATCATTGTAGGAGAAGGTATCTAAGGAGGTTTCAGGGAGAATCGACCCGGTTTCTTGTGTGTTCTTTGTCCCTTGTTAGTTTTCTTCAAAACCTTTTAGGTAGGTGGATTAACTCTTTAATAATCCTGATAGAACTATTTGGAATGATGTAAAATTGATTTGGTGTGATGAATTGATCACGAATTTTCTGTTTATGAATTGTTGGAAACCTTCTTTCGTGAGGGTTTGGAAAATTGTTGAAATATGAAAAATTTAGTGTTTTGAATAAAGTGATTTTGTTCTTGGTTTTAAAATATAGATTTTTAAATTGTGATTTTCTAGAACTGTGGAAGATGGATTTTATTATATGTTTTAAATAAAAGGGGATTTTTTTTTGAAATGAGATGTTTTTTTTGAAATTGGTTTGTTAATTGTTTTTAAAAAAAGTGAAGTTTTTTAATTAGTTTGTTTTGGTTTATTTGAATGGGTTTGGAATATATGTGTGGTGTAAGTTCAGGTTCAAAATCCCCTAGAATAAGATACTTGTACCATTGGGGTAAAATATACGTGACCCTGGATTGGGGGCATGTGTCATTGGGACACAAGGTGATTGGACAAGAAACAACTCATGAGTATTGAACTATCAGAAAAACATGCTGGGGTGTTTATGTCATGAACCATGGATTGGGTATACCAAAAGAATATTTTGGAATGTTTTAAAATCAAGTATTAATTACTTTTCGGAGAAAAATAAATTTCTAGAAAATTTGTTTAAATGGCTTGAGTTTTAATTTGGGTACAAATGGTTTTTAGAACATGTTTACATATTGTTATAAACTGTTTTGCAGAATTGTTTCATAAAAGTTGTTTAATATAAATGTGCCTAATATTATATCCTAGTTTTATGAGTAGGGAAGACATTGGGGAAAACCTACTGAGTTTTATACTCACCCTGACTTTGGCACATTTGTGTTTTTTCATAAGTTATCTTTCGGGACATGGGAAAAGGTAACATTTCACACATTTTTAGAACCACTTCCTGATGATTGGGATTTTTGGTGAAGATAAAGCATGAGAAATGTGTATATTAGTGTCTTGTGGTCTTTATGGATTCTTTAGTTGGTTTAAAATACTTACAATGATATTTTTTAGTCTTCTTCTATTTCATACATTGGGGAAGTTTTGATATGAATAAAGTAGTTGAGATATCTTGCTTCTATTCATGCATGATATAATAAGTTGTTAGGTCATGATTTTCTTGGTTAGTAGTTTCATTATTAATGGGTAAATTATCCCCCACTTTCATTGAAACACTTCATCATTTATTTCCAGCTCTTGGTGTATTTATGATGTCACCTTAGGCCAAGTAATGAATTTTTGTGCTCTCAAGAAAATGAGAATTAGCAGTTCATTACATTTAATGACTTGCATATATATATATATATGGAAACATAATAAAACATTTCATGATTCACCCCATCCAACAAGAAATATTCTCTGAAATCCATATACATATTTTTATTACTAGGGGGTATAGAGAAATTTGATCTATTTTCATCATCTAGTTGTCCCCTCTTCAAATATGGTATAGGTGGAACATATAGACTCTCTATAAACATTAACACTACAAATATATAGGTAATAATGGAACCCCTTTCCTAAAAATCACTATTTCAACATTTATTTGATCTCTATATGTAGGATCCTTTTTAATCCTCATCATGATCATAATTACATGGTCCCTTATGCTCAATGCATAAGAATCCCATTTTACCTACCCAAGGCAGTATTGTATCAAAAAATCATAGTCTTTGAGTAGTTACGACCATATTCTTTCCCTCATGTTGATATCCTTAAAAGAGATGAAATAATTTAAACAATTATGATATATATATATATATCGCATCTTTCACTGTAGAGGTATTGTATCCATATTTTTAAAGAGTATATTATGATTTCTAGAACAAGTTCATGAGTCAGATATTTTTATTTAAGGATTTTCAATTTTCATGATATATATGAAACCACTATGTCATTACTCACAAGGGCACAACTAAGCCATTTATTTGATTCATGAATATATATTCCAAAAATTTACTTACCTGATGGTAAAGTTAACTTTGGTTCATTAAAAAAATACCCTCTTTAAAACAACAAATATTTATTCACATTTCCTTAACGATTTTAATTTAATTATTTTACAAGTTAACTATGTTAATTGGTTGGAAAAATCGGTAAATCTTGAACTGATAGTAACCTATTAAACATATAAATATTTAGATATCAATTAAGTTCATCGATGTAGGAAATTCTTTAAATAAAAATATCATTGAAGGGTGGGAAGATATTCCATAATTTGTGGGAATTTTCATAAAAATATAAAAAATATTAACTTAAAATTAACACATACAATATCTCCCATAAAATTCTTTTTTCTTTCTAAGGTTCTCCTGAGTTATTTGAAGGTGACACTATTAATATTCATAGACCATTAAGTATATCAAGATATAATCCATGAATACCACCAAAGGTTTTTCAATAATAATCTAATCATCATATCCATAATTATAGATGGTTTATTATTTAATGAAAAAGGAATTTACCAAAAGCCCACAAAATCTATACATTTTTAGAAATTCCATCTTCGGTGTATCTTCTTTCTTTACCCTTAGATTATGAAAACAAGAGTAAAGACTGATCATTGAAACATATTAATACATGAATTTTATAAAATAAGTAATCAATGTGTGGTTAGTGATACTTATTATTCAATGTAATGTTTTTGACCGCCCTAAAATTGATGAACAATCACATACACTCATCCTTATTTATCATGAATAAAATAGGTTCTCTCCATGAAAAAACACTAGGGTGTATAAATCCTTTATCACAGAACTCCTCTAAATATTTTTTAAACTCCAACAACTCCACTAGTTTCATTATATCTGGAGTTTTTGAAATAGTTCTTTCATTTTGAATGAGTTAAATGAAGAAATCCACTTTCTTCTCAAGAGGATAAATACAAAATTCTTATGGAAAAACATCAATGAATTTTTTTACCCCTAGTATATCCTCTATTATTAAGATATTTTCCTTATCTATATACCTCACATGATTTTCTTTGTTCCTAAAATTTTATGAAAGATAAATTTTATGGGAGTATTCATATACGATTTAGATGATGAATTATCCCCTCCAAATTCAAGATGTTCCACCTCACCTTTAGAAATCATAATCTCCTTCACTTCGAAATAATTTTTTCCATTATAAATTGAAAAAAATACATATAATTGATCATATAAAAGTGAAACATTGGTATAATAAACAAGCTTTAATTTTTTTTGTCTTTTCATCATAATTTTAATTTACTGACATGTCTTTGTTATAAATAAAATTCCACTGGGTGCCTTAATTGAAAAATCCCTTCAAATGATAGATTCACATTATTAACTTTTCATTTTAGTTCTTATAAATTTAAGAAATATATTCCCTACATACATGATTGATTATTTAGATGACAATGTTTTATTAGTTCCACTAAATGATAGAGGGTTTCATCACCTGAAGAAATCTAATATAGTTACACCTTGTTTTTTGGATCAAGAAGTCACTATATTTAGAAGAGGTTATTTGTAATAATTGTGGATATTTGAACTAATATAAGTATGATATTATTATACTTAAATGCATATGCATGTATTTTCTTATAAGGAACATCCCAAAATTAACTATAGGTGTTGATTTGATTCCCATTTCATCCATTAATCATAATATTTCAACAATTTCATACACATAATTAGGTCATGATATTGAATTTTTAAATATAATTAATATTAAATTTTATATAGTGTTCTCTGGAAATATTTATGGTTTTTCAATGTATTTGGGTGAAAGGCACTATCATGGGTGGCCTCAAATTATTAGTGGTTTTTGGTTACTTATGTGCAGTAGAGTTGCAGGCCAAGGTCGTCTCTCAAAGGTGGAAGTAAATTTGACAACTTATTAAAGGTATTTGGAAAAAATGTAAAATGGAATAATAACACTACTTGAAAGGATGTGCAGGTTGTTTATCATTCATAAATCTAGAAGAAGTTTGCTGGAATAAGATTATATAAATTTTTTTGTTTTTATTTTTGAAATAATGTTCTATTAAAAAGACACAACAAGAAGATGGTTTTTTAGAAAATAGTTTAAAATTATTAATTGATATAACTCTAACTCTTAAATCATTTATTAATCCTTATCATTTAAATTAATATCCACTTAATTATGATCCCATAATTTATTAAATCTTGAACCCTATGAGAATTAACTTTACTACAAAGATGAAGTGAATTTTACCATAGGATAACTTCGGAACATGCAATCACATCACCCTACATTGATTGATGTTCTAATGTTATCTTATGTTCAGTGGTAAATTAATGCACATATACTTTCTATAAATTAGAATTAATTGAGTTTAGAGATTATATTTGAACACTAAAAATTTATTCCATGTGGTTTTGAATTACCAATTAAGTTCGCGCTCTCACAACTCACACAATTCTCAATCTCATGTGATTTGTTTTTATTGTTAAATTTCTTGCTTAGTTACTTTTAAATTAAAAAATCAATTAATAGATTATATTATGTGAATTATAGATTCTATTTTATTCAAAATAAACAAATTAATGAGGTGATATGTAGATCAATTACTAAAAATAACTACTCTTCCATGGGTGGTGTAGTCATCGTAGAAACGTTTTGCATTTGCAAAGGTTTAGAGAGGGTAGAACCCAATATCGTTTCTAATCATGATTCTAGAAAAATTAGGAATATTAAGAGATAAATAAATTTGAACAAAATAGAAAAAAATAGAATAAATAAAATTATAACAATGAAGTTTATTATAAAAACAAAATCATTACAACACGAAGAAGAAGGATTCGTCGAAGGGATCCTTACTTCAAGAGATACCCTTGTTGAAATGGATGAATAATTGAAGTGGATCCACTTATTCACGTCTCTCAACTTTCTAATGAACTTCCCCAACCCTCCAAATGAGTAAAACTCTGATTTATATAGTGGAGGTGAGGCTAGGTTTAAATAGGTTTCAAGTTTAAATGGGGAATCTCAGCCAAATATTTTAAGCCAACTTACTGTACCCATTTGACCTTAGACACACGTGAACCAATTATTCTTCCAAAAGAATGATTTTTGAAAAATTGGGTTGGGAGATACTCTAAATATTAGGTCCCAATCCAAGCATGGATGAAGAATTTATGGCCCAAATATAGAACTAATGTCCAATCTGGTAGGACCAGCCCACCTTTGAATTAATGGTCTATTTAGTCCAACAAAATGACCGATTTAGCCCCAATTTACTGAACAAACATTTTATCCCATTAATTCAAGAACACAATTTAAAAATTTCATGTTCAAAGAATAAATATTAAAATATTTATCTTTGAAATACTATACTACACTATAAAGGGTAAACTGGATTTTCCATCAAATTTTCAAATGAATGTTCAAGTCCCAAATATTTAATAAATAAGTATATTTAACACAATGTGAGGAAATTTTATCATTGATTAATAATAACATTTTCAATAAAAATGTGTTTTATCCATGGGATATCTAACTAGGTTCCTCTTAATCTAGTCCCCATTGCTCCAACTAAACTTATTCTGATACTAACTACAATAACCCAGACTCTAGAAACTCAAAGTCTGTAGTTATATCTGATTATATGTAATTAATAAATGAGTTCCCATATGATCCAAAAACTAAATATTATTATAATAAAAGATTCATATATACATTTAATTTTAAAACATAAGAAAGAACATGAACACATTACATGAACCTTATCATCCCTTCCATCATATCCCTAAAATTTATACATAGTTATCCACTTGGTTTCCTAGGAAAAAGAAAGAAAAAAGGGTTAAGCTCGGATGATTAGTAAGGATTAGCATATAGTGGAAGCTATAATAATGTAAAAATTAAACAAGTTATATATAATTATTGGATAAAAAACATGAATCTATAATAAAATAAAACTAATGGAATGTTATATCCCTAAAAATGAATGAAAACATGAATAAAAATAATAATTTTTATCATGCTCATTGAATACAAAATATCAGACATCAAGACATGCTGTCAATAATAGTTCCAAGACACTATACTAATATTGAGAGAGTTATATACCAAAAATTAAGTAGTTTATATAGAATCCCTCCTTTTTTATTACATTACCTTTCATTACATTTTACAAACATATAATCTTTACATTTTAGTGACTTGGAAACCAGGAACATAAAACATGAGAAATAAAACATTATTCTAAATCCCATTGAAAGTATTATTTAAAAGTTCATTTTATTTTCAATTACCACATCTCATAACACAGATACACACATCAAATAAAGGGTGAGAAGAAGTCCCAGTAATGAAAAACAAGGGAATTAGTTTACTTGTGATATCAATAAGAACTTGATGAAAAACAGAAAGACATGAGAAATAGAAGTATAAGAATATCATAATTAAAATAAATTGAAAAATAACATTAATATGTTTCTAGAAAATTTAATTTTGACATTCATGAACATATCACCAAAGTTCATCCCCATGGTGTCATAAAAATTACCAAGGTAATTTACTAAGGTATCGTTAAACTTGTCATCTCTAGAGATTAAATTTTTTAACCAATGCATTAGAGGGATATCAGGATGAACCCTTAATATGTATTTATTTTAATGTGATCCAAATATATCATAATCATACAATTCATAAATAACCCAAATAGAATAAAAGAAATGTGTTTCATATTAAAATCATGACTTTTTAGAAAAGTGTTTAAAAACAAGATCATTATGATATTTATAACCCATGTAAAGGGAATAAGGGTAATATGTATGTAAATTATAGAATCAATAATATCAATTTTATGTCTTTATTAACACCCCTAGAAACGACATAGGTCTTAGTATTCACATAAATAAAATAATAGAATTTCTTGAGAGAAGAGAGAGAAATTTTGAGATGAAATTTCTACACCATAACGACTATATATCATGGTTTTAGAAAACAATAAAGACAGAGGGGACAAGGGTCTCCCATAAATAAATGAATAATTTTACAGTATTGGGAATTAATAAAATATAAATAATATCACGGTGTATATATTTTAATGACATACCACATGAAAAAAAACCTAAAAAAAGGGAAAATGTGATTTCTTTTACGAAAATTCGGCAGCCTAACTACGTCACTTAAAAATTCAGAAAATTGATTGATGACAGTGGAAAGGGTATATAAAGATTTGGACATAAAATGAACTATATTAATGATATATAATAACATATCCCAACATAATGAGATGAAAACTAGAAGACATAACATAAAGGAAGTCATGACTTAAAAGAGGAGGGTAAACAGTTCCTCTATATTGATGAGTAACTTCGAAAGCTTAATGGTTAGGACCTTGGGGGGCTTGTGGGAAACTTGGGATGAATACTTTGGAGGTAAAAGGCTAGAGCTTCATTGATGATGAATTTTTAAAGAATGTAATGGGGGAATGTCTTGGTATTTATAGAAAAAGTGAGGGAATATTTTATTAATTTCAAGGGACACCTCATCGGTGGTATTTGCAAAACCATGGGCTTGCCCAAGATATCTTCCCATGGTATTGGCACTTGGGACACCATATAACATATCTTACCATTCAAAAGTCGACCAGAATTATTACATCTCTATTACATCATTCATGATTTCATTAATCACACAAAAACTCAAAATTGTATTTTTACAATTCCCTGAAAAACAAAACATTTTAAAAAAATATCTTAAATTCACCCTATCATAAAATCGATGATCTGAATTCAAAAACGAACTCCATTTTATGAAAATAAATTTCTAAATATTTTTAATTTAATTTTTTAATAAAATTATTATTTATTTTAAAAAACAACACTAAAACTATAACTCGTTTTGTAACACCTTGGGAAATTAATCAAGGTCCCATAACATTATCGTATAACCATAAAAAAATAAAGTAACAATTTATTATTAAATTTATTATAATATTTTTGAATTTTAAATTATTAAATTATTTATAAGATTGTAAATAAACTATTTTTGACATACAAAAATTCCAAAACTTATAGAATGATCATTTTCACTTTTAAGAGGCCTAAATTATTTTTTTACATTCATGGGTGAAGTTTATATTTTTGGGCTGATTTAATATTCATTAATATTCATTAATATTCATAAGGGTCTACTACTATTCACCAAAATATTATTTTGATCTTATTTAACCACATTTTTCACCCTGATTACAACTATGTATGACAGATGTTTGAAAATCATTTCACAAAAAAGTTATTTAATAATAAAATATTTTTAACTATTCATCCAAATAACACTATTCATAAAATACTATTAATAAAGATAACACTATTCATCCAACAATATTCATCAACTAAAATACTATTCATAAAAAAATTGACACATCTTAGAAAACTTCTAAAAATTCATCCTGGATTAATTTTGACATTTGAAATTAAAAAAGGATGTTTTTTTAACCAGAGTAATTCTCTAAGTATGGTAAATTTATCTTCTAAATATAAATAATAATTATTTAATAAAAATAATAGTGGATATAAAAGGAATACTTACATTGCATAGTGAAATGTTTGACACTTAAAATTATTTTTCATTTACATTTAAAAGGGGAGTTTTAATCACACCATTTAATTAAAAATAATAATTATTCCATATACCTTAATTTTAAATAATAATTATATCATTTTTGAAGACTACAATTTGGGTCTAAAGTAATTCGATTTTCTTATATTGTAAAACATAATAAAATATTATTAGGAGGAAAGGGATCCATAAATAATAGAATTTCATTTTTTTGGGTAGTTACATTCTTCCCCCCATTAAAAATTGTATCCTCACAATTTTCTCTTATTAGAAATTTATTACTATTAGTAAAACTATCATTATAAAGTAATTTCATGTCTTAAAATGTATTATTCTTTAACAACATTTACATTTTCTATAAATCCTTCATAATGATTCATAAAAAGCTTATGATTAACCAAACTTACCCCTCGGGAGTGTCAAACCAAGAGTGCAGCAAGGCCCTTCGTCATGTACCGGGATACCCCAGGTCAAGCCCGAAACTTCTTGTCGGAGTTTTCACTCCTACAAACATCGGTGTTAGAGACACATCCACTTGTTCATATCCAGAAAGGGATTTATTTGTTTGGAAACCACTTACCTAATATTTCACCAACATAACAAGAATTTTTACTATATTTAAACTTTTTTATAGGGTTCTTCCTAAATTTTTCATTACCTAATTTCCAAAAATAACTAAACTATCCATTGTTACCAACTATGGCATCCCCCATATTTATTAAATAACTTTTCATTATATTTTACAAACAGAGGATATTTAAATTTCAGTGTCTTGGAAAACATGAACATAAAACATAAAAACATAAAACAATCTATTAAATCTCCTTTAAAATCTTTTTCAAAAGTTCAGCCTATGTAAAACTACTTCATCTCATAACCTAGAGACATACATCGATGGAAAGGGTGAGCAAAAGGCCCTATAAGAAAGGTAAGGGAATCAGTTCAATTGTGAGATCAGTAAGAACATGATGAAAAACATAAAGACATGAGAAAAGGAAGTAGAGTCATATCAAAATGAAAAAAACATTAAACATTACATGAATATGTGGCTAAAAAAATTAATTTATACATTCATGAACATATCACCAAGGTTCACCCCCAAGGAGTCATAAAACATACCAAGGTTATTCACTAAGGTATTGTGGAACTTGTCATCTCTAGAGATTAAATTCGTTACCCAATACATTAGAGAAATATTAGGTCTTACCCTTAATATATGTTTATTTTCCTTTGAGACACGCAGAACATAATCATAAATTTCATAAATAACCCAAATAGAATAAAAGAAATGGGTTTCATATCAAAATCATGTTGTTTTAAAAAGTATTCAAAAACAAGATCACTGTATCATTTATAACCCATAGGAAGGGAAAAGGGATTTATGTATGTTAATTATAGAATCAATAATATCATTTTTATATCTTTTTAACAAACCAAGAATCTAAATATGTTTGGTTATTCCCATAAATAAGATAGGATAATTTCTTGAGTCAAAGAGAGATAAATTTTGATATAAAATTTCTGCAGCATAATGACTATATAACATTGTTTTAGAAAACAATAAAAAGAGAGGGGACACGAGTATCCCATCCATAAATTAATCATTTTACATTATAGGGACAGAATAAAATAGAAATATTATCATGGTGTGGATATTTTAATGACACACCACATGAAAAGGAAACTTGAATGAAAAAAATAAAATGCGATTTCTTTTACGAAAATTAGGCAGTCAAACAACATCACTTAAAAATTATGAAAATCAATTGATTGGAGTGTAAAGGTTCAATAGACATTTTTAAATGAAATATAGAGTAATAAAGATACATAATAACAAAAACCAACATAATAATATGGAAACTAGAAGACATAACATAAAAGAGGTCAGTACTTAAAAGAGGAGGGTGAAAGGTTCTCTTACATTGAAGCGTAACTTCGGAAGCCTGAAGGTTGGGAAATAGGGTGATTGAGGGCACCTTGGTAGGCCTACTTGGGAGGAAAAAAGACCATATCATAGTTTATGTTGACTTTTGAACTAAAGGAATGAGGGAATGTCTTGGTATTTATAGAAAAGTGAGGGAATATTTTATTAATTTCAAGGGACACCTCATCGGTGGAATTTGCAAAACCATGGGCTTTACCATGGTATTTTTACATTGTATTGGAACTTGGGACACATCATAACTTATCTTACTATTAAAAATTTTACTAGAATTATAAAATAATTATTACATCATTATTGATGTCATTAATCACACCAAAATGCTAAATAATATTTTTACTATTAACTATAAAACAAAACATTTTATAAAAATATCATAAATTCAATCTATCCTAATATCAATGCTCTGAATTCAAAAATGAAATCCAATTTATGAAAATAATTTTATAAGTATTATTGATTAAATTTTAAAATAAAATCATTATTTATTAAAAAACAACTCTAAAACTATAACTCATTTTGTAACACCATGTGAAAGTAATCAAGGTCCCATGATATTATCTTATAACCATTAGAAAATAAAGTAACAATTTATGAATACATTTCATAAATATAAATTATCATTTTAAATTATAAAATTAATTATAAAATTGTAAATAAAATATTTATGACATACAAAAATTTCAAAACTAATACAATGATCATTTTTTCACTTTTACGATGTCTAAATTGTATTAATAAATTCATGGGTGAAGTTTCTATTTTTTAGGATGATTTCATATTCATTACGATTCATTAATATTCATAAGGGTATGTTACTATTCACCCAAAAATTATTCTGATGTTATTTAACAACATTTTTCACCCTGATTACAACTATGTATGGCGGATTTTTGAAAATCATTCCACAAAAAAATAATTTAATTATAAAATATTTTTTAAATATTCATCAAAATTACATTATTCATCAAATAGTATTCATCATGAAAACACTATTCCTCAAACCCTATTCATTAAATAAAGTACTATTAATAAAAAAATGATACTTCTTAGAAAACTTCTAAAAATTCAGCCTGGATTAATTTTGACATTTTCAATTAAAAAATGATGTTTATTTAACTATAATAATTATCTAAGTATAATAAATTTATCTTTTAAATGTAAAAATACTTATTTGTTAAAATAATAGCGGATAGAAAAGGAATACAAAAATTTCAAAGGGAATTTCTGACACTTAAAAAATAAAATTATTTTATCATTTACATTTTAAAGGGGAGTTTTAATCATAATATCTCATTAAAATAATCATTATTTAATATACCATAATTTTTTATAATAATTATATCATTTTTGAAAACTACAATTTGGTTCCGAAGTAATTCGGTGTGCTTCTATTGTAAAACAAAATAAAAAGTTATTAGGAAGAAAGAGATCCATAAAAAAATAAGTACATTTTTGGGGTCATTATAGTTTTATCTCATGTGACCAATCGATTCATTGAGGGGATATTTAGTTTTGGTCCCCACCTATCACATTTTTAGTCTACTTAGTTCTCCATATGGATCAGAAAGATATTTCATACAATACCCTAAGGAATATCAAGCTAAATATAATCATGGTTATCAATATAATGATAAATAAAGAAAAAATAATATTACTCCATTCAATAAAATAATGTGGATTTCTAGGAGAAAATACCTTAATCAACATAGATGTTATGGGGTATCATCAATGTTATATGATGTACCACAATCATTGAAATACAGTGGCGAGGGTACTTTAAATGTACAACATTATACATAAATGATAACAACTAGGTTCAATAACTATTATAGTTAGGAGACCAAGTAAATTGTAGAAAACCTCCTTTATATTGAGTTATAAAGAGCCTATAATTATTCTACCAGAAGAGTGTCCTTCTAGGTGTATAGTCTTAGTCCCACTCAACATGCATTAGAGTTATGCTTGATTCAATTATAGGTTAACCCTTTTCTGGGTGATTATTCCAAGGTATATATATTCAACATCCATATATACTTTATTTATCTCTATAAGAATGTATTTTTTGGGAAACTACACAAACATTTATTTCACCAAAACATAGGTAGTTTTTTATCCATAGAAAACATTGACATTTACAATGGTTTTGTAAACTATTGAATCAAATTAATAATGGGGGAGGGATCACAATATAGAATTGTAAATCCCTTTAAATTTATGAGGAATAATATAAACTGTATTCCAAGTTAATGTATTCACTAAAAAAGGGTGTTAGTGGTCAATATATCATGACTCCTAACGAATGAAAATTAATATTGAAAAAACCCACTTAAGGATTGGGTAGCAATTCAATAAAAGCATCTTGAAAAGTGGTCTTAAAATTTATCTTCAAATACAATGAATAAAATTATTTTCATGATATAACTTATTAAATAGTTATTATATACCTTATATAAAGTAAATTAGGTGCATAATACAAAACATTTCTACAATAGATGAATTTGAGGCAAAAAACAATTACATCTTGTCTTGAACTACACACATGATTTTTGAAAACATGTATTAAAAATATAGATATATTAATCACTTAATTAAAAAACTTAATCAGGTCTATTTTAATTTATTCTCTTCATATATAGTGTAAAACCCAGATATTCTTTTCAGTTATGGATCTTGGTTTTGGGTTTTTTATGAGGAAAAAGGAATAAAATAAGATTTTATAAGAAAATGCCACATACTTCGGAGTACACATCATGTTCCTATCATGCCTCGTACAACCATGTTTTGAACATGAAATGGCCGAGTACATCATTGTGTGGTGGCCTGGAATAACGACTTAAGTCGGGGGCTGGTTAAGGCTACTACACGACATGTAGTTTTAATGAACACACTCTATAGTTTCATTTTTATTTGATATATCAGAAGGGGGTGGCGTCTCATGTCTGAAAACAATTTATTATCCCTATGTTTTATACTGGAGCACTGCAAGACAACCAAATAACTCTGAACACCTCCCAATTTCATGTCCGAGCTCTGATTGAGACATTGGTGGGTGCATTGGAATCCCACCGGTGAGTTCTCAAAACCCCTCAAGTCTTTCTTCTTGACTCATCATCGGTTGTGAGTTATTAAAGGTTTGGAGTTTTTCATGTTTTTATTGATCTACAATGATCTAGGATGATTCAAGTGCCGACATTCAAGTATACCAATCGTACAACATTGAGGTATATGGTTTGTGCCTTTCGTTGTTTATCTTTGGATTATATATGATAAAAGTGTCGCATGCCCACATTTTGGGTATTGTTTGACATGGAATTAAACCCGATATTTACCTATAATGGTTTGATTAATTGAGTGAGGATGCTTTTTTATGTGTAAGGTAAAATACCTTGCTTAAAAGACACTCCATGGGTGTGTTTCCCTTGATTGATTGGTTATGAACGTTTGGTCTAGAATTCTTATTTGGCTTGTTGTGTTTTCCATGCCTTGTTTTTCTAGGATGGAGTTACTAATTATATGAAATTAATGTGATATTAATTTAGAATGCTTATCCATGTAGTAGATATAGATTTCATGACCTGGTTTATTATGATAAGCATGCTATTATTTTTTCAGTGGACCATGAGAGCATTGGACCAGAAATAATGATGTGGCTTCCAGATTATTTTCCCAATAAAACGTGAGATCCTTAGACCAACAAGACTTAGGGGACTTCAATTTTATTTAAACAGGATTGTGTGATCCTTGGTGTAGATATTTGACCATAGGGTATTATACCATGAGATATTTCCTAGGTGTATTTTTTATTTTTCATGATTCTCTATTAGAACAATGGACTTAGACCCTGAGAGCTTTCTAAGAGGGTTGTTTGTGAATATTTGAATTATTGTGACGTGTTTTCCAAGTCAAATCACAAAAGTGGATTTAGTCTTACAAGATTGTTGAGATGGTCTTCTAAGACATATATTTTGTTACTTTACATTGGGGATACAGAGCTTAGTCTAGATCCTAGGGTTTACTGTTACAACATATGAATAATAAATTTTCAATGAATCTAATTGAAAACTATAGTATTGATTACTTTTGAGAAATTAATAGTTTATTGGATCATTGTTGTTTATTGACTATTATATATATTCACTAATAGTTAAGAATAGATATTTTCATGGTTTCCTACTGGGATTCATCTCACACGCTATTTAGGCCATGCTTTTGGACCCAAACAGATTATATGATTGCAGGTATAGATAAGGGAATGAATCCTTCTTCATGAGGTACTAGATTGATGTTTGAGTTAGAGAGCATGGGACTAAGCTCAGGCTTTCAATATTGTTGGAGTTTATATGATTATCCCTTGTATTAGATTTTATTGTATTTCCATATTTGGGACTTGTTTTGGATACTTTCGTAGACACATGTGACATGCATCCTTTATATATCTAGTCTCCATTTGTTTTATTACTATCAATCATCTACTGTTTACTTATGTTGTATGTCATCATTACTTCTTCTATTTTCTACTATTTGTTTTCCACTATGTATACTCCTCTAATGAGGGAATAGTTTCACCAATATCACACCTTGTCCCCCACTACTAGTCGAAAGCATTTGGAATTTGGGGAAATGTGCTTGAGGTCATGTGACCAACTGAGTTCAGGGCACCTTTAGGCGGCACCTGGATCCAGGATGCTACAAAGTGGTATCAAAGTGAGTTTACTTTTTTGGATTTTCTTTTTGTTTTGAGGAATTATAAAGGGATATAAAGGAAATGGAGTTTGGTAATATGTTTTTCTTGGGACTAGCAACCTCATGTATAGGGAAAAGGCAAATTATCTCAAATTGAATTGTAATTTTTGGATTTTCAACTATTACAGTTGATTGAATTTCACCAATGAGTGATACACATGTTTTGTGTTGTTAGTATTGATATCATTGTGGATATATTTTGTTCCAACCCGATGATATGAGGGTATTCCGTCTCATGCATCATATAGGCAATTTCTTGAGATCACGTGTCATTCACTATTTTCATGCCAAGTTGGGTGCATTACAGATTTTATGCTATTACGATAGATGTTTTTCTATATATGTATTTTTTGTGACACATTCTATGATATAAATACGTTTCATTCTTATAGGGTATTGGTAAATGTAAATTTTTATTTGGATGGATGCCAAAATTTTGTCCCTGATTTGTTATGGGCCCTCTTGGATCAAAATTCAGTGGATCATGTCTGAACTTTATTTGAATTATGTTAAGAAATTATATGAATAAGGATGCCAAAGTTTTATTCACAGGGAGTATGGGCTCTCAAGGATCAGAACATTTCATTCCATGGAAAAATTTCATGATTTTGTGGTTCCATAGAAGTTTCAGAGGATTACTATCTAATAAAACTAGAAAACAGGATGTGTGATGTTTTGAAAACACACCATGTGTCCTTATATTTTGTAGGAAATGACATTTCTTAAGTACATTCCATGTACCTTATGTACACACTGTGTAGTTTTTTATCGTGTGACTGACTATGTGAGCAGAGACATGGGGTTGGTAAACTCTTGGTAGAACACGCCATATACTAGGTGTACATGTTGTTTCTTAATCTATTATGTGTCTGTCCATGTGACTAACGACATGGGTGGATTGAATTTTTGTTGTACACACCGTGTTTAGAGTGTGCACATTGTGTAGTGTTACACCAGAAGAACACTAAAGTTCTAGACATGTAGAATTACTTTATAAGGATCGAATATTCAAGTACATGTTGTGTCTTAAGAGAAATATACCATCTGTATGGGCTGGTACACGACCAGGCTGGTAGGGGTACAAACCCGTGTAAAGGATTAAAGGAACATGCTATGTAGTGGTTCTACTTGTCAAGTAACACTCTTTTGTAGAACATGAATTCATTCATTCACCTATTCTGTTCCTGCACTTCTAAGTTACAGTTTTTTTTAAATCTCGTACTGAGGTGTGTACTTGAATTTACTGAGTCATTCCACCGAGACGTCCTCCAATTGTACGACATGGTGATGATCAAACACCAGGAATGGTAGATCAAGGACTACCGGAAGATCCCCCAATTGTGAAACTCTTTGAACCAACTATTATAATGGACATAAGTGTTGGTGCGTAGTTCCATGAAGTTCTTATGAGGATGAAACAGAATTTTTAGGGATCACCACATCTTTCCACAACAATGGCAGAGTTAACATGGGTGTCCAGCAGCAGCAGCCTTCCACTTTTTTAGGGGATAGTGGACCACATGCTATAGATTCAAGGTTGGAGTACATGATTTCTATATTCAAGAATCTAGAGATGCCTCTTGAGATGAGATTGAATCTTGCGGATTATATGCTACATGATTCCTCCAAAGGATGGTGGAATGTTATCTCACATGAAGGATGCCATCGAGATATGACTTGGGAAGAGTTATAGAGGAACTTATATGAGTACTTCTAACCTAAGATGTTGAGGGATGACCAAGTCCAGGAGTTCATGTATTTGAAGACATGCTCTCTTTCAGTGATGAATTACTCTTCTCACTTTACAGAACTTTAAATCTCATAACTGTTCAAGGGGGTGACGAGTTATCACTGGCTATGAGATTTGAGGATAGTCTTAGGTACGACACCCGATCAGAAGTGAATGTTTTCAGGATGAATTCAATGACTGCTATCATAAACCAGGAGCTGATTACCAAGTGAAATATGAGGGATTTTGTAGTGGTGATCCGGGGTGGTTTAGTATTGAGGGATAATCCTGCTTCGACTCATAGAAAGAAGCGTTTCCATGAGACTTTGGACGATTATTCCGGTAGAAATGATGTATCTTTATGTAGTTAGGTGAGATGATACCAGTGTAGGAAAAGTGGGTGCACAATAAAACAGTTCCTAAGAGACCTAGTTCAGTGCCACTCTTGTGGTAACATGGTTCATCTTCATCATTTTTTCGGGATGTTCTCACCAGCAGCTTGTGAGAGGGGATCTGTTATGACTCCATGATCTGGAGAATAACCACCAGTTCCTCATTAGTCAGGGAGCAAGGATTCGTCATGCCATTCAAGCTGAGGTGGTGGTTGTGACTGTGGAAGCTAGAGGACCGTTTTCTAGCGACAATAGGGTGGATTAGCTTAGGTAATCTAGAAAGGGTCATAGGGTCATAGTACAGGTCAGACAATTGCAATGGAGTAGACCCAACAAGAGAAGGACCCCAAACCCTCTATTTTTAGAGGTAATAATCTAATTGCCTCAATATTAGCTTCTTATCTTTTTAATATAGGGCCTTCCCATAGTTTTATATTTACTATCATTATGGAGTGCCTTGGGCTCTATATCTTTACTTATAATTATGTCAATGCAAGGAGTGCCCTCTTATGGTCGGTGGGTTTCAATTATTGTGGGACCTCTATGTCTTAGAAGTGTTAGGATTTGATTTCATTTTCATAACAGACATGTTGGTCTCCTTTCAGTCCTTTTTTGACTTCTATCGCCACAGGGTGAGTTTCACGTCACTAGTAGGAGAAAATTTTATATACTAGGGTGAATGGGACGTCCAGCTGAACAGAGAGGGACCCAAGCATCAAGGTTTGGTAGGAATTACAGCCCATATTACAAGTTTATATCAGGATGACCTCGGGACTTCCCAAATAGGCTTTCATATAGTGGTGGATCATTTCAGATATGTATTTCCAGATCAATTTTCATGTTTACCTCTAGAGTGAGAGGTGGATTTCTATAATGAGATTGTTCCAAGAGTTGAACTGATGTCCATTCCTCCATATAGGATGGCTTCACCAGAGTAACAGGAGCTCAATAAGCTGTTCGAGGAGTTTTAGGCATAGGGTTTCATCTGACCTAGTATTTCTCCTTAGGGTTCTTCTGTCCTTTTTGCGAAGAAGGCAGACGGTACCCTCAGACATTATGTGGATTATCGGAAGATGAACCAGTTTAAGGTCAAGAATTGATATCCGTTTCCAAGGATTGATGATCTATTTGATTATCATTGAGGTTCATGAGTGTTCTTGATGATTGAAATGAGATCTGATTATCCTTAGTTTCACGTTAGACCATCAGATATACTTCTTACAACATTTCAGAGTAGGTATGGTTTATAAAAGTAATTGGTTTTTCCATTCAGTATCACGAATGTGCCAAAAGTTTTCATGGAATTGATGATCCTTGTGTTCCATCTTTACTTGTATTATTTTGTGGTAGTCTTCTTAGACGATATCTTGGTGTACTCCCACCCTCGACAGGACCATTTCATCTATCTTGAGATCATATTGTGTACATTGGGAGAGCATCAGTTATACACTAAGCTCTCAAAGTGACACTTTTGGGTAGACCATATTCATTTCATTGGTCATTTCATATCATATATATAATTATCATTAGACCTAGAAAAGGATCCAGTTTTTTTTTCATTGGAGAAGACGAAGAATACCATTTATGTACAGAGTTTTTGGGGCTGGATGGTTTTTATATATGCTTTATTCAAGACTTTTCATGCTTAGAAGCACCACTAATGGGCCTGACTAAAAAGGGTGTGAAGTACTTCTGGACATATTTAGGTGATTTAGATTTTTAGGAGCAGAAGTGGAAATTGAATTCAGCATTGATATTGATTTTTCCAGAATTGGGTAAGAGTTTCACAATTTACTATGATACATCAGGTATCAGGCTGGGGGTGGTGCTTATGCAGGGGGAAGGAGTCATTCCATATGAGTTTTAGTATTTGAATACACAGAAGATGAACTGCCATAGGAATGATCTCATGTTAGCAGCAGTTGTCAATGCTTTTTACTGTTGGAGACATTATATTTTGGGAGATAATTTTGTGGTATAGATGGACCACAAAAGACTCTAGTACATCGTTACTTAGCGTGATCTAAATTTGAGACGGTGATGGTGGGTTGAGTGTCATCAATATTTTGACTTGGATCTCGCCTTTACGCCTGGGAAAAGTAATACATTGGCTGATGTGTTGAGTAGGAGGACTCAAAAATGTGCAGTTCATGAGGATAGTAGTGAGTGGAACCTTATGGATATCTTCATTGAGATGCATTTGGAGGTTCACGATAGTCAGGGAGATACATTCTTTTCTTCTTTAGTTGTGACTTTTTCCCTCCTAGATAGAGTGAGGATGAGTCAACTATCAAATTTTAAAGGCGTAGTCAAACACGAGAGTGTATTAGGTGAGGATCCACCTCCTCATTAGACAGTAGGATATGATGAGATCTTGTATATCCATGGATGTGTTTGGGTTCTAGTGTACTTGTGTGGGGAGTTGATTTAGGAGTTTCATGATTCTTACTGGGCAGTGCATCCCAGAGTTACCAAAATGTACCATGACTTGCGTAGTTAGTACAATTGGTCAGATATAAAGAGAGGGGTGGCAGGTTTTGTTACAAGAGGTTCCACCTGTCAGTAGGTGAAGGAAGAGCATCAATGACCAGTAGGGATATTACAGTAGTTACCCATTCCCAAGTGGAAGTGGAATGTTTTCACGTTAGATTTTGTGATGGGTTTACCAAGGTCACCTTAAGGAAATGATTCTTTATGAGTTGTTGTTGATAGACTCATGAAGGTTTCACATTTCCTACCGGTCAAGGAAACCTTCAGTGTTGATGGGTTTGGAAAGTTATACATATAAGATATAGTATGATTTCTTGGGGTTTTTTACTGTATCATTTAAGAAAAGGATTCCTGGTTTACTTCTTGTTTCTGGAAGTGACTACATAGGGATTTGGGTATATAGGTACTTCCTTGTACAACTTAACATCCCCAGACATATGGCATGTCTGAGTGCACGATTCTTGTTTTGGAGGACATGCTTCAAGCATGCATCATGGATTTTGGGGGATCTTGGTAGAGAAACATACCCCTGGTGGAGTTGGCCTAAAATAACAGTTTTCAGGAAAAAATTCATATAGAACATTATGAGGAATTGTATGGTAGGCCATGTCGATCACCACTATGTTGGAAGGTGATAGAAGAGGCTTCTTTACTGGGACATTATCTTGTCCTAGAGACCACAATGTCAGTGGAGTTGATATGTAATAGGATGGCTACTGCACAATCTCACCATAAATCTTATGTTGATCGATTGAGATGACCTCTGAAGTTCCAGGAGGAAGATAATGTTTTCTTGTGTGTCACACCTAGGATGGGACAGAAAAGTATTAAGAGATAGTGTAAGACTTCACTAACATACGTCAGGTCATTTGAGGTTTTGGAGAGAGTCATTCTGGTTGAATATCTGTTGCTATTACCTTAGAGGTACTAGGATATTAATGATGCCTTTAATGTTTCTCAACTATGTCGTTATTTTTCAGACTAGTCTTATAATAACCCTGATCTTTTATTACACTATTAAACATAATTTATTACACAAACTTCACTTGATACAATATAGAAGATCAATAGGTATAGTGTCTTTGGGTCTTAGGATCATTACATAAAAACTTAAAACATGAAATACAACATCTTTACTGAAAACTTCATTTACATGACCACTACATTCTATCATATTTAGTATTGCATTAGATAACCTGAGGACATGCATGAGAAAAGGGTGAGCTATAAATCCCAAAAAGGGAATAATCATGGAATAACATGAGGAATACAATACATGTTAGTCAATAGGCATATCAATAGATCATAAGAGAAGAATAAAACTAAAGGAATGATAAATCATGATAATCATAACATGAAAATGTGGCAACAACACTTAACATGGAATTAGCATTAGCCAAGGCTCATTGCACAAGGAGCGTGAGTAAATCCTCATTGCACATGAAGCACAAGTAAAACCTCATTGAAATTGAATTCACATGAGTAAACATACATTGCACATGACCTATCATGATACTATTCTTAACCCAATTCATTGGAGCACTATAAGGGCACACCCCTCTTAAACATTTCATTTCATGCATAAGTGTGCCACACAGATCATATAACATGGATTCATAAAGCATAATAATTTATTCCACGATAAAGGAATGTGGAATTAAAACATGAATCTTTTTAATCAATAAGTAAATGTGCATAACGTTGAATACTCTTGATAGTGAAACGGGCATGGTATTGACAACAAAATGACATTGACTTGGAAAATCGGTGCAATTTCAGCAGCGTAACGTCATGATGTAAGAATTAATAAAAACGGTTGATGAGAGAGAAATAGGTGTCTCAAAATATGTAAATTAAATGTATAGTAAGGTGGTCATATTAATACATGTCCCAACAATTGTAATGGAATTTAGAGTCATGATACAAAAGAATTTCTTGGATGTAAAATAGGAGAGAGAAATTCTTTTCAGAATTTCGGCATAGTAACAGGTGTACATGAGAGGAATTAAGTGAGAGAGAAAGGGGTTTCCCATAATTAAAACACAAATAGGGTAGTATGGGGGAGGTGCGAAACCAAACACCAACATTTATAATTGAAATTAAAAGGCATAACATTTTATAGAAAATTTGACAAAAATGAGGAAGGAAGAAAAAAACCCTTACATGGAAGTGTGCTTCCAAAGGCTTGAGAGAGGCTTGAAAGAGGATAATTGGGAGCTTGGGGCACCATGGGAGGATCCTAGAGAGTGTATGGTAGAGGTTGGATGAACTCCAAAGGCATTTAGTGACGACAAAGTGGGATCTTGGGTGGGTTTATATAGGAAAGGTGAGTGAATTCTTTATTATTTTGGTTTGGGACACCTCACATTAAACTAATCCAAACCACAAACCAACCCATGGATTTTGCCCATGGGTTTTGGAAAAGGGAAGTGGAAAAAATTATTTTATAATGCCAAAGTCCGAACATCTTATAATAATGGGGTTACTTATGTGGAGGTGAGTCACACTCCCAAGGAAAACATTTTAAAAAGACCAGATGTTTAATAAGCCTTGAAGGGTCCATTAATGCTTTGTAAAATTAGTCAAACAAACCCAAAATCACATTATTTTAATGGTAAAAAATATATTGGCCAAACATAAGGCTTATAGTATTTTATTACATTACTATTAGGTCATTATGATGTCATAAAACACATAATATATTTAAACGATATTTAATTTTTACCCAAAAATTTGACCCTCTCAGAAAATTATGAAAAATTTACAGTTTGATAATTTTGACATCCTGATTCCAGAAATAATAGTCATTATATTTAAATAATTTTCTAAATATGTTAATTTTCACTTTTAATATAAAAACTGACATTTATCGAAAATTCATTGGTTTTGACAAAAAATGGCTTTCAAACATTAATAAAAATTAAAATTGTATTCATAAAATTATATGATCATTTATATTTAATAAAAATTAATTTAATATTAATAATAATAATTTATTAAAATATTATTTAATTCAAAAATCCATTAATTCATCAAAATATATTTCTTAGATGAACATTAACTAAAAATAATATTTGTGCTTTAAAAACTATTTACAAGGTAACAATTATAAAATGAAAGTATATTCATTATTATAAAAAAATAATGTACATAAACATAGTGCCAAGGTCTTGTTACATAACCCCTTATAACACCTGCATACGATCGAAGAGTAAGGTGTGCGATGGTGACCGAATCTTGGGGTGGCTCAGATAACATTGATTGGGTGGTAATCTCTATCAACTTCCACTTCTCTCATAGGTGGTCCCGCTCAAGATTAACCTTTTGATGTTCGACTTAGGCTTGGTCAAGAGCAAATCCCAATGTCGCCACTCTTTTCCGAGCTCTGAAAAATGGGCTTCGTATGGGGCACATCTACTGGATGAGGCCATCGCATCCTTTGTCTGAGTAAATTGGATTTGTTAAAGACCTATATTTATACTAATCATGTGATCACTAGTCAATGTCCATATTAGAAACGATCATAATTCATAACATAAAACCAAATAAGTTGACATTTTATATAAACATTTTACATAAAGAGACATTTAATTAGATCAAGAGGGATTTCCATTAATGAACATTTGGGTCGTTACAATCTTCCCCCCTTAAACAAATTTTTCCCTTGAAATTTTGTTTTCTGATACTAAAGATGATGTGGGTAATTTTGCTTCATCATTTCCTAGGATTCCCATGTCGCTTCTTCAAACTTGTGGTTTCACCACAATACCTTGATGTGGGGAATTGTCTTATTTCATAGAACTTTTTCTCTACGATCTAGGATCTTCACTAGTTGCTCCTCATAAGAAAGATTATCCTCTAACTGTACCACCTATGAAGAGAGTACATGTGAAGTGTCCGGTATGTACTTCCTTAAGAGGGATACATGAAATACATCATGTAATTTGGCCATAGTAGGTGGAAGTTCTAGTCGATAGGCCACATCCCCAACACGATCATGATTCTCGAAGGGGCCAATGTACCTTGGACATAACATCCCTTTATTTCCAAACCTCATGATTTTCTTCCATAGAGATATTCGTAGAAATACCATGTCTCCAACATTAAACTCAAGGTCTCGTTGACAGTTATCTACCTAACTCTTATATAAACTCTGGGCTACCTTGATATGATGCTGAATTCTTTTCACCTTCTCCACTATTTATTCGACCATTTCTGGTCCAACAAGCCTACGCTCACTGACCCCATACCAACACACTGGTGTTCTGCACCTTTTCTAATGAATGTCTTCATATGGTTCCATTTGGATTCTCTAGTGGAACCTGTTATTATAAGAGAACTCAACCAGAATTACATGTTGATCCCATCCTCCTTTAAAGTCCATTGAGTAGGCTCTCAACATGTCCTCAAGTGTTTGGATAGTCCACTTTGATTGGCCATCAGTTTGAGGATGATAATCCGTACTGAAGTTCAGTTCTGTATTCAGAACATTTTGAAGAAGCTTCCAAAACATACAGGTGAATCTTGGATCTCGATCAGACACAATAGATTGTGGTACTCCATGAATCCTTAAAACTTCCTTAATATATATCTGTGCTAGTGGATCCAATGATAAATCCTCCCAAATAGCAATGAAGTGTGCAGCCTTTGTAAGATGATCCACAACATCCCAGACTGTACTGTTGCCTTTGGATGTCTTCGGAAGTCCTATGACAAAGTCCATGTTGATTTTCTCCCATTTCCATTCTGGTATGGGCAATGGTTACATCATCCCCTTAGACTTTTTCCTCTCTTAATTCACTTGATGACACACCAGGTACTTTGATGTATATTCAACGATATCCTTCTTCATATTATCCCACCAATAATGCTCTCGGAGATCTTGATACATTTTTGTGTTTCCTTGGGGAATAGAAAATTTTGAACTCTGTGCATCATCCAAAAGTTCCACCTTCAGCTCTGGACTTGATAGAACACATATTCTTTTCCAAAATCTCACAATTCCTTCTTCATTAACATTAAACTTCGAGGATTTCCCTTTTTCGATAGCTTCCACATTTTCATGAATTCCCATTTCATCTTTTTGAGCATCCTTTAACCACTCCAAAAGTGATGGTTGGGAAATAATTTGTGAAAGGATTGATGATGTTCCCTTCTTCATGATTCCCATGTTCATCTTCCTCAAATATAATAACATTTGATCCTTTTCAATTCTCATCAATGATAGAATCTTTGGTTCCTTTATACTTAGGGCATATGCCACTTTGTTCGGTTTTCTAGGGTGGGAATGGATTGAGAAGTCATAGTCTTTGATCAACTCTAAACATCTTTATTGGTTCATGTTCAACACTTTTTGTGTGAATATATACTTGAGGCTTTTGTGGCCCATATATATTTCACACTTCTCCCCAAAGAGATAGTGCTGCCAAATTTTCAAAGCGAAGATAACTACAGCCAACTCGAGGTCAGGTGTTGGATAGTTCTGTTCATGAACTTTAAATTGCATTGAATAATAGGAAATAACTTTGTCATTTTTCATCAACACACATCCCATGACCTTCCTCAAATCATCACTAAATACCACAACAAGTTCTCCACTTGTGGGGAAAGTGAGCACGAGCACAGTGATAAGCCTCATTTTCAACTCCTTGACACTTTATTCGCTTTCATTTCTCCAAGAAAACATTACTCCCTTCTGAGTTATCTTGGTAAGAGGGTTGGAAAATCATGATAAATTTCTCTCAAATCATCGATAATATCCTGCTAACCCGAAGCAGCTACGTATATCCGTTACTGATGTTGTCCTCATCCATCAATCAATTGCATTTGTTTTAGATGGATCCATATATATCCCATTGGTTGTGATGATATGGCCCAAGAATGAGACCTCCTTCAACCAGAACTCACACTTGTTATACTTTTCATAGGGCTTCTCCTTCCACAAGGTATCGAGTACAATTCTCATATGGTCTTCATGATCATCCTTGGTTTTGGAGTATATCATAATATCATATATAAATACTACGACAAATTTGTCTAGGTAGTATCTAAAGAATCTATTCATCAAGTCCATTAATATTTCTGGAGCATTAGTGAGTCCAAAAGGAATTACTATGAATTCATAGTGCCCGTATCTTGTACGAAAAGTAGTCTTGGGGATATCTTCATTCTTCACCCTTACTTGATAATATCCCAACTGAAAATCCAACTTGGAGAAGTATTCTGCTCCACACAGCTAATCGAACAAGTAATAAATTTGTGGGAGAGGATACTTGTTCTTTATCTTGATTTTGTTTATCTTACGATAATAAATGAAAAGGCACATTGACCCATCCTTCTTCTTGATGAAGAGTACTATGCACCCCATGGTGAAGAACTTGGGTGTATAAACCCTTTATCCATAGTCTTCTGTAGTTTTCTTTTTCAGCTCCTCAATTTCCACAAAACCCATTCTATATGTAGTCTTCAATATTGGTAATTCCACAAGTATAAGTTAAATTGATAATTCAACATCTCTTCTATGAGAAAGACCAGGAAATTCCTCAGGAAACTCTTCAGCGAATTCCCTCAAAATAGGAATGTCCCCTAGGATGGTTGCCTTCTTAGACTCAATCATCTGAGCCAAATACGCATTCTCACAGGGCAGTAATATCCATTCTTTAGATGATGTATCTAAAGAATATTCATCATCCTCCTTGTACTTGTAAATAATTAGGGGTCTATTGGCCACATGAAGAGTGATTTCTCTCTCACAGAAATTTATGTTGGCTCTATATAAGGAAATCCAATCCATGCCGAGATTTGCATGAAATTCAACCATAAGGAGTATTAAGAGGTTATCTGGGAAGATTAATCTACTGATTCTAATAGGGGAGGAGTTGTAATTATGGGATACAATGATTTCCCCATTTCCCGTACTCACCGACATCTTCAATTCCATGATTTTTGGTGATGATGAGATTGTTTTCTACTGAACTTTCAAGATATAAAAGAACGTGTAGAACCTAAATCAAAAAATAAGTTCACTATTATTGAATGAATAACTAGCGTACCTGTCACCAATTCATTTTCAGGGTTTACTTTGGCTGTAGTGAGGGAAAACTTTCACCCTTTCTGCCTTGGAGGTTGTTGGTTGCCTCCGAAAACACTTGGCTTAGGGCACTGGTTTGCAAGATGCCCTACTTCTTTGAATTTGTAGAAATGAACAATGCATTGAGGTTCGAATGGAGAGTTCATCTCTTCTTTTATATCCATAGGTTTTTCTTGCCGACAATTAACAGCCAGGTGCCCCTCTCTTCTACACTTAAGGCATTTCCTCGTCCCCTTCATGAAATTTCTAAGGTGCTTCTTTCCGCACCTTCAGCAAGTGTGGTGTTGGATCTTCTTAGCACCACCGGATTTATCCCTTGGAAGACCAGCATAGAAGTCCACCTTACACTTCTTATCCCCATGATACCCCTGAGATTCAACGATCATTATTTTGACCTTGAGGGCACAACGAAAAATTTCCTCATAGCTGTCGAAGTCAGGGATTACCAGTGCTTTCCACAGGATAGGTTTCAGCCCACCAAAGAAGTGTTCATCATTGCATTCGGGGGTAATGAAAAAGCCGGAAGCATATCAAGCATGCCTTGTGAAGTTTTCCACATACGCTCTAACAGATTCATCATTTTTTTTGCATGTGGGAAAGGAAGTCCCTTTCCATCTTAAGCGGGAGGGTGTGCAGAAAATATTTATTCAAAAACATCTTCAGGAAATCCTTCCATTCCAATGACTCAATCTCCTACTCAAGCTTTGTATTGTTGATCAACATCCACCATTGATCAGCTTCACCCTCCATATGAGAAGTTTCCAAGATAACCTTCTCTTTTTCGAATCATTAAAGGATGGAGAAGATCTTTTCAATGGAGTTGATCCATTATTCAGTCATTGAGGGATCAAATTATCCATTAAAATTAGGAGGTCGTTGTCTCATAATACTCTCAAAAGAGACTTGTTCTTTCTTGGGGGGGGGGGGTGAACGTTCCTCTTGACCCATGTGTCTATTCAAATTCAGAGTTAGCTGAGAGAGAAACGTGACAAAGTTCACAATTCCCACTCCCATTAGATTGGTCATCTCATTAGTACTGTCATCACATTTATCTTCACATTGATTATTAGCCCAAGTCCTCCTATTACCGGCCATTGGATGGAATAAAATGAAAGTTCAGGGGTAACACATAAAGTTTAATTCTAGGAAAAAACTAATGACTTATAAATAAAATTTATTTCCTTTACATATGAATCTATTGACTTCAGTCTATTTTATCCATGATCTACTTTCTATCTTATTCTTTGGGAATTTGTTGGTCCATTAATAATGGTTTATGCTAAGCTTGTGAATTTACCAAATCATATCCCCCAGGAGTTTCATAACCAAGAGTGCAGGAAGACCTATTGTTGTGCACCAGTTCCCATTCGAGTCTAGCTCAAAGCGGTGTTTTCAGGTTTTAGCCCTAGTATATATCTGTACCAGAGCTGCCTCTACCTACTCGTATCTAGACAGGGATGTATTTTTTTGATAAACCACTTATTAAATACTCACTAAAACTTAGAGATTTTTTTATTATACATAGTCTTGTCTCTAAGTCTTCACTAGGGTTTTCTAATCCTAATCCCAAAAATAACTAAACCTATCCTCTGATACCAACTATGACAACCCTGATCTTTTATTACACAATTAAACATAATTTATTAAATTAACTTCACATGATAAAATATAGAAGATAAATAGGTCTAGTGTCTTTGTGTCTTAGGATCATTACATAACAACTTAAAACATTAAATACATCATATTTATTGAAAAATTTCATTACATAACCACTACATTCCCTCGTACTTAGCATTGCATGGGATAACCTGAGGACATGCATAAGAAAAGTGTGATCTATAAAGCCCAGTAAGGGAATAATCATGGAATAACATGAGGAATAAATTAAATTTTAGACAATAGGCATAACAATAGAGAACAAGAGAATAATAAACAAAAAGTCATGATAAATCTTGATAATCATAACATGGAAATGTGGCAACAACACATAACATGGAATTAGCATGAGTCACGACTCATTGCACATAGAGAATGAGTAAATCCTCATTGCACATGAATCATGAGTAAAAACTCATTGAAATTGAATTAGAACGATTAAATAACCATTTAACATGATGTATCATGATACTATTCTTAACCCAATGCATTTGACCGCTATGAGGGCGCACCCTTCTTAAAAATTTCATTTCATGCATAGGTGTGCCACATGGATCTAATAACATGAATTCATAAAACATAATCATTTATTCCACGATAAAGAAATGTGGAATTAATACATGAAATTTATAATAAATATGTAAATGTTAATAAAGGTAAATACCCTTGATACAGAAATGGGCATGGTATTCACTACACCATGAAATTGGCTTGGAAAATCGGTGCAATTTCGGCAGTGTAACGTCGTGATGTAAGAATTCATAAAAATGGTTGATGAGAGAGAAAGGGGTGTATCATAATATTTACATGAAATGGAATGTAAGGGGGTCATATCGATACATTTCCCAACAATTGTAAATGAGTTTAGATTCATGATACAAAAGAATTGCTTGAATGTAAAAGAGGAGAGAGAAATTCCTTTCGGAATGTCGGCATAGTAACTGGTGTACATGGGAGGAATTTAGTGAGAGAGAAAGGGGTATATCATCATTCAAACATAAATAGGGAAGTATAGGGGAGGTTCTAAACCATAACCCAACATTTATAATTGAAATTAAAAGGCATAACAATTTAATGAAAATTGAACAAAAATGAGAAAGGAAGAAAAAACCCTTACATGGAAGTTTGCTTCCAAAGGCTTGAGAGAGGCTTGAGAGAGGATTATTGGGAGCTTGGGGAACCATGGTAGGATTCTAGAGAGATTAGGTCTGAGGGTGGATGAACTCCAAAGGATTTTATTTAGGATAAAGTGGGAGCTTGGGTGGGTTTATATGGGAAAGGTGAGGGGATTCTTTATTATTTAGGTTTGGGACCCTCACATTAAAATAATCCAAACCACAAACCATACCATGGTTTTTGCCCATGGGTTTTGGAAAAGGGAAGTTAAAAACAATATTTTATAAGGAAAAGTCAGAACTTCTTAAAATAATGGTGTTGCTTATGTGGAGGTGAGTCACACACCTAAGGAAAACAGTTCAAAAATACAATAAGTTTAATAAGCCTTGAAGGGTCCATTAATTCGTTGTAAAATAAGTCAAACAATCTTAGTAGCTGGAGTTGAGACTTGGGAGAGAGAGGCCGATGTGCAATCGTAGTAGCTGGAGTTGTTCACTGATTCTTCTTCACGACCCTTGGAAGGGAAATTTGGGGATGAATTTCTTTAAGAGGGAAGTTTGTAAGAACCCATATCTACTTTTTATGTATGGATCTTGATTTTAGGTTGTTTTTTAGGAAAAAGGAAGAAAATATTAACTTCTAAGTACACACTTTTTACTTATGAGTACACTCCATGTACCTATATTTCTACATACATCCATGTTTTAACCATGTAATAGCCGAGTACATTGCTGTGTGGTGACCTAGTAGACCTGTTTAAGTCGATGGTTAGTTAAAGCTACTACAGGACATGTAGTTTTAGATAAAACATCATGTATTTATATTTTATTTGATATATTAGAAGGGGGTCACATCTCATATCTAGAAACACTTTTTTCTCCCTGTGTTTCATACAGGAGCACTACAGATCGGCTAAAAGACTCTGAACCCCTCCCAATTCTTTTTGTTAGCCTTGATTGAGACACTATTAGGTGCATAGGAATCCCACCAGTGATTTCCAAAAATCCATAGATTCTTTAATCCTGATTCATCATCTCTTATGAGTTATTAAAGGTAGGTCATTTTTCATCTTTTTGTAGATCTATGCCGATCTAGGATGATTGACGAGTTGAAATTCAAGTATATCAATCATACAACATCGAGGTATGTGATTTGAGTCTTTAGTTGTTTATCTTTGGATTATATATGGTAAAAGTACCGTATGCCCACATTTTGGGTATTACTTCTCTTGGAATAAGACCATGTATTTAGCTACTATAGATTGAATAGTTGAGTTAGGGTTTTTTCTTATGCGTATTGTTAAATACCTTGTTTACAGGACACCCCATGGGTGTGTTTCACTTGATTGATTGGTTATGTCCATTTGGTCTAGAATGCTTGTTAGGCTTTCTATGTTTTCCATGACTAGTTTTTCTAGGATATTGTTATTAATTATATGAAATTCATATGGTATTCATTGAAAATGTTAATCAATGTGGTATTTATAGATTACATTGGATACTTTTTTATGATATTAATGTTATTATTTTTATAATGAACAATGCGAAACACAAACCAAGAAGACTGAGGGGACTTCTATTTTATTTATACTGGACAATGAGAGCCTTGGTGGAGATATTTGACCTGTGGGGATTAGACCATGAGATCTTTCCCAAGTGGCCATTTATATTTTTCATGATTATATATTGGACCAAAGGGGTTAAACCGTGAGAGAATTACCAGAGGGTTATTATTCAATTAATTGATGACATGTTGGACCAAAGGGGTTAGACTGTGAGAGATTTCCTAGAGTGTTGTTCGTGAATAATTGAATGATTTTGATGTGTCAGCCAAGACAAAAGACAATCATGAATTCAGTCTTACTTGATTGTATAGACGGTCTTCTGAGACATATGTTTTGTTACTTTTTAAAGGGGATATAGAGCTTACAATTGATCCCAGGGTTGTATGATCAAAATAATTAATAATAAATATTAAATAAATGAAATTTAAAACTATACGATTGTTTATTTTTTATAAGTTCCTTGTGCATTGTTTCATTCTTTCATATTTCTTGCTATATATATTCACTAATAGTTAGGTGCAGATATTTTTGTGGTTTCCTTCTGGGATTCGTCTCACACACTATTTGGGTCTTTCTTTTGGGCCAAAATAGAATATATGATTCTAGTTATAGATAAAGGAAAGCATACTTTCTCATTAGGTACGTGATTTCTATTGGAGTTATCGAGCAAGGGACCAATCTCAGGCTTGCGATGCTGTTGGAGTTTACTTGCATTTCTCTTGTATTGTATTATTTTCTATTTCCAACTTTGGGGCCTATTTTGGGTAATTCCCCAGACACATGTTATATGCATCATTTATATATCTATGCTCTAGTTTTTTATTACTATTAGTATTTCTTTATTTAATTATATTTTATGGTTTCAGTACTTCTAATTTTGTTTAATATTTTCTTGCTGTGTATACTCTTCCAATGAGGGAATAATTTCCCAAATATCACACCTTGGAACTCACTGCTATTTGGAATACTTTATCTTTGGGGAAATATGTTTTAGGTCATATGACCAACCGGGTTTGGGGCACATTTGGGGAGCACCTTGATCTTGGACGTTACATATAGTTATTCTCTATATGAATTCTAGTCATTTATTGACCTATTTTACCATATCTTGTGTTTATAGTTCGATAGTTTGTATTAGTTTTTTAACAGTGGTGTTCATAATTTTTATTTTTAAAAATAAATCATTAAAAGTAATTAAAGTTAATTTTATGGATAAATTTTAATAATTTATGATTTTTTAAATTAATTTTATGAGGGTTTATGTCTTTATAATTGAATATTAAATCAACCACAAGAATTTTTCAGTGATTCTTGATGATCAGAGTGTGTTTTATTAATTAATGAATTAAATATTCATTTTACATATCTAAAAAATTATAATTATTTTTACACATTTATATAACATTACACCATAAATTATGTTTTTATAGTAATTCATGATAAAAAATAATCACATTGTTCAAGTAGGTAGTTGAGTCGACCCAAAATTGAACATACCATGATTTAATAAAAAACAATTTAGTGGTTTAGTTGTAATATAATTATACATGAAATATGATAATATTATTTAGTGATTATAAATTTGATATATTATAATTTAAATGAATTATAAGAGGAATTTATGGAAATTTAAATATTACAGAATATGAATAAAAATATTTTCCTTTTAGAATGCTTGTTTAGTATAGTTAATTTTATAAATATTGTGTTTTCTTTATGTCATTAATATGTTATTAAAAATTTCTTAACAAAAAATTAGTAGTTTAAAAAAAATTAAATTTATTCATTAAACACATTCCTATTTCAATCCATGAATGTTGGAAATGAAAAATAAAATTGAATGCACCGTACCACAGAATTGGTAGTCTGCATGCATGGATAAAATATAATTTTGTTTTCCATAGAACAAAATAAAGTGGTAAAATGGTTTATAATATCAAAAAATAAAATATATGTATATATATATATTAATTAATATGTTCCCATTTAAGACATTCCATTTTAGGTGGTGGAGGTAAACTAAACATGTTTCTTCATAGACGTGGTCATATGCACTTATGTATGAAACATGTTTTCATTTTTCAAAAGGAAAAGGAAAAATGTAGATAATGATTATTCCATTAACATTATAAAACTTAGTATATTATAAGTATTTATGTTACAATATATTAATGTGAATATAATAATTTTATAGTTATGAATTAAAGGAAATAAGTAAAAATGGATTAATCCCATTAAGAACATTGAGATTTTCGTTAAAGATACCCTGAAAAAAGAGAGCTTAGGAAACAAAATTCTGACCAGAAGATAATGAAAGTAATATAGGATTCAATGTTATGTAAAAATGGTAGGTTTTTAGGTTAGATATTATTTTTTGAAGTTTTATTAAAGGGGTAGTGATAAGACCCTTTTATAAGTGAAAAAGATAACATTTTGGTAAATACACATAACATTTAAAAAATATTTAATCACTCACAAGGAAAGTGGATAAAAAATTATAAAATAATAAAGTGAGAAATACATATGGTTGGTAAGTCCTCTACCATTAAATTTGAAACATTTTTATACATTTTTTATCTATTTAAACTTAAATTTTCTAGTTTTACTATTTTAACTTCTACTATAGTAATTTGTTTTTACCTTAGTAATTTATCCCATATGTATAAATTAAATTTTACTTATTGAATAATTTTTACCTACTATTTTTAAATTTAAATAAATTTAATAAGTTAAAATTTCGAAAAGTTGTATATATTAATTATAAACTATTAAATGTATAAATCATTAAAATGGTTTTAGTGAAAAATGTGAATTTTGTTTTAAAATATCTAATATATGTTTATAAATTAAAAATAATAATTTATAAAGTATAATTTTTCTTGTAATATATATAATTTTTCAATAAAAAGATATTTTGAGTCTTAATTTATTCTTACATCCTTTCAATTCCATAAAATAGATGGTTTTGACATTAATGATATTTTCACTATTCACCTCAAAACAAATATTTTCATAAAAATAAAATAAAAATCATCTTAATATAATAGCATTATTAAGGATTAAAAAATGAATATTATTTTGATAAAATAAAATTTATAAATTTATAATTTAATATTTTAAATATACTCTGGAATAAAGTATCTTAATAGTGCACATTTTGTGATAGTTTATAGTATGGTGTTTACCAAACAATAATAGGGTCTCATGTACCATGGATTGATATAAATAATCCATGTTTGATAAGGGTTCCATTTAAAATGGACATGAACATCATCCCAATGAAGGGGGAAGAAAACATTGAGAAGTTAAAACTAGATAATGAATTTGATGAGATCTATCTTCCCCTGACTTAATATTTTTTATACTAGGTACACCTGCCTTTAAAAGATGGTTCAGATGCCATATAGGGTATTGGGACTATAACTATTTGATTTAGTTTTTTCTTGAGTATGACATATGATCGATCAACTATTTTTAGAGTCAAACATTCATTAGAATATCACATTCACATGATGGGGATCTAATGGAATTTCAATTCTTTCTTTGATGGAATAATGGAGACATAATTCACTTCATATGAGTGTTTTACAATTTAAGAATTCTCATAATCAACCATATTTTTAATAATTTCATTATATAAGAAATAATTCAAAATTTTATATCCAAATATTTTGTGATAGCGGGAGTAGTCTTCTAGGTCATTGAGAAAAATTATCTTAGGTGTCTTGCATTCAAGAAATATGAGCAGATTATTCTCCATTATGATGAAAAAACACCAAAACACCATCTATTTACAAAAATAATAAATTTTATTCATTTGATCATCAAAACTCAAGGGTATTTTTCTCCTTTATTCTGAAAGATGGCCGTATTATTTTTGTTATCATTCAAGAGTGGGATTTACATAATATTGATGGGGATAAGAAAATAAAATATAAAATGAAATTTGATTTATATTTACATTTTCTACATCCTCAGTTCTAATCCTTTATTATTGAATTTCAAAAAATTCGATCAATTTTACCCTTGGTGTACTGAATGGATTCCTCTAAACACTGTGCCACAGATGCTAACTCCCTAAATTTTCTAGTATATTTCAGTGGGAAGAGTTGTGTTTGAAACTCATCTAAGATGTTTAATATACATGTCTCATGCAAGCTTTCTTGAGGAATCCACATGTTTTGAGAGTATGTAAGACATTTATATATGCAAATTATATTCAAGACTCTCACAATTTAATTTTATCAATTTGAGAGGTTGATGATCATTGGGTTTCATAGCATGAAGAAAAATTGATAGAGTAATTGATGATAAAATTATTCCTAGTTTTCCATAGATCTAAGTGGTAAGTTGTTCTAGCAGAAAAAGGATGTACCTTCTAGAGAAAGGAATTATTTCAATCTTAACTAGTGTAATCTTAAAATTTATTACTTTTATTTGATTTAAATTTAATTGGATGTAATTAAAAATCATTATAGGCACGATCATCTACATTGAATCTTACAATGGAAAAGCCTGTTGTGGATGAACATCAGACATTGGCTATTAATATTCCACTCGAATTGAGCCCATTTGACTTTCTCAAAATGATGGTAATCGATGAGGTAGAAAAGGAAATGTATGATCATATTCAATCATCAAATTTATGTATAATATATGTATAGGAGTAAACTAATGGGGTGGTTCATTTTTTCACTTATAGGAAAAACTATCCCTTCCTATTAGAGAGGGTTTATTGGCTAGGGAATAGACACAACAACCTCAATGTTATACTTAGTAGAAATATTTCCATTGAGTAATTCTATAATAATCCATCAAATTATTTACAATTCATCCTCATATTGGGATAATATATCCTCTCTGGTTAATGGTTACTATTATTCATGAATTTTATTGGATATAACCATGCTTTTACATATATGATTAACAAAATCTCCCATTATAGTTGGTAAATAGATATCAAATAATCAAAATTATGATTTGGTTATTGATTTTAGTTGTGGAAACCTTCCACACATACCTTTATATGGGAATCATTTTTTTGTCGATATTTATTTATAATACTTTTTAGTGTTGGTATCCCAATTTATTTCATTTACTGGATTGATGATGGGGACATTTACTAAAGTAAATCTAAGAGCTGATATCATTACCACATGACTATGATTCATAATGTGATTCAAATCCCTCTATGTATATATGAAAAATGACCCAGAGTCCCCAAGATATCCTTATTTTTAGTGACTCACTTTCTTTTATGACCCCTTTACTATTTAATATTTACCCCAAACATCTCTCCTAGATGTGATATATAGAATTTTATTTGATGGGAATCATTAGTTTTCTTGACTAAAAATGTTCTCAATGGTGATGGAGGTTCACACATAAGAAGTAACCAACAAGTTTCCTCTTTTATAGCTAATCATGATATTGATAACACAAACTATCTGAAATAAAGAGTTGGTAATAATTCCATTATTAATATGGTATGGGTTTTAATTGGATATTCTTCCATCAAGTCCTCATATTTCTAGGACTTTGATGACCCTAGGAGTAGTGGTAGTAGTAAAAATGATTAAAATGACCCTATCCTTGTGGGATAAGGATTATTTTGGATTACTACAATGAGTTATTCTATATAATCCCTCATAAATTATCATGATTTTATGTGTTCATAATCAATATTAAATGAACATTCTATGCACTCTTTGATCATTGATAAAGGTGTACCTATTCTTGGGGGGTTTACTTTCATTGGAAAGGAAGTTCATTCAATCTTTTAGTCAGCTTGATGTTGTAATCTATCAATGGCTAGATCCTGTTAATTTCACCTCTTTTTGTTTGGGGAATTTTGGGATTTTTTGGAACTAAACAACAAGAATATATAGATTATAGTACTAACACTTATCCTGAGGTGATCTTGTTACATGAATCCTTCCAAAAATGGATTCGGTTGACTGGGATTGTGGTGAAAGAAAATGATCCATACTTACCATATCCTCTAATTCATATAATGAATTGGGAATTAGTAATTATTTTTTAAATAATTTTTAATCTATTAAGGAAAATAAACTATATATTCTCATTTCTCTTTTCATATTTCAGCGATTGTGCCACTAAGATGGAAGAAAAATAAACTTGGAGGCATACATCACTAATTGTTTTTACATGGTCAGTGATATCTCTATAAAATATGGGTCCCTCTCGGAGATGGTGAAAGGCCATTCATAAGTTTACATGTAGATAAGGGATGAATTCAGTACCTAACACCTTTTGAATATTTTACTGGGCATTTTCCATATCTTAGAATACAACTAAAATATTTCCCTTATCCAATTGCTTCCATGTATATATTTTTTTCTACGTTTCTTAATAGAGATTCATCTATATGCTCAAATAAAAAAAGTGACATACATTTTAGTTCACTTAATTAATTATGGAAAAATATAATATTCTTGGATAAGAAGGGTAGTTTATGATCTCAGAGAAGAAAAAATAGTGGTTTTTTCTAGATGAACCATCCACTTAAGTGAATAATTGTAAGATATTGACGGGGTTTTATTGGTTTCTTACCTCATATCTTCTAGTACCCATATATACAAAGTCCGGGTTTGAGGAATTATAATTGAAGTGGATTTTTTATGTAGTTATATAATATGGATTTGAGGAATATTTACAAAATATATATCATGAAGAGATTCATATGGATGATATCTATGATCTACCTATTAATTTCTCGAAGAATTAATTATATAGTGAATATTATATTTATCTTATTATGAGAAACCTATAGATACTTATACCACTATATAAAGATGTGGGATAACCGCATGGACAATATTTTTGACTAGGGTTGGAATGTGCGCGTGATCATAAGTCATTTATTATGTCTAAATAGAACTCATTTTATATTTTTTTATATTTGGAAACAATTGTTGCATATTGTTAGTGGTGACCCTCTTGAGCAGGAACCCTTCTGAGTTATCCCCAGTCCATTATCACAATATGATAACAAAATATTTTATATTTTCTAGTGAAAATACCACCACTTAACTACCATTGGAAACTTCATATGATCTCTTTTGATTTACATGGGAATATTTTCTATTAAAGATTGGATTTGAGAGTATTCTAGAAGGCCATTGATTTGTTGGATATAATTTGGGCCTACCCCCATGTGATTATAAGAATATGATGATAAACACGATTTATAATGGGAATATGTTCCTGATTATGATATTCATTCTTCTATTAAATATATTGATGATCCTCAAGATTGGTGTAAGGGATTATTTTCCTCTCCTATGTGGCCTCTAAAGTGCACTGACAATCTTATTCATCAGAGGAAGAAATATTATGTGTTTCCCCTGTTAGTTTTAAGTTCATGCTAATGATGATATTATTCCACTATAGCTGGAATACATTGGCATCTTTTCAAGACATGGGTGTGAATATTGGCCCATAACCATTCTTTATTTTCCATTATATATGCTTCTTTCCTTCTTATATAGTTATAATGGGAATATTTACAATTATTAAAGAAATTACCAGATTATATTAGCAGTCATCAGCCAAATAGGAATATTTTCCCATTCCCACACCCTGTTCCCTGTAGGAATATGTTAGTGATCAAATTAAAGAGATGGAATATATGATCACTCCATAGTAGTTTATTAAATATTCATATAAACTAATTTGAAAGTGGGAGTAGGAATATTTTCATATTCCATTGATGTTTCCAGATTATACCGATGAATTTCCACCATTTATCCTAGGATATATTGATAGTTTTATAGAGTCTATGTGGGGATATGTTCCTTTTCTTGAGTTGTTACCAGAATATACAAGAAAAATTCTTCAATGGATGTGGGAATATATTCCCACTTCTTAATTTCTTATTCTAACAAGATATTAAAACATGAATGATGTGAGAGAGTGAGAATATGAGCTTATTCCCTATCAATCATAAATGTATTTTGAAGTAATTCTTTTAGAGGGATGGGATATCAGTCGATATATCGAGTTTCACTATGTTCTGTTAGAGATATTTGATAGTGGGGACTGGATCATGTTCCACTTCCTCACCATTTGTAATATACCACCTTCGACTTATAACTCCCCTAGAGTACCCTATCCTAACTATCCAATTTTAGGGTCTCATAGGTGGCCTTCTCAATAATATATTTGGGATATAAGATTGAATGGTGCTGGAAAAATATATGGAATACATATTTAGGATTCTTGAGAGGATCTAAAATGGATATGGGTTCATCATTGGGCTTATAAATCTTAGTAATATAATGGAGGAAGATGATCTCTAATTTGGGATAAAGACTCCTATACCTGTTGGAAGTGGAAATAGAACTACAATCTTTTCCAGGAATTTCCTATGGTGGGATGTTCTTTGGGGATTTAGGGTTTGAATGATTTTATAGGATAGCTTTTTGGTAGATACTATACCATTTTGATGATAATACCTAACCAAATATTTCACCTCTTGTTGTTGTAGATGTTACATTTCAAGACAATATACATAAGAAAATTATTTTAAAAAATTTCTAAACAATTATCCATAATTAAGCCACACTAGACTCCATATATACTTCTAATATTCCATACTAATATTCATAACTCAGGTAATGGAAAGACAATAAAGGTTGAGATAAAATTAACAATTGGGAAAAAATATATCTTCATGTCATTATGGGTTAGATCATAGTTGTCTAAGAAAAAATGAACAGTGAGAAATTTATTATTCAACAAGATGTGGGGTAATAAGATCTATCTATAAATTATGAAGGAATGATGTATAATAATAGAACAAAACATCCAACTTTATATAACATTTTTAAATAATAATAGAAACATGAAATGTTTAAGTTATATCTCATGTTTAAGGAATCATAAATATGTGGAAATAATATAAAACATTAAATCATAAGTGTTTTTCAAGTCTCACTATAAGACTATCATAGTCTAAAGAGTCCCAAGGTGGATTGGGTTCACTTTCCATTCCCATAAATATATTATAAAAAGTATCATGTTGGTTTTATTCACTCCCTATTCCCATAAAAGTATTTGACATAGTCCCAGGTTGATTAGGTTCACTCCTCATTCCCGTAAACAATGTGTAAAAAGTCACATGGTTGATTGAGTTCACTTCCCAATATCATACATATAATCTCCTGAGGTGTAAAACATTACCAAATGAATTAGAGGTTTATATAATTGTGGTCATACTTATTAAATAATTAAATTCATAATTTTTACATTTATATGTGTTCCATATATAAAAAATAAATCATTCAAAAATCATAATCAGGATAAAAACCATAAGATATATGTGCGTTTATAATCTTTTCTCAAAGAATAATTGGATGACATATCATAAGGGCATACAAGAGTAAAAGGAATTAAATCAATTTGGTTGTAAATATTTGAATAAATAAACATAGTTAATTAACATTGTGCCCTAATGTAGTAAACTTCATGAGAAATATGTGGAGAAGAATGAAAAAAAATGAACCACTTTGAGGGAGATTTTATGAAATAACCTAACGATGCCTTAAATAAGGAAAACAATTATTATTTTTAATAAAAATATAACTGAATCAAGATGGTTATCCATAAAATAATGAAGGGTTTTAGAAGATATTATTGTTTTAAACACATTTTATAGTAATGATTCTTATCATGAGACAAGAAATAGGAAAGTTCCCTTAAATCAGGTTTACATTAAAGTGAGAATTTTCAATAGAACTAAAAATATTAATAACCTCAAAAATGAAAAATATATTTAACGACATATATATAAGTAGACTATATATAGAAATGTAATATTTTTATGATTATAAGATCACATAAAATGTTTAAAAAAAGAGAACATGTACTCCAAAAGTACAACGGTGGTACAAAAGATCTATTTTTTATGTTTTAAAACATGTTTATTGGTATATAACGTCATAAATAAGACAATAAAACATTAATTTTAAAATATGATAATGAGAATATGAAGGTAACATGATATAACACAAAATGATGTTTCAAATTTAGAAGGATAAAATTGATGGGAAAGGGAAATTATAAATGAGGGGGACTATTTCTTAATAGGATAATAATTATTATTAACATAGCTATATTTACAAGAATTAATATAACTAATTAATTAGGAATATTTTAATAAAAATTTATCTCCAAAGATACAAATATGGTATACCATATTAAATTAATGATTAAGCTCATGGAGAAACATTATAACATATGAAAAAAGACTGATTTGTGAAAAACCATTTTATTTTTGGGAAGATATCAATCACATACCATGGAAATGAAGAGCATGTGCAGAAGTAAAATATTTAATTTCAATAATAATTTATGATATTATAATCCAAAGGGGTAGTATTTACAATATAAGAATGAATATTAGTTCATAATGTCAATGTATCCCTCAATGAATGGTAATTGAGATATAATCTCGTACCTTGTTGTAGATTTGTTTTTTGCATGCGCCTAACTTCTTGAATAATCAAATTTATTTTATTAGATATAAAATATTAATAATATTTTTCTAAACATAATTTATTATTAGAGTTTTATTATATCATAATATTAATTTATTATATACATTTCTTTCCCATGTCAGTTACTTGAGGTTGTTTAGTCATTTTTTCTGCAGCTCCTTATATATGTTGGCCATGGTAAAAATATTCATAAAATAATTTCACAGTATCCAGATTATTAATATAGTTATGGAAAAAATATATTATAAATATATTTTTAAATCCATCAGTGATGGGTGGATATGATAAATGCAAGTCGTTTCTGGTGGAGGTGGTAACCCACACGTATGTACGATTATTGTTTCCATTTATTAATTTATGAAAGATAAAAAAATTATATGATATTGTTTAAATTTTAGAATAATATTTATATTATATATATATATATCATATTTATTAATAAATACTATCATTAAAACCAACCATTATAAGAGGTTATGATAAATGGAAATATGTTGCTTCGTGGAGGTGGAAGTCTGTGCACATGCATTAACGACATGTTTGTTGTCCATATTTTATAGAGACTAATAAATAATGGTGGTTACATTCATATATTAACAACTAATTTTAATAATTATATTTATTTCATTATATTTTTTATTCATATAAGAGGTAAAAAAGATGAATACTGAGAAGGATAGATTAAAATGATGGTAATACTTACATTGATGACTCTATCATCTATTAGGTATCTCCATTGAAATGAAGGCCTTTAGATAACATATATATATAAGGGGATTAAGGATTATAAGATTAATTATAGGAGTTATTTTTGGGAAAATATTTAATAAAAATTTGAATTTTAAGTGTAATATTGAATGGGTGGAAGTGGCCCCTTTTATAAGTGAAGAAAGAGGTACTTTTGTGAATACCCTTTAATTTCCAATGATATCATCACACTATTCATTGGTCAATGACTTAAAATTTGTTAAATAATGGATTTTTTGAGATATTAGGTTGATAAATCATCTAACAATACTTTACACACATGTTTTAAAAATGTTTCAAGTCTTTTACCATAGGTTTTTTAATTTTAACGTTTTGATTTTTACCTTGGTCACTAGGTTTTATCTATGTAATTTATATTTTATATAAAAATATAGGGTAACCCATATTGAATTTATTTTATTTTATGAAACTAAATTTATTATCCTTTTAATCTAATTCAATTTATAAATAATATAAAATTATAAATTATGTTGAAATATTTTATATGTAGAAAAATGGTTTTTATAAAAAATGGAATTTTAAAAATTATGGGTTCTTAATATCATTTATCATTGGTTATCAATAAAAATTTTACTAACATTATATATATATATTTAAAAATATTTTTAGATTCATAATTTAAAATATAAAAATTAATTTATCAGATAAAAATTATAAAATATTAATAAAATGATTTTTTGAAAATAATAGTTTTACCATTGTGATGGTCGCTAACATTAATCTTAGAAATCACAATTTTATTAAAAAAATTAAAATTTTAAGTACTAAATAATATGATAATATTGATATAAAATATAAAATCCATTTTTTTAAAAACTAATTTCTACAAATTTAGAAATGTAATTTTTTTAAAAGCAAATAAAAAAAGTTCTTAGAATAAAAAGTTATTTATTCTTCCCAAACAATATAAATGGATTTTTTAAAAAAAATAATAATTTTCAATAATTTATTTTTCTTATTTATAAAATGGTTTAAAAAATTATAAATTATTAATGAATTATGATAATACCATAAAAGTGAAAATTTCTAGAGACACCGGCGTTTTGTCACAATTATCTAAAAATATAATTATTTTAGAAAAAAAGAAAAAAATAATACTTAGATAATGGTGATATTATAAATAAAAAAATTAAGTCACTTTTTACAAATTAATACACTAAATTTTGATAATTTAACTTTCAAATAAAAGCATAAATATATATGAAAAACTATTTTTATAGGAAAATATCTTTTTAATGTATCAATCATTATTATTCTTATTTTATATAAATTATTAATAACATTAGTGTTAATATATTATTAATATAAAAAAATATATTATTTATATGAACAATATACCATTTTATTTTCTTAATATAAATCACCTAAAAAATTATTTTTGAAGAATAAACTTTTAACTATATGGTGAATTTATTTGTTATTTAGCTAGTATAAAAATAATGATTACTATTTCCAGAAATATTTAATAAATCGGTAATATATATTTATACCATCTAATATAACAAATAAATTATAAATTTTATATAATATACTAGGGTTTTTTGTTCGGTGTTGTGTGTAAAGAAAGTCATTGAACATGTTGATTTTTAAAGGGAAATCTGATTTAAAATCTTCAGGTGTCACATTCTTTCCCCCAATAAATTTAATCCTTTATATTTTAAGTATCATTTACTATTGTAAATATATAGGGGGATATAAAATATAGGCATTAATCATGATATAATTTATATAATTATATCAACCTTAAAAATATGGGAACATATCATTTTCCTTAGAATAGTATGAATACCAATATTGAGTTTTCTCCAACAATTTTTACCATGTATATATCATTATTCAATATCCGAACCCACATTATAAAAATTCCTCATAATTTTTTTCCTAATCATCCTTTAATTGATAAAGTATCATATGATTATATGAAATGTGATTTCTTTATTTCAGAAAATCATTCTTTCTCTAAGTAGATAATAAAATAAATCCCTAAAATCACATTAAATTTATCTTATAGAATGACTATAAACTTTTTATAAATCATAATTTTAGAATCCATGGGGAATATTCACGTAAACTATATACACTAATTATACCACTAGGTTTTGTTTTTTAACAACTAATCATTTGTGAAAAATACAACATACAAAACACCCACACATCCAAAGTGATGAATAACTGTACATAACATAACTTAATTATCACTATCCACTTTAAAAATAAAATATTCATTGTCTTTTCCTCGATCCCATGGTCCAAGATGTTTTTAGTGTCAAATTTCATCTTAATCCATTGAATTAGTACAATGGTTTTAATAGTTTCAAAATTCATCAATCTAAAGCATTGAAATTTGAGTGAATCATTTGAAAGAAAATTATGTTTCTCCATATTAATTAAAAATATTCATTTTTTTCTTATCATATTGTTTCTTTTTGTTAGCCTTTACCCCAAAAAAGAAATATTACAATTATTTTGAGACCTTCCCTTGGGTGTCCCTTCCCACATTTGTAACATGAAGAAAATTGAACATTATTTTCATTATCATATCAGTCATCTAAACTTATATGAGACACCATAAATCTCCCAAAATAACTTAACCAATCCTAAAAAAGTAAATAAACCCTTCTCTAATACCAACTATAGTGACCCAATATAAAAATATAATTATTTCAAATCATTTAAAAAATATAAACATTAAAGCTCATAAAAAATCTCACAATCCCAATAATGGAAGGTTCGGTGTCTTTGATGACTAGGTACATAAGAAAATTATTTTACAAAACATTGAAATAATTCTCCATAACTGAGAAACACTATAATCCTTCTAGACTTATCATATTTTATAATCTTCTTCATATAATGTGGAATGGTATCATAATAATAGGGTGAGATCAAATTCTTTATAAGGGAATAATATATCAACATGACATCAATATTGTATCATGATCATATGATAAAATATGATCAAAGAGAAATTTCATATTAAAATTAACATGGGATGACAAGAGATACCCATAAGTTATGAAGTACAAGTAATATAAACAAAATTATACGTACCATGATATAAAGTTGTGATATAATCATGTAAAAAGTTCATTGAAAATGATATCATAAGTTAATGTGGTGATAAATATGTGGTAGAAACATAAAACATAATAATAAAATCATAATTCAAGGATCAATACCAAGACTATAATAGTGTACAGAGTCCCTTGGTGGATAGGTTTCATTCCCCATTCCAATAAATATAGTGTAGAAAGTCCCATGTGAATTAGTTTCACTACCAATTCTTGTACACATAGTAGAAAAACACCATGTTGATTGGATTCACTCCCCATTCCCGTAAATTTAGTGGGAAAAGTCCTATGGTGGATTGGTTTCACTCCCAAATCTCATAAATAGTATATCATGATATAAATATAATTAAACAATGTATTTTAGGGATATATAATTTTGATACCACCAATAACGTGACTAAATTTTTTATCAGTACATGCATATAAGTGCAACAAAATAAAATGAAACCCTTCTCAAAACATAAAAATGATAAAACCCATGAATAAAAGGGTTTCATAATCACGCATCAAAGAATAATTTAACGCTATATCATAAGGATTACCTAGTTAAGAATTAATTAAATAATTTATTTATTTATTTATTTTAATAAAGAAACATTGTTCTTGATCATTGAGTTCTGATGTAGGAAAATTCATGAGAAATATCCGGAGAAGAAAGAATAAAAATGAACCACTTAAGAAGATATTTTCTAAAATAACCTAAGTATATTTTAAATAAAGAAATACATTATTATTTTATACAAACAAAAAATATAACCGAGAGGGTTCTATATAATATAATGAGGGTTTTCTGATTTTTTTAACGGTTTAAATTTTTTTAGGGATGATTCTTGACACGAGACAAAAAATAGTAAAGCTCCCTCAAATCAGGTTTACTTTAAAGTGAGAATTTTTAAGAGAATAAAATACATATATATCCCCAAAAATAAAGATGAAATTTAAATAGGTATTTATTTATGTGAAATATATTTAAAAATAAATGAATTTCATAAGATGAATATTTCATAAAAGTTGAAAAAGGAAGAGAATGTGTATCGACAAGTTACATGGGTGGTGTGGAAGATCTATTTTTGTGTTTTAAAAATAGTTTTTTGAAATACCAAATCATAAAAAAGACTAAAAAAATAATTTTAGAAATGGGATATGTTAAATATAATTATCTCAGGATATAACTTATAAATAGTTTCCTAATAAAAAGTAGATTATTGGAGGGGAAATGATGGATTAGGAGTGGAATTCATCATTTAAGTGAATGAGTATTATTATTATTATAGTTTCATTTTCAAGAAGAGAAGTTATAAATAAGTAATATTTATAAAAATATTTACATTTGAAGATATAAATAGGTCGACCATATTTAATTAATGTTTATGAAAAAGGATAAATATTATAACTCAACAAACCTGATTAATTTATAAAAAAAAATTATATTTTAGGGAAGATGTTAATCATATCATGCAATAAGGAAGATAGTTAATGGATATTAATTTTACAATTTAAATAATTATTTATGATATTATAAGTCATGAGTTCAGTATTTACACATTATAAATTATGATTGCTTCATACTTTCAAACCATGCCTCAATAAAGGGTGATTGAGATAGAAACCCTCACCTTCTTCCAGATTTATTTTGTGAATGTGCCTAAATTCATGAATAATAAAATTAAATTTATTAGAAAACTTTTTATAATCCTTATTATTATATATTTAATTTAATTTTATAAATTTATTACAATATTTTATTTATTTATATATTTTTTTCCCTACCACTCTTGATTACTTGAGTTCATTCAATCAATTTTTCAGTAACTCCTTTCGAATATTGTCCATGGAATAAATTTTAATAAAATAGTATTATAGTATATTAAATATTAATAGTTTTATTATAACAATCTTTATATATTAAATTTATTTTCAAATCTATCCATTATGGGTGGTGATGAAAAATGATACTCATTCTCCATAGAGGTGGCAGTTGTTGAGTCAATAATGTTTTCTTATGACTTTTCCATTATTTCAAGTTTGGGGAGATTGTTGAGTCAATAAGGTTTCCTTATTACTCTACCATTTCTTCATGTTTTGAAAATCACAAACACCATATCTTAAGGCAGTTATCATTTACCCTATGCTTTGCTTTCAGAAGTAAATTTTTCTTCCCCAAGGAAATTTATCCTTACCATGTTTTTCATTGTTCATATTATGTTTAAATTAGAAAACTAGATTTCATATATAAAACCTCAGATTATTATAATAAATAGATATAGATAATTCATCTTTCAGGATCTGGATACAGGTTTTGATTTATCTGAATTCAGACTCTGAATTCTCTGAATCCAAACTCCAAACGTTGTAAGTTCAGACTCTGAATTCTAATGAATTTAGACTCCGAACATTCTAAGATCATACTCTGATTTCTCTAAATTTAGACACTGAAATCTTCTAATTTCAGACTCAGAGTTCTCTGAATTCAAACTCTGATTTTTTTTTGAATTTAGACTCCATACCTTGAATGTTCAGACGTTGAATTCTAATGAATTTAGACTATGAACATTGTAATTTCAGACTCCGAATTCTTATGAATTCAGACTCTGAATTATACTAAATTCAAACATCAAATTTTCTTGAGATTCAGACACTGAAGTTCTATATAATTTAGGTTCCGAATTACTTTGAATACTAAATCTAAATATCTATGTGCTTTATACACCAAATGTGTTTTTAGTTAAACTCTAAACTTTCATTTTTCCTTACACTCTGAAAAATGAATTTGGTTAAGCAACCATATTTTGGCTTACTCTTTTTTTACTTCTAAAATGATGCCATGCATTCTGTTAATAACTAATTGTTGTTTGAGTTTCACATGTACAGGTCCTTTTGAAATTCAACGAAAAATATGATCATTGGAGGGGGGAGCCGACCGTTGAGAATGTGCCTATAAATAGGAGCTCATTTGAAAGAGCTCATAACATTGAAACAAGTTGATCATTGTTGAGATTACATGATGGTGAAGTGATTTCTAGAGATAGAGAGACTTTATTACTTTGTGGGTACTAAAGATATTGTTTATAATTGCTTCGTGTGACTCTGAATGTTGTTGAGTACATTTGAGGGCTTCCGGGGATAGGAAGATAGAGGTCCCAACTACCTTGAAGTTCAAGGGCATGTGGGGATAGCAAGACAGATTCCAATATTCATATTGGGGGAATACCATGGTGTGGGTAAGACATACTTTCTTGAATGTATAAATCAAGGTACCTTTATCCAAGGTTGTAGGATACCCTTCTCTTTGGGTTAAAAGATTTAGTACTATTTACTTGTATTATTTCATGTCTTCCACTATATTTTGGTTGTTGAGGAAAGTATAAATATCTTATACATTCTTATACTTCTATACTCTGATTTAGTGAGATTCTATACACTTTAAGGTAGAATATTTATCTTTGTAAACTTTTGTTAAGTTTCATTTCCGGAACAACTTTTTCAAAATTACATTATCAGAATCATATTTCTGGAATCAAGAAAGTTTGTAGAACTTAGAGGTTTTGTGAATTTATCTTGTTTAACCTTGTTAAACAATATAAAGGTTTCTAACCAGTATTAAAAGTTCCCAAAGAATTTTTATAGTATAAAATCCTCCCCCTCTTGTATATTGAGCACCTAAATCATCATTTAGATACTACAATTAGTATCATATCTATCCAACACCAGTTTGTACGTACACACGATTAATGCTTTCATTTCTCAATGAATGAGAGGGAAATAAATTATATGATTGTTTTTAATTTTAAAAAACATTTTTATATTTTAAATATAATATTTATTCATAAAAAATCATTAAAATCAACCATGGAATATGGTTACAACAAAAAGAAGATATCAGTTAGTGGAGTTGGTAGTTCACACAGAAGCACTAATGACACTATTATATTCCTTAGTAGATGGAGAGAAATAAATAATAATTTTTACCTTGATATATTAACTTATTATTATTATAGTGACACTAAATTAATTTTCTTGGTATGGATATAAAAGGTTTTTAAGAGGAATATTAAGAACTAAAAATTAAAAAGTAGGTAATACTTAAGTTGGAGACTCGATCTTCTCTTAGACATATCCTGGGCAATTAAGGCCTTATGCTAACATATAGAGATTAGAAGATAATTGTTTTGAAAATGACTAATAGGAGATTAATTTTGAGACAAGTTTCAATAGAAATTGTAATGGTAAGTGTAACATTGATGGGGTGTAAGTGATCCCCTTATATAAGTGAAGATAGTGGAACTTTTGTGAATACCCTTTTAATTTTCAGTAATAACATTACACTATTCAGTGGATTATGAGTCCTTATGTTTTGAATAATGAATTTTCAGGTAATATTGGGTCTAAAATTCCTCAAAAAATAAATGCTTCAAATGTTTTAACATGTTTTATTTATTTTATAACTTGTTTTTACATTTTCATATTTTTATTTTTACCTTGGAAACTATTTTTTAAGTAAATATTTATTATTTTATTTAAAAATATAAGGTAGCCCATATTACCAAATTTTAATGTTTTCAAAAAAAATTTAATATATATTTTATCTAATTAAATTTCTAAATTATATAAAATCATCATTTAATCTAAAACATTTTATATATAGGAGAATAGTTTTTTTAGAAAATAGTGTTTTTATCACTATGTGTTCTTAATCTTAATAAACATTGGTAAAAAGGAACTTTTGTGTTAATGAAATTATATATGTGTTTAGAAATAATATTATGGTCATAATTCAAAATGTAATAATTTAATGTTCTACGATAAAAATTATACAATATTAATAAAACATTTTTTCTAATGTTATAGTTTTCCATTATCATGACCATCAACTTTAAAATTCATGATCACAATTTTATAGAAAAAATTAAATTAAAATTATTAAGTAATATGATTATATTGGTCTAAAATAGGAAATAAATTTTTATATATTTAATTTCTATAGGTTACAAAAATTAATTTCTAATATAAGTGAATAAAAATAGTTTTTAGAATAAAATATTACTAATGTTTGAAAAATGCTATACCTGGGTTTTATAAAAAACAGTAATTTTAAATGATTTATTATACTTATAAATATATATTTATATATATATATATATTATATAAAAAGTTTTCAAAAACTTTTAATTCATTCTATTATTATGAAAATGTCATAAAAGTGATGTTTTTTAGCAAAATAGTTATTTATTACTACTCCCCTAAAAAGAAACTATTTCAAAAAAATACAAAAAACTAATATTAGGATAATATTTTTATTTTAAATAAAAAATGAATTAAATGTTTTAAAATTATAATTGTAAAAATTTTATAATTCAACATTTAATTATTAATAAAAATATTAGATGGAAAACTATTTTAATTATAAAATAATTTTTAAAGTATTAACCATTCATATTATTAGTTTATTTTAATTACTATTAAATTTAGTGTTAATTTATTATTAATATCAATTCATATATTATTCATATAAACATATGAATTTTTTTTCTTAAAAATAATATTCATAAAAATATAAATTTAGAAAAAATCATTTTTAGACATTAGTTGGCCTTATTAGTTATCTAGCTTCTTTGAAAATAATAATCCTTATTTAAATATATATTATATATAGTTTAGTCTCTTTTTTTACTTTATTATTTAATGGATACATTATAATTTTTTTATAATTTTCTATGGTTACTTTTAGTTTAGTGCTGCATGTAAAGAAAGATATTGACCTCATTAGTTTTTTAAGGGAGATGTAATTTAAAATCTCGGGTTGTTATAGTTGGAGTGGGAAATGAACATGACCATACCTTTCTAGTGTATTTAAAATGGTATATTTCCAAACTAAGAAGGATCTTGTTCATAAGGAATATGGCCCCGTGAGATTTTTTGTAGGGATCATATGGATATGGAACCCCAAACAGATATGTCCAAATTAAGAATATGACCTAATGAGGGTAGATATATGGTCATAGGTAATATGGACCATATGATAAATATAAGGTGATCCCTAGAGACCATAGGAATCTTTATGAAATGGGGAATGATTTCATTGGGAGTATATCCCAACGAATGGGCATTTTATCTCTTATGGAATATGGCATGGCAAGTGAGGAAGTAAATGGATTCATGATGGATATGTCCACATGAGGGTTGATATTGAATTTTGAGGATGTTTGGTTTTAAAATTAGTTACTAATCCTATATATCAAGGTTAATATAAATAAAAGAATGTTTAGTCCATGTTACATTGTTTATGTTTATCTAATTGGACCATACCATGCATTTTAACATCATCGTATGATGATGTTGTCATGAATTTTTATGTAATTCATTTAGGATTGATATTTTTTGAAAGAGGTGACATTAGTGTATTGAGGGGGTAATCCACATTAGGTATTCCATGATGTTTCTCACAAAAAAACTCTGGGAAGATATCATTAATTATGGAATAGTTGTTTGAGACTTACACCTCGAAAGGAGGCTCATACATACGAGTATCAATCTCCTTCCATTTGTTAAAAAGACTAGGAGGGATGAGTGGACTGATTAGGGAGATAGAATAATGATGAAATAATTAATAATTATATTGGTATTCCCTTATTTATATAATTTGGGAACCAAAAGAACATGATTTGGGCTTAAACATGTTTTTTTACTACATATATATGGGTGTGTCGGGCTCTTTGATTTCTTCTGGTGATGAAATAATTAATGGGATCCAAACATGGTCTCATAACTAAAAATTAATACCAATGGAACACAAATAAATAATGATAATCTACAGATTTAATGAGACTATTGAACTATGATATTCCTTTCTAATATCGTCCGGATAAGGACCCAATTTATCAAGGGAATCCACTATTATAATCCCCCTGAGGGTTCTACCTCTATGGTAAAAAATTTCCCAATACACCTTTTATCAAGGGAATAAATGATCCATGGAGGAAACATTGATGATATTTATGGATTGATCATGAAGGTTATTTGGTTTTTGAATAGGTCTTGATCTAGAATTTTGGTGGTCGATAACATGATAAAGGGGTTCCACTAAGGTAATATGAGTTTGAACAACCTAGGTGGATGCATTTTGTGAAGTATATGACATAAGATAGGTTCACTTGTTCCTTACATGATTAATTTTTGAAGTTTCTATGGGAGTGATAAAAACTACACTGAAGGAACCCATTTTAGAATAATCTTGTGGTAACCTTTATCAATACCCATTTATCCTGATATTTAGTGTTACATTAAAGAGAATGGGTACTACATGAATGGAGAGTGGATTCCCCACATGGGATGTATTTTTAAGGAATCTTTTCATTGGGTATCTTGTCAATTCTCCCCCCAAAAACTGCATTAATAGGGTTTCATTGTGAATGAAATTCTTAAAGGAACTCTTGGAAGAATATGATTTATGGTGTATCTTTAAAAATCACTTCCTCTATGTTTTTCAATTCTTCCCTTTGATATCTCCTCAGTGACATTTCTCTGATGTTTCTTTATAAATAGAGTGTTACTTTATCTGGGATTCAAAAAATGAACAAAAATTTCCTCAAGTGTATCTCTATATCAGTACATGTGTTTTATTGTGAGTAGCTTTTGTGTATTTATATGAAACCCTATGTAAGATATTTCCAAAAATTGAAGACCATGTGGCTGTTCATAAAGGAGATTATTGGTAGAAAGGGTGCTCTCAAAGAATTACCTGGGGCACTCAAAACCATATCTTTGGTGCTATAAATGAACATACTTTATAGGAGGCAAAAAATATACCTTCACATTGAAAATAAAGACACTTAATGGCTATCATAAAATTATTTCCTTAATACCTCAAATGAAATCTCTGCATGGGAGAGAATGTTACTTCAAGGAGGAAGAATTTATTTGTTAATGAAGAATTTCCCTAAAAATTTATTCATTGGCTTCACAAAGCAATCAATATGCCATACAAGACCTTTCCATTTTACAAATTTTCATTGTATATCCATCCAATTGATCAGGTATTTGATTAGAAAACTTATTCCTAATGTTTTCTTTGAATATATATAACTTTTTCATCCCCCCATGATTCTATAAACTAATCATCTTAATCATTTATTTATCTTTATTAATAATTTTCATATTTATAATAATTTTTAATCTCTTTATTTTCATACTCCATCGTATTATTTTAATGGGTGTTTTGGGAGTTAATTAGTATTTTTCAACAAGGTGTTATCTTAGTTTTTAAGATACATTTTTTATTTTGTTTTATTATTTAAGTTTTATTTTTTAAAGAACTTCATTTATTGATTCCACGTCATTTCTCAATGATCATCCTAATTAGTGGAGGTCCTAAATGGGTTATTAAAGTATTTTGACTCAAACCCAATGGGTTTAATTATGACATACATATTATATTCAAACCAATTTACTTTTAAAATTTCAATGACATATAATTTATGAATTTATAAATGTGATGAAGTTATTTTTAAAAGTTAATTTCTATTCCATATGATCATTTATTTATATTAATGTTATTTAAAATATATAATGGAATATGTTATCTATTATAATTTCATGACCATGTATTTTTACTCTAATAATTTTGTAATATTTTATGAAAAATAATTTATTATGGTTCATGTATATAATATCAAATGAAATGTTTATGTGATTCACTTATTCTAAAAGAGAAGTTGATTGATTGATCTATGTTTATGGAAAATCATATATTCCTGATTGATTATGTTATCTATATTTTTGTTTATTTATTATTACTTGAATCATGTTCTTTGATATATAATTATATATTAGTTGTTATTATGTAAGCACCCCTAAGTTGAATTTTTTGATTTAAATGGTATACATTTCCGTTCCAAGTGTATAACATGAATGAATTGAAACTCAAGGAACAAAAAATAACCTTAGGTTAAGTGGTTTCATATGTGTTGTTGTAAAGGCTATGTTTAGTGAATTTAAATGAATTATTTATTCCTTAAAATTTTAAAATGTTTCATTCAAATAAATAACTATTTAGATTACAAATGGTTTACATTTTCAAAACTTATTCCTTGGTCAAGCATAGTGTTACAATAATCTTAAAAGGAGTATTTAATCAAAAATGTGATCCTACTGGATTCTATAAGATATCCAATTATAGATCATTTAGGTCATTAAATATGTTTTCTATCCTTTCATCATTTTCTTTTTTTCTTTAATTATTGTGCTATCTTTTATACCTTTTTCACTTCTCAATTGTCATTTTTTAGTTACCATAGGTTGATAATATTTATCTATTTTCCAATTCTTATTTTTTTCATTATTGTGGTACATTTTTGGAACTATTTTATAACCAAAGTTTCATATTATATTGAGTTTTTGTGTGGTATAATCATATTAGTGATTTACTATGTTTTTTTCATGGTGGTGAAAAAATGATTTGTGTTGGGATTTTTTAGTGAGTATAATTATATTATAATAGCATGGTTATTGGATCAAAGTTGATCACTATAGACAAGTGATGGGTATTTCTGTTTGATTCCAATAATTTATAGATTTTTATGGTGTTTTAAGGCCAAATAAATGTTAATTAAAAGAAATATGGATTCCCATAAATAGGTTTTGAAGGGAAACATTACCTTGTGTTTGTCAAATTTTTGGGCATGAAATATTTAATTTTCATGTAAATTATGTGAAGGTTTTGAGGTAAAGGATAAATTTATAAACAACATTTAACTTAGTTCATAGTAAACTTACAACCTAAAAATAATTTTATGGTGGAAATTCATTTTTTCATAATTTGTATGTAGATCCCACATAGGAGAGTTGTTTTCAAAGAGGCATTGAATTTATAGAGTTTCATAATGTTAAAATTACCACATAATGAAGAAAATAGTATGGGAACCAAATAATGATGGATTAATTATGGGTGGATTCAATGGGATGATCATTTATGTATGGTGGAAGTGTTTGTGGGTTGTCTTCATAGGATTAACCGTATAGTAAAAGAGCCTTTTTGGTAGATGGAGATGTTATTAACTGATATAATTTGGACTGTCTCTAAAACATTTATACCTTTAAGAGAAAATGATTAAATGGAATATTAGTTATTACTAGAGTTTTAAAAAAATACCAATAAATTCCACAATAAACCAATAATTATCTACATGATATGATTAAGAAGATCATGTGAGATAGATCAATTTTCAGAGAAGTCTGGGAGGTCACATAGAAAGGATATACCATGAACCAAGAAGGGTTATAATAATGCGGTTCATGAAAATAGTTGGGGTTGAACACATGACAATAATTTCCATATTTCATTATTTCATTTCATAATAAGGTCCAAATTTCAAGAAAATCTAGTTAGTATGGAAAGTAACTCGTAACTGTTGGGCTGATCGCATAGAAGAAAGGGTGAAATAAATAGTGATCCAAGAAGGATTATTACCATGGAATGTTTTTCTGATAATTAAAGATTGATGTGGAGAATCATTCTCTAGAATTCATGATGAAATAGAATCATCAAATTTCTAATGATGATGAAGGGACCTTAATGTTGTTAACCAAGAATAATTCACCCAAAGTAGTGAGTAAGGGGGAGTTGACGGAAGTGATCAGAGAGAGGTACTGTGATTTCCCTAAATTATTTTAAATTTAGTTTTCCAAGAACAGAGTGAACATTATTTAAAATTCGTAATCCATCAAATCAATTTAATAATTAGTCGATTTTGGCATGACTAAAACAACATCAGTCTTTTTTCCTTGGACTAGAACTTAGTGGTGAACCATGTAAAAACTATTATGTTCTATTTTATTTTTTCATTTGTTTATGTGATTAATGTGCATTATAGGTTATATTTGTAACACCCAGACCCTAGTTACCCATAGTCGGTGCATTATTGCATAACATTGGCATGATTACAAGGAATCAAGTCCCGAAGTACCGATCAATTTAGCAGTCTTGGAAAATATATTACATACATGAATGTTACATTACACTTCATAACATACAAAACAACATAAATAATCCTTTATGAATTCCATTATTCCCTTGTCTTAACCCTGCATATCAATCACAATACACTTCTTGGAATCCTGGGGAAAATAAAACATTGAAAAGGGTGAGCTCAAACGCTCAGTAAGGGTAAGAAATACAGCGAAAACATTCATAAATAAGCATAAACATTTAAAGAAATGTATAACTAAAACAAAAGGCTTTTAAAATTGAACTTCAGCATAATATGGAAAAAATAAAATGAAATAATTCCATTTAATTATTCACATGGATATTCTACTAGTCGAATAATCACATGAAATATCACTAACCACTTTCATAATGATGGAATTCATAATTTTGAACTTTAATTTCTTTGTCAAGGCCTCGTGCCAAGACCTAGGGGATAACATTAACTGGAACCCAACTAGGAGTGCCTCTAACAACCAGACACCAAACCGGAGTGCCTCTAATAACCGAAAACCAGCCCAGAGGGATTAATTTTACTGGTCCCCAACCGGAAAAATACTAGTCCAACACATTCATCTTAAAAAGAGGATGAAATATAACATAAACATTTGTATTAAAACTAGCACACGAAATGTAAATACTTTCTCCATAAACTATGAATGATATAAAAATAACAAATACATATTAAAACGTATCAAAAAACCTTCAATACAATATAGATGTTTTTTTATCACAATTAATCAACTTCAAATAAGCTTAAAATTCATCAAAGGATGTTGAAATAGATGAAATAAAAACTATTTGAGAGAAATATCTCTATTTTTGAAATCATTTGAAAGTCACATAATTATAAAATAAAACATTTACTTTGAATTTTATTTATAAGCTTGTAAGGGAAGATTCGAAGATTTTATAATGACAGAAAATAGACGCACCCAGCATATAAGTTAAAAAAGACATTCTTACCCTAATTCTGCTGAAAAGGTTAAAAAGGACCTTGTTTGGAAAATAAAGGAAAGATTCCTTTGTAAAATTCTTATAAAAAGTCAAATAAGGGTATAAATGACTTTAACACATATTCTGTAAAATAGTAAGAATGTTTTGAAATACATTTCTAAGAAACATGGATGCAGATGATAAAGAAATCCGAGTAGATTATTACGTATAAACAACCTCGGATAATGAAGATATTGCGAAATAAACCCTTACCAATTTGGTAACATACAAAACATACACCCCATGAAAGAGGTATCATAAAATGAATATGTATATACACATAAATTAAAGTTTATTACACAAGGAATAAAATTATGGGCAATACATACACCACACAAAAGGTAATAGTGTCGATATGGCATGAATCTCACGGAAATAAGGAGTAACATGAAAACCCTTACCTTGCACTTTCATTGAGTCGAGGGTACGTTTATTCTCTTGTACGAAGATAGTAGTATGTTATTAAATTATTCCAGAACCATATTAATATTTATGATATTCTACATGATTCATTTATGACTTTATATTACCCATTTAATAATAATTTCTATGTTTATTTAATATTTCGGGTAATAATCTCTTTCTTTATCATACATGTTTTAACTTGTTACTCTTGGTTGTATCACTAAGATCATGATTTAAATACTTCCAGAATATAAAACATGATAAATATATAATATATATTTCTAATATAAATATGTATAATAGACATATATATGAAATGGAAAACACCGTTTATGGAGACGGTAGTCCATACGTATGCATAAACGTTGTTTCTGTTTTCATATAGTATTAAGAAGAAGTAAGTGAATAAGATATATGAAAGTGCATAAATCCTTATATATATAAATATATATATCTCCACTATCATTATTATTTCACATATTACATACTTATTAGTAATATATATTTTTATAATCATCGATGAATAGTGAACTTGGAAATGAATCTCATCGCGTCGTGGAGACGGTAATCCGTACGTACGCATGAGCGAAAATATCATTCTTTTGATATTAAAATAATATATAATTGGATGTTATATCATATATACAGAATCCTTATAATGTTATATTTATTATTTACATCAAATACACATCATTATTATACCCATCCAAATAATATTGTATTGAATAACAATTACACCACGACGTGGAGACGGTAAGCCGTACGTACGCACGTTTGGTGACATGTCATTCAAAGGATGGATAGAATACTGAATATGGTTGCACCATATTTATAATAACATCACAGTATATAGGAGATACTGGAGTTATTATTTTAGAATATAAATAACAATGAAAGAAGATGTTGAAGAAGAAAGGAACTTGAAAGAGGGTGGTGAAAACATTACCTCTTCTTCGGGTTCTTCCTTTTGATTTGATCAAAAGGGCTCCTTAGGTTGACTTTCTGATCAAAATAAGTCCTCTATGTTGAATTGAGGGAAGTTGAGAGAGTATTTTGGTAGGGTTTGTCCGAATCAAAAGGCTTTTAAGGTTTGAAGAATTGGATAGAAGTTGGGTCTTTTATAAGGGAGAGGAGGGGCTCTTTAGAAGAATCATACAGTATTAAGTTATAATAAAATCATATTCGGTTTGTAATGGATAAAAAGAGGATTATTTAAAGTTTAAGATGGGTATAGGTTTAAAAACACTCAACCAATAGGATTTATACAGGTTTGAGTTACTATATTAACCATATCATTATGTATTAACTCTTAGTTAATTAGTTTCACTTTTACAATGTCTCTTTGTAATTTTAGATTATATGGTTAATAAACTTACTATATACATACAAAAGACCCCCAATTGGTCAATTAATGATACAAATATCATGATATAAGTCTTTTGGCCGAACCTTTGACTTTTAGAAATTTAATATCAATTAATAATATAATATTTTTTAAAAAACTCTTTTATGTCAATGTTGACACTATTCAATAATTGATTTTTGTAAAACTCATAACAGAATTATTAATTAAAAAAAGTTAATTAAATAAATACTAACATGTCATATTAACCTATAAAATTATTGGTATTTATAAAAAGTCTCAAATTACATTTAATTGGGTATTTATAATATCAATTATTCTAATTCTTCATTAATTAGGTAATTACTGCATCACCATTGTTTCATAAATAACCTAAATTATTTAATGTCTAAAAAATATAAATAAAATACAATTATGTAGGAAATCGTTTTAGATTTCTAATGAATATTTATAGTATAAATCCTAACATATATAACCCTATTTAAATTTTTTTTTCTAAAAGATATATGCTTATGTCATTTTTGTATTTATTTGAACTTAATTAAAATAAAGTGTCCCTATCACCTACAAGTGGCTCCATGGGGTCCCAAAATCGACCCAAAGATTCACATGGTCAGACGTATATCCACCAATCAGGTTAGGACACGTTTTAGGGTAATTTAGTTTTATTATAATATAATTTTTAACCCTTATTTACCGGATTTACCCTTTAAACATGGTAAATAAAATTTTTACCGAAATAATTATTCAAAATGTCTAAAAATAAAAGTTACTTATTTAAAAAATTTGTACATCCTGATTCCTATTATGGAATCCATTTTTCCAAATTCAAAAAACCGAAGTGGGAGAAATTAATTTAAAATTAATTCCCACTGTCAAAACAAGAATCATGGTTTTAAGATATAATAACTATCAAAAGATTGATACTTGTTTATGTCCGGTTTAATTGTGAAATTATGTACAATGACCATAATTGTATTAAATGGTAAAAATATATTCTAAATATACTTTAAAACCACTAAAATTCATAATTTATCACTATTAGTTATTTCGATTAAAAAAGTTGTATTTAATTAAAATTTAGTATTTTTCACTATTCATCAAAATATGAAAGTTATCCGAAAAGTACCAAAAATTCACCCTAAGCTAATTTCGATATTCCGAATCCAAAAATTATGTCCATTTTGTAATATAATATGTATAAATTTTCAAAAAGTGGGTATTATTATTCATAACGGCTAGTTTGATTGGTTGTGGTCTGTGTTAGAACTCGAAGTTGCGTACAACGCACGCTACTGTATTATTCAAAAAGAAATGTACCATGGAATCATGGAGTGTTACATTCTCCCATCCTTCAATAAATTTCTTCCTTGCAATTTATGTTCGGTATTGGAAACATGGGGTTGAAATTTTACAATATCTTAGTTGAAATCCCACATCGAAAAATGGATTAACGAGGCCTCTATTTAAAATAACGAGTGGTATGTATGACGGTTACCAAAAATAACACATACTAGGGTTCCATGTAGGAAAAAATGGATATGAAAGAGAAATATAACCATCAATATCTGATGGAGAGTGGTAGAGGACATGACTATTAATAGGCCAACAATCACAAAGCCATAAATTTGTGATGATCTAAGGTAAAATCTAGAACAACATTTTTATTCTAAGTTCATTTTCTTAATGTTGAGTAATTTATTTATGAGATTAGATAAAATCATAAGGAGATATACTTACTTTATAATTAGAGTTTTATCCATTACTAAATTTCTACCACAAACTCATCTTTCACTCCAAAACATAATACAACTCAAAAATACTCTATTTATCCTAATTGTATAGGGTTCCAAATATAATGAATTTATAATTCACATATCAGACCATCTTAAAAAAAGAAACTTCATTATACATTTTAGGGACTTCATGTATTCCAATGGTAGGCGATAAATCCCAATCGCACTATGGTTGTGGGTTCGATTACTGCAGCTTTGTCCGACTCGACGGGTTGTCACACGGTCTGCATGTTGTCCTTTTATAAAAATCCAAAAATAACCATTCAAACATAATCCATTACAACCTTTAGACTTATCCAAAATACTACTATCCAAACTCACAGTCCAAAATTTAAAAGAAAGTTAAACATAATGAGGATCCTTTTTTTCAGGTAATAACATGTGAACACCTTCCTCATATATTTTTTTACAACACCGCAACATCCTGAATTACCAAAATCAACCATATCTTATTCCAAAATCACTACCTCAAGATTATGACCATATTAAGGGTTATCTATCCTTCAACCATGTAATTTCCAAAAATTTTAACTAGCTGTAGATTCACTTTTCTTAGTACCATAAAATCTCAAATCCTTAATGAAATAGTATTGTAGTACAATACTTATTTATTTCCAGAAAATCATTGATAAAACACTTAAATTAAATAATTATAAAATAACAACATAAGAACACTAGTCATTCCTCTTCATTTGTGGTAGTATCATAACTTTATTATTGTCCAATAGCATCATTTGTGGAATAGTCTGATGACTGGGACATTGGTTCGCGTATTTTCCAAACTCCTTGCAGATGAAGCATGGTACATTCGAAACCTTTTTCTTACACTTGCAGTGACGTACTTGGTGTCCTTTTTCTCCATAGTTATAACATACTCCCATTCCCTTCATGAATTTTACAAGGTGATTCTTTCCATAGTTATCACATATGAGAAAACCCTTCTTTACCTTCTTCCCTTTATCTGTCCTTCTCTCTACCATCCTTTTATTCTCTGGATTCCCTTAAAAGCCATATGAATCTGAGAATTCTTTACTTATCATATCAGCACATGATACAATTTATTAATATGATGATAATACGTGGGAGACTATTTCCCTTCTAAATTCTGGCTTAGGACCATGAAAGATATGATCCTTCTTACTCGTTGGATCATACATATTACTGGAGTTCACATTCCTTCTACTGGACGCCATTTCTATACAATAGCATAAACTAGGTCAGTTTATGAATTGCAATGAATAATTTTAAACTTGTAAAATACCAAACGCAAATTGAACAGTTTATTGATATAATCCATAATCATTAAAATGTTTTCTTGGAGTAAGTATATATTCATGAACCCTTCATAATGGTTTGTAAATAAAATGAGAATTATCCTATGAATATCCCCCGAGAGTGTCGTAACCAAGAGTTCCTCAAGGCCCGTTGTCGTGCACCAGTTCCCGTTCGAGTCTAGCTCAAATCGGTGTTTTCGGGTTTTACCCCTAGGTACATCTGTGCCAGAGCCGCCTCTTCTTACTCGTATCCAGACAGGGATGAATTTCTCGGAAAACTCAGAAAATCTCTACAATACCAAAATTCTAAGAAGTTCTTATATACTAATCCTCAAAGTCTATCTTAGGGATATGTTCTCTAATCAATGATTATCTATATCTAGTTTCCAAGGTTACTTCTAAACTTCCTATGATACCAACTGTAACGCCCCAACCCCAGTTACCCAGAGTTGGTGCATTATTACATAACATTGGCATGATTACAGGGAATCAAGTCCTGAAGGACAGATCAGTTTAACAGTCTTGGAATATAGATTACATACATGAATGTTAAATTACACTTCATAACATACAAAACAACATAAATAATCCTTTATGAATGCCATTATTCCCTTGTCTTAACCCTACATATCAATCACAATACACTTCTTGGAATCCTGGGAAAAATAAAACCTTGAAAAGGGTGAGCTCAAACGCTCAGTAAGGGTAAGCAATATAGCGAAAACTTTCATAAATAAACATAAACATTTAAGGAAATTTATAACTAAAAAAAGCCCTTTAAACTTGAACTTTAGAATAATATGGAAAAATAAAATGAAATAATTCCATTTACTTATTTGCATGGATATTCTACTAGTCGAATAATCACATGCAATATCACTAACCACTTTCATAATGATGGAATGCATAATTATGAACTTTAATTTCTTTTTCAAGGCCTCATGCCGAGACCTAGGGGCTAACTATAACAAGAACCCAACCTGGAGTGCCTCTAATAAATGGACACCAACCCGGAGTGCCTCTAATAACCTGACACTAACCCGGAGTGCCTTTAATAACCAGACACCAACCAGAAGTGCCTTTAATTACCGGAAACCAACCCGGAGTGCCTCTAATAACCAGACACCAACCCGGACGACTTAATTTTACCGGTCCCCAACCCGTAACTTACTAGTCAAACACATTCATCTTAATAAGATGATGAAATATAACATAAACATTCGTATTAAAAGTAGCACAGGAAATGTAGATACATTCTCCATAAACTATGAATGATATAAAAATTACACATACACATTCAAACGTATCACAAAACCTTCAATAAAATATTGATGTTTTTTATCACAATTAATCAACTTCAAATAAGCTTAAAATTCATCAAAGGATGTTGACATAGATGAAATAAAAACTATTTGAGAGAAATATCTATATTTTTGAAATCATTTGAAAGTCACATAATTATAAAATAAAACATTTACTTTGAAAATTTTCTTATAAGATTGTAAGGGAATCTTCGACGATTTTATAACGGCAGAAAATAGCCTCACCCACCATATAAGTTTAAAAAGACATTCTTACCTTAATTCTGTTGAAAAGGTTAAAAAAGGACCTTGTTTGGGAAACGATGGAAGGATTATTTTGTAAACATCTTATAAAAAGTAAAACAAGGGTATAAATGAATTTAACCCATATTCTATAAAATAGTAAGAATGTTTTGAAATACATTTTTACAAAACATGGATGTGGATGATAAAGAAATCCCAGTAGATTATTACGTATAAACATCCTCAGAAAATGAAGAGATTGTGAAATAAACCCTTACCAATTTATTATACTGAATCCTTATAATGTCATATATACTAAATCCTTATAATGTTATATTTATTATTCACATCAAAGACACATCATTATTATACCCATCCAAATAATAATGTATTGAATAACAACAACACCATGACGTGGAGACGGTAAGCCGTACATACGCATGTAAGGTGACATGTCATTCAAAGGATGGATAGAATACTGAATATGGTTGTACCATATTTATAATAACATCACAGTATATAAGAGATACTGGAGTTATTATTTTATAACATAAATAACAAATAAAGAAGATGTTGAAGAAGAAAGGAACTTGAAAGAGGGTGGTGAAAACATTACCTCTTCTTCGGGTTCTTTCTTTTGATATGATCAAAAGGGCTCCTTAGGTTGGCTTTCTGATCAAACTAAGGCATCTATTTTGAATTGAGGGAAGTTTAGAGAGTATTTTTTCAGGGTTTTTCCAATCCAAAAGTCTTTGAAGGTGTGAAGAATTGGTTAGAAGTTGGGTCCTTTTATAAGGGGGAGGAGCGACTCTTTAGGAAAAACTTAATGTATTAATTTATAATAAATTTATATTCGGTTTCTAATGGCTCCAAAGTGGATTATTTAAAGGTTAAGGTAAGTATAGGTAGAAAAACACTAAAAAATAGGATTTAGACATGTTTGGGTTACTATATTAACCTCATCTTTAAGTATTACCTCTTAGTTAATTAGTTTCACTTTTACAATGTCTCTTTGTATTTTTATACTATATGGTTAATATACTTTCCATATACATCCAAGAGACCCCCAAGTGGTACATTAATGATACAAATATTATGATATAAGTCTCTTGGCCAAAAAATAGATTTTTATGAATTTAATATCAATTAATAATATAATATTTGTTTAAAAACTCTTTTTTGTCAATTTTGACACTATTCAATAATTGATTTTTGTAAAAATCATAACAGAAAGATTACTTAGAACAAGGATAATTAAATCAATCCTAACATGTAATATTAACATATAAAATTATTTTTATTTATAAAAAGTCTCATATTAATTTTATTTGAGTATTTATAATAACAATCATTCTAATTTATCATTAATTATATAATTACTACATCACAATTTTGTCATAAATAACATAACTTATTTAATGTCTAAAAATTATACATAAAATACCATTATGTAGGAAATATTTTTATATTTCTAATAAATATTTATAGTTGAAAATCCAACATATATAACCCTATGTAAAATTTTGTTTCTAAAAGATATATGCTTATGTCATTTTTGTATTTATTTTAAGTTAATTAAAATAATGTGTCCCCATCATCTACAAGTGGCTCCATAGGGTCCCAAAATCGACCCAAAGATTCCCATGGTCGGACATGTATCCACCAATAAGGTTAGGACACTTTTCAGGGTAATTTAGTTTTATTATAATATTATTTGTAACCCTTATTTACCGGATTTCCCTTTAACCATGGTAAATAAAATTTTTACCGAAGTAATTCTTCAAAATGTCTAATACTAAAAGTCACCTATTTACAAAATTTTTACATCCTGATTCCAAATATGGAATCCATTTTTTCAAATTCAAAACACAGAAGTGGCAGAAATTAATTTAAAATTAATTTCCGCTGTCAAAACAAAAAGTGTGTTTTTAAAATATAATAACTATCAAAAGATTGATGCTTGTTTATGTACGGTTTAATTGTGAAATTTTGTCCAATGACAAAAATTGTATTAAATGGTAAAAAAAATTCTAAATATACTTTAAAACCACTCTAATTCATAATTTATCACTATTAGTTATTTTGATTAAAAAGTTGTTTTTAATTAAATTTTAGTAATTTTCACTATTCATAAAAATATGAAAGTTATCAAAAAAGTACCAAAAATTATCCCTAAGCTAATTTCGATATTCTGAATCCAAAAATGAATTCTATTTTGAAAGATATTATGTATAAAATTTCAAAAAGTGGGTATTACTATTCATAACGGTTAGTTTGATTGGTTGTGGTGTGTGTTAGAACTCGAAGTTGCGTACAATGCACGTTACTATATTATTCAAAGAGAAACATACCATGGAAGCTTGGGGTGTTACAATATAGGTTTAATGTTTTCCTACTATCATGAGAAAAATATCCAAAATAAAACTATGAAACCATAATTTACTCATCCCCTCTTAGGGAGTAAAAATGTGTAACAAGTGGTATCCAAGAGAGGTTTTCACTGTTTAATATATTTTATAAAATTTGGTCACATATAGATCATCATTTCAGTTATCAGAATTTAATTCTTTTATGGTATCCACTATGAGATATGAAAAAAAATGATTAAGTCTCATATTTATTAATATAGGAAATAAGTTCTCTTTATTACAATTAATTATGTTCAAGGTTGTTATACGAGTGAACTTTCCATGATCTAAACTAACAAATAACTTATTAATGTAGATGATAATGCCTTAAGTGAATTAACTAGATTGTTATCAGATTAAATATATTAAAAATTTATGAGTATAAATAAGGCTAAGTATATGTGGTATTAATTGGATAATAATTATAATGTGGATATCAAATTGAAGGAGGTGATACACCATGTGTTGGACAAAAAAATGATGATCTTGAAATGAGTCAAGATGAAAAAGTAGAGAGTTTATTTAATTGAATCATTGAGTTTTTTGGGGCTATATGGGTACATGTATATGAAATAAAAGATATAATAACCATAAAAATGTTTTTATGATGACTTCAACCAAATTAAATTTCAAAATGTTCCATTCCTTAATAGAGGGAACTGACCCACCATTCTCCCGATGACATTCTAAGAAGTCTTATAAATATGAATTGAACTAGAACCTACTTAAACTCACACCTATACGGAAATGAATTTAAAGGGAATGTAAAATTGAATTTCAATGAATATAAAAATAAAAATTAGGTGGAAGATTATATTTTATCAATCATGGACATGAATTTTAAAAGAGAAAAAATAATTTTGATGGAAAGCTTCCTCCTGCATGATTTTGATGTGGAAAAGTTGGAAAAATTGTTGTAATACATCTTCATTGATTTTATGGAGAATAAAGAAAAAAATAGATCATGTAGATGAAATAAGAGATATTTCCAACTAAAATAGGTTAATTATATAGAAATATATTATAGATTAATATCATCATGAGAAAATAATAAAATGATGATAAAGACTATCTAGAGTAAGTTGAAAAAAAATTCCAATCTAACATTGAAGATGTTATGATGGATTTTTTTGAAAAGGAAGAACTAGGATTAGAAAATTTTAATGACCCAGATGGAGAAATGGATCTCAAGGTGGAACATATAGTTACTAATGATGTGGTTGACATTTAATGAAGGAAAAATCAAAGTATTAATATATTGTTAGAGGAATCCTCATAATATTTGGATAAAATAAAAATATAAATTGACCAAATTCAAGGAGAGTTAGATTATTAGTTGGCTAGACAAGTAAAATAAGAGGAGGTTGTGAACCTCAATATAAAGATATAATAATTAACTAAGGTGATTTATAACCACAATACCTGTATAATAGAGAGATAAAATGTTTGAATCATTGGAAGGATATATTATTTCTCTGAAAAACATGTTGACTATAAAAATAAAATCTAGTGAGCTATAGAAGAAAATTCATTTTGGGAGGTTCATAGATGTTGAACTATTAGAAAGAGTTATGTAAATATCATAATGGTTAAACAAATATAAATTAAAAAGACCGATATTATTAGGAAATGGTTAAATTGTCTATGAGGTTTAGATATCAAAAGTTACAAATATGATGTAAAAAGTCAAGGGAAAGGTAAGGGTTACATATTTTTCATTCAATACAAAAATTTAATATGTTCAAAAAAGGTCAATATCCTCAAATAAAATCATAATATTTATAATGTTTCTTAATATAAAAGGGTTAACTAATAATGGAATATTTTAATAAAGGCATAAGACACACGAGGATATTAAAGATAAAATATATTTCCTCTTATGAAATTTTAATTTTGTGGAAAACCTGGCCCTATAATTTCTTAATATGATAAGCAAATAGGTTATCTAAAGGATAAAAAACTAGAATAAAACAATTTATAATGGGATAATATCCACTATATTAGAGAAGAAATTATTTTTATGGATATTGTAACATCCCATCCATTTCTAGATATGTATTGTGATTATTTTTAGGTACTATTTTTCCTTGTTTTGAGTACATTTTGTTTAGGTAAGTACATAAGGTTTTTTTGGTGAAATTTGACAAATTAGGAAGGATGATGGAAATAGCATGGTTAGCGCATGATTTTCCATAATCTTTCTCCCCATCCCAAAAAACTGTGTGCACCTTGGAAAATGAGATTCGAATGGCTGGAACATGTTTTTTTAAGTCATGTTCCCTATTCGGAGTGATCGTACCCCCCACAGAATATTTGCTTGGTTAAGGTGCAAGGTTAGGGGAAACAATTCACATGATTTTAAATAAACTAAAAACTAGATTAAAAATTACCCCAACCACAATATTAACCCCAAATAGACCCCCACACATCCCCTAATGACTCCTCTTAATTTTGTAGGCTCCCAGAAGTATTATTAGGGCTCACAATCACTATTATTAGTGATTCAATGTTCGGAATTAAGATCTTCGCTTCCCCCAATAAGGGAATATCATCCTTGTCGGTTTCTTGACACTTTCCAGTTATTTTCCCATCCTTGAACGGATGCTTTCATCTTTTCATGATGGATATAGATCTAGGTTTTATTAGATCTAATCCATTTAAATCTTGGATATAAAAATTGAATTAAGATATTTTTTCGATGTGTTTAAGGATATTTAGATCAAATTGGGTTTATCTATTGGTGAGCGTCTTTAACCATTTATTTGGTATGTGGAATATTGTTTAAATAGAAAATTATTGATTTAAATTAAATGTATGTAATTGTAAAATTTCTATTGGATGATTAAAAAATGGGTTTCTTACATCGAATTAATTAATTTGGTGAGTTAATTAATTAAGAGATTATGAAATTGGTGAGGGTGTATTGATCTAATAAAATTAATAATTTGTTTAATTAATTGTGGGGTTATTTGGATATATAATTAGGTTAATTAACTGTTGAATTATTTAATTCATATCATTTTGATTATGAAATTGATTTAATTGAAATGATTAATAATTGAACTAATAATGGGGATATTGAGAGTAATGAATTTGAATAATTAATTTTTGAATTAATTATGGGGATATTGATATTTTTGAGTTGGAATAATTTATTATTCAATTAATTGTTGAGATATTGAGATTATTCAATTAAATAAATTAATTTGTTAATTAATTAATGGAAGTTATGTGATTAAATAATTATAGAATTAATTAATGGAATTGATGTGATTAATTAATTATTTAATTAAGAAAATGATTTATGTGAATATTCAAAGGTTACATTGTATTAATTAATTAATGAAATAATTAATGGGTTTTTGTGACATTGTGATAAATATGAATTGGGATGAGGAATGGTAACAATGACATTCCGATTTGAGTTGAGGTGATGAATGGTAAAAGTGATATTCGAATGTGAATTTGGTTTATGAATGGAAACAATGAAATTCAGATATGAATTGAGAGGATCAATGGTAACAATGGAATTCAAATTTTAATTGAGATGATGCATGATAACTATAACAACCCTTCTTTTATTAAAAAGGTAAACTTGATTTATTACATAAACAATTCACATGATACAACATGGATGATCGAGAGGTGTTGGGTCGTTGGGGATTAGAAACATTACATAAATACTTAAAACATGAAATATAACATCTCTCTTGAAAACATCCTTTACATGACCACTACATTCCCATGTACTTAGTATTGCATGGAGTAACATGAGGACATACATAAGAAAAGGGTGAGATATAAAACCCAGTAAGGGAATAAACATGGAATAACATGAGGAATATAATACATGTCGGAAAATAGGCTTATCAATAGAGCATAAGAGAAACATGAACATAAAATTATGATAAAGCATTATAATCATAACTAGGAAATGTGGCAACAACACTTAACATGGAATTAGCATGATCCAAGGCTCATTGCATAAGAAGCATGAGTAAACCCTCATTGCACATGAATCACAAGTAAAACCTCATTTAATTTCAATTAGAATGAGTCAACACCCATTGAACAAGACGTAATATGATACTATACTTTACCCAATGCATTCGAGTGCTTTTAGGGTGCACCCTTCCAAAATTTTTCATTTCATGCAAAAGTGTTCCACATGGATCATAAAACATAGAATCAATAATAATCATTTATTCCATGGTAAAGGGATTTGGAATACATATATAAATATTTATAATCAATAAGTAAATGTGCCTAAAAGTGAATGCTATTGACAGAGAAATGGGCATGGTATTCACTACACAATGACATTGGCTTGGAAAATTGTAGGGCAATTTCGGCAGCATAACAACGTGACATAAGAACTCATAAAAAATGATTGATGAGAGAGAAGGGGGTGTCTCATAATATGTACATGAAATGGAATGTAAGGTGGTCATATATATACATGTTCCAACATACAGAATGGAATTTAGATGCATAATACAAAAGAATAATTTGGATGTAAAAGAGGAGAGAGAAATCCCAAATAGAATTTCAGCAATGTAACAGGTGTACATTGGAGGAATCAATGAGAGTGAATGGGGTCTCCAATAATAAAAACATAAAAAGGGACGTATGGGGGGTGTGGAAAATAATACACTGACATTTTTAATTGAAAAAAGGGCATAACGACTTAAGAAAAATTAAAAAACAATGAGAATGGAAGAAATCCCTTACTTGGAAGTGTGAGCCCAAAGGCTTGAGAGAGGATTGAGAGAGGATTCTTGGGATATCAAGCCACCTTGAAAGGATTATAGAGAAATTAGGGGAGGGTTTGGATGAAATCCAAATGTTTGAGTGAAGAGGAAGTTGGATCGTGGGTGGGTTTATATAGGAAAGCAGAGGGAATTCTTTATTATTTAGGTTTTGGACACCTCACATTAAACTAATCAAACTAAAAAACCAGACCATGGTTTTTTCCCATGGGTTTTACCAAATGGGAGTGGAAAAAAATATTTTATATGGCCAATGGAATAAATTCTTAAAATAATAGGGTTTCTTAAGTGAAGGTGAGTTGCACTTTCAAGGAAAACAATTTAAAAAGACAAAATGTTTTATAAGCCTTGAAGGGTCCACTAAAGCTTTGTAAAGTAAATAAAAAAACCCAAAATCACATTTTTTTATTGGTAAAACATATATTGGATAAATTTAATATTGATATTATTTTATTACATCATTATTGGGTCATCATGATGTCATAAAACACATTATATATTTAAAAGATATTTAATTTTTACCCAAAAATTCAACTATCTCAGAAAATTATGAAAAATTCATTGTTGAATATTTTCGACATCCTTATTACAATAATAATAATAATTTTATCTAAATAATTTTATAAATATGTGAAAATATATTTTTTAAATAAAACCCAACATTTACTGAAATTTGATGGCTTTTGACGAAAATAGCTTTCAAACCTTAATAAAAATTAAAATTGCATTCATAAAATTATACGATCATTAATAAAAAGTAATTTAATAATAATAAAATTTTATTAAAAAATTATTTAATTAAAAAATCCATTAATTCCTCAAAATAGATTTCATTGTTTAATCTTAACTAAAAATACTATTTGTGCTTTAAAAACTATTTACAATGTAACAATAATAAAATGAATGCAAATTAATTAAACTAAAATAATGTACATACTCATAGTGCTAGGGTATCATTACATAACCCCTTATAACACCCCCATAAGACATAAGGATATGGTGTGCGATGCTGACATACTTTTGGGATGGCTTGGATAACATTGCTCAGGTGGTAATCTCTTTTAACATCCACTTCTTTTATAGGATGTTCTGATTGAGCTTAACATATTTAAGATCGACATGGGATTGGTCAAGAGAAAAGACCAATGACACCATGATTTTTCTGAGCTCTGATAGATGGGCTTCGTATGAGGAATGTCTACTTGATGAGGCCATCACTTCCTTTGTCTGAGTAAATTGGATTTCTTAAAGCCCTATATTTATACTAATCATGTGGTCACTATTCAAAGACTTTTATTAGAAATGGTCACAATATTTAACTATATTTTAAAATCCAAAACATAAAACCAAATAAGTCCATACGTTTTACATAACTACAAGAATACATTTTAATATACCAAGAGGAATTTTCATTAATGAATTTTTGGGTCGCTTCTATCTTCTCCCCTTAAGAAATATATTCCTTGAAATTTCATTTTCCCACTCTAAAAAATGTAGGTAACTATTATTCATGACTTCCTATGATTCCCATGTCGCTTCTTAAAACTTTTTCTTTTTCCACAACACCTTAACGAGGGGCATTGCCTTATTTCTTAAAAATTTTTCTCTACTATCTAAGATCTTCATTGGTTGCTCCTCGTAAGAAAGATCATCCTATAGTTATAATACCTCTAAAGAGAGTACATGGGAAGGGTCTGATATGTACTTCATTAAGAGAGATAAATGAATGACATCATGTGATTTGGCCATGGTAGGTGGAAGTGGTAGTCTGTAGGCCACAACCCCAACACGATCAAGAATCTCGAAGTGGATGATGTACAAAAGACATAACATCCCTTTCATTCCAAACCTCATGTACTTCTTACATGGGGATATGAATAGAAATACCTTGTCTCCAACATTAAAATCAAGGTCTCATCGACGGTTATCTGCATAAATATTTAGTCAACTCTGGGATACCTTGATATGTTGCTGAATGGTTTTCACCTTCTCCACCATTTCATTGACCATTTCAGGTCCTAGAAGCTTACACTCACCAATGTCATCCCAATATTCTGGAGTTCTGCACCTCTTCCCATATGGGGATTAATAAGGTTCCATTCAGATGATCGAGTGGGAACTGTTATTATAGGAGACTTCAACCAGAGAAAGATATTGATTCCAACCATCTTTAAATTCCATTGAACATGATCTTAACATATCTTACAGTGTCTGAATAGTTTTCTCAGATTGGACATTAGTTTGAAGATGATATGCCGTACTAAAGTTCAGTTCAGTATCCAAAGCATGGTTAAGACTTCTCCAAAATTTAGAGGTGAATCTTGGATCTCAATAGGATATAATAGATATTGGTACTCCATGCAACCTTACCACTTCCCTGATTAATATCTGTGTCAGTTGATCCAATGAGAAATCATCCCAAATTGCTATAATGTGTGCAAAATTTGTAAGATGATCCACAACAACCAAAATTGCATTGTTTCCTTTGGATTTCTTCGGAATTCTAGTGACAAATTCCATGGTGATGTTCTCCGATTTCCATGCTAGTATGAGAAATGGTTGCATCATCCCCTTAGACTTCTACCTCTCTAACTTCACTTGCAGACACACCAGGCACTTTGGTGTATACTCAGCGATCTCCTTCTTCATATTATCCCACCATAAATACTCTCATATATCTAAATACATCTTTCTGTTTACTGGGTGAATAGAGAAATTTGAACTATGTGCATTATCCAAAAGATCCTTCTTCAGCTCTGGACTTGATGGAGACCATAGTCATTTCCCAAATCTCACAATTCGTTCTTCATTAACATTGAACTCCGAGGATTTCAATTTTATAATAGATTCCACATTCTTATGAATCCCCACATCATCTTTTTGATCATCCTTTAACATTTACAAAAGAGGCGGATGAACAATCATTTGTGAAAGGATTGATGATGTTACCATCTTTATGATTCAAAGGTCGATCATCATCAAATCTAATAAGATTAGATCCTTATAAATTCTCATAAATGATAGAATCACCAGGTCCTTTATACATAGTGCATCCTCCACCTTTTTCGCTTTCCCAAGGTGGTACTGGATTGAGCAGTTGTAGTCTTTGATCACCTCTAACCATCTTCTTTGGCGCATGTTCAACTCTTTCTGTGTGAATATATACTTGAGGATTTTTTGGTCCGTATATATTTCTCACTTCTCCCCAAAGAGATAATGCCAAAAAATTTAAAATCAAAGATCACTGCATCCAACTCCAGATCATGTGTTGGATAATTCTGCTCATGAACTTTTAATTGCCTTGAAGCATAGGCAATGACTATCTTATTTTTCATCAACAGACATCCCATTCCCTTCTTCGAAGCATCACTAAATACCACAAAACGTTATCCACTTGTGGATAAGGTGAGCACGAGTTTAGTGATAAGCCTCATTTTCAACTCCTTGAAGCTTTCTTCACATTCCTAAGAAAGCTTTACTCCCTTCCATGTTAGCTTGGTAAGAGGGTTGTACAATTGTGAGAAATATCACAAAAATCGTCGACAATATCCAGATAACCCCAAGAAGCTACGGATATCTGTTATTGATGTTGTCCTCGGTCATCCCTCAATTGCATCTATTTTGTAGGGATCCACAAAAATCCCACTGGTTGTGATGATATGACCCAAGAATGAGACCTCCTTTAACTATAACTCACACTTTCTGTACTTTACATAGAGATCCTCCTTTATCAAGGTCTCTAGTACAGTTCTTAGATGCTCCTCATGACCCTCCTTGGTTTTGGAGTATACCAGAATATCATTTATAAAGACTACCACAACTTTTTCGAGGTAATCCCTTCAGACTTTACTAATCAATTCCATGAATATTGCAGGAGCATTAGTGAGTCCGAAAGGCCTTACTATGAATTCATAGTTTCCGTATCTTTAACAAAGTGATGTCTTTGGGATATCATCCCTCTTCACCTTTATTTGATAAAACCCCAGCCACAAATCAACCATGGAGAAGTATTTTACTCCACGTAGCTGGTCGAACAAGTCATAAATTCATTGTAGAGGATACTTTTTCTTTATCGGGATTATGTTAAGCTCACGGTAATCGATGCAAAGGCACATTGACCCATCTTTCTTCTTGATGAAGAGGAATGGTGCACCCCAAGGTGAAACACTAGGGCATATAAACCTTTTCTTTAGATTCTATTTTAGTTGTTTATTTATCTCCTAAATCTCCACAAAATCCATTCTATATAGAGTCTTGGATATTGCCAATGCCCTAGGCATAATATCAATTGAGAATTAAACATCTCTTCTAGGAGGAAGACCAGACAATTCCTCGGGAAACACTTCCACGAATTCCATCACAATAGGAATGTCTTCAAGGATGGTTGCCTCCTTAGACTCAATCATCTGATTCAGATACACGTGCTCATAGGGAATTAATATACTCACTTGAGATGATAGAGCTAAAGAAGATTCACCTTTCTCCTTGCACTTGTATAGAATCAGGGGTCGATTCTCCACATGGTGAGTGATTTCCCTTTCACAGAAATTTATGTTAGCTCTATATAATGAATTTCAATCCATGCCATGACTTGTGTCAAATTACACTATAGGGAGTATGAAGAGGTTAGCCAGGAAATTCAATCAATAGATTAAGATAGGAGAGGAGTTATATTCCTGGGATGCAATGATTGCCCCATTTTCTGTACTCACCGATATCTTTACTTCCATAATTTGTGGTGGTGCTGAGATTGTTCTACTAATATTTTTGGATATAAAAGAATGCATAGAACCTGAATCAAGAAATATGTTCTCTATTCTTGAATGAATAACTAGTGTGCTGGTCACCACTTCATTGTCGCGGTTCACTTCGGTAGTAGTGATGGAAAAGCTCTCCCTTGCTACCTTGGAGGTTGTTGGTTGCATCCGAAAACCCTTGGCTTTGGGAACTGATTTACAAGATGCCTTTTTTCTTTGCTGTTGTTGCAATGATAAACACTTTGAGGTTTGAATAGAGTGTTCCTCTCCTCTGTTGCAGTTGCAGGATTTTCTTGTCGGCAGTTAACAACTATGTACCCTTCTCTTCCACATCTAAAGCATTTCCTCATCCCCTTCTGGTAATTTCCTGGGTGCTTTTATCCACGCCTTTGGGAAGTGGGGTGATGGGTCTTCTTAGCACCATTTGATTTATCCATCGGACCGCCAACATTGAATTTTACCTTACGCTACTTATCCCCATGAAACCCCTAATATTATCCGATCTCTATTTCAACCATGAGGTCATATCAGACAATTTCCTCATAGCTATTGAAGTCAGGGATCGCTATCACTTTCTGTAGTCTAGGTTTCAACCCACCAAAGAAGTTGTCAAACTTGTATTCGAGGGTAAAGCCAAAGCCATAGGCCTATTGTGCAAGCCTTGTAATGTTTTAATAATATGTTCTGATAGATTTGACATATTTTTACTTGAGGGAAAGGATTTCCTTTTCCATATTAAGTTGGAGGGTGCGTGGAAAATATTTATCGAAAAACATATTCTGGAAATCCTTCCATTCGAATGCCTCGATCTCCTCCTAAGTCATTGTATTTTTTTCTCAAAGTCCACCATTGATCATCATCACCCTACATATGATCATCAACCAGGATAACCTTCTCTTGTTCATAACATTGAATTATGGGGAATATCTTTTCAAAGGAGTTGATCAATTTTTTGGCGATTGAGGGATTAATTGATCTATTTAAAGTTGGAGGCCTTTGTCTCATGTAGCTCTCGATAGAGACTTTTCCTTTCTTGGGGGGGGGGGGGGGTTCAACGTTCCTCTTGAACCATGTTTCTATTAAACGATTATGTTAACTAAGAGAGAAGCATGAAAAAGTTCTTGATTCCCACTCTCATCGGATTGGGAATCTCATTAGCACAGTCATCACATTGATCTTCCCATTAGTTGTTAGCCCGAGTCCTCCTATTACTGACCATTGGCTGAAATAAATGGAAACATAGGGGTAACACATAAAGGGTAATCCAAGGACAAAACTGATGACTTATAGATAACTTTTATTTCATTAACTTATGAATACATATGCTTCACTCTATGCTATTCATGATTTATTTTCTAATATATATTCTTAAAGGATTTTTTTAAAGTCCCTTAATAATGGTTTATACTAAACATGTGAATTTACAAAAGAATATACCCTAGGAGTGTCATAACCAAGAGTGCAGCAAGTCCCATTTTCATGCCCCAGTTCCGAATCGAGTGTAGCTTAAAGCGGTGTTCTTGGGTTTTACCCCTATGATACATCTGTGCCGGAGCCGCCTCTACCTACTCGTATCCAGACATGGATGTATTAGTTCGATAAACCCATTACTAAATAATCACCAATAATTAGGGATTTTTTTATTATACTTATTATTATCTCTAAGTCTCCACTAGGGTTTTCTAATCATATTCTCAAAAATAACTAAATCTATCCTTTGATACCAACTATAAAAACCCTGTTTTTATTACAAACTTAAACATGACTTATTACATAAACTCGTCACTTGATACAACATGGAAGATCAAGAGGTATAGTGTAATTTGGGCTTAGGATCAGTACATAACAACATAAAACATCAAATACAACATCTTTATTGAAAACTATCTTTACATGACCACTACATTCCCTCATACTTAGCATTTCATGGGATAACCAGCGAACATACATAAGAAAAGGGTGAGCTATAAATACCAGTAAGGGAATTAACATGGAATAACATGAGGAATATAATACATGTTATAATATAGGCATATCAATTTATTAAAAGAGAAACATGAACATAAAATCATGATAAAGCATGATAATCATAACATGGAAATGGGACAACTTAACATTGAATTAGCATGAGCCAAGGCTCATTGCACATGGAGAATGTGTAAACCCTCATTTCACATGAAGCACATGTAAAACCTCATTGCACATGAATTGTCATGAGTCAACACCCATTTCACGTGACGTATCACAATACAATACATTACCCAATGCGTTGGATCACTATTAGGGACAACCTTCATAAACATTTCATTTCATGCATAAGTGTGCTGCATAGATCATACAACATAGAGTCAATCATCATCATTTATTCCATGATAAAGGAATGTTGAATACATACATGAATCTTTATAATCAATAACTAAATGTTCATAATGGTGGATACCCTTTATATAGAAATGGGCATGGTACTTACTACACCATGACATTGGATTGGAAAATCGTAGTGCAATTTCGGTAGCATAACAACATGAAATAAGAACTCATAAAAATGGTTTGTGGGAGAGAAAGGGGTGACTCATCATATGTACATGAAATGGATAGTAATGGGGTCATATTGATACACATCCCAACAAACCTAATGGAATTTAGATACATAATATAAAAGATTTACTTGGATTTAAAAGAGCAGCGAGAAATCCCTCATAGAATTATGGCATGGTAATAGGTGTACACGGGAGGAATTAATGAGAGAGAAAGGGGACTCCCATCATCCAAGAAAAATACAAGGTAGTATGGGGGAGGATAAAAATCATACCCCAACATTTGTAATTGAAAACAAAAGGGAATAACATCTTAACAAAAATTGGAAAAATGAGAAAGGAAGAAATCCCTTACCTGGAAGTGTGATCCCAAAGGATTGAGAGAGTCTTGAGAGAGGCTTCTTGGGATATTGGGGCACCTTGGGATTATTCTAAAGAGAAAAGGGCAGGGGTTGGTCAAACTCCAAAATCGACGAGTGAGGAGGAAGTGGGAGCTTTGGTGGTTTTATATAGGAATGGTGAGGGAATTATTTATTATTTAGGTTTGGGACACCTCACATTAAACTAATCAAAACCACAAACCAGCCCATTGTTTTTACACATGGTTTTAGAAAAAATGGAGTGGAAAATAATATTTTATAAGGCCAATGGCCGAACTTCTTAAAATAATAGGGTTTTTTATCTGGAGGTGAGTCACACTCTCAAGGAAAACAATTTAAAAAGAAAAAATGTTTTATAAGCCTTGAAGGATCCACTAATGCTTTGTAAAATAAATAAAAAAACCCAAAATCAAATTATTTTAATGGTAAAAAAAATAATGGCCAAAAATAATGTTTATATTATTTTATTACATCACTATTGGTTGATTATGATGTCATAAAACACATTTTATATTTAAACGGTATTTAGTTTTTACCTAAAAATTCAACTGCCTCAGATAATTATGAAAGATTCACCATTTGATAATTTTAATGTACTAATTCCAAAAAAAATATTAATCTTATCTAAATAATTTTATAAATATTTTAAATTTTACATGTAAAATAAAAACCAATATTTACCAAAATTTCATGGGTTTTGACAAAAACAACTTTCAAACCTTAATAAAAATTAAAATTAAATTCATAAAATTATATGATCATTAATAAAATGTATTTTAATAACAATAATATTTTATTAAAATAATATTTTATAAAAAAATACATTAGTTCATCAAAATCGATTTCTTAGTTGAATATTTACTAAAAATACTAGTTGTGCGTTAAAAAATATTTACAAAGTAACAATAATAAAATGAATGCACTTTCTATATACAAAGAAAATTTATATAGTCATAGTGATAGGGTATCGTTACATAACCCCTTATAACACTGGAATACGACTGAAGGGTAAGGTCTGTGATATTCAAAGACTATTGGGGTGGCTCAGATAACATTTCTCGGGTGGTAATCTCCATTAACATCTACTTCTATTGTAAGAAATTCCACTTGAGATTAACGTATTCAAGCTCAGATTGGGATTGGTCAAGAGTGAATCCCAATGATTCCACCTCCTTTCTGAGCTCCAAAAAATGGGCTTCGTACGGGGCTAGTCGTATGGATGAGTCCATCACTTCCTTTGTCAGAGTAAATTGGATTTGTTAAAGCCCTATATTTATACTAATCATGTGGTCACTATTCAACATCTATATTATCAACAGTCATAATTCTTAATAGTATTTTAAAATCCAAAACATAAAAACAAATAAGTCCATACATTTTAAATAACAACAAGAATACATTTAAAAAGACCAATAAGAATTTCCATTAATGATTTTTGGGGTTGTTATAGTAACAATGGAATTCAAATGTGAATTTGGATGATGAATTGTAACAATGCAATTAAGATATGGAATGCATTGATGAATGGTAACAATGAAATTTAAATGTGAATTAAGATTATTAATGTTAATAATGACATTCAGATATGAATTAAGATGATGAATGGTAATAATGGAATTCAGTTATGTGATGTCCCTTGGGGATAGCTCAAAAACTCTCCTGGACTGAATCACGTATTGAGTATCGAATGTCCATCGGAACATGGTGGTTATGTGGTTAAATAAAGAGTTATTTAGAAAAAAGTTAATTTTTTACTTTATTACTTATACTTTATTCTTTATAAATCGGTATATAATATTTTTACTTGATTTTGTTCTAAACATCATTGGTGGTTTCCTAATGAGTTTTACACACACACTTCTTAGGCTTCCTAATCAGTACATGAATAGATTTCATAGTTGTAGGACCGGTTAAGGGAAAGGGTCTTGTATTAGATGGATAAGATGGGATGGATCATTGAGGAGGTAACTAGACTTGGATTCGAGTCTCATTTAGAAGTAGTAATTTTCATTATTTATTTTGGTTTTTTCATATTGACAGATAACACATATTGGAATGAAATATCTACTATTTAGTTATAGATATTGTATCTCACATTTTGGTCATCATGTGATTTTTGTACTATTGTGGTTATGGTTATATGATTTAGTTATTATGTTTTATTTACTCTCTGGTATTACTCTAATAACGATGGTATAGTATCACCAAGATCAATATTAAGCCCTCAATGCTAGTTGGAATCATCTGACATATAGGAAGGCATGCCTGAGGTCACATAGGGAACTGTCTTGGGGAACCAGTGTCTGGTACCCAGGTATGGATATTTCAAAGTGGTATTAGAACCCAGTTTTCTTTTCTTTCTTTAACTTACTATTTGTGAAAGGTTGATTGGAGTCTACAAATATTTGGGCCTTGGGTATGATCTCATGTATCAGAGTAGATTACCTATGTATGAGGGAAAATTAATGTATAACGTTTGGGATTGTTTTTAATGGTAATTTTTTGATACTGTTCGATGTTATTTCACCTTGGGTGATTCACCTGTTATCTGATGTGATAATTATTGATGATAATTTATGAAATTTGACTCATGGGATGGAATGGAATGATATTTGAGTATGCGTGCATCATTTTAGGTACTTAGGATTATTTTTTGACATGCATCATTTTAGGCATACACGTGAAAATAAGTTTTTGGAATAAGTTGATGAAATAGAAATGTTTTCCATGGTTTTCTATTAAATTGAAAATGATTCCTAATCGTAAGATGAAATATGTAAAATGATGAAACATGTGAAATTATTGTCTAATGTGAAGCTTGAATAATGATAATGAGTTTTCCCTTATTAACCATGACCTAAGTATAAGATGATTTAAGGGTAGTGATAGCACATTGGTTTGACTGTGTGGTCGGGTTTGGGGGAATGAACTATTATGGATCCTGTGGAACCACTCTTTTTAAGTGTAATGATGTTAGGTTATGTTTCCTAATATGGGTTCATTGAAATATAGAAATATGACTCTACAATTATTCTAATTGATTAGAAAAAAAGTGATTATGGAAGGAGATTCTCCACCAGTAGTTAAACCTGAGGCACTAATTGTTCTAGGTGAGGATGAAGGAGAGAACATTAGTGAGACATTTGCTCGCTTCATGCAGTTTTTGGAAAGATACCCAGAGTAGTTGGTGAAGAGTATGTATGACCTTACACAAAATTTGTTGTTACATCACCCTCCGACTATTACCAGAGAGGGTGGACCTGAGGTAGTAAAGGTTTGGATTGTGTCCAATCAGACTATACTCGATCATTTTGATAATCCTGATGAGAAGAGAAAAAATTTAGATACATATATGATATGAGGATTAGTCAAGAACTGGATTGATGTTTAGGTTTAGATTGGACATGCTAATGGTATGTTATGGAAGGACATTTTGGATAAGTTCTTGGATCACTTTTATCTTTAGATAACGATGTAGGAGAGAGAAGATGATTTCATAAGGTTGACTCAGTGGAGTGGGTCATTGATAGACTATGTTTTATACTTTACAAATTTGTAGTTATTTTCTCCAAAACTATTAGGGGATGAGATGTCTATTACAAGGAATTTTTTGTACATTCTTAAATGTGAGATTAATTGTCAAGTTAACCACTTTAGTTAATGATGTTTTATGAGGTGGTGGATTAGTCTCTCATAGGTGCGAGGAACCTGAAGAACAATTTTGATGTAGGTCAGATGGTTGATGCTGGATGATCAAAAGGTATGTCTTATAAAAATGGGAATCATTGATTTGATAGTGTTATACATGGGATATAAAGAAGAGTGACTGAGGGGAATGATCAGTTACTCAAGATTATACCCGTGTTCTTTGCAACCAGTGCAATGGTTTGGGACACTATCATAGAAACTTTCCTCGACCACTATCAGAGTGTCGATCTTATGGCTGGATGGGTCATATATAGAGGTTATGTGGGAACCCAAGATAGATATATAGTGATTTAGTATCTATTTAGAACAATATTGTGGAAAAGGGATATTCTAAACTATATCCATCTAACATTAAATTTTTATTAATAGGGCACTACAGCAAGAAAAAAGTGAAAAGAAGAATGAAATAAGAAAAAATTAAAAAGAAACAAGAAACAAGGACACAATAGACTTAGGGAGGCCTAAAGTAATGTAAACTGAGGGAATCCCGTCTAATAAAATTTTCCACCACATGAATTAAAGAATTGATCAAAAGGAGTTAGGATGTATTGGAACCCAGATTCACCATGGAAAAAAGATTATCCACAACTTTTATCTCTCACGCGATTTATGAATCACACTAACATTGTTGGTGAGCAGGTTATGGAATTTCCCTACAATATATGATATCGATAATGGAATGTGTCTTTTTCCATGAAAAGAGTCATGTTAGATCAAAGAATCAGTCTTAAAATGATTTATAGCAATATTCTTATGCGTGTAGAGTGATAACCTAGTGATCATTGGTTTGGACTCATCCTGAAGTGAGGTTCTATTCCCAAAAAATGCATTAAATGAAAAAACAACACTTCCCCAGATGTCACGTACCACTCCCGCTACTCTCATTTCTCCCTGCATGAGTGATTCATTGGTATTGTGCTTATAACCAGAGTCCCGATGATGCCAACAGACTCATTTCCTTTGTGTTATATTGTAGGAAGATTGACCAGAAGGTATACTGACCAGAATCATCCACAATGAAGGAGCCTCCCACTAGTTTTTGATGAGTGTAATGAGGTCCACCAGCAGGTTCTACGTGCGCCTGATTATTGACCTCACTTTGGGAAATAAACCATCAATCGTATCTTTATTTTTGATCTACCACAGACACAATCACCCAACATTAAAAACAATGTACGTCACAAAACTTTCCACCCTTTAAGTTTTCGTCCTATGAAACCATATATCCAAAAATAGAGAATCACTATGGTCGCAAAAGGATGACGTTGTGTGCTCCGCGAAGAAAGTAAAGACAGCTTGGGCCCACACTTCTTCATAGAACATGCGATGCATTATCTCAAATCTCTGGTTATGATAGAAATGACATTTGGTTGCCATACTAACACTCACCTTCATGATATTATCATATGTGGATAATTCTGGGTTCCTATTTCTCTAGGTCAAAAATTTTAATTTTGAAGGAATCCTTTTACACCAAACTGTTTCGTTACAATTTTTTTGGGGGTCATGCGGTACTAATAGCCTTCAATAATCCCTATATGTGAATGTCCCCTGGAGGAAGTAGTGAAAATATATGTTTTAGGGTATGAGTTGATGGATATCAACTCAAAAATATACTATTGATATGTGTCCATCACAACCTTGAAGAATGTGGGATAGCATCTTGATTCCTTAAAAGTGATCAATGGAGCACGATAGCTCGAAAATACAATAATAGAGCCTAAACAGCTGTGATTCCAGAAGAGAATATTACCCTCCCCAACAATCCCCCAACAGTTCATTTTGAGGGTGTTGATGAGTAGGTAAATCAATGACCAGTAGGAGGAAGCATGGCCCCCACATGCCCCCTCATCCCCCACACAACTATAGGACATAACCATCCACAATAGAGTTTTCCATTTAATAACTTCCCACATGAGATTAGAATTCATGTAGTTAAGTGTGGAGTTGAGTCTCCTCGCATTACCCCCCCCCCATTGGTGGTCAATTCCATTCTTCCCCACAAGACCCAATACCGCTTTCCTTCAGATAAAGAATCCCAGATAAATCATGAAAGAACCTTTTAAATAGTTCTAATGAATCCTTTAGAAACATTTGTAGAGGCTAGTGCATGGATGGGAATGGCCGAAAACACGCTGTTATCCAATGATATATGTCCCTCAAAATAAAGGTAGTGGTTCTTCCAGTTAGGAATCCGACCTGTGATTTTAATAAGAATGTATTCAACGTCACAAAAATGAAGTATTCTTGAAGATATAGGAGCTTTGAGGATCTCCATGAGATGAAGCCATATTTCATGTCCAGTATACTACAAAGGGAAGAGACCCCACTGCAAAGACACTTGTTAGACATGTAAAGATTTCTTTTGGTATTATTAATAACCTACCCACTCCAGATGAAATAATCCTCAAGGATCTTCTTGATACCACAAACCAATCTCCTTCCACCATTAATGAAGATTATAATGTCATCCATAAACATAAAATAGTATATAATAGGGTGGTTAAATTTCCTATGATAAGGGATTAAATAACCATTAGACATACCTCTATTAGTGAGGCGATAAGAGTATCCTATGCAAGGATAAAAATTCTTAGAGAGATTGGGTTCCCTTGCAATAGCCCTTAGTTTTCTTTAAAGAATCCACGTGTCCTCCCCGTTAAGCCTTATATCTCCCCCATGAGACTCAGGAAGTATAATAGGGAATAGAGGTGGGAATGTTGCATGTTGTTATGATTCCATTGGCGGATAGCGAGTTTGGACCATAAATAGTGAGAGGTACTATTCTTATAGCTTCTATGCTGTCTACTACCTTATTTTATATTAGTACCCTTCATTCATTTCTTTCTAAAAATATTTTGAATGGTTTGAGACTAGTGGTGTAGATTTTGAGTGGGGTATTGACAATAGATACACCATTGGGAGTATGGTTGAGGGACATCTGTTTAAGTAAGGGGAGTTATCTCATGTTTGGGGAGTATCGTTTTCATTAGAATCTATACATTCTAGATATCTTAGGTTATGACCTAATTCTTTTAAGGAATGGTTATTCTCATATCAAGACCATATAGATTGTTACTAAAGGGGACTGATTTTTAAGTCTCATAAGGGTGATAAATAATTTCACTGTGGAGAATGTGATATCAAGGCGGGCCATGCAAGGCAAGTTCATCAGAAAATGGGGGGTCTTACAACCTTGGTTTCTAGTCTATTGCTATATGAAGTGGTTGTGAAATAAGATGTCTTTCCACCTATATTGGACATATTTTAGGATTTGTTTCCTGAATAAATCTCTGGGATACCACTTGAGAGGGATATGGAATTTAAAATTGAGCTCATGTCAGAGGTTGATCCAGTTCATATTCCTCCATTCAAAATGGAACCTACAGATCATCAGGAACTCAAGGCTCAACTCAATTATTTGGAGAATAATAATTTTATCTACCCAATTAAATCTACTTGTGGTTCCCCAGTATTATTTTTAAACAAGTCTGAATAATATTTATGATTGTGTGTTGAATACCATAAGATGAACCAGATAACCTTATAGAGATGGTATTGTCTTTTGTGTATCAAAGATCCGTTTGACTAGTTGATGGGGGGTTTTGGGTTTTCTCAACGATTGACTTGGGATCGGGGTATAATCCCATGAGAGTTCAATTTTATGATAAACCAAGTACTAATTTCAGATGCAGTTATGGCCTTTATGATTTTATTGTAATTCTTTTTGGGATGATGAATGCTCCTATTGTGTTTATGGATTTGATAAACAAAATATTCCATCAGTACTTGAATCGGTTTGTTGTAGTGTTTGTGTATGACATATTACAGTACTCCAATACTCATTATGATCATGGAAAACATCATTAAATCTTCTTGAGTACACCGAGAGGGAATTATCTATACATTATGATGTCTAATCATTAGTTTTGGATTGATCAGGTAAAATTCTTCAGTCACATAATCTTAGAGGAAGGTGTGTCAGTGAAGCCATAGAAGGAGGATGTAGTTTCTTATTAGAAGTATCCCAAGAATGTTTTATATATCCATATATTTCTAATGTTATCATGATATTATAGAATATTAATCAAGTAATTTTCTTGATTGGATGAACCACTTAAAAGCTTGACCAAGAAGGGGATAAATTTTTCATGGTTGGAAGCATGTGATAATTCCTTCTAATAGTTCAAGAATCAATTTTCTATGACACTCATCTTGACCCTTACCAATTTAGGTGAAGAATATATGTTGTTTTTTATTCTTCTTGGATTGCACTTGGAGTAGTTTTGATATAATAAGATCAAGTTGTGGTGTATCGGTCTCAAAAATTGAAGTCATAAGAACAAAACTACCCTACACACGAACACGAGTTAGCATCAGTGGTTTATGCATTAATGTGTTGGTTGAATTATATATCGGGGAAAATGTTATTGTTTATATAGAACTTAGAAGCTTAACATATATCTTCTCACAAATACATTTGAATCATTGACAGAGGGTGTGGGTTGAGTTTTTGAATTCATTTTATTTTGATCTAGAATATACACCCATGAAGGGAAACATTTTTGTTTATTCTCAAATCCAGAAAACTCAGACTTAGAAAATTCAGGTGTCCAGCAGTTAGTGAAAGATTATGAATTTACTAGAAGAGATGGATATAGTGATTCAGGAGAGTTAGGGAAAGATGAATCTCATATCTATTTTAGTAGAGTTTACACTATTGATATGTATATGAGATAGAATGAATGAGGATCCTAAATTTTTAGCCTTGAGGGAAACCCTTGAAGGTGGGAATCCACCTTCATATTGGACCATAGATGAGGATGATACCATCTTTTTATGGAATCCAGGTTTTGGGACTATGAGCATGTGGTGGTGTGGATACGTGAATTTAATGCCTCAATGTGGGTGGTGCGTCCAGTTGTGGAAAAAATGTATCATAACCTATGATAAAAGTTTTGGTGGTTCAGTAAGAAAAAGATAATAACAGGGTTTGTAACACGACGCTATACCTGTGAACAGGTGAAGGAAAAACATCATCGACCTGGTGGTCTGTTACACCCATTTACCATTTCTAAATGAAAGTGGGATGAAGTTACTATGGATTGTTTTGTGGGTCTCCTGTCGATGCTTTATAAGAATGATGTTAGTTGGGTGATATTGGAATATTTAACAAAGATATATCTTTTCATGCCTATATGGGAGAATTTCGTAGTGGAGTAGTTTTTGGAATTATATTTCTGAGAGATAGTTCATTTTTATGGGGGGGGGGCACAAACTATAATTTTAGACCATGAATCATTCTTTACTTCATACTTCTGATAGGGATTAAAAATGATGCTTGCTATACTAATTTTACTATGTACATCATTCAACCCACAAATAGATGGGCAGTCAGAGTGTACTATATATGTTCTTGAGGATGTGATTTGGGTATGTTTCCTAGACTTTATAGGGTCTTGGGAAAAGAACCTCTATTTGGTGGAGTTAACCAATAACAACAGTTATCAATAAAATTTTCAGATCGCACTATACAGTGCACTTTATTTTAGGACAATAAGATCATCTCTATGTTGGAAGTATGTGAGTTGATGTTTTTAGGACTGGATCTCATGAAAGAGACGTCTAAGTAGGTTCTGTTGATTTTAAAGTATATGGATATATATTAGAGTAGAAAGAATTCATATTATGATACAGTTTGATAACCCCTATAGTTTATAGAGGGAGATCATGTATTCATTCATGTGTCACCTAGATTGGTTCACCGCAAGATACGGAGGCATGGAAAGCTAGCGCCCAGTTTTGTTATACCATTTGAGGTTATAGAGACAATCAAGCTAGTGGCTTACTTATTAGCTCTTACCCAACGATACAGTGATATTCATGATGTTTTACTTGTGTAATAACTTCTGTGGTGTTACCCTTACCCATCTCTTGTGATTGATATGAATGATGTTGAGCTTTAGATAGATTAATCCTTTGAGGAGAATCTGATATGTGCTGTGGATCATAATGATAAAGTGTTTTGGGGAAATAAAATGCCAATAGTTCATTTATTGTTGTAATATGGACATGTTTAGATGAAAATATTCGAAGTAGAATAGGATATGAGGGATCATTGGCCTGATATTTTTGACTCAAAATCATAGAGATGCTTGGAAGTACAGCTCAAGAATGAGTTTTTATAGGGTGGAGAGATTTTAAGATCCCAAACCATTTTGGATATGTAATGGGATTTTTTACAAGTACTCATTTTCCTTGTTATGATTAATATTTGTTGGGTTTCTATGTAGGGAGTTTTTGGGTGAAATTTGAGAAATTTGGAAGAAATAGGGCAAGTGCATGGTTGGCGCACAATTTTCCTTAATCGTGCGGCCAAGCCCAAAAAACAGTGTGAACTTATGAAGAGGAGATTCACATGGATGGTGCATTGTTTATTATGTTGTCTATCCTATTATGGGAAACTGGGAACCCCGTAGAAGAGGCACACAGTTAGGGGAAATCCTTTGCCTAATACTATAAATTATGTGTACAGTTTTAATGAACCCATAAATTAGATATAAAATTACCCGAACCCCCACATTTACCCCAAATAGATCCCCAATAATCCCCTAATGATACTACTCGATTTTGGAGGTTTGTAGAAGAATTCCTAGGGCTCCAAAACTACATTTTTAGCAATTCAAAGTATGAATTGAATATATTCAACTCCCCTGTTTAATGAATCTCATCCTGATTGGTTTCCCATATCGTTCTCATTCTTCTCCCATCCTTGATGGACAGTTTTCCTATATTCATGAAGGATCTAGATCTAGGTTTTATTAGATAGATTTTTTTTAAAATATTATATCTAGGAATTAAATTAAGATCTCATGTTTCGATATGTTTAAGGATATTCCTATCAAATTGGGTTTATCTGTTAGAGAGCATTCATCGTCATTTATAAGGCATGTGTTCTATTATTCAAATCCCAATGACTTGTTTTTAATTATGTGCATGTAATTGTAGAATTTATATTGGATGATTGGAAAGTTGGTTTCTTACAATGAATTAATTAATTTGGGGAATTAATTAGTCAAGAGATTGTGAAATTGAGGATATTGAATTGATAACATTTGGAATAATTAATTGTTAAATTAATTATATGGATACTGGGATATTGGATTGGATAAATTAATAGTTCAATAAATTAATATATGTATTTGTGGTTATAAAATTGATTGAATTTGAATAATTAATTAATGAATTAATTATGGGCATATTGAGATTATTGATTTAAAATAATTAATTGTTGAATTAATTATAAATATATTGAGAATATTAAATTAGAAGAAATAATGGATAAATTACTTAAGTGGATATTAAAATTTTTGAATTGGTATAATTGAATTTTGAAATAATTATGTGGATATTGATAATATTAAATTTGATTAATTAACTGTTGAATTAAATAATGGAATCAATGTGATTAAATAATTTTAGAATTAATTAAAGAATTTCTGTTCTTAATTATTTTTTGAATTAATTAATGGGATGATGTAAATATGAAATGGTTACATTGGATTAATTAACCAGTGAATTAATTATTGGGTTGTTGTGATGTTGATATATCATGACAAATGTGAATTTGGATGATGAATGGTAACAATGGAATTCATAGATTAATTAAGATGATGAATGATAACAATGGAATTCATATGTGAATTTTGATGATGAATGTTAACAATGGAATTCATAAATTAATTGATATGATGAATGGTAATAATGAAAATCAGATGTGAATTAAGATGAAGAATGGTAACAATTCCATTGAAAAGTGAATTGAGATGATAGATGGTAACAATGGCATTCAAATATGAATTGAGATAATGAATTCTAATAATTGAAGTCAAATGTGAATTGATATGAAAAATGGTAAAAATGGAATTTATATATGAATTGAGATGATTAATGGTAACAATGGAATTTAGATATATGATATCCCGTGGGGATAGTTCAAAATATGGGATGAGCTATAGTTGGAATTCAGGATCTGGTGGCCATGGGAACCCGGTGGTTATGTGGCTAAATAAAGAATAATTTAATAAATGTAAACTATTTAATTTATTACTTTTACTTTATTCATTAAACAAATTCATACAATGTTTTGAATACATTTCGTTTTAGACATCATTAGTGGTGGCCTACTAAGTTGTACTCACACCCTACTTAGGCTGCCTGATCAGTCCTCGAATAAATTTCATGGTTGTGGGATAACTTAAGGAAAATGGACCTATATTAGATGGATGATTTAGGATGGAGCATGGATGAGGGAACCATGATTGTATTTTGGCCCCTCTTGTGAGTAATTAGTGTCTTTATTTATTTTGGGTTTTATATATTGACACTTGACATGTATTAGAATGACATATCAACTATTTTGTTATGGATATTGTATTTATTGTTTTGGTCATCATGTGATTCAGGTACAATTTTGGTTATGGTTATATGATTTAGTTATTCTATTTTATTTCTGCTATGGTATTACTCTAATAAACGGGGTATTTTTCTCCCCATTATTGATATTAGACCCCCAGTGGTAGTTGGTAACCTTTGGCATATAGAGAGGTGTGCCCGAGGTCATGTAGTGAACTGGCTCAGGGCATCAATGTGTGGTACAAGGGTTAGGACATTGCATATATTGTCTTAATTATTATAATTTATTTATAAAGATATTAATTACAAGGAAAATAAAAAAGAGAATTTCTACCATATATGTTAAATAAAAATAAATATAATTAAACCTAATAAAATTATATTAATGAATTTATTTTAACTATTAGATAATGTAGACTAGTTTTATTACATGTCATATAATGAAGAAATAAAGGAAATATCAGTTTATACTCAAACTAAACTAGAAATTTCATGAAAAAATAGTAAGATTGAGAAAGATAATGTTTCTTGAATTTCGATCAAAGTGATAAATAACAAAACTACCAATATTATTGATAGTTTTATCTCATCACATATGACTAGTAACAAGAATAATATGAATAATTTTAATGGAATATTTTATTGAGAAATGTTTTTTTGGAAGGAAGGTCCCTTAAAAATTAGCGGTAGTGTCAATAGTCAATTAGGTGGAGATGAATTAAGTATGACCAAATTTCACAATGTGGATGGATTAAGGAAAACTATCTTAAGGGTGAGTCAACTTTATGACTTAGGAATAAATTTATCATTAAATCATAACGGATGATTTGTCAAATGTAAAGATGGTAACTCACTCATGAAGGGATGTAGGGACAATGGTAAATTGTACTAGGTGGATAATAAAGAAAAAAAATTCTCTTATGGTAGTTGGAGAGTAAAATCAATTTTGTAATTAGAGGATTTGTTATATTAAAAAAGCATAATTGAGAAATTATACATGATAAAAATTAAGTGCACATTCCAAAGATATAACATGATTTATAAAGAACATGTGATGGAATAATGTGCGAAAAAACTGCCTAAAAAAATATTTACCAAATAATAAATGGATGTAGAATTACTCGACCCACATCACACTAATGTGTGTGGTATATTGAACATATCTGGGAAATATGGTAAAAGATACCTCATTATCTCAGTTTTAGGCTCGAAAAAAAGAATCCGATGGTACAAGAAAACAATTATTATATGAATAATATTGAAAAGAAATAAATTAAACATAAATATGAAACAATATATTAACTATAGGGATAATTAATTTATTATGCAAAAATTGTTGTCCATAATGATATGCTGATGATAAATAAAAAATAATGACAAAAAAACAAATAGATATTGCCAAACAATCAATAAAAGAGTGAGTAGGATGAGGATAATTTCTCCACTATGGTTGATTTTATCCTCAAAATTCATTCAAAGGTGAAAGTTATTGACAATTTTCATCCTCATTAACTCATATCCCAAATATTTACCATTGCATCTTGTTGTTTGACACATATCCTCCATCTCTGGTGGACATGTACCTATGTTGCTTGAAATACTCTATAATTTAGTCATCCATGGGACGACTAATGATCTGAGTAATACACGCAACATAAAAGAGATGGGGGATGAGACTCAATGAAAAAAATGAAATAATAACTTTTCGAGAGATGAAGCTAATGAGGATGAAAATTGTACGCCATTGAGTTCTCTAAAATGGGAAATGTCTCCCATTTGTGATAACTACTCCATTGGAACTGGTTATTAACATGAAACCTCTATTACCACTAACTCCTTCTAGAGAAAATCAGCACACAACCATAGAAACAGTAGAGTGAAGGGTAGAAAATAAATGGAGAGTGTAGAGGTGGAAGAATTAGAATACGCAATTGTAGTGTTGCACAACAGCGGGATCTTGTGTTTCTATAGTGAAATTTTAGCTGATAAGTGTATGTTACTAAAATTAATTTATTTTATTTAATATGGAGGTAAAGTTAATGATGAATTACTTTAATTTTTAGCCTCAAATTTATCCACAAGGATTTGAATAAAACTTTAATTAAATAATTGGTTGATGAATTTTTTTTAATGTTTTTTATAAAACATTGTTTTTAATAAGATTTATTTTTAAAAACAAATTATAGGGTATTATGTGATTGGAAAAGGAGTTCGATGGAGGCATGTACTTTTTTCACACTTACCCCAATAAGCAATAAACTCGAACAAGGTTCCGCCGTCCACCCTCTAAAACAATAAAATTGAGGTCACTCCTCATTCTATACATAGATAAATAAAGTGAATCTACATAAATATTATATATATATATTATATATATATACTATTAGAAACTTTATTTGAATATAATTATATATATTTATATATGTATATTATTTTACATATTTAAATTTATTTAAATAGAAAATATACTGTACGATATATATATATAAATATTATACTATTTTTTATAATGAAACTAAAAAAAATACAATTACTAATATTTTTTTAAATTATAATAATTATAAATAAATATTATTCGGGGTAATTTTTATAAGATATAATCATTTAGATTTTGGAAAGTTTAATAATTTCAATATATATATATATATAGTTACCTAATTTTATTATTTTGAATGTATCATGAGACTGCATAATTTTATTGGGTATTTAAGCATAAATTATATTACTGTTAATTAAATTTATATATAGACCTAAAATGTATATATAGATCTAAAATTGTGAATACCTAAAAATAATTTCTAACATATATAATCTGAAAACATTCATTCTGTTGTTTGGAACAAATAATTTAGAAACATAAGGTTTCGAAGGACGACAACTAATATACATTGAACCATCCTTGATATTTTTGGGAGGTCCATAAAAGAGTTAGCATAAAGTAATAAAACAAAACAATTCTGAGTAATATACGTAACCCTTACAACAGAATATCAAAACTTAGTAAAATAAATACAACCCCATACTAATTTTGAATATAGAGATCAATTAAAAATAAATAAAAATGGTATCAACCTTCCTAAAATTTTATCATAAAATAAAATAAAAAACATATAAGAAAATAAATTTTTAAAGAAAAAATAATAAACCTGAATTTTAAAATAGAATTTAAATAAATAAATTCACTTATATGAATGATATAAAATCAGCTTCTATTGCTACTTCACATCATGTTCAGACTGAGAATTTATTTTCTGAATAAAATTTCTTTTTTATGGTTTTTATATCCAAAAGCATTAATTTTTATATAGTGGAATATATATTTACTTAATTGGGTTATCTACGGACTAGAGGTTATTCAATAAGATTTCAAAACTTTGAAAAAATTAAGCGTGCAGAGAAAATTTGTGTATAGATGTAGATAGAAAAGTAAATTGATTCAAAACAATGATTGAAGAAGGTAATAATAGGGTATTCAAAATAGTATCCAAACAAACAATAGATCATAAACAAAATAAAACAAAATATACAATAATCAGAGCACAAATTTAGAAATAAAATTGGAAACTACAAATGAAAATCAGAAACCCTCAGATCTAGATCTCAAAATAACAAAGAAAAAGGAAAATTGGAACCTAAAATTGAATAAATATGCCTACCTCTATAGTTAAAAGAAAATATGAGACCCTCAGATCTAGATCTTGATGTTTTCCTCATAAATAAAAACTGAAATATACAGTAGATGTCAGATGATGTTTCAGAAACTAGAGATAGTGGGGTTGTGTGACTCGAGTGGGTTTTTGTGATTTGAGATTTGATTCATTGAAGAGGATTTCCAATAATTGTTGGATTATATGGAAATGATTTGGTATTATGAAGGGTTCAAAAATATGTTAGATTCTTTAAATTAGACCGAGACACTTTTATAAGCACATTTAACAAATTGCTGATAAAGGTAGGTCTTTATCAGTGCTAAAAAAGAACATATAAAGGAATCCTTTATAAGTGCTAAAAATATAGTGATGATAAAGGGTACCTATTATCAGTTCTAAAAGAGAGCTGATAAAGGGTTAAATTTATCAGTTCATTCTTTAGTGCTTATGAAGATGTCATTTCTCAGATCTAAAAAAGCACTAATAAAGGGATAAATTTATAAGCACTTTCTTCAGTGCTAATAAAGATTCCATTATGAGCAATAAAATATACCATCACTTTTAAATTATGGGTTTTTGTATGATGAGATTGTAAATGAGATTCAGAATAAGGAATGTGTGGTAATGAATCGTTCGAGGCTATCATTTGAACGAGCACCCAAACCGTCTCACCACATAACTGAGGAGCATCCCTGACCCCCTTAGGCTGACGACAAGCCTCATGAGTATCAACATAACCATTTTGGATGTTTTCACCATCGATATACTAAAACATAAACATAACATCCAAACATGGAATAATCATAGCTAAAAAATACAAGTGCAAACTAGATCAACCCATTAAATAACCATTTAATAAAAGGTTACAAAACTACGACATAATCCAAAAGAAAAATAATAGAAGACCAAAAAGGATAAATTAAAACTCAAGCCAATATGTTCTATGAAATTTAAATTCTGATCACGATGATGTTGTGACTCAAAATTCACCACCGTTATCCCGACAACCATCCTCTTAAAAAGGAAGATGTCACCAGATGTAGCATGAAATCTAAGACATAAACAAACCAACACAATACATGAAGACTACAAACCCACCAATGTATATATGTAGGGTGCGATCCGAATCCATTATGTTACCACCATGAGTCCAATTTATTCTGTTTATAAAAGAAACAAAAACAACTAGTGATGTGGCCTAGTTTTATCCATTTTTCACATATTTTTTAATTTGTTTTGGATTTTGATGAGAAAAATCACTTTAATTGTAGAAATTGTAGAAAATTGATTGTTTGTTAATAAATTTCAATTATTTGTATATTTTTATCCAATCATTGATTTTTGGAGTGAAAATGATAAATAATTCCTTAATTTTATTGTATATTTTTAAGAACTAAAATTCATTAATTTTGAGGTTTTATTATTTGAAAATTCCTGTTTCTTTATTTTTAGTATTTTTTTTAAATTATCGAGTTCTTCTGGATTTAATTTTCACATTTTCTAAAAGAAACATTTGTGTTGGGAATTTTTTTGAGGTTTTCTAATGATTCCCAATTTTGTGATGTCTAATTCTTTCATAATTATGTTCTTCATATTTAAAATTGTGAAATTTAAATTTTGAAAATAAAGTGCTTTTTTGGTTCTATTGAACATTAATTTGAATAAATTTTTATTTCATTGAAATCATATTTTTTTTAGATTGACCCACCAATAGGGTACAACTATTGTGGAGATATCCTTGCTAAGAATTTCCGGAGAAGACAACCAAAGAACAAGACAATCTAGAGCCACATTTTTCAATTATTTAAGATGATTAAAGGTGGAGGAATATTATGGAGTAAAAGAACCCAAAAATATGACTGGTTGTAGGAGATTCCAAGCTCCACCCTATTCTAAAATTCAAAGTGGTAATCGTCATTGTCATCCAAGGAAGAAAATGATAGTGCTACCACCGCTCGTTGTTGTGTGATAAAAGTCGATCAACCATTGCCAAGAATGCACCATTGTAAGTAGATGACACCACATTGGTGCAACCAAGGATGGGGATTTCCCAAGAAGAAGACCCACACAATGATGAAGAAAAATGAAAAAATATAATTTTATAATAACTATAATATTAATAATATATATAATAAGTATATATATTTGTAAAAATATTTATTTATTTAACACTAATAGTTATATAATAGAATTTAATATATATATATATATATATATAACATAAAAGGCTTAGATGTCAACTTGTGATATTTGAGCGAAAAATGGATTCAGGAATTGAGCCCATTTTCATCAAGGATTGAAAAATTATTCAAACTAGTATGTGCCCTAAAATCACAAAGGGGAAATTATTTTCCAAAATAAATAATTCTTTTATGAATTGTCTTCATCAATATGGAAATTTTATCTGGAGGAAAATGGTATAGAGATCATGGTTGCTGAAATATGGAAGGAATATTCGAGCATCGTTACTTAAAAATCACTACCATTGATCATTCCACTTGAAGAGAATCCAAGATTTAGATCCTGGTTTCTACATGGTAGAGAGATTTGATAATTATTTCATTCTATTAGAGGGTCCTATTCTCTTGTCACTCTAATGGAGGAAAATACATTGTAAACCTGTCATATGGAGGTGAGAAATGTCATCCCAGAGTTGTGATTGTGAGATCATGACATTTGTTTTATAGAGAAATATCTATTTATTATGTTAGAATCATAAAAAATGATATAAACCCCCCATAAGAGACACACATGAGTAAGGAAAATCATAGATAGAGAGAAATGGCTTCAAATTAAGAGCTACTGGAGATCACTGGCGGAACTAGAGTTTGATCTTCGAGATAGAGATGATTCATTTTATCTCTTCCCCTATTTTTTCATATGTTTTTTTCTATGGAGATTCTAGAATATGTTTAATGAATCTATGATATTTATCTAAACACATTTGGTGTAATTGGTTGTACTAGTTAATCTATTTTAATTTGTTAATGAATTTACTTAATTTAATGATGTTTTATACTTTTTTTAAATTGTTATTTTTTTAAAAACATCAAGTATTAGTGGAAACTAATCTGGATTGAAATTCATTTTAAACTATTTTCCAATTTAAGGATTTTACTCTAAAGTTAATCAATCTCAAGAGAGATATGCTCACTGAGTTCAATAGATAAAATAAACTTGGTGATAACTTGTTTTTTAACATTTAATGATCAAGTGACTTATCTAGTTGAAAAGATATAGGATCTATTCATTCATAGGTTGAATTGACAAAAAAATTATCCTCCTTTAATTAGTTCCATGTTATTTAATTTAATTCACGAATAAAGGAATATCACTATAAAAACCACCCATCTGATTTCCCCTACCAAATTAATTAATTGTTCACATTAACTTCTGACTATTATTGCTCCTATTTCTTTCTCACTATCACACTCAATAAAATATTCATTCTCATAACCCTTTCATCACAATTTCAAATTTCATCACCCACATTTGATATTTTATTTGGTTTTTTCATTATTGTCATCTTGGTTTCACACAAATACATTTCTGTGAGTCCATACCTATGGATCAAACCCTTTTTATTGATAAACTAGTTTTAGGTAGGGTTATAAATAATAAATTTTAAAATAGGAATCATTTTCATGGAAGAAACATGCATCTAAAGAATCAAAACAAAACAAAATATACATATAAAAAACACAAACCCAAAAAAAACATTTTAAAAAACGAAAAAAGAAAAGAAAATATGAAGAATATGATTTTTAATGAAAACTAAGAAATAATTTAAACACATTCATCCTTAAATAATTAAAATCATAAAAATAAAATTAAGTGATCTTAAACTAAAAAAGAAACATGAAATGGAGGATAATAGAGATGTTATGAACTAGAATAACTAACAACCTAGAAATGTCAATCCACCTATAAATTAGACAATAAAGAGGCATTCTTTAAGGGAAGTATTGTTCATTACATTTCTAATAATCCATCATGAATTAGGATCTCAAAAAGGAAAAATATTTTTGAAATAAATTACTCCATTTTATCCAAAAAATTTTCCTTCAATGGAGTTCCCATTGAAGACTCTCTTGACTTCATTGGAAAAATCTACTATAGTGTCCAGCAGTTTCCACTAAAAGGCTATAGTGATGAAGAGTTTCAACTAGTAGTTTTTCAATTTTCCCTCAAATAAAATGCATATAATTGGTTTAAATAGTTGTAATAAGAAATGTTTGACACTTGGGATTAGGTTTAAGATTCATTCACCATATAATGTTTAAAACACCTTTTTAAATCTCTAATTTCTCATGGAATGTTTATTCAACAGCCTCACCACTTACCAACAAGCATCGGTGGACCAATATACTAGTGAGTATTTTAGTGATAGAACAAACAAAGAGCTAAGACAAATTTCTTACACATTGTCACAAAACGCAAAATAAAAATTCTATAGGAGAGGTAATATTGTGAGGAAAGAACCCAATATTTCTCCACAAGATATAGAACCTTCTACTGTATTTCTCAGTGAAAATACTCAAAACACTCTTTGGGATAAATTACACCACTATTTCATGTTTAGGAATTTAAAAACATGTTGTCCCAATTTTGATATGACTTACTAAGATTCTGAGAATGAAAATCTTATAGACATAGTCCTAGAATAGATCCTAGCGATGGTACATACTCAAAGAAATATATTTAGGGGTATAGAAACCATCCAAATCTCTCTTGGAAAGATTATGAGTGCTTTTACCTGCTACTTCCCTTGGATTTTAGAAAAAACCAAAGCAACAATTTCAAACCCAACCAAAAGTTGAATAATTCAACTCCAAAGAAAAAGTAATGTGTATGGTCAAATAGTATATAGGTAGTTTTGATGAACAAAATTAAAAATATCATTTTTTATAATGTCAAAATGGTTTAATGGATAAATATTCTAGAAATAAAAATGGTGCAATTTTTTAGATATGTTGGTGGTAGAGACAAGGGTAAGATTCAAATCACCACTAAAATGAACCATAGAGAAAATTCAAAGGATGTATAAACATGGAGTGGTATCAAAACTCATCATGATGTTAAGAGAGTAAACCAAACCTCTCGAAAAGAAAAAATGTATTAATCTAGAAATTTGAATCTATAAAATCTAGAATATATAATTTTGGACTACAGTACTAAAAGCACTCCAAATACTTCTATTTATATCTGAAAACAAAAAGAAAACTGATTGAAAAAATATACATTAAATGGAATTAAATCTTTAAAAGGAAGTTGAATGGTTGACTAAAAGTTTTAGTAAATTTTCTCCCATTACTCATTTTCTACAAAGAATAAAAATGTAAAACAGGATTATGAACTATTAAAAAAATTTCAAGGTTGTTAAAAAATTGAGCATTAACATTCATTTCCTAGAATATGATACCTCCCAATCATCAAAACCTTAGATATACTCACTACTTAAAATCCCATAGAGTAGTGTACTGTTGTCTTATAGAATATAATACCTCCAAAACATCAAGACCTAGGGAGCTTTGTCATCCATCACACCTTTAGAAATATAGGTTTACATTTTAAATTTCTATGTGATCTTGTAGAAATAATCAATATGATTATGTTTCCCTTGATTCGACACTAGAGATTAGAAGTTCCCCAACTGACTATAACTGTTTTACAACTTGTAAATCAATACATTACTCACCTACTTGGTAGGTTGGATGATTTGTTAGTGGGAGTGGGAATGATCTTTTTTTCATGATTATTTTCTGATACTAGACATGGAATATTACCAATGGGTTCCTATTATTATTTTTATACCCTTCCTATATACAGTGGGAGCTTAAATTAACGTGTCAAAGTGAAAATTAATTTTTAATATGGGTGGACATGAAGAGGAATATAATATTTTTAAAACAATTAGAGAACCCATCAATGAAAAATCTATCCTAGAGACAAGGTTTTAGGAGTTGAAGAATATTTGAATGAAGTGGAAGAGGAATTTTTGAGGATGATGTATGAAATTAATGTCACACCTGAGTTCCCTACTGAAACCTATATGGGGAATAACTTGAGAAAATTGATGGATCATTTAGATGAGTTTGAGTGGTAATTCATGGAACACCTAGATGATTTCTTATTAGGACACATTTTGACCCCAAACAAATAATCTAGATTTCATGATTTTTTTAAATAATAGTGATAGAGAGGAATATTTCTATACACCCCTCTTTAAGATGTAAAATGTGGATCTTAGACTTCCCAGAACCAAGTGTATTCATTCATACCAAGAACCACCAAATCTGGAGCTGAATCCCCTAGCACCATTTTTGAGACATTCATGTATGGGTGAGTGACATACAATACAATAAACCATTTTTTCCAAATTATAAGAAAGTAAAGAGGATCACCTACTGGGATTCTTAAGGTTATTAAAGTCTATCATTGGATTGTTATTGATGATATTAAGGTCATAAGTCTATCATATAGTAAACATAATAACCCTAAATAATATAAGTTTCAAATAAATTTGTAAAAACAGATAAGGATTAACCCGAACCTGAAAGAGGTAGTTAGAGGGAAATCCATTGAGCTAATTAATTCTAGAATAATTTTTCCTATTTTTACTATCTATGGTTTAGTCTAGTAAACAATTTATCTAAGAAGGGAGGTTTCAAAACTATGACTAATGATAAAAAACAAATTGATGTTAGGAAAGATATCGATTGGATATTCTTTGTCAATTATAAAAATATTAAATATTCCATTAGAGAAGATCAAATCTGAAAAAATTTATAAATAAAATGTTTGAGAGCTTAGATGGAAATTAATTTCTTTATCTTCCATATGGATATTTTAGTTATAAACAAATTTCAATATCCCTATAAGATTAGGAAACAAACAACTTCAGTTGTCCATTTCGTCCATTTTCTTATAGGAAGATTCTATTTATATGGTGTGGTGATCCTACCCCCATTTAATTTTATATTTTAGATAACTTTCATATTATTATTAAGATATTTTTTAAAGTGTTTATAGATGATGTTTATACACTTTAATCTGATTTTGAAGACTATTTGAAAAAAATTGAATCTATTTTACATTTGTGTGAAGAGGAAAGACACATCTTAAATTTTGATTAATTTTAGTTCATGGTTATTGAAGGAATTTTATTGTGATATAATGTTTCTAAGAAAGTATTAGAGGATGAAATTACAAAAATATGGTAATATAAAATTTTCAACCAATTGAGAATTTTAAGGGGATTTTTAGGATATATTGTATTTTATAGAAGGTTCATACAATAGTTTTCTAAAATAACAGGGATATTATGATGTATTCTTTATAAGTATACACCATTTTTTAATGAGAAATGTATACAATCCTTTTATTTTCTTAAGAAAAATTTCACGTATTTACCAATTTTCACTTCCTCGGACTAGAATTTCCCTTCTGAAGTGATGTGTGATTATTGTGATCTTGTTATAGGTTCTATTTTATGAACATTAATTTACTGCTTCCAAGAAGAAATTTTCTTGGCTATCATATTATGCCAATTTCATAGTTTTATGTGTTATAAAAAATCGCATTTCATCAAACCAAAATAATAAGTTTATATCTAAATTGAAATATAATTTCAAGAATTTCCACCATTTATTTATAATATATAATGATAAAATTCTTATGATATGTGTTTTTGAGGAGGAAATGATCCCCATTTTTAATGATATTTCATTAATCTCCATGGGATGGAAACCAAGGAGGATAAATAATTTCCTAGAATGTTTTAAAAGATAATTTCTACTCTCTAACATTGTTCAATGATTCTGGTAGTTTGGTTATTGGTTGTGAAAAGTTATGAATTATTGGAAATTTATGTAGACGTTAGGAGTTTACCCAAAAGAAATACTATATGTTCTTATTTTTGATGAGTTAGGATTGTATTTTTGGGGAAAGTTTCCATCCTATTTTTTAAATTAATATATTATTATGGATGTGGACAATGTATCAATGTGGCTAGAGGCAATTTCTATTCCAAAAAATATTTCATCTATCATGGATGATTTCATCCAGAAAAATATCTTTTCTAGCATCGGAGTACCCAGTGAATTCCTTATATATAATGGAACACATTTCTAGAATTATAAGTTCATGAATTTAATTACAATAATTATGAGTTTTCTCATAGAACTGGTATAACCTACAAACCAAAATCTAGTGGGAAGGATGATGTATCTAATAATGTTAAAAAACATAATTTTTGAAAATATAGTTTCTTTCGAAAGAAAGGATTGTTCTTTGAAGTTTGATATAGATTTTTGGGCTTATAGAACCACCTATAAGGCTCCCATAGTGATTTACCTAAATAGGAAAATCTTTTTAATGATTTTTGATATGTGTTTAGTACTACATAAAAATACGTTTTTGGATAGTGAAGGCTCTGGACTTTTACTACAAGTCTTGTGATGAGAAGATATATCTTGAGATGGGTGAGATGGAGGAAATTAGGAGGTAATCATATAAGGATTATGAAATTTAAAAAGTTAAAAAAGAATCTTATGAATAAATAATTCATAATTTGGATTCTAAGGTTGGTTAAAAGGTATTGTTATTCAATTCTAGGATAAGGATATTTCCAGCTAAACATTAAACCAAATGGACGAGACCCTTCACCACTCTATGATTACTTGTTAATGGTGATATGGGGATAGTTATAGAGAAAAACGTACAATTTCTGGTCAATGAAAAGAGAATAAAACTATTATATGAAGGTAATCCAAAGGTCATAGTTCCCATATCCTTTCATAAAATATGAATGTCTCTAATGTTTAATTGAGGAATATAAATTTAAAGTCCCCAACCTTAGTAGCCGAGAGTCGATGTCCTATATATATACATTGGCATAGATACAAGAAAGAGATCACAATGGAATGATCAGTTCAACATTTTTGGAAGCCACATAAACTACATGAACTGTAAATTATAACTTTAAAGAAAAAAACAACATTTCAACTCCATTGTAAACACCCACAAACTCCTAGATTATTCCTAGAAGTCATTCTCAATATACATCTTCATAGCCTAGGGAAAAATAAAACATATGAAACGTGTGAGCTCATATGCTATGTAAGGGTGTGTAATACAGTATAAGCATAAATAATAAGGCATGGTTAATAACTAAAATTAAACATTCCATTAAAAAGTAATCTAGATCAAAATATAGAATGAAAAAAAAGATGATTAAATAATTCCATATAAATAAATAACCACATATGTTCAACTAGTTGAATAATCACATGGAATATCAATTACTAGTTTCATAATGAGGAAAATGTACAACGATGGATATCTAAAACATACCTTCAAGGCTTCATTCTAGGAATCTATTAGCTCAAAGGCTTTATTCCAAGAATCTAGTAAATGGGTAAGGCCTCGGCCAAAAATATATATAGTTGGTATTAGAGAGATACTAATGCATCGAGGTGCTATTGCGGGACCCACCGATCACATACTAAGTCTGATAAATTCATCATATGAATGGAGAGAAGCTTAAAATACATACACATATGATATGTAAATAACTTCCCCATTCTATAATCATAATCACCAACCATTTTGAGTTGTAAGGTGAATGAAATCAAAATAGAAATACACATTCAAACTGATCATAAACCATTTAATAAAAAAAGGTTTATGATAAAAAAAGAGAAAAAACTCAATAAAATATACTATTTAATAGATTTTTTGAAAAAATTTGAAAACACTATAATAAAATAATCAAGGAATTTTTGAGAGAAATACCCTTTTTTACTCTTCAAAGAAGAGCTCTTTTGGAAAAAGAATTTGCATTTTTCATGATTGTTGGTGTAAAACCATAAATAAAATAATATTGTTTTTTAGGAAAAAATTAGAGAGTTTAGAAAAATAATGGGGTCTTAAGATAGATTATGTTTGGTACTTTACAATGGGTTGAAATTCAAGACATTAACTTTAATTGGGTTTGCAAATCAGGAATAAATGAGAATGGAGCCTTGTAAAACATCTATTATCCCTTAAAAGAAAGATGAAATGATATAGATATAAGATTTTGGACCATATATATATATATAATAGAATAAATATAAATAAATAATTTAGATTTACATTTTTGTATAGAGGGAGAAAGCATAACCTGAATAAAAATGGATGTTTGAGAAGTAAACCCTTACCTAAAGTCTGATTGTGTTATGAACATTACCATAATGTCATGTATAATATAATTAAATAAATTTGTTAAAAAATTTATAACCTTTTATACATGAATTTTATTCTATAAAGTTTTATAAAGTTCATTTATGTCCTTATTTATTAGTTATAGAGATTAATTTCATTGTTCGAGAGCATTTGTTTTCTTGGTTTTCATGATCGAGTTTCTTGTATATAAGTAATGAAATTCATGTAAAATTTGTATAATTATTAAGAATTTGAATTATATTAATTTTATGAAAATAATAAGTTTAATTGGATTTTAATAATTTTTATGCCTAGATATATGGATGAATCATTAGATAACATGCTAATGATAATAGTTTAGATTAATTTTTGGGGTTTTAGATAATATTGAACTCATTTTGTATTATCATTTAGTATTATGTAAATATGTAACTTCTAGAACATAAAAAGGTTATAATATAAGTTTTAAAATCTATTTCAACCATTGAAATGGTTTTATGAATACCCTTGAACACAATGAAAGAAAATGAAAACTCATCATCCTTGAAGTCAATGAAACAACACCTCACAGACGACGTTTCCATTTTTAGAATAAGAGGGAGAGGAAAAGGGGAAAGATGATGGATTATTAAACTATAATAATAAAATTATAGTATATTTAGGGAAATTCAGTTATCTACCCATTTTTATGAGGGGTTTTGAGAAGATAATAATAATAGAAAATAACTTGAAATGAAAATAGAAGGAAAAGAAAGAGGATTTTACCTCTTGAATTCTCTTGTTTGAGGACATACCTAAAGTGATTGGTTTTGGTCTTTGTATGTGAAAAATAGCTCATTTTGGGGGATGATATTTGGAAGAATATTGTGAATAATTTATATAAGGATTAATTCTTGGAAGGTGTGAGGATAAATAGTGGTGAGGTGTGGTATTTATAGTGGATGAGAGAGGTATTTTTTGAATATTTTAATGATTAGTTTATTATTTTGGCTCAAGACTAAGAAACTTTTAAGTATTATCACCAAATATATTAATATAATGAATGAAAGTTCTATATTATTATGTTTACATCATTCATGACAAAGTAATGGTTTATTTATCGTATAATGTAGATATACCGTAAATTACGGAATTTCATGATTCACCAAAAAATAAAGTATTTTAGAAAAATAAAAAAATTCACCCTAATAATTTTTCAACGCGTATAATTAAAAAATGAACTTCATTTTTTGAATATAATTTTATAAATATGGGAAATGTAGTCTTTAATTAAAAATTATCATTTACTGCTTAAAGTACAGATTTCAATATTTTAACCGATTTTATAACACTTTGAAACTTTTACTAAGGTCTCATAAAATAGTAAAAAAATCATAAGACAACAACGTATTAATTTATGAATACAATTTATGAAAATAAATTTTATTTTAAGTCATTTTATTAATTTTAAACTTGTAATTAAATATTTATGACTTTCAAAAATACCAACACTTAATTATTAATTTTTAAAATATTCACATACATATAGTATGATATAATTATATCATACCATCATTTATAAGATACCTAAATTTTATTTATCCATTCATTAATGAGGTTACTTTTCATTTTTCTGATTTACTATTCATAAGAGTCATATTATTATTTATAAGGGTAACATTACAATTTCAAAGTGTCAAGTCACTATTCACAAAAATATTATATTGATCATATCAGACTCAAGATATTTTACTGATTGCATCCATATATTTCCAATTTTCAAAATTCAATTAACAAAAACAGAGAGACTATGTTTAATGTTAAACGCACAGGTGTGGCAAGAAGGTAGGTAAAAATATTGTTTGAAATTTCAATATGTCTTTCTTTCTAATTTCAATATAAAAATGATTCCAATGATCTAAATTAGATTAATATATGTATAATTAATCATTTGTGACATTAAAAATCAATTTTATGTATAAAAATCATTTAAAAAAGAAAAATAATTTTTAATAAAATTTTTTATTTCCACTATTCATCAAAAAGGAAACTTCTTAGAAAAATACTAAAAATTTACCCTAATTAATTTTTAAAAAAGGATTTTTAATTTACCAAAAAATATATTTTTCATTATAAATATTTTTTTATTTATGTGAAGCCATTGTAACTGACATTAAACAGTTTTTGATATTATTAATATTAATATGTTTAATGGCTAGGTTATAACAACATTGTTTAGATAATTATCATAACAAAGTGTTGTTTTGCAGAGACTATGTGTTCCATGATTTACATTCTATACTAAATTTATTTATAAAACATGGGGTGTTGCATTGTCCTCTCCTTTAATAAATTTTGTTCTCATAAATTAAAATTTCACTTCAAATGTTAAATTTTGATACTTGAAAATTCCTTTGTGATAAACCCACATCGTAAATAGGGTTAATAAAATATCCTCTTAATAAGAGGGAAAGGGAAAAGAGAAGGTCACCTAAAAATCAGATTTAGAAATGGAATAACATTCATGAAGAAATGGACATGCAAGAGAAATATAAATATAAATTTATGATGGAAGATGATATAAAACATGATTGTTAGAAATCATACCATCACACAATCATAAATTTGTGATCAGTTAAAAGACCACTGATTTTTCAGAAAGAAAAGAAATCAGATGATGTTTTTTTTGAAAATATTTTTCCTAGATTTAAGCGATTATTTTACTATACATAGAATAACTTCAGAAAATAAACTTACTTTATTTTATAATATCACCCTTTAAGTGTGCATCAATCTATCTCCACTTTATTTCTTAAACCAATATATGGATATTCAAGATGATTTTTTTATACCTACACCACCTTGATCAGATGATCCTCATGTCATTCCTTCATCCTTTAAATGTTTATATAAACCAAATAGGTTAGAATAGTTTATCCAAAACCATACATAAATGTTAATCCATTCCATAAGTATTTAACCATAAGACTCATCCAAATTATGTCTGTCAAAATTTTAAAGTTCAAAGATTTAGAAAAATGGTCACTTAAAATCAGATTTTTACTTAACTAACATATCGTATCTCTTATTGTCACATAACAAACATTTGAATACCTTGATCACCATTAAACATGAATGATTCCAATTCCTTAAATAAGTATTGTAGAGAAACATAATTCATGAATATAAAAATGAAAATACAATAATTATTTTACTTCAGCTATAGTAACAACATAAGAATAGCCTTGATGTCATTGATTCTTTTTGGATATATCCCCTTAACTCTTAGGGAATTCAATTGCACAGTTCACAGTATCCTTACATTTCATGTATTGGACATTAGATAATTCATTCTTTTCCCTTTCAATCCTCATCATGGTTACCTTTTTCACTAAACTTGAACAAAACTTATTTTTCTTTAAAAATATACCGAGGTTTTTACTTCCACAAGTATCAAATGTTGAAAAATTTATCATTCCATTCTTCTATGTAACCATAATTTCTTCTACCATCCTCTTTTTCTCTTATTTACCTTTAGAACCATAGGACTTAAAATTATTTCTCTATCTTGATATCACAAGATACTATATCCTTATATGAATAGAATGATTTAGAGACCAATTATCTTAAGAGGCATGGGTTTAAACCATCAAATAATTGATCAATCTTTCTCTTCGGATTACATATGTAGTCTATAACATCCCTTGATTACCATGTAATTCTAGCTTCATACTTGGAAACATTTTCATTTTTTTTCTTAGTCTCATGAATTGTATATCCATATCCACTCACGGTTCACGAGGGAAATATTTTTCCATGAAAAATTCCTTAAAATCTTTTCATTCCTATTTTTATATTTGTTCCTCTAATTTTTTGTTTTGAATTAATGAACACTATTAATCAGCACCTCCTGGGAGATGATACAGTGATATGATAACCTTCTCTCTTTCTTTTCTCCCCAATACAAGACATATCTTATCCAAGGAAAATGTCAACTACTACACTACAAAAGGGTTTTATGTCCAATTGAATAATGGAGACTATTGTCGTATAAAGTATTATAATATTTCTCCACTTTTTGGATCAAGATGATCCATACAAGTAAGGTTATTTATCATAATGTGAGTCACATATCCCTATATAATTAACATTTTCTTAGTAGTAGTTGCATCTCCAGTACGAATATCATTATCCTGCATAGGAGGTAAATCCTTGCATGGGATACACGTGGTGATACGGTTTCCATCCCTTATACTATACACAATTTCTAAATAATGGAATACACTATATTAGGTTACAAATCATAATTCATAATCTAAAAACTAAAAAATACTTTGCATATGTTGAAATTTTATGCATAGTTTTTCACATTAACATGGTTTACTTTGAGACTTAATTACGTTTAAATCCTTTATAATGGTTTCTAAATAAAATATGACATATCCTAAGAATATATTATAGGAGTGTAAAACTAGATGTGTAGTAAGGCATCTTGTCATGTACTAGGTTTTCTAAAGTTAGGATCAGGAAACCTATTTTGAGTTGTTACCTCCAGGAACATCTGTTCCATAACCACATCCCCTTATTGTACCTAGGCATGGATATATTGCTAGGATGACCCAAAAAATATCTACCTTTCCATAATTCTATGATGTTATTATATGAATATTCCCAACGTCTGTATTAGGGTTATTTTCCATAATCTCTGTTTTTTAAATCTGTATCCCAAGGTTTTTAGTAAACTTACTATAATACCAACTATAAATACCTCAACCCCAATATCCTAGAGACGATGACTTATATTAATACATTTTCAAAAATATAAGACAAGAATACCAAAGGACTAATAATTTTAATATATTTCGAGGCCATATTACATACATGAACTTAAATTACAACTTGAAAGAAAAAAAACAACATTTCAAATCCATTGAAAACACCCATAAACTTCTATATTATTCTCCAAGTAATTATTAATATACATAATCGCATCCTGGAGAAAAATAAAACATAACAAATAAGTGATATAATATGTTCATTAATTTTATGTAATTAATTTAAAGCATAAATTATAAGGCGTGGTGAATAAAGAAAAGTATACATGACAATAAAACATAATCTTCGACATATTATGGAAAGAATAAAAGCCAATTAAATAATTCCATAATAAAACATAACCAGGGATATTATAGTAGTCGAATAATAACATACAATATCAATTACCAGTTTTATAATGAAGAAAATTCATAAAAATGGATATATAAAACATACCACCAAGGTTTCATGACAACAATCAATTACTATCAAGTCTTCATGCCAAGAATATAAAAAATAGGTAAGGTCTCTTCCAAAACCATATATAGTGTTTCTTAGAGACCTACCAATGCATAGAGGGGATATAGAGGGCCCCATGAATCAAAAACTAAGTCTAGTTAATTACACATATAAATGAGGATAAATACAAAAAAAATATACATATGATATTTAAATAACTTTCCCAAATATGTAAATATAATAACTAATCATTCTGAGTAGTAAGGTGAATGGTAACGAAATAGAACATCCACAATCAAACTTATCATAATCCATTTAGTAAAATATGGTTGATAAAAAAATAATAGATAATAATCAATAAAAAATAAAATTAAACACAGGTTTTGAAAACATATGAAAATAATCTAATAAAATCACAGAGTAATTCTTGAATGAAATGGCCTTTTACCTTTCAAATAAGAGTTTTTTTTGGAAAAAGAATTTGTATTTTCCATGATTATTTGTACAAAATTAAAAATGAAAAAAATATAGTTCCTTCTTGAAAAAATTAGGTATTTTAGAAAAATAATTGTTTATAAATGTATAATTTGAATGGTACTTGAAAATGGGTATGAAATCAAGATATTCCATTAAATCAGGCTTGACTAACAGGAAAAAATGATAAGGGAACCCTGTAAACCATTAATTGTCCCATAAAAGAGTGATGAAATGATATGGATAAATGATTTTGTAACACATAAATATATATAATTAATAATTATTATATAAAAAAATAATGAATTATATTTCTTTATTGGGGGATAAATAATAGCTGGAATGATAATGACAGTTTGTAGAAAACCCTTACCTTATGTCTAAATGTGTTCTTCACTTGGCCTTTATGTCCAAGATAATCAAATTTAATCCATTAATTAAATAATAACATTTTATAAATTTTTTTTTCATTATAGTTTTATTATGTTCATTTATGGACTTATTGGTGAGTTATAGATTTTAATTTCATCATTTCGGAGCATTCATTTTCTTGGTTTTCAGGATCGGTTCACTTGTTCATATGTAATGTAGTTCATGTAAAATGGGTATAATTCTCTAGAAAATGAATTTAATAAAATTAATAAACATAAATATGTATAATTGGTTTTATATATTGTTTTATTCTTATATAAAAGGATGGATCATTAGGTAACATGTTAATGATAATCATTTAGATTAATTTTAGTTGTTTTAAATCACTATAAACTCGTCTTGTTTTCTGATTTAGTATTATGTAAATATGTTAATTAGAGAAAATAAAAATGTTTTTAATATAAATTTTAAAATATATTTCAACCATTTAAATGGTTTTATTAATATCATTGAAGAAGGTGATGGTTAATGAAAACTCTTCATCCTTGAAAGCGATGAAACAACACCTCACAAACGATATTTCTATTTTTAGAATAAAAGGAAGAGGGAAGGGGATTTATGATGGATTATACCATTACCATAATACAATTATAGTATATATAAGGTAATGTATTAATCAATCCATTTGGATGAGATTAGGTGAAGAGAAAATAATAAAATAAAAGAACATGAAAAAAATAAAAGGAAAAGGAAGAGGATTATTTTCCTCTTGAATTATCCTCATTGAGGACCTCCTAATGGGGATTGGTTTTGTTCTTTTGATTTATAAAAGATATCATAGAAGTGATGGATGTGATTTTGAAGATTATTGGTCAGAATTTAGACAAGGATCAGTGCTTGGAATGTGTGATGATAAAGGATGGGGAGGGATGGTATTTATAGTGGAAGAGAGGGGTGTTTTTTGAATATTTTAATCATTAATTTATTATTTTAGCTCCTGATTATGAATAGATTCAGAATTATCACTAAATTTATTAAAATAAAGAAGTTAGGTTATAGATTATGGTGCCTAAATCATTCAAGACTCAATAAATAGTGTATTTATCTTATAATGTATATATATCATAAATTACCGTATTTCATTTTTTACAAAAAATTCAAGTATTTTAGAAAAATCCCAAATATTCACCCTAAATTTTTTTGATAGTGTAAAATTCAAAAATGAACTCCATTATATGAAAATAGTTTTTTAAATAAGAAAAATTTAATTTTTAATTAAAATCATCATTTACTCAAAAAAATTGATATTTTAAAATTATATCTATTTCTATAACACTTTTAAACATTAACTAATGTATCATAAGGTTGTACTAATATAATAAGACTATAAAATATTATTTTATTAACAAATTTTACGAAAATATATTTTCTTTTAAAACATTTTATTAATTTTAAATATGTAATTAAATATTTACGACTTTCAAAAATACCAACACATAATTATTAATTTTGAAAATATTCACTTAATTATAATATAATATAATAATATAATACCTTCCTTTATAAGTTTCCAAATTATATTTATAAATTCATGGGTGAGGTTACTATTCATTTGTCTGATTTACTATTCATATGGGTTATATTACTATTCATAAGGGCAACATTATTATTCCAAAGAGTCAAGTTACTATTCACCAAAAATATTAAGTTGGTCCTACAAGACACTAAATATATTATTGACCACAACAGTGTGTGTCTATGTTTCAAAATATAATTGACAATAGTTGAAATTTTATTTTTAATGCTAATCATGTTGGTGTGGTGAGAAGTCGGTAAAAAGAACATTCAAAATCTCAATATGTCTATATCTAATATCAATATGAAAATGATTCCAATAATATGAATTAGATTAATATATCTATAATTCATCTTTTATGACACAAAAAAATTAATTTAATGTACAAGAAAATTTTAAATGAAAAACAAAGTTTTTTACTAAAATGTAGTATTTTTCACTATTCGTCCAAAATGAAACTTCATAGAAAGATCTAAGAACTCATCCGTAGTTATTTTTGAAAAAAATGATTTTTATTTTACCGAATGTTATATATTTCATTATAAATATGATTTAAATATGTGAAATTATTGTAAGTAACATCTAGTAGTAGTTATTAATATTAATATTACTATTTTTTGTAGATAGGTTATAAATATCTTGTTTAGATAATTATAATAACACAGTGTTGTTTTGTAGATACACTGTCATGCATAAATTTCATTCTATTTTAATTTTATTTTTATTTCCCTGGGGTGTTACAATAAATATAGTGTTTCTTGGGAACTAATTGATTATTATTTTATGTTTTCTTTTTTCCCTTCTCTAATAAATTTAACTCCTGTTTCATAATTATCTAGTATAATATCGCTCTTGTCTACAATCATCATATGACATGTTCCTGATAGAATGTGACTGTTGCCAGAAATTTTTCAACGTAAGACCAATAGAGTAAGAAATTCCATTTATTAGATAAAACCTCTTAAACTCAATATTTTTTAAAAAAAATCTTAAAATTTAAATTATGGAATATTATGCCTATTTTTCTTTACCTTGCAAGGAATTGAATGTACCTACCAGAACACTTCACTATTAAGGGAGACATATATGGAACTTTGCAAAAAAACATTAATGATCAAAGCTCTCAAATTCAGGGAAGTGTGGATTTTATTTTTTAATATCAAAACTCTTTTAATATATTACTTATTTATATTTATAATTAAGTATTGTGGTATCCCCCTTAATCTTTTAAAAATTGAAAATCTATTTTTTTTCTGGTTGATCACTTGTTAAATAATAGAGATTGGAAAATTTAGTTGAGTTGGAATTCAAAACCTGGATAACACCCCCAACATGCCTCTTCCTTAAAAATATTGTCTACCACTTCCCCATTGGTTATTATTATTCTATTCAAGATTATTTTTTAAAATTATTTCATCATTCTATAATTCTTTAAATAATGAAAATTATAAAAGATATCTCCGAAATAGATGTGGATGTGTGGAAATTTAATTTATAAACTTTCTTATAACGCTTCCGACAAAATATAATTATTGGTTTTTAAATATATTGTGAACATAAATATATCCCAAATTAGGATTCAAAATCGTGAAAAATTTAGGGTTTTAATAGTGAGAGAGATGTGTCTTCCATTATTCTAAGTTGTTTTTAAAATTCTAGACACATCAAAACCACCCATAATATTTTTTTTAAAAAGGTCAAATTATGTAAAATTATTGCCCGAAATAAGGGTATTTATTCTTCAATTTTCTCCTAAATCATGTCATGTATATTGGATAATAACATTCTAATTTCTGGGGTTTGTATTGATTCTAAAATTGTTTGTGGTGTATGAGTTTTGAGTTATTTTATCTACTATTTTTACAAATATTTTTTTTACTAACCAAGAAAGGAAGTGGTATATGATAAGAATTTTTGAAATTTTGATTTTAACATCAAGAAAATAGAAATATGAACTCCAAACTAGTTTACAAATTTTTTTAAAATTAATTACCTTATCGAGCCAACTCAAATGACAATCATATAATTCCTTTGAATCCAGAGTAAAATGGGAAATTAAGATCTCCTGGGGGTATCTGAGATAAGTGAACTGTGTTTGTTGTTTGAAAAAAAATCAATTTTCAAAATCAATAATTGATTTTGAAAATTCTAAGGAAAAAATAATGTTTGGTTAAAGAATTAAAATAAAGGGAATTGTCAATGATGATTTTATTAAGGCGAGGTAAAATTTGAACCCAAATAAATAAGGGGGAAATTTAATTATATGAAAAACAATTGAGTTGTATCAATGAAGTGATAAATGAATATTAGATTTTTGGAACATATGAGAGAGTGAAAATTTGAATTGTATCTTATTAAGATTTTATGTCCACGAATAACTAACCTTCATCACTCATATAATTTTAAATTGAATTATAATTGAAGTAGGGAAGTTGTTGACATCATATAAGAGGAATGAAATTTTTAATAGTGGATGAATCTGTGGTCCCATGATTCCTAGTGAGTATTTGAACATAATAAGGACCTACTGTGATAATTACATTAAAAATTTGGACCATTTCTTAAAAAAATCGTTCCTCTAAAAATTAATTTCCTAACATGATTCATCTTCAACTAAGCAGAAAATCACATTTTTTGTCATATTAAGTATTGTGGTATCCCCCTTAATCTTTTAAAAATTGAAAATCTATTTTTTTTCTGGTTGATCACTTGTTAAATAATAGAGATTGGAAAATTTAGTTGAGTTGGAATTCAAAACCTGGATAACACCCCCAACATGCCTCTTCCTTAAAAATATTGTCTACCACTTCCCCATTGGTTATTATTATTCTATTCAAGATTATTTTTTAAAATTATTTCATCATTCTATAATTCTTTAAATAATGAAAATTATAAAAGATATCTCCGAAATAGATGTGGATGTGTGGAAATTTAATTTATAAACTTTCTTATAACGCTTCCGACAAAATATAATTATTGGTTTTTAAATATATTGTGAACATAAATATATCCCAAATTAGGATTCAAAATCGTGAAAAATTTAGGGTTTTAATAGTGAGAGAGATGTGTCTTCCATTATTCTAAGTTGTTTTTAAAATTCTAGACACATCAAAACCACCCATAATATTTTTTTTAAAAAGGTCAAATTATGTAAAATTATTGCCCGAAATAAGGGTATTTATTCTTCAATTTTCTCCTAAATCATGTCATGTATATTGGATAATAACATTCTAATTTCTGGGGTTTGTATTGATTCTAAAATTGTTTGTGGTGTATGAGTTTTGAGTTATTTTATCTACTATTTTTACAAATATTTTTTTTACTAACCAAGAAAGGAAGTGGTATATGATAAGAATTTTTGAAATTTTGATTTTAACATCAAGAAAATAGAAATATGAACTCCAAACTAGTTTACAAATTTTTTTAAAATTAATTACCTTATCGAGCCAACTCAAATGACAATCATATAATTCCTTTGAATCCAGAGTAAAATGGGAAATTAAGATCTCCTGGGGGTATCTGAGATAAGTGAACTGTGTTTGTTGTTTGAAAAAAAATCAATTTTCAAAATCAATAATTGATTTTGAAAATTCTAAGGAAAAAATAATGTTTGGTTAAAGAATTAAAATAAAGGGAATTGTCAATGATGATTTTATTAAGGCGAGGTAAAATTTGAACCCAAATAAATAAGGGGGAAATTTAATTATATGAAAAACAATTGAGTTGTATCAATGAAGTGATAAATGAATATTAGATTTTTGGAACATATGAGAGAGTGAAAATTTGAATTGTATCTTATTAAGATTTTATGTCCACGAATAACTAACCTTCATCACTCATATAATTTTAAATTGAATTATAATTGAAGTAGGGAAGTTGTTGACATCATATAAGAGGAATGAAATTTTTAATAGTGGATGAATCTGTGGTCCCATGATTCCTAGTGAGTATTTGAACATAATAAGGACCTACTGTGATAATTACATTAAAAATTTGGACCATTTCTTAAAAAAATCGTTCCTCTAAAAATTAATTTCCTAACATGATTCATCTTCAACTAAGCAGAAAATCACATTTTTTGTCATACTAAGAGAAATGTAATTTATTTTTTGAGTTAAAGATAACATTTACTTGTGGGGGAGTCTGATGATGATTTTTAAATCTCATGATGATTGTTGATATTGAAATATTTTTTTATTATGTAAAGATCTTCTAGAATTATATACAATCCCCATAACAGGCACACAAGAGTAGGCACAATCACATGAAGTGTGAAGATACTTTGTATCAAGAGCTATTAGCGATCACTAGAGTAAATATATTTGGAGTTATAGGATAGAGAAGATCCATTTTCTCAATTCCCATGTTTCTTTAATTCTTTATGCATGGATTATTATGTGTTGAAATTATTGAATATGTTAAATTCATTCCTGATCCAAGGCTTAAATAATTTAAGGGGAGTAGGTTTTTTGGTTAATATATGTTAACTTGTTCTTGCATTTGCATAATTTAATGCTTCTCTCTACTTATTTTTGGACATTTATTTTATTTTTATAAAAAAATTAAGTATCATTGAAAACTGATCTTTATTGAAGCTCATTTAAAATTGTTCTTCAAAATTATGATTTTAATGAAAAGTTAATGAAGATCAAGAGAGAGAGAGAATTGCACACTATGTTCACCTGAAAAATTAAACTCAGCAATAACTGATTTTTTCTCATTTAAGGATGGATTTAATTATATAGTTGAGAAGACATAGGATCCATTCATTAATAAGTTGATCTGAAGAAAAATCTGGTTAACCTCTTTCAATCAGTTTTAGGTAATTGAATTCAATTCATGAATAAAGGAAAATCATTATAAGAACCAGCCAACTGATTTCCCCTTATTTTATCAATTGGTTATTCTCCCTAGATTATGAATATTGTTGATCTTGTTTTTTACTCACACTAACACTCAAAAAAATCTTCATTTTCATCACTATTTCATAACAATTTTTGTTCATCATCTTCTTTTATTATTATTTTTTTCTATTTGTTATATTGGATGCACACGAACACATATATAGGAGTCTTTCTTTTGGGATATACCCCTAATCATCACTAAACTAGTTTAATGTAAAATTATTAATTGTAAATCTACATGAGTCTAATGATCTTACATTATCTAGTATGGATGTAATGTAGAAAAATATGTTTTCATTTTATATTACATGATATAAGAATAAAATAATAATATAACTTTTGCTTTCTCGAAGAAAGTTATTTAAAAAACATTCCATAAAGTGGCATTACCCAAACCATGGTAATTTTAAAATTAACTATTTCTTCTTTAAAAAATAACACTTTTGAAAATAAACCCTCACATGGTTTTAAAACATTTTAAAATCATTCCATCTAAGAAAATCACTTTTAAAACCACTTCACCTTTTTTCCATTAAAATATTTTACACACCCAACTAAAATGTAATCAAGGGAACAAGGTCAATGTATAACAAAACAAAACTATATAAGGTAACAAATAATGAAAATAAATTGATGGACCCAAATTAGTAATCATTTAGAATAAATCATAATGGGATTGATACATCAAGCAAGTACCCCTAAGAAATATGAACCACACATTCCAATATATATATTAAAATGAATAAAATATGATATATTTCTTGATAAAACTCTATATGGTCTAACATGACAATATAATATATGAAATCATAGACTTACTACTGGTAGGTTAAGGATCATACATCCATAAACCTAATCAATTTACCTAGTCTCCTTGATGATGTCCCGCTATCTAGATGTTACATACAAATAGGGGTTACTATCCAGTTCATAAATACAAACTATTAGAGAAATGTCCCACCACATTTGACTTTAAAAACTAGGGTTAATCATGTAATAACATAAGGAGGTAATCTGGGAAAAAAATATAATTACAAGAAAATAACAAATCCTCATAAGAAAACACCATTATAACTTCCTTTCAACCTCACATATGTCTGTTGTAAATATCCCCAACCCAGAAGAACATCATGAATAACATCATAAAAATCCATTACAAGGATATAAGAAAAAAAAGGTTTGTAAAAGGGAATAAAAAAAAATTAGTAAGCAACTCATTGTGTAATATTTTTGGGTTCTCATATTCCATCAAAAAAGTTTTCAAAAAATTTAAAATTTTCAAGTCAAAAGGGAACCCCATTTTGAAAATAAAATTTATCCTAAAACCCAGAGAATAAGTGTTTTCATTATAGAAAACCATTATTGTCATTTTATCAAGCATTCCAAAGGCATAAAATTCCATTTTAAAACCAAGTTCCATTGATCTAATAATTTATCTCCTTTTTACTAAAGGAAAAACCTACTCAATCTTGGAAGGAATTTAAAAAAATTATAGATATCTTATAAAGATTCACATTAATTCAAAACACTTTTAAATAATTGATCATTCCTAGAACAATTTAATAAATGGAAATAAAATGGAAATTAAATGGAAACGATTATACCAAGTTGTTGAATCATTTTACCTCTGATGAAATACATTAGTTTATGTATCAAAAGAGGAATCACAATCCCAAGGATGGAAAACCCTAATTTTAGGAAAACCATCAGTTTGTAAATCGGCCTACCATGGAAAGTAGTGTTAGAGGAGATGATAATAAGGGAGTAAAATACAAATTAAAGGAGAAATGAAACCTGAACTTTTAATATGGATGAAGAATCACCAAGAAGAAACTTCAAAATCCACTTGCAGTTGACATAAAGAGAATATAACTCACTTATAGGTTATATGTATAAGGGGAATGAATGTGGGACATAAGGGAGGAACACCAAAATTAAAAATAAGTAAAAAGGAAAAAATACCCCTCTTCAAGTGGGTTACATTTTTTATCTACATGATTAAAAAGATGTGTGCTAACCATGAATATTTCTACATTAAAAATGGGTAGGGGATTCATACTTAGGCTGCCAGATCAATTTATCCTTGCTCCTTAACCATTCAACCTAGAAAAAGTCCCAAAAAATTCACCTCTTTAGATTAAAACGAATCTAACTAAAGGGGAAACCAACCATCGAATACCCACATAGTAAAGTGATACTTATAGTTTCAAAAACCCCCACCACTAAAATTTATACCCCTAAAAAGTCTTGAGTCAAGATGGATACAAAAAAATAAAATACCACAACCCATCCCCATGAAGTGAGGTGAGTTGTATGATAAACCATTAGAGAGGTCCCTAGGAAGAAACTCCCATTGAAAAACAATTCATTAAAAACGAACCAAAAAATACATAATGGCACCAAATGTCTCCTAGAAAAACACAACCATGCTCAGTGGTAGAAGAAAAAAAATGGAGACAGGGAACAAGTATCCCCACTATTAAAAAACTCATTAATGGTGTAACAAAAGAGAGAAACTTGAACGAAGACATCCATTCTGTTGAAACATCTTATAAAATATTCTAAAGAACTCTTAAAAAAAATTCTCACTTCATAAAAGGAAAACCAAACTCTAGAAACTCAATACCCACATGGTTGATCTATCAAAAAGATTAGTACTCACCTCTATAATGAATAAATTTCATGGCATTCAATATTGAGAAATTATATTGGATCTTAAACTGGGTGACCATACTCTAGGGTAAAACTTGTCCCTCAACCTGGAATACCATCCCATGATGCACCCTAGGAAACCTGCAAATAGATGTTCTCAAAGGCCCAAAGGAAAATTCTTTTTTAATTACCCTTTTCTTGAACCAAAGGTTTCTTATTCCCATATAATCAAGAATCATACCTCAAAATAGGCCATAAAACAAGAAAACACTAAAGGTTTCAAAATAGGACAACCAAACAATAAGGCATGCACTCAATATCAAATCCCCCGGTATCCCACAAGTAATATATTAAGAACACAAAAAACATGAATTTAAAATACAAAAAAAGAACACTTAAATTTCATAAAATTATTAAATGTTTCTTAAATAAACAACCAATTGAAAATTATTTTTTTCGAGATGCATCCTATTTTTTAAAAAATAAAACATATACTAAAAACCATGTAACCATCCAAAATTCATTTTTCCCTCTTTCAAAACAATTTACCAAAAACAATAAATGAAAAAACCTTGATTTTCCAAAATCACTTTTCAGATCATTTCCAAAATGCAATTTGAAAGTGATTTAAAATACAACTCACTCATTCCATTTAGAAAAACACTAAAAGTTCCAATTTTCAATGGTTGAAGTCTCACTTAAAACCAATATTTAAAAACTAGGCTCTAGAAATATATTTTTAGAAAAAATATTTCAATTGAGTTTTAACAAAAACAACGAAGAACAATTTCTAAAACTAAATAATTTTTATTCAAACCATCAAAGAGAATAAAAATCCCTTTAAAAATTCACTACATGGTCTAATTAGGGTTGAAACCTTTTAAAATAGCACACTAATATTAAAATTAATTTCATATAAATTCAAAAGACGTTTCCACTTAAAATCACGACTTGAATCACTAATGAAAAAACATTGGAAGTTGAAAACCTCACCACCATATCATTTTCATGAACCATATGTGGTAAAAACCAATTTAATGTTCCAAATATAATTTTATATATTATTTTAAAACATAAAACACATTTTCATTTCATGTAACACTTGAAATTCCAATTGAAACCATATTTTAGGAAAAAATATTCTCTAGGAAATCATTTAAAAAAACTACCAACATGAATGAGAGAAACTCCAATGTTAGGCCGTTGTAAAATATTTGGTAACTTAAGGCATGACATAAAATCCATTTGTAATTCAATGATAATCATGGTTGGATATTGTTTCCAAACATGGATAATTCATTGAAAAGCCTCAAGGGATCCAACAAATTCACATGAAGTTAATGTGAAATATAGTATAGATATGGTTAAATCCCAAAAAGGAAAATAAACCATCAAATTAGAACCGTAGGAATAATAATATTTCATTAATGAAGACTTTTATTAGGGGGAATTTGCAACCAACACAATACATTATCCCAACCTCCCATTCCACTCAAATAAAACCAGGGGTCCCAAAACCAAGAGAAATAAACAAAACACCATTTCAGAAAATCCTTTGAAAAAAAATTTCAAAACAATTTGATAATCTAATTTTAAAGGTCAACTATTTTCCACTAATCTTTTCTCAAAACCTTAACCCATTAAAGACACCAACAACCTCAAAAGTCATTTAAACTAGGGATCAACCCCATTCTCTTTTAAAATATTCACCACAATTTTTCATAAAATGGAAAATATCACATACCTTTCCCCAAAAAAATTCAAAACTCATATTTTAAATAAACCATATCAAGGAAAAAAAATTAACAAACCAATTCTTAAGACATCCGCTTTAAGAAATAATATGTTACAAAAACTTCCAATTTATAAACTAAAAAAATAAATCAACACGTTTTCCATAGATAAGTTTCAATGTAAAACACAATTGATTTTTTTGCCACCAAAAAAATCTTTTTTCAAAGAAAAACATTACACTTACAGAAAAAGAGCTCCCTAGGAACAAAACCAAGAACACCATTCAAATTAAAAAATTCTAAACCACATCACATGTCATAAAAACCACAATTAAAACTTCTCTATAGGATAACATGCTTGTAGAATACTCAATTAAAATCAATCTATAAGAAAACAGAGTAAAAGCATCATTTTTTTTGGATAAATTCTTATTTTCCTTGTTTTTAAGTATGATCTGGTATACCTATACATAACTATGAAATAGGAATAGTCATGGTTGTAAAATAGTAACACACTGTCTCTGAGCATTTTACCTGGCTAGGTGTGATAACCATGAAATTCCTCTCCATTCACCATTTTCACATCTAATACTCATACAAACCCCGAAAATCGTCAATACACTTAATAGAGATGAAAATAATTTTCCCAACACATTGAAAATCCATCAATGTATTCAAACAAAAACCCGATATCATGAAATAATCATTATACACCCATGGAAACATGACATTAAATGTGATGAAGAGTTGCTCATGCCCTCACCTGCACCCTCCACTTGAGTTCTCATGACATTTCTAGTCTCATAATACCTAGAAACACATATAATAAGAAAGATTTTACCATTGATACCACTTTTTAACAAACCATCTTGGGCTGCTATCCAGATCAACACCTGAACTTCCTAACCAAATACCTTAGGAGAGTCCTCAATCCCCCTATATGATGACAAGCATTGAGGGTATCAAAAAACTACTAGGGATGATTTAAACCAAAATAAAACAATACATAAACATATAATCCATATATGGAATAATAATAGTGGAATCAAATACAATGGATAACTAGATCAACTCATTAAAAACCATTTAATACTAGTCTATAAAAATAATGTGGAATGTGAAGTAAAAAAATAATTGAAGAACAAAGTGGATATAGATAAACTTTATCCAATAGGATTCATGAAACCAATGTTCTGATCACCATCTCTATATGACTCTAAGTCACCTCCATGATCCCAATAAAAATCTTTTTCCAAAAGAAGATGAAACCTGATCAAACTTAAAATCAATGATCTGAAGAAACCTGTAAAAGACATGGAGACTACATACCCACCTACATGAGAATGTATAGTGTGATATGAATCCATTAAGACACCACCCTTAGTCAAATTCACTACTTTTTTAAAATAAACCAATAGTGGTATTTTGGAAGTAATGTAGAATAATAAGTTTTCATTTCATTTTATATGATATTGCGAAAAATAAAATATCAAGATTTTAATTTCCCAAAGAACACCATTTAAAAAATATTATATAAAGATGATTTACCTAGAAAATTACAATTCAAAAAACAACCATTTCTCTATTAAACATTACACTTTTGAAAATAAACCCTCATATGGTTTTAAAACATTTTCAAAGCATGCTAACCAATGACATCACTTTGAATCCCATATCCATATTTTTTCTTTTAAAATATTTTACACACCAAAATCAATGATAGGGAATAGAAAAAGTGAAATATACAACAAAACACAACCATAGGTGGTCAAAAAAAATTCCAATATATGGATGGGAATCAACTAGTCAACATCAAGACTAAGTCATAAGAAGATAAATACATCAAAAAATTACATCCAGGTAATAAGAAAAACACATTCCAATTTATATAATGAAATGAATAAAATGTTATGACACATACCATGAGGAAACACCATATAAATCAACAGGACAATATAAGACATGAAATGGTGGACCTACTGCTAGTAGGTTAATGGGAATACATCCGAAACCCGAATCAATCTTACTAGCCTCCTTGGTGACATACCTCTATCCAAGTGTTATATATAACTATGGGTGACCATCCAGTGTATAGATCTCAATAAACCTAACAAATTCCCACTAATTACAACATAGAAACTTTGGGTTCCTCATGTAATAATTTAAGTAGGTTGGTAACAATAAAATAAATGTCATCACATGACAATAACAAAGACCCAATGGCTAAAAATATAATTATGTCCATCCCAGTACACAGAAATACCTTCAAAAGATACCCAAACCCTAGGAACAACATGAATCACATACCAAAAATCCATCACAAGGATATAGACAAACACAAGGGGGGTTAACAAGGTAATAATAAATCATCAATCAACAACACAACACAAATTTCTAGCTAGGACTTTATCTCATCCCATATAGAATATACATTAGGAAATCCATTTTTAAATCAATTTTGAATCCAATCACAATTCCAAAATAATTCATAATGATAAATAATAACTAGAAATTATCTCAAGGGAAACTTCATTTCATTTCACAAGACCCACTGCCCCTTTTGAAATCATAAAAATCCCTTAATCCCAAACAGAAACCCACATTAAAAATAACATTTAAACTAAATTAAACAATGAGTTTTTCCATTTTAGAAAACCATAATTATTATTTTATAGAACATTTTGAATGCATAAAATACCATTTAAAAACCAACTTCCAATAAGATAAGAAATTCACACATTTCCACCAAAGGATAAACCCACCCAGTCATAGAAAACCTTTTAAAAAACCTAACTGGGTGTCATATACAAATTCTAATTAGCTAAAAACAACATTTATTGAATCAGTAATTCATGATACTCTTAAAAATACAATGAAATAGAATTACCATAATCATGTTGTGAAATCATGTCACCTTTGATGAAATCTATCAGTTTAGATCTTAAGAGAGGGATCAAAACCACAATGAAGACGACACCTAATTTTAGAAAAAACTAAGTTATGTAAATCAAACAACCATAGACACTAGGCTATATGAGTAGATAAAAAGGTACGAAAAACCAAGAGTAAAGAGAAATGAACCCAAACTTTTCAATCAAGGTGAAGAATCACCATGAATCCAATTAAAAATATAATTGGAGGACCTTGGAAGATATAAAACCCTCTTTGAAAGGTTCCATAAATTAGTGGAATAAATTGGGATACCTAAGGGAGGAAACTATAATTATAAAAGAAGGGGAAAATAAAGAAACCCCTATTAGAGTAGGTTGAATAGTTTAACTAGACTATTAAACAAAACATGTAGTAACCTTGAAGACTACAACTATCAAAATGTATTTGGGAAACACACATAGGATACAAAATTAGTTTAACCATTCACTATAACCATGAAATTTGTCAAAGGTCCCAAAAAATTCACCTTTTCAGCCAAACAATCCTATAAATCGAGGGGATAACCTACCCATAAGATATAAATACATAGAAATCACACTTGGGGGGTCACATGCCATTTTTGAAAAGGATATACACAAATAGATGGTGTTGATGATGATAGAACATTTTATCTGCTGGATAGACTTGAGTCCTATGGACTCTTTTTAGAAATGGATATTCAATGTGGCTTCAAGGAATATCAAACATATGAAATATAGAAATCATGAATATTATAATACAAGATGAGGTTTATACCAAACAACCAGTAGGTTTTATGATTTGAAATAATGAAACCAAAGTGTACATATTTAATTTGGATATGTATAGTGTAAATATGGCACCACAAGCCTAGAATTCTCGACTTGATCAATATTTGATAATGATGGAACTCAAAAGCGTTGGAGTATATAATAATATTAAATTAAAATTTTCGCAATAAGGACAGTTCATGGTGCTAATCTATGTTGATGATATAATATTTGGTGTAAGTAACCAAAATTCAATGGAATAATTTTCAAGACTGATGAGAAGGTAATTTAAAATTTATATGATTGGTTCATTCACATAGTTTATAATAATTCAATTAATTACTAAATAGAAATTTACCTTTTTATCCTATTGTAATTATGTAATAAATCATCTGAAAAAGTTTGACATGGATGACTGTAAACCAATTTCAATTCTGGTAACTATTGGGACAAAACTCAGGAAGAATGAGGATGTAAAGTCCATGTATCCCACCTTTTATAAGAGGATAATTGGAAGATTTATATGCATGAATTTAACAAGACCATATATTTTTTTGAAACATGTTTAACAGCTTATTTTCACAGTAATCCAATGGAATAACATCATGTGTCAATCAAACGAATTACAAGATATATCCAATGTAATATTAATATTGGACTACTCGTTGACATCGAATAGTATCATGAATTATCAACTTTTCAAATATGTATTAGATTGGAGATGTGGTATACTATAAATCCACAAGAATTGGTTCTTTCTTCATCAAGAATAAATGTGTGGGATGGATTAGTAAGATAAAAGAAAACACTTCACTGAGTATAGTAGGCGGAAATTATTATTTTTATTTAGAAAAACACTTTTGTGGGGAAAGTGAGAAACCAAAAAGTTCAACAAGCACCAAACATCCCCAAGCAAAAAAACAGAAACAGTCCCAACTAAGCAAAGGCAACAACCGCAAACTCTAATGCAGGACCACTTGGTAATCCCATGTAAGCATGGTCCCTTCCGAAGGCAAAGCCCTCACTCAAAGTCAACCAAGTCCCAAATGACTTGGAGTGGAGAAAGTAGCATGCTCTAGCCCATCTGAGTCGATCTGGCCCTCAAACATTTCCACACACATCAAGGGAGAAATCAGAATCATTGAAAACCAATTGAATTCTTCCAGAGTCCATATCTCTAAAAAACTTCCATGATAAAGTGGACACCTGAGAGTGTGGATCCTCCCTTATTAGGTCTTCAAATGAAGAAGTCAGCTTATTCCAGATCTGTATGTACTCCTATAGCTTGATCATCCCCTTGTTGAATCCCCCAACCAGTATCATGTCTTGTTTGTCAACCCAGATATATTGCTCCTCATTAAGATCCACATCAATAGTCCGACCCATAATCTTGGTTTCATCCTCTTCCGAGGTATTGAGAAATAAAACCTGCTCTTTCACTTCATCATCCGAGCACAAAATCAAGTCCAAGGATAGATCAGACATACCCGTTGGTATTAGCTGACACGCGACCCCGCTGTCCAACTTCACATCCACTGTCCTTTTTGCTGAACGAGTCCTCATATGAGGCGGCAGGGAGGAGTAGTCATTCCTAACCCTCCTCCTCGTATCACAACTATTTCTCTTCAAACCAGGTTATTCTTCAGAGTATCCCTTATTAACCTCAAAGGGTTCTTCAGATGATTCCTCTATGGACTCTACCTCAGCAAGACTATCAAACCTGTTTCTCAAGATGATTGGGGTCCAGGTTGAAGAATCTGCTCACCCTGCCTGATTTCCATGGCTCGAACCCCCTGCTTCCCCAATACTGGTCTAGAAACGTACCTCCAAGATAGTCCCTTTCATAATATCAGCTTCCTCTCCCACTTTCCCCTCCTGAGAGACTTGTTCTTCACTACCTCTAGTTACTTCAGTTTGAACCAGACCTTCCTCCATCCCCTTATCCATAAGCTCCATCTGAACAATATCTGCCTCTCTGACCACATCTATCACTGGGGAGATCTGCTTCCCAGCCTCCACACAAGCCTTCATGGGGAAGCCGACCACCCATCCTTCTCCACTATCCACACCCTTAACTGAATTGTTTGAAGAGTTATGAACTGGGATCACAGGCTCGCTAGAGTTGGGCTGTATCTCGAGTCCCCTACCCATAAACTGGAAATCATCATCAAGACTCAACAATTTAGAGTGACCAGTCTCCCTTATACATGGCTCAGAAACATCTGAAGAAATAGCCACAACATCTTCAGTCACGTGTACCTTCCTCCTAACCTCATCCAATCCTACCTCCCCTGAAGACACCCTCGGCACCAGTGAGATATTGACATCACATGGGTTAGAAGGATACTGAAACTCCTAAGACAGGCTTGCTTATGTGGTCTTGGCACTACTTTGCCCAGCATTAGGGCTGGCCACACCAACCCTCAAAGATACATCATTGGGCACAACTGTGGTCTCAGAGGGTCGGACACTCCCGAACCTTCTTCGACAACCATGCTCAACATGACCCTATCTGTGACAATATGAACATAAGTCAGTCCAGGATTCATAGATATTCGGTTGTGCATACCTGTACTCCGCCTCAACAACAATCCATACTATCTCTGGTGGAATTATTGAAAGATCCATTTGGACACATATTCTTGCCGACATGGGATGCGACAGAGATGTTGTTCTTTGATCACTACACACAGATCATCCTATAGAGTTTCCAATTGATCTCAGCAAGCCAAGATTCTGTAACAGGAGAGGAAGGCTGAGCAATTGAATCCAAATCGCCATATAGGGAGAATCACGGTTCATGTGAGTATCAAAAGACTAGCAGAGTAAATGGAAGGTGAGACCAGAGAAAGATTTCCTCTTTCTAGAACAAGCCCTCCCCAGATCTTCTTCATCAGCAAAAATAATAAGGAATTGACGCGGACCCAGAATACCTACCTGCACTCGATGTTCCAAGCCCCAATCCTCATTGATAATGTATTCAAACTAATTACAATTATATTTATTGACAAAAAGGGTTTTATTGATCCTATGAAGAATCTAATACAACGCTCTTGTTCAAAACATACTGAAATTCAATATAATTTTATAAAAGATAAATCAAGATAAGATATTTTCACAGTATAAAATGTTAAAACAAATGAGTAGGTGGATTATATCATGGAGTAAACCTTTGCCACTCTAGTGTTTGAGAAAAATTGGTTTATCCTCGATGCTCATCCACCACCCTCAGCTTGAGGAGGTTCATAATATCTCCTCTATCCATTGTACATATTATTTTAACTATATTTTGTTAATTTATATGATTTAATTCTATGGGTTTAGTGTCAAAGGTGTATAATGGTTATAGTGAAATTATCTTTTTTAGTGGGAGGTTATGTTGTTGATGTTATGGGTAAATGTTATACATGGAGATATGTTGTGTGTTCAAGGAATGTTTTTCAAAGAATGGAGGCATGAGGAGTTTATAGATTGTCTCATGGAATTTTTTTCTCTAAAAATATATTTTTCTATAATATGAACTACTCACATATACTAAGAGTGATGAAAGAGATATTATATATTAATATGAAGGGTTTTTATAAGAATATTTCACTTATTTATTTCAAAAAACCCAAAGGGGGAGAATGTTCGAGCCAAGGTGATCTATGAGGATAAGTGATGGAATATTGTGTTTATTAACAAAAAAATTTAGATTGTTATAGGAGTATAAATTCTAATGAATATTTTATTATATGAAACTTGGAATTTATAAGAAGTTTGTTAATGAAAACATTTCCTAGTGTCTGATTAATTTTTGGGTATGAAAATTTAGTGTTTCAGAGTAAATTGTGAGATATTTTTAAGGAAAATGATATATTTTCTCATAATATTTAACATAGTTCATGGAAAATTAACATCATAGAAGGGAGTTTATGGTTTAATAGCATTTCCTCATAAATATAATATGAATCCAACATTATATAATTGTTTCAAAAGAGGTGTTTAATTTCCATATTTTTTCAAATTCAAAATCATTGCATAATGAAGAATGTAGTATGGGAACCACATACTAGAGTCAATTTTGGTTGGAGGTGATGGGATAAAAGTTGTTTTTGGTTAGTACTAGCGTTTTTGGTAGGACTTAATAGGATCAAACACATAGCATAAGATTTTTATATAGATTATGGAGGTGTATTTAGTTAAACTGATTTGGACTATCCATATAACATTTATGTCAATACATGAAAGGGATTAAAAGGAATATCAATGATTATTTTAGTTTTTTGGATATGATTTACTATAAATACCATGAAAATTCCATAATTAACTATGGGATATGGTTAATAATATATTTTGAGACATATTAGTGTTCAAAGAAGTCTCGGTGGTTGCATAGAAAGGCCATAGAATAAACCAATTCGAGTTCTCATAGTGGGGGGGATCCACATAAAAGTGGTTGAACACATGGTGAGGTTTCTCACATAATATTGGTTCTACCCATAGTTTTCTTTGACCATAGAGAAAATATATTTCATGAGAAAGTAAACATGGAACTGCAAGGCTGGATGGATATGACAAATGGTGAAGGGAATAGTGAACTAAGTATCACTTTGACCCTAGAAATTTTTTTCGATGGAGAAGGAGTTATTTGGAGAATTATTTTTTAGAAAACATGTTGCGATAATTTCGGCAGATTTCTGATGATGGGGAAGAGAACTTCAAGTCACTAAACTGAGAATACTTCACCCAAATTAGAGAGAAAGGTGGAGTTGAAAAAAGTGATCTGAGGGAGGCATTGCGTTGTCTATAAATTCTTATAAAGACAGTGATCCTAACATTGATTGACCGAAACAAAACATTTGTAGTACAAATAATCTATTGAATCATTAGTATATTTTTGTACGATTGAGAAAATATCTGAATATGATCCTTATAGAAGCCCATTGTAGTGAACCAACTATAATTAATTTTGTTCTATTTTTTGGTATTTTTGTGTGTAGTGAATGTACATTCAAAATTAGGTAGGATCAATATGTTCTTACCACATTTGGGACATGATCCAAATGAAAAACATGAAACCCTCATTCTCCTCTCCCCTATCAGGGTGTCCGAGGGGGTAATAGAGGTAAAGGGATAACCATTAATTTTTTATCAATTAAATTGTATGTAAGGGAGTATATTCTTTGGAATATACTTATATTTTATAATGATTTATGTGAGTTAAAGAACTTTTGGTTAATTTTGAGTTGGGTAAACTGATTTATTTATCAAATTTTTATGGTGATGATTGAGTAAGAGTTGTTAATGGTGAGGAAAAAAACCATCCAATAGAAATTACTATGTATGAATGAAGATTAGTTTAATTTGATTAGTTCTTTGCTTGTAGAAAAATGATGGGATAATGATTAGTTGATAATCTAGTGTGATGGTTCGTGGCCAAAGATGATGTATAAACTGAAAATAATTTTATTTATTTGTTTATTTCAAGATTCATATTATATAGTATCAATTGATTTATTTTTTTCTATTACAACATAATTACTTTTATATATTTCCTTTATATAGTTATGACATTTATATTTGTTATTCCTATGATAAGACTAGTTTCCCTCAATGCTGTTGATATTTTTGTTTGTATTATTGCTAATTGGTTATGTAATTTCAATGCTCCTTAGATATGGTTACCTATTATTGTGTATATCTATATATAGACACACTCACACACACAGATATATATTTACTATTATTTTATAATGGATATACACATATATAGTTTCCTTGATACATGAAATTGTTTCCACTATTCAAATGTGCCTATGGCACAATATTTTTGTTCTACCCTAAGTTAGGAAGTTGATATTTGTATAAGAATGTATTTATGAAAATATGTATATATGTATGTGTATTTATGGGTATATTTTCACTCATATACATGATATCTCATTACCACCATCTTGGATGTTGATGTTGGTCTCAATGCAGGTATGGATCCTCCTTATGGTGTGTGATTTCCATATTGATATTCTATGATTTATTATATTTAATAACTGATATGATGTATTTATTCATTTAGTTATTCAATATTTATAGATTTTAAATTTTCTAAAGACACGTTCAATAATTTACTTGATTATTCATTCAAGGTAATTGAGGTCTCTTGGAGGTGCTTACTGGGTCTTTGTACTTTCACACAACATGTATAGATGAATTTGAATGTAGCTTCAGTTTTCTAATTTCTTGTATGATAAGGTGTTTTTATAGATTTATGGAATATTGATAGAGTTTATGGATTTATGTATTATCGGTAAGGACGCTACTAGGATGTTTATTGGGGGTGGACAGTATAGGCAGAATATGTTATCAACTCATCACTAGTTTAGTCATTTTTTTTCTTATTTTGACATAGTTTTCTAGTTTTGTAATATAGTTGGTATTTTATAATGTTTTAATTTTATACATATTAAGGATATTTTTTATATCATTATACATTTACAAAAAGTACCCCCAAATAATTTTCTTCAACTTTTTGGGATGTCTAATATATGAACTATGAGTGCAATATTTTTTACAGAATCTGGAATTTACCTAGATTGTCTTTATTAGATTTAAAATAACTTCCCAAATACTATCTAAAACATTATAATCTAGTTTCCAACCCCTGAATATCAAATAACACAATTGGGGTGTTTATTATTTGGGTCCAAATTGGCAGATGACCCGGGTCAGGTTGTTATAATGTGGTATCCGAGTGGTGTTTTTTTATATTTTTTATACATGAGAGAGGATGGTTTAAGGATTGATAAATATAAAATAAATATAATTTAACAACCCTTTAAAATATTATTATAAAGTTACTATGGGTTTTATAGTTTTTAGTCTAGGAACATAGGGCAGGAGTGAGTTTTTGGTTTTCATATCTTGATTATGGAGTGGTGAAAATCAGGAAGAGTAACAAACCTCACCTAAGAGACATGTATTTTCATTTATTCATAATTTGTCTATATAGTTTCATGAAAGAGATGTGAATTTAATTTATTATATTTTTTATATATAAATAAATTAATTAATTAAAACAAAACTAATAATGTAAAAAAGGTTATCCTAGATATCTTATTAGGGTTTACTTAATAGATAAATTCAAACATATGGTTTTATTACTATTTATTGTTTGTATTCTAGAATTTCAAGTTCAACTGTGAGTGTTGTATAAATTTATATACTAATTATTAACAAAACATTTTGTTATTTAAAAAGAAAAGGAAACTATTTAACAATATTGTATTTTAAAGGATAAAGGATTTTGAAATGTGATTATAGTTAGGAAATTGTATTCAATTTTGAAAAAAATTAGATTTTTTTAAGAATGGAATTTTTAAAAGGTTTTTTGTTTGTAAAAATCATGAATATTGAAGGTGAAATTGATTAATTGAGTTTGTGTATTTAGTTTGTTTATAAATATAATGGATTGTAATAAACTAGTAAACATTAGATAATTCTTTTGGTGGGGAGAACAATAATGTCATAATTTGATTGGTTGTCAATATTTTGGGTGTGGTATATGTGTTAGTTTATCATTTTTGTTTTGTGATTTTAGGTATTGAGTGATATATTTTAGCTTTCAGAGTTTCACAAAATAATTATGATGATGGGTTTAGGGGTAGATTCATTATTTCTCTATGAATTGGTGGTAATCATGGATGAGTAATTTTTGGATGTGAGTCTTCTTTGTATTTTTATAAATGAAAAGCAATATGGTTGGGAGTTTATAGTGACCAATTATTTTAATAAATTAAATTTTTTTGGATATAATTTGGGAAATTAAAGGTTGATGATCCATAACTTGTTAATTTTTTATACAGTTTTAGAAATAAATTTTTTAGTGTTTTTGTAAGTTGGAAATGATTTATTAGATATGGTGAGATGATTAGTAAATAAAAATTATAAAAATTCATCATGATGTTGTTGCACTATAAGTGATGGTTTAATGTACAACTACCCCAGAACATAGATTAATTCCTAGATCAATGGTCACTATTGTGCTTTAAGTGCACTGTCTCATATACCATAGGCTGCTAACTTGAATAGGGGGTCTGAGAAGATTTCATAGAAATAATATACCCCCTATATTAGAGTGCACAAAAATAATATAAATAACTAAGTATCAATTCCTAACCATAAGTATAATGTCCTATCTTGGATGAAACTAAAATGGTACCTCATGCTTGTGGGTTTAAATGTACCTCCCCATTTTCTGGAGGCTACCAACTAGTAGTGAGGGTCTAAAGGTGGTAAAATGGGGCGATGATAAACTCATATCAGAGTAAGAAAATTGTAGAAAAAACTAATCATCATAAAAAATAGTAAAATAATAGTTTAGAATTCATAAATAAACTTAAATAGAATATTCTCTAATAATAAATGAAATATATAAAACCCAGAATATCAATTACATACGTATAACATTGGCCACCCACTAGGCTGACCATACAGATACAAAAAAAAAACAAAAGAAACTGAAACAAAAGTACAAAATCCTACTACTAAATCAATTCTAGACCACATACTTGGTCTCCACACACTATAAAACTACACCAACCCAAATAGAATTACACAAATGAGTAGCTCCAATCAAACATGACACTCTGGGCCTCGGCCCAATCCACTATGCTATCTATTCTCAACCTGAAAAGTAGACATATTGTCTACAGGTTCATTGGGGTTCATGTGTAGGGGTGAAAAAATAATATAATTAGGCTACCCTAATAAGGAACTAATAAAATAGGTTGCTATATGTCTATATAAAAACAACCTACTCAGCCTATCTGAGACACTACAGAATGGTATGTAAAACCAAAACATGAAACCACAATCGAACCCCAGGTCTATAATCCCAATAAATTGGGAAAGTTCCAACATGGATATCCATAACTGTATATGTATACATGTATAGTACCATGATTATACATCTATAAATATATTTGAATATTCATGAGTAATTGAATGAAATAACATAAAACCAACCATCAGTCAGTCCATGTGTCTGTAATCCCAATCTCTTGGGCATCATGTGTAAGGTAATTGATCTGGTTGTCATACCACTCAAGCTGTGTGTCTTTATGTTGATCCACAAGTCTATAATCCCAATCAATGTATAAATTTTTTGTCTAATGCCATAAAATATCTCTAAGAAAGACACATGACCCTAGGGGGATACTTGTCTTATGCATGGGTTCACCCATACTCGCCTCCAATCACTATAAAGAAGGACACCATGTACCAATGGTCAATACTATAAAAGGTAATGGAAATAAAATATGGTATTTGTAGATTAATTACATGTCATAACCCAAGGGATGAATCCATGGTATAAAGGCCAAGTAATGCTCATCGGCCTACATTGTGTAATCACATGTATAACATTCTTCACATCCATGTTGTATCATCAAGTGTCACAACATGATGGGTTAGATCCAAGTTATAAAGACCAATGCTTAATCATAAAGTCCCAATAGAATCTCAATGAAAACTCAGTAAAGACTTCATTTTGGTCCAAGGAACATGTCAACAATCTGTGTCCAAAGCGAGCCCAAGAAATCCGGATCCAAGGGGTAGTTAGGTCTAATGCATCCTATAGAATCAAACCCCAAGGATAAAACTCATCAAAGGGATCTAGTACCGTAATTAACTAATCTACTAGTCTTCCAAACAGAATCATACAATCAATTATCACTACAGGCATACAAGTCATCGGGCCTATGAGTCCTCCCAAGGCATTCTTACAATGAGAATCGAAGTATCACTCAAGGTGTAAAAAGTCATTAGGTTCTGTGGAGTAAGAAATATCCAATGATTCATATATACATCATGTAAGTCTCAACGGACAGATACTAGGAAACACCTCTTGAAATCCCAAATAATCACACTCATATGGAAGATCATAGGAAACACCTATGGGCATCCATGTCAAATAGAGCATCATGTTAGGCTCATCAGCTACCAAGTAAGAAGAACCTCAGGCTACCAACACTATATTAGCTATAACCTAGTGGATGTATAAACATTGGAGTGATGGTGGATAAATGCCCAAACCCAACAATACTACCACATCCCCAGGGGATTATAAGTTTAATATGATTTCTAAGGTGAAATAATCTACCCTCTCTACTCAAACTCAACGTACTAACTCAGGGTTGGTCAAACAATGGGCACCCACTGGGTCCCTCATGTCAAAAACACCGAAGAAGAATTCTAAGTTGGATCATAAAATTTCATGAATGTAGAGGCATCCCACATGGGATCCTCATAAAAACTGATAGGTGAAGAATTCCTCTAAGGGTCCCTTAATAACCATATAAGAAAGAAGAGGCATCCTATATGGGATCCTTGAAATCGTATATAGTTAAAGGGATCCAATAAGTTTATCCCTAAGTTAATATGTAAGAAAATCCCACCCTTAGGGGATCCTTGGGTAATAGGAAGAATATAGAGGAGTTCTATAGGGGATAATCTATGTTGTAATGTAAATAGAGGAATCATATAAGGGATCCTTGGAAACAACTAGTCTCATGGATTCATAGGCCAGAAGGGAACATCTTGTAAGAGAGATTTACTCAAAGGAAAACTAAAAAGGAAACAACAAAGAGAGATAGCTCATAGAGCATATCATATTAGGATCTCAAACAATGTTGGTCCAAAAAACCAAATTATCATTCTCTCTTCATGTTTTTCTCAGGAATGACTGAATTAAATTACCAGAGGAAGAACATATCCAATCATGAAACACTCAAAACACCACCTAGGAGTCCTCAAAACACATAACATGTCTTACTGTTGTGATATACATGAAAATATATTCATAATTGGATACTCATGGGTCCAATTATGACTCCAATGATAAAATATATAAAACCCCAAAAGGGTTGTAAGGTGGCAATACAATGTGTGTCTCCCTGAGTACACGATGTGTCTCCCTGGGTACATGGAGTGTACTCCCAAGTCCCCACCTGGGCATGTACTCTTGAAATAATCGGAATGTAATAACTAGAATACATGACATATGATGTGGGTACGTGGCATTTACCAAACATGGGGGACCTTCCCATATCCCTCAAAAGGCATGCCCAGGAATATGGTTTGGCCGTGTAGTTATACACAATGTGGGACCCACACAAGGTCTTTCTATGTAATCTACACGAACATGTACCCCTAAATGGGTAGCCTATCGAGGTACTCAGCTACACGAATGTGACCCAGAACATCGTCTGTACACCCTAGTACACGTTTTTTACATTGATTTTTTTTCTTCCCAATGAAGGAATAACACCCAACCATCCTCTCTAAACATAATGACATGTATATGGGTTTTTCTGAATAGAAAACCCTCAAATCACCCAGAACCCTCGTTTTCACCCCGAATTCAACAGATTGGGCAAGAAGAGACCATGGACATTTATAATAGGGGTTCATAACTTGAAAAAATGATTATATTTTGGATTTGGGGTAAAATATAATAACAACATACCATTGCATAGAAACATCTGAATCTTCTCCCATTTCTGCATTCCACTGTTGCCGAATGTCAATTGGGCACATACTGAGCTTCATGGAGACTTTAGGTTCTGGGTGTAGTGGTAGCGCATTGGTAGGTGTACCCAACTTTAATTTTTCCATTATCAATAATAAATATGATATACATCACAATAATAAAACACTGGAACTTTATAATAGAATGAAGAAGAAAAGAAATGGAGTTCTGAAACCATACAGATGATCATCATATATTGGTTATAATTAATTTAATTAGATTACGGGAATTACATTGATGGAATTATCTCTACATTGGTGTTTCCATTCATGATCTGATGTGATCCATTTTTACATCGTAGAATCCAAGTGCAGGCTTCCTCTAGCAGCGATCCACACATGCTCCACAAATCTCGAGACGTCACCGAAGGTACATTCCGGTGTTAGAATGGAATATCCTTTACTTCTGATGTACACCTTTGATCACCTTGAGAGTTTCTTCCAATGCACTCTCCTTGTTCCAGTGGAGGAGGATCTCTCTCCAAACTTGATATCATTCTTGGTGGAAAAATAATTCTCTCTTGGCTTGGTAGGTTTTCCAGATCTGATATGCACAACCAAAAAAAAATGGCTAGGCTAATGAGAATAATATAATTGTGATTCTAATTACTTATAATAATAAAATTAATTAATTAACTGAAAGAATTATTAATTTCATTTAATTATTAGTAAGAACCCATGTCTAATAATAATAGTTGACTATTATTATTACTTGATACGAGCCCTGCGAATTACACCTAATATTATTTAATTAAATAAATAATATTATTTCTCACAAATCCCTAGAAAAACTACAGGTAATTTATATTAATATAAACAATGTGTACTTTTGTTTTTTGATTTTCTTTATTTCCTTCACCACATTTATTAGACCTTGAATACTGGCTATTTATTTCTTAAATAAATATCATTGCATTACTCTCTAATAAATATATTATTTCTCCCACAATATATTCCATAAAATAACTAGTTTTGAAATAAATGTGATCAGGAATCCTCGAATAATTACTAAACCAAAACTAGGAATAATATTTATTTAACTTGTTAAATTAATATTTAATTGAGATACTTGGACACACTTATTGTGTGATCCTCTAGGCCTCTTTTTAGTGGCATTTGGTGGAGCCTCTATAAATTCCAAGTGTAGCATCCAGAAAACACCAGGGCACCCATAGATAAATATGTTAATGTTGCAGTGACATGTCACCTCCTATAAACGCTTACCATGTAATGTAATCCCTTTGTCTCAATATCTCGATTCACGCGGGTTGCATGCTAATTCCATCAACTCATCTACTCGATTATTATTTCTTTGACTTTATAGAATTGAACTTGCCCATTCCTTATAATGGAAATTGATTTATTTAGTCTATATTAATTCCATCAAAGGGCCTGATATATCAACTTCTGTTATAGAATATAAGGGTCAAATCCTTTCTCGCATTATCTATTAATGCAGAATTACTCATGATGGACCCAAAATATTCTACCTCGCTACGAATAGTGTGTCATCACAGTTTTCTTCAATAAATCAATGTGTGTGATTTATAATACCCATTAATAAAAATATTAAAGTCTAAGGACCAATACACACATCCACAGATAGGAACATTTAATGACCCTATGAAATGTGGATTTCCTACCAGGGAGTCTAATTCTCATAATATCATTTGCGTATTACCAAGGGTGCACACCTTGAGAAGGTGACTCTAATTTTTATCAGTCCTCATCCCTAATGGAATTCATTATTTGTGTCCCTCAAATAACATCATCCGGTCACAAAACATATATTCAATAATTGTGTTATGGCACTTTTGGTTTCTCATCATATCAAGGATCCACTATGACCCTTTTGTGCAACAGCTAACCTTATGACATTAACACGTGCATTGTCATGCAGAAAAACTATCAAGATGTGATAAGTTATTTCATAAGGAATAATGTAAAAAGTAGTTTGTTCTAGGCCACCTACTCCAATAGAGTCCCACTTTGATTAGATCTAACTGTGGATAACCTTTAACCCGCTAGATCTCACATGATATTCATGCTTCTACTTAGATAGTCCCTTAGTAATGGGGTCTTCGAGGTTCTCTTATATGGACACTCTACTCTCAAAAACTTTACCTCTTTCATCGAAACACTTCAAGAAGTAATATTTTTAGAGAAATTGATTTGTCTATTGATGGGACCTTGGTTCTTTTACCAGATCCACTGCTGTAGTATTATCACAATACAATGTAGTAGGATCATTACCACTAGAAACCACATCAAGACCCTGGATAGTGTTTCAAATACAGACGCCTTCCTTTGATAAATAATAAGCCACTATATATTTGGACTCCATTGTAGAATAAGTGACAACTGGCTACTTTGATCTCTTCCATCTCACAGCTCCTCCATTGAGACAGAAAAGATATCCAGATTGCAACTTCAAATCATTTTGATCTGTCTAAAAACTAGATTTTGTATACCATCTAATGTAAATCTCCACATCTCCTCCATACACCCGGAACATATCCTGAGTTTCTCTCAGATACTTAAGGAAATTATTAACAACATTCCAATCATGTTCTCCTAGATATTATTGATATCTTCCTATCATGCTTAGTTTTTAGGCAACATCAAGCCTAGTATATAACATGGAATACATGATGGATTATATACCCGAATCATTTGGGATCTTACTCATCCTATCTTTCTATTATTTTGTATAAGGACATATTTTATTAGAAATATGTAGGCCATGTGACATTTGAACTAACCCCCTCTTGGATTGTTCCATAATAAATCTCTTCAGTATTTGGTCAATTTATGTACCCTGACTTAGTCCAAGAAACCTATTAAATATGTTACGACCCAAAGTTTTCAAGGGAATCCATTCTTATAATTATTTAATATAATAACATAATGTAACAACACAATAAAATACTAAATAATATGTGGAATTTAAACATAAGTTTTTCACTTTTGTGTTTTTAATTTGGAAAAAAAGCTCATGTAAAATTGTGATCAATAAGTGATTTAAAGTCTGATAAGAAAACAAATAATTTTTGATGAATTATAAAACACCCTTATGATTAGTATCATAACTTTATGAATTTTAAATAATGTTAATGAATATAAAAACATAAAAAAAATACAAACTTCACACCTAAATGTACAAATAAAATTTAGATATCCTAAAAGTGAATGAAAGGATCATAGTATAAGAATTGGTATTTTTTTATGAATAAAACATTATTTATAATTTTATAATGAATTTAATAATTTAAAATAGAAATTTATTTTCATAAAATTTCATCATAAATTGTTACTTTTTTGTCTTATGGTTATAAGATAATTTTATAGAACCTTGATTAATTTTTCAAGGTGTTATAAAATGAGTTATAGTTTTAATGTCGATTTTGTTGAATAAATTATGATTTTATTTAAAAACTAAATTAAAAAAGTTTAGAAACATACTTTCAAAAAATGGAGTTCATTTTTGAATTTTACATGTTGAAAAATAGTTAGGGTGATTTTTTTGGATTTCCCTATAATACTTTAATTTTCCATGAACAGTAAAAATATAGTTTTGATATTTTGGAATGTTTGATGACATCATAATGATGTAATAATTAAAAAAAATATGGTAAACTTGTGTATAGTAAAATAAGATATGAGGTGTCACATGTTTCTAATACCATGGAAAAATACCACAGAAAATCCCATGGTTTTGAAAAAACCACTAATGAGGTGTCCTTTTAAATTAATAAAAAATTCTCTATCTTTTACTATAAATACCCACTCTTCCCTTCATTTTCATTCATTAAATATATATAATACTTGAAGAAATAGTGTTTTACACCCCTAGTATCCATCCCAAGGTGTCCTCAAGCATCCAAGGTCCCAAACATCATGTTTTAGGAGTCACATCACAAGATAAGGGGACATTTCACCCTCCTGTTATAGCCAATAATTCTATTATGTTATCTCATTGAATTTCCATTTTCATATGTTGGGGTTTGATTTTATGTATCCCTATCGTAGTAATTTTGTTTTCTATATGATGAGATATTCTATTCTATCTCAATAATTCATTTTATGAAATTATAATCAATGTAATTAGGCTGACAAATTTTCAGAAGGGATCTCTCAACTTTTCTTTCTTTTTCATGTTCATGTATTTTCTTTCTTTTTACGCTCCACCCTTCACCAAAATGGTATGATGAATACAGTAAAATACATGTTCTGGAATTTATTTATGCTAATTTTATATTTCATTACCTTCTCTCCTTTACCCATATTTGATTTGAAATAAATTAAAACACCGTATGAGATGTGCTAATTTACCACATTTAAGGAGAACAATTAATCAATTTCTATTATCATCTTTAATTCGGCCCATGAAACCATTTTTGATATGTGTGAACCCGATTATTATATATTTACTATAACCTAGTTTATGTTTTTTAATCTTTTGTAAATATGTTATTACGTTATAAAGAAAAGCATGTTCATTATAATCAAACCCACTGATTAACCAAAACGGTTATCACTAAGGTTTTATTTTATAACTCATCAGCACTCCAAGTAAACCCATGAAATTTAAAACCATGTAACCTTATGGATTTTAAATAATAGAATATAACTCAAATTCTGGACAACCATACCTATCCTATATGATTTTCCGAACATGAATACAAGTGAACCGACAATTAGAACCAAGAAACCAATAGTCCCGAAAAGTCAAATTGAACTTCATAACGAATCAAAAATTTTATGAATGAACTAAAAAAGGTTATACTAAATAATTTTCATATATAATAGGCTCTTAAATGATTAATTAATGAACATTATTTGATTATTAATGTAATTTATATCAAGTGGAAAACACCATCTGACTTAAGGTGAGGGATTTTACCCGGACCGCCATTATTCCTTCGGGTTTCTCCAAAGATCTTTTTACCCAAATAAAGTGGTACTTTAATTTTATTTACAACTTCTAAATACTGTTTATATTCTCCAAACACGTGTTACATGGTCCATCAACCATTCTCGTTTGGGGATATATATATGTTTTTAAGTCATTCCCTCTTTAATTTTCCCCGTTAAGCAAACCAATTTTGAGGGAACATCCCAAATTCATACCCAATATCAAGTGCACTATATCCTCTGGTTTAAGACACCATTGTATATATAAAATATTTATTTTTATTATAACAAACTTTTTGGTTCAATTATGGTTTTATATAAAATATTTTCCTCATTTCTATTTTAAAATCTCTATAGTATTTTCCTTAAAATAGATCAAAAATATTTTGATACAAATAAATTTCCTACATGTTGTCACTTTTTTTTGACATAAATTGGAATGATATATTCCTATTTTTCCTTATTAACTTTTATTTATTTTCTAATTCCTTTCTTTCATTGACAATTTCATAATACACCCATTGGATATGCTTTATGTCATGATTGTGGTACACAATTCTTACCATGGGTAACCATTATGTTTTTGTAAGATTGATTATGTATGATTCTTTATGTGGATAAAATATTCATTAAATTTAAGATGGGTGTACCAAGATAGATCTCCAATGAATTGGGTATAGTTAAGTCTCACTAGATGCTATGTGAAACGGTCGTGGCAATTAGCCTTAGCTTGTGCGACTATGGGAAACAGGATTAACGGTTAGCCTTGGCCTGTACTACTACATGAAATAGGATTGGTGGTTATCCTTGACTCATAATAAAGACAAGTTTTTTGTTTCTACCACATTTCTATGATTCTAGGTTTATATGCATCCAAGTTTATATATTATGATCCCTTATGCTACATCCCTTTTATTTCATTATGTCATGTTCCAAATCCATGGGTAATGGATTTATTCTTATTATTATCCCTTACTAGGATTTTAGATCACCCCTTTTTTCAATGTTATCCACAGGTTATCCAATGAAGATGTACGAGAACCATGGGAGTTAGGGAATCTTTATGAAAACTAAACAAAATTTTTTTTATTTAGTTCCTTGTTTTCAGTTTTATTTGCATAGTCTTACAAGAAAATATAAATCATGATCCTTGGATTGTAACCTAATTTATTATTATGATTGAAATCATGTAATGTAATATTTAAAAGGATAGGGTCATTATAGTTGGTATCATATGATGGTCTAGTTATTTTTGGATATTAGGAATAGATCACATTAGTAAGAACCTTAAGGATGGGATGAAGTATAAGAAAACACCACTATGTTTTGGTAAGTAAATAGTAAGTGATTTATCAAGAAAATATGTTCCTTTATAGATAATAATAGGTAGAGGTGGATCTGGAATAGATTTACCTAAGAGTGAAAGCTCTGACAAGGAGTTTCGGGCTTGACCCAAGGTATCCGGGTACACAATTATAGGCCTTACTGCACTCTTGGTATTGACACACCCGTGGGATATTCCTTGGAAATTCTTGATCATGGTACATACAATTATTAAGGTTAATAAAAAAATCCATAAGAAAATAAGATTAGAAATATATCAAGGATAACGTAGATTAAAACATAGGGAATCACATGTTAGGATATAATTCTTTAAAATGTAATCCAATTTTGTTAAAAGTTTCTTTTTTATGATAGATAGGTAAGTATTATTTACCTCTAATTGAAAGTTATTTTACTTTGCTAATGTGGAGAAATATAAGAACACATTCCAACAATCAGTGTCAAAGGTAATTTAATGAATTACCAAATGATATGACTGATACGATGGGAATAGAAGCTCAAAACATCATGACAGAACTTTCTAAGCTGTCTCAAGTTAAGAATAATAACTTAAATCATGTGAATGACCTCCTCCTCTAAGAAAAGTGAAATTTTTCATAGAATCCTTCATGTGGAAATGGACTCCCATTTTTAGTGGATCTTTCGATCCCCTCCCCAAGGAACAGTGGATTAAATCCATTGAAAATATATTTGTTATCCTCAAGTGCTTGTATGAAGAGAACATTATACTGCTGGTATATCGTTTTGATGGGGAAACTGATCAATGGTGGAAACTGATCAAGAATACAATGTCTCAAGAGGAAAGTGATTCCATGAATTGGCATTACATAAAGAGGATTTTTTTCAAAAAATATTTTCCTCAAACCCCTCCATCTCAAAATGGAAATAGATTTACTTAGACTAAAGTAGAAGAAAGATGAGTCCACTGGGGAATATGATGCTAACTTTACAAGTATTTAAAGGTAAAACTCTGTATTTGTACTGAACACCAAATGTGAGATATGTCACTTCATTAGAGGACTAAAACTGAGTCTACTAAAAGAATTTGTGATTCGATTCTTCAACAGTTATGAAAATATTGTTTATTGTTTAGTCAAGGTTGAAATGGAGATTAGAGACTCTCAGTGGTCTCACGGTCCCGATGACAAGAAATTAAAATTGGAGAACAACATGGGTGGTTCAACAATCAAATTACATAATGGAAAGAAGATTGAATATTCCATGTCTAAAATTGGTGGGAAGAAGAATCTTGGGAACTGTCACCAGGGAACAAATAATTGCTTCAAATTTTCAATGATTGGTTATATGGATAAGAAATACTAATGGGATATGAAAAATCCCACGAATGTGGAAGAAGAAAGGAGGGTTCAGAATAATGCTCAGTCAGTGGTGCAGTGATTCAAATGGAAGGAGAATGGGAATTCTGTGAGCAATTTCTCTAAGACAAGGGTTGTCAGAGTATATCCACAATAACATCCAAGGAAAAAATGATGGGATTATGATATCACTAATGCTGAGGTGGATCTGAACACAATGTTTTTATAGGTACACTAGTTATTCATTCATGAAGACAGAATGTACTATTTGATTCTAGTTCTACACATTCTTTCATATCATGCAATTTTTGTAGAACTATTCAACAAACACCTCTACAATCGGAGAAAAAGTTATCTATGAGAACAACGAATGGGTAAATTATTGAATCGATGGTTTATAACTCCTCCATGGTTAATGTTTGTGGACTGAACCTCTTAGAAAATCGTTTCATACTTCCTTCTGTGGAGTTCGATGCAATCTTGGCCATGGAATGCCTATATTTATATAAGGCCAACATCAAAATTTGGGAAATTGAGATCACTCACCACATCCCAAAGAATTCTCTAATTCTTTACAAGTGTAAGGAGGAATATTAATCTCCTTTAGAATCATCATCTCAAGTGTGGAAATTTTTTCCTTATGAGAAACCATACTAGCTCAAATTATTGAGGCAAAGGAGAGAATCATGCTTGAAGACATGCACATCATGAGGGATTACACTGATGTATACCCTAAAGAGTTTCTTGGTATTCCTTCTGACTAAGAGGATGAGTTCCCAATTGAACATATCCTGGTATCTCAGCCTATCTCAAAGACACCTTATTGTATGGACCCCATAGATCCAGAATAGCAGAAGACGCAGTTATAGGAGAATCTAGAGAAGGGTTTTATAAACCCAAATTCTTCACCGTGGGATGCGCCAGTCCTCTTTATCAATAATATGGATGGATAAATTTTCCTATTAGTTGATTATCGTGAGATCAATAAAATCATGATAAAGAACCAGTATCCCCATCCACATATAGATGAATTGTTTGATCAGCTTCTTCGGTCCTGTTATTTCTCTAAGGTGGACCTAAGGGTAGGATATCACTAATTAAATGTGGGGAAGGAAGATATTCCCAAGACTACCTTTCAAATGAGGTATGGACACTCTGAATTCATAGTGATTCCCTTCAGACTCACTAATGCTACAACAAATTTCCTGGATTTAATGAATATAGTGTTTATAAATTACCTAAATTTTTTTTGGTAGTCTTTATTGATGATATTATGATATACTCCAAGAGAAAGGAGGAACATGAGGAGCATTTGAATATCATTTTAAAAAAAATTCAAAGGGAGAAGCTTTATTCAATGTACATTAAATGTGATTTTTTGATGGAGGAAGTATCATTATTAGGACCTGTAGTCTCTAGCAAAGGGATATCTTTGGACCCTTCCAAGTCAAAGGCAATTGAAGAGTCTCCCAGGCCAACTTCTGTAATGGAGATCTGCAGCTTTCTGGTTTTAGCCAGGTATTATCGATTAATTTTGAAGAACTTTCCACGATTTCAAACCCAATTACCAAGATGACATTGAAGGGAGTAAATATTTTCTGTACTCAGGAATGTGAAGACTGTTTCCAGGAGTTGAAAAATAGGCTCTTCACTACACCAATACTCACACTTGAAAAAAGTGGAGAACTCTTTTTAGTGTACAGTGATGATTCAAAAAAGGGATGTGGTAGTGTATTGACGAAAAATTATTAAGTGACTTCTTATGCCTCAAGAGAGATGAAAATCCATGATCCCATGCATGATCTGGAGTTGGCAGTTGTGATCTTTGCATTGAAAATATAACAACATTATCTCTATGGGGAGAAGTGTGAGATATATACTGATCAAAAGATTCTAAAATATATATTAACACAAAAAGAGCTTAGTATTCCCCAACAAATATAGATATAGAAAATAAAGGATTATGAATGCTCAATCCACTACCATACCAGTAAGTCAAACAAGGTCGCAAATGCTCTAAGAAGAAAGGATCATGCAATTTTTTCAATGATGAGAATTGAAAAAGATATGATCTACTTAGATTTCCAGAGGATGGACATGGGAATATTTAAGAGAGGAACAACAACAATCTTTTCTCAAATGATTTCACAACGATATCTCATGGATAAAATAAAGGATGCTGAAAGAAATGATGTGGAAATTCAGAAATGGGTGGAAGCTATCAGAAATGGGAAATCATGTAATTTCAAAAATTGATGAAGAATGAGTTTTGAGATTTGGATCACAATTATGTGAACCATCTGATCTAGAGATAATGAAGGATATTTTTAATGACACATATAGATCAACCTTTTTTATTTGCCTAGGGATCACAAAGATGTATCGAGATATCTGAGAAAACTTCTGGTGGGAAAATAGGAAAGGGAGATTGTTGAATATACATCAAAGTGACATGTTTGTCAACAAGTGAAGGCTGAAAGATAGAAGTCTAAGGTGATGATGAATCCACTTCTTGTACCATCACAAAAGTGGGAGAACATCACCATGGACTTTTTCACCAGACATACAAGGACATACAGTTGAAAAAATGCAATATGGGTCATAGTGGATCATCTTACAACGTCATATCACTTTATCACAATTCGAGAGGACTTGTCATTGGATCAACTTGCATAGATTTACATCAAAGAAGTGTTAAGGCTGCATGGAGTACCACTATCTATTGTATCTGATCGTGATCTTAGGATCACCTTGAAGTTCAGAAAAAGTCTCCAACATGCTCTAAGCAATGAACTGAACATTAGTATGGCCTATAATCCACAAACTGACGGCCAATCTGATCGAACTATTCAAACACTTAAAGATATGTTTAGAGAATATTCTTTGGACTTCAAAGGAGGATGGGACCAACATCTTCCACTGGTTGAATTCTCCTACAACAAGAGTTTCTACTCGAGCATTCGAATGAAACCATACAAATCCCTTTATGGGAAAAGGTGCGGAACACCAACGTGTTGGGATGAAGTTGGTGAGCGTAATATGCTAGGACCTGAAATGGTCAAAGAAATGTTGGAGAAGGTGAAAACCATTCAGCAGCATATCAAGGCTCCCCAATGTCGATAGAAGAGTTAAGTAGATAATAATCGACAATACCTTTAGTTAAAAGTTGTACACATTGAATTTTTACGCATTTCTCTATGGAAGAATGTTATTTGGTTTGGGAAGAAAGGGAAGCTATGTGCCAGATACATCAGCCCCTTCGAGATCCTAGATCGAGTTAGAGCTTTGGCCTATCATACAGAACTTCCACCTACCATGTCCAATATATAGGATGTATTTTATGTATCCCTCTTAAGGATGTACATACCATAATCTTCACATGTACTCTCTTTAGAAGTGGTACAGTTGGAGGATTATCTTTTTTATGAGTAGCATCCATGGAAGTTCTTGGATTATAGAGATAATTTACTATGTAACATGTAATGTCCTGACCCCAATTACCCAGAGTCGGTGCATTATTACATAACATTGGCAAGATGAAAAGGGATCAAATCCTGAAAGACCGATCTGTTTAGTTTTCTTGAAAGTACCAGATACATTCATAATTTTTACATTACATCATAAAATAAAAACATCAACAACATTTTTTCTCCATTTACCACACTTATATCATTATCCTATCCCTACAGGTCAACCATAAAATATTTCATCACATCCTGGGAAAAATAAAACATAGAAAGGGGTGAGCTCAGATACTCAATAAGGAAAAAAGTATAGAATAAATTTTCATAAATAAGAATAAACAATTAAGGAATTTATAATACTAAAACATAATCCCTTTAAACATATAATTCAGCATAATATGACCAATATAAATCAAATAATTTCATTTAATTATTCTCATGGATATTCTACTAGTTGAATAATCACATGGAATATCAATAAACAATTTCATAATGATGGAATGCGTAATGCCAGACTTCATAACCACATAGTGAAGGCCTTGTGCCCAGACTACAAATAATATTTTTTCAAGGCCTTATGCCATGAAACTTGTTAGTCTCATGATACCTACTAATGCATCAAGGAGCTATAGCGGGCTCCACCCGTCAAATACTAAGTCCAATTCATTCCTCATATGAAAAGGTTCAAGCATAACATAAATATCCATATTAAAACTAGAATATGAAATGTCAATAATTTATTCATAAACCATGAATGGTGTAAAAATAATAGATCCACGGTCAAACATATCACAAAACCTTCAATACAATATGGATGTTTTGTATCATAATAAATAAACTTCAAACAAGTTTAAAATCCACCAAAGGCTATTGACAAAGATGAAATGAAAACTATTAGAAAGAAATACCTATTTTTATTTTGAAACCATTTAAAAGTAGCATAATTATAAAATAAAATATTTATTTTGAAAATATTATTATAAGATTATATGGGAAGACTCAACGATGTTATAATGGTAGAAAATAGCTGCACCTACCGTATAAGTTAAAAAAAGAAATTATTTCCTTATTTTTTTTCAAAAAGTTCATAAAGTACCTTGTTTGGAAAATGAAGGAAATATTCATTTAAAAACATATATGGTCAAATAAGGGTATAAATGACTTTAACCCATATTATAGTAAATTGTAAAAAACTTTTGAATTACATTTTTAAGAAAACACAGGTGTGGATGATAAAGAGGTCCCAATAGATACTTACGTATTAACAACCTCATATATGTAAAGAGATTGTAGAATTAACCCTTACATTGTAATTTTCTTTAGTCGATGGTATGTTAACCTGCTATATAATAGTTAATTTTTTTATTAAATTATAAAATAATTATATTCATAAATATGATATATTATAAGATCTTATAATATTGCTTTGTTAACAATATTTTAGTAGTATCATCGTTTCAGGTGTTAACTAATTAGTTTTCCATTATATTATTGGTTACGTAAGCCATGTTTTTTATCGATAGGATGTATTTTATTCATGTAAAGAATGATATTATGTTCAAAAATATTATTTTTAATCATAAAATAAAAATTATTAATGAATGATTACGATGGGAAACTAATCTCATCGCGTTCGTGGAACCGGTAATCCGTACGTACGCACAAGCGAAAATATCATTATATTGATGGTGAAGTAATATATAATTGGATGTTATATCATATGTAAAGAATCAATAACATGTAATATTTTTTATTTAAATCAGTTATACTCATTATTACACCCATCCAAATAATGAAGTGTTTGAATAACAAACTACACCATGATGTGGAGACGGTAAGCCACAAGTACACATGTATGGTGACTTTGTTATTTATAGGATGGATAGAATAATGAATATGGTTGTAATATATTTATAATAACATCAAAACATATAGAAGGAACTGGATTTATTATTTTGGTATGGAAACAACAAAGAAAGTGGAAGTGGAAGTAGAAAAGAACTGGAAAGAGGGTGGTGAAATTCTTACCTTTTCTTCGGGTGTTTCCTATTGAGTTGATCAAAGGGATCCATTGGTTGACTTTATGATAAGTTAGGACTCTAGGTATAAGGTAGGATATTTGAGAGGATATTTTGGATGGGTTTTTCCAATTCAAATGGATTTGGAGGTGAGAATTTAATAGAAGGATAAGTGCCCTTTTATAAGAGAGGGGAGGGTAACTTTAGGAAATGCTTGAAATGTTATTTAATAATAAAAACATTTTCGGTTTCTAATGGCTCAAAAATAACTTATTTAGACGATAATGTGATGATAGGTCAAAAAACGCTCAAAAAATAGGTTTTATATATGTTTAGGTCACAATATTAACCGTATCTTTTAGATTTAACTCTTAGTTAAATAGATTGACATTTACCATGTCTCTTTGTATTTTTATACTATATGGTTAATAAAAATACTATTACAAGACAAGAGAACCCCAAGTGGTTCATTATTAATATATATAACCTTATATAATTCCTTTGGCTGAACATTATATTTTTAAGAATATTAGATCAATTAATAATATATTATTTGTTTTTAAAACTCAATTATGTATATTTCGACACTATTTAGTATTTGGTTTTCTTGAAAATCATAAAAGAATGATTAATACAAACAAAAATTATTTAATCAACCCTAAAATGTCATATTATACTAAAAAATTAGTTTAATTCATCATAAGTCTCAATTAAAATTTATTGGGATTTTTATAATATCAATTATTTTAATATTTCATTAATAAAGTAATTTCTGCATCATCATTGTGTCCTAGATAAATTAAATTATATAATTTCTTAAAATTATAAATAAAATAATATTATGTAGAAAATCATTTTAGATTTATAATTATTCTTTATAGTCGAATTTATATTGTGTGTAACCCTATATAAAAAATGTTTTAGTTATTTAACTTTGAATTTAACACTTTTAACTCTTCTTAAAATAAAATATTAATAAATGTCCTAATCTTATATAAGTGGACCAAAAGGATAATATTTTAGTCCTAAGTTTTTTTTGGCCGAATTACACTTATCCAATAGAATTAGGACATGTGTTAGGGTAATTATATTATCATTTTTACCCTTAATTACCCTATTTACTTTTAACCGTGGTAAATAAAAGTCAAAAGTTATTGTTCACCAAAAATTATTTTCATCTTTTTGAACCTCATTTCTCTTAATCATGTCAATCGTGTCTCTCAAATTTATTTAATTCAACTCATAGAAGCGGTAAAATTATGTTTTATGAAAATTTTTAAATGCGCTTAGAATGTGGGGAAAAGACCATAAAAAGTTCAAGAAAATTTTATATATCCAAACTTATTATAAAATGACTATAATTAATTACATTGAAAATATATTGGTATTTTTTATCTTTTTTGACATAAAATAAAATAAAATAAAATAACTAATTATTAAAATAAAAAGTCGATTTTAAACAGTTATGTAGTGTTTTTCACTATTCATCAAAATTTAAAAGTTCTCAGACAAATACAAAAAATTCACCCTCAGCTAATTTTGATATTTCAAATTCAAAAATGAAGTCCATTTTTAAAATTAAAATTTATAAATTTTAAAAAGTGGGTATTACAATTCATAACGGTTAGTTTCATCGGTCGTAGTGTGTTAAAACTCCATGTTGCATACGACGCAAGCTACTGTGTTATTCAAAGATAAACATACCGTGGAAGCATGGGGTGTTACATAGGAGGAATACTCTCCAACTCAAGTTACTATTGAGTGACCATAAGTACGAAGAGGCAACATGGGAACTGGAGGAAGCAATGAAGGAAAAGTACCCGCACCTATTTTTAGCCTAGAATGTAAACTGAAATTTTAGGGGTAAAATTTCTTAAGGGGGGAAGAATGTAATGACCTAAAGTTTTCCATGGAATTACTTATTATATTCATGTCATATAATAACATAAAGTCACAGCACGATGAACTAATAAGTAATATGTGACCTTTAAACATAAGTTTGTCACTTTTGTGTTTTTAATTTCGAAAAAACGGTCGGCTACAATTGTGATCAGTAAGAGATTTTGATTCTGATAAGAGAAACATAATTTTGTAGGAATAGTAACCCACACTTATGAATAGTAATGAATATAAATGAATATAAAATCTGCCAAAAAAATATAAACATCACCCATGAATGTACAAATAAAATTTAGACATCTTAAAAGTGAAGAAACAATCATTGTATACGAAATCGTATTTTTTATGTCAAAATTATTTTATTTAAAATTTTATGATTAATTTAATAATTTAGAATGAAAATTTATTTTCATAAAATTTAATTACACATAGTTACTTTATTTTCTTATGGTTATAAGATAATTTTATGGGACGTTGATTAATTTTTAAAGGTGTTATAAAATGAGTTATAGTTTTAATGTGCATTTTGTTGAATAAATTATTATTATATTTTTTAATTAAATTAAAAATATTTATAAATTTATTTTCGAAAAATTATGTTCATTTTTGAATTCTAAATTTTGAAAAATGTGTAGGGTGAATTTTGGGGATTTTTCTAAAACACTTGAATTTTTCATGAATAGTAAAAATACATTTTTCAGTTTCTGGTATGTTTGATGACATCATAATGATGTAATAGTTAATTAAAATTCAGGTCGACTTGTGTACAATAAAAAAAGATATTAGGTGTCCCAAGTGGCTAATACCATGGAAAAAGACGCTGGGCAACCAAATGTTTTTCAAAAACCACAAATGAGGTGTCCATTGTAATCAATAAAAATTCTCTCTCTTTTACTATAAATACCCACTCTTACCATCATTTCATTTCATTCCATATCCATCATCCTCAATAATCTTGTGGTTTTACCTCCCTATTATCCATCCTAATGTGTCCTCAAGCCCCCAAGGACCGAACCTTAATGTTTTAGGAGTTAATTCACATGTTAAGGGAACCTTTCACCCTCCTCTTTTAGTAAGCACTTCTTTTAGGTTATCTCATTGAGTTTCTAATTTCATATGTTGGGGTTTGATTTATGTATCCCTCATACTGTACTTTTATTTTCCATTCGATTAGATACCCTATTCGCTCTCATAAATTAATTATATGAAATTTGAAGCCACGCCGTTAGACAGTCATATTTTAATAAGGGATCTCAAAACTTTTTTTCATTTTAAAGTTCTTGTCTTTTCTTTTTATTACCTCAACTCTCTTTACCAAAATTGTATGATAAATCTATTAACATATAGGTAATATAATTTTTTATGCTGATGGGGTATTTTTTTATCATCTCTCATTTCCCCATTTTGATTTGAAAGAAATGAAAACATCTTTTGAGATGTATTTATGTAGCACATTCAAGGAAAATAGTTTATCAATTTATATTAAGATATTTAATTTGGGCCATGAAACCATTTGTGTTATCTTTGAAACTGATTATTATATATTTAATATAACATATTTAAGGTTATTTAGTTCTTTTGTTCAAATGGTATTATTTTATATAGAAAAACATGTTCATTGTAATCAAACCCACTGATTAACCAAAACAGTTATCACTAAGGTTTTATTTAATATCTCATCATCACTCTAAGTAACCAGATAAAAATAAAACAACCATGTAGCCTTATGGATATTATATAATAGAATATGAATCCAATTTTATACAACCATCCCTATTTTACATGATTCTCCAAACATGAATACAAGTGAACCGACCATTACAACCATGGAAACAGTCTCAAACAGTGAAATTGAACCTACTAACAAAACAAAAACGTTATGAATAAACTCAAAAAGGTTTTAAGAAATCATTTTCATATAGAATAGGTTCTGTAATTATTAATTAATGAACCCAATTTGATTACTTAGGTCACTAATATCAAGTGGAGAACACCATCATACATAAGGTAAGGGATTCTACCTGAACTGCCTTTACTCCTTCGGGTTGCTCCAAAGTTCTTTTTACCCAAATGAATCTATCATTTATTTTTAATTACAACATATAAATACTATTTATATTGTAAAAACTCATGTTAAAATATCCATAACTCATTATCTTTCAGGGATATACATTTTTTAAGTGATTCCCTCCTTAATTTTTCCCTATAAGCAAACATATTCTAAGGGAACATCTTGAATTCTTACCCACTTTCAAGTGCACTATATCCTCTTCTTTATAACACTATTTTCTTTGTAAAATCAATATTTTTATTATGAAAAGGTTATTTTTTCAATTCTGGTTTTATATAAATAATTTCCCTCTTCTTTATTTTAAAAAATATATAGTATTTTCCTTAAAACCCTTCTAAAATGTTTTAATGCTAATATATTTCCTATATGTTGTCACTTCTATTTGACATCAATTTCCATGAAATATTCCTGTTTTACCTTGTTAGCATCAACACATTTTATAATTTCTTTCTTTCATGTACACTCTCATGATATTCCCATTGGTTATGCTTTATGTCATGATTGTGGTACCCAATTCCTTCCTAGGGTAACCCTTATGTTTATGTATGATTGATTATGTATGATTCTTTATATGGAAAAAATATTTATGAAATTTATGATGGGTGCACACAGATAGTGCTACAATTCATTGTTTAAAGTTATTTCTCATGAGATACTATGTACAATGGTCTTGGCACTAAGGCTTGGCTTGTGCTACTATGGGACACAAGATTAGCGGTTATCATTGGCCCGTAATACTATGGGAAAGAAGATTTGTAATTTTCCTTGACTCATCCTAGAGTCATGTTTTATGTTTTTTCCACATTTCTATGATTAAATGTTTATACGACTCCATGTTTATATGTTATTATCCCTTATGTTTCTTTCCTTTTATTTCTTTATGTAATGCTCATAACCCATGTGCTATGGATTTATTCTTATTATTATTACCTTACTAGGCTTTTAGCTCATCATTTTTTCCATGTTATCTGCATGTCATTCTATGAAGATGTATGAGAACAATGGGAATTAGGGGCTCTTTATGAAGGCTAAATAATGAAATATTTTAATTAGTTCAACGTTTTCAGATTTATTTTCCCATTATTCCATGACACTAGACTTCAATATCATTGGATTGTACTTTGATGTATAATTACGCTTGAAATCATGTTATGTAATATGTATAAGGCTAGGGTAATTATGTGATATATCATGAATGATATTGATCCTTGGAATGTAGGTTGTTTCACCTAAGTATTTCATGGAGAAACACTTGTTTAACTAGTCCTTAACTGATAGTAAAACTGGTACATAGTTTCCTAAAAGTAATATGTCGTCAGTATAAACTAATAGGATAATGAATGTGATCCCATTAAACCACTTATAAACACGTGGATCTCATTAGTTCTTAAAAAACCAAATTTATTTATGCCTTCATCAAATCAAATGTTCTATGAACCAGATTCTTTCTTTAATCCATAAATGGATTTCTACAACTTCCAAACCTATTTGGCTACACCTAGTGTCAAAAACCCTCATGGTTGTTTCATATAGACATCTTCTTGATAGTTACCATTAAGGAATGTTGATTTGAAATCCACCTACCAAATCTCATATTTATGGTAAGATGATATGGAAAGTATGATTCTTGTGGATTTGAACATGGAAACTGGTGATAAGGTTTCACCATAGTCAATTACTTGATGCGGCCTGAATCCTTTAGAAAGTAGCCTGGCATTATAGGTGCAAACATGACCTTCCCTGTCCAAATTTCTCTTGAATACCCATTTTAATCCAACATGAATTACATCAACTGGATCATCAATGAGAACCCAGACATGGTTCTAAAACCTGGAATCCATCTCAGATTTCATAGCTTATAGCCACCTTGTAGCTTCTAAGATCTCTAATTCTTCTTTCTAGGATAGAGGTTCATCATTTTTCTAAAATAACTATTCAACATCCTTAGTGACTAGGAAACTAAATCTCTATGGTTCCCTTACCTCTCTTGACCTCCTATATAGTACTTGTATTTCTAGAACCTCTTCCATGGGGACATGTGGAACTTGTTCCTATACTAAATCATGTGTATCTTGACCATTAACTTCATCAAATTTAATCATTTCCCCACTATCCATTTTATGGATGTGCTCCCTCTTAAGGAAGATGGCTTGTCTGGCGATAACTACTTTCTTATTGGAAGGGTTATATATTTAATATCCTTTAGTTTCCTTGGGATATCCTATAAAAATACACTTCATGACCTAGGGTGCTAGTTTGTTGCCTGAGAAGGCCTTAACAAATGTCTCCCATCCCCATACACATGTATGTGACAAAATTGGTTTCTTTTCATTCCATATCTTGGAGGGAATTCCATTTGATGCCTTAGATGGTACTCTGTTTAATGTGTATGTTGATGTTTGTAATGCATATCCCCAAAATGAAAAGGGAAGATCAGTATGGCTCATCATTGACCTCACCATGTCCAACAAGGTAAATTTTCTCCATTAACTAACACCATTCCACTGTGGTGTATAAGGAGGAGTTAATTGGGATAGAATCCTAAACTCCCGTAAAAGGTCGATGAAATTTTGGTTCAGATATTATCCACCTCAATCCGATCAATGTTTCTTTATCTTCTTAACAATATTATTCTCTACTTCATTCATGAATTACTTAATATTATCTAAGGACACTAACTTATACCTCATTATGTATATATATATCCATATATACTCAAATCATCAGTAAAAGTAATGAAGTAAGAATATCCACTAATAGATTCTACTTGAAATGGTTCAACACATCCGTGTGCCCCAATCCTTGAAGCTATATGGCCCTTTCACCCTATCCACCAAAATTAGGCTTGGTCATTTTACCTTATAAACAATTGTGACATCTTTCAAGTGGGTTTATCTTAGTAGAGTCAAAATAACCAACTTGGCTGAGCTTGGTCAAACACTTATCATTTACATGACCGGGACGGTGATTCCATAGCCGGGTGATTTATGAGTCATGTGAGTTTGTTTTTTTATTGATTTACAATACTTGGTTTTCGTAATTTAATATTAGAAAAATATTATTTAAATGTGAAATTCCATAATAGAAGTTGTTCTTATAAAAGAAACAAACCTTATTTAAAAACATGAAAATAAATCCATCCATATCAAAACACGATACATAAATTATGTTCTTGGTAACACTAGGCACATAATAACAGTTACATAAAAACAAAATCCTCTAAGTTGGCAATGAGAGATAGTAATTGCCATTAGCTAATGCAACCATCCTCATGCCATTAGAAGCTCAAAGATCCATCTCTCCTCTAGAAATATTTTTTAATATACATGGTTATTTCATTTGAATATAGATGTGATATCCACAACCATTATCTAATACCCAATTTGTAGAAATGGATAGATTACAATCGGTAATGAATGAAACATTAGGGTCCCCACTCTTCTGAGTGCAGTTCCACTTCTAGTGGCCTATTTTTCAACATGAATAACATTCCACCTCCCATTCCTTTCCCTTCCTTTGGATATTCCCCTTCTCACAGGGACAATGCTCAGGGGATTCATACCATTTATGAATCCTTATACCCTTTGGAGTATCCTTCCTTTTCTTATTCACCATAATGATTGTGGGTTTTTTACATCCCATGTCTATATCTACCTATAAAATTAATGTCTGTAGTTTTGATAGAATATTCTCATTGTTTCTAATTTTGTAGTAGACAATAAATCTAGGCAAGGTCTTGGGAATTGATGATAGGATGAGATCTGTCTACAACTCATCTGGGAATATAATCTCTAAGATGTCTATGCGTTCAATATAGCCAATAATATTGACCACATGAGGCCTAGCTAGCGAATACTATCCAAGCCTAGTTGTAAATAAAGTGTTTGAGATCTCATATCTCTCATGTCTCACCTTCTCTTGATAGATATCCTTACGGTGAGACATTATGCTATACACATCCATGTTTTCATTGTGGTTCAAGAGATCATTAAAGAAGGATGATATCACAAAACATTGGACATATGTGCCATCGTCCATATTTTTCATATAGAGAGATAGTTCCTCATCATTAGCCTATTTTCTAGGTGCAACTAGATTAGGCTCCTCTAACACATATAATTTCCTCTCATGGAGAAGGATGATGAGTAAACGCCTATGCTATTCATGGAAATTGGTGCTGGTGATCCGGGTTTCCTTCTCAAGTATGGTTAACAATGATCTGTTTGAAGTCATTTTATTATATTTATACTAATTAAATGAGAAATGATTTTAGTACATTATCTTGATAAAACTGAGACAAATAATTAATACTTATTATTCTACCACTATTTTATCGAAATACAATATCCCTCACCATTGACATCAGAATATTATACTGCCTAGATATTCTAGTAGAAAAGATCTATATATCCCTTCACATTATCCCAAATAGGGTTGGTCAAGAAACATGAAGGGTTTGGTTTACCAAATATCAATTGTATTAACTTGTAGTTCCTTGATCCATAGTGTTGAATCCCCAATCCTGAAACCCTTTTATTTTGGATTTCCTCAACCTTTTCCTCTTAGTCACACCAAGTACTCATGTGGAAGTAAACCCTTGATGTGAACCATTTCAAGTCAACCCAAAAATATTGAATTCAAATTCCCCGATAATTGAAATCTCCCCAACTAGTGTTAGTCAAGTACTTGGAACTATGGTTCGATTCTAACCAATATTATGGAAGACTATCCCAACTTAATATTTCTTTGAGGTATTTTATCCTTATAAGTGAATTTCTATTTATTATATTTCTTACATGATTTTTAATATTAAGTAGGGTATACTTAAGTTATTAACCATGTATAATATACTATTTTACAATAAGATGGTCTTATTTTAGTTCGATCTGGAATGCTTGTTTAATTCATTAATTGTGTGATAGTGATAACCCACCCTCAATAAATAAACCATAGAACTGACATTAGTAAAATAAATGGTACGATCATGATCTTTTTCTATTAGTTAGTTTATCTATAAGGTGATAAAATAACCCATGAAATTGGGGAGAAACACCTAGAACCTTTCGGGTTCATTTTTACAGCTTTCCACCTATCCACCATTGTATATCATTGGATTGGTTTCACCTTGGAGCCTAACTTGAGCCACCTCTGATAACTTGGGAGCTCCATCCATTACATATAATTTTATCTCACATGCAGGTGAGGGGTAAAATTGGTTTTACATAAAAGAAACACTGTGCCCACAGACCCTACATATTAATGAGGAGAAGCCTCGCAGGCCAAAAAATTTAATTTAAATTAACTAATTAAAAGAAACAGTCCACATAAAAAGGTCCTAGTCTAGCTCATAATCATTCATGCATGCAATGATATTAATGAATAAATAAAACAATCATTAAATTATTTAATCATTCTTATTTAAGATAAATAATGCTCAAATTAGTTAATTGTCTTTAATTAATCAATCTTTTAATCTTTTACCCTTTTATGAATTTCCTTGAGATTCTCATCCATCACAATTTTTAAAAAATAAACTCATTTATAATTATCTTTGTACGTAACATGTACCTTGGAGGAACCCTGATGAATTCTCATTCATAACTACCCAATGAGTAGAAATTATCATTATTAATATTTAAAATTAATCACATATATATAAAACACCTACCACGTAGTGTGCCTCAGATTTACACCCGCACCATTATACACGTCTCAATAGTTTGTATAATATAATAATAAATTTTAATAAATCTGTGTAACTTGGATGATTACATGACATGTGGTTCTAACTACATGGAGTTTACTATCATTCACCATCTATATTAAGTACACACCCAGGGACATGGTGTGTAGATGTACTTCAGAAATCTTTAGAGTACACGGTGTGCCCAGTGAGCCACACGCTATGTAGTTCTGTGTTACACTGTCTCTAGCTGATCAATATGTGTACGGGGTACATGGTCCAACCCTAACCCAAAGTGACTACACATCGTTTCTAGTGACCCACATGGCGTGTAATCTGGAAACCGCATGACGCCTATTCCTGGTCAACATAAAGAGACATTTAAGACACAGATAGTCTCCAACACACGACTTAGTTTGGCAGACTAGTCCGGATGCATGGAAACTAGACTACATGGCTTGTACTTCTGAATACAGACCCTGTGTTATAGTGTTATATGACCATGAAGCTTTGGAACCTCTGAATTAGATCCTCTATTTTATTTAAATCAAAATAAAAAAAATGATATTTTGTGTAAGTTGAACGAGAAATGAAAGAGGAGGAATAGATCTTGAGAATTAGATATACATAATGATTAAATTGAATTAAAATAACTAAATTATTAAATGCTTAAATCATCAATGAAAAACTAAATAATTATAATCCACAACATGATCATTTGAGACCACTTTTTTGTTATGGGAATATCGTAAGAGTGTTGGTGGGTGTAACCAACTGTAATTTTTCTATTAAGAACGATCAATCTGAGATCCATCATGATAATAAAATTTTGGATATTGGTAATAGAAAAAATAATTAAAGAATGAAACAGAGTCCTGGAACCATAGCTAGGATCATCATAAGTTGTTTATAACTAATTTAATCAAAAGACAAGAATTACCTTGTTGAAATTCCCTCTTCATTGATGTTTCTGGTCACTATTTAATGTTATCCATTGTTGCGTCACAGAAGCCAAGTGTAGGCTCCATGAGGTGGGGATCCACATGTACTCCACATATCTTAGGACGTCACTAAAGGGATATTAGAGTGCTATCATGGAGAGCCTTTTACTGCAATGTCCTCTTTAGATTTCCTTGAGAGCCACTTTCAATACCCTCTCCTTAACCTGGTGGAGTAGGATCTCTCTTATAATGTGAGAGCGTTCTTGGTGGGAAAATGTTTCTTTATTGGATTGAGAGTTTTTCCATAACCATTATGCACAACCACATAAAAATGGAAAGGCTAATAAGAATAAAATAATAGGGATTTTAATTATATAGAATAATAAAATGAATTAATTACCTGAAAGGATTTATTCATTTCATTTAATTCTTAGTAAGACCCCATGAATAATAATAACAGTTGACTATTATTATTACTTGACATGCACCCATAAAATTACACCTTATATTCATTAATTAAATAAATTTTATTATTTCTCACAAATCCCTAGAAAAACTACACAACATGTATATTAATATACATGGCGTTTACTTTTGTTTTTCCATTTTCTTTATTTCCCCCACCACATTTATTATACCTTGAATAATGGATATTTATTTCATAAATAAAAATCATTTCATTACTTGCTAGTAAATATATTATTTTACCCACAATATATTTTATTAAATAACTAGTATCGAAATAAATGTAGTCAGGAATCCTTGAATAATTTTTAAACCACAAGCGGGAATAATATTTTTTGAACTTGTTAAATGAATATTTAACTGAGATACTTGGACACACTTAGTATGTGACACTAGAGGACTCTTTCTCAGTTAAATTAGGAGTAGTCTTCATAAAGATGAAGGTTAGCATCTACAAACACGCCAAGGCACCCATAGAGAAAGAAGTTAAAGCCGTAATGACGTATAACCTACTATGAATGCTTACCGTGCAATGTAATCCCTTTGTATCAATGTATTAAATCAAGATGGTTCCATGCTGGTGCCATCAACCCATGTGATCGATTATTTTTTCTTTGAATTTTTGAAATTGAACTATCTCATTCAATACTATGGACAATGATTTATTTAGGCTATATCAATCCCCTTAAAGGGCTTGAGATATCAACTTCCATTACGGAATAGAAGGGTCAAATACTTTCTTGTATTTTCTATTAATGCAGTATTACTTGTGATGCTCCAAAAATAACCTTCCTCACTGAAAATAGTGTGGATTCAATATTTTCATCAATGCATCTAAGTGCACGAGTTTTAATACCCATTAATAATAATGTAAAAGTCTAGTGATCAATACCCACGTACACAGATAAAAAAATCTGATGACACCATGAAATGTGGATTTCCTATTGTGGGGGGGAGGTCTCATTTTCATAATACCCACCAAGATATTCCCAAGGGTGCACACCATGATAGGTGCCTCAATGTTTTATGATTCCTCACCCGCAATGTCATGTATTAGTTGTGTCCCTCAAACAACTTCATCTGGATACATAACATATATTCAAGAATAGTTTTATAGAACTTCTCGTTTCTCTTCATAGGAGGTATCCTCTATGACCCTTTCGTGAAACATCAATTCTTAGGAAATTATCACATGAATTGTAACACAGAAGAACAATCAAAATTTGATAAGGTACTTATTAATGAATAATGTAAATAGTAGTTGGTTCTAGGCCACCTACTCCAACAAAGACACCTAACTCTCTTCCTCTCTTCCTTCCTATCTACCTCTCCCTTATTTCTCAGTTGAGATGTATTGGAGAATCCCCATGGGCATGCATCACACACATTGATAAGATATAAAGAAAAGAAAAATAAAAGAATGTAAATAAAAAAAGAAAAAGAAAAAGGGACCCCGACAGGCCCCAGTGCCCAACTCAAGTTTATGACTCAACTAGGAAAAGTCCTCATTCTAGACTTAATGAAGGAGGAACAATTTCATTCTAACTCTCTTTTTAAAATATATGACTAAATGATCATGTGAAAATAAATTAATATTTAGTTTATTAATTATTAATTATTCCACTGAAATTCGAAGAACTCATATTTCAGCCAAACTACTATCCAACTGTAAAAACTCTATTCTGGGAGTAATGGAGTGGTAAAAAAATTATATGAGATCATATTCTCTATTAAAAAGACCATTTACCACTTATAATCATCTGAAATCAAAAATTCAAATTTATGATAAAAATTCAGTTTGAAAAAACTTGGTTCCTTACAATATCCCCATTATAAACCTTATCATCCCTGAGAAGACATATTGTAATACTAGAATCAATGATCTCAATCCAATCAGATGTAAAACCATCCATCTAGACTATCCAATGACTATATTGATAGCATTGAAAACAGTCTTATATATGAAATATATTTAACAAAAATCGATCTGGTACTCCTCAATAATGGAATACCCTTATCATAATCTCAAAAATTACTCTGATCTAAAAAAATCACAGAAAATGAAGAATTTAAATGGAAAACAATATTCGCGGCCCTCAAACATCTAATGGTGCAGTCCCAACATAAGGATTACATTACACCACTCCACAAATGTAACCTCAAGAGGTTTCATCATCCATGAAGGAACATCTAAAATAAAAAGAAGATTGGTGTAGGGATGTTGATTTCTCAGAGTACTGAAGACGAAGTCAATATAAAGAATCATTTTATAAAAATAGGATTACACTAATATTACATTGAAAGGTTTGTACTTCTCCCTCTGATCCACGCTCACAACAAAATAGGTGAACCTGCCTTTATCCAACACCTGGCATCACATATCCCGACAATGCATGTCTAGGTTTAACATGGGTCAATAGTTTTATGAAGCCCCATCATTCTTTATTTGACCTCAACCATGGAGGGATATTCATCTAATTTACTAAAAATTCTTGAAAACGAATACCACAAATTTTCATGAAAACATCGGTCCTCACATCTCACCTGGAAACTCAATGTTTAAGAACTTAAATGAACTATGCACAACCAGTGTATATCTTTATCATCTGACTTGTACTACAACAAGTCTGATATTAAAAGTCTTAGATGACCATGATACATGAAACATCGGTCTCATTAATCCATAATCTCATTTGGAAGCCATCTTTAAAATCCGACACCTCACATGTTCCATGATTTTATTCCCTGATCTCCTATCACTCAGTGTGGTTATTTTCATGAGAGTCTAATTACACTCTCACTATATTAACAATAGTAGAAACACTATTTGATCAGGATAGAGACTCTAATATTCATTCCTGTTAAATCTAATTTTATTACTAAAGCTCCCAAGGTACTTGCCAAATGATGAAGGCATCAACATGCCTATAACCCAAAACTGAAGCACCTACCATGCATCAATCTCAAACAAGTGTTTAACCTATCTCACTGCCTAAAATTTTTAAATAAATTTTCAACCTCTCACATAGGATTGCATTGATGAAAAGGAACATTGAACTATATGGTTTTGAGTCAAACTTTGGGCCTCTAGGTCTCCAACCTTTCCCAATAGATCATGTTTCCCTAAAGAAGGTGAATATCACAATGACCTACAAGGGAAAATTTTGAATACATGTCCTACAAGGGGTTGATCCTCACTAAGAATCCTCAAAAAAAAAACTATACCCTAGAGGTTAGGATAACAATTCAAAAGAGAAACTAAGCTGACACTCACCACGTATCTATATACGGTAATTACCCCTAGAGGTCCAGTTCACATGAAAATTACTTGTATCTATCTGAATCATGCTCAGAGATCCTACTAGATAACCATGACCAGAGGAACAAAACCCAACATGGATTAAAATAGAAAGGAATCATGTTCCATATCGACCTTCTGGGGTCACAACACCTCTCATGCATGAGGATTGAGTCATCAGCATCAACACCAACACCTCAACATAGATCCACATAAATTTCCAGCATAAATAAATAAATATATATATATATGCATGAATAATTGAATAGGACTCATTCATTAGTAAAAATAACACTATAAGGCATATATAATGTGATTCTTACATTCCAAATATGATGCAAGGGATGCCTCTTTCCTTTGATGGATAACAGTCAAATTTCATATCTGACCTCTTTTTAATGGAAAAGATCCTTAAATCCATAGTAAAATATAACATACACACAATATGTGTGTCTCTCAAGGAAAAAATTACATACAACTATATCCTTGCAAATAAGAACATCAATCACATAACACTGGAAACCAAGTCATCCTACCAGAATAAGTGTTCTCTATACAACCGTCTGATATCCATCATAGGTTATCACACAATCATAATACAAAAGTATACCATATCCCATATAGTTAGGACGAAGAAAATAATATCTTTGATACCAATTTGTAAAGAAAGTGACCATATTTCACTAAAACGGTGCCTCGATCCGGTGGGTTATGAGGCCTTAAGAACACCTCCCCATACACAAGAGGCTACCGACTAGAAGTAAGGATCTAAAGGTGGTGCAGTGGGGAGACTATACTGTCATATCGAAGTAAGAAAAAAAAACAGAAATAGATACTTATCATACACAAAATTAAAAAAAAATGAGTGTCTAAGTAGTAAATAAACTGAAATAGAACATGTTATAACAATAAATGAAAAATTAGAAAATCTTTAACATCTATGTCATACATACAACACTGGACACCCCTTGTGACAACCATAAGAATACATAAATACAAAAAAACTAAAATAAAATTACATGGATCTACTACTAACTCTGAGCCAAACCACATACCCAACCTCCAGACACTATGAACTGCACCATCCTAAATAAAAGAACCCACATGATCAGCTCCTCTAGAACATTCAACACTGGGCCTCATCCTTATCAAACATGTTATCTTCTCACAACATCAAAATCATATATAAGTTCTACATGTACATTGAGTTTCACATTAAGGGATGAGAAATAATATCAGTAGGCCACCCCAATGAGGAACCTATAAAATATTCTTCAATAATTGTACGCAAAAGAATCCTGCTCAGCCTTACTGAGATAATTATGAAATGTAAGTAAAACAGAAATGTGAAACCATAATCAAACCCTGTGTCCATAATCTTGGTAAACTAGGTATGTTCAACCATGGATGTACATATCTATATTAATATATAAATATAGTTTCATACCTATACGTATATACATAAATATGAATATTCATGAGTAAGTGAATGAAATAACATAAAACCAACATGTAGTTAATCCCTAGGTCTGTAATCTCAGCCCCTTAGATATCATATGTAAGTTCGATGAGTTGGATGTCGTACCACTCATGACAGGTATAATAAATAAATATCTCATTTTGTAATCCCAATCTACATGTACTTTCTTTGGCTAATGCTACAAAATATATCTTTTAATGCTACGCCACCACAGGAGGATACTCATCCTACACCTGAATTCACCTGTACTCTCCTCCAATAATTGTAAAGAAAGTTACTATATACTGATGGTCAATGATATAAAAGGTTACTAAAACCAACTACAGACTATTCTGAGTAATCATTCGTTATACACTAACGATTAGATCTATGGTATAAAAATTTAGGCATCCTCATCAGCCCATTCTATATAATAACATGTATGACATCCATCATGATCATTCTATATAATCAATTGTTATACCATAAAGTGCTAGATCCAAGGTATAAATACAAAGGCATACTCATCAAGTTTCATGATAATCTGGACATAAACATGGTAAAGTCTTTGGTGGGGTCCAAGGAGCATGTCAATATCTCTTTCCCAATACTATCCCAAGAAAGCCGGGTCCAAGGGATAGCAAGGCCCGAGTCATTCTACAAAATCAATCCCAAAGGTGAAAACTTACCCAAGGAATACACTACCATAATCAACTAGCCTATGAGTCTATCCAATGAATTCCTATAATATGGAATCTAAGTATCACTCATGGGAAACAAGTTATCAGGCCCATGAGTCCATACAAGGCACTCCTACAATAAGAATCCAAGTATCACTCAAGGCATACATATTCATTAGGATAAAAGGAGGTATAAATTTATAATGAATCCTATATACATCATGTAAGTATCAACATCCAGATTCCAGGAAAATCCTTTATAAATCCCAAATAATCAGGCTCAAATGTCTAATCCTTGGAAGCACCTCTGGGCAACCCTATCAAAAAATGCATCACATCAGGTTCATCAGCCACTAACCACTAAGAACCGTTGTCTATCATCACTATATCACCAATAACCAAGTGAAAATATCAAAAGAAGAGTGAGGGTGGAAAAATTCCCAAACCCAACACTACTACCACAACCCTAAGGGCTTACAAGTATGGAATGGGTTTTAAGGCGACTCTCACTACCATCTCTACCCAAATATTATGTACTGACTCATAGTCGGTCAAACAACTGACACTCACTGGGTCCCTGAAGTCATAAAAATTATGAGGTGACGTACTTTGAAAAATTGAATGGTAATATAGAAGTGTAATCCTACTTGGGATCCTTGAAACATCACACAAGTGAAGAAATCGTGTAGGGAACCCTATATAACTGTATAAGAAAGAAGAGGAATCCTTCACGGGATCCTTGGAATTTTATATTGGTAAATGGATACTAAATGGGTATACCTATGTTAGAAATTAATTAAAGTAATCCCTCAGGGGATACATGGGTAATAATAAGAAGATAGAGGAATCCTACAGGGTATCCTCTAGGTTAAAACATAATCGTAGGAATCATATAGGTGATCCTAAAAAATAAATGGTCTCACAACCTTATAGGCGAGGAGGGAAAATCTCACAAGAGATACATCCTCAAAAGAAAAATATAAAGTAAAAAATCTAAGAGTGATATATCATAATAAATCATATATTATGATCTAAACCTATTTGGTTACAAACACACAACAAATCATTCTCTCCCCAAGTCTCTCTCAGGAGATGACATAATTAAATTACTAGAGGAAGAACCTACTCGATCAGTAAACACTCAAAACACCTCACAAGATTCCTCAAAACACCTGACAGGTATTACCATTATGATCTACATGAAAATATACTGATAATATACTACTCATGGTTCTAATTATGAATCCTGGATGAAAAGATATGAAAAATACAAAAAAAATTTCAAGGGGGAATTATACTATGTGTCTCCCTGAGTACATGACTTGTACTCCCAAATACCCACCTGGTCATGTACTCTTTCAAAACACACTATGAAAACACTCAATTAAATTATATTTTAGGAGGTTTTATGGTGTGTACCATATAAGGGGTACCTACCCATGTCCCAAAAATGGAATGTCCATGTACTTGGCATGGCCACTCCATTCTAAATGGTGTCCAACCCACATGGGGTCAGGTCGTGTACTCAACCTGGCCATATACCCAAACACAGGTAGTCTCGTAGGGTACTGAGCTACACAACTAAGACCCAATACATGATTTGTGCAGCCTATTACATGGCGTGTACTTTGAAAAATTCATCTTCCCAATGAAGAAATAACACATGACGTGTCTCTCTGAATAACATGTCGTTTAGATAGGTTTTCCTGAATAGAAAACCCTTAGACCACCCAAAACCCCTGTTTTTACCATCAAATCAACATACCAAGACAAAATGGGCCATAAGAAATCCTAATAGGGGCTCAAAACTTGAAATCAAAAAATCTATTGTGGATTAGTGGTAAAACATAAAAATGGACTACCTTTGGGAAGAAATCTCTAATGCCTCGCCTATTTCCATTGTCCATGATTGTTTCATGTCATTCTGGAACATCTCATGCTTTCGAATAGCACCTCCCTCTCTTCTACTCTCCCTTCCCATCTCCCTCTATCTTTTCTATTGGTCAATAATCATTGGAGGACCCCATAGGTGAGCATAGGAATCTAGAAGAATAAATAATGAAATGAAAAGGAAGAGAATGAAAAGAATAAAAATAAATATAAAATAAAAACGAAAAGGCGGCCTAAGCCAACCTTGATGCCCGACTCGAGTTTATACATCATGTAGTAAAAAATCACCATTTCAGATTCAAATTTGGAGAGGTAATCTCAATCCAATGATCGATTCAAAATATATGATTGAATGAAACTGTGTGAATAAATTAATATTTAATTTATTAAATATTAATAATTATTCAAAAAATTAGAATGGATTAGATGTCACCCAAACTCTTGTCCTAGGGTAAAAACATGATTTTAAGACCAATTGAATGGATAAGGAATTTTTTCCAAGATCTTATGTTATGTTAAAAAACTATTTTACCCCTTAAAAGATTCTAAAAGTAAAATAAAATTTTTTGCTCAAAACATTTGTCCAGAAAAACATGATTCCTCACAATAACCATTAGAGTATGCAGAAAAATAACCCTCTAAAAAAATAACATGACATGTGCCATCATAAATACAGACATACATGCTCTATTTCACACTGAGATGGTGAAAAATATAGAAGAAAATAAATTAAAATAAAATGAAACTAAAAATAAGGTTGGATTTTCCACTTGTAACAACCCAAGCTTTCTTGGTACATTTCACTTTGAATAATGCAGTAGCTTGCATTGTATGCAACTTAAAGATTTAAGACACCACGACCCATGAAACTAGCCATTATGAATAGTAATAGCCACTTTTTTAATTTTTATAAATTTTAATTTTCAAAATGGAATTCATTTTTGGATTTGGAATATCAAAATTAGTTTAGGGTTAATTTTTGGTATTTTTCTGAGAACATTCAATTTTTGATGAATAGTGAAGAACACTGAGTTATTATTTTTAACCGACTTTTTATTTAAATAATTATTTATTTTAATTTAATTTTTTTATGTCAAAATTGATTCATAATATTTATATATGTTCAATTTAATTAATTGTAGTAATTTTATAATATGTTTTGATACAGAAAAGTTTATTGAACTTTTTACCGTCTTTTACCCACCTTCTAAGAGCACTAACAAATTCTCATAAAACATAATTTTACCACTTCTGTGAGTCGAATTTCAAAAATCTCAGACACAAAATTGACATTAGTAAGTAAAATGTGGTTCAATAAGATGAAAATAATTTTTGGTGAATTTTAACTTTTGACTTTTATTTACCACGGTTAAAATTTAATAGGGAAATTAAGGGTAAAAATGATATTGTAATTACCCTAAAAATGTCAAAATTCTATTGGATAATTGTATTTCAACCAAAAATAACCTTAGGAATGAAATATAATCCTTTTGGTCCACTTGTATTAGATTAGGCAATCTATTATTATTTTATTTAAGGAAGAGTTAAAAGTGTTAAATTCAATCTCTAATAACAGAACTATTTTTGAAATAGGGTTACACAAAATAAAAATTCAACTATAAATATTCATTAGAATGCTAAAATTATTTCGTACATAATGGTGTGTTATTTGTAATTTTTATAAATTATACTGTTTAATTTATTTTTGACACAATGATGATGCATTAATTATCTTTTTAATGAAATATTAAAATAATTGATATTATAAATATTAAAATAAATGTAAATTGCGACTTCTGATGAATTAAACTAATTTTTTAGGCTAATATGATATGTTAAGGTTTATTAAATAATTTTTTTGATGTAGTCACACGGTTACGATTTTCACAAAAACCAAATACTTAATAGTGTCATAATTGACATAATTGAGTTTTTAAAATAAATATAGTATTATTAATTGATATAATATTCTTAAAAATCTAAGGTTTAAAAAAAAGACTTATATAATGTTATATATGTTAATAATGAACCACTTGGGGTTTTATTGTCTTGTTATAGTATGTTTATTAACCATATAATATAAAAATACAAAGAGACATTGTAAATGTTGTACTATTTAACTACGAGTTAAATCAAAATGAAAAGGTTAATATTGTAACTTAATCCTATATAAAACATACTGGTTGAGAGTTTTTAGACCCATAATGACCTTATACTTTAAATAAATCATTTTATAGCCATTATAAACCAAAAATTATTTTATTATAAAATAATATTTCTAGATTTTCATAAACTAAACCTCACATCTCTTATAAAAGGGTACTTCCCATTCTCTTAAATTTACACCACCAAATCCATTTCTCTCAGCCAAAACCTACCCAAAAAACCTATCAACTGTCCTCCCTTCGATCTAGAGTCATTACTTTGATCAGAAATCAAACCTAACGAGCCTTTCGATCCACTCAAAAGGAAACACCCGAAGAAGAGGTAATAATTTCACCACGATCTTTCATGTTTTTTTTCTTCTTCCACTTTCTCTTTCTTTATTGTTTCCATACCAAAGTAATAAATCCAGTAATTTTTACATAATTTGATGTTATTATAAATATGGTACAACCATATTCATTATTCTATCCATCCTATAAATGACAAAGTCACCATACGTGCGTACGTACGACTTACTGTCTCCACATCGTGGTGTAGTTTGTTATTCAAACCCTTCATTATTTGGAGGGGTATAATAATGACTATAAATGAGGTAAATAATAAATATAAAATATTAATGATTATTTATATATGATAAAATAACCAATTACATAATATTTAACCATCAATATATTGATATTGTCACTCGTGCGAACGTACGAATTATTGTATTCACGAACACAATGAGATTTATTCCCCATCATAATCATTCAAGAATAATTTTCATTTTATGATTAAAAATAATGTGTATGAACATAATATAATTATATATCTGAATAAAATACATCTTATCCATAAAAAAAAGGCTTATGTAACCAAGTATATAAAGGAAAACAAATCAGTTAACAAACAAAATGATGATAATACTAAAATATTATTAACAAATCAATATTATAAGATCATATATGATATCATATTTATGTATATGATTATTTTATAATTTAATAACAATGTTTTAACTATTATAAATGAGTTTAACATACCATAGACTAAAGAAAAGTACAAGGTAAGGGTTAATTCTACTATATCTTTACTTATCCAATCTTGTTAATATTAAGTATCTACAAGGAACAACTTATCATCCACATCAAGGTTTTCTTAAAAATGTAATTCAAAACATTTTTACTATTTACTAGACTATGAGTGATTGTCATTTAAACTTTTATTTGAATATATATGTTTTGAAAGAAATATTTCTGTCTTTTTCCAAACAAGGTACTTTATGACCTTTTCGACATAATTAAAGAAAGAATGTCTTTTTTTAACTTATAAGGCGGGTGTGGCTATTTTCAGCTATTATAGCATCGTTTAAGATTCCCATACAATATTATAAGAATAATTTCAATATAAGTTTTTTATTTTATAATAATGGGAATTTTAAATGGTGTCAAAATAGAAAGAGGTATTTCTTTCAAATATGTTTCATTTCATCTATGTCAGTATCCTTTAATGGATTTTAAATTTATTTGAAGTTGATATACTATGATAAAAAACATTCATTTTGTATTTAAGGTTTTTTCATATGCTTGACGGTGGATGTTTTATTTTTACACCATTCACGGTTTATGGTTAAGGTATTGACATTTCGTATGCTAGTTTTAATATGAATGTTTATGTTATGTTAAAACCTTTTCATATGAGGAATGCATTGGACTTAGTAAGTGATAGGTGGAGCCCTCTACAGCTCCTCGATGCATTAGTTAGTCACATGAGAAAAACTAGTGTCTTGACACAAGGCCTAGACAAATTCTTATCTGTAGTCTTGGAACAAGGAATTGACTATGTGGTTATCAAGTCTGGCATTATGCATTCCATCATTATGAAATTGGCTATTGATATTGTATGTGATTATTCAATAAGTAGAATATCAATGTGAATAAGTAAGTGGAATTATTTGATTTATATTGGCCATATTATGTAGAAGTTTATGTTTAAAAGGATTATTTTTTAGTCTCATACACTACCTTAATTGTTTTTGCGAATTTATGAAATTCTCTGCTACATTGTTATCCTTACTAAGAATCTGAGTTCACCCCTTTCTGTGTTTTATTTTTTCCAGGATATAAAGAAATATTTTATGGTTAACATGCAGGGATAGGATAAGGAAATATGTGTGGTCAGTGGGGAAAAAATGTTTTTGATGTTTTTATTTCATTATGTAATGTAAAACTTATGAATGTATCTACTACTTCCAAGGCTACTAAATTGATCGGTCTTTCAGGATTTTATCCCTTTTGAATAGGACATTGTTTTGTAATAATGCACCGACTATGGGTAACTGGGGTCAGGGAGTTACACCACTACATTCCCCAAGGATGAAATTATCATAAAATCCAAATCCCATATGAACTACTCTAGCTCGATCAAGTAATACATGAACTCATCCAAACCTAAACCTATAAAAAGAGAGTGATACTTAGGCACCCAAGTGTAGTGGAGTCCCAATTAGGATGTGAGTACATAACCCAATAGAGCACCAAAAATGTGGTCCCATGTTACATTAAAAATTTGATGATGTATTCATGATACATGCTAGGAATTAATAAATAACTTCCAAATAATAAATAAAATAAACAACACAATAAAATTTCCTCTATATAATGTTGGAATATCTCTAAGAACACCGTGTGGACCACATTTACTCATGTACCATATAGTTTAGATCCTTAATTACATGACCTCGATAAACCATATCATCATTTACCAGTTTCGAGATACCTGTACACATTTTTAGATGACTAATACTCCAACTAATAGACATAAGTCTCCCATATATATATATCATGTGTCACAGACCTCCCCTGTGAGAGTTTTCTCTTCCTATGTATAGACCATAAGTATAAAAAATCATTTGAATTATCATATAAAGCTCCATCCCAGTATGATCAATATATGTGGAAGCCACACCAATAGTGTCACATACCTCGCATATAAATGTTTTCTTAGGAAGTAGTAACACAGACCTACCATGTGATAGTTTTCTTAGCTAGGTACATATCTCAAAAATATCATAGAAAAATCATATATATGTGTCCTCATCCAGGTATCACACAACAAACATTGGCCATATGAATTTTTTCATACATAATCAAATGAAACCTTTTTAAGTGATATATGAGTCCTAATATAAATAAAAAAAATAAAAGGGCTGGACAAATGAATGAACCCACTATCATCAATAATACCTAGGATTAACCTATCATTCGGGTTTAAACATAACTGGGGAGCATGTGGGGGGTCCTGAAGGTCTCATGCAAGTCACTCAGATCTAACCCACATCAAAGGGGACATAAAACTCCTCAATAGTGTCATAAAGATAAAATTGTATCACATGCCACATAGGGCACATCACATAGACATAGGTTAAGGAATATGTATCACATACCATCTGAAGGTTCAAGGTCACCCTCCATTGGTTTGCTCACCCATCATAAGCACATCATACCCAAGGACCAGAAAACCAGGATAATGATATCTTTAGGGTGACCACATGACCTACTAGGGTCATTCCACACAAGCTATCACACACCCCCAAAATGGTTCAAGTAATAAAGACTCTTCATTTTTATAAACCTGGAGCATTGCTGGATGGAGCTTCAATCCAATGTAATAGGTCAATAGTGGACCAGGGACATTGAAAACTTTTTCTTAGTTGGTAATGTAGTTTAATAACAAAATTTAAATTAAAATAAGTATATTAAATTAACTGATCTGATTATTAAAAGGGGTCATCACTATTGTGGAATGAACCAAAATGTACATGAACCTGAACAAATCATAAATGATATAGGGAAAGTAATCAGACCAAATATATCCTTTAGAAGCACTGTTCTATTTTTTTTCACCACCCAATAACGCATTGGATGGACTCATCCAATATTTCCTTATCTTAACCTATCATCTCCTATGGTCCTAGGAACCTATGTCACACAAATTCACAAAAAATAACTCATTATATCTATTTATAATTAATAAATCCATTTTCACCAAATTGGAAAATCACTTAATTTCTCATCAAATGCCATCATTGCACTAAATCAAGGTCCAATAGCACCAAAAATTCCAATATCACATCCCCAAGAAAACATTGAGTGAAAACATAATAAGAAATTCCAAATCGAAAGGTAAAATACTTTAATTTTAAGTAAAACCATTGAAAATTTCACATAACATCACATGTTTGAAAAAAATGAATTATTACACCCATATTTCATCCCAATATATACTATAGATATCCTAAACAAAATTTCCATCGGAAATGAACAATTAATACATGATATAGTGAAATTGGTATGAAATCCTTAAATTAAGTAACCAAAATTAGGAAAGATTATAATAGTAGAAGAGTGATAAATAACGGAGATGAACACTTACAGTGAATTATTAGGAAAATATCTGAAAAGGGAACCCCAAACTCAGGGGAAGATGGGAGAAGGAGGGGTAGCCAACCCATAGTAGTGCTGGACTATAAGAGGGGAATGGGACTACCCCCATTCTAAAATTCTGGGGGTAGAATAATAATTATGCCCAATTTAAATCCCACAAGTTTTTAGGTGGCCATAGGATGTAGAATAAGATACTATAAAACACTACTAGCTTGGAAGTTGTGAATACCTGCTAGCTAGTGGATATACTACTATTTTGGCTACATCATTCACCCAACCTCTCGTGAGTCACCTTCAAGTCCTCAAGACACAGGTGTTTTGAGATGTTAAAACACTTAGAATTTGATTCAAAATCCAAGTTCTCAAATTGAATTTTCCACTAAACTCAAAAATCTCAAATTACAATAGGAATTTTCACACATGTATGAACACATGACATGATAAATCCCCATAATAATAATTATCATCCAAAAGAAGTCATGAAAATCATCAAACCATACAACACAACATGTCCCATTCATCAAATCGTTTTACTATAGCCATATTGCATTTACAAAAAAATACATCTATGGAGAAAACTCTAATTTAAGGTTCTCTAAATTGCAAAACACAATGGAACACCTACAACCATTATCAAAGAATTTGTGTGGTGCTTGATTGAGCTCATCTATCTAGAAAAATGATGACACCATCACTTAAGAAATCATTAGGCTTAAGGTTCTCCCTACCATAATACTTATCTAATAAATTCCAATTCCAAATCCTTAGTGGTTCTACCATTGTAATTTATTATTGAAACACCACACCCATACTCAAACAATGCACCCATAATTTTTTTAACTGACTCCCCCTTATCATGAATGAGAATAATATTTGAACACTGTTACCCATACTCATTTATGATTATAATAAATTCAAAATGTCCCAAATTCCCAAGAATTGGTCATGAATTCCAACTTTTCCTTGAAAGGGCATGATTAATCCTCAAAGAACACTTATCATATCTGAAATGATGTGCTCGACACAGGTTCCAGGACACGACATTCAATTACATGTGAAAATTAAAGCCATACCTTCTCTCTCCATATTCTCCCAGAAATGATTGACTTTATCCACTAACAGACATCCATTTACCTGACTTGAATGAATTTACTTCTAAAGGAACCCAAATATCATTTTAATTCATCCACTAAAGTCGGACATCAGATTCAAGAAATGTTTCCATGGTTTAGTCCACAACTAGCTAGAACTAGTCTCAATTCTCTTCCATGTATTTACAACGGACACACCACTGATCGAATCACATTTAAATCAACTCAATTCAACACGATCCCAAATTTGATGCTCAGACTCCATATAAAATCACATTTGAACCTCTACCTAATATTCACCATGGACTCCAATTAAAACTATAACCATTTACTCACTTGAATTCCAATTACAAAATGGTCATCAAATGGTTGGTTTTATATATATATATGTCCCCTCTATAATGGGAGTCATATCTCTATGTATGAAGTTACACTCCCTACTATAGTAGTGACCTTTCATCATATAATTAGTTCAAATTAACAATATCCATTTCCTATATCACATACATCACAAAAAACAATCGTTAGACAATCCAAAACTACTCATACCTAAGTTTTATAAATAAAACACCAATTCCCTTACTTTTTACTGACTCATGATAACACATCGATCACCTCCACTAAAATTCCATACGTAACATGGTTCATGACTCCTGACTAGATACTAGTGTACTCCTTATCATATGAATTCACTTATGTTTCTCTTTGAGTGGACCTATCACCATGTTTCATCAAAATGGAATGAATTCTGCTCCACCTGAGACACACTCATCAAATATCCATGTTATTATGTCCACAACCATTCAATAACCCACATAAATATTTATCATGCTCATACGCATTCACTAATCTACCATCTAACTAAATCACATGTTTCCAATGCACACTACCTAAAAAACCTTCAAATAATGAGGGAGTATGCTCCCTTACCACTCGATCCACTGCACCTTTGTGGAATGCCTATACCACTAAGGTATTCTTAGAACTAAATGTATACACTTCCCTGTGAAACCCAATAGTAATCCTCAATAAAACTGTAGATATTTATTCACCACTAAAATAGGATAAGGTGTAAGAGCAATAACCATCCCCAAATTTAATGTAAATTCCATATAACTAGAGCTCCATAGGAACACTATTTATTATTATCTGGTTCACTTGTTCCATGGTATACCTCATGGTCACCCATTACACAGGCGTCACCCAAATACCAAAAGTTCGCATCCATGGTCTAATCACATTCTCTGTTATCTCGACACCATTAAAAATCATGAGAATCCAATCATTCTCTCAAGAATATAATAAATAATTATAAAAAATTAATCATACACTCAAATAGGTATTCCCTCTATTCCAAACCTCAATAATAATGTTCCCCTAGTGCCACATATTCCAATGTTCTATAACCCAAGGTAATTCTCACAAAATGGGTTCTAAACATCACTGTTACAATACCATATTCTCAATAACACCTTCCATGCATCATTCCCAACCTAAATCACCTACCCATGCTTACCATCTCTAAAGAACTCACAAACCCGGGATATCCCCTCCCATGGGTTTCCCCTAGAAGAAAAACTAACACCATGCCACTGTGGTCTAGGTCAAGACTTGAGGTCTCTAGGTTTCCCAGTTGTCCCAAATAGTCATGTATCTTAGAAGGTCACATGTCATGAAATATTATTCCATGTTATCATATCAAAAATCATCCATCAACTCAGATGCCAAAAAACTACTCTTGGGTGCTCATATACATAAAACTGACATCACATTCCCAACCATCCTCCTATATGGCACATATTATTTTGAGAATATGCTCATATGGCTTCCCCTAGAAAATCACACACCCAAAATTCATGACTACCATAACCAATAAGATCGTCCTAGATAGTCTTTTTCCATAGAATTGTAATATATGGTTTAGTTAAATAAAATTCCATTCCCTGATATATTGTAAAATCACCATATAGTGTAACACCATGAAATTAAAGAGTAAGAAAATTTAATTTTATAGTTTGTATGACATGTAACACCAAAAATGTGAAGGAATATAATATCCTGATAATTTATAATATATTTAATAGTTTAAATAAATTCAGTATATTTTATAGATTTTAATGCATGCAACACTGAGTTAGATTTCATCACACGCAAGAGCGACATTCCTTGATATATTTTGTTACATGCAAGACCGAGTTTCACCAAATAAAATTGTATTACTAAAATATCATTATTTAATATAATAATACATAACCTAGTCATTGAAATTTGATATTTTGAATATAATTAAATAAATTATGAAAATATGTGATTTAAAAAAAATTAAATCATGGGATTCCATTTAATTATAAATGTAAATATAAACTAATTGAATATAAAAGAAAATATTATTATTTTTATGCTCATAAAGGCATTTTGTCATAATAAATTAAATTAATTATAATCATTGAATGATATTAATGAAATATATATATTATATATTAATTGAAATGTTTTTTATAATCATCTAATAGAGTCCATAGACATAAGATAAGAATTAACTCAATATTATGTGTAAAATAACCTATATTTTTATTAAGGCTTTTTACCATATTTTAATGGTGAGCCTAATTTAAATCAAAATGTTAACACTTTTATGAATTTTATATGTAAAAAAACATAAAATTTGAAATAAAAAAATAAAAATTATCTTAGGGTAACTTTGTGGTATTTTTCTATGGACACTAATTTTTTAATGGAACATTTTAATCATTTTGACATTGAAATTTACTATAAAACATATAATACTTTTGAATGTTTTTATTTTAAAAACCCGTATTGTTATCCCATCTACGGGTTAAATTTAAATTAATTTCTCCAACTTATATGTTTGTAATTTGGAAAAATTGATTCCATATTTTAAATAATAAAAATTTATACTATCTGATATGGTAAAATTAGGTTTTTACCAAAACTATTAGTGATTTTAATTAATATTATTTACAACGATTAAGATTAAATTAAACATAAAAATAGAAAAAACGTTAAACTTAAGGCCTAAAAAGTCCTATAAAATTGTCAAAAATCTATTGTATGGAAATATTTCGAACCTAACCTATATTATATATAAATTTTACCTATATTTATCCACTTTTAATAAAAACATGTTGGTGGGGTTCCTTTATTTTAAAATATTACAAGAGTACCACTCCTCCTCTCTTATAAAAGACCTCCATTCCTCCCACTTCCTTACACATATCAAGCGACATAGGTAATGCAAATATCTACCAAATTAACCCCCCAAAATACATAACATCTTCCTTGAAGCATTCTTTATGGAAGAATGTTATTCAATAATTTTTTTAGTGGAATCCAAAAGGAGTTACCCGATTAAGAGGTATTGTATTTCATAAAGATATTTAATTTCATTTCCATTCTCCACTCCCTCAACTATTATTATTCCATTTTTATATAGAGAACCCATTATCTTAAATATAAAAGGATTTTTTTATTGTAATGGTTAGAACTAATCTTTCACATACCTCCATATAATGGGTAACAAACATACTACTTACGTGTACGTTGAACTACCACATCACGAAATGATGATTGTTCATTCTTCCCTCAAAATCTATAATGGTGGAAATTATGATGTAAAATCTGCTCATATATGTTATATATTGAATTTATAATGTGTTTATTGCTTGGTATTTTTTTATTTAGAACATATATTTATACATTCCATTTTGTGTAAAAATGGTAACAGCATTTGTCGAAGTGCAGACTAATACCCCTCAAATCAATTTGATTAGTTCAGACGATAAATAGAATGTATAAAGGTTGTTTTTAATTAAATATATGTTACCTAAAAAAATATATTATATTCATGAAATAATTATTTTTCTAGAAATTGAATATATATTATTTTCATTGTTACCCTTTCACACACACTAAAAAAGCGATAACAGTATTCGTGGATGTGTGGACAACCGCCTCCTCAACATGATGTAATTTCTTTAACATCACATAATTATATATATAATTATATAATATTAAATTATATTTTATTTATTATATAATTATGATTCTAGAATAATTTATGTTACTTACCTTCTTTTCACAATAATCAATGAAAGAATGAAATGTTACTAACGCGTACGTATGACGTACCGTCTCAATGATTGTAATGTTGGTTCATTTTTTATAAACATGTTTAATGATTGGTTTTAAAATTATAATTTATTTATAAATATATTAATTATTTAATTATTATTCGGGGTATTTTATATAATTACTCTTTTGACCATAATGACCTACCAAAGTAATTTTTAACACATGAACTGAATTTGGTCAAAACACCTGGCGTAAACATAATTATTTAAGTAGTTGTAGAAAACATAGTAATAAGGGAAATAAAAGTAATGATAAAATGAAAAATGTTATGAATAATGTATTAAATTAACGTAAGTTTATTGTACATTAATTTAAAGTACGTTTACCTGAAAGGAAACTCAAAGTAAGGGATTTTTGTCTCATTTTCATTCTGTGAGGCATATGTAATTGTTGTGCACCTAATTTCGTTTATGTATGTACTACCACAATGACATGTAATATCATGAAGAAATATTTATTAATATTATTTTTTAGTTTCAATTTAAAGTATTTATTTTATGGGGATTTTAATTAAAAGTTACCAATTTTAATAGAAATTCATAACTTAATTTCTTTTCTTTAAGAAATGTTACTTCATCGTTATTGTTAATATTATAAGATTATGCGTGTAATCACTTTTTACTATATATTTTTGTATTTATACTTCCCTTATATGGATTTACATTTTATACACATAATATACTCATTGATTTATTCTTACTTTGATGTTATAACCTTTTAAATGGTTTATGTCACAAGATCATTTTCTTCGAGATTATTATTACATGAATTTCAATTTTAGGAAATTATTGGATAATTTTTCAATAAAAATTTTCATTTTTATCTCCTATGGTTCTTAATGAAATTTATCAATTATTTGTGCCATTATTCTCTCTTTGGTACTCAAGGTGTTTTGTAAACTGTTTTAAAGAAAACCTGACTTCATTTCTCTCTTTAGTCGGAGAACTTATTTTCATCTAAAAACCATGTTTCATTAATATATGTTCAATTTTTTTAACCTTTTCAAAAAAAAAATTAATGAGTTTTTAAAAAAAATCATTTACCAATTTAGTCAATTTAATCTTCGTGTCTCTTTCCGAAAAAGTCATTTGCGAACCAATTTATCTTGAAAAAAGGAATACTATTTTTACATAAAACAAAATGAATAGATTTACCCACCGTAATTTCATAGAAACGACCTATTCATGTTAAAAATGTTAATTTTAAAATGTTTCATTTGGTTATTATTATTGTAATTATTATTATTTTGTTGTTTGATTCTTATGAAAGGGACTTTCATCTCAATTTACATTCCATTGAGGATTATTTGTTATTGTGCGCAAATTCACTTTTATTTGGTGTATATCTTACCTTTTCACATTTTATATCGTGAATCTCATTACTATCATGGTATTATAAGTTTTAATTCAATATTATTCCTTCATGGGGATTATGATTTAAATGTTTCAAAGTGTAATGAAAAATTTCAAAATGTTTAAAGATTATTCTCCTAAAAAATGTTCTTCATGATATTCTTGGGAATATCACTTCCTTTTGTGATTGTTAACCTTTCATGAAAAAGTAACTTTATTATAATCATTTTTCATTGAAAATTTAATTGAATATCTATATTCTCATACATTGGATATTATTATTGGATAAACCATATACCATCTTACATACATTGTTAACTTTGATAGTTATTGGATTAATTGGGGAATTACTGATAAATCCATATTTCTCCTTCAATATGTTTATTTTATAAGGCACATTAAATATATCTATTATTAAAAATGAGTAATTACTTGGAATGGAAATGAATGGTTGTTCCCGGACTTTATATATCTCCTCGACGCATCGACTGATTATCATGAGAAAAATATGTTGTGCAAATTAAATGGGTTTCTATCCATAGTCTTAAACTATCTTCTGAAAGGTATTAAGGATATTGGTTTTCATGTGACATAGAAATGATGTCCATTAAGAATGAATTTTCTAAATTATTTTTAGTTATTCTTCATCCATGATATTTTATGTTGACATGTCTATGGATATATTTCATTTTAGTTTATTAATTAAATGGCTTGTGTTTTAGATTCTTACCTTACCATATTCAATTTTCCTTTTCTAGTTTCTTTAATGGAATGTGTTATATGTTATTTACTTTAACATGTTTATATATTCTCATTGATTCATTATAGATTCCACTTCACTTACCCTTACTGATCATTTTGGATCACCATTATTTTGTTTCATTTCCTCAAGTTGTAAAAAATAAATCTTTGAATAACATTACAAGGACACAATTTATTTCATTGATTATGTATCATGCTTGTGATTTCTATTTAAAAATATATTATGGGAATAATTAATGTAATATTGACTTCCAAAACTACTAAATAAATCAGTGATTTGAGATTTGATTAATCAAACATGAATGACAAACAACCATTAGGGTTTTCATATGAATTTATTACATGCCTTTACTGACCCACTAGGTTCACCACACCACTTGAGAACATGGAATTTCGTCTTTATCCTTATTGGAGAGCCTCACATCATAGAACCACATGAAATTTTATTGGATGGAATATTATATACACATCAATCGAACAGGTTAGAATTCCACAGAGTAATTATATAGTAAAACACTTTATATCCAGTTGTTGACACTTTAAACAATGAAGCCTCTTGTCATTGATAAAAAATTACACAAAATAAGGCATACATGTTATGCAGATCCTACGTGCATAATATTAAGGGATGTGATTCCTCTTTAATGTATGATCCAAGATCCAAAATCTATAACTACATTATTTCAAATGGTCTAAGATCCAAAATTACACAATTACTCTATAAAATCAAACATCATGTTCATCACCTAGGGTGAAATCGCAATTAAATTTAATAGTAAAAAATAAAAAATATCTTCTACCCATGATAACCTGTAAATCATATTGGAACATGTTATCATGATGCACCAGGTCAATATCCATCACCTTCTCCAAAAAAATATTATATCTCTTGGATACCACATCCTAAATAGCAATCAATATAAAAATGTTCTCTCATAACACTTTGTTATATCTCGCTACCTCAAACCACTAATTGGTTCTTAGAGCAGTGGTCAATACTAAATATCCAGAATGCATCCTCGTGTGAGAGAGGCTACAGTAAACAAAAATGAACGAATAACCTTGTATCAAGTATAATCAACAACCATTAGAGTACATAGAAAAATAACTATAAAAAAATAAGAGCATAAAGTATAGATGAATACATATAGATATATAGGTGCGATCACCCACTAAGATGACTAAAAATAAAAATGAAAATAAATAAAAATAAAAATAAAACCAAAAAGAATGTATGAGGCTATAATAAAACTCCAATGCCTCACATCATCCCAAAATTTAGATCCCATCTGAGTTACTCCCACCCGATCATGAAATACCATGAATCAACCTAACCTAGACTGATAACAAGTGAGGGTTTCTTAGTTACCCATGTGCGGTGGCCATCCAAGTAGGGTGTCAGCATATAACTCAGTAGGGAACTTCATACATTGTCCAATGATGTACTAGTAATTCAATGATATTTACATGTGAGATGATCTATATAAATATATAACTACTAAACCTTATATAAAACTAATAACCCACTATAATTTCTTTGACCTAATGCCGAAATATATATGATCACATTATGTATACACTTCCAACACATATACCATACAAGTGTTGATCCTTATGTTAGTGACCCTGATCCACTATACCGACTTAAACCAGTCACAGGGTGTATCTGATCATGTTTCAATGAACATTCCTCCTAAAAACATACTAAATTCTCCCATGTATACATATCAAGTATCACAAACCTCTCATATAGTGGTTTTCTTATCCTGGTCACAGACTATAATTATCAATAACCGAGGGATGTATTCTAGAAAAATCCATCCTTGTATACTAGATCAACCCCTACTCTATTTACATGGAAACCCTCCCAATAGTATCGTTGACATACCATATAGGAGTTTTTTTAATATTGTTGTAACATATACCTCTCCGATAATATTTTTCTTAGATATGGGTGTATCCCACAATTATCATAAACCTCCCATATGAGAGTTTTCTTTGCATGGTATAATATAATGAACACTACCCCTGGGGATTTTTCTACACATGATCAAAATAAACATCCCTAATAGTGTATAAAAAGTCCAAAAAATAAATAAAATAAATACCTGGGTTGGAAATATAGTTGAACCCACTATCATTAAATATACCCAAACATACCCCCTCCCTGGGATCAAAACATCACTTGGAAACCCACTGGGGTACACTCGGGTTTATGTGAGTCACTCGACCCCATGACACCTAAGAGGCGAAGGACTCTCTATTACTCTAAGCCCTGGTTATCCGCAGATAATTCCTAAAAATAGAGAACTAGATATCTCACCTTAGTGGAAATACAACAAATCCACAAAAATTATAACAAATTATTAATTACATAGGGTAACTAAGTGAACCACATATATCATTTTGAGGCCCATTTCGATTTTTCACTACAAAATATCCCACTACTCAGCTCCATCCAGGCTCACCTTGGCTCAACTAGTAAAATCATGAGCATTTAGGTACCAACATCACACTAATAAACTATACATAATTAATTATGAAAATGCATTAATAATTGAGTAATTTATACTAAATAAGAATAATGCAGAATTTCTCAATGAAAGACATAACTGTAATGGAACTACATCCAACTAAACCCTATGGACCTGTCTCAATTCCTGACCCTAAATTTAGTGAAATCCCCAACAAGAAATACTTAATATAAATGAAACATAATCTAATTTATAGTATAAAATATTAAAAATTCATACAGTTTCACACCTTTGGCTAAATGATGAAATACGACACCCTTATGTCAACTTGATACATCCCCTATCTAGCTTAAATAATGACCAAAGTGAAAAGAATAATTCCACCATGATATGGTGGAATTTTTTTAAAATATCTAAATTTTGAAACCAAAATTAGGAAATAATAGAGGAATGGAAGAGTGGGATCAAACATAGGTGAAACATAACCTTAATCATATAGAAAACACCCTCATATATCACCATATACGATGAAGAAGAAGGGAGAAGGAATGGGAGCTAACCCCCAACAATATAAGACAATAATTGGGGGAGGGGGAATCTGATTCAGCCTTCTAAAATTCATGGGGATTTTAATTATTCATTTGTTAAATTAAAATAGATAACATATCACTATATATAGTAGTGTATTCTACTAATATACACCACTATCAATTTTGTGGTGCCTATCGGCAAGCTGGTAGTTCCACTACAGTTTTGGTTATTATAGCCACCTCATCTCTCTCGATGCTCCTCTAAGATCCATTGAAATAAATTGAGCCTTATTAAAAGTCTAAAACATCCTTTGGAGATATTCAAACACATACAATTTTATTTAAAATCCTATTTATCAAAATTAATTGGTCACTAAACTCAAAATCTCAAATTCCCTCGAAAAGTTTCACACCTATGCCAACAAATGACACAATAGAAGGGTTGAGTGAAATCTCACCAGAACCCTAGAAGAATAAATTGAGTTATATTAGTCTTCCAACATTTACATATCCCTATATCAGGGTCTAGTAGTGGTTGCTGATATAATGAAAACCTGGAATCCCACTATAATTCAACGGAGTCCATAAGAGTTTTGACGATGACTAATTTGTTTTTAGTGACGTAAAAATTATATTTTATATGTTTAAAATTTTAATTCAAATTAAGGGTTTCCCATTCGATTCTATGAAAACCAAATGAATGTAACACTCAGTTTTTATATTTTCTCCACTAAAATATATAATGGGTTTCATTTATTTAATCATGGTATTTATTTCCCGTTTTCTCTATTGAATCTTCTTCTTGTTTATTTTCCCATATTATATCTGTATGGTAAGATATTTGTCTATTTTATTCTATTATAGTATGGGGTAATTACTCCCATTTAAAGGGGGTTTTTTGTTTGCGACATACAAAGATTCTAAGGAAGATCTTTTTCATACTGTTGATTATCTTTTTGATGAAGAGTGGTTCGTTAGTGGTTTTTTATAAAAGTTTTTTGTTTTTAGTTTATTTTTTTCATATTTTAGGGTGTATAATTTATATAGTTTATATTTTGGTGTGATGGGTGGCGATGAATAATGTTTTTTGAGTAATTATCTTAAATTTTATGCTCATTTATTTCAATTTTTTTTGTTTTATTTTTTATAGAACATGGTTTATTGATTCCAAGGAGTTTTTTTGTTATCACTTCCATTGGATGAGATTTATAATGGGTCATAATTGTATATAATATAAACTTGTAGTGGATAATTAGGTTATTCTTATGATGTACCATTTATTTTATTCTAAAATATTTAATGAAATTTAGTTGATGATTTTTTAAATGTAAAAATAGGGTTGTCCACATGTAATTTTCCTTTCATGATTGACCATTAATTATAGTAATGTTATTATGCATTTAATTTTTATACTATTATATTTTCTATTTACAGACCATCATAAGGTTACTCTATAAATTGTTAAATATTTTATGGAACCTACATTATTGTGATTCATTTCTAAAATTTCATGTGAAATGTTTATATAATAAATTAATTTTAATAGATATGACGATTGATTGATCTATGAATATGAAATATTTTATATCCTTAATTTTTTAAATAATTCTTATCATGTTTTAATTATTAATTCTTAATACAATTATTTTTTATATATAATTGGATATCAGCTATTAATAAGTACTCCTAATAGATTTTAATATTGTAGTTCAAAGGGACCATCATTTATTTCCATATATATAAATTAAATGAAATATATATATGAAAAATATTTAACATTGGGGTAAGAGGTTGTATCAGAGATTATGTAATGGTTAGGTTTAATGGATTGAAATGAGATTATTTAATAATTGAATATCTATGGAGTTTATTTTAATGAAATAAATATTTTTATTTAAAATGGATAAAATTTGTAAACCTTTTTACCTGTTAAACAGTTACTGGGTAATACACATATAAATGAGGTTTTAGTCTAAACTTTTATCCTTTTAGACGATTTATTATATATAATTAGAGATTATTTGTTTTAGACAACATCATTTATATATGTGGTCTCTTTTATACCCTTTATTCTTTCCTCTAATTATTATATTTTCTTCTGTACCTTTCGAATGTTATTAATGTTCATTTATAATAACCTTATGTTAATAGTTTTAATAGAATTGATACCTATTTCACTTTTCCTTCCTTTAGTATAGGTTAAGGACTTTTCTTTAACTAATTGGTATCATCTTGTGAATTTATGGTCAATATGATGGTGTGAATGTTATAGTGCGCTTTTTCATGAGGGGTGATGGAATTGTTTAGGAATATTTAATGATTATAATTATTTTCATGAACTAGCCTTTGTAACCCCTCTAATGAACACCAAAATAGACTATGACGCACATGGTGGTTTTCTGTGATCTGATGGGATGATGAAAATAATCATGGGAATTAAAAGAAATAATTGGGTATGATTTCACCCTAAACTTTATAATAAGACACAATACTTCAACCATGAATTCTGAGATGACCATTCCATTTATTAAAGTCAATTCACAATAAGAATAAATATATATAAAATATTAACATTACTAAATGTATCATAATTGGCAAAAACATCTATAAAAAAATTCTATATAAATATAATATCAATAGAACCAAAAAAAAGACATGTTAAGATAGAAAAGGGTGTTTTGGATGATACACCACTAAAAAAATTCAAAACACCAAAAAAATAAATCCATGTGATTTTTTTCACCATATATACATAATAATCATTATATTCTAAGAGTAATCCTAAAATAGTACCTTTGCCTATAAAACATCTCAGGTCTACTGATGTACAGTGGCACAAGTAGGGTGTAAGCATAAAAAATCTCAGTAGGGATTCACTAGAGATTTTATGCATTTAATTTTCTAAAATAGACCATCAATAATAGATCGAGATATAAATAGAAATTTTATTTTAAACATTTAATAAAAAATGAGCTTTTCAAAACAAACAATCTTTTTAAAAATAAAAATAAATTTAAAAGAAACATTTTGCAAAACAATTTCAAACAATAAATTTTAAAACACAAATATAAATTTTATTTTTCAAACACTGGTAAACCATTCAAGGAACCAAAATACAACCATATGGAATATAAAACAATAAATAATACAATTAAATGGAATAATATACATAATATAAAAATAAAACCAAAACAAATATGATAAAATAGAACCGTAAACAGAGAAGTTGTAATGTAACCAAATAAAATAAGCATGAAACCATAAAAGGTATATAATCATGGAAAATTAATAAATATTTTCTTAGTATACCCTATATATACTTTTATTTGGAAAAAATTATATCCTTATCAATTCATTCATATTACATAACCAACTAGTTATCATTAATTGGACTCGCTGATGAAACTCCCCTATTTCTTAGAAACATTCATCCCCATATAGGATATTCTCCATCTTATTGAGACTAGGTAGTAATCATATCTCATACCTCACTAATTATCCTAATATAACAAGTAATAAATAAGGGATGGATATAATTTTTCCCTCATATCAAAAATATCAATTCAGAAATCTCCATAAGCTATATATAAAGCTTAAACCATCTCTCTTCACACAAACATGAAAAAACCCCTCATTAAAATAATACCATTACATGATAAAATAAAATAAAGTTTGAAACTGAATGAAGAGTTATTAAATTTTATATAAACTATTTAAAGGCAAAAAATGAGGTTTCAAATTTTAATCTAGTCATCCGTTTTCCAAAAAACCCATCGAAAACCCATTTATAATTAAATGTCATTTGAGAAATCTTTTTAAAGTACTAATCCAGTCTCTAGGTTATTATTTAAGAAATGTCACTTTCAAATGCATTTAAAACTCAATATAATTTTGAGAATACATTTTAAAGTTACAAATAGTCCCGAAGGATCCATTTTATGATGTCTCATTTGGAAATCAATTGTTGAAGATGTTTTAAAAATCAAATAGTTATTTATAAATCCAAGTTTAAATAGAGGAATCCTACAAAATACCCTATATATATAAAAATATCCATAAACTAATATATTAATTAATTCATATAGTTATATGTATGTTATTATCCTCTATCATATATATATAACACATAAGTATGTATATTCATAAGAATCCCCATGGAATCAAACAAGGAAACACAATTCAATACATTTTTCAAAATAAAGGGGTTCGAAAAGATAAACCACCAAAATTACACAAGAAATTGGAAACCAAATCAAACAACACCTCAATCACTCAAAAAAATCATATATAAGAATAAAAATTCTAATATATTGAATAAAAATTCAGAAAACCACTTAAACCCATTTTGGAATTTTTTTCGAACATATTGAATATGTGTATGGTATTTAAGGTATGAAAATAAAATCATACACATTGAATATTAATTTTCAAACCCAATTTAAACTATAAATAAATTCCACATTTTAGTGGAAACATAATTATAAATCTCAAACATTTATGGTGTATAATGAAATAAAGAAGGCATAAAACCACTTATAAAATATTGAGTAACGATTGAATGAAACTACGAATATGTGGTAAGGAATACCAATGAATGATATTTACACAAAAATACAATAATAATCATAATAAAACATCACAACATAACTTATAGGGTTTATCTAGAGAGACACTGACACATAGGAAATAGAGAAAACAATTGAAAGATGGATGAATGGGGAGAATGTAGGCCATACCTTGAAGACAACACCATGAATCAAAGAGATGAGCCTTAAAAATAAAGTGGGAGGAATGGTGGTGGTGTGATATTTGTTTCTTCATCCACCATATATGAAAGTGGATAATGGATAATGCATTTGGTTTTTTTATCATAGGGGGAAGTTAATGAATTTCATCCATCAATGATACTAGATATGTTACATGGTTTTGGTTGTATAGTTTACCATACAGTGTACCAACTATGCACCCCACACTAGAGAGAAACAAGAAACCACATGTTTTTAAAAACCATGGACCAACCCTGATAAATGGATCCATTAAGTATTTATTTCCAATCACATGGTTTATCTTATGTTTTTACAAACCATGTGGTAAAACCATGTAACCTAAAAAAATTCCTAATACACAAAAAAATTAACTAGTTCAACCCAAAACTCAAGGACAAGACATGATACCAAAAAATTGAAATACAATAATAAGAATGATAGAGGTTGGGATGTGAAAAACTCTCCACCATAACAATTGATTCCTAATAAATTCATCATGTTTTGAAATAAAGGGAAGAAATATGAAGGATCTATAAAAAAAGAGAAAAGTCCTTCTATCCAAATATTCAAAAACTCACTGAGAGTAAATAAAACCATCGAATATGAATCTATATTCCAAAAAAAACTTACATCCAAACAATATAAAAATATTAATAAGAAAAGAAGATCTATAGTGGATATCCCCTTCATTTTGGAATTTACTATAATGGTGGATCAAAAACAGGTATGCTCGATTTAAAGACTTATCCATGGAATCTCAAGAAAGCATACAAGGTAAGGGAACATCAATAAATTCACATATGAAAATTCATTATCTATTGGATGTATGAAACAATGGTCATCCCAAATTACATTCTATAGATCAAAAACAAAAACAAAATTGGAGTAGCACATAAAAAATAGGGATACCTCAAAGGATTTTCAAAACACTATTTTTAACTCATATGTTGATAATGATTTGATCTCCATACAATTATTCTGCATTCATAACATTTGGCGGTGTTTGAACTGAACACAACATTGAAATGTCTATAGAATATTTTTGTAAGAGGGAATAGAATGACTGAATTCATTGTAATAAAAGCACATGAGAGATTTATTCTACCTTGAAAAATATTCAACTAATGAAGAAAAAAATACAACAATAGGTTTTTCCAGTCACTAATCCTCATCGGATGAGCAACATTCACTTGATCCAATAGAGATTGGGTTACCACCCTTTATGGGTTCTCCCTTGAAAATATATCTTCTAGTTAATCTCCATCAACAAGGTCTTTATACTGGATAATTCAAGAATAAATAAAAAAAGAACCAAGATCCAAACAATAACCCTTCATGATAATATGATACTTCAAACAGGCACTTGGTATGATCTAAAAAGATAATGGAATGACCTAATTAATATATTTGATGCCCTTCACCATTTATTGCCTTAAACGAAGACTCATTGTCTCTTTCACATTACCCACCATAAACACCCTAGGAATGAACCACTAAGTGATCCTTTTCTAAAAGGATTCTCATGTTATCATTGTTGCACCAAAGTTGAGAAGAATTACATCCTCTATTACAAACTTGTCCCTTAAGGCAAACATAGACTAACTCCCTCCCTTAGATAATCAATATTTCTGAAATTTTTTCATTCTTATTTAAATATATGTAGCCATTCCAAAAACTCTAGTAAAACATATCTTAATTTAAATGTATTATTAAAACCAAACCAATTTCCCATCCGTACAATATAAAAAACCATTTTTAATCACCTGAATAAAATCTTTAGAGAACTCATGAGAAGATGGATCAAAATGAGGTCAACCTGAAATTTCAAATGGAGGTTGGTGGTGCTGTATAGTTTGTACACACAATTTGGTAGACTGTGTTCCAACTTTTTTGAATACCACATTAAGAAAACATAACCAAACACATTATAACGAAACTATTTTCAGAACCATTAAGATTAAAAATTCAAATATGATTACCCTTATCACAGTCCTATACAACATATAAAATCCAAAATAATGTCATAAAATTTTAACATAGATCAAAATACCATCAAACTAGATCAAAATACACCAAGAATAGATAAATAAATACCCAAATTTAATAATCAATACCCAAAATCCCATGTAAAATTGAGGTATTTATTCAATAAGAGATAATTATCAAATTTTCACTCTTACCTCCAAAGTCAAAATTATCCTAGATCTAATCTATTATAGAACATAAATATCAGAGGGCACACCAACATATCAGGTATTTGAAAAATACTAGGCACCGATACCATTTTTTCATGAACCAGATTGGGTCATCCGTCTAATAGAAACCAAAAACATCCTACAATATAGAATAGGGTTGTCCCTAATCCCCTCAGGAAAATGAAAATCATCATGGGAATAAAAATAAATCACTGGGTTGATTTAATACTGAAAATAATAACATGGGATAGTTCTTCCATTTGGATATCTGACATGATCATTATGTATGACATAGTCCATGCAGAAAAATAATAAATATATATTTAATATAAATGTAACCAAATATATCATAATATAAAAACCCATCAATAACAAAATGAATAAAAATAGAACAGTAACACAATGAAAAAAGGTATTGAGAGCTATAAAAGGCTATTTTTCCAATACACTGTGGAAAAAATAAATTAAAAAAAATGGAAAGATCTCCATTTGACCTCTTTATCACCATGTATGTAAATTAATAAACACACTCCCAGAGTGATATAAAAATGATATTTGATCCTTCTCGTGTCTACAATATTTGATTCACGATTTAGGATAAACATGATCTAGATGCGATTTACATCCCAGACACTTTCATAGTTCAAAGATACTTAATTAATGATCTAAGAACTCCATTTAGTTCCACTAAACTTATTTGATTGACTATCTTAAACTCTCCCCCTTAAGATTCTATAAATTCTTCATTATATTATAATACACTTTTATATTCCAACTATTAATCTTCTTAAAAAACAAAACCTTTAGGTTCTATATTTATACTCAAATGAAGAGGCCCAAACTAGTATATTCATTAGAAATAAAGGACCTTACACTACTGTTTTTCCCATTCACATGTAGTGAGATTATGGACACTATGTTGAAAAATAAATTCACCATCAGTAATATATATTCAATCACATTTTGATATTTTACATTGGGAAAAGATTCTATCGAGACCCAAAAACATTGAAAAAGGTAGTACATGCCCTAGAATGGAGTGATAAATCACTCTTTAATTACTTATGAAAACCAAGTTGGGTTTTGATATCAATTTTTGGAGTTTCACTTAAATATTTGTGAATCTTTCATTTCCTCAAAATAGGTTTGTGGGATATGAACCTGAACCCACTCTTTTGGCTCGATTTGAATCCTAATTAAAAAATCCCATACAATGTTATCATGACATTGTTAAGAGAAACATAGATAAATCAGAAAACCCTATAATAAAATAATATATATTCCCTTACATCTTAAGACCTTTTATAGCAGCATATTGGCTCTACATAGTAATAATTCCACCCATGCCACGTTTATCTCAAAAGGGTTCATATATCATCATCCGATACATTTTCAGAAAAACCATAAACCAGTTTAGTGTGTCACCCTCTGTGTAAATAATTGACACACATAATCAATACATGGGAGGAGTATTTCATATAGAAAAGAATTTTTCATCTCTGAACAACCATCAGTGAAAAGAATGACCATGGAATGAAGGGATCTCGATGTGTTTTCCCATTTATTCCAAACCAATGGTGAATTTTGATGGTCTGTCGTGATGTCTCATTCACCTTGTGGCATGGTGAAATCCTCGACCATGGAACCTAATACTCCTAATATTTTAGAATTGAGATTTGTATCACCCTCTAAGGTAGTTCATTCATAATGACACATATACAGTGATAAAATCAATTTGAGTTATACATATACCATATAGATCAATTCGTCTAGTGGAGCTCCCATTTTTCAATTTTAGTGTCTTATTTTTATATCCTTAGTTTCCATCCACTATATGTCTCTATGATAACTAATTCGTTGTTTGAAGTTCCCAGCAAAAAACAGTGTAAAAAATCTCAATACCAAATTCAATGATCTTGAATCCCAAACCCACCCTCACAAAAGATGTATAAAAACAGAAATAGAAGATGAAATGAAATAGAAAAGAAATAAATAACTTAATATCATAGTTCCAAACATAAAAGGTTTAAGTAAAGATGAGTTTTATTATTATCATCTTTTTTTATTTCCCACCTCCCCTATTTTATCTTCTCTCATATCCATTCTATTAGAGGATCTTATAATAATCTTATGCCCATGCGGCCTTCTAAAATATGCCCTCCAAATTGGTTCTTTCCTCCCCCTTTCATTCTAGTATAGTTATTTCTCTATTGATCCCAAAATTTCACGAGTTACATAAATTTCACTAATTTTATATTATGAAGTATATTATATAACACTACTAGTAGTATAAATATTTTTATACATATTACACACCAAAATTTTAAAATAATAACATTTTATTCAACATATTGTATGACATGAAAACCAAAAGTGGAAGTGAATATAATATCCCAATAAATTATAATATATTTATATTTTTAATAAATTCAATAGATGATAAATATTTTAATACAGAAGACACTAAGTTATCTTGTGTTATACACAATAATGACTTTCTTTGATAGCTTTCATTACACACAAGGCCGAGTTTAACTGAATATTATTAATATTATTATTTGAAATGAAAATTATCTACTAGATATTAAATTGGAGGTTATGAATATTATTAACTAACATATAAAAATATACAGATTAATTTAATGGTTAGTGATTAATAATAAATTAATATAATAACCAATTTAATATAAAGTAAATTTTTTCATAAAAAAAATTATGTGACAAACTTCATTTTATCCTAATAAATTAAATAAATTACTATATATGAATTATATTAATGAAAAATATATACGATATATTCTGTATTCTTTTTTAAATTCAAATTTTTTTTGATACGAGTAATATCATAATAAATCCAATTTTATGGATATAAAGTTGTATTTTCCTATAGGTAGTTTTGTCGCCATTTAATTGTGCACTTGTTTTAAAAATAAATTTTGAAAATTTTATAATTTTTATTTTAAAAAATAAACTTCTTTTAATAATAATGTACAAATTAGCATAGTTTAAATTTATGATATTATATCTAGAAATTCTATTTGTTGATGAATAGTGAATAATATAGAATTTTAATTGAAAACTGAATTTTCATCTAAATAATTTATAAGTTTAATTCTATTTAGAATTGGTTTTATAGAAAAATTATATCAATTTTATTTTAATTAATAATATTTATTCCTTTATAATCATTTTCAAATTTAATGTTTAAAAAAAAATTTCAATCTTTTGATCATTTTCACTTTAAAAATCATTTTTCTCATCACATCTGCATGATTAAATTTAAATTAGTTTTTCCACTTCTATGTGTCTAAATTGGAGAAATGGACTTTGTATTTGTATTCATAGTAATTTATAATTTATATATGTTCACATTAATATTTCACAAAAATGATTATTGAAAATAATTAAAATTAATTATAGTAATTAAGTTAGAAATGAATTTACTTAGTGGTTAAAATTATAATATAAGTTGTAAAATGACCTACCAACTTGTAAAAAACCCATTTTATAACCATATTTATACCCTTAACACCTTTATATATTTTTCTTTTTTATTTAGATACTACTCCATGTAATTGACCTATATAATAAGTTAAGGAAAAAAGACAATGAAATAATATTTCTTGGATTTAATATTTATAAATATTTAGGATTGGGTCCGAAACCACATTGGTTTGGTTATACATGGTTTTTTTGAAATATTAATTTATTTTTTTCATCCTAATAATTTATATTTATGTTTTGTAGATGAATTGTTTAAATATAATTCTTAAGAAACTTCGTTGCTTTAATTATTTAGTTAATAATTAACTAAAATAAATGATACTAAAAATATTAAAAGTGAGCTAAGTTTAATGAATTGTTTTCTCACATTAATATTTTAGATTATTATGTAATTTTAAATAGGATTGAACTTAATATATTCAAATTCCATCATTGCATTAATATTGTTAAATTTAAATTTAATAAACAATGTCCAAATTGACATTACTGTTATTTCACAATAAATGATAATTAATTAAATGGTTTAAAATTAATAAAAATACCATAATATGACAAGTTATAACACCCCAAGATTCCATGATATGTTTCCTTTTGAAAAAAGCAATAGTTTTCACCGTACGCAAGTTCGAGACTCTAACACACCGAGACCAATCAAAGTAGCCGTTATGAATAGTCATACCCACATTTGGAAATTTTATAAATTTTATATGTCAAAATGGACTTCATTTTTAGATTTTTAATATCCAAATTATCCTAGGGTAAAAGTTTGGTACTTTTCGGATAACGTTTATATTTTGATGAATAGTGAAAATTACTAAATTTTAATTAAAAACAAATTTTTTAATCAAAATATTTAATAGTGATAAAATATTAATTTTAGTGGTTTTAAAGTATATTTATAATATATTTATACCATTTAATACAATTTTGGTTATTAGACATAATTTTACAATTAAACCGTACATAAACAAGTGTCAATCTTTTGATAGTAATTATTTCTTAAAAACACGCTTTTTGTTTTGATAGCGGGAATTAATTTTAAATTAATTTTTGCCACTTCTATGTTTTGAATTTGGATAAATTTACTACATATTTGGAATTAGAATTTCTAAATTGTTTAAATAGGTAACTTTTTTAGACATTTTGAATAATTACTTCGGTAAATATTTTATTTACCATGGTTAAAGGGTAAATCCGGTAGATAATGGTAAAAAAATAATATAATAAAAATAATAAATTACCCTAAAATGTGTCTTAACCCTATTGATTGAGTCATTTCTAACCATGGGTATCTTTGGGTCGATTTTGGGACCCCATGGATCCACTTGTATGTGATAATGACACTTTATATTAATTAAGATAAAGTAAATACAAAATAACATAAGCATATAACTTTCTGAAAAACAACTTTTACATAGGGTTATATATATATTATATTTTCGACTATAAACATTCCTTAGAAATATAAAAATATTTCATACATAATAGTATTTTATTTATAATTTTTAGACATTGAATATTTAAAAATATATATGAAACAATAATGATGAAATATTTTAATTATTAATGAAAGAATCAAATAATTGGTATTATAAATGTAAAAATAAATATATTTGAAAGTTTTGATGACATCCACAAATTTTATTGGATAATATGGCATGTTATTATTTCTTAAATTAATTTTATTCTAATTAATAATGTTGTTAAGGCTTCAACAAAAATCAATTATAAAATATTGTCAAAATTGATATAAAAGCGTTTTTAAAAAAAATATTATATTATTAATTGATATTATATTCCTAAAAATCTACGGTTTGGCCAAAAGACTTATATAATGATATTTTTATCATTAATGGACCACTTGGGGGTCTCTTGGATGAATATAGTAAGTTTATTAACTATATATTATAAATATACAAAGTGACATGGTAAGTGTTAAACTAATTAACCAAGAGTTACAAATAAAAGATAAGGTTATTATAATGACACAAACCTATCTAAAATATATTGGTTTAAAGGATTTAGACCCATACCTACCATAGACATTTAATAATAAACTTTAGAGCCATTAGAAACTGAAAAATTAATTTATTATAAATTAATACTTTAAGTTTTTCCTAAAGATCCCCTCCCCCCCTTATAAAAGGACACCACTTCTAACCAATTATTCACACCATCAGAGCCTTTTCGTTCAGCCAACGCCTACCTAAATACTCTTTCAAATTCCCTAACATAGTCCTAGAGGCATTATTTTGATCATAAATCCAAACTATGTATCGGTTTTGATCAAATCAAAAGGAAGAACCTGAAGAGGTTGTAATGTTTTCACCACTATTTTTCAAGTTCATTTCTTCATCAACCTCTTCTTTCTTTGTTATTTCTGTTTTAAAATAATAACTCTAGTGTCTTATATATAATTTGATGTTATTATAAATATTATACAACCATATTCAGTATTCCATCCATCCTTTGAATGACATGTCACCATACATGCGTACGTACGGCTTACCGTCTCCACGTCGTGGTGTAATTGTTATTCAAAATATTATTATTTGGATGGGTATAATAATGATGTGTAATTCATGGAAATAATATATATAACATGATAATTATTCTATATAAATGATATAAAATCCAATTATATATTATTTTAATATCGAAAGAATGATATTGTCACTCGTGCGTACGTACAGACTACCGTCTCCATGAACGCGATGAGATTCATTCCCCATCGTATCCATTCAAGTAGAATTCTCATTTGATGATTAAAAATAATTTTTAAGGAATTGATATCATTCTTAATATTAATAATATACAAACCTATCCATAACAATCATGGATTATATAAATAAACATGTAAAAGAAAATGAGTAAGTTAACACCCGAAACGACGATAATACAAAGACATTATTAACAAACCAGTGCTAAAAGATCTATATGATATCATATTAATGTATATTATTCTTGGATAACTTAATAACAATTATTTCTCCATTATACAGGAGGTTAACCTACCCTCAACCAATGAAAATTACAAGGTAAGGGGTTTTTCATCTCACTCCTTATTCCCCATGAGATTAATGCCATATTGCCACTATTACCTTTTATGTGGTGAATGTACTGCCCATAATTGTATTCTTTTTGTAATACACTTTAATTTATCTATATTTACATATTTATTGTATGATACCTCTTTCATGGGATGTATGTTTTGTAAGTTACCAAATTGTTAAGGGTTTATTTCACAATCTCTTCATTATCCGAGGTTGTTTATACGTAATTATCTACTGGGACCTCTTTATCATGCACATCCATGTTTCTAAAAAATGTATTTCAAAACATTATTACTATTTTACAGAATGTGGGTTAAATTCATTTTTACCCTTGATGACTTTTTATAAGATGTTTATAAAGGAATCATTCTGTCATTTTCCAACCAATGTCATCTTTAACCTTTTCAAAAGAATTAAGGTAAGAATGTTTTTTTACTTACACGGAGGGTGCAGCTATTTTCCATCATTATAAAATATTCAAAGCATCCCTTACAAGATAATAAGAATATTTTTAAATTAAATGTTTTCTTTTATAATTATGTGACTTTTAAATGATTCCAAAAAAAGAAATATTTCTCTCAAATAGTTTTGATTTCATCTATGTCAACATCCTTTGATGGATTTCAAGATTATTTGAGGTTGAGTTATTTTGATACAAATCATCCATATTGTATTTAAGGGTTTGTGATATGTTTGAATATGGGTGAGTTATTTTTATGCCATTAATGGTTTATGATTAATGTTTTGGCATTCCATATGCTAGTTCTAATATGAATGTTTCTATCATATTTCATCCTCTTCATAAGATGAATGTGTTGGACTAGTATGTTCCAGGTTGGGGACTGATAAATGTAAGCCCTCCGGGTTGGGGTCCAATTACAGCAGACCCTACGGGTTTGTGTTCAGTTATTAGAGGCACTTCGGGTTGGTGTCCATTTGTTAGAGGCACTCCGGGTTGGAGTCCGGTTAAAGAGGCTCTCCGGTATGGAGTCCGGTAACATAGGCTCTCCGGGTTGGGTTCCAGTTATAATTATCCCTTAGGTCTTGGCAAGATTCCTTGAAAAATAAATTAATGTTCGGTATTATGCATTCCCATGTTATGAAAGTGGTTATTGATATTGCATGTTATTATTCTATTAGTAGAATATCCATGTGAATAATTAAATGGAATTATTTCATTTTATATTTTCCATATTTTGATGAAGGTCAAGTTTAAAAGTTATTTTAGATATACATTGCCTTATATGTTTATGGTTATTTATGAATGTTTTTGTTGTATTGTTATCCTAACTGAGCATCTGAGCTCACCCCTTTCTATGTCTTATTTTTCACAGGATTCCAAGAATTAATTTATGGATGACCTATAGGTATAGTATGAGGAGATATGAAGACAGGATGTTGTTGTAGTTTTCTTACTTTATGATGTAATGTAATAATTATGAATATATCCATTGATTCCAAGACTACTAATATAATCGGTCTTTCAAGACTTTATCTTTTGTGATCATTCAATGTTATGTAATAATGCACCGACTCTGGGTAACTGGGGTTGGGGTGTTACAGTTGGTATCAGAGGATGTTTAGTACAAACCTTAGAAGCTAGATTTAGATAAACTCTGATTAGGGCACATAGAATTAAGATGAACTTTGAGGATTAGTATAGAAGAACTTCCTAAAATTTTGGTATTGTAGATATTTTGTGGGTTTTCTGAGCAATACATACTTATCTGGATACGAGCAGGTAGAGGCGGCTCTAGCACAAATGTACTGAGGGGTAAAACCTGAAAACACTGCTTTGAGCTAGACTCGAATGAGAACCGGTGCATGACAACGAGCCTTGCTGCACTCTTGTTTATGACACTCCCGAGGGATATGCTTAGTATAATTATTATTTTCTTTACAAATCATTATAAAGTGTTTATGAGTATATACATCCTCAAAGAAAACATTTTTTAGGATTATGGATTATATCTATAAATAGTTCAATTTATGTTAAGTGTTTTCATGTATGGAATTATTTATTTTAATTCATAAACTGATCTAGTTTATTCCATTGTATAGAAATGGAGCCTAGTGGAAGGAATGGAAACTGTATCAATACACACACTCCATGTAGTGATTTACCTCCAACTCAAGATAATTATAGTGGAGTTGGTGATGCAAATGGTGCTGATCAGCTAATAACCATACTGTGATAACTCACTCAGGTTATGAATAATAACCTTACCCGTATGGAGCACCCTGATCCGCAACGTGGAGGATAAATGTTAGATTGCTTCATGAGGCAAAAACCACCAACATTCAATGTGAGTACAAATCCCTTAGTATCTGAGCAATGGATAAATTCCTCAGAGAAAATATTCCATGCCATCGGGAGTACTGAAAGGGAAAAAGTTATCATGACAATTTACCGCCTCACTGGAGATGATGACCAATGGTGGTAATTGATTCAAAACACAAAGTAAGATGAAGAAGTATCAAATATGGAATGGAGGGAGTTCAAAGATATTTTCATAGAAAAATACTTTCCTCGTGACTATCGAGCAGATATGGAAAGGAAATTTCTGAGTCTGGGACAAAAGGAGGATAAAAATGTCGCAAAGTATGAGGCTTACTTTACAAGGATAGCTAGGTTTGCTGGAGATTATATACGTAACCCAAGAAGTATTATTTATCGTTTATTTGATGGGTTAAAACCATTTCTTCATCGATCATAGATCTCACAATCCTTCTCGTTGTACGAAGACATTGTCTCATGTGCTATAAAGACAGAAACAGAATTCTCTAAATCTTATGACAATAAAGTAAAGGAAGAGAAGAAAAGAAAGATGGAGAAAGAGATAGATAAAGTGAAAAGGGAAAGAAGTAATTTCCATTATGTGAAAATTGTGGGAAGAAACACCTCGGTACATGCCTAAAAAAATGGCAGTTTGTTACAAATGTGGAGAAAAAGGTCACCAGACCCGTGATTGCAAGGGAAAGAAGAAGGTTGTTAATGTTGAATGCTACAATTGTAGAGAAATGGGGCATTATGCAAATTAATGTCCTAAGAGTTAGGGAAACTTACCTCAGAAAAGGCCAAGGGATCAAGGACAAGCTTATACTGTTACTACAGTTGAAGAGGAATGATTAATGTATTTGTATTTTTGGACTTAAGGATTACATTCTGGTTATGAGAATAACATGATATATATATAAGGATTGTACTACAGTACTTGCTCTTTTCATTAAGGTATTTAATATGACTAAGGTAATCATATTTTCAGTATGTGACAATAAGAGAAAGTTTAATATATTTTGAGAATCTGATGTTGCGATTGATTATTGAATTTAAATACCTTTTACAGAGAATCTGGACAGAGTTACTTTGGATAACTATAATGTTTTGGAATGGATTAAGTTCAAATTTGGATAGTATTGTTCAATTTTAAAACATTTCTTATGATTATTTTTGGAATATTATGATACTATAGTTTTAGGAAAAGAATAACCTGCAAGTCGGGCGATAACCCATCGCGTCGGACAAAGCACAGGAATCAAACCGACAACCATAGTGCGACAGGCATTTATTACCTACCACTAGCATACAAGAAGTCCCTGGTTATTAAAAAATATTTTTTCATTATAATGGTATGTGTTAATGATTAGAACATTATATTATTAGGATAAATATAATATTTTTTAGTTCTATTATCATTTGAAGTGAAAGTTGAGTTTGCGGTAGAAATTAATTGAAGGATGAAAACTCTACTTGTCATGATGTATATATATATTTATCTTATTCTATGAAGAAATTAATTCTTTAGGGAAGGGATATTAAGACCAAAATTGTTTTATCCTAATAAATTTTGTTTTTTTGAACTGATGATATTTTAAATCATCATAGATTGATGGCTTTGAGGCCCTCAACTATGCACTTGTTTGTGAATGATGACTTCAATCACTCCCTATAAATATTTACGTTTTTTCTCTAATTACGTGTCTATAATTGCCACAAATTTTCTCTTATTCGAAACCCTAATTTTTTGGCGACATTTTCATTTCCCTTTCCCTCTTATTAAAACAAAATTTTATTAACCCTATTTCTGATATGGGTATTCCACAAAGGTATTTTCTATTTTCAACCTTTTATTTTCAATGAGGAATATCAAATTGTGAGGACACAATTATTTGAAGGAGGGGAGAATTTAACACCCCAAGCATCCATGATACATTTCCGTTTGAATAAATCAATAGCTTTTATTGTCCCTAACTTCGAGACTCTAACACACCGCGACCAATCAATGTAGCCGTTATGAATAGTAATACCAAAATTTTGAAATTTTATAAATTTTATATCTCAAAATGGACTACATTTTTAGATTCGTAATATCAAAATTACCCTAGGGTAAAATTTTGGTACTTTTCGGATAACTTTTATATTTTGATGAATAGTGAAAATTACTAAATTTTAATTAAAAACAACTTTTTAAATAAAAATAATTAATTGTGATAAATTATAAATTTGTGTTATTTTAAAGTATATTTATAATATATTTTTACCATTTAATACCATTTTGTTCATTGGACATAATTTTACAATTAAAACGGACGTAAACAAATGTCAATCTTTTGATAGTTATTATTTCTTAAAAACACGTTTTTTGTTTTGACAGCAGGAATTAATTTTAAATTAATTTATTACACATCTGTGTTTTGAATTTGAAGAAATGGACTCCATATTTGGAATCAGGATTTACAAATTTTTTAAATTGGAAAATTTTATTTTTAGACATTTTGAATAATTACTTTGGTAAATATTTTATTTACCATGATTAAAGGGTAAATCCGATAAATAAGGGTAAAAAATAATATTATAATAAGTATAAATTATCTTAAAACGTGTCTTAACACTATTGTTTGATACATGTCCAACCATGGGCATCTTTGGGTAGATTTTGGGACCCCATGGATCCACTTGTATGTGGTAATGGCAATTTATATTAATTAAGTTAAAGTAAATACAAAATAACATAAGCATATATCTTTTAGGAAAACAATTTTTACATAGGGTCATATATATTATATTTTTTACTATAAATATTCATTATAAGGGTAAAATAATTTCCTACATAATGGTATTTTATTTATAATTTTTATACATTGAAAAAATAAAAATATATATGACACAATAATGATACAATAGTTTCCTTATTAATGAAAGAATAAAATAATTGGTATTATAAATATTAAAATAAATATAATATTAACGTTTTGATGACATCCAAGAATTATATTGGTTAATATTACATGTTTGGATCGCTTAAATGAATTTTATTCAAATTAATAATGTTGTTAGGACTTTAGAAAAATCAATTATTAAATATTGTCAGAATTGACGTAAAAGAGTTTTTAAAACAAATATTATATTATTAATTGATATTATATTCCTAAAAATCTAATGTTCGTTCAAAGGACTTATATAATGACATTTTTATCATTAACGGACCACTTGGGGGACTCTTGGATGTATATAGTATTTTTATTATCTATATATTATAAAAATACAAAGTGACATTGTAAGTGATAAACTAATTAATCAAGAGTTAAAACTAAAAGATAAGGTTAATATAATTACCTAATAATATATAAAATATATTGGTTGAAAGTATTACTACCCATCCCCATCTTATACTTTTAATAATCAAATTTGGAGCCATTATGAACTGAATATGAATTTATTATAAATTAATACATTAAGTTTCTCCTAAAGAGCCCCCCCCCCCTTATAAAAGGAAACCACCTTTAACCAATTCTTCACACCTTAAAATCCTTTTATTTAGTAATACCACTACCCAAATACTCTTTCAACTTCCCTCAATTAAACCTAGAGGCCTAATTTTGATCAGGAATCCAACCTATGGAGCCCTTTTGATCAAATCAAAAGGAAGAACCTGGAGAAGAGGTACTGTTTTCACCACCCTTTTTCAAGTTCATTTCTTCTTCAAATTCTTCTTTATTTGTTATTTCCTTTCTAAAATAACAACTCCAGTGACTTATATATATTTTGATGTTATTATAAATATGGTACAACCATATTCAGTATTCCATCAATCCTTTTAATGACATGTCACCATACATACATACATACGACTTACTGTTTCCACATTGTGGTGTAATTGATATTCAAAATATTATTATTTTGAAGGGTATAATAATTTTGTTTAATTCATGTAAATAATAAATATAACATTATAATGATTCTGTATATATGATATACCATCCAATTATATATTATTTTAATACCAAAATAATGATATTGTCACTCGTGCGTATGTACGGACTACCATCTCCATGAACGCCATGAGATTCATTCCCCATCATATCCATTCAAGTCTAATTCTCATTTGATGATAAAAAATAATGTTTAAGGACTTGATATCATTCTGGATATGAATAATATACAAACTTATCCATAACCAACATGGTTATATAACAAAAGATATAAAATAAAATGAGTAAGTTAACACCCAAAACAACGATAATACAAAGATATTATTAACAAAGCAGTGTTAAAAGATCATATATGATATCATATTAATGTATATGATTCTTTTATAACATAATAATAATTATTTATCCATTATAAAAGAGCTTAACCAACCCACAAACAAGGAAAAGTACAAGGTAAGGGGTTTTTCATCTCACTCCTTATTCCAGTGAGATTCATGCCATATTACCACTATTACCTTTTATGTGGTGTATGTACTGCCCATAATTGTATTATTTGTGTAATACACTTTAATTTATGTGTATTTACATATTTATTGTATGATACCTCTTTCATGGGATGTATGTTTTGCAAGTTACCAAATTGGTAAGGGTTTATTTCCCAATCTCTTCATTATCCGAGGTGTTTTATACGCAATTATCTACTGGGAACTCTTTATTATCCACATCCATGTTTCTTAAAAATGTATTTCAAAATATTCTTACTATTTTACAAAATTTGGGTTAAAGTCATTTTTACCCTTGATGAATTTTTATAAGATGTTTATAAAGGAATCTTTCTGTCATTTTCCAATCAATGTCCTTTTTATCCTTTTCGAAAGTATTATGTTAATAGTGTTTTTTAACTTATATGGCGGGTGAGACTATTTTCCACAGTTATAATATCATCAAAGCTTCCCTTAAAAGGTTATTAGAATATTTTTAAAGTAAATGATTTCTTTTATTATTATGTGACTTTTAAATGATTTCAGAAAAAGAGATATTTCTCTCAAATAGTTTTGATTTCATCTATGTCAACATCCTTTGATAGATTTTAAGCTTATTTGAGGTTGAGTTTTTATGATAAAAATCATCCACATTGTATTTAAGGGTTTGTGATATGTTTGACAATGGGTGAGTTATTTTTATGCCATTAATGGCTTATGATTAATTTTTTGGCATTCCGTATGATAGTTTTAATACGAATGTTTATTTTATATTTCATCCTATTATTAAGATGAATGTGTTGGACTAGTATGTTCTGGGTTGGGGATCGGTAAAACTAAGCCCTCCGGGTTGGGGTCCGATTACCGCAGACCCTCCGGGTTGGTGCCCAATTATTAGAGGCACTCCAGGTTGGTGTCCGGTTATTAGAGGCACTCCGGGTTGGAGTCCGGTTATAGAGGCTCTCCAAGATGTAGTCCGGTTACAGAGGCTCTCTGGGTTGGGTTCTGGTTACACTTATCCCTTAGGTATTGGAACAAGACATTGAAAAAGAAATTAATGTTCGACATTATGCATTCCCATGTTATGAAAGTGGTTATTGATATTTCATGTTATTATTTGATTAGTAGAATTTCATTGTGAATAATTAAATGGAATTATTTAATTTTACCATTTCCATATTATGATGAAGTTAAAGTTTAAAAGTCTTTTGTTTTAGTTATACATTTCCTTAAATGTTTATGCTTATTTATAAAAGTTTCCGCTGTATTGTTATCCTTACTGAGCATCTAAGCTCACACCTTTCTATGTCTTATTGTTCCCAGGATTCCAAGAAGTAATTTATGAATGAACTGTAGGGACAGTATGAGGAGATATGAAGACAAGATTTTGTTGTAGTTTTTTTACTTTATAATGTAATATAAGACTTATGAATATATCTACTGTTTCCAAGACTACTAAACTAATCGGTGTTTCGAGACTTGATCTTTTGTGATCATGCTAATGTTATGTAATAATGTACCGACTCTAGGTAACCGGTGTCCGGGTGTTACACAAGTTATTTTTAAATTTTCATAAATATAAATAATGTTCTATTTATTGACTATTTTATCTTTTATAATGAACTCATTTACCCCTAAATATTAAAAACGTTGTTAGCATAGTTAGGGTCAAAGTTGTGTTTTTGCGCTTTACTTGGGATTTTGTTAAAATTAATTTCCAACACACATTAAATTTATTATTTTAAATATTAAAAATTATATTTATAATTATAGGGTATAAATTTTATAATAATTATCACATAAACTTAGTTTTAAATGTTAAATTACATTGGAGAGAAAACTGGTTACGAAAAAACCAAAATCCAAAAAGTAGGGAAACCTAGAGGTTAAGGAAAAACATTATAAAATTCATTTGTTTTTATGTTTTGGTTGTTTTTATAGAACAGATAAACCCTCCCATCCATTATTATGAATTTTTTAGCCACATTAGATAAGGGAGAGCTCCCAAAAGTTAATAATTTTGAGTATTTACAAGAATTCCACTCCTCAACTATAAAAGAACACACTCCCCCCCGCCTTCACAAATATCTATCCATTTGGATAATCCAAACCATTCCCAAATCGCGCCCTAACATACATAACCTAATACATAATCCTTATTTTGGTCATAAATCAAACCATTTATTTTTTAAGTGAAAACCGTAGGAGGATAATCGAAGATGAGGTAATATTTTTCTAAAAGTGTTTTTATTTTATTTCATATTTTAACTCCTTTAATTCAAATTATGAAATTTTAATATAATAACATCAATATAATTCATATATTCATATTTTTTTTATATTTATTTTACTTCTAAAAAATTCACACACTTCCATCAAATGGGTTATGAAATCATCATTTGTGTGTACAGTGGACAACCAACTCACGAATCAAAGTCAATTTTTTTTTCATTACCACCTTTCAAGGATTGGAATAATGAAGGATTTTTAGTTTATATATAATATAAATAATATTTTGGATATTTTAATATTATGTAATTATCATCTTATATATAAAATCATTTTTTCCTTTTTGTGGAAATATGATATTATCACTCGTGTGTATAATCGACTACCGACTCGCGAAGCGCTGAGATTCGTTCCTTCTTTACATGTAATGAATTACGGATGGTTTTAATAAATATATTTGAAAAATATTAAATAATAATTATAATATAATTATAATATATATATATATATAGATCATTTACTTTTGTTTCTTTCAATGTGATAATAAAATAGAAATTCTATTCATTCGTACATACACCCTTCTATTTTTATGAATGGTGTATTTCATTTCCTATAACAATAATTTATGGAATAATATAAATATATAAATAATTAATACATATGATATTTATATAATGGTTTACTTTATAGAGGTGATTAAATCATGATCTAAGTAATAGGATAAATAAATAACATGTTAAAACTTACTTGAAAAACAACGCGACTAACTACCAAAACAAGATAAATAATAAAATATTATTAACAAATCGGTGGTATGATGTTATAAAAGTATAATGTTTGATATTATAAATTTTATTATGGTAATTTTATAAGTTAATAACATTATTACTATCATTATAAAATGGTTAAATAGTTTACAACCAAAAGGAAGTGTGAGTTAAGGTATTTCATCTCAATTTGCATTCCATGGATTCTTATTTTATATTATGAACAAATTCACTTTTATGTGGTGTATATAATACACCCTTTACATATAATATCAGGATTAATTTATTATTCTTATAATTTTATGTTTCAATTTGAATTACATCATCCAAGGGTTTTTTCATGAAAATTACTAAGAGGAAAAAGTTATTGTGTAATCTCACTTCTATTGTGACTGTTAACATTCTATTGAAAAAATAACTTTTTTAATAATTTTTAATTGGTTTTCATATTTCTATTAAATATTCACATTATTGTGTTATGTATATGATATTTTCCTAAATTTTATACCATATTTTTATTTAGTGTTTTCTTTGAATGTTTTTCATTATCTAGGGAAATATTGATAAATCTATATACTTTATAAATATGGACATTTGATACGGAATATTTTTCATGAATTAAATTGATTTTTTGATATATGAGGAATGATTTGAACTGTTACACCATGGTTTGGGGACCATTTAAATTAATACCCTCGATCATCAGTAGTCTCATGTGATGAATCTGTTGGCTAAATCAGAAAGGGTGTTTACCTAGTATATATATAACCATATTGTGAATGGTTATGGTGGTAAAGGTTCCATGTGACTGAGAAACATGGAATCCAATATTTAAGAATTTCCTTCATTTATAATTCAATTATTAGTATTATCCAATTGTTTTTTATATAAAATTATCTATGATTTCATTTCATTCTCAGTTTATTGATTAAATGGAAAGTGTTAGGGTTATTAAAATTTCCATATTGATTATTCATTATCCCAATATTTATGTGTCATGTGTGTTTAGTTATCTACCATTCCATATTGATTATGAATATTAGTTCATGATATCTTCTACTGTACTGAACCCTTTCAGAGCATTTTAGCTGAAAATTATTATTTTTTCATTCCCCAGGATATGAATATCAATTATGGTAATAAGTTTCTTGGATTCTGAGATTTTACTTTTGTTATGATTTAGTTCATTTTTTCAATGTAATATAGGTACCATGTATGTAATCTAGTTTTCCAAAACTGCTAAACTCTTTGCTCCTTTGGTATTTGACTCTTCAATCTATTCCAATGTAATAATGTAAGTCAGCATATCAAGGCTATTCAAGTTATGGTCGTTACACTACTTGAATGACACACTGCACACTTCCCCGTTCATCTTTATACCATGACCCTGATGACACATATACCATGATTCATAATGCTACAATTCTATAAATAGATCTCCAAACCTTCTTTATTATTTGTCAAATCAATATTAAAAATTCATTAACATCTTAGGATAGTGTATGTCATTAATATTAATATCCTAGAAGCTACATAAATGTTTGGGTATATATACTTCCATTGAGGTAACTCAATTTATATACAAATATCGATGGATTATTAGTTTCTCAGTGTCTTAGAATCAATTAAATTCTCTATTATTATAATTTTTTGTATGTTGTAATACCACTACTACATAAGTGTGAATTCTAAATCCTTGGTTTCATGTTGTTTCATTCTGTATTAATGAATCCTTTACTTTGTAAGGTTGAGTTTTGTGATGTAGGATTTGATTTTTAGGTTGTGGGATCATAATTTGTGTTATATAGACCAATTAATTTAGACTCAATGATACACATCCTGAATAAATATTCTTAGTGGATTGTATCTTATTCTAGATTGAACTGATTAACAGAATTATACAATGAAAGTATTGGTGCTTCGCTCATTTACCTGGGCTCTATTGTTGAACTGGTTAAGTCCTTCTCAATATGTTGGGATTTATTTTTCATTTCCCCTTAGACTCTAAACTAGTGTTGATATATGATTCAGGGGTTCTAACTTATGTTATTTCATCTTAGGTGAGAAATGGACTTAGCTTGTGTATCTTCTTTGATATACATGTGTTAAAAATCACTGGGATAGACTGGTATGTCAAGTGGATAGATCAGAGGAAAAAATAGTGATGTAAGAAGGGGTGTGAAAGCTTGTATTAAACTGATTAAGGGCACTGGTTTAACATAACCAATTTAAACCAAATACCTTAATAAGAAAACTGAAACCAAACTAAGGATTATCTTAAAAAATTATTAAATTAAAAAATCAGTTTATCTCAGCTTTCAGTATTTAAAAAACTAAAAAAAAAACAATTTACATCATTTTTCAATATATTCCATGATGTCAATTTAGAAATATTAAGTGTTCCACGTTTTGTTTCATGACACTAATATAAAAATTTTATGTTTTTATAATTCTTATTGATAGATTGGGATGTCTATTTAAAAGAAATAAATCAACCATATATGATTAATGAGGTTTCTTAGTTATACATTGTTTCTATAAGATGATGAGTGTCAATTTATGATTTCTAATTTTCATTAATCAAATTCTTTATTTAACATTAATTTACTAAATATCTATCACAATCAAGAATAATTGATCCTATTATTTATTAATGATACATGCATTAAATTTTTGTATTCATAATAATTAGTGAGATTAGTGGATATGCAAACAACTTCAGTATGTTTTTAATATTCCATAAACATGCATCCAACATTTAAAATAATAAGAAAAAATATTAGTGTTCTATTATGTTGATTTTATATTATTCTTATGTGAGTATGTGTATGGACATACTCGATGCTCAAATATATTCTTACTTACGTGAGAACATAATATAATAGATTAAGTTCAAAAGAGAAGAGTTTTTAGAAACTAATAAACCTAATGTCGCATCCCCTCTTAGGTTATCTCTTATTCTAAGTGATTACAATATAAAATATTTCAAAATGATCTCGAACATACAAGAATAAATTTGAATCCATAAAATGGAAAAATGATTTAAACATTATTGGAATAGACTTTTTAAAAATGGAGTGAGCACTTAGCTAATAGATATATCATATCTTAATCTTAATTGACATGGTCAATTTATTAGATAATATTATATTTATTTTTGAATCAACCAATGTACAATGTGACTTTTGTTTCCTATAATCAATATAATACAGTCACCCATCTATTTGTTATCCATAAGTAATACATTTTTTATCTCATAAGTTTGGTTCCTAACAAGAATTAGAATATTTTAAAATATTGTTTTCATCACCCAATTAATATAATCATAATATAATACCATGCTTCCCTGAGAAATAAGAAATTTAAAATCACTAATGATTCAACTCATCATTTTAACAAATAGAATATTTTGTTGTAATACTAATACACATTCTAAATCACTATTTATATATTTAATAGAAAATATAAAATTAAAAAATTTATCATCATAATATACATGATTTTAAAAAATATATGTAAAATAAAAAAAACTACCTTGTTCTGTGAAACATTATAGGCTACTTGAGAACGATGATGGAATTTTAGAGAGACAGACACCATTTCACACAATTGTTAAGAAGTGTCATTGTAATCCTAAACACCACCACACTAGCATAACTAATATTAGTTATTATATCCAAATATAGGGATCACATGGAACGTAACAATATTAAAATTAATTAAAAACATGATATATATACTTTTATATAAAATTATCAAAACAATATGGAGGAACTGAACATTCAATATATCAATAAGAATAATATGAATTTTATATGTTAAACCTTATTGGTGAAATATTATATTTATCCAATTCTATCACAAACCATCATGCCTAGATGCACATAAGTTATAGAATCAATAAAAACTATTCAATGTTAACTAAATATAAAAAAATTTGAACCATCATCATCCATAATGTCATCCGATTGGAGATTTTTTGAAGATGCACATGGCTATAAGATTTTTTCACAATAAAACAATTGGTGTGTGTGGGATGCGTTATTGACATTATGGACTATTACAGAAGTGGAGGGGACCAAAAATTGGGAGGATATTTGTAATATGGAGGGTATATGTTCATAATTATGAGAGTATCAAGTAGGGGTAAGTGAGGGGATGAAAATGGAGTGGTTTCAGGTATGGGGAGGGAGTGGATATGATTTGAATAGGGAGAGGAAAAGAGAAAATGCTAATATGGGGTTCAAAGGTATTATGATAGAGAGATAGGATAACTAGAAATGAATGTAGATTTCTCCCCTTTTTAGAATTTTTTTTATTTTATAAAATTATGATTCATAGAAAAAAGGGGTAGTTAATACAAGTTAAGGATAAAAAAAAGATAAAATTTCAATGAAGGACTAATTTTTTTTCAAAATCACAAACTAAAATGAGGTTGTCTATATGTGTTCTAAAGAGTAAAGCCCTTAACTAGAATTAGGGTTTTATTTTTGACATGAGTCAAATAGTTTAAGTTGAATTTATTTTAATAATAAATTTTTTTCCTATAATAGATAAGTCTTTTGATTTTTAAAAAATAACTATTCGTTATATCAAATATTCCTTTTAATAGTTTACTTTTGTAATGTATTATAGATTATAGTAAATTTTACAAAACAAACATGTACCTAGAAATAAGAGTTTGGTCTAATCTAATGTAAGGGATTTATTTCTTCAGTTGAACTTGTATATTTGGTTTCATAGGTTGAAGTGGACAATAGATCACACATATTTATCCCCATCATCACCCTTTAAAGAATACAAAATATACATCTAAGGCACCCGATTGAAAAAATAAATTTTGAAATGATGTATATTTATTTTAAATCCACATATTATTATAATAGTTATTTGTTATATAAACAAATTAAAATATTGAAATATGACTTTTAGCCATTTATTTGTAATTATGAGGTGTAATTTATCATGAAAATTAGAGAAATAATATATGAAAATATCACTTGATCGGTGAAATGGGAATTATTAGTATGTACTTAATTTTTATTAATTGATTATTTCAAGTTTCCTTTAAATAAATATGTAATTGAAACATATAAAAATAATCCCTGGTCATAATTCCAAGATAAAGGACATACATGATAATCTTCATTGTAAGCGTTAATTCATTATTTTGACTAAGAAATTTTCTAATAAGAGTTTTATTTTTCATAATTTTATGTGAAGTATATTTTTTGTGAAAATTAGTGAATTGTTTATTCTCAAAAGTATCCACTGAAGTCCCTCTCTAAGTGTTTTTTAAATTTGGTGGAAAAATGATATTTCTAGGTTGTATACATGGTACATGAATGTGTGATTTTAATGTTATCTCTAGAATCGAAATTGTGGGAATTTAGTGTGTGTTCATCGAAGTGAGTTGAGTTATACAGGGGTTTTGATGTCAGTGGAGTGGTACACATCACATAATTAAAGAGTGTTGTGTAATTTTGTTTTGATAAATTTTCAAACAACTTTTTGTTCTTATTATTGATTTTTTAACCAATGTTTATGTTAAAAAAATTATTTTATTTTATTTTAATTTCAAAAATATTTAAAATGGTTATATCTATGGGGGAATCTTGATATCAATGGGTATAAGGATTATTAAGGATACACTAAAATGGGAGGTGGATAACTATATCTTTTTATTTCATGTTCCTTTACTGAACAACCTTCATCTCTTGTTAAAGTGATTGAGTTTATTTTTGTGGCAGCTTTATTTATTCCTCACAATAATTTTTTATAGGGCTAGGAGATAGAGAGAGTGAGAGAAAATATATAGTGACAATCATATAAATTAAAATGATAGTGCCTGAATATAATATTCTTGAGAGTTAGAAAGAAAGAAATCTATTTTGAGTAAAAACATAATGAGGAAAAAGAAGAACTCTATGAAAAACTACTTTATAAATCCCTGTAAAGAGCTCCCAAGGCTGAGACCACTGGAAGTTACCATGATAAATGGTTGAATGAATCATACCCCTCCACCAAATGTTGGAATCCCTATTTATTACCCTAAACACTCCTAATAAACCCTACTTATTGAATTAAAATCAAAATTACCACACTACCACTAATGACTAACAACTATTCCACATTCTATGTAAGAGTTTATTGAATAATAGTCCTAAGAGAATAATGATCTATTGTGTATGGGTAAGGTTCTGTAGTGTATGGGTCCCCACATTCCTAAACATTTATCCCCTCATGAAAAACTACATTTTCTTTGTTGTAGAAATGGTGGATGTATTATGATACCATAATTTCTTAAAGAGACTATATCCATAAATATTGCATGTGCATGAATGAAAATATATGTGAAATATTTCAAAAGAAATAATACTAAATAACACCATACTTAGAGAAGTTATAAGACAAGATCTGAGAGTTAAAATAAGTGATATTGTTTACTACAAGTTAGAAATAGTAACACTATAGAGTATCAATAGTGTAATATCTTTGTTAATGTTTCACAATGTACACCCTCAAAGAAAAAAGCTTAAATTTGGAGTCCCATAATTGATAAACAATTTTATAAGGCCTTAAAATACCAAACATCCGTATTAAGAAAAAATTCATCAAGCATCAAATCCTTTATGTCTTTGATAATAGAATCCATTTAGGTATGGTTGATTTTAAGAATAAGGAACTCAAGGATATGATATGCAATATAAAAAAATTAATTGGAAACCAATATATCCTCTTGTATTGGTTTTAATATATTGATAAACACTCAATCTTTGGTACATTATAATCATGAAACATTTACTTGTGTGTTAGATATGGAATAAATTGGGATATGATCAGTGAGGTCATAAACAATCCTTGTTGGTTTCCCAAATACTTTAAGAAAAAAATTTCAAAATTTCCTCAAATGAAACTATAGGATCTTTATCAATTTCAATTGAAATTCAAGTACATACTCTAAGGAAATCAATGTAGATGTCTATTTTAAGAAATTCGTTTTAGTTAGATTGTGATTGGATATCCCTATCTTGTATGTTTGAAAACCATGCATGGTATTTACTTTAGATTTTTTCATAACTCATAAGAAATTTCCACCTAGAGCCATTCACATCTTTGTTGGTAGTTCACTATCAATTTGATCTAAATCTAATAATGTAAGAAAATAATGTTATGGGGTAACTAATAATATAATTAATATTGGGTAACCAACTATTCTAGGAGATAAACTACTAAAGTCATATCTTCAAAACTTTTGTATAAAAATCCATGGTCACCTTCTTCTATTCCTTTATAATATCTTTTATCATCTTCCTCAATAAATCCTTAACTCCCCACGTAATTGAAAATTATAATGCAAAATATGACATTAACTATGTTTTTGAATCTAACGAAGGTGATTTTGAATAAAATTTCCCAATAAATATTCATTATAAAAAATCCAAATAACATCTATTTTTATTATCAAATTTATGGTGAAGTTCATTTGATCCTATAAAATCATAAAATATTATAACAGTAAAAGCCTATGAAAAAATAGAAACATAAAAAACCTCTGGAACCTCACTTGATTTATGTACATCCTATATAAAAATAAAAAATAAGTAATACAGGAAAAATAAAAGAGATATCCATTATAAAAAAAATCAAAGGAAAATACTATTCTTCTTTAATGGTAAATTCTTCTGAAACATTTTACCAAAAAAATTCTTCATCGAAAAAATGTAGATATAATGGGTAAACATATATTTCTCTAATTACATTCCAAAAAATTTTATATTTTACATAAATAAAACTATGCTTATAGCTCACTTGAAAAAGAGAAGCAGCCAGAACTCGTTTACTAAAATAAGACCTACTGATATTTCCAATATCATAAAAATGTGAGCTAAGATTATATGATGAAATGTATAATGTAAAATCTTTTCTATCCTGAAATAGATATAAATCTATATAGTTTTACCACTCTTAAAAATACTATTTTTTTGTAAAAGGTTTTTCATGTAGGTAAATTTATATATACTTTAAAATATCTTTGACTTCCTCTTAAAATGGTGAAAGAATATGATCCTCCCCTTTAAAAATATTAGCAGCCTTCACTTCCCATATTTTGACATTATATGCAATATGATGTAATTGTTTTCAATGTGGTGTTTCCTAACCCCTATTGTTTCCAATATGAAACCATCTTGTGTAGTCACTTTTCCTAGACACTCTCTTACAGAACTCGAAATATTTGCTATGACCTAAAATTTTGGATAAAAAAACCATGGGAAGTGTATTCTCCCATTTTAGACCCCATTTAAAAAAGGGAAACCCCATACCATATTATATATAAAAGTGTATGAATGATTCTAGTCTACTATTCGAAACCACTCAATCAAGAAACAATTTAGACATTTTAACTTCTTTATTTTCATATATTACCTCAACCTTTATGAAATTGCTCTGATTACCTTTTTCCAACACTTCATACAATTTTAAGACACAAAATCCAAGAATTTTATACCATAGGGAAATTGTTTATGGTATGAAATCGTCTGGTTTTTCTATAATTTTGACTTAATAATATCTAGTGAAAAATTAGATCCCTGACATATTTAGTTCCTAAGAACATCTGTGTTTTGACCATTCCCCAAATTATTATTCTATTATAGATATGAAATTTGAAAATTATGATGTTTTGAAAATTGTATTAGAATAAGATACATTTCCATACCACTGGGAATAGGAAGGGATGTAATTTCCATTAAACATCACCTCACATGTTCAACTCATAAGGATCTCAGGCTCATTACTTCTCCCGAATAAGGATTCCAGTGCATGCTAAGAACAAGTACACCTTCCTCATATTCCTTTATTAATTTTCTACAATAGAAATCATATCATACCTTTTCATGTTAGGTCATTATAGGAAGGATTCATGTTTCTTCATACCTTTTTCAAATATTTCTATAAGTTCTAGCTTTAGCTACTTCCATTTGGATTAAATATTGTTTCCCATCCAATATAAGAACTAAATAAGTACCATGTTCTCTATGAAAAATTTATAAACAATGTATTTTCATATATTTTATCATATGATTGATCAAAAACTATGTTTTTGTATTAGTGGTCCAACCAAGAAGATCATCTTCTAAAGAATAAAGCATCATAACTCTAGTTTCCTTTATGGTATACATCTAGAAATGGAGTAATCTCACCTCAAACATCCATCCAAGAGGATTATATCATGAAAAAACACAGAAAACAACTCTTGTATATATTCAAATATTAGTCTATTAAGGTAGGTATCCCACATGAAACTCACATCACTCTGCTGGAACTGAACTTCCACACTATTATCGTAATAGTGTTCCAGTATTTAATCAATTAAGGATTAGATATGATCATCCCAAAAATATATATAGTAGTTCTCAAATAGAAATCACATCCCAAGGAATATTTCTCATTTGAAATAAGGTAAAAAATATAAAAAACCTCTTGATAATATTTTTTAAACAATTCTCAAACTATCACCACCCACCACATTCTCCTACCAACTATCATCCAATAACAATCTACCACAATATTTCTCTCAATATAAATATGCAAATGACCACCTTTCTACGGTCATAACACTTCACTAGCAACATCTTCCCCTAGGGAGTCACCAAATATTAGGACCGTGAGAGGGAGGGAGGGGCAGGGGCCGAGGGTGAGCAAGAGAGAGTGATAGAGTGTGTGTTTGTGCGAGAGAGAGTATAAAACAAAATTTATACACTATATTGAAAATACCCAAGCCGAACCTTCTTAGGAGTTACAACGAGAGATATATAATGTAAATAGTATAATAAATAATCAAAAAATAAGAATAACTCAATAGAAAAACCAATTTTGAGAGACAATGTCATGAACCTGCGAATATACCTAGGTTCCCTGATACCCGAGTGGGCTCTGATATAGCCTGAGGAGCATTTTTGATCCCTATGGGTTGGAAACCACCACCTGGCATTATACAAGATAAAAGGGTGAATTAATTTTTCACAAAAATAGTGAAAAATAAAACATATAAGTTAGAATTATCAACACTACTAAAGGGAGATAGTACTAGAAACAAACAGGTAAAATAGTATCTAAACATATAGATAAAAACCCAAAGGAAGCAACAAATTCAACCATGAAAATATCTTAGAGACTCTTATGTAATAATCAGATTATATCTCCACCATTCACCATCATCACTCAACTATCATAGGGATAAATAACATTCACCACCTCCAAGAGGAACTTTCCCTATGATCATACTTGGAATAAGAAATTCTACAAACTCAAAAAAGACAAATGTTAGGTTGTGAGCTAATAAAGCCCAGTAGGGTCTCTCCAAGTGTTCCATAATCAATTCCATAAAAAATAAACGAATTATGATTTCATTTAAAAGGACCTAAAAAGGAATGATACTTCATTCACATATTTTAATCAAAACATACATCCACATTAAAAGAGATGGAAAATATATTGAAGCTGTATTAAAATAATATTTTATATAAAACACTTTTATAATGTATTTTACATGAAATAATCAATTCTATAATCATTGACATGTATAATAAAGTAATAAAATCAAAGACCCATGTAAAAAATCCCCACAATATGTCAATTTAAGTAAAAGGATCCTCACACATCTTAATAATGTTCTCATGTCAAGATAGGTTTGTACACACAATCAATATCCACCCAAATAGGGGAATCAATTATGGGAAGTTTACACCCCAATAGGGGCACCCATTATATGAATTCAAGTAGCAATTGTTTATTAAAAATTGTCATCATAAATCTATAGGTAGGATGTCAAAGAGAAAGCTTGATTGTCTCTGTTACCACTTACATTCCATGATAACATGTTCTTCAAGAAATCAATCAATCAAATATGATAAAACAAAACATTTAAACTAAGTTTAAATTATAATTTCCAAATTTTTATTTTTCAATATCCCTTTCACTTTTCAAAAACAAAACAATGTTTTTCATCAATTCATTCCATTTCAAATGATTTTTCAATTTAATCTATTTTTGTCAAGGTTCAACCTCAAATAAATTTCAAAATAAAGCCATAATTTTCCAAATATCATCCCCACATTTCAATTCCATTGAAATTTGGGTTTCTCATAAATTAAATTCCATTTAAAATCACACATCAAATCCTTCCCAATCAAGGTTTTAAAATAATTAAAAAACATATTTTAATTTAATCAATAAAATTTTGGTTTGAATCATAGGGAAAAGTTATATGGAACTACCTACCTTTTATCACATGGTCAAGGAAAACACTTGTAATAGGATCACAAAGATGAATGAGGAAAATGAGATCAATAATCATAGTTTAGAATCCAAATGAAAAAATATTGATTTTAGATCCATCAATAACATGATGATCCATCACTTTTTAATAAGGATATAAAGAACAATTAGAAGAAACTATAAAAGAGAAGATCCACTTAACTAAATTAGGATGAATGAGATTAATAACACTTTGACCCACCAAGAGAAGGGTATAAGGATCCATAATTACCTCTCTAGTGGCCTCAAAATTGAGGAAATTGTATTAGGGTTGAATAGGGGGATTAGTTTTCTTAAACATGGGGCTTGGGATTTTAAATAAAAAAATCAAGGGATTTAAAAATCGTTCCATGGTTTTCTGGATAGGGTGATTCACTTAGAAAAATAGTGCACCCTAATAATGCTTTCGTGCTAGTATGATGCATGATTTATCCTAGGAGGGTTCATGGATTCTTAAACCATGCTCCAACCCTAAAAACTCTCACTATCTATGGTTTCATATTATTGAGGGGATATGCGTACTCTTTTTAAATATTGTGTACTCCATTCCAGTGGTTTGGAAAATTGAGCATGATTTTATTGGCTAAACCACATGGTTTTACCTGACTTTTTATAGCCTGTTGGGATTCCAAAGTTTTTCATATTTTCCCAGAACGACCCCAAAATAAGACCCAACCTAAAAGATATCAATTATAGGGTCGAGGAGTACTTGAAATAAGGTAACTAGATGTTACAACCATTCCAACATAAACACTCTATATCCCAAAACATCCTGTGAATAATATTCCTTGTCAAAGGGATTTGTCTAGTGCTCTGTCGTCAAAGCCTCATTCTCCCATGTATCATGTGAATCATATCCATTATTCCATAGCACATAGACCAATGTTATTATCCTCCCATGATGTAAAATTGTCTCAGAATTAAAAATCATAACTAGATTCTCAATCATAGATAAATCATGTTCCACATCAAGATCATCCCAGCTCAAGACATGTGATGGGTTCGAAAGATGCTTCTGAAGCCCTGAATCCTAGAACACACTATGTATCAATGCCAACTATAGTGGAAGTTATAAATTCTAAGATACTTTCCCCACCTTCTCAACATCCTCAAAAGGTACCACAAACCATTGTGTAAGATTCCCCTACTTCCAAAGACGTTGATGACCCAAAAAAGGTAAAACTCTCAAAAACACATGGTCACCAACTAAAAACTCAAATGCTCACCTATGACAGTCAGCATAAGATTTGTAGAAGATCTATTTTCTGAACATTCTCTAAAAAATAACCTGACTATTTATTGTTTTTTCTGAGACTAAACTCATCCCAACCAAATAACATTCACCAATATCTGACCAACACAATGGAGTTTTACAATTTTGGCCATACAAGGCCTCAAAAGTAGCCATATGAATTGAAGACAAGTGACTATTATTATAATAAAACATAACTTATCCCAAATAAAGATCCCAAGATCCACCAAAATCAATAACACTGTAATGAAACATGTTCTAAATAATATGTATAACTCATTATATATTGAAATCCATCAGTAGATGATATGTCATGCTCAACTGTAACTAAGATCCCATTTCCTTAGGGAGGCATATCACAAATAAATAAGTAAAACATAGATCCCAATTCAAGACAATAACATATGTGTATCCCTGAAATATGACAATATCATGCACAAATATAATTATAAGGTCATAAACATTGGTTGTATCATGAATGGTTAAAAAGTTAACTGATTTGGTCAGTCTCTTAATCCAAGACATATCACTTTCATTCCCCGATGGGTATGTGTAAATCCATCCATGAAGTCTATAGAGATCTCGCCCCACTTCTAATTAATCTCTATAAGTGGATGAAATAAATCTGGAGGACCCTAGTGATCTATTTGACCAGTTGGTAGGTATAACACTGAGAACTAAAGTATTGATGTCTTGTACCATACCTAGCCCCCAGAATCATTATTTTATATCAAAAAAATGTCTATGTGGTTCCAGGGGTGACTGCCTAGTTGGAATTAAAGAAATACACAATTATGGACTTCCTTACATACAATGGTTCAAAAAAGATTATAAAAACATATGATTCCTCTAAATGAGAACATTCACTCTCCAATGGTCTACCCACATAAAAAGAGTCCATAACTATACAAAATTCATTATCCAGATACAACTCTTGGAGAATTATATTGATAAGAGTTGGGGTAACCTAAAAACGTGTTAATAAAACCTCAATCCTTTCTTAGTGTGATCCAAAATGTAACCATGAGAAAAGTGAAATCAAGTTAAATTATTCTGATGATTCCTTCACAACAAGTGTATTAAGTTTCCTACTCAAACATCTGAAATAAAATTTACCTTATATGAGGTTTAAGAAACATTTAAGTCAAAATACTATAGGTACTCAACCCAAATCCTTTGATAAAGGTTCATGTATTTTTGAGAGAATATGTAACTCCAGATTTTGTGGTCAGATTAAATGGTAAAAATTTTTCCAAAAATATAATGTTACAAATTTTTAAGCACATGAATCAGATCTATGAGATCAAGAACATGGGTAAGATAATAATTTTTGTGTTTCCTAATATTTCTAGGGCCATTGAATACTACGTGATCACATTATAAAATAACACAACTCAAACCCAAACATGATGCATCATAGAATACCACATAGCCCTGCTCAACCTCTCAGAGAGTAAACATTGGTACATAATTCAAATGATGTTTCAAATCAACTGTTGGGAAAAAATCCATCAAGGTAGATTGTAGTGTTCTTCGGTTCATTGTGTTTGTTGAAAAAGTAGTTTTCCAATGACAGTTGTGGAGTTCCAAATAGATTATTGAAAAGGTATTTTGACAAAGGTATAAGACAAAGGAATGGATTCCCTAGAAGGTTTGAATATAATTTATGCGACTAAAAGAATATTTTCAAAGGGGAACATTTACTTGATGCCTTATGAATATAAGAAGGTTTGTATAAAAGAATAAATATCTTTGGAAAAATTACCTATAATGGTCTCAAGACTCATGAAAGGGAGGAAAAATCTATAAATAAGACTTTAAACCCCCCAGTTTAAGAATAAATACATAACTAGAATCCAAAGGATCTTAATTCATGAAGGTGGTTCATGAAGGATTTTCCTTCTGAGAAGGTTTTCCGAATATAATCTATTTCATGAATAAAAAACTTCTCTGAAGGATATATACTCATTGAAAAGGCGTTGAGCATCATGAAAGTCATTATCAAAATTAAGGGTATGTAATCTTCAAAAAAGGAGTGAGGTTCAAGAATGTTAATAGATTCTATAAATTAGTGAGCATCACAAAAGTATGTATAATCACAAATGAAGGATATTCTTGTTAAGAATTGTGATGTTTCTTGAAGGTTGGAAAGAGGGTTTTCAGAAAAGTAAATCTTATGCAAACTAGAAGGTATTTTCCAATAAATATACTGTAAATTGGTGTTAATCAAGTTGAATAAATTACAACTTAATGATTTACCAAATGAGATGTAAAACATATTGATTCATTTGATAAATATAATTTTCTTCTGAAGGAGCGGTGAGAAAAATTTAGTTGAGAGATCAGTGATCTTTAAAATTATTTTTGGTTTTAAACTAGGAGGGATAATGATTATATTCCAAAAATTGTATGATTATTGTTCCTTATTAGATTTTTTAAATTAGAAAATTACCTTTTTATTCTCCTTGACCATAGTCTAGTGTGGTTCAAACAAGTAAATTTTTTGTTTTTGGGGTATGTTTTCGTTTCATCTCATGAATTTCTATAGTAAATGGAGAAATGATTGTTTCGTTTAATGATAAAAAAAGATCAATAGGGGTACTAGTTAAAATCTTTCATACCCTGATTCACCCCCACTATTAAGGTATTTAACTTAGTTTTGATAACAAATGGTATTGGAGAAAAATGTTAATTTTAGTCTTTCTCTCTCAAGAGTTTCAATAGACATTGTTAATATAAAGGGATTTTGATCTTTGATGGAAATAATTTTATGTTGTAAAAGAATCAGATGATGCACTACTTCCAATAATTAATTATGTATGTATTTATAGATTTGATGTATGTTATTTATTCTAGTTTTAATAGTGGTGTTTTATTAGAATCATACCTAGTTGAATTGGAGGATAATTCAAAAGGAATCAATTCCTTAAGAAGATCATTATCTGACAAAATATGCATAAAGTTGATTTCTTGAAAGTCAACACATTCCATGTAGGAAAAGCTATTAAATATCTATGAAGTAAATTCAAATTCATAATAGAAAAACTAAAGGTTATATGGAAATAATATGAGGACCAAATAATGAACCCTAATGTGTTTTTGGGTGAATTCTTTGACAAGGTGAATGTTTTTTTTGGAATACATGCGTGGTCTCGAAGAAATTATTGAAGATATAAAGATCACTAAACACATATTGAAAAGACTTTAACCTCGGTTCAATTTGAATATATCTCTTCAAGAATATAAATATTTAATTAATTTAATATTGGATAAATCTCACATTTCTATTATCACATACAAAATTAGTTGTTAGGATATTGAGTATGTGGAAAAAAATGAATTCCAAATAGGTGGAATTAATGGCCATGAAGAAACTCATTATTGATGATGGATAGAAAGAATAAGAGAAGAATAAATCTATGTAATTCTATCCCTAAAATATTCAAATAGGAAAACGGAATTTTAAAAGGAATCATTAAACTTCTTTTTTATGTGGAATGGTTGGACATATTACAAAAAGGTTCCCCAATAAGTTTCAAGATGTTGATGAGGATGAAGTCAACATTTACATGAACAATTATTCGTCCAATGTGAATGGTAAGAAAAATTTCAAGAGTAATTTATTCTAAAATAAAAATTATTTCTTCATAAAAAATGGAAATTCATAAGAATATATATTTTAATAGACAGAGAACTACCAGGATCATGGAAAAAATACTATGGTGGAAGTTGTAGGTCATTCTTATACAATGGAAGAAAGTGGAAATGATGAATAAGAATTAAAAGGAAGAGTTGATCTACTAGATAAATTATAATTTTATCTTGATGAGATAGATGTATATAGAGACAAAACAAAGAAAGTAAATAGATAATTTCTTGATGCCAAACTATATATGTAGCAGTAGGAAGAATGAAAGTCTAATATGAATGAATAAATGTAAAAATATTAGGTCTTCAATTCTAGAGAACTCTGAAAAGGATACTGATTACAAGATAAAAATTTAAGAATATAAAAGATTAATCAATGGTTTTATAAAAAATTGATCAAATAAAAATTATCAAACAACATTAAGAGGAAATTTTCCACCTGTAAATAAAATTAGACGATCAATAGAGACTCATGACTCCTTGTATGAAATCAAGAATGTTGATTACTCAGGCAATAGAAAAGATAGGAGTGAAGAATAAATATTCAATCAAATAGAAGAAATGGTTATATCCAAATGACAAGGCAGGTATTAGTATTGATCATAAATAGAAGGAAATGCGATTGATGTCAAAATTCAAGTTCCCATTCCTAGGTTCCAATTCGATTTGGGTACAAATCATAATTAGAAGACTCATAGAACCTAAGAATGAACTAGTTCTACAATAATGAACAAGAATATACCTCTTATCATGTGTTATTAAAATGGAAGGGTTGGTCATTCTCAAAATGTATGTTCCATAGACAAAATTTTCCGAAGGGAACAAGATCAACAAAGGTGTCCACATAGACTTTAATATTCTAGGAATTTTTTGATGGTAATTGTTTCTATTCTAGAGGATTTGGAAACATGGCTAGGTAGTTATCATCAATGATACAGAGGTATATTCCAAATTAGTCTAAAAGTTCTCATAAAAAGAATCTCAAAGAATCACCAAATCTGTTGAAAATAAAAAATTGATTTGTTCTTCGTTATGATGAATTTGGTCTATAATACTCTGATTAAAATCAAGAATATAAATGTTGGAAATCAACAAAATTTATCAAATAGAAAAGTAATAATTAGGCAGTGGTTATGTTTAGTTCCCTTAAAACATCTGATTGTTTTTAAGTGGATCCTTGAAAGTGGATGCACATACCATGTGACATGAAATATGGATGTAGTTATAGGCTTTAATGATAATAAGAAAGGTGTTTTAAAATTTGGAAATTATGAAGGATGGACGATTTTTGGCTAGGTAATATCCAAATTCTGGGGAAAAGATATGAGACATGCTAATGTATTGGTTATTGAAGGTCTTAGTCACAACGTGATAATTGTTAGTAAATATTTTGACTCACGTCATGATTTATGGTTTAACAAGAAGATATATATCTTCAAGGGAATATATGGTATAATTTTTTTACAATTAAATCACATGAAGTGGAATCTCTACCTTGTGAGTGGAGAAGAAGACATGTTCTTTCTATCGAGAGAGGAAGAAAATATGTTATTGATATAAATGTCAAGAACTTCTATGTCAACCATATATGGAAGATCTAGTCCAATTTTACGCATCTTGAGATATACCCAAGTTATCTTATGATCATAATCACACATGTGATGCTTTTAAACAAGGTAATATTATCATAATGATGTATGAGGAAAATGAACAGATGTTAAAGAGAGTGATTGGATTGGTGAATGAAGATGTGTGTGGACTTATCTCACCAAGAGCCATTGAAAAGAAGAGGTATTATGTTCCAGGATTATTTTAGTAGGATGTAATCGGTATTTTTCATTTTCACCGAGTCTGGCATGTTCAATTTCATGAAACAATATTAGAGGGAATATTAAAGGATACTTGTGTAGAATATTATGAACATTCATACTGATATTGGTATGGATATCATAAACATAGAAGTGAAAGATTATCTGAAGAATCCGGGGATAAGAAATTAATTTAAGACATTGAGAACTCCTCAAAAGAATGTAGTGTAGAGAGGATAAATTGGATAATAAACAACAAGGATAGAAAAAATGATTCTTGAAAAATACCTACCAGATATATTCTATAAGGAATAAATGCTGACATCGGTCTATATATCCACCAATACTCGATTTTATCTGAAGGAATAAAATACTCCATATGAACTACATTATGAAAACAATACCAAATTGAAACAAATGCATTTATTTGGAACTTTGTTTTTTATTCTCAATAAGGAATAACAAGTAAATTTTGAATCTTGTAGAGATTATGGTAAATTACGTGTCTCTTCAGGAAAAATAGAAACATATAAATGCTTCAACAAGAGGATAGGAAAAGTAGTTGAAATAAATGATATCACTATAGTAGAGAATGAACAGAATCTTCAAAAACATGGTGAATAGTTCCCAGATGACACTTATAAGGAGATGAGAAACTCATGGGGTAGAACTAAAAAATTTAGATTCATAACAAGATAATAATTATGGGAAGGAATAATTCAAATTGATATATTTATAAAATCCAAAGATTCAATCTAAAATTGACCAAAAAACATCATTGGGGATTAGAAAATACTAGTATAAACATACAGAATGAAATTTTTTCTACAAAAATCCATCCTATATTAGTTAGAGCCTAAATGTCTGGAGGAATCTATTGGAGATGAAAATTGGGTTAAGGTTATGAATGAAGGTCTTGACCAAATTAAGAAGGATAAAACATGGGAGATTGTTTGCAGACCAACAGATAATAATTTCATCAGTACCAAATGGGTGTTTTTAAACAAGATGAAAGAAGACGATACATTTTATATAAAACAAATCATGACTAGTGTTCAAAGATTACTCCTCGATAGATGGTATCAAAGATAACAAAACATTTTCACCTATTGTGATGTTAGAGACAATAAGATTATTATTTTCCACAACAATGAAAATAAAGTACAAAGTTTTCCATATGGATATCAAGTCAATGTTTCTAAATTCGTTTGTGGAAGAATATGTGTATATCAAGAATCTCAATGGTTTTCTCATTCATGAATATGATAACATAGATTATTGGCTGAGAAAGGTGCAATATGGGATAATGTAAGAACCGAGAGCATGGTATTCAAGGATTGATCAATTTTTGAAGAAACTAGGTTTTAAGAAGGATAGTGTCGATGAAAATATCTATGTTTATAATGATAGTAATCAAATAATTATGGTCCTAGTTTATTTCTATGACATAATATTTGCTACATCAGATAAAAAACAGTATAAACAGTTCACATAATTCATGAAAAGTGAGTGCTAAATTTCAATTACTGGTGAACAGAATATTTTCCTCAGTTTATAGGTGACATAAGGAAGGAATGACACATTTATTTTTAAATAAAAATATTCCAAGGATATTCTGAGAATATTATTAATGGGTAATTCCAAAGAGATGATAACTTTAATAGCTCCCAGACTAAAACTATCACATGATGATGAAGGCAAAGTAGTTAATTTCATAGAACACATGAAAACCATCATGATTCTATTGAATATAACAACAACATGTCCTGATATTGTTTTTCTACATTCCCAGTAGAATTATATCAAATTTATCTTAATTAAATCCACTTTCTTTCAATAAAAATAATACTTTGGTATATCAAGGTAATAGTGTATTTCAGTTTTCTTTATAATGAAAAATATCAATAATACTTATTGGGTTATACAAATATAGATTGGTTTTGGTCATAAGATAATAAAAATTTAACATCAGGTGGTGCATTATGTCTTAGAGGATTGTATGCACCATTACTAAGAAACAAGATTTCATTTTAATGCAAAATTAAAAAGTAGAATATATAGCTTCTACAAAATCTTTCATTCAATTATTATGGATTAATAAAAAACATGATGATATTAGAGTTGAATTGAAGTCTCTTATTAGAATCTATTGAAATAATTAATGTTTTATAAATCATAGAAAAAATTATACCCATCAGCCATGGATGAAGCACATCGATATCAACTATAATTTTATTAAAGAGAGTATCTTTGGAGACTTTTGATAATCAACATCTAATTACAATCATATGGTTCCCCATTCACCAGGCTATCCTCTCCACTCTCAGCATCATTTATCCTCGAAGGGTTTTAATGGCCCTCCTCAGTGGTGATGGCTTTCCCCTCTTCACCTGCTTCTTCACCTTTCATCCTTTCTAATATTCTTCTTCTTTATTGTATTCCCTTATTCTTAAAATCACTTTCTTTCTTAGGGTTTCTTTTTTCTTCTCTCTAGTTCTTTCTACCATGAGATTTCTTCCACCACCCTTTCTTTCCTCTCTTCAATATTTGTTTATTATAGAATCCTTGGGATGTAAAAACCCTAATATGACCTCATCCCCCAAAACACTCCAATTCAGAACTAGAGTTCGGGTAACAATGAGATTTTAGGTTATGTCGTTAGTCGTTCAACATGTTTCCAGACACTAATTGATTCAACTTTCATTATTATGATGGCTACTAGTTTTCTACTTCTTAGAGAATAGTATCGCTTGGATTCCCTTTCCACAAAACCCCAACTATGACCCCAAATTTATCTACACCTCTACCCGTATGATCTTTTTTGGTGGTAACCTTAGGGTTTTGGGATGTGAGGTTTGGAATCCAATAGTGCTCTAGGTGCAACACGAGCCAATACTCTCTTGTGAAAACATATTCTTGTTTGACAGATCTTCTTGGTGTTTCTTCCTCAAATCCATCGGTGAATGTTTTGGGTGTTTTTCTATGATATAAAGCTCCATTTAAAACTCATTTCTTGATGAAATTGATTTGTGTTTCGAGTTTCAATGTTGTTTGTTTCTTGTGTGGTGATAGATGGTATGGGTTTTCAGTAATGAAAGTTGTGGTGAGATGACCTCTGGTGGAGTTCTCGCTAGTAAAGTGGTGACATCAAGGAGAATAACTCAAGGTGTCTCATTTCAGGATACTTCATGAACCGAGGTTAAGGGTTTCATGGATCTTTTGAATTTTTTTTAAATTTTGAATAGGTTGTTATTTGTAATTTGTAATTGGTTGTTATGGTGGTATTTTCTTCTATCATGTTTTTGAATTTTGAATTCAGGGAGGTTTTTTTGTATTAATCCTAAAGAATGTGATTTTCACACTTAACAATAAAGTGGGTTTTGAAAAATAAAAAAATGGATTTTGATCATGGAGAATGTGGATCATGGGCTTGTGAAGTTTGAAAATGTTTTTACAGAACTACAGGTTAGCGACATTCTGATCAAGGCCTTACAAAAAGCTTAATTTCAGTGTAAATGATTAGTTCATGGATTTAATTTCAATCCCCAATGTAACACCACGAGATTTAATGAGATATATTATTTTAATTTATTTGATGTCTTCTATTATAAACTACACCAAGATTATCTTGTACTATACAAAACACCGTATTAGCTTGCAGTATACACAACACTATTCTTGGCTCATGTTACACCCAATTTCAAGTTCATTTTGCGGAAATTATTCAACACAATATTAAGTATAGATTTTGTTTAATCTAAAAATGGAATAAGTTTTGATTATGTTATATGAAACACCAAATGGAGGTTTCACTACACGCAGTCCTGACTTGGCTTGCATTACACGCAATCATGACCTTCCTCAATAACGTGTGTAGTACGAAATACCGGGTTTCACTAACCAATGATATATTGTTATAATATTATTATGGACTAGCCATTATGAATAATATTAACTAAATTTTTAATTTTATAATATTATTATTCATCTTACATATTTTCTAGAACATGTTATGAAAACTAAATAAATTTTTCAGGTAAACAAATATTTTTCAAAAAATGCAGTTTTTCTGCCTTTTGATGGTGCACCCACATTAAATTTAATTTTTGACATGTTTATAAGTTCAATTTGAAAAACTAAAATTCTTCCATGGAATTAGGATATAAAAATTTAATTTGGATAAATTTTTCATATTATTCTGATAACTTTCATATTTTAATGAATAGTAAAAACACGCTATTTTTTAATTAAAAACAACCTTTTTTCATCGCAATAATTTATATGGATAGGCTGTATTTTTAATTGGTTTTAAATTATAATTATAATATATTTTTACCATTTAATCCAATGTTGGTTATTGGAATTAATTTCACTTCGAATTTGGACATAATGAAGTTTCGATCTTTTGATAGTTATTGTTTCTTAAAAACACGCTATTTATTCGGATAAAGGAAATTAATTTTAAAATTAATTAATTCCACTTCTATGTTTTGAATTTGAAAAAATAGACATCATTTTTGAATTTGGAATATAAAATATAGCTTAGGCTGAATTTTTGATATTTTTCTGAAAAACTTCAATTTTTGATGAATAGTGAAACCACTTAGTGGTAGTTAAAAACTGACTCTTTCATTTAAATGAAATTTTACCACTTCTGTGAATTGAATTTCAAAAATCCTACATACTTCTTTGTTAGCAATAAGTAAAATGTGGTTCAATAAGATGAAAATATTTTTTGGTGAATAGTAACTTTTGACTTTTATTTACTGCGGTTAAAGGTAAATAGTGTAATTCAAGGTTAAAAGAATCTTATAATAATTCCAAATTACCGTAACACTTGTCCTAACCTTATTATATGAGTAGTGTACAAACATGGTAATCCTTTGGTTGATTTTGGGACCCCATTAAGACACTTGGTAGTGATAATGACAATTTGGATTAACTAATTTAATGTAAAGACAAAATTGACATTAACAAAAATCTTTTAGTAATTAATTTTTAGAAGGGGTTATATAAATTATCATTTAGACTATAAATATTCATTGGAAAGATAAAACCATATCCTACATGGTGGTGTTTTTTTATAATTTTTAGACATCAAATAAATTAAATTATTTATGACACAATAATGATGCAGTATTTACCTCATTAATAAATGATATAAATAAATAAGATTATAATGACTAAAATATTATCCAAAACATGAAAAATTCTGAATGGATGATTTTATTTCTACCATGAGTCATCTTATATTCATCGTTAATGATTTTTGGGCCTTTTTAAACTGATGATAAGTTTATAATAAAATAATATTTTCACACTTTCCAAAGGTTCCCCTCTCCACCATTATAAAAGGGCACCTCCTCCCTCTCCTCTTTACACAACATTGAGCCTTCATGATCGCCCAAAACCTGGCCATTACTCTTCTAAACTCCCCTAGTAATATTATAGAGGTCCTGGTATTCTCAAAAGACCAACTCTGCTGCCTTAATAAAGAGTTTAAAGGAGGTGCGTCAAGGAAGATGTAATCTCTTCTACCGACTCTTTCAAGTTTCTTTGTTCTTATACTTATTCTTATTTAGTTGTTACATTATAAAGTAATAATATAAGTTTTATTTATATACTGATATTTTATTATAAATATGAAACAACCCTATTTCATTTTCTATCCATCCTACTAAAAATGAAATCACCGCACGTGCGTACGTACGGAATACCGTCTCCACGCCGTGGTGTAATCAGTTTTTCCACCACCACCGTACTTGGATGGGTATAATGGTGTAAAGAATAAATATATATGATTATTATAACATCATAATGATTCTAAAATATTATATAATCCTCTCCAATTCCATTCAATAAATATGGGAATGATATCATCGCTCGTACGTACGTACGAATTACCGTCTCCACAACGCGATGAGATTCATTTTCCATGTTAACAATTAAAGAATGATTATAAAGTATATATAATAAGTAATCATGACATATATGACATAATAATGATACTGTATTTATTTATAAATATATGTATTTCATCTACTTAATTCCATTCAATTCAATAAGGAAATGAAAAACAGTGTTCATGCGTATGTACGACCTACCATCTCCATGAACGGTGTATTTCATTCCATTTATCGATATATTATATATATGTATATTATGAATATATCTTATATATAAATAATGTTTTATATTTTGGAATTAAGTAATCAGGATCTATGTAATCCTATTAATAATTACAAGTCAAAACACATACGATAAATGAAACGATTTTCCCCAAAACACTGCGTTAACATGGAATTGACAAACAAAGGGATAATATAAAGTCGTAAGTGAATCATATATGATATAATAAATATTATTATGGTTCTTTTACAAGTTAATAATATGTTTAAATCCACTATACAAGAGTGTCTAACACATAAGGAAGAAATTGGACATAAGGTAAAGGATAATTTTTCAATCTCATTTTTATCTGAGATTGATTATACGTAAGTATTTACTGGGGTTATATTTATCACCCAGGTCCCCATTTTATTAAAATGGTTTCATGTATGATTAAATTCCTTTTTACCCATTTTTAAATTTTACTACAGGGTATGTAAGGAATCTTTCTTTTGTTTACAATTCGAGGTACTTTTTGACTTTTCCGGCAAAAGTACAAGAATTTTTTTTAACTTATACGGCATGAACGGATTTTTACAGTTTCATAATTCCTTATTTACATATATAATTCTCTACATTATTTCATGATTATTTTCAAAAATATCCTTTTCATTAAAAATATAATGGCATTTTGTGAAAGGAAAATGATTTCGAAGAAGAATAGATATTTTCCTCAGGAATTTATTTCAAGTGTTTTACCAAAACCATTTTCTATCTAAGATGACATTATTTTATATGTGTATGTTACAAGTATAATGACTCTATGATTTACATGGTTTCAATTTTCTTATGATGAAATTATATCCATTTGTTTTATAAGAATTCTGTTATGATGGGATGATGTTTATGAAACCCATTTTATTCTTTGGGGTTATGATGAATGATTTATGTTTATGTTGTGGCACAAGTAAGAATGATTTCATAATGATATGGGTGGGAACTATATTTACCTCCAATTAATTGAGTGAAGATTTATATCTCATGAGATAGACATGGCTGGAACGACATGTTAATCCGATTCAGTGATACAGGACTGGAATGAGGAGTAAACTCGTTTCAGTAAGGGACTTTGTCCACTAATATGGTCTTGACAGCAATGCCTTGCCTACTATGGAAATAATATCATGCGCATAATGTGTTTACACAATTACAAGTTTTATTTCCAATATATTTTATCATTATTGATGTTTCATTATGATCTATGCCTTACGTACAACAATGTTTTATGTCATTGCTCAAGATTTTGATGTTTAAACATTATGTTCATGTTTTTATGTTCAAATGTATATGGTTTGTTTTATTTTCCGCATGCTTACTCATACTGAGCATTTGAGGTCACCCATTATATGTTTTCTTTTCCCCAGGATATAAAGACATGTTTTAGGTATGAAAAAAGGGAAGATCTTTATGGGAGATTTTGAAGATATTTCACCATGATTAGAAGATTATGTTCTGAGTTTCTAAAGACACTAAACTATTTTGATCCTTTGGTGTCTGTTTTTTATGTATTATGTATTAAAAAAATTAATGTAATGTCCATGTACGTCAAGTGTTGGTTCTCCATAGTTGGTAATAGAGGAAAGGTTTAGTTAACCTTTGGAAACTAGGATGCGAAAACTTTACTGATATCCCTAGTGATATTTCTAAGGTATGTCTAGGGATGTACTTAAGGATAAGTATAAGTATAGGTTATAGTTCTATAATTACTGTAACAATATTAGAATGAAACCTAAGATGTTGGATATTGAAGGTACTCCCACTTTATTATGTTGTTTTCCGTAGCATGATTTTTTCTCTCACACTATTCTTTTTGGGTTTTAGACGATGGATGGAACTCGAAAAAATTGTGTTGATCAACGTAATGGGAAATGTAATGATTGTCCTCCTGAAAAAACCAATGTTATGGGATATGGAGTAAGAAATCTTATTTCTATATTTACACAAGTTGTGAATCATTCTGGACTTCCAAATGAGCAGAGTAGGGAACAATATTCTATTGAGTCCTTCATGAGGCAACACCCACCTTCTTTCAGTGGGTATTCTGATCTACTAGTTGATGAACAATAGATCAGTACCATTGAAATGATATTTTTCATACTTCGGTGTTTGGAAAATGAAAAATTCATTCTGGTTATTTACCGTTTAGAAGGTGAAGCATATCAATGGTGAACTCTAATTAACAATACGAGGCCCTGAGGTGAAATTGACCCCATGGAATGGGTTGAGTTCAAGAACATATATTTCAATAAGTACTTCCCTCGTATTCTTCGAACAAAGATGGAAAAGTATTTCCTTGAGATTAAGCAAAAGGATGATGAATCTGTTGGTATATACAAAGTAAATTTTAGAAGGCTTACAACGTATGCATCTTGCTTTATCATCCATCCTGAATCTAAAGTTGATTAATTCTTCATTGGATTAAAACCAAGTCTTCGAAGGGAATTATCTATAAGAGACTTCAGTAGCTATGAAGAAATTGTGTGTTGTGCTATCAAGGTAGAAATGGATATTGGTGTTACAAAGCAATCTCGTGGTTTTGAAAAGAAACGAAAGATGGAGTTCAAGAAGAAATCTCAGAATAATGGTGAAAAGAATATGAATGTTTATTTATGCTCAACGTGTGGAAAGAAACATGGTTAAGATTGTGTTAAAGGGACTAGAAAATGTTTTATGTGTGGAAATGAAGGTCATCGAGCAGTTGAGTGTTGATGTAATGGAAAAAGGGTTTCTAATGATGTCAATAAAGAACAGAATGTAGAGAACGCACCACCAACACATCAGTGCTTCAAGTGCAATGAAATGGGGAATTATGCTAATCAATGCCCTAATCCAAGGGTTAATGATAATCAACTTGAGCAAACTCTTAAGGAAAAGGATAAAGGGAAGTCACATGCGATCACTATTTTTGATGTTGAGTATGAAAATTATGTTGTTTAATGATTAAGTGTTTATGTAATGGGATTTCAAAATAGTATCATGGAGTCTCATTTACGGTATCATGGAATTTTTAAATATCTATTTATTGGTTATCAATAATTATATGGTACCGGTAACCATGAAAAGTGATTGAAATATTTTTGGAAAGTAGACGATATGTGCATAATGAAGGGATAAGGATAAAATAATATTAATGAGCTCATGACTGATATAAGGACAAAGTGATATCATGGTTTGAGTATATTGAAATTTTGGGATTTTGGTATATAAAAAGGGTAACCTTTTGACAGCATTCATGTTTTTACTATGGTTCTATGGTAATGCATGTTGCAAGAGAATACATGATTAAGGTATTCACATGTTTGGAAACCGATCAAAAGATATATCTTATGATATATGGGGGATAAATGATGGTATTCACATGCTTGGTTAGTGACATTTCTAGTAATCGTTTACTTTTTACTATGAGATTGGACATATGTATTTTGGATAAGTCTAAAGACTGGAATGGATTATGTCAGACATTAGATAGTATTGTTTAAGTCTAGAACGTATTGATATTATTTTGGGAATGTTATAATAGTATAGTTTTAGAAAAAGGACAACCCGTAGGAAGGGCGACAACCCGTCGCGTCGGAAAAGGTTGCGGGAATCAAACCCACAACCGCAGTGCGACATTCTTTTATTGCCTACCATTGGCTTAAAGGAAGTCCCTAGTTAGTAGGAACCAGTTTTATTTTATTATGCGGTATGATAGATGAAGTATAAGTCCATTGTTGGAATCATATACGATTACTCTCACCATAGATGGACTTATGAATATTTAATAACTTATGCCAACCTTTTTGTGATAGAAATGGATGGGGTGACTTATCATTATATCGCATAATCTGCTAACACTTCATGAATGAAAAATTCAGCTTCATTTCTTTAAATAGAGATAAAGTGGAAATTGTTCATGGAATAACCAACGATGATATTACACTGAAATAAAGTAATTCTCCGTATGTAAAAGTTCATCTATATTAGGGAAATGATCTCAGAAGCCAAAAATGCTATACTTGTACTCTCATATCTGATGAATCAGATGGTACCTTAGATCATCTCAAATTTATGGCTTTGGGATTTTTGGCTTTTTCATAGCCATGTTGTCTACCACTCTCCATCAGAACTTGACAGTTAGATTTATCTTCCATATCCATATCATCACCTATATACTCCTATCTGGGAACTCTGGTGATGAGTTACTTTGGGTATTCATTTTGTTTCTAACATTCCTTTTTAAAATGATGATTTACTATTCCTTTTTCCGATGTGAGTTTCTATAAATGAAACTTTCAAGTAGTAAACGATTTATAACCCCGACGAATTTCGAGGGAGAAATTTATTTTAAGGGGGTAGAATGTAACACCCCGAGATTTTATGAGATATATTATTTTTAAGTTCATTGGTGTCTTCTATTATACACTACACTAAGATTAGCTTGTACTATACAAAACAACGTATTAGCTTGCAGTATACGCAACACTATTCTTGGTTCGTGTTACACACAATTTCAAGTTCGTTTTGTGGAAATTATTCTACGAAACATTAAGTATAGATTTTGTTTAATGTATAAATGAAATAAGTTTTGATTATGTTACACGCAACACCAAACAGAGTTTTCACTACACGCAGCCCTGACTTGGCTTGCATTACACGTAATCGCGACCTTCCTCGATAGCGTGTGTAGTACACAATACCGGGTTTCACTAAAAAATGATAGATTGTTATAATATTATTATAGACTAGCCGTTATGAATAGTATTAAGTAAATTTTGAATTTTATAAAATTATTATTCATATTAAATATTTTCTAGAACATGGTATGAGAACTAAATAAATTTTTCAGGTAAATAAGTATTTTTTTAAAAATGCAGTTTTGCCACCTTTTGAAGGCGCACCCACTTTAAATCTAGTTTTTGACATGTTTATAAGATAAATTTGTAAAAATAAAATTTTTCCTTGGAATCAGGATATCAAAATTTAATTTGGATTAATTTTTCATATTATTCTGATAACATTCATATTTTGATGAATAGTAAAAACACGCTATATTTTAATTAAAAACAACTTTTCTCATCACAATAATTTATATGGTGAGATTAACTTTTTAATTGGTTATAAAGTGTAATTAGAATATATTTTTACCATTTAATCCTATGTTGGTAATTGTAATTAATTTCACTTTGAATTTGGACATAAATAAGTGTCGATCTTTTGATAGTTATTATTTCTTAAAAACACAATTTGTTTTGATAATGGAAATTAATTTTAAAATTAATTAATGCCACTTCTATGTTTTGAATTTGGAAAAATAGAAATAATTTTTGAATACGAAATATCAAATATAGATTAAGCTGATGTTTTGGTATTTTTCTGAAAAACTTCAATTTGGGATGAATAGTGAAACCACTTAGTGGTAGTTAAAAAACTGACTCTTTCATTTAAATGAAAATTTACCACTTCGGTGAATTTAATTTAAAAAATCCAACATACATGGTTGATATCAAGAAATAAAATGAGGTTCATTAAGATGAAAATAATTTTGGGTGAATAGTAACTTTTGACGTTTATTTACTGCAGTTAAAGGTAAATAGGGTAATTCAAGGTTAAAAGAAAATTATAATAATTTAAAATTACATTAACACTTGTCCTAACCATATTGGATGAGTAGTGTCCGACAATGGGCATCCTTGGGTCGATTTTGGGACCCCATTGAGCCACGTGGTTGTGATAATGACAATTTGGATTAATTAATTTAATGTAAAGACAAAATTGACATTAACAAACATCTTTTAGAACATAATTTTTATAAGGGGTTATATAAATTATCTTTTGAACTATAAATATTAATTGTAAATCTAAAATTATTTCCTACATGGTGGTGTTTTTTTTATAATTGTTAGACATAAAATTAAATAAATTATTTATGACACAATAATGATGCAGTATTTACCTAATTAATAAATGATTTAAATAAATAAGAATATAATGATTAAAATATGACCCAAAAAAGGTCAAATTATGATTGGATGATTTTATTTAGACCATGAGTCATCTTATATTTATCTTTAATGATTTTTGGACCATTTGAAACAGAAGATAAGTTTATAATAAAATAATATTTTCACACTCTCCAAAGGTGCCCCTCTCCTCCCTTATAAAAGGGAACCTCCTCCCTCTCTTCTTTACACAAATTTGAGACTTAAAACTAGGCCAAAACCTGACCATTACTCTTTTCAAATACTCTAGTAAAACTCTAGAGGTCATGGTCTTCTCAAAAGACAAACTCTAGTGCCCTAAGAAGGAGTTTAAAGGAGGTGCGTTGAGGAAGAGATAATCTCTTCTACCGACTCTTTCATGTTTCTTTCTTCTTCTCCTTACTCTTCTTTAGTTGTATCATTATAAATTAATATCATCAGTATTAATTATATAACAATTTGTTATTATAAATATGAAACAACTATATTTCACCTTCTATCCATCCTACAGAAAATGAAATCACCGCTCGTGCGTACGTACGGAATATCGTCTCCACGCCGTGGTGTAATCAGTTTTTCCACCACCACCTTACATTGATGGATATAATGGTGTAAATAATAACTATATAAGACTATTTTAACATCATAATTATTATAAGATATTATATCATCAACTCTAATTCCATTCAACAAATATGGAAATGGTATCATCGCTCGTGCGTACGTACGGATTACCATCTCCACGACGCGATAAGATTCATTTTCCATGCTAACAATTCGAGAATGATTATAAAGTATATATAATAAGTAATAATGAAATATATGAAATAGTAATTATACTGGATTTATTTATATATATATGTATTTCATCTACTTAATTCCATTCAATTAAATAAGGAAACGAAAAACAATGTTCATGCGTACTTACGGCCTACCGTCTCCACGAACGGTGTATTTATTTCCATTTATCAATCTATTATATATATGTATATTCTGAATATATATTAAATATAAATCATGTTATATATTCTGGAATTAAGTAATCATGATCTAAGTAATCATATTAATAATTTCAAGTCAAAAAACAGACGATAAATGAAATGATTTTACCCAAAACGCTGCATTAACATGGGATTGACAAATGAATGGATAATATAAAGTCATAAGTGAACCATATAGGATATCATAAATATTATTATAGTTCTATTACAAGTTAATAATACTTTTAAACCCACTATACAGATGTCTTGGACACATACGGAACAAATTGGACATAAGGTAAGGGATAATTTTACAATCTCATTTTTATCTGTGATTTCTTATACGTAAGTATGTACTGGGGTTATATTTATCATCCATGTCCCTGTTTTATAAAAATGGTTTCATGTATGTTTAAAGTCTTTCTTACCCATTTTTTTCTTTTACTACAGGGTATGTAAAGAATCTTTCTTTTGTTTACCATACGATGTACTTTTTGACTTTTCCGGCAAAAGTACGAGAATGTTTTTTAACATATATGGCATGAACAGATTTTAATGGTTTCATAACGCCTTATTTACATAAAGCTTCCTATACACGATTTCATGATTATTTTCAACAAAATCCTTTTCTTAAAAAATTTAATGGCATATTGTGAAAAGAAAATGATTTTGAAGAAGAATGGATATTTTCCTCAAGAATTTATTGCAAGTGTTTTATCAAAACCATTTTCCATCTAAGATGACATTATTTTATGTGTATGTTTCAAGTATAATGTCTCCATGATTTAAATGGTTTCACTATTCTTATGGTGAAATGGTATCCATTTGTTTTATATGGATTATGTTATGATGGGATGATGTTTATAAAACCCATTTTATTTTTTGGGTTATGATTAATGATTTATGTTTATGTTGTCGCACAAGTAAGAATGATTACATTATGAGATGGGTGGGACCTATATCTCCCTCCAATGCATTGGGTAAATATTTAAATCTCATGAGATAGACATGGATAGAATGACAAGTTAATCTGGTTAAGTGATACCGGACTTGAACGAGGAGTGAACTCGGTTCAGTAAGGGTCTTTGTCCACTAAGATAGTCTTGGCAGCAATGCATTGGCTACTTTGGAAATAATATCATGTGATTAATGTTTTTCCACAATTATATGTTTTATTTCCAAGCTATTTTATCATGATTGATGTTCAATTATGATCTATGCCTTACGTACTTCCATGTTATATTTCATTGATCATGATTTTGATGTTTTAAAATTATGTTCATGTTTTTATGTTCAAATGTATATGGTTTGTTTTATTTTCTCCATGCATATCCATACTGAGCATTTGAGTGCACCCTTTATATTTTTTCTTTTCCCTAATATATAAAGAATGGTATTAGGTAAGAACAAAATGGAAGATCTTTATGGGAGATGTTGAAGATCTTTCACCATTACTAGAAGATTATGTTATGAGTTTCCAAAGACACTAAACTATTACAATCCTTTGGTGTCTGTTTTTGTTATGTATTAAGTATTCTGCCAAAGTAATGTAATGTTCATGTATGTCAAGCTTTAGGTCTCTACAACCATACTTAAAATGTATGGATATGGTACCCCTCTCTCAAAGGTATGATGTTTTTTCCCTAATGTGCTTATATGTTCCCTTTATAATGTTGCGGCCACATAGGAGAGACCATTGGGTTCATTGAAAAAGGAGGATAAAATATCTTGATCATGATTGAGTAAGTTGATAGGGGATTAACAAAGTAGGGGTACTAAATATAATGATTCAAAATATGGTCAATCAAAGGTTATATATCATGATAGATGTAGTTTGTGATGAAATATGTTGAATGTTTCAATAATAAAGGAATTCATTCATGAAATTTTCATGCTACTATTATTTCTCACACCAAGTATGGATCATGTGTGATTAGAGCATGTTTTTATTAAATAATTTATCACTATATTGAATTTAAAGAAGTAAATTTTGATAGAATATGGTATAATATTTCAAGGGGTACCAAAGAGAGAAGAGCTTTCAAAAATACCATATGGGGAGATTAATGGGAAACAATACCTCAAAGTAGCATTAGAGTGATTTCAGGCTGATTGTGTTCGTTCAAAAAGTTTGTTTTAAATGTCAGTTTTGAAGTTATAGAGATATTTTTTACATGGTATATTGAAAAATATCATAGACAATGCAATGGATTCCTTATAAGAAATATATAAAATTGTCTGTACAAGGTGGCATCATTTCCCAGTGTTTGATAATTTTCTGGTGTCCAAAATTTGGAGGATTAATCAAGCATCAAATAAGTTTTATTTCCATGAATTGGTAATCAAAATATGGAAATGGTATGAATTTCGGAAAGTTTTTTATTCTTTTTAAAGGAATGGCGCTTTACAGAAGTTTGATGTTTCACAAAGGTGTGGAGATTCTCGAAAGGGTGATGAGCATAAATGGTTGAAGGTAATCAACATGACTACATGAATATTTGTGATTGGAAAACATTAACTTATAACTTAAGAATATAGTAATGATTGTGAAAAATAATTAAGAGCTTCATGAAAATTCCTTGGCGAGTTTCTAAGATTCAGGAATTGGAGGAAACATCTATAAATAGGATGCTACCCCCTGAGCTAATGAATAAATCCTTAAAGAAAATCCAATGTCTCTGAATTCTCGAAGGTGGTTCCCAATGAATAATTATTGCATTATGTTTTTTGAAATATCATATGTTTCATGATGAAAGGAAGAGCACAAAGTCTATGTAATCAACTTGAAATATTTGATCATCGTAAAAGTTGTGAACATTGTGAAGGCTAAGTGAAATTCCTGAAAGGAGTGATCGTCACTAAGGATGATAGATTCATGAAAGTAGTGGGATTCAAAAAAGTTGGGAGAATTTTGAAATGATGATAATCTTGTGAATAATTACGGTGTTTCATGAAGTCTAGAAAGATGGTTTTTTAAAAAGTAAATATTATTAAGACAAGAAGGTATTTCCTAGTAAATATGTGGTAAAGTGGTATTCATCAAGTATATAAACGTCTAACTTAATGATGCACTAAATGAGGTGACAACATATTGATTCATATGATCAAAAGATGTTTTTTCTGAAGGAGCATGGATCACACATTAGTTGAGAGAGTACCAAACATTAAAATTATGATTGGTTTAAACCAATATGGATAATAAGTTCTCTTTGAACATTATTACAATAGTTAGATTTATTGTATTTTTTATATAGGTACATTGCCTTTGTATTCTCTTTGGATGTAACCTAGGGTTGGTGAAAAAAGTAAATTTTTTACATCCCGTTCATGCTTTCATTTTTTCCCATACATTGATAAGGGAAAGGGTGAAAATATTTTTATTTTAATTGAGAATCAAGATCATATGGGAAGTATTTTTAGTCTTCCACACCATGTTTCACCCCCTTAGGGTCTTTATCCTAGTAGGTATAAAATCAAAAAGGAAAAACTAATAGTTTTTAGTCCAAAAATACCACCAAAAATAAATTTAGATACTCATGGAATATTTTATTCTTCAAAACCATAAAGACTTAAGGATAATTAGTTAATACAAAGAGAATAAAAAGATAGTTAAAGTTATTATACCTTCTCTTGAAAGAAGTCCTCAGAATGTTGGATTATATTTTTATCAATTAGTGTTCACCAGTTAAAATATTAAACATTGAGAACTACTTTCCCCCTTTCTATTAGTAAAATATATCATCACTATGTGGTAATAGATACTTGTTCATTATCATAACCCGATTGTGTGTTTGGTAATAAATACAAAGGTGAAGTGTTCTATTGGGTTTATTCACAAATTGAACTGGTGTCACCTATGGTGACACACTTGGGCATATAAATCCTTTTTCAAACTGATCATCCAACTAGGTCTTTAACTCTTTAAAATCTGATAGTACCGCAGGACATGAAAAAATAGATACTGGTTGAGTACTAGATACTAAATCGATAGAGAAATAAGTATCTATTACCAGTTCTGGACTAGATAAATCAAAATGAAACAAACTGGGAAAATAAATGATGACCATAGGGATATCGTAACTTAAATATTTTTGCACCAATAGAAAATGAAATAGCGATATTACACTACCCAACTCCAAAAAATATTGTACAAATATACTACCCCTTGGGTCCCATTCTTTCTAAATGACATGAAACACCCCATCAGGTGTAGTAAAGGATACCTATCCTATATAATATTAAATTTGAGCCTTATTAGCTATCAAAAAATCCATCTTCAGGATGATTTCTAGAAGTATCATATTGATAAATAGAAAAATGTAGGTTATTTCAATTTCTGATATAGTTAAATCACAAGAAGGACTATAGAGACCGTACACTCTCTTCATTCCAAGGGTTATAGAAATATCCATATCATAAGAAAAGAGATTCATAAGGATATTTAATAGGTTTAAAATATAATTTTATATAAACAAGTGAGATTCATCAATATCCAATAAATAAATCACTATGGATGAATCTATAGTGATGGTACCTCTCACTGTTGCTAGACCTATATCATCATCCTCTAGATACTCTTCCACTATGTGAAGATGCTTCGTTCTAGATGGTAGGGGATAGAACCCCTTATATATTGAGGAACATGATCACATGGTAGAAATTTTAAATGTTTATCATCCAATTCTAGTACACTTAGAAAAAATGGAATAATATCTATAAATGTTCTGAGTAACCATGGTATCTATAGATATTTGGACCCTTAGTACAAATAAGTATTGAATTCCCAACCCTTACATGCTGAATGTAATTCATTGGATCTCTTAAATGCCCTATAAGAAGTCCAAAAAATTTATACTTTCTAGAACCACCTTGAGAATCATCAAACTTCACCTTTCCTTTAAAGGAATAAACAGATCCTCTATAATTAATAAAAGGAACTCCCATCAACCTTGAATTACCATATATCTCAACCTCAAACATCAACGCCCTATCAAACACATTAGTATAGGATGTCAGATTCAGTATGAAAAATTGAGATTTGAAGTCAGGTTAAATATTTGTGCCTTCAAAATATCATTAGACACCACCTCATGATATAAATCAACAAGCTCATCAAATCAGTTTAAATAATAAGTCAAGGTCACGTCACCCTACTCGAGTTTGATAAACTCCATGGATTTTTCTAATACCATCGATTCTGGATAAAACAAATCAGTGAAAATAAATTCATATACTAACCATTCCAATAAATCATTATTTTACACTACCACCATCAAATCCCATCATCTCCTATTATGCCCTTCCATCTTTAAGGTAACATATTTCACCTTTATAGCTTATGGGAATTTCCATGAACTCAAAAGGAGGATATATCTTTCTCAACCAGTCCTCGTCCTATTGAGAATCATTAAAACCTTGGAATGAATATGTCTTCAAGAGAATAAACTCATGAGATCGATCATGATATTCTTCCTTTCAAGGTTCCACTAATGGATTCTGAATGTGAATGAGTGGAGGTACTTATCCTAGTGTTTAGACATCCATCACCAGCATCTTGAAAATGTCCTGGTCCACTAGAGTATATTCTCTTTGTGGTTCACCAAAAAATTCCTCTAAGGACCTATTCACACATATTCTTGAAGGAATAATACTAAAAAATATCAACAAACAACAATAAAGATATCAAAAATGATACACTAAACAATGATAATTGGATATTAATTCCATCGAGTATAAATTTAATATTGGGATTTGAACAAACTCAGATCAAAGGTAGGGAAATGACTAAAATTAGATCGAAAAATTTTTCTAATACAATTTTCCCAAACATCCATGGTGACTTAAGGCATGTTACAATGATATATGGATAAGAAATCACTCATAACTACCTATTAGGTCTCATCAAGACATCTCAAACCATATACCGTCATCAAGGAAATATTCGTAGACTACCCCTATGATACAACTTTGTCCCAAAATATCCTAGATACTCTAGTACACTAATTCAGGATCAAGATCTAACATGACCCTAAGCGTGATCCTAATCCCCATGGGTTAGTGTCTAGCACATGGAATAATAAAATATCAAACATAGAATTAATTTTATACAAAAATAGTGGAGGATAAAAGATAGAATTCATAATTCTCAAAATTCCCAAAGGGAGATGTTACCAGAAACAAATAGGTAAAATAGTAGTGGAATAGATAGATAAACAGTCCAAAGGAAAAAAACAACGTCAAACAGACAAAAGTCTCAGAAACTCCTATGAAACAAGTGGAAAACAAATCCACTGTTCACTTTTATCACTCCATGGTCCTCAGTATCGAGGCAATACACCACCTACAAGTGGAAAATAAAACTTTCTCATACTTGTAATATGAGATCTACAAATGACTAAAGGTAAAGGTAGGCTGTGAGAACTAAATCCCTGTAGGATATCACTAGGTGTTCCATAATCAATTCCATAATAAATAAATAAAATTTTGATTTCATTTATAATGAACTAAAAATGCAAGGAATTTAATTAACATATTTTAAAATAAACATTATTTAAAATTAAAATATGTGGAATATATATCAAGACTAGATTAAAAGATAATTTTGTATAGAAAACTTATCTAAAGAAGTTTGTAAGAAATAAATAGTTCAACAAAAGGAAAAACCTCCCAAGGAAAAGACCTGCAATGGATACAAATCCAATTAATAAAATGAATCTGACCCTCCCACAAATAGCTAGACTCCCCAATTTTTACCCCAACTACTCCCACAAGTATCATAAATAACTATTGTGTATGGGTAAGGCCCAATAGAAAATGGGTCCCCTAAAGGAAACTTCATTCAATTACATCCCCACATTCCTTAATTTGTTTGATAAAGTGAATCCCTGAAATCAATATTTTTATGCCCATGAACAACATTCATAGTGAGATAAGGGATTTTACAATGTTAACTATTCCAACAATGGTTATATTCATGGAAATGTCCAAAATAAACTGATATCACATGATCCACTAGAAGCACTATCATGGATAAAAAATTATAAAGGATTTTCCTTGAAATCGTGTTAAATATAAATCGTTCTAGAATGTGAAACATTACCCTTTATTATGAAACAAATTATATTTAAAGATTCAAAAATAATAACCTTTAAATTTTATAGATAGTCTACACTTTATTGTATATGTGTATCAAATTTTATTTTCATTCTTTTCACATTGATATTATTATCAACCAATTGAACCACACAACTTAACTATTTATTCCTTAAAGAGTGGTATTTATAGAAGAGAAATAATTTAACTTAAATAAATTTGATGAAACTCAGAACCTGACTACACATACTAATAGGGATCTGGATTCCCAATAAAACAACTTTGAATGTATCGTATAGAGCACTTTCCATTAGGGGATGAAATAAGCATGCAGGGTGTCCATATGGTTACGGTCCATGGGATGTTAAGGGAGTTGTAATAGGGTATTATGTTTGGGAACATGTTATACGGACCATGGGGATATAGAAGGAATAGATAGAAATTAGGTAAAGGGGAAGTGGGTAATAGATGGAGAATGGAATTTTTTTTGATGTTTTCTCTAGATTGGGCTTATTCATGTGTGTAAGGGGAATCTCAATTGTTTTAAAATCTATCTTTCATTATATTGCTTCATCTTAAAATGTAATTATAGTTCATTAATATAATTAATATAATTAGTTATTTATATTTATATCAATTTTTATAACATAGCATCCTCATCTTCTCCATTGTTTCTAACTGATAATGGAAACCATCCACCAAATGCATTTGAAGGGATTGGATACATGCATGGAAAGTTGTTCACTATCATCACTGACCTATAGATGGAACTAGAACAATATCATCTTTGATATGATAATGTTCATAAATACTTTACCCAAATCACACGATGAGTTGAGAAATTTTAGTGGACATAGGAAATGATGCTATTTTAATGAAAAATCTACCTTAGGAAACATATGCACCATTTTCACCATGAGGACTAAGGGGAATGGCATGGAATTGGTTACATAATGGGAACATTTTAATGTATTTTAAGATAGTAAGTTTCCTGGAATGGAGAATCTACAATATCAAAAGAATGATCAAACATTTCTCATGATAGTGTGACTAAAACATTTACAAGGGAGGTTGGAGAAATAGTGACACAAGGGTATGATGTGGTTTTAGTAGATAATATCAAAGGAAACATGTAAGGTATGTTTCTTAATATCAGTTTATTATAGGAAAATGTATTGCCAATGGTGACAATGAAAGAAGTAATCACGTTCACATAACTATAGAAGCCTCTAAAAATAGAAGATGATGAATTCGTGAATCCACATGATCTATCATCCATGAAATTTGAAGTTAATTCCACAATGTTTTATGGTATGATGGTATATAGGTGTAACATATATACATCTCTAAACTAGAATCAGTGGAGGAAACGTTTAAGAAGAATTGGGTTGAATCTCAAAAATCCATATCCATTATTCTACGATGTGTAAAAAATTTATAATAGTATGATGATGCAGAACCATTGGAAAAGGGGACCATTATGTATTAGGGGGCTTTATATAAGGTAAGAGTTGCATCATTAGGTATAATATGACTATTATTACAATTGATCCCATGATAGATAATTAAAAATTTGAGTTTCTAAGTCCAATGATCATGATTCCTAATGATGGATCACTCATACTAAAGACTTCGAGAAGAGGGGGAGTTTAGACCCCCTACCATGTTAATCATTCCTGATGATGGTATATTTTCCTAATTTTGGAATGGAATAATAAAAAAGAACATTTAGGATGAATTTAGTGACATCTAGTTGTACATGGATGCGTAAACAAGTATATTTTTTTGAATTATTAATAGAGAGAATGCTCCTCTTGGAGACAAGGGTGTAGTAGGGGGAGAAGCTAACAACAATAGATTCTAAGGAAGTAAGGAGGAGAGTATGGACGTTTTCTTGAAATAACTATATAAATTTTTCACATTATAAAGTCCCTCCTTGATACAATCCAAAATCACCAATATTATCTTGATTGGTTTAATTCACAAAATCCTAAAAGGGAGAATTATCAGAATTAATATTTAATTTACCCAGTTTAGTTTTTCATATAGTAGTGTACTCCAAAGTTAAGTCTAACATACCAAGATGTTTCCTAATAACATGTTTTAATTTTGTGTAAAACCTAACTAGATCATGGTTAGTTGGTGTTAATACTATAAATTCTCATCTTGAGGGATCTCCCTGAGTAATGAATTATTCATTAACTAATAACTTATATCTTGAGTACAAGAAACTAAATGTGGACCTATAATAATTTTTGGAATTCCAAATTTCACATACATGGGTTTCTAAGAAAATTACTTCTAAATTTTTTCCCTTGAGGGATTACTTTAAAGATAGTGAACTCTAGACAGAAGCATTCACAAGGAAACCAAAATGTTCTTAATGACATGCCATCTGCCGATAGTCAGTTCGAGCCTATGGGTTGGATACTAATGTTTTGAGATATTAGTGCTACTATAAATAAATATATAATGTACAAGATTATATAACTCTATAAAATACATTTTATAAGTACCTGAATCTATGAAATAGGATGAATGATTCACCGATAGTAACTATTTTTTCTCTCATCCATGAAGAAAATTCTAATTTTTTAGAAGTTGGGATTTATAGTGATATAGAATCCCAAAATAATTACGTAGATCATATATTGAATGAAACTTTCTAGAAGGTTCAAAAATGGGGTTGTTGGGATGGAATCTGGTTATGGGATATGGGGAGTTGAGGAAGTAGTTATAGGGTATTATGTGGGGGAATATGTTGCGGAGGTCATGGGGAAGTGAAGGGAATATAAAGTGGTTATAAAATGGGAAAGAGAGAACTGGATGTTGGATGTAATTATATTTAGATATTTCTGTCAGTTGGGAATTAGGAAAGTGTTCAATGGGACTCTAAAGTATTGCTACCTCTCAATTTTATTCTACATCAGCCTCCTCTAATGAAATTCCATTTCATTCCACTAATAAATAAGAAAATTACTCTAGTTTTCTATCTCATTCCAAATCATCCTTTCATTTCTTCATGATAATACAAAATCCTCACATCTAAGTATTCCTACATCATGACATGGGTTTATGGAGACCCTCTCCTCTTCTTGGGCGACTTATTATTCCTCTTTTTCCATCACATAAGAAAAAATAATTGAAACAAATCTCCCTTATCAGTATTCATATTATAATTTATTTAATAATTGTCCCTAATTCACTTTTAATGAGTTGAATTTCAATTTAAACATCCAAATAAAACACCAATTTTGAACTTCCCTCTATTAAATTCAGGCCATTGGATTAATTTAATCCATTTCGAAACCCTTAACATTAAGTATTTGAGAAATTGAATTTAATTGTCCCTTGTATAATTTCATTACATGTTTTTATGTGATTGAACCATCTATTTGATAATCCTTTGATTGGATATCATCACATGTTTTTTCCTATATTTTTTAAAAGACGGGTTTAATAGTTTCAGGGCCTTTCACGGTTGGCACATGGTTTCAAAAACCAAGCAACCAAACCATTAAACCTTTCAAGTAGCTCCAGTAGTGTAACACAATTGGGGATCATTTAGAAAAATAATGAATCCAAACCATGAAAGATGATAATAATGGTCCATAAAATTAAATAAAATCTACAGCCAAGACATGAATCATTTACAACAACCTAGATAATGAGTGGACTATTAATAATAATTGTGTGATGATCCCTAGGAAAATGGGAAATAATATTTTAATTCCCCAAAAAAATCTAATTTAAAATCCAAAACCCTATAATTAACCCTAAACTCATCGCACTGAAATATAATTTTATCCTTCAGCTTCATGGAGACCCATAATGGTATTTTGTCTCTCCCAATATCATTTATTAATGGATCTAAGTGCAAACCAAAGAGGGGATACTCTTCTGTTGAGTTGTGTTATTATTTCCCATTGATCTGTCCTATAATTTTTATTCTTTATTCATATAGGTTATGATGTCATCATGTTTAGTTGTTCCATGGATGGTAGATGTTGAATTTTGGATCTAGGGTCTCTTCTCACTTCTATCAGGATCTGTCCTCCTAGATCCGATGATCACCATCATTGGCAGACCATCTCGAATTCATTGAGGTTGGATTCCAGATTTTCCAAGTAGGTGTTTCTATTATTTTCCTTCCTCTTGTAATTCATTGTTCTTGAGAATTCATAAATACGTGTTTCTTAATTTCTAACACACGTTTTATGAAATTTTTTCTTGAAATTATTTGTGAGAGGTTCTTTAAACCTTTTATCTTTTAATTGAACATAAAATGAATTGAATAGATATGATCTTGATCTCTCTCTCTCATTTATGGGAATTGTTTAATTCCATTATTATTTGGATTAATTTTCAAGGAACTTATAAATTATTATTTAGTGTGAGTAAGGTATTTGACATATTGTTTACTAAAATGTAATTTTTTGATTTGAATGAAAAGAGTCAATCTATTTGACGTTTTCTCAATAGTTTCAGATTATTTAATTTGTGAAATGACCAATAAACCTCTATAAATGATTTTAACCTTGATTTGAGGTTTTTTTCTTTGTAAATTTGAAATGATCTATTTATTATCATGAAAAAAGGGTTTAAACCCATATTCAGAATTGATCGTAAGAATGTTTAAATTGTGAAATATCCTTTAATTCCTTTGGAATGTTTTTCTAAAGAAATGACTATTTTAAAGGATTATTTGGAATTACCATGATGGTTTATGAATGGAAGGGGGTATGGATACCCTTTTTAAATATTGAATTTAATAAAAGGATATGAATTGAATTATGTGGTTTTATAGCCTGATTGTCACTTTATTATGATCCTCTATTGTAATAATCCCTTAATGAATCGTTCTTGATTCTTGTACATACCATGGATGGGTATGGAAAAAGGGATTATTTAATTCTATGGAGACTAGGGGTGAGAGTAATATATGATTAGAAGACATGATCTGTAACACCCCGAGATTTTATGAGATATATTATTTTTAATTTTTTTTGATGTCTTCTATTTTACACTACACCAAGATTAGCTTGTACTATACACAACACTGTATTAGCTTGCAGTATACACAACACTATTCTTGGCCTGTGTTACACACAATTTCATGTTTGTTTTGTGGAAATTATTCTACGCAACATTAACTATATATTTTGATTAATTTATAAATAAAATATGTTTTGATTATGTTATATGTAACACCAATGGGAGATTTCACTACATGCACCCCTAACTTGTCTTGCATTATTTGCAATCACGAACTTCTCGATAGCGTGTGTAGTACGTAATACAGGGTTTCACTAAATGATGATATATTATTATAATATTATTATGAACAAGCTGTTATGAATATTAGTAACTAAATTTTTAATTTTATGACATTATAATTCATCTTACAAATTTTATAGTACATAGTATTAGAACAAATAATTTTTTTGGGTAAAATGAGTATTTTTCAAAAAATGATGTTTTGCGGCCTTTTGATGGTGCATCCACATTAAATTTTGTTTTGAAAAGTTTATAAGATTAATTTCACAAAATAAACTTCTTATTTTGAATCATGATATAAAAATTTTCATTGGATAATGTTTTGATATTTTTCTGACAACGTTCTTATTTTGATGAATAGTAAAAATGCGCTAAATTTTAATTTAAAATAACTTTTTTCATCGCAATAATTGATATTGTTAAATTATAATATTGAATGGTTTTAAAGTATAAATAGAATATATTTTTACCATTTAATATAATGCATGTTATTACCATTAATTTTATATTGAATTCATAGGTAAAACCATTTCAATCTTTGACAATGTTTTATCTTTTAAAACCCATTTTCTTAGAAACGAGATTAATTTTAAATTAATTAATGCAACTTCTATGTTTTGAATTTTGAAAAATGGATTCCATATTTGGATTCAGTGGGTCCAAATTATGTTCATAGGTTACTTTTATTTTATTGACATTATGAATAGTAACTACAATAATTTTTATTTACTGCAGTTAAAGGTAAATCGGGTAATTAAGGGAAAAAATAAGATTATAAAATTACCCTAACACTTGCCAAAAATCTATTGGATGACTAAAAGTCAACCCATATCACCTAAGGGTTGGAATAGATTAATTTTATCGACTTTTTACAATGAAAATAATTTAATTATTATTAAAACCAAAGAAAGTGACAACATGTCACTCTCTTAAGTCTTATAAGTATAATAATTTTAATTTAGTTATAAACTTCATGAATATTCGAAAATTAATAGTATCTAGGAATCTAATAAAATTATGTACATATTTTGAATTTATTTATACTTTTTATGGATTAAAACATTATCATTAAAGGTGACACAATAGTGATGTTGAAATTATTTTATTGATTGAAATACCAAATAAATGGTTTTAAAAATATTAAAATAAATACTGAATAAATTATTTAATATGCTCCAAGAATTTTATAGATAAATATAACATGTTCTTAATCTATTAAATATTTTAATTCAAACATTTCTTAGGTATGGATTTTATTTAAATTCAAATAAATGAATAGTGTCAAAATTGACACTATTGTAATTTTATAAAAATAACATAATAAAAAATTGTTTAAAAATCACAAAAATATTTAAAAATTATAAATTAAATTTTATAAGGTCTAAAATATCATAAATATTCCCATTATGGACAATTAATTACACATAAGTAATTATTTATAACAATTTAAAATTTAGAATCTTAATACCACAAATAAGATTAAATAAATTAAATAAGGTTAAATCAAGTTGATAAGGTTTAAAATAAATTTCCAACATGACTAAATTTTATTGAATGATTATATTACAACCCTATAGCATCTAATATTATAATATGAGTCATTTTTGGAGGTTTTAATTGGGGCTTGATTTATTATAAATTAATATTTTTTAGGTTTCCAAAGGTGCCCCTCCCCTCCCTTATAAAAGGGAACCTCCTCCCTCTCCTCTTCACCACACCTTGAGCCTTCAATCTCGGAAAAACCCTGACCATTTATATTCTTCAATTCCCTAGTAACATTCTGGAGGTTTTGGTCTTCTCTAAAGACCAACTCTAGTCCCATAAGAGGAAGCCTAAAAGAGGTCCGTCGGAGAAGAGGTAATCTCTTCTACTGATTCTTTCAAGTTTTTTTCTTTTCCAAATTCCTCTTAATTAGTTGTTTAATTGTAAAGTAATACAATAAGTATCACTAATTTACAGATATGATATTATAAATATGAAACAACCCCATTTCACCTTCAATCCATCCTATAGAAAACGAAATCACCGCACATGCATACGTACAGAATATCATCTCCACGCCATGGTGTAATTAGTTTTCCCACCACCACCTTACATGGATGGGTATAATGGTGTAAAGAATAACTATATATGTTTATTATAACATAATAATTATTCTGAGATATTATATCATCCACTCCAATTCTATTCAATAATTATGGGAACGATATCACCGCTCGTGCGTACGTCCGGACTACTGTCTCCACAAACGCGATGAGATTAGTATTCCATGATTAAAAATTCAAGTATGATTATAAAGTATATATATAATAAATAATCAGGAAATATATTACATAATAATGATACTATATTTATGTACATATATGTTTCATTTAATTAATTCCATTCAATTCAATAAGGAAACGAAAACAGCGTTCATGCATACGTACGACATACGGTATCCATGAACGGTGTATTTCATTTCAATTATCGATCTATAATATATATTTATATACTGAATATATATTTAATATAAATCATTTTTTAAATTCTGGAATTATTTAAATCAGGATATGAGTAATAAAATCATGAACAACAAATTGAAACATGTATGATAAATGAAACTATTTTATCCAAAACACTGCTTTAACATGGAATTTACAAAAGAACGTGTAATATAAAGTCATAAGTGAACCATATATGATATCATAACAATGAATATAATTATTTAATAATTCAATGACATTATTTAAATCATTATACAGGGGGTTCAGATACATATGAAGAATATCCGACATAAAGTAAGGGCTAATTTTTCAATCTCTTTTTTATCTGAGATTACTTATACGTAAGTATTTACTAGGGTTATATTTTTCATCCATGTCCATAAAATGTTTCTAATAAAGTGTTTAATATTATTCCATGTATTTTTAATGTCATTCTTACTCCTCTTTGACTTTTACTTTTTGTTATGGAAGGAATCTTTCTCTGGTTTACCATACGTGGCACTTTTTGACTTTTCTGTTAAAAGTACGAGGAGAATGTTTTTTTAACTTATATAGAATGAATTTATTTTTATGGTTTCATAATGCCTTAGTTTCCTAAAGCTCACTTTAGAACATTTCAGGACCATTTTCACCAAAATCCTTTTATTTTAAAATTTCATGGCATTTTGTGAGAAGAAAATGATTTTGAAGAAAAAAGATATTTTCTTTAAGAATTAATTTCATGTATTTTGTCAAAAATATTTTCCATCTATGATGACATTATTTAGTATGATTAGGTTTGAAGTATAATGTATTTATGATTTACATGGTTTCACTTTTCTTATGATAAAATTATATCCATATGTTTTAAATGGATTATGTTATGATGGGATGATGTTTATGAAACCCATTTTATTATTTGGGTTATGATGAATGATTTATGTTTATATTGTGGCACACATAAGAATGATTTCATTATGAGATGGGTGGGACCTATATCTACCTCTAATGCATTCAATAATGATTTATATCTCATGAGATAAACATGGATAGAATGACAAATTAATCTGGTTCAGTGATACAGGACTGGAACGAGGAGTGAAATCGATTCAGTAAGGGACTTTTTCCACTAGGATGGTCTTGGTAGCAATGCCTTGGCTACTATAGAAGTAATATCAAGTGCTTAATGGTTTTCCATAATTAAATGTTTTATTACCATGATATTTTATCAAGATTGATGTTCCATTATGATCTATGCCTTACGTACTGCCATGTTTTTTTTCATTGCTCAATATTTTGATATTTAAACATTATGTTCATGTTTTTAAGATCAAATGTATATGGTTTGTTTTATTTTCTCCATGCTTACCCTTAATGAGAATTTGAGCTCACCCTTTATATGTTTTCATTTCCCCAAGATATAAAGAAAGGTTTTAGGTAAGAAAATAAAAGGGGAATATCTTTATGGGAGATGTTGAATATCATTCACCATGATGAAAAGATTATGTTCTGAGATTCCAAAGACACTAAAATATTACAGTCCATGAGTGTTGGTTTTTGTTATGTATTAAGTATTACGAAAAAGTAATGTAATGTCCATGTACATCAATTTTGGGGTCTCTACAGTTGGTATCAGAGGGAAGGTTTAGTTAATATTTGGAAACTAGGATGCAAAAACCTGAGTGTAATACCTAGAGGTATTTCTAAGGTATGTCTAGGTATTTGCCTTAGGTTAAGTATATGTATAGGTTATAGAACAATAATTACAGTAATGATATTAGAATTAAACCTAATATTCTAGATATTAAAGGTACTCTTCCTTTATTATGTTGTTTTCCTAGCATTAGTTTTTCCTCTTACACTATTCTTTTTGGGTTTTAGATGATGGATGGAACCCGAATGAACCATGTTGATCAATGTAATGGGAAATTAAATGATTGTCCTCATGAACAAAACAATGTTATGAGATATGGAGTGAAAAATATTATTACTATACTTACCCAAGCTATGAATCATTATGGACTTCCGAATGAGCAGAGAAGGGAACAGTATTCTATTGAGTCCTTCATGAGGAAACGTACACCTTCTTTTAGTGGGTCTTTTCATCCACTTGTTTCTGAACAATGGATCAGTACCATTGAAAATATATTTTCCACACTTCGATGTTTGGAACAGGGAAAAGTCAGTCTGGTTGTTTACTTTTTGAAGGTGAAGTAGACCAGTAGTGGGCTCTAATTAATAATACAAGGCCCCAAGGGGAAATTTAATCCATGGAATGGGACGAGTTCAAGAACTTATTTTTCAATAACTAATTCCCTCGTATTCTTTAAACAAATATGGAAAAGGAGTTCCTTGAGATTAAGAAAAAGGATGATGAATTTGTTGGTATATACGAGGTGAATTTTACAAGGTTTGCATGGTATACATCTGGATTTATCATCCAACCTAAAAGTAAAGTTGATTGATTATTAAGTGGCTTTAAACCAATTTTTCCAAGGTAATTAGCAATAAGAGACTTCAGTATCTATGAAGAAATTTTGAATTGTGCTCTCAAGGTAGACCTGGAAGTTGGTGTTACATATTCATGTCATAGTTTTGACAAAAAATGAAAGATGGAGTTTGAGGAAAAATCTCAAAACAATGGTGAAAAGAAGGTGAATGTTTCTTTATGATCAAAGTGTGGAAAGAATCATGGTGGAGATAATCTAAAAGGTACTAGAAAATGTTTCAATTGTGGAAAATAAGGTCACCGATTAGATGAGTTTCGAAGTAATGGGAAAAAGTTTTCTAATGATGTGAATAAATAAAAGACTACAGAGAACACTCCCCCAACACTTCAATGATTCATGTGAAAGGAAATGGGGTATTATGCTAATCAATGTCCTAATCCAAGGGTTAATGATTATTGATGTGGGAAAACTCTTAAGGCAAAGGATAAAGTGAAGTCACATGCGATCACTATTTGTGATGTTGAGTATGACAATGATGTTGTGTAATGATTAAGTGTATGTGTAATGGGATTTCAAAATAGTATCATGGAATCTTATTTATTGTATCATGGAATTTTGGAATATCTATGTATTGGTTTTCAATAATTATATGGTACCGATAACCATGAAAAGTGGTTGAAATATTTTTTGGAAAGAAGATGATATGCACACAATGAAGGGATAAAGAGAAAATGAAATGAGTTCATGAATGATATCATGGTTTGTCTATATAGAAATTTTGTGATTTTGGTATATGGAAAGAGTTTATTTTTGACACCATTCATGTTTTCAATAAGGATCAATGGGTATTCATTTTTCAAGAGAATACATGATTAACGTATTCACATAATTTGAATGTGATCAACAAGATATATCGTATGATATATGGGGGATAAATGATGGTATTCACGTGCTCAGTAGATGACATTTCTAGTAATTGTTTTTTTATACTATGATCTTGGACAGAAGTATTTTAGATAAGAATAAATATTGGAATGGATTATGTTGTACATAAGTTAGAATTGTTTAAGGATATAACTTTTTTTCGATATTATTAATGGGATGTTATAATAATTTTGTTTTATAAAAAGGACAACCTATAGGGAGGGTGACAACCCGTCGCGTCGGACAAGGCTGTGGGAATAAAAACCACAACTGAAGTGCGATAGCCCTTTATCGCCTACCACTGACCTATAAGAAGTCCCTAGTTAGTAGAAACTAGTTTTATTTTATTAAGGGGTATGATAGATGAGGTATAAGTCCATTTTAGGAACCATATATGATTAATCTCACTACAGATTGACTTATATATATAACTTTTGCTATACTTATGTTTGAGACAGATGGAATGACCTATCATTCTATCGCATGATCTTCTAACACATCACGAAAGTCAAATTCAACTTCACTTCATTAAGAGATGAAGTAGAAATTGTTCAAGGCACAACCAACAGTGTGATTGTACCAAAATCAAGTAAGTATTTGTTTTAATTCAAAAAATATTCATCATTAGGGAAATGATCATGAAAACCAAAAATGTTTCCCCATTGCCCTCATATCTGATTAATTAGATGGTACCTTATATTATCACAAATTTATGACTTTGGGATTGTTTGGTTTTTTATAGCCATGTTCTCTACCACTCTTCATCCAAACATGATGTATAGATTTCTCTTCCATATCCATATTTTACCTATGTTCTCCTATGTGGAAACCCAGTGATGAGTTCATTTCCGTAACCATTATGTTTCATACTTCGCTTTTTAAAATTATGTTTTAGTTTTCCTTTTTATGATGTGGGTTTCTATGAATGAATCTTTCAAATAGTAAAAAATTTATAACCCCGATGAATTTCTAGGGAGAAATTCTTTTTAAGGGGGGTAGAATGTAACACCCCGAGATTTTATGAGATATATTATATTTTAAATTTTTTTGATGTCTTCTATTGTACACTACACCATGATTAGCATGTACTATACGAAACACTGTATTAGCTTGCAGTATACGCAACACTATTCAAGGCTTTTGTTACACACAATTTCAAGTTCGTTTTGTGGAAATTATTCTACGCAACATTAAGTATATTTTTTTAATGAATAAATAAAATAAGTTTTTATTATGTTATATGAAACAAAAAAGGGAGCTTGCACTACACGAATCCCTGACTTGACTTGCATTACACGCAATCATGACCTTCCTCGATAGCGTGTGTAGTACGCAATACCGAGTTTCACTAAACAATGATATATTGTAATAATAATATTATTAACTAGATATTATGATTATTTGAAAATAAAATTTTAATTTTATGACATTATAATTCATCTGACACATTTTATAGAACATGGTATGAGACAAATATTTATTTGGGGAAAATGGGTATTTTAAAAAAAAATTCAGTTTTGCCGCCTTTTGAGGCCGCACCCACTTTAAATATTGTTTTTGAAAAGTTTATAAGCTCAATTTTACAAAATAAAATTTATCTTCTGAATAATTATATAAAAATTTACGTTGGATAATGTTTTGATATTTTTCTAACAACGTTCTAATTTTGATAAATAGTAAAAACTAGCAAAATTTTAATAAAAAACATATTTTTTCAACACAATAATTTATATAATTAAATTATAATATTTAATGGTTTTAAAGTATAAATAGAATATATTTTTACCATTTAATACAATTCATGCTGTTATCAATAATTTTATATTGAATTCATAGGTAAAAACATTTCAATCTTTGACAATTTTTTAACTTTTAAAACCCATTTTCTTAACAAACGGGATTAATTTTCAATAAATTACTGAAACTAATGTGTTTTGAGATCTGAAAAATTAATTCCATATTTGGATTCGGTGGGTCCAAATTATGTTAATAGGTTAAATTTTTTTGACATTATGAATAGTAACTATGGTAATTTTTATTTACTGTAGTTAAAGGTAAATCAGGTAATCAAGGGTAAACATACAATTATAAAATTACCCTAACACTTGAAACAATTCTATTGGATGAATAAAATTAGACCCATATCACCTAAGGGTTGGAATAGATTCATTTTATAGGCTTTTGATGTGGAAAATAATTTAATTATTATTAAAACCAAAGAATGTGACAACATGTCACTCTCTTAAATATTATAAGTACAATAATTTTAATTTAGTTTTAAACCTCATGAAACATAGAACATGAATAGTCTACAGAAATATAATTAAAATATATACATCATGTAAATTTATTTATAATTTTTAGGTATTAAATAATTATCATGAATGGTGACACAATAGTGATGTTGAAATTATTTTATTGATTAAAATATCAAATAAATGGTTTTAAAAATATTAAAATAAATATTGTATGAACTATTTAATATTTGAAAAGAATTTTATAGATCAATATGAATTGTTATCAATACATTAAATATTTTATTTTGAACATATATTCTGTTTGGATTTTATTTAAATTCAAATAAATGAATTTTTTCAAAATTGACACTATTGTTATTTTATAAAAATAACAAAATATAAAATTGTTTAAAAATCACAAAAATATTTAAAAATTATAAATTAAAATTTATATCATCTAAAATTTCATAAATAAACCAATTATGGACTATTAAGAACACATAATTAATTATTTATAGCGATTTAAAATTTAGAATCTTATTTCCACAAATAAGAATAAATAAATTAAATAAGGATAAATCAAGTTGATAAGGTTTAAAATAAATTTACAACATTTATAAATTTTATTTTTTGATGGGATTACAACCCTATATCATCTATTATTCTAATATGAGTCAGTTTTGGATGTTTTTAAGTGGTTTTGATTTATTATATATTAATATTTTTGAGGTTTCCAAAGGTTCCCCTATCCTCCCGTATAAAAGGGAACCTCCTCCCTCTCCTCTTCACAACACCTTGAGCCCTCAAGCTCAGAAAAACCCTTATCAGTTCTCATCTACAATTCCCTAGAAACATTCTGGTGGTTCTGGTCATCTCAAAAGACCAAATCTAGTCTCATAAGCAGAAGCTTAAAGGAGGTGCGTCAAAGACGAGGTAATCTCTTCTACCGATTCTTTCAAGTTTCTATCTTCTTCAACTTCCACTTATTTAGTTTTTTCATTGTAAAGTAATACAATCAGTTTCACTAATATATAGATATGATATTATAAATATGAAAAAACCCCAATTCATCTTCAATCCATCCTACGGAATACGAAATCACTGTGCATGCGTACGTAAAGAATACTGCCTCCACGCCGTGGTGTAATTAGTTTTTCCACCACCGCCATACTTGGATGGGTATAATGGTGTAAATAATAAATATATATAGTTCTTATAACAAAATACATACTCTGAGATATTATATCATCAACTTCAATTCTATTCAATAATTATGGGAACGATATCATCGCTCGTGCGTACGTACGAACTACAGTCTCCATGAACGCTATGAGATTCATTTTCCATGATTAACCATTCATGTATGATTATGAATTATATATATAATAAATAATCATGAAAGATATTAAATAATAATGATACTGTATTTATGTACATTTATTTTTCATCTACTTAATTCCATTCAATTCAATAAGTAAATGAAAACATCGTTCATGCCAACATACGGCCTATCGTCTCCATGAACGGTGTATTTCTTTTCATTTAACGATCTATACTATATATTTATATACTGAATATATATTATATATAAATCATGTTTTAGATTCTATAATTATCTAAATTAGGATTTGATTAATAATATCAAGAACAACAAATCAAAACATGTACGATAAATGAAACGATTTTATCCAAAACGCTGCTTTAACATAGAATCTAGAAAAGAACGTGTAATATAAATTCATTAGTGAACCATATATGATATCATAACAATGAAAATAAATCTGTAATAAGTCAATGACATTATATAAATCATTATACTAGAGGTTCAGATACATATGAAGCATATCAGACATAAGGTAAGGGGTAACTTTGCAATCCCATTTTTATCTGAGATTGATTATACGTAAGTATTTACTGGGCTATATTTTTCATCCATGTCCATAAAATGTTTTTTCATAAAGTTTTTAATATTCTTCCGTGTATGTTTAAAGAAATTTTACCCCTCTTTGAATTTTACTTTGTGTTATGGAAGGAATCTTTCTTTGGTTTACCATACGTGGCACTTTTTGACTTTTCCGTTAAAAGTGCGAGAATAATGTTTTTTTTAACTTATACAACATGAACCGATTTTTACGGTTACATAACGCCGTAGTTTCATGAATTATATGGTTTCATAACACCTTAGTTTCATGAATCTTACTGTACAAGATTTCATGATCATTTTTAATAGAATCCTTTTATTTTAAAATTGCATAGAATTTTGTGAAAAGAAAATGATTTTGAAGAAGAAAGGATATTTTCTTCAATAATTCATTTCATGTGTTTTGTCAAAACTATTTTCCATCTATGATGAAATTATTTAGTATGATTGTGTTTCAAGTAAAATTTCATTATGATTTACATGGTTTCACTTTTCTTATGATGAAATGATGTCCATATGATTTATATTGATTATGTTATGATTGGATGATGTTTATGAAACCCATTTTATTCTTTGGGTTATGATGAATGATTTATGTTTATGTTGTGGCACACGTAAGAATGATTTCATTATGTTATGGTTGGGACCTATATCTCCCTCCAATGCATTGGGTAAATATTTATTTCTCATGAGATAGACATGGCTGGAATGACAAGTTAATTCAGCTCAGTGATACAGGACTGGAATGAGGAGTGAACTCGATTCAGTAAGGGGCATTGTCCACTAAAAAGTTCTTGGAAGCAATGCCTTGGCTACTATAGAAATCATATCAAGTGTTTAATGGTTTTACATAATTAAATGTTTTATTCCCATGCTATTTTATCATGATTTATGTTCCATTATGATCTATGCCTTACGTACTGCCATGTTTTATTTCATTGCTCATGATTTTGATGTTTAAACATTATGTTCATGTTTTTAAGTTCAAATGTATATGGTTTTTTTTATTTTCACCATTTTTACCCTTACTGAGCATTTGAGCTCACCCTTTATATGTTTTCTTTTCCCCAGGATATAAAGAAAGGTTTTAGGAAAGAAAACAAAAGGGGAAGATCTTTATGGGAGATGATGAATATCATTCACCATGATTAGAAGATTATGTTCCGAGTTTCCAAAGACAATAAAATATTAAAGTCCTTGAGTGTTGGTTTTTGTTATGTATTAAGTATTCCGCAAAAGTAATGTAATATCCATGTACATCAATTTCTGGATCTCTACATGCTCTAATTATTGAAATTTTGTTAATATAAACCCATTATTGATATTGATAAGGACATCTGTTGTGTTCCTCGTAAATTGATAGTCTCACTTGCCTTTTTGGACTAGTCATGGGAACATTGGTAGTTAGATAATATGTACTAGATATATGATTTTCTTGAAGAATAAAACTCCATCTAATGGTTCCATAGAGAACATTAAAGGTTTAGGCTATAGATGAGTGGCTTGGAAAGTGGGTGTGCATGGAATTGGTTTGGTTGAGACTTGTGAGACTCGATATATGAGATTTGATCATTCATGATGTAATTTTATTAGAATTATTATGGTGGAATCCATATTGTATCTAGTTTTTAACCATGAAACCCATATAAATGATAGTCCATACATGACATCATTTGTTATCACCATGTGGATCGATGTTTCCTTTCTTGATTGATCTGTTTATTGAGATATTTTACTTTGAATGGTATTACTTTTCATTATTTGAAATAGTTTATCTTGTGAATTCTTTTCAAATATTTTCAATAAAAAATTTAGTTTTTAAATGGTGAAATGGAATGTTTTACAGATATGGTATGATAAATGATTTTGAAATGTTCTAAACTCTTTTCCCAAACTAAGATAAGTAATTTATTATAATTCTCTTTTATAATATTTGAAATACCATATGAATTATCTTCATATACTATTTGGTGGAATCATACCGGGCCCTATAGCTCATAATCCACTTCTATAGTCTGGTGTTTGCGACCTTTTGGTCCTATAGTAGGTTCTCGTTCTCTCATATTAAGTTGTGGTTTCATGAAAAGATGACCAAGGGAGAGTGTCTTGGGATATGTTCAGTGGTTGTGGACCACTATGAGATGAGTTTTGGTTGTTATTTTATGATTTTAGTTTTTAAAGTTCCTCTTATTATTCTAAGATGTATGTATTGAATTGTTTATTGGGAATTATTTCCATAATTTACTTTAATTATTGTTTTCCATTATGGGAGAAATCTGTCTTAGAGGTTTATTATAGATTACTAGGTTGTCTTTATAGTCTTATGGAAACATTGAGAATAAATTGGGTATGATGAGTAGGCTGAGTAATGGTTGGACCTAGACATGCACTATCAGGAGATATGGTGTTCGGAGTTAGTAAAATTAAGGACAACCAGTTGATGTGAGCATAGATTACAGAGAGTTATACACACCTTTTGACATAATATTAGTGTACTCCTAGTTAGAGATGATAATTCTCTATCATGACATATTCTTGAGTACATTGAGATAGTGTCAGTTATATGACTACCTTATTTTATTTTAAAAACATTTCCTAGTTCATGAGAGAACCTATTGAGTATACACTTGAGGAGTAGTTTAATATAAGACATGTGGTGGGGAGTTCACCATTGGCCATTTGGGGCTGGTGACCATCATTTTAATTTTAAATTCATCATTTTATTTGAGTAGTTGTGCTCATAGTTTTGTTTTACGGTGTTGATAAGGGTATTCTTATGGTAAGAAGTACCAGATCAGTCACTATTAAGTGTCTCCCATATAGTAGATAGTTGTTGATGTTGTGATATTAGTCAGTGGATATTTAAGATATAATAGTAATTAAAATTATTATCATAGAATCAAGACTACTAGTTTTACCACCAAGGATTCTCAGGGATGAGAAGGATTATACTAATGATACTCTAAGAACCATTGTTTTCACGAACTGGAATTTTGAGTAAAAATTTTAATGTTTTTACTATCAAGGGATTATAAGTGGTAAAATGTTTTTTCCCAATGTATATGACTTTGATTAATTTTTTTGACCACTATGTTTGTCCCTAAATAGGTTTTTTACCATAGAAAAATAGTTTTATGGAATTTCAAGCCATTCTAATTTTAGCGGAATAATTAAAATATTATATTTAATTAATTAAATATTAATTTATTCGAGGGGGTTCTTTAGACATATATCTTGGATGCATCCTCATATTGATATTTTTCTCTTCTATTGAGTTTATAATGATGTGTTTTTCCAATGTGCGGCATAAAATCATGTTGGGCTTCAGTGTTCGGTTGGGCCCCCTTTTCTCTTTTTCTTTACATTTCTTCTTTTATTTTATACTTTTCTTTTCTTTCTCCATAGAGTATCACACATGTCCATATGGGATATATTTCAATATGACCATGAGATAAAGGTATATAGAGGGAGAGAGAGATAAATTGTGTGAGAGTAATAGTGGTACCACCACGGAGCTCAAGACATTTTGGATCATCGTGCGATAGCTTTGGACTGAAAAAATGAGAAATGCATCAAATGATTCTACACAAAGGTAGGACATTTTTATGTTTGTTTATAAATCCCCAAATATTTACTGTTTTCATTTTTTAAAACCCTTATATTTTTTATTAGGACCCCTCGTGGGTTGATCTATTTTTTGGGGGGAATTCGAGGATTCATGCTATTTGAGGTTTTTATTATTTTGAAATGTTGATCACTTAATGTGTAGCTCATGGGACACATGTTGTGTATTCTTCTTATTCATTAAAGATTATATTTCAGAAGTAAAATACATGGATAGGGTATACACACCTTGTACGTGGACTTGACTATGTAGTCGACTACCCAGTCATACATCAGGTGTAGGGGCACATGGTCATGTTGAGTACAAGGGCAGACCCTGTGTGGATTGAACACTATGTAGAGGTACACAACTAGGCAATGTAAATATCCAATCCATGTGAGGTACATGGGAATGTTCCCCATGCAGGGTAAATGCCATGTACATATATTAAAAACTATGTACAAAAGATTTTATACACCATTTATGGTGGGGGTAGATGCCCAGGTGGGGGTTTGGGAAAACATGTTGTGTACTTGGTATACATGTCATGTACAACCCCCTTTCTACCCTTTTAGGGGTTTTTGTTTCTTTATGAATAGAATTCATAATTTGACACATAATTTAACTTCCCTATATTAAATTCAAGCTATTGGATTAATTTAATCCATTTTGTAACCCTTAACATTAAGTATTTGAGAAATTGAATTGAATTATCCCTTGTATAATTTCATTACATGTTTTTATGTTGTTGAACCATCTATTTGATAATCCTTTGATTAGATATCATCACATGTTTTTTCCTATATTTTTTAAAAGTTGGTTTTAATGGTTTCAGGGCCTTTCACGGTTGGCTCATGGTTCCAAAAACCAAGTAGCCAAACCATGAAACCTTTCAAGTAGCTCCGGTAGTGTAACACAATTGGGGATCATTTAGAAAAACAATGAATCCAAACCATGAAATATGAAAAGAAATGTCCATACACTTAATGAAAATCTATAGCCAATCCATGAAACATTTTCAAAAACCTAGATAATGAGTGGACTATTAATACTAACTGTGCGATGATCCCTAGGAAACTGGGAAATAATATTTTAATGCCCAAAAAATCTAATTTAAAATCCAAAACCCTATAATTAACCCTAAAATCATACCACTGAAATATAATTTTATCCTTCAGCTTCATGGAGACCCCTAGTGGTATTTTGTCTCTCCCAATCTCATTTATTAATGGATCGAAGTGCCAATAAAATTGGGGATACTCTTCTGTTGAGTTGCGTTATTCTTTCCCATTGATCAATCCTATAATTTTGATTCTTTATTCATATAGGTTATGATGTCATTTTTTTTTGTTCCATGGATGGTAGATGTTGAATTTTGTATCTAGGGTATCTTCTCACTTCTATCAGAATCTCTTCTCCTAGATCTAATGATCACCATTATTGGAAGACCATATTGAATTCATTAAGGTTGGATTCCAGATTTTCCAAGTAAGTATTTCTATTATTTTCCTTCCTCTTGTACTTCATTGTTCTTGAGAATTCATAAATACATGTTTCATAATTTCTAACACACGTTTTATGAAATTGTTTCTTGAAATTATTTGTGAAAGGTTCTTTGATCCTTTTATCATTGAATTGAACATAAGATGAATTGAATAGATATGATATTGATCTCTCTCTCTCATTTATGGGAATTCTTTAATTCCATTATTGTTTGGATTAATTTTCAAGGAAATTATAAATTAATATTTAGTGTAAGTGAGGTATTTGACATATTTTTTACTAAAATGTAATTTTTTGATTTGAATGAAAAGAGTCAATCTATTTGAAGTTTTCTCAATAGTTTCAGATAATTTAATTTGTGAAATGACCAATAACCTTCTATGAATGATTTTAACCATTCTTTGAGGTTGTTTTTCTTGGTAAATTTGAAATGATCTATTTATTCACATGGAAATAGGGTTTAAACCCATATTCAAAATTTATCGTAAGAATTTTTAAATTGTCAAACATCCTTTAATTACTTTGGAATGTTTTTTAAAGAAATAATTATTTTAAAGGATTATTTTGAATTACCATGATGGTTTGTGAATGGAAGCGGGTATGGATTCCCTTTTTAAATGTTGAATTTAATAAAATGATATGAATTGAATTATGTGGTTTTATAGGGTGTGGAAAAAGGGATTATTTAATTCTATGGAGACTGGGGGTGAGAGTAATATATGATTAGAAGACATGCTCTATAACACCCTGAGATTTTATGAGATATATTATTTTTAATTTTTTTGATGTCTTCTATTTTACACTACACCAAGATTAGCTTGTACTATACACAACACCGTATTAGCTTGCAGTATACACAACACTATTCTTGGCTCGTGTTACACACAATTTCATGTTTGTTTTGTGGAAATTATTCTATGCAACATTAATTATAGATTTTGTTTAATTTATAAATAAAATATGTTTTGATTCTGTTATATGTAACACCAAAGGGAGATTTCACTGCAAGCATCCCTGACTTGGCTTGCATTATACGCAATGACGACCTTCCTCGATAGCGTGTGTAGTACGCAATACCGGGTTTCACTAAATGATAATATAATATTATAATATAATTATGAACTAGCTGTTACGAATAGTAGTAAATAAATTTTTTATTTTATGACATTATAATTCATCATACATATTTTATAGTACATGGTATGAGAACAAATAATTTTTTCGCGTAAAATGATTATTTTTCAAAAAATGATGATCTTCTGCCTTTTGATGGTGTATCCAATTTAAATATTGTTTTTGACAAGTTTATAAGTTTAATTTTACAAAATAAACTTCTTCTTTTGAATCAGGATATACAAATTTACATTGGATAAAGTTTTGATATTTTTCTAACAACGTTCTTATTTTGATGAATAGTAATAACGCAATAAATTTTAATTAAAAATAAAATTTTTCATCGCAATAATTTGTATGGTTAAATTATAATATTGAATGGTTAAAAGTATAAATATAATATATTTTTAACATTTAATATAATGCATTTTATTACCATTAATTTTATATTGAATTCATAGGTAAACGCATTTCTATCTTTGACAATGTTTTATCTTTGAAAACCCGTTTTCTTAGCAACGAGATTAATTTTAAATTAATAAATGAAACTTCTGTGTTTAAAATTTTTAAAAATGGATTCCATATTTGGATTCAGTGGTTGCAAATTATATTCATTGGTTACTTTTATTTTATTGACATTATGAATAGTAAATGCAGTAATTTTTATTTACTGCAGTTAAATGTAAATCGGGTAATTAAGGGTAAAAATAGGATTATAAAAATACCCTAACACTTGCCAAAATTCTATTAGATGACTAAAAGTCGACCCATATCACCTAAGGGTCGGAATAGATTAATTTCATAGACTTTGTGCCATGAAAATAATTTAATTATTATTAAAACCAATGAAAGTGACAACATGTCACTCTCTTAAATCTTATAAGTATAATAATTTTAATTTAGTGATAAACATTATGAAACATCGAACCTGAATAGTCTCTACGAATCTAATAAAATCATCGACATCTTTTTATTTTATTTATTCTTTTTATGGATTAAAACATTATCATTAAAGGTGACAAAAGAGTGATGTTGGAATTATTTTATTGATTGAAAAACCAAATAAAAGGTTTTAAAAATATTAAAATAAAAAATGTATGAACTATTTAATATTCTACGTGAATTTTATAGACAAATATGACATGTTCGTAATCTATTAAATATTTTAAATCAAACATTTCTTTGGTGTGGATTTTATTTAAATTCAAATAAATGAATAGTGTCAAAATTGACACTATTGTTATTTTATAAAAATAACATTAATATAAAATTGTTTAAAAATCACAAAAATATTTAACAATTATAAATTAAAATTTATATGGTCTAAAATATAATAACTAATCCAATTATGGACAATTCAAAAAACATAAGTAATTATTTATAACAATTTAAAATTTAGAATATTATTACCACAAATTAGTTTAAGTAAATTAATAAGGTTAAATCAAGTTGATAAGTTTTAAAATAAATTTCCAACATTTCTAAATTTTATTGTATGATGATATTACAACCCTATCCCATCTAATATTATAATATGAGTCATTTTTGGAGGTTTTAAGTGGGGTTTGATTTATTATAAATTAATATTTTTGAGGTTTCCAAAGGTACCCCTCTCCTCTCTTATAAAAGGGCACCTCCTCCCTCTCCTCTTCACCACACCATGAGCCTTCAATCTCGGAAAAACCCTAACCATTTCTCTTATACACTTCCCTAGTAACATTATATAGGGTTTGGTCTTCTCAAAAGAATAACTCTAATCCCATAAGAGGAAGCTTAAAAGAGGTGCGTCGAAGAAGAGGTAATCTCTTCTACGGATTCATTCAAGTTTTTTTCTTTTTCAACTTCCTCTTAATTAGTTGTTTCATTGTAAAGTAATACAATTAGTATCACTAATTTACAGATATGATATTATAAATATGGAACAACCCCATTTCACCTTCAATCCATCCTACAAAAAATGAAATCACCGCACGTGCGTATATACAGAATATTGTCTCCACGCCGTGGTGTAATTAGTTTTCCCACCACCACCTTACTTGGATGGGTATAATGGTGTAAAGATTAACAATATATGGTAATTATAACATCATAATGATTATGAGATATTATATCATCCACTCCAATTCTATTCAATAATTATGGGAACGATATCATCGCTTGTGCGTACGTACGGACTACCATCTCCACGAACGCGATGAGATTCATATTCCATGATTAAGCATTCATGTATGATTATAAAGTATATATATAATAAATAATCAGCAACGATATTACATAATAATGATAATGTATTTATGTACATATATGTTTCATTTACTTAATTCCATTCAATTCAATAAGGAAACAAAAACAGCATTCATGTGTACGTTCAGCCTTCTGAGATTTATATCTCACACCCTACTCAGGCGGCGATTGCACTGGGGTGCCTGAGTAGATCCTATTTGGTTGCAGGAGTGTGTTGTTTTCATATACTTGGGAGATAGAATCCGAGGACCGAGCATGAACACATGATTCTCGAGGAGATCGCCCTCAGGGATTTGAATCATTTTTTTATTTATTTATTCATAAATAAATCATCTTGTATTGTTTATAACTTTAATAGTTGTACCATGATAACATGACTGTATTGTATAACATTGGTATTGTCCATTTAGTTTTATTCAAGTTTTATATAATTATATCTTTTGATACTTTATCATTTATTTACATTTCATCTGTTATTTAATACTATGGTCCAATATTTTTACTCTAATTAGAGGGTATATTCTTCCCCTAACTATCCATACACCCTCGGTGCTATTCGGAAGCCTTGATCATATGGGGAGACATGCTTGATGTCATGTGGCGACCATTCTGGCAATCGGTTCATGTGTGACCTGGGTCGGTATGTTACAAAGTGGTATCAGAGGCAGTATTTCCTTTATTTTTTACTTTTGTATTTCTATTTTGTATTTGTACAATGTAGGATAGAAAAGTGGTAGCACATGGTTTAATATCCATGATTTGGAATGATCACCCTATGTACAAAAAATGACCAAGTGTCCAATGATGGGAATTTATGTTTATACTGTTCAATGTTATAGTTGTTATGATTTTACCTTGAGTGATAGTTGTATTTTCCACAAATTATTGTATTTAATTATTTAAAAAATTCCTTTGCCTGATATGGTAAGGAAGTTTCATTACACGCATCATATTGGTAACATAGAGATTCAAATTCCACGCATATATGACATGCCATGTAGTTTCATTAGTTGGATTCATGAAAATATATATTGAGTGCCTTGAATATATTCTATGTCTGGTACTTATTTAGCAAGCCTTTTTAGATATCTGTTTTAGGTGATATAATCAACAAGCGTAACTGATAATTTTCTATGATGTCGATATTTCGTAGGTTACATACATCTGTGTTATAACATGTTTTAGTGATTATATCATGTTTCTCTATTTTAGCTACATGTAGTGACATGTTATCATGTTGAAAAATGATTGGTTTATTTGGATAAATTTTAATGGTTTTTATTACGACGGATCCAATTACAATTTATAAGGTGTAGGGGTGCTTTACAATAGGGAAAAGGGTAACCCGTGTATTCTAACTTGTGTAAGAGGCTGCTAAATTAAATCATAAAATAAATTTATATTTATTAAATGGGAGCCAAATGTCAGTGGTAAGGTGTATGGGTGCCTTATCAATTTGTAGGTGTCCACCCATGTGATTGAGTTTTGATTATAATTAACGGTTGTGGGGTTTCTTTTGAAGAACCCATATTGAATTAGTGAGACCCACAGAGTTCTCCTTTTAGTAAAAGAAATTTAGATGCTAAATTTTCTGTTTAAAATAAAATGAAACAAAATGTTTAAGAGGATGTTTTATACAGCTTGCCTATTTTCCTATGGGGCGTTGATTGAAAACAAAGTGAATTGTTGTGAAAAAGTACTTGTGGATTTTTTTGAAATTGATTCAAATGTTTAATGGTTGAAATGAATTAAAATTAAATGGATAAAATGATGAAATGGATTTTAAGCCTAGTATTTTATCTGTTTATCATAACCAAGAGATAGGGTTGATGCATATGCTTCCTAAGGGGCTAACCATGGTATGTAGCACCCTTAGAGCCTAAAATGCCATGTTCATGCTGTGAACTTTTAACGTTGGTTCCATTTGAGTTTCATATTCCCTTGCAGGACTTATCAGTTTTAAAGATACAACCTTTTTTCGATGATTGGTTATTGTACATTGACTATTAATTTGTGAATGAGCAATGAGGAATTCTTGGTTTAGCCGTATAGACATTCCTTGGGCATGGTCACCTGCATGGTTGGTCATTTGACCCTTATTCTTATAAATAGTGGATGAATAGTTATGGCGTCGTCCAAGATAATTGTAGTGTAAGGAAACATGACTCTGATATAAATATTTTTGTGTCATTGAATATGGTTTAAGTTCATCTCTATAGTAGAGTGACCTGAGAGTTAATGAATCAGTTTTATCCCACTCTACAGGAGGACTTTTTAGGAATCAGGTAGATTGACATACGGATCAGTTTAATTTTTGGATTTTATATGAAATATTTTAATGTGTTGATCATGGTTTGAGTAATGACCCACATGTGTATAAGGTGTTCTGAATATCACACTGGTGATTGGTTGATCTCTTCTTACGATGAAATGGAAAATCCTAGGGTGGGTATTGTCTCATCTATTCCAGTAAACGTGTCAGTGTTTTCTTTGTAGAACGACTTTTATGAGGATGACAGTGTGTGCGAACCTCCATAAAATTCTTATTTTGGAAGATATATTTTAGTAATATTTAATAGAACACAAATGTCTTGGGTGATATAGGTATTAAGGTTTGGATGATGATGCACCGTTAGGTGGCGTCGAGCTGTTTGAATATAGTCGGTCGGTAGTAGTTTGACTGATCTTCTTGGTGACCTTGGTTATCATTTTGTGAAGTCTCCTGAATGATATTTTCATGTTTCCTATCTTTAACTCGTTCTAGAGGCACTATGATAGTGATGGTTAGGCACCATGATAAATTTTAAAAGTTGTGGGTGTGTTTTGTGATCTCGTTATTGGTTGTATGTGAGATGTGTGGTTTCTTTTTGCTACACCTTCATTTGGGCAGGGGAATAGTTGTTTTAAAATATCCTAACAATGGTTTTACTTTGGTATGTCACTGGAGGTCAGTTAAAGACAAATTTGTACATCTAGTTGGTTTTGGAAAAGTTTTAAAAGGCATGTCAATAGTTAAAGGGTGAGTGTGTGATTTGGGTTTGCAATGTGTTTTTAGGAAAGCATGCAAAACCTATTTTTATTGGATGACCGATATTCAAGCATTTTCATTGATGAGGACATGGAAATTCCCTTGGATGTAAGAGATTTGTCATTGTTTAAATGGTAAAGTGATCTTTTTCTTGGGTTTTAAAGTCATAAATCGTAGGTCTTGTGAAAAATGTTTAAATGTGTCTTTGATGTTTGGGATTGCAAAACAGTTGTTCAAACAATACTACATAAACATGGTTGTTTGGTTAAGATTTTAGTAGTTCGCAATGGATTCTTAGGGACGATAAGTTTTTAAGGTGGGTCGTTTGTAATAATCCTTGTTTTTAAACATGTGAAATTCTGAAGGAATCTATTTTTTTTTGTAATTAATGGATTAATGGATTTGTAAAACCTATAACTAGAATAAAGTTCCATATGTGGACCATTTTAAGCATTAATGTTGGCTTATGCATGGTTATTGAAACCGTATGAGTCAGCGATGCGGGATACCCCAGGAATCCGTTAGCAAACGCACGAGCTATGCATGGTTAGTCAAACCGTGCGGGTCAAGCTGTGCAGTTACCCGATTCTTTTTTTTTATTTTTTTTAAATAAATTAAATTTATAATAATAATAATATAAGTATATTATTATTATTTATGTTATTTTAATTAATTAAATTCAAGGAAGAGGATTTAATTAATTGTTGTAGATGAATTTTTGATTAAAATAAAGACAAACAAATTTTAATTTAATTGAGGAATTTTAGAATTTAATGAAGACATGTTTTTATTTAATAGATGTTTTGGGTTTTGTCAAAGGTTTTAATAATACAAATAAATAGATTATTGTTGTTATTTGTTTTTTAAGAGTGTAATAATAATTCTTATTAATCATAATTAATTAAGGGTTTTAAATTTCATGTCTTATTTATGTTTCTATGAAACCCTAAATATGGACATGCCTCCTTCATCTTCCTTAAGAGGTGCTACTCACAGATGGTGTGCATATGCATCCTCTATGGTGTAGCCTCTCCTCCCTTATCCTCCTCCAAGCTTCTCCCTCATCAAAAAACATCACTTTAGTAGTCGCGCGACCCATATGGCATGACCTCCTCCATAAAGGGTGCCCCTTACAGCATCGCATAGGACCCCCTAGGAAATACCCCCAAAGTGCACAACCCCCTTGTTCTAGGTCTTCCTTCTGAGCTCAATTTCATTGATTTCTTCTATGGACCTAGTCAGATTATTCATGGAAGGATTTTCTATGAAATTTATCTTCATCACTTTGTTGATTCAGTGTTTTTTCTATACTTGTTTCTTGTTTGGATGATTTTAGGGTTTTGTGGTAACCTAGATTTTTTGTGCTCTTTTGTTCTAGGGTTTTGAAACAGTGTTCTCAAGACCTGTTGGTCCATGTTCCAGAAACTTCGGCCAAAGGATTGATGGTTTGGGTCGATTTTATTTGCCGATGTTGATTCAAATATAAAGTTTATTCCCACTGTTTCTTTTGCACTATCTTAATTTGAGTCTGATATTTTATCTGATTCTCTAGTATAGAGGTGTTGGTGCGTAGACCTTCCTTCACTAGTTTTTCATCCCAGTTTATTAATTTGGTGATTTATTAATAAATTTTGTAGGGAGAACATACATACAGACACACACACATGTAGATATATATATATATATATATGTATAATGGTGTGTATGTGCGACTGTGGACTAGTTGCATTGCTTGTCGATGTATGTCAAAGTGCTAAATGTTAATATGGTTCCACACCGAGGTAGGTTCCCACATCATTATCTCATTATTTAATGAATGCCTATTTCTTATTTAAACAGTATAATAATGTGATTTTTTTGATTATAGAGTTTCTATGTTTTCTTAAAAAGCTAATTAAGGATAAACTGACGGTTAGTTCTAATGTTATATCATGGATTATTGTTGTTTGGGATATTCACATTTCTTTGTATTAGTACTTTTTTATGAGGCATTGATTCATGTCCCTTGATGTTATTAACTGGTGATGTCCATGTGAGATAAATGTGGACATGACCGTGTGTTGGTATAAAGAACGCATTGCTGGTTATTTACTTGTTACCGAGTGAAAATATTTTGAGTTTATGCCTTGTACATTTTATGGATAAACTGGAAGCACCGCATGGGTCTTCCTTGTAAATGAGACTTAAATGATGTCTGTACTTGGACACCCTTAGTTGTGCCTTTCTACCCCATGTCACGAAATGATAATTATGAAATAGATTGTATATTAGTTGGAGAATTAAATAATAGAATAGGGAAGGATGAGTAATGGGGTAGATAATTGAAGAATTAATTATCAAGATGTGAATTGGGAAATTTTTCCATTATTTAATACTGAATATAGAATAATCACATAACATTTTATTTACTGGAAGATAAATTTGAAACTGGAAATGATTAATGGAGGGATTAATTATTACATTCTAAATAGTGAATGATTAATAAATTGATGAATTGGTTAATGTGATAAGAATAAATTAATTAATTTTTGATTTAATTAATTGGGATACATAAATTTGTGAATTTATTATTCGTAAGGTTTCTTAGAATGATTGACGGACACCACATGGGTGAATTTCCCTAGAATGATTGTTTATGGTTGTTTGGCCTAGGATACATATTAGGATTTCCTTGTTTTGTTCCATGGATTATTTTATTAGGATAGAGTTATTGATTATATGTAATTACTATAATTATTCTGTAATTAATGTTGGTCCATGTAATGGTTTGAATTTCATGTAGAGACTTTAATGCTTATAATGTGCTATTATTAAAGTTGATCCATGTAATGGTTTTAATTGCATGTTGAAAATTTAATTCTGATAATGTTCTATGATTAAAGTTGATCTATGTAATAGTTTGAATTTCCTGTAGATGATTTAATGCTGATAATATTCTATTATTAAAGTTCATCAGTGTAATAGTTTTTATTTCTTGTAGATCCTTAAATAAAAGATTACATGCCATATACTTACAAGGGGCTATGACAGACCCTGGCCATGAAAACTGTGGGGATTTCCATGTATTTCCATGGGACCACGACAACCCTTGGACAAGAAAACTATGTGGGTATATATGTTATTTCCAAAGGACTATGAGAGCCTTGGAACAGGAAAATTGTGGGGGTTTCCATGTATTTCCAAGGGACTGTGAGAGCCCTTGTCTAGGAAAACTATGGGGGTTCCAGGTATTTCTAAGGGACTGTGATATCCCTTGGCCAAGAAAACTATTGGTGTTTCCATGTTTTTTAGTTAGGACCATGAGAGCCTTTGTGTAACTATTGACCCTTGAGGTCATTTTTAATTTATTAAATGGAATGTTTTATCCAAGGTGGGTTGACTTTGAAAGCTCCATAGATGATCGTTTATATGAAATTGAATAATTGAAGGATTGTGATGTGTCTTCCAAGCCAAAGAACAAGCTTGTATTCAGTCCTTACTTTTATTTTCTAGATTTTCTTCTGAGACATCTATGTACTTAAACACACAGGGAATGCTGGGCTTAGACAGGATCCTGAGACTAGTTAATTTAATGTAATTGAATTTTTAATAACCATGAAATGAATGTCTAAAAATTGTTGTACATGGGTGAAAGATGTATGGTGAAAGTTTAGACACTAGCTAAGTGATGAAGAAGGTACTTGGGTATTTAGTTACATTGTACTACTTACCTTATTTAGGCATGATTTCAAGCTATTTAAATTATATATTGAATGTCTGGATTAGTGGTAGCCACTAGTGGTTTCGGTATACTGTGATTTATTTCTCCCAACCTACTCGGGAGGCCATTTCACCGGGGTGCCCGAGTAGATCCTATTGGTTTGCAGGACTCTGTTGTTTTCATATACTTGGGAGATAGGAGTAGAGGACCGAGCGGGAACTTGGGATGTTCATGGAGATCTCCATTGACTATCCTTAAACCCTCACTTCTAGTCGACAATCTCTAGTGTACTGGGAGACGCGCTTGAGGTCATGTGGTTACTAGTACGACCATCAGTTCAGGGGTGAGCTGGTTCAGAACTTTACATGTCTAGTAAATAACAACATTCAAATGAGAGGCACTACCTTTCCTCATAATTATTTATTTCATTTTGATCCAAAAAATACACAAGAAATTCCAAAATAAACACTCTCATATTATTCTCACATAATTAAACATGTGAATCATGTGACTAATCTTGGTTAACCCCCTGAATCATATCATTAATCATGATAGCTCACAACAGAGCACCAAACATGAAACATCAATCACCAAATTGAAATACGGTTTCCAACTACATTTATCGATCCCAATAACATCAAACATTCCACAACCAATTAATTTAGAGCCTCATGGTGATCCCCACTATAATTATCTTCAAAAAATTCCATGATTTATCTAATAGTACTTCCCACCATAGGAATATCCTATCAAAACACACAACAATATGTTAAAACCAAATAAAATATCAAAATCCTAATTAAGTGATCAAATATATGGACTAAAAAAAAGAATTATGGATAATAAAGGCCATATAAATACCAACATTATCACTTCAAATGGATCCTAAAAAGTATATATCTTTTAATCCTTCCATAACTGAAACCATCAAACATCATTATTATACCTTTCAATCACATAATACAAAACCTAGGGTCTCTCTCAGTCCATCACAAGAAAATAATCCATCCCATCCTATACAAGTGATGGTTATTTTTCTAATCATCCAACCAAAATAGTATCATTCTCTCCAATTACACATGGTAATCCCAAAAGACATATTCTATAAATTAGGAAAAAAATTCAAGAATTTGGGTTAGACATGACTAAAACAAACAAAATCCATGTAGGATTATCTCTACTAATACTGGATTATTATTTTGAAAAAACAATTCAAATAATTTTACGCAAGATGAAACTCAATGAGTATTACAAAACACCCCATCAGATCTAAGGTTTTTATCAAAAAGGAATTAAAAAAATCTCTAGATGGGACAACCCTTTTATTCAAAAAGTGATTCCATTTTAAAAATAAATTTTGAAATCTAAATTCAACAACATTTTCATATATTTTTTCACAAAATCTGTAAACCAAAAAAAAATTCATAATAACCATATCCATGATCCACTTTAAACATAACCAACATATAAAATTATTTTACACACACAACATTGTACCAAAAGGTTATTATTTTTCAAAACTATTTTTCCCTGAAAAACAATATATAGTGAGAGAAATTTTCCTATGGAATCCATCAATTAGATCATAATTAATATCATAGACCCCTTGAATCCATATTAATATAATCACCCCTTATAATATATGTGATAAAACATTGATTATATTACAATTTACTTTAGTTAATATGGATTTTGATGAGGCTTCATGTCAAAAACCAAATCTCATAAGTGCATGTATCGTGCCCCTAGCATGCCATTACCATGATGAATGCACAACTCACTGGATCCCAGTTGATACCTATGAGTCATCCTAAGCCTCATCCATCCCACATGTGGTTCTTGGGACGAACCAAGTAACACGGTATCCCAAAGAAACTTATGTTTTAACAAAAGTCATATTGGTCGTGAAATCACATGATATACTTCTCGAGTCCCAAAAACCTAACTCCATCACTAACTACAGTACATCTATCAAAGTATGATTTGATATCAATTTGTGATTCCCCAGACCAATCCTTCGAAAAGGTACTTGAATGGGGCTGGTATGTGACCTCGGTTGTGCCTCTCTTTATTCCAGAGGTTGTCGACTAGCAGTGAGGGCCTATCACTATTGTTGAAAGACTATACACTCAATATAAAGATCAAGGTTCATGATTGAATCTATTGAAAATTCAGCATAACCTTTCATTACGATGAATATCCCAAAACCTATAGACATAAAATTGGGAGGTCATGGTGTATTAATAGACTAGTAAATAAAGTAATAAAGTAATATATATAATGCAACAATCATAGAAAAATAACACTAAAAAATATATCATTATACCTAGTAATAAAAAAATCAAAGATACCTACTAACCAAAACTACACATTTTACTAATAACCAAAACTACATCTATCTACACACCATCATTTTTTGTCACCTACTTTTTTAATTGAATCCTCACCCCCATGACCTATTGAACATTCACTATTTCCAACTCCAAGAGACACCTTTTTCAAATATCTACCTACGTACATAAAACTCATGTTGTGTATGTGTATAGGGGGTGAGTCCAACGGCCCATTAGGTATCACTTATGCCTCGAGAACACTAGGTGTTATTGTGATCAAGTAGAAGTTCATGAAAACCATATAAATATCACCAATCGTTTCCATAAAATCAACACAATCATCTAAAAACAAAAAAAATGGATATATAATCACAGAAGATAGGTTCTCATGTTCCCACATAGCCACCATGACGCCTAACCATACCTACTTTAGCTCCATGTCAGAAAGAAGTTGTAACCTCAGACTATAACACATTAATTCCTTGATTCAGTGCCATATTAGAATCCAATCATCATATAAAACAACCCAACCCATACTGAAAGATGTTGGGTAGTGTTCCAAATCAACGATGTCCATCCCACACCATAAGATTTAGATTTTGGAATTTTATAATACTCGAACCAATACATGGTGGAACAAGGCACGATAATACATCCAAAATGCTTAATCCACCCCTCATCCCCTAAGGGGGGTTTCTATTTTCTATGTTTCTTATTAACTCACGAACTTTCCCCCTGGGTTGTCCTTGACCCAATTTAATAGGGTAATGTCTATAACAACATCGACCAATCCTTGTAGGTTTTGGAGAGGTCACATTCAATCACATTATCACATTATCGAAGACTCTGGGGAAGGTTAAGTCAGTCACCCCATCTCATCCACATAGTCTCCAGAGATGCTACATTAAGAACATTGATCCATCCCCATGGACTATCAAGACTCCACATCAATCACACCCTTATGGACACTAGGGAGGCACATCATGCACTCTATAATGCCCTTATAGACTCTCTAGATGCCACATAAAACATACTAGCCTATCCTCATGGACACTAGTGAGGTCCATCAAGCACACTGACCCATCCACCATGGAATCTATGGAGTCAAATAAAATGAAAAAAAGAAATATAAAATAAGTCACCCAACCCATCTCACAACTCCCTGACTCACCATCAGGGCATAATCCTTTAGGATCTAGTCACATATCTAAAACACATTCAAGATATATCTAGATCCTCTAAGGGATCTGTGATATCTATCCTGAAAAACTTTCACATTGATTCCCAAGGAAATATCATGCATGGATATACACATAATGTGTAGAAATAATAACACACCATCTATGACCACTGAAAACTGGTAAGAAAAAATCATAGAAGATTTGGAAAACATGGAATGCCCATCACAATTTTAAAAGGACCGAGGAATGTCAATCCAAGACTTTTGACATCCTTTTAAAACCAAGTTATAAACCTATTTTTAAAACCATTTTAAATGGAAGCACATGTTTCTTTACTCATGTTGGGACCTTCACCCAAATACCATCTGCATCCTCTAGAAAATTAAATTTCCATTATGAAACACTAATTTTTAACTCATTTCTCAAAATCAATAAATTATGTGAATTTTTTTTAACAAATACTCTTTTTAAAATGAAATTTTCAAAAGAAACCATTTTCCTTTTGAAAACCAAAGCATACCACCAAGAAAAGTCATAAATAGGGTCAACAACACTTGTTTGACAATGGTTCAATGATATTACTGCTTAGAAATCTATACATCCATGTTGACTATTAGGCCAATGCAAGAATATCACAAACATATAGAAACTGAAAATTTCAAGAAATTTGTATGGAGATATACTAATGAGGAGGATATACCAAAAGTTACACAATAAAAAAGATACCTAAATAAATTTAAGGCCCCATACCTCAGTCGACACATTGAGAAATTCATAAAAGCATATACTAACCTAAACTAGGTCTATGATAACCTTTCACATCAACAATAATCATTAAATTAATTAAATCAATATTTTAAACCAAAAAACATAACCTAGATTAATTGGCACCACACTATCCTGGTTGTCCAATGGTTCCAGAATCACAAGAAACCATGTGTGATCCACTATTGAAACATCCTTGATTAGAGGAAACACAAAATACCCAAATTATAAATCCTAATCAAAGTCCAATTTATCTGAAAATCATTTAAAAACCTAAATAAATATGATAAATGAAATACCTTGGGATTAACCAAAAATGGTGGCTTGTTTATGGTGTTTTGGGATGTCCTCTATAAGCTGCATATGAAATCCTCTTGAATCGTTATGATTTATATGTAATATGGTGAAATCATTATTCATGAAACCCTAAAGGCCAAACTGAAAATATGGAAGAAAAAGCTATGAAAACAAGGAATAAGAAAGAGGAGATATTACGAGAAAATGGTGTTAAAAACCAAAAAGAACCCATTTGAATTAAGGGGGACAGAATAAAGGAGAAGGTATTCAGCCTCCACCTTTGTGCATGACATTTAAGAGAAGAAACATGATGGGGTGTCAATTATAGAAACCCCTTATAATTTTTTTAGAAAACATGATATCATGTGTTAAGGATTAATCCAAGGGTTCATGTAATGAAAATTTGGGCCAGCACCCCCTTCTCTTATCTCCCTCATTCATGTCATATTTTCATCCCACAAATGGTCTTCAGCTATGGTTTTTAGCAGCACATCAACTATGAAGCTTCCCTAATATCCTCTCGAATAAACTAGATTTTTTAGAAAATTTGAGAGTCGCGGTGATAGCAATTTGTAGATGAAGAAAGTATAGAAAAAAACAAGAATAAGATGAAGAAAAAAATCATGGTGATTTACTTGGTTGAGGAAAAATCCATATATCCATGCAGATGAAGAATATCTTCACTAGAATTTGGGAGCACAATTACAGGGATATTAGAGTTTCAAACACACAAAAAACCTTATCTCGAATGAATTAATAAAAAATATGGAGTATTTTTTCACCAACCACATAGTAATTCATATTTTCTATAGTGAATGGTGGTTTTAATTCTAAACAACTACAATGTTGTGGCCACCCAAGTCCAAAATACTATAGTGTTCAATGGCTAGATGTTTGTAGAGTTAAAGTAATCTAGTCTAAAAATTTCATGATGATATAGTATACATGCCAAATTTTTCACTGATATAGTTCCCTATTAGTCTTTTATGTTCATTTCATTACTAATCTTCTATAGTTTCTATAGTTTCACAAAATTTGGGGGGCATGTTTCTTGATACTAAACCCAATGAACTCACTATGAAGCTCAAACCGTGTGATGTGTGGTCGAGTGTGTCGTATGGGCCATAAGCATTGTCCCAACATAATCTAAATGGATTGAGATACAACAATACAAAAACATGATCATTTAAAACTCTTCTAAAAACACATTTTAGGGACATTCCAATGCTCATAATAAGTGTCTATGTCCGGATTCCAAAATCAATCCACCACCAATTGAAAACTAATATTCCCTTAAGAATTTATATCCATTAATGATGTTTGTAATTATAAATTCCCCACCATTAATCTTGTCATCGTTGAGAAGCAGTGGTAGTCATCCAACCATGAAACAATACCTACCCCAGTCATTAGTTCACTATTATCTTATTACAATCCATATCTAACACCCAACACACTTCTTATGGGCCAATCTACCACCAATACATTTCACTGTATATTCTCTAAAATTTTCAATTTTATCCTTGAATCATGTCAACCATGTTCAAAGAGAGGCTCATGACATGGTTTTAAACTCATTTTATTTATTTCCGTGCAAAATGGTTGTTTTTCTTACTTAGATGATTTATGCAAAAGAATTTTTCTTAACCACTGACACTTCACCACATTACCCAACCATGATTCCCTGATCCTAGAATAATTATCACACCACTTGAAAATGATTCATTAATCTAATAGGAATCATCACATTATCCAACCACCCACACTGAAGTCTAACCTCAACTCTCAGTATAACCCATCAGTTGATTTCCTAAACAAACTCATCCACTACCATACACCACCATGAGAACAGATAAATCACCAATTGGACTCACTCATAGATTACTTCAACCCCAAACTCATTCCCAATGCTAATTAATTGACTCTAATCACTAGCTGATGACTATCACATCACATGATTCATATCCAACACCACATTTGAATATGTAATCTTCTATTCTCCATTGAAAAAAATCATATTGGGTCCATCTACACACCATAATATCGATTACACGATAACAATCCATAATTATTCCCACCATAAATATGGCATGAGTGTCCTATTGGAGTCACCCATGTAAACACAACAACTGAATGAGAGGTCTTACCTTTCCACAGAGCATATTCCATGTTTCATTCCCTCAAGCACTCTGAATTATCTAAAATGACACATAAAAAATGACTCACCACACGATTCACCCTCTAATTCATGATATTAATTTTTTTCACCCATTGAATCATTAAATGAATCATGTTTTCTCATTCCAAGGAACCAAACACTAAACATCAATTTCTAATATCCAAGATGATACCCAACCGAACACAACGATCCTGAAGTTACTGTTAGAAAAAAAATTAATTTTGAGCATGATGTTTCTCTCTCCAAAATTAATCTACTATAAATGTCCATTTATAGACAATTTTTCTCACCAATATAGAAATATCCAATAAAAATATAACTCAAGTGGCCTAAATTGCAAAAACATCAAAACACATATTAAGGGATCCAATCACCTGACACATGAAAACAACATCTGGATACTTGGTCCAACTTCTATAACCATGTGCATACCATAATAGGCTCCCGAAAACATCCATTATACAAAACTTCCATAATAATATTCCTTAGATATATATGATGTACATTATGAGCACACAATCCATCACATGAGGTCTTCTCCAATCAATCATGGAAAACCAAGAAATATTGGCCTACATAGGTGTTAGTTTATTTTCCCATTATCCCTCTAAAATAGATCCATTGTCACTAATCACACATGGAAGTTCCAAGAAAACATGACCAACGATTTAGGAACACAATTCAAGCATTCAGGTCTCCCCCCGCTTAGACCATCCTTTTTTTTATGAAAACCATTTATATTTTAAAAATATATTTGGAACACAATTTCAAAAACATTTTCTTCCATTTTCCACAAAACCTAAAAACAAAAAACCATTTAAAAATCACCATCTCTGAAATACATTTCAAAAAACAACTTATAAAACCATTTTATGCACAACTCACACCACAATATGAGTTTTCTTTTTCAAAACATAGTTTCCCTAAAAATCCTCTACCCCGAATAAACATTCCTACAAAGGCTAACAATAACATCAAAATAAATAATTGAATCCCTTAATATCCATTTTAATATAATCACCCCTTATAATATATGCATGAAAATATCCTTTATCTTATAAGTTTTATAAATTAATATTGATTATTTTAATGAATCATGCTAAACAACACCATACATAAGAATCGGAATCATTCCCCTAAAAGAAAATAATATAATTCTTTTATAAATAATTTTCTCCCAACTGAGGATTGTGAATCATCTTGAATTTCCTTCACTGTACATGGGATTCATGTTCTAATCGAATACCTCACTCATCTAAGATTATGTAATCCTAAAACCATAAAATCCTTGTAAACTCAACATTTAACTGATATCATACTGGTTAGGAAGGAGCTTCATCTACCTCTAGGGTATCCATAATCTAAGTGTATCATTAACTACACTACCAATCATAAAATATGGGCTGATAAAACTTTGTAATTCCTCAATTAGGGTCTCCAGGATAAATCATGAGTGGGTTTACTATGTGACATTAAGAATACCTCATCATATTCCAAAGGATTTTGACAAGTCGAGAGGGCCTAAAATAATCCTAGGGTTTTTATTTCCTCAAATAATGATATAGGATCATGCTTCAATCTACAAAAAAATAATCATGACATATCTGTGTTATAGACATCGCAAAACCTATAGACAAAAAACAAATGGAAAATGGGGCCATGAAGTTGAGTAAATAAAGCATTAGGATAATCTATATGATGTAGTAATCATAACAAAATAAAAAAAGATAAACATAATATTCTAACTACTAACGAAAAAATGTAGTTACCTACTAACCAATAATATAAATTTCCCTAATAACCAAAACTATGTCTATTTCGAAACCATAATTGAGCACCAGATACTTTCATAGCTAAATCCTCATCTTTAACTCCTTGAACCGAACCACCAGGTCTGACATGGAGATCCACATGAACTCGTGCAAACATCCCTGTATGAAATATACTTCCAACTAGTAGTGTGGGTCAAAACAATGTATGTGGGGTGACTCTACCGATGGTAATCATATTCATACACTCAAATATAAATAAAAGATAAACAACTTATAATATCAAGGAAAATTAATAATCATTATAATGTAATAACTAATGGATCGCATATCCAAAAAATAAATAAAATAATATCTTAGTGTGGAATGACAAACAAAATTATACAAGTTCAATAGATAAAAAAGAAAAATTTTGTGGAAATCCTCTATATTGTAACCCAATACCACTACTAGCTCCATGATCCTTGATCAGTAATATATCATGGGTCCCATTCCCATACATGGATCCCTAATCATGAAGTCTACATACACATCAAGATTCTCATACAGGGTGTGAATAATGAAACCCAATTAGACACCACCAATGAATCATTAACAAGTGTGAACATGTGCAATAGGTGTATGCCATGATAATTATAAATACTTGTGAAACCATAAAAAATAATATGTTGAGTGTTCATGTGATAACCAATCCACCGTGAGTCTCAGACATACCAGAATTATCTCTTTACTATAAGAATGATCAAAATATGTTTGAAGTGATCACAAAATATCCACATGGCTGATAAACATGTTACTAAGAATCCATAAGTCTTCAAGTGGACATGTTACTCGGTATACTCAAGGCATCGAGAGGTCATTTAACTCAGTATCCTCAAGGAATCAAGTGAACATATAACTGAAAATCCAATGCACATTGAGAGAACATGATACATGACATTCACAAGGAATTGAGTGAACATGTTACTCAACATCCATTATGAATTGACATACCCAACTCTACATTTTGTCCCATCAATTCCAATTTCACATGTAGCGCCAACTCCCACTCTAAGGGAAAATAATATCAGGATTTTTCCCATGTTATAAGTACCCAAGAAATACCTATAAAGACATGGTAAATACATATAACATGGTAGAGAATACAAAGGTAGAGAATAGAATGGAATAATTAGAACCAGAAGAAAGATACATAAACATGTGATCAATACCTAACACGGGAACATGTTTTATAAGTATACTCATGGAATCAATAATCATAATTGGGTCTAAGGGTCCGCACACATACCCACTCTATTAATAATGGACAAAAAACTATTTTAACATTAGAATCATACCAAGGAAAAAATTATATTCAAGAGAACCAAATGGTAAGTAACTTCATACATCAATTGTTTTCACGAAGAACTCTGATATTTTTCAAAGTATTGTTTCCCAAATAATGTTGAACATCCACAAAGAACAAGATCTCACATCAACGATGGAAGTATTAGGTTTATTTCCATCATGAAGAGGTTCATAAAAGATACTTGAGGGGTTTCCAATTCAATAAATGGTATTTTTAAATCACATACCTTATAGAGTCCACCAAAAGAACTAGTTCTGATATATTTCAAAGAAGAGGATTTCAATTCCCTAGAGTTATTGACGGCAGAAGAATGAATCATAAATTCTTCATCAATTATAAAATAGAACCAGAAGTCTAGCTAACAAAAATTGATTCATTATCGACCTAATATTAGAAAATATATTTGTGATGGGATTCAATAATAATAGTCTCAAGATGGTATATCTATCAAAATAAACCTAAGAATTCCTACCATTATTGAGAGATCTAGATCCAGTGAAAAAGAAAACATTGATATTTTGTAAAAAAAACCTATATCCTAGAAATGATTCTTGGATTCAACATTATATGGTATATTAATCCATTGTTAAGGAAATGTCAATATGGATATGTGATTAAAATCAATAGAAAGCGGGTACATCAAAACAAATCCCAAAGAATATAGGTTTTCTCATCAAATACCTCAATTCATGGTCATAAATTCACATAGATCCTCCAAAATCAATCTTTATAGGAGATGAAATCATGAAGGAACACCATAAGAGTCTCATTTTTTATAGGGATTCTTATATAAAAAAATGGGTTATATAGACTATAATTGGATATTAAACTGGATTTTTGGGTCATTAAATTCATACACACATAGGTGGGACACATGGTTTGTCAAATCATTCAACCCTTTCTAGGATTCTGGACAAGCCACACAGTTTTAACTCATTGTATGACAAATAATGTTCCAACCATGAAAGGAATTATGCTTCTCCTAAGAACCTATATTACTGGGTAACATGGTTTGTCAAACTGTGTTCCAACTATGTTATTAGTTTCCGGAGCTGGTAGCACGGTTTTATATGTGGGGATGCACAATTTTTTTAATCATGTACCTTAAACTTGTGCTGCACCATGAACCACATCCTCTAGTTACACTGTTTTAGTAGAGAATGAACACCGTTTTGGAAAATTGTGCTCAAATTAAACACCCTTAAAATAAACTATATATCTATCTAAAACCCACCAGAAATCGATAAGACTTGGAACAACCAATTCATAGCTCAAAAAATATGATTAAAGGATAAAATAAACTTATGATTCTTTTAAAAAATTTGAGGACATTACTATATCCCATTTAATGACTTCTCATCCTTGGGAATCATCTCTAGGAACCATGGTTGAACAACTCAGCCTACTGAGCTCAAATATTTTCCTCTCACTCCCAAGTCTCCTACTATATTTATCCATAATAAGATAAAATATGGATAAGTTATATCATGTTTCCACACTGTAATTTTTCTCCCCAGTATAAAATACACATTGTGTGCTCCACTTACAATGTTTCACCTATATTTCAACATCCTCACAGTCGATGACATGTGTTGAAATGGGAATGTACATCTTGAGAAAAGACACATGAAACACATAATTAATACCTCGATAGTGAGAAGGAGAATCCAAATCGTATGCCACAATCTAAATCCACTTGGTAATCAGAAAGGTTCCAACATGACGTGATGTTATCTTCCCAAGAATATACGAATGTTGCTAGCCCAACGGGGGAGTCACTCTTAAAAACATGGTCCCCTATAGTAAACTCTAGAGGTATCCTCTTATGGTTTACATAAGATATATGCCTAATATGTTATGAGATCAACCTCTTCTTAATCAGTTACACTCTCTCATAGGTCTCCTATAACATTATGGGGCCCACATAAACTACCCTACTAGCCTCTTGTCAACAATGTGATGAATTAGAAGGCCTTCCATAGAGAGCCTCATAAGTTTCCATTTTAATTGATTCTTGGTAACTATTCCAATATGAAAACTCTAAAATTCTAGCTGATCATCCAATACTTTACAAAATTATAGAATGTAAGCCTGAAGAATATACTCTAATATACAAATCATCTTCTCCAACTATCCATCTTTTTGGAGATGAAATGTTTTAATCAATATAATTTGTGTCTCTAAGTCCTTCTAAATGCCCTACCAAACCTGAATTATAAAAATATAAATCTCTTCCAGAAATAATTCTCAAGGGAACTCCATGAAATCATACAATCTCATGAACATACTACTTTCCCAGCTCATTTACTGAGTAAGACTCATAAATTAGTAAGAAATGAACAACTTTTTTTATCTGATCAACAACCTCCAAAATAGTTTCCCTTCCCTTTGGGGTCCTAGGTAACCCTTTAAAAAAGACCATCATAATGTCCTACCACTTCCACATGGGAATGATATGAGGTTAGATAAAACCACCAATATGCTAATCCTCAGCCTTAAACCTTTGAAAAAAAGGCGCCAAAAAAAAAATCCATAAATTTCTCCCTCTATCCTTGGCCATTATAACTACAACCTAAAGATATGATAAATCTTTGTCACTCCCTAATACACCAACCACTTAAAATTATTGAAGTCCCTCAGTAATTATTCCCCGATGTAATCATGGACTACAACTCTCCCATATACTATGATCACACCATTGTTTTCCGACATTCACCCATGTATTAGGTCACCACCTACTATTCATTCTCATATCATAGAACAATCTAGGTCTAATTCATAACTACAATTCACAGGGTCTACTAAAAATGATTTTATCATCAATGGGTATCATCTCATCGATACCTATTCATTAGAAACATCCATCCTCCAATCATACAATAAGCTCATCAGGCCTCACTATTCATCCAAAGGTCATTCACTAATCTCATGAGAAAATTGTATCTTATGGAAAAACAAATCTGAAATGATGTTACCTTTACTTGGTGAATAGTAAATCTCAAAGTTCATTTGATTCAAGTTCTTTACCCAACTGCTCTACCTCACATGAAAATATTTCTATGTGGAGATATAGTATAAGAGCTTGTGGTTGCTTTAGATAATAAAACCCTTTCCAAAGAGGTGGTGTCTCTAAAACATCAAAGTATTTACCACAGCTACCATATCCATGTCATGGGTATGATAGTTCTACACATGGGGTTGTAGCAATCATGGACTATATGCTACTATTCAATCCCTCTTCATCCAAACATCCCCCCAAACTAACTGATGATGTATGAAAATATATAAAATATCTTATCCCAGGCTTAGGATAAATTAAAACTATATACATAGTCAACACACATATTTAACTCTAGAAAATATTTCTCACTCTTGTCCAACCATTGAAACTTCACACCATTATTTTTTTTCATAGTCATGGAAGTAGATAAATGAGAGAGTTTTTTAAAAAATGATTATAATAACCTGCTAAACCTTGAAATCTCTTGATCTCAAACATGTAGTAATGATTTTTTGGGGACACCACCCCCTCTACTTTCTCTTGGTTCATTGATATATGAGCCTCAGAAACCACATGTCCCATGAATCTCCACAACTGAATCCAGGTGAAACATTGATATATCAGCATAAAATTGAGGTGTTAAATGGGTACTCATGACTATCTTGAGAAGTATGGCATGATGCTCTATGTTTAATGAGTAAAAGAGGATATCATCAATAAAAAACATGATAAAAGAGTCAAGATATGGATAGGATATCTTATTCATGAGATCCATGAATAACATAGGTACATTCATTAGTCCAAATAGCAACATGATGTACTCATAAAACCCATACCTACTCATAAACTCCATTTTCAAAATGTATACCTCTCTACCACAAAATTGGTGAAAGCATGACCAAGGATCAATCTTGGATAATCAATAGGCTCCCCAAATATGATCAAATAGAACATCAATAATGGGAAAAGGGTATCTATTCTTCATGGCCACTTGATTTAGCTTTTTGTAATCTACATAGTATAAGAATACCATTCCCCTTCTCATAATATAGAATAATTACACCCTTGGTGATGTAATACGCCCGATAAAACCATAATAATCCATGTCCTTGAGTTTTACTTTTATCTCCTTCGACTGGGTCCATGCTATATGATAAGTTGGTATCAAAAATTAGATGTACACCTAGATTGAGTTCAATATTGATGTCAAATCCTCTTTCAAGGGGAAGTCCTATAAATTCATTCCAAAATAATTCCTGATAGAGATCCACAACTAGATGAAATTGTGAGGGGGATAGCACTGGTCTTGTTGAAAGATCCAAAAAAGGAATCTACTCCATAATCATCCCAATATGACTCATATTTAGACACACTTTACCAACTCACTACTCTCACTCACCATTCATCACGAGCTTCTCCCCCTTGGGCGATGTAAATGATACATGTCTCTAATATCAATCTATCTGTAATCGAATGTTGGTTATCCATGACAAGAATCACATCAAAGATCATTATCTCTATAGTAATGAAGTCATATATATATCCATAATTAGAAATGGTAGTAGGGCACTATGGAAATTTCTAAAGACTATACACTTTCTTGCCTAATGGTGTATAAAGGGAAAGTAAGTAAGAAGATATATTGACTAGTATTTCATGCACAATAAAACTTTCTTCCGATATAAAGGAATGGGAAGAATTAGTATCTAAAAAAGTCATATATAGAATAGAAGTGATAAAGACTATACATAGAATGGTATATGGTCTCCCGCCACCATCTAATGGACTATGATTCACTATAAAAACATGGCCCACCTTCGGTTCATGAACTTGACACATAGGTATGTGACTCATATGATTAATCATAATCGAATCCTACTATTAAGGACCCAGGTCGAATACCTGATTCTCAGACCACATCTACCTTGATCCCCTATAGAATACTAGTCTCAATGATCTTGAGATAAGCTTCTACAGATGAACCATCTTTCCATATTATCGAAACTTCCTCTGAGGTGTTATATAGACTATATGGTAATGTCTGACCTTACGATAGTTGACGTACTCTGAAACCCCTCTTAATGAATTCATACTCTACTGAACCTATTTCACACTACCATATTTTACATCCCTGGTCTTTCTCTTCCTACTACTACAAGAGGCACTCATTGCAGCAATAGGAGGTCCACTGACCCGAGCACTAAAGGGTGGAACAATTCCAGTTACTCGACCTCTGCTAGTCCCTTCTCAATAGTCAAGGACTTGCATAGAACCTCAAGGTATATAATTAGGTTGAAACATTTATCCTTCCATGTTGATTCAATATATATCCATGAGCTCATGTTGTTGGTGTAGATTCTACTTTTAGAGAAATAATTTCATAAGAAATATAACCCTAAATGACTCCCAGGTGATACCCTCACATCTTCCAGCCTATCCCATCATGCCACAATATCTTCTGAAGATTCCTTATAGCATGAACATTGCAAAATTCTACTCTGTATCCAAAGGTGTCTTAGTGATTTTAAAGACACCCTCGATGATATCTATTTAGTCTTATGCGTCCTTTGGTTCCCAAGTTCCCTAAAATTCTAGTGAGTTTTAGAACTCGAAGTCTCTGGTATAGGTGACCATGGACCTCAGTGCCCCTCTTCCTTATATAGTCACAAGATGAAGGAATCCTGAATGAGGTGGGATCAAATCCTATACTACTGGAGTAATTTTTTTGAACATGTTTTATTGACCCCTTATGTATAGAGAGGGGAGGAAATAGGTAATCTTCTATAGAAGGCGCATACTAATCCATGTCATTCGGTGTCCCATTAGTCTCTTTCGAGGAATCACTACTTGAAATTCAAAGGAATCAGTTAAAATTACTAAATTCATCAAGACAGATCCCAGATAGATTATAGTATCACACAAATATTATACTTCGGGATACCAATAATACAAGTTATATCCATCCAAGAACTAAAAAAGGTTCTCCATCACTACAAGTTATTCATAGTCACATATATATATATATATAAATATAACATCATGACATGTTAAACTAACTAATAAAATTATAGATTTATCATGAAAACATAAAAATCATGTATATAACTCAACATAGAATATAAGTCAATCCCAAATAGATAGAATAAATCAAGTAATTAAATTTAAAAACTAGTATGAAGAAAAAAATATGTATATATTTATGGCATGTGTTCCTGCATGCCAACTCATGATGTATGAATGCACCCAAAATGACATAAAACTATAATAGAAATCCCATAAATGTTAAATCATAGTTTTATTACACATGAGCAGGCCAAGAACATAGAAACCCCCACATCTTGAGTCCAATATAGCCTATCTTCTTTTTACTGTGTCCCAAGTTACTCAAAATTAAGAAAGGAAATTCATTCTCTAATTCATTTTTGAAACACCCCAAACAAAACCCCTAGATTCGATTCGGAGAGACATAAAACCACATTTGAACCTATTCATGTGAAATAAATTTCAAAATAGTATCAAGGGTCCAAAAAAACATCCATGGGAAGACTATACACTCAATAATAATATCCACAAAATAATGTACAAATAAAATATAACCATGTCAGATTATTAAGGAGAAGGAATAATGAATTATAATGTAATATGTCATACAAATTAATAAACTAGACTCCCAGTGTGGAAATACAAACTAGAGTATAAATGTGAAATAGATAAATAAGATATACATTGTGGAAATCATATAGAGTCTACCCATTTACAATGAAATATCAATATTCGTCGATCAACAATATTTTGTTAGTCTCCACCCTTAAATGGATTCCCAATCATGAATTTTTCATGAACATAGAGATGCACATGAAGATTGGGAGTAATAAACCCCAATAGGGAACCCCCAATGAAACATTAAAAATCTTGAACAAGTATAACATGTGTATTCTATGATAAATATAAATTAACAAGAAATCATAAACAGAAATATGTCAAGTGTTAATGTGCTAACCAAACCACCATGATCCCTTATCAAACCAACTTTGTCTCCATGCCATAATGACAATCAAAATATGTATGTTGTCACACCCCAACATCAACCACTGGTAATGATTTTAAATTTTTACCTTTATGTGCTGATTTTATTTGATTTAGTTGTTTCGTCGAGATGCATGTCAGGCATGACGAGAGTTTTTTCGTTTTTATGATAAATGAACTTTTGGCTTAGCAGCGGTCGACACACATGCATGGATCGGTCGAAGCAACGTCACTTCGCTAAAGCGATATGCTCCCCTACCATGCTTTATTTAAATTTAGTTATCATTGGTCTTTCTTTTGAGTTGCGGTTAGAATATGTTCTATTTTAAGAGGGATTTGGGATCTTATATTGGTGTGCACCTGCACACGCGACCGTGTGTAGCGCAAAATCATAATTAGAGAATGTTTTATTATTAAATATGTTATTTTTTGGGTACACAACCTTTCGCATGACTGTGCACGTCACCCGACCTCAATAATAATAATATTATTATTATTTTGGTTGGTTTTATTATTTTAATTTTATTATTCGTATTCTCATTACATAAGTTAATATTTTAATTAAGTTGTTAAAAATTGAATATTCCCCATAATTATAATATTTTTACCATGTATTTTCTATTATTATTATTATTCCTATAAAATTTTAATTGGTTTATTTTCTTTATTTTAGGTTTTATTTTATTTTTTTTACTTTCTATTTATTTTCTTTTTTTTATCCTTTATCTCCTCCCTCACTCTCATTCCGTCTCGCAATGCCCCCATCCCCTGGTATTTTTTGCACAGCAGCTCTCGCAACCCTAGCGCGACACCCCCTTCGCCCATTATTTTCTCCCGTGCCACCCTCACCAACTTCTTTAACGGTCGCGTCCGCCTGTCTAGCCTCCTCATCCTTGGCTGAGCCTCACCCTCTCTCTTCAGCGGGGCAAGATGGCTCCCCATTTTTTTGGCACCCTCCCTTCATCCGACATGGATCACCACTCCCCAAGCCTTCCTCCGGCGCGAATCGCCCCTTCCCAAGCCTTCCTCCATTGCGGCCTCCCCCGGTGTGGCCTCCTCCAGCATGGTCTACCCCAGTGTGACCCCCCCCCCCTTTTTACCACGCCTCCTTCCAGAATAGCAGTAGCTTGTGCAACTCACCTTCGAAAACTCACCGGACAGCCTTGGCCACACCCCACCATCACAGCCGGACCCTTCGGCGACCTCCCTTGCATGCGGAACACCACCAAAACCTATCCTTCCTGCTTGGTTAGCTTTCTGAACCCTTTCCGCAAGTGTGCTCTACTTCGTATAGTTGTTTCTTGCATTTTATAGGATTTCAGATTATGGTTTCATGTTGTAATTGGTTCGGTTTTGATGTTTTTGGTTTAATGTGTTGATTTTAGGGGTTGTCGTGTGCCGTCAATGTTAGTTCTAGACCCTGTCGTCAAGGGAAGTGGGTTCACCATGGTTTTCAAGTGAGGATTTTCAAATTTATTCATTGTAGATTAATTGTGATTTAGGGGTTTTTGGATTTTTATGTTTTCATCAACTCATTTTGGGTGTGAAATATGTTTTGGAAATATGTTAGCTTGTGTTTGATTTTTATATTGTATTCTTGTGTGAAATGATGTGAATTTTGGATATAAAACCATTTTGTATTGCATGGTTGTATTCTATAACTTGTGCACTTGATTTATTAGATTTATGAGGGTTGCATATTTTTTTCAGTATGGTTTTGGTGTGTTTCGGTTCACCATCAATGTTTTGGGGTAATGTGTTCATTTCATTTGTTGTTTCACACCTATATTATTATGGTTTATGGTTGTTGTTTACTTCATTTTAATTAATTAGTAGGGTGTTGGGGGGTTCCATGTGATTTTGGGGTGTCATTTCCATTCAAGGTGAGGTTTAAATCTTATTTTTTGGTCTTATAACATCTTAATTAGTGTCATTATTTGTTTTAAGGTTTATAATATTTGTAGTGTAGCTCGTTGAACTCTGCTTTACGGTTTCATGTTGCGGGTGTCTCGGGTCACGTTAGACCGCGCTTCATTCGCCACCGCCAAAGGCGAGACGATTCAGATTTCTTTGGATTGTTCTCCTTTATTTGCGGGGCACACCTTGTTTTACCGCATCTTTTGGGTTTTTTCTATTTCTTCTACACCAGTTTCAAGGTGGGTTTTACTCTGTTTATTCATTTGGATTATTTTTAAGATAGTGTTTCTGTGTTTTTAGATAGTTTTCATTGTGGAAGCGCATTGGCATGGTTTTTCTGTGATATTACGATCGTCAGCAAGTGGCGTGTGCTTTTGCTCATGTTGGGACGCCCCACATCGTCATCGTAAACGAGTTGGGAGTCGAGGTAGGTCCCCCAATACACTTGCCTTTAAATTTAGAATTTATTAATTTCATGATATTTTATTAAATTTAATTAATGTGAAATAATATAAATAATTAATTTTAAAATGATTATTTGGTGTAAAAAGAGCCATTAATTTAATACACGACACTTGAAATATTTTCTTGATGAGCATACCCCCAGTAGTAAAAGATTACATGTTTGGTTTTTAAACATAATTCAAAGAATTTCAAATGCAGTTGTAGTTTTAAAGATAGATTATTTATTCTGAAAAAGTTTTTGGGGTTTTTTTGAGAAATGAGGGTTTTCATTAAAATTGGTGAAGGCCCGTTTGTTACTTTAACAAAATAAAGTCTTTTGGAAAAAGCGCTTAAGGGTGATCTTTGGTGTGTGCTGATTGCATGAGCTATATGTGATGTTTGTGTATCGTGACAAATTGATTTAAATTTTGGACGCACACCTTTTTATTCCATGTATTGACAAGGGAATTAGGCATAGTGAGTGAATCTTCTGAGAATGATTTCTTCACTAGTTTAGATTACGCACTAGCTAGTGGCCCCATAGTAGGGGAATACTGATTTATTGCTTCTATGGGGATTGGGCCCCTCGATTAGTCCATGAAAGGCTATAATGGGTATTAGTATGGGAGTTATGACGTCATCGAGTTAGGGCATGCCTCCAGGATAAGTCACATGTATGGTATGTTCTGGAATGTTCACAACCTCCTAGGTTCGACCCATGTTTCATTTAGTGTTTATTTGTGTGTGGCGCACGATTGAGATGTCTAGTTCGGTTGCTGGCTCATGTGTGCCATTTTTTCCCATTTCCCTTGGCATGTGTTTTGTGTTATGTGTAGTTTTTTGTTTTGGCTAATAATTAATATTTGGTTTTCTAATTGTTCACAAAAAAATGTTTTAAAATGCAATGCACCTGTTTCTTTCAAAAATTAAAAATTGTTTTAAAATTATATACGGCAATGGACTGATACTTATTTTAGAAATGAAAGTGTGTGTGTGTGAAAAGTAATGTCTTGTATATTTAGTTAAAACATGGAATTAATTAATTTCTTTATTTAAAGGTAGTGCATTGGGAATTGTTTTTTGGGCATGCCTACTGTGTTTTAATACTCATGCCTATAGTTCTTTTCGGTTTTTAGTGTTTGTGGAGGCTACCGCTTGGGTGCGTTCGTCATGGGTGACATTTGGTCGTGGGTTGGAGAGTGACCCGTGAGGTCACATAGAGATATTTTTTGTCTCCTTCAGTTATTTTTATTTTCATTTGTTCTTTTTTATTTACATTACTTTATTTATTTTGCGCTACTCTATTTTATTTCTGTTGCTTTATTTATTTATTTTTATCTAGGAGAAATCGTTCCCACCACCTCTGTTGATTCCCTGGCGCTTATCGCCAGCCCGGGAGGATCGGGAATGTCTCTTGGGCCATGTCGCGGATCGGCTCGGCTGACCGGTTTAAGGTCGACCCGGGTTGGTTTGTGATAAAAATTTTATTTTGGTGCCTGGTAGGCATTATTTTTGTGGTGCGTTTCTATTAGACCTTATTTTTGGAATTTGGCATTGATTTGTCAAAGTTTAATTTCTAGAAGAATGTCTTGGGTTATTTGAAATTAGAGTGAATTTTTTTATAAATGGAAAGAATCTTGAAAATATGTCTTGAGTTTTTGAAATAGTTTTGAAAAAAGTGTATTTTCAGAATATTGAGAATGTATTATTTTTTGAAGCGGAAGAACCATTCTTTGTCCAGTGGTATTCTTATGGATGATCGTGTGAGCTAGTGGAAGTGATTAATGGATATTTGGTGGATTGTGTGTATGGGTTCCTGGGTGGCACATAAATGGAAATCTACGAGGCATCCAGTAATATCAGTGGTGATTTATTGATTTTAAATGCTGCATCTTGTTTTTTGAAAAGTGGGGTTTTCTCTCAAACAGGTTTTTGTGCTTAAATGGTTTTGGAATTGGAAAATGGTTTTGAGTCGGGAGTTAAAGTAATGAATTCAAAAGTGTTGTTGGGTTTTATTTTATTGTGCTTGGTTTTTCAAGCGGGTGTTTTTATTTAAGGTTGAATTGATGTTTTAAATTGAAATTGTTTGATTTTTGTCCGATATATGGATGTTTAATTTGTGATGCGTTTGGATTCATGGAAGGCTATTCCGTGATTCTGGTTTGGGATATTCCCCCTAGAAATGTCCCATGGGTTTCTAGCAAGTCTTTCAGTTCTTGGCTCAGCCCAGACTCCCAGTGGAGTGGCGGAGTCCTGTTCTGCTCAGTGGTGTTGATTGTGCGTAGATTTCAAGGTAAGTTTGATATCATTGAATGCTTAAGGGAATTTTTATGTGTCTAATTTTTTAGGAACTCTAGATGTTGTGTGGGTGTATGTTGTCTCGAGTGTGTCTGGAGGAGCGAGACTACACTAGGAAATTATAATCGTTCCATTTTCGTTGCAAATAGGAATGTTGTGAGTGCCACTTAGAGCTAACCACATTCCACTATTGTAACTAGGTATGTAAAGGCAAGAGAAATTGGTGGATCTCATAGCAGCTCAATCAATCAACAGGCGGAGATTGAAGTGTGTTAACCTTTCTGATGAGCGAGTTTCATGTTCTCCAGAGGTTGTGTGGAATAATCAGCTTAAAGCTTGTAATAGTTTTTGGTCTCGTCCATATCGTGGTAAGTACAGGTTCTTCATTTGATGAAGAGTGTGAACAAAAGGGACTTGTTCTTGGAGTGCCCCTCTCGTCAGTTTGTATCATGCATTTGCATACCGCTCAATCTCCTACCTCTAGTGTGGTCAGTCGGACACCCTAATCCATTCGATGCAATTATTAGTTGGTATGTTGACAGAGTGTCTACTTGGGGGACATGGAGTAGTATACAGGTTGGTTTTCCAGCAGAGGAAGTTCCAGTCAGAGGTGGTCAGCTTATGACTCCGAGGCTGTAAATGCTTCAGACATCAGGGCCTTAGCCATAGGTCTCGGGGTGAAGCTTGCGCGTAGTCAGAACTCATCGGATGTGGGAAGGGCTTGATCCGACATAAGTTTGCAGTAACAGTATGTGGAAAGATTAAATTTCCTTATTGTGGTATCTCCTCCGTAGGCTTCATTTTGTTGTTATGGGTATGAAGGTTTTGTTTCCTAGTTGTAGTCTTAGCTTGTGAGAGTTCCTTTTGTTCCATAAAGGGGTTCAGAAAATCCGTAATCTTGTAAAGTTAGTGGGTGTGCTCCGTGAACCTTCTTATGATCGGAGATGCTCATGTCTTGTGGAATTGTTGTTTACCTGTCTGGTTCACCTCTTGGTTAGCGGTTTCTGCAATCAAAGCTATCTCATGTGGCAGAGTGCTGTCCACTATAGGAATAATCAGTGCAGGTTGGCCCGTGTGGTGGGTTCGTGATGAAGGGTTCAGTCGGTATTGCTTAAAATAAAAAGGGAATTCCCACGAGGATTTCGTGGTGTTAGGAAATTTTAAAATGGTGGGGATACCCACCTCAGATCTCGCCATCACCCCCTCTTGTGTTGGTTGGTTAAACATAGTGATATTGGATGGACAAACTAGTGTTATATGTTCTTCTGGGTTTGTGAGTTGTTTTGGTTTGAATTACCATTGTTTGACAAGAACCCTACTATGGTGGGGAGGCTATTATAGGATGAACTTGGGGAAACATTGTTTTCAAAGTGCGCTTGGTGGGGCAACCCCTTGCTTCTACTTCGCCTGACCTCAACCATGCTAATTGGTTATCTGAGATATTGGGTCATTGGGCGAGTGTTTTTGGAGGTCCTGAGCGGTCCCGATGATCCCTAAGTTAGGGGTCACGATGTTCCATGTTGTAGTTGTGTTTGGAGGTGAGTTCCCTGCTGTTGGTTATTTTTCGTAGTGTTTCGGGCTTTGAGTTTTTTATGTTTCAGGTAATGGGCGTTTTGAATGATTGGTCTTCGGGTGATTGAGGTTTTGTTTAATGGTTCTTCATGGTATTACTTGGAATCTTGGGTTTGTTAAGTCTTTTGGGACATTCTGGAGGAAGAAAGTGTCATGGTGGGGAGAATTGTCACACCCCAACATCGCACACTGATAATGATTTTAAATTTTTACCTTTATATGATAATTTTATTTGATTTAGTTGTTTCATCGAGGTGCATGTCAGGCAAGATGAGAGTTTTTGCATTTTGTTGATAATTGAACTTTTGGTTTAGTAGCAGTTGACACACGTGCATGGCTCGGCCGAAGCCACGTCACTTCGCTAAACCGATATGTGTCATGACCATGCTTAAATTTAATTTAATTATCATGGGTCTTTCATTTGAGTTGTAGTTTGAATATGTTCTATTTTAAGAGAGGTTTGAGATCTTATATGGGTGTGTGCCAGCACGCGCGACTATGTGTGGCTCCCAGTCGTAATTAGTGAATGTTTTATTATTAAATATGTTATTATTTGGGTGCACAACCTTGCGCAGGGTGGTGGAAATCGCCCAACCTCAATAATAATAAGGATATTATTATTTTGGTTGGTCTTATTATTTTAATTTTATTATTCATATTCTCATTACATAAGTTAATATTTTAATTAAGTTGTTAAAAATTAAATATTCCACATAATTATAAGATTGTTTCCATGTCTTTTCTATTATTATTATTATTTCTATTAAATTTTAATTAGTTTAGTTTTCTTATTTTAGGCATTATTTTATTTTGTTTTACTTTCTTTTTATTTTATTTCTTTCTCCTTTCTCTCATCCCTCACTCTCCTTCTGTTGCGCAAAGCCCCCACCCCCTGGTTTTTTTCCTTTTGCGCAGCAGCAGCCGCAACCCTAGTGTGACGCCCCATTTCCTTTTCTTTCGTCCAGCGCCACCCTCACCGGCTTCCTCATTGTCCGCATCCACCTCTCTGAACTCCTCATCCTTGTCCGCACCTCACCCTCTCTCTTCAGTGGGGCATGCCAGCTCCCCGTTTTTTTCGGCGCCCTCCCTTCGCCATGGGTAGATCGCCAATCCCCAAGCCTTCCTCCGGCGCGGATCACCCGTCTCCAAGCCTTCCTTCGGCGTGGCCTCCTCTAGCGCATCGTCCTCCAACGCGGCCTCCTCCGGCAAGGCCTCCCCCAACGTGACCCCCCCCCCGGTTTTTACCATGCCTTCTTCCGGTAGAGCTCTAGCCGATGCAACTCAACTCCGGCAACTCACCAGACAACCTTGGCCACACCACACCATCACAGACAGACCCTTCAGTGACATCCCTTGCATGCGGCACACCTCCAAAACCTCTCCGACATTCTTGGTTAGTTTCCCGAACCCTCGATGTAGGTGCGCTGTAATTCTTATAATTGTTTCTTCTATTTGATAGGATTTCAGATTAATGTTTCATGTTATAATTGGTTTGGTTTGGATATTTTTAGTTTGATGTTTTGATTTTAGGGGTCGTCGAGTGTCGTTGAAGTCGGTTCTAGCCACTTCCATCAAGGGTAGTGGGTTCTCCATGGTTTTCAGGTGAATATTTTTGAATTTCTTCATTGCAGATTAATTGTGATTTACGGGTTTTGGGATTTTTAAGTTTTCATCAACTCATTTTGGGCGTGAAAGATGTTTTGGAAATATATTAGCTGGTGTTTTATTTTTATATGGTATTCTTATGTGAAATGAGGTGTGTTTTGGATATAAATTCATTTTGTATTACATGGTTTTATTCGTTAACATGTGAACATGATTTATTAGATTTGTGAGGGTTGAATATTATGTTTCAGTATGGTGTTGGTGTTTTTCAGTTCGCCGTCAATGTTTTGGGGTAATGGGTTCGTTTCGTTTGTTTTTTCACACCTTTATTATTATGATTTATGGATGTTGTTTTCTTATTTTTAATTAATTAGTAGGTTGTTGGGAGGTTTCATGTTATTTTGGGTTTGAATTTCTATTCAAGGCGAGGTTTAAATATTATTTTTTCGTATTATAACATCTTAATTAGTGTCTATTTTTGTTTTAAGGTTTATAATATTTGTGGTTTAGCTCGTTGAACTCTGCTTTTTGGTTTCATGTTGTGGGTGTCTCAGGTCACGTCAGACTGCGCTCCATCCACCACCGCAGAAGGTGACGCGATTCAGATTTCTTCAGATTGTTCGACTTTATTTGCGGGATACACCTTATTTTACCACTTGTTTTGGGTTCATTCTATTTTGTCTTCACCAGTTTAAAGGTGAGTTTTTCTCTTTTTATTCATTTGGATTATTTTTAATATAGTGTTTATGTGTTTTTAGATACTTTGAAATATTGCAGCACGTTGGAATGGTTTTTCTGTGATATTACGGTCGTCGGCAAGTGGCGCGTGCTGGTATGCAAGTTGGGACGTACCATATCGTAATTGTAACTGAGTTGGGAGTTGAGGTAGGCCCCCCACTGCACTTGCCTTTAAATTTAGAATTTATTAATTTCTTGATATTTTATTTATTTTAATTAATGAAAAATAATAAAGATAAATAATTTTAAAATGATTATTTGGTGTAAAAATAGCCGTTTATTTTATACACAACACTAGATATATTTTCTTGATGAACATACACCCAGTAGTAAAAGAATTCTTGTTTGGATTTTAAACATATTTCACTGAATTTAAAATTTAGTTCTAGTTTTAAATATAGATTATTTCTTCTGATAAAGTGTTTCGGTTTTTTTTTTCAAGAAATGTGGTTTTTTTTAAATTGGTGATGGCCCATTTGGAACTTTAACAAAATAAATTATTTTGGAAAACCCACTCAAGGGTGATCTTCGGTGTGTGTTGTTTGCGTGAGCTGCATGTGAAGTTTGTGCATCGTGACTGATTGATTTACATTATGGATGCACACCTTTTTATTGCATGTTTTGACATGGGAACCTGGCATAGTGAGTGAATCTTCTGAGAATGATTAATACACTAGTTCAGATTACACTCTGGCTAGTGGTCCCATAGTAGGGGAATACTGAGTTATTGGTGCTTTGAGGATTGGGCCCCTCGATTAGGCCATGAAGTTCTATATCAGGTAGTAGTATAGGTGTTATGACGTCATCGATTTAGGGCATGCCTTTAGGATGAGTCATATGTATGGTATGTTCTGTATTGTTCACAATCTCCTAGGTTCGACCCTTGTTTCATTTAGTGTTTATTTGTTTATGGCGCACAATTGAGAAGTCCTGTTTAGTTGCTGGCTCGTGTATGCCATTTTTTCCCATTTCCCTTGGCATGTGTTGTGTGTTATGTGTAGTTTTCTGTTTTGGATAATAACTAAAGTTTGGTTTTCTAATTTTTCACAAAAAAAATGTTTTAAAATGCAATGTACCTATTCCTTTCAAACATTAAAAATTGTTTTTAAATTATAAAGGGAAATGGAATGATACTTGTTTTAGAAATGAAAGTTTGTGTGTGTGAAAACCAATATCTTGTATATTTAGTTCAAACCTGGAATTAATAGATTTCTTTATTTAAAGGTAGTGCATTGGGAATAGTTTTTTGGGGATGGCTACTATGTTTTAATACTCACGCCTATAGTTATTTTCTGTTTTTAATGTTTTTACAGGATATAGATTGGGTGCATTCACCTTGGGCGACATTTGGTCATGGGTTGGAGAGTGACGCGTGAGGTCACACAGAGATAGTGGTTCTCTACTTCGGTTAGTTTTATTTTATTTTGTTCTTGTTTAGTTACTTTACTTTGTTTATTTATTTTGTGCTACTCTATTTTATTTCTGCTGCTTTAATTATTTATTTTTAACGGGGAGAAATCGTTCCCACCGCCACTGTTGATGCCCTGGCGCTTGTCGCCATCCCGGGAGGATCGGGAACGCCTCTTGGGCCATGTCATGGATCGGCTCAGGTGACCGGTTCAGGGTCGACCCTGGTTGGTTCGTGACATATGTAGAGATCAATAACTATCCACAAGTCTAACAAACATATTCCTGAACATCCTTAAGGCAACAAGTGTAAATGTTACTCGGTATACTATAGGCATCGAGTGAACTTAGTACTCATCATCTACAAGGCATAAGCTGAACTTGCTACTCAAAATCCACTAAGAATCAAGAGAACATGCTACTGGGAATCTACATGGCATCAAGTGAACATGATACTCAGCATTGATTAGGCATTAACATACCCCTACCCTTTATTCATACCCATCGAAATCATCATTACATATCTTGATAACTCCCCTTCTAAGGAAAAATCATATCATGAAAATATTCTTGTTCTAAGTACCGAAGAAATACCACCAAATTCATGGTAAATACATATAACACGGTAGATCATAATAAAGAAAGGCATAACATGGAATCATGAGAATTAGTAGTGTGATATATAAACATTTGATCAATATAGAACAAGGAAAAAACCTGCCTAATCATACTCATGGAATCAATCATCATAAACGAGTCTCTTGGAATAAACACACATACCACATGTATCTATGTTAAGAATGGTCAAACAAGATATGACGATATAGGAATAATACCAAGGAAATATGTGCATACAAGGTTCCCAAATGGTAAGTGTAATTCCTGGACCACAGAAGCACAAATTCAGTGCATTATTTTAATACAATGTCATGATTACAAGGAATCATGTCCCAAAAGGATGATCATTTTAGCAGTCTGGGAAAATAGATTACATACCTGAATGTTACATTACACATTAGAAAATAAATGACTACAAAAATGATCCTTTGAGAATTCCATTAATACCATAGCTTAACTCTACTTATCAATCATAATACATTTCTTAGAATCCTGGGAAAAATAAAACACAGAAAGGGGTGAGCTCAGATTTTTATTAAGGATAACAATATAGCAGAAACATTCATAAATAAACATAAAAATTTAAGGTATTGTATAAGGCTAAAAAATGCCTTTTAAACATAAACATCGTCATAATTGGGAAATATAAATCAAATAATTCCATTTACTTATTCACATGGACATTCTACTATTCAAATAATCAAATGTAATATCAATATCCAATTTCATAATATTGGAATGCATAATGCTAGAATTCATAACCACATAGTCAAGGCCTTGTGCTAAGACTACAAATAAGATTTTTCCAAGGTCTTATGCCAAGACACTAGTTTGTCTCATAATACCTGACGATATATTGAGGAGCTATAACGGGATCCACCTGTCACTTACTAAGTCCAATGCATTCCTCATATGAAACTTTTTAAGCATAACATAAACATTCATATTAAAACTAGCATACGAAATGTCAATAAATTATCCATAATCCATGAATGGTATAAAAATAACACATCCACAGTCAAACATAACGCAAAACATTCAATACAATATCGAAAAAATTTTGTTATAAAAAATCAACTTCAAAAAAGTTTATAATCTATCAAAGGATGTTTACATAGATGAAAATGATTTGTAAAACTCATTGAGATAAATATCCCTTTTTCATAAAAACATTTAAAAGTCACATAATTTAGAAAGAAAGACACTTAAAGACATTTTGGAATCAAAGTGTTCCCTAAAACTTTGAAACATTTGTAAGAAATTAACATTTTAAAAACATTCATGTCCATATAAATAAATCCTTAAAACCCTTTTTGAAAACAAGGACATTAATGAGAATGATTTATAAGAATAAATATTTAAACCATTTAAAATGATGATCTAGTTGAAGAGTCCCTTCCATAAAACATTAAAATATTCCTGCTGGAAATATTTGTAAGAAACATGGATGTGGATGATAAAGAAGTCCCAGTAGATACTCATGTAAAACCAACCTTGGATAATGAAGAAATTGTAGAAATAACCCTTACCTTGCACTTTCCTTTGGCAGAGGGTACGTTTAACATCCTGTATAATGACCGTAGTATGTTATTAAATTATACCAGAACAATATTCATATTTATTGTATCATACATGATTCATTTGTGACTATATACTTCCCATTTAATAATGATTTCCATGTTAAATTAACATTTCGGGTAATAATCGTTTTCTTTATCTTATGTGTTTTAACATGTTATTTTTTATCATATCATTTAGATCATGTTCTTAATAATTCCATAATATAAACTTTGATTTACATATCATATATACATGGAATGTAAATATTTATAAAATATAGATATATGAAATGAGAGGCACCATTTATGGAGACGTCATGCCGTACGTACACATAAACGTTGTTTCCTTTTTCATATCGTATTGAACGGAATTAAGTGAATAAGATATATGTAAGTATATACACACAAAAAAACATATATATATATATATATATATATATCCATCAACATTATTATGTCATATATTTCATACTTATTAATGATATATATTTGTATAATCATCATTGAATGGTGAACGTGGAAATGAATCTCATCGAGTCGTGGAGACGGTAATCCATACGTACGCACGAGCGAAAATATCATTATATTGATGGTGAAATAATATGTAATTGGAAGGTATATCATATATACAGAATCATTAATAGGTTATATTTACTATTTTCATCAATTATACTAATTATTATATCCATCCAAATAATGAACTGTTTTGATAACAAACTACACCACGACGTGGAGACGGTAAGCCGTACATACGCATGTATGGTGACTATGTCATTATAGGATGGATAGAATAAATAATATAGTTGTACCATATTTATAATAACATCACAGTATATAGAAGATACTGGAGTTATTATTTTACTATAGAAACAACAAAGAAATTGGAATTGGAAGAAGAAAATAAATTGAAAGAGGGTGGTGAAATTATTATCTCTTATTCAGGTGTTTCCTTTTGATTTGATAAAAAGGGATCCTTAGGTAGTATTTATGATCATAGTAAGGCCTCAAGGTTAAAATTATGATAGTTTGGAAGGTATTTGGTTAGGGTTTGGCCGATCCAAATGGCTTTGGAGGTGTGAAATTAAGATAATGGGAAGTGCCCTTTTATAAGGGTGTGAGGGTTACTTTAGGAAAAGAGTATAATATTAATTTATTATATGATAATATTCTGTTTAAAATGTCTCCAAATGAATTTATTTAGAGACTTAGGTGGTTATGGGTCGAAATCCTCTCAACAAATAGGTTTTAGACACGTATAGGTTACCATTATAGCCTTATATTTTGGATTTAACTCTTAGTTAAATAGTTCAACTTTTATTGTGTATTATTGCATTCTTACACTATATGGTTAATAAACATACTATAAACGTACAAGATAACCTCAAGTGGTTTATTAATGAAATATATAATATTATTTAATACCTTTTTTGTACCATATAGTTTTTTTGAATATTATAGCATCCAATAATATAGTATTTTTTTATAAACTAATTTATGTCAATTTTGACACTATTTAGTATTTGGTTTTTGTGAAAGTCATCACAACTTGATTAATTTGAACCAAATACATTGAATTAATACATACATGTCATATTATCCTAGAAAAATCTTGTATAACACCAAAACTTTAAAATTATTTTTATTTTAATATTTACAATATCATTTTTTATTGCTTTATTAATAAAGAAAATATTGCATCATTATTGTGTCATAAATAATTTTTTTTTTAAAAATAATAAATAAACTATCATTATGTTGCAAATAATTTTATATTTAAAATGAATATTTATGGTCAAATATATCAATTATATAACCCCATATAAAAAAGATTTACTAAAACATACATGCTTTTGTTATTTTTGTCTTTACATATGATTAATTAATATAAAATGTCATTACCACTCCCAAGTGGCTCCATGGTGTCCTAAAATCAACCCAAGGATGCACATGGTTATAAATTTATCATAAAATAGGGATAGGATACATTTTAGGGTAATTTAATATTATTTTAATATTACTTTTTACCCATATTTACCGGATTTTCCCTTTATCCATTGTAAATAAAATATTTACCGAAATAACTCTTAATAACATATAAATCTAAAAGTTACATATCTACATAGTTTGGTCCTCCTGATTCCACATATGGAATTTATTTTTCCAAATTTAAATAGTAGAAGTGGAAGAAATAAATTTAAAATTAATTCCCATTGTCTAAACAAAAAGCGTGTTTTTAAGAAATACAAACTATCAAAAGATTGACACTTGCTTAAGTCCAATTTAAATGTGAAATTACATCCAATGAACAAAATTATATTAAATGATAAAAATATAATCTAATGATATGTAAAATCCATTAAAATATATAATTTAACACTATTAATTATTTCGATTAAAAAAGTTTTTTTAAATTAAAATTTAGTATTTTTTCAATATTCATCAAAATATGAAAGTTATCAGAAAAGTACCAAAAATTTATCCAAAATAAATTTTTATATACATCTTCTAAATATGAATTTAATTTCACTGAATTAAATATATAAAAGTCTCAAATATTGGATTTAATAAGGGTTCACCTTTAAAAGGCATAAAACTGCATTTTTTGAAAAATACATCTTCTGTCTTATAAATTGAATTTTTCTTATATTATATCTAAGAAACACCAAATATGAATGTTAAAATTATATATGATATATAAAATTTAAAATTTGTTTAATTCTATTCAATTTTTTTTGAATGGCTAGTTTGGTAAGACATGGTGCCCTCGAACTCGGTGTTGCATGTAGCACATTTTATTGAATTACTTTGAAGAGATAACATATAATTAAATTGTGGGGTGTTACATTATCCCCACTTTTAATAAATTTATTTCCCGCAATTTTAAATTGTTTTTTGTAAATAAATTGTTAAAATTGAAAAATACATTGTTATAAAACCCACATCAAAAATTGGGTTAATAATATTTAGTCTTAATAAGAGGGAAATCAAAATGTAAAAGTCACCACAAAATTGTTGTCCTGATTTAGAGAATATTGGTGGAAATTAGAGACACATAATTGGAGGAAAAATGTAAATATTTATATGGGTGATTGAGGTAATCAATCCAAAATAAGTGTAAAATTGAGGGCCTCAAATCCATCAATCTATGATGATTTAAATATCGTTGGTTCAAAAAAACATAACGTATTAGGATAACACATTTTTTGTTTTAATATACCTTCCCTAAAGTATAAGAATTAATTTATTCATTAAATAAGAGGAAAAAAATATACTTTACAAGTAGAGTTTCATCCTTCAACTAATATTTACCACAAACTCATCTTTCACTCCAAAAGATAATATAATTTAAAAATATTCTATTTATCATAATCGTATAGGGTTCCAAAAAGAATGAATTTATAATTATTTTTTCAAACTATTTAAAAAAACATCATTATAAAAACTAGGACATCACATATGTCAGTGGTAGGTGATCCACCCTTCTCACCCTTTAGTTGCGGGTTCAAGTCTCGCGGCCATTTCGGACGCGAATGGTTGTCGCTCGACCTCCAGGTTGTCCTTTTTATAAAAAAAATATTCTTAAGAAATGATCTAACCTTAATAATAGTATCTAATGTCAATATTAATCCATTCAAACCTTTAGACTTACCCAAAATACTTCTGTCTAAATTCACAGTCCAAAATTTATATGGAATGTAAACACAATTAATTTTCTTTTTTCAACGTAATAACATGTGAATACCTTCATCATGTATTTTTATAAAAAACGGAAACACCGGGAATTAGCATAAAAACAAATTGATAACATTCATGCTGCATTATTCTTTATTGAATAATAGATATACTACTTATATCCAAAAATGCCATAAATTCCAACCATGATGGAATATACAAATCACTAATCAGTTTCAAGGTAGTCAAGAATATCAAATATAATTTATCCAAATTAATCATATATTTTTCCAAAATCACTACCTCAGTATCATAACCATATTATGGATTATATTTATCTCAACCATATATTTTCGAAAAAAAAATTAACCTGCTGTTGAGTCACTTTTCTTGCTTCCACACAATCTCAAGTCCTTAATGAAATAGTACTACAATAGAATCCTTATATACTATATAATTATTATAACATGTACATCATTAATACAATACTCAAATGACACAAAACTTTAATAATAACATAATAACTCTAATCATTCATCTCCATCATTGGTATTATCATAACTTGATTATTATCCAATAGTAGCATTTGGTGTATACTCTGTTGATTTGGACATTGATTCTTGTAGTGTCCTAACTCCTTGCAGATGAAGCATTGTACATTTGAAACCTATTTTTTACCCTTGGAATCACGTACTTTGTGTCCTTTTTCTACACACTTATAACAAACTCCCATTACCTTTAAACATTTAACAAGGTGACTGTTTGCCTAGTTATCACATATGGAAAAATGTATCTTTCCCCTCTTCCCTTAATCCATTTTCCCTCTTCCATCCTTTTCTTCTCCTGCTTCCCTTCAAAGCCATAGGACTCCGAGAATTTTTTTTACATATCTTATTAACACATGATACTATTTCTTCATATGGTGAGAATACGTGGGCGACTATTTCCCTTTTAAATTTTGGATTAATAACATGAAAGATATTATCTTTCTTAATCTTTTGATCATGTATATTGTTGGAATTATCATTCCTTCTACTGAGAACCATTTCTAGGCAATTGCATACAATGGGTTAGTTTATGAATTGCAATGCATAATTCCAAACTTCTAAAACACCTAATGTAAATCAAAAATATTATGCATATAATCAATAATTATAAAATGTATTATTTGAGGAAGTATTACTCCTAAATCCTTCATAATGGCTTGTAATGAAAATGTGAATTATTCTAATCATATCCCCCGTGAGTGTCGTAACCAAGAGTATATCATGACACGTTGTCGTGTACTAGGATACCCCGGGTCAAGCCTGAATGTCCTTATTTGAGTGTTCACTCCTAGATACATCAATGCCAGAGCCGCATCAACCTGATCATCTCCAGATAAGGATGTATTTTTTGTAAAATACACAAAATCTCTACATTACCAAAATTCTAGGAAGTTCTTCTATACTAATTCTAAAAGTCTATCTTATCATAATGTTATCTAATAAAAGTTTATCTATAATATATTTCTAATGTTATTGCTAAACTTCCTCTGATACCAACTATAACTCCCTGACCCTAGAAGCCCAGAGTCAGTGCATTATTTTAATACATTGGCATGATTACAAGGAAACATGTCTCGAGAGACCGATCAATTTAGCAGTCTTGGAAAACAGATTACAAACATGAATGTAAAATTACAAATTAGAAAATAAAAAACAACATAAATGATCCGTTGTTAACTCCATTAATCCCATAACTTAACCCTACTTATCAATCATAATACACTTCTTGGAATCCCAGGAAAAATAAACATAGAAAGGGGTGAGCTCAGATGCTCTGTAAGGATAAAAATATAGTGGAAAAATTCATAAATAAACATAAACATTTAAGGTAATGTATAAGACTAAAACAAAAGCCATTTAAACATAAAAATCCACATAATATGGAAAATATAAATCAAATAATTTCATTTACTTATTCACATGGATGTTCTACTAGTCGAATAATCACATGTAATATCAGTATCCAATTTCATAATGTTGGAATGCATAATGCCAGACTTCATAACCACATAGTCAAGGCCTTTTGCCAAGACTAAAAATACATTTTTTTCAAGGCCTTGTGCCAAGACACTAGTTTTTTCTCATTACCCCTAGAAATGCATCGAAGAGTTATAGTGGCCTCCACCTGTCACTTAGTAAGTCCAATACATTATTCATATGAGAATATTTAAGCATAACATAAACATTCGTATTAAAACTAGAATAAAAAATGTCAATACATTATACATAAACCATGAATGGTATAAAAACAACACATCCACAATCAAACATATCACAAAAACTTCAATACAATATGGAAGATTTTTATCATAATAAATCAACTTCGAAGAAGCAGAAAATCCATCAAAGGATGTTGGCATAGATGAAAATGATTTTTAAAACTCTATTAGGGAAATATAAATTTTTCTAAAAACATTTAAAAGTCACATAATTTTGGAAGGAATACATTTAAAGAAATTTTTGAATCAAAGTGTCTCATACCACATTGAAACTTTTGAAAGGAACTAACATTTTAAAAACATTCATGTCCATATAATAAATCCATAAAAACCAATTTGAAAACACGGACATTAATGAGAATTATTTAGAAGAACAAATATTTAAACCATTTTAAATGATGATATAATTCAAGAGTCCCTTAAATAAAACCATAAAATATTTCTTTCGAAAATATTTTTACAAAACATGGATGTGGATGATAAAAAGGTCCCAGTAGATACTCACATAAAAAAACTCAGATAATGAATAGATTGTAGAATTAACCCTTACCTTGAACTTTATTTTGGTCGAGGGTACGTTTAAACGCTTGTATAATGACCATAGTATGTTATTAAATTATACCAGAACCATATTATATTTATTATTTCATACGTGATTCATTTATGACTTTATACTACCCATTTAATAATGATTTCCATGTTAAATTAACATTTCGGGTAATAATCGCTTTCTTTATCATCCGTGTTTAAACATGCTATTCTTGATCATATCATTTAGATCATGATTTAAATACATCCGAAATATAAATTCGGATTTATATATGTTATATATTTAGAATATAAATATTTATAACTGATAGATATTTGTAATGGGAGGCACCATTTATGGAGACGGTAGGCGGTACGTAAGCATAAACGCTATTTCCATTTTCATATCGTATTGAACGGAAGTAAGTGAATAAGATATAAGTAAGTATATACATATAAAGAAATAAATATATATCTGGTATCATTATTATCTCATATATTACAAACTTATTAATAATATATATTTTTATAATCGTCATTGAATGGTGCACGTAGAAATGAATCTCATCGCGTCATGGAGACGGTAATCCGTATACACACACGAGCGACAATATCATTATATTGATGGTGAAATCATATTTAATGGGGTGGTATATAATATTTACATAATAATTAACATGTTAAATGTATTATTTAATTTAGTTATACTCATTATTATACCCATCCAAATAACAAAGTGTTTGAATAACAAACTACACCACGACGTGGAGACGGTAAGTCGTACATATGCACGTATGGTGACATTGTCCTTACAGGATGCATAGAATAAATAATATGGTTGAACCATATTAATAATAAAATAATATTATATACAAGGTACTGTAGTTATTATTTTAGTATGGAAAAAACAAAGAAATAGGAAGTGGAAGAAGAAAATAACTTGAAAGAGGGTGGTGAAATTGTTTCCTCTTCTTTGGGTGTTTCCTTTTTTGAGTTGATTAAAAGGGATCCTTTGTTTGTGTTTATGATCAAAGTAATGCCTCTAGGATTAAGTGAGGATTGTTTATAAGATATTTGGACAGGTTTTGTCTGAGAAAAATGTCTTTGGAGGTATGAAATTAAGAGAAGCGGAAGTGGCCTTTAAAAGGGGGGGTGAAGGTCACTTTAGGAAAAGATTAAAATATAAATTTTTTATAAAATAATATTCAGTTTATAATGGATCAAAATTAATTTATTTTATGGATTATCTGGTTATGGGTCGAAATAATATCACCCAATATATTTTAAACAATTTTATGTTACAATTGTCACCTTATCTTTTAGATTTAACTCTTAGTTAAATAGTTTACGTTTTACCGTGTCTTCTTGTATTCTTACACTATATGGTTAATAAACATTAACTAATCTTACAATATATCCTAAAGTGGTTAATTAATGAAATATATAATATTATTTAAGCCCTTTTTTCGAACATTATATTTTTAGTAGTATTATATCATCCAATAATATAGTATTTGTTTTAAAAACTAATTTATGTCAATTTTGACACTATTTAGCATTTGGTTTTCTTGAAAGTCATCAACACTTGATTACTTCGACCCCAATACATTTAATCAATACTAATATGCCATATTAACTTAGAAAATTCTTTTATGGCATAAAAACGTTCATATTATATTTATTTTAATATTTAAAATATAATTTATTTGATTCTTTTATTAATAAAGAAAACACTGCAACATTAGTGTGTCATAATTATTTATATATATTTTATGTATAAAATTTATAAATAAAATATCATCATGTATAAAATATTTTTATATTTCAAAATAATATTTATAGTAAAATAAATCAATTATATAACCCCATATAAAATAGTTTTACTAAAACATACAAGCTGTTTATATTTTTGTTTTTACGTTAGATTAATTAATATAAAATGTCATTATCAATCCCAAGTAGCTCCATGGGGTACTAAATTCTACCCAAGGATGCACATGATCGTAAATGTATCATAAAATAGAGTTAGAACATGTGTTAGGGTAATTTAATAATATTTTAATATTATTTCTTTACCCATATTTACCTGATTTACTATTTAACCATGGTAATTATAATATTTACCGAAGTAAATATTCATATTGACTAAAATTAAAAGTTATGTATTTACACAATTTGAACCTCATGATTATAAATATGGAATCCATTTTTCCAAATTCAAAACATAGAAGTGGATGAAATTAATTTAAAATTAATTCTCGTTGTCAAAACAAAAAGCGTGTTTTAAAGAAATAATAACTATTAAAAGATTGACCCTTGTTTATCTCCAATTTAAATGTGCAATTACATTAAATGACCTAGATTATATTAAAAGGTAAAAATATAATTTAATTATAATTAAAACCAATTAAAATTTATAATATAACACTACAAATTATTTTGATAAAAAGATTTGTTTTTAATTAAAATTTAGTGTTCTATCACTATTTATCAAAATATGAACGTTATTAGAAAATCACCAAAAATGTATCCAAACTAAATTTTTATGTACCTATTATAAAGATGAATTTAATTTCACTAAATTTATTATAAAAAAGTGTCAAATATTGGATTTAAAAATGGTTTTCCATTAAAAGGCATAAAAACGCATTTTTAGAAAAATACCTCTTTTATCTTAAAAATTGTATTTTTCTTATATTATGTCTAAGAAACAAAAATGATGAATGTTAAAATTATATAGGGTATATAAAATTTAAAATGTGGTTAATAATGTTCGTAACCTCTTTTTTGGATGACTAGTTTGGTAAGTCATGGTGCACTCAAACTCAATGTTGCGTGTAGCGCATGTTATTGAAATATTTTGAAGAGATGACATAATATGAATTCTTGGGGTGTTACAGTAAGAAACTTCTTACCTCATGAGTTTTAATTAATTACTCCAATAATCATCAATGTTTTAAATCCCTATTCATGTTTCACACCTATAGATAACTAGCTTCCATGCGATGGATTTTTATATTGGGTTCTGGTTCTTGAAGAATTTATTTTAAAAAGAGATATGGGGAGATTCCAAGTTAATAAGGGGTAGTTATAGAGTCACATTCCTCATGTAGTGTGTCAATGTATCTAGTTATGAGATATTTCTAAGAATAGGATATAGATTCATCGGATCTAATATTTATTAAAGAAAAATGATCATGAATTCCTCATCAATTCCTTAATAAAACAGTAGTTCTTGACAATGAACATCCTCCAATCATAAGACCATATTTTGAAAAGGGATAAAATGAGATTTTGGAAGTAGATTTTCTCAAGATGATCAACATATGGAAAGATATATTAAAATACCCATTGTTCAGGAGAGATCATGATTTGTTAAAAAGGATAGTATTCACAAGTTGAAAATAACCTCCATTATTGAAAAGATACAAGGATTCAATATCAGATGGAATAATAATCCATAGACCGTGAACCAACATACCCAATCTATGATTCACTTGAAGGGAAGGATTATAAATCAATAAGAAACCTAAAGAGTAGAGGTTTTTGCATCACCTACCTCAAATCGTGATCATCAACTCCCTTAGATCCACTAGAATCAGTATTTGGATGATTAGAATCCATCAATGAAGGAATTATGAGTATTATAATTTTAGAGGTATTCTTATAAAAATAATAATGGGTAAAGAAAGATAAAAAATGGTTATTAAAGTAGTTTTTTTATCGCTAAATTCACGTGTACATGGTTTGGTCACATGGTATGTCAACCCATGCAACAACTGTGTGCCCCTATATGGGATTCTGGACAAGAAAAAAAAGTTTTCTTCATGATTTTACAAACTATGCGCTAATCGTTAAAGGCATTCTCCTTCTCCTAACCACCAAGATGGCTTGGTTTCATTGTTTTTCAAACTGTGCATCAATATTTTTGTTGGCCACTAGAGATTTCTACATGGTTTTATAGGTGAGTTCATTTGGTTTTTTAAATAGTGCACCATAATAATGGACCACTACATGATCCATTTCCTCTAGTTCCATTGTTTTTCTAGAGAATCAACATTGTTTAGAAAAACCATTCTCAAATTATGTACCCTTAAAAGGAATCCAAGTCTCTTTGAAACCCACTATAAAACCATGGAACTCATGCCAACTAATTTTTATCACAAAAACATATAATCAAAGGGTGAAATTAACTCTTCACACCTAAAATATCTGAGGGTGTTACATCATCCCCCCATGTCCTATGGAACATGCACCTATTCTAGATCCAATAGACACATGTTTCTTGAAAAAAACAAAAATATATACCCACATACATTGAAACTTGTGTCATGTAGATAGGATGGGGCAATTCCATTGACATACTATGTATCCCAATGCCTTAAAAGTATTGAGTATTGTTGCGATAAAATGAAGATGTTAAAATAGATATATATATATATGTGCATTCATATCTATGTGACACACCCAACAAGAAACATAACATGAAAGGCACATAAAAACACACAATTCATCTCATAGTGTACTAACCAAACCAACATGAAACATGAACCTACTTGTTTTAGAACCATTCTAAAAGAATATGTCACATCACACCATTACCCATACAATACCTAATTCGGCACCCTGTTGGTATCATTTCATCACCTACCACAATCCAAAACATGCATGAGGATGGTTTATATGGTGTGAGCCAAATAATTTCCAACTCTCATCTGAATATTCTGCGTGGGGCATTTTTTGAACCTCAACCCACTACCCAAATTATTAGGGAATGTTTGTATGTCCAAAAGCCTCAACCCATTCCTCATCGCTTGAGGGAGGTCCATCGTCGATGAATCATGTCATCCCATTACCTATCCCCCATGGTGGACCTCAACCCAAGCCTACTATTAAATGTCAAAAAGCACACTAACCCATCATCGTAGGTTTTAGGGAGATCATAGTTAATCATGTTTTTCCATACCCATAGACTTTAGGGAGTCTGAAATCAAGAACATTATCTCATACATGTAGACTCTGGGGATTCCATATCAAGTACTAGGCTCATCCCTGTAAACTCAAGAGAGTCCACATCAAGATCACAATATCGTCTTTATAGACACATATGAGGATCATCAAGAACATTGGTCTATTTTAATGGACTCTAGTGAGGTTTGTGAAGCATATGAAGTAAGTATAAAATATATCATGTAACTCATCTCATAGATCACAAAATCACCATAAAGGCACTAGTCCCTCGGGATATAACACCATATCTCAAAAACATTAGAGACCCATATAAACCCTCAAAGGGTTTGATAACATCCATTCAAATAAATCACCACTTTGATACCATAATAAAGTTATCACAAGGATACACACCCAATGACCCTACATTATCTCACACCATCCCTGAGAATTCATAAATGGTAAGCACAATAACCATATAATCTTTTGAAAATAGGGAATCATCCTTATGGTGTCAAATAAATAGAAACAATTTTATCTAAGACTTTCTGACTAAATTTAAAATTAAATTTGACTCCAATTTTTAAAACTATTTCAAAAGCAATCAAATTTTATTTTACTCACATCAGGACCTTATCTAAAATCACATAAACTTACTTTATAAAAATAAATTTACATTTTGCAATACTATTTCAAGAATCATTTCATGAATCACCCAATTCCTTTTAAATGTCCATTTCAAAAAAATCATATTTTTTAAAATTAGACTTTAATAAGAGACTTCATTATTTTGAAAACAAACACACACCACAATAAAAATCACAAAGAGAGAAACTGTAATTGTCCATATCAAATCACTATCGAGGTCTACATTACTCTAACAACTACTATGATGACCTAGTTTTATGCCTTGAGTTTCAACATTTCCCAAATACCAACTTTGATTCAATCATCACTTCATATCACTTCATACATAGTTATTATTTTGGAACAATCAACCACATTTAAGGTAAATAGAAAACCTATTTTATGAGAATAAATAAATGTTATGGGAGTAAATATAAGAGTTATTCTATCCAAGGATTATTTTTTATTCATCATATGTTCCATATCGAACCTGATTTTATTAAAATTTTAAAATAGAGATATCACATAAATAAAACATATTGATTTTATCAATATTAATCATGAATATCTTAACAATAAATTAGCAAAAAATCATTTCATGATATCAGTTGATTATGAGGTTTCATTAAATTCGACACAAAAATGAGTCAGGAAAATTTCCCATTAATTATTTTTACATAAATTCTATCAAAAAAATATAGAAATGAAATATAATAATTATAAAACGATTTTAATATTTTTTTTTCAAATAAATAAGAACAAGGTGTGAAAGGAAGAATAAAATTATGGAGATAGTGTATGCCTACATTTTTGAAGGGCCACCGTCATACATTATAATTTTAAAACACCCAAGGGTGGCATGGGGACTAACCGTGTGGATTGTTCTCTTGAGAAGGCTTTAGTTTGATTGTAGTATCATCAATTTTTATTTTATTTTTATGTTTATTTAGAATATTTTATGTTTATGTATATCTAATTAATTTTAAATCAATGAAAAATAATGATTGATTATGGATAATATAATGAAATGTAAAATGGAAAATAGTGGCATAGATGCAATGAATTTATGATATGCAATGATGATTTTGTGATAGAAGGTTAGAAGTAAAAAACATTTGTACTAAGGTATTCGACTAAAATTTGGATTTATCCTAGTTCTTAGATTGATTTTTTATTCACTTTATCAATCGAATAAATTTTAATTTGTGATGTATCACAATACTTGGATTACTATATCTAATAAAATTATAAAATCAGATTTTTAAGATGCTCTGGACTCAAAACGGCTGCTTCCAATAAGCTTCAAGGAAACATCTCAATGTTTTAGTGAAACTCCACAACATCTATTAAATTATGATCCACTACATTGATCAAAATCACATAAAATGGAAACAAAACATTTAGGGTGATGATGAAAATGAAAAAAATGATGATTATAAAGAAATTAATGAATGTGGAGTTGTGGGAGGTCACCCTACATGTCAATACAACCAACAACATAGAACTAGCATAAAAAATAGAAAAAATAAAATTAATAATATATATAAAAATTATTTATAATCATCACTCCATTTAATAAGAAATTATATTTATTCCTCTATGATGGATGTGGGAGATCACAACAACTATAAAAGAAGAAATAAAGAAAAAACAATTGAGGATGAATCACTCAAAAAAGTGGAGATTCCCACACAAGAATAATAAACCCCCCCCCCTAAAAATGAATAAATAGAACTAAAAAACTCACACACAAAGATATATATATATAATAAAAACATTAAAACAAAATTAATTGAAATGAGAAATAAAAAAGATCAAAATAGAGTGAATGTTGTAAATTTTTCTAGAATGACAACCCATACAAAATAGAGATGATCCAATCAGGTATAATGTTTGTTCTCAAAACATAATATTTTAAATACAAAAAAATATAATTTTTCAGTTATATAAAATTGAAGAAAATAAAAAAATAAAAAAATAATAAAAATAAAAAAATTATAATTAATAAATGATTGTAGAAAAGTTGTGAACAAAATAGTCTAAATGAAAATACTACATAAAATCAAGTGTTCATAATTCTATTGTAAAAAAGATACACTATTTCATGGAATGATTCAATTAAAATAGAATCTAACACAGGATAATACAATTATATAATTAGTATATACATCTCTAGATTCTAAAACATGATTCAAATGAATATAGAATCACAAAGCATAATGAAATAAGTAACGAAACAATATGCATCGATGAAATCCATATAAATAAAGATTAAAAAATTATAATTAATCCATGAATCAATAATTAATGATATTACTAGCCAAATAAATAAAAATATATATAGAAACTGTAAAACATAAATGGAAACACATACTTAAAGTTCTTTGGGACTTTTCATCCAAAGTTCATGGAAAAAATACACCTCACTCATGGGTTTTATTAGTGCTCAAAATAAAGACAGTAAAATAAGAGAGTTAGGTAGAATAATCTAATTAGATGAAAAAATGGTTTCCTCAAAGTATATAAAATGAAGGAAACGAACTTACATTTTGGTCAGCTTACTACTAAACAATGGTCTCTCATAGATGATTCAAAGATTATTGTTCAATATCAAGATGGCATGAAACAAAAGGACACCTACTTGAATTAAATATAAAATACTAAATGAAGATACTAATGGGAATCCTCCTCTCATAGGGACATCACAAGAAATTTATGAAAATATAAAAAAAAGACATGAAATAGAGGAGTTCCGAATTTTAGCAGGTGGACGCCTTTTTGGGGGTGGAAAATGTTTTTTTTGAGGTGTGACTCTCTCTCCCTATATAGCGCTCCTATGTTTCCTTCCACATAGTGAAATTAAGATTTTTTTAGTATCGGTTTTTATATTTTATACTTGTGAAATTACCTAGGTCATATTTTCTTTCATCTGTGGGGCACTTTGATATCATCTCAGTGTTTTCAATTTGTATCTTTTATTCGGATAGTGAGCATATTCCTTTCACATTTAGATCTATTTGTATTTATTTATTGGGCCATCTTCTTCATTATAGGATGATTTTAGAGTACATAAAAAATTTTACTTTGATCTTTTATTTTATCCTAGTATTATTTTTAAGATACCAATTATCTTTTGGAGTCTCCATCTTATACTCTTTTTTTTAGTGGATTACGCTTTCTAGACTAGCTCCCATGGTTTTCCCTTTTGTGTTTTCCATGTCAAAAATTTATTCTTTCAACATTTATTTTCTGCATATATTTTATTGGTCATTGTGCATCCACTTTTAGTTTTTTAAGATTTTTTTGAAGGGAAATATAATTTATTTCTACTGCATATTCACTTTGATGTTTGTCTTCATGTTCATCAATTTCCATCTTTCACAACATCTATTATCAGAGGGTTTGGTTTTTATTCAAATAAATCATTGAAGCGAATTATAGTCAGATGATTTTGTTTAATGGTACCAACTACCATACGCGGGGATAAAAATGAAGGATCTTATTTCTTTCAAGAGAATGAATCTTCTGATGTTTAGTACTATGAAGAGATAAATAATGCATGATAAAGAATATGAGTTTTAACATTAGATGGATTGTGGATTAATTCATCAGTGGATTGAAGACAACATAGAGAGCCATAATTTCAGCAGCTCTCACACCAGAACATTATGGTAAAATCTTGATACTACATATGATTCCAAGATAGAAAAAAATAAAATTTTCCACAAAAAATAATTAATTTTTTGTAAAAATAAGTTACATTTATTTATGATTAATTTCATGGATGTTTTGATCTAATGTGTGGTATGGGTATTATTTTTGAAGATGTGGTTTTTTCACTTTTGTTTCTTAATAATTTACCCAATTATTGGGTGAATTTATTTATTATTCTAACTAGTTTGGATCCTAAAATTTCTATGGAATTAATTTTTTTTAATTATGATGTTTGGAATTTAGAGATCGTAATACTTACTCAAGATAAATATATTTCAGAGATTTTTGTCATAGAGAAAAGGGGGATAATTCAAGAAAAAAATCACAGGCAGAATAGATGTGGTAGGAGCAAAGGTAGAAGAAAATTTAGACCAAAGTAGAGAGAGTTTAAATTTTATAATTATGGTAAAAAAGGACATGTTAATAAGTTTTTCTATCAACTAAAAATTGAAAACAAAATAATGGAATATCAGTAAAAGAACTAATGGTTATAGAGATGATCATTTCTTCACCACTATAGGGGTTGATCTTGTTGTTGTTTATGACTCCATTAATACTTCATATGATGACTATTATTGGTTGTTGGTATTCATTCCTATTTTTCCATGACATCAAGTAAGGAGTTCATTAGATCTTACAGCCCAGGTAACTTTGGTAATTTGAATATGGGTAATGATGGAATTATGATCTTTAGGTATCTGGATAGTCTGTTTGGATACCAGTATAGAAAGTAAGCTAATTTTTAATAATTTTTTATATTCACTATAGGTCTATATAAACATTATTTGTACCAATATTCTTGATGATGATTATTTTATTTGTACTTTGGGTTATGGCCAATGTAATCTTTCCAGGTTATCATTGATTATGGCTCGAGGGAATATGCCATCAGGTTTTTGCTAGACTAGAGATTAAACTTATTATGATTTTACTTGAGTTGTTTCATGTGGATTATCTCCAAGTTATGAAATAAGAGGCACGTCCACAGTAGTGATAAGGGTATTGGTTGTTTTATAATGAAACTTTTTCATCCAGGTTTAATGGGAGTCAAATTAGACACATGCAATCACAATTTTTCAGGAAAATAGAGCAGGTTGAGTTATAGTATTCATACATTACACAAGATGTCATAGGTACTTGAATTAGTAAATTTCAATATTTTAATAACCTTTAAGTCTAATACCTTTAGTTGAGGATTTTATTTTTGTGAATTTTATTGATTACTACTCACGTATGCTTTGCTTTTATGTTTTGATTTCCACAAGTCAAGTGATTAGTGATTTTAAGAAATTTTAGGTTTCATCTAAAAGGGATTCTTATAAGAAGTTGAAATGCATTATCACTGAAAATGGGGGTGATTATTATGGTCTATTTGATCAATATTATAGGTAGAAAGTTATTCATCATTATAAGACCCCTCTTAAGACAGATCAAAAAATGGTGTAGTTGAGCGGATGAACATGACTTTTTTATAAAGATTTTATTGATTTATTTCACAAGAAAAGATGTCAATAAATTTTTTGGGTGAGAATTTATATATTTATACTTATATTATAAATTTATCATCTATTTTTTCCTTTCATACTTACACTCTCGACATTTTTGGTATTGTGAAGGGATCATGTATGATCATTTATGTGTTTATGGTTGCAATGATTTTTCCATGTTCCTAAAGATGAGATATCCAAGATAAATGGTAATTCACATCAATGTTTTTTTATTAGATACATACATGATGAATTTTGATATAGGTTTTTTGATATTTCCTTGAATAAAATAGTCATAATCTGTGGTGTAGTGTTTAGGGAGAATCAAACTAGTACATATTTACTATGGGAGAAAAATATACTTCTCCATCTTCTGATGTCTAATTCAATATTGAGCCAATTTATAATTTGAATTTGACTCATATTTTTTATTCGGATAATCATTTTAATGTGTGTAATGATGTTCAGGTTGACTAGGTAGGAGTTGATATTTGTGCTACATATTTTTTTATGATACAGTTCCTAGGGTTATTAATGATCCTACAGTTCCACTGAAGAGGTCATCTTGGTATCAAACCTTTTTTACTTATAATTAACCTAATGATTATATGTTCCTCATTGAAGGGAGAGAACTATAATATTTTCATGAGGCAATGGAAAGTGATCATAAGGATTGATGTGTTGTGGAAATGGTGATGAGATGATATTATTGCATGAAAACCATACTTTTGAGCTGGTGAAGTTACCTACAGGTAAGATAAATTTAAAAAATTGATGGATTTGTTGGAATAAAAAAGAATAATAAATTCTTTTCATGATACAAGTCAAGGTTAGTTGTTAAAGAACTTCATTAGAATAAAGGTATTGATATTAGTCATATTTTCTCTATTGTTGTAAAAATGCATTCCATTCGGGTTGTTCTTGGTTTGGATGCTAGTTTGGATCTTTATATTGAGAATATGTATATGAATACCTATTTACTCTACATAGATTTATAGAATGGAATTTTTATAGAGTATCCATGTGGATTTTTTGAAATGGGTAAAGAGAATTACATCTTCGTGTTAAATATGAGTTCATATTGTTTGAAAAATCTATGAAATAGTGGTATAATAAGTTTTAATCATTCATTTTTCATCAGGGTTTTTGGAACACATCTTCATATCAATATTATTTTGTTAAAAGATTTACTAGTAATTATTTTATTATACTATTTCTTTATATTGATTATATAATCATTTTCATTCCTTGAGACTTCTAGAATTAATATATTTAAGAAGGGACTTTGTCATTATTTTTTAATGAATGAATTGGGGACAACACTATAGATTCTTGGTATGTTGATCTCCCATGATAGAAATACCAAAAAATTGTTGTTATATCAAGAATGATATATTGAGAATGTTCTTCATAGAGTTTCTATAGATAGAGTGAATGTGGTTAGTAAACCTCTTGATTTAAATTTTAAGCTATGTTTTAGTCAGTCTTCTTCTTCTAATAGAAAAATATAGGAGATACATCACATAAATTATTCATCTTCCATTGCATATTTTTTGTATGAGAAGGTATGTACTAGAAATATCATGGCTCATGCAGTTATTGGGGTCAGTTGTTTTCTATCTAATAAAGGTAGAGATCATTGGAGAGTAGTGAAGTATATGTTGCATTATCTACATGGTAATTATTATTTGAGATTATGTTTGGAAATGGGGAACCTATGCTTTGTAACTTTATAGATTTAGATATGGAAAAAGATATGGATTCAATGAAGTGTACTTCAGGATATTTAATCACTTTTTTGTGGGGAGATGTTTCTTGGTAGTATATATTGATGATATGTGTTACATTATTTATCACTTATACTATGTTTATTATAGCTACATATGTATAAGAATAACTTTTGTGGGTATTTTTTTCGATAACTAAATATTGATCAGGATAGGTATGTTTTATTTTGAGATAGTCATAGTGCAATTTATTTGGGAAATAATCCCACCATTCTTAGTAGGTTGAAACATATTGATGTTTGGTATCATTATATTTGTGAAGATCTTGATTTGAGAAAATTGGATCTTGAGAAGATCTACAAAGATGAAAAAATATCAGAAATATTGACCAAGGGTTTAACTAAAAATAGATTTGAGACTTTCTGACTAAATTTTAGGTTGGCAGTAATCCAAACATAATTTTGAGGGGGAGTTTTTTGGGTTTCCTCCTCCCGTGGGGACATCATGTGACATTTAAAAAAATAAAAAATAGATATGTAATACATTTTTTATGGTATTTATCTATTGGACATCTTTTGGGGAAGAAGAAATTTATTTGTGGTTTTACTCTCTATCTCTCTCTCCATATATAGTGCTCTTTAGGTTCCTTCATCATAGTGTAGTTAGGGTTTTTAGAACCAGTTTTAAAATCAGAAACTGGTGAAATTATCCAAATATCATTGGATTCCATCTTTGGATCTCTGTGATATTATCTTGTGTATTTTCATCTACACCTTTTATTCAGAAATCAAACATTCTATTTTCATGTTCAAATCTATTTTTATTTGTTTATGAGGTTGTGTTCTTCATTTTAAGATTCTTTTATAAAACATCTACTATCTAATTTGGAACTACTACTTTATTAGGGTATTATTTTTGAGATCTAGATAGTCTTTGGGAGTCTCTGCCTTGTACTCTTGATTTTTAGTGGATTCTTATTTATAGACTAGGTCTCATGGTTTTTCCATTTTGGGTTTTCCATGTTAATAAATTGAGGTTTCATTATTTATTTTTTGCACATATTTTTTTGTCATTGACGATCGGGTTTTATTTATTCAGTATTCTTCAAAGTGAAATAAAATTTATTTACTCTACACGTTATCTTATATATTCATTTTCATGTTCATATGTTTCTATCTTTTCCAATAGAGACATTCTCCAATTCATGTAGACTCACATGAATTGGATTCTTCTAGATCTATAAATAATTAATACACAATTTCGAATCTGAATTTGGAATGGATTCAGATCTGAAACTTGCATTGTGAAAATAAATCACTTAGACTAAAAATATAACCCTAGGATTTTCTTATGTTTTTATCAACCTGTACCCAAACAATCATGATTTAGAAAATTAAGAATAATGGCGACACCTTTGAGTATGGAAATCACACATGGAAACCCTTTATATCTACAAATCATGAAACCCTAGTATCTATCGGAAATCGAAATCAAGAGAAATAGGAATAAAGCAACGATGGATTAGGGAGATGTATCTAAATATATTTTATAGTACCAAAGCTACATAAAAAGAGGCTACCAAAGATTAAATACCCAAATTGGGTTGTTTAAATGGAGTAAATACTCCAAAAAATGAAATATCTAAGAAACCAAGTAACAACCCATGGGAAGGAGAACCATTCACCTGTGTGGTCTAAAATAGTTATAAAAATATATTATATAGCAATAAAAATAAAATATAAATATTAGAAATGAAAATTAAATTTTTAATGGAGATAAATTCACAATTTCTCCAATATTTTCATATAAAATTGTTAATGTCCTTACACCAACAACTATCATCAATACAGGCACATCTTAAAATAAGAAGGTTAATAAGTTAACAACCATACTACATTTGTCATGTTATTAGTCCAACATACCCTTAAATTCACAAATGTGAAACATATTACACAAATTAAATGATATTCCTAAAAAATACTAATTATGATTCAAACTTAAATAAAATTAAGAAACATACATGATTAAACCCATAATTTTAATTAACTATTTCAAACTATGAGAGGACAAAAATGGGGAAGTCCTGGACCAACTCACTAGTACCTATAACATTAGGCATAACAATGAATTACCCATCCTAAAAATTGTGGAAAAATAAAAAACCTCAGAATATGTTTTGGATGGAGGTTGGATCACGGCTTTGAGTTGGAATTTATGGTGAGTGTTGATTAAGTACAAGGTCTATTGAAGGATTGAATTTAGATGTGGTATATATATTATACTTATTCATTGATATTAAATAAATAGATGGTAAGAATAAACCTGAATTTCAAAATCAAACATAAAAGGTAGTGAATTCATCTAGTTCAAACATAGATGGTATAAAATAGTGGTTATGAATCAAAATTTCAGACAGAAAATGTTTCATATGGATAGTAGTCTCATAGAACTAGAATCTTTACCACACTCATGGGTAACATGATTTTTTAGACTATATTCATAATAAATCCTTCTACCAGTTCTCTCATGGAAGTATCATTGATTGACAATAGTAACATAAACTAGTGTAAATTGAATCCCTTCAATAGCACCAGTATGGATTGACCTAGACCAGTAAAAACCTGTGCCTTTGTCAAATCATTAAATAGACTCTTAATCTCGTTATATTATAGTTCATAACCCCTCATGAATTAGTTTAACATTAGAGACCAACCAACCAATAAGTCAACAGACCACCACGAAAGCACTAGTGTAGTGACCCTCTATCATAATAAACCCCCTGTGATGCAGTGAACATGGTTCCGAAACAAAAATAATTTTTTATAAATACTTTACTATAAATACAACACTCATGGACCTAGACTCCTTATACATTCACACAGATATTAGCATAAATCCACCTTTCTTGGACTGCATAACACATGAAAAAGAAGATACAAAAACCGATGTTCAAACATGTTATAGTGTTAAAGATCCTTTAATAAATCCTTATATACTAGTGAAACAGAAATCAAATTCTTCAATGTCTATAGAAACATCCATAATCTAGAAATTGAAGAATCGAACAACATGCATTCATCTTTTTGTAGTGGAGACCTAGTCATCTAGCTAATGTGATGAGCACCCAAATGTATATCTCCATTTGAATTATGGTGAAGTATGATCCCTGAATGAACACCTACAACATATTCAAATATTGGTAAAAAAGAAACCATAATTATCTATCTGATGGACACAACATCCTAATGTACTCTCGATAATATCTCATCCTTGAAACCTACATTACTAATGTGGAACATCATCTCATATTAGGCCATTATCCCTTATGTTTAGATGTACTAAATTGGTGCTCTAAATAGAATATACAATATAATATCCTTCTTCCTTGGATATTAGAACTGATATAATCTAAGATAAAATATCGAGAAACCCAATTATCCAAATGAAACATCTGATATTAACTATAGAAAGGGTTTGCAAGGCCATTATTGGAGTTATTAATCTATTGGTGGTACTTTTAGTTGAGAAAGATGTTATAATTTTAATAAATGGGTGGATATTAGTATATTAGAGGAGGTAAGGTTTTAGTAACACATGGAAGGAGGGAGGGGAAATTAATAAAATTTTAAGCAAGTAATTAGTGAGGAAGGTAGAAAGTAATTTATTGGGTTTTTGGCCACTAGGCTTGGGAATGAGTGTGAGGCACCTCTCAAGTGTCTCCCTCAAATATATTATTCTTCATTCTTATTCTACCTATTTATTATAATTGTTTTTTGTATTTTTTGAAATAGATAATGGATTATTCTATGAGTATGAATTTTTATAACTAGTCTAACCTGCCTCTCATGGTGCGCACCATAAAATTTCATTCAGTGAAGACATGAATACTCGGGAGATGTGCATAGATGGTTTCATATAGACATATATAGACACAATTTGGGTTTTATTAATATAGGATAAAGTTAATTTTTCTATCTTTAAATCAAAGGAGTCATGTTGTTTTTGGAATCATTCAATGGAGTTGTATTTTTTGGTGGACTTGATTAATGGATCCACACTCAGATAGGACTTTTTTAGAGTATTTGTATGCTCTCAGATCACAACCAATGGAGATGTTCATGACTGGAGATGAATGTGGTCTCATATTATCTAATGGAATCTATTTGATATATATTTCACACTATTTATCTCCTTATAAAGTACCACTCAGTGTCATATTTCCTTTATCCATGGAACTCACATTCATTTTCCCTTTCACTACTCTTGTCTAACTATCATAGAGACTCACCCCCAAACACATCTAGAGGTTTCAGAGAAATGGGTGACCAAGTTTGATACTGTAGTCATAGACATATTAGTGGTCATGAAAAAATATAGGAAGTATAGATATAATTTTTTTTAATACCTAAACACACATGTGTACCTCCTAGAAAATTCATCGCAGTAGGAACCAGCCTTGTCCACCTTGATGAAATATTTTCCTTAGTGATCTTATATAGCATCTACTTCCCTCACACCACTAAGGGGAGATGTGAGTATCAATCCAAACCACTTGGTACATACATAACCTTAAAACTATTCATGTTATGTGGACCTTCCCATTTAAAAAATAATTGATAAGAAAAAATATCAGACATGTGTAGAACATTATTTAAAAATACATAAAAAGCTTTATAAGATTAAATTCCCTATTTATTGGGTATATATAAGGGGATTGTTTCAATACTGGTTTTCTAGTTTGGTGTAATATCTATCTCATGTGAATCAGAACACATTTGAATAGGATATTATGTAATTATGTAGTGGTTTAAAATTACCAAACTCATATAAAGAATTGGCTACACTCCAACAAATAGGGATAGTGCATGAGTTTGTCATGCAGATTGAACATGTAGATGATTTTCTACCACACTAGATGGAGTAAAAATATGATGGATAGTTCCTGCATGATGTGTAAAACCCTGTCCCCAATTACCCAGAGTCGGTGCATTATTACATAATGATGGCATGATCTCAAGGGATCAAATCCGGAATGAATGATCAGTTTAGTATCCTTTGAAGTACTAGATAAATTCATAATTTTTAAATTACATTATAAAATAAAAAAATAACTACATTGTCTCCATTGACCACATTAATATCCCTTAAACTATCCCTGCAGGTCACTCATAATATACTTCTTTGCATCCTGGAGAAAATATAACATTGAAATGGGTGAGCTCAGAAGCATAGTAAGGATAAAAATATAGAGGAAACTTTCACAAATATGCATAAACTTTTAAGTCAATGTATAAGACTAAAAAATATGAATTTTAAACATAATCTTCAGCATAATATGGAAAATATAAATGAAATAATTCCATTTATGTATTCGAATGGATATTCTACAAGTTGAATAATCACATCCAATATCAATATCCAATTTTATAATGATGGCATGAAAAATGCCAGACTTCATTACCACATAGTCAAGGCCTTGTGCCAAGACTACAAATAAGATTTTGCCAAGGACTTGTTACGACACACTAGTTTGTCTCAGGATACCTACCGATGCATCAAGTAGCTATAGAAGGCTCCACCCATCACTTACTTAGTCCAGTGCATTCCTCTTATCAAAAGGTTTAAACCTAACATAAAAATTCTTATTAAAACTAGCATATAAATTTAAAAATATTATTCATAAACCATGAATGGTATAAAGATAACACATCCATAGTCAAATATATCACAAAAACCTTAAATATAATATAGAATATTTGTATCATAATAAATCAACTTCAAACAAGTTTGAAATCCATCAACAGATGTTGACATAGATGAAAGAAAAACATTGTGAGATATATATCTCTTTCTATTTTGAAATAATTTAAAAGTAAAGTAGTTATAAAATAAAAAATTTATTTTGAAAATGTTATTATAATATTTTAAGGGAAGCTTTGATGATGTTATAATGGCGAAAGATAGCCACATCCACCGTATAAGTAAAAAAAATACACTCTTACCTTAATTTTGTCGAAAAAGTCATAAAGTACCTTGTTTGGAAAACGACGGAAAGATTCCTTTCAAAAAAATATATGGTAATATAAGGGTATAAATGACTTTAAATCATAATCTAGTAAATAGTAAAATATTTTTGAATTAAATTTTTAAGAAAACATGGATGTGGATGATACAGAGGTCCCAGTAGATACTTATGTATTAACAACCTCTGATAAGTAAAGAGATTGTAGAATTAACCCTTACCATGTACTTTTCCTTAGTCGATGGTATGTTAACCTCATGTATAACAGTTAAATAATTGTTATTAAATTATACAGGAATCATATACATAAATATGATATCATATATGATCTTATTATATTGCTTTGTTAATAATATTTCAGTAGTATCATCGTTTCAGGTGTTAACTGATTCGTTTTCCTTTATATTCTTTGTTATGTAAGCCATTTTTTTTATGGATAGGATGTATTTGATTCATATAAAGATTGATATTATGTTCATAAACACTATTTTTAATCATAAAATCAAAATTATTCTTGAATGATTATGATGGGTAATGAATCTCATTGCGTTCATGGAGACGATAATCCGTACATACGCACTTGCGATAATATCATTATATTGTTGGTGCAATATATGTAATTGGAATGTATATAATATATATAGAATCATTAACATGTTATATTTATTATTTATATTATTTATACTCATTATTATACCCTTCCAAATAATGAGGTGTTTTAATAACAAACCACACCATGACGTGGAGACGGAAAGCTGTACGTACGCACCTATGGTGACTTTTTCATTAATATGATGGATAGACTAACAAATATGGTTGTACAATATTTAGAATAAAATAACAGTATGTATACGGTTTTGGAGTTATTATTATTTTTATGTAAAATAGAAATAAATTGGAAGTGGTAGAAGAAGATAACTTGAAAGAGGGTGGTGAAATGATTACCTCTTCTTCGGGTGTTTCCTTTTGAGTTGATCAAAAGGGATCCTTAGGTTAGATTTATGATCAAAGATATGATTCTATGTTTATGTGAGGGAAGTTGGGAGGATAGTTGGTTACAGTTTGGCCGAGAAAAATGGCTTTGGAGGAGTAAAATTAAGATAAGGGGAAGTAACCTTTATAAGAGAGGTGAGGGTTACTTTATGAAAAGCTTGAAATATTATTTTTTAATAAAATAATTTTTGTTTTATAATGGATTCAAAATGATTTATTTAGAGGATACGGTGGGGATGGGTCGAAAACCTCACAACAAATAGGTTTTGTTCTGGTTTAGGTCACCATAATAAACTTATCTTTTAGATTTAAATCTTTGTAAAATAGTTTGACATTTACCATGTCTTTTTGTATTTTTATTATATATGGTTAATAAAAATACAATAACAAGCCAAGAGAACCCCAAGTGGTTCATTATTAATATATATAACCTTATATAAGTCCTTTGTCCGAACCTTATATTTTTAGGAATATTATATAAATTAATAGTATAGTATTTGTTTTAAAACCTCAATTATGCCAATTTTGACATTATTTAGTTTTTTTGTGAAAATAATAATACCATGATTACTTTGAACAAAAATTTTTTAATCAGTCCTAAAATGTCATATTAACCTAATAAATTATTTTAGTTCATCAAAAGTATAAAATTAATTTCATTTGGATATTTATAATATCAAATATTTTAATCATTCATTAATAAGGAAATTCTTGGATCACCATTGTGTCATAAATAAATTTAATTATTTACGGTCTAAAAATTATAAATAAAAAATGATTTTGTGGGAAATAATTTTTTCTTTCTAATTAACATTTATAGTCGAATTTATCTTATAAATAAACCTATATTAAAAAATTATTTAATTATTAAACTTCGAATTTAACACTTTTAACTATTTTTTAAATATAATAATAATAAATGTCATAATCTAATCCAAGTGGACCAAATGGGGTCATATTTAATTTCTAAGCTTGTTTTTCATCGAATTACATAAATACAATAGAATTAGAACATGTGTTAGGGTAATTATGATATCATGTTTACCCTTAATTTCCCTATTTACTTTTAACCATGGTAAATAAAAGTCAAAAGTTACTATTCACAAAAAAATATTTTTATCTTATTTAACCACATTTTACTTACTGATGTCAACCGTTTTTCTATGATTTTTGAAATTCAACTCACATAAGCATTAAAATTATGCTTTATGCAAATTTTCAAATGCTCTTAGAAGGTGGTTAAAAGATGGTAAAAAGTCCAATAAAATTATATATATTTAATCATATTATAAAATAGGTCCAATGAATTACATTGAACATGTATAGGTATTATATATCTATTTTTACCTAAATTTAATTAAATTAAAAAAACTATATATTTAAATAAAAAGTTGGTTTTAAACAATAACGGAGTGTTTTTCACTATTCAGTAAAAATTTAATGTTTTCATCAAAACACCAAAAATTCTCCCTAAGATAATTTTGATATTCCATGTTTAAAAATGAAGTCAATATTGAATAATAAAATTTATAAAATTTCAAAAATTGGGAATTAATGTTCCTAAGAGCTAGTTTGATTGGTTGTGGTGTGTTAAAACTCCAAGTTGCGTACAACGCAAGATACTACATCATTCAAAGGGAAACAAATTATGGTTGCTTAGGGTGTTTCATTCTCCCCACCTTAAAATAATTTTGTCCTCAAAATTTCTATAATATTACTACATAAATGGATTTGTGTGGTTCTTCATCATATGTTCCTTAGGTTTCAACGTTTCCTCTTCCATCTTATAGTTTCTCCATAGAACATTCACCAGGTGAGTCGTCCAGTTTCTCAACACTTGTTCTCTAGTATCAAGAATTCTGATAGGCCCTTCACAGTAAGACAACACATGTTCTATTTTTCTTTCTTCATAGGTGAGTACATGTGTCGGGTCAGTCATGTATTTTCTCAATAGTGATACGTGGAACACATCATGAACTTTTGAGAGACTTGGTGGCTTTTCCAAACGATATACTACAACTCCAATTCATTCTAAATTTTAGAAAGGACCAATGTACATGGGACTCAATTTACCCTTCGTATCGAGACATATAGCACTCTTCCATGGAGATAAATTCAAGAAAACATAGTCTCCTACATGAATTTCCAAATCCTTCTTTCAGTTATCGGTATAGATCTTTTTCCTACTTTTGGACTCTTTGATGTGGGTTTTGATAATCATCACGTTTTCCATTGTTTCATCAACATGTTCGGGGTCTAAGAGTTTTCTTTCACCGACATCATCCCAACAAGTTGGGGTGCGACATATCTTTCTATATAACGCTTCATATGGTGCCCTCTGAATACTTGAAAGGAAGCTATTGTTATAGGAAAATTCCACCAGAGGTAAATATTGATCCCACATACCTTGAAAGTCAAGTGAGCAAGATCTCAACACGTCATATAAGGTTTCAATAGTCTATTCTGATTGTCCATTAGTTTGAGGGTGGTCGATAGTGCTCAAAAAAGTTCATAATCTAAGGCGTTTTGAAGACTTTTCTATAATATTGATGTAAAATGGTGATTATGATCAGCAAAAATCAATAGGGGTACTCCATTAAGTCTTAAAACATAATTAATATATAGTCTTGCTTAATTTTTATGTGGTAAATCTTCTCTTATAGCAAGAAAATGAGTTGACTTCATAAGACAGTGAACGATGGCCAGTATTGCATCATTCCTTCTAGGTGTATTTGGTATCCCCATGACAAAATTCATCATAATATTATCCCATTTCCACTCAGGAATGGGAAGATGTTGCATGACTCCTCCAGGTTGTTGCCTTCCAGCTTTCACTTGTTGACAAACCATACATCTTGACACAAAACCAGCAATCACCCTCTTCATGTTGTCCCACCAAAAATGTTCTTTCCAATATCTATACATCTTGGTGAACCTAGGGTGTAAATAGAAATTGGATCTATGATCATCATCCAAAAAATCCCTTTTTTAGATCAGGTATGTTAGGTACACAAAGACTCTTCCCAAATTTCAAAATTCCATCTTCATATACGAAGTCACTCAATCTCACATCATTCACAACTTTAATCTTTTTTTGAAACTCCTCATCATCATTCTAAGAAATCTTTATCCATTCTTGTAAGGATGGTTTGAAAACAGTTGAAAACGTATTGATGTTTCACCTTACATGGTTTTTACCATATCTATCTTTACTAGATCCATTAAAATATGATCCCTTTCAACTCTCATATTGTTCAAAACTCCATGATACTTTATGCTCAAAGCATCTTCCACCTTATTTTCCTTCCCTCAGTAGTAGTGTATAGTGAAATCATAATCCTTGAGTAGTTCAAGCCATTGTCTTTTCCTCATTATATGTTCTTTCTATAAGAAAATATACTTCAAAATTTTGTGATCTGTATATATCTCACATTTCTCACAATAGTGACAATGTCTCTGAATATTAAAAAAATATTGCAGTTGCTAACTCAAGATCATGAGTGTGATAGTTTTGTTCATTAATTTTTAGTTTTCTTGATGCATAGGCAATAACTATATCATTCTGCATAAGGACACAAAAAATTCCTCTCTTTGAAACACCACTATACATAACAAACCAATCATTCCCCAATGGTAGATTCAAGATAGGAGCATTGACTAATATTCTGTTTGGATCTTGAGAACATTCTTCATACTCATTTTTTCAAAAAAATTTAACCCCTTTACGTGTGAGCTTGGTGAATGTGTTATCCAATCGGGAAAATTTATGGATGAAACATCAATAATAACCAATTAAACCAATAAAACTACGTACCATAGTTATAATCATCGGTGCAGGAAATTATTGGATTTCCTTGGTCTCTGAAGAATCAATAGAGATTATATCCTTAGAGACAATATGGCCAAAAAAAGAAATCTCTTGAAGCTATAATTCACACTTTCTAAACATTCCATATAATTCATTTCTTATGTGGGTTTTCAAAATAGTGCGCAAGTTATTTTCATGATCTTTATAGATTTTTGAGTATACCCAGATATCATCAATAAATGCCACTATGAAGTCATCAAGATATTCCTAAAAAAATCTATTCATTAGATCCATGAAGATAGAGGTTGCATCAGTGAATCCAAAAGGCATTACTGTAAACTCTTCGTGCTCATACCTGGTTCGAAATGCTATTTTCAAAATGTCTTCCTTCTTCAAACACAGCTGATGATATCCAGATCAAAGGTCAATCTTTGAAAAATATTTATCTCCCTAACGTTGGTCGAATAAATCATCAATGTGAGGCAGGGGATACTTATTCTTTATTGTTATAGTATTGATATCCCTGCAGTCAATGCACAACCTCATAGATATGTCTTTTTTCATAATAAAAAGGACAAGGGCTCCCCATGGAGAAACACTAGGGAAAATAAATCCCTTATTACTCAATTCCTATAGTTTTTTCTTTAGTTCCACTAAATCCATAGTGGCCATTCTATAAGGGGTTTTCGATATGGGCCTTGAACCAGGAATTAAAGCAATGGAAAACACAATTTATCAGTCTGGAGGATGCCCAGATAAATCCTTTGGAAACACATGAACATATTCTTTCACAATAAATACATCCTCTATTTGAACATTGTTTTACTTACCTATAGTTATTTCATTCTCTTCCTCTCCAATAATTGAATTTAGTAGATCTACCGCGGGTGGATCTAGATAAGAATTAGGTGGTGACATTTCTTCCCTAAATATAAGTTACTTCTTATCATACTTGAAAATTGTAACCTCCTTCTTCTTATAAAAAATTTTCACATCATGGTCTGAAATAAAATCCATTCCGAGGATTATATCAAACTGAATCATGGGTATTCCATTGAGATCATTAGATAAAGAACATTTATATTACCTAATGGGAACTTATTCACAAAAATTTATTTTGAAGATACTTCCCTTAGGACTTTTGACTGACAACTCCCTTGTTAAGTAAAATTGAAAATATCTAATTTTCATAGAAAATTGGGAAGATATGAAACAATTTGATGATCTAGAATCAATTAAATCATTGGCTAAAATTAAAGAAACCAATAAATTACCTTCCACCACATCATTTGGAACTTTAACCTCAGAAATAGTGATCACATATTCTTGGATTTTCCCCCATGTCCGTTTCTGTGGTATGTTTTCATGGTGCTTAGGAAATTAATTTTTATAATTCCCATTTTCTCTATAATTTTAGAATTCAAAAATTATAGCCTCTTTCTTCCCCTTGTAATCATGAACATGGTGGCCTTTTTCACCACACTTGTAATAGACTCCCATTCCCTTCAGGAAAGTACCGGGGTGTTTCTTCCCACATTTTCTACAGGATGGATGTTCAACTTTTCTTTTCTTACTTTTATTTCCATTTCTAGAGTGTTCAGTAGATCTATTCTTCTCTTACTTTTCATTGAAGTCATAATACTCAGAGAATTCCTTTTTTTCTTGATAGAGCATGAGACAATATCGTCATATGATGAGAGGGATTGTGAAACTAACGCTCAATGGAGAAATGGTTTTAAACCATCAAAGAAATGGCCAATCTTAATTCGTGGGTTACATATATAATCTGCAGCATGCCTGGCAAACCTTGTAAAATTAGCTTCATACTTTGTGACATGATCATCCTTTTTTTCCACAGACTCAAAAATTGCTTTTCCATATCCACTCAATGGTCATGATGGAAGTATTTTTCAATGAAAATATCTTTACGCACCCTCCATTTCATACATGATACTCCTTCAGCATATTTTTTTGAATTAATGACAACAATTGATCCACATCTCCCTTGAGGTGATAAAATGAAATGACATCTTTTTCCCTTTCGCTACTCCATAAAGCCTGAAATATTTTCTCTAAGGAACTTATCCATTGATCAGATACTAAAGGATTTCTAATCCCATTCGATGTTCGTGGTTGTTACCTAATGAAGCGATCTAACATTGATACTCCAAGTTATGGATCAGGGTTCTCTATACAGGTAAGGTTATTTTTCATAACATGAGTGAGTTGTCCCAGTATGGTGATAAGTTGATCACCACCAGTTGCATTACTAGGGCCACTATAATTATCTTAAGTAGGAGGGAAATCCCTACACGTATTATATGCATTGATATAGTTTTCATTATTTCCACTAGGATCCATTTATAAATAGTTTCATACACTATATTAGTTTATGAGTCACAATACACAATTCCAAACATGTAAAAAACATAACATAAATTTAACAGTTTATGGATATAATCCATAATCATAAAAAAATGTTTTCTTTGAGGATGTATATACTCACAAATCCTTCATAATGGGTTGTAATGAAAATGTGAATTATTATAAGCATATCGCATGAGAGTTTTGTAACCAAGATTGTAGTAAGGCCCGTTGTAGTGTACCAGTTCTTGTTCAAGTCTAACACAAAGCGGTGTTTTGGGGTTTTACCGCTAGTTACATATGTTCCAGATCCACCTCTATATGATCGTATTTAGACAAGGAATCATAGAATTCAAAACTAAAAAAATCTGTACATTTCCAAAATTATAGGATGTTCTTCTATACTTATCATCATAATCTATCGTAGGTTAATGTGATCTAATCAGAGTATATCTAAATCTAGTTTCCAAGGTTTTTACTAATATTCCTCTGATACCAACTGTATCACCCTGACCCCAGCTTCCCAGAGTTGGTGCATTATTAAATAACATTGGCATAATCACAAGGGATCAAATCATGAATGACCGATCAGTCTAGTAGCCTTGGATATACTATATACAATCATAAGTTTTACATTACATTTTTAAATAAAAAACAACAAAAAAATTATATCCATTTACCACATTCATATCCCTTAGACTGTCCCAGCCATTCAGTCATAGTATACTTCTTTGCATCTTGGAAAAAATAAAACATAGAAAGAGGTGAGCTTAGTTGCTCAGTAAGAATAACAATATAGCGGAAACTTTCACGAATAATCCTAAACATTTAAGGAAATGTATAAGACTAAAACATAATCCTTTTAAACTGAAGCTTCTGCATAAAATGGAAAATATAAATAAAATAATTCCTTTTACTTATCAACATGAATATTCTACTAGTTGAATAATCACAGGCAATATGAATAGCCAATTTCATAATGATGGAATGAATAATGCGAGACATCATAACCACATATTGAAGACCTTGGGCCAAGACTAAAAATAAGATTTTTTCAAGGCCTTGTTCCGAGACACAAGATTGTCTCATGAGACCTACTGATGCATCGAGGAGGTATAACGGGCTCTCCCATCACTTACTAAGTCCAATTCACTCCTCCTATGAAAAGGATTAAAAAAACATAAAAGAAAACATTTCTTCTGAAAATATTCCTATAATATTGTAAGGGGAGATTCTATGATGTTATAACGGTGGAAAATAGCCGCACCTGCCTTATAAGTTAATGAAGACATTCTTACCATTATTTTGTCTAAAATATCATAAAGTAACTTGTTTAAAAAATGATGGAAAGATTTCCTTCAAAACATATATAGTCAAATAAGGGTATAATTGACTTTAAAATAGGGTCTAGTATGTAGTAAAAAAATTTGAATTACATTTTTAAGAAAACACAGATGTGGATGACACATAGGTCCTAGTAGATACTTACGTATTAGCAACCTCTGATAAGTAAAGAGATTGTAGAATTAACCCTTACCTTGTAATTTTACTTATTCGATGGTATGTAAACCTATTTTATAATAGTTAAATCACTGTTATTAAATTATACAAGAATCATATACATAAATATGATATCATATATGATCTTATAATATTTCTTTGTAAATAATATTTTAGTAGTATCATCATTTCAGGTATTAACTGATTCATTTTCTTTTATATGCTTGGTTACATAATAAAATTTTGTTAAGGATAGGATATATTTTATTCATATACATATTGATATTATGATTATAAACATTATTTTTTAACATAAAATGAAAATTATTCTTGAATTATTATGATGGGTAATGAATCTCATCGCCTTCGTGAAGACAGTAATCTGTACGTACGCACGAGTGACAATATCATTATATTGATGGTGAAATGTTATGTAATTGGAAGGTATATCATATATAAATAATCATTAACATGTTATATTTATAATTTAAATCATTTATACCAATTATTATACCCATCCAAATAATGATGTGTTTGAATAAAAAACTACACCACGATGTGGTGACGATAAGCCGTACGTATGCTCGTACGGTGAATTTTTCATTTATAGGATGTATAGAATAATGAATATGGTTGTACCTTTTTTATAATAACATCATTGTATGTTTGTAGTACTGGATTAATTATATTTTTTGGAAACCATAAATTAATAGGAATTGGAAGAGGAAAAGAATTTGAAAGAGGATGGTGAAATTATTTCCTATTCTTTCGGTGTTTCCTTTTGAGTTGATCAAACGGGCTCCTTAGGTTGTCTTTCTAATCAAATTAAGGACACTGGTATTATGTGAGAGAAGTTCTAAGGATATTTGGGTTGTGTTTGGCTAAGCCATAATGACTTTGGTGGTGTGAAATTAAGATAATGGGAAGTACCCTTTAATAAGAGAGGTGAGGGTCCCTTTAGGAAAAGCTTGAACAATTATTTTATAATAAAATATATTTCAGTTTCTAATGGATTAAAAATGATTTATTTCGAGTATAATGTAAGGATGTGTCTAAAACCTCTCAACCAATAGGTTTTAGACAAGTTTAGGTCACCATATTGACCTTATCTTTTAGATTTAACTCTTAGTAAAATAGTTAGACATTTACCATGTCTCTTTGTATTTATATATTATATGGTTAATAAACATACTATTACAATCCAAGATAACCCCAAGTGGTTAGTTATTAATTTATATAGCCTTATCTATGTTCTTTGGCCAAAACTTAGATTTTTATAAATATTATATCAATTAATAATAAAGTAATTGTTTTAAAAACTCAATTATGTCAATTTTGACACTATTTAGTATTTGGTTTTTGTGAAAATAATAATAGAATGATTACATCGAAAAAAATTATTTAATAAACCATAACATGTCATATTAACATATAAAATTAGTGTAATTCCATAAAAGTCTCAAATTATATTTATTTGTATATTTATAATATCAACTATTTTAATCATTCATTGATAAGGTAATTACTACATCATCATTATGTTAGAAATAAATTTTAGTATTTAATATCTAAAAATTATAAATAAAATACCCTTAATTTTGAAATCTCTTCATATTTATAATTAATATTTATAGTCGAATTTATCTTATGTATAACCCTATATTAAAACTGGTTTAGTTATTAAACATTGAATATAACACTTTTTCCTATTTTTTAATTAAAATAATAATAAATGTCCTAATCTAATCCAAGTGGAACAAAAGGGGTCAAATATTATTCCTACAGTTGTTTTGGGTCAAATTACACTTATCCAATAGAATTAGGACACGTTTTTGTGTAAGTATCATATCATTTTTACCCTTAATTACCCTATTAACTTTTAACCTTGGTAAATAAAAGTCAAAAGTTACTATTCACCAAAAAAATATTTTTATCTTATTGAACAACATTTTACTTAGTAATGTCAACTGTATCTCGTGTATTTTCTAAATTCAACTCATAGAAGTGGTAAAATTTTGTTTTATGTAAATTTACAAATGCTCCTAAGAGGTGGGTAAAAGATGGTAAAAAGTCCAATAAAATTTTAAATATCTAAACTTATTATAAAATGACTTCAATGAATTACATTGAAAATATATAGGTATTATGTATCTATTTTGACCTAAAATAAAATAAAATAAAATAACTAATTATTTTAATAAAAATTCGGTTTTAAACAATAATGCAGTGTTTATCATTATTCAGCAAAAGTTGAAAGTTTTCAAAAAAATAAGAAAATTTCATCCTAATGGAATTTCGATATTGAAAATTTAAAAATGAACTCTATATTGAAAAATAAAATTTATAAAATTTCAAAAATTGGGTATTACTATTCATAATGGCTAATTTGATTGGTCGTGGTGGGTCAAAACTCCAAGTTGCGTACAACGCAAGCTACTGCATTATTCATAGGGAAATGTACCATGGAAGCTTCCGGTGTCACATGATGGAACTTTCAATTGGGTTTGTAGTAATAACCCAATTACTAGACAACATGCCTTGTGGATAGTAGTACATCACCACCATGGAATGTCAATCAGAATGTTAGACAACAACCAAGTGAATGAATAAACAAAAATGGTAGGCCTTTACCTTAAGTACCAGTACGTACGCAGACAACTATCTCTATACAACGGTGCATATGAATAATAAAAGACTATAAAATATTGAGTGCATACATGAATGAAATAAATGCTAGTAAATAAATCCGATTACAATAGAATAATTGAATGTACAATGGGAAAAGATACATGACTAACCAGAAATGAAGTCCCAACATGACTAAATGTTGAAAAATAAAATTAAAGAGAGCCCAACTCCAAATCTCTATGTCCGACCATCAAACACGGTCAATGAAACCAAGTATCTCTATGCTCCACCAATGTCACCATTGATATATCCATCATCTATATAATACATGACATATAAGGTAAAGTCCATTAAAGGGTGGGTATATAAATAGCTAGTAGAAAACCCCAAAATATTCGAACAAAAAGCATCAAGATAGTAGTCATCTCATCACCACCAAGGAATGTCAATCAGAATTTTAGACAACAGCCAAGTGAATAACCCATATATTATCAACAAGAAGCCAAAATGAATAAAGAAATGGGATCTCTATCCCCACATCCCATATTAGAAGGATGAGTTATCTTGTATCTATAAAGGTACATTTGTGATTCACAACATCATGTAGAACAAAATAAGAAACCGTGTGGAAGACCTTCACATCACCATTATGATCTATAATCAAGGGGGAATCTCCAAAAATTCATCATGGATAACCTCGCCAAAATCTTAGTGTATGGGCATGATCCTCACTACTGTGCTCTACATTTGGGGATCCAAAACTTCCTTAGAGATCCCACTCCCTTATAGAGATAAAATATGGAGGTGTACCACTCTGTAAGCAGAGGAACCATGCCCAGTATAGTATATGGGGTTTCCAACCCAACCTATGTAATAATTATGGGATACCCATTACCTAGTGCTATAAGAGAACTTCCCATATAAACACTTTAAATGTCACACTAGATTGATTCTACTAGTGTTAAGAGTACGAAGGACATGTGCACTGGTTCAAAAGGGGAGTACAAACCCCGAAATATCTAGTTATCCCACTCGATCACTGTCATATGAAACACATCACTAGAGAAGGTTTCACACTTGAAAAACCTCAATTCCTAACTCAAAATAAACTAAGAAGTATACTTGTTCATCCTATGCAGAAATCCACTCAAGATAGGCTACTCATAGAGAAAAATACAATTCTAAAATATATAGATACACATGGTAGAAGAACAAGGGATCAAAAATTAGTTGAAGGAGTACATAGAGTTTACCATTGGGTACATGAAATGTAACTATAGGATTAGAACTTCTCATTTATTTCCAACATACAAGGTGTTTCATCCTAAAGATACTCGACATTTCCACTCTTTGTTCGTGATATATAGTTGTCGATCAGGCACTCAGCATGTGTTGTCTATCCAATCCAATGTATTATCTGAAGCACACAACAATTTACCCTATATAAATGGCATGTGGGCCTCATGGTCACATGGGAACTTACTCCTTATACACACAAATCCATCCACCAAGGGATACATATTGTGTGACTTGGAATGCACATTGTGTCACACCACATGGCTTCCTGGGTGTGTACTCCCTATACACACCGAGCTATCCAGCCAAGTGGGTATATGTTGTATGGACCCACAACATAGTGAGTGATACTTATCTCCCTATGGAAACCCCATCCACCATTCTGAGGGTACTACCAAGCATGTGTTCCTGAAATACATGTTGTGTAGTCAAGATTTCTATGGGAATAGAATTATGATTCATGCATTTTTTATACACCGTTTCCACCAGTACATCCACTTAAAATCACACTGGGGGTCCTGATATAGGTCGTACCATGTCCAATATATTCCTATTGGATAGATTCCATCCACCCAAACCCCATGTGGATTTAATAATCACATCATGACTCTCCCATAGATGATAAATTGAGAATAAGCATATATAATTTTTTATTGTCTCCTGCAATCCGCATCAAAACATGATCCGCCCAAAAACCATTGATCCTTATATTATTCGTGAAACTACCATGAATATAAGGGTTCTATTTCACTTGAACCCTCCCTGGGATTGTTGAAATGAAACCCCATGGGCCAATAGTAACTAACAAATTAAACGTTGGGGGAAAAGCACATGACATTAATTGAAAAATGAACCTTGGCATTGTTCAGGTTTTCTTTGATTCATTATCCTTTGAATGAATAATGAAGAGTATCAATAAAATAATTTCCATTCCTTAAAATTTATGAAGATAAACACAAACCCAAAAAGCAACCAACAATCCATTAATCAATCATGTTAGAAGAACTAACTTGATTTTAACATTGGATAAATAAACAATGATAAAAAACTCCTTCCTCAATTTTGGATCAATTTTTGATGAAGGATTGCATGTTTATATTTTTGGTGAGATACTTGTTATACTTCAATGAAGGCAAGGCTAGAAGCACTCCAATCATTGATCCATGATCTCACAAACATCTACCAAATAACTCACCACTAGAGATCCATCCGCTCAATCACTAGGTTATTGCAGACAACCATAGGGTGTATCCTTAATAGATATTATATTGGAGAGGAATAGTTCATAGTAAATAAATAACTAATAAATATATATTTAATTATTAAATTATCATCCACTTAGGAAAACATTTAAGCCAATCACCTAATGTTGAAAACGTTTATGTCATGCCTAGGGTAAAACCCGCATTATGGATTCATCAAATGTATTAGATTTCTAATATGACACTCCATTCAAGATTTATTCCATTATTTCTAGATAACATTGATTTTGTGATATAATCTAATTAATAGTTTTAATATCACCCCAGCGAATATCTCCAGGCCTCATTATTCAAGAGGTAATTATAACTTGGATTCAAAAATATTTGTTTAAATATTTCAAAGTCATACATAGAAGAAAACAAAGTCCTTACACTCAATCCAACTTCATGGCTTTTCATCCTAAAAAGTGAAATCCTACCCACAAGTGAGGGTACCAGGATCTCAATCGGGTTTCTCACTCCCATGATATCTTTTAAAGGTACTCATTATGTCATTTATCATGCATCAATTGAAAACAATTTCCAATGAAGGGTCTTCTCCTACCAGTTCTCAAACACAATTGAAATCCTCGAACTTTTTATAAAGGTAGCTACACCCTCGCAATCCTATTCGACCTAGTCAAAATCATGCAATGAGTTTTGTATATTTCGCTTCTTTTGAGATATTTTGAAAACACCAACTACATGTTCTAACTATGGTCATAGGGTCAAGAGGCACACAACCTCGCTAAACCAACATAGTTTGTAGAAAAATGGTCCACGAATCTCATAGATAGCCTGCCATCCTAGACAAATATCCATAAACCTTGATGAGGTGAGATCTCTCAGAACACATGATCTCATAATTAAACATATAAGGTGACTTTCATCGGTCAACAAAGGAACAAAAATGTTTTTAGGAAGATCTCACCAACCCCTGGATGAACTCATCCTTCACAACCATTGTTTTCACCATCTATAGGACCACATGAGATGTTTCTCATTGGATCTAACAAACGAAGTGGTTTCCTATAGGATCCCTCACCAATGACATAAAATTATGCTTCATATATAATGGAGTGGTAATCACTGAGATATAAAAACTCCATCAATGGTAGATGATTCTCCCAGTTTTTTCCGAAAACCAACCTGAAAATCAGAAGCATGTTCTCGAGGACTGGAGTTTTATTCTATACCTGGCCATCTCTCTAGGGTAGAAACAATGTTCTCAACTGAAACTAAGTCCCAAATACCTCTTTCACATTCTCCATAATCATTATTTTAAGTGATAATCATGTTATATAATGATAATCATGGAAATTCCATGAATCCATAATACCTCTATTATAAAATGGAATCCAAAACTCTCAACTAATATATGCTCTCAGATGGTTAGGATGTGCACATTCTTGGTGACTAAATAAATGATAAATTAGATATAATTTTCAATTATAACTAATTTTGGAAGCACTCATCTTGAAAAACACAATGATAAAATAACATTTTCACTTTCATCCGGGAACAATGACCTCCAATAAAATATATGTGAGATATCAAGAGATAAACTCAAAAAAATAATCTACAACTCTATTGGGTACAAAACCTGATGCCGAAGGATTCATGATACATACTTAAAACAACCCTAGAAGATTGTTTCATGTATATAAACCTCATAAGTGTCCCCTAACTCCACATAAATAGTTCCATTGTCTGTCTTCGAACAAGGAAGATGTTCTCCCCACCTTCAAAAATTCCTTCAAGAGCATGTCTAGTTGATGTTTGGTCATGCAATTTCTCACAATAAATGTCACATAGTTCTGCCTCTCTAACTCATTGGAGAAGAGGAGAGGTAAAACCCATCAACTTGAGGTATACTACACTTTCCCCATCCATAAGGTTCAACTTTACATAGGCCAACTTCTTCACTACCTATCTCAACAACAGAAGATAGAAAACTTCAATATGAGCTTCTTCTACGATGACCACTCTCTTGGGAGGATTTCAAGATCATTGTGCCTCAACCTTTATTGGGTACAGTATCACCCCCCATGTTTGAGAAGAAATATCCTAATAAGTTTACCTCATGAATCCAGAAATAATAATTAATTATATTCCTATAAATTTTAAAATATCAAAGAATATCCAAAACCATCCTTAAGTGTCTCACATTGTTCTACTCAAATATTGAGTACACTAAGATGTTATTTCATAAGACTACCATGAACTCATCCAAGAATGTTTAAGGATCTATGTAATAATCCCCATAAACAAGTCGTCTCATTAAACATGCGAAAAGGTATCACTATGAAATCAAATAAACTATAGTGTCTTTATAAAGACACCTTTAGTAAATCCTCCTCACAAACCAGGAGTTGGTGATAACCTGGCTTGCGGTAAAACTCTGAGAACAACATTTCCCCTAACCACTAGGTGAATAATTCATCAATTCTATGTGGCGGGTAATCTTCTATAATAGTTACATGGTTCAAGAGACTTAAAACAAATTTTAACATAAAGATCTCATCTACACCATAAATTAAAAAATTGATCTACCCAATCAAAACACATTGGGTCATATGAATTCCAAACCATATAGATCCTACAATTGTACCTCCAGCTTGCATAGCTCTACAAGGTCTAATGATAATATGGAAAAAGGATTGGGTTGTACCTAGTGCAAGACAATGTAGGAAACAAACTTGTGATGAGAAGGTAAGCATAGAAATTCCTCGTGAAAGGTTTCCACATACTCCTAAAATCTATATGTAGCTGAAATATAATAGCATCCCAAAATTCAAGGTTCATACTAGCCAATAGATAAGAAATTGTTTATATCCCCCTTGACAAGATCTCAACCTGATATATTAGGGATTATATATTATCTATGAATGGAAAATTCCATCCAAATATCTTGGGTACACCACTACCCTAACTAGTAGTAGTCAACTCAACATGGATAATAGGAAAGTAGTCTATACTGAGGAAAACATTATAGGGTATCACCACTAGGTATGTAAAGATTCCACATGAGTCTCTCTCTCCTTCCCTAATTAGTTTACACAATCAGTAAAAGTGTGTGATCACCAATCCTCTTTCTTGAGCCTATGAACACAGGGGTCATACAAAAAGGATCCACCAGAATCACTAGTCCCCAAATAGTGTCTAAATCCATGGAAAAGTAGAGTAAAATATCATACCAAAGCTAAAAATGGAGGAGAAAAGATACAATTCATCCCTAAATCACACATAAATCCAAAAGGTCCCAAGATTCTAATACTGGAAGCCATACTTTTTCTTACCTCCTTTTCACCACAACCTAATCCTACTCTAACATAGCAGGACATCAAAAAAACCACAAAATTAAAATTCAAAGAAACTCATCCACTAAACCTTCGAACTATCTACATAGGGGGTAACTGACTCTCCCACACATTTATATATCACCTAAGAAGAATTCATCCTAATGGGGGATGTTTCCAGCTTCCTTTAACTTCCAAATCCATGTGAAACATCACCAAAACAAGTCTCTACCAATTCCATGTTTCATCATGGTGAAGTCCCACCACCCTGGACACCATCAAAAGTTGTCAAAACAAAGTAGTCCATTTTCCCCACAGGATTTTCCTTACTTTTAACATATGAGAATGGGGATTATAGCTTTCCAAAACACCAGGTAAATCTCTCGCTCTAGAACTAGTGATGCAAATAGGTGTGTCATATTCTGGTATGATAGGAACAGACTAATGATCCATAAAGGGGACTGGTCTTAAGAAAAACCATATGACCTGTCGGGTTCTGAACACTGAAATATATAAACTGCTATCTAGAGTCAAAACTCCATCATCTGATGGTATATCTCACCATGAGACATCAATAGTCACCATCAATAGAACTTGTGTAACACAGTAATTGTGTGCATACCATCATCCTATCCTTCATGATCCATTGACTTATCAACACACATATCACTATCTATCTAATAAAATAAATTACATAGACACTTATCATAAGGTGGTTGCATTTCATAGTGCCCACCTGAAGAAGACAAATCATGAGTGAGTTCCTAAACTAAGGCACTACAGATCTGTTGGCCAATGTCATGACACTGTCACGAAATATTAATTGGATTTGAATATGGATGCATGTTTAAAAATTTCAATATATACCATGATCAAATTTTATATATGTGGAGATAAATAAAGAAGGACATGGAATCCAAGAACTATTTTTATTTGATTCATGTACCAATGTTTTCTCTATAACAGATGTCTCTGTATTCCGATCCAATAACAAGGTATTCAGAGTACTGGTGAAGGGATACATAGACTACCATAGCAACACTGCATTTTATAGCTATAATTCCACACTTGAGAAACATTGAAATAGATACCATAATTTCTCATCCAATACTCACCATGGTTCTCATTCCCACACTGACCCGAGGATGAACTCATGTGATACCCTTAAATCACAATCTGACCCACTTGGGCCTGCATGGCCAGTGATAAGATATGCGTGAAACCCCAAGCCTGACTCCAATATTCTTTGGGCTGGTGAAAATAACCAATAAGGAATAAACTAAAACAAGAGGTATTTTCCTAAATTACTTATATGAACGCACACAACCATATCCATGAAAAGAGAAGACAAATAATAAAATACTATAACATCTAGAGTGTAACCATTCAAGAAATAAATCTTGGAAATACATAGGAGTATGAAAGAATAAATCAAAGAGATACTGGGAAACATACATGCCTAGCCAGAAATGAAGTCCCAACAAGACTACAATTGGAAAAATAAAACTGAAGAGAGTTTGGATCTTTCTCTCTAAGTCTAACCACCAAATTTGGTCAATGCACCCACATACTAATATGCTCCACCGAAGTCACTTCTTTTTTTCTCACCATCTTCACAAGACACAAAACACATTGGAAACTCCTATATAGGGGTGAGTATATACATACCCATTAGGACACCCCAAATCACCAAAAATATAGAATCAATATTACAGACATATCACAACCACCAAGGTATGTCAATCATAATTTGAGACAATAACCAAGAGAATAACCCATATAAGATCAAAGATAATCCCAAATGAAAAGATTAAGGGGATATCTATCATCTTATAACTACAAAAAATTATGATTTAGATTGAATCACAAAAGATATGAATTTGAGGACCACCATCATGCAAAACTCCATAAGAAACTATGTAGTGGACACCCCCACCTCGCCACTATTATCCACCGTAAAGGGGGAATAGTCCCCAACCACACATCTCTTGTAACCTCACTAAAATCATATTTTAGTGACTTATGATTTACTAATTAACTCCACATATGAGGGAGAAATGATTCCTATGGAGAATACTCTCCAACCAGTGCTCAAAGATGGGGGAGTACCCCTCCATAGATGAAGGACCCCTACCACGGGTTGTATGAGTGGTTTCCAACCCAACATGTGTAATAAGTAATGGGTACCCACACTCTAGTGAGATAGGGGAGTCCCAAAACTAGAAACAATCCGAGGATTACAAATGATTTATGATATTAGTGTATAAATTTTGGGAAACCTTATTCCTAGTGGGACATGGGAGTACCAACCCCAACATCTCTAGTTACCCAACTCAACCACTACTTTCAACCATGAATCACTGAATAAAGAATCACTCTAATGACACCTAAATTTGTGACTCAAAACCCTCTATGAAGGATACCATCATGTACCAAATAAAAAACCACTCAGTATAGTATACTCATAGACCAAAATACGAGTCTCAAATATAGAGATGTGAATGGTAGAGGATCAAGGGATCAAACATTCCAAAATAGAGTACATGCCATGTATCAAGGGTTACATGGTATGTCACTCTGACCTAGAACTAATCATGTATCACCATATCATAAGGTGTGTCATACATTAGATACCAAACATGTCCACTGGAGGTATAATACATATATCGGTTGGTCAGACACTCAACATGTGTCGTCATTCCTATCATGTATAATCTCTGAAGTACACGACGTGTGACACTATATATATGGTGTCTAGGACATATGAGATCCTGCACATGAAATCCCTATATAGGTTCTAACAAGGGTGAAAAATGTGTGACTTAGAACATATGGTGTGTGACACCACATGTATTCTTTGGAGTGTACTCCCTGTACATTCCGATCTGGATGGATAAGGGGGTATATTGCATGTGAGACCACCACACGAAATGTGATAATTATCTCCCTGCAAAAACCCTAACCAACACATAGAGGGGACTACGTGGTGTTTGTCCCTGAACTAAATTCCATGTGGTGGGGATTTCTCTAGGAATAAAACAATACTTAACCCATATTTTTTACAACCCCACTTCAGCCTAAAATTGTTCAGAGGGTTCCAAATCTAGGGCTAACCATGACCGATCTATCATTGGTGGTCAAATTCTAGACACCCAAACCCTAGGTGGCTAGAACCATTACCCTGCACCTCTCTTATTAAAGAGAAACTGAGAATTAGGATCTGATCAGTGTAACCATCTCCTACAATCATCATCACACTATGATCTATGTAACAACCCAAGTTCTTATAAAATAATTTTTTCATTCTAGAATCAAATAGTCCAATTCATTATAAATGTATAAAGAATTAATTGGTATTTAGAAACATTTTCAAATATATAACAATAGAATAGTAACACCATCTATGAGACTATAAAATTTATGTATCTTATAAGTGAAAATATTATATATTTATGTCATGGATTAAGCAGATAGATGTTTTCAGAATGATAAATTAAATATTTTTATTTTTGTGAAATATATATTTTTACATAAAATTTTATAAATAATAATATGTTCTAAAAAAAATTTATCTTCATAAAATTGAGTAATAAATTAATATTTTTTTGTCTTGTGATTGTAAGATAATTTTATGAGATGTAAATAATTTTTTAAAGTGTTATAAAATTGCTATTAATTTTAAATGTTTTATTTTTTATAATAAATGGTGATTTTAATTTAAAGTGAAATTTTTAATATTTATAAAATAATTTTTAAAAAATGGAGTTCATTTTTGAGTTATACATGTCAAAAAATAATTTTTGTGAATTTTTAATATTTTTCTAAAATACTAGTTTTTTATGAATAGTGATATACTATAAATTAAGGTATTTAACATATTCATGAATTATTGAGTCATAGATGATTTAATAAAGATTTATGAAAAAAATATAGAACCAAACTTACTTATTTTAATATATTTTGTGATAATTATCAAACTATTCATATTGTTGAGTCAGAATAAAAAACTTATGTATAAAATAATATGAAAACACCCATCTCACCCATTATAAATTCCCCCCATCACAACCCCTTCTCCTCACACCTCAAAGAATTGTAGCTCTTTTACTTTATATCCAATTACAATCCCAAGACTCTTATCCACTTAAAAACCCTTCAATTATCACCAAAATGGATTATAAGAGCTCTTTAAAGAAGTTATCATGGAAAATAATTCCATAGGTAAAATCCTCTTTCATTTCCTATTTTTTCTTATCAATTTTCCTTCTTTTCATATTCTATCCAAACCGACCATGTAAAAAGTCACATGATAAATCCATAATAATGAATATAACATAATTTCATTGTGTTAATGAAATATTCATTATCAAACCTCTCATATTATCCTCTTTTTATAAAAAATGAAAACATCATTTGTAATGTGTCGATTTACCATCATCATGGATGATGTGTTTTTATTTTCTTTTAATACCTTCAAGGATGTTCATAAAACCATTATTATGGTTAAATAAGATTTTATTATACATATTATAAGTAATTTAACATCATGTAACCAATATATAAACAAGATATTTAATAAAATAATATAAGATTGTGATGGTTGTAAAAATCACCAAAATAAATTAAATATTTTTTATTAATGTTTTATCTAATAATTATTCCTTATATAAGAAAAAAAATTATATATGGTATCATTTAAAATTACATAAACAAATTAATATCATTTTATTATACGTATGGAATTTTCTTTCATTTGAAAAGAAAACCCATACTGATGAAACCATGGAATCCATGAAATAAATTCACCAAAAACAATGAAAATAACAAAATATTGTTAATAAATGGTTCGAAAGATATTATAAAAATACCATTTAGGTAATTATTAAAACGAATTTTTTCGGTATATTAATAAAATAATTTAAATTATTATATAGGATGTTTTGACATGTTTTATGTAAGACGAACCCGAGGTAAGGGAATTTCATTTAAAAAACCCCTTTTAATTTAATTTTTTACAAAATCTGAAAGGAATGTATTTTTAAAAAATACGGAATGAGTGTATTTTTCAACATTAATGAAAACATATTTTATTTAGGTCTCATATACCATATTTCATGATTTTTCTGTAAGAAATGTGTTTTCTATTGTGTATGAACAATATTACTTTGAATTAAGTTCATTTTCTCAAGGAATGATTTTTATGATACATGTATTGTTATTTTTTATTTTGATTCTGTTATTGAGTATTTTTTATGATTAATTTTGGGACCTATATCACCCTCAAATTCATTGGTTATGTTTATCTTTGAAGTTGACTGTAATAGTTATTCCAAATGTAGCTGTGAGGGTTACATTGTAAAGTAAGAGTGGGGGTTACATTCTAAGGTAACTATTAGTGTTACAAATAATATTATAGAAATGAGGGTTAAAATATTAAATAATTAATTCCCCCAGTTACCTATATGATTTTATTTATTTTTTCTATGTTTTTTTTGTAAATGTCATGTCTTTAAAAAGTAAGTATATGATTCTTTACTGGTGAGAATTATATCTTGTTAAAAATGTTTGATATGTTTATAAGTATTCATGGAATAACATTTTATTTCCTTCTTTTTATGTCCCGTATTGAGATTTTTTTTCTTATCCCACATTTCAAAAAATAATGGGTATTAATTATGGGTAACAAAAAATATTAAACAAAGCAGAATGTAATGATGAATTCATGTTTTATTAAAAGATTTTATATTATGAAAAAAATGGACATTGTTTTTCTGTTATCCACTTTGTATTATTATGTATTTTTATTGTATGCATTTCGAATTAATTATTTAAATCTATAAACTTAAAATATATTTAGAAATTATATAATTGTATTCTTTTTTAACTAACTTTATTATGCAATGTTTATGGTTGAGTCCAATTAGTTGGTATCAGAACATGGTTTAGATAACATTCTCGGTTAGAATGATGTTAAGAGAACCCTATAAATGATTATTATAATATGGTTAAGATTAAATGATATATCATTTAAATATTATCATGTTTCTTCATCTAAGATATTTCTATTCATAATGGTTTTCTATTGAAGAAATAGGGAAACTAATATGAGAAGGCATAGAGATAATGATATCTTTCTGAATCTCCACCCCAAAATAATGGTAATTAGAACCAGGAAGTGTTTTATAATAATAGATCAGTATAACTAGACCATAAATGGTGGTGGAATAAATGAAATAGAAAAAACAAATATACCACAATTTACATGATGATAGTAGAACATTTTATGAGGCAAACCTCTCCTTTCATTGGATCGTCTAACCCAGTGGTAGCTAAAGGGTGGTTAAATCCATTGAAAAGATATTGGATATCATGGAGTATTCAAATAATCAAAATTTTAGTCTTGAAATTTATTATTTTGTAGTTAAAGCTGACTAGTGGTGGTCCATGTTCATGAATATCATAGATTTTTAGGATATTGATGGCTTGGAATAGAATGAATTTTAGAATCATTTCCTTAAAAAAATATTTTCCTAAGGTGGTTCTAATTATGATGGAAAATAAATTCATTGAATTGAAACAAAGGGAGTTTGATTTATTTGTTTTATATGAATCAAATTTATTCGACTGGAAATCTACACTCCAAATATTATTCGACATATTGATTGTAAAATCAATTATTTTTACTCAGGATTGATGCTAAGAAATCTAAGGGATTTTTCCTCCTATGATTTCAAATGTTATGATATAGTTTTATGATGTGTTGAGAGGGTAAAGATAGAGTTTTCTGAAGATCACATGTAATTTGAAAATAATAAAAAGAAAAGGTTCAAATGTCAAGAAATGGGTAATAATCAATCAAATAAATCTTAAGGTAGGAAAATTCATTTTTTAGTTTGTGGGAAATGTGTTCCAAAGAACCATGGGGAATTCCTTAAAAAACAGAGAAGTGTTTTTATGTGGTAAGTATTGATATATGGATTGAGATTTGAATTACAAATATCTTAGGGTTTGGCATGATTAATTATGATAAGTAATCTTTAGAGTGTTTAAAATGTGGTGAGATAGAGAATTTTGAAGACATATTCCCAAAGAATGATCTGAATGATAGAAATCATCCAGATTATAAGAAGAAATGTGAAGTGAAATACATTATGACAATGTCATCAGATTTTGGGACATCCAATTAAGTGTCATGAGGTACATTTTTGGTTTACTCATATTTTTCTAATGTCTTGTTTGATAAGGGATCTTCATATTGCTTTCTTTCTAGGAAATATTCTTGTAAATTGGAAATTTCACCTTATGAAATTAAATCATAACTTATTATAAAAATAATAGAGAGAAATACTATTGGAAAATATCATTATAAGATTATAATTATAATTGTCTATGGAAATATATTACCAGAAAACCTTGTTGTTCTTCCCTTATAATTTTTGATGTTATTATGGGTATAGAATGTATTTCCCTATATCATGATAAGATTTATTGTAGAGGTAATGAAGTTATTTTTGAAAAAGACTTACAATTTGTATACAATAATAAACCCATACCATTGATAACATATTAGGAATATTATAAACTATTAAAATATAGAAGTGAAAGTTATCTTAAAATATTATTAAAAATAAGGGAACTGTTAATATTAATGATGTGTCTGTGGTAAATGAATATTTAGATGTTTTTTAATGATTTTCATAATGTTATACCTGATTGAGAAGTTGAATTTACTATTCTCTTAATTCTGGATACTAATCCAACTTGAAAACCCCCTTATCAAATGGCACAAGTGGAGCTTCTAAAATTGATAAGGTAGCTATATGTGTTTCTTGATAAAGGTTTAATTCATCATTGAACTTCACCATGGGGAGATCTAATTTTTTTATTTAAATAAATATGGATCCATGTGTATTTTCATTGAATATAGATCTTTGAATAACATTACAGTTAAGAATAAATACCCATTTCCATATATTGATGAATTGTCTGATATGCTCCAAGGAGATCAGTATTTTTCCATGATTGACATGAGATCGGTGATCCATCAATTGAAGGTGATGTGGTATGAGATTAAAAATAAAATGTTCCAAACTAGATACATGCATTTTGGGTTTTTTATTCCATTTGGTTTGAAAAATTTCCCTTTTGTCTTTACGGATCTTATGCATAGAATATTCTGTGATTTTTTGGATATGTTTATTGTTTTTTATTGATAATATTATGGTGTTTTCAAATATTTATTAGTATTATAAAAAATATATAAGGATTGTTCCAAAAACCCTTAATGAAAATATGTTATATGGGAAATTTGGAAAATTTGATCTTTTGAAAAAAAACTCTTTTATTGGGGACATTATAAATAACGATGGCATAATATTGGATCCAACAAAAAAAAGTTCTTCATGAATGGAAATGACCTAAAAATGTTACTATGAATTGTAGTATTATTGGATTAGCAAGCTATTACTGATGGTTAATTATAAACTGTACATGGTTATCTAGCCCACTAACTGTGCGGACACAAAAAGGGGTCAAATTTATTTTGAAAGAATATTGTGATGTTTGTTTTCATGAACTAAAAAAAATTTTGGTGAATGCTTCATTATTGGACCTTCCTTTAAAAAATGGTGATTTTTCATCTACATTGATGCTTCATTGAAGGGAATTGGTTTTGTTCAGATGAAAAATGATCTTGTAAAATCTTATGATTCAATGAAACTGAAACATCATGAGTTAAATTATCCAACAAGTGATTTTGAAATTAGGAATTTTGAATTTATTCCATAAACATATGGATAGATAGTTTATATAGTGCCAAATGTGATATATATACTAACCGTAAACGTTTTAAGTATATATTCACTCTGAATGAATTGAACATGAGTCAGAGATGATGGCATAATATGATAAAGGATTATGATTGCATGATAAATTATAATCAAGGAAAAGTGAACAAAGTGGAAGATGCCTTGAGTCAAAAATATCCTGAATTAGTAACGATGTTATGTTTGGAACATTCCCCCTTTATTAATTATTCAACGATTTTTTGGATTGGATGTTATTAGAGTATGAAATTAATCACTTTATGTTTCAGTTTCAGTTAAATTGTCTCTATCAGATAGAATTAATCAAGCATAGAAGGAAAATAATGGGTTATAAAAAAAAGGAAAAATTGGTGAAAAGGGGTAAGTTTCCAAAATTTATCATTGATAACGATTATTTTTTATGATTCGGTAAGATATTATGTGTTCCTTCTAAGACCCATATGAGGAAAAAATTATTATCTAAGGATTATAGTTCTACTTTTTTGTTCATCTTGGAAGAACTAATATATACAGAGACCTTCGAAAGTATTACTGGTGGGATGGAATAAAAAGAGATATTTCTGATTTTACTATGAAATGTTTGACTTTTCTTCATATTAAAGGTGAGAAAAAACAAACAATTGGGATATTTTGTCATTTTCTAGTGCTAGAGTGGAAATGGGAATTTATATCCATGGACTTTATAGCGGAACTAATGAACACTTCTTGAGGTAACAATAAAATTTCGGTTATTGTTGATTAAATAACTAAATATTCACATTTACTTAATATTTAAGATACTATTTATTTATATCAACTTTCATTATTGTACCTCAAATATATTTTCAAGTTACATAGAGTTCTTATCTCCATTGTATCTAAATGTAATCTCTGGTTCACATTACAATTTTGGAAAGTCCTTCACAATTCATTGGGAATAAGATTAAATTTCTTCATAGCACTTCATCCTCATTCTGGTGGATAGTAAGAGAAAAATATTCAGGTATTAGAGGATATGATTCAAGATTGTTCAATATATTACCAAGGAATTTGAATTCATCATATTTATTTAAATGAGTTTTCTCATAATAATAGGTTTCAATCCAGTAAATAGATGGATCATTTTGAGGCATTAAATGATAATTATTTTTGAACTCTATAATTTTGGGATTAAGTAGGAGAAAGAAAGTTAATGAGACTAGAAATATTAGTGAAGCTAAGGACAATGTTCATTGGACCTTTTGAAATAACTCCTTGGAAAAGTGGTACACATTTTGAGGTAGGTGGTCATGTTATTCTTAAAATAACTCCTTGGAAAAGTGGTATACATTTTGTTAAGAACGGTAATCTAAGGACAATATTCATTGGTCCTTTTGAAATCCTAGTGAAATTTGGACCAGTTTCCTATCGAGTAGCCTTTCCTATGAGTTTATCTTAGGTAAACAATGATTTTCATGTGTCGATGTTAAGAAAATAGGTTCCAAATTATTCTCATGTTTTCATCCCAAAAGTAGTTCAGCTAGAAGAGAACCTTTCTTAAGAAGAGGAACCTATTTATATTATTGATTGTAGAGAGAATGTATTTCCGAATAAGGTTATTCACGAGTTTGATATTTTCTAGAAAAACTACATGGTGGAAGAAGTAACATGGAAATATGAAAATTATATGACGGAAAGGTGTCACCATTTTATAATATGTAAATAAAAATTGTGAGGATATAATTTCTAGAAGGTGGGGAGAATATAACAACCTAGGTACTTAAAAAATAATTTGTTTTCATTATAGATTTATAAAGTTAAATTCATTATATATATATATTGAAATAAGAGGTATAGAAATTAAGGAATCTATTCTAATTTAATATTAACCTCATCTATGAGATTATAAATATAATTTATTTATCTTATAAGTGAAAATATTATATATTTATATCACGTATTAAGTATGTAGATTCATTTAAAATGATAAATTAAGTATTGTTATTTTTTTGAAATATAAATTTTTAATTACAATTTTATAATTCATATAATGATTCAAAATAAATTTTAACTTCTTAAAATAGATTAAAAAATTCATACTTTGTTGTATAAGGATTATAAAATTCTTTCTTGATACCTTAATAAATTTTTATAGAGATTTATAAAATCATTTATAATTTTAAAATTGGTATTTCTCATATAAATGGGGATTTTAAAAAAAATTAAATTTATCATATGTACAAAATTATTTTCATAAAATGGATATCATATTTCAAGTCTACAAATTGAAAAATAGTAATGGGTAATTTTTGGGATTTTTCTAAACTACTTGTTTTTTAGGAATAGTGAAATATGGAAATTTGTGGTATTTAACAAATTCATGCATTATTCAGTCATAGATGATATAAGGATAAGGTAAAACAAAAAAACTCAAATACTCCTTCATTGTTTTAATATATTTTGGGATAGTATCAATCTATTCATATTCATGAGAAAAAATAATAAACTAAAGAAAAAATAAGGATACAACTCTCATCTCCTCCAATATAAATACCACCCTCTCCAACTATTCTCCTCACACCCCAAATCCATGTAGATTGTTTAATTTCTTCACAATTACATTAAAAATCTTGTTCCCCACGTCTAAAAATTATTTTCCTCTCCAAAAGTCCAAATCCATGTTCTCTAAAGAGGTTTTCAAGGAGAATAATTCAAGATGTAAAACCCTCTTTCACTTTCTTTTGTTTTTATTTTTTTGCTTTTTGATTTCTCTTATTTTTTACTCACCCTTCACCTCCCTTTACAAAGTGACATGATAAATTAAGTATCATACATATAATATAAAGTTATTATGTTAGTGGAATGTACATCATTAAAACTCTATTATTCAACTCTTATTATAAAAAATAAAAAACATCGTCAATGATGTGTCGATATACCATCATTGTGGTTGTTGTGATTTAATTTTATTTTAACACCTTCAAGTATAGTTATAAAATCATTATTATGGTTAAATAAGATCATATTATACATATTATATGTTATTTAATGTTCTAGAACCAATATATAAAAATGATATTCAATAGAATGATATAAGTTAGTGATGGTCGTAAAAACCACCAAAATCAATTAAATCATACTCATTAATGTTTAATATAATGATTCATCCTCATATAAGTAAAATTATATATGATTTCATTTAAAATTATAGAAACATATTAATATCATTTTATTCCACTTCTGGAGCTTTTCTTCTAATCGAAAAAAAATCCATAATGAGCCAACCATGGAAACCATGAAATAAATGCTCCTGAAACAACGCTAATAAAAAACATATTTGGAAAAAATGGGTAGAATGATATTATAAGAAGATAGTATAAGTAAATATAAATATGAATATGGTGTTATAATATATTAAAAAAAATATTTAAATTTTTATAGAGTATATTTGAACAAGTTTTAAGTAAGACATACACAAGGTAAGAGACCTATTTAAAAATACTATTTTTATTTATTTTTAAAATAATTCAAAAAGAATGTTTTTTAAAATATAAAGAATGAGTATATTTTCCCACATTCATGATACATTATTTATTTGAGGTCTTATATTCAATATTTCATTATTATTTTCTCAGAAAATGATTTCCTTTCTATGTGCATAGTATTTCTTTAAATCAAGTAATTGTTCTCAAGGAATGGTTTTTATGATGAATGTATTCATGTTTTATAATAATGTTCTAGATAATTGTAATTTTTTATGACTAAGGGAGGTACCTATATCTTCCTATAATTTTTTGGGAATGTTTATGTTGAAATTTTACTGTAATGGTTAGTCCAAGTGTAACTACAATGACTATAGCATAAGGTAGATGTGAGGGTTATATTGTAAGGTAGTTGTGAGGGTTAGAAATCATATGGTAGTTGTGATGGTAACAATCCTATGTAAGTAATTTCCCAAGTTACCTATATAGTTTTATTTATGTTTTCTATGTTTTATGGAAATCTAATGTTTTAACGAATTATATGTATCTTTATGTGTGAGACGTATATATTTTGAAAAAAAATTATATGTTTATATGTTTTCATGGACTAAAGTTTTCTTTACTTATTTTTATTTCCTTTATTGAGATTTTTGTTCTCATGTCGAGTTTTTAAAAAATAAAAGGTATTAAGAGTGGGTAAGATAAAAAAGTTTGAAAAGCTGAATGTTATGAAGAATTCAAGTTTTATGAAAAAAAATTGTATTTTGGAAGAAATTAACACTCTTTTGGTTTTATCCACTTTGTATTCTTTTGGTTTATTATAAATTAATTATGAACTAATTATCTAAAACTATAAACTAAAATGATATTTTGGAATATAATATATTTATTCTAGTTTAATTAACTATATTGTGTAATTTTTAAGGATAGTTCCATATAATCTACTTGTAATCCATCGATATATACATCCTTCATGAAACTATCCTAAATTAGGGTATTCGAACATGCTCCAACCTATCTTATAAGTATTGAACAATGACCCCATGATCCAATGATGAAAAATTACTTGAACTATATGGGGTAAATCACAAGATAGTAACATAAGGAATGATCCTTATCCATTATTCTTGTTCACCTTATCTTTTTGTTATTAGAATGACAAATGAATAAAATCAATCAAATATGATTAATTCACCAAAAGATAGTAAGATAAAACAAAACTTTCAAATCAACCATTGATCCATGAATAATTATTTTTATAAAGATTCACTCATGTGCAGCATGGTATAAAAAACAAGGATAAAAATCACCAAATCAACATTCCAGCTCGACTTTAGATTGATCACTAATGAATAATGGTTATGTGTTGCTATCATTGCTAAGATCCTTGATCACCTTCAATGAGGAAAGTCCTTGTAGAACACTGATCATCAATCCAAGATCATGCAGCCAACCACCAATACTCTCACCATTGGAGCTTTATCATCTCGATTGCTAGGATTATGTGGCTATCCCTTCAGTGTTTCCATAATAGTGAATATATAGTATAGAACTAGGTCATAGGAAATAAATAACAAAAAAGTAATATGTTTATTTATTTAATTAGCTTCCAACCATGACCACTCTTAAGAAAAACACCCATCAATAAAAAGGTAATTTCATTCTTAGAGTAAAACCATAATTCCATATTCAGTAGTGGTCTCATTTTCCGGATCTGGGGCTCCATTCAGATGTAATTCGAATATTTTAGGAAAACTATGTGTTCATGATATAATAGATTTATTATTTTTAATATCCCCACACTAAATCTACCAAGGATTTGGAATTCTTCACAGACTCAGTGCCTAGCTTCAAAAATATTTCTTAAAATATTCTAAAGCCTTACATGAAAAATAAATCTTTAATGTTAGAAGGAGATATTGTTATTCTGGTACGGGGTAATAATGTGTATACTAGAGGATATAAGTTTCTTAAAATAGGGATGCTTCTAGGCCCATATAAAAGCAGAGAGGTGGAATTTTATTTAATGGAAACTGAGGTAAGTAATGAAGATAAGGAGGAATTTTTTGGGATGTTTGACCACTAGGATTTGGTAAAGTCTTAAAGAGCATCTCAAGTATCTCCCTAAAATATCTTTTTATCCCTTAATCTTATATTTACCACCTATAATTCTATTTAGGTTTTTTCTAAATTTTTCAAGTATTATTCCTTGATTATGATAATTTATCAGCTTTAGGCCACCTTGCATCAAACATAGATCCAATTGTGACCCTTTATTTGTTTTGAAATTTCCTCCGTACTAGAACCACGTGGATTGATAATTAGAATATGAAAGAACCTAATAACTAACACAATATAATTTAAAAAATTAGTCCATAATAACCAATTTCATTAATTTTGAATTGGGTCACAATTTAAGCAGGGTTCTAATGAAGAAATTTCAATCATTATTCTTCCCCTTTTTTACTCTCTTTTTTTAACATTTTTATTTTTTTCTTATTTTCTTTATTTTCATGCTCTTTTAAGAGAATTAGATGTTAATGTGATATAATGAGTGAAAGTTGACTCAATAACATTTACTATAATGTACCAGATAATGATGATTCTAGCCTCACACTTGCCCTCATCAGTGTGATATCTCTAAAATGTAATACATGACGTACCCCCCGAACTCCTTTTTTTTAAATTCACCATAAAAAGTATTTAAAGGAATAGGGTAGTTAAGAAGAATTTTATTTCTATTTTTTAGAAATTTTAATGTTTTTTTAACATATATAAATACATAATATGTTTATTTTCTCATAAAATCACCATAAGTTTTTTACAAAAAAATCATCAGAATTATTTTTAGGAAATTATTATTTTTTAAGTAATTTTTCATTTCAGAATATTTTGGATAATTTTTTTTCAAATTAGAGTAAATATTCTTTATAAATTATTATATTCTCTGATAAGATATCATGTAGGGTGATAAGTTAACATTCAAAATGTAATTTTTCATACGCTACAAAAAATTAGTTTATCTTGCATAGGAAATCATCATACCAATATATATATATCCTAATATATGATTTAATATTCTAGATAAATTAAATTATCCTAAAAAAATATTTTATATGTGATTTATCAAAAGGTAAAAATAAATTATTGTGAGCCTATAGTTTTTCAAATGAAATTATTGTAAAAAGATGAAATTATAATTTAAAGTTTCAAATTCTTCTATAAGCTCAGAAAGTCAGAATATTGATATTCTACAGACGCAATAATTGCAAGAAGTAAAAAATTTTCATACATAGATCAAAAACATCATATGATGATATATTTCATATTATAGAATAGTGATTGTAGTTTGATTATTCTACAAATATAAAATTATTGCATGAAATAGTGAAATGTCATATACAACATATTATCATTTGAATTCGATGATTTATGTAAAAGTGAAAAATGTTCTTTGAAAATTCAATTTAGTAATTTAACTCATACTTATGAGTTTTTAAATCTAGAAATTATCTATGTGGAAGACAATTCCCTTCAAAATTGTAGTCACTCGAAGTAAGTATTTTTAAGATTATTTATTAACTCTTTTGATGTATTTATAACCCTTATAAAAACATGAAAAAATTCCAATAATACATTTATATTCATTGTAAATTGTGATATAGGGATGAGAAAATATACGTTAAATAATATTTTTATTTTGGAATGGTTTTATAGTCTTAGTGAATACCACTATAGTAGTCCATAGTGATATCCATTGTTACCAATTTCAGAATCGAAGGACACATGCAAGAATATATCTTGACTTTTTGAATTATTCTATCTTCTTTGGACTATTGTAATTTTTATAATAAAAAATTAGGTAATAGAACATGATAAATAATAATAGAGAAATAAAAACCCTTGAGAAGTATATTTTTGTTTGATTATTGAAAATGACACTACTCTTTCCTATACATATAAGTTATTCATTGTTTTTCTATAGAGAAGAAAAACTTGCTACTTCTAGTCTTTGAAGATCATATTTTCTATAGTATAGTGATATTTTGAATATAATCATTGGAGTATTATTTTTTTTAAACAGGAACTTCTCATATTTTACTAGATTAAATATTCAATGGTAAGATAACTCAGTTTCCTTATTATACCCATTTATCTTCAATAAAGTGAACACTCTTTGTTAAGAGTGTGTGAATGTCGTGGTTTGGTCTTATAAAAATATAGTTCACAAGAAAATGTCTTAGGTCCTTTTTATGACATGTTTTAGTTTCTCACACTCAACTATCATGGTCCCTTATAAAATTAGAGGCATAGTGATAATCACCTGGCTCGTAGAGAGATTATTGTTAAAGTGGACTAAGGGATTCTTGCGAACCGATCTACTATAAATTCTTGATTTTATTTTATTCAATTTTAAATTTTTATTACATCTTTATATTTGATAAAATCTCCTAAAATTTTTCAAGGGATGGTTTTATTTTGTTTTAAAATTTTAATGACTCAATTCACCCCTATTGAGTGATTATGTAACTCCCTCTGAATAAAAAATTAGTTTTAGTGGTTGAGACTCTTTAGTTATCTAACTCTATATTCTTTAAGTAAAAAATATCTTTTTCAAATTGATCCAATCAATAAAAATATAGAGGGAATTTATATTCTCATACAAACCTATTTCAGTGTAGAAAACTATAGTTGTAAGAAGGATCAAATTATTATATATTTGAAAAATATTTTTCCATGTGTTTATTTAAAAGCTTCCAAGACCTTTACAATTATGGATGGATATCCAAAAAATGGGATCCTAATATTGTATCCAAATATTATCTAAAATCCAAAACTATGAATTCCATTACATATGGAATAGGTTAAGATGAATTTAATAGAGCTTCTCAATGTTCTATGACATATGAAATGTGGAATACAATATTGGTGGATTTTATAGGTACTAATAATATATGACACTTAGGTATGACACTATTAAAATCAAGTTTGATACATATATAATGGTTTATGGTTATAGAATAATTAGATGACTAGAAAGCTAACTAAAATCATAAAAAACATGGATTACTTAAGAACTTATTTTCTGAAACCCTATTATGATTTTAATATTCCTACAGTTCATCCGTATAAATAGAGTTGAATTTGATATCTCATTAAGAAATATACTATTATTAATAATTTTAGAATAAAAGATCTTATAGACACACTCATGTTGTTTTATGTTGAGATAGAAAATAAATCTACAGATAATATTATTAAAAAAACATATAGTTTATTTATAGGAATCTACTACAAAATATGAGAATATAATCAAACACACAACATTATAATGTTTATCTAATGAATAGAATTCATGTAATTCAAATTCATGTGATAAATTTTATCAAATTTTAATAAAGTTAAAAAAGGTTTTAAGAAAGAGACACTAATTAAAGAAAGGATTTAATAGTTTCGAAAGTTATAATGAAAATACCACAGAAATAAGATTCTATTAGTGCGATAAGATTGGGTATATCATAACTAATTTCTCTTATCTTAAGGAAAATAAGAAGTATGTAAATAATTATAGAAATAATTTTTACTATAATAAGTAGAATAAATCTATAAAAAATTAATGGAGTGCCTCAAGTGATGTATATAGTTCAGATTCAAAATCATAGATATCTAATCAGAAGTCAAATATGTGTTGCATGACACAAAATGATAAGGTATATTTTAGTTACTATTAATATTTTGGATCTGAATAAGAAAAATTATCTTATGAAAAATTAAATGATAATTTTTCTATGTCATAATACCCCTATAATCATTTAAATAAAAATAACAATACTTTTTATAAATCTTATGATGTTGTTAATGAAAAGGCAATTTTAAATAAATAGAATTGTGAAGTAAAAGTTATAAAAGATGAGCCTGATTCTACCTGTGGTGTCCATGATAGAAAAATTAATTAATTAATGGTTGAATCTAAATATAGAAATGATGATACTAGTGTTTTTTATAATGGGGGATATCTAAATTAAATATATGGTAAGACCAAATTTCATAAATAAAAATATTAAATAGGAAGTAAATGGTAAAACCCAAGATCTATAAAAATTATTTCATACCTATTTCAAAAAATAAAAATATTTATAATATCACTTCCTTTCACTGGGGAACAATTTTTCATTTTTCAATGTATTGTTTCCTAATAAATTCTTAGATATATTGGATAATGAAAACATTTATTTTTATAAATTTATCTATTTAAAAATCTAAAAATTATGGAATGTATAAGAATATGAGGATTTATAGATATTTTATTTCTAACATTGTCAGACCTAAGAGAACTTTGGTACCAAAATTACATCGTGGTTAGTAAATTTTAATAGAGAATAACCCACATCAATAGAAATTACAAATAGTTTATAGACATTGGACATTAGAGATATATGAGTGTAGATTTATTCAACATCCACTAACTTTATAAAATCAATGGAGGGTACATCAAATTTGGTGACAATACTAAAGGGAAAAATATTGAATTGGATCTATTGTAGTTCCCCATTAAATCGTCATCAACAATGTACTTTATATTGATGTCTTAAATAATAACATGATAATAACTTCTAAAAATTTTGAACATGTATATTATATTTATTTAATAATAATTCTTATTATGTTTCTAATAATAATTTTCTTAAATTTAGCAAACCAAGAACTAAAAATGTTTACACTCTAGATGTTCATTGTTTGTATAAGAAAAATTAGAACTGTTTTAAAGATAAAATTGATGAATATTGGATTTTTATAGGTGTATTGTACATTATGAAATTTATTCACACTATAAATTATCTTAGAAAAATATGATTTCTAATATACCTCAACTCAAATTTGATAAAAAATGAATTATATGATGCATTCCAAATGAGAAATCAACAAAATAATCTTTTAATACAACTAAATACATTTATTCATGCATACCAATTGAACTTATTCACAATGATATCTTTATTCCTTATAAAACTCTATGTCAAGCTAGTAAATCAATTTTCTACGTTTTTATGATGATTTCTCAATATTTACATTTGTTTATATCTTAATACCTAACATTGAAAATTGCACTACTTTTTTTTTTAATTTTATTAATTTTTTCCAAGATGAAAAAGTATTTAAATTTATTTTTTTCATAATTAATCATTGGGTATAGTTTTAGAATCATGCATTTAATTGATTTTTCCTAAAAATGGAATTAAAAAATCCTTATCCACCCCTATACCTCCCCAATAAAATGGTGTTGTTGAAATAATAAATTAGACCTTGAAGAAATTTTTAGATCTATGTTTTGAGAATATGTAATACTAAATATTTTTTGGAACTATTTTTTTGAATCAATATTATATTTCATCAATAGAGCTATAATAAGAAATATCTTGACAAAGAACCTTATGAGATATATAATAATAGAAATCCAAAGGTTGGATAATTTAATATTTTTGGATACAAAGTGTATATCCTAAACACCAAAGACAATATTGGTAGGTTCAATACAATGTTAGATAAAGGAATATTCCTAGGTTATTATACTAATTCTAATTCCTATAGCGGTTTCTATAAAAAATCATGGAAAACTGAAGAATCGAATCATTTGAAATTTGATAAAATTGACCTATTTGATCATAAACAAAATAAAGTTGATGACTTGAGTAATTTAATAGATAAATTGAGACCTTATAATATCTATAAAAAAATTGTGATGAATTGATACATGATATTGAACCACCCAGTACTTAAGGGGGAGAAACTAATGAACCTTAATATATGCTACGTTGACCATTAATAACCATCAAAACTATCTTCTAGAAACTATCAAAAGAATCTAAGATAAAGGATTTGGTACTAGAAGAAATATAGGAAATCAAGCTTAATTTTTTTTATTTCTTATTCAAAATATATCCTCAATCCCTAGAAAAATCATTATGTGATTAGATTTTGGTGGTTGTTACGTAAGAAGAACTAAACTAGTTTAAAAGGAACATGGTATTTGAATTAGTTGATCAACTCTATAATTATCTAATTATTAAAACTAGGTGTGTATTTTTAAATTATAAGGAAATTAATGGTGTAACCACTTAGAATGAAGATATATCAGTTTCCAAAGGTTATAATATATAAGAAATAATATATTATAAATAAATCTTTACCCCAGTTACTAGATTAAAATAAATTAGAATAATTTTTTCCAATGCATAATATATATTTTTAAATTATATCATATGGAAGTTAAGTATTCTTTTATAAATGGATTATTCATAGAGGAAGTATATGTTGAAAAAAAATACTGCTTCTGAATACCATTATTTTCAAAACGTGGTTTTTAATCATTCTAATGAATTGTATAGTCTTAAACAAACACCAAGATCTTGGTATAAAAGACAAAGTTCATTTATTTTATCAAATAGTTTTTTGATGGGTTTATAAAACCCAATTATATTTAATAATTCTTTAAATTATTTCTTAAATCGAAATATATTTGTTGATGATGTTATTTTTTGATCAATAAATGAAAAAAATTGTAATTATTTTAAAAAAATCATGCAAAAAAGGCTTTTGAATGATCAAGATTGGTGATTTGAACTTTTCTTTAGATTTAATATTCACCAAAAGTAATTTTATAACATTTTAATCCAATGAAAATATATATATTATTTATTTAAAGGTTTCATATTTGAAATTAGTATGAATTATTCAACTCGTATGAGTTCTAATATTCTGATTGACCTGGATAAAGCTGGCAAATAGGATGACAACAAGTTGTATAAATTAATAATTGGGATCTGTATTTATAAAATAGAAAGTTAACCTTATATTAGTTTTGTTTTTTTTTGGTTTTATATTTCTTGTAAACCAAAAGGAAACTCATTTAACAGCTTCAATAAATAATTTTATGTTATTTAAAAGGAAAATTTTATTTAAATTAACTTTTTCTAAAAACTTATGATTTTGATTTAACTTCATTTTTTGATATTAATGTTTTTTATTATAGAAAATACAAATAAATATTTATGGAAAATAACCCTTTTTTTGAAATATATAACTTCTTATTCAAGTAAAAACAAAATTATATTTTGGTATAAATTTTTAAAGTTGAGTACATTTTAGCTTATAGTTGTTGTGCTCATGTTTTGTGGATGAAACACACATCAATGGAATTCAGATTAAATTTTAATTATATAACGATAAAATATGATATTACATGTTCTATTATCATTTCTAAGAGTCTAATGAATCATTTATGAACTAAGAATATTTATTTGAGACATCACATTTTAAGTGATCATTCTAAAAAATGTTATATATCTATTGAAATTATTTTTACTAAAAATCAGTTGTCCAAAAAATTTACCAAACCATTGTTTATTGATCAATATAATTTTATTAAAAGATAATTTATTTTATTTTATTTTAAAAGATCTATTTTCAATTTTATTTTTAATTATTTGTTTTATTATTTATTTTCATAATTTCATATGAGAAGTTTTCGTTGTCATATTTATGTTTAAATAAAAGTAATTATATGTAAAGTAATAAAGTGTCACTTATCCCAAATTATTTAATATTTTACTTATTTATTTTATTGGTTTACCTTTGTATGTAAACTTTTTATGTTCAAATAGAAAATATTAAATTTATTGAAATATTTACATTTTCAAAAAATGGAGAAATTATTCTCTCTCAATCTAAACCCTTTCTTCCCAAACCAATATTTCCAACCTTCACCCACTTCATTTAGGAAAATAATTGTAAAATAGAAGATATATAAAGAGGTTTTATAAGAACTACCCAATAGAATGAGAGTTTTTTTACAATGTCCTAAGAGAAAAGGCTATCAATTTGTCATCAAAAGACTATACAGATTTTTTGATGAAGTAAGTTTTGAAATTATAAGTATGGAAGTTTTTGATTCTTAAAAAGAGAATTGAGTCCTTTTATGACAATGATGTTAGGTATTTATTTGAAAATTTTGATTTCATCTTTGATGATGCTTAAGATTTGGTAGTATAAAAAGTTAGTGGGAAGATAATTTCAATATCATCTGTAGAGTTTTTTTGAAGTTATTTGCTACACTCATGAAAGAATATTTATGTTCAGTTCATCTATAGTTATCATAGAGGATGTTTGACCAAATTATATAAAGATCTATCATTATGGGTGTCCATATGTATAGAAAAACATATCAAATATTTGTAATATGAATAAAATATAATGATTAATTTTTTTCAATCTAGGACCACTCAAAGAGGTGTGAAGTTTTAAAAAGTTCTACATCTTGAAATTCATATTTTCTACAAGGTATTGGTTGATAATAAATTCAATATATAAAGGTAAATTACGAGATATATGTACTTATCCTTCCAAAATACATGAATTTATTATACTTAGAAGGGAATTTTTACCCAGGTGTTTGATACAGCTATATAATAGTTCAATAAAGTTATGAAAACAAAGTGACATACTCTAAATGCTCTTGGATATAGGTAGTTTTTTTAGATACTCTATGGATTTTTTTTCCTATTGGTTCTAAATAATTCAAGGAATTCCCTATTCAGGTTGAGGGGGATACTTCTACTCATGGTACTGCTTTTATTACTATTCAAGAATATATAAAGGACTCAATGGATGATGAACCTATAGCCATGATAAATAGATTAAGAATAAATTAATCTCAATAAATTCATTCTTTTTCTTTTTCCCAAATTATAATTAAATAAAAAAATAGTGTATGTAATAGATTATGATGAATTTATGGTTTTTCAAAAATCTAAAGTTGTTATTTCTCAATAAAAGCATTGAGAACCTACTGTTGAGGTTGTTACCACTTTGGATGATTTTTGTGAATTCGTTTTGATGTAGTTGAGTTGAAAATAAACAATGCTATGGAATCCATTTGTTCAAATCATAGAAATATAATATTTATGAAATATTTTGATTGAATGAAAATTTATTTTTATAATTATGTTTATTAAAATCTTAGACATCCTGGTTTCGAGGTATTTAATTATATTTAGGAATTTTTTATTAATAAATATCCCAAATTTATGAAATTTTAAAAGGGGGAAGGCTTATTATTTTTGATCATGTTGGTGTATAAGAAGAATAAACTATTGAAGAACCTTCCAAGGTTATGAAATGTTGAAAAATTGGACCAGTAAAGGAAACTGATCATCTTGTGTCGTATATAAGGATTGTAAATCCTATTATGTAAGAGAATAAAAGGTCTATGGGTGATGAAGACATGTATAACTTCAATGGTATGGTTATTTATGAGTCTAAATCTATGAAATATGATATTGATGGACTAAATATCCAAGTATTAAATCTAGAATACATTATTTCAAATTCAAAAATTTATGAGCTAAAAACAATATAACAATATTATATAAAGATGATGAAAAATATTCATTTTTTTCATTTATATTTCTCTATTTTTGTGATTCATGATTCCAATTCTTTCAAAACAAATTAATATTATTTTATGAAGGTTATCAAATTTACTTTATAAAAAATCCATGGGTTTCTACCTCATCCCTATGTGAACTAGATTCTAGTGTAGCTTTTAATAAAATTAATCGATTTATACTCAAATGTGATGATGATGGATGTGAGAGTTCTAGAGATAAAATTTGATATGGTATAATTAGAGAACATCCATGACCAGAGAATAGATATCAATTATGAATAATATCTTTTTAAAGATGATCCTCAAAGAGGTAGATAAGTAATCAATAAGAAAATGGATGATTTGGTTGGTTTTAATGAATATATTTTTCCCACTTTAATGGAGACTTTAGTAGAGACACATGATATAACTGGACAAATTTTTAACTTGAACTCTAAATTGGAATATGAACTAAAAACAAATTTACTAGACATTAAAGGATACCTGAAGAAAATATTAAAATAATTTAATTATTTTTATTCATTGTAATTTAAATTTAATTAGTCTTATTAGGTAGTCAAACCTAATTTGAGATCTGATAGGACTTCTACTGATGTTGGGATAGTTTCTAACAATATAAATGATATTATCTCTCAGCCAATTGTTTCAAATTTAATATTTCATGTTCCTAATAATCTAGTTTAGTTGTTGGAATCTACTTAAAAATTCATTCATGTGTAGAATGATAAAATGAATTACAAAAATACAGTTTACAAGGAAAATATTTCTAATATTCGAGAGTAGTTTAGAGATAATATTAAAATGGTAACTAATGCTTTAATTAATGAAAGAAAAAAATTTACAGTGGAAACCTCAATTTTGAAGGGCGTTTCTACCTCATATCAACCAACCCCTTTTACCAGATTAACCATTACCTTATCTTCTAATGAAAATTTTGATGGTATAATTGCTTGGAATCTATATGATACAATTATGTAAATACTAGTAAACCTATCATAAAAACTAATGATGTTGGTTCAAATAGAATTGATCATTCATTGTCAATCCCTCACCTCAAAAAAATTATCCTAGTCCTGCCTCTCTAAAGCCTATCCTTGAGCATAAATATTGATATATTTTTCTATTAGTATATGATTATGAATATCTTATATTTCTTGGATTAATTATTTTCTACAACTTAATGAAATTACATTATTTTTAGTTTTTTTCTTTAATTGATACCATTTTTTCCCAATTAATTTTCTTTTCTATATTTCTACAAGTACATGCCAAATTATATTTACCTTTGTAATAAATATTCATCCTGTTCATAATTTAGTGTACTATATTTCATTTGTTATATCACTATAATTATTCTATTTTTTAATATTAATGAAATGGTTAAAATGAAGTCAAAAAATTTATCATGTTTTACACATTATTTTATAAAATAAATATTTCATGATTTTATATCTTTTCTATAACCTAATTTATAAAATGTCAGGATTAATTTATCATTGATTTTTATCATACTAATTTGGGAGATTTTATTATATACTAATGGTTTTATAACTTATCTCAGTAATTCAAATATTTATATGCTCAGAAAATCCTCATATGTTTTACTAATAAAATCATCATAAAAGTTTTCTGGATATTATTATTTTTTAAGCAATATTTCACTTCATAATATTTTTTTAGATTTTTATTTTTCATGATTAAAAAACTTTCATAGATAAAATATCATATGTGCTGATAAATTATCATATGAGGTGATAATTTATCATAAAAGTTGTTATTTTTCAAAAGATACTCGGAAATTTTCCTTTGTGTCAAAGGAAATCATCGTATGAACATACACAAATTTTCATACAGGATTTCAGACTCCTGAAAATGTAAATTATTATACAAAATAATTTCATATTATATTTATCATAAGAGGTAGAAAAAGTATTAAACTTTGTGGGTTTTGAAAAGGAAACTGTCATATGAAGATCAACTTACCACATGAAGTTCCCAATTTCCCAACGATCTCAACAAGTCAAAATGCTAATATTCGACAAATTCAATTATCTCACATTGTGAATACTTGTCATGTGTAGATAATTTTTTTTACAAGTATAGAATTTATACAATGGAATATTTTTTTTATTATTTAGTTATCCTTTAAAGATAATATTATTTAATGAAAATATGAAATATTATACGCAATAGATTTATTTACAAAGTCAAAGATTTCTATCAATGTAAAAGTATGCTTCAAAATTTCATGTTAGTAATTTCACCAAGTGATCTCATGTTTTAAAGTTGTAGCTACACTTTAGGGATGATAATACCATTTTAAATTGTATTAATCTTGTGTAATTATTTTTATGATTATTTATTCACCATTTTTAGGTAATTATAACCATTGTAGGAACTCAAGAATAGTCCACATATACTTTTTTTCTATAAATTATTATGGTTAGACAAAGAATAAATACATAAATAATATTTCCATTTATAATAAATTTTATTATTCTAATGAAGACTATGATTACAACCAACAATGATCTATGGGACTACAATTTTTAGAATAAAAGACCATATATGGAAACACAATATATGTTTTTAGATTATTCTATTTGAAATTGACCTATAGAGTTTTCGGAATTAAAAATAGATAAGATAAAAAGATATATAATAATATAGAGAGAAAGAATGCTTGAAAAATAGAGTTATTTATGATGAAAAAATTATACTCTACTATCATATACATTCATGTTATTCATTGTTTTTATATGAAGAAGAAAAAATTTATGTTGTTATTCATTGAAGAACATATCTTCTGTTGTCAATAAATCTTCTAAATATGATTGTTTAAATACTCTTTTATCTTTCTAAGAAGAACCACTCATCTCTATTAGTTGTATCTTGAAACTATGAGCAGAATATGTGCCTTTATTATACTATTTTATCTTCTATAAAGTGAACACTCCACGTTCAAATTTTGTGAAGGTCATGGATAGGATTTGTAAAAAGTGAGAGCCTCATGAAATATCTTGGGACCTTTTTATGACAAGATTTTTTCTTTCAGTAAAATATTGAGGACCATAGGAAACAGACCAACATATTGAAAACCTCCAATATTTTATATAGAGATTTGTTGGAGTAAAATATGGTTATATTTTTTCCTCAAACACTATAAATCATCTAGGTTTTTTACTTATCTTTTCTATTTTTATATCCTCTATCCACTAAATAAATTAGTATTTAACAGTTTCAGTGATAATTTTATATGGGGTAAATATTTTATGAGCTCAAATCATCCCTATTGAGTTATTGTGTAACCCCCTCTAGATCAACAATATTATTACATAAACCTATAAGGAAGTTCATGGAAACAATGGGATTAACATGGATCGATGTAAAAGTGGTTCTTCTATGGATAAAAAGGGATTTCCAAAAATTCACCTCAATCACATTAGTAGAATACTTGATTCTCAAAAATATTAAATAGATACAATCATTAAGTTTGAGATATCAATTCATGATTTCAGTTACCCTAGAAATGGGTTTCTAAGAAAAGATGTTAATTTTTTTAGAATACCTCATGGGATGGTTAATTTTTTTAGGGTCAATTTTTATTGAACACGGATTTAAAAATTTACCAATCTTATAAGAGTGTTTGAAATTTAATGTTAAGGAGAAGAACACATATCAATAAAAACTTATATTAATTTTTCAAAATATAAGTAAATCCATCAAAATTGTCTCAAGAATATGCCAAAATGGTCTGAACATTTTATTTCTACATAAGAATATAAATAAAAAAATTGAAAAAAAACCATATAAATCTTATGATACCTCCTCGAAACCTATCCCATTTATTACCCCTTCTGGTTTTATAAAAAAATTATTTTCAGCTAAGCACTTATGAAATTTAATGGAAGGGGTGTAGAGTGGAAAGATATAACTTAATGTTATTCATGAATAAGTAGTAAAATAGATTTAACTACTTTTCTTTTTATTTTTACCAACTTCACACATTATGTACCTAGAAAATAAATCAAATAAAACATTAGAAACATTGAAAAAAATATAAAATAAACCTATAAGATTTATTTCTTCCACATAAAATTGTAGGTTTTTTATTTATATTTTATGTTTTATTATATTCCAACATCATATCTTTATATTAAAAAGAAAATAAAAGTTTATAAATAATATTCTAATGAAAGAGAATAAAAACTGGATAATATCGAAAATAAATTTTGGGTATAATCCCTCAATAGGTGTTGTTGTAAGCCTTTCCACAACTAGATAGTTTTACTTATTCATCAAAAATATGACTGTGGGTATTATAGAAGGATGGTAAAGATCAAGAGGAGATGTATGAACACAATTATTTCATGTTGAAGTAGTGGAAACGGTAGTTCTAAAGAATCTAAAATCTCCAACATTTTATGAATGAAAGCTCAATGGTGAGAAGAATGTAACATCATCATTTTGAGGCCTACACAACACTTTTATGTGTTTTTTAGATTTGTATTGATTAAAATTAGCATCAAGAGATTTTTGAGGAATTTTTAGAGGTTTTGAAACTATGTGAGAGGTCACATGGTTTTCACGTGGTTTGGGGAAACTATGAAGATTTATTAGGTAATTGTGTGATCAGTTGATGAAGTCCAAGAGGTTGTGAATGATTGGACACTTGATCGGGTAAACCATGAGGATTACTACAGGAACTATGTTACATGAGACAGCTGTGGTTCACATAGTCGGTTTATAGTTTGATACAGAATGTATCCGAACCATGTGGCCTAGGATTTAAGATATTGTGTTTCCCATACAAATGGTGCAAGAATCTATTAATTGTGGAACCTAAAATTACGAAGGGACTAAAGAAATATGAAAAATAAAATTTAAACCAATAAATTCACTCGAGTTCATCCTAATTCATATGTTTTTCTAGGAAATTGATCCAAAGGACTCCGCTATGTGTTTATAGTGAATCTCTTCGATCTGAATCATATTTTCAATGATTCTTAGTGTGTTAAATCTGTAGAATCGTTTTTTTCACATTTTTTTCCTTATATTTAAAAATATATTTATTTAATATTAATAAGAATACTATATCAGAACTATAGTACCTAGTTCAGATATTTTGTGTTCAATTCTATGGGTTATAGAATGTTTTGATGTGGGTTTTTTGGGAATTATTTAATAAAAGGAAGTAAGAACCAGACATTCTTATATCATTCTGAATTTTTCTAGAATGGTTTACCATGTTTGGTAGGTATATTCTCTCTCTATTATATTCTTTTAAAGCTTGAAATATCATGATTTATAATAAATTTTTTTGATCTATTGGAAAAAATCCTTGATGAAAAAAATTGTTAGAATCCCTTCGGTCCTATGGTATTAAAATCATGGTTTTAGAATGATACACACAATGATTTTTTTATTTATTAAATGATAAATCTCATAAATAAATATTTTTTTTAATGATAAATGTTCATATATGGGTTTTTATGTGTTCATTATTACATTATGTTGGACCATATTGGATTCCAAATAGATTTCATGTTCAAATTTGGGCATGTGGGTACACAACTATGTGAAAATTTGGTACGTAAGATGAGTTCACATTTATAAATAGTGGAACTATTATCTTTGATTCATTAAAGTTTGTTTCAGTATATATAATGGGTATGATAAGACTAAAGAATGAATAAGCTATTAAAAACCTTTCTTAATTAACCATCCTTAGAAGGATTTTTAAATTATGATTTTGAAATAAACTATTTGAAAATGGACCTTTCCTACTTTCATATGAATTTTACATGATATTATTTTTCATACTATAATTTATTTATATATATGATTATTACATGTACTGGACTTAGTTGCATGTGAGGGTTTATTTCGGTGGATAGTCAACCAGTTTGTATATTCACCCTGGTATATGCACTTTGGTGCACGTGTAAAATATATTTATCATGACAAAGGTAAAGGGATGATTTCATACTTCCCTAGTAAATAACCAAGATTTTATGGTAGTTAGTTGATGGATCTTGAATGTGGTCTAGTGTGAAAGTCTGGTGTAGAACCACCTTCTTACTTGTGTCTTTTCATGCTTAGTTTTTTTTACAATTATGAATTATATCTTACTTCTATTACTACTCCAATTTACCATTTTTCTTGTATTTCGAGTTATTTTGTTTAATGTCATGAATAATTAGTATCATGGTGTATTTATAATAGTAAAAATTAAATTTTCTGTGATGATCTTTTATCATCGGTTGTTATAACTGATGTGAAATTCATACTGAGGTGAATTTCAATGTTGGTTATCTAGAAACTAACATTGTGAATTAGGTTTATCATTTAGATTCCCCAAAAAATGACGTTTAAATTCCATTTATAAAATTATGTATGTTTAAATAACATAAAAAATTAGTTCTTCACATCGATTATTAAATAATTGACATGATATAACTTTTAAAATTTTATTAAAAGTTGGGTGGACTCATTTCAGGATCCTTCATTCTCACAACCATTATCTCATTTCTCTCACACCAAATCCCTAATCCTTTATTTCTTCAATTTACAGGTCTCTATTATTTGAATACCAACATTATATACCCTCATCTATCTTTTTCAACCACTTTTTTCTCCCTTCATAGTATTCCATTGTTTTGTATCCTCATTCATCCATTGTCGACTATATATTTGTGGATGGTGATTATTTTTTCAATTTTCCATAGAACAAGGTATGTTTTAATTTATGAATGTTGATTTCAGATTGATTCTTGAATCATACACTCTATTACTAATATTTGTTTATCAGATGATGTTATTCTTCTCTTACCTTTCACATCACATGACGCCACTATAATATTGAAACCCTCATTATTTCAAAAATATGCTTCCTTCTACACGAAAGGTTCTCTCAAGATCCTTAAAACGATATATTTGTTTTTTTCCCAATTTGACTATTTTTTTCTATGGTTCTATCTAGATTCCAAATATTTTTCACATTTTTTTCAAATTTTAAATATCTATATACATTTTTTTCTATCATCATCATTATTTTTTTTATTTTTATAATCTATTTTGTTGGTGTATATTAATCTACAATATCTTTTTGTATATATATGCTCAAAATCAAGAATATCAATCATATGAATTGGGAATTATAGTCTATGAATTATAATAATTAAATTATCATTTATTATTTCTATGGGGTTTTCATTCTTTTATATTTAAATTATTCATTTCAATTTCTTTATTTATTTATCTATATGTACATTTCATTATAGAGTATATTCCAAAAGTAATTTTTCAAATTTCAATAATATAGAACCTTTTTATTCAATATATTATAAAATTATATTCATAATTTCTTAATCTTCATTATCATAGTTTCAATTTCTATGTGTATTATATTCTATAATCTATGAATTTTTTTCTATCTGTGTTATTTTTTTAGGTCTCAGATTTTATATCCTTTTGCATTATTATTTTTCAAAAAACATTTATCACTATTTATATTACTCTACAATAATATGTTAACATTATATTATATTTTATTCCTAATTTATGAATTCATTTCTCAAACATCTTTATAATATTATTTGGCTCTTTGTGTATATTAATTTTTACAAATATGTTAATCTTCCCTTAGATACTTTCTGTTAATAGGTACCTGCCATTTCTTAATTCTAATGTACAATTATATCACATTTAAATTGATAAATCCATTAAATTAATATTATTATTACCTAATATAAAACTATGAGATTACAATTTTTCTTAAGCATGTTGTATCCAATGTGTTTTTTGAAGAATGTCATTCCAAGGTAGGATTTTTTATCATTCAGGGGGTGTTTCCTTTTCTTTGTACTACATCTAGGAACTAGCTATAGTGAAACGTCATATTCAATATTCACTTTGGGTAAATATTAATTTCAAAATAAAATATATATTAGGGTATTTAACACTATATTTTGTAATAAGGTCATTTAAACAATTTTACCTTCTAATACATTACAAAATTGATCTGATTGTTTAATGAAATATTTCTTTTTTTAGATGAAGAACATAATAATCCAATATAGTAGGGAAACACTATGAAATTAGATCATTTAATGTTAATATTTTCATAAAAAATTATTAATTATTCACCAATATTGGTGTTTTATATTCTATTAGAGTTACTGATAATGTATGAAATTTTTTCTTAGTGAGTGTCCTAACTTCAACCTCCATCTTGTTTTTCAAGAAACTACAACTTCTTACAATACTTATAATTAATCTATTATCTCCCAAAAATTCATTCTAGTCACTGATAATCCTATATTATTGTTCAATTTTTTTTACATTCGATTTAATGATATCTTCAAATGATATTTCTAGATATTTACTCCATCTTCTAAGGCATTAATTTATTCCTTCATTTCCAACAAGACTCTTTTACACTCTAGGGATATAAATAAATTTCTTTTATTTTATAATGGATTATATAATCATTCTAAATAATATTCAGTTTCATCCCTAATGTTAATAACTTCTTTAACATAATGTTCACTATCATTGAAAATCATAACAACATTTTACTGATGAATAAAACCCAAAATGTGTCTTATTAATTATAATAAAATAATATAATATTTCATCATATAACTAACTTTTCTCACCACTATATTCTTTTGATATGATATATTTTATATATATATTATAGATAATAACTAGTCAATGTTGGATTTGTGTATTTGGATATGTAATGAATATGAGGAAGTTTTTGGTGATTTTTTATATTTTTCTAAATGACATGTTCCAAAAAATTAAATGTTTTAATTTCCATGCATGAAATGTTTAAATATGAAAAAGCTAAAATGTAAAGAGATTACATATTGTTTAATTTTTATGGTTTTATTCTGAGTTACAACAAGTAGATTCCACATTGTGAAATTGATTTGAATTTTAGATCTATTGGTGATAATGCTTTACAAGAAGATAAGTTAGATAAAATTGAAGGAATGATTCCTGATTTTGATGTATAAGAAATTGAGAAATAACAAACAATTGGGCATTTATATGGTGATTTTGAAAAACCATTGTATCCAGGTTGTACAGAATTTACAGTCTTATCTAAAGTGTTAATATTGATTAACTTTATGGTGAAAATGATGGATTGATAATATTTTTAAAGAGTTTAAAAAATTTAGAAAGACATCCCTTCTAAAGATAATTATCTTCAAAATTCAAATTTTAAGAAGAAGAAAATATTATGCCTAATGGGATTATTGTATAAGAAAATACATGCCTTCCTGAATGATTGTGTGATATATAATAATAAATACTAATTTTTAAGTTGTTCTAAATCTGTGGCATCACAATATAAGTCGAAAGAAAAATCATAGACTAATTTGGTGTTTTTAAATACCCCTTATAAGGTATTTCGGTATCTTTCTAAATTAGTAATTCGAAACATGTATTTTCAAATTAAAATGATGCAAAAATTTTAACATGGCATGCAGATTAGTGGATATGTGATAGAAATTTATGGAATTATGATGATTTAAAATAATAGAAGAAAATTGATCAATAATTTCATACATTCATAAATGAAGTTTGAAATCCTAGATTTGGACTATGCATAGATGGAATGAATTCTTATCAAGTCCTTATTAGCACACATAGTTCATGGCCTATTTTATTTGTAATTTACAACCGATCTATTGTATTTTATAAAAATTGAAGATTTGTCATGCTGAGTTTAATGGCTTATGTACCAAACCATCTAGGAAATGATAGTAATGTTTTATTTTCAACATTAATTGACGATTTATAAATTCTATGAGGGAATGGTTTTAGGTTGTATGATTCTTATAAAATGGAATATATTTAAATGCATGCAATAATTATGGTATCTATAAATGACTTACCATCATATGATTTTTTTTCTGATATAGTGTTAAGGGGCATAAATCTTCTCCAATTTTTAAAAAACCGACTTCAGATTATCAACTACAACATGGGATAAAAACGGTATACATAGGGTATCAAAGTTCATTCTATGGATCACTAGTATAAAATATTAAAAAAGGGATTCGACATCTCATATGAATTTCATATTTATCTAAAACATTTGTCCACCAATTAGTATTCTGATAGAGTGAAAATATTTATGTGACATTTAGAAAGGAACAAGATTATATAAATAATATAAATAATTTGAAGAAATGGAAAATATTTTTTGAGCAACAATATTGGATATATCATGAGGTAAAACATAACATTGAAGTGATGAATTTGGAGAAGAATACATGTGATAAATTTATTGGAACATTTTTAGATATTAAATTAATGACTAATGATGTGTTGAATACAAGATTGGACTTACTCTCAATAAGAATACATTTGGACATAGCTCCCACAACTAATGAAAGGATAAAATTATTTCCCCTAGATTTCCAAACATTATCCAAGTGGTAGAAAATTAGATTTTTTCCATGTCTTCATGATATCAAAGTATTGTAGGGTTATTCAAATGTAAAAAAAATTTGTATCTTTAAAGGATTTTATGTTGAACGGTATGAAATCTCATCATTTTAACATCCTGATTCAAAAATCCAACTAGTTTCATTGCATGTAATATTTCTCATCCTTATCTTAATGACTATTAGTAAGGTGTGTTATTTTTTGATTTCAATTTTTAATAATTTTCGTAATTGGAAAACTTTGAAAATTTTGGATAAAAAATTGGTTTCTATACTTTTTGAATTGGACATTTATTTTCCTCCATATTTTTTTATATCATGGTGCATTTAATAGTTCATTCAGTGCAAGAAATTATGATTCTCATACTTATATATCTTTGTGGGATGTATCTGTAAAGACCCAAACTTGACGTACATAGACATTAAATTAATTTTTGGTAATACTTAGTACATTACAGAAACAGACGCCCAATGACCGTATTAGTTTAGTGTCTTTGGAAACTCGGAACAGAATCTTCTAATAAGGGTGAAATATCTTCAAAATCTCCCATAAAGATCTTCCCCATTGGTTTTCTTACCTAAAACTTTTCTTTATATCCTGGGGAAAAGAAAACATAAAAAGGGTGGCCTCAAATGCTCAGTAAGGGTAAACATGGAAAATATAAAACAATCCCTAAACAATTGAACGTAAGAACGTGAACATAAAACATTAAAATCATGAGTAAAGATATAAATCTTGGAAATGCATAAGGTATAGACCAAAAAGTAACATTAATCATGATAAAATAGAATGGGAATAAGACATGTAATTGTGGAAACCGTTAAGCACATGTTATGATTTCCATAGTAGCCAAGGCATTGCTGCCAAGACCATCATAGTGGACAAAGTTCCTTACTAAATTGAGTTCAGTCCTCGTTCCAGTCCTGTATCACTGAACCAGATTAACTTTCCATTCCAGTGATGTCTATCTCATGAGATATAAAACATTACCCAATGCATTGTATGGAGATATAGGTCCCACCCATCTCATTATTAAATCTTTCTTACTTGTGCCACAAAATAAACATAAATCATTCATCATAACCCAATGAATAAAATCGGTTTCATAAACATCATCCCATCATAACGTAATCCATATAAAACAAACAGATCTCATTTCATCATAAGAAGAATAAAACCATGTAAATAATAGAGACATTATATTTGAAACATAATCATACTAAATAATGTCATCTTAGATGGAAAATAGTTTTGATAAAAAACTTGAAATGAATTCTTGAGGAAAATATACTTTCTTTTCAAAATCATATTCTTTTCACAAAATTATTTGTAATTTTAAAAGAAAAGGGATTTTTTTTAAAATAATCATGAAATATTATATAGTAAGCTTCAAGAAAATAAGGCATTATAAAATCGTAAAAATCCATTCATGCTGTATAAGTTAAAAAACATTCTTCTTGTACTTTTTACGGAAAAGTCAAAATGTACCTCATATGGTAAACAAAAGAAAGATTCCTTCCATTCTACATATTAAAAGTCAAAAGGGGGTAAACATGACTTTAAACATACATGGAAGAATATTAAATACTTTATGAGAAACATTTTATGGACATGGATGAAAAATATACCCCAGTCAATACATACGTATAAGCAATCTCAGATAAAAATGAGATTGAAAAATTATCCCTTACCTTATGTCCAATTTCTTCTATATGTGTCAAAAACTCCTGTATAGTGGGTTTAAACATATTATTAATTTGTTACAGAACCATAATAATATTTATGATATCATATATTATTCACTTATGACTTTATATTACCCGTTCATTTGTCAATTCCATGTTAATGCAGCGTTTTGGGTAAGATCCTTTCATTTATCGTACGTGTTTGGACTTTTTGTTCTTGATATTATTATTACTTAAATCATGATTTACATACTTCCGGAATTTAAAAAATGATTTATATATCATATATAATCATTATATATATATATAATAGATTTATAAATGAAATGAAACACACCGTTCATGGAGAAAGTAGGTCATACGCACGCATGAACACTGTTTTCCTTTCCTTATTAGCATGAATGGAAGTAAGTAGATGACATATATATATATACACATAAATAAATTAGAATTATTTTTTCATATATATCATTATTATTCATTATATATACTTTATAATCATTCTTTAATGGTTAATATGGAGAATGAATCTCATCACTTTGTGGAGACGGTAATCCGTACGTACGCACGAGCAATGATATCATTCCAATAATTATTGAATAGAATTGTAGTGGATGTTATAATATCTCATAATCAGTATGATGTTATAATAACCATATATAGTAACTATTTACACCATTATACCCATCCATGTAAGGTGGTGGTGGAAAAACAGATTACACCACGGCGTGGAGACGGTATTCCGTACGTACGCACGCGCGGTGATTTCATTTTCTGTAGAATGGATAGACGGCGGAATGGGGTTGTTTAATATTTATAAAAACATATCAGTATATTATATATATTTATGTTATTACTTTATAATGAAACAACTAAATAAGAGTAAGTATAAGAATAATGAAACATGAAATAATCGGTAGAAGAGATTATCTCTTCTTCGACGCGCCTCCTATTAAACTCCTCTTAGGGTACTAATGTTTGTCTTTAAAGAAGAGTAAAACCTCAAGTACATTTCTATAGAAGTTTATAAGTGAAATGGGAAGGGGTTTTCCAAGCTTCAAGGCTCATATTTTTTTGAAGAGGAGAGGTAGGAAGTGCCCTTTCATAAGGGGGGTGAGGGGACCTTAGGAAAAACGTAAAATATTATTTTATAATAAATTAATTTTCTGTTTATAATGGCTAAAAATTGACTTATTTAGAAGATATGGTGAATCTGGGTCTAAATCCTCTCAACTAATATGTTTTAGACAAGTTTAGGATACCATTTCAACCTTATCATTCAGATTTAACTCTAAGTTAAATAATTTAACTTTTACCATGTTTTCTTGTATTCTTACACTATATGGTTAATAAACATACTATAAAATGCCAATAGAACCCCAGTTGGTTCCTTAATGTCATATATATTATTATATATGTCTTTTGGCCTATCCATATATTTCTAAGACTGTTATATCAATTAATAAGATAATATTTTTTTAAAAACTCTTTTCTGTCAGTTTTGACACTATTTGGTATTTTGTTTCTTCTAAATTTATAAAAACATTATTACTGAGAAAATAATTCATCTAACCAACCCTAATATGTTATATTAACCTATAAAAATAGTTTAATTCATAAAAAGTTTCAAATTACATTTATTTGGGTATTTGTAACATCAATTATGTTAATATTTCATTAATAAGGTAATTATTGTGTCATCATTGTGTCATAAATAAATTAAATTATATAATGTATAAATTTTTTAATTAAAATATAATTATGTAGGAAATTTTTTTATCTTTCTAATGAATATTTATAGTCAAATTTATCTTTTGTATAACTCTATATTAAAAATGTTTTTGTTATTAAACATTAATTTTAACTATTTTAACTCTACGTTAAATAAAATAATAATAAATATCATAATCTAATCCAAGTGGACCTAAAGGGTAATATTTTATTCCTAATGTTTTTAGTGGTATAATTACACTTACCAAATAGAATTAGGTCATGTGTTAGGGTAATAATAATATCATTTTTACAGTTATTTACCCAATTTACTTTTAACCGTGGTAAATCAAAGTTAAATGTTACTATTCCCCAAAAATTACTTTTATCTTATTGAACCACATTTTACTCCTTGATATTAACCACATCTCTACGATTTATGAAATTAAACTCACCGAAGCGTAAAAATTACGATTTATGTAAATTTGCAAATGCTCCTAGGAGGTGGGTAAAAGACGGCAAAAGTTCAATAAAATTTTTATATATCTATAATTATTATAAAATAACTCCAATGAATTACATTGAACTTGTATAGGTATTGTGTATCAATTTTGACATAAAATAAATCTAAATAAAATAAATAATTATTTAAATAAAAATTCGGTTTTAAACTATAACTCAGTATTTATTACTATTCACGAAAAAAGGAATGTTTTCAAAAAAATACCAGAAATTCACCATAGGCTAATTTTGATATTCCAAATCCAAAAATGAAGTCCATTTTGAATAATAAAAGTTATAAAATTTCAAAAACTGGGTATTAATATTCATAACAGCTAGTTTATATAATATTTTAGTAACAAATTGTTGTTTAGTGAAACCCTGTATTGCGTACTACACACGCTATCAAGGAAGGTCGTGACTGCATGTAATGAAAGCCAAGTCATGGCTGTGTGTAGTTCAAGATTTCTTTGGTTTTTCGTATATCATAATCAAAACTTATTTCATTTATACATTAAACAAAATCTATACTTAATGTTGCATAGAATAATTCCCCCAAAACAAACATAAAATTGTGTGTAACATGTGCCATGAATAGTGTGACGTAGACTACAAGCTAATATGGTGTTTCATATAGTAAAATTGAATCATGGTGTAGTATAAAATAGAAGACATAAAATAAATTAAAAATCATATATCTCATAAAACATCGGGTTGTTACATTCTACCCCCCGTAAAATGAATTTCGCCCTCGAAATTCGTCAGGGTTATGAATGGTTTACTACTTGAAAGTTTCTTTTATAGAAACCCACATCATAAAAAGGAATACTAAATCATAATTTTAAAAAGGAACATTATAAACATAACCGATACCCAAAGTAACTCATCACTGGGTTTCCACATAGAAGAATATAGGTGAAAATATGGATATGGATGAGAAATCTAACCGTCAAGTTCTGATGGAGAGTGGTAGAGAACATGGCTATGAAAAAGCCAACAATCAAAAATCCATATATTTATGGTGATCTAAGGTACCATCGAGGAAAATGTTTTTGGTCTTGAAGATCATTTCCATAATGTTGAAAAAATTGGAATTAGAAGAAATACTTAATTAATTTTGGTACCATCTCACCATTGGTCAAGCCTTGAACCATTTCCACTTCATCTCTTAATGAAATGAAGTTGAATTTGTAATTCGTGAAGTGTTAGCCGATCATGCGATAGAACGATAGTTCATTTCATTTTTCTCAAACTATAGGTTAGAAAAAGTTATTAAATACACATAAGTCTATCCATGTTAAGATTAATCATATATGGTTCCTAAAATGGACTTATACTTCATATATCACACCACTTAATAAATTAAAACTAATTAATATTAAACAGGGACTTTCTATAGTCTAGTGGTAGGAAATAAAGGCCGGTCTCACTTTGGTTGCGTGTTTGATTCCCGCATCCTTGTCTGACACAACGGGTTGTCGCCCATTCAGTAGGTTGTCCCTTTTCTTAATCTATACTTTTATAACATTCCAGAAATGAAATCGAAAAAAGGTTCAAGGCTTAAACAATACTATTTGATGTTCAACTTAATTCATTCCAACCTTAAGACTTGTCCAAAATACTTCTATCCAAACTCATAGGATAAAGAGAATGATTACTTAAAAGGTTATATAACAAGCACGTGAATACCATCTTTTATCCCTCATATATCAGAAGATATATTTTGTTGGTCACAATCCAAACATGTGATTAAATTAATCATATATTCTTTTGAATCATGTATTACCATATAAAATTAGTGAAAACATTAATTCTTTCAAAATTTAACTCTTTACACATACAAAATTCGCAAAAATTCTATATACTCAAAGCATGATATCAATTTGTCCTTATACCAATAATGAGCACATGTATACTATCAAACATATTATTTTCTCCTTATCCCTTCATTATTTGAATATCATCTGCTTTCCAAAAATATTTAAAAAATATTTCATGGATACATGTACCATATAATTATCGAAAAATAGAAAAAACCATTAAATATATATTCTAATATTCCACGAGACTATAAATGAGATTCCACAATATTATTTTGGAATCCTGTTACATTAACACATAATCATTCCACCACATCGTTATCATACTCAACATCTCCAATAGTGATCGCATGTGACTTCTCTTTGTACATTCCTTTAGGAGGTTATTGATGTCATTCATCATTAACCCTTGGATTATGGCATCGGTTAGAATAATTCCCCATTTCCTTGCACTTGAAGCATTGAAGTGTTGGTGGTGCGTTATCTGTAGTCTTTTCTCGATTCATATCATTTACTAACTTTTTCCCATTACTTTAGCACTCAGTTTCTCGATGACCTTCTTTTCCACACATTAAACATTTTCTAGTACGTTTTAGAAAATCTCTACCATGCTTACTTCCACACTTTGAGCATAAATAAAAATTCACCTTCTTTTCACCATTATTCTGAGATTTTTCCTTAAACTCCATATTTCGTTTCTTGTCAAATCCATGAGATGGATATGTAACAACAACTTTCATTTCAACCTTGATAGCACAACACACTATTTCTTCATAGCTACTAAAGTATCTTATAGCTAATGCCCTTCAAAGACTTGGTTTTAATCCAGTAAATATTCAATCAACTTTACTTTCAGGTTGGATGATAAAGCCAGATGCATACCTTGCAAGACTTGTAAAATTTTCCTCGTTTATACCAACAGATTCATCATACTTTTTCCTAAGCTCAAGGAAATCCTTTCCATCTTTGTTCAAAGAATACGAGGGAAGTAATTATTGAAAATCAAGTTCTTGAACTTATACCATTCCATGGATTCAATTTCATCTTGGGGCATTGTATTCTTAATTAAGGTCCACCACTGGTCTGATTCACCTTCTAAACGGTAAATAGCCTGAAGGACTTTTGCATGTTCCAAACATCGATGTATGGAAAATATCTTTTAAATTGTACTGATCCATTATTCAGCAACAAGTGGATCAGAAGACCCGCTAATAGAAGGTGGTCGTTGCCTCATGAAGGTCTCAATAGAATATTTTTTCTTTCTCTGCTCATTTAGAAGTCCAGGATGATTTATAGCTTGTGTAAGTATAGTAAAAAAATTTCACTCTATATCCAATAACATTTGATTGTTCGAGAGGAAAATAATTTCATTGATCAACATGGTTCCTTTGGGTTCCAGCCATCATCTAAAACCCAAAAAAACAGTGTTAATGGAAAAAATAATGCAAGGAAAACAACATAATTAAAGGGGAGTACCTTCAATATATAACATCCTAGGTTTAATTCTAATATTTTTACCATAATTCTAGGACCACAACCTATACCTATACTTAACCTTAGACACATCCCTATAAATACCTTAGAAATATATCTAGGGATTTCACTAATGTTTTCGCATCCAAGCTTCCACAGGTTAACTAAACCTTCATTCTAATTCCAAATGTAGAGACCCAAACTTAATGTACATAGACATTACATTACATTTGTAGAATTATTAGTACATTAAAAAAACAGATGCCCAATGACCATATTAGTTTAGTGTCCTTGTATACTCGGATCATAATCTTCTAATCAGGGTGAAAGATCTTCAACATCTCCCATAAAGATCTTCCCCTTTGGTTTTCATACCTAAAACCTTTCTTTATATTCTGGGGAAAAGAAAACATAAAAAGGGTGAGCTCAAATTATCATTAAGGGTAAACATGGAGAATATAAAACAATCCCTAAACATTTGAATGTAAGAACATGAACAAAAAAACATCAAAATCATGAGTAATGCCATAAATCTTGGAAATGTAGAAGGCATAGATCAAAAAGGAACATTAAACATGATGAAATAGCATGGGAATAAAACATGTAACCGTGGAAACCATTAATCACATGTTTATATTTCTATAGTATCCATGGAATTGCTTCCAAGACCATCATAATGGATAAAGTCCCTTACTTAATCGAGTTCACTCCTCGTTCCAGTCCTGCATCATTCAACCATATTAACTTCCCATTCCAGCCATGTCTATCTCATGATATATAAATCTTTACCCAATGCATTTGAGGTATATATAGGTCCCACCCATCTCATAATTAAATCATTATTACTTATTCCACAAAATAAACAAAAATCATTCATCATAACCCAAAGAATAAAATAGGTTTCATAAACATCATCCCATCATAACTTAATCTTTATAAAACAAATGGATAACATTTCATCATAAGAAGAATCAAACCATGTAAATAATATATACATTATACTTGAGACAAAATCATACTAAATAATGTCATCTTAGATGGAAAATAGTTTTGATAAGACAATTGAAATGAATTCTTGAGGAAAATATCCTTTCTTTTCATAATAATTTTCTTTTTACAAAATGCCATGTAATTTAAAAAAGGACTTTTGTTTAATATAATCAAGAAATATTGTAGAGTAAGCTTCATGAAAATAAGGTGTTATAAAACTGTAAAAATCCATTCATGCTGTATAAGTTAAAAAACATTCTTCTTTTACTTTTGCCGGAAAAGTTAAAAAGTACCTCGTATGGTAAACAAAAGAAAGATTCCTTCCAAACTACATAGTAAAAGTAAAAAAGGGGTAATCATGAATTTAAAAAAAATGGTATAATATTAAACACGTTATGAAAAACATTTTTTGGACATGGATGAAAAATATACCCCAGTAAATACTTACGTATATGAAATCTTTGATAAAAATGAGATTGAAAAATTTTCTCTTACCTTATGTCCAATTTCTTCTGTATGTGTCTGAAACACCTATATAGTGGCTTTAAACATATTATTAACTTGTAAAATAAATATAATAATATTTTTTATATCATATATTATTCACTTATGAATTTATATTACCCATTCTTTTGTTAATTCCATGTTATAGCAGCGTTTTGGGTGAAATTCATTCATTTGTCGTACGTGGGTATGTGGGTCGACCACAACCTGCAGGTGTGGATGGCACATAAATGATGGGATTTTATGGTTATTTTTGAGTTATATGACTTATAATTTGGGATTTTATGTCTTTAATTTTTTTGGGTCTTTGGATCATGTTTTGTTTGGATGCCAATGAATTTTTTTTCTCTTTTTGGTGGTAATTTTGTACCACACGTCTGATTGTATCTTATGCATTTTTATTTTTAATAAAAATTTTAGGATCGAGCATGATCAGTCCTGAACATTCCTGGTATATCATTATTATTCATTATATATGCTTTATAATCATTCTTGAATGGTTAATATGGAGAATTAATCTCATCGCGTCGTGGAGAGGGTAGTCCGTACGTACACACGAGCGATTATATCATTCCCATAATTTTTGAATGGAATTAGAGTGGATGATATGATATATCATAATCAGTATGATGTTATAATAACCATATATAGTTGTTCTTTACACCATTTTACCCATCCATGTATGGTGGTGGTGGAAAAACTGATTACACCACGGCGTAGAGACGGTATTCCGTACGTACGCATACATGGTGATTTCGTTTTCCATAGGATGGATAGAAGGTTAAATGGGGTTATTTGATATTTATAATAACATATCAGTATATTATTTATACTGATTTTATTACTTTATAATAATACAACTAAAGAATAGGATGTAGAAGAATAATGAATCTTGAATGAATCGGTAGAAGAGATTATCTCGTCTTCGACGCGCCTCCTCTTAACAACCTATTAGGGTACTAATGTTTGTCTTTTAAGAATACCAGAACCTCTAGTAAGTTTATATGGAAGTGTAAATGTTAAATGGGCTGGGGTTGGCCGATCTTGAAGGCTCAAATTTGTGTGAAGAGGAGAGGGAGGAGGTTCCCTTTAATAAGGGGGGTGAGGGGCACCTTAGAAAAAACTTAAAATATTATTTTATAATAAATACATATTTGGTTTATAATGGCTCCAAAGTGACTTATTTCTAGGCTAGGGTTGGTATGGGTCGAAATACATTCAACCAATAAGTTTTAGACAAGTTTAAATTACCAAATTAACCTTATCATTTAGATTCAACTCTAAGTTAAATAATTTATCATTTACCATGTTTTCTTGTATTCTTACACTATATGGATAATAAACATACTCTAAACAGCCAATAGAACCCCAATTGGTTCATTAATGTCATATAGATTATAATATAAGTCTTTTATCCGAACCCTATATTTTTAGGACTATTATATCAATTAATAGTATAATATTTGTTTTAAAAACTCTTTTATGTCAATTTTGACACTATTTGGTATTTTGTTTTTTCTAAATTTATAATAACCTTATTACTTCTAAAGAAATTCAAATAACCAACCCTAATATGTTATATTAACCTAAAAAATTAATTTAGTTCATAAAAAGTCTCAAATTATATTTATTTGCGTATTTATAACATCAATTATGTTAATATTTCATTAATAAGGTAATTACTGCATCATCATTGTGTCATAACTAAAAACAATTATTTAATGTCTAAAAATTATAAATAAAATATCATTATGTACGAAATATTCACTAGCTTTATAATGAATATTTAGAGTCTAATTTATCTTCAGTATAACCCTATATTAATAATGTTTTAGTTATTAAACATTGATTTTAACTATTTTAACTATTCTTTAAATAAAATAATAATAAATATCCTAATCTAATCCAAGAGGACATAATGGGTAATATTTTATTCCTATGTTTTTTTATCAAATTACACTTATCTAATATAATTAGGGCATGTGTTAGGGTAATAATAATATCATTTTTACCATTAATTACCCTATTTACTTTTAATCATGGTAAATAAAAGTTAAATGTTACTATTCGCATAAAATTATTTTTATCTCATTGAACCAAATTTTACTCCTTGATATTAACCGTGTGTCTCAGGTTTTCAAAATTCAACTCATAAAAGCTGTTAAATTATGTTTTATGAAAATTTTCAAATGCTCCTAGGAGTTGGGTAAAAGACAGTAAAAGTTCAAAAAATATTATATATCTAAAATTATTATAAAATGACTCTAGTGAAATGCATTGAACTTGTATAGGTATTTTTTATCTATTTTAAACTAAAATAAATTTAAATAAAATATATAATTATTTAAAAAAAAATCTGTTTTAAACTATAACTCAGTGTTTTGTAGTATTTCTCAAAAATTGAAAGTTTTCAGAAAAATACAAAAAATTCTCCGTAGGCTAATTTTTATATTTTGAATCCAAAAATGAAGTCCATTTTGAAAGATAAAATTTATAAAATCTCAAAAAGTGTTTATTATTATTCATAACATCTATTTTATATAATATTTTAGTAACAGATCGTTGTTTAGTGAAACCCTGTATTGCGCACTACACACGCTATCGAGGAAGGTCACGACTGCGTGTAATGCAAGCCAAGTCAGGGTTGTGTGTAGTGAAATCTCCCTTTGGTGTTGTGTATATCAGAATCCAAACTTATTTCATCTATACATTAAACAAAATCTATACATAATGTTGTGTAGAATAATTCCCACAAAACAAACTTGAAATTGTGTGTAACATGAGCCAAGAATTGTGTTGCGTATACTGCAAGATAATGAGGTGCTACATATTGTACAAGCTAATATTGTTGTAGTGTATAATATAAGACATCAAAGAAATTAAATAGAATATATCTCATAAAATCCCAGGGTGTTATAGTATCCATTTTAAATTTATATGAAGATATTGAGGGGGTATGATAAGAATACATGTCGACATGAAGACTATATTCTTTAAAAGTATATTTATGATGAGGTTACAAAATTTTATACAAGATCCTTATTTGTAGTGGAGCGCATCAGTTTGCCTTTATATCACCATGAATGAGTCGATTATTGGGGGAAGGTTATATGTGGATTGAAAATAAAATCATTGTTAGGTGAATATATAAATAAAGTATATTTATACATCTTTAATAACATAGATATTTCTTAGCCATACATAAAATCGAATATTAATGCATTATAACAGTATTATCCAAAGAAAAAAGATATAAGGATTTTAATTTACATTTGTATATAATAGTTGGATTTTTATATTTGTGTACTAATTTTTTATTACTTTTATTTATAAGATAATGAAATATCAAACATCTAATCAACCACATACTTAAATAGAGGATCATATACATACCTCTAGGGAGGAACGTACACATGTTTATGTTGATGAGCCTCCTCTTCCTTCTTTACAAGAGACATCTACTTCAATGAGGGAAAAAGTGTTCAAGGTTTGGTAAACCTGATAGCACACAATTACCAAAATTATCAGTTGCCCATGGCTAAGACCATAGGAAAATAGTAGACTTTGATGAAAGTAATATTTAATGATTTCAAAATTCACAATATTTCAAGCCTTTTAATATAATACAGGCTAAAGTAAAAGTTAGCAATTTGATTGGTGATTGGGGAAGTGTTGAAAAAATGATAGTATCTCACTCATGGGAGACCATTTTAGTAAGCTTGTTTTTTATTATTATACTTTACATGAAATTATTATAGTAATATATGTTTTCCCCCTTTTAATCAGATGACATATTATATATCTGATATTAGAGGAGTTAGAAAGAATTTTTTTCATTGGATACTAAGGATTTTATGGATTTTAAATCAACCTTCATATTAGATTTCATTTTTGGGCATAGACAACATTATAATCCATGTGATGTGTATCCATTATATATGAATATACCTAGAATAAATTTATTGATGGTAGATGATTAGATATTTTCTTGGTAAGTGAAATTTTACCTTATTTAGTTTTTTTTTCATATTAATTACCATACTACTCATTTATTTATTATTAATTTGTATAAATTGAGGATATCTCATCAATATATCCAATCTAGATACATATACCCTCATAATTTATCTCAGGGAGGTTATATGTTAATATAAGAACAAATTAAAGCTGAATTGTCCCTCCTCCCTCTGATAGAGATGAAAAATGGAAGGGGGATTAGATGAGAAAAAAATGAAAATATCTTATCTAAGAGTTGAAGGTTATAGCTGTGATAATGGTAAGATGTTTACTTTATTTATTTATTTAAGTTAAATCAGTTCATTATATATTTTTATAAACTATGGATTTTATCATTATTCTATACAAAAATATCTTGAGGAGCAGAGCACACATGGGGTATTCATATATGAGGGTAGGAAGGATATTTTAGATACAAAATTGGGAAACCTTAAACACCAGGGTTGTGAAAAAGGTACCCGACAGGTGTATCGGTAATGTTACGAGTCTTCATCAGAGGAATATTTTTATAAATAAATTATAATTTTTGGATGCTACAGTTCAAGATATTCATGAGAAGATGCAATATTAGGTTAGAGAATTGGTACCATCAATGTTTTCATGCGTGAGAAAATATTTTCTGGCTAATGATCCCACTTCTTCACCTGTTTCTACAGATCCCACTCTTACTACATAGCCAACTCCACCTCTATCTTCAGACCCCACACCTACATATCCCACTCTAACACCCCTCCTCCACTGCTTCCCATTTATTATGAGTTATATATTGATGATCCCAAGCATCATAATTTTTTCATATGGGATCATATATTATATTAATGATATAATTCATCTTTAATAGATATAGATAGAGAATCATAGATTCACTATACATTATATTATAGGTAGATCAGTAAGAATACCATTTCATGTAGATGAGTTTTGTACATTTGTAAAAAGTATCATCCATGTTTTACTTTTTCCATCTAGACTTATTCAAAAAATTACCATAGAGGTATGTGTATATTATATCCTTTATTTCTTTTGGATGTTAAATTTATTTTAACGATTTAATTTTTATTTATTTATTTATTTTTCTATAGGATAACATTGAAGGGGAGGATATATTATATAGAAAACCAAAAATACAAAGTTTCATGACTTCAGATACAACTTATACATGTCTTGATAGACTGTCTATATATTCAAATTTGTTGATCGATTTTTATGAGATTCCAATGGAAGCTATAATTTATTTTCATAAAATGATTGAGAAAATTTTTAGAAAATATATAATGGATATTTTAATTGGATATGAGATTCTCATCAAAATGATGAATGTTTTTTCCATATAAATTGTTTATAATAAATCATTCCGTTACTTTGATTTATTGAAAAGTAATACATATGTTTTTTCATATTAGGTATATTTATAAAAAATTTAGCAATCACGACATGATATTAGTATATATATTTATGTACCCATGACTTATTTCACCTATAGTGAAGATAATGACTGATGTAAAAAATAATGGTTTATATAATTGAAATGTTTCAGATGAATGCAATTATTTGGTGTTAGATGCTTCCTTATCTTCAAGAGAATGAAACATATATCTCATAGAGTGTTATATATATCTTTAAATAAAAAACACTAAACATATATTTTCTTATAAACAAGTCACCATTAGATTTTGGGTGTTTTTTATACAAGGCAAAAGTCATTGTACTCACTATGCTCTATCCATGATGAAGTGAGAGAAACTTTTATAACTATATTGAACATGCAAGATAGAATATTTGAATAATTTTTTCTTATAATTAAATTTAAATTTAGTTTATTCATGTTATTTTCAAATTGGGAATGGGATTTATTTAGATTCAAAAAAAATAAAGAAGAGTTCCATGATCATATTTTTAAAAGTAAAGGTGAATTTTCATTTATAATTACTAAATTTGTGATGCAGTGATTTAAAATGTTATTTTGAATATTTTTTTAATAATAAGTATCATAAACAAGGAGTAAATGAATATGGATACTATTTTTTAACATTTATGTATGAAATAGTTAGCAGGGAAGTTATGAAGTATCATATGGTTAGATTTTTTTATAATGTTTTCATTTAACTTTTCATTTGTTTTATCAAAATAAAAGATAAATTCTTTATTTTTATCTTTTTTATGACCACCATCCTTAAACTAGTGAATATATGAGGCATTTACATATCAAATGGATAAAACCTTTCATAGGTTTTATTATATTTTAATTTATTTATAATATATATTGTAAACATGAAAATTAAAATTGTAAATGTCTTTTTTGGTGATATGTTTTTACTATTACTCCTATTATTTTAATTTATTTACTAATTTAATGTTGATATAGGAATAAATTAAGTAATTTTATTTAATAAAAATATCCTTTCGGTCATTTATTTTATAACTGATGTTAAAAATTAAAAACAACATTTTCTACGTCAGTTTTTTATAAATATTTATTTGAAAAAGTATATCGTATTTGATTTTTTACATTGGTTATATGGAAACCAATGTGAAAATTAAATATGTTAGAAATTTACCACTTCATCTTTTTAAAATAACCAATGTGTAAAAAACTTTTACAATTTGGTTATTTCATAAATAACATGAAAAGTTCAATGGTATTTTATTTTTCATGTTGGTTATATGAAAACCAACATGAAATATCAAATAATGAAGAGTTTTTCATGTTTTTTTTCATATAAATTATATGGAAAAACAAATACCATAGATTTCTTCATTTCAGTTATTTCTTAACAGAACTAAAAAAGTGGTTTCCACATCGATTATTCTAAAAAACCAATGTAGTAAATTATCATTAATATTGATTATTTCATTACTGATGTTAAAGAATTCAACCAAAATGAATTTATAATCTAAATTTATTTTAAAATACATGAAAAAATTATTAAAAATATTAGCTAAAATAACTTCTTATACTATCTAATCATCAAAACCCAAAAAATGAGGTGGAAAATTCCATTTTTTCTAGTGTTATAGTGTTATGTCTTAGAGGTTTTATATGTTGATGGGAAAATCATCCCCATATGCTCTTGCAATATCATGGAATTTATTATCAGCCTTTGGTGTCTTAGGGATTTCACATATGGTTATTATCACCTCATCCTCTTCAAAGTCCAATGAGTTTGGGTGATGTTACAAATGGTATCAGTTTGATATGGTGCATCTATCTTGATGCATGTTTTGGACATAAGAAATTTAAAAACTATATATTTAGAGCCTCAAATGAATATATAACATCTTTATGCTGAACATAATGTTTCTAGGATTGTTAAAGCATGAAATATTTTCATACAAACCTTTAGGTATTTTGTCACCTCATCATCTTGGGTTAAGATAAAGAGTGTAGGTTATCACGAATTAGAATATATACTTCCCAAAAGTCATGTATCATCCATGTTATACTAAATGGTTTTTGAAATTTGGTTGTTACAATTTGTTTTTTATGATTCCAATTATCTTAATCCTTTAGATTATTTTAAAATGGGTGAGTATGTAATTTTTTATAGTTATAGATAGAAGGAACAAGTTTGAAGGTCGGAAAATCAATAGGAGGATGCATCTGGGAATGTGGTGTAACCTAAACCATAGTTGAATCACTAACTCATAGAGCGTATAGTTATATCCATAAAAAATATTGATAAGTGAAACAAGAATCAACAAAATTTCCATGAGAATATATAATTATAATATTAGAATTAAAATACATCACTCTTTTAGGGGGATTTGGGATTGGAAAACACAAAGGCATGGTTTGATCAGATTAATCAAATATTTGATTTTCTAGGAACCCTAAATGATATTAAGGTAAATCTAGTGGTATAATATCTTATGGAAATTGTAAGTAAATTGTGGTATATAGTTTATTAAACTAAACAAGAATAAAACCTTACATGGAATGGGTTTTATGGGTTGTATAACAAAAAAATCTACTTCGCATACCTCCAATATCAATAATATAACATATATATTTACTCTCAAATAAGAAAACTTTTTTTCACGGGGTTTGTAGAAAATTTCATGAAGGTATATTAATTTTCTCTAGAGTATTCCACTTGAAAGTATATGAATTAATTTATCTTTGGGGTAATATTGTGACTAGATATGAACAATAATTTAGTTGTCTGGTGAATTAATGATTGTACCGAGATGAAAAATTGAGAGACTTTAGAAGAAAACGAAATCATAGGAACCTATGGATGGGGAATAGTTTTACCTATATTAGAATAAGTGGGAACTCCAATTTTGGGAATAAGTGGAAAAGATAAACCTATTACCAAGGGAACATGACACCAAAGAACTAATTGACTAGATCAATTTTTTTCTACTACATAACATCACTATGCTAGGTTGTTTTCAATATGGATCATTATAGAAAATGAAAATTAATTCTATGAAAATACCTTAAAAGTGTAATAATTGTGGTAAAATGGGACTTTTTTGATGTTATTATACTCTCAACTAAAGTAAAACTAATGGAAATATCTCCAAAGTGTTGAAAAACACTTATACTCAGATGAGTCGGCCTCGTTAGAATAGTTCTTAGCCCTAGTATTATGTGATTCATGGTGATTCCAAGAACACCTCTACACAAAAATCGATTCCGCAATAATAGAGAATCAAATAATATTTGGGATCACATAGTAATGAACTGTATAATGCATGAAAAACATTCGTATATGATCAATATAGTCCTTTAATGGTGTGATGTAACATCCAATTGAAATCAAATCTTATATAAGTTTTTTTTATACAAGAACATCTAAATATTTTTTTACAAATTGTTTCACGAATCATATGGGGTTGCATTGGAAAATGATTCCCCATGTTATGAAAATAAAATCACCTCTCAAGAAATGAGAGTGTAGAGGCTTTAAATGTGTAACATGTTCTATAACTATTGATGTGGCATGGTTTGTTTAACAATTTTCCATTTTATAGAGAGTCATGTATGATCTAATTATATGAATGGAATGACTGATATCTTTCAAATACCATGGCTATTTTTATTCCCAAAATTATGTTTTGAAGTCCTCAATGAAGTGTACAAAATTTTTAAGGGATATTGTTGAATTCCTCAATGAAGTGTACCAAATTTTTAAGGGATATTGTTATATAAATTATAATAGATTAAGACCACTAAAACTAATGGTTGGGACTATATTTTATCAATTGGAAATAGTATCTTTAGATATTATTTATGTAATCAACAAAAGATACATTACCACCAGCATAGATTGAAACTATGATGTTTTCACTAAAACAATTTCTATGTTACTACCTAAAAAAGGAGAATTTTTTTAATTGATTTGCTAATAGGTGTCTATACGATTTCACTTCCATATTATAGGATGTAACTAGTGGAATTGATGTAATAGAAGGTCTGATTACAAGAGTTAGAAAGTAATGTTTTCATGATACCAAGTACATCACCATGGGATACTCTAGTAATATTTTGGAAAAAGGTGTTTGGTTCCCTTTATATTTCTGTTTATTATCATAGGATAAATCATGTTATGATAAATAATTGGAATCATCTTCAATGAATTGATTATAAATTTGATAAATTTAAGGGATATAAATGGTCTTATAATATTTCTATACAGTTAGGTTATCACCAATTATGAGTTAAAAAAGAGAATATTTTTAAAATGGTTTTTATGAGTCATTATGGTAATTATGAATACATTGTTATTCTCTTTGATATCACAAATAAACCAAAAGTTTTCATGTAATTCATTAATTATATCCTTCAAAGGTACCTAGACTCTTTCAATGTGGTATTTTTTGATGATATCATAGTTTATTCTCAAACTAAAAGCTACCATGAATAATATTTGGATATAGTATTGAGCACACTACAATAACTCCAACTTTATTCTAATTTATCTATATTTAACTTATATATCTTATAAATATTCTTATTTGGACATGTGATTTCTGATAAAGGTGTTTTTGTAGTTCCAAAAAAGAGATATGTTGTTATAACTTGGTAACTTCTTAGTAATTTATTTGATATATATATATATAACTCATCTTTATATTATTATCACTATATATATGAATATTCACATCTTTCATCTATAATGATATCTTTGATGTGGAATGTTATTCTATTTCAATGGAGTGAAGAGTTTTATAAATCCTTTTAGGAGGTTAAATAGAGGCATAATTTTCCATATATCCCTACCTTGACAAAATCAAGGAAGGGTTACATGGTTTAAAATTATCCATCTATATTTTGTTTTAAAATTATTCTCTTGTAAGGAGATCATTTCATAACTTATGGTTTATAGTAACTATAGGTGCATTGAACAAATTATCTGATGCATGATCTGAAGCTAACTATGGTAGTTGATGAATTTAAAATGGTTATTTATGGAATATATTTATGTAACAACTTATAATTTTATCAACAGAAATCCCTTGTTATAATTATGACATGTTTAATAATCAGAAAAATCACATAGAGTAACCAAAAAAACATTAATCTCACAAATTAAGAATGATGAATTAATCAAAAAATAAAACAATAATAATTCCAAAATTTATATAAGAACAATAAATAGAAAATAGGAGAATAAGAATAGGATAATATGGATCTAATAAATCCACCAGAATGACTAAACTCATGAATAAAGTTATAGAAATAAAACATAATGTTAATAATCCAATAATAATACTGATGATGAGAGTGTATTTAAAGTTGAGAGATATTAGAAGTGAATTAATAATGAATGGAATAAGTGGTATTTATAAGAAGTAGTAAACCCATATGACCATTATAAATCTGATTGTTGGAATAGTAATATGACCATTAGTATAGGAACCTGAATATTGGAATAGTAATATTGAAATTAGGAATTGTAATCTTACCATTAAAATAGTAAACTAACCTATATATAATTAAAATAATATTTAGGGATCTTATAAAAATAAAATATGATATAATTATAACATGTTTTGACAAAATAAGTGTTTTAGAAAAAATAAATTATGTGTTTGTATTTTTATAAAACATTAATGTTTTAATAACACTTTTAGGATAAATATAATGATTTAAAATAAATTTTATTAACATAAAATGGATCCATAAATTAATATAAAATTTTATTATAATGATAAGATAATTCTATGACACCATAAGTAATTTTTCAAAAGGTCATATAATCTATTATAATAATAAAAATGGTATTTTCTGAATAATTATGATTTTACAGAAAAATAAAAGTTTACATATATATAAAATTATTATAAAAAAATGGATTCCATTTTTCAAATCTACACATAGATAAATTTTTAGGGTAAATGTTTGGTATTTTTCAAAAATGGTTGATTTTTTTTGTCAATGGTGAAATATGATAATTTACGGTATGTAAAATTCTAATCGAAGTACATGTATTTTTTAGTCATGGATGAAGTAAGAAACCATTAGTTAGAACTCACCTTCACTATTTACAGTATATAGTAACAAGAATCAATACTATAGATATTATATAGCCAAAATAATAATGTTTTTAATATATTAATAAAAAACACCCCTCTCATCCCCTTATAAATACTACCCCTTACCAGCATTTCTTTTCAGGCCTTCTAATATTTTCATCTTACCAATATTCTACCCATTTCCCCTCCCTATCCCATTACCTGTGCCCTAGTGTTTGTGGTATCACCAAAATACAAATTCCAAGTGCCTTAAGGATGTTTTCAAGGAGACAACATTCAAGAAGAAAAATATGCCATCTTTCTATTATAAATTATTTCTTTATTATACCTTATACTCACCCCTATAATAAGTGAAAAGATAAATCAAGTATCATATATATATATTTATTTTATTTTATTTAATGTAATGTCTATAATTAAATCATTTATCTCCTCATTTTATTGTAAAAATGAAAACATCATTCTTAATATGTTGGTTGACCACATTTATGGACAATGATTTTTTGTTTTCCATTATCGCCTTCACAGATGGTCATAAAACTATTATTATGGATAAATTAGATTATAATATATATATTATAACTTATTTCATGTTATGTAACTTATATATAGAAATAATATTAAATAAAAAAACACACATTTGTGATGGTCGTAAAAACCTCCAAAATAAACTAAACATTTGTTATTAAAGTTTTATCAAATGAATCATATAAATTTCAGAAAAAAATTACATAAGGATCCATTTAAATATATTTAAGTTCATTAAAAGCATATAATTTTACTTTTTATGAATTATTTCAATTTTACATTGACTTATTTAATTATACACAGGTGAACTGATCATGAAACCATTAAAGGAACACTCCCATAACAATGACATTGACATTTATAGCCCATCAATATAGCCATAAATGATGTTAAGAAACATATAATAAATAAAATATATATGAGAAATTTTATGAATTAATTAATTTATAAATATAATTTTGTTATCCATGACATCAATTTCATGTGAAAATTAAATCCAAACACATGGTAAGGGATCTCACTGAACCTCCATATTTCATTTCGGTAACATTGTATCTCTCTTTTCCAAAAGTTATCTATTCATTATTATTATATAATTATTTTATATTATATTTATATATTTTCCATATATATATATATATATCCCAATTCATCATCCTTTTTAGGGGTAAATACACCGTTTAAAAGGTTCCCTTCTGAATTCCCCACAATAAAAAACTCAATAAGATGGAAATTCTTTATTTCATACCCATTTTAATGAACACTCCATAAACTATTTTAAGCGTGAAATATTTTTATAAAATAACTCAATTAATTATGAATGAATGATTTAGAAAATTTATTTTTTAATGTAAACATTTATTCCTTTATCCTCTAAAAATATTCAGGATTATTTTCCTTGAAAATGTGTTAAAGTGGAACATTTATAAAGTTATCTAAACACACTTTTTCATGTTTTCACTTTAGTTGGGAAAAATTATTCTTAACCTATTCTTATCTTTACAGTATTAATTTCCAATAACAATTGAATCCCTTCTTTCATGAATACCATTATTATACACCCTTTTGTTATGCATTCATATATGATTATGAAACTAATTTATTTCCATTGGAAAGTTTTTTGATTATGCCATATTAATGAATTATATAGGTGGCACACATATGCATGAACATGTTATTATGTTTGTTCCAAGAAAGTGCTCCAAGGAATTGTGATATGTTTTAGTCTCACGTAAAGTTGTGTATGGGATCAGAGAGAAAACACAATTTATTATGGGACTCTGTCCACCATGTGATAGAGTCTTTGAAGTTATCCTTGACTAATGTTCATGTATTGTTATATGTTATTGCAACTCTATTATATTCCCATGTTCATATTATTCCATGATTTATATGTTATTCAACCATAATTTTTTTTGTGGTCCGGGCATTTTATTTTATCATCTTATTCTTTCAAACTCTTGTGTTATGATTCATTACCATGTTTATTCCCTTAGAATGTTTTTTATCTCACCCATTTTTGTCTATGTATTCCCCAGGTTATATCATATAGTTGTAATAGCTCAATTGGGGTTAGGAGATCATTAGGGAAATAATTTTTATTCTGGTTTCATATTACATAAGTATGTACCTAGTCATCTAGATAAACTAGAATTTTTTAACCTTGGTTGGTATTAAATGGATGTTATTCTTAAATATATGTAACAATATGTGTAAATGGATATGGTTAATATTGTTGGTATGAGATTAAAATCTCGTTATTTTTGGGGATTATGAAATGAAAACATTAGGGAGAACTCTAGGGAAAATTCTATCATCACATATAACCTAGAAGCATAGGTTATCACAAGATAGGATAAAATTTTCATTTATAAGTTAACATTTTAATATTTATAGTTTCCTTTTTATATTCCAATTATCTATATATTAAAGTCCCCTAATTTTATTTTTATTTTCTATTTAATGTTAGGATATAGGATGACATGTTTCAATAACCAATGTGATAGGCGATGAGATGATTTCTATAATGATATGTCAAACTCGATGTGAAGTGGAGATCAAAACTTCATGAAAGTACTGGATCAACTAGATAAAGTTATGAATAATAACATAAATCATGTTGATTTACCTATTTCAGAGAATAAAGAAAAGGTCTTGGTTGAATTGTTTATACAACCTTCTGTGGATCTTCTAATCCCCTCATTGTGTAACAATGGATTAACTCTATTGAGAAGATATTATTTATACTCCAGTGCTTAAAATAATCGAATGTTCAGCCGACAATCTATCATTTTGATGGGGAAGCTAATAAATTGTGAAAAATGATAATGATAACTAAGTGTAGAGAAGAAATTTATTCTATTCGATGGAAATGATTCTAGATAATATTTTTCAATATATAGTTTCATTGAAATCTCCAACTTATGATGGAGAGGGAGTTCTTCATACTAATGAAAAAGTAAGATGAGTCTATCGAGGTGTATAAGGAATGATTCACAAGGCATTCATCATATGCCTCTATATTTTTGATGAACACTGAAATCAAGGTGGATCACATATTAAGTGGATTAAAGCTGTGTTTAAAAAAAATCATTGGTTGTTATAGATTTTGAAAGTTATGATGAGACTGTACATTGTGAACTTAATGTTGATATGGAGATTGGAGACTCTAAGTGGTATTTTATTCATGAAGATAGAAATAGAAAAATGAAGTTTAATTTGGGAGGATCAACAAATAAATACCATGGATTAAGGAGACCCAAACATCTCGTGTGTCAAAAGTGTTGGAAGAAGCATATTGGGAATTGTCTATAGGGAACCGAGAGATGCTTTAAAAGTGAACAAGAGGGGCTTAAAAATAATAATTGTTGAAGGGATATTAAGAATACAAAAAATATGGATTAATAATGGAAGGTTAATATCAACACTTATCCTACAATATATTTTTTCAATTGTAAAGAACATGGGTATAATGTGATCCAATTCCCAATGAAAAAGGTTGTCAGAGACAATCATTGACAAAAACCTCCAAGGAAGAAAGGGAGGGAATATTCTATAACTACAACTGAGGTTGAGCTTGAAAATGATGTGGTGATAGGTATGTTGGTTATTTATTCAGTAATATATAATGTAATATTTTATTTTTTATGCATTTATTCATATCAAGAAATTTTAATCGAACTATTCAAACACCACATAAAAATATGGAAGTTTAGTTGTTTGTTAGAACAAAAAATGGGAAAATTATTTAATATAAGGTATATAACTCCTCCCTAGTCAATTTTTGTGGAATGAACCTACCAAAAAGACTCATCTTACTTCCCTTGTTATATTTTGATTATATATTGGGAATTTATTGGTTATCTTTATATAAATCCAACACGATATTTTGAGAAAGGGGGGTCACTCTTCACATCCTGAGTCATCCTATGATTATGTATATGTGTAAGTAGGATTATGAATCTCCTTTAGAATCATAATCTCATGTATGGATATTATTTCATTTTGAGAAATCTTTTCTAGTACAAATTATTGAGATAAAGGATAAGATCATGATAAAAGACATGCCCATTGTGAGAAACTACACTGAATTGTTCTCTAATGAATTTCTTGGCCTTTCTTCTGAATGAAAGTTTGAGTTCACAGTTTAAATTATACCTATATCAATAACAATATAAAATAATTCATAAAACATTTCCACTATTGAGTAGGAATAATTTAAGAAGTGCTTAAAAGAGAATATGAGTAAGGGTTTCATATGCTCGAGTGGATGACTATGGGGTGCACCAATCCTCTTTTTCAAGAAGGAAAGAACAATGTGTCTCTATTTTGATTGTCCTGAGCTCAATAAAATCACAGTAAATAATAGTTATCCATATCCATGGATAACTAACTTGTTATTTCTACTATGTGGGGCCATGTATTTCTCTAAGGTTGACCTTTGGTTGGGATACCACCAATTAATGTAGAAGAAGAAAGATATTCCCATGACTACCTTTTGTGTGACATATGGACACAATGAGTTAATAGTGATGCCCTTATGACTCACTAACGCTCCAAAACTATTCATGGAATTAATGAATAGTGTCTGTATAGATTACCACAACAAATTATTGGTATTCTTTATAGATGATATTCTAATATACTCCAAGAGAAATGAGAAGCATGAGGAGTATTAAAATGTTGTTATAATTACTTTTTTAAGTGAGAAACTATATGAATGGTATAGTGAATGTGATTTTTGGATATTGGAAGTATCTTTATTATGGAATGTTATCACTAGAAAAGGGATATCTGTATACCCTTCCAAAACAAACTAAATCAAAGGGTAACCTAGGAAAACATCTGTAATTGATACATGTAGTTTCTTTGGCCTAGAAAGGTGTTACTAATGATTTTTGAGGTAATTATCATGATTTTAAAAACCTCTAACCAAGAAGAATTTTAATGGAGTAACGTTTTTCTAGACTATTGATTGTGAAAACTTATTTCAAGAGTTGAAAAAGAGGCTTATTAATGCACCTGTACTTATACTATCTAAAAGTGGGATCTCTTCATGGTATACAACAATGTGTTAAATAAGGGATTCAAATGGGCACTGATGAAAAATTATAAAGTGATAGCCTACACCCCAAGGTAACTGAAATTTCATGAGTAATACTATCCCAATCATGATATAGATTTAGCGGATGTGATCAACACATTTAAAACCTAGTGACGTTATCTCTATGGGGAGAGGTGTGAGATATACACTAATCACTAAATCCTAAAATATATATTCACATAAAAGAATATTAATATTCACCACTAAAGATGGTAAGAGAACATGAAGGATTATGAATTCTGAATCCACTACCATTCTGAGAAAGTAAATAATGTGAAATATTATATAAGTCGAAATGATCCAAAACCTTTATCAATAATGAGAATTGATAAGGTTCCAATATTTTTAGACTTGTAAAGGATAGAAATGGGAATCATAAAGAATGAAACATAATCATTCCATTTTCAAACAATTAATAAACCATCCCTTTTAGAGAAGATGAAGGATACTCAAATAGATGGTATGGAAATTCAAATGAATGTGGAATCTATAAGAAATATGAAATTCTTAGAGGTCAAAAGTTATGAGGAAGGATTCATAATATTTGGGTCATGACTATTTTTACCATCAATCCCTATGATAAATAGAGAAGTTTTGTATGATTCACATAGCTCAACCTTCTCCATCCCCCCATGGATCACAAATATGTATCGAGATATTGAAGAGAACACTTTGTGTGGAAATATAAAAATGGAGATCTCTGAATTTACATTAAAGTGGACAGTATATCAATAAGTGAATGATTAAAAGAAAAATTATAAGGGTATGATGCAACCATTACCCATACTAATATGGAAATGGAAAAACATCACTATGAAAATTGTCACTCGAATTATGAAAACTTCATGAGGAAATAATGAAATATGGGTTTATATGGATCATCTAAAAAAGAATTCTCACTTTATCATGATTATAGATGACTTATAACTCAATCAAATTGCACGAGCATACATCAGATAAGTGGTGAGGCTAAATGGAGTTCCATTATCAATCTGATATTTACATCCATGTTCTGGATGAGTCTACAAAATTTGTAAACACCTAGTGGAACTTTTTTACAGCTTATCACCCTCAAAATGATTGTCATTCTATGTTTACTATTCATTCATATGAAGATATTTTTAGATCATTCATAATGGACTTAAAACGAGGATGAGACTAGTATCTTCCTCGGGTCAAATTCTTATACAACAATGGTTTCCACTCAAGAATCCAAATGGCTCCATATAAATCCCTTTATGGGAGGATATGTAGAACACCTACATGTTGGGATAGAGTCAATGAATGTAAGATCTTAGAATTTTAAATGGTCTAATAAATGGTAGAAAAGGTGAAGACAATTTAATGGTTCATTAGGGCGGCCCAAAGTTAATATAATATTTATAAAGGCAATCATCGATGGGACCTAAAGTTTGACGTTGGATACATGGACTTCCTCCACATATCTCCTAAGAATAGTGCCACAATATTTTGGAAAAAGGGAAATCTAAGTCTTAGGTACAACATCCCCTTTGAGATTCTTGATCACATTAGAGTTATGTCCAATCGACTGGCACTTCCACAATCCATGTATCAAGTACATAATGTATTCTACATATCCCTCTTGAGGATGTATATGCTAGATCCCTCACATGTATTGAATTGAGAGGTTTTAAAAAATGAAAATGATATCTACTATGACGAGCATCGTGTAAATATCTTGGACTATAGAGATAAAGTTCTTTGAAACAAGGCTAGTCACCTAGTAATAGTACTATGGAGGAAACATAAACACAAATAAGTGACATGGGAACTAGATGAAGCAATGAATGAGAAGTACACTCACCTATTTTCACCATAGTATGTAAAAATATATTTTGAGGGTGAAATTTAATAATGTGGGAAGAATTAATGTCCTAGAATTATATTATCATAGATTACTTTATTATAATTTTGACCCATAATATTAGCACACACATCACATTGAGAAACCAATAAAATGTTATTCTCATAAATTAATAATGATAAATTAGTTAGAAAATAAAACCATAGGAATGACAAATATTATAGTGGGATAATAAATAGAAAATAAGATAATAAGAATAGGATAATCTGGATCTTCTCAATCCACCAGAATGACTAGACTCACAAACAAAGCTAATGAAATAAAACATAATGTTAATAATACAATATTAATTTTAAAGATTAAAGTATATATAAACTTTAGAGAAAGTATAATTGAATGAATAATGAATTGAATAAGAGGTATTTATAAGAAGTAGTAAACCCATATGACTGGTATAAATCTAACCATTGGAATAGTCATTTGACCATTCCAATGGTAACCCAACCGTTGGAATTGTAATATGATCATTAGGAATAGTAATCTAACTGTAAGAACAGTAACCTCACCAATGAAATAAATAAATAAATATTTAGGTGTCTTATAAGATATAAATATGATATATTTATATCACGGTATAAGGAAATAATTATTTTTTAAATGATAAATTATGTGTTTGAATTTTCATAAAACATAAATGTTTTATTCAAACTTTTCTAATGAATATAATAATTTAAAATAAATTTCTATAATATAAAATTGTTACATAAATTAATAATATTATTTATTATAATCATAAGATAATTTTATGAGACCATAAGTAATTTTTCAAAGGGTCATAAAATCAATTATAATATTAAAATTAGTATATTTTTAATAAATGATTGTTTTATTTAAAATTTAAATTTATAAAATTTATAAAATTATTTTCAGAAAATGAATTTTATTTTTTATATCTACACGCTGAAGAAAAGGATGGGTTAATTTTTGATATTTTTCTAAAATAGTTGAATTTTTTAGGAATAGTGAAATATTGTACATTAAGGTATTTAACATTATAATCCAAATACATGATTTTTTTTCATGGATGATGTAAGATTCCATTATTTATAAATGTCATTAACTATTTACTATATATAGTCACAATAATAAATACTTTTTAAATTCCTATTCTAAAATAATAAACTAATGAATAAATCATCAAAAACACCCCTCTCCCCCCCATATAAATACCACCCCCAACACCCATCCTCCTCAAAACTTATAAGATTTGGATATTGATAATATTATACCCAATCTGTTTAACAAGCCTATTTTTTATTTCCTATTGTTTTTAGTCTCCCCAAAATACAAATTCCATGTTTCTTATGGAGGTCATAAATGAGTTGACATTCAAGAGGTAAAATCCTTCATCTTTCTCTTTTAAATTTTTTAATTGTTATATCTTATCATTACAATCCAATAAAAAGTGACATGATACAGATAGCATAATAAATATATATTTTTTATTTCTTTTATATAATAAAAATCTACAAATCCCTCATCTTATCCTTTTATTATGAAAGCTAAAATATCATTTGTAATTTGTCAATTCCCCACCTTCCTGGACAATGAGTTTTTTATCCATCGTAGCCTTAAAGGCTAGTCATAAAACCATTATTATGTTTAAATAATATTTAGATATGTATAATATAAATTATTTTATATTATCAAACCTATATATTTAAATAATATTAAATTAAACTATACGATTTTGTGATGGTCGTAAAAACCCCCAAAATGAACAAAATTTTTGTTATTAACATTTTATCAAATAAATCATCCTTATTTAAAAAATGATATATGGAACCATTTAAAAATATTTAATTTAATTAGTAACATATATTTTCACTTATGTAGAAATATGTTTATTTGAAAATAACTTCTAGAAATATACACGAGTGAATGGATCATGAAACCATGAAACGAATGCTCCTGGAATGATGAAATTGAACATTATAACTCATCAAAAAGGACATAAATAATATTAACAAAATTAAAATAAATAAAATATAGATGAAAAATATTATGAATTAATTAGTTTATGAATCTAATTTGGTTATCTATGACACTAATTGAAAGTGCATAACACATAAGGACATATGGTAAAGGGGTTTCTCTAAACCTCCATATTTCTTTTGGGAAACGATTTATCTATATTTTCCTCATGTTATCTCTTCATTATTATTATATAATTTTTATAAATTATGAATATTTGTTACAAACATAAAAATATTTCTCCATTCATCTTTATATTATATGGAAATAGATATTTAAAAAGGTTCCCCTCTCAACTCTCCTTAATAAGAACACTTGGTTATTGGGAACTTCTTTATTTTTACTCATTTAAAATTACACTAAATGACCTATTTTAAGCCTAAAATATTATTCTAATGTCAATTAATTGTTCATGGGAGACGAATTTATTTCATTTCATGTTTTATTCATAAAAATTATACTTTTATCCACTTTAAATACTATTAATTATTTAATTGGAAACCACGTTAAAGTGGAACACTTCTAAATATAGCTAAGATTTACTTTTCATGATTTAAATTTATTTGAAAGTTTTTATTGTTGATCTATTATTATCTATAATGGATTAATTTCCCAGATTTATTGAATCTCTTCTTTCATGAATACCATTAACATACACCCTTTTGTTATTTCTTAAGATGTGATTATGAAATCCATTTCTTTCCATGGGTAATACTTTTGTTTTTTCCTTATGCTTGAATTATTTTTGTGGCATGAATAAGTATGAAATTTTATGATGGTTTCACCAAGATATCACTCCAATTTATTAGTTAATGTTTTAGTCTCATGAGATGTTTTGTATATATTAGAAAGTAAACCTAATCTATTATGGGACTTTTTCCACCATGTGATATTTTCTTGGAAGATATCCTTCAATCATGTTTATGTAATTTTACATGATTCTTCCACTTTACTATATTTCTATGATAATAATATTAAATATTCTATATGTTATGATTCCATATGTATTTTCATGAGCCATGTCTTTTATGTTATCATGTTGTGATTTCAAACTCGTGTGTTATAATTCATTCCCATTTTTATTCATTTACTAGGTTTTTTATCTCATCCCTCATTTTTTATGTGTTCCCTGGGTTATCCTATGTAGTTTTAGGAGATCAAATAGTGTTAAGATAACATTATGGGAAGATTATTTATTCTAATTTCATGTTTTCTAATTATGTACCTTCTCTTCTAAATACACTAGAATAATTAATCCATGGATTGTATTAAATGGATTTTATGTTTAAAATAATTTAATAATATGTATAAAGGGATCGGTTATTAATAATTATGATTGTCAAATTTGACTTAGTGTATACACTAGGTAATGAGAATTCAGCGGCTGATTCTCTAAGATAAAATTTGGTTAACTAGTTGGCCAAAGAAGATTCTAATTAGTGGCAGTTGATGAATGTGATTTATAATATGAATTTTTATTCACCTGAAAATGATAGTGGGGTAGTCTTATTTCTTATGTCTCTTGTTCTTTATATGGTTGAGTAGCTCAAGAAGATCAAATAACTAATCATTATTTTTTAACCGTGAGGTCCAAACACAATGGATGGATGACCATTGATGGATGGATAGAGGATGATAAATCTATGTTATAATTTCAAAATAGGATATCTATTCCTATATCATATTTGTATATGTTTATTTCTTCTTGTCACCATTCAAAATAGTCAATTTATCCTGGTACCCAAAAATTTACAAGGTAGTAAGAACCCATTTTTTTAGTTTAGTTAAAAACAAAAGTGATTAATTATGTTTCAAAATACCTCATGTTATCAAGGTTGGACATTCATGACTAGTTGGTATGTATCAATTGATACCTGTACAGGTGTGAAAGTGGAAGAAAATCCCCATAGACATTGTTATGTGTTTACTGAGAATGACATAGAAGCATGATTCCATTTGAGTGATAATGGACTAACTCACAATGTTATCCAACATAATTCTAAATCATGAATCTTATATGGTAGATGGCATGTAAAATATTAATATTTGGGAAGTGGTAAAACTGTATACTGTACCGGTTTCAATTGAATCTGATTGAGATGTTTGGCTTACATCTCAGTTTTTAAGATCATTATAATAATACATTGTAAAAAAACTAACCATGTATGTGTAATATCATAATAAAATGGATGTTAAGTTATATTATATAATCTAGACATCGGAAGACGTGCACAGATATTTTGTTATGTATTTTTATGGCAAATGGGAGAATCATTTACCTATAGTGGAGTTCTCATATAACAACAACTATCATTCCATGATACATATGGTTCCATTAAATGAATTTTGTTGTTTCTATTTTCAATATTTACATTATTGGATATATATATAGGATAAAATTCACTAATTGGATAGATCATAGCAATTAAGATAGTAGAAAATATTCATATAATCAAGAAAATAATGACCACTACTTGATATTGATAAAACTATTATTCTAATAGTCATTTTTGTACGTTATCATTTTCTATGGTGGAACATGTTTTCTTGAAGGTATCTCCATAGTTGGGGAAACATAATTTGGGTAATAAGGGAATGTTATATCCATGGTACATTGGATTTTTTCCGATACATGAATGGATTGGTGATGTAGAATATAAGTTATCATTTTTTCCAAAGTTTAGTTTCACTCACAATGTGTTTCATGTATCTCAACTAAAGAAGTATTAACCTGACACTGATCGTTTCATTCTATGAAATCAAGTTGATCTTGATCTAGAAACTACATTTATCCATGAACCGATATGTATTCTTCATATACAAGATAATATCTTATATGGGAAATGTATTGTCTTGGTTTGGATATTATGGAAGAATGGTTAGGTTCAAGAGGAGATGTGGAAACATGAGCTTTTTATATTGAATTAATGTATATATCTCTTCCAAAGTAGAAACAATATCTATCCTTCCAAGGATGAAAATATCATTGGTGGGGAGAATATAACACCCTTAGTTTGAGGTATGTACTGCTCTTTTATGTTTTTTATTTGATATTTTGTTTGATTTAGATTGGTATCCTAAATTTTATAAGAAATTTTGTCATGTTTTATAAGTGTTTGATATTTTAAAAAATTTGTGAAAGGTTAAATGAAATTGGGTGGATTCCATATTAACTATTTAGTAGGTTGGGGAAGTTCAAGAGGAGGCATGTGATTAGTAAAAGGTTAGGGTAAACCATGCAGATTTATATTGAAACCATGTTGTAACACCCTCACCACAGAAGTATAGAGTCAGTGCATTATTACATATCATTGGTATGATCACAAAAGATCATGTCTCGAAAGAATGATTAGTTTAGTTTCTTTGGAAGTACTAGATACATTCATAAGGATTACATTACATCATAAAATGGAAAACTACAACAACATTGTTTCCATAGACAACACTGAGATTCCATAGACTATCCCTCTAGGTCAGTCATAATATACTTCTTTGCATCCTGGGAAAAATAAAACATAGAAAGGGGTGATCTCAGATTCTTGGTAAGGATAACAATATAGTGGAAGCTTTCATAAATAAGCATAAACATTTAAGGCAATGTATAAAACTAAAAAACCCTTTTCAATATAAAATTCATCATAATATGGAAAATATAAATCAAAATAATTCCATTTAGTTTCTCACATGGATATTCTACTAGTCAAATTATCACATGCAATATCAATATAGACTTTTATAATGATGGAATGCATAATTCCAGACTTTCATATTCACATAGTCAAGGCCTTATTCCAAGATTAGAAATAAGATTTTGTCAAGGTCTTTTTCCAAGACCCTAGTTTGTCTCGTGAGGCCTTCTGATGCAATGCGGAGCTATAGCGGGCTCCACCCGTAACATACTAAGTCCAATGCATTCCTCATATGAAAAGGTTTAAACATAACATAAAAATTCTTATTAAAACTAGTATACAAAATTTCAATACTTTATCCATAAACCATTAATGATATAAAAATAACACATCCACCATAAAAAATATCACAAAACCTTCAATACAATATGGATGTTTTGTATAATAATAAATCAACTTCAATTAAGCTTAAAATCCATCAAATGATGTTAACATAGATGAAATCAAAACCTTTTTAGAGAAATATCTCTTTCTATTTTGAAATAATTTAAGAGTCACATAATTTATAGAGAAAATATTTATTTTTAAAATATTATTATAAGATTTTAAGGGAATCTTTGACGATGTTATCATGGCCAAAAATAGTCGCACCCTCCGTATAAGTTAAAAGACATTCTTACCGTAAAATTGTCTAAAAGGTTATAAAGGACCTTGTTTGGAAAACGATGGAAAGAATCATTTATAAACATCTTATAAAAGTGAAACAAGGGTATAAATGAATTTAACCCATAGTATAGTAAATAGTAAGAATATTTTGAAATACATTTTTATGAAACATGGATGTGCAAGATAAAGAGGTCCTAGTAGATAATTACGTATAAACAACCTCAGATAATGAAGAGATTGTAGAATTAACCCTTACCTTGTAATTTTTCTCAGTTGAGTGTAGGTTAACCTCATATATAATGGTAAAATAATTTTTATTAATTTATAAAAGAATCATATACATTAATATGATATCATATATTATCTTTTAACATTGATTTGGTAATAATATCTTAGTATTATCATCGTTTCGGGTGTTAATGGAATCGTTTTCCTTTACATTATTTTTTATGTGAGTAATATTTGTTATGGAAGGGATGTATATTACTCATATCCAGAATTATATCAAGTATTTAATCATTATTTTTAATCATCGAATGAAAATTAGTTTTGAATGGATATGATGGGGAATGAATCTCATCACGTTCGTGGAGAAGGTAATCCGTACGTATGCCCGAGCGACAATATCATTAATTTGATATTAAAATATTAGATAATTGGATGGTGTATCATTTATAAAGAATAATTATCATGTTATATTTAATATTTATATTAATTACACATCATTATTATAACCATCCAAATAATTGTGTATTGAATAACAGTTACACCACGACGTGGAGACTGTAAGCCGTACGTATGCATGTATGGTGACATGTGATTCAAAGGATGGATAAAATAATGAATATGGTTGTACCATATTTATAATAACATCACAACATATATAAGATACTGGATTTATTATTTTAGAATGTAAGAAGCAAATAAAGAAGAAGTGGAAGAAGAAAGGAACTTGAAAGAGGTGATGAAATATTTACCTCTTCTTCAGGTTCTTCTTCTGATTTGATTATAAGGGATCCATAGGATGGCTTTCTGACTAAATTAAGGCTTCTAGGATTACAGGAGTATATTTGGGAGGATATTTTGGTAGGGGTTGGCCGAGAAAAATAGCTTTGATGGTGTGAATTGGAGAGAAGGTGGAGTGCCCTTTTATAAGAGGGTTGAGGGCCACCTTAGGAAAATCTAGAAATATTATTTTATAATAAAATTATTTTTTGTTTCTAATGGCTAAAAAATAAATTATATAAAGGATAAGGTGGTAATGGCTCAAAAAACACTCAACCAATAGGTTTTATATTGGTTTGGGTCACTATATATACTTTATCTTTTAGATTTAACTCTTAGTTAAATAGTTTGACATTTACCATGTGTCTTTGTATATTTATATTATATTGTTAATAAACATACTATATACTTCCAAGAGAACCCCATGTGGTTAATTAATGATACAAATATCATTATAAAAGTCCTTTAGCAGAACAATAGATTTTTAGGAATAGAATATAAATTAATAATATAATATTTTTTTAAGAACTATTTTATGTCAATTTTGACACTATTTGGTATTTTGTTTTTTGTAAATTCAAAACAACATTATTAATTCGAAAACAATACATCTAACCAACCCTAATATTTAATAGTAACCTAAAAAAGTAGTGTAATTCATAAAAAGTCTCAAATTATATTTATTTAGATATTTATAATATCAATTGTTTTAATATTTCATTAATTAGGTAATTACTGCATCATCATTATGTCAAAAATAAATTACATTATTTAATGTATAAAAAATATAAATAAAACACCGTTATGTAGGAAATATTTTTATATTTCTAATGAATTTTTATAGTCTAATTTATCTTATGTGAAAACTTATATTAAAAATGTTTTAGTTATTAAACATTGATTTTAACTATTTTAACTCTTCTTTGAATTAAATAATAATAAATGTCCTAATCTAATCCAAGTGAACCAAAGAGGTACATATTTTATTCCTATGGTTGTTTTTGGTCTAATTATACTTATCAAAAAGAATTATGACTTGTGTTAGGGTAATAATAATATCATTTTTACCCTTAATTGCCATATTTACTTTTAACTGTTGTAAAAAAGTTACTATTCACAAAAAATTATTTTCATCTTAATGAACCACATTTTTCATACTAATATCAACCGTGTCTCTTGGTTTTTGAAATTCCACTCACAAAAGTGGTAAAATTATGTTTTATGTAAATTTGCAAATGCTCCTAGGATGTGGGTAAAAGATGGTAAAAAGTTCAATAAAATTTTTATATATCTAAAATTATTATAAACAGACTCCATTTAATTACATTGAACTTATATAGGAATTATGTATCTATTTTGACCTAAAATAATTTTAAATAAAATAAATAATTATTAAAATAAAAATTCAGTTTTAAATAATAACTCAGTTTTTTTCAATATTCATCAAAAATTGAATGTTTTCAGAAAAATACCAAAAATTCACCCTAAGATAATTTTGATACTGTGAATCCAAAAAATGAAGTCCATTTTGAAGTTAAATTTTATGAAATTTCAAAAATTAGGTATTACTATTCATAACAGTTAGTTTGATTGGTTATGGTGTGTTAGAACTCGAAGTTGCATACTACACACACTATTGTATTATTCAAAGAGAAGCATATCGTGGAAGCTTGGGGTGTTACATTCTACCCAACTTCAAATAATTTCATCCTCAGAATTGATAGAATATTGTTGCATAATAAGGCTAGGGTGTTTCTTCATCATAACTTCCTCGGGTTCCCACGTTGCCTCCTCCATCTTACGGCTTCTCTATAGAACTTTTTCCAGACGAGTCGTCCGGTTTCTCAACACTTGTTCTCTTGTATCACGAACCTTGACATGCCCTTCGCAATAAGACAGTCCGGGTTCCAGTTCTAATTTCTCATAGGTGAGTACATGCATTGGGTAAAGCATATATTTTCTTAATAGTGATACTTGGAATACATCGTGAACTTTGGAGAGACTTGGTGGCATTGCCAAATGGTAAGCTACAGCCCCAATTAATTCTAGAATTTTGAAAGGTCTGATGTACCTAGCACTCAATTTTCCCTTCTTACCGAATCGTATTACACCCTTCCATGGATATACCTTCAAGAAAATATGATATCTTACCTGAAATTCCAAATCATTCTTACGGTTATCGGCATAGCTCTTATACCTACTTTGAGATTCTTTGATGTGGTTTTTGATTACCTTCACCTTTTCCATCATTTCCTCCACTAGTTTTGGGCCTACGAGTTTTCTTTCACCAACTTCATCCCAACAAGTTGGAGTGCGTCATCTCTTTCCACATAACGCTTCATATGGTGCCATCTGAATACTTGAATGGAAGCTATTGTTATAGGAAAATTATACCACGGGAAAATATTGATTCCACATACCTTGAAAGTTAAGTGATCATGATCTTAACATGTTTTCTAATGATAAAATAGTTCTTTCTAAATGTCTATCAGTTTGGGGGTGGTATGCAGTGCTCAAACGAAGTTCAGTATCTAGGGATTTTTGAGGAATTTTCCAGAATCTTGATGAAAAATGGGGATCATGATCAGAATTAGTCGATACGGGTAATCCATGATGTCTCACAACATCATTAATATATAGTCTTGATAGAAGTTTAACTGGTAAATCTTCTCTTATAGCAAGAAAATTAGCTGACTGGGAAAGACGATCAACAATGACACATATTGCATCGTTCCTTCTAGGAGTATTTGGTAGTCCCATATAAAATTCCTTTGTAATATTATCTCATTCCCACTTAGGTATGGGAAGTGGTTTCAAGACTTTTCCAGGTAGTTTCCTTCCAGCTTTCACTTTTTGAAAAACCATACATCTTGACACAAAATTAGAAATCTCTCACTTCATGTTGTCCCATCAAAAATGTTCCTTCAAATCTCAATACATTTTGGTGCTACCAGGGTGTGTAAAGAAATTGAAACTATGAGCATCATCCAAAATTTTCCTTTTTAGATCAGGTATATCGGGAACACAATGTGTCTTCCCAAATCTCAAAATTCCATCTTCATACACAAAGTCACCCAATCTCCCATCATTCACATCTTTAATATTCATTTTAAAAACTTAATCATTGTTCTAAGAAATCTATATCCTTTCTAGTAAAGATGATTTGGAAAATCTTCAAAGCAAATATTACAACTGCTAACTCAAGATCATGATATAGTGTCTCAAAATCTTCAATGCAAATATTACAACTGCTAACTCAAGATCATGAGTCGGATAGTTTTTCTCATAAATTATCTGATTCCATGATACATAGGCAATAAATATATCATTCTTCATAAGGACACAACCAAGTACTTTCTTTGAAGCATCACTATAAATAAAAAAACCCATCATTCCCTGATGGTAGAGTCAAGATAGGATCATTAACTAATCTTTTCTTCAGTTCTTCAAAAAATTCTTCAAACTCTTTTGTCCAAACAAATTTAACCCCTTTCTGTGTGAGCTTGGTTAATTGTTTAGCCAATCGGGAAAAATTCTGAAAGAAATGCCTATAATAACCTTCTAAACAAATAAAACTGTGCACCTCAGTTATACTCGTCAGTTCTATCCATTCTTGGATTTCCTATGTCATTGAAGGATCAACAGATATTCCATCATTGGAGACAATATGACCAAGAAAAGATATCTATTGAAGACAAAAATCATAGTTACTAAACTTCCCATATAATTTAGGTCTTCTAAGAGTCTTCAGGATAATGCACAAGTGATTTTCAAGATCTTCATAGCTTTTAGAGTATAACAATATATCATCAATAAATACCACTAGAGAGTCATCAAGAAATTCCTAGAAAACTCTAATCATTGGATCCAAGAATATAGAGGGTGCATTAGTCAATCCAAAAGGCATTAATGTAAACTCTTAATGCCCGTACCTGGATCAAAATGTATTTTTTGGAATATCTTCCTTCTTCACACACAACTGATTATATCCAGATCGATGTCCAATCTTTGAAAAGTATTGAGATCCATGAAGTTGGTCGAATAAATCATAAATGTGTGGTAGGGGATACTTGTTCTTTATTTTTATAGCATTGATCTCCCTATAGTCAATGCACAACCTCATGGATTCATATTTCTTCTTAACAAAAAGGAAAGAGGCTCCCCATAGAGAAACACTATGGTGAATAAATCCCTTATTACTCAATTCCTCTAGTTTTTTCTTTAGTTCCACTAATTCCAAAGTGGCGATTATATAAGAGTTCTTCGATATGGGCATTGATCTAGGAATTAAATCAATGGAAAACTCAATTTCTAGTTCTAGAGGATGTCCATGTAAATTATTTGGAAACACTTCGACATATTATTTCAAAATAGGTACATCCTCTATTTGAACATTCTTTTCCTCACCCACAGTTATTTCATTCTCTTCATCCCCAATAATTGAATTTAGATGATCTACATTGGGTGGATCTAGATAATAATTAGGGGGTGGCGATTCTGCTCTAATGATAAGGTGTTTTTTTATCATCATCATAAAAAACAGTAACCTCCTTCTTCTTACAATAAATACTTTCATCATGGCCCCGAATCCAATCCATACCAGGATTATATCAAATTCAATCATGGATATGATGATGAAATCTGCAGATAATGAACATTTATATACCCTAATGGGGACTGATTCAAACTCCATCCATTCCATATTTTATACTTCATCATCTTTCTTTGTGTTTTGAATCAATGACCACCATTGATCAGCATCTCTAGTGGGGCAGTAAAATTACATAAAAACTTTTTACCTTTCTCTACTCCCCAAGGCATCAAATATTTTCTCTAAGGAATTTATCATTTTCTCAATTACTAATATATTTTTACTTCCATTGAATGTTGGTGGTTGTTTCCTCATGAAGCGATCTAACATTGATCATCGACGTTGTGGATCAGGGTGCTCCATACGGGTAAGGTTATTATTCATAACATGAGTACGTTTTCCCAGTATGGTGATTAGCTGATCAGAACCAGTTGACACTTCTAAACAATGGCATAAACTAGATTAGTTTATGAATCGAAATACATAATTCCGAACATGTAAAAAAACTTAACATAAATTGAACATTTTATGGATATAATCCATAATCATAATAAATGTTTTCTTTGAATAATTGTATACTCATAAACCCATCATAATGGTTTGTAATGAAAATTAGAATTATCCTAAGCATATCCCCTGGGAGTGTCTTAACTAAGAGTGAAGCAAGGCCTGTTGTCATGCACCAGTTCCCATTTGAGTTTAGATCAAAGTCGTGTTTTTGGGATTTACCCCAAGTTACACATGTGCCAGAGCCACCTCTACCTACTCGTATCTAGAAAATGATGTATTTCTTGGAAAACTCACAAAATCTCTACAATACCAAAATTCTAAGAAGCTCTTCTATACTAATCCCCAATGTTTATCCTAGGGTTATGTGCTCTAATCAAATTTTATCTAAATATAGTTTCCATGTTTTGTACTAAAATTCCTTAAATACCAACTATAACACCCTGACCCCAAAAGCCTAGAGTCGGTGCATTATTATGTATTATTGTCATGATCACAAAAGATCATGTCTCGAATGACTGATTAGTTTAGTTTCCATGGAAGTACTAGATACATTCATAAGGATTACATTACATCATAAAATGGAAAACTAAAACAACATTGTTTCTATAGACAACACTGAGATACCATAGACTATCCCTCTAGGTCAGTCATAATATACTTCTTTGCATCATGGGAAAAATAAAACATAGAAAGGGGTGAGCTCAAACGCTCAGTAAGGATAACAATATAGCAGAAGCTTTCATAAATAAGCATAAACATTACAGGCAATGTATACAACTAAAACAAATTCATTCTCAACATAAACTTCATCATAATATGGAAAATATAAATCAAAATAATTTCACTTACTTACTAACATGGATATTCTACTAGTCCAATAATCACATGTAATATCACTATCCACTTTCATTGTGATGGAATACATAATGCCAGACTTTCATAACTATATAGTCAAGGCCTTGTGCTAAGACTACAAATAATATTTTTTGAAGACCTTGTTCCAAGATGCTAGTTTGTCTCATTAGACCTACCGATGCATCAAGGAGCTATATCGGGATCCACCCATCACATACAAAGTCCAATGGATTCCTCATATGAAAAGGTTTAAACATAACATAAAAATTCGTATTAAAACTAGATTAAGAAATGTCAATACTTTATTCACAAACCATTAATGACATAAAAACAATATATCCAAAGTCAAACATATCACAAAACCTTCAATCCAATATGAAAGTTTTGTATCATAATAAATCAACTTCAAATAAGTTTAAAATCTATTAAAGGATGTTGGGAAAGATGAAATCAAAAAAAATTTAGAGAAATATCTCTTTCTATTTTGAAATCATTTAAGAGTCACATAATTTATAAATAAATAATTTATTTTGAAAATATTCTTTTAATATTGTAAGATAATCTTCAATGATGTTATAACTGTTGAAAATAGCCTCACCTGTCGTATAAGTTAAAAAACAAACTTACCTTAATTTTGTCGAAATGGTTATGAAGGACCCTGTTTGCAAAATGATAGAAATAATCCTTTATAAACATCTTTAAAATTTAAACAAGGATATAAATGAATTTAACCCATAGTCTAGTAAATAGTAATAACTTTTTGAAATATATTTTGAAGAAACATGGATGTGGATGATAAAGAGATCCCAGTAGATAATTACGTATAAACAACCACGGATAATGAAGAGATTGTAGAATTAACCCTTACGTTGAAATTTTCATTGGTTGAGGGTAGGTTAAACTCCTATATAATGGTAAAATAATTGTTATTATATCATACAATAATCATATACATTAATATGATATCATATATTATGTTTTGAAATTTCTTTATTAATAATATCTTAGTAGTATCGTCATTTCAGGTGTTAACAGATTTGTCTTCCATTATATTATTTGTTAAGTGAGTCATATTTAATATGTATGGGATATATCTTATTCATATTCATAATGATATCAAGTATTTAAACATTATTTTTAATCATCAATTGAAAATTAGTCTAGAATGGATACGATGGGGAATGAATCTCATCCCGTTCGTGGAGAAGGTAATCCGTACGTACGCCCGAGCGACAATATCATTCTTTTTATCTTAAAATAATATATAATTGGATTTTTTATCATATATAAAGAATTATTATCATGTTATATTTATTATTTATATCAATTACGCATCATTATTATACCCATCCAAATAATAATGTATTGAATAACAATTACACCACGACGTGGAGACGACAAGACACACGTACGCACGTATGGTGAAATGTCATTCAAAGGATGGATAGAATAATGAATATGGTTGTACCATATTTATAATAAAATCACAGTATATAGAATATATTAGAGTAAATATTTTATAATGGAAGCAACAAAGAAAGAGGAAGTGGAAGAAGAAAGGAACTTGAAAGAGGCGATGAAATATTTACCTCTTCTTCGGGTTCTTCCTTTTGATTTGATTAAAAGGGATCATTAAGTTGGATTTACGACTAAAGTAAGGCCTCTAGGATGAAGGGAGGAAAGTTTTTAGGATATTTGAGTAGGGTTTGGCTAAGACAAATGGATTTTAATGTGTGAATTTGAGAGAAGGGGGAGTTCCCTTTTATAAGAGGGGTGAGGACCACCTTAGGAAATGCTAGAAATATTATTTTATAATAAATTCAATTTAGGTTTATAATGGATCCAAAATATATTATTTAAATTCTATGGTAATTATGGGTCAAATACCACTCAACCAATAGGTTTTAGACAGGTTTGGGTCACTATATTAACATTATCTTTTAGATTTAACTCTTAGTAAAATAGTTTGACATTTACCATGTCTCTTTGTATTTTTATATTGTATGGTTAATAAACATACTATATACATCCAATAGAACTATAAGTGGTTAATTAATGATAAAAATATCTTTATGTAAGTATTTTGGATGATATTTAAATTTTTAGGAATATAATATCAATTAATAATATAATATTTGTTTTAAAAACTCTTTTATTTCAATTTTGACACTATTTGTTATTTTGTTTCTGCTAAATTCATAACAACATTATTACTTAGAAATAAATTCATCTAACCAACCCTAATATGTTATCTTAACCTATAAAATATGTGGAATTCAGTAAAATTCTAAAATTACATTTATTTAGATATTTATGATATCAATTATTTTAATATTTCATTAATTGGGTAATTACTGCATCATCATTGTGTCATAAATAAATTAAGTTATTTAATGTCTAAAAAATATAAATAAACTATCATTATGTAGGAAATAGATTTTAGTTTTCTAATTAATATTTATAGTAGAATTTATCTCATGTGTAACACAATATTAAAACTATTTTAGTTATTAAACTTTGATTTTAACTCTTTTAAATCTTCTTTGAATTAAATAATAATAAATTTCCTAATCTAATCCAAGTGAACCAAAGAGGTACAGATTTTATTACTAAGGTTTTTGTGGTCAAATTAAATGTATCCAATAGAATTAGGACATGTGTTAGGGTAATAATAATATCAATTTTACCCTTAATTACCCAATTTACTTTTAAACGTGGTAAATAAAAGTTTAAAGTTACTATTCACCAAAAATTATTTTCATCTTATAGAAACACATTTTACTTACTGATATCAACTGCTTCTCTCATATTTTTGAAATTCAAATCACAAAAGCGGTAAAATTATGTTTTATTTAAATTTGTAAATGCTTATAGGAGGTGGGTAAAAGATGGTAAAATGTTCAAAAAAACATTTTTTATCTAAAATTATTATAAATTTACACAATTGAATTAAATTGAACCTATATAGGTATTATTTATCTATTTTTACCTAAAATAAATTTAAATAAAATAAATAATTTTTTAAATAATTTTTTTTAAACAATAACTCAGTGTTTTTCAAAATTCATCAATAATATGATGATTTTAGAAAAATACCAAAAATTCACTCTAAGCTAATCTCGATACTTTTCATCCAAAACTGATATCCATTTTGAATTTTAAAATTTATTAAATTTTAAAAAGTGGGTATTACTATTCATAACATCTAGTTTGATTGGTAGTGGTGTGTTATAACTCGAAGTTCCATACAACACACACTATTGTATTATTCAAAGAGAAGCCTACCGTGGAAGCTTGGGGTGTTACACATGTGACATGGGACATAGGTATTTCATATGGTTTTAAAAAACATGCAGTTAAACCATGTGTCCTAGGATTTTGGAGACAGTGATTCCTAGATGGTTGGGGAACGATTGGGTAAACTATGAAACCTAACTATATAAACTGGTTATTTATATATTAAAATTTGATTATTAAACTAAAAATTCCCCCCAATATTTATTCATCCTCAGTTTTCCTATTATCTCAATCTAGATGACTCCTCCATGAATGTTTTTGATTCTCATTGAACTGAAGCCCATTATAAAATAATATATTTTTTTCATTCCATCTATATAATCAAGTTATTTCATTCTTTTCTATTTTTATTTCTAGATCAAGAATAGGTAATAACCATAAATCATAATAGTTATTCCTAGATTGGAATTTTTTTTAATAGTTCTATGGGTATTGACTAGTTTTGGTATGCCTTTTGGGGAATTATTGAAGGAAAATAAGTAATAACTAAGATCTACCTAGATCATTGTGTGTTTCATCAAGAATTTTTCTATCGAGAGGTAGGTGGCATCTATCCCTATCCTATTATTCTATAACTTAAAGGTTTTGATTTATAAAATGAATTACCTTGATTTAATATAGAAACTTGTGATGAAGGAAATTTTAGGAAGACATTTTTTTAATGGTTTCAAAATATTGGTTTTAGAAATATGAACAAATATTTTTTTAGATGTCTAAAAGAGAAATTTATGAGGTAATGTATGTTTTTAAGAGACTTCTGTAGAAATAGTTTGGCATGTGTTCATTATTTCAATATGAGGGGCCTTGTTGGATTAGTACTTGGTTTTATATGCCAATTAGGGCATCTGGGTGCATGACCAAGAGAGGACTTCATAGAGATGATGATCTGCAGCTCATGAGTATTGGAACATTCATATTTGATGGATGAATGGGTGTATTAGTATGTGGAATATGTATTCCAATACCAAATAATTAATAATATATTAGCAAAAATATTTTTTTAATGAACTGGTACTATAAATCATGTTATGTTATGCTTTAATTACATAATATTTTAATATAGCACATTCTGTATTTCATATGATTTTCCCTTGAATTATATTTTCATACTAATGTTTGTTTGTATAAAGAATAATAAAATTTTCTAGACCTAGTGAAATTTTAGGGAAATTTTTTTTAGATTTCCTACTGGTTTATAAAATCACCTACTTGATATTAACTTCGGTACCTATGAAAATGTCATTTATCAAGACACATATAATTTGAATATGTCAAAATTCTCTAGTAGAGAATCTGGATACTGAATCATTAGTATATGGATCTTGGAGGTGTTCTAGTGTGGGATTCTAGTTTAGTACCTTCTTAGTACTCGAGTGTTATCATCCTTTGTATTTTAGAATTCTATATTGTATATCTCTTCCTATTAATACTATGATTTGTCTTTTATATTGGGTTTTGAGTTGTTGTATCTACTCTCATGCATCATTAGTATCATGATTTTTTTTATATTTTTTGTATATTTCAAGTTGTGTATGGTAACTGAAAAATCATCATCCAACTCTCTTAAAATCCATTAGAATTTATTTTCTATATATAATGTCCTTGGGACATCACCTAAATCTAATATCACCTTTGTATATTCTAAATCTAATGAGTAGGGGATGTCATAGTTGTAGATGAAGAGAAGACTTCTCAAGAGGGGGTAGGAAGTTTACAAATGGGAATAGCCAATTTAATGATAAATATGGGTGATATTTATGTATCAGACAATTTAGATTGTATCTAGAAATGGATCCTCGTTCAATTGACTAAATAAGAATAAATTCTCAAAATATTCCCATCTTTCCTCTTTCTTCCAGTTCATTCCATGTCTATGGGTTATTTGGGGTTAGTTATTAAGATGTGTTAGATTTGTGGTATTTGTATATTTTTGGGGAAGATAAAGAGGTTTTTTGTGTCTTATAATGAAACGAATTATATTATTGGTTTTATATGAAGTTGGGGGATATTATTTTTGTTAGAATTTAGGGTGGATATTGGTGAGGTACAAGGGATGTTAATGGATTTAATTTAGTTAAGGGTTTTATATTAGGCTTATTATAGTATATTCAGAATGTAGGTGTTTTTAAATAACCTCTAATGCACATATAATGATCAAAGTTATTGAAATCTCCTAGTTCCAACTTAGATTAAAGGGAACGGTGGGAAAATTTAGAATTATAAGACACCATTATTGTATATACATAGTAGATTTACTGCACCAGAATCATGCTCCCACTCCTATGTAATATGATTTCAGTAGATAACCTACTTATAAATCCCTCAACTAGTTCCCTCATGATAATATAATTGGTCAAAAAAAAGTAACATAATCTAGTGGAAACTCAATCCCTTCATTAACAAAATTATTCATCGTCTAGGACCAGTATGAACTAGACCCTCCATTGAAGCATATAGTAGTCCCATGATATAATCCTAGTGTAATTTATAACTCCTAAAGAACTATTATTGTATAAAACACAAAATAATAAACAATCCAACCGACCACCACTAAATCACTAGCCAAATGACCCTCTACTATGATGAATCTCTAGTTATGTAGTGGGCTAAGTTAAATAATAATAATCACCATTTATGAATCCCCCATCGTATATACATCCCTCATGTACCTGTTATCCTTAAAACAACACATAGATCATAGTATAAAACCACCTCTCCCAAAATTCCACACACACAAAGAGAATATGTGAACACCCCTGGTCTAATAGATTACAATGTGAAACCTACTTAACCTATTATGACTCAAAGATCTCTAATAATGAGAATCAATTTTTATTTCATGGAGAAAATGATTATAAGAACCACCCAATCTTTCTCATCCCTTTTTTATTCACATGAATCTCTTAAGGTACCCCCAATGCAAATTATATCTCAATATATGAATTATATGGTTAAAGGAATATTCTAAAGGCCTCTCTATAAATCCATGATTGACATTTTTATTTAATAAAAAATTAATTCTCTATATTAAATACATTTAGTATCATTGATATTTTATTCATTGATAATATAAAATAAATTTATAACTAATTTATACACATGAAGCTAGAAAAAAAACTCCAATTGTCCACCTAAAAATATAATCCACCAGACCATCTATAAAATTTCATCTTATCTCAAGTTACCATCATTTCAACATGTCCACTAGGTTCTTATTTATGAGTTATCTTCATAGGTTTTAGTTATTTACAATCCATCTGTTCATGTATCCAATGATAGTGAATATTGATGTGCAACATTTGATAATAATTCATGGAGTTCGTTCTCAATCTAAAAAATCTTTTACTATCACAATGAACCTTTTACTCCTTCGAGATGAAACTATACATTTGGAGAAAAATCCTTAATTATAGTATTTACATTCCTTCCTCCATAATTATAATATACTCTTCTTCGGTCTTGTATGAAGAAACACACTTCTGCAACCCAAACTATCGTGGTACAACTCATCCTATAAAATTATAAATGTATCTTAACGTAAATTTCATATTTTTATGATCTTCAGCCGTACCTATATTTTCATAGACTTCCATGATTGGATCAACTGCTATGACGAACCAAACCAGGTTGACCCTGAACCAGTCACACGAGCCGGTCCGCGAACAGCCCGCGGGGTGTTCCCGATCCTCTCGGGCTAGCGAAAAGCACCAGGGCAACAAAAGAGAGAAAGTGGGAATGATTTCTCCTGATAAAATAAATAAAACAGCGGAATGAAAATAGTACATAGAAAAGTAACTAAACAACAGACAAAAAACGACCAACAACAACAAACTAACCTGAAAATGACCAAAACTCCTCGTGACCTCGATTGTCACTCTCCAAACCCCAACCAAGTCTTTCCCACAGAAAACATGTTCAAGTCAAACCTGCAACAAAACTAAAAACAGGGAAAACTCTATAGGCATGAGTATTAAAACAAAAAAGGAATGTCCAACATACTATTCCCAATGAACTACCTTTAAATAAAGAATTCACTAATTCCAGGTTTGAACTAAAATATACAAAATATAGGTACTTATACACACACATTAGTTTCTAAAAAACGTAACAGTCCATTTCCATTCTTAATTTAAAAACATGTTTAATTTTTGAATGAAACAGGTGCATTTCATTTTAAAACATTTTTTTAAACCATTTAGAAATCTGGATTTCAGTTGTTAGTAAAAAGGAAAACTACACAAAGCACCACACACTAAGGTCAATGGAAAAAGCGGCACAAAGGGGCCAAAAATTAAACCAGACCTCTCAACTGTCCGCCACATAAAAGAAACATGGGTCGAACATAGGAGCCCATGAACAATCCAGAACGTACTATACATGTGACTCATCCTGAAGGCATGCCTACTATCAATTACATCATAACACCCTAACGCCCACTGTTTCCCTACATGGCCTAACCGTGGGGCCCAATCCCTTAGTAGAGGGTCATCCGTACTAGGGGTCACTAGCCAGTGCGTAATCTAAACTAGTGCAGAAATTTTTCTCATAAGATTCACTTACTATGACAAGTTCCCATTTTAACACATATAATTAATAGGAAAGGTGTGAGTCAAAAATGTCAATCAAGTAACACAAAAATCACACACAAATGAAGAAGTCAACGTACACCCAATATCACCTCTAAGTCACCCCAAAGTGAGTTTTTGAAAACAATTTATTTTATTAAAGTGCCAAACGGGACTTCACCAATTTTAAAGAAAATCCTCATTTCTCAAGAGAACCAAAACTCTTGCTCACACTTCAAAAGAAATCATTTATCAATAAACCAGAACATCATTTGAAATTACATGAATTATATTTAAAATCTGAACATGCATTCTTTCACTACTGGGTGTCCGCTCATCAAGAAAATATTTCAAGTTTCATGTATAAAATAAATGGATATTTTTATACAAAATAATCATTTTAAAATTAATTATCTTATATTATTTCTCATTAATTAAAATTAATAATATATCAAGCAATTAATAAATTCTGAATTTAAAGGCGAGCGCAGTGGGGGACCTACCTCAACTCACACCTCGAACACGACAACGCGACACGCCTCACACAGGTGCACAAGCTCGCAGAAACTGATGATCAAGGAATTGTGGTTTTCCCCACCAACACGCTGCAACAATTTCACAAAAAACTAAAAACATAGTAACATTCACTTCAAATAATCCAAAAGAATATACAATGAAAAACTTGCCTCGACACTGGTGTAGGTGAAAAAACGTGAGAGAAGGAGGCATGAGTCAGCGCAGGGTTGCGCTCGATCAAAGGGATCACGTGAAAGAGGAAATGACTGGATACGATGTTGATGAAGAGCGTGGACCAATAGGGAGGGTACGCGATGGCCGGACAGAAGGCACCTCAGTTGAGAGAGTGCACGTTGCACTGACGGGGCAGGCCAAACGGTGTGTCGTGGGTCAGTAAGGGAAGGGATATGGAATGAATCTTAGGGGAAGTGTCCAAATTTTCATATTATGTATTTGTAAGTTAAGAGGGGTATAGATATGGGGGGTTATTATTAGAGGAGGGAAACAGTTTATTTTTGTCTTGTTGGAAGTCGTAATGCCTTAGCCTGTCGAGGAGAGCTCTCCTAGAAGTGTAGCTGGAGTCCCCTAGATCGCTCTAGGGAGTCCATTGTTACTTAATTTTGAGACCGATCAGGTAAAGAGTCATTCTAGATTCTTTCTGAAACTCTCTCATCTTGTTTGAATCTCTATCAAGGAATATGGGGTACTTCACCTACATAACACTCCCCAACAAAGCACCAGACATGGTCTTTGAACTCTGAAAACTCTTCCAACCAATTCACCAGGAAGGTATACGCATCCTTGGATAACATAATGCTGATCACAAACAATTGAATTATTTTTCTAAACATCCAAATTAAAATGATAATATGTAAAGGACATGAAAAAGATGTATTAATATTACCAGCCAAGCAATCTATCCTCATACTTGAATCCGATGGAGTGTTGGTGAAAGGTGCGACCTAGATGGGAGGGTGCGCAGCGACCAGACAGCACCGGTGAGGGGCTTGGTCGGCTAAGGGTGCGTGCTGGAGGGATCTGTGCAGCTGTACAGTAGTGGGGAAGGTTGTTGCACTGGCTGGTGTACGGTGTCGAGACAGTGTTGGCTTGAGGTGGTGCTTTGAAAGAGGACGGGGTGGTTGGGCTCGCTCGATCAGAACTAAAAAAGAAAAGGGTCGGCAGGAGCCAGTGAAAAGAGAATGGCTAGGAGGTCTACCGTAGGGTGGAGCGTTGTTTCAGGTAGCTACACACCGGCTGGGTGGCATGGTGGTGGAGCGTATGACAGGAGGGGCTTCACCACGACATTTTTAAAGGAAATGGGGGAAGAAATGTCGTATGGGAGAAGGGGATGCACCCCTGATGGGGTGGCCAGAGGGAGGGAAGCATGCTGTGGAGAAGGTCGAGGTGTGCTAGTAGGAGGTGGAGCGGCCTGAGGGACAACGTCGGTCAGACAACGAGGGGATGAGGGAGTCGCGGCACGCTGGGAAGCACTGCAGGCAGAGGTGAGGAGCTCTAGGACAGGGAAGCGCAGGAGGGTGCGCAGACGGCGGAGCGTGCGACTTGAGGGCAGATGTTGGTTGCATGGAGGAGGAGAATATGAGGCGTCCATGCAGCTGCTATGATAGGAATGGAAACAAAGAATGGTAACTGTGGCTAGTGGGTGCAATGGACAGGAGGTGCGTGAAGGAGGCGGTCGGGTGAGTTGCAGAAGTAGAGGGCGCGTGCTACTAGGGTTCCGCTTGCCCCTTTTTTCCATTAAATTTCTTTTTTTTAATAAAATAAAAAAATAAAAAAACTAAAAGAACTAATAATAAAAATAATAGTAATCATAATCATAATCATAATCATAATCATAAAATTAACAATTTTAATCCTTCACCCAAAAAAATAATTAAATTTGTTAATAACAATAATTTTTTTTAAAATAAGCAGTAAATTACCAAATTCATTTATTTTAATTATTCAAAGGAAAAAAGATCACGCAATTTCTAGGGTGAAGTCACACAACATTTCAAAGACGCACTTCGCCCTTGCGCCCAATGACGTCAAATGAAAAACGCATATTTTTTTCAAAACTCAACAATCCAACTCAGAATTTAACCCGAACCTCGGAAAAACATTTAAAAGCCATAGAAAATAATAAAATAAAATAACTGAATAGGTCGGGGTGTGACAATTCTCCCCACCATAATACTTTTCTCCCTCAGAAAGCCACAATAAGACCAATACCCAAAGATGAAACTCCTTAAGTGTCACTCACCCCCAAAAGTTTAAGCACCTCCAGTTGATCAATCCAAACAAACACCAAACACCCATGACATGCAACTTATCCTTAAAACAAGATCACCTTAATCATCATGAAGAAGAACCCAAAACATCTGTCTCAACCAAGGAACGAACTAACATAAATAACTTCTGGGACATATATCTATAATATTAGTCCAACGAAACCATTGGGGGTATTCCAATCTCGACGTTTACTCGAGAGGACGAACTCAAGATTAGGTGGTTCCGAACAAGACCATCCACCACCAAAAGAAACATGAAACGAAACTCTGATACTGACATGGGGAGGCCCGAATGGACTCCCCACCATAAGTATTGGGATATCTCTAAATTAGATCAGGTGTAACTTTGCGAAACCCATTGTGGGTAAACCCACTATAAAAACTGACGAGATTAACCAATCATGAAAACATTCCGCATAGACTAAAAATCCCCCACCGCAAGGGAGATAAGGGAAGGGCCGAACCAATCAAACATCAAAAATACCATCACTACTACCTCAACAACGTCAAACCCTCAAAAGAACACAAAACCTGCCACACCAAAGACCGGGATTAAACCAAGACTCTTCTTCACCACTTGGGTTCTCCTGACCGAGCGCCAGCTTCATTCCAGGGCCTATGGCCGGAGCACTGATGATTGAAGCATCCCTTTCCTCGTAGTCAAGATTCCAAAATTCCCAAACATAACACACTTACCAGAATTTCAAAAAACACACTTCCAAAAAAAAATGTTTCAAAGAGGGTCACCCAAAACCATTCTTACAACAGAAAGAAAATAAACACCAAAAAATTCTACAAGAGATGATTAATACACCCAAGAAACACTACAATGAGAAAACCTCGAACTGATCCCCAAACATCTCCCTACTCCTGCTAACAGGCTGAGGATACCTTCGACGAGAAAAATCTAACTTCAGTGTGATTCTTGGAAACACCACGGTAGAATAGCTGCAAGTGACCCCGAAGTCCACACGTGTGGTAAGGTTTCGGAGCACACAGACACGTCAGCCTCTTATGATCCGGCTTACCACATTGGTGACAGATCACGGCATTGCACTGTGAAGAAGATGACTGAAGGTCTAAAGGCCTCTTTATTCCTATACTAGCATCACCAACATGTGGTCTCTTCTCATTCTTCTTATCACCATCCTCTGCACTACTTCCCAAAGTTGGAGGGTTCACCACCTCAAGTCCTCCAGCTAACCCAGCTTCAGCAGAAATGGCTTTCCCCACAATATCCAAGAAGGTGGTTAGGTTGAGCTCTTCCACTTTCGATTGCAGCTTAGGTTGGAGTCCAGACTCAAAAAGTCGAGCCTTACCGGGATCATTCGCAATAGACCACTGATCATACAGAACTAGGTCTATGAAACGTCGATAGAATTCCAGTACCGATTCAACGCCCTGTTGAAGACAACACAACTCCATCCTCTTCCTCAGCTTCGTCAACTTAGAGAAGTGTTGTTGCATGAACGATGAATTGAAAAACTCCTATGTTAGATTATCTCGGGGCTTATTCTGAGACACAGACTTCCACCATTTCCATGTTGGGCCTTCAAGCACAAAGGTAGCCAACTTCACCTTTAACGACTTAGGCAGCCTAATGAAACTGAACTTCCTCTAAATCTTATTCAACCACTCATCCACCTCAAGTGGATCCTCTTGACCATAAAATAGGGGAGGGTTCAACTTCTGGAATTCCAGAACATAGTCAATGAGATGATCAACCATAGGATTCGCTAGGGGCGCACCACCCGAAGAAGCACCTTGGGTATCCATCAAACCGTCATGAGGGAGAACACTAAAGAACAAGGAAACAAATAAAATAATAAAAACATGGTAATTTCCATTTTAAATTAGACTTTCCACAAATTCAAAAATAAAACATTACCAAACGATTCATAAAAGTAAAGAAGACCCAAATGATCCACAAGGAGAAACTAGTGCCGTTGGGTGACTCAGACATATGGTTTGCGGCCATAATCCAGTCATGCCACTGTCACAAGGAGCACTCTAGGGTAATTTCCCCGACTCCACATGTCTTTCCAGACCATGCAATCTTGAAAATGTCACTTTCCTGACATCCATTTCATTTCCCAAGACAAAACAATTCAAAAGAACCAAAATACACTAACAACTCGAACATCCCATAGTAACACAAGGTTGATAACGAGCAAGGGTTCATGATGGCCTTCTCATTCGTATGCCTCGAGTCACGAAAATTCTACTCCTAATACCATGAAAACCCAAAATCACAATGGGCACTCTGAAAAAGAAGGTCCGATCAAGAAATAACTTTCTTTGATACCATTTTTGTCATGAACAAACCCAGTTCGACACTGAACCTGTCACCCGAGCCAGTCTGCGACATGGCCCGAGAGGCATTCATGATCCTCCCAGGCTGGCGACAAGCACCATGGCATCAAAAGAGTGAAAGAGGGAATAATTTATCCTGATAAAATAAACAAAACCATGGAAAGTAAATAGAACAAAGAAATTAACTAAAAAACACACACACAAAAACGACCAACAAAAACAAACTAACCTGACCACGACCAAATCTCCTCGAGGCCTTGAGAGTCACTCTCCACACCACAACCAAGTCTCTCCCATAGTGAACATGCTCAAGTCAAACCTAAAAAAAATAAAAATAGAGAAAGCACTATCGGCGTGAGTATTAAAAATCAGTAGGCGTGCCCAAAAAACTATTCCCAATGCACTACCTTTAAATAAAGAATTCACTAATTCCAGGTTTGAACTAGAATATTCAAAATATCGGTTTTCATACACACACTTTCATTTCTAAAACAAGTAACGGTCTATTTCCCTTCTTAATTTAAAAAAAGTTTAATGTTTGAAAGAAATAGGTGCATTCCATTTTAAAACATTTTTTTAAACAATTTAGAAATCTGAATTTCAGTTGTTAGTTAAAAGGAAAACCACACACAACACACAACACACACTAAGGGAAATGGGAAAAGTAGCACACAGGGGCCAGCAACTGAACCAGACCTCTCAGTCATCTGCCACATACAAATATACAAGAAAAGAAACATTGGTCGAACCTATGTGATCGTGAACAATCCATAACGTACTATACATGTGACTCTCTTAAAGGCATACCTACTCTCAATGACGTCATAACGCCATAATGCCCGGTGTCTCCCAACATGGCCTAACCAAGGGTTATAATCCCCTAGTAGAGTGTCATCTGTACTAGGGGCCACTAGCCAGTGCATAATCTAAACTAGTGCATTAATAGTTCTTATAAGAATCACTTATTATGCCATGTTTCCATGATAACACATATAATGATCAGGAAAATGGGTGAGTCAACAAAGTCATTCAAGTTGCAAAAACATCAAATAGAAATCATGCAGTCAACATACACCAAATATCACCTCTGAGTCACCCCAAAGTGAGTTTTCCAAAACAATTTATTTTATTAAAGATCCAAACGGGCCTTCACCAATTTTAAAGAAAATCATCATTTCTCAAGAGAACCAAAATGCTTTCTCTTGCTCCAAAAGAAATAATTTATCAATAGACCAAAACTTCATTTAAAATTCTGTGAATTATGTTTAAATGCCAAATGGGAATTCATTCACTATTGGGTGTCCTCTTGTCAACAAAATATTTCAAGTGTTGTGTATAAAATAAATGGCTATTTTTACACCAAATAATCATTTTAAAATTAATTATCTTATATTATTTCTCATTAATTAAAATTAATAAAATATCAAGCAATTAATAAATTATGAATTTAAATAAGATTGTAGTCGGGGACCTACCTCATCTCGTAGCTCGTACACGACAATGCGACACACATCACAAAGGTGCACAAGCTCACAAAAATCGATGATCATGGTATTGTGTTTTTCCTTCCTGAAACGCTGCAACAACTACACAAACTACTAAAAACAAATAAACATTAATGTCAAATAATCAAAATCAATAAACAATTAAAAACTTTCCTCGACACTGGTGTAAATGAAACGACGTGAGTGAAATAGGAATCAGTCAGTGTAGGGTTGCGCTCGATCAAAGGGATCACGCGAATAGAGAAATGACTAGAGAGGATGTTGATGAAGGGTGTGGCCCTACTAGGAGGGCGGACGATGGCCAAACAGAAGGCGTGTTGGCTGAAAGAGTGCATGTTGCACTGGCAGGGCATTCCTGATGGTGTGTCGCGGGTCGGTAAGGGAAGGGATATGAAATGAATTTTAGGGGAAGTGTCCTAATATTCATATTAAGTAGTTGTAAGTTAAGAGGGGTATAGATATGGGGGTTTTGGGTTCGAGTATGGAAACAGTTTATTTAGGCTTGTTGGAAGTCGGAATTCCTTAGCCTGTGGAGGAGAGTTCTCGTTGGAGTGTAGATGGAGTCCCCTAGATCGCTCCAGGGAGTCCCCAGAAACATAATTTTGAGACTGATCAGGTAAAGAGTTCTTCTATATTCTTACTGAAACTCTCTCATCTTGATTGAATCTCTATCAAGAAATATGGGCACTTCTCATGCATAACTCTGCCCAACAAAGCACAAGACAAGGTCTTTGAACACTGAAAAATCTTCCAACCAATTCACCAGGAAGGTATACGCATCCTTGGCTAACTTAATTATGATCACAAAAACTTGAATTTTTATTAAAATCTAAATTAAAATGATAATATTTAAAGTACTTGGAAAATATGTATTATAATTACCTGTCAAGCTATATCTCCCCATAATGGAATCCGAGGAAGTGTTGGTGAAAGGTGCGGCCTAGCTGGGAGGGTGCGCAGCGTCTAGATATCACCGGTGAGGGGAATGGCCAGCTATGGGTGAGCGCCAGAGGGTTCTGTGCGGCTGTACAGTGGCGGGGAAGGTTGTCGCACTGGCTGGTGTATGGTGGCCGGACAACGTCGGCTTGAGGTGGAACTTTGAAGGAGGCCTGGGGGGGTCAGGATCGCTCGAATGGAACTGAAAAAGAAAAGGGTCGATGGGATCTAGTGCAAAGTGAATGGCTGGGAGTTCAACAGTAGGCTAGAGGGTGGTTGCAGGTAGGGGTGCACCAACTGGGTGGCAGGGTGGTGGAGCGTGTGACAGGAGGGGCTTCGCCATGGATTGTTCAAAAGAAAATGGAGGAAGAAAAGCCTTCTAGGATAAGGGGATGTGGTGTTGAAGGGGTGGCCAGAGGTAGGGAAACATGTTGGGGAGAAAGTAAAGGTGTGATGATAGGAGGCGGAGTGGCCTAAGAGATGACGTCGGTCAGAAAGCGTGGGGAGCAGGCTGTCACGACGCGCTGGGGAGCACTGCAGGCAGAGGTGAGGTGTGCCAAGATGGGGAAGCGCAGAAGGGTGCACGGACGACAGAGCATGTGATGGGAGGGATGATGTTAGATGCGGTTAGGAGGAGAATATGAGGTGGCCATGCAGGTGTTGTGGGGGGAAGGGAAACAAAGAAGGGGAATTGCGGCTGGTGGGTGCAACAGACAGGAGGTGCATGAAGGAGGCAACTGGGTGAGTTGTAGAAGAAGGGGGCGTGTGCTACTAGGGTTCCGGTTGCCCCATTATTTTCTTTTAAATTTCATTTTTTTCTCAATAAAATAAAATAATAAGAAAACAAAAATTACTAATAATAAAAATAATGGAAATAATAATAATAATAATAATCATAAAATTATCAATTTTATTCCTTGACCCAAAATAAAAATAAAAAAATTTCCTAATAAAAATAGTTATTGTAAATTAAGCAATAAATTACAAAATTCATTAATTTTAATTATTCAAAGGTAGGATGATCATGTAATTTCCAAGGAGAAGCCATGTGGCATTTCAAAGATGCACTCCACCCTTGTGCCCAACAACGTCAAATGAAAATTGTATATTTTTTAAAACTCAACAATCCAGCTCGGAATTTCACCCGAACCTCGATAAAACTTTTAAAATACATAGAAAATAATAAAATCAAATAACTGAATAGGTGAGGGTGTAACAACTGCAATGTAACAGAAACAATGTTTTGATATACCTTTATGATACCATAGAATCCATTTGAGGACATCCAAATATTTCTTCCCAGGATTAGAGAGAATCTTTCTAATGATTTCCTCTGCATGGGAAATGTCTATCCTTATACAAAATATCCATACATAAATCATCCAACCACTGATTAGTTTGGTGTTTATACCAAGAAATTTATAGATTTTAATAAGAATCTTGTGGATAAGAAATGAGTATTTCTTAAGTGTTGTATTATTTTGTCATACATAAATAACTTGGAAATGTTGTTTCTAAGGGATTGAGGTGAATATAAGAAGTCTAATACATCAAGTTGATCATACTAGCTCTAATAGACTAATGTGATCCAAAGTAGGTTGATTCCAAATGTCTATCCTTGGTTCTATCAAATATTTATGTTCAAACAATTTGAAATCATATGATGATTTGATGGCCTTCAAAGTACCAAACATTAGAACTATATTATGAAATTATTGATTCCAACATAATTTATTTTAAGGAATAATGTTTGAATATAATTGTAAAGGAGGATATGGATGAAATATTGTTTTGAATAAGTTCTAGTTTAAGAAAAATTGATGTTGTGAATGAATTTGTATCGGATAAAGGAAAATATTATGTGGCTCAGATAAAATATTTTGGACAATGTTCATTGGATGAAGTTTCTTGGACAAGTATATTTGAAAGTGGATGGTTGGTGAGTTATTATTTATAGATTAAATATTTTAAGTCCACCAAAAAAATAATTGTAATAAAGTCCACTGAACATAGAGGAATTTTCAATGTCATCATATTGATGTTTCCAAACAATTTTATCATACATAGTTTTTCTGATCGTATTCATCCAAAAAATATTTCAAATAGAGTAAATCGTAGATCTCCTAACGGAGGAAGAATATAAGCCTTTGAAGATGAAAAAAATATATAATCTATCATATGAAAGAATATTAGATGATGAATAACATTATTAGGTTAATGTATAGGGTATCACAAGACAAATGATTTTTTATGAAGATGTATCATAAAAAGGGTTTGAATATCTTTACAACATTTTTGTAAAGTCAATAATTGCTATAATGCTGAGCTATATGTTCATTTCTTCAATAAAAGTGAAGCATGAACATGATTCTAGTTGATATTTCCAAAAGGTTTGAGAAGTATATTGGCACCGAGTTATATGGAAAGTTACTATAATGACACTTATTTGTGAGTAAGTTTTAAGGTGGTTAACCAATGAAATTTTTTATTTGTATTTTCAATGTTTGATTGGAAACTTTGAATTGAACAACATGAACCTCCCTTGATTTTTTTGAGGAATGATGCCTATATAAAGGGGAGAAGGTGCACTGTGAAGTTTTTATTGTCTTTTGATGTGTTTATACCATAAGAATCCTCAAATAAGTGAGATGCCAACTGATGATCTTGGGAGACCTTTTGTTAAAGCATTGTGTGCAGTAACACCAAATAAAGTGATACCTAACAATTTTTTTCAATCAATAATCAGCATAAAAATAATGTAAAGAAGAGATTGGACGATTAGGGTATAATACCTATGATATTAGACCAATGGTATCATACAATGTCTATTAGATGGACAAGTTTGTATAAAGAGGGTGACACAAAAAAAATCAATCTATTATAAAATAAAGTAAATTTGAAGAATAAAAACATGTGAGAATACAAGTGTGATGAGAATTCAAGCATCACCGTTCCAAAATACGAACCCTTTTTGACGATTGTTATTTTTGTGTTGCTATATTTTTTTATCATATCATCTTTGTGAGGATAACATGAACAATAGAAGGAATATAGTTATATTCAAGTGATAGTTATTCCTTGTTTTTTTAAAACTAAAATGTATCATCTTAAATTTTAAATGTGGTCATTGATTATTTCCAAACCATTCAAAGGACTAGTTAGTCTTAATAATAAGTGATTCTTATAAATTCTTGTGTTCCTGTGTGTTGATTTTCATAAAAATAAATACACTATAATTAGAGGAGAATTTATTTAAATTAGAAAACATAAAAATAATATATCATTTATTCACCCCACAGTGTTCACATTAATCTTGATGATCCCTTTCAATTAGTATCAAATTGAGTTTCCTTTATTGATTCAATAAAGGAGAATTTTTGTGAAAAGGAACGTTTTCATGGATTTTCTAAACTCAGTTAGTAGTAATGGGATTCTAATATTCTATATAAATAATTATCGTATATAAAAAATAAAAAATGATACCCAATCAATTATCCATTGGTTATGAAGTTCATTCTGTTGCTGTGGATGGTTTCCCTCCACCTACTAGGGTGCTCCTTTAACAAATGCAAATATAATGAATTTGAAGAATGACGGTTGAGATAGAAATTTTATACCTTCCTCTCTATTTAAAATTGAATTTATAATGTTAAAAGGAATAAAAAATACTAATGGAATATGAGAAAAGTTGAAGAATATATATGAAGGAAATTCCAAAGTGATGAAATGAAAACTAAAGATATAGAGATTAAAGTATGAAGATTTAGAAATGGGAGTTGATAAACCTATTAGTGAGTTCTTTAACAGATTAAATGGAATTGTAATCACCATAAGAGGTCTTAGTGAGAAGTTGGAAGATTCATCCACTTATTAAAACATTTTGATAATTTGTTCATAATAAAGGTGATTCCATTGTATCATCAATAGAAGATAAAGATCTTGAAACTCTAAGTCATGGTGATTTATATAGTATTGTAATTGCATATGAATTGGGAAGAGAAAATTCTATCAATAATAATGATAATGATGATTGTTAAATATCATTCAAAGATGCTAAGAAAATAATGTCTAAAAACATTCTTTGGGAATACGTGAGTGAATCTGAAATTGGAGATGAAATCATAATAAATTTGACGAATTTATGTATTTGTTTTAAATAAAATAATAAAATGTATAGGGCAGAATAAAGGAATGATGTTTTTGAAGTGTTTTAATCCTAGGTATACTGAACAGTTCATAGTAAACTACCGAAGGCTAAGGGAATATGAAGGTAGTGATGAAGAATATGAAAAGTCAGTATGATATTTTAATAAAAATAAGAAGAGATACAAATAAAAGTAATTTTCAAAAGGAATGGAAAATAATTTATCTAAATATACAAACTAATACTTTCTCTCTAAGTGTGAGAAAGATAATGATAGTGAATTGGAAGCCTAAATTCGATCAAGGATAATGCTAAGAAGTTTTTAATTTCAAAATTTAATGATTTTAATTTTATAGTAATGAAAGAAGAAACTATAAAGTTGATGAAGAGGAAAATAAAATTGATTTTATGCTTTAAATAGAATTGAAATGAAGTCATTCGATTATTTTTAAACATAAGAAAGAGAAAAAGTAGGTGAAGAAATAAGATCTATTAGAAATCAATCTGGAATCATCACTTGAAGAAAAATCTATATGCTTAAAATAGGTTAATGATCTAAATAATTTACTTGATGAAGAGAAAATTGCATCATCAATATTAAAGAAAATATAAAGAACAAGTAAAAGATAATTTTATCATGTTAAAAATATATTTTGCGACTAAGAACCGGATAAAAACATTAAAACATTATTTTAAATTTTATATAATATATAAGAAGTATAAACCTTATAAGGATCAATAAATATCATCCATAGAGGTTAATAACAAGATTAAAAATGTTCCAAATAATAATCAATTAAATAAGAACATATATGTTGCCAAAACTATCATTGTAAACAATTCAGAAACACTAGAGGATTCAATGTTAGAAGATTTTTTTACAACCATAGAGTCTGTAAACACTAAGAATAAGCCGAAGATAATGAAAGATGATGGTCATAAAGATAATAAAAAATGTACAATTTTTTGTCTTCATGCAGGATATAGAAACAAAATCTGATTTCTATTGATATTTTTGATACTGTCGGGGCATTGATCATATAAGAAAAAATACTTGTTCACTCATAAACATATAAATGAATCCATAAGGTACTGGAGGAAATGTATGAGAGGGAATTAACCCACTAAAAGAATAAAATATGATGTATCCATTCTAAAAAATAAGAATATATTTCATCCTCAAGAAATTATTTTTGAACAATGTGATCAGCCTAGACTTTTTTTTAAAATATTTTCTTTTCATTATACCAGATCAAAAAAAATTATATGAAAAATCTAAATAGAATCATATGAAAGATGAAAAAGGAAAATGAAATTATTTTGTAATTGAATTTTTTTTAAAGAAACAAAATGATAAAAAAAACTTGGATATTAGATATTGAATGTTTTTCCCTAGTGGTGATTTTAAGCTATAAAAAATGTTAAATACCACAAATAAGGGAAAGTGACTTTTGAAAATGATGGGTCACTCAAAATTAAAGGTTTTGGATCTACTATCACTAAAAATAAAATCTAAAATCTTGAAATGCTTTGTTTTTTGATGGACTGAAACACTACATATGGAGTATTTTATATCTTTGTAATGAAGAAAACAATGTTTTTTCAGATAATATAGAATTTTTGTTAAAATTCGTGAATAGGATAAATATGTAATAAGGGGAAAATTAATTAAGGGATATATGTTTTTGGTTGGAAATGCACATGGTTCATCTAATCTGAGCATCATGGAAGAAAATAAGATATGGAATACAAGGCTAAGACATATGTTTCAATGAAATATGATCAATATGACAAACAAAATAAGTATTTGTGATGATTATAAAATTCTAAGAAAGAGATATTATTATTTTTTGATAATATATAAAAGGAAGATTACAAACTCAGTACACAAAAGGTTTGAGATACGTACAACTCGGCCCTTTGATCATATTTATTATAAAGTACGTGGTTCTAAAAGAAATAAATTAACATGTGGAGATAAGTATTTTATTTTATTTATTGATTATTTTACTCATATTACATGTACTATGTTCATGAAATATAAATTAGAAGCTATAAAAAATTTAAGAGTTTCAGGAAAAGTTCTAAGAAGGAATGTATATACTTTTTATAGAATATCCAAGTTGATAATGGTGTAGATTACATAAATGTTAATTTTAATGAGTATATTGAAAAACATGAATTATTGTATAAATTTTTTTCACTATACACACCACACCAATATTTTGTTTAAAAATTTATTAAATGAAGTTTAGTTTAGATATCATGAAATATTTTGATTGAACTTGATACTTCTCTATTATTTTAGAGACAATATTTTGGAGCAGTAGTTCATATTTAGAATATTTTTTCTATATTAAAAAACATTGATATGGATCTGTATGATATTTATCATAATGACACCCTAAATTTGAAATATTTAATTGTGTTTGGTAGCTCTTGTATTATCAAATTCAAAGGATGAAATCTTGAAAAGTCTGATCAAAGATGATTTTGTGGTATATTTCTTATATACCCTCCTAATGGTAGAGGATATATGTTATACCACAAATAAATATGAAATATTATTGATTCTAAAGATATGTAAGTTATTGAACATTTTGAGAGTTCCATATTCATTTGTATATATGGTACGAAGTGAAGATTATGTTGTTGTAGTTAAACAACATGATAATGTTTTTGACATAAGTGATGATGTGGACGCTATATAAGATAATTTTTCTAACTCAATAAATTTAGGTGAAGAGGGAAATTTTTTCATCTCATACACTGTTGAGGAATCAGGTGGTGGTCTAAAATATTATTAACTACCAAGAAAAAATGTTCAAACTAGAGGAACGTTGAGGATAGTTTCACATTAATGAATAGATTGATACAATGAATGATGTGTTGGATTATATTGAGAATAATGATACGTGGGAAATTTCACACAAACTAGAATACAAATATATGATTGTAACAAAGTGGTTTTTAAGAAAAAGGGCTAATGAAAGAGGTGAATTGACAAGAAGCAAAGTAAGACTGGTTTATAATGGTTGATCACTTGTTAAAGGTATTGATTTGGATGATTCCCTTTCCCCAATTGAAATACATGAAACCATCATAATATTTATTTCAATTACAACATAATAAAGATAAAAAATATTTCAAATGTATTTCAAGTCTTCTTTTCTTAATACAAAGCTAGAGGATGAGGTTTTCAATGAGAAAATATTTGGTTTCTTTCTAGACCAGGATGAGAATTGTTCTTGAAAGTAGAAGAATGATTTTTATAGGTTAAAAAAAACTCCAAGATCTCAGTATTCTAATTTGGATGCATTGTTGAAGAATTTTAAATTTCAAAAAGGAAGAGTTTAATGAATCATATACATAATATAAAATCAAGTAGTTTCTCTCATTATGATTATTTACCTTGATAAGATAATATTCTTGGGAAATGATACATAAATATGTGAAAAAATAACTTAAGAGATAAAGGAGTTAATTTAAATGTCCATTCTAGGTGAAATGAAATAATTTCATGACATACAAATATCTTAGAAGAAGAGTTATATTTTTATTTCATGGGAGAAGAATGATATGAAACTCATAAAGAAATTTGTTATGGAAAATTATGAGCATGTTCCAAACCCATTTTAGTGGGAAATGTTTTTTCAATATATTGTAAAGGTGATCATATTGATTTGAAAGATTTTATGAAGTTGATTGGAATCCTGATATATCTCACAGCTTCAAGGATAGATTTATTTTAAGTTGTTAAACTTTATGACATGTATCAAATTGACCCAAAATAGTTCCATATTGTGGAAAAAAAAAATTTCATAGATATATTAATGACACAATTGATTGTGGATGAAATATAACATCACATGAAAGAACAGTCAATTTGGTTAAACATATGTATATTAGGAAGGATGTGTTGATGATATGAGATCCAAAACTGGTTGAGTATTCTTTTGGGGGTAATGTTGTGTAAGAAGGAGTATAAAGAAAAAAAACTCAGTGACTCTCATCCCTCTAGAAGTTGATTATGTATCTTCTACTCAAGATGAAGCATTGTTAATATAGATGTAGACCTAGTTAGAATATTTTCTGGTCGAGGTGAAAAATACCTTTATCTTTGTCGGTGATAATAAAAGTACTATCGGTGTCACAAAGAGTCTAGAGAAACACTCCAAATAGAAACACATTGATATTAAGTATCACTTTATCATAGAATGTGTGGAATGAAATTATGTAATGATATATTTTTTCCTTCAATGAATCTAGTAGTTGATATATTTACTAAACCGTTTCCAAAGGAAACATTTTAGAAGATGAGGATGATTACATGCATTCAACCTCACTCTCTTCATGGATGAGGTATGAGATGAATGTCCCTTCTCTCATATTTTATTTGGATAACATTGTCAAAAGAGGTTAAAATATGTAATAAAAATCTATCTATTAACATTTTATTTTATTTTCAATAGAAATATTGTATTTTGGGGTACTTTTTAAAAGGGTTAGGATGTGATTTCATCATGTGTGAACTATTTTAATTGTTTACTAAAGTGTATTGATGAATAGTTGATTAAATTTTTCTTTCAAATTTTTGAGTTTAAAAAGATGTTAGGAAAAGATTTTTATCACTAATTTATAAATATTAATGGATTATGGTTCAATTATTCTAGTTTCTTATACTATGTTCACTCACATGGGTAAGAATTATTGGATTGTAATTCATTTCTTGAGTATCACTACTTCAGTTATATGTGTTCTATGGTTGAGAAAAAAATCCAAAGGGGGAAATTTTTGAGACTAAGAGGTTTTTATATGTTATGAATAAGCTAATTGATAATAAATAATGATTTCTTTAGTGTTTTTTTTATTTTCACTCATAAATTTCTTAGAAATGTTGAGTTCAATAAAACAAGGTGAATGAGAAAAAGTACATTGGATCGAGTTGATCAGAATGGGTCCAGTGGACTAAGGTGATTAAATAGAGGTTGAAACTGAATTTTTTTTCCCTAGTTCCATCAGATATATGTATTTAAAAAAAATTAAAAGATGAAAATGATTCACAGATATTCAAAGTGTCAAATAACATGAATATATTTAGATATTCATGATTCTAGATTAATTTTTTAAATTAGTAATGTTTTAAAAGAAGCGGTGAAGGATTTTTGTAAGGAAGAATGTTTGAAGTGGTTCTATTTCATGAAACATGTAGGTTGTAAATGAAGTTATATATAATGGATAAACATATGAAGGAATCCAAAAAATGTTTCTAAATAACATTATTTTTATAATTTTTTATCTAGGTATATAGAATAGAGTAAAGTTGGTCATTTGTTTTGATAGAGGAATATATGTAACTCCTTTAGAAAAATCCTTTGAATTAAGCCCACCAGAAAAAGATGAGTTATCAAATTATTTGAAAATATGTTTCTGAACAATGTTATCAGATAATTTTGTTTGATTCAAGTCAACTAATAAATCCATTAAACACAATAACTCAGTGAGATCATAATATAGGAATTTTATTAACCTTAGTGTATGGAATAATATGAAGTCTACTGTAGATAGTAAGATTTAATGAATAACAACATTACAAGGTTAGTGATATATAGTATCATCGAATGAAGGAGTTGTTATGAAGATCTAACAAATGGAGGGTATTAAGATTTTTAAAATGTTTTTATAAAGTAATTAATTATAATTATTTTTTATATATTTTCAATTATTCAATAATCAAAAATTAATAATTTTATTCTATTTGATAATTTTGGGAGTTTTTAACAGTTTGTTTTTGAGATGTTTTAGGGAAATTTCTTATTAAGAATCAATATTTTATGGATGTTTGAAGGCATTCAATCAAATAAAGTTTGAGTAGGATGTAAAATGTTTGAATGGAAACTTTTAATCTAAATAGAATTATCCACCCTTGATTTTTATAGTAATAATGCCTATAAAAGTTGGATAAGTGTTCACTATAATGTGGTTGTTGTGGTTTGAAGTGTTTCTACCTGGTGAATTACTGAAGAAGTGATGTATCAGAGAAATATATTGAGAGATATTTTATTGAATCATTGGGAATAATTGATCTAGTTGAAGTGATACCAGAATGATTTTTTCAATCAATTAGTATCATATCAAAAAGGTGGAGAAGTGATTAGACAAACATGGTATCAGATTTATGATATCAAAACAATGGTATACCAAAAGTATGGGTTTAGAAAAATAATATGATACATAAATTATTTCTATGATTTGTTGAATAAAGTAAAGAGGGTGAACAAGAACTCACGAGAAGACATGTGCGATGATATTTCAAGCATCATTGTGACAACCTATCGAAGACTGTTGTTGACGGTTTTTTATTATACCAAAAACTATTCTATCATATTATATATGAGAGTATAACATGCCCTATAAATGGAAAATAGTGTTATTAAAGTTATAGTTATTCACTATTTTTATTATTTCACAAAGGATTGTTTTTAGTGGATGTATGTTCATGAATTATTTCTAAATGAAGATAAGGACTAGCTACTGTTATTGAGTAGTGAACATTGTAAATTCATTTTTTCTACTAGATGTGAATGTGTATTGATCTTTACAAAAGAAAATTATCCATAACCAGAGGAAAATGTTTTTTATGTAGAAAAATAAAATGAAATAGATCTCTGATTCACCCCATCCCCTTAGGGGTCACATTAATCATGATTGGTCATTTCTATATGGTATCATTTACATTACCTCGATTTTTTCCTTGGTTAAAAAACATGAACTACTTCTTAGTTTTATATTGTTGGGTAAAATAATTCTCTCTAGAATGTCTTTTTCTATGTTGAAACATTTCAGAACTGGTTTAATATACATATCTTAAGATATTTATAACAACCACATCTTTTTGTCTTGAGTGACCTACATCCAATTTTCATTGAGTCGATCCCAAGTCTTTCATATCAAAATATGTGAATAACTCCTTCAACTATCTAGTATTCAATTGATACATCCTAATGATCAAAATATCATTAACATAAAGTAGAATATAAATAGAGTTACCATACACAAATCTACGAAAGTAAGCACATGGGATCTCTTGTGTCTGCTTATAGCCATCAATCACTATGAATGATTCAATCATATAATACCAATATCTGGGATTTTATTTTATTTTTAATAAGATCTTATTCAACTATAAAAATAGTTCTTATTTTCCAAAAACCTTGAAACCTTCATTATTCTTTATTTATATTTCCTCAGGGAGGTTTTCCTGATGAACATTTTCCTTTATATCCATTTTTTCAATCTCTATTCCCAAGATGGCCACCAATAAGAAAATGAATTATATTGAAGTCATCTTTCTTGTGGTTTAAAATATCTCATAAAATTCAACTCTATTATTCTATAAGAGTCCTTTGACCATTGACTGATCTTTGTTCTTGACCTCCATTCAATGGTTATCCTTTTTCATTATGGCAACCCATTTCTTTTTTGTGTCTTCATACCTTTTGGTAGTTACAAAAAAAATCATATGTATGGTTATTCATCAATAACCCCATCTCATCCTCTATTTCATATAGCCAATTGATTTTTTTGATTAGATAATTATTCTTGATATCCATTTATCTCCCCCTCATCATCCAAAAATATGTACTATGACACCAGATATATTATTTATAGATACCTTTATTTTATATATCTATGAACCTGTGAAATGTTATTCTCAAGAGGCACACTAACACTTTTCTCCTATAAGGGTTAAATTAATTCTTGTAGAGAGGATTGAGTATCAATCTATTGAATTCCACCTCCAATACATCCAAGTATACTACTGATGAGTCTTCTTGTACCTTCACTTTTGTGATAGGTAGTGCTTGTATAGGTGTTTGATCTTGAATTGATTATATTGTAATTTATCTTTGAGGCATCCTAGGATATTAAATATCATCAATCATCTGGTTATTTTGGAAGATGTAATCTTCACATACAATCACATTTTTCTCCTTCAGATCCCAAATCGTGTATCTACACTCCTCATCCCAATAGTTGATAAGGATGCATGGGTTATATCTCTCATTTATCTTTCCCAAGTTGTTTGGATACATGTGAAAAATTAAAACATCTAAATAATCATAAATAATAGTAAAAGGAATGTTTATCAGACCATATCATTCATAGAATCTCAAAATTTAGACGGATTGATTGTGATTTGTTGGTTAGGTAGTACAAAAAAATAGATTCTACCTAAATTTATTAACCACCTTGGAAAATCTTATCATGCTCCTAAACTTAACCATTAGGGTTTTATTCATAATTTCTAAAAATATTTTAGGTTATGGGATGCTGGGGACTAGGATCTCATGTCAAATTCCCCAACTCCTATAATAGGCATTAAACTCATGGGATGTGTACTCTTATCTAATGTCTGACTAAAAACACTGCAGTTCCCTTTATTTTTCACAATCCACCTTGTTGTGTTACATTTTCATGTAATATTTTACTTGTTTACTCATTTGTAAAAAAATAGCCACACCTTTCGAGAATCATCAACAAAACAATCTGAAATATTCATTACTTCCCAGTAATTCCACATCTATGAGACCTCATATATCATAATGATCTTGATCCAAAAACTCTAATCAACATGATAAATAAGTATTGAATGCGACTTATCTTATTACACATATAAGAAGTAGTTTCAAGAATCTATCTAGGCATCATTGTGAACCCTAATGCACTTCTTATTCATTATTATTGATATCATTTTTCACTCATGTAGCCAAGTATCTTATGTCATAGATTGTATGATTCCTATAATTGAACCATGTTTAGGTTGTATTCATATATCCTCACATTATTCTGTAAAAGGTAGTACATATATATCCTCAAGTGATGAAACTGGATCCATTCATTATCTTCCATGGTATATTTTTGAAAATATTTCCATAGCCTTATTTATCAATGATTATCCTTAATACGTGGTTGAGAATAAGGATTTGAATAAAAAGAAAATACTTTAGGGTGATTTTATATCAAACATTCATATTGAATTGTATATCACCCATTCCAATGATCTCTAATGAATTCCCATTATCATCCTTATTTCCCAAAAAAGTCACGAGCTTGATAAGTAAAGAAATACTCATGATGAAGTGTGATGTGGAACGATGTTGAAGTATCAACCACCCATTTTGTATCTTAGCCTGATGTGTGAATATAACACTCTTATAAATATTTGGATCAATGCACAACTTATCCAATGATGGTCAAATGAGTATATTCATTTCTTCTTTGCGGGTTATTTGCTTATCTCTTCCCTTGTAGTAACTTTTGGTAGTTCGTCTTCAAGTTTACCACAAATCTACAATTATTGAATTTTTATGTTTTCCTTCAACCAATAGTGTATATTCCTACATTCTTTCTTACAAATATTCTTGTTACCCCTTAAAAACCACCTTATTATCTCCCTTGTTATTATTGAATGAGAGTTTCTATCTAGTGGTAACTTGCATCCTTTATTTAGGCCTCCTCATTAAATTGTGCATCATATACCATTTTCATGGAAATATATCCTCAAGAAAAAAAGTTTATGATAGATTCCACTAGTGTATCATACATATTGGGAACTATAAAAAGTATGTTTTTTATCTAATATTCATCAATAAGTGTCTGACCAACATCCACCGATTGATTTACATGACTTTGGAACTTTCTGGAGTATTCAACTATATATTTTCCTCCTTATAGTTATAAATTCATCAACTACTTTATCAAGTAGGTCTTGTTTCATTAAATCTATGAATGGTATATATTATCATATTTAATCCATATTTCATATGTGTTATTCTATTGAAAAATGTGGTAGTAGATGTTGTGATCGATCCATTGGATAATGTAGATAATCATATTCTTGTTAGATTATTCCACTTGGCTTCCTTGGAGGAATTGAGGTTGAATCCCTTTTTCTTGATGGGATCAAAGAGGTATCTAGAATTAATAATATATTTCATTGAAGACATAAAAATGTATTGTTTCAATTAATTCCACATTATTATCCATATCATGGATGGTTCCTCTATTAAATTATAGTCTTGGAAACAATATAATAGATTTTGAAGAAATGTATTGTTTCGTTTCATTCGGAATGGTCATGAAATGTAGAAATGACTCATATATTTTATAAATAAGACACCAATTGATCAAGATATTATCCAAAATGGTTTAAATGTTTTATATTAAACAATGATGTGGTGATAGAATGGAATGCCAAAGGTCCTTTCTGAAAAAATTATCCTGAAAATTCTTTAGGTCTAGAACTATTCCTTTTTCTCTAGAAAGGGGGTATTGAAGCACCTCAGGTTTGACCAATAATTTTACCACCTATAAAGAGCTCATTTTATATCTATTATCTTGTTCTATTTACATTGATTAAATAATAATTACATTAAATTTTAGAATCATCCTTCAAAATACAAATTTTGGTAACCTGAATTTTTTCAATCACTAAAAAATCTCCTCCACTGGTCGTTATTTCACCAACACCCTGTATTTGATACCACTTGTTATGATTCACTAATCATATTGAAAGTTAATGGTAAGAGAATATAATTTTATTTGAAAGAGAAAAAATATTAAAATAAACCCCCTCTTGATCCCCTTTTTTCCTCTTTAGAGTTATCAAGGATCTCAAAATAAAAATGAACTCACTTGCTCTAAATTTGATGACCCAAAGAAGCTACTCAAGAATTCATTATCAATTCATTCATGTTTCTTTTTATTTAATGAAAAATGAATTATGCATATTAAATATATTTATTTCTACTAAAATTTAATTAATTGATCTCATTAATTGAATTTATAGCCATTGCACGCACAAATAATTGGAAACAAATTCACTTTTAAAACCAATCCCTTTCTAGAATCTCAATTGAATATAGAATCCCCAATTTCTGCAGCTATATATATCCTATAGAAACTGAAGCACTGAATAGTGTAAAACTTCCCCCATTATAGTGGCAACCTAGTTTTCTCTCTAATGGAATGGAAATTCATATGTTCCTCCTCCATTTATCTCAGTGTATCATGAACCATAAATGTGCATCTGCAACAACTTAAAATTCTAGTAATTGAAGAACTAGATATTTAACTCTTCTAGATAGAGTATTTATATGTAATTCTGGATAGAAGCCTATTATAAACCCACTTTTTCAAATTAAAAATAATGGTTCATCTTAGACCTCCAACAATTATGTTTGTTATTAGATAATTATTACTCTAAATAGAATAGAATAAGAAAAATAATCCTTTCTTGAAAAGTATAATAACCTCCTCTAATTCATGATAATGATAATTACAAGAATCACATGGGAGTTTCAGACCCACTTATATCAATTCTATATCCAACAATGGCCTCGAATCATAGCCTATAGTATGTGTTTAGAAATCCGAAATGAGTAGAGACCTCGGTAACTCCACTCCAACTTTGATAATAGTGTAATAAAGGTAATTGGTTCTTCCCTATAGTGGTATTCCTGCCTAGGACCAATCTATTTGAAGAATATCCAGCCTAATAATTTTTTTAAAAAAACATGAAATTTATAAAAATAAATCCATTTCTAATTTAAACATTGATATGTATTTTTATGAACATATTAAAATTAAAAATCAATTCCAAACATATCGATTATATTTTCATAAAAAATAACATATACATTTCTTTAGAATATAAAATCAAAAATATATTTTCAAAAAAAATATTAAATTTTCAGTGAATTTTTAATGTATACAAGTAAACCAGATTCAGTTTTAGTATTTAAGATAAAAAATATCCTTCCCATACTAGAAATAAAAATTTCATGTGTATTTATTCCATTAATATCCAAACACCAAATAGATTTATAAATTTTTTAATGAATCGATGAAAATATAAAAAACAGAAAATGTAGTTTTTCTACCAAACATAAATGAAAATAGAAGTTGTTTTCATTGAAATTAAAATTTAAAATTTATAATAATATTATATTATCAATTCCCTAACACCTTAAATACATATGATGTAATTTTTCTTTATCATGTGAGATGATATAAGTGATATCATATTATAAAACATTCATATTGAAAAAAGAATATAATAATTCATTGGGTATATCTTTTGTTACAATATAATGATATTGTAATACTATTGACTAATCCAATCATAGTATATGATTTGGTTATGTTTCACGGTAGTGCCATTACAATCACCATATTATAAAATTCATAAAACACGATATGAATGATATTGGAAGATATAGGTTAAGTGTTAACATTTTTTTATCTTCCACATGATCTATAATTAATCATATTCATTTCATAATTATGAAATTTATGGGAGAGTAAAATTGGTTTAAGTGTTGGATTCTTATTAACTAAAGGATACAAATTTTATAACTGAAGGTATTGACTTGAATATTTCAAAAATTTAGAGTAAATTCCTGCAAATTATTGAGGGTGTCCCAAGGATTATATAAATAATGTAAATCCATTGATTTGGTGATCCAAACACATCCTTGGTTCCTATAAATTATCCCTTCCATAGATCTCTCTTATTCATCCTTTAATTTTTGAGGTACAAAGACACTATGAAAACAAGGATAATCCCACCCATGTTTTGGCTAATTTGGTTTAACCTATGGATACACTACATAGGAAGTAACAAATTAGTTTCTTCTCAATGATATTCATCTAACATAATGATTGTAGATAGGATGTGTGTTTATTTTTGTTATAAGGTACATTTAGTTTCATTATTTCTATATTATTCATGGTTTCAGTTTCATTGCATAGTGATCTTGTGTTTTTGGTTTCATTATTTATTTTTCCACTTAAATCGTTTTTGTTATCCTCAGATTCCATTTAGTTTCATTAGATTAATTCCATGTGGTTTGTTTCATGAAATCATGTTGAAAATGAAGAAAATTTGACATTGTTTTAGTTATCGTTTTTAATATTATTAAAAAAATATATAATTTTAATTATGGATGGAATTACAATATATAACATTGTAATATGAAATATTATCATTTAATACAATTTGGTATATCATAATCAAATTTACAATATAATTATTTCAGTTTATATATATCATTGTATATGATATGCCTAATCATGGCACACGATGGCACTAAAATCTACTACTATATGCATTGAAAACTAACCATCATATTGCTAAGGTAATATCAATCTTTTCATAAGATCTGATTGAAAAGTTGTAGCACACGTTATATAGATATTATATGGTATAATTGATAATATTGGATTATCAATCATATACTATGACATTCCAATTTTATGGCGTGATATCTGTTTTGAACAAAGATTTGGTCTTTCAATATTACATATGTCATAAAATATGATAAGTTGGAAAAAAAGTCTTTCCCTTTTTTAAAATTATGAATTAAATTATATAATTTATAAATTATCTATATATTATTATATAAGGTTTTTTGGGTAATTTATTTCATTTTTAATGTGTTTATGAATAAATTAATTAGAAAATTTTTATAATTCATTATTAATTTTGTATGAAACATTTATAAATAACCATAATATTAATTATTAATTTTAAAATAACTTTTTAATTTTATATAAAATAACATTTAATTCATATATAAATTGTTTATATGGAAATTATAGGATAACATATAATGTGACAATAAATTGTGAAAAAAATATTAATATAATGGGGCCTATAATCGAATTTTGAATTATTCATAATTATTACTATGAAATGTTCTAAATAAAATTCTTTATTAGATATATTTTTTAAACTATATCAAAAGGATTTTGGATAATTTATATGAACATGATTCAAATAATATTTAATATTTGATATTGTGATTGTGTAAATTGTTTTCATAATAAATTTGGAATATGAAGTGTTTATATTTCATTTAATATCATATATTTATGTAAATTATATATAAAAAATAATATGAATGAGTACTTTTTGAAATTAATTTAATGTATTCATTTCTATTTTATTGTGGAATGTACGTAATTTATCGCTAAATTAAAAAATGTAATAATTTTATTTATGAAATGTTCATAAATTTTTATCACATATCTACATTTATGAATTTATCATTTACATGGTGTTATACCCTTACTTATTCATAATTATAAATTATTTATATTATGCAAAAATGTATAGTTTAGTTGAATGTTTTAAATTGATTCTATAAATTATCACACAATCATTTAAGGAATTAAATTTTAGTTTTGATAGTTTATTTAGTTTTCTTATACCTTGAACATGGATAATAATAGGTTATGGGATTAGATTGAGAAGTTAATTGTTGTTCATATAAATTATGTGTTGTAATTATGGTGGAATTCAGATCACTGTTAATTAAAAAACCATGGGAGTCGGACTGGTCACTATTATGAGATCTTAGGCTCTGTCTAGAAAAGTGGAAGTTTGAAACATGTCACTCTATGATTAATATTGTGGGGATATTTGGTTTCATATGATTCAATAACTTTCCATTAAATGGTTTCATGTATCTTATCCATGGGATGCATTTGGATATTTATAAATATATGTTGGATTTTAACTTAGTTTATCAACAAAGGTTATGAGTTGTGTAAAGAGTTACACATCAATATGGTTTTAAGATATTTTTTTGGTGGAAGGAATATGATTAAAAACTAAATTATTAGAATCATGCATATATGTAAAGTTAATACATGAGATAAGTTAGTGAGGTAGTAAAAACTACTATAAAATAAAAAGTGTTATATTCATTCCAAATAAAACACATTTCAAGACCTCGATCATTATTTATGAGTGGACCTAAGTATTAGGTTCCCAATAATTATCTTGTGTAAGGAAATTGGATTAAATTTGACCATAACTGGAAGGTTCCAATTTCTGAAGTTATGTTTCAGTTACAATTAGTTTATAATCCCTTTCCCTTCCAACTAAATTTTTTAAATTTTTAGTGAACTGTTTTTTGGGTTGAGTGGGAACCCTTACAAATAAGACCTTCATATCACTTGAAATGACCTTTAATTATTTAGTCTAAATAACCTACTTCAAAAAAGAACTTTAGACACTAATTCACAATCCATAATAATGAGATTGATATTTACAGGTCATTTTCCTAACATCATGGTCAGGATGATGATATAGGTGGCCTTCAATATTATTGGTTTTTAAATCTAAAACAAAAATATAATCATTTATTGGAATAATATAATCATTAAAATCCATAATAATGACATATAGTTGAGAAAAAAATTAATTCATATTTATTTAATCCCAATAGAATACAACACACCATTTTTTTCAAAATTTTCAGTGTCAACTCAAAGTTGAATTACTCTACCTTAATGATTTCTTCTCCTAAGGATGTGTTTTCCCAACCATAGATGTCATTAATTTTCATCTATTAAAGTGAGGGGATGAAGTATTCAGTTCTATCACCTTACAAGGGCTTATCTAATGGTTTTGGACCCTCATCCTCAATTATTTGGTTATGAAAATGAACTTTGGATCTTAAAGGTTTCATCACTGATCAAGTCCCAATCTATTTTGGTAAATATGAATAATCTTATCTCCATTGAGTTTTCTCCATCATTGTCAATGAAAAATATCTTTTATCAACTAATAATTATATCACATTACTTCTTCTTATTAAAAAATTCCATTCCACCTAAATTTTTTCTTTATAATCATATAAGGTCTGTGAGTTAGAGTAAGTTCATATTCCATCCCTAGTGGTGGTATCCTCCTCCTAATTCTAATTAGTCGCTGGACTTGAAACATGGGAAAGTTTATTTTCCCTATACTCAACAATTTTACTATCCCACTTTTCTATATCCTCTAGGATCTACTTTAATCCCTAAAAATGGTTTCTATGATCTGATTTAGGATGAGAAATGTTTTTTAAAGTCAGATGATTCAAAGTGGATTTTATAACTTTTAACCTAGTTGGGGGGGGAGACCAACTGTGTTCCTCTCCTACAATCAGATCATGTAGTAGTCCCATGGAAGCTAAATAGTAATATAATATATCATGTAACCTAAGAAATTCAACCTCCTTCTTCAAATTATTGTTAATAATCCTTGAAAATTTGATATGATCTAAAACCCATTACTTAGTATCCATTGGAAATATCTTTGATATTGATTATAAATTTTTTTATTATATATTATATCATGCAAAGATTCAACTCAAGGTTTGTAAGCCTAGGAATATTATTTAGTGACTCACCATGATTCATCACATCAACATACGCTAGTATATTCCATACAACAACAATAACCAAACTTGTGGGGATAATCCGTCATCCTATTCATTGTTCACATTCCAAACTAGCATCAACCATATGTATTGTAGAAGAGGTACATGTAGGAATACTAATAATAGGACACCTTTGTAAATAATTCCCTAGTTTTTGGAAATCATGATAAAATCCAAACCAATTTTAAAATAATACCTCTTATTTATACATATAACAACCCTAAACTTCAATCTAGATTAAATCTATCTATGGATTTTAAATTTATACCTATAAAAATATGATGGGTGACTAGATAAAAAATTTATAGCATCCTTTGATCATAAAAAAGAAAAAACTAACCAAATTCTCAAAAAATTTAAAGGTAAATTGATTTTGTATTGATAGTGTTAAACTAATAATATGTACCCAATTTATTAAGGAGGGTTAATTTTTCTAAAAATATAAATTAAATTCCCATCTAATTAGGTTTGAGTTAAATTATTTTTATAAGTGAGGACTTCTAGACCTTGTGATTGTTATGTCTCTTCCATTGTAGAAATTAATCAAAAAATTAGACTGAAGTATCCCCCCACTACACAATTTTTAATGCCCCAAGTTTTAATGATACACCCTTTATAAATATATGGGAAATATTAGCCGAATTATGCTATCAGAGAGAACTCCAAAAGAGAATATGCTTTAACAAAAATTGATGAAGATAGTAGTTATGAAGAATGTCTTACAAACAAATGAGTGGTTTTAGGGAAATGAAAATTATTTGGAGATAGAGGGATAGTTTTGGGGTATGATAAGGTGATGAACCCATATGGATGATTTTTATGGTGTGAAGGGTTGACTGCCCCCACCCCTACTCTTGTGAGTGAGGGACTATGGTAGTGAATATCCGCCACCACCATCAGAACCCTCACCCATAATTTACTTACATCCATATCCATTTCAAATGTATATTTATAGTAAACCTTAATTGTTAGGAGACTAGAGGAATCGATTTGAGGAAATATATAGGATGGATTGGATTAAAGAGTTATCCAATCAACATTCCAATATTCAAATATAATATGAATTACATAGTTGAATACTATATATAGTCAAGACTTATGTCACAAGATTTTGTAGGATGATTCATGATGAAATTTCAAACATTTACTACTAATGGATATGATGTAATTATAAGGGATCATCATTTTAATGGGAGAAAATTTAATAATATTTATTAATAAATGGATGTATATCATGATACACATCTAAAAAATATTCTATTATTAATATAATGGAACAATAATTATCAAAATTATATAAATAAGAACTTAATTCATGAAATTTTCTATATTTGTATGAAAACATAAGAATCATTCTTAATTAAGAAGTAAATATTTTATATGTTGAAAAAATCACATAGGAAATAACCAAAATGTTAAAAATTTTAAACATATCAATCCAGGTTCTTATGATATGAATAAAATAATTCACTTAATTTTTTTAGGTCATTATAAAATGAAACATAAATGAAGTAACATTAGTCTCCACTCATGATATCAATATGGATTAGTATGTGAGTTATTTTTAGAGACTTATGATTTTTCTCAAAAGCATGGTGTGGGCATAGAATTCCTTCCACAACCATCATTTTAATGGTTCCTATAATGTTAGTGAGTTTAGTAAAAACATTAACCTATTCTCCATAATTTGTTTGGGATATCTAATTAGGACATGGGATGTCCATGATATGGTTTTTTATTGATAGTATATTTGGGTAAAAGATTAAAACAAAAGAAATATATTGGAAGGTCTAATTGTACACTTTGGTCATTGAAACCTACACTCGTTATCAATAAGAATGGATAGTGTTTCCAATGGATTTAATTTCCTAAAACACTTAAAGGGGTTTGACCAAGGATATTCTATATCAGATGTTAGTGTTAAAAAAATAAATTCTTTTAATTTTAAGAGTGTGTGATTCCATTTTTTGTGCAACAAAAATGTTATAAATACATAAAGGCTTAAGTATAAGTAATACTAAATGTATATTTTTGTTTTCAATAAAACATTAGTAGATAAGATTGATGTTATAAATATTTGTAATGCAAAGGAATATTTCAAGCATGTACGGAACCAAAAAAAGTATGTGCATAGATATCTCATTTCTCGTATATGATAAGAGATGTAATTTTTCAACAAAGATTTAGTATGAATAAAATGTTATGATACAAATGGTTAATGACTCACAAAACTTGATAAACTATTTTGAAAATCAATACAAGGATAAAAATGTTTCATATGGGTCAAAATATTTTATCCAGATATTTGATAAAATATGGGGGAAAGAGTTCCACCCACCCATCAATGGTGTATTAAGCAGAATAAATTCTTGTTTTTAAACAACTACACCAAAAACATAGAATATCATTTGAGATTCGGTGATTAATATTTTATTTTTAAATATTACCACTAATGTAAATAACCCTTATTTCATGAAAAAAATAGTTTGTGTGTTTTATCATGAAATTTGGTAAATAATATTGTTTGAAAGAAGTTAGTGGGAGTATATTTTAGACATAGAGAAGTTCGAAGTATATAAAAAAATATTATTCCAATAAAAATTCAAAGAGAAATCCACTTAATATCCTGAAGTTGATCATGGTATTTTGGTAAAGAAATAATGAAAATAATTAAGTTTTGTTCCCATGATGTGATCTAATAAAAATATTGAATAGAAAATTATTAAAGATGATGATGTACTTAGAAATAGTTCTAAGTAGATCAAAACATTAGATTTTTTATATGCATGAGTTTGAATACTTTTTCAATAAGTTGATATGAATGTGATTCATAATATCACAACAATTAAAATTCTATTTCTATATAAATTTTATCCAATAAAAGAGGTTAATGGGAAGGTTTTTGTTATATGGTCACATAGATTTATGTATGAAATTACAAAGATACTTAATGTGTTTAGTAAAACCATAAGAGAGAGTAAACATAAGACCCATCTGGTGGTCAATCAAATGGGATATGATTACAAAAGAAATTATTTTTTTGTTTTATTAATATTATTTAAGAATTTTAGGAATATACAATATTTCATTTCATACAAAATATAATATCTAATTTATCATTAATTAATATTTTTTTCACATATTGTGTGAACTAAAATGATAACTGACAACTCAAAGAATAAAAGTGTTTTAAATATTGGATGATGTGTGAAATATATTGTATAGTTTCATACACTATGACATTGGTATACTTGGGGTGCATGTTTTATATTTGGATTTACCCATTACATGAGGATATACAAAAAATAAATCATGATAGCCTTCATATATTGATACCTTTAATATTATAACCTTGAGGTTGAGAAAATTAGTGGGTTATTGGGTATGTTGTTGATCATGTTATCCTTTGAGTTTAATCAATATGATATTTTCCTTCTCATATGACAAGTATGACATCATTTTACTTGATTGAGATATACTAAAGGAGTGTATCGAAAAATATAGATAAAGAAATGTTATGTGATTAAATATTTTTTAAGAGGTGTATGGTATACTTATTCATCAAGGTGAATAAAATTTGAGGTGTTCTTTTTTCTAGCCGGTCTATAAACAATGAATTGAGAATGTATGTGTAGCTATTCAAGATTGAAAAAAAATTAGTCAATTTATTACAAGAAGTCGTAGATATATGGTTTATATGAAAATAAAATCTTATATATGATATATCTAGTGGTAAAATGTATATAGATGCATTTTTTAAGGAGATCATTCCAAGTTCCATTGTAGCTTGAGTAGCACTAATTTTCATGAGGTCACTATTTTCCCACATTTGTTAATTTAAAAATTCATATTTTTTTCAATGATAAAATGACATGTTGGGTAACACATTATGGTTGAATTAATGGGGATAGAGTTTAATGAAACTCATATATATTCTTTAAATGTGTTTGAGAGTTTATCAAAAACACTGTTTTGAATCAATATTTACAAGGTATTACATGTGATATGATATCGAGGGAAGTTTATGATAGATTTTGAAAAGTGTTTTGAATTATGTCAAATAGTATTTTTAGATATTGTTTTATAATATATTTTATATTATATTATATAAAGTGAAATGGAAGACCATTTATATGTATTTAGTGCCAGTGGGCTATAAATATATATTTCCCCTAAAGGATTAAATATATATGATAAATTTTTTATATACCATGTAATGTATTAGTTATCATGTTGTATAGGAAGTACAATAAGGTAAAAGTTCAAGTTTATTGAAGAAATGTTAGTGGAAGAGTCCAATAATGTTTCTTTAAGAACCCAATCATGGTAATTTAAACCTGAAGGTGTTATTAGAAATGTGTATCAATTCCATGGGATGGAATTTTTAGGATACCTAAAAGATATTTTTGTAACTCTATGGAATGTCCATATTTGGTGTGGGTTTTATATAAATTAGGTCTTTGTCTATTAAGGTTATATGGTAACAAACCTATACTTTATAAATGTTTTGAGTATATTGGAGTTCAAAATCAAGGAAGGTATTGATATATCATTTAGTTTACATTAAAATGATTATGAAAAGAGTTACTATATCAAAGGAATGAATTTATTATTATCAAATGTATTTCAGGAATGTATGATTATAGTTATCATATTTCTTTTTGATTATAAGATAATTTTTTATTAATAAATAATTTTTATGTACATTGTGAGATAATTAATTAAATATAAATGGTTTATGATTCAGAAGTTTCTATAATGTGGTTTGAAAAGGTTATAAGGATAAATAAAATTAACTAGGATAAAAGGTTTTTCTAGATTCTTATTAAAATATGAGGAAGGTTGTTCTATCCACCCTAAAATGGCACATTATGATTAATAGTCTTCATTTTTTAGAAAAATAATTCATATACAAAGGTTACCATATATGATAATTGTTATTACTAAAATAAAATATGTGTAATTTGGTAACATAAAAGAGTTTTTTCATCCTACCCTAACATTATAAAGAGGATAGTGCATAAGAGTTGAGTGGGAGTATATTTTCACGTAGGAAGTTAGCAGTTAGAAAGTAAAGTATTGCCCGAGTCAAAAATTATATTGATTTTTCTTAATATCCAAATTGTTTAGGATATGTGACGGTAATAAGATATATAAAAAATTTACATTTACTTTTAATGAGAATGTGAATATCCTAATTTCCAAAAGGATTATACTAGTTAAAATTTAATGTAAATATCACATAATATCCATAAGGATTTTATGGTATGGTTGTATAGAAAAAATTTAAAGAGTTATATTTAATTCACGTATCAAATTGAAATTCAATTTATCATAAACGATTTTCATTTGTACTGAAATGTAATAATATAGATAGTTACTTTAGTTACCAAAAGATATAAAGGAAAATTTTATTGAATGGGTCTCAAGAATGATGATTATGTTAAAATTATTACATAGAAAATATAATTTTAAATAGTCACATTTGATGTTGTGGAGTAAAATAGTTTTAATATGTTAAAAGAATATAATGTTTAGAATATAATTCTAAAATCTTACCATTATTCAAAATTATTTTATTCATAGATGTCACTGGCTAAATATTTTAGTTGGCGGGTATTATTTGATGGTCACATATAGATATGTTAAGAATTTTATATAGAATAAATGAGTCAACAAAACCCCTTAAATTGAAGCTAACATAAGGTTGTCCTATAATTCTACCATATATGTTATTGTATACAGAAGCTTATGTGGGGTTTTGTTAAGTATTCATAAGATATTTTAACAAAATAAAATGCATCATACACAATGAATCATGATGTGTAATGATAATTAACCTATAAAAGTAAAACATTTAGTTTTCTATAAAACAATGTTCAATATGCAGTGTTATAGGTTATTATGAAATGTTAAAGTTAGAGTGAGTATGATTCTTGTATGGATATATGGCATTTTCATATGAGGCACTATTTTTTTAAGTCGGATGACCCCTGAAACATACCACATAAAGTGTAAAATACTATTTATTTGGTATAAAAGGGATGAAGTTTCTCATATTTGGAGTCCCTACACCCAATTTTGGTGAGCTACCTAGAATGAAAACCTTCATACTTTGATACCTTTATTACGTAAACCTCAAGGCTTAGCTAATCGATGGGTTGTTGGGTATTTTGTTGATCATGTCATCGGTTAGAGATCACCTATCGTGGGATGTGTCTTATCACATGATGATTGTGGAATCAATATCCTTTATTCATATATATTGAGGTAATTTATATTCATACATAGAAGATACATGTGATGTTATTATCTACATAGATGAGGGGAAAGTGATGTACTCATTGTAACACCATGCCCCAGGCCGCCCAAACACCACCCGAGAAAGGATGCTAAGTGACCTATGGAATTCCTACCAATATTCCAAAGATTTATGACTAGTGGATATGACATAACATAGTTGTGTGTTTACCATTACCTCTATATAAAAGTCAATATCCATGCCTGAATCTCTGAAAAAATTTGAATGACCTTTCTATACGAAGAACATCCCAAAACTTTTAGACATAAAACTAAGAGACCATAGGGGACCCATAGTCTATTAAAAATATAGTAAAAAATATATATGGTGCAACAATATTAAAAAAAATCAATAGATAAATATATAATTCTACTTACTAACCAAAATTTTGTATCTACTTACTAACTAAAATTATACATTTTTCTACTAACCAAAAAATGAAACTATATAGAAACTGTAAATTTTCATCACATAACTACATGGTCAAATACCTGACCTCCCATGGCCTACTAAATCTGCCTCAATCCCATCTCCAATGTAATGCCCCAACCCTAGTTACCCAGATTCGGTGCATTATTACATAACATTTTCATGATCAAAAAAGATAAAGTCTCGAAAGACAGATTAGTTTAGTATCCTTTGATGTACTAGAAACATACATATTTTTTACATAACATCATTAAATAAAGAAAAGTAACATCATCATGTCACATTCTAACACACTCTTATCCCTTATTCTATTCCTATAGGTTAATCATAAAATACTTCTTCACATCCTGGAAAAACAAAACATAAGAAAGGGGTGAGCTCAGGTGCTCTGTATGGATAACAATATAGTAAATTTTTTAAAAAATAAGCATAAAAATTTAAGGCAATGGATAAGACTAAAACATAATCCTTTTAAAAATAAAATCCAATATAATATAGAAAATATAAACTAAATAATTCAATTTACTTATTCACAAAGATATTCTACGAGTCAAATAATCACATGCAATATCTATAACCAAATTCATAATGATAGAATGCGTAATTCCAGACTCCATACCCACATAGTCAAGGCATCATGCCAAGACTACAAATAAGATTTTCTCAAGTCCTTGTTCAAAGAAACTAGTTTGTCTCATTGGACCTACCGATGCATTGAGGAGCTATTGTGTGCTCCACATATCACCTACTAAGTCCAATTCATTCCACATATGAAAAGGTTTAAACACAACATAAACATTCCTATTAAAACTAGCATAAAAAATGTAAATAATTTATCCATAAACCATGAATTGTATTAAAATAACACATCCTCAGTAAAACATATCACAAAACCATCAATACAATATGGAAGATTTTTTATCATAATAAATCAACTTCAAACATGTTTAAAAACCCTCAAAGAATGTTGACATAGATGAAATGAAAACTATTGGGAAAAAATACCTCTTTCTATTTTGAAACCATTTAATAGTCACATAATTATAAAATAAAACGTTTATTTTTGAAGTATTCTTATATTCTTGCAAGAGAATCTTCAAAGGTGTTATAATGAAAGAAAATAACCGCACCCATCATATAAGTTAATAAACATTCTTTCCTTAATTTTGTCAAAAATGTCGTAAAAGACATTGTTTGGAAAATGATGGAAAGACCCCTTTATAAAAATCTCATAAAAAGTCAAACAAGGGTATAAATGACTATTGACCATAGTCTAGGAAATATTAAATATGTTTTGAAATACATTTTTTAGAAACACGAATGTGGATTATAAATAGGTCCTAGTAGATACTCATGTATAAACTACCTCAGATAATGACGAGATTATAGAATTAATCCTTACCTTGTACTTTTCCTGGATTAAGGGTATTCTAACCTCTTGAATAATACATAAATCATTTTAATTAAATTATAAAAGAACAAAATACATAAATATGATATCATATACGATCTTATAATATTTCTTTGTTAATAATATTTCAGTAGTATCATTGTTTCGTGTGTTAAGTGATTCGTTTTACTTTATATGCTTGGTTACGTAAGCCAGGTTTGTTAAGGATATGATGTATTTGATTCACATACATAACTATATTATGTTCTTAAAAATTATTTTTAATCATAAAATGAAAATTATTCATGAATGATTATAATAGGGAATGAATCACATATCATTCGTGGAGACGGTAATCCGTACGTATGCATGCACGACAATATCATTATATTGATGGTGAAATCATATGTAATTGGATAGTATATCATATATACAGAATCAATAACAAATTATATTTATTATTTCCATCAGTTTTACTCATTATTATGCCCATCCATATAATGAAGTGTTTGAATAACAAATTACACCACGATGTGGAGATGGCAAGTCGTACGTAGGAACGTATAGTTACATGTCATTCATATATTGAATAGAATAACGAATATTTATGTAAAATATTTATAATAAAATCAAAATATTTATAAGGTATTTTATATATTATTTTGGTATGGAAACAACAATGAAAGAAGAAGTGGAAGAAGGAAAAAACATTGTAAATTGGTGGTGAAATTATTACCTCTTCTTCGGGTGTTTCTTTTTTGAGTTGATCGAAAGGGATACTTAGGTTGTCTTTTGGATCAAATTCATGCCTATATGTATAATTGAGGGTAGTTGGGAGGATATTTGGGAATGGTTTGGCCGATCCAAATGTCTTTGGAGGTGTGATTTTGAGAGAATGGGAAGTACCCTTTTATAAGAGAGGTGATGGTCACTTTAAGAAAAGATTGAATTATTATTTTATTATACAATAATATTCGGTTTAAAATGAATAACAAATGATTTATTTTAAAGTAAAAGGTATGGATGGGTCGAATGACCCTCAAAAAATATTTTTTATAAAGTTTTAGGTCACTATATTAACCTTATCGTTTAGATTTAACACTTAAATAAATAGTTTAACTTTTTCCATGTATTCTTGTATTATTAAAATAAATGGTTAATAAACATACAATAAAAATCCAATTGAACCCAATGTGGTTAATTATTAACATATATATTATTATATAAGTCTTTTTAACAAACCATATATTATTAGGAATATTATATTAATTAGTAATATAGTATTTGTTTTAAAAACTCATTTAGGTCAATTATGACAATATTTGGTATTTTGTTTTTGTCAAAGTCATAACAACATGATTAATTTAAAAACTATTCATTTAATGAACCATAAAATTTCATATTATTCTATAAAATTCTTGGGATGCATTAAAAGTATCAATTTACATTTATTTTGATATTTATAATATCAATTAATTTAATCATTCATTAAAAAGGTAAATATTGCATCATTGTTGTGTCATAAATAAATTTAAATATTTAAAATATAAAAATAATATATAAAATAAAATTATGTAGGAAATATTTTTATCTTTCAAATGGATATTTATTGTCCAATTTATCTTATGCGTAACCCTATATTAAAAATGGTTTAGTTATTAAATATTGAATTTAATACTATTGACACTTCATTAAATAAAATAATAATAAATGTTGTAATCTAATCCAAGTTGACCTAAGGTTAATATTTTATTCTTAAGGTTTGATTTGGTCGAAATAAACTTATCCAATAGAATTAGAACAAGTGTTAGGGTAATTATAATATAATTTTTACCTTTAAATGCCCTATTTACTTTTAACAGTGGTAAAAAAAGTCAAAAGTTATTATTCCTCAAAAGTTATTTTCATCTAATTTAACCACATTTTACATACTGATGTCAACTATGTCTCTCCTATTTTTTAAATTCAATTCACATAAGCGTTAAAATTATGTTTTATGCAAATTTGAAAATGCGCCTAGAAGGTGGGTAGTAGTCGGTAAAAAGTTCAATAAAATTTATATATCTAATATTATTATAAAATGACTCTAATGAATTCCATTGAACATATATAAGTATTATTTATCTATTTTTAACTAAAGTAAATTTAAATAAAATAACTAATTATTTGAATAGAAAGTCGGATTTAAACAATAATGCATTGTTTTTCACTATTCATCAAAAAATTGAATGTTTTCCAAAAAATACCAAAAATTCACCCTAAGATGATTTTGATATTCAGAATCCAAAAATAAAGTCCATTTTGGAAAATAAAATTTATAAAAGTTTAAAAAGTGGTTATTAATATTCATAATGGCTAGTTTGATTTGTCGTGGTGTGTTAGAACTCGAATTTGCGTACAGTGCAAGCAATTGAATTATTCAAAGGAAAATATATCTTGAATGATTGGGGTGTTACATTATCCCCTCCTTCAAATAATTTCATCCTAGAAATTTCTATAATATTATAGAATAAAAGGATTTAGGAGGTTCTTCATCGTAAGTTCCTCAGGTTCCCTTGTTGCCTCTTCCATCTTATGATTTCTCCATAGAACTTTCAATAGACGAGTCATCTGGTTTCTCAACACTTGTTCTATGGTATTGAAAATTATGATAAGCTCTTCACTATAAGACATGCCAGGTTCCAGTTCTGTTTCTTCATGGGTGAGTATATGCATTGGTTTAGGCATGTATTTTCACTATTGTGATACGTAAAACATTTCATGAACTTTGGAGAGACTTGGCGGCATTTCCAAATGATAAGCTACAACTCCAATTAGTTGTAGAATTTTCAAAGGTCCAATGTAGCTGAGATATAATTTTCCCTTCTTACCGAATTGTATAACACCCTTCAATGGAGATACCTTCAATAAATCATGATCTCCTACTTTAAATTCCAAATCTTTCCTTCAGTTATCGGCATAGATCTTTTGCCTAATTTGAGCTTCGTTGATTTCGATTTTTATAACCTTCACCTTTTCCATTGATTCCTCAACATGTTCATGTCCTATGAGTTTTTGTTCCACAGTATTATCACAACAAGTTGGTGTGCGAAATATCTTTCCATATAACGCTTCATATGGGTTAATCTGAATACTTGAATGGAAGCTATTGTTATAGGAAAATTCTCCGAGAGGTATATATTGATCCCACATACCTTAAAAGTAATGTGAATAAGATCTCAACATGTCTTCTAAGGTTTGAATAGTTCATTCTGATTGTCCATCAGTTTGAGGGTGGTTGGCAGTGCTCAAACAAAGTTCAGTATCTAAGCCCTTCTAGAGACTTTTCCATAATCTTGATGTAAAATGGGGATCATGATCAGAAAACATTGATAGGGGTACTCCATGAAGTCTTACAACATCAAAAATATATATTCTTGCTAGACGTTCAAGTTGTAAATCTTATCTTATTCCATGAAAATGTGATGACATGGCAAGCCCATCAACAATGACCCATATTTCATCATTCCTTATTGGATTCCTTGGTATCCCCTTGAAAAAGTTCATTGTAATATCATCCCATTTCCACTCAGGTATGAGAAGAGGTTTCATGAATCCTCTAGGATGTTCTCTTCTAGCATTCACTTATTGTCAAGCTATATATCTTGACACATAATCATCATTCTCTCTCTTCATGTTGTCCCACCAAAAATGTTCCTTCAAATCTCTATACATCTTAGTGTTACCCGGGTGTATAGAGAAACTGGATCTATGAGCCTCATCTAACAATGACATTTTTAGAGCAGGTATATCGGGAACAAAATGTCTTTTCCAAAATTTCAAAATTCTATTTTTATATATGAAGTCACTCAATCTCCTATCATTCACACCCTTAATCTTCTTTTGAAACTCATCATCATATGTCTGAGAACTCTTTATCTTTCTAGTAATGATGGTTTGGAAACCATTTGAAAAAGTATTGATGTTTATTCTTTTATGGTCATTACCATATCCATCTTTACTAGAACCATGAAAATAGGATCCATTTCAACTCTCATCTTGTTCAAATCTTCATGATCCTTTCTGCTCAGAGAATCTGCCAAATTATTTTCCTTCCATGGGTTGTAGTGTATAGTGAAATCATAATCCTTGAGTAGTTCAAGCCATCGTCTTTGCCTCATACTGAGTTCTTTCTGTGAGAAAATATACTTCAAACTCTTGTGATCAGTATAAATTTCACATTTTTCACCATAGAAATAGTGTATCCATATTTTCATAGATAATATTACAGTTTCTAACTCAATATGATGAGTGGAGTAGTTTTTCTCATGAATTTTTAGTTGTCGTGATGCATAGGCAATAACACTATCATTATGCATAAGGACACAACCATGTTCTTTATTTGATACATCACTATAAATAAAAAACCTATTATTCCCCGATGGTATAGTCAAGGTAGTAGCATTGACTAATATTCTATTCAGTTCTTCAAAACCTTATTCAAGCTCTTTTGTCTAGAAAAATATAATCCCTTTACGTTTGAGCTTGGTTAATGTTTTATCCATTGGACAAAATTCTGGATGAAACGCCGATAATAACATACTAAACCAATAAAACTGTTTACATCAGTTATACTCATTGGTGCTGGACATTCATGTATTGCTCTTGTCTTAGAAGGATCAACAGAGATTCCATCCTTAGAGACTACATAGCTAAGAAAAGAAATCTCTTGATGCCAGAATTCACACTTCCTAAAAATCCCATATAATTCATTTCTTCTAAGAGTCTTTTGAATAATGCACAAGTGATTTTCTTGATCTTCATAGATTTTGGAGTATACAAAGATATCATCAATAAATACCACTACAAAGTCATCAAGATATTTCTTGAAAACTCTATTCATTATATCCATGAAAATAGAGGGTGCACTAGTCAGTCCAAAAGGCATTACTGTAAACTCATAGTGCTCGTACCTTGTTCGAAATATTGTTTTCGGAATGTCTTCTTTTAGCACACACAAAAGATGATATCAATATCGAAGGCCAATCATTGAAAAATATTTTTCTTCATGAAGTTGATCGAATAACTCATCAATGTAAGGTAATGGATATTTTTTCTTTATTGTTATAGCATTGATATCCCTATAGTCAATGCACAATCTCATAGATCCATCTTTCTTACTAACAAAAATAATAGGGGCTCCCCACGGAGAAACACTAGGGAAAATAAATCCATTATTATTCAATTCCTCTTGTTTTTATATAATTAAACTAATTCTACAGTGGCCATTCTATAAGGGGTCTTTGATATGGGCATTGAACCTGGAATTAAATCAATGGAAAACTCAATTTCTCATTGTAGAGGATGTCTTGGTAAATCCTATAGAAACACATCAACATATTCTGGCACAATAGGTATGTTCTCTATTTGAACATTATTTTCCTCACCCATAGTTATTTCATTCTCTCCTCCCCTATAATTGAATTTAGTAGAGCTACAATGGCTGGATCTAGATAAGAATCACTAGGTGATGTTTCTGCTCTAAAGATAAGATTTTCCTTATCATTATCGATAATTGTAACCTCTTTCTTCTTATAATAAATTTTGATATCATGGTATGAAAGGAAATACAAACTGAGGATTATATCAAATTCAATCATGGGTATGATGATGAGATCAGTGGATAAATAAAATTTATATGCCCTAATGGGGACTAATTCAGAAAAAAAATTGTAACGATACTTACCTTATGAGTTGTTACAGACAACTCCCTTTTTAAATAAAATTGGAAATATCTAGTTTTCTTAGAAAACTACTATGATATGGAACAATGAAATGATATATAATCAAATAAATTATTGGCTAAACTTGAGGAAACCATTAAATTACCTTCCACCATGTTTCTTGGAGCTTCAAACTCAACAATAGTGATCTCATTAGCTTGGTCTTGCTCCCTTGGCCTTTTATGTGGTAAGTTTCCTTGAAGATTATGACATTCATTTTCATAATTCTCCATTTCTCTAAAATTGTATCATTCAACATTGACAGCCTCTTTCTTTCCCTTGCAATCACGAGTTTGGTGGATTTTTTTCACCACACTTATAACAGACTCACATTCCTTTCAGGCATGTACCAGTGTGTTTCTTCCCACATTTACCACAGGATGGATATTCAACTTTTCCTTTCTTCCCCTAATATACATTTCTATATTGCTCACAAGATCTCTTCTTATCTTAATTTTCTCTAAAGTTGTAAGCCTTAGAGAATTTATTTTCGGTCCTGATTGCACATGAGTTTATATGTTTGAATGATGAGAAGGATTGTGAGACTAATGCTCTATGGAGAAATGGTTTTAACCCATCAAAAAATATATCAATATTACTCCTTGGTTTACTTATATAATATGGTGCATGCATTTCTAATGTGGTAATGTTAGCCTTATACATAGTGACATTCTCATCCTCCTTTTCCTCAGACTCAAAAATTGTCTTTCCATATCCTCTTGATGGTCATGAGGAAGGTATTTTTCTAAGAAAAACTATTTAAACTGCCTCCATTCCAAATTTTATACTTCTTCATCCTACTTTGTGTTTATAATTAATAACCATCATTGATCTACATATTTTGTGGGGAAATAAACTGCCTTGACAACCATTTCCCTTTCGCTACACTCTAACGTAAGAAATGATTTCTATAAAGAGGTTATCCATTGCTCAGCTACAAATGGTTTAGTAGTCCCATTGAACATTGGTGGTTTTTCCTCATGAATCAGCTTAACATTGATCTTCTTCATAGTTGATCAGGGTGCTCCATATGGGTAAGGTTATTATTCATAACCTGAGTGAGTTTCCCCTGTATGGTGATAACCTGATCAGCAATAGTTGCATCACCATCGCCACTATAATTAACATTATTATGAGGGCAATCCCTACATGGATTATGTGCATTGATACGGTTTTTCTTCCTTCCACTAAGCCCCATTTCTAAACAATGGAATAGAGTAGATTAATTTATGAATCGTAATACATAATTCAAAACACTTAACATAAATTGAACATGTTATAGATATAATCCATAATCATAAAAATGTCATCTTTGAGTAGTTATATACTCATAAATCCTTCAGAATGGTTTTTAAGGAAATTTGAATTATCCTAAGAATATCCCTAGAGAGTGTCATAACCAAGAGTGAAGCAAGGATCATTGTCATGTAACAGGATACCCTCAGTCAAGCCCAAACCTCCTTGTTAGATTTTTCACTCCTAGGTACATCTGTTCCATATCTACCTCTACCTACTCGTATCCATACATGGATTTATTTCTTAGAGAATACACAAAATCTCTAAATTAACCAAATTCTAGGATGATCTTCTATATTAATCATCAAAGTCTATCTTAGGGTAATGTTCTCTAATCAGAGTTTTTCAAAAATCTAGATCCCACAGTTTATACTAAACTTCCTCTAATACCAATTGTAATTCTCTGACCCTAGTTACCCAGAGTCGGTGCAATATTACATAACATTGGCATGATCATAAAAGATCAAGTCTTGTATGACTAATTAGTTTAGTATTCTTGGAAGTACTAGTTACAAAAATAACTTTTACATTTTATAATGAAATAATGATAAATAACATCATTTCTTCCCCTTAGAACACACTCTTATCCCTTATCCTATTCATGTAGGTTAATCGTAAAAAAATTATTCACATAATGGGAAAAATAAAACATAAGAAAGGGTTGATCTCATATGATCAGTAAGGAAAACAATACATCGGAAACTTTTATAAATAAGCATTAAAATTTAAGGCAATATATAAGACTAACACATAAGACTTTTAAACATAAACTACCGTATAATATGGAAAATATAAATCAAATAATTCCATTTACTTAATCACATGGATATTCTACTAGTCGAATAATTATATGCAATATCAATAGCCAATTTCTTAATGATGGAATGCATAATGCCATACTTCATGACCACATAGTCAAGGCCTCATGCCAAGACTACAAATAAGATTTTGTCAAGGCCTTGTTCTAAGACACTAGTTTGCCTCATGAGACCTACTAATGCATCAAGGAGACATATCAGGCTCCACCCATCATTTACTAAGTACAATGCATTCCTCATATGAAAAGGTTTAAACATAACATAACCATTTGTATTAAAACTAGAATATGAAATGTCAATAATTTATCCATAAACCATGAATGTTATAAAAATAAAAAATCCACATTCAATCATATCACAAAATATTCAATACAATATTGATGATTTGTATCATAATAAATCAAATTAAATTAACATTAAAATCCATCAAAGGATGTTGACATAGATGAAATGAAAACTATTGGAATGATATATATCTTCCTATTTTGAAACCATTTAAAATTCACATAAATATAAAAGAAAAAATTTATTTTTTAAGTATTATTATAAGCCTGTAATGTATGATTTGAAGGAGTTATAATAGTGGAAAATAGCTGCACCCTATGTATAATTTAAAAAACATTCTTTCCTTAATTTTTTAAAAAAGGTCGTAAATGACCTTCTTTGGAAAACGACCGAAAGATTCATTTTATAAACATATTATAAAAAGTAAAACAAGGGTATAAATGACCTTAACCCATATTCTATAAAATAGTAAAAATGTTTTGCAATACATTTTTAAGAAACACAGATGTGGATGATAAAGAGGTCCCAGTAGATACTCACGAATAAAAACCTCAGATAATGAAGAGATTGTAGAATTAACCCTTACCTTGTACATTTCCATGATCTAGGGTATGTTAACCTCCTGTATAATTATTAAATAATTTTTATTAAATTATACAAAGACCAAATACATAAATATGATATCATATATGATCTTATAATATTTCTTCGTTAATAATATTTCAGTAGTATCATTGTTTCGGGTGTTAAATGATTCGTTTTCCTTTATATGATTGGTTTCATAATCCATGTTTCTTATGGATAGGATGTATTTTATTAATATCCAGAATTATATTAAGTTCATAAATATTATTTTTAATCATAAAATGATAATTATTCTTGAATGAGTACAGTGGGGAACGAATCTCATCGCGTTCGTGGAGAAGGTAAACCGTACATTTCCACGTGCAACATTATCATTATATTGATGGTGAAATCATTTGTAATTGGATGGTATATCATATATACAGAATAATTAACAAGATATATTTGTTATTTAAATCATTGATACACATTATTATACTGATATAAATAATTAGGTGTTTGAATAACAAACTACACCATGACGTGGAGACGGTAAGCCATACGTACGCACGTATGGTGATATGTCATTCATAGGATGGATAGAATAATGAATATTGTTATACCATATTTATAATAACATAATAGTATATAGAAGATACTGGATTTATTATTTTAGAATGGGAGCAACAGAGAAAGAGGAAGTGGAAGAATAAAAGAACTTTGAAAATGGGTGGTGAAATTATTACCTCTTCTTTGGGTGTTTCCTTTTGAGTTGATCAAAAGGGATCCATAGGTTGGCTTTATGATCAAATTAAGGCCTCTAGGTCAATTTTAGGGTAGTTGGGAGGATAGTTGGGCTTGGATAGCTGAGCCAAATGGCTTTGGAGGTTTGATTTTGCGAGAAGGGGAAGTACCCTTTTATAAAAGACGTGAGGGTCACTTTAGGAAAAGATTGAAATATTATTTTATTATATGATAATATTCGGTTTATAATGGATCCAAAAAATTTTATTTCGTCGAAATGGTGGGTATGGGTCAATAAAATCTCATCCAATAGGTTTTAGACAGGTTTAGGACACTATATTAATCTTATCGTTGAGATTTAACTCTAAGTTAAATAGTTTAGCTTTTACCATGTATTTTTGTATTATTATAATTAATAGTTAATAAACATAAAATTAAAATCCAAGAGAACCAAATGTGATTCATTATTAACATATATATTATTATATAAGTCCTTTGGCGAATTCTTAGATTTTTATGAATATTATATCAATTAATAATATAGTATTTTTTTTAAAAACCCATTTTTGTCAATTTTGACACTATTTGATATTTTGTTTTTGTAAAAGTCATAACAGCATGATTACTTAGAAAAAAATTCATTGAATCAACCCTAAAATATCATATTAATCTATAAAATTCGTGTAATTCATCAAAAGTATCAATTTACTTTTATTTTGTTCTTTATAATATGAATTTTTTTAATAATTCATTAAATAGGTAATTACTACATCTTCATTGTATCATAAATAAATTTATTTATTTAATGTTTTAAAATTATTAATAAAATACCATTATGTATGAAATATTGTTTTATTTCTAATGGATATTTATAGTCTAATTAACTTATTTATAACCCTATATTAATAATGGTTTAGTTATTAACCATTGAATTTGACACTTTTAACTTTTCTTTAAATAAAATAATAATAAATGTCCTAATATAATCCAAGTGGACCAAAAGGATAATATTATATTCCAAAGAGGTGGTTTTGGTCTAAATAAACTTATCCAATAGAATTAGGATATGTTTTATGGTAATTATAATATCGTTTTTCCTTTAATTACACTATTTACTATTAACTGTGGTAAATAAAAGTCAAAAGTTACTATTCACCAAAATGATTTTCATCTTATTGAACCACATTTTATTTACTGATGTCGACTGTTTCTCTTGGATTTTTGAAATTAAATTCACAGAAGTGGTAAAATTATGTTTTATTCAATTTTGCAAATGCGCCTAGAAGGTGGATAAATGACGGTAAAAGGTTCAATAAAATTTTATATATCTAATATTATTATAAAACGACTATAATGAATTAAATTGAACATATATAGATACTATGTATCTATTTTTACCTAAAATACAATTATATAATAAAACTAAATATTTAAATAAAAAACCAGTTTTAAACAATAACGCGGTATTTTTCACTGTCAATCAAAATTTGAAAGATTTCAGGAAAATACCAAAAATTCACATTAAGCTAATTTTGATATTCCAAATCCAAAAATGAAGTCATTTTTGGGAAATAAAATTTATAAAATTTCAAAAAGAGGATATTACTATTCATAACGGCTAATTTTATTGGTCGTGGTGTGTTAGAATTTAAAGTTGCGTACAACGCAATCTATTTCATTATTCAAAGGAAAATATATCATGGATACTTGGGGTGTTACATACAACCAAAACATATTTCCTAAGTGAAAGCATAAAGATCTACCCACATATATCGAAACTCATTTTGTGTATATGGGTAAAGGGTTATTCCAAGGATCCAACAGGTTTCCCAATCACCTGAAAAATACTAATTACTTTCATGATCATGTGAGGTTTTATGAAATAGATACTAATTGGTGTATTCGTGCCTATGAAAAACACCCACTTGAAAACTTAACACACAATGCACATGCAATCATTCAAGTCAGGTCATCATGTGTTAACACAGACCATCATGGCACCTGACCCAACATGATTTGGATTAATGTTTTATGGAAGATATTAAATCATATCGTAACCCATAGAATACCAATTCTAGAACCAATATATAATCCTATCTTCGTTTACCAAAACCAAACACACACCCAAAGATTCAGTGTGGGGAATTGTGCAAACCTCGATCCACTAACCGAAGGAACTGGGAATAAAAATATAACCTAAAGCCTTTCTACATCTCTTGTCACTTGAGAGAGTTTCATCGTCTATGTGTTATGTCAACCCATGAACCATACCCTAGAGTAATCCTTAGAAAAATACCCATTGTAAGGTTCAACAAGCACAATGGACCATCCCCATAAGTTCTAGGGAGGTTATAGTCAATCACACCAACCCATCTCTGCAGACTCTGGGGAATCCATAGTCAAGAACACTATCCCATATTAGCATAATTTGGGGAGTCCACATCACGAACACTAGACCACCCCCATGGACTGTTAGGAGGACACATCAAGCACACCACCCCATCCCAGGGAACCCTATAGAGGACCATCAATCACACCATCCCATCCCCACAGAATCTAGGGTGGCCTATTAAGAATGCACATGAAACATCAAATAGGGCATGCAACTCATACCTCATCTTGTTGACTCACTATTAAGGAACTAGTCCCTTAAGATCTATTCCCATGACTTTTAAACATTTGAGACCCATATATACTATCTAAGGGGTCTTTCATGTCCATCCGAACTAACCATCACTTTGATACCATAAGAAATTTCTCACATGGATAGACACACAATGTACATGTGTCTTTACACACTATCCATGAGAAATCACAAATGGGAATCACAAAAGGCATATAATATTTAAAAAAATTGAACCACCCCCACAAGGTAAAATAGACTAACATAATACAATCCAATCCTTTCCACCTTCCTTTGACAACAAAGTTAGAATCCAATTTTTAAAACCATTTCAAAATGAATCATGAATCACATTACTCACACCAGACCCTTGTCATAAGTCCTATAAGAATACATTATATGATCAAATTTTTTTTTGAAATACCATTTCAAAACTCATTTAACAAATCACTAAATTACTTTGAAATTTCCATTTCAACCAAATCATATTTTAAAAAATTCATTTTAAAATTAAATAATTTACCTTTTGATAACCAACACATGCCACCATGAAAAATCATAAATCGAAAAACCAAAACTCATTCAACTATGGAACCACCATTAGACTATATAACAAGTTGTACAAATATAATGACTATTATCCTGACATTTTTTCATCTAAACTTTATAGAAACTCACAACAATCATGAAACATGCAGACATATGTCATAATGAGGCACAAAATCACAAAATATCCAAATAACCGAGACACACAAATTAAGTCAAGTCACACAACCTTTAAAAACACCTTGATAAATCAATTTATGACCCAATTGTCCTCAACTATGTCCCTGATCACATGTCTCAACAACAAACATAATTAAATTAATTCATTCATTAATTTAAACCAAAATCTCAATCCTTCAAAATTGGATCCAAACACAACAGGCAGTCCAATGGTGTTAGAATCTCTTGCAACTAGGATTAATCCACTCCAGATGCAACATCAATCCTCGGAAACAAAAAAAATTAAAAATTGTAAACATGAATCAAAGACCAATTTCATCCAAATTAATCCAAAACCGAAAATAAATCTATGTAATGAAATACCTATTCATAAATGTAAAACAACGACTTTATTATGGCATCTTGAGACATTCTCTATGAGCCACATATGAAATCCCCAAGAAGTGTGATTATTTCATTATACTTAAGTGAAATATTTATTCCCAAAACCCTAATGTTGAAAACAAAATCATTAAAGAATAAGGTATGATAATAATTTAGTAAGAAGGAGGATATCTGATCTGAAAATTATGTACATAAACTAATTAACACCCATTTGGATTGAAGGGTGGGGAGAGGGGGTTTGACCTTCCCCAATGTGTGACTTATGGGAAAAGAATCCTGAAGGGGTTTTTATTTTAGAGACCCCACAATAATTATAAAATAATAGTTCAACATGTGTTAGGGTTTGAACCAAGTGTTCACACCATGAATTTTTGGGTCAATACCCCATTCACCCCTCTCCCCCATTCATATCCTACTATCACCCCATGAATTTCATTCACATTATGAATGACCTATTATCTCAATGAATTGTTTTAAGGGGTTTTTTTAGGATCTTGGGAACTTTTTCTCTTCCCATAGATCCTCCCAAACAATTGAGAAACCACCCAAGTCTTTAAATCTAGTAAAAAAATCAGATTTCGAAGACACATAAATGCCTAGATTATCAGTCTGAGTCCCGATTACAAAAAAACATCACCAAACCAAAATTAATACTACCATTATAATTTCCTACCAATTATGGCACATATCAATAAAAATAATCATCATAATATTTCTCAACCTTGAGATGTTATGGTATTCATCTGACCATGAACGATGACATACCTCGATCATAAATTCATCAATATCTCACTAAACACTATCTCTAAATTCCCAACGCCCTTCTATTATGCCACTTTAACACCATTCCTAAACGCCATCACTTCCACCAATCATCTAGTTTGATCATTGAATCACATTAGAAGCATCCTAAGTGATGATCCTCATCCAGTTTCCAACTCACCACATCCATTTACATGTAAAATTCTATTCAGTCCTTCCCCAAATGACTTTTTATAAAATAAATTGGCCTCAACCACTGAAAAATCACCATATTACCCAACCATGAATCCATGACACTATAGGAATCATCACATCAGTTGAACTTGATTCTTAACTCCAAGAGACATCATCACATAATCAAAACACACCCACCAAACCTAAACCCATGTCTCAGTTAAACCCCATAGTGAGTTTCCCAAACAACCACATCCACCATCAAACTCCACATTATGAAATGAATCATTATAGAACCAACGTATGCTCAAATAACATCAACCCCAACCACAAGCCCAAATACAATGCATTGAATTCAACCACTAGCCTGATACCATCACCACACATATATATTATCCAAAACCACATAAAAATATATAATCTAGTGTTCTTCACATAAACAGATCATATTGGGTCCATTCACACAGTAGAATATAATTTTTCATCACAACTATCTACTCAATACCCTCTAATCAATATTAATCTAATCTCACCTTATAATATATTCAATAAATTTCAATCTATATTCTATATACTTCAATTAATATAGATTCTGGAAATCCATTATGTCAAATAACGCCACCCATAGGTACATGTATCATGCCCCTAGCATGCCATTACCCTAATTAATATAAAACTCATTATATCTAAGATGATTCCGAGGACATATCCAAATATACATCCATTCCACATGAGATTATGAGTCTAAAAAACACCTCATTCATACTAGAGTTCCTAATCCCAAAACTGGTCATCTGATGGAAACTCGAGTTTCAACAGATTTCATCCTAAGAAAGCATGCACTCGATCTACTAACCAAGTCCCAACAAACTAATACAATTACTAACTACTATACATATCCCAAAATATGATTTGATACCACTATTCAATTCCCCATACTGGTCCACCCAAATGATAACCAAGAAAATATTTTCTATGACCTCAGATGCACCTCTTTGTATGCCAGAGGATTTTGACTAGTGGTTGTGTCCTAAAACTTTTGCAGGGATAAATTTACCGCAATATAAAGATAGAGGGTCATGCTTGAATCAACTAAATAATTTAAAACTACAAATCCATATGAAAAACAACCCAAAATACATCAACATAAAACATGGATCCCACAGGGCCCCCACAATCCAAAATTAATGTATTAAAATAATCTATATGATGTGCCAATCATAAAAAATATCATCAGATAGTCATAGAATTATATAAACTAACCAAAATTATGTTTTATCCTACTAAAAAACATTACATTTACCTACTAAAAAAACTATATCTATCTAATAACTATAATTGTTCATCACATACCTAATCTACCAAATCTTAAGTCACCCATGAACTACATAACCTTAACCAATTCCATCTTCAATAAACAACTACTTCCTGATTGAAAACATACAAATCTACCCATGATAATCAAAACTCATTCCATGTATATGGGTATGGGATTATTCCAATAGCACAGTAGGTATCCCCAGTGTCTCAAAAATACTAAGTGTTATTTTGATCATGTGGAGGTGCTTGAAATACTTATAAATATGTGGGGTCAGTTTTGTTAAAAACAAACACACCCAAAACCATGATACCCAATGGACTTGAAATCACACAAGTCAGTTCATCATGTGTTAACCAAGCTACTACGACACGTAAACCTATATGTTTTTTCTCCACATCGAAAAGAATATTTCACTCCATATCATAAAACATTTAATACCTACTTCAATGAAATGATGGAATCCTATCATAGTATACCACAACCCAACCAATACCTGAATATTTTGGGATGGGTTTAAAACAAAATGTGTACAACCTATACCTAATGATTAAAGGTGGGGTGTTATACAAAACTCATCCCACTATGTTAAGAAATAGGGCGCAACTATACATCTAATATCCTGGATCCATACTTTATCACTTAAGGGAGTTCTATAATATATGCATCATGTTTATCCTAAACCCATCCCCCAGGAAGGTCCATGAAATAAGGATACTTGGAAAGTTCCACATGTACACCGACCCATCCCTTTTGTTTATGGGGTGGTCATGGTTAATCACACCAGACTATCCTCACAGACTCCAGGGATCCACAGTTAAGCACACTAGCTAGTCACTATAGACTATGGGGATGCCAAATCAAGCACTCTAGACTATATCTATCAACACTATGAGGGACACATCAATAACACTAGCCCATCCTCATGGAAACTTGGGAGACCCACCAAGAACACCTGACCATCCCCGTGGACACTAGGGAGGCCCATCAAGCATAATGAGGAAATAAAAAATAGGGCACACATCCAATCTAATATGTAACTCCCTGACCCTAGTTACCCAGATTCAGTGCATTATTACATAACGTTGGCATGATCACAAAATATCATGTCTCGAAAGGCCGATTAGTTTAGTAGTCTTGGAAATACTAGATATATTCATAAAGTTTACATTACATCATAAAGTAAAAAAACTACAACTACATCGTGTCATTATATCCCCTCATACTATCCCTGCAAGTCATTCATAAATTACTTCTTCACATCCATAGAAAAATAACGCATTTAAAGGGGTGGGCTCAGATGCTCAGTAAGGATAACAATATTGTGGAAACATTCATAATCAAGCATAAACATTTATGGCAATTTATAACTAACAAAGTCCTTTTAAAATTGAACTTCAACATAATATGGAGAAAATAAAATGAAATAATTCCATTTACTTATTCACATGGATATTATACAAACCGAATAATCACATGCAATATCAATAACCACTTTCATAATGATGGAAAGCATAATTCCAGACTATCATAACCACGTAGCCAAGGCATCATGCCGATACTACAAATAAGATTTTGTCAAGGCCTTGTGCCAAGACACTTTTTTGTCTCATGAGACCTTCCTGTTCATCGAGGAGCTATAGCGGGCTCCATTCATCACTTATTATGTCCAATGCATTTCTCATACGAACAAGTTTAAACATAACATAAAAATTCATATTAAAACTAGCATACGAAATGTCAATACTTTCTTCATAAACCATGAATGGTATAAAAATAACAAATCCAAAGTCAAACATATCACAAAACCATCATTAACAAATGTAATTTTTGTATCATAACAAATAAACTTCAAATAAGCTTAAAATCCATTAAAGGATGTTGACATAGATGAAATCAAAACTATTTGAGAGAAATGTCTCTTTTTTTATTTCATTTAAAAGTCCCATAATTATTAAATAAAACATTTACTTTGAAAACATTCTTATAAGATTCAAAGGGAAGCTTCAATGACTTTATAACGGCGGAAAATAGCCCCATCCGCCGTATTAGTTAAAAATACATTCTTACCTTAATTCTGTCGAAAAGGTTAAAAAGGACCTTGTTTGGAAAAAGAAGGAAAGATTCCTTTATAAACATCTTATAAAAAGTTAAAAAAGGGTATAAACGACTTTAACACATATTCTGTAAAATAGTAAGAATGTTTTGAAATACATTTTTAAGAAACATGTATGTTGATGATAAAGAGGTCCCAGTAGATAATTACGTATTAACAACCTCAGATAATGAAGAGATTGTGAAATAACCACTACCTTTTACTTATCGTTGGTTGAGGTTAGGTTAACCTCCTCTATAATGGTGAAATAATTGTTATTATGTTATACAATAATCATATACATTAATATGATATCATATGTGATCTTTTAACACTACTTTGTTAATAATATCTTTGTATTATCGTCATTTCGGATGTTAACTTACTCGTTTTCTTTTATATGATTTGTTATATATGAAATGTATGTTATGGATAGGTTTTTAAATTATTCATATTCATAATGATATCAATTCCTTAAACATTATTTTTAATCATCAAATGAGAATTAGACTTGAATGGATATGATGGGGAATAAATCTCATCGTGTTCGTGGAGACGGTAGTCTGTACGTATGTAAGAGTGACAATATCATCCTTTTGATATTAAAATAATGTATAATTTAATGGTATACCATATATACAGAATCATTATCATGTTATATTTATTATTTACATTAATTACACATCATTATTATACCCATCCAAATAATAATATTTTGAATAACAATTACACCACGACGTGGAGACGGTAAGCCGTACGTACGCACGTATGGCGACATGTCATTCAAAGGATAGATAGAATAATGAATATGGTTGTACCATATTTATAATAACATCAAATTATATAGAAGATACTGGATTTATTATTTTATAAAGGAAAAAAGCAAAGAAAGAAGAAGTTGAAGAAGAAATGAACTTGAAAAAGGGTGGTGAAAACATTACCTCTTCTTCGGGTTCTTCCTTTTGATTTGATCAAAAAGGCTCGATAGGTTGGCTTTATGATCCAACTAAGGCCTCTATATTGATGTGAAGGAAGTTGAGAGAGTATTTGGGCTGGGTTTGGCCGAACCAAAGGGCTTTTAATGTGTGAAGAATTGGTTAGAAGTTGTATCCTTTTATAAGGTGGAGGATGGGCTCTTTAGGAAAAACATAAAGTATTAATTTATAATAAATTAATATTCAGTTTCTAATGGATAAAAAGTGGATTATTAAAAGTATAAGGTGGGGATGGGTAGAAATAATTTCAAAAAATAGATTTTAGACAGGTTTTGGTCATTATGATAACCTTATCTTTTAGTTTTAACTCTTAGTTAATTAGATTGACATTTACCATGTCACTTTGTATTTTTATATTATATAGTTAATAAACATACCATATACATCCTAGAGACCCCCAAGAGTCCAATTAATGATACAAATATCATAATATAAGTCTTCTGGCCGATCCTTATATTTTTAGGAATTGAATATCAATTAATAATAAAATATTTGTTTTAAAAACACTTTTATGTTAATTTTGACACTATTGGGTATTTTGTTTTTGATAAATTCATAACAACATTATTACTTCGAATTTTTTTTATAAACAATCCTAATATGTAATAGTAACCTAGAAAATTATTTTAATTTATAAAAGAGTTTCAAAATATATTTATTTGGGAATTTATAATATCAACTATCTTAATATTTCATTAATACTGTAATTACTGGATCATAATTGTTTCATTAATAAATTAAATTATATAATGTCTAAAAATTATAAATAAAATACAATTATGTATGAAATCTCTTTATCTTTATAATTAATATTTATAGTTAATAATATAACATATATAACCCTATGTAAAAATTGTTTTTCTAAAAGATATATGCTTATGTCATTTTTGTATTTAGTTTAACTTAATTAATATAAAGTATCCTTATCACCTACAAGTGGCTCCATGGGGTCCCAAAATCAACCCAAAGACGCCCATGGTTGGGCTCATATCAACCAATAAGGTTAGGACACGTTTTAGGGTGAGTTATTATTATTATAATATTATTTTTTACCCTTATTTACCGGATTTACCGTTTAACCATGGTAAATACAATATTTACTGAAGTAATTATTCAAAATGTCTTGAAATGAAAGTCACCTATTGTTGACGCTCCTTTCTTCATAGAGTCTAAATGAAATGAAAAGGGAAATACATCAAACATAGAAGATTCATCCTTTTAATAAATATCAAAAAAAAGAGAAAGGGATGAACAAGGAGAACATTGCCCATAGGCCACGCAAGTTCCAACTTGGTCGTGCAAGTATACTAGCACGCCATCCAAATGGTCACGCAGGTGACTTGAGCGCCCTCTTTGAAAACTGCCTAGGGTCTTCTCTAGCCTATAAATACCCACAGTGGCCCCCCTATTTGTGGTGGATTTTTTCCAGAATTCATATACAGAGATCAGAACGCCCAAGTCTCTTCTTCAAGTCTTCCGAACGCTTCTAAGGTAATCTTTTACATATAAAGGAAGGTCTAAACAATAGGAATAAGTTCTAAGTGTTAGAATTCACTAACACTTGCATGCCTAAGTGTTTTACACTTAAGGGAAATGGACAGACATGTGCGCCTCCTTACCTACTCATTGAAACATGCACGCCACTCTTCAGGAAGTACCTCAGGATAATTCAAAAGGCTTTGATCAAGGATCACCCAAATCTTACCCTACTGTTTAATAATCGTGCAAGTACCCATGTGTCGCGCAGGTAAACCTGCATGCCCAGGACTTGCGCGCCCATGCAGTACCTGCACGCCTTCAAGGACTTGCACGCCCTTTTATTTTTTGGGTGCCCTTCCTGCCCATTTAACCCCTCTTATGCCATTCCACCTCTCCTATTCAAGATTCAGTCTTCAAGACACTCTTCAAAGCAATTTATGGCATGTTTTCTTGATTGAAATCCTTATCTTAATGGAATTCCTTGGAACATCTCTCAAAACATTGTGATTTACACATATTTATGTCACTAATGTTTGAGAGTTAATTCATTAATCCTAATCCTTTTAGATGAGAGAATCCTTAACATGGGCATCCTCATTTTCAAGAGTAAGCCCCAAGTCCCCAAATATGGACATCTTCCTTAGGAGTAATCCCCAGTCTAAAAGTTACCAAATATGAGCATCCTCCTCCTGAGTAAGCCCCAACAATAATTCTCTTAAACATGTGCCTCCTTTTCAAGAGTAAACCCCAGTCTCAAATATGGACATCTTCTTTAAGAGTAAGCCCCAGTCTTAAAGTTTTCAAATATCGGAATCCTACTCAGGAGTAAGCCCCAACCATAATTTTCTTAAAACTGGGCCTCATTTTCACGAGTAAGCCCCAGTCTCAAATATGGCCATCTTCTTTAGGAGTAATCCCCAGTCTTAAAGTTCCCAAATATGGGCATCCACCTCAGGAGTAATCCCCAACCATAATTCTCATAAACCTGGGACTCCTTTTCAAGAGTAAGCCCCAGTCTCAAATATGGGCTTCTTATTTAGGAGTAAGCCCCAAGTCCCTTAATTTTCAAATCCCTTTAACCTGGGCCTCATTCTCAGGAATAAGCCCCAGTCTTAATTTCTCTTGACCAGTCATAATTCCTTTCTGATTTTGGCTTGCTTCTCAGGAGTAAAACCCAATCATAAGTGCCCTTCTAGCTTGGGCATTTTCAATTGGACTAATCCCCAATATTAGAGTATCTAAATCTCCATAAATCACATATACCTTAATGGACCATGTTCCTGGATTTCTTCCCTGAAAAAAATCATAACCATCATCTATTTGGGATGTCATACATACATAATCCCCACATCATTTATTATGATTTCATATTTCATGACACAATTGTCTGGTTTTACTAATACCTCTTGTTTCTCACACAGAGAATGACTCACGTGAGCTTAGAGTGTAAAAGTAATTATGACATCTTTTTTCAAGCCATAAATCATAAACATAATACTCCCTTATTCGAACTACATGGGTTCTGATTCCTTTTCTAAACAAAGGATACATAGGTAGCCCATCTTCAGGTGCGATCCTAACACTAAAATAATCCATGTCCTTCTGAATGAAAATAAACATCAAGTGCCTCACTGAGTGGATTTAAAACCAGTATGGTCATCATAATGACCAAGATAATTTTATATATTTAAGGATACCATCGACTAAGAATCCCTAACAAATACAGATTATTCTTTACTGATGAAGAAACTCGAATACATATAAAAGATTCTCAGAATCTCCTTCATATTTAATCATCGATTGTCTGATCTAAAGGAAATCTCATTTTATAATTGGTAATGTAATAAGGATTCACGAACATTACATAAATCTACAAATAGAGTCCCGGAGTAGACTATAATTCCCCTCAAAAAGGTGTGATGAGTCTGACCTCCCATCCTCTCGACCAATGCAAATTCATATGCCTCATTAGTCCACAACTAATGAGTTCCTACCTTTGTAAAGTAGGTCCAAATGGATATGGAATCATTGGATTTTTCTGGTTATATGAACAAACCTGTTAGAAACCGCTTGGAATGTTTGAATCTTAAATCAACGAGATTATCCCCAATTCTAGAGGAACCAAAAAATGGTGAACCCGAAGTGAATCCTTAAACAAGTTAAAATGATGCTTTGCTTATCTGTTAAGCCCCTATTTAAACTCAATGAGAAGTCCAACAAAACAATCAAGGTTCCTCGAACCCGAGAAGGAAAGATGAATCGCCAGAGGTGAAATCCGGTTAACAGTGATTAGGTTCTCATCTCTTCCATCTCCATGGAAGTCCACCAACCTAAATTTGTGGAAAGCAATGAGTGGGCACACACACCTGTCCGTTTTAATTCCGCTATACAGCTGACTCGTCTGGAAGCATCACGCCAATCCTGCCAGAAAATTCTGGTGGAGTACTATAGGCATGAACATACACCTATTTATACATCATCAGCTAGTCGGTAGGCTCTTCTAACAACATATGATGGAGCTCATCAACCACGTTCGGAGAAGTGCAATAAGAAGGCACATACACCTACTAGTATTGATCAAGCCTACCAACAGTCTCACTTGGTAGCACTCGGAGAAGTCTGTCGGAAAGCTCCGGCGACAAATAGAAGGCAGACTCAACACTCTGCACCCACATTTGAGTACTGTCAGGATTCACTGACAGGAAAAGGAGGACATGAGTAGGAACACAAACCTACTCCAAACACGGAATGGAAGTATATCCTCGTTCTGGTAGCTGAAGTCACCAAACATATTCTATCAATGGTGAAAGATCAAAAGAAAATCCCTTCTCATATTCTGGATGCTTTCTAGGATATTATAATAGTTTTAGCAGTATATCAGGGAAAGACACATAAATCTATACTGACCAGTGGAGTGACTCATCAACAAATCACTCTAGAGCAGATACACGCCTCTGTTCCAGTCCAAGAGGGTTGTGGGGCATACTCCCCCATATCATACGGACAACCAAGTCAGGCACATACACCTGATTTGAGTGGAGATCGTCAGCCTAACCTGGCCATCTCTCCTGATCAGGCACATACAACTGTTCATAGTAGCCACTTTCATCAAAAAGTGGTTTCCAAGGCGAGTAAGAAGGCGTCTAAGAAGAAGACCCGCCCAACACAGTCAAGAGATCAAGAGCTAATCTATAACAAGGCCTTGCTTGATGCTGGAGTTCTGGAAGCCCTCAGACAATTATCTATTGGAATCCAGGATTCTACACCCTCATTTCCCAATAGTGGGAACATTAAATCCGAATGTCTTCAACAGCCACTTCTTCATGAAGGCTTTCTTCATGATAGTTTGGTCGATCTCAAAGTTTCATCTTCAGATGAGATCCACAGGAACCCTCTGTGTGGTCGGAAGATCAAGGAGCTAGAGATATCATCTTTTTTTGTAACCCACCATGGTGGTCCTCCCCATGATGATGAATTTTACTACAAAAGTTTTCTCTACACTAGTGATGCACATTTCCTGGAAAATACTCTAGTGGACAATGTAGTCCTGAGAAAGCCCTTTTATCTTGCGGCACTTGAAAATGTGAAACCAGTCATGTCTAATGCTTCATCGCTAGAAGGAGAAACACTTTCTCAATCAGAAGATAGTTCAAAGTGTATTTCATTTTCCGAACCACCCCTAAGTCATGCATCTTCTAGTTTAATCAGTTATTTCTCTACCAATCTTGTTGAATCCGATATAGCAACAAGGAAGCACCAGCTGTGGTCAAATCAGGTAGAAAAATCTTAATTGAATGATAAAGAAGAAATGTTGGACATGAGAAAACAACTGGTGAAAGGTGAAGTGCCAGTCATGTTTTTGCCTATGGATGACTCTCAGTATGACATTCCAGAGATGTTGACGGAAGATGGAATTCATGACATTTGTCTCAACCTATGGAAAACTCTATATCAGTTGAAAAAGAAAGTATTATCTTATGATGAATATGAAAATCATGTTAAGATAATATAAGGGTTACAACGTTAGATTGACTTGGCATCTCTATCAGTCTCTCGATATCCGAAGGCTGAAAAGCAGTAGAGAGCCCTTCGTCATTCATGTCTTGGAGCACTAAAAATATTGCGACAATTTATTTCCAATGCCCCTTCTGTTATTCATATCAGGGGATGGGGTGTTCATGGAGCACTACATTTCACTATACTCTCCAATCAACAAATCCCACCAAAAATGGTCTCATGCAATGTTATTGCCTGTGGCCGGCCACAGTCAATGGGTTTTTATTGTAATCAAAATCTTTCCCAAGAACAGGCCTCAAATAGTTCATCTCAAAATCAAGAATACAGAGAAAAAGTTGTTGAATTACTCCTGCATCAATCAATTGGGAATATTTAGCAGGCCTCTCGTATGGATCAAGCACATCATCAATTGTCAGAAGTGTCAGAAATCATCCAACAGTCTTTGAGCGGGGTTATAAAAGTGGATGTCGATTGATGCATCTAGGTAATTTCTTGAATAAGGTGTGCAAGATCAGGAGAGCTTTTAAGAAAGTCTCAGACATAGCATGTGAAGAGCCACCCCAGCTTGCCAGAATGGGGACTCTTTTAACCAAACCCCCGAAATGAACAAATCGGATTCAAAGAGTTGAGAAACAACAGCTGAAATAGCCCCAATCCACCGGACTAGGGACTTTTTGTAATCCTCAATTCCTCCCTCCAAGAAAGTCGGTCTTTTCTCGATTGGGGAAGAATCCTCAAGTGGAATGAAGAGAAAAATTATCAGGATATTCCCTCAAAATTATGGTTCACCAAGAATTTCCTAAGGGATAAAATCAACAAAAGGAAGTGTCTCATCAATGAAAAAGAAGAAAACAATATCACAGGAATAATGATAGAAGGTATGTGATGTATTATGCATCAATTATTGTCATCAATGTGGTTGTAGCTGATCCACCGGATGAGGCTCACTCAAAGGGATCAGATGAAGAGGTTCATGATCAAGAAGTTGTACGCACAAACACAAATGAAGAAGGTGTGCGTACACGGAATCAAAATATTACTCATAACATAGGTAATCCTTCAAGTAACCAACTTCTCCCTCTCTGAAAGATGTTCAATAAAGGGAGGGTAAAGAATCAGGTAACATATGATTCCTCTAGAGAAGGCCAATCTCTCTCACTTGATAATAGATTTTCACAAAAAGAAGAAGAAATGAAGGAGTTGAGGTGGATGAATGCAGAACTACTTCAGGGTAGTCTTCCTCTTAAGAATGATGGAGTAAGTCAGTCAAAGGAATTCATTGTGTCTACTCATATGGATCAAGAATATACTCCTTTATCAGTACACCCTTACAGGTCTAATCCTACGGGTCAAGTCTAACAACAATCAGCAGTGCTGCCGTTGGTTGCAGTACCAGCTGCCACATCTGTACCAGCTCCAATCATTGCACCTGTTCAAGTCCAAGTTCAACCAGATGTTTCTCAAAATTTAATAACTACCATTGAGTCAGTAACAGTTCGGTTAGAGACTATGGAAGGGATGTGTGTGTAGGTTCAACCATAAATGAGAGATTACCCTGAATGGGTAGATTCAATCCCTCCCCCATCATGTTTTGGGAACCCTGTATTCCTTATTTTCAATGGATCAGGTGATCCTGAACAACATTTGACGCATTACATGTATTGTTGTGATCCTATGATGGGAACTCCAGAACAGCAAGAAGCTGTGAATCTCATATGCTTCGTGCGAACCTTGAAGGACTAGCGTTTGTTTGGTATACAAGCTCGCAATCCCGGTCAATTACCGGATGGGAAGATCTCCGTCAACAATTCCTTCTTCAGTTCCGTTCAACTTTTCCAAAGACAACAGTTTTTTATATTACAAACAGTAAGCAAAGGGAGAATGAAAGGGTCTCAGATTTCATTGCTCGCTGAAAGGGATTAACATATTACCTAAGATTAGAACTCCCTCAAGAGGAATTGTTGCCAATCTATGTGGAAAATTTGCATGATGAGTTGCACACACCACCGATCACTGTGAAATATATAGGAGGGTTTCGAGACCTTACTTCAATCACTCAACATATTGAAGATTATCTTATAAAGACTAAGGATAAAGCTCATATAATTCCATCAGCTCCAGGAAAGAGAATGGGTAAAGCAGAGACTGCTACATTTATGCTTAAACAAACACTTGTACCTGCTTCTACTTCAAAACCTTCATCTTCTCGAAGGGCTACACCTCCTGAGCGCCAACAACATAGACTGTTTCATTAAGATGATCATAGGGATCAAAAACTAAAAACAATTTGAGGATTTGAAAAGAAAATTTTACTCTGTCTGAAATGAACAATTTCCTGGTTATTTCATTTTGGCTCTGGAAAATAATTTGGTTCAATTCCCAAGGCCCAAGAGGCCAAACAAGGAAGGAGATGAAGACCATCCCAACTATTGCCCGTTTCATCAAATGTTGCAGCATCCCATTCAGGAGTGTTTTGTTTTCAAGGACCTCCTACAAAAAATTGTCGATTTTGGACAAGTCAAACTGAAAGGTTCTTCAGCTTAGGTAGCATGTGTTACTGCTACAGTTCCAGAGGAGTAAGGTGAGTGGAAAGAAGTAAAGAACAAAATTGTACAAAAGTATAATGATTGGATGGTCAGAAAGACAATCAAACAAACTCATTCTATTTTACGAACACAATTGAAGAAACCAATTGTGCCTTCTGCCATGAATGCCGCAGAAAAACCCTCCTCGTCAGAGGGAAATCCTCAACGAAATGGTATAATTAAATTTAAGAGGAAAAATCAGAAGAAGATAAGTATGTTTCAAAACATAAGTTCTCTTTGAATTTTTCAGATTTTATACCATCTACTTCAAAGCCACAACCACCTCCCCACCAAATAGGATAGCCTAAACAGGCTAATCGGGAAGAGTCTTCATCGGATAAAAAGTTGATCTTTGGTTCTGTTAATATGATTCAATTAACAAATAAGTATGCCAGTCACAGTTCCAATTTTTATGAGCCTGAGTTCACTGTATCAAATAGAAGAATCAGAGGAAGTTCCAGAGGCTCAGGATATAGGGAACGATGTGGATCTTTCAGAGGAAACTATACCAATTCTACCCCTACTAAAACTGTGTATGCAGCAGAAACTCGTGGTAGAGCGCTTCAACGAGATCAAAAAGAAGAAGCATGTTCTTCACACATGGTAGACTCAGTCCTGACACAGTTATTCTGGAAGATTTGTTGAAGGTTCCATCTTCTTCCTCTCAGAAATTAAATAGACCTAATTGGTCTAATCTTCCAAAGCCATGAGTATTGCCAACTCTTATCCCGGTATAAGATGCATCAAATTCCAAAGCATCAATTTCCAAGGCACCTGCTAAACCACATATTTTTGTTGGGAAACACGGTCCTCTGGATCAAAAGTATAATGTATTGAAACACTTGGGCCAAGTAGAGGCCCAGTTATCAATTCTGGATGCTTTGAATCTGTCAAAAGATCTTCGAGAGGCACTCATTAAGGCTTTGTGAAGTCCTGAGGAGTTTGAGACTGAAATTGCTGCAGCTGAAGTCTACTATGTAGAGAATAATCCTGAAAAATGCCATGCAGTGATATCTTTTACTGATTACGATGAAGATGATGTCATGCATGGACATATTAGACCTTTGTACTTATATGGAAAGGTCAATGGCGTTGACATCTGAAGATATTTCATTGATAATGGTTCAGGAGTCAACCTCATGCCCATTCGTACACTTCGTTGATTGGGCCTCACAGAATCTAATTTACCTCCTTCAATAATGATGTTACAAGGATATGATAAAATTGAACAAGAACCACTAGGCGAGATCAAACTCAGAACTCAGTTTGGAGATCTTGTATCCAATTCAGATTTCATGGTTGTTGATCAAGATTCAGCCTTCAACATCTTTCTTGGAAGACCCTGGCTACATCAACATGCATCTATCCATTCATCAGACCATCAATGTCTCAAATATTATTTCGATGGTCAAGTTGAGACATTGTATGGTGATAAGGCCACATTCAAGACATGTGAATCTCAATACATTGAGGCGGAATTCTACCACATGAAGGGAAAGAAGGAATCCAAAACAAAGGAGATTACCAAAGTTAATGCTCCGTATGGTTTGGAAAAGATTCCAGTAAACCCATTAGCACATGAGAGTAAATATTATGTGTTGCCTATTATTAAAATTGACTGGATAGTCCCAAATCAAAATACTATTATGGAAAGATCCATAATGTCAATTATGGCAATCGATCCAGACAACATGGGAGAAATTGGTGATCCACCAGGCAATGATGAAAGCTCAAATAGAGATTTCTTCATTTCATCTGCTGAAATCCAGTAAGCCGATACTTTTCTAACCAGGCCAGAAGAAGTTATAGCAATATTAGAGGTTAATGATGATGTAGATTCTCAATCCATCATCTCCTCTTTATTGTCCAAAGAAGGCCCTTCATCATCAATTAAGTTGGAAATTGATGCTTCTTCTTCAAGATGTGCAAATTTTAACGTCTCTTCTGATCATGAAATTCCAGCTTCATTATCTACTATGCAAGTAGAAACAGAGGAAATAACACATGTTGAAGAAGAATAGGAAGATCTCATAGATGCTCCTCCATCATTTTAAGAGGGTATCTCTACTACTTTGGATGAGCTTAGAGAAATCAATCTGGGTACAAAAGAAGATCCACGCCCTACTTTAATCAGTGCGGCCATGACTCTTGAAGAATAGGAGATGTATATTTCTTTTTTAAAGCAAAATCGAGACATATTTGCTTGGAACTATACAGATATGCCGGGGCTTGATCCTGATGTTTCCACTCATTCTTTGGGTTTGCTAGAAGAACATTGAGGATTCAAACAAGATGCTAGAAGAACACACTGATCCTATGCTTCCAAAATTTAGGCTGAAGTGGATAAGCTCATAAAATCTAACTTCTTCAGAGAAGTTAAATATCCCAAGTGGTTGGATAATATTGTACCAGTGAAAAAGAAGAATGGAAAAATTATAGTTTGTATTGATTTCAGAGATCTTAAATTGCATTTTCCTAAAGATGATTTTCCAGTTCCGATCACAGAACATTTAATAGAGGCAACAGCTGTATATGACACACTTTCCTTCATGGATGGATATTCCGGATATAATCAACTCTGAATGGCTCCAGAAGCTGATGAATCTACATCTTTTAGAGACCCTTAGGGTGTGTTTTGCTATTAGGTAATGCCATTTGGCCTAAAGAATGCATGCACAACATATCAGTGTGCCATGAATTGTATCTTCAAACACTTTTTAGGGAAGTTCATTGAATGTTATGTGGACGATTTGGTTGAAAAATATAGGCAACGTTCTAATCACTTGGCTGATTTTGAATTCATATTCCGCAAGCTTCAACAACATAATTTGAAGATGACTCCCTTAAAATATGCTTTTGGGGTAACCTCAGGAAAAATTCTTGGCTTTGTTTTACGCCATCGTGGTATTGAAGTCGATCCTGAGAAGACCAAGTCAATCCTTGGTATGTGGCCTCCTTGAAATATGAAATAATTAAGCAGACTTCAAGGACACTTAGCCTATATTCGGTGTTTCATCACCAATTTGGCAGGCCAAAGCTTACCCTTCAACAAATTGATGAAGAAGGGAGTCACTTACCAGTGGATTGAAGAATGTCAAGAGGCATTTGATATTCCCAAGAAATACCTCTTGATTCCACTGATACTTATGCCACCTGTTGAAGGAAGACCACTTATCCTCTATGTGACAGATTTAGAGTGATCATTGGGTGCCTTTCTTTCCTAGAATAAGGATGCTGGGATTGAGAACAACCTCTTCTATCTTAGTGGGACATTTCGGGAGGCAGAAACCCGATATTCAAATATTGAGAAGTGCTGCCTAGAATTAATATTTGCAGTTCAGAAGTTGAGACACTACCTGCAACATCACGAGGTTAAATTGGTATCTCGCAATAACCCACTCAAATTCCAATTAAGTCATCCATTTCTTGTAGGACGTCTGGCAAGGTGGGCAGTTATTTTATAGCCGTTCGACATTCAGTATGTGTCTCAAAAGGCACTAAAGGGCCATGCTCTGGCTGCTTTCCTTGCTGAACATCCTTCAATAGAAGATACATCTTTAGATACTAAACTTCCTGATGAGGAAGTATTCTTTATTAAAGATAGTCTTCAAACATGGGAAATGTACTTTGATGGTGCTTCCAGAAGTCCAACAGGGAGGAAAATGGAAGATCCTAAGTTCAATAAAGTTGGGTTAGGAGTTGTACTCATTTCCCCAGAAAAGGAATTACTACCTTATTCCTTATCATTATTGGGAGGCGGTAAAAATAATGAAGCAGAATACCAAGCTCTCATCACAGGATTGTAGTTGGCGCTTCAAGCACAAGTGAATCACATAAAAGTGAAAGGTGATTCATACCTAGTAATCAAACAAGTCAGTGGGGATTATGCAATCAGAAAAGAAGAACTAATCACGTTGTATGATTACGTCAGGGATTTAATGGTGGAATTCCATTCAGAACAAACATTTTCTTATGTCCCGTGATCACAAAATGCCCAAGCAGATGCACTAGATAATAAATCCACAGCTCTGGCAGATCCAAATCGGGATGAGACAACCATCAGTATTTCCCACCGTCTTACAATTTCACCTTATGTTCAAATCATAATAGAGGAAATCAATGAAATTAGTACCATTCCTGAACCATATGGTCACACTATAGGATGGATGACACCTATCAGGGAATACCTTCAAAACGGAACACTTCCACCTGATAGAGCTGAGAAAGAACAAATCTGGCAACATGTGGTCAATTTTACTCTTTAGGGTGGCCCAGATCACCTAGAGAAAATTATCCACAAGTGTGGTTTTGATGGAGTTCTCTTTAGATGAATTGACGGTGAAGAGACAATGGTTGTCATGAAAGAAGTGCATGCAGGAGTCTGTGGTGCCCACCAGTCTGGACATAGACTGTGTGATCAGATTTGAAGGCTTGGATACTCTTGTCCTTCAATGATACAAGATTGTGTTGATTTAAAAAAGAAGTGTCATTCATGCCATGGAAATTCCAAATTCATTCATCAACCTCTAGAGTTTCTTCATACAGCTAAATACTTGTGGACATTCGCCACATGGGGAATCGATGTGGTGGGACCTTACCCTTCAGCGACAGCCAAGCAGTTTAAATATATTATTACTGCTATTGACTTCTTTTCCAAATGGGCAGAGGCAATACCTCTCAAAGAAGTTTGTTCTAAAATCATTGTTAGCTTCATCATGTCTAACATCATTACCATATTTGGTGTCCCTCATACCATATTGACGGACAATGGCACCAACTTCTGTTCATCTGAGGTGAAGATGTTGTATAAAGAATACAACATCAAGTCCAACCATTCATCTCAGTATCATGCAGTGGCCAATGGCCAGATAGAAGCCTTCAACAAGACTCTATCAAATATACTTCAAAAGATGGTGGATAAAGATAAGAAGTCATGGCCTGATAAACTCTTTCATGCTTTATGGGCTTATTGAACCACCACCCGCACTGCCACGTGGTCAACTCCATATTCAATGGTATGTGAAACGGAAGCAGTCTTGCCCATTGAAATTAAATTTCCTTCACATAGAGTAGCTATTTATGATTAGTCATCTATAGATGAAAATTCTCAAAATCGATTGGGTGAATTGGAACAGTTAGATGAGAAAAGACTATGCACACTACACCACTTGGATGTCTATCAGAATCGAATAGCATGAGCTTTCAACTAAAAAGTTTGTCTTCATTCATTCGTTCTAGGAAAATTTGTATTAGTTCTCAGAAATCCAATGATACCAGGAAAGAGACCTCCCAAGAATGAACCAAAGTGGGAAAAACCTTATTCAATACATAAGGTCTATTCCAATGGAGCTTATTCTTTAATCTCAATGGATAGAGAACTCATCACTACTCCAACCAATGCCATATTTCTGAAGAATTATTTTGTATAAACACAAAATATATTGTTGCGGTCCATACATATGACCTTAAACTATTTTTATTACTTTCGTCCCACATAAAGTTAAACTTTGAAGTCCTAACTACACAATGCTAAACTGTACATATGTCCCTTACGTCCAAGCACGACATTAAACTACACCATCAGCGGTACAGACATATGACCTTAAACTATTTGTATTAATTTCATCTCACATTACGGTAAACTATGAAAAAGTCCCTAATACGTCCAACATGACGTTAAAATGTGTCATCTTTTGTCTTTACTGCATGACATTAAACTTCATAGTCCTCTTTTTGTCCTTATTACATGACATTAAACTATATTGTCCCCATCGTCCTAACTACATGATTCTAAACTGTATAGAAATTCCTTAATACGTCCTATATGACATTAAACTATATTTTTGTCCCTGCTACATGACACTAAACTGTGCAGCACCAATAGTCCTAACTGGAAGACTTTAAACTGCATAGTCCCTTCATATGTCCTACATGAAATTAAACAGTGCATCATTAGGGTTGTTGCTGCCTCTTGTTTCTCACACAGAGTATGAGTCACGTGATCTTAGAGAAAACTTCGACCATAACACTCTCTCTGGGCTACTGAATATGTGTATGTTCTAACACTATTTTTTAGGTCGTTTTCCCCAAGAATAACTTGATCACTAATTCAATTTTTTAATTGAACTATGCGGACTTTGATCCTTGCCTTCTAGGCTCAGTACGTAGCCAACCTCCTCAGGTTCAAGCACAAAAAATAAATCTCTTCACATCGGTTCTCCTCCATGTCGTACGATGTTGACTCATGAAACTGCCCCCAGAATCAATATCTTTATATTTTTTCACCTTCGTCCTTTCTATACGACGTTAAACTGTACAACATTTTCTTCCTGTGTGAAAATAAACAACAATATTATTTAATACCCTCACGTGAGAGGGAATCATTATTTACATTGATTTTCAATCATGTTTTATTCCAATGACTACGTGAAAACATGGAAATGTCCGAACCTTTTATCTGGGTTAAACCATCATTGCACTAAAGTCCCCTTTCACCATTCACATGTATGAACCAAATTTGTATAGAGGAAATTTCTAGAACTATGTGGGATTGATTCCCATCCTTATGGGATACGTAGGAATTTTCGAGTATCCCTTGAATCCATCCCCATGACTTTTGGGCCTAACACCAAATTTCACTTTCAGTCCCTTGGATGAAAATTCCCCCTAAAAACACACACTGTGTATTTCTTATAATGGTCCGACCTCTATGAACCCAAACTAAGATATCTAATCCTTTTTTCCCACATGACGTTAAACTATAGTTCAACAACTACGTATGGCTTGATTCCCATCCTTATGGGATACGTAGTGGATTCCAACATTTCAATTCTGGACCCAGCCACAATGTGATTATTGTTAGCATTGATTTATGTATATTTACATACATTGAACAATACCCATTTTTTATGTGTAATAGTGCAAGCCTTAAATATTTTCAGATCTTCATAACCATTTTTTCTGACCTCGAATCACAAAATGTACAAATTCTGGGAATTCTTTTGCATGTCCATGCAGCACGTGCCCTTAGGCAGCCTTGCATAAACAGTCTACATAATAGACCTGTCAGCAAAAAGATGCTATTATTTGACTATGCAGCCAATGCCCTTAGGCGGCCCTATATAATTGAACCCCCTAATGGGTAGTTAAATAATGGTAACTTCATTCTTTGGAAGAAAACCTATTTTGTCCTCATTGGTCTTATTAAAAAAAATGTAAGGATCCGCAAAAAAATAGTCATCCTTAACATATTTGTTTCATGTGCTTTTCCATGATCTGAAAGTATTCTAGTCTAAGGTTTATATTTCTCTTACCTACGTTTTGGTCAGACCTTCATAGGAGTGACATTCATCCAGTTCTTGGATAATCTTGTTTGGAAATATCTTCTCCAAATTAATGTACCAATCTCCATAAAAAAAACACTATGATTTGGAAAATTTGATTCCTCACAAACTTCCACTGGCTTTTTATCAGTAGAAATGTAAATTTCTTAGAGTTATTTTTCCTGACTATGTAGCACGTGCCCTTAGGCGGCCTTGCAAAAATAGTCTACACAACAGACTTGTAAACCAAAAGATACTATTATTTGACTATGCAACCAATGCCCTTAAGCGGCCCTGCATAATTCAACCCCCTAACGGGTTTGTTGAATAATGGTAACTTCATTCTTGGGAACTACTTCTTCTAATGCCTTTTAGCCCTTTTTCGTATTATTCCACAGATTTAAAATTTCTTAAGTATTAGTTTACATGTTTTCATTCATAATTGATTGTGGTAAAATGATTCCAAACAAATTATCAATGAATTGAGTCAATTGTTTATCAATTTTTTCAAATCTATTTTGACCATAAACATTAGCTTTTTTATGTCCTACGTGCATGACTTTAAACTGCCCACAAAAGATAGGGGAACTCTGAATAAAAGTCATGTTCCAGCTCACTAAACATTCATTTTTTATGATTTAGGTAATATTGAGCTATTAAAAGATTCAATGTTTGTAGGGTTATTTATAATAATCATAGTAAAAATAAAACTATGCTTACTAGGCCCATTGGATTAGCTAAAAATCTAAAGCAGGTAGTGGGAAAATGCGTGCACAGTTGATTGAAAATGAAAGACTTTTTCCATTTGATGCACAAGAATTAGATGGACATCCACAGACTGGTGTCTCTAATATTTTTCAGGAATTAAAAAAGGCTTTCAACATAACTAGTCATTTGATTTACGGCATCCCAAGAATCATCAGCAGCCTCTTGGAATTCATTCATTCAACTGGATACAATTATAGATGCAGTTATACCATCTCTTCTTGGATCAATTGTAAAAGAATGTTCTTTAGTGCAGTTTGAGATAATTTTCTGCTAATCAAATAGTGACTCTATTTGTGCCCAAAAGACTTGGATGATGGATACATGGATTTGAGAATGTATAATTTGATGTAAAGATCCATTTGGAGAGGGTATTCTTTTCAGATATTGTTTCTAATGTCATGATAATATTTTCTCCATCAGCCGACAACGTAAAACATATTAGCCCATGGTTTTCCATTTTCATCTCTGCAAGGAAATGGCATGGAAGGAAAATTTGAAAGTTCACACCATTTTTGTTGCTCTTAATGCACAGAATAACCGAAATGGAGGAGTAACCGTGCAGCTGCATCTCAGGAAGATGGTTCTTTGAGTCTGGAATTTTGAATTTTGGCTGATGACCATGCCCATACAGATCTAGGTATATGCTCTGTGAAAAATTAACATGATATTTCCTCATGTACTTATCCAAATATGGGATAGTGATGTCACAGACAGTATAGTAATCATGGCCAATGATGCTCATCGTATCATCAATTCGCTTGCTTCCCAGTTCATCAGCCGTTCCGATTCTCTTGGGAGCCATTGGATCTGCACAAAAGTTGAATAATTAACTCTTAAAGTAAGTAAAATTTTCATAAAATTTGTGAAGGAATTTGAAAAATTGGCTAAGGAATCTAGGTGTACAAGTCCCATAGTTGTCGCGCAAGTCTCCTTTGGTCGCGCAATTATTGGGCACGCATGTATCATTGCGCAAGTCCAAATACCTTAACAGAAGCATGATGCAAGAAACAAGAAGCACATACGAGCGATATCCGGGAGTCCACTTGAGCGCCGAGAGAAAAAACACAAGCGAGAGCCGGGTGATTTGCACAAAGTGAGGCCATATATTTATAGACGCAACCATACCCTTGTGCGCATGAAGCCCATATTTTTCGCGCCATCCCCTGCACGCCTGAAGACCATATTTTTCGCGCCATACCCTGCGTGCCCAAAGTCCATTTTTGCACACCATACCCTGTGCGCCCTAATTTCCTTTTGTCTCTCTCTTTCCTCAGAGTCAAATCCTCATTCCTTTTTGGATCCAACTCCGAGGGGGGACTTTTGTTAGTGCTCCTTTCATCACAGAGTCTAAATGAAATGAAAAGGGAAGTACCTCAAACAAAGAAGATTCATCCATTGAATAAAAATCAAAAAAAGGAGAAAGGGATGAACAAGGAGAACAATACCCATTGGACCCGCAAGTTCCAGCTTGGCCACAGAAGTATACTTGTGCGCTATCCAAATAGTCGCACAGGTGACTTGCGATCCCTCTTTGAAAACCACCCAGGGACTTCTCTAGCCTATAAATACCCCTGATGGGCCCCCCATTTGAGGAGGATTTTTTCCAGAATTCATATACAGAGCTCTGAACGCCCAAGTATCTTCTTCAAGTATTTCAAATGCTTCTAAGGTAATTATTTCCCAAGAATAGAAGGTCTAAACAAGAGGAATAAGGTCTAAGTGTTAGAACTCACTAACACTTGTGCACCTAAGTGTTTTACCCCTATGAGAAGTGGACACACATGCGCGCCTCCTTACCTACTCATTGAAACGTGTGAGCCACTCTTCTGGAAGTACCTCACGATAATTCTAAATTCTTTGATTAAGGATCGCCCAAGTCTTACCCTACTGTTTAACAATGCGCAAGTACCCATGTTCCGCGCAGGTATACCTGTGGGACTAGGACTTGCAAGCCCAGGTAGTACCTACGCGTCTACCAGGACTTGCTTTCCCTTCTATTTTTTGGGTGCCCTTACTGCCCATTTAACCCCTTTTATGACATTCCACCTCTCCTATTCAAGATTCAGTCTTCAAGACACTCTTCAAAGCCATTTATGGAATGTTTTCCTGATTGAAATCCTTATCTGAAAGGAATTCTGTGGAACATCTCTCAAAACCTAGTGATTTAAACATCTTTATGTCACTAAAGTAAGAGAGTTAATTCATTCAACCTCATCCTTTATGATGAGATAATCCTTAACATGGGAATCCTCTTATTCAAGAGTATGCCTCAAGTCCCCTAATATGGGAATCTTCCTTAGGAGTAAGCCCCAGTCTTAAAGTTCCCAAATATGGGCATCCTCCTCCGGAGTAATCCCCAACCACAATTCTCTAAAACCAATGCCTCCTTTTTAGGTGTAAGCCCCAGTCTCAAATATGGGCATCTTCCTTAGGAGTAAGCCCCAGTCTTAAAGTTCCCAAATATGGACATCCTCATCAAGAGTAAGCCCCAACCATAATTCTCTTAAACCTGGGCCTCATTTTTAGGAGTAATACTGAGTCTAAAAAATGGGCATCTTCCTTAGGAGTAAGCCCCAGTCTTAAAGTTCCCAATTATTGGCATCCTCCATAAGAGTAACCCCAAACACAATTCTCTTAAACCTTGGCCTCCTTTTCAGGAGTATTCCCCAATCTCAAATATGGGAATCCTCCATAGGAGTAAGCCCCAATTTCCTTAATTTTCAAAACCCTTTAACATGGGTCGCCTTCTCAGGATTAAGCCCCAGTCTTAATTTCTCTTGACCAGTCATAATTAATTTTTGTATTGGGCTTCCTTCTTAGGAGTAAAACCCAATAATAAGTCCCCTCATAACTTGGTAATTTTCCTTAGGAGTAAGCCCCAATATTAGAGTATCTAAATCTCCATAAAGGACATATAACTTTGTGGACCTTGTTTCTGGATTTCTTCCCTGAAGTAAATCTCAACCTTCATCTATTTGGGAAGTCATACATACATAAGCCCCACATCATTTATTTTGATTTCATCTTTCATGAAACAATTGTATGGTTTTACTAATACCTGTTGTTTCTCACAAAGAGCATGACACACGAGAGCTTAGAGTGTAAAAGTAATTATGACATCTTTCTTTGAGCCATCAATCAGAAACATCATACTCCCCTATTCGAACTATGTGGGTTCTGATTCCTTTTCTAAACAAAGGATATGTAGGTAGCCCATCTGTGGGTACGATCCCAACACTGAAATAATCCATGTCCTTATAAATGACAATATACTTCGCGTGCCCCACTGAGTGGCTTTAAAACCAGTATGGTCATCATAATGACCAAGAGTCTTTTATATATTTAAGGATACCATCAACTAAGAATCTCTAACAAATACAGATGATTCTCTATCAATGAAGAACCTTGAATACAAAAAAAAAAGATTCTCTAAATTTCCTTCATATTTAATCATTTTGTTTAGATCGAAAGGAATCTCATATTATACTTGGTAATGTAATAAGGATTCACGAATATAACTTAAATCTATAAAGAGAGTCTCGTATTAGACAATAATTCCCCGAAAAAATGTGTGATGAGTCTGACCTCCCATCCTATCGACCAATGAAAATTACTAAGCCTCATCATTCCACAACTAATGAGTGCCTACCTTTGGAAAGTAGTTCCAAATGGATATAGAATCATTGGATGTTTCCGGGTCTATGAACAAACTCGTTAGAAACCGCTTGGAATGTTTGAATCTTAAATCAACGAGATCATCCCCAATTCCAGAGGAAACTCTTATTTACAAAATTTGGACATCCTGATTCCAAATATGGAATCCATTTTTCCAAATTAAAAACACAAAAGCGGCAGATATTAATTTAAAATTAATTTCCACTGTCAAAACAAAAAGCGTGTTTTTAAGAAATAATAACTATCAAATGATTGACACTTGTTTATCTGTGGTTTAATTGTGAAATTATGTCCAATGACCAACATTGTATTAAATGGTAAAAGTATAATCTAAATATACTTTAAAACCACTCAAATTCATAATTTATCACTACTAATTATTTTGATTAAAAAGGTTGTTTTTAATTAAAATTTAGTCATTTTCACTATTCATCAAAATATAAAAGTTATCCGAAAAGTACCAAAATTTCAGCCTAGGATAAATTTGATATTCCAAATCCAACAATGATGTCCATTTTGAGAGGTAAAATTTATAAAATTTCAAAAAGTGGGTATTACTATTCATAACTGCTACTTTGATTGGTTGTGGGTTGTGTTAGTACTCGAAGTTGCGTACAACACACGCTACTGTATTATTCAAAGAGAAGCGTACCGTGGAAGCTTGAGGTGTTATATTCTCCCCTCCTTCAAATAATTTCTTCCTCGAAATTTCAAGAAATCTACCGAATGAAAAGACTCGGGTGATTCTTCATCACAAGTTCCTCGGTTTCCCACGTTGCTTCTTCCATTTTATGGTTTCTCCATCGAACTTTTACTAGGCGTGTCGTCCAGTTTCATAGCACTTTTTCTCTCGTATCAAGATTCCTGATAGGCTCTTCACAATAAGATAGATCAAGTTCCAGTTCTAATTCCTCATAGGTGAGTACATGCATTGGGTCAGGCATGTATTTTCTCAACAGTGATACGTGGAACACATCATGAACTTTGGAGAGACTTGGCGTCAACGTTAAGCTGTAGCCCCAATTCAATCTAGAATTTAAAAGTTTCGATGTACCTAGGACACAATTTACCTTTCATACCAAAACGTATTACTCCCTTCCATGGAGATACCTTCAAGAAAACATGATCTCCTATATGAAATTTCAAATCCATCCTTCGGTTATCGGCATAGCTCTTATGCCTACTTTGAGGTTCTTTGATGTGGTTTTGGATTACCTTCACCTTTTCCAAAGTTTCCTCCACCAGTTCTAGGCCGGCAATTTTTCTTTCACCAACTTCATCCCAACAGGATAGTGTGCGACATCTCTTTCTGTATAATGCTTCATGTAGTGCTATCCGAATACTTGAATGGATGCTATTATTATAGGAAAATTCTACCCGAAGTAAATATTGATCCCACTTACCCTAAAAGTCACGTGAGAAAGATCTCAACATGTCTTCTAAGGTTTGAATAGTCCATTCTGATTGTCCATCTGTTTGGGGGTGGTAGGCAGTGCTCAAACAAAGTTCAGTATCCAAGGCCTTCTGAAGACTCTTCCAGAATCTTGAAGTAAAACGGGGATCACAATCCAAAACAATCGATAGGGGTACTCCATAAAGTCTCACAACGTCATTAATATATATTCTTGCTCGACGTTCCAGTGGTATATCTTCTCTTATAGAAAGAAAATGTGATGTCTTGGTAAGACGATCAACAACAACCCTTATTTCATCATTCCTTATAGGAGTCTTTGGTAGCCCCATTACAAAGTCCATCATAATATTGCTCCATTTCCACTCCATTATGGGAAGAGGTTTCATGACTCCTCTAGGCTATTTCCTTTCATCTTTCACTTGTTGAGAAACCATACATCTTGACAAAAAATCAGCAATCTCCTTCTTCAAGTTGTCCCACCAAAAATGTTCCTTCAAATATCTATACATTTTGGTGCTCCCAGGGTGTATAGAGAAATTGGAGCTATGAGAATCTTCTAACAATTCCCTTTTTAGATCAGGTATTTCAGGAACACAAAGTCTCTTCCCAAATTTTAAAATTCCTTCTTCATACAAAAAGTCTCTCAATCTTCCATCATTCACAGCTTTAAACTTCTTTTGGAATTCTTCATCATTGGTCTGAGAACTCTTAATCCTTTCTAGTAAAGATTGTTTGGAAACCATTTTAAAAAGAATTTATGTTTCACCTTGTATGGTTATTCCCATGTCCATCTTTACTATATCCATGAAAATTGGGTCCCTTTCAAATCACATATTGTTCAAAACTCCATGATCTTTTCGGATCAAAGCATCTGCAACCTTATTTGCCTTCCCTGGGTGGTAGTGTATCGTACTATCATAATCCTTGAGTAATTCAAGCCATATCCTTTGCCTCATGTTGTGTTCTTTTTGTGAGAAAATTTACTTCAAACTTTTGTGATCATTATAAATCTATCAATTTTCACCATAGAGGTTGTGTCTCTGTATCTTCAAAGAAAAGATCACAGCTTCTAACTCGAGATCATGAGTAGGATAGTTTTTCTCATGAATTTTCAACATTCGTGATGCATATGCAATAACCCTATCATTCTGCATAAGGACACAACCAAGTCCTTTCTTTAATGCATCACTATAAATAACGAACTCATCGTTCCCCGATGGTAGAGTCAATATAGAAGAATTGACTAATCTTCTCTTTAGTTCATCAAAACATTCTTCACACTCATTTTTCCAAACAAAATTTACCCCTTTACATGTGATATTTGTTAATGGGTTTGCCAATCGGGAAAAATTATGGACGAAACGTCGATAATAACCTACTAAACCAATAAAATGGTGTACCTCAGTTATACTCATCAGTGCAGGCCATTCTTGGATTGCCTTCATATTAGAAGGATCAAAAAAGATTCCATATTTAGAGACAATATGGCCTAGAAAAGAAATCTCATGAAGCCAGAATTCACACTTGCTAAACTTCCCATATAATTCATGTCTTCTCAGAGTCTTTAGGATAATGCGCAAGTGATTTTCATGATCTTCGTAGATTTTGGAGTATACCAAGATATCATCAATAAATACAACAAAAAAATAATCAAGATATTCCTTGGATAATCTATTCATTAGATCCATGAATACAGAGGGTGCATTAGTCAGCCCAAAAGGCATTACTATAAACTCGTAATGCCCATACTTCGTTCAAAATGCTGTCTTCGAAATGTCTTCCTTCTTAACACAGAACTGATAGTATCTAGATCGAAGTTCAATCTCTGAAAAGTATTGAGATCCATGTAGTTGGTCAAATAAATCATCAATTCCATGTAGGGGATAATTTTTCTTTGTTGTTATAACATCGATTTCCCTGTAGTCGATACATAGCCTCATAGATCCATCTTTATTTCTAACAAAAAGAACAAGGGATCCCCATAGAGAAACACTAGGGAGAATAAATCCCTTATTACTCAATTAATCTAGTATCTTTTTTAGTTCCACTAATTCTACAGTGGACATTCTTTAAGTGGTCTTCGATATAGACCTTGATCCAGGAATTAAATCAATGGAAAACTAAACATCTCAATCTGGAGGATGTCCCGGTAAATCTTCCTGAAACACATCTACATATTCCTTCACAATCGGTACATCCTCTATTTTAACATTCCTTTCCTCACCCATAGTCAGTTCATTCACTTCCTACCCAAATCCTGAAATATTTTCTCTAGGGAACTTATCCATTTGCTAATATACCAATGGATTTGTACTCCCATTGAATGTTGGTGGTTGTTGCCTCACGAAGCAATCTAAAATTGATCCTCCATGTTGTGGATCAAGGTGCTCCATACGGGTAAGGTTATTATTCATAACCTGAGTGAGTTGTCCCATTATGGTGATAAGATGATCAACACCAGTTGTATCACCAGCTCCACTATAATTATCTTGAGCAGGCGGGCAATCCCAACATGGAGGGCGTCCATTTATATAGTTTCTATTTCTTCCACTAGGCTCCATTTCTAAAAAAGGCATAAACTAGATCATTTGATGAATCAAAATACATAATTCCATACTTATAAAACAGTTAACATAAATTGAACTATTTATGGATATAATCCATAATCATAAAAATGTTTTCTTTGAGGACGTATATAATTATAAACCCTTTATAATGGATTGTAAATAAAATTAGAGTTATCCTAAGCATATACCTAGGGAGTGTTGTATTCAAGAGTGCAGCAAGGCCGTTGTCGTGCACCAGTTCTCGTTCGAGTCTAGATCAATGTGGTGTTTTCGGGTTTTACCCCTAGGTACATTTGTGCCAGAGCAGCCACTACCTGCTCATATCCATACAGGTATGTATTTCTCGGAAAACACATAAAATCTCTACAATAGCAAAATTATAGGAATTTATTCTATACAAATCCTCAAAGTCTATCTTAGGGCTATGTATGCTAATCAGAGTTTATCTAAATCTAGCTTCCAAGGTATGTACTAAACTTCCTATGATACCAACTGTAACACCCCGACCCCAGTTACAAGGAGTCGGTGCATTATTACATAATATTGGAATGATCGCAAAAGATCATGTCTCGAAAGACCAATTAGTTTAGTAGTCTTGGAAACACTAGATATATTCATAAAGTTTACATTACATCACAAAGTAAAAAAACTACAACAACATCTTGTCTTCATATCCCCTCATACTATCCTTATAGGTCATTTATAAATTACTTCTTCAAATCCTGGGAAAAATAAAACATTGAAAGGGGTGAGCTCAGATGCTCAGAAAGGATAACAATATAGCGGAAACATTCATAATTAAGTATAAACATTTAAGAAAATTTATGACTAACAAAAGCCTTTTAAACTTGAACTTAGGAATAATATGGCGAAAATAAAATGAAATATTGCAATTTACTTATTCAAATGGATATTCTACTAATAGAATAATCACATGCAATATCAATAACCACATTCATAATGATGGAATGCATAATGCCAGACTATCATAAACACATATCCAAGGCCTTGTGCCGAGAATAAAAATAAGATTTTGTGAAAGCCTTGTGCCTAGACACTAGTTTGTCTAATGAGACCTACCGATGCATCGAGGAGTTATACTGGGCTCCACACGTCACTTATTAAGTCCAATGGATTCCTCATATGAACAGGTTTAAACATAACATAAACATTCATATTAAAACTACCATACGAAATGTCAATACTTTCTTCATAAACAATAAATGGTATAAAAATAATACATCCATATTCAAACGTATCACAAAACCATCAATTAAATATGGATGTTTTGTATCATATTAAATAATCTTCAAATAATCATACAATCCATCAAATGATGTTGACATAGATGAAATCAAAACTATTTGAGAGAAATATCACTTTTTTGAAATCATTTAAAAGCCCCATAACTATTAAATAAAACATTTATTTAGAAAATATTTTTATAAGCATGTATGGTAAGCTTCGATGAATTTATAACAGTTGAAAATAGACACATCTGCCATATAAGTTAAAAAGACATTCTTACCTTAATTCGGTGGAAATGGTTAAAAAGGACCTTGTTTGGAAAACGATGGAAAGATTCCTTTATAAACTTCTTATAAAAATGCAAACAAGGGTATAAATGACTTTAACCCATATTCATTAAAATAGTAAGAATTTTTTGAAATAAATTTTGATGAAACATGGATGTGGATGATAAAGAGGTCCTAGTAGATAATTACGTATAAACAACCTCGGATAATGAAGAGATTGTGAAATAACCCTTACCTTGTACTTTTCCTTGGTTGAGGGTAGGTTATCCACCATTATAATGGTGAAATAATAGTTATTATGTTATACAAGAATCATATACATTAATAGGATATCATATATTATCTTTTAACACTTATTTGTTAATAATATCTTTGTATTATCGTCGTTTCAGGTGTTAACTTACTAGTTTTCTTTTATATGTTTTGTTATATAAGACATGTTTGTTATGGATAGGATTGTATATTATTCATATCCAGAATTATATAAAGTCCTTAAATATTATTTTTAATCATCAAATGAGAATTAGACTTGAATGGATATGATGGGGAATGAATCTCATCGCGTTCGTGGAGACGGTAGTCTGTACGTACGCACGAGCGACAATATCATTCTTTTGTTATTAAAATAATATATAATTGGATGGTATATCATATATACAGAATCATTATCATGTTATATTTATTATTTACATGAATTACACATCATTATTATACACATAAAAATAATAATATTTTCAATAACAATTACACCACTACGTGGGGACGGTAAGCCGTACGTACACACGTATGGTGACATTTCATTCAAAGGATGGATAGAATACTGAATATGGTTGTACCATATTTATAATAACATTATAGTATATATAATACACTGGAATTATTATTTTATAAAGGAAAAAAAACCAAGAAATAAGAAGTTGAAGACGAAATGAACTTGAAAAAGGTGGCGAAAACATTACCTCTTTTTCAGGTTCTTCTTTTTGATTTGATCAAAATGGATCCTTAGGTTGGCTTTTTAATCAAAATAAGGCCTCTATGATGAAGTGAGGGAATTTGAGACAGTATTTGGGCAGGTTTTGGACGACCCAAAGGGATTTGAAGGTGTGAATAATTAGTTAGAAGTTGTTCCCTTTTATAAGGGGGGGAGGGGCTCTTTAGAAAAAACATAAGTATTAATTTATAATAAATTAATATTAGATTTATAATGGTTAAAAAGTGGATTATTAAAAGTCTAAGGAGGGTATGGGTCGAAATAATTTCAAAGAATAGATTTTAGACTGGTTTTGGTTATTATATTAACCTTATCTTTTAGTTTTAACTCTTAGTTAATTAGATTGACATTTACCATGTAACTTTGTATTTTAATATTATATTGATAATGAACATACCATATACATCCGAGAGACCCCAAAGTGTTCCATTAATTATACACATATCATAATATAATTCTCTTGGCCAATCCTTATATTTTTATAAATTTAATATCAATTAATTATATAATATGTTTTTTAAAAACTCTTTTATGACAATTTTGACACATTTGGGTATTTTGTTTTTGATAAATTCATAACAGCATATTACTAAATTAAAATTTATATAAATAATCATAATATGTCATATTTACCTATAAAATTATTGGAATTTATAAAAAGTCTCAAATTACATTTATTTGGGGATTTTTAATATCAATTATCTTAATCTTTCATTAATACGGTAATTACTGCATCATCATTGTGTCATTAATAAGTTCAATTATTTAAGGTTTAAAATTTTTAAATAAAATACCATTATTTAGAAAATATTTTTATATTTCTAATGAATCTTTACAGTCTAAAATATAACATATATATCCATATGTAAAAATTGTTTTGCTAAAAGATATATGATTATGTGATTTTTGGATTTACTTTAATTTAATTAATTTAAAGTGTTCCTATCACCTACAAGTGGCTCCATGGGGTCCCAAAATTGACCTAAAGATGAACATGGTCGGACATGAATCCTCCAATAAGTTTAGGACATGTTTTAGGGTAATTTATTATTATTATAAGATTATTTGTTACCCTTATTTACTGGATTTACACTTTAACCATGGTAAATAAAATATTTACCGAAGTAATTATTCAAAATGTCTAAAAATTAAAGTTACCTATTTACAAAATTTGTATATCCTAATTCCAAATATGGAATCCATTTTTTCAAATTCAAAACAAATAAGTGGCAGAAATTAATTTCAAATTAATTCCCGCTGTGAAAACAAAAAGCTTGTTTTTAAGAAATAATAACTACCAAAGATTGACACTTGTTTATGTCCTGTTTAATTGTGAAATTATGTCCAATTAGAAATATTGTATTAAATGGTTAAAATATATTCTAAATATACTTTAAAAAAACTCAAATTCATAATTTATCACTACTAACTGTTTTGATTTAAAAAGTTGTTTTTAATTAAAATTTAGTAATTTTCACTATTCATCATAATATAAAAGTTATCCGAAAAGTACCAAAATTTGACTCTAGGCTAAATTCAATATTATGAATCAAAAAATAGAGTCCATTTTGAGAGATAAAATTAATAAAAATTTAAAAATTTGGTATTACTATTCATAACGACTACTTGGATTGGTTGTGGTGTGTGTTAGAACTTGAAGTTACGTACAACACACGCTACTGTATTATTCAAAGAGAAGTGTACCGTGGAATCTTGGGGTGTTATATCATAGATCACCAAGTCACCTTCAGAGTCCTAGTCCCTAAATATTTAGTTCTATATCTAAAACACATTCGAGAACTATATCAACCCTCCATGGGACATGTCATGTCTATCTAGACCAACCATCACTTTGATTCCACAAACAAGTTCATATAGTTCTACACACAAAATGTGAGGCATCATTATACATCATCCATGAGATATTAAAAACAGGAATAATAATAATCATATAATCTTTAGAAAATAGGTAATCACTCACAAAAGGTCAAATATACCAAAACAAGCCAATACAACCCTTTTTGAGTTCCTTTGAAATTCATGTTTGGATCTTCTATTCAAAAACATTTCAAAAGGCAACATGTTTCACTTTACTCACATCAAGGCATTGGACCAAATCCCGACAATATCCTTTATATTCTCGTTTTTTATTTTGAAATACCATTTAATAACTCCTTTCACAAATCACCAAATTCCTTTGAAATTTTCATTTCAACCAAATCCTATTTTAAAATTTATATATTAAAAATAAACCATTTCCATTTGAAAACCAATGCACACAATCAAGAACAATCATAATGTGGCTAACTGTCACTCATTCGACTAGAGTGCCATCATTATACCATTTAGTATGATATTCATCCATGTGGACTATTATATTGATGAGAACTCATCCCATTCTTATAGAAAAAAAATATATTGTGCAACATGTAGGAAAAGATACTAATGATCCACACAAATATAAAATAACCAAATAACCAAGATATTCAATTAATGTCAAGGACTCCTAACTCAAACGGCATACTGATAATTTGATTCCATCCCACACTAACCTCCATTAGGTATTTGGGAACCTATATAATCAACCAATAACATTAAATTAATTAATTAACTAATTTAAACCATAAAAAAATGTGGCATAATTGGAACCAAACTCATCTGGCAGTCCAATGATGTTAGAATTGTAAGAAACCAGGTGAAATACACTCTTTATTTTCCACTTATATTAGTAAAAAAAGAATTTCCAAATTTTAAACTTTAATTGAAGAAACTTTTCACTATATTTCACCTAAAACTCGAAATAAATTCATACAATGACAAACATCACAATAAATTGAAAATTATGGATTTATTGGGGTGTTTATGGATGCCCTCTATGAGACACAAATGAAATCCTCGTGAATCATGATGATGTCACCATATTACAATGAGATATTTCATCTTAAAACCTTAACAATAAAATTTAAATCAGGGAATAATAAATAAGGAGAAGCAATAAAGGAGGAGGAGGATATCCGACCAGAAAATGGAATGAAAACCCATCAAAAACACATCTTGATTGAAGGGAGGGAATGAAGGAGATGGGTTTCATCGTCTCCATGTGTGTGTGAATTATGAGTGAAGAAAACCATGGGGGTTTCTATTTTATAAAACCCTAATCAAGTTTTTTTTTCAAAAAAATTTTCCAAAATGTGTCTAGGTGTGAATGAAGTGTTCATTCTATCACTTTTCAAAGCAGTACGCCCCTTCACCCCTCTTCCCAGTTCACAATCTACTATCAGCCCATGAATGTCATTCAAAATTTAAATAAAATATTCATTTTGATAATGGTCTATAGTTATTGTTTTCAATAGCTTCTCCACTCCATATCTTCCTTGACATCCTCCCAAATACCAAATAAACCACCTATGTCTTTAAACCTCATACGAAAATACCTTTTATGGATGTTCAAATGCCAAGAACACTTTTCTGAGTAACCATTATAAAAAAACGTATCCCCGTATGAAAATTTTAATTCCCTTATTAATTTCCAACCTGTACTGATGTGGGTTGATATAAACTCCCCACCATAACAATTCCCATTCTTAATAAGCAATGTCAGTCATCCGACCATGAACTGTGACCTACCTCAGTCACTAGTTAACAACTAACTCATTGTGCTCTATCTCTAAAGGCCCGACATACTTTCATTTCCCCACTATACTATAAATAAAATACACCAAATATTCTCCAAAACATAATTTTTATCCTTGAATCATGTGAACTACATCATAAATGATGCTACCAATTTGGTTTCCCACTTGCTGCACATGTTTCTACACAAAAAATCAATCAGTCCTTCCCCGACTAACTTTTCCCAAAAGTGATCACCATCAACGATCGATGCATCACCAAATTACCAACCATGAACCCTTGACTCTAGAGGCATTGTTACATCACTTATACATGATTCCTTACTTCATGAAGCATTATTACATCATCCAAACACCCACAACAAATCTGTCACCCAACTCTTAGTGAAACCACAAGGTTTGTTTCTGAAACAACCGTATCCACCCTCATACTCCACCCCGACCACCAAATCATTTTCAATGATACTCACCATTAGATTTTTTCGACACCATCCTCAAGGTTGAAGACAAATTACCATATCTATCCACCAGCCTGATTATGTCACCACAGATGGACTCCATCTATCACCACATCTGAATCTACAATCTAATATACACTAAAACCAGATCATGTTAGGACCATCCACACAACATCATACTGATATATCTAGGAATATTCACTACAAGTATAACAGAACCTGAAATACGTGTCTCTTTATAGATACGTCAATACAATCATAATAAAAAAATGAGAGGTGTTACCTTTCCTCGTAGCCCTTTCTTCATTTTGGTCCAAAAAATTGACCACATGCTCCAAAAAACTCCTAGACTTTGATTCTCTACAAGATTTACCCCTTGATCATATAATGAATTATTCTTCCCATTGAATCATGTCACAAATTATTCTAGATCCCACATAGCTTCTAAACATGATGTTTTTATTACCAATATACAAGATGGATCCCAACCACACCTTTCTATCCCAATGACACTGAAGTGTCAATAACTATTTATTTCTAAGGCTTACGATGCGCACTTCTAAAAGAGTATACAACCAATGTCCAGTTATTGATAATCGTGCTCCCCAAAAAGGAATCTCCTATAAAAACATTCCACAAGAATTTTAAGTTTTAAAAATATCAAAACACACATCAAGGGATCCAATCATTGGACCCATAAAAATTACATTTTACTAATCAATCCCACATAAATATCCAAAAACCCCCTAAAAGTGGCCCCTATAAAGCATCAATCTTATGAGAAAATAAAACACATCTCCCTCAAACATCTGTGGCATACCTACCTTTTACACAATCTAACACTCGAGGTCTCTTCCAATCAATCATGTAATACCACGAAAAAACAACTTACATATGTGTCAGTTTTTTCCCATAATCCATTCTAAAAATGGCCATGATTTCCAATAACACATGGAATTCCCAAAAACACATGGACCATAATCCAAGAACACAATTCAAGCATTAGAGTCACCACCGACCAAAACAAAAAAACATTAGTAGACCGATATCCACTAATACAAGATTATTTTTTCCAAAATTCTTTTGAATCATTTTACACCCACCAAAACTCAATAATTTTATTTAAAAACCCCTTAAAATCCAAGGGTTTTCTCAAAAAAACCAAATTCATAAAAAACATTTCTAGCACAATTAGGCCTTTATTGAAAAAAATATCTATTTTCCAAATCTATTTTGAAAACAGTATAAAACAAATTCCTTACATTTTTCAAAAACCCCCAAAACTATTTTAAAATCAGTAACTCCATAATAAATTTCAAAAAAACTATCTTATAAAAGCATTTTATATGCACCTCATTCCATCACACAAGTTTTTGTTTTTAAAACTATGTTTCCCTCAAAAACCATTATTCCAAAAAAAATCATATGGATGAAAATAATAATATCATAATAAATCACTCAAGCCTCTCATGTCCATACAAACATAATCAACCCTTATAATATATATGGTATAACATAATTTATATTTTTAATTTATTCAATTAATATGGATTTTGATGAGGTATCATGAAAAATAGTACTTCCCATAGGCACGTGTATCATGCCCCAGTATTTCACTACCAAGATTCATGAAAAATTCATTGGATACCAACTGAACCCTATGACTCATCTTGAGTCACATCCATCCCATATGGGATTATTGGTCAAAACTGACAACTCAATCACCATAGATTTCTTAATCACAAAACCTAAGATCCCATGCAAGCATTATTTTCAACTAACATTATGTGGGTCAGCCATTGTACTCAATCTACCTATAGAGTCCCAAAACCCAAACTCCATCAAAAATTATGGTTCTCATCCCAGAATTTTCTCAAATAATAATTTTTAATGCCCTGATAGGGGTTTAATGAATAGTAACCATGTGGGGATACTACATAACCTTTTGTGTGACTCCATATATATATATATCACTTTATAGAATAGGTTTGAGGGAATAACATATTCATGAATAGGCTATGCCCTTAATATAAATATCAAGGATCTTGCCCAAATCTATAGAACATTCGGTGTGACATTTCTACACAACGTTCATCCCAAAAATTAAAGACATAAAACTTGAATCCAATAGGTTCCCCATAGTTCAGTAAAAAATGAAGTAAAATAAATTATATGATGACAATATCATAGAAAAAAATAATCAATAAACATATCATATTACCAATTAACCAAAGCTGTAGAGCTATCTACTGTAAAAACTATACAATTACATACTAACCAAAAAAGAAACAATCTATTAATTATAAATTTGAATCACATGCCTTCATTTTAGAATCCTCACACCCCCATGACCTGTTTAACCTTTTCCAAGTCTATCTCAAAGTGACACTAATGTCCTAAGAGATAAAATAAACATCTACCCACAAACATTGAAACTTGTGATGTGTACATCGGTAGGGAGTGATTCTAATAACCCAGTAGATATCCCAATGCCTAAATAATTTTATATGATGATGTAATCAAGTGGAGGAGGAAAAAATATATAATGTAGGTTTTGTCATTTATATGAGACAAAATAACCTAGAAACATAACACATAGTGCACATACAATCACACAAGTCAATTCATCATGTGATAAACAGGTCACCATGGAACTTTAATATACCATCTTAAACTCCATTCCAGAAGGAAGATGTCACATTTTACCATAAACCATTCAATAATTTCTTCAATTCAATGTAAGAATCTTGTCTTCATGTACCACAATCCCAACCAAACCTGAAGATGTTGTGTAGGGTGTTAATTGAATGATGTCCATCCCAATCCCAACAATCCCGGTATGGACATCATCAAAATTTTGACCTACTAACTAAAGGAATACAACATGTTCATTTCTCCCAGAGACTCAACACATACCTTATCACTTGATGGAGTTCCATCATCTATGCATCATGCCAAGCCATGATATAGCCCCCGTGATAGTCTTTGACCCAAGACTACTTGGAAAGGTCCACAAGAACACCAAACCATCCATATATCTTATAAAAAGGTCATAGGAAATAACACTAAACCATCCTCGAAGACTCTAGGGAGGTTATAGTCAATAAATGAATCAAATCCCCATAGTCTCTAGGGATACTACATCAACTAGACTTACCCATCCTCAGGGAATTTAGGGATTCAACATCAAGAACACTTTCCCATCCCCATAAAAACTAGGGATACTGAGACACATGATTAAAATAATTAGATATTACATCATTTTAGATGAATATTAATTACATTAAAAAATCATGCCTGAGGACAATAATAAATTAGTGGATTTGGAAAAAAGAAGCACAATATCTTCTAACTTGGTGAAAATTTTCCAAATTCTCCCATAAAGATATTCCCTTTTTTACTCCTACATAATACAGTTGTTCATATCCTAGGGAAAGGAAACATAGGAAATGGTGATCTCAGATTCTCAGTAAGGGTAAAGAAATGATATATGTGATGAGCATAAGTTTGTGAGACCATTATCATAACATTAAGATTATACCCTACATATCAAAGATCATAATTAAGTGTCTTGGAATAAAGTTTAGTAGTTCATAAGAAATGAATATTAATATAATTAATAACATGAATCATGTAAGCATGTAATATGAATAATAAATAGATTTTTGGAATACACATCAACTTATTACAATGTGAACATTTATAAGTAGAAATAGGTTCACTCATTAAGTTAAGGACATGAAATCAGGCCCTCGTATAAACTTATGGATATGCAACCAGGTCCATGAATAAAATATTGAACATGTAATATGGTTCACTCATAACAATATGATCATGTAATTTGGTCCAATTATAAACATATGGAAATGCTACCGAGTCCACGTATAGTACTGTGAACATTTAATAAGGTTCACTCATATCATTGAGAACATGTAATAAGGTCTATGCATAAAAATAGAAACACAACTAGGTCCATGCCTAACATTTTTAGAATGTAATAAGGTTCACAAATAACATTATAAAAATGTAATCACATTCATTCATAGGCATCTATACCTCAATGTAGGTACACACCATCATCCCCAGTGGAATACCTTTCTTCATAGTGGATCATGTTACATCTTCTACCCATAGTGTATCAAGAACATCGACTTATTCCGATCATTATCTCAGGAGCTATTAATATTTCCCCAATTCATTGGATGAAGATATATGCCCAACCCATCACATAATGAATTCATATATATGTGTTCCATAAGATCATAAAAATTCATCATATCATACCCCATGAAATTACCCGGGTATCATGAACATTTCATCCTATTATAACCTATAGATAAGAGATAGCTTTCATAACCATTTCTTCATGAAATAAATTTTGAAAGGAAACAGGTTTCATAAATATTTTATCATGGTATAACCCATCGAAGAGAAGTCAGTTTCATAAAAAACATTAAATCTTAAACATAAACCATTCAGGTAAATAATTTGTATAGTTTCCTTAGATCATATCCACTATAAATCATAAACTATATAGAAGGATTTCATCTCATGTGGATAATTATTTTGAACGATAACAAAGAGAATTTCTTAATGAAAATAAATTTTCATTGAAAATCACTTTTTATGGCAAAAAACATTTCAAAAAACAAGCTCTTCGAAAACCACCTTGAAAACTTATAAAATAAGATTTAAAAACTATTTAGAATAGTTCATGAGTAAAAAATAATTTTTTCTGTGAAAAACACTTTTTAAATCATAAAACATTTTTGAAACAAAATCTTTGAAAATGACCATGAAAACATATAAAGGAAGCCGTAAAACCCATTTTAAACACTTTTTAAAACAAAAAAATTAATTTCCTATAAAATGATCTTAAAAAGTCATTTGAAAAAAAATTATGTTATATTTATAAAATTTTGTTTTTGAATCAAACATATTTATGATAGATGATAGAAATAAAGTCATATTTTATTTAAAACCATTCATTAATTATCTTAAGTACCAAAGATTGGTAAAATGGTAACAGTACATGAATATATCATGAAACCCCATGGGATAATAAATAACTTGATAATTATTGAGATATAGATCATAATATTTCATCAATGGTTGAATTATCATAAACAATCTTATTAGACATGGAGACTGTAGCAATAAACTCTTACAACATTGGTAACATTGAATAAAAATATCCAGGAAAGAATAACATTTCTTGAAGCTTAAAATAACATGAAAAAATAATATTCATGATATAACATGTAAAATGGAATTATATACATATCTAAAAAGTATTTAACTGATAAAAAAGAATGTATCACAAAGATAGAAAATTGAGGCAAAATTACCTTACTGATTTAGAAACATTTGAACCGTAAACCCCAAGAAATAGATATCATAAAACAGATATGTAAATACCGATAAATTTAATTATAATAATAATTTAATACATTCATGTGTAGAAAATACACCACACAAAAGAAATGATTGCAGAATATAGCCTAATTCTTGCAAAAATAAAAGTAACACTTGAAATACCCTTACAACATGAGTAACATTGGAATTGTGAGATCCATGAAAGAATAAAATCAATTAAAAAGTTTAATATAATTAAATAAATGAAATTAATTATATAAAATTTCATAGGTCACGTTACACATGAAAAAGTGTGAATAAGTGGTGAATATATCATATATCTCACAGAAATAAAAGTGAGATGAGAATACTCGTACCTTAAGTCTTGACTTTGTTCGTACACATTCAAACCTCATGTGTAATAAATATAATTTCATTATACATTTACCAAAAAACATATTATTATATATCATTCCATATTTAATTTTATTATGACTTTATATTAATATTTTTTGAACATTCTCATGTTAAAGTTATGTTTGGGGTAATAATCAATTTGTTTTTTATATATGTTTGGACATGTTATTCTTGATCATATTACTTTGATAATAATTTACTTATTTATATAATTTAAAAAATGATATAAATATAATATAGTCATTATATACGTATTTATAAAAATCTATAAAATATAGAAATTAGAAATGGAATACACAGTCTATGGAGATGGTTGGTCGTACATATGCATGAAGGTTATTTTCATTTTCTGTTCATATTGAAAAAAAGGAAGAAAATTAAATATTTTCATGTATATATATATATATTATCATTTAGTATCATTAATATTTCATTTATAACATATAAATTTACTAAATCCATTCTTATTACATTCCATGTAATGTGTGAATGAATCAGATTGCTTTGAAGAGCCAGTAATCGACACATCCACAAATGATATTATCTTATTCCCACATAATGGAAATCATGATGGTATGTGTCATATAAAAAATCCATAAGCCTAAATAAATCATAAATATCATCTATATATAATGAAAAAATATTAATTTAATCATTTTTACCAACCATTAAATGTGGTAATGGAAGAACAAATGACATCAGTTAGCGATGTTGTAGTTCATTGTACACACGAACAATGATTGTGTATCCCATTTGATGGATGTTTGTGTAGGTGTTCATAAAACCCTTAACATAAAAAAATATCAATATATTCCATATAATTATTCTTTTATATAAACATGGAATAAGAATAGTTTAGGGGCGGATATATAAATAAAACAAAAGTTCTTGTGGAGGGATGTTACATCTTCTTTTGGTAATTCCATTAATTTACACCAAAGGACTTTCATGGTTTTCTTTTTGTCCAAAGTGAGGCTTTTAGAATGAAAGGAGGAATGTTGGGAAGTCATTTGGGTAGGTTTTGTCTGAGAAAATGGTAATTAGAGGTGTGGATAAGTTAGGGGGTGAGTTCCCTTTTATAGTGAAGGAGGATTATCATTCTTGTAAATACTAAAAGTTAAACACTATTGATAGGTCTCCCTTACATCATGTGATTACTATAATTGACCAAATTTTATAAAAGGGATGATATGGTGGAAATATGGATATCCAATGTATTTTGGACAAGTAGCTATGTTATTTTTCCCCTTAATTTAATGTTTAACCACTAAGTAACCTCATTTTTACCTTAATCGTGGTAACTAATTTTAATTACATTCTCTATTATTTTTGGTCAAAAATTTTCATTACTTTATTAGAAAAAATAAATTATTTTGATTAAAAATATTGAATTCTTTTTTCAAAATTCAAATCATTTAGGTGGTAGAAATTAATTTAATATCAATCCCATGGGCGTGTCGCGAAAGAGGATTTTTAAAGAGAAAATGTTCAAAGTTTGTAACTTTTTCATATACAATTTTTATATGAAATTGATTTCAATGAACTAAATTTGATTTATTGAATTAAAATTGAACAAATAATTCTTTAAAATTAATTTAAAATATAATTTAACAATATAAATAAATTATATGAAAAGGAAGTTTTTAATTAAAATTCATTTTTTTCACAATTCATAAAAAAATAAAACATCTCATAAAAATACCAATAAAATACCCAAAGTAAATTTTGATATTTCTATGTTAAAAATAAAGTTTATTTTTTTTTGAAATAAAAATTATAAATGTTTCAAAAATTATATTTAAAATAGGTGTGCAATTAATAATTTGTAAAATTACTTGTTGTCACGTGCACTGCAAACCAAACTTAGTGATTTCATATATAACAAGATATATTCAATTTTTCATGCAATGAAAAATATATAAAAGTTTAAATTTATAAAAAAAATATATTTCAATCATTCCCATGTTGTTACATTATTACCCCCATAAAATGAATTTCGTCCTCGATATTCGTCTTGGTTATCAATGGTTTAAAACATGAATGTTCCTTTAAAATAAACCCACATCATAAAAATGAATAGAAAAACTTCCTTTAAAAAAGAATGTCTGAAACATAATAGTTACACAAAGTAAATCCTAACATGGTTTCCAGATAATATAACATAGGTGGGAAGTTAAAACATTGAAATTGAAGAGAAATCTATCTATCATATTCTTATATAGAGTGATAGAGAATATGGTTAGAATAAATTTAATGGAAAAAATATATAAACAAACGAGGATTGATAAAGTTAATTAATATCATCAAAAATAATGAAAATGGGACAACATTTTATTTCAATACCCTTTTCTTAGAGTTGGAGAATTTTTACAAGGATATATAATTACATTATTTCATTCCATATCACATTCACAATATCAACCCCCCCATTTCTACATAATATCTTACACAAAAAATTAAGGTAAATTTCTTATGTCTGAAGCACTAATGGATCATAAGATCCATTAGTAGAATGATAAGTCATTCCATATGTCTTTAGTTGTCATCAAAGAAAAATGGATTTCACAGGTTCTCCAATATGCCTAAATCCTCATATGGTGCGACAATACTTTAATCTCTAATACCACATCTTATGTTTATCATAAATGATTCCATAAATGGTAAACCTTGTAACCCTTCCAAAATATAAAAATATAAAACTTTACAAACAAGGTCACTAATTTTCTCAAAATCATTTTTACATTGATTACCCATATAATGTAATGTAGATCTTGGTTTCCATATTTATAACATGCGAATACCTTCATAATATTTTCTCTTGAAACTTGGTAATAACCTGAATTACTATATATCCTTTTAGAAAACATGCATTAATTCTCATTCCAAATATTATTGGATATATTCCTTAAATATAGGAAGATGTAATCTTCATCCATGGTAATATAGACCATTTTTTCAATAAATAAATAATCAGTTAAAAGGTTAATCATTAATATCCATTTTACATTATCCATATAAATCATATATTCATATATGTAAACACAAGTATCTCAACATCAGGAACACATTAAGGTTTACATTTCCTTAATCAAAATAACACATTTTAGATAAATCACATTTCTAGTTCATCAGGACCATTCAATATATATTTCAAAATAATAGATGAAAAAACATATACATCATGATTTATATAACAAAATTATTTAAATCTTATACATATACACATCAATCATCCTACATTATTATTAATCCATTACTTAGGATTCATCATATTAGTCTATAATACCTCTTTCCTATAATATGAAATGTGAATCACGTCTTGTCACAAACTGAATATGGTTTCCATAAAAACCAGCAACTGACCTAGCCCATGGAAAATCCTGAAGGGTGTTTCTGATCCCCACAGACTGGAACAAGTGCCCGAGTATCATAAAATAGAATTTGGTAATTATTTACCTGAGTTTATAAATATAAAACAAAAAAAATCCAATACAACATATCTGGATTTTTTAAAACAAACCATCTTTTACAAAAAGTTAGAATTGAATTACATAATTTAAAACAATTCTCAAAGACTATAAAAATGAAGAAATCCAAAATATAAATCCCAAGATCCTCTTTATGGCAAGAGGCACTGCCCTCAATCAATCTCCACAACACTCCACCAAGAAGGATCGAAAGAAACCTGAACCATTGGCACTAAAAGCTTTACCCAAACCTGTCAAAAAATAAACACGCCTACTTACACACAATGGTGTAAGTAGGGTGTGATCCAAATTTCAGTATGATTACACTGCTAAAGTATTCCATGTGATAATCATTATAAGATAACAATATTGGATGTTTTGTAAACAAGAAATGCTAGTAACAATTTCTAAAAGATGAAACAAAAAAAATAGTTTATTGGTAGTATACCTTAAATGAAATAAACTCTTTTAAATAGAATAAAAAATCTAATGATTTTTTTCTTCCAAACATACCATATGTCGACAGAAAGTATAAGATATCCAATGTTCACTAGAAATGGGAAACAACCCAAGGCACTAGCTCTTTGTGGGTCCCAGTTACCTCGTATCTAGGTAAAAGTAACCAAAAAATATTTGTTATCATGCACAAGAGACACTAGTATTGATCATACCCACAACTTAGTGTTACCTCAAAATTATCATCATTATAGTTTTGTTAGTTTGTCAACATAAAATTTGGTACGTGAAACAGGGGCCAAACCACACAGGATCACTAGTATACTAGTGAACATCCACCCACCTAGAAACCCAAGTTTTCCCCCATGTGCTCAATAAATTTCTACAAGACATGAAATACCATTTTCACATTCAATTACCCTTTACACATCACACACACACCAAACAAAATATAAACATGTCACATAATTTTCTTTTTCATTCAAATTCATTTTGAAACCATACTCACATCAAAACAGCCCACAACACGTTTCACCTCTCTTTCACACTTCTACAAATCCTTTAGACAAATTTATAAAACCATTCCAAGATAGTACACATCACATAACAGACCTTTCTCATTAAAATAGAACATATCAAACGTACACTCCTACCAAAACAGTTTTGCAACATAGTTACACCTCTTACATAAATCAATAAACCATTTAAAATCATCACAAAACAATTCCAAGGAGTGTAACCATCTTTTTCACATAAAATCCTTTTAAAAACCCTATTTGAAGTCCAAAATAATACCAATGTCACATAAAACAACAATTTTAATCCATAAAATCATTTAATAAAAATATTCCACGAACCAAATAACTATCCCAATGAACACAACATGGAAAAGACAGAAAAAATATTCATTTTTGGACAAAATGACACTTAAAAATCAACCGCATAACAAATGCTATCAAATATAATTTTCACACCAAAAAAGTTGAAATAGAATGATTCTATAAATATAAATCATGAAAAACTAACTCATCCAATAATTCTTATATAGGGAATCACTTACCATCTTTTCCAAATACTACAAACCATTGTATGAAACATCAATCGTACCACTACCGCACCTCAAGGGAGTGAAAAAAAACCTAAAACCTAAATATTAGACCACAAAGCTCAAAGAAAAACAATAGGTTAGAATACCTACTTTATGGAAATTAGGAACTTTAAGAAAATATGGATGAAACCCTAAGAAAAAGGAAGAAACCCTAAAATAAATGGAGAAGGAAGGAAGGAAACCCACTAACATAAGTTTTCTTGAATAAAACGGCCCAAATACACCAATATCTGAATTTCCAAACATCCAAAAATGAAATTGAGGTTATAATAAAGCTCATTAGGTGAAGTGAGAAGTAAAATGGAAGGAAAATAGTGAAAATTGAATGAGTTATGAAAGAAATGAGTTACCTCTTCAAATCAGGACGATATGAGAAATCTATAGAATTATTTCGATAATTTGAAATCAATATGAGCTCAAAAAATGGGTATAAGAGAATGAGTTAAAGCCTTGGTAAAGTGGGCTCGGTCGAGATTTTAAATCAATAAAAAACCTAAAAACTTGAATGTGATATTAAATAATTAAAAAACATTTTAAAGTAGGAAATGTGATTTTGGGATGGCCCAATACCGTAATAGAAAACACAAATCCATCCTGATTATGGATTTCTATGAGGTCCAAAGGGATATGATGGTTTTAATAAACCGGGAGAATCCAATTGGGAAGTGTAATGGGTGTATAATTTTGAAAAATGAATAATTTATAAGAAAACTAAATTTGTTTTTGAAACATGAATTGGGCTCACGGTTTATCCCAAAATCATGAAAACAGACCCTTTCCTCCAAAAGTACAAGTAAAACCCCCAGAAACAAATCATGAATAGTAATTAAATGAAAAATACCTTTAAAAAAAGTCGTTTATGTGAAAATAATCCCCCTCATAAAATGTTTCGCCCTTGGAATTCCACAACAAGGCCAAAAGAAAAATCCAAACCCAACCGAATGGACAAAATGGACTCCTTTGGAATGTTTCACCGCCAAAGGGCAAAACACCTCCAGTGATCAATTAAATAATGAATACTCTCACAAAAAAAAATTATTCCATAATTCTGAAACAATCAAGAACATTAAATCTTCATCCCGGAAAAAAAACCTCAAAAACTACCTAATTAAGCACAATCAACTTACCTAGAACGAACCAAAGAAAACCAAAGAGGTTACCACTGACTCACTTCAACAAAACTCTTCAGCGCACTCCAACCCGAACGTCTAACCATGGAATAAGTTGAGGGTTAATTATCTATGAACAAGACAACATATTTATAGACCAATAATAGGGTTAAAACCATGTTATTGATATGGGGAGACACAAACAGACTCCCCACCATAAGGGGAAAATCAATTGTTTTTGCGAAAGAATCTGGACACTAACAGGGGGAGGCCTAAACAGACTCCCTACATAAGGGGTATAATTTCATTATACATTAAAAAAATTACTTAAATGAGACTCATAGTGGGTTTAACCACCAAAATAACCAACAATCATAACTGACCATCATGGGCTGGCATGAAAAGACCCAAAAATTTAAAGAGTTGGCACGACTACACAGTTAGTCTGCACGGTTTTGGAAACCATGCGCTAACCGTGTGGAAAAGTCTATCCAAAGTTTAATATTTGCATAGTTACATGGGATGAGGCACATGGCTATGTAGAGACTCTATGATAGCTACTATCTCTTATCTCACGGTTTCCAAAGTTGGTGCATGGTTTCTACAAACCGTGAACAAATCATGATCTTCAATCTGCCTAGCCCAAATTTTATTCTTTTCTCTAAAAATTAAAAGGAATCATATGGTAATAACATGAAATTGGGCTATAAAATAGAAATTAGGTCCTCCCACCACAACCATTGAATGGGAATAATTGGAACAGGATGATGACACTGGAGTTATAAAATACTCGCATCTTTCATACTAAGGATACGACTTTGACAAAAGGTTTGAACGACCCCAGTATTTCACATGAGTACGTGCCAAATTCACTCTAGGACATATGAATGGAACATATATTATTTAAGCATCTTCAACCTCACAGTCAGGCTTTGAAAACCCCCTGAATGAAACTTCTTCTTCCAGTCCCACAAACATCAACACTGCAATCCGATATGAGTTTACCAAGACATAACACATTCCATGATTTACTTTACCAAAACCTGACATTTTGCTGAATCAAGGGCTTATAAGATTCACACATATCTCCCCTTGTTTCTTTGGATGAAAAATGGAAGGAGTAAAAGTCATATGGAAACTCCTTCATCTAAACATAGGATGTCGAGATTTTTCGAAGGGAGACACACTTCCTACAAAATTGAGACTCTTAGATGACTGCATAACCTTCACCTTTACAGTCAAACAAGAACACAACATCACAAAGAATCATCGAACATGACCATTGTGACTAGTATAAAAACAATATGGACCATATACTGAGTCCCAAACAGCTCACGATTCTTGCAAGCATCCATAATAGCCACACTCAGCCTGATTTTCCACACTAATGGCCTAACATGAACTATTTCTTCGACAAGACTACAAAAATCCCAAGGGTCCCTCTTAGACATCATCTTATACTGAAAAAACCAAACTACTTTAACCTTTGGTGACTTGGGTAAATTAAGAAACTAATATCTATTTCAACATTCAATAACCACTCTCCCGCTACAAGAGGATCCCCAAAATATGGAAAGGTAAAGGGGGTAAACTCAATCTCCAAAATATGAGAAGAAATTCCATATATTGATCAACTATAGGATTTTAAAATGGATAAAAAATCTTGGTTGCACATTAGTCATTCATTAACTCTTAATGGGGGGTGTAACTTATCCAATGAGGGAACCCAAGGACCCACCCAAGCTGGTCTATTAGTCAAAACGTTTCACAAACCATAACCTAACACATGAGTGGATCAACCAAAATGGCCTCCTAAAATTTTCTCTGACGATACCACCAACCAACCATTCAACCCACCTTACTGACCAAACAAAAACCCAAAACAAAATTCAAACAGGAGGGGTTCTTGGACTCAAAACATCCCACAATAACAACATTTCCAAAATCACATAAGTCACACCATTCCGAACTAGTTATCATGACATAATGTTTTCCTTTAAAATCATCCCCTTGAAAATTAATAGGTTGGTGGTTAGAGTATCCACCAATGGTACCCCATGGGTCTCACACATGCATGTTTCGATGCAATACCAGACACCCTAATCCAATACATCCCTTCACTCATCCAGATAGTCCATTAACCATCCATCATCCCATGTAATCCCATGAATGTGGTCAGTCATGGAAATACCAAATGTTAAATCAATATTTCCTTCCACTTTTCAAATTAAAAACCATAAACCTACACTTCATTTTTCCTCAAAACTGTTAACCATGAAATCAAAAACCAAATTACATCCCACAAAAATTCTCAAAAAAGAACCACAAATTCAATTAAAAACATAGTTTCAAACAATACACATCAATCTCAAAACATCTCAAAACATTTCAAAACACTTTCTCTTTTATGACAAGAACCATTTCATCAACACCCATTTTTTGAAAAAACCATCTCTTCTTATTTAAAACAAGGTTCCTATGATTTTTAAAACTATTCAAATTCTCGCTAGTCATTAAATTAAAAATCCATTTCAAAAAACCACACAAAAATTTAAAAAAACATTATTCCATTCAAAACACTTTTTCAATAATTCATAAAGTTCCATTTAAAACAAATTTTCAAATTCCACTTTGATGTAATTTATACCTTCAAAAGAGTTTAAATACACCATTTTACATTTCAAAACAATTCAGAAAATTTAGTTCCACAATTTTAAAAATCAATCCATTCCCTATTTATTAGAATATATTTTCAAAAAAACATTATGCTTCTTAAACCCAAGTCATTTTTTAAAACCAAACATCCAAGATTCCAAAACTAAAGGACCCAAGATAATGCAATAGAAAACTAATTTTTTTGGGTGACTTGGAAATATGGTTGGAGGCCATACACCAATCAATTCACCATCCCCGAGAGTGTTTTAAGGCAATATATTCGGCTCTACATGGCTTTTCAGGCCCTACGAGCTCACTAAGACTTTTAACCCAACTATATTTTCATTTCCCCTAGTTATCATCAAACTAAGAAAACCAAAGGACTCAGATAAAACCCGACCTAACCAAGTGAATTGAATCATGTCACAAGGTGTGCTTTCTAGGAACCCTACTTGTAATCAGAATGTCAATCCCTAACAATCCTAATATCAGACTATCCTAACTCTTCCCTAAATAATATTACCAAAGAGGGAGAACCACCTCTGATACCATTTTGTCACGAACCAAATCTGGTCGCCCTAAAAACTGGCACCCGACCCAGCCGATGGCACATATTATAGGGAATTCATGATCCCCATAGGCTGTCACATATTTCTGGGTATCACAAAAAGGAATTTGGGAATGATTAACCTGAGTTTATAAACATAAAACAACAAAAAAATCCCATATAAAAAATATGGATTTTTTCAAACAAACCATCCATTAAAAAAATTCATAATTGAATTACATAATTTAAAATAATTCTCGAAGACTATAAAAAATGATGAAACACAAAATGGACATCCCAAGATCCTCCTCATGTTAATAGGCACCACCCACAATCTATCTCCATGACACTGCACTAAGAAGGACTGATAGAAACCCAAACCATTGGCACTAAAAACTTTACCGAAAGCTGTGAAAAAATAACCAAGTCTACTTACACCCAAATATGTAAGTAGGGTGTGAACCAAATTCCAGTAGTATTCCACCACTAAATGATTCAATGTGATAATCATTATAAGACAAAAATCTTTCATGTTATGTAAACAAGAAATGTTTTTAACAATTTCTAAAATATGCAACTAACATAAAAATAGTTTTCCAGTGGGCTACTTTAAAAGAAATCAACAATTTTAAATAGAATTAAAAAGTTACTGAATTTTTTCAGCCAAACATACCATATAACAATGTTAATAATAAGATATCCAATTAGAACTAGAAATGAGAAACAACCCAAGGCACCAGCTCTTTGTGGGTCATAGGTACCTCATATCTCTTTGAAAGTAACCATACAAATATTTGTTCTCGTGCACATGAGCCACTAGTAGGGACCATACCCAAAACCCAGTGTTCCATCAATATCATCATAATCATAATTTAGTTATTGTTTTCATTGTAAAAATTTCTATGTGAAACAAGGGATAACCCCACGAGATCACTAGCATACTAGTACACGTCCACCCACCTAGATACCAGGGATTTACCTCTTGTTCTCAAACAAGATCCACAAGCCATTAAATACCATTTTCACATTCGAATAACATTTAAAAATTACAAAATCACCAAAAATATCCCCCACATGTCACATGATTTCCTTTTTCATTCAAATTCATTTTGAAATAATACTCACACCAAAACTACCCACCACATGTTTCACCTCTCTTTCACACTTCAAAAAATCATTTTGAAAATTTTCTAAAACCTTTAAAAGATAGTACACATAAAATAACATCCATTTCACATTAAAATAAAACATTTTAAAAGTACACTCCTAACAAAATAGTTCGGCAATATAGTTGCACCTCTTACATAAATCATGAAACCATTTAAAATCCTTACAAAACAATTCCAAGGAGTGTAACCATGTTTTGCACATCAAATACTTCTAAAAACCAACTTTGAACACCATAATCATAAAAATTTAACATAAAACCAGAATTGTAATCCATAAAATCTATTAATAAAACTATTCCATGAATCATAAAACAGCCCCAATGATCACAACATGGAATACACACAAAAAATATTTATTTTTCCTAAAAATGCCACTTAAAAACAAACTACTTAACAAATTCTACCAAATATAATTTTCTCACCAAAAAAATAGAATAGAATAATTTTAAAAATATAAATCAAGAAAAAATAACTCATACAATAAGGCTTACACATGAAATCACCTACCATTTATGCCAAAAAATCCAAACTGTTGTCCGAAACTTCAATCGCACCACCTTTGCACCACAAGAGAGTGAAAACAAACCTAAAAAATCATTATTATAACAATAAACTCAAATAAAAACCCTATTTTAAAATACCTAATTTCTGTAAATTAGTAGCTTCAAGAAAATATGTATGAAACCCTAAGAAAAATGATGAAACCCTATGAAAAAGGGACAAGGAAGGAAGGAAACCCACTTACTTGAGATGTCTTGAATAAAACACCCAAAATAAACCTGAATATTAATTTAAAAACATCAAAAAATGAATTTGAGGTTATAATAAGGCTGATTAGGTCAAGTAAGAACTAAAAAGAAGGTTAAAGAGTGAATATTAAAGGAGTTATGAAAGAAACAAGTTACCTCTTCAAATATGGATGATATGAAAAATCCAGAGACATTTTCCCTTAATTCGTGATGAATATGATCTTAAAATAGGTGTAGAAGAGTATGGGGAGAGACTTGGGTAAGTGTTCTAGGGTGAGAGTTGGAATCACTAAAAAACCTTAAACATTGAATGAGATATTAAAGAATTAATAAAATTAATGCAGGAAATGTGCTTTTGGGATGGCCCAATACCTTAATAAAAAACTCAAATATATAATGATTATGTATTCCTATAAGGTAAAAATGGATATGGTGGTTTTAATATACCAATGGATGCCAATTGGGAAGTGTAATGGGTGTAAAATGTTGAAAAATAAAGGATCTACAAGAAAACAATTTTTTTTAAAACATGAAATGGGCTCACCGTTTGGCCCAAATCATAAAAACACACCCTTTCCTCCAAAACTATATGAGAAACCCCCACAAACAAGTCATGAATAGTAATTAAATGAAAAATACCTTTAAAATTAGTCACTAATGTGGAATATCATAATTTTCCTCAACCTCAATTTAATATTTCTTCTTACATTTAATGTAAATAATACTGTTAGAACATCACATACCTTTCAGATGTCATTCACAATCTCTTTATCTTCAGTAGTATAACTAATACTCATGTCACCTTCCTAATTCTCTTCCTAATATTTCCACTTAGTAAATCAATTTTCAAAATGCCCATACTTTCCACATATAAAAAAATAAATCTTAAATTAGTTCCTTCTAGTTCCTTCTATTGAATAAGATAAGAAATAAAAGTGTGAGAAACAATTATCATAGAAAAAAATACATAATCAAGAAAATTTACTTATAGGATGTATACATCATGACTCCTCATTTTAAATCTATGATACCTTAGGGTTATCCTTAGATAAATCACTATACATATCCTTATTAACATCCATAGGGGTATTACTAAATTTTTATCATCTTAGTTTCCAAGGTGAACTAAACCATTCCTTTGATACCAACTATTGGGAACTAGGATTAACATACATAGATATTACATCATTTCAGATGAATGTTAATCACATTGTAAAAATGAATTCCCAAGGATCATAATAGTTTTCTATCTTCGGAAACATGGAACACAATATATTCTATCATGGTGAATGATCTCCAATGTCTCTCATCAATATATTCCCCTTTAGTACTCCTTCAAATTTTTATTTACAACCTGGGGAAAGGAAACATAATAAATAGTGATATCAGATGCTCAGTAAGGGTAAATGTGGTAACCCCGAACCCATAAACCTGAAGTTGGTGACTAAAACGTGGTGTTTAATTTTTTTCTTATAAACACGCAGATAAAAACTACACATCTCATTCCATCATAAAGAATATTTTCGGTTTAGGTTATGGAAAACGAGATACAACTGATACATTTCTTCAAAAAAACATGACTAATATAGAATTCACATTTTTTCTATAATATTGGAGGACTCAATTTTTGATAAATCTACTAACCCTATAAAAATAAATGGAAAAATAGGGTGGTCATTTAAAAAACTAAATAAGTGGTTTTAGAAAACTAATTAATGAAATTTCAATTCTTAAAACAAACAAATGTTGAGATTAAAAAAATTTCTTAAAAGGAAAAAAATACTTCTTGAAGCACATAATCAACATTCTAGAAGAAATCTTAAGGAAAACTCTTACACAGCAAATTTATGTATTTACTTAAAAACAATAGGTAAAACACATACCAGAGTGCGCATACATGTACAATAATGCATGGAATGCTTCATAATCCAGAAATTGATCAAACTAGTTTAAAGATGAAATTAATGATTTCTTAGAGATTCATAAGAAACAATATCAAGATTCACTTAACACATAAAATAAAATTCATAAAATAAAAATTGAAATTTCAATTTATGTAACAAATTTCTAATAATAGATACAATACTTTCCTTATTAAACTTTCCATGACCATACTTCATTATGCTATATACATTCAACACCATTATCATAATTAAGAGATTCATAACCAAGGGATATTATAAAAGTAGAATAATCACTTGGTTTTTCATATACGAATACATAACAAGGGAATGTATTATGATAGACTTTGTCAAGTCCTTACGCCAAGCCCGTACATAATAATTATGTTTAGGCCTCATGCCAAGACCATATGGGTAAAATCCCAACATAATTCATTTCATGAGACTTATCTTTACCCAATGCATTGGAGTGCTATCTGGGAACACCCATATTTTCATTTAAGTCCAATATATTCCTCATATGTCTAGTATGGTCTTATATTAAATGTTTCCCATACCACATTGAATCCTTACATTCTTAATCCATGAGTTATCAAGAGTGATAAATTTAATTCTTGCATACATATACATTAATGAAGTGAATTTTGAAATAAATGTAAAAATGGATCGGTTTGTCAATTTTAGCTGCATCAAATTTAACAGTGACTATCATGGACTAAAATAACATGATTTTTCACATACATAAAATAATGGATCATCACATAAAATTGTAACCTTTTCATTGAAACCATTTTCTCATGAAAGTGAACCATTTTCTACAACAATTTACAAATAAATTTAAGGCATGTAAATAATTACATAAAATTCATGGATTTACTTCTGGTTGAAAATCATGTAAAAAGAGAGTATAAATGTATTTATGCTTAAACATGAAAACAATTAAAACAACTTACTAACATAGCCAATAACATTTAAAAATATATGGATACAAAATTGACCTGATGACATACATACATGTATATATACATATATTTGTGTGTGTTTTTCATACTCAAAAGAATCTATAAATAAATATTGTCTCTAGACAAACACCATTTTTTAAATGGTAGTTCACTATTAAAATAGGATGAGTATGTTGTTTGTACAAAGACACATATTTACCACTATAAATATATAGGTGTGGAAAATCGCAAAAATCATTACGTATAAAACCACCACATTATAAGCATAATATAAATACTAGTAATTTATTTTTAGAAAACCAAAAATAATTTAGGATTTTGAAAGTTGTATGTGCTATATATACACAAAGTTTATATAATGGATTTCATACCTAAAAAAAATTCCAATTCGATCCTTGAAAGCCTTTCTTACATCAAAACATTTGTCAAATGTTTATATCAACCTTAGAAAAACTCAAATTGGATTATGATAAATGTATATATATATATTGTGTATTCATGAGATTTGCATTATCAAAACAAGGTTTAATAAATCCTAATAAATATTGTACAATTCAAATACATAATTTAATTAAAAAATTAGGTTTTATGAAAACCTAATTAGTATTATAATTAAAACCTATATGTATGTATATAAACATAACCATATATACACATATATATTTACATGGTCTAAATAAGAAAAAAAAGTTGAATCCTTACATGATCTACATGTTGTTGACACTCTGTTCCATCACAGAGTCTAAAAAGTGACAGAGGGAAATGACATAGAAAAAAGTGGAGAAAACACAAGAAGAAAACCAATATTATCAAAGACATTAAAATTGGATCACCCTAGTCAGACCAAGGATCCCCCAACATGAATGTTACATTCACACCCAATTCTGGTGTGCAACCTACTTGTGCGCCCCATCACCATTTCTCCCAAGGTCTCTTATTTGCCTATAAATAGACCCATTATGTTATCAATTTGTATGGAAGAATTTCCCTTAATCCTAATTTCTACTATGGTCACCCTAGTGCTTCTCCCGAGTCTTCTAAAACATTTATGGTAGTTCTTTAACACATAGAGAGGAGGAACTAAAGTAGGATCATTGGACATAATTCCTTTTAGTGTTTTAAATCCATAACACTTCAGTGCCTAAGTCACCCAACCGCTCTAAATCAAAAAAACCTGGGCTCCACCTATTCCTATCATAGGAATATCAGCGCCCCACTTTTCTGAATAACTTTGAATACTCATAAAGGGTTGATTTAGGTCTTTCCCAATTATTAACATCCATGTTGTTCATCACTTAAGTGAACATTAGGTCACCCCAGACTACTTGTGCACCCATACTTGCACACCAAGACATACATGGTAACCCTCCTTTGATTCACCTATTCTCTTCAGTCTACAATCCATAAATTTTTCTTTAAATCCATTCATGGAAATAATTCTTCTTCAATGGCTCCCTTACCTGAAAGGGATTATGTTGTAAATTCCACCAAAACCTACTAACTTATCAAACCATTAGGAAATTTACATCAGTGTGTCTTTTATTTGGGTTTGTATATATGCAGTTAGAGGTTTCCCACTTTTGATTCACAATGGGTTTAGGGTTATTGGAGTGTTTGTGGGTTTGTATATCCATAGTCATATAGACATTTCTCCTAGGAACAGTGCGGGGAAGTTCCTAGTTTGGAGGATTAGGGTAGGGTTCTGACATCCCCTTCTCATCTCTAATACCTGGAACCTCAGGACTCTGGTAGGGAAGGCATGGTTAACTCCTATGTATCCTTTTTAACAAAGGAGAACTCTCTCTCCACTACCAGGTCCATTTTTAGGGTATTCATCCTACTATAAGCCCCTAACCTTTTGAGTATGAGGTTTCAGTCTTGATCCTCTTTAATTCCTTCACCTTCACTCATTCCATACATTGGACCCCTTTCCAATGTAAAGTGAATAGGGGGAAATCCCTTCACCTCTCCCTCGTCCCTGGTCACCTCGACGTCATCAACCATCGTCGTCGTGGGCTGGTCCACTTCCACTAGTGGAGGAAGAAAATTGTGGTTGCCTTTGTTGAATCTTTCACATCCTCTTGTTTCTCACACCAAGCATTATCACTTGGGATTAGATATTCATGATGACTGAAACATTTTCACAAACACCCATAGTTAATGAACTATGAAAACTCTAATTCCCACCATAATTGGGATATGTAGGAAGCCTCCTCAAGGTCCGAGATCACTGGATATCTTCTATAGGAATACAACCCAAATTCCCTTAATCTGGGCATCCTCTTTAAAAATAAGCACCAAATTAAACCCCCAAATCACCAAGGCATCCTTTTCAGGTAGTAATCCCAAACTCATTTATCTCAAAATACTACACTCACCTATGAGACTCACCAAACTATGTGGGATTGGATTCTCATCCGAATGGGATACGTAGGAAGCTTCCTTAATGTTCAAACCCAACACTTTAATTACACCTTATTCTTATTGGGCCATATTCCCAACAGGGTCTAATCTTACATGGAAATCCATATTCATTCCATGTTCCTTGTGATGATTAAGAATAAGTCCCACACAAAACCTTGACTAAGCACCTTTTTCTTAGATTTCCTTACCATATGACATTAAACTATACAACTAGGTCCTTATCACATAAATTTAAAAGGAATGGTGTGTCTCATTAAGTGGCACTGAACTAGGAGGTTTATAATTCCATTCACAAGGATACATATGTATCCCATTTATGGGTACGATCCCAATATCAAAACAAAATTTTGTCTCCCTGGAAGATTATAAATTTCAGAGTTCTCCACTGAGTGGATTAAAAACTTGTGTCATCATAATTAGGATTAAAATTATCTCTAAATATTATATGAGATGATACCATTGATGGAGAACCTCAAATACATACAAATGTCTCTATTAATGAAGAACCTCGAATACATACAGATGATTCTAAATTTCAAACATGATAATAATTGATTGAAAATTCCAAGAGAAACCAATGTTATAATTGGTTAATTAACAAGGATGCATGAAAATATCTCAAATATATTAATAGAGTCCCGAAGTAGACAATAATTCCCCCCAAAATGGTGTGATGAGTCTGACCTCCCATCCTCTTGACCAATGCATGTTCTTAAGTATCATAAGTTCAACCTTAACAAACTCCTACAATGGGAATGAAGGTCCTTTTTGGATAAAGAACTATTAGATGTTTCTCGTTCTAGAATAAATCCAATGGAAACCACCTAGAAATAGTTATTCTTAAAATAGAACACAAATTCCAAGGAACTACAAAACAAAATTATTGAACCTGACTTTAATCCTTAACCATGCTAATAATGTTACCCACCCACCAGACCCCAATAAATTGATAAAGTCCAGAAAAAGAAATTAATAATTAATTTATCCATATACAAGATGATTCGTAAATAGATTTTATTATTGTTTTCATGTTTTCTCAGAACTCCTTTCACTCCAAATGGTTTCCTTCAAACATGCACCCATGAATACCCCGGTTGATGCTCAAGCTGGATCCTCATCTGCTAGAAGGATGTCATTTCCAACTCAGCATATTCAACATTATGTCTCTAATATACTGGTAAGATAATACCATAATTATGGTACTATCCCAACCTTGGAGGATGGTTGATAGGATCTCTAGGTTAATAAAAACCATCGATCATCCTATCAGCAATTGACGATGGACAAGAAGAAAACGGTGACACAACCGTATTCAACCATTTTAGGTCATTAACCTCATAAATCAACAACCAATTCCTCACATACTCTAGCTAGGTGGATCAAGAGTTCACTCATGGAATCAATTTAAAGATGCATAGGCCCTTCCTGGGGACTCCCACCAAGAATCGATGCTAGTAGAATCGTGAAACAGTGAACCCCCAACATGATAGGTGTGTTTCCTCCTATTGCCTGGCCCAGGTCCCTCAGACCCAGGCATGCAAGAAAAACCAATAAGACAATGTCTAGACAATGGGGAGAAGGTTCTCACCTTTTCCCCCTCTGAATAATTCCATCAACCTAACATGATGGAAAAAAATGAGCGGGCGCATACACGTGTCCATCATAATTCCGCTTCCTAGAAGACTCATCTAGCATCGACCCACCAATACCACCAAGTAAATCCGGTGGAGTAATATTAATAGGCACATAAAACTGTTTACAAATTATCATCCAATCAGCAGGCTCGTTTGACTGCATTCAAGGAAGCCCGCCAATCAATTGTAGTGGTAACTAGTAAGAATAAACATACACTTGCTTACACTCACCAATTCTACCAGCAGTCTCATCTGCCAATATTGAAAGAAGTTATTCAACCATGCTTGATGGAAAATATCCAACAAGAACATACACCTTACAACATTCATCAATCCTTCCAACGGTATCGTTTGGTAGCACCCGGAGAAGTAAATCGAAAAGCTCTGACGACAAATCCGGGGCAGACTCAACTCTCTAACACCGTACATGACGGTTGTTAGAACCCATTGATAGGAAATTGAGGACAAGAGAAGGCACATACACCTAATACAAATATATAATGGAATTGTATTCCCATTATGGATGCTAAAGTCACAAAACAAATCTTAGAAATGGTGAAAGGGTATTCATTAATTCATGCCCATATTCTAGAAGTATGCTAGAATATCATAACAAAAAATTCAGCAGTATCAAGGGAACATACACATAACTCTATCCCCACACCTGGGATGACACATCGACATTCCCTCATGGAGCAGATAAATACCTCTGTTCTAGTCTAGGATGGTTATGGGGCATACTCCCCCATATCATACTGACAACCAGATCAAGAACATACACCCTTTCAAATTGGAGGTAATCATCCCATTTTGATGAACACTCCCAGGCAGGCACAAACCCCTAACCTAGATAACCACTTGTCCCAACAAGTGGCCCCAACTATGTCTATGATAGCATCCAATAAGAAGTCTCTCTAAACATAGTTGTAAAATCACGAGTCAATCTATGATCTGGATCCACTTAATGGTAGATTTTTTGGAACCCTCAAACATTTATCTATCACATATCATGATCATACCCACTTATTACAAAATTATGGGATTATTATAATTAATTTTTAAGTTCACCATCATATAATTCATTATTAAGTATTACTTCATGAAAATTCATTCATCTAGAGAGCATGTCTTCGAATGAGAGCCACGATAACCCTCTATGTGGACAGAAGACCAAGGAATAAGAGGATTTATCCATTGTTGTAATCTAACATTTTAGTCCTCCCCATGATGGATTTTTCTGTGAAATTTATCTCCACAGTAGTGTTTCTCATTGTTAAGATAACTCTATAATGGGCAATGTAGTAATGATAAATCCCTCTTATCTCGAGGCACTTCCCATCAGATGGCCAGTCATGTCTTATGCCTTGTCATTAATAGGTGAAATAATTTCTGAAATAGAATAAATATTAAGGGAAAAATCATTATCTGAACCTCCCTTGGGTCATTTTTCTTCAAATGTATCAAAGGAAAAGTGAATGATCCCATTGTTTTTAATAAAACAATGTAGAAGCATCCACTTTAGTCAAACCAAGTGTAGAAACCTCTAGTGAAAGATGATGAAGATATGTAGAACATGAGAAAAAAATGTGCTAAAGGAGAAGTACCAGTCATGCTCTAGACATTGGAGAACTCTCAATACTATATTCCAGAATTAATGGTAGAATATTTCATTCATGATGTCCACCAACAATTATGGAGGACTCTTCTTCATTTGAAATATAATTTATTACCATATGATGAATATCAAAGACATGTAAAGGTAATAAAAGGGTTGAAACGCCAATTCAACTTGGCATCTCTCTCAGTTTTCTAACATCCAAAGGTTGAAAGTAGTATAGAACCCTTCAATGTGCATACCTCAATACACTAAAGAGGTTGCGTCAGTTAATTTCTAATACCCCATCTGGTGTTTGTATCAAAGGATAGGGTTCACATGGAGCATTGAATTTCACTATGCTATAAAATTAAATAAGCCTTCAAAAATTGGTCTCATGAAATGTTATTTCCCAGATCTAGCTACAATCAAAATATTTTGTGTTTAATCAAGTATACACTCAAGAACCAGCCTCAAATAGCTCTCATCAGAGTTAGGCCCAAATAAAGAAATCTATTGATATAATTTTATATCAAGAATTTGAGAATATTAAGTAGGTATCCCACATAGAAAATGTAATCCATCATATGGTTCTAATGTTTGAAGTAGCACAAAAATCATCTGAAACATATGATTTGAGTGGTTGTCGGATAATGCACCCTGCCAATGTCTGAACCAATATTTTCAAAATCAGAAGAGAAATTATGTGAATCTCAAAGATAGTAGTTCAAGATCCACCCTATACCATAGGACTGAGATCTTGTTTAATTAAACCATTTAATTCAATAATCAAAGTTTGGAGTTTTGAAGAATAAGAATAAGAACAACCCCAGCCTGTAGGGTTGGGAGATTTTTCACATCTAAAATCCCCTCTTCAATAGATGTTAGTTTACTCCCGATTAGGGAAGAAGCCACAAAGAGAATGCACAACTGATCTATCCAAGGATTCCATTTGGGTAACTATTCATCAAACAAATCCCAAAAATTCATCATATCAGAGAAAAGAGTCTCATGGATGGTACAAAAGGATACAATCCTATAATGATAATGACAGAATGTCATCAATGCATTATGCATCAGCAAATATCATCGATACTGTTTCAAAAGATACTTCAGAAAATGATTCTAGTTATGGGAAATAAGAAGATGAATTTATTATCCATAATATGATACACACTGAAGAAAATGAAGGAGGTGTGTGTACTCGAAATTAGAGGCATACCCATAATCTAGGTATTCCCTCAAGTAACTAACTCCAACCCCTTCGAAAGGAATATAACAAGAAAAAAGGTAAAATACAGATCTTATCACACTTTTCCACTAGAGAAGGTCAATCTATTTCACTTGAGGAATGGTTTTCCCAACAAGAAACTGAGAGGAATGAGTTGAAAATACTTAATATATAGTTACTTTGAATCATCATTTCTGGCAGACATACTCCTTAAGAAGATCCTCAACTTGAACATCCGTTAGGAACTTTTCAGCAAAGATGACTTCTTGAATCTACAGATGCAGATAATGAATTCCCTCTATCAAGTACACAACCAGAGTAAGATCAAACACATTCTTATAGGCATATCCCTATTGGTTATCCAAGACAAATATCATAAGCACAACCATCAGTGGTTTTGTCGGTCATTGCACCAGTTCAAGATCCAGCTATTGTACATGTACAGGTCCCAGATCATCCATATAATCCCCACATTCTTATGAACACAATGGAGGCATTAAAAACAAGATTGGAAGATATGGAAGAATGATGTGTGCCAGTTCATCCATAAAAGAGAGCTTACCCTGAATGGGTGGATCCAATCCCTCACCCCACCAAATTTAGTGAAAACTACATTCTAAATATTTAATGGTTCAGGAGATCCAGAGAAATACCTAATGCATTTAATTTCTCATTGTGATCACATGATAGGAGCTCCTCAACAATAAGAAGAAGTAAATATTGGATTCTTTTTTCATTCATTATAGGGACCCGCTTGTGTCGAGTAAACAAGTTGGTAATCTTGATCAACACTAGCACAAAACTGGGTTTCCATAGAGCCACCCATTATCAACACTTTTTTAGTAGCACTGATAAATTTCAAAAAAATCATGTAGGATAATATATTGTAATATATGTATATTGATATTGATATAAATATAATTTTTATTTTTTATATATGTTTTAGATAAGTACAAATAGATTATTACATTTAATATATAATAAATTTAGAGAAAATGGATTTAAAATATTTTAAAAAATATTATTAACTAATAATCTTCTATTTATCTTCTGTTAATAATCATTTAATAACAATTTTACGACACAAAAAAATAAAAATAAAATTAATAAAAGATATAAAATCAGTTTAAAATGTAAATCAAACTTCAAGCTTCCATAACTTTTGATCTGGGTTTCCGTTTGAGTTCTACCGCATATCAAATCAAAGCTTGCAATAATCTATATGTGGTAATGATTGAAGGAAACCTTCTGTCAAAATTTTTAATGCCCAAAAAGGACAAGAAGGCTTCCAAAATTGAGTTTTTTATCGGGATAGCCTGATTTTTTAACATTCAAATAGGCATAACATCTGATCTGGATTACCTCTAGGAATGTACCACATATCATATCGAAGGTTGTTTAATTTTCCTCTACTTGACTAGTTTTGAAGTTGAAACAGACTTCTGTATTAGAATTTATGGTTGTTTAAACATTCTATTTCTTTTTAGATACACACATATATGTATTTATTTTTAAAAATATATATTTGTGTGTGTGTTTGTATTTGTGTGTGTGTGTTGTATATATGTATATATGTTTTTATTTATTTATTTATAAAAACACATAAAAAACAAATTTTATAAATGTTTTTAAAACTAATCTTATAAATATATATTAATATACAAATAAATATAAGGATAATATATCATAACTAAAAATTTATATATAAATAGATATAAATATATATTAATATAAAAATAAAAATAAAAATAAATATATGAATAAATATATATGTACTAATATAAATAAATATATTTATATTAATATGAATCTATATTAATATGGGAATAAATATAACTATGTATATTTATATATATTAATAAATATATATATATCATTATATGGTGAAAAAAACTAAATGAATTAGTGGTAAATGTATAGGCGCACAAGGGGGGACGTCTCGGGTTTGAGTTCTGGTAGAAGCAAAGGGCGCGTGGGAGCAATTAGAAGCGAGTATCTTGGGAAATGGCAGTGTGTAATGAGAGGGAGGAGGCACCACCTAGCACTAATAAAATTGGAGTTCAAGCCCTATTAAAATCCCCCCCCCCCACATTATATATTCTTTTTTAAATTATTTCAGTTTTATCAGCTCTTATAAAAAGAGATGATAAAGGACCAAATTTATGGGTTCTTTTTTTAAGCGTTAATAAAAGGGTCCTTTATCAGTTCTTTTCAGAGAACTGATGAAAGGGACCCTCTTTATCTACACCTCGATTAATAGTGTTTTTCTAGAAATGTTAATTCCCTTTTCTAGCACTGATAAAGGACATATTGCAGTAGTGCAATTATTAGATGTGAAGATATCTGTCGTAAGTTCCTTCTTCAATTCATCTCAACGCTACTGAAGAAAACATTTTTTTATCTTAAAATTTGAAATCAAATTGAAATTGAAAGAGTTTCAGATTTCACTTCTCTATGGAAAGTATTAACATACGCCTTAAATTTGAATCTCCCTTAGGAAGAGTTATTTCCAATTTGTGTGGAAAATCTACATGGTGAGTTATGCACACCACTGATCCCTGTGAAATACCCAAGACGATTTTGAGACCTTGCTTCCATTTCCCAATAGTTGGATGATTCCATTATGGAAACTATAACTAAAACTAAATCTCATGTAATTACATCAGCTCTAGGAAAGAGAATAGGGAAAGTAGAGGCTACTATATTCCCACTCAAGAAGGCACTCATACCTACTTCCACTTCAAAACCCTCATTATATCTAAGGGATCTACCTCCCGATAATTAGCAGCAATGACCACCTCATAAATATTATCAAAAAGATCAAAGCTGAAGATAATTCGATGAGTTAAAGAACAAATGTTATTCTTTTCGGAATGAATAAGTTCTAGTTTACATCATCATAGCTATAAATACAATTTAGTTTAGTTTCCAAGGCTGATGAAAGCAAACAAAGAAGGAGATGAAGATATTCTTAATTATTATACCTTTCACCCAATGTTGGTGCATCCCATTCAACTGTTTTCTGTTTTGAAAGTCCTCCTACAAAAAATGGCAGACTCTATACAAGTGAGACTCAAAAGTTCATTAGCCCAAGTAGAATGTGTTACTGGTACTGATCCATAGGAAGAATGAGGATGGTGGGAAGTCAAAAGTAAAAATTTGTAGAAATATGATGATTAGATGATCAGGAAAATGATTAACTGAACTCATGCTATTATACGAACACAATTGAAACAACCAATTGTGTTTTAATCCACTTCTTCCACAGCAAAACCACTTTCATCAAAAGATCAGTCCTCTGAAGGTCAATCCACAATGAAGTGACGTTATCAGAAGGACAAAGAGCAGTCAGAAGAAGATGAGCTCATGTAAAGGCCAATGTTTTCCTTGACTCTGGCAGATTTCATTCCATCTATTTCAAAATTATGGACACCTCCCTACCAAATATCGCAACCAAAATTAACATATCAAGTATAATCTTCATTAGAAGAATAATTGATATTGGGTTCCATCAAAGTTATACACTAAACAAATCCATGTTCTAATGATGATTCTGATTATGATGATCTTGAATTCCCTATAACTAAATGGAGAATTAGAGGATGAAGCCATTTTCAAAGATATAGGGGAAGACATGGTAATGCTAAAAGCCGCTATTTTAAATCTACCCCTACTCGAACTGTATAAATAGTAGAAAATAATGGGATATCCCTTCAGTGGGCTCAAAAAGAACAAAGATACTCTCCCATTAATGATAAGATAAATCTTGACGTGATTATCTTAGATGATCGATTAGAGGTTACACCATTATTCGCTCAGTAAGTAGATACAAAAATTCAGTCTAATATACCAAACCTGAAGTTTTTGAAACATATATTCTAATATAGGTCACATCATCATTAGGATCATCAACCTCTAAGGAACTTGCAAAACTGCATCTCCATGTTGGGAAATGCACACCTATGGATCAAAAGTATATTGTTTTGAAATAGTTATACCAAGAATCGGATAACTTTTCAATCTTGGATGCCATGAATCTTCCAAAAGTTCCTTCAGAAGCACTTATTTATGCTTTGTCATGTCCTCAAGTGTTTGAAACCGATGTTGCTGCTAGTAAGGTTTTCCGTATAGAGAATGATCCTTCAGAATTTCATGTAGTTATATCTTTTAAAGAAAAAGATGAAGATTATGTTATTCATGGACACATTTCGACCTTGTATATATCTAGTAGGGTTAATGATATAGGCATCTGATGAGGCTTCATTGATAATGGATCAAGTGTCAACCTCATTCCTATTTGTACACTTTGTCAATTGGGCCTCACTAAATCTGACTTATCTCCTTCCACTTTAATGTTGAAAGGTTATGAAAAGAATGAGCAAGAACCTCTGGATGAGATTACACTCAGAACTCAGATTGGGGATCTTATTTTTAATTCAGATTTCATGGTTGTCTATCAGGACACAGTGTTTAACATTCTTCTTAGAAGGCCTTGGCTATATCAACATGTGGCCATTTCTTCGTCACAACACTAATGTATCATGTAATATTTCAATTGTAAAATCAGGAAATTTTATGGTGACAAGGCTCTGTTCATAATTTGTGAATCTCACTATATTGAGGGAAAATTTTATCAAATTAATGGAACGAGGTCCGTGACAAAAGAGGAAACCAGAATTAATGCTCTAAATGGCTTCGAAAATATCATAGAAAACCCATTTAAAAAATTTAGTATAGATTATGTGTTTCATATCAATGAAATAGAAAGGATAAACCCAAATACAAGAACTCATCCAGGGAATTCCATAATGTCAATCATGATAATCAAGAAAACCGTATGAGAGAGTTTGTTGATTTACCAAGCAGTGGAGAAATTTTAAACAGAGATGTCTTCATTTCATCCATCGAGATTCTTAAAATCTTTCCTTGACCAATAAGACTAGAAAAAGATGTATAAATACTAGGGGAAGATATGGATGTTGATTACCAACCCATTATATCCTCTTCAAATATCTAAGAAGGTATTCTATCGCCAATAGGGTTATAAATGGTTTCTTCTTCTTCAGGATGTTCGAATATTGACTCCTCCCATAGCATTGATTTTTTTTCTTTATCACCTTCTATAAAAGTAGAAATAGAAGAAGTAACACATAAGGAAGAAGAATAGGAACATCTTGGGGATACTCCCCCATCATTTTAGGAAGGTGTCTCTACCACACTGGATGAGTTCATAGAAATAAATCTGGGTACAAAAGAAGATCCATTCAACACTCTAATTAGTGCGGCCATGAATTTTGAAGAGTAATTAATATATAAATTATTTCTAAAGAAACAAAGAGATATATTTTCATGGAACTATACAGTGATTGTAGGTCGTAATCCCAATATAGCCACTCATCATTTGGGTTTTCTAGAAGAATATCAAGGATTTAAGCAGGTTTCTAGAAGAACATGCCCAACCCATGACTCTAAAATTGATGCTAATGTTGATAATCTTATTAAGAATATATTTTTTAGAGAGGTTCAATATCCCAAGTGGCTAGCCAACATTTTCCCAATGAAAAAGAATAATGGGGAAATCAAAGTTTGCATTTATTTTCGATATCTTGACTGGAATTGTCTCAAAGATGACTTTCCAGTTCAAATCACATAGATTTTAATAAATGAAACAACTAGTTATGAAGCTCTTTCCTTAATGGATGGTTATTTTGGGTATAATAAAATTCAAATGGACCTAGAGGATGAAGAGTTTACTGCCTTTCAGGCCTCTCAATATGTGTTTTAATATCAAGTAATTCTCTCTGGATTAAAGAATTAAAGTGGAATGTATCAACGTATCATGCACCATATCTTCAAACTATTTTTAGGAAAATTTGTTGAATGTTATGTGGATGATATTATGGTTAAATCCAAACAAATTTTTGATCACTTGGATAATTTGGAGATAATATTCAATAAAATTTGGCAACATTTTTTGAAGATGAATACCTTGAAATGTGTTTTAGTGTATCCTTAGGAAAATCCCTCAGTTTGTTTGTACATTATTGTGTCATAGAAGATGATCTTGAGAAGACAAATGTAATCCTAGGAATGTCACCACCTCAAAATTTTAAATAATTAAGATTACTTCAAGGAAAATTGACCTATATTTACAGTTTTATCACCAATTTGGGGGGAAAGTGTTTACCCTTCAGCGGATTAATGAAGAAGTGAGTCACTGATAAATGGAATGAATATTTCCAAGAGGCATTTGATACCATCAAGAAATATCTGTTTTTTTCCACCGATATTAATTCTATATATTTAATTAAGGCCACTTATTCCCTATGTGACATCTTTTGAGAAATCATTGAGTGTGTTACTTTCCCTAAATTGTGATGTTGGTAATGAAAATTGCCTTTACCATCTTAGTCGAGCTATGATTAACACCTGGAATCCATATTCAAGTATTGTGAAGTGCCAACTGGCCTTAATATTTGCAGTTCAGAAATTGAGGAAGTACCTACAACATCATGATGTTCAATTCGTGTCTCTCAATAACCCATTCAACGTTATTCTTAGTCGTCATAAGCTTGCGGGATGTTTGGCATGTTGGGTAGTTATTTTGAAACAATTTGATATCCAATTTGTGCCTCCGAAGGAAAGAAAAGGTCAATATTTGGAGGATTTCCTTTCTTAACATCCATTTGCAGAAGATACATCATCGAATACCAAAATTCCTAATGAAGAGGTCTTCTCTATTCAAGATAATCCCCAAACAAGGGAAATATACTTTGATGGTGCCTCCAGAAGTCCAATAGGAAAGATTATTGAAACCCCTAAACTCAATGATGATGGATTGGAAATTGTACTTATCTCCCCAGAAAAGGAAATGTGGTCATATTACATACTATTTTCTGAAGGCTATACCAATAATGAGGCAGAATATCTAGCTCTCGTCGTAGGCCTAGAATTAGCGCTCCAGGGACAAGTGAACCAGCTAAAAGTGATAGGTGATTCAGAATTGCTAATAAAAAAAATCAATGGGGATTATACTATCAGAAAATAAGTGTTAATCCATTTTTGTGATGATTTCATAGGGTTATTGGCTAAAGTTTTATCAGATCTAAAATTTTCTTGTGTCCTATGACCACAAAATTCCCAATCTGAGGCACTAGATTATGCTGCCATAGCCCCCGAATATCCAAATCAAGATGATAAAATCATTAGTATTTACCATAATCATGTGGTTTCACCTTTCATTCAAACTATAATGGAGGAAACTAATTAATTATCCCTATTTCAGATCCATATGGTCATACCACGGGATGGATGACACCCATCAGGTAATACCTTCAAAATCGAGTACATCTATTAGATAGAGATAAAAAAGAATAGATCTGACGATGAGTGGATAATTTCACTCTTTAATATGGTCCATATCACCAGAAATCCTTTACAAACAAGGCTTTGATAGAATTCTCTTCAGTTGTATTGACAGAGAAGAAACTACAATTTTTATGAAATAAGTACATGTAGGAGCTTCTGTTTCTCACTAGTCTGGTCATAGGCTTTCTGATAAAATCCTAAGGCTTGGATACGTCTGGCCTTCAATGACACAGGATTGCACATATTTGACCAAGAAATGTAATCCCTACCAAGTGCATGAAAACTTAATTCATCAACCCCCAGAGTTGTTACATACATCTAAATACTCATGGCCATTTTGAAAATGGGAATGGATGTAGTAGGACCTTATCCTCCAGCTACAGCTAGGCAGTTAAAGTATGTTCTCACCAATAATGATATCTTTCCTAAATGGGCTATGGAAATAACCCTAAAAAAGTCAGATCCAAGAGCATTGTTAGTTTTTTCAAAACTAACATCATCCCCATATTCAGTGTCCCTCGTACTATATTGAGGGACAAAAGTCCCAATTTGTGTTCTCTTGATGTAAAAAAGTAATATTAGGAGCACAATATTAAATAAAACCATTAATCTTGCTATTATGCATGGCCAATGGACAGATAGAGGCTTTCAATAAGACCCAATCAAATATACTCCTGGAGATGGTGGATAAAGAAAAGAAAAATTACCCTGATAAACTTTTAAATACTTTATGGTCTTATCGGACTACTACTCGTACTGCCACTCAAGAAACCCCATATTCATTGGTGTAGATAACAAAAGTGGTTTTTCTAATTGAAATTCAATTTCCTTCACTCTGAGTTGAAATCTGTGATTAGTTATCTACACACGAATGTCTCAGAAACGATTTTATGAGTTGGAATGATTAGAAGAAAATATATGTCATACCTTGCATCATTTAGAAGTCTGTCAAAACAGAATAGCATGAGCATTTAACAAGAAATTTCGACTCTACTCATTTCTTCATGGAGAATTGTTATTAGTTATCTGGACTCCAATGATACCAGGAATGAAACCTCCAAAGCTTGAGCCAAAGTGGGAAGGACCTTATTCCATATATAATGTCAACCATATTCCTTAATCTCAATGGATGGAGAACTTATTACAAATCCAACCAATGTGCGATTTTTTAAGAATTATTATGTGTAATTGCAAACATTGTCCTCGCTACATGACTCTAAACTGCACAACACAAAGTCATAGATGCAAGACAATAAACTGCATAACAACCATAAGAATCCATGCTACAGGACAACAAAATTCATAGCCTATATTTTCCTCGTTAACAACATTAAACTATATGGTTAACGTCTTATGTATTTGACGTTAATAGCTTACATATACAAGAATCATTTATATCATTTCTACTCCTTAGTGTCACATGATCTCCATTCCTCCCAATGTCTAAATCAGATCTGTATAGGGGCCTCATTAGATAAACTACATTTGGCATGATTCTCATTTTAATGGGATACATAGAGACGCCTGGATCTCCAATCATGGGCCCAAATGCAACCACAAAAAAAATTATTTACCTTTTATCCTCGAGTATATAAACCAAATCTATATAGAGTTCTCTTTTAAGATACATGGTTTGATATTTATAACATTATTGTGTGTAAAGATTATCTATTCTTCCATATGTGTTAAAATCCCTCATCTACCACATTAAATTCAATAGGTGTTGGAAATGAATGTTCAAGAACTACTTTGGCATGATTCTCATTTTTAATGGGATATGTAGAGACACCTATATTTCTAATATTGGGCCTAGACAAAATAATAAAAAACCCTTTATTCCCTGATTATGAATCAAAACCGAATAGGGAATGTTCAAAGAATTATGTATGGATTGATTCCCATCCATATGAGATATGTAGTGAATGTTAGGCCTTAATTCCTTATCCCATCAATGGGATAAGTTTTTCCCTCCCTCACATAATTTAAAATCTATGTGGGAGTCTATTTTCATGTCCAAACCGCATGACTCTATACCATACATCATAAATTCCTAGTTGCAAGACATTAAACTTCATAACAACCATAAGAATCCATGTTGCATGACGATAAAATGCATAACATCATTTGTCCTCATTTCCCAACATTAAACTATACGGTTAACATCTTCTCTATTTGATGTTATGAGATTCCATATGCAAGGATAATTGATATCATTTCTACTCCTTAGTGTCACATGAGTTCCATTCCGCCCTATATCTGAATCAGGTATTTATAGGGGCCGTATATCAAGAAATAAATTTGGATTGATTCTCATTTTAATGGTATATATACAGACTCTGGATCTCTAATCTGGGGTCCAGCCACAACCACAAAAAACATTATTTCCCTTTTTTCCTCCTGTATATGAAACAAATCTATACAGAGTTCCCTTTTAAGATACAGGGTTTGATCTTCATACCTATTTGTGTCTTATGATTAACTATTCTTCTAGAATGTATTAAAATCCCCCATCATCCACATTAAATTCAATTGGTATGGTAAATGATTGTTTAAGAACTACTTTTTGCTTGATTCTCATTTTAATGGGATATGTAGAGATGCCTAATCTCCATTCTTGGGCCTAGCCACAACAATAAAAAAACATTTATTCCCATAGTATGAATCAATCCTACATAGGGAATATTCAAATAACTATGTATGGATTGATTCCCAAATATATGATATATGTAGTGAAAGTTATCCCTTAGTTCCTAGTCCCATCCACCAGATAATTTTTTTTATCTCTCTCCCATGCATGATTAACAATCTTTGAGGGAGTCTACATTTTGGGTTTTCTCCTTAGAGAGCCCACAATGGAAACAAGAATGTCCCCATTTAATATATGATTTAGATCTATGTAAGGGACTCCAAACTCATGGCCAATATTGATTCAAATATTTCTTCTGTGCATTGAGCATTACCCCCTTTCATATTTCAAACTCTTAATCACAAATATTTTCAGATCTTCATAATCATTATTATGGTTTTTGGTGATACATTCTCTGATATATGATAACTCTTTTCCTTGACTAAGAAGTATGTTCCCTTAGGTGACATTGAATAAGTTTACTACAAAACAAGCATGTCAGTAAAAAGATTCCACTATTTGGATATGCAACATATTCTCTAGCTGAGCCTATATAATACAACCCCCATACCGGGTTTGTCAGATATTGGATATTTCACTCTTGGTTAAAGTGTCTGTTGTCCCCTTCACACTTTGATAATAATATACAAGAATCTGTATTTTAATGTAGTAATACAAGTATATTTGTCCTATTACCTTTATCTCAATCTAAAAATCTTCAAGACCGTGGCTTACACATTTACCTCTCTACATGTTCAAAGAAATATGAAATAACTAGGGATCAATTGACCACATATCATATACTGCTTCCATTTTTTTGGTCATAGTCGAATGACATAAAATTACAGACACCATACTTCCAACATTTAGGTCAAACCTTCATAGAAATCATAATCTTTTGATTCTTTGAAAATCATGATTCGAAATAATTTTTCTGTATTCAGGTACCTTTTTCATAAACCAAACTCTGTGCTTTGTAAAATTTGAATCTCCATAAACTTTCTTTGGCTTTTAGAAATAGAATATCAATATTTTGAGATCTATTTTTCTTAAATGTGTAGTATATTCCCCCATAGGCCTTGCATAAACTTTTCCTACTATATAGGCCTTTCAGTCAAAATATGACACTATTTGACTATGCAATGTATGCCCCAGTCGGCCCGACATAATACAACCCCCATAATTGGTTTATTAGATAATGGTATCTTCATTCTTAGAAAAGTATTCCTCTAATGCCTCTTGTAAATTTTTCATATCATTATTTGGATCCATATATTTTAAATTTATAGTTTACAATTCTTCTCTTCCACACTTAAACATGGTAGTATGTTTCCAAACAAAATATCATGAAATTATGAGAGTTTAAAACCTTTGGTCAAAGATAAAGACCTTAAATTAATGCCACTAAATGTTTTCACTGCATGACTTAAAACTGCATAGTATACATTTGTCACTACATGACTTAAAACCGTGTAACCTAATATCAGAAATCCCTCTTTATGAAAAATTTTAACCATTCCTCATACACCAAATTTGTGTAGAAATGGTTTTCCTATTCATGAAATATGTTGGCATAGATAACCTTTTATTCTTAAAATACATTTCCTTGGACAAACCACCCACTATGGTCTTGAGTCACTCAAATCGTACTTTCCCTCATCTATAAAAAGTAATATGTTAAATTCCAAATAGCACTTTTTCCTGAATATACAGTACGTGCCCCTAGGGGCCTTGTATAAAATTTCCCTACATTACAAGACTATTAGTCAAAATATTCCACTATTTGGCTATGCCGCATATTCCCTAGTCTGCCCTGCATAATACAACCCCCATAATGGTTTTGTAAAATAATGGGGACTTTGTTCTTGGAAGAGTCCCCCTTTATGTTATACATCTTTTAGACTTGGTAACCACAAAAATAATGACTCAGGATTCCCCTTGGAGTTATTTAAAGAATAATAGAGAAATTATTAACCACTGAGCCTTGTTTGGGATGTAATTTTAAAATTTAGGTTCAATTTTGGTCGACCTTAATCACAATACCTTTCTAGTCCATCATGAATTACTTTAAACTTCCAATAATAAGAGATGCGGTACTCAGCATATTGGAAACCCACAAAGGGAACTCTAGAAAAAAGTCAAGTACCATCTCACTAAACATATATTTTCGTTTGGTTTAGGAAATATTGAGAAATAAAAAGACAAAAGATAAAATGATTGTTGGGTTTCTTTAAAACCCTAGTTAAATCAAACTACGCTTACTAGGCCCATTGGATTTGGTAAAAAGAAAGCGATAGCATGAATGAAAACATAGATGATTAAGGAAAAATGATTTTACTTTAAAAGTAAAAAAATCATAGAGGAGCATCCACAAACTGGAGTCTCTCTTATATCATAAATCACAAGAGGCTTACTACATAACTTTTTATTTGGTTAATGACCTATTGAGCTCCATCAGCTTCATGTTGAAGTTATTTTATCTGATCAGTCTCTTTCTCCTCAGCATTGTGAAGTTCTTACTTAGTATCTATAATGGACTTTTCACCATCCTTTAGGACTTCTCCTATTGAATCATGAGGTTGGTCAATCTCCCCTATGATAATACCTAACTCTTGTGGAAGATGAAGATATTAAAAATCTTTTCATTAATCTTCTTCTACAGTTCTTTCAACTTTGCAGTATGATTGGCCTCATCTTGGGATAACACTACTTGGAATTCATTAGTGTTTATAAATAGTTTAGTTTTAATTAGATGTTGCCAAATCTTATTCTCTTTCTCCCTCTTTGGGATAATCTCTTTCATTGTAGTATAAATTTCACTATATTTAAAACCACAAAATCCCAGCGTAATGAACAGAGACGAGAGTCATAGAATTATTGAAGGTAGTTCCTTAAGGGGAATTTTAGATATTATATTCAATTTATTTTTCCACGCCTTGAGACATGTAAGATAAAGGGCCTTTTGTAGTTCCGGGTCTGATTCAGAATCACTATCATAAAGAAGAAGATATTCTAATATTAATGAACTTCAAGAAGTGTAATGTTCTTATCCTTACTTGACAGTAGTTCCTTTACCTCCTAAAATTGTTTGTGCTGATGTAGAGGATTCACCTTCAGATCTAGCCATTAATGTTTATATCCCTATATGGTGAATTAAATTACAGTTATGGTTAGTTTCAAGGGATAACGAAAGTGAGAACAATTACAATATCAGTATCTCTTACATAACTATATGTTGGCATCATGAGAAGACTCCTCCCCAATGTTCTTAGTTTCAATGTTTTTGATTGATGTCTGTAGATGGGGAATGCTCTCTTTAAATTTCTCATGATCCTCTGAATGAATCTCAAGAAGAGATTCTGTATGATGATTCACTTGATCCAATGTCTCTACAATGGTAGTATTGATATTAATGATGATTCTTCCTTTAAGAATCATAGCAGTAGAAATTTATTTATATGACGCTGCATATTTCAACCAATCATGGATAGAAATTTAATCAGAAGAAGATTAATTGGATGAACAATGAAAACTCACGTCCTGTTGGTTCTATACAAGGAACTTCAAAAACTTTTTAATAATTTGGTATATCAACATGTCCTAGTAATTCTCCAAAAGACAGGACAATGTTTATCATATCCTCAAAGGATATCTCAAATCCCATGTTAGTCTCACCTGAGGGAGCACTCAGTGTGGTTTCTTCACAACCTTCCTCTGAAAACCTTTGACCCCACACAGCTTCCTCAACAAAATTTGTGGGGTTATCACCAGTTGTCATAGGATGTTAAGGTGTATGTGATGAACCCAAAGTATCACTGGATAGAGGTCAGTTATTAGTATATTTAGTGTCTTATGATGCATTGTTGATTTACCAAAGGTCTCCTATCTTCTGATAGAAGGAATAAGAGTAGTGTTAGGAACAGACATTTGTTCCTTTGGTCTCAATTTCTCTTCAGGTACCATCAGGTTAGCAGTAATTTGTTCTTGTCCAAAAGCACCCTCCATAGTTCCATGAAGCTTATCAGTTATTTCTTTAAGAGAAGAAATAGAACAATCTCCTAAAATTCCAATACGTTTAAACACTTTTTCATGAATAAGGATAAAATTCATGTTGTCAGGAAGGATTACCACTATTTAGAAAACGTTTAACTATGGTATTATTTATTTGATGCTTTTTGTTTCTTAACTTTCATCAAAAGACCTTCATAATATTCTCCAAAAATAGGTATTGGAGACTACAAGACCCTTTCTATCTGATCATCCATTGCGTGTTGACCTAGAGATATCACTCCTGATTCAAAGGGTGATCTAGTAGCTCTAATAGTAGTACCACCAGTGCTATATTTTGGTGATGGAAATTTAGACTGTTTTCCTTATCCAGCTACAAGTTAAAATTGTATTTCCCCTGAGTAACAATTCTTCGACTAAATTCAAATTGAGAAGTAGAAGAGAATGTGAGAAAAAAGGATACTTACATCTTCAGGATCCACAAAACCATGCCATTATTCATCTAATGAAAGGTCAATCCCTTCTGTGGCACCTCGATCTATAATTTTCATCACCCTCTTCATAGTGGGAATTGATTCGTCAGTTTCTTATAAGAGAATTTCCATATCTTGGATATAAGTTCTCACATAATCATGATTTTTCTTAAATAGAATATCATAAGAGGCATGTATATCCCCTTTTCCTGGATTATGTAACCCTTCACATAAATCTATCAACGTGGTTTCAATATCACAATGTAATATTTTCCATGTTTGAATAGCCTCTGGTCATATATATTTAGAGTAGATTCCATAGGGTTGTGAAGAGGATCCTATAGTTTTGGATTTACGTTTCTTTCCAATTCTTGCAGTCATAGATGGGGAATGAGAAAATGGAACTCATCTCTCTTCATAACGATGAAGACTAGACTGCCTCATTAAAACAATAGTAGGGATTTATGGGTGGCTCTCTTAACACTATAGGTGGATTATATCTTTCATGATGTAACTTCGGTGGGCTTGGAACCTTGTCACCTCTACCCTTTGACTCCAATGAGCCATCCCCTATTGATGAAGAATTACCTTCTAAATGAAAGTGTTCCTTCCTACTACCTCTCTTTATCCCCACTCAAGAAACAACATGGTTTAATACCCCTTTAGGGTAAGATGTGACCTAGTTTTTAGCAAATCAAATAGTCGATTTTCTTATTGCATCAATGAATGTTAAATTAAATATTACCCCGGTTTTCTTCATAGATGTTAGCAACCATAGTTTTTAGGAAACCATCAGACATTGCACTAATATGACGTGCACGGTAAGGGATACAACAATTTTTTTTCATACATTTTAATTGACGCACGAATCTATAAGGTTCATAGGCCTTGTATATTTTTTCTCTATCAATATTGGTGGCCAATAAACCATCTCTTCAAGCTGACATATATTTTTTAGCTCTAATATGGCCATCCCATCATCAACGAATCTCCCTATAGGCGGATTCCCTTAAGAGAAAAAATGAAATTCATTATACATACTCTACCTGGACTTGATATGATAAGTATTTATATACAAAGGTTAAATACTGGTGAAATCCTGAAATGATGGCTTGAAAGAACTTCCAAAGATATTTACTCTACTATGCACAACATAGTTCTGAAATGAGTGGTGATCCACACCCATAACACCTATAATGGCCCCACTATTCAAAAAGGTTACTTCCTTAGGTGAAAATGCAGTAATCTCCTATGAATATTTTCCAAAATAGGGGTATCCAACCCTACCATACTCTCCTCGACTAGCTTGGCTGCAATAACAAAAGTTCACGGCCTTAAGCCTCTATTGGAATCTAAAACTGGTAATCGATACATGTTGATCGACATGGTCTAAAATCCTAAAAGACATGTCTTCAAAAGAATTTTGGAATTGACTTCATACCCCAACTTATAAAACTGTCCTTTCTTTAATGTTGGCCAAAAAGTATTGGTTGTACCTCTCATATCTTCCTTTGTATAGCTGGTTAGACGAGTGTAAGTGGGACCTTTTTTCTTCTTCATTACCAATAATGTTTCCATCCACTCCTCTGGATGAATATCCCTTATTGTTTGGGATTTCATTATGTTCATTTTTTGACATTATAAAATATTTTCATTAACTCACGAACCAAGGTTGGTGTATTTTCTAAGTCATTTCTTGTCACATTGGGAAAAATAAACTCATCGTACATATTTCAATGAATTGGAGATCTAGAGATATTGTAGACATCCCACAAACTAATGTATACTTATCCATGTTTCAAATGGAAAGAGTTAGTTTTTGGACTCCATTAGCTTAGTATATTTTGCACAAAATTGTCATTCATGTATACATAGGTTTTTCCAACCCATATAGCCTCGTAAATACAAACACCTTTTAAGTCATCTATGAACTATATACATGTCTAGAGCACCCAATACGCCCACATCCATGTAGGTTTAACACCCCCTCTTGGGCGGAAATCTCAACTTTTCTTCCAACATTTTCATTGATCTGTATGAGAATCTAGAAAGATAGACGAATAGTTGTGTGGATGTAGCTCAGGTGTATGTTTTTTTAAATCTGGAGCACATAGGGTGTGATGCATGGAATGAACCTTATCTGTTATCCCAGCATTATCATATGAACCCCCAGTAGAATCATTGGAAGAAGAGAAATTGGTATAGTCTCAAAACCAAGAAAGTGGAATATAGTTTTTTGAGTCCAGAACGTTGACATTCGGCAGATGTCCATAACTATTCAAATGAAAGTGATCTGGGGAAAATTAATGTGACATTTTTTCATATATTTTTACAATTATGGGAGTGTAGTGTCACAGATGTCAAAGTACTCATGACCAAAAACCTTCATCATATCATTAATTCTCTTACTGTCCAACTCATCAACAATTATGATTATTTTGGGAGCCATTGAACTAGCAAAAGGGATAAAAAATCATCTTTGAATTAAGTTCATTTATTATGTTTTGACAATGGAATTAAGAAAAATTGATAGAGGCATTTAGGTGCACAATTATGAACATGGAACACAAATTATAAAACTGGCATGTATGTGTGGATAACCAATTCTAGAGTGAAAATAAAAAACATATAGAAGAAGCATGACTAAACTGTAGCATCAATGAAAAAAAGGTCTTGCGCTCCAAGAGCTATATTTATGGAAGTCATGAGAATTTTTTTCGAAAGTGAGGCCGAATTTTATAAGTGATGAAAGTTACATTTCATGCCAAAATCTTGTACGCTACCACTTGAATTCCCCATTTACCTTGCGCACTTCCACTTGCACACCATAGTAACCTAGTTTTTTCTTATTCATAACATTAACTCAGTATAAGATCATCTTTTCATTCAGGATCCCATTCCAATGGGGGTGCTATTTTGTTGACACTATGTTCTGTCACATAGTCTAAAAGGTGAAAAAGGGAAATGATTTAGAAAAAATAGGAGAAAACACATTAAGAAAACCAAAATTTGAAATGACATGAAAATTGTATCTCCCTAGTCAGACCAAGGATCTGTCAATGTGCTAGGTACTTGCGTTCCCAATTATGGCATGCAAACTACTTGTGCGCCCCATCACCACTTTTTCCAAGGTATCCTATTTTCCTTTAAATAGACCCTTAGAGTCTTCATTTGTATGGAAAAATTTCTCCGAAGTCTAATTACTGCTCTTGTCACCCTAGTGCTTTGCCCAAGTCTTTTGAAAATTTCTAGGTACTTATTTAACACCTAGAGTGTGGGAATTAAAAGAGTATCATTTGACTTAAGTCTTTTTAGTTTTTGAAATCCATAACACTTGTGAGCCTAAGTATCCCAACCACCATAAATCAAGAAAAAGTGCATGCCACCTATTATTCTCACAGGATCTTGAGCACCCCGTATCAGGGAATACCTATGAATAATCTTGAAGTCTTGAGTCATATCTCACCCAAGTATAAACATCATGGTTTTTTGTCACTTAAGTGAACATCAGCTCACCCAATCCTACTTGCGCACCCATTGTAACACCCCGAGATTTTAGGAGATATTTTTTTTCATATCATATGTTTTACACTACACCAAGATTACCTTGCGCTATACGAAACACTATTTTAGCTGGCAGTATATGCAACACTATTCTTGGATCATGTTACAAACAATTTCAAGATCATTTGATAGTATTTATTCTACGCAACATTGAGTTTATATATATATATATATTCAATATATAAATGAAATATGGTTGGATTATGTTATATGGAAAAATGAAGGAGTCTTACACAACACGCAACCCTAACTTGGCTTTCATTACACGTAATCACAACCTTTCTCGATAGGATGTGTTGTACGCAATACCATGTTTCACTAAACAATGATATATGGTTATAATATTATTATGAACTAGCCGTTATTAATAGTATCAACTAAATTTTCAATTTTATAACATTATTATTCATCTTACACATTTTCTAGAACATGGTATGCAAAAAAACTAAATTTTTCGGGTAAAACAAGTATTTTTTAAAAAATGCAGTTTTTCCGCCTTTTGATGAAGCACCCACTTTAAATCTTGTTTTTGACATATTTAAAAGTTAATTTTGAAAAAATAAAATTCTTACTTTGAATCATGATATAAAAATTTAATTTGGATAATCTTTTCATATTATTCTGATAACTTTCATATTTTAATGAATAGTAAAAACACGCTATATTTTAATTAAAAACAACATTTTTCATCGCAATAATTTATATGGATAGATTATAATTTTAATTGGATTTAATGTGTAATTAATATATTTTTTTACAATTTAATATTATGTTTATCTTTGGAATTAATTTCACTTTGAAATTGGACATAAACAAGTGTCACTCTTTTGATAGTTATTGTTTCTTAAAAACACGCTATTTGTTTTGATAACAGGAATTAATTTTTAAAATTATTTAATGACACTTCTATGTTTTTAATTTGAAAAAATAGACATCATTTTTGAATTCAGAATATAAAAAATAAATTAGGATGAATTTTTGGTATTTTTCTGAAAAACTTCAATTTTTGATGAATAGTGAAACCACATAGTGGTAGTTAAAAAACAGACTCTTTCATTTAAATGAAATTCTACCACTTCGATGAATTGAATGTCAAAAATCTGAAATAAATAGTTGTTATCAAAAAGTAAAATGTGGTTCAATAAAATGAAAATAATTTTTGGTGAATAGTAACTTTTGACTTTTATTTACCGCGGTTAAAGGTAAATAGGGTAATTCAAGATTAAAAGAATATTATAATAATTAAAAATTACCTTAACACTTGTCCAAACCTTATTGGTTGAGTCATTCACGACCATGGTCAGCTTTGGGTCGATTTTGGGACCCCATTGAGCCACTTGGTAGTGATATTGACAATTTTGATTAATTAATTTAATGTAAAGACAAAATTGACATTAACAAAAATATTTTAGATATTAATTTATATAAGGAATTATATAAATTATATTTTTGACTATAAATATTAATTGGAAATCTAAAAATATTTCATAAATTATTTTATTTTTTTATAATTTTTAGACATCAAATAAATTAAGTGATTCACGACACAATAATGATGCAGTATTTACTTCATTAATATATGATTTAAATAAATAATATTATAATGACTAAAATATTATTCAAAACAAGTCGAATTCTGATTGGATGATTTTATTTCGACCATGAGTCATCTTATATTCATCTTTAATTATTTTTGGACATTTTGAAACCGAAGATATGTTTATAATAAAATAATATTTTCACACTTTCCAAAAGAGACCCTCCTCCCCCTTATAAAAAAAGACCATTTCTATCCAATTACTCACACCTCTCAAGCCATTTGGCTTGTCCACCCTTTTCCCAATTAATCTCCCTACACCCCTATCCTCCCCCAAGAAGCCTTATATTAGGCAGAAGGCACATCAAGAAGTCCTTTTGGTTCAAACCAAAGGTAGTTACCCAAATTAAAGGTAACAGTTTCTCTTAAATTGCTTTCATTTATTCTACTTCTCCAACCCCTAACCTCTTTTTAATACATCATTTTGTAAGAAAAGCAGTATCCCCAATATAATAGGATGTTGTTATGAGAAGGATGCCAACAAAACCTACACACACCTCCATCTAATGGATGAAGAACATAATGTTTCTGTGGATGGAAAACTAACACCGCACGTAACGATGATTGTTTGATTTTCTCCTACAGCCTCTCTTGGTGGAAATTATGATGGAACTGTTTTTATATATGATATATATTATGTTTATGATTTACATATTCTTATTTACTTCAAAATTATATCAAGCCTTTATGGTTTCCATAGTGGGTAAATACGATAATCTCGTTTGAGGAAGTGCGGACTACCGCCCCCTCAAAGTGATGTGATTCGTTAATGAATTATGTGGTATGTTTAAAGGATGGCGTTAATGATATCATATATGATACAATAATGGAATTATAATATACCTTTGTATCATTATGTTTAATTATATTAAAATAAGAACTAGAAATGAAAGTAGCGTTCATGCATACGTATGACTTACTGTCTCCAAGAACGGTGCATTTCATTTTTTACCTCCATATGTTATGTATTATTATAAATACATGTATATGATGGATATATATGATATATAAATCATGAATATAATTATTGATATAATGAACCTTTTACCACATGAACAACATGTAATTATAAGAAGTCCATTTTTGACTCAAGTACCAAATATCGACAAAATGAACGTTATTAACTTAAATAGTTACATAATGTTTATAAAATGGTAATAAGTGATATAAAATGATTAATATAATTGAAAAAGGTTCTTATGAAAGTAGATATTAACTTTGATTTATTATTCCGGAGATTAAAGAACAGCGGTGTCAAGTCGGACACAAGGTTAGGGAACTTCTTAACCCAATTTTCGTTCTTTGGGTTAATCTTCTCCTTTTTGTTTTTGTCATTATTTGATTATGTGATAAATGAATTTTTATATATTATCATTTATTTAAACATTATTTATGTGAACTTATAGTGAATACACATAATTGATCTATTTTATTTACAAAACGATCTTTGTAAGGGATAACTTTTCCAATCTCGTTTTTATCAGAGATTGTTTATTCGAAAGTATTCACTGGGGTTATATTCATCATCCATATCCATTTTTTCTAAAATTGTTTTCATGTTTTTTTAAAGTTATTTTTTCCCATTTTTGACTTTTACTACATTTTATGTAAGGAATCCTTCTTTTGTTTACCAAATGAGGTACTTTTTGACTTTTCTGGCAAAAGTATGAGAAGAATGTTTTTTAACTTATACGGAATGAATGGATTTTTACAGTTTTATAATGCCTTATTTTCATGAAGATTACTCTACAATTTTTCATGTTTATTTTGAATAAAATCCTTTTATTTTAAAATTTCATGGCATTTTGTGAAAAGAATGACTTTGAAGAAGAAAGGATATTTTCCTGAAGAATTCATTTCAAGTGTTTTATCAATATTATTTTCCATCTAAGATGACATTATTTAGTATGTTTATGTTTCAAGTATAATGTCTCTATTATATAAATGGTTTGATTTTTTTTATGATGAAATGATATCCATTTCTTTTATATGGATTATGTTATGATGGGATGATGTTTATGAAACCCATTTTATTCGATGGGTTATTATGAATGATGTAGGTTTATTTTGTGGCACACGAAAGAATGATTTCATTCTGAGATGTGTGGGACCTATAACTCCCTTCAATGAATTGGGTAAAGATTTATATATCCTGAGATAGACATGGCTGGAACGGTAGGTTAATCCGGTTCAACGATATAGGACTTTAACGAGGAGTGAACTCGATTCAGAAAGGGACTTTCTCCACTAAGATGGTCTTGGCAGCAATGCCTTGGATACTATGGAAATCATATCATGTGAATAATGGTTTTCCACAATTATATATTTTATTCCCATGCTATTTTATCATGATAGATGTTCCATTATGATCTATGCCATTCATACTTCCATGTTTTATTTATTTCTCATGTTTTTTATGTTTTAACATTATGTTCATTTTTTAAGTTCAAATGTGTATGATTTGTTTTATTTTCTCCATGCTTACCCTTACTAAGCATTTCAGATCACCCATTATATGTTTTATTTTCCCTAGGATTTAAAGAAAGGTTTTAGGTAAGAAAATATAAGGGGGAGATCTGTATGGGAGATGTTGAAAATATTTCACCACGATTAGAAGATTATGTTCTGAGTTTCCAAAGACACTAAACTATTACGGTCCTTGAGTGTTGGTTCTTGTAATGTATTAAGTATTCCTCAAAAGTAATATAATGTACATGTACGACAAGCTTGGGTCTCTACAGTTGGTATCAGAGGAAAGGTTTAGTTAACCTTTGGAAACTAGGATGCAAAAACTTTAGTGAGATCCCTAGAGATATTTCTAAGGTATGTCTAGGGATGTCCCTAAGGTTAAGTATAAGTATAGGTTATAGTCCTAGAATTATGGTAACAATATTATAATTAAACCTACGATGTTAGATATTGAAGGTACTCCCCCTTGATTATGATTTTTTCCTCTCACACTATTCTTTTTGGGTTGTAGAAAATGGATGGAAATAGGACGATTCATGATAATGGAGGATATGATGGAAAATGGAATGATATTCCTCATGAGAAACCAAATGAAATGGGATTTGGATGGCCAAACATCGTTATTATTCCTAATCAGCATTCTCATAATATGATCTATAATCTCAACATTGGTAAGTATCCTGACTCAGCTAATAAGAGAACGATGGAGTTTCATGATGATCATAGAGGAAAGAAAGTTCAATTCCCCTCAGGTAAATCATATGGGAAGAGGCATCCGAGATAATGTTTCAAAGGAACTAGAAGATGCTTTGGGTGTGGAAAATAAGGACACAAAGCCAGTAACTGCAAATGAAAAGGTTCACATAACACAATGGAAAAGGATAATGGTATTGCTAAGTCATCAACAACAGTTAAATGTTTTAAATGTGGAATGTACAAGCATTATGAAAATCAATGCCCTAAGGGAAAAACTCTTGAAGAGAATAAGCATGGTCATATGGGTTTTATTTATGTGGATGATGATGAAGAGACTACAAATGATATATGAGATTAAGGAAATGTTGAAGCACAGTCAGTGGTTTAAGAAGGTAGTGAAATGATTGTATGTTTATCAAGAATAATGTATGATACTATGGAATAAATAAAAATATAAGGATTATTACATAATTGTCATTCCGTGAGGTTTTTAAGGTATATGATGAATGGTACCGGTAACCATGAAAGGTTAATTCATATATTTTCAGAAATTAGATGATATGTGCATAATGAAGGGATAAATAGATAATGAGATGTTTTATAGTATTGATGAGATCATGAATGATATAAGGACAATGTGATATCATGGTTTGAGTATATAGAAATTTAGGGATTTTGGTATGTGGAAAGAGTTAAATTTTGACAGCATTCATGTTTTCACTAAGGGTCAATGGGTATTCATTTTTCAGGAGAATACATGATTAAGGTATTAACATGTTTGGAATGTGACCAAAAAAATATGTCTTATATGGTGGATAAATGACGTTATTCACGTGATTGTTATGTGACCTTTCATGTAATCGATTTCTTTATACTATGAGCTTAGACAGATGTATTTTGGATAATCCTATAGATTGGAATGGATTATGTTGGACATCAGATAGTATTGTTTAAGGCTAGAACTTTTTTCGATATTATTTCAGTAATAATACTGTAGTTTTTGAAAAAGGACAACCTGCAGGACGGGCGACAAACCATCGCGTCAGAAAAGGCTGTGGGAATCAAACCCACAACCGAAGTGTGACAGGCCTTTATCACCTACAACTAGCCTACGAGTAGTCCTTGGTTAGTAGAAACTAGTTTTATTATATTAAGAAGTATGATTGATGAAGTATAAGTTCATTTTAGAACCATATTCGATTAATGTCCCCATAGATGGACTTATGTATATAACTTTTGCTAACGTAGGTTTGAGGTAGATGGAATGACCTATCATTCTATTGCATGATCTTCTAAAACTTCGTGAAAGACAAATTCATCTTCATTTCTTTAGAAGATGATGTTGAAATTGTTCCAGGTACGAGCAATGTTGAGATTGTACCAAAATCAAGTAAGTATTTCTTTTAATTCCAAAAAAAATTCTTCAACATTTGGTAAATGATATTGAAAACAAAAAATGTTTTTCTAGTGCCCTTATATCTGATTAATCAAGTGGTACCTTAGATCATCTCAAATTTATGGCTTTGTGATTGTTGGATTTTTCATAGCCATGTCCTCTACCACTCTTCATCAGAAGTTGATGCTTATATTTCTCTTCCATATCCATATTTTCACCTATGTGATCCTATGTGGGAACCCAAGTGATGAGTTACTTTGGGTATCTGTTTTGTTTCTAATGTTAATTTTTTAAAAGTAAGTTTTAGTATTCCTTTTTACGATGTGGGTTTCTATGAAAGAAACTATCAAGTAATAAAAAATTTACAACCCCGATGAATTTCGAGGGAGAAATTCATTTTAAGGGGGGTAGAATGTAACAAACCGAGATTTTATGAGATATATTATTTATTTCATATCTTCTGTTGTATGCTACACCAAGATTACCTTACGCTATACGCAACACCGTATAAGCTTGCAGTATACGCAACACTATTCTTGGATCATGTTACACACAATTTCAAGTTAGTTTCACAGTAGTTATTCTACGCAACATTGAGTGTATATATATATATTCAATATATAAATGAAATATGATTGGATTCTGTTATATGAAATAATGAAGGAGTTTGCACAACACGCAACCCTGACTTGGCTTTCATTACACGTAGTCACTACCTTCCTCAATAGTGTGTGTTGTACGCAATACCAAGTTTCACTAAACAAATATATATGATTATAATATTATTATGAACAAGCCTTTATGAGTAGTATCAACTTAATTTTGAATTTTATAACATTATTATTCATCTTACACATTTTCTAGAACATGGTATGATAACAAACTAAAATTTTCGGGTAAAATAAGTACTTTTAAAAAAATGTAGTTTTGCCGCATTTTGATGGCGCACCCACAATAAATCTAGTTTTTGACATATTTATAATTTCAATTTGACAAAATAAATCTATTCCTTGGAATCAGGATATAAATATTTAATTAAGATAAATTTTTCATATTATTCTGATAACATTTATATTTTAAGGAATAGTAAAAACACGCTATATTTTAATTAAAAAAAACTTTTTTCATCGCAATAATTTATATATTTATATAATCTTTTTAATTGGTTTTAAAGTGTAATTAGAATATATTATTACCATTTACTCCAATGTTGGTCGTTGGAATTAATTTCACTTTGAAATTAGACATAAAAAAATGTTGATCTTTTGATAGTTATTGTTTCTTAAAAACAAGATATTTCTTTTGATAACTGGAATTACTATTTAAAATTAATTAATGACACTTATATGTTTTGAAATTGGAAAAATAGACATCATTTTTGAATTCAGAATATCAAATACAGCTTAGGCTGAATTTTTGGTATTTTTCTGAAAAACTTATATTTTTGATGAATAGTGAAACCACTCCGACATACATGGTTGTTATCAAGAAATAAAATGTGGTTCAATAAGATGAAAACAATTTTGGTTGAATAGTAACTTTTGACTTTTATTTACCACGGTTACAGGTAAATACGGTAATTCAAGGTTAAAAGAATATTATAATAATTTAAAATTACCATAAAACTTGTCCAAACCTTATTGGTTGATTCATTTACGACCATGGGAATCCTTGGGTCTATTTTAGGACCCCATTGAGCCACTTGGTAGTGATAATGACAATTTGGATTAATTAATTTAATGTAAAGACAAAATTGACATTAAGAAAAATATTTTAGTAATTAATTTTTATAAGGGGTTATATAAATTATCTTTTCGACCATAAATATTCATTGGAAATATAAAATGATCACCTACATGATGGTATTTGTTCATAATTTTTAGACATCAAATAAATTAAATGATTCATGAAACAATAATGATGTAGTATTTACCTCATTAATAAATGATTTAAATAAATAAGATTATAATGATTAAAATATTATCCAAAACATGTCCAATTCTGATTGGATGATTTTATTTCTACCATGATTAATCTTATATTCATCTTTAATGATTCTTGGGCCTTTTAAAACTGAAGATAAGTTTATAATAAAATAATATGTTCACACTTTCCAAAAGGGACCCTCCTCCCCCTTATAAAAAGAGACTATTTCTATCCAATTACTCCCACCTCTCAAGCCATTTGGCACATCCACAATCTTCCTAATTAAGCTCCCTACATCCCTCACCTTCCCCTAGAAGCCTTACCTTTGGAATATGGCACTTAAAGAAGTCCTTTTTGTTCAAACCAAAGGAAGTTACCCAAATTAAAGGTAACAATTTCTCTTAAATTATTTTATTTTATTCTATTTCTACAACCACAAAACTCTTTTTAATCCTATCATTTGTAACAAAACGAGTATTATAAATATAATAGGATGTTTTTATGAGGAGTATTCGAACTACACTTACACACACCTCCATCTAATGGATGAAGAACATAATGTTTATGTGGATGGAAAACTAACGCCTCACGAAATATTGAATGTTCGATTTTCTCCTACCGCCTCACATGGAAGACATTATGATGGGAATGTATTTATATATGATATTTATTAGGTTTATGATTTACTTATTATTCTTTACTTCACATTTATATCAAGCCTTTATGGTTTCTATAGTGGGTCAATACGGTGATCTCATTTGAGGAAGTGGGGATTATCGCCCCCTCAAAGTGATGTGATTCATTAATGCCTAATGTGGTATGTATAAATGATGGAGTTAATGATATTATATATGATATTATACTGTAATTATAATATACCTATTTATCATTATGTTTTAATTCCATTAAAATAATAAATAAAAATGAAAGTATCGTTCATGCGTACGTACAGCTTACTGCCTCTATGAACGGTGAATTTCATTTCTTACCTCCATATGCAATGTACTATTATAAATAAATGTATATTTTGTATATATATGATATATAAATCATGAAAATCATTCTGGACATAATGAACCTTTGACCACTTGAACAACATGCAATTATAAGAAGTCTATTTTTGACTCAAGTACCAAATATTGACACAATGAGCGTTATTAACTATAATGGTTACATAATGTTTATAACATGGTAATAATTGATATAAAAGGAATAATAAAATTTAAAAAGGTTCTTAAGGAAGTAGAAATTAACTTTGGTTTATTGTTCAGGAGATTAAAGAACGATCAAGTCATGTCGGACACGAGGTAAGGGAACTTCTTAACCCAATTTCTGTTTATTAGGTTGATCTTCTCTTTCTTGTTTATGTCGTTCTTTGATTATGTGAGAAATGAATTTTTATATCTTATCATGTATTTATACTTTCTTTATGTGTCCTTATAGTGAATACACAAAAGTGATCTATTTTATTTGCAGAAAGATCTTTGTAAGGGATAAATTTTCCAATCTCGTTTTTATCCGAGATTGTTTATTCGTAAGTATTTACCGGGGTTATATTTATCATTGATGTCCCTGTTTTGTAAAAATGTTTTCATGTATATTTAAAGTCATTTTTACCCATTTTTAATTTTACTACAAGGTATATAAATAATATTTCGTTTTTTAACATAATAAGTACTTTTTGACTTTTCCAGCAAAAGTATGAGAAGAATGTTTTTTTAACTTATACGACATGAATTTTTTTATGGTTTTAAAATGCCTTATTTTCTTGAAGCATACTCTATAAGTTTTCATGTTTAATTTCAATAAAATACTTTTCTTTTAAAAGATCATCGTATTTTGAGAAAATAAAATTATTTGGAAGAAGAAAATATATTTTCCTCAAGAATTCATTTCAATTGTTTTATCAAAACTATAATCAATATAAGATGACATTATTTAGTATGTTTATGTTTCAAGTATAATGTATCTATTATTTACATGGTTTGATTTTTCTTACGATGAAATGATATCCATTTCTTTTATATGGATTATGTTAGGATGGGATGATGTTTATGAAACCCATTTTATTCCATGGGTTATTATGGATGATGTATGTTTATTTTGTGGCACATGAAAGAATGATTTAAATATGAGATGTGTGTGACCTATATCTCCCTCCAATACATTGGTTAAAGATTTATATCTCATGAGATAGACATGGCTGGAATGGTAAGTTATTCTGGTTCAGTGATACATGACTAGAACGAGGAGTGAACTCGATTCAGAAAGGGACTTTGTCCACTAAGATGGTATTGGTTGCAATGCCTTGGCTACTATGGAAATCATATCATGTGAATAATGGTTTTCCACAATTAAATGTTTTATTCCCATTCTATTTTATCATGATAGATGTTACATTATGATCTATGCCTTACATACTTCCATGTTTTATGTCATTGCTCAAGTTTTTTATGTTTAAACATTATGATCATTTTTTTAAGTTCAAATGTGTATGATTTATTTTGTTTTATCCATGCTTACCCTTAATGATAATTTGAGCTCACCCTTTATATGTTTTCTTTTCCCCAGGATTTAAAGAAACGTTTTAGGTATGAAAACAAAATGGGAAGATCTTTATGGGAGATCTTGAAGATATTTCACCACAATTAGAAGATTATGTTCTGAGTTTCCAAAGACACTAAACTATTAAGGTCCTTGAGTGTTGGTTCTTGTTATGTATTAAGTATTCCACAAAATTAATATAATGTACATGTACGACAATATTGGGTCCCTACACCCATACTTGTGAGCCAATTCTTACTTGGGATCCCTCCTTTGATTCACCTAATTTCATTAGTGTACAAGCCATGATGCCTTCTTAAAATCCATTCATGGAAAGTCTTCTTCTTCAGTGGCTCCCTTGTCTAAAAGGGGTTATGTTGGAAATTACACCAAGACCTTATGACCTATCAAACATTTGGGAAATTTATATCTGGGTGTCTCTTATTTGGGTTTGTATATCTGAAGTCATAGGTTTCCCACATTTTTTTCAAAATGGGGTTTGGATTTATGGAGTTTATGTGGGCTTTTGCATCTGCATCAAATTCGAACTTTCTCCCAATATAGTTTGGGGAAGTTCCCAGTTTGGTGGATTAGGGTTTGGGTTCTCACCTCCCCTTCTCATCTCTAAAACATGTAACCTTATGACTCTGGTAGGAAAGGTACGGTTCACACCTACTTTTACTTTTGAACAATGGAGAAGTCTCCCTCCCATACCTAGACCAATTTTAGGGCAGCCATCCTGGTGTAATCCCCTAAACATTCAAGTAGGAGGCTTAATGTATATCCTCTCTAATCCCTTAACCTTTACTCCTTCCTTACATTGGAACCTTGTATAATGTAAAGAGAATAGATGGAGGGATCTTCACATCACCCTCTTCCCCAGTCACCTCAACCTCATCTGCCGTTACCGTCATAGGTGTGTCCCCTTCCACCAGCTAAGGAGGAAAAGTGTGGGTGCCTTTGTTGAATCTTTCACATCCTCTAGTTTCTCACATCGATCATTACTCACGTGGGCTTATAAATTTTTGATGATTAAAACATTTTCACAAACACATGTAGTTAATAAACTGTGAGAACTCTGATTCCCATTGGAATTGGGATATATAGGATGCTTTCACAAGGGCCGAGCTCACTTAATATCCAATTCAAGAATCCAACCCTCATTCCCTTAATCTGGGCAATCTCTTTAGGAATAAGCCCCAAATTTAACCCCCAAAACACCAAGACATCCTTTTAATGAAGTAAGACCAAAATCATTTCTCTCAAAGGACTACAATCGCCTATGAGACTCACCGAACTACGTGGGATTTGATTCTCATCCAAATGGGATACGTAGGAAGCCTCCTAGAGGTTCAAACCCAACACTTCAAATCAACCTTGTTCTTCTTGGTCCATATACCCAATAGGGACTAATATTACATGGAAACCCATATTCTTTCCATGTTCCTTGGGGTGGTTAGGAATAAGTCTCACACCAAACCTCGACTAAGCACCTTTCACATAGAGGTCCTTACTACATGAGATTCAACTATGCAGCTAGGTCCTTATAACAAGACCTTGTAAGAAATGATATGTCCTATTAATCAGTGTTGTACTTGGAGGGTTCTATTTCCTTTCACAAGGATATGTAGGTAGCCCATTTATGGGTACGATCACAATATCAAAACAAACTTCTGTCTACCTGGATGACAACAAATTCCAGGGTGCCCCACTGTGTTGCTTAAAAACCAGTATCATCGTAATTATGATTAAAATAATCTCTAAATACTATATGAGAGGATACCATTGATGGAGAATCTCAAATACATACATATGTCCCCATTAATGAAGTACTTCGAATACATAAGGATGATTCTAAATTTCACACATGCTAATAATTGATTGAAAATTCCAAGGGAACCCTAAATTATACTCGGTAAATTAATAAGCATTCATAAAAATATCACAAATCTATACGGAGAGTCACTGAGTAGAGAATAATTCACCCCCAAAAGGTTGTGATGAGTCCGACCTCTCATCCTCTCAACTAATGCATGTTCTTACGTATCGTATGTTCAAACTTAATGAACATATGCCTTTGGAAAGCAGGTCCCTTTTGGATAACGAACTATTGGATGTCTCTAGTTCCTTGAAAAAATCCAATAGAAACCTCTCAGAAATAGTGATTCTTAAACTAGAACACACATTCCAAGGAACAATGAAACACATATACTTTAGAATATTATTTAAAAACATATATTCAGTATTTGAAAATCATAAAATCTGAATAGGTTTGTTTTATAAATGAAAATAAATACATAACCATATATATAAAAGTTGTAAACAAGGATTTTCATATTGAAAACAAAATAAAAATAACCCCTTACTTGTAGAACATCATTTAAACAAAAATGATGATCATTCAAAAATCATAAAAACCCAAATTCGTTGTCCATATAAAGATTTGTATATACATATATAAGTATATCTACATTGTTTAAACAACACATAACCATATTACCCTTACATGTTTTATAGACCTTAAAACATCATTTTAACACTAATAATCATATTTATAAAACCTAAAATGATTTATGGTTGGGAGCTATATAAAATAGTATACATATATATATAACCATGAAACAAAAAAGTAGATAAATGGGTTTGAATGTTTAAATTGAATCATAATAATCCCTTACATGTCTTCAAGAGAGATATGGAGTCGAGTAGAGTCTTAGAGAGAAATTTGAGAGGACCAAACCCGCAGGGTTGAGGTGAAAATTATATTTTATATAAACTATATATATATATATATATATATCATATAACTCGGTTTTGATATAAAATATAAACAAAGACCCTTGAAAAAGACCACTCGAAACATGTTCTAACACCCCTATTAAAATAAACCTGAAAATATTCAGTGATTTGATTATATATATATATAAAGATTTTTAAAACTTAAAAATAAATACAAATAAAATAAAATAAATTATAAAAATAAAAAAGACCAGAAGAGGGGTACAGGTTGAAACAACAAGCTAGTTCCGAGGGGAGGAGAGTGAGGGAGAAGAAATAGGAAATGACGGAGGTGAAAACCGTGGTCAAATGCACTAGTTTGGGGCAAGGATGAAGAAGAAAAAAGGAGAAAATGTGGAAAATATCAAATGATCTAGATCATTTTAAGTCGATCAGATGACTGGGGATGATTCTACAGTTTTAAAAAAAGATGGATGGATGCGATTAAATTGTGGATTGATCAGATAGTCATGGAATGGTTTTTCATTTTTTTAAAATTATGGACATATGAGATCTTTCATGGCGAGATAGAATGGTTGAGGAAAACATGGAGGAAAGGGTCACGGGTGAGACCGGCTCATACGGTCTAGATTACGCACGACAAGATTGAACAGTTAGGATTAGATTTCCCTTTAAAAACTAGAATCACACATCGAAACAGATGGGTTTTTGAACCCACCATACAAGCCTCGATAATCCGGGGTAAGGGTAATGAACTCCCTTCCCCCTCCCTAGTACCGCCCCGTACCGGTTCCTCACTATGGGAACTCTTTGCACCCACTCTCTGACGTTGTGCCACCCTACATAATGATGTTTCCTTTATTCCTCCATGTGCCTATCTGGGTGTGCGTGCACTCCTGGAGAGCCTGTGTGGGTAGAGGGCCAAGGCTGAGCCACCCACTCCTTAGGGAGATGATGCGAGCTGCCTCCCTTAACTGGCTATATGGCATTCCTAGGAATCTTATTTTTTAATAACCCTTGATTAAAATTAAGTAATACACAATCTAACATAAACCAATAATGTCATTAGTTTTATTTTTCCATATCATGATTTTAACATTATTTTAAACATTGAAACGTCATAATACACAAACCTACATATAAATAATACCATTTCACCAAAATTATAACTTTTAATTAATAAGATTATTTTAAAACATGATTTTGAACTTGTTTTATGATTTAAAACATTATAAGTTCAAAATACAATCTCATTGATTTTATTCATTTTATGATAAAAATTGTGGTTATACTATATTAAAATAAATTATACCCTAAATTAAAACATTAATATACGATATAACTTTAAAATATTAAAAAAAAATTAAAACTTGTGAAACATATATATTTCTTCATAAAATAATTGGTTACTTTTCATTTTAATCAAAAATATCTATAAGTATACAATTTTTATACATATATATATATTCTTTCAAAACATTACACTTACTTGAAAACATATAACAAAAAATTAAATTTAAAACATTTAAAACCCTTATGTTCTTAAATTAATTAAGAAACTTATAATATTTAAAATATTTAAAATACTTATATGATTATAATACTCAAATAACCAAAATACCAATAAATAGTATACTTAAAATAATCACCATACTTAAAATAACTAATAGTTATAATGTTATATGACCTTTACAAAATCTAACGGTCATCTAAATACTTCAACAGTCAACAAAAGTCATAACGACTTTATAAATACATGCTTAAGGGTCATAAAAACTTCAAAATCCAAAATGGGGAAAATGGTGCTTTACATCCCCTTGATGTTTAGTTTTATTTCCATAGCTATGGCCATCTTGATTTTAATTGTGACTGACCCAAAAGATGTTCACTACCTACGTGGTCAAGCTGTAGTGTTTTGTGGTCTGTCGGTAATTCTGATAGGTCTCCTAGTAGGAATTCATGGTTAGCAAGTGTCTTTTAGACATATGGCAATGTAAGGTTTTCAACATTCTTAATGAATGAAACATGACTTTATTTTTATTTTTCAAGTATTTTATCTTAGATGTACCATTTATAAACAAAACAAATTTAATAAAAAACAAAAATATATGATTAAAAATTTAATATGTTTGGGGCGTTACAGTAAACAAATGAGATATTTAAGCATAATCATGAGCATAAGGGTATTAGAACATGATCAAAACAATTGATGATCATATCCTATATATCAAAGATCATAATCAAGTTTCATTACATAAAGATTGACAGTTCATAAGACATGAATCATAATATAATGAAGAACATGAAACATGTGATCATATCATAGTCATAAGGCATATATTTGTGGAATACACATTAGATTATAACATTTTGAAATTTTATAAGTAGAAATAGGTTCACTCATTAAGTTAAGGACATGAAATCAGGCCCTTGAATAATCTTATGGACATGAAACTAGGTCCACAATTAAAATTTTGAACATGTAATATGGTTCACTCATAACATTATGAACTTGTAATCGGGTTCATACATAAACATATGGAGATTCCAATAGGTCCATGCATAACATTGTGAACATATAATAAGGTAAACTCACAACATTTTGTGAACATAATCCGGCCAACACATTAACATATTGACATAAAAGAAGGTCCTCACATAACATTTTGAACATGTAATATGGTTCACTCATAACATTGTGAACATGTAATTAGGTTCACACTATACCTCTTGTGAGGGACAGACCACCATCCCTAGTGGGAGCCCTTTCTTCATAATAAAAATTGTTATTCCTTCTTCACATAGTATATTAATCCTATAAAGATGTTCTCATCCTTATCTCATGAGATATATATCTTTACCCAATGCATATGAGTGAGATATATGTCTCAACCATCACATGATAAAATCATACATATGTGTTCCAAAAGATCATAAAAATCATCATATCATAACCAATGAAATGTCATGTATATCATAAACACTCCAACCTATCATAAATTATGGGGAACATAAATGTTTCCAAATATTATCATCATAAAATAACCCATGAAAGGAAGTGGGTTTTATAAACATTTTATCATGGTATAACCCGTGGAAGAGAAATGGGTTTCATAAATAAATTGAAATAATAATCATAAATAATTCATAGAAATAATGTGAATGGTGTCCTTAGATCATATCCTTAGTAAATAATAAACTATATCAAAAGATTTCATCTTAGGTGGATAATTATTTTAAAATATAACATGAATCATTCATTAAGGAAAATGGACTTTCTTTGAAAATCACTTTTTATGGCATAAAATATTTTCAAAATCCTTTTATTTGAAAAAACAATTTGAAAACTAATAAAATAATCTTTAAAACCCATTTAAAACATTTCTTTATTATCATATACTTTTATATTTGAAAAAAAAATTAAATACTAAAACATTTTGAAAACCTTGAGGAGTGTTTCCTCGACCATTCAAGGTCTACACACAAAACTCACGTGGGAGGCTATTGAAGGTAGGACCTTATGGGGAACAAACACAAAATATAGATATAGAAAAGATTTGAGAATAAATAGGTTACTCCTTTAAAATGTATGGAAGATGATCTATATGTACATTGAGACCTTGAGACCTCTCTTGTGATGGTTGGTAGGAAGAGGCGTTATTAACTTCTGGGAGCATGACAAGGGGGTTGTAGGTTGTGGTTTCTGGAATGTCACACTCCATTAATTTCCTTTAGAGATGTATGTGATCACCCAAGTTTTATCCTGGCCATTCTTGATGAGAACCAAAAAACTTATTCCAATAACATCATGCTTAGTTAGGATCCATACAGACCCATTTTTATGGGTTCCACGTCAGTAAAGTTCTCAATAAATGATTTTTCTCTTGTGCGGACAGTTCCAAACAATGGTGATCTATGGGGGGATTTTTTTTTTTGTTCAAGAAGGTTAAATTCAAATTCAAATTTCTATTGTGGAGAGTGAGTTATAATTATTTTCCCACAGATGATAATATTCAATTCATGGGAGTTATATTGGATTCCAATTGTTATTTTTGAAGGGATCCTAATCTATAAATAATGGGGCACCAATTTGTTAAGATAAATTGGGCGTTATGGGTGTGGTAGGAATATGGGGTCCTCATAGGTTGGGATAATCATGGAGGAATTCTTGAGGTTTTGTTCAGCTTGTGGTTTTGGGGTGGGTCGATTGGGGTCCCAAGAGGAAAGTCTGGGATGCTATCCTCATGGAAAGATGTTGCACCATCTAGAATGATCGGAACAATGATCTCCACATTAATGAAAAGGGATCTCATACCAAGATCACCATCAAAATGAGGAATTCATTTTTTGAGTTGGTCAGTTTTTGCACCGATTGCTAGGATGCTCCATATGTTAGGCCTACTCTTCAGAATCATTCTATTACTAATCAGACTAGTGGGTAGGGGTAGGGGTGCTGGGTCTGTTGGCGTCGTCCCAGTCATGGGTTCAAATTGAACTCAGATGGGTCTCTTCTAAGGGGGTACATGCGTGGTGGAGGTGTTATTAGGGATGGGGATGGGTCGATCATAGTTTCCTTCTTAGTATAGTATGGTAGAGTCGATGTAGTGCAAGAGGATTCCATTGTTATGGTCACCAGGCTAGAGTTATGCGAACAAATGCACATCAACCTAAAGGTGGTGCAGACAGACTCAATGATCCTCTATAAATATTTAACAGGAATGAAAAATTACCCCTGGAACATTTCTTATATTAATAGGAAGTGTAAAAATATTATTTTCACCCACAAAAGGATCACTCATACTTAGTGGAAGGGTAACATGGTATCTATTTTCTTGGCATCCACATCTCCCTCGAACCAATGCATATCGTACTTCCTTTACATTGGTTCCTTTATAACTAAGGGAATCAAATTTATTATTAATGATTCCTTGGGCCTTCACTACTTTAGACCACCATGATACATATTTTTGAGGCTTTTATTTGATAAAATCAATAAAAATGTTAGTGTTAATTCATGTAAAATTATATTTTATATGACACATAAAAGAATATATGTGCATAAAAAACATGTATCTCAAGGAAGGAAAATTGAGACAAAATTACATTATCGATTTGGTAACTTGTGAACCATAAAACCCCATGATATAGAGATAATAAAATGGATATATAAATAATCATAAATTTAAGTATAATAATCATATAATACATTCCTTCATAGTATATAAACCACACAAAATAAATGAGTGTTGAATATGGCATAAGTATCAAGGAAATAAATGTAAGACTAGAAATCCTCTTACTTCTTGAGTAACTTTTAAATTGTCAGATGCATGAAATAATAAAATAAATTGAAACTTTTAATATCAATAATTAGAAAAATCATGATAAAATGTGTCATAGGGAATTATATACACTAAAATAAGAATAATTGGTGAATATAACATATGTCTCACAAAAATAAAAGTGAGATGAGAAAAATCCTACCTTAAGTCTTGAATTTTTTCATACATGTTCAAACCACCTATATACTAAATATAAGATTATTAGAAATATATCATAGAAAACAATTCATGTATACCATACCATACATTTTTTTATTAAAACAATATATTACCCATTTATAAACAATGTTATTTTAAAATTAATATTTGGTAATAATCACTTTATTTTTCGCATATGTTTTGTCATGTTATTCTTGATCCCCTTACATAGAACATGATTTGCATATATAAAAAATATAAAACAAGATAAAAATTTAATATATATTCATTATATAAGTATTTATAAAAAACTATAAAATATATAAATATGAAATGGAATACACCGTTCATGGAGACATTAGGTTGTAAGTACGCAAGAACGTTGTTTCCGTTTTCTTGTCGTATTGAAAGAAATAAAGTAAATGAAATATATGTGTATATGTATATATTTATATTACCCATATAGTATAAATATTAGGTCATATATTTAATATATGTTTACTAAAATAATTCTTAATACATTCTTTGAAATTTGTAATCAAATCACATCGCTTTGAGGAGGTGGTAGTCAACACATCCACAAACGAAGTTACCATATTCCCATAGAATGGAAAGCAAGAAGGTATGTTGTATATGATAATTTAAAAAGAATAAATACAAAGTATATACCATATATATCATATAAAAACATTAATTCCATAATTATTGTCAACTTTTAATGGTGTTAATAGAAGAAAGTACAACATCAGTTCGTGAGGTGGTAGTCAGCCATACACACGAATAATTATTGTGTATACCATTTAATGGAAGTGTGTATAGATATAGGTAAAAAACATAAAAGAAAAAAAATACATTTATATTGAGGATATTGATTTAATTATATAATAATATAATAATAAAAATTTAGTGGGGTGTATAAAAAAATAAAACAAAAGTGCTTGTCGAAGGATGTTTCCTCTTGTTTGAGTAATTCCTTTTGGTTTACACCAATGGACAAACTTGGTTTGGTTTCCTCGAAAATTGAGGATTCTAGGATGAGATTATTAAATTTTAGAGCTTTATTGGTAAGGTTTTTTATGATCTAAATGCCTTGATATGTGGGAATAAGTGAGGGGGTGAGTTCCTGATTATAGTGGATGAGGAGTGGCATTCTTATATATACAAAAAGGTAAACACTATTAAGAGGTCCCCCATACATCATGTGAATCCAATAATGGACCAAATACAATAAATGGTATGATATAGTATAAATATTTTTGATCAATGGATTTTGGGAAATTTACAATGGTATTTGTCCCCTTATATTAATGTTTAACCACCGAGTAAACTCATTTTTACCTTAATCATTATAATTAATTTAAATTACATTCACTAAAAATTTGGATAAAAAAACTAAGTTTAAATTATTATATATTATAAATTATTTTTATTCAAAATATTGAATAAATTTTTAAAAATTAAAAAGGCATAATTGGATAAAATGAATTTAAAATTAATCCTTCATGTGTGTTGTCACGACCCGCCCTCGGGGTCCGTGCCGTGACTACCCCAAGCCCGCCTTCCATAGGCCAGGGGCTGGCGACTAGCACCAAGGCGTAAATCCCAGTAAAAAGGGAAGGCATTGCCTTTGAAAAGTAACCAACTCCACAGAGTAAGCAAGCGGAAAGTAAACACTAAACAAGCAGAGTACAACTGAAAGTGCGGAAAAGTAAATGGGCCAGAATACAAACCCAAACCGAAAGTAAAGTACAACTCGAAAAGGGAAAAACGGCAACTGTAAAGTAAAAGCCGCTACTCCGAGCTGTCCACCGGAAATCCCACCTGAAGGGTGGGTACAGATAGCTCCTCTGCTCCACGGGTCCCGCCGTCCGCTCCGTGCACGTTCCGCCCAGTGGTCCACCTCCGGGTACCGTCCCGCTGTGCAAGCCTCAGCTAAGGTCAACGCTGTCCGTCGTCTGCAACCAACACAACGTAGTGCGGGCGAAGCCCGTGCAGGGGTGAGTATAAGCTACTCAGTAGGGACCCCGAGACCCCTGAAGGTCTCTCAAATCCACAAAGGATAAACCACGAAGAAAAGTACAAACACGAAGTAACAACTGACACAGCTTAGGTATATGCCCATACATATACCTAAGTCATCAATTAAAATACACTCCAAACTCCGAGCCCAAGTACAACTCAGTCCACGCAGGAAAGTATACGTATTCCACATAGGAAAGCAAAATATAATCCACACAGGATTGCACAACAAAATCCACACAGGAAAACAACAGGATTCAGCTCACACAGGTATACTTCTTCAAGGACGATAAAGATGATCACTGATCCATCTAAGTCGTCGGACCCACGAAGGATCGATAGGTAACTAACCCCCGCAGAAGACCCACATAGGATCGGGCTCAAACAGAACCTGTAGGCGCTGGCTCACACAGAACCGCTGAGCGCAAGGACCCACACAGGATCGGGCTCACACAGAACCTGTAGCACTGATCCACGTAGGATCGCTGAGTGCTGTAGTCGTCGTCGTCGAATCCACACAGGATCTCTGTACTGTCGTCGTCAAATCCACACAGGATCTCTGTACTGTCGTCGTCAAATCCACACAGGATCTCTGTACTGTCGTCGTCGCAGTCACAGTAGCAGTCGTAGCAGTAGAACAGTCGCAGCCAGCACTAGGGTTCCCGCACACAGCAAGCTCGTACGGAGGGTCCGCTCCACGAGCCGAGAGGCTGATACATCAACTGTCACAAGGACCAGAGTTGATGTATCCAAAAGTTCCGTATCATCAACAGGAACTCAACGCAACAGACGGCGCGTCGATCGGACGCCCGGTCTGAGAGTTATAGGCATTTTCGTCTCCGGGGCCCGGTTGGTTTTTAAGGCAAAACCAACCCGACCGTACTCCACCTGCGTCCAAACCTCGGGCGGAGTATGCCAAAAGATCCGTCTCACTAAGAGGAACACAACGCGACTGACGGCGCGTCAATCGGACGTCCGTAGCTCAAGATATGAGCGTTTCCGCTCCGAAGGCCCGGTTGGTTTCGTGAACGAACCAACCCGGCCGAACTCAAAGTAGACCGAAACCTTGAGTGCGATATACCGAAACGACCGTCTCGATCCAAGGATCGCGTTGCCACAGACGGTTCGTCATTCGGAGGTCCGAGGCTCAAGTTATGAGCCAAAAACCGAATCTGGTCCGAAACGGGGGGTCCGGGTCCGGGCCGACCCGGCCCGACCCCCCCCCCCCCCCTGGGCGGCGCGGCGGCCGGCGGCGGCGGACGGAGACGGCGGACGGCGGCGACGGGCGGCGGCGCGGCGGCGCGGCGGCGGGCCGTGGTGGCGGCGGCGGCGGGCCGCGGTGGCGGCGGCGGCGGGCCGCGGTGGCGGCGGCGGCGGGCCGCGGCGGCGGAGCTGGGCGCCGCACGTGGTTGGCACGCGGGGCTATGCCCCGCGTTTTTCTTCAAGGCGGCACGGCCTTGAGCCGTGCCTTTGCCAAAAAAAACGGCCCCCGCAAGTGGGGGCCGGCTTGATAAAACCGGGGGGCTGTTGCCCCCCCTCTTTAATTGAACCCCCCCCTCATTAAGAGGGGGGGTTTGTTGAACCGGCCGGGGGATTTATTCCCCCGGTTTTTATGATATCCGGCCGGTTTTTACCAACGGGACCGGAATTTCCGGTCCCGCCCTCGACTTCCGACGCCGGCGGCCCGGCCGCCGGTCTCCTCTCCCGCCGCGGCCCGGAACCGGCCGCGGTCTTCTCGTCCCGCCGCGGCCCGGAACCGGCCGCGGTGTTTGTCGTCCGGCGCGGTGCGACGGCACCGCGCCCCTTTCGCCGTGCCATGAATCCTTCCAACACGGCGCGCCGGCGTCGCGTTCTTGAAGACTCTCCTTGGCGTAGCGCGGCGGCGTTGCGGAAAAATATAAACATGTTCATCCGCGTGGTGCGACGGCACCACGCCACTTGCTTCCACCCGCATGAATAAAACGAGAACTAAGGAGGGGGGGTTCGGCCGTGTTCATGCGGTCCGACCCCCCTCACGTTAAATAATAACATAACTAAAGAAAATCCAAAAGCCTCACGTTTAGTCATGCTAAAATCCATGATTCAAGAATGGAATAAAATAATCAATAAATAACATCCCCTACCTCTGGTTTGAGATTCAAAGAATCTTCTACGTTCCGCGGAAGACGGCGTCGCGGAAGTCGGGCGTCACGGTCGTCGTTCGTCAAATCCGTTGACGAAGAGTTACGTCCGATGCGACACGTTGTTGGCGGATCTTCGTTTGCCGATGAAGAAGGCCCGAGGAGGATGCGGCGTTCCCTCTTGTTGACACCGAGGACGAAGAAGAGAGGCGTCGTTCTTCGTCGGAGTTTGAGCGTTCTTCGTCAAGATGAACGTTCTTCGTCAAGATGAAGAAGATGGAGGAGGAGCTCTCAAATGAAATCCACACAAGTTGGCTAACAAAATAAAATAAGGTCTCTCCTTATTTTATTTACCAAGCCTAGGAATTCAAAACTTCAAAATTCAAACATAACACTTAATTAATTAACATGTCATGTGTAATTAATTTGATGTTAAGTTTACAAACAATTAAGAGGGAGAGAGGGGAGTTTAAGGGGGAAGTTGAGAGGTTTAGGTTCGTGTGGGTCCCACCACACTTAATCCTCTCAAAGTAGGTTAAGTGGGTGTGGGTCCCACCCCCAACTCCTTTTGAGAGGAGTTAACCTACAAAAGTGAAATAAAAAGAATCCACATTTTTTTATTCAACTTTTTATAATTCTCCCAAAAACTAACTTTCGTCCCGCAACAAACGCAACTCCCGAAAGGGTCTCTTTAAGCGAATATCGGCGTTGCGAGTTCATCGGTGCCCTCGGATTTCAATTCCGAGCACCGGATCAAAAGTTAGGAATTCTCGCTCGTTCGTTCACTGAACGTACCCGAGCCAAACTTCGGAAATTAATTCCGGGCACTCCGGGCCTCGGAATCAGGTGCCGTCTGAAACCGCGCTCTTGTAAAAATCCAAATAAAATTAAGAAAAAAAATTCCCTTGAATTTTACGGTCTTTACATTACTCCCACCTCAGGGCTTTACGTCCCCGTAAAGATACATCAAAAACTAGGGGAACAAATGAGGGTACTGAGTACGCATCTGAGCCTCCCGCTCCCATGTGCTCTCCTGGAGATTCCCGTGCCGCCATCTGTTGCGCACAAGAGGAATCGATCGCCCATGTAGGACCCGCTCCTGGATGACATGGACCTCCTCTGACGTGGCCCGGACCATCTCCGGTCCCACCAGAGCTGCAAGATTTCTCTTTTGCCGAAAAGAGAAATCTGGTCTCATCCCCTGGATGAACCACATTCTTTGCCTAAAACAGTCAATCCTAACATGGATGATACTAATCCATACTAAGGATGACGACGTAAGGCCTCGACGCTACTACTAAGAGATTCAACCGTTACTCTCGCCTCCAAGGGTTGAGTCACACTGTCGGCATCAGTGTGTGGTAACTGGGTCTCCTCCAGTAGATGTCTCACAAGTGAGGGTCAAGTCAACAGCCAAAACTGGAACCTCTTAGTAACATTACGATAGAGGACAGGAACGAAAACATCACAAGGTATGCATCTTTTATTAATGCAGCTCGTAATACAAGACGCTACACAAAAGCAACAAGGAACCAGAAGTACAAAGGATGTATCCACTAGTTCTGCTCCTGTCCATCGGCTCCCAGGGCTCCATGATCGAAGGCCTCGGCTGCCTGAAGCTGAGCTCTCCCCTGCGGTCGGGGTGGACCTCCTGGTGGTGGTGGTGGTAGAGCCTCAAAGCGTCGGCCACCACCAGCTGCTCGTCCAGCTCCTCTGCCTCGTCCGCCTCCTCCCTACGGACCGCCACGGTCGAACCTCTGCCTCTGCCTAGGTGGTTCCTCAACCGTCTGCTGCTCCTCCGCATGGCGGGTCGGGCAGTCACGAGCCATGTGGCCTCGCCCGCCGCATGCATAGCACTGTCTTCCACTCGAAAGACTGGCTCCGCGTTGTGTGCCCTGCACTGCTGAGCCAGTGCCCTGAGGTCTGGTCTGTCTGGACCCCTGAGTCATTCGCCGACTGCCAGCTGCAGATGACTCTGCCACGTGCCGTCCTGCGGTGGGTCTCTGTGCTGGTGTAGACTCAGCAAGGAAGCTCTCGATCAGAAGGGCCCGCTCCAGTACTCCTGTCTGAGTCGGTATGCTGAGGGAGATCAGCGATGCTCTGATCTCGTGTCTCAAACCCTGCTCGAAGGTCCGGGCCCGGAAGAATGGGTCCCGTACCATGTCGGTCGAGTAGCGCGAGAGATCGGTAAATCTCGCCGAGTACTGAGCGACCGTCATGCTACCCTGCCGCAGCTGTAGAAGCTCCTGGATACGCACCGCACGAAGGGTGGCCGGGACGAACTCAGAGCGGAAGAGGCTCTCGAAGTCCGTCCAGAGTAGAGATGCCTCATCGTGCACCTGGAGCATCAAGCTCCACCATCGTCCAGCTGCTGCGTATAGTAGGCTCGCAGCGAGGATCACCATGAGGTCTGCTGGTGTCCTCACTAGCCTAAACACTCGAACCACTGCCTCCAGCCAGTCCTCTGCTGCCTGGGGATCCGTCTCCCCCCGAAACCTGGGCGGTCGCTGGCGCTAAAACTCATGCAGTGCGCTGAGGCGACGTGCATCGTCAGCGGCTGCTGCTGGAAGCATCGGGGGCTCGGCGGGTAAAGCTACCGCCGGTGCCACTACTGGAAAAGGGCCCTGCACCGAGGCCTCGTCGCTCTGTGGGCTGTCGTCTCGCTCGACTCTCGGAACCCTAGCTGGCTGCCGTCGTGGGGCCATCCTGAAAAGGAAACAGGTGCGCCACGGTTAGAACAATATACCTGGTGAGCTGGCACAAGTAATCACAAGGAAAACTTGAGACTTTCATAAAGAAGATCAGTATACCCGGTGAGCTGACACAAGTAATCACAAAGAAAACTTGAAACACACACGCAATCAATGTTTTCGTGCATTAAGTCGGAAATCAGAAGTCAGGGTCCTGGTGTACGGATACGTCGGCCGCCGCACCAACACTGGACTCCCTGGACTGATAACCACACTCAATACGCTAAACATTATTGCTTCACATAGAAAAGATCAGAGTTCGCGGTAGAACCGAACTCCTCTGATACCAATTTGTCACGACCCGCCCTCGGGGTCCGTGCCGTGACTACCCCAAGCCCGCCTTCCATAGGCCAGGGGCTGGCGACTAGCACCAAGGCGTAAATCCCAGTAAAAAGGGAAGGCATTGCCTTTGAAAAGTAACCAACTCCACAGAGTAAGCAAGCGGAAAGTAAACACTAAACAAGCAGAGTACAACTGAAAGTGCGGAAAAGTAAATGGGCCAGAATACAAACCCAAACTGAAAGTAAAGTACAACTCGAAAAGGGAAAAACGGCAACTGTAAATTAAAGCCGCTACTCCGAGCTGTCCACCGGAAATCCCACCTGAAGGGTGGGTACAGATAGCTCCTCTGCTCCACGGGTCCCGCCGTCCGCTCCGTGCACGTTCCGCCCAGTGGTCCACCTCCGGGTACCGTCCCGCTGTGCAAGCCTCAGCTAAGGTCAACGCTGTCCGTCGTCTGCAACCAACACAACGTAGTGCGGGCGAAGCCCGTGCAGGGGTGAGTATAAGCTACTCAGTAGGGACCCCGAGACCCCTGAAGGTCTCTCAAATCCACAAAGGATAAACCACGAAGAAAAGTACAAACACGAAGTAACAACTGACACAGCTTAGGTATATGCCCATACATATACCTAAGTCATCAATTAAAATACACTCCAACCTCCGAGCCCAAGTACAACTCAGTCCACGCAGGAAAGTATACGTATTCCACATAGGAAAGCAAAATATAATCCACACAGGATTGCACAACACAATCCACACAGGAAAACAACAGGATTCAGCTCACACAGGTATACTTCTTCAAGGACGATAAAGATGATCACTGATCCATCTAAGTCGTCGGACCCACGAAGGATCGATAGGTAACTAACCCCCGCAGAAGACCCACACAGGATCGGGCTCACACAGAACCTGTAGGCGCTGGCTCACACAGAACCGCTGAGCGCAAGGACCCACACAGGATCGGGCTCACACAGAACCTGTAGCACTGATCCACGTAGGATCGCTGAGTGCTGTAGTCGTCGTCGTCGAATCCACACAGGATCTCTGTACTGTCGTCGTCCAATCCACACAGGATCTCTGTACTGTCGTCGTCAAATCCACACAGGATCTCTGTACTGTCGTCGTCAAATCCACACAGGATCTCTGTACTGTCGTCGTCAAATCCACACAGGATCTCTGTACTGTCGTCGTCGCAGTCACAGTAGCAGTCGTAGCAGTAGAACAGTCGCAGCCAGCACTAGGGTTCCCGCACACAGCAAGCTCGTACGGAGGGTCCGCTCCACGAGCCGAGAGGCTGATACATCAACTGTCACAAGGACCAGAGTTGATGTATCCAAAAGTTCCGTATCGTCAACAGGAACTCAACGCAACAGACGGCGCGTCGATCAGACGCCCGGTCTGAGAGTTATAGGCATTTTCGTCTCCGGGGCCCGGTTGGTTTTTAAGGCAAAACCAACCCGACCGTACTCCACCTGCGTCCAAACCTCGGGCGGAGTATGCCAAAAGATCCGTCTCACTAAGAGGAACACAACGCGACTGACGGCGCGTCAATCAGACGTCCGTAGCTCAAGATATGAGCGTTTCCGCTCCGAAGGCCCGGTTGGTTTCGTGAACGAACCAACCCGGCCGAACTCAAAGTAGACCGAAACCTTGAGTGCGATATACCGAAACGACCGTCTCGATCCAAGGATCGCGTTGCCGTAGACGGTTCGTCATTCGGAGGTCCGAGGCTCAAGTTATGAGCCAAAAACCGAATCTGGTCCGAAACGGGGGGTCCGGGTCCGGGCCGACCCGGCCCGACCCCCCCCCCCCCTGGGCGGCGCGGCGGCCGGCGGCGGCGGACGGGGGCGGCGGACGGCGGCGACGGGCGGCGGCGCGGCGGCGGGCCGCGGTGGCGGCGGCGGCGGGCCGCGGCGGCGGCGGCGGCGGGCCGCGGCGGCGGCGCTGGGCGCCGCACGTGGTTGGCACGCGGGGCTATGCCCCGCGTTTTTCTTCAAGGCGGCACGGCCTTGAGCCGTGCCTTTGCCAAAAAAACGGCCCCCGCAAGTGGGGGCCGGCTTGATAAAACCGGGGGGCTGTTGCCCCCCCTCTTTAATTGAACCCCCCCCCCTCATTAAGAGGGGGGGTTTGTTGAACCGGCCGGGGGATTTATTCCCCCGGTTTTTATGATATCCGGCCGGTTTTTACCAACGGGACCGGAATTTCCGGTCCCGCCCTCGACTTCCGACGCCGGCGGCCCGGCCGCCGGTCTCCTCTCCCGCCGCGGCCCGGAACCGGCCGCGGTCTTCTCGTCCCGCCGCGGCCCGGAACCGGCCGCGGTGTTCGTCGTCCGGCGCGGTGCGACGGCACCGCGCCCCTTTCGCCATGCCATGAATCCTTCCAACACGGCGCGACGGCGTCGCGTTCTTGAAGACTCTCCTTGGCGTAGCGCGGCGGCGTTGCGGAAAAATATAAACATGTTCATCCGCGTGGTGCGACGGCACCACGCCACTTGCTTCCACCCGCATGAATAAAACGAGAACTAAGGAGGGGGGGTTCGGCCGTGTTCATGCGGTCCGACCCCCCTCACGTTAAATAATAACATAACTAAAGAAAATCCAAAAGCCTCACGTTTAGTCATGCTAAAATCCATGATTCAAGAATGGAATAAAATAATAAATAAATAACATCCCCTACCTCTGGTTTGAGATTCAAAGAATCTTCTACGTTCCGCGGAAGACGGCGTCGCGGAAGTCGGGCGTCGCGGTCGTCGTTCGTCAAATCCGTTGACGAAGAGTTACGTCCGATGCGACACGTTGTTGGCGGATCTTCGTTTGTCGATGAAGAAGGCCCGAGGAGGATGCGGCGTTCTCTCTTGTTGACACCGAGGACGAAGAAGAGAGGCGTCGTTCTTCGTCGGAGTTTGAGCGTTCTTCGTCAAGATGAACGTTCTTCGCCAAGATGAAGAAGATGGAGAAGGAGCTCTCAAATGAAATCCACACAAGTTGGCTAACAAAATAAAATAAGGTCTCTCCTTATTTTATTTACCAAGCCTAGGAATTCAAAACTTCAAAATTCAAAGATAACACTTAATTAATTAACATGTCATGTGTAATTAATTTGATGTTAAGTTTACAAACAATTAAGAGGGAGAGAGGGGAGTTTAAGGGGGAAGTTGAGAGGTTTAGGTTCGTGTGGGTCCCACCACACTTAATCCTCTCAAAGTAGGTTAAGTGGGTGTGGGTCCCACCCCCAACTCCTTTTGAGAGGAGTTAACCTACAAAAGTGAAATAAAAAGAATCCACATTTTTTTATTCAACTTTTTATAATTCTCCCAAAAACTAACATTCATCCCGCAACAAACGCAACTCCCGAAAGGGTCTCTTTAAGCGAATATCGGCGCTGCGAGTTCATCGGTGCCCTCAGATTTCAATTCCGAGCACCGGATCAAAAGTTAGGAATTCTCGCTCGTTCGTTCACTGAACGTACCCGAGCCAAACTTCGGAAATTAATTCCGGGCACTCCGGGCCTCGGAATCAGGTTCCGTCTGAAACCGCGCTCTTGTAAAAATCCAAAGAAAATTAAGAAAAAAAATTCCCTTGAATTTTACGGTCTTTACATGTGTTGTGAAAGCGTGTTCTTAAAGAGAAAAAGTGTAAAAGATTAAAATATTATCATCTCTAAATTCAATGTGAAATTAATTTAAATAAACAATATTAGATTTAAAGATATATAATTTATCTAATTATACTTTAAAACCAATTTAAAATTTAATTTATCTATAGAAGTAATTCACATGAAAAATTATTCTCAATTAAAATTAAGTGTTTTCACTATTCATCAAAAAATGAAACTTCTCAGAAAAATACCACAAATTTACCCAATCTATATTTTGATATTATGCTTTAAAAAATAATTTTTTTAAATAAATATTATAAAGTTTTCAAAAATTATATTTAATATATGTGCACCATTATAAGGAGATAAAATTACCTTTTAGAAAAATATATATTTATAAGTAAATTTGGATTTATGATTTTATCTTTCCTAAAAACACATAAGATGAAATTTATAAATTTAAATTAATATAAATAATATATATTTCATTAAAATAATATATCAAAATTGGTTTAATTAATTTATTGATTTAAAACGTTTTTTATATAGTTTTCCAGCAACAGATTTCAAAAAAATTCAAAAGGGTTTTATTTTCATTTATATTGAATTGGTCACCAAATAATTATTCTTATATACACTTGTAAACCACATGTTCATAATTTCAGTTAATATTATTCATAACCTCCATTATAATAGATAGGTGAAAACTATAATAATATTTTAATAATAATATTAATACTATATATTAGTTTGTTAAAACAAGGTCTTCCGTGTAACGCAAGCTATTAAAGGAACATGGGATTGTGTGTAACACAAGATAGACAATGTGTTTTGTGCACCGAAAGATAATATAATTTTTTCATGTAGAAAAAGATTAAAATGGTGTGGTGTATAATGCATACTAAACTTAGAACTTTCATATAAAAAAATAAATATTCTGTTTTTCATGAAATGAAAAATATATAAAAGTTTACATTAATCTAAAAAATATATTTCATAAAAACCCAGAGTGTTATAATGGATCCCTAAAAAGTGAGTCATCCCATCCCCATGGAATCTAGATAGGTACATTAAGCATGCACATACAATAGAGAACAAGGAACGCAGCCCATCTCACCACTCACTAACTCACCATCAGGGCACTAGTCCATTGGGATCTAGTCCTCTGTCTCGAACACATTCAAGATCCATCATGACCTTCCAAGGGGTTCGTCACATCCATATTGACCAAACATCACTTTGATATAACAAAAAATTTCTTTCATGGATACACACACAATTTACAAGAATCCTCACACACCATCCACGAGAACTAACAAATAGAAATCAAAACAAGCATAAAATCATCAGAATGTAGTGAATCACCCTCATGAGGCCATACGTACCAAAAAAAGATAATAAAATCCTTTCCAACTTCATTAGAAAACCATGGAAAAAAATTATTTTGAAAAATAATTCAAAATAAATCATGTACCTCATTAATCATGTCCGACCCTTGGCCCAAATTCCTTCAACATCCTTTACAAAACTCATTTTCTATTTTGAAATACAATTTCAAAACTCATTTCACAAATCACCCAATTCCTTTAAAATTTCCATTTCAACAAAATCCTATTTTAAAAATTACATTTTAATAGGAAACCATTTTCCATTATAAAACCAATATTGTTACCAAGAAAACCCATAAAGAAAGACCATACACACTCATTCAACAAGGGAAGCACCATCAAGAGGTTTAGAAAGCTATACATTCATGTTAACAATAAGGTTGAGTGAGACCATCAAAACATTATGGAAAATAACACAAATCATGCAATATTCAGGTAGATATACTAAATAAGAATAGAAATATAAAATCAAAAAATAACTTAGATGCTCAAAGAATTTCAATGTCCTAAACCACATTTTCCACTCTGATAAATCTATCCAAGACCATAATGAACTCCACCAGGTCCAAGATCACCTATATCAACATCAAATATCTTTAAATGTATTAATTAACTAATTTAAACCCAATCCCCAATGTAGTATAATAGGCTCCAAACTCACTAGGAATTCCAACGGTGATAGAATCATAAAAAACTAGGTGTTATCCACTCCTAACTTACTCCGGGACTAAGGAAACACAAAATCCTCAAATTATAAAGCTAAATCAAAGACAATTTTCACCCAAATTTAGCCAAAACCCTAAATAAAATCACATAATGGAATTACTCATGATAAACAGAAAATAACATCTTATTTAGGGCATCCCAAGATGTTATCTAGAAGATTTATATTAAATCTTTACAAAACAAGAAATTTTTTCCATTATTCAGGGAAATCATTCCACACAAAAACATTAATAGCTTAACCAAAAATAGAGAAGAACAAGGGAGAATATCTAAAGAAGGAGGAGGATATCCTACCTAAAAATTTCATGAAAACAAATAATAACCCAAATGAATCGAAGGGGGGGAAGTAAAAGAGAGGGGTTCCCACCTACCACTATGTGTGTTATTTTTGGGAGAATAATCCCAATGGTGTTTCTATTTTAAGAACCCATTGGAAATTTTGAAAAAAATGGGCCAACATGTGTTATTGAGTTAAACGAGAGTTCATGTTGTGACTTATTATACCAGATGACCCCTTCACCCATCTTCCCTATTCATATCCTGATATCACCCTATAAATGGAATTCATAGCATGAATGAACCTTCCACTCTATTAATAGAATTAAATTTTTGTTTTAGTAGCCCGACCACTTCATCACTTCCCCGACAACATTTACAAACACTCGGGAAAACACCAGAGTCTTTACACCTTGTCCAAAAATAAATATTTAATAATTTTAAAATTCTTGAAACACATGGATGAGTCAGTGTTCAGAAAAAATTAATCACCAAATGAAAATTAAAATTTTATATGGATTTTTCAGACCATAATAATGGGGATCATTGCACTCATATACTAAATAAAGGAGATGTGATGTATTCATCGACCTAGCCAGTTTATACTATGAGATTTGAGAATTTTTAAGGATTCTATATTGGATTTACATACATTTTCTCTTATTATAACTCAATGTATTAGAAAATGGTAATATATGAAAATGAACACTATCATTTGATGTAGCTATTTTACACGAGTATAGAGATACATATGTTTGATAGAAATCATGCCAAATCCCTCTGTATCATGAGTAGCACTGATGCTTTTGAAAATATCACTCATTATATAAATTTATTGATCTCATGAATGATATTATTTTAACTACACAATGGTTGAGGGGTCATAATTTTTGGTTGACCAAATGGTGATTAAGTGTGACTTAGAGAGATTCTTTAAAATTATTTTCCAGTTTAATACAAAAGATATTTGGATGGGATTGACTCAATATTTTACATTTGATGTAATAAGAACTAAAGATAATGATAGTTTTCAAACTAATTTTTTGATGACATCCAACATGTGTTTTTGTCATGGATTCACAAGTTATCAAATATGATACAATATAAGGTGATATGAAATGAAAATCTTTTAGATTTTAGGAATAGTAGGGGATTGATTGGAATATTCCCTAAAGCTTTGTATATCATATTTTAATGTCCCGGATCCACGTGCTACTCACTGGGTGCCCCGAACCCGGTTGGTCACATGACCTCAAGAGCATTTCCCCAAATTCCAGAGGCTACTGACTAGAAGTGAGGGCCAAGGACTAATAGTGGGGAAACTATGCCCTCATTTGTCAAAGTGTAGCATAACAGAATAAAGTATATAAACATAGAATAGCAGAAGTAGTATACAATATACAACTGAAATAGACAATTGTAGTAAAAGAGAATCATCTTTCATATATATATATAAGGACGAAACATGTCACTAATTCTATGGAAACAACCAAAACATGATACACTGCAATACCATACAATACAGCTCAATGTAGAATTACAAAAAAACATGACAAATAAAAGTAAATGGAATAGAAAAACATTGCATGTCAATGCTCAGTCCCACTCTATCCTACTCCTCTCCACAATCATGTACTTGTATAGGGACTATTTCTCCTATCGATACCTACAAAAATATAGCCTGTTTGGGCCGAAGACATGACCCAAACAGGGTGTGAGAAATAAATCCCAGTAGGCACCCACCAAAGGCCCGTGCCCAACTGTCAGGGAGAATGTGCTACAGTAGTGCAGAAAAGTAAATAAAGTAACTAGTATGTACTCAAAAGTAAAAATCACTACCAGTTTCATTGCCATTTTAATTATTAATTATTACCTCTAAGCTTGTGCTTCGGCTTGGTAGGTATACATAGAAAATCCCCTCAGTGAATATTCTAAATAGCCGAGTCCTCATTCCTACTATCCTTACCATCAGGTTACAAAACCAATACCCGCAGGTGATTGCCCTCAGGAATAGCAATCATTGCCCTCCGGTATACATGAAATTTCCCTCAGGCACAGAGACTACTTCCCTCAGGCATAGAAAAAGGTAACCCTCAGGCCAACCAAACACTTCCCTCATGCTAAGAAACACTGCCCATAGGCTAATGGAACCGGGATGAGACCCAATAATAAACAATAATTTATATACCCTTTCTCTCAATAAAATGAAATGCTCAATATAAATATGACATACCCTCGAGTATCCGGGCCAAATGGATAAATAGAGGAATTCACCCCTGGGGTGGTCCTGGATCCAAGAAATGATCACAACCAATAGTCATACATATTCATTAAACTACATATGAAATTATAGGTATTTAATTACGCAAGGTCTCAGCCATACGACACCCCAAACATGGGAATGAAGTATAGTGGTACACAAAACAAACAAAACTTGGAATTTAAACACCAGACCACCTACCTTGATCACCCCTGATTGATATCTGTGAATGACACTTCCACAAATGCCCAAGAAAGACACAGATCTGTCAATAAAAACAACATTTTAAAAACAAAATAACATTCCTTCGGGAAATAATTGTTACAAACTACTAGAGAAGAAGGAAGGGCTTACCAGCGCGGTCCAGACGAGATCGACTGTGTAGGAATCAGGTTCTCGGTGAGCGATCGGGAGATATCTAAAGCTCCGTCCAACCAAAACAAACTCCAATGCCTCAAACGCCTCCTTTGCCGAAAGAGGATACTACTGCCCTTTTTTAAGTGAAAAAACAAACTACACAACATGTTATCTCAAGTAAATGGCATGTACTTTTCTCATTTAACTGTTCCTCTGGCAGCTACTTTTTCACCGCCGAACTATTCACCTTTCGACATGAGTACACGACATGTATTCTCAATTACACGGCATGTACTGTCACTCCACTAGAAGCTGCCTCCACTGCCTTACTGTTCACATGACAACTTAATACACGGCGTGTAAATTCCCTATACACATCGTGTAGTCAGTTTCTGCACCCTTCATTTCTGTCAGGCCTACACTCCCTATGTACCCATCCCACACGGCTAAAGTACACGACGTGTGGAAAAGTACACAGTGTGTAGTCACAAAATTTAGGATTTTTCCCCATTTTCCTTATTTTCACAATAAAACATAAGGAAAAAAGGAAAATAATAAACCCGTACCTCAAGAATATGAACTGGGTTCTTACAAACTTCCCCCCTTAATGCAATTTGTCCTTGAATTATCCTTCAAAGGGTGGAGGAGATAAAGCTCAGAACAAATCTGGCCACTGATCTTGTATATCAGTCTCCCGCTCCCAGGTTTCGTCTTGTACTAGGCCATGCTTCCATAACACCCGTACGAGAGGAACTGACCAGCCTCAGAGAACCTTTGTGCTCCTATCAACAATACGAATTGGATGATCATCAAAGGATGCATCGATGTGTAGCTCAACCTCCTCGGGCTGAAAGACGTGAGATGGGTCTGAATGATAATGGTGTAGTTGAGATACATGGAATATGTTGTGCATGGCCTGGTAACTCTATGGTAACTACAACCGATAGGAAATCAGCCTAACTATCTCAAGAATTGCAAACGGCCCACATACATCAGTGAAAGTTTACCCTATCTCCTGATCTTCTTGTGTCTCAACCTCGGTGAAACAAGCAAGAAAACCTGATCCTCGACCACAAACTCTAGGGGTCATCTGTGGTGATTAGTAAAATATTTTTGACTAGACTATGTAGTAGCCATATGCTTCTGAATCAACTAGACCTACTCAAAATTCTCTTGCATGAGATGTGGTCCTAGTAAAGCTGCTTCACCTACCTCCAACCAGCACAAGGGTGATCGGCATGGCCTACCATATAAAGTCTCATAATTTTCCATCTCAATAGTTTCCTAAAAACTATTATTATAAGAAAACTAAATAAGGGGTATATGTTTCTCCCAGGAGCCCCCAAAGTCTAGGACGCATGCACGCAACATTTCCTCAAGCACCTGTATTATACGCTCGGACCGACCATCGGTCTACGGGTGGTAAGCTGTGCTCAGAATAACCTTTGTACCTAGTGCCCTCTGAAAACTCTGCTAGAAACGAGACATAAAGTGGGTGTACCTATCAGAAATGATAGAACAAAGAACCCCATGAAGACGTACTACCTTCTGGATATACAGCTTCCGGAGCTCGTCAACACCGAAAGACTCCTTGATTTGAAAAAAAGTGAGCTACCTTCATGAGTCTGTCCACAACAACCCACACACTCATCATTGCCTCGAGGTGACCTTGGTAACCCAGTCACGAAATCAATCGCGACATCATCCAATTTCAACTCTGGGTGGGGAAACTGCTGTAACAGTCTGACTGGCCTCTGATTCTCTTCCTTCAGGTATTGACAGGTGGAACATCTTGTAACAAACCCATCTACCTACCTCTTTACACCCGACCACCAATACTGACGTCTCAAGTCATGGTACATTTTCGTAACCTCAGGGTGTACAGTACAAGATGATACATGAAACTCCCAAATCATCTCCTCGCGTATATCCCCTAGGACCCACACTCATTCATGGAAACACAGTACCATGTCATCGCCTATCATCTATCCAGGAGGGGGGGGTCCTCACTTGCCATCAAATCCCATAGCACTAGGCCTTCTGAATCCAATTATAATCTCATCATCACTCTATGCAAGAGGGTAACGGTCAAAGCTAGGGAAGAAATATAGGTTTAATCCTAACTATCGTGCACCTCCAAATGCATCTCAGAGAAAAAATCCATAAGCTTCCACTCACCACTGGCCTCCTGCACTTCCTGTATCTGAGTCCTACTGCTCTATGCATCAGCAACTAAGTTACCCTTACCAGGTGTATAGGGAAGCTCAAAATTGGAGGACTAATGTTATTCAACCCACCTTCACTGTATCAGGTTCATGTCACGCTGGGTAAAGATATATTTGAGACTTTTGTTGTCAGTGAAAACCAAAAAATTCTCCCCAAGAGATAATGTCTCTAACAACGCAACACATGAACAACTACAGCCAACTCGAGATCAGGAGTCAGACAATTCCTCCCATGTGGCCTCAACTACCGAGACTCGTACACAACTACTCGATCGCCCTACATCAATACAGCTCCCAAACCAACACTTGATGCATCACATTTAACTGTATAGATCTTCCCTTTACTCCATAAGTATAATGACTGGTGATGATGTCATCCTTCCCTTCAACTCCTAAAAGAATATATCTCAAGCATCTAACCAAGAAAACTTCACACCCTACATAGTCAGACCCACCAACAGTGCTTCTAAGTGGGTGAAGTACTGTATAAATAACATGTAGTAACAAGCCAACCCCAAGAAACTTTGTTTCTCAAACAAGTTTTTAGGATACTCCTGGGAGACTAATGCTCTCACATTCTCTGGTTCTACCACAACTCTCGCCTCTGAGATGATATGACCCATGAATTGTATCTAGTCCATCCAAAAGTGGCACTTTGAGAGCTTAGTATATAGATTATTCTCTCTTAGTGTAATCAAAACTATCTCAAGATGGGTAGCATGGTCCTGTTTAGTGTGACAGTACACCATGATATTTTCCATGAAGTCTACCACAAAGGAATCCAGATAAGGGAGGAAAACACGATTCATCAGTGCCAGGAAAACTTCTGGCACATTCGTGAGTCCGAACGGCATAACCATGTACTCGTATAGACCATATCTCCTCAAAAATGATGTAAGCGGGACATTGGGTGGTCTAACGCGTAACTGATGATATTCAGACCTCAATTAAATCTTCGATAACACTTGTGCTCGACGAAGTTTATCCAAAATATCATCGATCCTTGGAAAGGGATATCGGTTCTTGATCGTCAACTGGTTTAGCTTCCGATAATCCACACAGAGTCTTGGGGTACCATCTGCCTTCATTACAAAAAAGACCGGAGAACCCCAAGGAGAAGTACTGGGTCAGATAAAACCATTTTCCTGCAACTCCTCTAACTACCTCTTGAGCTCTTGCAACTCTGGTGGAGCCATCCTATAAGGAGGAATAGACACTGGTGCCGCTCATGGAACAATCTCAATAGGGAAATCCACCTATCGCTCCGGAGGCAGACATAAAAAATCAACTGGGAAGGCATCCCTAAAACTATCAAACACTGGAAGGAAATCTTTCTGACAAGTCCCCAGATCATCCATATATAAACTCGCAGTCTGGGTTGTCACACCACCTTGCCCACAATGCTCAAGTCCCGCTCGGCTTTCCTGGACATCCCATTCACCTTTCTATAGAAACTCTTCGCCCTCTGGTGATGTGAAAATCACCCTACAATGATAGAAATCCACAATGGATCGGTAGGGTACCAACCAGTCCATCCCGAGAATGACATCATAGCTCGTCAACTCTAAGACATAGAGGTCCTATAAAAAGTGACACCCACCATCTTCTAGGAGGCACTCCCTACACTAATTCACACCAGCCGTTCTAGTTCCCAACAGAATGCCTAGCATCATAACATCAGAAGAAGAAGAATCACAGAGCCCAAGGCTCTCCACAATGGGAAAATATATAAATCTATGTGTAGCACCCATATCAAAAAGTGAAAAAAGACAAAATAGAAGCAAATAGAATTGTACCTATGACTATTGAAGGTCCGGGTTGTTGATCCTGCTGGGTCTGTTACACTAAATATGCTTGTACAGTGCCATGACCTTGTGACACAACCTGGATACCCTAAGATGACCCACCCTACTGCCTCTGAGATCCTGGTGTTTGGTTACCATGGCCATGACCACCATCTCTGCCTGCACGCCCTGACGTATCCCATTTTCCCAACTGCTAAGAAGCTTCTTATCCTGCTCCCGCCCGCAGAGTCTGCACAGAACCCCTCTCACTAGCCACTGGTAGGAACGCACTCCAAAAGAATTGTAGATGAACCATCCTGCCGCAAGCTCGACATGCCACTGGGTCATTCAGACACTGAGGTCTCTTGTGCCCCTCTCTACCACACTGGTTGAAAATAACTTGGACACCTGAAGATTTCAGCTGACTTGTACTACCACCATGACAGAAACCCATATGCCTCTTCCTCTTTCCAGTCAAAATAGTACCCGACATTGTTGTTGAACCACCCAGGCCCACACCACTAGCCTCCCACAGGTTCCGCTCTATGATCAGTGCCTCGTTAACAATAGCGTCCATGCTAGGCAACCTAAAAAAATTTACTAGCACTCGAATTTCACTCTGAAGACCGTCTTCAATGTGTCTAGCCCTCAATTCCTCATCACCCACTGGAATGGGTGTGGAATGCTGAAGCTTAGTGAAGTGAGAAGAATAATCCATCACTGCCAAAATGCCTTGCTGCAGATTCATGAACTCTCGAGCTTGATCATCCCCCTACATCTTTGGGAAGAACAAGTCAAAGAAGGAGACTTGAAAATCTTCACATGCCATGTCACGGTGATTCTCAGACTGGGTGGTAACATCCCACCATCTCTTGGAGGAATCACGCAACATGTATGTAGCTAGCTTGACCCTTCACCCTGGAGGTGTCTCAAGATGCTCGAATATCATCTGCATCAAATCCAGCCTTGACTCCAAAGCATGTGGTCCGTCATCCCCTAAAAATGGAGGCAAATGCTACAACTGGATGATATGTGTCAGCTCTGCCATAGATGTGGTGGCCTGCGGTGCTCCCTATAAGGTATGCATAAACCGCATGAAGCCTTCACATAACTATGCATCAGTGCCTGTGACCAGTATAACAGATGTCTTCTTATATGGCTCTATAGGAGGATCTATTGGTAGCCCATGTTATACCATCTCTGGAGTATAATCGTTTCCGCTTTCCTGGTGAACAACCAGTGGTCGTCTTGGTGGCATGACTCTACATGGTCAAATGCAATACTTAGATCAAGATTTATCAAGGACTAAAAACAAGGGGTGTAAGAAGGGAACACTTTAAAATCATACTAAACAAGACTACAAGGAATGTATAATAACTACACGGTGTGTTTCCTCAAGTATTCTACATGGTCATGTACTCTTCCAAAAATGGTCGTGTAACACCCCAAAACACACGGTGTGCTGTTCACACACACAGCGTGTATTAGAATTTTCATCCCTTCCTGAGTCCCATGACTTGGATTAGCCACACGAGACTCCTGTAAACAAAACTACATGGCATGTACCATATAGACACGGTGTGTATGACTTAATTTCCAACTGCCCTTCTCATTAGGGACACGACTGACTACTCAGCTGACACTACACGGCGTGTTACACCCGCACACAACATGCACACAACACCATCTGCCCAGCCACATGGTCAAATTGACATGGTATTTCCCCTATCAAGACTACATGGCATGTCCCACAGGTACACGAAATGTTCAAGAAGAGGTAACATCAACCCGTGTTTGTTAGCTACACGGTCGGGTACCTAGGTCACACTACACAGAATTTTCATCATTGACACGATGTGTACAAAAGAACATTTCCACCGTCTATGTAGTTAGATACACGACGAACACATGGTCTACACAACACGACATGTTAAATAACTACACGGCGTGTTCCCTCTAGAACTTCCCCATCCCGTGTCTCTTCCCACAGGGCCTATGACACAGTTAGCTACTACAAGACATGTACTTAGGGTACACGGCGTGTACACAAAAAATTTTCTTTTCTTCCCTAAAAGGAGAGTACATGGTGTGTATGGAAAACAACACGATGTGTATTTTGGGTTTTTTCGGGCAGAAAGCCTTAAAAACTATTCCAGAACCCAGGAATACTGAAGAAAACACCAAAGTTCAAATTCTTATATGTGAGGGCCCATACTCCCCGCGAATCAATGTTTGGAATTTTAAATATGTTATAACAAAGTAAACATGTCAATGATCCACCAAATTACGATTATTGAGGGCCCGTACTCCCCAAAAACCATAGTTTGTCGTTCATTCTATCAATGCCTCACACAAAAATACCCTATCGAATAGCAGGTATTTATCAATGTAGCTTTCACAACAACATTATTTTCTATCACAACAACTATCACAACAAATACAATTTCTAATACACCTACATGGCATGGAAGAATGCATGAAATGTGATTAATATCATGTGCCTAAATGATGGTTGAGATGACATACCCTCAGGTCATCGGGTTGCGACTAAATAGAAACCATGTATAAAATATAAACATCACAGCACAAGTGTGTCACCCAACGGTGAAAATCTAATAAACTGTAAAATTGAAAAATTAGAAAACATGAAATAACCGAGGTAGACTGGATTCTCCCTATACACGGGTTAGCTACTCCCAGGCACAACATATTACTAACTACCCTTTCCATCCCATCCCTGAATAAGGCTCCAAATAAAAAGTTAAATAAAATAAACCCCTCTGATACCACTTTGTAACATCCCGGATTCGAGTGCCACTCCGTGGGTTCCCCGAACCATATTGGTCATATGACATCAAACACATTTTCCCAACTCCTAGGCTACTGACTAGCAACGAGGGCCATGGAATGATAGTAGGGAAACAATGCCTTCATTTATCAAAGTGTAGCGTAGCGGAATAAAGTATATAAACATACAACAACAGAATCAGTAAACAATATACAATGGAAATGGACAACTATAGTAAAAGAGAATCAGTAGTCATATATATATAAGAATGCAACATGTCACTAATTCTATGGTAGTATCAAAAATAGGATACACTGAAATACCATACAATACAGATCAAAGTACAAGTACAACAAAATAAGACAATGTAGAGTAAACGGAATGCAACAACATCGCAAGCCTAAGCTCAGTCCCATGCTCTCCTACTCCTCTGCACAATCATTTACTTGTATAAGGACCTTTTCCCCTATTGACACTTGAAAAAATATAGTCTGTTTGGGCCAAAGATATGACCCAAACAGGGTGTGAGAAATAAATCACAGTAGGCACCCCCCCAAATTATCGTCCCCAACTGTCAGCAAAGATGTGAAACAACAGTGCGCAAAAGTAAATGCAGTAACTAGTATGTACTCAAAAGTAACAATCACTACCATTTTAATTTCCATTTTAATTATTACTTATTACCTCGAAGATTGTGGTTCATCTTGGCAGGTATACATAGAAAATCACCTCAGTGAATATTCTAAATAGTCGAGTTCTCAGACATACTATCCTTACACTCAGGTAACAAAACCAATACCCGCATGTGATTGACTTATGGTATAGCGATCATTACCCTTAGGCATACATGAAATTTCGCCCAAGCATAGAGACTACTACCCTCAGGCATAAACAATGTTTACCCTCAGACCAACCAAACACTGCCCTTAGGCTATGCAACACTGCCCTCAGGATAATTGAACACTGTCCTCGGGCTAAAGGAACTGTGCTGAGCCCCAAGCATAAACAATAATTTATATACACTTCCTCTCAATAAAATGAAATGGAAAATATAAAAATGTCATACCCTCGTGTATCCTAGCCAAATGGCTAAACAGAGGAGCCCACCCCAGGGTGGTCCTGGATCAATGTAGTGATCCCAACCAATAGTTATACATATTCATTAAACAATATATGCAATTATATGTCTTTAATTACACAAGGAATCATCCATACGACACCCCAATCATTAGAACATAGCACAGTGGTACACAAAACACACATCAGTTGGAATTTAAACACCAAACCACCTACCTCGATCACCCCTGACTGATATCCTCGAACGACGCTTCCAGAAATTCCCATGAAGGATGTAGATATGGGAATGACAACAACACTTTCAATTGTAAATAACTTTCCCTCGAGAAATAACTGGTAAGAACTACTCGAGAAGAAGGAAGGGCCTACCAGCACGGTGCAGATGAGATCGACGACATAGGAATTGGCTTCCCAGTGAGTGATCGGGAGATCTCCGAATCTCCAGCCCTCTAAAACAAACTCCAATGCCTCAAAATCGTCCTCTGTTGAAAGAGGAGGTTACTTCCAATTTTAAGAAAAAAAAACTACATGGTGTGTAATCTCAAGTACACGACATGTTTTTTTCTCATTTAATTGTTCCTCTAGAGGCTAATTTTTACCGCCGAACTATGCACCTGTTGACATGAGTACACGATGTGTATTATCGATTACACGATGTGTACTGTCTCTCCACTGGTGGCTACCTCCACCACCTTACTATTCACCTGCCGACTGAATACACGGCGTGTATATTCTTTATACACTGCGTGTAGTCAGTTTTTGCACCCTTCATTGCTGGCAGGCCTACACACCCTGTGTACCCATCCCACACGGCCAAAGTAAATGGCGTGTGGAGAAGTACACGGCATGTAGTCACAAAATTTCGGATTTTTCCCCATTTTCAGTATTTTCTCAAAAATACATAAGGGAAAAAGGAAAAGAAGAAACTCATAACTCAAGAATAAGAACCGAGTTCTTACACGTATAATGTGATAAATTTTTTTTATAGTACAATAATCATATGGAATAAAATATTTTGTCCTAGACTATGGTTATACTATATTTAATGAAATAAATATTTCATAAAGATAGTCTTGGGTATTCATATTTTATGACAGGGAAATATCATATTATAGATATTTAGGAATATCATATTTTATGATATGGTTGGGTCATAGGTCTAAGTATCAAATGGTTTGATACATTTGGAGATATCATGACATGTTTATCCATCCAAAAATTAGGTAATAAAAATTCAAATATCTCCTATACACTATCTTACATTAAAAATATTGGGGATTTAATGTTTGTAGGTTATATAGAATGCAACTAAAGGAATTACTCATACATTAACTAAACATACTTGTAAATTCAGGGATCAGATACATGGAATGAGGAGAATCCCCAAACCCTATATAATGGAGGATGTGCCTTGGGTAATAAGAGCAAAATCCTAGAATAATATCTTGAAAAAAATATCCCCTTCAAGAGCTCTCCTTGTCACTGTTTTTCTTTTTGATATACTAGCATATCATAAAATTTGTAGAATCCAATCTATGTGTTTGGTTGATTTGGTGCAATATATGGATAATGTACAAATGTAAGAACATTTTGGATGTTCCTTGGTGAACTTCATCAAGCATAATAAGAAGGAGAGGTTACTAAAATTCAATAGTGTAAGATGTACACATTCATTATTTTTAGTTACCTATTATTTCAGTGTAAATGGAAAAGTGTTTTGGGTTTAAGGTTTCTTCGTATTTCTTATTTTTTGATTAACATTTAATCATTATGAAGAATTAGGTTGGGTCATACGAAATAGCCAAGTGTGTACTACCATGAGAACCCGGTCTATGACTCTGAAATATATGTCATGTCAGATATCAAGCATGGTGTATAGAGTCATGGGGTTATCTAAGTTTGTACATAGGTATACACCTATGGGTGTGGTTCACAAAACATAGTGTGTGTCCTATAGTCATGCATCATTAGATAAACATTGTTTCCATTGATTACTGAACTATAAGCTCTATAGTCGGGTTCTCTTAACTAAATCTAGATTTCTCATTGCACATGTTTCTAACCAATGTGTCCACTAATTGTTCTACCATCCTTTCTTAAATCATCAACTAGTGCACCACCTATTCATGCCTATATATACCCTATTAATAAAAATCTCAACGGTCATTATCACTTGTCATTCTATAATGTTGGGTTAAGCCACCAAGAATAATTTATCAAATAATTGTCTGAAAAAATTGTCAGGGGTTCCAATCACTTTGAACGCTATTATTTCATAATCATGTCAAACCAAATGATACCACCTTTCAAAAATACTAACTCTACTTCTATCATCATTAAAATCTCAGCAGACCAGTTTAATGATGTCACACAATCATCCATTATGATGTTCAATGACAAATGTATTTCATTAGAAGAATGAATATATACTTGAGTGAAATAGAAGAGTTATGTTGTCCAATAATTAGTTGTTATTCATCAATCATGGTACATCAATCCCAAATTCATTATATATTTAAAATTATGTAATCACTTATACAAAACATGATGATTTATTCAATATCAATCAAGAATATATCAAAAATAAATTATCAATAAATCATTTCAACATATCAGTTGATTATGAGATGGTACTCAGTTAGACACAAAAAATTATGCAAATGAATTTTCGATAGATTATATTTAGAAATATTCCATCAAAAATAAATATTGAAATCACAATAATAATCATGGAAAATTATTAAATTAATATTTTTAGATATCAATAAGAACACTATGAGAAAGGAAGAATAAAATGGTGGAGATATGTTTGGTGTATGACCACCTTGTCAAAGGGTCTCCAACATGATTTAAAATTTTAAAACACCCAGGGGTAGTATGGTGACTAACCTTAGGTATTGTTAAATAAAGGAGGCTTTAGTTTGATCACGGTATTCCCTACTTTTTATTTTATTTTTTTTGTTTTTTAAAAAATTTGATATTTTTATATTTTTAATTAGTTTGAAAGAACTAAAAAAATAATTTTTTATGATGGGAAAAAGAACAAAATTCAAAATTGTGGATCATATGCAATGGAAAAATGAGATGAAATGAACTGGGTGTGATGCAAGGTCAAAAGGAAAAAAGTCATGTTCTAAGGAATCCACTAGAATAGTGAATTTATCTTAGTTATTAAATTGATTTTTATTATCTTTAACAAACCTATTCAATTGAATGAGTGATGTATCGCAACACTTGACATATTTCATCCAATAGAATTGTAACCTCACATCATTGAGATGTCTCCCAGATCAAAGTGATATTATCCAATAAGTTTCATGGAGACTTGTTGATGTTTTGGTGAAACTCGGCCACACCTATACATAAATAACCCACTCCATATAGCTAAATCATAGAAGGGGAATTAAAAAATTCTGATGATGATGACGATAGAGAATGGGGATTCATGGTTTTTCACCTTACTTTTCAAACCATGGAACAAAAACTTTGATCTAGCATGAGAAATCAAATAATTAAATTAACAATATAACTCAAAATTCATTTTTCAACTTCAATCCCTTGATTTATAAATACTAGTTATCCTTCCATGACAGTGGTGGGAGATTATAACCATAAAAAACAGAAAATTAAGGATGAATCATAAATATATGTGTAGAATCACACACAAGAAAAGGAAAAAAATCCCATGGATAAGGGGAGAACAAACAATTTAACACACATATATATGAAACCAAATTAAAAAAAATTGATAGTAAAAATAAATGGTGAAGGTGTTAATAGAGTAAAAAATAACGATAAATTGAAGAATTCAGTACAAAGAGAGGGGGGAATAACTCTCACCAGGAACAAGAATCACAAAACATAAAAAATAATAGAATAAAGAGTCATCATAGAGTTAATATAATATTCAAGTATAAAATTTAACAAATTGAAAAGTACAAATTCATTGATAATTTTATTCCAAGATAAGAGTTCCTTCTAACAAGATAACTTCCTCGGGGTGGGGGAGGTACTTTACAAAGGGTAATACCTATTTTAAAGAAGAAGAGGATAGAGATACCGGAATTTCTAGGTGGTAGTGGTTAACGTATCCTCCTCCAACGGCCTAAATAAGAACAAATTATAAAATTATTCCCAGTTTTCCACTTTCTTCATGGGGATTCCAATATAGGTTGTTGGAGTTTTTGTTAGAATGGGATTGTTTTCAGGGGTTTGGATATGGGTTGGGTAGAGGAAGGGGTGAGAATAGTATTTTGATGAAATGGAATGTAATAAGTGGTTTTGGATAAAGGTGGGGTAAATAAACATGTGGTATACATAAACCTCCACTGAAAAACTAAAATTTAAAGTTAGTTTGTAGAGCTATCTTTCATAATTCCAGTAGATTTAACAGTGGGATAAATAGAAGTAGATTTTACAGTAAAAAATTTTATAACAGAATTTCCAAAATTGTAGTTATATATATACTTACACTAATACATCCTTTGGAATGAAACAAAACAATAAAAAAAGAGTATAGTACATATCTATAGGGTTCTTCAGTCTTGATCTCAAACTGAGAATAAATAGAAGAGGAATCACCAGGAATTTCCTAGAGAGAGACCACCTCTCTACTCAATTTCATGCTAATGCTAGAATAGCCACAGTCTCGAATGCCTATTCCAAACTTTCTGATACCATTTTATAAGAGAGGAATTTTCTATCCATGTCAATTGATCTTTATTAGACTCTCCAGTTATTTGAATCTCTAGCCACATTAGCGTATTATTATTATTTACCCATCCTTTGATATGTATGAAGGATGGGAGGACTAATTTCTTGGTTTCCCGGCCCATGCCAAACATGTCTAACAATTCACCCCTCCTTAAAATTAACCTTGTACTCAAGGTGAAACTCTGTAAATTGGTCAAGGAAAAAGGTATCACCCACCCATGTAGACTCTTCTGTTGGTATTACTTGCCACAGAATTCGATATACTTCTTTTGATGAACAAGACAGGGTTTTATAAGCTAATATTTTAGCAAGAATATCATAAAATACCAACCCTTAATTCAAAAATTCATGTAAAATCTTCTAAAATTGATGACTTCCAATTGTCTGTTTATGTAGAGAAATGTGAAACACCCTATGTACACAAGATCCTTCTGGAATGAATGAAAGTAAGTATTAGCTCCAAGACGAGAAAAAATTGGGTAAATGCCAAAATATCGAGAAAAAAGTTTGGGAAAAAACTTTCTTAAATGTGGGTTTTGAATATTTGGATGAATTATAACATAACAAATCAGTGAATTATCATTGGATACTGACTAGGCCTCCAAAGGATTCATTATCATGGCCAAATGAGAAGAGATGTTATAGAAAAATTATTCCCAAGGAAACCACTGGGACCAAGATAATGGTCGGTCAATATAAAAACACCTTAAATTAGTCTCAAGACATTTATTGAAAAACATTGTTTGTCCATAAATTTCGGAATAGAAGGATGATCTCATTTTCAAGGTTTTTCCTTCCAAACAAAATAATTCATTGTAGGAATTACTTAAAAATGGATAGTGTTCACTGATGATTGAGTTGGGAAATCTATGTAGCCTGAATATTTCTTTAAAAAATGAGTATCTAAAATTTTAGCACTATGAGGGTGCCATATTAAAACAAAGTGACCATATTTGGGTAGTATATACACTAACACCATTATTACATCAAATCATTGTGAGTGAGGAAGACCCAAAATGAAATCCATTGATATCAATACCCAAATTTGTTCAGGTATGGGAAAGGGCGAAAGCAGCCAGATAGAAGCTATGCCAAATACTTTTTCCACTGACAAGTATCACATTATCACACATACCTTAAAACACTCTGATTCATCCCCATCCAATATAATCCCACTAACAATCATTTATAAGTCTTGTAATATCCTTTATGGTCCCCTACTATAAAAGAGTGAAAACATTGTAAACAATTTGGAATAAGAGGTGTGGATTTAGAAATAACCAGTCAATCATTATAATAAAAGATCACTACATGTATTTGGAATTTGGATTTGACTTTTGACTTACATTATATAGTATAATTGATCACTTTTAATTCGCGGTCCTACTACTACTCAAATTTCACTTTATCCAGTTCCAACTAAATAGGTGCAGAAATGGATGAAAGTAAATGAAGAGTAGGTGTTTCACATTTATCATGTTCTTATGTCTTCCGATATAGAAAATATGTAGCCAAATTTACCCTCCCTGGTTTTTATACGTCTTCAAAATCCAGACTAAGTAACTTAGATATCCAACACTAATAATTATTAGTTTTTATGTTCTAGGAAAGTAAATGTTTTAATGCCTTATGATCTGAACAAGAAACAAAATTTTTCCCCAACAAGTATTTCCTCTAATGACTGAAAACCAACACTAATTCCATAATTTATTTCTCATAGATTGACTTAGATAGATTTGTAGCTACAAGGGACTTACGAAAGTAAGAAATCATATGACCCACATACATTAAAACTACACACAAAAGAAACCCAAAAGCATTGAATTTAATAAAAATGATGATAGAAAATTCTGGTAATGGTATCAATGGACCAGAAATAATGTAATGTTTTAACTCATTAAAGTCATGTTCAACACGGACATTCCATACATATCCATCTTTCTGAGTAAACATATTCAATGGTTTGGCTATTTTCCCATATCAAATAATAAACTTACTATATTAACCAGTTAACCCCAAACCCATGAATTGTCTTCACCTTTTTTGGATAGGTCCACACCATAATAAAAGACACCTATTTGGGATCCATTTTTACTCTTTCAAAAAAAATAATATGACCAATATAAACCAATTTATGCTGAGAAAAATAACACTTTTTTTATTTTCTTTCAATTGATTTGCTAATAAAAATTATAACACAACTTCATTGGGTCGAAGGTTCTCTATCCAGGAAGAACTATAGATCAATATATCACAAAAAAGATGAAACTTCCTTAGGAGCGGTCTAGATAATTGGGTCATGATTGATTGAAAAGTTGTTAGGGAATTCATCAACCCAAAAGACATGAAAAGGTATTCACTGTGTAGCTCATACGTATTAATTATTGTTTTCTATATATCATCATCTCGAACCCTGACGTGATGGAATCTATAAGTGAGATCCAATTTGGTGAAACAACTTTCTCCATGTAGCTAATCTAGAAATTCATCAATAATAGGAATTTGTAATATGTTGGGTACTGTTAACTTGTTCAATACCCTATAATCCAAACATCACTGCCACTTCCCATTTTTTTGTTCACTAAAATAATGGGACTAGAAAATGGGATATTGGTATGCTTGATGATTCCCTTGTCCAACATATCCAATACTTTTTTCTCTACCTCATCCTCAAAAAATGTTCTATCTTTTATGGTCATATTTTAACCGAAGTCTCTCATTCTATCAAAAGAACTGCATGACCAATAGTTTAGATAGGCATTAACCTAATGGGTTCATCAAAAAGTTCCTAGAATTTACCCATTAATTCTCCCAACTATTGTTGCTCCATCCCATTTTCTTTCACTAATTCAGAAAGTAATAGATCTAATCTCCATATCCAAACCTCAATTGTTACCTCCCTTTCTTGAAAAACAAATTGAAAACATTCAGGTAAATATTATTTTTCATTTATTCACTATAGCTTGATTTCAGTTCCTTCTCACATGAATTTCATTGTCTTTTGACTCTAGTTGGTTAGTAAATACCCCAAAATTTTAACCAATTCATACTTAATACCACATCTGTGCCCCCAATGTCAAAAAAATAAGCTTCATTCTTGAAGGAGTAATCTCTTAGATTTATAATAATATCTCTACACTTCCCTTGTCACATCATACTCCTTCCATATCCCAATTTAATCTTGTATGGTTGGGTTGGGGAAACCTTTAGATCGACTATATTAATAAAAGATTTGGAAATAATGTTTTTTACTTTCACTACATTCCACAAGTACCTCCACCTATATTTTTAAAATCATTATAGAAAATAGTAAGTATTTTTACATTATTTTACCCATACTTATGAACTCCACTACATCTTCTTCTAAAACAAATTCTAACACCTTTTCTCCATATCCATGTTCAGATCTTCTCATGTTTCTTCCAAATATTTTTTCTCCAACATTTTCCAAACTTGTAGGTGTAGATTTTTATTTGGACATTGATGTAAGGGTGTATATGTCTGTCCACACCTAAAATAGATTCCCTTAAATTTATGTTCTTCTATTTATTGTCGGATTATGGGGTTGACACCATTACAGTTGTTCCCAACCTCATTTCTCATAGTTTCCTCCCCACTTCTATTCCATTCCACAATGTATTTGGGAGAGGAGGTAACAACAACTATTATAATCACACTCTATGGAAAAGGGGATGTTAATGTTTTTCCATGAAGAAATAACTCACCAAAAAATTCCCTATCTACTTTACTATCTAACGAAATCAACCTATTTATATTAGTCAGTTCATTAGTGAAATCATTGTTTTCAATCTTTGATCCCAACCCTCCCATAAACAGACTCATGTACAAAATTTCATGAAAATTTCGAATTCTCAATGCCACTTGTTCAAATGCTTTAATGTACTTATACATTATTCCTTCTCTTCAGAGTGACATAAGGTATCATACAAGATCACCCTTAGTTTCCTTCACATAATGTTCTATGAAATCTGGTTTCAGTTGTAACAATATCAAATTTGGTCTAGAAAACTACCATGAAAGAAACTAGTATAGTGTTACACCCTCCATACATAGTTGTTTCAGTGAAAAATTCAAGTCCTCCAGAGTAAGCTGTATCCTAAAATAAGTCTCTTATTTGGTAATCCATCTATACAGATCATTAATAGAAAATTTTGGCGTCTATACTCTCTTAGTTACTATCTTTAAGATCTCACCTAGCGTCGTCTCCACAGTGGGATAACTCGCTCTTAGTTTTGGTTCACTTTCATCTCCTTCTCCACTACATGCAGGTAATTTCATACTTCTTTCTTATTGATTTCTAGTTTCCAAACACCGATCTATTTTTAGATGAATTTTCTTTAATTTTTTTACTTTTTGTTCTTCCGAATGTTGTATTCTTCACATTTCTTTCTCCTCATTTGAATTCAATTGTTCTTGAATCAATCTATAATTGTTAGAATGTTTGATCAAGACCATCTCCCTATTGTCTTGCACTGTCATGATTACTTATTCAAGGTCCTAACATTTTTTATGCTATTCTTCTAGTGCCAATTCAATATTTTAAATATTTTTATCCATTCTTTTCTCCATTCAAACTTATCTCAATTTCTATAATATATTTACCTCAATGAAAACACCAAATTGTTAGGGATATCTTTCCTACTCTTTTAGTTTTCACAACATGAGAAATAGAATTATATTTTACAATAGAAAACTGTATAATAGAATTTTGGAAATTGTATTTATATGTATGCCTCCACTAATACATCCTTTGAAATGAAAATAAAACAATACTATAAGAGTATGGTTTGTATTTGTATGGTTCTTCAGTCATGATTTGCAACAAAATATTAGTATAAGAGGAATAACCCAGAACCTCTTAGAGAGAGACCACCTCTCTACTCGTTGTCTTGCTTCTGCCACAATAGCCAAAATCTTGAATGCGTCTTCTAAACTACCCAATACCTATTTATAAGAGAGGCATTCTCCAGCCACGTCAGCAACACCTCATTAGACTCTTTAATTATTAGACTCTCCAGCTACATCGGAATATTAGTAGGATTTCCCCATCCTTCAATAAGTATGAAGGATGGGAGGCCTACTATATGGGTTGGCATTCCTAGGACCAACAAGGCTAATAGTAGTTAATTCCCCCGATTCAAATTTATATGGTACTGAACAGAGGACATGAATCCAAATTGTAGTCCACCATTCTTGCATATGGATAGTAGTATCACCACACAAGCATCGTACTACCACCCTAGAGTAATGTGATTGTAGAAGACTATACACCATGAAATTCCCTAAAATAATCCCTTAAGAAAGAATTATTGATCATCAAAGGTAACATGAACCAGTATAATGGCCTCTCAATATCCTCTTGAAATAGTTTTTAGCTCATTTTGAATTTTTAGTGACCTTGGTGGAGTAAGAAAAATCATCATTTTTGAATCCTTAACTTTAATGAAAATCCTCATAAACCTGAACTCCTAATACAGGAACCCATATAGATTTATAAAACCACCTCTTTCGGACTGTAGAAAAAATTAAAAGAATCTATAAACACCCTTGTTCAAATAGGTTACACTGTGAAAGATACTTAAACCAAGAACTATATGAAATTGAAACTGAATGCAGCCTCTCGAATATCTATAGAAATATCTAAACTCTAGAAATGGAATCATTGAATAGATATAAGTTTCAGATCATTGTAGTGTCATCTTGATCTTTAGGTGGATGTCGTAGAAACCCAAATGTGCCTCCTCCTTTGAATATCTTTGAAACGTGAACTAAGAATGTGCATCTGTAGTGACTTCAAAATTAGTACCAAACAAACCAGACCTGGCAATTCTATGGACATAGCATCCTGATGCACTATTGATAGAATATAATCCAAGAACCCACCTTTACTGATGGACAATATCATCTCTTCTAGTTCCTCAAACAGTCATGTTTGGAAGCCATAAATTGCTACTCTAAATACAAAAGACCAAGAAACAACCTCCTTCCATGGAGAGTAGTGCCACCTCTTTTAGCCACAACATCGAATAACCTAATTGTCCTATAGAAACATTTGTAATGTCTAATAAGGTATTTAATGGTGAAAATACGATCCTTTAGGGTGGGTATTGTTAGTAATGAAAGGATTAATAATGTTCTTTTTGGTGGGAATATTATTGTGTTAGAGGAGGTAAGGTATCAGGACCACAGAGAAAGAGGGTGGGAGAATTTGTAAAATGGAATTTGGGGTGAGTGCGGAATGTAGGGAAGACTTTTTAGGGATGTTTATCCACTAGGATTGGGTGAGACTGTAATTCACATCTCGATTGTCTCCATCAACTATATTCTTCTCCATTATTCCTATACATCTCACTGATAATTGTATTTGTGTTGTTTCTAAATATATCAAGGTGTATTCTTTGAGTATGAGATTTTATCAATTAGTATAGCCTACCTCTCACAGTAAGCACCATAAAATTTTATTCAATAAATTCATGAATTCATAGATGATGGGCGCAACTAGTTTTATCTCGATGAAGCTTCGGATAAACACTACGTTGTTTATTCAAACTGAACAAACTGTATTTTGCTGGATTTCAATCAGAGGAGCGATATTTTTTCAGGAATAATTTAGCAATGTCATATTTTGTCTAGACTCAATTAGAGGATACACACTTTTCTAGGACTCATTTGGAGGATTCACATGCTCCCAACTCATGAATAGTTGATATGTTCATGAATAGAAGTTAATAGGCCTACATATTCTTAGGAATTATCTATGGGATACGAATCCCTCACTATTTCTTTTTTTTTCAAAGCACCACTCAATGCCATCTCCCCCTCATACATGACAAAAATTGTCATTTTCCCCTTCACCACTATCACCTAACGATCATGGAGACTCACCACCAAATGTTTTTAGAGGTCTCAAAGAAACCCATATATTCCCTTGATACTATAGTAATTTACTATTTTACATACAAAAAAAATGATATGGATGGGCATGATAATTTTCACACATACCTTACCACCCTAATGATCAACCTAGAAAAGGTTCCACAACATCAACTACCCCCACCCACTTTGAAAACAATGTTTTTGAATTCACATTTCATGGAATCTAGAACCATTCACACCATTGAGGGGAAAATAGGTCCTCCTCCCAAATAATCATTTTTTTTCTATAACATTACTCCTATTTTGAATCAAGTGGAGCTTCCCATTTTTTATGGAACTATTCCGTACGACTTGTTTACATGAACAAAACATTATTTATGCATGCATCGTCTATCATATGAGATGAAAGTACCTCATGATTGGATAAATATAAAGGGTTTTATTGTGAATTTGTTCACCATTTTGGGGGAGTCACTCCCACATGTGAATTGGAAGATGTTTAAATAGAAGTTGATAATATGATATAGTAGTCTCTAAATAGAAATATAGAATTAATAATTGTTTACACTCCAACAAAAAAGAATGGGATGATTCGGGATTATGTCAAGAAGTTCCAATATGTGGATTATTTTCTAACACCCTAAATGGAGAAAGAATACATTGGATATTCTTATATGGCTTATGGGATGAAACCCAAAGTTGGGTCCGCATTCAAAACAAGATGCCCATATTTTGATCCATGAAGAAATATCTTCATGTGGAGCTTACATTAATGGGAGGAGGGGATGCTCAATTAATTGGTATTGGGTCACATAAATTATGTAAGATAAATGAAGAGGAACCATGGTATCCACATAACCATTTTGGATAAGCCTACAAAGAAGACCCATTCTCTAACCAATCAAATGAGGAGAGGCCGCCATAAAAGGAGATATATATGAGGCTCCAACATAGACCACCCATAAAGAAAGAGGTGTCCATCACCTAAAAAACTAAGAATGGGATGATATATAGTGAAATGGGAAATGTTTTAGATGTCTGTTACCCTATATCCCTATGCATAGTTGTAATGATCTCATCTTTTAGGAGATTTTATTAGGAGAGAGTGATGTTGTTGCATATGGAAGAGCTGAATTGGGCACAGATGAAATCCAATATTAAGAGGGACCACTCCCCTGAATTATTTCATGACGACAATACCTCTTTAAAGTATAATGAGTGATAGAAACTCTTTCAAGGGGTAATATAATCATTATATGGTGGAATATTAATCTGTTAGGTGGGATATTATTAGTTGAGAAAGGGGTAATACAGTTCTTATTATGGTGATATTACTCTATTAAATCAGGGAAGGTTCAATACCGATGTGGTAGGAGGGAGGGGAATTCATATAAATGGAATATGGGGGTGACTGAGGAAGGAAAAGAGGAGTTTTTTAGGACGTTTAACCACTAGGTTTTGGAGAAAATAAAAGGTGCCTCTCTAGTGTCTCCCTCAAGTATCTTCTTATTTTTTCTTTTTTTACATATAACATGTAATTTTGGGTATGTGTTTTTTAAATATATCATGGATTTTTTTTAAGTATTATATTTTATCAATATCAAACCCCCCAACTCAAACCCAAATCTGACGATGATCTTAGAATTTTTTGGAAATTTCCTCCCCACTAACCACATAAGGAAAGAATATTAGAATGAGTTGATAATTATTCTATCACTCAATATACTTTACAAAATCAACCCATCACAACCCCCCTTAGTTTTGTTGAAATTGGTTCATGATTTAAACATGATTCCAATAATAACATTTCAATACTTATTCTACGCTTTTTTTACTCCCACTATTTTTCTTGTTTTTTATTTCTTTTATTTTATTATATTTTGTTATATTAATTTTTTTCATTTTCATTATTTAAGTGAATAGGATGTCAATGTGATATGATGAGAGAATGACAATTCAAGAATATTTTCCTTAAATTTCCCAGCAGTGAAGCCGCTACCCTCAAACTTTCCCCCTTTAATGTGATGTCTTGTAAAAGTAACACATGAGGCATATTCCCCACTAATATCATTTAAATTAATCATAAAAATTATTTAGGGTAATAGGGTAGGTAAGGATGAGTTTGTCCTAAAATTTTTTGGCATACTAATTGTTTTTCCAACATATATCAATACTTCATATGTTCTGATGCTCACAAAATCCCCATATATTTTACTGATAAACTCATCTTAATTATTTCAGTAAATTATGATTTTTCTTAAGTAATATTTATTTTTTAAGTATTTTTGGTTGAATTTATATTATTCAATTTCAATGAAATTTTCTATGTAAAATATCATACGAGCTGATAAATTATCATACAAGGTGACAATTTATCATATGAGGTGTTATTTATCATATGAAACCAATAAATATGCTTTTATGTCTGAGTAAATCATTATATGAATAGAAAAAAATATTCATGCAAGATTTTACATTTTATACAAGGAAAATTATCCTAAAAAAGTCTTGCGTGTGATATTTATCACACAGGGAAAGAATGTTTTACAAGACATTAATTTTTTAAAAGTTATTTATCATACAAAGATAAAATTCTCATATAATTCACTAACATAACCTATGATATTTGAATGTTATAATGCTAATATTCAAAAAAGATAATTATCATAACATGTGTAAATTTATCATAATCAGATTAAAAACATTATATGAGGACTCAATTTATCTTATGAAACAAGGTTTCCAGTTTTATTATCCTATAAAAATAATGTTATCTTATTCCAGGATGAAATATCATACATAAAATGTTATCTTATGAATTCAAAGATTTACCTCAAAGTAAAAATGGTTTTCAAATTTTCAAAGTTGGAATTTCCAATGTATTACATTGTTTTCATGTCAGAGCTAGCCTATGGGGAAGACAATACTCTTTAAATTTATAGTCATTTGAATTAAGTATTTTTATGATTATTTATTACCATTTTAACCACTATAGAAAAGTAAAAAACTAATTTTAATCTTATTGGAAATTTGGATATCTATATACGTAAAGAAGAATTAAATAATAAATCAATTTATGTGAAGTTTCACAGTTCCAATGAAGATTGTGATTATAGTCAACAGTGATCTCTGTGATAGTTATTTTTATAATTAAAGGATATATGAAGAGAAAATCTTGTGTTTTTGGGTAATTCTATTTTCTATTGACCTTTGAACTTTTTGAAATTAAAAATACAGAATAGAAAAATATAAAAAGAAATAAAACTCAAAAAATAAACTAACTACTAAAATATGAAAATGATATTATGCTTTCTTGAACATAAAATCTACTAATTGTTTTTCTGGGAAGAAGAAAAACATTACCATGTTATTCTTGTAAGATCCTATATTCTAGATTCAAGAGATCTTATGAATCTAATAGTTAAATTCATATTATATTTTTTAGGAATATATCATCTGTTATTTGTGGAATCATGAAATCATGAGCTGAATATTTATCTCTATTTTAAATATTTATCTTTTGTAAAGTGAACACTCCTTGATAAAATTGTGTGATGTTCAAGTATTGGTCTTGTAAAAAGGTATATCCATGTAAAATATTTTGGTAGTATTTGTAACAAGTTACAGATGTATGCACCCAACAATCAAGGCCCCTGAGAAAATGACTGCATAGGAAAATCATCAGAATCATGGAGAGAGTGTTGATGTAGTGGACTTGGGGATTCTTATTCCCAAAACCACTATAAATCATATATGTCATATTCTACTCTTTTATATTTTTTTCAATCTATTTAATAAAAGAGGATAGGATAGTCTGTGGGGTGATTTTATTTTGGGATAAAATTTCAAGAACATAATTCACACATTTCCCCTCTTAATTGATTGTGTCACTCCCTCCGGATCAATAATAATTATCAGATGTTGAGATTTATAAGTTTAAAACTCTAAAATGTTTAATTCATAAAGATCATTGTAAAACGGTTGAAATGGATTATAATAGAGAGGGAATTTCTATTGTTAGGGATCCCAATTTTAATAGAGAATACTATGATTGTTAAAAGGGTAAATAGATTATCTATTTAAAAAATATTGGTCTTATTTTACTGTCATCAAGCCTTATAAAATCCATAAAGGAGATCAATAAAAATGTTATTTTGTAATTGAAGATGAATAAAATCTAAAATCCAAAGCTATTAATTATATTAAATATGGATTGGGTCACAATAAATTCAATTTTGTTTCTAAATGTGCTATAACACATAAAATGTTGACAATTTTATTAGCGGATTATGAAGGTACTGGAAATGTATGTATACTCATGTGAAACACTAATATAAACAAGTTTGATACTTTTAGAGTGATTGATAGTGATAGACTAACTCATATGAATGTAATGAGGACTAAAATAATAAACAGTGTGGAAACCTTAGGTACTCCACTTCACGAACCCAATCAAGAACTAAATATTCCCAATGTTCTACCATGAAAATAAAGTGGTATTTCAACTACCATTATGTAATATACTATAGTGAATGATTTCAAAATAGAGGACCCTATTGGAAAAATCATGACGTATGATGTTAAGATAGAATATAGTTTAAGGAATAGTAATATGTGAAAAAGAGATATTTTTTTTGTAAATTAATATGTTTTGAATGATAAGAAGAAAAATTAAGAGACATTATTTTCAAGCTCATATGATTAAGAGGATTCAATAAATCCAGAGCAAAGTGATCAGATCTTTAAATTTTCCATGTAATTTAAAAAGTTATATAATAAAATAAAAGGAATCAAGAAATAATTTAACTATAATAAATGTTTTATATAAATACTATGTAAATAAGATGTTATGAGTGCATGATGATTTTTAATATCAAGCCTGATTGAACCCAAATTAAGGGGAGGAAGAAGTATGAAATGAAGTATAAAAAGAAATAAAACTATAATAATGAGAAGAAATATAGTAATACTACATGAAGTGACATTGAAGACACCAATGATGACTCCAATTCTAATTCTAAAGTTGAATTATTTAATCAGATGACAAATGTCACTATCAGGTAATAAACTGATGAGGAGCATCATATTTACTATTATTCTTCAGAGCCTGAATCTGAAAATTTATCTTAAAAAAATTAAATTATCCTTGGTCTATATTATAATAACACTATGAGTCATTGAATTATAATCACAAGACTTTAATTAAATCATATGACTTTTTTTGTTAATGAAAATGAAGCTTTAAATAGAAAATGAAAGGAAGTTAAACTAGAGAAGTCTGTTTCTAGTTTTGTTTTCTATGACAACAAAATGAAAGAATTAATTATTGAAGTTATAATTATGAAGAAAAAAAAAATTACTAAGGTTATAACTATATAATTAAAATCCATTTTAATACCAATGTTTATAAATAAAAATATGGAATATGAGGTAAAGGGGAAAATCTATGCTATATAAAAATTAATTTATACCTTGTTCCAAAAATAAAAATATGACTAATATCACTTGTGTTAACTATGGAACAAATGGTAAGTTTTCAAATCATTATTTTCTTATAATTCATTAGATAGTGGGATAATGCATACATTTTTTTTAAAATTTATCTAATTATAATTCTGAAAAATCTAGAAATTATAAGCATTTTGGGCTCCCAAGTCGTTAATAGCTAACAATGCTAGATGAAATATAATTTTTGTAACAAAAAAACTTCATGGTCAATTAGTTTCGGTATGGAAAAAGACACATCAACAATAATGAAAAATGGTTTATATAAATTTTTTGTTCAAGATATATGAGTGGAGATTTTTTCAACATTCACCCAGTTTTTATAATTAATGGATGACATATCACATTTGGTTAAAAAAAATAAGGAAATATTGTTAGAATTTAATCTATTGTAGATCCTCATTCAATCCTCGTCAATAAATTAATTGATGATTAAGTCATAATTGATATCTTGATAAGTATTTATCAATTTTTTGATGATGGATATTGTATTTATTTTTATTAATATTTCGTATTTTGTTATGAAGAATAAGTTTTTTAATTTATTTCACTAATAACTAAAAATACTTACATGCTAGATCTTTATTCATTTTGTAATCAAAATATTAACAGTTTAAATGTTGAAATTAATTATTATTTTATTTTTAATAGAAGTCTTGGTTATTATAAAATTTATTCATTGAAGAAGTTTTCTTATTAAAATCTAATTTTCACAGTATGGAAAATTATATATTACCACACCCATATTACAACAGTTTATTAAAACAATGGAAATACGTTATATGACATCATGGTTTATATAAAACCACGAAAAAATAAAATATATTGATCCCTCCCATCATATCTCTTCGTCATAGAGACCACCTCTATAGATTCTCCCAACCATCACTTCCTTATTTATAATTGCTCCCAATCTGATACATATATTTTCTCAGTGATCCTCAAACATGACTTAAAATTATTACTTGAATGGTTAGGATGAATGAATTTTTTTAGGAATTAAAAATTAAATTACTTATCACCAGAAAAAACATATTTTAAAATTATCACCTGAGTAATTTTCTTAAAAAATAGTTGTTCCATTCATATTTACAACATTAATTAAATATTTTTGTTATCATCCCTTATATAGTTCTAGTGGAAGCTTATTTAATGTCATATATTATTTCATATGGTCTAAGTAATTAAATTTATTTATTTCTTTTAAGTTTATTTTCATATCTATTTCTTTATATACTATCCATTTATCTACAACTAACTTTCTTAATATTTCAATTTTTATTTTTTTTATATTTAAATTTTCTATTGAGATGGGATCCCATAGATAGTATAATGAATGATTGTAAAACCATATTTGATATTCGTAGTGGTATACTAAATTTTTAAAAATTAATAATTTTCTTTAAAATTAATGCACTTTAAAATAATATAAATGTATAGTCCACTTACAGTAATGAATTTTAAATTTAATTCTATTTCAATTTTCCCATTATTAAATGTCTTTAATTTTTTTATTTTTATTATAACATTGTATAAACTTTATTTACTATAATATGTCTCTTTATATTTATAATTGGATTTCAATTTATTAATATTGAAATAACCTATTTATATTTCTCTTCTATTGTATCAAAAACATTTTTTTATGTTAATAGAGGTTTGACTAACAAAAACAACTTTTGTTTACAATTGTTATTATATAACGAAATTAAATAATAAAATTATTTTATATTTTTATTTTTCGAGTATTATTTAATAGAGTAATGTTTTCACCAATAGAGGTTTGACCTGTAAAAATATACGTTGTTACACTTGTTATTATGTAATGAAATTACATAATTTTGGATCATGGTATCTATTATTGTCCTTATAGTTAGTTCTTGTTGAAAAAAACCTTATACATGTTTTTTTTCATGATTCTCACATATTATTAATCTATTAACTTATATATTGGTTGATTTCAATTGTGGTAAATTATATTATGTTGGTTATTGAAAATTGGATTTCTTGTTGGTAAGACTTATCACGAGTTGACTTTAATTGCATTTTTTTACCCTTATGACATGTTTATTATATGATTTTTTATTATATTTTGATCTGAATATTAATTGGTTACATTCATCTAAACTATAAAATATCTACCTATATACTATTAGAGAACTATTTCATACTAATTTAATGAGTTTTTTATACTAATGTGAGATTTATTTATGTTAAACTATGGTTGTTGGATATAATAATGAGTTGTAATGATAACATGAAATTCTAGCCCTCCTTGAAATATTTTCGTTGTTCATGATGGGTTGAGATTTATAAATTGTTTTTGCTAAATTCATTTTTTTATTACTATCATAATTATAAGAAAAATATATTACATTCTTTTTACAAGATTGATTCTCATATATTATAGAATCAATGGAGACTCCTATCATTCACCCCACCCCCACCATAGACTTGGGGAATCTCTAAAAATCCCCATAATTGGATTGTGATGTTATATTTTCTTCACATTATTCTATAGTTAAAAATTGGTTGTAATTTGATTAAATGTATATTATTGGGGTTTAATTATAAATTTTTATTGATGTATATGAGATTTTTTGGAATAAATTGTAACACCCCAAGCTTCTACAGTACACTTATCTTTGAATAATGCAATAGCGTGTGTTGTACGCAACATCGAGTTCTAACACACCACAACCAATCAAAATAGCAGTTATGAATAGTAATACTGACTTTTTGAAATTTATAAATTTTATTTATCAAAATGGACTTCATTTTTGGATTCGGAATATCGAAATTAGCCTAGGGTGATTTTTTGGTATTTTTCTGAAAACATCATTTTTGATGAATAGTGAAACCCCTAAGTGGTAGTTAAAAAACTGAGTTTTTCATAAAACATAATTTTACCGCTTCTGTGAGTGTAATTTCAAATATTCTAGAGACACAGTTAAAATCAAAGAGTAAAATGTGGTTCAATGAGATGAAAATAATTTTTGGTGAATAGTAACTTTTTGCTTTTATTTACCACAGTTAAAAGTAAATATGATAATTAAGGGTAAAAATGATATTAATATTACCCTGAAACTTGTTCTAATTCTATTGGACAAGTGTATCTTGACCAAAAACAACCTTAGGAATAAAATATTATCATTTAGGTCCACTTGGATTAGATTAGGATATTTATTATTATTTAATTCAAAGAAGAGTTAAAAGAGTTAAAATCAAAATTTATTTACTAAGACATTTTTAATATAGGGTTATACATAAGATAAATTTGATTATAAATATTTATTTGAAATATAATACGATTTCCTACATAATGATAGTTTTTTTATAATTTTTAGACGTTACATAATTTAATTTATCTATGACACAATGATGATTCAGTAATTACAATAATAGTTAATAATTAAAATAATTGTTATTATAAATACACAAATAAATATAATTTAGACTTTTTATGAACTAATCAAATTTTCTAGGTTAATATGACATGTTTTTATTTATTTAATTAACTTTGTTCGAAGTAATAATTCTATTATGATTTTCACAAAAATCAATTTTCCAAATAGTGTCAAAATTGACATAAAAGAGTTTTTAAAACATAAATTATATTATTAAGTGATATTCAATTCCTAAAAATCTAAGGTTTAGCTAAATACTTATATCACTATAGGTGTATCATTAATGGACCACTTTTGGTTACATTGGATGTATATAGTATGTTTATTATCCATATAATACAAAAATACAAAGAGACATTTTAAAAGTGAAACTAATTAACTAGGAGTTAATACTTAAAGATAAGGTTAATATAGTGACCCAAACCTGTATAAATCCTATCGGTTGACTTTTATTCGACCCATAACCACTTTAACCTTTATGTAATACTCCTTGGAGCCATTAGAAACCGAATATGAATTTATTATAAAATAATATTTCTAGAGTTTCCAAAGGTACCCCTCACCCCTCTTATAAAAGGGCACTCACCCTTCTCACTAATTCACACATTAAAATCCTTTTGGATCAGACAAAACCTACCCAAATACTCTCTCAACTTCAATAAATTTATCCTAGAGGCCTTTGTTTGATCAGAAAGCCAACCTATGGAGCCCTTTTTATCAAATCAAAAGGAAGAACCCGAAGAAGAGGTAATGTTTTCACCACACTTTTTAAAGTTCTTTTCTTCTCCAAATTCTTCTATCTTTGTTATTTTAAAACAATAACTCCAGTATCTTATATATATTGTGATGCTATTATAAATATGGTACAACCATATTCAGTATTCTATCCTTCCTTTGAATGACATGTCACTATACGTGCGTACGTACGACTTACCGTCTCCACGTCGTGGTGTTATTGTTATTCAATAAATTATTATTTGGATGGGTATAATAATAATTTGTAATTCATTTAAATAATAAACATAACATGATAATGATTCTTTATATATGATATACCATCCAATTATATATTATTTTAATATCAAAAGAATGATATTGTCACTCGTGCATACGTACGGACTACCGTCCCCACGAATGCGATGAGATTCATTCCCCATCGTATCCATTAAAGTCTAATTATCATTTGATGATTAATAATAATGTTTAAGGATGTAATATAATTCCAGATATGAATATGATAAAACCTATCCATAACAAACATGTATTACATAACAAAACATATAAAAAAAATTGAGTATAGTAACACCGGAAATGACAATAATATTAAGATATTATTAACGAAGCAATGTGAAAAGATCATATATGAGATCATATTAATGTATATGATTGTTTTATAATTTAATAAGAATTATTTCACCATTATACATGAGGTTAACCTACCCCCAACCAAGGAAAACTTCAATGTAAGGGGTTTTCATCTCACTTCTTATTTCTGTGAGATTCATGCTATATTGCCACTATCACCATTTAAGTGGTGTATGTACTGCCCATAATTGTATTCTTTATGTAATACACTTTAATTTATGTGTATTTACATATTCATTGTATGATAACTCTTACATGGGGTGTATTTTTCGTAATTTACCAAATTCATAAGGGTCTATTTTATAATCTCTTCATTATCTGAGGTTTTTTATACATAATAATCTACTTGGACCTCTTTATCATCCACATCCATGATTCATAAAAATGTATTTCAATAGATTCTTACTATTTTACAGAATTTCGGTTAAAGTCAGTTATACCCTTGTTTGAATTTTTATAAGAAGTCTATAATGGAATATTTCCATCATTTTTGCAAACAAGGTTCTTTTTAACCTTTTCGACAGAATTAAGGTAAGAATGTATTTTTTAACTTATACGGTATGTGCAGTTATTCTCCGCCGTTATTATGACTTTGAAGCTTCCCTTACGCAATTATAAGGATATTTTCAAAATAACGGTTTTATTTTATAATTATGTGATTTTTAAATGATTTCAAAAAAGTGATATTTCTCTCAAATATATCAAAATCCAGTGCAAATGTATATGTATTTAACACTAGATTAAAAATGATATCAGAAAAACCGACTCTCGAGTGTGGTAGACAAGAAGGGATTGGGCGTGGACCCATCACGGCCTGTAATTAGTCGAGTAGTCTCAGAATTAGTTATCTTGTTTTCAAAAATTTGCATAATATTTTCAGAAAAACACTGGAGTATATTTGAGCAATTTTAAATGTAAGTATCTTCTATGTGAATTGCATCAGTATGTCTCATGAGACAAACTGGTGTCTTGTAACAAGGCCTTGACAAAATCTTATTTTTAGTCTTGGCACGAGGCCTTGGATATGTGGTTATGATAGTTTGTCATTATACATTCCATCATTTGTAAAGTGGTTATTGATATTTCATGTGATTATTCGACTAGTAGAATATCCACGTGACTAAGTAAATGGAATTATTTCATTTTATCTTTGCCATATTATGATGAAGTTCAAGTTTTAATGGGTTTTTTAGCTATACATTGCCTTAAATGTTTATGTTTATTTATAAATGTTTCTGCTATATTGTTATCCTTACTAAGCATCTGAGCTCACCCCTTCCAATGTTTTATTTTCTGAGGATGTGAATACGTAATTTATGAATGACCTGAAGGGATAATATGAGAGGGTATGAAGACAAAATGTTTTTTTAGTAGTTTTCACTTTATGATGTAATGTAAATTTTATGAATGTATCTAGTTATTCTAAGGCTACTAAACTAATCGGTTTTTCGAAACATGATCTTTCTTGTGATCATGCCAATGATATATCATAATGCACCGAATCTGGGTAACTGGTGTTGGGGCATTACAGTTGGTATCCGAGGAAGTTTAGTACAATCCTTGGAAGCAAGATTTAGATAAAATCTGATTAGAGCAGATAGATTAAAGATGGACTTTGACGATTCGTATAGAAGAACTTCCTAGAATTTTGGTATTGTAGTGATTTTGTGATTTTTCCGAGCAATACATCCCTGTCTGGATACGAGTAGGTAGAGGCCCCTCTGGCCCAGATGTACATAGGGGTAAAACCCAAAAACATCGCTTTGAGCTAAACTCGAATGGGAATTGGTGCACGACAAAGGGCCTTACTGCACTCTTGGTTACGACACTCCCGGGGGATATGCTTAGGATAAATCTCATTTTCTTTACAAATCATTATGAAGGTTTTATGAGTATATACATCCTCAAAGAAAAGTTTTTTATTATTATGGATTATATCCATAAATAGTTCAATTTATATGAAGTGTTTTATAAGTATGGAATTGTTTATTTTTATTCATAAATTGATATAGTTTATGCCATTGTTTAGAAATGGTGCCTAGTGGAAGAAATGGAAACCGTATCAATGTACGCACTCCATGTAGGGATTTCCCTCCGGCTCAAGATAATTATAGTGGAGCTGGTGATGCAACTGGTGCTGATCAACTAATCACCATACTGGGAAAACTCACTTAGGTTATGAATAATAAACATACCTGTATAGATCACCCTCATCCACAGTTTGGAGGATCAATGTTAGATCGCTTCATGAGGTTTCAACCACCAACATTCAATGGGAGTACGAATCCATTAGTAGCTGAGCAATGGATAAATTTCCTAGAGAAAATATTTCAGGCTTTGGGGAGTACTGAAAGAGAAAAAGTTATCATGGCAGTTTACCGCCTCACCAGAGATGCTGATCAATGGTGGTCATTGATTAAAAACATGATGGAAGATGATGAAGTATCAAATATGGAATGGAGGGAGTTCAAAGATCTATTTTTAGAAAACTACTTTGCTCGTGACCATCGAGCAGATATGGAAAGGTAATTTTTGAGTCTGAGACAAAAGGAGGATGAGAATGTCGCAAAGTATGAGGATAACTTTACGAGGTTAGCAAGGTATGTTGGAGATTATATATGCAACCCAAGAAGTAAGTTTGATCATTTCTTTGATGGGTTAAAACCATTTCTCCATCGATCATTAGTCTCACAATCCTTCTCTTCGTACGAAGACATTGTCTCATGTGCTATCAAGATAGAAAATGAATTCTCTATGTCCTATGACATTAAAGAAAAGAAAGAGAAGAAGAGATCTACTGATCTATCTAGGAATGGAAATAAGGGGATGAATGGAATGGTTGAATATCCATCCTGTGGTAAATATGGGAAGAAACACCCCGGTATATGCTTAAAAGGAATGGGAGTCTGTTACAAGTGTGGTGAACAAGGCCACCAAGATCGTGATTACAAGGGGAAGAAGGAAGATACTGATGTCCAATGCTACAATTGTAGGGATATGGGACATTATGCAAATGAATTTCATAAGAATCAGGGAAACTTACTTCATAAAAGTCCAAGGGATCAAGGCCAAAATTATGGTATCACTACTGCTGTGGTAAAAGCTCTAAAAGACGTGGTGGCAGGTAATTGAATGGTTTCCTCATGTTTAGAAAATGCATTATTTGATTTTGGATCATCGCATTGTTTCATATCTTCCTAGTTTTCTAAGAAAATTAGATATTTCCAATTTGGTTTAACAAGGGAGATGTCAGTTAAAACTCCTAAGGGAAGTATCATTGCAACAAGGTTTTGTGAATCAGTCCCTATTAGAGCACATAAATGTACTTTATCTACTGATCTCATCATCATACCTATGATTGAATTTGATATAATCCTCAGTATGGATTGTCTTTCGGACCATGATGTGAATGTTTATTGTAAGAAGAAGGAGGTTATGGTTTTTTATGATGATGATAAGGAACACCTTATCTTTAGAGCAGAATCGTCACAAACTAATTCTTATCTAGATCCACCCCCAGTAGCTCAACTAAATTCAATTATTGGAAAGGAAGAGAATGAAATATCTGTGTGAGAGGAAAGGAATGTTCAAATAGAGGATGTACCTATTGTGAATGAATATGTAGATGTGTTTCCGGAAGATTTACCTGGACATACTCCAAAATGAGAAGTTGAGTTTTCCATTGATTTAATTCCTATATCAAGGCCTATATTGAAGTCCCCTTATATAATGGACACTGTGAAATTATTTGAACTAAAGAAACAACTAGAGTAATTGAGTAATAAGGTATTTAATCGCTCTAGTGTTTCTTTTTGGGGAGCCCCTGTTCTTTTTGTTAAAAATAAAGATGGATCTATGAGGTTACATATCGACAACAGGGAGATTATTGCTATAAAAATAATGAACAAGTATCCCCTACCTCGCATTGATGATTTATTTGACCAACTGCATGGAGCCTAATACTTGTCAAAGATTGACCTTTGGTCTGGATACCATCAGTTGTGTGTGAAGAAGGAAGACATTCCGAAGACAACATTTCAAACCAGGTACGAGCATTACAAGTTTACGGTAATGCCTTTTGGGATGACTAATGCACCCTCTGTATTCATGGATCTAATGAATAGAGTTTTCAAGGAATATCTAGATAAATTTATGGTGGGATTTATTGATGATATCTTGGTATACCCAAAAAGCTATGAAGATCATGAAAATTACTTGTGCTTTATCCTGAAGACTCTGAGAAGTCATGAATTATATGGGAAGTTTAGCAAGTGTGAATTCTGGCTTCAGGAGATTTCTTTTCTTGGCCATATTGTCTCCAAATATGGAATATCTATTTATCCTTCTATGACCAAGGCAATCCAAGAATGGCCTGAACCAACGAGTATAACTGAGGTATGTAGTTTTATTAGTTTAGGAGGTTATTATCGACATTTCGTCCAGAATTTTTCCCGGTTGTCTAACCCATTAACAAAGATCACACGTAAAGGGGTTAAAATTATTTGGACAAAAGAGTGTGAAGAATGTTTCGATGAACTGAATAGAAGATTAGTCAATTCTCTTATATTGACTCTACCATCGGGTAATGATGGGTTTGTTATTTGTAGTGATGCATCGAAGAAAGGACTTGGTTGTGTTCTTATGCAGAATGATAGAGTTATTGCCTGTGCATCACGACAGTTTAAAATTCATGAGAAAAACTATCCTACTCGTGATCTTGAGTTAGTAGCTTTAATATTTTCTTTGAAAATATGGAGACACTACCTCTATGGTGAAAAATGTTAGATTTATACTGATCACAAAAGTTTGAAGTATATTTTCTCACAAAAAGAACTTAACATGAGGAAAAGGAGATGGCTTGAACTACTCAAGGATTATGATTGCATGATACACTACCACCCAGGGAAGGAAAATAAGGTGGCAGATTCTTTGAGCAGAAAAGATCATGAAGTTTTTATCATGATGAGAATTGAATAGGATCCTATTTTTATGGATCTAGTAAAGTTGGATATGGGGATCACCATAGAAGGTGAAACATCAATGCTTTTTCAAACGGTTTCCTAACCTTATTTATTATAAAGGATAATTAGTTCTCAGACCGATGATGAAGAGTTTCAGAAGAAGATTAAAGCTGTGAATGATGGGAGATTGAGAGACTTTGTTTATGAAGAAGGAACTTTAAAATTTGGGAAGAGACTTTGTGTTCCCAATATACCAGATCTAAAAAGTGAATTTTTGTATGATTCTTATAGTTCCAATTTCTCTATACACCATGGGAGCACCAAAATGTATAGAGATTTGAATGAAAATTTTTGGTGGGACAACATGAAGAGGGAGATAGCTAATTTTGTGTCAAGGTGTATGGTTTGTCAACAAGTGAAAGCTGGAAGGCAACATCCTGGAGGAGTCATGCAACCTCTTCCCATACCTGAGTGGAAATGGGGTAATATTACGTCAGACATCGTAATGGGGCTACCAAAGACTTCTAGAAAGAACGATGCTGTATGGGTTATTGTTGATCGTCTTACCAAGTCAGCACATTTTCTTTCTATAAGAGAAGATCTACCACTGGAACATCTAGAATGTCTATATATTAATAAAGTGGTTAGACATCATGGAGTACCCCTATCGATTGTTTTTTACTGTGATCCCCATTTTACTTTATGATTCTGGAAGAGTCTTTAGAAATCCCTAGATACTGAACTTCAATTGAGCACTGCCTACCACGCTAAAACAGACGGACAATCAGAACAGACTATTCAAATCTTAGAAGACATGTTGAGATCATGCTCACTTGACTTTTAGGGTATTTGGGATCAATATTTATCTCTTGTAGAATTTTCCTATAACAATAGCTTCCATTAGTGTATTTAGATGGCTCCATATGAAGCATTATACGGAAAGAGTTGTCGCACACCAACCTATTGGGACGACGTTGGTGAAAGAATACTTGTAGGCCCAGAACTGGTGGAGGAAACAATGGAAAAGGTAAAGGTAATCCAAAACCACATCAAAGCAGCTCAAAGTAGGCAGAAGAGCTATGCCGATAACCAAAATAAGGATTTGGAATTTTAGGTAGGAGATCATGTTTTCTTGAAGGTATCTCCATGGAAGGGAGTTATACATTTCGTTAAGAAGGGTAAATTGAGTCCCAGGTACATTGGACCATTCGAAATTCTAGAACGAATTGGGGCTATAGCTTACCGTTTGGAAATGCCTGCATGTCTCTCCAAAGTTCATGATGTGTTGAACGTATCACTATTGAGGAAATACATGCTTGACCCAATGCATGTACTCACCTATGAAGAATTAGAACTGGAACCCAATCTGTCTTATTGAGAAGAGACCGTCAAGATTCTTGATATGAGAGAACATGTACTGAGAAACCATACGATGCGTCTGGTAAATGTTTTGTCGAGAAACCATAAGATGGATGAGGTAACGTGGGAACCCTAGGAAATTATGATGAAGAACCACCCGAGTATTTTCATGCAGTAGTATTCTAGAAATTTCAAGGACGAAATTATTTGAAGGAGGGGAGAATGTAACACCCCAATCTTCTACGGTACGCTTCTCTTTGAATAATGCAATAGAGTGTGTGGTATGCAACATGTAGTTCTAACACACCACAACCAATCAAACCAGCCATTATGAATAGTAATACCCACTTTTTTAAATATATAAATTTTATTTTTCAAAATGGACTTCATTTTTGGATTCGAAATATCGAAATTATCATAGGGTGAATTTTTGGTATTTTTCTGAAAAACTTCATTTTTTAATGAATAGTGAAACCACTAAGTGGTAGTTAAAAAACTGAATTTTTCATAAAACTTAATTTTACCGCTTCTGTGAGTGGAATTTCGAATATCCGAGAGACACGGATAATATCAAGGAGTAAAATGTGGTTCACGGAGATGAAAATAATTTTGGCTAAATAGTAATTATTACTATTATTTACCACGGTGAAAAGTAAATAGGATAATTAAGGGTAAAAATGATATTAATATTACCCTGAAACATGTCCTAATTCTACTGGACAAGTGTATCTCGACCAAAAAAAACTTTAGGAATAAAATATTATCATTCAGTTCCACTTGGATTTGATTAGGACTTTTATTATTATTTAATTCCAAGAAGAGTAAAAATAATTAAATTGAATGTTTATTTACTAAAACATTTCTAATATAGGGTTATACATAAGATAAATTCGATTATAAATATTCATTAGGAAGCTAAAACTATTTTATACATAATGATATCTTATTTATTATTTTTAGGTATTAAATAATATAATTTATTTATGACACAATGATGATTCAATAATTACCATAATAGTGTAAAATTAAAATAATTGATATTATCAATTCCCAAATAAATATAATTTGAGACTTTTATGAATTAAAATATTTTTATAGGTTAATATGAAATTTTAGTATTGATTTAATTAACTTTGTTTAAAGTAATCATTCTGTTATGATTTTCAAAACAACCCATTTTCCAAATAGTGTCAAAATTTTCATAAAAGTGTTTTTAAAAAACTATTATATTATTAATTGATATTCAATTCTTAAAAATCTAAGATTCGGCCCAAAGACTTATATCATGATATTTGTATCATTAATGGACCTCTTGGGGTTATCTTGGATGTATATTGTATGTTTATTAACCATATAATATAAAAATACAAAGAGACATTGTAAAAGTAAAACTAATTAAATAAGAGTTATTACATAAAGAGAAGGTTAATATAGTGACCCAAACCTATATAAATCCTATTGGTTGAGTTGTTTTCCACACATACCCACCTTAACCTTTAAATAATCCACTTTGGAGCCATTATAAACTGAATATGAATTTATTATAAAATAATATTTCTAGATTTTCCACAGGTACCTCTAACCCCTCTTATAAAAGGGAACTCCCCCTTCTCACTAATTCACACATTAAAAGACTTTTGGCTTGGACAACCCCTACCCAAATACTCTCTCAACTTCCCTCATTTCAACATAAAGGCCTTATTTTGATCATAAAGGCAACATAAGGAGCCCTTTGAACAAATCAAAAGGAAAAACCTGAAAAAGAGGTAATGTTTTCACCACCCTCTTTAAAGTTTCATTCTTCTTCAACTTCTTCTTTCATGGTTATTATAAAATAATAACTCCAGTATCTTATATATATTTTGATGTTATTATAAATATGGTATAACCATATTCAGTATTCTATCCATCCTTTGAATGACATGCCATCATAGGTGCGTACGTACGACTTACCATCTCCACGTCGTGGTGAAATTGATATTCAATAAATTATTATTTGGATGGGTATAATAATGATGTGTAATTCATGTAAATAATAAACATAACATGATAATGATTCTTTATATAAGATATACCATCCAATTAAATATTATTTTAATATCAAAAGAATGATATTGTCGCTCGTGCGTACGTACGGACTACCGTCTCCACGAACGCGATGAGATTCATTCGCCATCATATCCATTCAAGTCTAATTCTCATTTTATGATTAAAAATAATGTTTAAGGACTTAATATACTTCTGTATATGAATAAGATAAGACCTAACTATAACAAACATGTCTTACATAACAAAACAACTAAAAGAAAATGACTAAGTTAACACCTGAAACAACAATAATATTAAGATATTATTAACGAAGCAATGTTAAAAGATCATAGATGATATCATATTAATGTATATGATTATTGTATAATTTAATAACAATTATTTCACCATTATAAAAGAGGTTAAACTACCCCCAACCAAAGAAAACTACAAGGTAAGGGGTTTTCATCTCACTCCTTATTTCTGTGAGATTCATGCCATATTTCCACTCTTACCTTTTGTGCGGTGTATGTACTACCCATAATTGTATTGTTTATGTAATACAATTTAATTTATGTGTATTTACATATTCATTGTATGATACCTCTTTTATGGGGTGTATTTTTTGTAATTTACCAAATTGGTAAGGGTCTATTTCACAATCTCTTCATTATCCGAGGTTATTTATACGTAATTATCTACTGGGACCTCTTTAACATCCACATCCATATTTCTTAAAAATGTATTTCAAAAGATTCTTACTATTTTACAGAATATTGGTTAAAGTCATTTATACCCTTGTTTGAATTTTTATAAGAAGTATATAAAGGAATCTTTCCGTCATTTTCCAAACAAGGTCCTTTTTAACCTTTTCAGTAGAATTAATGTAAGAATGTCTTTTTTAACTTATACGGCAGGTGCAATTATTCTCTACCGTTATTACCCCATTGAATCTTCCCTTACACACCTATAAAGATATTTTCAAAATAAAGGTATTCTTTTATAATTATGTGATTTTTAAATGATTTCAAAAAAGAGATATTTCTCTCAAATATATGAAAATCCAGTGAAAATATATACGTATTTAACACAAGCTTTAAAATGTTTTATGAAAACCTGAACCTCGAGTGTGGTAGACAGGAAGGGATTTGGCGTGGACCCATCATGGCCTATAATTAGTCGAGAAATCTCAGAATTAGTTATTTTGTTATCAGAAGCATGCATAATATTTTCAGAAAAACACTGGAGTATATTTGACCAATTTTAAACATAAGTATATTCTAAAAACATTGCATCTGTACGTCTCATGAGACAAACTAGTGTCTTGGCACATGGCCTTGACAAAATCTTATTTGTAGTCTTGGCACGAGGCCTTGGATCTATTGTTATGATAGTTTGGAATTATGCATTCCATCATTATGAAAGTGGTTATTGATATTGCATTTGATTATTCGACTAGTAGAATATCCATGTGAATAAGTAAATGGAATTATTTCATTTTATCTTTTCCATATTATGCTGAAGTTCATGTTTAAAAGGCTTTTGTTTTATCTATACATTGCCTTAAATGTTTATGTTTATTTATGAATGTTTCTGCTATATTGTTATCTTTACTGAGTATCTGATCTCACCCCTTACAATGTTTTATTTTCCCAAGATGTGGAGAAGTAATTTATGAATGACCTGTAGGGATAATATGAGGGGATATGAAGAAAAGATGTTTTTGTAGTAGTTTTCACTTTATTATGTAATTTAAACCTTACGAATGTATCTAGTTATTCAAGGCTACTAAACTAATCCATCATTCGAGACTTGATCGTTCTTGTGATCATGCCAATGATATGTAATAATGCACCGACTCTGGGTAACTGGGGTCGGGGCATTACAGAACGAAAGTTGATGTTTTAAGAGGAATGGTGAATGTTTTGTGTATTAATTCAATGGAAAACACCCTATTATCATAAGGGAATGATTATTTTATATTAGTTTTGAATGAAACTGAATCCCCAGAAGTGGCATATTCAAGCCCTCAACACTAAGGAACCCCCATCCCCATGAATATGGTATCCAGAGATATCCCTAGTTGAGAAAGAGTCATTTACAACCGAGATGGTAGAGTATCTCATGGGGTGACATGCCAAGGGTATTGATTATTTTAATTTGTAATGTTTTTTAGTAGTCATAATAATACTCCATACTAAAATACATTTCTTGGTTAGTGGTTGAACTGATATCAATATTATTGAACATAAAGTATAATAAATAAACTACTAGACTTTTACCTATGAAAGATATTGGTACACTATGGTGTTTATGATCATGCTTAATTTTTTTTGAAAATAATGTTAAATTTCATGGATAACATGAGCTTGTTTTCTGGAAATCTAAATTGAATTTTTTTAGAATAGTTATGAATGTATTGAATATTTAAATGGGTGTTACCCACATTTATTGTTGAAATTCAGAAATATTTCATGCTTTGGTTTTAATTTATATTTTTATAAATGGTTGGAAACTTGGATCATACATTTTAGGGACTTAGCATTGAACTAATTTAAATAGTATGTGCATAAATGGATTCAATATGTCATATTCTTACTCAAACTTTTCCCATAACTAATTTTGGGCCCTCACTACTTACCTTTTTCAATAAAGCTATATCTGAATTCATAATTTAATTTAATTATTATTATTAATGATACATCTAATTTTTTTAAGGAACATAAATGGTATCACCCTAATTATTTTCTTCAAGTTTGAAGTGTGATATTGTATGGCTGAATTCAGAGGACAATAATGATTATTAGGGGAGTTTTATTATTATTTTACAAATTTATTGGCTTTTCCAAAAAAAATTATTCATGTTTTTTAAAATCATTTTGATCTCAAAAATTTGAATATACAATTGATTTCCCTATACAAATAACCACTTTATTAATGTTTTAAATTTTTTTACATTATATAATAACTAATTTACATGATTATTTTTGTTCTTACTTAAATACTAATATTACATGTTAATGAAAACTTCCATGTACACTATTAGATATTTATTGAATGAATACTGAATATTATCTTTCATTTTTAGTGCTTTTAAATTTTTTTAAATATTTTTTACATGTTGTTAACTTTGTCTTATGGTTTATAGATTTTTCTTTGCATACTATAACTTATTGAAAATAATTTAGCATCCTTCATTTAATATTTTTATATTTTACATGATTTTATCTTATGAGTCAACGTTCATTTCGATTTTTGTCATTGTTACTTATATTGGCTATGTATATGATTGTTTTTGAAGAACTTTTTCTTTACTGGTTTAATGTAATACATCTATTTTAATGTTATGTTTATAATGTATGAAGATGTTACTCTGAAATGTAATTTTTATTATTCATTTGAAAAATGGACATTTATTGATAGTATACATGTTAGTTTTGGATTTTGACCTAAATGTATCACTCTTTTGTCATTTGTATGCTCACTATGCTTAGTGAATGACCCATCGAATTTCTATTAGAGAAAACACTTACCAACATCAAATTAGGTTGTACCTTTCTATAATATCATGATAAAGTTTATTTTTTTCAATCTATTCTCTTATGGTAATTCAATAGGGTCAACTTAGATGGTCAAAACTCTAAAAAATTCTTCCATTATTGAATTTTTCCATGATTATTTCCACCCACTACACCTAATATAGACTATGTTGTGTGCAACCAGAGTGGGTGATAATTTGATGAGAATTTCTTTCAGACCTAGATCTTGGTAATTAATTTAATGCTTCATCTTCAGGGGAATATCTTTTTTACTTGTGCTCAAATTTTGAATTTAATTTTAAGAAAAATTGTTGAAATATGATCTATGTTGGATGTTTTTTTTCTAGTGGTAGAAAGTATATTCAGGATAAAATAGAGATATTTATACTATGAAATATGTATTTTTCTTACTATAAGATATTTATATGTTTATTTAGTTAATTTTCATATTGAGACTTGTTGTTCATGTCTATGGAGACTGAATTATTATCACGCACAACCTCCGGGACTTTACATTGTCTTTTTTAATAATATGTAATGTTATAATTTCTATGAAAAAGATTCATAAGGGTGTCCTACATTTTAAAATCAGGGTAAAATTGAATATCATTTTGATTTTCTAACTATAGTTTTGTTTTAAATCCATGCTAATTGTTCTGATATTACTTAATGATTGGAAAACACCTTATATATGAAATGGTCATTTTAGAAAGTTAAAATTTATGTTTAAAAGTGATAAACTTCTAAATCCTTTTTTGGGGAATTAACAATAATATTGAATGGTTTATAAGAATTATTAGGATATATTCATTGGATTATAGAAATCAATTAATATTATATTATGTTTTGAATAAACTTATTGAAAGCACATAGAGTGTTTGGGGTGTCGGACATATGCTTGAGCTTAATAAATTGTAAGAGTAGATTACATTAAATGATTTTCTAAATGCTATGATAAATGTTTTAGAGAAATATGGTTTGCATCTTAAGGTGGAAACCATGTCAAATTCATGTTAAAATATAATGTGTGATCATTTTCCTTAACTGGGATTATTAATATGTGAGTTACATGATGAATTTGTATGTAGTGAATACAGAAATGAATCCTTAAATGTTTATATAGGAATAATAATTTTATAATGGTTGGGTAGTTATCCTTGACATGAAATATGGGACATTGAGACCGAATATTACCAAAGTGTAATATTAGTGTGATTTAAATGGTTTAGTAAATTCTAGGAAATTATTTTAAGAGGAATATGGAAATGATTTTAAGGTGGAAATCATGTACAATGTATGTTAAACCAGAATATTTGATTTTACATAACTAGGTTTGTTATAGTGTTAGATAAATGCTTAATTTATATGTAATGAAGATGGAAATTAATCCTTAAATTTTTGCATCAGAAGAATAATTGGGTAATAGTTGGGTAATTTACATTGACAAGAAATATGGGATATCTAGATCTTGTTTTACCAAATTATAAGATTGGTATGATTTAAATGGTTTTCTAAAAGCTAGGAAAAATGATTAGGAGGAATAGGGTATTTATTTTAAGGGGTAAAGAATGTAAAATGTATGTTAAAAAAGAAATTATGATGTTTTTCCTTAAATGGGTTTGTTAAGGTGTGAGTAACATGCTAAATTTATATGTAATGAAGCTGAAAATTAATCCTTAAATGGTTAAATAGGAAGAATAATTGTATAATGGTTGGGTAGTAAACCATGACATGAAATATGGGATATTGAGACCTTGTTATAGGTTCATTATGGGTATTGGGTTTTAGAAATGGCGACCTTTAATATAGATAATGTATTTGTATTTATATATTGATTTCAGATGTTATGAAATGGAGGATAAATTGATGACATGAGTTTTCATGGGTAATGAATGATTTAATATTTTTTGTTATTATTAATGTATGAGTTGTTTATCACTAACCATGTTTTGTTATATTTTATCTATGGTAATGGTCACTTAAAGTTGACTTATGGTGGGAAGAGTTATGAAATTCCATGTTATGGAATAATTATCCCTCATGATAATTGACCCTTTTTGGAATTACAGTACTATTTATATATTCACATTCTAAATCCTTGAGTTAATAAAGTATTTGTTTAGTTTTTACTATGTATTATATTATCACTGACAACACATAACACCTTTGGGTCATACAAATTGAATGCTTAATGATTCATGTAATGGAATGTGGATTGGTAGTTGGGTGTTGATTTATAGCGATAGTTTAAAACTTGGTATTCAATCGTACATATTATTAAAGACTGTGTTGTCCACACGTCCTTCCATTATCTCTTTTAGTTTCATTACTAATGTATTGGTATATATGACTTACATTTTATTTTAGTTTGACTATTTGAATTTTGTGGGTGTGTATATATATTATCTCTTTAATTATTTAGTTAAAGTTAAGGAATGATAGAATTATGAAATAAATCTCAAAACCCAATGAGAATTATTAGTTAATTTCTTGTTATAAAATTCCTATAACATGACTAGTGATACATGTGAATCATGATTTGTGTAATGACTTGGAAAACATGATATTGTTTTTAATAATTTCATTTCATCCATTTTATGTTATTATAAAACAATAAAACATTATTTGATGATGTATTAAAGGTATTTATAATGGTTATGAAACAAATTTAAATTACAAATAGATGATTGTGGAATATTGATGATAAGAGTGGGGATGTATGCTCCTGTAACATATAGATGTTAGAGGATAAGAGTTCAAGAAGATATAGGTTGTAGGGTAAGAGTTTTTTACGGAATGTGGATGATATAGCAATGGTTTTAGCGATGGTAGTAGATTCTACTTTCTATGGTTTTAAACAGTGGATATAACAGGTAATTTACATAGTTTTAAATAGTTGTTATACATTATCTATTACCAAGGTTTCCACTGAGGTATTAGGGTTCAATTTCCATCATTAATTTTTGTTTTTAGATATAAATTTCAATGATTTAAATTATTGTTAAAGATTTACTACTTCCATAGTTTTAACTGTGGTTTTAGTCTTCTATTTCCATGGCTAAACTGTAGTTGTAGCTAAAAATTTACATGGTTTAAACTAGGGTATACATAAGCTACCTCCACTATTAAATATATGGAAATTAAGAAGTCTTATTTGAATTCTATTAGCTACCATGGTTTTGAAAATTGTCAAAATAGGCTATTTCTAAAATTTTTTTACCTAAGGACATTATTCCAAACCATTGATATATGTAAAATTTTTAGTTGTTTTTTTATTTTCCCAAAATTAAAATGGATGAAAATAAAATATGTGATTCATTAAAAATGGGAATGAAACAAAAATCATCTTCTAAAACAATTAAATAAGTTTTTTATCCACACTACTAGAACCTTTTCACATGGATCATTTTGGACCTTCTAGAACTATAAGTTTAACTGGTAAATATTTTTATTATGTCTTGGTTGATGATTTTAAATAATTTACATGGGTTAATTTCTTATGAAATAAAAGTGAATCTTGTTTAACATTTAATAAATTTTCTAAACATATAATAAATGAAAAAGGATGAAAATTGTGTTCTTGAGAAGTGATCACGAGGTAGAATTTTGGAATCATTAATTTAATTCAATTTTCTCAAAATATGGAATTAAACATACCTTTTACTCCAATATAAAAACTCAAAAAAATGGTGTTGATGAAATAAGAAATAGAAAATTGGAAGAAATTTTTAAAACAATGTTGTATAAATATAGATCACCTTTTTATTTTTAGGATGAAGTTATTAACACAACATTATATTTCATCAATAGAGTTATAATAAGGCATATCATAATGAAAACACCCAATGATCTATGGAAAAATATAAAACCAAATTTTGGGTATATTAATTTTTTTGGATGAACAGTGTATATCTTGACCAAAAAATAAAATATTGGAATTTTTAATAAAGATGATTAAGGAATCATCATAGTATATTTTACTACTTCTAAATCATATAGAGTTTTTAATAAATATTAAAAGATAACATAAGAATCAACTCATGTAAATTTTTTATAAAATTGATACTTTTGGTCTCATACAGAATCAAGTTGATGACATGGGTGATTCAATAGATAAATTCAGACAAGATACTCTATTTTAAATAAAAGAATGATTAATTAGTATTTGATCACAAAAAATATGATTATTAAATGAAATAAATTTATAAACCTGAATGTGTTCTTCAATGAAAACCTATAAAACTTCAAAAAAATCATTTGTAAACTATTATAGGAAACATAGAAAAAACCATTTGATCTTGAAGTCGTCTATTAAATATTACTCAGTTTCCTACCTTTTTCACAAATAGAACCTAAAACCATATAATTATCCTTATGCGATGATAGTTTGTTGGTTTTCAAACCAAGAAGAACTAAATTGTTTCAAATGGAACATGGTATGAGAATTAGTTTATACACCCTATGAATATCATGTAATGGGAAAAATGGTATTTAGAAATAATATAGAAGATCAACATTTGATCACTGGGAATAGTGCTCTATTATTTTATAAATGTTTTAATTAAAAATAAGAATTATATTATGAATAAAAATTTTCCTCAGTGACTAGATTAGAATAATTAGAATTATTGTAGCCTATACATGTTATATAGGTTTTAAATTATATCCTATAGATTTAAATTTTTTCTATATTTAAATTCAATGTATGAATTTTATGTTGAAAACCCTCAATCTTTTGAAAGCCCTCATATTCAACATTCATTTTTCAAAGTTACCAATGAATTATAAGGTGATAAATAAGAACCTAGATCTTAGTATGAAAAAAAGATCATTTCTTTTATTAAATAGAGTTAATGTGAGTTTGGAAGACCCCTATTTATTTAAAAAATGTATTAAAAATATATTTTAGTAATTTAAATATATGTTGATGATGTTATTTTTTCTTCAACTAATCAAAAACATTGTAATGGTTTTTCCGAACTCATGAAAAAACTTGAACTGATCATTATGGGCGGGTTGAACTTTTCCCATGGATTTTAGATTTACAAAAAGGATTTTTGGAGTTTTTTTACCCAGTGTAAACTCATACATTATTTAGTAAAAAAGTTTAGTCTCAAAACTAGCAAGAATTATATAAATCCTATGAGTTCCAATATTAATATTGACTTTGAAAAAGTGTAAAACTAGTTGTAAATAAGTTTTATTGATGAATAATTTTTATATTTTTTTATCTAAATTAAAGTAAAACTTATATTATGTTTTTTTGGTTTTTTATTTGTGATATTTCATGAAAACCCAAATTAATATCTGTTAACATCAACTAAAATTATTTTAAGGTATTTAAAAGTAACAATTTATTTTACTTTTTATTTTTCTAAAAAACATTTCTTGATTTAAATATATATTCTACTTCTACTTTTGGTTGTTTTGGACAAGATAACAAAAGTAATTATAGTACCTATTAATTTTTATAGAAATATCTAGTTACTTTTTCATGTAAAAAACAATATTCAACTACATTATCAACTATAAAAACTAAGTACATTACATCTTGTAGTTTTTTGTTCATGTTTTTTGGATGAAACACCCCATAGTGGATTTTAGATTAAATTTTAATCATGTCCAAAATAAATGTGACAATAGTATTGAAATCAATATTTCTAAAAAATTGATAAAACATTCAAGGACCAATATATTGTTTTAGATAACACATCATAAGAAATCATTATAAAAAAGGAGATATATATGTTGAATTTATTTTTATTCAAAATCAATTAGAAAACATATTTACCAAACCATTACCCATTGATCAGATTCATTTTATTAAAAATAAATTTGGTTTATTTTATTTTATTTTATATTATTTTAGTTTTAATTAATTATTTGATTATTTATTTCATTAATATATTATGAGATGTTTTCTTATCAATATTTATGATTAATGTGTATGTTTTATCTTTCAAGTAAAAATATGTTATAAGAACCATGTTATTTTAAATTTTATTTAGTTATTTTATTATTTCACCTATATAACGAGGCTTTTCATATTCAAATAAAAAATATTCATTCACTCAAAATATCAAATCCTTTGAAAACCATAAAACGTTTTCTATCTCAATACACGCACTTATATACCCTAATGAATATTTTGAACCTGAAGCATCTTAATTCACAATAAGAATTATAAAATTATAGAAATCTAAGGAGGTTTCTTCAAAAAAATGAAAGAGGCCATGTTTTTGTGAAAGGATCTGAGTGAAAAGCTATTGATTTTTGTTGGATAGACATCACATATTTAATACTGAAGAATGTTTTGAAATTCCAAAGATGAGAATTTGTTAATGATGAATTAAAAAATGATTTCTTCTGCAATAAATAATTTAGGAAGTTTTAATAAAATTTTGAGTTCATCTTTAATGATGTTGTAGATTTGGTACTTTCACAAGTTAGTGGGAATAGATTTTCAATATCAACTATGGAGTTTTCTGAATTTCTTCACTACCCTCATGAAGGATGTTTTTAATTCTGTTCATATATGGTTAATATAGATAATTTATGGCCTACAGAAATAATGATGTCTCTTTTGGATCTCCAATAGTAGATAATAATATGATAAAATATTTAGACATTGAAAGAAATATTCTTGTAATGTTTATTCAAACTAGGATCATTCATAGAAATTATGAGTTTGATAAAGTTATACTCCCTCAAATTCATCTTATATATATACTGTTGGTTGAGAATAATTTAAATATATCACAATAAATTCTAAGATATATGGACATTTCCTGTAAAAATCCATAGATATTATATCATTATGGGATAATTCTCACCATGATGTTTGAGAATGTTGTATTAGAACATAATGAAGTTATGATAACGAAGTGTTGTAGACTAAACAAACATGGAGATATGTTTCTCAAGGAAATTTTTTATATTTGGAACTAATCTATATAGAATTTGATTCCAATTGGTTCTAAAGATATCAAGGAAATACCTACTCAAGTTTATGGAGATACTTCTACTCCTGCTATTATTTCTCCTACTCTACAATAATTTATAGAGGAGTTAATGTATGTTGAGCATCTAGCTATAAAATTAAAAGTAAGAATAATTTATTCTAAAGAAATCATGTTTCTTATTCTTTCTCAGGTTAGAATCAAGGAACAACCTATTGTGTATGTAATTGATTCTGACGATACTACGGTAAATCAATATGATGAAGCTATTATTTCTCAAAACATCAAGAATGTGTTATTGATTTTTCTATGCCATGGGAGGATGTTTGTGACTAGTTTTTATGGGGTTGATACGAAAATAACCCAACATATGGAATCCATTAGTGATGATCTTGGAATGATTATTTTTTTGTAAGTTGGTGAGTCAATGAATTTTTATTTTCATGATAATATTTATTCAAATATTATTCATCCTTATTTAGAGGAATCGAATTATCTTGAGTAACTACTAAGTAATCAACCTCCTAAATTTTTGAAAGTAGAAGATAGAGGAAGAAATAATAATCTTGAGCATGTTGGTTTAGAAGAATATGAAGTTATTGAAGAACTATCCATTTTATTAAGGATGGAAAAAGAAAAACATCATAGCAACCTGCTCTTCTTGGGTTATATAGTAAGATTGTAGATATTTTATTGAAGAGGTTGAATTCTCTAACGATGATAAAGACATCAATTTTTTTTTTAGATTTTATTCTTAAATATTTCAACTCTTTGAAATATTATATTTATGGGATAATAATTCAAGACAATAATATAAGAGAAATTTTCGGTTTAATGTTATAATATGATGAGATAAAAGCAATGTTTCAAGCTAGAATAGATATGATAAAAAATATTCTAGTTGTTCAGTCAGATATAATTTAATCAAAGATGCCTAAAACTATACCTATGAAAAAATAAATTTATTATTTAAGGAATGTTATAATTTCATAGTTTTAGTTTATGAAGAATATTTTTTCGGTTTCTACCTCACCCTTGTCTAAAAATGACTCCAATTCTACTTCTAATTAATTAAAGTATTTATCCTCATACTTGTTGATATTAAATGGGAGAGTTAGGATATGAAATGTGATATGGTATCTTTAGACCCCATTTAATACTTGTGAAAAGATATAATTTTTTAACTAAAAGTATTAAAATTTGATTCAATGAGAGGTGGATAAAGAATATATAAGGAAATGAATGATTTTGTGGGTATTATTCAATATTCTATTACCGATTAAAAGGAGAATTTAGTAGAGACACATGATCTAACTGAAAAAATTTTCACATTGATGTCTTAGTGGGAATCTGCTCTGAATATCAACCTACCATCCCTGAAGGAATCCCAATAGTGAATCTTGAAATAAGCTTAATATTTTTAATCATGATTTATTGAAGATAATTAGTCAGATAAGGTAGTAAAACATAGCGATAGATATGATAGTTCTACTACCGATGTTGATATTGTTGTCGATGACGGAAATAAAGTTGTTTCTATACTTATTATTTCAAATCACGGCCTTCAAGTGCTTATAATTTTTCATAGTTATTGGTGTATACCATTAAGGGAATTGAAGTGTTGAATGATAAATTTAATGACAAAATAGTGTTTCCAAGGATGAAATTTCCAATTTTTTTTTGTAGTTTAGAGATTAGATTAAGAAGTAAATTTTTCATTCTTATATTTCTACTAGGATTCACTTTTCTCTTTCTTGAATATGTGTGTAAATATATTATTTAATCTTACAGTAAGAGGTCCTCTTAGTGATAATTCACCTATATAATTTTAGGATATCTGTGAGAGGATTTTTGGTTTATTTCCTCATAATATTGTAATTGAAATGGATAATTTTACATTGGAAATAGAAATTCAGAAGGAATACTTTACCTCTACTCATCCAATTCCTTTTACCTGATTCACTTTTCTTTTCTTTGCTGATGAATATTTTGATAATTCATGATCCAAGGAGATACATGATGATATTATGGTTATAGTAAGGAAACCTATCGATGAAACTACTAGTGTTGGTTTAGATGGGACTGAACTTTCCTTAGCTATCCCTAACCTAACAAAACTCCATCCATGTCCTATCTCACCAAAGCCTAAACCCAAGCACAAAAATAGTTATATTTTTATATTAATATTTTTTTTTCAATATCATACATTGTACTGATTTTTTTATTATATGACATAATAAAATTTAATGTTTTTTACTTTTTTTCATTAATAAAAATTAAATTGCCTCAATAATTGTTTCATGAAAAACCAAAAACCTTGATCAACTTAAATTTGAAAACAATATTCCATAAATTATGTGAATTTGGTCAATATTCCAATTCTTCTTTGATGAACACATCCTAGAAATTAGATGAAAATACAACTATGGCCTCAACCAAAAATCATAGCACAAAATATCCAAATTGGATACCTTTGACCATTATCAAGCCATAGATTCAATCTCATATCAGGAAAATATTTCGGTCATATTCTACCTTCAAATCATCAATCGAGCATAGGGATAGTGGGTGTATGGTAAAATCGCATCATTGGTATGGATCTGGGAATATGTACATCTTCATCCCAAAGCATGTCTTCGAAGCATAATCAAATGATGCTCAATTATGTATTCGACCATGAATTAATTGGCAGATAAGAATTTCTTCCCCATTTTGTTTGATCATAATGTAGTTCTTTTCTATTTCACAACAAAAATATGTGCATTACTAGGTCTTAAATCGAGATCTTCATCATGGAAGATCATTCTCCAATTTTGGGTACAAGCTCTTATCCCTATTTTCACCTATTCCTAGAACTCACCCACATTGTGCTCTTTTTGGGGGACACTCCCAATCAATTGTAGAAATATACAGATGAATAGTTTTCGGAAACCAAATCACCTTTACAGTTGACGTGGAGCTCCCCATTGAAGCATTGTGGATAGCAGTCGGCGGCATATGTTTTTCAAGGGTTGATGAACCACCCAAAAAACAACCCTTGACCATGCTGATTTATCTCCATCTGTAAAAAGGGATGTAATAATTATGATTGTATGTTTTAAACCCTCTGACGTTTCATTTAGAGAGTGAAAATATACATATATCCCCCTTCTCCCGTGGATGTAGGCAACCTTTCTGAACCACGTAAATTCTTGCATTGATTCGTTTTATTGTTATTTTGTATATATTTCTTCACCACGAACTCTAATACCCCAACAATATGGCATCGGAGGGTTCGATAGTGAAATGACAGCACGAAAATGAATGTTTCTGGTGACCAGAAAAATAAGGTTGCTCGAGAAAATTTCTTGACCTAAAATCTCTGAAGAGCATGACAAAATGATTCCAATGGTGCAACTGTTGTCAAAAATAGAGCTGAAACGATGGATATAAGGCCATTCAAAGCCGGGTCAAACCATTGGTGCTACAATACCCCAATGCCGGAGAAGGAAACACTATTCACAATGCAAGAAAAATTTTAATGTGTTTTCTTGGGACTTCCCGACTACACCTCCTACACGCCACATCTGCACCACATCAGTAGTCAATCAAGGTCGTTGAAACTCTTTCGGCCATAACGCGGCCAATCAGAGCCCATTTTCAATGATCCAGGAGTCCATTCCAGGCATCTTGACTGTTCCAGACACATCCATATGGTAATAGTTTTTAAATTCTCACTACAACAGTGGAAGAAAATACTAGTAATATGATTAAACTTAATGCGTTTAATTATGACATCTAGAAACTGAAAATGGTGGACCGTTTATATATTAAATATTTGTGGAAGCCAACAGTGGAAACCCCTAAGCCCATTGTAGCGCAAGCAGAGGAAACGTCAACTAGTGGTAAAACCGATGAGAAGACATCAGCCAATACCACCCTAGTGGATGTGGAGTATGTCATAATCAATAGAAAGTGCAATGCCCAAATCAAAAAGTGGACCGATAAGTAAATCTTCAAAACTTTTTCCAATGAACATGACACCTCCGTTCTTTGGAGAAAATTGGAAAAGATGTATTCGGGGACAACTGCTCAAAAAAAATAAAACCCGATATGTCATCTAGTCAACTTAAAATAAAAATATGGGACCAATGTATCAGAACACATGAATGAGTTCCAAGGTACTGTTGATCAACTGAATTCTATGAAAATGACGATTGATGTTGAGTTACTGGAACTGTTGCTGTTGAGTTATTTACTGAAGACATGGGTCACATTAGTAGTGTCGATTAGTAATTATACTCTAGATGGAACTCTCACCACGGAGATAGAGAAATACTGAATATTGAAAGAAGATTCCAGAAGAAAAGATGAGGGACATACAGCTGAATCAGAGGCGCTTGTCACTAAAATACAAGGGATGATGAAATGGCAGGGAAGAAGTAGAGGAAGCGAACCCCATGACCAAATACTTCAAAGGAGTATGTGATCAAAATCGTGATCAAGATATGACATGAAGTGCCACCACTGTGGAAATCCTGAACACTTCATCTGGGAGTGTAGAAGGCTGAATGCAGAGTAGAGGAATCATGAAGGTAAGACCCAAAATAATTATGTTGTAATTGTCAATGATGAAATTGATATTGTTCATAAAGATAATCAGGTCAGTCTTGCAAGACAACACTCGACATGTGTGAATGATTCAAGTGCCACCCACTTTGTCACCGCTAGATGATATTTCTTCTCGTTATAGCATTCGGGGTGTTTCTAACATGTGAAGATGTTAAATGTTGGTGCATCCAAAATTACTGGTATTAGTAATATTTATTTGGAAACTAAAGTGGGATACATGCAGAGGCATATTTCTATGGGCACTATAGAAGCACTATAGTAGTACTGTCGCTAATACTATAGTGGGAAATGTGTAGTACTGTCATAGGTACTGTAGTGGTAACTATACCAAGAACTATTTGGAACTGTAGTAGCAAAGAATATTCCCCAGTTTGGGCTTTCGGGCCACCGATTTGGTCCCCGAGTCCTTTAAGTGATTTGGGCCACCATGGCCTTTGGGTCAGTAAGGCCTTCGATCCACCTCAAGGCCATAGACCACCTTAAGTGATAATGAAAACTAGACAAACTACAAGGAACAATATCTATAAGGGGGGTGCGCAAGGAGATTTCACCATAGAAGAAGCTTAATTGATTACATGAAGGATAGGGTATGTCACATACCACATGGAAAAGCTTGTACATGCACTGGAAAGCCTACTCAAACAACAATGCGAAGGATGAGAGTTTATTTCATGATGAAGATGCTGGGAAGGTGCAGTTCTATGTAGTTAGTCTGGGTTGTACGTAATTTTTGAATCCTATGGGTAATGAATCACTCTAAGGCCTATGTTTCATGTAATACTAACACCGACGGGCCTTGTAAGGGTTCCACTTCATACCATGAAAGGTGGATTATAAAAATCAACAAAAAATGAAGTCTTTCAGTCCATTGGAGGAGTGAGGCATGTTCCTAATATTCTCCTCAATCTAATATCCACATGAATACTAGAAGAAAAGGGATATGTCAGTTTTCTTGATGATGGGAAATGGAATCTTACCAAAGGTAACCTAAAAATTTATAAAGGAAAGAAATATAATACTCTTTATCTTAGAGATTCAAGACCATGTGGAGGATAAGTAAACGCAGCCAGAAAATATGTTCCTACAGAAGTTTGGCATAGGCGACAGGGTCACATTAGTGATAGAGGAATCATAATGCTCTCTAGGAAAGATCTCTTTCCATGAATAAAATGTACGTATCTGGATACTTGTGTTGATTGCATCATGGAGAAACAATATAGAGTATCGTCTCGTGGTTATATACCATCAAGGAAAAAATTCTTTAGATTTGATTCACACTGAAGTTTGCATGATCAGAACCAATATGATGGTATGTGCTATTTATTTTGTTACCTACATAGGTGATTATTCAAATAATGTATGGTCCTTTACTTTGAAAACTAAAGATCAAGTGCATGATTTTTTCAAGTAGTTTCATTTGAAGGTTGAAAGAGAAAAAAGAAGGTGGTGAAAGTGTGTGCGAGCAGACAATATAGGATCATACCATGGTTGATTTGAAGAGTTTTGTAGGATTTTTGTCATCAGGATAGAAAAATCAGTATTTAAGATGCCTCAACATAATGGTATTGTCGAGTGGATGAACATAACAATTTGCAAGAGAGTAATATGTATGATATAAAATGCAAAGCTTCCAAACACATTTTTGGGGGTGTCAAAAAGGATTGTAGTAGATCTTATCAACCTTTATCCATCAGTTCCACTAGACTATGACTTTCCAGAAAGTGTTTGGATAGTTAAATATGTTTCATATAAACAATTGAGAGTATTTAGCTGAATGGAATTTGTTCACATCCCAAAAGATGAGAGGGAGAAGATGGATAAAAAAGGAATGCAATGTATCTTTTTGGTATATGGTCATGAAGAGTTTGGATACTAAATTTGGGATCCTATCACCAGGAGGATGTTCAAAATATGATATGTGGTGTTTCTTGAGGATCATTCGATTGATGATTTTGAGAAGCAAAAAACTATAGAGAAGTCACAGTCTGAGGAAATTACAGTTAGTCTGGAACCATCCCCACCACCATCAGTACCATCTAGTGTGAGAGAGATACAAGACATTGATGATACATAACTACCAAGTAATATGTCTCTATATGCAAATATGTCTTCATTATTTTATATTCCATAATATATTTCCCTTGAAGCATAGTTGAGGAGATCCACTAGAGAACGACCACTAATTCGTAAATACTCACCAAATGAGTATGTGATGCTCACTGAAGGGGTAGAGCCAGATAGTTATAATGATGAAATCAGGATTCAGTAGAAGATGGAATGGAAGAAGGCCATGCAAGATAAAGATGGGATCCTTTCACAAGAACCATACATTTGATTTTCTTGAATTACCACATTAAAAAGAAGGCACTCAATAATAAGTGGCTATACAGAATTAAAGGAGAAGATAGAAACTCCCAACCATGCTACAGATCCAAAATGGTTGTGAAGGGATTCAGTTAAAAGAATGGTATTGACATTGATGGAATTTTTTCTCTTGTGGTTAAAATGTCTTCTATGAGAGTTGTTCTTGGATTAGCAGCTAGTTCGAACCTGGAGGTTCAACAACTGGATGTAAAGACTCCATTCTTACATGGTGATCGTGAGGAGGAGATATACATGGAGTATCTAGAGGGATTTCGGGTGAAAGAGAATAAATACCTACTATTCAAGCTTAAGATAAGTTTATATGGTCTGAAACAGGCACTGAGGTAGTGGTACAAAAAATTTAAGTCATTCATAGAGAAAAATGAGTACCAGAGGTTGACTGATTATCGCTGTGTTTTTATCAAACAATTTACTATGGGTGATTTCATTATATTGTTACTTTATGATGATGATATGATAAATATTGGATGAGATATCAACAAGAATGAAAGGATGAAGGAGTTGAACAAGTATTTTGAAATGATGGACTTTAGAGAGACTACTCAGATTATTTTTCTGAAGATTACTCGTAACAGGAGGAAAGACAAGATTTGGATATCTCAGGAGCGGTATGTTGAGAAGGTTCTGGAAATATTATACATGGAAAACTCAATACCAGTTATCACATCAATTGGACATCATTTCGGGCCCATGACAAGTGACATTACATCAACAGAGAAGTAGAAAGAAGAAATTGAAACAATTTCTTATCATTCAGCAGTTGGAAGCCTTATGTATGCCATGGTGTACACCAGACCAGTTATTTATAATGATGTTGTCATTATGGTAATATTCTTATCAGATCCAGGAATGGAGCACCAGACAACAGTCAAATGGATATTGAGGTATCTCTGAGCTATATCTAGTCATTTGTTGTTTTTTGGAAGTGATAAATTTGTTTTGGAATGATACACAGATAACGATATGACTGGAGATAGAGACATTAAGAAATCCATATTCGAATACCTAATATCTTTTTAGGGGGTTTTTTCTCATGGAAATCATGAATTTTGAAGTGTGTTACCTTATCCACCATATAAGCAGAGTATATTACAGTCACTGAAGGCTGCAAGGAGATACTGTGGATAAAGAAATTTTTACAAGAGATCAGACAGAGCTAGGTGAATTATATTCTCTATTGCGATAGTCAGAGTGCTATTAATCACAGAAAGAACACAAAATTCCATTTGAGGTTCAAACACATAGACGTGCAATATCATTGGATCTGAACAGTTCTTGAAGGAAAACTGTTGAATGTTTAAAAAATCTACACTAATGATAATGGGTAAAACATGATGATAAAGGTTCTACTTAAAGAGATTTTGGACACCAATAAGGATACTGAAGGTCTAGATTATACCCCAAATTGGTCGTGAGGGGGAGATTTGTGGGGTCCACACCCAATCAATGTGGGAAATCAATAGATGAATAGTTGTCGGCAACCAACTCACCTATATAGTTGACGTACAACACCCTATTAAATCAGAAATTGGGTACAGTAGCCGACAGTTTATATTTTTCATGGGTTCATGAACAACCCAAAAACCATCCCATGACCATGCTATTTTTTCTCCATCTATAATACTGGTTCTAATCCCTTTGATTGTGTGTTGTAAATCTTCATATGTTTTAGCCGGAGAGTGGAAATATACATCTATCCCCATTCTAATATGGAAGTAGGAAACCATTTAGAACCACATAAATTCTTACGATGATCTTTTTTCGTCTTATTTTGTGTTTATTTCTTGGACACAAACCACCTCTGCCCCAATACTCTTAGGTAATTAATAGTGGAACTCGAGCATAATGATGGATCACATCAAACCATCACTTCTTATCATCTGTAGAATTGGAAATCAGATTAATCTAGATTCAAAACCCTATCCAATCATGATTCCCCTTCAATATATAGAAACAAATCAAGACATTTTATCACCATTAAAAGGATAGATCTGAATTTATTGTCTTCTTCAGCCAGATTGGTTCAGTCGACTTCCAACATTATTCTTTGGTCTTATTTCCATTGATTTCAATCGATAAAAATCATCTCTACAGAACCCCATCATCTTCATCAGTGGTGAGAATGGTGAATATGGTATCATCATCAACCCAACAGGTCTTAGTTTTAAACGGATATGATAAATCATTGCCATTATTCTTCTGTGCTCGGGAAACAACTTGATTTTATCAACCCCACGCCCAATTACCCATTCATGTGTCACTCTCATGCCACAACAGCTTATACCCAGTGAGTTCATATTTTATAATCCTTTCCATCATAACATGGGAATTTCAACTTAGTATACTACAATTTAAGGGAGATTGGGGGTGATGGAGTACTCTAGCGTCCTTTCCCTAACCATCCCAAATGTTGTGGAAAACACCCCTAAAAGATTTGGGTAATTGTTTTCATACTGACTTGGGTGGTGAAGTTTATAAAATGTAAAAATATAATATATATTGAACATAACCCTCGTAAAGGAATCTACCTAACCTTGTCATCATCTATATCTATTTTCATGCAATACACCCCCTTATCAGTGTGAAGTTCATGATCTCAATCTTGTACACAAAAAGTGAGATTATCAGATTTAACCATTCAACCATATTTGATAAAGAATTTGAATAATCATTCATTGTACAATCAATAAATATAGTTCAACCATTTTATTCAGTAATCATAATTAATATTTATGTTTTGATCAATTCCTTTCAATTCATGAATTCATAACTGCATAATAATTTCAATATTCTATATATCATATTTGTGCTCGTCGAGCATTTAATTCCAACCATCACATGCTCCTTCAAGAATTTAATTCCAACCATCCTGTGGTTTCTATTTTAATTATTGTTCATTTATAAATTCTTCCAACCACAACACCCCATCCCATGGGTTCAATTAAATGTATTTATTATTCAATAAATTATTTTTACCTTAGAACTCATCCGATGATACCTCAAGAAATGTTGCACATTTAATGCATAGATAAAAACTACACCAAGTAGATTGAAATAAATATGAAAAATCCATATGAAATCATGGAATAAAAGTAAGAATCATGCATATATTTATGATAAAATCTAGCTTGTAACTCATCCCAATAACATTAATGTCATCACCAACTCCATCATTCACAACACATTATATCCCACCATGACCCGAAAAAAGTTTCCACAAAACCCCTAGAAAATGAGTCAATTATTCGTCAAATTACCAAAAACAAACTTGGTAATCAAGAAATCACATCAAGGATCTACCAAACAAGAGTATTTATAAAAATAATAAAAAGTATTTTAATCATGGCCCACTAATGCGGTAAATAATCCAATATCGTTAAGGCATTAAAGCCTTTATCAAACAAGATTTAAATTTCTCAGACTCAGTGAATTATCTACAGAAAATGAATGTTTCATTAAAATAATAAATTAATTGGTTAATTCTATATAGATTCATTAACATGAAACACATAAACAAAAGCTAATAAATAGCTTGAATCAACCATGGACAATCCATTAGAAATACGTCCATACATCATCATATTCGTGGAAGAAAAAAATTCAATTTATATGTTTGTTTAATTAATATTTACATCATAATTCATTCTTCACATTACTTAGAAAATTTATAACATATTAAAAATGCATAAAAATTAAAAATACAACAAAAAGTTGATAACTCACTATTTAGAAAAACAAATTCAAACTTTAACATGAAAAAAATCACATGCGATCATTCTAACCCAAATCAAATTTCACAATTAATTCTATATATAATATTAATTTAGATTAATTCTAACATTGAAAAATTATATAAAGTGTAACATCCCAAACCCAGACACCACTCAAATAGTTCCCAAATCCTAATGGGCCACATGGCCTCATGCGCATCTCCCCAAACTCCCGATGGTGCTGACTAGCAGTGAGTTCCTAAGTTTGTCAGTGGGGAGACTATTCCGTAATGCCCTGACCCCAGTTACAAAGAATTGGTACATTATTACAAAACATTGGCATGATATAAGGAATCATGTCCTGAATGTGTAATTATTTTAGTATCCTTGGAAGTATTATATATCTACAATAGGTTTATAATACATCATGAAATAAAAAAACTTTGTGTCTCTTGGGAAAACTCTTATATCCCTTTGCCTATTCGTGTAAGTTAATCATAATATACTTCTTTTAATTCTAGAAAAAATAAAACATAAGAAAGTGGTGGGCTCAAATTCTAATTAAGGAAAGCAATATAGTGGAAAAAATCATAAATAATAATAAACATTTAAGGCAATGTATAAAACTAGAAAACACTCCCTTTAAACTTAAACCTCATCATAATAATGAGAAGATAAATCAAATAATGCGGTTTACTTATTCATATAGATATTATACTAGTTGAATAATCAAATTTAATATCAATATCAAATTTCATAATTATGGAATTCATAATGCCAGAATACAAAACCACATAGTCAAGGCCTTGTGCCAAGACTAAAAATAAAATTTTGTCCAGGCCATGTGCAAAGACAATAGCTTGACTCATTAGACCTACCAATGCATCGAGGAGCTATAACAGGATCCACTAATCCAATACTAAGTTAAATGAATTCCTCATATGAAAAGTATTAAACATAACATAAACATTCGTATTATAACTAGCATAAGATGTTTTAAAACATTATCCACAAACAATGAATGGTATAAAAATAACACATCCACAATAAAACACATCACAAAACCTTCAATACCATATAAACGATTTTTATCATAATAAATCAACATTAATCAATCATAATATCCCGTAAATGATGTTGACATATTTGAAAATGATCTATAAAAATCTTTGAGAGAAGTATCCCTTATTCATGAAAACATTTAAAAGTCTCACTATTTATCAATAAGTTGTTTAAAGTAAATTTTTTAATCAATGTATCCCATACAAATTTGAAACATTTAAAAGGAATTTCAATTTTAAAACATTAATTTACAAATAAATAAAACCTCAAAACCATTTTTAAAACGTGGACATTAATGAGATAGATTTAGAAGAATAATTTTTTAAAACATTAAAAATGATATTTTAGTTAGGCTTACAAACAAAATTAGAGAATCTTGAATACAAATAATTGAGGTAATAAAAACATTATAAAATCATGAGAATAAAGGGATTCATGATACACTACTTCAATGCAAATTATATACACCAAATAAAATTGAATTTGCGCATAACAACAAAGAAGTCTCAATGGAATGTAAGTTGAGATGAATTCAATTATAAAGATTGTATCCTTAAGTTAATGATAAATCAATGAAATAATAATTTCTATAAAATATAAATACACTCAATATGATTGGATATTCAGTGTAAATCAATTCGAGGTCATTCACACATATTCTTGTAAAAACAAGACTAGTGACTTGTATGTTTAACTCAATGAATAGAAATTGAGTTAAAATTACTCTTATCATGTTTATATCGATGACTTGAGAAATTATCAATTTAGTTATTATTTGTATCAAAAGTAAATACACAAAAATTGGAGTTTAAATTACAACATATGAAAATAAATAGCGATTTCACACATAATCATGGAGTAATGTAATGAATGATGTTTGCGTAAAACTTAATGACTAGAAATAGAAAATTGAAATTCCCTTACTGATTTGGTAATATACAAGACATACACCCCATGCAAGAAGAATAATACAATTCTGATGTAAATAACCATAAATTAAAGTATATTACACAAAAAATATAATCATGGGTAGTACATACACCACAAAAAGGTAATAGTGGCATATATAGCATGAATCACCTGGGAATGAAAGTGAGATGAAAACACCTTACCTTGTACTTTTACTTAGTATAAGATAGGTTAATATCCTGTATAATGGTGTAATAATTGTTAATAAATTATAAAAGGACCAAATACATAAATATGATATCTTATACTATCTTCTAATATTGAATTGTTTATGATATTTCAGTAGTTTCATTGTTTGGGTTGTTAACTGATTCGTTTTCCATTATATGTTTTGTAATGTAAGTCATGTTTGTTTTGTATAGGATGTATTTGATTCATATCAAAAATGATATACAGTTCTTAATTATTATTTTTAATCATAAAATGAAAATTATTCTTGAATTATTACGATGGGGAGTGAATCTCATCGCGTTTGTGGAGATGGTAAGCCGTACGTACACACGAGCGAAAATATCATAATATTGAAGATGAAATCGTATGTAATTGGATAGTATATCATATTTACAGAGTCATTAACATGTTATATTATTTATTTACATAATTTATACTCATTATTATTCCAATCCAAATAATTATGTGTTTGAATAACAAACTACACCACAACGTCGAGACGGTAAGCCGTACATACGCACGTATTTTGACTTTTTCATTTATAGGATTGAAAGAATAATGAATATTGCTGTACCATATTTATAAGAACGTAAAATTATGTAGAAGGTATAGGATTAATTATTTTTGTATGGAAACAAAAAAGAAAGTGGAGGGGGAAGAAGAAAAGAACTTGAAAGAGGGTGGTGAAATTATTACCTCTTCTTTGGGTGTTTCAATTTGACATGATCAAAAGGGATCATAGGTTGGATTTATGATCAAAGTAAGGCCTCTAGGTTGATGTGAGGGAAGTTGTGAGGATATTTGAGAAGGTTTTGGCCAGGCCAAATGGATTTGGATATGTGATTTTGTGAGAAGGGGATGTGCCCTTTTATAAGAGGAGTGAGGGGCACTTTAGGAAAAAAAATGAAATAATATTTTATAATAAAATATTTTTCAGTAGTAATGGCTCAAAAATTATTTATTTCGAGTCTAAGGTGGGGATGGGTCCAAAAAATCTCAACCAATATGTTTTAAAAAGGTTTAGGTCACCATATTAACCCTATATTTTGGATTTAACTCTTAGTTAAACTTTTTGACATTTACCATGTCTCTTTGTATTTTTATATTATATGGTTAATAAACATACAATAATAAGACAATCAAACCCCAAGTAAATTTTTATTAAAGAATAGATTATTATCTAAGTACTTTGGCTGAACCTTATATTTTTAGAAATAATATATAAATTAATAAAATAGTATTTGTTTTAAAAACTCAATTAGGTCAATTTTGACACTATTTAGTATTTGATTTTTTTGAAATCCATAAAAAAATTATCACATTGAATACAACTTATTTAATCAACCCTGAAATTACATATTAACCTATAATAATAGTTTAATTGATCAGAAGCCTTAATTTACATTTATTTGGATATGTATAATATCAATAAATTTAATATTTCATTTATAAGTTAATTACTACATCATTATTGTGTCATAAATAAATTAAATTATATAATATCTAAAAATAAAAAATAAAATACCATTATTTATGAAATATTTTTGTCTTTATAAAGAATATTTATAGTCTACTTTATCTTTTTTGTAACCAAATATTCAAAATGGTTTAGTTATTAAACATTGGATTTAACACATTTAACTCTTTTTTAAATAAAATAATAATAAATGTCCATCTCTAATCCATGTGGACCAAAAAGGATCATATTTTATTCATAAGGCTGTTTTTGGTCGAATTTAACATATCCAAGAGAATTCGTATTTCTGTTAGGGTAATTATAATATCATTTTTACCCTTAATTACAATATAATCATTTAACCGTGGTAAATAAAAGCCCTAAGTTACTATTCAAAAAAATTAATTTAATCTTATTGAAAATAATTTTACTCAATGATGTTAACTATGTATCTCGGGTTTTTTAAATTTAACCTCTAAAAGAGGTAAAATTAATTATTATGAAAATTTTCAACTGCTCTTAGTAGGTGGGTAAGAGACGGGAAAAAGATCAATAAAATTTTATATATCTAAACATATTTTAAAATAACTCCAATGAATTAAATTGAACATATATAGGTATTATGTTTCTATTTTGACTTAAAATAAATAAAAAATTATAATTATTTAAATAAAATGTCACTTTTAAACAAAAATGTAGGGATTTTCAATATTCATAAAAAATTGAATGTTTTTAGAAAAAAACCAAAAAATCACCTTAAGATAATTTTGATATTAATAATTCAAAAATTAATTCTATTTTACAAAATTTAAAACATTGATATTATATTAATTAATTTAAAATTAATTCCGGGTGTCAAAACCAAAAAGTGTGATTTTAAAAAGTGAAATCTATCATAAGATTGACATGTGTTTATGTCCAATTTAAATGTGAAATTACATAAAATGACCAAAATTGTTTTAAATTATAAAAATATAATCTAATTATACATCCAAACCATTAAAATTAAAAATTTAACAGTGTCAATTTTTTCGATTAAAACGTTGTTTTCAATTAAAATTTACTATTTTTCAATATTCATAAAAATAAAAAAGTTATTAGAAATGTACCAAATATTTATCCAAAATAAATTTTTATGTTACTATTATAAAGGTGAATTTAATTTAAAGGAATTTAATATATATAAGTGTCAAATATTGGTTTTAAAATGGGTTTTCCAATAAATTGTGGTAAAATTGCATTTTTGCAAAATACTTACTTTATATGAAAAAATGAATTTTTTGTTATATTATTTATAAGAAACACATTATATTGATTCTAAAATTATATTGAAAATATAAAATTAAATATTTAGTTAATATTATTCATCACCTCTTTTTGAACAGGTAGTTTTGTAAGTCGGGGTGTGATCGAACTCGGTGATGTGTGTTGTGCAAGCTATTGAATTGATTTAATGAAAATAACATTATATGAAATATTGGGTTGTTATATTCTTCCCCCAATTTGGTAATTGCATTCTTGAAAGTTAAAATTTGGGCTTCAGAACATCATTGAATGTCCCACATTGGAAAAGAGTCAATAAAACTATTACTTTAAAAGAATTAATGTAAAGTAAAAAGGTCGCCCAAGATAACTCATTCTAGGACTCTATGTATGAAAACATGGATATTGAATATAAACTAAGTGTCTAGTTCTGATGGACAGTGATAGAAAACATGACCAAGAATTTATTTTAACTTTCACTTCATAATATTGAGGAATTTATTTATGAGATTGACTAGGAACATAAAGAGATATACTTACTTTTTATGTAGAGTTTCATCCTTTAAAAAAATTCTACCATTAACTAATATTTTTTCAATGAAAAGTACTCAAGATGACTTGGATGCCCTTGATATGCTAGAATCAACTTCTACAGAATAACATATTCCAAAAAAGAATAAAATTTATATTTACTTTGTCTTTATAGATTAACTAAAACCAAGATTGGTAGTACAAGATCAGATGATCCCAAAGAAAGATAATATTTTAGAGAAGGAAATTCTAATTTTAATTTCTAAAAATAAACAAAAAATACCCAAGTTCAATAAATACTATTCAATAAATAGTTTTCCTTAAAATACTTCTATATAATAAAAACTAATATTGAAACCCAAAACTTCGAGGAATTTGATTATCCAGTCTTCCATGATAAATTGTATCTCTAGATAAAATTGACCACTCTTAATGTCACATACATAAAAGTAATTAACCTAATCATATATTCCCTATGATAGGTAAATCATTTCTATAAATAACACTAATTTTTATAAATACACAATAAAATCATTAACAAAATTACACCATTATTCTCCAAATAAAATCCAATAGTATTCTATTTTCCTTAGACAGATATTGTTCTCAATAGAGAGAACATATTCCAAAATACAATTTATCACTTAATAACCAAATCATTTTCCTATACTAAGGATATCAATTTGATAGGACATAAGATTCCAAATAAACTTATTATTGATCAAAAAAAGCATTTAACTAAAAATAGTTAGTCACACTAACCATGGACTTCACGTAGTCCAATGGTAGGTGATAAATCCCAATCGCACTCTGGTTGTGGGTTCAATTCCCACATCATTGTCCAACACGATGGGTTTTCACATGGTCTGTATGTTGTCCTTTTTCAAAAACTATATTTTATAACATTCCCAAAATGAGAAAAATTCTTCAAAATAACTATAACATAGTTTAACCCCAAATGTTATCTCATACCTCACATTTTCATCCCAAAATTTAATGATATATAATTGCCTCAAATTCCTGGATCATATAAACCTAAATGGTTATTTATAACTATATCAAAAATAGAAAAAATAATTATTCCTAAAATAGAATTTTCACATAACAAACTATAGGGTTACACTTACAGGAGAAAAGTCTTCCAATGCAATCCCAAAATCAAAGAGCACTAACACTTTAAAAAATTTCACCATCCATTTATTTCCAGATAGGTTCTTCCATGACCAAGAGGTTATCCTATTGGAAAGGGAATTCACTCGGGTAATGCCTAGGTCCCCTACATTTACAAAAAATGACTATAAATGGATTATTACGATAATTTTTATTTTCTTCCATAGTACTCATCATTTATCCTAAAAATTAATTACTTTATGTCCTTCTTTCCCATAGAAAAATCATTTCTTTTTATCCATTAAAACACTTCCTATGTGTCTCCTTCCATATTTCCTACAATATGGAAATTGAGCTTTCCTTTCTCCGTACTCCCCACTGTTGGATCTCTTATCAATCATCTTCCATCTCTTCTTTGTTTAGTTCGTGATTTTTTTAATATATATGTTGTTGATCATATTTTTGGAAAAATTATTTGGAATGAACATGATATCTTTTACACATATCAACATTCCATTTCATTTCTCATTTCCACCATCATGACCACCTTGTACACCATGTTCAATGTTACTATGACTTACTTGGAATCAATCCATTGACTAACAAAATAATGCATAGTGTGGGTCATAAAATATTTTAGAGAATATCATAACACCTTATTTTCAATTTAAAACACTATATAATTAACCAAGGTTATTTATTATCATCTTATATGAAGATAATTCAAATTGGTTTATAAAGAAAATGTGAATTATCCTAAGCATGTCTCCTTGTAGTGTCGTATCCAATTGTGTAGCAAGACCCATTTTCGTGTACTAGGATACCCTGGGTCAAGCCTGAAACTCCTTGTCATAGATTTCAATCCTAGGTACATATGTGCCAGAGCCTCCTCTACCTACTCATATCTATATAGGGATGTATTTCTTGGAAAACCAACATAATATTTACATTGATAAATTTTTTGGATGTTATTCTATACTAATCCATAATGTCTATCGTAGGGCAGTGTTTCCTAATCAGAGTTATATTCTAAATCTAGCTTCCATGGTTTGTACTAAACTTACTCTGATACCAACTGTAACGCCCTGACCCCAGTTACTTAGAATCAGAGCATTATTACATAACATTGGAATGATATAAGGAATCATTTCCCAAAAGACCGATCAGTTTAGTGGCCTTATAAGTACAAGATACATACATGACTTTTTCATTACATCATAAAATTAAAAATGAAACATTGTGTCCCCTTTGAAAATTCTTATATCCCTTATATTATTCTCGTAGGTTAATCATTATATACGTAATTGCATCTTGGTAAAAATAAAACATATGAAAGGGGTGAGATCAGATGCTCAGTAAGGATTATAATATAATATAAACTATCATAAATAAGAATTAACATTTAAGGAAATGTATATTTCTAAAACCAAAGCCTTTTAAACTTAAAATTTAGCATAATATAGAAAAGATAAATCAAATAATTCCATTTAATCATTCACATGGATATTCTACTAGTCAGATAGTCACATGTAATATCAATATCCAACTTCATTATGATGGAATGCATAGTGCCAGACTTCATAACCACATACTCATGGCCTTGTGCCAAGACTACAAATAAGATTTTGTCAAGGCCTTGTGCCAAGACTATAGTTTGTCTCATGAGACCTATTGATGCATCGATAATATATAGTGGTCTCCACCTATCACGTACTAAGTCCAATGCATTCCTCATATTAAATGGATTAAACATAACATAAATATTCGTATTATTACTATCATACGAAATCTAAAGACTTTATCCATAAACCCTGAATGGTATAAAAATATCACATCCGTAATCAAACATATCACAAAAACATCAATACCATAGAAAATATTAATATCATAATAAAAAAACTTCTATCAATAATAATATCATGTAAAGTATTTTGACATAGTTGTAAACGATCAGTAATAATCTTTGGGATAAATTTACCTTTTTCATGAAAATATTTAAATGTATCACAATTTATCAATAAGATGTTTAAAAGAGACTTTTGAATCAAAGTTTCCCATTACACTTTGAAACTTTTAAATGGAATTTGAATTTTATAACACTAATGTCCATATAAATAAAACCGTAAAACCATTTTTAAAACATGTACATTAATGGTAAAGATTTTGAAGAATAAATTTTTAAAACCTTTAAAATGGGATTTTAGTTAGAGGTCCTAACCAAAAGAGTGATGCTTGAATAAATATAATTGAGGTAGTAAAAAATTTATAATATCATGAGAATAATGGGACTCATGATATAATATGTCAAAGTACATTATATACACCAAATAAAAGTGAATTAGCGCATAACAACATAGAAGTCTTAAGGGAATGTAAGTTGAGATGAATTCCTTTATAAAGAATGTATCCTTAGGTTAACGATAACTAAATGACATAATTATGTGTGAAAAATATAAATAAACTCAAAATTATTGGATATTCAATTTAAATAAATCATAGGACATTCACACATATTCTTGTAAAAACAACACCAATGACTTGTATGTTTAACTCAATGAATAGAAATGGAGATAAAATTACTCTTATCATGTTTATAACGATGTCTTGAGAGTTTATAAATAGAGTAATTATATGTATAAAAAGTATATCCACAAAACGGGGAGTGGAAATTACTACATAAGTAAATATATAGCGATTCAACACATAATCTTGGAGTAAAGTAATCGAGGATGTTTGCGTCAAACCGAATGAGTGGAAATTAAAATTTGAAATTCCCTTACCGATTTAATAACTTACGAGACATACACCCAATGAAATAAGGATCATAAAATGATGATTTAAATACCCATAATGTAATTTATATTATCCAAAAAATAAAATCATGGATAGTACATACACTACACAAAAGGTAATAGTCAAAAATATAGCACGAATCTCTCAGAAATAAACGTGAGATGAAAACCCCTTACCTTGTACATTTACATTGTATAGGGTTGGTTAAACATCTTTATAATGGTGAAATAATTGTTACAAAATTATACAAGAACAAAATACATAAATAGTATATAATATATTATCTTCTAATATTACTCTGTTAATAATATTTCAGTAGTATCATTGTTTGGTTGCTAACTGATTCGTTTTCCTTTATATGTTTTGTTACAAAAGTCATTTTTGTTATGTATAGGCTATATTAGATTCATATCCTGAATGATATTATTCTCTTAAAAATTATTTTTAATTATAAAATGAAAATTATTATTGAATGATTACATTGGGGAATTAACCTCATCATGTTCATGGACACGATAAGCCGTACGTACGCACGAGCAACGATATCAGTATATTGATGGTAAAATAATATGTATTTGGTTGGTATATCATATATACAGAGTCTTTGACATGTTATGTTTATTATTTATATTAGTTATACCCATTATTATACCCATTCAAATAATTAAGTGTTTGAATAACAAGCTACACCGTGACGTGGAGAAAGTAAGCGGTACGTACGCACGTATGGTGGATTTTTTCATTTATATGATGGATAGAATAAAGAATATGGTTGTAACATATTTATAATAACATAAAATTATGTATATTATACTGGGTTTTTTATTTTGGTAAGGAAATGAAAATCAATGAGGAAGTGGATGAAAAGAAGAACTTGAAAGAGGGTTGTGAAATTATTGCATCTTCTTTGGGTGTTTCCTTTCGAGTTGATAAAAAGGGATCCTTATGATGGATTTTTGATCAATGTATGGACTCTTGGATGATTTGAGGGATATTTTGAGAATATTTGGTCTGGGTTTGGCTATGACAAATGTCTTTAGAGGTGTGATTTTGAGAGAAGGGGAAGTGCCCTTTTATAAGAGGGGTAAGGGGCACATTAGAAAAATCATGAAATATTATATTATAATAAAATACTTTTTGGATTATATTGGTTCAAAAATTATTTATTTCAAGGATAAGGTGGTTATGGTTTGAAATCCTCTCATCCAATATGTTTGAGACTGTTTTAGGTAACTATATCAACATTATCTTTTAGATTTAAATCATTGTGTAATAGTTTTACATTTACCATTTCTCTTTATATATTTATATTATATGGTTAATAAACTTTCTATAACAATCCAATAAAACCCCAAGTGGTTAATTATTAATATATATAATTTTATCTATGTCCTTTTTCCTAACCTTAAATTTTTAGGAATATTATATCAATAAATAATAATGTATTTGTTATAAAAACTAAATTAAGTCAATTTCGACACTATTTAGTATTCAATTTTTTGAATGCACTAAAAACATTAGGACTTAGAATAAAATTTATTTAATCAACCCTAACATGTCATATTAACATACAAAAATAGTGTAAATCATCAGAAGTATCAATTTACATTTATTTGTATATTTATAATATCAATTATTTTAATATTTCATTAATAAGGTAATTACCACCTCATCATTATGTTATAAATAAATTAAGTTAGTTAATGTCTAAAATTTATAAATAATATGAAATTACATAGGAAATATTTTTAGATTTCTAATTAATATTTATAGTTGAATTTATCTTACGTGTAACCCTATATTAAAAATGGTTTCGTTATTAAACATTGAATTTAACACTTTTAACTTTTCTTTAAATAAAATAATAATAAAAGTTCTATTCTTATCCAAATGGGCAAAAGAGGATCATATTTTATTACTATGGTTTCGTTTGGTCTAATTACACTTATCCAGTAGAATTAGGACATGTGTTTGGGATAATTATAATACCATTCTTACCCTTAATTACCCTATTATCTTTTAACTGTGGTAAATAAAATTCAAAAGTTACTATTCACAAAAAATCATTTTCATCTTATTGAACCAAAATTTACTTATTGATGTAAACCATGTCTCATGTATTTCTGAAATTCAACTTATAAATGCCGTAAAATTACGTTTTATGCAAATTTTCAATTGCTCCTCGAAGATGGGTCAAAGACGATAAAAAGTACAATAAAATTTTATATATATCTAATAATTTTATAAAATGACACAAATTAAATGCATGGAACATATACAGTTATCATGTATATATTTTTACTTGAAATAAATTTAAATAAAATAAATAATTATTTATATAAAATGTAAATTTTAAACAATTACGAAATGTTATTCACTATTCATAAAAAATTGAATGTTTTCAGAAAAATACCCAAAATTCACCCTAAGATAATTTTGATATTCTAAATTTAAAAATGAATTCTGTATTACTAAATTAAAAACATATAAGTTTCATTAATAAATATAAAATTACTTCATATTCTCAAAACCAAAAGGCGGGTTTTTAAGAAGTAAAAACTATCAAAATATTGACATGTGTTTATGTCAAATTTAAATGTCAAATTACATATAATGACTTCCTTTGTATTAAATGATTAAATTATAATATAATTATACTTCCAAACCATTCAAATGTATAATTTAAAACTATAAATTATTTCAACTAAAAATGTTATTTTCAATTTAATTTTAGTATTTTTTTAGTATAGATCAAAATATGAAAGTTATCAGAAAAGTACCAAAAGTTTATCCAAAATAAAATTTTAGGTCCCGATTCTAAAGAATAATTTAATTTCAATAAATAGAATATATAAACGTGTCAGGTATTGGTCTTAAAAAAGGTTTTCATTAAAAGGTGGTAAAATTGCATTTTTTTAAATATACATCTTTTATCTAAAAAATTAATTTGTTCTTATATTATGTATAAGAAACACATAATACTGATACTAAAATTATATGGAATATATAATATTCAAAATTCAGTTAATACTATTCATAACTGCTTTTTTAACGGCTAGTTTGGTAAGTCATGGTGCGCTGAAACTCTGTGTTGTGTGAAGCTCAAGATATTGAATTACTTTAATGAAAATAACATACTATGAAATATTAGAATGTTAAATATATCCTTTTACTAGAGTGTAACACAATGAAATATCAATAATAGTAAATAGAATAAGCAGATACAATAAATAGACAAATAATAATTAAACAAGAAAAATATATATAACAAATCATGAAGGGTATCTTATCCAACAAATGATGATACATGTCTCTAGAAAACATATAAAACATGTTTAAAAGAGTATTATATAATACATGTATCCAAAATACCAAAAGGACAAAAAACTGCTACCTATGAATACCACCACAAGCGTCAGATCGATCCCGTTCTCCCCTACTCCTAAGCATGGAATATAATCAACTCTCAAAATTTGGGTTCTTTAACATATATATACTTGCATACAAATAGTCTGTTCGGGTACCCAACAACAACTTGAAAAGGATGTGAGATACATTCCAAGTAGGTAACCACCCAAAGATCTATACAATCCAATATGTTAAATATAACAATCCAAACATTGTGAATGTAAAATAGGTAAGAAGTAAATAAATGTAAAGTGCCCATAGAATGTCTACTAATAGGAAAGTGACATCGACTAGCCTCCAAAGTCTCACTACTAAATAAGATTCATGCTTCTAACAAGGCAGCTACAGTAAAAATAGAGATAACCAACACGACCTTTCCATACATGAAAACATATCATGTCACCATAAACATGCAATATATCTATACATATTAAGTCACCACGTCTAGGTCGTACAAATAGAAAATCTAGAACAACCATGGAAAAGATGTATAAGCACACATTCCAAAATTACCACGACCACACCACATACTAGATGTGTCAGAAACATCCATGGTCGATCCATTCGATCCAGATTAACATATTTCTCATAGCCATATTGAATAAAATAAGTGTCAGACCATGAAGGGACAAATATAACATGTAAATGGACAAGGTATCCTCATCTAGTCCTAGAAGCATCTCGATGGAAACTTATTTAGGAACTGGTTGGATTCGTAGGATTTTGTTGTTGGTACATCATCGTGTATAAGTTGTATTTGTTTTCAAAAGTTTACAATAATGGTCAAAATAAAGAAAGAAATACAAAGTGAATAGGGATTGGTTGAAGTGACAGTTCTTGGAGAATTGTAATAGATTTATAGCTTTGGATTCCAAGCATGGGAAATTCTCCATGTTGTTAAAAATGAGATGATTGTTTCACTAATCCTAAGTACAAAATACATGTTTCTAAGGTGGTATATTGCCTAAAACATTGAAGTATCATCCATTTGAGGACGATTAATGTGTTCTTTGGAATTTTTATTCCACAAATAATATAAAGAAGATGATTTGTGAGGATGAAGAAAAGAAGAGTGAAAGAGGCTTGGACTTCTACATTTGATGGTGGGAATGTATATTTGAAGTACCAAGTGGACATTCATTGGGTACCATGTATTTTTACGGGATTACTTAAAAAAAAATTATAACCATCAAGCAAGCCTAGGCCATCTCGACCACATAACATAGGTGACTCAAGATCATCTATACTGAGGGAACCAACCCTTGCCAACCCGAAGGTGGAACGAGTTGGGAATATGTGTGCCCGCATGATGGGGCGTTTATAGGCCTTCATGAGCACATAAGGTCAAGCTTGTGAATAAGGTGGGTGAAAATTTCACCCGTAGAGAACATGTTTTGTGGAGGTACCATGGAGGAAGGAGGATAATTCAAAGTGAATAATAGGATTGGATGATTGAAAAACCATTACATTGTCATGCCTTCATTTCAAAGTGGGACAAACTAATATGGGATACTGTTCATCATTTAAAAACATGGGTGTTATAATAGCCACACATCTCATCTATAGTCATGATCTAATCACCGGTATTCTTCTCACCTGTGTTTCTCCTGTTTGAACAAAGACTGTTCGATGCTCCCACAAAACATTTGATGAAGTCGTGCCATCGACTTCAACCTCCAGCGTCTAACTCCACTGTTGCATCCACAAGGGTTGATGAAGAACCACGTCCTGACCACCTTGGATGATCATGCCAACATCATGAAGGTTGTATGATCATACCAAGTCCTTTCATGAAACTAGTGTCTAGCATTCATACGATATCTCGATGAAGAAGCCTTGGCTGAGGCAAACGGAGTTTTTGAGGCTATATTGATTCATTCTTAATTTAAAAACAAGATAGATGCACATGTTCTTGAATGCATGTGATCGAGGAGAAGGCCATGAGTATGAAAAAAATGAAATACCGAGATATATATCGTATCTAAAACCACGGACTAAAAGTTTTAATGAATCAAATATCTTGGTTATTCAAAGGGATGATCTCATCCAATTCAAAGGTGAGATCTAGAACGTGAAAATGATCTCATTCCTTCTGATAAAAAGATAACCCTTGAGAATAAGAAGGTGATGTTGTGGAGACACCCAAGAGGTCATGTTTCTCAGAAATAGATCATAATCTAGCATAGAGTTATAGGCCTTCAATTAGAGAAACACACTCATGAAGTGTCTCGCAAATAAGAGTAGACTCACCCTCTATGCGAAGAAGAGACCCACAAACATGCGACATTTTTACCCCAAACCCTCACTGTGTCCCGTGAATAAGAATCTGTGGGCACACTATCAGTGAAAGTGCACCCTTATTGTGTATTCCAATGGAAAAACCACAAACCTCCCTGGTTCTATGAAGAAGAACTGCACATACTATGAGAAGAAGGCTAGTGAACCTCTTTCATGAAGAGCATGACCCATGAGCCTCTTAGTTTTAGGAAGTAAAGATATGTATACATGTACGTATGCATTCAAATGCATGATTTTAATAAGCCCAAAGAAATGTGTGTGCACTTGTGAAGATATTTCCCTAAGTTTTACAGCCATTCGAGTTGATGTTTTCCTTGTGATCTGGGTTCATACAAAAGGAAGAGAAGAATTGAAGTGTGTGAATTCAGTTTGGTTAATAATACAGCATGTACACACTCATGTGCATGAATTAAAGACTCACTAACTAAGTGAAAAGAGAAGGATAAAAAGGGATGAAGAGAAGAGGCCATGTGTGTGTGAAAATGTTTATACCCATTAGGGTTTACAAACAAGACGGAATAAGGGGAATAGAAGAGTTCAACAAAATTTCTAAATTCAATATCTCAAAATATATGAAAAAAAAGAAGATAGAATAAGATAATTATGATGATGCCTAGTAATTTGATAATCATTGATTGAATAATCACAAAGGGGTTTGGGATTCTAACCATGAATGAGGAAAGAATAAGTTCTAGTGCATTTGGATTTGCAATAAAGAATAAGAGAGAAGAAGAAGAGAGTTACATTCCTACTACTTTGAGAGTAACCAAGTGAAGAGCACTAAAGAAGATTAAGAGAAGAACCTTTGTTTTGAAGAAGGAATAATATTATATCTACAGGCAGTAAACAGAAACAACAATGAAACTGGAAGTTGAACTAGGTTATCACCAGTTCAAGAAGAGGATTGTTTCCCATCCCCCTCCAATGTGTAGGGACCCACACTGGGAAGGATTGTTTCATTTCCCCCCTATAAAGTGCAGGGACCCAAACTAGCTAGAGGATTGTTTTCCTATCCAATCCACTCTAACAGTTATCACATTTTAGAGATGAATCCATGCACTAGTCATTCCCATGCCTGGAAAGGATGTAGCTACTCTTATGGATTACTGAAAATTTTAAAAATATCATGTGACTATTTTTAATGATTTCTATTATTTCATGCAATGTGGAAACGTGAATATAAAAATCAAGATCCAAATAGGTCAATAGGTACAGTGATAACATGTTAGAATTGGTTAAAAATGTCCCCAACACTGATTCACCCCCAATCAGTTTTAGGTATATCCTAAACCGGTTATCTCAATTGGTTTCAGAGACATGTTTTCCTATATTTGATTCTCTATAGTAAATTTATTCTCTTTTAAAGAGTTAGATTTATTTTGTGAATAATCATTGATGTGAATTTTATATGAATATTCAATTTTCTCTGAGTAGAAGACCATATCAACTAGGATAGTGATGAATTGGAAAAAGAAGGAGACAAGAATTTGGAAGAAAACTTTTCTCTTATTTAATGAATTAGATGTACCTAGATCTCCATACCCAGATGAAAGTGAACAAGCATCATGCTTGGAATGTAATGAAAAGGTGGCTCAAGTTCCCACCAAGAAGATGGATGACCATCCTACCTTAGTTTGATCATTCTCCAATTTTGGGTTTGGAATCTTACCCTTATTTTCCCCTATTCGTCGAACCCATACACATTGTGCTCTTCAGGTAATGAATAGTTGAACATAGGCACAATGACATATTGCTTCGAACAATCACGTCTGGTCATCTGTGGAATTAGAAAATAGATTCATCTGGATTCAAAACCTTATGCAATCTCTGTCCCCCTTCAATATCTTGAAAAGAAACAATCCATCCCAGCATCATTGACAATATCTGCCCGAATCGATTGACTTCTTCAACCAGACTCATCCAGTCAACTTCAAACATTAATCATGGGTTTGATTTCCCATGATTTTAATCAATAAAAATCATCTTTACATACCCCCATATTATTCATCCATGGAAAGAATGGTGAATACAGTCACATCATCTACCCAATATGACTCAGATTCAAATGGATTTGGGAAATCATCGATATACTTCTTCTGTGCTCTTGAAAAACATTTATTTATCAACCCCACTCCTAATTCCCCATCCGTGTGTCACTCTCAAGCCAAAACATATTATATTTTTTCTCAAGACTCCCATAAGTCATCTTTCCATAATGGTAAATTATATTAGGTCCTGAATCTTTTCTAACACAAGAAGATCTTATTATACATCTTATAACAAAAGTAGAAGTATGGTAGCAACTATATCTCATGCCCTATACACATTTTCATCATACCATGGGAATTAAAACATAATACAATTTAACTAAAGGGAGAGAGGGGGTGAGGGAGTACTCTAGTATCCTTTTACTAACCATCATAAATTTCTAATAAAACACCCCCAAAAAAATGGGATAATTGTTTTTGTACTTACTTGGATGGTGAAGTGTATTAAATGTAAAAATATAAAATATATTTCACACAACCCCAGTAAAGACATCTATCTATCCTTAGAATAAACTATAGATATTTTCATGCATGACACCTACCTACCACCGCTATGTTCATCATCTTAATCAAGTAAACCAACATTGAGATTATCATATTTAACCATTCCACCATATTTAATATAGCATGTTAACAATCATTTATTGGTCGATCATTAAATCTAGTTAAACCATTATATTCATTAATCCTCATTAAAAACTATGGTTTGATCAATTCCTTCCCACTAATGAAATCATGATTTCATAATAATTTCAATATTCAATATATCATATCTATGCTCTTCGAGCATTTTATTCCAACCATCGCATGCACTTTCAAGATTTTAATTCCAATAATGTTGTGGTTTATCTTTTAATTATCTTTAATTTATCAATTCTCCCATCAACAACACCCTATCATACGGGTTTAATTAAATCTATTTATTATTCCATTAATTCATGGTACATTAGAACTCATCCTATGTTACATCAAAAAATGAAGAACATTTAATGCATAAAGAAAAAAAACATCATGTGGTTTGAAAGCCATATCAATAATACATATGAAATCATGGAACAAAAAGTAAAAATCATGCATATATTGACAATAAAATCTAGCTCTTCACTAATCCCAATAACATTAATTTGATCCCTAACACCATCATGCACAACACATTATATCTCACCATCACTCACAAAAATCATCCACTAGAACTCTAGAAAACGAGTATGTTATTATTAGAATTACCTAAAACAGACTATTTAACAACAAATCACATCAAGGATGTACCGAACTAGAGTATGTATAAAAGTAGAAAAAGTATTTTGAACATGGCACACTCACGGGGTAAGTAAGCCCATATCACCAAGGAATTCAAGGATTTATCAAACAAGAATTACTTTTCCCAGACCCAATGAATTATCTATAGAAAATTAAATTTTCATTTACATAATTAATTAATTTGTTCATTCTAAATAGATTCCACAACATGAAACCCATAAACAATAGCTAATAAATATGTATAATCAACCATGGATAGGCCATTAGCATTACTTCAATACATCACCACATTCATGGAAGAAAAATAATCAATTTATATGTTTATTTCATTAGTTTCTACATCATAATTCATCCATTACATTATTTCCCAAATGTATAACATATTAAAAATGACAAAAATTAATAAATATCCAAAAAAATTGATAAAACATTACCTAGAAAATCAAATTCAAACATCAACATGAAAAAAATCCAATGCGATCATAATAACCCAAGTACAATCTCACATTTAATTCAATTTTTTCTCTTCATTTAGATTAATTCTACAATTAAACAATGATATAATGTGTAACATCCCAAACCTATATGCCACTAAATAGTGCCCTGATCCCAGTGGGTCACATGGATTCATGCACATATCCTCAAACTCCAGATGGAACCGACTAATAGCGAGATAGCGAGTGCCTAGGTCTGTCAGTGGTGGAGACTATTCCTTCTAACTAGAGTGTAACACAATGAAATATTAATAATTGTTAATAGAATAAGTAGATAAAACAAATGGACAACTGATAAATTAACAATACAATAATATATGACAAATCTAGAAGTGTGTCATAACCCACAATGATAGTATTATACAATATATGTATCAAAAAGATTAAAAGGGAAAAAAATGCTACATCTGAATCGCATCACTATCATCATATTGATCATGTGATCCACTATGCCTAAGAATGACATATAATCAACTCTCAAATTGTGGGAGATTTACCCTATATCTACCTGAATACAAATTGTTTGTTCGAGTACCCAACGACGACAGAAATGGGTTTTGAGATAAATTCCTAGTAGGTAACAACCCAATGATCTATAAAATCCAATATGCGAAATATAAAATATAAGAATTGTGCAGGTAAAATAGGTAAGCTGTAAAGAAATGTAAATTACCCATAGCACATCCACTACTAGGCATGTGACACTGACTAGCCTCTTGAGTGTCACTACAAAAGAAGTGTCAATCTTCTAACAAGGAAGATTCTATAAAAATAGAGATAACCAACATGACCTTTTCATACATCCATACATATCAATTCACCACAGAATATTTGTAAATTCATAAATATCAAGTCACCATGTCCTTGTTGTACAACCAAAAAAGCCAGAAGAACTATGGACAGTCTGTATAAGTATAAAAGCCACAATTACAACAACTGAACTATATTCAAGAAGTGTTAGAAACATCCATTTTCAATCCATTCAACCCATATTAACATATTTCTCACTGTATTGTCATATAAAAAAACATGTCAGACCAGGAAGGATTGGATCCAAGTTGTCAAAGACCAAGGCATCCTCATCGAATCCTATATTCTTCTCGATGGAAAATCGGTTAGGCACTGGTTGGAGTACTAGGAGCATGTAATATCAAACATTTCATATGGGAGTCGATCCAATCTAGATTTAATGGGTAGTGAAGCCTAAGGAATCTGATCAAATAAAGACCAAAGGAGTATAATATCTCCATGGCATCCACTACCAAGTTAAATATCCATGGAGCATCATCCAAGGCATCTATCAGAACATTTTTCATTTCATACCATTTACATTTTCGTAAAATATGATTTTACTCCCTTATATAACCATTTTACATTAAATTTCATCTAATTAGTATTCTGATCATACACCACAATTCAAATTAAATGGCAACCAATGTGTATTCCCACTCATGGTTTACAATTCACATTTAAACATAACACATGAGTTTACATATTCAGTACCATATTTTACAAATAAACCATTTAAAAAATTAATATTCAATATAAACCTTGTAATAAATCAACATCAACATGATATAACATGTAAAATAACACAACCAATCTCTTAAACATCTCATTTTATTAAATTCATTTATTAATATGCTTCCACTATGTTGGAAAGCATCAACTCAAACCATGGGTGGTTCTACAAGGTATAAATAAGGTGAATTTTTATGATGCACCCCATGGGTGGCCTTGTTTAGGGAAAAGACCTCTAATAAGTCTCTTGGAAGCTAAAGGGAATCCCTAATAGGTTCTCATCCAATTATTTCGATTAATCATTTCAATTTTGGGGTTGCGCTATAATGGATGGCTAGCACAACGACCACTAGTTCAATAAAGAACCAAAAAAATGTAAATGTATAAACCAAATACCATATCTCGGTATTCGATTGATCGTCCGGTATCAACTCAATATTTTACTTAGATTGGGAGAAAAATATAGAACTCGGGAAGAACCTAAAAATAAGGAAAATCATCTTGCACCTACATAGCACCATCAATAGGTAGAATAATGATGAATAGATTAAATTAAATCAAGAACTCACTGATATGGATCTAAAGACATATTTTGTTCTTGAACTGGAGATCGTACAGTGGAATGTGTTCAAAACCAGATATAAACATTAAGGGAGATCTCTCAAATGTGATGGATATAGTGGGAAAAAGTAAAATATGAACTTAGGTAAAATTATAATTTAATTATATTTATAATTATAAAATTATCCCAAAATAAAGGCATCACATGGTTTGAGTGAATGCTTTGAAAAATTTTGCGCCAACTATTCATGGATAACTGTACGAGAAGGGAACACGTACAGTTTCCTCATAGGATTTGACTAACCATACGCATAGCATGCCAAAACCCAATAAAAAATTTTAGTGGTTTTTTCATGGTCGTGAAACCTAAATCGCATTGTTTGGCCTAATAGTGTGGCCTATATCTCCCCATTGTCCAGCCTCACATGGTTTGATCTAACCATGTGTCATGTCACATAGATTTTGAACTAACCGTGCAATGTTCTTATTTCACCACAAAACTATTGTTTCAGGATCCAAACTATCCCCATACACCCCTGATACCTCTAGGGCCTCAAACACCATTCATATAATGCCATATTTAAACAATTAAAATGTAAAATGATGGATATATACCACATAAGAAAACTCGAGTTCTAAAAATATTCACCCCTTATAGTAATCCAACCTTGAATTTCCTTTCAAAGGGTTGTCAAGATCCATCTAAGAAAAACACTTGCCACTGAGCACAAACATCAACCTACTGCTCCCATGTATTGTCCTATAAATGGAAATGCATCCATAACACATATATTATAGGAACATTCCATCCTTATAGAACCATCGTGCTCCAATAAATGATAAAAATAAGATTTTCATCAATGTATGCCTCTTGTTGTAACTCAAACTCCTATGGATGAAAAGAATGAGACATTTCTGAATGATAGCAGCATAGTTGAGACACTTGGAAGACGTTGTGCAATACTCATTACCTTTGAGGTAACTATAACTGATACACTATTGACCCGACTTTGTAGAATCTAGAATGACCTGATATATTGTGGTGAAAGATTTCCTTATCTCCTAATCCTCCTATGTCCAAACCTCAGCGTGACACGTATGAAAACCCAATCCTAGACCAATAACTCTAGAGGAATTTTTTGCTGACTGGTGTATGAATTGGGATGAGACTGCACAGTATCCATCCACTTCCGAATCTACTACACGTGCTCTGTGGCCTTCGGAATAAGATAGGGTTTGATCATAGCTGCCTCTCCTGCCTCTAACCAACATAGGGGTGATCAGCATGACCTATTATAAGAATCTTCAAAATGAAACATATGAATAGTATATTGACAGTTATTATTGTAGGTGAACTCAATCAGGGGTATATACATCTCCCAAGAGCCCCCAAAACCCAGGACGTATGCTTGTCGCATGTCCTAAAGCACCTTTATCACATGCTCTGACTCACCATCAGTCTGATGGTGGTATTCCATGCATAGAAGAACATGTGTACCCAGTGATCTCTAAAAACTGTACTTGGAATAATATAAAAAATGGGAGGCCCTATCTGAAATGATAGTGTAGGGGACCCCATGGAGTTGTACTATCTAACAGATATACAACCTCCCAAGCTCATCCACACTAAAGGTCTCATTGATCCGTAATAAATGAGCATCCTTCCTGAGATTTTCAACAAAAACTCATACAACATCACTAAATTGAGGTGACATTGACAAAACGATCATGAAATCCATCATGACATCTTTCCATTTCCACCCATGAATAGGTAACTACTATAAAAGTATGACTAGTTGATGATATTCTACCTTCACCTACTGATAGCTGGAACATCACATGAAAAAACTAGATACACCCTTTTTCATACCTAGTCTCTAGTACTAGAGAGCCCATTTAGTTAGAGACACATTCATGACATAGTATATTTTAGAATCTAGCCAATGGTGCCCCCACCAAGGATTTTATCACAAAAAGGGTCCAATTCTGAACCGTAGTACCTTCATCAACCAAATTTCTTTACAAATCTTGCCACTAAGCATTCTAACAATTCAACTAAATTGACGTCATTAATTTGGATAACCCAACTACATATGAGGTCATATGAGGGGCCTCACCATAATGAATGGTCGAATACCAATAAATAGAACTGAAACTGTCCATGAAAGCATTTCTGAAAGTCACCACCAACCTTCTTACCGCACAATCCATGACCTAGTGATGGGATTAAACTACTTCCTTATGACCATAAACATAAAATAAGAAGAATAAAAATCAATCCACCCTAGCCAGCTATTTTTAAAACACATAGACAAGATAACCGGTGTATTACAAACTAAATCACAACACCTTCTTACAAGGCATATTACATTTTCCATTAACATGTACACCAAAGCCCATAGCCGATTCCCAGTGATGTTCCTTGGACAAACCATCACCTGACCATTTGATCTATCATGAATCATCATGAACAAGGGGGGTAACCTAGATCTAGTTGACTGGAATCGTCACCCTTTATAAATATCACCTCCAAGCCCAACATGGGTTCGGGGTAACCTCAGATTCAATAAAATGGAGTATTAGGAAGTTACACTATGTAGTCGATAATCTATGTTTACAAGTGAGGCATTGATACTAGATCATGGTGTCCACTTAAAAACATTAAATGATTTAAAAGAGGAATCCGCATGTCGGTCAAGTTAGAGGAAAATGTCTAGTTTCCAAGACTCCATCTAAGGTGTTACAACTTGTGAAACCAAATATAACTTAAGACTTACCGTGCCTCAAATATGAACCATGCATCAACTTGCAATGCTGAGGAAACTACCCAGACTAACCCAAAATCATTTAAAAACATAGCACAGTGTAAGACTAGAATTGTCTTTATGCATCAAGGATGACGTCAATATAGGGTAAATGATCCTCACTGAACAAGAGAACACTTATGGGATATCAATGATTACAGAGAAGACCAGTCAAACCATTACTGGTCGACATAATTTGAAAGAACCCCAACTTCACTTGCCGACACACATTCATTAACCGATCGCATGCCATTACCACTTGAGGCAACCCGTGATTATTCAAGCCTTACCACATAAGTTTATACATGAAAGACAATGTTACTTAAGGGATACATACTCATACCGTGATAATAATGTCGTGCTTTGGATCAAGCATGAACACGTACACTTGAACAGATGTGACACTCCCAACCATAGTAGTGTCCTAGTTGTCAAAAGGATAGATAGACCGGCTGCTCATAAGAGCATTATGATTGATTCAACATAAAAACACATGTGAAACTCCTCAAAATCAAACTCACGTAATCAAGTAATTTGGCATGAAAATGATACCAACCCAATCGTCATGTCAAAACACCTGATCCTCTAAGAAGTTATCATGATCATTGGGATGAGCTTAATTGTTTAATTCCATTTCCACTATACTCTAAAGATGAACAAAGAACGTAATTAACAGTTCAAGTATCGATGATTTCCCAGATCTCAAATAGGTTTTTATATATATTATAAATTTGATGTGTACATTGTAAATGAACACACAATACCCTATGGTTTCAGAAACATGATGACCATCCCCGAAACTACCGATAATCTGTCCACCCTATGTATCCAAGTATCAGGTAGTCCAAGAAAGAGATTTAATCCAAAGTCATATTTCCCCATATGACCATTAACCAGGATGACAACATACCAATTATTCCATCACAACATAAAACAATAAGTCCCCAAGACCTACTAAGCAGCTTATCATACCATAGTCATGTCTAACCTATTGAAACTGTGGACTAACTGATGCTCACTCCAGTTCCAAGGGTCAAGGATACCATGATCACCCATCCCACCATGGGTTAAATTAAAAACTATAATAGTAATAATAGGAACAATGGAACATGAACAACACTAAATGATAGAATGTCACATCATTTAGCAAGGCACATAAGCTTTTGGGTGCAACCTACATTGGGCCATCCACTTACAGAACATAAGACGTCCAACCATAATGAGGTCACGCCTTCCAAAGTAAATATTCTTAATCTCGTATCACATAATATATTACTAAAAAGGAAAAAACCTATAAAAAATGTGAACATTTCCATTCTAATGCATCTTAAGGGAATGCTTAAACTACCCTTACATGAGGTCTTAAACGAAGGACACCACTTTAGGTTCAATTTTTAAAGTCATTAATTTGATTCATCTTTAATATTTAAATATTTAAAAGATTTAAAACATAACATAGAAAACCAACTATAAAATAAAATCACTTGGTACCCGATTTAATGAACACAACAAGGAGAAACAATAAAGTATAATTAAACTTCACATCTTTTTAGCATTAATCATTTATTAACATTCAATCGTAATTATGAAATTTATAAAAATAAAATCCATTAAAATTATTCAACATAAGGAGACCTATACAGCTTGCATCAAACAAAGATGGGTATTTTAAAAAGGATCCCAAAATCAGTTATTTAATTATCAACGTTATAAACACTCATAATGGGTCATTTCAAAAGAAACATTCCCCAACCAAAATACCTCATCCAATAGTGAATTTTTTATGCCAATCACACACCTTAGAAAAGAAAAACATAATAGTTTGTTTCTCAAAAGCATTAAAAAGGTTAAAACCCTCCTAAAACTAGGTCATACCACATAGCTTGCTCCTAAAGCTAGGATTGTAAAAAAGAATAGTCACCATAAACCACTAGAGAAACTGACTATTGTACACTCAAAAGTGTGGTCACTACTATAAATAAGACTATTAGCGACCGCCATTCGCGGTCGCTAAAGGGCTGTAGCGGCCGCGCAGCGACCGCCATTGGCGGTCGCTGTTGCCTCGTCGCTAGAGGCCTTTAGCGACCGCCAATGGCGGTCGCTATAGAAGGCCGGCAGATCGGCCTTCAGCGACCGCCATTGGCGGTCGCTATAGTGGGCCGGCATGGCATCCTATAGCGACCGCCTCTGGCGGTCGCTATTAAAAAAAAAATTTTAAATTTTTTTTTATTGAATTCAATATAAATATATATATATATTTATGTAAAAATATTCATATATATACTATTAAATACAATATTTTAAATATATATATATATATATAATATATTTTAAATGTTTTAATATATATTTAATACATATATAATATCAAATCATTGTGTTATAATAATTTAAAAACTTCGATTCAAGAAATAATCTCATTTCAGGTCGTTCGGAGCACGTTTGCTCCGAATGGGACCGCCGCACGCCGTTTTGGTGTTTTATGGCGCCGGAAACGCGTTTCCGGCCGCCGCGGTCACACGGCACCTCCGAATGAGGTGCCGTCTGGCCGACCATTTCACAATTCACGCCCCGGATGTTGTCGTACGGTTTCGTGGCATTCGGAGGTCGTTCGTGTGGTTTTGACCCCCCAACGCGCCATTTCAGCGCGCGCCGCGCTGCTGAAAACGCCACAATCGGACGTGCCGCGCGCACCGCACGTCCGATGGACATGCGGCCTCCTCCTGCATCTCAGGAATAATATTTCTATCGTTCCCGTGCGGTTTCAGGTCGTTCGGAGCACGTTTGCTCCGAATTGGACCGCCGCACGCCGTTTTGGTGTTTTATGGCGCCGGAAACGCGTTTCCGGCCTCCGCGGTCACACGACACCTCCGAATGAGGTGCCGTTTGGCCTACCATTTCACAATTCACGCCCCGGATGTTGTCGTACGGTTTCGTGGCATTCGGAGGTCGTTCGTGTGGTTTTGACCCCCCAACGCGCCATTTCAGCGCGCGCCGCGCTGCTGAAAACGGCACAATCGGACGTGCCGCGCGCACCGCACGTCCGATGGACGTGCGGCCTCCTCCTGCATCTCAGGAATAATATTTCTATCGTTCCCGTGCGGTTTCAGGTCGTTCGGAGCACGTTTGCTCCGAATTGGACCGCCGCACGCCGTTTTGGTGTTTAATGGCGCCGGAAACGCGTTTCCGGCCGCCGCGGTCACACGGCACATCCGAATGAGGTGTCGTCTGGCCGACCATTTCACAATTCACGCCCCGGATGTTGTCGTACGGTTTCGTGGCATTCGGAGGTCGTTCGGGTGGTTTTGACCCCCCAACGCGCCATTTCAGCGCGCGCCGCGCTGCTGAAAACGGCACAATCGGACGTGCCGCGCGCACCGCACGTCCGATGGACGTGCGGCCTCCTCCTGCATCTCAGGAATAATATTTCTATCGTTCCCTTGCGGTTTCAGGTCGTTCGGAGCACGTTTTCTCTGAATTGGACAGCCGCACGACGTTTTGGTGTTTAATGGCGCCGGAAACGCGTTTCCGGCCGCCGCGGTCACACGGCACATCCGAATGAGGTTCCGTCTGGCCGACCATTTCACAATTCACGCCCCGGATGTTGTCGTACGGTTTCGTGGCATTCGGAGGTCGTTCGGGTGGTTTTGACCCCCCAACGCGCCATTTCAGCGCGCGCCGCGCTGCTGAAAACGGCACAATCGGACGTGCCGCGCGAACCGCACGTCCGATGGACGTGCGGTCTCCTCCTGCATCTCAGGAATAATATTTCTTTCGTTCCCGTGCGGTTTCAGGTCGTTCGGAGCACGTTTGCTCCGAATTGGAACGCCGCACGCCGTTTTGGTGTTTAATGGCGCCGGAAACGCCTTTCTGGCCGCCGCGGTCACACGGCACATCCGAATGAGGTGCCGTCTGGCCGACCATTTCACAATTCACGCCCCGGATGTTGTCGTACGGTTTCGTGGCATTCGGAGGTCGTTCGGGTGGTTTTGACCCCCCAACGCGCCATTTCAGCGCGCGCCGCGCTGCTGAAAACGGCACAATCGGACGTGCCGCGCGCACCGCACGTCCGATGGACGTGCGGCCTCCTCCTTCATCTCAGGAATAATATTTCTATCGTTCCCGTGCGGTTTCAGGTCGTTCTGAGCACGTTTGCTCCGAATTGGACCGCCGCACGACGTTTTGGTGTTTAATGGCGCCGGAAACGCGTTTCCGGCCACCGCGGTCACACGGCACATCCGAATGAGGTGCCGTCTGGCCGAACATTTCACAATTCACGCCCCGGATGTTGTCGTACGGTTTCGTGGCATTCGGAGGTCGTTCGGGTGGTTTTGACCCCCCAACGCGCCATTTCAGCGCGCGCCGCGCTGCTGAAAACGGCACAATCGGACGTGCCGCGCGCACCGCACGTCCGATGGACGTGCGGCCTCCTCCTGCATCTCAGGAATAATATTTCTATCGTTCCCGTGCGGTTTCAGGTCGTTCGGAGCACGTTTGCTCCGAATTGGACCGCCACACGACGTTTTGGTGTTTAATGGCGCCGAAAACGCGTTTCCGGCCGCCGCGGTCACACGGCACATCCGAATGAGGTGCCGTTTGGCCGAACATTTCACAATTCACGCCCCGGATGTTGTCGTACGGTTTCGTGGCATTCGGAGGTCGTTCGGGTGGTTTTGACCCCCCAACGCGCCATTTCAGCGCGCGCCGCGCTGCTGAAAACGGCACAATCGGACGTGCCGCGCGCACCGCACGTCCGATGGATGTGCGGCCTCCTCCTGCATCTCAGGAATAATATTTCTATCGTTCCCGTGCGGTTTCAGGTCGTTCGGAGCACGTTTGCTCCGAATTGGACCGCCGCACGCCGTTTTGGTGTTTAATGGCACCGGAAATGCGTTTCCGGCCGCCGCGGTCACACGGCACATCCGAATGAGGTCCCGTCTGGCCGACCATTTCACAATTCACGCCCCGGATGTTGTCGTACGGTTTCGTGGAATTCGGTGGTCGTTCGGGTGGTTTTGACCCCCCAACGCGCCATTTCAGCGCGCGCCGCGCTGCTGAAAACGGCACAATCGGACGTGCCGTGCGAACCGCACGTCCGATGGACGTGCGGCCTCCTCCTTCATCTCAGGAATAATATTTCTATCGTTCCCGTGCGGTTTCAGGTCGTTCGGATCACGTTTGCTCCGAATTGGACCGGCGCACGCCGTTTTGGTGTTTAATGGCGCCGGAAACGCGTTTCCGGCCGCCGCGGTCACACGGCAACTCCGAATGAGGTGCCGTCTGGCCGACCATTTCACAATTCACGCCCCGGATGTTGTCGTACGGTTTCGTGGCATTCGGAGTTCGTTCGTGTGGTTTTGACCCTCCAACGCGCCATTTCAGCGCGCGTCGCGCTGCTGAAAACGGCACAATCGGACGTGCCGCGCGCACCGCACGTCCGATGGACGTGCGGCCTCCTCCTGCATCTCAGGAATAATATTTCTATCGTTCCCGTGCGGTTTCAGGTCGTTCGGAGCACGTTTGCTCCGAATTGGACCGCCGCACGCCGTTTTGGTGTTTAATGGCGCCGGAAACGCGTTTCCGGCCGCCGCGGTCACACGGCACATCCGAATGAGGTGCCGTCTGGCCGACCATTTCAAAATTCATGCCCCGGATGTTGTCGTACGGTTTCGTGGCATTCGGAGGTCGTTCGGGTGGTTTTGACCCCCCAACGCGCCATTTCAGCGCGCGCCGCGCTGTTGAAAACGGCACAATCAGACGTGCCGCGCGAACCGCACGTCCGATGGACGTGCGGTCTTCTCCTGCATCTCAGGAATAATATTTCTATCGTTCCCGTGCGGTTTCAGGTCGTTCGGAGCACGTTTGCTCCGAATTGGACCGGCGCACGCCGTTTTGGTGTTTAATGGCGCCAGAAACGCGTTTCCGGCCGCCGCGGTCACACGGAACCTCCGAATGAGGTGCCGTCTGGCCGACCATTTCACAATTCACGCCCCGGATGTTTTCGTACGGTTTCGTGGCATTCGGAGGTCGTTCGGGTGGTTTTGACCCCCCAACGCGCCATTTCAGCGCGCGCCGCGCTGCTGAAAACGGCATAATCGGGGGGCTGTACGGGGGTGGCGGGGGCCTGTACGGGGGTGGCGGGGGGCTGTACGGGGGTGCATGGGGTTGTACGGGGGTGCGGGGGGCTGTACGGGGGTGCGGGGGGCTGTACGGGGGTGGCGGGGTGCTGTACGGGGGTGCGGGGGGCTGTACGGGGGTGGCGGGGGGCTGTACGGGGGTGGCGGGGGGCAGTACGGGGGTGCGGGGGGCTGTACGGGGGTGGCGGGGGGCTGTATGGGGGTGGAGGGGGGCTGTACGGGGGTGGCGGGGGGCTGTACGGGGGTGCGGGGGGCTGTACGGGGGTGGATGGGGGCTGTACGGGGTGGCGGGGGGCTGTACGGGGGTGGCGGGGGCTGTACGGGGGGAGGCGGGGGGCTGTACGGGGTGGCGGGGGGCTGTACGGGGGTGGCGGGGGGCTGTACGGGGGTGGCGGGGGGCTGTACGGGTGTGGCGGGGGGCTGTACGGGGGTGCGGGGGGCTGTACGGGGGTGGAGGGGGGCTGTACGGGGGTGGTGGGGGGCTGTACGGGGGTGCGGGGGGGGGGGGGGGGGGGGCTGTACGGGGGTGCGGGGGGCTGTACGGGGGTGGCAGGGGGCTGTACGGGGGTGGAGGGGGGCTGTACGGGGGTGCGGGGGGGGGGGGGGGGGGCTGTACGGGGGTGCGGGGGGCTGTACGGGGGTGGCGGGGGGCTGTACGGGGGTGGCGGGGGGCAGTACGGGGGTGCGGGGGGTTCTCCAGGGGTGCAAAGACCATCCCATTGATTACAAAAGTGAAAAATAAAAGTGATAACATCTAATTAATACATATTTCTTTTATCGATACCATACAGAAATTTATAAAAAATATATTAATAATACATAATCTATAATATTAGATTTATTGATCTGTTGGAATTAGTTCGACTTTTTCAAATGTAGAATCATTCAAGATTATCTGATCAAAAACTCAATGTGTATAAAATATTTAAAAGACCACCATGGATGGTAATAATGCATTACTTAAATGAATAAATACAGTACATCAATGTCAACCCTACCAGTAAAAACAAAAAACATATCTCGTGAATATATGGTGCGTCACGCGTTGCCATCACTGCTACCTCCATCTGGTGGGCCAGGTGCCTACAACAAATAAACATTATAAATATTTTAATAACAAAAATAATTTAAATTAAATAAATAAATACAGTATATACCTGCGTCGTATGATCCCCTGTACCATCAGCTCGACGCACATATTCCCGCAGTGCTCTAACCTCTGCTGTCAATTGCGCATTTGTCTCCTCGGAAGCGCGCAGCCGTGCCTCAAAATCTGACATCTTCTATGTCATATGAGCAACAGCAGGACCGACAACCGCAGCGCGTGACACTACAGAACGAGGAATCCCTGCTCCATAGGTCAAACTATAGCCATGCCCGTCCCGACCAATAATGCGATGAAAGATCTCATCCCGTCGCATGGGAAGCTGTCGCTGGTCCTCTGGCAGATGTTCTAACTCAGCTTCAAATTGATCCTGTGAAATATTTAAATATATATAAATATATATATGTTAATATATAGATTTATGTAATTATTGGTAAGTACAGACACTTACTATCAATGCTGCAACCTCTGGATCATTGCGATCACGAGTCCTTATCCACACCGACATTTTATCAGTTGCTGCACCTTGCCCTCGCAACTGTATATTAAAAGAATATAAACACAAAACCATATTAATTAATAAATTAAAAAATGAATAATATATACCTCATGTCGGATCTGAGACACGTGACGAGTCCCGAGCCTGTGAGATGGTCCTTGCAACGCTCGATTCTCCGAATGGCGTGTTGACACCTCCTACATTCAATTCATTCAAATTTCAAACAAATCACATATTCTTGAAAATATATATACAGAAAAATAATTAATATACTAACCGCAACACCCTCAGTAGACCAATATGCAACCAAGTCACGCCACTGAGCTGGGAGGACACCTCTCGGGACCTTTTCCAAAATGTCAAGGGCACCCACATTTGGTATCCAGTGGTCCCTCTTCACTTTGCCTTTATAATCTTTCCATAGCTTACGGCATTTGCTCATACACACCGGCCGAAACTCTTCAGGGCATACTTTCAAATTTTTCTATAATGAAAATAATCAAACATATTAGTATTATTTATAAATAGAAAATAAAGTAAAATTATTTTCTTACCTGAACCTCCCTCCATAGACGATCTAATGTGTCCTGAGGGATAGAAGCCCAATCACGCGTGGTCAATGGAAATCGATGTGGGTCACGTATGATATGACCCAGCTGACGAATAAATGTCGGGGCATTCGGTCCCACGGGATGAAATACCTCATCAAATGAAACATCTATCGTCGTGTCAGAATTCCATGATAATATGCCACGACCAGGGCCTCTCCTGCGAGAGGAAGAAGCAGCCGAGTCTGATCCTGTTGAAAACAATTTTATATATAAATTGACAAATGTTATATATATATATATATATATATATATGTCAATTACATAAAAAATATAGACAACGACATTCAAACATACCTCGACCCTGAGACGTAGATGCCTCAGATGGATGATGTGGATTTTCTACCTCTTCCCCTGACATGTCTGCAGTCATACAAAATATCAGTAATGAGTCCAAAGTGTTTAAAAGATAAATTGGATTGTTCTTAATAAATCAAACTTGTACAACTGTTAATCAAACAAAAAATGGATTGAATAATTAGTTGTGAATGAATTTTAAAAAATCAGAAAGTTAATCAACCTAAATATTTATGACTGAATTAACTTACAAAAGTGAGGATTAAAACTTATAAGGATTTATAAAATGATTAGATAATTTATGATATCCTAGGACATTCTACTGAATAGCGGGAAAACAATTATACCTTTCATGAAGCATGCAAATCGACCGTTTCTCCTTCAACAGCCGCTCTGACCCAATAAATATCTTCTTCACGTTGAACTACGGTATGTTGATCAAGTTGTTGGTAAACAAACGGAACAGTCTCGGGTTCATCTTCTTCAAATAAAAACACTCCTCGCCGAGACATTTTGACAACAACTTGCCAACTTGGATCCGAAGGCAAAGTAACGAAGAATACTTGTTCCGCTTGTGATGTCAAAATGAAAGGTTCATTCTCAACTCGTTCATTATTTCTGTATAACATATAGTTAAAATTCACCAATGAAAACTGATATTGATCGACTTTACATCCACGCACTGGATCAACCCAATTACACTTTAACAATATGTACTTCAAACCGTGTGTATATACAACTTCAATGATGTCTATCAATTGACCATAGTAATAACCAGAATCGACAAAGGGACAACCGATGCCACTGTTTTGTGTTGCTCGTTTGTCGTCAACATCTTTAATGCGAAATCGAAAACCATTAGCATCAATAGCTTTATAACGACGAGCCGTTATAGATGGACCCTCAGCCAGTTGGATAAATACTTCAGGTAGCGTGGGGTCCCCTAACTCCCTCAGATTACGAACCTACATAATTTATAAAAATCAATACTGATATATGCAGAAAGAATTAGTTTAATACTTCACTCATAATGAAGATCAATTTATACATACATAATCCTTGAACCAATCATGAAATGTCGCATAATGAGATTGTTGAATTTGCAACTCAGTCGCACGATGCATCTCTTCTTTTATCTCATTAATGTGTTTCCTGCAAATGATTACGCGATGTTTAAAAGATCAACTTATGCAAAGAAAACATGTAAAAGTTATACAAGCACATTGATAAGATACTTACTGCATTAATGGTGCAACTGATGGAGTATTGAACAAGATATATCGATGTGCTTGTATCCACTCGATGTTGTCCATATCAAATGTGGTTCCTTCTCCAACTGGACCATCAAGAATCCGAGAGGGCTTATCTAATTTTGTTTCAACATCCGTAAGATATTCTGCACAAAAGGTTAGTACACTCATCCATCAAATAACCATTGGCTATTGATGCCTCTGGACGAGCTCTGTTGCGTACAAATCTTTTCAATGTACTCAAATACCGTTCAATAGGATACATCCACCTGAATTGCACTGGACCAGCATCCATTACTTCATCAGTTAGGTGCACTGTCAAGTGGACCATAACATCGAAAAATGAGGGGGGGAAAAGTTTCTCAAAGTGACAAAGCGTAAGTACAATTCGGTCCTGCAAAATTTTTAAATCACTCATTCGTTGATTTCTTAAACAAAGCTGTCTAAAAAAATTACTCATCTCAATCAAGGGCTGAACAACATTGGGGGATAAACAATCACAAATTGCGATTGGAATCAACTGCTGAAGTAATATGTGATTGTCATGACTTTTCAACCCTTGCAATGTCTTGCTCGTCAGATTCACACACTTTGAAAAATTAGAAGAGTAACCATCAGGCACCTTGACCATCTTCAAAATGGAAAGAAATGTCTTTTTCTCCTCTGTAGTCATCGAATACTGTGCAGCAGGCATATATGCCTTGTTTCCCTCAGCTAACTGTAAATGCAACTGTTTCCTTAAACCCATTTCTTCCAAATCACGGCGTGCATTAACATGGTCCTTTGACTTTCCACTGACACCTAAAATGGTCCACAATATGTTATCACAAACATTTTTTTCAATGTGCATGACATCCAAATTATGCCTCAACATGTTAGTTTTCCAATACGGAAGACTATAAAAAATACTTTTCTTTTTCCAATTGTGACTGCGCTGCCTACCCGCAGCACGAATATTACGTACTGGAGGAGCCACCAAATCCTGAATTTCATATACCGTGCGAATGTTTTCTTCCTCAATCTGCGATAACATTTCGACTCCTGTCATGATCTTTGGTGCTGGGCTGAACTCTCTAGAACCATCAAATGCCACTCTGTCCTTTCTGAACATGTGCTGGGGAGGGAGAAAACGCCTGTGACCCATGTATGCCCATTTTTTGGAATGTTTAAGCCATACAGATTTTTTACTTTTATTGCAACAAGGGCAAGAAAATTCCCCTTTCGTACTCCAGCCTGATAAATTTGCATAAGCTGGGAAGTCATTGATTGTCCACAATAAAGCTGCATGCAGTTTGAACATTTCATTCGTTTCGCAGTCATAAGTCATCACACCATCGCCCCAAAATTCATTCAACTCATCAATCAATGGCTGAAGGTAAACATCAATCTTATCCCCCGGACTTTTAGGTCCATCAATAAGAGTGGAAAGTAATATAAATTTTTGCTTCATACAAAGCCACAGAGGAAGATTATATGGAACCAACACCACGGGCCATGTGCTATGAGTTGCACCAACCATAGACTTGAATGGATTGAAACCATCTGCTGCCAATCCCAATCGGACATTACGAACATCTTTAGCAAAGTCGGGATGTCTCTTATCAAAATGCTTCCATGCATGAGAGTCTGCCGGGTGGGTTAACATGTCACTTTCATGAACTCTTTCTGTATGCCATCTCATTAAATTAGAAACTTTAGATGACATAAAAAATCTTTTCAACCTCGGTTTAAGGGGAAAGTAACGCATTTGCTTTACGGCAATCGATTTCCCCTGTATCGCAATCCGACTTTGATGAGTCTTATTTCCCCTGTTCTCTTTCCACCTGGAAGCGCCACAAACCGTACAAATATCCAAATGAGCAGTTTCATTTCTAAACAACATAAAGTTGTTTGCACATGCATCTATAGTCTCATATGTAAAACCTACGTTCTCTGTCAACTTACGAGCATAGTAATACGACTCAGGAATCTTAGCGTCGACAGGAAGAACTTTTTCAATAAAACCAAAAGCATGTCGAATGATGTGTCTGACCAATTATTCAAAGTCTTCAAATGCAACAACTCCACGATAAATGATAGTTTATTGTAAGAAGTACATCCAGGATATAATTCTGTTTTCGCATCATCAAGTACTTCATAAAACCTCCTCGAATCACGATCTGCACCAGAGCGAAGATTTATCTCACCGGTCTCAAGATTCTGGATGTCAATGCCTTCTGGATCAAACCCACGTACCATTTCAGTAAGCATTTCATGCATTGGATCAGTCATCCTTGCATCAACATCCATCTGAGCTGCATCTGTATTTTGACAACGAACATATTCTTCTCCATGACGAGTCCAACTCTTATAATTTTTCAGAAATCCATTAAAAAAAAGGTGATCCCTCACAGTATCTCGTGTGAATTGATATCTGTTAGCACATTTTCTACATGGACAACTAATATAGTCACTTTCAAATCCTCTCGTGAACTCAATAAACTGCATAATGCCATTGAAATATTCTCTAGACGTTCGATTTGGAAGATCAATCCAACTCTTATCCATAATAATATCTGTATAACAAACATTTACACAATACTTATTACATTTACATTTTTCAAATCAACTATATTCAAAATAAATATTAACCATTTGTTTATGAACCATTGATAAAATAATAATGTAACTGAAAGCTCATGTTACCTGATTGAGCTACAAACCTGAAAGGGAGGGGAGCCGAAGGCTGTGCTGCGAGGGAGAGGAGGCAGCGAAGGGGAGCCGGAGCCAAAGGCGGTGCGGCAAGGGAGGGGACGGGCGGCGGCGACGGCGGGGAGCTAGAGGAGAGGAGGCGGTGAGGGGACGGGGGACGGGCAGCGAGGGGGGGGGGGGTGTCCGGGGTCGGGTGGGGGGGGGGGGGGGCTGTCCGAGGTGCGGGGAGGGGTGTCCGGGGTGTCGGGGGCCTGTCAGGGGTGCGGGCAGGGGTGTTCGGGGTGCGGGGGTGTCCGGGGTGCAGGGGAGGGGGGGCTGTCTGGGGTGCAGGGGGGCTGTCGGGGGTGCGGGGTGGGGTGTCCGGGGTGCGGGGGGCCTGTCCGGGGTGCGGGGGGGCTGTCCGGGTTCGGAGGGGGGGTGTCCGAGTGCAGGGGGGGGAGGGGGGGCTGTCCGGGGTGCGGGGGGGCTGTCCGGGATCGGAGGGGGGTGTCCGAGTGCAGGGGGGGCTGTCCGGGGTGCGGGGAGGCGTCCGGGGTGCGGGGGGCGGTCCGGAGTGCGCGCGCGGGGGGGGGGGGGGGGGGTGCTGTCCGGGGTGCGGGGAGGCGTCCGGGGTGCGGGGGGCGGTCCGGAGTGCGCGCCGGGGGCTGTCCGGGGTGCGGGTGCCGTCCGGGGTGGGGGGGAGGGCCGAGAGGCCGGAGGGCGGCGGCCGGAGGCCCGAAGGCGGAGGGCGGCGGCCGGAGGCCGGAAGGCAGGCGGCGGGGGAGGGCGGGCGGCGGGGGAGGGCGGGCGGCGGGGGAGGCCGGGCGGCGGGGGAGGCCGGGCGGCGGGGGAGGCCGGGCGGCGGGGGAGGGGAGGGCGGCGAGGGGTTAGGGCGAGATCGAGGGCGCGGGGGAGGGGGGGGGGGCGCAGAAACCCCCCGAATATTTTTAGGCAGGTTAGCGACCGCCATTGGCGGTCGCTAATGGTGGGCTATAGCGACCGCCAATGGCGGTCGCCCGAGTCAGGGGGCCTCCACTGCCCCCTTTTCTAGTAGTGGGTATAAGTTAAGTATCCATTTCCAAGCCTATTTTCCCATTTGAATTCATTCAATAATCATTTCCATTTAATTTATCTATTGACCTGAACTTTTGAAAAATATTTTGTTTCCTGGAAATTTATGATTTACTATGTCATAATCAATAAATAATATATAAGTATAAATAAAGTGTGATCATCATGTTATTTCTATTGGTTAATATGACTATTGGAAACCATAATAATTTTTAACATTATACTCATTATCTATAAATAAAATTATAATAGATAATTAATACAAAAAAGAAGAGTATATGGCCACATGTAGTAGAGTTTGATCATTCGAAGCCCATTTGTTAGAATTTGGGAGGGAGTTAGCATCAATGGGCTTAAATCTAGACCAATCACATTTCAAGATTCAATATTTTAAGCTTGAATGAAATTGCCTATAGGATAAGTTCAAATTAGTGGAGATTACCACTCTGGCGATGTTATCCAAGCCGCCCCAACAGTCTATCACCATCGCACACCTTACCCTTAGGATGTATGTGTGTGTTTTAAGGGGTTATGTGTCAAGAACCTAGTTACTAAATATTTAATCCCATTGTTAAAATAAAATATTTATTTCATTATTTCTATTTTCAGAATAATTTAGCATAAAAATGTAAATGGAATTTGAAAAATTGATTATTCTGGAAAAAAATCACTATTCAGAGAGATATAAATTATAATATTAAACTACAGTTTTATTAATAATTATTATTATAATGAAATATTTTATAAAATATTTTTTTAATTACAAATGATAAAATAATTTTATTTTTTCAACTGTAGAAAATTTTACTATACTTTTTACTATGCATCTCATGTCCTCTATTATTCTTAATAAATAAGTATTCATATAGTTAAAAGTGAAATTTATCACATTTATATATTTATTATGATAAAATAAATTTCAATTTTTAATTCATATGTTTGATATTAGGTTATTGTGAATTGATGAGTTTTTTATAAAATATTTATTTTTTTAGTAAACAATAAAAATACAATTTTGAGTTTAGATGTGTTTAATGACATCATAATGATGTAATAAATAATTTAAAATACTGATAGACTCATTTTAATAAAAATATTATATAAGATGTTCCATGTGGCCAATACCTATGGAATAAACCATGGAAAATACCATTGTTTTGAAAATACCACAACTGAGGTGTCCTCGAAAATTAATAACAAAACACCCTCAATTTTTCAATATACAACCAGGAATTCTTCCATTATATTTCATTATAAATTCACTGTACTCGAAGATCTGATAGTACTACATCCCATGAAGTCCTTACAAGGTGTTTTAAATCTCCCAAGGCCATGATATTTGAGTTTTAGGAGTGACTCTTCAAGGTAAGGGAAATCTCAACGTGTCTTTTCCTTTCAATTTACTTTTTATGTGGTATGTATTTCAAATATATATAACATGTGATTATGTCCATTTTATTCTTTCTGAATAATATATTATTAATCTTTTATAAATTGGTTACCCATTTTCCCTCTTTCATTAATGTTTTCTAAAACCATGTTACGTACCTTTTATGTAGCACAAATTTCTTCTCAAAATTTCACTCTTTTTCTGATGAAATTAGTTAATTTTCGTTTGTGAATGCCCAAGACAATTTATTCTCCAGGGGTATTCATATATATTTTTAAAAATGATTTATTTTCATTTTTTAATAACATACATGAATCCCACCTTTATATTTCATGGGTTTTAAATGACATAAAGATCTTGGTTTTAACTAACTTTTTAAAACATAATGATTTTGATATGAAACTAATTTCTTTTATTATCAATGGGTTATTTATGAAATGTTTTGATGTTGATATATATGGATAACATGAAAATAAATACATATTAAGTGTTTTACCTGATATCACTCCATTGCATTGGGTAATGATATTAATCCCTTGAGATAACATGTTTTACGATACCTTGGTGAATAACTATGGTAATTTTTATGACACCTTAGGGATGAACAATGGTGATATGTTTATTAATGTCTAAATGAAATTTTGAAGCCACATTTTCATGTTATGATTCTACTTATTATTATTATGATATACATCTTTCTCATGCCTTTATGATATTCTTCATGTTCTTATTAATATTTCTCTAGATCACAAGTAAATTGTTTCCCTTGTTATCCCTTACCGGGCCTTAAGCTCACCCTTTCCATTGATGTATGACCATAGTTTATGATATTTAATAAATGTACATGTTATTTTCCTTTAATAATCCATCCACATTGAATAAAAGAATTTTTTTATGTTTTCATGTATTATGTTCATTTTTCCAATACAGTTATCCTTAAAAGATCCTATGATTGTAAATGATATGTATTGTTAGGTAATGAAAACGTGGGATGTCATAGTTGGTTTCAGAGGATGATTTAGTTATTTGTGGAAATAAATATTTTAAAGCATTGGGAATAACCCTATAATTTTTTTTTAAATATAAGTAAACTTCCTTGTATGTTGGTGAAAGTTAAGTATGTGGTTTCCACACAAATAAGTCTCTGAATGGATACGAACAAGTGGATGTGGCTCTAGAATAGATGTATCTAGGGGTATAACCCAAAAGACCACATTTATATTGACTCAAATGGGAACTAGTGCATGATAAAAAGCCTTATGCACCCCTGGTTTGACACTCCTAAGAGATATGGTTGGTTAATCACAAGCTTTTTATGAACCATTATGAAAGAATTGTTATAAATAGAATTATTTTTAAGGAATAAGTTATTTTAGAATGATGTTCTAGACAAGAAATTCTTTAGAATTAAACTATTATTAAATAAAACACATTTCTCACAATGTTTCTTTTATTTTAGAAAATTGAAAGAAATAGAACGAACTATGTAAATGGTGAAGGAAAAAAACCATGCAATGAAGACCCTACTATGGAAGCCGAAATTAAAAATTTCATGAGAATAATTAATTAAATGAATTATGTTATAGTGAAATAACTTGAATAAACTTAAGATACTGATTTCACCAAGAATTAAAAAAAATTCTATTGATTCCATCATACATCAACAACCACCAACATTGGGTGTATCTACCAACCCATTGATTCTGTAATGGTGGATAAGATCTATAGAAAAGATCATTTCTATACTTCGTAGTTCTGAACAACATAAAGTCACCATGGTTGTTTACCGCTTAGTGGGAGAAGTTGATCAGTGATGGATGGTGATTAAAAACATGAGACCAAGAGGAGATATTTAACCTATGTAGTGGGAATAGATCATAGGGTTATTCATCAATAAATATTTCCCTTTTTTAATGAAAATTAAAAGAGAGAAGGAATTTCTCAAGTTGAACTAGATGGAGAGAGAATATGTGAGAAGCTATGAGTTGAACATCACTAGGATTTCATGTTATAACTCTATCATGTCATAGATCCCAACATTAAGGTTCATAGATTCTTAGATGGACTAAGACCTCTTCTATGGAATAATCTAGCCAACCAAGACTATGAAATTTATGAAGAGATTATACAAAGTGATATGAAATTCAAACTAGAGTTTGGTGAGATACATTGGTCCTATAAATCCAATGAAAATAAGAGATCAATGGATCAAATATTGGGGAGTATCTTTGACTAGGGAAGAGTAGGAAAGAAAGTGAAACTCACAACTTGTAATAAATGTGGGAAGAAGCATTCGTGGAACTACCTACTCAAGAGAGGGAAGAGTTACAAGTGTGGAAGAGAAGACCATATCACTCAGAATTTTCATAGTGAGGTTAAGCCTTAACTAACCAACACTAAAGAAAAAGAGATGATGGTATAGTCCCTACCTAAAGTCCAATTATTCTAGTGTGAATATCATCTATCTTTTCCAATCACTGTCCAAATTCGATTGTAGAAGAGGGAAAATCCCTTTATCCTCAGTATAGGCCAATGTAAAAAGGTTGTTTGTTTCTATCATGATCGCTAAAGTTTAAGCTTCAAATGATGTGTTGTTAGATACTCACATTTTTCTCTCAAATCTAACTTGTAATTTATTTGATTTAGGTTCTACACATTCCCTTATTTCCTCTATGTTTGTAAATAATTTAGAATAAAACCCTTAATTGATAAAAGTAATGTTATTATTCAAGAATCTTGGTGGTATTATCCAAGAATCAATAGTGTTTAGAAACTCCAGTATTCACACTGGTGAGCATAATCTAATCACAGATATAGTAGTCATTCCCATTTTTGTGTTTGAAATTATACTAGGGATGGAATGGATCTTGAAATATAATTCTAAGATCAAATATAGAATCAATGAAATCTCAGTAGTATTGAATGTAAAACGTATAGTTATTTTTAATGGAGATATATCTCAACTTGAGTTTTGTCTAAAATCGCCTCATATATCCTTCATTATGGAGTTGATCGGTGAATAGGAAGAATTAAATGAGTATATAAGGATAGATAATGTCCCCATAAATCAAGAATACATTGACGTATTTCATAAGGAATTACCTAGACCTCCCATAGAAAAAAAGGTAGAGTTCTACATTTAACTTATGCTTGTATCAAATATGATATCAAAAACCCCACATTGAATGGAGAATTTAGAGTTATAGGAATAATAGAAACAACTCCAAGATATTTTGGATAAGGGGTTTATCCGGCCAAGTGTTTCTCCTTGGGGATAACCTAATATCATTATGAAGAATAAGGATGGTTCAATGTAGTTATGCATTGATTATAGAGAACTTAATGTGATCACATTGAATAAAAATTACCCTCTTAGAAGAATTTATGATTTATTTGATCAAATTTTGGGGGCTCAATTGTTCTCCATTATTGATCTTCAATATGGTTATTATCATTTGAGGTTAAATAAAGAAGATATTCCAAAGACTACCTTCTGATAAATATATAGAAATTATGAGTTTATTGTTATGATATTCATCTTGACTAATTCTCCTAATATTTTTATTAATTTGATGAATAGAGTCTTTAAATAAAACCTTGATAACATTACAGTAGTTATTATTGATGATGTTCAGATATATTATGACATTCATGAGAAGCTTGAGGATCATCTAATGGTTATTTTGAAAAATCTATAGAAGGATAATCTTTTTGGAATGTTCATAAATATGAATTTTGGTTACAAAAAGTTTTTTTCTTGGTCACATTGAAACCAACAAATGAATCTTTGTTAACCCTACAATAAAAATGGTACTAGAGGAGTGGACTCATCCCACAACAGTAAATGCAATTCATATTTTCCTTAGTTTAGTAGGATATTAATGAACGGTTGTGAAAACATTTTCACAACATTATAATCTAGTAAAAATGTTATCTTGAAAAGAGTTTAATTTCATCTATACAATGAAGTGTGGGGAAAGTTACCAAGAGCTGAATAATTGATTATTTATTACAACCATGTTATCTATAACCTCATTCAAAGAAGGACATTTTATTTTTAGCGATACATCTCTAAAATGGATTTGGTGTGTCCATATGGAAAATTACAAGGTGAACTCTAATATATCATGACAGCTAAATCTTTGTGATCATAATTATCCTATGCATGATCTAGAGCTATCTATAGTTGTTTTTTCTCAAAAGAAATGGAGACACTATATTAATGGGGGGAAGTCTGATATATACACATACCATAAAACATTACAATATATTTTCACACAAAATAAATTGATCATGAGACATAGAATATGGTTGAAACTTATTAAAGACGAGGATTTTAAAATTAATTATAAACTTGGAATATAAAACAATATTGATGATGCATTAGGTAGGAAAGGCCTTATGTTTTTTTGAAATGATGTAGATTCGAGGATGTCCCTTGATCAATGTCCTAGTAAAACAAGACATGTAAATTATAAGGGAAGGTACATCATGTACCCAATATCAATTGATTTATCAACAATCATTACTAGAGAATATCAATAAAGATAAAAATGAATATTTCCTTATAGAAGAAGTTTGAGGCTATGAATTATGGGAAGCTTCCAAAGATCAATATTGATCAATAAGGAATACTAAAAATTTTTATAAGACTATGTGTTCAATCTATTCCAGAAATAAATAAGGATCCGATGGACGAAGGTAATAATTCTACATTCTCTATAAATCATATTAGTACTAAAATGTATAGGGATATTCGTGTTCATTATTTGTGGGATAACATGAAAAAAGAGACTTCTAACTACACTACTATGTGCCTAGTGCATTAGAAAGTGAATGCATAATGATAACTTCCTATAGGGGTATCACAACCACTACCCATACTAGCATGGATCTAAGAAAATATCACTATTAAATTTTTCACTGTTCTCCCGATAACTTCAAAATGAAATAATGTGATATGGGTTATAGTGGATTGTCTCACCAATACTACCCATTTTATCTCTATTCGAGAATATTTCTCTCTTAATGATTTTTCAATAATTTACACGAGGTAAGCTGTAAGGATGCTTGGGGTACCACACTCTATCCAATCTGATCATAATCTGAGGTTCTCATCAAAATTTTGGAGAAATATTCTACATGAATTGATTACCGAATTGAATTTAATTATGGACCATCACACCTAAACTAATGGAAAATATAAAAGGACTTTTCAAAAACATGAGGACATGATAAGAACACAATCAATTTAATTTATAGGTGGATGGGATCAACATCTACCATTAGTTGAGTTCTCTTACAACAGTACCTTATGTTCAAGCATTCAAAATTAACCCTATAATGCTCTATATGGGATGTGATCTTGAACTCCTACTTTTTAGATTTAAGCTGGTGAGTGAAATATTCTTGGGCCTGATCTTGTGTAATAGATGAAAGAAATGTTTCATGCCATCTAACAACACATTAATGATGCTCAGAGTTGGAAAAAGAGATATGTTTTCAAACATCTAAGGGATATGGAGTTTAATGTTGGTGACAATGTATTCCTTAACATTTCACCATGAATGAGATTCATGTGATTTGGGACGAAAGGGAATATTATCCCCTTATACATTTTCCCCTAAGAAATCGTTAATCATATAAGTAATGTGGCCTATCGGCTAGAACTTCAACAAAATCTAACTCAAGTTCGTGATATCTTATATGTTTCTATTTTGTGGAAGAACATTCATAACCCTTCACATGTACACAATCCTAGTGTGGTACAACTGGAACATAACCTCTCTTATGAGGATTAACTGTTAGAGATCTTTCATAGTAGAGGAAAGGTACTAAAAAAGAAGACAACCTTCATCATTAAATTGTTGTAGATGAGCCAAAAATATGAAGAGGAAACTTGGGAACTGGAGGAAACAAAGAGGAAAATGTACCCACAACTTTTCTCAACTGAGGGAATGAGATGAAATTTCGTGGACAAAATTTCTTAAGGGTGGAATAATTTATTGACCTAAACTTTAAAATAATACTTCTTTCCTAAAAATGTATGTTTTACTATTTCATAAACAATAAAAATAAATAAATATAAATGAAATGTGACCATCGGGTTTTGACCGTTATTTAATACGACCATTGGAAATAATAATAATTTTTAATGTTATAATTATTGTTTATAAATTGAAATGATAATGTATAATTAATGCAGAAAGAAGATTCAATGGACTCATCCAGTAGATTATCTCAATAGAAAGCCCAATTGTCTGAAATTGGGTAGGAGTTTTCATCATTGGGATTTTATTTAGACTAATCCCAAGAAGAGCTTCAACATGTGAATCTTGAATGAAATTTCATATAAGAGAACTGCAATTTAGTGGAGATTACTACTCAGGTGATGTTATCTGAGCCGCTCTAAGTGTCTATCACCACCGCACAACTTACCCTTAGTTCGTATGTGTATGTTCTAAGGGTTTATGTTTAAAGGCCCTAGTTACTTAAAATGTAATCCATTTGATTAATGAAAATTCTTATTTCATCATTTCTATTCTATGAATATTTGTGATTAAAAAATGATATGGAATTTGAAAAAAATGATTTCTCAGGTAAAAAATTTACTTTTTATGGAGATATATATTATTATATTAAACTAAGGTTTTATTAATAATTTTTATTATAATGAAATGGTGTTATAAAAATATTTCTTTTTAATTAAAAATGATAAAATAATTTTTTTTAATGTCGAAACTTTTACTATGTGGTTTACTATACTTTTTGTGTCCCTATTATATTTAATAATTAAGTATTTTTTTAATTTAAAAGATAAATTTATATTATTTATATAATTATAATGAAAAAATAAATGAAATTTTTTAATTCAAAATTCCTATGATAGGTTACAGAGAATATATGATATTTTTATAAAATATTTTGTTTTTTGATGAATAGTAAAAATACATTATGGAGTTTTTAGTGTGTTTATTGAATTAATAATGATGTAATATCTAATTTAAAAGTATTGGAGACACTTTTTCATTAAAATATAATATGATATGTCCCAATTGATTTATACTATTGGAAAAAATTATGGACAAATACCATTTAAGAACCCCATCTTTTTTGCAAATACCACTACTAAGGTGTCCCTAGATATTTAGAAAAAACACCCTCAATTTTGTATAAAAACCCTCCCATTACTCCAATATATTTCATACCAAATTAACTATACACTAATATATGATAGTATTACCTCTAAAGGAGTCCTCCCAAGATGTTATCATGCCCCCAAGGTCCCAATCACTAATATTTTGGAGTAACTCTTCCTTGTCAGGGAAATCTCAATGACTCTTTTCCTTTAAATTTTTTATTTATGCTATATATCATTCAAATTTCAGTACTATTTTACTATGTATATTTTATTCTATACTTGTACTATATTATGAGTCTTTTATGAATGTGATAACCAATCTTATCTCTTTTTAATGTTTTCTAAAACTATGTTACGTACCCATTATGTTGTAGGATTTTCTTCTCAAATTTTTTCAGTTTTTCTCATGAAATTATTATATTTTATTTTTCCTACACCGAAACCTATTTATTATCTAGGGGTATTAATATATATATTTAAAAATGATCCATATTCAATTTTGGAATAACATAAATTAAACCCACCTTTCTTATTTTGTGGGTTTAAAATGACAAAAAGATCTTATTTTTACAGAACTTTTTAAAACGTCATGTTTTTTATATGAAACTCATTTATTTTATTGTCTATCAGAAATTTTTGAAATTTTCAATGATGATATATTTTAATCAGATTAAAATAAGGTCAAATTAAGGGATCACCCAAATTTAAATCAAATTCATTATGTAAATAAATTAATCTCTAGAGATGACAAGTTTTTCGATACCTTAGAAAATAACCTTTGTAATTTTTATGAAACCATGGGATGGACCCCGGTGATATGCTAAGGAATGTCTAAATTAAATATTTTATCCACATTTTAAAAATATTATTCAAGTTACTATTTTAATGATATGCCTCTTTTCCATGACTTTTTGATATTCCCCATGTTCTTATTTATATTTTTTAAGATCAGAAGTAAACTATTTCCCTTGTCATCCCTTACACGGCCTTAAGATCAACCTTTACTTAGGTAAATGTCCCCAGGTTATGAGATGTAATAAATATAGATTTGTTAAATCATTATCAAACCATTCTCATGTAATAGAATAATGTTTTATGTTTTCATTTATTATGAACCTTTTCTCTAAGACATTAAGCCTTAAAAGATCATATATATATAAATGCTATGTAATGTTATGTAACAAAAAGGTGAGATGTAATAATTTACACCATTCATTTATGCAAAAGTTTTAACCAACGGTTTACAAATTTCAAATCCATGAGGGCCCATAAAGCCTCATAAAGGAAAATTTAGTGCCCATACAATTTATTCCATATCAAATTAATTTAGAATCATTAAGTCAAATGTTACATAAATTTCCAGTCCATATGGCCCCATAATCCATATGAACTGAAATATATAATCACTTTCTCTATCCACTACACAAAATATATCATAACAATAGGTACTTATATTACAACTCCTATCAAAACAACATGAAAATAGGCAGTGCATCCTAAATGGAATAACAAAATGAATGGGATATGATTTCTAAAAAGTTCTCATATGATGCATGTGATGGAATACCCTCTTCTCATTGGATTGAAACGCAATATAACTTTCAATAATATCATTATTAACATCAAAATGAATTTTTGTCACCCAAAAGTGCAATCAAATGAACTTTAATAGTTAAAATCCAAAAAAAAATTAATTGCATTTGAGGAAATTGGGATTTTTCTAGTATGGGGAGTAGTTATTCCCAAGCACAACCCATTACCAAAATCTATTTCATTCATATACCTTTCTATTTCCTCTAAATAGTGAAGAAAACTTGAAATGAAATTCTCTAATACAACTTTCTAATATCTCTAACCCTGACGCTGCTCAATAGTCCCCCAAGCTCAGTGGGTCACATGGCCTAAAGCACATCTCCCCGAATGCTAGAGGTCGTAGACTAGAAGTGTGGTCATAAGTGTGTCAGTGGGGATGCTATTTCCTCTTACCATAGAGTAACATAATAAAATACCAATAATATATAATAGCAGAAACAGATACCCAAAATATAAACCTAATAAATAACCATGACATGAATATATGACTAATACAGAAGTGTCTCGTAACAAAAAATGATGATACATGTCTCAAAAAAATATCCAAAATAGGTACAAAGTAGTATTATATAATACATGCATCCAAAAAACAAAAAGAGAAAAAAGTGATATCTCTAACAAGCATCATGAGCCTCATCTCGATCCCCTGCTCCTAAGCATCATGCATAATCAAAATTCAAACTATGGGCGCATTCCCATATATCTACCTTTATCCAAATAGCCTATTTGGGTTCCCAATGAGGGCCTAAATAGGGTGTAAGATATATTATCTGTTGTTATCCACTGAAAGATCTATACAATCTAGGCTGTGCAATATAACCAGCTAAGAAGTGTGCAAGTAAAACAAATATGTAGTAAAGAAATGTAAAGTTCCCATAGCACGTCCACTACTAATCAAGTGATACCGACTATCCTCTCAAGGCTCCCATTAAATTAAGTGTCAAGCTCCTAACATGGAAGTTACAATAGAAAAATATATTACTAATATGGCCTTGTCGTACATCCATACATATCAAGTCACAATGATATTGTTTTAAATACACACATATCAAGTCACTGTGACCTTTCCGTACAACCATAAAAGACAATACAACCAAAAACCAAGCTGTATATTCTTACATGTCACAACTTCCATGAATTCATCATATACCATAAATGTTAAAGAAAACATTGGTCGAGCTGTTTAATGCATCACAACATATTTCTCATGGTTGTGATATTTAAATAAAGTGTCAGACCACAAAGGGATAAATCCAAGGTGTAAAAGACCAAGGCATTCTTGTTGAGTCCCATGAGCATCTCGATGGAATATCTGTTAGGAAATGATTGGAGTCCTAAGATCATTTCATAGTAATCATATCCTACATGAGTCCCAAAAAGCTGAATCCATGTGGTATCAAAACCCACAGAATTCCACAGAATAAATAACAAAGGAGAATACCCTATCCAAGGCATCTACTACCACGTTCAAGATTCAAGGAGCATTGTCCATGAAATTTATGGAAATATTCACAATTTCATTCCATTTACCATTTCAAACAATATAAATCAACCCACTAATATAACTAGTTCACATTAAATTTCATTTCATGACAATACCTACTCATATATTACAATTAAAATTCAAAGGTAACTAATGAGTATACCCACTCATGGTTTTCAATTCACAATTAAACATAACACCTCAGCTTACCCACTCATTTCCACATTTTCCAAATAAACCATTTATGAAATTCAATGTCAATATAAACCATTTAATAACTCATCATCAACATGATATCACATGGAAAAGAAGGAAACCCATCTCGTAAAAATCTCATTTGATTCCATTCATTTGTTAATAATTTTCCTCTAAATATGAAATCATCTACTCACACCATGGGTGGTTCTACAAGGAATAAACAAGGTAAATTTTTATTACGCACCCCATAGGTGGACTTGGTTTGAAAAAAAACCTTCAAAAAGTCTCATGGAAGCTAAAGGGAATCTATAATAGGTTTTGATTAAATTAATTCAATTATTCATTTGAATTTTAGGGTTGCACCGGAATGTTGGACAGGTAGATCAACGTCAAATTAGTCTATAATGCACCATAAATAATGGAAAAATTATATAACACCTACCTTATCACAGTATTCAATTTCTCATCATGTATCAGCTCTCGATTCAACTATGATAAGGGGAAAAATGAAGAATGAATGAATAACCTAAAAATATAGAAAATCAGCTTGCACCTAAATAGAATAGTCGAATGGATGAAGAATGATAAATGGATAATAAGAAATAGAGTATTCAACATTGTGGATCTAAAAATATTTTCCATGCTTGAATCAAATATTGGATGGAGGATTAGGATCAAAACTAAAAATAACCTGTATGAGATAGTTGTCAAATGTGGGGGTTGTTGTGTGGGAGATTAAAATAGAATTTATTTTCATTTAAAATTATAAAATTAACCCAAAATAAAGGGCTCACACTATTTTAAAAATCGTGAACTAATAGTTCATTGTTTGATATAGGAGAAACACACCTGTATGGTTTCCTCACACAGTTTGACTAACCGTGCGCAAACTGTACTAAATCTCACTGTCAAATTTGCAGTGGTTTCTGCATAGTCGTGCATCCCAAATTGAAGGGTTTGGCCTAACCGTGTGGCCTCCATATCTACACCATATATCCTCTAATGGTTTTATCTAACCATGAAAACCTTTTTTCATGGTTTGGACTAACCAGGTGATTGGCTTATTTCACCCCAAAACTCATGTTTTGGGCTCTGAAAAGTCTCGGAAACCCTGGATACCTCCATGAACTCAAAATTAATTAACATTAGGCTATATAAAAACATTCAAACTAAAAAATAAGGCATCATTACCAAATACGAATAACCATGTTCTTACATAAATAATGACAATCTCACACATAAACATATTTAAAATGTAGTCATAGATCACTTGCCTCATGTATAAGGTCAACATTCTTTGAGAAATAATGAAGGGTAAAGGAAAACCCACAATTTAATTTAACATCACTAGAACCTAAGAACTTTAATACATTATCAACATTTTCTTGAAACTCATCCACAATAGAGGAACCATAACACACAAACCATCAAAAGAGATTAAAATAGGTGTATATAAAAGGAGATTATAGAAAAGAAGATTACATCAATATGAGTCCTTGTTCTCATGATCCAAGTTATTTAGACTCTCAAAAAATATTTCTTGAGAGAGGAGAGAGTTGTAGGTATTATATATGGTTCGAATGAAGTGATGAAAAATATGAACTAGGAATCATTAATCATCAATTTATAGAGGGATACATAAATATATCCCCAATTTAATAATTATATCCCTCTATGATGTGGTTCCCCTCGATCATATTAGAATTTATTCTTCTAGAATTTGAATCCTTAGTGATCTTGAAAAATTAAAATTTGTTTAAAAAACTTTGCCTGGAAGCACACGGTACAAAGACATCATAGATCATGGAGTATCAGTTCCTAGAAAAATCCATCCCAAGAAACTACAATTTGTGTCAAAATTCCTAGTCATTCCACCTCATCATGTCAATGAAAACAATATAACGATACCTAGCTCACAATTTTATCACCAAATCTTAATATTTTCCCCTCTTTGACCAAATATATGACCATGTGTAGATATAAAGCATGGTGGTCTATATATTTCTGAAGCATAAAAATCCTAAGAAACATTCTAATAGAAACAGCCAATACTGAGCATTTCAGAAATGTTAACTTCCAAAATATTGAAAATATAAGGCTAAAAACCTTGAAAACTATATTTCTATGTTATTTTACACATCATGGTGCCCCCAAAAACAATCAAAAAACAAAATAAAATGACAAAATATATAAAATCCATCTATAATAGAACACATGTGTGGCCAAATTATAAACTTCTAACTCACTATTCCAAAAAAACACTCAACAGGATTCACGACAGCTAAGACAATGACCACTTCTAGGGTATGGTATCAATAAAGATATCCAGAAGTTACCTGATGTGATCCAAGTTCTAAACTAACTCAAATACAAGATAATTTCATTAATATGATCCAGAAAAGCCTTAACCTTATGCAGTAAGGATCAATGTATGGGTATATTAGCTTATATCTACTTTATAGATTCCATAACCACACAATAATCTAACCACGATAATAAAACCCAAGCATCCTTATCCTAGAATTGTCCTCATAGTGGAATAACATCTCAAAATACACTTATATTATTTTATCTTCCCCCAAAACACCTCCAACACCCCAACCACATAATGAAAAAACTCATGAAAAACCAAGCCCTTGCCACTATAACTACTTAATTTTTGTCCAGACAACTGTAACATTTTTTATTTCAACTTGAAAAGTAATAAACATAATGAATTGTTTATATCTATTTTGGAAGAATAAAATATAATACCTTTAAAACGAAGTCATATTGACTTATCCTTACTTTTACACACAAAAATAGGGGTAAAATATTTGTTTTTATCTTGAAGAAGAGTTTTGTAGATTTATTTTTGAAATATTATGGAGATCATCAATCTGAAAAATTATCTATGTTTTTATGAATTATAAATTGGTTCGAAATTAGAAATTATATTTAATTTTTTCAATTAGAGGTGATAGAAGTGGTGATTTCTATAATAATGAATATAAAAAACATTGTTAACAATATGGTAATTTCAACAACTGTTTATCCCCTGGAACACATAAAAAAATTAATATAGTAGAATGTAAAAATAAAAAATTTATTTGCAACGGATAAAATAATGTTAAATTAATTTTCAAAGCCTAAAAACTCTTTGGAAAAAATATTTGAATACAACATGATTTTTTATATAATTTATTTATGACTAATCCAAAATAAGAAACCTTATGAGTTTTTGAAGGTTAATAAACCTAATGTGGGATACTTTATATTTTTGGAGTTAAAGTTTTTATTCATAATACTCATGATTAATTAGTATATGAATAATTATATGGATCATGTTGTTAGAAGAATAGTGTAGCATGATAGTGTCTAGAATGAAATATTGCATCATTATGATCCAGGGAACCCATACTAGGATTTCAGTGAATATGAGTGTGACCACTAAAGCCCCACATCAAATAGGTCATGGGTTCGAAACAATAATTGAGTGTATACTCAAATGTGGATGTAAGGAAATATCATCATAATCCTAAGAAAATAACAGAACCATCAATTAATAAAATATAATATGAAAAAAATCCAAACCACAATAAATGTAAATTCCTTACCTAACTAAATTATATATAATTTATAATCCAAAAATCACTCTTATGAAAATTATATAAACACCCACACAAGCCCCATGAGATAATACAATCTAGCTTGATCAGAAATTTCCTCCTATAATCTAATAAAATTCATTAATATATATGGGTGACAATAAATGTATAATCAGTAGGATCCACCTCATTACCTCTCATGTAAATATGTAATAAGTATTATAATACTTTAATGAATAAAAAATAGAATCAACAAGAACCTATAACTAGTTAACTATCACCTTTCCACCCGAAATCTAACTGAACCATTAATGTATCCATGTATTATAGGTACCCAAACATAAACAATACATATTCTCATTATTTTAAAAATATAAATCACTTTCTTTTCCCAAATATCTTCTATGTATAGAGTTTTATAGAATATGGACAAACTCTTACAATGTAAACTAATAAATTAAAAGAGGAAACTTATACTGAGTGTTTATAAAGGAAAACCTTTTAAAATAAAACATGTTTTATTTTCATGAAAAATAATCACAATTTTCATCTTTTCATTATCCTCATCCCTGCCTATTATTTACCCCATGAAAAAATATTTCAAAACTTGGTATTATCACAAAATATCACTAATGGAAATAAAATAATGGAAACATTAGTCCATGGAAGAATATGAAAACCCTAGTAATATTTAACTATTTCTTGAAGTTCATTGGGATTTTGAAATAAATCATTCTCTCTGAAAAACAAACACACTTTTAGCTCAAATAAAATCATTAAAACTCATATAAAGTAAAAGAAAACCCTTTTAGAAACATAGAGTATCACATTCATAAAACACTTTCAAACCCTTTTTTTAAATAGAATTACCATATGGTCGACATAAAATATAATCCCTACCAAATGTAAAAGATAGATATTATGGGGATCACCCTTTATATAATATACACAGGGATCACCTATGAGCTATAATGGGGATCAACCCTTCAGAAAAACTATATCGGTCTCACTCATTTTTCATGAGCTATAATGAGGATAAAACCTTTATATAATCATTATTAGGATCACCCTTGAGATATAGTGGGGTTTATCCCTTCATTTTAATACAGTAACCTATATGGAAATCCCCCAAATCTATAATAGCCAATGCATTAGAGGTTATAACATAACCACTCATCCATGGATTATCATAGAACCACACATCATGGGTTTATCATGTAACCACCCATCATTAGTTTATCACTTAACCACTATTCATTGGATTATCATGTAACCACCCATAATTGGTTTATTATGTAATCTCTGGTAAAAATAAACAATTTACAAGAACTATATCACAATCATAAAACATGAATACTTTCATTATAAATATATTCATAAGGAAAACATCCCTTTCAGATTAAATATTATATTTTTACAAAACCTGCCCACATACAAAGAAAAATATTCAATTTGAAAATAAACTTGAAATATTTTAGAATTCAAATAATTAAAGTGTCATGAAAGAGAAAAAACCCACTCATTCTATATAAGTTAAAAAACATTCTTTCCATATTTTTGTTTGAAAATTCATAGAGAAAGACAGTTATAAACTGGCAAAAAGAAAAATACCAAAACATTTTGTAAAATGTAAAACATGAGATAAAATTAATGAAAATAATAATAATATAATAGTAAAAAATTGGATGCAATTTTAGAAAACACAGACATGGAAGGAAATATAGTTTTAAGTAAAAATTAAAAAGATACTTTTTAAAAGAAAGTCTCTTATAAATATCATTTTGATGAAATGAGCATTAATAAAATGAATAAAATATGTATATCCATTGTAAATACACATAAAAGTAGTGTAAAAACAACATAATGTATTCAAAATCCATTTCACACATATATCATCATGACATAATCATGAAGTTGATGTTTAACACAAAAAATGGAAATTGAGTTAAGAAATCCCCTCCCACTTGTAATCAGTCAAATAATTTTCCCCATAAATGTAATGATTATAAAATTAAATATCTAAAAACATTAATATTATTTGATTCATGATATTATAATCCAAATTAATTATACATACATCACACAGAAGAAGTAAGTGGTAAATAGGGCTTATATCTTATAGAAGTAAAAGTGATACAAGAAACCGTTACATAGTTTGTATGATTGAGGTGAGACTTAAAAAATGAGGAGATTATGTGTTAAAAATTTACATCCCAAAAATGGATAATTGAGAATTAAAAAATTGTATTCCATAAATAATTTTTGTATAATATATTCAATGAAGTATGTGTATAAACCAATGAATGGAAAATGAGTTATGAAATCCCTCACATCATGCTTTCATTTAGTTTTTCACACTATAACCACATGTATAATGGTTTTACTGAATTTTGTTGAATCATTAAATGACTATATTCATATTTATAATAACTTTTATGAAATTTTAATAACATATTACCACACATACATTAATATTATTTCATTATTTTCATGGTTTTAGGTGTTTTCATTTTATGGTTTTGTGGTCGGATTACTTGGGTTATATTATGGACGTTCTTATAACATGGGATTACAACTAATACGTGGAATGAGAAAGTATTAATTAAATTACAAAATTATTAATCGTATCATATATAATTCTATTTATTATATTTGGATGATTCATTATATAAAACATTAACGATAAATGATCGGTTGGATTTGGTGGTTTTTTGAACATTATTTGCTAGTTTCATTTTATATTATATTATGTCTGTATCTTAGTTCTAGAACATGATATAGGTTATAATATATCTATTTAAATATGATTTAACTATAATTATACATTTATGACTACGCTTGATGGCAGAAATGGAAAATAAAAAATCATTATCCATGGAGATGATTAACCAATATAAATAGGACGATAGTTCTGTTTCATTGAATAAGAGGAGATGAGTAATGAAATTGTTATGAGATATAACATTATAAATAAAAAAATAAGTTATATAAATTATTGTATAGTTATCATTCCATTATGGATTATTTAGTTGAGAATAAATTAGAAAAGAAAAATAAAAGAAGAGTGTTTTTTGAGAAAATTACCTCTTGAATATCACCTCTTTGAATGACCACTTGAAGACTTTGGATTTGGTCATTTATTGAATAAATAAGAACATGGATGTGGTTATAGTGATGTGGATAGTGTTTGGGAGATATTTTATTATCATAAATACTTTCGGGGATAATTGGGGTGGTGAGGGGTGGTATTTGTACTTGAGGAGGGGTGGATTTAAGTTATTAAATAATGATTATTTTGTGTATAATTCCAACCAAATTTGGGTGTAATTTATTTACACGAATTTGGATGATAATTAATGTTTTAATTCATGTTTAGGGTCTAGAAACACATAATCAAACCACAAAATTTTGCGTTTTTTTGATATTTCAATCTTTTACCATTTAACTTTAACCATTTTCATTATTTTACCTATACTATGGTAAATAATTTTTTTACCATGGTGAATTTTTTATAACTACAAAATAAAATAAATATACTATATAATTTGAAACTTAATATTAAAAATATTTAAACCATTTTACCAAATTCAATTCATAGAATTGGTAAAATTAGATTTAAAATTAACCCCATAGTCAATGAGAAAGCGAGTTTTTAAAGTGAATGTTCAAAAGGTTGAAATATCTTTATATCCAATTTCAGAGTAAAATTAAAACCACTGACCTAAATTTATTTTAAATAAGTATAATTAATATAATTATACTTTAAAACCAATTTAAAATATAATTTAACTATATAAATAAATTATATGAAAAAGCATTTTTAAATTAAAATTTATTATTTTCACTATTCATAAAATGTAAATTATCTAAAAAATAAAAAAAATTCATCAAAAGATATTTTTTAAATTATAATATCAAAAAATAATTTTTTTATCAAATGAAATGTACAAAATTCGTAGAATTTTTTTAAAATCGGAATGCATTTAAATGGTGAAAAATTTTCCATTTAGAAAAATATATCTTTTTTATGCTTAAAATTTGATTTATTCTTATCTTATGCATAAAATGCTGATTGGATTAATTTAAAAACATATTAATTGGATATAAAACCTATAAATTTCATTAATATATTTCCCTAAAATTTATTAATTTAATTTATCAAGATAAAAATCCATTATGGGAATGAAAATAGTTAGTTACAAGAAAACATATTATTTATATACAATTAGTTTTTATTTTCAATTATAATCAATTATTAACCGTTGAAATAATTTCATAAAATCATTTAGACTATATTTTAATAATCCAGTTAGTATCAATCAATATATCCATTCTAACAACTAGGTGACAACTATCACATTTAAATAATAATATTTATTCATTTGTATAAGCTTGATGTGGAGTATTTTGTATTCCTTTTGACATAGTGATTCATTTTAAAACCATAGGATTTTACATTATCCACCATTTAGTAAATTTATTCCTCACAATTGGAACTTGGGATAAAAAAACATGGGGTTTTAATTTTGAAAATAACTTTTTTGAAATCTCACATCGTAAAAAGGATCAATAAACCTTCCACATTAAAAGCAAGAAAGGAAAGTAAAATGGTAACATGAGAAAACATATACAAGGCATACATGTATGAAATTGAGGACATAGAATAGAATTATAAATATCATGTTCTGATAGAGTTTGATATAGAACATGGTCATTAGAAAGTTAACCAATAAAACCATAATTCTTCATTAGGATAAAAGGAAATTTATTTCTTAGTAAGAAAAATAATTGAATAATGTTTTTGTTCCCAAAATAATTTGTTCTAGAGTAGAATAATTATTTAACAACCTAAACTTAGAACATTAGGAAATATAATTACTTGAAATAAATAATTTCATCCTCATATTTTCTTCATGCGATGAGTAATTTAGAGGATTTTTATTCATAAATCATTAAAATCATCTTCTATAGATAAAAAAATCCACAAAAGTATAACTATCTATTCCTATTTTATTTATTAATTAACCAAAAACAAAATGGTCAGAAAAATATAATGTAATGATCCAAATAAAATAAAACATTATACAATGAAAAACTATTTTAATCTCTAAAATTCAACAGAAAAACCCAATTTTCAACATATTTCATTCGATAAATAACTATACTTAAAATTCGTAAAAATATTCTAGACATAAATATGAAACCCAAAAATCAGAAATATTTGATCACATAGTATTCCAAAATAAATTAAATATTCATCTTCAAATAATACCAATCACTCTTAAAGTCTCATACAAATATGTAATTTCCCTAATCACATAATATTTAAGATATACTAATCATTTCCAAAAATTACATAAATCACCATAAATCATATATTCTTACAAAAGATAATTCAACATTTCTTATACAATAAAATACTATAGTATTCTATTTAACATAATCACACAATGCTTCCAAAATAATGAACATATTCTGAAGTAACATTGATAACTTAATTCCTGAATCATTTTCCAATTCCATGTTTATAATTATAATAAAACATATGATACAAAAATAAAATTATATTTCATTAAAAAATAATTTACCTAAAAAGGAAAATTTCATACTATCTATTACATAATATTGGCCAGTGGTAGGTGATTCACCCTTGTCACACTTATATTGTGGGTTCAATTCTTATCACCATATTAGACGCGACAAGTTATCACCAATCCTATAGTTTATCCTTTTTATAGAAAAATATTAGTATAATCCATATAAAATTCTAGAGAAGTCATAAATATAATAATTAATAACTTTAAAATATTTATCCTCAAAGGTTATCTCAGAAATTTCTTTTTACATCCAAAAAAGTAGTAACCCATAATTTCCTCAAATTAAGCTATCATATGAACAAAAAAGAGTAACAATACAGTTATACTTATGTACAAAAAGGCATTGTTCCTAAAATAACGTTTTTCATATCATTAAATTAATTGTTACATGTTACATGTTCATAATAAATTATTCCCTTTTTACCACTTCTTAAAGGCATCAATTACATCTGATTTTTTTTCAAAATTTATACTAACAAAACCTACTATAGAAAAATCCTTAGTCATTCCATGATTCCCATAATATTTATAGAATACCACTATAATATAAATTTCAAAACTCAATAAATAAACACATCCTTCATTCTACTTCTTTATTAAACAATTAACCATACTTTGTCATATTATTTTTTAATACTTAATTCCCACAATCGAAGATGTTGATTATATCTTTATGATTCATCAATATCAACTCAAAAATATTGCATACGATGAATATAATAATACAAGTCATGCCTTAAATCTAGACATCAAGATTTTTTTGTACCCCCTTTATCTTCTAAAATTATTAAAAAATTCCATAAAGTAATCAATCATTTTCATTCTAGAATTTCATTTTTATAGAGATGGTGAAGTTGTGCCATCGAATTAAAGGAAAATGTACCATGACCCATAATTTTTATTGGAGAATATAAAAGCTGTTATATTAGACAAATTGTTTCATATATGCGATTTGAATACTATAAAACCTGTCAAAGTCATTTGAACAATATTTTTCAATAATAGTAATAATAAAATCATTCATATGGGATCAGAAGGTGGTGAAAGATTACATTCCTTCCATCTTGATAAATGATCATTAATCTATAGAAAATAACATAATAAAAATATGAAGTTAATTATTACACGTTAAAATGAAGATAGTTATTTTAATTATAATACCCATAGAATGTATATATTAATTTAACCTTAAAATCCATTATACATAAATCAATTACCATTATTAATCATATCCCCCACAAAATCATTAATCACCTAGAAATCTGTCACTTTAAAAAAAGTGGTGTCTAAGATAATGAACTTGTAATCATCCTTAAACATGTAACCCCATGATGATATATATAACTATTAAGAAAACCATACAATGAAACATCATAATCTCCAAAGATGTGTAAACACTAATCTGATAACAACTGTAGGGACCCGATGAAAAACAATATATATTGTAGTTATTTTAAAACTAGAAATGACATTATTTTACCAAAGATATTTTAGGTTTAATGTTATAGAGAAGTTGGAAAAATTATTATAAAATAATCCCATACATTACAAGTAGACACTTATTCTGCATATATATAAAGGAAACCCTTTCAAAATAAAACAAGTTTTATTTTTTTGAAAAATATTCACAATTTTCATCTTATCCCAATCTTCATCCCAATATATCATTTAACCAATAAAAAACATTTAAAACCATTGTATGAGGAAACAATCGCAGTAAGAGACATAAAATATGGGAAAACATTAATCTAGTGAAAAATATGAAAACCCTTGGAATATTTATCATTTTCTCAAAGTTGATTGTGATATTTAAATAAATTATTTTATTAGGAAAACACAAAAACTTTTAGCTCAAATAAAATCATTAAAACCCATAGAAATCAAAAGAATATATTTTGGAAACTTAGAACACTAAATTCATAAAAATATTTAATTTTTTTAATTACAATTACCATATGGATGACTTCAAATATAATCACTACACAATGTAATAGAGATCTATAATGCTGATCACATTTTTTTAGAAGCTATTCTCGGCTCAGATCTGAGTTATAATGGGGATCAACACTTTGTATAAGCTATATCAGGATCGCCGATTTTTCATGAACAATAATAGGGCTCAAACCTTCATATAAGTTATATCAGGACCACTTGTGAGATATAATGGGGATCAAAACATCATTTAAATGTAATAACCAATATGTAAATTCTTCATGTCGAGAGTGCCCAATTCAATGGGGGTTATAACATAACCACACATCCATATTTTATTGTGGAACAACCCTTCATTAGTTTTTCATGTAACCAATCATCATTGATTTATCACTTAACCAACCATTATTGGTTTATCATATAACTACCCGTAATTGGTTTATCACGTATGCACCGGTCAAGATAAAATAATTTCATGAACCACATCATAATCATAAAATATAAATACTTGCATTATAAAAATAATGAAAATATCCAATTCAATTTAAAATCTCATATTTTTTAAAAAGTTGTGCATGTACGAAAGAAAAATATTTTATTTGAAAATAAAATAGTTATATTTTAAAGTAATATTAAAATAATTAGGGTGACATGACAATTATAAAATACAATAATACTGTATAAGTAAAAAAACATTCCTTCATTATTTTGGTCAGAAAAGTCATACAGAATAAATTTTATAAAATGATTAAGATATTAATTTCAACACATTATTTAAAAATTTAAACATGATTTAAAATGATTTAAAAAATCATAAAATAATAGTAAAATGAAATTGGAATCAATATTATAAAACAAGGTCATGGAATAAAATAGATTTTTAAAGAAATATTAAAAAAATTAAAAGAAAGTCTCTTATAAATGTCATTTTGACAAAATCAGAATTAAGAAAATGAATAAAATATTTGTCTCCACTATAAATAAATATAAAAAAGCTTGAAATAAAACATGATATATTAATATTTCATTTCACACAAATTCTTATCATGACATAATCTTGAAATATAAGTTTAACCCAATTAATGGAAATTGTATTAACAAATACCTTACCACTTTTAATTAGTTGAATCATATTCCCCATAAAAGTTATGATTATAAAATGAATCATTTAATACAATAATGATAATTATATTAATGATATGATATATTAATGTTCAGTATACATACACCACACACAATAAATTAGTCATGAATAAGCCATATATCTCATAGAAGTAAAAGTGTGACCGGAAACACTTACCAAGTTAGTATCACTTAGGATAGAATTAAAAAATGGGGATATTATGTGTCACAAAATTATATCAAAAAAACGGATAATTGAGAATAAATAATAGTGTATTCCACAAATAATTTTGGCATAATATAACCAATGAAGAATAAATATAACCTAATGGATGGAAATTGAGTTAAGAAATCCCTTACATCACGCTTCCTTTTAGTTTTTCATAATGTTACCTCCTATATAATGGTCTAAAGAATGTTATTAAAAATTTAAAAAAAATATTTATATTTATAACACCTTATGTAAAATATTATTAACATATTAGAACATGTTAATAAATAATATTTCATTCTTTTCATGGTTTCAGGTGTTTTCATTTCACGGTTTCATGATCGGTTTACTTGTGTATCATTATGGAAGTTCTTATAAAATGGGATTAAAACTACATATCGAGAATGAGAAATAATTAGTTAAATTACATAAGTAATAATGGTCTCATATATCATTTTAATTTATTTTATGCGGATCATTCAATTGATAAAATTTTAATGATAAATGTTTAGAATAATTTTGTAGTTTTTCCGAACACTATGAACTAGTTTCGTTTTATTTTATATAATGTGTGTATATTAGTTTTAGAAAATGAAATAGGTTGTAAAATAATTATTGAAATCTTTTTTAACTAGAATTATCCTTTTATGACCACCCATGATGGTGGTAATGGAAAACAAAAAATCATGATCCATAGAGATGATTATCGGACATTACATAAACAATAGTTTCATGTCTTTACCCCTCCAAATTCATTATTTATTTCATTAAAAGACCACTTTGAGGAATAGTGGGAACCATACAGAAACATTAATGTACTATAATACAGAGCCTTCCCAAAGAATATTTCACCGTACATATTTTAAAATTAAAAAATTTCAAACAACAATACCATCACGGCGGCTCCCACGAACTAGCCAGCAACGTCATGTACTAGCCAAAAACCGATCCAGATGAAAATTTTAAAAATTTGAATTTCAAAAGACTATCATATCGAGCCATCCATGTCACCATGTTTCCATAATCATATTTCCAACCTAACACCATCATCACCACCATCATCGCACAACAAGTCATCATCACCTGCGAGAACTAGGGATCCATCCTCATAGAGAAAACCGGCAACCTCACCAGCGAGAAATCTCATTGTTGATGAAAAAGAAGATTCGGTGTACCACCAAGGCGACCTAAAGAAAAGGCTGGACAGAGAACCTCCACGGGCAGCAAGTGCTGAAGCGCCGATTGCCTCAGCCCCAAACCAACAAAATGCCAGCAACGTCAACTGCTAGAACCCACTAAACCATCATGAAACACAAATCCAGCAAACCTCCCAAAGATCCCTCACTGTAGACATACACATCGCACCACTAGTACCACTAAGAAGCAACTGACAATAATAAACCAAAGAGATCGACAACCCCGCCTGTTGAGCAGGAACCTTGGAAACATTACACCCAAATAACTGCACTGGCTGAGCTACCTGGGACATCCTCCCCATCACACCACACGACCAAAATCACCTTATATCCCAATGCACACGACTGCCCTAGAAGGTAGGGGATGGACTGGAGGCCATAGGGGGTACAAGGGAAGACACCAACAAAGCAGGCCGAAGCCGAGTAGGCACCCACAACCTCACCGAAACACACCAACGTAGAAACATCATCAGTGAACAGAGTCCAGAGTGACTCAAATAGTAAAAAATGGAGAAAAGAAATGGGAAAGAGAAAAACATGGTGAATACAAAAGGGACCAGAAATCCCCACGGTCACCGAACCAAGAATCCCAAAACCATTGAGAATTCATCTCTCCATGTCTAACACGGAGAGGAGCATTGTAACGTGAGGACATAGCGAGGTGAGGAGGCCTGTGAAGAACTGAAACCCAATAAGAAGAAAGAATAGGTAAGAAACCTAAATGGGGATGGAACCCTCGCTAGAACATACTTGGGGATGGAACTCTAGGAGAAATGAGGAAGCTACAGAGAGAAAACCTGAGGAAAATGGGGGTGAATTGATCTTCCACAAAGAGGGGACGAAACCCAGGAACTAGGGTGAATTCTCCAGAGATCACCGTGAAGGAAATCGAATTCTGGGAGGTCACTTCTAAGGAGAGCGAATGTTGGGAGGTCAGGGGGGAGCACTCCCAAGAGGTGAGTGCCCCCCAAAAATAGAGTTAATAGTTTCATGTATTTGAATAAGAAGAGATGGGAAATGAAATGGTTATGAGATATTAAATTATAAACATAAAAATACATTATATACATGATTACAGTGTTATAAATGAATTATTGATTAATGAGGTGATATGAAATTATAAAAATAAAATAAAATAAGAGATGTGTTTTGATAAAATTACCTCTTGAATATCGCCCCTTTGAAGGACACATTGAGGACTTTGGATTTGGCCTTTTGGATAGAAAAATAAGAAACTAAAATTGGGTAGAGTAAGTATGATAGGGTTTTGAGGATATTTTAGGATAGACAATTCTTTTGAGAAGAAATGGGGTGGTGATGGGTGGTTTTTATACTAGAGGAGGGGTCGATTTAAGTGATTAAGTAACGATTTTTTATGTTCAAAGCCAAAAACAATTGGGTTCAATTAATTTAAAATTAATTTTCTAATATTTTATATTTTAATAGATGTCCAGGATTCATCAACACAACAAAAAAACCATTAAATTTTTAAATTTTTAGATATTTAATGCTTTTAACTATTATCTTTAAAACCTTCAAATTATTTAACATATACTCTTGTAAATAAATTTTTATCCACAGTAAAATGTTTATAACTAAAAAATGACCATACTATATAATTTGTAAATTATTATTCAAAATATGGAATAAAAATTATAAATTTATATTCTTAAAATTGGAAAATTTATATTTAAAATTAACCCCATAAACACAACAAAAAAAGGCTTTAAAAAGTGAAAATGTTCAAATGTTTGAAATTGTTTTATATAAAATTTAAACATAAAATTGATTACAATGAAATAAATAGGTTTGATGCATTTATAATTAAACTATTTATACATTAAAACCAATTTAAAATATAATTTTATTATGTAAGTAAATTATTCAAAAAATAATTGTTTAATTAAAATTTAGTATGTTCATAATTCATTTAAAAAAGAAACTTCTCCAAAAACACCAAAATTTAACCCTAAGATAATTTTTATATCAAAATTAAAAAAAATTATTTTATTTTTTCATATAATATTTATAAAACTATAATAAATAGATGCACCATTAAATGGAAGAAAAATTGCATTTTAGAAAAATATACCTTTTTATGCATTAAATTGGATTTATTCATATCTTAAGTCTATAAAACATATTGGATGAATTTAAAAAAATTATTATATATAAAACTTAGAACATTAATTAATATTTTTCCCTTAAAGTTATTAATTTAACAAATTAAGTTAAATATCCATTGTCAGCATAAATTTTTTTATAAGAAAACAGATTCATTATATTCAATTGGTATTTATTTTTTTCTAATTAATTGGTAACCAATGAATAATTTTATAAAAATGTTTATACATTATTTTTCATAATTTAGTTAATATAATTCATTCCTAGCATTCCAAAAACTAGGTGATAACTATCAAATTTAAATAATAATATTTAGTCATTTGTTTAAGCTTGATGTGAAATATCATGTATGACATTAAACATAGAGTTACATTTTAAAATATTTGTATGTTACATGTATAGTAATATAATATAAAAATATTAAATATAAAATATCTTCCCCATAATGACTTCCCCATTGACTAAAGTTAGTTTTTCTTATTAAAAATTGAGATAAAAAATCCAATAAGAGACATTATAAAGAATAGAACACTAACCAGTAAAAGTGGTTTGAAGTGGTGAATCCTAAGAGAATCAAAATTAAAAATGTGTATGTAATATAGTGGTAGAGATCCAATAATATAATATATGTTAATTTATTATTTATTATGAAAATTCAATGAATTCTATATCTATATATCAATATATTTGAAAAGCTTATAAATGGAACAAAGATATATATATAAAACCATGGACCATATCATAAACACACCAATATATAATCATATCCAAATATCCTCATACCACATTATACACACAACCACATTATCCTTGTAGTATGTTGTTATAAACATGAAGAATATGAATCCCATTCCCACCTATCATGCATGACCCCACCATGTATTATTATCAAAAACCATGCCAACCATTATACACATATTCTATCCTCCAACCATAACATCCTATATTTGTATTTCTATATTGAAATAAAAAACATACACTATATATAAAGGGAGAGTGTGGAAGAGTAATTAGTAAACTAGATGTTCCCTCTATAATAATGATATTTGTGAAAAAACATTGAAACCAACAAATTACTACTACCATCCTATAACAACATCGTCTGTCACTATAGAACAAACCATCCCCACTTATATATCAATGAAAACCATATCAATCATCATTTACATCCAATTTTACAAAATAATTATGAAGATTTATATATTTTTGATTTTCTAACATTGTCACATTTATTACACATTTCATTTTTCTATATTTAATTTCAATCCACTTAATAATAAAATTTATACTACATTCAATTCAATTATAAATGTTTCACATTTCTCATAGATCATACAATTTATTAACGAAAACTATTATAACAATTGACCATTTTCCATTCCATAGTTTATCAATTATATCTCATTAACTATTACCAATATAATTTATCCCAATGATATTTTATTCTATCAAGAAACTGTAATAAACCATGAAATAAAAAACTCGCCACCAAATAAACCACCACAAAACCCATGCCAATATTCATCATGGTTATGATTAAACCAATTACATTATACACATTAGCCAAATGAACTATAGATAAATCCAGATAATGGACTATCCATCATAACTATAACTATAATACACTACATTCTCCCAACCAACCATATTATAAACATCCATTTATAAATAGAAAGGAAGAAACAAAATATATAAACAAAATAATTAAACACAATAAAAATTAAATTCAAAAAGCTTTTAGTTATTTTTTATCTCATATTAAATACAAATTCAATGTTTTAATATAAAAATTTTGGTTTTAGATCTATATAAAACCAATTAAAAACCAATATTATGTTATTTATCCATTTATAATGGTATAAATCATAGCAATTATAGTACCCCAATAGATTATAGTAGAACATATTAATGAATCCAATTTTCATTATAATGATTCCCAAAAATTATTGAAGAAAACCATATAAAACAACTTCAAGAAGATATCCTCCCATATCCATTTAACATTTTATAGTTAAAAAAGAAAATAAAAGTTTCAAAATTTCAACCATCTCCATTTCATTACCATAATTAATTTATTAAAAATATTGAATGTAATTCAAATATATCATCAACTGCAAAAAAAATATACAACAGTAACATAAAGTGATAAATATCAACACATAAGAAATAACATAGAATTAAGAAATGTATATGTGAACATGCACTATCCCATTCAATTTCAATCAATATTATTAATTATATATTTTTGGTTAATTCATACCGTTAATATAAAGAAACTAAAATCATGATAATTCTATAGTTCCACATAAATAATATAAGACCAGCATAAAATCTCCTTCATTAAGTAGAGTGTCCACAATTACATTGGATGAACAAGGAGAGAGGCATGATCGCAATACCACGAACAAGAAAGGAAAACCCCAAGAGCCTATATAATGAAAACATCATGAATCACATTATACAATATAACCCAAACTTAACCAATTCCACATCCATAGTCACCAAAGAATGATGAACAAGAGATAATGAAATTTGAATGAAATGATATCACCTTGGATCTCAAAGATATTTATCTCTTAATTATAAGGGATAAAAACCACTAAGTGGGATCCACAATGTTTAATGAATCTCCACTAATAATATAGAATTTTAAAAAAATCATTGACTTTTGGAATGTGACATAAATTTTAAATTTATAACACTACATGAAATTTAAGAAGTAATATATTAATGACAAATACCCATGTTATAATTGGGATATGTAGATTGAGACTATGAAAATATCATAGTGATCTATCCTTATCTCGTGCTAAATTATACTATCAAAACCACCATAACAAAATGCATTTAATGAAGGATATAATATAACTAGATTTTCCACAATAACAAACTAAATCCTTCAAAAAAATCACGAAAACATGACCTACTAGCCTTATAACCAATGATTTCCACACCATACCACGATATAATGAAGGTATCAGGGTTCAATGAACCTCAGAAATGAAAAACTAAGGAATTAGAAAATCATAGATAGCTCAACATTACATGGATATTGAAATTTCAAAGGAAAATCTTGTTAGGTGAACATAAAGCCTTATTCTAAAAAACATTCATCCACACTACAATAGATATAGATCACACCATGAATTAATTAAAGAAACACTTAACTAAACATAACAATACCCATCATTATATATCAGAATAATCAATACTTCAACTTTCTCTCCCATGGTTATCTCATAAGGCTTAGTTCCACAACCTCGACCCTTAATGATGTAAATGGACTTATAAATAGAGATAGTTTGAAAAAAACATAACATATCACACTCCACAATTTAATTAAAAAACCATGTTATAGCCAAAAAATCATTGTTTGTAACTAAATACTCATAAAAAACCATCCCCACTAGTGAAAGACTAATGGAATTGTACATAGGGTTATGTTGTGATGCTTCAACCATAACGACCCAAAATTTTATCAATGGAATTCCCCTTCTTATATTAATTCTTTAAAACAAATAAATAACATAGATAAATCAATAAAAATATTATTTTCATAAGTTATGAATGATTCATTAGTCAAGAAAATAATACAACAAGAATGAAAAATATTATAAGAGGATAATAATTATAAAATAAGATAATAATAATTGAAAAATTTGCATCACCTCAATCCACTAGAATGACAACACCCATGAAAAAATATGTAAAAAATATAATGTTAATAATATAATATTAATTTTAAAAATTAATGTATATATAAGATTGAGAGAAAATAAAAGTGAATTCATAATGAATGAATTAAGAGGTATTTATAGATATTAAGGAACTCATATTGATGGAATAGTAACATGACTATTGGAATAGTAATATGACCATTAGGAATAGTAATCTGGCTTCTAGAATAGTAATATAACCTTTTAAAATATAAATTAAATTTAGGAATCTTATAAATAAAAATATAATATATTTATATAATGGTATAAGTAAATAAATATTTTAATAATGATAAATTTTGTGTTCTTATTTTTATAAAACAAAAATTATTATTTACAATTATATAATTAATATAATGATTAAAAAGAAAATTTATTTTCATAAAATATATTAAAAAATTGATATTATATTGTATTATCATTATAACATAATGTTATGAGACCTTAATTAATTTTTTAGAGGGTCATACAATCAATTATAATATTAAAATATGTATTTTTTTAAATGAATGTTGATTTTATTTAAAAATTAAATTTATCATATTTAGAAAATAAATTTAATAAAATGGATTCCATTTTTTATATCGACACATCAAAAAAATGGTTGGGTTGTATTTTAGATATTTTTCTAAAATAGGTGAATTTTTAGTGAATGGTGAAATATGATATTTTTTCGTATTTAATATTAGAAGATAAATACATGATGTTTTGAGTCATGTATGACATAATAACCCATTAGTTTGAGCTATCATAAACCATTTAATATATTTATTCATAAGAATCAATACTATTGATAGTCTTGAGCAAAAATAACAAACTAAATATTATAGTAATAAAAAATCTCCCTCTCCACCAATAAATACCACCCTTCACCACCCTATATAATCACACTTTATAAGACTTACATCTTGTAAATATTCAACCAAATTCCCTCCCTATACTTTTCCCCACATATATTATATTATGGTATAAAAAAACCCAATTCCATGTTTGTTAAGGGGTTATTCTAGTAGGTTACTTTCTCAAACCATATCTTTTAATTTCGTATCTTATTATACTATCTCATAACCTCCTTAAGTCATAAAAGAATAATAAATACAATATAAATTATATACTATAATTTTATTTTTCTAACATTATATCTTCTTTCCACCCCTTTTCTTTTTTTCTCTTATTTAATGAAATGAAACAGTTGTCCAAATTACGGTGGTTTATCATCTTCGTGGGTGAGGATTCTTTTTTCCATTACCACCTTCAAGGATACTCATAAAACAATTATTATAGTCAAATATGATTATATTATGTATATAATAACTCATTTCATGTTTTATAACTAATATATACACACAATAATCAATAAAATAAAACTAGTTCACGATAGTAAGAAAAACCGCACAAAAATAAACCCAACAATTATCATTAAAATTTTATCAAATGAATCGTACTCATAAAAATTGATACATGGAATCATTTAAAATTATTTATGTTCATTATTACTATATTATATCACTTCTAGGGAATTTTTACCATTTGAAATGAACATCCATAATTTTACACAAGCGAATAGATCATGAAACCATGAAATAAACTCTTCTCGAATGATGAACTTAAACATTATAACAAATTGAAATGGTCATAAATGAACTTAATAAAATTATAATAACTAAAATAAATATATAATAGTTTATTAATTAAGTTATTAATTAATCTAATTAATTATCCAAGACATTAAGTGAAGGTGAAGAATGCATTTTGACATACGTTAAGGGATCTCTTCAAACCTCCATTTTCATTTGGGTTATGATTTCTCCCTCTATGCCTCAATTTATCTCTCCATTATTTTCATATAATTCACCGATGTTATGGGTATATTCACAATAAATACATATTTATCTCAATTCATCTTTATTATATGGGGAATTATTTGTTTTAAAAGGCTTCCTTCTCAATTCATCTCGATAAGAAAACCCAATTAAATAGAACTTTTCCATTTCTTACCCATTTTCAAATACACATCATAAACTATTTTAAGTAATAAATATTTCTATAAAATCACTAATTTTATCATGAAAATCTATTTTATTTAATTTCTATTTTTATTCAAATGACCACTCCTTTATCCACTGTAAATAATCTTTATTCTCTTCTACAAAAAAGTGATAAAAGCTACATTTACCAAGAAACCTAATCACTATTTTTACATGTTTTCAATTACGATAGAGATAATTTATCATTTTTTACTATTATTTACCCTTTTAATGTAAAATAATTCTTTAAATAAATTCTTTCATAGACACTATTATGATATTCCCATATGTTATGACTTAAAACATTATTATGATACTCATTTCTTTCCATGGGTAACCCTTATGTTTATTCCTTATGTTTGATTATTTATGTGGAACACATATTCATGACCATGTTATGATGGGTGATCCAAGATAGCACTCCAATAAATTGGGTAATGTTTAGTATCCTGAGACTTTATGTAAGGTATTAGAGATTAAATCTAATCCATTATGGGACTTTGTCCACCATGTGATATAGTCTTAGAAGTTATCCTTGACCCATTTTTATATCATTTTTATGTTGCTTCCACATTCTAATTTTTACATGATCAACTGATTCCATATACTATAATTTATACTTCCATATGTTTATTCATGATCCTTACCTTTTATGTTATAATGTTATGCATTCTAACTCACGTTATATGCTTTATTCCTGTGTTCATTCACTTACTGAGTTTTTAGCTCATCTCTTTTGTCGATGTATTCACTATATTATTATATGATGTTATAGGAGATCAAATGGAGTTAGGATACTATTATAGAGATTATGTAAAATATTTTTTAATTTTTAGTTTTATGTGTTCTAATAATTTGTCTAGTCTTCTAATGACTCTAAACTATTCAATCCTTGGTTTTTTTTGCTTAAAATCATGTAATATTATGTATAAAATAATAGTATTTCTATACATGGTATCAGAGAATGACATAGTTATTTTTAAGGATTAGTAGTAAGAAGATTTAGTAAGAAACAAATGGATATTTCTATCACTATTAAAACCCTATATTTAAACTTAGGGAATCATAATCTTCGATATAATTTTCATTTATAATTTATTCCCACAAAATTTATGGTTTCCATTTTATATGATCATTTGATAAGTATTCAAGCCCCCTGATTCTTATTTATTTACTAATTATTAGTTAATGGTGATAAATAGGATAACATGTTCTCATAATCAATGTGATAAGCAATATAAATATTTCCCGAATGAGATTCCACGTTTTATGGAAATGGGAGCTCATAACGTTATGATAATACTAGCTCTAATAGATCCTGTTATGAATAATAACTATAATTTCTTGGAACACTATCCTTATCCTAATAAATTCAATATGTTTAAATTTAATCCTTTATGTGAAAAAGACGTAAGTTTTTATTATTTTGATTTATCAATCGTTTAAAGGTTTGGTGCTTTGCTAGTGTGTATAACAACACATAGGTCGAATCCTCAACAATTGTACTATTTTTTAGAGTCAATTATTATTTATTGATTTTTCATTTAAAGGTGTCATTTGTTTAAAGTGATTATATGAAATTATTTATTGATGAATATTTCATTAAAATTTTAATAATTATTTGAGAGAGTTCATAATTAGGTAGTTAATATTGTGATATCCTTTAGCATTACAAATTTTTCGTTAAATTCAGACCCCATTCACAATGTGATTTTGACCAGAACTCCCAATTATTTTGGCTTTAATCTAAGCCTTAAATAAGGTAATAATAATAATAAAATATTATTTATAGAGTTTCCCATATTTCAATAACCCATTTGAATTCTTTGTTCCAATAATCCATGTAATATACATGTCCAACAAAACATGTCATTAATCCATAGAAATATTTTGTTTGACATACTTAATTTTTATTCAAATAATATTAAATTAGCGATAAATCTAAAATCAATTAACATCCCACAATTAGGAGTCACCACAATAAGATATTTACCCATCCACTTGTTAGGTTAATAATCATGTTTTTTATGTTTTGGGTGAGGAGTTAAAAATATAATAAAAATAACGGGATATAAAAATAGTTGTACACCAAAAACAAACACATGAACAATGTAGGGAATAAACATAGTCTTTTTATTGAATAAGAATGAAAAAAAGAAATAGGGTTTAAATATATTTAAAATTATTTCAATAAAATTAATATTTAACAATATATGTTGGATGATTATTATATTTGATGATAAAAAAAACAAGCATTAATAGTCAAGTTAAATTAAAACAAACATACTTGATTACAAATGAAAACATGGGAAAACAAACAAGAAAATAAAAGTAGAGGAGAGGTAACTCTTCTTGAAAAAAGAATAAAGAATCTACTTTTAGTCCCTTGTAAAATATATATTAATTTCACATATCCTCCTTACTTACTGATGTTCAAACCTTTTTCAAAGAGAATAGGTATGTGTGTTTATAACCTAAGGCGAAAGACTGTTAGCATTCCAAATCTGACCTTCAATTTTCCTCAAAACTTTTAACCAGCAATAAGAATAATATAGAGAAAAAATTATTCATAAAAGTATTATATTTTTATTTTTAAAGTTAAACTTCCAAACATAGCATCCATTGAACTTTTTAATTCAAATTTATTATTATTTTACCAAACCATGTGCTTCTTTCTAGTTTAGAGTTGAGATTTTCCATGGTCTAAATTTGAATAAATTTTTGTCCATGAATATTCAATCATATTTGAACCATTTATTCTCAATTTTTTATAATTCATATTTTATTTTTACCCAAATTTTTTAATCTCAATTGGTGTATTTTATTGGTATGAAAGCCAAGAATGGTGGGCTATTTTGAAATATTATACTGAATTGTGGGATGAATTTTCATGCATCAATTTAGACCATTGTTGGTTGATTGGGGAATAATATTTTTATTCAATATGTTATATAATATAATAAAACATGTTTTGGATATTAATTAAATTTAGGGTTATATATCGATCCCATAAATTCAATCATCATGGTTGTTCCCGTTTTCATCGTCGATTCGGCGGGCCCGATTGTGTGTTCAATATGACCCATAAAATAGTCAAATGGTCCAATGATCCAGTTGAATGATTATCCATAATTTGAATCAGGATAACTAAAAAATAATTATAACATTAATTGTGTTGATATTTTTGAAATATATGATCAAAATATTAAACTATAGATTAATTAAACAAATTCCAAAAATTTGATTTATATATTTTTAGGATCAAAACATGAACATTTAATTGAAATTATTCATTTTTATGTCAAAATTATATAAATCATAATTATAAATTATATTATTTCACCATAAATATTCTTAAATGAATCAATCCATATCAGTATCATCAACAAGCTCAACCCGAATTGATTTTATTCTTCAGCCACACTGGTTCAGTTGACTTCCATAATTAATATTGGGTCTGATTTTCCTTGATTTAAATGGTTTAAAATTAATATTATAGATCCACATATTCTTCATTTTTGGGGATAATGGTGAGTATAGTCTCATTATTAACCAAAAAGGTATCAGTTTCAAATGGATCTATGAAATCATTGAATTCTTCTTCTATGCTTGGGCAACAAATTCTTAATAAATCCGGATAAGATTAATTTTTCTTATGTGGATTTATTATCATACATAAACCGAGAAATATATTACATGAGTATTTTATCTTACATTATTTAATTGAATTTATCTCAAACCCTTTGATATAATATACAGGTCTCAAAATTTTAATTCTCAAATGCACTTGTAATTCTATATTTAATGAAAAATTTTCAATGACAAGTTTGCGACAAAATTGTGATACTATTGTATCACAGTCTCAAAACCTACACAAAAATAAAATAATAACATATAAATTGATGAATTATAAATAGGTAATTTTTTTTTAAAAATTGGTACTATGAAATAAAATTTCAATTTAAATAATACCTTTAAAAATTTCAAATGAAATTTTAATTTACATTAATTAAAAAAATACAATTCCAAGAAAATATTAACAAAATCATAACATAAAATTTAAAAATTTAAATCAAAAAATTAAAATAATTTTCAAAAATAATGTATTCAAATAATTAGTTAATTAACAATTTAAACATAAAAGTGAAAAAAATTAAATAAAATTACAAGATTAATTATTTCAAATGAAAAATATAGTAAAATTTATAATTAACCAAATTACAAAATAATTTATCATTGAATACACATATTATACATAAAAATATATGTAAAAAACACATGAATATAGCCATATCACCCATGTATCCATACAAATATATATCTCAAAATCCATCTTATATCATAACCATTAGCTTTAAAACACTCTTTCTTGACCACCCCTCCACTAGTAACCTTTATGGGATACAGATGAAGAGAAAGATATGGACCCCAAAATGCCTCCATCAATAGGCCCTAGGTAGGTGACTAGCACTGACTGTATTCAATTAAAAATGGGTCGAATTACACTTTAATTGTAAATTTGTATAATAAGAGACTATATAATATACCAAAAATAAACACTACGAATAATAAAAATCAAAATACCAATACATGAATGTTATTTTATACATAAATGAAAACAACAAGAAATACCAAAATAAATCCAATACAATGATCATGAACTCAAACAACTCTTTAATAACCACTCTGAGATAGTACCACCCAACTAATTCGAAAACAAGATCTTGAAGAGCTAAATATTATTTTATATATACATAGGGTGAGATTAAAAGTGTACCCTATTGGATCCTCCCTAGAACCACTATTGAATAATATAAAAGTATCATAAAAATTCATTATGAATATGAATTGAAAAAAACTCATTACCTAAACAGGTACCACTATATCCTCATCCTAACAAGGATCATTCACCATCTAGTGTATAAAACTAAGAAATATATATAAGATCATATATATATATATATATATTATGGTACCCCACTCCCACTTCCCATTCACATGTCACTCTCATGCCACAAAAACAAATATTTTATGCTCAACACTCCCATAAGTCATCATTCCAAACTAGTAAATTATATTTGGTCCTGAATCATGTGTAATGTAAAAATATCTTATCACAAATCCTATAAAAGGGTATAATTCCATAAGATACTACTTCTCAATTATTATGTGTTACACCTCATGTTGCAACAACCCATGGAGGAGCACATGTGGGAGAGAATAGTCAGAATAGATATATATAAGTATGTCATGTAAAATTAATCCATTATAACCAGAACAATAATTGAATGTAAGTAGTGGTCCATCACAGCCTCTGGGAGTTCATGAAGTATACTAATTTCCTTCATACCATAGGAATTCCAGCGTAGTATACTACAACTGAGGGGAGAGTGGAGGTGATAGATTACTCTGGAATCCTTTCCCTAACCATACTGAATGTTGTGGAAAACACCCCCAAACATTTTGGTAATAGTTTATGTATTGACTTGCGTGTTGAGGTATATAAACTGTGAAAATATAAAATACATTGCACACAACCCTAGTATGGATGTATACCTAACCCTAGATTCAACTATATCTATTTTCATACAAGACACCCACCTACTACAACTAAGTTCGTGATCTCAATCAAGTATAAAAGCATTAGGATTATCATATTTTACAAGTCCACTAGATAATATAAAATTACTAAGTCATTAATTTAATATTATAACATTTTAAAAGTCAATCATTATCCAATCATTAAATCTATTTCATCTACATTATTCATTAATCATCATTAAAATTTATGTTTCGATCAGATTCTTTCAAAAAATAAAATTATTATTTCATAATAATTTCTACATTCTATATATCATACTCGTGCTCATCAAACAATTAATTCCTACCATCCCATGATTTTTTGAGCATTTTATTCCAAACATTCAATGGTTTCTCATTTAATTATAGTTCATTTAGAAATTATTCCATCAACAACACACTATCCCATTAAATGAATTAAATATATTTATTATTACATAAATTCATTGTACTTTTGACCGCATCCATCGATACCTCAATAAATAATTCACTTTTAATTCATAGATTATCTACATCACGTAGTTTGAAATCCATATCAAGAAGTTATAAGAAATCATACCATAAAATTAAAGAATCATAAATATGTTGATGATAAAATATAGCTCTTAACTCATCATAATATCATTAATTTAATCTATAACACTTTCATGCACAAAACGTTATATCACACCATCAACTACATTAACCCACTTCTAGAACCCCTAAAAACTAGTATGTTATTCATTGAATTACCATAATCAAACTAGGTTATCAAAAAATTTCATCAAGGATGTTTTAACCTAGAGTATATTTAAGATGGAACAAAATTATCTTAAGCATGGCACACACATGGGGAATGTAAAGCAATATCACAAAGACATTCAATCCTTTATCAAAAAATAATGATATTTCTCAAACCCAATGAATTATCTATAGAAAATGAATATTTAATTGACATAATAAATTAAATAGTTCATTATATATAGATTCAATAACATGAAACCAAAAATCAACAGCTGATCAATAGCTTGAATCAACCATGGAAATTCCATTAGAATTACTTCCATACATAACCATATTCATGGAAGGACAATAACAAATTTATGTGTCTTTCATTAATATTTTCATCATAATTATTTCATTACATTATTTATAAAATATATGGCATATTAACAATGATAAATTTTTAAAAACTTCATCATAAATAGATAACACACTATCTATAAAAATAAGTGCCAACATCAACATGAAAAAAATCACAAGTGATCATAATAACCCAAATACAATTACACATATAATTCCATTTATTATCTTTATTTAGATTAATTCTAAATTAAAAACGATTTTTTGTGCAACTTTCGTAACCTGGATGCCACTCAATAGTTCTCTGAGCCCAATGGGTCACATGGCCTCAAGCGCGTCTCCCCAAACGCCAGAGGCTACTGACTAGTAGTGTTCTCATAGTTGTGCTAGTTGGAAGACTATGACTTCTTACGAGAGTGTAACAAAAATAAATATAAATAAAATTCAATAGAATAAGTAGATACAATAAATATAAAATTGATAAGTAAACAAGACTAGAATATATGAAAAATCCAGATGTTTCTGATAACCAACAATGATGATACATGTCTCTAAAAAATAGAAATAATAGGTAAAAACAATTTTATACAATAGATGTATCCCAAATACCAAAACGAACAAAAAGTGATACCTCCAAATAGCATCACGATCCTCAAATAAATCCCATGGAACCCCAAATCCTATGCATGGAATATAATCAACTCTCAAACAATGGGAGCATTACCCTGTATCTACCTGCATACATATAGAATGTTTGGGTACCCAAAGACAGCTCGAACGGGTTGTGCGGTACATTCAATGTCAGTAATCCCCCAAATATCTATAAAATATAGGATATGAAATACAAAAAAAAATGAAATGTTAATGTAAAACAAGTAAAAAGATAATAAATGTAATGTTCCCGTATCACATCCACTAATAATCAAGTGATACAGACTAGCCTATAAAGGCTTCCAGAAAAGAAGTGTCAAGATCATAATAAGGAAGAAAAAATAGAAACAAAGATAAAAAACATGGTATTTTTTTACATCCATACATATAAACTGATCATGGTCGTGCTATAAATCCATACATATCAAGCCACCATGACCATATCGTATAACCATAAAATCCAGAACAAAAATGGATGTGACATATAAACATAGACGTCACAATTACCATGGTCGTGTCGTATACCAAAAGTGTTATAAACATCCATGGTCAAGCGGTTAAACAATATTAACAAATTTAAAACATCAATTCCGTATAAACAAAGCATCAGACCCCAAAGGGACATATCCAATGTGTAAAAGACAAATTCATCCTCATTGAGTCCTTGGAGAATCATGATGGAAAATTAGATAAGTACTGGTTAGAGTTTGAGTATCTTGTCATACCAAACATGTTCTATATGATTCCTAGAAATCCAAATACAAGGGGTATAAAATCCTAAGTAATACCATGAAATCAATACCCAAAGTTAATAATCAATCCATGAAATACACTACCATATTCAAGATCAAAAGAACATCTTCCAAGGAATCTATGGAAACATTCACCATTTCATACCATTTACCTTTTCATAAAATATAAGTCTACCCACTCATATAACCATATAACATTGAATTTTATCTCATTAGTATTCCAAATCTTATCTGAAAATTTAAATTGAAAGGATACCAATGAGTATAACCACTCATGGTTTAAAATTCATATTTATGCAAAACACATGATTTTACCCACTCATTTCGACATTTCCCAAATAAACCAATTCAGCAAATAAAGTTCAATATAAACCATTTAATAAATCAACATCAACATGATATCACATGAAAAAGGAAGTAACCCATCTCAAAAACATCTCATTAAATTTAATTCATTTATTAACAATCTTCCTCTGTATAGGTATGCATCTACTCACCCCATGGGTTGTTCTAGAAGGAATAAACCAGGTAAATTCATATGGCACACACCATGGGTGTCCTTGGTTGGGGAAAAACCTACAAAAAGTCTCATAGAAGCTAAAGTGAATCTTTAACAGGTTCCAATTCAATTAATTCAACAAATCATTTCAATTTTATGTCTATTCCATAATGTATTCTAGGAAGAACATTGAAAGCAAGGTCTATAAAGCACCAAAACAAATGGTAAAATTATAGAAAATGTAATTTAGCTCAGTAGTTAAGATATCATCCAGTATCAACTCCGGATTCAACTTATATTGGTAGAAAAATGAATAACAAATAAAGATCATGATAATAGGGAAAATAATATTGCATATAAATATAATCTTTGATTGGAATAACAATGATAAATGATAAAAAAATAATTGAGTACTCACCAATGTAGATCCCCAGAGACATTTCATGCTTGAATCAATGATCATATAGAGGAACAAGATCAAAACTAGGAATATCCACTAAGGGAGATATCTCAAAACATGAGGGTTTCTTTGTGGGAGAGTAAAATAAAAACATATGTTAAATTAGAATTTAATTTGATATAAAATTATAAAATTAACCCAAAATAAATGGTTCGCATGGTTTGAGAACAGAATTTGAAAACTCTTCTACCCATTGTGCCCAATTAGCCATATGAGAAGGGAACCGGCATGGTTTGACTAACCATGCATGTAACACCCCGAGATTTTATGAGAAATATTATTTTTAATTACATTGATGTCTTGTGTTGTATGCTACACCAAGAATATCTTGCGCTATATGCAACACCGTATAAGATTACAGTATACGAGGCTTGTGTTGGACGCCAAATCAACCTTCAATGATATCGTGTGTTGTACGCAATAACGAGTTTCACTAAACGAGATAGTATTATAATATTATTATGAACTAGCCGTTATGAATAGTAATCCCCACTTATTGAAATTTTATAAATTTTATCATTCAAAATGGACTTCATTTTTGGATTCAGAATATCGAAATTAGCCTAGGATGAATTTTGGGTTTTTTTCTTGAAAACATTAAATTTTTGTTGAATAGTGAAAACACTGGGTTATTATTTAAAAACCAAATTTTTATTTAAATAATAATTTATTTTATTTAAATTTAATTTATGTAAAAATATATACATAATATATATTTATAAATTCAATGTAAATCATTGCATTTAGTTTATAATAATTTTAGAGATATAAAATTTTTATAGAACTTTTTACCGTCTTTTACCCACCTCTTTGGAGCATTTGCAATTGTACATAGAACTTAATTTTACCACTTATATGAGTTGAATTTCAAAAATCCAAGAGACACAGTTAATATCAAGGAGTAAAATGTGGCTAAATAAGATAAAAATAATTTACGCTGAGTAGTAAGTTTTTACTTTTATTTACAACTGTTAAAATTAAATAGGGTAATTAAATGTCAAAATGATATTATTTTTACCCTAACACATGTCCTAATTCTATTGGATAAGTAAAATTCGACAAAAAACAACCTTAGGAATATAATATTATCATTTAGGCTCACTTTGATTAGATTAGACATTTATTATTATTTAATTCAAAGAAGAGTTAAAAGAGTAAAAAATAAATGTTTAATAACTAAATCATTATTTATATAGGGTTATACATAAGATAAATTCGACTATAAATAATAATTTGAAAGCTAAAATGATTTAATAAATAATGGTATTTTAGTTAAAATATTTAGACATTAAATAATTTAATTTAATTATGACACAGTGATGATGCAGTAATTACCTTATTAATGAAATATTAACATAATTGATGTTATGAATACCCAAATAAGTGGAATTTGAGACTTTTTATGAATTACACTACTTTTTTAGGTTTATATGACATGTTATTATTGATACAACAAAATTTTTTATAACTAATCATGCTGGTATGATTTTCACAAAAATCAATTACCAAATAGTGTCAAATTTGACATAAAATAGTTTTTAAAACAAATATTATATTATTAATTGTTATTATATTCTTAAAAATCTAAGGTTCAAAAACATGACTTAGATAAGGATATATATATTAATAATTAACCACTTGGGGATATTTTTTCTTCTTATAGTATGTTTATTAACCATATACTGTTTGAAAACAAGAAGACACAGTAAAAGCATTATTATTTAACATAGAGTTAAATCTAAATGATAAGGTCATAATAGTAACATAAACTTGTATAAAACCTATTGGGTGAGAGGATTTCGACCCATCCCCAATTTATATTCTAAATAAGTCACTTTTTAACCAATATAAACCGAATATTATTGTATTATAAAATAATATTTTATGTTTTTCCTAAAGTGCCCCTCTCCTCCCTTATAATAGGGCTCCTCCTCCCTCTTCTCTTTACACAATTTTTATCCTTCAATCTCAGACAAACCCTAAAAATTTCGCTTCTCAACATCCCTAGAAACATTATAGAGGTTATGGTCTCCTCAAAAGAGCAACACTAGTGGCTTAAGAGGAAGCTTAAAAGAGGTGCGTCGAAGAAGAGGTAATCTCTTCTACCGATTCTTTCGTCTTTCTTTCTTATTCATATTCTTCTTATTTAGTTTTTTAATTATAAAGTAATACATCAGTATCTGTAATATACTGATATTATTTTATAATTATGAAACAACTCCATTTCACCTTCTATCCATCCTACGAAAAAATGAAATCACCGCGCGTGCGTACGTACAGAATATTGTCTCCACGCCGTGGTGTAATCTGTTTTCCACCACCACCTTACATGGATGGGTATAATGGTGTAAAGAATAACTATTTATGATTATTATAACATCATACTATTTCTGAGATACTATATCACCCACTAAAATTCAATTCAATAATTATCAGAACGATATCATCGCTCGTGCGTACGTACGGATTACCGTCTCCACGACGCAATGAGATCCATTCTCCATGTTAACCATTCAAGATTGAATATATAGTATATATATTGAATAATAATGAAATATATGAAATAATGAAGCTACTTTATTTATGTATATATATATATATGTCATCTACTTACTTCCATTCAAGTCAATAAGGAAAGGAAAACAACGTTCATGCGTACGTACAGCCTACCATCTCCATGAACGGGGTATTTAATTTCATTCATCTATCTATTATATATATATATATAATAAATATATATGATATATAAATCATGATTTACATTTTGGAAGTAAGTAAGTCATGATATAAGTAATAATAATATAAAGAACAACAAGTCCAAACAAGTACGATAAATAAAAATATTTTACCAAAAACACTACTTTAACATGGAGTTTACTAAAGAACGGTTAATATAAAGTAATAAGTGAACCATATATAATATAATAAAAATGAAAATGATTCTGTAAAAGGTAAATGACATTATTTAAATCATTATACATGAGGTTCAGATATGTACGAAGTATATAGGACCTAAGGTAAGGGATAACTTTTCCAATCTCGTTTGTATCCGAGATTGTTTAATTATAAGTATTTACTGGGGTTAAATTTATCATCAACTTCCATGTTTTCTAAAAATGGTTTCATGTACTTTTAAAGTTCTTTTTACCCATTTTTGACTTTTACTACATGGTATGTAAGGAATCGTTCTTTTGTTTACCAAACGAGGTACTTTTTTACTTTTTCGGCAAAAATACGAGATGCATGTTTTGTTTTTCACTTATACGGTATGAACAAATTTTTTAGATTTTATAACGCCTTATTTTCATTAATCATACTATCCAAGATTTCATGAATATTTTCAACAAAATCCTTTTCTTTTAAAATTGCCTGGCATTTTGTGAAAAAAATGATTTTGAAGAAGAAATGATATTTTCCTCAAGAATTCATTTCAAGTGTTATGTAAAAACTATTTTCCATCTATGATGACATTATTTAGTATGATTATGTTTCAAGTATAATGAAATTATTATTTACATGGTTTGATTTTTCTTATGATTAAATGATATAAATTTTATTTATATGGATTATGTGATGATGGGATGATGTTTATGAAACCCATTTTATTCGTTGGGTTATTATGAATGAAGTATGTTTATTTTGTGGCACAAGTAAAAAATATTTCATTATGAGATGGGTGGGACCTATATCTCCCTCCAATGCATTGGGTAAAGATTTATATCTCATGATATAGTCTTGGTTGAAATGATAAGATAGTCTGGTTCAGTGATACAGGATTGGAATGAGAAGTGAACATGATTCAGAAAGGGACTTTGTCCACTAAGATGGTCTTGGCAGCAATTACTTAGCTACTATGGAAATAATATAATGTGATTAATGGTCTTCCATAATAAAATGTTTTATTACCATGATATTTTATCATGATTGATGTCCTTTTATGATCTATGCCTTATATACTTCCAAGATTTATTTTTCAAGATTTTGATGTTTACACATTTTGTTCATGTTTTGAAGTTCAAATGTATATAGTTCGTTTTATTTTCTCCATTCTTACCCTTACTGAGAATTTGAGCTCACACTTTATATGTTTTATTTTCCCTAGGATTTAAAGAAAGGTTTTATGTAAGAAAATAAAAGGGGAAGATCTTTATGGGAGATGTTGAATATCGTTCACCATGATTAGAAGATTATGTTCCGAGTTTCCAAAGACACAAAGCTATTACGGTCCTTAAGTGTTGGTTCTTGTTATATAATAATTTTTCCACAAAAGTAATTTAATGTCTATATACGTCAAGTACGAGTCCCTACATATGGAATCAGAGGCAAAGTATTAGTTAACCTTTGGATACTAGGATGCAGAAACTTTACTCAGATCCCTAGAGATATTTCTAATGTATGTATAGGGATGTCCCTAATGTTAAGTATAAGTATAGGTTATAGTCCTTGAATTATAGTAATTATTATAGAATTAATCCTAAGATATTAGATATTGAAGGTACTCCCTTTTGATTATGATTTTTGCCTCTCATAATGTTCTTTCTGGGTTTTTCAAAATGGCTGGATACATGAGGATTCACAATAATGGAGGATATGATGGACAATGGAATGATATTCTTCATGAGAAACCAAATTAAATTGGATTTGGAAGTACACATATCATTATTTTTCCAAATAATATATCTCATAATATGATCAATAATCTCAGCTTTGGTATGTTTCCCGACTCAGATAAAAAGAGAAAGATGAAGTTTCATGATGATCATAGAGGAACAAAAGTTAAATTTCCCTCATATAAATCATGTGGGAAGAGTTATCAAGGAGAATGTTTCAAATGAACTGGAAGATGCTTTGGGTGCGGAAAATAAGGACACAAAGCCAGTAATTATAAAGGAAAAGGTTCGGTTAACACCATGTACAAGGATAATGTTATTGCTAAAACATCAACAACGACTAAATGTTTTAAATTTGGAATGTACAGTCATTATGCAAACCAATTCCCTTAGGGAAAATCTCATGAAGAGAATCAACATGGTCATATCGGCAGTATTTATGTGGATGATGATGAAGAGACTACAAATGATATATGAGATGAAAGAAATGATGAAGCTCAATCAGTGGTTTAAGAAGGTAGTGGACTGATTGTATGTTTATCAAGAATAATGTATGGTACAATGGAATAATGAAAAATCTAAAGATTGTTACACTGTTGTATTTCCTTGAGTTTTTTAAAGTATGTGATGAATGTTATCGGTAACCATGAATGGTTATTCAAATATTTTTGGAAGGTAGATGATATGCTCATAATGAATGGATAAGTATAAAATAATATTTTGGATATTATTAATGATCTCATGACTAATATAAGGACATAGTGATATCATGGTTTGAGTATATAGAAATTTTGGGATTTTGGTATGTGGAAAGAGTTATCTTTTGACAACATTCGTGTTTTGACTAAGTTTCAATTGGTTCTCATGTTTCAAGAGAATACATGATAAAGGAATTTACATGTTTGGAATGTGTCTAACAAGATATATATCTTATTATATACGGGCGATAAATGATTGTATTCAATGCTTGGTAGATGAAATTTCTAGTAATCATTTTATTTATACTATGAGATTGTATAGAAGTTTTTTGGATAAACTTAATGATTGGAATATATTAAGTTAGACATCAGATAGTATTGTTTATGACTAGAACTTTTTGTTATAATAGTATAGTTTTAGAAAAAGGACAACCAGTAGGACGGACGATAACTCATCGCGTCAGACAAGGATGCGAGAATCGAACCCACAACCGAAGTGCGATAGGCCATTATCGCCTACCACTAGCCTATAAGAAGTCCCAGGTTAGTAAAAAGTAGTTTTATTTTAATAAGAACTATGATAGATGACGTATAAGTACATTTTAGCAACATATAAGATTAATATAAGCATAGATGGACTTATGTATATTTATTAAATTGTACTAAACTTTTTTCCATAAAAACAGATGGAATGACCTATCATTCTATCGCATGATCTGCTAAAACTTCACAAATGACAAATTCAACTTCATTTATTTAATAGATGATGTGGACATTGTTCAAGGCATGAACAACGATTAGATTGTACTAAAATCAAGTATGTATTTCTTTTAATTCAACAGTTCATCAACATTAGGGAAATGATCTTGAGACCTAAAAACGTTATCCTAGTACCCTCATACCCGATGAATTAGATGGTACCTTAAATAATCACAAATTTATGTCTTTTTGATTGATGAATTTTTCATAGCCATGTTCTCTACCACTCTCCATTAGAACATGATGGTTAGATTTATCTTTCATATCCATATTTTCACCTATGTTGTCCTATGTGGAAACTTAGTGCTGAGTTACTTTGGGTGACCAGTATGATTCTACCATTCCTTTTTAAAATGAAGTTTTAGTATTCCTTTTTATTATGTGGCTGTCTATGAAAGAAACTTTCAAGTAGTAAACCATTTATAACCCCGATGAATTTCATGGGCGAAATTCATTTTAAGGGGTGTAGAATATAACACCCTGAGATTTTATGAGGAATATTATTTTCAATTACATTGATGTCTTGTGTTGTAGACCACAAAAAGATTAGCATGTTCTATACGCAACACCGTATTATCATACAATATAAAAGGCTTGTGTTTCACGCTAGAGAAACATTCCTTGATTGCATGTGCTGTACGCAATACTGAGTTTCACTAAACGAGATATTATTTTAATATTATTGTGAACTAGCCGTTATGAATAGTAGTACCCACTTTTTGAAATTTTATAAATTTTGTCTTCCAAAATGGACTTCATTTTTGGAATCAGAATATCTAAATTTGCATAGGGTACATTTTTGGTATTTTTCTGAAAACATTCAATTTATGATGAATAGTGAAAACACTGGGTTACTATTTAAAAAATGACTTTTTATTTAAATAATAATTTATTTTATTTAAATTTATTTTTGTTCAAAATTGATACATAATATATATATAAGTTCGATGTAATTCGTTGAAGCCAGTTTATAATAATTTTATAGAACTTTTTAACGTCTTTTACCCACCTCCTATGAACATTTGCAATTGTACATAAAACATAATTTTACAGCTTCTGTGAATTGAATTTAAAAATTCCAAGAGACACTGTTAATATCAAAGAGTAAAATGTGGTTCTATATGATAAAAATAAATTTTGGTGAATAGTAACTTTTTACTTTTATTTACCACGGTTAAAAGTAAATAGGGTAATTAATGTTAAAAATGATATTATTTTTACCATAACACATGTACTAAATCTATTGGATAAGTATAACAAAAACAAACTTAGGAATAAAATATTATCATTTAGGTCCACATGGATTAGATTAGGAAATTTATTATTATTTAATTCAACGAAGAGTTAGAAGAGTTAAAATCTGTGTTTAATATCTAAAACATTTTTAATATAGGGTAATACATAAGATAAATTCAACTATAAATATTTATTAGAAAGATAAAACTATTTCTTACATAATGTTCTTTTATTTATAATTTTTAGACATTATATAATTTAATTTATTTATGACATAATGATGATGTAGTAATTACCTTATTAATGAAATATTAACATAATTGATGTTATAAATACACAAATAAATGTAATTTCAGGATCTTTATGAATTATAATAATTTTTAGGTTAATATGACATGTTATTATTGATTCAATTAAGTTTTTTCGAACTAATAATTCTGATATGATTTTCACAAAAATTAAATATCAAATAGTGTTAAAATTGACATAAAAACCTTGTGAAAAAAATATTATATTATTAATTTTTATTCTATTCCGAAAAATATAATGTTTGGCCAAATGCCTTAGATAAGGTTATATATATTAATTATTAACCACTAGGGTTTCTTTTGGCCTGTTATACTATGTTTATTAACCATATAGTGTAAGAAAACAAGAAGACACGGTAAAAGTTAAATTATTTAACTTAGAGTTAAATCTAAATGATAAGGTTAACATAGTAACATAAACTTGTCTAAAAACTATTGGTTGAAAGGATTGAGACCCATACACACTTTATATTCGAAATAAGTCACTTTGGAACCATTATAAACCGAATATGACTTTATTATAAAATAATATTTTATGTATTTCTTATAGTGCCCCTCTCCTCCCTTATAAAAGGGAACCTCCTCCCACTTCTCATTACAAAATTTTGATCCTTCATTATTGTAAAAACCCTACCCATTTCCCTTATAAACTTCCCTAGGAACATTTTAGAGGTTCTGGTCTCCCCAAAAGACCAACTCTATTGCCTTAAAAGGAAGCTTAAAAGAGGTGCGTCGAAGAAGAGGTAATCTCTTCTACTGATTATTTCAAGTTTTTTTCTTCTTCATCTTCTTATTCATTAGTTGTTTCATTATAAAGTAATAACATAAGTATCATTAATATACTGATATATTATTATAAATATGAAACAACCCCATTTCACCTTCTATCCATCCTACGTAAAATGAAATCACCACACGTGCGTACGTACGGAATACCGTCACCACGCTGTGGTGTAATATGTTTTTCACCACCACCATACTTGGATGGGTATAATGGTGTAAATAATAACTATATATGGTTATTATAACATAATATGGATTCTGAGATACTATATCATCCACTCCACTTCAATTCAATAATTATGGGATTGATATCATCACTCGTGTGTACGTATGGATTACTGTCTCCACGATGGGGTGAGATTCATTCTCCATGTTAACCATTCAAGAATGATTTTAAAGAATATATAATGAATAATAATGAAATATATGACATAATGAAGCTACTAGATTTATATATATATATACATGTCATCTACTTACTTCCATTCAAGTCAATAAGGAATGGAAAAAAACGTTCATGCGTATGTACGGCCTACTGTCTCCATGAACGGTGTATTTCTTTTCTTTAATCTATCTATTATATATATATAATGAATATATATGATTTATAAATCATTATTTACATTCTTGAAGTATGTAAATCAATATATAAGTAATAATATAATCAAGAACAACAAGTCCAAACACATAAGATAACTAAAAAGATTTTACCCAAAATGCTGCTTTAACATTGAATTTACAAAAGAACAGGTAATATAAAGTAATAAGTGAACCATATATGATATCATAACAATGAATATGATTATTCAATAATTAAATGACAATATTTAAATAATTATACAGGAGTTTCAGATACGTACGAAGTATATCGGACCTAAGGTATGTGATAACTTTTACAATCTCATTTTTATCCAAGATTTTTTAATTGTTAGTATTTACTGCGGCTAAATTTATCATACATGTCCATGTTTTCTAAAATAGTTTCATGTATGATTAAAGTCTTTTTTACCCATTTTTTACTTTTACTACATGGTATGTAAGGAATCTTTATTTTTTTTACCATACGAGGTATTTTTTTTACATTTCTCACAAAATTACGAGAAAAATGTTTGGTTTTTTAACGTATAGAGCATGAACGAATTTTTAAGATTTTATGACGCCTTATTTTCATGAATCATACTGTACAAGATTTCATGATTATTTTCAACAAAATAATTTTCTTTTAAAATGCATGGAATTTTGTGAAAAGAAAATGATTTGAAGAAGAAATGATATTTTCTTCTAGTATTCATTTCATGTGTTTTATCAAAACTATTTTCTATCTAAGATGACATTATTTAGTATGATTATGTTTCAAGTGTAATGTCTTTATTACTTAAATCGTTTTATTTCACTTATGTTGAAATGATATCAATTTCTTTTATATAGACTATGTGATTATGGGATGATGTTTATGAAACCCATTTTATTCATTAGGTTATTAGGAATGATGTATGTTTATTTTGTGGAAAAAGTAATAATGATTTCATTATATGATTGGTGGGACCTATATCTCCCTCCAATTCAATGGGTAATGATGTATATCTCAAGATATAGACATGGTTGGAATGGTAGGTTAATCATGTTCAGTGATACATGACTGGAATGAGAAGTGAACTCATTTCAGAAAGGGACATTTTCCACTAAGATGCTATTGGAAGCAATGCCTTGGCTACTATGAAAATCATATCATGTGCTTAACAGTTTTCTACAATTAAATGTTTTATTCCCATGCTATTTTATCATGATTGATGTTCCTTTATTATCTATTCTTTATGTACTGCCATGATTTATTTCTCAAGATTTTGATGTTTAAACTTTATGTTCATATTTTGAAGTTCAAATGTATATGGATTGATTTATTTTCTCCATGCTTACCCTCACTGAACATTTGAGCTCCCCCTTTATATGTTATCTTTTCCCCAGTATTTAAAGAAAGATTTTAGTTTAGAAAACAAAAGGGGGAGATCTTTATGGGAGATGTTAAAGATCATTCACTGTGATTAGAAGATTATGTTCTGTGTTTCCAAAGTCACTAAACTATTACGGTCCATGATTTTTGGTTCTTGCTATGTATTAATTATTAGAAAAACTAATTTAATTTCCATATACGTCAGGTACGGGTCTCTACAATGCAAAAACTGTGCAAAATACCATAGTCAAAATTATATAGTGTTAAACATGACTGTGTGTTCCAAATCACATGGTTTGACCAAAACGTGTGGCCTGTATATCCCCACATTCTACCCTCGCATGGGTTGATCTAACTATGTGGCCTTCCCCATAATATATAAACTAAATGTTCTATAGGCTTATTTCACCCCAAAAATTGGGATTTATGATCTAAAAAATCCAAAACACCCTTGATACCTCTATGAACTAAAAATTAATTATCAATGGGCCATATATAAACATTAGAATTGGAAATTAAGGGATTCTTACAACATATGAAAACCTAATTTCATAAAATATTCCGCATTAAAACAATTATTCCTTGAATTCCCCTTTAGAGTGTGGTCAAGATTTTTTTGGGAAACAATTTTTCCATTGAGAACATACATTGGCCTACCACTCCCATGTCTCATCCTATAAATGTCCATGCCACCGTAACACATGTACTAGAGGAATTAGATGACCTTTGGGAACCTTCATGCACTTATTAATGATATGGATATTTTTCTCCTCAAAGGAAACATCTTATTGGAACTCAACCTCATTTTAATGAAATGTATGGGACATGTTTGAATGATAACATCATAAATGAGATAAATGGAATACATCAGCCATGCCCTGATACCTCTGAGTTAACTATATCCAATAGGCTACCAACCCGACTAGGTAGAATCTTGAATGAACATACATGTCCCGTTGAAATTTTACCTTATCTTATAATCCTCCCATGTCACAACCATAGTTAGACACCCAAGAAAACTTGATCCATGACCTCAAACTCTAGAGGTCATTTGTGGTGACCGGTGTACGATTTTATTTGATACTGTGCAATTGCCATTTGCTTCTGAATCAGTTTCACCTTCTCTACAGTCTCCAGGACAGGATGAGGTCCAAGAATAGCCATCTCTCTTAAATATAAGATAGACATGGGTGATCGACATGACCTACCATTTAAAGTCTCATAAGGTACCATCTGAATAGTATCCTAGAATCTGTTGTTGTAGGAAAACTCAACACGGGGTATATGTCTCTCCAAAGAGCCCCCAAAACTCAAGACACATGCATGCTACACGTACACAAGAACCTGTAGTTTATTCTATAACTACTCATCAGTCTGAGGGTGGAATGATGTGCTCAAAATAACCTTTGTTCCTAGTGCTCTCTAAAAACTATACTATAAACAAGCAATAAAATACCCATCCATATCTAAAATGATAGTGTGTGTGACAACGTGGAGTTAAAATATCTAATGTATATAAAACCTTTCAAGCACAAACACATTCACAGTATCCTTTTTTTAGGAAATGAGAAACCTTAAATACAACAAATCTAGGTTTATCCAATACTAGGGTTTTAGCAGCACTAGCTAAAAGAACTGTTAAATCCCCCATTCTGATCACTTGAAAAATCACTTTCATAGGGAGTTTTGATAGTGATTTTTTTAGTGTTGTTAAAGGGGGACATTAACGACACTAAAAAATGAACAGTTATAGGGGAAACATTATCAGCAGATTTAAAAATTCATTGATGAAGGCCTCCTTTTATCAATGGTGGTACAAAATGATGATAAAAATGGAATTTATCAGTGCTTCTAAAAATGAACTGATAAAGGGTATATTTAGTAAAAAAAATATTTTATTAAAAATAAGATATTGATATATATATATATATAAATTAAATATGCATTATTCAACTCTATAAAATCCCAAAAAATCAAAAAACCCAAAAAACTGATAATAACTCAAGAAACCCTTAAAACCCATAAAATGTTAAGTAACCCTAAAACCCAGAAATGACCATAACTTTTGATCCATGAGTTTGTTTCAGCCCCAAAAGCAGTAAAATAAAATCTTATAGAATGAGATAAAACCAAATGGTATATAAATTTTGTGATAATAAATGGAATAAAATGTATTATAGTTTCAAATAGCTAGAAATCGAACTCAAACATCAAATGACCATAACTTTTGATCTGGGTGTTTTTTTGGGATCTTCCATATATGAAATCGAAAAATGTGAAAACGTATATCTCAAAAAGTGTCTAAGACTAAGGTCTAAGATCTAGGTCTTGTTGTTCATCCCCCAAAAGCCCAGAAGGCCTCCAAAATTGAGTTTTTAGATTCCAACCATAGATTCTAAAAATTTAAACGGATATAACTTCTGATCTGTGTGTTTGTACGACCTATACCACATATAATATAAAATATAATTTAATAATATTTTACTTTACTAGTTGTGGAGTCAAAATGGACTCTAAAATCATATGTTATGGTCGTTTCATGGATTCTAGGGTTTTAGTGTTTTTTGATTTTTTTAATGTTTTTATGTGTTTTAATGGTATTTAGAGTTAATATCCATTTTAAAAAATATTTATAAATAAATATGTATTTAAAAAATATATATATTAATATATATATATAAACATATATATACAGATATATATACACAAATATATAAATATATGGATAAAATATATAACTAAATATATATAAATATTTATATAAATCATAAAATATAAAACAAAATAGCTTAAGGGAGTGGAAAAGGAACTAGTGTATAATTTGGAGGTCCCAGGTTCAAAACTCACTAGAGGCAGTGTTGCACACTATATCACTAATAATGTGGTGGGGGAAGGGCTAATAAAGTGGGAAGGGGGGATTGGTGATAAAGAGGGGGTGTGAAATAAATATAACATTTTTCAGTGGGGCCTTTATCATCAATTTTTTAGAGCTATTAAAGGGGGATTTTAATTGTGCTAACAAATCACTGATAAAGGTGGCCTTTTACATCTCTAAAAAATGAACTGATAAAGGCCCCCTTTATCACCACTAAAAAAGAGATGATAAAGGGCGTATTTATCAGCAATTTTTATGAGTGTTGTTAAATCTAACCGTTTAACATCACTTAAATTATCAGAACTTATATAGAGATGACAAATCCATTTTACTAGCACTATTAAAGTGCCAATTTTCAGTAGTGCTTCATGAGTTTGTCAAAAATAACTCACACAGCATCACTACCTTGAGGAGACCTCGGTAAACCAGTCACAAAATCCATCATGACATCATATCATTTCCATTTTGGAATAGGTGACTATTGTAAAATCTCGACTAGTCACTGATTTTCCACCTTCACCAGCTGATAGGTGGAACATAACATGAAAAAACTAACTACACAAATTTTCATACCTGGTCACCAGTAATAGAGACCATGTTTAGCTAGTGACATGATCATGTCATAGTCACTTTAAAAATCTATCTGGCAGTGCTCTCCACCATGGATTGTTTCATAGAAATGGGTCAATTTTAAAACATGACAACTACCTCTATTGAAATTTCATTAAAAAAGACAACACTAATAATTATAGAAATTCTCCCAGAAATACTTCTTTTACTGGGTGAACCTGACTACAAGAAATGTCATATCAGGTTCCTCATCGTAAGGAACAATGGAATCCTGATCGACCAAACTGAAACTGAGTGTGCAAGCTTTCCTAAAAGTCACTACAGACGATTTTACAACACCCTCCTTAACCAGATGATGTGTATAAACTAGTTATTTATGATTGTAAACATCAAATAATAAGGATAAAAATCAATAAATCCACATAGAATATTCTTAAAATGACTAACTTAGACAAATCATTTATTACAAACTGAGTCACAACACCTTCTTCCAAGTCATCTTTCATTTATGACTAACTTGTCCACCGAAGTCTATACTCCATTCTTGGTGATGTTCCTTGGTCGAACCATCTCCCAAACATTTAAAACTATTATGCATCATCATGAACGAGTTGGTAATAGATATCTAGACCACTGGAATCACCACCCTTTCAAAACATCACCTCTGATCCCAAATCATGTTCGGGGTAACTTTAGATTCATTAAACCAGAGTCCAGGGAACTAACACTAGGTAATCTATTCTCCATGTTTACACATGAGATTTCAGAACATCTCCATGATGGCCACTTAAAAATATTGACTGAACCAAGAGCGGCATCCTCTTGGTGGACCAGGCAGAGGAAAATGGATGGTTTCCGAGATTTCAAATAAGGTTTTCTTAATTTGGAACCCATATATCACTCAAGACTAACCATTCCTTCATAAGAACCACGTGTCAGTGTGAAATGTTGTGAAATCCATAATAACAAGAAAAATAACATTTAAAACATTATCACAACATAAGACCACCACAGTCTAAGTGCATCAACTATTTTGTCAAGATAAATGAAATGCACTTCAATAAACAATATCTCACTAAGGGGATACCAATTATTGCTAAGATTATAAATCGAACCACTATTGGTCAACTTTCATTGAAAGAAGAAAGGATTCACCTACCGACACAATTTCATTAACTGATCACATTCCTTTGCCACCCAAGGCATCCTATGATCATTCATGCTATACTAGAGAAGTCAATACATGACTAACAGTGTTCTTCAAGGGTTTTATACCCATCTAACCACATTAATTTCGTTCTTATGATCAAGCATTGCCATACACACTTGAACCGAAGTGATAAAGGCATGTTATCGGTTAAAGGTAGTAATTTTTTATCTTCATCACACTAATACATCATTATGTTCATCACACCAATACTTTTTTATGGTATAATAAATATTTATAATACAATATAAATTACATAGTTACAAACATGTTACCAAAGTAAAACCCAAAATGAAAAAATGTAAATAACTATCGAAAAATAATTAAAGATGTTTTTAAAATATTTATGGAAAGTATTGGTTGAGGATTGATCAACCCAATGAAAAACTCAAAATCCATTATTTCAATATTTTTGAGTCATTGATCTTTTAATAGTGTAATTATTTCATTTAAAAGTAATAAGTAATCATATAAGTTCACTTTTTTTCACGTATAATAGGGACTCACTTCCTCTACATCATACAAAACCTACTATAATTGGGACTCAATCATATTTTATTATTTAATACATGAATTTTAATTCCTACTATAGATATATAATTCATCCTTAGGCCACTATTGACTATTAGTTTTCATTAATCCTCCAATAATGTGGATATATCTAATATAAAACTCACGAACACGACATTAGTGTTACCTTTCTCGTAGATATTTCTTTGAAATATTTCAAATAATAACTTATTTTATCGATTTAAATGTAATTAAATTTATATCATTAATATATCGATATATTATTATATTAATTTAACAACCATTATTTATTCGTACAATTCTATTATGAAAATAGATTCAGTAGTGCTTGTTAGTAAACTACTGCCTCTAAAATGTGATGTCTTATATTTTCTATGTCATATACATGGATTATTTTGAAGGTATGTTTTATTTAATTTCTATTCTTTCTTTTTTTGTGGGTGTTTCCTAGGAATTTTTGGAGAAAGGGGTGGATTCATCATGATTTGGTCCAAATCACGAGACCAATGCTAGGATAAAAAAATTCTTTTAAAACCCCTTCGTTTTTTAACATTTTTCAACCATTACAATTCCCAATTGGAATCACATAACATATTAAAATATCCATATCCATTTAAACCGTATAGGAAGTCATAATCATGGTGGATTTGGATTTTTTATTTTGGAATTTGGCCAACCCGTGAGCCCATTTCGTGTTTAAAAAAAATAAATTGTTTCTTTTATATCTTATTAAATTTTTATTAATTTGTGAGCATTAAAACTTTATATAAAGCCCAAAAACCCTATCCAAACCCCCATATTCCATTTCACACTTTGGACCACATCTATATCGGGGATTAGGGTGAAGTTCCTAAAGACATCTAAATTCGTCCATATTTGAAAAGGTAATTTGTTTCTTTCACAAATCATTCATTTATTAGTATTTCCCCCAATTTCAGTCCTCAATTGACCTCATTATCCTTATTAGAAACTCACTTTAAAGTTTGGTTTCTTATAGATTCAACTAATGATGTATTTGTGGTGATTTATTCAACATTTATCAATTGATTATCCTCTCTTATTCCCTCCATTTCTTTTGTGTTTATTCCACTTTTCTTGAATCCTCAATTGTCTAGAAGATAGAAATTCGTTACTAGGGTTTTTTCTTGAGTTTATTGGTCCAATATATTGGTTTTAGGATCATTTTAACACCCTTGTAGTGCGGTTGTGGTGTGGTTGAAGTCTCAAACAAGGATTTTAGGGTTTTGACATATATGGTATGACATCCCAAATGTAGGAATTGTAGAATGAGTTATATTGGTAGATTTATATTTATTTTATTCTTCTATTTAATTACTTTTTGTGTGAAAACTATTTTTGTTAGTATTTGTAAAGCGGTTGTTTTGTAATTGCCAATTTTCTGTGAAAATGGTTGTTTTACATGTGCATTCCATGTTATACTAGTTGGTGTTATTTTATAATTCCGGGAATGGATTTGTAAAAATGTTTTACATCTACAAATTCTGGTTTGGCGTAATATTTGTATGAATTATGTGTCAAAAGAGGGGTTTAAAATGGATTTTATGTTCAAAGTTTTGTTATAACTTTTGAAATTGTTTTATAGAAATTATAAGGTTTTGTTTGAGTTATATTAATGGTGAAAAGTATGTTTGCCTACAATTTTGAGTGTGTGCGACATGAACTGGTGTTTTTATGCGTAAATGACATTTTTTAGGATGTGGAATTTATTTTATCATAATGAGATAAACTATGGTATCAATGTTGGTAGATGTGTACTAGTAAGCCAGGGATCTGGAGTGGGTTTGTCCATGTTTCACTAACAATGTTGGAAATTTAAAACAATAAAAAATTATGATGATAATGTTTTTGGAGACCATTAGGTTATGGGTGATTCCCTTACTAGTGGCTTATGCAAGAGAACAAATTTTTGTTAGGGTTACTTTCACACCGAGATGTAAGGTACCCAGTGCTCACAGGTAACTAGTGCCTAGGGGTTTTCATGTGTTGAGTGATAATTGAATATTTGGAATTTATCGGTGGATTATGGTTTGTTTGGATGAAAAATACAGTATGTTACATGTTTTAATTAAATGTACTCATTATTTGAAGTTACCTACTTTGAATACTATTTTCTTTTAAAAGTTTCACCTTCAGAAATTATTGCTACCATTCTTTGTTTATAAATACACGAAAGATATTAATCTTGTAATGATTTCCACAATGAAATTTTTGGTGGTATCCTATTATTCTTAGGATCACACACTTCTTACACCTTTTGATGAATGTATAATTGGTCATTTTTTACAGAGGTAATGATAAGGCCTTTGGAGAAGTTGGTTCAGGTTGCTAGTTGATTCTGTGGTGCAATGTTGTGGAGACAGCTCATGGGTGATTAATCCATGTAGTGTGGTCTTCCTTGGGCTATTTCCTACCAATTTTTTAGTTTTTGGACAACTTTTTTCATGTTTAAAATCATGTATTTAATTATGAATTTTAAATAATTCTAATTTTGAATGAATTTTCAAATTGGGTTTATTCTTCATTATTTGTTATTTAATGTATTCTAACTCGATTAAATCATTCCAAACCACTATTTATAATACATGGGAACTTTTTTCAGCCTGTGGGCATAGGGAACGCCCTTCAGGCCTTGTCACAAATCAGGTCGGGTTAAGGTTTTGAAAGAAACCAGATCTGGTTCGTGACAAAATTGTATCAAAGGAGGTTTATATTTTTTGGTAATATTATTATTTTGGGGTGAGTATGGTCAGATAGGAGGTAGGAATGTTTCTACATGGATTTTTGGTTATATGTAGGGTTCCTGGCTTGTACCTCTAATGTCAATCCGTGAATCTCCAAGGGATTTTGATATTTTCTGAATTCAATTCCAGGTGGGACATGTGGGTTAAAAACTACACGTAGACATAATATTGGAGTGAAGTTGATGTTTATTTAATTATTGATATGTGGTTGACTTATTTAAAATTGACGCTGTTGCTAAATTTTTTCATAATTGTTGTTTTGATGATTTCTTTTGTGACTGTTTCCTTTTGTAGAAACATGCCTCCTAGAAAATCTCCCATGCACCCACAGAGAGACTTTGGTGAGATTTCTCCCTCACCGATTGATCAAAGGATGGTAGAAGATGTGGTCAGGGCAATAAATGACCTAATATAGGGAGTATCTCCTGCTTCTACTCCATCTTGGGAAGAGGAGTCTGGTCCTAGGAAGAAAAAATCACATTAGTTCTAAAAGAACAAGACTTTTACTTTCTGAGGTAGCACAAAAACCTTGTAATCAGATGAGTGGATCTAGAAGATAAAGCACATGTTAGTGTTTCATGACACACATAAGGAGGTCTGGGTGAATTTTTCCTCATTAATATTAGATGATATCATCCATAGGTGGTGGGAATAATTGCTTCAAGATGGGAAGTATGAATAGATGAGATGAAAGGACTTCAAGGTTACCTATAACGACATGTACTACCCTAAAGTCTTGGAATTTTCTGAATATTGAGAGTATTTGGAGCTGATTTAGGGGTACCTTTCAATGATTAAGTATGCCAACCATTTTTCTGAGCTTCTTTAGTATACTTTAGAATTGGTCTCCAATAAGCAGATGAAGTCTCATAAGTTTGAGAGGGGTTTGCAGCTAGAGATCTATTCAGGTGACTTCTTGTTCAAGTTTAGTACTTACAACTTGGAATTTGATCAGGATTTTATGGTTGATATTGAATGGAAGTAGAGTTTTGGTTTCTCTGGAGTAGTGTCAGTGATGGGAAGTGGAAATTCTTCTGAGAAGAAAAGAATGCAAGAGGAGTAGTGGAAGAAGGGAGTTGGTAGTTCATTCCAAAATTCCATGTAGATTTATTTATTGTCTTTTGATGCAAGGTCTATTGTGGGACACCATTATTCATGGCCATGGCACACCCGACCAGTATGAACATCTCCTCCAAATCTGTATCATAAGTGTGAAGGTACGGGACACTTGCATTATTTTTTCAAGATTTCACATCCACTGCAGATTGGGGCATGATCAGTGGATTACAGGGGAGTGCCATCTAAGTCAGAGCCATCTAGGATTAGTGGATCATAGTTTTCGGTCCATGGAGGAAAAAATAGATCATTTTCTATGAAAATCCATTTCAGGGTAGAGCTAAAGGCGACCAACCATTCTCAAGAAGAGAGTAGGCATATTCATGTGGTGGCATAGGCACCAGCGGGGTCAAATACGGGGCATTTGACAGTTTGAGGTACCTTCATGATTGTATCTTCTATAGATACTTCCCATTTTTGATACTGGTGATTCTGTTTCATTTATATCTTATTGTTTTCTAATCATGCTGAATTTTCCAACTAAGTTGTTATCGGTTGCGTTGGTGTTGGTGACACCACTAGGTAAGATGGAGGAGCATGGTCTTAGGTGCTCATCATATTAACTTATTGTGTTTGGGGTAGAAATAGAGTGGGACCTTTTATTATTGTATATGGATCTTTTTAACACAATCCTAATAACTGATTGGTTAGTGCACATCATGTTCACATCAATTACTACAGGTAGTTATTGAGTTTCATTAAACCTGATGGTGGACCTCAGTTTTTTCATGGGGAATGAGATCCTAGGTATGTTCACATAGGAACTCTACTCATAGAGTTGGCAAATCTTGTCTTCTATTTTGATCGCTCATGGTAGAGAAAAATGGTCATGCTCTTGAGGGTGGTTAGCCTTCTATAGTGGATGAGTTTCTGGAGGTATTCCCAGATTATTTTCAGGATTACCCCCAGAGTGGGGCATGGAGTTCTTGATCAATTCTATGCCGGGAACACAACCGATATGACTTCCCTCATATCGTATGCCCCCAAACAAGATGGGGGAAGTAAAGATATAGATGGATGATCTGGAATCCAAGGGATTCATTCAATCAATTGTCTCTCCTTAGTCCACTCCATTCCATTTTTCTGAAGAAGGCCCACAGATCACTCTGGTTGTGTACTGACTACCAGAAGCTGAACAACATAACCATCAAGAAAAAATATCCATTACCCTTAATAGAATACTTGTTTGATTAGTTGATGTGTTCGAAGTAGTTTTCTAAGATAAACTATCATTCTAGTTTCCACCAACTTAGGGTGAATGGGGCATATATCTTAAAGAAAACATTATGAAGTATGTATGACCACTTTGAGTACATGGTCATACCTATTGGGTTGACCAATTCTGCTGTGGTAATTATGGAACTCATGAATAGGGTTTTCCACCAGTATTTCTAATCGTTTTTCATGGTATTTTTTGATCATATCCTAGTTTACTCTAGATTCAAGGAGGAGCATGAGCATCATTTGCAGATTATTTGGGGAACTTTGCTGGATCATTGCCTTTATGAAAATCTATCCAAATCCACCTTTTTAATTAGGGATGTGAAGTTTTTGGGGAACGTGATCTTGAAGCAGGGAGTTTTGGTGGATCCCGAGAAGATTAGTGTAGTGATATAATGGGAGAATCCAAAGAATGTGTTTGAGATTCGGATTTTCCTTGACTTGGTAGGATACTACAGGAGGATTTTTCGGGATTTCTCTTGACTTTATTTTCCCATGACCACGATCTCCCGGAAGGGCATGAAGTTTGTTTGGGTCCCAAAATGTCAGGAATCATTTCAGGTGCTAAATTAGTGGTTGACTACCACCCCTGTATTAATCTTTCTAGAAAATGGAAAGGGATATGTGGTGTATTGTGACACTTCAGGTATGGGTCTCGGGTGTGTGCTTATGCAAAAATGATGACATGATGGCATATGTCTCCCACCAAATTCAATCACATGAAAAAATACTTAACCCGAGACATGGAGCTTGCAGCTATGATGCATTCCTTGAAGACTTGGAATCAGTACCTCTATGGGGTGATGTTTGTGGTCTATTCTATTCACAAGATCTTAGCCTATATCTTTTCATAGAAGGATCTTAACCTTAGGTTGTGGCATTTGATCAAGTACTTATAGGGGTTCAACATCGATATCATCCAAAACCCCGGGAAGGGTAACCTGGAGGATGATTCCTTGAGAAAAAGAGTATTAGTGTGGGCTTTGTAGAAGTCTAGTTATGAGTGGACTCTGATGGGGCACTTTGTTGGGAGACATGTGGAGACCAATAGCACAATGGAGGTCTTTTCTGGGAGAGCGTTTAGTCGACCCCATCTCTTATGGAACTAATTCAACGAGATATCCTAGTGATGAGATATGTCAATATTTGAGGCATTTTCTTCGTGGTGGGGTGACGTATTCATATTCTCCTTCATTCCCCTAGGGTATATTATGATTCAAGGGTCATTTAGTGGAGTATTTGTCTCTACAAAAGGTGGTGATGTAGGATAGCCACTAGTCTCAATTGGTGGTCTATCATTGTTCCACCAATATTTATTATTATGTTTATAACAAATTATGATGTCCAGTCAATAGACATGACATAGCTGACAACATATCGAGATGTTATACTTGTAAGTAAGAAAATGAAGAGAATCAAAGGCCCACTGGTTTTCTTCAGGTGTTACCCATTCCTACCTGGATGTTGGATGAGGTTTACATGGATTTCATTGTTGCCTTTTGATGTTCAACTCTTGGTAAGAATTCTATATGGGTAGTAATTGATTGTCTGACCAAATCTTCATACTTCATTACGATAAAATATAAAACTAAAGATGATGATTTGGGTAAATTGTATCTTTATAAGGTGGTAAGACTTCAGGGAGTTCCATATACAGCTCCCTCAGATAGAGATCTTGATTTTACTTCTTGATTTTAGGAAGCCCTTCAAAAGGTCTTGGGGTTTCTGATTAAAATGAGCTTGGCATACCATCCTCAAACGGATAGTCAGACAGAGTGGACGAATCAGATTTTGGAGGACATGCTCCGTTCATGTGTTTTTGTCTTTGGATATTTCTAGTATATCCATTTGGGATTGGATGAGTTCTATTATAATAATAGTTACCAATCCTCAATCCAAATGGATACTTTTAAGTGTTCTATTGTCGTCTATGTTTGTCCCCCCTTTTTTGGGATAAGGTAGGTGAGACCAAACTATTGTGCCTGACTCTTGTGCAAGAGACATTTAAGATAGAAACTTTGATCAGGAAGTGTTTATTGATAGCTCAGAGTCTCCATAAACAATATGTTTATCACATTAGTTGAGACGTAGTGTTTTCAGTGGGTAATGGGATGTTTTTGAAATTGGCCCTATATCTGGGTAATCGTCATTTAGAAAAGAAGGGTAAGATAACACCAAGGTATGTCAGACCTTTTGAGATTACAGAGAATATTGGAGAGGTGGAATATAGGTTTTCTTTACCTTCTCAGTTAACATCGATTCATGATGTATTCTATATCTCACAACTGAAGAAGTCATCCCATATTCGTCATATGTGTTTAATTGGGAGGAGTAAGATATAGTTCCCGATCTGTATGTGGTTGAGTGACCTGTGCATATTGTGTAATCCCATGAAAAATTTCTTTAAGGGAAGACTATTCCTCTAGTTTCACTCTTCTGGAAATTTGTGACCGATGAGCATGGTACATGGGAGCAGAAATCTTGGGTCGAAGAGTAGTTTCTATTTCTGTTATCTAATAAGGCTTCAAGCTGACTTTTCGAGGGCGGAATGTTTTTTTATGGTGGGTATAATTTTCACATACATGAATTTTTTTAAATAAATTTATAATGTAATTTATTTTCTTGATTATTTTTTCATTTTTCCAAGGTATTTTCAGAAAAAGGGGGGGTTTCATCGTGATTCAGGCCTAATCGTGAGCCCATTACTAGAATTTAAAACCAAATTTTTTTCTTTTATAATTCCTTATTTTAATATTTCTCACCCATTTCAGTTCCCACTTGTCCTCACATGACCTATTAAAAACCCAATATCCATTATGACACCTTAAGAACTCATAATCATAGAGGATTTTGTTGATTTATTCTGGCATTGGGCCAACCTGTGAGCCCATATTCAGTTTAAAAAAAATAAAATTTTCCTTTTATATAAAATACATTTTTTAATATTTTTCTATCATTCTACCTCGAACTAGAGCCCACAAACCATAGATGCACTCCGAAGCTCCATTTTCCACCTTAGGACATCCTTTTCATTAGGTATTTTGGTGAACATACTCAAGTTTTCTCAAATCGTCTAGATTTGAAAAGGTAAATTGTTTCTTTCATGGATCATTCAGGTTTTACTCTTTCCCCCCATTTCAGTCCCCTCACGAGCTTCTCAAACTTATTATAATATCTAGTTTAATTTTTTCTACCTGGAGATTCAACTATTGGTATATTTGGGGAAATTTATTCAATGTTTCAGAAGTAAGTGAGTTTCTTATCTTGTTACTTCCATTTCCTTAGGTTTTATTCCACTTTTCATAAATCCCCAAATGACCAGAACTTAAGGCCTTATACCTAGGTTTTTTTAGTTTCTTGGTCCAATATTTTGGTTTTAGGTTCTATTTCACTCACTTGGGGTGTGAAAATGGTGCGGTTGAAGTAATGCACAAGGATTTGAGGGTTTTGACATATATGGTAGGTGATTCCATACATAAGCACTGAATAATGAGTTATATTTTGGGATTTATATTTCCTTTATGTTACAATTTCATTATTTAAAGTGTGAAAACTATTTTTGGTATCACTTGTTATGTGGATTATTTTTAAGTTATATTTTTGTGTGAAAATGTGGTTTTATTTGTTCATTTAATTTTTTAATAAATTGGAGTTGTTTTATAGTTTCTGGAATGGATTTATAAATTTTTTTAGTGTTGAATATTATGGTTTGGAGTAATATTGGTATGCATTTGGTGTTAAAAGAGGGGTTTTAAATGGATTTTATGTGCAATGTTTTGTTATAACTTTTTAAATTATTTTATAGAAATTCTAAGAATTTGTTTGAGTTATACAAATGGTGAAAAAAAATGTTTAGATACTACTGTGAGTGTGTATTAAAATAATTGGTTTTTTTTTGTGTGTAAATGGAATTTGTTATCATGTGGAATTCTTTTTATCACAAAGAGTGAAACCCGGGTATCTCGATGGGTGGATGTGTACTGACATGCTAGTAATCTTGAGTTGTTTTGTCCCTTTTTCACATAACATGTTTTATGTTTGCACCATTTAAAAAAATATGATTATGATGATTTTGGGGAAAACTAGGTAATTGGTTATTCCCCTACTAGAGGCTCGTGCATGAGAACTGATATTGTTATGTTTACTTTCACACCGGGTTACGTGGTACCAGGGGCTCACAACTAACTAGTGCCTAGGGGTGTTTCTTTATTGAGTGCTCATTGACTACATGGAATTTATTATTGAATTATGGTGTGTTTGGATGGAAAATTATGTATCATACATGTTTTATTTTAATTTATTTATTATTTAATGTTACCCACATTGAAAACTATTTTCATTTAAAAGTTTCACATTCAATTTTTTTTGCAGCCATTCCTTAGTTATAAAAACATGCAAGATTTTTATCTCATAATTTTTGTCACATGAAATTCTTTGGGGGTATAATATTGGGATTTGGCTCACAAACTACTTACACCTTTTGGTGTAAGTAGACTTGGTCATTTTTGACATTGGTAAGGGAAATACCTTTGAAGGCAGTTGTTCTGGTTGTTAGTTGCTTTCATGGTGCAATATTGTGGAGACGACTCATGGGTGATGACCCCTTATTGTTTGGTGGTCCGTGGGATGTTTTTTCTGATAATTGTTTTTTGTTTCATACCTCTTGTGTGAGGTTTAAAATGTTTATTCAATTATGTATTTTAATTAAGGATTTTTTGTCATGAATTTTCATATTGGGTTTATTCTTCATTATTGATTGTTTTATATATCCTAACTCGGGTAAATAAATCCAAAACCATTGTTTATGATACCCAAGGACTTGTGACAGTCCATGAGGATAGGTAAATCCCTTCAGGCATTACCATTGTCCGGGTTGGGTACTGGTTTCAAAGGCGACTAGACCTAGTTTGTGAAATTATTTGTACTACCTCATGTTAAATTCCCATGATGTGATTGATGAATAAATCATATACATATATATACATATAATATAAATTTTATTTTGAAATTTCAAGTTATTATATTCCTTAATTCCTTCTCATTATACAAAAAAATTAACTATGTATTATAAGGACTACCATATCAATGAAGTAAGGCTTACTGTTTTTCTCAAAGTATCTTTCATAATTATTTACCCTTATTTATATTAGACTATGCCCCATAAATTTATAGAAATAATACAACTATTCTCCTTTAATTATGATGTTATGTAAAAAAAACATTAATAATAATAATCAAACATTAATTATATTATGTACACGTTTTCGATGGTTGAAATATCTACTTAAGGAAAGAATTAAAATTATTTCAAGAATGACTATGAAATAAATGAATTGATGAATATGAAATTATATCCCGAATATTTGGTTTGGTTTGGCCAAATTTTTCTTTTTTGATCCCATATTTATGGATAATGAGTGAAATAATCATAAATGGAAATTAAAACCTCATAAATCATTATAATACATCCATTAATGTAATTTTAATTATAATGGAGTGGATAACATTAGATAAATAATCAATGTTGACATTAATCATATGAAACTGGAACAAAAGGTCAGAACCATGAACCCCAGATGTTGGAAAATATGAAAAAATATCTAATATACATATATATAATTACAAGAAATGAAAATTATAAATGGGTTTTGGTATGAATATGGTTTTGAAAGATTATATTAAGATATTTATGTTTTTTTTAAATGAGTCTAGTATATATTTGACTAAGCATTAATAATGGGTTTTTGTTCTTTACCTCAAAATTGAATCCCTTTAGACATGTTTATGTTATAAACAATGTTTTTTAATGGTGTAAACACAACCCTATTTTCATTTTTTATCATTATTCTCTAATATTTCACGATATTAATCATTTTATTTAATTTTATATATCTCATGGGGTTTGGATTCAAAATATACAAATGAGGTATGTGGTTTTTGTGACTCAAATCATTTCATTAGATCTTAATCACTCATATTTTGCAATTATCATTAAATACTGGTCAATTTTATTATATGATAATTTTATTTTATAATTTCACCTTTTTTGGGGAAATAAATTTTCAAAAAATATATTATTCTTCCTTGATGATTCTATTGTTTCATTAAAATGAATTTTTGAAAAGAGTATTTCAAATTTCATTTGAATGTTTTTAATAAAAATAATTTTTTTACTTCCTGCCAAATTTATTCAATCCCAAGAAGAAATTCAAATTTTTCATCTTAAATAATCTTTTTCTTCCGCTTAAATAATTTTAAATTTATGGTTGTTATCTTTTTAATGATGTACATTTTATATAAAAGTGTTTGAAAATATTTAAATGGATTTTCCACTACAAGATCTAATATTCTTCCCATATACATCACATTTTGAAATATGTGTTATTTATTGTTATAGTCTATTTATTGGAATTTTCTTTGATGTAAATTTTTAAGGATATTTTTCCTAATCATAATTTTTTTAAATATTACTTGAAAATTAAACAATTTTAAGTTGATATATATAAATGATATTAAATATTTTTTTGTTATTTATATTCAATTTTCATATGATAATTCTCCAATGATGTAATATTTCATAAGACACCCTATTTGTCCAATTATTGAATTTTCCTTTTGAATATTATATTTTTGGAATCAAATGATCATTTTATTTTTATGCGATACCATTTAGAAAAGTAATAATAGAAATTTTATTTTCATCGGATAATTATGATAAGATAAATGATTAGTTTTTTTATGGAACACATATATATGAATGATTATGGATGAGGTCTTATATCATCCTCTATTATATTTTTTATGGTTTTATATATAATGATATAATAAAGTATGGACATACATTTTTTTTACAAACTAATGGGAGACATAATTAAATTTATTGACAATATAAATGGTGGAAATACAATGAGTTTTACAAAAAATAAATGGGTGAATATACTAGGGGTTGTTCAGAATGTTTTCATATTGTTATGTTATTTTTACATTTTTTTAAAATATAACAATTTTCCATGATATGGAAAATGGTTATGATTCACTTTTATAGGATATAATTTCATTTTCTGTTCAATATCCCTTATGTGTTTCAATGCTTTGTTTTGGTTTCCATTATTTAATCTTATGTTTATGTTCCATGAAAATTAATGATAAATCATGTTTTATGAATTTCTCTTCTGGTCTCAGGATCTTTTTATCAGATATTTCCCACCTTTTAATGATTCCCTCATGTTTATGATCTAACAGTTTTGTCTAGTTTATGTGTTTCCCTTTATTAACATCCATGTTCACCCCTTTATTATATTTCTATTAAATATGTTTTGAAGATGATTATATTATATGATATTTATATAAGAGAGTATATAAGACCATTATTATGGATAAATGATCACTAGTACTAAAAAATAAGATGTTAATATAGAAAGTCTCTGAGATGCTAAACCTTTAAATCCTTGAGTTTTATGAATATTTTAGAGATATAATATTTAAACCACGGTATCAGTGTACCATTTATATATATTTATCATGGGCCACCATGGATGGTATCATAAAAGTATTTAGTAGTTTATGGAGATTAGTTTAGAGAACATTATCTATAAACCTATGGAGAAGTTTAAGGGATGATTCAAAGTGTAGAATGACATCATGACGTTTTGGTGGAGTAAAGATTTTGTAGTTTTCTACAAATTACCTCAAATATAGATACTACAAGATAATTCAAGATCTAGAATATATGTACACAGGGGTAATAACCGTAATATTGGAAAATATTATATAAACTATATCATCACCTCATTCAAGATAGAGATTCCTAACTGCACACTAGGTTTGATAGTCTCTCGAGATATAATATTTTTAATAAAATAATCTATACAGAAAATAATGATAAATTTGATTATGATGTTATCTAAACCAAAAAATTAGAATGGACATCCTAGATTTTCTACTTGAGGTTCATCAGGTAGGGTATGTGCATCATTTATGAGTTAATTATTTTAATATCACAGTTTCCCTAAATATATTTACCAACTAGAATACCTAAACATTGTTTTATATTATGTAATTAATTGAAAAAGGAAGAATAAATTACAAAATGGATATTATATAAAATATAGATATTCTATTAATGAACTACAAAATGGTATGGTATCTAGGGTATAAGACATCATAATAATGATCAATCAACTATGAAAAAAATTAAATATTAAGGACAATAGTGTTGACCTCCAGAACACACCATGGGAGGAGAAACTTGTTATCGAGTCTTTAATAAAACAAAATACATCCTCAAAAAATGGGAATATTTATCCACTTGTTTATAAAAATATTTATCAATAAAATAGAAATGACAGTTTCTAATATCCAATGCTCAGAGAATGGGAAATTTATTTTGTCAATCTATCATCTAAAAGGAGAGTCTGACCAGTGGGGAAATCAGATTAATAATATAACGGAATAAGAGGCATTAGACTCTATGTATTGATAGAAGTTAAATTAATTATTATTTTTTAATAATTTTACTCAAACTCTTCATATGAGAATCAAATGTTAATTCTTAGAGATAAAATAAAATGAGTGTGAGTTTATTTGATGTTATAAGGAAAAATACATGAGGGTTGTGTGATATTATGTAGGTTATATTTCAAAATTTAAATTAAATATTTACCATTGATTCAATGGATTAACATCAATTATTATATAATAATTATCTACAAGAGTCTCGGGAGTTTATGAGGTTTTTATTCTATGTTTCCTAAATTTGGAGAAAGAAACTAGATAATGTCATTATGTTGTGGAAAATAAAAGAAACCTATACTATATATAAAATGATAATACACAAGGTATAAATAATTTCCAAATACCCATTGGTTAATGAAATTGGAGGAAGTTCCCTTAAAAATGCCTCAAGGGACCTAAGAAATTTATTATGTGTTGTCGGACATGATGTATTCAATAAAACATTAAATGTAGTTCTAATAATCTTATTAAAATAAATATATAAAAAGATGTAACCAACCAATATTCTACTTGAACTCAAATGCATCAAGTTAAATGAATTTTATAAAAATAAAAATCATTTCCCTAACCCTATATATATTAAATACAATAGGCCCCAAAACTACTTAAACCACTGGGGAATGTTAGAAAGTGAGATATTAGTATATTTGAGGTGGAGCATGATAATTAAGTGGTACATAGTGAAATTGTTATACAATTTAGACCTTCACATTCTTGATTTGTTTATACTTACTCATATTTTTTATATTGTAGAACATTTCTATGAAAATCAATTCACCACCTCAAACCTTAGATAATAAACAATATATGAAATTTTTTGGTGGAACTATGATAACATATAAGATATATGACTTCTCTAATGAAGATTTTTTTATTATACTTTTTGAAAATCTAGTTATTTCACCCATGGTTGAATTTGATGTGATTTTGGTTATGTATTAGTTATCCATATAAATATAATATATCAATTTTCATGATAATGATATACCTTTTCATATCCGAAACCATACTCTGATCAAACATATATAGGAAAAATGGATTACGATCTCCCTTTGAATTAAATTCTTTAATATTGGTTATAATAGAAAATAATAAGTGGCTCATTGATCAAATTACCATGGATGAATTTTAAATTGATGAAATTCTTATTGTATGAGAGTATAATGATGTATTTTTAGATTATCTATCTTGTCTTCCCTTGATCACGAGGTTGAGTTTACAATTGATCTTATACCTAGGTCCATGTCAATCTCAATGTTTCCTTATATAATAACCCCACTTGATTTAGAAAAATAAAAGAATATACTTCAAGAGAATTTGGATAAGGTATTTTTAATCCCATGTGATTCACCAAAGGTGAATCATTGCATTTTCATAAGATAATGGATGGATCAATGTTCCACTTCATTGACTATCACGAACTTAAAAATATCCCAATCAAGAACAAATATCCTTTACCCCGTGTTGATGATCAATTCAATAAACTACCAGATGGAAAATATTTAACAAACATTTACTATCGATCTGGAGATCATGATTTAAAGGTAACATGATATGATATACCCAAAATATATTTTTTCATAGGTTATAGACACTATGAATTTATAATAATGTAATTTTAGTCTAAAAATTCAACTATTATATTTCTAGTTTTGATGAATATAGTTTTTATAGATTAAATTGAATTTTTTTAGTCTTTATTGATGCCAAATTATAGGTATTATAGGTGATAGATAGAACATGAAAATCATTTTAGAGTTGTGATACGGGCTATACAAAATGAGAAATTATATTTCATGTTCAGAAAGTGTGAATTTTGGCTATAAAATATATCCTTACTGGGTCATCTTATCATGCGTGAGGGTATATTTTTTTGGCACAATCCAGACATACCTTACTTAAAAATGGCCGAGACCAACCCCGGTGATAGTGATCCAGTGATTCCATATATTATCTCGATACAAATGACATTTTTTTGTCAATTTATCATGATTATTGAAATCCATAGCAAATTTTGTACATATTGGAGTAAAGTTCCTCTAGATATTATAATGTTAAAATTTATTTAGGGATATTAAGAAAATATTAGTTATTACACACATATATATATATTTTACTATAGGAAATAAGCATTTTTTATATACAATGATACATTCATGAATGGATTGTAATGAATTCTTAGGTTGAATGAGAATTTAAATTCTTATTCATTACATAAATTAATGACATGTGGGAAGAACAACCATGTACATAATCTATAGATGGTGATCAAGGTCTTTGCATTTAGAAGTTAGTGGTATTATCTCTATGAAGGTAAGTGTGATATTGATACCAACTATAATAGATAAATGTATATATTCATACAAAAAGTTATGAACATTATCTGAAAGATATTTTTATAATAAATCAAGGTATACGATTTCTCAATACATTACCACTATGGGATCGTAAACAAGGTGGAAGATTCCTTGATCCAGAAGGGTCATTCTTTGTTATCAAATATGAGGCTTAAAAAAGAATCAACAATCATAATTTTTTAATGGATCAATTTAAAAATAATATGAAAATAATGGAAATCATATTATTTCCAAATAATTTATCAACTATCCATTTACATGAATATCAAATAATACCATAAAGATAATGTTCAACACCAAAAAATGGTAGTGATTATTCGAGAGGTCGACCTAGATAAATATAGTGTTATAAGGTTTTGAACCCTGGTATATGTCTCATGAAAACCCAAAATGAAGTAGGATGTTTAGATGATGCTCATACCTAATCACTCTCTATTCATCCATAGAGCATAAATATGTATATATGTTTAAAGAAACACATATGGTGGGAAAACATGAATATGGATGACATGGAATACACAACTCATTGTTTGGTATTATGAAAAGTTAAGGATAAAATAAAAAGTCGAATGATATGTTGCAACCATTTCCCATACTATTAGAAAAATGGGAAAATATTAGCATGGATTTTGTTGTTTGTCTCTTTGGACTTCTAAATCCTATAATTCCTTTTTTTTGTAGTCAATCACTTTTCAAATACAATAAATTTTATTTCTATTAAAGAATATTTTATAAATGAACAACTCCTGAAGATATAAATTATAGAACTGGAGAGATTCCATGGGGTTCCACTCTCCATTTGGTATTATTGTGATCCTAGGATATCCTTGAAGTTATGGAAACGTATTCATAAATACATTAAGATAATGTTGATTTCCAAAACAACATAATTCCCTCAAATAGATGGTCTATCTAGGAGGACTATCCAAACCCTATCAGATCTGTTTAGATCTATTTGGAGGAAATTCCAAGGATTTTGGTATTAACCACTACATATGATTGTATTATCTAATAACAACATTTTTCATTCGATCATTCATATGGAACCATATGAGGCTAGATATGGGATGATATCTAGGAATCCAATATAATAGAAATAATTCGGATATAGGAACTGAATTGATCTATACATTTTCTATGAAATGATCAAGAAGGTTCACACAATTTAACGACATATGAAATTGGAAAAATAGAAAAAGAATATTTATATATATAGATAATCATTGTATAGATCTTCACTTTGATGTTGGTGTTGAGGTACTCCTATAAATTAAACCATGCTAGTGGGTTATGAGATTGGGGAAGAATGGTATTTTTATCGCTAGGTACATACATCCATTGGAGAACCTTGACCATGTGAGGGTAGTAGCTTATCACTCAAAAATCTATTAAAAAATCCCCCAAGTACATGATGTGTTCTATGTATTGTTTTTTAGGATGTAATATTCAACAAAAATCCCCCAAGTACATGATAATATGAATGTTTTTTAATTTTTATATAATTTTATTCCATTAATAATTTCATATTTATTAGTTTATTAACTTATGGTTTTTTATATATAAACTTGTATAGTTTTACTATTTGGTTGAGGGTAGTTGTCTATTGTTTGTGGATTTGGGGAACGATTTGTTTGGTTATTTGTAGAAAGACACCGAACACTTGAATTTGTTTTCTCAAGAACCACTCTATGTTCTACTTAACATAGGCTGCATGTTGAGAAATTTATTTTATTTTACTTCATAAGGCGCAACTTATGTTCTATGGTATGTGTTTTTTAATGTTTCTTAAACAATTATTAAATGTTCTGTTAATTTTTTATTGGAATGTAATGAATTATATATGTTTAACTACTTACACAATCTAGCCAAATCCTATCCTAATTTTGGGTGTTCCATTTATTGATTCTTGGTGCCTAAGGTTTGTGATCCCCAATTGAGGAAAATTCTTACTGTGGTATTTGAAGGAGATGCATTTTCATTGATTATTGGTTGTCTTTTGGTGCATTATTCCATTTTGATCAATTATAATTAGTTTATTCTTGATTTTTAGGCCCCACATTGTTCTACAGGGCGTCTTAGACCTTATTGAGGTGGTATAGTTCCACCATTTTTAGAGAAAATGAGTTTCAGCTATGTAGACCTTAGTTTTAGGCATTTATATTTGAGAACAATTCCTAATTGTATTTGTAATTATTCATTTTTTTATCAAATAATAATGATAATAATTTTCAAAATGCATTTGATGTGAAAATCATGTTTCACTTGTTTTCCACTTCCTTTTAATGGTTTTTTATTAATTTAATGTTTGTTAAAATCATACTTTAATTTTTTTTGCACACTGAAATTTTTTATAATCTCCTGAACGACCATTAATTAATATGTTAAATGTTTTAAGTGAGGTGATGGAATTAAATGTGGATTTATCACTTTTTATATAATTTTTATTAATGTTATATGTTTTCAAAAAATTTATGAGAGAGAGAGAGAGATATATATATATATATATATTTATATATTGGTTCTACACATTTACAAAAGTATACATATATGTGTCTATGTGTAGAAATCACTTCAGAAAATATTAATTTTTGCAATGTGATATATATTTATTTACATAAATATGTATATTTATATTGGAATAATAATATAAATAGTAATTTTTAACCATTATCTTCAATATTTATTTGGTTTTGAAAATGATTATATGTACTGGTAAGAGACATGTTCATTTAATTCGTAATGAAACATTTTTTATTATCAGTTGTTCTTGATTGCTAAACCTTATGAGAAACTTGGGGTTCCTGGGTGAGATAACCTCGATAAGAAGAGGTTATCCAGCACTAGAAATGCTAATGAAGTATTATGTTACAACCCCTCTAGATAGATATGTGTTAAAAAATAAAATCCACCACTAGGGTGAAATAGAATTACTAGGTTTACCTAGACTCAGTGACCCTAAGGTGTTTCTCACATGATTAATATTTTAAATTAATGATTGTATGGTTCTTATATTGCTTCTATTTTACATAATACTATCCACGATTGATTTTATATTTTTTACTTGGACCTTTTTAGTACTTATATGAATCTTTTTATAACTATTTGGGTTTTGTTTTTTTCAATTCCATTTATCTTTATTTCTAGTGATTAATATTCAAGTGTTTTAGTTTTTTAGCAATGTGCAGGAAAATTGAAATATATAGGGATAAAAGTTAGATCACATTACCAAGGAATGCCATTTTTTATTCTAAGGGTTTGGAAGAGTTTTTAGATCCTTAAACTTATAATAGAACTGTTGATGGGATAATAATATTACAATGTCCTAAATGTAAATTTAGAATAGGGGTAAAGAGACATGATGTTCATAAAAAATTGATATTTATGCAAATAACTGCTCAATAATTGTGTTGGATTTGGCATAGAGAATTGAACATTATAAAAAAAATTATCACTGATTTCAATCAACAGAATAAGCCCTCAACATCATCGATAATGAAAAATGAAATGAAAACCCTTATAAATAATGTTTTCAACATTTAAAGACAAAACAATCAACATCAAAATGTATTCAAAAAACTTATTGAGAGGGATATAAATATATACATCAAAAGTGATGTTTTTGGGACTATTGGACAACCTTATCAAGATTGCAACATATCATTAGATCCTCCTCTTGATTCTGTAAAGTCTAATGTAAGAAAGAACATCATTAAGTAGAAAAATGAATTTCATGATTTTATTGATGATTGAAATCTAGTGTTGTATGGGGGATTTATGAAATATTTTAAGCTTTCTTTTCTGCTGAATTTTTACCATATAAAACACCTATTAATAATTAAAAATAAGTTGATATTCATGATATTTGTAACGCCCCGACCCCAACTACCCAAAGTCGGTGCATTACTTCGTGACATTGGCATGATCACAAAAGATCAAGTCTCGAAAGACCAATTAGTTTAGTAGCCTTGGAAACACTAGATACATTCATAAATGTTACATTACATCATAAGGTGAAAAACTAAAATAAAATAGTCTCCATAGTCTACACTCAAATCCTCTTCTGACTATCCCTGAAGGTCATTCATAAAATACTTCTTCACATCCTTGAAAATATTAAAACATTGAAAGGGGTGAGCTCAGATGCTCAGTAAGGATAAAAATTTTGCGGAAGTTTTCATAAATAATCATTAACATTTAAGGAAACATATAACTAAAACTAAAGACTTTTTAAACTTTAACTTTAGCATAATATGGAAAAAATAAAATTAAATAATGCCATTTACTTACTCACGTGGATATTCTACTAATCGAATAATCCCATGCAATATTAATAACCACTTTCATAATGATGGAATGCATAATGCTAGACTATCATAACCACGTAGCCAAAGCCTCATGCCAAGACCACAAATAAGATTTTGTCAATGCCTCGTTCCAAGACACTAGTTTGTCTCATGAGACCTACCGATGCATCGAGGAGCTATAGCGGGCTCCACCCGTCACTTATTAAGTCCAATTCATTCCTCATATGAACAGGTTTAAACATATTATAAACCATAACATAATCGTATCACATAAAGCATACATAAAGGAAACATAACATTTCCACATTTCAATAAAAAGATATCAATACAACACATTGATATAATAAAAACTCTTTCAAAACCATTTTCAATACCAAAATAGAATAAAGTTAAAACTTTGTATTTATTTTTCATTAAAAAAAGTGATGTCTTATAGAGGAAGCCGAAACTCAAATAATGGTCACGGCAGCGGAGAAGTCGTTGTCGCCGCATATGTATGGAAAGAAAAACATTCCCTTTTTGTCTTTTAGTAAAACTCTTAGTATAAAAAAGATTCCTTTTGAATGAAAGTAAAAGTCAAAGGGGATTATACACCGTATAAAAGAAAGTTGTGTATAAACCAAATATGCCTCAATGAATGGTGATTTGAGATGAAGTCCTTAAAAAGATCATTTTTAAAATAGAATAGATCTATTATGTGTATTCACTATAAGTACACACATAAAAAAGTACCAATACAAGATAGGACATAATAATATCATGACATAATTTGGAAGTAGGAGATTAACACAAAGAATGGAAATTGGGTTAAGAAGTTCCCTTACCTTGCGTCCTGTCCTGAATCGACTGTTCTTTAACCTCCTGAATAATAAACTAGAGTTTATTCCTATTTACATAATAACCTTTTTCATTTTCATTATTCCTTTTATATCCCTTATTACCATGTTATGAACATTATGTAATTATTTAAGTTTATAACCGTTATTTTGTCGATCTTAGGTACTTGAGTCAAAAATAACATTATTATAATTACAAGTTGTTCATGTGGTTATATATCCATTATATCCAGAATTATATTCATGATATAGATATCATATATCTTATATATATCCATTATATACATGCATTTATAATATTCCATAACGTTTAGAGATAAGAAAGGAAATGCACCGTTCATGGAGACGGTAATCCGTACGTACGCATGAACGCTACTTTCATTTCTATTTCATATGAAATCATAATGATATAATGGTATATTATAATTCCAGTATAACATAATATATAATATCATTTACTCCATCCTTTATACATCCGACATAGGGCATTAACGATTCAAATCACTTTGAGGGGGCGATAGTCCGCACTTCCTAAAATGAAAATATCACATTTACCCATAATGGAAACAATAAAGGTATACCATAAATGAAAAATAAAGAACCTTAAGTAAAACATAAACATATTATATATCATTTATAAATAGAGTGAAATCTTAATGGACACCTTTGAAGGTGTTTTATGAGTGTTGAACAATCATCGTTTCGTGAGGCAGAAATTCACCATCCACAGAAACCGTATGTTCTTTAACCATTAGATGTAGGTGTGTGTAAGTGTAGCTCGAATACCCATTATAACAACATCCTAGTATATTTAGGATACTGGTGTTGTTACAAAATAAAGGAATAAAAAGAGTTTAGTGGTTTGGATAAGCAAAATAAAACAAAATAACATAAGAGAAGACATTACCTTAAAATTGGGTAACTCTTTTGATTTGAGCCAAAGGCTTCCATGGGAAGACTTCTGACCAATGTGAGGCTCCTAAGAGTAAGGGAGGGAAGTTGGGAGAGTATTTGGGCAGAGGGTGGCCGAGCCAAAAGGCTTTGAATGTTTGAGTAAAGTGGTAGAGGTGGGGGCCTTTTATATGTGGAGAGGAGGGTCACTCTTGGAAAGTAAAGAAAAGTCACTTTATTATAAAATGTGTTTCGGATTTTAGAGGTCCCATACTTATATAATTCGAGGTCAAGGTGATATGGGTTAGAAATATACTCATCCAATTGGTTTTTGACAAGTGTAATCCTTGAATTTTACATTATATTTTTATTTTATTTAAATCGTTAAATAATGAGGTCATCACTGCATCATCATGATGTCCTAAATAATTTAATTTATTTAATGTCTAAAAATTATAAAAAAACTACCATGATGTAGGAAATCTTTTTATCTTTCCAATGACTATTTATAGTCAAAATTATTACTTGTATAACCCCATGTAAATATTTTTTAGTAAAACATTTCATGTTTGTGTCATTTTTTACTTTAACATTAAATAAATGGTATTTATGTCATTTTCCAACTAAAGTGGCTCCATGGGGTCCCCAAGTTGACCCATGGATTGTCTTGGTCGGCCATGGAACATCCAATGAGGGTAGGACATGTGTCAAGCTCATCTCATATTATTAAAACATTATTTTTACCATAAACTACACTAATTACCTCTAATCGCGATTAAGAACATAAAAGTTACTATTCACCAAAATATTATTTTAATCTCATTGAACCACATTTTACTTCTTAATGACAACCATGTATGTCGGATTTTTGAAATTCAAAACACAGAAGTGGTAAAATTTCATTTAAACGAAAAATCAGTTTTTATAAATACCACTTACTGGTTTCACTATTCATCAAAAATTGAAGTTTTTCAGAAAAATCCCAAATATTCACCATAAGCTATATTTGTTATTCCGATTTAAAAAATGATGTCTATTTTACAAAATTCCAAACATATAAGTTGCATTAATTAATTTTATAATTAAATCCCACTATCACAACAAATAGCGTGTTTTTAAGAAACAATTTATTTCAAAAGATTGACAATTGTTCATGCCCAATTTCAATGTTAAATTAATTATAATGACCACCATTGGATAAAATGGTAAAAATATATTCTATTTATACTTTAAAACCACTAAATAGTATAATTTATCACAATAAATTATTGTGATTAAAAACGTTGTTTTAAGTATTTTTCACTATTCATAAAAAAATTGGAAGTTCTCAGAAATTTACAATAAATTAAACTTAGGATAATTTTGATATTATGAATACAAAAATGAATTCAATTTTGAAATATAAAATTTCTATAAATTTAAAAAGTGGTTATTACTATTCATAACAGCTACTTTGATTAGTTGCGGTGTGTTAGAACTCGAAGTTGCGTACAATGCAAGCTATTGCATTATTGAATGAGAAGCGTATCATGGAAGCTCAGGGTGTTAAATTCTCCCCTCCTTCAATAAATTGCGTCCTCGCAATTTGAAATTTTTCATAGAAAACAAAAGGTTGAAAATAGAAAATACCTTTGTGGAAAACCCACATCGGAAATAAGGTTAATAAATATATAACATTAAATGAAAGAAAGATAAGTACAAAGGTCACTCGAGATAGCCCATTCTAGGATTCTTTGAAAATATGGATATGGAGGAGAAACAAACCATCAAGGTCTGATGGAGAGTTATAGAAAACAGGATTAGGAGAAAGTTTAACTACAAGAAAATCACAAACTTGTGATTGGTTAAACGATCATTGATTCCCCAGACAAAGTAAAGTTTATCTTATTGTCACATACTAAAAATTTGATTACCTTAATCATATTAAATCCTTAATGAAAACAACAAGTACTGTTGTACAATCACATTATCCTTATAACCAGAATATAATCCTTGAGTCCAAAAGCACCAATACATTAATTATTCCGCTTCAACTGTAGTAACAGCATAAGATTTTCCTTGATCCCTTGACCTTTTCTGAGGTAAGTTTCCCTGACTCATAGGACATTCATTTGCATAATGCCCCATTTCCCTACAATTTTAGCATTCAACAATGATAGCCTTTTTCTTTTCCTTGCAATCACGCGCCTGGTGACCTTTTTCCCCACATTTATAATAAACTCCCATTCCTTTTAGGCAAGTACCAGGGTGATTCTTCCCACAATTATCGCATAATGGAAAATCCTTCTTTCCCCTTTTCCTTTTATCTGTCTCTTGTTCCACGGTTCTCTTATTCTCTTTCTTTACTTTGTTGTCATAAGACTTAGAGAATTCCTTTTCTGTCTTGATAGAACACGAGACAATATCTTCGTATGACGAGAACGTTTGTGAGACTAATGCTCGATGGAGAAATGGTTTTATCCCATCAATGAAACGATCAATCTTACTTCTCGGGTTACGTATATAATCTGCAGCATGCCTCGCTAACCTTGTAAAGTTAGCCTCATACTTTGCGACATTCTCATCCTCCTTCTGCCTCAGACTCAGAAATTTCCTTTCCATATCTGCTCGATGATCATGAGGAAAGTATTTTTCTATGAAAATCTCGTTGAACTCCCTCCATTCCATATTCGATACGTCATCATCTTCCTTTGTGTTTTGAATTAGCGACCACCACTAATCGGCATCCCCAGTGAGGCGGTAAACTGCCATGACAACCTTCTCCCTTTCGCTACTCCCTAAGGCATGGAATATTTTCTCTAAGGAGTTTATCCATTGCTTAGATACTAATGGATTTGTACCCCCATTAAAAGTTAGCGGTTTTGTCTCATGAAGCGGTCTAACATTGATCCTCCATGTTGCGGATCAGGGTGCTCCATACGAGTAAGGTTATTATTCATAACCTGAGTGAGTTTTCCCAGTATGGTAATAAGTTGATCAGCACCAGTTGTATCTCCAGCTCTACAATAATTATCTTGAGCAGGAGGGAAATCAATACACGGAGTGCGTGCATTGATACGGTTTCCATTCCTGCCACTGGGCGCCATTTCTAAACAATGACATAAACTAGATTAGTTTATGAATCAAAATACATAATTCCGTACTTGTAAAACACATAACACTAAATGAACTATTTTATGGATATAATCCGTAATCATAAAAAAAAAGTTTTCTTTGAGGAAGTATATACTCATAACCCTTCATAGTGGTTTATAAAGAAAACGAGAATTATCCTAAGCATATCCCCCGGGAGTGTCGTAACCAAGAGTGCAGCAAGGCCCGTTGTCGTGCACCAGTTCCCGTTCGAGTCTAGCTCAAAGAGGTGTTTTCGGGTATTACCCCTAGGTACATCTGTGCCAGAGCCGCCTCTACCTGCTCGTATCCAGACAAAGATGTATATCTCGGAAAACTCACAAAATCTCTATAATACCAAAATTCAAGGAAGTGTTTCTATACTAATCCTCAAAGTCTATCTTCGGGCTATGTGCTCTAATCAGAGTTTATCTAAATCTAGCTTCCAAGGATAGTACTAAACTGCCTCTGATACCAACTGTAACGCCCCGACCCCAGCTACCCAGAGTCAGTGCATTACTTCGTAACATTGGCATGATCACAAAAGATCAAGTTTCTAAGACCGATTAGTTTAGTAGCCTTGGAAACACTAGATACATTCATAAATGTTACATTACATCATAAGGTGAAAAACTAAAATAAAATAGTCTCCATAGTCCTCACTCATATCCTATTCTGACTATCCCTGCAGGTCATTCATAAAATACTTCTTCACATCCTGGAAAATATTAAAACACTGAAAGGGGTGAGCTCAGATGCTCAGTAAGGATAACAATATTGCGAAAGCTTTCATAAATAATCATTAACATTTAAGGCAATGTATAACTAAAACAAAAGCCTTTTGAAACTTGAAATTTAGCATAATATGGCAAAAATAAAATTAAATAATGCCATTTACTAACTCACATGGATATTGTACTAATCGAATAATCCCATGCAATATCAATAACCACTTTCATAATGATGGAATGCATAATGCCAGACTATCATAACCACGTAGCCAAGGCCTCATGCTAAGACCACAAATAATATTTTGTCAAGGCCTCATTCCAACACACTAGTTTTCCTCATGAGACATACCGATGCATCGATGAGCTATAGCAGGATCCACCCGTCACTTATTAAGTCTAATACATTCCTCATTTGAACAGGTTTAAACAAATCATAAACCATAACATAATCATATCACACAAAACATGTATAAAGGAAACATAAAATTTCCACATTTAAATCACAAGATATCAATACAACACATTGATATAATAAAAACTCTTTCAAAACCATTTTCAATACCAAAATAGAAGAAAGTTAAAACTTTGTATTTATTTTTCATTAAAAAAAAGTGATGGCTTGTAATGGAAGCCGAAACTAAAATAATGGTCACGGCGGCTGAGAAGTCTTTGTCGCTGCATATGTACGGAAAGAAAAACATTCCATTTTTTTCATTTAGTAAAAAGCTTTTTATAAAAAAGATTTCTTTTGAATAAACGTAAAAGTCACAGGGGTTTATACACCGTATAAAAGAAAGTTGTGTATAAAACAAAATATGCCTCAATGAATGGTGATTTGAGACGATGTCCTTAAAAAGATCATTTTTAAAATAGAATATATCTATTATGTGTATTCAATATTAGTACACAAATAATAAAGTTCCAATACAAGATAGGACATAATAATATCATGACATAATTTGAAAGTAGGAGATTAACCCAAAGAATGGAAATTGGGTTAAGGAGTTCCCTTACCTTGCGTCCTGTCCCGACTCGACCATTCTTTAACCTCTTGAATAATAAACTAGAGTTAATTCCTATTTAATTAAGAACCTTTTTCGTGTTCATTATTCCTTTTATATCCCTTATTACCATGTTATTAACATTATGTAATTATTTAAGTTTATAACGGTCATTTTGTCGATCTTAGGTACTTGAGTCAAAAATAACATTCTTATAATTACAAGTTGTTCATGTGGTGATATATCCATTATATCCAGAATTATATTCATGATATAGATATCATATATCTCATATATATCCATTATATACATGCATTTATAATATTCCATATCGTTTAGAGGTAAGAAATGAAATGCACCGTTCATGGAGACGGTAAGCCGTACGTACGCATGAACGCAACTTTCATTTCTATTTCATATGAAATGATAATGATATAAAGGTATATTATAATTCCAGTATAACATCATATATAATATCATTTAATCCATCCTTTATACATCCCACATATGGAATTAACGATTCAAATCACTTTGAGGCGGCGATAGTCCGTACTTCCTAAAATGAAAATATCGTGTTTAACCATAATGGAAACATTAAAGGTATGCCAAAAATGAAAAATACATAACCTTAAGTAAAACATAAACATATTATATATCATTTATAAATAGAGTGACATCTTTATGGCCACCTTTGAAGGTGTTTTATGAGTGTTGAACAATCATCGTTTCGTGAGGCAGAAATTCGCCATCCACAGAAACTGTATGTTCTTTAACCATTAGATGTAGGTGTGTGTAAGTGTAGCTCGAATACTCATTATAAAAACATCCTAGTATATTTAGGATACTTTTTTTGTTAAAAAATAAAGGAATAAAAAGAGGTTAGGGGTTTGGATAAGCAAAATAAAACAAAATAACATAAGAGAAGACATTACCTTAAAATTGGGTATCTCTTTTGATTTGATCCAAAGGCTTCCTTGGGAAGACTTCAGCCCAAAGTGAGGCTTCAAGGAGTAAGGGAGGGAAGTTGTGAGAGTATTTCGGCAGAGGTTGTCTGGGCCAAAAGGATTTGAAAGTGTGAGTAAGGTGGTAGAGGTGGGGGCCTTTTATAAGTGGAGAGGAGGGGAACTCTTGGAAAGTAAAGAAAAGTCACTTTATTATAAAATTAGTTTCAGATTTTAGAGGTCCCACACTTATATAATTCGATGGTAAGGTGATAAGGGTTCCAAATATACTCATCCAATAGGTTTTTGACAAGTTTAAGCCTTGTAATTTAAATTATCTTTTTATTTTATTTAAATCGTTAAATAATGAGGTCATCGCTGCATCATCATGATGTCATAAATAATTTAATTTATTTAATATATAAAAATTATAAAAAAACTACTATGATGTAGGAAATATTTTTATCTTTCCAATGACTATTTATAGTCAAAAATATGACTTGTATAACCTCATGTAAAAATTGTTTTAGTAAAACATTTCATATTTGTGTCATTTTTTACTTTAACATTAAATAAAAGGTATTTATGTAATTTTCCAACTAAAGTGGATGCATGGGGTCCCCAAGTTGACCCATGGATTGTATTGGTCGGCCATGTCACATCCAATGACGGTAGGACATGTGTCAAGCTCATCTCATATTATTAAAACATTATTTTTACCTTAAACTACACTAATTACCTCTAATCGCGATTAAGAACTTAAAAGTTACTATTCAACAAAATATTTTTTTAATCTCATTCAACCACATTTTACATCTTAATGACAACCATGTATGTCAGATTTTTGAAATTCAAAACACAGAAGTGGTAAAATTTCATTTAAACGAAAAATCAGTTTTTATAAATACCACTTAGTGGTTTCACTATTCATCAAAAATTGAAGTTTTTCAGAAAAATCCCAAAAATTCACCCTAAGCTATATTTGATATTACGATTTCAAAAATGATGTCTATTTTACAAAATTCCAAACATATAAGATGCATTAATTAATTTTATAATTAATTCCCGCTGTCACAACAAATAGCGTGTTTTTAAAAAACAATTTATATCAAAAGATTGACAATTGCTGAAGCCCAATTTCAATGTTAAATTAATTCTAATGACCACCATTGGATAAAATGGTAAAAATATATTATAATTATACTTTAAAACCACTAAATAGTATAATTTATCACAATAAATTATTTTGATTAAAAATGTTGTTTTAAGTATTTTTCAGTATTCATAAAAAAATTAGAAGTTCTCAGAAATTTACAAAAATTCAACTTAGGATAATTTAGATATTACAAACACAAAAATGAAGTCCATTTTGAAATATAAAATTTCTATAAATTAAAAAAGTGGTTATTACTTTTCATAGCGGCTACTTTGATTAGTTGCGGTGTGTTAGAACTCGAAGTTGCGTACAATGCAAGCTATTGCATTATTGAATGAGAAGCGTATCATGGAAGCTCAGGGTATTACAATATTAAAATTTGTTGAATTATACATATATTAATGTTAAGATCCTAGAGTATTTTAATGATATAAAAAATGTTGTTTACAATATTTTTCTAAATTATACAAAAAAAAATTCTTTTCCTTATGATTGTATCCTTTATTGGGGAGAGGATTCAATTAGACAAGAATGAAAAGAATTTTCCTCTTCCAGATGGAAGTCAACTGGAGACATTGAAATTATGAAACATCATATTACTATAAATAAGAATAAAAATAACACAACTAAAAAGGTTTTTTATTAATTCACTTCAAAATATTGATTGCGATGATTATTCATCTCAATGAAAACCACTGACCAAATGAAGTGGTATTCTATAGATAATAACAATGATGGGTTAATGTGGCATTTAATTGATCCTAAATCATGGAATAAATTTGATTCATTACATCCATGTTTCTCATCTAATCCTAGGAATGTGTGGTTGGGATTTTATACCAATTGATTTATACCATTTGGTACTTTGAGCACTAGTTATAGCATTTGTCCTGCTGTTTTGATCACTTATAGTCTACCACTATGGATGTGTATGAAAAAAATATATTTTAACATTTCATTGATTATTCCTAGAAAGAAATGTCTAAAAGTGATATTGATGTATAATTGAAACATCTAATTGTAGAATGATATGTGTTATGTATAAACAGTGTAGATACATATGATGAATCTTCTGGAACAACATTCAAAATTCACATGACTCAAATGAGGACCATTAGAAACTTCCCTCTACATGGCTACTTTTCTGGTCTGAACACTTTAAATTGGATTGTATTGTCTTGTTTGTAACATTGATTTTGAGTCTGAATGACTACCTTATAGTAAAAAATTGTCCATCTTTTTTCATCAATTATTTATCGAATAATCTAATATATTTCAATTGAAAAAGTGAAAATTAAATGAATATATGGATCATAGGCCACCAAAAAGTTTTTGATTGGTTCCAAAATATTTTCACCATTGGAAAAGTTGAAATTGCATTTGGTAAGGTGAATTATTTTAATGATAGTGGGAAATGAGTCTTAAGTGCATCATGAAGTGAAATTGGAATGCAATGATAGAAGAAAAAAATTATATTATTCAAACTTATGAATTGTATATGTAATTTTTTATGACATAATATCAAGGTTATACATATTGAGAACAATGTTTGGAACAATATTTCATCACTTTTCATAATGATAATGGAAAATCATAGGACTATATCAATTCCTGGAAGGACATACAAACAAAGAAAATAATGTATGATCTTTGGCCACATGAGAATAGAATATATTATTTGAACAATTTTTCAATGAAAATAGGGATAAAGATATATTCTTTCTAATTTTAAAAAATTTGAAGGTATTTAAGGGGTATTCTAGTAACATATCAATGTGTGTCATATAAATTAATCAGAGGTTATATGGGATGAAAAGTCATGACTCACATATTTTATTTCAATAGTTACTACTATTGGCATTGCATGTAATATTACCTATGTTGCGGCAGTTGTACTCCAAATTTTCACATTATTCAAACAACTATGTGAGAAAACTCTAAAACAAGCTGATCTAGAAAACCATTAGTAGATATTTTTATTGACACTTTATCCAATGGAGTTGATCTTTCCTCCATTATTTTTTACAATCATGATTTATTCATCTTTTTATTTGGTGGAGGAAACTAAATTTAGAGGCCCCTTACATTATCAATGTATACAACCAATTGTGATTTACTTTGTTTATATGTTTTTCAACATAAGGAAACAATTTTTTGAACATTATTAAATATAAAATTATGTTTTTTTATTTTATTTCAAAAATATATTGGTCATTTTAAATCATACACAAAAAATAAATCTCAACCTAAATTCCTTAGAAGACCACTGGGGATTACAACAACATCGACTTCAAGTTGTAGTTACTCTCTACCTCAAGATGATTAGAGGGAGTTGGTTTCAATATAAATAATAATTCAAGAATTGGGGGACCGTATAAATATGAAAGATATAAAGGTTGTTGCTTTGTAGATATCATTAATACTATTATATCATAAAACAGATGGATGTGTCCTAAATGATATTGCATCAATGGATCGTTTGAGCGAGCAAGTAAATAAAACAACTACAAAATCATTTTTCACAAAAAATTATTGGTTTTAAGTTTAAATTTAAATATAAAACAACATTTAATTTTCCTGAAAATTTTCATATAGGTGCCTGTAGCAGGGACTAGACATTGAGATAGATATGGTGTAAATCAATGTTCATCATGTGGTTATTAGATTTGGCATTGGTTTTGATGATTATGTGGAACTAAAATTATGACAGACTAAATATAATACATTTATTGAGAAATCATGTGGTTGTTTCTGGTAGGGGATATCTATATTTCCATTATATTTCATGAAAATATACATCCATTGTTCATTTTATATATTTCATTATGATGTTTACCTTATACTAATAATTATTATGATCATAAGGTTGTTTTTGTTTTAGTAATCTATGAAAATACACCTATTATTGTTTATTTTGAAATTTATATTACCATTCATCCATTTATGATCATTAATCTATTCTGACTACCCAGTACTACCTGGATAACTAAACATGTTTCTCTAGTTTCATAAGAACATCACACTAGTATTTTTATTTTCTATACAACATATAGATTGTTAGCTTCAATCTCCTCTTAGAGAAATCTCAACCTCATTATATATGGTAAAAAGTAATATAACATTGATCACATAATCCAAGGGGACACAATCAACTATTAATTTTTCCATAAAATTATCATATCAAATTGAACAAATTCTCTACGTATAATATCAAAAAATGAACTTAAACCAGTTTATTCATAGAGAAATAATGTTAATAATTCTATAAAAGTCTATAAAATTGTTCTCTAATTGTAATCTTACCTTAAAACTCAGTTAATGAAATAGTCCAACACAATAATTATGCATAATGAGTATATTGAACATTTTCATTCTATAAGATGAAACATCTATATAATCTTCAACCTTACTTTACACATTATTATTCTTCATTTATAATTATTAATGGTGACAACTTATTCCATCATATTAAATATTATTTAGTACTAACAAACCATGAGAGATCATACAACTCAATTCTCATCAACATGATTGGGAACTCCAAAATACTTCATATATGTACTCCATAATGCATATTGGGTACACCCATATTAACTTCATTATATGGATTAAAAATACAAGAAAAGTTTGGGTTCAATATTAATATTATATGAAAGACCACCCTTATCTATGAAATTTATATGCCCACCCGTATAGATTATGTGAAGGTATTTTGGGGGTTTTTTCATACTCTTTATGATGTTTATAAATATGTAAATTCTGATGTGATAAATTATATTTAAAATATATTGGAACTATTTCACATAAGTGTTTTAGTGGATGAATTCATGGCCTTTCTTTATCTTTTGTATCTTTTTGTGTAACTTTACCAATAGAATTATAATCCTTATAGATTAAGGAATGTGTATTTTTGGAAGTTTTAGTCTCTCTAATCTATAAAAGGGTATTTTATTCCTATTGAATAAAACACCTAATTTTTAGTTTTTTATAAGTGTTTTTTCCATATTCCATCGCTAAAAATTAAATATCAGGTTTGGAATGTCCTTATTTTCAAAAGAAACATTAAGTCATGCAAATAAAGAACGCTTTAAAATGGGAACTCGATGTTATTATTTATAAGAAATAATTCACTTTCCTTATTTTTATTTTATCTTCAAATTCTATTTCATCTTGGATCTGATATAGATCTTATATAACATCTATGTAAAATCGTATACTTTTATAATAATGATATTATAATAAAATCAAATCATATGCATTAAATTTCTCTATAAATGTGCATACTGATATGACATGATATATAACTCACATCCATGGTAGAAATGATTTTTGTGCTCTCTACATATAACCATATACATCATAATATTCATATCCATGATTGGAATGAATTTTAGAACAAAAATAAATATTATGTTTGATAACATCTAACATGTCCATGGTTGACATGAACACCCAAACCACATTTCCAACACAACTCCCTACATATTTCGTATAATCATCCAATCAAATCTACACAACCATTCTATAAAATCACATTCCAATGGTTGATATTCTCATGTGACTCATGTCACAACGCACCCATATGAAATCCAAGCATATATAATCTCAAGAAATAATTAATAACTCACTATTAAAAATGATAATACTAAACATACCAAGAATAAAAATAAAAAAGAAAGGGTTATCATAGGTTTTAAAAACACACAATACAATATGCTAAAGAAGCTCGGGTAGTTATAGTCACACACCCAACCTATTTAAAATTCCTTCTAATTCATAAGGATTACATAATTTTTTTCCATAAGTAAACATTCAATAATTTATCATGGAGGGATCCATGGTTTATATTCTAGTTCACGGGTTCCTGAAATTCTTGGAAACAACCCACTTGGGTATCTTTATATCATTTCTGTTACATGAGATTCAAATGAATGGTAATATATGACCTAAAAATCAAAATAAAATCAAGAGGAAAATTAAATAACATTATTTATATTAATTAATTGTTGGTTGTTATTCTTGTTAAATTAAGTATTTGTTTTATTATGGTTCTGTGTAAATAAAACATGAATTTTTTTTGAATATGTTTGTATTATAATGGAATAGTTTGTTAACTATTTGTATCAGATGATATCTATTTTTTTTCTGGGGTTTCAGTTTCAACAGTAGTATTTTTTGCTGAACAAAAATATATAGCGATGATTTAATCTACTTCTATATATTCCAAATTATTGTTTAAGGGCAGTTTAAACCGCCACTATATAAGACCATATTTTTTTAGTGGTGGTATCCCAACTAAAAATGAAAAAATATATCACTAGAAAATGTTTCAAGATAGTCCCGGAAAACAGCCTCAAAATGGATAGAACTTACACGAGTAGGATACCGATGACAACATTAGTGTCATTTTTTTGTAAGTAGCCAAGAAACCATAATGAACTATTTTAAACCTCTAGAGAAAGAAAAAAATATCAACTGATATTAGTCGATTTTGTGTGTGTGGTACATAGTAGACCCCTCACATGTATTGTGCTCAAATGTCGAGAAACTATAAGTTGACATCTAATATGAGGAATAACTAAGGGATGTCATGGATTGAATATATAAGGTGTTCTGCAATAAGACCACTAATTTGGTCAATGGTTTATAAAGTAATCATTTTTTTGATGATCTATGTGGGAAATAGAAAATTCAATAAGGTAAAAGTAAATGCACTTGTTTCCTCCACTGAAAAAAATATTTTAGGGTGAAATTATTTTAGTGGGCTATAATATAAAGACCCAAAATATAAAATTTTTATTATTTTATCTTTAATATCTTATTCCACATGAAGCACCAAAATAATATGCGTTGATCCATATTAGATGAATATTATTTCAAATCATTAATGAATAAAAAAGATATATTGTAAATAATATTTTAGTAATCATAAAAAAATTACATTTAGAAGATAAATATAAAATGAGATTGAATGGTAAAATAAATTTTTCTTCCTCAAATAACTGTAAAAATTATTGTATATTTTATCTAAATTATAAAAAATATATATTAAATGATGATATATAATATTACAATATATGGAAATATGATTTTCATTATTTAAATTAGAAATTGATATAAAACGTTATTAAAAATATTTAATAATGAAATGTTTTTCTAATAAAAGTATTTTTTTGTATATATTTTATTTCCATTTCAATCTAAATTTATAAAATTTCGATTTTAAAAAAAAAATGATATTTATTTTTTTAACAAAAATAAGAAAATTTTATTATGATTATTTTTATATATTTTTCATAAAAAAGTTAATTTTTATGTGAACAGCGGAATATATAATTTTTATTAATATTGTGACTTTTTAAGCCATTAAGAGTTTATTAGTATAACATAGAAATATATGAAAACTTTTTATTAAAAAAATATCCATAATAATTGACATTATAAATTTTTAAATATTTTTTATTTTCCATAAAACTATGATTCATGTTTTAGAACATAAAAATTATTTTTTTTCAAAAAGTGATATAAAATATTATAAAATTATAAATCTGAAATTAATTTTATAAAAATTTAGAAATTGAACCAGGAAACATTGATTCTGAAGTTGTAATTAGTAGTTTATAATTATATAAAAAGGATCATTTTATTTTTATTCATAAGAATATGATTATGCGGAAAAAGTTAATTACTTTGATAATGGCAAAACTTTTTTTATCAATGATATTTTTAATTCACAATGTGTAATATTTATCTAATAAAAAAATATAAAATAAAAACATTTATTAATTATATATATAATTTTTTTAACACTCATTAATTTAGTAGTCATTAATTATTATTTTTATGATCAGTTTATTGTGAAAACATTGTTTTATATAAAATATTGTTTTCTATATATTACGTGATTTTATTTAAATGAATTTTTATTATATTTAGAAGTTAATATAGATTAATTATATTAGAAAATTAGTTTTATAGAAACCAATTATTTTAATATGGTTTACCTTATATATATAAAGTTTTATAAATTTCATTGTTAAACAGATTTTACCATTGTAAATACATAAATGAAAAAATGAAAAAATATATTAATTAACAAATAAAAAAAGTTTTATTATTATGTGGAAATAATTTATTGATGATATATCTACCAAAGGAAACCAAAAAATACCTTATTTATAAATTATATTGCAATTTACCTTTTAATTGTGAAATGATATCATTTAAATGTAAATAGTATTCACAAATGTTGCCTCTTCTTTATTTTTAAAAGGGACTCACTTCCTCTACATCAAAATACACATATCACATTGATTTAATGATTTGGAAAATTAAACCATTTTCATCATTGAACCATATCCCACTTAATTTGTCATCTGTTCAACGTTATTTATCTTGAGGCCTATATTTCCAATGATATTTCAAACAGAAAACTCATTCTCACATTGCAAGTATTACATTCCACTTAGTCTTTTATTCATAATAATAATCTTATATTCCTATTATATATATATAAACACAATAAAATTAGTTTCATAACTATATTACGGAGTTATTATATGAATTATTAAACCGTTATTTATTCCTCTCAATTCATTAAGGAAAAATATAAAAGTGTCGTTTCTGCAAGTGCACAGACAACCGCCTCCATAGAGCGATGTATTTCAATTTTTTTCATACCAAAGAGCATAATGGTTTTTAATGATGCAATTGATGAATAAATATTATATATATAATATAAATATGAAGTTTAAATAATAAATTATCATCTAACTTAATTACATATCAATCTTGAAAAAATAGAAATGAAAACCGAGTGTTAGTGGACTATCGCCTCTGTGAAGTAACACATATCATTCAATATGTAATTAATTTATTATTTATTGAAACATATTTAAAACTAAATAAAAAAACTAAATTTATCTTCAAAATATCATTATTCTCCTATAATAATGATTTTATCAAAAAAAAAACAACTTTCAAATTCACAATCTTCTATTAATTATAGTATATTTTGTTTAGGTTGTTTTAACCACATAATTGAAAAATTATATGAAATTTTATTATTAATGAATATTATAAGGTATTTAATTCTATAATATGAAATAAATATTTAAATAAATATTTTGGTTTTTTTCACTAAAAGATACAGCAATGTTTAACATAATAATTGAGAAAAAAATTTTGTTTGTCATGAAAATTACCAAAGTCTTATTTTTATCGATTCCATTTCAGTGATAAAGTGTGAAAAAATAATTAGGGGAGATTATAAATTCATAAATAATTATAATTAATTCATTAAAATAATATTAATTAACTTAATATTATAAACATTTTAAGTACAATGAATACATACACCGCTCATATGTAACTATAATAAATGGTCAAAAATTTAAACACTAATTGTGGGAAAATTGGAAAAATTAACTAATATACATGTAGATAATGATAATAAATAATAATAATAAATGGATTTAGTTATTAATATGTTACTGTCATATTATATTATACCTGTTATGTATTTTTATATGATGTTAGAATGTATTCAACTAAGCGGGTAAAACCGTATAGTGTTCTTTGTCACAAATTTGAATCCCTTAAAAAAATTTATGTTATATAACAAGTTTAATTTTATAGTGAAAAAACTAACCCATTTTCATTTTGTATCATCATTATATTATATTTCATTATATATAAGTTTCTATTTAATAATACAACAATCAATGAGTTTTATTCAAAATTTTCAAAGGCTCTAAGGGGTTTTCATGACTCAAATATTTTCATTGTGTCTTAATCAATCCTCATAGAAAATTATATTAACTAGTTGGTCTATTACAACCTCTGATTATTTTATGTTTTTTACAAATTATTTTCTATGGAATCGATGTTTCACACCAAATTATCCTTCTTTCATGATTCTATTCATTCATGAAAATACACTTTTGTTAAGAGTATTTACCATTTAATTTAATGGGGTTCTCCATCCATATACATCATTTTAAATTCCACATATGTTATCCGCCACATAATATAAACAAAAAAATTGATATTGTCTACAATGATCCTTTTAACAAAATTTATTCATTTAAAAATAGTTTCATTATCCTTTTATTGATGGTGGTTTTCAATAAAGGTTTTTTATAATGTTTAAAAGGATTTTCCATACAATAATATTCAATTTTTCCCTTCTACTAAATTTCTTTTAAAAATATGATATTTTTTATGATATTCTACTTATTGGAATTTAATTTAAATTAATGTTTCAAAAAAAAAATTATTCTTCTTCCAAAAAATGTTTTTAGAAACTAACTTGAAAATATAGTATTTGTAAAGTGATTCTAATGACCCGATCTGTTATAAATAAAAAATTTAACTTTTTTATTTATTTAAATGTCTTATTATGTAATATTGGTATAGAAAACACATTAATTTTTTTGTTTTAAAATATCCTCTCAGATTTAAAATACCATTAGTTGTCTTACTGTGGATAATATAGACATTGAACAACGATAACATGATTTGTATAAATATAGTGTTTTAACAAACAAAATTACACGGACAAAGGAAGTGATGGCCCAAACCAATAGGAAAATAACCTATGAAGTCCATTTATTGGAGATTTAATGGGATAAATCATTTTGGTATTTTACCGTGAAAAATCCCATGCTAATATCAAACAACTTAAGCATGAGTGAAAATATTTATGGGAGATGTTCAAGCAGATCAAGATCATGGCCCAAACCATGTTCTCTTAACCACCCCAAGAAAGACCCACCGGCACACACCTTACTCTTAGAGGGTTTTATGGTGTATTAATGGAATATCTATTAATACTCTATCATTATTAATATTTATATTATTTTTTATATAATAATAATTATATTTTCAACCTATTTTTGTTACTTTGTAAATGTTCATTATTTTTGATTCAATAAAACACAAATATTTTTTTCGTTATTATTAAAATTCAATTAAACAATTTATGAATTAATGGACTTTATAAATAAATATTATTTTAATAAAAAATTATTATTAAATAAGTTTTTTAAAATATAAATATTCATATAATTTTTATAATGAAAATGGAAATTTTTATAAGGGTTCGAGAACTGTTATTGTCAAAAAACCCAATATTTCTTTATAATTGCTGGTATTTTTTTGAAAGTGAAAATTCATATATTTAGAAAATTATTTAGATAAGATGAATATTATTTTTGGAATCAAAATTTATAAATTATCCAATAGTGAATTTTTTATAATATTCTGAGGTAGTCTAATTTTTGGGTAAAAATCAAATACCATATAAATATAATTTGTGTATTATGAAATCATAATGAACCAAAATTGATGTAATAATTACTATAAATGGGATACAAGAACCAATATATGTTTTAAATTTAAAATAATGTGATTTTTCTATTTTTTTTATTTTTTAATGCCATTATAAATTCTCCAAAACATGTAATATATTTTAAGGTTTTGAAATCCTTTATTTAAGAGTGTGACTCGCCTAATCAAAATGAAGAGAATTATTTTAATAATTTCAGTCGAGTAAATTATAAAATAATTAGTACCACCCCCTTTTGGTAGAAACCATGGGAAAACACCATGGAATGGTTTGAGGTTTTGTATATTTTATTATGAAGATTCCAAAACCTAAATAATAATAAAATCCCCCTCTTTTCCTATATAATCTTACCATAGCACCAATTTATATTCACTAAAACTTCTTCGAGCATGACTATACTCTTAAATACACTCTCTGGAGTCCTCCCAAGGTGACCCCAATCTCTAAAGAATCACCAACCAAGATTTTGATGTCACACACTCAAGTGAGGGATGCTCACCTTCCTCTCCTTTCAATTCAAGCACCTTATTTGGAATTTTTCTTCTTAATTTCAAATTCATATTATGTAATTTATTTATAAAAATCCCATAATATCCAATTTATTTTAGTTTATTTATGAATAATTTATTCTCTCTTGTTTTTACCTTTATCTAAGTTGTTACTATGCTAAAAATTTCATAAGGGTTTATCTCTTCTCATTTCTATTCAAGAAATCCTTTTCGGTTATGTCTATGAAATCCCATTTTTGATTATTGGGATATAATATTAGATATTCCTATTACTGTAAAATTAATATATAAATTATGATATATATCTTTTCATTCTCATGAATCCTCTCATGATCTTTTATGTAAACCTATTACCATGCTACAATTTTGTAAAGGATATTTCCTTTTATCCTCTTTATTCAGGTATCTTCTTTACCTTATGTATTTTTTCTTAATTTACTAGTGATGTGATATGTTATTACATATCCCCTTCCTATAAATTTTTTTTTCAAAATTATGAGATACCAATTTATATCTCATCAGTCCCTTTTATGAATTTTTATGTAACGTTGTAATGATGATGAAACATCCCGACAATTTTCCATGACAAAAAACCTGTGTAATGAATAACATTACATTTTTTATATAAAAGGAATTCACCTTTATGAACATATAATTATTTATTATGGTATTATGTTTATTTATTACACATTACTTGATCGTGGAATAAATTATGATGATGAATGATTCCATGTTGTATGATCTATGTAGCACACTTAAGCATGATAATGAAATGAATACGATGGGTGCACCCAGATAACACTCCAATGAATTGATTAATTTTTGGTATCATGATAAGTCACATTGGGAAAGGGAGTGAACAATATTCCTTTTTTGTAATTTTTCAAACATGATTTCTTGGGGGGTTTATCATTGACCTATGAGTATGATTCAATGTTTTTAGTTGTCGCGAAATTTCCCATGTTATGATTATATTAATATATCATGAATTATTATTTGTGTTCCTTTAATTCCACATTGATTTGCCTATTTTATAACATTTATCACATATTCCATGTTTATTCCATTATTAGTATTTTTATATCACACCTTTCTCATGTATGTTCTTAGGTTATTCCATGCAGTTTTAAGTACGAAGGTGAATTTTCAAAATGTTAATATGTTTTCAAAAAAGATGTTGTATTCTATGTTTTATGTTGTTATGTAATATTCCAAATTAACAATTAAACTATACTTCAAGATTATACAGGTTTTTTAGTGTATTATTATTAATAAATAAATGATTAATGGGAAATAAAGTATAGGGTTGTTATAGATGGTATTATTGGAAAAGATTAGATATTTTTGGGATTTTGATTAGAAAACTCCAGTGAAAGTCGTAGGGATAAGACCAAGTATAATAAATAATCCCTAAATTTTTGTTAGTGTTTAATATGAGTTTTATCAAGAAAAGAAATACTTGTCTGGATACTACAAGTGGACATGGATTTGGAATAGATGTACCTAGGAGTAAAAAATCCATCAAGGTTTTCCCAACATAACTCTTGGTAAATTGGAATATGAAAACAAGTCTTACTGCGCACCTGGTTAGACACTACCCAGTGATATACTTTATAAGATTCATAATATCATTATGAATCATTATTAATGGATCGATAAAGCCAATAGGAATATATGTTAGAAAATAGATCATGGATAACATAGATCAATGCCTAAAAATTCATAAGTGAGGGCAAATAAATGTAATTTATATGTTATCACTTTAATTTCAGTGGATTCCACTTTATGTTTTTAATATTTTAAATAATCATCCCTAATTTTCCTTTTATTCAAGCCAATGGTGGAAATGAAGAGGAATCAGTTAAACAATAAACGCGATAGATAATGTGATGACTATCCCAATGCGATTCCAAACCTGATGGGAGTGGGAATCATGATCTTTATTATGACAGTCTATCAGATGAATTGGTTTTTAATATATAACTATATCAATAAGAGTGGTTTCGCCAAAATTTACCAAAGGTTTTAGGGTTAAGCTGTCAATTGTAATATATCTTGGGTTGTCAAATCCTCAAAGACCTATGAAGAGACGTATAAACATGTACATTCGATAGACTATTTTTGGCTATGAAGTGGTCTAAATTGTGTTGATTTTATATGGGTATAAATGAAATATATTATTCTTATATGAATTCAATTTAAAATAATTATTCGATCCTCAGTTATCACTTGGAGTGGATTGGCTGCATTCCTTTTTCTATTATTAAAATTTATTATATTTAATATGGGTTCTTTTTAGAAGATCAAAAAACATCATAACATCCTAGTTTAATACCTACACATCCTATTACTAATCACCTATACACATATAGGATAATTGTTTTGAGATACCCAAAAAAATGTTTTGTATTTTCACTTGAAGTGTGCGACCTTAAAATTCAAAAAGGATGAATAAATTTTAAAATTGTCAAATTAAATTCTCAATTAAAATAATTAATTAGAAATTAATAGAGTGAGAAATGATATATAATCCTGCCATTTTCTACTCCATTAGATCAAAACATAATAGGATTATCCCACCATTTATTTTATGATCTCAATGGAAGCAGGAACTAGACTCATGACGGTGGAAAATAAGAAGTGAAAAATAATGAAATAACAATCACTTCACCATTGTGTGATAATTTCACAAGGTTTGGTGTAAATAAATTCACAAATTGAGGTAACATTTTCAATTTTATATTAATAATAATAAAATAAAATTATAATAATAAATTTTATTAAGAAATTAACGTGAATAAGAAAAACTAATATGTGAAAGAAAAACTGAAGACAACAAAATCACAGCTTAGCATTATAATGAAACAAAGTACCAAATATTATTAACACCTTCAAAAAATCATCCATAAAAATGAATTTAAATAGACATGGGTCAATCCCCAAATAGTCCATCACATCTCACTAGAGTATGGTAGGCCTAGAGTGGTGGAAATTTTGTGGATTTTTTACTTTTCCACCCTTGAGCTAAAATGACATCTAGCTTGAATCCACCAAAACAAGAAGCCTAAATGAACTTCTAGATGGAATAATTGGAGTAGGAAATAGAATAAGGAAATTAATATCCGGATGTCCCCTAACTTTATGTAATTTTAATCCAAAATTTGTTTTGTAAATTTGAGATATGTTTGAAATAGCGGGCTGTTTTTCTAGGCTGCAGAATCTAGATGAGAATTGCTTCTTCAACATGGGCCTCCTATGACCCCATAAAAACATACCAATTATTTTGATAAGTTGATAAATGAAATATTACCTTTTATATAATCAATCATCAAATCAATTTTTAGAATAATTGGTCTTGGATATTATCCATTTCCATCTCTTTATTGGGATGTTGTCCAGTTCACTTCGCCCAGAATGTTGTTGGTTCGAGGCCTATTTTGGTGGTCTTCCAATGAGAATCTTCAAGTACTATAAAAGAATTAATTTATCGTTATAGAATGGATGATATGAAAATAAAATATAAAAATAAAATCAAGACCATTTTTTTATATGGTGTAAAAAAATGTACCATGAAGTAGCACATTTTATGAAGGAATTACAATCATAATGTGAATTGATGTTCAATTTTCAAAATGAACTAAAAATGGTGTTTATGAATAATGAAATACATGAATATTATAATATCAATAATTAATATTAGCCTCTTTTAGTGGCTACTAAATGATTGTCCAAACCATCCCATGAGATAACAAGAGGCGATTGAGTGATTTATGTGATAAATAACTCCTACATTCAATCGATCATCAGATCCCTTAATTGTGGAATAATGGGTAAACTCCATTTAATAGATCTTCTCTATCCTTAAATGCTTCAAAAAATTAAAGGTTATTCTATATGTTTATTTTATGAAGGGATAATCTAATTAGTGGTAAACATTGATTAATAATACAAAGCCTGATGAAGAGATTGAAGTAATTGAGTGGAAGGAATTTTGGGAATTTTTTTTGATAAATATCTTCCTCTAACTCTATGAATTATAATGGAAGGGATTTACTCACCTAAAAGATAAAACATAACAAATATATCTGGTTGTATTAAGAAAAAATTACAATAAATTCATGATATTCCTTTGGCTTTTTTGTTACCCCCTAATTAAAGGTTGGTCGTTTCTTGGTTAGGAAAAAAATGAACTACAAAAATCCACAACGATCCATAAAATTGATAGATACGGGGAAATTGTCTGATGTGCCCTCAATGTCTAAAAAGAGATCAATGAATCCTAAGGGTATCGTGGGGATATGAAGTGGAAAGTGGATTTTAATTATGGTATTCTGATGGAAATATCTAATGGCGCAAAGAAATATCAACATCCCACATATCAAAGGTTCGGGATAAAGCACACTAAAAATTGCCTAAGGGGAACCAAGAAATGATTTAGGTGTGGGATGGAAGGACACCTAGTTTGAAATTACTAATTGAAGAAACCCACTAATGTGATAGAGTAATGGAATTATCCAATTAATCCCTGACACATTGTCCATTTCTTGAGCCCCAAGGAACCAGGGAACATTTAAAACCAATTCCTTAAGACATGGGTTTTTGGAGACAACAAAAAACCTCCAAAGAAACAAGGGAGATATTTTTTTTATCACTACCACAAAAGTTAATATTGATAACTAAGTAGTTATATATATTCTAGTTATTCATTCAATAAAAGAGAATGTACTTTTTTATTCTACTTCAATGCATCACTTTCTATCATGAAAGTTTAGTAGAACAATACAAACACCACCCAAGAGCATAGAAGTAGATATGTCAGAGAAATTAAAAATGGGCCAATTATTGCATCCCAGGTATATAACTCCTCCCATATCACAATTTATTGGATTCAATTCCAATAAAACATTTCCATACATAGTTTTAAATTGATTCAATTCTAATAATGGATTGTTTTTTACAACATAAATACAACATAAAGTAGAGTGGGTAGAAAATCACTCTCCATATAGAAAAATAGACCCCCAATTCTTTACAAGTGCAAGGAGGATGAATCCTATTAAACACCGTAATATTAAAAATGGATATTATTCCCCTCTGTGCAAGTGTATCTAGATAAAATTATTGATTCTATGGAATGAACTATCCTCAAAGACATGCCTATTTTGAGGGAATACACTGATGTATTTGTCAAGAAATTTCTTAGACCTCCTCTTGGTTAAGAAGTTAAATTTTCTATAGAGATTATACTTTGGGAATTTAAATTATCCAATACTATGAATAGAATGCATGTCGTGGAACATGAGGAGATAAAGAAAAAATTACAATATAATCTTGATAAAGGGTTAATATGGCCAAGTGATTCACCATGGTGTGCACTAGTCCTCTTTATCATGAAGAAAGATGGGTCAATGTGCCTTTTCATTGATTTTTGTTATCTGAAAAAGATCATGTTAAAGAAAAAGTATCCTCTACCTCATATTTATGGATAGTTGAATCAACTACATGTAGAAAAATGCTTCTATAAGGTAAATATTTTTTGGGATATTATTTAGTAAGGGTGGAGAAGGAAGATATCCCCAAGTCTTCTTTTCATACACGGTACATAAACTATGAGTTCATAGTGATTCAATTCAGACTCACTAATTCCCCAACAATATTCATGGTCTTAATGAATTGTGTATTTAGAGATCAATTCATAATTTTTTTGGTATTATTAATAGATGATATCATAATATACTCCAAAATAAAGTAGGAGCATGAGGAACATTTATGAACTGTGCTAAAGACCCTATGGAAGAAGAATAATTATACCAAGTAAAGTAAATGTAAGTTCTGGTTAAAGTATGTCTATTTAATAGAGAATATCATCACACATAATGGGATTTCTTTTTACCCTTCAATGACGGATGAAATATAAGGATGGTTGAGGCCAATATTTGTGACCCATATTTATCGTTTTCTTGGGTTATCTGGGTATTATCAATGTTTTGTGAGAAATTTATCATTATTTTGAAACCCTCTTACCAAGATAAATTGGAAGGGAGTCATGTTATCTTAAAATGGTGAATAGGAAGAGAGATTCATGGGGTTAAAAATGAGTCTCATTACTACGCATGTGATCAGTCTACCAAAATGTGGAGAACTCTTTGTAGTATTCAGAGATTCTTTGAAGAATGGATTGGGTTGTGTGTTAATGCAGAATGACAAAGTCTTAGTCTATTCTTCATGTTTTTTGAATGTTAATTATAAAAACTGTCCCACACATTATTTGGAGTTGTTATCTATAATCTATTCATTGAAAATCTTCCAACGTTATCTTGATGGGGATATGTGTGAGATATATAAGGATCATAAAATCCTCAAGTATATATTCACATAAAATGAGTTGAATATTTTCTAACAAATATGGTTAGAGATGATCAAGGAATATAACTAATCAATCCACTACTATCCTAACAAATAAAATAAATTTGAATGTGTACTATGTAGAAATGATCCTACATCTTTATGACTAATGATAATTGAAAAGGATCCAATCTTCTTGGACATGAAAAGGTTGGACATGTGAATCATAAAAAAGTAACATACTTAATCCTTTCATAGAGGATATCTCAGCCATCACTTTTAGAAAGGATACTGGATTCTCAAAGAAATGATGTGGAATTTTAGAATAAGGTGGAATCCCTGAGAAAGGTAAAGTCTTCATAGTTTAAAATTAACGAAGAAACAATTGGGATATTTTTGTTATGACTATGTGTTCCATCAAATAATTTGTTAAGGAAGGAACTATTGGATTATTCACATAGTATAACATTCTCTATTCACCCAGGAAGAATAAATATGTATCAAGATCTCCATTAGCACTATTTGTGGGACAATATGAAGAAGTATATTGCTGAATATACATCCTAGTACCTGATATGTTAGTAAGTGAAGGCCAAAAGTAGTAATTCTAAGGGTATTATGCAACCATTAATCATACCAACATGAAAATGGGAGAATATCAAAATGGAATTTTTTAACGGACCTCTAAAGAAATCCAAGTGTAATTGGTTTAAAAATTTAAACACAAGTTCTATATATCAATGAACCTTGGTTCTGTCATTATCTCCCTTTATTTTTGTTGATAATTAATTGTTAAATTTAAATTCACACACCGTTTAAAAGGATATAGAATATATCTTCAAGTATGACAAGTCTATGAGAAAATATCTCAGTATAGAAAAAAATACTTTGAGGGAGAAATATATTCCATGAATAATTCCAGAAACTCCCTCTGAAAATATCCATTGTCTCTATGATCAACGAACACCCATTCCCCCCCCACACACACACGAATTCTTCATGTATCCTATCCCCCATAACATAAACCCCATAAATCCACGATTAAATAATAGAGTTCTTATAAGAATTAAAAATAACTCAATTATAGGTAAAAAATTAAAGATTTTCAGGAATTAAACACATTGATAATAAAACCAAAAGAGATAGAACCATAAAACCATGAATAAAAAGTTAAAGAGAAATATATAATAGGGGTATGGGATCATCTGAACACTCATATGCTAAGGGTGGTTGATAAATAGAAGGGTTCAACAAAAGATTCATGAACACTATAGTGGATAAGGTTTTTTCAATGATGTTAGCCACAAAATTATTTTTTTCCAATAGGTTATACTTTTATAAATCCATACCCAGTCTTCTATATAATAAAATATTACTATATTTCAAAATATTTAGAATAATAATAATTTACTAGATTCTTTGTGAGATCCAATGAACTCTTATTGTCATAGAAGATCACCATTGTTTATTTTCATACACCAATGATATCTTTTAACTATTTCTTCATCCACAAATGTTTAGTACATGAATTTTACAATTTGATATAATTTTCATCCTAAGTACTCAGTGATGTTATTTATTTCTTCCTACCTCTCCATTCCATAAATTTATTATAAATAAAGAATTCACTATTGCTTCTATATTTATGATACATCGTATCCCCTTCCTAATCAATATAAAAAAGAAGAAAATTCATGATACTTTACTATGTAATAAAGGGATTCAAAATTAATGGAACTTGAGATTTATCTCCTGAAGCACTTAACAATTGTGTTATTCTCACCTTCACATTACTCTGGAATCATACATCTAAACATTTTGTAAAGTTAATATATGATCATGTTGGTTTCAATAATATATATCTTCTATTTATCTTTCAATATAATGTGTGATATATAGATTCCTCAACCTTGTGCTACCAATGTTTTTTAAAAACAATAATTATATTCATCATTGGTTTGGAATCATGCATGTTGAACATTTTTACTAGATCTCTTGTAATACATTTTACCAGAGACAAAATGATACCTCTCATTAGGAATCAATTATAGACTTAGAAAATATTTTAACTAACCAAACATAAACATCTCAATATCTGAGATCATAATTATAGAAGATTATTCCACTAATTTGTTTTCTTCCACAAAATATCATATCATCAATAAATAAAAATAACATGAATAGTTTTTCCATGAATGTTTTTATATAATGATTTTGATATACTTCACCTACTTTTTATTACATCATTCATAAGTATGAGTCATGTTGAGGTGACCCAAACATTACATATACAAACATTAAATCTTATTAGATAAATATTTATTACATAAAATTATAGTCTACTCCCTAAACCAAAAAAGTTTAGTGTCATTGAATCTTGGATACATAAGAAATTGGTACATAAAATATCTATATAATCACACACTATGTTCTTGAAAACTATAACATTATAAGGATTATAGTTCTTAAACCATTATTCATATACTTGGAAAAAATATACATAACAATGTGTTATATCAAATGATAAGTGTAAATAAGGAAAATATCAGTCAATGATCATTTTTAATAATAATATCATCACAAGGTTATAAGATCATGTTATTAATATTATAAAATAATACCAAGTAGTTTATAGATCATAGTCACGAGTCGTGGAATATATCATGGTAGTTCATAAGATAGTAATCATAAATAAATCAAATAAATAATATCATGATTTTATGACATTAAAATAACGCCATGTCATAAAAGAGTCTAATAAAAAAGGTTATAATCATAATCTCCACAAAACATCTATTTTTTATTTTAAAATATATCACTTTTTTATTGATTGAAAACCATACAACCACCAATCAACTATAAAAAAGACCCATAGGTGGGTACACTATTTTGGTCATGGGATAACCTCTCATATACCCTTTGATCTCTCAAAACATAAATATGTACCAATCTAATTTGATGGAATTAATAAACCCACCCATCACATAATGATAATCCATTCATATGTATTTTAAAAGATCACAAAAGAATTTTTCATCTCATCATATCATAACTCATGGAAATGAAAATGAGTTTCATCATTATTTTATCATCATAATCAGGAATCATCTAAGGAAACAATATTGGTGGTATCATAAAACAATGTTCTAAGTTAACCATTAGTAATATACAAGCATGTTATCAAATATAAAATATTCCATTAAAATATGATTAGAATATTTCCTAAAGAAAATACTATTTCTCTTTCAAAATAACTTATTTAAAATATTTCAAAATAATTTTTTAGAAAACAATTTTCTGGGAAAATAGTTATCGAAAATTATTATGGAATATTTAATGAAAATAGTAGTCATTATGACAAGCGAATACATTAGTGTGGAATGCCAAAACAATGATTTCGTTAATATCTTGGGTAAACATTATAAAATTACTAATATTAATAGAAAATTCATTATAATCATTTTTATAGAAATTAAATGTAATAAACTATAATTTTCATCAATGGTGTATCCCATCTTATATAATTGGGTCATATTTTGTGATGTAGTAATATATAAATCACATGCACTGTTTGAGAAAAATAAAGAAATTATTTTTTTAACAATTTATAAATTAAATTTAGTGAATAAAAATGGTGATAATAATTTAATGTATCATAATTGGAAAAAGTATAAAATAAAAGAAAAATTATAAGAAAATTTGGATCATCTCGATCACCAGTAATGCCTCACTCACAAAAAAAACTGTGGAAATGAATCAAAATTTTAGTAATGAAATATGAATTTTGAATATGAAATTCTATAAAACCATGATATAAAATAGAATGGAATAATTAATTAACCAAGTAAGATGTATTTGTAGAATTTTTGTAACCCATATGACCATTATAATTTTTACTGTTGGAATAGTAACATAACAATTGAAATACTAATAAAACCTCTTGAATAATATTATGGACATTAGTAATAGCAACATGATGGTTAAAATAGAATCCTCACATATGGAAGTGTAAAATAAAATTTAGGTATCATATAAAATTAAAATATGACATATTTATTTTCTGATTAAAGTAATTTAAGGTTTTATAATGATAAAATATTTTTTTGGTTTTTTAAAAACATATATAATCATTATTATTTTTTTATAAAAAAAAATGATTTTATGAAATTTTATTTTCCTAAAATGGGTTTATAAATAAATATTATGTTTTATTATTATGATAATATACTTTTTTGAGACTATATGTAATTTTAAAAAATGTTCAATTTTTTTGATAATATTAAATTGTTATTATTCAGATAAATTTTTTTTATTTAAAATATTATTTTCTCCAATTTATAAAAAAATTATAAAATGGATTTAATTTTTTGAATTTAAATATTTTTAAAAGGTTAGTGTTGGGTTTTTTTATTTTTCAAAAAGTGTTTTTTGTTAATAGTGAACTATTGTAAAATGAATTATTTAACATATTAGTTTAAATACATGATTAATTTCATAAGGAGTGTTGTAAACCCCCATTATTATATACTCAAATAAACCTTTAACTTAATGTAATGACATGGTTCATCAGTAATATTATTCATGATCCACAATAATAAACTAATGAATATAATATTCAAATACACCCTTGTCCCCCACAAAAATTTCTACCCCTCACCACCCCTTCTCCTCACACCCACAAATCCATGAAAATTACCCGAATAATGAAAATATTTCTCCTAAAATACCTTCCCACTTCCTTATAAGCCTTTTTGTTATAAAATATAAAAGCCCAATATTCTTTATAGAGTATTTCAGGAGACCACATCCGAGAGTTAATATTCCCAAACTTTATCTTTTAAATTATTTTTATCATCATCTTTCTCCTCACCCAAATCATTTAACATGATATAATAAATAATTTATTAAAAAAATATTTTACTTTTATTTTTTAACGGAATACACATCTTCTACCCTCCCTTCATGTTTTTACAAAATGAATATGTGATTCATAATATGGTTTGTTTACCTCCTCCAATAACAACACACATATTTTTTTATCAACTGCCATCAAGGATGTTTATAAAAATATTATTATCATTAAATATGATGATAATAATTTTAATATAACTTATTTTTTCTTTTTTTCTTTAATTAACAACATCTTCGTTAAACAAAATGAATATAGTTCATGATTATCTCTAGAACCATCTAAATAAACTTACCATATAATATCAATTTTTTTCTAAATTAATGTTAAATATATTATAAAAAATGGGTATTTGAGACAATTTAAATTTTCTATGGATATTAATATAATTTAATTTCACTTCATTGTTTTTATTCCCATTTTAAGTGCATGTTTAGAACAATCCTTTAATATAAAATAAGGGATCTCTCTCAAAAACACTTTTTATTTGGGTTATATCATTTTCACTATAACTCCATTTATTTCTCTATCAATGATATATGGAATGGTTATAAAATATATATATATATGTCTCCAAAATATATACATTGCATATTATCCCTTTAATAGGGTTTTAAATTCCTTATGAACATTTTTCAAATTCTTTCATGAAAATCACACCTAGATTATTTAAACTATGTTATCCCTCAATCCTTTCATTTAATTCTATGTTAAAGTCTTAATTAATAGTTTTCATATCATTAAATAAGGAATATATTAGGTATAACCATTTTGGTTCCCGTGGTTTTCACTGAAAATTCAACGTTCAGAAGTTCATCAAAATTATTGGACTGATTTCTTGAATTGTAGCTTTGAAAGATCATTTATATACCAATTTTTTAGCATTTATCATTAGTTTTTAAAAAGAAATAACAATTTAATACATATAATTAGTTATTTATATATTAATTTTAAAAAAATTTACTTCCCTATTCTATTTGTAATCATTAATAAATATTCATTGATTATGACTATAGAAAATATTATCCAACCAATTTCATTCCATAGGTAATTATTATTTTTATGCCTTATGATTGATTTACATTTAGGGAACACGTATGCATGTACATTTTATGAAGGGTTCACCAAGATTTATCTCCAATTTATTGGGAAATGTATATTTTTCATGATATAATATAGAGTGGATTAGTGGGTAAACATTATACATAATGGGACTTTTTCACCATGTGATGTTGTCTTAGAAGTTATCCTTGACTCTTGATTATGCCATTTATTTGTTTTTTACACATTAATTTTTTCAAAATATCTTATGATTACATTTTATTTATGTTATTATCTACTATTATAATTCATTTTCCCTGTCTTTTAGGATATCATGTTATGTTGTTTGACTGATATGTTGTTCTTCACTATCATGATTATTCCATTATTAGGCTTTATAGCAAACACATTTTGTTTGTGAATTCCCTAGGTAATCATATTTAGTTTTAGGATATTAAAAGGATTAAGAATATCAATATGGATACTAAATTATGAAATTTTATTTTTATTTAATAAAGATATATTATGAACCTAGTCTTCCAATGACACAAGACCTCTAGATCTTTGGAGTATTCTTATAGGATATTTATAGTAAAAATCTTGTAATGATATGTGTAAAAAAATTGGTTAAATCTTTTTAAAAATTAATAAATCATAATCCAATCAGTATTTTGATAATATTAAAAACATTAATTAAATTATTTTATAGGAAAAACCGATATTGAAGAAAATTATTCTCAATCGAAGAGAGAAATCATGTCAGTTTTCCATAAAAAAATTATTTTAGAATTTTTATTAAATATATAGGTGAAACTGAATTAAAAACTTGTAATCATAAGAAAAAAACATATTATAGTAAAATTACTAATATTGTTTATATATATATCAAATAATTTTGTCCTCGTAAATGTATGTGTAAAACAATCGAGGTGAAAAATAATATTGTAATTTAAAACCTACACCACCGTTGTAATTTTTGGATCATAACCCCCATAAAAGAAAAAAATTAAAATGAAAATATCAATAAAACCAATATAATAGATTCATGATATATCATATCAAAATTTTTTATAAAAAACTCAAAAAATAATGTAGGTGTATAACCTAATATATGTCCTGAAAAGGATAATTTGAGATAATTAACCATTTCAACTTCAGTTGAATTTGAATAAAAATTCCTTAGATGAATTAATTTGAATTATGAATTCAACTAAATTGAATTAAGAATGTTATATCCTATAAAATATCCAATTATAAGTATATAAGACTCATAATAAAATAATGGGTGCATAACATCGAACATGTCTTAATGAAACAAGATTGAGATGAAGAACACTTACCTGATGTGTAAATTGCTTTATAAGTTCTCTAATATCAAATCTAATAAATTTAAATTCATAATAATTAAATAAAATAATAAAAATAATACTTATTATACCCTAAATTTATTACTTATATCATTAATCACATGTTGAGTAAAAATTCAATATTAAAATCACTATTTGTGGTGATAATAGTTTTTTTTCATATATTCTTCAATTGGGTTGCTATGGTCATTTTTCGTGATCATGGTTCTATAAACTACAGAGTTTTAATAATTAATGAAATATAATATATATTCATTATATACATATTTTAACATTCCATAAAAGTTATAGAAGGAAAACATGAATTACATCATTCATGGAGATGGTAGTCTATACATACACATGAATTTTTTTTCATTTTTTAATGAACATAAAGAAAGAAAGATAAATAATATTTTATTTGTAAAAAATAATTAATATATCATATATATTTATTACACACAAAATTATATCCACCAATGGGAAGTGGTGATGGAAAAACAACCATAACAGTATGTGAAGACGGTAGACCACACGTACAAATGTGTGATATACTCATTTCCCATTTGAAGGAAAGAAGTAGGAAAATGATTGTTCCATCATACAAAAACAAAATAGTATATTTATTCTACTGTATTCATAGTTTTATTATTAATACAATTGGTTCATAGTATTTTGTAGTGGAAATGAAATTTTATGAGCTCAATTATGATTTATACCTCATCTTTGAGAGACTTCCTTTGGATGACACCATAAGCCTTGAATGTTGGTCTTAGGAGAAGAAAAAGGATCTTGGATGGAGGGAAGGAATATATTATTGTTTTTAATTAGATAATTTTCAATATATAAGGATCAAAATTCTTGAATATGGGTGGAAAATACAATCCCTTTTATAAATTAAGGTTGGGACAGACATGGATTTATATAAAAGATTTAAAAAATATAAGATCACTTCCTTATGAAAGCGGTCTTTAAGTTAAAATAACTAAATGGTACGATACTATTAGGACAAAAAACATTAATCAATAATTGATATACAATTTTTTTTGGGAATTTTGACACTTATCTCTTAAATTATCTCCTCAGTAAGCCCATTTTAACCTTAACCCTGCTAACTAATTTGTATTTTTTTTACTATTGATTTTAAACAAAAATAAATGTGACCACATTAAAAAATAATTGGTATTTTTATTTATGGAATCCATTTTATCAATTTCAATTTCTATAATTCCTTGATTTTAATTTTAAACAATCCTGCAAAACATTAAAAAAAACTTTTTTAGAAAAAAAAAACATTTAAAACATAATCATGGTTTATATATCACTCCATGAAAAGAAATTATTATTATATGAATGTAACTATATATTTAATTGAATATAAAATCTATACATTTTATTAAATAAATTGATACATTATATTATTTTAAATTATTAGGACAATTTTTTTTACATAAAAATAGATTTATGATTAATAAATATTTTTTTATTTAATTTATTATATCTTCATTAATGAGATTTTGGTGACAAATTTATATATGATTGTTTATTTATTCAAATAAAATATCAATGTAATTTATTAAAATAATTATTTAATTATGATCAATAACATTTTATTAAATAATAACATGTTGAAAAATACATTTCCTAAAAAAATAGTTCTTCTAATCAATAATTTTTTTTACTAAAATTAAGTTCTGATCAATATATTTTTATTATCATTTACCATTATACATATATTTCATAACTTGGTTATTCCAATTCATACTCTCCAGTCCAATGGATTGGTTATAAATGATTAATATATCGTGGTTCATTTAAACTCTGGGTTGTGTGTAAAGAAAGATATCGAGTAAGTAAATTTTATTTAAAAGGAAATAAAAAAATATTGGGGTGTAAATTTTTTACCACCTTAAAGAGAAGCTTAAGCTCAAAATTATATCACTATGATATAAAAACTACTTATATATCTACCTCTTTACCTCCTACGGTTCCCATATCTCTTCCCAAAATAAAACATTTTAAAAAAAACCTTTGACCAGTTGAGTTGTCTTCTTTAAAAAACAATCAATATTTGATCCAGAATAACCACTAGTTGTTCCTCGTAATCAGGACCACTCTCTATGTGTGTGACCTTTGAGTTTAGAAAATTTGAATGAATATATATCTACATCCTTATGAGTGATATATGGAATACATCTTTAAATTGAGAGAGTTTATTTGGATGTCCCATGTGATAAGAAACCCTATCAATCCAATAAATACTATTTAAGGAATTGATATATATTGGGATCAATGTTACCTTCATACCGAACCTCAAAATATTATTTTTTTAGAGAAATTCATAGGAATTCCTTCTCAGTAATTTTAAATTCAGTATCTTGCAGATGATTTTCATTATAATATTTCTATCAACTCTGAGTTACCTTGATAATATAATGAAGAGATCTGACTTTCTCTACCACATCCTTAGCTATCACAGGTCCTAATAGATTCCATTCTCCAAATTCATCCTAAAATGTTAGAGTTCCAAAATTCATTCCATAGATAGCTACATATTGATCCATATAAGTTCCTTGGTGAAATATTTTATTATAAGATAATTCAACTTGATTAAGGTGTTGATCCCAACATATTTTTAAATCTATATAAAGATTTTTATCATATTATTTAGAGTTTGAATGGTTATGTCAAACTAGATATCTATTTAAGAATGATGGAATGTTCTAGAACAACACATTTTAATCAGTTCATGTTCTAGAAATTTCTAAAACATTGAATAAAACCTGAAATATCCGTCAAATACAATAAAATATAGTTCTTAAGGAAAATTTACCACATACTTAATATATTCCATATCTTTTTAATCAATTGAGAAATATTTTATGATCATATGTGCTGACTTTTTAAAGATGTCGACTAGAACTCAAATATAATTTTTTCCATTTTATGTCATTGGGATTTAGATAATGAAATCCATAGTTATTTTTTCTAATTTTTGTTATATTATTGGAAATGGTTGTAAAATATCGTTATATATCTATATCTCAGCCTTTATATGCTGACATACCAAGCACCTAGAAACATACTCTATAATATCTCTCTCCATGTTTTATAACTAATAATACTCTTTCAAATATTTATATATATTTTTAATTTATGTATTAATAGAGAATGATGAGATATGAGGTTATTTATATAGATATTTCTTCAATTATTATATAGGCAAGACACATACATGGTTCTTAAATGTTATCATTCCATCAATAACAATGTTGAAATCAGGTATATTTCCCAATTTCCTTTATAAATCTACATCTTCCATCATCATATAATTAATATTCAAATGGATTTATGATTTGAAACTAATTTTATAATGATATAATTTATCCCATTCCTCTAATATTTCATATTCAATCATTTATAAATCCATAAATTGGATATTTTATGATCATCGTCATAGATAACAGGCACAATCCTTTTGACTCAATGCACCAACAACCTTGTTCGCCTTCCCAATAAGGTAATATATTGAGTATTAATGGTCTTTAGTCTAATAAAACCATAATATATTGTCCATTTTAAACAATTTATGGGTAAATATATAATCTAAAAATTTCTGACTTGTATATAAGTAAAACTTTTCTCCATAAAGATAATTCCATCATATCCTTAATAAAAATATCTAACGTACTAACTCCAAATAATGAGTTAAGTATTTTTTTATCATGAACCATCAATTATATCGATTCATAAGTTATTACTATTCAATTATATATAATAACACATCTCCCACCTTTTTTGACACACCACTATAAATACCAGACAATTCTCTACTACATGGTAGTGTAAGAATAAGTGCATGGACCAAAATTCTATTCAATTAATTTTTTTTCACATTCACTAGTCCAAATAAACATTAATCCCATACTAGTTATCTTGTTTAGTTTATTAGATATCAAATACAAAGTATTGAAAAATAATTACAAATATCTATCCAATCCAAAAAAACCAAAGATCCTAATCATAGTGGGATTTTAGGGAAATTTTCAATACCATCCACTATTTATTGATCCACCAACATACCCTCACATAACATCATATAAAAAAATTAAACATTTTGTACAAAAAAACATACACATGGTAAATTTTTAAAATTTCATATATTTCCTTAGGATCCTCTATAAAATATTCATGTGATCTTCATGCAATTCCTTACACTTAAAATATATAATAATATTTCCAATATAAACTTCCAAAAACTGATCAAGGTGATCTTTGAAGATTATTTTAATTAAACCTATAATGATTGTGGGGTAATTAGTAAGACTAAATATAATATCTATAAATTCATATTTTATATAAATTATTTTAATGTATTATTTCGGTATATATTAACATATTTCCTTGAATTGATAGTATCCAGATCACTGATCAACCTTGAAAAAATGTTGAGCTCCTAGTAATTGATCAATAATATAATCAATATGGGGTAGATGGTACTTTTTAATTATTGTGATATTTTTATTTTTTAATAATTAATTCAAATTCATATTGATCCAAAAATTTTCTTATAAAAAACTAATACACACCATGGTGATGCACATGGTGGAATTCATTCCTTATCAATATTTCTTAGAATTTCTTCTTAATTCCATATTCTCAATTGTGGAAATTCAATATAGATACATTGTAATATATGCATCACCTAGTATAAGAAAACCCAAATCCCAGATTCATAAGAAAATATGGAAAATATTTTAGAATGACATCCACAATGTTCCATACAATAGAAAAATCTTTGTCATTGAGATTCTCCCCAACCATATGAGATAAATACCCCCTTTTAATATGAATAAATACCCATCAAATAATTTAAATTTCCATTAGAATTTCATATTTATCCTTATATTGATAAATTATCATTATTTGGTTTGGAATATCAAATTTGACTTCAATTCCTTCAAAAATTATTTTTTATCTATATAAATAAAGAACAATCCATGCCCAAAATAATATGAAATTCATCTGTAGGGAGAATAATGGAATTTTCAAAAATCACATTTCAAAAAAAATACTCAAATAAGATTCATAAACTATAAGTCCTATAATCTTATGATTAGAAGATTAAATGTTTAATTAAACATCTAATCATTGTGTTGGTAATGTGATAGAAATTGGGAATTCATTCTATATAAAAGAGTTGGTAGAAGCATAATAAAATAAGACAATTAGATTCCTATAGTGTATGTTAAGTTTACCTTTCACAAATTATTGTGAAACATCTACATTGGAAGTCGGGATATCATGAGATTTCAATTTTTCACTAAGCCTAATTTGTTACAAATGATGATCATTTCCATTTATACTTAGATTCAAGAACATGATAGAATAATTCCAATACTCCATGTATTTGAAACTATGGAGTGTAAGATGTTCATTCTATAGATATTTCTCTATATTAAAGTCAATAGCTATCCTATTTTTATTACATTGACATTATACTAACTGATGACCTTAATTTCAGTACAAAAATCATTTTTATTTAACATAAGGAAATTTCCACCATGTATCTTACCACACTTATGGAATAATTGAAGACTCTTCTATTTTCCTTAGTTATTTTTGTTAATATAATTTCCTTTAAATTCCATATTTCCTTTATTATAAATACTACTATATTGATATATGACTATGATAAATATTTCACCGTTGATATAACAACAAATTATTTCATTTATTGATAATATAATATATTATGGATAAATATTTTTGAAGGATTTGTTTTTAAAAAAAAATGAATAGACAATTATTTCCTCCTAGTTGAATTATAATATCTAAAACATACCTCACAAGTCTTGTTAAATTTACCTTAGTGGTAAAAATTTATTCATAATCATCATTGTTTATCTCAAGTAATTCCTTCTCAATTTTCATATGTGAAATACATGGAAAGTAATTTTATAAAAATAAAAATATAAACTCATCCCACAACATTGTGTTATGTCATTCATGTTAAATTATGTTCTTGATAAGAATCCACCATTGATATATTTCACCTTCCAAGAAAAAAATTGTAATCTAGGAATTAGAGAATAGAACATACAATTTTAGTTTCACATTTCCATTTCTCATAAATTAGTTGATCATTAGACTAAATAAAAGAAGGTTGATGTTTCCTCATGATGTAATCTACAAAAATTCGTTCCTTTGATTTCTTATTTATATTATCAATATGATTCATGTATTTAGATTATTTCAAAAAAACAGAAATGATATTTTTCATTCCATATCCCATAAAAATTGGTTACCCATGAAGAAAATCATTTCATTGTTCATCACATTCATCATTAACAATATTCTTTCTATTTATATCTTATGAGTAAACAAATCATTATATGAGAAATCCTAATTATAGTGAGAAATAAAATAATCATGAAAATCAATTAAATGATATTTAAATAATATAACCATATTTTCTATATATTAAAGTTAGAGTTTAACCCGAGGAAAATATATTCATCCTCAATTGAAATCCGTCAAAATTTTCCATAAATAAAATGTGAATTAATCCATGTTTATCTTCTGGTAGTGTATATCCATGTTTCTTGTATTAGGACCAATCGGCATGCACTAGTAGTGATTGAATTAATTCCAAATCTTCCATATTAAGAGTTGGTACTTCTAGTTGTATCTATGTCATTTCCCCATCAAATTTCAAGTATCTTGACATGGATATAATTTCTAGAAAAAAAACTACTTTATTTAACATAATGTATGATGTTCTCCCATACACAGGCTTATCCTGAAGGTTATCATTAAATTTAACTCATCTAGGTTTTCAAAAATAACTAAACCTTACCCTCATTTAAACATATGGAAAACTATCATTTTATACATAGATATTACATATTATTAGATTATTTTTTGTTTCATATCGTTACAATCCATTAAATAAATGTAAACATTTGATGCGATTAGAATCTTTTATACATAATCAATCATTTCATAAAATATATACATTATACCCCCACTATGTTCTTCCCAAGTAGTACCCTTCTATGACATATCATACATAATACATTTCATCACATCCCGAGGAAAAATTAACATAATTAAGGGTGATATCAGATTCATATTCAGGGTAAACAAGTGAGATATCTATCAATAAATAGTTTTAAGTGTAACAAAGGGAATAATTCTATTATAAAATGATATTACTATATGAAAAAAATTCCCACAAATTCATATATAAAAAATAATGGTGTTATACATAAAATTTCAATTACATATCACCCCCAAACAAATTTCATGGATGAAATTTTTAATAGATAAGTCAAAAGAGTGCTTGAGGGAATCGTTAATTCTACCAGAAAATATTGGACTAAAAGACATGTTGCAACACTTTGGTCTTATAAAACATCTTATAAAACACATATTAGGTTTTCTCCATTTAGGCTAGAATTTTTTAAATCATGAAATTTACCAGTTGAAATCTAGAATAAGTATTTTTGGGCTGTGAAACCCAGTAATTTTGATTGTGAATAATCAGTTGGATAGAGAAAGTTGTAGTTGACTGAACTAGAAGATATTTGACTTGATTCCTTTGAGAAATCCAATTTTTACAAGGAAAAATCAAATGTAATATTTAAAAAACACATCTTGAGAAAGGTATTTCATGATGGTAAAAATGTAATGCTCTACAATTCTCTATTGCGGCTTCTCCCAGGTAAGAATAATTCACATTGGGAGGGGTTTTTTCTATTAAGAATGTTTACCAATTAGGTGTAGTGTAAGAACAAGACCCCTATTCAAAAATGAAATTCACAGTTAATGGACATCCGTTAAAGAGTCACCATGAGAGGGAACACAATCCTAGAACCACATCGACTTCCATCGGATCCCCAACATCTGCAGTTGACACACCACTGGATGGAGATGGAAACCCACCAAATCCAAACTAGGGGTACCTCTTTCAATTTAACTCCACTTACCCCCCTTTTATATCTCTATATTCTTCTTCCTCCGTTATTCTCATTTTTTACCACTTTCCTCATCACATTTTTTTATTTAATCATCATATTTTTTTATAAGTGGGTCTTTATTAAAAACTAAAAACAATTTAAACTAGAAAAATAATAATATAAAAACAATACTAAAAATAAAGATTCATGCTTACTCCCCTTCCAATTTTCAAGTTTTGTCCAACCATTTTGGGATGTCAAAAGACCTGGTTTCATCTGAAAAAAATTTGTGCTTTCTTCATAAATTTGGATAAATATTATTTTCTCAAATCCAAAAAAATTGAATGCTAAATTTTTTGATTTGGAAAATAATTTTCCTTACCCATGAGGAACTAAAATTTCTTTCATTCCAAGGCTACCTATTACCATCATTTAAAAATTAGTGTTTTTAACCCCATTTGCGAATATTGAGTTTATTGACCATCGAGATAAATTTCCAACATTGGTGTGCATTAATATGATAGAGGCATTTTATGAACCTCATCATAATCACAATAGCCAAATATCCTCCCACTACCCTTACATTAATCATACTTTTGAAAGCCTCTTTCAGCCTATACAAACCTTTTCTTTTATTGCCACATTATAAGGCCAATACCTTATCCCACCCAATATCAACATAGATTTCCATTTCATAATTTTTTGAAATTTATGATTGGGGGGAATGGATTTCATTTTCGGTACCCTATTACGGATTTTCACCATGTTATCATAATTTTGAGGGAAAGCATCAATTTATGTGTGGGGGAGAGGTTTTCCTTTATTGGATTTTGGTAATGTATATATGTTTTTCCTGTACAAATGATATTGAAAAGTGTTCAAAAAATTAAAAAATAATAAATAAAAACAAGAATGGGTTGTGTGTTGGGAGGTTAAAAAATCACCCTTCCTCAAACTATGATATTATTATAACTATTAAAATTAGTGTCATGAGGAAATCAAATATGGGTTGGGAGATGAGTGTGAGATCTGTTTCGAGTTAAACTTTCCAAAAAATATAAAAACAAAAGAAAAAAATGAACACTTATGGCATTGGGAGATTTATCGTGGTTTGTAATTAATTCATCTTCTCATCCACTTAAAATTAAATTCCTCTTTTATGCATTATTTCACATTTTTATTTCCTAATAAATATGTGTTTCATTTTCCTTTCATGTTAAATTTAAAAAAAAATGTGCATTGCTTTTTCCATGATGGTGTGTTACCCCCATTTCTCTATATATTGGATATCATCTTCCTACCATCCCATGACAACATAAACCCCCATAATAATAACTCTTGATTTTTGAACACTTTAGGATATGGAGTGGAATCTTAGAGATCTTTCAAATTCTATGATTTTCACTTTTGGTTGGTGAATGAGTGAAGCTCCAAAAATTAATTTTACCATCTTGAGAAGAGTATGTTTTATGTGCCACCAGTTTCCATTTATAAATTTGAGCATTAAAAAAGAGTTTTTTTTGGAAAATTTTTTTTAACACTTTTTTCGTGGAATCCAATATGGATGAGTGAAATTTTAGAAACCTCCACTGATTGAGGAAACCAATTTTTTTTTTTTGGTGAGTGAAAATGATTTTGTTATGTTTTTATATTTATTGCACATGAGTAAATATACAAGACTATGTTTGGGGGAGTTGATGTTATTAATATTTTCATAATTTATTATATAGTTCCTTCACTGAATTTATATGAAATGTTCTTAATTTGTGTTAAATATTAATGTTTAAAAATTAAATATATTTTTTGATAACTATTTGAATTCACCGAGATTCAAATATGGTTAATGTTTTATAAATAGGTATCACCCTAATGATCCAAATTGTGTTTTTATTGTTTTTTATTATTCCTTATTCAATTTTCCACATATCATTATAATGAATCATGGGCAACTTCTACCATTTTAAGGGTCATATGAACCACACAAGAAGGCCCACAAATTTTTTGATGAAACTGGAAAATCTATGAAGATTGAATCATTGGACAAAATCCAGAAGAAAAAATTCATTAATTATCCTAAAATATTCTTATATAAATTAAAGAAGTAATGAATAAAAATTTCATGGCCTAAATCCTTAAACAAGGGGCCTAAATTAAGCATTAAATTCCAGCTCACTATTCTGTCCGACAATTAAAATCAGATCACTATTCATACATTTTATCCGGATTTAATCATCAAATAAGGATTTTACTTTTCAGTGTGAAATATAATATATGGGATTCCAACCATTCATAATAAATTTTTTTTATTTGAAGGGATATTCCTATTCAAAAATCCATTCCCATTTCATCCTCAAAAAAGAATGGATGAATTGGATAGTTTAACATTGTTTATTAAAAATGTCATAAATTTTGATAAAGAAGACCAATAGCCACCAAAATTTTTAGGGAACAAATTAAACATCAATATATACAACTTGGAAGGATAGATCATATCGTTATTTAGTTTTTTGGTTGGACAAATTGGAAATACAAGTGGAGGGGCAGATTAGGAATGCAAACTATCAACCTCCTTAGGCTGTAAATACAACCCCCTCTTCTCCTTACTTGTGTTGGCATTTAAGAATATAAGATCATATATTGGCATGACCAAATCCTTTACAAAGGCTTTGGATGACCTTACATACTAAGGTTTTCACTTGAGATATCCATCCACCTCTATTTGATTTCATTTACTTTTCTATTTTTCTTCATTTTTATTCTTGTGAGTCTTTAATTTTTCATTCTTTTTTAATGAATGTTTCATATTCATATAAAGTTTTAATCATCCAACCTCTATTAATAAATATTAATTCTCTTAAAACATTTTAAATCATGATTAAAACCCTTCCCTTCTATTGCATCGTCATTCAATCAAAATTATATATTTAATTCTTATCATCCATTCTTCCCATTATTTTTGTTATATTTATAATTCTTCACCAAAAATTAATATTACCATATTAATAACCATATTAATGGTGGAGTAAATATAAAATTGGTGTGAGTCACAATTTATGGATGTTAAGTGATTGAGAGACTTCTCTCAACGAGTAACCTTTAATTTAACAATGTGTATACTGGACTTAACATGTCACGTATTAATGAAATATTTTGTTTAATGTAAGGATTCCATGGAATATTATAACCATAAGTAAACAACCAAAAACAAGATATGATTATGTTTAGAACCCTAAGATAAGTTAAGTCTTGGATTAAATCTTTAACACTTGGGAATTCCAATCAACTTCATCTTGTGACATGGGTGTTTATTTAATGCAATATAAAGAAGGATCAAGGATAAAATATGAATAAATACCTAATGACGAACTCACCTCAATCATTATCAATTTTTAGATGAAAAATCATCCGTAAATTATTTCATAATATCGACAATCAAATCCCCAATCAAAATAAAATCACCTAAAACAATTTTCTATTAAAAAGTATCATCACCAAGGATTCGACCCGAGTACTGCTATACGCATTAGCAGAGCACCAGAAACTTGACCGGTCAATAGGTGATAATCGGACACACTTTAAATGATCCACGTTTAAATAATATAGGTATAATATCACTTAATAGAAGAGTTTAATAATGTATAGAATAATCATAACAATAGAAATATTATTTAATGTCTACCAAGTAAGAAATTAATCATGTTTTTTGATTGGTATAGACATTGGTGTACCTTATTTTGGTTTGGGATAAATTCTTGAGTACCATTTTCTAGGAATGAACAAATGGTAACACATCACTTGAATATATAATTTTGAGTTTTTGGGACAAATTTGACTTTTGGGAATATTGTGGGGGTCATTTCAAGAATCAATGTTCATAATGGGGATCCAAGTGATTGGAACCATCTAAATGGTTTTTTCAGATGAGTTTTTAGGTTTGGGTGGTGACCAAAAGTAATAGAAAGGCTCAAGAGAAAGGTTAGGTGGCTGGTCCCATATCCTTCACCCACCAGCTAGTATCTTGTATTCCATCAATTATTTGATCACCTAGATAAAATACACACTAATCAAAAGGTGTCGACCTGATAGCTGGTGGTCCTATATAGGATAGCCAGTGAAGACTAGTATTTGAAGGAGCCACTACATGAAGCCACATGCCAATAGGGGGGTCATAAGGGGTATAATTACAATTCTTGTCCCACTTTTTTTATGGGAAACCACCTCCCCCTCTTTGTTTTTTCTTATATATACTTGGTACATCCCCTCCTCCCTTCCTCTATCCCCACTTCATGCATGGTGGTTTTGGGTGTAATTCATGGTGATTATGAGTAATCCCCCACTCTGAAGTAATGAATATATTAGGGATAACTATTTTGGTTAACTTGATATTAAATGAAAATTCCACATTCAATTGTTCATCAAATGTATTTGACTAATTTCTTAAATTATAGCTTTGAAACATCACTTATATACCTATTTTCTACCGTTTATCATTATTTTATAAAAAGAAGTAAAAATTTAATATCAATAATTATTTATTTATATATTAATTTTAAAAACATTTACTTCCATATTCCCTTGTAAATCATTATTAAAATCTTCTTGGATTTTGATTATAAGAAATATTATCCGACCGATTTCATTCTATGGGTAATTATTATTTTTATGCCTTATGATTTATTTCCATTTGTGGAACACATATGCATGTACATTTTATGATGGTTTCACCAATATTTCTCTTCAATTAATTGGGTAATGACTATTTTTCATGATACAATATACATAGGATTAGTGGGTAAACATAATACATAATGGGACTTTTTCACCAGGTGATGTGGTCTTAGAAGTTAGCCTTGACTCATGCTTATGCCATTTTATTTTTTTTACACATTAATATTTTGAAATGATCTTATGATTACATTTTATTTATGTTATTTTATACTATTATTATTCATTTTCTCTGTATTTTAGGATATCATGTTATGTCATTTGACTGATTAAATGTGCTTCGCTATCATGATTATTCCCTTACTAGGGTTTATAGAAAACACATTTTTTTTGTATTCCCTAGGTAATCATATGTAGTTTTAGGAGATTCAATGGATTTATAATCTCAATATGGGTACTAAATTAGGAAATTTTATTTTAGTATAATAATGATATATTATGAACCTAGTCTTCAAAAGATACCAGACCTCTCGATCTTTGGATTGTTCTTATATGATATTTATACTAAAAATCTTGTAATGATATGTGTAAAATAATTGGTTAACTCTATTTAAAAATTAATAAATAATAATTCAATCCGAAATTTAATAATATTAGAAACCTTAATTAAATTATTTTATAGATAATATATACATTGAATAAATTTATTCTCATTTGAATAGAGGAATCATGTCAGTTTTTCATAAAAACATTCTTTTATAATTAGTAATAAATATAGAGGGGAAAATGATTTAAAAACATGTAATCATAAGAAATAAACATATTATAGAAAAATTTCTATTAATATATATAGATATTAAATAATTTTTTCCTCATAAATGTATGTGTAAAATAATCCAAGTGAAAAATGATATTGTAATTTAAAACCAGCACCACCGGGGTAATTTTTGAATCATAACCCCAATAAAACAACAAAATCAAAATAGTTTTTCAATAAAAATAATATAATAGATTCATGATATATCATATTAAATTTTTTTACATAATCTTCATAAAATAATATAGTTGTATAACCAATCCTATGTGATGTAAAGGGTAATTTGAGAAGATTAACACTTACGAATTTGGTTGAATTTTAATAAAAATACCTTGGATGAAATAATTTAATTATAAATTAAAATACCTTGAATTAAGAAGGATACTTCATAAAAAATTTCCAATGAGAATTATATAAGCCTTATAATAGAAAAATAGGTGCATAACATCAAACATTTCTTAATGAAACAAAATTAAGATGAAGAACACTTACCTGAAGTTTAAATTTCTTTATAAGTTGTCTAATATAAATTATAATAAATTTAAATTTATAATAAATATATAAAAGAATAAATTTAATACATATAATACCATAAATTTATTACTTATATCATTAATAACATGTTTATTAATAATTCAATAATAAAATCACTATTTGAGGGGATAATAGTTTGGTTTTTAATATATTTTTCGATTGGGATACTATGGTCATTTTCCTTGATCATGGTTCCATAATCTACAGAGTGTTAATAATTAATGAAATAACATATATATTCATAATATACTTATTCTTAACATTCCATAAAAGGTATATATAGGAAACATGAATTACATCATTCCTTGAGATGGTAGTCCATACATAGGCATGAACGTTTTTTTCATTTTTTAATGAACATAAGGAAAGAATGATAAATAATATTTTATCATTAAAAAATAATTACTATTTCATAAATATCATATATATTTATTAGATCCATAATTATATCCACTAACAGGAGGAGGTGATGGAAAAAGAACTATAACACTATGTGGATGTGGCAGACCACACGTACACATTAGTGATACACTCATTTGCCGATTTGATGGAAAGAAGTAGGAAACTGACTGTTCCATCATCAAAAAACAAATTAGTATAGTTATTTAATTTTATTAATAATTTTGTTATTTATATAGTTGGATCATATTATTTTTTATTGGAAATGAAATTTTATGAACTCAATTATGATTTATACATCATCTTTGAGCGAATTCCTTTCGATGACAACATAAGTTTGGAATGATTGATCTTAGGGGAAGACAATGGGATCTAGGATGGAGGAAAGGAATCTATTCTTGTTTTTAATCAGATAATTTCAAGTATATAAGGATCAAAATTCATGAATATGGGAGGACAATACAATCCCTTTTATATGTAAAGGGTGGGATACACATGGATTTACATAAAAGATTTAAATAATATAAGATCAATTTCTTATGAAAGTGGTGTTGAATGGAAAATAACTAAATGGTATGATGATATAAGGTCAAAATAACATTAACCAACATTAATTATACAATTTTATTGGGAATTGTGACACTTATCTTTTCAATTTACTCATCGATAATCTTATTTTAACATTAACCATGGTAACAAATTTGTATTGTTTTTACGATTGATTTTTGACAAAAATGAATGTCACCACATTAAAAAAAATAATTGGTAGTTTTAATTATGGAATCCATTTTATCAATTTAAATTCCAATAATTCATAGAATTTAATTTTAAACAATCTTTCAAAACATTAAAAACCTCATTTTTAGAAAAAAAAAATTTAAAACATAATAATGATTTTCATATCACTCCATCTATAGTAATTATTATTTTATGAATGTGACAATATATATAATTGAATATAACATCTAAACATTTAATTAAATAAGGTAATACATTATATTATTTTAATTTATTAGGATAAAAAAATTTCACATAAAAATTGTTTTATGAACCAAAAAGCTTTTTTTTATAATATATTATATCTTCATTAATGAGATTTCTATACCTCATTTTTGGATGATTTTTCATTTATTAAAATAAGTTATCAATATATTTTATTTAAATAATTATATAATCATGATCTATAACCATTGATAAAATAATACTCTGTAGAAAAATACATTTCATTAAAAAGTAGGTCTTCTAATCATTAATATTTTTATTAAAATATAGTTCTGATCAATAATTTTTTATTATCATTAACCATTACACATATATTTCATAAATTGGTTATTCCAATTCATACTCTCCAATCTAATGGATTGGTTATAAATGATTAATATATCATGGTTCATTTAAACTCAGGGTTGTATGTAAAGAATGATATTGAGTAACAAAATTTTCTTTGAAAGGAAATAAATTTTTAATCTTGTGTTGTTACATTTTGACCCCATTAAAATGAATTTTAAGCTCAAAATTATATCACTCTGATATAAAAAACTAGTGATATATCTACCTTCTTACCTCCTCTGGTTCCCATATATCTCCCTCAAATATATCATTTATCAAAAAACCTTTGACCAGTTGAGTGGTCTTGTTTAAAAAACAATCTATATTTGACCAATAATATCCACTAGTTGTTCCTTATAAGTGGGATCATTCTCCATATGTGTGAAATTTGAGTTTAGTAATTTTTAATGAATATACATGTACATCCGTAAGATTGATACATGGAATACATCATGAAATTGAGAGAGTTTCATTGGATGTACCAAGTGATAAGAAAACCTACCAATCCAATCAATACTATTTAAGGCATTGATATATATTGTGCTCAGTGTTCCCTTCATCCTGAACCTCATAATAGTATTTTATATAGAATTTCAAATGAATTCCGTCTCACCAATATCAAATTCAATATCTTTCTGATGATTTTCATCATATTTATTCTATCAAATTTGAGTAACCTTGATAATCTAATGAATAAATCTGACTATCTCTACCATTTACCTAGCTATCTAAGGTCCCAATAAATTTCATTCTCTAAATTCATCCTAAAATGTTAGAGTTACAAAATGCATTCCATATATGGATACATATTGATCCATATAAGTTTCTTTAGTGACATATATTTTTATATGATAATTCAACTTGAGTATGGTGTTGATCCCAACCAAATTTTAAATATATAGAAATGGTTTTTACCATATTATTTATAGTTTGAATGGTATGTAAAACTGACTATCTATATAAGAATGATAGTATTTTCTAGAACATTTCATTTTAATCAGTTCATTTTATACAATTTTCTAGAACATTGAAGAAAACCTCAAATATCCATAAAATATAATAAAATGTGGTACTCCATGAAAATTAACCACACACTTAATATAATTCACAACTTTTTTATCAATAGAGAAATATACTTTGAAAAAGTGTGCTCTCTTTTTATAAATATTTACTAGAAATGAAATATAATTTTTCAATTAAATGTCTTAGGGAGTTTGATAGTGGAATCTATAGTGATTTTTTTCCGATTTATATTCTATTATTGGAAATGGATGTAAAATATCCTCATACATCTATATCTCAGCTTTAATATGCTGACATACCAAGCACATAGAAACATTCTTTATAATATCTCTCTCCATGTTGTATAACAATAAATACTACATCAAATATCTATATATATTTTTAATTTATGTATTAATAAAAAATAATGAGCTATGAGATTCTTCATAAATATGTTTATTTAATTATTATATTGAAAATACATATACAGGGTTCTTAAATGTTATCATTCTATCAAAAACAATGTTGAACTCAGGTATATTTCATAATTTCCTTTGTAACTCTACATCCTCCTTCTTCACATCATTAATATTCACAAGGATAGATTATTTGAAACTAATTTTATAATGATATGATTTATCATATTCCATTAATATTTCTAGATCAATATATTATAAATCCAAAAAAATGGATCTTTTATAATCATCGTCATAGATAACAAGCACGATCATTTTGACTCAATGCACCAACAACCTTATTCATCTTCCCAATAAGGTAATATATTGAGTATTAATGGTCATTAATCAAATATAACAATAATCTATTATTCATTTGAAACAATTTATGGGTTAATATATAAATTAATCATTTATGACTAGAATATAAGTAACACATTTCTACATAAAGATAATTCATCCATATATTTAATAAAAATATTAGACATACTAACTCCAAATAATTAGTTGTGTATTTTTTATCATGAAACTTAAATTATAATGATTTAGAATTTATTATCATATTATTTTATAAAATAACACATCTCCACACCATTTTTGATGTAGCACTATAAATAACACACCCTTATCTATAACATGGTAGTGTATGATTAAGTGAACTGACCAAAATTATCTTCAATTCAATTTTTTTCACATTCACTAGTCCAATGGAACTTGAAACCCATATGAGTTATCTTTCTTATTTTGTTATATATCAAAGAAAAAGTATTTAGAGATCATTAAAAATACCTATCCAATACAATGAAACCAAAGATCATAATCAAAGTGGGGTTTTAGGAAAATATTCAATAATATCCACTATTGATTGATCCACCGATATACCTTCACATGACATTATATAAAAAAATAAAAAAAAATTGTACCAAAAAATTTACACATGTTAAATTTTTAAATTTTTTTCTCTTTCTTGAGTATCCTCTATAAAATATTCATGTAATCTTAATTCTCTTCCTTACTCTTCAAATATATAATAAAATTTTCTATAGAAACTACCTTAAACAGATCTATGTGATCTATGAAGACTATATTCATTAAATCTATAATGATAGTGGGTTAATTAGTAATACCAAATTGAATAGCTATAAATTCATATTTTACATAAATTATACTAATGTCATTCAAGGGTATATATTCACTTATTACCTTGAATTTATTGTATCTAGATCACTAATCATCCTTGGAAAAATATTTAGCTCCTTATAATTGATCAATGAAATAATCATTATGGGGTAGATTGTACTTATGATTTATTGTGATATTTTTATTTTTTAATAATTAATACAAATTCATATTGATTCAACATTTTTATTATAAAAAAACTACTACACACCATGGTGATGCACATGGTGGAATGCATTCTTTATCAATATTTCATGGAATTTCTTCTTAATTCTATCATCTCAATTGGGGGAATTGAATATAGAGACATTAAAATATATGCATCACCTAGTATGCGGTATATTGGAAATACAAATACATGATTCATAAAAAAACATGGAAAATATTTAAAAATTACATCCTTAATGTTCCATACAATAGGGATATATTTATCATTAAGATTCTCCCCAACCATATGAGATAATTCCCCCTTTTAATATCAATAAACACCCATAAAATTAATGAAATTTCCATTAGAATTCCATATTTATCCTTATAATGATATATTATCATTATTTGGATTGGAATATCAAATGTGACTTCAATTACATAGAAAATTGTTTTGTATCTATATAAATAAGGAAATTACATGCCCAAAATAATATTAAATTCATATGTTGGGAGAATAATGGGATTTTCAGGAATCACATTTCCAAAAAAATATTCAAATAAGAATCATAGAATTTAAATCAAATAATCCTACGATTATAATTCTTAACTTATAATTCAACATATATTTATTGAGGTGGTAGTGTGATACACATAAAGAATTCATTTTATATAAAAGAGTTGGTAGAAGCATAATAAAATAAGACATTTGGATTTCTATAGTGGATGGTAAGTTTACCTTTCACCACTTATTGATCATCCCCAACATTGGAAGTCGGGATATTATGAGATTTAAAATTTTCACAAAGCCTAATATGTTACTAATGTTGATAATTTACATTTATACATAGATTCAAGCAATGTATAGAATAATTGTAATACTCCATGTATTTGAAACATTGTAGTATGAGATGTTCATTCTATGGATATTTCTCTCCATTCAAGTCAATAGTTAACCTATTTTTATTACATTGACATTTGACCAACTGATGACCTTAATTTCCAAACAAAAATCATTTTTTGGTTAACATATGTAAATTCCACCGTGTTTCTTACCACACTTATGGGATAAAAGAAGACTTGTTTATTTTCCTTATTGTTTTTTATTAATATAATTTCCTTATAATTACATATTTATTTTATTATAAAAACTATAATATTGATATATGACTATGATCAACATCTCTCCCCTGATATAACATAAAATTATACCATTATTGATACTATAATCTCTAATGGATAACTATTTTTAGAGACTTGGTTTTAAAAAAATAATGAATAGAACAATATTTCCTCCAGGGTGGATGATAATATCTAAAACATATCTCAAATGGTTTGTAAAATTTACCTAAGTGGTACAAATTTATTCATAATCATCTTTATTTATCTCAATGAATTCCTTCTCTGTTTTCATATATGAAATACAAGGAAATTATTTTTATAAAAATAACAATCTAAACTCATCCTACTCTATAGATTCATGTATTTCATGTTACATAATTTTCTTGATAAGTGTCAACCATTTATCTATTTCACCTTCCAAAAAAACACAATCTTAATATAGGAATTAGATAATGGAGATATATTTTTAGTTTCACATTTCCATTTCTTAGAAATTTGTTGATCATCAGACTAAATAAAAGAATGTGGATGTTTCCTCATGACGTAATTTACAAAATTTTATTCCCTAGGTTTTTTATTTAGAATATCAATATTATTCGTTTCTTTAGATTATTTCAAAATAATAGAAATGATATTTTTCATTCCATATCTTGAAAAAATTGGTTTCCCACGAGGAAAATCCTTTCATTGTTCTTCACATTCAACATTAACAGATTTCCTTATACTTCTACCCAATGACTAAAAAATCATAATATGACAATCATAATCGTAGTGAGAAATAAAATAATCAATAAAATCAATTATATGATATTTAAATAATAGAACCTTATTTTCAATATATAATGTTTGGAGTTTCACATATGAAAAACATAGTCATCCACTATTGAAATCCTACAAAATGGTACATAAATTAAATGTGAATTAATTCATGTTTACCTTTTTGTAGTGTATATCCATGTGTGTTGTATTAGGATCAATTGGAATGCACCAGTAGTGATTTAATTAATACCCAATCATCCATATTAAGAGTTTTTACATCTAGGTGTATCTATGTCATTTCTCCATCAAATTACAAGTATCATGTCATGGATGCAATTATTATAAAAACAAACTTCTTTATTTTACATAATATAGGATTTTCTCCCATACAAAGGCTTATCTTAATGGTTATCATTTAGTTTAACTCATCTAGGTTTTCAAAAAAAACTAATCCTTACCCTCATAAAAACTGAGGGGAACCTATAATTTTAATCATAAATAATACATATTATTAGATTAATATTTGTTTCATATCGTTACGATCCATGAAGTAAATGTAAACATTGGGTGTGTTTAGAAACTTTTATACATAATCAATTTGTACTTAAAATATCAACATTATCTTCCACTATGTTCTACCCATGTAGTACCCTTCTCATACATTTCATACTTAAAACATTTCATCCCATACTGAGGAAAAATTAACTTAATTAATGGTGATATCAGATTCATAGTTAGGGTAAACAAGTGAGATATTAATCAATGAATAGTTTTAAGCGTAACCAGGGAATAATGGTATGATAAAATGATAATAATATTTGAAAATAATTCCTGAAATTTCATATATAAAAACAAATGGTGTTTTACATAAAAATTCAACTTCATATCACCCCCAAACAAATGGCATGGCTGAAATTTTTAATAGATAAGTCAAAAGATTTCTTGATAGAATCGTTATGCCCAACAGAAAAAATAGCCTAAAAGATATATTGCAGTACTTTGGTGTTATTGAACTTCCAATAAAACACCCATTGGGATGTCTCCATTTATACTAGTATTTTTTAAATCATGAAATTTACAAGTTGAAATCTAGAATACATATTTTTGGGCTGTGAAAACTAGTAATTTTGATTGTAAAACATTTTTTGATGAAATATTGTTGTAGTTTCCTGATCTAGAAGAGCATTGATATTAATCCATTGAGAATTCAAATCTATACAACGAAAAATCTAAGGTACTCCTTGATAAACATATCCAGATAAAGGTATTTCAGGAAGGTGAAAATGTAATGCTATTCAATTCTCTATTTTGGATTCACCCTGGTAAGCTTAATTCACGTTGGGAAGGTCCTTTTTTTATTACTAATTTTTACCCATTTGGTGTAGTACAAGTAAAAGACCCTTCTTCAAAAAGGAAATTCACAGTTAATGGACATCAGTTAAAGAGTCTCCATGAGAGGGCACACAATCCTGGAACCACATCGACTTCAATCGGATCCCAAATATCTGTAGTTGACCCACCACTGGATAGATATGGAAAACCACCAAAACCAAACTCCGGGGCACCTCTTTCCCTTTAACTCCTCAACTCCCCCTCTATCTCTCTATCGTCTTCTTTCTCCCTCTTTTTGAATTTTTACCCACCTTCATAATCGCATTTTTTTATTTACTCTTCCTCTTTTTTCTGGTTGTGTCTTTATTAAAAACTAAATAAAACCTAGAAAATACAAAAAAATAACAATAACAATTTAAAAACAATATTAAAAATCAAGATTTATGCTAACTCGCCTTCCAATTTGGGAAGTCAATATACCTGGTTTCATCTCAAAAAAATTTGTAGGTTCTTAATAAATATGGATAAAAAATATTGTCTCAAATCCAAAAAAAATTGAATGCCCAATATTTTGATTTTGGAAAATGATTTTCCCCACCCATGAGGAACAACAATTTTGTTCATTCCAAGGCTACCTAAGACCATCTTTTCAAAATGTGTTTTTTACCCCCATTTGTGAATCCTGATTTTGTGGACCATCAAGATAAATTTTCAACATTGGTGTGAATTAATATGATAGAGGCATTTTCTAAACCTCATGATAATCACAATAGCCAAATATCCTCCCACATCCCTTACATTAATCTTCCTTTTAAAAGCCCATTTGATCATATAAAAACATTTTCTTAGATTTACAAATTAAAACCCCAATACCTTATCCCATCAAATATCAACATGGATTTTCATTTCATAATTTTTTGAAATTTATGTGTGGTGGGGAATGGATTTTATTTTGGGTACCCTTTTAGTGATTTTCACCATGTTATCATATGCTTGAGGGAAAGCATAAATTTTTGTATGGGGGAGAGGTTTTCATTCAGTGGGGTTTGAGAATGTATATATGTTTTTCTTGTACAAATGATATTTAAAAGTCTTAAAAAAGTAAAAAAATAAAAAATAAAAAAAAGAATGCATTTTGTCTTGGGCTGGTCAAAAGTCACTATTCCTCAACCATTGATCTTGTTAAAACTGTTACAATTAGTGTCATGAGGATATCAAACATGGGTTGGGAGAAGAGTGTGAGATCTTTTTCAAGTTCAAATTTCAAAAAAATACAAAAAAATTAACAATTATGACATTTGGAGAAGTTTCGTGGTTTGTAAATATTTCATCTTCTTATCCACATAAAATTTCATTACTCTTTTGTGTCTTATTTCAAATATTATTTTCCTCATAAATATGTGTGTGCATTTCCTTTCATGTCTCATTTCAAAAAAATGTTAATTGCTTTATCCATGATGGCATTTTACCGCCTTTTTTCTACCATTTGGATATCATCTTCCTACCTTCCCATGACAACATAAAACCCCATGAAAATACCCCCTGATTTTTTGAGCACTATAGGATAGGGAGTGGAATCTGAGAGCTCTTTCAAACATTAAGACTTTCTCTTTTGGTTGGTGAATGAGTGAAGATCCATAAATTAATTTTATCACCTTTATAAGAGTATGTTTTGTGTGCCACCATTTTCAATTTATAAATTTGAGCAAGAAAAAAGAGTTGTTTTTAGAATACTGTTTTTAAAAAAAATTTGTGGTGGAACTCAATATGGATGAGGGAAATTTAATAAACCTCCACTGAATGGGGAAAATAAAATGTTAGTACTTTTTGGTGAGTGAAAATTATTTTGTTATGTTTTTATAATTATTACACATGATTACATTCACAAGAAAAAGTGTGGGGGAGTTTATGCTATTAGTATTTTCATAATTTATCAAATACCCCCTTTACGGAATTTATATTAAATATTCATAATTTGTATGAAATAATAATATATAAATATTAAATATAATTTTAGAGAACTATTTTAATTCATCGAGATTCCAGTATGTTTAATGTTTTAAATATAACTATAACCCTACTAATCCAAATTGTGTGTTTAATTTTTTTATGATTCCTTATTTAATTTATCACATATCATTAGGAGTAATACTTGGCCACTTCTTCCATTTGATGTGTTATATGAACCACAAAAGAAGGACCACAAAATCTATGATGAAACTGGACCATCCAGGAAGATTGAATTATTCCACTCAATACAAAAGTTAAAATTCATTAATTAGCCTCAAACAATCGTATAATAATTCATGGAGTAATGAATATAAATTTCAATGCCCAAAACCATAAAAAAGGGGCCCATATTTAGCTTTATATTCCAGCCCACCATTCTGTCCGGCAATTAAAATCAGAACACTATTCTTTCATTTTCTCCTGATTTAATAATCAAATAAGGCTGGTATTTTTCAGTGTGAAATATAAGATAAAGGCTTCCAACTTTTATAATAAATTAGTTTTATATGAAGTGATATTCCTTTTCAAAAATTCATTCAAATTTCATCCATTGAAAAATAATAGATAGAAATGGATAGTAAAACATTATTTTTTAAAAATTTCAAAAAATTGGATAAAGAAGACCAATAGCCACCAAAATTGTGTTGGATGACATTAAACATCAATGTATACAACTTGGAAGAAGAGATCATCTCAGGATTCAGATTTTTGGATGGCCAAATTGGCAACACAAGTGGAGGGGCGGGTTAGGAATGCAAACTTTCCACCACCATTGGCTGTTAATACAACCCCATCTTCTCCATACTTGTGTTGGCATTTTAGAAGAGACGATCATATATTGGAATGACCAAATCCTTTACAAAGGCTTTGTATGAACTTACGTGCTATTTTTTCACTTGAGATACCCTTCCTCCTCTCGTTGATTTCATTTACTTTTATTTTTTTCCTCATTTGTAATCGTGTATGTCTTTATTTTTTAATTATGTTTTAATGAAAGCTTCTTCTTCATATAATGTTTTAATCATACACCCAATGTTCAAAAATATTAATTCTCTTAAAATATTTTAAATAATGATTAATAACCTTCCATTATATTTCTTCCCCATTCAATTGAAATTATTATTTTTAATTCTCATCATCTGTCCTTCCTGTTCTTTTTGTTCTATTTATAATTCATCACAAGAAATTTATGACAACCCTGCTTTTATTACAAACATAAACATGATTTATTACATAAAACCTCACTTGATAAAACAATAAGATCCAGAGGTTTAGTGTCTTTGGGGCTTAGTATCGTTACACAAAAACTTGAAATATGAAATACAACATCTTTATTGAAAACTTCCTTTACATGACCACTACATTCCCTCGTACTTAGCATTGCATGGGATAACCTGAGGACATGCATAAGAAAAGGGTGAGCTATAAAGCCCATTAAGGGAGAACACATGGAAGAACATGAGGAGTAAAATACATGTTAGAAAATAGTCATATCAATAGTTCATAAAAGAAACATGAATATAAAGGCATGATAAATCATGCTAATCATAACATGGAAATGTGACAACAACACTTAACATGGAATTAGCATGAGCCAAGGCTCATTGCACATATAGCATGTGTAAATCCTCATTGCACATAATGAATGAGTAAAACCTGTTTCACTTGAATTATCATGAATCAACACTCATTGCACATGACGTATCATGATACTATACTTTACCCAATGCATTGGAGCGCTATAAGGGAACACCATTCTTAAACATTTCATTTCATGAATAAGTGTGCCACATGGATCATAAAACATGGATTCATAAAACATAATCATTTATTCCACGATAAAGGAATGTGTAACTAATATATGAAACTTCGTAATCAATAAGAAAATGTGCATAAAGGTGAATACCCTTGATTTGGAAATGGGCATGGTATTCACTACACAATGACATTGGCTTAGAAAATTTGTGCGATTTCGGCAGCGTAACGGCGTGACATAAGAATTCATAAAAATGGTTTATGAGAGAGAAAGGGGTTCCTCATAATATTTATATGTAATGGAAATTAATGAGGACATATAGATACATGTCCCAACAATTGTAATGGAATTTATATTCATGATACAAAAGTATTTCTTGAATGTAAATGAGTAGAGAGAAGTTCCTTTCTGAATTTTGGCATAGTAACGGGTGTACATGGGAGGCATTTAATGAGAGAGAAAGGGGTCTTCCATCATTCAAACAATAATAGGGTAGTATGGGGGAGGTTCTAAACCATACTCCAACATTCATAATTGATATTAAAAAGGCAATATAATTTTAAGAAAATGGACAAAAAAGAGAGAGGAAGAAAAAAACCTTACTTGGAAGTGTGCTTCCAAAGGATAAAGAGAGGATTGTGAGAGGCTTCTTAAGAGCTTGGGGCACCTTGGGAGGATTATAGAGATAGTAGGACAGAGGTTGGATGAACTAAAAGGGCTTTATGTGAAGGGAAGTGGGAGCTTGGGTGGGTTTATATAGGTAAGTTGAGGGAATTCTTTATTATTTAGGTTTGGGACCCCTTACATTCAACTAATCCAAACCACAAACCATCCCATGGTTTTGCCCATAGTTTTTGGAAAAGGGAAGAGTAAAATAATATTTTATAAGGCCAAAGTCCTAAATTCTTAAAATATTAGGGTTTCTTATGTGGATGTGAGTCACACTCCCATGAAAATTAATTTAAAAAGGCAAGGTGTTGAATATGTCTTGAAGGGTCCCTTGATAATTTGAAAAGTAAGTAAAACAAACCCAAAATAACATTATTTTAATGGTAAAACATATATAATACGAACATAAAGATTATAGTATTTTATTACATCACTATTGGGTCATTATGATGTCCTAAAACACATTATATATTTAAATGGTATTTAATTTTAACCCAAAAATTTGACTGTCTCAGAAAATTATGAAAAAGTCACAGTTGGATAATTTCGACATTCTGATTCCAAAAATGACATTCATTTTATCCGAATAATTTTCTAAATATGTTAATTTTCACTTTTTAATAAAAACTGACATTTATCGAATATTCACGGGTTTTGACAGAAATGGCTTTCAAACCTTAATAAAATTAATAATTACATTCATAAAATTATAATATCATTTATATTTAATAAAAATTAATTTAATAATAATAATATTATATTATTAAAATATTATTTAATTCAAAAATCCCTTAATTTAATAAAATAAATTTCTTAATTAAATAATAACAAAAAACAACGTTTGTACTTTAAAAACTACTTACAATGTATAAAAAATGACTAGAAATTATATTAAATATTATATACAAAAATAATGTACATGAGCATATTACTACTAGTTTGTTATATAACCCCTTAAAATAGCTGCATAAGAACTAAGGGTATGGTGTGCGATGGTGACAGACTCTTGGGGTGGCTCGGATAACATCACTCGAGTGGTAATTTCAATCAACTTCCACTTTTCCCGTAGACGGTCCCATTCGAGCTTGACATGGTGAAGCTCAGCTTGGGCTTGGTCAAGAGCGAAGCTCAAGGATGCCACCTTTTTTCCGAGCTCCGACAAATGGGCTTTGTATGGGGAAATTCTACTCGATGAGGTCGTCGCTTCTTTTGTCTGAGTAAATTGGATTTGTTAAAGTCCTATATTCATACTAATCATGTGATCACTGTTCAAAGGCTATAAAAGTAATGGTCACAATTCTTATCATAAAACCAATGAAGTTGAGATTTTATAAAAAAAATGAATATCCAGAGACATTTAATAAGATCAAGAGGGATTTTCCATTAATGAAACTTTGGGTCGTGACAAAATTCATATTACCATATTAATAACCATCATAATGGATTAGTAAATATACCATCTGGGTGAGTCAAAATTTATGGATGTTAAGTGATTGAGAGACTTTTCTCAATGATTATTCTTTAATTTAACGGTGTTTATGTTGGACTTAACATGTCATGTATTACTGACATATTTTGTTTAACGTATGGATTCCATAGATTATTGGATCCTTTAGTACACTACCATAAAAAATATATTATTATGATTAAAACCCTAAGTTATGTTAAATCTTGGATTAAAGACTTAACACTTGGGAATTCTAATCTACGTCAACTTGTGACATGGGTGATAATTTAATGAAATATAAAGTAAGGATCAAGAATATCACAAGCATAACTACCTAATTATTAACTCACCCCAATAATTATCAATTTATTAAATCAAACATCATACATAAATTATTTCATAATATCAACAATCAAATCCCCCAATCAAAATAAAATCAACTAAAAACAAGCGGGTATTAAAAAATCTCATCACTGGGGATTCTATCCGAGTGATTCTGTACACATTAGCCGAGCACCAGAACCTTGATCGGTCGATTGGTGATAATCTCCCATTCTTTAAATGATCCATGTTAAAATAATATTATTTTAATATCACTTTATATAAGAGTTTCATAATGTGTAGAATAATCATAACAGTAGAAATATAATTTAAAGTCTACCAAGTAAGAAATTCATCACATTTTTTTATTGGGATAGACACTGGTGTATCTTATTTTGGTTTGATATAATTTCTTGAGTACCAATTTTGGGAATGGAAAAACTAGAACACATCACATGAATAGATAGTTTTTTATTTCTGGGACAAATTTGAGTTTTGGAACTATTATGGGATCATTTCAAGAACTGAGGTTCATAATGGGGATCCATGTGTTTGGAACAATCAAAATGGTGTTTTTTTATGATTTTATAGGTATGGGAGGTGACCAAAAGTAGTAGAAAGGCTCAAAAGATAGGTTAGGTTGCTGGGCCGATATCCTTCACCCACCAGCTAGTATCTTGTATTCCATAAATTAGTCGATCACAATGATAGAAGTCATGCTAATCAAAAGGTGTCAAATTGATAGCTGGTGGGCCTACACTGGACATCCAGTGATGACTAGCATTGGAAGGAGCCACTACTTGAAGCCACATGCCAACTGGGGGGGGGGGGGTCATAAGGGGTAGAATTACAATTCCTGTCCAACTTTTTAATAGGAAACCCCCCTCTCCCAAATTTTTTTGTCTTTTATATACTAGGTATCTCCCCTCTCCCTTCATCTATCCCCACTTCATGCAAGGTGGTTTTGGGTGCAATTCTTAGTGATTATGAGTTATCCCCCACTCTTGATGATTCTATATCCTATTCTCATCTACTATTTATGGACCTCGGATTTATGTTTGTTTCCTTGTCAAATTAATTTTTAAAATTGCTTTAGACCCTTTATATATAGATATCCCAATGGGATGATCCTCTACGAACATGAATTTAGTTTTGGACTAATTTAATAGTTATTATAATGGTCCATATAGGGTCCATAAGTATCGCGATAAAAGTGAAATTATAAGGTTGGTGTAGATTAAATAAATATGCAGCAAGTAACTAATTTTTTTAATTATAGAATGTGAATGGAACCCTTTTTAGAAAATTCTTGGAAATGTGAGAATTTTGAAAAAATATTGAAACATTAAATTGCATCCTATAAATAAATAAAGTGGGTTTTGTGGTATGATTAAATTTTATCGTTGGTTTTTAATATTAAATTTTAAACTGAAGGACTAGGTTTCCCAAGAATTTAATGGTAATTTTGTGAAATTAAACTATTAATTAATTCATTGAATATAATGAGTATTCCCTTTAATTTGATATTATGCTTGGATTAACATGGAGAGATTAGATGGATTTTTATGAACAATATTGGAATGTAATTACATGAGAAATATTTGAATTATGATAGGAGACTTAGATGAATACAGGGGTGTGATGACACTAACAAATTCATTGAGGGTGGATGCAACATAATTTCTTGAGCGAGCTATTGGATTGTACTAGATTTTGTTACTATAAATTAATTGAGTGTATATCCCCCATTGGATTCTTGGTAAACAGAGGTTTGCGCAAAGAGTAAGTACTGCATGAAAAAGGAGGGATGTGTGTGAAATATTTGAGTTGGGCGTGAAAAATAGCATGAAGTGTGAAATAGTGGATCGAGGTTTTTCGCAAAAATAGTGTTTTGGATTCCGAGCATCGAAATATAGAAAAGGCATGGGATGCATGGAAAATATAGAGATGTGTGGGAAATATTATACATGAGATAAATATTATGCACTAAATGAGAGGTTTTTCATGCCACATGGGGTTTTGCATGTGGGGGTCTGAGACACCTATAAATAAAAGGTGACCACCCTAATTCGTTACGGTTGGAGAATTAGAGAGGATCTGAGGTATGATGTGCATAAATGGTTCATGTAAAGGGGCTTGCGCGAAAAATTATACACTGTGTGATATATTCCAGTTTGAGAAAAAAATCTGACTTGCGCAAAAAATATCGGGCTGTGCAAAAAAATGAAGAGCTGGGCGTAAAAATTAAGGCAGCACGTAAATGATTCCCTTTCATGAAAAAGGGTGATTTTGTGCAAAATATTTTCCCACACGGAAAGGAAATATTGTGCATAATAGTAAGGTCTTGTGTGAAATGGGTTGGTGTTACGTGGAATTGTTAGTAAAACTTGTTTTCACATTTTTTATTATCCAGTTCAGTGGTTCAGTGCATTCAAGTGCATCATTTCCAGACATCGATGCATGCAGTGTCTCATGCTAAGTAATGGAAAAGACTTCAATGTAGATTCCCTGAAGAGGCCTTTACGTCTATAAACTTCCAAGGGCTTCCCCAAAGGCAATGAGCTAGGGGAGTCAATGGGAGTGACTTGAGGGACGTAGGGAGCTATCCATGAACTTTTGTAAAGGCAGTGTGACTAGGATTGAGTCAGTGTACCTAAACATTGTAATCTGTAGCTTGTGAAGCTTAGTGAAATTTTCTACGATCGACAACCTCTCGGCGTATGCTCCTTGGATATAGCCCTTTGTGGTTAACCAAGTATATGTGCTATGTCAACATACTACTTTCATTTGTTTAACAGGTTTAACAGGTTCCTATCAATGTCAGAAGAATATCTACAACTATAGAAAAGAAAATGTTAACACCCTGATTCACCCCTCCCCTCTCAGGGAGTTTCGGGGTCCTTCATATCCCATGGATTCCCTAGATGACTTATTATTAGGTAATTCTTAGTATAGCCATTTGGGATCTCACAGATTATTAAGGAGATGGTTACCTTTGTTATAAACCATGTAACTAGTTAGGTCATGGCATATTAAATTATTAGATAATTACCATCTTAGTGTAAAGAAGAAATAAATAGATGTCACCTGTCACCATTGAGAGCATACTTTAGGTGTTTTTTTATTATGACATAGAATTTCAATAATTACATTTAATTAATGAATTATCATGTATGTACCGTGTTTGTAATAAACCCCTGGGTAAAAAAATAAATTTATTATGATTATAACTTTTACATTCATAGGTGTTACCAAAATTCCCCACATTATAAAGACTATATAAAAATATCATTTTATACTTATAAATATATTTTTCATAAAGTTAAATTCTCCTCCCATATATCCAAATTAATTTTATAACATTTAGAATATAAATTTGAATAAAAAATTTGGATTTATCATGGTCATAAAAGCTTAAAATGAATTTTAGATATTTTTCAAAAATATTTTATTTTTAGATAAATAATGAAAGATATCGTTTTTTGAATATACTTTTCATTTTAATATATAATATAAACCTATAACTTATGAAACCTTTTTTGGACCAAAAGTATGTCATTTAAGTGTCACGATATATGTTAAAATATTATGTTCCTGTTATAAACTAATATTTTATATTTTCATACATAAGTAATATTTTATGATTTTTTCTCTATTATTTTTAAAATTAGTAGATATCAAATTATTTAAAAGAAATGTATTTTAAATTTAAATTCATTAGGTCAAAAATATCAAATAAGGGAAAATTTATTTCTATACATAATGAATATGTTACCATGGAAAAATATTAGTTACCTTAGTAGAATTATTTTTTTCAACGAATAATACTTTTATAAGTATTGTCTATTTTTTAAAATTTAAAGAATAAAATTTAAATTAAAACTATAATATGATTTTTTAAAATATATAAAATTAAATTAAAACTCGTTTAATGGGTAATAAATGTTAAATAAGATTCAGAATACTTAATTATTAAAATAAATTTCTAGAAAAAATGTTTTTCAACACATTAAATAATATGATTTCAAATTTACATTTCACTTATATTGAAATTAAAATATTATATACAGATCCCATGTTAATATTCAACACATAAAAATTTGGTAATTAAGGTATACATATATATTTATAAATAAAATAATTGAATGGAATGATATGTAATTGACAACAATAAGGGTTTAGATGACTAATATAAGGTGTATCATATTTTACTAAATTAACATATCCTCTAGACCTTATTGGAATGTTTTTTAAGTTTTTAAATTCATACATATGTGACTTACCAAAAATCCTATACATAACTCAACTAATATTAATTCCATTTTATTCTTAATCCTTACTTTCTATTTATTTCCACGAAAATGTCCCACTTTTTCCCCCATAAAGGGGGATCAATTTCACAAATTCAATAATCTGATACTATTTTAAAATTACCTTAAAACCCTTCCAAAATATCATATCACAGAGGTCCTTTAAATTACTTAGTTTCTATTGTCAAAAAAAATCTTATGTTCTTCAAATCTGAGGCCTTCGTCAAGAGGATGTTCGAGGTATCGACCTAGGTTTCACATCTTTCTTAACATTTAACTCTTATTCATTCCATTATAATCTAACCAAAAATATAGTATAATATTAAAATCAGTATGAATAATATTTTCAATATTTATTATAATAATAAAATAATAATTATTTATTATCGTCTATCTATTATAAAAAATTATGAATTGTTGTTAGTGGATGTGTACAGATTATTGGCTCAAAAAAGTGAAACATTTTGTTATTCAAAAGCACCCATAATTTATTTTTTAATAATTTAATTAATGAATACATATTATTTTTATAATTTATTTGTGATTTTGAAATAATCAATTACTAAAAAAAATTACCCCTCTCATATATTGGGTAATCAAAATGCTAATCATTTGTTGTGCAGACTACCGCCACCATGAATAAACGTTTTTTGTTTTACTTAAGTTTTAAAAATGGATGTTTTTAGTTTTTATAGGATGATTATATATAATATATATAAATAATATATATTTCATTAATCTGTTTTTTGTGGTAATAAAATAATGGATGATCATTATATTGTAATCCATCAATATTAGTAAATAACCCAAAACAAGTTCATTACATTTTTTTTCATGAAACATGAAAAAAATACCATGTATTGGTATTATAAAATTATAATTATTTATAAAAAATAAATTAAAGTATAATTAATTATTTTTAAATTAATATATTTAAGAGAAAATTTATGAAAAAAATTTCATTGATGAACCCAGTTCAAAATGAAAAAGATTATTAACACCTAATATTAAATAGAGATTACATAGAATATATTAATTTGAGGGAATTATTATTAATGAATAGTATAAATGAAATTTTTTATGAATAAGTGTATACCAATGGTTATTAATATGTTTATCTTTATGAAACAAGAGGCTAACTAACGATTGTTGAAATTAGGAGTATATGTAAGGGACATGATAACTAAAACCCCTCTATTTGTGTATTATAATTTTTTATTTGAATTTTCCAATTACATTTACATTTAAATTTTATATTTCAATATTAGGAAAAGATATTTTTTCAAAAAAAGTCCATTTCCAGGAATTGGTTACTTTTCATTTTTCTATGAAACGAAAGATACTTTTGGAATTGAGACTCATAAATCTGACTTTTATAATGATGAATATAAAACATTTTCAGGAAACTCTTTTCATGATTAGGTTTTAATTTCATTCAAAAATAGATCAACCTATAATGAAGTAATGATTCATGTTTCAGCCAATTTTATTCTACTATTATGTGATTATTTCAGGTGAATAAGTTTTTAGTATCAATATATTTAGTTTATGATGTTATTTGTATGTTTATTGAAACTCATATTATTTAATAGGATACTTATTAAATTTAATTATATACTTTTAGATTTTATATAAAACCCATATTATTCAAATGGGATATTTATATGAATATTTAGAAATTTTATAAAGCCATTTTTATCTTTATATGTTATTTAATGTTCGGTTGATTTTTATTCTGATGTGACACAAAAAAATATAGATTATGTGATGGGTTGGACATATATCCTCCTCAAATGTATTGGGTAATGGATTATATCTCATAATATAAAAATTTAATATTCATGGGTTAGAAATTAGTATAGATGAAAAAGGGTGAGTGTTGTGTTTTTTTCTCAACTCATATTTTTATGATTGAATAGGTTAGAAACAACCCAAGTTCAAAAATAAACTAAATCATATACTTAGGATTGTTTAATTTTTTTTTTAAATTCGATGGGACAAGTTTTATACATTGTGTTTTACATTACCATTTATCTATCTTGATTGTGGTTAACACTTATTTATTAATGATATTTTTCCTTATTCATTATTCTCCACATTTTTATGATCTAACCTTTATGGCCTTTATTATGTTATCACTTACTGGGGGTTTGAGATCTCCCCTTTATATGTTTTCCCTTCCATAGTATTTGAAGAGTATTATGTCTCATGTAATGCATTGGAGTTCATTTAGGTTATGGAAAAATGTTCAAGACATGTGAAATAGGAAATATTATGCTTTTATTCTATAAGATACCAAACATTTAGCTCATTGGGTTGTGTGACTATTAGTGGTTAAAATAATTAAACCATGTAATCAATATATTATGTATCAATTTTTATCTTAGATAAATTTAGTTCTACTACCCTTTTTTAAAGTGTAAAATTGTTAAATAATAATATCTTAAATTAAATTTTTTTATTTATAACACCCTTGAATGCACTTTATTTTTGACTGGGTATTTTAGGGCCACCATTGGTGGGGGACTACTAATTCTTACTCACACTCTCCTCTGAATTCCATGGAGCATGGGTACCTAAGAATATGAAACTTGGTTTTAAGAGTATGTTTGATTTATTAAATGGATTATGGGAGTTAGGACGGAGTTAGGACTAGGGACTAAGTTTTAGTTCATTCTAGTTATGTATTCTGGAATTTTGGATATTTTTGGTCTTCTATTTTAAATTTTCTTGACATTATACAAGGTTTAACTGTTATATCATAGTTTATTTGATTATTTTTCAACACTTTCCTGGATTTTAATTTATTATCATTACTATCTAGTTATATCTTATTTATTATTACGTCCAATATTGGATTCACTCTGATATATTGGTATTGTCTCCCAAATTTTCCACATTAATCATACAATGCTAGTCGATATCCTCTGGTTTATTGTAAGGAGCACCTAAGGTATACTAGAGTCCATCATTCTAAGAAAGAAATATTGGTCCAGATGGTGGGTTGTTAACAAATCATAAATGATCTTTATTTTTATTACTATTTGGTATTGGTTGGATGAAGACCATGAATTTATCATAACATAGAATAAAGGTTGTTCATGGAATTGACCAACCCATGTATGATGATAGATTGTTTTTTTAGTGATGATATTATTGTTCACATTATTCATTTTTACTCCTGATCTTATTTCACCTCATGTGATGCACATGACTTATGAGTATATTGATTTATGGGATTTTATTTCTTATCGTGGTATGGTAAGAGGGGAGGTGTATTCATGAATCATATTAGGAACATTGCATTCACATATCATTAGTGTGATTTTATATATTGGATTACCTTATTACCAATATTATTACATGGGATGGTTATTTAAAGCATCTTCAGACATTTATATGGTGTTTCTATATATGTGTATGGGAGAATCATAGATATCTGATCCCTTAAATGAATAAAATATTTGTTTTTTTTCTTATTTTGGTTTTATTTTTGTATTAGGATCTTGGACATTAAAATTCAAATTATAACATCAAGGTTGTTTTCCTCTGTAACATTTAGTTGAAATTTTCTCTAACTAATCATTAGTTTTGAGAGGTTATGGATGATGTAAATGTTTAAAAGGATATTATGTGTTGATTTTACATAATTTCTATTTTTCGTCATCTAAATAAAATTTTATGCGTAAATTATAAATCATTTACCTATATAACATATACATGAAATTTCTTTTATCTAAGCCTTGTTCTAGATGTACTTGCTAATATAAAATGTAAAGGATTAAATATTGTGAACATTGTATATGTGTGTGGTGTGGACTTAATTAATGGATATCATTGAACGTTTATATTGGTGGTAGTGTCTATTTATAGTAGATGAGTTTTTTGGTATCCATATGGTTTAGACCTTAATTTTTATGGAAAAAACGTTGGGGTAGGCCATCATTTGTGTGACCCAACTATGGTAGTTGTAGGAAGGGTTTGAGAGAGAGAGAGAGAGACCAGCTCATGGAACCCTTGTTTTGGTGTCATGAATTGTTGTGACGCATATGTTTAAACCTTCATGAGGTATTAGTATGATTAGTTAGAATCATGTTTTTGTGTGAAACCCTTCGAGTATGTTTGTCATGAATAATGTTGTGTGACCATAAGATATGTGTGAAATCCACCAAGAGGTGTGACTTACATCAGGTTTGTTGTATGGGATTTGTGGGAGAGCCTAGTTACATTCTTATATGTGAAACTAGATAGAGATTTGATTTCTTTTTACCATAAATGGTGACACATGAGAGGGGTTGGATGAGTTTTTAGTATATTTAGGCATTTTAGGAACAAGTGGTTGTTTAAGCCTATTAAAAAAGATCACATGGGGTGCATCCATGTTTATGTTGTAGGTGCATTGGATATTTTTGGTATATAGGAGAAATCACATGTGTGATACTATTTCATATTTTTTAATAAATATCAAAAGGGGAAGGATCATTCAGATTTCTGGGCCAATTTGCTATATAGTATGTTGTCTGATTGGTTATTTTGAGAGTATCATGGGCGATAGTCCTATAACTTGTGTTATCTACCTAACTGCCTTATTATTGGTTGAAGCATAGGAGGTTCTCAATAATGTGTGGTTTTGGTTATATGAGATTCCATGAGAATGATAGTACATGTGTCATAGACATTGTAATTATGTTCTAGAGAGAGAGAGAGAGTGATCTTCTCTATAAATAGATTATATTTTAAGGGTTTTACATGAGGCATGTAGAAATTATTGCTAACCTTTGAAAGAAAATCATATTGAGAGATGGTTCTATTATGTAATTTACTATCTCTAAGGTCTTAATTGGTTAGGTTCTTGTCAATTTCAACTCTTTTTACACCTTTTTAATTGTAGAGAAATCATGGGATAATATTTTGTTAAAGAATAAATGAATATGAAGGGGAAATCATGTTATTACTCTTTGCATGAGTGTAGTGAGTCTTCTAAAGGAACTAATAGTTCCCTATGCTTTGTCAGAATGACATGTAATATATGAATTTCCATTGGTTGGGGCTTGTGAGATGAGTTCTGATGAGAAGTGACATGCATGATTTTGGGTCATATCCTCATGAAATAGGTTACACAAGAGAATTAAACCACTGATATTAAATTCTATAATAGAGATAAAAACATTTTAGGGTGTTAAGTACTATTTTGTTACTAGTTGGGTGGTACAGGAGAATAACCCTATGATGATAAGTGAATAAGTAGCTCTGTGTGGGCCAAAGAATGGCATTAGGTAAATAATGGGCTTATAGCTATGGTGGACAAAGGCCTTGGTCTAAAATCATGATGCTCTAGTAAGGGAATGAATGAATAAAAGGATCAGGTGTAATGAAATAGTTGATCTAGATTATGAAGCTTGATAGAAGCATCAATGTTTTACACGACCAATTTCAATGTATGGCTTAGGAGGAGTGCCAAGAGTGAGGATCCAATGAAACCAGCCAAAGACATCACTCTTGGAGGAAAAAATTGATGCTTTAGATTGTGTGGGACACACCATTTATCATTTAAATGGAATCACATTCTTTTTTTTTATTTTCATTCATGGTTTTCTAGATGTGTTTCTAGTGAATCGTTTCTATAATACATGGGAGGCTGTTGAATTATATTTTGTATTGAATTCAAGGATGAGTAGTCTTGTCCCCATCTAACAACCATGTTCAATGGTAAATGGATCATGGGATTTGGTTATAATAAAATGGTAATGTGACAATATGGAAAGAAATATACCATGATAAGGAGTGGGTTTTGGTCATTGTGATGTGACTGTTGAGTGAGGAGTCCATGTTTGGCAGATCAATCATTTTAAAATCATTATGGATATATAGTTCGAGTGAAAAATGGGTTAAATTAAATAGGTTTTCAATTAATTAAATGTATAAACTTGGATTCAGTTTCATATTGATATCAAGAATTGGTTAATACAATTGGATGACTTGTGGAAAACCATGTGACATAATGTTGGTGGAGTGTTAGTGCTCATGATATTACATGATGTTAGAAATGGATAGTAGATATTCCAACTATGGAATGCCACTAGAATTTTAATATGATCTTCAGTGGGTGTGTTAAAATTACAAGTGGTTTTATTTGGGGATACGACATCATGGATGGGATGGGTGATAGTGAACTGATATTTTAGGTCAAGCATTTTTTATAAAATTTCATTTGAGGAGGATCAACTTTCATTCTGGTACAATGTTAGATTTAGTTTATTGGAAGCCACAGTTAGTGCATATTTTTGGGTATGATGGTTTAGTTTTGGATGTTGGTTGGGTCTTATTTATTCTAGTTCTTGTATTTTTTTAAATTAAAATGGGTAAGAGCATTGTGTTGGGGTTTTTGGAATGTTTACTATGGTTGTTTGGGAACTACATCACTGGGTGATTTGGAATGTTAAGATCATATTTTGATAAGGAATTATTACCATTTTGTTTTATTAGATAAGAAATTTTCTCCATCAGTTGTGTATTATTTTGGGGATTATATACGACATTCAATTCGATTTAAGATAAATCCCTTTTTATATCAGATGATACATATGTGAGGGAGAACCCTATCATTTCCTTAGTAATGTATTCAATCAGTGGATTGTGTTTCACTTGTTTCATCTCTTGAATTGAAGGTGATATCTAGAAGCATGTATATAATTTAAAGTTGTAAAGTGAATTTTGAGTGAGAATTGGTAATTGATATAGGCTTTTTGACCCAAAGATATTACCACCGCGACTTCCCGATGATTATTAGTGTTTTTGTGGGAGGATGTAACACCTTACATTTACTAACTATTTATATTAATTGGAGATGTTTTAGTTTTTGAACTAGTGATTTGTTTCTTTTAAGAACCAAGGTTTGGAAGGGTATGATAATGGTTTAAACCCCTTAAAAGGTAGTTTTTGGATGAGGTTTCTTGGTTGGCAGTGTTTAGAAGCAATAATAATGCATAGGATATTGGAAAGGTGCTAGAGGTAATTGCTTGCAGCCACCAACCAGGCGATGGTCTACCCAAAAATCTTATTAGCCTTTATGTGTACAATAGAACACTTCTGGACCTACACCATCCAATTGGTGGAGATTGAAATGGGAATATTATACTTCATGAAGAAACTCTCCAACTATTGGAATCCACCAGCTTTCTGGTGGGGGTTTTAGGGGGAAGAATTACAAATCTTCTCCCTATGGGTTTTAAGGGTAAACACTCCTGTCATATTTTTTTTGGATAGAATACATCAAGGAGATACTTTTATAACTTCTTTGGGCCCCAATTTATGTGGGGTGGTTTTGGTTTCCATTCATAGAAATCATGAGTGACCTCCACTATTTATATTCTCTCCTCTTCTCTGCCAATCTTTCAAATTTTTAGTTATATTTGTTGGGGTTTTGAGATATGATTTCATTTTAGGATTTTAAAATTGTCCAAGGATGCTGAGGGTTTAATGATTATTGTCAAAAGGATTTCCTAGTGATAAATTTTCATACCAACAACTATCATTTAGTAGACTTACATCATTATATAGGGTATTGAAGTGATTTATAATAAATTAAAAGTCAAGGATATGGTTTAGTTCTTTTTGATAGAAATTTTTCCAAGATTAGTTCTATGATCACAATAAGGATCTCCAGAGGGTTATTGGTATAATAGACCACTCTTTTAATACATTGATATTTTATATAAATAAATGAATGTTCCTTACACAACATTACTAAACCACACCCAAACCTTATGAATTTAGTGCCTTTGGAAATACGGAATCATAAACAACTAGTTCATAAAACATCTACATTACCTCCCAATTAATCCTTCATAACTATAACCCTTTTCGAATTCCATACCTAATATTGTCATTCATATACTAGAGGAATATATACACAAAAAAGGTCGGTATGAGTCTCTTATTAAGGGAAAACATGGTAGATACACATGGATAACATTAATCTAAGGGTATGACAACCTAAGGATAACATTTAATTATCATACCCCACATGTCAAAGATAATATAGATGAATTATGATATAAATATTGGTAGTTCATATGAAATTAATCACAAGGGAGTAGAGATAATAATATATTAAAAATAAAATATTAATAATACATTGAATTATAGAAGAAACATAAACATATAAAATTATTTCTTTATTAATCTAAGATTACTACGAAGATCATATTAGTTGAATGGGTTCACTACATAAACCATTTTAGTTGTGATGGATCACTCCCCATACCATATTAAAGGAAAAATTCATTTACTGAAATGATTTCAATCCCCATTTCGTCAATCTTTATCTACTGATATATAAATCATTACCCAATGCATTTGAGGGAGATATAGGTCCCAACTTCTACGTAATGAAATCATACATATTTGTAGCACAAGATCATAAAAAATCATCATATCATAAACTATGAAATTATATGAGTGTGATAAACATTTCACCACATCATAAAATAAGGAAAAGTGATATATTCCATAAACATGTCATATCCCATGAAAATAATAATGTTTCATAAATATATAACCTATATAAGAAAAACTGGTTTGATAAACATCATCTCATCAAAACATAAACCATTTAAAGAAATAATACAAATAGAAACCTTGGATCATATACCACATAAGGCTCAAGAAACACCAACAAATTTCACCTTAGATAGAAAATTATTTTGTTGCATAAAATCATTTTTTAAATCATAAAACATTTAGAAAACCATTTTCTTTGAAAATAACCTTGAAAAATTATAAATAATGACTTGAAAACCATTTTAAAAACATTTGAAAACATTGAAAATCTTATAAATCCCTTTAATTGAAAATGATCATAAGGAAATTATTTATAAACATTTTTGAATTTCTTAAGAAAACAAGGCTTTTTTAATAAAAAATATTTATGAATGAAGAGATAAATAAGTTCATATTTTCAATAAAATAATTTATTAATTATATTAATTAAAAAAGAGTGAAAAATGGTAAAATTAATATAATATATAATTAATAACCCTATTTGAAGAAAATTCATAATAATTCTTGATAGATGGATCCAAATATTTAATCAATGGAAGAAAAAACACAAACAATCCCAATAAATGATGATTTTATACCAATAAACTTTAACCACATTGGTAACTATTAATCACAAACCCCAAGAAATATAGATCATAAAATGGATATGTATATACACATAAATTTAATGAAATGTAATATATAATACATTAATGTTAAATATATGTACCACACCAAAGAAACAAGTGGTTAATATGGCATAAGTCACATAGAAATAAAATTGAGACTAGAAATCCCCTCACATTAAGTCCTAAATTAATTGATATAAATTAAAAACTCATGTATAATAAATATCATTTTAATATAAATATAACACAAATCCATATTCATATATAAAATACAATATATTATTTAATTATTAATTTATATTACTCACTTATTAACAATTAAATGTTAAAGTTATGTTCTGGGTAATAACCATTTTGTTATGTTTTGACATTTTATTCATGGTCCACTTACATAGATCCTTATTTTATCATCCAAATAATGATTAAAAAGATATAAATATGACATATATTCATTATAAATGTATTTATGGTGATTTAAATAAGTTATAGGTAGAAAATAAAATACACCATTCATGGAGACGGTAGGCCATACATACACATGAATGTTGTTATATTTTCATGTTAGATTAAAATAACAGAAATTATACGATATATTATCATTTAAAAATAATTTTTTATTTTAAATATATATATTTTTTTATTAAAAACATATTCAATACATTAAATATAAATCCTGAAAAAATCATATCACTTCGTGAGGTGGTAGTCCACCGTACATACGAACGACGTTATCGTATTCTCTAAAAATGTAAAGCATGAAGGTGTGTGTGATATAAAAATTAAAAATTCATAATAAAATAATCAAAATAATATATATCATATATGAACTACAAATCCATCATTATTATCAACAATGGAAGGTGGTAATGGAATATCGAACGACATCAGTTTGTGGGGTGGTAGTCTGTTGTACACACAAATGATTACTATGTATCACATTTGATGGAAGTGTGTGAATTTATAGGTTATAAACATAACATAAAACAATATGAGTATATTTAATATATTTATTTTATTATATAAACATTATATAAAAATAAGGTAATGGTTTTATGGAATAAATAAAACAAAAACATTTTTTAATGAATGTTACCTCCTCTTTGGTTATATTTTATTGGTTTGCACCAAAGGAATTATTTGAATGAATTTATAAAGAACAGAAGTATTATAGAATTAAGGTTGATAATTTTTATTATATTTGTATATGTTTTTTCTAAACAAAATACGTCTTGAAGTGTGAAGAAAAGAGAGGAATTTGTTCCCTTTTATAAGAGAAGGGAGGGTCACGCATGGAATTTATCAAAATATTAAATTAATATAAATTAGTTTTATATTTAGAAGGGATAAAACATTATTTATTAGGAATATATGATGTGAATTTTCATAAAACCTCTCATAAATTTTTTTGGACAAATCTAGTTCACATGATTACTCATATCATTTAGTTTTAAACCTTATCTAACCCCTTTAACTCTTACCGTGACTACATTGATTTTTACCTTTTAAGGGTTAATATAGTTACTATAATTAACCAAAATAACCATAAATAGATAATTACTGACATTTTAAACCTTATAACAATAATTTATCAAATCTAAATATTATTACTAATTTTATATCATTTAATAAAATATTATATAATTTAAAACAACATTATTGTCAATTTTGATACCATTCATTACATTGACTTTAAGTAATATCAATACAATAAGATATCTTAAAAAAATTCATTTAATACATCTCCAATATTTCAAGGTAATCTTGAAAATATATGGATGAATTTAATTATCTCATGTAATATTTATTAAAATAGTTTTATTTTCATCTATTTTATTATTCCATTAATTTAATAATTACCGCATCATCATTGTCTAAAAATTTATGTAAACTATTGTTTCTATAGAAATTGAAAATAAATTTTAATGATGAATACAAATCTTTTATATTTCAAATGAATATTTATAGTCAATGATATCATAGTAATTACACTATATTAGAAATATTATACTTATTAAAATCAATAGTGTGACAAGTTATAATTTTTTTTAAAATAAAATAATATAAGGGGATTAAAGTCATAAATGTGGATCAAATTGGTCATAAATTTTTGTTAAGGATGAATTCAGTCGATAGAAACTCACAAAATAAATTTAGAATAAGATTTGGGGAATTTTTTTATCCTTATCATAATTTTGTTTATTCGTAATTACCTGGTTTACCGTAACAGTGGTAATAAAAATTAGTAAGGTGACTGTTCATTTTATCCCAAAATAAAATGTAAATATTTTATAAATTTGGACCTTATGATTCACAAAATATAATCTATTTTTGAAAATTCCAAACACAAATGTTGCTAAAATTTTATGATCATGGACTTCCTTTAAGTCATATTCTTGTTTACGTTGTCTTTATGTCCCTTTAATTCGGTTAAAGGGTTGTGTAGTTGGGTGTATGAGGAGGATTGGGAGTGTCTCTAGGGTTTAGGGCATGAAAGAAGTGAAAATCGAGTAATCTAGTGCATGTTTCATGGTTGGAACAAGGTTAATAGTAACTGTGCGCCCGAACTATGCATGCCTAGAAGAGGGGAGCATATATTGCAGAAATCATTCAATGGTGAAGGAAAAACCATGTGGGCTTGTACAGAGCCATCCCACATGATGACTGCATGGGTATTTAAACAGTGTGAGATACTCTGTTAACCCTACGACCTAGCCCTCTCGTGGACAGAGGGTGGGGAATGGTTGGCACACAGTTTGGCCAACCATGTGCCATATTAGATGTGGGTTTTTACCTCCCCTAGAGATTTTATGAGTCCTCGCCTGATTTTATACTCCATTATATCTCTTATGATCATAGTGATGAACCAATACACCCCAAAAATCTCAAGGATCAATTTCCTGCATTTATAGTCTGTTTGGAGCACCATTGGGAGCGAATTGAAGCTCTGGGTTTTTCCAAAACCCATATTTCTTTACCTTTTCAGATCATGTATTTAGTGGTTATTTTTCATCTTCTAAATCCTAAAAACCTCATTTTCAAGTTCATATTAGGTTAAGGCATCAAGGGGTGTTTGAATATGAATCAAATTCTAGGTTTGAGTGGGTATTTTCCTTTTGAATTGGGGTAGGTGGTCTATAAGTCATATCCTATTGTAAATACAATTTTTTAATTGTATATTATTGTGTTGTAGTGTCATTGTGTTTCCAATATGATTTTCCTCTATAAATATGATAAATGTATTAAGAAAATTCTCAATTGGACCCTTCATGATCCCCATGGGATTCCATAACTTTAATTTGACTTAGTTAAGGGCCCCCCTTGGGGTGTTCCACATTATGAACAAGGAAATTTATTTTTTAAGTAATGAATTGAATTGTTATGACATAGTTCCCATAATGAATGTATTGATATGTTATCATGGGTTATGAGGTGAAACTAATGATAATTTTGTGTGGTTTCTTAACTTCGCATAAGGTGTTGATGGGAATAATGTTAATGGGTTAAATGACTTCTGAACTATAAATGAATTTTTTTTATTTATATAAGGAGAGTAAATGGTAAATGAGTTAAATGGGATAATTAATTAAAACGGGAAAGTTTAAATGGGATAAGTCATAATGATGGATCATGTGTTTAATGAACATTTTTGTGAAAGATTAATGTTTCAAATGCTCTCAGTTTATGTTTGGTAAATGTATTAAGGTTAAACAAGCATGTGTGCATGGCTTGTGGTATGTGGCGTATTGGATTGAGGCTCCTTCCACAGGTCGGGTTGGACTAAGACTAAAAAATTCACCTCTAGAATATATAGTTTAGAGAGTCAGACTGGGGTTCTAAGACCCTAATGGTTGGATTAGATGAGACTACCTAAATTGAGGTTTCATGGTCAGAATGATGTGTGTGGATGAGACTAACAGTACGGAGGTCAAAGGTATGAGTGATGTAATTATTTATAAGATGTTTCTCCTATAGAGGTATGAAATTTCACTTATCCCCTTATTCATAGTAGATAAATGGTATAGTCTATGATGTAATTGATAAAATTCATAACCCTTGGAATGAATGATAACAATCATTATCCTAATTATTGTCATCTAATGGAACCTCATTTATTTTTTCTTATTACTTTTAATCATTTTTGTATATTCATACAATGTCTCCTTAGACGAATTATATTTTTTGACACATTTTGTGGTAGACCATTGAGTCACAATCACACCCTTCTTGGTCCACCACTGGTTACATGAGCAGACTTCATGCTTGTAAGCAAGGGCAATGGAAAGGGCCCTATGCTAGACAGTTGATTTGGGCACAGGATGTGCATGAAGGAGGGATTCAGACATGGTGTGAAGACCCATTTTTTGGATTTCTTTTGTTGGATTTATTTTTTGTTTCCTTTTTTTACTTGTAACATTATGACATGACATTTCATATTTAATTTTTTGGCTAATAACCAGTTTTGGGAAATAGTGTGTAATACATGTTTATTGTTAATATTTATTTATGTTCCCATAATTTTTTAACTTATCTTACATGGATTACTATGATAAATAGGTAATATTCTCCCCATGAGTTTTATGGTCCTTCTATTTTATTCTAAATCCTCTAGAATATGGGTAGGAACTCTTAAGGTCATTTGATGACCTGGATTGGGGCACAGATTTCGCAGCACCTGGGCTGGGGGTGTTACAAAGTGGTATCCGAGTGGTTTATTCCTGTTTTTTTAACGATTTGGGAAATTTATATGGGGGAATTGTAAGTGTTAGGCCTTGTTAATTAGTCCATTAATAGGAGAAACTAACCCATGTATGAAGAAAAACCTGTGTAACCTGTATTGGGATTGTTGTTCTTATTCAATGTTGATTATGGCTGGATGATATTTCACCATTAGGCGATGAACTTATTCTATGGTGTAACTATTCTATGATATATTTCTTTTGGATGGAATGGTATTATGATGGTAATTCATGAATAATTTTAGGCACCTAGGGATATTTCTGTCATGCATCTTGGTAAGAACACACAAGTAATATGTGTGAGACACTAGGGATAAAGTGCATTTCATTTTCATTGAAAATTTGAAATATGTGTTGTTTGATAAAGGTAACGAAAATGGGTAGATTAAAAATTATAATGGTTATATAGTTGTTACTAATGAAATTTTATAATTGGGTTAATATTTAGGTGGTAATATGATTAAAAGTCAAAAAGGTTCCTAAAATAAAAAGATTTACATTGTGAATGTAAGAATAGTTAAAAAGGGTGTTTGATGAAAAGGTTTGTAGTTTTGTAAGTTATCTTACACCATGTTGACAATGAAATATATTAGGGATGATTAAAAATAGTTATAGAGATGAATCTATGAATATTGGGATAGTATATGATAAATGGTTTGTGTATGGATAGTGCCGAGAATTGTTTTCTGAAAACTAGGGATATTTTATGTTATGTGTTCTATGATATGTGTTTAGAATTATTGGGAAATTTCACCACAATGAAATTATTTAAATGGGGGAAAATAAGATATCACTAATAATTATCCGACAATAGGGGAGTAAGAAACCCTAGTGATCCAAGGTAACAAGGGGGAAGTTCTGGAAGAACATTTCTTGTTTTATGCAGATGATGGAATGGGACCCAAGGTGGGTTATAGTAAGTATTATTGAGATGAATATGGAGTTTCAACTGATAATCCCCTTAAATATTGTTGGATAAGGTATAAATTAAGTAGGATATTTACTGATAAATTCCATATAGACAATTATAGACAACTTAGTGACTCCTCCTAAGAGGATAGTCAAGTTGGTGGCTTACATGTTACGAGGCCAGGATAGACACTGGTGGGATGTTATGGTTCAGACTGAGGAGGTGCAGGGTATTAATTTAAAGGGTTACAAGGAAAAATTTCTGGAACATTTATATATAGATACCATGAGGTAATAGAAGGTTTTAATGTTTATGAGTTTGACACAAAGGACTATGACTGTGATGGATCATGCTAGCCACTTCATTGACTTGAAACACTTTTTTATAGTATTGGTAAGAGATGAGAAAGCTATGAAGAGACATTTATAGGATATAACTAAGCATGAGATCATGTACTAAGTGAGTAGATTACATTTAAATAGGATTCTTTAAGTGGTGGACCAGGCCCTTATTTCAAAAGAAAATCTCAATACCACTTCTGGTGGTGGGGAAACAGTTCTAATTAAGAGATCTAGTGGTAAAAATTCTGATGGTTTGAATAACCTCTTTGATAGTATTTTATATGGAAGTGGTGGTAAGAGTTGTTAGTAATAAGAACCAGCCTCTCATAGTAGTTATTAGGTTTTCTTCTATTGGTGTGGTAGGACGGGACACATTCGAGGTCAATGTCCCCAACTACGAGTTTAGTGCAGAGCATACTGCAGGATGGTGAATGTGTAGTGGTTATGTAGAAACCCTCAATAGTTGACTGATGACAGAGGGTTGAGTCTGATGTAGAGTGCTATAAGGGGGTTAATTAACCCATATTAGGAAGTATGTTGGGGTTTCATTGGTTTTACTGGTTGTGGTAGTGGACATGGTTCTATAGGTCAGGAACATCCTCATCTATAAGGTATTGTAGAAACATGAACATAGGTTGGTACCCAGGGAAGTGGAACAAGTCTATTTCTTGCATTTCATCCTGCATCTAGAAGTGTAAAGTAAATACCTTCTATAGTTTGAGGTCTCATTCTTATAGATTCCATGATTTATATTGCTTTATTTGATACATGTGTTTCATGTTGTTTTATATATTCCAAATTTATATGTGTGTTCAACCTAATGGTGGAGAACATGTGAGAGGTTATGTTTATTGATAAAATATTAGGGGTGCAAGAATAAAATATTGGACAATGAATGGGTTGTGATCTTGTGGTTGGAGAGTATTGTTTCTTATGGGATTTGTTTCTGCTAGAGTTGTTAGGTTTTGATATGGTTATGGGAATGGATAAGCTAGTGTTCTACAAGGACCACATTGATTGTTAGCACCATAGGGTAACATAAACATCCATGGAGGGGAATACCTATGTTAACTATGGAGAATAGGAAATTTGAGCAGGCCGTGCATGCCTATTCAGTTAGTGGTTGGGTGAACTGATAGCCGATGTGTATTGTCTTATGAATGATGATGTGGGAGTAAAAATAATAATTTTTATTCTTATGGTGGACCAGTTTCAGGATGGTTTTCTTGATGAATTCTTAGGGATGACACTTAATATATATTTTGAGTTCATGATAGAGTTTGAGTCAGAAGTAAAACCCATTTCTATTCCTCGCAATAGAATGGAACTAGTTGAAATCCAGGAAGATAAAATTCAGTTATAGGAGTTGGATAAAAAAGGATTCAATATTCTAATCACATCACCTTGGGGATATTAATTATGTTTTATAAGTAGGATGATGGGTCGTTGTCACTACATGTTGAACTGGATGATGGTTAAGAACAGATTCATAGTTCCTCAAATAAATTATCTTTTCAACCTATTGAGAGGTGTATTAATGTTATCAAAAAATTATTGGGGTCACGTTATCATCAGTTGATAGTGAGACCTTCTGATATACCACATAAAAATTTAAGGAGTAGGTATGGGTTGTATAAGTTAATTGTGATTCTATTTGGTTTAACCAATGCTCCAGAAGTGTTTATGGTCTTAAAGAACCAAATCTTTGACCCAAACTAGGACTGGTTTGATGTTTTTTGTTGATGATATATTAATGTACTCTAAAACTTATTATGATCATGAAAAACATCTACATATCATCATTTGTACACTAACAGATAATGGTATATTAACCAATCTATCCAAATTTCATTTCTAGATTTATAAGGTACATTTCTCAGGTCACATCATCTATAAGGAAGGTGTTTCTGTGGAACCAAATAAATTATGAGCAATTGTATATTGGGTGATGTCCAAGAATGTTTTGATGCTTGAATATTTTTTCATTTGGTGTGATATCATTGAATGATTATCAAGTAATTTTCCAATTTTGAGGAACATATATCATGTTTAACTAACACATTAATCAATTTTGAATGGTTTGGGTCATGTGAGAATGCATTTAAGGAGTTAGAGAAGAAATAAATTACCACATTTATTCTGATCATACCCAACCCAGGTAAGTAGTATACCTTGTTTTGTTATGCGTCTGGTGTTTGGTTTGGAGAGATGTTGATGAATAATTAATGGGTTGTGAAATAGGGGATATGATAGTTGAGAAATAATGTGTGGAACTACCTTATGAATGATCTTGAGTTGGCCATTGTGGTTTACACCTGAATGCGTTGGTGGAAATACATTCTGGAAGAGAGTTTTATGGTGTATACCAATCATAAAATGCTTAATTACATTTTCTCTTAGAATTATTTGAATATTTAGTAGTGAAGATGTAATTAGTATATGCATTACTTTGATTTTGAATTGTCATACACATTGGGAAAGGGAAATATTGTCACAGATTCTTTGTGTCAGAAGAATCAAAATCAGGTGGTGTATGAGTCTAGTTATGAGTAGAGGTTGATGGTATTATTTGCTGATATACATCTGGAAGTGTATTATGGATAAGGGATGATGAAATTTTCATCCTTGGAAGTTTATTCAACCCTTCTGAGCTATATCAAGGTAGGAGCGTATGAGGATCGATAGTATTTGGCCATGGGGGAAAGTCTTAATACTGGGGAGTCACCTTCTGGTTAAGAAATTGGTGATGATGAGATTAATTATGTTTGTGGCCATGCTTCAATACTTACATATATGTGGAAAGAGTTGATTCATGAGTTCCATGACTCAATGTGAGCTGCGAATCCTGGTTTAAACAAAATCTACCATGATCTTCGTAGGTAGTATTGTTTTCTAGGGATGAATAAATAGGTTGCGGAGAGGCCGAGCCATGTTCATTTTTCCCGAACCCTCTGCGTTTGAATGGTAGCAAGAAACTATTTTATTCTTTAATTATGACGAATGTCAAGAACAGAGCAAGGGGTAAATAAATAACAAACCCTACCAAAAAGGTTCCATTGAAGATCACCCTCGGTTGAAGATGGATTAGCATTTGTCAATCCCAAATCAAGCATCCTATAAAGATGCTGATGGTTTGTTGATCCTCTATTATACATTTCCTCCTTGGTGAGAATTGTTCGTCTTCACGGGTTTCCTCCAGTAAGACCCTTTTCCAAAAATTCCCCCAAAAAACCAAGAGGTGGAAATCCATATTAAATTAAAATAAGTTTTTACAATTAATTGAAATTGGGAAAATAATTAAATGGCTCAATTAATTAATTGGAGATTTGGAACAATTAATTGAGGAATTCTAAGGCTCTTCCACCACTTTAATGAAAGGTTATGGTGCTCCACACCATTGAATTCAAACTGTAACGATTAAAGCACTTGTGGTCCCCACCTCCATAAATCAAAAGGAGGTAACAAGGAGAATAAAAAAGTTAATTTTTTTTATTTTTCTATTCTTCCACAAAAAAGTGAAAAACTAACTTCCTCCCTAAACCTACTATGGTTAAGATAAAGGTATTATTAAGTGAATATTAGTGATGCATGTTCAATGGTGTCCTCATATTTCAATTCTATGCACTTTTTCAAAAGGTAAAAAATCATCTCGTACGTTTACTGAACATACCTGAAAAACGTTCATAAATTTATTTTGAGCACACCGGGCCCCATAATCACACGCCGTCAATTTTCACAGACTCGTAATTTTCGCATGTCATTAAAAAAAATTTACCAGGAGTTTTCCGGTCATTACCACTACAAACTAGTACATATATGGGTGAATCATTCAATTCATTAGATCTATAAACACTTACAGTGCATTGGTCAACACAAACGACATCACAAAAAACTCATACAACTAGTTCCTTCTTTATAATGACATTTGTGGTATGCTTGAAGGTTTCACCTTGAGCTGATGGTACCCAAAACTCAAATCAGCTTTGGGAAACACTGAATCACCACTCAGCCTGTAAAATTGAATATTTATTGTATGAATAAGGTATCTGTTCTTAACCATCATTTGATTTATCTTCTGATAATAAACACAAAACCACAAGGAGAAATCAAAATTATTTTGAAATAGAACTAGAGATCGCCAAGGTGATGTTTTATTATGTATAGACCCCTTATTCTAATGTTATTCCAAGTGTGTCTAACAATCTGAGAGTTTAAATGGTGTAATTATATTTAGAAGAATAAAAAATGGGTCCACTACCATTAGTAACTCCATCATGAACTAAACATATATCTCGAGCGGTAATCTAGATAATTCCTTAAGAAACACATCTTTAAACTAATACAAAATAGGTGGAATGACATGCTGCTCTACTCCTTCATTATCATGCATAATACTTACAACATAGGTTGTGAGTTCACCCAACTGATGAAATAAAAGCCTTAAGGGACCCGCCCAAATATATAATTCACCACAAATGATATTAGTGTCTCTTTTGAGTGATTTGAACATTACCCTATAGAAGTAAATGTGAATGTTGGATTTTTATAACACTATCCATTCCATTCCCAAAATAATATCAATACATGATATTTTGAGCATGAAAAAATACAAAAGAAATAGGTATCCACCAATCTCAAGAGAAAACACATTAATGTGCCTAATATCCCCTATTTTCACTCCTAACGGTGTATATATTGACATAAACCCGCATATACATTCCAATTCATGGCCCAACACAACTACAAACTGAGGAAAAATAAAAGAATATTATGCCCCTATACAGAATAATGAATTTTCATGTGTGGAAGAAACAAGAATCATACCTTTAATAGATGAAAATATATCCTCTCCTCCCCTAGTTGTAGACTAAATTTCAAGAGTATTTCCTACCCCTCTACCCCGGGACCTGGTATGAGTTCATGTCACTACACTACTATTTTGTGGTAGACGCACTCTCGCTAGAGTGTCGTGTCCACCACCTCAAATGGTATGACCAGTTGAGTTCAAGATGCCAGCCTAATATAGGGTCACTGGCCCCTTCCTACATTCTACATCTTCTTCTATCCTATATTCATTCCCAAATGCTGAGGATTTCAATAGAACTTTTGCCCATTCCTTACTCTACCACATGATTGCCTCTCAATCTGTGGTCGTGTGCACTAACAATGCATGTGTGTTGGCCTACCATAATGATATAAAAAACCTAATCACCACCATTAGAGAATTAACCTCTCTTCTAGTTATTATTCACACTTACAGCTTAGTGAAGTCTCCAAAAATTACACATCATAATCTCTAAAGTTTCATCACTGGTTCATTCAATTGGAACTGTGATCCCACTAACTAAATCCTATTTTAGGTTCCCTTTAGTGATAAGGGCCTGATCCAAAACCTCTAGAAACCATTTTATACTAAATATGATCACCTGATACTTAATATCATGCATATGTATATCTTGTATGTTTCTTGCTACAGCAACCTCATCACCAGATAATGTTGGAACATAGCATTGCATGTTTGTCGAATGACCAGAATAATACACCACTGAAATTGTTCCCTATGTTAGGTTTATAAACTCTACAACCCACCTATTCTTCAATTTCTCTAAATTGAAATAATCCAAGAACATTTCATTGAAGTCCATCCAAAAAATTTCTTCATTCCGATAAGTCTAAACTAGAATATCCCACCAGTGTTTTTACTGCCCCCACAACATATAGGCAACAATATTGACTCTTTTCACTACCGAAGTCTCCAATTGATCCAAGATTGTCTGGATAGTTCTTATGTAGAACTCCACAGCCTCAGGTCTAACCTCTCTAAAAATATCTAGGGCACCACAACTATAATTATTTGGTCATATCGAACATACTCGAAATGACTCGCCTTGGGTCTCATTCCTTCATCTACATAAAATGAGATAAGTTCTCATAGAACTACACTTCGCCTCAATTATCTTGGACCAACATATTTCCTTTATTTAGAACTGGTGGAAAATTCTTGGTGATATCCCTTGTCACCCAAACATACATGTCACTATGGTGGAATTTCTCTATAATTCCAAACATAATCCACATAACATAAATCTTCCATAATTATTACATAAGATGCTCTACAATAAATAAGAATAACCCATTTGACATACACTAACCCAATAGATATCACTATAGCTAGAATAATACCCTCAACAATTCCTACTATTGGTCATGACCAAAATTGGGGGGGGGGGAGCTAAACCAACATAACTAGTTAGAATTCTTACCATAGATACCCCTTTTATAACCATTTTACATTTCACATTGAAAATATTTTCGTCTTAGACACAATTCCCTTTTCACAACTCAAAACATTATTCTTTAGGCGCGTTTCTATCTTTGAAGTTCATTAAACATAACATTAAACTTATCCGATACTCATCAAAATAATCACTTTAACCCATTTAGAACCCTCATTAAAAAAATTCCTTACCCATTATTTAACATTAATTTTATTTAACCATTTGAATCATCTTCATCATGAACCATTTTCATAAAAAAAAATCAAGGATATGAAATGCATTTTACATGCACACATCTTGTGTGTGCCTCTCATGATGTATGTTACCACTGTCCTTGGGTTCATAAAATGATGCATGAATGTACATACTCATTCCATTACATCCATGAGAAAAATATCATTAAATAGGAACATCACACAGTAAGTGCATCATCCAATGGTGTAATATCATTCAACTATAAAAACACGCACAAGGAACAAAAATTTAAACCCTAGAAACTTTGTTTTTCCCCCATACATGGGTTAAATACTACCAATCATGAGATCATTTCCAAGGCCATACACATCCTAATCTCCATTATACCATGAAAAATAGTAATATCATAGAAAAGAACCACACTGATACCACATTGTAATTTCCCTGACCCAGGTGTCACTAAACGGTGCCTCGAGCCGGGTCGCCACATGACCTCAAGAGAGCCTCCCTAAATTCAAGAGGTTTCTGACTATTATAGAGGGTCTAAATAGCCACATGGGATGAATATAACTTCTTTACCAGAGTAATACACATCAAAATATAAATTATGTAATGAATCCAATAACTGATAACCAGAATCATGAAAAATTAACCACTTCTTAAACAGGGAACAAGCTACATCTATACTATTAAATATGCCAAGCAATAATAATAGTTTCAAATAGAATAAATCTAAAAATAAAGAAAATAGACAAATTCCCCATGTGGGTCTTGACTCAAATTCTATATCATAATGAATGAACATCCAAAGACTGACTCTACACCTACGCATTGGGCCTTGGCCATTGTTTGGATTTGCAACCATGAAATCTGCTCAGGTACTCAATCGATGCTCAAGAAGGGTATGAGAACAACCTTGTAGGCCACAACCAACAATGACTACAAAATATCTAGTCTAAATAAGCATTTCCTGAAAGTAGTAAAGCCCGATTATTAAAAAAATAACTCAGGTTCCATTAGTTTACAATATAATCTTAAACCATTATCACCATTAAATTCATTTAATCAATTAAACTATCTTCATTACTATGTTCATCTACATCATGAGTTCCATTGGTTAACCATTACATAATTTATAGCATGCCCAAATAAGGTCAATTAATATTCATAAGGAAATAATTCAAGTTCTCTAACTCTCTGAGGATAACATTTCAAAATAATTACAATACACTAAAATAGAATTATCTGTCTATGTTGTATCATCAAATTCATCTATTAGGGGAGTAGATCCTCGATCCCCATCCCAAAACCATGCATTGTTGGGTCGGGTTAGAGCCTTAGTATTAACCTAACCCATGGGAATATATCTAAATTCCAATACCCCACAACAACCAGGCCATGTACACATGCATATTTATCCATTACCAAATGTACCATAACACAAATCAAACACAATCAATAACATAACATTTATATTTCATAATCATTTAACATGTATGATTAACATCATAACATAACCAAGTTGGATATTTTCCATTTTCATTACATATCCCATTTAACCCATTTACTTTCTATATGCCATAAATATTTATGCATATTCGTTAATTATCATATATTATCCAAATTCAACATAATTATCAATTCCCACATGTCATCCTCTTTAACACATATATTAAATCTTGAACATGTACCTATTTAAATTATTTTTCAATCACATGATTTACCTCAGTTAATAATTTCAAGTAAAATTCATAAGTCACTTAGCATAATCACTTCAATACATTTAACCCATTTCATACTATCCAAAAAATAACTTACCACATAAACCAAGCCTAGAAACAACCAAAAATATTACCTATTTAATTCAATTTAACATGCCAACATGTTCTTTATGAGATCTACCACATCAAAAATCAGTTTTGTGATTAACATTACAATCTCCTTTTTCATGAATCATTGGTGCACCCCATGGGTGGCCCTAAATTGTTCTAGTAAACATCAATACATACAATATGAATCATGAGGTGTTTAAATATTCACTTAGACAACCATTTTTACAAATCCTCACTAAATAAATTAAATACAAATATGGTGGGAAGAAAAAAAACACACATGAAAGCAAAAATCAACAAAAAGACTTTGGTATATAACTTGGAGACCACCAACCTCAAATCTGAAGATAGCTACATGCTTAATCTCGCCGTTAGATACATATTAAAAAACCCTTGAAGACTCAACCTAATACCACCATAAGAAGAGTGTTTTATAGAATCATAATAACATAACCCATGATACAAGCCCTAATATAGAAAATTGAAAAAATAAGAGGATTAGACTCACCCAAATCTTTGACTCACAACCAACATTTCTCCAAACCGCTATGAATCGAAAGAGAACCACCCTTGGGAAGAATTTAAATTGTGAGTTAGTAACTAGGGTTGAGAGGTGTATAATGGGAGGAAATATTATGTGAGATACATAAAATCCCAATGGGGATGTTTAATAATTTTTAACTTTCTAATTCGGAACATGGTTTGGCTGCATGATTTTATAATCCCTACACCAACCACTGTCCAAGAGTGGTTGAGTCACATAGTTACTTGGGAAGGCCTGCACAGTTTGAAAAACCTTTCACCAAACATTTGAAATTCATTTTTCCAAGGCTGAAACATTTGGATTTCCCCTTTCATGGTTCAATCTAACCATGAACCCCTCCTCCTGGCTAGCAAAGTTTGGCCGCAGAGTTTACACTAACCATTCACTTACCATGAAACATGAATAGAATGAAAAAATGCCTTTTTATTTTATATCACGAGCCCCCAAAACACCCCAAAACTTCCTCACACATCTAATAATCATTCCATTAACCAAAATTAAGAGATGTAATCCAAAATTTAAACAAGGACATACAACTATGATGTCGGAGATCATACATTTATCTTCTAAGAGTGATTGTGTTGGAGATGAGGATAAATATAAAGTCAGTTCGATTTAGTTTGAAGATGAAGGTGAGCCTTCTGGATCTGTTAAGTGTGAACTAGAGAAATTTCATGTATTTTTTTTACATTTTGATAGATTGTATACCCATGATTCTTTTCTCGGACAAAATATTGAAATCCTTTTCCATGTGATTGTTATATTTTTTAAGGGATTAATGATTCACCCACCGCTTCACCTACGTTTTATTCCTCTATAAGTCATCTTGTTGTGGAAATTGAGCAACATGAAATAACTACTTTTTCATTTTATAAACCTATTAATAATTGTTTGGGGAATAATTTTAAGGATCTTATTCAGAGTGAGGCTAGTCAACATGGAAATTTGGTTGACTTGTTCCTTATTTTCACTCATTCTTTGACTGAATGTTTGGGTTTTAAATCTACTGGTTAAAGGATTATTAGTCATAGAATTTTGGAATTTTTTAAAAGGGATCTTTAGGCTACTGATTTGTATGAGTTTTTGTGTAAACATAATGAATTATACAGAGGAAACAGTAAAGGGTCAAGAAATGACGAATCTTACCCATTGAATGATCAAGGTTATAAAATAATAAGGGATAATGTCTGGATCATGTCGTTAAACCTAGTACATCATGGGAGGAAAACCATGATTTTCTTATATTAAAATTTCAATTCATATTTGAATAAATTCTCCTTACCATGTTGCGTGTCTCTATACATTGGGGAATCTTTACAATTAATATTTTAATTGATATATTTTTATCTATATTGATGGATCTTTTTTAACAGTTTTAGTTCCCAGTTGATTTGGGGTGCAAGTGATTTGTTCGTCTAGGTTGGTTGTGGCAATTACATACTAATGGAAGACTAATTCAAAAAATTCATTTCAAAAAAAAAAGATTTTGTTTTAAAGAACATAGGACAACAGTTCCCTTAACATTACTCTGGTCAATTTCAAATATTCTTTTCTTTTTCTGCTTTCTCAATTAAATATTTTCATTCTATATAAACATCAAATTTTCAACTAGATTCATATTTCATTGGTTTAAAGGGAGGATATAATCATTTTCTTCAATATTGAAATTTTCTTATACCTATTTTGGAATTAAATTTATTAGTCCATTCTAACTATTTTCTGTGCCACTTTTATTTCTTTTATTTACTTTTTTTTTAATTTTTACAGAATTTTTTTCTTTCATGCTGTGTTTTCTATTAATCATTGTATAAATTTATATTAATTTCTAATACTCCATTGAAAATAATTCATAAAATCACATGATTCATGAAATTGTTTGGAAAATATTTTTTTGTGCTTTATTTTATGGTGGTGGATGGTGGTTTCTCACGTATATGATTTTTACTATTTTTAATAGAAAAAACATTTTGAACATTCCTATATCCCCTCAAAAATTAATTTCAAAATTCTGCTCTTCTGAAATATTTCTCAATCATTTAAAATCACACAACATAAGCCTTGACTTTGGGGACACTGCTTTGAATTCTGTTTGTGCTGGGGGGGGTCTTCACAGAGCATAATTGTGCTTCACGATCACCACATTAAAACCATTTTTTTTCCAAATTCTGTCATGGTCAAGCATACATTCTATTTTTATATATAGACAAAAAAATGAAATAATTAAAACAAAACAAAATATAAATCAAATTATTTTCGTCTTGCTTAGGTGATAAATTCATTCTAAGATGAGGGGATCAAGGAGTATGCAATTAATATAAATTCATGATTGATGAGTGTTTGTACTTATTATTTTTATGTAATTTCACTTGAGGAAATAAGAAATGGAGTTTTATGGGAGATACTGTTAAGGAATTCTGAATTTAACAAGATAAAAAAAGAAATATAAAATTGAAACTAAGGGACACTATCTTTTTACGAAACAAATTTAGGGATCCATCTCTATTGATAATCAAATAATTCCTTTGAATCTGTATTAAAATAGTAAAATGAGATCCCAAAGTGAGTATTTGTAATATGTGTGTTGAGTGTGGTTCAATTAATAAATAAAATACACATTTAAATTCAATAAGTGTTGTATATATTGAATTTCACATGAAATATGGATGTGAAAAAATATATCTTTTAATAACTGAGCTCATTTAGGTGAGTGAAAATTTGAACCAAAATAAAGAAGGATTAAATTTACTTATTTAATTATCATTTGAGTTGAATCCATGAAGGGGTTAAAAAACAAATAAATAGATCTTATTTTTGTGGAACCTAGGGGAGAGTGAAAATTAGAGGTGTATTTTGTTAAAGTTTAAATTTAAATTTTTTTATAACCTATTAAACCCCTAGAACAAGAACATATTTTGAATGGAAATAAGGTATTTGGTGACATTCACATAAGATACATGATTTTTGAATAAATTGAGGGATTTTTGATCTCTTTTGACCTGGACTCACTTAGAACATAAGAAATATGCTCTTTTCTTTTTTCAGTTTTTAAATAAATAAAACACATTGAATTTCCTTGGAGTGAAATTGATTATGAATGAAGGAGTTTGATGTGTCTATTATTTCTTCATTTTTTCCACAAAAATTTTCATCTTTAATTATATTTTTAGTATTAAAATATTTTTTCTTGTTTTATTAGTTTACAATTTTTTTAATTGTATATTATATTGTTTACAATGTGAATTTGTGTTCAAATTATGTTTTAGTGCTTATTTTAGTTGTTTTTGATTAATAAAATCAATTTATTCATTTTATTTAACAATCATTTATTATTATTATTTTTTGTTAAAATAATAATTTTTTATTTTTAATTATTTTTATTATTTTATTGTTTATTTCATTCGTTTTACTCTATTCTATTTTTATTTATTAAATTAATTCATTAATTCTATTATTTCTTCGTTTTTTAATTTGTTAATCAATAAATCTAATTTTAGTTTTTATATTATAAATTATTAAGTTTAATTTTTTAATTCATTGATTTTATTAATTCACTTAATTAATTAATTATTTATTTAATTTAATCTAATTTTATTTAAATTTTTATTGGTTGAACATGTTTCTTTTATGAATTTATTTTGATTAGATGTTATAATTTGTTATCAAATTTAAATTCGAATAAAATTATGTGTTGGATAATTATAAAAATTATAATAGGATATGTAATACATAAAAATGTGAATTTTAATTCATTAATATTAATTTTATTTATTATGTTAAAAAATTAGTTTTTTCATATTTAAATAATTTGAATGCATAAATTTTTAACTTTTAATTTCATGTTTTTTGGTCTTTTTAATCTCTTTTATGACTTTTTTTAGGTGATACTACATGACTCTATGGCCAATGGTAATACTGCCAGAATCTATGGCCAATGGTGGGTCCTCGGACATACTATCATAAATATCAATGGTGACTCTTTTGATCCCCTGTAAGAACCTCCAATGGCATCGTAAAGAGTCACTTCTAAAAGATGTCCCCTATTTCTTCCACCATTTCACCTCCTCCATAATGACTCCTCTAAGTCACTGAGAGCTCCATCTCCCTCCCTTTATCAATAATCACACCCACCATTGGAAATATATCATTGGTGAGTCTCAAATCATCATTCTCCTATCAACCCACTATTGGGTTCACCTTCTTCCAGTCCCCCACCCTCCAATCTATGAACCTGACGCACCTCCTCACCCAATGTGGAGTTAATTCGACCCACCACCATAAAAATGGAGCCAGTAACCCAGGGATTCTTCTCTACCATTAACAACATCCAAACCCAACTACACCTCTCCCCTCCACAGCCACCGTTAACCTCCCATTCCCTAGCAACAACAAACAAAATAATCATAGTTGTAGTCCAAGCAAATCGAATTCCACAATATTCCATGTTTCAAAATAATCCACCCATAGATTAAAGAAAAACATATCCAAATACACATTTTCAACATAAACCATATCTAAATCCATTGATATATGATGATTCAACATCTGTTGTTCCAATCAGAGCTGCACACCGCCCACCACAATCCTCTTCAATAATCCGGACCACCTGGATCCAAATTTTCTACGCCAGATCCAAACCTCACCGAAGTCGAGCCACCATATGAAACCTTGAATCTAAACCATGGATTTTACTATACACTCCTCATACCCTTGACCATCAGATCTCGATCCTCTAACTCCATAGTACCCTCTGCTCAAAACTGCATACACTGATGCCGCCCTTTCCATCATTCACCCCTGGCTACCAGAACCGATGTCCTCTACCATTACCCCTCTTCTCATTTGAACCCACACACATATTCTAATAATTTTATAAATATGTAATATATAATATATAATAATATATAATAATAATAATAATATAAATAATAATATATATAAGAATTATAATTATATAATATATATATATATATATAATTATAGTAATATTGATAATTATTTAGAAAATATCTATTTTTTATTTTAGTTTATTTTTTGATAAATATTTTATAATTTTAATAAAAATAATATTATCATATATAATTTAAAGATTATTACATAGATTTATATATATATTTATCTATTTATATTAAGTACTCAATTTTGTAAATATATTTTTACGCATTTTTGATAAAATAATTTTTACAATAACATAATAATAATAATTGTTTGTATTTTTATTAAATAAATACACACATATATATATTAATAAATAATTATAATAAATTATATTTTATTATTTTAATCATTAAATTTATGTTTTTTGCATCGGAACCAATAAACATGTTGAGGATGTGATGCATGGAAAGTCGTTGAGTAAGTAATTCAATTGAGAAGAGTCGATAAGGGGGAGACAACATTAGGCTGAGAGAGGCCTGAGACACACCGTTACTCATATGAGGGAATATTTCGATTATCATATGAACCATCCTAGAACGGTGTAGGGATCATTTTAGGAGGATACATCTATCTAACCCCACTCATCCATCACACATCTCCCATCATCAATCCTTTACATTCACCCCACTCACACATTCCTGATCCTTCTGTCCACACTATCCATTCTATCATGACCCTTATCTGACCATTCACCATTCATTGGGAGAGCATAAAAATGAGTAGGAATACGATAAGGGAGTAGAGAATCTAGAGATGAAGTTGGAGGAAGGAATAGTCTTTCAAAGTAGGATAATTCATTTATTTCCTATATCTTTTAGTAATTCTACATTCATATGTAGTAAAACTGATCAGGAGAATTAGGCTACAATGATATGATTTTATTTTAACCAAATTTTTTCTATTAATTACTTTTTTTGTGTATCATTTATGTTCGATATTATTTTCTATTTAATTACAAGATTCAATTAATAATATGTTAAAATCGATAGGTAACTATAGTAAATCAGTTCACCTTGAATCATTGATTACGATACTGCAAAATGGGAAAGACCAATGATTCCCTTCTCCCTAATGAATATATTAACTCAAGGGTCATGTTTTAAAGGACATGGCTCAAGAAGCTTTATCAAACTTTGGCAGTTCACTGAAATGGAAGCTCTGTGGATCTTCACCATTTTCAAGAATTGAATAATTGAATAAATTTATGTAAGATCAGAGAAAATATTTTTTTTAAATAGTTATAGGAGTCCCAAGGACTCTATATTTATACCTCATTGTCTACAATATTTTTCCCAGAAGTCAATGTGTCACAACATTTTACATTTCACATTCAACCACTACATTACATTTTACTAATAACTTTTTTAGTTTTAGTTTTTTCATATTTTTTTTGTTTGGTCTATACACCATTAGTCCATTCCTATGGTTCATACCTTCTCACTATAGTACTAGTAGTAATTTGGTTATATAAATATTAAATTTGTGCGAGTCCAATGACCTTGCGGTCAATGTATATTAGGGTTATATCTTCCTTATTAAACCCCAATTGATGATATATATAATGAAGGTAAATTTTGGATAATTATTGAGATCCTCATTAATTATCAAAAAAATCATCGATATAGGGTAGAAGATACTTGTTCATGATAGTGATCTTGTTTTTTAGTCAATAATCAATGCAGAGTCACATTGGTTCATATTTATTTTCAAAACAAAACAATAAATGCACATCAAGGTTATTCACTTGGCCTAATAAATATATTATCTAGATTCTTCTAGAGTTTCATAATGAATTTATAAAACTCAATTTTGGATATTATATATGGAGTTTCTAAATAGGTGTAACAACATGTATGAGTTCTATTTAAAACTCAACTTCATGATTTAAAGGAATGAAATTCAACTCTTACTGATAGAAATTAACAAAATCTTATAAAATTGGTGTATACATAATGTTGAGTTTCTCCGCAACCATCTATGATAAATAAAATTTATGGATATGAATTATGAACTAAAAGATAAAATTAATTTTCATTAGAGGATTGTATTCATCAAACACTGATAAATAATCATAAGATAATTTAGATTATGAGATGTGACATCCCTTCTTCGGTAATTGATTTGGGATCCATATAATGAAATCCAATACATCACTATAATCACATAAAATTCATCTATAGGTAGATCTAAAATATTTTCATGAAGAAATTTTCCAAAAACATCATTTGGAATGAAACTATAAACTTCACATGCGACCATAGTACCATTAGGATTATTCACCACTACCTCAATATCTAATCATTAATTTCGTAATTTGAAACACTTTGAAAGTTCCTTAAATATAAATGATTTTGTAAAGATAGAATAAAATAAGATATTATCTATTCTTGAGTGTGGGATAAGTGTACCTTTCTAAATGTGATTCTTGTATCCCACTATAGTAGTGATGATCACATGAGATTTCAATTGTTCTTTGAGATTAAGATGTTGTTGAAGCTGATCATCATCATAAACCTACAAATTTATAAACTAGTGAGAATAATTACCACAATCAATTAATTTGAATTATAAGAGTGTGAGTGGTAAATTATTTGGTGTGTTCTTTTCCTCCATTGTAGGAAATGTCTTATACATCACCATTTAATAGTCATGAGCTTTATAGAATGTAATTACAAATTTAACGAATAACCTTATTCCATTAATGAAATTCCCATGATCATACATCACACATTTTTGGCATGTATATGGATAGAATTCCAATCCACTGTGTGAATTATTTGAGTTTTCATGAGAACCCATCTTCTTTTCTTTCTCAAATCCATGGGAATAGTGGAAATCACCAACTTCCATTTTGACCATATGTAAATATCAGACAATGTATTTATAGGTACAAAATTATCTAATAGGTAACTCTTTTTAGAGACTAGTTTTTATAACACCAAATAATAGATGAGTATTTCTATCAGGGATGATGATAGATTATGTAGTATACCTTGAATGTATTATAAAAATTTCCTCATAGGTACAAATGGAAACATCATTCTTCTACTTTATCTCAAGGAATTACTCATCCATATTTGTATATAGAATACGAGGGAAGTAATTTCTAAAAAATATCATCCTAAACTAATCCCATTCTATGGAGTCAATTTCTACCACTTGAATCATATTATTAATAATATTATTCCATTGATATGAATCACCTTACAAATGAAAAAATGGTAGGAAAACATTTTCATGTTTTAAGAACTATCGAATAGAAAATACTTCCTCAATGGTTCTAATCCATCTTTCAACCACCAGTGGATCAAAATAAATAGTTAATGAAGTTGGATGTTTCATAATTAACGACTCAAAAGTAATTTTTCCCTTCAGTTGATATTTTGGAATCTATGTATTATTCATGGATAAAAAATTTTGTGAGATAATAATAATAATAATTTTAATTTGAGGTCCAATATTATTTGGTTTCTCTAAATGGTAATAATTTTATTTTACATCAAATTTGTTGTTAGTATGATGTATTCTGGTTCCATTTATTTACTAAAATGAAAATGAAATGTGTAAGGATACAACTATAATAATCAGAGTAAGTAATCATATAATCATTAAAGTTCGTTCAAAGGATGTCTATCCTGACATCATATTCATAGACTATGGAACATTATGGTTAACCAATTTTATCTATGGTCATTAAAAAAAGATATTATACTATACATAGACACATCCATAGTGTTTTCAATAAATATTTATAATTATAGTATCCAATTATTGGATAGACATATCCTCTGATACAAACTATATAAACCCTCTCTTTTCATACATAAATATTATCTGTTTCATTCATGAATATTCATTATATTTCACAAATATACACATAATGACCATAAAGGATTAGTTTGATTGGATAATAGAAACATAATATTCTTATTTTATAAATGATATTCAACATATCCCATAAATATCTTACTATACAGTACTACTTTTAGATGTACCCTAATTAAACATTTCTTTGAATCCTTAGGAAATGAAACAGAATAAAGGGTGGGATCAGATTATCATCAAGGGTAAACATGATACATATCAATCAATGGTCATATTAATGAATAATATAAGTATAAAAGTATATTATCATGAACATAAATTGTAATTCTCTTACCCAATATTTCATTGGTCATGTGTTTGATTCATGGCATAATACATTATCATATAAAAAGATATAAAACATAAGATTAAGAAATCACCACAAATCTATCATGAATAAAAACTCTATTTCATAAATGCAAGGCACCATCATAAGTATATAAACCATTTCATATATCAATGTTAAGTAACGATTCCATCAAGTCATAGTGGAGTACGAATGAATACATTTTTTTCATTTCAGAATGCATCTAGAATCATCACATATTTCCCATAGCGGATCAATCACATCAACTTGTTTCCCATTATTATCTCATGATATATAATACATCACCCAATGCATTAAAGGGATATAAAATTTCCAGCCAACCCATCACACAATGAAAATAGTAGATATGTTTTCCACAATATAGCATTCATCACATCATCACATAATAACCCATTTAAAGAAGACGAGATTTATAGTAATTTCAAAAATTTATCATAGCATATCCCATAGAAATTAAATTCATTTTTAAGCATCTAATCATAATAATCATAGACCGTAAGAGAAAGATCTAGGATGGTGTTATTGGGTCAAATACTCTATTAAACATATTTAACAACAAATGATGTAATAATATATTAAAATTTGTTTACAATAATAAATAGAATATTTAATGTGAAAAATACCCTTTTCAATTTGAAATCACTTATTTAAAATTTAGTAATTATACATATAATATAGAAAACATTATAAAATAAAAAACTCACAATTTTTTAATGTGGGAATTAAATTATTCATTAATCATGATGATTTGAAATTATATTCATGTAATACTCATTAAAATAAAATACTTATTTCACACAATTATAAAAAGTTAAAAATTACTCATTCAGAAAATGATAAGAATAATAAGTGATTTTTTTATAAAAAATAAATATTTGGGAAAATTTAAAATAAAAAATCATAGGATAATATTAAAATATTTTGTAAAACATTTTAATGAAAATTTTTACATTGATGAAAAATTATTCTCGACACAATAGTAAATCATTTTTGGTTTTACATAAAATAATTATTCAATATCTTGATTAATTAAAGTGTAAAAAATGAATGAAAAATTTGTAAAATCTAAAACAAAATATAGGATATTATAATTAATGTGATTTATCATTTAAGGATCAAATAATTTATCAAATAGAGATTAATTCAAAAATAATCCAATAAAAAAACATGATTGAATCATAAATTCATTACCTCAAGTCAAATCAATATTTATACATGTTAAAATAAATATTGAAATATTATAAATGTATTTATGAACCATAATCATATATATCATATAATATATTATTTATTTATGACAACTTATCTCCCTATTATTTACATTTTATTATTAAATTCATTGTTCTTAGTGATAACATCTTCGGTTTTCATGCATGTTTTAGTTCACGTGTCTTTGTACATGTACATTTATCTTGTTCTATCATCTCTTTAATTTTAATTGTGTTATAAATATAATATATATTCATTATATGTATATATATATATTAATTATATATATATATATATTCAGAGTTATTCAAAAAAGGTAGAGGTAAAAATATAAGTTACACTGTTCATGGTGATGGTGGGTCATACGTACACAAGTTTATTATTTTCACCTTTTTACAGATTGAATAAAAATGGTAAATATTAATTAACATTTATAAAATAATAATTATATCATATATATAATATAAATTTATTAAATCTATTCTTATCAACATCCAAGTAAAACAGAAATGAATAACAAATTAGATAGATTCGTGGGCCTGGTAGTCCATACATATGCATAAGAGACAATATCATTTTACAAAAGATGATAAGGTAAGAAGTTATATGTTATATTATAATTACAGAAGTATAATTATGACATAATTATCATATAAAAACACTATACCAATTATAAAAACCCATTTATGAAAGATGGTGATTTGAAATTAATTATAACTCTTCGTGAAGATAACAAGCTGTATGTATACAAGAGCGATAATTTACCTACACATTTGATGGGGAAAATAATAAATAAAGGTGGTTTTTAAATCAAAATAATATTTAATTAAATTTAGGATAGTTAATTTATTAATTTTAATTAATAAAATATATTTTTGGAGTTAATATAAGTAAAAAAAGATAGTGATCGGTTAAAGAGATTACATTTTATGTAAAAGAACTCCTTTTGATATCCTATTAATGACCCAAGGGTTTGTGTTTTGGGGATACAATAACCTATATAAATTTTCTCCAGAAAATTTATTAGATAATTTACAAGGTTTTTGTATTGATTGAAAGTTCAAAGTTTTGTAAATATAAGAAAAAAGGGATTTCCTTTTTTAAGGGAGGGAGAGGAAACACTTGAAATTTATTTAGCAATTAAAATATAAAAAATTAATTATCTAATAAAATGAATAAAAATGGACATTAATTTAAATAAAAAAACTTCTTGGGTAAAAATAACATCATAAAATGAAATTTAGACAGGTTTTGGTGTCATTTTAAACCATATGATTCAGATTAACCACTTTTTAGCCATTTTTTACATTAACTACGGTAAAAATTATATCAATTTTGAAGGGGTAAGAATGTTTCCCTTTTTGGACTAATGGCTCATTAATATTTAGGTTTTGATCATGTCATAATTATCCAATGGTTAGTTCCCAAATATTCTTTTTTCTGTATTCAATGATCGATAGGAGATCTACATGATGTAAGAGACTATGTTAAACAGAATGAAATCAAACAATAGAGAAAACATGAATCACGCGAGAACCAAAATGTTTGAACCATCACATATTATTTATAATTAATTTAATTACATAATAATTACCTTGATAGAATAATTTCTTCATTTATGGATCTAGAAAAAATTATGTGATTCACAATCATTGTGTTGTAGGAATCCAGTGCATATTCCCTCCAATGTGGATCCACATGTGTTCCATGAATCTCTAGACATTGATGATGTAATATCTAGGTGCTAGCATGGTAGAACAATTCTCTTTCAGTATCTACCATTTATCACTATGAGAATTACTTCCAAAACACTCTCCTCGATCTGGTGGATGAAAATGTCCCTCCATTTTTTAGAGTGATCCTATAGAAGAGAGATCCTATGGGATTTAGAGAATTCTCTATATCCATTTTCTATATCCCAAAAAAGGAATTTTTTTGTTGCGAATATAACATAACATGGTTTATATATCTATAAGGTTAAAATAAAATAATTGAAATAGTTCCCTTTATTATTTATTTAAGCCTAGTTAAAACCCCATGTAAAATAGTAATAATAATATTATTATTTCTCGACATGCACATAACTTGTGAATTAAAATAAAATTTTATTTATTTACATTATATTAAATATTTATTATTTTATCACTGAACATAAAATATTTTTCCATCATTCATCGATAATATTTATCAAACCTTGAATAATGCTGATTTATTTACTAAATAAATTTAACTGAATTATTCTCCAATAAATAAATAAATACTACATTTAATATATAAAAAATAAATATTTATTAAATATTCCACTAACATTATATTTTCTCTAGTAGCTGGTGAAAGAATAAATAAATTCAGTAACATGATTAATTATTAAACCACAAGTGATAATACTATTTATTCAACATGTTAAATAATTAATAGTAATATATTATTTAACTAAGGTTCTAGATACACTTAGTGTGTGACTCTCTAGTCCTCTTTCTGAGTGGAATTAGGATAAGTCACATTAAGTCCAAGATTAACATCTTTAAAAATGATAACTAACCCATAAGGAAAGATGTTAATGCCAAAATGACACAATAACTCATATAGAAACTTACTATGTAATGAAATCCCTTTATCAATATATATCAAATCAACCTGGATGCATGTTGAATCCATCAACCTATGTGCTCGATGTCTCACTCATTTAAATTTTTTAAATAGATCATGCCTATTGAACACCATTCCCTTTGATTTGTTTTTTCTATATCATTTCCATCATAGGGAATAAGAAATTAACTTCTATTAATGAAGAAAATGGAAAAATCGCTTAATGTATTATTCATTAATACAATATTATTCATAACGCACCCAATATATTCTACCTCACTACGAACAACTGTCATTATGATATTAATCAATACATAAACGTGTGTGACTCATAATACACATTAATAATAAAATTAAATTATAATATTCAATAAACAAGTCCCTAGATAGGAACATCCAATGACAAATATAAATGTGGATTTTCTATTGGAAGATCATGTTCTCATAATATCCTATTGGATGTTACCAAGGGAGCACACCATGAGAGGGTGACTCAATTTATTATGAGTATCCACCTCCGATAGCCTCTATCATTTGTGTCCCTCAAATTATATCATCCTTCAATAGAACATATATTTCTGAATAGTGTCATAACACTTCCAAGTTCTCATCACAGCGGGGAACTTCTTGGACCTTTTAGTGTGACAAAAACTCTAGGGACATTATCACATACTTTATTGCATAGAATAATAATTATGATGTACAATATGTTTATTAATATTCCACACTATGAATAGAATTTATCATAATGTACACTGATGTTGGTTCTAGTGTATAAACTCCAAACAGAATCCCACTTTCACAAGAGCCATCTTCTAACAACTTTCAGTCTACTAGCTCTCACATGATGCTCAAGATTTTTCTATGATAGAAATTTAGTCTGGGGGTCCCCCATGTTCTCTTATATCGGTACTCTTAAAACCCCAACTTCACCCCGTTGATAGAAATACCATAAGAGGTGATACTTACCGAGTTTGTGCTTTTCCCATTGGTGTAACCTTGTCTCTTCTTCAAGAGCAAACAATATAGTATTATCACAATACAATGTGATATGGTATTTAATTATCGGTACCATATCAAGATCTTGGACAATGTTCTAAATCCAGAAAAATTTCTAGGATGCATCAGAAGATACTATTTACTTAGAAACTATTATAGAATCAATGACAACTAGCTGCATTGAACTCATCCAGCTCACAACTCCTTCATTGAGACAAAAAAATATCATGACTTTAACTTCAAATAATTTTGATCTGTCAGAACTATAACATCAGCATAACCCCTAATAACCAGTTCCTTATCTCTTCTATACACTAGGAAAAAATCCTTAGTTATTCTTTGATTCTTAAGGACATCCTTAATTGAAGTCCAATGTTGTTGTACTAAATATGCTAGATATGTGCCTACTATTCTCAATTCACATGCAACATCAAGTCAAGTACATAGAATGTCATAGATGATTGACCCTATCACAGAAGCGTATGAAATTTTACTCATTATCTATTTTTTATCTATTTTTTGACGACACATTTTCATAAAAGTATGTAAACCATGTGACACTAGAACAAATTCCCTCTTGGATTGTTCTATATAAAATCTCTTTACCATTTAGTCAATATATGTACTTTGAATTAGTCCAACAATACTCTTGGATATATCATGAATTATCAGAATCCTAAGAATATAAGTAGATTAACCTAATTCCTTCATAGAGAAACAATTTTTTAACCAGACCTTACCTAACTATATGACTGATATGTCATTTCTAATAAATAATATATCATCAACATATACTACTAGGTTAATGATTGAATTCCCACTAAACCTATTGTAAATACAGATATCACATTCATTCTTAATAAACCCAAATTACATTATAGATTAATTGAATTGAATGTTCCATGACCTAGATTCTTACATCAATCAATAAATTTATATTTGCAACTAGAAAATCTTTGTTGGCATCAAATGGAGTAAAAAACCCTTCTAATTTTCTCATATAGATTTCTTCCTGAGGGTTCCCATTATGGAATATAGTTTTGACATCCATCTACAAAATCTCATATTCATGGTAATTTTCAATATTAAGTAGAATTATAATACATTTAAAAATGGAAATTGGTGGAATTGTTTCATTATAAATTCCTTGGTTATTTCTAAACCCTTTAGCCACTAGACTTTCATTATAAGTATTTACTTTACATTCTATTTCCAGTTTCCTCCTGAATACCCATAAACAAGTTCATTAACCAGTACCCAAAATAGGTTCTGATACATGTTATCTATTTCAATGTTCGTGGATTCTTTCCATATTACAGCTTGTATGTTCTTCACCTCTTACTTGTAGGAGTGAGGTCCATATTTTTTAACCAATAATGAGTCCCCAAATTCTATGTGTACAAAACCATATATATCTTATTCTCTTACCTCTTATATGATCTTATATAGTACTTGTGTTTCAGGAACTACTTCATTCATATGGAGATATATAATTTTTTTATATACTAAATCATGTATATCACGAGCATCAAAATCATCAAAAATAATATTTCTCCTACTATCCCTTTTGAGGATGTGATCCCTCTCAAGAAATAAAACTTTTCTGGTAACAATCACTTTCTTGTATGATGATTTGTATTGGTAGCATCCCATTATTTCCTTGGGATTCCCTATTGAGATACACTTTCTTCCCCATGTTACTAGTTTGTTGTCTGAGAAGGACATAAAAAATGCCTCACAACCCCATACAAGTGTACGTGACAAAACATGCTTCTTTATACTCCACAACATGAAGGAAATTTTATTTTCATCATTAGTTAGTACATAGTTTAATATGTATGTTGTATCATGTAATGAATATCCCCAAACTGATAATGGAATATATGCATGACTCATTATCAACCCTACCAAGTATAACAAGGTACAATTCCTACTTTCACTGTCACTATTCTATTGTGGCTTATAAGGTGGAGTGAGTTAATATAGAATCCCAAACTCTTATAAGATTTTGATAAACTCTTGTATAATAAATTCACCACCTCGATCTGATAAAAGATTCTTTATCTTATTACCAATATGTTTCTATAATTTATTCTTTAATTACATAAATTTCTCACAGGTCTCAATCATATAACTCATTACGCATACATACCCATATCTACTCAAGTCATCAGTTAAATTTATGAAGTAATATTATCGACCTCTAGATTCTTCTGAAAATGGTCAACACACATCAGTGTGTACCAATCCTAGAATCTCTGTTTTCCTTTCACCCCATACACCAAATGATGAAATGGCCATTTTTCCATGAAAATAATAATGACATCATTCAAGTGGGTTTATCTTAGAAGAGTCTAAATAACCATATTGACAAATATTTTTCGAATACTTACTGTTTACAAGACCAAGACTAAGATGCTATAGATGGGTGCTATATGAGTCATGTGAACATGATTCATTATCAATTGAAAACACTTGGTTTTTTAATTTACTTCATAAATACCATTATTTAATTGTGCCATACCATAACATATGTTTTCCATATAAGAGAAACTAATTTTATTTCAAAATTTGAAAATATACCCATATGTATGTTGGAATAATACAAAAAATATGTTATTGGTAACCATAGGTACATAATGAAAATATTTTAAAACCAAAATCATTACTGTAGACAATGAAAGGTGGTAGTCAACAATGTTTACGGCATCCAGCCTCTCTCCATTGACATCTTATATGTATATCTCCCCATATAAATCTTTCGGAATATACATGGTTCCTATATTTATATATATATATATGAGCACCACAAAATATACCTAATATCCATTGTGTAGATATTGAAATATTACACTTGATAAAGAATTCACCTTTAGCTCAACCTTGATTTTGGATGCAGTTTCCATTCCAATGCGCTAACTTGCCACAAAAAAAACATACTACATCCTTTTCCTTTACCTCCCTCCATATCTTACTCTTATTGTATGGATAATGCTTGGGAGATTTATAATATATATAGTTCTTAGTCCCATATCCCTTATTCTTCCTTTTCTTATACACCATTAGACCAATGGGTTTATCAGGCCCCATGTCCTTATCCACTTGGTGGATCAATGTATGAAGTTATGAAATATTCTTCTCATTATTTCTTATATTATAATTAAAAATAAAACTCAATATTGTTTTGTTTTTGGGATAAAAGTATGATATATGTACACTAATCATCTAGGAATTTAATCCCTATGATATCTAAGTGATTAATGTTTCCAATAAGCTTGACTACATGATGCCCATCTGGCATAGACTCTCCAAGCTTATTTGAAAAAAAATAATTGTAGATCGCAGAACTCTTTTGAATCCCATTTTATTCATAGAGATCAGAAATATGAGACTATAGGCTATTTTAATCCATTTCCTCATGCTTCATAAAAATCTCATTAGGCATGGATGATATTATGAAACACTAAACATTTATAGCATCATTATGTCTTTTCTCATGGATAGATAGTTCTTAATCACATTCCACATTACCAAGTGCAGTTGAAAAAGGTTCTTCTGATCACTAAAATTTTATTTCATGGTCATGTATAATGCATAAGAACCTTTTCCACTCATAAAAATTTGTAATTGTGAGAAATATATCATTCTAATTTATGGATCACAATGATATTTTTGAAGTTATATTAATTTCATTTATATAACATAAGGTGGGAAGGATTATAGAAATTTATCTAATTATACATAGACAAATAAATAAATATTAAATATATTTGTCTCCCACTATTTTATCGAAACCCAATATCCCTCAACATTGGTTTAAGAATATCACATTAATATGAAATACTAGTGGAAAGGAACCATATTCCCCTTATTATTACCCCAACATTATTTTTTCATGAAACATGAATGTTTTAGCTAGTCATTCCAAATGATAAATGCATTAACTCACAATTCCATGATCTTTTAAGTAGACTATCCTATCCAAAAATCCATATATTGGATTTCCTCAACCTTTTTCTTTCAATTAAACCATGTTATAATTTAAAATTCAACCATTTATGTGAACTATGGAAATTCAAGACAAAAAATCATGTTATATTTTCCTAATAATTAAAATCACTTAAAATTTAGATGGTCAAACACTTTGAACTATTGTTCAATATTAAATGATGTAATTGAAGTCTATAGCATCTTAATATATATAATTAATGGTTTTTATCCTTTTTCCATAAATTTAAAATTATTATCTTTGTCACATTATTTTTAAAATTTAGTGGAATTAGATAACTAATTAACCATGTCTTATGTAACACCCCGAGCTTCCATGATACACATCTCTTTCAATAATGGAATAGCTTGCATTGAACACAAGTTCGAAATTCTTACACACCACGACCAATAAAAATAGCCATTATGAAAAGTAATACCCACTTTTTGAAATTATATATATTTTATATTTAAAAATGGACTTCATTTTTGTATTCGGAATATTGAAATTATCCTAAGTTTAATTTTTGGTATTTTTCTGAAAACATCCAATTTTTTAGGTATACTTAAAAATACTTAAAAAAAAATTTTTTAATCAAAATAATTTATAGTAATAAATTGTACTATATAGTGGTTTTATAGTATAATTAGAATATTTTTTTACCATTTTATTCAATGGCGTTCATTAGAATTAATTTCACTTTGAAATTGGACATAAACAATTGTCAATATTTTGATATATATTGTTTCTTAAAAACACGCTATTTTTAGTGACAGCAGGAATTAATTATAAAATTAATTAATGCAACTTATATTTTTGAAATTTTTTAAAATAGACAACATTTTTGAATTCGGAATATCATTTATAGCTTAGGGTGAAATTTTGGCACTGTTCTGAAAAACTTTAATTTTTGATGAATAGTGAAACCACCAAGTGGTAGTTAAAAAACTGATTTTTTGTTTAAATGAATCATTACCACTTCTGTGATTTGATTTTTTAAAATCCAACATATATGGTTGTCATTAGGATGTAAAATTTGGTTAAATGGGATTAAAATAATTTTTTGTTGAATAGTAACTTTAAAGTTTAATTAATCACGATTAAAGGTAATTAGTGCACTTTAAGGTAAAAATGATGTTATAAAAATAATAAAATACCCTTACACTTGTCCTACCCTTATTGGATGAGTCATGGCCGATCCATACAATCCACGTGTCAACTTGGGGACCCCATGGAGCCACTTGGGTAAGAAAATGACATTAATAACTTTATATTTAAAGTAAAAATAAAATTGTCACAAACATGTGTTGTTTTACTAAAACAATTATTAAATGGGGTTATATAAGTTAAATGTTTTACTATAAATATTCATTGGAAAGATAAAATGATTTCCTACATAATGGTAATTTGTTTATAATTTTTAGACTTTAAATAAATTTAATTGTCTATGACACAATGATGATGCTACGATTACCTCATTAATTAACGATTTAAATAAAATGGAAAGATAATGTAAAATCTAAGGCTTAAACATGTCAAAAACCTATTGTATGAGAATATTTAGAACCCTTATAACCTTATAGGAAAAATATATCATTTTGGGACCTTTATAATCCGAGAAGCAGTTCATAATAATGTAACATTTCAATCTTTTCAAGAGTGCCCCTCCTCTCCTCTTATAAAAGGCCCCCACCACTACCACCTTATTCACACCTTCATAGCCTTTTGGCTCGGAAAACATCTGCCAAAATACTCTCTAAACTTCCCTCTATTACTCCTAGAAGCCTCACTTTGGGCAGAATTCTTCCCAAGGAAGCCTTTGGCTCAAAACAAAAAGAGTTACCCGATTTTAAGGTAATGTATTCTCTTATGTTATTTTGTTTTATTTTGCTTCTACAACCCCTCAAACTCTTTTTATTACTTTATTTTGTAACAACACCAGTATATTAAATATACTAGGATTTTTTATGATATGTATTCGAGCTATACTCACACACACCTCTGTCTAATGGTTAAAGAACATACTGTTTCCGTGGATGGCGAATTACTGCCTCACGAAACGATGATTGTTCTATCTTTTCCTACCACCTTTCATGGTGTCCATTATGATGGAACTATATTTATTTATGATATATATTATATTTTTTTCCTCTATATGCTTCTGTATTTTACATTTAAAACATATATTTATGCTTTGCATGTTGTGAAAATGCGATAATTTAATTTGAGGAAGTGTGGACTACCTCCCCCTCAAAATGATTTGATTCGTTAATGCCATATGTGGGATGTATAAAGGATGGAGTAAATGGTATTATAAATTATATTATTCAGGAATTAGATTATACCTTTATATAACTATATCTTCATTCCATTAAATACAAAATAGAAATGAAAGTAGCGTTCATGTGTACGTACGGCTTACCGTCTCCGTGAACGGTGCATTTCATTTATTACCTCTAAATATTGTGTAATATTATAAATGAATGTATATACTGGATATATATGATGTATATGATATCTACATCAGGAATATAATTATGGATATAATGGATATTTTACCACATGAACAAAGTGTAATTATAAGAAGTTTATTTTTGACTTAAGTACCAAAGATCGACAAAACGACCGTTATTAACTAAAATAATTACATAATGTTCATAAAAAGGTAATAAGTGATATAAAAGGAATAATGAAATTGAAAAAGGGTCTCTTGAAAGTATAAATTCACTCTAGTTTGTTATTCAGGAGATTAAATAATGATCGAGTCAAGTCGGACACGATGTAAGGGAACTTCATAACCCAATTTCTGTTCTTTGGGTTAATCTCCTAATTTAAAATTATGTCATGATATTATTATGTCCTAACATGTATTTATACTTTATTTATGTCTACTTATAGTGAATATACATAATAGATCTATTTTATTTAAAGAAATGATCTTTTTAAGGGAACTTCTTAACCCAATTTCTGTTCTTTGGGTTAATCTCCTACTTTCAAATTATGTCATGATATTATTATGTCCTAACTTGTATTTATACTTTATTTATATGTACTAATAGTGAATACACATAATAGATCTATTTTATTTAAAGAAATGAACTTTATAAGGGACATTGTCTCAATCTTCTTTCATTGAGGCATATTCTGTTTTAATACATGACTTTATTTTATACGGTGTATAAACCCCTTTGACTTTTACGTTGATTCAAAAAGAATATATTTATACGAAGCGTTTTGCTAAACGACAAAAAGTAATGTTTTTTTTCATAAATATGAGGCGACAATGACTTCTCTGTCGCTGTGACCATTATTTGAGTTTTGGATTCCTTTACAAGCTATAACATTTTTTAAATGAAAAATAAATACAAAGTTTTACTTTTTTTTATTTTGGTATTGAAAATGGTTTTGAATGTGTTTTTATTATATCAATGTGTTGTATTGATATCTTGTGATTGAAATGTGGAAATGTTATGTTTCCTTTATGCATGTTTTATGTGATATGATTATGTTATGGTTTATGATATGTTTAAACCTGTTCATATGAGCAATGCATTGGACTTAATAAGTGACGGGTGGAGCCCGCTATAGCTCCTCGATGCATCGGTAGGTCTCATGAGACAAACTAGTGTCTTGGCACGGGGCCTTGACAAAATATTATTTTTAGTCTTGGCATGAGGCCTTGGATACGTTGTTATGATAGTCTGGCATTATGCATTCCATCTTTATGAAAGTGGTTATTGATATTTCATGTGATTATTCGACCAGTAGAATATCCATGTGAATAAGTAAATGGAATTATCTCATTTTACATTTGCCATATTATGTTGAAGTTAAAGTTTAAAAGGATTTTGTTTTTTTATACATTTCCTTAAATGTTTATATTTATTTATAAAAGCTTCCTCTATACTGTTATCCTTACTGAGCATCTTAGCTCACCACTTTCAATGTTCTAATTTTTCCCGGATTTGATGAAGTATATTATGAATGACCTGCAGGGATAGTATGAGGGGATATGAAGACATGATGTTTTTTTATTTTTGTTACACATTATGATGTAATGTAAGACTTTTCAATGTATCTAGTGTTTCCAAGGATACTAAACTAATCGGTCTTTTGAGACTTGATCTTTTGTGATCATGCCAATGTTACGCAATAATGTACCGACTCTGGATAACTGGGGTCAGGGCGTTAAAGTTGGTATCAGAGGATGTTTAGTACTAACCTTGGAAGCTAGATTTAGAAAAACTCTGATTAGAGAACATATCCATAAGATAGACTTTGAGGATTAGTATAGAATAACTTCATATAATTTTTTTGTTGTAGAGATTTTGTGATTTTTCTGAGAAATACATCCCTGTCTGGATACGAGCATGTAAAGGCGGCTTTGGAAATGATGTACCTAGGGGTAAAACCCGAAAACACCGTTTTGAGCTAGACTCGAATGGGAACTGGTGAACAACAACGGGCCTTGCTGCACTCTTGGTTAAGACACTCCCAGGGGATATGCTTAGGATAATTCTAATTTTCTTTACAAACCATTATGAAAGTTTTATGAGTATACACTTTCTCAAAGAAAACATTTCTTTTTAGGATTATGGATTATATTCATAAATAGTTCAATTTATGTTAAGTGATTTACAAGTATGGAATTATGTATTTTGATTCATTAACTATTTTAGTTTATGCCATTGATTAGAAATGGAACCTAGTGGGAGGAATGAAAACTGTATCGATGCATGCACTCCATATAGGGATTTTCCTACTAATCATGATAATTATTTTGGAACTGGAGATACAACTGGTGCTGATCAACTTATCACCATACTAGGACAACTCACTCAGGTTATGAAAATAACCTTACTCGTATGGAGCACCCTGATCCGCAACATGGAGGATCAATGTTAGACTGCTTCATGAGGCAACAACCGCCAACATTTAATGGGGGTACAAATCCATTAGTATCTGAGCAATGGATAAACTCCTTAGAGAAAATATTCCACGCCTTGGGGAGTAGCGAAAGGGAGAAGGTTGTCATGGCAGTTTACCGCCTCACTGGAGATGCCGATCAATGGTGGTCACTGATTCAAAACATGAAAGAAGATGAAAATGTATCTAATATGAAATGGAGGGAGTTGAAAGAGATTTTCATAAAAAAATTATTTCCTTATGACCATCGATCAGATATGGAAAGGCAATTTCTGAGTCTGAGGTAGAAGGAGGATGAGAATGTCACAAAGTATGTGTCTAACTTTACACGGTTAGCAAGGCATGCTGCAGATTATTTACGTAACCCAAGAAGTATGATCGATCATTTCTTTGATGGGTTAAAACCGTTTCTCCATTGAGCATTAGTCTCACAAACCTTCTCATCGTACGAAGATATAGTCTGGTGTTCTATCAAGACAGAAAATGAATTCGCTAAATCTTATGCCAATATAGTAAAGCAAGAGAAGAAGAGAACGGTGGAACAAGAGACAGATAAAGGGATAAAGGGAAAGAATGATTTTCCATTATGCGATAATTGTGGGAAGAATCACCCTTGTACTTGCCTAAAAGGAATGGGAGTTTGTTATAAATGTGGAGAAAAAGGTCACCAGGCTCGTGATTGCAAGGGAAAGAAAGAGGTGATCAAGGATGAATGCTATAATTGGAGGGAAATGGGGAATTATGCAAATGAATGTCCTATGCGTCTGGGAAACTTACCTAAAAAAGTCCAAGGTATCAAGGAAAATCTTATGCTATTACTACAGTTGAAGTGTAATAATTAATGTATTAGTGCTTTTGGTTTCAAGGATTATATTCTGGTTATAAGAATAGTGTGATATATATAACGATTGTACTATAGTACTTGTTGTTTTCATTACGGTTTTAATATGATGAAGGTAATAATATTTTTATTATGTGACAATTAGAGAAACTATACTCTGTTTGGGGAATCTAATGTTACGATTGATTTTGGAATTTAGAGACCATTTAGGGAATGTCTGGATAGAGGTATTTTGGATAACTATAATGGTTGGTATGAAATAAGTTGAACTTTGGATAGTATTGTTTAAGGTTAAAAAATTTATGAAGATTATTTTTGGAATATTATAATACTATACTTTTAGGAAAAGGACAACCTGCAGGTTGGGGGATAACCCGTCGCATCGGACAAAGCTGCAAGAATCAAACCCACAACCATAGTGCGAAATGCCTTTATTACCTACCACTAGCCTACATGGGGTCCATGGTTATTACAAAATAGTTTCCCTAATCTAAATGGTATGTGGAAATATTTGAACCTTATACAATTAGGATAAATAGAATATTTTTGAGTTCTATTACCATTTGGAGTGAAAGATGGGTTTGTGGAAAAAAAATTTATTAAAGAATGAAAGTCTACATGACAAGTATGTATAATTCCTTACATTATTATTAAATCTCTTAAATAAATTTCTCAACTTTATGAAAGGTAACTTAAAACAAAAACTTTGTCGGTTAACTTTTCCAACTGGGGATTCAAGGACCGTTTAACAAATCACATGTTTGTGATTTTCATGTGGTTAACATTCTCCTAATCCTATTTTCTACAACTCTCCATCAGACCTTGATGGTGTTTTTTTCATAGAATCCTAGTATGGGCTATCTCTGGTGACCTTTGTACCTCTCTTTCTTTCTTTTAATGTTATATTTTTATTAACCTTATTTTCGGTGTGGGTTTTCCACAACAGTATTTTCTATTTTAAATCTTTTATTTTCAATGATAAATTTCAAATTGTGAGGATGCAATTTATTAAAGTAGGGGAGAATGTAAAACCCCGAGCTTCCATGATACACTTTTCATTCAATAATTTAATAGCTTGCATTGTACGCAAGTTCGAAATTCTAACACACCGCGACCAATCAAAATAGCCATTAAGAATAGTAATACCCACTTTTTGAAATTATATATATATTATATTTAAAAATGGGCTTCATTTTTGTATTCAGAATATCGAAATTATCCTAAGTTGAATTTTTGGAATTTTTCTGAGAACTTTTAATTTTTTATGAATAGTGAAAAATACTTAATTTTTTTTTAATAAAAATAATTTATTGTGATAAATTATACCATTGAGTGGTTTTAAAGTATAATTAGAATATATTTTTACCATTTTATCCAATGTTGTTCATTAGAATTAATTTCACTTTAAAGTTGGACACAATTAATTGTCAATCTTTTGATATATATTGTTTCTTAAAAACATGCAATTTGTTATGACACCATGGATTAATTATTAAATTAATTAATGAAACTTATATGTTTAGAATTTTGTAAAATATAAATCATTTTTGAATTTGGAATATCAATTATATCTTAGGGTGAAATTTTGGCATTATTCTGAAAAACATCTATATTTGATGAATAGTAAAACCACTAAGTGGTAGTTAAAAAACTGATTTTTTTTAAATGAAACATTACCACTTCTGTGATTTTATTTTTGAAAATCCTAAATACATGGTTGTCATTAGGAAGTAAAATGTGGTTCAATGGGATTAAAATAATTTTTTTGGTGAATAGTAACTTTAACGTTTAATTAATCACGATTAAAGGTAATTAGTAAAATTTAAGGTAAAATGATATTATTAAAATACGAAAATACCCTTACACTTGTCCTAGCCATATTGGATGAGTCATGGACGACCAAGACAATCCATGCGTCAACTTGGGGACCCCATGGAGCCACTTGGGTAAGAAATTGACATTAATAACATTTTATTTAAAGTAAAAATAAAATTGTCACAAACTTGTGTTGTTTTACTAAAACAATTATTACATGGGGTTATATAAGTTAAATTTTTAACTATAAATATTCATTGGAAAGATAAAACGATTTACTACATCATGGTAATTTGTTTAAAATTTTTACACATTAAATAAATTAAATTTGTTATGACATAATGATGATGCAGTGATTACCTCATTAATTAATGATTTAAATAAAATGGAAAGATAATGTAAAATATAAGGCATACAATTGTCAAATAACTATTTTATGAGTATATTGAGAACCCTTATCACCTTAGCCTCAAAATATCTCATTTTGGGACCTTTATAATCCGAAAATCCTTTCATAATAATGTAACATTTCAATCATTCCAAGAGTGCCCCTCCTCTCCTCTTATAAAAATCCCCCACCACTACCACATTATTCACACCTTTAAATCCTTTTGGCTCATAAAAACTCTGCCCAAATACTCTCTCAACATCCCTATATTACTCCTAGAAGCCTCACTTTGGGCATAATTCTTCCCAAGGAAGCCTTTGTCTCAAATCAAAAAGAGTTACCTGATTTTAAGGTAATGTATTCTCTTATGTTATTTTGTTTTATTTTTCTTCTCAAACCCCTTAAACTCATTTTATTCCATTATTTTGTAACAACACAAGTACCTTCAGTATACTAGGATGTTTTTATTATATGTATTCGAGCTACACTTACACACACCTCCGTCTAATGGTTAATGAACATACTGTTTCCGTGGATGGAAAATTATTGCCTCACGAAATGATGATTGTTCTATCTTCTCCTACCACCTCTCATGGTAGACATTATGATGGTACTATATTTATTTATTATATTTATTATATTTATTTCCTCTATATGTTTCTGTATTTTACATTTAAAACATATCTTTATGCTTTGCATGTTGTGTAAATGCGATAATTTCATTTCAGGAAGTGTGGACTACCGCCCCCTCAAAATGATTTGAATCGTTAATTCCATATGTGGGATGTATAAAAGATGGAGTAAATGATATTATACATTATATTATACTGGAATTATATTATACATTTATATAAATATAACTTCATTCCATTAAATATGAATGAGAAATTAATGTAGCATTCATGCGTACGTACAGCTTACCGTCTCCATGAACGGTGCATTTTATTTCTTACCTCTAAATGATAAGTAATATTATAAATGAATGTATATACTGGATATATATTTTTTATATGATATCTACATCATTAATATAATTGTGGATATAATGGAAATTTTACCGCATGAACAAAGTGTAATTATAAGAAGTTTATTTTTGACATAAGTACCAAAGATCGACAAAACGATCGTTATTAACATAAATAATTACATAATGTTCATAACATGGTAATAAGTGATATAAAAGGGATAATGAAATTGGAAAAGGTTTTCAAGAATGTATAAATTATATCTTGTTTATTATTAAAGATATTAAAGAATGATCGAGTCAAGTCAGACATGAGGTATGGGAACTTCTTAACCCAACTTCTGTTCTTTGGGTTAATATCCTACTTTCAGATTATGTCATGATATTATTTTGTCCTAATGTGTATTTATACTTTATTTATGTGTACTTATAGTTAATAAACATAATAGATCTGTTTTATTTACATAAATGATCTTTGTAAGGGAACTTCTTAACCAAATTTCTGTTCTTTGGGTTAATCTCCTACTTTCAAATTATATCATGATATTATTATGTCCTGACTTGTATTTATACTTTATTTATGTATACTTATTGTGAATACATATAATAGATCTATTTTATTTATAGAAATGATCTTTTTAAGGGGCATAGTCTCAATCTTCTTTCATTGAGGCATATTCTTTTTTAATACAAGACTTTCTTTTATACGGTGTATAAACCCCTTTGAATTTTACGTTTATTCGAAAATAATCTTTTTATATGAAGTGTTTTACTAAACGACAAAAAAGAATTTTTTTGTCGTACGTATGCGGCGACAATGACTTCTCCACCACCGTGACCATTATTTGAGTTTCATCTTCCTCTACAAGCTATAAATTTTTTTAAATGAAAAATAAATACAAAGTTTTACTTTTCTTATATTTTGGTATTGAAAATGGTTTTAAAAGTATTTTTATTATATCAATGTGTGTTATTGATATCTTTTGATTGGAATGTGGAAATGTTATGTTTCCTTTATGCATGTTTTATGTGATACAATTATGTTATGGTTTATGATATGTTAAAACCTATTCATATGAGGAATGCATTGGACTTAATAAGTGACGGATGGAGCCCGCTATAGCTCCTCGATTCATCGGCAGGTCTCATGAGACAAACTAGTGTCTTGGCATGAGGCCTTGACAAAATCTTATTTGTATTTTTGGCAAGAGGCCACGACTACGGGGTTATGATAGTCTGGCATTATGCATTCCATCATTATGAAAGTGGTTATTGATATTTCACGTGATTATTCGACTAGTATAATATCAATGTGAATAAGTAAATGGCATTATCTCATTTTACATTTTCCATATTATGTTGAAGTTCAAGTTTAAAAGGATTTTATTTTAGTTATACATTGTCTTAAATTTTTAAATTTATTTATAAAAGCATCCGCTATATTGTTATCCTAACTGAGCATCTGAGCTCACCCCTTTCAATGATTTAATTTTTCCAGGATGTGATGAAGTATATTATGAATGACCTACAGGGACAGTATGAGGGGATATGAAGACATGATGTTTTTTTATTTTTGTTACACTTTATGATGTAATGTAAGACTTTTGAATGTATCTAGTGTTTCTAGGGATACTAAACTAATCGGTCTTTCAAGACGTGATCTTTTTTGATCATGCCAATGTTACGCAATAATGCACTGACTCTGGGTAACTGGGGTCGGGGCGTTACATCTTAGATACTATTTATAAATAATAAAGTTTATTTTACTTCTATATTTTATTATAGTTAATTTCATAATTTATTTCATTGCAAGAAAACAACTATAATTAAATAACCATACAAATGATATAAATAAATTAATAATGTGTTATGATCAAGATATTTTACTAACAGTTATTTTATCTTGCGGGTGATAAACTAACCTTTGACCAAGGGTAAAAACATCTTAAACCATTCAGATTCATGTTAAAAATTTTCAACTATCCACCAATGTAGCTCTCTTGGATTGGGTTAAACCCAGATCCAAACTTGAACTATCTGCACTAGCTTGGGATCTCAACCCATTACCTATGCTTTTAATGACACATAGGTGAGGGGGAAAAGGTTTAAATAAAAGAAATCACGTGCCTGAATTCCCTACATAATAGGAGGAGAGAAAGCACTTAGGAAAAAAATTTAATTTAATAATATATTAAAAGGAAACTAATCTTATACAATGGTCAGGTCTGTTCTCATGATCATCCACATGCATGTAATGGATTGCACATTCAATAAAACTAGAATATTCTTAATCATTATTATTCAAGATAAATCATTTATGAATAAATTAATTATCATCTTTAATTAATATATTTTTTTACCTTAATTCTCATAAAAATTTCCTTGAGATTATCATTCATTATAATTATAAATAAAATAAATATATTAATTTAAAATTAACTATGTAAATAAATGCGCCATGGAGGAAAATAAATGAATACCTGTCTGAATCTATAAAACACGTATTATACTTGTATACTAGTTTATTATTTGTGACATATAACATACATGAGTTATCAGATACTATCATGATGTGTAGTATAAAAATAATGACTACACGAATTAAATGTTTTTTCTTTAATAATTTGTGCTTTAAGGCAAGTAGAGTAACAACTATAATACAACTTATACATGATATGTAGATCCAATAATTACACAAATGTTAATTAAACATATATATATATATATATATATATATATATATATATATATATATTAACCCATCACATTTCACGTCCTATAAACTTAATGACCACACACAAGAATATATATCATGTTTTTCAAAATATAAAAAAAAATTAAATCGGCATAATTTGGTATAAGTACATGGTATGTGAAATCGGGTTATACAACATGTATATATTTCGTCATCTATCTGAGGTACCTGAATAGGGACTCGAAATGTAAATAATATATTAAAAATGGAGTAAACAATGTGTCTAAATGGTTTCACATCATGTGATCCTTGAATCACATGGTCATAAGTCAGGTAGGCCATGTTTGGTAATATAAGGCCTGTCTATGACTCAAAGGGACAACACACCATGTAAGTGGGATACATGGTGTGTACTAAGGTTGAAATTGTTCCACCCAATCCGATTTTACATAAGGTGTATGTTATTTAATGCAATGTGTGTAATCAATGCACAATGTTTGAAATTATTACGGAATTAATTCTTGATTCATTGAATAAAAGTACAAGGTGTAGAATTCTGAGTACATGACTTGTACTCCTGTGTTATCTAACCAGAATCCTTAGAACCACTTGATGAGATATTTTATTTAATTTCATTCATTAAACTAACAATATTTATTATAAATATGAAAAATGATTGAGAATGAAATATATCTCAAGATTTAGACTAAAATAACGACTAAACTTGAATTGGAAAACTAGATTAAAATGCATAAATCGACAATAATATTTAAATAATTATAAATAATTAGGTGAACACTCTGATACTACATGTACATTTCATGAAAAATAGAATCATGTGATAGCTGGTGGCCAAATTTTCATTTTTCTATCTTGAATGATCTGTATGAGATCCATAATACAAAATTTCATGGTCAATGGAATAGAATCAAAGAAGACAAACAACATGAATCATGTCAGAACCTGAGAGAGAGGATCATCACATTTTATTTATAATTGGTTCAATTGTATAATAAATACATTTATTTAATCATTTCTTCATTGATGGATCTAGAAACAGATCTCTAATGCATAATCTATGAGTAGATGGAATCAAGGGCATATTTCCTCCAGCGGGGATCTTTCCGGGTTCTAAGAATCACCATACATCACCAAAGGAATATCTGAGTGCTAACATGATAGATCTTCCACATAATTCATCTAATTTTGATTTATATGAGAATTAATTCAAATTTATTACCCTTGATCTAGTGGAGAAATAATTTTCTCCATTCTTAGGAGTGATCTTGGAGAAGAGAGATCCCAAGGGCTGGAGAGAATTTTATAATTCAAGTATGCACAACCCATACCAATGAATCTTTCTATTGTGAAAATAAAATTTATGGGTTTATATATAAATAGGGTTAAAATAAAATTATTATAAAAGTGACCTTAATTGTATATTTGATCCTAGAAAAAACCTAATATCAAACAATAATATTAATATTATTATTTCTCTACATGCACTTAACTTGAAAAATAAAATTACATATTATTTAATCAAATAATATTCACTATTTATTATTTTCCCACCGAACCTAAAATACCAGTTCAACATTCCTCAATAATAATTATTTGACCATGAATAATTTCAATTTATTTATTAAATTAATATCACTGCATTATTTGACATAAAAAAATATAAATTATATTCACTAAATGGAGAATAAATATTTATTAATCATTTTACCATCATTATATTCTCTCGAATAACTAGTTATAGAATAATTGAAGCCAAAATACATGAATAATTATTAAAACACATATGGGAATAATATTTATTCAAAATATTAAACAATAAATAATAATATATTTTTTAATTGAGATTCAAGATAAACATAGTGTGTGACATTATAGACCTATTTCATAGTGGGACTAGGTGATGTAGAATAATGTAAAAGGTTAGCATCTTAAAACATTCCAGACACCCATAGAGAAAGAATTTAATACCACAATGTCATAATACCTCATACATAAACTTACTTTGTAATGTAATCCCTTTATTAGAATATCTCAAATCTTGCAGGTTGCATGTTTCTTCCATCAGTCTATATACTCGTTGTATATTTCTTTGACTTTTTGTAAATATAACATTCCTATAGAACACCATGGACATTGATTTATTTAGGATATATCATTTCCGTCAAAGGGCATGAGATATTAACTTCCATTAATGGATATAAGAGATGAATTTTTTCTCACATTATTAATTAGTGCAATATTATTAATGATGAAGACAACATATCCTACCACACCGTGAACATTTGTCATCATGGATTTCATCAATACATCAAAGTACATGACTCATAATACTCATTAATAATAATATTAATGTATCAGGACCAATGGACAAATTAATAGATAAGAACATCCAACGAAACATATAAACGTTGATTTACTAATCGAAGGTCCCATTATCATAATATTCTATTGGATATTACTAGGGAGTACACCATAAGAAGTTACCTCAATGTCCTATGAGTATCCACACCAGATAGACTATATCATTTGAGTCCCTAAAATTTTATCATCTGGCTATAGAAAAAATATTTAAGAATAGCATCATAGTACTTTTGAGTTCTCATCATAGTGGGGTACTAATATGACCTTTTATTGTGACAAAAACTCTAGGGACATTATCACACACAATGATGCATAGAAGAACAATAATGATGTGATAAAAAGTATCTTAATATTACAAACTATGAATAAATGTTATCATAACGTATATAGTAGTTTGTTCTAGGGAACCAACACCAACAAAATGGACGATGGTTTATATTTTTAACTAGTTCATTTCAAGTGGATGAATATAATATTTTTATTAATTGTAAATCATTTCATTAAATAACATTTATTATAAATATCATTAATGTAAATTATGGAAGTGTTAATTTAATATTACATTAATGTTATAATGAAAATGATTGAATTTGAATCTTACCTTTTAAAACATCTCTAATAAGTCATATTTATCTAAAAAATTACAAAAAAACAATAATTAAATAATATTTGGTTTCTTTTAATTGTTTAAAAATAAATTATTTTATTTTTTCTATATATTGAATAATTATTGAGTTTATGTTTCATAATAATTTAAATTAATTATTAAATCACTGAATATTATAAATAAATTAATATCATAAAAAATAATTTATCCAAAAAATGAAAATTTATAACTAAACATATCATCTTCTTATCCATATGTATAATGTTTAGAGATATCAAATTCAATATTGTGAAATTTTGTATTTTTTATTTTCATAAATTAATACAATGTTCTTATTCAATGAAATATTTTACCAAGTGTTCAAATATTTGAGACTTGTATGGATATTCTAGAACTACACTCATCCAAAAGAAAAATGTTAAGTATTAGATAAATATTAAAGCATTATACCAAATTTTTGATCCTATTTTAACTATTTTACCCTTATTGAGGTGATAAAAATATATTATGGTTTCTATACATATTGAACAAAAATATAAGAAACTTATTTAAAAAAATTCACCATATTGATTTCATGTATGAAATAAATTTTTAAATATTCAATTTATATAAGTGGTATAATTTCATTTAAAAAAAATATGCCAAATGTGATGAACCTAAATTTTTAGGGAAATAAATTTTGAGGAATAACAAAATATTTATTATTATTGCCAGCCTCGAAAAAAATTACATGAAAATAAAACAATTTATTAAATATATATTATATAAATGTATAAAAATCATTTATCAACAATGATAAATTTAATTTATTGAAATAAGAATCATTGTGTGCAAAAAACATTTTTTCAAAAAAAAATATCCTTCCTTTTTAATTGATTTTTATTTATGTTTTTAATTAATTGATCACCTATGAATTCTTTTTTATAACATAATTTTTTCATAATTTAGTAATTTTTATTCATACTATTGAATCATATGTCCCAATGATAACCATAATATTAAATGATAATAATTTTATCATATATAGGAGTTTGTTTAAACTCAGGGTTACATGAAAAGAATGATATCAATGAAAATTTGAAGAAATATAGATCTATGTTAGAAAATATCAGGGTGTTACATTGTCCTTGATATAATATTCAATATTCCTAAAAAAGGTAGTATAATTTGTTTCGTTTTATAAGTTTGGGGAGACACACACATGTATTTACACAATAGTTTTAGCTAATATATGGTCAAATTCTTGTGAAAATATCTTAATATAGGCAGTAAATATAATGTAGAATAATATAAGGTATAAATACCTTCAACCAATAAAATTATCAATATTTTATGTGGCATTATTATCCATTTCTCTTGGTTTAATCCCCAATAAAAACATTTTATCTATATCCATAATAATGATTTTTTACCTTTTTAAATATTCATTATGATAAAAAATGGATGTGGGATCCTTACAAATTTTTTTTGGATAAATACCAAAATGGTATTCATTTATTAATTTCAAATCAATTCGTAGATGAATTTAAATTTAAATATGAAAGCAAATGACGAATAAAAAATGATTTTATAAAAATGTATTTTTAACCATAAAATTTATCTCACTCTCACTTCATGATAATAAATTTTTTTATTAAGTATATAAATTTTCATTGTATATATAATATTTAAATATAATTAAAACTATTATTCAATAAATATTTATATAATTAATTATGATAAAATCCCAGTGCACACAAAAAACCATTTTATAAAGAAAATCCTTTTTGTTTGAATGATATTGTCTTCATTCTTGTCATTTAGATAACTAATATGTGAATTATTGTTCATTTATTTATATAAATTATCAAAAAAAATTCAAATCATTTTATAACAGTGATCAATATACATTGTTTAGATAATAAAATGAATACAAATATATTTCATCAAAAATTATGATATTTATTCCGTAATTTTGTTTTTCAAATTGAGAGATATTAAATACATTTTTAACATCCTTAAAAACTATACATAAATATTATAATATTTTTATTCCTTTCTATATATGAAAATCCACTCAATAGGTTATGAATGATTAAATTATCACTATTAATTTATACCTATAGATTGGTGTAATGTTTTTTATAAAATACCTCATTTTTATTATAATAGAAATACATATAAAATATTGGGGTTAAGCCCAAGTTAGTCATACCATTCTTAAGGTGACTACATTAGAACCTAAAAATTCCTTCTCCATTTTTTTAGAAACTTTGTTTTATATTTACAATCATGAAAACCATTAGGTTTTTTGATAAAAAAAACCTCATCTTGAAGTGTACCATTCAAGAATTACATCCTTAAATCAATTTGAAATAACTTTAAGCCTCTCCAAATACCCATTTACAAGAATGAATGAATGAACATGCGTGAATCCACTAGAATAAATATTTCATCTACATCAAAAACATGGAATTGTATAGATCATTTACACACAAGACGTTTTTTATTTGGAGTCAAATTTTAATTATCATCAAACTTGTTTTTTATGTTAAATTTCACCTAAATTAAACTATATTTTTCTATCATCTCCAAAATATACCATGTTTTTTTATTAGTTTGATACAATTATTCATTCATGTATTTAATTAAAGACACATTATTTATTGCTTAATTGAATGAGGTATTCTCCAATGGTAATAGTAGAGCATCATTCTGTATATTATTAACTAATCTTGTTTTTTTCAAGGAACAATTATCACTAATAATATTATATAGATCAACCATCAACTACTTATTTCTTCTTGGAAATACTGGGTGGATTCCCTTAATAAAAATTTCTTCATCTGAGTCAGATTTTAAATCTATATAATTTTAGGGATAAGAACATATTCTTTATATTCTAAAATATATATTTTGATCCAAACCCATGTCATGATCCAATTAATTTTCATAAAATACATTATAGGTTTTATTTATAACATTCCCTTTAATGATATCAACATCATTTATCTATAAAATTTTTCTCAACCATTTTTTATAATTTAAAGGAATTAATTTTTATTGGGTGTATATAAAATACACCATTAACTATTATATCTAATTAATTTAAATTGTTGACATCTTTATTTCAGATATAACATTTTCTTTCAAAAACATTAATATACCTTTGTGATGGATTCCTACCATGAAAATTTTCATAAGGTGTTATTTATTATCATTTAATTAGCACCTACATTTTTTAGTATACACATAATTTGGAACAAATATTCTCTAGTAGTGATGAGAAAAACTAAAACATCCAAATTTTTTAAAAGGAAGTATTATGTTTGACATAATATAGGATACATACCACTGACCTAAAACAAACTACTAAATATAGTTTCAATTTGACCATTATAATATAGACATTAAATTGATGGAATGTATAGTATTAATGGAATTATTAAATATAAAAATTTTCAAATCATCAAATATGTCTTAATTAATTCTTATTAAATTAATAAATTAATTTTTGTAATGTCATTTATTCTTTAAATACACATTCTTCAAGAATGATTATAATTATTTTGTGAGAACAAAATAAAATTAATTTATGAAACTTTTAGAAATTTTATTTAATGAAGAAAATATTTTTTCAAAATTATTATATAAAAATTAGTATATGGTTATATTTTTAGAATTTTATGAAATGTTTAATTTTTTAAAGAATTTTGAAAATTAGGGGTTTTTATAAAAAATTGTACTTTAATTTCAAGTATTTAAAATTTATAAATATATTTTATGTTTATTTTAAAATTTAATTTGTTCTTATTAGTTGAAAATAATTAAATTATTATTTAAATTTATTTTACAAATGATTTATTATAAAAACATTTTCGGTTTTAAAAGGTCATTTTCTTTGAAAAACTCTTTTTATTTTGTTTTTCTGATTTAATTTTTAATTAAATACTAAAACTTATGTGCTATGATTTTTTAAAAAATAGATTAAATATTTGGAATCTAAATGTCCAAATTTACTAAATAGTTTACTATTATTTTTGGACAATATGAATAACTACCTTGGTAAATTTTGTTACCAGGGTAAAGGGAAAATAAGTTAATTAAGCGTAAAAATAAAATGATAAGGACATGAGAATGAACCTAAAACATTACCCAATTTTATTAGATGTGTAATATTTGTCCATAATCAATCATGGTTCATTTATATGAAAATTGTTGACTATTTTCATTAGATTATGACTTTTATAATATTTTATTTAAAGAAAATTCAAACACCTCACTATCTTATTTATTATAATTATAATATTTTTAATATGGTATTATCGAGAATATATGTTCTACTATAAATAATATTTTTAATTAAAATATATTTATTTTCAATATGGTAATTTATATTTAGTTTTTAGTTGAACAATAATTACCTTAAATTCATTCACAACACTTACTCATTAATTATTCAATTAATTTAAAAATCAAATAAATGACATTAAAATTATTAAATTAATTATAATATGAAATAATTAATGTAATAAAATAAAATTATGTATGGATTTGAAATTATATGGATGCAGTAAAAGATTTTTTTGATGTATTTATATTTTCCAAAGTCAACGTAATGAATAGTGTCAAAATTGACATTAATGATATTTTAAAACAAATAATATTCTATTAAATGATATAAAATTAATAAAAATAAGAAATCAATAGGAAATATTTTAATAAGGTTTAATATTTCATCCATTATCAATTTATGATTATATTGTTATTATAAAGTAATTATATAAACCGTGAAAGAGATAAAATCTATGTTGTGAGGGTAAGAGATAAAAGGGTTAAATAAGGGTTAAAACCCAAAGATAATGGTTGAAATAGAGTTAAAACATTCACAAATTTTATTTTATGGGGTTATTTTTTCCCAAAAGTGTATTAAAAATAAATAAATAATTTTAGACCCATTATAAATTGAAAATTAATTTATATTAATTAAATATTTTTTTGAAATCCCAAGAGTGCCCCTCTCCTCTCCTATAAAAGGGAACATATTATTCTTTTTTCTTGACAATTAAAAAAATATTATTATTGGAATATATGTTAAAATATACATTTTTAGAATCCCTACTCACATTCTAGTAGTTTTGGTTTAGGAAAAACACAACCATTAGTGGTCATAAAGTGTTATGAACAAGAGATTGTATAAAGAAGGGGTATCATTTTTAAAAAAGTGTTTTCATTTTATTTCTTATTCAAAATCCTCAAAATCAGTTTAAAAAATGCTAAAATAATAAATAATGTATTATAAATATAAAAATATTTTATAATGTTATTGTAAATTTACATATCCATCTCATTTCCATCGAATGATAAAGGAATTCCTCACTCGTGTGTAGGGCAATCTACCTCCTCACAAATCGATATAATTTTTTCCCATAACCATCTCTAAATACTGGTTAAAATGACAAAATAAATTTTTATATATGAAATTAATGAAATTTTTATCGTTATTAAATTATAATATAAAATTTACTATATTATAATTCAATTAAAAAAATATTGATAATGTTATTTGAGGGAACATTTGGACTACCCCATCTATGAATCGATGTAATTCATTTTCATCCCCACATAATATGAATGATATATATAAGTATATTTAGAGAATTGATATTATATTTATGAAATTATTATAATTATGTAAAGGTAAAATGATCCTTCCATTGTTTCTATGATGATCAATGAAAAATGGAAATGATACTCATGCAAACATACGACCTACCATCTCCAAGATTGTAATGGAGTTCATTTTTCATACCCTTGATTAATGGGTGGATTTAAAATTATAATTGATTAATAAGAAAAATAATATTTCAGGATTATTATTCTAGATATAGTGGATTAATGTCCACTTTGAGCACAATCAAGATACCAATTTTATTTCATACTTAAGTACTGAATACAGCCAAAACATATGACATGAACTTAAATGATTAAGAAATTGTATATAAAAATTTTATAATTGACATAATGGAAATAATATACTTGGAAACATTTATTAATAAAGGAAATAATTATCCTATGCTTAATATTCAGGATGATAGATAACATATGTGTCAATTCAGACTTAATGTAAGTGACTCTTTACCTAAAAAATCATCATTTTAAATGTTTTAATGACCTATATTATAAATATTATTAATTTATTTCAATGATTAAAAATTAATTTAATGAATGTATTTATATGGATTTGATTTTTAAAAAAAGTAATTTTTAAATTTCTCAAAATTTTCTTCAAAATGTTATTTTTAATGTTTTATATATAGGAATTTCTTTTAAAAATTCTATTATAAAATTCATCTTTCTACAATTTTATTACACTAAAATAGATTTGTTTAACTTATATGTAATTATTGGGTTTTACCACCTTCATGAAGCCCCATTGATTTGAATATTCCTTTGAAATATTAAATGGTTAATTTCAATGAATTTTGTTTCATTTATAAGTGCATAGTTCTTTTTTAAAAAAATTATGTTTTTTCAAAATAGAAAAATATTATTTTCATAGAAAATGATTTTATTAATATTTCATCAATTAAAAACCTTATTTCCCTTGTTCTAGGTATTTTGGTTTTGAAAATTGTAATTTAATATCTATACTTTTTTTTTCTTATGAGCATTAAATCATTTTTAAAAGGTTTTATAATGAAAACTGAACGCATAAAATGTTTTATTCATGATGTGGTATTTGAGAAATATATATATAAATCAGTTGATCCATTTATAACTTATATTAATTTTTCCCCATTATAACTCAAAAAATAGGTGATACAAATATAGATTAGAAGACAGGTGAGCCCTATTAAATCTATTTAATGTATTGGTTAATGATTGTGTTGTACGAAGAGATTTATTATAAATCTGTTATATGATTATTAAAATTTTAAGGTTATAGAAAAGTTTTTAGGAATTTGATTCTCTAAGTTGAAGAGATATGGTTTTTACTTTCTTTATATATCTTTTAATTGTTCTCTTTAAGAAAAAAACATGTGTTTTTTTCATGTGAAAATGTTTTATTTCATACAGTCAAAGAAAAATAATGGTAAAGGTAAATGTTATTTGACTTCCCTTATTTTTCATTATACTAATAGTTTTAATTTTTTCAATGTCCCTTACCAAGATTTTTTTTATCTTACCATTTTTTAAAATCTTCTTAATAGGGTTTAAGGGAGAGTATGAAAACATATATGGCTATGGATTTTTTTTGAATAATAATCATGAAAAAAATCATGTTTTATTTTAAATATTTTCATAGGGAAAAATAAATATTGTGTAAAATTGACCATTTTTTATGTAGTGGTTTACTTTGTAATATTTTTTTTCCTAATTATATAAATCTATATAACAAAAAGAACATTAAGAATGAAATAAAATGAATTCATGTCTAAAGTCACTAGAATATGTAATTTTTAAGGCCACCTCTATAAATTCGGTATCAGAGCAGGGTTTAGACAACTTTAGAGATTATGAATTTTGTTAAAACATAGGTTAAGTCTCTATTTAAATTCTATTTGTTAAATCCTTATTTGGAAACTATTTTATATAGAGGAAAATAATGTACAAATGAAAGTAGGGGTACTTTAAACTACATTTATATATATTCTTGATGACTTTAATTCAATAATATACAAAGTCATTTCCTTCGGATTTATAAAATTTTTCAAACATAAATACTTATTTCAAATAGTTATATAAAATATCAAAAACTTCCTCTATACAATGATACAATCTTGGTTCTTGGGTTATTTTTAATCAAATCCTAATTTCAAAATTTTAACATCTTTCAAAAAAAAGATAAATATCATCAAGGAATTTTCAAATACGTTATCCAATCAAAGGAACATGAAGAATATTATAATTTAAAATAATTTTCAAAATAAGGATACACTCCTGAATCATATTTTATTTGGTTTTAACTTATACTCTTTCATGGCATATTTATGGTATTTTAAAACAAATTTTAATTGAATGTTTCAAAAAAACATGGTCTGAATGTTTAATAAAAACCATGTTTTAGAATATTTTCAGGAATTATAAGTCATTAAATTTTTTTTCAAAACTATTATTATGCCACAATTCGTTCAACCAATGTTTAATAGTGTTATTTTACATGAAGGAAACAAGAGACTTTGAATAAGATCTAAAGTAGTTTTGTAATTTGTAAACCTTCTATATACATGATAAAAATGACAATAAAATAAGTTGGAACCCATAATAAAGGTATGGATTTATTTTATATTGGAACTATTTAATTTAAATCATAAGAAGATAAAATTTTAAATATCAAGATATTAATGAATTCATGAATTAAGAAGTTGAGGTAATTATGGGTTGGGATGAAAAATGAAGGGTATAAGATAACCTTTTATGTTAAAATGTTATATTTAAGGATGAAAGTATAAATTTATGTATATTTCCATATCTAATTAATACAAGATGTAGATAAATATCCTAAATTATTGAATATGTATCATTAGTAGAAAAATGGTTTTTAACATTGGCGTTTTAATGCCAGTTCTTCAAGAATGCCATTACAACTCTTCCATGAAGAATTTTAATTTTTGTTCTATAAAAACCAATTTTAAAAGACCTTATAGAATGATATTTATGTTGGTTATTTAGACACCTATGTAAAAATAACTATTTTTAACATTGTTTTATGAAAAATCGATGATAAAAGTACTTATATAAGAATTTTAATGTTGTTTTGTTTTTTCTGAAACCAATGATAAAATTCATTTTCGAACATGGTTTTTCAAAAACAGATGTCATTAATATTGACCAAGATTTAATTAATTTCCTAATTTTTTATTTTAATGGTCATGGATTTAAAAAAGACATACAAATCAATATTTATGGATTTCGTATGTTGAATATCTCTACGTGAAGTCGTAGAGTTGCCCATCTTTTGAGGATGATAAATTTTGATCTGTATCTTCGTTTGAGCTCCAAGAATAGTAAAATAGACGTTTGGGAAATGAAGTAAAAACATGGTTCACTTTATTTATAACATTTTTTGAAAATAAATCATCAAAAGTTACTTTTATAATCGGTTACGGAAAAAAGTGATGTTAAAATATAGGTTTCAAATTTATTATCATAAGACCAAAATGATAATCTAGTATTTTCTATTGGTTTTAATTAAAACGACATTTAAAACTAAAATGTTAATGTTTAAAAAGTTTCAGTTAATTTCGTAAGCTTTAATTATATGGGTTATAAAGCTATAATGGACTTACAAATTATATGTTAAGGACATAGAATATGAACATCTACAAGAAAAGTGTTAGATAATTCCAAATTTAGATAGACATAACATTTGATCTGTAACTCCCTCTAAGATCCATGAATATTAAAATAACATATTATGAAAATAAATACATCTTCATAAACATTTTTAATTTTGGTTTTCCAAAAAAAATATATCAAAATTGACTTTTAATGTTCATTATTGAAAACATTCAACGTTAAAAGCTATTTTTCACCTTGGTTATCAAAAAAATGATGTGAAAAGCTACGTTTTCATGTAAATTATTATAAAAATGACATGAAAAACTAAAATATTATGGTATATCTTAATATAACTAATGTTAAAAACTATATTTTCATGACGGTTGTCATAAAACTGATGTGAAATTTAAAATTTAATATCCCATCAAAGCAAAATTCCAATTTTTTTAAACTATGGTATCAAAATTTTCAATTAACACACCAAATTTATGATACTTCATTTACTTTTACCATGAAATTTTTCAAACTAAATATATATTAATTTCACAATTAATTTTCTCTATCATCATCATTCCACTGACTCAAATCATTAAATATACATTATCATTCCACTAATTATTTTTCGGGAAATATCTTCACAGTATTTGTAATAATTTCTCAATGATATATTTTTTTATTATTAGTTTTGTTAATTGATATAAAAATTAATGAATTCATTTATATTAATGTAAAAAACATTTTTTAGATCACTATAGAACTATAAATTATCATTTAGAATATAAAATTCCTTATAAGTTGCAGCTTTGGTTTCCACATGAGATCTTTCCTCAGAATAAAATTATATCGAAAAACACATTAAAATTAGTGAAAATTATGTCAATTTTTTTTTCTAGATTTCATATTAGATCTATGATATTTTTTTATCTATCCATATTCTATATTCCATGGATTTAGTAATGAAAATTATAATTAATATTTGTTTATTATTATCATTATATCATTGAATGATCCTTATTTATTTCAAACTTTATAATTTTAAAATATTTATTTTATCATGAAGAAAAGTATTTGTTCTTATTGATTCTATAAATGAAAAATATGTAATTCTGTAAAAACTAAAATAAATATTTTTTGAATCCAATATTTTTCTAATTGGATTTTTAAAAAACGAATATAAAAAAAATGTTTCACATCACTTTTTAGAAAACTGAATTTAAAAACTGATTTTCACATCAGTTTTTAATGGTTCTATTCCAAATCAGTTATATATAAAATGACATGAAAAATATGTTTTTAATGTTTATTTTTTATAGAAAAACAAATGTGATAGAAGGTCCTCAATGTTGGTTTAAAAAAAAGACAATGTTAAAAATAAAAAAAATATCATTTTTAAGGTTGGTTTTAATAAAAAATGTTAAAAAAAATTAAAATGCCACCTTCAATGAAATTTCTTAATGAAATGGAATTAAAAATATATAAAAATCAACCTAAAAATCCTATTTTTGTACTAATATATTTTGAAAATAAAATTATTTATTTATTTTTCATATTTTTAAATCAACGACCTTTTAAATGCTCACAAATTTATCGTTTTGTGATTTTTCAATTTCTCATGAACAAGTTCTATATAAATATCAATTAGTATATAGGTATTATATCTTCTCTTCTATGTCCATGTTTTCCTAAAAGGAATCCTACTTATGTGTTATTTTATATGACCTTCACACTTCCCCTTCTTTCTTAAATTGAAAGAATAATTAAACATTTTTTGGACATGAGATTTCAATAATGATATTTTTAAAAGACAAAACGCATTTAATAATCCTCAATTAAAAATTAAAAGGGAATAATTCTCAATTGGGGGGGTGGTAATGTAACATCTCATGTTTTTAAAATTAAATACTATTTTCGATAGCATACAAGATATATAATACTGATCTTAAAAGGGAAACTATGTATTGTTTAAATGTGAATGTTATAACCTACCTGTTAAATTTATGGGAAAATATAGTATTAATTGAATTATGATATATAAAATTTTCCAAATCAACAATAATGTATTAATTAATTATTATGTAATTATGAACATAATTTTAGTAAAGTCATTATATTCTATAAATATAGTTTCATCCAGAATTTCATTATTAATTTTATGGGCGAACAATATAATTAATTTCTAGATATTTTTGAAATTTTATTTAATTAAATAAATATAATTTTTAAATAATTATATCAAAATTAACCTATGGTAATATTTTTAGTGTTTTCTAAAAATATTTCTTTTTCGCGGAATAATTTAAAATACCGATTTTTATTGAAAATTGTACGTTAATTTCATGTTATTAAAATATAAAACTATATTTTATATTAATTTTAAATTTTAAGTTTTTATATTTATTTAACATAATAAAAATATGGGTTTTATTATTTATTTTACACTTTAATTTAGTTTTTAAACATTTTATGTTAAAAATGGCATTTTTTTGAATAACTATTTTTATTACATTTTGTCGATTTAGTTTTAAATTAAATAATGAAAAATAAGGGTTTTTAATTTTAAAAAATATATTTCATATTTATAATGAATACTTATAAATTTCTTAAATAGGTTAATGTTATTTTTGGATAACATGAATAGTAACCTTGGTAAATTTGGTTACCATAATAAATGGTATATTAGATAATTAAGGGTAAAAATAAAATGTTAAGGACTAGAAAGTTTCCATTAAACTTGAAAAAGAAACCTATTTTAGTAGAAATATTAATCTATAATCATTAAAATTTAAGACATATAACCATTTATGGTCACTTATATTGGATTATGACCTTTATAATACTTAATCAAAAGAAGAGTCATACATGTCATAGTCTTGTCTTGAATAAGAATAATATTTTTAATGCGGTTTTTTATAGAAGAAATGTTCGACTATAAATATACTTCTTAAAAATATTATATTTATATTTAATATGGTAGTCTGTTTTTAAATTATTAGTGATGAAATTATTACCTTAAATTCATTCATAACACTGATTTAGTAATTAATTAATTAATATGATAATCAAATAAATGATATTAAACATAAAAAATTTAATATAATATTAGATAATGAACATAATAATTTTTCATTATAAATTAAATTTTCATTTTAGGGATTTATTGAAATACAGGGTTCAATGTTATCTATTTGTATTGATATTTTTAAATGTCAAAGTAAAAAATAGTTTCAATATTGACATGAATGATATATTAAAATAAATAATAATATATTTAATTATATAAAATTACAAAAAATATTAAATTCATAAATATTATTTGGATAAGGTCAAATACTTCTTTCATGATCCATTTATGGGGTTTTTTACAGTTTATAGTAACTATATTAACCATCAAATAATATAAATCTATTTTTCTACAATAAGAGTTAAAGAAGTTAAATAAAAGGTTAAAACAAATGATAAGGGTATAAATGTAGTCCAAAAATATATAATTTTTATTGTATTCAGGGATTTAGACCCATAATAAAATTATATTTTAAATTAAGAAGTTTATAGTTAACTGGAATTTAAAATTAATTTATATTAATTTAATATTTTTGTAAATTCCAAGAGTGCCCCTCCTCTCATATAGATGGAAACTTATTTTTCATTTTTATTCACACATAAAACAATTTTTTGATCAGAAAATACTTAAACAAATATATTTATATAATCCTTATAAACATTATATATTTATTGGTTTAGGTATAAAATCCCCATTATTGGTTTTAAGGCGTTAAGAATAGGAGATTTCCTGAAGAATATGTATCATTTTTAAACGAGTATTCCAATTTTGATTCATCTTACACCTTATAAAAATAATATTAAAAAATTATGAAATAATAAATCTAATATTATAGATATAATAAGATGTTATTATGTTAGTTCCATGTCTTATATCTATCCTTTCTTCTATAAAACAGGAGAAGAATTCATCACCCAAGTGTATGAAAAACTACCACCTCATGAACCAATGTAATTAATTTTCCATCACCAAATCTCAAGACATGTTATAGTGATGGAATTAATGTTTATAAATTATATACATGAAATAATATTAATTATGAAAAGTTTATATACTAATTAATCTCTTACCATTCCATGAACATAAAAATTATAACATCATTCATGTGTACATACAGACTACCACATCCATGGATCGATGGATTCATTTACATTACCACAATTATATGTATAAATATATTTTCATAGTTGATATTATATTTATGCTATTATGATCATTATATAAATATAAAATGATAATTACCTTCGTTTCATAATGATATTTGAAAAATGGAAATGTTATTCATGCGTTTGTATGACATAAGGTCTTCATGATTGAAACATAGTAAAATTTTAACAACCATATTTACTGAATGTAATTAAATTTATAATTGATATATAAAAGGTATAATTATTTAATATTTTTTATTCTGTATATTGTGGATTAATGAACCCTTTGATCATAGTCAACATACCAATATTATATTTGACTTAAGTATTGAATACCATCAAAACATCTAACGTAAACTTAAATGCTTAAGTAATCGTCTATAACATGATAATTGTTGATATAAATAGAGTAATGTACTTGTTAAAGGTTATTAATCAAGTAAATAATTAACTTAATTTTATTATTATATAAGATAAAAAACATATGTGATTATTCAGACTCAAGGTAAGAGACTCTTTAACTAAAAAAATCCTCTTTTTAAATGTTTTAACAATTTATTTTACAAATATTTCTATTTTATGTAAATGGTTTTAAAATTAATATGAGAATTTTATTTATATGAAAATTAATTATTTTAAAATTTAATTTTTTAATTTCTCCCAATGTTTTCAAAAAGTTATTTTTTATGGTTTTTGGTAAGGGAATTTCTTTTAAAAATTATCTTAAAAAATGCATCATTATACTCTTTATAAATTAAAAAAGGAATGTTTTTTATATTATATTTCATGATATGATTTTATTTCTTTAATGATGCATTAATGTTTTGAATCATCCTTTATAATATATCATGTTTATTTTAAAATATATATATTTTTCATTTATATGTGAATAGTTTTTTAGAAAATAAGTGTTTCTTAAATGGAAAATGATATTTTCAACATATATGGGTTTAATGAAATTTTCATAAAACCCCATATTTCCCTTGTTCTTTGTATTTTGGTATTAAAATTTTTTAAAAATAAAACTGTATTTTGAAATTCCAAATTGATTTTCATGTGGGTTTTAATATTTTTAAAAGGTTTTATGATGAAAATTACAAGAAAAAAAATGTTTAATTGATGATATGGTTCTTGAGCATTATATGTGGTATGAGTGATCTTTATATGAATTATACTAATGTTTGAGCACTATTATTTCTCATGGGTGAGTCTGATATAGCTTATACCAAGGGTTGAGCATCATTATAACTCATAAAAAATGGGTGATCCCGATATAGCTTATATGAAGGGTGATCCCCATTACAGCTCTCCAATGCAATGGGTAAGATTATGTTATATAGATAATTATTTTGGAAGTCATCTATATGGTTATTCCTGTTATATGTTTTTTTGACTTTTTATGAAAATTGTGCACTATGTAACCTAAAAGGGGATTTAAATTTCTATTAATGGGTTTTAAAGGATTTCGATGTGAAAAATTTTCATTTTTTTCATGTGAGTTTTTTTATTTCACATACTCTAATAATTTTTTAGGTAATTGTAAATTTTATTTGAGTTTTCTTATTTTCAATAGAATAATGGTTTTATTTCTTTTTAATGTCCCTTAATGAGAATTCTGTTCTCATCCCTAGTTTTAAAATTTCTTAATCATTTATAATGGAGAATTAAAACAAATATGAGGTTATAATGAAAATTGTGACGATATATCATGAAAATAAATCATGTTTTATTATATATACATTGTTTTAATGTAAAAAAAGGATACTGTGTAGAAGTGTCCATATTTAATGTATGTGTTAACATTGTAGGATTTTGTCTGAATCATTTAAAAATAAAAATCAAAAACATCAATAGGAATGAATGAAAGTAAATTCCATTATAAATTCCTGATAATATGTAATGTTTAATGTGATGTTATTAAAAAATAATATTAATTAACATTATTCATGACATATTGTTCTCTTGTTGGATTAATTATTCAACAACAAAATTTTTTTGTGGGGTTTTGATAGATGATTCCCCATGTTAAATTACATGATTGTCATTATGTTAATCAAACTAAATTTATGTCTACCATATTTAATTATGAAAATTAATAATTTTAATATTATAAATTGCCTCAATTTATTTTCATCTTTGATATCTCCTAATTGGTACTACTACCCCTCATTCTCCTTGCATGTATATGAAACATTCCATTTTTATGTTGTCATAAATAAAGATATAGAAATATCATTATAAATATACCTTATATGAATTCATAGATCCACACACATAATAGTGAATAAAATCGAGTACATTTGATACCCATTAGTTATTTTTTACATAGGGATTTTCAATTATTATATCTCTATATAATAATATTGTTTTTCATGATCCACATTACAATTTGGAATATCCACTACATCATTTTTACTTGGAAGATTTATCCATAATCTATTGGTGAATGTGACCATGACCCCAAGGCTAAAAGTCTTTTACTCTTCCACTATAATAATAGATATTTTGTCTTTATTTTCCACCTGATACAGATTATCGTCCATCTCTCATCCCTTCCTGATTATATTGCCAAATTTTCCCTTCATAATATATCACATAATATTAAAAATAACATTAAGTCACAAGTCATATTGTGGACTCAAACTCATGATATTATGTCACAGTATATACAAATAGATAAATTATAATATCTTTAGTTAATCTCATTCTAATCATGAATTTCTATTGAATTTGATTTTCAAGGCCCCATAATTCCTAAAATTTACTATTCCACAATCTATTCCCTTAATATTATTTATTATATTACTATTAGTAGTAAAGTGATATGATAACCCATTTTCAAGATTCATGTTCATCATTTTCTTTATTTATTTCAGAGAAATTTATTACATGATTATCCATCTCAAACATCCTATATTCAGGCCGTGTTATTTCTATTTTAATTATAACATAATATTAATTTTCGATTAATTAATTATCATGGGATGTGTAATCATTATTATCTTTATACTATAATATTGATCATATATTTTTCAATAATATTTTATTAGGTTTACTTGTTTTTATTTATCATTAATAATTATAGTTGGAATTGACTCTTAAATTTTCCCTATAATCAATATATTTGTTCACAATGTTAGATCAGAGAATGTAATTTCCCAAGAAATAATTACTTATCCAAAATATTAGATTATTACAATTATTCTTATTGAATTCCATGGGTTTGTTAATAAAAATATATTCTTTATTCATCACAATAGGATATAGTGTGGCCAAGGTACACATAAGAATGAAATTTCATAAGATGAAATATCTAACCACTTTAATTATCTTGCATGTATACATGGTTTGTAAAAATAGTCTATTATTGATTAAATCTTAATGATTTAGTGGTATTTCAAATCCCCTTATTTCCTTGAACATGATAATCCTTTTCCACACTAATATTATTTTTGTATTGACAAAAATATCACTATATACCCTTATTCACTTGACCGGATCAATCAGAGTTGAAACATTATATTTACTAGTTACATTGACCATTAAAACATTACCTGTAGATTTTGGTCTTTGTTCATACAGAAATCATTGACACCTTTTTATCCCCACTTTACTATTTCTATCACTTCACCATCTATGAAACTCCAGAAATAATTTTTATTCCTTGGATCACATGATTACATTTTTTCTCCATTTTTATCTTAAAGAAATAGTATCTTTATATAGTGATTCTACCATCATCATTTAAAATTTTATATAAGTTTTATGGTCATAAATCACCTACCTGGTTTAGTTATTTTATCTTCAACATGAATCTCAAAACATATTTTGATTTTACTTGACTTGAAAACTAATAATCCATATCTTCTTAAAGTTTATTACTATTTACATTGAACTAATAAATATATTCAAATTATTCCTTCAAAATAATATTTTTATTTTTATTTTTATTTTTATTAATACCATACTCTTAATGAGAACCTTCAAGTTCGACTGTTATATAAAATACACCTGAATTCATTAACACTTATCAATTCAGGTTAATTTTTTTATCAATATTATTTATATTAGAATCTTAAATATCCGATTTTAATTATATTTAAACTTCATACAGGCATTCCTTAATATCATTTTCAAATTTATAACCTATATATTCCTCTTAAATGTATATATAGAAGAACTCACATATTTACACTAAAATCTTATTGATTTAATATATAAAACAACAGTTTCACATTATTCACCATCAAATATCTACAATCACCTTGTAGTAATTTGAAAAACATTTCCTCATTATAACCATAAATGTTGTAGCTTGCCTTCAAGTCTGCCTTTACCTTGTTTAATTTTTCTAACCCTCTTTTAATGAACCTCATCATCAACATCTTATCCATTTTCATATTCATTTGTGTAGAAAATTTCTTGGGGCCCTAAATTACATTTCCTTTCTAGTATTGGGTGATGTGGATTCTACTTTAATATGTATTTCATAAGCCACATGTCTATTAAAATATTTGTCCAAAGGCAGTTTTCTCATATCAATTTCATAAATAGCTAAAAATTTAGGATTATAATTGGGAGTCAGTCAATGTAAAATATTTTTTTAATGATATTTATATGTTTTATTTGATCTCCAAGTACCAGGAGATATCTAATATCCTATGAATTTTAATTTAAGAAATTATCTTCTTTTTTATCTAGATATATTTTAAGATCATAAAATTTATTGTGAATCACTTAGATATTCACTTCCATTATATTTTTATCACATTCATATATATTGGGTAATTTATTATACATAACATTTTCCCACTAGTGAAGCTCATATCCTTGACAATGATTGGATCTGAAAAATCTATAAATGATGAACTTAATTCCTTGGAATCCACATATATAATATTTTAGTTAGTTTCAGACATAGAATGTTTTATCATATCATGTATTTTAAACACATTTGTCTTAAAAAAATAAAACTTCCATACTATCAGAATATATATGATACATCCTCCTATTATCTAATATCTGAGAGTTTTTCCCTTAAAATAGAGGAATTAAACTAACATTTTAAATTTTTACCATGATAAAAGAATTCATAAAACAATTTCAATGCTGATAACATGGTATCTAATACAACATTTCTCATAGAGGATGTCCTATTAGAGGAAGGATGAATCTATGTATCATATATTTATTCATAGTTTTGATCTCATGTTAGATATAGAACATTAAATCTATTTGATTTTAATAAAAAATCACCAAATAAATAAATTTAGATGAAAAACAAAACACAATAGTTTTTTCATAGGTCACCTCTAAGTTCAAGTACATATAGATTACTCCAATGTTGGTTCACTCATAAAACATTCCATTAAGCATCAATATATGTGGTAGATTACGATTTTTAATCCACAAACACTATATATGAGATTTTATTCATTTAGAATGGAATTTTTGGAATGACACACTTCCCCATTAGGTACACTTCTATCAATCCGTCCTTGCACACTTATAAAAATGAATTCTTTTTTGTTTTAATTAATTAATGATAAAATATTCACCATGAATAAAATTTTGAATGCTTTTCATTATTAAAGGTAGCATATGATGGTCTAACAAGCTCCATAATCTTCCGAACTAGTTTTAGAAAACCCATAATCATTTTAACAAAATATACTCAATTAATTATTCATCAAATGACCTCAAGAGAATGAAAAGGAGGACACAATTATGATATCATGAACTCAAGAACATGGCCCCATGAACAAGGATTTGATCATTTATATCTATGAATTAGTCTAAAAAATGTCACCCCATTACTCAAACCTAATTGAAAGTTCCAAGATTTTATACATTGATCATGATAATTAACCACGTATATAAAAACACGTGACCTCAATATGTAACTTATTAAAATAGGATAGTACTTAAATCATAAAAAATTTATATTAATCACTGAATCACATCATCTTCATCTTATTTATGTGATTCAAAAGTATTTAGAGAATATTTACATTGTTATAACTCTAATAAAATTTATCAACCATTTGATCAAAATCACATGATCACATGTCCCCTTATAAGTCCACTATAAAACCCAAAAATTTTATGGTATGTTTTTCTTAAATAAATTCTATTAATTAGATAGCCTATATTTCATAAAGCACTTATTTTCTTTGAAAAAACACTAGTTTATTTAAGGGATAGTCATAACCTAGCCCATGAACCTATATTTTCCACTTATGTGTTTTGAATTTCAAAAAGCAGACACACACGGTTGCGATTAAGGTGATATTTAGATTTAGATAGAAATAATGTAATTTTTGGTGAAAATTAATATACCCATGTGAATAGTAACCAACCCTTATGAATATAAACATACCATTATGAATGGTTATATGACATTTATTAATGGTATCCTTACTCATTAATGTATAATTAAAATTTAGGCACCATGAAAATGTAGATGAATATTTTATGTGTTTGTATTTTTTGATTAAATAATGATTATAAATAAAAATAAAATTTATCATATAAAGAAAATTATTTAGGAAAATATGAGTTCATTTTTGGATTCTACACATCAAAAAATGGTTAGGGTGAGTATTTGAGATTTATCTAAAATAGTTGAATTCTTTATGAATAGTAACAACTGATAAATTATAATAAATGTTAAATACTTTATTTACTACATAATAGGTGAATCATGGATGATGTAAGACAATGTGGATTGAAATCAGATACCATTATTACTAATTGGGATCACATGAATAAAAACTATTCATAGTCTTGAGAAAAAATATTAAAATAATAATTAAAATAATATAAAATCCCTCCTCCCCTCCACTATATAAAGCACACCTCACCCATATTCCTCCCACACCACTCAAACTTAATAACTTCCCTAAATTTAGGCAAAATATATCCCTATTATCCTCCCCACATTTGATATCTTATGGTCTAACCATAAGGCCAAAAACAAAGGCATTAAAGAGATTTTTAACGAGGAGTACTCAAGAGGTGATCATCTCAACTCTTTTCTTTCAAATTATTTTCGGGGTTCCACTATTTTATTATTCTATTATTATCTACCAACATCCAAATTCTAGGATAAATCTATTACCTTAAATGGAATATTTCATCATCACCTCTTACACCAAAAATTAAATTACTATCCAAGATGTGTTAATTTATCACATTCAAGGATGATAGGTTTTCAATTTCTATTATTATCTTAATGACTGGTCATGAAACCATTTTAATTGTTGAACCAGATACAAATATATGTATTTTATGATATTCAATGTCCTGAAATCCTTACACACTCATAATACAAAATAATAACCCAAAACAAGTTCATTATACAAAAAACCACAAAGTTAATACAAGCGTTTATCAATAACTTTTAACTAATGAACCATCCTCAAGTATATAACCCAAAATAACTATAATATCGTTTATAATTTCAGTAATAATATATATTTACAATAATATATGTTTAACCACATTTTAAATGAACTTCTATTCATGAATACAAGTAAACGACTCATGAAAAACAAGGAAGAAAATGCTTCCAAAGCAATAAAATTTTATTTCTTAAACCCATCAAAAAGGTCATGAATGAACCTAATAAGGATATACCATTTCAATTACCTATTTATGAGGTTCAGAAAGTATTTATTATAAATATAATTTTGATTTTTATGGCCGTGAATAAAAATCAATGACACCTTTGAGCATAAGGTAAGGGATATCTTAACCCAATTACCTTTCATTGAGTTAAACATCCAGGTCATTGGTTTTGTCATTCCCAGAATATCAGTGAATGAATGATGATTGTTTTATGTTGTATGTACACTTTTGTTATGTGGGTTTTTTGTCACACATAATTATGTCATTGATTTTTCCTCAATCTAATGATATGTTCTTGGTAAGGGATCATCTCTCTCACATTTATTCAAGAATTCCCCCTATGTTGTATTCTTCTATTTCTAAATCCTAATAATGGCGTATGTTTTTGAATCTCCCCCATAAAAAAATTATGAAATAATAATGTTTTTAAACCCCTTCACCACGCCTTAATCCCTCACAATATCACCCATTACAATTCTATAGTGTTCGTTAGGGGTTTCTCATCTCAATTTCATTTCCATGAGATTTCCATTATTCACCACTTATTTCTTGTTTGTGGTGTATATGTGTAATCATTTTTCAAATAATATCATTATTAAATTTATATTAATTTTATTTAATGATTAATTTGTTTTTTATTATGTTTAGTTCATATGATTCGACTGGTTACATTGTGTTATGGGACTTTGTCTAAATTTTCATTTTGTTTTGACTTACTGTGTATTGTGCACCTAATAATCCTTATGTGGTGTACCTACTTCCCATTTGAGATCAATTTTCATTTGAATTTATATTGATAATAAATATACATATTCTTGTATCATGGATATGTTTATTTTTTAATCCATATACCATTTTACATAAGGTGTTTTTTTGGAATATTGTTTTAACTATGGAAATATTGATGAATATGTATCCTCAAATCTATACAGATATTGAGAAGACATATTAATCCTGTATTAAATATATATATAAAGAATTATTTTTACATGAAGTGACATATGGGGTCTGATATATCCCTTCGATGAATTAACAGGTCTCATGAGACAATATGTTGGGGACAAACCCCTTGAGTTTTTTAAAAAAACATACAGGTTTCTACCCAGAGACTTAAAGAGCTCTAACAGTATAGTGGTATCACGTGCCAGATACATGATATCCAATTGATATGAATTATCTTTATTCATTTTAAGTTTTTACTGTACATTAGGTATTTAATATGAAAAAATCTATGGATGCAGTTTCATTGTCAGTTTATTAATGGTGCATGTTTTTCATTTATTCACAATGCCATATTGACCATGCCAATTTGTTCATGTTATATTTATTCACTCATTCTGACTCTATTGGTAACCCTTACTGAGAGTTTGAGCTCAGTACTTTTATTTATTTACCTTCAACAAGTTATGAAGAGGAGATCATGTAATGAGTTTCTGTGGTTGCAATTTTTTTAGTTTTGGGCTATGTATTGTATTTTGTTACCTTTCTCATTGTAATTTTTGTGACATTTATGTATCTAGTTTCATCAAGACTACTACTCTTATTGTTATTTTGGGAATTTATTCTTTTTAAGCATGCTAATATAATAAGTAATTCTCCGGCTAAAATATTTTTTGTTTGGGGTGTTACAGTTGGAAATAGATGAAGTTTAATAGCGAACTAGGAAACTAGATTTGAAAACATAGATAAGGAACAAATCCGTTAGGTAGTCTTTGAGGATAAAATTACATGAATGTCCTAGAATTTTTGTAAGGAATATATCATGTGGATATTTAGGGAAATTACATCCCTGCCTATATAAAAATAGGTAGAGGTGGTTCTGGCACAGACGTACGTAAAAGTAAAAATTTTGACAAGGAGTTTCGGGATTGATCTGGGTACCAGGTACATGTAAATGAGCCTTGTTCCACTCTTGGTATTGACACTCCTGGGAGATATGATTTGGAAAATCCACATTTTATTTTACAATCCAATATGAATGATTTTTATGTAATTTTGTTCTCAAATAACAATATTTATCAGATTATATATGCGTAGAATTTCAATTTATGTTATGTACTTTTCTAGAGGAGATTATAAATTATGATTCATAACATAATCTAGTGTATTACATTATTTAGAGATGGAGCCTAATGGAATAAGGGGAATCAATTCTCATGGAAAATTTAGGTATTTCCCCACTAACCAAGTTAACACAGTCAATTTTGATGTGGATCAAATCATGACCATTGTAACACCCCAAGCATCCACGGTACGCTTCTCTTTGAACAATACAGTAATGTGTGTTGTATGTAACTTCATGTTCTAACACACCACAACCAATTAAACTAGCCGTTATGAATAGTAATACCCAATTTTTTAAATTTTATAAATTTTATCAATCAAAATGGAATTCAATTTTGGATTCAGAATATCAAAATTAGCCTAGAGTGAATTATTTTTTGTATTTTTATGAGAACATTTAATTTTTGATGAATAATGAAAAAACACTGAGGTATACTTTATAACCAAATTTTGATTTAAATAATTAATTATTTTATTTAAATTTATTTTAGGTCCAAATAGATACATAATACTTATATAAGTTCAATGTAATTCATTGGAGGTATTTTATAATTATTTTTGATATATAAATGTTTTATTGAACTATTCACCATTTTTACCCACCTCCAAGGAGAATATGACAGTTCACATAAAACATAATTTTACCGCTTCTGTGAAGGAAATTTTAAAAATAAGAGAGACATAGTTGATATCAATAAGTAAAATGTGGTTCAATATGATGAAATTAATTTTTTGTGAATAATGTCTTTTTACTTTTAATTAGCACAGTTAAATGTAAATAAGGCAATTAAGGGTAAATTTGATATTATTATTTCCATAACACATGTCCCATTTCTATTAGATAAGTATAGTTCGACCTAAAACAACCTTAGGATGAAAATATGAACCTATTTGGTTCACTTGTATTAGATTAAGACATTTATTATTATTTAATTCAATGTAGAGTTAGAAGAGTTAAAATAAATGTTTAATAACTAAAAAATTATTAATATAGTGTTACAGAGAAGATAAGTTCTACAATAATATTCATTATAAATATAAACAAATTTCCTACATAATGGAATTTTATTTATATTTTTTATGAATTAAATAATTTAATTTATTTTTGACATAATGATGATGCAGTAATTACCTAAATAATAAAATATTAAAATAATTGATATTATAAATATCCATGTAAATGTAATTTGGAACCTTTTATGCATTCCACTACTTTTATATCTTAATATGACATATTATGGTTGGATAGATTAATTTTTATTGAAGCAGTAATGTAGTTATGCATTTAGCAAAAACAAAATACCAAATAGTGTCAAAATTGACATAAAAGAGTTTTTTTAAAAACATTATATTATTAATTGATATTATATTCCTAAAAATATAAGGATCATCCAAATGACTTATATAAGGATAGGTGTATCATAAATGAACTACTTTGGGTTCTCTTGGATGTATATAGTAAGGTTATTAACCATATAGTATAAAAATACAAAGAGACATGGAAAATGTCAAACTATTTAACAAAGTGTTATATCTAAAAATAAAGATAATATAGTGATCCAAACCAGTATAATAACTAAAGTTTGAGTGGTTTTAAAATAATACCCACCTTAGCCTTTAAATAAACCAATTTGAAGCTATTAGATACTGAAAATGATTTTATTATAAAATAATATTTCTAGCTTTTCCTGAGGTGCCTCTCACACATCTTATTAAAGGGAACTACCCATTCTCTCTAATTCACACCATCAAAGCCATTTGGTTCAGAAAACACTACCCAAATACCATCTCATATATCCTCCCTTTATCCTAGGGGAATTAATTTACTTATAAAGACAACCTAAGGACCCCTTTGGATCTAATCAAAATAAAGAACCCGGAAAAGAGGTAAATATTTCATCACCTCTTTCAAGTTCCTTTCTTCTTCCACTTCCTTTTTCATTGTGGTATGCATTCTAAAATAATAACTCCAGTATATTATATTTAAATTTATGTTATTATAAATCTGTTACAACAAAATTCATTATTCTATCCATCATTTGAATGACATGTCACCATACATGCGTACGTATGGCTTATCGTCTCCACGTCGTGGTGTAATTGTTATTCAATTCATTATTTTTTGTATGGGTATAAAAATGATGTGTAATTGATTTAAATAATAAATATAACATGATAATTATTCATTATATATTATATTCAATCCAATTATATATTATTTTAATATCCAAAGAATGATATTGTCGCTCTTGCATACATACGGATTACCGTCACCCCAAACGCAATGAGATTCATTCCCCATCATATCCATTAAAGACTAATTTTCATTAGATGATTAAAAATAATGATTAAAGACTTAATAAAATTCATAATATGAATAAAATACATCCTATATATAACAAACATTACTTACCTAAAAAATCATATAAAGGAAAATGAATCTGTTAACACCTGAAACAACGATAATTCTAAGATATTATTAACAAAGCTATGTTAGAAGAACATAAATGATATCATATTAATGTATATGATTGTTGTATAATTTAATAACAATTATTTCACCATTATACCAGAGGTAAACCTACCCTCAACCAAGGAAATTCACAAGGTAATGGTTAATTTTACTATGTCTTTATTATCCAAGATTGTTTATATGCAATTATCTACTGGGACCTCTTTATCATCCTATTCCATGTTTCTTAAAAATGTATTTCAAAACATTCTTAGTATTATATAGACTATGTTATAATGTCATTTATAAATTTTTTTGACTTTTTATAAGATGATTATAAAGGAATCTTTCCGTCATTTTCCAAACTATGACCTTTTTAACCTTTTCGAAAAAATTACGGTAAGAATGTCCTTTTTAACTTATATGTCGGGTGTGGCTATTTTCCATCGATATAAAATCGTCAAAGTTTCCCTTAAAATATTATAATAATATTTTTGAAGTAAATGTTTTATTTTATAATCATCTGACATTTAAATGATTTCAAAAAAGATATATTTCTCTCAAATAGTTTTGATTTCATCTATGTCAACATCATTTTATGGATTTTAAGATTATTTAATGTTGATTTATTATGATAAAAAACATCCATATTGTATTGAAGGTTTCGTGATATGTTTTACTTTGGATGTGTAATTTTTATACCATTAATGATTTATAGATAATGTGTTTACATTTCATATACTAGTTTTAATATGACGTTTTATGTTATGATTAAACCTATTCATATGAGGAATGCATTAGACTTAGCATGTGACAGGTGGATCCCGTTATAGCTTCGTGATTCAATGGTTGGTCTCATGAGAGAAACTAGTGTCTTGGCACAATCCTTGACAAAATCATTTTTGTAGTCTTGGCATATGGCCTTGACTATGTGGTTATGATAGTCTGAAATTTTTCATTCCATCATTATGAAAGTGGTTATTGATATTGCATGTGATTATTATACTAGTAGAATATCTATTTGAATTATTAAATGGCATTATTTCATTTTATTTTTTCCATATTATGCTGATTTCATGTTTAAAAGGCTTTTGTTTTAGTTATACACTGCCTTAAATGTTTATGCTTATTCATGAAAGTTTATGCTATATTGTAATCATTACTGAGCATATAAACTCACCCCCTTCTATGTTTTATTTTTCCCAGGATGTGAAAAAGTATTTTATGACTAACCTGTAGGGATAGTCTGAGGGGATATGAGTGTGGACAATGAAGATAATGTTGTTCTAGTTTTTCACTTTCTCATGTAGTTTAAGACTTATGAATATATATAGTGTTTACAAGGCCACTAAACTAATTGATCTTTCGAGACTTGATATTTTGGGATCAAGATAATGTTATGTAATAATTCACCAACTCTAGGAAACTAGGGTTGGGGTGTTACAGTTGGTATCAAAGGAAGTTTAGTACAAACATTGGAAACAAGATTTAGGTAAACTCTGATTAGAGCACATTACCATATGAGAGACTTTGAGGATTAGTATAGATGAACATCCTACAATTTTGGTACTGTAGAGATTTTGTGAGTTATCAAATCATTCCACCACTATTTGGATATGAGCAGGTAGAGGGGGCTCTAGCATAGATGTACCTTGGGGTAAAACCCGAAAACACCGATTTGAGCTAGACTCTAACGAGAACTCGTGCATGAAAACGAGCCTTATTTCACTCTTGGTTACAACAATCCTGGGGGATATCCTTAGGATAATTATAATTTTCATTACAAACCATTATGAAGGGTTTATGAGTATATACTTCCTGATTTTTTTTATGATTATGGATAAAATACATAAACTGTTCAATTTATGTTAACTGTTTTACAAGTCTGTATTTATGTATTTTGACTCATAAACTAATCTAGAGTATGAAATTATTCATAAATGGCGCCTAGTGGAAGGAATGGAAACTATATCAATGCACACATTCCATGTAGGGATTTCCCTCATATTCAAGATAATTATAGTGGAGTAGGTTATTCAACTGGTGATGATAATTTTTTCTCCATACTAAGACAACTCACACAGGTTATGAATAATATCCTTACCCATATGAAGCACCCTAATCCACATCGTGGAGGATCAATGTTAGACTACTTCATGAGGAAAAAACCACCAACATTTAATAGAACTAAAAATCAATTAGTAGTTGAGCAATGGATAAATTCTTTAGAAAAAATATTCCATGCCATGTGGACTCGTAAAAGGGAAAAAGTTATCATGGTAGTTTACCACCTCCCTGGAGATGTTGATCAAAGGTGGTCGTTGATTCAAAACACAAAAAAAAGATGATGAAGTATCAAATATGGAATAGAGGGAATTCAATGATATTTTTTTAGAACATACTTTTCTCATGACAATCGGTTAGATATGAAAAGGTAATTTCTAAGTCTGAGGTAAAAATAGGATGAAAATGTCACAAAGTATGAGGAAAACATTACATTATTCGTGAGGCATGCTGTAGATTATATACACAATCCAATAAGTAATATTGATCGTTTCATTGATGGATTAAAAACCATTTCTTCTTCGAGCATTAGTCATACAATCCATGGCATCGTGCGAAGATATTGTCTCAGGTGGTATCAAGATAGAAAATGAATTCTCTAATTATTACGACTTTGAAGCAAATCCAAAGAAGAAGAGATCTGTTGATCACTCTAGAAATGAAAATAAGGGGAAGAAGGGAAAAGTTTATTATCCATCTTGTAGTAAATGTGGGATGAAACACCCATGTACTTTCTTAAAAGGAATGTGAGTCTATTACAATTGTGGTGAAGAAGGCCACTAAGCTCATGATTGCAAGGGGATGAAAGAAGCTACTGATGATCAATGCTACAATTTCAAGGAGATGGTACATTATGAAAATGAATGTTCTATGCGTTAGGGAGACCTACCTTAGAAAAGGAAAAGGGATCAAGGACAAGCTTATAGTATCACTATTATTGAGGTAGAAGCTCCGAAAGACATGGCGGTAGATAATTTAATGGTTTCCTCCAGTTTGTTAAATGAATTATTTAATTCGGGGTCATCACATTGTTTCATATCTTCCCATTTTTCATAGAAAATTAGATATTTCAAATTTGATTTAACAAGGGATTTGTCAGTAAAAACTCCTAAGGGAAGTATCATCGTAATAATGTTTTGTGGATCCATTCCCATTAGATAATATAAATGTTTTTTATCTGCTGATCTCATAGTCATGCCTATGATTGAATTTGATATAATCCTCAGTATGGATTTGGTTTCATACCATGATGTGAAGATTTATTATAATAAGATGGAGGTTACGATTTTTGATGATGATGATAATGAAGACATTATCTTTAGAGCAGAATTTTCACCACCTGATTTTTATCTTGATCTACCCCCAGTTGTTCAACTAAATTCAATTATTAGGGAGGAAGAGAATGAAAGAAATGTGGGTGTGGAAAGGAATGTTCAAATAGATGATTCATTTATTTTGAATGAATGTGATGATGTTTTTCCAGAAGATTTACCTGGACATCCTCCAGAATGAGAAATTGAGTTTTTCAATGATTTAATTCTTAGATCAAGGCCCATATCAATGACCCCTTATAGAAAGGAAACTGTGGAATTAGTGGAACTATATAAATAACTAGATGAATTGAATAATAAGGTATTTATTCCCCCTAGTGTTTCTCCATGGGAATCCCCTTTCCTTTTTGTTAAGAATAAAGACTGATCTATGAGGTTATGTGTCGACTACAAAGAGATCAATGATATAACAATAAAGAACATGGATCCATTATCTCACATTGATGATTTATTTGACCAACTACATGGATCTCAATAAATTTCAAAGACAGTCCTCCGATCTGGATATCATCAGTTGTGTGTGAACAAGGAAGACATTCCGAAGATAACATTTCGATCAATGTATGGGGATTACGAGTTTACAGTAATGCCTTTTGGATAGACTAATGCACCATCTGTCTTCATGGATCTAATGAATAGAGTTTTAAAATTATATCGTGATGACTTTTTAGTGGTATTTATTGATGATATCTTTGTATAATCCAAAAGCTATGAAGATCATGAAAATCACTTGCGCATTATCCTGAAGACTCTTAGAAGACAACAAATATATGGGATGTTTAGCATGTGTGAATTATAGCTTCAAGAGATTTCTTTTCATGGACATATTGCCTCTAAGGATAGAATTTCCATCGATCATTAAAAGTCCAAGGCAATCCAAGAATGGCCAACACCGACATGTAAAAATGAGTTTCATACTTTTGTTGGTTTAGTGGGTTATTATCGATGTTTCGTACAGAATTTTTCCGGGTTGGCTAACCCATTAACAAAGATCACATGTAAAGTGGTTAAATTTTTTTTGGAATAAAGAGTGTGAAAAATGAATTAAATATATGAAGAGAAGATTAGTCAATGATCCTATCTTGACTCTACAATCGGGGAATGATGGGTCTGTTATTTATAGTGAGGCATCGAAGAATGGACTTGGTTGTGTCCTTATATAGAATGATAGAGTTATTTCCTATGCATCACTGTATTTGAAAATTAAAGAGTAAAACTATCCTTCTCATGATATTGAGTTAGTAGTTGTAATATTTTCTTTGAAGATTTGGAGACACTCTCTCTATGGTGAAAAACGTTTGATTTATTCTGATCATAAGAGTTTGAAGTATATTTTCTCAGAGAAAGAACTCAACATGAGGTGAAGAAGATGGCTTGAACTACTCAAGGATTATGATTCCATGATACACTACCACCCGGTGATGGCAAATAAGGTGGTAGATTCATTGAGTTGAATGGATAATGGAGTTTTGAAAAAGATGGGAGTTTTAAATGATCATATATACATGGATCTAGTAAAGATGGATATGGGAATCACCATGGATGGGGAAACATGAATACTTTTTAAAATGGTTACCAAACAATCTCTACTAGAAATGAAAAAGAGTTCTCAAACCGACGATGAAGAGTTTTAAAAGAAGATTATAGTTGTGAATGATGGGAGATAGAGCGACTTTGTGTATGAAGACGGAATTTTGAAATTTGGGAAGAGACTTTTTGTTCCTGACATACATGTTCTAAAAAGGGAATTGTTGGATGATGCTCATAGTTCCAGTTTCTATATAATCCATGGGAGCATGAAAATTTTTAGAGATTTGAAGGAACATTTTTTGTGGGACAACATGAAGACAGATATTGCTGATTTTGTGTCAAGATGTATGGTTTGTCAACAAGTGAAAGCTAGAAGGCAACAGCCTGAAGGAGTCCTGAAACCTCTTCTCATACCTGAGTGGAAATGGAATAATATTTCAATGGACTTTTTCATGGGAAAACCAATGACTCCTATATGGAACGATACAATATGGGTCATTGTTGATCATCATTCCAAGTCAACACATTTTCTTGCTGTAAGGAAAGATTTACCCTTTGAACGTCTAGTAAGTCTATATATTAATAAAGTTGTGAGATTTCAAGGTGTACCGATATCGATTGTTTCTGATTGTAATCCACTTTTCACATCAATATTCCATAAAATTATTGAGAATGCCCTGGATAATAATCTTTGTTTGAGCACTTCCTACAACCCCCAAACTAATCGATAATCAGATCAGAATGTTCAAATCATAGAAGACATGTTGAGATCATGCTGACATGAATTTTAAGGTATGTGGATCAATATTTACCTTTGTTATAATTTTCCTACAACAATAGCTTCCATTCAAGTATTCAGATGGCATTATATGAAGCGTTATACAGAAAGAGATGTCACACACCAACCTGTTGGGATGATGTTTGTGAAAGAAAACTTGTAGGCCAATAAAATGTTGAGGAAATGATGGAAAAGGTGAAGGTAATCCAAACCCACATCAAAGAAGCTCAATGTTGGTAGAAGAGCTATGCCAATAACCGAAGAAAGGATATGTAATTTCATGTAGGAGATCATGTTTTCTCAAAGGTATCTGTACAAAAGGGTGTTATAAGTTTCGGTAAGAAGGGTAAATTAAGTCCCAGGTACATCGGACCTTTGGAAATTCAAGAACGAACTAGGGCTATAGCTTACAATTTGGAAATGCAGCCATGTCTCTCCAAAGTTCATGATGTGTTCCACATATCACTATTGAGAAAATACTTGTCTCACCCAACACATGTACTCACCTATGAGGATTTAGAACTGGAACCCGATCTATCTTATTGTGAAGAGCCTGTCAAGGTTCTTGATACAAGTGAACAAGTGCTGAGAAACCATACGACTCGTCTGGTAAATGTTCTATGGAGAAACCATAAGATGGAAGAAACAACGTGGGAACCTGAGGAACATACGATGAAGAACCACCCGAGTCATTTAATGCTGTAGTATTCTAGAAATTTTGAGAACGAAATTATTTGACGGAGTGGAGAATGTATCAGCCCAAGCTTTTATAGTATGATTCTCATTGAATAATATAGAAGCGTGTGTTGTACACAACTTCGAGTTCTAATACACCACAACCAATAAATCTAGCTTTTATGAATAGTAAAGTCCATTTTTTTATTTTTGTAAATTTTATCTTTCAAAATGGACTTCATTTTTGGATTCATAATATAGAAATTAGCCTAGGGTGAATTTTTGGTATTTTTCTGAAAACATTCAATTTTTGATGAATAGTTAAAAAACACTGAGTTGTAGTTTAAAACCAGATATTTATTTAAATAATTATTTATTTCATTTAAATTTATTTTAGGTCAAAATATATGCATAATACCTATATAATTTCAAAGTAATTCATTGGATTTTGTTAATAACAATTTTAGATATATGAATATTTTATTGAACTTTTCACTTTTTTTACCCACCTCCTTGGAGAATTTGCAAATTTACATAAAAATTTATTTTACTGCTTGTGGGAGTGGAATTTCAAAAATCTGAGACACACGATTGATATCAGTAAGTAAGATGTTGTTCAATAAGATGAAAATAATTTTTGTTGAATAGTACATTTTTACTTTTATTTACCACGGTTAAAAGTAAATCGGGTAATTAAGGGTAAAAATGATATTAATATTACCTAATAGATGTCCTAATTATATTGGATAATTATATTTCAACCAAAAAAACCTTAGGAATAAAATATGAACTACTTTAGTCCACACAAATTATATTAGGAAAGTTATTATTATTTAATTCAAAGATGAGTTAAAACACTTATAATCAAAGTTTAATAACTGAAACATTATTAATACAGGGTTACACATTAGATAAATTACAATATAAATATTAATTAGAAATTTAAAAATATTTCCTACATAATGGTATTTTATTTATATTTTTTAGACATTAAATAATCTAATTTATTTTTGTCACAATGATGATATAGTAATTACCTAATTAATGAAATATTGAAATAATTGATATTATAAATATCCAATTAATTGTAATTTGAAACTTTTTGTGAATTAAAATAATTTTATAGGTTAATATGACATATTAGGGTTGGTTTAAGGAATTTTTATAGATTAAAAAATGTTGTTATCAATTTAGAAAAAAAATACCAAATAGTGTCAAAATTGACATAATAGAGTTTTTAAGACAAATATTATATTATTAATTGATATTATATTATTAAAAATCTAATGTTCAACCAAAGAACATATATAATGATAGGTGTATCATTAATGAACCACTTAGGGTTATCTTCAAAGTATTTAGTAAGTTTATTAACCATATAATATAAAAATACAAAGAGACATGGTAAATGTCAAACTATTTAATAAAGAGTTAAATCTACAAGATAAAGTTAATATAGTAACCCAAACCTGTCTAAAACTTCTTGGTTTATTTTTTTAATACCAATATCCACCATTTACTTTAAATAATCCATTTTGGATCCATACGAAACTGAATATAATTTTATTAAAAATTAATATTTTTAGCTTTTCCTATGGTGCCCCTCACCCCTCTTATTAAAGGTCACACCCCTCTCTGTTATTCACAACTTCAAAGACATTTGGATATTCCAACCACTACCCAAATACCCTCTCAACTGTCCTAACTTAGTCCTAGAGTCCTCCTTTAGTCATAATCCCATCCTATAGAGCCCTTTTGATCAAATCAAAAGGAAGAACCCGAAGAAGAGGTAAACATTTCATCACCTCTTTCATGTTCATTTCTTCTTCCACTTCCTTTTTCTTTGTTGTTTCCATTATAAAATAATAACTCCAGTTTATTATATTTAAATTATGTTATTATTAATATGTTACAATCATATTAATTATTCTATCCATCCTTTTAATGACATGTCACTATACGAGCGTATGTATGGCTTACTGTCTCCACATCGTGGTGTAATTGTTATTCAATACATTATTCATTGGATGGGTGTAATAATGATGTGTAATTGTTGTAAATAATAAATATAACAATATAGTTATTCTGTATATTTGATATACCATCCAATTATATATTATTTTAATATCAAATGAATGGTATTGTTGCTCGTGCGTACGTACGGATTACCGTCACCATGAACGTGATGAGATTCATTCCCCATCGTATCCATTCATGAATAATTTTATTTAGATGATTAAAAATAATGTTTATATAATTAATATCATTCTGAATATAAATAAGATACATTCTATCCATAATAAACATTACTTGAATAATAATTCATATAAATGAAAATGACTCTATTAACACCCGAAACAACGATAATACTAAGATATTATTATCAAAACAATGTTAAACGGTCATATATTATATCATATTAATGTATATGATTCTTGAATAATTTAATAACAATTATTTCACCATTATACATGAGTTTAACCTACACTTGACCAAGGAAATGTACAAGATAATGGTTAATTTCACAATCTCTTCATTATACGAGGTTGTTTATGTGTAATTATCTACAGGGACCTCTTTATCATCCACATCCATGTTTCCTAAAAATTAATTTCAAAACAATTGTAATATTTTATATACTATGGGTTAAAGTAATTTATATCCTTCTTTGACTTTTATTAATATTTTTATAAAGTAATCTTTCTGTCATTTTCCAAATAAGGTCTTTTTTAACCTTTTCGACAAAATTATGGTAAGAATGCCTTTTTATCCTTATACGGTGGGTGTTGCTATTTTCCACCATTATAAAATTGTCGAAGCTTCCCTTACAATATTATAATAATATTTTCAAAGTAAATGTTTTATTTTATAATTATGTGACTTATAAATGATTTCAAAAAAGAGACATTTCTCTCAAATAGTTTTGATTTCTTATATGTCAACATCCTTTGAGGAATTTAGAGATTTTTTGAAGTTGATTGTTATGACAAAAAACATCCATATTTTATTGAATGATTTGTGATATGTTTGACTGTGGGTGTGTTATTCTTATAACATTCATTTTTTATAGATTAAGTATTGACATTTCATATGATAGTTTTAATATGAATGTTTATGTTATGTTTAAACCTATTCATATAAGGAATGCATTGGACATAGTAAGTGATAGGTGGAGCCCATTATAGCTCCCCGATGCATTGGTAGGTCTCATGCGAAAAACTAGTGTCTTGGCACAAGGCCTTGATAAAATATTATTTTTAGTCTTGGCACAAGGCCTTGACTATGTGGTTATGATAGTCTGGAATTATGCATTCCATCATTATAAAAGTTGTTATTGATATTGCATGTGTTTATTCGACAAGTAGAATATCAATGTAAAGATGTAAATGGAATTATTGCATTATATTTTTTTTCATATTATGCTTAAGTTCATGTTTTAAAGGCTTTGGATTTAGTTATACATTGCCTTAAATGTTTAGGCTTATTTATGAAAGTTTCTGCTATATTGTTATCCTTACTAGGAATATGTGCTCACCCCTTTATATGTTTTATTTTTCCTAGGATGTGATGAAGTATTTTATGACGGTCCTACAAGGATAGTCTGAGGGGATATGAGTGTGGACTACGGAGACTATGTTGTTGTAGTTTTTCAGTTTATCATGTAATGTATGACTTATGAATGAATATAGTGTTTCCTAGGCTACTAAACTAATATGTCTTTCAAGACATGATCTTTTGTGATCATAGAAATGTTATGTAATAATTCACTGACTCTAGGTAACTAGGGTCGGGGAATTACAACCATATTAGGAAAACATACTTAGGTTGCGACAAATAACCATACTACACCTATGTTGAATCGTTTCATGCGGCATCAACCCCCGTCTTTTAGTGGGACTACTAATCCCATTGTAGATAAGTAGTGGATCAAGTCCATTGAAAATATATTCATTGAATTAAGATGAAATAAAAATGAAAAGGTAGTTCTTGTAGTATATTATCTCAAGGGTGATGCTGATCAATGGATGTCCTTGATAAAAAATACCCATGAGGAAGAAGAAATGGAAGATATGGGATGGATGACTTTTAAAGAAAATATTTTTCAAAAACTATTTCCCTTATGAGCAATGAACGGATATAAAGATGAAATTCCTTGGCTTAAATAAATGGAAATAAGACAATGTTATAGAATATTAGGATACCTTTACAAGAATAGCCAGGTATTTCATAGATTACATACATGACCCAAAAGAAAAGATTGATCATTTCTTTGATGGTCTTAAGCTAAATCATCGAACAACACTGGCTTCTCAAAAACTTTCATCATATAATGAAATTGTATCAGGTGACATCAAAAAATATAAGGAATTTTCTAGATCAAATTTGTTCAAGGGAAACCAATATATGAAGTGGTACTTTGATAACCAAGGAAATTGAGAAGCACCATATAAGAAAAATTGAATGAAGTAATTCCCATTATACGAGAAAGTGTCAAGAATCATCCCAGGAAATGATTGAAAGGAATGGGAGTCTTCTTTAAGTGTGGATAAAATTTTCAACAATCTAATTAATGAATGGGGAAGAATAAATTTGATGATAAGCAATGCTATAATTATAGATTTATGAGACACTATGTAAGTGAGTGTCCTAAGCACCAAGGAAATTTTCCTCAAAAAAGGCCACAAAATCAACGGAATGCTTATATGATTACAACCGCAGAGTTTGATGTTCTTATTGATGAGGTGAAAGGTACATTAAATGTTTCCTCAATATTATCCAATGAATTATTTGATTTTGGATCATCACATTAATTTATATCTTCCTATTTTTTTAAGAAACAAAGACATGTCCAATTTTATTTAATAAGGAGTTGTTAGTCAAAACTCCTAGAAAATGTATCATTGTAACAAAGTTGTGTCGATTAGTCCCCCTCATAAAACATATATGTTCGTTAGTTGCAAGCCTTATCACTATTCCAATTATTGAATTTGATATAATTATATGAATGAATAGGATATCAAATTATGATTTGAATATCTATTACAAGAATAAAGAAGTTTCAATTTTTTAAAATGGTGTAGAATCCATTATCTTTAGAGAATAAAACCACATCATCTGATTCTTATTTAGATCCACCCCAGGAGCTCTAATGAATGAAATTCTTGGATAAGAAGAGAACCCAATATCTATGTGTGAGGAAAAAAATCTTCAAATTGAAGATGTATATATAGTGTAATAATACATTGATGTATTTCTAGAGGATTTACCTGGACATCCTTTAGAGTGGAATGTTGAGTTATCTATTGATTTAATTCTTGGGGCAAGACCTATATCAAAGGCTCCCTATATAATGGCCACCGTGAAACTAGTAGAGGTAAATAAACAAATAGAGGAATTGAGTGACAAAGGATTTAATCAACCAAGTGTTTCTCCATGGGGAGATTTTGTCTTCATTATTAAGAAGAAAGATGGATCCATGAGGTTATGCATTAATTACAGGGAAATAAATGATTTTATAATAATGAATAAGTATCCTCTTCCATAAATTAGTGATTTATTTGATCAAATTAATAGAGAAAAATACTTTTCAAAGATTAAACTTTGATCTGAATATCATTAGTTATATGAGAGTAAGGAAGATAATCCAAAGACCTTGTTTTGAACAAGGTATAGGCATTATGAGTTTACATTGATGCCTTCTGGACTGACTAATGTGCCCAAATTTTTCATGGATTTAATGAATAGAGATTTCAAGAAATATATTTATATCATTGTTGTGGTATTTATCATTGATATCATGGTATACACCAAAAGATATGAAAACCATGATAATCACTTAATGATTATTCTGAAAACACATAGACGAAATGAATTAAGTGGGAAGTTTTGCATGTGTGAATTTTGTCTTCAATCAATTTCTTTTATGGGCCATATTGTCTCTATGGATGAAATCCTAGTTGATCTTGCAAATACAAAGGAAATACAAGAATTTACTATGAAAATGAACCTAACTGAGGTACATGGTTTTACTTTCTTAGTACGTTTCTAGCAGTGTTTCATTCAGAATTTTTCCTAACAGGATAACCCGATAACTAAGATAACATGTAAAGGGGTTATGTATGTATGGATGAAATAATGTAGAAAACACATTAAATAATGGATAAAAAGACTGGCCAATGCTCTAATTTCGACTCCTCCATTTGGAAATGATGGATTTTTGATATACAGTGATGCATACGAGAATGGATTGGGTTGTGTCCTTATAAAAAATGATAAACTTACTGCTTTTAAATTCAGTCAGTTGATTACTCAAGAAAAAAACTACCCAATTCATGATCCCGAGTTATCAATTGTTATATTTTCTCTATTAAATTGGAGACATTATCTCTATGATAAAATATATGAGATATTCATAGATTAAAAGAGATAAAAATTCATTTTTACATAAAAAGAACTGAACATGAGGCAAAGAAGATGGCTCAATCTAGTCAAAGATTATGATAATTCAATACACTACCACCCTGGATAGAAAAATAAGGTGGTAGATGCATTAATTAGGACAGATTGGGGATATCAGACCCAAATGAGGACGGAGATATATCCTATATTCATGGATCTACTAAAGATGGTTATGGGAATTGATAACGGGAAACATCTTTCGTATTTCAAATGATTAATAAACTATATTTACTAGAGATGATATAAATCTCTCAATCTAATGTTGACAATCGGCATAAGAAATTTTATTTTGTTAAGGATGATAGATTTGCGGAATTCATGTGTGAGGAAAGATTTATGATATTTGGGAAGAGGTTATGCATTCCATCATTACCTGAGCTTAAAAGGGAACAATTAAACGATACTCATAGCTCAAATTTATCAATACTCCTAGGTAGAATAAATATTTATAGAGATATGAAAGAATATTATTGGTGGGATAATATGAAGTGAGAAATTGATGAATGCGTGTCATTGTGTCTAGCCTTTCAGTAAGTGAAGGCCGAAAGACAACATCCAAGAGGGGTGATGCAACCTCTTCCTATTAGTATGCGGAAGAGGGATGCAATTATAATAGATTTGGTCATAATACTGCTGAAGACTCATAGAAAGAATGATGAAATATGGGTAATTGTTGATCATCTCATAAAATTAGCACATGTCCTTGAAATAAGAGGGGATTTACCACTCAAGAGCCTAGAAAGAATTTATATTAATGAAGTTGTAAGACGTCATGGTGCACCTCTATCGATTGTGTCTGATTGAGATCCCCAGTTTACATCAATTTGTTTTAAAAGTATTCAAATGGCTTTGGATACTAAGCTTCATAGGAGTACTGCTTATCACCCCCAAATCGACGGACAGTCTAGAAGGACTATTAATACACTGCAAGACATCATACCATTTGAAATTATAGAGAAAGGAATTGGTATTCCATATGGGATAACATGCCTTTCTGAAGGTATCTCTATAAAAGGGTGTCATAAGGTTTGGTATGAAAGGGAAACTGTGTCACAGGTACAACAGACCATTTAGAATTCTAGAAAGAATCAGAGTTGTTTCTTACTATTTAGCAGTGCTGCCTAGTCCATCCAAATTTCAAGATGTGTTCCACATGTCATTTTTAATGAAATACATGCCATACCAAATATAAGTACTAACCTATGAAAAAATCTAACTAGAACATGAATTTTCCTTTTGTGAAGAGCCTATCGGTATTCTTGACACAAAGGAGAAGTAATTGAGAAATCAGAAAAAATGTCTTGTAAAGGTTCATTGTAGAAACCTTAATATGGAGGAAGAAATATGGGAACATGGTGTTGTTATGAAGAAGAACAACCCATATCAATTTGATGGGCTTTATAAATGAAACATTTTGAGAACTAAATTTTTAAATGAGGGAATAATATAACACCCCAAACATTTAATGGTATGTTTCTCTTAAATATATTATATTCATTAGATGACCTATATTTCATAAAAAAGTGAGTTTATATGAGAAAACACTTTTTTATTTAAGATATATTCATAAACTATCTATTGAACATAAATTTTTCACTTCTGTGTTTTGAATTTCGAAAAACAGATATACATGGTTGCAATTAGGGTGATATTTAGTGTCTGATAGAATTGACATAATTATTCGTGAATAATAACCTAACCATAAAAATAATAACCTACCCTTGTAGGTAGTAAAATACCATTATTAATAGTAATATGACTCTTATTAATTCTATCCATACTCATGAATGTATAATCAAAATTTTGGCACTATGAAAATGAAGATGAATATTTTACGTGTTTGTATTTTTTGATTAAATAATGATTATAATTAAAATTTAAATTTATCAAATTTATTTTTTTGACCAATGGAGTTCATTTATGGATTCTACACATCAAAAAATGGTTCAGTAGAGTATTTGGTATTTTTCAGTAATACTTGAATTTTTGATGAGTAGTAAAATACGATAAATTACGATAAATACTAAATAATTGATTTATTTCATCATAAGGGATGGAAAAATGGTTTAATCAAAAGTGGTTCAAACTCAAATGCTATTATTACTATTTTGGATCACATGAATCTAGGCTATTCATAGACTTGAGTAAAAAATATTAAAATAATGTAAAATCCCTTCACCCCTTCACTATATAAACCACTCCTCGCCCCTCTTCGTCTCACTACACTCATGCTTTAAGATATGCCTAAATTGTTCTAAAATATCTCCATAAGATTTTTCCCCATGTATATGAACTACTTTTACAACCAAAATTCCAAAACCAAAGGCCTCAAAGACACTTTTAAGGTGAAGTACTCAGAAGGTGATCATCTTTAATCTTATCTTTCAAATTAATTTACAAGATCCATTATTTTATTTCTATTCTATCACATCAACACATAAAAAGGATATGATAATTATAGTACCTTACATGTATTATTATTTTATTATGATAATATAATATGTAATCATCATCCCTTTTTTCACCCACCTCTTACAATAAAAATGAAAATACTGTCTGGGATGTGTTAATTCATCACATTCAAGGACGATGAGTTTTAAATTTCCATTACGATCATCAATACTGGTAATGATAACTTATTTATGGTTGATCAAGATCATATTATATGTATTTTACCTTATTAAATGTTCTGGAATCCTTACAATCGTATAATAAAAAATAATAATAAAAATATGTTCATTATACACAAAACCTCAATGTTAGTCCAAGCCTTTATCAATATATTTTAACTAATAAAATTTCCTAAAGAATATAGAAAAAATCATTATAAGATCATTTATAATGTGACTAATAATATATATTTAAATTTTTTGATGTTTATCCTTATTTCAAATGTTCTTCCATTCATGAATACATGTAAAATGGTCATGAGAAACCAATAATGAAAATGCTTCCAAAACAATAAAACTCAATCACTTAAACCAATAAAAAGGGGAATGAATGAACCTAATATAGTTATACCCTATCAATTAAATGTTATTTAGGTTCTATAATTATTAATTAATTAACCTAATTTTGATTATTCAGTTCATTAAGAACAATCAAGAACACCTTTGACCATAAGGTAAGGGATAGCTTATATCAATTTCCCTTTATTATGTTAAATATCAATATCATTGGTTTTGTCTTTCCAAGAATATGTGTGAATGACCTATTATTGTTTTATTCTATATACCCAATTTTATTGTGTGGGTTTTTATTTATCACAAATAATTATTTCATTTATTTTTCTTCAATCTAATGATACGTTCTTTGTAAGGGATCCTATCTCTCACTTTTATTCAAGAATTTCCCCTATGTTGCGTTCTCTTATTTTTAAATCCAAATGATGGGGTATTTTTTCTCACACCTCATACTGACCTTATGATATATAAATTATGGTATGCCCATTTACCTCTCATTAATCCCTCATAATAGCACCTGTTACAGTGCCAAAATGTTTGTAAGGGGTTTATCATCTCACATTCATTTCCGTGAGATTTCCATTGTTCGAAACTTATTTCCTGTATGTGGTGTATGTGATATGAATTTAGTTATAAAAAATCATGATTATAATTATTTTGATGGTATTAAATGATTCATTTTATGGTAATTAAATTTTGGTCATATGATTTGACTGGTTAGATTGTGGTAAGGGACTTTGTCACAATTTCCATTTTATTGTGAGTTACGTTGTGTTATACACCTAATAATCCTTATGGGGTGTACCTACTGACCATTTTAGATCAATTTGAGTTTTTAATGTTTTTTATATTAATAATACATATTATTTTATCATGTATATGTTTATTTTATAAACCGTATATCATTTGACATACAATGTTTATTTGGATTTTTATTTTATCTGTGGAAATATTGATGAATTTGTATCGTCTACTCTATAAATATATTGAAAAATAACATTTATATTATATTATATCTATGTATGAAAAATTATTTGGACATTAGGTGACTTTCCGGGCCCACTATAGCCCCACGATGCATCGACAGGTCTCATGAAACAATCAGTTGGTGGCAAACACATCGAATTATCTTCAAAAAATCAGATCGGTTTCAACCCACAAGGCTTAAACCGTTCTAATGGTATAGTTTTATCATGTTACAAATACATGAAGCCCATTTAATAAGAATTTTATTTATTCATTTTGAGTTATAACTATCCATGAGGTTTTTACTATGACAAAATCTATGGATGCAGTTTCATTATCAGTTTATTAATGGAGTGTGTTTTTCATTTATTTAGCATGCGATATTAACTATACAAATTTTTTATGTTTCAGTTATTCAATAATTCTTAAACTATTTGTAACCCTTAATGAGAATTTTATATCACTCCTTTCATTTGTTTACCTTCATTATGTTATGAAGATGAGATCATGTACTAAGTTTCCATGGATGCAGTTTTTTTTTTATTTTTTCTATGTATTATATGTTGTTACCTTTCTCGTAGTAATTTTAGTTACATATATTTATCTAGTTTCATCAGTACTACTATACTGGTAGTTCCTTTGGTATTTCATTAATTTTAAGAAGTCAATTATAATATGTAATTCACTAACCCCAAGCTTTTGGGATTAGGGTGTTTCAACCCCCATTAAAATACTCCACCAAAACCAACATCAAATAGATGAAAAAAACGTTATTTTTTTATTTTATTTTCTTTATCTAATGATTGGTTATATAATCATGATTATGTGATCATGTGACTTATTCATGCACATAAAATATATGGATATTAATCTCACATTCAAACCATGATATCCTTAAGAGCCTATTTACTTTAACATCATTTTGTGTTTCTTAGATCACATTATCTAAATTTGAATATCCTGGTATGTGATTCACCTAACTGATACCCCTCACACATCCTCTAGATAACTCTATTAAAACTATAAGGATTAATGTAAAAACATTTTGTGATATTGATTAACTCACATGCTACAAGTAAATACTTACACAGATTCATGATCCATTTGAATTTATGTGATAGTATGATCTATATGAGTTTATGAGATCTGATATCCTTTTCTCTAGATTTTAATCCCAAATATTTTTCAAAATCTTTAAAATATTCCATTATTTACAACATTTAAAACTAACACATATTTCCTTCTTCTTTAAAAAATCGTCCTCCTTAGAAAACATCCTCAATGAATATACTCAAAATAAATTGAAAACAAAGACAATAAAATTCCATCAATTCAGAGAAACATTGTTCCAATTTTAATTATAATTTATATATATTATTACATTAAATTATGAAGGAATTTAAATCACTATTGAGTAATGTATAGCTATGTACAAGGAATTTGGGTCGACTGTCCTATTATACAAGAATCATCTACCCTGTTTTCTAAATGTGGGTAATTACAATCCATGGTTCTGGGATTACATATCTGAGGATTATAGAATTTATATAATTATAATCATTTTCATGGAATAGTTTCACAAACATTATTCATTGGATAATTATATATATGTACAAATTATAATTTAATTTTTATTTTGGTTAATAACAAATCATATTGGGTCAATAAGGAGTTACAATTCAATAGAGTTAGAATATATTAATCTTTTAGTTGAAAAAGATTCCAATATACATCAATGGAAAATGTATATACAAAAGGAATGACATGTGATAAAATGGTATGATTAAATAAACATAAAAATGATAAATGTTATATTCTTTTTAATTTTATGTTTTTCCAAAATTCAATCATCCAACCTAGTAGGTGATTCCAAATGTTGGTGTCCCTTAGTTATCCTACTAAGGGGGAGTAAGTAATGGGTTATCCTAATAGGATTATGTTACCAATCATTACTTATCATTGTGGTTACACTTAGACGGGAAACCATAAAGATATTAGGTTATAAGAGTAATAGAGTTGAGTTTATGCATATTATATATTTGATAAAGATTTATCATGTTAACAATTCATAAGCCTTATAATGTTTTACTAGGTTGATTTCCTACCCTAATAAATTTGCAGTGAGATAAATGAAAAACTAAAATATTTACATAGTGAAATATGGATATTTAATTTCTAATATATATGATGAGTTTAAATAGGGAATTCAATTTCATGGAATACAATTTAATAAAATTCCTTCTTAAATGATAATGGATTCATCATCATGTTCTAGAATGACCACGATATATATATTGTATATGGTAGAACTCCACAACACCAATTTACATTATTAGTATATAAGACTAAGAATAATCCATTTGAAATAAAAAATATGTAGTGTATCTCAAGGACCCCTTCATAGAAAATCTATTATGAAAATGCATTTAAAAATGGATCTAGATTCTTATTACATCAATATATATAATTCACTAGATAAAACTACAATCATGTTTATGACCATGGAAATTGTGTTTAAAAGGAAACATAATAATGTTGATTCCTAAATGTTTACATGAAACCTATAAATTATTTATATAAAACATGAACAGAATTTGTGGAACGATGCGTCAAAGTCCCTCTTTATATGTTAGATGGCTGTGGGAACATCATTGCCAAATCATGTTCTAAAAATGATTATGTTTGTAAATAACATAAATAGATTGTTTTACATCATAAGTGTGATATGGACATGAACATCATTATATACCAATTATAAAAAATGCTTCAATAATTCATTCTGAACTATAATATGAATGAGTATAAAATAAGTTTAAAAAATATCCTACATATGTTCAAGATTTCTAATCTTGATATGGGCGGTCCAAAATCTTGTGTCATAGTAACTGTGGAGAGTTATAAGTGTAATTTATCTATCATAAAATATATTAATATAATTAGTTGAGAGTCAAATAATCTAATTCATACAAAAATAATGATGGAAGGGACACACATTCATGATGGAGGTCCTATACATCAGAAAATGAAAAATAAATAACACTTAAAGGGTTGCAAAAAAACTTATAGAGTGTCTACATTTTATAATGTTATATAATTATATTATATTCATTATATGTGTATTTTATACCTACTATATTTTTTGAATTATATTAATTTATAAAAAACTTCATAAGAATTGAAAGTGTTGAAGAATAATTCTTATTTTTTTCATTTAGCTAGTGGAATAAGTGTTTGTTTCATATATGTGCTAGATATAGTTGGAATCATAAATATTGTTTACATTAGTGTAATACATTATAATTTTTCATCTTTTTTCACTTCTTATGTGTTACAAAGTATTTTTTTAATAAATTTTTTTTATTTATAAAATTATATTTATTAAAAAAATTATGAATAATCAAAATTATATATATATATTGAATGGGAGTTAAAAATTGTAAATTTCACCAAGATTAAATGTCTAATTAATGAATATAATGGAATTTGATTCCACAATCAATTGTTTCATGTTATTAAAATTCATATTACCTATATGTATTAAATAACATATAACATGTTATATGATATTGAAATAATATATTTTTTCCTACATACTCACAGTAAAAGAAATTAATGTTATTTCTAAAAGAAATCATTTTGTGCTTGTTAGAGATTTATTTTCGAGATAACATACTCTCTAAGAAGAATGCGTGTGTATTTTTTGGTATAGAGAAGTACAAAAGTAACAAATAAATGATTATAATTGTAAAATATTCTATAAGAAAATCTCTTAATATATAATTCTTTATGGTATTTCGATAATATAAAATGTAAATAGTTACATTTAGTTATCATATAAAGTGAACATCGTTTAATATCATAATAAAAATTAATATATGTTATTAAATATATAATGTAAAAAGTAGAATTAGTTAAAAATTGGTTTAAATAAATTTTCTTAATGGAAATAATATCATGATAGATAATGATATACTTAGAATGAAATGTATTTTGAAAAAATCTGTTATAAAAATTAATACATTAGTTGTTTTTGAGTTAAGTAATTTGAATATTTTCATATGGGTAAACACTAAGAATAATATTTCTAAGCCTAACAATTTTTAAAAATATATTTATTGAAATATTTTATTTACCAAAGATTTTAGTTGGAGAATTTTAAGATAATATTGAAACCAATGCCTTAAAAAAATTATTTCATTATTTTTATCATAGTATTCTTACAAATAAAAACCAATGATTGATAGGTCTAATGCATTTTAATGTTTACACAAAAAGGTAAAAAAAATTAAACATAAATTATATCAAATTTATATGAAATTAAATATAGTTCTCTAAAATACCAATTGTCTTTAAAACTACACATGATATCTTGTGGAAAAAAATAAATTAAATGAGTGATATAGATAGTTTAGTAAATGAATAATTAGAGTAATGTATGATGGTAAGACAACAAAAATATATTTAGATAAATAACATGAAACCATTAAAATAATGATCATAATAAAAGAATAAAGATAGATGGTAATGGTATCATAAGAACATGTAATCATTAAAAAAACATAAAACATGTCATTATAAGAATATGTAAAGGATCACTACTAATATAGCATAACATGGTGCCCTAACTACATGTTCGGGGACTATATTTGGTATCTCAGGAGATGAAATCATTTACCAATTTATTTCATGGATATGTTACTCTCATACCTCAAATAACATTGTAACATATAACGGGATTTGTGTGACACATGAGAAAAATTAATCATGCATAAAGCATAATCATGGGGAAAAAATAATTATGTGGGTTTTGTAATATGTTCACAACAAATAACTAAATTCTATATATTACGGATTACCAAGATAAACAAAATTAAATCATTTTTTATGATAATATTTCAATATAGAATCATATTACAAAGAAATTATGATCTAATACCTAAATATTTATTACCATGTTTGGAGAATTGAAAATAAAAATATTCCATTTTAGTAATGCTTTTTGAAATGAGTAAAGTATTTATTAAATAGTGAATGAAAATTTAATTTTCCACTAAACCAGAGTTGAAATATTATAGGTTTAAATAAAATATTGTGGGTTAAAATAAAAAATTTACTATTAAAAATTATTTATTGGGGCTTTAATTGACTTGTAAAATAAAATTGGAAGTTCTCATAAATCAGGATTACATAAAAGAAGGAATTGCAAAGGGAACATAAAAATATTAATAGACCGAAAAATAAATGTAATATAAAATATGAATATATTTAAGGAACATATATACATTATATGGATGAAATAAATTTCAATAATATTGAGTAAAAGGGAGAATTATAAAGAGAATATGTAAGCCAACAAATATTTAGAATTGTTTGAAAGAACCCTTATCTCAAGTCCTGGTATTCTCTCCATACATGATTAGAATTTTTAAGAATAAAAAAACATTATTAAAAAATGTCCTAAAATTATTTTATATAATTATATATATATTTTTTTTCTATGGTATATTTTTTATCATGATTTTCTCCTTTATTATATATTTTTTGGTTATGTCAGTTACTAGAGGGATTTCGGTCAATTTATCTAAATCATCTTTATGCATATTATATTTTTTAAATCGTGTTGTAAAATATATTAATAATCTATATTATTATACATTTAAATTCATTTTATTAGTCAATTAACATATAGATTCATATATTTTAATTTTTTTTAAGAATGTAATCAAATTAAAAATGTTTTCATGATATGTTCACATAAGGTTTCTAAATTTAAAATGACCATTTATTTTTAATATCCCTTATAAAATTTTCAATGTTATAATTCCATAATATTAAAAGTGTCAGAAATATAATATTTATCACAAAAATTTATTTTTAATTTAATCCTTGTTAGTTAGTGTATAATGATAGAACATGTTGCCAATGGTTGTGGTAGACCACCTTAGAGATGTATTGATTTTGAGATTTGTTTCATGGAAAGGTAGAAAATGGATTTTAAATAAGTATAATAGCATTTTAGAATATTGATCATACAAATGTTATCATATAATCATTGAAGAAACATATATTTTAGGTTAGAATAAGATAATAATTTAAAGATCTAGATGGATAAAATTAAATCTCATTTTTTATTTTATCCCTTAGGTAACTTCATAAGAATCCATAGCATGAACTTTTGGTAAGAATAATTATTATAGGGAATGAGGATAGAGTTTAAGTGATAATTGGGAAGAATTTTTTTAATATATTTCGTCATATTGAGTGGATATTTTTGGTGGATGTGGGATACTAATATATGTGTGGGAAATGGAATCATGGTAATTGTGAAATATTATTATATAAAGAAATAATGTTTCACATGGAATTCATATATAAGTATAAGAATTTATTTTAATATTTATATATATATAGGACCAAGTAGAGGGAGATAAATGGGTGAATCAATGATCTTTCAAATTTTATGAATTTATCTTCTGAACCTATAAACTATTATTTATTAGCTATTAAATCCACTCAAAATTATACATCGTCCTTAACATTCATATTAAAAAATTTAATTATAGATCCAAAGAAAATATATAAAATGTTCAGTAGAGTGGAAAAATCTATTCTATAATGGTTATTTGACCCAACATGGTTTTTTTAACAAATATTTTCATGATTGAAAAGGAATATGAAAAAAAATAGTTCTACACCCTGGTAGTTAATCTTTCAAGATAACCATAGTTTTATTCCAAAACAATAAACTATTATAAAATAGTTGGTTATACCATAAAACACTTCATCATAGAAACCTCTTTGTTTCTGATTACTTATATTTCCCAATCAAAATCCTTCTTAGTAACAGGATTTATACCCAATCTTTATTTCCTTCCTGATAATTTTCTGATCCACTATATAAATATATTATTCATCATATGTTTATTCCACAAAATTATGTTTGATCATGTAATCCTATGTAGAATATTCTCTATGATCTTAAGAAAGAATATATTGAGTATTTTGGTCTTGAAACATTCTACTGGTCTTAATAATGTCATGGATGAACTCACAAACACATTTTAGAACATTGTCTATTAAATCTTTGTATGGTGTTCTATGTCCTTTCACAATAGTCTAGGAAAACTCGGTCAGATAAAACATGATCTAATGCTCCTATTAATCAGATTCTCTATCGTCATCTATTCATAATTTTAGTCATTTATTCATCTTCTGTTACTTCTTCATCTAGAGAAACTCAGTATGATGTGCATCCTTATACACCTAATGAAAGAAATACTAATGAACCTCCACCTTAAACCAAATAATAACATGATTGAAGTATCACATGTTCTCACAAATCATTAATGCTTCCACTCATTCACATGTATGAATAATATTCCTTACTATGGTTCTTTTTCTCCTTCATATAGGAACTTTTCTAGGAGAAATCATGGGAACAAAAATATATTTTCCTGCTAAACTAATACATGAATATCAAAACATCCTAATCAAACCTATTTTACTAGAATTCTTAAAAAATATTCTAGTTCATTATTGATGTTTTCTAAAATAATTGCATCATCAAAATTTTCTACACTTCCTTAACTATGATAGATAACAAACATTTAGGGAATATCTCAGAATAATCATTATTAAGAAATTTATAATGTTTTGTAATCATTCTAAAAACTCCAGATAGAAAATTTTAGTCACATTTATTCTTTTTAAATTCCCAATCTACTGAGTTTTATCTCTACTTGTTAAGATTTGGATAATTGAATAATTCTAATAAACTTATCCATTCTCTGTATAATGACCTTCACATTTTTCCACTATCTGATGAACCCACTCACATTTTCCCAATGGATGTTTTACACTTTCCTCATTCTGGTACGACATCATATTTATTAATCTGATGATTTAAAATATCTCTATATGATGTTAGTTTAATTCTCTATCATGTTAAACTCGATCTACTATTCTATCTAAAACAACTTTATAAAAATCTATCTGATAAAAAAAATTATACTCTGTTCAGTGCAACTATACTTAACCTTTAATACTGTAATATCATTTTATTTCTATAGAAATGACTTATTTTTTCATTTATGGCTGTGAAATTATCAATACATTTAATGTCCGATATTTTATTTCAAGCCTGAAATATTCTAAGGGAGATGAAGTTAGCAATTCATTGGGAGTTTTTATTATAAATTTAATTGAACTTCTTCCACTGTTGTTTTCTATATTTCTCTATATAGTTCTCTATATTTTTTCATATCTCCAATATCATAAACACAATATCCCCTATATGGTAAAAATATCAACTCTATATCTTAGACATTGTATTAACTTCCTTACCATTGACATCATTCTATTTTCATCTTCATCATTTTATAATATTCAGTTTTAAACAAATTTTCTATGTCCACAAAACACGGTCCAACACATCTATACATTATAATTTGGACTTCATACTGGCATATCTGATAACATCTTTTAATTTTACTTCAAAACACTTCATATGATAAACTTTAGAGTTTTACTATATATAGAAAACCTGTTTATATTTCTCTTATAAAACAATTATTATCCATTACCTTGCTTGATCATCCTGTTTTTGATCAACATAACTTCAACAATAAAACATCATATGAATTTAAAATCATATTTATAACTATATCTTCAACTCCACTCTATTTATAAAAAATGAATACACACATTGGATGAATTATGAGTATCACAATGATGTTTGGAAATTCATGATAATAAATAATCATCCATTTGTGTATGAAATTTGTCATTACATGGTTAGGAAAATTTCCTATGGTTCTTTAGTAACTCAAAAATTTCCAACTTTATTTAGTAGCATTAACTACAGAAACCTATTGAAATATTGACAAAAAATGATTCCAAAAAACACATTAGAATAATAAGAAAGTTTTAGTTAAGGATGGATTATCATTAGTCATTAATCAAACATTCCTTTTCAAGGTGTTTTATACATGTTTTGAGGTATTTTAATATTTGATTTATTACTTTTCCTAGTTTATATTTAAATATGGAAATAGTTTTTATAATGTACAAGATTTTTTTTAAAAAATGGATCATATTTTATAATTTATATGTCAAAATTTCAAATATGAAGTATATTCTATCTAATTTTATTTCTAAAAGTGATAAATTTTAAATTTTAATGTACAATTCATTTTTCATATTATAAACTATTTATAGATAATTTTTTTATGCATAAAATTTATTTTAGGATCAAAATATTATTTTTTGACTTTCATAACATTAATTATTCTATTATTTTATATATATAATTAATTTGGATATAAATATAAAACACAACAAAAACCAACATTGTGAAAACATAACTAAATAAAAAATACTCAAGATATTTTTTTTTATAATAACACATAATTTACAAAACATTAATCAATATTTTCTTAAATTAAAAACAATTTTATTTTAGTCTTGAAAATTTTCCCATCATGAATAATGTTTTATATGAATATAAATTATACTAATTTATTTTTAAAGAAATAATAATAATAATAATAATAATAATTATTATTATTTACTATTTATCTATAACATATTTATTTCAAAAACAAATCATCGTAAACTATTTTGGACCTCATGAATAAAAATATTTAATTAATAGATTCAATTTATATGAGTGATAAAAATAAATTTTTTATGCAATTTATGAGAATGAAATAGTAATCATTTTTTAGAAAACATATTTTATAGAATGAAATAAATTTATTATAATTTCGATACAAGAAGATAGTTTTCTATAATAATGGTAAGGAAACTATTTTAATTTTAATATTATTGAAATGAATTGGTGATAATTTTTTAGTATTTATTATCTTTTCCACATTATATGAAGCACATATATAATCTAAATGGATATATATAAATATATATACTTTATTGGTCATCACATTTCTCCCCATAATGAAATATCAAACATGATGTTAAATTTCATACACTAAAGTGAAACAAATTAGGGTACATATATTTCATTTTCTCTTTAGATTCCCATGTTTTCCCTTCATAATTTTTAATTCTCCATCACTATTTGATAACATGAGTTGTGTCATTGAATATCATATTTTCATTGTGGTTTAAGATCATTACTAATATATTATAGTAAAATATATAATTCTAAAACTATAACATAAATTGATTTTATATATATGAGTGATATTTTTGAACTTCCTCAAGAAGGATACATGAAAAATACCATGTACTTCAGATAGGAATTGGGTGGGGGTGTTAATCGATATTCCATGAAGCAATTGTAATCAAAAATATCAAAGTTCCCAACATATCTTGGATACAACATCCATTTATTCACAAACCACCTAACTCTCTTCCATAGATATATATAGAAAAAAATTGTTTTCATCCTCAAACTATTGGTCTCATAAATTATTACATGTGTAACACTTCTTTTGACTCTATGTTATTCTAATATGTTGTTCAGTGGTCTTGAACTTTAATACCATTTAATCAATAAATTTTTGTTCCAGAAACTCAAAAAATAATTTGGTAGTTCTACATTTGATCCCAAATAGGAAATTACATGGGTTTATTTGAATGCATGAGTGGAAATTGTAATTTTATGAGAACTCAATAAAAGTAATATTTTGAACCCATACTCTCTTAGAGACCATTGAATAAGAACTAAATATTTTACAAAGATCGTGGGTATTTAATTCATATTGGCCATCATCCTAGGGATGATAATAAATTTAGAAAAACAATATTTTATAATATATTTCCTTTTAAATAAATTATATTTTATTGACAGCTTGTGTTACACACAACGCTAAGTTTAAATGGACAACAATATACTATTACAATATTATTATTTAAATGAAACCATTATAACCTATCCATTAAAATTGGAATAGTGAATATGATGAACCACACATTGAACATTATTTATAAATTTTTATGATAAAGTAAATATATTGATAAATAAGAACTTAAATTTTATTAAAGTATATATTTTCATTAGAAATAATTTTTTAAAAAATTGGCTGTTTTTACTTTTTGTGAATAAAAATATATCATAAATATCTACCAATTCAGTAAATTTTATTCGAAATAATTATCTTAATTTTTAAAATTTTCATTTAATAATTATCTTACAGTGAATTGTAGATAATATTTTTAAATGATTGATTTTACTATAAACATTTAATAATTCCTATTTTTAAAATTCTATAATTTATTTTATTTAAATAATTTAATTTAAAATTCTCTTTATATAATATATCTAGTATTAAATTATTATATGATCCAATTTGGTTAGAATAATTTAATTTTCATCAATAATTATGATGATTTTGATATAAGATTTTTTTTCTTCTTAGAAATACATTTTTATTTTTTTTATTTTGTTTTATACGTGTATATAATAATTAATTTCTACCACTTCTTGAAATTGAATATTCAAAAATATATACCATATTTTGAATCATGAGACTCACATTTGGTTAAAATATCACTTTTATTTATTTTTTATTATAAATTGTAACTGTGGAAAAATTTATCACATCAGTAAAGGGTAAATCAGATTATTAATGTTAAAAATATTTTTATCAAGCATAAAACTCTATGAATAACTTTTATTTATCTTATTATATATGTTTTTTTCGAACTGTACTATTTAAAATTCAATAATTTGGCAACATTATGCCACATTAATTTGAATATATAACGGATATTATATTAATTAAATATAAAAAAATGTCAGACCCTTGATATTATTATCTATACTATTTTTTACAAAAGGATAAAATAAGTTACGTTTAGTTTAAAAGAAAATTTTAAAGAAAATTTTATTTGTTTCGATAATTTAGTTTTTATTGATTTTTATATTTCTTTAAATGCTCACGCAAAACCGACATAATATTTATTCAATGTGTGGAAAAATAAATTAAATGATTTTAAGTGTAATAAAAGTATTATAAATTGGATAAGTTATGATGTTAAATGAATTTCAAAGATACATATGAAATGATAGGTATTTTGTAAAGTCTTATATTTTAATTTTAACTTTTTATTGATAAATTTAATGTTAAATTTAAAAAAAGTGGAAAAACGACATTAATTATATTTATTGACAATAATATTTTATTAAATGATATAAAATTAATACTAATATTATCTACATAAAAATTATTGGAATATGGTTTCAAAACTAAAAAACATTCAACATGGGTATTTTTTTCCTTTTTTGGTAACATTAATCAACCTTAAAGTGTTGAAATATTTGATATTGTAGTAGTTTTCAAACGAATTAATTGGGTTAAAACAATGATGTGAGTGAAAAAATTATATAAACATGTACACTTTTTATTTAATGATATTATTGAATAAAATCCTCTTCTTATTTTCAAATTATATCATTATTTATACATTAGATAAAGAAAACTTATTAATATTAATTTAATCTTTTAAGATATTCCAAGAGTACCCCTCCGTTCATTTATAAAAGGTCACCCTTCTCTCTTTTTGTTTCAAAAATTTGAGCTGTATAGATCAAAAAACATTATAAACTTTCATCATCAAAATAATTATAAAAGATCTTGATTTTTTGGTCTTACCGAGCATAATATCTTAAGTCCCTTATTAGGATATATAATGGAAGTATACCAAAGAATAGGTGATCGTCTTTACTGACTCTTCCATGATTTTTTTGGATTCTAATTCTTCTAATTTTTTTAACCATTTTAAAAAAACATCAAAATTGTGAAAAATATACTTTTATGTTATTATGTTTATGGGATAACTATATTAAATTTTTTCCATCCTATTAAATGAAAACACATTTCTTGTACATATGTACAGTTCACCAGTTCCACAAGGTAATGTAATTTTTTTAATCACCACATTACTTGGATGGTTAAAATGACTGAAGTAATGAATTCATATAATATCAATGATATAATTATATTTCTTAATTTATAATATCATATCTACTTTATTACTATAAAATTCGTTATAAAATTCTATCGGTGATAATGTGTATATGTGCAGTACCACCTCCAAGAAGTTGTGTGATTCATTTTTCATTTATAATTTACATGGATATTAGTATAAATAAATTTAATCAATATATATTGTATAAATGATATAATAATGATCTTGGAAATTTTAATTATTTTTTACCTTTTTTCATCAATAGAAAATTGAAAACAAAGTTCATTTGTTTGTATGGATTTTTGTCTCTATGAATGGTGTAATTAATTTATCTATAACTCAATTTTATAGATGATTATATATATATAATATTATATGTATATCTTGAATAAAATTATGTATATTTTGGAAAAATGATCATTATTAATGAAGAAAGACTTCTATGTAAAAAAATAAATGAAAAATGTTGGTAATATATGAAATAATGATAATAATAAAATATTACTATCTAATATGGGATAAAATGTTTTAAATGGATCATATATGATAATATAGATTTGAATATTTTTCTGTTATGTAATTATAATCGATTAAAACATATAATATTTATATTTTATAGAACCTATGAGGCATGTCAGACTTGAGGTAATGGGGTTATTAACTCAATTCTTATTCATTTGGTTATATATCTACTTAATTGACTAGTTTATTCCATGACAATGTGTGCAATTATATTTTATTCTATTAAAATGGATTTAAAATTTTATTTTTTGGATTTACATTTTCCAAAAATAATTATTTCTTTTATTAATTCTCACTTCAATGGTATGATATTTGTAAGATATTTCGAATCAATTTTCACTACATGGAGACATAATTATTAAAAGGTACCTATATATATATATATTTCTGTATATACTACATCTTTTATATATTTAGCTGGAATATATAGATATTTAATATGATTAATGTTTTTATTCATGTCCACAGTTTTATAGATATTCTATATTTTCCTCAAACTCTTACAATCATTTAAATTTTAATTAATAAAATAAAGGTTTAAAGAAAAAGTGGTTGATATTTATCTTTTGATCATGTTTATTTTCTTCTATATACATATTTTTCAAAATTGATTGAAGAAGGTACCTTTTTATTAATCAAATTATTTTTATGACCTTTTTAGATTATTAATTACTTTTTACATCATTTGAAAAGAATCATTATAATGTTTTCTTGAATGTTTCATTATCAATATTATTTAAAAAATATCAAAATAATGTTTTTTAATGTGTACACTGTTAATGAATTTTATCACTGAAAAAAATGTTTTTTACTATCTTCTTCTATAACATTTCAATGATTTTTCAATTATGTTTTTTTATTTAAACTTATTCCAAATTACATATATATATTCTATTATATTCTTTAAAAGAATTGATTTTATTACAAAATCAACATTTATGATGGTCATATCTCATATCTTGATTAATTTTGAGGTCATAAACACTATCTCGAATCATTTAATTTATTGTGACTATTTCACATTATATTTTTCTTAATCTTCCATATTCTTTGTATCATGAATATGATTATTACTTAACTTGTACACTATTCCTACATAAGGGTTTTTACTTTGAAATTTATTCAATTTAATAGGGAAATATTTAAATTCTATTTTCGTTATTAAAAAATACATTTATAGATAGCACATACTTTTCATGAATTAAATTGATCATTTAATATATAAGTAATGCATTTGACTCTTATTGATGGGTGGGTCGAAATTATATCGCACCATGATCCATCAACATGTATTGTGAGATAAATTACATGTCCAAATTAAATAGTTTTCTGGTGTATAGATACACATAGATTAAACATTCATGGAATAATTCTTTGACATTATATATATAACGGTGTCTGAAATCATGACTTCTAATAATAAGAATTTGATTAATTGAGATTTTAGTTTTTATTATCCATGATATTACACAAAATTATATTATCCAAGGATGAATTTCATGAAAAAAGTAATTTGTTGTATGGTGTGTATTTTATGTTATTTAACATTACATATTGATTATGATTTATTAAATCAAGATAAATTATACTATAAAATAATATTATTGAGCAGATGTGATCAAACATAATATTTTTCCATTCCATCAAATATGATAAAAAAGATTTTAAATAATATCAAAGATTCTAGAATGTCTTTATGTTACGCATTTTATATTTCCAATGTAATATGGGACTCATGTAGATATCTAGTTATTCAAGATAACTAAATTGACTGGTCCTTCGAGATAAGATCCTTTGTATCTTATACCAATGTAATAAATTATACACTTGATATGGGATACTAGATTTTTTGTTTCTACAGTTTGTATTATAAATATTTTAGTGGAATCTAAGGGAATTAGTTTTAGAAAAACACTAATTAGGTAAAATAACATAATGAATGACATTAAGGATAAGTATAAGAATATAATTACATATTATGTTTTTAAGGTATATATTAGGAGTGATTCCAAGAAACACATTCCAATCATGAGATGAAAAGATTATGTGGTTTCATCGTAGATACATATAGGGGTACTAACTATAAATAGTGTTGGTCAAATGTATCTCAGCCACTATTCTAGAGGATGTTGAGTTTTCCCTTAGAGTTCATATTCTTTGACACACCAGAGGTATACTAGTGTTTATTCATGTTTTCTTTATGAATTATTATGATTAATTAGATAATAGAGCCTATTGAAACCTATGATATTTTATAGTGACATGGAATATACCTAAAGATCCCATGTTTGAAAAGTCTAAGGTGTAACATAAGTCTAAATGGATAGATACCCATTTTTAGGCTTTTTGTTATTGGGTTTTACTTGATTAAGGATATTTTAGGATACATTTATGAGAATATAACCCTTTGGTTTATCATATGACTTAGTGAGATGTTTATTTTAGGAAAAAGGGTATGATATTTTGTGGTCATGATATTGAATTTACTAATAACCTTTAAGGTAAACATGATTATTGATGAGAAGGTAATAATATAAAAATAATATTATATGATTTTATGGAGAAATAATAACATTTATCGAAAACCATATTTGTTAAAAAGTGATTTGTTGAATAATGTTATTTTTAAAGACGAACATAATATTTTTTGGACTGTTATTTTAATTAAATTATTATATTTTTTGAAAAATGATAACCCATAAGATGTTTGACAAACTGTCATGTTTGAAAAAACCATGGGACTTAAACCCACAACTGAAGGGTGATAAGGGTGGAACTCTTACCACTAGAATGGATACTGTCCTATGGAGTATGAATTTTTCTATTTAATTTATTTGGAAGATAAATAATATGTTTATTTTTTGAATAATATTATAGGATCAAATAATAACATGCCTTTATATTTTATGGAGATTGATGTTTTTTTATATAACCTTTATGTTTCTTAATTTCCCATTTCAAGAGTTGTTTTATTATACTTATGTCCGATGTGGGGTTTAAAAAAATGTTGAACCTTTTTGGATTGAGATAAAAATTTTATTGGTGAAATTTATTTATGTGGGTAGAATGTAACATTTTGATATTTTATAAAATAAAAATTATGTTTAAAGAAATTAATTTCTTTGATAACTTGTTTTACACAAAACAAAGAGTTTTATAAAACGATTATATATGATTTAAATATTTTTATTAAAATTTGATAGTTATAACCAATAAATTTAAATTTGAAATTTGAATAGAAATAAAAACACATTTTAAATAATATTTAATAGTTTTCTATAATGACATTGATTACTATGTACTTACTTTTTAGTAAAATATTTATTATCATTAAAAAATTGTTTCCTAAAAAATGGTTTTTTTGTGACTAAATAATATAAATAGTTTTTATCTATTATAGAGAATATAATTGAAAACATTAATCCCAATTTTATAATAATAATTTCATAATTAACATAGTGTAAATTCCAGATAATTTTCTAAAATTATTTAGTTTTAAGTAAGTAGTGAAAAATTATGATTTTTAAAATATTTTCATTTTCACTATATTTAATAATTTAAGAGAACCATTACATATTATATTTGGTCTTAAATTTATATATTATTAATTTTATTTATAATATTTCAATTTGAGTCAATAATTTTTCTGATTTTAATATATGTTAATTATTAGGCATAAAAATACATTTTTATAAAAAATTGTTTTTTTCACTTTACGTATTTATATTATAATTAATTTCTGAAACTTTTAAAAATTAAAATTTCATAAATTTAAATTTGGAAAACTAAAATTAGAAGGTTAAAATTTTGTAAATAAAACCATTTTATTTTTAGTAATTATTAATATTAATCATAGTAAAATTTATCACAATAGTAAATGGTAAATAAGATAATTAAGGATAAAAATAACGTCTTAAGGACTAAAATTGGAGCATAATTTTCCTTAATTTATTATATAATTGTTCTTATGAATTTAATTTTCCATAATAGCTCATTTTCAATTTATTTCCTCATACCTTTTATTATACCTATTATATTATTTTAAGTAAATATAAAGTCAAAAATCAGATTCTATTATCTTTATTATCTATTATATTTTTACATCAGAAAAAGAAGTGTTTATTTTTTGTTTTATAAACAAATTTTAAATATAATTTATTTTTTTTATCAAGATAATTTATTTTTATATTTTTTTAGTGAATAACTTCCATAAATTATTATGTAACATTGACACATTTTTCATTAATTATTATTAAAATTTAATAACTGAATTTAAAAATATTTAATTTAAAATAAATTATATTACTTATAGTGTCACACTAATTTTATAAATGCATATGATACTTTATGTATGTGTGAATGTATGATATTTTAAATCCGTATCTGTATCGATGATTTAATGTAAAAATAACTGAATTGTGTCAAAAATGTAATTAAGAATTTTTTTATGAAAATAATATTTTATTAAACAATATAAAATTCAAAATACATTATACTTGGAAATATAAATTATATATTTTTTAACGCATTATAAATGTTCTATTTATGAGTGTTTTTTCATTTTATTGTAATATTTTTTATTGTTAACTAATAGAAAACATTAATATTAAGGTAATTGTCAAATGTGTTTACAGGGGGGTCAAAAAAAAGAGATAAGGGTGAAAAAAGAACCTCAAATTTATCAACATTTTTTGTATGATATTATTTACAATCATACTCGAATTATATTCAAATAATATCATTTTTTATACATTTTTAATTGAAAAATAATTTTTATTGATTTAACACCTTAAGAAATTATATTAATTCTCCTATATTCATTTATAAAAGGGCACACCATATATATTTTCTTTACATCATTTTGAGCTATATAGATTAACTAAAACCTTCCAAATTCCCTATTCAGCATCATTATATATGTTGTGGAGGTAATTTTTATCCGTAAATTCCAACCATATGTCCCTTAAGAGGATATCTAGTGGATGTCTTCCAAAGAAGAGATAATCATCTTACAGACTCTTTAAAGTTTATTTATTATTCTACTTTTGCTAAATCAACTGTACATATCCTAAAATAATAACTCAAGTGTCATCAAAATACTTATATGTTATTTTTTTTCAAAACTTTATTCCATATCATCTCTATCCAATGACAAGTAAAAGCATTGATCGTGCAAATGTATGGAATACTGACTCCACATAGCGGTGAAATTTTTTTTCATCACCACTTTACACGGATGGTTATAAATAGAAATAAAATGGATAAATATTATATTTGTGAAAAAATTATAATTCTATCCATAAAATATCCTATCTAAATTCTTACCTTCTAATCCATTGGAAAATGATAACGTCGATTGTGCATATGTGTTGATTACCACCTCCAAAAAGTGATGTGGTTTGTTATTCATTTCTTATTTGAATTGAGGTGAATAAGGATAGTATTGAAAAATATATAATATATAAAAATGATAATGTAATGATGAATTATAATTTAACATTCATTGATTACATCCTTTGAAAATTGAATACGACATCCATGTGTATGCATGACCTACGTTCTCTTGGAACGGTTCGATTCATTTTTTATAACTTTATTTTCCGAATGATTATAAATATCTATATATTGAATATAAATTATATTTATATCTTGAATAAAATTATGTTGAATATGGAACCATGATCAATATGTATGGACTATGACTATCTAATCTAAACATACATGAAATTCATAGTAGTTAACACACAAAATAATGATAATAATAAAATATTGTTGAAAAATATGTAACAGTTATAAATGTATTATATCCAATACTACATAATATGAATATTGTTCTAGTATCTATGTAAAAAAATTAAAAAAAATTATATACGAGTTTTGAGAACCTATTAGTCCATTCAAACATTTAGTAAGGGGTTTCGTAACTCAATTTTCATTTGTTGGGTTATACTTCTACTTCATTAACTATGTTATGGAATTATTATGTGCGAATTTATAATTTATTATATTAAATTTCATTTCCACTTTTATTGTGTGGATATTAATTTTACACACATAAATACCTATTTAATTAATTACCACTTCAATGGTGTTGTTTTTTAATAGATTTCATCTCAATTTCTATTAGATTAATACATAATCTGTATTATGCACATATTTATTTTTATGTGGTGAATATGAATTAAATTTGATGTTTTTAACCTGAATATATATATATATATTCATGATGGTTAATGTTTAATGTTTATTATTTTAAGTAGTTTGTATATTTCCTTCCTAATTATCCAATCTTTTTAATTGAATCAAGCACATAAATGTTTAAAATAAAAGGTGATTTGATTTCTCTTTCGATCAAGTAGATTTTTTTACATGCCCATATTTTTCAAAATTGTTTTTAAAAATTACTTTTTATTAAGCAAATGATTTATTATATAAATTTTATGCTACACTTTAATTATTAAATATTTTGAATGAAATTTTTATAATGTTTTATTAAAATGATCATTTTATATTTTCATTATAAAAATCCAAAAGGATTTTTTTCAATCACAAAGGACTTTAACAGACTTTTATACTACTATAAATGTTTTATTCTCTTTTTATAACTCTATAATATTTAAATTATTTTTGAATTTTACACTTTATGAAAAAATATTGAAAATTTTTTAGTTATATTTTATTATATTAACTAAAATAATTTATTCTACAGCAAAATATACAATAATGATGGAATATATCATCTATTGATCAATTGTTTTGTTATTAATATTTTCATAAACATTCACTTTACTTGGATAATTGGACGTTACATTTCTATTAAATATCCATATTTTTTGTATCATGGATATTATTATTTCCCAAAAACTATATCATTTCTATATACAATGTTTTACTTTCAAGGATATTTGATTGACTGGGTAAATATTGATATTCATTATTCTTAATTGAATGTAGACATTTCAAGATAAGCCATATTATTTATGAATTTAATTTATCATTCAATATATAGGGAATGTAATATAAATACAGTGACAGGTGGGGCTTGAAATTATATTTCCCCATAATGAATTAACATTCCTCATGAAAAAAACAATCGATATTAAATGGTTTTCTAGTGTATTCCAATATATTGATTAAAATATCCTTGAACATGGGGTTTTCAGTATATATATCATGATGTAGAATTTTATGAATTTCTTTCATTGAGAATTCAATTATTAATTTCCATGATATTTCTACATTGATATTATAACTGGATGCATTTCAAGATCAAGGATTTTATTTAACGTAATGTTTTTCAATTATTTATTTTACATATTGATTATTACTTATTGGCTTATGATAACTTCTGTTATATAGAACACTTACTAGGCATTATAGTTCACCCATTTTTTATTTCTCTTTTACCATGAATCCAAGATCTATACTATGAATTATATCAAGAATATAATAATGTTTTATTCTATATATATTATATTTAAAATGTAATATGTGAATCATGTATATATTATGTTATTCAAGACTAATAAAATGATCCACCCTTTAGGATGATATCCCTTGTATCATATAAAAATATAATAAAGTTTCCAAGAGCATTGGGTTACTAGATTGTGGGTTTCCATAGGCCATAATAAATTTCAAATATATGTTTAGATAATATTAGAGAATATTTTAAAACATAGAAGTGAATTTTGGATCTTGAACATAGACAATCAAAGTGGTATCCCATGAAACCACACCACAACCCTATTTAAATCATTACAAGGTTATCAAGTGGTATTTCTCCCCAATTGAAATATATGAAGAAATTTTTATAATATGTCCACCAAAAAATTGTATAATTTTTGACATTGAATGACATTGGATGACCCATGATAAAAAAACATAATTAAATTATCCCATTTCTTTAAGAGAATGGGAAATAATTTCATTATCCCTTCATAATTTTACCTCTATGACACTTTAAATGCTGACACACCAATCATCTTAATATATATATCATAATATATATCTTTATATTTTTCTCTAATAATGTTCTCAGTGATATATATACATTTTCATTCACCCATGGTCGATAGATAATGTTTATCTATGGGAATCAATAAATAACTCATTCTTTAAATCTGACTCATATAGACCACATAGTTAATTTTAAAATCATAAAACTCCTTCACCTTCAAGGATGAACTGTGTGGATTTTCTATTTTCTAAAGAATCCATCTTCATCATCATCTCTACTTCATTTCCTTATTCTTTTTTAATTTACTCATGAATTAATGACTGTGAAATCCTTTGAGATAGGTTAAATGATGTTTATTAAATTTTAACTCCAATATCCATCCTTTACATGTCAAAAAACAATGGATCTCTATCAATCTCAATTATAGATCATGCATAGATGATCTTTTCTACTTAGCTCATCAAACTATTTATTCATCTTTATAGGATAATAGTGTATTTTCCAGTTATAATCCATGATTGAATCTAGTAACTGTTTTGGTGTATTTTGACCTATTTCACTGTGAATATATATTTTAGACTATTATGGATCATATATATATCACACTTCTATCAATATTAATAATTAAACTATATGATCAATGCAATTATTTCTAATGAAAACTCATAGTCAAGCATCAGATAATTTTGTTTGTTTTTTTCATCCGTCTTATGGCATACTATATCACATTTTCATTCAACCTATTTATAGAACCTAAGCCCTTTTTGAAGCATCATTTTAAAAAAATCCATACCCACTTGTTAGTGGTGATATTATAAGTGTAAAGGTTATCTTATTCTTCCAAACCAAGAATCTATCTTCAAATTTTTATTTTTAGTTATAATTATCTCCCTTCTGAGTAAGATTGATCATTATTTTTAATAGTCATGGTTCTCATAATTATTAGATAATACCTAGATAATTTATATATGATATGGATTTTTGATAAATATTATTATCTATGCCTTTCATTAATCACTATTGAATTTAAATTATCTAAATATATCCCCTTAGCGTTGATGACCTGACCCAATTAAGCTAATTTCTCCATCCAAAACACACATCCATAATATTCATTATTATTATAATATTTAATATAATATTTTGATGAACATAATATTACTCATATCATTATGAGTATATTTTAATATCAACCATAAATAATTTAAAAAATAATGAGGTATTCTCTATAATTTTATTCATTAGGTCATTTGAGACTATTTGATCATTATAGTGTCTAAATGGAATGAAAATGTTCTAAATGTGTTCATGAATTATGTGAAAGTAACTATTGGGAATATCGTACTTATTAACCTTTAACATATGATATACAAATCATCCATCTAATCTATATATGTAAAGGTACCCATGTATTTGATCAAACAAGACATTAATTAAATCAAGGGGATACTTATTCTTTATCATTATATTGTTGAGATCACGATAATATGTACGAATATGCATCGAATTATCATTATTAATGACAAGAATCCTATCGCACCCCATTACATAGAACTCATATGTATGAAATACTTATTAAGATTCTATTACTGTAACATATTTGTACCATTTATTTTAATATGGAAAAATCGGTAAGGATTTTTTGATTTATGTTGGGTTGTAGGTAAAAATTAATTTATAACACAACATCTCATTCATGTGGAAGATCACACAACTCTTTGGGAAATAAATCAGAATATTCACTTAAAATGGACTTTTCTTCATGTGTGGCCCTCTACATTCATTGAATTATTTAAGCTACATATTATAATTCATAATTCATTAGTATCCATGATTCTAATGAACATTTCAATTGATATTCATCATTCTTCATACAGTTTTTTTAAATAGTAGGATAATTTTGGATATAGAAAGTGATTTCATTATCTCGAAAGATGTTGTCATCTATATATAGGTAGTTCCAGTCAATTCATAGTAAGACATAAAAATTCTACTTATGGAACTATAACAAATTTCATTTGGAGATATATCCCAAAAATCGTTATAATGTAGGATTTATATCTTTAAATACAACAATTTCACTTTTCTCAATTTCACTAATAATTACAGCTCTATGTTTCTTGGTGGTGTTTGAATAGGTCTAATTAAGATCAATGATTATAATGAATTCATTAATCCAAAATCATATTTTATGTTTAATATTATTGAATAAATAACATGAATATGTTTCACTATGTCTTTTTATTTTTAATCCTCAGATTAAATAATAGCATAAGATCACCATTTATCACATAAATTCATAGGATGGTGTAAATAGTTATCTTTAAAATCACTTTTATTATAATATTATCTCTCATTTTATCTATATTCTAAGAATTTGATACATTAGACCATAGGATGTAGATTGACATAGAAAATAATTCCATCAAAACCTTTTATAGGATTTTTTCTCTATAATATATTTAATATCTTGATTCCCCTATTTTCCAAAATTGAATCATTTTCTAGTCCCCATGAGATAGTTTACTATGAAAATATTTAAAAAAAATTGTCTTCTGAGATATTAGATCATCATTACATAATAAAATTTGTGTAATGATCCCCTAGAAAATAACAATATTCTTTTATTATACTCCCTAATCTGTTAAGATCATTTAGAATCACCAATATACTTCATGACATTGTGTGCACATATAACTACTTCATCATTGATTTTTCGAGTCCCGAATTTCTAAATCTTTTTATAGAGTTGAATTTATCCATGTAAAGAGATTTATGAGTTTACCTTAATTTTTACGAAAAAACATAGTAATAACATGAAAACCATGTGATTTTCACCTTCAAATACATGATATTTTTATCATCCATTTTCATGAGTGTAAGGACCCACCACTCTATTTTAATAGGGATGGTGCAATGGAAATATTTATTGATAAATATCCTATTAAATTAATCCCATTATATAGCTTAAATTACTTATTTAGTATTTGTATTCATGATCATTTTACACCACTTATCAAATTCTATCTCAAGTAAATAAATAGCCAATATGACCATATCTTACATTGGTAATTTAATTATAGAAAATATATTGTCAAAATAGTTAATTAATTGAAATGTAATCACCATATCAAAATATCTAATAAAATTATGTAGTCTATATCTCATAATGTAATCAATAAAAACATACTCTATCTTAATAAAAGGATGGTATTGTACAATATTCATTTTATTATTCCTAACATGAGTTAGTTTCTCTAGAGTTGTTAAAAATTTATCACCTTCCAATTCTATCATGTTTAGAATTTCTTCAAGGAAATAATAATATTTTTAGTTTCGTATGTATTTTCAGGGTTAAAATTATTTCCTACCATTTTTTATAATAATGTAATATTATGGATGTGAGAATTAAAACTAATAAGTATGTAAAAGGGAAACTATAAAAATTATAGGTATAAAGATTAAGTGAAATATATACCATATATTTTGAATTTCTAGGTTTCAATATATGTTTTTCACATTCTATTTATAATTGAGTTATAAAAAATAATATTATATTTTTATCCTTTATAATGGATTTTAATAAGAAAATAATTTATCTAGAAAATATATCTTAAGGGTGTCTAGACATGGGAGTGAATATTATACCACTCATCCTGCGTCGAGTGAATATTTAGTTGATACTAATCTATCAATTTTTTGGGTGATTTCCCCTAGATACATTTTTGCACAGTTACAAGCAATATCAAGTATCTCTATAGGGATGTAATTTCTAAAAAATTATATACTCCATGCCTCACGAAAAAATCATGACCATTTATTTAAAGTTAACCCTGGGTTTTTTATAACTTGTCATAATTAATATTAATATGTAGACTTTTATTTGAAATAAAATAGAAGCCCAATCCTTTAATTCATTTTCTATTGATTTTTAACATATTTTTCTAACAAATACAAAAACTAGATCGATATATCTAGTTTATTTAGGATATTAAATACGTAGTTTCATCATCATTAAAATAAATTACATAATATTTATTTAAAACTCTATATTGATCTTCTAAATCAAAAAGGTGTTATTACTATACATAGGATAACCTATTAAAATACATATAGGAAAAAGGAAATCATGAAATCCATATAAGATAATAATTAGAGTAAATCATGATAGTGATACAACACATATATTTTATGATGCATAAATTGATATCATGAAGATAAAAATTAAAATTATAGAAACATTTAATAATGAAATTATAATAAAATATTATGGACTCCTAAATATATCTCAGTAATACCAATCACAACATCATTGATAAATTCAGGGATAACTACAAATAAAACATGACATTTGTGGGCTATGATGATATCCCATGCACCATACTTTGTATCTCGTGAATTTAAAATATTACTCAATGCGTTGGAAGGATATATAATTTCAAGACCAACCAAAAAATCCTAATATGTAGAATAATTTGTGTTCTACATGGGGAATGGTAATTATATATTAATCATAATAATGATAAACCCATGAGATAGATGTGGGTTTCAAAATATTTTCTCAAATCATAATCAAAGGACATAGTGTAAGGATTACCAAGGGAATAAGGAATTAAATACTTTTTTATGTTCATATTTTAATAATTATGTATATTTTATGAACAGTATGTTCTAACTTATAAATATTCATTTGAACTATTAGTGACAAATAATAAAAATGAGCCACTTAGGTGATGCTTTGTGAAATATGTAAAATATATTTTGATGAAAGAAATAGATTATCATTTAACATTCAACCATAGTAGAACTATTAATTTTTAAATAATTTTTTTCAATTTTTATAGAAAAAAACATTTTTATTTTGATGGTATCAAATATAAAATAAGAAATGATAAAGGTCACTTAATCCAGTTTTATATAAAAGATAGAATTGATAAGGGAACATAAAAATTTATTATCCCAAAAAAAATAATTATAAAATAAACTATTAATATATTAAAATAATAAATATAAATATATAAAATAAGTATGAAATAAATGTGAAGAATAAGGATGAAAATTGAAAAAAAATGTAATGTATAACTAAAACGTATTGAGGCTAGTTCATAAGATCCCATATCATGAGTCATAATTAACTATGTTCTTCTTATTATCATCATAAAAAATAAAATTGTGTTTATTAAAAACATTATTAAGACAAATATCCTTCAATATTTTATTTTCTATTGTCTATTTATTAATATGTATTATTAATTTATTAAACATTTATCAATTTTGTCAGTTACTCAAGGTCGTTTAGTCGTTTTCTTTGAAACATCCCATGTATATTTACAGTGACAAAATGTGTGGTAAAATTGCTTCAAAATATCCAAAATTTTAAATGTGTGTGTATTTAATTATTAAATCATCACAAAATTTATATATTTCTATAGGTTATCATAAATGGACTCAAATTATTAAAGGTTCCATGATATGTTCATTTAAAAAGATTAAATATACTATGATCATTTAATGTTAATATAACTTATAAAAATTAAATTACTATAATTATTTAATATTAAGAGTCATAAATATATTGTTTAAATATTTTTAATTTGTCTCTATTAAGTGGTGAAACAATAGAATACTTCGTTTGAGGAAATGGTGGTCCACACATATTCCTACAGACATCATTATTTTTTAATTTTTTTCGAATAAGGTTTAAAGTTGATATTTCATTATTATAATAATAATTAATAATATTAATAATATTTGTTTTATAATACCTTTAGAGATAGAAAATATTTTATGTTGTGCAAGGAGAAATAAATTGAGTAGGCTTGATAGAGACTATTATATCTCAATTTGGATTTTCTCCCTTGGGTATCACTTTAAGGCTCTATATATTGGACTTTTTGATAGAGCAAGGTTTATTTTATGTGGTGGTGATACTTTGGGAGAGACTAGGGTATAATTTTAGCTTATATAATTCATTTTATTAGAGTGATAAATGGGCTGGAGGTGATATCCTTTTATAGGTTAAGGAAATGATATTTTTGTATATATAACACATTAATATAAAAATAATACTTGTTTCATATAGAATTTGGATCAAAAAGTGTAAAATAAGTTATGTCGATATGGTTTACGATCATTAAAATATCAACCATTCATTTTCATATATGTTTTAAAAATGTTTTTAGGTCTTATACTCATGATTTATTACTTTTATAACTCTAGATTTTAACAGGGTTACTAGTTTTTACCTATGTATGTTTTTTGATTAAAAATTAAATTGATCATATTAAATAATTTATACATACTGATTTAAAATATGAGATAAATTTTTTTATTTTAATTTTAAAATTTATAAATTTTATTTTAAATGAAATAACGATATATTTTTTTAAAAATAATTTTCTGAATAATTTTTTTGTAAGCACAAAAATGTGTTTATGATAAAAGTATAAATATTATTGATTTGAATGACACTAATTATTTTCATATTTACCAAATAAAACTCCATATCTAAAACCCACATTATAAAAACATAATTAAAAGAAAATGTCAAAAATAAGTTATTTTATATTAAAATATTATTAATTTCCTAAATGCCATGTGTTTTCTAGTTTAAAACTAATATTATATTACTCCATAAATTTATGTCTGGCCATGAAAAATGTTTTATAAGGTTTTAAATTTTAATTACATCATGATAAAATCATGAATTAAATAATATAAATGAAAACTATAATTTTAATTATTTACCTAAAATTCATTTATATCAAATCATATAAAAAATTAGTCCTAAGGTAATTTTTTCATGATGAATGAAAAAAATTAATTTCATTTTATTAGTTTAAATTTATTTGAGAAATGATAATTAATTTCATGTCTAATTCCAAAATACCAATAAATACTTTTTAAAATCATGAATGGAATGTAATATTATTATTGTACCATAGGATTGTTTTCAATTATATGGTAATGTTAAAATTGTAATGGACTTATTATGTATATTAATTAATTATAGAACTCTATAATATTTTTATTTATATTACATATTATTAAATAAATATTTAATATGAAGTGATATATCTGTATATAATTTCATGTTTGTTACACATATGGTCACATAATGAAGTGATAAAAATTATATAGAGATGTAATGTGTTTAATAAAACCCATGAATTTGTGGAAAAAATGGCCGATTAGGTAGTCTATCATATGTGATATGATAGAATGTTTTTACAAGTTATTTTATTAAAATTTTCTTAATAGTTTAAGAACATATAATATATAATGTGACATGAATTACAATATCCACATCATCATTATTTCTCATTGGATCTCTCTCTATATACATATTGGATTATATGTCACAAAATATATTTATAATTAACTAGATAATGAATGGAATTTAGTTATCCCTCACTGATGTTCATCATTAAGTGTTATTGGTTGTGAAAAAATAATAATATTAACATGAGTATGATTCTTGGATTGAGATTTTTAATTTTAAATTAGAAAAAAACAAGTTTTCGGGATTCATGACCCATGGTGTATTCTATATAGAGTGTAAAAAACTATAGAATTTGAATGTTATGTGGGAACTGTTCATATTTGTAGTCCATGATACCTGAGAATAGTTAGATACCTAACATGAGTACCTTTATAATCTAATTCATTTATTAAACAATCCATGAGGCTTCAATAATCTATGTGTTCATGGGTATGTTTTTTATTAGGTCGCTAGTTAGAGAATAAGCAATATTGTATTTTTTCTAGTGTAGGATGATTATGAAATATGGGCCACGAATTGAGATCGTCTAAGGGATTTTTTCGCCATATATAAAAGGAAAATTTGATGTTATTATCCACATGTATGAGGGATATATAATATTTATATCCATTAGATGAATTACATGTGATATATTTATCAACATGGCATGTCTATACTCAAAGAGTCAAAAAATGAGGAAGTTATCTGTGATTGTCATACACTATGAACGATGGTCACTCAATGACATGAATATATGGTTTATATGAAAATAAATTGTTTCATATTATTCATATAGTGGAGAATAGTATGGAGATTGATGGATATTACACCAGACCCCTTTGTAGGTTAATTAAAATTGATGCTTTAATAGGATATTCTCTTTACTTATATATTTATAGATTCAATTGTTCATATATACATATATATATTGTAAAAAGATAAAATATAAATGGGGTCACACTTTTCTGTTAACTAATTTTGGATTTAATTTAGAAAACTCATAGTTCTTCTATGAAATTGTTTTAGAGAATTTAGAAAAGGTGTGTTGGATGGTTATTCACAATGGATTTCATATGACATGATTCATAGTAAAATTGATGATATATTTCCAAAAATGGTATGGAAGGTATCTGAAAGGGTTTTGGATAGTTTTTTAAAGGCTATCATATTTGATATCATATCAGGTTATATCGAATGAAATAATTGTCATCTTTAGTACATGTTAAAAAAATTAATGGAATATTGTATAAATATTTGATATATAGTATTGTGTGATATGGTATATCATATAATGGAACACATGTATGAAAAAATTATTCTATTAAATCCCATGGATATATTCAATTTTATTATATAAAGATATCTAATTCATGTTTTTTTATGTGGTGTATTGTATGAAATTGATCAATCATAGTGGTAGGAATCATTTAGAACGATACATATATAAATATTTCATGTCACCTTATGTAATTAAATGATAAGAATTTAACATTCAAATGACCCTTACTAATTATTCTACCATTGTAACCAATAGAGGATTCGATAGACAAGGGTTATATGAGATTTAACAGAATAAATATACTCATGCATTTGAGAAATGTATGAATACTTGTATGGACTTGGTTTGCATTTTGATAGCCTATAAAATGGTGTCAATGATATGATTCTCATATGTGACTGATCCAACATGATTCTCCTAACATATTATTCTTCCCTCTATAAGAACTATTATTCCACCCCCTTTAGCACAATGAGTCAATAACTTATGATAGATTTTAGGAAGGTGTTTACCATATTTTTAGGGTGACTCAGGTAACCTTATATATACACCTCATATGGAATATCCTTCTGATTATTCCTCAGATTTAGTTATCTAGTACTAAAGAAAAGAAATAAAAATTTTATTGTTGTTCAATATACATAGTATCTAAATAAATTTGCATAATATTTAAATTTCTATGGAATATATATACATTATTTTATTGTTTATATATATTTCAAATTATTTTATAGGTTATTAGTCATTCAATAGATTACATTTAGATATAAAATTTTTAATTTTAATTATAACCTACCAGTTTTTAAATAATTGTGGAATATGAAGACTCTAAACTATATTAAAACCAGTTTTTCTGTAATATAAGCAGCTATATGTTTTTAAAAAAATTATGTTTCTAGCTATTTTTTAGTGCTTTCTGATTCAAAAAATGGTGTTTTTTATAATAAATTATATAAGACTAATATGTATGCATTTTTTGTGATTCATGTGATGGAATGTATTCATTAATAAAGGGAATCATGATGCTATTCTCTTTAAATTATAGAAAAAAATTGTCATTTTAGGTAGGAGATGATTGGATAAATATAGAATATTGTAGAGAGATCAGATACTATTGAAAAATCCTATAAGACCAACTTTTAGAAAACTATAGAAGGTATTATTTTTTATAATGGTGGACTATATTAAAAAATTGATAGAGGTGTAATATTTTTTTACTTTATATGTCAGTTTAAAAAAAATTAAATGAGAGGCTTGTGATTTATTCTTGAGTGAGAGATCAGTGAGTTCTCATTATAAGTAGTGGTTGTAAATTAAGATTTATTGTACGCCCTGTCATAAATTATAAACTAACAGGTAATTTTAGTATATTTTTATATAAACTCATATCATAATTTTTATGATATTTATATGTATCTGAATGACGCTAAACCTAGTTAAATAACATGGTTATCATTTAATTTTATTACTTACATGCATAGATGGAGATTAAGGGACAGATAAATAAAGCTGTGTTTTTACTAACAATGAAAAAATACTATTTTGAGGGGTTTATTATAATTTATATCCCTAAACTAAACCACAGGTTATCAATTATAATGTGTAATAAAATTATTTAATGATATAAATTATATTATGCATGAGATATTATGCAAAAATGATATGAAAATTAAAATATCATCTTAGAAAAATAATTAAAAATCTCCTTCTAATTATCGATGACTTAAAATATTTTTAGAAATTTTATTAGTCCATTTTAATAGTATACACCTATTATTTATATCATTTAATGTATATAAGATAAAATTTTTTAAATTATGAGACTTGATATATAATTGGATGGGTTAACAGAATTGAATTTTAAAGCAACTGGAATAGAATTTCGATGATTATTAGAAACATATTTTCATCAAATTGTTTATGAAATAAATGTATTTTAATTGAAAACATTTTTCTAACAAAACAACTATGTATGAAGATAAGATAATAATTTTCAATTTTTTAATCATACAAAAATTAGAAATTTTTTTTATAGTAATAAAAATTATATCTTGAATTTTTTTTTGATGTATGAATTTTTTTTTCTAATGATGGGTTTGGATTTCTATTTTAAAAAATGGAGAAATATATGACAATAATTAATGAGGATTAACTAATTTTTTAATTCCTTTCATATGTATTTACGAAGTTTTTTTTAAAAAAAAATCGATGGACCACGAGGTAGGGATTACTATGAAAATATTCCTTAGATCATAACCCAGGATAAAGGGATTATTATAAATAAAACATATAGAGTTAGATCTATGAAAGAAGAAATTGTATTATTTATTTATTAAGTGATTATTCTATAGTATAATGTCACCATGTTGGATAGTTTTTTCTTTTTTTGTAAAATAACACGGAACCCTTAAATAATGTTTTTATAATTGAGTTATTCATTATATCATAATTATGAATAAATATTAATCACTGTGAATTATTGATGTATGGAGTCAACATCAGTTGCTCAATAATTTTTAATATTGAAAATATATATATATAATATGGGTTGAAACTAAAAATGAAATGTATATTATGTATTCAATTTCAAACTGTGTATTTGATGACAATTTGTTGGTTGTTCCCATTGATTGTATTAATTTTACTTATTAATTTATGGATATAATTAAATATTTTATTAAATATTACTATAAAAATATTTAATGTTATTTTTTGGTGATATAATTTCACATTATAAAATTTTATAAAATCTGGAAAAAAATTATAAAATTAATATAAAAATTTAGTGTATGATATTATATAAATATAATAGATATATATTTTTATTACCCTAGTATTGTATCACAATTCATATTTTTTAAAAAAATTCACTACATTCCATGGTATAAACTATGTTTACATTGACATTCCCTCTATATTTTTATGATTTAATGATGATTGGGAGATTTTAGGTTTATTAATGTTCAAATAATCCATTATTGAAGTGAATTTATAAAGGGGATCTTTTTTAAAATCTCATTTGTTTACTAGTAAAAACAAATTTATCTTCCACTAATATTTGGATTAATTAAGTATCACCATTCTATCATATGGGGTTAGGTATAGATAAACTTAAAAAAATATTCATGGAGTGACTAGACTCTTGAGAAAAATTATTGATGGGTTTTCGTAGAATTTTGGTGCTTTATACATCGAAAAAAGCTCATAAATTGGTTAGAGACTATTTTGTGTTGGGAGAAGATGAAATTAAATAGTGTTTTGAAAAAGTTAATTTAGGATTATATTTTACACCATAGTGGTGGTTATATATGAATAAATGAGTTCCAAACTGTAATATGATAGTGTTGTAAAGGAGGTGGAGGCACTGTTGTGAGTACTTCAAAGGTGTTAAACTCAAGTAGTGTAATAGTAAAAAACACCAAAACTAGATTCAGAATGAATAAACCAACTCTATACAAAATTATGTTGAGTATGATAAATGGATGAATGCTATATGAATAGAATTACTAAGAGAATAGTAGTATTGTCCACAATACAATGGTCATGTAATAAAAATTATATGTCTCACTAGAATGTGGAGTTGGAGGTCATACACTGAAAGTACTAAGTCATTGATGTAGGAGGTCCTCCAAAAATAATAGAATATATATTCATGTTTGAAACTCACACTATGCTAGATGTTTTCAAGATTTAGTGGTATTAATTATTCCCTAGGAATAATTTTCTATATGTTTTAGATATCCTCATTTTTAATGAGGAAGTAGGTATTCATACAATATTTAATTAATACCTAAATAAAATCATGTCATTCCCAAAACATGTATTTAACAACCCGATCCACTAGGGCCCACCCTTTCGGTGGAAGATAGGGCCACCAAAATCCAAAGTCCACCTCGATAAGCCAGTGGCTGATGACAATCACTAAGTGTGAATAACGAAATTGGGAGACCATTTCCTAATGCAATTTTATGCATGCACCCAACCATATTCATATAGAATTTTAGATGAATAATAATAAATGATGATGACATCTAGAGTAAAAAAAGCATGATTATAAAAACCTCTTGGGAATAAAAAAAGTCTGAAAGTGTAATAAATAATTTAAATGGAAAAATACACGCCCACAAAGGAATGATATCCCTACATGAAAACAAATATATTAGCAAATAAATGTGGGACGTCAAACCTAAATATTCAAGACAGACCTCAATATGCGGTCTATGTACTTAATTATCACAATGAACTATTGAAATCACGTTTGATATATAGTTCATCTTTATAAGACATAATAAGTGTGCTAAAAGACTATACAAGAGTGACTATATAAATACCGACTAGGATTCCTTGAAAACAGATGGGGATAAATTGAAAGATATGACAGAATTAGTAAACTAACCATAAAAAAGGGAAACAAAAGTGAAACACACACACACACACACATGAATGCAGGAACACACATAGACATAAATATATATATATATATATAATCATAAAAGAAACCCATATTATAGTTAAATTGGATATCCATCTCAAATACCATCTTAGGACGATGTTTTTGAATACAACTCCAAAGGTCTGTCATTGATGTCAGACATCTCGCATGTTTTTCTAATGAAGTCATGAAGAGGACACACACCTCACCATTTCACCACAGACTGAGGGAGCACAATCTACAACAGAAATATGAATCACACCATAGTATTACAATACGATGAAACTTAATAGATAGATATAGGATCCAAACACACTTATAATTAAGGGATTACCCTCAAATTATGGAGGTCCCATGCCCAAGAATGATTGGGGGTCCACTCGGGTTGTATCAGTAGAAGGACCATAACCTTGTGTGGAAAGAGGTTTCCACTCCATGGATAGAGTACCCATGACCATGTACCATTGGAGGGGGGGTTCCATATAATAGTCAGATAGGTTACCCATGCTCTAGAATGATAGGGGGTTCAACTAAATTATGGAGGACACGTTCCATAGAACAATGAGGGAGGGAGTGAAACATAATTGGTATTAATATAGGAATTATGCCCTTGTGTGTCAGGGTGGTCCATTCAATTGATGGAGGACCTATTCTTTAGTACCATAGGGGGTGTCACTTGGTATGTTTATGTAGATGTCCCACACCCTACTATAGTAGAATAATTCCCAATTATACCTGGAGGACCTACACCATAGTTCCATAGGGGGTGGCACATTGTGGGAAAAGTACAAGCACCCTACTTCCATATGCGGTGTGCCAACCAAACTAATGTAAGGAGTATGGGGGACCCACTCACTGGTATGACTTGAGGGTTGTGAAACCTAGACTCTCTCTAGCGATCCTTCCTAATCAATACCATCATCAAGCATCACCTGAATAATATTCATGCTCAAAAAATCAATCTTCAAATAATTAAATACACTAAAAAGTATACAACAGAATTCTACATAGAGAACTACATAGGATATACTACTCATGGTCAAAACTTTGATTCCATAGGAAGGAGATATGTGAGGTGTAAGTTTCTTGGTGGAGATATAGCATGTATCAGTCCTACAGAGCTTGAATTTTTACTCCACTTCCAATCAATATCCTCTTATGGACATGGATTAGAGGATATGTTACCATACATGATGTGTAGGGGTCCCACATGATATTTCTTATCCACTTTGGGCTTTCTCATGTGCTCTTGGTCATGCCTGTGTTTTCATGGCCATGTTTGTGTACCTAGATCTCTATCAGGGAATAAATAGGTAGCAACCCATTATGGTGCACTCCTAGAGTACATGAAGTGTCCTCTTGTATTGGGTCTGAGGAATATTCCATTCAGTACACAATTTAGCCACCTGAGGAGGGTCACATGGCATGTGTTCCGGTCCATATGGCATGTGATCCCTAACTCTTCCCAAAACCATATCATCTCATATAGGGGGCACTAGACAGTGTGTGTTCATCAGAATACATTTCATTAAGTAGCATTTTCAGATAATATATTTTTTCTTCACATATTCTCTAGATCCAGCTTTCCTGCCATTATTTCATCCATTTGACCAGTTAAAATCGATGGAGGTCACCTCCGACCATTATTTCACAACTTCCAGTGGCTGAAAAATGAATTTTTTTTCACACGAAGACTACATATACGTGTTTCTCCACTAGTCATTGCTGTTATGTCATAGATCCTAGGTTCATAGGAAACATCACCCGCATTCTAAAACATAACTCGATCAATTCATCTATCACAATCCTAATCATTTATTATAAAACATCCATGAATATAGTGGTTCAATCATTCTTTAACCCACACAGACAATATCAAACCATGACCCCATAGTACAATGACAAATAATGTAATGAATTATGGGGAAAAATAAAAAAAAGGGTGATAAACATAGTTTTCTAAGAGTTGATGGGAAATGATTGAAAAAAATATTTATAGGGTGATATCTTGGTATAAGAAATGAATAAATTAAATAAAAAAAATTAATTCCTCAATGGGATCATGTGAAGGGTGAGAAAACACAAATTAATGAATAATACATAAAATCCATGCTCAAACATTTGATCAATGGTGAAAAACAAAATTGATGATCCATGCCATGATTATGGATCAATCATTTATAAACAATGTGTTATATAGAAATGTGGGGATCCCACTGTATTCGATGTCTAACAAACCACATCAATCTTATCACATTTCATTGTCTAATTCTTATTCTACAAAGTATAATTACCTGAATCACCTCTCAAGAATCCCATGGATATATAGCTAGACCTGAAGAATTTATATAGTAGAAATTATTTAGAGGAAATTTAGATTCACGTATGAAATTATTTAATTAAATAATTTAATAAATTAACCAAAATAATTTACAAGCCAATGACTACCTCACCTGAATGTCTACCATCGACCAACATTAGGTCATGCCTTGGGTAAAATCTATGTTTTGAATTCAACTATGGTCTTTGATTTTCTATCAAAGACTCTTCTCAGGAGTTATCCTGTTTTTCTGAAAACCTATGCATATGTTATATTAATATATTTAATATATTTTTATAATATCAATTTTCTTATCACTAGGACTCATAATATTATTCTTATTTAGAACCTGGTGCTAAAAATTTGATTAATATAATTAAATGTATTATAAGGAAAAACATAGTCACTATATTATTCCCCACTTAATGGATTTTCACCCCCAAAAGAACAATCTAAACAAAAAGACGTGGATTAGGAGATTTCATCTATCTCTCATACTCCTAGGATCTCTATTGCATGCTCTCATGATACCACAAAACATGTGCCAACATAATAGTCTATCCTCACAAGATCCACTCATATTTATCCTTTATTTCCACATGCAATCTTGGAAGGAGGTTCCATATTTGATGTTCATATCTATCTAGTCTATGACTTGCTTAGGATCATGCACATATCTCATCAGTCGCAACATGTGGATGATTCCAGACACCTACTCCAACCATTTTCAGTATCTCAAATTCCCTAACAAACCTCAAAGACAACTTCCCTCCCTAACCAAAAAATCCATAATCCTCTTCATGAAGATACTCTCAAGAAATCATGGTCTCCCTTCTCAAACAACAAGTTCCCATGACATCAGTGTATATAAGATTTATATATTCTATGGTTTTTCCTCATTTTCTCATGGATGACATAAAATAACTCTATTTTCAACTACACTATTTATGTCCCTACTAGATATGCCTTTCTAATATCATTCCAACAAAAGTGTGAACTATAGGGGATCCTATAGAAGGCCTAAAAAGGTTCCATGTAGATCATAGAGTGATAATTATTAATATAGTAAAACTCAACTAATGGAAAGTGATTATCCCAGCTCCATGTGAAGTCCAAAACACAATCAGTATGAATATCCTCCAACAACTAGATAGTAAACTTGGACTTCCCACCCTTATGTGGGTGGAATACCATAGTTATCCTCCACTAGATACAAAATTACTTCTACAATAATATTTACAATTATGAAGTAATATAAACATCACATTCAGCGATAATCATTAATGTATATTCAAAGATTAAGATGATCTCACATTCATACAACTATCCTAGACTCACCACAAAATTATTCTCTATGATGGAAATGAAGTGTATGTACTTTAAAAGTTGATCTATTATAACCCATATGGCATTGTGTCCTATCACTTTCATCAAATTCTATATCAAAAAGTAAATGGATTTTCTATCTCATTTCCACATAGGGATACCAAGGGGCTGTGTCAAAACTATCATAACCTAGTTCTCAACCATTACATGTGGACATGTGAGTCTAAAAGAGACAAAATTTGAAACAAATTGCCTCATTATAGCCCATAAAATTGTTATTATAGGTTTCTAAAACATCTTCCCTACATAAGGATGTACAACCAAAAGAGAAGTTTGAAAATTTTACAACCTCTACTCTCACATCGTGATTGGAACAATTTTCCATCATTGAAAATGGATAAAATGTTTTCCTCTTATATAAAATTCATCAGGTGAATTTTGATAAGATATATGTTTATGAAGAATCTCAAAGTCGATGTCTCCCAATTACGCCTTCCTCACATGATAGAGATGTGGGGGAGCCAAAACTAATTACTAAAGATATGATGCAGTCTATCCTCCTAGAAGGTCATATATAAAGAAGAAAAAATTTCAGGAGACTCCTCCACTAAACAAGAACGAGATATCCTATTAATTGAATATTCCACCACACATCCCTAACCCGAATTATAGACTATCTTTAAATCATAGTCTTGTAGGAACTACAAACTGTACATTAATCTCAGGATAAAATATGTCAACATGAAAATATACCTACGTCTGAAATAGTATGAGAAAAAAATAATATTATATCCAAGAAGATAGTGCCTCCACAGCCTCAGTGAAAACAATATAGATGCAAAGTATAGTTGATCATCCATGTAAATATAATTGTTGATTCACAACTGAATCGATCCATGGGAAATCAATACATGCCTCTGTGTTAACCCATATTCAAGCCCATATCCACAGGCATATCAAAACACTAAATACCCCTTTCACTCCTGATAATTTCAGCACTGGAACACTATTCATTCTCAACATCAACTCCTTAAATTCTCTCTAGCATGGATTGGTCCAAGTTAATAGATTTCTTTTCCACATCAGTGAAGTCAGAGGAGCTCTAATCTTGGTAAGTCCCCCATGAACCTCATGTAATACCTTTCCAATCAATGAAAACTCCACACCTCTGACAAGATATTAGGTGGGCCCCAATTGATCATTGAAATAATATTTTTTTGGGCCCATATCTAATCCATTATTAAATATTACATTCCCCAATAAGTGAACCTAGCTATTATAGAACTAGCACTTTATGAGATTACCATAGAGTTGTTGATCTTGGATTAAGTATAGAACCATCATCAAGTTCACTTGTTGGTCCTCCTATAATGTAGTGGGGATGAGTATTTCATTAATGAGAAAAAATAAAAATCATTTCATGTATTACTATAATATATGGTTTATAAAATCCATAATCATAGAAGGGGAATTCTTCACAATGAAAGGAATCACCTGGAACTCATAATGACTATAGATACATCAGAACTATATCTTTGGATTATCATCCTTGTGAACCCAAAACTAGTTGTATCTAGATCAATGATTGATCATTTAGAACAATCACGCTCCTTGAAACTAATAAATGTGGTTTTCAATCATCTACAATGGGAACTTTTTCTTTATCATGAACTGGTTTTGGAGAAAATAATAAATAACAATTCCTAATATTCCATCCAATATCTTCACGAAAAAATGGAGGTTCCTATGGGGAGACATTGATTTTTAAAAAACCCTTTTCTTTAAATTCATCCAACTACACCCTCGGCTCCAGGAGCATAGTTGGGGACACCAGATTCATCAAACAGTACTGGAAATAATGAAATTTGTGACGGGGAATGTCACGAACCGAATCTGGATGCTGCCAAAATCGGCACCAAACCCAGACCGTGACAAGTCCCGAAGGGCATTCCCAGTCCCCACGGGCTGGAACAAGTGCCTGGGTATCATAAAATGATAATTGGGAACGATTTACCCGAGTTTATAAACTTAAAACGACAAAAGAATCCAATGAAATGAATCTGGATTTTTCAAACAAATAATCTTTTTCAAAAATTCAGAACTGAATTACATAATTTTAAACAATTTTTAAAGACCATTACAAAGGTATAAACCCAAGAAAACAGAGCCCAAGATCCTCCACATGTAAAGAGGCACCGCCCTCAAGCCATCTCCACGACACTGCATCCCATGGACAACTAAAAACTTGAACCAATGGCATAAAACCTGTACCCAAACCTGTGACATAAAACAAGAAACTCTACTTAAACCCAAAGGTGTAAGTAGGGTGTGAGAAAAATCCCAGTAGGATACCACCTCTAAGAGATTCCATGTGATCAACATTTCATAACAAAAAGAATTGCATGTTTTGTAAAAAAGAAATGCTAGTTACAATTTTCTAAAGGATGCAATAATAAATGAAAACAGTTTTCATGTGGGATAATTTTAAAGGATCAAAATTTTTAAAATAAATAAAAATGATAATGAATTTTCCAGCCAACAATACAGTATACCGACGGTAAGTACAAAGGATCTAATGAGCACAAGTAATAGGAAATAACCCCTAGGCACTAGCTAGCTGTGGGTCCCAGGTACCTCGTATCTTGGTGAGAGTAACCACAAAAAATTTCAGTTCTCATGCACGAGCCACTAGTAGGGATCATACCCATAACCTAGTGGCCCCCAATCATCATCATCATTGTTTAGTTAGAGTTGTAAGCGTCAATCTTGCTAAGTGAAACTGAGGCCAAACCCCACGGATTCACTAGCATACTAGTACACATCCACCCACCTAGATACCCGGGTTTTCCCTTTGTGCTCAAACAAGTTCAACATTCCAAGAAGTATAGTTTTCACATGAAAATATCACTTCCACATCACACATTAACCAAACAGCCCCATGTACATCACAGAAGTAAAAAATTCCACTTTTCATTCAAATGCATTTTGAAATCAAACTCACACCAAAATTGTATACAACACTTTTCACATTTCTTTAACACTTCCACAAATCCATTAAACGATTTTATAAAACCATTACAAGATATTAAACTCACATAACAACCCACACACATGTCACATAATAAACTTCTCAACTAAACAATTCATTTTATTAATAAACTCACGTGAAACATCCCACACCAGTGTTTTGCACACAAAACACAATTTAGTAAAACATTTCGGCAAATTATAAAACATTCTAAAAAAACGTTTGACATCACAAATCAGCACTTTACCTTTCAAAAACCCACATTAGGTGAACACACTCACCCAAACAGTACATATACACCCTTTCCCAACTTTGTTTAACCAATCAAAACATTCGCAATTTTTATAAAACAAACCCAAGAGGTGTAACCATTGTTTTCACACTAAACCCATTTCAAACCCCTCATTCAAAACCAAAATCATAACAATAACAATCCAAAACAGAATTTCCAGCCCTAAAACAATTATTAAAGCACACACAAATTTTATAAAAATACAACAAATAATACCAGAAAGATACACATGAAAAACACACGTTTTTATAAATCTCCTTCAAAAAGTACAACACGGTTTTACACCTTAAACTCATTCAAAAAACCTCTTTTCAAGGCCCACATGACAATAAAGAATTAACAAATCAGAATTTTCAGCCCCTTTCAAGAATAATAAATCACTTTCATATGTTATAAACTAAACCCAAACATTACCCCTAGAGTCACACATGAAAAGTACCCAATTTCAAGCTAAAATACAACTACAAATTAAATGTTTAACCAAATTCATCTAAAACAGTTTTAAAACCACACAAAAAAGATTATAAGCATACTAAATTAATAAACCAAGCAATCTAACTCATCATAAAATGGTTACACATGGAATCACCTACCTTTTGAGTCGAAACCCTCAAAACATGGTGTGAACCATTAAGCGTACCACCGCCGCACCACAAGGAAAATAAATTCAGACCTAGACCACCAAATATTGACCCAAAAGATACCAAATCAGACCTTAGGATCTATCCCCAACTTTTGGACATGAGTAAATTCAATAAAGAGCAATAAAAACTAAAAGAGGATGGAAAGAACCAAGAAGGAATTCCCTTACTTGAAATATCATGAATAAATCAGCCCCAATGCACCAATATATGAATCTACAAATACCCAAAACTGATATGGAGGTCCGAAGGAGTCATATTAGGTCATGTGGGGACTAAAATGGGGGGAAAAGGATGAAAATTGTAGGAGTTATGAATGATTCATTTTACCTCATCAAATCTTGTTGATTGGAGAAAGATTGAGAAAGATCCTCCAACTCCGAGGGGTATATGAGCTCCAAATAGGAAAACTCGATACAGGGGGTGAGGTTGAGGTTTTTGGATACGAGTGGGAGGTTGAATCACCGAAACACAGTAAACAACGAATGAGATATTGAAATTTTAAAAAACTAATTTAAAGCAGGAAATGGGCTTTCGGGCAGGCCCATTCCCTTAATTAAAAACCCAAATCCTTCATGATTTGGGATTTCTCTGTGGTTAAAAGGGATATAGTGATTTTAATATATTAGGGTATTCCAATTGGGATGTAGAATGAGTATAAAATAGTAAAAATTGAAGGATTTATAGAAGAATCAAAATTTGTTTTTAAATCTGGATTTGGGCTCACGGTTTGGCCCAAATTTTCAAAACCCACCATTTTCACCAAAATGAGTGGTAAACCCCCAAAAAAATCGGGAATGGAAATTAAATGAGTAATGAATTTAAAAAAAAGTAATGGGTGTGACAATTCTCCCCACCATAAAACTTTTCTCCCTCAGAAAGCCACATCACGGACAAAGCAAAAACCAAACCCAACCGAAAGGCATAAATGGACTCCTTGGCTAAGCTTCGCCCCCAAAGGTCAAAACACCTCCAGTGATAAATTAAGGAAGGAATACTTCACAACCAAAACATACACCTCATTACTGAAATTATCAATCACATTTAGGATTTATCCTAAAATAAAACTCCTCAAACACTATCTGAACAAGGCTGATGAAATTTACGCAAACAAATAAGAACATCGAACAAGGTTACACTTACCTTGATATATCTAAACCGTTGGGAAATCGCCAATCCCAACGTTTACTCAAGGAATATGTATGTGTTGTATATCTCCGAACGATACTACCCACATCCAATCCAAGACCAAGTACAAAAGTGAGTTACTGGTACAAGGATACACAAATGGGCTCCCCAACCATAAGAGACAACTTAAATTTTTTTCCGAGAAAGAATCAAGACACTAACAGGGGAGCCCCGAACAAACTCCCCAGTACAAGGGGTAGAATCCCATTAGGAATGTTCAAAATAATATACCTGAGACTCATAGTGGTTCTCCCAACCATAAGAACCATCCATCTTAACTGACCAATATGGGCCGGCATAGAAAACCCCGAAAACTTAAAGAGTTGGGATGACAACACGGTTAGCCCGCACAATTTGGGAAACTGTGTGCTAACCATGTGGATCCTTATACCTACATGGTTTTCTAGGGAATGGTTACTAATAAGTGTTCACTCAACATGTCTATAAATATCTAAAACCTTTCCCCCAAACCCAAAAGAAACCAAAGGGGAAAAGAAAGTCATTGGGAGATAACATGGGGATGAGGTCCTCCACCTCTTTCCACGAAACGAGAACAAATGAAGCAAGATGACAACACCAAATGTTTAAACGATTCCCATCTATCATACTATTAATAGTTCTTTGTTCAAGGTTAAAAACTACCCAGGGATTTCCTCTGACTACGTGCCAGCTTCTCTCTGGGACCTATGGCTGGAGCTGGAATGACTGAAGCATCTTCGGCCTCACAGTTAGGATTTGGAAACCCCCGAATAGAATTTCATCTTCCGATGCTAAAAAAAACTACACACAATGTGAGATGGGTTCACCCAGACATAACACACTCTAGAACTCTCTTTACCCTAACTTTTAAATTCACTGAAATAAGGGTTTAGAGGATGGACTCACATCACACCCTACTTCTTCGGGTGAGAAACAACAGAAATAAAGGACACATATAATCTCCTTCCTCTAAAATAGAGGATGTCGAGATCTCCCAAAAGGAAAAACAGTTTTGAAAAAAATAGACTCACATTATATAGTACAACTTCACCTTTACAATAAAACGAGCACGTGACATCACATCGCGTCACCGAACAAGACCAAAGCGACTGAGAGAAATAATACAAGGAGGGGGGCCTTATACAACATCACCAAATATCACATCATTCCAGAAAGTGTCCATAACAGCCTCTCATGTCGAGATTTCCCACACTGGTGGTTTAACATAAACCCCTTCTACGAAGAGACTATGAAGGACTTAGAGGCCCTCTTAGACACTATCCATACTGACAACCCCAGACAACTTTCACCTTCGACAAATTAGGTAACTTAAGAAACTAAGGTCTCTTTCAACCATCCACGAGCACTGTTACACAACAAGAGGATCTAAAAAAACCAAGAAAGTAAATTGTGTAGACTCATTCCACAAATCTCAAGAAAATATTCCTTACATTGATCAACTGGAGGATTTTCCAATGGTGAAACAATCCGCATTTCACTTCAGTTGTGCACTAAATCTTAATGGGGGCGCACCTTATCCAATGAGATAACCCAAGGACCCAACCAAGCTGGTCCATTGGTAAAAAAATGCAACAAAACAGATCCAAACTCATTAATGGAACCATCTTAATGTGTCCCGAAACATATATCACATGAGACTACTAATCGGACCTTTTACGAAGATTTCCGACCAAACACAAACCCAAAAAAAAACAGTTCCAATAGGAGGGGTTCTTGGACTCAAAACATCCCACAACATCAACATTTTCAAAAACCCATAATAAAAACAATCCCAAACTATTCATCAAGAAAACATGTTTTTCTCTGAAACCATTTCTGAAAAAAACGATTCAGTGGTGAGCGTACACACCAATGGTACCCCATGGGCCTCACACATGCATGTTTTTGTGCCACACCAGGCACCCTCCTCATATCTTTCCTGGCACTCATCCAGTCATGCCATCAACCATCTATCATCCCATATAACCCCATGCATGTGGTCACTCATGGAAATACCAAATGTCAATGCACTGATTATTTTGACTTTTCAAAACCAAAACGGTCAACCAACACATCATTCTTATCAAAACCACTAACCAGGAGGTCGAACCCAAATTACCGCATTAAAAAAAACTTTTCAGAAAGACACAATCGTTCCAATGAAAACTCACATTGAAGTTATTTACATCAATTTAGAAACATATCATCCCATAAAAAACCTTTTAATAGTTTAGAAAACTCTAATGGGAATACTTTTTCAAAACCAACTTCAATATAGTTTCTGCTTTCAAAAGAGGGGTAAGAACACAATTTTCCATTTCAAAATAATTCTGAATATTCAGTTACACCATTTAATAAATCAATACATTCCATATTTATTTGAAAATAATTTCACAAAAACATTACACTTCCTAAAACCAAGTCACTTTAAAACCAAAGTTCCAAGTTTTGAAAACTAAAGAACACCAGACAATGCGAGAGGAAACTAGTTTCAGTGGGTGAATTGGACATATGGTTGGCGGCCATATTCCAATCACTTTACTATCACAGAGAGTGTTCTAGGGAATATCCCCGGCTCCACATGGCTTTCCAGACCCTGCGAGCTCATTGAGACAATTAACCCAACTCTCTTTTCATTTCCCCTAATCATTATCAAACCAAGAAAACCAAAAGACATAGACAAATCCCAACTTCCCCTGGCGACTTGAATCCTGAAATGAGGTGTGGTGATCAAGCACACTACCCATAACCAGAATTCCATTTCCCAACAATCATATCTCTAGAATATCTTGATTATTTCACAAATAACATGACTCCAATGGAGCGAACCTGGCTCTGATAACATTTTGTCACGAACCGAATCTGGACACCGCCAAAACCGGCACCAAACCCAGACCGTGACAAGTCCCAAAGGGCATTCCTGATCCCCACGGGCTGGAACAAGTTCCCAGGTATCATAAAATGATAATTGGGAATGACTATCCGAGTTTATAAACTTAAAACGACAAAATAATCCAATGAAACGAATCTGGATTTTTCAAACCAAATAATCATTTTCAAAAATTCAGAACTGAATTACACAATTTTAAACAATTTTTAAAGACCATTACAAAGTTACAAACCCAAGAAAAGACAGCCCAAGAACCTCCACATGTAAAGAGGCACCTCCCTCAAACCATCTCCACGACACCGCATCCCAATGGACAGCTAAAAACCTGAACCAATGGCATAAAACCTGTACCCAAACCTGTGACATAAAACAAGCAAGTCTACTTACACCCAAAGGTGTAAGTAGGGTGTGAGCGAAAGCCCAGTAGGATACCACCTCTAAAAGATTCCATGTGATAAACATTTCATGACAAAAATCATTGCAAGTTTTGTAAAAAAGAAATGCTAGTTACAATTTTCAAAAGGATGCAATAATAAATGAAAACAGTTTTTATGTGGGAAAATTTTAAAGGACCAAAAATTTTAAAATAAATAAAAAATATACTTAATTTTCTATCCAACAATACCGTATACCGACGGTAAGTACAAAGGATCTAATGAGCACAAGTAATAGGAAATAACCCCTAGGCACTAGCTAGCTGTGGGTCCCAGGTACCTCGTATCTCAGTGAGAGTAACCCCAAAAAAATATTCGTTCTCATGCATGATCCACTAGTAGGGATCATACCCATAACCTAGTGGCCCCCAATCATCATCATCATTGTTTACTTAGAGTTGTAATCATCAATCTTACTTAGTGAAACTGAGGCCAAACCCCATGGATTCACTAGCATACTAGTATACGTCCACCCACCTAGATACCTGGGTTTTCCTTTTGTGCTCAAACAAGTTCAACATTCCAATAAGTATAGTTTACACATGAAAATATCACTTCCACATCACAAATTAACCAAACATCCCCATGTACATCACACAAGTCAAAAATTCCACTTTTCATTCAAATGCATTTTGAAATCAAACTCACACCAAAATTGCCTACAACACTTTTCACATTTCTTTAACACTTCCACAAATCCGTTAAACGATTTTATAAAACCGTTACAAGATATTAAACTCACATAACAACCCACACACATGTCACATAACACCCTTCTCAACTACACAATTCATTTTATTAATAAACTCACCCGAAACATCCCACACCCATGTTTCACATAGAAAACACAATTAAGTAAAACATTTCGGCAAATTATAAAACATTCTAAAAAAATATTTGACATCTCAAACCGGCACATTACCTTTAAAAAACCCACATTAGGTGAATAGACTCACCCAAACAGTACATATACACCCTTTCCCAACTTTGTTTAACCAAATAAAACATTTTCAATTTTTATAAAACAAACCCAAGAGGTATAACAATTGTTTTCACACTAAACCCATTTCAAACCCCTCATTCAAAACCAAAATCACAACAATAACAATCCAAAACAGAATTTGTATCCCTAAAACAATTATTAAAGCACCCCCAAATGTTATAAAAATACATCAAATAATACGACAAAGATACACTTGAAAAACACATGTTTTCATAAATCACCTTCAAAAAGTACAACACGGTTTTACACATTAAACTCATTCAAAAAACCTCTTTTCAAGGCCCACATTTCAATAAGGAATTAACAAATCAGAATTGGTAGCCCCTTTCAAGACTAATAAATCACTTTCATATGTTATAAACAAAACCCAAACATTACCCCAAGAGTCACAAATGAAAAGTACCCAATTTCAAGCTAAAATACAAATAAAAATTAAATGTTTAACCAAATTCATCAAAAACAGTTTTAAAACCACACAAAATAGATTATAAGCATACTGAATTAATAAACCAAGCAAGCAAACACATCATAAAATTGTTACACATGGAATCACCTGCCTTTTGAGTCGAAACCCTCAAAACATGGTACGAATCATTAAGCGTACCACCGCCGCACCACAAGGAAAATAAATTCAGACCTAGACCACCTAAAATTGACCCAAAAGATACCAAATCATACCTTAGGATCTATCCCCAACTTCTGGACATGAGGAAATTCAATAAAGAGAAAAAAACTAAAAGAGGATGGAAAGAAGCAAGAAGGAATTCCCTTACTTGAAATATCATGAAGAAATCAGCCCCAATGCACCAATATATGAATCTAAAAATACCCAAAACTGATATGGAGGTCCGAAAGAGTCATATTAGGTCATGTGGGGACTGAAATTGGGGGAAAAGGATGAAAATTGAAGGATTTATGAGAGATTCATTTTACCTCATCAAATCTGGTCGATTTGAGAAATACTGAGAAATATTGTCCAACTCCGTGGGGTATATGAGATCCAAATAGTAAAACGCGATACATGGGGTGAGGCTGAGGTTTTTGGCTTCGAGTGGGAGGTTGAATCACCAAAAAACAGTAAACAACGAATGAGATATTGAAATTTTAAAAAAATAATTTAAAGGAGGAAATGTGCTTACGGGCAGGCCCATTCCCTTAATTAAAAACCCAAATCCAACATGATTTGGGATTTCTATGTGGTTCAAAGAGATATATAGTGATTTTAATATATTAGGGTATGCCAATTGGGAAGTGGAATGAGTATAAAATAGTAAAAATTGAAGGATTTATAGAAGAATCAAAATTTGTTTTTAAATCTGGATTTGGGCTCACGGTTTGGCCCAAATTTTCAAAACCCACCATTTTCACCAAAATGAGTGGTAAACCCCCAAAACAAATTGGGAATGGAAATTAAATGAGTAATTAATTTAAAAAAAAAGTCATGGGTGTGACTGGGAATTTGCGTCGGGATCCTGTCGCTAATAGGCTTTTGCGATGGGGCTCCGTCGCAAATAGCTCGTTGTAGAAAACGGCGTCGCAATAACAATTAGTTGCGACGGGCCTGTCACTAAAAGTATTATTTGCGATGGCGATATTTCCCGTCGCAAATATTAGTCCGTATATTTTTAAAAACCTTTTTAAAATAGTAATTGTGACGAGTCCGTCGCAATTACTATGTTAAAAAAATTTAAAAAATATTAATAAATTCTTTTAATTAATATAATAATAATACAATTTGCGACGAGAATAGTATCCCGTCGCAAATACTATAAAAAAATAAAAAAATAAATTATTAATAAATTATTTATATTAATATTATAATAATCCATTTATAATTCAAAAATAAAAAAATTAAAAAATATTAATAAATGATTATAATTAATAAAATAATAGAATTATAATTCACAAATAAAAATAATAAATTATTAATAAATTATTTTAATTAATATAATAATAATAGAATTATAATTCAAAAATAAAAAATAACAAAATATTAATACATGATTTTAATTAATATAATAATATTAGAATTATAATTCATAAATAAAAAAATATTAATAAGTTATTTAAATTAATATAAAAATAATAGAATTATTTTACATTCAAATATTTAAATAATTCAAATATTACAAATAAATATAATTAAATTATAATATTATAAAATTTTAATATATATATAAAATTTAATATTATAAAATATAAATAGTATTATTATTCATATTAATATTGTTATTTCAAAATATAATATTATTAATATTTTATAATGAGACAGAAACTACAAATAGAAAAAAATTCATATTTTCATTTAACTAACTTTATAACATAAAAACAAACTCTAATCTGAAGGAGGGGGAGGTGGGAGGGGGGATCTGCAGATGCTGGTGGAGGAAACTTCATCCCTAAAGCATGAGTGAGTCGGCGCATTTACTCCATCTACTCCTGCTGCTGCTGCTGCTGCCACCGACTCATCTGCTCCTCGTATATCTGCTGCTGCTGTCGACGCTCCTCCTCATGCTGCTACTGCAACTGACGTATCTGCTCTTGCTCCAGTCAGAGACTCTCTATCAGCGCAGTCTGAGATCACAACTGATCCTCATACTGTGTAGCAGAAGAAGATGCACGAGCTCCTCTCGAGATGGACGCCGACATCGCAGCACTGCCATAATAATCTCCGGGAGTCAGTCGAGAGTTGATACCAACTACCCGGCCCTTCTCGAAGGCATACTCGGTGGCCTGCATCCATGCCGCCTCATCAAACTGACGGCCAGTGGTCTGATCTGATTACTCGGCCTGACTCTCAGGCCGGGTCTGTGACGCTGCGGCCTCATATGACTCCTGTAGTTGGAATTTAAAATTAAAATTGTGAATATATTATATGCGGTTAATTTTTAAACTTGAAAACAAATAATACTGACCATGATGTAACGCTGACGATCACCTCTGAGCTCCCCAGTAGCAGGATCACTATACATCTTCCGATATATGTCATACTCTGTAATATCTGGGTGCTCGACAGCCTATATGAATAAAAAATAAACTGTTAATATTTATAGTTATATAAAATATTTATAAATAATGTACGTACCAGATGTTGTATATGAGTACTGAAAGTACGACTCCTAGCTCGACGAGTCACCTCCTGTCTCCCCCTATTCTGCCCCCCCACCTATGATCTCCTCTGAAAGGCATCACTCAAAAAGTGCGCACATAGTCCATCCCATACGTGGGATGAAATATACTGTGGTCGGTGTGCTCTACAGGAATCATCAAAAATAGATACTCCTACTTTCTTCATGGCCGCTCTCCTCAAGCTGTGAAAAAACTGACGAAAGCGATCATGCATGACCACCTCCCATGCCTCATGGATGGCGCCACGCATGGTATCCTCGATCGGATACCATAAACCCTACAAATAAATCAAAATAACAAGTTAAAAATGAAATAATTTTCAAAATAAAAATTATTTATTTACATACGTACCAACCAATGGCCGAACATGGCCTGCTTCACATCAATGGGAATCTGCTCCTATGTGGTCCAAGGTTGAGAGAAATAGTTGCGCAAAATAGCACTGCCCTGTCCGAATGCTATATGCGGAAAAATGTAAAAATAATAAACATTTATTATGTGAATATATTAATGAAATCTTAGTCAAATCCATAGGTTATCACACAATTTATCACACCTCCGTGTGTGTGGATCAAACCCAAGATGTGGACGTCGCTCGAGGACGGGGTCCGGAAACATCAATCGTGTAAGACCGCACCCCCTCCGCGTAATCCCTAAAGTGCCTGCAGGCTGAGGGTCATCTTCCAGCAACTCATCCACATCGAAAGGCATGTCAGCATCCATCAACTCACAAAATGTGTCGTCATCCATCGGAAACAGAAAATTTTAATGTTGTTAGAAAATAATTGATAATTACTATTATATATACATATATATTAGTTATGATTGTATATAACTACCATGGAATTCTATCTATGTTCATCTTCATCATCATCTTCATATATATCAATATCATATTCATATTCCTCCTCAACTTCATCGATATCCATTCGAGTTCCAGTTGCTTCATATCTTACCATTTCAACTTCATATGTGACATCATTAACATCATTGTCATCACCGACTCTTAAATTTGGGGTGACTTCATCGATTGTCATTTCTATTTGTAAAAAAGATTGATTTTGGGTACTCTCTTTAAAAACATCAATTCTTTGCACATCAGTGAAAGCACATTCACTTTGACTAAACTGATTGTCTCGAATTTTGATTTTTATTATACTCCACCAATTAGTCAAGTCTCTTGACGTAGCACAGTACTTTCCATAGTAAACTTGATGTGCCTGTTGAGCCAATAAGAATGGTTCATTTACTGCGAGAACACTTTAACATTTAATATCGATGATTCCATGAGTCGGATGAACACGCACGCCTCTCTCTATATCCAACCACCGACATTTGAACATGGTTATGTAATGTTGTCCAAGATAACAGAGTTCAATGATTTTAATCAAGTATGCCATAAAAGTGAACTTCATTTTCCCTATGATGAGATCCTCTCAAGCTAAATCCACTGTTCATTTTTTATTCCCCATATTCATGTGTGTGAAATAGAAATCCATTCACCACATATGCATTATAAGTTTTAACAAGTTTGGAAGGTGGGTTACTCAATATACACAACCGTTTTTCAATTTTATCAGCATGTCCAGACACCTGAAAATTTGTGAAATAATTATCAATATAGTAAACTATACATTGAATGAGTTGCTAAATGATAAATAATTTATGTTACCAGTTTTTGAAACCACTGAGAGAAATTTTTCGATCGGTGTTCTTCGAGAGCAGCTGATGTAATTTGTGGAATTTTTTTCTTGATATGATTATAATACAACCTATAAAAAACAATGTTATTTACTGTAACATAAATGAAATAATAAGTGATATAAACACTTACAGTACAACTGATTTCATCTCTTCACAGTTGAGTAGAACATACGTATGTGCTCTGTAATGTTCATCATCCAAAAGCCAGCGTTCATAACCTCCACCAAAACCAAGCTATGTCTAGTTGAAAACAGATAATTTATTTTTTATTTCATAAATATTACTCTTGTTCCATCCCATTCGGTTGTGTTTTGAAGGATACTCAGATTCAAAATAATTGTAGCAGAAAAAATATATTTCCTCTTGCAAATAAACTTCTGCAATAGATCCGTCAACAGATGCTTTGTTACGTAATTTTCTTTTCAATTTTTCCATGCATCTTTCAAATGGGTACGTCCATCGAAACTATACAGGACCTCCACATTTGGCTTCATATCGAACATGTAACACCAAATGTTCCATTGAGTCGATGAAAGACGGCGGAAATATTTTTTCTAGTTTACATATAATTACAACAACATCTTCTTCAAGTTTGCATAGAGCATCATAATCTACTGTAGCCGCACAAATGTCCCGAAAAAAATGTGACATGTCTTTTATGGAATCCCAAATCACATAATTCAACATACCTATTAATCCAATGGGTATAATTATTTCCATTATAACATGAAAATCATTGATTTTTAATCCAGTAATATGACCATTCTTTACGCATCTACCCAAACTGGAATCACATCCATCTGGAAGTCTCAAATTTTCAATCCACTAACAAAATAATAAACAGTTTTCTTTAGACAGTGTATAAGATACTTTTGGCTTCAGTAACCTTTCTGTTTTGACATTCTCAAGCAGTTCCAGTTCTGGATGCCTGTAAATTTGGGCAAGATCTAAACGTGCATTTACATTGTCTTTGCTCATTCCCGGTGTATCTCAGTTTCCCAAATTTGGGACAACTATCCAACGACTCATTTTCCCCAGAATATAAAATGCAGTCATTTGAACATGCATGAATCTTGTGACAAGTAAGTCCCAAATTTTGAACCAGCCTCTTACTCTCATAGTAATTTGCAAGAAAAACATTTCCTTCGGGTAACAGTGTTTTAAGCAAAGAATATTTCTGGTCAAAACAAGAGTTTGATATTCCGTTATCTGATTTGATAGCCATAAATTTTTCAACTGCTTCTAATTTTCTTATCTTGCATCCAGGATATAATGCATCCTTAACAGACCTCAACAACTCATAAAATTCAGACGGTGCCAACTCAGGATTTGAAGCTATATCAGCCGGAGTTTCTGTATGTTGAACAGATGAACCTGCAACATCATGTACTAAATCTTGAAACTGGGATGGATCCAGAATCAAGTTGGTGTCACCTACTCTGGAACTACGTTCACCGTGTTGATACCAAAAAACATAATCTGGTTGAAAACCAAAACGCAAGAGATGTCCCCCCACTTTTTCAAACGTGTCAAACGTTCTCAATGCACATTTTCTACAAGGGCATTTTATTTTTCCTTCTGAAAGAAATTCTGGATTTGATGCCACAAATGATAAAAAAGTCTCCACACCATATATATATACTGGATTTAAACCAGAACCGTTCGGATTTCTACGTTGATTTATCCATATTCGGTCATCTAATAATGATTGTTGACGACCTCGTTGTTCCATATTTTTCTATAAAATATAAAAGCATTACTTGTTTTGAATAATTTGTTAGAAAAAACACTCAAGCAAGGATATTTATAGAGTTTACATCAGACACGACTGACACAAACTTTTTATTGAGATATACCTAAAAATTGACCCTTTATGAATTGAATATGTTGAGTATAATTCAAAACCTATTACAAATATTGATAATTTTATTATTATATAAAATTTTTATTATTTTAAAAATAATATTATTATTTTTTCATAAATTTGAATTATATAATAATAATATTACTACATTATTAGTATTTTTTATTATTAATATTAAAATAATATAATTTTCTATATTAATAAACCTAAAAATTGACCCTTTAAGAATTGAACATGTTGAGAATAAAGAAAAACCTGTTACAAATATTGATAATTTTAATATTATATAAAAAATTTATTATTTTAGTAATACTAATATGATTTTTTTCGTAAATATTAATTATATAATAATAACATTATTACATTATTAGTATTTTTTATTATTAATATTAAAATAATATAATTTTCTATATTATATATAATTCTTCTTTCATCTGTGTGTTTAACATTCTATCTCCCCATGTAATATTCGCATTCACTTTCACCTATCTTTTTGTGAGTAGGTTGATAATTTTGAAAAAGAATGCGAATATTACAAGTGGAGACAAAATTTTTCTTCAAACCAATACAGAGATGAAAAGATAATTGAGAAAGATAATGATCAAGCTAGTTTTATCCAATTAGCTAATTATTACTAGTTATTCCTAATTATTGGTAATTTTTCTTAATTATTAGTCATTATTATTAATTATTGGTAATTATTCAGAATTATTGGTAATTATTCAGAATTATTGGTAATTATTATTTCTAATTATTGGTAATTATTCCTACTTATTACGAATTATAACTAATTATTGGTAATTATTACTAATTATTGGTAATTATTACTAATTATTACTAATTATTGGTAATTATTGGTAATTATTGATAATTATTACTAATTATTGGTATTTATTACTAATTATTACTAATTATTACTAATTATTACTAATTATTAATAATTATTGGTAATTATTGGTAATTGTTAGTAATTGTTACTAATTACTGGTAATTATTGTTAATTATTACTAATTTTTCGTAATTATTACTAATTATTACTAATTATTACTAATTATTATTAATTATTACTAATTATTACTAATTATTACTATTTATTTGTAATTATTGGTAAATATTGGTAATTATTACTAATTATTGGTAATTATTACTAATAATTAGTAATTATTACTAATTATTACTAATTATTAATAATTATTGTTAATTATTAGTAATTATTAGTAATTATTACTAATTATAGGTAATTATTATGAATTATTGGTAATTATTACTAATTACTGGTAATTATTGGTAATTATTAGTAATTATTACTAATTATTGGTAATTATTGGTAATTATTGGTAATTATTACTAATTATTATTGATTATTGGTAATTATTGGTAATTATTACTAATTATTACTAATTATTACAAATTATTACTAATTATTACTAATTATTACGAATTATTGGTAATTATTACTAATTATTGTTAATTATTCTTAATTATTACTAATTATTACGAATTATTGGTAATTATTGGTAATTATTGGTAATTATTACTAATTATTACTAATTATTGGTAATTATTATTAATTATTCCTAATTATTGGTAATTATTTGTAATTATTTCTAATTATTACTAATTATTAGTAATTATTACTAATTATTACTAATTATTGGTAATTATTGGTAATTATTACTAATTCTTCCTAATTATTGGTAATTATTGCTAATTATTACTAATTAATGGTAATTATTACTAATTAATGGTAATTATTGGTAATTATTACTAATTATTACTAATTATTGGTAATTATTGGTAATTATTACTAATTATTACTAATTATTACTAATTATTACTAATTATTACTAATTATTGGTAATTATTACTAATTATTAATAATTATTACTAATTATAAATAATTATTACGAATTATTACTAATAATTGGTAATTATTACTAATTATTACTAATTATTACTAATTATTACAAATTATTACGAATTATTAATAATTATTGCTAATTATTATGAATTATTACTAATTATTACTAATTATTACTAATTATTGGTAATTATTACTAATTATTGGTAATTATTTCTAATTATTACTAATTTTTACTAATTATTGTTAATTATTGGTAATTATTGGTAATTACTAGTAATTATTACTAATTATTGGTAATTATTTTTAATTATTCCTAATTATTTGGAATTATTGGTAATTATTTCTAATTATTACTAATTGTTAATAATTATTACTAATTATTGGTAGTTATTGGTAATTATTACGAATTATTCCTAATTATTGGTAATTGTTACGAATTATTACTAATTATTGGTAATTATTTGTAATTATTACTAATTATTACTAATTATTGGTAATTATTGGTAATTATTACTAATTATTGGTAATTATTGGTAATTATTACTAATTAATGGTAATTATTACTAATTAATGGTAATTATTGGTAATTATTACTAATTATTAATAATTATTGGTAATTATTGGTAATTATTACTAATTATTCCAAATTATTAGTATTTTTTACTAATTATTACTAATTATTACTAATTATTTGTAATTATTATGAATTAAAGCTATTATTACTAATTATTGGTAATTATTGGTAATTATTGGTAATTATTGGTAATTATTGGTCATTATTGGTAATTATTTGTAATTATTTGTAATTATTCCTAATTATTGGTAATTATTACTAATTACTGGTAATTATTCCTAATTATTGGTCATTATTCGTAATTATTGTTAATTATTCCTAATTATTGGTAATTATTCCTAATTATTGGTAATTATTCCTAATTATTGGTAATTATTACTAATTATCGGTAATTATTCCTAATTATTGGTAATTATTCCTAATTATTGGTAATTATTCTTAATTATTGGTAAATATTGACAATTATTTGTAATTATTGGTAAATATTGGTAAATATTGGAAAAAAATATTAACAAATACTAACAAATATTGGGAATTATTAAATATTGGAAATTATTACTAATTATTACTAATTATTAGAAATTATTACTAGTTATTGGTAATTATTATAAATTATTACTAATTAATGTTAATTATTTCTAATTATTATTAATTAATTCAAATTAATTATAATTTATCATAATTACTGCTAATTAATTGTAATTACAACTAACTATTTTAAATTAATTAGTGTTTAATTGTCTCTAATGACTGTTAATCATTAATACTGATTCATAATTATTTCTAAATAGAAATCAGAAAAAATAATTATAAAAATTTAAAATTAATAAATAAAATAAAATAAAATAAATATTAAATTAACATTAAAAAAAACCATAACCTTGATGTCAATGTCGAGCCGCTGTAATTGTAGAACACCACCAACAGAATCCTCGAAATCAGAAAAAAGTTTTTACAACTGATAGTAGTAAAAGGTTCAGAGTGGAAAAAGTGTAACGGTTGAGAGTTGAGAGTGAGAAAATTGTAATGGTTGGCAGTATTTATAGGTTAGATTAATGGCGACGGTCTTTTTTGCGACGAAAAACCCGTCGCAAATATCGTTATTTGCGACAGGACCCCTCACAAATAACTCAGGACGCATTTAATTATGGGCGGCATTAAAACGGTTATTTGCGACGGGGCCCGTCGCAAATAACCCCTGCCGCCGGGGTATTTGCGACGAGGCTGCAGCCACATCGCAAATAGTCTTTAACCACCGCCGGTTATTTGCGACGGGGATAGAACCCCGTCGCAAATAAACTTCGCGCTGTTTGGCGCGCATTTCGTGCCAAACTAGTTGCGACGGGTTAAAAAACACGTCGCAAATAACAGATTATTTGCGACGGGAATAGCTGCCCATTGCAAATTCCCCGTCGCTATTAACCATTTTTCCCGTAGTGAAAAGATATTAGTGTTGTCTCATCGTGATGTTTGATGTAAAAAATACATATCCCACCACAAAGTAGTATCAAAGCATCCATAGGGAATATATACACATATTGCACCACTACTAAAGAAATCTAGATACTTAAAGTTACCGCTGCACCAAGGGATAAAATCTTTCACTGATGAGCATTGGGCTCTAACCTCTTGGTCACAATGCCCACTCACTCAGCCATGAGATGTCTCTCGCCCATAAAGGATAGTATCAACCCATCCATCCACATACATTTAACCCATCCAAGATAATAGTCAATATGGGAATGAGCCACATACAACTTGTGTATACCCATTATCATTTCTTAAGGATTCATCATGAAGATAATTAGGTCCCATGAGAAACTGTCTCCATTAATCACTAACTCACACTACTAGAAGATACGATATATCAATGAATCACACCAAATTAGATCCTATAGTGAAAGATTTCATTATAAGTTCACAATGGGGAGATAAATATCTCACACGAGAGATAAAGAAATGATGTATTAACTCATACATATGTCTATAAGTATTGGATCAAGTATAGTATAATCATATATCATACCTTGTAACAGCCAAAGATTTTCTAGGGCATAAGCCTCTATAGCTGATAGCTTCCAACGACCCCAACTTCTAACCCCAAGAGCTTGTCATGAGAAGCCTAGTGGTGGTGGATATAGCTTGTAACATTACCCTCCATCAGTATCTCCTCCTCCTTGAGAACCTCCCACTCTTTTTCTAGCATCGCCTCCCTAGTGGATCTGCTTACATGCTTGGGAGAACTCTAATCGCAGTGTTGAATCAACCATGGTGGTCCATCCACTACCTTTCTCATCTCCATGACAAACTAGGTTTCCTATCATGTTCTATTTGAATACTATTATTTCAAGAATAACATCACCCATCTCTTGGAAAATATGGTCCTATACAAAAACCATGTGCTGCATTTCAACCTGACTATGACCAGCCAAGAGGCGGTCTTCTATTAAGAGGTCCAAACAACAGGCTCCTATTAGATGCTATAAAATACTCATACCCATGAAACCTAGTTTCAGATCCATCTACATAATTTCCCTCATTTAGTAAGCTCTCTATAACTATCTCCGACTTTAGAAGTCCATAATATGTGTGAATACATTGGCGAACCAAAGAGTCACAAATGTCTCTATGAAGACTCAGCTCAAACATTCATTCCCAGATGTAACCATATTGAACAATGTTGATGGATTACCATATAAGGTTATTGAACCTCATACAATACTTAGCTACTGATAAACTACCCAAATACAGGTCCAAAAGCACTAGAATCTGAATTGATCAGAAGAATGAGGGGTATTACTCCATACGAAACCACTTTTGGAAGTCAGACCATGAGAGTGGGGAGTCATCTAATGTCTATGCGACTAGAATCCACCATCACCCCACTTCTTTGTGAAAAAAATGGTTTATAGTGGAAACATATGATTTTTTGGGGTCCACACGACCTAGAAGTCTTGGATCGGTGAATCAAGACAATCCTCCACTACCTTGGGATCTAGGTCACCATAGAACCATAGTCACCAATTGCACTGGAACTCACATTTTGTGCTAAGACTATAAACTTCCTCAGCCTACCCTTCTAATTTAATTTACTTCTGGACATGTGTAGGTGCTTCTACATGGTTTCATGGGTGAAGGATCTTATGGTATGTACCCTAAAATAAAGCCTCATCACTTATCAGATTATTATCAGGAACTGAAATCGGTAGGCTAGTACCATGTCTTCATGGAGATATCTTGAATGTTATCAATCCATACCAGGATAATATAAGAATATATATATGTATATATATGTGATTATAAGACTAAAGAAGGATAGTGAAAAGGATCAATTCTATAGGATGCTTATACCATGTTCCCCTAAAACAATGTCTTGGTAATCCGAGTAAAAAAGTATGAATTTGGAGTCATTGTCTATGGATATGTTTTTCAATACACAAATACTGAGATCCTGTAGCTTTAAAGATACCCCTGATACACTCCAAATATTTTACCTTAAGTTCCCAATCGAACCTCATAAGTGGAAAAACTCTAAACACCATCCAATTGTCAAACCACCTCTGATACCACTCTGTTATTACCCAAACCACTAGCACCCTCTAGGTCGGTGGAAGACTGGGTTACCACAACAGAATGGATTCCACTATAGGCGAGAAGATAGTGACAAGCACTGATATAGTTTAAATAAAATTGGAGGCCATTAGCTTAATTACCTCTATGCATGTATCAAATCATATCCATGTATAAGTGAAGATGAATAATAAAAAAATAAAGTAACACATAGAGTAAAAATCAAGCATGTAACAACCTTTAGGGAAGATAAAATACTGAAAAATTGTAATAAAAAATATAATGTAAAAAATACAAACCCACCATGGAATGATATACCAATATGACAATAACTATAATATAAAATAGTTCAGAGATATCAGATCCCAATCTTCTAGCCCATCCACCATAAAAATTCTATGCACTAGAGAATCCCTTTGCTCATATGAATTCACCACCGATCATTCCATCATGTAGATATGACTTGAAATGTATTGTAAAATCTCATACTGCAGTGAGTATATACATACCCACTGTGACACATCAAAAAATGACGGGGTGCAGTAGAAAGATATGATATAATTAGACAACTCAACCAAATTAAAATGGAAACAAAACCCAAAAACACGCATATATATATATATATATATATATATAAAATAATCCCAAACAAGAGAGAAAGGGGATCACCATATCAAATTCCATCCCGAGATGATGAATCTACCTGCAGCTCTAAAGGCCTGTCATCGATGTCCTAAATCTAACATGTATGTCTTAATAAGTTATGTGGAGGACCCATACCTCACCTTTCCTCCATATCCTGAGGGGGGAACAATCTTTAAAAGAAATAAGACCCTCTCTCTGGTATAATAGTGGGATTCCACTCAATAGAAATATAGAGGACCCATGTATTGGAATGATTGTGGGATTACATAGAAAGTATGAATGACCCATGTCCTAGTATGATATGGAGGTGAAACTATGTAGGTATTAGTAGATTCCCCACACCCATGTGCATCAGGGTGGAGGGAGGGGGTCCATCTAAGGATGGAGGACCTGTTACATAGTAATAAAGGGGGGATCCACACAGTAGATAGTTAGAGGACCAAGGACCTTGTATGACAAGAGATTCCACTCAAAGTATATAAGATCCAAGACCTAGCATGACAGTGGTGCCACTCGGTAGCTATTAGTAGAGGACCCATTCCCTTTTTCATCAGGAGGTTCCACTCAATAAATAGATGACCTATGCCCTAGTACAATATGGGGTGAAACACGGTATGTATAAATAGCTCCCCCACACCATAGTATAGTAGGAGGATTCCACTCTATAAATGGATGACCCATGACCTAGTTCTATATGGGGTTCCACTCAGTGCAGAGAGGTATATCTCCCCACATCCATTGGATGGTGACCTTCAGACTAGTATAATGAGTTTTGGGGACCCGCACCCTAGTACGATTGGGGGGAGGTGGTTTTAAAACCTAGACCTATCTACGATGATCATTATGATCACTTACACTAAAAATCATCAGATAAATGGGAATGAAACTCATAAAATAAAATTATATTTATTAATATATTGTAGAAATGCTACCATAATGTTCTACATAGAAAACTACCTAGGATAGGCTACTCACCAGACAAAATTCAAGTCTCGATGAAAGATATGCACAATTTACAAGTTTATAAATAATGGGGGTAAAAGTTGTGTACAGTTCGAAAACAAATTTCGATCCCAACCCATTTACATGATGTTTTCTCTTCTAGAAATTTATTAGAGGCAATATTACTATACACGATATGTAGGGTGCCCACAAAATGTAGTTCATCAACACCAGGGCCTTCATGTGTGCTTCTGGATATGCATGTGTTTGTTGGACTACGTATGTATATCAACTCATGTAATTATAAATTCCCAGGTACTATCCCATGTCCATATATTACTTGAGTACATAACATTTCCTCCTTACAGGTGTTATAGGAATGTTCAATCTCACACATGACTTAGCCACATGGGGAGGGTCACATGGTATAAGTGTTTGACCAGAAAATTTTTGGGACAAACCACATGTTGTGTGACACTTAATTCCACCCTAAACTGTAGTTCTGCAACCAAGGGCGTACAATATAGTGTGATTTTATCAGACTACATGTCTTGTAGTTGCATTTTTTATAGAATCTCCAAGTTCCTCTTGGGTTCAAATAGATCAAACTTTTAAGCCATGAATTCCACCATATGACCACAAAAAGTGTATGGGGATCACTTATATCCTTCATTTCCTAGTTTCCAATGGATATAAATACTATTAAATCCATTTTCATGAATCCCACACACACACACCGCTCATTTGGTCGCTACTGCTCATTCTTGAATCATAGATCCATCATAGACATCACCCACGTCCTACATCGAAACTAGAACCATCCTAAAATAACCATTTCAAATGACTTTTCATAACTTATATGAATCCAAGGGTCCACTAATGTTATAACCAACCCTGTAAATTTCAAACCATGGCCTCATATACCAAATATGCTGAACATAAATAATGATGGGGGAAAACACCATAAAAATAGTGATACACTTCGTTGGACAAAAATTATCAAAAAACAAATGAAATTTGGGATTTCTACGGGGAGATCATGCTTATAAAAATAATAAATTGAATAAAACAATTTAATTTATCAATGGGACCATATTAAGGGTAGAAAAATATAAAAATGTGCATAGTAGATAAAATACATGTTTGAACTTCTAATCAAGAGAGGAATCCTCAATTCATGGGTGCCACCCCGATTATGGATTGATTGTTGGTGAAAAATGCATTTTCCATCAATGTGGGTACCCCACTATGTTTTTTGTCTACCAATCCACCACAATGTGATTATATTTAATTGTCCAATTCATATTCAACAATGAAGAACACTCTGAATCTCCTCTCAAAGGTCTCAGAGTTATGCAAGTAACTCTCATGAATTACTATAGTAGAAATTATATAGTGGGAATAAAGCATAGGTGTTAAATGAATGAATCAAATAAATAAATTAATAAATACACATAATTTAAAAACTAACCACTTCCTCATGCATACATCCATAGTTAACCAACATTAGTTTGTTCTTAGGGTAAACCTCATGGTCCAGATTCATTTATGGTCTCAAATTTCTGATCCAATAATTTACATGGGAGATATATGAATATTTATGAAAAACTACACATACATGGTATAAGTATATTTGATATTTCTATAATATCAATTTCTGGATCATTAGGTCTCAAAAAGTCACACCATCTTAGTTAATAGATCTAAAAATATTCCATAATATCATTCCATGTCTTATTAGGGGAAACAGAATCACTAAAATGTAGCAAGTAGTTGGAATAAAATAGATTTAGCCAAATATTTATTACATGGATAATTCCTAATAGGTTTTGGTAGATATTTGGGAAAATATTAACAGTTAACATGAGGTCCAATATATATAGGAACATAATGAAAAGAGATTCGATGATTTGTTTAATTGTGAATTCTTATATTTCATTCAAAAACATATGTTTCATGGTCTATCTCCCAAAAATGTTCCTTGATCATATTTATAATAAACTAAGACTATTTTTAATGGGATCAGAAGAATTTTTCATTAGGGAATAACCAATTATAGTAATAATAAGTGAACCATGTGTTCATCATTGTTTTTTTCATTTTTATCAATCACTCAATTAATCACTATCTTCATCATATCATATTAAATATTATCTTTATAACCTAATAGGACATGAGAAACACTGAGTGTAATTTTTTATTTCATGAAACCCACTAATTCAGTGTACTTTAAATCATGGTTTAGTCTCTCCAAATATTATTAGTAACTATTTGAGATCTTTTTAATCATTGTTATTATTGTATTTCTAATACCTTTCACATGGTGTCAAATATGAATATAATTCCATTAACATTGAATCACAAAAATTTATTTTTGGAATTTTTAATATAGGGATTGGGTATTATCATACATGTTAGATTTTCATTTTCAATGATTATATATGTCATCAGTGAGAACTATAGTGCCAATTAAGAGTTTCAACCACATTGTAGTTATCATTTTATAAGGAAAATGAATCTATATATTAATTTAGTTGTTGTATCTCTATATTCTATCACTCATATTTGATGTTATGGATAGAATCTAGAATAGCTTGAATCCACTCAATGATGGGATATCACAAACATTAGTTGAAAAAATATTGAAGACAATGGTTGAGTGGGTAATGGGTAACTTTTATCCTATTTAGAGAACAGTTAAACATGATTAATGGGTAAAAAAGTGAATAGAATATTATAGAAACTCCATGATATCATAGGGGGAAAAGTTAAGGATTTATTATTATAATCTTGTTGGATATAATTTGAGGATATCTAAACTGGATAATATAAAATATTGTATGAATTGATAATTAATGAAAAAAATATTGTGATAATAATTTTTAAGGGTAACTTTATGATGACTCAACCATGATTATGAAAATAACAAGAATACTCTAAAATAAATTTGATAAAATTATTTTATCCTAGAGGATCAAGACTTGAATTATTAGACCATCATAATACTTTACAATTTTATAATTTATTATGATATGGGAAGATGAAAAACCTTAAGGATAAAAGGAAAATTAGATAAAGATAATTATTTTAAAGCTACCAAATGTATAAAAAATATGATTTCAATATTTTTCCCAAGGAAGAATCCAATTTCTATTATTTTTCAATGGTGTTCAATTAAATTATATCATTATTAAAAAATAGTATTTAGCAATTGATTTATGAATAAAATATAACATCCAATTTCTGTTTTTCAATTATGGAACAATTGGAAAAATATAATTATATTTCCTAGATATTGAACAAGATAATTAATATGATAACCCATATCAAAGGTCTTCTATAAGGAATATTGTTCCAGGTGATCGTATTAAAAGAAAATACATTAATGGTGAAGGAAAGTTCAATACCAATAAGAATAATATTTTTCTCTCAAATACATAGACCACATCGTATGATGAGTAAAGTGAAAAGAGTAAATAGGATTAGAATATTTAGGTATATCTGAATTCATAGTTAAATAATAATACCACACAGACCCCTAATATGAAAAACAAGAGGTAAATTGTAAATATAAATAAAACATTGATGAGGAATCCGACAAATTTTCATAATTATTAAAGGAATTATTTTCATATTTTATAGAAAATAATAATATAAATATAATAATGAAATACTCAATATTTGATAATGAAAATATGTGGAAATATCTATATGTATAAAATTATGAATACATTGAAGTGATATAATATTAATTACAAAAATATTGGAAATCTCACTGATATACTTAAATATAGGTACTAGATGATCGGGATTATCATAGTTACTTTAATTTATAATAAAAAAATTAAATTCTCATGAAAGATTATTTATTGATATTAAAAATTAATTTAGAATCATTCACTATGTGATTTCATAATTCTATTATTCTAATTGGTATAAAATCAAAACAGAAAAAGAGGTTAATAATTATTCTAATGAAACTATTGATTATACCATTCTTCGAAGAATTATTTTTGTTCACAACTAAGCAAGAATTAGAAATGGTTGATATATTGAAAATGGGAAGTATAATATTGTTAAATCACTTAAGAAGGAAAAACAATATTTTACCAAAATCCATTATTTTTTATAATTATTAATATAAATTTGTTGTGGGATAAGATGTATATATATCATAATCGAATGTGATGTTTAAAATATATGTAGAATGAATTAAATGTTTATATTTTTAAAAATAGTCAAAATTTTAAATTGAGGTGAGGAAATATATCTAGATTTTCATAAATCTATCTACTACCCTCAGAGATTTCACATTGAAATATTTCATCTGTTATGGAGTCTATAGACCCAAATAATATTTGTGCTAGTGTTATTTTTCATCACATCAATCAAAGAGAGGATATGGATGAAATGGGAGTAAACCTAAAGATTCTAGAGGATAACTAAGAAATACACTAAAAGAGTAAATATAATTTCATAATACATATGATTAAATTAATGAAAAATTTGGTAGGATTGATCAACATAGAAACACCACCAACAAACAATCTCAAAATTCTACCAAAGTAATTAAATAAATATAAAATTACATATCTAAAATGATGAAAAATGTAATATAATAAAAAATAGTTGCCATGTTTTCTAATAATATAGGAAAATATTAAGATACATGGATACTCGATATTAGTTTATTTTTACATATAATTGGAATCCAAAATATCATGAATGATATAATAATATATGATTTATTATCTATTTATTTTAACAATAACAGATCACTCGATATTAATGGAATTGGAGTCACTAGGATTGATGTAATAAATCATGAATTGTTCTCATATTGGGGGGACTAAAACAAGAAAGCATGAGTATTTGTTATGTTTATTATGATGGGAATGTCTCAATATTCTCAATTAAATGGTGACCTAGAAAGGTAAATCTATGTCTCAAGTAGGGCGGGCCAGCCTTGTTTACTCTATTATCACTTCTATGTGTGTCTATTTTTTTTCCTTATACAAATTTTCTAGAACTCTTCTTAAGGATTTACAAAGGCTGATTCAGAATTTTATTTGGACCTTATCAATTCATGAGAGTAATCTTGTTATAGTTTCATGGAGTTATTGAATTCTGCCTATTTACATGTGTGGTATGGTGATTAAAGACCTTAAGCACTTTTATGAATCACTTATTAAAAAGATTATTTGGTAACTCTTGACTTCCATTGATTTTTCTTTGGAGTTTCTGTGAAATAGATTTGGAGCCAAGATGCTCAGTGGGTACTCTCTTTATATCCCTTCCTTGATATGTTTATCAATTAATTATGCTTACCTCAGCCTTGCACAATCCTTTAAATGGGTTGTTTGTTAGAAACCCTCTTTGAACTTCTGGAAGAATGTTTGGTTGTCATGTTCTATTGCTGAACATTCTAAAACTCTTTCCTCTTTAAAATATCTCTCAATTAATGAATTTCCTAATAATTTTATGGTTCATGGGTTTCTTTCTAATTATCTGAAAATATAGTAGGCATTTTATCAGTATTCAGTAGTGGATACTTTAATTTGGTTTCCGAATCTTACTAGAACCTTCATCACTAAGGAAGATTATAGATTCATGTGTGTTGAGCCATTGATTGTTCCTTCTTGGCTGGTTATGTTCCATGCTACTTATATCCCTTCAGAGTAGTATTTGTTTATGTGGAGGATTTGGAAGTGTATATTACCTCTGCAATGGATGTTACGTCGTGCTGGATTTTCTCTTGCAGCTGTTTGTTTTCATTGTCTCACTACAGATGAGACTCTTGATCATTTATTTATATCTTCCTACTCTGCATCTAGTTTATGGGATTATTTTCAGGGTGTTTTTTTTGATTTCATCTGAACTTGGAGGGTTTCAGACAGATTATGGATTCTATTTAGGGAGCTTATTTCATTTCTCATGTGAAACAACTACTCCTCTATGCTATCTCAAAAGTTTTTTATTTTATCTGGAGAGCCCAAAATTCTCTTGTCATTTGACTAAAAAATTATTCTGATTTCCAATGGTATTCACGAGCTTCAGACTTCTGTTCTTTCCTGTACACAATATTGAGATAGAGTTATGTGGAATGATGTTTCTGATCTAGTTATCTTGCAAAATTTTGTGATTCTTGCAGGTGTATAAAGCCAATAGTGATGAAACACATCCAGTGGATTCTTCCAATCTCTTGTTGTGTGAAAATTAATGTGGATGGAGTGGCTTGAAGATAACCGGGGCCTTTGGGATGTAGAGGTGTTTTCCGAACTAATAGAGGTTTTTTTCAAGGCTGTTATTACCACTTTTATGAAATGGTTTGGATATTCAGGAAGAATTATGGGCTATGGTCTAGGATGTTTTGTATGATTCTTTCATGGTTGGATGACCATATGGATGGAGTCTGACTCAACTCTGGTGGTTGATATTCTTAGAACGCAATCAAGAAATGTCCCTTGGAAGATGCTTTCTACATGGGATGACTGGCTCAAGCTTGTGGAGAAGATTTGTTTCATTGTCACCCATGTTTACAGAGAGGCAAATCAGGTTTCTGACGCTCTTCCCAAGCGTGTGATTGAGGAGGTTTTCTCATTATGGTCCTTTGTTACACCAACCTTCTGCTGTGGTTTGGATGAGGATGATGCGCGTAGAACTATATACACGTGACTATGTTGACCCCATGTGTCTGCTATTTTGATGTATTTAACATTTATTAATAAATCTTTTATGGGAGTGGACTTGCCTGCTCCTGAGTCTTTTGATTATAATGGGAATGATGTGATACATGATAAGTATTTATGTGTCAAAATGTAGATAACCGATGGATCAATAATGATGATGGTAAAGTAAATAAGTGTAAATATATTTAAAATATATACAACCAATAAAGCATGATTCCTGAGTATGGTGGAATAAAATAAATTATTAAATAATAGACATAAATATTTGTGGAAACATAATATGTCTATGAATGAAAAATATTATGTTCTATGGAATAATTTGAATCAATATAATTAATGGAACAATATTTGTTATACATGTCAATGTAAAATAAGGAATAAGATCCATAATCTAGTGGAGAAAATAATAACGAAATATTTTGAGTTAGATAACTCAAATGAGTGTGGCCTAATGATCGTGAAGATAAATAATTGTGCAATGAATGTCATAACTTTATTATTATTTTAATCATGTGATGTATGTTATATTTTTATGATGTTTTTCATAGACCCTTGAGATATTAAAAATATATACTTCCCTGAATAATGTAGGATGTTCCATTAAAATATTTATTCTTTAAAATATATTTAAATAAAAGAAAGAATATTTTTAAGTGTATCTTGAGAATAGTTTTATAAGGTTAGAATATAGTGCTACATTAAAACACTAAAAAATTAAGACAGTTAAATAGGAGATCATTGTCATATAAAACATGGAGAGAACCTTATTATCAATTCATGTCACCTAGATTAAAATTTTAATAAAATCCACAACTACAATTATCTATATTAAAAAATAGTTCTTAATTTAACTGGATTTTATAAACAGGTTTTTTGACTTGAGCATTTATATGAAACTATATTTGAGAAGCTCTAATTTTTTTGTGTAGAAATAATTTTTTCCAAATTAAAGGAAAAACCATAAAAAAATTGGCTATATATTTTAACATTGAAGATAGTGATATTGGAATTATTATTCATCAATTTAAATATGGTGTAAAAATATAGAAGTATTATAATAGGAATATGAAGAAAATAATTTATTATATGGACTTAATTATGCTAAAAATATAAAAATGTTCCTAAATATAAATACAAATAAATTAATACATTTATGATGCCATTACAAAATATTTTTGCATGTTATGGGAGTATTCTATGTAAACAATAAGATTTCTAAAATCCATATGAAGATTTTAAAGTATACAATATTAGAGAATCCTTAGGCTAATGTTAAAATATGATTAAAATAATTTGTAAGCCTATAAATATTTTGACCATCTATAGAAATATAATTAATGAATTTTAAAACAAAAAAAATAATGATTTCATCCAATAATTTACTTCTTCATTAATAGGATGAACAAAAGAGTGTTGACAAATTTTTGCAAGAAGAGGATAGAATCAATGAAAGAGGTTCTAAATAAAATTCAAAAAATATAAAACATAAATTGGTGTCAAATTCTAAATAAATGAATCTGAATAATATAAACTAGGGTTTTAATAATAAGCTCAATGAGAACAGAGATGTAGCTTGGAACACACTTTTTTAATTTGTTTTCTATTCTATTAAATTGAGGTTATTGATTTTGAAGACAAATTTTACCCAGTCGAAAGGATTAAAAATATTCAAATATTTATATATAAATGTGATTATTGTAATTTTATTTGTTTCTAAATGGACATTAAAATATCAATTTTAAAATTAAAACATAAGTAAGTGGTACACATTGAACAAACAATGCGTTTTTAACTTGGTGGTGATGCTTTATGAGTTTGAATGATAATTATAGGCCTATATGAGCATAAAAAACATATCAATAATTTTATTAAAATATGTAAAATAAAATAAAAAGCATAAAATTAAATAAAGGTAAGGTGTAATATAATATCTATGTCAGAAGATATGATAAAATTTCACTTCTAAAAAATATTTATGTAGGGAAATAATTAACTCTAAAATAAATGAAGTAAAAATGTGAGGAATTTTATTCCCAAAGTTGAAGACACAATATTATGTTCATGGTACCATTTATTAAATTGTTACAGGGATTTTAGGTAACAAACTCACCTAAATATATTTTTCTATCTGAAAAATCCATTCTCATGATTTAATAAAAAAATTAGGAATGAATGAATCATATGTTCTTCTATAATACAATATAACATGTTGTAAATTAATAAAAAAGGGTGTAATATGGACTAAATATTTTTATAGGATTATTGTAATTGTATATTATTTTATAATATCTAGAACACAAATTTTAATTTTAGTTATAGTATATAAAATATTATAAATCTCCCTTGAAGAGTCACATATTACAATGGTCGAATTTATATCACTAAATATCAAAGATAAATCATGATTTTTTATTATAAAAAGAAAGAACCCATAATGTAATCTTTATGGATATACTGATGTTCATTTGGAAAGAGATACAGAATATAAAAAATATAATTTTATAGGTGCGATCACTGTCAAAGGAATATGTGATTCCTATCACTCCAAGAAGATAAATTCTATCACATTGAGTATAAATGAATTTTAATATATTTCAGAAACATAGGAATTTACAAAAATAACGAGAATAATGTCATAACATGATGTAATGAGTGAGGATATCTCATACACAAAAATGATAGACTGTGGAAACCAATGTAAAATAAGAATCTAGGGAAATATTCATAATAAAAAATATATTAAAATAAAGTTTAACTTCAACCAAGTTATGATGTAGTACGTTGAAATTTATTGGGAGTGTGCTTCCACTAAAGATTATATCATGGAAATCATAATAAACACCACAAATTGGGATTCCATTCATTACTTGATAATGTCGTTGGGAGTTCAATTGCTCCCAAATTCCTATAAATATTTCATTGGTTTAATTTTCACATTAATTACATTACATTTTTTAAGTAAGGGTATAATAAAAAAGATTAAATTTATATAAAGGTTGGGAGACTATAGTAAAATTTATCTAGGTATTATCATATGGGATACATGATATTCTTTGCGCTAAATAAGCATAGATATATCTTTTATTGCATCGATTGAAATCATTCCAAAAACTAAAATGTGGTAAATTGATGGTCCATTACGATATTAGATATTAATTGTTGATTGTGGGGTGTTAATGAGCGTTGGAGTTTAGAGAATACCCTCTTGAGGTAAATTTATAAGTGGGACATGTGAGTTGATCTTAATTGAGATATGCTGAAAATAATATTTTTGTGACATTGGGAGTTTTATAACTCTAACTTAAAAAATTATATACTATTTTTTGAATTATATATAACATTTTAAAGGTATACATGAATTTTTACAATTTATTAAAATCATTTATGAGTATTTAATGTGTTCTAGTCTATTATTTACTGAAAACACGCTCAAGGATGTATAGTAATTTTTTTAGAGTTGAGTGATTATAAAAAAAATTAAGTTTAGTTGATTTTATATGAATCATGACAAGAAGAGTATGTTTCACAGCATAAGGTGGGTATGAATTAATAAATGAATATGGATCATGGAGAGCTCTTAAACTAGATGGATTTGAAAATTCAAAAATGGTATTTTATTGGATTAAAATACATCCATGTAACTGTAAAACTCACAAAAACATGTCTATATAGAATTGAAACAACCCTAAATAATAGTAAATATAATGTTCTAGATAGATGGGTGTGTTGTTAAAATAAATATTCAAATAAAAAAGAGAAAATATAAATGTAACTATAAGATATGAATTTTATATATTTCACTATATTGACGAGTTTATAATCACATACAATAATACTATGGACATATCACATGATCCCTTCCATAGATAATGAAAAAATGAGAAGATATATAACTCGAAATGGGATGGTTTTTTCTATGTTGCGATAGTAGTCAGTATTCTTTTGGATTTAGTCTACATATCTTATAGATATATCCTTTAGATTATGTGGTAGTAGTTGATGTCACAATTCATATTTACTCTATAAATAGAAGAGGTCACTCCCAAACCTAGTGTCTGAAGATTGTTATTAAATTAAAATTTAACATCAAATTTATTATATGGAGAGATAAAGGAACAGATTGGATAATCATAGAGGTTATGGACCATGGGTGCATATGATATTTAAATTCTAGAGGATATTGAAGAAAATGAAATCATATATTGATTGACTTGATTATTATTATCAATCGTTTTTGATCATGGATGCTTGGGCCTATCTCAATGATCATTTCCTTGTTCTTATTGATAATAAAATAGAATATTCAGTATAATTTTAAAAACTATTTCATAAATAAGATTAGGAACAAGGTAAAAATAGTTAGAGAATCTTATAATATCCCTTTTACTATGTGCATTTCTTTTCAATATTTAATTCATCATCATATAATCATCATTGAGATCATCGCTCACTAACCGATGATAAGAAACATTGATAAGAAATTATTGATATATGTTATCAACAAATTCAAACCAGATTTACTATTTAGTCTCTCCTTGGTCCATTAAACATTTTATGATGTTTATTTATTTCAACAATGTAATGAAAAGATATCTCTTGATAGCTGATGATGATGTTTGTTTACACACCAACACAAAATTGATCTTTTATAATAGAAATTTATTTAATATCTTTAGATACATAAAAGAAGAGTATTAGTTTTTATATAATGCATAATAAGATATTTATTTCATAGATACCACATAAATTCAAGTCTCAATAATAAAATTAACTAACAATTAATTTAGAGTTGGTAGAATTACTATTTTTTACCTAAGGATTTTTCATTATTATTTATTTATAAAATAATTTAGACTACTCCAAACCAAAAAAATCAATTACAAATTCACCAAGATGTTTCTAAACATGAGGTATGTGAAATGGTCACAGATACTAAAATATTATGATTCCATTATAATACTTTATCATAGAAATTGATCCAGTTAATTGATTCTTTTAGCACTACTATAAAATATGAATTTAATAGCGTAGTTATTTATCAATGCTAAAATAAAACACTGATAAGCGATATATTTACCAGCACTAAAGAAAGCACTGATAAATTAAAATTTTTATCAATTCTTTTATTTTAGTGTTGACTGTGGAAACCATTATCAGTGCTGATAAAAAGTATAATTTATTAGCGTTTTATTTTTTCACTCATAATGGGTATCGTTTTTTAGAAAATTATTTTTAGCACTAACAAATGGTACACATTATCAGCAATTTATAGTTATCATTGATAAATATTTCTTTCATAAACACATTTTTAGAATTTTTAAAATTAAATAATTAAATAAATTATAAATAAATAATTTTTTATTAAAAAAATATTACAAATTTTAGTAAATAAAAAAATTATTTTTAAAAATTAATTGATTGATTATAAATTATTCGATATTAAATATTTTATTAATTAGATAAATCTGTGAATTAATGTTATTAAATTGTATATACAATATATATATATATATATTAATGTATATAAAAAATATTATATCTTACAAAATATTTATGCAGTTTACATAAAATTGTCATATATTTATCGAATGATTGTATATAATTAAAAATTAACATTAATTGAAAATATTGACTAATTTCATAGTAATGGACATATAATTGAATGTCGTTTGATTACTCAATTTAATATAGATCAAATGTGTGTTATATAGATTTCACATACACATATTATTAATGCATTTTTATATAAAATATGAACACACACGGAACTTATCCATTTTTTCAAAATTGTTAAAGTGTACTTATATTCTTAGTTTATTCAATTTCACTCATTTTGTAAATATATGAAATCATTCAAAATTTTATATTAATTAATAATGTTAAAAATTTATATATAAAAAATATTTATAAATAAATATATTTACAAATAAATATATTTAGAAATGTACATTCACTATATATATACAATTATTTATTTATAATTAAAAATAATTAAATATTTTATAAATGTATTTATCTAATTATAAATATATATATATATATATATATATATATTTAAATAAGTGTTTATTTTATTAAAAAATTTCATAAATAAGGAATATATTTACATTATTTATTTATATATATATTTATTAAATATATATATATGAATAATTATATAAATATATATAATAATGTAAATAATAATTTTTTAAAGTATTTTAGTAATTATAAATTAATAATTATAAAATTAGAATAATTATTCTTAAAAATTAATATATTTACGATATTAAAAAATATATATATATTTATTTATTTATAAGGTACTTATAAATATTTACAATTTTTTATTTATAATTATAATTATAAATCCTTCAACAGCGCTTCAGTAATAAGCATTGACAAAAGAATCTTTATATCTGCTTTTTTCACACCAATAAAGTGAAGGAATTATCAAGGCTAAACAAAGCAATGATAATATATCATTTATCAGCTCTAGAAATTTACTACTGATAAATAATCCTTTTATCAGCATTTATTTTTAAATGCTAATAAAAGTACACTGATCTATTTTAAAAACACAAGCCATTTACAAACCCATTGCGATATTGAAGCTTTCCACAGAAGCCATCCACTACCGGTGCTCCTCCTTGGTGAATCAAAGGTATAATAACACCACTCGACTACCTCTGAACATCACATCCAACGTCCTAAAGAGGGTCTCAAAAAATCTTTAATCTAGAGGGGTTGTCCTTCTTATTTTCTTTGGGTAATTTGGGTTTTGTTTTTGATTTCTCCTTCTATGATTTGTTTATGATATGTTGTTTATGATTTTTTTGTGATATGTTGTTTCAGGAATGATTTGTGCGCCATTGTATACAATTTTCTTGTGATCAATTTTTAGGGAACAATTTTGGTTCGTTTATTGTATTGACTACCTATGTATGATCTATTGTTTATATCTCACTCTGAAAATGGGATTTATTCATTTTTTATTTAATTCTATGTTTTATATCTTCATACAAAATAATTTTTTTCATAAATGTATATAAATGTGAATAAATTTATATGTATATTCTTTTTTAATTTCATATTATATGAGGCAAATTGTTGGTTCCCTAATGATTAAATATATGTTGACACCATTCATGGACACCATAGTGGATATGTAGCTTCAGAGTCTATTTTCTAAGAACCATGTTAGTAGAGTGATGGATGTTCCTCTATTGGTTATATGTATCATAAGATCTAGTTCCTCTAATAATTCAATATGGTCCTCAGTTTTCTTATGGATAATATCCAAAGGGGCGATCCCCAGTTAAGCTCATGAAGTTATATCACATCAAGCCTTCACTTTTTTAATCATTTTGGTTCCATTAATTCAATTTATATTTGAATATCAGTTTTGATCTATTTGATATTTCTTATAGAATATAAGTGAGTGATATTTTTATACTAGCATGACATATATGTGTTTCTATATAACTATTGAATCATTTATTTCTATAGTTGTTTGTCTAATTGGTATGACTCTATTGGCTAATGATGATTTTTGGTCTGCATGTCCATTGACCCCAAGGGCCACACATTAATTTTGTTTGACCTATGATAATAATTGCTTCTATTTGGTGCGGGGGACCACCTACCATTTATGTTTTTTACACCTAATGTTTAAACCATCCTCTATTGAATTTTATTTTTGATACAGGTCATAAGATGATCTAACCCGGTGTTGTTTGGGTTATTCATTCTAGGGTCATTACATTATCCATCTTCTGGTTTACACCGATAACATTTAGTGATAATATAATTTCTTATCTACCATTTCTCCATCTATTTTTTTAAATTAAAATAGACCATATTATTGTATTTTTAATATCATGGATCTTAGATATTCTAGAAGAAGTGATCCATATCTCCCTTACTAGAATTTCTTATAACATTCACTTTTGATAATGAAATTATTATCTGTATTTGTTTATATATTGTATAAAATTATTTTTTCATGAACCTGATTTTATGGATATGATCCTAAAATGGGTTCACACTAATCATTTGACAAATTAATATGAATGTGGAGTTTAAGGGTTAATCATGTTTTCATGAGATCAAGCAGATGACCCTTTTAAAATCATCTGTTCGTGTTTACATTGTTGTTATTAAAGAAAAATTATTCCAAAAGAGTTAGAAGAACATTTTATTTGTCATAGAATATATAAAATATATAAATGTTGGACTAAAAACTGGGAAATAATGAATTTGGGCATCGATTGGGATGATACTACGGTTTATGACTCATTTTATATGAATAACTTTGTAAAAGATGATAGAGATCGCATGAAATAAATGAAAATGGAAATTGTAGATGATATTCATGATTTTTAAAAGTTTCTTGATGAGTTAAATATATGTTTCAATAAACTATTTTATATTGTTTATAGTAAATAAAAAACATTTTCAGTTTTATTGTAGTTATATAATTTGAAATATGGAAGCATATGGAGTGACACGAGTTTTACATAATTACATGGTAATATGAATGATATGCTACAAGAAGAAAATGAACTACCATGCTGAACATATGATGCTAAAATAATATTACATTAAATGGGAATGATCTCTAAAAAAATACATTCTTGTCCAAATAATCACATATTGTTTCACAAGGACCATGAATAACTCATCAAATGCCCTATTTGTGGTGTTGATCGATACAAGAAAAATGAATCAAGTCCTTAAAAAATGTATGGTACCCTCTCAATCATTACATAATTTATAAGACTATATGGATGAAAAGAAACCTCAATATGATTAAAATATAATAATTAAAGATGAGAACCTTTTTCATCCAGTAGATTTTCCTCAGTGGAAGAAAAATGATTACAAGTTTCTTGAATTTGGTGATGAGTTGAGAAACAATTGTATTCCATTATCTACAGATAGTATAAATACTTATGGTGTACAATGTATTACGCCTGGTACATGCCATGTCATGTTGTTAAATTATAATATTACTCCATGGTTATGAATGTAATGTAAATATATTATGTTTTCTATTCTTATATCTGGAACAAAGAAACTCAATAATAATATTGGCGTCTGTTTGGATCCATTGATCGAAGATATGAAATATATAGGGGATACAAGTGTTACAACATGTGATCATCATATAGGTGAAAAATTCACATTAAGGTCCATGTGGTAAAAATGATAAATGAATTTCCCCCTTGTGGAAAATTTTCTGGCTATAACATTAAAGTCATTTTGGGGTGTCCCATTTTTGAAAAATTCACATATGCAGTTTGGTTGAAACATTCCACAATGACTGTGTCTTTTGGACATAATTTTTTTTACATTAACAACATAAATTCCAATGATAGATAACATCATTCAATGAGAATATTGAACAAGGTACAACACCATCCCCAGCAACAGGCGATCAACACTACAAGAAGGAAACAATATCAACATTGTTTTTATTAAACCATTTTAAAAAAACCATACCAAATCAGGTTGGAAAAACATATATTTTTTTTGAATTATAGTATTCAAATTTTTTTTATGTCAGACATTTTATTGAAGTCATTCATGTAGAAAAAAAATTATTTGATAGTGTTATTGGCACATTACTAAATTTTCTTGGTAAAAGAAAATATGGCATCAAGGTTAGGGTGTACTTGATTGAAATGTGTATAAGGGAACAGTTTGCACTAGTGAAGTATAAAATGCATTTTTTTATTCCTCCAGCTGCCTACACTCTATCAAGATATGAAAATTTGAAAATATTCCTTTTCCTTATGAGTGTAAAAGTTATATAGGGGTATTCATCAAATATCAAGAATTACTTTTTAATTAATCATTTCAATTTATAAGGATTAAAATCACATGACTATCATTTTTTGATGAAATATTAATTTTATTTTTCCTTTCCATTTGCTTCTATCTCCAAAGGCATGACATATATTTACAAAAATATGCTTCATTTTCAAATACATATGTAGTAAATTTGTAGAGCCAATTATTTTTCCCATCATTTATATGGATATTTCAATCATATTATTAAAATTATTAAGGTTCTTACGACCATAATCCTTTCATATAATAGTCCACCTGATTGTTCTCTTGGTCAAATATGTTCAACTATGTGGTATTATCCATTGAAAATTGATATACCTCATTGAACAATGTATGAATATTTTGAAAGGGTATGTCAAGAATCGAAGACGTTCAGAAGGTTGTGTTGCATAAATAAATATTATTAAAGATCTTATTACATTCTGTATTGATTACATATAAAATGTTGAAAGCATTGGTATCCTATATTCTCTTCAAAATTAACACCTTATGGGTGAAGGGATTTCCATAAGTTCTGTTGTTATAATTACCTTGATAGAGTTGGAGAAAACACATCATACCATAGTACATAATAGTGAAGATGTTTATCTATTAATTGAAGTCCACAAAGAATTTTTTAGCGATTTTAATCAACCAAGGGATGAATGATGGATATCAGATACACATAATTCATAGTTTATAGGATGGTTCAGAGATCAAATTTATAAGGAGTTATCTAAAAATAAAAATTCAATTGCTGAACGATTTCAATAGCTAGAGAGAGGACCAAATGAAAATTTTATATCATACATTGTGTTAGTAAACAATGGTTATACTTTATAAATAAAAGAAAAGTATGAATTTAGAATGATGAAAAAATGGTGTTATACTTGTTTCTAAAGCAATGCACATTTCTAGTTACAAGTATAAAAATCCAATTTAAGAAGATATGTCATCTTTTGGATCTATTGAAAAGATATAAGAGTTGGATTATACAACATTTCAAGTGTCAATTTTCTATTGAAAATTAGTTGACAATATAAATGGAGTGGAATTTGATGAAATGAGATTTGTGAAGATGGATTATTGTATAGAAGGGGAAAAAGACGATATATTCATAATGGCATCACAAGAAGTTAGATTATTTTATGTCTCTGATCCAAAAATAGGAATTGGCCAATTGTCCCCCTAGAAACTAAAACAAATGTTGAGTCAGATGGAAATTCAATCAAGGATGACCCTTGGATTTGGTCATCACAATTAGTTCACACCATTACCACTATAGATAAGATATTTTACATTATAGGGGACCACAAAGAGGGCATTTGGATTCTGGAAAGGGGAACGAAATCGTTGAATCCATTAAAAAAATAAAGAGAGTTCAATGACAAGGTAAAATTGTTTTTTAATATATTGTGTTTTCTTCATAATATTATATATTATAATTACATTAACATAATCTGAATTAAATGTTTGACTACTCATGAAAAAAATTTCTAAATAACCTGATGATGTTACCAATACCTGGTAATAAATAATTATAATGAAAGAGACCCTTTGTATATATGCAAAGTTAATTTTTCGATATACTTTACCTATTTTACAAAACAATTATATAAGGGAATATAGATTTAATTTTAATAATTCCTTCTAGAGATTGTTTATTTTATTTCCATGTGTCATGTATTTTGAGGAAGAGAAACTAAGTTGTCTATGCTCATTTATAGAGTTAATGTTGATTTTTTTCATAGTAAAATCATTATTCATAGAATTAATTTTTTGTTTCATATGTATGTTTAATTTATTTATTTTTAGTATTACTAAAATTATAGTTCTTTTCATATATTGGTGGGTTATTTTTTTCATGTTGGCGGTGCTCTATCCAACATTCATTATCATTCTCCCTTACAATATTTTCACCTATATAGTGGTGAATTTATCAATTTCTTCCATGTTACCTTAACCACATTTGTAGGAAAAGAAATGACAATGCCTCTGCTAAATTACAGAGGTAATCTAGGTGTTTTCACTGGAAAATCATTGTCTATAGAATTAATGTATTATTTAATATTTATGTTAAATATATTTATTTTTTTATTACTCATATAATAATTATTTTCATATACTAGTGGATTGTTTTGATTGAGTTGGGGGTGATCTGTCCAATATTCATGATCATTCTCCCTTAAAAGCTTTTCACCAATATAGTGGTTCATTTATCACTTTATTTTATGTTAACTCCATAGCCTTTGCACTAAGATAAATGACACTACCTCTACTCATTTATAGAGTTAGTTATGATGTTTTCACAGCAAAATCATTGTCCATGGAATTAATTTATTGTTTCATATATATGTTTAATTTATTTATTTTTACTATTACTCACATAATAATTGTTTTCTTATATGGGTGAATTATTTTGTTTGAGTTGCGGGGGATATATCCAACATTGATGATCCTTCAACCATAAAACCTTTTTACCAATGCATTGGTGAATTTATCACTTTATTTCAAGTTACCGCCACTACCATTTTAGGAAGATTAAAGACGATTACTCTTATCAATTATAGATTTATCATGATGTTTTCATAGTAAAATCATTCCATAGAGTCAATTTATTATTTTATATGTATGTTTAATTTATTTATTTATTTTGTTATACTCACATAATATTTTGATTCTTATACAGGTGGATTCATTTTTTTGATTTGGGGGTTCTATATACAACATTCATCTCTATCTACACAGAATCCAAAACATACTTCTTGTCTCACAAAACTTTTCTATCATGTATTGTTTATATTTATCAATTTCTTTCAAGTTCCTTCCAAAACACAATCATAGAGGTAATGTTGATATTTTTATATTGAAACCATCTTCCATAAAATCAATATATTATTTCATATTTATGTTTTATTTATTTACTTTTAGTATTAATAACTATAATTATTTTCTTATATATGTGAATTCTTTTTTTCGAGTAGAGGTGGTTTCATTGAAATTACTCATGTAATGATGTAATTTTGAAAATAAAGTCAATGGAAATCATGTTAAATTTGATAGTTAAAACTGTTTTAAATGAATGTAATAATTTATATTTATGTAATTCTATAATCTATTGTTTGAAATTTATATAATATATATTTTTCTATTAATTGTGTTGTAAATTTCTTCTCATTGAAATTATTTATTTAGATTTGTTTTTGTGTATATATGTTCTGTTTTTGGTGTTGTAGTGTGCTGTTACATTATACTATAGTATGACCCTTTATCAGTGCTTTTAAAAGTACGGATAAAAAACACATTTAATAGTTCTTCTAAAACCATTGATAAAAGTTCTCTATAAGATCTTTTTTAGCATTGATTAAAGTCCTGGTCCATTAACATTGCTCACATTTTTGAAGATTTTATAGTGCTGATAATGGTCATTTATAGCATTTTTTAAGGCCAGTTTTGGTGTATTGTAGTGTTAAATATTATCAAATACACTCTACTATGTTGATAAAACACGATCCTATTCACATTTATGAATTAATGTTTGATCTATAACAAGAAAAGATTGAATTCTCACATATAATCATCATTTTGATTCTCAACAATCATTAATAAATAATATAAATATAAATATATGAGTAGAATATTTGTACTTTATGAGGAATAAAGTTACATGACTTTGAAATATTTCTCTGTTTAGTGTTAATTAGGATGAATTCCTTATATATGTAATGATATTTTATGATCCTTTGATTCATAAGTTGAATAATTATTTATTAAATGAGTCCCAAATAATATAGCACTCAATACATTCTTGTAACACTAAGATTCATTAAGATCATAATGATTTTGTGGTGAAATTTTAAAGAAGAAAATTACCAACTCTCATAAAACATATCTAGTTCTTAAGTTAGTCTATATTACAATAAATGTATGGAAGAGTCAAATTTAACCCAAGAAATTTCAATAATGGAATTGAGAAAATATCCAAATGTAATTTTTCAAAATTTTTCCTATAATATAAAAGAGTAATAATGTTATTTGAGTTTTGGTTGACAAGGTAACAAATCCATCTAAATTTTTAAAAAATATATGATGATTTCCTAGATAGTTTAACTAAATCCATTGAATAATAAGTGGTGTGAAATTATTGTGCCACCTATGTCTAGTTATTCCTATCATGATAAAATGTTAACTCAAATATTTATAAGATACTTAAACGATAGGAATTTAAATGATATATAATAGTGTTTCATAACATCAATAGATTGATATATAATAAGAATTATGTATCTTGGTTAAATAGGATAAGACAGTATCAATTTCACTTAATTTCCATGAAAATTATTATCAGCACCAAATACATATGGAATTCACATGAAATGATAATTATCAAACCTGTATGAAAAAGAATGACTATGATGGAACATTTTATTTTCAAATATAACTTAAATAATATTTTTTTGAATATGGTGAGTAATTGTTTTGGGTCTATTGTTGATTCAAGCGACCATAAAAAATATTAATTTTACCAAGTATAATACAATTGAAAATCCACTTAAGATGAAGATGACTATAGATAAATGACATTATGATTTGGGGATTCAATTTGATAATATGTTATTTATGATTATATTTCATCAAAAATACATTATGGTATTTATAAGGAAATGTAAGGAATTTTTTAGGTATATTTTCCCTATTTATGTATTGATGATAACATAAATAATATATTATTAATTGTTCCCATAACTAAATTATTTATAAATACATGTGGTTTCTATATATTTTTATTAATTATTTATAAACTAGATCTAATGAAATGTTTTTTAAGAGGTTGTGGATATAGGATGATTTATTTTGATGATAAAATGTTGTTTTCACAGTATTTCAATGAATGTTAGTCCACCGTTATGAATTTTTAGAGATTTCACTAAATTTATTAAAATAATTATTATTATCATAAAATCATGGATCTGATAGAAACCAGTCTTAAAGAGAATATATATATATATATATATAAAGTGATAGGATTCAAGTGGTAAAAGGGGTTATTAAAAATAATTATTATTGATTAGTCATAAAATCATAGATTTTTTTATAATTTTATATGGGGTATATCATTTAACTTCTGTATATATTAATTCTCATTTTCTAGGACATCACATTAAATAGTGCATTTTTTATAAATCCATGAGTTTACATAAATAAATAATTAGAATTTATTTTATTAATTAAATGAGTTATATTATAGGATATTTTTTTTATGTATCATTTAAATTTTATAAAAAAGTTTCAAATGAGATAACACAGAGGAATGTGGTATCTAGACCCTTATAAATTAATAAATATAGAAATTGTTTTATTTGTGATGAATTTTTATTCCATGTGGGATTTTGATCAATATAATAAATTTGATACTAATGGGTTTCTAGACTATAAGTAAGAATTTAAAGTGGTTTTTACAAGTAAAACTCATGTTCAATCTTAGGTTTAGTGATTTAGGATCACAAAAAATTTATATCCCCAAGGGGTTTGAGTAATAGTTCAGAGTGATAGGTTTGGAATAAAAAATTAGGCGTGGTGGAAATTACGGATTGGTGAGGGTGATAATCTATTCAAAAAATGAAAGGGGTTTAATGGCATTGAACCATAATTTTTTTGAATGGTTGTATTGTTGTCTTATGAAATGGTTGTAATATTACTTTATGGATCAAATCAAATACTAGTGAGTTTTTAGGATTGATATTAAACGAAATAATGGTGAATTATAGTTAAAAGGTTTTAATAGGAAATAGTTGAAATTTTTTGGTTGAAAATGTAATGACTTTGAGTTTTCTATCACAATGTTACTGAAATTTTTGGATTCTATGTCTTTAGATTGTTTTGGCTGTAACATAATGGGAATCAATGACTAGATATAATTTTAACTCTATGTTTGGTAAAATATCTCCAGTTAGGGTAAAATTTAGTTATACATTAAGATGTTTGATTCATTATTATTTAATTAGTGTCCATTGTTTCATTGGTTAGTCACGGGTATATATCTATAAATGTAACTCTAGGAGAGGTAGTTGGTTATGATTGGGATGAAATGCATTGTTTTTGTATATCTTTCATGTACATTGGATTGGCATCCAACATGTTTTATAATCACCAAGAGGGTGATAAGAATGATTTTACATTAATATATAAGAGAATATTTATGGATATTGGGAATATAGTGAGTTTTTTATCTTATATAATATGGGATAGGTTTCAGTGATGTATACCATTAGAGGTGTGTGAATGTATGAATTAATAGGGTTAGCGTATATGGCTTAGTGAGTGATTGATTTTGTTTGGTGTAATTGTGCCATGGCTAAGATGGGTCAAGTGTTATGGTTCCCAAACCATGGTATCATAGGTATGATATTTTTTTAGTTGATAACATAATATTTTTATTATGTATACAACATTATAGAAAGCATTGATCATGACAAATCATTTATAGAAATTTCAAGAAAATGTGTGAATCATTATTAGGGAAGCAACGATAATGTATGTCATATAATAGGGTTTGTAGCATTGATTATACAAGGACACTACCATAAATTTTATCTAATATTATGAGTGTTATGTGTGAAATTTGGGTATAATATAAAATTATATTGGATTAGGTTTCATTATGCTATGTATTTCTTAGTTATTCATATATAGTTAGTGATTCCGATAATTTACGGTAGATTGAATTTAAAAAGGATTATTGGTCTTAAAACAAGATGTAATACATACACCTATATTGTATAGTATCCTATATAATATATGAAACAATAACATAATATACGTTTGGTTGATGGAAAACAAGGTCCTCTGGTGTAGTGTGATTGGTAAGTGGGTGGTTGATATATTACATGGGTATCATGGAGTTTTCTTACTAATTATATCAAATTCCTATATAAGTTCCATATTTTGGTTTTATCTATCATGGTTTACTATTTTTAGTATGTTGGTAACTCACATTTGGAATAATGTGATAAATTATTTTAAGATTATTTAGATTATTTTTAAGTAAATATATATAGTGATGATACGATAATAGATTCCAAAAATTGATGATTCAATTACTATATGTTATCAAGAGTCATGGAAAATTTTGAGTAATATTTTCTTTCATGATGCCATAAGTATCCTTATTATACTGAAAATGTATCATTATGGGGTTCATTTAATTATATTTATGATTAATTAATGTAGATAGGGTTCTATTGATCTTATTTTCGGTCAAATGTGGTGAAGTTTAATTGACTATCAGTTATTTATTAATTATGTAGCTTATAATTGTGATAAAATAGAGGTAATTTCGTTTGATTAATATTGATAATGTATAAATATATTTCTGAATTTTATTAACTTACATGATTCTTTTTATTATGGATTTTATAATACCCATAATTATTACAATTTACTTGATTGAGAATCATGATAGAAATTTTTAGAATTATAGCTGATGGTAATTTTAAATTTCGATTGATAATGGAAATTAGTGTTATTTATAGTTTTTTAAAATTCACAAGTTTTGTTCTTGAAGGTTCATATTAATGTTGAATGGACCAAAAGTTAATATTTGGGAATTCAAACCCAAATATAGAGCTTAACATTACATATTTTATCCCCCATATAACCAATATTTTTTGATTGAAAATTTAGTAGATAATCCAAATAATTCCACCAGATCATGACATTAGGTTGCCATTGGAGATCCACCTGGTAAAATGTATACACTAAACACTTTTTAATGAATAATTACATGTCTATCATTTCATGGTACCCACTATATGTTTCAATTGGTATGTAACATCAGGGTGGTCCAATTGGTCTGTGCATCTACTGTATTCTACATGTTTTTTATGTTTTGGATGCGAATATTCATGGTCATGTTTTCATAGTGATTAGAGGTAATCACACACCCCTTCCCCATAATTTTTTTCATTATTTTTTTTGATTTTTTTAAATTTTGGTTTATTGGTTATGTCAAAATTCATAAGAAAATTGTGAAATTATTTAAAGTCAAGGGGAATTAAAGTATATTAGAAAATGTAGGTGTAGTTGTGAGGAACACATATTTCTTCCCACTATATCCATGGAGGTAAATTTCCCACAAATATTTCTGATGGATATTCTTATTTTGAATCAAAATTTATTATTAATTAATTTTCAAATAATATATATGTTTTTATTATTATGGTTATGGGGTCCTTATTGATCTTATATATTTCATTTTTTATGGTTCTATTTCATTTGGTTATCTTATCAGTGTTTTTATCTTCTATATATTTGAGTTAAATTGGATAATAATTTTAATTTTAGAAATTAATTTAAATTTTTTTTTGTATCATGAGATATGATATTTGATACTATAGAATCTAATCGGGTAATGGGTGAATGATATGATATTCATTATATTTCTACGATCATGAAAAAATGTGTATAACTCCATGAAATGATGTAGGTGGTCCATTATATAAAAATCCATATATCATTTTTTATATGTATAATGAATTGTGTTTATGTGGGGGGTTTTGTTTGGGAAAATTTGATGGGGGCCAAAGGGTTTAAATCCAAAATATATATTAGGAATTTTTTTGGACAACAAAAAAAATAAACCTCTTTGAGGTTCAATGATTTAGGATTTTTTGATGACTACAATTCTATGGGGTTTGTGTAATACATGTGAGAGAAAAATTTCAAATGGATCAACTGGAATATAAGAATTGATATATATCCTTTGATGGAAATACCTTAGGATACTATACATAGTATATTTGGATTTGAGATTGTGATTTTTTTTCAATTTTTTCTGATGGATTTTCATTATCAACCATTAAGGAAAAATAGGAAAATTTGATATTTTTTAAGAAGTTCATGGGTTATAAATCATAGAGAATCCTAAAAAGGATGTTTCTGAATGGATGAGATTCTTTGTTCATGATCACTCTTCATAGATGAATGTATGGGGTATTAATGCATATATATTTTTATAAATCCATGGATAACATGAAACCCTAGGTGTGGGTACTGAATTTCTGTTGAATAAATAATTTGATTTGTTATTGTTATATAAATTTTCTTAAATGAGTGGATTAGATATGGTTTTAAAATTTATAAGTGGGGTCTATCTCCTGAGTCCAAATTAAATAAAACCTATATTCTTCAAAATCCCCATGAGGTTGATGAAAATAATTTAATATTTATTGGTGAGATGCTTTATGATTGTCATGGGAACTATGTAAGGCCAATCTATTATATGAGATGGGAATTTTGATATTTTATAAAATTCGAGTTGATGAGACATAGAATAGAATAAAAATTATATCATATATCGATTGCTGGGTGATTTTTTTCAAGGATAAACTAATATATGTCTAAAATATGATAGGTGAGTTTGTGATCTAGGAAATGGGTTCAACAGATATATCTAATATGGGTCAATAGATATAGATTATATTTTTTTTCCTTTTCTATGTTGGATGTTTATCTGTTTTTTTATGATTTCTGATTCTACGGGAAGAATTGTTTTTGATACTATAATAAAATATTGATAGATTTTGGGTTGATAATGTCTTATGATCAACTATAATGAATTTTGACCATGATGATTCTACGGTATCCCTGTGTTATGGTAAACATATGTGATAAACATTTATTTTAGAGAATCATTGTTTTAGGATATTGAAACATGATTATTATTTCTATAATAGTTTACCATTTACAATAAAACCTTGTTTTGGATTATATATGATGATGCATCATATATTTCTTAGCCTTGGATATTATTCAGGATACTGTAGAAATAATTCATCCATATAGGTCATATTATGCAGGGTTGGGTGTTGTGGATTACTAGTTAGTACACATTGACCATGTTCGATTACATTCAAGATATATGTTACATATTTATTGATTTTCTCAAGATTAATCTAATATACTATCTATATATTAGTGGATATATTTTTATTTCCTTACTCAGATTTATTATATTAACCAGTATGTTTACACTAATAGAAATTAATTCCTGATGTAGGACATATAACTCAGATATTAGGTTGAAATTCTGATTAGGTAGGAGTATCTGTGTGGGTTTTCGAGCAATTATTGGCTATTATATATTGTTTTTATAATTTTATTTATTTTTTTAGTGACTTTATATGGTTTTTACAATGATAAAGTGCTTATCATTTTGTGATGTATGAATAGAAATGTTATGTTGATATAGTATGGTGTGTGATCATTTTTTTATTTTCTTTTATCTATAATTCTATATGCCTCTATTGATATTTAGTTATGGTTGTTGTGTTTAATATTTATCTATTTTTTACTTTTATTATATCAATAGAATATAAATATATATTTTATAATCATGATGAAAGAGTGGTATTAATTTTTTATTTAAATTATGAATGTATAAATATATTTTTATTAATTATTCTTTAGGATGAGAAGAAAAATTGGTTAAAACGTAAAATAACACACATTATTATAAGTGTCTATAATGGGTATCCTGATGGCTTCAAGTGGAATGTGATCTTTTTTAAATTGATTAATTTTATTTGAATGTGATTTATGGTTTTTTAAATAGGATTAAAATGATAAAATATAGGCTATCTAGTGATAATTTAAGTGGAAGGAACAAGAAGTGATTTTCTAGAGTTAAAAAAACATTAAAAAGTATGATGGTGCTTTTTTAGCCACTTCTTTCCAAGTTATATGAATTTTGAAATATATATTATATTATAAGTAATTACTCCCCATAAAGTCATTGGTTGGATGATTAAGGTTAAAAAGGAACATAATTGTCCCTAAAATCCATTTTAAAAAATGATGGGATTAGAATTTTTTCTAGTTAATTACCTTTGGTTTTAATTGAGAAGGTAATATATAGAGAATGATTTGGATTCCACCTTAACTATCTTCACACTACATCTTTACCACATGGATTGTAATTTTCATAGTTCAATGTTTTATTATGATTTGATGTAATAAATCCCATATTAATAAAAAATTATTCTTCTTACATGTTTCCTTAATATTTTTAAAATTTGTTTCGTTGGCATAATTTCATATTTCACTTTACGGATGTGATATATGGGTAACATCAAGGGTAATTCAAGAATAGTGTCTAAGGAATGATTTTTTGTAAGGAACATATATTTGTATGACCTTTTAAATGAATATAAATTTTTCCATACTTCTTCTATGAATTTTATTAGTTTTTATCAAAATTTATGATTGATTTCTTGTCAATTCAATGTATCCCAAACCAACTCCATGAAACCATTAATTGGGGATCTTGGGTTTGACCAAGACATAACATTGGGTCATTAATGACCCCACATGCTAGAAAAAAACCGATAAATCAAAAAATGATATTGTGTGAATGATTTCACCCAATAAAGATTATTTAATAAGCATCCAAATTTTTCTTGAAGTTCCGACATGTCTTGTTTAGATGTTGGATGTCTGCGCCGAATCAAACAAATATATATACAAGTAAATATATCCTAATAAAATATAATAATTGAATAATATATCCCTATAATATTTTAATAAACAATTAAATTTTAAATACGTGTCGGATTGGTGGTCCTAGAATATATTAAAAATCAATATAATGGAATGTAAAAAAATATGCAAACTGAGATCTACATGACACTAAGAGACACCATCCATCCCCAGAACAAAAAAATCTCTATAAGAGACTAGATTCTAAACCCAGAACATAAAAATGTGATGTATATATATACATGATTATGATAGAACATATGAATTCTAAAGAAACCACGCCCCATGTGTTTCTTGTAAGTCAATGAAACATTTCCTTATAGTTAATATGATATGGTAAAAATAATTTTTTCCCGCATTATGTTTTAAAACATGATAACAGTACGTTATAATTAATCATTTTTAGAATGTTTTCATTTTAGTAATGAGAGAATAAATATTTTTGATATGATATCCTCACAAAAATAACATGAAAATTACTGAATTAAGAAGACCTATATAAAATAAAGTCATAAAAAATGAAATAAAAGGAGTTTCAAATCATTTTCATAAGAATATTTAATAAGTATTTCTAAATTTAATAAATGATTATAAATATTTCAAGAATAAATCACAAAAATAAAATGATAGAATATAGAGACAATGTTAATGGGAATGTTTTGCATAATTTATTGGTTCAGAAATAGAAAAAATCAATGAACATAAAATAATAAAATTATAGTGATCATGGGAATACCAATAAGATATGGGGAATGTCCAAAAAATTCATCATATGATCCATGATATCAGCCAACTGGATACAATATAACTATCATGATGCATGATCATACCCTACCTGGCCAAACTGAGGGGTAAATTCCATGATTATGGAATATCCATAATGAGGTTCATCAGACATATCATGATCCTAATCTAGTGTTGCATTTATCAACAGAAGATCAAATTACTACTCTAGGTTCCCATAATGTATAAAATGGATGAATCAAAATATGTAGTAAAAGTAAATTATACAAATATAATCACCTATATCAGAATCTTGATTCATAATTAAGACTCATTCTTGAGCAACCATACAAGGAATAAACCCTTACCAATAATATCCCTAATATAACGAAAACAATAATCTGGTCATATTCCATGGGTATATTCATCAATAAATATATCTTTTATATGTGTTAAATAAGCCTATCATAATTTCATTGAAAAATGTCATAATTTGAATTTCTAAATAAAAAGTCACATCTTCAATAGAATTCAATGGAACATTTTTAAACCCATTGGAAAACCAAAAATATTTTCAATAAAAAATCAATTAAAATATTGATTTTTAAATTTAATAAATGATTGGTGTATATGTTTGAGTAAAAAAACATTTTAAAATTGAAAAAAGATAAAACCATCAATTCATATAAAATAAAAGTACAAACCTAAATTCTCATTCAATAAATTCCCCAATATATTTAATAATAAAAATTGATATCTATTAAATGAATATAAATAATTAAAAAACAAGGTTATTAAAATAAAGGTCTAATACAAGGGGAAAACTAACTCAAATAAAAGTTAAATGATCTAAAACCATGAATATTTGGTAAATTAAAACATAAAGAAAATATAAACTCTATATACATCTAGAATCACAAAGAAAAATTATCAAAAAAGAACCATATGTTTTAAAAGGGAGAGAAAAATATTTAGGGGTAGTTAAATAAATGAATAAAGAGTATAATAGGATGAAATAAATGATAAAGGGAGTTTACCTTGAACATTCGACATCGAATCAAGAAGATACCCCATGGATTCACTATATAATGGGTAATAAAAATGGGGATGTGTATTTTGGTATATTTAAGTCAAATGAGAGGATATGGTTATAATTGGTTATTAAAATGTATAGAGAAGGAGATAAAGAGTTTAATTTATAAATATTAATTTCTTTAGAAAGTTTCCCAGTTTTTCTAGATTATTTTACAAACCATTCTCTAACCATATGAATTTTATTATTCTCACCAACAAAATAAAAAAAATTGGGTACTATGGTATGGGAAACTGTGAACCAACCATTAAAAAATCCACTATTATGATTGTTGATTCATATTCATAGTCACTGAATAGTTTCTACAAATTCAGCAACAACCATGAACCCATACTAAAATTACAAATTTATAAAATTTCCAACTGATCCAAAGAAAAATACTATGACACAAAATCACTAAATACATAAAATATGAAGAAAATTCATGCTTAGGTTGTGAAAATTATATCTTCCTTAATTATTTCCCCTCATAAAGATTCAATATATTTAGTTTATTAATAATGGAATAAAATTTACCCTCCTTAAATTGGCTCGATATCCAAAACAAAGGGAATCCATGAATTCAACTATAAAAACCCCATGAAATAAACTGAACCAAATCACACTCATCTATAAAATTAAAATAATCTATCAATGATCCCAAAAAATTATACACTAGAATAAAAAATATTTTTATTACTATATTCATTGAGGTTTCTCCTAGGGCATAGAACCTTTATAGAGTGAATTCCAAGAGACTTCAAACTAAAAAACTAACTAAATCGAATCTTAACAATCTATTAATTATATTTAAGTAAGAAAATATTTAAAAAAAATTTATTTTGAAATAAGGGTTATTAATAGAAATTGGACACCATGGTGATCTCCCACTATAAAAAATTCCACTTTTTCATGCATCCTTTTCAGTACCAAACAACGAAATGATCAAACAAAAAAGGGAAGGACCATGAAACTCCACTGGTCATTCTATAATTTTAATACCATATAAAACACTATGCAAACTAATAAAAACTTATGATTTTGAAAATAACTAATCACCAATATAATTTTAATGATTTTATATAAGTAAATTATATATAAGGGGAAAAATATAATGAATAAAATGAAGAATGAGGATTATAAAACCATAATATGGATAAAAAAATGAGTTCTGTATTTTTAAATTATGAATCATTTAAAGTTGTAGATCTAGATCCAAATATTATTTTTGAAACTCTTTTTAAAAAAAATTCAGATGAAAAAAACAGAATCAACCCTAAAAAGTATATAGAGATTTTATAAATGAGTTATTCTTATAACATTCCTTTTAAAACAAATGGAACACCAGTGGTTGAAACATGGAAGAAGAAGATGTTGAGATATTGGTAGGTTTATTGAAACAAACACTAGACTACCCATCCTTAGACTGATTCCCCACCCCTTTATTAATACTCAACCTACTTATCCCAGGAATATTTGTACCACTCCCATGAATAGTGGAAGTATCTTTCACCTAAATCACTACTTAAAAGACCACTTTAATCTAAAGAGACTGCCCCTCTAAATCATGATAAGTTGTTAATCCAAAATCCCACACCCTCAACTTGAGAATAGTAAAAATAAATATTTCAAAATAACTTTCTATATTAGGGTACTCTATAAATAATTATAAATGATATGTAACTAGGTAAATGAAACCTTAAATAAACTACATAAAAAATTTGGTCACCCTGTAGTAGAAAATACAAATAAATAACCATTTCAATCATCAAAACCATGATAAAATAATATTGGATGTATAAGTGTTTAAAAATTTCATAAAAAAATTTCTCTCATGAGTTAATATGAATGAAATAATTACACCACCAATAACTCAAACCTTATAGAATAAATTATATGAACATGAATTTTAGAGATTCATGAATCTTAAGAAGGCGAAAGAACAACTCAATGTTCCAGAACTATTCTTCATATTTATGAGAATCTAAATGATGACAGAGGGTATGAGAGTTTATATCCCTATAAGGAATTCAATTAGTTTATCAACCAATTTTTTCAATTGGGGATATTTTCTAAATAAATCATAAATGAAAAAATCTATCATAAATTAATTAAAACCAATCTATACATATTCAAAAATAAATATCAACATAAAAATATAATCCCACAAAATTAAATCACAATTACAAAATGTAGACTAAAAAATCCTTCTTCTAAACCTATTTTCAAAATTCCAAATAAAAAAATGACTCACCTATTCAAATAGAACCTTGATTTTCTTTAAGATACAAATATCTAATTGTCGATACCACTCAATTGTCTATAAATGTTGTATAAGAAAACTTTAATGTATCAAAAATAAATAATTAAAATAGGTAATATCATATAATATTTTTTTATAAAATTAATTTTCTTTAAAACCAATTTATAATAAATCCAAATACTATGTTTTTAAAAAATCAATTTATGAAAAAAAATTTATTACATTGAAAACTAATATCCTCACTACATAAATTAATTATTTAAAGATTCAAGTTATTCATAAAAAACAAAAATTTTAAATGATAAAAAATGAATTAGAAAAATATATTTCTTAAACATTTTTCAATGTTGGAGTAGTATTTTCTTGCATAATGTCCACATGACTTAGTAGAACATGGGGAAAACTAGAAAACCAGAATTAAGAGTAATAATGAACCATGTTATCACATATAATAAGTCTCCAAAGGCCCTAAAAACTCACAAAGTACCAATAGTTCAGGAATATTTTTATCCCCAAAAAAATTATATAATTAAACAAATCACTTTATCTAATGAAATTAAAAATACCATTAAATTATATCAAAATACAGAAGATATAGTCGAAAAGAATATAACATCCAACAATAATAACCAAAATTCCCATGGAAACATGATACATTGAATGAAAAAAGCTAGAAAGGTACTTTTCCTATATAATTATCATGATCAAGAACACCCCATGAACTACAATCAGATAGGTTCACCACATAACCTCATGCACACCACACCATATTCAAGAGTATAAAAAAAGGAGGGAGTCTAATGTGGTGATATTTGGAGACTATACCCTATATATCAGATAATGAAATAATAGAAGAAATAAAAAACAATAATTTATCAAAAGTAAACCAGAAGTGAATGTAATAAATCTAAAACAAATTATTATAAAATTTTATGTGTAGTAAACCACAAAAAGGATATAATATATAATAGTGTATTCCCAATGGAATGACTATATAATGGAAAAAATTAATGAAATCAAACAATATGGGTCGACATTATCTCTATTCCACACCTCATCATCATATCTATCATGTTGAACAACCCCATCCATAGCCATTTCAAATACTCTACCTACAAAAATGAGAGTTCTACTTAGTTACCCATGATCTAAAGCCCAATGAGTAGTTCATTATTGTAAAACTCAGTAGGGAACCTCCAATTTGGTCCCATAAACAACTAGTATATGTAGTTCATGAGCAAGTGATCTAATACTATAAAAATAAATAAACTAATGAAAAATAAATAAAATAATCCCATAACACATTCTTTGTATAGATATTGTTATTTATATGAACACATAAAATTGACTGTTCCATCCTATAACCCAACCACCCCATGGGAACACCCATACAAATAGTCCATGCCAACTACTACAACTGATCCTTAGGTTTTGACCCTGACCAACCAAACCTGCATCAGTAAATTATAGAGTGTCACTAGGCATTACAATTATCTTTGGGGATACTCTATATATTTCTTTGGGATCATGTGATCACACATACATCATGATGAGTAGTAGGCCCTAGGGTACCACAAGGAATCCCACAACCTCAACCCCTATGATGATCCCCACTACATTAATTATGAATTTCCAATGTCCAATTGATAATTAAGTCATAGTAAGTGGATAACCTCAAAAATCCTACACATATAGGTGTGAATGATTTTTAGGAAACCTAGAAAATAAAATCGAATTACATCCCAGAATTTAATAGTCAATATTCTTTGTATAAAGAAATTGGTGGATCATTTATTGAACCCACATTGGTCTGTCCACATGATCCTGAGTATATCATAGGCACCTGTCAAGGGAATACAACAGTAACCCACATGATGTAAAACATTATTTCTTAGGGGTATAATAACATTGGTATCCTCAAACAGCATTTAAATCATAGGTATCATGGGAATATATAATAGTGTACTAGTATTTTCATTTAAATCCAAACACCAAAGAATTCACAATGATGTCAAAATTATATGGTACCCCTGCCATTCTAGAAAATTTTCTTTGAATCAAAACAATATAGTACTAATGTTTGATCCTTGGTACCACCTATATGAATAATATTTTTAATCATTCATAACATTGAATGCAAGATATTCTTGGCATCCACCATGAATATGTCATGAGACCAGATAATAAACATACAGGTAATCCTAGGGTCTAATTCATGTCAATAGGTGATTCTTGGGCCTCTTGGGAAATAATGTCATTCACAGGCCCAACAGAGGATTCATAGGTATTCTAAAAAATTATATACTATAATACAAAAATAGAATAAAACATTAAAATGGATGGATTAACTACCAAGATAATACTAGTCATCCATATCCTATCAAGCTCACTACACCTCTATAGGATCCAAAGTGACACACTCTTCAATCACAACCAATTCAATTTTATATCTTCTCCCATACCTAAAAAGTAATTGGTGAACCACTAGGGTCCCCTAGGTCCCATTAAGAAATCCTAAAACTTCTAGGAATGTAACTTTAGTGTAATAGACTTAAGAGAATTACCATTACATGGAATAGTTTGTTTCCCTGAACACCTGACCCATCAACCAATATCAAATGGGTCTAATAACGCATATATTCACATAGTAGTGGGTGAGGAACACACACCCTCATTCATCACATTGATCCATATGACAATAGGTTATCTCTAATGTCGAACCCCTTATCCATGAATTCCATGGATGATTATTCAATTTATATCCTTGTCCATTAGCTACTGAGATATTTAGCCAGTACTTGATGGTCCATCAGGCCCCTTGTCCCGCTGTGCAATTTAGTTGTAGGCCCTAATTTTTAAGAACATAAAAAATGACTTATAATGGGGGATCACCATTTAGTGTCGTGGGGAAACACATACCATATACATATTAGTAATTCATAATACCAAAGGGGGAAATGAATAATATCCACCCACCCTAAACTAAAGTGACTCCCCTTTTAAAGGGAGATCGACCACTCTATTTGAGTCTTGTCTATGTCATGATGAACCTCCCAAGCATCTGGATCACATAAAAACAGATTTAAATTATTTATAAATAAATATTAATTATTTATTTATTTATTTTTATAATTAATAATATATAATAGTGTTCAAACACAGTGTAATAAAAAGAGGGAAAACGTGTGAAAACTCTCCACAGATACCTATAGAAATGGGTGTGAGACACACCCAACAAATCCCTAAACATAATATATGAAATAAATACCATTTATTTATAATAAATATAAATATCATTACAATTATTGTTAAAAATAGTATTAATTCTATAATTCAAAATGATAGAATATGTAATGTTGAAACTGGAATAAAATTCTCACTAATAACACAAGGAACACCCCAACATTCCAAGTGAAATACCTATCATAAGATGAAAAAATAATCAATTTAATTTTATTTAAGGTCAAAATATTTTAAAATTTACTGTGGTGACATTTCAATTTGAAATGAATCATGGTTATGTGTATATGTCATTTTGGGATTCCCTCAACAAAAGAAATAATAAATCCCATTTATTTTTGGGTGATTTCACTTTTATCTAGAAGAATAATATTCAAATACCTAACTAGGAGAAACTACAACTATTAGGAAGGCATTATAATAATGAATGGAGTGAAAAAAAAATGTAAATAACAAAAATATTTGACAAACACTTCAAGAACTCCCCAAATTAGAGGGGAGTGATGGAGGAATATGGGAAAGAGACACCTTGGCCCTTATTTAGAGAGGGATGATTATGGGGGCAGGAGATAACCTTATAATAAATGAGTATGGAAGAATGGTAATTATCATATATTAATCTGCTTTATGGTTTGAATGCATGATTTTCCAAACTGTGTGCCAACTATTGGATTGTACTACTTCAAGCCATGTATCATGCATGATTTTGCTTCACATTGTTTCCAAAATTTTCACTATCTAGGTTGGCATCAAAAAAATCCCTATAAACACCACAATTATTCCTATAAATGCATTAATTGTTTTTCCTTAATAGTTATCTAACCATTCATTCCATCCATTCTTATATTAAATTTAACTACAAACACGTTGAGGTTTTGTGTGATGCACAGTTCCCCTAAACAATGTTCCCCATACTATAATCTATGTGAGAAACATAAAAACATTAGATACATAATTCAATTATCTTGAGACACAAAATGGAACCTAAGATACCTTCTATGAATCACATCACTTCTAAAAACATCACCGTAAGATGGCACCACACATCAAATTACATTTTGAATCTTTAATCAAAATTCAGCTAGTCCAATGTATTAAAATTCAAATTCATCCTTATATTAAAAATACCATTTAGATACGAGACCTAACAAAATCCCTACCATATCACTTGAAAGACTACAGATTTACTAGAGGTATTTAAACCAGAAATCAAAACCTATCTCCGTCATCATATCCTTATTAGCCAGCTACACTCTCTTAATGTATGCCCAAATATCTTCCAAAAAACAACCTCAAACTTAATGTGATCAAACAATTAAAACTTAATAAAATAATCGTGGCTATCATTGAAATGATAATAAAACCCCTACACATTCATTTATATGTTAAATAAGGTCCTTCCATCACCAAAATAATCAATGGCCTATGGTTCCCCCTACACAGGACATAGTAAGAGAAACTAATTTTGAGTCTTGTTTCCATCAATATTTGAATTTCATATTGAAAAGACCCATAAAATCGTAAAAACACTCTTGAAATGGATCACCTCTATTTCATGTATTCAACCATGTTAAGGAAACCTCTAATTCAAATTTCTTATCCCAATTGAAAAAATTCCAACCAACTTTCATCAAAACCTAGTTCAATTGAATTTTTCTTGAAATGACCATCCAATTACTCAAACACATTGGACACAACAAATACAATATACTTGAAGAATCTTCCATCTCACCACCTCCCATATCACATAAATTTACAATCAGGCCTTATCTAGCTGACCCTTCTCAAAGACACTCAACCTCAACCATAGAAACCATTCTAACAACCGATTATAGTTCCCCAGACCCATTAAACACCCCTTGACCATTCAACTAATCCCACTAGTATCTACACATGACCTTTAGTGTATCACCATTGTTAGTTCTTGAGTATTTCAAAACCAACATAATTTCATTCCCCATGCATGTAACACATATTCAACACCCACTAATATTATATTGAAACAAACTTGATGTCAGTGTCAATAGACCAACTACATCTGATAGCACATATGAAATCAAGCATAACATTCACTGAGCAATCTAGATGAATATAAAACCATTTTATCACCTTTATAAAAATTAAAAAATGGGAATATAGTGTAGAGTTATATACTCATGAGACCATCCCCACTTGAGGTTCTCACACTCATGACTGTCGTCATCCTCCCCAACATTGATTCTCCATGTTGTACCCGTCAACACCTAACAATTATCATTCGAATGTTAGTCTCATCCACATTATTAACCACCACCATGTGTTGTTATAATCATAAGATTCAACCAGCAATCTCACCATGTTTCTAATGTGAATGTCATGTTTTCATGGTCATGACCACAAATTGATATTCCCTCCAAAATAATCTAAATACAAAAGTAATGACACCCAGGTTCCACCTACATCAATAACCCCATGGTATAACCACATATTTTATATTTCCAGTGAAACAAAAATTATGTGATAATCCCTATAATGGGTTACCAACACATGTATAATCCACTATATAATAAATATGTTTATTTCTAATTCAGGGGTCACGATAATCTGTCTCTTATACCCAAAAAATGAGTCTCGTGATGGGTTATAAAAAATTAATGATAATTTTTTAATTTATACATATTAAGTTATAATAAAAATTATTTTATGTGAGATAGAATTTCATCCCAATATATATAGGAAAACACCATATAGTTTGTTATTGATACATTAAATAACCAATATTACATGATAAATTAAATTTCTTATTTCCCTATGGAAATCTATATCCAGCAAGCCACTATCAAATGGTTTACTAAAGTATATTTCTAATCAATAATATATAGGAAGTAATTATATTATTATTTAATATTAATATTAAATATTCAAACAGGAACATTATAACCCACAAGTGTTGAAATCCAATTAATATTGGGCAAAAATATAACCAATAAGGGAATTGATCCTCACAAGGTATCTGTATATAAGACTACCCCTTGAAAATCTATAATCTCATACAAATCCCAACTATACGTCCATATATGAGAGTCACTAACATGAGGCACATATTCCATTTTACCATCAGATACATAAGGTAATCACCCTTATATGATCTATATTATATCAATACAGATACATAAAGAAATTATTCAGAATACCATTCCATGTTTAACAAGAAAACATTATATAATTTTTTACTTGCATTTTAAATAACCGTTCCTATTTCCCTGTCTAAAACCCGCATCATAATTAGATTCACAATGATTGTTTCACTATTTATGAATATAATATTATGCTATCATACTAGGTTCATTCCACATACCTTGTTCTTAGGGACCACATCATCTTTAGGAAGATGCACCATTCTATAGAATCACAAGAAGTGCTATCAAAAATAATTGTGAATACAAGTTTTCTTAGTTTAGTAGATACCACCAAAGTTATTATATATAAAAATTTCATACGATGTATTGTTGAAACATTAATTAAATAAAGCTCAATAACTAGTAAATCATAAAAAATAAACCCTATATGTTTTATGAATCTTACATACCTAATATTATTCATGAGATTGATCTTACATCTACATTCTATGAGTCATATCAAAAAATAAAATCTTTCATATGGGAATATAGATATATCCCCTATAAATGAAATACGAAATAAAAAAACACATGTAAGTCACCGAAGATGAAAATTATTTACAACCTTAACATGATAAACTATAACAGAAATCCTACATTGTAATGCACCATTATAACATACACCATGACCAATAACCAGATCGGTTCACCACAGAACCTCTTATGTGGATTCCTATACTCATAATTATACTAGATAGCATTGACGGTATATAAGGGTATTGTGGGGAGACGATATCACATATATTTAGTTATAGAATATTAAAAAATAATGAAAAATCATATATCATATATAAACATGAAGCAGAAGTAATAAATATAATGAAACTGATAAATAAAGTTAAAATAAGGGAATGGATAAAATAACCATTTCACATATAAAAAAGTGTAAACCCTTTATGATGAACATAGGTAGGATATAATAAATGAAATAAAACAAAAGGGATCTATTTTATATCCAATATGACTTTTTTATAATATCAAAACCTATCCCAGTTTTTTAGCAAAATTATCTCACCCGGGTTCATTTACCAACCATTGTATAATGATTGAAGCCTTCAACATTTGTTATATCATAAATCATAGTATTATTTACCAAAAAATACACACTGAGTGTTGTAATTTCTAGTTTCTTTCTAAAATTCAATTAAAAAATACAATATCTTAAACATAAACACAATACCATTACATAAAACTCTACATAGTGCTCTTAACTCCCATTGATATACTATTGAGTCTATAGGATAAATTTGGGAAATAATTAGAAATAGTGTGAGATATGAATCTTGTTAAGGGAATTAACACGAAAAATGAACATAAACTAAGAGGCATAACATGATATAAAAAAGATTGATCATAAGAATGTAATCATTGAATATTGAAATGATAAAATAATAGAAATTAGTGATCATTATCATATAATAAGAACATAGAATCCATGGAGTGTGGAATCTATATAAAACATAATATCACAAGCATAATTAATTGATCCCTTCCTCATTAACATATCATAGTTGGCTAGGTTACTCTCCATGAACTGTAGTTGTCTAGTATCACTCACACTCTGATCTCTCAAGAGATTTATACATTACCCAATGAATTAGATAACTATTTAATTAATGGCCCACCCCTCACAAAATGAAAATAATTTATATATGTGAAACATGGTTTAAGCCAACATATCATAAAATATAAGTAAATCAATGTGGTTATATGTGTATTCTAAAGGATTCCTCTATGAGGAATTAATAATTTGATCATAATATAAACCATGATAAAACCATGACAAATATATGGGTATATAAAGGATTGAACCATGATTATATATAAATTACACTAATTAATGATGATTAAGCATATATTATTTACACCCTATAAGAAATGGTTATATGTTTTAGGAAACACATTCACCATTCAATTTATGTATTTGTTATCATAATGAACACCCCTCAATCATGTAATTGAATATAGGTCATTTATAAAGGAAATTTATTTGAAGAAAATAATTCATATACATGTTGATGGTTCAGAAGAAACAAAGTAGTGATGGACAATCAAAAAGATTTCTAAGAGTATTTTATATTTTATCGACACAAAGAAGTTGTATAATATAATTTGAATAATAAACTTGATCGAGAATTTTTAATAGATGATGTACACTCGACGAATTATTATGAAAATTAGTTTAAAAGTAATAATTACCCATTTTCCTTTTATTGTTTCTAAATGAATATTTTTTTAAACAAGTAAATAATATTTTATATTAAAAAACAACAATGACTAGAGAGGAAGTATCTAAGACAATTTTTAAGGTGAAATAAATACATGATCCTATAGAATCATGTAAAATAGATTTTTTAGTTTGAAAAATCTAAATATGAAAATGATAAAAATATTTTATTTTAAATAAATTTTAATTAATGTAAATAATGATGAAAATAAATTTAAAAAGAATTAATGGAATAATGTTTTTAAACATTTATAACATTACAGGAAGGATTTTTTTTGAATACTACCCATTTACAAAAAGTTATAATTCCACTATAAACATATTATTAACCCCAAATCATAAAAGTGATAATTATACATTTATTTTAATTTCGGTGAACAAAAACAATAAGGTTACCTCAGGTAAACCAAGAGTCTACACTTACATTTCATATATAAATATTACCACATTTTGGTTTGTTATTCAATACAAAACATTAAAATCCATGACATAACAATAATGTTTCAGTGACATTAGAGGCAAGACACCCAAACATCCTATTTAGGTATGTTCTTCATCATAAATCAAAACTTTATTCTCAATTTTTACCCTTATTAGAATAATCATCTTAAAACCTTTCTTCATATCCTCTGGAAATGAACCATATTGGATGGTGAGTATAAATACTCATAAATGGTAAATTATGGACATATATGAATGAATAAGATAAGAATAATAGTATGAGATTATTGTAATAAAATAAATAGTTCATACCTAGTTTATGATGGACCATAATCATGAATCCTTACATAAATCATTTCCAGCTGAAATGTATGAATAATAAGAGTTATAAATTATCACTAATCAATCACAAACAACATGTTCAAATTAGAAGCATAAAAAATTCCATAAAATTTTGGGACCATGATAGGTAATGAAACTATTTAATAAGACATGGTAGACTACAAAATACAAAAAATAATAGTGGATCTATAATTAACCCTTATTTACTATACAATAGATGATTATAAATCATCACTTGTTTCCTATAGTAGATCATAAATTCTGACCTATTTCAAATAGTTGATAAATCAGTTCAATTTTTTCTGATAATTATCCCATGAAATAAAAATATTTACCAAATTTATTTTAGGGATAAAGAATTGATGTCCCAAATTTCACATTATAAAAACAACAAACATGTGTGTTATAAGATCATAAAACCATTCATAATATCATCATTACATAACCCATTGGAGGGAAACATTTTTTATAATTCTTTCATCATATAAATATCCACAGAAAACAAAAAAACATAAAAATATCATAACCATAATCATTACCATTAAGATAATGAAAAAGGATGGTATCATTATATCATAGACCAGGTAAAACATAAGTAACATAAATGGAAGTTAAAAATTAAGAAAAATGTTTTTAAAAAATTAATTGAATATTTTAAAAAAAATACTCCATTCATTATGAAAACACATATTTAAAATATAAATATTTACTAAATATTATGGGAAAAATTATTGTTGAGAAGAAACTTGACAACATTTAATGTAATATTCAATGCATTGAGTGGTTATGATGGCATGAAAATATGTTCATGCGGTAATCATTAAAAAAATTATATAAACACTTTTGGTAAAAATTCCATAACATAGAAAAAAATAAGATTCAATTTTAATATTTTTATAAAAATTAAAAAAATGATAAAAATAGTTTTAAAACATAATTGAATATTATAGAAAATTATTTTTAAAAACATTTTAGAAAACATAATTAAAAAATAATTTCTATATTAATGACAAGAAATAAGGCCAAATTTCATAAAAACATTTTAAAACCATTTTAAGTAAAATTGAGAGGAAAATAGTACTATAAAACAAAAACTCCATAAATAACTAAAGTACAAAAATGTTATACGGATTTTTTATAAAATGATCATATCATTTCATAAATGGAAATTAAAGTATAAATAATCTTGTTTAAAATCATATTGAAACCTAAATCAATTACCCCTAGTAGAATATTTAATTATACATGTTCAAAACTCTGTTATAGAGAATATGGATTTGTTATAAATTTATTCCAAAATAATACTAATATATTTATAAAACCATATATGATTTATTTATAGAATATTATCACTAAATCATTAATAATTTGTTATTAAATTCACTTTTCTAGGTGATGATAACTTTGTTTCTCATGAATGTTTTAGTTTATAAGTCATAGTTCATATAATTTGACCATGTCGAAATTATCACTTGAATATTAATAATGATATAAATAAAATCTACCTTAATTATAAGTACATAGACATATATATATATATATATATATATTTATATATATTTATATTTATATTCATCCATGAAAGTTGGACGTATAATATTTTATTACATCGTTTATGGAGTCGGTAGGCCCTACATATAGATGAACACTTTTTTCGTTTTTTGATTGATGGAATGAAACAAATTCAAATAAAAATTCTCCATTAAAGAATATTTATTATATAATAAATATTCAATTAATTTATTATTATTATTATCCATGTAATGAATAATTAAAAAATGAATCACATCACTTCGATTAGGTGGTAGTTAATAGGTATAGTTGAGTGACGTTATTCTTTTCCAACTGATTGGAAGGTAAAATGGAAAATATGAAAATATAATTCCAGAAAAAGATGTATTTAAAATCAGTATAAAAATTTAACCAATGTTCATAACAATCAATGAAATATGGTGAAGGAAAATGAGTTACATCTCTACAAGGAGGTGGTAGTCCACATGTAAGTAGAAGTGATAATTTCACTTCCCATTTAATAGAATTGACAATGAATATTAGTGGATATATAATAAAAATAGAATCTCATTATATAAATTATATTTAATTTCTTATTTTATGATTAATACCATTGATTAAGAGGAGTTATAATAAAAATAAATTGAATGATTTCGAGTAAGGCGATTACTTTTTTTTGAGTATGTCTCCATTAAATCCCCATTAATGGACCATTTGATTGATCTTTTGAAATGAATAGAACATCTAAATATTGTATAAGAATGTTTATAAAAGAATTTGGTAGGTTTAATTAAATATATATTTCTCAAGGGGGTGTACATAGATGAGATAAGTGGTGTCCTATTATAAGAGAGGGAAATAACACACTTGAAATTACTTAAAATATTTAAATATAGTATTTCTCAAGTATAATTATTCCAAACGAGAAATATTTTTTAGAACTATATTATAAGGTCTAAATTTCATTAAATAATGAAATTTATACATGTTTTCCAGTAATTTTAAACATTATATTTTCATTTAACCATTTTTTTACCTCGTTTATAGCTAGACCGCGATAACCACCAATTTAATATTAAAGGTTTATAATTTTACTTAAATGTTATAATTGGACCACAAATGGATAAATGATGAATCTTTTGACTATTAATCATCATAAATTTCTTATAAAAAATGTTTTATTATTTTTATATAATTTAATAAAATAATATTTTTTATAAAATATCAGTAATAACAACATTAACACTATTCACATTACTTGTCTTTAAAGACATCAAGATATTAATTTATTTTTAATTTGAACAATTGAACAATTAATAATGTTTGTTATTCATATATTAATTTATCGGTATCTATAAATCACCCTAAAAATACTACTTTTATAGTTTTTAATTTATTTCCAAGATTTTTCACCAGCAGCTACAAGCTCTATGTCAGTGTTGTGTAAGTATTAATAGATATAGTTTAATCACAAAAAATTAAAAATAAATAACCATGATATAATAAATTAATTAATATTTTAAATAATTATCAATTACCAAAAATATAATCCTTTCATACTTGTGTAAAAAATTTATAGATATTAAATTCAAGATAGTTATATTGTTGAATTTTCATTACATAAAATAATATAAATGTCAATATCAAAAAAATTGGAGAAAACATACCATTTATTTTAATATAATATAATTATAGTAAAATATCTCCCATAAAATGTAATAAAAGACTATTTTTGGAAGATATTTAGATCTCATATGATCGTTTTAACATTGTCATACCCATTTTATCATTACAATGGTGAAAAATAATTACTACAATTACCATTAATATTGACAAAAAATAAAAGTAAAATATTTATAATATTTTAATGAGTTGATTAAAAATTGAGGATCTATATTTCATTATTATGTTACTATAAGTGTAATAAGTTCATTTTAAAAAAATTTCATGAAATGCAACCAAACCATTTTTTATAAAAATACACATTTGATCAAAAACTAGATTTATTCATATTCGATGACTATTGAAAACCTTTAGACAATGATTAAAAATTTCCATTTAATATATTATCCATTAATTCCATTAAAATTATTTATCAGTAGATATTAATATAATTTCTTTAATTAAAAACACACAATGAAAAAAAAGTGCCTAGTGAAGCAATTGCTATGGCAGATTGTCTTTCCAGCAATAATGTTAGTAGCTCTGACTTTCATTGGGGGTAATCAAGTGCCTAGTGATATTCGTCCCATTACGAGGAGAGATCAATGTAAACATTCAACTTTCAGACTGGTTTATGTTTATTTTTTCTTTTTTATAATAAAGGGATGTTGCTTTTTTGGGAAAGGTCTCAATCTACAAAAAAATATTTTTCATAAAAACAACTAAACTGACATTAAAATGAATTTTTATTTATTTATAACAATTTGATAACCAATTATTTTTTTATACATATGTAAAAAATATTTTTTTTCATAATTTATTCAGACCAATTAATACCCACTAATCCATTTTCTTGGTTATAATTATAATATTATATAATAATATTTCTAGAGTACATCATAGATTTTATAAATTTTTTTTTTTCATGTAAGGAATGAAATCAAAGATATTAAATTAATTAATAGAAAAATATGTCATAAAATATTTCCATGTTACATTATATCCCATGTAAGATTAATTTATCCCTCAAAATTATGTCACTATGATAAATATAACTATGTATACAGACATTTAATCGCATTTTTTGGTTCTTCAGTAACATCATCAAATTTTTTATTCCTAAAAAGAGTTTTAACCAAGTGAGTTGTCTTGTAATATTGTAATTTATATCTATTATAAGATATACCTAATAGTTGTTATTCAAAATAATGAAAATATTTCAATGGTAAAAATATTCTTTGGTATGTGTGAAGGATTAGGTATGTAAATCCTTTAGAAAGTTACATGGAAAACATCATGAACATGAGGGTGATTTGGTGGAGGTTCCAAATGATAAGATACCACCACAATTCAATCAAGAAAATGAAAGGGACTGATATATCATGGTATTATTTTAACCTTTTTCAACATCACCTAAAAGGTTTACATAGAGATACTCATAAAAATACCTTTTCACCAACTCATACATTAGATCTCTCAAATGATTGTTATGAAAGCATTTTTATCAACTCTATGCCTCCCTTATATAATACTGAAATGATATAACCTTGTATTCCATACCCTCAGAAAACTCAGGTCCTAATTGTTTTCATTCTCCATATCTAACATTTTATGTTATATTCTTTCATTTCATACCATAGAAGGATTCATAATGATCCATATGAATTCTTTAATAAAAGGTATTTTAGTATAAAAATATTCATCCATATAAAGATATAGATCATAGAAAAAATTAAATTACTTAGAACTTTCTCTCAACATATATTCTAAGGAATTAATCTTTTTTTTCATTATAACCATATATAAGAGTATTATGTGATGTACTGAACCATAACACTATATCCAAAGCCAATGGAAGTCTTCTCCAGATAATCTAGGTAATCCTCGTCTCCTAATCAAATACAATAGAATATTTCAATCCATGATATTTCACCACTTATTATGTTTATATCTGAAAAATATGGTAAAGAGATAAATATTCTATTAATGAAATGAAGTGTGCGGAATTTTTAAGGTGTGTGATTATAACCCAAATAGAAATTTTCCCTATAGATATTTTTATGAGTTTAGAAATAAAACCTGTTGTGAATTTTTCTCATTTCCAATATATTATGGGTAATGGTTGTAACATACCAATAGACTTATATATCTCATACATTAATTTATGGAATATTTGGAATCATGATACATACTCTCTAATATATGTTCTCATGTTTACGCAAAAAAAATTATTGTTTTATATTTCTATAAATGTTCTCACTTAAATGATGAATAGGGAATGATGAATTCTAGGATTCATCTAATATTTCATTACTTAATTATAAAATTGATGGGAATCTTACTTGGTACCTGAACCATATTATTCCATCATAATCTTTATTGAACATAGATTCATTTGTTTTCATTTTCTACAGTTACAAAAGATCGTTATGTGCCTCTTTTTTTCCTCACATGGATAGATGGTTGAACAATAATCAGATAATGATAGTTTCAGTTAAATTTACTCATGATTTCAAGTTCCATCACTTACTAATCCATATGTATTGGATCTATTAGTATCCTCATCATGGGAAAACTAGCATCGTGCTTCCAAATTAAGGATTCCTCCAACTTTTACTCTTTACAAGGATGGTAATGTATTGATCAATCAAAATATTTTATAAACTCCAAAACATTCTAAAGAACACATTTATCTCATTTAGAGTGAATATGTACTTTAATATATTATGATCAGTATATATATCACACATTTTCTATAAATATAATTACACCATATCATTCATTAAAAAATAACCAAATTTAACTCCAAATTTTTAGTTAGGTAATTTTTCTCATGAAAATTTATTTTCTCTTCGGAGTAAGATATAAGAATATCCTTATGTATGAGTACACATCCTATACCCTTCATTGATGTATCACTAATGATAATAAACCCTTCTGCACTATTGGGTAGCCTGAGAATAAGTGCACTGGCTAATTTTTTTGGTCCCATCAAATTTTCCTCAAATTAATTTATCCAAATTAACATGAATAAATTCTATGTGAAATTAGTGATTGAATTATATTGTTCAGAAAAAGTCTCCAAAAAGAATCCATAATATGTATCCAAAATAAAAAAATATGAATCTCAATCACTGTTTTAGGTCTAAGACAATGTTAAATAACATCCTTCATTGATGGATCCACCAATATAGCCTCTCTTCATATTATATGACCCAATATTAAAAATTATATTTTCAAAATTCACACTTGGAAAATTTTTCATACAACTTCTCCTTCCTATAACTCTTTAAAAAATTCTCAAATAATATTTACAATCAAACTTTCCCTTTGAATATATAATAATATAATCTATAAATACTACCAATAACTAATCAATGTAATGAATATATAATATATTCATTACATTTAAGAATATATTAGGGAATTGGTAAGACCAAATAGAAGCACTAAAAATTCATATTGCCCCTCTCTCGTATGTATTGTTGTATTTGGTATGCATTCACTTTTCTACCTTAATTAGTAGAATCCATATCAATGGTAAATCTTGTAAAAATATTTAAATTCATGTAATTGATCAAAAAAATCATTCAATGAGAAATATGATAATTTTTCATCATTGTTACAGTTTTATGTTCTTAATAATAAGAGGAATGTTTCATTGATGGATCATTATTATTAAAAAAATGAGTAGGGTCCTCCACATGGTGACACACATGAAACAATAAACACAATATAAAGATTATTTTTATATTTATTATTTAATTACAACAACATAGATTTGTCCATTTGAGAATGATTCATTGTAATAGTTGTAGTGAAAAGTATGTGTTCATTTGAAAACTCAACCAAATGAATGAGAGGAAGAATAGAAAACTATTCATTAAATATATCATGAAAATCCCATACAATTTGAATATTATAAATGTTGGAGTTTATCCCCAAGAAACTGCGATTGATACCCTCTATATATAGGAATTAATACTAAAAAGATATAATTAATTTCTATTATATTTTCATATACATAATCACACTAAAAAATGATCTTATGATTATTTAGAATATGAAATTTTACTTCCTTTCCTAGATAATTGATATGGATCTAAATAAATAATTCTAATACATCCTTCAAATCACATAAAACTCAACTAAATGGAGAACTAAAATATCTTTTGGAATCAAATTACATCAAAAATCAATCTGAGAGAAACTATAAACCTGTGAAAGAAAAATTGTAAAAATATGAGTTTTCAATGCTAACTCAAGAAATAATAATTGATTTTGTAATTAAATACTATTATAAAATTAATTTCCATAAAAAGGGTGAGTGGAGGAAAAGTCAAATAAGACAGTATCTATTTTATATCATATAATAATTGGAATTTTAACCACATAATTCTTATAACACACTTCAATAGTTACGATCACATGATATTTCTATTTTTCATTGGGATTAAGAGTTTTATGATGTCTTCATCATCATAAAAAATCATATTCACACATTTTTTAGTTCAATAAACACAATCCTTTCATTTGAAGCATTGGAGTGTTTGGGGTGCATTAGTTGGAATAATACATTCCTCCATTGTATCGATATGCCTCTTCATCACCTATTCACATTCAAAAGATTTATGAAGAGTGTCTCTATATTTAAATAATATACCAATTCCATTCAATAAATTTACAGAATTTATGTTCTCACATTCATGGCAGGTATATGTATGAATTTTCATTATACCATGTGATTTATTCATTTTTTTCATGAGTCTTGATAATCATTTTCTTATATAAATTATAGGAGGGGTGGGAATATCTTGTTTATATTTCTACCTTGATTTCATATAAAATGATTACTTCATAGATTATAAATTTATTTATAAATAACTCCATTTTTATTATATATTTGAATCCCCCATGGAATTGATAAATTTTGTTTCTTGAGATAATTATTAAAACTGAAATGTACCTTGAAAGACATGTATATATTTCCATATAGGTACCAATAGAATCATCATCATTACAATTATGTGTGAGGAGTTCATTGTCAAATATGATATATAGAATATGAGAGAATTATGTAAAAAAATATCATTTTAAAATAATCTTACTCTATGGAGTAAATTTTTTCCTCTTTCCTTATATTCTTAATAAGATTCCACCATAAATCTAGTTTTCCTTATAAACTATAAATGGTTAGGATAAATATTTCATGTTCTAAGAACTGGATAATAGGTAATATTGTATCACTGGTGTAGATCTACCCCCCATCAACTAGTGGATCAGAAGACATAGTAAAATAAGGTGCAAGTTTCCACATAATGGACTCAATAATTCAATGCTCCCACATTTGGCCATTTGGATTCTTAGAATGATACATGAACTAAAAATTTTCCTAGATCATAAAATAATGATTATTGTTTCTATCTCCTATATAATATAGTTTCTATGTGAGAAAAAAATTTCATTTTCCATCACATTCAATGTTTTCATGATGTGTTATTATTCTATCCATTGAGAAATACAAAAAAAGAATTTTATGAATCAATATATAATAATATGAGTTATCTTATTATATATTAATGAAATATAATTCATAGGATGTGTAAATAATGAAAAATTATTCTCAATCTATGGATGATTAGGTTTAACCTAGGTTATCCATGGATATTTCTAAAAGACAAGAATGTTATCCAATACTATTAATTATCGCAAGGGGTTTCACAAAATTGTTTTTTTCCTAATATAAAATGATTAAATAACCCTAACCCTGATTCCAACTAAGGTAAACCAAAATTTTCATTCATAGATATTAAATCATTTTAGATGAATATTTAATAAATAACATTACATTTCAAAACAAAACCCTATAGGATTAATGTCTTTGAATACTAGATACAAAGACATCTTATATAAGTATATTATTCTTCAGCTATAATAATATTCTTATCACTTTATAAACTTTATGAAATACCATACTTAAGACCTAACTTCGAACATGGGGAAACGAAACATAAGAATGGTTGAGAAAATATGATTTGTAATGGTATGAAAGGGAGATATTAGTTGATGATATTATGAATTCATAAGATAATAATAAGGGTATAAAATTTTGATCAATACATTAAATGTTCATACAAATTTTATCACATATCATAATCATGAGTCAAAACATAAATCCATAGAATTCTAAATACATGAATCATAAGAGTGAAAATCATCCTCAATAAATACTGAATAACGAGTTCATATCATAATCCTAAAGATATTTTTATAATGGTGTTCCACCATCATATATATAGAAACCATCTCATATGTCAAGGTTAACGACTAAGACTACTGAATAACAATGGATTTGGTATAAAAACATATTTACTATATCATTACAGATCTAGAATCATTACATGTATTCCCATGGGGGATTAGGGTACCCTACATGTTTTCCATTTTGCATCAAGAACATTATATTATTTCCCATAATTATTTCATGATATATAATAATTTACCAAATGCATGATAGGGATATATAATTCACGGAACACCCATATCAAAATTAATACCATGCATATGTGTACCATAAGATTAAAAATATCCATCAAGTCCTTATAATATAACACATTAAAAAGAAATGAGTTTCATAAACATTTTATTATTTCATCATAGCATAACCCATGTATAATAAAAGTGTTAAAAAACAGATAATAAAAAACATAAACACACCAAATAAATAATAAAGAATATATCATTGGATAATATCCCTATATATGATCTATAACATCAAAGGATTTCATCATAGATGAGAGATGTCCTTAAAATATTACAAAAATATTACATATGAAACATAATAATTTTATTTTGAAAGAACATATTTAAAAAATATATAAATCAATAATATTTTGGATTTTATTTATTTTAAATAAACCTTGGAATCATGTATTGGTATATAAAAATCATAAAGCTATCATGGAAGTGGTAAATTACATTCCTCTCATAATCATTAATGAAAATATTTTGTTCATATATTTGATAAAAGAACGTCATTTTAATGTCCTGTGTTTTTAAGCCGAGTTAAAATACAACGGTTTTCAAAAGAAATTTTATTTATCAAAGGGTTTTTTTAATGAGCTCCGTAATTTTATTCAATGTCTTGGAAAAACTAAAGTTGTTATTTTTGGACATGCATATTTATCTGATAATTCTAGTTTGTGTTCTGAGGAGTCTCCGGAGCACCAGATCCGGAAAATTTAACATTAATAGATCTACATGGGCAGCACATGGTTATGGTCCAAACCATGAGTTAACACTTTTAATAAATTATTATATTTAACTAAATAATATTATACGAGATTTTTTTATTAAATTAAATAATTATTTAATAATAACTATAATAAAGTTATAATTATTATAACTATTATTAATATTTTGGTTGATTAATTAAATTCATGTTAAAGAATTAATTAAATTATGGTTGAAGAAATTAAATATAGTTATTTTGGTTCACCAGAAACGTTTATTTATTTGAGTAGCTTCAATGTTAATGATGAATCATTTTGATTATTAAATATTGGTTATGGGTTAGTGTTTCTATCAGTATTATCATATTAATGATATTGTAATAAAGTAGGGGGTTTGTGTTTAAATAAAATAAAGTTCTTATAATAATAATAATAATGTTATTATTATTATTTTGGTAATTTTTAAATTATTTGGATGTTAAAAGAATTTAATTTCATAATTAATGAGGTGTAATAGTTATGGGAAATTAATGTGGCCAGCGGGTATCTTAAAAATCATTTTTTAATAAGGAGATTACGATTTAATGGAGATGTGTTTAATTGAATAAGGAGATTTAGAATTAATAAATAAGGTTTTTTACTTAATAGAGGTGTTGGGTTTTATCTATGGTTTGAATAATAATAATGAGACTATTATTATTATTATAGTTTAATGAGTATAATAATAATAATTAAATAGGGTTATTATTATTATTATTATTATTATTAATAACAGATTTTGAAGGTTTTCTATAATTAAACATGTTAATAAGAATTTAATATATCACTGAAAAGTGGGGGTTTTATTTAATTAATTCACATTGAGATAATTAATTAAATAATGTCAATGAGTTGGATTTTTTAATTTAATTAAATGATGTTTAGATAATTTATTTAAATAACACAATGTGGTGAATATATTTAATTAATTTTTTCAAATGAATTTAATTATATAATGTGTTAATTATGTGTTGGGTGTTATCGAAGAAGTGTAATTTTAAATGTGGTGTAAATGTAGAGTTGTGTTTAATTTAATTAAATTTAAGGTAATGAGTAATTTAATTAATTGATGTGAAATGAATGTTTTATTAAATTACATTCACGGTTAAGTTGAATTTGAAATGTGGACTGGAAACTTTTTAAATGTATATATTAGGATGTGCACGGTTAGTCAATCAATGCGAGTCAGCGTCGTGGTTACCCAGTTTTGAAAATGTTTTCTTATTTAATTTAAATAAAATATTGATTTACTAATGAAAAATATACGGATTTCATTATTATTATTGTGTTTATTTAATTAAATAAATGTTCAAGAATTTATTGGGATGATTAATGAGGGATTTATGAATTAATTATGAAACATTTTTTTCAAGGTTAATTAATTAAGAAATGTTAAATTATATGAGAATAATATATATTATTTTTATTATATTTATATTTTAAATTTATCTACGGTGTAATTGATAATTGGGGAGGAGAACATGAGGGTGGCTTACCACTATACTGGAGGAACATAAAAATGCACCAGGACCCTCCAACGAGGTGCGCAACACCCCCTCTCCACCTCCTCTTCAGGTGATCGAATCATCGTGATGCCTTCACGAACATGTCTGCCTCGGTGAGGCGAGTCCATCTGCATTTGTTTTGTGATTGGCATTAGTCATTTGGCTCCTCCCTGTCCCTATTTTCTTAACCATACCCCTATTGTTTGGGTTTTTTTTTGGATTTTATGTTTCTTCAGTTCTATGGATGTGCATGGGGATCCTCTAGACTATTTAGTTCGTATTCCAGCATCATCCAACAAAGGAGAGGTGGATGGGTTCCTTTTTTCTTTGTCTTCATGTTTCCGGAAAGGTTATATAACCATGGTATTGTTTCAGATCATTTAATTAATGTTTTTGTAAGTTATATGAGTTTTTAGTACCTATTTAAATTTTCATTGGTCCATACTGCATTGATTCTGGGTAACTGTTTAATATTTTTAATTTTCATTATATTGTTGCAAGGCGCATGTGAGAATATAAGTATATATATATATATATATCTATGTGTGTGTTTAGAAATAGATAGATATATATATATATATATATTTATAAAAGGTTCATGCATGTGCCATTGCAGACTAGTTGTGGACTGGTTTCCACTATTTACATTAATGAGATTTTGATTGAAAATGGTGCCACCCTGATGTAGGGTCCCTTCCCATGTGTTCAACTATAATAAATGAATTAATAAAATTCATTATTTATTTTTGTGGATATCTAATTTATGCATTGAAGTATTTATATTGTATTCCATATAAATGTGAATATATTAAGTTTGATTAAGTTTATAAATGTGATAAATATTATGTTGATACAAGACTTTTGATGTTATTAATTGATTCATCCCCCATTAGATAAATTAGCACTTAATGATGTGTTGATTTTAATAATGTTTTTCTTATTTTTTTAATCTAATATGATAAAACAGTGAAATGATTTGAATGGGAACAATGGGTAATAGGGTAATTAATTGTAGAATTAATTATCAATTCATGAGTTGGAATACAATTGAGGCTTTTTCTAATTATGTAAAGTATGTAATATTTGATATCTTCAGAATATAAATTGGAATCTAGTAACAATTAAGGGATGGATTAATTATTACATGTTAAATGATAAATAGAAAATTAATTCATAACTAGTGAAAGAGATAAGATTTAATTAATTTTTGAATTAATTAATTTTCATGCATTAAATTAAGATTATGAATTGATGGTTTGTTTAGATTGTAGGGAAATGGTACCTTTTGATGCGTATTAGTTTTACATGCCTTATGTTTTCTTGGAAGGAATTTTTTTTAAAATATGATATGTTATGTGATATAGTTTCTAAATATCTGGGCATTGTTCAACATGTTTTGAGATGATTATGATGTGCATGTAAATTGTAAAAGTCATGGACTAATATCTTTTTTAGTGGAAAGTATTAGACTTGTTAAAAAATTGGTAATTAAATGTTGAGTTAATTATTTATTTGGATTAATAAGAATAATTAATTCTTTATTATTCATTAACAAAAGATATGTTGAACTGTTAATTAATTGTTTACTTATTTTACGATCAATTTACGTTTTTAATTAGTTGTTGAATTAATTAACTGATTGGATTAATTACTTTAGGAATTAATTAATGGATGGTTTTGGAGTGTTAGACATGGAGTTATGCACCAAAGATAGATATATTTGTATGATTGATAAAAACGTGGTTATATAGGGACTTGTACTCAAAATACTCATGGGGTACTTGACATGGCTTTCTACACCTATCTTGCATGAAAATATCCTCTTACCCATCATGTACTAATTCTCCAAATACCCAAAGGTTGTGAGAAAAGGACTGATGTTTCAAATACTCACGAGGATGCTAGACATGATGTTCTACTCCAAATTATTGACATTTGAATATGGGTCCAATTGGTTGTACATGAAATGAATTAATAGTTAATGAAAACTCTTGTGACAAGATGATTATGAATTGAATAAAAGAAATGGTTCATACTTATTAATAAATTGGGTGAATAATTGTTAGTAGATAGAACCATGAACAAATCACTAATTTTTGTGAAAGATCTAAGAAAAAGTATATATAAGGTCAAATTGAATATAACTTATTATCCAAGACAAAGAACCAGATTGGATTCAGTCTTTAATTTGATTACATAGATGGTCTTTATAGATATTTGTCGTGAGTGAAATATACAAGTAATGTCGAACTTAGGCCAAATCTTGATACATTCATATTTTAATGACATTTGAATAATTGATAAATGAAAATTATTGTGTAATGAGTGTTTAGTATGCATGAATAATTTATAATGTAGGTACATACACTAGTTGAGAGCTGAAGAATGTACATGGGTATATAATTACATTGTACTACATAATTTAATTAAGTTTGGTTTCACACTATTTAAATTATTTATTGAATATCAAGATTATGGGTAGACACTAATGGTCCCGACCTATATATATTTATATCTCACACCCTTCTCGAGCCACCTTTGCACTAGGGTACACGATTACATACTTTTTTCTCGCATGATTGTGTTGTATGCATTTACTTGGGAGATATTAATAGAGGAACAAGCGGAAGCTCGTGATGCTCGAGGATACTACCCTCGGGTCATTGAGTCATTGTATATTTATTTATGTATTTGAATGTGAAGCATGATGTTTTGTTCACTGTTTTCCCTTTTTTGGTCATTTGGAAGTCATGTGTGCATTAGTTGTATAATTGGTATTGTCCACATTTAAAAAATGAGTACTATTGTTCGATTACTTTGTGAAGAACTCCAATTGAATAAATAGGACCCTCTAAGGTTGTTTATTTTTTGGAAAATTAATTTAGATGATAAATTTCTACTTTATATTCGAATAACAGCAAATGTTAAATAAGAAAGTGGATTTTTTGATAATATGCCTATTTTTCTATAGGGCACTGTTTCGAAAACCAAGAGACTTGTTGTGAAAAAGATATTGTGTGATAAAATATTGAAATGTATTTATTAAAATTTTAAAAAAAAGCGTCTTTTGAACCATGTGAATTCAGTTTTTTGTGACCAAGAGAGATGGTCGATGTTTTTGTTTCGTAAGGGATTAACTTGTTATAAGTAGTACCCTATTAATTTTATAGGCCATTAATGTATGTTTTTCCCACTACTCGGGAGGTATTATTTGTACTTGGGTGTTATAGCACGCTAATAGGTTTATGCTACTGGTTTTATGATCAAATTTTGACATGGTGATCGTGGTTTGAGGAAAGTCACATGCATACATTAAGTCTTATGGACTAGAACGCCAATGAGTGGATGATCATTTATTTCGACATCACGGTCAATCCAAATGTGGGTAGTGTCACATTGTTTTTAGTAAATGAGTCGAAATAAGATTCTTAGATTTTATAACAGAGTTTTCCAGATGTAGTTTGATTGATTTTCATTAATGGTCTTGATTTTATCTTAGTGAACTCTAATGAATAAGACGATTATATCCCCTATCTTGACCATGTCATAGAGACACTACGATAGCATTGGTATTACTTACCACTACAGTTTAAATGTTATTGGGATTGATGAGTAGTTGTTATCTGGGTAGTACACGGGATGCATGGTTTCTTTGGTCTACCACATTATTCATGTTGGGGCATGGTTGTTTATTTAAAATATCCTTATGATGGATTCTCTTGGATATTTCACCTAAGTTCGTGTAAGAAATTAATTATATATACCGATGGTTTTAGAATAGTATTAAAGGAACATCGGCCGATAAATGGTAGATGTGGGTTTTGGGTCCATGGCATCTTTCGATGGAAGCATGCACAACCTATTCTGTTGGATGATCGAGATTCAATTGTTTTCATTGGAAAGGTCAATGCAATGGCCTCATATATAAGATTTGTTTCGATGATTAAGTAATAAATTATGCTTTGGCTATGGGTTTAATGGTTTATCCATTAGGATTGTGAAGGGTCAAAGGTGCATTTGGCATTGGAAACACAACATGTCATATCTAATGAGATTTAGTGAACATGGGAGGTCGGTTTTTTTGTAGTGGTTCCTAATTGCTTCTCAAGGATAATAAGTTTTTAAGATGGTTAGATTATAAAGCCTTCTATTTTTTAACCAGGTTAAAATACGAAGGTTTTCAATTTTTTGTTTATCAATGGGTCGTTTTTTAAACTGAGCTCTGGTATTTTATTCCAAGTGTTGAAACACCTAAGGGTGTCGTTTTTGCACTTTTGTATTAATCTGATAATTTTAGCCGTTGTTCTGATGATTCACTGGAGCACCAGATCTGGAAAATATCAATTTAATTGATTAGCACGGGCAGTGCATGGTTGCGGTCCAGACCATGACTTTACCCTTTTAATAAATTATTTAATTTAATTAAATAAGATTAGATGAATGTTTGGGAATAATGAAAATAATGTTTTACTAATAATAATAATGAAGTTATTATTATTATTATTGTGGCTATTTAATTAAATGAATGTTAAATAATCAATTTAATGAATATCGGATAAATTAAATATAGTTATTGGGGTTCACTAGAAGCATTTAATTAATTGATGAGATTCAATGTTAATAATGTAACATTTTTATTATTAATAACAGGTTAATTGATGGAGTTGTTATCATTAATATCATATAAATGATATTATAAGAAGGTGGGGATTTTGTGTTTAAATAAAATAAAGATTTTTTAATAATAATAATAATTTTATTATAATTATTTTGGTTATTTTTAAATTAGTTGGATGTTAAAATATTTTAATTGCTTATTTAATGATGTGTAATAGTAATGATAAATTAATGTGGCCTTGGGTATCACAAAGAAAATTTTTTTTATAAGGAGTTTCAGATTTAATGAAGATTTGTTTAATTGAATAAGGTGTTTCAAAATTAATAATGAATGTTATTTTATTTAATATAGGTGTTGGGTTTTATCTGTGGTTTGAATAATAATAATGTGATTATTATTATGGTTTTATAAGTGGAACAATTATTATTAATTATGGTTATTATTATTATTATTAAGAATAATAAAAATGGATTTTGGAGGTTTTATATAATTAAACATCTAAGAATAATTTAATATATCACTTTGAAGCGGGGGTTTTATTTAATAATTTCCCATTTAGATAACTAATTAAAAAATGTCAATGAGTTGGAGTTTTTAATTTAATTAAATTTTTTTGAGAGAATTTATTTAAATAGCACGAAGTGAGGGATTTTTTTAATTATTATTTTTAAATTGATATAATAAAATAATGTGTTAATAACGTGTGGGGTTTTACCAAAGAAGGATAATATTGAATTGAAATATTAAATGAAGAGTAATTGTGGAGTTGTGTTTAATTTAATTACATTTAAGCTAATGCGTAATTAAATTAATTAATTCCAAATGAAGGTTTTATTTAATTAAATTCATGGTTATATTGAATTTGAAATGTTCTTTGGAACCATTTTAAATGTAGATATTAGGATGTGCACAGCTATCCAAAAAGTGAGGGTCAGTTGCACGGTTACCATGTTTTTAAAATGTGTTTTTATTTAAAATAAATAAAATATAGATTGACTAATAATAATAACAAGGATGTTATTGTTATTATTGTGTTTATTTAATTAAATAAATGTTCATGAATTTATTTGGATGATTAATAAGGGATTTCATAATTAATTATGAAATTTTTTAAGTGCTAATGAATGAATAAATGTTATATTAAATGAGAATAATAAATATTATTTTTATTATTTTAAAACTATTAGTCTATATAGGGTGTAATTGAAAATTGGAGGAGAGAAGATGAGGGTGGTGCCCCACCATATAAGAAGAACAGAAAAAAATTCCCCAAGCCACTCCTTTGTGGCACACTACACCCCCCTCGCCGACAACTCTTCACGCAATCGATTCCTCTCAGTGTCTTCCGGAACATCTCTATCTCGACAATGTGAGTTTGCCTATATTTGTTTTTTGATTCTCATCTTCCATTTGGATCCTCACTCTCCCTGTTTTCTCAGTCAAAACGATAATGTTATGGTTTTATTGGGATTCCTTGTTTCTTCAGTTCTAATGATGTGCAAGGGGCTCCTCTAGACCATTTGGTATGTATTCCAGCATCTTCCGACAAAGTCGATGTGAATGGGTTCTTTTTTGCATAGCTGTCATGTTTGAGGTAAGGTTATATAACTGTGGTATTGTTTCTCATCATTTAATTAAGGGTTTGATAATTTATTTGAGTCCCCAGTAACTAGTAAGGGGTGTGTTGGTCCTTACTTCTTTGATTCTAGATACCTGTTTAATATTTTCAATTTTATTTATATTTTTGTTGGGTGTGCATGTGAATATAAATATATATATCTATGTAGAAATATATATATATATAAGTTGTGTACATGTGCAATTGTGGTCCTTTTGTGCATTGTTTGTTCCAAGTATATTAAAGTTCTTCATATTTAAAATGCTGCCACCCCGAGGAAGGGTCCCTTCCCATGAGTTCAAATTTAACAAATGAATTAATAACATTCTTTCTTCACATTTTTGGATATTTACTTTATGCATTGAAGTATTTATATTTTATTCTATCTAAATGTGAATATATAAAGTATGATTAAATTTCTAAATGTGACATATATTATGTTGATACAAGACATTTGAAGTTATTAAATGAGTTCACCCACATTAGATAAACGAGACTTGAACATGTGTTGATTTTAAGCATGCTTTTCTAATTTGGATAAAGTGATATGATTAAATAGTGAAATTATTTGAATGGGAACAATGGGTAATAGGGGAATTAATTGTAGAATTAATTATCAACTCACGAGTTGTAATACAATTGTGGCTTTTACTGATTATTTAGAATATTTAACATTTGACATGTTCGAAATGTAAACTAGAAACTAGTAATAATTAATGGATGGATTAATTATTAAATACTAAATAGTAAATGGTTAATTAATTGATCATTGGTTAATGTGATAATAATTTATTAATTAATTTTTGAATTAATTAATTTTCATGCATTAAATTATGATTTTGAACTGATTTTTTGTTACCACTGTTGGCCAAGGGTAACTTTTGTTGCATATTCGTTTTCCACGAATTAGGTTGTCTTAGATAGAGTTATTTAAAAATATGATATGTTGTGAGAGAAGGTTGCTAATTTTTTGTGCTTTGTCTTGTATGTTTTGAGATGTTTATGATGTTAATGTAAATTGTTAATGTACTAGATGAATCTATGTTTGAGTGGATGGGTTCATACTTGTTAAAGAATTTTGATAACTAAATGTTGAGTTAATTATATAGTTGGATTGCTAAGAATAATTAATAATTAATTATTTATTAACTAATGATATGTTTAATGGTTAATTAATTATTATCTTATTTGACAAGTGATTTATGTTTTCTATTAGATGTTAAATTAATTAACAGATTAGATTAATTAATTTATGAATTAATTAATGGATGGTTTTGGGGTGTTAGAAATGGAGTTCTACACCAATGATAGATACATATGTATGATTTATAAATGGGTTGTGAGACACAGACTGGTGCTTGAAATACTCATAGTGTGATAGACAAGGCGTTCTACACCCAGCATGAATTCAATCATTTTTAATGGGACATGGAATGATGCTTCAAATACCCATGGGTTTTGAGACAACGTATGACGCTCCAAATAATGAGGAGGATTCTATACATGATGTTTTAGACCAAATAATTCACATTGGACTATGGGTCCAATTGGTCGTACATAAAATGAATTAATGGTTAATGTAAACTATTGTGACATGATGATCGCAATTGAATAAAAGAATGTGTTTAGGATTATTAATGAATTGGGTTAATCATTGTTAATAGATATACCATGGAGAAAATTACTAATTTTAGTGAATGGGATCAGATAAAGTATATTAAGGATTAAATTGAATATAACACTTTATCCAAGACAAAGCACAATCTTGGATTCAGTCTTTTCATTGATTACATATATGGTCTTTATAGACATCCGCGGTGAGTCAATTGTATGGGGAATATCGAGCATATGCCGAATCTTGAGACATTCATATTTTAATGGGGTTTGAACAGTTGAAAAATGAAAATTATTGTGTAATTAGTGTTGAGTATTCATGAAAAATGTATAATGTATATTCAGACACCAGTTGAGAGCTGAAGCAGGTACTTGGGTATATAGTTACATTTTACTGCTTACATTAATTATGCATGATTTCACACTGTTTAAATTATTTATTGAATCTCTGAATTTGGGGTAGACATTGATGGTCCCGGCCTATAGAGATTCATATCTCACATCCTACCTAGGCCGCCATTTCACTAGGGTACTTGAGTAGATTCAATTTAGATGTAGGATAGTGTTGTGTGTATTTACATGGGAGATAGGACCAAAGGACCGAGCGGAAGATCAGGATTCTCGAGGAGACCACCCTCGGGGCTTTGATTCATTGTATATTTTTTATTTTTTTAAATGTAAAGCATGTTGTTTTGTTCATTGTTTTCCATTTTTTGTGTCATTAGGATGTAATGTGTGCATATGATGTAAAATTTATGTTGGCAGCTTTTATAAAATGAATACTATTGTTGTGTTGCTTTTGGAAGAACCATGATTAAATAAATGGAGACCTCAGAGGTCATTTTTTTGGTTAAAGTAATTTATATGATAAATTTCCTGTTTATATTTGAATTACACTGAATATTAAATGATTAAAGTGGATTTTTGTGATAGAATGCATATTTTTCCATAGGGTGTTGTTTTGAGAACCAACTGACTTGTTATGAAAAGGTGTTTGTGTGTTAAATAGTTAAATGAATTTATTAAAATACAAAAAAAGGGATTTTGAACCTTGTGAATTTGTTTTTGTGTGACCATGAGAGAGGGTTGAAGTTTATGTTTTGTAAGGGATTAACCTGTGATAGGTAGTACCCTAAGAATTTTCTAAGACATTAATGTATATTTGTCCCACTTATTGGGAGGACTTCTAGGTACTCGGTAGTTATGGAACACTGATAATATTATGATATGTATTTTAATATAATTTTTTGACATGGTAATCGTTGATTGAAGAATGTTTGATGCATTCATTAAGTGTTTTGTAATAGCACTCTGGTGGGTGGGTGATCTTTTATTTTGACATCATTTTGAGTCCTAAGGTGGGTTTGGTCACATTATTTTTGGTAAACATATCGGCAGGAGATGGTGAGTTTTTAGAACAATGTTTTCTAGTAGTATTTTGACTGATCTTCTTAAAGATCTTGATTTTATCTTAGTGAAATCTTATGAAAACAATGAGAATGTCCCCTATCTTGACCTCGTCATGAAGACACTAAGATATCATTGGTCTTACACAACGGTACAATTTAAATGTTTCCAGGCACGATGAGTAGTTGTTATCTGGGTAGTACATGGGATGCTTGGTTTCTTTGGGACACCCCTTTAATCATGTTAGGGCATGGTTGTTTTTTCTTAAATATACTTGTGATTGATTCACTTTGAAATTTCACCAAATTTCGAGTAAGGTATTCATTATACTTGCAGATGGTTTTGGAATAGTTTTAAAGGCACGTCATTAGATAAAGGGATAATGTGGGTTTTGGGTCCATGACGTCTTTTTAGGGAAGCATACACAACCTATTTTGTTGGTTCATCGATATTCAACTATTTTCGTTGGTGAGGGCCCTTTAATAACCACTTATATAATCTATGTTTCGATGTTTAATCTATAATGTGAGAATTGGATACGGTTTTAATGATTTAGCCATCAGGATTGTGAAGGGTTAAAGGTGTATTTGGCATTAGGAATGCAACACGTCTCTTCTAAGGAGAATAATTTACCATGGTAGGACAATTAATTTAGTAGTGGTTTGCGATGGATTCTCAGGATTGAGATGTTTTTAAGGAGGGTAGATTTAAATGTCATGTGATTTTGAACTAGGTTAAAATACAAAGGTTTTTGATTTTTTTGGATTAATCAATGGGTCGTTTTTTTAAACTGAGCTTCAGAATATTATTCAAAGTGTTGAAACACATAATGGTGTCGTTTTAGGACTAGTATATTTATCAAATAATTTTAGCTGGTGTTCTGATTAGTTTCAGGATCGTCGTATCTGGAAAAGTTCATATTAATGGATCTACATAGGGAGTGCACTATTGCAGTAGAAACTAGGCAATTTACCCTTTTTAATAAATTATTTAATTTAATTAAATAATATTATACAAGAGTTTTTAATTAATTGAAATAATGTTTTAATAATAATAATAATGGAGTTATTATTATTATTGTTGTGGTTGTTTAATGAAATAAATCATAAAGAATTAATTAAATGACAGTTGAGGAAATTAAATATAGTTATTGGGGTTTACCAAAAACATTTAATTAATTGAGGAGTTTCAATGATAATGTTGAATCATTATTATTAGTAATTGGAGGTTATGTGTTACAGTTGTTATCATTAATATCACATTAATGATATTGTTATAAGTGAGGGTTTTGTGTTTAAATAAAAGAATGTGTAAATAATAATAATAATTTTTTTATTAATAATTTGGTGATTTTTAAATTTTTTTGATGTTAAAAGATATTAATTCCTTAATTATTGAGGTGTAATAGTTATGGGAAATTAATGAGGCCTTTAAGTATGTCAAGGAAACATTTTTTAATAAGGATTTTCAAATTTAATGAAGAAGTGTTTAATTTCAAAAGTTTTAGAATTAATAACGAATTGTTTTTTTATTTAATAGAGGTGTTGGGTTTTTTCTATGGTTTTAATAATAAAAATGTGATTATTATTAAGGTGGTTTTACGAGTATAGTTATTATTATTAATTATTTTTGGTATTTTATTTATAAAAAATAATAATAATGGATTTTGGTGGTTTTCTATAATTAAACATTCTATGAAGAAATTAATATATCACTCCAAAGAATGGGGTTTTATTCAATTAGTTTGTGTTGCGATAAATAATTAAATAATAGCAATGAATTGAAGTTTTTAATTTAATTAAATGATGTTAAGAGAATTTATTTAAATAACTCGAAGCGGGGAATTTAATTAATTAATTTTATTAAATTATTTTAATTAAATAATGTGTTAATGAGGTGTTGGGTTTTATTGAAGAAGTGTAATATTAAATGGAAATATTAAATTAGGAGATAATGTAGAGTTGTGTTTAACATAATTAAATTTATGGTAATGAGTAATTTAATTAATTGATGTGAAATTAAGGTTTTATTTAATTTAATTAATTGTTTAGTTGAACTAGAAATGTGATTTGGAACCGTATTAAATGTACATTTTATGCAGTACATGATTAGTCAAACAATGCGGGTCAGCTACATGGTAACCTGGCTTTTAAAATGTGTATTTATTTAATTTAAATGAAAGATAGATTAACTAATAATAATAATAATAAAGATGTTATTATTATTATAGTGTTTATTTAATTAAATAAATATGAATTAATATAATTGGATGATTATTGGGGGATTTCATAATTAATTATGAAACATTATTTAATGGTTAATTAATGAAGAAACCTTTTATTTAAAAAAGAATAATAAATATTTTTATTATTATATGAAAACTATTATTTTATCTTGTTTGTAATTGATAATTGTTGGAGAGATGATGCGGGTGGAACACCACCATATAAGAGGAAGATAAAAAAATGCACCAGTCCACTCTTTTGAGGCACGCTACACCCCCCAAAACGGCTCTACTTAACGTGATCAAATTCTCCAGGTGCCTTCAGAAACATGTCCTTCTTGGCAAGGAGAGTTTGTCTGCATTTGTTTTGTGATTCGCATCAACAATTTGGCTCCTCCCTCACCCTGTTTTCTCATCCAAAACCTTATGGTTTAGGTTTTATAGGGTTTCCTTTTTCTTCCATTCTAGGGATGTGCAAGGTGCTCCTCTAGACCCTTTGGTCTGTATTCCAGCATCTTCCGACAAAGGCGAGGTAGATGGGTTATTTTTCGCTTTGTCCTCATGTTTTGGGTAAGGTTATATAACTGTGGAATTTTTCCTCATCATTCAATTAATGGTTGATAATTTATATGAGCACCGATACCTAGTTATAGGGGCGTTGGTCCTTACTGCTTTGATTCTGGGTACATATTTAATATTTTGAATTTTATTTATATTGATGCAGGGCACACGCCTGAATATATATATATATATATATATATTTGTGTGTGTGTGTGTTCAAATAATATATATATATAATGTGTGGGCGCCTGAGATTGCGGACTGTTTGTGAACTGGTTTCCACCAAGTACATTAAAGCACTTCATATTTAAAATGGTGTCACCCTGAGGTAGTGTCCCTTCACATTTGTTCAACATTAATAAATGCATTAATAAAATTCACATTACACTTTTGTGGATATTTAATTTTTGTAGTGAAGTATTTATATTGTATGACATATAAATATAAATTTATATTGTTGGATTAAATTGGTAAGTATGATATCTATTATACTGATAAAAGACTTTTGAAGTTATTAAATGATGCGGCCCACATGAGATAAATGAGGACATGAACATGTGTTGATTATAAGAATGTTTTTCTTATCTGGATAGAGTATTATGATTAAACAATTAAATTATTTAAATGAGAAGAGTGGGTAATAGAGTAATTAATTTTAGAATTAATTATCGAGTAATGGGTTGGAATAAAGTTGTGGCTTTTACTAATTATTGAGAATATTGAATATTTGACATGTTCGGAACATAAATTGGAAACTGGTGAAAATTAATGTGTGGATTAATTGTTAAATATTAAATAGTAAATGGTTAATTAATTTATGAATGGTTAAAGATATATTATTTAATTAATTTATTGTTGAATTAATTAATTTTTAGGAATTAAATTATGATTGTGAATTGGTTGTTTGTTACGATTTTTGGCCAAGGGTACCATTTGAAGCATATTAGTTTTCCTGGCCTTTTATTGTATTTGATGAGGTTGTTTCAAAATATGTTATGTAGTGTGTGATGGTAGCTATATATCTAGGCTATGCTCAATATGTTTTGAGATGATTATGACATGCATGTAAATTTTTTATGCCTTGAGTGAATAAATTTTTGAGCGGACAGGTTGAGACATGTTAAAGAATTTGGATAATTAAATGTTGAGTTAAATATTTCGTTGGATTTCTAAGAATAAATAATTGTTAAATTATTATTACCTAATGATATGTTGAATGGTTCGTTAATTATTGACTTATTTGGTGAGTGATATATGTTTTTAATTATTTGTTGAATTAATTAATGGATTGGATTAATTAATTTATGATTTAATTAATGGATGGTTTTGGGGTGTTAGACACGGTGTTCTACACCAATGATAGATACATATTTATGATTGATAAACGGGTTGTGACACAGGGACTTGTGCTCCAAATACACATGGGGTGCTAGAAATGTAATTCTAAACCTAGATTGCATGCAAATATTGTTTTATGTGACATGAACTGATGCTCCAAATACCCTTGGGTTGTGAGACAAGGACTGACGATCCGAATACTCACAAGGATTCAAGACATGATGTTCTATTCCCAATAATTGACATTGGACTAAGGGTCCAATTTTTCATTCATGAAATGACTTAGTGGTTAATGAAAACTGTTGTGACATGATGATTGTGAATTGAATATAATAAAGGGATCATATTTATTAATAAATTGGGAGAATCACTATTAGTGGATGGGCCCAAAATAAAATCAATAATTTTAGTGCATGGGCTCAGAAAAATTATATGAAATATTAAATTAAATATAATGCATTATCCAAGACTAAGGACAAGCTAGTATTCATTCTTTACATTGATTACTTAGATGGCCTTTATAGACTTCTGTAGTGAGTGAATTATATGTGGAATGTCGAGCTTAGGAAGAATATCAAGAAATTCATATTTTAAATTGGTTTGAATAATTGATAAATGAAAATAAATGTGCAATAATTGTTGAGTATGCATGAAAAATGTATAAAGTAGGTTCAGACACCAGCTGAGAGCTGAAGAGGGTACTTGGGTATACAGTTACGTTGTACTGCATACAATAATTATGAATCCATTCACACAGTTTAAAATTTTTATTCAATGTCTGGATTTGGTGTATACATCAGTGGTCCCTGCCTATTGAGATTTATATCTCACACCCTACTCGGGCCTCCATCGTATTAGGGTGCCTAATTAGATTCTATTTGGTTACATGATTGTGATGTTTACATTTACATGGGAGATTAGAGTTAAGGACTAAGTAGCAGCTCAGGACACTCGAGGAGACTACCCTCGGGGCTATGAGTCATTGTTTATTTGATTATGTATGAGTATGTAAATCAGGGTGTTATTTTTACTATATTCAATTTTTGTGTCATTAGGATGTCATGTGTGCATCTTATTTATAATTGGTGTTGGCCACTTTTATAAAATGAGTACTATTTTTCTTCCACTACATTATTATTTATTAGACTTATTTCATTATTTTTTCCATTATATATTCTTGAATTCTAATATAAGGGTATAGTCTCCACACTGACTATCCATAGAAGCTCGATGCTAGTTGGTTGCCTCTTGCGTATGGGGAGACGCGCTTGAGGTCATGTAATGACCGATCCGACCATCGATTTAGTGGTGAGGAGGGTCGGGATGCTAGATTCATTCATAAAATTAAAATAATACCCCAATTAAGTGTTTTTTTAAATGTAAAATGTTTATTGAATTGGATTTAAAAAAAATTGAATACCCAAAAATATTTTTAAAACCCTTCCAAAAAACAAGGTATGGAAGAAAATGGTATTTTGATGGAATGAGGATATATAAAGATGAAGTTTCATAATTTTTAAACAATTCTATATACCAAAGAGTGAGAAATTTTACCTATAAATAAAAATTCAATAAATAAGAAATGTATAAAAAAATTAAATGGTTTAATTAGATATGTATCTTATAATTTCATTAATGAAATTTCATTCATAAACAATCCTGATTAAAATAAGAATGAAATATATATCATTTACCAGAATTAACATCTCTCTTCATACATGTTCAAGATTCCTATATAATTAATATTGATTTTGAATATTTTTTTTAAAGAACCTTAATTATGTATTTCATACCATATATGGTTTACTTATAACATCTTTTCTCCCCATTATTGACATCTTGTTACTAAAATCTAATTTCTAGGTGATTTCTTCTTCATTTCGCAGGCATGTTTCGATTTATTAGTGAAAATTAGTTTACATTTATGGCACATAAAAAATATTCGTAATGTTAAAAATGATATAAATCTTTAATATTTTCATTATATATATATATATATTTGTATTCATCCATAAAAGATAGAGATATGAAAATAAACGACAATGTTTATGGAGACGGTAAGATGTATGTACATGTGAACACTATTTCCACTTTTTGAGGGATGTAATTAAATAATGGTAAATAAAAATTAATATTTAAATAATAATAATTATATAATATAAAAATCAAAACTTATTTCCATCATTTTTATGTGGAATAAAAAAAGAATCACATCACTTCATGGATATTGTAGTCAACATGTATTGACGTTTGACCTTATCATTTTTCAATAGATTGGAAGGTAAGAAGTTAGATATATTATTTTAATTATCGAAATAATAATTATTTCATACATATAATTAATAACCCTTAAAACCATAATTATAAGCATCTACATATATTTTTGATGTAAAATGAATTATATTGTTATGTGAAGGTGGTAGTATACGCGTACATGTGAGTAATACTTTTATTTCCCATTCCATGAAATAGAGGGTGTAAATTGGTGGTAACATAATTTAAATGACTATAACATCTAATTAAATCTTTCCAAGTATTTCTCATTTATATTTTCCATCTTTATTTGGATCCATTTTTGGACTCCTAAGGACATAGAAAATTTTCTAGGGATAATGCGAAAATGATTTGGGATGTAGGTATATTTGAATTAATAGATTTTTATTATTAATGTGTCAATTAATTTATGGTATTATCTGATGTTTTTGAGTTCAACAGTGATAGTTTAGGTTTTTAGTGTAGAATCTAGAGTGTTTTCTATTTTCAGCATGTATTCACAATTTTACTAGTTTACATGTTGTGTATTAATTTCCAAGAATATGTAATGAATTGGTTCATGGTTTTAATGGTTTATATTAAGTGATTTAGGTTAACATGATGATATAGGAAAAAATGGGGTTTTGATCTAATGTGATGTGTTCTTTGGAATATTCAGTGTTTGAGGGTTTGATGTTATTAAATAGGGATTTACAAAATGTATTTATTGTTGTATGCTGGTTGTAGGTTTTGTATGCCTAGTTCTAATTTCATTATTAGGAATCCATATTCCTTTTTTCCTTGGACCACTACCAATAAATGTTTTAGACTTACACTCTTTTGGGATTGTTTTTCTTCACGATTTATCTTTATTGTGGTGGTAGTGCATTTATCAGTGAGATACATCTTTCCTATTATTCATTTTTATTGATCATGGTTGATCCATATCCCTAAATTCATGTATATTTTTATATATAATGTTAATCTTCTTAATCCTTTCTATATCAATTTCATGATATTCTTTTAGAGACATCCCCCTATATTGGTTTTTGTGTGACATGTGAGTGGCTTTGAGTTTTTTGGGGATTTTTACTATGTACTAACCATTTTTATTGTTTAATTACTTCTAAATTAAGAGGATTGATTATCTGGTCTCCATTATTTCCTTTACATTATTCCATGTTATTATATTTCATTACATGCATGGGAACCAAGATTTTGAGGTAGGTTTTTCAATATCTAGCCTATATTGTATGAACCATATTTTTCAAAGTATTGTAAAATGGAATTATTATTGTTTTTTCAAAGCATGGTTGTGATGAAATGGATTGGAAAATATAGCATATGTGATGTCTTGGGTACTTATGTGGAAGATTTAGTAATATTCCCCATCCATTAATACTATTAGGGGGTTAACTCATGGGGTGTTTCTCTACTCTATAGACATATTGTTCTAGGTACATGATAGGCCTATCAATGGGTACACTTTCTAGGTTGTTCCTATCCTATATAGGCTCAGTGCATATATCTGGAGACTAGATGCCCATTATTATCTATCTTTTGTGTGAGAGTTTCTTAGCTAAGATTAACTATACCGATCCATGGTTAGATGCTACCCATGATCATGAATTTAATCAGATATGATACGACATGTGATAAATGCTTTGAGTTGATAGATTTAATATATGTGATATGATTTGAAACTGTTTTAAATTTTTTAGTTAGAACTCTGGAAAAAGGGAAAACTTATTACATTACTTTTGATAAAAAAAATCCAAACTATTTTTCAGGCTTTTTTACCTTAAAATTGAGTATGTTTATATTATTATTTAATTTCATTTTATGGAACACCTTGGTGCGATCCTATTGAGCCAATTTAGATCACACCCTGCACAAACCTTTGGGGTTGCATAGAACTCATTATGTCTTTCGATACAGGGAAAGGAAAGGCTCAACATTGAGGAGTTGAGATATTTGTAAACTATTTCTAGGTAACTCATGGTGAGATGGAGGGAGTTTTACTACTGTTTAATGGATTAGTTTTTTTAGTTATATTTTTCTTATGATTTTGGAATTATATCATAGATATTGATTAGTTACTTTTGAGTTTTATTGCTTCTTCTCATTACATTTTTCTGTAAAATATATTTATTGTTTTATCTTCAGAAATTTCTTCTCATCATATATATATATACATATGTCATGTTGCCTACTTTATTTTGGGATCAATAGTCCTCTTTGATAGTTGTTGACGTCTGGTTCTAGTCGGTATCCCCTAATGATTGGGGATTCCATTTAGGAATGTTATGGTTCATGTTGGGTAATGGGTTGAGTGGGTATCATGGTTGGGTTTTGTGCAGTTTTGTATTAGTGCTTAGTATGTGTTTATTTTTGGTTCATTGGTAGATATGAGTTAGGATTTTTAGGACATGAGAGGTTGGTTGCGGTGAATGCCTGAACAACTCGTTACATGATGAGACTAATGTTAACAAAAGATATTGGGATGTGTGTCTCTTATTTTGAGTTATGGACATTAATCTCAAAATTTTCATAAGGTTTTATTTTGTTTTGAATTGATATTATCTTGTTTTTTTAACAATTTCTAATGTTTTAGTGTGTTGCGGTATGCCACTGAGATGATTTCTTCAGGTTCTTCTGGAGGGTGTAGTAGAATCTCTTTAAAGAAATTTTCCTCTAGATCAGAATATTATCAATTATATCATGTGTTCAATTCATGTTATTGATAAAAACATACCACAAGTATAAAACACAATTTTTTAGTTAGAAACAATAGTTGTAAGAGAAATATATCTATAACAATATTTCATAAGTGAGAAGCCACCATTATTTAAGGGTGAAAATGAACCTCAATAGGTGAAGGAATGAATTGTAAATATTTATAAGATATTTCACCTCTTGGAAGAACCTTATAAAATCAAGGGGAAGTTTATAACCTTAAAATTATTGATTCCCAGAAAGTGATAGGGGTATTCGATGGTATTGTTACATAAAAACATGGGCTTGGACTGGAAAGGTTTCAAGACCCGGTTCTTGCAGTTGTTTTTCTAGAGTTACTAACAGTAGTGAAGTATCTATAGTTCCTCTCATTATAGTATGGAGGGTGCTCGATGTCGGTATACACTAATCGATTTACAACGAAGGTTCATTTTTCCGCAGAGTTAGTTAAGAATTTCACAATTAAATCTCCAAAGTACCTATATGGTTTTCAAAAAAGTATTAGATCATTGAAAATTTACGATGAAGCATTAAATATATGTGGTGATAGTTTGTAGTAAAATAATTGTAGGAATGGATGTGGTATAAAAATTTGGTTATTCAACCCCTTCTCTTCCACTTAGTGGTAACTTCAGTAGTGCACATGTGGAAAAGAGGAAGTGGAAAGATCATCGTAAGAGTATTGGATGTGTTTTTTTCATAGAATGCATCATTTTCACCTATAGTGTCTACTATTAGTGTACCCCAAATTTCTACTAGTTTTTCATGGTTGGGAATAATTGGAATTATTATTATATACCTAAAAATATGTGCATCATTTATGGATTATATATAAATCTATAGAATCATTGTCAGGATATGTCTTCGCCTCATTATAGTCAGAGATCATAAGATCTAAAGGATACTATGGTGAAGTTAGATGCTTTAAAGACTACAAGGATCTAGCCATAGGACTTAGAAGTAAATCATATTAACATTTTATATAAGCTTATAGTGAAGGTAGATGCATATCCAATGATAGTTAGAGGTTCTATATTTATCACATCTTCAGTAGAAACTACATTATTTGATATAGGTGACTACCACTCATTTATATCTACCCCTTTTATTGATATGATTAAAGATCTAACAGAGCTCATTTACAATGTTTTAGAGTTGTAGAAACCTGTTTGTATTGTTAGAGATAAGGTTTCAACTTTCCTTCTTGTTCACTATCGATATCCAATAAAAATTTAGTCTAGTATTTCCTCATTGCCGATCTATATATTTTTTATGTAATTATCAAGATGGATTATATTGTCTTTCATTATGGTGTGGTTGATTTCTATCATCAGAAAAAATCTTTTATTTTGGATGATGGGTGCCCTCAGGTGTTTTATATAGAGTCATCATTGAGGTATGGTCTTGCATGACATTCCCACTTAAAGATAAAAAGTTGGTTGTCTACTATTGTGGTTGATCATGATGATGATTATTATGGTATTGATTTTCCTGCTGTTGTTTGGGATTTTTATAAAATTTTCCTAGGAAATTTCTATGGTCTTCCTCTAGCGAGGGATTTAGAGTTTAAAATTGAACTACTTCTAAGTACATATCAAATAGTTTCACCCTCTAATCATATGAAACCAGAATATACGAGTGAGATCTAGTTTATATTGGATGAATTGATGGAGAAAGCTTTTACTTACCCTAGTGTTTCACATTATAAATACCCTATTCTCTTTAATTAGAAGAAATATGGTTCAATATGATTATGTATAGACTATGAGAAGTTAAAGTGAGTAATAGTTAAGAACAAGTATACTTTTCCCCACATGGATGATTTTTTTGACTAGCTAGAGGGGGAAATGTGGTTTTCCATGTTCGGTCTTTGGTTGGGTTGTCATCATCTTAGAGTTAGGGAGTATGATATATCGAAGCCATATTTTTGGACTATGTAGGGTAATTAATAATATCATATGATTTTGTTTAGACTAAATAAAACTAATTAAGTTTTTTTTGATGATCTTGATATTCCATCAGTATCTCAAATATTTTATTAGAGTGTTAATGAATAATATTTTGGTTTATGCGAGATCTAAGGACATCCATTAGAGCCATATCCTTTTTGTTAAAGAAATTCTGAGGAGTTTTAATTTATATAGAAATAAATCAAAATGAAATTTTTGGATCCCTGAAGTGATGTTCTTAAGGAAAATGATTTTTGATCTTGGGTGATCACTTCATCCTGAGATGTTGATGGTTGTCTGGTCATGGTAAGAGTCACATAAAATTTTATAAATTCATATTTTTCATTAATATTACTAGATATTTATTATAGTTAATCAAGTATTTATCAATGTTTCAATCAATTTTGTGTACATTTTACTAGAAAAGGGTGAAATTAATATGGGATGAAAAGTTTCAGTCTTCATTCGATAAGATGAAATTCCATCCAACCTCTACAACAATTCAGGTCTTACAAGTTGTTGATAAGGGGTATATGGATTTCTCTGAGGATTATGGTGCCAGTTTGGTTTGATTACGTAAGAAGTGTAATCATGTGGTGGCTTATTAGTCTCATCATCATCGACCAAATGAGTGTAATTTCCCCACTAATGAATTAGATATTGTCATGGTTTTTCATGCACATAAATGATGGAAAAAACTATCTATTTGACAGAGGTTTATGGAATTTTCAAAACATACGAGTTTGAGATATATCAGTTCTCATATAAACTTGAACCTCATAAAGATATACTAGGTGGAATACCTTCATACACTTAACATAAACATCATTGACACCCCAAGAATGTGGAACATCTTTGAAGTTGCTCTCAATATAAAAGTACTTCAACAAGATGTTTTGAAATCCATGGGAAAGTGGAACCTATTTGGTCTGTTCACTCAGTTTCACCTGAATGCTCTAGAAGATGTTTTATGCATGGTTCTGTATTTTTTTCATTCATTATCATATCACCCTGAGTCTGTTCTATATAGTTAATAGTAGTATTATATGTTCAGTGGAATTCATGAAACCCTAAGTGTTTGGGAGACTATTCCTTATTAGTATTCCCATTCATATGGTATTCTATCTTTTGGGGAGCATATTTTTGTCCCAAAAACAACGCGGAACTCAATGTTTTTTACTATAATTGTTCATCATGGTCCATTAATATGGGAACTAAGATGATTTATTTTGAAATGGTATAGTGGTATTAAGCGTGACATTTCATTTTGTGTGTCTCACTATTACACCTACCAAAAGATAAGGTCATAACTTCTGAAACCCTTTGGGTTTCCCAAGTCTCTTATGGTTCTAGTTTTGTAAATGGGATGAGGTGTCCATGGAAATTATTTGATTACCACAAACTCCCCAAGGGAGGAATACTCTTTGGTTGTGATTTATAGGTTTAAAACTTTTCCTCACATAATACTAATCATGAATTTTCAAAAGTTGATGACCTAGGTAAGATGTTTGTTTAGGAGATTTTGGGATAACATGTATCTCCCTATGAAATTGTTTCATATAGTGATAAAAAAATTACCTAAAGGTTGTATAAGAGTATCCAAGAGGTTATGGGGACTCATGTTAGGTTGAGAAATGATTATTATCTTAAAATAAATAGCCAGATGAAGCATTCTATTCAGAACATAGAGGATATGCTCCGTTCCTGCATCATGGATTTTGGTGGATCATGCGATTTCCATATAGGAATGTTAGATTTTTCTTATAACATAAGGTTTAAGTTATTGATAATAATGTATCATTCCATGGATTTTCTTAATCACATGTACAAGTCCCCTATTTGATTGGAAGAGTTCGGAGAGGCATGTCATGTTGTACTGAGTATTATTCAAGAGACATGAGGATGAATTCATGATACACTTCAGTGTCTGGTTAATTATAAGAGTTAGAAGAAATTATATATGAATTACTAGATTCATCTTTTAATGTTTTATATTATTTACCATGTTTTCATAATTTTTCTTGTTTTTTCACTATCATTATTAATAATAAGGAAATTTGGATATGAGATATGTTTGAATGCTATATGTCTCTAAGATTCTTAAGAAGGGTTCTTATCGATTGAAATTTCTTTTTTTATGAGTATTTTGGATGATTACCACGTTTCTCTGCAAAATAAGTATCATTTTAATTATTTTCATGTTTTTTTGTATGAATAGATTGAGTTAGAGCCAGATGTTTCTATCATAGATGAACCACTCAAGATCATTGACTCTCTGGTGAATGCCAAGCATGAGATGTCAATTCCATTGGTCAGAGAGATATGGAAACACAAATTAGATTACCATGAGAATTGGGAGAACAAGTCATTTATGAGGGAGAAGTGGTCTCACCTATTTACATACATCATTATTCAACTTAACTTCTCGAGGATGCAAATTTCTATGGTGGGGATGTTATAACATCCAGTTAGAAAATTTTTTAGAATTTACTATCTCTCTTTTTTATTTGAATATTTATTTTACTATTTTTTGGAACTTTATAGGATGAAGAGAATTTTCTTTTGAAAATGAAAAGGGGTTTGGGTATGTATATATGATTGAGTTAATAGAGTCTAGGTATAAATGCGTCAAAGGATTTACAGGATTTTACCGAATTTTGGAGAACACCAGGGATGGATTGGGTTTTTAGTGGAAAATATTGATTGTTTATTATATGCTATATGTTTTTAAGAAATGAATGGTACACATGTCATGTATTGTTTACTAGTAAGATTTCATGAATTGGTTATATGAATGAATAGTTTAGACACCATGAACCAGGTTTAAATCATGGAATGGCTAAAAATTAGGATTTTAATATGAGGTGAAATGTTTTTATATATTTTATTATTTTGTGGATTTCAAGTCAATAAATAATGATTGATGATGTATAATTAATATGGTCTAATATTTTTGGTAACTTCACTCTTAGTTCTATTTTCATTCATGTGTATCCCTTTTCTCACAGACCTTGGATCTATCCTAGTGATATTGGAGACCTCATCTCCTTTTGGATCATTTTGATCTGTAATTTATCATCATTATGGTTGCGGTGCATTTCTAGGGGTGAGTAATTATCATTCTTATTTATTCCTATTAATCATGGTAGAGTTGTTTCCATGTGTTATTGATCTATTGATCTATGATGATGATATTCTTGATCCTTTAGAGATCTGTTGCATGATTTTCCTTCAGAGTATGACGCTTATGTTGGTTTGATGTATTGTGATTGTTTCTTTAAGGTATGAAGTTTTATATCCCCTTCACCGAAATATTTTTTTTGTTGAATGGATTATAAAATTTTAGGATTTATTCTAGGTCATCTATTGATATCTTTGTGTTCATCTATCTTGGTTGATCCCATTGTGGGCATGTGTGAACCGAGTTTGAGGTAGGTGGTTTCATCATTAGACTATATTTTAAATGAACCATACTTCCATTGTTATATAATTGTTTTTGAAAAAATTAGTTAGAATGATTGATATGTGTGTGTGTAAATATATTTTTGAGAAAATATTGGTTTTCTTAAGTATTTAGTAAATTAAAAACATAGTTTCAAATCAACGTGAAATGGAATTGTGAAATTGTTTTCAAATCATTTTTTTTGATGAAATGGTTTAGAATATATTGCACATGGAGAGTCTTGTGTACATAGGTGAAAGGTGTTTTAATTACACTCATCCATTAATATTTTTAGGGGTTTCACTCATCGTATGTTCCTCTACACCCTAGGCCTATTGAACTAAGGACATGATATACTTGTCAGGGGATTCCGTTTCTAGGGTGTTTCTATTCTCTCAATGATTGATGCACATATCAAGGGACATGATGCACAAAATTATCTATGTATTGGGTGATAGTGTCCATGATGGCCTATAATTTAGTGATACTTGGTTTGATGTAACATGTGGTCTTGAATCTTATTGTATTTTATGTAATACATGACACATTCTTAGATTTGACTTTATTGATATATGTGTCATTCTTTGAAAATGTTTTACTTACTTTATTTGGAGATGTGGAAAAAAGGGAAAATGATTTACCATTATTTTCATATAAAAATTGTTTAACTATTTATAAAAACTTTTTTATTACATTTTATCATGTTTAGATTATTATAAGGAGACATGATATAGAACACCTGAGTGGGATCCTATTGATCTAGTTTATCTCACACCCTCTGCACTCCATCGGTTGTGTATAAACCTTATCATTTCATTAAATGTAGAGAGAGGAAATATACTATAGTGAGGTAGTGAGATTGTTTTAAGTTATATTTGGGTGGGTAGTGGTGAGATGGTGTAGTTTTACATTGATATGACATGGAGTAGCTATTTTAGTATTATTTGAACTTTTATGTTAAACTTGTATCTAGGAGATTGTTTAGCTTCTTTTGAGTTCTATGGATTTTACTATTTATATTTTCAATGAAATATATTATTTTTATTTAATTATTACTTCCAATTGTATATATATATATATTATTTTTTATACGTTAGTTTGGTAAAAATAATTCCCTCTATTTGTGGATGCTAGGTGGATGCCACAAGCCCTTAGGGATCGAGAATTCCCTTTGGGTATGATCGTTCAGTTTGGGTACTGGGATAAGAGGGTATCCATGTGGGATTTATCAAAATAACATTTCAATTTGTTTATTTTACTAATATTATTATTTTTTCGTTAAATAAATTGATTTATTGATGGTACAAGAAGAAATAAATTCAAATAGTCTATGTAATATGATTACCTCTTTTTAATATGTCCTCCTTTCATTCCCTTATTAAAGTCACATTGATTGGTATTCTAATATTACACTAACATATAAATCAGGGATATGTAATTTTATAATAAAATTGTGTACGAATTTTTTGAGATAGATGGCCCGTGAAGGTGTAATGAAAAGTGGTAAGGGACCTCCTTTTATAAGGGAGGGAAATGACATACGTAAAATTAGTTAAATGATTTAAATATAATTAATGTATTTTACAATAATAATTATTCCAAACAGAATGTAATTATAATAAAATGAGGATAAAATTTAAATATCATCATCAAATGAAATTTATATAGGTTTTGGTTTCTTTTTAAACAATATCATTATGTATAATGAATTCATTAATGAATTTTAACCATAATAGTTGTTACAACCTTGTCAGTATTAAAGGGTTATAATTTCACTTATAAGGTAATAATTGGACAAGGGATAGACATTTTCACCATTTCACATCATACTTGTCCACTTTCATTATTTTAATTATCTTTAAATAATTTAATAAAATACTAATTTCAAAAACTAACATTATTGTGATTTTTTCACTATTCATTTAATTTGAATTTAATGATAGCAATATAGTGATGTAATTACTATATAAACGTTTCACACTTCCCTAATGTTCATTATTAATCAATGAATTTAGTTTTTAATAATAACTCATAAAAAATATTACTTTTTTATTTTTTAAAAACATTTACATGACTTTTCTATTACTTTCACAAGAACTGCGTATGTGTTACATAAACCATTATGTTAATAATTTCATCACTAAATATTGATAATGAATAATTATTAAATAAAAACTATTTAATAATTCAAACAAAAATTTATATCAAAACTCATTATCTTTTTAACCATATGCACCAATTTTAGAGATATTAATTTGGAAGAGTGACCTTTTGGAATTTTCATTAAACAACATAATAAAAGTGACATTATCACGTGAATATTGGACCAAAATGCCATATATTATATTTTTTTGATATTTTTGGTCAAATATATCCCATTAAATGAAATAAAATCAAGTATTGGGCTGATTTTGGGATCATGCTTCATGGTTTAAACTCTATTTTATTCATTTTACCCTTATTGAGATGATAAATATTTTTATCATGACTAATATCCATATTGACCAAAAATAAAATTGATAAAGTCAATAAAATTGATCCTATTGATACCAAATATGGGTTTATTTTTTAATATTCATTTCATATAAGTGCTATAAATTCATTATATAATAAGGGATCAAAAAATTTATAGAAAAATACATTTTAAACATAAATCATAATTTAAATTATATTTAAATTAACTCACACTGTGTTGATAAAAAAATTTAAACATTTTTTCTATTTAAATTCAAACACATATATTTTAATTTATATCCATTTGATAACTAATTTATTTTTTTCATATGTAACATACAATTTTCCTAAATTATTTAGTCATATTCATACCGGCTAATCCATTGACATTGAGATGGATATCACATTAAATAATAATATTTGAATAGTATATCACCGTTCATTTAAAATTAATGTTGCATATAAATAATGCTATTATTGAAATGAAATTTATTTATAGATATATATATATATTTAAATAATAGGGTTTAAAAAAACAAATTTTTGTAATAATTCAAACATTTTATATGTATAACATGGACTAGGATGAAAACTATCCATTACTTAGTATTAGAGTTTTTTTAACAACATCATGATTTTATTTGAGGAATCATTTCATAAAAGTAGTGGATTTTAATGATGGTAAAAATATCATTTTTTAAAATTGAAATATACAGTTAGATATTTTAATGGAAATAAAATAATATTTTAAGTTTACATGAAGAAGATATTTCAAAACTCGCTAGGAAAAGAACTTGACTTAAGATAATATTTAGGACTTCACAAACATTTTAATACAAAACCATGAAGGTTAATAATTTGAAAATGAACCAGAAATACCATGAATAAAAGAGGTTTCAGGAATAAATAACAATTGTTCTATATATACAATTTTTAAAAGTAAAATTATTTATAATGTTAAATGTTTCTCAATGAATGGAGTTTAAGAAAAAATTCCCATAATAGTATTTCCACACGCATTCTAAACATGTATTTAACATCCGGTAAATTAAAATTATTTTCATTAAAAACCTTAATAGGTACCTTATTCATGCATAATTAATTTACTAAGGAATAATAATTATAATAATTTTTTTCATTTATTAAATCATTTCCACTTATGTCGGTTACATGAGGTGGTTTGGTTGATTTTGAAATAAAATTTTTATAATGTTGGTTGTGGTTAAGAATATTTTAAGAATAGATTCAAAACCTCGAAAAATCAATAACTATAAAAAAATATAATTTTTATACAATAAAACCATCTTTAATTTTACACCTATATAGTAGTAATGGAGAAAATGTATCATAATGTGAAGTTGGAATTATGCAAATACACATGGATGTGGTAGTCCTCAAATACGCATAATGACATTTTTTCTTTGAATTGTTTTTATGGAAGAAATAAAATGGATATTGCAATAGATGATCAAAAAAATTGCAAATAATTAACTATTATGTTATCATAATCATATTGAAATAAGTTCTTAAGGGTGGAATAATAAATAAATAATAATAATTACAAGTTATGAAAGATGTGATACCTTCATTGAGACATTGAAAAATCTCTTGGAAGTATTTTTAAAAAAATAGATGTTAGGATATCTTATTGAAACAGGATGCTTCATATATTATAAGGGACATAAAATATAATTAATTATGTAATATTTTCAAGATGAATTCAATTTGAAGATGAATTATGGAAGGGGTGGAATTGGTATCCTTTTATAATTGATGAAAAGGGAGGTTTCAATTTAAATGGTTGTCAATTGATGTGTGGCAATAGTTGTTAATGAAATTTAGGTTATTTAGGTATCACATGGTTGTTGACACATAGTTTTATGACAATAAAAACTTATAATGTATTTATTTTATTAATTAATGTCACATAAAGGTAGTAAAATTCATACCATATTAGACTACTCTCTTAAACAATAATTATTATTAATTAAATATTAATCATGGTTATTAATTAATCAAAACAATAATATAAGAGGTCCATTCCCAATTTTTTTTACATTGTTAATTCCTATTTATCCACAAATTAATCTAATTCAATTTCAAAATAATAAAAAAACATCTTAAATTTTAAAAAATAATATCATAAAAAAATAAAATTTTTAATAAAATACTGCTTATGCATAAAAAATTTATTTATGGGTTGTAGACATGATATAGTAAATATAAATATATAATATTATAGAAAAAATTGGATTAAATATATTTAAGTAATTCTTATTTTATGATAATAATATAATTAAAGATAAAATTATCCAAAAATGGTATTTCTCACTTTTCGCATAAAAATATACTCTTTCATAAAAATTATGAAAACTTAATCTTATGTACATTGTCACGTGATGAATATGAAAAGGGAGGTAATAATATCATATCCAACCAATATATTTTATACAAACTAGTGTTTAAAATGATAAATTTTTATTTGATTTAATTGATTTTTTAAAAATTTGGTTTTGTTAAAAAATATAAAATATTGGTTTGTAAATTAAAAATAACATTTAAAAAAAATACCAAGTCACATAGAAAATACATAATTTGTATTAGAAAAAATTATTCATGAATTTTTATTTTGTATTTATAAAATATTTAAATTCATGTTATTTATAAAAATTATATTGTGATATAATCACCAAGAAATATTGATTTTTTGGAAACCCCAAAAAGTAATCTTAAAATAATATCGACATTATAGATCAGAAAATAAAGTCTATTTTTAAAATTAATTTTAATGAAAATTATATTTTAACATTTAATTGAAATAAAAAAATGTAATAAGAAACTATTTTATAAGAAAATAATATTTAAAATATTAGTTGTTCATATTATTAATTTATATTCAATATTAATAAGAAATAATTAAAAAACCAATATCATAATTATTAAAATCATTATTTAAAAAATAATATACTTAGTGTCGCGACCCCCTCCCACCAAAGATGCCCCTCCTGAGCTGGAAATGGTGAAAGGGAGATAATGACCCCCGACTCCGGCCTCCGGTATGCCCCGGAGTGGCGACTAGCACCAAGGGTATGAGTTTTCACAAATATGGGAGGAATTACCCTTTTATTTATTTAAGATCGGGGAATAGGATGAGTCAAAAACAAAAAGAAAAAGGAAAAATTATATGGAAATAAACCCAAAATCAAACCCAAATGAATGTTTGTATATATAAAACTGAAACAAAGGTACAAGGTTTTATAAAATTCAATACAAAAATGGAAAGAAAAAAACTAAAAGAAACCAGCAACTCCAATGCCCAACTAGAAAGGTCCCGCATGGTCCCTGAAGTCCTCTTGAAACCTGAAAGTAAACGTAGGGTGAGCATACAATTATACTCTGTAGGAAAACCTAAAGCTCTCATGCACAAGTGGGGAGACATCCTAATGTCCTGTGAGAAAACATAAGGAACCAAACCTAGTAAAGAATATATCCACCCAACTTCACCAGCCACACTCACCAAATAACACAAGTCAATAGAGTATAGTATTAATATTATCAAAGTATGGGTACCCCGCACCACCTTCCCACTGGATACTACTCAAACCCTCACGCCTTACGCTCTGATGCTTCCCCCTCTTCCTGAGATAGTGCCGCAACTTGGCCATACGAGGCTCGAGATAGTGCCGCAACATGGCCATACGAAGCTCATAGTATCCCGCCACCACACACTCCTTGGCCATCACAATAACTTCCCGCAGGCACAAAATTCTCATCCATAACCACATCTCATCTCGAAGACACCTGGGAACCTCATCCCGAAGATTCTTCGGAAACATCTATCGTAACCTGCCCGAAGGAACTTGGGCTATAGAAACTAGAAGAGGGAGCATAGGGAAGAACAATAACTAGCCATCCATAATGTCCATTGGATGTTGGGAATAACACCCCCATCCCACGGGTGTTTGGCACATATTGCTCGACAATGGTAGGGTGCGTAAAGAAACATAGAAAGTACAAGGTATATATAATCAAACACTCAGACCAACCTAAGGCTTCTACACAAGAGATCTGAGCATGGGTGTTGACACTGCTACCACGAATATGCACACAACAATCAATCCCAAAACACAATTAATGTTTTCATGTTTCAACAACTTTAGTTATCAATTATTTTAACTATTGGGCAACTATCAGCAACTAAACCAAATCGAGTGTTCTCAGAACATATCATTTCCAAGCACAACAAAATTTCGGGAAAACACAAGCTATCCCATACTGTTTACATCATCATCAAATCAATCCCATTGATTATTCCCATATTATTGTTTCCCCACAATTCATTTATCAACTTTACATTTTTATTCATAATCACAACCCATTCCTGCAGCCCCGCTACTCCATTCCACACGTCTCCCACAGTCATGTAAACCAGCAACCCTGCTGCTCCCCACCATAACCCCATATCAATTATCCCTCAGCCTCGCTACTAACCATCCACAACCACATCGCACATCAACCCAGAAATTACCACTTCACACATCACATAACAAAGCCAACCCTATACGAACATTTTCATTACTCTGTTTTGTTCGACTGGGGTGATCACAAAAGGGTTCTAATTATTTATTTATTCAGCCAACATTACGTGATTAACCAGTTTCCACATTCAATGAAATTTACATCCACATGAAAATCCAGAAGGAGAGGTAAACATTTAATTGTGCAAGAAAAGGACACCAACAACCGTGATCTTCAGTAAGCATAATCCCATTCAATTCACAACGTAATCACATAATAAACATGATAGAATAGTAACCAATACAATCTTCCCCATACACATTCTTTAATTAGTTATTATCTTTATTTAGGGGTTCAACTGTATCCCTCAAAATCAAGAGGAAACCCACCCCGCATGATGCAAAATTTAGAGACATGAAGGTAAGATCCCTACCTCAACAGGTTCTGATTTCCTTCTACGAATACGACCACCACGATCACATGGCTTCTCCCAGAATGACTTTTTAGAGTCGTTCATCAAAGACCATCATTCCCATCAATTATTAGCAGTCTAGTCAGTTGGAAACTGCAGAGGGGAAGTCGAAGAAGAGGGAATGGAACAAGGTGTACGATGTTCTCATCGTTGACACAATCCATCCGTTACGGATGGATCAACGATCGAAGTCCGGATGAAGAAGTTAGGAGGATGACTTCTCAGTCGTCCAGGAGTGTCATCATGTGGGGAAGAAGAGAGGTCCGTAATTAATACACGACCCTCTATTATATATAAAAAGAAAAGGAGAATGATATGAAGCGTGAATTAATGAATACACGTCATAACCGTACAACTGTTACTTATTGACTCATTAACATGCGACACATCACGCAGTTTCCACATGTTTTAATAATAACGTTAAAAAATAAGTTAATATTAGGCATTTCTTTGATACGGGACAAAAGTCATAAAAATTTATTTATCATTGGTCTTAAAATGACAATTATAATTATAGGGTTATGTAGTCACTGACAGTTCATCATTTTGATACTATATGAAGAAGTTACAGACTTTTTAAATTTTGATCACCCAAAATAATAATAATATTATTTTATTATTATTATAATAATTTAATATTTAGATGAAAAGGCTTGTGGCTTGAATCTCTCCCCTTACTCTATGCGCACCCCATATATCATTTATTATAATAATATTATTATTATATGAACATTATTTATTTAAGGGGAAAAAAGAACCCATTATGCCTCCTTTACACACCAACATCACGCCACCCTTCCTTTATTTTTCTCATTTATTTATTTTCATTTATTATCTCATTTAATCCATATGATTATTTTAATATTATATTATATAAATATTATATATGTTATATAGTATATACAAAAAATATATTTTTCATGCTACTCAAGCATAATAGAAATAATATTAATTCCCCTGTCTTTTATCAATTATTAACTTAATTTTATTATCATATTATTATACTAGTAATATTATTAATTTCATATTTCAATTTAGGGATAACCGATGAACAACCATTTATATTTAATTTAATTAAATGAAAAAACAAAATTAATAAAACTTACATATTTTTCCCCTTTTTAATACATTTAATTTCATTAATCTCTCGCACATAGTTTTACGTCATCGTTGTTATTACTCATTTTCAATATTAATAATAAAAATTCATTATTTCATTTTATTAACTCATCGCCATTATTATTTTTAAAAACAATAATATTTATGCTCATACCATTGACTACATTAAACCACCGCATTGGATATATGAATCCAACCATGCCACGTCAATGTCGCGTAACATACGTAAATTTAATTATTCAATTCTATTTCTTTTATTTCACATTGATTTGACTAAAACAATTTCAATTTAATTAACACCAAATATTTTCAAGGAATCATAATAATAATAACACTTATGCTACACATCTTCATTTATTTATTTGCAATAAATATCATAACTCATTTTATTAATTTCTCATTAATATTATGAATAATATTAAAAACACAACACCTATTATTATTATTATTATTTAATTCCAAAAATTTCTCAATTAAATTTAAACTGCCCAACTTATTTTATTAAATTCTTATTTAAAATTAAAACCCCTTTTAATTTAATTAATCACACACTTTATATCACTGTCGTTATTATTTAATATAAAAAACAGACAAATAATCTTTTAATTTTTATAAATTCTTCTTCTTTTTTATCATTAATAATTTTCATTATTACGCATGCTGTGTTGACCACATTCGACTTTTATAAAGGAATGAAATGAAGATGTCTGAGCCATTACCTCAGATACCTCTCAAAACATTCTCTTCCTCGATAATTAAAAACCAAACCAAAATAAATAATGGGTCCAAACAACCACCCCACGAGATACCTCGCAGGGATCTCATTATAACAGGAAACAAACCAACAAACCAAATAATATGAGTTAGAAATTCATTTTCCCATGCCGAGATATTATCCTCTTTAGGTGGAACTGACTCATCTACACTGGTTTAATCGCATTCACATTAATTTGTCTCAATTAAGGATTAATTCTTCCCACTTCAATATATTAGGATTTCTCACTTACATTACCCGCAACACTGCACAAAGAAACCAACCCACTACCCGAACACATGGCTTGGGAAATTCCTTCTCCCATGTCGAGATATTATTCGCATTAGGCAGCACTGACTCACCATCATGGGTTTAATCGCATCCACATTAATGCGTCTCAATTAGGGATTAGGTCTTCCCCTCCCCACATGATAGGGCTCTTCACGTACATTTAAAGAAATGAGGGAAACATCATAGCATTAAAAACTCACAAAAACAATGTCTAGGAGCAAAGGATGAGAAAAATAGAGTTCCAACAATGGAGTTTAATTCTCCAAAAAAAACATAAATGAGAGCATCCATGAAAACCCTTACACATCTCTATCGATCCCTAGTCCTTCTAGAGATGTCGCCTCTGCTACATGAAACTATCCACACCCAACTCCTCTTAATCGATCCTCCACTGATAGACCATGTTTTCCTTTTAGTCCTCAAACGCCCGAGTCACCAGTGGACAATGCATATGTGTCATAACCGTACTTAGAACATGGAACGCCTAAGCCCGGGTAGTAAAGAAATTATTCTCAAGGTCCATTTTATCATTTTATTCCGATTTCTTTCCCAGAACACCCAAATCATGTAAAACACAAATCATTATGATGCATGTACCATTCCTAGGGTCTCTACCCTGCAATCAATGCAGTCTCACATGGTCGTTCGATAAGCTCAGAGTCCTTGCATCAGATCACGGGGGGCCCTAAAATCCAGTGTCCTAGCCGGTCTTCCCTGGCCTATGTCATGCACCATGATTAGCTAACATTGTTGCCCATCCATCCCATGAAATCCTCACTGTGCCTAATCTCCAGACTCCATCCTATCTCTCAACCATCAGCTCTGATACCATTCTGTCATGACCCCCACCCACCAAAGATTCCCCTCCTAAGCTGGCAATGGTGAAAGGGAGATAATGACCTCCGCGTCCCGCCTCTAGCATGCATCGGAGTGTTGACTAGCACCATGGGTATGAGTTTTCACAAATATGGGAGGCATTACCCTTTTTATTTATTTAATATCGGGAAAGAGGATGAGTCAAACACTAAAAGAAAAATGAACATGTATATGGAAATAAACCCTAAATCAAACCCAAATGCATGTTTTTATATATATAACATAAACAAAGGTACAAGGTTTTATAAAATTCAATACCAAAAAGGAAAGAAAAAAACTAAAAGAAACCAACAACTCCAATGCCCAACTAGCAAGGTTCCACACGGTCACTGAAGTCCTCCTGAAACCTGAAAGTAAACATAGGGTGAGCATACAAGTATACTCAGTAGGAAAACCTAAAGATATCGTTCACAAGTGGGGAGGCATCCTAATGTTCTGTGAGAAAACAGAAGCAACTAAACCTAGAAAGGAATCTATCCAACCAACCTCACTAGCCACACTCACCAAATAACACATTTAAATAGAGTATAGTAGTAATATTTTCAAAGTATGGGTACCCCACACCACTTTCCCACTGGATACTGCTCAAACCCTCACACCTAATGCTCTAATACTTCCCCCTCTTCCGGAGATAGTGCTGCAACTTGGCCATACGGAGATCGAGCAAGTGCCGCAACCTGGCCATACGAAGGTCATAGTAACCCGCTAGCACACAATCCTCGACAATCTCAATCACATCCTGCCGGAACACAATCCTTGGCCATAACCACATCTCATCTTGTAGACACCTAGGAACCTCATCCCGAAGATTCTTGGGAAACATATATCGTAACCTGCCCGAAGGAACATGGGCTATTGAACCAGGAAGAGGGAGCACAGGGAAGAACAATAACCAGCCATCCAAAATTTCCTTTGGATGTGGGGAAGAAAACCCCCCGTCCCACGGGTGATTGGAACATAGTTCTCAACATGAGTGGGGTGCGTAAAGAAACATAGAAAGTACAAGGTATATATAATCAAACACTCATCCAACCCTAAGGCACCTACACAATAGATCTGAGCATGTTCCTTGACACTGCTACCACGAATATACACAAAACAATCAATCCCAAAACACCATTAATGTTTTCATGTTTCAACAGGTTTAGTTGTCAATTATTTTAACTATTGGGAAACTACCAACAACCAAACCAAATAGAGTGTTCTTAAAACATATCCCTGCCAACAACAGCAAAAGTTAGGGAAAACACAAGCAATCACATACTATTTACATCATCAACCAATCAATCCCATTGATTATTTCCATGTTATCATTTTCCCACAATTCATTTATCAACATTCCATTTTTATTCATAATCACAACCCATTCCTGTAGCCCCGCTTCCCTATCCCACACATCTCCCACAGTAAAGTAAACCAGCAACCCCGCTGCTCCCCACCATAACCCATATCAATTATCCCATAGCCCTGCTGCTAACCATCCACAACCACATCGCACAACAACCCATAAATTACCACTTCACACATCACATAACAAAACCGACCCAACACCAACATGTTCATTATTTCGTTTTGTTCGAATGGGGTGATCACACAAGGGTTCCAGGTATTTATTTAATCATCCAACTTTACGTGATTAACCAGTTTCCACATTCAATGAAATTTCCATCCATAAGAAAATTCAGAATGAGAGGGAAACATTTAATTGTGCAAGCAAAGGCCCCCAACAACCGTGATCTTCAGTAAGCGTTAGACTATTCAATTCACAACATAATAACATAATAAATATAATATAATAATAACATACAGAATCTTCCCCATTCCCGTTGTTTAATAAGTTATTTTCATTATTTACTGGTTCAACTATATCCCTTGAAAATAAGAGGAAACCCACCCCACATGATGCACAATTTAGAGAGACGAATGTAAGATCCCAACCTCAAGAGGTTCCGACTTCCTTCTTCGAACACGACCACCATGATCACAAGGCTTCTCCGAGAACAAATTTTTAGAGTCGTTCATCAAAGACCGTCGTTCCCATCAATTATCAGCAGTCTCTTCAGTTGGAAACTATGGAGGGGAAGTTGAAAAAGAAGGAACAAAATAGGGTGTTTGATGTTCTCCTCGTTGACATGATCCCGCAGTCACTGACGGATCAACGATCAGATTCCAGATGAAGAAGTTATGAGGATGACTTCTCAGTCGTCCAGGAGTGTCTCCATGTGGAGAAGAAGAGAGGTACGTAAATAATACACGACCCTCTATTATATAGACAAAGAAAAGAAGAATGGTACATGACATGAAATAATGAATACGGGTTATAATCATACAACTGTTACGCATTGACTGGTAAACACGCGACACATCACGCAGTTTCCACGTGTTTTAATAATAACGTTAAATAATAAATTAATATTAGGTGTTTCATCAATCCAAGACAAAATTCATAAACAGATATTTATCATTGGTCTTAAAATGACCGTTACAATTACAGGGTTACGATGTCGCTGACGGTTCGTCATTCTGACACCATATGAAGAAGTTATAGACTTTTTAAGTTTTGATCACCCAATATAATAATAAAATTATTTTATTATTATTTTAATAATTTAATATTTAGATCAAAAGGCTTGTGGTTTGAATCTCTCCCCTTACTCCATGCGCACCCCATATATCATTTATTATAATATTAATATTATTATTTGAACTTTATTTATTTAAGGGGAAAAAAGAACCCCTTTCACCTTTTTACACACCAACATCACACCCCCTTCCTTTATTTTTCTCATTTATTTATTTTCATTTATTATCTCATTTAATCCATATGATTGTTTTAATAATATATTATATAAATATTATTTAAGTTATATAGCATATACAAAGAAAATATTCTTCATGCGACTCAAGCATGAAAGAAATAATATTAATTCCCTTGTCTTTTATTCATTATTAATTTTATTTTATTCTCGTATTATTATACTAGAAATATTATTAATTTCATATTTCAATTTATGGAGAACCTATACACAGTAATTTCCATTTAATTGAATTAAATGACAAAACAAATTAATATACCTTACATATTCAACCCCTTTTTAATACACATAATTTCAATAATCTCTCGCACATAGTTTTATATCATCATTGTTATTAATCTTTTTCAATAATAATAATATCAATTCATTATTTCATTTTATTAACTCATTTCCGTTATTATTTTTAATAAAAATAATATTTACGCTCATCGCATTGACTACATTAAACCACCGCGTCAGATATCCAAATCCAACCATGCCATATCAATGTCGCGTAACATACGTCAATTTAATTATTCAATAATATTTCTTTTATTTCACATTGATTTTACTAAAACAATTTTAATTTAATTAACACTAAATATTTTCAAGGAATCATAATAATAATAACACTTACACTACCCATCTTCATTTATTTATTTGAAATAAATATCATAACTCATTTTATTAATTTCTCATTAATATTATGAATAATATTAATCACACAACACCTATTATTATTATTATAATTTAATTCCAAAAATTTCTCAATCAAATTGAACTTCCCACCTTATTTTAGTAAATTCTTATTTAAAATTAAAAACCCCTTTAATTTAATTAGTCACACACATTATATCACAGTCTTTATTATTTAATATAATAAACTGACAAATCATATTTTAATTTTTATAAATTCTTCTTCATTTTTATCATTAATAATTATCATTATTACGCACGTTGTGTTGACCACATCCGACTTTTATAAAGGAATGGACCGGAGAGGTCTGGGCCATTATGCATAGTTTTCATTAGAAAAATTACAACACAAAAAAATATAAATTCTTAACTAAATTAATGAGTTAAATAAATTAGAATAAAAGTACACACAGATGTATATATATATATTAATAAATTTTTTTTATTTAGTTACTCCTACAGATTCCTATTTGTAGTACACCATGTTTCTGGTATGTAACCCTTACTTGATTCTTTTCCTGGTTTTAATAGTTAACTGTGACGTATGGGAGAGTCGAGAGATCCCAGATAGAAGTTTGAAGCAAAGGGGGAGGTGCACCGGCGGTGCACGGTTTGCCTAAACCGTGCAGCCAAACTATGTGTGGCTTACAGGGGAGGTAGTGGCTTCCTTACGATCAGCGTATGGTTAAGGGAAACCATGTGATGAGGTCGTGCGAGAAGGGTGGTTGAGGCAGTAGCTAACGCAGGGTTAGCACACGATATGTCAAACCATGTAGACTAAACACATGGTCACGTAAATTAGATCATTAAATTGAGGATCTAACTCATTTTTCCTCATTAAAGAACCTAAGAGGCCATAACATGGGATTACTCTCCCTTGAAGGTTGGAAAAATTCTCCCAAGCATTATGGAGGTGATCCGAAGGCTTCTCTTGGTGAATCTAATCTGGATTCTTGTGTTATATGATCATTCTCCTTCGTTCTTGATCGTTTTCTTAGATCTCACTACCACAAAAACAGTTTTTCGCAGCGCCCCCCCTTTATCAGCGCTAACGAAAAAGAGCTGATAAAGGGGGGTGCCTTTATAAGCACTAAAAAAAGCACTGATAAAAGGTGCCTTTATCAGCGCTAAAAAAAGCGCTGATATAGGACCCCTTTATCACCACTTTTTTTAGCGCTGATAAAGGGACCCCCCTTTATGAGCGTTTTTTAGCGTTGATAAAGGGTCGGCTTAAAAAAATTAAAAATATATTAATATATTTATATATAAATATAGTTATATTGTTATATAAATATAATATATAATTTTTAAATATATTTTAGATAAGTATAAATGTACGTTAACACTTATTATACTTAATATATAAGATATTAAGTGAAAATGGCTTCTTAAAAAATTAAAAAAATATTTTTAATTAATAATTTGATAATCATTATGGAGTAATAGTCATTTAATAACAATTTTAAGACTAAAAAAATTAAAAAAAATTAAAAAAAGATCCAAAATATGTTAAAAACGCAACTCAAACTTCAAACGGCCATAACATTTGATCCGAGTGTCCATTTGAGCTCTACCACATATCAAATCAAAGCCTGCGACGAGCTCTACGTCTCTATGACTAGTTGCAGCCCCGGTCAAGGAATTTTCGAGGTCAAAAGAGCCCCATAAGGCCTCTAAAACTGAGTTTTTAGTCGGGGTACCCCGATATTTTAACATTTTGTTGTTTTTCACCCTCGTTTAAGGGGGTATTATTGTATTTTTTTTGTGTGGCCTGAATTTATTCCAAGGTATAACATTCATATTGATATTATGTCTTTGAAATTTCATCCTTTTTTATAATGCAATATTATTTATAATAAAAAATATAACAATATATTCATATTTTTTTTATATTCACACCTAAAAATTTAATTATAAATATAAATAATAAAATATATTTACATATACAATATATTAGATTTATCTAAATAATAATCAACATCCATATTATTTAAAATACAAATATATGAATATTTATATACCTATATATTAATCTAACTATATGTATATATTAATCTAACTATATATATATATATTAATCTAACTATATATATATATATATTAATCTAATAACTATATATATATTAATATAACTACATATATATATATATTAGTATTACTATAAATATTTATATTAAAATCACTATATATATATATTAATATAACTATATGTATTCATATAACTGTATATATGTTAATATAACTATATATATATATAAATATAAATATATATTACTATACGAATAAATATAACTAAATATATATATATATATAGATATAGATATATATTAATATCACTATATATATATATTAATATTACTATATATATATATTTATATTTATATAACTATATATATATTATAATATAACTATATATATATATATTATAATATAACTATATATATATATATATATTATAATATAACTATATATATATTATAATATAAATATATATATATTAATATAAATATATATTACTATACGAATAAATATAACTATATATATAGAGAGATATCATGTATTGGAAGACAAATCAAAATAGAGTAGTGGTAAAGGCTTAGGCGTGCAGGGGGGAGGTCTCGAGTTCAAATCCTGTGGGAGGCAGGGGTGCACGCGCATGGGGGAATATAGCAGCAAGCACTGTTAAATGGTAAAGGGGGTGCGTGGGGTGCTATACAGGGGAAGAAAAGTTATAAAATGGGGGGCTCAAGCGCTATAAAAGCCCACCCGATTCGCAGTATTTTTTAATGTTTTTTTAAATTTTTTTTAATTTTTTTTAACTTTTTTCAGTGCTTTTCCAGCGCTGATAAAAGACCCATTTTATCAGCACTTTTTTTTAGCGCTGACAAAGTGTTCCTATATCAGCACTTTTCGGAGCACTGATAAAGGGGACCACCCTTTATCTTCGCTGGCTTTATCAGTGCTTTTTCTAGCGCTGATAAAGGCCATTTTTAGCGCTGATAAATGACGTATTTATAGTAGTGTCTACTTAGATCTAATTCTCCTCCTCCCTCAATTTTCTATATCTACGCCTTTTATGGGTAAATATAAGTTTTTGGATGCCAAATTTGATGAGTTTTGGTCTTGGATGTGCTAGGAGAAGAGATCAAATGAGGGTTTTTGGAGATTTGACTCGGTTTTTTGGTGTTCTTCATCCGTTAGTTGGTTTCTCATATTTTGTGAAGGTAGGTGGCTTCACTATCGACTCATCTTGTTATAATTGGTTAGCTTAGTTTGAAATTGATTATTTCAATGGAATTTAATGTGAAATGTATGAAATAAATCTTCCTTAGTGATGATTTATGGTTTTGATGAAATTGAGAAATCATGGTAAATTTTGTGCAAACTGACTTGGCTATTTGAATTTAAAATGTTTATTTTATGTTATGAAATTACTAAAATTGTAAATGGTTTGATGAGAAATAAGTTTTCAATAAAAAGGGTGTTTTATTTAAATGGTTTTTATGGAGTTGGTTATCAATAAAATGGAAGCTTTATTGAAATGGTTTGAATTGTTTGAACACAATTGGTTTGGATGGAAAATGGTTTTCAATAAAAGGTTTTTTATTGAAAGGATGGATTTTTATCATTTTTGGGAATGCGTGGTGTGTGTTCATATTTCATGTATGGGGTTTGGTTGAAATTGGACCTTGTTCTTGGTGCCGAACGTTTAATTTCACATGGTAACTATATGTATGAGGCTTGGTTGATATATGACCTTGTGCTCGGTGCCAATGGTGTAATGGAACATGGGAAGTAATTACCTTATGACGACTTGGTAGATCGACGAGAAACCACTCATGAGTATGGAACTGTCATAACGAAGCATGCATGGTTGATTTCACGGGTTTGTGAAATGATTGGGTATGTCAAAACGGGATGTTTGTGAAATGTTTCAGATGTTTGTTTGGTTATTTTGATGAAAAAATAACGTGTTGGAAAAGTTGGTTTATGTTTCACTTAGATACTTTTGAGAATGGACGGTTTTGGAAAACTTGTTTATATTTAGTTATAAAATCCATTGGTGAAATGGTTTTATATAAACTGTTTTTATATAAATGTTGATAACTCTTCTATCCTAGTGGTGTGATTATGTAAGAAATTGAGGAAAACTTACTGAGTTTTATACTCACCCCTTCTTTGGCATAATGGAGCTTTTGAAGATGTTTTATTCTTGATACACATGTAAAGGTAATGAATTTCGTTACTAGTGGCACGTGGTGATGTTTGAAAGATGTTGTGGAGATTGGAGCTTGATGACCACAGAGTCATGGTGTGTTTTGAGAGTCTTTATTTGTTCTTCTGCTGTGTATTTTTATGTTGGGTTTGGTCTTCCACTATTGTGTACCCTGATGTGGTTTAACATAAATGAAGTTTTTGTTTGGCCTTTCATTTTTTCATGCATCATATAGTGAATGGTTAATGGATGGGTTTATTTCATAAAGGGTAAATCATCCCCCACATATACTTGAGACCCTTTATCATTTATTGCCCGCCTTTGGCATCTTGGAGAGTCGCTTAAGGCTATGAAACCCTCCCTTCCTCCTCAAGCCAATGAGGTAGGGGTGGGTTGTTACAAATGCTATCATCTTGTTCGGTCCTTGCCTAACAAGTGGTCATCGATGTTCGAGGTCTAGGAGTTGAAATTCCTTCTTGTCTATTCCTTGGGTTACAAATCTTATATAAGAGTTAGATTGTCGGAACATGAATGTTATATCATAAAAGGACGTAGCTAACCTGTTTATGCTGAACTTCAAGTTACCAGGGTGTTTGGTACATAAGTGTTTTGGATAAACTTCTAGAGTCCTGGAAATCTCATTGTCATGGGTTTCTCCAATGATAGGAGCATGACATTCATGGTAGATGATTTAATTCCCACTATTATTGCATATCTCATTGTGAGGAATGAGTAAGAATTTTGTGAAAGGTGACATTTTTTGAAAAATACAGGAATTGTTTTCAACCGAAAGACTTTTAAAACATGGTATTTGGTGTATTTTTAAAATTTATTGATTTTAGAAAATAATTATGTCGAATATTTTAATAAATGGATGAACATGGAAAGAGGTTGTTTGTAATCAATGTTACGATAGTTGATGTGATTGAATTTGAAATTCTAAGCCACGATTTTCTAGAGAGTGAGATTGACGGAGTTAGTTGCTGGTATAGAAAATGGAAACCAGTAGGCATCGTCAAAACCAACCCGAAGAAGCTGTCGAGAACGGGGTCGCACTTGAGCCACAGGTGAACCAATAACTAGTCCAACATATTTTCCATTCCTTTCATGCTATGGATACGAGAAACTGGAGGAATGTTCCATGACATGTGGATCATACCATCTAGTTTATGAAGCAGAATCCACCGAACATTCGGGGTGTTGTTGGTCCCGAGAAGTTGGAGGTGTGGCTAAGTAGGATAAATCGTATATTCGATTTCATCGGCACACCAGTAGAGCTGAAAGTAAAGCTGGTAATGTATATGCTCAAGGATCTTGCACGTCAGTGGTGGTATTTAGTAGTGCATGCTAAATTGGATGAAGGCCTTACATGGGAGGATCTTGAAGAATTGTTTAAAAATAATTATATACTCACACATTCAAGATCAAGAAAACGACAGACTTCTTCAGCATAAAACAGAAGATCCTCTTTATCATAGAGTTTGCAGATAAGTTCATGAATTTAGTCTGTTTTGCACCAAGGGTTGCAAAAAGTTCTTCTTTGAAGGCATGCATTTTCGAATCGGGGCTAAGGCATGAGATTCGTTTAAAGATTGCAGTGCTCTGTATTACAGATTATATAGATATGGTGAACAGAGCAATAGTCGCTGAACGTGATATCTCGAGATCGATAGGAGAAGGCATGATGATACCCATAGGAACAGGTGGGAACTCTAATGTTGGGAACAAGCAGAAGAGGGACACCTGCTTCCAAGGGGGGAGTGTGAATCAGAATCAGATGACAGGATCATTAAACCTTACTCAATGAACCCCGAGTAAAGCAGTTTGCTTCCAATGTGGTTCGACTAATTACATGAAACATGAATGTACAACACCACCGAGAGCATGCCACAATTGCAACAAGATGGGGAAACTCCAGCGATATTGTCACAGTGCTCCACGGTCAGGTGTTTGGGACACTTTTCAGGCGTCACAAGCATCGTATGGTTCGACAGGTCGAGGATAGCAAAACCACTCTCGCCAGTATAACAGAGCTAGTTATGGTGATTCTAATAATACCATGACTCCTCAGGTAGGGCAATCTCAACACAGAAATAAGGTGCAAAGTGCAGCAACAAAGTAATTGTATGGAGACGAGCAGATGATAGTCGATGATCAGGTTGGTCCATCTATATGGAGAGGTATGATTCATTTGAATTCTACCCTCGTTCAAGTGTTGTTCGATACTGGTGCATCACATTCTTTTCTTGAATCTTGTATTGCTGATTGTATGATCTTAAAACAGGAAATGATGCCTTCTTTGAAAAAAAACATCAAACCCCTCTCGGTGAAAGAGAATGTAGAGCCTTCATTTATAAAGCATGTTCTATAACTGTTGATGGAGCTGAACTAAAATGGGATTTCATTGTGCTGGAGATAGATGTCTATGATGTAATCTTGGGTATGGATTGGCTGAAAAGTTTAAGGCTCACATCGACTGTAATAGGAGAACAGTTAGTTTCACAACTAAGGAAGAAATTGAGAATCTCTTCAGAGGAGAGAGGACGGCAAAGAAGAGTGTAAAGAGTGTGTTGGAACCAATGGTGGGAATGATATCGTACCAATTTCCAGCGTTGACATTGGTATCAATGGGAGATATTGAGGAAAATAGTTTTCCAGCTATCGTGGATCAATTTCCAGATGTCTTTCCCAAGAACTTCTTAGAGTTACCACTACTAAGGGAAGTGGTGTTTATGATTGATCTCCTTATGGGTACCAGTCCTATTTCCCATCCTTCTTATAGGATGGTACCAATGGAGTTAAGGAATTGAAAGTGCAGTTAGGGGATCGAGAAAGTAAGGGTTTCATTCAACCAAGAGTGTCTTCGTGGGCAACACCAATTGTGTTCGTGAAGAAGTCACATAGAACTCTTTGGCTGTGTTGATTATCATAAGCTTAACTATGTTACGATAAAGAAAATATATCCACTTCCACGCATTGAAGATCTGTCTGATAAATTAGGGGGAGTTCATTGGTTCTCCAAAATTGACTTGCGCTCAGGATATCACCAGTTGTGAGTTCGCAATGAAGATATTCTGAAGACAACATTTAGAATTAGATATGATCACTACTAATATGTAGTCATTCATTTTGTCTTAAGAATGCACTAACAGTCTTAATGGTATTGATGAATCCGATATTTCAGAGATATCTGGATTCTTTTCTTTTGGTGTTTGTAGATGACATAATGATGTATTCAAGAACAAGGGCTGAGCATGAGAAACACTTGGAGATAATGTTGGAAATAATGAGAGACCATCAGTTGTATGCCAAATTATCAAAGTGCGATTTTTGGTTATAATATGTATGCTTTCTAGGCCATTTTGTTTCTGAGAAAGGTTATTCAGTGGATCCAGAAAATAAAGAAGCTGTTCTTTCTTGGAAACCGCCGAAAAATGTCCTTGAAATAAATAGTTTTATTGGTCTTTATGATTATTATCGACACATTATGTGTAACTTCTCATGACTGGCTTCGCCTATGAAATAATTAAAAAATAAGAACATTGCATTTCAAAAGATGGAAGAATGTCAGAAATCTTTTCAAGAGTTGAAATTTCTCCTTCCATCAGCACATATCTTAATCATTCTAGAATCAGGGAAATGATACGTCATGTATTGCGATGCTTCAAGATCTGGGTTGGGTTGTGTTCTCATGAAACTAAACCATGTTGTTTCTTATGGTTCAATCTAGTTGAGGATGCATGAGAATAATTACCCAACACACGATTTGGATTTAGCTGCAGTTGTCTATGCCCTGAAGCCTTGGCGTTATTATCTATGTGGTAAGAAATTTACTGTGTTTACGGATCAAAAAATCTTGAAACACATTTTCTCATTGTGATATTTGAAATTGAGGAAGATTATATGAATGGAGTATCTCTATATGTCTAACTTTGACTTGATGTATACACCGGGTAAGGGAAATTTTGTAGCTGATGCCTTAAGCAGAAAGTCATATGCTCAGTTGGTGAAAGAAGCATCAGACGAATTGAAGTTGATGTCGGTCTTAGACAACATGCATGTGTAATGTGATGACTGAGGTGATGTTGTGGTTTTGTTTATAGTTGTGCTTGTCCTTGATTTGGTGGAGATAGTAAAGGAGGCACAAGCATCTGATGTAGACTGTGTTGCAATGTGTTCAAAACTCAATAGTAGGGAAAACATTGAGGGATGGAAGCTGGATGGGAGTTATGTTTTGTAGTTTTGAGATCAGATGGTTGTATGTTTAACTTCTCAAGAACAACTCTTTCATGCTTACCACCACTATAGATGGTGTATTCATCTAGGAATACAAAATATGTATAAGGCATTGAAGGCACAGTTTTCGTGGAGAAGCATGAAACAGAGGGTAGCTGAATTTGTTTCAAGGTGTTTAAAATGACAACAAGTTAAAACAGAAAATTAGTGGCCAGATGGTATGTTAAAATCATTACCTATCCCAGTGTTGAAATGGGATCAGATTGCAATGGATTTTATTACAGGTCTTCTAAGAATGGTCTGGATAAACGACGCCATTTTGGTGATAGTGGATCGTCTAACCAAGTCGCCCCATTTCATCCCTATTCGTGAAACTCATCTGATAGAAGATCATTGAATAATATATATCTGAGAAGTGATAACGAGGCATGGTGTACCAGTGTCTATCATGTCAGAAAGAGATCCGAGGTTCACATCTCGTTTCTGGCGATCCTTACATAATTCCCTGGGAACTCAGTTGAATTTGAGTACGAGGTATAATCCTCAGACGGATGGGAAATCTAAAAGGATGAAACAGACATTGGAAAGAATGTTGTGGGCTTGTGTAATGGATTATGGTGGCTCCTGGGAGGACTATACACCCTTAGTGGAGTTCTCATACAATAATAGTTATCAGGCCTTGATACACATGGCTCCATTTGAAGAACTGTATGGCCATCCTTGTTGTTCTCCACTATTCTGGGTGGAAGTAGCTGAGACTTCACTAGTTGGTCCGAGCTTTGTCTAGGAAACAATGGAGAAGATTTAGTTGATTAAAAATAGGATGGAGACGACACAAAGTCTTCAAAAATCTTATGCGAATCATCGCCGAAGACCGTTATCGTTTGCGGTGAGTGATCATATCTTTTTGAGAATCTCTCCAAGGCTTTAACATCATTGTTTGGGGAGGAAGGTAAAATTATCTCCTCGATATATAGGCCCTTTTGAGATACTGGAATGGTTTTGAGAGGTGGTATATCGGTTGGCATTTCCACCACAGTTCAGTGAAGTGCACAATGTGTGCCATGTATCTCAGTTGAATAATTATCAACCCGATCCTGACCATGTGATCAGATGAGATCACATTAACCTAGAGATGGATGATTCATTGTTACATATCCTTGTGTGGATTGTGGTTAAGAAAGGAAATGTCTTGTGTGGAAAAATCATCAGTCTTGTACGGGTTTTGTGGCAACATGGTCAGATTCAGGAAGAGACTTGGGAACACGAGAAAGAAACGAAAGAGCATTGGTCAAAACTCATTCAGGAAAGCGATGGTTTTCTACTTTCCAAGTATGGAAAGGCCAATGGTGGGGAGAATTTAGTACCCCCGGTTTCTAGTATGTAACTGTTACATAATGATTTTTTTGGTTTTAAAATTTAAGGGAGACCTATGGGAGTGTTGGGAGATCCCGGATTGATGTTTGAAGTAAAGGGGAAGGCGCACGGGCAGCGCACTGTTTGTCTATATCATGAGGCCAAACCGTGCATGGCTTACTGGGGTGGCAGTGGCTTACGCACAGTCAGAACATGATTAAGGGAAATAGTGCGATGAGTTCATGTGAGAGGGGTGGATGAGGTAGCAGCTAAGGCATGATTAGCGCATGTTTTGTAAAACTGGTCGGAATAACCGTGCGATCACTTAAATTAGATCCTTAAATTGTGGATCTAACTTGTGTTCACCTCATTAATGCTCCTAAGTGGCCATAACTCAGGATTACTCTCCCTTGAAGGTTGTAAAAATTATCTTAAGTATTCCGGAGGCGATCTGAAGGCTTCTCTTGGCGAATCGAAGCCAGATTCTTGAGGTATGTGATCGTTCTCCTTTGTTCTTGATCATTTTCTTAGATCTTCTTAGATCGAATTCTCCTCTTCCCTTGCTTTCCTATATCTGTGCCCATTATGGGTAGATCTATGTGTGTGGATCCCATATATGTTGAGTTTTGGTCTTGGTTGTGCTTGGAGAAAAGATCTATGGAGGGTTTTTAAAGATTTGACTCGGTTTTGTTGGTGTTCTTCATCCGTTGGTTGGTTTCACCTATGTTTTTGAGGTCAGTGGCTTCACTCTCGACTCCTCTTGTTAGAATTGATTTTCTTAGTTTCAAATTGATTATTTGAATGGAAGTCATTGTGAAAACCATGAAATCAATCTTCTTTAGTGATGATTTATGGTTTTGATGAAATGTGAAATCTTGGTGAATTGTGTGCAAAGTGACTTGGCTATTTGAATTTAAAATGTTGATTTTAAATTATAAAATTGATTAAATTGTGAATGCTTTGATGAGAAATTAGTTTTCAATAAAAAGGATGTTTAATTGAAATGGTTTTGATGCAGATGGTTTTCTAAAAAAAGGAAGATTTATTGAAATGGTTAGAATTATTTGATCACACATGGTTTGGATGGAAAATATTTTTCAATAATAGGTGTTTTATTGAATGTATGGTTTGTCAGGATTGTTGGGAATGTGTGGTTTGTGTTCATATTTCATGTACGAGGCTTGGTTGAAATAGGACCATGTGCTGGGTTCCAAATATTTTATGGCACATGGTAACTATGTGTACGAGGCTTGGTTGAAATATGAAAATGTGCTCTATTCCAAAGGTGTAATGGCACATGGGAAGTAATTACCTTGTGACGACTTGTTAGATCGATGAGAAACCACTCATGACTATGGAACTGTCATAATGAAGCATGCATGGTTGATTTCACGGGTTGGTGAAATGGTTGGGTATGTTAAAATGGGATGTTTGTGAAATGGTTTGGAAGTTTGTTTGGTTATTATTCAGGAAAAATAACGTGTTGTAAAAGTTTTTTTATCATTCATTTGTATGCTTTTGAGCATGGATTGTTTTGGAAAACTTGTTTATATTTAGTTATAAACTTATTTGGTGAAATTCTTTTATATAAACTCTTTTAATATAAATGTTTCTAACTCTTATAACCTAATGGCATGGGTAGGGAAGTCATAGGGGAAAACCTAATGAGTTTTATACTCACCCCTGCTTTGGAACATTGGTGCTTTTTCAAATTTTTTATTAATAGACACAGGTAAAGGTAAACCATCTCATTACTAGTGGTACATGGTTATGTTTGGGAGATGTTGTGGTGCTTGGATCTTGTGGACCACAGAGTCGTGGTGTCTTTTGAGATTCTTGAGTTGTTCTTCCACTGTGTATTTTGATGTTTGGTTTGGTCTTCCGTTGTAGTGTACTCTGATGTAATTTAACATAAATGAAGTTTTTTTTTGGTCTTTCATTTGTTCATGCATCATATAGTGAATGGTTAATGAATGGGTTTATTTATTAAAGGTTAAATCGTCCCCCACTTATACTTGAGACCCTTGGGAATTTATTGCCAGCCTTTGGCGTCTTGGGGATGTCTCCTAAGGCCATGTAACCATCACTGCCTCCTCAAGCCAATGAGTTAGGGGTGGGGTGTTACACTATTAATCCAATGGATAGGTCTTAATGGTTTCAAAATATCACACTTGGTTTTAGTTTAGGTTTGTGTGTGTCATGTGATATTGAAGATAATATTAATTTAATGGATCAAAAATAGTGGGTCATTATAATTTACAACATTAATTAAATATCATACTCACAATTTTAATTATTACAAAATGATTAAATTTGGAGAGGCTATTATTAGTATATTTATTATGTTAGATATAATTCTTAATGAAACATCTACCTTACTATCTTAAGTTATACCAACATACAAATCTTACCTCAAACAACCTTGATTATTTATAACCTAATCATATTTTATCCAATGTATACCATTACCATAACTATCTTTTTCCCAATATCATGACACCATAGTGAATTATTATTTTTCGAAAAAAATAATTCTACATTTAATCCTCAATGTGTATTAATCATTATTTCATAAGGCCAATTTCCAGTCAATAAATATCATAATCCAAAAACAGTGAGCTATACATCACTAAAAATATCATTGATCACATTTTTTAATAATATATACTAGAACCAAATATCTCACATATCAAAAACTTAATCAAGCATTTTTTAAATCTATATAATTATTATTTTAATCCAATGAGTTGTCGGTAAATAAATCACGTGTTCTTCAATAGTTGTCCACAAAAAAAATATCTTTTTTATAAAATTAATTTTCATCGTTTTTATTACATTTAATATATTTTTAAAAAACATTAATGTAGAACAACTAAATAAAAAAAATTATATATTTCAAAAAAACCATATAACCTTTTGGATATACCCAAATACCATCAATAAGTATCCATCATTAATATAATTTGATATTGATATAAAAAATAATTTATATTATGGTATCAACCTCACTACCAGAGGTAATATAAGGAATCTAAACTTTAATATCAAAATAAGAATATGCTATAATTCTCACCAATTTATATATTATCCTTTATTATGTCAGAAGATTAAAGGTTTTTTGGATACAGTGCTTTATAATATTTATCCCGATGATCTTGTTTCAAACAAATACTAAAACCAAAATGTTAATGATAATAGGTAAAAGAATAATAGTATGTGAATATGATTTCTCAATCGTAAGATGAATTCTCCAATGACACATTAATTTCATACTATGATACATTCACATCAAATATGTTATATATATTTAATCTTATAACTTAATTATTTCTAACTATGACACTTTTTTTCTCTTATAATCTTTATCCATATCACATAAAGTAATTAGTATTTAATCATTTATAATGGTTTGTAAATAGAATGTAATTGACTAAATCATATCCCATGGGAGTTTCAAACAAGGTTCATGGAAAGGGACCATTAACCATACACTATAATGAAGTATGATATATAATCAACCTACTCATATAAAAGTTATCAAAACATGATGAATATTTAGAAAAACCACATCCACTTATAGACTCTTGATATTGATTTATTTCTAGGGAAAAAATAATATATACCATACCAAAACGTTAGGATCGTATAATATTAATAGTATTATCATATAGGGTTTATCTAATTCCCTTTATTCATAATCTGTAAATGTGACTAGAACTACAATTGATACTAACAATAAAGACCCAAAAAATTATGATGTGTTTTATAATCATTTATAGAATTATTTTCCAATAGAGAAACACTAAAAATAAAGAGGATAATTATGTTTTTAAAATTATATATTTAAATAAAACACCATAAGCATAAATTCAACACCTTAATTTATAACTCCACATACTTCTCCTTACATCTATCGATCTTCTTAAAACTATATAGTGTAACCTAGGAAAACAAATAAGGAAATGTTTGATCTAGAATTCCCAGAAAGGTAACAAAGATAACAAATAAGCATAACTTGGGAGGCATAACATGATATAATAAAGAGAATTATCATAATCATTGAATCATGGAACCTGGAAATTATAGCATAATATTATGTTGGAAACATGTTCATATCATAATAAAATATGATAATAGTAATTCAAGAACAAAATAAAACATGTCATTATAAGAATAAACCATTGATAAATGACCTTTTAACAAAAAATAGTTGGGTAGGATCACTATACACACACCTTGATATCTCATTAGATGAAAACAACACCCAATGCATTGGAGGCCTATATAATTATTGCCCCACTAGTCACTTAATCAAAATCACACATATATGTAGAACATAGATTCAATAAGAATATCACACTATCCCGTGGAAATACAATTTGTTTTATATCCTTTAAAAATGGTACCCTAATGAGGTATTAAAAATTCCATATACAAACATATCATGATAAACCAATTAAAAATAGATATGTATGTGATGAAATTGAGGATAATTCAATGTAAATAAAAATCAATAATTATTATTAGGAATGTTTTATTTTCACTATATATGGTTTAGACATCACATTCCCCATTAAATTGTTGTATTAGGAATCCATTTGAACACCCATAAATCATGCAATGTAATATTTGGAAATCGTATATTAAATTAATTCAATGAAAATAATGAATATAAAACTGAATGTCTATGAATTAAAAAAAGTGATGGATCCTCCCATAGATGTAAATGATAATTCCATATTCCATCTAGATAAATAAGGTGGTTGGAATCATTTGAAAAATAGCTTTTATGAAGTAGAAAACCTAAAATAAGAACATTATAAAAATAATTTGGAAAACATATTTATGAATTACCCATTTAAATTTGAAAAAAATTAAAAATGAGTATTTAGTTAAACATTAAAAATAAAATTTCTAATTTATAAATTTAATGTGCAGAGAGGAAGACTTATAAAATTAGGAATACTTAATAAAGATATATTCACACAGAAATTTATAAAAGAGATTTATTTGGTTGGAAAATTCACATTTAGAAAGTGATAAATAGTTTTTTTTCAATAATTACATTTTAGTTGAAAACAACATCAAACCAATGTAAAATAAATATTTTTTAAATCATCCGTAGCATTTGAGGAAAGTAAAACCTTTTTAAAAACTATTCAGGTGAAAAAATGTAAAATTATATAAAACCCATTTAACGTAATACACATCATAAAAATGATAATACAAAGTTAATTTTATAATTGGTGAAAGAAAAAAATAAATTTCAATTTAGGTGAAACATATTTGGGGTTTTTAAAAAAATCTATAGGTAAAACATTGACATGTAAGAAAATTGTCAATTTTACTGTATAAGAGTTATTCTTATCATCTTGAAGTTTTTTAGGAAGCGTTTCATAAAAGTGGAGTATATTAATGAAGATAAATAAAATCACCAAATAATAATTAAATCTACATTTATAAATGATAATTTTTGTAATATGAATTGGATTATAAAAATCTATAAGATATTTCAAGAGTCATGGGAAAAAGGACCCGAGTCAATAAAAAAATTACAAAGTGAGTAACATTGTAATCAAAACGATTTAAAGAGAAATAACATATAAATTAATATAAAATATGATTAATAAAATATATTTCAAGATTATATAAAAATATGGAAGTATATAATTCACATATATGTAAATTCGAGCAGAATGTAAATTTTGTCTTAACAAAGGTTGGTTGAGACAAAAATACCATACATTTACATCTAAAAGAGTTATACATGTCCACTTAAATTCTTATATAATTATATTATGATCATTAAAAAACATAATTGGAACCTTCTTCATCTATAATTATATTATTATGAACTACTGGTTTTAAAATTTCTCTTATTCATATAATCATTCCTAATAATGTTTGTTAATTGAAGTTGTTCGATTGATTTTTATGTGAATTTCCTGTCATATTGACCATGGTTAGGTTTAATTTTAAAATGGATTCAAAAACTATATAATTACAAAATTATTTTAAATATAAATTTTATACAATATAATCTATTTTTATTTTTTCCTTGATTTGTATTAATGGGAAACCAAACATGTCGCTACGTAGAGGTACTAAAAATTATGTACACACGTTTTACACTTTAATTTTTTTCATAAAATGATATGTTGTTTGAAAGTAAAATTATTTATTATTTTTGAACAATTATAATATTAAAAGTAAAATACTAATTCATTAAAACCCATTTTTAACTATTTATGCAATATGTTGTTGAAAAAATGGACACACCATGAATTGAGGTGGTAGTCCACACATTTGCGTGATAATATTTTTATTTTTCAAATGGTTTGGGAAGAAGGAATAAAATGGATATTCCATTAGTTTATTAATATTAAAACATATAATTAATAATTATTTTATCATAATATTTTAAATAGTATATATCAGATGAGGTATAAGAAAAAATGAATAAGGATTTTTTTATGAAATACATGACACCTTTGTTGAGTCTTCCAACATTCGATTGAATGTCCTATAGAAAATGGAGGTGTTAGGTATGGTATGTGTCTTAAAAGAAGTGATAAAAAATTTAAAAATTATGAATGGGTTTATAGATATTATGATGGGAAATTAAACATATTAAAATTCACACAAAATTAGATTACTCTTTAAAAAACTAATTAGTCTTAATTAAATATTAATCGTGGTAATTAATTTATTACCAAAAAATAAAAATATCTTAAATATCTATACAAGTTGAATGTAAATTTATTAACTATATAATATATTATAATAACTAAATAGTTGAATATCTCAATTTTAATTAAAACTTATAATATACCAAAAATTTATTTTGTAACAAAATACTGCTTAAGTTAAAAAAAATTAATACTAGATTTATAAAATGTATGTATTAAATATATATATATATATATATTATTTTAGTTGATTTATGTTTTATAATTATTTTATTCATTATTTTATTATGATAATATCACAATTATTGATAAAGTTATCCAGAACCGGTGTTTTTCACTATTAACTAAAACATTAAGTATTACATAACAATAAACAAAATTAATACTAACCACAATGTCACATTATAAATATATAAATGGATATATTTATTCTATATTAAACCTATACATGTGGTAAAAATTTAATTTTAAAATACACTGTGTACAATGAAATAAATGATTTTTTTCATAAATATTCTATGAACTCTAAAATGAAAAATGTAGATTTTTAAAATAAAACAAAGTGTTTTTTATATTATTAATTACCTTATAATATAAATATTTAGTAAGAAAAAATGGTTTCATTAATTTCAAATTCATAATTATATACTAATAAAAGTTTGGTTATTTATAAAAACTATATTTAGGTTTTTTTGACAAATAAATCCATATTTTTTCAGAATAACCCAATTTTTCATTTTAAAAAGAAATTAAAAATTAAATAAAAATTTTCCCCAATTTTATCAATTAAATTTCAAATATTTTTTATTTTAAATTTTAATTAAAATCAAAAGATACAATGAGAATCTAATTTTATTGAAAATTAAATTTTAAAATACTATTTGTTCTTATTCCTAATTTCCAAAAAACGCTATTAGATATATCATTAATAAATAACTATTTAATTTTATCAAAATAATCATTTAGAAATAATTTAATTAGTTTTATTTATTAATTTAATAGTGAATAAATAGGTAGATTCTTAAAAAAAATTGAATTCGATAAATTTTTTACAATAAGATTTTTATATATTAATATATTTTTTATAAAATTAATCGTATTAATACCTTATAATTAAATAGATATTTTTTAACCGTATAAACATATCATGTTTTTTTTCTATTGTTTCATTAGGGAAAATCAATTGATTGTAATATAAATTTAATAGATCTAAAACCATAGGTCGTTGCACAATTCTTACAAGAGAGAGAGTTCTACATAGGCACTGATGTAAAATGAATAACCATGAAGGGTGTGAGAAAAAAACTCAATAGGATTTCACTAATGTTGGTCCATAAATAATCACCATATAAAGGGTATTGCATGTTATACGATCTTTTATTAATAATTAAACAATTGAAGAATAAATAAAAACCCACAATACAAAATTTTACCCGATGCTAGAATGTATCTTAGAATGTCATACTGACCATTCCAACCAGTAACATAGCTTCCCCATGAGAACATATATATAATCATACCGCACCAAACCAAAACTTTCAATCCTATATTCCATGACACAATCAAACATATATACATCGACAAATGAAGCAGTCACTATGAGTATAATCATCACCATAGGGGATATTTTATCCATGCCTTGGGGGTCCTATTGTAACATCCCAGGTAAATAAAGAATAAAGAATTTTCATATTTATTAATATTTACGAATTAAATATTAATTTTACTTTAAAGGGGTTTCTATGATCGATAGCGTACCCGATACGCAACGATGAGTTCCTTTGAAAACATACGTTGCACACTAGTAATAAAATAATATTATTTTAAATGTTAGTTAACACGTAGTCGTTGTACTGGCGGGAATGGATAGAAATAACTAAAATATGATTATATATGTTTGTTAAATGTTTTTACATTTATCCAATAAATGATAAAGGCTTAAAATATGAAAAGAATTCAATTCTAGGATTATATACTCTAATTTTCACGAAATGTCCACTTATCACCTTTTGACGGAGAACCTTCATTAAATATAATTTTGATCAATATTATAAATTCTATTAGACCAAATATAACTCTTCTTTAGAATCGGGACATCAAAATTTACTTTGTGTAAAATTTTTGGTATCTTTCCGATTAAGTTCATTTTTTTTAATTAATATTGTAAAATGTTGTTTTTTAATTCAAAACCACTTTTTAATCTAATTTTTTAAGATGATTAGATTATATTTTGAATTGGTTTTATAGTGAAATTAGAATATATTTTTACCATTAAATCCAATAGTGGTCGTTGGAATTAATTTCACTTTGAAATCGGACTTAAACTAGTGTCAATCTTTTGATACATATTGTATCATAAAAACACGTTATTTGCTCTGATAGTGGGAATTAATTATTAAATTAATTAATGAAATATATATGTTGTGAATTTTGTAAAATGGACTTAATTTTTGAATTTAGAATATCAAATATATCTTATGGTGATGTTTTGGTATTTTTCTGAAAAACATCAATTTTTGATGAATAGTTAAACCACTAAGTAGTACTTATAAAAACTGATTTTTCGTTTAAATGAAATTCTACCACTTCTATGTTTTGAATTTCAAAAATCCGACATACATGGTTGTCATTAAGAAGTAAAATTTGGTTCAATGTGATTAAAATAACATTTTGGTGAATAGTAATGCTTAAGTTCTTAATCGCGATTAGAAGTAATTAGTTTAGTTTAAGGTAAAAATAATGTTTTAATAATATGAGATGACCTAGAAACATGTCCTACCATTAATGGATGTGTCATGGCCGACCAAGACAAGCCATGGGTCAACTTGGGGACCCCATGGAGCCACTTTGGTTGGGAAATGACATAAATAACTTTTTTATTTAATATTAAAGTAAAAATGTCACACACATGAGATGTTTTAAAAAAACAATTTTAACATGGGGTTATACAAGTCCAATTTTTGGCTATAAATATTCATTAGAAAGATAACAATATTTCCTACATCATGATATTTATTTTATAATTTTGATACATTAAATATATTAAATTATTTATGACATAATTATGATGCAGTGATTACCTCATTAATAATGTATTTAAACAAAAGGAAAAGATAATGTAAAATCTATGACCTACACATGTCCAAAACCTATTGGATGGGTATATTTAGAACCCGTATCACCTTATCCCCGAATTATTTCAATGTGGGACATTTTAAATCCGAAACTCATTTTAAAATAAAGTGACTTTTATTTACCTTCCAAGAGTGCCCCTCCTCTCCTCTTATAAAAGGCCCCCACCTCTACCTCCTTACCCACACTCCCAAGTCCTTTGTCTCGGCCAACCCCTGCCCATTTTGGCTCTCCAAATCCCTCTATTACTCATTTAAGCCTCACTTTGGGAGGAATTCTTCCCAAGGAAGCCTTTGAGCTCAAATCTAAGAGAGTTACCCGATTTTAAGGTAATGTCTTCTTTTGAGTCCTTTGGTTTTATTTTTCTTCTCCAACCCCCTAAACACTTTTTATTATTTTCTTTTGTAACAACTACAGTATACTCAATATTCTAGTATGTTTTTATAAGAATTATTCGAGCTAAACTTACACACACCTACATCTAATGGTTAAAGAACATACTGTTTCCGTGGATGGCGAATTTCTGCCTCCCGAAACGATGATTGTTCAACATTCTTTTAACACCTTAAAAGGTGGCCATTAAGATGAAAATATATTTATATATGATATATAATATGTTTATTTTTTCCTTAAGCTTCAGTATTTTTCATTTTTGGCATACCGTTATGGTTTCCATTATGGGTAAATGCGATATCTTCATTTAAGGAAGTGTGGACTACCGCCCCCTCATTGTGATGTGATTCGTTAATGCCATATGTGGGACGTATAAAGGATGGATTTAATTATAATATACTTATATATCATTATTATTTATTTCCATTAAAGTATTAGATAGAAATGAAATTAGCGTTCATGCGTACGTACGGCTTACCATCTCCAGGAACGGTGCATTTCATTTCTTGTCCCCAAATGTAATGTACTATTAAAAGTACATGTATATAATGGATATATATAATGAATGATATATCTAAATGATGAATATAATTCTGGAATTAAAATATACATACCTCTCATTTAGTTTTAATTCCATTAATATGACAAGGAAATGAAAGTAGCGTTCATGCGTACGTACGGCTTACCGTCTCCATGAACGATGAATTTCATTTCTTACCTCTAAATGATTATGTAATATTATAAATACATGTATATTCTGGATATATATGATATATATGATATCCAATTCAGGAATGTCATTCTGGATATAATTAACCTTTGACCACACGAACAACTTGTAATTGTAAGAAGTCCACTTTCGACTTAAGAATCAAATATCGACAAAACAATCATTATTAACATAAATGGTTACATAATGTTTATAACATGGAAAAAAGTAATATAAAATGAATAATGAGATTTAAAAAGGTTCTTAATGAAGTATAAATTAACTCAAGTTTATTATTCAGGATGTTAAAGAATGATCGAGTCAAGTCGGACCCGATGTAAGGGACTTCATCTCAATCTCCTTTCATTGAGGCATATTTCATTTTATACACAAATTTATTTTATACGGTGTATAAACCCCATTGAAGTTTACTTTTATACAATAGGAATCTTTTTCTATGAAGCATTTTACAAAACAACAAAAAGGAATGTTTTTTAACGTACGCGGTGACAACGACTTTTTCCGCCGCCGCGAGTATTATTTGGTCTTTGGCTTCCTCAACAAGCCGTAATGTTTTTTTAAAATGAAATAAATACGATATAATCTTTTATGTATTTTGGTATGGAAAATGGTTTTTATAATGTATTTTTTATGTCAATATATTTGAGTGATATATTGTGATCAAAGTGTGGAAATGTTTTCATTCCATTATGTTTGTTTTATGTCTTATGATTTTATAATGGTACTTGGACATTTGATGGGTGGTTACGTGATAAACCATATGACGGGTGGTTCCGTGAATACCAGGATGGGTGGTTACGTTATAACCTCAAATGCATTGGGTATGGAAGTCGGCCGTATGGCTATTCGATTAAGTATGTATGGAAGTTGGCCGTATGGCTATTCCATTAAGTGATATGTGTGGAAGTCGACCATATGGTTATTCCACTTAAGTATGTTTATGTCCCAAGTTAACTTTATATGTTATGTGATCTTTATATGGGCTGTATGGTAATATTTTGGTTACAAAAGGGTAATTAATGATATTTTATTTTAGTGAAGAGTTTTTACTACTTCATAAAGGTGAAAAGTATTACTTTGATAAAGTATACATGGTTTACTTGTTGTTTTGATAATATAACAATTTTCATTCTTTGTGTATCCCTTACTAAGCTCTTTATGCTCACCCCAAGTTTTTTTGAATTGTTTTTCATAGGACTTAATGTAGAATAAGTTCAAGGATGGGATCAAGGGAAAGTCATGCTATATAAAACATGGAACTAGATATGTTTCTTTTTTAGAGTTTTTTTATTCTATGGAAACTTAGTAGAATTGTATACTTTGTAATCTTTTGAGATGTAATAGTTATCTTCTAATTCTCTAAAACTCTAAACCTGAAAAGATCCTCAATGTGAATTATTAATTTAATTCAATATTATGTAAGGTTTATGGCCGGAGCCCTATAGTTGGTATCAAAGGTCGGTTTAGACAACTTTCGGAGTTAGAAAATTGATAAATTATAAATTAATTTATGGTATGACTGAAATGATAGAGCATTTGAAGATTACAATGTTGCTTCTCCTGAGATATTTCTATGTTAAGAATGGTTTTTCATAGAAGAAATAGAACAGCTTTTCTGGGAAGTCATACAGAGAGAAGTGACCTTTCAAATTAGTATCCTGAGATGGTCAGAATCAGAACTAAACAGTTTGTTGTAGTGATGGCTCAGTCGACTCAGGTGAAAAATGTTCGTTGTTTTTATTGATGATATTTTGGTGTTTTCTAAGAGTAAAGAGGGGAATGAAAGGCATTTAAGGGTTATTTTGCAAACCTTAAAAGAAAATAAATTGTATGGGAAATTCAGAAAGTGTGAGTTTTGGTTGCAACAAATTTATTTCCTTGGTCACATTGTTTCTAAAGATGGGATGACTGTTGATCCTGCTAAAACAAAAGTTGTTGAAGGATGGACAAGACCCACAAATGTAACCGAGATCCGTAATTTTCTTGGTTTGGCAGGTTACTACCGAAGGTTTGTTGAGAATTTTTCACGGTTATCTAGTCCAATGTCTAAGCTAACTCGTAAGGGTGTTAAGTTCATCTGGACAAAAGAATGTGTTGATTGTTTTCAGGAGTTGAAAAGAATATTGGTGAATGCTCCAGTTTTGGCACATCCTTCTAGGAATGGTGAGTTTGTTATATACAGTGATGATTCGTTGAAGGGACTTGGTTGTGTCCTTATGCAGAATGATCAGGTAATTGATTATTCTTCATGTCAGTTGAAAACTCATGAGGTAAATTACCCTACACATGATTTGGAATTAGCTGTTGTTGTTTTTGCTTTAAAAATTTGGAGGCATAATTTGTATGGAATAAAGTGTGAAATATATACTGATCACAAAAGTTTAAATTATATATTCACTCAGAAAAAATTGAACATGAGACAGAGGAGATGGCTGGAATTAATCAAGGATTATGATTGTACAATTCACTACCATTTGGGAAAAGAAAATAAAGTGGCCGATGCTTTGAGTCGAAAAAGTAATTCTTCATTAATGATGTTGTGTTTGGAACTTGATCCTTTGGTTAAGGATTTGATGAACTTTGGAAAAGAAGTTGTTGGTGCATGAAGTTCTTCTGTTTTGTTTCAGGTATCAGTGAGATCTTCTCTATCAGACAGAATCACGCAAGCATAGAAGCAAGACAGTGAGTTGCAGAAAAAGGTAGAGCTGGTTCAGAAGGGTAAGTTACCTGAATTCAACATTGATAATTATTGTGTTTTGAGGTTTGGGAAGAGATTATGTGTGCCTTGTGATTCACAGTTGAAGAATGAGTTATTATGTGAGGCTCATAGTTCCCCGTTTTCAGTTCATCCTGGCATTACTAAGATGTACAGAGATATGCGGGAGTATTACTGGTGGGATGGAATGAAAAGGGATATTGTTGATTTTACTGGGAAGTGTTTGACATGTCAATATGTTAAAGTAGAGAGGCAGTTACCGAAAGGAATGTTTCAGCCTTTACCAGTGCCAGAGTGGAAATGGGAGAATATATCCATGGACTTGGTTGTGGGATTACCGAAGACATCTAGAGGTAATAACGCAATCTGGGTTATTGTTGATCGCTTGAATAAATCTTCTCATTTCCTTTCTATACGAGATACTTTTTCCCTAGATCAACTTTCCCATTTGTATCTTAAGGAGATAGTCAGGTTACATGGAGTTCCTCTCTCCATTGTGTCCGATCATGATCCCAGGTTTACTTCTAACTTTTGGAAAGGCCTTTTGAAGTCGTTGGGTACTGAATTAAATTTTAGTACAGCTTTTCATCCTCAATCAGATTGGCAGTCAGAACGAACAATTCAGACCTTGGAGGTTATGCTACGAGCTTGATCGATGGATTATCAGGGAAGTTGGGACCGACATCTTTCTTTGGTTGAATTTTCTTATAATAACAGTTTTCATTCCAGTATACAGATGGAACCATTTGAGGCAATATATGGGAAGCGGTGTCGAACTCCAGCATTTTGGGATGAAGTGGGTGAAAGGAAGCTGATGGGACCAGAATTGGTAGAAGTGTTGGCAGAAAAAGTTCAGTTGATTCAAAAACACATAAGAACAGTTCAGAGCAGGCAGAAGAGTTATGCGGATAACCGGAGGAAGGATCTATCTTTCGAGGTAGGTGATCATGTTTTTATCAAGGTTTCTCCATGGAAAAGTGTGATGAGATTTGGTAAGAAAGGAAAACTGAGTCCAAGGTTTATTGGACCATATGAAATTCCGGAGAGAGTTGGATCATTTGCATACAGAGTGGCATTACCTCCGATGTTATCTCGGGTACACAATGTTTTTCATGTTTCGATGTTGAGGAAGTATATGCCAGATCCATCTCATGTTTTGAGTCCAGAGGTAGTTCAGCTGAAAGAAAACCTATCTTATGAAGAACAACCAGTCCAGATTCTTGATCGAAGAGAGAAAGTGTTGCGAAATAAGGTAATCCACCAGGTAAAGTTTTTGTGGAAAACCCATATGGTTGAAGAGGAAACGTGGGAATCTAAAAATGCTATGATGGATAAATACCCCCACTTTTTTTGATAAGTGAATAAAATTGCGAGGACGCAATTCCCAAAAAGGGGGGAAGGATGTAACATCCCAGGTAAATAAAGAATAATGAATTTTCATATTTATTAATATTTACGAATTAAATATTAATTTTACTTTAATGGGGTTTCTATGATCGATAGCGTACCCGATACGCAACGATGAGTTCCTTTGAAAACTTACGTTGCACACTAGTAATAAAATAATATTATTTTAAATGTTAGTTAACACGTAGCCATTGTACTGGTGGGAATGGATAGAAATAACAAAAATATGATTATATATGATTGTTAAATGTTTTTACATTTATCCAATAAAATATAAAGGCTTAAAATACGAAAATAATTCAATTTTAGGCTTATATACTGTAATTTTCACGAAAGGTCCACTTATCACCTTTTGAAGGCGAACCTCATTAAGTGTAGTTTTGATCGATCTTATAAATTATATTGGACCAAATATAACTCTTCTTTAGAATCGGGACATCAAAATTTACTTTGTGTAAATTTTTGGTATCTTTCCGATAAAGTTCATTTTTTTAATGAATAGTGTAAAATGTTGTATTTTAATTCAAAACCACTTTTTAATCTAATTTTTTAAGATTATTAGATTATATTTTGAATTGGTTTTAAAGTGAAATTAGAATATATTTTTACCATTATATCCAATAGTGGTCTTTGGAATTAATTTCACTTTGAAATTGGACATAAACTATTGTCAATCTTTTGATACTTATTGTTTCATAAAAACACGATATTTTCTCTGATAATGGGAATTAATTATTAAATTAATTAATGAAACTTATATGTTGTGAATTTTTTAAAATGGACTTCATTTTTGAATTCGTAACATCAAATATATCTTAGGGTGAAGTTTTGGTATTTTTCTGAAAAACTTCAATTTTTGATGAATAGTGAAACCACTAAGTGGTACTTATAAAAAATGATTTTTCGTTTAAATGAAATTTTACCAATTCTGTGTTTTGAATTTCAAAAATACGACATAAATGGTTGTCATTAAGAATTAAAATGTTGTTCAATGAGATTAAAATAATTTTTTGGTGAATTGTAACTCTTAAGTTCTTAATCGCGATTAGAGATAATTAGTGTAGTTTAAGGTAAAAATATTGTTTTAATAATATGAGATGACCTATAAACATGTCCTACCCTTATTGTATGTGTCATGGGCGACCAATACAAGCCATGGGTCAACTAGGGGACCCCATGGAGCCACTTTGGTTGGTAAATGACATAAATAACTTTTTATTTAATGTTCAAGTAAAAATGACACACACATGAAATGATTTACTAAACCAATTTTTACATGGGGTTAGACAAGTCAGAGTTTTGACTATAAATATTCATTAGAAATCTAAAAATATTTCCTACATCATTATTTTTTTTATAATTTTTAGACATTAAATATATTAAATTATTTATGAAATAATGATGATGCAGCGATTACCTCATTAATAATGGATTTAAATAAAAAGAAAAGTTAATGTAACATCTATGAACTACACATGTCAAAAACCTATTGGATGGGTATATTTCGAACCCTTATCACCTTATCCCCGAATTATATCAATTTGGGACCTTTTAAATCCGAAAATCATTTTAAAATAAAGTGACTTTTCTTTACCTTCCAAGAGTGCCCCTCCTCTCCTCTTATAAAAGGCCCCCACCTCTACCTCCTTACCCACACTCCCAAAGACTTTGGCTCGGCCAACCCCAGCCCATATTAGATCTTCCCATCCATCTATTACTCCTTGAAGCCTCACATTGGGCAGAAGTCTTCCCAAGGAATCCTTTGAGCTCAAATCTAAGAGAGTTACCCGATTTTAAGGTAATGTCTTCTTTTGAGTCCTTTTGTTTTATTTTTCTTCTCCAACCCCATAAACTATTTTTATTCTTTTCTTTTGTAACAACTCGAGTATCGAAAATATACTAGGATTTTGTTATAAGAATGATTCTAGCTACACTTACACACACCTACATCTAATGGTTAAAGAACTTACTGTTTCCGTGGATGGTGAATTTCTGCCTCCCGAAACGATGATTGTTCAACATTCTTTTAACACCTTCAAAGGTGGCCATTAAGATGACACTATATTTATATATGATATATAATATTTTTATGTTTTCTTTAAGCTTCTGTATTTTTCATTTTGGTCATAACTTTATGGGTTCCATTATGGGTAAGCGCGATATCTTCATTTAAGGAAGTGCGGACTACCGCCCCCTCAAAGTGATGTGATTCGTTAATGCCATATGTGGGACGTATAAAGGATGTATTTAAAGTTATTATATATGATGTTATACTGGAATTATAATATACCTCTATATCATTATTATTTATTTCCATTAAAGTATGAGATAGAAATGAAAGTAGCGTTAATGCGTACGTACGGCTTACCGTCTCCATGAACGGTGAATTTCATTTCTTATCCCCAAATGTAATGTACTATTAAAGGTACATGTATATAATGGATATATATAATGAATGATACATTTAAATGATTAATATAATTATGTAATTAAAATATAAATACCTCTCATTTAGTTTTAATTCCATTAATATGACAAATAAATGAAAGTAGCGTCCATGCATACGTACGGCTTACCGTCTCCGGGAATGGTGCATTTCATTTCTTAACTCTAAATTATTATGTAATATTATAAATACATGTATATGCTGGATATAAATGATATGTATTATATCCAAATCAGGAATGTCATTCTGGATATAAATAACCTTTGACCACATGAACAACATGTAATTGTAAGAAATCCACTTTCGACTTAAGAACCAAATATCGACAAAACAAACATTATTAACTTAAATGGTTACATAATGTTTATAACATTGAAATAAGTGATATAAATGGAATAATGAACTTTAAAAAGGTTCTTAATCAACTATAAATTAACTCGAGTTTATTATTCAGGATGTTAAAGAACGATCGAGTCAAGTCGGACCCGAGGTAAGGGACTTCGTCTCAATCTCCTTTCATTGAGGTATATTTAGTTTTATACAAAACATTATTTTATACGGTGTATAAAACCATTTGAATTTTAGTTTTATACTAAAGGAATATTTTTCTATGAAGCATTTTACAAAACGACAAAAAGGAAAGTTTCTTTTAACGTATGTGGTGACAACGACTTTTTCTGCCGCCGTGAGTATTATTTGGTCTTTGGCTTCTTCAACAAGTCGTAATGTTTTTTTAAAATGAAATAAATACCATATAATATTTTATGTATTTTGGTATTGAAAATTGTTTTTATAATGGATTTGTTATGTCAATATATTTGAGTGATATATTTTGATCAAAGTGTGGAAATTTTTTCTTTCCATTATGTTTGTTTTATGTCTTATGATTTTATAATGGTACTTGGACATTTGACGGGTGGTTATGTGATAAACCATATGACGGGTGGTGCCGTGAATACCAGGACGGGTGGTTACATTATAACCTCCAATGCATTGGGTATGGAAGTTGTCCGTATGGCTATTCCATTATGTATGTATGAAAGTTGGCCGTATGGCTATTCCATTAAGTGATATGTGTGGAAGTAGACCGTATGGTTATTCTACTTAAGTATGTTTATGTCCCAAGTTACCTTTATATGTTATGTGATCTTTATATTGGTTTTATGGTAATCTTTTGGTTACAAAAGGGTAAGTAATGATCTTTTATTTTAGTGAAGAGTTTTTACTACTTCATAATGGTGAAAAGTATTACTTTGATAAAGTATACATGGTTTACTTGTTGTTTTGATAAACTAACAGTTTTAATTCTTTGTGTATCCCTTACTGATCGCTTTATGCTCACCCCAAGTTTTTTTGAAATGTTTTTCATAGGACTTAATGTGGAATAAGGTCAAGGATGGGATCAAGGGAAAGTCATGCTATATAAAACTTGGAACTAGACATGTTTCTTTTTAAGAGTTTTTTTTATTCTATGGAAACTTAGTAGAAGTGTCTACTTTGTAATCTTTGGAGATGTAATAGTTATGTTCTAATTCTCTAAAACTCTAAACTTGAAACGATCCTCAATGTGAATTATTAATTTAATTCAATATTATGTAAGGTTTAAGGCCAGGGCCTTATACCTATTCTTTCTTCTCCATAATGATTATTATAACACCCTAGAGTATCATCTAGAATCCCCCATCCTTAATCCCTTAATATGAACCACACAGTGGTACCTAGATGTTGTCAATGTCAGACTAATGACTGATTCCTTTGTATGGAATTCCATAGAAAATTATACCCATGAATGTGTGACTATATCTTGTGTGACATAGAAAATCAAAGGGGATACCCTCCCATGATCATATGGTCATCATACTGGGCATCCAACTATTTATGGATCCACATACTAACTTTTATTGGTGCATCCAACTAAAATTATGTGGTATCCTAGGCATCTATTGATGGGATGTAAATGCCACACTCATGATTTACAACATCAATTATTGTGTATATACACCCTCACATCACAACACACTACTTTTTATATCACATGCATCTCAAGAAATCAAATTGATATCACAAGTCATAAGAATACTCACCTTTTTGGAAATATGGTATAAGCTAAAAAATAGTACCAATGGTGGATCCCAGCCACAACATATTGGAATCCACCTCCACATCATCTAGTTCATTTGATACTTGTCATGCTAGAAATATTCCCCAATGATACTATGGTAATGGATACCAAATATATTAGGTATCCAATAGTCTTATCAATGTAGATGGGTGATTCTCAGGCATCTCTGGAAATCACAACATAGAAAAGATCAATAGCATATTCATGGGTGTCATAGAATATAATATAATATATTTGAAAATTTTAATAAATTTTTTTAGTGATTGTTCAAAATCCAAATACATTACATGGAATATATATCCCCTCTCTAATACATCATCCAAACAAGTTATAAGGTGATACCTACTATATTATCTAACTATCCCAATGTATATCATCTTGCTATAATCATAAGTAATAATTGAACTCCTAATGTCTCCAAGTTTTCAATGACGAATAATCAACCTCTTAGGTAATATACTCTTTAGTAATGGCCATAATAAAATTGTCATTTGATGACATTATAAGAAGACCCAAACACCTAACCCATCTGACAATCTTTATAGTGTCTAACCTGTCATGTAGGCACTTAGTATTAAGGGATGAAGACATTCCCCAATACCATCATAATGATCTTATTACATCTATGGAATCTCTCATTTATACTCCTTTTCCATAAATTCCGTGGAAAATAATTAAATATTTATCCTTAGTAACTAGTGATAAAGATGTCCATCTAGTATGTGAGGGTCCTTAAGGTCCCTTGAAAAATTAGGCAATTCAGTTATAGGTCCCAATTTTTATCAAACAACATATATTTTTTTAAAAAGTTGAATACTACAGAATGTGGGGGGGGGATTAAGGAAAATCACATGTATATAAATAAACCATAATACTATAGTGGAAAATACATGAGCTCAGCCCCTCTTTAAACATAAGTGAATCTACTTTTCAATGTTGCTCAATAACTCTTGAAGAGGAATTTATATGTCCCAATAAACATCCCAATAACCTTTATTACATAAAAATATTAAATAAAAAAACATAAATCAATATAATTAATTGCATAATTCTTATAAAAATAAAAATATATTAATTTTACCACACTAGGTGCAATGCTTGGAGGATCACCATGCAATAAATTATCCCCGAATCCTAAAAATATTCAGGTAGAACACACCCAAAATACCCCTAAACATAATACAAAATATCCAAACAAATTAATTATAACATATATAATTAATTTAATAATAAATTTTAAAAATATATGAATTTACCAAATTCTCACAAGCGTATCTCATTACTCCAAAACTATGAAAAAATTTAATACAATAAGATAGGGTGCAATAAAGACCTCATTACTCATATAATAACTAAAATATTATTATAAAAAAATTATTAATTTTATTTTATATAATGTTAAAAAAATCATAAATTACTATAAAGAAGTACCATAGTGAAACAAAGTTCAATGAAGTATAGACATTGTCTTAGGACACCCTCTATGAAATCATAAAAAATTCCACATGATGCTCATATGATTTCTCCAGGATTCTATGGAATAAGAATAAAATCCCTAACTATTAGAAACTAAAATTATAATCATTTAATTATAATAAAGAATAATGGAAATAATGGAAAGTAAATTCCACCAATCACCTAAAATCAACTGAAGAAATCTATAAATTGAAGAGTAATGAAAGAGGAATAAGGAGAGGGATGACTTGGTGATAAGACCTAGAGTGTGGAAGAATGTAGGAGACACCCTTTTATTAAACGAGTAAGGAATAATGGTAAATATTCAGTTTTAATGAGACATAGTGTCTCAACACATTTTTTTCAAAACCTTATTCTATTTGTGTGTATTGATCTACGTCAAGCTTGAAAATTCTCATAGATTAGCAACATGGTTTTCAAAATCATGGTCTAACCATTAAGGTGGATCTGCAACCCCACTACCACAATCATAGGGTTTCCACTATAAGATCATAATTTATTCCATTAATTGTGATCAAACCATTCATGCAAGCCACTGTAAAAACATACATAAAAAACCAAGATGCTAAGGGTTCCACATGATTTCTATTAATACATTCACCCTATTCCATGAACCCTATAAAAATAAGTCAATAATAATAATAAATAACAAAAATATTATGAGGCCCATCTGATCAAATGACCTAAATTCTATGACTCAATCCATCTATAAAAAAAATACCTTTATGATGTCCCATATATGAGAATTATGTTCTTAATATCTATTTAAAATTAAAACCATAAAGTATTTTAAATATTCAAATAATTATTCAATTTATATTATCCATGAGCATGTGAGGCCTTACATTTGATAGTAACATCTACAATTTAGTATTATATCCCAAATAAAAAATGGAGTTCTAGAATATAGGCCCTCATACGTACATCAGATCTAGTAAAATTTTCCCATGATCAAACTTGGGGAAACCCGTGATCTAAGTACTTGATCCATCCTGCGACATCAATAAGGGAAATTCACGATTCCCATGGGCATGAGACAATGATTAGGTTATAAAATTAGAACTTTTGGGAATGTGTTTTCCATGTCAACATGATCTATAAATCATTATAATATCTACCAAAATTATGACATGTATTTTCTATCCATAGGATATCTATTCTAAGGAAAACATATAGATTTTCAAATAAAAGAAATTAAACCAAATAATAAATACTGAATAACTTACCCGAGTGAAGAGAAAAAAAATAAGTGACAAATGTTGGAGGGGATTACTAGGTATATAAAAACGAATAAGTGGAAATTAATATACCAAATACGTAACCCGATCTTTATGTGAATATATGAGTCACCATTTATCCTCAAAATAAAAAAATATCCATTAGTGAAAATATTCTAAACCATAATTTTGAAAATGATATACATAGATATCAATGATTATAAATTTAGTAATAATACCAATGAAATGAAAATACATGTATTCATTTAAAATTAGTGATCCAATTCCTATTAGTCTGAAATACAATGAATAAAATTGTTTTTTAACATTAATATTTAAAATATAATAAAGTCATGTTTTCTATATTCCCAAAAAATAAATCTATTTTAAAGTTTTATCATCTCTATTTTTAAATAAATTCATTGAAATATATCTAGTAATATTTTTAGAGCCAGGGGATGAGACGATGCATGATTACGAGGCCTAGTGAGTCTAAAATTATTTTTTTAGAAATACATAATGTTTCAATATCATGAAATTTTTTTTCCTAATATATTCAAATAAATCTAGTGCCGAGTCTCAAATATTTTTCTTAAGAACAACATTGGGTTCCAATTTTGAGTTTTACCAATGGTGTTACATTACCTTTTTAGGGTTGTTTTTTTGGAAAAGTGATGTCGTAGAAATAAATGCTGTAATGAATGAATGAATTAAATAAATTAATTTTTTTTGTTATTATTGATTCAAAGACCTTTCCATCTCCTATTTAAATATCATTATAAACAATTTGTATCATTATACACATTACCTAGGGAATTGAGATGAGATCTTAGAGGAGATAATTGGTGGATAAAAGTATATTGAAGCATCAGACTAATACTATGGATATTTTAAATGTTAATAGAGTTCATGTATTTAAAAAAAATATTTTGTATGATAATTATTCATTTGTTACAAATGAAAACTCCAGTTAGTATATTTTTTAGTGTAGATTGATCTCATCTGATTATCCCATGTTGAACGCTAATCAATTCCACTAGTAAGAATTGATTCATGCATAAATTATGGATTTGTTTTATTGTTGATATGGTTTATCATTATTTGATTATTTTTTGTTTATTCATTCAATGTTATAATTGAAATAGATTAATACTAACATGAGCATGACTGAGGATTATTCCACTTTGGTGTTTTCAAGATTTCATACCAATTCTATTGTATATTCAATACATGAAATTTAATTGGCCAACGATATGATTAATACATAGTATTTTTTTTCTGTACACCAGTTCTATATTTAAATATATCAATACAATAAGTTAGTTTCATGATTAAGGCTATGATAGAGATTCACCCAATAGTTTATGATGAATGAAGGTAGATTGTACATGTTTAATGGTTTCTCATTCTTCCAAGATGATGCAAGATGATAATAAAAGCTGTGATGGTGTTTTATGATCATATTATGATGATTAAATATGTAATGGTTGATCAACACTAGACCCAAGATATTGGGTCATGATTGATTGTAGCAATGGTGGAATTGGGAAATGTGGAGGAAAACCAAGGGATTAAGTAAAATGCTGCATTACACAATGTGAAATCCAGAGATATACACTCTGTGAATCCATATCTATGGTTCTAGTGTTTCCAAGAAGAAGATAATATTACACACCACGTGACATGTGTCACACACCGTATGACCAAATGATGGAGGCCTAACGTGTAATATGGGAGTATAAGGGCATATAAATGGACTTGAACACATGTATGAGTAGAGTACATTGGAATAACCCAATACTCAGACAGGACACGATACATGGGAATGACCATTGTACACAGGATTGATGTGGAGTTTACTTGCACGACAAGATGTGCATGAGCAAGAATAAAAGGACATGTAGTTTTTTGACCGACCTCCACAAAAAATATACTCCAATATGATAGTATTTGTATATAGAAGTCTATATTCCTTGTGATATGGAGATACACAAGAAACTGACGGTTGATAAGACATCCCTTATACTTCCAATGAAAATTTTTAATGCCTTTTGATTTTTCTATATAGACCATGTCCTATTGAGTGAGATAAATTGGTCCTTTCCCACAAGATTACAATGTGAAATTATCTCCTTATAATAGAAATGTGACACTCAACATGGGTGTATTATGGGATATAGTTTGATGTATCTCCCTATGGGACTAGGGTGTGATCCCCCATCATTTCTAGGTGGGTCGCATGGTATCGGTGTGACCACCATGGAAAGGGGGTAAATCCCCTACATAGTAAGCATACCCGGTAGGATTTTTGGTGTCCCATAATAGTCATGGGTGTGATCCACTTCCTGGGAGATGAAATCATTTGGGATCCAATGAGTGCTTTTTGGGTGGGGCCCAATGATCATGACCTCTTGGATGAGAATCACTAGTGATATCATGGATGATGGAGTGGATTCTATCTCACAAGTACTACCTGGAATCCTAAAGTAGTATAATATGTGTTGTAGCATTTGTTGAGATCTTATGTGACTAGTTGTCTATTATGAGTGTATCTTGGTGTTTATTATTATTATTATGTATATCTAGTTTAAATATCTTGAGTTGAGATAACTTCTCATGATTCTGTATTCTAAGTGACTTTAGAGTTCCCCACTGGGTATTGTTATACTCAAACCGTCATGGGGTTTTCTGATATATTTCATTCCTTATTCATATGAAAAACAATTTTATAGAGTCCTAAGTGAACCAGGGGAAAGAAGTGTATAGTATTAGTTTATAAATCTAGTTTTATTTACCTGTTGATGAATTTAAATGTAGTCCCCACCTTTTAAGATGGTTGAGAAAATTTTTAGTTTTTTGTTAGTCTTGTATTGGGACCCTTTATCACTTCCCATTAAAAATTACCTTAGTCTGATGTGGGTTATATATTTTGAATACATTTACGATATTAGTTGGTTTTACACTCTCATCATTGTATGGGCTTTCATATGTGTTCATGTGTACATGTATATAGGCTAATTCCTCCCATATGTGGGATATGCCTACTCTATGTTATTCCCTAACCCTTGTCCTATTTGAGGTAGGATTGAGCTAGGCACAGTAAGCTAATTTTCATCAAGGTGGTACCCGATGAGTTAGGCCCTGACAGTGTGGTATCATAAAAATGTTCTATGTTAGGAACCGAGTCAGGAGTTATCTAGCTATATGGTTTGGTTTGTGGTTTTTAGCAATAGTGTTTAAGTGATTCGTATTTGAATTTCAGTTCTGGTACTCTATTGTCATTGCGACAGCTGACAACTCCATTCATAAGGTCTCTGATGACCTACTTGTTGACTCAGTTTAGGTAGACCTTGGATCAATAAAAAAACATTGGTAATAGAATCATATTGGAATGGGTTGTGGGTTTCATGTCCTTACAGAGTCATATACGCCAATATAAACATTGAACATAGTGTGTTGAGTATATTTTAGGATGCCTATTGGAAGACAACAAACAAAGATTCCACTACGTGATTATAAGGATGATAAGATGAGTGTCAAGGATTTAGTACATTCGCAACCAAAAAAAATAAATTACTGTCATTTTTTTGCATTAGTGGCATTTTGAAATACTTTTAATTGATTTAGTGATGTTTTTGAAAAAAAATCAGTTATAGAGATATTGATTATTTAGATATGGTTTTAAAGAACTGCAATTTCAAAATATTTATAAAAACCACTAATTAAAGAAACCTAATTTACTGATGTTTTTGGGAAACATTGGTATTTTAAAAAAAAATATCACATTTTTTTGAAATTATAACACACTATCATTTCTAGAAAAAATCAGTAATTGTTTTTTGAAATTTCCATTTTTTAGAATAATATATATATATATATTGTTCGCATGAGTCTTTATGTGAAAAATACACTCTCATGTAATCTCCTTGCACCCTCTTTAATATTTTCCCACCGCCACTCACCTACACCCTTCCCAACCCCCTTTCATACTCACCTACACACTAACCTATGCATGCCAAAGGAAAAGGGTGAAAATCAGACTCTCTAAGGTTTGAACCGAGAAAATATAATGTCACAACCGAATCCCTAACTAACTCACCTATTCAATGTTTTAATTAATAATTTTTTAATGTCATATATTTAAAGGAATAAATTTCAGTATTTAAAAAATTAAAAAAAATTTATAAATAAATATTTATATATTTATATACATATATAAATATATATATTTTTATATTTTTTATTTTTTATTTTTTATTTTATGTTTTTATATATATGTTCATGTTTTTATATATATATGTTTTTATTTTATGTTTATTTATATGTTTATATTATATATATCTGTTTGTGTTTGTGTTTATAATATATATGTATGTATGTTTATATATGAATATGTATATTATATATATATATATATTATATTTTTGTATTAATATATATATATGATTATATATGTATGACTATATACATGTGTGGGTGTGTGTATAAATGTAAATGTGTATGTATAAATATATATAATTACAATTATAAATCTTCATATATATATATAGCCACATTTTAATACATTGGTACAAATGTCACCAAAATAGCCACATTTTCATAAAAACATGACTAAATTTAAAATATATATGAGTTTTTATATATAAAAATTTGTGTATATATATATGCATGTGTGGGTTGATATATATATATGTGTGTGTGTGTGTGTGTGTGTGTGTGTTCATATATGTGTGTGTGTGTTTCTTTATATATATATATATCACTATAAATATATATGTACAACGATCTTATGAAATGGGATATATAAATATAAATATTTATAGAAATATTTTTAATAAATGTCTCTTAAAAAAATTCCAATTATTTTTAGTGAGGGTCCTTTATAGGATGCAGTACATCAAGACAGTTCTCCAGTTATTCCACCACTGGTTGAGCAGCAGACTACACTAGTAATATTGACCGAGTATGCCCACAAGATGAGTTCATTGCACAAGTTTTATATATAGAGACCTCCCATGTTTTAGGGAAGTCCAGATCCCAATGTAGATAAGTAATGTGTAGTGGTAGTCACCTAAGTTTTTCTTTTTGCGAGGACACCTACAGAATATATGTATGTCCTCGTAGCCAGTCTTCTTTAGGGATCTGATGTACAATGATAAAGTCTCATGAATTCGTTACATGGGGAGACAAATATTTCATTGTTAGATATAGAAAATCTCTTTTGGGATGAAATTTATCTATCCATATTGCGATCAGTGTGCATCCCGGAGCATCTTCATTTACGGTCAGGCAGTGTTATCATGGTAAAGAATTGGGTGTGGTATAATGTTCTCCCATTGTACACCCTGGATATTCTATGAGATATTTTTTAGTCCAAAAACATTCAAGTAGGGTATTCATTGACATATCATTGATTAAGTGATATGTTTTTTCATTCCCATCTATGGATGAGTGATTGAGAAGGACATAGTAGTAGATATCATTTTGAAAGGGGAGACTTTGATATTGGGTTATATTAGTGTGAAGCCAAGAGCTGAGACCTCAACAGCATGTATCTGGAAGTATTTGTAGGGATCTATAAATTCTAGAAGATTCATGAGATGATCCCAATATAGAGTATTGGAAGTGAAAGCCTTTTAGGATAGATTGAGTAAACCAAGGGAGATGTTGTGATTCTCATTCTATTGTTAGAGACATTTCACATTGGATTATCAGACCTTTTGTATAAATAATTAAGATACAGTCGATGGACTGGATTGATATAGATAATGGCATGATCAGGTAGGTCTTCTGTGTAGTAGTCATGATAGATCACCATGTAGAGTATCAGGAGGTGGCATGTGATTTGACATATCACCACTAGCACCCCTAAGTACACCATGAGAGGCTTATGGAGATGGGGTTAAGGGAGGGGATAACTATAGGAGGTGAAGACCTCTTACATAATTCACAAAAGATTATTAGTGGTATGATCTATGCATTTTTTACATTAGCTATAAAAACAAAAGTCATGGGTGTGAGACACTCTTTGATTTACACATCTCTAGTTTTAGACATAAAAATTTCAATTGATCTCTTAAATCTATCATTTCACTTGGTGACTCTGTTCGGAGATGAATCACTGATCAGAAGCATATAGTTGTAGTGTGACCTGATTCTTGTAGTTGAGAGATTCTTACGAGATCTCTTATTAGATATATTGTGACCTAATGAATTCATCATGGGTATTAACGGGCTATCCACTATTCATGAATAGATTAATTTTTTAGATATAAGATGTGGTGTATCTATGCTGACAAATCAAGGGTTTCCTTAATGGGTGAGAAGGAAACATAAGAGAAGTAGGATGATATCATATATAAGAGGATATTGTTGATTACTCCATAGTTGTCTTGAATTATCCTTGGATCATTGTATTCAATAGGGTTTTATTTTTCTACTATGGTGGTGGATTATGTGTACGCACTTCTCATCGAATTACCAGGCATACATCTTCTCCATGGGATATAATAGTGAATTGTATTACACACTATGATGACCATTATATATTAACTATACATTATATAGAACCCACAGAGCTTCAACAATTGTGGTAGTATTTATAGAACTTTTATATGAAGGGTTTTGTAAGAACCAATGTTCCCCCCTGGGAAGTACCAATGTTGTTCGCTAAGAAGGTCCACATGATCATCAGGTTATGTGTGGATTATTGATACCTGATCAAGATGGCTGTAATTAATTAGAATCTAATATCAGGTATTTATTACCTCTTTTATTACTTTAGAGGGAAACAATGGTTCTCAAAGATTAAACATTCATCATGATATCACCCGTTGTTAGTTTGAGATGAAGATATATTGAAAATAGAATTTAGATATCATTACAGTCACATTGAGTAAGTTATGATGACATTTGGCATGAACTATTCCCCAAAAATGACAATGGGGATCATGATGAATACCACTCACCCTTTCATAGATGAGTTGTTTGTGGTATGCATTTATGATTTCCTAGTGTACTCGGAATCATAAAAGGATCCCATGAGGAACATTAGGATGGTATAAGACATAATCTAAAAACACTAGATTTAGGATTATATCTGGACGTTTCAGTTATGTATTCTGGAGGGCCACTTTCTAGGACATTTCATCTTGAATGATGGGGTAATAGTGGATCCAGATTAGGCCTAAGTGGTGTTATATTGGGATCCACCCAAGGTAATGAACAAGGTGAAATGATTCATTGGGTTGGAAGGATACTAAAAGATATTATTAAATTATTTTTATAATATATTGTAACCATTTAATTCTTTGAATTCGATGGGGAAACCTATCATCTTGACTGTGAGGATGTAATATGATTTTTAGGAGTTGGGTAAGAGATTAATGAGCACCACCCATATTAATATTTTTAGAGTTTGATTAGTATGTAGTGTTCTTTGATTCCTTGAGAAGTAGAACTGGTTGTTTACTAATGAAATGGTAGGATGTGTTCTCCCATTGGTCTTGACATTTGAGACTATATGAGAAGAAATAAGAGACCCATTATATTGAGTTAGTTGTGGTAGTTTTATCCTTGATGACGTGATTTCACCACCTTACGGGTGAGTGATTTATCATCTACTATGAACATAAGTGTCTGAAGTATAAATTATATATAATTACAATACACGAGATATAGGTTATGGATATATTTCATCCAAGATTAGGATGTCAATATAGTATTTACTCATAGGAAAGAGAATATGGTCGAAAATTATCTCAATAATAATTCTTATATACAGTTATGGAGTGAGTCTTCAAAGTAATTATCCACATCACAATTGTAATTAGTGGAAAATGATAGTGTTTCATATCTACAATAAATGGTTCTCTACCATCATATCAATAAATTTTTAGGGAGGCTTAGTAGAGAGATTCTGATTGTGAGATGATGCATATTTATATTTAAACCAGACATGATCCTGTTGAATTTTTAGAATGTGGGGGAGCATTTAATAATTTTCAACGGGTGAAAAATGGTTTCATTGATGGTGTGAGAGGAGGTGATTATATATTTTCATAGATCCCCATTAGATGTATATATGGGTGTGGAAAAGATTTAATAAGACCTCCAATATCAGTTTCAGTGTCTAGGCATGAAGAATGGTGTAGTAGAGTTGGTCTCCCGATGCCACACTTGATAGATGGTGAAGGATAAGCTCTTGGTTCTATCAATTTTAGCATAAAAAATTCATGTTCATGGGTTTTAGAGGGATTGTATACCTACAGAAATCTCAATGGGGCTTTCATGGATTTCTATAGGACAAGATTCCATCAGTGTGATCATAAACTAACTCACCAAGTTAGCCAAAATCACAGTTATCCAAGAGAATATTTGATTAGTGATCATGTAACACATTTACAAATAGGAAATAATATGAATCCATAATGATCACTTGATAATAATTTCAAACCCGGATGATTGTTTCAAATTAGGATTAGAGAGAGAATTATATCAGGACTTTGGGAGTCATTTAGGGTTGAGCATACTATTACACCCCTGAAAGATTTAATGAATGAGGGGACCATTCATGTTTGTGAGTAGATGTTTCATATATCAATATTCGAAATTGGATGTAGTTGGGAGGATCCCCTACCATTTATGGAGTTTACGTAGAAAAAATCAACCATTCTACCGTTAATATGTCACTATTCGAGGCCTTTAATGGGAAACCCTATAGGTCAACACTATGTTTGATTGATCCTAGGGAGTGAGCACTTATGGAACTATATTTGGTGAGAGAAACAATATAGAAGGTTCATATCATCCAAAAGTGGATAAATATTCTACAGAGCCATTCGAATCTCTAGGTGGAAGGAATATGGAGGCCTATAGAGTTCGAGGATGGAGGACACGTGTTTCTAAAGATATCACATCAATTTAGATTGTATGGAATTTTGTAGGGTGAAAATATGTCAATAAGATTCATCAAACCATTCCAAACAATGTTTATGGTCAGTGATGTGGCATACCTCTTTACACTACATTCATAGTTAGACAGGGTACATTATGTCTTCCATGTGTCATAGATGAAGTGGTATGTGCATGAATTATTTTATATTATCTACTAGGGAGATAGGGACATCAAGGATGGAGTTAATTTTTTATATTTCCTAGAAGATATCAAGGATTGGAAAGATAAGATACTACATTGGTGAGTGATTCCCTTGGTGTGTGTCTAGGGGTAGCATGAGAATCGTTACGCGAACACAAGGGTGCAGGAGACCCAGATGCAAGCTCAGAACTAACATTTTTTAAGTATCCCTTTTTTCTTTTTGGGATGAAAATCCGTAATTTGGGGAGAATGTAACATATATATTTTTTCATTTAAATAACAGAAATATATCTAGTAAAATTTTATAAGAAATGTCCTAAGATGGCATATGATCCTAAAGTTTGTGAAGCCCATAAAAATTGTTTAAAAAAGACTAAATATATTAATACCATATACATGTTGTTTTCAAGAAAATTTTGAGTAAATATAGAAATGATTCTCATATGATGAGGCCTTTGTTCATTTTATATTGTGGGTTTCATCCTTGGAATGACATAATCATTTTCAGTGTGAGGTAATTTGGTAAATTATTGTCTTGGGTGTCAATAATGAAATAAAAATTCAATTAATTAAATTTAGTTATTTTCTTACGATTGATGTTGTGACTTGACTCTATCTGTGTAGTTGGGGTTTAGCATAGTGGTATGCACCCTGTTATCTTACATGGAAAATGGGGGGTCGAAACCCATTGGGCGTGTGTTACTGTAGCAGTATTTATAGTAGTACTGTAGCAGTGGAGGTAATGTAGACCGATGGGTACTGGAGCAGCGGCATGGCACTGTAGCAGTGGCGGTAATGTGCGGGCACTATAGCAGGTGGGTTACTATTTACAAAATAGCAGTTGGGCCAAAACATTTGGCTTACGTGCTATGTAATGGGCTACAATCCCACTGGGCCTTCAGGCCATGTAATGGCTCTCCCTCTACCACGTTAAAAGAGGTATTTGATTTTATTTAATAATAAAAATAATTCTTCATCCCCATCCTTTTAAAACAAACATGACCCTATCTGATTTAAACAACATTATATCCAATTCACAGGGTTATCCAAATATCCTCGGGAATTGAGGGGAGTGCATGGAGTATATTGTTGGCCGATGAAAATGGATCATAGGATCATACCTATATCATAGGGATCATCAATTCTGATAGAGTTCATGGGCTTATCCATGGAATATTATATTTTGTTATTTATTCATTAGTGACTATAAAAACATGAGGTAAGATGTTTTATTTATGTGGATTAATCCAATATTTTTATCCTATTTCAAATGGGTATCAATTCCACTAAAAATATTTGATTCACACTTTGATGGTTCAATTATTATATAACTTAATTATTTTATGATTGATTTTGTTATTTACTAGTTATTTTTTTGTTGTTAAAATAAAAATAGATCATGTTAAACCTAAAAATGAATTGTATTTATTTCTCTTTTCTGTTCAATGGATTTCTCTCCGGTTTCTTTGAACATTTACCAAAAGAATTTTCATTGTTCCACATTTCAATAGATACATGATATTTGGCCATTTAGTTACAATTAGTGAACGAAAATTATTAATATCATGGTTGTGGATCTTGATTAAGGGTTAGATCTTGGTTCAGACAATATTAGATGATGAATGTAGGTAGATTATACCAATGTACAAGATTCTCATTCTTCTTGGATGACACATGGTGACAATGTGAGTAGTAGTGGTGGGTTTTAATAGATTAATTAATAGATTATGACAATTAGAAATAAAATGGATGATCAATTGAAGATATTGTATAATGTGAAATAATTTGTATTGTAACTAGAGGAGTCAAGGGCCCGGGAGGATAACCATGGGATTCTAGAAAATCAAACATTACACGTCATGTAATCCAGAGATACACACCATGTGGAGCCATGGTAACATTGATATTGTTTCTAGAGTGAAGAAAATATCACAAGAAGCATGATTCGATTCTGGTTATATAGAATGTACTCAGGGAGTACACATGTATATACATGGAAAGGAACTCGAGAATGAGTAGAGTACCTAGGATCAACCCTTTACATAGGCACAACATGATACATGGGGATGGCCACAATACAATGGCATGATCCTATGTATCTAGGAATGTCCCGATGTACACAGAGATTACCAGGTGTACATATGATCAAATTGACATCATAGAAAGTGTTTTGGAAGACCTCTACATGTCATGTAGTCCAGGATTAAACATCATCTATTTTGAGGCCTATACGCTACTTGATATGGCGATACATGGGCCAAATTGGAATTGGAAAGACACCCCTTTTACCTTATGTATAGGTTGTTCACTCCATCTACATATATTTAGATCCATTCATTTCTTTAGTGTTGATAAGGTTTATTTTAGTGTGATACCTCAATCCTTTCTATAAGGGGACAATGTAGAATTATATTCTCAAAATAATATTGTGATCTCCACTATAAGCTTATTATTTGATAATGTTTTATGTTTCCCCATGTGAGACTAGGGTGTGATCTTTTACCATCCCCAAGTGGAGTTTATGGAATTAACATGACCACCATTATCAATCCCCTCTATGGAAGGATGAACCAGTATAGTTTTTGATGTCCCCTAGTATCCCTCTGTGTGATCTCTTACCTAGAATATGAGGTCCTTAGAGATCTAGGGAATAATTCTTGGGAGAGGCCTAATGATAATTACCTCTTGGATGTGAATCACTAGTGATAATAGGATAGTGGTGTGTATTCTCCTGAATGATTGTTACCTATAATCCTCGAGTAGTATCCAGTGGATGAAAGTATTATTTAAGACCCTTTGAGATCAGTTGTATGTAATGAACATATATCGGTGTTTATCATTACTATATATCCCTTGTTTGAATATCTTATTCTAAGATTACTACTAAAGATTCTTTATGTTTAGTGATTTTGAGGCGTTATACTTGGTATTTTTTTCCTGACCCATGCATGGGAATTGGTTGTGCATGTCATGTCTTATGAATATGAAAGACCGTTTGAAAAAGTATTTTATTGATCATTAGTAGGTGGATAATATTACTGAGTGAGATAGACCAATGTGTTTACTAAGTGTTTCATTTATTTTTACTCACATCATTTTGAGCAAGATGGTATCATTTTTAGTTATTTCGTCTTCATTTTGGCCCTATTATATCTTTCCAAACTTATTATCATACTCAAATGAGGGATATGTGTTTTCAATGAATTTTTGGTATCTATTTGTTTATCTTTCTCAACATTTTATGGGTTTGGATGTGTGTGTGTGTGTGTGTAGGTAGATTGTCTAATTCCTCCCGCATGTTTGATATACATATATGGTGCTAGTTTATATTCCCTATCCAGTTGTAGGTGGGAATCTGGTGGTGAAACTCACCTTATCGCTCTCTAGGAGACCATGTTTGGGTTGGGTTATGAAAAAAGTTTATAGATCAAATGCTATTGGGTATATTATTCTTAAAAAATTAACAGGAAGAGTGTGGTTTTTTATAACATACTAAAAAAATGATCAAAAAAAAGGAGAAATTGGAGTTGATATCATTCTTCATAAGATATTGAAATCAAATTTTTTTATTTTAAAAATAATATTTAAACTATGATAAAAAGTAAATGTTATAATAATTATGATAGTAACAGTAACCCCAATGATATGAGGTCAATGAGAAATTATTATATAGTCTATGGGTATAGAAATAATTAATAGTAACCAATAAAATATAAGGAAATACTTGAGGTCGTTGTTATAGTATGGAGATAAGTGGGAAGTCCAGAATATATTAAACATGATCTATCCAAATGCCACACCTAATGCAATATATCAACCTTAACACAGAAACATACCCTAACTAGATTAAATGATTGACAACTCCTATGGAAGTACATATCTATACTAAGGGTAATATGTTGGAGAATTATTCAAAACATTTGTTACATATATAATATAAATCTACACAACCTAATCATGGTTCCCATAATATATAAAATTATGGTTGGGAAATAAGAAACAATAAACAATATTGATAAATGATCATATATAGCATAGAAAAAATCAATAGAAATCATTATCCCTGAGCATCCAACATTGGAATTCCCAATTACACATAAAATCCCCGGTAATAAAAAATAAAACTAAGTGTTTATTCCATGATGTTTTAGCCTATAAATATCCTTATTCAAAGTACCAAATGTTCTACGAACACATTATTAAAAACAAATCACAATATCACTTTCTATAGAACCAAGACCACTATTAAAAAAGTTCAAGGGATTAGTATAAAACCCATTGTAACTAAAAATTCTATTTTCCATCATAGTATTCAAAAATAATGTCAATTTAATTTTTTCTAAATTCATGTTGAGAATAATTGAGTTGAAAATGTTTTTAACATAAAAATCAATGATAAAACTATTACCTTAATATGGGTGATAAGTGAAAAATCAAATATTATTTCCATAAATGGTGAAATATATGTAATATTTTCATCAGATATATATGATGAGAATATATATAGGCATGAAATAATGGTTCTTAAATTTAAAAGATAATATAAACTGAAACCAACCTCAAATCAAAGTGGAATAATTTGAAACATCCAATACTGTGTGTACATAACACCAAATTATAGTCATCACACCATATATTTCATAATTAACTATGAAAAAGGTCAAAACCACAACCTAATATTTTACTAAGTGAGAAAAACATATGGAGAGAACATAAATATTGTAATAAAAACAAGAGGAAGAAGAAATATAGGATGAAAGAACATTACCTTGGTGATTAGTCATTAAATTATGAATAAAAAACATGTATTTATCATGGAAGGAAAAAGAAAAGAACAGTATGGGAGATAAGATTTGTTTGAGGAAAGAAAGCATATAGGGATAGGATTGGGATTAAAAATTAAGAGAGGGTAGAAGGATAATTTATATTTTTCAATTAATTAGGAATGTTGTATGGTTTGGTTGCATGGTTTACCAAACCATGATCTATCTTTACACCTTCTACTTGGATCAAATGGGAATATTCACCATTTATATTCATGGTTTATGAGGCAATGATACAACCATGTGGAACACCTCTATTAATCATGAAAATGCATATGCATGGTCCCCCCATGGTTTTAACTAACAGTTCACCAACCATATGTATATACCAAAATATGAGAATTATAATATCTCAAATCTTTTTATACAGGAATTAAAGGATAAGAAAAAAATTCACTTAATATGTAAAATATGAAGGAATACAACGATAGAGTGGGAGACATAGAGTGTTATAGTTAAGGAGTTATGGATATACATTATGGATTTTCTATATATAATTGGTCTTTGATTACGTATAGTTATGTTACCCTTTTGAGTTTTCTAGGATATATCTCCTTGAGAAGAATTATTTACATAAATAAAACCTAATATAAAAAAATAAATGATTTGTGTGTCATGAGATAAGATCTAAAAATATAGACAAAGTCATGAGATCAAAGATGTTGGACATTATGAATTCATAGTGTAACAAAAAGTGTGGTTTTGTATATGATCAAGAAAGAATATAGAACTATGGTAGGTCTAAGGATACATGATGACATAAACACAATGAGATTCATAATAACCATAAGGGTAATAAACATTTTATTATATTAATAGTTAATATATTAGGTGAGGCTCTTTGAATTATAGTGATATTGTTTCCTTATGTATAAAGGGATAATTAATTGTATCGACCATTCCAAATATTGAGTTATGTAATTGAATTTCACATGAAACGTATATCAATTAGTGAGTGATGGGTTCCATTATGTGTAATTGAGAAATGTTTGAGAGGACATTAGGACAACTAATAAGCAGGTAAATGGGTGAAATTTATGTATCAAATATTAGTAAATATCAAGGGATTATGTTTTTTTACTTTTATTTGTTTATGGTTTATCCTTATTTATGATATTAGTGGTTTAGGGGATATTAATGTGTTTTTATAAACTTCATAAATTCTACAATATTTCTAGGAGACACTGGGTTTTGATCCACCATCCAAATTGTTTTCTAAGAATAATATAGGTTATTATTGTCTTATAAAAAACATACATTATGTACTAGGTTACTTGGGTATCACTGTGTTGGAATCAATCCCCAATATGATCATTCCTATGTGACTGGATATTTTATTTCTTATCCTTATAAGGCATTTATTATATTAATTTTCATTAGTTAATTCAGACTCTTGGCCCTTCTTGAGGGAACTATAGAAACCATTCATAGAAAACATCAAAATTATATAATTTAAAATGTCCCAATGGACTTGTAATTACATCATTACCTTATTTAATTTCATGCATGATATAATTTATATTTTAGTGATGTTATAACTAATTAATTGATGTATAATGTTGTATATTATGGGATTGGTTTGTATATTTCAAGGTATATTTATTCTCAAACATATAATATGAACACTAAGGGACATGTATTACCCTTATCAAATATATAAGATAGGGAAAATGTTCCATAGATGATCATGTAGGACAATCTTGTATTTTTTAAATATTTTATTTTTTACTCTCTTAGGTTTTGGTAACATTATTTATTTAGTTATAGTTTTATTATGATTAGTTAAATGGGGTATATTATCTTTGTATGATATAATGAGTACCATAGTTTATTTGATATATCATGGTGTATTTTTATAATATTATATTAGTATTTTAGATATAATTCTATATGTGTAGTTTGATATTTTATTTTAGGGAATATTTTATATATATATATATCTATTTTTCACAAATATGATATCAATAGTTAATTATCCTTGATATTACTAATAGTCTCTCACTTATTTTTAGAATACCTTAGAATACGAAGTATAAGACCTAAGGATTGATTACATATACTGTTTTGGTCACTATTAAAGTGAACTAGATTGATGCATTTTATTAGAAACTATATATTTGAATATTTTTCACTTTAGAATTTTATATACCATGATTGAGTAAATATTTTGCAGAAAATGGGGAACCTAGTTATTGATATTTAGTATAAATAAATTGTATGGATCATATTATATAAAAAACATACTTAATTAATAATAGAAAATATCAAATAAAAAATCATAAAAATCATTTAAAATAAATGTTCATAATAATTAAATTTTTTCGAGTATATAATTGAAATTTAATGATTCAAATCGCACTAAAATAATTATATTTAAACATATAATGGATAACATAATAAAATAAATAAAATCAACTCTTAGACCTCATCTGGGATTTTGTTAAAGATGTGTATTCCACCCCAAAAATTGTATAAAAAGACATATTTTAACATCACCAATCCACTGGTACTGAAATTGTATAAAAACCATAACCTTACTCAAAATAAAAATGAAAAGTAGAGATGTAATTATATATATATATATATATTACCAAAAAAATAAAATTCTTGATCAAATTATATAAGAATCCATAAATTTAATACTGAAATGTATATATAAATCAGCGTACATGAAATCCCAAGAAATGATTGTTTGGTAGTATACATATGATCACTTTTATAGTATCGTGTCGCCTACTAAAAAACCTCTATAATCTCAAATAATGTTACAAAGGGCTTTAAAACCATGAAAAATGTAACAACCTAGAAATTTATGAATATAAGTTTGCTTATATATTTTTATATTTGATATATTTAGTAATTATTTTTATTATAAAAAATAATTATTATAACATTCCATGATTAGACGATAAATTTCTCATTAAAAAATTTTATTTGGGTGCTTTATTCACAAGAATAAAATAGATTAAAAACCAAAAAAATGATTAAAATATAATTAAAATATAATTTTTCATCATTACAAAATTAGATTCTGTTGATTTTTTTGTGATTTTTCAAATAAAAAAATATTTATCCGAGAATATTGAGACCCATTTTTTGTCAAAATAACATTTATTTTCATTATATAATTTAATTTAAAAAGTTATAATAAATTTTGGATTTTTTATTAAGCTGTTACAAGATCAATTTTATTAAAAATAGGATAAAAATATTATATAATTTTAATATAAGTCTATTTTAAGGCTCAAAACACATTTTTCAGGAAAACCATTTTTCATCTCATTTTGAGGGGGGTTTGTAAATTAATTTATACAAATTATAAGAATTTAATTTGAAAATTGGATTCACTATTTATAATCATGAGGTTCAAATTTTTGAAAAAATTCTATTTTATTTCTAGGCATTAGGAATAATAACCCTGGTAAAAATTATCATATTGATTATGGGTATGTTGGGTAATTATGATTTAAAATACTATATTAATGAACTAAAAATATATAATAAAAGATAAATTATTTAATCTAATTATCCATTTTCATCAATAATACTCAAAACCATTAAAATATGACCTTTTGTTTCTATATATCTTTGATTTTCACCTCTATTATAAATAAGTAATGGTTAAAGATAAGAATGTAAATCTAATGATTATAATATATACAATTTTTTAGAGGGGTAAAAAATATATTTTTGGATCCGAATTCCAATATGAAATATAAATTAATTGTTTTTATCATGGTAAATTTTTTTATATTTTTTAATATTTTTAAAAATTACATTAAATTCTAACACAACACTGATGTAATATTTATTAAATTAAAAGAAAAATAATATAAAATATTTACAAACATTTAAAGTAATAAAATGTAAATTTATTATTATATTCCATGATATTTATTTAAATATAACATATAATTTATTTTTTAAATTATTATATTTTAATTCATAATATTTTCGATGTTTTTAAAGCCAAATTAAATAAATAGTGTCAAAAATGAAAATAACAATATTATATGAAAATTATATTTTAATTAATTAACTAAAAATTATAGAAATAATGAAATTATATAATGGGGAAAATATATGGTCTATAATATAATATGTTTCCCATTTATGGGAAAATTTTCTTTTTCTCGAAACATTATTTCCTCATATAGTGGTAGAATCATTGGTCAAAAGGGATAGGAAGGGGATAAGACAAAATGATAATGATGAAAAAATCAGCTAAAATTGGACAACTTTTATTTAATGAGATAATAGTTTCTCATAATTATCATATCATCATATTTTATTATTTTTATCTACTTTACATGAATAATAAGTTTTATTTACTTAGTAATATATTGATATTACAAGAGGCCCTCTACGGTTACTTAAAAAAGGAGACCACTTATCTCTTTTAATTACACCACAATGAGAGTCCTAGATCTACCAAAAATGAAAAAATAATCTTTCAAACATCCATAGACACATTCTAGATGTTATTTTCTTCCCAAATGTCCAAATTTACTATCTATATGTAACGATCAAAAGGGGGTTTCTCTTAAGTAAGTAATCAACTTAATTGAAATCATTCTATTTACTTAATCTTTTACAACCATGATTTATGTCCTATAAATTCAAATATAAAAAAATAATATAATTCATATACTGAGATGGTATTATATTGATGGAATAATATTTATCCATATAATTCTCTATCAAATAAAAAATAAAAACACCTCTCATGTTTACAGGAATTCGAACTCATGAAATGATGTAATTTTGATTCCCAACTGCCTCATATGGATAGTTCTAATGTTAGAAGTTTTTATTATAAATAAAATTTACAACATAATTATTTATTTTTATTTCTAATACCATATCTACCTTCTTACATTCCAATTAATTGGAATACAGTAACGTCATTCGTGTGTATGTGTCAACTACCACCTCCATAAAGCGATGTTATCAATTTTTCATGTCCACATTATACAGATGGTGACAAAAATACATTTATTTAAAATATAAGATCGATATAATAAAAAAATGAATATGTCATCATGAAATATGGTTTATATTTATTTTCATTCCTTACTTCAAAAATGGCGAAAAAAATTCATATTCATGTATGACCAACCATCTCCGCGAATGGTATAATTCATTTTTTGATCCCTACATTTTCTAGGATGAATATATATATATATATATGTATATGTATATACACTATATGTATATGATAATTATATCATAATTAACATTATATATTATGGATCCATCATCATTGTAAAAGGACAAGAACTACCATACCAAAATTCTCATTCAAATGAAGATGTAAACAACCTAAACAATGATAATAACAGACAATTGTGAAAAAATAGTGAAAAGATATTATAGATGTATCATAAATGATATCTTAGATATGTATATGTTTATTTTATATATTTATAATACATTTTAATTTATTATACCTGATTCTAGATCACTTTTGAAGAAATTGTAACTCGAGGCAAAGAATTTTATTTCAAATTCAACTCTATTGAGGCATTTTTGGCATCGTATACCTATTTTTTGTGCTGTATAAAATACAGCTTGTATGTATTTTGAATGAATATATATTTATTAATTATTATTAAACATTCAATTATCTTTTATTATTTATGGGGTCAACAATTTATAGTTATAAAAGTGGAAATAACATATTTTTTATTCTCATTTTATTGGGATTTATCTAATCTTCATTGAAGGAATATTATAATATATCCTTCATAAAATCCATCAATTTTTTCCTGTACAATTAAGTATTTTCCATATATTATTCCATGTTTTACCATCTTTGGAACTTCAATCAAGGAAATTAATGTTTAAAGGATAACTTGACATAATTTATTTTTTGATCTAGTATTGTGTTTCTTCCATGATAATATTTTTTCAAAAGTGTATAAAAGAATTCATTTTTATTCTAATAGATGATTTATTAAGGTTATTTTAAGATGCTGTTGAATTTTTACATGTCTTTAATGGAAAATTTTAGGTTTTTTAAAGTTCATCATCATATTTATTTACAAAAATTCAAAAGGAATGTTTTACATATATATCATTAACATAATTTTCCACCACCCGAAATGATTTATGATATATGGATTCACGTAAAAGTTTTCAAGGGTTTTATAAAGAAAGGTATTTTGTAAAATATTATTAAAATTATTATATAATTATCATTTATATATAAAATGAGAAGATTCAATTCCAAAAAATATATTTTAGATAAATTTATAGTAATATTTTATCTCTTATTGATTTTTGGATATTAGATTTCTCCTGAAAGATTCACTTTCTAATGAACAATTTCAATTTTACATTACAATTTTCATAAATATCTATACTATTTTTATCATTGATACAATCATTTACTTAATATTTATACCTTCTTAATACAAAGTTTTTTACTATAAAAGTTATTTGATTGACTGGGGAAATCATTTTATTTTTTATTCTTTATATAATTTAGATATTTATTTATTTGTATTTTTTATAAATTAAATAAAAAATTTAATATATGAGGAAATAATTGGACATGACGTGATAGTTGTAACACCCCAATCTTGTGTGATACACATCCCTTTGAGTAATTCAAAAGCATGTGATATACGCATTTTCGAGTTCTGGCTCACCACGACTGATCAAACAAGCCGTTATGAATAGTAATACACTATTTTTAAAAATTTATAAATTTTATTTTTCCAAATAGACTATATTTTTTGATTCATAATATCAAAATTAGCTTAGGGTGAATTTTCGGTATTTTTCTAAAAAGATACAATTTTTGATGAATAGTGAAAACACTACATTATTGTTTAAAACCGACATTAATTTTAATAATTTTTAATTTCATTTAAATTTATTTTAATGAAAAAATAGATAATTAATACCTATATAAGTTCAATGTAATTCATTGGAGTCATTTTACAATATGATAAGATATATTAAAATCTATTGAACTATTTAACTCCTTTTACCCACCTTCTAGGCATATTTGAAAATTTGCATAAAACAAAATTTTACCACTTCTTTGATTTGAATTTAAAAAATTTGAGAGAAATGATTGACAATATTATGTAAAATTTGGATCAACATGATGAATTTTTTTTGGAGAATAGTAACTTTTGAATTTTATTTACCACGGTTAAAAGTAAATTGCGTAATTAATGGTAAAAATTATTTTATAATTAGCCTAAAACATGTCCTAATTCTAGTGGTTAAGTTTTTTTCAACTAAAATAAACCTTAGGAATAAAATATGCTCTTTTTGGTCCACTTGGATTATATTAGGATATTTATTACTATTTTATTTATTGAAGAGTAAAAAGTGTTAAATTCAATGTTTAATAACCCAACAATTTTTAATATTTCATTATACATAAGATAATTTTGACTATAAATATTCCTTAAAAATATGAAAATATATAAAAAATAAGGGTATTTAATTTATAATTTATAGAGATTAAATAATTAAATTTATTTATGACATAATGATCATGCATTAATTACATTATTTTTGAAAGATTAAAATAATTGATATTATAAATATTAAAACAATTGTAATTCGAGACATTTTATGGATTCCAAGAATTTTATAGGTTAATAAGTCATGTTATAGTTAAGTAAATAAATTTTTTTCTATGTGATATAATTGTTATTCTTTTCACAGAAACCAAATACTAAATAGTGTCAAAATTGACAAAAATTAGTTTTTAAAACAAATGCTATATTATTAATTGATATAATATTACTAAAAATATAAGGTTCATAAAAAGGAATTAGATATGGTGATATATATCAATAATTAACCAATTGGGGGTTTTGGGTTATTTTATAGTAAGTTTATTAACCATTTATTAAAATAATAGAAGAACACATGGAAAACGTTAAACTATTTAACTAAGAGTTAAATCTAAAAGATATGGTTAATATGGAGACCTAAACCTCCCTCAAACCTATTTGTTTATATTATCCCAACCCATCCCCACATTACCCACAATATAAATCTTTTTGTAGCCATTATAAATAGAATATTATTGTATAATAAATTAATATTTCTTGCATTTCCTAAAGCGATCCTCACATCTCTTATATAAGGCTTTATCTGATTCTATCAAAATCACACATCCAATGCTATATGGATCAGCCAAAACCAGGTCTAATATTCTCCCAAATACCCTCGCTTCAATCTAGAGGCCTTAATTTGACCAGAATCCATCCTAATGTGCCCTTTTTGTCAAATAAAAATAAAGCACCCGAAGAAGGGGTAATAATTTCATCACCTCTTTCAAAGTTCTTTTCTTCTTCCACATCCTCTTTCACTATTGGTTCCATACCCAAAATAATAACTCAAGTATATTATATATAATATGTTTTAATTATATATATGGTACAACCAGTTTCATTATTCTATCCATCCAATGAATGAAAAAGTCAACAAACATGAGTACGTATGGCTTACCGTATCCACGTCATGGTGTGGTTTGTTATTCAACACTTCAATATTTGTATGAGTATAATATTGAGTATAATTTATTTAAATAACAAATATAAAATGTTAATTATTTTTATATATGATATAACATCAAATTACATACTATTTCACCATTACTATAATGATAATTTTTCTCGTGTGTAAGTACATATTACTATCTCCACGAATGGGATGAGATTCATTCATCATCATAACCATTCACAAATAATTTTCATTTTATCATTATAAATAATGTTTAAGAAATTAATATCATTCTATATTTGAATCAAATACCTCTTAATCATAATAATCATGGCTTACATAACCATTCATATAATGGAAAACAAATCAGTTAAAGACCAAAACAATGGTACTACTGAAATATTATTAACAAAACAATATTAGAAGGTCTTATATGATATCATATTATTGTATGTGGTTCATTTATAATTTAATAACAATTATTTAACTATTTCACATAATATTAACATACCATAAAATAATAAAAAGTTCCAGTTATGTGTTAATTCTACAGTCACTTCATTATCTGAGGTTGTTTATACGTGAGTATCAACGGGGACTTCCTTATTATCCACATCCATGTTTCTATAAAATGCATTTCAAAAACATATTTACTATTTCCTAGACAATGTATTAATATAATTTATACCTTTTCCTAATTTTATATAAAACTTTTATAAAGGAATCTTTCGGTCATTTTCCAAACAAGTTCATTTATGACCTTTTTGACAAAATTAAGGAAAAAAGGTTTGCTTAACTTATAATGTGAGTGTGGAAATTTTCACCGTTATAACACCTTAGAAGATTTCCTTACATGATTATAATATTATTTTCAAAATAAATGTTCTATTTCATTATTATGCTACTTTTAAATGATTTCAAAATTGGAAGATATATTTCTCTCAAATAGTTATCATTTCATCTATATTAGCATCCTATGGTTGATTTTACACTTGTGTGAAGTTGATTTATTATGATAAAATATTACATATTTTATTCAAGGTTTTGTGATATTTTTTACTATTGGTGAGTTATTTTTATACCATTCATAGTTTATTGTTAAAGTATTAACATCTTTAATGCGTGTTTTAATACGAATGTTTATGTTATGTTTCAACTTTTTCATATGACGAATGGATTGGACATAGTAAGTGATGGGTGGAGAATCAATATCTCCTCAATGCATATGTAGGTATAATTAGAAAAACTAGTGTCTTGGAATATGTCATTGACCAAATATTTTTTTAGTCTTGGCACGAGGCCTTGACTATGTGATTATGATGTTTGACATTATGCATTACATCATTATGAAATTAGATATTGATATTACATGTGATTATTAAACTATTATAATTTCCATATGAATATGTAAATATAATTATTTGATTTATCATTTCTATATTATGCATAATTTATGTTTAAAATGAATGTGTTTTAGTCTTATACATTGCCTTCAATTTTTATGCATATTTATGTAATTTTCCACAATATTGTTATCTGTACTGAGCCTCGGATATACCCCTTCTTATGTTTTATTTTTTCCAGGATGTAAAGAATTATATTATGACTAGCCTGTAGGGATATTATAAGGGAGATGAATGTGTTCAATGGATTCATAATGTTTTTGTTTTTCATTTCAATAATTTATTGTAAAACTTATGTTTGTATCTAGTACTTCAAAGGCGTCTAAACTGATCGGTCTTTTGGGTTTTGGTCCCTTATGAGCATGCCAATGTTATGTAATAATACACCAGTTTTGGGTATCTAGGGTCGAGGCATTAAAATTTTTATCAGAGGAAGTTTAGTATAAACCATGGATGATTTATTTAGAAAAACACTGATTAGAGAACATTACCCAAATATAGACTTTGAGGATTAGTAAAGAATAACATCCTTGAATTTTGGTGGGGTAGAGATTTGTATATTTTACAATAAATACATCCATGTCTAGTTACGAGAAAGTATACGTGGATCTGGAACATATGTTCATTGGATTAAAAACGATGACAAGGAGTTTCAGGTTTGACCCGGGGTATCCTGGTACACAACAAAGAGCCCTACTGCACTGTTGGTAATGACACACCCATATGATATTCTTAGTATTGTTAACAATTTATTTATAAACAATTAACAAGGATTAATGCATAAATATTTCCTCAAATAATATTTTTTTGTCTATGGGTTATATGTATAAACTATTCAATTTATGTTAGGTAATTTAATATTATGGAATTATGTATTGTGATTCATAAACTAATCCAGTGTATTCCATTGTTTAGAAAAGCCACAAAGTTGAACGAATGGAAACTGTATCAACACACATAATCAATGTAGGTATTTTTCTTATACACAAGATAATTATAGTGGCGATGGAGACGAAACTAGTGCGGAACAACTTATAACCATACTAGGACAAATCACTCAGGTTTTGAACAATAATCTTACCCGTATGAAGAAATCGGATCCACAACACAGAGGATCAATGTCAGACATCATCATGAGGAAACAACCACAAACAATCAATGGGGCTAAAAATCTATTTTTATCTGAGCAATGGATAAGATCTATAGAGAAAATATTTCTATCTTTGGTGAATAACGAAAGGTAAAAAGTTTTCATGGATGTTTATCACTCCACAGGAGAAACAGATCAATGGTGGTCATTTATTAAAAACACAAAGGAAGATGAGAAACTATTAAATATGGAATGAAGGGAGTTTAAATATCTTTTCATAGAAAAAAACATTCTTCATGATCATTAAGAAGATATAGAAAGGGAATTTCTAATTATGATGAAAAGGTGGATGCGAATATCGTAAAGTATGAGGATAACTTCACAAGTTTATCAAGGCATGATGCAAATTATATTTGTATCCCAAATAATAATATTGATCAATTATTCGATGGGTTAAAACCATTTCTCTGTTGAGATTTAGTCTCATAATCCTTTTCATCGTACAAAGATATTGTCTCATGTGCTATCAAGACATAAAATTAATTCTCTAATTCTTATGACATTAATTAAAAATAAGATAAGAAGATATATACTAAACACTATAGAAATGGAAATCAGAGGAATTAGGGGAAAGTTGAATTTCTATCCCGCTGTAAATTTGGGAAGAAACACCTCGGTACTTTCCTGAAAGGAATGTGAGTCAATTAAAAGTTTGGTGAAAAAGGCCACCAAGCTCGTTATTGTAACGGAATTAAATTGGTTGTCAATGCTGGATTCAACAATTGTAGAAAAATGGGGAATTATGAAAATTAATGACCTTAGATCCAAGGAAACTTTTCTTAGAAAATGACAAGGGAGCAAGACCAAGCTGATGCGATCACTACTACTGAGGTTAATTCTACAAATAACATGGTGTCAAGTAGTTTAATGGTTTCCTTAGATTTAGCCAATGTATTATTTGATTCTGGATCATCGTATTATTTCATATCTTCCCAGTTTGCTGGGAAAATTTGATATTTCTAATTTGATTTAACAAGGATGTTTTCAGTCAGAACATATAAGGGAAGTATCATTGCAACCACATTATTTTCAAACAGTTCCCATTAAGGAATATAAATGTTCTTTATCTAATTATCTCAATATTATACCCCATGATTTTATTTGATATAATCGTTGATATGGATTGGATTTCATACCATGATGTGAAAATTTATTTTAAGAATAAGGTGGTTAACATTTTCAATGATGATAAGGAGTACCTTATCATTAGAGCAGAAACTTCACCATCAGATCTTATCTAGATCCACCCACAGTAGCTCAAAAAATTCAATTATTGGGGAGTAAGAGAATGAAATAACTATGGGAGAGGAATATAATGTTCAAATAGAGTATGCACATATTGTGCAAGAATATGATGATGTGTTTCCAAAGGATTTACCTAAACATCATCCAGAATGAGAAATTGAATTTTCCACTGACTTAATTACTGGTTCAATGTTTATATCGAATACCCCTAATAGAATGGCCACTGTGTAATTAGTAAATCAAATGAAACAACTAGAGTAATTGAGTAATAAAGGATTTATTCACCCTAGTGTTTCTCCATGGGGTTCCCCTATTATTTTTGTTAAGAAGAAAGATAGATCTATGAGGTTTTGCATTTACTACAGGGAGATCAATGCTATAACAACAAAGAAGAAGTAACCCCTACCTCACATTCATGATTTATTAGAACTATATCACAGAGTTCAAGATTTTTTAAAGATCCCCCATTGATTTGGATATCATCAGTTGTGTGTGAATAAGAAATGAATTCTGATGAAAAAAATTCATTCTAGGTATGGGCATTATGAGTTTACAATAATGCATATTTTTCTAACTAATGCACCCTCTTCCTTCATCGATCTAATGAACTGATTTTTAATGGAATATCCTGATGACTTGGTAGCGTTATTTATTAATGATATCCTGGTATAGTTAAAAATATATAAATATCATGAAAATAATTTTCGCACTATTCTAATGTTTCTTAAAAGAAATGAATTATATGGGATTTTTATTATCTGTGAATTATGGCTTCAGGAGATTTACATTCCTAGCCATATTGTCTCTAAGGAAGGAATATCTGTTGATCCTTCTCTGACCAAGGTAATCCGAAAATGTCCAGAACCGATGAGTATATATGAGGTAAATAGTTTTTTTTTGGTTTAACAGATTATTATCTGCATTTCGTCCAAAATGATGCCCAATTTTCTATCCCATTAACCAAGTTCAACTGTAAATGGGTGAAATTTGATTAGAAAAAAGAATGTGAATAATTTTTTGAACTATTAAAGAAAAGATTGGTCAATGCTCCTATATTTACACTACCATAAGATAATTATGATTTTTTTATTTATATGGATTCTTCAAAGAAATGAATTGGTTGTGCCCTTATGAAAAATGATATAGTTATTTTCTATGAATCATGATAACTAAAAATTCATGAAAAACACTGTCCCACTCAATATCCTGAGTTAGTAGCTGTAATCTTTATTTTAATGATATGGAGACACTATATCTATATTGAAAATTTTGAGATATATAACGATCACATGTGTTTGAAGTATATTTTCTCAAAAAAGAACTCAACATGAGACAAAGGTGATGGCTTGAACTAATCAAGGATTATGATTTCACTATACACTACCAAATGGGGAAGGCAAATAAGGTGGCAGATGCTTTAAGCCGAAAATTACATAGAGTATTAAAAAGACGAGAGTTAAAAGGGGTCATATGTTCATCAATCTAGAAATGATGGATATGGGAATAATCATAGATGGTGAAACATCAATACCTTTTCAAATTATTTCCAAACATATTTACTAGGAAGGATAAAAAAATTAGACTAATGGTGAGGTCATTCAAAAGAAAAATAAAGCTGTGAATGACGACTGATTGATTGACTTCATATATGAAGATGATATTTTGAAATATGGGAAGAGACTTTGTGTTCCTGACATTCTTGATATAAAAAGGTAATTATTGGATGATTCTCATGGCTCTAATTTCACTACACACCATGGTAGAAATAGTATGTATAGAGATTTGAAGGAATGTTTTTTGTGGGACAGCATGAAGAGGGAGATTATTGATTATGTGTCTTGATGTATGGTATTTCATTAGGTAAATTCTAGAAGACAACATCATATATGTGTCATGCAACCACTTTCCATACCAGAGTGGAAATGGGATGATATTACTATGGACTTTATCATGGGGCTACCAAATAATCATAGAAGGAATGATGAAATATGGGTAATTGTTGATCGTCTTACCAAGTCAGCACATTTTATTTCTATAAGAGAAGATTTACCACTTCATTGTTTAGCATGGCCATCTGTTAATGAAATTTTAATACTTCAAAGAGTACCACTGTCGATTGTTTCTGTTCATGGTCCCCATTTTACATAAAGATTCTGGAAAGTTCTTTAGAATGCCATGCATACTGAACATCATTTGAGCACTGCCTACAACCCTCAAACTAACGGGAAATTAGAATAGAATATTAAAACATCAGAATGCATGTTTTTGATCTTTCTCACATGACTTTCAAGGTATGTGTGATCATTATTTACCTATGGTAGAATTTTTTTAAATAATAGATTTCATTCATGTATTTAGATTGTACCATATGAATTATTATATAGAAAGAGATGATTCAAAACAAGTTGTTGGGATGATGTAGGTGAAACAAAAATCATAGGACTAGAACCTATTGAGGAAACAATGGAAAAGTTGACAATTATCCAAACCCACATAAAAGCAACTCAAAGTATGCAAAAGAACAATGTTGATAACAAAAGGAGGGATTTGTTATTACAAGTAGGAGATCATGTTTTTTTGAAGGTATATCAATGGAAGGATGTTATACGATTCTGTAAGACGGGTAAATTAAGTACCAGGTACATCTGACCTTTTTAAATTATAGATTGAATTGGAGTGGTAGGATACTGTTTGGAAATGCCTCCATGGCCCTCCAAAGTTCTTGATGTGTTATACATATCACTGTATAGAAAATGCATGTCTGACCCAATGCATGTACTCACCTCTAATGAAATAGGACTGAAGCCCGATCTATTTTATTTTGAAGAGTCTATCAAGATTATTAATACCAGAGAACAAGTTTTGAGAAACAAGACGACTCGTCTGGTAAAAGTTATATGGAGAAACCATAAGTTGGAAGAGGCAATGTGGGAAACTACAGATCTTATGATGAAGAAAGACGCGAATATTTTTATGTAGCGATATTCTATAAATTTCGAGGAAAACATTATTTGAATGAGGGAAGAATATGACACCCTAATCTTCCATGTCACGCTTCTCTTTGAGTATTACAATAGCTTGTGTTGTTCGCAACTTCGAGTTCTAGCACACCATGACCCATAAAACTAGCCATTAAGAATAGAAATACCCCCTTTTAAATTATTATATATTTTATTTTTCAATATATACTTCATTTTTGGATTCAGAATATCAAAATTATCTTAGGGTGAACTTTTTGTATTTTTCTGAAAATATTCAATTTTTGATGAATAGTGAAAAACAATGTGTTATTATTTAAAAACGAAGTTATTTTAAATAATAATTATTTTTAATTAAATATATTTTAATGTTATAATAGATACATAATACCTATATAAGTTCAATTTAATTAATTGGAGTAATTTTATAAAAATATTAGATATATAAAATTTTACTGAACAATTTTACGCCTTTTACCGACCTTCTAGGCACATTTAAAAATTTGCACAAAACATAATTTTACTACTTCTATAATTTGAATTTCAAAAATACCAGAGACATGGTTAACATTTTTATTTAAAATCTAGTTCAATAGGATGAAAATAATTTTTGGTGAAATGTAACTTTTGAATTTTATTTAGCACGGTTAAGAGTAAATATGGTAATTAAAGGTAAATACTATATTATAATTAACCTAACACATGTCAAAATTCGACTGGATATGTTGTTTTCGACAAAAGTCATCCTTAGGAATAAAAAATTACCTTTTTGGTCCAGTTGGATTTTATTAGGACATTTATTATTATTTTATTTACAGAAGAGTTAAAAGTGTTAAATTCAATGTTTAATAACTAAACCCTTTTTAATATAGGGATATAAATATGATAAACGAGACTAAAAATATTCAATAGAAAGATAAAAATATTTACTACATAATGATATTTTAATTTTAAATTTTATACTTTAAATAATTATATTTATTTATGTCACCATGTTGATGTAGTAATTACCTATTATTGAAAGATAAAAATAATTGATATTGTAAATATTAAAATAATTGTATCATGATACATACTATGTATTGCACTAATTTTCCAGTTTAATAAGTGAAATTAGGGATTAATATTAAATTTATTCGAATTTATAATTTTCTCTTGACCTTCACAAAAACCAAATACTAAATAGTGTCAAAATTGACATAAATGAGTTTTTAAAACGAAAACTATATTATTAATTGACATAATATTCCTAAAAATATAAGGGTCATCCAATGGACTTAGATAATGATATATATATATATAAATAATTCACCACTTGCGTTAATCATGGATTTATATAGTATGCTTATTAACCATTTATTATAATAATATATGAATATATGGTAAAAGTTAAACTATTTTAGTAAGAGTTATTTAAAGGATAAGGACATTATGGTGAACTAAACTTTCTAAAACCCATTGGGTGGGAGGTTTTAGACCTAGACCAACATTATACTGAAAATAAATTCTTATGGATACATTATAAACTGAATAATAATGTACAATAAAATAATATTTCTAGCTTTTCCTAATTTGACCATCACCTCTCTTTTAAAAGGGTTCTTCACCTTCTCTAAAAATCACACCTCCAATACCATTTGGCTCAGCCAAACCCTACTAAAATATACTTAAAACTACCCTCACTTAATCCTATAGTACTTATTTTGAACAAAATCCAACCTAAGTAGCCCTTTTGATCAAATCAAATGGAAGCACTCGATGAATAGGTAATAATTTAATCACATCTTTCCAAGTTCTTTTCTTGTTCCACTTCTTCTTTCTTTGTTGTTTACAAACCCAAAATAATAAATACAGTACCTTCTATATACTATGATTTTAATATAAATATGTTACAATCTATTTCATTATTCTATCCATCCTATGAATGAAAAATTCAACATACATGCGTATGTACAACTTACCGTCTCCACGTTGTGGTGTTGTTTTTCATTCAACACTTCATTACTTGAATGAGTTTAATAATGAGTATAATTGATGTAAATAATAAATATAACATGTTAATGATTCTGTATATATGATATAACATCCAATTACATATGATTTAACCATTAATAGAATGGTATTTTTTCTCATGTGTACGTACGGATTACCATCTCCACGAACACGATGAGATTCATACCCCATCATAACCATTAAAGAATAATTTTCATTTAATGGATAAATATAATTTTTTAAAACATAACATAATTTGTGATATGAATCAAATACATCCTATCCATAACAAACATAGCTAACATAACCAAGCATACAAAGGAAAATAAATATGTCAACACCCGAAACAATGATACTTCAGAAATATTATTAACGAAGAAATATTAAAAGATCATATATGATATCATATTTATGTATTTGGTTATTGTATAATTTAATAAAAATGGTTTAACTATTTTACATGAGGTTAATGTACCCTCAACCATGGAAAAGTATAAGGTAAGGGTTAATTCTTCTATCTGTTCATTATCCAAGGTTGTTTATAAATGAGTATCTACTGGGACCTTTTTATCATCCACATTTGTGTTTGAAAAAAATGTATTTAAAAACATTTTTACTATTTCCTATACTATTGTTCAAATTCATTAATAACCTTTTATTACTTTTTATAAAAAAAATTTAAATGAATATTTCCATCGTTTTCCAAACAATGTTCTTTACGACCTTTTTGTCAAAATTAGGGAAATAATGTTTTACTTAACTTATTCTGCGAGTGATGCAATTTTCTGCCATTATAACACCTTCAAAGCATCCCTTATTAGCATACAAGAATAATTTAATATTAAATTTTTTATTTTATAATTATGAGACTTTTAAATGATTTCAAAATAGAAAGTGATATTTATCTCAAATAGTTTTGATTCCATATATGTCAACATTGTTTGATATATTTTACACATTTTTTAAGATGATTTATTATCATAATATATTACATAGTGTATTAAAGGTTTTGTGATAAGTTTGACGGTGTATGAGTTAATTTTATACCATTCATAGATTATAGTTAATGTATTAACATTTCATATGTTAGTTTTAATACGAATGATTATGTTCTGTTCTAACATTTTCATATGATGAATGCATTCGAATTAGTAAGTGAGGGGTGGAGCCCACTATATCTCCTCGATGCATCAGTAGTTCTCAAGAGACAATCTAGTGTCTTGGCATAATACCTCAACAAAATAATATTTTGAGTCCTGGTACGAGGTCTTGACTAAATGGTTATGATGTTCCGCATTATGAATTCCATCATTATGAAATTGGATATTGAAATTACATCTAATAATTCAACTAGAAGAATATCCATGTGAATATTTAAATGAAATTATTGGATTTATCTTTTCCATATTATTCTGAATTATAAGTTTAAAATGGTATTGTTTTAGTCGAATACATTTCCTTAAATGTTTATACTTATTTATGAACGTTTCACCAAAATTGATATCCTTTCTGAGCGTCTAATCTCATCCTTTTATTATGTTTTATTTTTCATAGTATGTAAAGAAGTATATTATAATTGACCTACATGGGATATTATAAGGGAGATTAATGTATTCAAAGGAGACATAATTTTTTATCAATTCAATAATGTAATGTAAAATTTATTTTTGTATCTTTTACATCCAAGGAAACTAAACTGATCGGTATTTTGGGATTTGATCCCTTGATATCGTGCCAATTTTAGGTAATAAGGAACTGACTCTAGGTAACTAGGGTTAGGGCATTACCATATTTGGGGCCCGAATTGTAATTTCTTTGACCTGGATGCCACCCAAATGTGCTTCGATCCCAACAGTTCATGAGGCCTCAAGCACATATCCCAAAATGCTAGAGGCTTCTGACTATTAGAAAGGGCCTATGAAGGTTAGAAGGGAGACAATTCCCTAATTAGAATAGTGTATCATAATGAAATATCAGTAACAGGTAATTATAAAAAGTAGTAAAACATATAGATGAGAAGTGAATAGTGAAATAGTGATTAATTAATATTACTAGAAGTCATCACAAATAATAAATGATGATACATGTCATACGTCTCTTATAATGGAACCAAAACAGGTTTACAAGGAAAATATAATATAACGATAACACAATTACAAAAAAAGTATCCCATTTGTATTGAAATCATCAGATTGGTCCCATCCTCTCTTACTCCAATGTAGAAAATCAAGTACCTATGGTAGGGTGCTTACCCTTATCAATACCTACAATCATATAATATTTTTGGGTCAACATTGGTGACCTAATACGATTGTAGGATTATATCCCGGTAGGTAACCAACCATGGTATATTCCCATCAGTAAGTGTGTGTGTGTGTGTGTGTGTGTGTGTGTATTCGAGAGTGTTTAATAAGAAAATTAATAACAATTGAAGTACTCAAAAGTAATGATCATATAGATACAAGTTTTCATTTGAAATCCATTTGATTTAATAAATATAATTTAACGATTCATTTTAATTAAATTTATTAGTCTCGAGATCTGGATCAAACTCAATATCCCCCATATAATCAATATCACAATAGATACCTAATCCTGAAATCTATTTGGTATAATTAATGTCTGAATACAAGATTGTGTTTTACCTTGGACGATGTGTCATATAATCCATTCCATTAATTGTTAAATTTAGAACATGATCCATTCCTTGGAATTCCTATGTTGAAATTGAATAATTAATATATGTGTAATATCCACCCACACCATACAAGACCATCCTTGGAAAGCCACATTGGAACCCAGTATTGCACTAGTTGTGGTATAACATCTCTTCCAATCGAGTTCATCCTCGGAGGTCCACTTCAGGAGACCAAGTATATCCCATAGAATAAAATATCAAATTCCATTTGATACCATCCATGTAATTCCTATATGAATCCATTTATCACTTGATATTTATGTGAAGACTTAGAGTCAATCATTAGAAGTCTAATAGGGAGTCCAAGTATCACTCAGGGAATAATCAAGGATCATTCTAATAGAGTCCATCCATGGGATTCTGTTATGATCACATGTATGAAACAAGGTATAAAACTCAACATCCAAAATATCAAATCCCTGGAATTCTAATATGAATCCATGTATCACTAATGGCTAATAATAATTTAACCAATTTAACCCATTTTAAATAAATTTATTTAACATTCCATGGTCTATTCTAATAGTGTCACATGTGAATATTTAACATAAAAATAATCACATAAATAAAAACTAATACATGGTTTAGTCTTTATCTATCTCACATGGGCATATCATTATAAAGGTAAATTTATTCATAATAAAGTAATTACATAACAATGGATAGTTTAGAAGGTTTTACTTCAACTACTCACATGGGGTTTTTAAATAAAAGATAAAATAATGCTTAATTAAGAATTTTTAGGTAATAGACATCATTAAACTCTCATGGGAAAGTCATCAAAACGATTAGTTCATGTGAGCTTAAGCATTTACATATAATGGCCCAAGGGCCATGGTCAAAACATACCTTAACAATGAACAAACCAAAACACTATTCAATTCACAATTCAATTCATTAATAAATTCATCAATTTGATTTATAATTTATGTCATAATTCAACACATCAATTCAAATCATTATTTAACATCCCTTGGTATGGGGAAATGATAACCCCTAAAGAATCCAAGTAAAAAGCTACCAAATCTCCAATTTAATAACCAAACACACCAAAGGGGTGGTTTCCATAAATTTATTGTTTTATGCCTATAAGAAACAAAAAAAATACTATTTGATTGTTAAGGACATGATTGACAATTCTGTATTTGAATTTATATTTAAACCATTACTCAAAATTTGGGCTTTAGAAACAATAAAATATATAAACACCATGACATTAGTAGAAAGGCATGAGACCACATAACTTAGGTCCATTGTGAATAGATCATCTTGTGTCATCCCATGATTCAAATATGATATGTATAAAAACAATGAAGAGACAAAGAACCTAATAATAGGGAAAATATTCTTTCACCCAAATAGATTACCTGGTATCAATAAGAACAGATATTAAATAAAAATAAATTAATTTCTTACTGTTATAGATACATTGTGATGAATAACCATCGATTCAAATATCAGACAAAGAAGTTGTCTTGATTCCTAGAATATGCTAAAAGTGGGATAAAAAAGGATCGAGGTTACTAGAATGTAGAATAATACTACATTAGGTTTATAAAATGATGTTTAATATGATTAAAATTGTTAAATTTTCAATGATATCTAGGGTCGCATGGTTCGTCAAACAGTGTGCCAATCGTGCATAGGTGTCTGTTTAAAAAAGGAATTAACACATTGTTTGTCTGCAAGGTTTGATTGGCCATGTGCAAACTGTTTCAAAAGCCACTTTCAATATTTTAGAGTTGGCCACATTACCTTTCATATTGAATCACATGTTTATTCTAAAACTATGTGATCTAGATAAACACTCTGCCTTTGCCTCGCACAATTTGTTAAACCATGTGGCTTGACTGAACTATTTAAAATAACAATGATTGAGTCCCTTTCAACTCGATTTTTGGTTTTCGGGATTCAAAACATCCCCGGACACCCTCAACACCTTCGTGACCTAAATGGTTATTAACATTTGAAAATATTTCAACATTTATACTAATAATTGATGTAGGGAAAATAATTTGTACCAAAAAGAAGAAATAGGTTCTTATAAACTTCTTTCATAAGGTAATTCATCCCTAAATTTCCCTTATAGGGGTCGTGAATAATGGTCTATGAATAACTATTGTCACTACGACCATTCATCAGCCTCCCGCTCCCAGGTCCCTCCTTGTACTCACCCATGCATCTATATCACCTATAATAAAGAAACATGATGACCTCAAATAAACTTCATGCTATGATCAAAAATTCATATAGGATGATTCTTAAACGATGAATATAACTATAACTAATACTCTACAGGCTAAAAGTCATGAGAGAATTTTGATTAATAGTGACACAGCTGAGAAACATGGATGATGTCATGAATGGATTTATACCTCTGAGGTAACTGCAGCTAATAAGTTACCGACCCAATTATCTCTGGAATCTCAAACGAACTGACCTATCTCAATGAAAGATAGCACTTTCTTCTATTCTTCTTGGGTCATAACATCAGGGAGAAACATAGGAAATCCAAATACCTGACCTAAAACTCTAGTGATTTTCTACGGAAATCTACATATGAGTTATAATTAGATTGTACTGTATCGATCTACTTCCAAACCAAAAGCACATGTTCTACTGTCACGTAAAAAGGAAAAGGTCCCAGCATAACTGCTTCTCCTACACAAAACCATCATATGGGTTTTTGAAATGGCCTATAATAAAGAGTTTCATAAGGATATATATTTATATTATCCTGAATTATATTGTAGTTGGAAAATTCAAGATGGGGTATATGCCACACCCATGAACCCCCAAAATACAGAATTCATGCTTGCAGCATGTCGTCAAGCACCTAAATCATGAAATTTGAATAGCCATATTTATAGGGGTGATATGATGTTCTAATTAGCACCTATGTACCTAACACTCTCTGTTTCACTTTCAATAATTGATATGTAAACAAAGAGTCTCTAACTAAAATTATAGAATGAGTGACCCTATGCAGTCATACCATCTCATGGATATAAAACCTCCCAATATCATCCACACTGAAGGTTTACTTGATCAGCCGGAAATGTGTAACCTTAATGAGCCATAAAACAACAAACCAAACAATATAATTACTTCTAGATTACCTCGATAAACTATTCATGCAATAAAACTCGAAATCATTCCATTGACACTCAGGAATGGGTAGCTACTATAAAATTCTAGAAAGACGCTGGTGTTCCACCATCACCTACTGACAGCTAGAAAACCCCATGAAAAAACCAGATACATGTCATTTAATACCTGGACACAAGTATTGATGATGTAAATCCTGATACATCTTGTTGATGTTGGGATGAAATTCCCTAGATGATGCATGAAAAACCCACACCATCTCCTTGAACATATTTTTTCAAACCCAAAATCGACCATGGATGTGAAAAATTTCATCCTCCCATATGGTCTAACTAGGAGGAGGGTCCTCACCTACCACCCTATCCCAAATGACAAGGTCATTAGAATCTAATAGCTGACTCATCGTTACATTATATAGAAGTGTGTAGGTTAAAAATAATGATGACATAAAGTCCTTCCCCTGAATATTGTTCACCTCTAAATGAATCTTAAAGAACAAATCAATAAGCTTCCACTCACTATTGACCGACTTCACTTCTTGTATTTGATCTCGCAGGCTTAGTGTATCATCCACTTCCATTCCTTTAATAAGAATATAGACAAGCTCAAATTAAAATAAATGTATGAACTTATCCCACCTTTAATATCTTAGATTCAAACCACACTTAGTAAATATGTACTTGAGTCTTTTATTGTTCGTGAGAACCAAAAAACACTCTCCTAGTAAGTAATTTCTCCAATATCATAATTCATGAAGAACTATATCAATATTGAGATCATGAGTTGGGTAATTCCTCTTGTACGACCTCAAATGTAGAGATTAATATGCCAGGACTCTATCTCCCTATATAAGAACTCCTCATATCCTTGTACCTGATGAACCATTGTAAATTTTGTAATTCCTATTGAGCCCTAGAAAAGTCTGTATTAGCACTGAATTCAATCTCCCATTCAGCATCGAAGTTGCCGTATTGCAAGAATCAAACCATATAAACATAACACACTTCTAATTCAAAGTTGTTAATGGAACCGCTGTGTTTGATAATTCCTTTATCAAAAGCATTAAGAATCCATACACCATGAATAAAATCCATGCCTCAAAGATATTATTGTATTAGATCCATTAATGTTTAACTCTCCCCCTATTTGGTTCAACAGATACTCCTAATCCTGAGATGATGTGACCCAAAATTAAATTTAATCCATATAAAAGTGGCACTTTGTGAGACTAATGTATAAATGATTCCTTCTCAGTGTATTCGAAACTATCTCAATATATTCATCATGGTCATTTCTATTGTGTGAAAACACCAGGATATCATCCATGAAAACCAATACAAACAAATCATGATAATTAAGGAACAATCCATTCATTGGTTCCATTAAGATTGATGGAACGTTCGTGAGACCGAATGAAAGATCCAAATACTCATATATTCATTACCTTCAATGAAAGGATATGTGAGGTATGTTAGATGGTCTAACACACAATTTATCATAATCAGATCTGAAATAAATATTTGAGATCACACATGCTCCTTATATCTGGTCAAAGATATCATCTATTCGCAATAGAGGATTATAGTTATTAACCAATATGTTGTTCAATTTTTTTAATCCACACATAGCTAGAGAGTTCCATCCACCTATTTTTAAAAAGAAGATCAAAAACCATATAGAGAAGAAACATGGTGAATAAATTCGTTGGACAATAAATCATCTAGCCTCCTATAGATCTCTTTCATATTAGTATTATAAATCTTGTAGTGAGGAATTGATAAAAGTGAATCTCCTAAAACTATCATGATAGAGAAATCTACCTATGTTATTGTAGACAATCCTTAAAATTCATCGGGGAAGACGAACCTAAAAATATCAAAAACTTGACGGAATTAATCTTAACATGTCTCTTAATCGTATAGATATAGACTCACAATTGGTGATATCATTCCACCAATGTATTGAGGTTTAGGTCCAGATTGACATTCATGGACATCCCATTCAATTTGTGAATAAAATCATCACCCTCTGGTGATGTGATGGTGACCGTTCAGCCATATAAATCAAAAAAAATTATTTAAGACAACCAAACTATCCATCTTGAGTATGAAATCAAAAGCAGTTATCTCGAGGAAATAGAGTTCCCAAAAGAAGTGACACCCACCAATCGCAAGGGGGCACTCCCAACACTGATGTACAACATATTTTATAATTCCTAATGGATTTTTAACCATCAAAACCTCATCAAAAAGCTGAACACTTAGCCCAAGTATCTCCATGAATGACACATATATAAACCTATGAGAATTCCCAATATCAAAATGAAAAAAATCTAAATTAGAGGATACTCGAATAGTACTAATGACAATAGAATGTGTGAGATATTAATCATGGTGGGTCTCTTGCACAATATATATCTGTCCTAAATAATGACCGTGTGATAATTCCTAGCTACCCATAGTAGATTTATCATGTGTTCACTGTAAAATGTGGGTATCACAACCATGACCATGACCAAAACCTCTCCTTGATCATCTGGTTGTACTCCATCTTCATTCCTAATGAGAACCTATTGACCCTTCTTCATAACATGGTCCCTCTCACTGGATTATGGTGGAAATTTTCTATAGAAGTGCTATAGATGGACCATCTTTTCATAGGAGTGACACTTGACTAGATCCCTCATACACTATGGCCTCATATATCCTACCCTACCACACTGGTAGTACATCACCCAGCTACCTATGTTTGTGCTCTGAATACTAGTATCATCATAGAGGATATCTAGGAGATACGTCATACTATTGGTCGATGTAGTACTAGATCTAGATGATAAACCGCCCATGCTCCCACCTCCAGCCTCTCTTGGGTTTCGCTATGTGATAAGAGCCTGATTCACTATTCTAGAAATGGTATTTATCCAAATGACATTCAACAATGATCAGATCTAATACCTAATACTATCCTTGAATCTCATAGATTTCGATAACTCATCACTCATCAGAATAGATGCGACACGTAGGTGATCTTTAAAATGGTCCAAATAGTCTATAACAGATAACACACACTGATATAGGTACAAGATATGAAGGGATATAATAGACCTCTGTGTCTCAATGATTAAATAATCTTAGAATTCTATATGAAAATACTACCAGTACCTCTCTCTATGATGATTGGTTTTAGTGATAACATCCCACCATCACTTTGAGTAATCATGTATCATATACAAAGAGAGCTCAACACTTCTTTCATGAGGCTTATCTATGTTCTCAATGATAGAAAAATGGAATATAACCATGGATACATAGATTTTGCTCTACCATTCCATGAATATATGGATGTGTTTTACTACTGCATCTCACATGTCAACTCTCCCATAGTTGGGGATTGTCTCGGTGCTCCCTGAACAGTCTACATGAATCACAAAAAACATATCTCAAAGAAGTTCCTCATCACCCGTGTCTAAAAAAATAGTTGGTACAATAGTTTGTATTACTGGTCATTTCACTTGTATCCCCTAGAACACCACCATTGCAGTGTCATTATTTCCACTCTCCATGTGTATGATAGGAAGTCATCATGGTGGAATGCCTTTACAATGACAAACACACCCCTCAGTTCATAATCACTAAAAAAACTCAAAACTCCAAAAGCACAAAAAAAGAATAGTATAGGTACAAGAGTCCCTTTATAACAACAAACCCCTCTTCCTAATCCATGATTTAGGTCTTGGGGATGTACATATCACAAATAAAAGAGTGAAACTACCTATTGTCCTATTCTAAGGGCGGGTCTGGACATGTTATATTCCCTATTAAACTCTATTTTCCATTCCCAAATTCATTTATAATTTCAATTCCCATAATAATTTTTATTTTCCGTATGAATTCATCTCATTTCACATTTATATGAAAATTCATTTTAAGGGTTTTACCAATGGTTCACCGAACTCTGGTCTATAAGGTCACATAATCCCTATGGGCCAAAAATTGGCATCCATCTAATCCATACCACTACATATCCCAATATACCTAACACAATAGTTTTAATATCTATCAAAACACCCACCATAATAATATGGAATAAGTAATGCATCTTAAATTTCATGGCATGTGATTTCTATCAATTTCCTATATGATGCAACTGATTGAATACCCTCACATAATTAGGTTGAAACAGAATAAAACCATAATCATATAAATAATAATACCACAATACATATGTATGACACAATGGTGGAATCCCATCAGCTGTAATAGTTCAAATTCAGAAGTACTGATTCATTTTGAGGCAATTTGTCTTTTCCCTATATACGGGATCACTACACCATGGTAAAATTCATTACCAAATTCCATTTTCTTCATATCCATTTCTATTATCTCTAAATAGAAAAATCATACTAGAAATGAACTCCTATGATACCACTTTTTAATTTCCTAGACCCGAATTTCACTCAATAGTGCTTCGATCCTGATAGGTTATAATGACTCAAGTGCATATTCCCAAACACTAGATGCTACTAACTAAAAACAAGTGACTAATAGTGATAGTGGGGAGACTATTTCATCATTACCAAAGTGTATCACAACGGAATACCAATAACACTTATGAATAAAAAGTAAGCAAACATACAAAAAATTATTGAACATTATAAGAATGATAAATTAACAATACCAGAAGTCATAACATATACAAAATGATGATATATTTCATATTTCCCTCATAAAGAACCCAAAAATGATTAAAAAGCACATGTACAATACATGTAACAATAGTATAAAAGGACAAATGTATCCTAGCAGTCTCTTATTACTTAGATTGGTCTCATGTTCTCTTGCTCTAATGCAGCAAATCCAGTGCCCATAGTAGGGTGCTTTGCCTTATCAACATCTACAATCATAATATTAATTTGGGTCCCCAATGGTGGCTCAAACAACATGTGAGACTAAATACCAATATAAAACCACCCAAGTATTGTGCCAATCAGTCAGTGAATATATATTTTTAGAATGTTTCTAATAAGGATAATAGTAAGTAAGAAAGTACTCAAATGTAAGAATCCTATAGATAAAAGTTTTCAATTTCTTTCCATTTTGTTTAATATGTTTTACTTTATTGATTATCTCTCATTAAATTTAAAATTATTGAGATCTGACGCAAACATTAAATCCCCCATAAACTCAATATCACAAAAAATTCCTATAAAATACATTTAAAATGTATAAGTCAAGAACAATTCCAAGCTTGTTCTTTGGATTAGAAGACACATCAAATAAAAAATTCCATTATTTATTAAATTTAGAACCTATACCCATCCTTGATATTCCTATGGTCTAATTCAAGTATCACTCAAGGTGTAACAACAACCAACAACTTACAATCCCTTCCCTTTCAAACCTCTCAAGGTCTCAGTATTTCTCAAGGTGTGGTATACTGTTTCTTCAAATTGATTCAATCCTAAATGGTACACTATGGGAGAACAAGTATCACCCATGGAATTAAAGATCAAATGACCATTGAGTTCATCCATGAAATTATCATATGAATCTGTTTATCACTCAGTATTTAAGTAAAGGCTCAGAGTCTGTCCTTAGTAGTTCACTCAGGATTCCATGTATCACATAGAAATATTCATAGTTCATGCCGATTGACTCTGTCTATATCATAATAATATGAACCCATGCATCACCCAAGGCATAAATATCAATAGCGAAAATGTTCATCCATGGAATTTGTATATGAATCCATGTATCAATCACGGACAATAAGATTTTAACCAATTCAACCCCTTTTAAACAATTAATTTATCATGAAAATGTCAAAACCAAGAAAATATAATCAACCTCACCCAAAATGGTGACTCAATCCATTATCCAAGCCTAGAAGGCTTGGATTCCAAATACTAACATTGGAATTTTTAATAAAACAATCATCACATGAATAAAAAACTAATACATGGATTCATCTTTATCTATCTCACATGGGAATATCATTTACAATAAAAAATCATTCTTAATATAGAATTTAAATAACAAGGTAAAACATGGAACACTTTATTTAACTACTCACATTGGCATTTCAAATAAAAGAGAAATTCAGGCTTAATGAAGAATTCTCACAGAATAAACATCATTTATCTAATATGGGAAAATAAAAAAGAAGTGGTTTATTCTATATCAATAATTTACATAGCTTGGGCCAAGGGAAATGGTCAAAACAATCCATTATCATTTAACAAAAAAACACTTTTAAATTCACAATTTAATTCATAAAACAATTCATCAATTTGATTTTTAATTTATTTTATAATTCAAATTATCAATTAAAATCCTTGTTTAACATCCCTAGGTAAGGGAAAAAGGGAAAAACATATAAAATATACGTAAAAATATATCAAATGACTCATTTAATAACCATACACATCCAATGGGTGGTTTCCATATAATTAATGGTTCTAAACCTATAAAAAATAGTAAAAAGTCTCTTTAATTGTATTTGACATGCCTAAATGTTATAATATTGAATTATAATTTAAGGAGATAACTAGAAATTGGTAAGGTGAACTTAAGCCATATATAAACAACTCAAAATTAAGATAAATCCTTGAGACCACCAATATTAGGTCCATAGTCAAGAGCTCATCCAGTATCAACTCCAAATTCAGCTCAAATTGGGAGAAAATAAAGAATGAACAAAGAACCTAAAAATAAGGAAAACCATCTTACACCTAAATAGTGAAACTAATATATAGAGAAATAAAGAATAGATAATAATTAATCAAGGTCTTATAGTTATGAATCCAATGATATGAACATCATTTGATTTGTAGATTGGATAAAGAAGTTATCTTGATTACTAGAATATGCTCAAAGGGATCTCAACAAAGGATCCAGGATGATGTGCGGGAGAAGAAACCTACATTTGGATTATAACATAATTATACCTCTAGAGTCATTATATCATATATAAATATTTTTTAACTTTCTATTATTTTGGGGACATGATAACGTCATTCATGTATATAAAATAGGCTACCGCCTCATGAAGCGATGTGATTCAACTTTGAATAAATAATTTAATGGAAGGCGATAATGATAAATTTAACGATTATATTTGATATAAATGAAATAATTTTGATATTAAAAACATATCTATCATTATAAAGATAACATATATTAATTTATTTATTTCACTACAAAATGATAACAACATTCTTGTATGTGTGGACTACCACCTTCACGAAGTGACGTGACTTGGTTTTCATAACCACAACACATGGATGATATATATAAGTATATTTTAAGAAATAATATTTTATATATAATATGATGATACTTTTTTAATGATATAATATTACTTATCTCCATTCCATAACAGTTATTGGAAAATGGAAACATTACTCATGCATATGTATAAACTACCATATCTATTATTGTAATATAGTTCATTTCAAATAAGCATATTTCATCATTGGGTTTAAAGGTACACTTTATGTAAAATTATGATAATTATTTCATTTTTTTTATTATATAAATAATGTAAATATATAATATTTATAAGAATATTAACTTCCATGATAAATAATGAATGATAAAATTAGGGAATTATCACCCAAAACACTGAAAATATTGAATATTATTAATGAATGGTTGATAAGATCTTATATGACAGTCAAATAGGAAATTATATCCTTTAATATGGTTATATTATAATATAATAATTTTTTAAACCACAAAATAGGAGGTTTAATCACATTCAATCAAATGAATGTTTGAGGTAAGGGACATCGTCTCAATTTACAATTATTGTTGCATATTTTATTGGTATGTACCTAAATTATTTTATATATTGTAAATAATTACCATTTGACACAAAATATCATGATTATTATAAAATTATTATTATTTTATCTTTAATTTTAAATTATTTCATCTTTGGGTATTTAATATAAAATCTAAAAAATGGTAAAAAATTTCATAATTAAATTTATTTTGATTGGGATGTATTACTTCTTTTTCATCATTGATATGATAAGATTAAGTGTCGAATGACATATCATTCTTTTATTGTTGTAAACAATTTGTGTATAAGTTGTATTTGTTATCAACATGTGTCAATAGTTTTCTAAATGAAGAAGGAACTCAAAAGTGAATAGAGATTGATTGAAGTGAAGATGCCTGGAGAATTATTATGTATTCATAGCATTAGATACCATTCTTGGGAAATTATCCATGTTTTTATAAATCAAATGATTTATACATTGATCTTGAAAGTTCAACAAACTTGTATCATGTGTGATATAATGTTTAAAACATTGAAGTTGCATCCTTTCAAGGATGATTGAAGTACTTTGGGTTTGACAATCCAAAATAAAAAGAGGAAGAAGAAGGTTGAAGAATAGTATTGTCCTTTAAGGTGTGCATGAATGAGGTTGTTTTGTTTTTAATGTTGTTTATAAATTTTTGGGAATACTCAGTTTTCTACCAAGTAATTTTATGTGGCTTACTAAAAAAAGGGGGTCATCCCATGAGCGAGCTACCCAACCTCAACCCGAGGCATATGCGGGACCACAGGGGTTGGCCTCACCCACGGGGAAGCCAAGGAAGAGCCCACCCATAAGAGTCATATGGGGGCCGTATATAAGACCTCAGGATGTGCATATAGGGCTCTAGGTTTGTGCCTAATGAGGGAGAGTAGGAACAAAGAACACGCCCGCAGAGAACCGGTGTAGGGCTGCACCAGAGGGGGAAAGGAGAATTATGAACCAATACTGAGATGAGTTGATTGATAAACAATGGGAAACCCCTATCTCCATTTAGGTGTGGTACAAAAAATGCAGATAATATTCCAAATATAAAAACATGTAAGTAATCCTGACCACACATCAGATATGTGTCCCACGATTTGATCACCACCGCTCGTCTCTCCCGCGCAGCATGCGTTTGATCCAGGCCCTCCAATCCTTCTGTGTAATTCGATCTATCTCATGTTGTCGTAATCAACCTCTTGACACCACTACCACCCACTAGAGATACTATAACCACCAGTGAAGACGCCTGATCACCATGGATGAACTCTTACTATCAAAGAAGGACCATTTTGGCACCATGAAGGCTACTAGATCAAACCAAGACCATGCATGTTACCTTTTTCCAACTTTCATGTGATTTCTCAAGGATGATGGTTTGAATGTGGAAAATGGATTTTCCAGGGCCACATTGATTCATGCATGATTTAAAAACTAGATACATTCAAATCTAAAATGAATGCACATGATCAGGGACGAGCCTACGTTCTAAGAGAAACCACCCGGAGGAACTCGATATATCTTCACCTGTGGTTAAGAAGATTTAAAAACTCGGGATATCCCAACCATTCCAAGCCATGATATCAATGGTTAATCACATGGATCTAGAACATGAAAGAAAATTTTTCCTTGCGTATAAAAGGAGTATCCTAATATGAAGAATGACGCTACTCCCACATACCTTAGAGCTTATGTTTTCAAAAAACAGAGCATCTCCCTTTGCATCACTTCTCAAAAAGAAATCATAACACCACACGTCATCAAGGCTCCACAAAGAATAGATCCCATGATCCTTCTATATGTGCTACACACCCACGAATAGCTCTACAAAGAACCTGTTACCATGAACATGTGATTGGTAACTGAAAACATTGTTTTTCTTTGGGAAGGCTGAATAACTATGATCTAGTGGTTGAGCATTATCCTCCCACTGTGATTCATGACGTCCATTAAACTCTATGAAGGTACAAACCACACAACTTCTATGTAAAGGAGATGACTCATGGACACCTTAGTTTCTTGAAGAAAGGTGATAACACCCTCTTATTTGTATCATTGTAATCTACTTTTTACAGGTGTTCGTGTGCAATATAAGGGATGTACGTGTTGCATGCACCCATGTGCATGGTTTGAAGATATCCTGACGAATTGAGTGGTTGGTTGAAGAAGAAGATCACACAAATAAAAGGTTTAACCCATTTCTGTTTGAAGAAACACATACATATAAACATAAAGAAACACCCAAACCAAGTGAAAAAAGAAAAAAGAAAATAAAGAGGAGTAAAAGGAGAAGAAGTTTTGTGTGTGATCAAAGAACCACACCCATTAGGGTTCTCAAACAAAAAGAGAAAGAATAGAGTTTATGATTTCATGAATGAACCTGAAAACGTAAATAGACATAAATAAAAAAATCAAACAAGGTTGTGTATGTGTGTAAAGAAGAATATGAAAGAAAAGGATGAAAAGTTCAATCGAAATGTCTTATGCATGATCACATCCATTCATTAACAAGAGAAAAGAATTTATTCAGATGATTCCAATTGAACCAATCCTCATTTCCTGAATAATCACATTGGTGTATGTGATTCTAGTCAAGAAGATAGAATATGTTCTTGTGTAGTTGGTTGCTTCACTAAAGAAGAAGTGAGTAGAAGAATAGGTTAATCTATTTTTATACTAATAAGAAGAAAGTAGAAGAACTAGTGATGTTGGTTTTACACTAGGGAGGAAATGGAAGACGATGAGATTTTATTGCCTACTAATTTTCAAGTAACCAATTGAAGATATCTTTAGAAGATAAAGATTAGAACCAAAATTTTGAATAAGGAATAAGACTATCTCTATAGGTAGTATAAAGAACCTTCTAGGGGCTACAAGTTGGACTAGGCTATCACAAGTCTAGGGAATAGGATTGTTCCCCCCCCCCTCTAATGTGTAGGCAGCCACACTGACTAGAGGATTGTTTTTAGAGGCACTCAAATATAACAAAAAAACCCTTTATAGTGTATAATCCATGCCCTGGTCATTCCCTTGCATGGAAAGGACTTATCCGCTCTAATTGAGTTTTGAACATTGTAAAAATATCTTGTGCATATTTTTACTGCTTTCTATTTTTGCATGTGACAGGGAAAATGGAATAAGAGAATTAATATCCTAATTGGTCAAGACGAATAGGGATAAAATGTTTGAGTTGGTTTAAAATGTCCCCAACAATGATTCACCCTCTCTCAATGTTAGGTATATACCAACCTAGTCCTCTGAATTGGTATTAGAGTGATAGGTTCACCATTGTAAGATTATTTACAGTGAAGTTGTTTTCATTTGAAGATATGAATTTCATTGTTGAGTTATCAATGAAGTGTACTTTAAGTGATTATTTACTAATCTTGGAGAAAAATGATACAAATACCAAGACCATGATTAACATTAAAAATAAAGTGAAAAAAGTTGAATAAAAAGTCCCTCTTATCTTAAGAAGAGGAAGCATCTGGTTACCCATATCTGACCGACATTGAAGACACACCAGACATGGAATGTAATGACAAGGTGGATCATGTTCCCAGCAAGAAGAATGGAAACCTTCCTACCTCAAATGATCATGATTCATTTGTTAGAACATTTGTAAATTATTCTCATGATGATAGTTCTAGCAAAATTGGTGATGATCAATCTACAAAATCTAAAGAATTGTCAGTTGATAGATTTTGAATGAATTTTTATGGTATTCATAATGTTATTACATCCCTAGTTTGTGGTGTATTTCAATTCATGTAGGAAAATATCACTCATCTGGAAGAAGAAACTGATGTTATGTAAAAAAGGATTATAAGAAAAAATTATTGAATTTTTAAAGCTCTCCAGATAGGTCGGAGACTTTGAAGCAACTAAGAGAGGATTTGAAGTAAGTTCTTCAATGTGGCTCAATGATGTTGAAGAAAATAGGAAGTGAAAAAAACTCTATAAGATAAGATCCATGAGCTTGAAGATGACATGAAAAAAGATCAATGAATTCAAAGAGTTATATCAGTAATAAGACTCCAAAAAGATCAAAGAACTCGACAATTTGTTACAAAACAATGTAAATATGCATGACAATGAAGATGAAATATTAAAGAAGAATTGTGAAGAAAATATGAAAATTATGGAAGACCAGGCAGTTATCCTCAATATGAGATGTCTAGAATTGGAAACCGACTTGACCTATCTTGAGGAGACACATATTGAGTCTCCACAAAAGAAAGAAGAAGTTTCATCTACTTCTTAATTATCACTAGAGGATTCTACTATCAAAAGACCTCCAGAATGTGTGAAGAATATCATGAATTCACTCAGTGATCCATCCCTAGTAGCTGAGAAAGTAAAGGTACCATCCAATACAACTTTTATTAATGTTTCTAAAATATCTTCTACAAAAAGAGCAGGTTGGAAAGAAAAATTATAAACAATTGTGGATAAAGAAAATTTAGAATAAACATAACACCATGGCTTGGGTGGATAAGGGATAGAGTGTGGAATATAGCTCCCCACAGAAAGCACAAAATTCTAAGAATAGGATTCAACATCCTTATAAAGAAGATGGAAAGAAGTTATGGTTTGTTGGTCAATGTTGGTGCTTTAAAAATTTGAGCATTTTGCACTATATATTTGGAAAAATACCTTAAATGTAAAACTACAGAGAAAGGCAATCTCAAGTTGTAGAATTCCATATAAAATGAAGAAACATCTATAGATCCATAAGTATCTGTATATTGAAAAAAATTTGTAATGTTAGATAATATCTGTGATGTATGCAATAGGAGTTGTCACATGAATGGTGCATTTTCATTTCAACAGGTACCCAAATAATTATAAGAAAACATGATCACCAAAGTTGGAAAAAAATTCAAAAGCTGAGAAGTCATTTGATTCTATTTCCAAGATGGTGATGGGTGGTGCGACTTAAAGTACTACTAAGAAGGATGCCACTCAGAAGAATCAATATAGAAGATCCAATCTTAATGCATCAATTCCTAATGACATATTGGTGTTTTGGAAAAAAATATTTTGAAATACTGAGGAAAATTGAAGATAAATAGGCTAGGTCTTGTGATAAAAATAGAAGGAATATTATATATGAAGGAAAAGAAATTCTATATTTGAGGTGCAACAAGGCTGGTCACATTGTTAGAAGATGCGTTGAATTTACTCCAGCCCAACAAGAATTACTCAAGAAGATGAATTTTGCACCAAGAGATTCTAGTGCATTGAAATCCCTTGAAGAAAGAAGATTCATACACAAATATATGTAATAAATACTATGGTCCACACAATCACAGTTATCATTGACGATCTGTTGTGAAATTTTTAAGAATGGTGCATTTGGGTTGACAAAATCATATCAACCTTGTTGTTCACATTGATGGAGCAAGGAGGATCCACCATATTTTCTTACATAATTGTGTACTGTATTTGTTCTTATCATATTTGGAATTTAAGGGGAAGAAAGAACACAGGGGAGAACATGGGATTCCATGAGAGAGGTGTTCCATTGATAGGGAGACACATGAATAATATTCGAGTTTCATTATCTCAATCAATATCAACATCAGTTAGTGTAAAATTCTACTACTCTGATGATTATCAGAAGATCGTGTCATCGAAAAATGTATGTTATTTATTAATCTCTCATCCTTCATTCCACAAAATAATAACCATTCTATAAATGGGGAGTAAATAAATTACTCCATGACATAAGAAGACTGAATGTTCCCCAAGGCCACTTATCCAGCTAATTGAATTTGAATGTTTTTGATACTTTTATTGGTGAGAGTAAAGGAGTTTGAGGTTGATTAATTCATAGCACACTTATTATCATAATCCTGGAATGAATGTGGATATCCCTTGAATACAAGTACATAGGTTCTCATCTCATGAGTTTTCATATTTAGTGGGTAATGGACAACTTTGTTGTCTAAATCAAAACCTCTTATTTTATTCACTAATCATTTCTCAAGTAGAAATAGAGTGAAATGATTGATGACACATTTATTATGTATGAAATGATACCATCTCTACAATGAACATTGTATTTATTGTCAATAAGTGGAAGATAAGTGACATGAATCTCTAGGGGAGAGAAAGATGTATGGTGAGAGAGAATATTCTCCTTTTGACATTGACACATTCATTTCAGGAGATGTTTTAAGGCATTGAAAACAAAATAAAAAGTGGTAGATTTTTGGGAAAACATTGTGTATAAGTTGTATTTGTTTTCAAGAAGCGTCATTAGTTTTCAAAATGAATAAGTAACTCCAAAGTGAATAGGGATTGATTGAAGTGATGATTCTTAGATAATTGTTATGGATTCCTAGCATTGGATTCCACACATGGGAAATTATCCATATTGTTATAAATCAGATGATTGAGGCACTAATAATGAAAGTTAAAATAACTTGTATCGCGTGTGAAACAACATTTAAAACCTTTATGTAGCATACTTTAAAGGATTGTTGAATTACTTTGGTTTTGATAATCCAAAATGTAATGAAGGACGAAGAAGGCTGAAGAAGAGGATTAGACTCTAACGTGGCCATGCAATAGGTTGGTTTGTGTTTAATGATGGCCATGAATTTTGGAATATACTCAGTTTTTTACCAATTATTGTAATGTGGATTACTTTAAAAAATAGGGCCAACCCACAAGCTGGCTACCTAGCCTCAACTCGAGGTACATGCAGGACCATAGGGGTTGACTATGCCCATTGAGAAGCCAAGGTAGATCATGCCCACAAGAGGAACATGTGGGCCATGTATAAGCCCAGGGGGTGTTCATAGAGGGGGATAATTGCACTCTTGAGGAGGAAAAGATGGAGCTAAGAGTGCAATAGTAGAGAGCCATTGTGGGGCGACACTAGATGGGGGAGGAGAATTATGAAATGATTCAAAGATGAGTTTATTGATAAACCACGGGAAAATCATGTCCCTATTTCTATGTGGGACAAAGAAGTATGGTTACTGTACACTAATTCAAAACACATAATAAATCCTAACCGTAAATCTTATATGCATCCCTGTGATTTTATCAACACTTTCATTTGTCCTACACTACGCGTGTTTGAACGAGGAGCGTCCAATCCTTCCATGACATTTGATCCATCCCCCACCATCATCTTCATCCTCTCGACGCCACTACCACCCACTGGAGACACTGCACTCACCAGAGAAGAATCCCGATCACCACGGATGACCTCTGACAATCAAAGAGATATCATTTTGGAATGTTTTCAGCTACTGGATAAAACTAGGACCATGAAAGAAACCTTTATCTTACATGCATGAGATATCTCATGGATTATGGTTCTACTGAGGAAAATGGAGTTTACAAGGCCATGTGTATTCGTGAATGATTTGAAAACAGGATACATGAAAATCGAAAATGCATGCACATGATCAAGGAGAATCCCACATTCGAAAAGGAAACACCATGATGATATTTTAATATCTACACCCATGGATTCGAATATTTAAAAACATCGGATATCCAAAGAATTCAAAGCCGCAATCTCTATGGATTTTCACATAGATCTCCAATGTAGAATAGGAGTTTTGGTTTTCTATAAATGGATGGGACAAAGATTAAGAATGATGGTACTCCCACTATAACACCCTGACCCCAGTTACCCGGAGTTAGTGCATTATTACATAACATTGGCATGATTACAAGGAATTAAGTCCCGAAGGACCGATCAGTATAGCAGTCTTCGAAAATAGATTACATACATGAATGATACATTACACATCATAACATACAAAACAACATAAATAATCATTTATGAATGCCATTATTCCCCTGTCTTAACCCTGCATATCAATCACAATACACTACTTAGAATCCGGGAAAAAATAAATCATAGAAAGGGGTGAGCTCAAATGCTCAGTAAGGGTAAGAAATACAGCGGAAACTTTCATAAATAAACATAAACATTTAAGGAAATGTATAACTAAAATAAAAGCTTTGTAAACTTGAACTTCAGCATAATATGGAAAAAATAAAATGAAATAATGTCATTTACTTATTCACATGGATATTCTACTAGTCTAATAATCCAATGCAATATCACTAACCACTTTTATAATGATGCAATGAATAATTCTGAACTTTAATTTCTTTGTCAAGGCCTCGTACCAGGACCTAGGGGATAACTATAATCAGAACCCATCCCAGAGTGCCTCAATAACCGGACAACAACCCAGAATCCCTCTAATAAACGAACACTAACCCAGAGTGCCCCTAATAACTAGACACTAACCCAGAGGGATTACTTTTATCGGTCCCCTACATAGAACATACTAGTCCAACACATTCATCTTAAGAAGAGAGAAAGTCACATATTAAAACTAGCACATGAAATGTAAATACATTCTCCATAAACTATGAATGATATAAAAATAACACATACACATTCAAACATACCACAAAACCTTCAATAAAATATGGATGTTTTTTATCACAATAAATCAACTTCAAATAAGCTTAAAATTCATCAAAGGATGTTGACATAGATGAAATAGAAACTATTTGAGAGAAATATCACTTTTTTTGAAATCATTTGAAAGTCACATAATTATAAAATAAAACATTTACTTTGAAAATTTTCTTATAATATTGTAAGGGAAGCTTTGCCGATTTTATAATGGCAGAAAATAGCCTCACCCACCTTATAAGTTAAAAAAACCTTTCTTACCTTAATTCTATCGAAAAGGTTAAAAAGGACCTTGTTTGGAAAACAATGGAAATATTCCTTTGTAAGCATCTTATAAAAATTCAAACAAGGGTATAAATGAATTTAACCCATATTCTGTAAAATAGTAAGAATGTTTTGAAATACATTTTTAAGAAACATGGATGTGGATGATAAAGAGGTCCCAATAGATAATTACGTATAAACAACCTCAGATAATGAAGATATTGTCAAATAAACCCTTACCAATTTGGTAACTTATGAAACATACACCCCATAAAAGAGTTATCATACAATGAATTTGTATATACCCATAAATTAAAGTGTATTTCAGAAAGAATACAATTATGGGCAGTACATACACCACACAAAAGGTAATAGTGGAAAAATGGCATGAATCTCACGGAAATAAGGAGTGAGATGAAAAACCCTTACCTTACACTTTCCTTTAGTCGAGGGTATGTTTAACTACCTATACGAAGATCTTATTATGTTATTAAATTATACCAGAACCATATAAATATTTATGATATCATACATGACTCATTTATGACATTATATTACCCATTTAATAATAATTTCAATGCTAAATTAAAATTTCGGGTAATAATCTCTTTCTTTATCGTACATGTTTTAACTTGTTACTCCTGGTTGTATCACTTAGATCATGATTTAAATTCTTCCAGAATATAATAAATGATAAATATATCATATATATTTTGAATATAAATATGTATAATAGATATATATATTAAATGGAAAACACCGTTTATGGAGACGGTAGTCCGTATGTATGCATAAACGTTGTTTCTGTTTTCATATAGTATTGAACACAATTAAGTGAATAAGATAGATGTAAGTACATTAATCCTTATATATATATAAATATATATATATCCAGTAGAATTATTATGTCATATATTACATACATAATGGTAATATAAATTTTTATAATCGTCGATAAATTGTGAACTTGGAAATGAATCTCATCGCGTCGTGGAGACGGTAATCCGTACGTACGTACGAGAAAAAATATCAATCTTTTGATATAAAAATAATATATAATTGGATGTTATATCATATATACAGAATAATTATAATGTTAAATTTATTATTTACATCAAATACAAATCATTATTATACCCATCCAAATAATAATGTATTGAATAACAATTACACCACGACGTGGAGATGGTAAGCCGTACGTACGCACGTATGGTTAAATTTCATTCAAAGGATGGATAGAATAATGAATATGGTTGTAACATATTTATAATAAAATTACAGCATACAAGATATGATGGAGTTATTATTTTAGAATAGAAATAACAAAGAAAGAAGAAGTTGAAGAAGAAAGGAATTTGAAAGAGGGTGGTGAAAACATTACCTCTTCTTCAGGTTATTCCTTTTGATTTGATCAAAAGGGATCAATAGGATGGATTTATGATCAAACTATGACCTCTATATTGAAGTGAGGTAAGTCTAGATAGTATTTTGTCAGGGTTTGGCCGATCCAAAAGGATTTGAAGGTGTGAATAATTGGATAGATGTTGGGTCCTTTTATAAGGGGGAGGAGGGGCTCTTTAGAAAAAACTTAAAGAATTAATTTATAATAAATTCATATTCGTTTTATAATGGATCCAAAGTTGATTATATAAATATTAAGGTGGTGATTGGTCAAAAAACACTCATCCAATAGTATTTAGATAGGTATGGGTTACTATACTAACCTTATGTTTAAGTATTAACTCTTAGTTAATTAGTTTCACTTTTACAATGTTTTTATTTATTTTTATATTATATGGTTAATAAACATACTATATACATCCAAGAGACCCCCGAGTGGTCCATTAATGATACACCTATCATTATATAAGTCTCTTGGCCGAACCATAGATTTTTAGGAATTTAATATCAATTAATAATATAATATTTGTTTTAAAAACTCTTTTATGTCAATTTTGGTACTATTCAACAATTGATTTTTGTAAAGCTCATAACAGACTGATTAATTCTAATAAAGTTAATTAAATCATTTCTAACAGGTCATATTAACCTATACAATTATTTTTATTTATAAAAAGTCTCAAATTACCTTTAGCTGTGTATTTTTAATATCAATTATTATAATTTTTCATAAATTAGGTAATTAATGCATCACCATTGTGTCATAAATAACTTAAATTATTTAATGTCTAAATATTATAAATAAAATACCATTATGTAGGAAATCACATTATCTTTCTAATTAATATTTATATCCACCATCATATATAACCCTATGTAAAAATTGTTTTTCTAAAAGATATATGCTTATGTCATGTTTGTATTTATTTTAACATATTTAAAATAAAATGTCCCTATCACCTAAAAGTGGCTCCATGGGGTCCCCAAATCGACCCAAAGATTCCCATGGTCAGAAATGAATGCACCAATAAGGTGAGGAAACGTTTTAGGGTAATTTAGTTTTATTATAATATTATTTTGTAACTCTTATTTACCGGATTTACCCTTTAACCATGGTAAATAAAATTCTTACCGAAGTAATTATTCCAAATGCCTAAAAATAAAACATACCTATTTACACAATTTGGACATTGTGATTCCATGTATGGAATACATTTTTCCAAATTCAAAACACAGAAGTGTCATAAATTTATTTGAAATTAATTCCCACTGTCAAAACAAAAAGTTTTTTTAAGATGTAATAACTATCAAAAGATTGATACTTGTTTATGTCCGGTTTAATTGTGAAATTATCTACAAAGACCAAAATTTTATTAAATGGAAAAAATATGTTATAAATATAATTTATAACCACTAAAATTCCTAATTTATCACCATTAATTATTTCGATTACAAAAGTTGTTTTTAATTAAAATTTAGTAATTTTCACTATTCATCAAAATATGAAAGTTATCAAAAAAGTACCAAAAATTCACCCTAAGATAATTTCGATATTCCGATTCCAAAAATGAAGATCATTTTGAAAGATAAGATGAATAAAATTTAAAAAACAAGGTATTACTATTTATAACGACTAGTTTGATTGGTTGTGGTGTGTGTTAGAACTCGAAGTTGCGTACAACGCATGCTACCGTATTATTCAAAGAGAAACGTACCATGGAAACATAGGGTATTACATTCTCCCCTCCTTCAATAAATTGCGTCCTCGAAATTTATGTTCAGTATTGGAAACATGTGGTTGAAATTTCAAAATATCATAGGTGAAATCCCACATCAAAAAATAGATTAATGAGGCCTCTATTTAAAATAAAGAGTGGTAGGTATGAAGGTTACTGAAAATAACACATACTGGAGTTAAATATAGGGAAACATGGATATGAAAGAGAAATATAACCATCAATATCTTATGGAGAGTGGTAGAAGACATGGAAATTAAAAGGACAACAATCACAAAGCCATAAATTTGTGATGATCTAAGGTACCATCTAGGAAAATGTTTTTGTTCTAAGTTCCTTTTCTTAATGTTGAGGAATTTATTTATGAGATTTGATAAAATCATAAGGAGATATACTTAATTTATAATTATAGTTTTATCCATTACCAAATTTCTACCACAAACTCATCTTTCACTCCAAAACATAATACAAGTCAAAAATATCTTATTTATCTTAATCGTATAGGGATCCAAATATAATGAATTTATAATTAACATATCAGACCCTCTTAAAAAAAGAAACTACATTATACAATCCAGGTACTTCACGTAGTCCATTAGTATGTGACAAATCCCAATCGCACTATGGTTGTGGGTTCGATTCCTGCTTCTTTGTCTGACTCGATGGGTTGTCACATGGTCTACGTGTTGTCCTTTTATAAAAATCAAAAAATAACCTTTCAAACTTTATCCATTCCAACCTTTATACTTATCCAAAATACTACTATCCAAACTCACAGTCCAAAATATATAAGGATGTTAAACATAGTGAGGATCCTTTTTTCCATGTAATAACATGTGAACGCCTTCCTCATATATTCTTTTACAACACCTCAACATCCTAAATTACCAAAATCAACAATCTCATATTCCGAAATCTCTACCTCAATATTAGGACCATAATAAGGTTTGTGTTTCCATCAACCATGTAATTTCCAAAAAATTTATCTTGTTGTAGAGTCACTTATCTTAGTACCATAAAATCTCAAATCCTTAAGGAAATAGTACTGTAGTACAATCCTTATTTATTTCCAGAAGATCATTGGTACAACAGATAAATAAAATAATTCTAAAATAACAACATAAAAACACTAGTCATTCATCTTCATCTGTGGTAGTATCATAACTTGATTATTATCCAATAGCATCATTTTCGGCATAGTCTGATGACTGGGACATTGGTTCGCGTTGTGTCCAAACTACTTGTAGATGAATCATTGTACATTCAAAACATTTTTCTTACACTTGCAGTCGCATACATGGTATCCTTTTTCTCCATAGTTATAACATACTCCCATTCCCTTTAGTAATTTTCCAACGTCATTCCTTTCACAGTTATCACAAATGAGAAAACTGTTCTTTACCTTCATCCCTTTATCTGTCCTTCTCTCTACCATCATTTTCTTCTTTGGATTCCCTTCAAATCCATAGGACACCTAGGATTCTTTACTTATCTTATCAACACATAATATTATTTCTTCATATGATGATAATACGTGGGAGACTATTTCCCTTCTAAATTATGGATTAGGACCATAAAAGATACGATCCTTCTTACTCTATGGCTCATACGTTTTACTGGAGTTCACATTCCTTCTTTTGGGTGCCATTTATATAAAATAGCATAAAATAGGTCAGTTTATGAATTGAAATGAATAATTCAAAACATGTCAAATACCTAACGCAAATTGAACAATTTATTGATATAATCTATAATCATAAAATTCTTTTCTTTGAGTATGTATATACTCTTGAGCCATTCATAATGGTTTGTAAAGAATACAAGAATTATCCTAAGCATATCCACCGGGAGTGTGGTAACCAAGAGTGCAGCAAGGCCCGTTGTCATGAACCAGTTCCCATTCAAGTCTAGTTCAAAGCGGTGTTTTCAGGTTTTACCCCTCGGTACATCTGTGCCAGAGCCGCCTCTACCTGCTCATATCCAGACTGGGATGTATTGTTCGGAAAACTCATAAAATCTCTACAATACCAAAATTCTACGAAGTTCTTCTATACTAATCCTCAAATTCTATCTTAGGGCTCTGTGCTCTAATCAAAGTTTATCTAAATCAAGTTTCCATGGTTATTGCTAAACTTCCTCTAATACCAACTGTAACGCCCTGACCCTAGTTACCTAGAGTCCATGTATTATTACATAACATTGGCATGATTACAGGGAATCATGTCCCAAAGGACCGATCATTTTAGTAGTCTTGGAAAATATATTACATACATGAATGTTACATTACACATCATAACATACAAAACAACATCAATAATACTTTATTAATTCCATTATTCCCTTGTTTTAACACTGCATATCAATCAAAATACACTTCTTGGAATCCGGGAAAAAATAAAACATAGAAAGGGGTGAGCTCAAACGCTCATTAAGGGTATTCAATACAGCGGAAACATTCATAAATAAGAATAAACAATTAAGGAAATGTATGACTAAAACAAAATCCATTTAAACTTGAACTTCAGCATAATATTGAAAAAATAAAATGGAATAATACCATTTACTTATTCACAAGGATATTCTACTAGTCAAATAATCACATGAAATATCACTATCCACTTTCATAATGATGGAATGCATAATTATGAACTTTAATTTATTTTTTAAGGCCTCGTACCAAGACCTAGGGGAAAACTGTAACCGGAACCCAATCCAGAGTGCCTCTAATAACCGGACACCAACTCGGAGTGCCTCTAATAACCGGATACCAACCCGGAGTTCCTCAAAGAACTGGACACCAACCCGGAGTGCCTCTAATAACCGGACACAAACCCGGAGTGCCTCTAATAACCGGACACAAACCTGGAGTGCCTCTAATAACCGGAAACCAACCCAGAGGGATTAATTTTACCGGTCCCCAACCAATAACATACTTTTCCAACACATTATCTTCAAAAGAGGATGAAATATAACATAATAATTCGTAATAAAACTATCACACGAAATGTAAATACATTCTGCATAAACTATGAATGATATAAAAATAACACATACACATTCAGACATGTCACAAAACGTTCAATACATTAAGGATGTTTTGTATCACAATAAATCAACATCAAATAAGCATAAAATTCATCAAAGTATGTTGACATAGATGAAATAAAAACTATTTGAGATAAATATCTCTTTTTTTGAAATCATTTGAAAGTCACATAATAATAAAATAAAACATTTATTTTGAAAAATTTCTTATAATATTGTAACGGAAGATTCGAATATTTTATAATGGAAAAAAATATCCCCACACACCATATAAGTTAAAAAAACATTCATTCCTTAATTCTGTCGAAATGGTTAAAAATGACATTGTTTGGAAAACGACGGAAAGATTCCTTTGTAAACTTCTTATAAAAAGTCAAAAAAAGTTATAAATAACTTTAAAACATATTCTGTAAAATATTAATAATGTTTTGAAATACATTTTTATGAAACATGGATGTGGATGATAAAGAGGTCCCAGTAGATAATTATGTAAAAACAACCTTGGATAATGAAGAGATTGTGAAATAAACACTTACCAATTTTGTATCTTACGAAACATACAGCCCATGAAAGAGGTATCATACAATGAATATGTATATACACATAAATTAAAGAGTATTACACAAAGAATACAGTTATGGGTAGTACATACACCACACAAAAGGTAATAGTGGCAATATGGCATGAATCTCATGGAAATATGGGGTGAGAGAAAAACCCTTACCTTGCACTTTCCTTTAGTCGAGGGTACGTTTAACCTCCTGTACGATGATCTTAGTATGTTATTAAATTATACCAGAACCATATTAATATATATGATATCATACATGATTAATTTATGACTTTATATTACCCATTTAATAATAATTTCTATGTTAAATTAACATTTCAGGTAATAATCTCTTTCTTTATCATACATGTGTTAACTTATTACTCTTGGTTGTATAACTCAGATCATGATTTAAATACTTCCAGAATATAAAACATGATAAATATATCATATATATTTATAATATACATATATATGAAATGGAAAACACCATTTATGGAGACGGTAGTCCGTACGTATGCATAAACGTTGTTTCTGTTTTCATATGGTATTGAACAGAAGTCAGTGAATAAGATATATGTAAGTACATAAATACTTATATATATAAATATTTATATCTCAAGTAGAATTATTATGCCATATATTACATACTTATTAGTAATATATATTTTTATAATCTTCGATGAATGGTGAACTTCTAAATGAATCTCATTGCGTCATGGAGACGATAATCCGTACGTACACACGATAAAAAATATCATTCTTTTGATATTAAAATAATATATAATTGGATGGTATATAATATATACAGAATCCTTATAATATTATATTTATTATTTACATCAAATACACATCATTATTATACCCATCCAAATAATATTGTATTGAATAACGATTACACCACGACGTGGAGACGGTAAGCCGTACGTACACACATATGGTGAAATGTCATTCAAAGGATGGATAGAATACTGAATATGGTTGTAGAATATTTATAATAAAATCAAATTATATAGGAGATACTGGATTTATCATTTTAGAACAGAAATAACAAAGAAGGAAGAAGTTGAAGAAGAAAGGAACTTGAAAGAGGGTGGTGAAAACATTACCTCTTCTTCGGGATCTTCCATTTGATTTGATCAAAAGGGATCCATAGGTTTTATTTATGATCAAACTATGTCCTATATGTTGGAGTGAGGGAAGTTTAGAGAGTATGTTGGCAGGGGTTGGCTGAACAAAAATTCTTTGATGGTGTGAAGAATTGGTTAGATGTTGGGTCCTTTTATAAGGGGGAGGAGGGGCTCTTTAGGAAAAAAATAATGTATTAATTTATAATAAATTCATATTCGGTTTCTAATGGTTCCAAAGTAGATTATATAAAAGTTAAGGTGGGGATATGTGGAAAACCAATCAACCAATAGGATTTATACAGGTATGGGTTACTATATTAACCTTATCTTTAAGTATTAACTCTTAGTTAATTAGTTTCACTTTTACAATGTCTCTTTGTATTTTTATATTATATGGTTAATAAACATACAATATACATCTAAGAGACCCCAAAGTGGTCCATTGATGATGAAACTATAATTATATAAGTCTCTTGGCCGATCCTTAGATTTTTAGGAATTTAATATCAATTTATAATATAATATTTTTTAAAAAACTATTTTATGTCAATTTTAATACTATTCAATAATTGATTTTTAAAAAAATCATAACAAAATTATTACTTCGAAAAAAGTTAATTAAATCAATCCTAACATGTCATATTAACCTATAAAGTTATTTTTATTTATAAAAAGTCTCAAATTACATTTATTTGGTTATTTATAATATCAATTATTCTAATTTTTCATTAATTTGGTAATTACTGCATCACCATTGAGTCACAAATAACATAAAATATTTAATGTCTAAAAATTATAAATAAAATACCATTATGTTGAAAATCGTTTTATCATTATAATTAATATTTATAGTCGAAAATCCAACATATATAATCCTATGTAAAAATTGTTTTTCTAAAATATATATGCTTATGTCATTTTTGTATTCATTTTAACTTAATTAAAATAAGGTGTCCCTATCACCTACAAGTAGCTCCATGGTGTCCCGAAATCAACCCAAAGATGACCATGGTTGGAAATGTATCCACCAATAAGGTTAAGACACATTTTAGGATAATTTAGGTTTATTATAATATTATTTTGGAACTCTTATTACCAGATTTACCCTTTAACCATGGTAAATAAAATTTTTACCGAAGTAATTATTCAAAATGTATAAAAATAAAAGTTACCTATTTTCACAATTTTGACATCCTGATTCCAAATATGGAATCCATTTTTCCAAATTCAAAACACATAAGTGGAAGAATTTAATTTAAAATTAATTCCCGCTATCAAAATAAAAAGCGTTTTTTAAGATATAATAACTATCAAAAGATTGATACTTGTTTATGTCCGGTTTAATTGTGAAATTATGTCCAATGACCAAAATTTTATTAAACGGTAAATATATATTCTAAATATACATAAAAACCACTCAAATTTATAATTTTTCACTATTAATTATTTCGATTTAAAAAGATGTTTTTAATTAAAATTTAGTAATTTTTATTATTCATCAAAATATGAAAGTTATCTGAATATTACCAAAAATTAACCCTAAGCTAATTTCAATATTATGAATCCAAAACTGAAGTCCATTTTGATCAATAATATGTATAAAATTTCAAAAAGTTGATATTACTATTCATTACGACTAGTTTGATTGGTTGTGGTGTGTGTTAGAACTCAAAGTTGCATACAACACACGCTACTGTATTATTCAAAGAGAAACGCACCATGGAAGCTTGGGGTGTTACACCCACCTACCCGAGAGCTCATGTTTTCTAAAAACAGAGCATCCCCATACACTTAAGTTTGTGAAGAGCAAGGAGAGCACATCGAGTCTTCAAGGTTCCACGAAGAAGAGACCCCGCAAGCCTTTGATAGGTTCTACGCACCCTCAAATAGCTTCGAGAAGAACCAGTTCCCATGAACATGTGATTGGTTCATTAAAACATCTCTGTTATTTGTGGGGATGAATTACCATGATACAATGGTTGAGCCATATCCTCCCACTGTGCTTCCTAAAGTCCAACACACTCTGTGAAAAGAAAAAGCAGACATCCTATACATAAAGAAGATGTCATGTGGCCACCCTAGATTCACGAATAAAGGTGATAACTCCCTCCTATTTATATTCTTGTTTTATAATATTTACCATGGTTTGTGTGCAATAGAAATGAAGTATGTGTTGCATGCTCCCATGTGCATGGTTTGAAGAAAGCTCGAGGCCTTAAGTGGTTGGTTGAAGAAGAAGATCACACAAATAAAGATTTTCACCCATTCAGATTTGAATAAACATATACTTATAAACATAAAGAAACACCCTAACCTAGTGTACGATGAAGAACGAAGAGAAAGAATTGAAAAAGTGAAGATGTTGTCTGTGTCCTCAACATACCATGCCTATTAGGGTTCTCAAACAAAGAGAGAATGAAGATAGTGCATTATTGAAAGCATGCACATTCATATGTAAAGACACATAAATAAAAGAATAAATCAAGTGTGTGAAATTGATTAAATTAATACAATAATGAATGGGAAGAAAGGTTAAACGTAAATTTAATATCCATAATCACATGCATTCATGAATAAGAGAGAATAATTGATTCAGATGATGCCAAGTGAATGGATCTTCATTGAGAGAATAATGACATTGGTGTATGTTATTCTAGAGAAGTAGATAAGAGAAGTTCTAGTGCAGTTGGTTGTTTCACTAAAGAATAATAGAGAAGAAGAATAGTGCAATTAGTTGTTGAACTAAGAAGAAGAAAGAAGCAGAACTAGTGTAGTTGGATTTTCACTAAGGAAGAAAAGGAAGAATATGAGAGTTTCTTTCCTATTGAATTGCAAGTGACCAATTGACGTGAACATAAGAAGATCATGAGATGAACCCACCTTTTGAATAAGGAAGAAGACTATCTCCATAGGTATCACAACAAACCAACTAGAGGATTCAAGTTGGACTAGGCAATCACCAATCTAGGGAAGAGAATTGTTTCTCACCCCACTCCAATGTGTAGGGATGCACAATGACTAGAGTATTGTTTTTATAGTCACACCACTATAACAACCTATAAAATTATAGTTGATAATCCCTACACTGGTCATTCCTAGGGATGTAAAGGATGTAGCTTCTCTTATTGAGTGGTGATCCTTGTAAGAATATCAATTTCATATCATAACGTCTTTCTATTATTTCATAAATGGGAGAAAAAATAATAAGATAGTTAAGATCCTAACATGTCAAGAGGTATAGGTATAATTATTTGTAATTGGTTTAAAAAGTCCCCAACACTGATTCACCCCCATCTAAGTGTCAGGTATATACCAAACAAGTCCTATCAGTTATATATTATTTCCTATTATTTTGTGTACATTTATAATTTTTATACATAAAATATTCCTTCTTTTAACTATCATTTCAACATAAGGGTCATTTTAAGGATATATTTCAAAATATCATTCTAATCGATATTATTTATTCTTGAATTTCAGTTGAAGGAAATAATTTGATAATTATTTAATAATATTATTTTATTATATAATACATTTATTATTCATGATATTTGTATGTAATAATATCATTTTCCACTCTTTGGTACATATAATAATTTATGAACTATTTTTATGATAATGTGCCATCGTTTCTCTGTTTGGATAGAAATTCGTATTTTTATAAAATGAAATTTTCTAAAAATATGCTCTAATTATTTTTATCATTTTGAAAACTATTTATAAAATAAATTTTTACCCATTTTTAATTTTGACCATTTTTATAAGAATATTAATTTCATTTTCAAAACTATGTTCTTTTAAATTTTATTTAAAAATTGAATCGAATATTTGGTTTAACATACATGGTATGTATAGAATTTACATATGATAGGACCATTAAATGTTTTAAATCTTAATTTATTATTTTCTAATATAATTTCCATAAAATATAGTTTTCAATATTTTTATTACATATTAGTTTCAAAAAATTATTTTGAAAATGAAAAGGATTTTTTCTTCAAGAATTTTCTAAGTATTTTTATACTATTTTGATTTTCAATGAATAAATCCTTTATTTTACATATAATCACAATGGAATATCTTTTATTCATAACATCATAATTAATCCCTTAAATGTTTAAGGATTATTTTATCCATGAATAATATTGAAATTCAATTCCATGATTCAATTTCAAAGTAATTAACATTTCCATTAAACATTCACTTACCTATGATCATTAGAAATAAAATTTCTAGTAAATATCAAAATTATTTATCATATATATTTGTATTTCATAAAATATATGTAATTTAAACATATGGTGTGTTACATTGAATGTTTTTTAATTATCTATGGAATTATTGATAAATTTTAATTAATTACTCAATATAGATATTTGTTTATATGGCACCCTTGTAATTAATTAAATTGATAATTTGATATATTATGAATTATTACTAAATGAAAATATAGATGGATAATAGTTTTAGATACCCCCTATTGAATTTGTAGGTCACATGAGGAGAATCTGTAAGCTATCAATAAACAAGGTTTTACCTGTAGTTTTAAACCATCATATAATTGGTCTTGAACGTAGAGGTACCAGGTGTCTGAGACATACGATCTAATAATTAAGAATTTCTCTTTTTAAGAATTCATTTTTCATGATCCATAATATTTTAACAATGAAGATTTCTCTAGATTCATTTCATTCTCAATTTATTGATAAAATGGAATTTTCCAGTTATTTACCTGTCCATATAGATTATGACTTATCTTATAATTATATTAAAGTTATTTAAATAGAACCCGTGCATAGTTATTAATCATGACATATTGTTTATGATTATTTATTTATCAAAGATTAAACATTAAGTAACCCTTAATGATAATATGAGTAACCATTTTTTAGGAATCCATAATGTGTACTATGATTGACATGAGAGGATATGGTAGAGGGAATAATGCTACTCTAAAAAACATAATGTTGTATTCTTTATTTTCAAAAACTAATATAGGAATCATATATTTTTCTAGATTATCAGGACTACTAAATTATTCAATCCTTAGGGATACAATTACATGTATCATATACCAAAGTAGTAATGTAGACAATGAATCCAAGTTATTGGGATCAGGGATTATATAATATATATTTACATAGAAGTATTTGAATGTTCACTAATGAAAATTGTTGGATTTGAACATTGATTATGATTTATCAATACATTCCATGTTTGGATAGAATTACAAGGTTGAATATTATCTATGTTGAATGGATCATGCTATATTATCTTTGATAGAGGCAATAAAGGATCCAACATTTATAGATCATCAATGTAAGGATCATAAAATCTTGAAGCAAGGGAATGAATAATATCTTTCTCAAATTAGTGTTCAACCATCAATCCAATTGAGGATTAAATATGATCCCAATGATGATGTAAAACTAAAAAATCATGTGAGAAAATTTCATGAGTTAAATATTGATCGTGAAGGAATGCGTAGGTTTATGAAGAGTTTATGTGGTCTATAAATACCATATTTGAAGGAGGATCTATTGTATGAGTTCCACAATTTATCATTCTTTATTCAATATAGAAAAATGAATATGTATAGATATATAAATGTATATTTATTATAAGAAATCAGGAAGAAAGATATTATATAGTATGTATCTCGGTACTTTTTATGTCTGCAAGTTATGGATGAAAGTTTTAAATCGAAGGGGATGTTATAAGCATTAACTATATTCGAACTGAAATAGGAAAACATCACTGTTGATTCTGTTTTTGATCTCCCAAAAACATTAAAAGGACATAATGATATTTGCGATTTAGTGGGTCCCCTTGAAAATTCAACCCACTTCATTTTTATTAGAGATGATTTAGGTCATGATCATCTTAAAAAAATATATATTAAAAATTTGGTAAGGTTTATTGGAGTACCAATTCTATTGTATCTAATTATGATTCATGGATTAGCTTGATGTTATGGTGATTTCATCAACATGATCTGGATATGGGGTTATGTTTTGACACTACGTAACATCCTCATATAAATAGTCCGTTTGAGAGAAGTATTCAAACCCCATATAATATATTGAGATCTTGTTCTATGCGATTCAAAGGTATTTGAGATCAACATTTTCCTCTAGTCTAAAATTCATACAATGATATCTTTCACTCAATCATTCACATGGATCGTTATGAATATTTTTATTGGAATAAGTGTTGAAATACAATGTTCTATGTTGATGTTGGATAAATATAGCTTTTGGGACCTTATATAGTCGAGGTAATGGTATAGAAATTCATAACCATTTATTTGAATATCAATATAGATTAGAGTCGATATAAATGTTATATTGATATTAATCAGTGAGATATGGAGTTCCATGATGGTGAAAAAACGTTTCTATGAATTTATCATTATAATAAAACTATGAGATTCAGATTAATGGAAATATAATTTCTCAGTATATTATCCACTTAAAAATTCATGATCCAGTATGAATGATTTTTTATCAATTGCAACGTCTATAAAACCTCTATAAAGTCCATGATGTATTATATTTATCTCTCTTGTAGAAGTAAAAACATTATCATTCCCATGTAGTAAACTAATAGGCCATACCAATAGAGAATTATAATTCCTCTGAAGAAAAACTGGTTAAAATCATGGATTACACAATTAATGTTCAACGGAAAAAGACTACTCACATAATCAAAGTAATATGGAGAAATTATAAATTTGTGGAATCTGTATGGGAAATTGAGGGTGTGATGAAGGATAATTATCCTATGTTTTTTTATCTGAGGAGAATAATTTTTAGGTTATAATTAATTTCATGTGGATATAATTTAATGCTTTTATGTTTTATGAAATATTTTTTTTGAATAAATTTATTTTATTCAATAGCTTTTGATATACAGAAAAACGTGTCTAAAAACCAAAATATATTATGCCATTATAACCAATCCATTAAATTATAGGTAATAATTAAAAAAATATAAAATATTAAAATCATATGGTATATAAATATATCGATTTATTATAAATTAAAATAAAAATCACTTGAAAGTAAAAGAAATGTTTTTCCATAAAAGTGGGTTTATGTGCGTAATGTGTTTTTTTCTTAATAAATTAAATAGATCAATATTGGATAATGATTTTATTAAAAAATTTATATTATATATTCAATATAAATGTTTATCAAGCAACTACTATTTTTTATTTCCATGGGATATGAATAAGTATTGTTTTATGTATAAAAATTATTTTTTTCTAAAAAGTAGTTTTCTAATGTTTTGGGAACTTATTTTAAATTTTTTTTTCAAAATTATATAAATGTATTTGTAAAAATTAAATTTATTTTTGAATCATGTTTTTATAATTACCTTTGAGATTATATTTTTATAATTTTATAAAAAGATTAACTTTTTTAGGAATAGTGAAAAAGTATGAGTAATTAATTTATTTTTTCATTTCAAGAATATATAAACTACAATTTTGTTTTAAATTGGTATAAAAAGTAAATTTATGTCATTTATATTATTATTAATCTAATTTACTTCATTGGAATCAATATTATTCTAAGCTTTGTCATAAAAAGTTTTTTTACTTAAGAAAAATCTAAATTTCATCACATTTATTGGATAAATTTTAAATTAAATTATTCCATTTATATAAATTATATTTCATAAAATGGATTGAATATTTTTAATTACAATATTTAATATTAGTTAAAAAATTTAACTTCATATTTTGTCTTAATGAATCACAAAAAATAGTAAAAATATTAAATTGCCTTTAAGGTTAAAACAGGTTTACAGATATGTTAATCTAAGAAATAAGGGATCTAAAAGACATAAAAAACAATAAAATTTATAATTTATGTCCATATTTTGAAAATATATCATATATGTTAAATAAATGGTACATTTTAGATCACTTTCACCAGGAATATAACTTGGCATTATTTGAAATATTGGAAAAATTACAAGTGTGTCACTAAACGCAATTATAAAAGGGAACACCCTATCCTCTCTAATTCATGGTGTATGAGGCTTTTGGTTCATCCAAGAACTGATAAAATATGTTACATAATTCTATTTACATTAACTAGAGCACCTAGATTTATTATAAAACAATCCTATGAAGGCATTTGGTATAAACCTAATGTGGTTCCCCAAAGAAGATGTATATTTCGTAACCTTTCATTTTCATTTTATTTCATCTATGAGCTAATTAGTATATTCATAAAAAATTGGTAAAATAATAAACCCAATATATTATATATAATATGATTTTATTAGGTTTATGAAATAATATATATGAATCTCTTCTTCAATAAACATGGAAATGAAACTACTGATCATGCTTACGATAGACTACCACCTTGCAAACCGATGAAATTCATTTTCCATCACCACCTCCCAGGTCTGTATTTAGTGAGGGTGTCAATTATATATATCTATATACATATATATTATTTTTACTAAATAATATTAATTATTGAATTATAAAATCACATCTACTGTTTACCATCCAATTCATTGGAAAATGACAACGTCGCTTGTGCTTATATGTGGAATATCGCCTCCATAAAGTGACGAAATATTTTTTTCAATTTATTTTTTCATGGATGATAATAAAATATATAAAATAAATATATAAGATAAGTATGATATTTAAATGAATCTGTATATGTGAATTATTATTTACTTTTATTTTATTATATCCGTCAAAAAATAGAAACAACACTCTAGTGTATGTATGTCCTACCATTTACATGAACAATGTAATTCATTTATCTATATATAATTTTTAAATATTATACTAAATACATATTATATATATATATTTTATTTTTATAATTATTATTAATCTAGATATGATGGGACTAGGATAAAAATAAAATGATTGATACTACCAAACCAAAACATACATGAAACAAATGAAAGTGTTATTACTCAGAATAGTGATGCCAATAAAGAATTTTCAATAAGCAAGTGATAAAAGAATATAATGAAAAAATATATTTTATTAAATATAATATTATAGATATAGAATATATTTATCACAAAAATAAATTTATTATACACGAATTTTGGTCACATATGAATGATGTTGAACATTAGGTAATGGTTTATATTACAATCTCATCATTATTGAATATAGTTTCTGTTTATGTATTTGATGGGAAAAATATTTAAAATTTCTACCTTAAACATTGAAAATTTTATTCTCAAATATTTATTTACCTAAATAATATGTTTCCACTTTCAATTTACTCACATTAAATAATTAGGAAAATGAAATAATGGTCTTAAAGAAACAGATCCTTGTTTTCATACGTGGCCAAAAAAATTTCCTAATATATATCCAAATTTCCTAGAATATTTTTAACGAATATGTTTAATATTATGAAATAAATTTTAAAAAAAAATTACCCAAGATTTTATTTTTTAAAAATGTTTTGAAGGATTATTGTTATGATTTTTCGAATGAGGAACTTTTTGACCGTTTTACAAAAATCTGAATGGAATGTTTTTTTACTTATATATCCAATATGTAATTTAATATATTAATGAAATATCAATGATTTGAATATTACTATACATTTTAAACGGTTCATTTCAATGAAATTTATTTCTTTTAAGTTTGGGAAATATTTTATACATTATATAAGTTATTTCAATGTGAAAAGAGTATTTTCCCCAATATTTTTCTAGTGATATTTTTAATGTACTAGAACTCACCCATGCATATGAAAAATATATTAGATTAATGGATTTTATTTAATAATACATTTCAATTTGAAAAATATACTAAGAAGTAGTAATGTTGAATATTTTTTAATCACAAATTATTGTTACGGGGATTACCTATATAGTATGTATAGACGTGTACACAGTACAATGGATTATTCAAGTTGGATAATGTTTAATTTTGTTACATATTTTGGCATCTCACTTATGGTATATGATATATCCCCTAAAATGCATAAAAATTGGTGAAAAGACTTGAAATGGTTGGTATAGGGATAAACATTGGGGAATTTAGTCCTAATATTCACAATATACAACCCATGGTCATATACAATGTGATAATTATAGTAACATGTAACCATGAATTAGAAAAATACATTGTGTATGACATTTAATAAGGAGAAACATGTAGAGTGGAATTTATAATGAATTAAAATTTTAAAAAGAAACATACATAATCTGTGATATTGAAAAATACATACCATAAATTAATAAAAATACCCGAATGTTCGAATTTTTTAAATAAATTTCACAACACAAGAATAATTGTTGAGTTTTTTTCTACTAGATTCATCCAGACATTCTTCCTAGAATTCGTCCATAATTTCTTGTAGTGTATACTTATGGTCATTTTTTATTCAAATCATAATTATCCTCAACTACATTAAATACAACACAAAAAACCACACATGAACACTTTAATCACAAATCCCCTATAACCAAAAGAACTAAAACTAATAGACATTCATACTTTTAACACCTTCCTCTCAAAATTTAACCATAACTGGAAGAATAATAAGAAAGATATTTAAATATATTGTTACCTGGGAATGAGAGTGTAGATATAAACATAATTCTCACACCTCACCTTCCATCCCTTGTTGGAGACATAAAACACGAGGGAATGAGAGTGGAAATGGGGACATAAGGATGACTTTAGCCACCTGAAACCTAGTATCTTGTATTAATGGGTCAACAGACCTATTGTGGGGTGACCTATGAAGAATTGTTTAAATACAGATTGTATTGTTCCAATATCCTGCAATAAACAATTTTTTAAAACTGTGGAATGGTCAAGAACACATTTAAAAGGAAATTATAACAAATGAAAACAAATAAATAAAAAGACTTCAGTTTAGAGGGTACATTGGCTGTGAAAGAGTATGTGATCCAGTTTTTAAAGAAAAATATCATGTCTCAAAACCATTAGAAACCAAACAAAAAATAATATCTGGTTTTCATAAACTCTTTTTGAAGTACACATTTTTAAGTAGAAACTAACATGTAACTTTATATATTTTTTATTTTCCATATTGAAAGAAAACAAGAGAAAAAAATAATAGTCAAACTGCATAATGAAAATAATTAGATCATACATAGTAGGGAGATTAAATTATACCTCATTCAACATGGAAAGAAACCTGGATAGAATTTGATTTTCCTGGAACCTTCTTTTCTATTGACTAAATTTTTCATTTTCGATAGATCTAACACACAATTCCACTGTTGAATCATCCATATATTTTGTAAGAGTAGCTGAAGAACTGATAGGTGTCTAAGACCGTCGGAGTGCTAATTGTGTTTTTTTAAATAAAAGAGTAGTGATAAAATTTTTATATTTATTTAGATATTTCTGTGGAAGTGGGGTGCAATGAAAATAGTCATCATTTTTCATTGCCATAATTCCATAGAAAAGTTATATTTTCATTATTGAAATGAATATAAAAACCAATAGTATTCTATAGTTGAACAACCAGAAATTAGATGGTAAGAATTAATGGTCCCATGAATCCTTCATAAAATAAATGTTCTAAGTGTCAATATACCCAAGAAATATGGATTTATTTTCCTTTTCTTGATTTTTCCATTCGTGACAATCTATATCATATAAAATATAATTCAATTAACAAGGTGATACATTCTTCATAGATTCCTCAAATAGAAAAAAAAATATGTTGTGGGATATGAAAGGATATTCAATGTATAGATTTTATCAAGATTGAACCTCAATAGTCCATTATCAGCTCAATACGTACATATAAAAAGGACATTGAGTCATGAATTTATAGTAATGAAATTTCCTTCATGTGAAACGTTGAAAAACTGTTCGTGAAGAAAAAATTGCTAAAGGGATAGATAATTATTGACACAATAATTAATAATTAATCATTAACAGTGAAAAATTGAAAATTAATAATATAGATCACGGTGTGATAAGTATGATAGGGATTTGGATAACTGCTCAATTCCCCAATAGGTCTGATAAAACAAATTTATTTTTCCAAATTAAATGAGTTCATGGTGTGTACCTATATGTCTATTAAACTTACATATAAAAAGGATTTGAATATATTTATATCAATATTTTTAAGAATATGTTAACCAATATTAACAATTAACTTCATTAATAATTAACATATTATTATCCCTAGGATTAATAAATTTATATTATCCATGGGTTTATTTCATGATTATTTTATTGATTAAATGTATTTTTTTAGTTATATAACTTTCTATTATAATTATTCTTTATTGATCAATGATAGCTTCAATTGTTCAGTACCCACACTGAGAACCGGAAATCAACCCCTATTTGTTTTATTTTCCTTAGGATATGAATAAGGATATTAAAAATATTATCATGGATTTGACAATTCTTTTTTTCTATTTATTTTATATTTCTAATTTTATATGGGAAATATGCATGTATCTGGTTCTCAGAGACTACTATACAGATCCATCTTACTTGGCGAGATCCCTTATATCCTTTACCAATGTAATAAATTGAACACTGACTTTGGGATACAAAAGTTTCTATTTCTAAAATTATACATTATTTAAATAATTTATAACATTACATTTTCTCAATAATTAAACCTAATAAAAAAATATTACAATAAGAAAATAAGATGAAAATAAAATAAAATAACTAGAATTAAAAAAAATTTATCATTTGGATCATGTAGGATTAACGCACTAATGAAAAACACTGATTAAAAAAATACAATCTTAATGATATAATACATATATTTAAATTTAAAAATATTGAAAGATTGTAAAAAATAAAGAAATAAATTAATGAATACAATAAGTGGTATTTATAGGAAGTATAAAACCATCATGTCAATCGTACATTATCACCAAATGAAATTATGACAATTGATAATTATGAATATTGGTGATTATGACCAATTCTATTATAGCTGTTATAATATAGATGTTAGAATCAATGTATACAAAGGGAAATCAAGATAACAAATTATCATATATATTTGGAAAACCCTTTTATGTGTCATCTCATGTGGATATAGTATTATTTATTACCACTTATCAAAATAAGTTTTACTACATCTTTTTTGTGTAATTTGTCAAATAGGTTAGTGGAAATATTAAAAATATTATCTATCCATTTAAAAAAATTGTATCTTCCACTATAGATTTATTTTTATATCCATTATTTAATTTCAAATATTCATTATTTAAATTACTTTTTAAAAATTAAGTGTTTTCAAAATCTTTCACTTCACCTTCTTGAAAACATAATTTCATTATTATTTCATAATTATTAAATATTATTTTTAATGAAAAAATATTTCAAAAACGTTTTCACTTCACCTTTTAAAACCATTATTTATATTCAAAGGATTAATTATTGATATTTCCGTTGAAAAAAATTATTTTAAATTTAATTATTTTTAATTAATCATATTTTACCATTAAAAAAATTACATATTAATGCGGCCAATAATTTCATCACCTTTTCTAGAGATAGAACAATTCTCTCTAAAATAATTTTAAATTTCACTATTAATTTAATATTTACCACTAAATTCCTAAAATCCATGGATATTAATTTTCATGTATAAAACTCTAAATGAATTTTGCAAATAAAAATTTGGTGATACTGAATTTTGGGTATCAGTCATTTAAATACATGAGTCCACTTTTGGGGATACCATTTGGAAATGTTTTGAGATACATTTTTCATTACTTATTTTATTTATTTGTTTCTTATGATTATTTGTTCAATGGAACCACATATATAGATGATTGATAGGTGGGGTTTTATATATAAAACCAATTCATTGGTAATGATTACATTTTAGGATTCGAAAATGGTACATGAGAGGATTTATACCCTAATAAATGTTCACAAGAAGTATTATCCCATGGAAAAAGGTTATAGTGGAGGATTTATCCAAATACAAAGGGTACATAAGAGTATTTTTCATGATCAAAATGGATACATGATAGGTTTTATCCCAAAACCAAGCGTACTTGAGAGGATCATCCCAATCCCAATAGGGTACGTGGGGGATTATCTTAGGCCAACTATTTGATGACTATTTTTATGGGTACCCTTACCATATTATTCAAACAATAATGTTTAATCTGTACTCTAATGAAATAAACTTATTGCAAAGACAATACTTATTTAGACATTTTATTGTATCATCATTCCAAACACAATTTCCAAGGTATATTTTTAATAATTTGAGAATATATTCCCTTATATCATAAAATATGGACAATGCTTATTGTTCCATGTTTTTGTCGCAATATATTTATCCCATTCCAATGATTTATCATATTCCCATGATCAAACCCTAGATGAAATATTGATAAGTTATTAATTACTGAGAATACGAGCTCATTGATTTCTTATGATTTCATTTCCATTGGTTATGAATATACATATAACATGGGGGAAGTCTAAAAGGGTGTTTATCGGATTTTGATTATGGAGAAAATATCAGATGTCTTGCTTATGTAGATAGTCATCTAAGACAACAAAATTAAAATATTATCCTAGATTAATGAAATTATTTTGTTCTGTAATAATAAATTTAAATTTCTACAAGCTTATCTTGGAATATCTAAATTTCTATATAATTTAATTTTTAAAATTACATTTTTTATCCATGGATCTATACGTGTTAGGCAAGTTAACTATAATTTTATTGATCATTATAGGAAAAATAATTAAATAAAATTTATTAAAAACATATGTTGATATAATAAAATTTCCCAAAAATTTCCCATATAAGGATGAGAATATCAATACACTATAATAAATTATAATAATTGTTAAATAATAAATTTATAATCATTTTTGTATAAAAATAAATGAAAATTAATCATAATATATTGTTAGTTCCTTATAATTGAGTACCACATTAATACAATCCAAATGAATCTATTAACATGTTGAATACCTCATATTATGAGTATATTAATAACTATTAATAAGTATATCTCATTAATATATATGTAAACCAATGTCACTGAGTGAAATTATCAAAAAAATATCATCAAGATACTCATGAAAAATTAATTTCTATAAAATATTTTTCTATCATTGAGTGTTATTTCACAACAGTGGATCATCAGACACAAATCAGATTGGTAAAAAATATAAATTCTTCAACCCCTTCATGGAAAGTCATAAAATATTGATCCCTATGTTATATAATGTAGTTCAATCTCATTATATGTCAGTTTATGGTAGATCATGGAATATATATTTTTATTCTAATAGTGGAATTCATATAATTTATGTGTTGGTTGATTAAGGATCCCATCCTGTTGAACTAAATTCATGAATTGGAATACCCAAAATCTATGAAATTATATGTCTCTCTCAATATAAACATGAAATAAGAATTCATTTATATGGAATAATCCTGTTAAATAAATGTTAGTAGTGCACTATAACAATAATATAAAATGAAACTCAATAGGTGAATACACACTATCACATTATAATAATTTTATTCAAGTGAAGATTTTATAATATTCATCTCCAATCATCACTATAATAAGAAAAAATAAATTTTTTTGGCAATATTTCTATTTCAATGAGGTAAATTCTTAAGACATATCCCTCCAGGTATATAATATTATAATATAATAATACAACATCAATGTTATCATCTACAGAAATTAAAACCTTCTAGATCATCTCATATAATGAGTCATTTTCCTATATCATTTTATGTACCCACACATAATAAATTTAACTTTTTTATTATCTTGATAAAATGATATTTATAAGATATGACCCACAACAAGATGATACAAACTCAATATAAAAACATTCAACCATTACTATAAAAGAAAATAATTGTGTACTTAAATATTTTCATATTAATTAATAATTTGTTTCGTTAGGTCACATATATATTTTACAACATTTTTTTATAGGGACATCCCCATAATCTATCTCAATCATAATGCATAATTGGACCATACTCACATACACATGTTTCCATAATTTTATTTTACCAAAAAAATAATATTTAAAATTCTAAATAACTCAAAGTATGTTAATATTATGTTCCATGGGTGAAAATGGACACAATGATAGTTCTTATGTTTTTATAACTGGATTTATAAAAAAATTGTGTTTATATAATTAAAATAACTCAAAATTAATTTCAATTACAAAAAGTATCATGAAAAATATTACCATAATGATCTATGTAAAAATGAGTATTACCTCAAATTTACACTAAGAGAAAAATATTACATAAAAATTAACTCAATGATAGAATGGTATATAACATGTATTATATTATGAGTGGAGAAATTAAAAAACATGAAATTCTTAATAGAATAAGTATACAAAAGATCATTCTACTAAAGATTCGTTGGGTTAGTCTTGTATTGTCCAGATCTAATAATCATTTTCTTTGGAATAACAGAGAATGCTTATGAATTGTCATCCCAACTGTGTCACATGTTAATCGTTTACCCACCTTCCTATTGTTGAGTTGTAGTTTCTGAGAAATTACCTATTGATGGTGGATTTTCAGACTAGTGATATAACAATTTGGGGTCCCATATTATTCATTCTTTTATAATAGTTGTCCTCATAGTGGATAGGTATAATAAGATCTAATTTTTTAGATAGTGGCCATCAAGTCAATTAAAATCAAAATAATATATCTAAGTGGTAGCATGGGAGATCTATATATAAAAGTCCTCCACTGTTGATCATGTGATTCCCTAGACCCACAATCAATGATCTGGTGGAATGAATACATACATTTTATATTTTATTTTGTAAAAGCTATTAAATATTATATATAATGACCAACTAGTAAAAACCCAATAATTATTAATACATATCCTACTAATGAATGATAATTTCATTTTTATATCTTTACTGGATTAATGAGTATAAAAAACAAATAAATCCCATGTACTTATCAACTAATGGGAATTTTAATGTTATATGCCATGTATTCATGACATGTCTTCTTCATCTCCCATAAACTCTTCCACAAGAATTTTCCTTCTATTCATGTCATGTAAAACCCATTTTTTTGTTACCTCACCCTTGTATTATGTATATGTAATTTATATAATGATCAGGTAATGATTATGGAGGATATGAGGTGTTTTTTCATTATTTTGAGGCATTTATTGAGGTTCCCGATTAGTATAAATTGTGAAACCCCTCTGGAAAATGATTAAACCTTTTGGGGGGTCACTGGGTAGGTGCATATTTTATAAAAAACATGTTGTAGACTAGTAGAAACCATGATCCAGGAAATATAGGGGGAAATAATTCATGGGCCATTATTTGTTAAACCTTTCAAATTAAACATGGGTGAGGTGGACATAAGGAAGCATCAGCACACATTTAGAGCAGTGTTTTCCAAACATGGCAACCTAACCATGAAATATATTGTTTTCCCCTCTAATTTATTGAATTAATTCATAATTAACTCCCAATACCCAATTTAATATCTCAATAGTTCAAATATATAATTCCATTTCCTCCCATGTCTTTGGAGATGATCTACCTTGATCTATAATAAAATCGTAGGAAAATGAAAGAGCATTTGAGATTCAAATTTGTAGATAAGTCAGTATTCCTCATAGTTTCTCTTATATATATTCATCTCATATTTACCAAAACCATATATATAATCTATTATGTATAAATCTATATTATTTTAGGGGAATATTTCTATGATATGATTTAATATATAGAATATAATAAGATATGTGACCATAATTGTATAATTGTAGTGTCGTTCATCATTTTTAGCTATTGTTCGGTGGTAATTAGCCTCTCTAAAAAATCCACATGGATTAAAAATGAAGGAATATTTTTAATTAAATTATTTTCTTACATTTTTTGGGAAATCAATGTGTGAATATTTATGAAAACACTATTTTTTGTTCTGTACTTTTTTTTGGAAATGGAATGGTTTTTCAGAAATTTCGTTTTGGTGATATTTTTAAAATGATAATTTTGAAATTATGGTTTTATTTTGATGCATGGAAAATTTTTTATGAAATTATTTAAATATTGTATGGTTTATTGTGGAATGGTTTTAAATTTAATATCTCAAACATGACTGTTGTGAGTGCATTCAAATACATGACCCTATGAGAGGGGTTTGTTCCATTTGGGTAGTTAGTATTGGTCACTCTGAGACAAATTAATGGTTAAATGGGAGAATAATCGTAAGAATGGAACTCTCAATTAGGAATTAATGGTTTTGTTTTTTTTGATACATAGTTATTGTTATTCTAAATAATTTATAAATCATTTATGCTTTGTAAAAAAAATCATGGAATCTTGATTTTTATTTTGATATAAAATGTTTTGTAAACATTTATAACTGTTTTAAAATAAATATGAAAGCTAGTTCTTGTCCTAGTAGAGTGTGTTAGGAGGTATCTAGGGAAATACATCTTGTTTTATACTAAAAAATTCTTGAACTTAATTTCCTTTTTAAATGTAATATATTGGGACCAAGGTAAAGTAAAGGTATCCCATTTCCTTAGTTATTCTTCTTGATACCATAAAAAAGCATGTGGAGTTAGAGAATGATGAGTTTTAGGAGTTGGTGGTCCTAATGTGTTGAGACTTATTTTCTTTTTTATTTTTATCATCCATTTCTATCATAAATATGATATAGTAATTTATTATTTGGTATGATTTTAGTTGTATTTTCAAACACTCAACATTTAGAGGTTTGGATATTTGTGTTTATTTTCTTTGGTGTTTTCATATTTCAAAGGAAAAATCATCCCTAGAGTTCTTGACTACCATGGAATTTATTTATATACTTTGGTGTGTTGAGGATCTCACCTAAGGTTGGTAACACTATCAACTCATCTCAAGATGATGATAAGGGATGATATGTTACAAATTGTATTTGTTTGTTTTGTCATTGAGTTGGAAACGAAATCAGTCTTTCATTGGAATTGAATAAAGGAGATATGAAAATTAGAACATGAAATGTATTAATTAAAAATATGTTCCCAAACTTTTCATGTTGAAAATCAGGTTACACTATTTTTTGGTTACTTAATAGTTTTAAGACATTTCTATGGGTTTTCATATCATCATCGTCATGGGTTTAGCTATTGAGAATTATTTTACATACATTGATAATATAAAATTCCCACCAGGATTTCATTATTTATTTTGAGTTTAATGGTTCCTAAAATTGTGTAAAAAGTGTTTATTTTTTAAAGTAGTTATATGCATTGATTTTCAAAATATTCGTTTTAATATTTTAAAAAAATCATTGAAATAATGATAATGGTTTGATTTTGGAAATGTATTTCTTTGTCATGTTTTGATATATTAAATTGGAATTTCTAAACCTCTTGTTACTGATGAGTGATGAATATGTTGAGTTTGATATAATTATAGTGAATGTAACTTAGTAGAAATAATAGGGATCATGTGAAAGAGGTTACTGAAAAGTTAGTTGTACAAAAGTCCCAAGAAAATCACATAAACTATTTTGATTACTTTTCTAGGGTTTTAATGTCCCATATATGGGGAATAGGAATGACGATACATGACAAGTGAACCATTCAGGTCATTTCCTAAATTATAATCCAACCATCTTTCTGGGTTATTCTGCGTTAGAGAATTCAAAAGTCTGGTTGAATAAGATGAAAAAATTATTTTAATTCTAAGGAAATTTAGATGAGTTGATAGCTAAGTTGGAAACATATATAGTGGATGTATAGAATTCCAATGGTGGGTTTTTTCTATTTATGCTAATTTTGACCAAAACATCATGGTGGATATTTTGATGATTTTTTCAATAATCAATCATATCCCTACTAGTTCTGAATCACTAAAATGACTGATTTCTTTATCTTGGCATAAGAGAACCTCTCAGTGGAAGTGTTAATGGATAAATTTATGAATTTAGTCCACTTTTCACCGATACATGCTGCAAAAGAATCTTTAATGTCGAATTTTTTTGATTTGGGTTTATATATATAAATTCACTCAAATATTTTCTTTATTTATATTATGGAATATAAGAAATTTTTAATAAATATTTAATAGAATAAAGGTAAGTATATAGAAATATGGTTTTTAGGTGAATGTTCATTTCTACAAGAACAGGTTGGAACTCTAATGTTTAGAATACGTGAAAGAGGGAAACCAACTTCCAAAGTTTTGGGATATTTTAGAATCGAACCAAGGGATTACTAAATATTCCTCCTTGACCAAAAACTATTCTAGGATGTTGGAAATGTTTTTATTTTGAAAATATTATGTTATATTTTATGGAACCAAATATAAAATGTCGTAATTGTAATTATATGGGAACTATTTTTTGTTATTGTCACAGTTCTCCGTAGTTGGGTTATAGAAACACATCTCATGGTTCCCAACCATTGTATGATTTGATAGGATTAGTGTAGCATGATACTTCTTATCATTAGAATCAAGTGAGCCTACGTGAATCTAGGAACCCCATGAATCCTCAACCAATGAAATCTCAACTGGGTAATAAAGAGAAAAGTGTAGTGAGTAATAAATTTTCTGAAGAAGAGAAGGTAATCATGGATGATAAAAAATGTCCATTGATTGTGAGGGGTAAAATTATTTTGAAATTATACTATTCTATAATCATTGTTTGATAAAAGCGCATACCAATCTTTTATTTCTTCTAGAGTTTTGATCTTATGGATTTTCATATAGACTTGATTCATTATATTTTGAACATTAAAAACCCTATAATCCAAAGAGTATTTTGATTCTTTTTTGTAAAAAATATTATATAAATATTCTTGGTGATGAGTTTCTTTGGAATTTATCTATTCATGAAATGGTTTTCTTTGACATTTTTGGGTATGGATTAGTTATCTTCATTCATTGACCACATCAACTATTATTACCAAATTGTTAATTTCAAATATCTATATGTAATGTAACATCTCATTTGAGGATAGTGTGATGTAAATGTAGGTAGAGCATGAATTTTGGTACTTGTGGTTGAATGATTCTCATATAAATCAGAATATTTGAATTTTAAATTATTAATGAAGATCATAAGAAGTTATTTTCCAAACATCATTTAAAATTTTCTTATATTTTTCCTATAAATTTATTGGGGTTTATTATCATTATAGAAGTGGATATTATAATTTATCTTCTATCAAGGACCTATATAATTTCACTTCAATATTACAAGATGACACTAACAGAAATGGAAAAATTATATGTTCAGTTGGAAGACACGGAATTAAAAGGGTTCATTTGACCATGCATATCCCTATGAATTGCATCTTTACTTTTATATAAATGGTTAATGGAATACTTATGCTTTTTGGGGAATATGATTAGTTTAATGAAGTTAAGATAATTAATCAATATCCAATTCCTCAAATTAAATACCTATTTTATCATGTTTGGAGATCCCAATGGTTTTTTAAAATTTCCATATATCTAAGATATCACCAACAATGATTTATGAATGTGGATATTGTGAAAATAAGTTTTATAACTATATATATTCATTATAAAAATGTCATTATTCCTTCTATATTAAAAATTACACAACCATATTTATGGAATTAATGAATCAAATATTTTAGTTGTATCTAGGTTTATTTGTGGTGGTCATTGTTGATGACATATTATTGTATTCAAGGACTAAATAGGATTATTAGAAAAACATGGTTATACTATCAGATATCTTGTATGAGCATCAAATTTATAATAATATATGAATGTGTGATTTCAAGATACAAGTGGAATGTTTGGAGGACATGTAATTTCAGAAAAAAAAATATTTATATAGATTTTAAAAATATATTATTTGTTATCTATTGGAAACCAAAAAATATTTTTTTAATACGTTACTTTCTTGTCTTAGTAGGATACTAAAAACTCTCTATTCATGGTTTTTTTTGGGCTCAATAAATATATATTTTATGAGGATATTCATTCCTTTCTAATAGAACTATGAATTCTATAATTCATTCCACAAAAATAAGGTTAAAGTTATAGCAGAACCTATCTTAACATTTCCAAAATAGTTATAGTTCTTTATAGACTATTATGATTATTTTAAATATGAGTTGATATGTATTATTATTTAGAGATATTATTTTGTTTCTAGTATAATTAAAGTTAAAGGTGAATGGGAAGAATTAACCAACACCTGAATTGGAATTAGTAATAGTATTATGTAAATTGGAGACTTGGCGTTACTATATTTTTAGTGAGAAATTGACAGTGTTAACAGATATTAAAATATGGAGGAAACTTTTCTCACAATTATATTTGAATCTAATGTGAATAATATGGATATTATATGTTCAAAATTTTATATTTTACTAGATATATACATTGAGGAAATAAAATTATATAATATATTATGTTAATAGAAATTCATATGTTTATTTGTCTAGAGATGCCTCAAATCAGTTCCATATTATGTTAATCATAGCTGATATACATTTGGATTGAGTATAATAAGGAATTTTTTTTCTTTCTTTCATGTTTCTATTATTCTTGAGTTGGTTGATCATGTTAGGTTTGCTAAAAAAATTGACCCTAAACGTGACACCATGATGTGAAAATTGGTGGTGAACCATTCATGTATGAGAGCTAAAATGGAGTTTAGTATTGGAGATTAGATATTGGATAGACTCATCATTGGATTACTAAAAACGTATTCTTAGTGTCTAATACCATTCAATATGTGTTGATAATAATTGAACTCTATAAATTTATAAATCATTTAATGAACAATTTTATTAGGTTTTCCTTAAAATATTCATTGTGGATTATGTCTCGATATCCCTCACATGCTAGTATGTCATGGAAGAGCGTCAATGGCTAGCTTCTTTGTTGTAGTCTCTATCGATTCCTATGTGGAATTTGGAGAAGATAACTATATATTCTTTTATAGGTCTACTATGTCTTGTTACGAAATATGTTTCCATATGGTTTATTGTGGATCATCTAAAAAACTCATCCCAATTTATCCATATTTTTTAAAAAAATATGGTAGAATAATTAACCAAGATCTAAATTCAATTTTTTAATGATTAACAACATTCTAGTATCGATTGTATCAAATTGATCCCTATGTTTACATCTCATTTTGGAAATCCTTGCATCAACCCCATGGGAAAAAAGTTTTTTTCAGACTGACTTTCTCCTCAAATGGATGGAAAATCAAAAAGATTAATATAGATGTTGGTAGTTAGTCTTAGGACTCGTTCAATAGATTTTTGTGGGTCATAGTAAGACCCAAAAAAGTTATTGGAGTTCTCATAAAATAACAGTTATTAGGACATGATACATATGGATTATTTTGAAGCATTGTATGCATGTCCTTATCATTATCCACATTGGTTCGTGGAGGCAATAAATGAATCACTGATTAGACCCAACTTTATGAATGTGATAGTTGAGAATATTCCTTTGATAAAAAAGGGCATTGAGAAACCTCATAGTAATCAGAAATTATATGCTGATCATCCTTGGTGACCTTTTTTGTTTGAGGTAAGTGATCATGTAGTCTTGGTAATCTCACTAATACATGGGAATCATTATTTTGATAATAAAGTATTGTATTCCCAATGGTTCATAGGAATTTATGATATACATTAATTGTTTTTTGTTATAGTATATATGTTTGATTTTCCCCCAAGGTTTAGCCCAATGCACAATGTGTTTCATGTATCTCATTTGATGAGGTACCAACCTAATATTGACCATGCAATTCAATTAGATCATATTTACTGACAAATAGTTCCAATATTTATTCATCTATTGATAATGGGTTTTTATAGGAAATAAATGATCATTCATGGGAAACGTATCAATATAGTATTGGTTTTATATTATAATGGATGGATTCAAGAAGAAATGTGGGATCTAGAGAAGAAAATTATTGAGTAGTGGCCCTATCATTTTTGGGGCAATAATTTTTTTCAAATTTTCGAGGAAAAAAGTCCAATGTTTGGAAGAATTTATCAAACCATAATTCATGTCAAATAGAATTATTGTTTTATGTATTTTGAGTTTATATAATGCTCAGGTTATGCTTCTAGTAGACACGGTGGGTATTGGTGTTATTTATAGAGATGAACGAATTGTTTCTAGTTAGTAGAAACAACAAACCTCCTCTAACAATTTGTGTAACCATTTGGGGTTGGGGTGGATCAATAGGAATGTGAAAGGTTGGTTCATGGTTGGGACAAACCATGTGGATTCCCATGATAAATAGTGCACCAAGAAATATAAAAGAAAAACCTGGTTAGAACACGGTCATTCAAACCATTTTAACCAACCATGAGAGGGGTGTCCTTTAGGATGTATCACCACATGGTTGGTGAATAGTTTTACATATCAGGTTTCCTAACCATAAGATATACAATTGATGTGCTGATTTTTTTGGGATCCGACCCTAATTTACTCCCAAAAACATCATTAATCACCTAATCCATCAAGATATCAAGTTCATTTTTTCACAATAGTCTTGAGATATTATCCCCTTTGACTCAGAAGATATTCTAGGTGAATTAATGTAAAACTTATATCCTTATTCATAAATATGTTATCATTATTCATTATTCCTCTATGATATATTCGTATCATCTCCCCAATCGCTATAGATATAATCTGTAGAGTATAGTTATGTGTTTATTGATTAGAAAACTGATGATATATTATCGAAACTATTTAATGGGAGAAGATACAATACCTGACCTAGTTAATTATACTATAGATCATTAATTTTTCTATCCATTGTGAGGTAGATGGATTCTCTATAAATATCCCTTTAAATATTACTTAATTTTATTATTTTCATTAAAAGAATTTCCTGTAATTGTTTTGAAATCAATGTTAGAAACTCGATGGAAACCTAATTTGGGTTATTTATTTGTAATTTTTGAAGTCGAATGGTTTCTATGAAAATTCTATTGGTGATAATTTTAAAATGATGAATTTAAAATTGTTTATATGTTTGGATGCATATAAAATATTATTTGAAGTAATTTAATGAAAGAAAGGTTATACGTGGAATGATTATCTAGAGAATTTTACCTACATGGTTGGTGTGAGTGAATTAAATGAAATTATCTTGTGGAGGGGTGTGTGTTATTGGAAACCCAATATTGGTATCCTTGTAAAGACATAGTCGATTAATGAGATTCCTCTCAAGATTATAGAAATTTCTCCTTGGAATTAATGGCAGTGTATATGGAGACATTGTTATGTTGTTTCCAAATAATGGGAAAAGGTTTTACTCTTTGTAATAAAATAATTTCCTTGAAAAATGATTACTTTTTTTTTATAAACTAGTATTACTTTTTTCTTAAACTATTCTTTAATGAATGTTATAACTAGTTTTTATCCTAGTAGAATTAGTTGGGATGTATTTGGGTAAATCCTAATTTTTTTATTTTGATCCACAACGTAGGATTTTTTGTGCATCTTATTGTTTCATCTATCATGAATCATGAAGAGAGAAGGTTTCTCATTTCATTAGTGATGTTTCATGATACCATGTAAGAGGCTTGTAGATTTAGATAATGGTATAGTTTAGGAGTTGTTTGTCTAGATTTTAGGATTCTTATTGTCTTTTGAATTTCTGTTAATCGTTTTTATTGTAACTTCGATAAGGTGGTTTATTGTTGGGAATGTTTGTAGTTGTATTTTTTATGTATTATATAGATGATTTGATGTTTTATCCTTTATGTTGTCTAAATATTTTATCATTCAAAGGGGAAAATCTCCCCTAATTTTCTTGAATCCCTTGACATTTTCCCACCATTTGGTGTCATGGGGATGTCACCTAAGGCCAGTAACCCCACTACCTCATCTTTAGTTCATGAGACTGGGATAGATGTTACATTTCACATGTACTATAATTTTTGACAAACTGGAGAAATGGAAACATAATAATGGTTGTGATCAAATTCTTTATAGGGGAAACAAAGAACACATGAAATCATGGAATAGACATTTTATTCATATTAATCAATAATTATGTAAATAACATTAAACCACACCAAATAGAAACTAAGAGAATGGAATATTCTCTATGTAAATGAAATATTGTATATATATAATAATAATATCATAATTATGCATTTATTAATTAATGAAATAAAAAATATGTTATTAAGGCCTTTTTCCAAGACAGTATCCTATCATGGGAAGAGGCATAAAAATCCCATGAACTTTTCTATCATTATACATATCATTTCTACATGAGGATATATAAAATTTTTGGGCCCCACCCATCACCTAATTAATTTAAATTATTTTTCAATAATAGTTATTAATAACTTTAATTTCATTTACTGAGGAACATCTAACAGAGTAAATCATGGCAATCTGTATAATGAGAAATAAAAAAATAAACACACAATAATCATGTATTAATAGTGAACAGTCATCAAGAATTTCAATATTTCTCTCATTTTTAGAAAAAGACATTACATAATTAGAACCCAGACAAATAAATAAGGTTGATGATAAAACAATACATATTCAACATAATAAAAATAACCAGTAGTGGAATAAATATATATGTAATGCTAATAATTCCTCCCATGTTAATATAATAACATTATTTCTTGTTGAATCCCATCAATTCTGAATTATATAACATGTGATGTTCACATCATATAGAGAAATGACTACATGAAAAAATTCACTACTCGATTAACATGATCACAATCCAGCCTTAGGAAGAAGGTGGATAGTTTAAAAATATTATATCCCTAGTGTAGAAAAGGAATAAAAGTAGGGTGTTTACTTAGATAAAATGAATCATTTCAAATTAATATATGAATGATTACACCTAAGAAGGAATCGTTATTTGGATTGTTTAGTATCATGAGTAAATTCCACCAAATGATATATATATATATACATATATAAGTGTATAAATAGTGATTAATAAACCCTATTTGGGTAAATCATTTTGAAAATGTAAACGATAGTGGAAGTTAAAACATAAAATAGATTTTAGATTTTTATAACATTGAAATAAAATAGAATGTCACGAGTCAGTTCTAACATATATTTTTTAAAAATGTGATGTGAAAAATAAATGAAACCATTTACTTTTAAATGAATCTTTAATAATTGATCCTTTAAAATACAATAATTGTTTTCTATAGGAAATGTAGATATAAAACATTTTATTATTTAAGGGAAATTTTTAATAATATAAATTTAATTTATAGAAAAAATACTTTGTAAGAATTGATGAAAAATAGTTTATATTAAAACATAATTATGCCAAATTGGATTATAAATTAAAATATACTATAATTTTATTGTGAGAGAACATAATAATGGGAGAACAAAGTTGAAGATAAAACATTATAACTCAAAGAATGAGATTTCAGTTACCAATATCCATTATAGAAAAAATATCTATATAATTGAGAAATAATTTTCCATTGGGTTATGGAAAAATTATGTATATTCGAATATAAATAGGATAACACCACCTAATTAAATCAATGGATAGATTGTGAAAAAAAATTAAGTTCAAGATAATGTTCATAACCCTATGAATGAATGTTGAGTTACCAGTAATCCTAACTACTATGGAAACAAATGAATCAATACTCTCTTGAATAAGAGAACATTGTTTCTATATAAAATATCTTGAAATAAAAGGAGTAAAATAAAAATATATTCATCAGTAGTGAATACACTCTAAATAGTAAGATGGTTTATAAAATCTATTTTTTCTCAAAGAATCAAAATTGAGATCATGAAAACTCATATGTATTGAGTTACACATTAATCCAAACACCTTTAAAGATTGGTAAAATACTTGAAAATCAAAGAACATAATAAATATATAATTACTATTAGTAAATTTTAAATAGTTATTATATAAACAATATGAACTTAATTTGGTGCATAATACAAATCATGTCAAAAAGAGTGGGATTTGAGGCTAAAAACCTTACCTCTTATCATGGCATCTAGAAACACATATGAAAATATTTTATCCATAAATTATATATATGAATAAATTAATATGAAACCATAGTCCAATATATTTTCATTTTTATTGTTGAGAAATATTAATTTTCTTTACAAAATAAATTTATTTTCCACATTGAGTCTTTATAGTTTTGATCGTTTGTACTAGTTTCATAATAGATGTTTTTGATGTCATTATTAATGCAATATTATTCATTACAATATCATTAAACATTATTTTATGGATAATTTATAATTATTTATGATGTTCCAATTAATTTCATAACGGTAATATTATTTATACATGAATATGTAATAGACAAAAATAATGTTTCAGTGATTATAGATAATAAAATTGTGTTTTATTATTTATTTAATTTAATGTATAATTGAAAAATAATTTTTTTAAAAAAATTTATTTCATATTATACTATAAATTATATTCCCATAGTCATTCATGATATAAATTCTGAATATTTATCAATTATGTGGTGAAGTAGTCCCAAACATGAATATACCCTAATTTATTGAATTTTTATGAGGTGGGTTTTGTTGTAATATAATTATACCATATGAATAATGATATTTTTTATTATTAATTTATGTTTTATATTATAATTATATAGAATTATAGAAATAATGAATGGATATGAAAACATTACAAAAATTAAATAAATGATTATCCTGTTTGTATGCATATTTTAAATAATTAAATGAATAAAACTAATTTGTTTATCATATCATTAATAGGATCTTATATTTGACAAACACAAACATTAATAATATCCTAAATTATAATATGTACTTTAGTAACAATATTATATCTATCCTTTTAATGTTTTTATAGAAAATTAAACACATTGTATCATTGAGGCGGTAGTCTGCATGACACCCGAACAACAATTTTATTTTCATTAAAGTGTTTTGTATATGAATAAATAATGATAAAAAAATCATATAATATCATTAATTTAAATAAATGATAAAAATATTTTTATATTAGTGTGTAATGAATAATTTTGAAGGTATATAATTAGGAGGAAAAATATTTAGTTGTCAATACTCAAATATAGGACTTGAATTTTCATTTGGAGTCTCTTGGAAAAAGAAGACCTAATTAAAAATAATAGTGAACATAATCTTTTTAAAGTGGGCGAGAATAAAATTAGTGGAATAATATGTGATTTTCAAGAATTTTTTTTAGTAATAGTGATCCTTGAAGTGACTGAGTTGGTACTCTTTTATAATTCAAAAGAGGGATTGTTTTAGGAGAAACCCTTACATTTTGAATAATGTAACTATACTATTAATGTTTTAAAGGAAAAAAAATGTAAAAATATATTATAGGAAAAGGATTTTTTTTAAAAATTTCACATCAACACTCATTTTTTTAAAAATGTAATTGTTTTATGGATTTTTTTATTTTTCAAACATTTTCACTACTTTACTTTTATCTTGGTAATTACATTATCTCATTAAAAGTAAATTGAAATGAAAAATATTAATATTAATATTTTAATATAATTTGATAATTTAAAATTTAATATTTATTTTATCTAATAAATTTTGTTTTGCATTAAATAGTGAATTTTAAAATAAATAAAATTTGTTGTGTAATATTTTTTTTATCAAATAAATTTTTTTGTTTTAAATATAAATTTAGAAAAATTAAAATTCAAAATAATTTTAAATAAATAAATTTATTTATGATAAAAAATATTTATTATGCTACTTTTAGTTTAATCCAAAACTGTTTCCCAGTTGAAAATCCTTGATTCAATAAAAATGGAAAATATTTTTTGTAATAAAGTAATATTTTAATTGGTTTTGAAAACTCTAGTCATAGATTACATAAGTTACATTATTTCATTAAATTAAATATTAATATGAAACAAATTAACATTTTATTACTTAATGGTTTTATAATCTTATACATCTTGAATTATATGACGATAAATTCATAAAAATCAATTGTTTCATAAAAACTGAATTTTCGATGAAAAAAAATCCTTTTAAAAAAAGGATACTAATTAATAATAATTCATTTTTATAAGAGTAATAAAAAATAAATTTATTATTATTAATATCTAATTTATAATTTTATATATTCTATATTTGAATAAAATCATAAAAAGAAAAGAAAAATATTCTTATTGGAAAAAAATTTAACATATTAACTATTATTATTATTATTTCTTTTCATTTACTAAGAAAATAGTTTTAAAATATAATTAATATTGACCATTATTTATCATTACTTGTATTTTTGTTTAAATATAAATGTGTTTCTCAAAGAAGGAAATTTTTTATGAAATAATTATGAAAAATAAATGATATTATTTGTAATTTTTGATAAACCTATTTAATTTAATTAATATTAAAAGTAAACATTATTTATTTATTCATATATTTCATAACTAAGTTAATTTTTATTCTATCACACTGATGAAATTCTAGTATTTCACCCATCATGATAAATAATTATATTTTCAATAAAATGTATCCTGGTAATGTTTATATTCAGTGTTATGTTTGTAAAAATATATTGAACACATTGACTAATTAAAATGTATGGGTTTTACACTCTCCCCCATTTACTATGTTGTGTCCTCAAAACATTAACTATTACTCACTAATTAATATTTTTCGAAGTATTCTTAACAAATTAATCTTTTTGGATATAACTTATAATATGACATATATCTTAATCCATATGGCTATATCAAGTTTCCTATGATTCCTTAATCATTAATAATCATTACTAAAATCGTATACCCAAACATATATATTGTAATCATTTTTTCTCCATAACATAACATTCCAAAAACTATTGAATTCTACAAGGAAATCGACTACATCGATGTTATATATTCTGCGAAAAATTAACTAAATCTTTAACCCTCAAAGGTTAATAACCACTTGTTCCTAATGGAACAAAATAATAAATTTATATTACAATCCGATAAATATGAGGAACTTCCAAAAACAATATCACGACTCAAATAAAATTCCCTAGGATGTAGGATTGAAATAATGATGTAGATGCTCAATATAAAATAGGGGTTTGAATTGAATAATTTAAAAACATTCCTTAAACAAGAAAATATCTAAGTTTAACAGAGTTAAACGTAAGAAAATTGACAACACCTCTCACACCAATGAAATATTGGGACAACGTATGAAGTTACAAACATCTAGTTTTATGAACATTCTTAAATCTGGAAAGTGATTCTAAAAAACTGGTTCTGGAAATATGGATCAATAAATTGAAACATAACCAAAGATTACAATATGAGATTATACCTTAAAGCGTATAGAATCTAAACTAATCAGAGTACAAGGGTAAGGAAATATTAGAAGATTATATTTTCTTTACAATACGAAATGCAGCGGAAAATAAGAAGTAAAACTACTAGTAACAAGATATAAGTCTTTTAACCCAAAGAGAAGGGTATCCAACAACCTTGGATAAAGGTCCCTTGATTTATACTTTCATGCAAGTCTGTCATACCCACACCAGGCTAAGCCCTCGATACGATGATCAGTGTCTCTATCTTACATTCCTGGCAAGCCCTCAACATTAAAGTAGTTGGAACCTATGTCTCCATTAGCAAGGAAGCCATCAAACTTCAAGGTAGTCGACACCTATGTCTTCTTATCCCCGGAATCCCTCAAATGTAATCACCAACATTAGGAGTCGCACGAAGAAATCTGAATGAGCGGTTCAGTACGCACAAAGCATGAAAATCCTCTCTCTCTAGAAATCACCTTAACAATGTGTCGTCTCAATAGTGGTCAACTTTGATTATGATCTCTTTATAATGAGCTCATATTTATAGGCTCGGTTGGAATAGTTGGCTCCCTCCTCCAACGGTCATATTCTCCTTAAAATTAGGATGGACATGTATAGGTGTTACTAAACCAACGGTTTGTTAGAAACAGAATGGATGACATCATTTTATAGCAAAACATATGTAATTGAAAGCACGATATCATTTTACAATGAAAAAAATGTAATCATAAGCAAAACTAGAATTCATAATGTAAGTAAATAATTGTTCGAAGTCTAACCAAAAAGGAATTCAGAGTCTATAATAGAAAGGAATTCGGATTCTGTTTTATAAGAATTCGGAACCTGAATTCTGTAGAAATTCGGAGTCTGAATTTCTAAGGAAATTCGGAGTCTGGTTTCAGTAGGATTCAGAATTTGAACTTATACAGTTCAGAGTCGAACTCATAGAAGTTCAGAGTTGAACTTATAAAAGTTCGGAGTCGAACTAATAGAAGATCGGAGTCGAACTTATAAAAGTTCAGAGTCCATAATTCATAGTTGAACTTTGTTAGAGTTCATATCCATAATTCGGAGTGGAACTTTATTACCGTTCTCATCCAGAGTTTGGAGTGGAACTTTATTAGAGTTCACATCCAGAATTCAGAGTGGAACTTCATTAGAGTTCACATCCAAAATTTAGAGTGGAACGTTATTAGAGTTCACATTCATAATTCAGAGTGGAACTTCATTAGAGTTCACAGCCAGAATTTGGATCCAAAAACAGAATTCTTTATACCTTATCATTATATGATTCCAAGGTTTTGGGTATGAATCCGATTTTTATACATAATAAAAAAATTTCTATTTATAAGAAAAATCTAGGTTAGGATAAATTTCATTAAGGAGGGAAATTTTCCTTATAGAAGTAAAATATAGAATTTCTTATGTATAAGGTGTTTATGATTTTCAAAACAAGAAGTAATGGAAAATACATAAGGAAACACATATTGACTCAACAATCTCCCCCTTTTTGGAAACCACAAACATCCTTACGAAAACAAATATAAGGATTTTGAAAATTTTATTAGGCATAGAAATTAAAACATATCTCCCATTGTTCATGGATGATAGTGAATAAAACTAACTCCCCCTTAGGCATTAAAACACTAAGGATTGTATTCTGAATTTCCAAAGTGGAGTTTTTATTATCATGGGAATGAAATACATCATAGTGAGAAACTCCCCCTTACTTTAACGATATATTCACTTAGAAAATTTCTTCTTCATTTTAAGTTTTTCCTTATCCTCTTTTTAGTGATTCTTTTTCCTTCTCCCCTTTTGTGATTTTCAAAAAAAATTTATGGGAATGGAAAAGAAAATATTGTACCTGAAACATTAGTATATAACAAGATACAACCAACCAAATTTTCATTAGAGTTAGGAAAATTTTTCAAAGAATGGAAAATACATGAAAAGATCGAAGTGGGTTTATTTTTCCTTCTTTTCCTTAAGAATAAGCTTCATCTTCAAGGTTTTTAGTTTTTTCAAATTTCTTTGGTCTTCCACAGCTTGCCTCTCTAAGGCTTTTATCCTTTCATCTTGGGCTTTCCAAGCTTCTACCTGAGCCTCCATGGACTCTTCCTGCATATTTGGTATTTCCGATTGCTTTTCCAGCTTCCCATTAAACTCAATCCGGAAATCTATTTACCCTTTCCAGTTCTGAGCTACAGAGTTAAGCTTCCCATTCAGATCTCTGACCTATTGATTCTCAATACTTTGCTCAATGATCTTCTCTTCCTGAAGATTCTTGATCTTGTAACCCTCAGTGTCAAAGTCATATTTCACCTCATTCTGAAAATTATAATTCACATCCATGTCTTCTTTAACTTTCATAGACCTGAAAGTTATTTTGCTGCAAGAATTCATGTGTACATCATAATTGAAAAGAATTTATTTATGATCAGCTTCAATATTTACACACTTATCCATTACCATGGATAAGGAATCTGATTTCTGATTCATACTATGTTGCAGCATCTGGCATCTGGAGTTTATAGTTGGAAAAATCGGAATAGTGTCCACTAACTTTTACAGAGATTCAACCACAAAATCATGATTATGCGCTGATGACTCTGAATCAGAGACTTTGCTTTGAGATTGTTCTTCTTAATTATTCACCAACTTCCTTTTAGAAGAACCACCAACTTCATTCTTTATGATGATATCTTTTATTGGTGTATCCTTGAGAACTTGCTTCCCTTTATCAGTTTTCGGAGTGGGTTGTTCATCTGGAGACTCTTTCTCACTTTCTGATAATTGAACAATTAGTTCTTCGTCTGGTTTCTTCTTTTCTACCCCTTATTCAAAGAAATTATTCTCGTAAGATTCTTCCTTATCATACAAAACATTTCCCTTGTCTTCCCCTTGCTTATTTTTATCCTTGCTACTATCTTTTTCAACATCTTTTCCCGGGGTGGGTAATTTTTCAGATTCAACCTTTTCTTGATACTCTTCAACTTGTTTTATTAAATCATCAAGATCGTCACTTCCTTCTTCTTATTATTCTTCTTTTTCTTGAACAACCTATTCCTATTCTTTTTCAACAGATTCTTTTTCTACTTCATCAACAACCTCTTAACCCTTATAATTTTCCGGAGTGACATAGTTCTTACCTGGAGTCTCTGGAAAAGATGGTTGGACATCAACGGTTTCCGGAATGGGAACTTTCTCAGAGGATATTTTAGTATCTCTGACCATAGATTGTACAAGCTTAGCTTCAGACATCTTTTTCTTCAGCCTTTTCTCTTTTCCCTGTTTTTATAACTCATCCGTAGCTTTTTCCCTTAAGGCCTTAGCCTCAGCGGGGTCCAATCTGAACTCTGGATCCCCTTCATTTCTCTTCTCTTTATCTTCCCTCCACATGGATGCCACTTCATCTGTATAATAATTTTGTTTCTTTCTCATGGGAGGTGTGGATTGAGTTTATTTAGATTTGGGGGTTTTGTCATCCCCAAACACTTCCTTAAGCTTCCTCTTCTTAGTGACTTTCTTTACTAGTTCAGTCTTCTCCACATTTTCTGCAATGACCTCAGCCTCTCCCTCTAGTAAAGAGTATAATTCTCCAGATTCCAAAGAAAAACCCATTTTCATTCTCTTTAATGTATCATCACTAACGAGCATAAGCTTATAATTCAAAACTTTGGACTTACAAGAATCTTTGAAAGAATCTAAGCACCGAACTAACAACTTTGATAGTAAGGCAGGGTACATAATGATTTGAGCCCTCAAGTTCCCCTCTTTTATAATCTTAACTGTAATCGAAACATGCCTCATAAAATTCATCTTCCATAGATTTACCAGGAAATCTTGGACGTAAATGTCACTCTTCTTCAGATTATCCTTGTCACCCTTTCTTGGTACAATAAAACCTTGTACCCACAGTTGTAGAATCCGATTATTCAAAGAGAGATGAGAAATCTTAGCAGTCTTGGTATCTTTGAGTCCAAGACATTTCAATGCCTTCACCTTGTTGAAACTTCCTTTCTCATTCGGAAGCTTATGTGAGATAAATTCAGATTCCCCTTCATAAGATAAACCCACCAGGCTTGCAGCCTTGGTGTAAGATAATTTGTAAGTCTAACCATAAGACTTGAAAGAAAATAACACTTTGCCATCTTCCTGCTGGAAGGAAAGAGACTCGTAGAACTCAACAAATAAATCTGTATAAACCGAATCATGTTTCTCTGACATGGACATGAAAACAACTTCCCAGCCATTCAATTTGATATTATTAGATATAAGAGAATAAAACTTGTAGAAATCCGGATGCACTAACCTTTCTCTGTAGACTAACCACTTTGAGATTGCCTCTGTAGTTGACATATCTTGAGAGGTAGTTTCAACAGACATTCGGAGTGGAGAGTTCTGGAAGGTTTGGAATGGCTTTGTCAAAGATTGGAATGGTCCTTATGAAGATATTTTGGGATTCATGATGCGAAACAATTGAAAAACTGATGTGGGATTACCCTAAGGGGTCCCCATTATATAGGCGTTGAGACAACAGTTCAGATTTCAAGGTTTATTGAACAGTTGAAAAACATTGAGATTTGATCTGACAGTTGAGATACAAACCGCAAGGAAAACATGACTCCGATATTTTGATGTTTTTTTAAGAAAAAAATTCATATTTAATGAAAACTAGAATCCGAATAATTTTAAAACACATAAGAAAATACCAGCGATCAAAATATGAGTACGAAAACATAAGTAAAGAAATCATACCTTTCAGATTGGTCAAGAAGTTTATTCGTAATAGGTGATTTTATTCTTGAAGAAAAATTTTCCATTGAAAAAAAAATAACAATGAAAAACTTAACGTTGAAAAGTCTTTCAGTACCAAAACTCCATTATGAAAAGTATGTGTATGAAAATATCAGTATGAAAAGTATGAGTATGAAAAACTCAGTATGAAAAGTATGAGTATGAAAAATTTTAGTACGAAAAGTATGAGTACAAAAATAGTATTACGAAAGTTCCAGTAGAAAAATCTCATTATGAATGTTTCAGTATGAAAATATCATTACGAATGTTTCAGTATGAAAATCTCATTACGAAATTTTCAGTATGAAAATATCATTACGAAATTTTCAGTATGAAAATCTCATTACCATAATTTCAGTATGAAAATTTCAGTTCCGAAAAATTTCCATTCCTAGAATTTACATTCTTAGAATTTCCATTCAAAAATTTCTATTCTGAGAATTTCCATTTCGATAATTTCCATTCCGAGAATTTTTATTGCGAAATTTTCATTCCGATAATTTCCATTCTAAAAATTTCCATTCTATGAATTTCCATTCCGAGAATTTTTCAAAAACTTGTTACGAAAAATTTTTGTTACAAAATTTTGAAAAGAAAACTAACTAATTTTTTTTTATTAAACTAACATGAAAATGTACCCCCCCTATGAAAAGAAATTTATTATAGTAAGGAGAATTGTTCAACAAGATGTTATTGAAGAAGGATTACATCACAGTTATCATTCCTAACTTCTTGTTTAATGTATTCAAATATATTGGAGGGTAAATATTTTGTCAAAATATCAGCAATTTGATCTTGAATTTTGATAAACTGAATAATGATTTCTCATTTAAGTGTGTGATCCCTAAGAAAGTGATGCCTAATATCTATGTACTTTTCACGTGAGTGATGTGTTTGGTTTTTACTAAGGGAAATTGAACTTGTGTTATCAAACAAAATTTGAGTCTTAGTAAAACTCAAGCCATAATCTGTGAGTGTGTGTTGCATCCACAAAATTTGAGCACAACAACTTCCAGCTGCTACATATTCAGCTTCAGCAGTGGAGAGTGCTACTATGTGTTGCTTCTTGCATGACCAAGAAACTAATTAATCTCTTAAGAAATGAAAACTTTCGGATGTACTCTTTCTATTCATTATACATCCACCAAAGTCAGCATCTGAAAATCCTTTTAAGATAAAATCATTTGCAGAAGTATAGAAGAATCCTAGATCCATGGTTCCCTTTAAGTAGAAAAAAATTCCTTTCACTACCTTTAAGTGACATTCCTTAGGATTGGATTGATATCTTTCAATAAGCATACTGAAAATATCAATCCTGTTCAACTAGTTGTCAAGTATAGTAGACTTCCTATCATACCTCTAAAAGATTTTGATCTACTATTTTTCCAGCTTCATCAAGATCTAAAGTGTTTGAGGTACCGATATGAGCACTTATAATCTTAGTGTTTTCATATCCATAATATTTAATAATATCATTACTATACTTATGGTGGGATATATAGATTCCCTCTGGTTTTGGAGAAATCTGAAAACCAAGGAAAATTGTTAACTCACCCATCATACTCATTTCAAACTCATATTTCATTAGATTTGCAAAGGAATCCGTTAAAGATTGCTGAGTTCAACCAAATATAATGTCATCAACATAAATTTGAACAATCAAAACATTTTTCTTATCATTATTTATAAAAATGGTTGGATCTGAATTTCCCTTCACATTGTTATTTTGAAACAAAAATCTTGTAAGTCTATCATACCAGGATCGTGTGGCTTGTTTAAGGCCATACAAAGCTTTGGTAAGTTTAAAAACATGACCAGGGTGTTTTGTATCTTCAAATCCAGGAGTTTGTTCAACAAAAACATCCTCTTGAACATAACCATTAAGGAAAGCACATTTGACATCCATTTGAAAATTTTTAAAATTGAAGAATGCTGCAAAGGCAAGTAAGATATGAATAGATTCAAGTCAAGCTACTGAGCATAGGTTTCTTCATAGTCTTGTCCCTCTTGCTGATTATAGCCTTTAGCAACTATTCTAGCTTTATTTCTTAAAATGACTCCATTTTCATCACACTTGTTTCTGAAATCCCACTTTACTCCATTAACAGAAGTTTCCTTAGGTCATTCAACCAAGGTCCATACATTATTCCTTTCAAATTTATTTAGTTCATCTTGCATGACTTTAATACAATCATTAACACCTAAAGCTTCATCAGTGCTTTTTAGTTTCATTTGGGAAATAAATGCTAGATGTTCTACTTCATTACATAAGGAACTTCTAGTCCTTATAGGTTGATTTACATCACCAATGATACTATCACTTGGATGATTCTTACGAAACACCTAGTTTGGGTTTTGTAAAACCTGTTCATCAACATAGGGTAAAACGTCTTCTAGGGTAAATGTTACAGATGTATATTTTTGAAAATTTTCCTTATAAGAAGGATATTCTATCAAAGGTTGATAATCAGAATTTGAAAACACATCCGAGGATGTAGGTTGGGATGGTTTAAAAACAAAAGGATCAGTTTCATCAAATTTTACATGCACTGTTTCCTCAATATTACAAGTGTTTTTATTGAAATCCTTATAATCTTTAGAAGTTTTGGAGTAGCCTAAGAAAATTCCTTCATCAGATATTGGTGTGAATTTTTGTAGATTATCTTTAGTATTCAGGACAAATACCTTGCAACTAAAACTGTGAAGTAAGAAAGTCTTTTTTTTCTACCATTACATAACTCGTAAGGTGTTTTATTAAGAAACGGTCTAATCAAAACTCGATTTATAGTATAACAAACAATACTTACAGCTTCAGCCCAAAAATTTATTGCTATAGAATATTCACTCAACATGGTTCTAGTTATATCTTGAATAATTCTATTTCTTCTTTCAACTACACCATTTTGTTGAGGAGTTATAGGTGCTGAAAAGTTGTGATTAATACCTTTTCTACAACAAAAAGTTTCAAAATCAGAAATTTGAAATTCTCCTCCATTATCACTATGAATAGTTTTCAGTGGAAGTTCTTTTTCATTTTTAACATGGGATCTAAAACTTTTGAAATAAGAAAAATCATCAGACTTATTTTCTAGAAAATAGACCCATGTAAATCTATTGTAGTCATCAACTAGAACAAACACATAGTATTTTCCTCCAATGCTTCCAGTTTGTGTTGGACCGAAAAGATCCATGTGCACTAATTGTAATCCATCAATTTATGAGAAAAAACTAATGGATTGAAACTAGATTTATGTTTCTTTACATATTGACAAGGATAAAAAACATTAGAATAATCGAATCTAGTCTCCGGTAGATCCTTACCTAGTTTCTTCTTAGAGAGTTTAAAAAAGTTCCTAAGGTTACAATGACCTAGTCTTCTATTCCACAGCCAAGAATGATCTTCTATTTCACTAAGGCAAGGTATGTATTGGCTCCTATGGTCTTCTATGTTTAATGTGTAAACATTCTCTTGCCTATTGGCTGAGAGAATAAATTCTGCCATGGAATTTTGATCTATGAATTTATCATTTCTAAAATTCAAGGTATCCTTCATCACATAACTAAATTATGCTAATGAGGTTGTTCTTAAGACCCTTTACAGACAAAAAATTTGAAATCAATGTTTTGCCAAGATGAACAATATTACCCATACCAACAATTTCTCTCGGATCATTATCTCTAAAAGTTACTTTTCCTCCTTTCGTCTGGATAATCTTTTCAAAATAGATTTTTTTACCAATCATATGTCGGGAATATCTACTATCCATGTACCATGTATTGTTTTTGGTACTTCTTTTATCTTCCTGAAAACAAGATAGGGGTTAGACTTTTTAAACCTAATCTCGTTTGGATATGGAATTTCAATAAAGAAAAATTTTTGGTACCCACATCTTCTTAGAAAAGTAAGCCATATGAAAACCTAGAGGTTGAATTTTGTTTAAAGAATAATTCTTTGATCAATGACCACCATATTGACACTTATTAAAAAATGGGTCACTTTGTGGAATAAAGTAGTTGTTACTAAAAGTTGTTTTTTCATGGGTATAACCAAATCCAGATTTGTTTCTTAAAGGTTGTATTTGTGAATACATATTATCAAATTTTTCTTTACCATGAGTAAAGTTTGACAAACACTTTTTTAAGGAAATAAATTTGGACTAGAGTTTTATAACCAAGTTTTTATCTTCAAAATCGTTTGATTTAGTACTAGATCTAGGCTCGAAAACACTTTTCTTAGAAATTAGTTTTTGTATCTCTTTAGAAAGTATATTCTTCTCAGAATTTACTTTTTCAAGACTCTTTGAAATGCTTATAAGATAAAAAATTTTCTTATCATGATCTTTAGAAAGATCTGATATTTCTTTTGTAAGAATAGTTTTCTTAGAGTTTTCCTTATCAAGATTTTTATTGACTTTTGAATCTAAATTTCAAGAAGTTCAGCAAACCTAAAAACTTCTTCATAGGTAGGTAAAGTATTTTATTCATCAGAAGAGGATTATTCATCTAAGGAGTTATTATATTTACAATCATTAGAATTTAAAGAAACATTGGTAAAAAATTCAGCATTTTGTACCTTTCCCAAAAATCAATGATTGTTAATAGGTATCTGGCTATAAGACCAAGATTCTTCTATCCTGAAGATTCATAATCTTAAGATTCATCTGAAGTGTCACCACCACTGGCACACCAAGTGTCCTTGGATTTCAGAACATTCTTAGATTTAGACTTATAATACCTCTTTCTATTTATTTTAGAATGTATTTCTTTCCATTCTTTCTTCTTGAGCAGAGGACAATTTGGTCTAATATGTCCATATCTCTTCAATTCATAACAAGTAACTTTTCTATCTTTCCTATCTATCCTTTCCTTTTTATTATACATGGATTGGAAATTTATTTGACCATCTATCTAGTTCATCCTTCGATCAAGATTTGCTAACTCATTTTCTGAGTCTTCACTCTCACTAGATTCAGATTGGATAGTAACCTTCTTATATTTGGATCTAGTTACTCTCTCAAGTGTCTTAGCTTTCATATTATTTGATGTTGTAGTAAAATAAACAGTACCATTTCCATTATTCTTCTTGATGTGGTCAGAATATCTTCTCATTCTTGTTTCATGTTGTAGAAGAGTCCCAAGCAGCTGATCTAAAAAAATTTGAGTGACCTTCCTGTTCTCATCAATAGCTGTTCTCTTTGATTCCCACTCATTGGGCATAATATCAATGATCTTATCAACAAGAGCTTCATCATCCAGACCTTTGTCTCCCATAGATTGTAGACTGTTCACAATTTCCACAAATCATTGTTGAACTTTGCAAACGGGTTCTTCATAAGGAAAGATAAAACCATGGTATTCTACTCTTAACATAGCTCTTCGAGTCTCATCACTTTATATGTACCAAAATGAGTAACATCAAGTTTCTTCCACATACAGTTAGTTGTTTCACATGAATAAATTTGGCAATATTTATTCCTAGTCATTTAACAAAGTAGAGTGTTGTGTACCTTATAGTTTAATTGATAATCATGCTTCTCTTGGTTTGTGAAAGCACTATCTTCTGTATCAGGAATTTTATAACTTCCAGTAAGCATAACAAAATTTTCTACTCCAGTATTGATAATGAAATTCTTCATTCGATCTCTCCAATACTTATAATAATTTCCATCAATGATCGGTGGTCTTTTAGGATTTAGTTTGTCAATAAATCCAACATTTAAACATGTCATCTCTAAGAAAAACTTGGGCACACAAAATTATGAGAAATATAAGTCTTTAAAAAAGAGAAAATATTTTAAGCAAGAAAAAATTGTATCTCTAAGAAAAAATGTGAATCTGAACTATGATTTCGAAAACATTCCTTCTGAATCGAATCATGAGATAAAATCAGATTGAACTAACCCTTGGGGTTTGAGTTAACCTCCTCTGATACCAATTAGAGGATAGAAATAATGATGTAGATGCTCAATATACAAGAGGGGGGTGAATTTTATACTTTTAAAAATTTCCTTAAACAAGGAAAGATCTATGTTTAAGAAAGTTAATCTTAAGAAAATTCACAACACCTCTAACAACAATGAAATATTGGGACAAAGTATGAAGTTACAAACTTATAGTTCTATGTAGTTTATTAAATATAGAATGTGATTCTGAAAAACTAGTTCCGGAAATATGGATCCGGAAATTTAAACATAACCAATGTTTTCAATATGAGATTCTACCTTAAAGCTTATAGAATCTAAAATAATTAGATTACAAGTTTAAGGAAATATAAGAAGATTATAGTTTCCTTACAATATGAAATTCAGTGGAAAACAAGTAGTAAAACTACTAGTAAAGAGATATATGTCTTTTAACACAAAGAGAAGGGTATCCAACAAATATGTATAAAGGTCCCTTGATTTATACATTCATGCAAGTTTGTCTTACCCACACCAGGGTAAGCCCTCGATACGAAGATCGGTGTCTCTGTCTTGCTATCCCCACAAGACCCCAACTTCAAGGTAGTGGAAACTCTGTCTTCCTCAGAAAGGAATCCCTCAAACTTCACGGTAGTCAACACTTATGTCTTCCTATCCCCGGAATCCCTCGATTGTAATCACCACTATTTGGAGTCACACGAAGCAATCTGAACAAGCGGTTCAGTACACACAAAGCATGAAAAGCTTCTCTCTATAGAAATGACCTTAACAGCATGTGGTCTCTATAGTGATCATCTTCGGTTACGATCTCTTTCAAAAGATCTCATATTTATAGGCTCGGTTGGAATGGTCGGCTCCCTCCTCCAATGGTCATATTCTCCTTAAAATTTGGAGGGACCTATACACGTGTCACTAAACCAAAGGTTTAATTGAAACAGAATGGATGACATCATTTTATAAAAAAACATATGTAACTAAAAGCACGACATAGTTTTACAATGAACCATATGTAAGAATAAGAAAAACTAAAATTCATAATGTAAATAAATAATAGTTCTATGTCTAACCAAAATGGAATTCCGAGTCTATAATAGAAAGGTATTCAGATTCTATTTTATACGAATTCAGAACCTGAATTCTGTAGAAATTCAAAGTATGAATTTTTAAAGAAATTCGGAGTCTGGTTTCATCAAAATTCAGAATCTGAACTTATACAGTTCAGAGTAGAACTGATAGAATTTCTGTGTTGAACTTATAAAAGTTTGGAGTCAAACTCATTGAAGTTTGGAGTCGAACATATAAAAGTTCAGAGTCCAGAATTCGTTGTTGAACATTGTTAGAGTTCATATCCAGAATTCAGAGTGGAAAATTATTACAGTTCTCAACCAGAGTATAGAGTGCGACATTATTAGAGTTCACATCTAGAAATCAAAGTGGAACTTCATTAGAGTTCACATCCAGAATTCGGAGTGGATCTTTATTAGAGTTCACATCGAGAATTCGGAGTGGAACTTCATTAGAGTTCACATCCAGAATTCGGATCCTAAAACAGAATGATTCATACCAAAGAATTATATTATTCCGAGGTTTTCGGTATGAATACTATTTTTATACTTATGAAAAATATTTCTATGTATAAGAAAAATCAATGTTAGGGTAAATTTCATTAAGGAGGGAAATTTTCCTTATAGATGTAAAATATATAATTGCTTAGGTATAAGTTGTTTGTGATTTTCAAAGCAAGAAGGAATGAAAAATTCATAAGAAAAAACTTATTGACTCATCATAGGATACTAATTCTCTCTATCTTATTTTTTACAAAACCAATCTACCATTTAATTCCAAGACATTAATCAAATAATAACCCTATGATTTATTCATACATTAATTAGGTGTAATTAGTAGTTATTTTTGAAATATAACCTTGTAATAAACAAACATTTCATGTATAATTATTCCATTTAATGCATGTTTACATACAATTAAAAAATACTATAGAATAATCCTTATATTATTCTCATAATTCCGATAACATTTAGAATATACCTGAATATAATCCAAAAATATCAATAACTTATGATAATATATAATTTCTTCAATATTTAGTTTTCATATAAAATATCAACCTCATTACTAATTGTAAGAAATTGAAATTCACATTTTCCCTCATAATAGACATATTCTAATATTATTAATCATTTATATATTCTACCTTATTCGGTTATAATACATAGTGGTTTCTAGTCACAAGCATTAATTATATTCATCATCGTGTTCCTATATCAACCAAACACAAATAAAATGGTTGTTTTATTATCCAAAATTATAATATGGAAATATAAATCTAAATATGTATTCCATTATGACTCAATTTTTTATATATGACCCCTTTTTTAACAAATTATCCTTTTGGATCAACTTATGACTCTCCATGTTCAATCCTTGGTTATCATAGACAATCATTCTTATAGTTTCTCTAACATAATTATTTAACATCATTCCTAAATCCTTTATAATAAATTATAAATATAATTTTAGGTAAACTATAAATACTACCTAAGAGTGTCAAACTAGGTGTTCAATTAGGTCTCTATTTCATACACTAGGTGACAATCAGTTTACTAACCTATATTCTATTTTCTGTTTATATGAACTATGTATTTTTGTGGAATATCCTTCACCCACTTATTGTATCAAAAAAAATTATTCTAGGATAATCACACAATTTCAATTTTACAAAAACATCATGATGTTGTCATATATAATTATAGTTATTACATAGACTTATTAATAGAGTTTGCCCAAATTTTATTTTATTTTAATCTTCAAATAAATTTTGAATTATGTCCTAAATAATAAATCTTATACATATCCGATAAGGTTATTTATAACCTTCAAAATGTGATGATACATAACTTATCAACCTTAAAAGTATCCTTTTAAAACATACAAATCATAAAATATTTCTTACACATTCTTTTGTTAATGAATATTAACCCTTAGAGCCACATTCATGAATCTATTTCCATAAACACATACATTACAAACATTATTTTATACTGAAAGTAAAATTATTAATACAATAATCAACCATTACCAAATAAATAACAACTAACTAATATTTTACATCTCATGGAACATTTCAAATTTAGATATATAATATACTATAATATAGAACAAACTAATAAATCCCCTGTATTTCTCAACTATTGGGAATTTTACTATAATAGATAATAAACTGATTCATTCATGACAAGTCTACATCATATCCGATAAATTCATCCAAATGTGGTATCCATCTAAACATGTAATGAGTACTAATACTCATTATGAAATGAGGAAATAGAAATATAAGAAGGGGTGAAATATAATTATTAGTAAGGGAAAAAACAAATGATGCAATCTTGTAATATACATTGAATAAATATTATGGATGGAATAGATAAAAAACATGAATTTATAATCAAAATCATAGTGATAATATTCTAAATCCATGAAAATAAATGAAAAATAGATATCTGTAATAATGATATCATACCTACAGAATGAATAACGTAAACAATCTAAAATATTTTTTCATGGACTTATTACAGTACAATATATGATAATGGGAATAGTTATACACCAAAACCAAAACTAGTTTTTCTCATGAGTAATGTCATTCCATCATGGGGTAATTTAATATTAGGTGTTTCCCGCTAAATGGTTTTAGTCAAATTAATTCACTTTAAGCGTAATCCAGACCATTCACACCCTTTCCTAAGGTATCTTTTAATAATTAAAATTTTTTATCTATATATTGTGAAATATAAAAATCAATACATAATCAACAAGAATTAGCTTTAAAAAACCATCAAGATTGCAAATAAATTCATTTATGTCAATCAAAGGGAAAAATATGACTATAACCCATCCAGATAAATAATATGGATGGTAAAATAAAATATAGTCAAATTTCCAATAATCATCAATATTGGAATAACAACATACATGATGTTAATTGTTTCCCCAATGTTAATAGGATAACATTTATTCTAGATGAACATCATCCATTTGGAATTATATAAATTATTTTCACTCCATATAGAGAAATGAGTATACTTCAATGTAAATAAATTAAAAATATGGTTATAATCTATACATATAAAGAATTTGGATTATTTTAGTATATAATTTCCCCAATGTAACAGCGGTTATCTAGAATGGTGTTTACATAGATGAAAAACACCATTTCAAAAGAATTCTTGAACGCTACCACCCAATATGGGATAATGAATTGGATATTTTTGGTATAATGAGTACATTTACACAATATATATATATATATATTAGTTTATAAACAGTAAAATATAAATCATATTATGGTAAATCCTTTTGAAAACTAAAATGTAAATAGATGTGACAAATTAAACAATCTTTTAGAAAATACATTATCATTAAAGTAAAAGGGGAAGTTAAATTTCACATATATAAATGTTTTTCAAAATTTGATGTGAAAAATCATAGAAGTAATTAGATATTTTATGAAATATCTAATAATATATCCTTGATAATGAAATAATGTTTTTTATAAGAAATGTGGGTCCAAATATTTTTATTATGAAATGATCATTTATAATAATTGAAATTACAAATGTTGAAAACCCATATTATAATAAGTGTAATAAAAATTGTTTTATTAAAACATCATATTACCAAATAGGATAATAATATACCATATAATAAAATATTATGGAGGTAGAACACAATTGTATGTGAACAATAATTAAGATAAATCATTATAGCTCTGAGAAAGAGATTTGAGTTAATAATATACATTATTTGTAATATATCTATAGAAGTGTGAATTACCTGTAATATTGTTTATGTATTAAGGATTTATATATCTAAAAATAGATAATACCACATAATACATCTATAGGGAATAATGTGTAATATATTCATGTTCAAGAGAACAATCTTAACCAATTTTACAATTGTTCAGTTACCAAAAATCCTGACTACTAGGTAAAAAACTAAATCAATAACCACTTGATGATGTGAAAATGATTTTTATATTCAATTTGATGAAATAGAATGAGTTTATTAAATATATATCCAAGGGAAGTGAATACACCAAATAAAGGGAACATAGGTCAAAAATTATTTTACATATCATTGAATCAGAATTGAGGCCAAAAAACTTGTGGCTTGAGTTTCATAATATATAAAATACCCTGAAATTGTAGGAATGAAATTGAACATAAAATACTAGAAAAAATATTTATTTCATGATTTTATAACTGAAATATGTTGTATATATATAACATAAATTAAATAAGGTGTGCAATACTATTCAAATCTCAGATAGAAGAATTTTAGATTAAAACCCTAACCTATTATCCTAAAATAAATGAATTTACATTAATCTCATAAATAAAAAACATATCTATATTAATTATTAAATTTATAACCGTCATCATAACACTTCTCATTTTTACATTTCTAAAATAGTCACTATCTATAGGAATTATATAAATGTTCCACATTTGGTTTTTATTGTTTATACTTGTTAAATAATATCTGGGAATTTGTTTATTACTCATTCAAATACAATTATTAAATTCACATTAAAATAACATAAGGATTATTTATATTGAATTATTATTTTTTGTGTTCCATTAAATAGTGCATTATTCTTAATCCTTGATAAATAAATCGATTAAAATCATGATTAAGTGATTCTGGGTTATCAAAGAATGTTTTCTTAATTAATTAATTATATTTTGATATACCACATCAAGAACAAAATAATTATTATTATTTTCACATTTATATTATATTATACCATTAATTATGTTCCAATATTAATTCATGATATAAATATATAATATTATTTCATTTTGGAGTTAAACATAACCAAAAATTAAAATACTGTGATTTAGTGAATGGTTATGAGGGTTTTTTTTGTAATATCATTATTATAGAAGAATAACAATCTTATATATTTTTAAAATTTTGATATATAAAAAATAGGAATATATATCAGGAGATGTAATGGATATGAAAAAGCATTACACAATTCTGTAAAAATATTTCACTTTTTTTACACTTATTTTTAATAATAATGAATGATGATTTTTTGATGATAAAATAAATATTAGTTCTAAATTTTTAATAATAGAAAAATAATATTTATCATTTAGTCCTTTCCTTATATCCATCTTTTACGGTGGTGGATGAAAATAGAACATGTCAACTAATAGAGGTGATGAAAAGTACGACACATAATCGAATGTTTTGAATTTCTAAATGTATTGGGTATATGAATAAATAATGATAACAAACATAATCTATTAATAGTAATTAATATTAATTCAACTAATATAATTCCATTACTGTGTTAATAATTAATATAAATAATGTTATTTAAGAAGAAAAATAATTTAGTTTTAACACTCACATCAAGTGATTTACTATTCCAGGGATATCCCCTTGAAAATGAAGGCATTAAGATAATTAATGGTGACCATAAGATTTTTATAGATGGGGAAGGCTCTTAGAGGAATCAAAATTCACAAATTCATGAATAAATTAAATGTTAGGGTGATTCTTGAAGTTTAGATATGTTACTTACTAATACTGAGGAGAATGGTAGTTTTGGGAGTAACCCATACTACTTCAATAATGTATTTTACCTATTCAAGTGTCCATGGACACAATAGAAAAAATATGAGAATAAAATTAGCATGGGTATATACTCATACCAAAAATTAAATTTTTGTGAAAAATTTTAGTGTTGTATGGATTTCTTAATTAACATTTTATCTGTTACACTAAAATTCTTTAACTTTAATACTTAACATCCATCCTTAGTAATTAATTTTAACAAAAATTAATAAGATTGATATTTTTACCTAACTGGATATATATAATTTCAAATATTAAAATAATTCTCTAAAATAAAATTTATATATATATGGAATCATAATTTTAAATAAAAATACTTAATTTCATAGATTTTTTTTTTTGAAATTTCAATTAAATATGTCAATTTATATATCACATAAAATAAACATGGATTTTAATTTTAATGAAAAAGGTATTTATTATAAAATAAGTATTATGATTTAGGTATTCAATATAAGTCCAAACTGAATACACAATGAAAGTAAATTATTCAATGAAAGGACTAGAAAAATTATTTATACAAATACATCATTTTAATTAGTTCAAATCAATTTGGAAATATAATATATAAGTTAAATGAATATTTTAAAAGTCATATTTATATTAATTAAATTAAAATTTGATTTCATCAATATTTTTATAAAATTATAGTTCACTATGATATAATGATGAAGGCATAAAAATTAAAACATTCATGAAAATTATAATCTTGACTAAAAAATTATTTTTTAGAAAAAATGAAAAGTTAATACTATGTAAATATTTTACCATAAAAATTAAAATATCAAGGAAATTTTTTGTAACATCCATACCCTACTCATTGGATTCAGATGGGGGAGGAAAATTAATTTTCGTTAATTGATATCCCTAAGATTCCAAAGGATGAAAATAATGCTAAAGGGATTCAATACATGTGGGGGTTGATTTTCCTTTTAATAGTAAAATAACTAACCAAAACAAACAAATATATGATTCTGGAAAAAAATTAAATACAACTCAACATTTAATTTATCAAAATAAATCTAAAACGAAGGACCACAATGGAAAACAAAAATATTAAAGTAAAGAATGGAAGACTACAAAACCAAAAAGAATCAAATAAAACTTTGACTCTAAGTCTCTATCAAGCTCAATGCTCCAAATCCACCAAACAATCCATGTATCATGATGTACTGGTTAAGATGAGTGATACATTACAATTTATATTAACACGATAAAAAACATTTTAAAAATCAAAAAAATTCTAAAGTAGGTGTGAGTAATTAATCATTGTGTATTTTCCCCAAGGATATCCGTACTCACACAAATAGGATAAAACATGTTGGAAACATTTATATAAAAATAGTTTTCTATGAAACAATTTACAAAACAGTTTATATCAAAATATAAATAAGTCAAAATGAAAAAAATTCTCCCAAAACAACATTAATTTCTAATGAAAGAAATCAGATAATGACTTGATTTAATTTTACAAATTCTACATTGTCATAATCATTCCATTTCCCTTATCCACATATCCAACCATACATGAAGACCTAGACCTCCCTATACTCATTAGTGATGACTCATCCTTTCACTAAGCTGTTATATTGTGAGGCATTTTTTTCAATGAGATCAGTGACCCTTATACATCCTACTAATGATGGAGGAGACTCCTTGCCCTTATCCACCCCGAATTCACATAAACACCCACACCCATTATTCAAAACAAATTCCAAAACAATAATTTCAATCATTTAAATAAAGTTATTTTTTTATTAAAAACAGACAACCATTACCATTCATCTCAATAAAACCATAAATTTTATTGAATACATTTTAATCAGTATGTTTACCACAATTCCATAAAATACACATTAAAAAAAAGAACTAAATAACTTTCTACAAATATAACCAATTTCCATGTTTCCAAAAATCATCCCTAAAGAGGGTTTTCAACAATCATTGCATAATTAGTCCACTATAATTTTGACACCAAAATATCAATTTTTATATAAATAAATAATATTTTAAATAGATGAGTACATAGTGAAGCCACATACCTATGGTTTTATGATGAAAATGAAGAACGACATGAAGAATGCTATCATAACCAGGTTAAAACTCCACAAACACACCTCAGATATCTTACCCAATCATAGAACAAGCCAAATATATTCATATTTGGCATCCAAAATCATAGATATATCCATATAGAATGAATATTTAATAAACCGAGAGACATATATGAGATGATCTATGAAAAACAATAAATAACATATAAGAATGATAACCTAACCCGATGATATGACTTTAAAGCACAGATGAATAGATCTATAGTTCTTCTAATTTGATGGGGTATTTTCTCTAATATTTTAGAGAAAAATATTCCTACTTTAGGTCCAATTTGAGAAAAAATAAGGCATTAAAACATTCACCCAACCTAGATCCACTTATTGTGGATCTAGTTTTTAACATTTCATCGCTATTCGTTGGAAAATAATATATTAACCATACGAAAGCTACTACCTCGAGGGATGAGCCTCCCTCGACTGTCTTGCATGGTTTCCAAACAGTGTGTCAACCACACCATATACTGCTATCCATCAAAAAAATATTTCATCTAGGAATCCACAGGGGTTGGAAAAATCGATTTTATCCAATACGCCTTCCCATAATCCCTATCTCTGTGTGCAAGGTTTCTTATAGGTGTTGCATAGTTTTCCCAAACATTGCACCAATTGTGCACCTATTGAAAAGCCACCAAAAAACCAACTATTTGTCCTAACCCTCACAAACATCAAACATATACATTACATACCTAAAATTTTTGGTCAATGAAATCATCAAAATTTTATTCATTGTGACACATGAAATTATGCTTTTATAGATATTCCGACTAAAAATAATTAGTGCATAAAATTGAAATATTCTCTCAGAATAACAATTTTTTAATTGAAACTTTAATTGATGATTTGTTACAAAATTTGTTTTTCTATTTTCACATAAATATCTCAAATAGATACATCCCACAAAAATTTACTCGACCACCATATTTAGCTTCATATGGAAATTTTAATAATAAATTCCCCATTGAATCAATGCAGCCTGATGGGAATATTTTCTCAAATGTACATGAAATTTGACAAATATATTATTACAGTAATCTCAATGCATCATTAAACAATATTGATGATAATATATTTTATATAAATATGATATTTCAGTCAATACGTCCCAGATTGAAGATATAAACATCTCTATAACACCAAAAGGTAGTAATATTTTAATTATGACATGAATGTCATATATTTTTAACTCAGTAATATTCCCATTTGTGAAACTATAAGGAACAATTTGAATCATAACCATATGATGACCTCAAATCTCTAATCCATTAAAAGAATGATAAATGGTTTTCTTTATTAAGTGTGTAATAATGTTTTTGATTTATTTATTTTTGTGATCATTAATCATAAAATAATTAATGTTCAGGATGTTTAAAAATCATTGAAATATCTGACCATGACTCTATATTATTTTTTTTCTTATTAGGTGTGTCAAACGTATTAAAAAATATTTAATAAAAAATAATATTCTCAACATGAATTACATCTAATATGTGAAAAACCTACAATCTTGGCCAATATGGAAGATACCAAATAATAATCCGCTTTATCCAATTATGATCTCTCTAAAAACCATTTATTTTTGTTCATTTATGGTTGGTCCAAAAGAAATAAGAGTTAATCCAAAAATAATAGATTTTACCTAAATACATTATAGAATTACTAGAGGTTCATCTATGTCCTGTCAACCTTTTGTAAAATTGGTTTATGTTCCTTCGAAAAGGGTTACCCACAGGAATAAATATCTGATGATAATAAAAATAACTAACCTTTCTCCCAATTAATAATAATTTTTTTTATAAACCATTCAAAATGGACATGATTTTAGACCATGTTTCCTCCATCCTGATAACTTACCAAACACCAAAAATTCAATGATTTTCAATAATAATTAAACCATTAGTAGAAAATTCTAATATAATGCTATATCAAATATATTCACACCATTGTTCCACAATTAATGTAACATATCAATTAGTGGTCTCAAATAGACTTCAATATTCATATATTGATGTAATACAATTAAAATTTTCATATATATGTGGTTTCGTCATCAACATCCAAGAAGTTATGTTGTAAAGTGTAATGAAAAAATTCCAATAAGAATATGGACTACCATAAGCACCAAATAGAAAAAACCATCTGTCAAAATACACAGTCATATGTTTTGAGGTTCTAAAGAAAAAGAATGATTCATCTTATCAATGTGCATCCATGAGTCACCATCACATGGATGATTTAATCTTTAACTGGTGAAATATTTTATCTAGTTCATGTTCTCAATCCATATGTGTCTTGAGATGAAAATAATTATTGTAATTGAGGTGTAATTATATAATACATTAACTATTTCACAAAAAATATAGACTTTTCCAATTATTACTTTTTATACTTATATTCTCCAGATTTTGAAAAATTAAACAAGGATTTATAATCACTATAATATAAGATGTAGTCATGTGAAAATGTATTGATTTTCAGATAAATATGTCCCAAATTATGAACCAACCACCTACATTCATAGAAAACATGTAATGAATGTATTGTTGTTTGGAAACAATGATTTAACCAATGCTAAAATTTGATCATAATAACTATTTGACATTCCAAAATCTGATTTAATAGCCATTATGATTTTAGAAGCATCATGTTTTTTCATATGGAATCTTCGATATATGGAATCTTTAATAAATGTCTACAAATTCTAAAACTGATAAGGTTTTAATTCAGGAAGTGGAATATCAATCTATGTTATTGTCTCAAGAAGACATGGACCAGTGACCTCCTCTAATAAATTCTAAAATGATGGATCGAGAACTATTTTTTTTAATTTTATACTAAATTATTTTATCCAAGATTAAACAAAAAATTATAATCATTCCAAACACCAAAATGGGAAAATATGATGTCCAACATTATAAAACATTTAGAATATCATATGATCATATTTCATAAATGGAAATTTAATTATTCATTCAAAAAGAAAATCAGAATTTGTTGATGAAAATGATATAAAGGCTCAAACACCTTCAATGTATATATTATTTATAAATGATCTATTTGTATTTTTATAATGATTTATCAAATCACTATTGTTTAATACAATTTTGTGTCTTCTTCATGAGTCTATAATTATCGAAAAAAAACCAGAAATAAGAATATTTATTATTGATCAGTTCGAGTAGTTGAAAATTATTTTGATATGTTAACACCTTGAAATATTATATGAATAATGGTTAGAGTGAGGTGATGATTTATCACTAGATTACGGGGCTTGTAGATGATCAATGCGTATAAAATAAAAATATTAAACATATTATAATAGACACACACAATTTTTTTGAAAATAATAGAAAATCTCTCAAATGGTATCTCATAAGAGATATTGGAGACCACCCTTGGGTCCTAGATGTGGGATATACCATAGGTGCGACATAATATTTTTGGCTGTCATGGGTTTAGTTAAATTGTGTGTGAGAATAATTCATTAAATATTTTTATTATAATTTATTATTAATATTTAAAGTATATTTAAAACTATGTATTATATGAAAAATCGAGGACCACTGTTGGGTCAAGGATGTGGGGTTTACCGTAGGCACAATATGACATTTGTGAGCATCAGAAGTTTAATGACATTGTACACCAGGGTAATTCATTTATTATTTTTATTATAATATCTTATTAAAATTTTATTTGTCGTGTAAACAATGTATCATATGAAAAATGATATACCACCATTTGGTCCAGAATGTGGGTTTACCATAGGCATGAGATAACATTTGTGAGCATTGGGTGTTTAGTTACATTACATGTGATGATAACATTTTTAATCTTTTATTAATATTATTTATTTTTATTATTTATATATATCAATAAATAAATATTATAATATGTATACTTATTAGTAATATAAAATATTTTATTTAAAATAAACATTTATTTGAAATGATTATTTTTTAATTAATAATTACTATATATAAATCTCAATTTCTTATAAAGTATGTAATTATTATTATTAATTATTTGAAATTAATATAAATTATTAAAAAAAATTATTTGTTAATATGTAATGAAGATTATTAATTATTTAAATTATAATTAATTATTTATTTATTATATATATATATGTATATATATCATAATTTCTAAAATTATTTTAACTATTTTATTATTATAATTTTATCATATAATAAATATTATTATTATAATTTTAAAAAAATTAATGTTTTTAAAATTAGGTAATCCTTATTATTTATTTTTTAAAATTATTATTATTATTTAAATAATTACTATAATTATATATCCAAATTTCTTAATAAATATAAATATATCAAATATAATATAACTCATTTTAAAAAAATACACTAATATCAAATATATATAAATGTACACACACACAAAGATATATTATTATTAATTTTACTTATAGTTAATTTTGATTATAAATAAACTTTATTATCTTGAATTTACGATTTATAAAAATAATTTATAAATAAAATTGTATTTATATATTTGAATTAATAATTATTTTGAATTCAGTATAATTTGGAATTAATTTTTGTTTTGAATTAATATATTATTACCCTAGATGAATTATAATATTTATGTGAGTTTTGTGTTTTCACAACATTTATATGAAATATCAATCTTAATTATTTTAACTAAAACCATATTTATATGAATAAGTGTAAATTTCTAATAGTTGTTATATTCTATTATATTTGTTTTACAAATTATTATTTTTATTTTACAATTATCACTAATATTTATAATATACTAATATTAAAGACTCATGAATTATTGCATATTTTAAATTATTTTTTATTTTTACAAATTATTTTAATTAACAGTACATTTTTAGTAATTAATATTTATAAAAAAATTTAGTAACTCTTCATATTTTTCATATTTCATTACAAAATTTAACAAAAAGTTATATTAATTATTTTTAACTATGTTATTAATAAATATTACATATTTTAAATTGTTATTGTTTTTCATTTAACAATTTTTTTTTGATTTTTTATAAAAAATTTCTTATATATAATATTTTATTAAAATGTTTTATTTAAATTAATTTTCTCAATATTATTAAAAACTAACTATTTTTATTTATTTCATTTGTTATATATATATATATATTAAAAAATTTCATAATCAAATCTATTAACATCAAATTAATTATTATGCTTTTTAAAAACAAATTTTCATAACAAATATTTAGGCATATATACATGCACATGTGTAAAAAAATAATATTGCAGCAGGAGCAAAACATAAAGAATAAAAAAACTAAAAATCTAATAAGTAACTATGAATGGGTAATATTATAATAAACTTCTGACAACCCTAAAAACCCAAAAAAAATTAATATAATCCTAGGTGTTGTTGAAAATAGCATATTATAAACATTTAAAATCTTCTTGAATATTTAAAAAAATATCTTATTTCAAATAATTATATAAAATAATAGCATTTTTGGAACCCTAAACAGAAAATATCTTTTAAATTTAAATATCAAACAATGTGCACAATACTGGAAAAAAATTAATCAACTCTTGTGGAACCCAGACACTCAAATTAAGAATAATAAATTTATATTTACCCTACATATCAACTAAATTATAAAAATAGAGTGAAATTCTAAACCTTGGTTTTTGAAAACCTATATTTGTTACATCTATTCAAAATATGAAAAAAATGATGTAGGATACAAGCAGAGTCTATTCCTAGAATATGTAATGTGAAATCAAAAAATTATATGAAGAAATAGATGTCATTGGTGAATCAAGAAGTTGGGAGGCTCATGGGGTTCTGTCATGTTGTGGTTCAAGAGAAGAGAGGAAGATAAAAAATAGTTTCACATAATTGTATCATAAATATTTTTGCGATGGTGTAATTGTGATAGAATTAATGCCATTGAAAAATGTTTTATCAGTCCACATTATTTATGATAAGAGTTTAATTCCATATCAAATAATCTCAACTCAAAGGGAATTTGTGGTGGACTGCTTAGTCCATCACAAATTCTAATCATGAATAATTGTTGTTCTTGGTGGAGGTAAACCCCTCCAAAAGTATTTGCGACAGATATAGTATTTTGCTGTAAATAATGAATTTTTGTGGTGGAATCCTATATCCATCATATATAATTCATGCAGAGTGACTATTTGTGATAGGGGATTTTTCAATCGCAAATTTCCCATCGCAAATACTTGAATTTTTAATACTTCTATATTTTATAAATGAAAATAAAATTATCCCGTCTAAAATTTTAACAAATTCCCTCAAATTTTCCAATTAGGGATTTCAAGCATTCCCTTTCAACCCCCTTTAAATATAATATTTAAATATTATTGAACAATTTACAATCCATCATTCCATAATAATTATGAGTTATATTGAATAAAATTTCTCTTTTTAAAATCATGCATCACACTCTCTTGTAAAAATATAAATAAAAACTATATTTCATGATTTAAATCATTTTACTGTGAATATAAAACAATATGGAATAATAAAAAAAGTGGACACTACCTTGAATAAGTAACTATAGTTATCTTATATATTCATGAAATAAAAAATATAAATTCCTATGTTCTATAAGGACTATTAGTTATCATTTTAGTCATGTGTATCTTATCCTTTAATTAACAATGAAGAGATAAATTCAAAAGGACGTCTAATAAGCCTCTCCTTTTTTAGTCACATAGATAGACCAAAAATATTTACATTATTCGAAATTTATTTGGCATGCATGGTTCGTTATGTTTTTACCTCACTAAATTTTTCATATACACATGAAAAATCATTATTTGGATGTAATATAATTTGAAAAGCTTCTTTTCATATATAATTGAATATCATAAAATCAACATATTCATGAAATTTTACCAAAATTAATGTCGAGTTCAAATCATTGGTTTGTCTATAAAAAATAATTTAGAAAAATCCTAATGTAATATATGGGAACAAATTCCCATGGAAGATCCTTTATTAGTGTATAATCCATTTTGTGGCATAATATTATGAATATAAGAGTTATTATTCCATATTGTGTCATTTTCTGTATATATATTTGTCTAAGATCATTATTTCTTGAATTTCAATTAAAGGTATTCTTATTTAAACTTTCTATCCTTTATTGAATAACACAATATGTAGAAACTAGTGATATTAGTATAGAACTCATTGTTAGATATGACAAATGAGATATATTCAACTTATTTTCGAGTCACTAGTAAAGATAAAAAATCAAACACACACCCATATATATATATATATATATATATATATTTCAGACAAGTTCATTTATTTTATTACCAATAGTTCCTTACAACACAAATTTTAACAACCCAATCACTCATATAAAATCAACCCTAATGTTTTTTAGTATGTGTTGCATCAAAAAAATTCCAATAAACTTTTTTTCCATTATAAGATATACAATAATTAATAAAACCCTTTATATATAAGATTATTCTTTTAATAGTATCACATTTTCTATGACATATATTATTTTTATACAAATATATGTTTTTATAAAATATAATATTTTAGGTGTATTGCTAGTTACACCAAACATGAGAATCCTAATAACAATTTCATATTCCAGTTGGGTAACTACCCTATTGGATATTGTAGTATTTGAATCCCAGAATCATATGCGGTAGAAATTGATGAACAATATTATTATTAAAACACTTGAAAAACCTTTTTAATGTTATAAGAACAAGAACATAAAATAGGTATTTTTGTTTTAAAAAATATTTATTCACAATGTAATATTTTTATTCTCTCATGAAATTCATATCTATGTTTCAAGATAAAATATATTTTCCCCCATTTACTTGGTTCATATGATTTTGAAAAATTATAATGTTATTATCATATAAAAATTAAATTCCCAATGCTTTATTTTGAAACATTTTAAAATATAAATTTTCAACTTCATTTCCTTTAAATAAATTTTCTATAATTACTTTATATTAAATTTCACATAAAACAATTTTGGGTAAAATTTAAAACATATAAGGATCATACAAATTTGAAAAAATTATATTTTTTTGAAGTTATTAAGGATTATTTTAGTTATTTAATATATATTTTAATATTAATTCACTAAATAAGGATGGAATTTTATTATCCATTTGGTGAATTTTAAAATGATATATATGTTTCACGTAATGAATGATTTATATAAACGTTATTCTATTCATGAGAGATTAACAATATAAATTATTTTCAACATTATTATTAGTAAACACCATGGATAAAATTATAGTTTTATATCACTCAAATGTGTTATAAACTATTATTTTCTATCATAATACACACATAAAATATATTTTTTAAATATATAAGTTAAAATAATATCCATGGGGTGTTTCTATTTATATTTTTTATTTTATCATTTAGAGTGTAATGATAATGAGGTGAACATGAATGTGAAAACATTTATATATGAGTTCAATAATTAGAATCAATATTAATAATAACCTTAGATTCTATAGTAATAATATAATTATTTACTTTCAATAAGAAAATATAAAAATGTGGTTCAAATTATTTTTCAATCTACATTCATTTACATTAATGAACCTCCACTGATATATCTTATTGATATACTATTATATTTTATCTATATTCCTCAATTTGGGATTTTTGATAAAATTAAGAAAACATTATTAAATAAGACAACATTAATTTATTAAATAAATATATTAGTAGTTACTATGTAATTATATTCTGTAAACATGAATCTATAATATTTATAATGATTTTTGTATATCAAAAATTTGAAATCAATACCTATTTAGCACTAATTTTCAATTATTACTAAACAATATGACTTTTACATCCCATTATATTTTGAGATTTAGTTTTTATAAGTGCCATGAGATTTTTGGAGGAATGAATTTAGAGGGTAATAATAGATTCTTTAATTTATAGGTTAGTTGTGACATGGTGATTTATGTCACTATGTGTGATTTGACTCTGAGGTTATGTCATAGTCTATAGACAACTCGCAGTTTGGCTATATAAGTCATGAAGGTTATGGTTTGTGTTTTTTATAATTTTAGGAATATGTTATGGAATTTTTTTCATTATCATGACATAAAAATGTGGTTTTAGTATGTTTTGTTCTATAGGAAATGACTCCCTACATGTAAGATGTGTGTCAATATGAGAAGCATTTGAAGCTACAATTTCATGGTAGTATGGAAACCTACATTTTTTAGGATAATACTTATATCATATTATTCGTATATTGGGGGTATTAGGTTAGTTTGTGTATATGTATTAGGGACAATATTATATATTACAAAAGGGACTTCTTTTTGTTGTTCATAAAAATATTTTTTGAATCTTAAAAGAGAATATTCTTAGGTTTTAATGATTCTTAGTCATGGTGTATTCATCTATTTCATTGAATGAGGACTAAGGGATCATGTTCAGTTATTCTATTTTGACTAATGTTGGGTTGCGGTGAAAATTTTTTATGTGAAATTCTATCACACAATTGGTTTAAATATTGTTGACCATAATGAATCATGGGAGAGACAAGATGTAACAGCCCGAAATTTTATGAAAAATATTCTTTTTAATTTTATTAATGTCTTGTGTTATACGCTACAACAAAATGAGCTTTAAAAACATGCATCATTGACTTGCCTTGCATTACATGCAATCACAACCTTCCTCGATAGCATGTGTAGTACGCAATACTGAGTTTCACGAAACAACGATATGCTATTAAAATATTATTAAAACTAGCCGTTAGGAATAGTAATAACCACTTTTTAAAATTTTTATCTCTCAAAATGGACTTCATTTTTGGATTCAGAGTATTGAATTTATCCTAAGGTGAAATTTTGGTACTTTTCGGATAACTTTCATATTCTGATGAATAGTGAAAATTACTAAATTATAATTAAAAACAACCTTTTTAATCGAAATAATTAATAGTGATAAATTATTAATTTGAGTGGTTTTAAAGTATATTTAGAATATATTTTTACAATTTAATACAATTTTGGTCATTGAATGTAATTTCACATTTAAACCAGACATAATCAAGTGTCAATGTTTTGATAGATATTGTTTCTTAAAAACACGCTATTTGTTTTAACAGCGGGATTTAATTATAAAATTAATTAATGCAACTTCTATGTTATGAATTTTGTAAAATAGACTTCATTTTTGAATTCAGAATATGAAATATAGCTTAGGATGAAATTTTGGCATTGTTCTGAAAAACATCAATTTTTGATGAATAGTGAAACTACTAAGTGGTAGTTAAAAAACTGAATTTTTCATAAAACTTAATTTTACCGCTTCTGTGAATGGAATTTAAAAAATCCGAGAGACACGGTTGATGTCAGTAAGTAAAATGTGGTTCAATGAGATGAAAATAATTTTTGGTGAATAGTAACTTTTTACTTTTATTTACCACGGTTAAAAGTAAATAGGGTAATTAAGGGTAAAAATGATATTAATATTACCCTAACACATGTCCTAATCCTATTGGACAAGTGTATCTCGACCAAAAACAACCTTAAGTGTAAAATATTATCATTTAGGCCCACATGGATTAGATTAGGACATTTATTATTAATTTATTTAAAGAAGGGTTAAAATAGTTAAAATCAAAGTTTAATAGGTAAATCATTTTTAATATGGGGTTATACATAAGATAAATTCGACTATAAATATTCATTAGAAAGCTAAAACTATTTCCTACATAATGGTATTTTATTTATAATTTTAAGACATTAAATAATTTAATTTATTTATGACACAATGATGATGCAGTAATTATCTTATTAATGAAATATTGACATAATTGATGTTATAAACACCAAAATAAATGTAATTTGAAACTTTTTATGAATACCACTAATTTTCTAGGTTAATATGATATATTAGTGTTGATTTAATCAACTTTTTTAGAACATATAATTCTTTTATGACTTTCACAAAAATCATATATCAAATAGTGTCAAAATTGACACAAAATAGTTTTTAAATCAAATATTATATTTTTAATTGTTATTTTATTCCTAAAAATCTATGGTTCGGCCCAATGACTTAGATAAGGATATATATATTAATAATAAGCAATTTTGGGTTAGTTTGTCATGTTATAGTAAGTGTATTAACCATATAGTGTAAGAAAACAAAAAGACACGGTAAAAGTTAAATTATTTAACTTAGAGTTAAATCTAATTGATAAGGTTAAAATAATAACCTAAAATTGTCTAAATCCTATTGGATGATAGGTTTTCGACCCATCCCCACTTTAGTTTCGAAATAAGACCCTTTTGAACCATTATAAACCGATTTTTACTTTAATATAAAATAATATTTTGAGATATTCCTAAGGTGCCCCTCTCCTCCCTTATAAATGGGCACCTCCTCCCCCTCCTCCTCACACCAATTTGAGCACTCAAGCTCGGCACACCCCTGACATTTTCTCCTCTCCACTTCCCTAGAATAATCCTAGAGGTCCTGGTTTTCTTCAAAGACCAATCTTAGTTCCCTAAGTGGAGGATTCAAAGAGGCGTTCCAAAGAAGAGGTAATATCCATTACCGATCTTTTCAATTTCTTTATTCTTCAACTTATTCTTCTTTATTTGTTTCATGATAAAGTAATAACATAATTATTACATACATACTGATATGTTATTATAAATGTGAAACAACCCTAATTCACCTTCTATCCATCCTACGGAAAAATGAAATCACCGCGCATGCGTACGTACGGAATACCGTCTCCACGCCGTGGTGTAGTCTATTTTCCACCATCACCTTAAAAGGATGAGTATAATGGTGTAATTAGTAACTATATATGATTATTATAAATTGATATTGATACTGAAATAGTATACATACACTTCAACACAAGTCCATGACCATGGGAACGATATCATCGCTCGTGCGTACGTACGGACTACCGTCTATATGACGCGATTAGATTCATTCTCAATGATTAACCATTCATGAATGATTATAAAGTATATATAATAAGTAATAATGAAATATATGACCTAATAATACTGTAATTATTTAAATTTATATGTATGTCATCTACTTAATTCCATTCAATTCAACAAGGAAACGAAAACAGCGTTCATGCGTACGTACGGACTACCGTCTCCATGAACGGTGTATTTCCTTCCATTTACTGATTTATTATATATGTGTATTATGAATATATATATATATAAATCATGTTTTATATTTTGGAATTAATTAATCATGATCTAAGTAATCATATGAATAATTACAAGTTAAAAACACGAACGACAAATGAGACGATTTTACCCAAAACGCTACTTTAACATGAATTTACAAAAGAATGGGTAATATAAAGTCATAAGTGGGCCATATATGATATAATAACAATGAATATGATTCTGAAAAAATTCAATAACATGATTTAAATCATATACATGAGGTTCAGACACTCACAAAGCAAGTCGGACCTAAGGTAAGGGAAATATCACAATCTCATTTTTATCCGAGATTATTTATTCGTAAGTATTTACTGTGGTGTATTTTATCATCAACATCAATGTTTCATCAATATGTAATATTATTTCCATCCACCTAAAATTGTTTAAATCCATTTTTACCCTTCGGTGAGTTTTTAGTAATATGTATGAAAGGAATCTTTTGTCGTTTTTTGTACGAGGTACTTTTTGACTTTTCCGACAAAAGTACGAAGAATGTTTTTTTAAACTTATACGGCATGAATGGATTTTTAAAAAATTATTTCAAAGAAGCTTCCATTAGAAGTTTTCATGTTTATTTTTAATCAAATTCTTTTAGTTTATAATTTTACGACATGTTAAGAAAGGAAAAGTGTTTTTGAAGCAGAAAGGATATTTTCCTCAAGAATGGAGTTCAAGTGTTTTATCAAAATTATTTTCCATCAAAGATAATAAAGGGTTCTGTTTTTATCCCTATTATTACATTGATTTGATTATGTTGTGATGGAATTATATTTTTAAGAATTCCTTTGTCTTATATGAATTGTATTATGATGTCACGATGTTTAAGATTCCCATTTTTATTACATGGGTTATTAAATGATGTATGATTTTGTGGCACACATAAGAATGGTATAATTATGAGACGGGTGGGACCTATATCTCCCTCCAATGCATTGGGTAAAGATTTCATATCTCATGAGATAGACATGGCTGGAATGGTAGGTTATACCGGTTCAGTGAAACAGGACTGAAACGAGGGTGACTCGATTCAGAAAGGGACTTTGTCCACTAAGATAGTCTTGGCAATGAGTCATGACTAACAAGAAATGATTCTCTATGATTATGCGTGTATGCCACAAAGTTTCATGCTTTTTGTTATGCTTATTGGGATTTCATTTCACTACTATGATTTATCCCATGTTATGAAATTGTGCTCTCTTTTTCAGGTTAAGATTTCCAAAAGTTATGTTCTTATGAATATTATGTGATTGATTTTCTTTTGTTTACCCTTACTGAGCATTTGAGCTCACCCTTTTATGTTTTCTTTTCCCCAGGATATAAAGTATGGTTTTAGGTAAAAAAAAGGGAAGATCTTTATCGGAGATATTGAGGATCGTTCACCACGATTAGAAGATTACGTTCCGAGTTTCCAAAGACACTAAACTATTACGGTCCTTGTGTGTGTGTTTTTGTTATGTACTAAGTATTCCGAAAAAGTAATGTAATGTCCATGTACGTCAGGCTTCGGGTCTCTACAGTTGGTATTAGAGGAAAGGTTTAGTCAACCTTTGGAAACTAGGATGCGAGAACTTTAGTGAGATCCCTAGAGATATTTCTAAGGTATGTCTAGGGATGTCCCTAAGGTTAAGTATACGTATAGGTTATAGTACTAGAACCACGCTAACGATCATAGAATTAAACCTAATATGTTAGATATTGAAGGTACTCCCCCTTTATTATGTTGTCTAGCATGATTTTTTCCTCTCACACTATTCTTTTTGGGTTTTAGAAAATGGCTGGAAACAAGATGATTCACGATAATGGAGGATATGATGGACAATAGAATGATATTCTTTATGAGAAACCAAATGAAATGGGATTTGTAAGTCCAAACATCATTATTATGCCGAATCAGCAATCTCATAATATGATCAATAAAGTAAAATTTGGTAAGGTTCCTGACTCGGCTAATAAGAGAAAGATGGAGTTTCATGATGATCATAGAGGAAAGAAAGTTCAATTTCCCATATTTAAATCATGTGGGAAGAGGCATCAAGGAGAATATTTCAAGGGAACTAGAAGATGCTTTGGGTGTGGAAAAGAAGGACACAAAGCAAGTAAATGCAAAGGAAAAGGTTCAGTTAACAACATGGATGAGGATAATGGTACTGCTACGACATCAACAATGGTTAAATGTTTTAAATGTGGAATATACGGGCATTATGCAAACCAATGCCCTAAGGGAAAGTCTCATGAAGATAATCAGTATGGTCGTATGGGAAGTATTTATGTGGATGATGATGAATAGACTACAAATGATATGTGAGATGAAAGAAATGTTGAAGCTCGGTCAATGGTTTAAGAATGTAGTGGAATGATTACATGTTTATCATCTGTAATGTTGTATAAGTAATCTCATGGTACTATGGAATAAAGAGACATGTAAGGATTGTTACACGGTTGTCTGATTAATGTTACCATTATCCATGAATGGTTATTCAGTTATTTTTGGAATTTAGATGATATGCGCATAATGAAAGGACAAGGGGAAAATTAAATGTTTGATAGTATTCATGAGCTCATGACTGATATAAGGAGAAGGTTATATCATGGTTTGAGTATATAGAATTTTTGGATTTTGGTATGTGGAAAGAGTTAACTTTTGACAGCATTCATGTTTTCACTAAGGTTTAATGGGTATTCATTTTTTTCAAGAGAATACATCATTAAGGTATTCACATGATTGGAATGTGACCAACAAGATATATGGGGGATAAATGATGGTATTCACTTGCTTGGTTGGCGATATTTCAAGTAATAATTTTCTTTATACTATGATCTTGGACCGAAGTATTTTAGATAAGCCTAAAGATTGTAATGGATTATGTTAACCATAAGTTAGTATTGTTTATGTATAGAACTTTTTTTTTGATATTATTTATGTGATGATATAGTAATGTAGTTTTAGAAAAAGGACAACCTGCAGGACGGGCGACAACCCATCGCTTCGGACAAGGCTGTGGGAATCGAACCCACAACCGAAGTGTGACTGGCCTTTATAGCCTACCACTGACCTACAGGAAGTCCCTGTTTAGTAGAAACTAGTTTTATTATATTAACCAGTATGATATATGAAGTATAAGTCCATTTTAGGAACCATATATGATTAATCTCACTATAGATCAACTTATGTATATAATTTTCGCTAACCTTTTGTTTGAGACAGATGGAATGACCCGTCATTCTATCCCATGATCTGCTAACACTTCAAGAATAACAAATTCAACTTCATTTATTTAAGAAATGAAGTGGAAATTGTTCAAGGAACGAACAACAGTGAGATTGTACCAAAATAAAGTAAGTATTTATTCTAATGCAAATTTTCAACTTTAGGGAAATGATCTTGAAAACCAAAAATGTTGTCCTAGTGATCTTATAACTGATGAATCCGATGGTACCTTATATCATCACAAATCTATGGGTTTGTGATTACTGGATTTTCTATAGACATGTTCTCTACCACTCCCCATCAGAACATGATGGTTATATTTCTCTTCCATATCCATATTTCCACCTATGTGGAAACCCAGTGATTAGTTTATTTGGGTAACCGTTACGTTTCATACTTTTGTTTTTAAAGATAAGTTTTGGTATTCATTTTTACGATGTGGGTTTCTATCAAAGAAACTTTCAAATAGTAAACCATTTATAACCCAGACAAATTTCGAGGGCGAAATTCATTTTAAGGGGGGGTAGAATGTAACAGCCCGAGATTTTATGAAAACTATTTTTTTTAATTTTATTAATGTCTTGTGTTGTACGCTACACCAAAATGAGCTTGCAAAACACGCATCATTGACTTGCCTTGCATTACACGCAATCGCATCCTTCCTCGATAGCGTGTGTAGTACGCAATACTGAGTTTCACGAAACAATGATATGCTATTAAAATATTATTAAAACTAGCCGTTTTGAATAGTAATAACCACTTTTTAAAATTTTTAGCTCTCAAAATGGACTTCATTTTTGGATTCAGAGTATCGAATTTAGCCTAAGGTGAAATTTTGGTACTTTTCGAATAACTTTCATATTCTGATGAATAGTGAAAATTACTAAATTATAATTAAAAACAGCCTTTTTAATCGAAATAATTAATAGTGATAAATTATTAATTTGAGTGGTTTTAAAGTATATTTAGAATATATTTTTACAATTTAATACAATGTTGGTCATCGAATGTAATTTCACATTTAAACCAGACATAATCAAGTGTCAATCTTTTGATAGATATTGTTTCTTAAAAACACGCTATTTGTTTTAACAGCGGGATTTAATTATAAAATTAATTAATGCGACTTCTATGTTATGAATTTTGTAAAATAGACTTCATTTTTGAATTCGGAATATGAAATATAGCTTAGGATGAAATTTTGGCATTGTTCTGAAAAACATCAATTTTTGATGAATAGTGAAACTACTAAGTGGTAGTTAAAAAACTGAATTTTTCATAAAACGTAATTTTACCGCTTCTGTGAATGTAATTTCAAAAATCCGAGAGACACGGTTGATGTCAGTAAGTAAAATGTGGTTCAATGAGATGAAAATAATTTTTGGTGAATAGTAACTTTTTACTTTTATTTTCCACGGTTAAAAGTAAATAGGGTAATTAAGGGTAAAAATGATATTAATATTACCCTAACACATGTCCTAATCCTATTGGAAAAGTGTATCTCGACCGAAAACAACATTAAGTGTAAAATATTATCATTTAGGCCCACATGGATTAGATTAGGACATTTATTATTAATTTATTTAAAGAAGGGTTAAAATAGTTAAAATCAAAGTTTAATAAGTAAATCATTTTTAATATGGGGTTATACGTAAGATAAATTCGACTATAAAAATTAATTAGAAAGCTAAAACGATTTCCTACATAATGTTATTTTATTTATAATTTTTAGACATAAAATAATTTAATTTATTTATGACACAATGATGATGCAGTAATTATCTTATTAATGAAATATTGACATAATTGATGTTATAAACACCAAAATAAATGTAATTTGAGACTTTTTATGAATACCACTAATTTTCTAGGTTAATATGATATATTAGTGTTGATTTAATCAACTTTTTTTGAACATATAATTCTTTTATGACTTTCAAAAAAATCATATATCAAATAGTGTCAAAATTGACACAAAATAGTTTTTAAATAAAATATTAAATTTTTAATTGTTTTTTTATTCCTAAAAATCTAAGGTTCGGCCCAATGACTTAGATAAGGATATATATATTAATAATAAACAATTTTGGGTTCTTTTGGCATGTTATAGTAAGTGTATTAACCATATAGTGTAAGAAAACAAAAAGACACGGTAAAAGTTAAATTATTTAACTTAGAGTTAAATCTAATTGATAAGGTTAAAATAATAACCTACACTTGTCTAAATCCTATTGGTTGATAGGATTTCGACCCATAACCACTTTAGCTTCGATATAAGACCCTTTGGAACCATTATAAACCGACTTTGACTTTAATATATAATAATATTTTGAGATATTCCTAAGGTGCCCCTCTCCCCCTTTATAAAAGGGCACCTCCTCCCCCTCCTCCTCACACCAATTTGAGCACTCAATCTTGGAAAACCCCTGCCATTTTCTCCTCTCCACTTCCCTAGAATAATCCTAGAGGTCCTGGTTTTCTTCAAAGACCAATATTAGTTCACTAAGTTGAGGATTCAAAGAGGCGTTCCAAAGAAGAGGTAATATCCATTACCGATCTTTTCAATTTTTTTCTTCTTCAACTTCTTCTTCTTTATTTGTTTCATGATAAAGTAATAACATCATTATTACATAAAAACTGCTATGTTATTATAAATGTGAAACAACCCTAATTCACCTTCTATCCATCCTACGGAAAAATGAAATCACCGCGCGTGCGTACGTACAGAATACCCTCTCCACGCCGTGGTGTAATCTATTTTCCACCATCACCTTACAAGGATGAGTATAATGGTGTAATTAGTAACTATATATGATTATTATAAATTTATATTGATACTTAAATAGTATACATACACTTCAACACAATTCCACGACCATGGGAACGATATCATCGCTCGTGCGTACGTACGGACTACCGTCTACACGATGCGATGAGATTCATTCTCAATGATTAACCATTCATGAATGATTATAAAGTATATATAATAAGTACTAATGAAATATATGACCTAATAATACTGAAATTATTTATATTTATATGTATGTCATCTACTTAATTCCATTCAATTCAATAAGGAAACGAAAACAGCGTTCATGCGTACGTACGGACTACCGTCTCCATGAACGGTGTATTTCTTTCCATTTACTGATTTATTATATATGTGTATTATGAATATATATATATAAATCATGTTTTATATTCTGTAATTATGTAATCATGATCTAAGTAATCATATGAATAATTACAATTTAAAAACACGAACGACAAATGAGACGATTTTACCCAAAACGCTACTTTAACATGAATTTACAAAAGAACGGGTAATATAAAGTCATAAGTGGATCATATATGATATAATAAGAATGAATATGATTCTGAAAAAGTCAATAACATGATTTAAATCATATGCAGGAGGTTCGGACACTCACAAAGCAAGTCGGACCTAAGGTAAGGGAAATATCACAATCTCATTTTTATCCGAGATAGTTTATTCGTAAGTATTTATTGGGGTGTATTTTATCATCCACATCCATGTTTCATCAATATGTAATATTATTTCCATCCACCTACAATTGTTTAAATCCATTTTTACCCTTCGGTGAGTTTTTAGTAATATGTATGAAAGAAATCTTTTGTCGTTTTTTGTACGAGGTACTTTTTGACTTTTCCGACAAAAGTACGAAGAATGTTTTTTTAAACTTATACGACATGAATGGATTTTTAAAACATTATTTCAAAGAAGCTTACTTTACAAGTTTTCATGTTTATTTTTAATCAACATCTTTTTGTTTATAATTTTACGACATGTTAAGAAAGGAAAAGTGTTTTTGAAGCACAAAGGATATTTTCCTCAAGAATGGAGTTCAAGTGTTTTATCAAAATTATTTTCCATCTAAGATAATAAAGGGTTCTGTTTTTATCCCTATTATTACATTGATTTGATTATGTTTTGATGGAATTATATTTTTATGAATTCCTTTGTCTTATATGAATTGTTTTATGATGTCACGATGTTTATGATTCCCATTTTTATTACATGGGTTATGAAATGATGTATGATTTTGTGGCACACATAAGAATGGTATCATTATGAGATGGGTGGGACCTATATCTCCCTCCAATGCATTGGGTAAAGATTTCATATCTCATGAGATAGACATGGCTGGAATGGTAGGTTATACCGATTCAGTGAAACAGGACTGAAACGAGGGTGACTCGATTCAGAAAGGGACTTTGTCCACTAAGATAGTCTTGGAAATGAGTCATGACTAACAAGAAATGATTCTCTATGATTATGTGTGTATTCTACAAAGTTTCATTCTTTAAGTTATTCTTATTGGTATTTCATTTCACTGCTATGATTTATCCCATGTTATGAAATTATGCTCTCTTTTGCAGGTTAATATTTCCAAAAGTTATGTTCTTATGAATATGATGCGATTGATTTTCTTTTGTTTACCCTTACTGAGCATTTGAGCTCACCCTTTTATGTTTTCTTTTCCCCAGGATATAAAGAATGGTTTTAGGTAAAAAAAAGGGAAGATCTTTATGGGAGATATTGAGGATCTTTTACCACGATTAGAAGATTACGTTCCGAGTTTCCAAAGACACTAAACTATTACGGTCCTTGTGTGTGTGTTTTTGTTATGTACTAAGTATTCCGCAAAAGTAATGTAATGTCCATGTACGTCAGGCTTCGGGTCTCTACACAAGAGTTGTTTTTTTGTTATTTCTGGATATTTAATAGAAGTATCCCAATCCAACCGAGACCATGGTATTCTGTGGGATTACATTATTGTTTTTCATTAGCTATATATGTTCATAATTGTAATTATATTCTCTTAGATTTCATTTATTTCTCTAAAACATCAGGAAATTATGGGTAAACATTTTTATGTCTATGGAAAATTTTATATATTATTATCTTAAACTGAGTGATATTAAGAGACTCTGATTTATGGTGAGATTCTATAACCAGCATATTTAAACTCTCTCGTTTTTCATCTCAATGAATTAATGGATGTGGGGCTGGTTTTAAATTGGTGAAATTATGAATGAATTTTATGTAGATTGATGTAATGTATTTATTTAAGACATTAAATTTTTTTATTTTTCTTGAGTGACAATCAAATAATTCACATTATTTTGTAGTATTTGTTATGTATTTGGTTTATAATGAGAATTTTTGAACTCATATTATATATATTTGGAAGATATTTTTTACTTGATTCCTTTAAATTGATCCTTGATTTATATTGTATTATTTGTATAGAAATTTAGATATGAACACTTGAGTGATCATGGTAGTAAGGAAGTGAAAAATATTTTTAAAATCAATTAATAAATATTGAATTTAATTAATTATTATAAACAATTTAAGTAGGATTTGGTATTTTAAATATTGTCCAACATACCTTATTAATTTTGTTGTCTTTATATACTAGTATTCATTTATTGATACATTATGTTTTGGCGTACATGATAGTGTTATAGTTAATGAACCATATAATATTCAGATGAATATTCTTACATAATAACATTAAATAGGTAAAAATTCAATTAACTGAAATTGTTGTTAATGGAATACTCTATGATTTTGAAGACTAAAATGAAATAATGGGAAGTTATGGATTAGGTAAATTTGACATGGTTTAGATGAAAATGGTATTGCTAGTATTATTGTTTTTTTAGATGTTAATAGGATGTGAATAAATTTATTAAATGTATAAAACTCACTAGAATATATATTTTTAATGATGAATGGACCACTTTATGGAAATTAAATATATCAGTGGTTATACATATTCAATTAATGGTGTAGTGAAAATAATAATGTTAGGGTAGTGAATGGTTATTGTTTTGAATAATTTTTGATATTTATAATAAAGGAAGGAATGATCACATTGGCTAAAATGTCTTTCTATGTAATATCTAGTGTACAATCACCCCCTAGAGAGAATTTATATTATGACACGTGGTGGGGATTAAGCATATTGGAGGATGTAATTAAGTTGATATCATAGATGTTCATGATATCCTTCTATGATCAGTATATAAGGGATAATTATTATGGGGTTGTTATAGATAGAATGAAGATGATGTGGGTGTGAAAATATTGGTGGTGTATGTAAGCGAAAGGTGAAGGGAATGATCTTGATTTCCTTTGTAGAATATTTTGTTATATATATTTTATTTGAGAACATAAATTGGATTCCCAGGAACCATAATCCCATAATATTGTGTGAATAAATAGAATATTTATATACAAAAGTTTAAATGAACCAAAAAACACAATTTTAATGATAAATATTTATAATATCACTAAAAAATATTATGTCACATAAATGTAAAAAAATAATTAATGTTAATAGATTTAGAGATTTAATAAAATATTTTAACTAAAAATGAAAAAAAATATTCTTATAAAATTTACATTTCCCCAATATATATGAAACTATTTAATTCAAAATATGTCCTAAACATCAACAACAAACTTTTTCTCCACAACATCTACCATTTTAGATATTTCATGTATAATAAATTTTTTATATCCTTGAGATGATAAAATATATTATTTTGTGAGCTCAAATGCTCAGTAAGAGAAAATTTATGCCAAAACAAACTAATGAATGAAATAGGAATGAAGAATATGTTAGGAAACAAATGATATTCCAATAATTCTACATATATGATAACATGATCTTGAAATAAATGATTGTTTTAAAATATAAATAAACACATGGAAACCAATAACTGAATTCAAGGTGATGGAATTTATAATTCCATACATTTTGACTTTTATAATCAACACCTCAAGCACCATAACATTCTTGTTTTCATGGTCATATCCATGACATAAATCTTTTCATTATTATAAACACTAACATGTTCTTCTTGCATTGGGTATGCATTCACTAATTACCAAAAATGTTTTCCCATTATATCGACCAAAGCATCGACGGGACATATAATATAAACCCGAATTATGTATTCTTTAAGTCCACTACATTTAATTAATGAATGATGTGGAAATAAAAACAACACATAATAAAATTTTCTTAGGATTCACTAAACATCAGTATTATGATAAAAACATACTAAATCACAATAAATTTCTAGACAATATAAGAACATCATCCATCAAACGAATAAATATTGATGGCTAAAAAATATATAATAAACTTTTCTAAGTATTAAATAAGATTATATATCACAATTATCTTTATATTGGTGTTAGTTATTTCCCCAATCATTAAATGTACGATATCTAGGTGAATTCCATTCACTCAAAGAATGTAAATATAGAGTGTTCATTGAGGAAAAACATTGTATAAAAAAATAAAACCTATAAAGTTGGAGGACATAGAAATACATAGTTAGTGACGGATTTCTATGATTTTAATCACCTAAAATAATTTTTTATGAGAATAATTTGGAATTAATCCATAGAAAATATACAAACATCAAAATGGATCCAAATGGTGAATACAAATAATATTTTAATAAAGTGAAATTTAGATGCAAATCCATTATTGTAATTGGAAAGAAAGTTTAAAAATGATTGGGATAGAATGAAATTGATAATATTAATTATAATTTAATTAAATAGCATACTGAATACAACATAAAAAACAATTAATGGTGTTCAAAATCAAACATGTATCAGGGGATTGAAAATCCAATCTAATAAAACTAATGTCTTCTGACATATTCAAATACAACCCCATTGAAGGAAATAATTTAAAATGGATGATTAAATACCAAGACTAATTAGATAATCATGATAAAAAAAATATTAAAGTTTATTTCGATACACTATTACATAGAAATCTTGGTGTATAATAATAATTATGTGTTACATGGTGAAAATTTTAGGTAAGAAACACTTCTACTAATTTATGACATCCAATAAATCAATTTATTACCTCAAAAAAAAATTAATATCATAAAATTGCATTTTATAATCTTATTCACATATATTACTATTTTATTATTTATTAAAGATAATTTATTAAGAATATATTAGTCCTTTGTAGCTTATTTACACAACCATATGTGATAAACATTAATTATTTCATGCATGTTTTATAATGTCGTTAAAGACAGTAATTATTTCATTAGTAATGCATAATTATTAAATCATATAAATCAGATAACAAACAAATTGTTTTTATACGGTTCTTATATCATTTAATATTTTTTTGTCATATTATATGAAAATGGAACCAAATTTAGCTTCTTTCATTAATTTTAACAGTAATTGATGGTATTTTATTAAAATGTTAAATAATAAATATACAACTTCGAAAACAAATAATAATAATAATAATAATAATAAGAAATATTATTAGTATTTATATCCATATATTCATCCCGGATAGTCTATTACAGTATTGATTTCGTATGTGGTTATACCGACCAATCATGAACACAACCTAATTAGATAAGTGAGAATGATTATGAAATTGTCTATCTAAACTAAATACCATTATATTGGAAGAATAATTAAATCATTAATATTTTCTTTAAGTTTGAATTTTATTTTATCTGTATTTTATAAAAAATTATTATCAATAATGATAATGAAAAAACATCACTTTGTGGAGGTGATAGTCTAGACAATGCATAATCGATGTTTGATTGTTTTTGAAAGTGGATTAAGAAGGAATAAATAATTATTATCACATTCAATTAATAAAATATTATGATATTAATTATAGAAATTATATTTTATAGTTATTATTTTGATAGGTTTTGAAGGGAATTAATTAGATGAAAAAGATAAGGATTAATAGATATTTATATTTGGACCATTCACGTTCTCTTTAAAGTATCTATGTAAATCGAGGGATTTGATCAACCTATTAAGAGAAAAGACCAATAAAATTGAGATATGGTATTCAGTGAATAAAAAATATTATAGTCTTCCAAATAAATTTCATGGAATGGGTGTGTAATGAATGAGTTTAATTTTCTCTAATTATAGGTGTAGAAAAGGGTAGTTTTATTAACACCAATTATTTTTGAATGAAAAAATTTTACTTTTTTGGGTTCAATATTTCCAAAAGTGATAAATAATGGATTATGGATAAATATTTTTATCATAATCTATCATATAAGTATGTACACACCTATTTCAAAAATTCTGGAAGTCATTTTTTTTATTTTCATACTATTACGTTTTTAGTTTTTATCGGGGTAACAAGTTTTTACCTAAGTAACATATATTTTATGAAATATATAAAAAATTCATACTTCTAAATATTTTTACATTTAACAAATATTTAATCTAAATAAATTTTTAATTATTTCAAAATTTCATTAAAATTTCATTATTATTTATATTGAATAAATATTTTGAAGAAAAATATTTTTTTACAATATCTTTTCTTCATGTAATTTAGCATTGATTAAGAGTTGAATGATTGGAAATTTATTAAAATATAAAATTAAAAAGTATATTAAATTCCATCATGATAATATATTAATTTATTTTATTTGAATAAAATTTTAAAATATTTTAAAATAATTATTTGAATATATCATTTTTAATATATTTAATTTTTGTAGACATACTTTTATGCTAAAAATGAATTTGACTATAAAAAATAATATGATCATGATAATAAAAAGTATGTATTCCATTATTTTAATTTTAGTTTTATATGTGATGAATTTTTTTTCAATATATGCGAATAAATTAGTTCATAGAGTAAAATATGAGTTCTGTTTCAAAAACAATATACACAAGTTTTATAAAAAAACAAATAAATTAAAAAATATTTATTTTATAAAAAAATATTTACTTTTTTTAAAAAATCAAAACATATTAATTATATCATATATTTTTATATAATTATAAATGTGATGGTTTTAGAAATATCGATAATTTTCACTACTCAGATAAAAATAATTTTTTTAGAAAAATCATAAAAAATAATATAATGATAATATTAAAATAACTAATCTTAAAATGAAGATTATTTAGAAAAATTATAATATAAAAGCTCAAAATTTATATTTTAAATAAACATATAATAAATTAAGACGGTTGTCATAGGAAAATATATTTTTTAAAATATAATATATTTTAAAATTAAAATTTTCTATCTTTTACTAATAAAATTAGTATTAATATATTATTTATGTCAAAAACATATTTTATCCATAATATATTTTGAGTAGAAAAAAAACATAATAAAATTATTTATTTAAATGATTCATTTTAAACAATAAATCATTATTATTAATTATTTATCAAAACATAATGAATTTTGATTGATACATAGAACTAATAATGATGTATTTATATATATATATATATAAATTTTTATATAACTATTATTAGTCACAATTTCATAGGCCAAATTTTAACAATTATATAATGTCTAATGGTTAATTTTGATGAAATGTCACATATGAAACAAGCTATTGACACATTAGTTTTAAAAATGAATATCCAATTTTTGATCGTAGGGTGTTAAAATATCCCCCTATAAACAATGTTCTGAATGTTAATATTTAATTAATTTACTCTATCAAAAATGTTGAGTGTATACACAAGACTGATAAGATAAAAGGATTAATTTTTAATGACATATCAACCATAAGATTTTTAAAAAAAAGAAAATCATGATTGTTTACCAATATTTTCATGATTATATTGTTTGTATAATGTACATATTAAATATATATTGATGATCATGAGTGGATTTAAAATAAATTGGGATATTTTCCAACATGAAAATTTATATAAAACCATAAAAAAGATATCTAATCCATTCCCAATACTATATCAAATTATGGGGAAAATATATATGGAAGATGATAATTCCCATTAATCGTGAAGAAAAATAGATAATATTCATTACCTCATGTGTTTTTATTTTTATCATAATGTGTGATAGTTAGTTAAAACATACATGTCATAAGACTGTAGAAAATCTAATGTGTTGAATCTCTATTCTCCTCAGTATTCATCGTTTTATAGGATTCGCTTTGTTTACATGGTCAAGACATTTATTAGTTAATATTTTCCCCACTGGATATTTGATTGGTTCATTGATATTCATTGTGACCAATTTCCTAGAAATTAAATCAACAAATGTTTGTAACATTTATCTTTTCCATGAACTCTTGGGCTTAATGACCTCCATTTTCATAATTATAGTTAATTCTCATTCCATTCATGATATCCATGAGGTGTTTCGTCATAAATTATTTATTTCTTGGAAATGAAATCTTTTTTCCTTAAAAAGTTATGACACCCATGAAAACATGATATGTAAAAACTCATTTTTTATTTAATATTTGGAATATTGTAATGGAATTTTTCAAATCAAGGAACTAAGTCGCCCTAATATTTCATGGACCAAGGAAGCATAGTTTATATGTAATAATAATATTAAATATATTTTATCACAGATATACATTTCTTATAAAATATCATAATAAAATTTGAATGGTGTCTCATATTGGAAATCTTATACACCATTAAATCCAACACATGGCGTTTACCCTAGGTGGGACTTATCATTTTCAGGCATCTAGAATTTTACTTGAGGGCCATCATGGGAGGATGAATATATATTTTTTTTATTATTTTACAATGTTTTGAAAAAAACTTAATTATATCATATATAATCCTACTTAAATAAAATTCTTCAGGTTATACACATAAGACTATATATTTATGGAGGATGAGTTGATTGGGTTCATGGACCAACATCAAATGAATGTGATTTGGAAAACAGTGTGACAACGGATCTGATGGATCTCTCAAGTGTTATTTATATAGATCCATTATTCATCAAAGATCAAACCAAACAAGATGTATAATATTATTTATTAATTATGTTTTCTTATCCCATGTCACACTTCAATCAATTTATCTAATTATACTAACTATCAGATCAATGTTTTGTTATGGTTGTTTTATTATCGTCTTAAAAATAGGAATAGATATTGTTTTGTGGATTCTTCCTCATTTATGCCTTTATTTGTTTATCTATAATATTATAATGGAAAACAGGAAACAATGGATGATATTTTAAACTCAATTTACTATTTTTTATTTTCTCTCAAATGTATTTATGTGATCTTCATCGATATCACATACTCTAGTGGATTACAAATTACACTGAAACTGATCATTGTGAATTCGATATTTTATAAAATGGACAATTTCTGCAGTATTGGGTTCTTGATTGATGGTATTTTAAGGTATAATTAAATTGATGGGGATTTTTGGTGTTGTATTGGGTGTTCAAATTCGTACTTCCTGGAGCTCCAAGAATGAAACATAAAGGAGGATTTCTCCCAAGAGGTTTGGGAGGCTGTAACCTACCCCTTTAAGACAAAAAATATCAATCTGTGGTATATCTGTATTCTATAGTAGGATTTGTGGCTGGGGAAAATAGATAAGAGTTGAGAATGGAACCACATAGAAGACAATAGGTTTCTTGAAAATACTTCATTACATGTTTTTTCGTCAAATGAAAATGTTCCATGTGGACCATAGATATTGTTTCTAGGGTTTCAGTGAATATAAAATATCACACATAGATTTGTGCCCACCAAAGGTGATTTTTCCTTTTCGTATATACTCGGTATGAACCGTCATGGTACACAGACTTGGAAATGGACATGTACACATGCACGACCAGAGTATACAAGCACATATTAGATCTCAAACATGAAAATATTACTCAAAAAAATCCCAATACATGGGAAAATATAAAGTACATGGGCATGGCTAAGATTTACATGAACATCCTGAAGTAAATGGGAATGGGTCAGAGAACACAACATAATCCCATGTAGGAAATATACTCAGTATAATTTCACCAGGGTAGTTTATCATAAACGTTCTATTTAGTGAAAAATAGTTTCTTGAGGGTAGGCTCCCTTGGCAAATCCCCTTTAGGGTCCAGTAAGTAATCACCTCACAGGCATATTATGTGACCCCCTCTATTGGACCAGTATTTGATATAGTGTTAGGAATTCCATTATATGGAACAAGGATAGATCCCAGGTTGTATCTTCTTCTGTATGAGGGGGTTTTAGAATCAGTATGACCAATATAACTATCTCTTATAACCCTAGTACATATCCCCCATACCTATATCTATCACTTCTAGGTTTCTACATGTACATTCTCATGGTGATTCCTAATAAGAATGAACTCTCAAACGAGTTCCACTCGCTTTATGTTCCTTGTAGAGTGAGTTATACTTGATGAGAATTACATTGAATAATCAAGAGGAATACTAGTATGGTAGTGAAATTGTGACATTAACATGACACTTATTGTGTATCATTATAATATAAGGGTATTTGTGATTATGTCTCATGTCTTAATTGACATGATTTTGTGATGATGAGTTGACTACACCCTTGATGCTCTTGTTAGGTCATTTCAGTGTGTCCTATAGAGTATTGTTATTCTGACCCTATATGGGATCTTCATGAACATTTCATTTCTTATGTAGATGATAAGACTTTCAATGGAGTTTTAGGAGGACCTGAAGCGGAAAGAGCATAGTGGGTCAATACAGACCATGTTATATAATTTGTGTTCCATTTTCTATTAGTCGCCTACTTTCTTAGTAGGTTAGAATCCTGTATTTTTTTGGGATTGAATTTTTTCATTATGATTTCTACTAATTTTGATTGAGTATGATTGTCAGATATAGATGTATGCATGTATTTTGTATCAAATTTGTTTTATCATTTATCATGGTGTCGGTGGATTGAAGATGTAATCATGCCTACATGTACCTTAGGTTAGGGATTACCATGTGTATGATATGCATACTCAAAATATATCACTAGACAATAAATTATTTTATTCAAACATGGGACGTCATAATCATCTCATCATGGCATAGCTGGGCCCCATTATGTTGGGTTGTGAAAAAGTGGCATCAAATAAGTGATTTATCCAAGGACCAGAGTTTGGATATTGTATAATAGCCTGGTTTGTTTTAAAACTAGGATAAAATGTTAAATTGTTTATTCTTTTTTGTCTCAATATAGGGAATCCAGTGTTAGTGTGGAAGTCTATGTATCTATTAAAAATGACTCAGATAAACTTCTTGTTAACATAGTATATTGATTCACTGGTTGTAGTGAAAAAATCGGTACATACATCATATTGAAATTGGTTGTGTTTTCCATGTTATTCTTGATTCAACTCCTCAAATATACACCTAACTATGTTTAATATTTTCTATTTCATCATGCATCATCAAGTATTGTAATGTACAATTTTATTTTTAGATCATGATTATGATCCAACTTGTGATGACCCTTCGATACATGGAAAAGATGTAGTGGTAGTAACTATAGGTGGTTTTGTAGTCATACCACCACCTTTCTAGAAGTAGGATTCACCGAACGTATCAGCAAATGAGGAATTTATAATTATCTCAATTTATGAGTTTATGATATAGTGACCCTTATGTTATAGTGTGATCTTTACCCCATGTATGATGTGGAATATATTGGGGATGATAGTTGAGTACTCCATCATGTCAGTACACCTTTATATTAGATGGTGGTCCTTACAATCATCATTCATCATGGGTATACAAGGAGATGGTGGAGTCTAGTGAATTTGAAATAGTATGAGGTGAGTATTTCATAGTTATAGTGTTATTATTTTTTCATATAGGAATTCACTCCTGCTTCTTTTCATGTAGTTCACGTATAGTAACATCTTGATCTTCAGAATGGTAGAAAATCTATTGTTGTGTATCTGATGAGGTTCTACATCCTCTTATGATAATCAAATAATGTGGGTTGTCTTATGTTATTTTGGGAAATAAAATTTTTTTAGGGCCGTTTAGAATATATTTTTTCTACTCGGATACCTATTTTTATTCATAATTGTGATTGAGTACCTGATAATTCATTTGTAGTATAGATATTTCTAGACAAGCATATAGTAATAGTTATTGTTGGGAGTGGGGACATAGGATCTGAGACATCCACTACTCATTGTTGACTATATACATAGGTATATTAGTGTAAGAGATTCCTCAAGAGGATGAATAAAGATAGATTTTATCTCTTTCAGGTATACTTGGATGGTTTCAGTCAACCATGGTTGATGTTAGGATAATCATGTGGTAATCGGGGAAATTTTATTTTGGATTTCCTAAAACACCATTAATCTAAAAGAGAGACAATTTATTGACCACCCATATTAAGTAATTTGTTTTATTATGGATGTGTTTATGGTGGAATACATAAATGAGGATTTGAGGGAGAAGTTAGAGTTAGAAAATGATTTGATAAATTTCCACCACCACAATTACGTGGTCCATAAAAGGCTTAGTGTGATTCCATTCTTGGATAACGACTGTGTTATGCGGTGGAGGCCAATGACCTAGAGCATGTAGGGATTATTAGAGGAATTATTTGGGTCTTCTTAAGTGTATATTAAATAATGATTACATTTTAATGAGACACTCTATTATTTGTATATAACTTTTTTGAGACCTAGGGATTCCAATAGAGAGATTGTCTTAACCATTATGTTTGGAGAATACTACTGGAGGAGATTAAATGATCACATACTTCTTCTGATAGAAAAAACTGACTCTTATAAGAGAATTTTTTTAATTCAATCTCATTATATAATCGATTAGTCCTTAAGATTTAATTCTACATATGTACTGGTTATACACATTTCATTTATAGATTCAATATTTTAGGAAGATGATACATCTTGTCTGCATATATGGGATGAGGTTTTAATTCATTGGTGACATTGATCAATATGAATTGTAGGATGGTATAATATGTTTGAGGATATATATGATTACTATCTTTTTTTTCTAGTTTTACCCTATGATTAGTAAACACTATGAGGGTTTACTTTCTTATAGTGGTGGGGGAGTATGATAAAGTATTCCTCAATGACATGTCATGATCTCTTCCCCACTGAGGTATATGCTTATTCATATACCTACTCACAAGGACTAACCTTATATTTTTTCAATAAAATCTAATGGATTTGGAAGCTTTTTATACTAAAGGTGATGTTGGAGGATTAATATAGGAATATATTTTTCATAACTAGTGTATCAACAGAGGTATCCCCAATTTTGGTCTCTAAGAATAAGGATGAATGGTTTTGGTTATGTGTATATTATCATAACCAGAATGAGTTGACTAATAAGAATATGTAACCACTACTGATGATTTCCATCCTATTCAACTAACTTAAGGGGTGAGATCGTTTTAAATATTTACCTCTTTATAGTCAATAACTATCTCTGAGTTCAGGATGAGGACATATAAAAGACAAAATTATAATTCCACTATGGTCCCAAAAAGTATGTGGTAATATTGATTGTAATGAAGAATAATCAATAGTTTTTATGTGATAATGAAATATATTATTCATCCATTCTATGATTAGTTCATTATAGTATTCATTGATAGCATCCTACTTTACATGATGTCAGAGGAGGAGCACGAGTCATACTTGAGGATGTCCTTGGACATAATCTGACACTAAATACGTCATGGAAATATATCAATGTTTCAGTTTTTTAATCATGATGTCCACATACTAGGAAACAATACGTTAAATGAGGAAGCCGTTATGGATCTAATAAAGGCTGAGGAAGTATTATCTTTGGATCCACCTAAGTGTGTGGCAGAGTTATAAAGCTTCCTTTGGTTATAAAGATACAATTAGAGAATCATACCCAATTTATATTGGATAACATAACCTTTTACTATTTTTACCAGAATGGAGAAATATTTTATATATACTAATAGGTACCAATTTATTTTTAAGTGTTTCGGTATAATTTTATGAGAACCATAATGTTAAGACTAGAATAGGAGGTTATTGAGTATGTAAGGTTTTGTGAAGCCTCATGAACTGGACATGAATGTGTTTTGATTAAATGGCTCAAAATGATTTCTTTTTTTGCTTCGTCGAAGTTCAAATAACGTTAGAAAAACTAAATTCACCATTTTCTTGATCTTTATGAATTGGTATTTTCCTATAAGATATGGAGATTCTACATAATGGGTGAGCGATTCATCATTTATTCTGACTAAAAGTTTCACAAGTATATCCTTTCATATAAAGATCTTAACATACTTTTGGGGTGATGGATAAAGTTATTCTAGGATTATGACATTGAGATATTTAATATACTCAATATGGATAATGTGGTGGTTTATTCATTGAGTTGAATATATAGTTTGGAGTTATTAAGTGATGCCTCAGAGTATGGGCCTCATTAAAGGTTTACTTAGTTGACAATGATGGTATGGATTACCTTTAGTCAATGGTTATTACCAAAATGTCTCTATCGTGATTCTGGTAGTATTATATGATGGATACCAACTATGAGTCCATGAATATTCAGTTATCCAATATTATGTGATCATGGTGGATTTTATGAATCTGGGGATCACACCATCCTTTTTAGAGGGAAAATGATATTACTAGCTATGTGGTTTGAGGAATGTTTGAGGGAGAGCCATAAATCCCACTTAGTAGTATATATAAGTGTAAGAAGGAATACTACTACCTTCTCTTTCAGTATTGCTTTCTGGGAATGAATATGTGTATAGTAGAGTTTTCATATTGACGAGTCACTTGTCAACAAGTAGATACATAGAACTATGTTCTAGTTGGATTGGAATAACCCCTTGGGGAACTAAAGTGGAAGTGATATGGAATATATATAAACATCATGATGTGGATATCATGGTCATCTAGAGGAACCAATGGTATCTAGATAATCATACATTGAAACACCAAGTCATCACAAATCCTAATGAGCTAAGACAATAATTCAGTATAGGTTTTGGGGTTCCATTATTTGTCGAATAAATTTGGGCTTCACATTTTTCCATCAATGAAAATTTTAGACTGTGATGATCATTCAAAGTCACAGTTTTTGATAGGATTTCATGAGACATTTTTGAGTTAGATTTATTAGAACAAGGTTTTGATCTATGAGACTAATTGAATTATTTAACAGACCATTTAGATTATAGAGTACATGCTACGGGGTTGGATGTCATAATTTGGTCATATATGAGAAGTTCTTCTAACCATGGTGAACATTATGAAAAAAAAACTCTACCATTATAACATGGATATAGAAATATTAAATTCCTTGTATTTGATACCTCGTAGGTCAAGACAATACTGGAATCATCCATAGGATTCATCACAAATGAGCCCATATTTGGTGTAAGAAAAAAGAGATAAGGTCAAAAAAATATAAGAGAAAATGATGACAACTAAAAGAGGTTATAATCATTAGTATGACTGATGATATATTCTTTTTGAGTTTTATAAAGTATACATTTTGTTCATTAAGGTGTCATACTGACACAGATGGTAGATATTTAGTACGGTAGGCAATCTATCATTTAGATTTATTAGATATTTCTAGCCACTATGTAAGGTTTGTGATTTTGTGTACCAGTTATCCCTACCTCCATAGTTACACCAGGTAAATGAATTCTTCTACAAGTCACATCTAAGGAGGTATGTTCACAACATGATGTGTGTTATAGATTGTGTAAATCATTATATATAGTATGAAGATAATTTTATAGAGTACTAAATATAGATAATGGATCGAAATGATAAGAAAATTTATGGGAGATAGAATCTATTTGTGCATGTTTGGTGGTTGCATGTGAATATTCATGAGAGAAATAGGGAGAGGGGGAACTATATGTGATCCCAACACTCTCATCATTTTGAGGAATATTTTTTTTAATTTTTAGGAAGATACACCATGAGGTAAGAAGAATGTTTGAAATTGTTTTTTATTTTTAAATATTTGGATTATTTTGTGGTATATTTTCGAAGTTAGGAACTATGCGATTGCAAGATTTCGAGGATTATGGAGGATCCTTATGGATATAATAAAAATAATGAAAATATTATATCATTATCATGATGTTATTGTAAACTAAATAAATAACATCACAATGTGGTCACTTAATGTAAATTTGAGACTTCCGTTAAATTTGTAATGTGGTTTTTACCATAGGTACAACATAACCATTACATAAATCAGGTATCTGGGTTGAGCTCCAATCACATCATGATAAAAAGACAAATAAATAAATATATTCTAATTTTTAATTAATTGTCTATGATATTCGTATTCATTTTATATGAATGAAAACATATTTAAGATCCCTATGGTTATTTTCATAAACATTGGTATTTAACGAGGGTCATTGGAAGAAGTGTTTTGATGAACTTAAATGGATCATTATTTAAAAATAATTGTTCTAATAGAGCTCATGGACCTCTCCAATGTTAACAATGTAGTGTTATTCTTGGTTAATGATCGATCTATATCAAGTTAAGGTGTTCATTTTATTTAGATTAATCTCATCATTTTATGCAACATAAAAATTAATTCAATTAAACTAACAATATTAATTCATAGATCTATGGTTGATTACAAATGTTTTATTATATTTTTACTCAATTGAATTTATGTTTTATCATGTATTCTTCCTTTTTGGGCCTTCATCACTTTCAATATAATCATAAAAATGGAATCATGAACAATGGATGATGCTCGATACTCATATTTTGTTTTGTGATTCTCTCTCATAACTATTATGGTGATCATTATCGGTATCCCATTTGGTCAACAGTTAAACAAATACCTTGAAAACAAACATTATGCATTCGATCATGGCGTAATGGATCATTCCTATTGTTTCAGGTTCAAGATTGAGGGCATGATCAATATTTAAGGAAGATTATTGGAATTTTAGGAGTTGGATCATGTTTTTACATTCACTATTATGGGAATTTTGGGAATTTGTCTAGGAAATAGTTGTTTCTCAAGTAGATAATGTGGTTAGAATATGGCCACCGAGGATTAAAAATATTAGTTGATGGTAAATTTGTAATATATGGAATTGGTATTTTTGAAGATTAGGAATTAAAGGTGTGAATGTAACCATAATGAAAACCAAATGTTATTTGAAATTATAGATTTAGATGAAATACAGTTCAAAAATACATGTCATGTGGATATTGGCTACGAATGTTAGATATTTGATGAAAATAAAATATCACAAAGTCTGTACTACCAACCACACTATATGTGACCCTTGCACAGTGACTTAGTATGTTCTCTTAGGTTCCATTAGTTTCCCTAAAACATTTTTTATGTTTTTTAAATCCATGAATATGTCATCGACATGAATGGAAGTGGGTGAGAATATAATAAACTATCCATGGATACAAAATAATATAAACAAGTGAGAAAGCAAACAATTAAATACCATGATCTGAAAAGAAACACACATAAATAAAAAACTACTCCGTTTTGGACACTAGAATACAATAATACATACAAGATATTAGAGAAGTTGTAAAAAATAATATGTTGGATCTAAATAATATCAAATCATTCTAAAAATATTTCAATATCCAAAACCCTTTAGTATCGTTACACGCTAATCTAACATGTCCATTTCATGAAAAGACCATGGTTCCTAATGTTCCTTGATTTTAAAAAAATGTAAAACATGATCATGTTTTATAAATATTTTTCAAAGGAAAGAATCATCACTTAAATTCATGAGAAATAATCTTTAATCCAAACCATCTTTAAGGCATTTTATTAAAACATACCATGTTCAAAATATTTTTTCCAGACAATCACATTAAAAATAAAGACATCTCGAAAAAATTACACCTTGATATCAAATCAAAAAATTCATAATAGGAAACACATATTTAAATAAGGTCATTAATTTATTCAATATTTATAATCTATTTATTTAGAAACCAACCTAATGGAAGAAGAGGAAAATCCAAGGATTGATTTCCGAAATCCCCTGGTAGAATCCATACATGAAAGGATTTAATGTACTTAAAAGTGATATTTATGTAACATAATGATTAAGAGTGAAAGGATGAAGTAATCACTATACATAGGTAATGTAGATATTTATATCTAGAAATTAATATAGAAGACCACACTATTGACACTCAGACCATTCGATGGGAACATAAATTATAGTTAATGATTCCCCTACCATTTCACATGATGAGATGTTTGAGTGAGGTACTACGATGAAAGGCATGGGAATACACAAAATACATTGGTTAAAACTATGTATAAGATCCATTACACTTCACATGCCACATGCCCTATTTTCTAGGGGATATTCTATGTTACATCCTACTACACTTCGCCACAATGGTATTTTATTTTGATCAACTGACTAAATAATACACCTATGCCACATTTCCACATAAAACTACCTTTATATAGTAGGGATTATTGGAACATAGGGGATACACTATAGCACATTCTCCACAACACAGTTTTGAAAAATATGTTAGTTTCATAGAAAATCATCTATCCAGGACACAAAATTGTAACTATCGTATCCATGCTGCAAATATTATCACTGAGGAACATACTATACCATCCATGGTGGAACTCCATAATGAAATATAGATAAGTTTATGAAAAGTCAAGATATCATAAAAAATTTAAGACTCACACTACCAACACCTAACTATTAATAGAAATCGTACCTTAGCTCGGAGGGTGTCAAAATACTCACCACAAAAAAATAATTCTTTATCCAATTTTCCATCAAGTCAAATAACTAAAGAAAAGTGAAGGCATTTATTTTCTCACTAATGATTCTAATTACCACATCCCATTTCTATCATATCGGCACAACCAAAATACATGGTCCGAAGGAATTTTTTCCCAAACATTACCTTATCCTGGTGATAAACAATCTAAATGATCTCTCCTCCACAATGGTTCTAGTATCAAGATCAAAATCATATCATTAAATAATATTATAAAGGTTAATATTTTACACTCATATCATGAAAAATAGGAAAACATCTTAAATAAATGTTGAACGTGATGGAAAATCCAACTGATATGGAACATTTCTAATTTATTAAGTTATATCAAAGGGGCCTATATACTTCCATTACAACATAGCCCACTTACCAAATTGATAGTGTCCTAAGGAATGTTAAACATTGAGGAAAACATGATCACAAACCTACAAATACAAATGATGATGACGATGGAATACATTGGGTTTATGATGAAACTATTCCATGATAAATCTCTTCGAGATTATCAGTACGTTTTACAATATCTCTTAAATAAGGCTCTTTATAAATATGGACTACTCTCCCAACTCCACCTAGAACAAGGGGGATATTCATGGATGTATATTTAATGATTCAAACAAGACTATCTTAATCTAAGCTTAATAAAAAAAATTATGGAATATTTGAATTCAGTAAGATACCTTTATCAACAACCACCAAAATTTAGCACACAGGCTCGAATCACATTCTCAATAACCAAAAATTATTACTCTATTTTCCCATCTATATAAGGGTGATTTTTCTTGCTAAACATCCAATGGGAACTCGTAACTCGATAAAAACATCTCCAAAAACTGGATGTTAACTTTCGGTCCATCTCAGATACAATCTCATAGAGAACATTATGATTTCTGACAACCTCTATGAAATACAAGTTCATGTCATGTCCCACCTTATTCATCTCCTTGATAGTATGGAAATAAGTCAATCTCAAAAAAAATTCCACGATCACCCAATTTGTATCATTTCCACTAGTATTACATCATAATCCAATCAAATAGTCTACAAAAATATCATCCAATTTCCATATCAAACTATCAATGGGTTGTAACAAACCTGAGGTCTTTGGCGTTCTACCTTTTTTCTATAAAATTCAAAGAATTAGGTCAACAAATTCACAATCTACAACCTCATCCTCATCCAAAAAGATCAAAATTTCAAATAGTTATACATATGCGTAGTCCTATGGTATATATACCATTATGATATATATCCATCATCCATCAACTTCCACCTCTGAAAAATAGGAACAACCATCATTCTATAGAAGAAGAAGGTAATAACGGAAGATCAAGGCCACTCTCTGAACATCTCTCCACTATTTAAAATTTAACTAAATAACTAAAAATTAGTTTCCACAACTTTATTGAGTTGAAGAATATCATTGAATTATTATTCACCCTTCACTGAAGCTAAGAACACCTTAAAAATAGTGACTTCCACTTGAAATATTATTTTAATGAACAAACTAATCAAATACCACTCATCCACTGCATCCTTCACAACGTGATTTGGTAATTTATTGGATAATTCATTAGAAACTAAATTATCATTCCCTATTGTATAATCTCAAAAAAATAATTCTAAATTTACTCAACCATGAATATATATCCCATGTTTATATACATATAAGTGTAAATAGATTTTTAGATCTTATAACCATAATACAACATAAACCACTCCCCAATGAGATAATGACATCATATTTTGAGATGATACATAATATATTCCTTCTCAAGATCATGAGTAGTTAAATTCTTCTCATACAGGTGTAAATAGAGAGAGAAATAGGCCACAAAAAATTTCCCATGTATTAAGTCACAACAGTAACTCAAACCAAAACCATAAAAAATCGTAAAAGGTTCTCAGTCCATGAATAATAAAAACTAAAAATGAATTCAAGATCACATTGAGTAGTTTAAAATATCCCTAACATTTCTAATTGCATGAGAATTTTACAACTTACGTGTCGATGTTGTTACATGAGAGGTGATCATGATAAATTCCTTAACAAACACCCGATAATATCCAGCTAATCCCAAAATGATCTGGATCTCGAACACATTTCAATGAGGCTCTGTAGATATTACTACCATAATATTTTCACGATCCCATGAAACTCCACTATTGGATTTGAAATACCTTAAAAAATTCACTTTCTAGATACATAACTCACACGTTGAAATGAAACCATATAGGTGATGTTCCCTCATGTTTCTAATGATGATATCCAAAATATCCATGTATTCCTCCTCTTACATAGAGTTCGCCAAAATATAATCCATGAACACAAACATAACAGTTTTAGAAAATCAATGAAATATCTCATTCATCAATTAATTAATATCAATAGGGGAATTATTGAGACTTAATGACATAACAAGAAACTTGAAATTCCCATACTGAGTCTTAAAAGCTATCATGGGTATATCATTTTCCCAGACACTCAATTGTGGGTACCCAAATCAATGGTTAATATTTGAAAACCAATAAGTCCCTCTATTTTGAGTAAATATATCATCAATATTGTGAAAGGGATATATTTTATTGTTAGTCACCTTATTCAATTTTCAATAATCAATGTAAATTATATGGTTCTCATATCCATTCATTGCAAAGAAGACATCTAAATAACATTGAGAACTCTAGGATCAAAAAACCCATAAGCATCATGATCTAAAAGATGGATTTTATGATTCAATTACTCACTATGTTTCATTAGGTAAGATGTCATAAAAATGGGGTTTGTTCTAGGTAGTAAGTCAGTGGTAAATTCAACCTTTCTCTATCATGGAAAAGTAAACAAATCCAAAGAAATACTTCTGGATATGCACACAACACTTATTGTTATGGGTTAACAATGTTAGAGTTGAAACCCTTAAGGAGAACCTTAGATAATGGGAATGAGATCATCCATATATAAATAATAATAATAATAAATGATCTTCCAATTCTAGACTCAAAGTCACACTGTTAGACACGATATTCACCATAGAGAGATAAGAACTGAAATCGATAATAAAAATACTCGATGTAGGGATAAACACTATTTATAAAAACCCAAACAGTAATTTGGTCAAAGATATCAATATAAATGTATAAAATACCACACAAAATCAAATTTATCTTTCATCAACTTATACAAATAGCATATAAAACCATTCTCAGACATATTTCCTAATAGTCTGAGAAGGTTTAACAATAATTTCATAATCTTGGAACATAATCCAAACACATTAACTAAATATTAAGATATAAAATATTTATTAACACATATATCAAACAAATATATCAATTTATAAAATGAAATAAACATCGTACCTCTAATTTTAGATGTACCTACATTAGATTCCTCTGATTATTACTCTACTGCGTAGAGATGTCTAGTCTCAACACCTCCTAATGCCTTGTTTTTTGAATGCAAATTTCTATAGACCTGATGATATGACCCACCAACTATGGAAAAATCAGAAAAAACATATGAAACCTTTGTGAGAGTGGATCAAAACTTATTAACATGGGACATAATCCCTAAAAAATGTTCTTGATATGGCCATATTGTATACAATGATGAAAATTTCTGGGCACTTCTGTACATCTAGGAATCGAATTATTAGTCCATCTACACCAGTACACACAAAATAATTTTTTCATAACAAAACTTCTCTTAATAATATTTAATAACACTAGATTACATTTTTATTACTTTTATTTCATAAATACACACACCATCTAGTTACCACATCAACTAATGCACAATAAAAATTTATTCTTCCTATTATGTCTACCTCATCCATTTGTAATTTCTCAACTACCTCCTAAATGATCAGAAGGCTGAATAGAATGTTAATAAACCATATATAATTAATCAAAAAAATCTCAAAACTCCATGCCTTCAGTTAATAAATTTTAATAATATCAGGTGCCATGAGTACTAACTTTGTGAAATGGGTAGAATACTTTCAAATTACGCGATCTTATTTCCCAATGGTAGGAAATTATGGGGTATTAACCAAAGGAAATGTTTTAGGATTAATGTTCTGGTTATAAATTTTCTTAAATGAATTATATTTTTTATCCTAATGCATCCTAGATTGTAAAATTGATTCCTTCCATCTACATCTTACCATTTCAAGCACATACATGAATAAAACCACCTAAGATTCCTAAGTTTGTTTTCAAAAAAATTGACGATCCATCAGATGATCTCAATATGCTAATAAAATTACATGATACATTTAAAACATTATAAAATTATAGGATTCTACTTGGAAAAACCTAATTATTAATATATTGTATGTCTTGAGTTCCAGATACCCACTTGACCCATATATTTAATTGCGGGGACAATAGCTTCCACTAAAGAAGGATCATCCAGATAATTCACCAGAGAAACATGTATAATAGATCCATTTCATGGATTATTGAGATATATTCATAAAGGAATTGTATTTTAAACATAGTTGAATAACTAATCAACTTGTGAGCTATTATAAAATCATATGACCACTTCATTAATTTAGATTAATTATTTAAATAACAAGAATTTAATGTAATAATAGATTCTAAGAAGAGATGAAAACACTTAGAAAAATGTAAAATTAAATAAACCCAAAATAAATATCATTAAACAGATCCAAACTACCATTTCATAAGCTTTATAAAAGTTCCCAACCATCCATGGTAACCGGATTTCAAACAAGGAAGTGTGTTGACCAGACATCCTCCCACAGTTACTATATGATTTTCAATGTTCCTATCACCTTTCTACCAATGGCCCCTAACAAAAACCATCTAGTTTCATAACTCTTATAGATAGGTATTACTTGTGATATCAATTTCAAATGATCTATCATGGGTCAACTAGACACGCACCTGAGATATTCCATCTCATGGTGAAGGGGTAATAAGGAACATAATACTTATATATAACTAATGAACAAATTGAATACAAGTACTCGAATTAGTAATATTAAATGAGATTGTAATTAAATAACTAAATTGGATAAACCATAAATAATAAATAAGACCACAATAAAAATACCTCATGTGACTATCCATCACCTCCAATACAACCTACTATAGAGGTGATGATCAATAATGAAAACCAACATGCTACATTTTTCCATTCCCTTTACATGGGTTCTACAACACAAAATTTAAACCCACCTAAAGTAAAAAACCAATATATTATAAAAAAAAACCTAATATGATTTTTCCAAGGAGACTATATAAATTCTAATTCCAAAGAATGGTTAGTTCTAAAATTAAAACAAAACTAGTAAGAAATTATTTTCAAAAAAATAATCATTTTATAAAACATCTCTTGTTTTTCCTTATATCATTTTCATATTCCTATAATACATGAATATTCCATATATATGAAAAGATAATTAGAGAATAATAAAATCCATCATGGGATACAAAATCATATAAAAAGTGAGAAAATTAATCACTTTATACAATCATTTGATAAAACCAAGAATAATTTAAGAATCACAACATTTGGGATCTAGCCTATGGGAATATATTGTAGAACAATTTGAATCCTAATGTAGGAATTTGTTGGATACAAACCATTATCATTTATTTTATAGTATTCTGATATCACCAAACCACTATTGGTGTTACAAAATGATGTGACATGTCAATTCCCTTAACCCACCCAATGTTCTAAATGGGCTATAAACATGGAAAACTAGTTGAAAACCATGATTCAATTTTTAAAAACATTTTCATATTAGTGATTCACTATTTAATGTCTTGAGAACCAATTTTAGAATAAAAAATATTCCTTAAGGCATTTTATCAACACTTCACATGTTCACATCCATTTTTAATCCCAATACATTTAAAACATAGATATCATGAATAATTTCACCTCTAATATAAAATCCAAAATTTTAATAATAGAAATAATTGAGCAAAAAAATTATGTTACTAAACACTTCAAATCTTTTTATAGCGACACCTGACACATTGAAGAAGTGAACAGAAAAATTATAGACCTCACAAATATTTAATTTGAATCCAAAAAATAAGTTATCTAATACAATTAAAAAGGGTATTTTACTAACTTAACATTTGAGAGAGAAATTATGAAAAAATCGATGTTCAGAGGGTGTGTTGATTTTAATAGCTAGAATTAAAAATTGATGATCAAGGAACATCCTACCATGCCATGTAACAACCCCATGTTATGAAATAAGATTATCCCACCACAGAGGTTATCACAGTATTATTCAAATTAATAATATATGATATCCATAATATATTTTAATTAATTAATATGAAAATAAGAATCTAGATTTTATATTGACTAAAATTTAAATCATAAATTAGTCTAATTAGATATTTACCTACACTAGTCAAATTTTTATAAATTCCATACAGTTAAAAATTATATATATATATATATATATATATATCTGTTTGTGTGTGTGTGTGTTTTATAATTTAGTTACGTATATTTTTATCATCCATTTCTATGATTATATTCTGATAGTTGTACAATTTTTCTGGGCTTTATTTGGTTCTATGTTGAGTTATAAGAAATCTTTTGAAAACATAATAATATAAATGTAAAATATATTCTATGATCATGGGGTGATATAGTTTATATGTGTTCTGGTTGATTGTTTTTTATTAGAGGATAGTTGATATATTGATGGATTCAGTGTTAATATTATGTCCTTTGTTAGTTATAGAGGGATTATCCCACCGTATATCTACCTGTATTATTAGGAGCATTCTTGGAAATAATAGGCGGATGTAGTTGTGAAATTTATATACCCTTTAATTTATTGTGTTTGATTATGATGGTGGAGTTAATTAAATATCTCCATTTATTGATTATGGAAACTAGCTTTGGATCATGGTTTGGGAATGGTCAAGGATGTTGTGCGAAATGACTTGATTTTTGGTGATGACATAGAATGTGAACAATAATTAGTATATATTTAGGATTAAATTTTATTATTATTATTTTTTTCTTATCTTATATCACTATTAATATCTCCTTATAACTCATTGCATATGGATATAAATTTTTTTAGAATGATGATCTTATTGAGTACTCATCGGTCTTCACCCATAAATATTTTCATTGTTTTATATATAATACATTCAGGTAAATTTGATTTTCAATTTAGGAATCTCATATAATGTTTTATGGATGGTTCAAAGGATCAAGAGCTTCGTTTTCATATTAATTCATGTTATTTGTATGACATATATGTGAAATTTGGGAACTTTTATTTTATTATTGGAATGGTCTAAATTGGTATTTTCATAGTGGTTCAATGTTATTATCCATAAAATTTTATATCTATAACTCCTTGAATATTTGAATGGTAAACACACATTTCTAGTCACCAACATGGGGCTTACAAGAGGTGTGCCTAGAGGATAAACCTTTTTTCATTGTTGTATAGGGAGGGGTCGTAGTGAAGGAATTTAAAAAAAATATAGTATCAATTATTTTTTTATAATTAAGATATATTTTTATGTTATGAATATTTTATGATTTCACGTTATAGGAATTTATATAGTTAAACTAGAGAATAACATGTTATATAGTCTATGATGACAAGTTAAAGATCAAAATATTTATGGGAACATGTGATGCAACAAAAGGTCACTGATATCATACTAAAAATGATTAGGCTAAAGTATAATTATTATATAGTGGAAACTATAAGGAGGTATATTAACCATTTTTATCAGATATATTTGACTTAAAATTTAGAGTCTTATACATCTTAAATGATTTTGTTTCTGTATTAAAACTAATAATATTTTTTAGTTCCCTTAATAATATTATTTCATTAAATTATTTTACTGTGAAATGGTTAAAAAATATGAATGTACCAATGTACTAAATCGTTATTAAAACATGGATTTTATTTTTCTAAAATTTTTACAACAATAATTCTCTTATGTTGGTTTAAATTTTATTTATTGAAAATATTATAATATTGATCAAATTTAATGATGTCAATAATTGTTAGTAATATTGTTTTAAGTTAATATATATTTTTATAATTACTAACTATTAAGAGACATTATAAAATAAGTTTCCCCCCCAATAAATTCTGTATTTGTATGTTGGAAGAAATCTTTTAGAAGCATGATTTCAGGGTTTTTTTAAAAATTTTACGTGACATTTTACAATATGAGTGACCATAATATAATCATAGATTATACACATGTGTTGGGAATTTAAAAATTGAAAGAATTTTTGGAATTTAATTTTATATTTTTTAAAATATTAAAAAAAATCTTACTAATAAGTGATTAATTTGTAGAACTTTTGAATGAGTGACCTTGTTCTAAATTGTAAGTATTATTAAAATTATATAATAATAGAATATTTATTTTTTATACATTGATCTATAAATAAAATTATATGTGATGTTTATAGAATTATTTATATACAATATTAAGGGTAAGAATTATAATCAATAATTTTTTTATTTGACAAGTACAGAAGATGTAAATTACTTTAAATATAGAGCCAGTATATGGTTGAATAATGTATTCATGAATTTATATGGAATTATAAAAGAATTTATGTAACTTTTAATTTTATTGTTGTTAATATGCAGGAATTAATTCCTGATATCTTTAAATAATATTTTATATTGATTATATTGTATATATATATATAGAAAAAGTATGTCCCCCATTATACAATGTTTAACAATGTTTACATTATTGTAGAATTTTAATGGATGTTATTTTGATAATGTAACTCATGATTCATAATACACCCCATTGGTGGGATTCATTTATAATTTACAATCTTGTTTAGGTAATTTATGATTAATGAATGATGATTTCTATAAATTATGACTTGATGAAATTTTAGTATTTTTAATGATGTGATATTTGATGATTATTTCTTTGTTGTTATGTTATGTTTTTCATTATACTAATTATATATTATAATGTATTTTTTGTTTGATTATTTGTTTTTATGATCAAAATTATGAAACAAACTTTTATAAAAGGTTGATAATTGAAAGATTATAAAGAAGTTATTTTATGGGAAATTTGAATTTTTGGAAAATATATTAATTAGGAACACTTAATTATTATAAAATAAATGATCAGATGGTTTTGATTAATTTTTTATAGTTGGATTTTTTGGTAGGCTATATAAGTATGGGTATTATTTCCATGGGGGTGGTTTAAAATGGTTATGTAATTTTTTTGTTTTTTTCATGTGTTTTGTAGTGGTCATTATTGTTGGATACCATAGGAGGAGTGGGAATTTATGAATTTTTATATTGTGGTAATGAATGGTTAGTTTTGTAATTTAAATAATATATGTGTTATAATGTTAGTGGATGTATGGTTGTATGGACTGATTGATGTTAAGTAAATTTTTTGGGGTATTTTGGGGAGCTTTTGGGGATGATGGGTGTTGGGTAATATGATCGGAATCAATGATAGGGTTGAGTGATGTGGTTGATGTGGATGATTTGGTATAATTTTTTGATATATTAAGAGTGTTGAAGTGGCTATAGAGAGTTTTGTGAAGATAATCCAGATAGGATGGGTAGTATGTGGTTTGATATTATTTTTTAAAAATATTCCTTCTCTCTATGATATTGATGTTCTTTAATAAATAATTTCATACAACTTTTTTTCCTAATTTATTTATAAAAAATCAAAACAACATCAACACATATGGAATGAAATAGACCATTGAAATTATTGGGAGATATCACTAATTAAATTTTTACATGTGGAGGTAGTGAAAATATTTTGTAGAGCCTACATCCTTAAAAAAAAGAATATTTTTGGAAGAAAATTTAGTTTGATTTATATTTTTAAAGACACTAAATTTATTTCTAGTTTCATTAATTATTGTTTAATTTGAAATAGTGGATCAAATATGTGGGGAGAGGAAGTGTGGAATCATTGAAAATATGTTAGTAGAGTAATTTTTTGAGTTAATAAATAATGATTTGTATTCATGTATACAACATGAAAGGGATTTTGTATAATTGGAAGGGTTTAAGAGTGTGGAAAAATTTTGGAATATATTCACATGTAATATTTTATTGTTTCAGTATTTTATTCGTGGTTATATATAACATACATAAAATTTTTAGGTTTTTCTTTGAGGCTGATTTTTTTCCAATATATAATATATTTCTAGTTCCAGTCTTGTGATGTTATGATAGATTAAGAGGAATTCATTATGATATGGATATTTATGATATATAATCCTCATGAAGTCCTCCCTAATATTATCGAATGTTTGAGATAAATACCTTTTGTGAGTCTTGGGGTTCACAAATTAATGGGAGGAAATATTTTAGAGATGAAGATTGGCATAATAACCTTGATTTTATATAATCGATGTTTCATTGGTTTGGTGATATCAACTATTTGTTTTAAAATATTATAGGGAATCATTATTAGGAATTCCCAGAGATTAACCATGTTTTTCAGTCATCGAAATAGAGTTTGTTGTTGGAATAACATTGGGTGACCTTCTTATTTTTTTTGTAGAAACATTGTATTGTAATTTCAACATATTTCTATAGATTATGTTGATTTATATCCATAAATTAATTTACTTGTGTTTTCATTTTAAATACAATAATCTGCCTTCCAAATGTTATAAATCAGTACATATCCTCTTACAAAAGAGGATTTATTTTGGAATATTTTTAATTTGAAATAGGTAGTTAGTATGTTGTAATACATCAACTCTAGTAACCTATATTAGGTTTATATTAAATTCATACAAGATACAAGGAATCAAAAAAATAGTATCAATCATTTTATCAATCAATAAAATATTGATATATAGATGATTCCAAAAATAAATTTTAGATATAAATAAATAACATAAGAACAATTATTTTATCATTTAAAAAATGTAATGATTATTTAATCATATCCTATAGAAAGGTAATGAAATAATGGGTGAGATCAGATACGTGGTAAGGTTAACATACATTGAAATCTGTCATTAACAAATAAGGCATAATCAATATTGTATTGTGGATAATAAAACCACATGACATTAAATAATCATCATTAATTAAATGGTATAAAGGGATTATATCAAAATAAAAATCATATGGATAATTGAAACTGAATTCTCAATAAATGAAATACAGAGATGTATAATTTATTTAAATATACAAAAATTCATTGACCATGTTAACAATAAATATACTACAAATTCCTCTCAACTGTGTCATAATTTTATATAAATTTCTTATTGTATGCAAAATACACATGAAATTTAGCCACCTTTTTAATATCAAGAGTCTCATAAATTCATTAAGAGATATCTATAACTAGGCCCCGCCCATCAAATGTTCTTCCTATTAATTTTTAATCTATATTGAATGATAAATATAATTAATTTCCTAAATATCTTATAAATTGACACTTGTTTATATTGAATCATGAATATGGAATATTTACCTAATCAATTAAACATTATTCCTCCTTACATAGACACTATATTTATAGATGATATGGTGTTGAATCATCATCATTGTGATATAAATGATTCTTAATTCACCAATGATATTGAAAATTTGGACATGAATGAGATAAAAATAATGTCTAATGGGTAATCAATATTGAGAGAGAACATGATCGAAAAATGTGAATTATAATAAAATAAGGATTAATCCATAAATCAACAATGGAATAATAAATACAATAAATTAATAAAAAATAAATTTTATAGTAAAAAAATCCTATTGAAAATAAAATAAAATATGTAAAGTAAAAATAATGTAATTTTAACAATGTTTAATAACAGAGTTATAGTAAATTTTCTAAAATTCATTTCATTCCTTTATAAAAAATACACTTATCGTTCAATATATTTTAAAATAATATTTTCCAAAATAATGAGATAATTATTTTATTTTAACATAACAAAGTCATATTATAAATGATTAATGAATAAAATTAATATTCATGGCTACAGCTGTCACGACCCATCCCCTGAGACTCGTCCCGTGACTACCCTAAGCCGGCCTTCCATAGGCCAAGGGCTGGCGACTACAACCAAAGCCATAATTCCCTAAAATTGGGAAGGTGTTCCCTTTATAACCTATAAACACACACATCAGATATGATCTCAAGAAATCTAAATAACCGAAAAGTGAGAATAATATGTAAAAAGGGTCTAGAATACAAGTGAAACTGGACAGTACAAGAAACTGAAAGTACAAGTACAATTAGAGAAATAGGAAAAACAGCCACAAGGTCATCCTATGAGGTTCTTACCTGATGGGTAGGTACATATTTCCTCTTCAGCACTCCACCTCCATCTCTCTCCTCTGTGTACGTACACTTTGTAAGGTCTACCTCAAGGTACAATCAAGTCCAGGTACTCTTAGCCTCGTTCAGCACTGTCCATCATCTGCTTCCAACATAATGAGGTGTGGGAATATCCTATGTAGGAGTAGGTATAACGATACTCAGTCGGGACCCCACGACCTTCAATGACTAAAAAAAATACAAAAAGGATAAATCAAAAAGTGCGAAATCAATAGATAACCCCAGTTAGATATATGCCCATGCATATACCTATGTTATCATGTAATCCATCTCAATCACGAGGAAAACACAAATTTTACTGACTCAGTTCAACCTAGATTTAATTCCCATTATCTAAACTATGACTTCAGGATAACTCCTACACTATCGATTATAGTGGGCCTTCCGCAACACAAAGGAGATTCCCACTAACCTTGTACTACTAAGGTACTCCACATGTCGAATACCGTGGGTCTGCTGTGTCACCAAGGCGCTCCCTACCGTGGGTCTGCCGCCACAACCAAGTGATCCCCCTAATATCCAGGAGAGTTACGCCTCCTGTTGAGTATTGTGGGTCTTCTACCACAACCAGGCGCTCCTCCTCCATGGTTCTTTCTCCACAACAAGGCGCAACCCACTAGTCTAGTCAAGTCACTCCGAGTCAATCGGTTAGCAGTCATCAAGTCTACGCTAGCTACTAGATATCTGCACTCTGTACGCTCATCTGTGGAAGGATCCACTCCATGAGCTACTGGTCAATACTCCAACTGTCACGATGTCCAACGAATAAGTATCTTAAAGGTCCCCCACATCATAGAGGTTTCAACGCAATAGACGACGCGATAATCAGACACCCAGTCTATGAGTTATTAGCCTTTTAGTCATGTGCCCTGATTGGATTTGTGCACGATCCAACCTAACAGTATCTCAACAATACCCCAAACTCTATTGGGGTATACACAAAGGGACCATCTTGCTCCAAGATTACTAGGGTCACTGGAGGTTCATTAAAAGAATGCCAGGGGCCAAATATTTTGGCCAAAGAAGGTAAATGATTGTAGTGGGCCCCGGTCCAGTCCAACCTGGTCTGACGGACCCGGCCCGACCCACTCTGGGCTTACCTGGATAGGTTCGACCTTCCATGTAAGGTGGGCCACCCGTTAGGTTCGGCCCGGCCCTGTGGGCCTCGCCCAGCTGGCTGCAAGGGGTCACAGAGGGCTGCGAGAGCGTAGAACAGTCGCAAGAGCGCAAAATACATATTAATATCTCCCCCTTCAATGTATGTAGCATGTATCTCATTTCCTCTAGAAAATCCACATTCATCTGCACTTATAATCCCTAAAATAAATTTTTTACATGGTCAGAAAGAACTAGTGATTCTACATTAGATGAATGTTATTTTTCATCATATTATAATAAAGAAAAAAAACTAACCCAAATCTAAAAATTTCACCCAAGTGGAGGTGACACTCTATTTTGTTACAAAAGATTTTGAAGAAAATGAGTTAATAAAAAGATCATATCCTTAAGTTTATTAATATTTAATTTATCCTTTAGTTAAAAGTGACTCTTGGAATTTAATTTCACTAGATAATGGTAGTTGGTCATCCTCTTCCATTTATATTCAAATTCAACACATGGGTGGATTTATATTATTATAATGTTAGGGATGGTTACAATATTGTCGATTTTTCTTCCACATAAGGAACAAGGAGATCATATTTCACCTCATATTTATTACAAATGTCATAAAAATATAATAAATCTCCCATACATACTACATAAATAAAATATTCATCATTATTCTCCATTAGAAATGGTTGAGTTTGGAGGAATGCATATACCTTGAATTCATTCATGGTATCTGCATGTTCTATAATATTAATGATGAGAGAAGAATATAATTCCACCACTTTATTCTTCTTTATGTCTCTGTTTCTCTTGGTATGTAATAATATATTCAATTATAGATTACATTTTTCTCTCCTAGGCATTTGTTGTTTCTCTATATCCTTGAAACAATGCTTTTTTGGAATTTCTTCTTCGTGTTTTACCTTGACCATTTCATGATAAAATTCTAGGATGTCCACCATCATTTGAATTAATTATATATTTTTTTTCAATATTGGATATTTTATGTTTTCTTTAAGTACTTGGATGAGATTCATGAATTCCTCCTCCTTTATGTCTTGTATTTAAGATCCCATGATCTATTTTGAAAAAAAAGAATCACTTTCTACTACAGGCAATGATGAGTAGAATAATTTTTTAATTTTAAATTCAAATTTTAAAATAGTAAAATATTTCTATTTATATTATTGTCATTTCCTCCCCACAAACAAGAATATTGTTTCACTCATTAATGTATTAGGGTGTTCTAAAAAATTATTTCCTATCATAAAATTTTGAAAAGTGGTTAACCAGGTTTAAATCGAAAGAGAATCACATGAAAATTAATAAGTCACCCTTAATTAGAGTGACATTTGATATTTTCAAATTTATTATATTAAAAATACTATATAAGTAGAATAAAATAAATAAATTTAGAAAATAGCTAAAAATATTGATAATCAGGTATTCTAATATAGTTATATGAGAAGGGTTATCTAGATGGGTTTAGTTTTACAACTTCAATACTATCCAAGATCCAATTTATCCAATCCTCTTATACTAAGATGATTAAAATGGGATTCCATGATCACTTCCTCTCACTACCTAGGACAAATAGTGATGGTGAGAGTAAAAATTTCAAATATATAAAATCATATACTCTCCATATAATGTGCGAGATTATTGCATCAAATACCCCAATTTGATAGAGTTAATTTTTAATTTGTTATTTTTTATCCAAATTAATCAAGAATACCCCCCCCCAAAATATTGAATATTACTAAGTAATTAATCACTAGAACCTAATCTATATCATTTTATATCAATCACAACCTAGTGTAGGGATAAAAGGGATGATTAAAAAAACTAACAGAAAAAATATAAAATAAAATATAGTGGTACTACATAATAAAAACCACTATAAGCAATTGAAATCAACTTTGAGGAAGAGATAAAAACATTTATACCACTAAGTTCATGAACTAAGAAATTGAAAAATTAAAACCCCCCATTTAATAATCAATTATAATTTACAACTCTATATGAAGGGTTAACTAGAAGAATTTATAAGAATAAATCAATAAAAATATAATATAAAGAAAATAGGGAAATTAAGAAAAGATAGTTTTTCCTACATATTTTTTCTTTAGGATGGTTTCTCCTAATCTTATTACCATAAGTTAGCATAAATCCAAACAATCTTTTTATTATTTTTTCGAAATTGATTGTTATATCAACCCAAAAAAATTCAATGCATTTATACGTGTTTATAAAATGTTATTACCTAGTTACTCAAGCATAATTTTATAGAAGATGAAAATATTAAACTTATACTGATTTAACATGCTCAATTACTACCTTACCGAAGGATGTTATTCAAGAAATTTAATATGAGTATGATTTTTAATTACCACATTTGAGTTTTTGTATACTGATTTATGTATCAATTCCTAAGGTGGGGTCCAATTGGGTAGTAAGAAAGACATTACAAATTTTTTTTTTATCCTATTGGATGTCAAATGTGCTATAGGTATAGTAAAATTATTTGAATCCCCAAAAAAATCCTACAAAATGTTCACTTCCAATTTGTTTAATATTTAAATTGTTATGTTAAAAATACCAATGTTAATAAAAAATCTTAAAATATTTAAAAAATATGTTTTCTGACTCTAGAAAAAATTTCACAAGAAATATAAAAATAATTAAATTTCTCTCAAATTTTGAAATAAAATTATTTTAATCTTATACATTATTATGAAAATTATTAAAATTCTAGCTCTGTAATTACTCATGATTGTTTTTAAATTTTTACTTAATTATCATTGCTTGTAGACTATGGTTATGTTTAAATAAAAATAGATTCACTACCTTATAAATATAAATAGTGTTTTAAATATAGGTTTTTTTCATTAATCATTTATTTATGGACACCTTTTATGGGCGGTAATTGAAATAAAAAAAATTATCTAAATTTTAAGGTAATAATTCACATGTATAAACGATCGACAATGAAATTTTCAATAAAAAGGGAGGGAGGTTAAATGTAAAATTATATATCCTTTAATAATATTATTATTATTATAAATATTATCCACTAAAAAATAATCATTTAACAATTATTCAATGTAGTGAAGAAAAAAGGATATGTAGGCATGGAGGTTGTATTATGCACATAATCATGATGTCATTTTAATTTTTCAACTTGTTTTGGAGGAAGGAATAAAAGTGATATTCCTTTAGTTTAATAAAATAAAAAAGATATATATTTTATAATTAGTTATTTATACTACTATAGATATAATAGATTACATGTCGTATAAGAAATAATGAATAAGACAAATGGTTAATAATTCTACAAAACCTTTGTCGAGACGTTGAACATTATATCATATGTTTTGATGTAATTAGAGGATTTGGGATATCTATTGTGGGTCATCCACTTTTTGTTTTATAAAGGTAATCAAGGAGAAGTAATTAGGTAATTTTTTAAATATACATTTTAATGGAAGGTGAATTATGTATTTGGTGGAAGTTTCCTCTTTTATTAAGTCAAATTAATGGAATTTTTCTTAGAAAAGATTATATATTATGTGGCAGAAAAAGATATAAATTATAGTTAGGTGAGACATATGTGTTATGGTTCGTAAGACATGTGGTTTTATTTTAAAAAATATAATATTTTTTATAATTACTAAAGGACATGTAAGGATAAGAAAATTTTTTCCACAATTGATTATTCTCTTAAACATTAATTAGTTAAAATTCAATATTTGTCCAGCAAATTAATTTATAAAAATTAAAAGAGGACCATTACAAAAAACTTTATATTTTTAAATCTAAATTTATCCACCATTTAATATAATTTAATTATTTATGAAGAGAAAATTAAAATTAAAATTAAAACATATAATATACAAAAATAACAATATAATAAAATATCTATTTTGTTCAAAATATTAATCATGAGTTTTTAAACAAGATATAATAAATATATATTTATTTATTTATTTATTTATTTATTTTAAAATACCAATGGTTTCATATATATTTAATTAATTATTATATTATGATATGATTGAAATTAGTGATAAATGTAGATAAAATTATCGTTTTTACTATTTGACTAAAAATAATAAAATTGAAAATAATTTAACAAATTAATCCTAAGGAAATTTTCACATGGTAAATCTAGAATCATAAATAATTATATTATATTAAAAATATATAATTTGGTAAAATAAATTTCAAAATAGAAAATTCATAATGTATTAAGAAACATTTTTTTAAAATATAACATAATATCGAAAATGTCAAATATGCGTTTGTAATTTAAAACTATAAGTTTTATTATAATGAATTGAAATATTAAAAACCTATTTGGTATTAAAAATTGTTTTTGGAATTTTAAACTCAGACTGATATACTACCAAACATAATCATGTTTATAATAATGATATTTTTAGTTTATATCATAAAAATAAATCTTTTTATATAAAAACAATAAAATTAGATTTAAATTAATATTGAAATTCAAAATAAAAAAAATTAAGTTTAAATTTCCAATTTTTTTTTTTGCATTTTTGAATTTTTATTTTATTTGAATTAAAAAAGAACAGTGAAAAAATATTTTTATAGTAAAAACATTTAAAAAAACAATTGGTTTCGGTTATTAATTTATATAAAACACTAAAAATGATAGCATTAGTATATAAATTTTATTTGTTATTACATTCATAATTTAACCATACTAAATTTTTTTAATTTTATATTAGTATAGATCTTTAAGATATAGATTCATAAATATAAGAATGAATTATGTAAAATTGTATAAAATAATATATATATATATATATATCATAAATTAGTATCTCCAATTCATAATAAATATTTAAAAATATTGGTTTTAATGGAATAAGGATATCTCAATTTCATTTTATTATAGAGTCACATGTTTCACTATCTATTTAACATAATATTAATTTATTAGATCCAAAATATTGGGTCATTACAAAAACCAGGTGACAGTGTCACAAAATATCTTCTAAAAATGAATTTATTTAATTTTATGAGTCAATTTTCATAATCCATATCCTAGATTCAATAATAAAATAATTTGAGGTATTTTTCAATTGATAATAAATTTTAATCTTTTTTATGTAACGGATAATTACAAAATTTCATACACATTATTTTGATATATCTAGTATTTTTATATAAGGATATAAAGATGTTTTGAATAGATATTAATAGTTATTTTTAATATAAATAAATTACACATATGATGCAATTCTATATATTTATTGTATGATTACATTAAACTCTTACACAATATTAATGTAGTAATTATACCAGTATTTTACAAATCATGTAAATTATTTTACAATCATTAAATGTAATATCATTTTTACGAATTATGGTTTTTATTTAAATTGAGGGATAATTTTAAATAATTAATGATGTTTATAGAGTTTATATTTGAATTTAATTTTATATTAATTCCTTTAAATTTGAAATATAATAATATTCCTCAAGATAAAGTTTAATTATGTTTAATGTTTAAAAATTATTTCAAAATGGTTAAAATAAAATTATTAAAACATACCATTTTTGAATAAATATTAAATAGTTGACAATAAATTTAATAATCCATATATGTTCTATATTCCAATTTAGAATAAAATTAGTTCTCATTGAGTTCTATTTATTTTTGGAAACAAAATTGAATTTTTCATTTAAAATGTTACATAATCAAATTGATTTAAGATACATGTTGGTTTGTTTTTCTCCCAAATATCTTCTCCAAACACTATTAAACTCAACATACCACATTCCAAATACCCTTATGTGACCAAATACATTTCCTTTTAAATAATTAATATCAACCTATAAGAGGATATAAAAAGATGTGGTATATATCTTAACCAGGTCCTTTTATATTTATTTATTTTATAAAATCATTCAAATATCTTATAAACATGATAATATAGTAAAGAAATTATCTAAGATTTTATTAATGTATCTATGAGGATGCTAAATCCTTTTTAGATCACCTTTTATATTAAATGGAAAATGAAAACTTTAATCATGCATATGTACCAACACTTTTCACAATGATGTGATGTGTATCCTTTTTCTTCACCCCTTTATATGGCAATATAGAATAATGAATAATATGATTATATATTATGATTAATAAATATATATTATTCTTATAGTATTATACATTAAATTACTCATTACCACCCATAAATTGAAAATTATTACATCATTTGTGCATAAGTGTGGACTACCAACTCCATGAAGAGATTTGACTCTATTTTTATTACATCCATTATTGGAATTTTATAAGTATAAATTTAATGAATAAATATGAGATTTACAATCTAATTTTTTGAAAGGTAATATTTTATATTTTCTACCTCTAACACTTAGAAACATTAAAACATTGTTCAGACATACATATATGCTATCATCTCTAGGAAACAAGGTACTTAATTTTTTATAACCACATTAAATTTATGGTTATAAAACTATATTAAATACAAAAAATATATTTATAACATGTTTAATTCCAATAATATGATAAAAAAGAATCACCATTTTCTGGGGTTCTGGAAAATTTAATCAAAACATACATATGAAACATAACAATTTATAACTTAATAATTAAATTTTATGATAAATTTTGAGTAGAAGGGTATGAATAATTTTAAAATTAATGATATCTAATTGGATAAATACAATTTTTATATGACATATAGTAGTAATAAATATAATTTTATTATAAATAAGGATGGAATGTTTTCAACTACATTGGAATCTGAAATAAGGGTTTCTCGTTTCAAATTCCATTCTTTGATGTAAGTTCTGAATTACACATGAATTTCCATTACATGGTTAATTTGATATCTATTTAAAATATTATTTTTTGGTACACTTTTTAATAATGTTAATTAATTTTCTATTTCAAATTCCATATTTAATGTTTTTTTATTCAAGTTTTAATATACTTGTAGTGGTGATTTCTCTCAATTTTGATTCAATGAGACATCTTTCATAGTTCACACTATGTCTTAATTTATATGGTGTACCAAATGACATGTGACTATATTTTAACAAATATTTTATATAATTCATGATATTTATTGAACCATATAATGTTATAACTTTCTATCAAATTTTATTTTCCATTATTTTAAATCCCTAAGAATTTATGAGTCAATATCATTTTAATGTAGGAATGGTTATTCAAGATTCTTCATTGAGAGAATTATTTACTATTTCTATCATAAAACACCTCTATATTACTCATCTCTGAACATTTATCGGAGTCTTTTGATTTTTTATCATTTTTATATACCTTTAGAAATCAAATAGACAGAGATAATTTTCTAAGAAAATATGAACTTATCTATACTTTTGGGTTTTAAACAATCTCTTCCATATCCATATTGATTACTTTTCTTTAAAAAAAATATTTTATACAATTCATCAGTAGATAATGGGAAATGTTCTTTTACATTAACTTGATATTATTTTTTTCAGAATAAATAATTTCAATATATTCAAAAAATAAATTTTTGATATTCATTTAAAAAGTGAGAGAAGTATATTTTTTTAATGTTTTAGGAAATAAAATATTTTCTAACTATCTAGACCCTTATTCACAATTTAGTTCCATTTTCATGTTTTATGGGTTTCAAATGTAAATTATATTCCATATATTTATTGAGTTTTTAAAATGAAAATTTTATTATTTTCATAATTTTTTTAACTGTGGTTTTAACAACAATTATATTATATTTATCTTTTACTCCTAATATTCTTAAATTGGAGTAGATTATTTTCAAGAAATAATTATTCTAAATTATTTTAAAAATAATGAATTAAGATGATTATTAACACATAATGTAACATTTATTTGAAATAATTTAATACATATTTATTAAATAATGAAACCAATGATTTAGTGGATATTAATTTTGAAAATCATTCATCCATTTTCCTCTCTAATCCAAAGTTATATATCTTTTCTGGAATGCCTCTATTTAAAATTATTTAAAAGCCTTCATCATTTCAATGTATTTTATTTTTGTGGAAGTGTAACACACCTTTTTAAATATATATTAGGCCTTATATGCATTACACCACATGATTATAACACCCAATTTTATATCAACCAGGTTTGGTGTGTTCACCAAGAAGAGTAAATCATTTACTAAAAGGGTAATGATCGAAAATATGACATATCGTATTTCTAATACATTTTCTTCCATGAATTCTTACATAATTATCCTTATAATATAATCCAATATAATTGAAAAATAAAACATTGGGTGTTATAATCATGTGGTGTAAATATCAATAGTGTTCTTCTTGTTTTCATTGAACACTTAATAATGTAAAGGATAAACTATTGTGTTACATAAGAAAAGGGGTGAGATAAAAGTCACAGTAAAGGAGTATTCATGAAAAAAATGATGAAAAGTAAAATGTGAGAGTTAAAAGGAATATCAAGATAACATTAAATTCTAAAAATAAGAGACATTAAAGAATGGCATGAGAGGATAAAATCAAATGATCAATTCATCCTATGAAAGTTGAAAAAAATTAAAACAGGGCATAATAATAATATGTTGTGGCTAATTTACAATAAAAAATAACATGGTGTGATTTGGATAACCATTAATAAAATATATATTGTGCCTCATTAGATGAAAAAAATACGTAATACAATTGTGTGCTATAAGAGAAGACCCTTCAAATATCAAACATCATGTGAGTCTTGTTGATCATATAATATAAGAACATATTTCATAATTTAAATCCCATGATTAAATAATATTATTTTTATACATGTAATTCCCTAATAATTATAGTATTTCTATATATCTATGGGAATAACATTGAATTAAAATAGAGTTGGGTATTAATAAAAAATGGTATAGAAAAAAACTCACCGGGTAATTTCGGTATCACAACTGGTATACATAAAATTAAATGGAATGGAATATAGAGAGAGAAGGGTGGTATCCAATTAATTTTACATAATTATGGATTTAATGGATATATATGGTTATTTGGAAACATAATAATGTGGAATAAATTAATTATTAGATCACGAAAAATGATTCTATTGAAAAGAGGAGGTAGATAATCTCTTACCTAGATAGGTTGTTCTTATAGCTTCAGATGAACTAAATTTAACCATAAAAAATCATTCGTAGGAATGTGGTGATGGAATATGAGATTAAATTCATGATTAACAATTTATGAGTGAATATTAATAAGCTAATGGGTTTTTATTTAAGGAAAAAATGAATTTATTATTCATTAATTTCAAAATATATTCACTCGAAAACATTTTTACAAAAAAATAATAAAAAAACAATTTCCATCCCACATTTTTCCCAATGATAATTTTCTAGTAGGGGTGAGTTTCAAAATTTATTCAATATAAAAAAATAAATTCCTAAATTAATATTGATCGTGATTTATAAGTGAGTTTTGTTCGTAATGAATTATTTTTTAATTATAATATATCAATTATGTTTTCAAATGTTATTTGCATCCATGAAAAAATAAAATGAACATCTTAAAATACTTTATTTTAATGAAAAACTAAATTTATGTCATTAAACCCCTTTATATAATATATTACATAAATTTTGGGTTATTATGATTTCATAATACTTAAGGAAAATTAATAATTTGTTTAATTTTCACCCTAAAATTCCGGTTTCTAAAAAAATTATGAAAATTTCACCATTAACTAATATTTATATTCTAATATAAAACATGTTATTTATTTTATAAACATAAATGATTAAATTTAAAAAATATCAATTTCAAATTAAAAATATCATTTCTTAAAAACAAATTATGTATTTTGATATAATAAACTTTATAATCCATTTAAAAATCACCTAGAACATTATTAATTATCTAATAATTTATATTTATATAAATATTATATTTATGACTATTTCATGAAAATTACATATATAAAAAGTTCATGAAATTATAATAAAACCAAAATTTAATTAAAAATATCTTTATTAAAAAATATTATGATTTTTTCATTTGTTAAAAAAATAACACATTCAGCTTATATTCATGAATATTTTATTAAATAAAATTTTAATGAATATAGGATTACATAAAAAAACAATTTCATATCTAAAAATAGAATTAAATTTATATGAAAATAACAATGTCTTGATATATAACTATTTATTGTAATTTCATATTCCCAAAGGTTAGGATGTTATATAATGATAAATTGATAGGATGGCTTATCCTACATCAATCTAGTGGTTCTCTTTACTAATATAAACATTTCTAATAGGTGGTTCCTCTCGATCCTGTATTATTAAAGCCCTTCTGGGGTTTGGTCCTGTATAATCCCCAATGATTCTACCTTCCTACCAAGATATAATAAATGAGTGTCATGAACCATCCCTCGGGGCCCGTGTTCTGACTTCCCCAAGCCCGCCTTCCATAGGCCAGGGGTTGGCGACTATCACCAAAGGCGTAATTCCATATCATTGGGAAGGCATTGCCTTCCTAACATGTAAACACACACAACAAAGCACACAGTTGGATACGATGAACTAATCATATTTTATTAACAAAAGAGAGTGTTGAATGTAAATGGGTTGGAATACAAGCCCAACAGGAAAGTACAATTACAACTAGAAAACAAGTATAATAGAAGAAAGGTAAAACAGTTGATGGGATGTCTTTCAGGATTCCTACCTTTATGTTAGGTACAAATAGCCTCCTCAGTACTCCATGTCTGACAATCTCCTCTGCGTACCAATTCTTCGCAAGGTCCACCTCTGGATACCGTCTAGTCTTGCTAGACTCAGCCTCACTCAACGATGTTCATCGTCTGCATCCAACACAACGAGGTGCGAGCATAGCTCATGGAGGGGTGAGTATAACGATACTCAGTAGGGACCCCGAGACCCTGAAGGTCTCAAAAAATCCAACAAGGATAAACCAAAAAATATGAATTCAACAGATAACCTCACATAGGTTTATGCCCATATATATACATAACTTTTCAAGTAATCCATCTCAAAAATGAGGTAAACAGAACAGTAACTTACTCAACTCAAACCAGAATTTTAATCTATAAGTAAAATCAAATAACAACCCCAGTCACATTGTCGAATCCTAGGATACTGGATAACTCCTCCTCTATCATGTACAGTGATCCTACTATACAACCAAGGGTCCTGTTCGGGTAATCACCTAGAAGAGACCCTGACTAGCCTCATAGAATAAGATGAGTCTGAAATTAAAATCATTGGGTAACCCACTACCCAGCCCAGCTGGAGGGTAAACCCTAAGAGGTCATCGGGTAACCCACTGCCCTACCCAACTCGAGGGTAAACCCTAAGGTCAACGGGTAACCCACTGCCTTTCCCACATTGAGGGTAAACCCTAAGAGGTCCTCGGGTAACCCATTGCCCAGCCCAGTTGGAGGGTAAACCCTAAGGTCAACGGGTAACCCACTGCCTAGCCCAAATCAAGGGTAAACCCAAATATTTCTTTGGGTAACCCATTGCGCATCCTATATTGAGGGTAAACCCTATGTGGTCATCAAGTAACCCACTACCCAGCCTAGCTGGAGGGTAAACCCGGAACTCGTTTGATAACAACACACTTTACCCGCTCGTCTTCATGATGATCTTCTCCAAGAGCTATAGTTCGATACTCCAATAGTCACAAATTCCCACGTAGAGGTATCTCAAAGTTTCACCTTGTCATTGGGTTCTCAACGCAATAGATGGTATGTCAATCGGACGCCTGGTCTGTGATTTATTATCCATTTAGTCCCGGGGGCCCGGTTGGATTTGTGTACAATCCAACCTGACCATATCTCAAACTTACACCGAACTCCAGTGGGGTATACTCAAAGGGACCATCACACTTCAAGAAAACCAGCGATTCTAACGGTTCGTCAAACAGTCGTCTGGTGCCAATGATATGGCCAAAAAAGAAAAGGGTTTGTAGTGGGATCAAGTCCGGTCCGAGCCCGTCCGGGTCGACCCGATTGGACCTGTTGGGTCTGGCCTGACCCATTGGGTGGGATCGACTATTTGGATTGGCCCAGCCCACTACTCCCAGGCCAGTGGGCCGCAAGGGTGGTTCGGCCCGGGCTCGGGTCTGGCTCGGCCCAAAGCGTTGCGAGGGTACGGCTCGGCGTGGCTCAGCCAGGAGTGCGCGGCCGGGGCCGGTTCGTCCAGGGCACCGTGGGGGGGGGGGTATGGGACTCTGGCTCGGCCAGGAGGCCATGAGGGGGGTAGGGACTCTAGCTCAGCAAGGAGGTCGTGAGGGGGTCGGAAGGCCGGCGGGCGACCTGGAGGCTGGGGGGCGTCGTGTCGGGGCGGCTTAGCCAGAGAGCCACAGTTCGGCCCGGAGCACCGAAGCACCGCTGGGGTGGCGTGGTTTGTGGAGGATGCGGGTAGCACAACCTTTATTTTTTATGCCTTTGTGGTTCCATCACCTCATCGCCATGCCGATGTTCATCACAAACAAGAACAGTTTAGGGGTCAGGCCTTGTTGGTTTGGCTCGCACCTTCTGCATTTTGGGTGGTAAAAATCGGTTCATCAAGAAGTAAGAAGATGATTTTCAATTATTTCCTTTCAATCTCTACAAAGTTTCCATTCCAACATAAGTTGATAATACGTAAAGTATTTTTACACAAACAAACCCCCTACCTTGGTCTTTGGTCGTCGACGGAGTCACGGGAAGAAGATGGAGTTTCCATCGTTCATCGCGCCCACCGCACACTTACAATCCCTAGATCTCATGTGAGTTGTGGAAGACGATCCACTTCGATAATATTCCGAGGAAGAAGATCGAATGAGATCATTGTCAGCATTATTCATTGGATGAATGAGTTCTTTTTTCTTTATTTTTTGTTGGAGATATCTTTTCTCTCTTCTCCTAGAAATCCACCTCTCCCAATGCCCAAGTTAAATGTTGTGCCAAATAATAGATTACAATATCTATAATTTTGTTGGAAAGAATTCAAATGGGTTAATTAATTGGGTTATCTCCAATTAATTAATCAAGATGTTGGCAATAAAATTAATGTGGAGGATTTGGCACCATAAATGTTTGTGTGTTGGCATAATTAAGGTGGAGGGGTGGTGGAACCAGTACGTGGGGAGCTCAAGAGGTTTCTCCCCACATAATGGAGAGTTCAAGAGGTTTTATCCTTGGGTGGTCCCCGCAATATTAAACATGAAGAGGAGGTTAGGTTCAGGTGGGCCCAACCACCATAACCTCTCATGGGAGGTTAAGGTGTGCTGGTCCCCACCTCCAACTTCCACAAGGAAGCTTCAACCAACCAAAATAAAAATAAAGCTGCACATTTATTTTTATTTAATTCATTAATTGAAAACCCAAAAAATATATTTTATTTCTGACCATCTACTGTAGAGGTGAAAGTCTTCTTAAGATATTATCGGTGCTACAGGTTCAACGATGCCCTCAGATTTCAATTTTGTGCACCGATTCAAAAGTTTTAAAATGCTTCTCGCACATTTACTGAACGTACCTAAAATAATGTTCGGAAATTATTATCAGTCACCCTCAACCCGCACCGGTAGAGTTTAGGCTCTGCCTAGGTGAAACACACCCCATCGAACCCAAAAATACTATTGGATTTTTAATCTGAGTTACCTTTTAGATGTTATGAATATTACAATAAAATAATTGTCACATTATTATTTTATTTGCGGCCAAAAACTAACTTTCTCGGGTGGCCTGCGCCAGCAAATGTTATTATCTACATAAAGAAAGAATACCCTCATGAGTTCAGCGTTGGTCTTGGATTATTATTCTGAGTTACCATTTGTGAGTTATAAGAATTTGAATAATAATATAATTTATTTAATTATTTTATTTACGATTATGCCATTTTTGGGTTTTCTCATAGGAGGCACGAGCTGACTAATCTTAAGTCTCACCTACTGTAAACTCACCATTTTGAGTGCAACAGTGCCCTCATATTTTTTATCTGAGTAACCGTTTAAGAGTTATTTCCATTTTTCAGGAAAATTTCTTAGATGCGTTAACATAAGTTTAAAAAACATAGATGGGTCATTTCGGGAACTCCAGGCCTCAGAATCGCGTGCTGTCTGATTTCACAAATTTGAAAAATTCCCATGTTTTTAAGAAAGAAAATCCACAGAAATTCTAGGTCTTTACTTTCTCCCAACATCAACTCTTTACATCCCTATAATCTACAACATGAACTATGAGAACAAGTGGGGGTGCTGAGCACGCATATGAGCTTCCCACTCCCATGGGCTCTCATTGAGGTTCCTGTGTGGCCAACAAACATGAATTAGAGGTATCGACTGTCCAGGAAGGACATGCTCTTTTCAATCCTCAATCTCCACTAGAATCTCCATAAAATTCACTCCATCATCGACGTCCAGCTCTACATGGTAGATGATGTGAGAAGGGTCGTGTAAGAATCTCCTTAGCTGGGATACATAGAAGACGCTGTGCACCCAGTGCAACTGAGTTGGAGGAGCTAAGCAGTAAGCCACCTCACCAACTCTAATGAGGACTAGAAAATGTCCTATGAATCTCAGAGATAACTTTCCACCTCTTTCAAATCTTCGTAGTCCTCATCACGATGAGACCCATAGAAATGCGTGGTCGCCATCTTCAAAGGCCAGATGGCTCCATCTCCTATCAACATAAGACTTCTGCCTACTATGTGTTGTCTTCATCTACTCCTGGATGATCTACACCTTCTCTGTGGTAGCTCATGCAAACTCTCGTCCCACTAGTGCTGACTGCCCAGGGTCATTCTAGAACAAGGGTGATCTGCAAGGTCGCCCGTATGACGCCTTGAATGGTTCCATCCCGATGGTGGAGTTATAACTATTGTTGAAGAAAAAATACAAAAAAGGTAAGTGATCCTCCAAGATACCACCGAAGTCAATGACACAAGCACACAACATGTTCTCAGGGGACTAAATGGTCCGCTCAGTCTCGCCATCCGTATAAGGATGGAAGGCGGTGCTCAGAAGAAGTTGCATCCAGAATTCCTCCTATTAACCCTTTGATAGTTGGGAAGTAAACCATGCGTCATTATCGGAGACAATAGATGATGGTACTCCATGTAGCTGCACAATCTCTTACACATATAGGCATCCCAAGCTATCTACTGAACCCTGCTCTCTGATCGGTATAATGTTGGACGACTTGGATAGTCGGTCGATGATCACCCAAATTGAATCGTGACCCTAGGATGTACGTTCAAGACCCTTCACGAAGTCCATGGATATCCCATCCCACTTCCATTCTAGAACCTAAAAGGCTAAACCAATCTTGCTGGTACTTGGTCCACTGCCTTCACTTGCTGACAAGTGAGGCATTGAGAGACAAACTCTACAGCTGCATTCTTCATACCTTGCCACCAATGTTGTCGTCGAAGGTCCTGGTACAATATCACCACTGTACGATGTACCACTAGAGGAGATGAGTGTAACTCCATAAAAAATTCCTTTTGTTGTGACACTGGTTCCATTGTATATCCACCGAAGAGAATGACGTGGTCCCCTCTTTTAGGAAATCCATCAGGTGCCTGCCCGGTGGATATCTAAGCACATCGTGTCTCACAGTCAGCGTACCCATGTTGTGCTGCCTTGACATTCTGAAGAAGTGGAGGAGTGACAATAAGAGATTTAAGGAAGGCGGGTCCATCTCATTCCACAAATGATATTTCTAAATCAGTCATCTTCTCTGTCTCTTCACACAGCAGATGTAGGCCAGACATCCTGCTGAGTGTGTCTGCTAGCAAGTTCCCCTTCCTTTGAGTATAGACTGTCTCAATGTCAACATATGCTGCCATTTGGGTGAGGTTGTCCAAATCACGAGTGATTGGTTTCACCCTCCTATGCATGTGTTTATCTTAGGCTTCTTATGATTCCTTTTTCACCGACCAAGGAAACCCCCATTCCAATGGTATAGATAAACCAAAACCATTGTTTCCTAATATAGTCAATCTGAGTGTGAACCGTGGATGTCAATTCCAAACCCAAACAAACATAGTATGTTCTTGACACCACAACCAAGAGGTTCCAACCGAAACTCTTGCCTCAAGGGACAGATCACATCATCAGCGTAAGTGTGATTATCGAGTCTCCTCCCAAAGGTATCTTCATATGTGAGGTTCAAGTCAACGGTTTTAAATGAAAACTCTAGTTCATGGACATGATTCGTGGAAGGAAGGAATGATTGATACCTTTGTGTACTGAAACGGAAGCTAGTAATAGACACATACCGTACCTCGAATCATTCTTATAGTCCTAGGGTCACACTCCTTGACCGCATGCAGCTAATCTCTTCCCCTCCCCCCGTCCTCCAACTTCTCAAGCCCGGTGGGGAGCACAATGTGGGGTGGTTGTGAGATGTTGAAATATACACCACCTAATTCTTCTAACTTTTCTCTACTTCCAAATCTTCTGCCCTGTAGATTCATATGTTCCTAACGAATCTTATTCCTGAAACATTTTACACGCCCCTGTCACTGAGACTGGTGCCAGTTCCCTGCTTTCCCACTGCAAACATTTTCTGGTTGTATCCGTTCAACCAAAGAATATTCATCCACAAAGGTTCTCTCTAACACCCTATCATAAGTAAAAATGAATAGCCGAAGAGTGTTGGCTCAAATATCCTTTAAACAAACCTTGATCGGATGTTCGAGCCCTGAGGCATTGATCGTATCATATTCATCGATTACCATGAAATATCGGTAAGCCTTGATGAATACTCAGCTACTGTCATGTCATCATGCAGAAGCTGTAGAAGTTCTAGAGATATCTCAGCCACCTCCTTGATCCAATACTCAGGCGCATGTGAGTCGGGTTCTCCTCCAAACCTGATTGTCATCTGATACAGAAACACGTGTAGGGAACTATTCCTACATATGTCTTTTACTGGTACAACCAGTTGTAACTGCTGACCAATAGGTAGTGATATAGCTGACACAATACCCAAAGGTAATATCTAGGGAAAGGGTCCACATACCAAAGCCTCATCGCTATGCAGGCCATACTAATGGTCACTCACTGAAAATGACTTGTAGATTGGATCATTGTATGCTCTACTAGTGTCTCAACTAGATGAGAATATCTAGAAATCACCTCCAGCCAGCCCTCAGCTGTGTGGGAATCTGTCTCGCCTAGAAACCTCATAGGCATATGCTTCTAGAACTCATGTAACATGCTTATTCGGTGTGCACCATCCACCAATGTGGTTGGTGGTATCTTCTTCCCAATATGTGGTGGTGTTGCTAGTACACCACCCGAAGGTCCCAAAATAGTATGATGGTCCAACACCGGAGCCTCGTCGCTCGGTGGGCTATCAGTGCGTACAACTCTGAAAACTCTAACAGGCTGTCTATGTAGAGGCATCATAAAACAAATAGATACAACACAGTCAAAAGATTATACCTGGTGAGCTAGCATAAGAAATCACAAAGTAAACACACATGAAATTAGTGTTTTCATGCATTGAGTTGGAATTTAGAAGTCAGGGTCCTGGTGTATGGATATGTTGGCTGCCGCACCAACACTGGACTCCATGAACTAAAAACCCCACTCAATACACTTAACAATATTACATCATAGAAAATATCTTATTCTTATGTTCTGTGGTAGAAATAACTCCTCTGATACCAATTTGTCACGACCCGTCCCTCAGGGCCCGTGCCGTGACAACCCCATGCCCACCTTCCATAGGCCAGCGGCTGGCTACTAGAACCAAATGCGTAATTCCTTAAATCTAGGAAGGCATTGACTTTATAATGTGTAAACACACACAACAGTGCAAAAAACTGGATATCAAACATGAAGTAAAATATATAACCAAAAGAGAGATCTTAATGTAAGGAGGACAGAATACAAGCCCAACATGAAAGTACAAGTACAACTGGAAAACAAGTAAAATAGAAGAAAGGTAAAACAGTTGTTGGGACCTCTTCTGAGATTCCTACTTGAAGGGTTGGTACAGATAGCCTCCTCAGTACTCCACGTCCCTCAGCATCCTCTATGTACCGACTTGTCAGAAGGTCCACCTCCGGGTACCGTCCAGTCATGCTAGACTCAGCCTCAGTCAGCGTTGTTCATTGTCTGCATCCAACACATTGAGGTGCAGGAATAGCCTTTGTAGGGGTGAGTATAACGATACTCAGTAGAGAACTCAATACCCTAATGGTCTCACAAAATCCAACAATGATAAAGAAAAAATTGTGAATTCAACAGATGAACTCACTTAAGTATATCCCCATAAATATACCTAAGTTGTCAAGTAATCCATATCAAATACGAGGTAAACACAAAAGTTAATAACTCAGCACAAATCATGATTTGAATTTAGATTTACTATCAAATAACATCCCCATTCACATTGTCGAAACATCCGCTGTGGGAGAGCTCCTCCCCTATCATGTACAGTTGGCCTACTGTACAACCAAGGGTCCCACTCTAGTAATCACTTAGAAAATTCACAGATTAGCCTCATAGAAAGGGATGAGTTTGAAAGAAATCATCGGGTAACCCACTACAAAGCCCAGCTGAAGGGTAAACCCTAGAGGTTGTCGGGTAAACCACTTCCCTACCTAGCGAGAGGGTAAACACTATGGTCAATGGTTGACCCACTACCCAACCTAGTTGGAGTGTAAGCCCTAAGAGGTCATCAGGTAACCCACTGCCCAGCCCTGCAGGAAGGTAAACTCTAAGGAAAACGTGTAACCCACTGCCTAGCCCAGCTCGAGTGTAAACCCTAAGAGGTCATCGGTTAACCCACTGCCCTACCCAGCTGGAGGGTAAAACCTAAGAGTTCGTCAGGTAAGCCACTTCTCGGCCTAGCTGGAGGGTAAACCCGATACTGGTCTGATAACTCCACACTATGCTCACTCGTCTCTAGAGGGATTGGATTCAGGAGCTACAGTTCGATACTCCAACAGTAACTACGTCCCACATAGAAGTATCTCAATGGTTTGTCTCTTTATAAGGGACTCAACACAACAGATGGTATTTCAATCGGATGACTGGTATGTGAGTTATTAGCATTTTAGTCTAGGGGCCCCGGTTGGATTCGTGTATGATCCAACCTGACCAAATCTCAACATTACCCCAAATTCTAGTGGTGTATACTCAAAGGGACTGTCGAGATACATGAAAACAAGCGATCTTCACGGTTCATCAAGCGGTCATCTAGTGCCAAAGATATGTCCAAAGAAAGTAAAGGGTCATTAGTGGGCCTGGGTCTGGTCCGACCTAGTCCGGGTCGACCCAGTCAGACCTGTTGGGTCTAGCCCGACCCATTGGGCAGGGAAGCCTATTAGGTTTGGCCCGGCCTACTGGGCCCAGCCCAGCAGGCCGCAAGGGTGGTTGTGCTCGAGCTAAGGCTGACTATGCCCAAAGCATCACGAGGGTACGACCCAGCGTGGCTCGGCCAGGAGGGCGCGGCCAGGGCCGGTTCGGCCAGGGCACTGCGAGGGGGGCTGGGAATCTGGCTCGGCCGGAGGAAGTGAGTGGTTCTAGGACGCCGGGTAGGCTGGGAGGCTGTGAGGTTGCTGGAAAGCTGGCGCGCGGCCGGGAGGTCTGGGTGCGGTGCGGCTGGGGCAGCTAGGCCTGAGAGCTGCTATTCATCCCCGAGCACAGAAGTGTTGTTGGGGTAGCGCAGGTAGTGCAGCCTTTATCATCACTTCCTTCGTTGTTCTGTCACCTCATCTCCATGCCAAAGTTAATCACAAAGAAGAATATTAGATGGGTCTGGCCATGTTGGTTTGGCCTGAACCCTCCCTGTTTATGGTGGTAACAATCGGTTCTCCAAGAAGTAAAAATATGATCTTTAATTGATTCTTTTCAATCTCAGAAAAATTTCCATTCCAACTATAGGTAAAAAATAAGAAAAGGATTATTACAGAAATAAACCCCCACCTTGATCATTGGTTGTTGACAGAGTTGCAGGAAGAAGACATAGATGTCATCATTTGTCGCGTCTCCACACACTTCCAATCCTGAGCTCACACTTCTATTATGGATGACTTTCCATGTTGGTAAGAGTAAGGGGAAGAAGATTAAAGGATATCATTGCCAGTGTTCTTTTTTGGAAGAACATGTTCTTTGTTCTCTTTCTTCGTTAGCGAGATGTTTTCTTTCTTCACATCATAATACTACTCACCCAATACCCATGTAAAATGTTGTGCAAAATAATAGATTAAAATCTATATTATTTCGTTAGAAAGAATTCAAATGGGTTAATTAAATAGGTTAGCTACAATTAATTAATCAATAGGTTCTGAAAAAAATAATGTAGAGGATTTGTCACCATAAATGTTTGGGTTTTGGATCGATTAAGGTAGAGGGGTGGTGGCACCATTAAGTGGGGAGATCAAGAGGTTTCTCCCAACTTAATGGGGAGTTGAAGATGTTTTATCCTCTAGTGGTCCCCACCATATTAAACATGAAGAGGAGGTTTGGTTCGGGAGGACCCCACCATCATAACCTCCCATGGGAGGTTAAGGAGTGGTGGACCCCACCTCTAACATCCACATTGAGGCTTCAAACAACCAAAATAACAAAAAATCTACAACTTTATTTTTATTTAATTCATTCATTAAAAACCTAAAAACTATATTTTATTTCCGACCATTTGCTGTCAAGGTGAAAGTCTTCATAAGTGAATATAGGTGCTACGGGTTCAATGTTGCCCTCAAAATTCAATTCTGATCACCGGTTCAAAAGTTATGAAACACTTCTCGCACGTTTACTGAACTTACACAAAAAGAAGTTCAGAAAATTAATATCAATCACCCTCGACCCACACTAGTTGAGGTTAGGCACTGCCTATGTGAAACAGACCCCAATGAACCCAACGGTACTCTCAGATTTTCAATCAGAGTTTCTGTTTAGATGTTATGAATTTTATAATAAAATAATTGTCACTTAATTATTTTAATTGCGGCCAAATACTAACATTCTCTGGTGGCATGTTCTGGGAAAAGTAAATATCTACTTAAAGAAAGAATACCCTCATGATTTCAGTGGTGGTCTCATATTTTTAATCTGAGTTACTATTTGTTTGTTATAATTATTTGAAATAAAATAATTTATTCAATTATTTTATTTACAATTATGCCATTTTTGGGTTTTCTCACAGGAGGCCCGCGCCGACTAATATTAAGTCGCGCCTAGGGTTAACCCGCCATCATGAGCACAGCGGTGCCATCAGAATTCTAATCCGAGTAACTATTAATGAATTTTTGTACTTTTTCAAGAATAATGCTTATGCACGTTAACATAATCTTAACAAAACATCAGCAGGTTATTCCTGGAACTCCAGGCCTTGAAATCGCGCACAGTCAAATTTCAAGGACTCATAAAATACCCATGTATTTTAGAGAAACAATTTCCAAATAAATTCTGGTTCTTTACAATGAGTGTCATAGGATATAAATATACTTTTTTAGGCTATCATTTCATCCATATAAATCAACAAGTTTCATTAATTACACTTAATATACACTGATTGTTGTGGTCATATTAAAATAGTTACATTTCCAACAATCGTAATTCCAAAAGGCCATAATTCAAAATAGTCATAATTGTTTTATAACTCATATAAATACATAATATATTATCCATTAATTTATAACTTAAATTTCTATCGATGTTCAATATTCATCATTTTTAAAATGAATATTAAATTTCAAATGTTTTGGTTCATTTTGGTACTGTTTTCAGTGATTGAGATAATCTTTAGAGATTTATATAATCTAAATTTTACTATTATAGTTATTTTTATCTATTCAATTTCTTATATTAATATCTTTTATATTACAAGGATTAATTTTTGACTAAATTTAATTTTTTCAATTAATAAAATAAAGTGTTGGGTTTTGTTTTATACTATACTATAGAACAAAATATTTAACACAAAAAAATATATAATGGAAACCATATATATGAGTTTTAAGGTAGTAACATTCTCCCCCAGATTGAAATTTCATCATAGTATTTTCATTTTATACACTAAGGTGAAATAATCAAGAGTTCTTATGTTTCATAACTTCCTCTAGCTCTGAGTTTTTTATTGTAATTTATGGTTCAAGAAAATATTTTTGAAAATATAGGTTTTCTTAATTTTTAAATAATTTTATCTATAATATACAATCTTATATAACTAATCCTTTTTATATCTATCATTATAAAACTATAGAACCTCAGGTTTTAGTACAATTGAGGAATCATTTATGTATTTCCTCAGGAAGGATAACTAGAATACATGATGTACATGAGTTTTTTAGTGGGAGTGATTGTTGATAGGGCACAAATATAATGTGAATAATAATATAAAAGGGGATAAAACCCCATGGAATTATCTTATTCTTATTCTCTAACCACATATCCATAAGAAAAGAATATATACAAAGAAACTCATTATCTATAACCTAAATGTCTATGTAAAATTGATGATAATCTTTTTAATTATTTTGTAATATTTTTGAATATATGTTGTGTTATTTAATGGACTTGATTTACCAGCCATTTCATATATCTATGCAGGTCCAAATTGCTTCCTTTCTCTAAATTTACCCCAACATGTTATATTTCCCAATTTCATTCAATATTACGATTGATAAAGAGCCATCATAATTCTAGAGTGAAAGAAACAGTTGTATATGAACATGAATAAAATAAGATGTTGTTCTAATAAAAATTTTATGTCCATTGAGTAGCTATAAAAATTTCCTTATGGATCTATATAGTTAGTTCTTATTTTTCATTTGGCTAATGTTGATATACCATAATACACTTCATCTCTATCTTCGTCGCATATCAGACACCTTTCTATTTTTTAGTGAATCTGAAATCTTGATTTAATACCCTTTATATCAGTATTATATTCATCCTCACTAATTATATAATGTTTAGCCTTGAATTTTGATTGATATATATGTCATTATAAAAATAAAAGATATTATTTGTTTTTCTAAGATGGTCCAACACAACCTTTTTGACATTGTTTCCATTTCATTCATTTATAAGTATTGTGATAGAAACTATACCGATTTTCTCACATTTTTCTCATAGGAATGGGTCAAATTTTTATTATACTATTGAAGGTTTTCTATTCTTCATTACATTAAATACATACCAAGAATATTGATATATATTTTACTATATAAAAATATTATTATCTCATTAACAGTGCACTCGGATATATTAAATCATCATTATGATCCATTGGTGGATGGAGAATGTTAATCTTTGAGAATTATTAGATATCTCATTCTTTATCTTAGGACATAATGTTACATATAGTCATGCCCAAATCTCACAACAAGAAATATTTAAATATTTATTTCCAAGGGTTTCCCCTTACTAAGTGCATGCATATTATCCTATATCTTCCCATTATCATTTTCATCTTCCATAATCTTCTATTGAATGGAATTTTGAGAAATCAATAGACAAAAATAAGATATTGTTCCTTAAATTTTTATTTTCATGTATATTCATTGACTGAATTTTAATATTTTATCATACTTAATCATTATCATGTATAAGGCTTCATGAATATTTCTATATAGATCATTTACCAAAAATTTTCACAGTCTTGGGATGATAATGGATTGAACAATCATTTTTCTTGATCAAAATTATCATCATTCATTTGAAAAATTGGGGATCTTATTCTATGAAATTCTACCCCATACTTTTAAGATCCATATATATATATTTTACAATTTACATTGTTGGCGCCAAAATATAGCATGAAATGAAGGGATGAAAAAAAAGGCTGGCACGCTGCCTCGCGGAGCACCGACACGAAGCACCGACGTGACGAACCCCGAGCATCACGGTCTGGAAAAGCTCCAGAGGTGGTAACTCTCTGCGAACACATTTGAAATTCTCGAGCCTGCCGCGATGCTCTAGAGGAGGTAACTCTCCATGAACGCATTTGACGTTCGCGAGCCCGCCGCGAATCTCCAGTGGCGGTAACTCTTCACGAGCGCCGTTGACGTTCGCGAGCGTGCCGCGAAGTACCTGAGGCGGCGTGCAAGTTCTACTTCGCGGCACCCCTTCCCTATAAATACTGGACTCCCCATGAGTCCCAGGGACGGACAATCCGACCTTTCAGCTTCTCCTCTCCCGGATCACGAAGCACCATTTTCCCTCGAGAATCATGAGCTCCTTGAGGTACTTCTACTTCGCGTGATGCCTTTGCTTTGAATCGTTTTGAGCCCCTCTTCCGAGAGGGATGCCCTTCACGAAGCTCAACGACATTCGCGAAGGAAGGGGATTCCCAAGGAAACCTGGGCAGCCGCGGAGCGTTTATGCTTCGCAAAACACCCAACCTCTACGAGTGATCCCTATGCTAAGGCAGGATCGCTACACATCGCGAAGCACACTGCTTCGTCGTACCCTACTTCGCGAGGTACCTATTCTTCGCGAGGAAGTTCTCCGCGAACACTCTTCCACTTCGTGAAGCACCCTCCCCTCATACCTATGCCCCATGCTAGGGCCAAAGCACTCCGCTTCGTGAAGCACACTCCTTTGCTTGGAAATTCCTCCTCCCGTGCGACCCTCCAGGTTTGCACGATGTGATTTCAAAGTCCCACGGACAATACCACTCATAGGGTTGCATCGCCTAATTCTTCTTCGCATAGGCACGCTAATAGATATTGCTTCCTTGCATAGCCACGCTAACGTGGACCCCTCGATGGTTCACTCCACAACCCCCCTTGACCATGGCCTTGCCAGTACCTTCCCTCCCCAAAGGACCAGTGGGTACCGGTTATGTAAGTCCTAGGGGTGCGAAGTGAACCCACCTCGTCTGAGCTATAGGACGTTAAACTGCCAAGCACCATGTCCTCAAAACATGACGTTAAACTGTGACCCGACCTCGTGACTCTCACGAAGGGTCCCCCCAGCTCGTACATTTTTTACGCCACTCATCTCTACAAGAGTGGAATCACCCATCCACAAGGGATGATATCCTCCTTATTGGAGTGGCGTATGTTCTCAGGAGAAGGAATACCCTAGTTCCCCCAACGGATGGTTGCACCCCTGCATCTCCGTACATCCCCACTGCCAAGGTCAGTGGAGGGCGTGATAGGGAACGAGGCACCTCCCATAATTGGTCCCAAATCCCTCTTTCTCTGCGCTTTGTCGCACTTCAGGCCTCCATCCTGGAGTAAGTCCCAGCACCGTGGGCCGCCTAACGCGTAAGACCCTCTTCGCTTCACACGAACGCACCCTTCGCGGCGTGATCGTCAGGACCTTACTGTCTCTTATTTCTCACACCGAGCATGACTCACGTGGGCTTAGAGTTGGCTTTGTCCATGACAATACCTCGTCCAACATGACGTTAAACTGCATTCCCTCATCCAACATGACGTTAAACTGTATGCCTTCGTCCCACATGACATTAAACTGAACACTCATTCCTACCTGAACTACTAGGTCCTTGATCCATGTCAAGGCATGGTACATAGGAAGCCTTCCAGAGGTTCAATCCCACCACTCATTGCACCAAGGTCCACCTTCATGTCGGTTCACCGATGAAGCCCCCTTTGAACTACAAGGTCTTTGATCCACGCCAAGGCATGGTACGTAGGAAGCCTCCACGAGGTTCAAGCCCACCTATCATCCAATTCACGTCGAGTTCTACCTACGTCCAGCATGACGTTAAACTGCATTCCAGTCTAACGGCAAGCCGTTGCGACCAACCCGAACTACGGGGACTTTGATCCATGTCAAGGCATGCTACGTAGGAAGCCTCCCAGAGGTTCAATCCCATCTCCCATCGGACCAAGGTCCCTCATTTACGTCGGTCCGCCGACACCCACCACCCATCGCTCATTCATGTCAGGGTTCACTACCGTCCCGCATGACGTTAAACTGTATTCCATCAATCCTTTGAACTATGAGGACTTTGATCCATTTCAAAGCATGGTACGTAGGAAACCATCCCAAGGTTCAAGCACACCACTAGTGGAACCCCGGGTCTACTTTCACATCGGTTCACTGATGAAACCTTTTGAACTACGAGGTCTTTGATCCATGTCAAGGCATGGTACGTAGGAAGCCTCCCCGAGGTTCAAGCCCACCTCTCATCGGACCAAGGTACACCTTCACGTCGGTTCACTGACAACATCCATCGGACCAAGGTACACCTTCACGTCGATTCGCCGACACCATCCCGAACTACGCGGACTTTGATTCCCTGCCATGGGGATACGTAGGAATCCCCTTCAAGGCTCAAGCCCAACTTCATCGTTGCCCCTGCGATGGTTCCTTGCCATTCCCCCTTCCACTTCATTTGTCTATCCATCATCCACTCTGATCCTCACATGGACCGTCATTTCCCGGTGAGACCATGTCGGTGTGATCCTCTTCACAGCCGCCCATGGCCTGGTCCCGGTATCGACACCCCTTCAAGGGAAATCCCTCAATCCGATCTATTCTAGCTAATGCTCCGGTCAGGCTGATCCGTTTCCGCTGGACGTTAAACTCGCGGCGTACCCTGTGTTAAACATGGGAAGCTGAGGAAAACCTCAAATATGTGCCTACGGCATATAATTCCCCGTGATCGATGTGGGATGCCTCGGGCTTCCACGCCCTCGAGAAGCCCTGTGACCAGGGATAATAGACAGACATTCCAGGTTCCCCAGCATCCAGACACGCTACTGATGCCTCAACATGACTACTCCCCCGACTGAAGGTTGCTGCCCTGACCGGACCCTTTGGAATGTCCCGACAGAAGCGGTGTAATTAACCGATGTACATGGAAATATGACACTGGGAAGAGTTTCACGAACAACATAGTAAATATATGAGGGAGACCCGAACTAGGTGACGAGTTCCAAGGTGGAATCCACAAAAGGAAGATCCGCCATCCCATCATCCCGTTTTGATCAAGGAGCAAACTTCCCTGAATAAGGAGCAGATTCTGCCCGCCTTTGGAAAGCATGAATGCGGGGAAACAAGCACAGCGCGTCCTCCTCCGTGGACGGATGGATGCGCGCGCCCCAGCGAAAGCATTGGAAACAGAAATGGTGAAACCGACGCGAATTTTCTTCTCCTCAATGTGGAGATTAGTAGCGTTCGAGGTACCAGTAGATTGATGTGTCACCAGATCCAGATATCCGGTGCCTGGTCCCCCCAAGAAAATAGCGGGCTGTCGTGAAACTCACCCGAAGTTGGGGTAGTAGAACATGGGGCACTCCATTCTGCAGCGTGTTGGAATGAATCCTTCTTACATACGTGGAGAATGGAAGGACGTTGGGGAACTGGTTTTCAATCCTTTTCCTCTCAGTGATGATGAGTTGATCCCTTCGTTTCTCAGGAACCAGGTTGCTGTTACAGAGACGCGATCACCGCCCGCTCGCCTACGTAGGGGCAGGGGAAACACCGCCATAGCCACCCCGCATGGCGCTGCTACTGCCACGAAGACTGCCACATCGCGGACTACGGGGCGCCCACACCCCCTTTCCCCATCAGAGGTCATCCAGCGAAGGGTCATCAACAACCTCATACGCAGGTATGAGGAGGAAGGGGCCATCCCAACTAGGGATATGGCCCTCTTGGACCTGGAGGCCTCTAGGCCCCACCGTCAACGCCACCCTAACAGGCCGTGCAGGGAGCCCCTACTCCCCACCACAACGTTCAACTGTTTCAGGAGCCTGTCCCCGGAACGTCTTGATGACTCCTCGCCTTACGCTGATGAGGTGGGCGCTGTCCAGCCAAGCCCACTCAGGGTCCCGACCCTAGGGCTCCAGGAAAGAACTCTCGTCCATCAAAGTTAGTGTCGTCGTCTGACTCCGCCGGAAGAGCAGTCAGGCCATGCCCCTACACCACCTGCACCAGGTCGTGTGACCCAACGTCAGCACCGAGCCCAGGCTGAGGACGCTCACCCAGATGCGTCAATGTCAACAGCTACAGTGGCCCGCGCCACTTCCTAAGTGCATCATGAAGTCCCTGCATACACTGAGCAGGGGAACTCCTTCCCCCAACCAGGATCGAGACCCCAACCGCCCCACGTGCAGGCTGGGTTGAATCTCCGGGTTGCAGGCCCGAGTGGTGATTGCCGCGAACTAACCCGCGGTGATGTCACCCCGTACGGAGGACCTCCCCGTACCACTACTCCATAGAGCGTGGGCCTTCCCCGCTCCGAAGCTCTTCATGGAGATATACCTCGTGCTACCCCCCATCCCGAAGGAAGACCTGACCCGCGGTAGTGACCCTCGGCACAGAAACCTTTCATGTGCCCACTATACAGGGTATGGAGTCCATCCTCCTGCCCCCGACCGCCGATCTGTAGGCACCGTCCATCCGGTCCTTCTCCAACGTGGGGTCCCTCCATACATTCTCTCTGCAACCGGCGAAGTTCCTCCTCACCCCAGCAACCCGAGGAGTGAGGGTCAGCCTCGCTCCGCCCGCATCGACAATGGAGGTCCTCCCCATGATCGTGTCGATTCCAAAAGAGGCCCCGCCCACATGGGTGCTATCCGTGAAGGTTACCCCCATGTACCCTTCGACATATTCCCTGGTGCCCCTCGCACCTCAGATGTGTCGAGCGGGAGCCCTCTCTGCCACGGCACCAGCGCCGCCCCGAGACTATATGACAGAGATCAACCTTGTCCCAAAGAGCCACCTCGGGGCAGGAGAGCGGGTCATCGCCGCCACAAGAAGAGTCCTGTGAAGGCCCGGGTGGAGATCAAACCTGCCCACTTCTCCGACTCTGAAGCAGAATGCAACTCAGCGATGGAAGCATCTCCCTGCTCCTCCGTATCAAGGAATGGGGCAGGAACCAGACGCGTTATCCTCATTCTCCCGGAATATGAGGTCCACCAGATTCCCATCTCTCTCCATAGGTACATCCAAGAGGAATAAATCTTGGGAACTCCACAGGTCTCGACCACGCATTCACCGCCATTGTCACCAAAAGCTCCCTCTACCTCTACTAGAGATCACATAGAGCTATTTTGGGGACCAACAGCGGTAGAGAGATGACATGACCTATCGCCGGTAGCCGCGACTCCTGTGCCGGAAGCTGTGGCTATCAACCCATCGTATCGTGACATCGTGGCTAGATCACCTCACCCTTCAGAGGATGGCCCGAAATTCGGCGGCCAGTCAGCTCGTTCGCCGTATTCTCCATCGCCGAGTTTACTATCCCAGAGGTCTGCCTCGGTACCTCTACCGGTCCCTCAGCCGCCCCCGGTTGACGAGTGGGGAAATACAGGGCCAGACCCCGAGTCCGATCCTAGGAGCTTCTGGAGTATTCTTGCAGCGGATCACTTCCCGGAGAAATTCTGGCCGACGGAGGCACTGAACTTTCGCGCACCAGAGTCACATACCCCTGAAGATGTGGGGTTCTTTTGTCCATCCCTATGGGCGATGCACTTCCGCCTTCGTTATGAGTGGGTGGTGTACCCTAGAAGTCGAGAGCACTTCGAAGAAATCGGCGAACAATGCTGCCTGATCGATTCGGCCGCACTCCTTGTGGAGTAGAACCCTGAGTCGCCAGGCCGGCAGAGCACCCTTCAACGGAAATGTGTTCAGAGTTTCAAAGTACTCCGTAGAATCGTCAGGGAAGCTACCCCCCCCCCCATGTGCAAGTCCATGGTTGGGGACACTATGCTTCTCTCCTCTTCAACCCTATCTGACGGCAGCCCAATTCATTATGAGACATCGAGTACATGCCCTTGAGAGGGTTCGTGGTCCACATGGCTGACATAGTGGACAAGGAAGATGAGCTTGAATTCGTTGATGGAGACTTCCCCCCCGAGGGTGTACCGCCACTGTTGGACCCATCAGAGAGGGTCACCCGTCAGCAGATGAACCTGATAGGCCTCCCCGTACCCACCAAGTCGCTGGTACTCGGCCGAAATACCGGAATGGGTAATAAACACGTCGGAACTATCAAGAAATCTGACCCATCTGCCTCTGTGCAGAAAATTGATGAAGATCCCGAGAAGGCCACGTTACGCTAGCAGCTTGCTGAGCAGAAGAGGCTGGTTGATGAGCTCTTGGCTGAGCGCGCCGCAGAGCGGCGACCCGACTATGGTAATCCCAGGTTGGGGTAGTAGGGGAAAGAACAATTTCCCCCCGGTGAGATGCCTCCGGGAAACCCTGATCATGATACACTCGCAGACCGGGCAGAAACCGGAGCTTATGGAAAGAGGGTGCGATACGTCTCGCCAACCCCCCCCCCCCCCCCCCCCCCCCCCCGAACGACGGGGAAAACTGAAGAATCCAGTCCGGGTTCCCCCAGTCGCCCCACAGGTCGTTCCGCCAGTTGATCCACGAGCTGATAAAGCCATCTACCGTGTTGAAGAACCTGGCAAAACACTTGTGGTTATGGATCCCTGTCAAGACAGGGACCCCCACCTGGATGATCTTATAGCGGCACTCACAGCCCGCCTCGAAGTGTTGTAAATGCAGAAGGTGGCGGTCCCACTGGATGGAAAGCCGTACCCCGCGTGGGTGGATGATATGCCCGCGCCCCCGGGTTTTGGGAACCCCACTTTCTCACCCTTCAACGGGACAAGGGACCCGCCGCAGCACTTGGCTCATTTTTCTTCCAAGTGTGGCCCCATGCTGGGGACCCCGGCTCAACAAGAAGCCGCCAAGCTCCGATGTTTCGTACAGACATTGGAAGGTCCAACATTCGCCTGGTACAGCCAGCTCCCTATCAGATCGGTGACCGGTTGGGAGGATCTCCGCCGGAAGTTCCTATACTAGTTCAGCTCCACCACGCGGAAGACCAGTATTGCAGACCTCTTCAAGTGCATGCAAAGGCCTGATGAGCGAGTTGCAGATTTCATCGCCCAGTGGAAGGGACTTACGTATTCCCTCGATATTCCACTGACTCAAGAGAAATTTCTGACGATGTATGTGGGGAACATCAAAACGGAGCTGGTACCCTCCCTGATTACCCAGAACTACCCTGGAGGGTTCAGAAATTTCTCATATAAGGCTCAGCGTCTTGAGGAAGCTCTGCAGCAGGCTAGTCAAGCACGTTCGTTGCCCCCTATGATCCCAGCCAGGAGGACCGCCAGGGATGAACCCACCGCGCTGGCACAAATAGAGGCCCCTAGGCATCTAGAATTACTGCCAGCGGCACCATCCCTGCAACCCCGAAGAGGTCCCCCACCTCAAGCACAGGCTCCTGCCCAACAGCAATGCCCTCAGAATAGATAGGATCCCCCGCGCAATGCGCCACCGCCACCTAGGCTAGACAATCAGGCGATGCCTCCTCCGCATCCCCTTGGCCCCTCGTCAGGGCCAGGCTCCCAGGGATCCCTATCTGGAAAGGAGGCAGCAGACTTATTCATTCAATGAAAATCAGGTCCCTGGCTATTTCCGAAGTGCTCTAGAGCATGGGATTGTGCGCCTGCCTGAGTGCAGAAGGCCGGCTGAGGCGAATCTCACCAATCACCCCAACTACTGTCCTTATCATAGGATTCTGGGGAACTCCCTCAAATAATGATATGTGTTTAAAGACTGGATTCAAGACCAGTTCAACAACAACATAGTCAGGTTGGGCCTGACACCAGCACAAGTGGCAGGTGTCTTTGCAGGGTCAGAGATTAGTAGCGACAGCGAAGGCGAGTGGCAGCAGTTCCCCAGCCGCGGATCCCGAAAATACGACGACTGGATGGCTCGATAAACAGTCTTTTGTGCCCATGGTATTATCCGGGCGTGCCTGAATTAGCCGGAACCTTCAGAAGAAGTATCTGGTACCTCTGCATCGTCTTCATAGTTGACATCTTCCCAAAAGGGAAAGCAGCGACGACACAAGAAAAAGCAACGCGCACCGCCGGTGCCGTCGTCATCCCGCACTCTCGGCGACTTTATGCCCCCTGAAATGGGGATTCCTCCCAGAATCCACCCGTTGGTGGATGACTCCTCGAGCGACAGCCAGGGGTACGCTTCGGTTAACACCGTGGAGCTGGTAAATCCATATATGACTCCCGGCGAGGGGGAACGCCAAGATAACCTCCCAAAAGTTGCCAGCTGACGTCAACGTCAGCGGAGTCGCAACCATGCCAGTCATAGAGGTACGTCAGTGGGCACTTTCAGACAATCCGTGCACGCTACTGAGACCAAACAACTGGCTCAGCATAGAGCTCCACACACGCAACCCCATATAACGCCCTCAGCTCTACCTCCACCGTCGTTTGTGCTACTAGATCAGGGAGAGCTTCCTCATTCGTATCACAGTCAGTCTTTCCCAACTATAGGCCAGCCTCCGCTATCCCACCCTAGTCCGGTGACTACTCTCCAGGCTTCAACTAGTAGGCAGCAGGATGTACCCAGTACCAGCTTATCGCCGGTTCAACCGGGAGGACCCGCTATGCCTCTAAATGCCGAACGACCTCCTGTAGGTAGAGGTCCGCGTTTGGCACGAATGTATGATGTCCTGAAGCACCTGTCCGGCATTCCGGCAAGGCTTTCTATCCTTAAGTCCCTTCTCCTGTCATCTGAAATGCGTGAGGCACTTTCCGAGGCCCTAAAGAGCCCCCTCCAGTTTGAGACGGAGGTAGCAGCTGCAGAAGCCTTCCATACCGAGAAGATTGAGAATGCCAAATTTCATGCGGTTATCTCATTCTCTGGTGAATATGAGGACCCTCCTCTACTGGGGCACATTCGCCTGCTGTACATCACTGGCAACTTCAATGGCATGGAAGTCCACCGCTTCCTCGTTGACACAGGTTCCAGAATCAACCTAATTCCGACTTAGAAGTTGTGAATGATGGGTGTGTCTGAAGGTGATTTAACTCCCACTGACCTCAGAATCCAGGGGTATGACAGGACCGAGAAAACCCCAGTCAGCAAGATCCACCTGAAGACCCAGTTCGGTGGCTTAGTCGCTAGCACCGAGTTCATGGTCGTCTCTCAGAACACCGTCTACAATGCGTTGATCGGTAGGCCATGTATCCATCTTCATTTAGCGGTCCCTTCATCGTATCACCAGTGTCTCAAATACTCACTCAACGGTCGAGTAGGCATGCTCCATGGAGATGCGTCTCCTTTCACTTCTTGTGAGGCCCGCTATCTGGATGCGGGATATTACAAAAGTAAGGATAAACAAATCTTAGTAAGTGAGGATGAACCCACCCCAGTCACAAGTGATCCCTGGGCAAGCATGGATGACGCCTACATCCTCCCGATCCACCAATTGGAGGCCTCGATCCCAGAAATGGGGAAATGTTTTGTTGTTTCGGGTATACAAGGAAGTCACGTTCCTTTGCCCAAGAGACGGTGGAAAATCACCTCGTACTCTTACATCAACCAGGCTCAGGTGATCCCAGAACCTCCTACCCCTGTAAGGTACCGGAATGTCATGCTTATGAAAACGGCGGTACGCCATACGTGTCTCTTCCGTTGGGCTGGAATCCACCAACTCAGGCCGACACGTCACCACTACTTTGATATCATCAAACGTGGCCCCTTAGGCCGAAGGCCAGATGGGATAGGGTCGACTGTGTTGACGCTCCTTTCGTCACGGAATCTAAAGTTCGGAAAAGGGAATATCTGAGCTAAAAGTGATTAATCCTTTGAAGAAACATCAAAAATCGACAAAGGGATGGAAAAGGAGAACATTTCCCATGTATCGCGCAAGTTTCATCTTGGTCGCGCAAGTACACTTTCGCGCCGCCTCAATACTTGCGCGACCCATCATGGTCGTGCAAGGGACTTGCGCGACAGATCTGATAACCGCCCAGTAACCGCCCGGGGTCTTCTTTTTGCCTATAAATAGACCCTGTGGGCCCCCCATTCGAGAGGATCTCTTCCCAGAAACTCGGACCAAAGCTCCCGACGCCCAAGTCTCTTCTCAAAGCTTCCAGAACACTTCTAAGGTAATTTCTTACCTAGAATGGAAGATCTAAAGGGAAGAAGGAAGGCCTAAGTATTGAAACTTATCAAACACTTGCGCGCCGACTTAATTCCTTCAATATAACTTGCGCGTCCCTCTTCTGGAAGAACCTCAAGAGGATGGGAAAGGGTTTAGTAAAGAGTCGCTCAAGTAATTCAACTCTGGTTGAAAATCGCGCAAGTATCCCTTATGTCGCGCAAGTATACTTGCGCGACCAGTACTTGCGCGCCGCCGCAGGACTTGCGCGACCTTCAATACTTGCGCGCCCCTATCTTTTTGGGTGCCCATCTTGACCTTTTTCACCCCTCTTAAGCCATTTCACCCTTCCTATTCAAGATTCAGTCTTCAAGATACTCTTCAAAGCCATTTATGGCATGATTTCTTGATTTGACATCCTTATCTGAAAGGAATTATGTGAAATATCTCTCAAAACCTAAATGATTTAAACATCTTTATGTCACCAAAGATTGAGAGTTCATTCATTCAACCTCATCCTTTAAGATGAGAGAATCCTAACCTGGGTTTCCTTTTCAGGAATAATCCCCAGTTATAAAACCTTTAAACTTGGGCATCTTTCTTAAGAATAAGCCCCAATCAAGTCCTTTAATCTTGGGCATCCTCCTCAGGAGTAAGCCCCAAACCTTAATCCCTAACCTGGGTCTCCTTTTCAGGAATAAGACTCAGTCATAACCTTGGGCTTCCTTTTCAGGAGTAAGCCCCAAGTCCCCTAATCTAAGCTTCCTTCTCAGGAATAAGTCCTAGTCATAAATCTTGGGCATCTTTCTTAAGAGTAAGCCCCAAGTCTCTTAAAATTTCTCTTAACCAGTCATAAATTTCCTTTGATTTGGGTTTCCTTTTTAGGAATAAAACCCAATCATAAGTCCCCTCCTAACTTGGGCATCCTCCTTAGGAGTAAGCCCCAAGATTAGAGTATTCAAATCTCCATGAAGCACATATAACTTTGTGGACCCTATTCATGGATTTTCTTCCTAAAAGTAAATCCTAAACCTTCGCCTATCTGGGCAGTCATCTATACATAAGCCCCAAAACAAATTCTTATGATTGCATCTTTTATGGCACAATTGTCTAAATTTTACCAATACCTCTTGTTTCTCACACCGAGCATGACTCACGTGAGCTTAGAGTGTAAAAGTAATTATGACATTCATCTTTGAGCCATCAATCATAAAACATCATATCCCATTCCTCGAACTACGTGGGTTCTGATTCCTTTTTCAAAACAAAGGATACGTAGGTAGCCCATTCATGGGTTCAATCCCAACATTGAAATAATCTCTGTCCTTCTGAATGACGATAAACTTCAAGTGCCTCACTGAGTGGCTTTAAAACCAGTCTGGTCATCAAAATGACCAAGAGACTTTTATATAAATGTTTTGAAGGATACCATTGACCAAGAATCTCTAAACAAATATAGATGATTCTATATTGATGAAGAACCTCGAATACATATAAAAGATTCTCTAAATTTCTTGCATATTTAATCATTGATTGTTAAAACTAAAGGAAAGCTCATTTTATACTTGGTAATGTAATAAGGATTCACGAACTTAACTTAAATCTATAAAGAGAGTCCCGGAGTAGACAATAATTCCCCTCAAAAAGGTGTGATGAGTCCGACCTCCCATCCTCTCGACCAATGCAAATTCCTAAGCCTCATTAGCCCACAAGCTAATGAGCGCCTGCCTTTGGAAAGTAGGTCCCAACGGATGTGGAATCATTGGATGTTTCCGGTTCTACGAACAAACCCGTTAGAAACCGATCGGAATGTTTGAATCTCCCGTCCAGGAGGTCATCCCCGGATTCCGCGCGAAACAAAAAATGGTGAACCCGACGTGAATCCTTAACCAAGTTAAAGTGATGTTCTTCTTAGATGTTAGGCCCCTTGGGCCAACAAGGCAATCATTGACATATGATCATCCAAAAGATGCAGTAGCCGGATTCATCTTGATTATGTCTGTTATATGGAACAGGCACTCTTTTTTCAAGATCTCCTACAAAAAATGGCTTTCCTTAAATTCACCCCTGTGAATACTGCTGCTGAGAACACCTCTACTGTGAGGTCTGCTGCCATGAAAACCAATGCTGCTACTCCTGCTGGAACGTCATCCGCTCTGAGGATGACATCACCAACTCAGCGTCTTCAACGCTGTGTTTCAAATGCACTGGTTAAGGAGTACCGTCGTAACGGTACTATCCCAACTCTGGAGGCCGCTCGTCAAGCCCTCCAAGTTAACAATTCTACCTGGTCGTCCGGACAACGGCGACCAGCAATCAAGAAGCAGGCGGTGCTGACTACCGTCTCCAACCGTTTCGGGTCGTTATCCCCGGAACGCAATTTCCATTCACTCCCTTATTCTGAGGAAGTGAATGAGCAGGTCCCGCAGGACCTTAATTCAAAGAGACAGGAGTCCTTCTCAAGGGCTCCCATCAACAATCGCCGCCAGACTCGTGCGGTAGTGCACCCTCAACATGATGAGGGTACCGGCTCCAGGCATTCAGCTCAGGTTCCTCGAACCCGAGCAGGCAAGATGAATCACCAGAGACGGAATCCGGTTAATAATAGGCAGGTTGTCATCCCTTCCATCTCCGGAGAAGTCCACCAACCTAACTTGGTGGCAAACAACGAGCAGGCACACACACCTGCCCGTTTTAATCCCGCTGTCTAGCAGACTCGTCTGGCAGCATCAAGCCGATCCCGCCAGGCAATTCCGGCGGAGTACCATAGGCAGGAACATACACCTGCTTATACATCAGCAGTTAGTCAGCAGGCTCGTCTGACTACATATGATGGATCTCGTCAACAACGTTTGGCGAAGTGTAATCAGCAGGCACATACACCTGCTAATACTAATCAAGCCTACCAACAGTCTCGTTTGGTAGCGCACGGAGAAGTCAGTCGGAAAGCCCCGACGACAAACAGGAGGCAGACTAAACTCTCTGCCTCCACACTTGAGTACTGTCAGGATTCACTGACAGGAAAAGGAGGACAGGAGCAGGCACATACACCTACTCCAAGCCCGGAATGGACGTATATCCCTGTTCCGGCGGCTGAAGTCACCAAACATATTTTGTCAATGGTGAAAGAGCAGAAGCAAATTCCTGCTCATATTCTGGATGCTTGCCAGGATATCATAACAGCTTCAGCATCATCTCAGGGACAGACACATAAATCTATCCCTAGCAGTGGAGTGACACATCAACAATTCACTCCGGAACAGACACACACATCTGTTCCAGTCCAAGAGGGTTGTGGGGCCTACTCCCCCATATCATATGGACAACCAAGTCAGGCACATACATCTGATTTGAGCGATGATCGTCAGCCTAACCTGACCATCTTTCCTGATCAGGCACATACACCTGCTCAGAGCAATCACTTTCGTCATCAAGTGATTTCTAAAGCGAGTAAGAAGGCATCTAAGAAAAAGATCCGCCCAGCACAGTCAGGAGATCAAAGGCCAATCTGTAACAAGGCCTTGCTCGATGCTGGAGTTCTTGAAGCCCTCAGACATTTATCTGTCGGAATTCAAGATTCTACTCCCTCAGTTCCCAATAACAGGAACATTAATCCCGAAGTTCTTCAACAGACACTTCCTCATGAAGACTTGCTTCATGAAAATTCGGTCAATCTTGAAGTTTCTTCTTCAGATGAGAACCACAGGAACCCTCTGTGTGGTCAGAAGACCAAGGAGCAAGAGATATCATCTTTTGCTGTAACCCATCATGAAGGTCCTCCTCATGGTGATGAACTTCGCTGTTAAAGTCCTCTCCGCAGTAGTGATTCACATTGTCTCGAAAATTCTTCAGAAGGCAATGTAGTGACGAGAAAGCCCTCCTATCTCGAGGCACTTGCAAACGTAAAACCAGTCATGTATGAAGTTTTACTATCGGCAGGTGAAACTCTTTCTCCATCAGAAGATAGCTTGGGGTTCAAGTTATTCTCCGAACCTTCCCTAGGTCATTCATCTTCCAGCATGAATAGTGATTCCTCTACCAATCTTGTTGAATCCGATGAAGCAACAAGGAAACACCAACTCTGGTCCAAACAGGTAGAAGAATCTTCATTTAATGATAAAGAGGAAATGCTGAACATGAGGAAAAAACTGGCAAAAGGTGAAGTACCAGTCATGTTTTGGCCTTTGGCTGATTCACAGTATGACATTCCAAAGATGTTGACGGATGATGGAATCCATGATATTCGTCTTAACATATGGAAAACTCTTTGTCAATTAAAGAAGAAGGTATTATCTTACGATGAATATGAAAATCATCTTAAGATAATAGAAGGGTTACAACGCCAGATTGATTTGGCATCTCTATCAGTCTCTCGGTATCTGAAGGCTGAAAAGCAACAGAGAACCCTTCAACGTTCATGCCTTGGCGCGCTGAGAAAATTGCGTCAGTTAATTTCCAATGCTCCATCTAATGTTCATATCAGAGGATGGGGTATTCACGGAGCACTACATTTCACAGTGCTTTCCGGTCAGCAAAGCCCGCCGAAAATGGTCTCATGCAATGTTATTGCCCATGGCCGGCCACAGTCAATGGGCTTTGTTCATAATCAAAATCTTGCTCGAGATCAAGCTTCAACTAGTTCCTCTCAAAATCAAGTATATAGAGAACAGGTTGTTGAATTGCTCCTACACCAAGCAGGCGAGAATATTGCACAAGCCTCTCGTCTGGAGCAAACACGTCATCAAATGACAGAAGTTTCGGAAATCATCCAACGGTCTGTTGAACCAGGTGATAAAAGTGGATACAGGTGAATGCATCCAGCTAATTTCCGAACTAAGATCCGCAAGATGAAGAGAGATTTCAAGAAGATCTCAGACATAGCATGTCAAGAGACACCCCAGCTTGCCAGACTGGGGACTTCTCTAACCCAACCCTTAGAATCAACGAATGGGATTCGAGGAGTTGAGCGGAAGCAACAGGAACATCCCCAGTCCACCGGACTGGGGACTTTTTCAAATCTTAAATCCCTCCCTCAGAGAAAGTCAGTATTCTCTCGATTAGGGAATAAACCTCAAGAGGAACGAAGAGCCAAGATGTCAGGAGATTCTCTCCAAGTGACGGTTCACAAAGAAATTCCTGAGGGGTCAAGTCAACGGAATGCCATGTCTTATCATGGACATAAAAGGAGACAATATCATAGAAATGCTGATAGAAAGGATTCCATGAAATATGCATCCATTAATGTCATCACTGCCGTTGCTGCTGATTCACCAGATGAGGCTCAATCAGAGGGATCAGATGAAGAGGTTCCTGCTCAAGAAGTTGCGCACACAGACCTAAATGAAGAAGGTGTGCGCACACGTAATCAAAGGCTTACCCAAAATTTGGGTATTCCTTCAAGTAACCCACTTCCCCCTCTCCGAAAAGGATCCAATAAGGGGAAAGGAAAGAATCAGGTTACTTCTCACCCTTCCTCTGAAGGAGGTCAATCGCTCTCATTAGAGCAAAGGCTTGCACAACAGGAGGAAGAAATGAAAGAATTAAGAAGGTTGAATGCAGAACTACTTCAGAGTAGTCTTCTTCTTAAGAATGCTGAAGTCCGACAGCCGAAGGAATTTGTTGTAACTACTGAGATGGATCAGGAATATCCTCCTTTATCAGTACACCCACAGAGGTCTAATCCTACGGGTCAAACGCAACAACGGTTGGCAGCACTACCATTAGTTGCAGCACCAACCTCCACGGCTGTCCAAGCTCCATTCATTGCACCTACCCAAAACCAAGTTCAACCTGACGTTTCTCAAAAGTTAATAACTACTATTGAGTCATTAACAGCTCGGTTAGAAACTATGGAAGGGAAACGGGCGCAAGTTCAACCTGAAAAGAAAGTTTACCCTGAATGGGTAGATTCAATTTCTCCTCCATCCAGTTTTGGAAACCCTATTTTCCCTACTTTCAATGGATCAGGCGACCCTGAACAACATTTGACGCATTACGTGTCTTGTTGTGATCCTATGATGGGAACTCCAGAACAACAAGAAGCAGTGAAACTCAGATGCTTCGTGCGAACCTTGCAAGGACCAGCTTTTGTCTGGTATACAAGCTTGAAATCCCGGTCAGTCATCGGATGGGAGGATCTTCGTCAAAAATTCCTTCTTCAGTTCAGCTCAACTTTTCCAAAAACGACAGTTTTCGATCTTACAAACTGCAAGCAAAGGGAGAATGAAAGAGTCTCTGATTTCATTGCTCGTTGGAAGGGATTAACGTATTCCTTGAGTTTATCACTCCCTCAGGAGGAATTATTGCCAATCTGTGTGGCAAATTTGCGTGACGAATTACGCACGCCATTGATCCCTGTGAAATACACAGGAGGGTTTCGAGACCTTACTTCAATCGCTCAACAGATTGAAGATTCCCTTATGCAGGCTAAGGTTAAATCTCGTGTAATTCCATCAGCTCCAGGAAGAAGAATGGGTAAAGCAGAAACTGCTACAGTTATGCTTAAACAGGCACCTGTACCTATTTCTACTTCAAAACCTTCATCTTCTCGAAGGGCTCCTCCTCCTGAACGCCAACAACAAAGGCTGTTTCGTCCAAATGATCAAAAAGATCAACGACGAAAACAATTTGAGGATATGAAGAGTAAAACATACTCTTTCCGAAGTGAGCAAGTTCCTGGTTACTTCATTTCAGCTTTGGAAAATAATTTGGTTCAATTACCAGTGCCGAAGAGACCAAACAAGGAAGGAGATGAAGACCGTCCCAATTATTGTCCCTTTCATCAAATGTTGGGACATCCCATCCAGGAGTGTTTTGTCTTTAAAGACCTCCTACAAAAGATGGTTGACTTGGGACAAGTCAAATTGAAGGGTTCTTCAGCTCATGTAGCGTGTATTACCGCTACAGATCCAGAGGAAGGAGGCGAGTGGCAGGAAGTCAAAAGCAAAACTGCGAAAAAATATGATGATTGGATGGTCAGAAAGACAATCAATCGGACCCATTCCATTTTTCGAACACAATTGAAGAAGCCAATTGTGTCTCCTACAAAAGCTGCAGTAAATCCTCCATCAAAGGACAAATCCTCAAAAGGGCAGCGTAATTCAAAGAAGAAAGAGGAATCAGAAGAAGATGAGTATGCATCAAAGCCTAAATTGTCTTTGACTCTGGCAGATTTCATGCCATCTACTTCAAAGTCACGGGCACCGTCCCACCAAACGGCATAGCCTAAACAGGCCAACCAGGCAGAGTCTTTATCAGACGAAGAATTGATCTTTGGTTCTGTTAATATGATTCAATTAACAGATTCATATTCCAGTCTTGATGAGCCTGAATTCCCTGTATCAAATAAAGGAACCCGAGGAAGTTCTAGAGGTTCAGGATATAGGGGAAGACGTGGATCTTTCCGAAGCCACTACTCTAATTCTACCCCTGCTAGCACTGTATATGCAGCAGAAACTCGTGGTAGAGCCCTTCAGCGAGCTCAAAATGAACAAGCAAGTTCTTCTGCTAATGGCCAACTCAGCTTCGGCACAATTATTTTGGAAGACCGATTAAAAGTTCCATCTTCTTTATCTCAGCAAGCAAATGGATCTAATCAGTCTAATTTTCCAAAACCTAAGATGTTGCCAACTTCAATACAAGATGCATCAGCTTCCAAAGCATCTGCTTCCAAGATACCTGCTAAACCACATATTCCTATTGGGAAACGCAGGCCTCTAGATCAAAAGTATGATATATTGAAACACTTGGCCCAAGTACCAGCCAAATTATCAATTTTGGATGCTTTGAATCTATCAAGAGATCTTCGGGAAGCACTCATCGAAGCTTTGTCAAGTCCTCAAGAGTTTGAAGCTGAGATTGCTGCAGCTGAAATTTATCACATAGAGAATAATCCTGCAGAATGCCATGCAGTGATATCTTTTACTGATAAAGATGAGGATGATGTTGTGCATGGGCACATAAAACCTTTGTACTTATCTGGAAAAGTCAATGGTATAGATGTTCGAAGAGCTTTCATTGACAATGGTTCAGGAGTCAACCTCATGCCCATTCGCACACTTCGTCGATTGGGCCTCACAGAATCTGATTTATCTCCTTCTACCATGATGTTGCAAGGATATGATAAAAATGAACAAGAACCACTGGGAGAAGTTACGCTCAGAACTCAGTTTGGAGATCTTGTTTCCAATTCAGATTTCATGATTGTTGATCAAGACTCAGCTTTCAATATCTTGCTTGGAAGACCTTGGTTACATCAGCATGCAGCTATTCCGTCATCATACCATCAATGTCTCAAATACTATTTCGATGGTCAAGTTGGAACATTATATGGTGATAAGGCCCCGTTCAAAACATGTGAGTCTCAATACATTGAGGCGGAATTTTATCACATGAAGGGAAGAGAAAAATCTACAATGAAGGAAATTACCAAAGTTAATGCTCCATATGGTTTGGAAAAAATTCCAATAAATCCATTTTCACATGTGAGTACAGATTATGTGTTACCTATCAGTCAAATTGACAAAATAGGCCCAAATCAAAATACTCTTATGGAAAGATCCATAATGTCAATTACGGCAATCGAGCCAGACAACATGGGAGAAATTGGTAACTTACCAAGCAATGATGAAAGCATAAGTGGTGACGTTTTCATTTCGTCTGCTGAAATCCAACAAGTCTATACTTCGCTAATCAGGCCAGAAGAAGTTATAGCAACACCAGAGGTGAATGTTGATGTCGATTCTCAATCCATCATCTCCTCTTTATTTCCCAAAGAAGACCCTTGTTCATCAATAGGGACGGAAATGGAAGCTTCTTCTTCAAAATGTGAAAATTTTGACATCTCTTATGATCATGAGAATTTCGTTTTTTCATCTACTTTGCAAGTAGAAACGGAAGATATAACACATGATGAAGAGGAAGAGGAAGATCTTAGAGATTCTCCTCCAGCATTTGAAGAGGGTATCTCTACCACTGTGGATGAACTCAGAGAAGTAAATCTGGGTACAGAGAAAGATCCACGCCCCACTTTAATTAGTGCGGCCATGACCCTTGAAGAACAAAAGATGTATATTTCTTTTCTAAAGCAAAATAAAGATATCTTTGCTTGGAATTATACAGAGATGCCTGGCCTTGATCCTGATGTTTCCACCCATCATTTGGGTTTGCCAAAAGAACATCGAGGATTCAAGCAAGCCGCGAGAAGAACACACCCAACCTATGCTTCCAAAATCGAGGCTGAAGTGGATAAGCTTATCAAAGCTAACTTCGTCAGAGAAGTTCAATATCCCAAGTGGTTGGCTAATATTGTCCCAGTAACGAAAAAGAACGGACAAATTAGGGTTTGCATCGATTTCAGAGATCTTAATCGGTATTGTCCCAAAGATGATTTTCCAGTTCCGATTACAGAACTCTTAATTGATGCGACGGCTGGCTATGAAGTACTTTCTTTCATGGATGGATATTCTGGATATAATCAGATCCGAATGGCCCCAGAAGATGAGGAATATACAGCCTTCAGAGCTCCTCAAGGTGTGTTTTGTTACCGGGTGATGCCCTTTGGTTTAAAGAATGCAGGTGCAACATATCAACGCGCCATGCATCGTATCTTCAAACCTTTTCTAGGGAAATTTGTTGAATGCTATGTAGATGATTTGGTGGTTAAATCCAAACAACGTTTTGATCACTTGGCTGATTTGGAAATCATATTCCACAAGCTTCGACAACATAATTTGAAGATGAACCCCTTAAAATGTGCTTTTGGGGTAACCTCAGGAAAATTCCTCGGCTTTGTTGTACGCCATCGTGGTATTGAAGTCGATCCTGAGAAGACCAAATCAATCCTTGGTATGTCACCTCCTCAGAATTTGAAAGAATTAAGAGGACTTCAAGGACACTTAGCCTATATTCGGCGTTTCATCGCCAATTTGGCAGGCAAAATTTACCTTTTACCAAATTATTGAAGAAAGGAGTCACTTACCAGTGGACTAAAGAATGTCAAGAAGCATTTGATGTTCTCAAGAAATACCTCTTAAGTCCACCAGTACTCATGCCACCTGTTGAGGGTAGACCTCTTATCCTCTATGTGACAGCTTTAGAGCGATCATCGGGTGCCTTTCTCGCTCAAAAGAATGATGCTGGGAATGAAAATAGTCTCTACTATCTCAGTAGAACTATGCTTGAAGCAGAAACCCGGTATTCGAGTATTGAAAAATGCTGCCTAGCATTAATCTTTGCAGTTCAGAAACTGAGACACTACCTGCAACATCACGAGGTCCAATTGGTATCTCGTAATAATCTACTCAAATTCATCCTTAGTCGTCCAATGCTTACAGGACGTCTGGCAAGGTGGGCGGTTATTCTACAGCAGTTCGACATTCAATATGTGTCTCAAAAGGCAATTAAGGGCCAAGCTCTGGCTGATTTCCTGGCTGAACACCCTTCAGTGGAAGACACATATTCAGATATCGAACTCCCTGATGAGGAAGTTTTTTCTATTCAAGAGAATCCTCAAACATGGGAAATGTATTTTGATGGTGCTTCTAGGAGTCCAACAGGGAAGAAAATGGAAAATCCTAAATTCAACAAAGTTGGTTTAGGAATTGTGCTCATTTCTCCAGATAAGGCAGTGTTACCTTATTCCTTTTTGTTGTGGGAAGGTGGTACCAATAATGAAGCTGAATACCAAGCTCTCATTGCAGGCTTGGAGTTAGCGCTTCAAGCACAAGTGAATCACTTAAAGGTAAAAGGTGATTCAGACCTGGTAATCAAACAAGTCAATGGGGATTATGCCATCAGAAAAGAAGAATTAATCCCTTTGTATGATTACGTCAGAGAGTTAATGTCGGAATTCCCTTCAGAACCGACATTTTCTTATGTCCCAAGATCACAAAATGCTCAAGCTGATGCACTGGCTAATATAGCCACAGCTTTAGCAGATCCGAATCGGGACGAGACAACCATCGGTATTGCCCACCGTCGTGCAATTTCACCTTATGTTCAAGTCAGAACAGAGGAAATTAATGAAATTAGTCCCATTCCTGAACCATATGGTCATACTACAGGATGGATGTCACCTATCAGGGAATACCTTCAAAATGGAACACTTCCACCTGATAGAGCCAAGAGAGAACAAATTTGGCGACGTGTGGTCAATTTTACTCTTTATGATGGTCCAAACCACCTCGAGAAAATTCTCTACAAACGTGGTTTTGATGGAGTTCTCTTCAGATGTATTGATGGTGAAGAGACAATGGCTGTCATAAAAGAAGTGCATGCAGGAGTCTGTGGTGCCCACCAGTCTGGACATAGATTGTCTGATCAAATTCGAAGACTTGGATACTTCTGGCCTTCAATGATACAAGATTGTGTTAATTTCACAAAGAAGTGTCATTCATGCCAAGTATATGCCAATTTCATTCATCAACCTCCAGAGTTGCTTCATACAGCTAAATACTCATGGCCATTTTCCACATGGGGAATGGATGTGGTGGGACCTTACCCTTCAGCTACGGCCAAGCAGTTTAAGTACATTCTTACTGCTACTGATTTCTTTTCCAAATGGGCAGAGGCAGTACCTCTCAAAGAAGTCAGTTCTAAATGCATTGTTAGCTTCATCAAGTCTAACATCATTACTAGATTTGGTGTCCCTCATACCATATTGACAGACAACGGCACCAACTTCTGCTCTTCTGAGGTAAAGAGATTGTATCAAGAATACAACATTAAGTCCAACCATTCATCTCGATATCATGCAGCGGCTAATGGCCAGATAGAGGCCTTCAACAAGACTCTTTCAAATATACTGCAAAAGATGGTGGATAAAGATAAGAGGTCATGGCCTGATAAACTCTATCATGCTTTATGGGCTTATCGGACTACCACTCGCAATGCAACGCGGTCTACTCCATATTCATTGGTATATGGAACAGAAGCAGTCTTGCCAATTGAAGTCCAATTGCCCTCACTCAGAATAGCCATTTGTGATCAGTTATCAACAGATGAGCAATCCCAAAAGCGGTTGAATGAATTGGAACAGTTAGATGAGAAAAGATTGTGCACTTTGCACCACTTGGAAATCTATCAGAATCGAATAGCACGAGCTTTTAACAAAAAAGTTCGTCTTCGTTCATTCATTCAGGGAGAATTGGTATTGGTTCTCAGAACACCAATGATACCAGGAAAGAAGCCTCCCAAGCTTGAACCAAAATGGGAAGGACCTTATTCAGTACATAAGGTCTACTCCAATGGAGCGTATTCTCTGATTTCAATGGATGGAGAACACATCACGAATCCAACTAATGCCAGATTTCTGAAGAAGTATTTTGTATAAACACAAAATATTATTCACAGAACTAAGACTCTTACATTTGGTTCATACAGCAATGGTCCAGTATGACCTTAAACTACAACTACGTCCAGCATGACGATAAACTGTATGGTCCGTGCATATGACCTTAAACTATTCGCACTTATGTCCCTGCAACATGACACTAAACTGTGCAGCACCAATAGTCCTAACTGCAAGACTTTAAACTGCATAATCCCTGATTTTGTCCTACATGACAATAAACCGTATAGAAGTTCTTATATTTTGTCCGAGATGACATTAAACTATATTTTGTCCTAGCAACATGACATTAAACTGTGTGGCACTTTCATCGTCCAGCATGACGTTAAACTGTGTTAAGTCCCTTATTGTCCTACATGACACTAAACTGTATTCTGTCCGAGATGACATTAAACTATATTGTGTCCTAGCAACATGACATTAAACTGTGTGGCACTTCCAATGTCCAGCATGACGATAAACTGTAAAAAGATCAGAACTGATATCCTCATATTGATTCACCTTAGTCTTAGCTACATGACTTTAAACTGTACAGCATCAGTTCGTCCTTGCTATATGACGCTAAAACTATACAGCAATGGTCCAGTATGACTTTAAACTGCAACTTCGTCCCACACGACATTAAACTGTGAAAAAGTTCCATAAACAGTCCAGCATGACCTTAAAACTGCATCATCCCTGGTCCATGTATACGACCATAAACTATTTGCAAATATGTCCAGCAAGACGTTAAATTGTGACGTCCTAACTACATGACGCTAAACTATATAAAAGTCTCTCACGTCCGGAAAGACGTTAAACTATATAATCATCAAAAGTCCAGCATGACATTAAAACTGCACAATCCCCCTTTCGTCCAATATGACGTTAAACTATATTGTCCCCTTCGTCTTAACTACATGACGCTAAACTGTACAGAAAATCCCTTTTTTATGTCCTACATGACATTAAACTGTACATCGTTAAGGTTGTTATTACCTCTTGTTTCTCACACCGAGTATGACTCACGTGAGCTTAGAGCGAACATCAACCATAACACTCCCTTTGGGCCACTAACCATGTGTAAGTCCCAACAACATTTTTTTTAGATCATTGTCCACAAGAACAACTTGATCATTAATTCATTCTTTAATTGAACTACACAGACTTTGATCCTTGCCCTCCAGGCTGGGTATGTAGGCAACCTCCCAAAGGTTCAAGCCCAAAAACAATCTCTTCACATTGGTTCACCACAATCTCATATGATGATGATTTGTGAAACCACCCTTGAAATCAATATCTTTACATTGATTCACTTTCGTCCTTGTTATATGACGTTAAACTATACAACACTTTTGTCTAGTACGACAATAAACTACAATATTCTTTGATTTCCTCATTTGAGAAGGAACCATTATTAACATTGATTCTTTTTCAATCATGGTTTCATTTTCAAAAAGACTACGTACATACATGGTAATGCCTAAACTTTTTATCTTAGGTTAGAACCATCATTGCACTAAAGTCCCTTTTCACCCTTCACATGTACGAACCAAATTTGTACAAAGGGTAGTTTCTAGAACTACGTGGACTTGATTCCCATCTTTATGGGATACGTAGGAACATTCGAGTGTCCCTCGAATCCAGTCCCAAGTCTTTTGGGCCTAACCCCAAATTTCACTTTCAGTCCCTTGGCTGAAAAGTCCTCATGAAAACACACACTGTGTATTCATTATTATGGTCCGAATTCTATGACCCAAAAAACTAAGATCACTCATCCTTTCGTCCTGCACGACGTTAAACTGTATTTCAAGAACTACGTATGGCTTGATTCTCATTCTTATGAGATACGTAGTGAAGTCCAAGTTTCAATTCAGGACCCAGCCACAACATGATTATGGTTTTCATTGACCTATGTATCTCTATATACATTGGAAAATACCCGTCTTTATGTATTATAATCCTAACCTTAATTATTTTCAGATCTTCATAACCCTTTTTCATGACTTATGGTCACAAAAATGTCAAACTTCTGAGAATTATTTTGCCTGACTATGCAGCACGTGCCCATAGGTGGCCTTGCATAAACAGTCCACATAACAGACTTGTCAGCCAAGAGATGCTATTTATTTGACCATGCAGCCAATGCCCATAGGTGGCCCTGCATGTTTTCAACCCCCTAACGGGTTTGTTAAATAATAGTAACTTCATTCTTGGGAAGAATGCCTCTTTTGTCCTTCTTTGTCTTAAACGACAGTATGTAGGGATCCGCAAAAATAGCCATCCTTAACGTATTTGTCCCATATCCTTTTTCATGATCTGAAAGTATTCAAGTCTATGGTTTATTCTTCTTCCCTACGTTTGGGTCAGACCTTCGTAGGAGTGATATTCATCCAGTTCTTCGATATTCTTGTTTGAAAATATCTTCTCCATATTCAAGTACCTCTTTCCATACAACAAACTCTATGCTTTAGAAAATTTGAATCTCCATAAACTTTCACTGGCTTTTAGCACTAGGAAAGTAAATTTCTGAGAGTTCTTTTGCCTAACTATGCAGCACGTGCCCATAGGTGGCCTTGCATAAACAGTCCACATAACAGACTTGTCAGCCAAAAGATGCTATTTTATTTGACTATGCAGCCAATGCCCATAGGTGGCCCTGCATATTTCAACCCCCTAACGGGTTTTGTTAAATAATAGTAACTTCATTCTTGGAAACTACTTCTTCTAATGCTATTTAGCTCTTTTTCATATCATTCCTCAGATTCAAATATTCTTAAGTCATAGTTTACATATTTTCTCTCATACTTGAGTATGGTAATTTGTTTTCAGATAAATTATCAAGGAATTGAATCCATTTTAATCCATTTTTCGGTCAAAGCTATTTCGACCTTAAACATTAGTCCCTTTATGTCCGGCGTGCATGACTTTAAACTGCCCACACAAAAGACAAAGGAACTCTGAATAAAAGTCAAGTTCCAGCACACTTGCGCGCTGCCCTCTGTGCACTGAAGACTTGCGCGCCCCCCTTTTCCTTTGAATGGATTCGATTTCCTCAGAGTGAAATCCTCATTTTTCTCTCCGGATCCAACTCTGAGGGGGGACTTTTGTTGACGCTCCTTTCGTCACGGAATCTAAAGTTCGGAAAAGGGAATATCTGAGCTAAAAGTGATTAATCCTTTGAAGAAACATCAAAAATCGACAAAGGGATGGAAAAGGAGAACATTTCCCATGTATCGCGCAAGTTTCATCTTGGTCGTGCAAGTACACTTGCGCGCCGCCTCAATACCTGCGCGACCCATCATGGTCGTGCAAGGGACTTGCGCGACAGATCTGATAACCGCCTAGTAACCGCCCGGGGTCTTCTTTTTGCCTATAAATAGACCCTGTGGGCCCCCCATTCGAGAGGATCTCTTCCCAGAAACTCGGACCAAAGCTCCCGACGCCCAAGTCTCTTCTCAAAGCTTCCAGAACACTTCTAAGGTAATTTCTTACCTAGAATGGAAGATCTAAAGGGAAGAAGGAAGGCCTAAGTGTTGAAACTTATCAAACACTTGCGCGCCGACTTAATTCCTTCAATATAACTTGCGCGTCCCTCTTCTGGAAGAACCTCAAGAGGATGGGAAAGGGTTTAGTAAAGAGTCGCTCAAGTAATTCAACTCTGGTTGAAAATCGCGCAAGTATCCCTTATGTCGCGCAAGTATACTTGCGCGACCAATACTTGCGCGCCGCCGCAGGACTTGCGCGACCTTCAATACTTGTGCGCCCCTATCTTTTTGGGTGCCCATCTTGCCCTTTTTCACCCCTCTTAAGCCATTTCACCCTTCCTATTCAAGATTCAGTCTTCAAGATACTCTTCAAAGCCATTTATGGCATGATTTCTTGATTTGACATCCTTATCTGAAAGGAATTATGTGAAATATCTCTCAAAACCTAAATGATTTAAACATCTTTATGTCACCAAAGATTGAGAGTTCATTCATTCAACCTCATCCTTTAAGATGAGAGAATCCTAACCTGGGTTTCCTTTTCAGGAATAATCCCCAGTTATAAAACCTTTAAACTTGGGCATCTTTCTTAAGAATAAGCCCCAATCAAGTCCTTTAATCTTGGGCATCCTCCTCAGGAGTAAGCCCCAAACCTTAATCCCTAACCTGGGTCTCCTTTTCAGGAATAAGACTCAGTCATAACCTTGGGCTTCCTTTTCAGGAGTAAGCCCCAAGTCCCCTAATCTAAGCTTCCTTCTCAGGAATAAGTCCTAGTCATAAATCTTGGGCATCTTTCTTAAGAGTAAGCCCCAAGTCTATTAAAATTTCTCTTAACCAGTCATAAATTTCCTTTGATTTGGGTTTCCTTTTCAGGAATAAAACCCAATCATAAGTCCCCTCCTAACTTGGGCATCCTCCTTAGGAGTAAGCCCCAAGATTAGAGTATTCAAATCTCCATGAAGCACATATAACTTTGTGGACCCTATTCATGGATTTTCTTCCTAAAAGTAAATCCTAAACCTTCGCCTATCTGGGCAGTCATCTATACATAAGCCCCAAAACAAATTCTTATGATTGCATCTTTTATGGCACAATTGTCTAAATTTTACCAATACCTCTTGTTTCTCACACCGAGCATGACTCACGTGAGCTTAGAGTGTAAAAGTAATTATGACATTCATCTTTGAGCCATCAATCATAAAACATCATATCCCATTCCTCGAACTACGTGGGTTCTGATTCCTTTTTCAAAACAAAGGATACGTAGGTAGCCCATTCATGGGTTCGATCCCAACATTGAAATAATCTCTGTCCTTCTGAATGACGATAAACTTCAAGTGCCCCACTGAGTGGCTTTAAAACCAGCCTGGTCATCAAAATGACCAAGAGACTTTTATATAAATGTTTTGAAGGATACCATTGACCAAGAATCTCTAAACAAATATAGATGATTCTATATTGATGAAGAACCTCGAATACATATAAAAGATTCTCTAAATTTCTTGCATATTTAATCATTGATTGTTAAAACTAAAGGAAAGCTCATTTTATACTTGGTAATGTAATAAGGATTCACGAACTTAACTTAAATCTATAAAGAGAGTCCCGGAGTAGACAATAATTCCCCTCAAAAAGGTGTGATGAGTCCGACCTCCCATCCTCTCGACCAATGCAAATTCCTAAGCCTCATTAGCCCACAAGCTAATGAGCGCCTGCCTTTGGAAAGTAGGTCCCAACGGATGTGGAATCATTGGATGTTTCCGGTTCTACGAACAAACCCGTTAGAAACCGATCGGAATGTTTGAATCTCCCGTCCAGGAGGTCATCCCCAGATTCCGCGCGAAACAGACTACCTTCATTGTTATGGTCTCAATGGCGAGTGAGTCTCCTGACATGATGACCACTGCTGCCCAAGTCGGCACCAACTTCCCCTCAGGTTTTGATAGCCCAAGAGTATCTCCCATCGTGGGAAATCCCCCCATGGGTGGGGAGGAAGACATGGATGATTCCCCCCCCCCCCGCAATTGAGGAAGGTGTCTCTACCACGGTTGATGAGCTAGTACAGGTGAACCTTGGTAGCGAGGCAGATCCGAAACCCACATTGATCAGTGCATCCATGTCCCCTGAGGAACGGCAGCAGTACGTAGTCTTTCTCAGACAACCCCGTGACGTATTTTCTTGGAGTTAAAACGATATGCCAGGACTAGATCCCCAGGTAGTCGTTTCACCGTCTGGGCCTCCTGGAAAAACATCGTGGGTTTAAAGCAGCCTCCCAGGAAAATTCACCCTTCTCATGGTGTTGTGGTTGAGGCCGAAGTTGACAAGCTTATCAAATCCAACTTCATCAAGGAAGTCCAGTACCCCATGTGTCTATCCAATATAGTTCCAGTCAGGAAGAAGAATGGGCATATCAGAGTCTGCATCGACTTCCACGATAATAATCGCCACTGCCCAAAGGATGACTTCCCACTCCCAGTTACGGAGTTATTGATTGATGCAATGGCTGGGTTTCAAGCTCTCTCTTTCATGGACGGGTATTCCGGGTACAACCAGATCCAGATGGCCCCCGAAGACGAGGAGTCCACTGCCTTCAAGGCTCCCGAAGGTACCTTTTGCTACCAGGTTATGCCATTCGGTTTGAAAAATGCAGGTGCCACTTATCAGAGGGCCATGCACCTCATATTCAAGCCGATTCTCGGAACATTGGTGGAATGATACGTAGATGACCTCGTAGTAAAATCATGTCAAAGCCAGGACCATCTCAAAAACCATGAGAAGGTATTCGGTTTCCCCTGTTCCCATCATCTGATGATAAACCCTTTGAAGTGCGCCTTCGGGGTCACCTTTGGGAAGTTTCTGGGCTTTGTTGTTAGATACCGAGGTATTGGGATCGACCCGGAGAAGATCAAGGCCATCAGCCAAATGCCTCCCCCGAGCAAAATTCGGGAGCATCAAGGCCTCCAAGGCCACTTATCCTATATACGTCGATTCATCGCGAATCTGGACGGTAAGTGTAAGCCCTTTTCCCGACTCATGAAGAAGGGAGCTGCTTACGACTGGGATGAGGAGTGCCGAACCGCCTTCAGGAAATCAAGAAGTATCTGCTGCAACCTCCGGTTTTGATGCCACCCGTCCCCGGAAAGTCTCTGATCCTTTACATGACCGCCTTGGAAAGATCCCTCGGTGCATTGCTCGCCTAGAAGAATAATGAGGGTACTGAGAATAGTCTCTACTATCTCAGCCGCATGCTTCTCGATACTGAGGTCAGATACTCCCCTATCGAAAAGAGCTGCATTGTGCTCGTCTTTGCCGTGCAGAAGTTGCGACATTACCTGCAGCACCATGAGGTGAAATTGGTCTCCCGGGTAGACCCACTGAAGTACATCCTGAACTACCCCATGCTGAATGGTCAACTAGCACGGTGGGCAGTGATTCTCCAGTAGTTTGATATCAGGTTCATACCTCAGAAGGCCATTAAGGGACAGGCGTTGGCATAATTTTTAGCTTCCCACACAACCTCCACGGATCAATCCCTAGAACTGTATTTTCCTGATTAGACAATCCTCTAGTCGATCATGTGATCCCGTGTTGGAAAATTCATTTCAACGGTGCCTCCCGGAGCCCTATCGGTTGGAGGCTCAATGATCCCAAGCTCAACAGACTGGGTCTGGGTATTGTCTTCATTACCCCGGCGCAAGCCGTCCTGCCATACTCGTTCCTATTGTCAGAAGGCTATATGAATAACGAGGCAAAGTACTGGGATCTCATCACCGGCCTCGAGTTGGCCCTTGAGATCCGTGTGCCCCATATGCATGTGAAAGGAGATTCTGAGTTGGTAATCAAATAGTTTAATGGCGACTACGTCGTCAGGAAGCTGGAGCTTGTACCATTGTTGGAGTACAGCCTCCGCCTAATGGCCCAGTTCTCTTCTCAACCAGAGGTTACCCATGTCCCGCGGTCACAGAACGGTCAAGCAGACGCCTTGGATGGCTTAGCTGCATCGCTCGCAGAACCCGAGCAAGACGATTTGATCATACATGTGGCACACCGAAGAGTTATTTCCCCCATCACCCAAGAGGACAATGATGGCCTGCAGGTAAGTCATCTCACAGCCGGACCCTCCACGTCAGGGGTCCCGGGTTTTGTCAGACATAGTGGTTGAATCCACTCCCGACTAGAGGGAACCTTTTGTCGAGTATCTCCAAAATGGTCACTTCCCGGACGATCGGGCCGAGCGCGAGCGAATCCGACACCGCGCGCTTCAATTTACCCTCCAGAGCGGCCCCAGTTTTGAAAAGATCCTTTATAAGCAGAGCTTCGATGGTTTCCTCCTCCATTGCATTCAAGGAGTAGAGATTCCTCAAGTTATGAAAGAGGTTCACGCCGGTTCCTGTGGTGCCTATCAAGCTGGGCGAAGCTGTCCAATAAAATCCGGAGTTTGGGGTACTTCTGGCCCTCTATGATCCACGATTGTATTGGGTATGCCAAGAGATGCCACACGTTCCATGTTCACGCGAACTTCCTGCATCGGCTGCCGGAGCCCCTCCACCCCACCAAGTACTAATGGCCATTTGTGGTATGGGGACTTGATGTAGTGGGACCAGATCCACCGGCAACATCCTTCCATGGTAGGTTCATCTTAACTTCTATAGATTTATTCTCCAAGTGGGCAGAGGCAGTTCCACTCAAAGAGGTCAAGGCCTGCTCCATCATTGACTTTGTGAGCTCCAATATTATCCACCGGTTTGGGGTCCCTCACGCCGTCCTCACCGAAAATGGCACCAACTTCCGATAAGCTGAGCTGAAGAAATTGTATGCCAAGTACGACATCCATTCAAACCATACCTCCTGCTACCACATGCTTGAAAACAGACAGATCGAGGCATTTAACAAAACCCTCTCTAACATTCTGCATAAGATGGTTGGTCTGAACAAGAAAAGTTGGCCGGATAAGCTCCCCAACGTCCTATGGGCTTATCGAACGACGAATCGCAACTCTACCCAGATGAGCCCATATTCCCTGGTGTATATATCTGAGGTCGTCCTACCCATTGAGATCTAGCTGTCATCGTTACGCACTGCAGTCTATGATCACCAGACATCAGATGAGGTAGCCGAAATCCATCTAGATGAATTAGAAGCACTGGATGAGAACCAGCTTCGTGCACTGAAAAATCTAGAAAGGCATCAGGATAAGATATCGAGGGCCTTCAACAAGAAGGTTTTTCTCCATTATTTTCTATAGGGTGACCTAGTACTGGCCCTTCGAGCGCCACTGATTCCCGATAGGAAACCACCCAACTTAGAACCCAAATGGGAAGGGACTTATATCATCCATAAGGTTTACCCAAATGGAGCATACTCCTTGGTGACCACGGATGGAGTGCGCATAACCTCTCCCACCAACGCCAAGTTCCTCAAGCGATACATTGCCTAGGGAAAGAGGTTCCTACACGAACTTAAACTGCATCTTCGTCCTGCAAGACGATAAACTGCAAAATGGTCCGAGCTCTATGACCTTAAACATAGATCTCCTCTCGTCCTTACTATAAGACGTTAAACTACAGGCCAGTCAGGTCTTCCTGACCGAGGCTTAGCCTCAGGCCCCTTGGCCTCCTCGGGCCCACGGCCCCCGTCTTCATCGCGAGACGTTAAAACCGCAAGCTGGTCAGGTCTCCCTGACCGCGGTCCGGCTTCAGGCCCCTTGGTTTTCCCCAACTTACACCCCTTGTGGGATTGTACGGTATGGTGTGGGACTACGTCCTCATTCACGTCGGATTATTTTCCACACCTTACATATCCCCCCTTCGTCCTGCATGACGTTAAACTGCATCTCAAGAACTATGTGTGGCTTGATTCCCATCTTCATAGGATACGTAGGAATGCTCAGACGCCTCGTCTTGAGCCCAACCCCAAGCTTTTCTCTTCCACTATCCCCCCCAAGGAATAGATTCCTTGGAGGATCTTTGTGTAGTGGGGAGTAGGATTTCTTAACCCCGCACATACAAGGGTTGTAAGGGTTGCACCATGTGCCCACTCCCGTTCTTCTATCCTTCCACGTCCTCACCGCATGATTCTAAATTGTATGGCCTTCAATAACTATGTATGGCTTGATTCCCATCCTAATGGGATACGTAGGAACGCCCGGGAATTTCGTCCGTTGGCGCAGCCCAAAAGACAAAATCTTCCCCTCGGGTCAAGACATATGGCAGGGTGAACACTTTTTCCCCAACTCACATCGAGCAAGCCTCGACCCGGCTGCACATCCCCCCTGGAGATGTTTGCCTCTTTCGTGGATGGATACAGCTATGCATCACCCACTCCTTGACTGGGATTCCTTCATTTTGCACACCTGGAGGGACCCCCAAGAACGGCCTGGATACTACGCCCAAGGGCTCTCCTACCGATACAGGCCAACATCCCCGAGGGTTTTCAAGCAACAAGCCGATACCACTCCCGCGTTGCGAATTTGGTCAGCGGTCGATGCTAATTTTTTTCTCCCATTTCAGGTCACCATAGGGACACTGTGTTTCGAACATGGTCAACAGTGTCCTAGAACTTCGGGTCCACCCTGAGATGTCCCAGACATCGAGTGCAGTGATTCATTCTACCCCATCCAGAAGTGACAAACTTCCCCCCGGGTGGTGCTAGTGGTCAACCCCATAGGGGTGTAGGGTGTGGTGTAGGACTACGTCCTCATTAATGTCGGGATCATATACCATGTCGTACGCCTTCCCTTTTGAGGCCCAGCCTTAGGCCCCTTATCCTCCTCGGGTCCCTGACCCCCGTCCTCATGTAAGACGTTAAACTGCAGACCCATCAGGCCTTCCTGCTGAATGCCTGACCTTAGCCCCTTGGCCTTCTCGGGCCCCTCCACCCAACCTCTTACTCAGGGTGTAAGGTTTGGTGTGGGACTACGTCCTCATTCACATAGGGATCATGTACCATGTCGTACGCCTTCCCTTATGAGGCCCAGCCTGAGGCCCCTTGGCCTCCTCGGGTCCTCGACCCTCATTCTCTTTGTAAGATGTTACACGGTAAGCAGGTCAGGCCTTCGTGACCAAGGCCTCACCATCAGGCCCCTTGGCCTTTCCGGGCCCCGGCCTAGGTCCTCTCTTATAGGAGTGTATGGTGTGTTGTGAGATTATTTCCTCATTCACGTCGGTTTATTCACCGTACAGTACACCTCCCTTGTTAGGGGGTATATTACCCCCCTGTCCTGTATGACGTTAAAACTACGTTTAGAGAACTACGTGTGGCTTGATTCCCATTCTCATGGGATACATAGGACCACCCGAATGTCTAGGATTCGGGTCTAGCCCCATCTCTCATGAATCTTCATCCCATCATGGCCCCTTGTCTTACCCTTCCTCCATGAGAGGATTACATGCTGTGGTATGGGATTATGTCCTCATTCTCGTCGGTCTTGTAATGACCACGCCGTGTATCTCTCCCTCCTGAGTTGTTTCGTCGATCCCTTTTCGGCGATTCACCAATGTGCCTAAGAGTACTCTGGTTTATTACCTGGAATGCCAAGATTTACTAGGACACGTCCGCACCCACTTTCCAGGCGTTGTGTATCCCTACATCAGGGCCTCCATCATCTTTTCCACTCGGAGGGACCCCCATGAATGACCTGGATACTACGCCCAAGGGATCTCCTACCATTACGGGCCAACACCCCCGAGGGTTTCAGACAACAAATTAATAAAATCCTACTTTTTGAATATGGTCAGCGGTCGATGATCGTTTGTTGTCCCCACCTCAGGCTAACGCGAGATGGACGCTTTGTTTCCACCATGTTTAACAGTTTTCCTCTCTCGCTACGCCAACCCATTAAGCCCAAAATGTCGGGTACACAATTCACACCCTTCATCACTTCATCGTTCCCAAGTAGAGTCTCAGAACTCTTGGTACTTTTCCTCCTTACACGTCTGCATGTTGGGGAAACAAGCCATGTCGAAGGTGTCCTTCGGGGCTCTCTACCAACTCCCCTCTGATGGATGCCCCATGTATTGCGATAATAATCTCCCCCCTTGTTTCCCACACCGATTTTAACCCACGTGGGCTTAGGGATCGGGTTGATGTCTGCGCTAACTCGGGAGGTTGTTACCATTCATGGTCCGAGCTCTAAGACCATAAAATAAGATCCATCCGGAACTATGTTCAGCTTGATTCCCATCCTCATGGGATACGTAGGACCACTCAGATGCCCTATCTTCGGGTACAACCCGTTTGGCGAACCAGTCTCTCCCCCCTGTTTCACCTTTTACCTCTATATGGGCCCCTCGGACTAAGGTCTCCCTCTCCGAGTGGCGTACAATGTGATGTGGGATCATGTCTCCATCAATTGTGTTTTATAACACTATGCACGTTTCCCACCTAGCATCGTCTCTGCTACGTCTGTGCTGCATGATGATAAAATGCATGCTTGGTCCTATCATACGACCCAAAACTGTGACATTATCGTCCTAGCAACACGAAGAAAAATGGCACTGCATTGTGGTGACCTCGTAGTAGAGGACATCACGTTTGGTATTGGTCACGTTCCGTGCCATTTGTCAACGCCTATCATAGCTTTATCATTGTGGCGACACCACGGCCTACTACTCTAGGCCTGTCGCTTAACCAAAAAAACTCACCTTAAAGAACAAACAAGATTTATCAAATTCTGCTTCGTTTAGTGCAAGGGCCACGGCTACACTCCCCTTTTCACCTGGCACTGGTACCTTACCGTGCCGCCTTTCAGAACAACATATGGCATGATTCTCATCCTTATGAAATACATAGGAACGCCCAGGCACTTCCCCGCGGGCCAACCCTGACCTTTGTGTTCGGTCCCTCGACTCGAGCATTTCCCCAGAGAACGCATGGTAAGTAGGGCTTAGGTCCTCCTTCATGTCGGGTTTTGTTGCCATGTGTCCCCTACTCTCGTTACCCATTTATGGTCTAAGGTCCATCAAGAACTACGTGAGGTTTGATTCTCATCCTTATGATATACGTAGAAGAGCCCGGGCACTTCCCCGCAGGCCCAGCCTAACTTTCGCTTTCGGTCCCTTGACCAAAAACCTCTCCTAAGGGAGTCATGCGGTGTGGTATGGGATTATGTCCTCATTCACGTCAGGTTGTTCACCGCACCGTACACACCCCCTATTCCCATTTACACCATGTGTTTGAGTTACTCAACCATGTGCCTCTTATGTCTCTACCCATCCATGGTCTGGATTCTACGTCCCTAAACTAAGATCTCCCTATGGGAAAGGAATATGCTCCCTCTATCTAATACGTCTTGTTGTCTTATTCAGATGTGTTTTGACAAAAATCCCGAAGTGTGGGATTTTCATAGGGACATCCTCCTCATCCCATGACCATGCTTCGTGAGCTAGCTATTTGGATCCTCATCCCCTTCCACATCCAAAAGGACCCTCAGACGACATGGATAATAGGCTCTAGGGCTCTCCATGAATTTTGGACCTAAGGGCCCTCCAATCATTTCGGGCCAACGCCCCTATGGATATCTGACAACATTTGTGACATGGTTCCGTGTTTCGAACATGGTCAGTGGTCAACCCTCATTTGTTTGTCCCCATTCTCGGCTAAAGCGATATGGATGCTGGGTTTCCGCCATGGTAAACAGTTATCCTCCATTGTCACGCCGCCATCATCGTGATCTGAATCTTGAGCGCCATGATTCACATATTTCCACTTCATCATGTTCAAGTGGAATTCCATCATACTCGGCTCTTTCTCTTCGCGCATCAAGGTGCGCTAAATGATCGTGTTAGTGTCATTGGGCCGGTATTCACCGAACGTCCCTTTGCCCTAACCTTCCCCTTTTTGTGTCGGGAAATTCCCACCACTACTTCTTGTTTCCCACACTGAGCATGACTCATGTGGGATTAGTAGTTTTGGTGGGATGTGTACCAACATGGCCATTCTTTTCTTCATCCCTCATGACATTAAACTGCGCTTTCAGAACTACGTATGGCTTTATTCCCATCCTTATGGGATACGTAGGGACACCCAGGCATTTCACCTAGGGTCCAGCCCCATGAATCGTAAAATCCTATTCCTCCCCCTGGTCGGACACTTCATAGGGGACCGTGTAACTATGACATTGCCCTGAACAAGTTCGGGATGCTCGAAGATTACATTGGGACGTGATAGATCCCCTCACCAGAGAGGCCCTGTCTGAAAGAAGGAATGATCCATGATCAAACTAATGCAACCATATGGTGTACTCCCACCACGGTGGTGTAATTGCATGAGTGTTGGATTCTGTTCGGACAAACCATCGCACCATATTTCATGCTTTTCATGACCCTTATTCGGACTTTCGTCCCCTTTCATGTCTCACGGGACCCCCTAACAACCTGGTCTCATGCCGCATCGGCTCACCTACCGTCCTGGGCCAACGTTCTGGAAGACTGGTCATGTTTGGAAGGACCCCTTAATAGTATGGATGTTTGACCTATGGTCCGCCAACTGTCTTGGGTCAATGTCCCGAAAGATTGACCAAGAATATTTGTGACATGGTCCCGTGTTTCGAACATGGTCAACCGTTGACCCTCATTTTATGTCCCCATTACAGGCTAACGCAGTAAGGATACCGCTTCTCCACTATGGTTAACGGTTGTCCTTTATTGTCACGCCATCCCCACAATGCTCTGAATCTTGGGCATCGTAATTTATGCTTCCCATTTCCGTCTGTTCGGAACGATTTCAGCGCCCCTGGCGTTTCACCATTCGTGCATAAGAGCGCGCTGAATAAATGGTAATTCGGCTGTTTTGGAAAGTTCCTTCTCTGGTCAAGCCTCTCCCATCTTTCGGAAATGTGTACTGGTAATCTGAAATCCAGATGCCCGGAGCATGGTCTCCACTCCTATGTTAGGTGGGGCAGGAAGGCAACTATCTCATGTTTCTCACATCCGGCTCGACCCACGTGGGCTTGGGGAATTATCGACGAATGTCCCGCAAACATTGTAGGGATGTAACAAGGCAATTAAAACAGTGGAACTCGTGCGCGATACGACATTAAAAAAAGAAAGAAAAAATTGAAGCACGAAAGTACCAATAAATGGTTTTTGGTTTGTTATAATACCCGGGTGTCTACTCCCCCCATGGATGGGTTGACCACGTTAAAGGAGTATTGCAGCTCCGCCACTCATTGTCTTGTGGCATCTAAGGCTTGATTCTGCTGACATAGATCCCGCTCCTCCTCAATAGCGGTGGGGCGCAGTTCGTTAGCCTTGGCTTTGGCCCTCTCTACGCCAGCTTGAACGGAAGCCATCTTTCTAGAGGCCTGCCTCATATGCTCTTATAGCTTTTCCAGCTGGGCCTTCAACCGTGAGATCAGCTCAGATCGTGCATTAAGAGAGGCTGAAAGCTCATCTGCCTATGTCTGCATCTGTTGGACCTCACCTTCAGCCTCCTGGAGCTTCTTGATGTTGGTCTCCTTCCTCCGCTGCCAGCCCACGCTGAGCCCACGATCATGCTCCCGGATCTTCTCATCCATGATATCTCGGATTAGTGCATGAGGACGTTGGGCATCCACTCCCCCAGCGTACAGTTCGCGCAACCGCGAGCGGAGTCTGTCCATTTCGTCCAGCCATTGCGCTTGGGGGTGTCCTTGATAAAGCGCGTGATTAGCTTCCACGATGAGCGGTAGACTATGCTGCTGTCTTCCTCGTCATAGGCTGTTTCTTCCCAGTCTGTGCGATTGGCAGGCTCATACGTGGGATATTCCCCCAAGAAATCCTCGTCAGGATCTACAACTACTGTTGAATCCAGTACGACATCTGGTGCCGAAGCAGGCGTGACAGGACTGGGATCGACCAGTTGATCCTCTTCATCGGAGTCCACCTCGATGACCTGAGGCACGACCCTGCTGGTAGTCCCGCCAGTGATGATGTGTGTTGCAGCTTGGGGAGATGGGGGGACTATCTCCACCATCACTGGAATTCCCCTGGGAGGGACGCCACCAGACATCCCGACTAGTCTTGTCGTAGCAGCCCACGCCAGTAGGAGAACTGTACGATAGAGAGGGACATAAACGTTAGTTGGCATAGTCTACAGGTGACGACAAGGAAACTGGTAGAGGAAACTTACGTAGATCATCCTCCTGGCGCTTCTCTTGAGCTGGTACTGACGGGACCCCGAGGCGAGGCCCTCCGTATATTGTTGGAAGGTCTGGAGATTCCAGAGGAGCCTCCTCGGGTGCTCTGGTCCCACCAGACGCGGAACTGGACACAGCCATAGGAGCAGGTTTTGAAGGTCCCGCTTCATCACCCGCCGAGGGGCGAGAACGAGGCATGCGAACAAGTTCCTCCTACATGGCTCAAACATCGGTGAGGAGTCCATAATGGCCCAATAACGGATCGTAAGGAAAGAAGTTCAGAATGCGACCTCGAGAGCCCCTGTGAAATCGTCAGAATCTGTGCCTTGATCTCCGACCTCAAACTCCTCCAACGGGCTCCCTCCCCCAACCTCATCCTCCCGAGAGGAGTCCTCTGATTATTCTGGTAGGGGGAATCGCTCCCTCATATTGGTAGTCGATAGCTGTGGGGGGACCTTCTGATTCAGCAACACCCTCACCCGATCTGTCATTGGGCGAGGGACACCACTGGAGTGGACGTAGTCCTCCAGCTCGTCCAAGTATTGCTCTGCCTCCGCCGGAGACGCCATGAATCCAACCCGGACTGGGCCTATGCCCGGTAATTCCATCCCGAGGCGATTCAGGTGGGACCATATCTCAGGTGGGCTGAGGAATTGCCGGTTGACATCCCAAATGTTCCAGGCTTCCGGGAAGAAGGCATCCTCTGCCATGTCGATATGACGCAGGCGCTTCCCCGGTGCCTGAGTGGATATCCTATGGAATCCTCTCAGTGGCTGCCCCTCTGGATGGCCCCGCTCTCCTAGAATCACCGAATCCACCGCTGTTGCCACACCCTCGGCCAGTGCGGGTCTCGCCGCCATGGCAGCCCTGCTACCGCGAGAGGCCCTAGCTGCCCTCCGACCCTGACCTCGAGATTGAGGAGGCCCACCGTCACCAACCTGAATAGTTGGTTGTTTCAGCGTCTCCCCTGGGTAAGTAGCCTCTCAACTAATGGCATACTCCATCACCAATCCAAAAGAGGGGGTGGATGGAGGCAATGTAATTCGCATCTTCCCATATTCCCGTGTGAACATGAGCCACAACTGCCTCATCACACACGAGTGCTCCTCATGACGCACCTCCCAGTAGACCTGCGGGGTCAGCCGCTGGAGGCACCAGAAATACCTCTCAAACCGATGCGGGGTGTACGGTTCATAGAGTGGCTCAAGATCCACTCGTGCCACCAAAACTCCACCTTGAAAGGCTAGGAGGTTAGCCTGATGTTCTTCTGTTCCCCGTCCGTCATCAGTAAGTATCCCCGTCGGCAATGGGGAGAGGTGGAAATTAAACTCATCTACCCTCCACACCTGATTCAGCACCATCGGCACGACCAGTTTGAACGAGAAGCTCCCGACCGCGTTCAGGATGAAGGGGCTGAAATTTGACCCCGGCGGAGAAATGGGATTTGGATACTCATAAATCCCCCTGATGTGCACTGCGATCTAACCATACAACAGGTGTAAGGGCCCGCATATCCTTGGAAGCTTCTTTCCCTCGCTAATGTGCCGCAGCATTCTGTACAGTTTGGCGACCATTGGGATCCCCGGATTGATCTGCTGCCCCATGGCCAACATGGACGCCATAATAAACGAGATGGGACGCACCCCCATGCTTGTATCCCTCACCGGTAGGATCCAACCACAGATGAGAGCCGTGATGAACGCCGTCATCCTGACTATCGGCTATTGTTCAGTGCTGACACTGAATCCCCAAGTCTTCCATTGGCTGTCCTCCAGGACCCGCCAATATGAGTGCCCCTTACCCCGTTGGGCTGCCCTCGAACAAGTCGAGGCCTCGGAGGGAACTCTCGATTCTCTGGGAAATTTAGGAAGCACTTGAACCACCTCCTAAAGTGGACATCGCTCACTGCCTCCTTCTCCTCTACAGGGACGAGCGCCATCAGCACTGATGCCAGTCGCAGCATTTGCTCTGTATTCTCCCACGCGCTCATGATGGGGGGGAACTCATCATACATGGCCCCCATGATCGGATCCCCAAAAATCCGGTCGACATCCCACAGGCTGATGCCCACCTCCCCATGATGCAGGTGAAAGGTATTGGTCCTATACGACCATCTGCTCAGCAATTTCGGCATCAGTTGGTTTGGTTGGTAGATGTGGAATTGGGAGGCCCATGCCGCCTCATATAACCCCACTCTCCTAAGCTCGGCCCCAAACTCCTCGCATGAGGCGCCTACCCAGTAGGCCCAAGCCCAGTCATCAGTAAAGTTGCCGCCCTGGCGTAGGTCCCACTCATCGGACCATCCCTTCTTCGAATCCTACAGAGACGCCTTCAGTATGGTACGGTAGAGAGGAGGGGACGTCTCCAGTTGCAGTGGCTTCCTGTCAATATCTTTCAAATGGTTGTAGAGACAGTCAGCGGTGACAGGTGTGAAGTCCTCATGTGCGTGACCATCGACCGCCCTGAACCATTGGTGTTGCCATGGTGTACTCCTAAACCAGCAAGCTGGTTCATCCATACTCACCTCAGGGATGAAGACGTCATCCCTCAACCCGAATCCGTACAATGGCAGCTTCTTACACTGCGGATAATCCTTCTGACCCTCCGATAGCAGATCCGTCAAAGAAGCGTGGTCCGAATGGCTTCAGACCATCTCCCCAAGGCCTGGACAGTTGGCCATCTCATCCCGACGGGCGGCATCTGCAAGCACCCCCAATACAGCCTCTCGATGGGCCATTCCAGTTCCAGCACTCAGAAATGAATTTTTTCAGAATAGATCGCGAAGATGGATCGCGAAGGTCGGTCACGAGACCAAGCCGCGAAGTCTGGCCTAGGATGACAAGTAGAAGTTCACTTGGCGCGGACGCGGAGTCAGAGACCCATGGTTCGTCGCGAAGCTCGATTCGCGGAGGGCTGTCACGGAGTACGCGGAGCATCGCGAAGTCGAGATCACAAAAAGACAACAAAGTCGCATGAAGACAAAAGAGGTTTACCCCCCCTATTTATAGGCGGCGACCCCAGAGCATCGCGGTGCACCTCACCCACGCGGAGCATTGCGGCGCGTCTGGATCTATAGCCCCGGACAGCACCGCTGGCCCCCTTCGCCAAGCCACATCGCGAACCACTGATAATTTTGGCGATTTTCCCTCACACTTCGACCCTTCACCATCCGCAGCTCCAAGTCTGAGGGGGGGCATTTGTTGGCACCAAAATATTGCACGAAAGGAAGGGATGAAAAAAAAGGTTGGCACGCTGCCTCATGGAGCACCGACACGAAGCACCAACGCGAAGCACCCCAAGCATCGCGGTCTCGCAAAGCTCTAGAGTCGGTAACTCTCCACGAACGCATTTGACGTTCACGATCCCGCCGCGATTCTCCATAGGCGGTAACTCTCCACGAACGCATTTGACGTTCGTGAGCCTGCCGCGAAGCTCCAGAGGCGGTAACTCTCCGTGAATGCATTTGACGTTCATTAGCCCACCGCGAAGCTCCAGAGGCGGTAACTCTCCAAGAACTCATTTGATGTTCACGAGCCTGCCGCGAAGCTCCAGTGGCGGTAACTCTTCGTGGATGATGTTGATGTTCGCGAGAACGCCGCGAAGCACCTGAGGCGGCGTGCATGTTCTGCTTCACGGTACCCCTTCCCTATAAATACTGGACTCCCCCTGAGTCACAGGGACGAACAATCCGACCTTTCGGCTTCTCCTCTCCTAGATCACGAAGCACCCTTTGCCCTCGGGAATCATGAGCTCCGCGTGGTACTTCTACTTTGTGTGACGCCTTCGAATTGAATCGTTTTGAGCCCCTCTTCCGAGAGGGATTCCCTTCATGAAGCTCAAGGGCATTCGCGAAGGAAGGGGATTCCCAAGGGAAACCGGGTAGCCGCGGAGCGTTTATGCTTCACGAAACACCCAACCTGTATGAGTGATCCCTATGCTAAGGCAGGATCGCTACACATCGCGAAGCACACTGCTTCACAGTACCCTGCTTCGCGAGGTACCTCTTCTTCGCAAGGCAGTGCTCCACGAACACTGTTCCACTTCGCGAAGCACCCTCCCCTCATACCTATTCCCCGTGATAGGGCCAATGCACTCCGCTTCGCGAAGAACACTCCTTTTCTTGGCAATTCCTCCTCCCGTGCGACCCTCCAGGTTTGCACGATGTGATTTCAAAGTCCCGCGGACAATTCCACTCATAGAGTTTCTTCTCCTAATGCTTCATTGCATAGGCACGATAATGGCTATTGCTTCTTCGCATAGCCACGCTAACGTGGACCCCTCGATGGTTTGCTCCAAAATCCCCCTTGACCATGGCCTTTCCAGTACCTTACCTCCCCCAAGGACCAGAGGGTACCGATTATGTAAGTCCTAGGGGTGCGGAGTGAACCCACCTCGTCCGAGCTGCAGGACGTTAAACTGCCAAGCACCACATCCTCAACACATGACGTTAAACTGTGATCCAGCCTCGTGCCTCTCACGAAGGGTCCCCCCAGCTCGAACATTTTTTACGCCACTCGTCTCCATAGGAGTGGAATCACCCATCCACAAGGGATGATATCCTCCTTATTGGAGTGGCATATGTTATCAGGAGAAGGGCGACCCTAGTTCCCCAACGGATGGTTTCACCCCTGCATCTCCGTACTTCCCCACTACCAAGGTCAGTGTAGAGTGTGATATGGAACGAGGAACCTCCCATCATTGGTCCCAAATCCCTCTTTCGCTGCGCTTTTTCGCACTCCGGGCCTCGATCCTTGAGTAAGTCCCAGCACCGTGGGCTGCCTAATGCGTAAGCCCCTCTTCACTTCACACGAATGCACCCTTCACGGTGTGATCGTCAGGCCCTTTCTGTCTCTTGTTTCTCACACCGATCATGACTCACGTGGGATTAGAGTTGGCTTTGGCCATGACAATACCTCATCCAGCATGATGTTAAACTGCATGACCTCGTACAACATGACATTAAACTATATGCCTTCGTCCCGCATGACATTAAACTGCACTCCCATTCCCACTTGAACTATGAGGTCTTTGATCCATGTCAAGGGATGGTACGTAGGAAGCCTTCCAGAGGTTCAAGCCCACCACTCATTGGACCAAGGTCCACCTTCATGTCGTTTCACCGACGAAGCCCCCTTAGAACTACAAGGTCTTTGATCCATGCCAAGGAATGGTACGTAGGAAGCCTCCACAAGGTTCAAGCCCACCTATAATCCAATTCACGTAGAGTTCTACCTGCGTCCAACATGATGTTAAACTGCATTCCAGTCTGACGGCAAGCCTTAGTGACCAACCCGAACTACGGGGACTTTGATCCATGTCAAGGCATGGTACGTAGGAAGCCTCCCAGAGGTTCAATCCCATCTCCCATCGGAGCAAGGCCCCTCATTTACGTCGGTCCGCCGACACCCACCGCCCGTCGCTCATTCACGGCAGGGTTCACTCCCGTCCCTCATGACGTTAAACTGTATTCCATCAATCATTTGAACTATGAGGACTTTGATCCATGTCAAGGCATGGTACGTAGGAAACCTTCCCAAGGTTCAAGCCCACCACTAGTGGACCCCCAGGTCTACTTTCTCATTAGTTCACCGATGAAACCCTTTGAACTACGAGGTCTTTGATCCATGTCAAGGCATGGAACGTAGGAAGCCTCTCCGAGGTTCAAGACCACCTCTCATCGGACCAAGGTCCACCTTCATGTTGGGTCACTGAAAACATCCATCAGACCAAGGCCCACCTTCATGTCGGTTCGCCGGCACCATCCTGAACTACGCGGACTTTGATTCCCTGCCACGAGGATACGTAGGAATCCCCTTCAAGGCTCAAGCCCAACTTCATCGTTTCCCCTGCGATGGTTCCTTTCCATTCCCCATTCCACTTCATTTGTCTATCCATCATCCACGCTGATCCTCACCCAGACCGTCATATCTCAGTGAGACCATGTCGGTACGCTCCTCTTCACAGCCACCCATGGGCTGGTCCCGGTATCATCACCCCTTCATGGGAAATCCCTCAATCCGATCTATTCTAGATAATTCTCCAGTCAGGCTGATCCGTCTCCGCTGGACGTTAAACTCGTGGCGTACCCTGTTTTAAACACGGGAAGCTGAGGAACACCTCAGATATGTGCCTAAAACATATAATTCCCCACGCTCGATATGGGATGCCTTGGGATTCTACGCCCTCGAGAAGCCCTGTGACTTGGGATAATAGACAGACATGCCAGGTTCCCCAGCATCCAGACACGCTACTGATGCCTCAATGTGACTACTCCCCCGACTGAAGGTTGCTGCCCTGACCGGACCCCTTGGACTGTCCCGACAGAAGCGGTGTAATTAACTGATGTACATGTAAACATGGAACTAGGAAGAGTTTCATGAACAACGTATTAAATCTATGAGGGAGACCCAGACTAGGTGACGAGTTCCGAGGAGAAATCCACGGAAGGAAGAACCGAGATCCCTTAATCCCGTTTCGATCAAGGATCAAATGTCCCTGAATAAGGAGCGGATGCTACCCACCTTTGGAGAGCGTGAATGTGGGGCAACAAGCGCAATGCGTCCTCCTCCGTGGATGGACGGATGCGCGCGCCCCGGTGCAAGCGTCGTAAACATACATTTTATAGATAAAACCACAACACTTTAATGAAAATATTATTGTATCTATTTTCATAACATGAATCAGATATTAATGACCATGAACCTTCAATTTTTAGTAGGTATAGGATATCACTTAATCATTTTTTGAGAGGAAATAACTGAATAACTTTCTCAAGGAATCACTTTAAATGAATAATCCTTCTCCACAGGTGGGTTGTTTGAGTGCTGATGAATTGATTAACCACTTTAGAATGTCCATAAAACTATATTTTAATTTATATGTCAAATATAATTCAGCTACTTTCAGAGTTATCATGATTAGAAGGATTAAAAATCATGATTATTTCCCACAAATTGATGATAATATTAAATTATATAAGGAAATTGCTGTTCTTAGATACATATTTTTGTCAACACCATTTCACAGACATGTTTTTCTTTAATAGAACCATATATATCTCATTTAATGGGATAATTATCACATTAAATTATACATGGTCTATCATAAACTTATATTAATTAAACATGTAAAATTAAATCTCCATTGATAGAGTTGATAGTAAAATATAAAAATGATCATTGTTTTTTCATTTCTTTTGTAGCATATGAGAATAACATATAAATTCTATCAAAAATATACTGTATGAATACCAAAATACTCTATCTTTTATGTCCATGAATATTGTATGTCAACTTGTTAGTCTAAATCAAAAAATTATGAACTTATAGTGTCTATACCACTTATGAAATTTAGTATTTAGAATATACTTCTTATTTAACATTAATTCATGATATCCCGACCAATGGTGCACATTATAAAAGTATTTTACTCTATGTATCTGATCAAACAAGTCATAAATCTATGGAATGTGATATTTTTTCTTTATCATGATCTTTTTTAGATTGTGGTAATAAATTCATACTACTTTTGAAGAACCCTTATTCTTGAGAAATAAGACTACTACACTACATTATTATTATATTTGTAATATTTTTATTTTTAAAAAAAATAATTTTTTTATTTAGTTCTTTTAGTTCAATTGAGGAAATTTTAAGGGATATTTTACATGTTTATAGTGTTATGGGTATTAGTTTAGTTGAGGACTCAACCAATTTATTAGGAGGAATGACATGGTATTCTTCAATGAATAAATCATCATATTTCATTTTAATGGTAATTTCATCAAGATTGATTAAATACTTTCAAAAAATAATTTGGGTAAGATATTATTGATCATAAGGAAAAATTATTTGTGATTGAGAAGTGGTTTACAAAGAATATTTATCCCCACCCCAATAATTATATTGAATCCATCTAGTTCTACTAACATTGAAGGTGATTTAGTTATCAAATAAATTGATATTGGGTATATATGAGGGAAAAAATATGTCCAGAATATCATCAAATTGACTAAATGGATTTTGAAAAGGTTTTCCGAGAGATTCTACCCACAACAAATATTATGGTAGGAGTTATATTACTGACATTAAATAATATCCCTAAATGTTTTCTTCATTCATAAAACGACTTCCAAATTTTATGGTTGTGTTTGAATATTTGTTTTAAAGGGTCATGATTTGAATAAATGTATAGAACCAAAATCAAATAATTGGTTCACTATTATCAGATGAATAACAACCATTCCTATCACCACATTGATACTAAGATACAATTGAGTATTAGTAACATTATATACAAACCCTACCGTTAAAGTTTTCAGTGGTTGTCTTCATTGGTTATCATTAATAACACATGGTTTTTTACCATATTTGACTTCATGAAATTAAGGGGATACTACATCATATTCCCATATTAATTATCATGATTCACTATCCTTCCACACATGAAACACTTTTTGGTTCCCCTAATATTATTTTCTGGACCCTTATTTAAATAGTTATAAAACATGGGATATTGGATTATCTTAGCACTATTAGCATTATCTGATAGCGTCCAAATTTTTATTCCATTATCATTTTATTTTATCTCATAACATAAGACCAAATACAATCACCAATTTAAATCTATAATTTCATGGAACATCATATAATATCCACATAGATTTTGAGTCCTCGAGTTACTAAAAAATTTATAAGGCTTGGAATTAGTCCATTTAATAAGTTGAAAACCACACTTTTTGTATCAATGAAAATGATAATGGCACATAAAATAGGCATTGTGAAAATTTATTTATAACATTTAATATATTCAATATAATTTTTATTGAGTCCATGAATTACCTCTTAATTTTATAATGGAGAATGTATGGAAAATTATTATTGAAAAATATGTTATAGAATCCATCATAACCCGTATATTAAATATCATCATTGGGTTTTTTATTCTTGATCAAAATCAATAAAAGATTATCTTCTTTCAATATGTGATATGTAACATATATGAATTTCTATTTCATAGAGCATTTGAAGATACAAAATATTCTCTCAACAGATATAATCCATATATTTGGAATAAGAATATTCAAATACGCACTAAAATTACGAGGCCTTTATCAAATAATATAATCAGTTGGCACATCCTATTTCTTAGGTGAAAGAGTATGTTATATGTGATTCATATTGTCACTTGTATATTGAGTAATATTTTTTTGAACTACTATGCTTTTATTGAGTCGTGATTCCATCTTTCTAGAAATTTTGTTTTTGTAATCATCAAAATTTCTAACATATACACTATTATAATTTTTCCTCATATTTATTTATATTTTGTAAAATAATTCATGGGATGATGACACACTATTTAATAAAAATATTAAAAAACTACATAACCTATAAGTAATAAAATATATACCCAAATATGTGATTCTTTAAGTTCAAATTTTGCTTATCATTCAGCTACTTACTATAAATTTCATTGACATAATAGTTTACATATTTCAATATATTGGTTTTGTGAAGATGATATGAATTATCTCAATAATATACCTTAAAAGTATATAGCTTGGTGTGCATTTTTGGGAACACACATCAGACACCAATTAAATATCTAGATAATTCTCAACCATCTATTTGTTGGGTGGTTACACCTAGGTGTCTTTGGGCCACAATGAAGTCCACTTTTCATTATCCAATTAGAGATACAAATTTCTTGAAACCACATAATTTATAAATTAACAAAAATAAGGGTATTTTTATTAAATTTAAATATATACCAAGGGTTTTCAATAATATTTAATCAATCACTCTCTATTAAATAATCTAGGCCATAATCTTATACCAATGTTGGCAACATATATTTATAATAAATTTTATTTTATTATTTTTTAAATAAAGATAAATATAATAAAATATATAATAATCATGAGGCATAATGATTATTGGAATTATATAAGTAACCTATTACATAATATAATGTATAATATGTCACCACCCGTCCTCGGGGCCTGTGCCGTGACTACCCCAAGCCCGCCTCCCATAGGCTAGGGGATGGAAACAAGCACCAAGGTGTAAATCCCGACATAAAGGGGAAGGAATTTCCTTTATAAAGTAAACAAACACCACAGAGTAAGACAAAAGAAGTAAACACTATGTAAAACTGGGTACAAAAGTAAGTGCGGAAAGTAAATGGGCCAGAATACAAACCCAAACTGAAAGTAAAGTACAACTGGAAAGAATGTACAACAACTGAAAGTAATGCAGCAACGTCGGGCCGTCCAATGGAAGTCCCACCTAATGAGTGGGTACAGATAGCCACCTCAGCTCCTCGGGTCCAGCCGTCCGCTCCGTGTACATCCCGCCCAGTGGCCCACCTCCAGGTATTGACTGCTCCACTAGCCTCAACCACAATCAACATTGTCCATCGTCTGCATCCAACACAACGTAGTGCGGGCATAGCCCGTGAAAGGGTGAGTATACGCTACTCAGTAGGGACCCTGAGACCCCCGTAGGTCTCCCATAATCCACAATGGATAATCCACAAAGTAAATATACAATCACGACGTAACAAGCAACACTACTTAGGCATATGCCCATACATATACCTAGGTCATCAATTCCCATTCGGCTCCAACATCCAAACCCAAGTTTGATCACATCCACACAGGATAGTAAAACCCAATCCACATAGGAAAGGACAACACAATCCACATAGGGAAGCAATTCAATCATATCGAAGATAATGATTGAAAGTCATGATTCAGCTCACACAGGTATATCTCTTCGTAAGGTGATAGAGATGATCAGATATAGCCACTGATTCATCTAACCTGGACCCACCTAATATACTAAACTAGATAATCTGATGGACCCACATAGGATACATATCAGCTACTCTGCCAGACCCACTTAGGATAGCAAGAACAGAGTCATCGTCGTTGAACCCACAGAGGATTTCAATATGGTCTTCATTGCTGCCGAACCCACGAAGGATTTCAGTATGTTCTTCATCACTACCAAACCCACGTAGGATTTCAGTGTAGTCTTTATCAACGTCGAACCCACGTAGGATTTCAGTACGGTCTTCATCACTGCTGAACTCACGGAGGATTTCAGTGCAGTCTTCACAGTTGCAGCCAGCTCTAGGGTTCCCACACACAGCATGCTCAATTCTGGGAGGATCCGCTCCACAAGCCAAAGGTGGGTTGATAAATAAACTAACACTTAGTCCAGAGTTGATGTATCCCAAAGTTCCGTCTCAACAAATGGAACTCAACGTGACAGACGGTGCGTCAATCGGACGCCCGGTCTGAGAGTTATTGGCTTTTTCAGTCGAGGGGCCCGGTTAGTTTATAAGTAAAAACCAACCCGAACGCACTCAACTACATAAAAACCTCGAGCGGAGTAATCCTAATGGTCTATCTCATTAAGAGTAATCCATCGTAGTCGATGGCACGTCGATCGGACGCTCGAAGCTCTAGTTATAAGCATTTCTTCTCTGAGGGCCCGATTTGTTTTGTGTTCGAACCAACCCAGCCGTACCCAACGTTCTCCAAAACATTGAGTGCAATATACTGAAACTACCGGCTCAATCCGAGGATCGTATCGCAACTGACGGTGCGTCTATCAGAGGTTCGTAGCCAATGATATGGTCAAAAGAATGAACTTATCCGGTTTTAAGGGGTTTGGGGCCCAGACCGACCCGGCCCGAAACCCGATGGGTCGGCCCGAACCGGGTCGACCCAATCTAGGTCCGGGTCCAGCCCATTAGGGAGTGGACCGACCCCTTCAGCCCGGCCCGGCCCAGCCCGGCCTGGGCGGTCCGGCCCGGTGCGGCTGGTATTGTGCACGCATCTGAGCCTCCCGCTCCCAAGTTCTCTCCTAGAGGTTCCCATGCTGCAATCTGATGCGCACTAAAGGAATCGGCAGCCCACATATGACTCTCTTCTGTTGATCCTCAATCTGCACTGGGACCTCTTCAAAATTCACCCCATCATTAATGTCCAACTCCCCATGGTCGATGATATGTGTCGGGTCGTGCACGTATCTCCTCAACTGAGATACGTGGAAGATGTCGTGCACCCGGTGCAACCGAGGTTGTAGAGCCACGTGGTAAGCCAACTTGGCTACTCAGCCGAGGACCTGGAATGGTCCGATGAAGCGCGAAGATAACATTCCACCTCAACCAAATCCTTGTAATACACGTCGAGGTGAGACTCGCAAGAAAACATGGTTGCCATCCTCGAACTCTAGTGGCCTCCGCCTCCTGTCAGTAAAAGACTTCTGCTGACTCTGAGCACTCCTCATCCTCTCCTGGATGACCTGGACCTTCTTTGTCATGGCCTGGACCATCTCCAGTCCCACAAGTGCTGACTCCCCAGGGTTTGTCCAGCACAGAGGTGATCTGCATGGCCGGCCGTACAATGCCTCATATGGTGCCATCCCGATGGTGGAGTGGTAGTTGTTGTTGTACCCAAACTCCACCAAGGGTAGGTGGTCGTCCCAGCAATGAACATAGTCGAGGACACATGCATGGAGCTTGTCCTCGAGAGTCTGAATGGTCCTCTCCATCTGACAATCAGTCTGAGGGTGAAAGGTGGTGCTCAGACGTAGTTGCGTCCCGAATGCCTCATGCAACCCCTTCTAAAGCCGCGAAGTAAAGAGAATCTTGATCGGAGATGAGAGATGATGGAACACCATGAATCCATACAGTCATCTGAACGTAGAGGCTTCCCAAGCTCTCCACTGAGCCCTGCTCTCTGATGGGTAAGAAGTGAGCCGACTTGGTGAATCGGTTGACAATCACCGAAATGGAGTCGTGACCTCTAGAAGTATGTGGGGGGCGTGGCTGGCAAGAAGAGCGGCCCCCACATGGGGGGGTTCAATCCAGGGGCAGCAGCCCCCCCCCCTTTCCGTTCGGCACGACCAGTGCCGAGCTGGCAGCATGCGGGCCACGCCCGCGCCAGGCCAACCGGCCACCCATGCCGTTCCCGCCGCACCGGGCCGGACCGCCCAGGCCGGGACGGGCCGCGCCGCCTGGGCCGGGCCGCGCCAGCCGGGCCGGGCCATTCCCTAATGGGCCGGAACCTGACCCGGGTCGGGTCGACCTGGTTCGGGCCGACCCAAGGGGTCTCGGGCCGGGTCGGTCCGGGCCCAAAACTCCCTTAAACCGGACAGGTTCGTTCTTTTGCCCATATCTTGGTCCACAAACATCTGATTGATGTACTGTCAATTGCTATACGATCCTTGTATCGAGATGGTCTTTTTGGTATATTACACTCAAGGTTTAAGAGAACTTTGGATATGGCCTCATTGGTTTGAACACAAAACCAATCGGGCCCTCAGAGCGGAAACGCTTATAACTTGAGCTACGGACGTCCGATTGATGTGCCATCGATTTTTTTTGGATTCCTCTTAGTGAGACGGACCTTTTGGATTGATCCAATCGAGGTTTGGATGTATTTGGTGTGCGGTCGGGTTGGTTTTGACTTAAAAATCAACCGGGCCCCTGGAACGAAAAAGCCAATAACTCTCAGACCGGGCGTCCGTCTGACGCGCCGTCTGTCGCGTTGAGTTCCTTTTGTTAAGACGGAACTTTGGGATACATCAACTCTAGACTACGTATCAGTTGATGTATTGACCCCCCTTTGGCTCGTGGAGTGGACCCTCCCAGAAATGAGCATGCTGTGCGCGGGAACCCTAAAGCTAGTTGCGACTGTGAAGACTACACTAAAATCCTCTGTGGGTTCGGCAGTGATGAAGACCGTAATGAAATCCTCTGTGGGTTCGACGACGATGAAGACTGCACTAAAATCCTCTGTGGTTTTGGCAGTGATGATGACTATAATGAAACCCTCCGTGGGTTCGACGACGATGAAGACTGCACTGAAATCCTCCGTGGGTTCGGCAGCAATGAAGACCGTTCTGAAATCCTCCGTGGGGTCGATGGTGATGACTCTGTTCTTGCTATCCTACGTGGGTCTGGTAGAGTAGCTGGTCTGTATCCTATGTGGGTCTGACAGCTTAGCTGGTTTAGTATCATACGTGGGTCCCATCTTAGATGAATTAGTGGCTATCTAATCATTTCTATCACCTTACGAAGAGGTATACCTGTGTGAGCTGAGTCTTGAATTTCAATAATTATCTTAGATATGATTTACTTGCTTCCCTATGTGGATTGTGTTGCGCTTTCTTGTGTTGATTGGGTTGTACTATACTGTGTGGATGTCATCGAACTTGGTCTAAGATGTTGGAGCCGAACGGGAGTTGACGAGTTAGGTATATGTATGGGCATATACCTAAGTAGCGTTGGATGTTACTTCGTGATTGTATCTTTCCTTTGTGGATTATCCATTGGGGATTCTGGGAGACCTTAGGGGGTATCGGGGTCCCTACTGATTAGCGTATAATCACCCCTGCACGGGCTATGCCTGCAATACGTTATGTTGGATGCAGACGACGGGCACCGCTGATCGTGGTTGAGGCTAGTGGAGTAGTCAGTACCTGGAGGTGGGCCACTGGGTGGGATGTACACGGAGCGGACGACTGGACCCGAGGAGCTGAGGTGGCTGTCTGTACCCACCCCTCTGGTGGGACTTCTAGTGGACGGCATGACGTTGCTTCTTTACATTCGATTGATGTAATTTCTTTCCAGTTGTACTTTACTTTCAGTTTGGGTTTGTATTCTGGCCCATTTACTTTCCGCACTTACTTTTATACCCAGTTTTACTTAGTGTTTACTTCTGCTGTCTTACTCTATGGTGTTTGTATACTTTATAAAGGAAATGCCTTCCCCTTTTTTTCGGGATTTATTCCTTGGTGCTAGTCGCCAGCCCCTGGCCTATGGGAGGCGGGCTTGGGGTAGTCACGGCACGAGCCCCAAGGACGGGTCAAGACAAATTGGTACTAGATGAATTTGAATGGGGTGGGGCTCGTGAGGGCCCTACTTCACAAATATCCTACCTAGGGTAGTTAGGAACTAGTGAGTCCCACCCCAACCTCCAAGCATAGGTTTAAAGTACCATAAATAAAAATAAAATTGGTTGCACAACTTTTATTTTATTCATTACATAACCCACTATTTTTAATAACCACACCCGAGAAAATGCAACTCCGGAAAAGGTGTTCCTAAGAAATTATCGGCGCTGCGATTCCATCGTTGTCCTCGAATTCTGATTTTGAGCACCAGTTTTAAAGTTAGAATAACCCACTCGTTTGTTCACTGAATGTACCCGAGATAAACTTTGAAAATTGATTTCGGGCACACCGGGCCTTAGAATCAGGTGTTTTCAGAAACAACATTCTTGTAAAATCCCAAAAAAAATTATGAAAAAATATCCCATGAATTTTACAGATGTTTACATTACTCCCACATCAGGGCATTACGTCCCCGTAAAGATACATCATAAACTAGGGGAACAAATGCGGGTAATGTGCACCCATCTAAGCCTCCCACTCCCATGTTCTCTCCTGGAGGTTCTCGTGCTGCCATTTGATGCGCACTAAAGGAATCGACCGCCCACATAGGATCCGCTCCTTTCGATCCTTGATCTCCACCGGGACCTCCGCAAAAGTCGCCCCATCGTCATTGTCCAGCTCCCCATGGTCGATGAAATGTGTCGGGTCGTGCACGTATCTCCTCAGCTGAGATACGTAGAATACGTCGTTTACCCGGTGAAACCGAGGTGGTAGAGCCAGGCGGTATTCCAACTCGCCTACTAAGGTGAGGACATATATTGGTTCGATGAAGTGCAGAGACAACTTGCTGCCTCGGCCAAATCTTCGTAACACACATCAAGGTGAGACCCGCAAGAAAACGTGGTTTCCATCCTCGAACTCAAGTGGCCTCCGCCTCCTATCAGCATAAGACTTCTCCCAGCTCTGAGCTGTCCTCATCCGCTCCAGGATGACCTAGACCTTCTCTGTCGTGGCCTGGACCATCTCTGGTCCCACAAGTGCTGACTTCCCAGGGTCTGTCCAGCACAGAGGTGATCTGCATGGCCGGTCGTACAGTGCCTCGTATGGTGCCATCCTGATGGTGGAGTGGTAGCTATTGTTGTACGCAAACTCCACCAAGGGTAGGTGGTCATCCCAGCTGCGACCAAAGTCGAGGACACATGCACGGAGCATGTCCTCGAGAGTCTGAATGGTCCTCTCCGTTTGACCATCAGTCTGAGGGTGAAAGGCGGCGCTTAGATGTAGCTGCGTCCTGAATGCCTCCTACAACCCCTTCCGTAGCTGGGAAGTAAAGCGAGAATCTCGATCGGAGATGATAGATGATGTCACACCATAAAGCAGTACAATCTTCTGAACGTAGAGGCGTCCCATGCTCTCCACTGTTCTCTTCTCTCTGACGGGTAATAAGTGAGCCGACTTGTTGAGTCGGTCGACAATCACCCAAATGGAGTTGTGACCTCTAGAAGTACGTGGGGGCCGCTGCTGGCAAGAAGAGTGGCCCCCACATGGGGGGGGGGGGGTTGAATCCAGGGGTGGCCACCCCCATTTCTGTTCGGCTCAGCTAGCGCTGAGCTGGCAGGATGCGGGCCGTGCCCGCGACATTCCAACCGGCCGCACCTAGCCGAACCGCCCAGGCCGGGCCGGGCCGCGCAGGCTGGGCTGGGCCGCGCCGGCTGGGCCGGGCCATGCCCTAATGGGCCGGACCCGACTTGGGTCAGTTCGACCCGGTTCTGGCCAACCCAGGGTGTCTCGGGCCGACCCAGGGGGTCTCGGGCCAGGTCAGACCGGACCCAAAGCCCCCTAAAACCGGACAGGTTCATTCTTTTGCCCATATTGTGGGCTACGAACCTCCAATTGATGCACTATCTATTGCGATGTGATCCTTGGATCGAGACGGTCATTTTGGTATATTACACCCAAGGTTTTAGAGAAATTTGTGTATGGCCAGGTTGGTTTCAACACGAAACCAACCGGGCCCCGGAACGGAAACGCTTATAACTTGAGCTACGGACGTCCGATTGACGTGCCGTCAACTTTTTTGGATTCATCTTAGTCTGATGGACCTTTTGGCTTAATAAGCTCGAGGTTTGGATGCAGTTGGAGTGAGGTCGGGTTCTTTTTGAATTAAAAACCAACTGGGCCCCTAGAACGAAAAAGCCAATAACTCTCAGACCGGGCGTCCGATTGATGCGCTGTCTGTCATGTTGAGTTCCTTTTGTTGCGACAGAACTTTGGAATACATAAACTCCATACTATGTATCAGTTGATGTATCGACCCCCTTTGGCTCATGGAGTGTACCCTCCCGGAAACGAGCATGCTGTGTGCAGGAACCCTAGAGCTGGCTGTGACTGTGATGACTGCACTGAAATCCTCCGTGGGTTCGGCAGTGATGAAGACCGTACTGAAATCCTCTGTGGGATCAAATACGATGAAGACTGCACTGAAATCCTCCGTGGGTTCGGCAGTGATGAAGACCGTACTGAAATCCCCTGTGGGTTCAACGGCGATGAAGACTGCACTAAAATCCTCCATGGGTTCGGCAGCAATGAAGACCGTACTGAAATCCTCCGTGGGTTCGACGACGATGACTCTTTTCTTGCTATCCAATGTGGGTCTGGTAGAGAAGCTGGTCTGTATCCTATGTGGGTCTGATAGCTTATCTGGTTTAGTATCCTATGTGGGTCCCAGCTTAGATTAATCAGTGGCTATATCTAATCATCTCTATCACCTTACGAAGAGGTATACCCGTGTGAGCCGAGTGTTGAATTTCAATCATTATCTTAGATATGATTGACTTGCTTCCCTATGTGGATTGTGTTGTGCTTTCTTGTGTGTATTGGGTTGTACTATCTTGTGTGGACGTGATCGAACTTGTGCTCAGATGTTGGAGCTGAATGGGAATTGATGACTTAGGTATATGTCTGGGCATATACTTAAGTAGTGTTGGTTGTTACTTCGTGATTGTATCTTTCTTTTGTGGATTCTGGGAGACCTTAGGTGGTATCGGGGTCCCTACTAAGTAGCGTATACTCACCACTGCATGAGCTATGCCCACACTACGTTGTGTTGGATGCAGACAATGGACAACGCTAATCGTGGTTGAGGCTAGTGTAGTAGTCGGTACTTGGAGGTGGGCCACTGGGCGGGATGTACATGGAGCGGACGACTAGACCCGAGGAGCTGAGGTGGCTATCCATACCCACCATTCAGGTGGGACTTCCAGTGGACGGCCCGATGTTGTTGCTTTACTTTCAGTTGTTGTACTTTCTTTCCAGTTGTACTTTACTTTCAGTTTGGGTTTGTATTCTGGCCCATTTACTTTCCGCACTTACTTTTGTACGCATTTTTACATAGTGTTTACTTCTCCTGGCTTACTCTGTGGTGTTTTTTTACATTATAAAGGAAATGCCTTCCCCTTTTTGTCGGGATTTATGCCTTTGTTCTAGTCGCCAGCCCTTGGCCTATGGGAGGCAGGCTTGGGGTAGTCACAACACGGGCCCCGTGGACAGCTCGTGACATAATATCATTATATAAAACATCAAAATGTACCCCTTGTTTCCGTAGAACTATTAATACTTTATAGGATAAACTAGGGATATATATATATTTGAAAAGGGGTTAGTTATAATGCCCAGTAAGTTAATAATCAAGCATGAAATGATGAAAAGTAATACATGTGATTCATGAGGCATATAAAGATAATATAAAAAGGTGAATATCATAAACATTGGAACATTAATTGAGAAGATGTTATCATAAGAACATGGTATCATACAAAATTGAAATGAAAAAAAATAATACATCACAATAAATACTCTAGAATAACCATCCTAAAATCCCAATATAACGTTATTAGGCAAACCACTCATGCACCATAAATTATAACTCATTAGATGAAAACATTACCCAATGCATTTGAGTTCTATCAGCATGAATCTTTTTTATGTCTGACATTACATCTTTCATATTTATAATATTATATATGAGAAATAGTAATCATTTCATCCATATAATTAGAGAATGTGGGTATTAAATATTAAAGTTCCAAATCGATAATGTATTTTTAAATCAATTTTAACACCCTTGAATGAATATATGGCTGGTTATTCACTATATATTATATGTCATAGATAATCAAGTAATAATTTTATAACCATAATATCTGTGAAATAAGATCATGAAATTGAAAAATGATTTATAAGAGTATGAACATATTAAAAATACATCATTTGAATATTAAAAAATGTCAATGAAAACATTAAAATGTAATTATTGGGAAAGTAAAAATGGTTATAACAATGGATATGATGAAATTGAAATGAGGATAAATAGAATCAATTACCAAAATAGGTTACCTCAGAAATCATGGGAGGAGCTTCATAGAACTATAGAATCTATTTAGATGGGATTTAGGGAAGGAAACAGAGATTAAATGTATTTTCCAATGATTTCGAGGAGAGGTTAATAATTTAATGTGTGGATTTTTATAAACAATGGGGGGGATTTTTTATTAAACTCAAAATTTTGCCTCTGGACACATATTCAATTAAAAAATTGAAACTATTTTTATTTTTGTGGTCTTTCCCAATGTATTTTTCATGGAAGTGTGGTTTAAATTTTATTATTAATTTGAGAGAAAAAATCTTTTTAATAATATTATTAAAAATGTGGATGAGGGTCATAATGTAAATTAACTACTTATAAAATATAAAAATATCCTTTGGTTTTTAATTAGTTTTTTATAGGTTTATAAAAATAATACAATCATGTTGAAATAAATTATTTTAATTAAAAATAATATTTTTTTAGAGAAAAACTTTTATATCATTTATTAAAACACATTAATCTTTTTATGATCATAGAAAAATTTAAAATTTTATGGTGTTAGAAAATTAATAGAAAATAACTATTATTTAATTTAAACATTATTATTTAAAAAATTATAGTTTTTATCAAAAATAAATTTCTAATATATAATGTTCATAATTTCAAAATAATATAACATTATTTTTTGGGAAATAATTGTTTTTATGTAGTGGTCATCATTTTAATCAGTATAGAAATACCCAAGACATAATAAAATTACATTATCATTTTAATTTATAATATATTTTTAGTCATTTTAACATTTCATGATGTTAATTTTATTTAATGTAAATTAATTTATCAAAAATTATATTTTATTAAAAATTATATAATTTCTAAATATACAGTTATGTTTTTATTCTACACATAAATATATTTTTCATATTTATCTTTCATTCTCACATACTCTATAAATTAAAATAATAATGAAAATATGATTGAGGAAACCACTATTTTATTTTTAAATGAGAAAACTGTACATTTATAATACTATGGCATATATAAATAACCCCATGTTACACTAACACATGCCTTAGGTTGAAGGTGTTCAATAGTGTTACATTCATGGGTGTCCTAACCAATATTGATATATTGGTGATCTCTAATAACATGATATTTAACAAAAATGTGTTCACATTTGATCAACACTTACTAAATATCTTCTTGTCCTTGGTTATAAATTAGATCACTTTATTATAAATTGTCACGACCCGTCCTCGGGGCCCGTGCCGTGACTACCCCAAGCCCGCCTTCCATAGGCCAGGGGCTGGAAACTAGCACCAAGGTGTAAATCCTGGTAAAAAGGGAAGGCATTTCCTTTGTAATGTAAACAAGCACCACAGAGTAAGTAAGCAGAAAAGTAAACACTAAGTAAAAACAGAGTACAACTGAAAGTATGGAAAAGTAAAAGGGGCCGGAAATACAAGCCCAACTGTAATGTACAACTCGAAAGGTAAAAACAACAACCAAAAAGTAAATTCGCTACACCGCGCTGTCCACTGGAGATCCCACATGAAGGGTGGGTACAAATAGCTCCACTGCTCCTCGGGTCCCGGCGTCCACTCCGAGTACGTCTCGTCCAGTGGTCCACCTCCAGGTACTGTCCTGCTCTGCACGCCTCAACCACGATCAACGCTATCCGTCGTCTGCAACCAACACAATGTAGTGCGGGCATAGCCCGTACAGGGGTGAGTATATGCTACTTAGTAGGGACCTCGAGACCCCCGAAGGTCTCCCAAAATCCACATAGGATAAACCAAAAAGGAAAGGTACAATCACGAAGTAACAACTGACACTGCTTATGTATATGCCCATACATATTACTAAGTCATCATTTCAATACGCTCCCACCTCCGAGCCCAAGTACAACTCAGTCCACACAGGAAAGTATACGTATTCCACACAGGAAAGCAAAACATAATCCACACAGGATAGCACAACTCAATCCACACAGGAAAGCAAACAGAATTCAGCTCACACAGGTATACTTCTTCGAGGATGATAGATATGATCACTGATCCATATAAGTCGTCAGACCCAAAAAGGATCGATAGGTACTAACCCCCGCAAAGACCCACACAGGATCAGACCCACACAGGATCTGTAGGCGCTGGTTCACACAGGACCGCTGAGCGCTGACCCAGACAGGATCGGACCCACACAGGATCGGTAGGACTGATCCACACAGGATCGCTGAGTGCTGTAGTCGTCGTCGTCGAATCCACTAAGGATCTCTGCACAGTCGTTGTCGCAGTCACAGTAGCAGTCATAGTCACAGTAGCAGTCGTAGCCAGCTCTAGGGTTCCCACACACAGAAAGCTCGTTCGGGAGGGTCCGCTCCACGATCCGAGAGGATGATACATCAACTGTCACAAAGTCCAGAGTTGAGGTATCCAAAAGTTCCGAATCGTCAACAGGAACTCAACGCAACAGACGGCGCGTCAATCAGACGCCCGGTCTAAGAGTTATTGGCTTTTCCATTCGAGGGGCCCAGTTGGTTTTTAAGGCAAAACCAACCCGACCGTACTCCACCTGCGTCCAAACCTCGGGCGGAGTATGCCAAAAGATCTGTCTCACTAATAGAAACTCAACAAAGCTGACGGCACATCAACCGGACGTCCGTAGCTCAACATATGAGCGTTTCCGCTCCGAGGGCCCGGTTGGTTTCGTGTACGAACCAACCCAGCCGAACTCAAAGTATTCCGAAACCTTGAGTGTGATAAACGGAAAAGACCATCTCGATCCAAGGATCGCATCGCCACTAACGGCGCGGCGTTTGGAGGTCTACAGCTCAAGTTATGAGCATTTGACTGAAATCAATCCAAAAATGGGGGTTTCGGGGCCGGACCGACCCGGCCCGAGACCCCCCCCGGGTCGGCCCGAACCAGGTCGACCCGGCCCGGAGGCCTGGCGGCCCGGCGCCAGCTCAGCTCGGCCGTTTGGCCGAGCAGCGGGTCGAGGGAAACGGGGGGCACAGCCCCCCCCCCCCCCCCCCCCCCCGTGTTAAAGGAAACCAACGGCCCCCACGTGGGGGGCCCGCTCCAGCCAACCGAGGGTTTCACCCCCGGGTCTTTAGGGTAACGGTCGGCGTAGGGCCAGCCGTTCTTCATACACGCGGGACCTAGAAGGGGTCCTGCCCTGACCACCGCGGCCGACTTTGCCGGCCACCTTGAAGGCCGTCGCGGCACTGCCGCGTCTGCTTTCTCTAGTGGCGCGCCGCAGGCGCCGGTCGCCGTCGCCGCCGCGCCGGGGTGGTGTGCCGCCGTCGAGCTCTGCGGACCACCGGTGCGCGACCGGTGGTCCGATTTGACCGACGCCTGCGCCAATGCTCACCTCGGGTCAAGAAATTCACTGTAGTGATCTCAAATCCTTACCGCGGTCTCGTTGCTTCATCGCCGACAAAACCGTACAACAAGAGAAAAAAGCGGAGGGTTGTCGGACCGTGTTCGTACATCCCGCACCCTCCGCGTTAGGAGTTTTCATAAACGACAACTAAGAATCAATTTCATAACAATTGAAATTGAAACAATCTTCCCTTGATAATCAGCATTCATTATTTTAAAAGGGGGGAAAATGAAGGAAAGAAGATGACATTATCAAAAACAAAACCCTAACCCGGTTCAAGTGCCGAGCACGTCAACAAACCGCGGAAGACAAGTGTCGCGGAGGTCGGGCGTCATGGAAATCATATGTCGATTCTGTTGACGTCGAGGTGCGTCCGAAGAGGTACGTCGCTAGAGAAGCTTTGTAAGCTGACGGAGAAAGCCCGATGAGGAAGCGGCGTCTCCTTTCGTTGACACTGGAAGAAGATCGAAGAAGTGGCATCGTCGATCTTCGGAACACACCAGCTACGAGGAAGAGAAGAGACGGCACGTGACAACGTTCTTCGTTGGAGCCTAAGTGTTCTTTGTCAAGGTTGAAGAAGATGGAGAGAACTTCCCAAATCCTCTCAAGGTGGCAAAGGATACCAACAAAAATAAAATAAGCTTAAAGCTTATTTTATTTACACAATTAAACAACTTGAATTTCAAAAGTTTGAAATTAAAACAACTCAACTCAATAAATAACCCAAGTTGTCAAGATTAATTAAAGAGGAGTTATAGGGAGTTTAAAGGGAAGATGAAGAGTTAGGTTAATGTGGGCCCCACCACACTTAATCCTCTCAAGGGAGGTTAAGTGGATGTGGGTCCCACCTCTAACTCCCTTTTGGGAGGATATAACAAACATGGATAAATAAAATGTGTTTCCACATTTTATTTAACTTCTTTTAAATTCCCACAAAACTAACTCTCAACCCGCATAAAACGCAACCTCGGAAAAGGTCTCCTTAAGCGAATATCGGCGCTGCGAGTTTATCGGTGCCCTCAGAATTCGATTCCGGGCACCAGTTCAAAAGTTAGAAATTCCCGCTCGTTCGTTCACTAAACGTACCCCAGCCAAACTTCGGAAATTGATTTCGGGCACACCAGGCCTCGGAATCAGGTGCCGTCAGAAACCGCGCTCTTGTAAATATCCAAAGATAATTAAGAAAAAATTTCCCTTGAATTTTATGGGTCTTTACATTACTCCCACCTCAGGGCTTTACATCCCCGTAATGATACATCAAAACTAGGGAAACAAATGAGGGTACTGAGCACACATCTGAGCCTCCCGCTCCCAAGTGCTCTCCTAGAGGTTCTCGTGCTGCCATCTGATGCGCACTAGAGGAATCGACCGTCCACGTAGGACCCGCTCTTGTCGATCCTTAATCTCCACTTGGACCTCCGCAAAAGTCGCCCCATATTCAACGTCAAGCTCCCCATGGTCAATGATGTGCGTCGAGTCGGGCACGTATCTCCTCAGCTGAGACACGTGGAAGACGTTGTTCACCCGGTGCAACTGAGGTGGTAGAGCCAGGAAATAAGCCACCTCGCCAATCCTGCTGAGGACCTGGAAGGGTCCGATGAAGCTCAGAGATAACTTGCCGCCTCGGCCAAATCTCCATATACCACGTCGAGGTGAGACCCGTAAGAAGACGTGGTCGCCATCCTCGAACTCTAGTGGCCTCCGCCTCCTGTCAGCATATGACTTCTGCCGGCTCTGAGCTGTCCTCATCTGCTCCTAGATGACCTGGACCTTCTCTGTCGTGGCCTAGAGTATCTCCGGTCCCACAAGTACTGACTCCCCAGGGCCTGCCCAGCACAGAGGAGATCTACAAGGTCGGCCATACAACGCCTCGTACGGTGCCATCCCGATGGTGGAGTGGTAGATGTTGTTGTACTAAAACTACACCAAGGGTAGGTGGTGCTCCCAGCTATGACCAAAGTCGAGGACACATGCGCGGAGCATGTACTCGAGAGTCTGAATGGTCCTCTCCGTATGACCATCCGTCTGAGGGTGAAAGGCTGTGCTCAGACGTAGCTGCGCCCCGAACACCTCCTGCAACCCCTTCCAAAGCTGGGAAGTAAAGCGAGCATCTCGGTCAGAGACGATAGATGATGGCACACCGTGAAGCCTCACAATCTCCTGAACATAGAGACGCCCCAAGTTCTCCACTGAGCCATGCTCTCTGATGGGTAAGAAGTGTTCCGACTTGGTGAGTCGGTCGACAGTCACCCAAATGGAGTCCTGACCTCTAGAAGTGCGTGGAAGTCCAGTCACGAAGTCCATAGATATCCCATCCCACATCCACTCCGGGACCTCCAAGGGTTGTACCAAGCCTGCTTGTACCTGGGGCTTAGTCTTCACCTGCTGGAAGGTGAGGCATCGAGAAACAAACTCTGCCACAGCCTTCTTCATGCCTGGTCAGCAGTGCTTTCGTCTGAGATCCTGGTACGTCTTTGCCACTCCAGGATGTACCGCCAAAGGAGAAGTGTGAAACTCTCTCAGCACCTCCTATCACAAAGCGACCGGTACCATGGTACGTCCTCTAAAAAGGACGACATTCTCTACTCCAAGGGAGAAACCATCAGGTGTCTGTCCCGAGGATATCTGTGCACGCCGCGTCTCACAGTCAGCATCCCCACGATGTGCCTCTCTGACCCGTTGTAGAATTGGAGGAGAGATTGTGAGAGACTGAAGGAAGGTTGCTCCGTCCCTATCCATGAAGGATATCTGCAAAAAGGCTAGCTGCTCTGTCACCTCCTCAAGTAGCTGAATGCCCGTCCTCCTGCTGAGGGTATTGGCTACCACGTTCCCCTTTCTAGGAGTATAGACTTTCTCAAAGTTATAGTCTTGGAGGAACTCAAGCCATCACCGCTGTCTCAGGTTTAGGTCCTTCTGCGAGAAGATATACCTGAGACTCTGATGATCAGAAAAGACTGTAAAATACTCTCCCATCAGGTAGTGTCACCAAGTCTTCAGAGCGAAGACCACTACTGCTTACTCCAGGTCATGGGTAGTGTAGTTCTGCTCATGCGGCCTCAACTGTCGTGATCCATAGGCGATCATTGACCGCTCCTGCATCAGGACACAACCAAGTCCTATCCCTGATGCATCGCAGTATACTATGTACCCTACTCCCTCCTCAAGCAACCTCAAGATAGGTGCGCTGGTCAATCTCTGTCTCAGCTCTTGGAAGCTCTGCTGACAACTGTCTGACCACACGAAGGGTTTCCCCTTCTTCATCAAAGCTGAGAGTGGTGCCGCAACTCTAGAGAATTATGGCACGAATATCCTATAGTATCCATCTAGTCCCAAGAAACTCCGCACCTCCGTCACGCTCCTGGGTGGCTCCCAAGTTATCACATCCTCGATCTTCGCAGGATCCACTGAAACTCCCGCCTTAGAGATAATGTGTCCCAAGAAGTGGACCTCACGTATCCAGAACTGGCACTTCGAGAGCTTACCATTAAGCTGGTTTTCTCGGAGTGTGTCTAGTACAAATCATAAGTGGAAGGCGTGCTCCTCCTCAGTCGTCGTGTAAATCATAATGTCGTCGATGAAGACCACGACAAACCGATCAAGGTATGGCTGAAAGATCCTGTTCATTAGGGCCATGAACACTGTTGTATCATTGGTTACTCCGAAAGGCATAAACAAGAACTCATAGTGGACATACCGACATCTGAAGGTCGTCTTCTGCACGTCCTCGTCTCTGACTCTGAGCTGATGATAGCCTGACCTGAGGTCTATCTTCGAGAACCACCGTGCTCCCTTGAGCTGATCAAAGAGGTCATAAATCCTTGGTAGCGGATACTTGTTCTTCACTGTGACCTGGTTCAGGCGACGATAGTCAACACAAAGTCGCAAGCTCCCGTCCGCCTTCTTGGCGAACAATATCGAGGAAGCCCAGGGTGAAACACTGGGTCAGATGAACCCCTTGCCCTGAAAGTCCTACAACTGTACCCGTAGCTCTCGAAGATCGGCGGGGGCCATCCGATATGCTGGAGTCGATATCGGGGCTGTCCTGGGGTACAGATCAATATAAAAGTCTACCTCTCTGCGAGGAGGTAGCCCTGGAACGTCGTTGGGAAAAAAGTCCGCAAACTGATCCACCACTGTAGGAAAACCAGGACTATGCACGTCAAATTCTCCTAGGATGAGACTAGCCAACTGATGAGTGATGGGCTGTCCTCTCCTCCGCGGAAGTCCATCATGTGCTGCAAAGGCTCCCTTCTCGCCGGTGAAGGTGAACCTGCTCCCTTCGGTGCGTACACATCGCACCTTGCGCCTAAAACAGTCAATCTGTGCATGGACCATAGATAACCAATCCATGCCCAAGATGACGTCGTAAGGCCTCGACGCTGTTACAAGAAGATCCCAGCCGAAGCTCTCGCCTCCTAGAGTAAGCTCACACTGCCGGCACCAGTGTGTAATCGTCGAGATTGCTCCCGTAAGAGTCTCTAGCCGGAAGGATCGAGCAAACGGCTCTGTCGAAATCTCCGAGCTCCGAACAAGGGAAGCAACTATGAAAGAGTGACTCGCTCCTGTGTCTATAAGAACTACAGCAAGGGTGGAATAGAGATAGAAAGTACCTAGAATCATCTCTGTCACGCTGTGGTCGTAGGCCTCCGCTGCCTGGACCTGTGCCCGTCTCTGCCTGGCAGCTCCCTGTGGTCGGGGCAGACCTCCTGGTGGTGGTGGTGGTAGAGCCTCAAAGCGTCTCCCACCACCTGCTGCTCGGCCAGCTCCTCTTCCTCATCTTCCTCCTCACTGCAGACCGCCACGGTCGACCCTCTTCCTCTGCCTCGGTGGTCCCTCAACCGTCTGCTGCTCCTCGGCACGACGGGTCGGGCAGTCACGAGCCATGTGGCACTGCCCGCCGCACGAGTAGCACTGTCTGCCTCTCGAAAGACTGGCTCCGCGCTGTGTGCCCCGCACTGCTGAGCCAGTGTCCTGAGGTCGTCTGCCTGAAGGTCTGGTCTTCCTGGACCCCTGAGTCATCCGTCGACTGCCACCTGCAGAAGACTCTGCCACGTGCCGCCCTGCGGTGGGTCTCGGCGCTGGTGTAGACTCAGCAAGAAAGCTCTCGATCAAAAGGGCCCGCTCCAGTATTCCCGTCTGAGTCGGTATGCTGAGGGAGATCAGCGATGCCCTGATCTCGTGTCTCAACCCCTTCTTGAAGGTCCGAGCCTAGAAGAATGGGTCTCGTACCATGTAGGTCGAGTAGCGCGAGAGATCGGTAAATCTCACAGAGTAATGAGCAACCATCATGCTGCCCTGCCGCAGCTAAAGAAGCTCCTGAATGCGCACCACACAGAGGGTGGCTGGGACGAACTCCGAGCATAAGAGGCTCTCAAAGTCCATCCAAAGTAGAGATTCCTCATCGTGCACCTGGAGCATCAAGCTCCACCATCAGACCGCTGCTGCGTGAAGTAGGCTCGCATCGAGGATCACCATGAGATCTGCAGGTGTCCTCACTAGCCTAAAAACTCATACCACTGCCTCCAGCCAGTCCTCAGCTGCCTGGGGGTCCGTCTCCCCACGAAACCTGGGTGGTTGCTAGCACTGAAACTCATGCAGTGCTCCAAGGCGATGTGCATCGTCAGCGGCTGGTGCTGGAAGTATCGGTGGCTCGACGGGTAGTGCTACTGCCGGTGCCACTGCGGACCAAGGGCCCTGCACCGAGGCCTCGTCGCTCGGTGGGCTGTCATCACGCTCGACTCTCAGAACCCTAGCTGGCTGCCGTCGTGGGGCCATCCTAAAAAGGAAACAAGTGCGCCACGCTCAGAACAGTATACCTGGTGAGATGATACAAAGTAATCACAAAGAAAACTTGAAACACACACGCAATCAATGTTTTCATGCATTATGTCGGAAATCAGAAGTCAGGGTCCTGGTGTACGGATACGTCGGCCACCGCACCAACACTGGACTCCCTGGACTGATAACCACACTCAATATGCTAAACACTATTGCTTCACATAGAAAAGACCAGAGTTCACGGTATAACCTAACTCCTCTGATACCCATTTGTCACGACCCTTCCTCGGGGCCCGTGCCATGACTACCCCAAGCCCACCTTCCATAGGCCAGGGGCTGGCGACTAGCACCAAGGCGTAAATCCCGCTAAAAAGGGAAGGCATTGCCATTGTAAAGTAAACAAGCACCACCGAGTAAGCATGCAGAAAAGTAAACACTCAGTAAAAACAGAGTACACTGAAACTGCGGAAAAGTAAATGGGGCCAGAAATACAAGCCCAACTGTAAAGTACAACTCGAAATGGAAAAACAGCAACTGAAAAGTAAAGCCGCTACACCGCGCTATCCACTAGAGATCCCACCTGAAGGGTGGTTACAGATAGCTCCACTGCTCCTCGGGTCCTGCCGTCCACTCCGAGTACGTCCCGCCCAGTGGTCCACCTCCAGGTACTGTCCTGCTCTGCACGCCTCAACCACAATCAACGATGTCCGTCGTCTGCAACCAACACAACGTAGTGCGGGAATAGCCCGTGCAGGGGTGAGTATAAGCTACTCAGTAGGGACCCTGAGACCCCCGAAGGTCTCCCAAAATCCACATAGGATAAACCACAAAGGAAAGGTACAATCACGAAGTAACAACCGACACTGCTTAGGTATATGCCCATACATATACCTAAGTCATAATTTCAATACGCTCCAACCTCCGAGCCCAAGTACAAATCATTCCACACAGGAAAGTATACGTATTCCACACAGGAAAGAAAAACGTAATCCACACAGGATAACACAACTCAATCCACACAGGAAAGAAAACAGGATTCAGCTCACACAGGTATACATCTTCGAGGAAGATAGAGATGATCACTGATCCATCTAAGTCGTCGGACCCACAAGGGATCGATAGGTACTAACACCCGCAAAGACCCACACAGGATCAGACCCACACAGGATTTGTAGGCGCTGGTTCAGACAGGACCGCTGAGCGCTGACCCACACAGGATCGAACCCACACAGGATTGGTAGCACTGATCCACACAGGATCGCTGAGTGCTGTAGTCGTTGTTGTCGAATCCACTAAGGATCTCTGCACAGTCTTCGTCGCAGTCACAGTAGCAGTCGGAGTCACAGTAGCAGTCGTAACCAGCTCTAGGGTTCCCGCACACAACAAGCTCGTTCGGGAGGATCCACTCCACGAGCCGAGAGGCTGATACATAAAATGTCACAAAGTACATAGTTTATGTATCCAAAAGTTTCATATCGTCAATAGAAACTCAACGCAACAGATGGCGCGTCAATCGGACGCCCGGTCTGAGAGTTATTGGCTTTTCCGTTCTAGGGTCCCAATTGGTTTTTAAGGAAAAACCAACCTGACCGTACTCCACCTGCGTCCAAACCTCGGGCGGAGTATGCCAAAAGATCCGTCTCACTAAGAGGAACTCAACAAAGCTGACGGAACGTCAACCAGACGTCCGTAGCTCAATATATGAGCGTTTCTACTCCGAGGGCCCGATTGGTTTCGTGTACGAACCAACCCGGACGAACTCAAAGTATTCCAAAACCTTGAGTGTGATATACCGAAATGACCGTCTCAATCCAAGGATCACATCCCCACTGACGGAGCGTCGTTTTGAGGTCTACAGCTCATGTTATGGGCATTTGACCGTAATCAATCCGAAAACGGGGGTTTCGGGGCCGGACCGACCCGGCCCGAGACCCCCCCCCCCCCCCCGGGTCGACCCGGCCAGGCCCGACGCCAGCTCAGCTCGGCCGTTTAGCCGAGCAGCGGGTCGAGGGAAACGGGGGGCACAACTCCCCCCCCCATGTTAAAGGAAACCAACAGCCCCCCACGTGTGGGGGGGGGGGGGGGGGCGCTCCAATCAATTGGGGGTTCAACCCCCGGGTCTTCAAGGTAACGCCCAGCGTATGGCCGACTGTTCTTCATACACGCAGGACCTGAAGGCCGCCGCGACACTGCCGCGACTGGTTTCTCTGGCAGCGCGTCGCCGCCGCCGGTTGCCGGCACCGCCGCTCCGGGGTGGTGTGCCACCGTCGAGCTCTACGGACAGCCGGTCGTGCACCGGTGGTCCGATTTGACCGCCGCCTGCGCCAATGCTCTCCTCGGGTCGAGAACTTCACTAGAGTGATCTCAAATCCTTACTGCGGTCCCGTTGCTTCATCGCCGACAAAACCGTACAACAAGAGAAAAAAGTGGAGGTTTGTCGGACCGTGTTTGTACGACCCACACCCTCCGCGTTACGAGTTTTCAAAAACGACAACTAAGAATCAATTTCATAACAATTAAAATTGAAGCAATCTTCCCTTGATAATCCGCATTCATTATTTTAAAAGGGGGAAAACGAAGGAAAGAAGATGCCATTATCAAAAACAAACCCCTACCTCGGTTTCAAGTGAGGAGCATGTCAACAAACCGCGGAAGAAAAGTGTCACGGAGGTCGGGCGTCGCGGAAATCGTACGTCGATTCTGTTGACGTCGATGTGCGTCCGAAGAGGTACGTCGATGGAGAAGCTTTTTAAGCTAACGGAGAAAGCCCGAGGAGGAAGCGGCTTCTACTTTCTTTGACACAGGAAGAAGATCGAAGAATCGGTGTCGTCGATCTTCGGAACACACCGGCTGCGAGGAAGAGAAGAGACAGCACGTGACGACGTTCTTCGTTGGAGCCTAACTGTTCTTTGTCAAGGTTGAAGATGATGGATAGAACTTCCAAAATCCTCTCAAGGTGGAAAAGGATACCAACCAAAATAAAATAATCATAAGGCTTATTTTATTTACACAATTAAACAACTTGAATTTCAAAAGTTTGAAATTAAAACAACTCAACTCAATAAATAAACCAAGTTGTAAAGATTAATTAAAGAGGAGTTATAGGGAGTTTAAAGGGAAGATGAAGAGTTAGGTTCGTGTGGGCCCCACCACACTTAATCCTCTCAAGGGAGGTTAAGTGGATGTGGGTCCCACCTCTAACTCCCTTTTGGGAGGATATAACCAACATGGATAAAATAAAATGTGTTTCCATATTTTATTTAACTTCTTTTTAATTCCCCCAAAACTAACTCTCAACCCGCATAAAACGCAACCTCGGAAAAGGACTCCTTAAGAAAATATCGGCGCTTCGAGTTCATCGGTGCCCTCGAAATTCGATTCCGGGCACCGATTCAAAAGTTAGAAATTCCCGCTCGTTCGTTCATTGAACGTACCCGAGCCAATCTTCGGAAATTGATTCCGGGCACACCGGGCCTCGGAATCAGTTGCCGTCAGAAACCACGCTCTTGTAAACTTCAAAGAAAATTAAGAAAAAATTTCCCTTGAATTTTATGGGACTTTACATAAATAATATAAAATATTTATAATTCTCCAAATATAATTATTTATTAAAAAATATAACAATTCCAAATAGTCAAAATTTCCAATTATCATAAATCTCAATACTAATTATTCCCAATAGTCCTAATATTTTTCTTCTACTGAAAAATGACTCTTATTTTATCCATTAATTTATTACAATAATTTATATTTTTTATATTATTAAATTTAAAAATGAATTTCACATTACTAGTAAGAGATATAAATTATAAAATAAGAACATTTTAGTTGATATCATATGAATCTTTAAACACTGAGCATAAACAATCCATGAAATATATTTCTTTTCATTTAATCATTCTGATAGCTTCTAAAACATAAAACCCCACTTATAAATGAACTTTAATGTATTATAACATTACAATATACCATAGAAATTTAGTATATGAATATTATAAAACAATTATGTAATTTACTGTAATATATAGATTAAAAATAAAATAAAAATAATTTAATGGAAAACAAATGTTTGCTGATAAAATTGTATTTTTTATAAAAGAGGGGTTTGTCTCACATTTCACACATAGATTAAAATAATTTTTTATTCCTTTTTGAATATTTATTTTGTAAAATTAACATCAAGTTTAAAATCAACGTAACAAAATCATAGTATGGTTATTTTTTTTTCTCTAAAAAGCTATATTTTTTGATAAATAGAGTAAAATAATGATTTTTATTGAAAACCATATTTTCAGTTAAATAATTCACACTGTTGAATTATTATTTCAATCAGATTTAATGTAAAATTTGTCATATATATATATATATAATTTTTACTAATTTATTTTATTGTAATAAATTTCATCTTGAATTTTGATATCAAATCCTTCTATAATTTCGATAATTTTCACTTAAAAAACCTAGCTTTCATTGTGTCTTTGAGTATAATTTTCAATTAAAATCTTCCACTTTTAAGAATTAAATTTACAATAATAGATTCATAATTTGGAAGAATCATAATTTATTTAATCTAATATTCTTAACTTATTTTTTTTCCATTATGAATATAAAAATAATAATTACAGCGGATAAGGTAAAATATGATTTACCAAGGGGTTAAACAAAAAAGTATAATAATTAAAATGACTTATAAGCATATCCGCCACACACCATATGGCCATTTTTAGACATTATAAAATATTATGTATGATAAGTACCCATTTTTATGGATTATTACATGAAGAAACATATTTTTAATTGAGTCCTTTAAATCAACTTCAATGTGTTTCCTCTAACACACATATAAAGGCCACCCCTATCCTAACATATTTACACATTAAAATCAATTTTTTATAGAGAAGAACATCAAAAATAAATTCATCACTCCACTGACAACATGTTATATACATTTTTATGTTGATAAATATATCCCATGAATAATTTTTTTGCAATCCTAATAAATTTTCTTGAATAAGAGGTAATGTTCTTAAATGAGGATTTTATTTTGTTTCTTCTTCTACCACCTTATAATATCATTACAAAATAATTATATAATATACTCAATATTTTCCATATAATGGTATTTTATGATTTTACATAAATAGAAATGTCTTTCTACTCTTCTATTAAATTGGAAATGAAAACATCGATCATATGTACAATGAACTACCACCTCCTAAACCGATGTAATTATTTTTCCATAACCAACTTTTATTCATATATATAAAGACATATGAAACATATTTAGATGATATTTATGATAATTAAATTCTTGATGAATTATAAAAATGAATATATGATCTTAATTTTCATTCCATTTAAACTATGCTAATGTTTCTCATCGGTACGACTGACTACTGTCTAAAGAAGCGATGTGATTCTCTTTTCAAATACATTTTACATAGAATATATGAAGGATAAATTTATATAATATATGTGATATATATGATATTATATTGATTATTTAATTTTATTATATCTCCAATATTCTTAACCATTCACTCATTAATGGAATAGTATTATCACTCATGTGTACGTTGTCCTGCCATCTACACAAAGCAATGCAATTAATTTTCCATATCCATCATTCAATATTGTTTTTAGAAATTTATATAATGATTAAAAAATATATTTAAAATATTAATGTTAATATTAATATTATAAATCAATATACTGTACCCTTGAACCCTAAAATTAATGACAAAACACACATGAAAAAATAAGGTAATTAACACCTGAATCCATAAAAATAAAGAAATATTATTAAACAAATGTGTGGTAAGATGTTATAAGGGGATTATATATCATATTATAAATAATAATAATGTTATGGTATAAATTAAAAACCTATCTAAAAATAATATATTGTAGTTTAAGTAATTTTCAACCAAAATGAAGAATGACGTAAGGGATTTTATCTCAATTTCCCTTCATTATGTCATATTGTAATTTTATACATCTAATTCATTTTATATGGTTTATATACATCCCAATTTACATGATATATAATTATTCATTCATACTTAATGGTATTTATATTTTCAATTTTAATTATACCATCAACTAGGATTTGACTTGGAAATTACCTGGTGGTAAAGAATTTGATAACTCAATTTCTTTTCATTGGGTTATATTAACACTTCACTTTCAGTAATATTCAAAGATTTTAGGGGTTATTACTTTATAATATCATATTTTATATTTTTATTTTTCTACATTTATATACATTTCATAAAAACAATCAATTAATTTCTTAATCCTCACTTCAACATAACGTTATTTGTATAGGTTAATTTCACAATATAATTTTAATTAAGATTGTTCGTGATTAAATTACAGTTCAAAGAAATTTTATGATAATTGTATAATAAAACCGATTTATTTTATTATAATATGATTATTAATTATATTTTAAACTTATAGTATAATTAATTAAACTATTTAGTATGAAATATTAATGAGAAAATGTTTTAATAAAATTATACTTCATTTCTCTCTATGGAAAAAAAACCTTTTTATAGAAATCAATTATTTCGGAAAATGTTTTCAATTATTTTTACCATTCTCCAAAATTAATCAGTAATGCAGTTTTTAACCATTTTTAAATTTTTTAAAAAATTATTTTAAATAAATCTATAAGTCGCTTTTAGAACTTAGATCTTCTTACCCTTTGTACTACTGTATAAAAGGAATGTTTTTCTACATATATGGAATATATATAATTTAATATAATAATAAAACCTCATTTCATTAATTCTTCCTTTTAATTTTAATCTTTTTTTAAATGAAATTTTTTTAGTAATATTATGCAGTTTTTTTATTTTAAAAAGAGAGTTTCTAATTTAAAATTAAATTATTTAGAAGAATAATTTAATGATATTTCTAGGATATTTATATTGATAAAAAAATAAACCTTTATTTCATATACAATACATTTGGGATATAATTTATTTACAACCAAAATTTTTCGTTCATTGGATGGTTTTTGATAATTTGGATATACAAATGTAATTCTGTTCAATTAATTGATTAATATTTTTAATCATTATATTTCAAATGAAATACCCAATTTTATGTGATCATTATGAATTATTTATCCCCAATATATCCATATTATTTATCATTGATATAATTATTTATTTATCCTCATATAATTTCTATATATGGTGTTTTACATTGAATTTAAGAATATTGATTGTGGAAATATTGATAAATATGAATTCATAAGTCAATAAAGAAATTTGTTGAGAAGGATTATGGGTCATTGATTAAATTGACTATTTTATATATGAGAAATGCTTTATAAATTAAAATATGTGTGGGGCTAAGTTATAGATAACCACTTGATGAATTGGTAGCATCATGAAATAAATTAGATGTCATTAATTATTGTAATTGGTTTGTGGTCTATACATGTATATCAATTTTAAAATTTCTCCCGAAAGGCCTTGAATGTTGAGGTATCATGATGCCTCAAGGGAAAAAATCCTATATTAATAATTTCCTTCAATGAGAATTCAGTTATTATAATCAATGTTATTTTCACAATGACATGATATTTGGTTGAATTTCTTCCTAAATTTATTGATCAAATGGAATGTTTTTTTAGTTATTTACCATATCAAATTGATTATGATTTTTCATGTTATAGTAGTCATGTTATTGATTGAGTGAAATGTGTTTTTAGTTATTTAACATCCCATATTAATTAAACATTATTCATTTAAAGTATTCACGTTGTTGATTAAATGGATTGTGTTTTTAGTTATTAACCTTCTCGTATTCAGTATTCTAGTCATATTATTTTACTGACATACATGTTATTTTATTTACCTATACATCATTATGATTATTTAATGACTATAGATTATACTATACATATCCCATATTTAAAATTTTATCTCACCCTTATTTTGTTTTTTTCTTCGAATCAATGAAGTTTACTTTGAAACATATGACTGGATATTCTAGGGGGAATAGTGAGTTTTAAAAAAAATCTATTTTTCATTTTTAAATGTAATATTTGAATAATGTATGTATCTAGTTTACCAATACTAATAAAATATTTGATCTTTTGTGATTTTATTCCTTAAGTCTTATTCTAATGTAAAAAAATAGAACATTAGGAACATGTTACATGATTCGAGATTGTTTTAGTTGGAATTATATGATTTTTACCTGAAAAATGAGGAATTATATTTTGGAAAACATAGATTGGTTAACATAACCCTATAATAGGAGTTGAGGTTATTTATATAATGAAATCCTCATTTTGGTATGGTAGATATTATGTGGTCCTTTTAAAAAAAAAACCATGTATAGATACTACAATTGGATGTTATTCTAATATAGATGAACATAGGGGTGTTAACAGCAAAAGGGTGTATTGGTCTTGACCTAATTGTTATCCAAGCATGACAACGATCTTTAATGCACACTTGGTATGAAACTCCCATGGGATAATCATAGGATAATTTAAATTTTATTTACAAAACATTATAATGGAAATATATAAGTGATGAAAACGAATGACATAGGTAAAACATATAATGTCATATATTTAAAATAATTTTTCATGATTTAGACATCTTATAATTGATTAAATGGTTTTATCAATGTGAGGATTAATGACCACACTATAATTTCTGGCATTAATCAATGGATGGAACCCAAAATAATTCCATTAATTTTGAATTTGGAGGAAAATGTGGTTTGAATAAGAATCCAAATTGATATATGATGGGACTGAAAGATGTCATAATTATTACTAAATGTTTATCCCAAAATATTGTTAAGGACCTATACCTACACCAAATCCAGAACTCACCAAATAAGATAATAAAGGATTTTTCTACAAAATCTGTGATGGTGACCATGGAAGAATGAATGCTCGATTTACATCATGTTAGAAACATGGAAACATACACTCTATAGTGTGTCTTAATGGAATTGAAAAATGTTTTTTGTATTGAATATAATGTAATTAAAAAATGAATAGGTGGGGAACAATGAAGAGTGTTATGGAATGAAATAAATTTCATCATAGGGATCCATTTTTTTTATTTTTCATAAATTTAGTGAACCTATGTATTATTTGTGTCAATGGCCTATTTTAAAGGTTAACCGCTAATCTAGGTATTAAATAATTTTTTTTATAAATATGAATTAAATATGTAGTTTAGTTTAAAAATTAAACAATACAATTATTTTCACCAAATGTATTTTGATGAAAATAATTTTTAAAACATCAAGGTATTTTATTAAATTTTAGAAAAATTTAATTCTATATTTACATTCGAGTTATGGATACCATCCTCAAATGATTATTATAAGGTCCATCGTAAGATCAAATTATGAATCCAATTTAAAAAAAATTAGTAGAAATGGCATGTGTTCGAGGGTATTTTGGGAAAATATTTATTGGAATACAACCAATACATTTTGTTTACGAATTAGTTTTTTGAGGAAGAGTTACATTAATGGTTTTGAATAATGAATCAATGTATTGGTATAATTTATGGATTATATTAATTTCAAGGTTGTAGTAATTATGGGGTATTATAATTTCCTACTGTTATTAGAATCATATTAATATAGTTTTAGTGAAAGGAAAAACTATATGCCGAGTTGGAACCCTTTGTTTTCGACAAAGCTATGAGACAAGATTCCAAAACTAAAGAATGAAAATTTTTTAATACCTACCTCTATCCTACACAATTTCATTATTTATATGTAATTTTTTAGTTAAACTATTCCAGAAATATATATCAATATTGGACCAGTGATGTTAGTGTTTAGTTATATGGATTAAGGTTTTATATTGTGTTACTTGTGCTGACAATATTGGTTTACTGAAATATTCAGAGTATGTCAGAAATAATTTTCTCTCTTTTATGGATATTATGAACCATAAAAGTGAATTTAAGTAAACTAGGAATAGAAATTCTCTTTTGAATATTCATTTATTTTGGAACGTGAGTAATTTGAAATTCATTGGAGAACAACTGATAGATGAAACTATTTATATGAAATTAAAATTTTTCACGTATATATGTTTCATTGTATTCATGGATAGTAAAGTTATTAAAATATTTATGGGAAAGGATCATGATAAAAATTTCATCCTATTACCATAATACCCATTAAATAAAATGGACTTTTAAAAAATCATAGATATTTGTTTCAAGGTTCATAACATTCCTTTAATTGTTAACTTTCATGTGATCAATGACCTCTATTATTATCTATGATTTGTTACCCTATTTTTATATGTCTATATATTTATATTGAAATAAGGTTGCATATTTTATAAACAGAGTTATGAGTTTTTCCATATAACATTGAACATACCTTTTTATCTCATTATGGGCACATTTTATTAACAATTTATGTTGTGAGAGTTAAAAAAATAGAATTTTAAGTATCATTATCATGATTTGTGAGTGAATGATCACATTGTCAGAATTGAATTTATATCTGTTGGATAACATTTTACGCCATAATAATCTAAAGGAATAAACTTTTATTTCATAGAATTTGCGATACGAAACAATAATCTTAAAAATCTTTTAAATATATTTCTTTAAATTTAATCACTTTTATAAATTCCAGAACACACTACACTGAGTGTAAAGGAACCATAATATAGTATATCATTATAATATAGCCATTAAATTGTCTGATATTAATATTAATGAATAAATTATTAAAATTACTCTTATGTATTTATTAGAAAATAAATTAGAATCCATTAAAAGATAAGAATTCTTTCACGAAAAACAATTATTTTTTTTCTTCTAAAAGATGATTTAGTCGTGTCTTACACACATAATTTAAAAATAATGTTTACTAATTTTATTAAATTAATTTGATAAAATAAAATTAAATTTTAAAAACTATCATATAAAAATAATCTTATTGTGATTTTTTGTAATTTTTCATAAATGATTCACATTTCAATGGGTTCTGTAAATTACAAGTTTTTATAGAAAACATCATTTTCTTTTAAAATATTCAAATGGATAAATTAAATTATAAATTGATTTTAAAGTAAAATAATTTAATTTTTTTTTTATTTTTTAGATAATTTTATTCAATTTACTATTTTATTTATATATTAAAACCATCTACACTTTTGAGAAATTTTCTTTTTAAAACTCAGTTGTTTGTCACTTTTATGGGTATAATTTTAAATTGGATTCTGCCAATTCTATGAATTAAATTTAATGAAATATGTTTCATCATTTAAATTATAAAAAATCATATTACAAAATATGGTAAAATTAATTTTTTATAATTATGGATAGTACAATCTAAAAAAAAATAATTATTGTGGTTATGTTCAAAACTGATTTACCGAGTCTCAAAATTTAAAGCTAATAGTTAAAATGATCTAAAACCATTTTAAAATAAAATTAATGGAATTATTTATAACTTATAAACCATAAGGTTCTATAATGTATATTTTTTTGGCTCTTTTAATGTTAATTATTTGGGTGTAATTAAATCTTTTAAAAACTTTTATATGTGACATCTTCTCTATATATAAAATTCCACCACTCTCCTCCCAACATCACCCATAAAAAAATGGATCTACAGTACCTACACAAATAACAATATTTATCCCATACCAATATCTTGGAGAATATTTATTGATAAAAAAATATCATAGAGAAGATTTTTTTTCAATCCTGATCGTGTTTTCTAAAAAGATGAAGAGCTATTAAACATGAATTTTTATTTTGTTTCTTCTACCACATACATCATATATTTTTAAAAAAGTATCATAAAATATATTCATTATCAGAAAAATAATATAATTTCATTATTTTAAATGTATTACTAATATTATTTTGCTATTTCATGAAATGGGAAACGAAATCGTTGATAATGTATTAGGAAGAATACTATCTAACATACCGATTTTACATTATTTCCATCATCATCATTAATGGGTACAAATAATAATATATTTAACACTTTTATATGATCTAAAAAATATTATTACTATTATTTAATAATTATATCTATGATTAAATATTACTTTTCATTCCATATGAATTTCAATAAGCCTGCTTGTGTGTACGGTGGACTAACCGCATCACGAAGTTATGTGATATGTTTTGTCACTAATTCTTTACATGGAAATTTATATGGGTAAATTTAATAAATATATGTGATTTATATGAGATTATATTCATTATTATTGATTTTTATACCACCCACTTCATTCCCCAAACAGTTATTAGTGGAATAAAATCATTGCTCATGTGTACGTACGACCTACCATTTCCATTGAGTGATGTGATTTATTTTCCATTTCCAAATATTAATAATGTTTTTAAAATATTATATAATTAGTAAATAATATATTTAAAACATTAATATAATATATGAGATGACATATCTATATTCTATGACGTTGAACAATAACATTCATTACGAAACACGCATGAGAAAACACGGTAATTAACACCCAAAATAATGAAAATGATGAATTATTATTACCAAACAGATAGTAAAATCATATAATTGAATCATATATGAAATTATAAATATGAATAATATTTTAAAAAAAATTTATAACAATATTAAAACCATTATATTGTTTGTTAAATGATTTTCACCCAAAATGAACTGTGGCAAAACAGATTTCATCTTAATTTCCAGTCATTAAAGAATAATGTAATGTAATGCACCTAATTTCTTTTATATGATGTATATACTTCCTATTTTTCTTATAATATCACGAATAATTCATAATTAATTGTATTTTTAGTTTTCATTTCTTCATTTCATCCATGGGCATTTGACATGAAAATTACCAAGTGGTCAAGAATTTCTTATCACGATTTCATTTCTTTGCCTTATATCACTTCTTCATTGAATGTGATATTATTAGATTATTTGTGTAATTAATTTTGAATATGTTTTATTATATTTAAACTTGTGTTATATGGATCTACTTTTGGATGAAAATAATAAATTCATTGATTAATTCCCATATAAATATTACTATATCTATGAGGTTATATTTCAAAACATCATTTTTATCATGATTATTTAATCTTGAATTTCTATAAAAAATATATTTTATAATTAGATAATAAAAACAATTTAATTGTTTTTTCATTTTGTTATTAATGATGTTTTCAAGTAATATTATACATTTCCTAACTCTTTGGTAGTTAAAAAGATTGAGAAAATATTTTTAATAAAAAATGACTTCATTTCTCTCTTCATTCAAATATCATTTTTCATCCATGTTTTTTTAGAAATAGTTTTCAAAATTTTTATAACATTTTATAAATGAATCATTAAATAACTTTTACCTTTTATTTAATTTTTATTTTTTTAATGGGTTCTTCATGTATTTTAAATAATGCATATTTTGTATTATTTTATAACACTGTAAAAAGAATATTTTTTAATCAACATGTTATGAATTTCCTATCATTATGACCTATAAATTCATTGAAGAATAATTTTAAAAAATAAAACCATAATTTTTAAAATGAAATACTTTTTTTAATTTTTTTTAATTTTTTTTATTTTTAAAATTATATTTTCAAGATATAAAAGTTATTTTACATAGGAATATTTTAACGTTATTTTTTGTGTTATTATTATAAGATAGTGTAAATATTTCTTATTTTTAATAAACTAGTTATATTTCATATTTATAACTTATTTGATATTTATATGAATTTTTTACAATATTTCTTACCATGGAATGTTTTGAAATTCATTATCATGTTTAGTTTTTATAATAGATAACTATCCCATGAAATATCCACTTTCTTATTATCAATGGAAATTATATTTACCATGAATATTGATATTATTTATCAAGGATATATTTATTTATTATTTCATATATCATTTATACATATGGTTTTTTATAATTAATGTTATTTGATTGTTTGTATAAATTTTCAAAATTATGCATTATTTACTAAATAATTGTTTTTTTGATAAGTAATATTATTGATGAATTAAATCGATTATTCCATATAAGAGTAATTATTTGGAGATATAGATATGGGTGGGGACTAGTTATTGATATCCCCATGAGGAATTGGCAGTATCACGAGAGAAATTATTTGGCTAGCCATAGTAAAATATGTTTTGGGTGAATACCTACCCATAAATTTTTACATATCTTAAGAAGAGACTATGTAGTAGAAGTATCATAATAACTTCTATCATGATGTCCAATAATTTAGAATATATTTAATTTATATTTTAATTATTTTTTTCCTTGACATTTTCTCAATTCTATTTTAAATAGATTCATTTCATTCCCTTTTTACTGATTAAATGGATTGTGTTTTAAGATAATTACATTCCATGTTGATTTTTTTATATATAGTTATGACAGTCATGTTTCTGATTAATTGGAATTGGATTCAAGTTATTTTTTATTGTGTATTTATTATACATATCTAGTTATGTTAGTCTTGTTATTGATTAAATTTCATGTGTTTTTAGTTATTTAAATCTCCATATTGATTATGTTAGACAAATTATTTAAATTATATTTATGTTTGGTTATTTTCCATTCCATGATTATGTTTATTGATTCATGATATATTCTAATATACATATCCCTTTTCATTTCATATCACCCTTATTTTATTTCCTTACCCTAAAATCCAGGAAGTGTGTTGAGAATGGTATGGGAAAATATTCTTGATGGAATAATTATATTCCCAATAAAGATGTTATAATTTTTTTTCAAATTTATTATGGGAAGCATGTATATATCATGTTTACCAAAACTAATAAAATATTCAGTCCATTGGTATATGATTTATTATATCTTATAGCAATGTAATAATGTAAGATTCCGACTCTAGGTTACTTTATATGGTTTCATTACATTAAAAACCATATAATTTATTTTTAAAATGTTATTCATGACTATGATAATCTAGGGAGACTGAGAAGATCCAAATTTTATTATTCTAGAAATTTTTTTATATTAATTTTCACAATATTAAATTTTTAATATTTATATTTTTAACTGTTTAATTATAATAATGTATCATGTAATGAAATTAAGTGTTATAAATTTTTTTTATAATATACATCTTCACTATATTTATCATATATAAAAATATATAATTGAAATCCAAGATATATAAGTATGGATCTTTATAGCTAATCAGTATACTTTTGAGTTCAGTATGGGTGATTATTGACTGTAAAGGTTGGATGATTTTTTAATGAGGATGTATTGGAATTTCATATAATTGATTTAAATGAGTAATTTTTATTATTAAAGTATTTTTATTATACATTGAATGGTAATTAGTCCAATTCATTTGATGAATGAATTTGACATCGTATGTAATTAGTGGGGTCAAACATTAGATATCTCCTTAATTCACTAATAGTTCCCATGAGACCAACTAGATGGTGTATTTGGAATATTTATCACCAATTTATATATGATATATTAAAATAATTAATTTATTAAAATATTATTGTGATTTCTATCATTACAAAACATGATATTATTTTATAGGTGATTATTAATTTTTTTATGTTCGCTGGGGATAAATTTCCCTTTAAGGATAATTTTTATATAGTATATTTTCTTATAGATTATATATATCCTATTTTTTGTTCCTTATGTATTTGTTACATATTCCATTATATGATTTCCCATTGTATGATTATGACATAACACCTTATTCTGTTTCTATTCCACATGTAATAAATAAAAATTATATACATAAAACATATAAAGGAATTTTATATGTTGTATATTTTTTGGTATGTTTTAAATAATTATTAGGAGTAATAAAACAATTGTATAATGTAGAAAAAATATTTATTTGAAAAAATATACAATCTACCCTATTTCAGATTTCCAATATCATCGACAACACATTGATGTTTGATTCAGCGACAATGATTCCCTCAAGACCCTCAGTTTCTAGAGTTTGCATTTAAATTGATGTCTCTCAGGCATGACATCTCATATTTGGATTTAGAATGGTGCTCATAGTTTCTATTAGATTGTTTTTTATGAAAAATACCAAATTTTTTATATCATTTCCTTTTGATTAGATATTCTCTGAGGGAATGGGAACATAAGATATCACATCCTGAGGACATGAGAGAAACATGGGAAGAAAATTGAAATTATAAACTTGGTCTAGAAAGGATAAATGATTTTAAAATAATTGATTATGGACACTCTAAATCATAAGAACCTACTAGGGGTAAAATGGCTGATGAGAACATGGATCTAATGGTAATCAATGATCAGCATGTAAAGACATCATGTCATTCTATTTCAAATAAGGTTATTTCATGTTTTTCTGATTCTTTACTCCCTGTATCAAGGTCCATTATAAACCCTCCCACCCATGTGGAGGATTAGGTGATGTATTATGAAATCCACGACACACATGATAAGAATCAATGTGACCACTCTCATTCTAGTGAATCCTTACATATAGTTGATAACAAACCTATTCAAATTATTTATGCGCACTTAATATAAAGTGCTAGGAAGATAAAAAACAACAGTGGAAGATGATGGATTCATTACCAAAAATCCTAGAAAACTAGGAAATGTAGGTACTACGCTAACCTCAAAATAATAATTTTTTAACGATCATTATAATCCTTTGAGAAGGAAAACATTAAACCCATAAAAATAGCTATAGTTTTTCTTATTAAATCCTCTAGTTTCGATGATGAGTATGATTATAGAAAAAAATGGCTTGTGTATAGAGATACCTATTTGATTGAATTGGATATTGGGGAAGGAATTGATGAATTGATGGATGAACAAGATATGATTAAAATCTATAAGTAAAATAATAGTGATATCACTGATGAGTATTGTCTTCGAATAAAGAAATATATGTTTATTAGGACGGTGGAAGAATAGAAAAAATTACTGAATTTAATTTTGGTGATATACCTTGGGAATGGTGTTTCTATGTGGTTTACATATTTTCTAAATTTAGTTTTAATAATGGTTTTATTGCACAGTGATTTTTTTGTTCCTATGAGTTTTAGTGAGTTTGGTTAACACCTTAATCAGGTTGTTGTAACCTCCTAACTCATTGAAAAGTGTGATGTTGAACTAGGATTAATTTCCATTTCTACCTAATGTGATACATTCTTTGAAGAAATGTGTTCATATTTTGAATTACATGTGCATGATAGCCTTCTAGGACTTAGATGGAACCCATTGGAATAATGGTCATGTTATTTGAGGATAATGCCCTGACCAACTTATTTTGAAATGCATGAATTTTTTATGGTTCTCCCAATTTCATGGGATACACTAACATATAATTCTACTACTGATGTATCTTCTAAATCATGTTTTTCCTCAATTGTGATCTTAAAAATCACATCATAGAATCGATGTCATTATTTTTACTGTAGATATATGAGATGAGGAGGATTTAGGCTATGTATAAACATTATTTTACAACATGAAGACATGTTAAACTATCTCGTTTCTTCACATTCAGTTTTTCCCTTAATATTTCCCCTTTTTTCCTCTAAATACTTTGTTGGGGAATGCACATTGCATCTCATTCACTCTCTACATCGGTCTGTTTTTAAATAAAATTTTTGGGGTCGGTGGGATGGATTTTTACCAAATTTTGAACATATATTGTTAGAGCAAAGAAATAGATACACTTTTCACGATTTATGTTAAAAGATTTTAAGGAATTTTAAGAAATGTTTTGAGGTAATTGTTGAAATATATGATATATAAATTAAGTTTAGTATATGAATTTTGTGAGGTTATTTTTCAGTAATATTATTATATTTTTGGGGATATTTTCTTAAAGGTAAAAAAATAATAGGGTTATTATGATGACTTATGCTATTATAGTTAATTAAGGTAAAAAATTAATACAGTTTTGGGAATATATTATCATTCATATAAATAACAATGTGATTTCGTATTAAAATTTTAATAAATATTTAATGTTATTTTAAAACATTTTCACTATATTTTATGCTTTTTATGATTATGGTAAGTGGAATATCATTTTCAATCGTCATTAAAACAATTATACATGGCCATTGGAATTTCAACCAATGAGATAATCATAGATTCATTAATTTCATTCCAATATGAAATCGTATAACATATTCCATGAGAAATGAAAATCCATATGAATAAAAACTATAAATATTTGTAGGAATACTGGAGGTGGGTTTAAGGTTTTTGAGAGTATAGCATAATTTATATACAATTCTTCTCAGAGAAAAAAACAATAGACTTCACCAATAACAACCATCAGAAATAAGGACGTAAGAGAAAGAAAAAACCGATAGATTCACCCTCAATATAATAATATTTTGGAAATGATACTATATATATGAAGAATGATTTTTATTTCTTTTATAATGATTCTGTTTTACGGTTAATCATCTCTACCTTAGTGAAAAGATTGATCATTTTTTAGAAAATAATGAATCTATATGAAGAATGAAAAACTAATCATCCATATGATTGAACATTCCATTATATGTTTGGAAATATGATATAATAATTTTTTGTCAATAAATATTTACTCTAAGGGATAGTAGATAATATTTTAGTACCATAATAATGTACCTAGGAAAATGTATCATTTGTATCATCTATTATACACTATACAGGCGAAAAAGGCCCTATATAGGAATTAGAAAAATATTAATGACATGATGACTGGGAATTTTATTCATTATAGGCATGAGATATTTAATGAATTATTAAAAGAACTATTTATTACAATAATTCCCCCTTAAATTTCAATACTTTCATTTTATACTTTTTATCCTTCTGTGACATCATATGGTCAGTTCTGGTTAGACAACATAAAAGAGGAGTACACAAGTCCAACCCTTTATGGAATATATATTTCAATTGGTGAGATGATAGAAAACATTGAACAAACACAAACAGTCTCGTATTAAGGATAATCAATTTCCTTCAGTCAAATAAATTTTATGGATTGAAAAATGCTATGGGAAAAATATTTATAAAAATATAGAATCCAAAGTTTCCATCAAATTTATATAATTTATGTTGGTTTATTTGAAATACATGGCATACCAATAAAAAAATTTATCTACAAGTTCCCATGATTCAAAATTTAATGTTAGTAAAACAATAGTTAATGATGAGGAATCTACGAAAAACATCACTCACAATATAGTATATAAAGAAGGAGTATTTTAATGTTGTCAATTTAAGATACAATCATTATGAAAACTCTCCTAGAATATAATCATTATCATCCTATCATTTTGTTGGAATGGAATGTGTGTTAAAATTATTTTTCTAGTAATCCCACAGAAGGTTTCAAGTCCATATTTATATAAGAACATACCAAAAAGTTTAAATGATAAAATTTAAATATCAAATGAAAATTATATAGTTTCACTTATAAATAACTCATATTTATGATGATTTTTATATAACCACCCATTCATTAGTGGGGTCAATAAAAAATCATCCCCATTAATAGACCCTCAAACATGTGTTTTTATGTATGTTTTTCACATTATAAAATTACATAATCTCACTATTGTTGTCCTCCATTTAGGGATGTACCCCTTTTTTCAATTCACAAGAAATTTTCATATTATTCACGACCACGTTAATTGTTTTCAAAACATAAATTGGTCTCAGTGATCCTCATGAATTCCCTGATACATTTGGAGCTCTCTTGTCTTGAGATTGAATTATTAATCTTGCAATCATCAATAGAATCAAAATATTCATCTGAATTGATTGAGTTTATGTAACCACCACCCAAATATTAGATAACACCAGGTTTAAATTAATGTTGATCATGTCAAATGTTTCTTATATGGGATTAATTTATGATAACCTGGTATAGGTAAATGAATCAATGTATATAACCTTAAAAAAAATCATTCTAGATATTTTTAATCTTCAATGGAAATTAATTTGACTCCCCTTCAAAATATTTTTAGGAATGAGAAGTTATATATTTGTAATGATGTGAGTAAATTCTATCATTATCTATTATTAGGTAATATTTTTGAGTGTTTATTAATATTTTAGTGATCTATTCAATAATTTATTGTTGAGGTGATAATATTGTCAATTTTACTAATATATCTTTTTTATCCTGGTAAACACCCTATGAAGAGAATATAAAGCTTAACAAAAAATCATGTCTGGATCATAATGGTAGATTGAGGGAAGTAAATTACTTTATGAAAGATCAAATTGTAGAATACATTAATTATTCATTACTATAAAACTTTTTTTATATGGAATCAAGATAAACATGGAAGAAGTTATGAAAGGTCATACCAATTTTTTCGCTACCAAAATCTATGAGGACACAAAATTAATGGTTTATTTGTTTTTAGTGAATAGATCCTGAAGAATATATGGAAATGTTATGTAGATTAACATAATACAATATTGCATGAAATATACCTTAGATTCATTATATATCCAAAATAAAATCAATATTCATAATAAACCACTTCAAATAAATGATGTATGTGATACATGAATCTACACTACACAACCTAAAGTTCCTTTAACAACACATTAAAAAACATAGCAAAAATCTTTACTACATGAATCTAAAATATGTGATATAACATTATTTTATAATACCATAAACTACATTTAATTATTTCCTTATCACATTTCAATTAACTATTGGATTCATCATCCCTCTCACAATACATTATAATAGATTGATTATTTAATCATAGATGACCATAATCTATATGTCTATCATTATTAAAGTACACAATCATCAAAGGACCATACTATTTTTTAGGGGATATAAAATCCATATGGAAATATATTTTTTACTAAAAATGAAATTAATTATATAAATAAGGACCAATATTCCTCATATACATCTATAGGCCTCAACTCATTTTCATGAAATTTAATTTACCCTCCCTTGTCATGAAGATCAATTTTTTTTACTAAATGCATTTTTTAATTAATTATGGAATAACTACCAACAATTTTAAAACCATTAGAAAATATCTTATTCATGATACCCTACTACAAACCAAATATATTTAAATAATAATAATACAAATTATTTGAGTTAATATATCCCTATTTTTACCAAAACATACATGATTTGACATATTTATCTTTAAAAACATCAAATATGAGTCATGATTCTCCAATTGATTTCAATATTATATAAACTGGTAACATATTCATTACTTCACCTTAAGGAAATCCATATAAATAAATATTATAAACAATAGTTTACTTTGACCTATTGTGTAACCCTAATGACTTGTATTCATTTACAAAAAAAGTGTCATCCAAATTTCATCTCTACTATTAGATAATGTAGTGGATATTTTTCATTTTCTAATTATTTAACTAATGGAATATTTAATCGTTAAATTGTAATTTATTAATATTTCTCAAGACATGATTTTCATTTTCAGATTCCCATATGTTCAATATAATCTATAATTTTATATAATCGTATTCCCTTGGACATTGATGACAATTTTTAAGAGGATATAGATTTCATACCCATATAATTTATGATAATTTTAAAAAAATATTACAACCTTAAACTAAAATCATAAAAATTATAACTGAATATAACTTAATATTCTTTTACATGGTTTTATTATTATGGGTAGAAAAAGTGTGACTCAATGGTCATAATTTTAATACCATAAGCATCATAACTAATAATCAATAAAATAATTTTTTTAAATATTTTGAGCAGAAAATCTTATATGGATATAAATCTCTTAGAGGGTGTTATTATATGTATCATCAAATTTAAATATGAACAATATATAATTGCATAGTTAGCTAACGTGTTACCTTTATAAAATTAGTTTTTGTATATATTTAAACATTTTTCCCCTTGATATATCTCTTCATCTAACCAATGAAAATACACTTTTATAAGAACTAAAGGCTGAATTATTCATCTTATCATGGGATTTGTTCTGATATATCGGCATATCATCCTAAGACTAGTTATATATTCCATATTTGTGCCAGCTTATTCAATAGTGATGAGACATATTTAAATTATAATTGGGTTTCATCCATAATTATCTCACAAGGGAACCCATATGATTCCCTATTACTCTCATGGAGAAGAGACATATCTATATAGAGTTCCCTTTCTAGGAATTGGTATATATTGATTCTTTTTATCAATAGAGATGTAGTGATTATCAAATATATTATTTTGGCCCTTGTAAAAAAATCTATATCCCATATAATCCCCCAAATGATCAACGTGTATGGGTTTTTCAATTCATGTCATGTTTCCTCTAATGTCCAGATAGTAGGATAAATCAAATACCTAAAGTAGTCTATAGATTAATTTTTCTAAATAAATAATATAAAGTGGAACCTATATTTATCATTCCGGTCATAAAAATATGTTTTATTAGTTTGATAATGACTCTCATTATTTGGTCTATTTATACACATCAGTTAAATTAATCCTTATATCTGGATATGTTAACACAAATTTGGTCAATGATTTATTACTGTAAACATCCCTCTTTGTGGGTAAAAGATATATCAAATTAATATTAACCATTTAAATGGATAAATTAAATGATATTTATATATAAATGTAAGAGAAAATGTATTTTTTTTCTTAAAACATTAAAGGGAATCCTGAGTAATATTTAATTATATACCACTAATCAGTGCACATTCATGACTTAAGTAAAAGATATAGTAGAATAAATATTAAAATAGATAAACTTTTAAATTAGGATAAAATCAAAAAAAGGGAATAACAATAAAAATGCATGTATATACTCACTATTCCCTTACATATTATAACTTATTAAAATTATAGATTTGAAAACATAAAAGGATCCATTATTTTGGTGACTTAAATATATCCCCAGATAAGGTAAATCTATTCTTCCTAAACTTAATAATGAAACAATGTTTTATATGAAAAATATGTTCAATAAAAATTGGTGTAACATTTAGAATTTTAAAAACCATTATGAATAAAAAAATCTCTTAGAATCTTCATCATTAAATAGATTCTATAATGATTTCTAATCCAAATACATGAGTTAATATTATCCTCATTGAATCCAAAAAAATGAGGGTATCCTATCTATTCCACATATTATTGAAATTTAAATCAATTGTATCTGATACTAAAAAGGATTTCAATGAATGGGAATGATATAAAATCCAAATATTATTTCTTTTTAAAAAATAAATGACATTATCTAGATTAAAATATTTTATAACCAAATGACTTATGCCTTTATGATTATTTCATCCAACTATAATACCTATGATTATCTTATTCATTCCATCTTCCAATTTCCTACAGTGTTAGATCATATTATGTTATGATCTAAATACTCCATGTAACCAATTTTGTTGTTGTTTTCATTATACATACCAATAATCATAATGAAATCTCACAACATTGTGTTGATTTTCAGTTTTGAGTAAAATAAAAATATATAACATATGAATTTGGACATAACCAGATTTGAAATTGCAATATAAAATTACATTAAATGAACCTAAACCCTTTTACAATATTCTCATTGAATTATCAAAAACTCATAATCATCATGAAATATAAATCTAATTTTATAATAATAAACATTTTGATTAACAATATACATATTTACTCCAATAACAACCTTATTTTGTTTTTCAAAATAGTGAATAATATTCAACCTCTTCTTTAATAAATGATTTTCCAATCATTCATTGACTTATTTCCTAATAACCTATTTCAATTCCACTCAAAAATATTGTATAATATTTTATTAACATGTATCAAAACATTTAATTGACTACTATAAATAACATCTCTATAACAATTATATATATAACTACTAACATGAATATATCTGTCATGTTATTCCAAGATGACATATTCTAAAACATCATTATACATCATTGTAGTGGTAGACTATTCATCTTATTTATTGGGTGTATTTTTCCTCTATCACCCAATTGTTTATGATTTTTTCATTATACTTACCAATAATCGTGTCAATATATTTATCATGATGTGTTGGTATATGACAACCCTGCTTTTTATTACAACTTAAACATGCTTTATTACATAAAACTTCACTTGATACAACAAAGAAGATCGAGAGGTTTAGTGTCTTTGGGGATTAGGATCATTACATAAAAACTTTAAACATGAAATAAAACATCCTTATTGAAAACTTCCTTTACATGACCACTACATTCCTTCATACTTAGCATTGCATGGGATAACCTGAGGACATGCATAAGAAAAGGGTGAGCTATAAAGCCCAGTAAGGGAGTATACAATGAATAACATGAGGAGTACAATACATGTTAGGCAATAGGCATATCAATAGAGCATAAGAGAGACATGAACATAAAGGCATGATAAATCATGATAATCATAACATGGAAATGTGGCAACAACACTTAACATTGAATTAGCATGAGCCAAGGCTCATTGAACATGGAGCATGAGTAAACCCTCATTGCATTTGAAGCACGATTAAACCCTCGTTGCACTTGAATTAGCATGAGTAAACACTCATTTCACATGACGTATCATGATACTATACTTTACCCAATGAATTGGAGCGCTATCAGGGCGCACCCTTCTTAAACATTTCATTTCATGCATAAGTGTGCCACATGGATCATAAAACATGGATTCATAAAACATAATCATTTATTCCACGATAAAGGAATGTGGAATTCATACATGAAACTTTACAATAAATAAGTAAATGTGCATAAAGGTGAATACCCTTGATGGAGAAATGGGCATGGTATTCACTACACAATGATATTGGCTTAGAAAATCGGTGTGATTTCGGCAGCGTAACGGCGTGACATAAGAATTCATAAAAAAGGCTGATGAGAGAGAAAGGGGTTCCTCATCATATTTACATGTAATGGACAGTAAGAAGGTCATATAGATATATGTCCCAACAATTGAAAAGGAATTTATATTCATGATACAAAAGTATTGCTTGAATATAAAAGAGGAAAAAAAAGGTTCCTTTCGGAATTTCTGCATAGTAACGGGTGTACATGGGAGGCATTTAATGAGAGAGAAAGGGGTTCCTCATCATATTTACATGTAATGGACAGTAAGAAGGTAATATAGATACATGTCCCAACAATTGAAAAGGAATTTAGATTCATGATACAAAAGTATTGCTTGAATATAAAAGAGGAAAAAAAAGGTTCCTTTCGGAATTTCGGCATAGTAACCGATGTACATGGGAGGCATTTAATGAGAGATAAAGGGGTCTACCATAATTCAAACAATAAGATGGAAGTATGGGAGAGGTGATAAACCATACCCCAACATTCATAAATGAAATTAAAAGGGAAATACAACTTAACGAAAATTGACAAAAATGAGAAAGGAAGAAAAACCCTTACTTGGAAGTGTGTTTACAAAGGCTAGAGAGAGGCTTGTGCGAGGATTATTGGGAGCTTGGGGCACCTTGGGAGGATTCTAGAGAGAGTAGGTCAGAGGTTGGACGAACTTCAAGGGCTTTGAGTGAGGAGGAAGTGGGATCTTGGGTGGGTTTATATAGGAAAGGTGAGAGAATTCTTTATTATTTAGGTTTGGGACCCCTTATATTAAAATAGTCCAAACCACAAACCATCCCATGGTATTTGCCCATGGTTTCTGGAAAAGGAAAGAAGCAAACAATATTTTACAAGGCCAAGGTCCGAACTTATTAAAAAATTAGGGTTGCTTATGTGGAGGTGAGTCACACTCCCATGGAAATTAATTTAAAAAGGCAAAGTGTTGAATAAGTCTTGAGGGCTCCATTAATGCTTTGAAAAGTGAGTCAAACAAACCCAAAACCTCATTATTTTAATGATAAAACACATATTGGCCGAACATAAGGATTATGGTATTTTATTACATCACCATTGGGTCATTATGATGTCATAAAACACATTATATATTTAAATGGTATTTAATTTTTACCCAAAAATATGACTGTCTCAGAAAATTATGAAAAATTCACCGTTGGATAATTTCGACATCCTTATTCCAAAAATAATATTTATTTTATCTAAATAATTTTCTAAATATGTGAATTTTCACTTTTAAAATAAAAACCGACATTTATAAAAAAATTCACGGGTTTTGACAGAAATAGCTTTCAAACCTTAATAAAAATTTTAATTGCATTCATAAAATTATAAGATCATTTATATTTAATAAAAATTAATTTAATATTAATAATAATATTTTATTAAAATATTATTTAATTCAAAAATCCTTTAATTTAATAAAATATAATTCTTAATTAAATAATAACTAAAAACACAATTTGTACTTTAAAAACTAATTACAATGTATCAAAAATGACTAGAAATTATATTCATTATTATATACAAAAAATAATGTACATGAACATGGTGCTACTTATTTGTTACATAACGCCTTAAAATAGCCGCATAAGACCTAAGGGTAAGGTGTGCGATGGTGACAGACTCTTGGGGTTGCTCGGATAACATCGCTCAAGTGGTAATCTCTATCAACTTCCATTTTTCCCGTAGACGATCACGTTAGAGCTTGACTTGATGAAGCTCAGCTTGGGCTTGGTCAAGGGAAAAGCCCAAAGACTCCACCTCCTTTCCGAGCTCCGACAAATGGGCCTCGTAAGGGGCAATTCTACTGGATGAGGCCATCGCTTCCTTTGTCTGAGTAGAAAATTGGTTCGTTAAAGCCTTATATTTAAACTACCCAGATGATCACTGTTCAACGGCTATAAAAGTAACGGTAACAAATATTAACGTTAAACTAAAGAAGTTGACATCTTATAAAAACATTTTTTTTCTAAAGAAACATTTAACTGGATCAAGAGGGATTTTCCATTAATGAAATTTTGGGTCGTTACAACATTCCCCCCTTAAGAAATTTCGCCCTCGAAATTTTCCTTTTCCCACACTAAAACAAATGTGGGTAACTTAGCTTCATCATATCCTCCGACTCCCATGTTGCTTCTTCAAACATGTGGTTTCTCCACAACACCTTGACGAGGGGCATTGTCTTATTTCGTAGAACTTTTTCTCTACGATCTAAGATCTTCACTGGTTGCTCCTCATAAGAAAGATCGTCTTCTAATTGTACCATCTCGGAGGAGAGTACATGTGAAGGGTCCGGTATGTACTTCCTTAAGAGGGATACATGGAAGACATCATGCACCTTGGCCATAGTAGGTGGAAGTGCTAGTCGATAGGCCACAGCCCCAACACGATCAAGAATCTCGAATGGGCCGATGTACCTTGGACTTAACTTCCCTTTCTTTCCAAACCTCATGACCTTCTTCCACGGAGATATGCGTAAAAACACCATGTCTCCGACTTTAAACTCAAGGTCTCGTCGATGATTATCTGCATAACTCTTCTGTCGACTTTGGGCTGCCTTGATATGCTGCTGAATGGTTTTCACCTTCTACACCATTTCTTCGACCATTTCTGGTCCAAGCAGCTTACGTTCACCGACCTCATCCCAACATGCCGGTGTTCTACACCTTTTCCCATACAGGGCTTCATATGGTGCCATTTGGATGCTCGAGTAGAAACTATTATTATAAGAGAACTCAACCATAGGAAGATGTTGATCCCATCCTCCTTTAAAGTCCATTGAGCACGCTCTCAACATATCCTCAAGTGTTTGGATAGTCTGCTCGGATTGGCCATCAGTTTGAGGATGATAGGCCGTACTGAAGTTTAGTTCAGTATTCAGAGCATGTTGAAGACTCTTCCAAAACTTCGAGGTAAATCTTGGATCTCGGTCAGACACAATAGATAGTGGTACTCCATGCAACCGTACCACTTCCCTGATATATATCCGGGCCAGTTGATCCAAAGATAAATCCTCTCGAATAGCAATGAAGTGTGCAGTATTTGTAAGACGATCCACAATAACCCAGATTGCATTGTTGCTTTTGGATGTCCTTGGAAGTCCAGTGACGAAGTCCATGGTGATGTTCTCCCATTTCCATTCTGGTATGGGCAATGGTTGCATCATCCCCTTAGACTTCTGCCTCTCTGCCTTCACTTGCTGACACACCAGGCACTTTGATGTATATTCGGCGATCTCCTTCTTCATATTATCCCACCAAAAGTTTTCTCGGAGATCTCGATACATCTTTGTGCTCCCTGGGTAAATAGAGAAATTTGTACTATGTGCATCATCCAAAAGTTCCTTCTTCAGCTCCGAACTTGATGGGACACATAGTCTTTTCCCAAACCGCACAATTCCTTCTTCATTAACATTAAACTCTGAGGATTTTCCCTTTTTGATAGCTTCCATTTTTTCTTGGATTCTCGCATCATCCTTTTGATCATCCTTTAACCTTTCCAAAAGAGATGGTTGAGCAATCATTTGTGAAAGGATTGATGATATTCCCTTCTTCATGATTCCCACATCCATCTTCATCAAGTCTAAGAAGATTGTATCCTTCTCAATTCTCATCATTGATAGAATTACTGGATCCTTTCTACTTAGGGCATCCACCACCTTGTTCGCCTTCCCAGGATGGTAATGTATTGAACAGTCATAATCCTTTATGAGCTCTATCCATCTTCTCTGGCGCATATTAAGCTATTTCTGTGTGAATATATATTTAAGACTCTTGTGGTCAGTATATATCTCACATTTCTCTCCATAGAGATAATGCCGCCAGATTTTCAAGGCAAAGATCACCGCCGCCAACTCCAGATCATGCGTTGGATAGTTTCACTCATGGATTTTCAACTGTCTTGAGGCATAGGATATCAATTTATCATTCTGCATCAACACACATCCTAAGCCCTTCTTCGAAGCATCACTGAATACCACAAAAAGCTCCCCACTTGTGGGTAAAGTGAGCACAGGTGCAGTGATAAGCCTCCTTTTCAACTCCTTGAAGCTTTCTTCGCATTCATCACTCCAAGCAAACTTTACTCCCTTTCGAGTTAGCTTGGTAAGAGGGTTGGACAATCGTGAGAAGTTTCTCACAAATCGTCGATAATATCCAGCTAACCCCTAGAAGCTACGAATATTAGTTACCGATGTTGGCCTCGGCCATCCCTCAATTGCATCTGTTTTGGAGGGGTCAACAGATATCCCATTTCTTGTGATGATATGGCCTAAGAATGAGACCTCCTTCAACCAGAACTCACACTTGCTGTACTTGGCATAGAGCTTCTCCTTGCGCAAAGTCTCCAGTACAGTTCTTAAATGCTCCTCATGGTCCTCCTTTGTTTTGGAGTATATTAGAATATCATCTATAAAGACTACCACAAATTTATCTCGGTAATCTCTAAAGACTTTATTCATCAAGTCCATGAATATTGCTGGAGCATTGGTGAGTCCAAAAGGCATTACTATGAATTCATAGTGCCCGTACCTTGTACGAAAAGCAGTCTTGGGGATATCTTCCTTCTTCACCTTTACTTGATAATATCCCGACCGCAAGTCGATCTTGGAGATGTATTGAGCTCCACGTAGCTGATCAAAAAAGTCATCGATTCTGGGGAGAGGATACTTGTTCTCTATCGTGATTTTGTTAAGTTCACGATAATCGATGCAAAGCCGCATTGACCCATCCTTCTTCTTGACGAAGAGGACTGGTGCACCCCATGGTGATGCACTTGGGCGTATAAACCCTTTATCCAGATTCTCATGTAGTTGTTTCTTGAGTTCTTCAAGCTCAACCACAGCCATTCTATATGGAGTCTTGGATATTGGTAGCGCCCCAGGTATAAGTTCAATTGAGAACTCAACATCTCTTCTTGGAGGAAGACCAGGAAGTTCCTCGGGAAATACTTCAGCGAATTCCCTCACAATAGGCATTTCTTCAAGGGTGGTTTCTTCCTTGGACTCAATCATCTGAGCCAGATATGCGTGCTAATAAGGCAGTAATATCCAAGCTTGAGATGATGGAGCTAAAGGAGATTCATCTTCCTCCTAACACCTGTAAAGAATCGGGGGTCGATTCTCCATATGGAGTGTGATTTCCCTCTCCCGACAATTTATGTTGGCTCTATATAAGGAAAGCCAATCCATGCCAAGAATTGCATCAAATTCCACCAAAGGGAGTATGATGAGGTTCGCCGGGAAATTCAATCCACAGATTAAAACAGGGGAGGAATTATACTCATGGGATGTAATGATTACCTCATTTGCCGTACTCACCGGCATCTTTACTTCCATGATTTGTGGTGGTGTAGGGATTGTTCTACTAAACTTTTGAGATATAAAAGAATGCGTAGAACCTGAATCAAAAAGTACGTTCACTATTCTTGAATGAATAACTAGCGTACCTGTCACCACTTCGTTGTCGGGGTTCACTTCGGCAGAAGTGATGGAAAAATCTCTTCCTTGCTATCTTGGAGGTTGTTGATTGCCTCCGATAACCCTTGGATTAGGGCACTGATTCGCAAAATGACCCGGTTCTTTGCATTTGAAGCATTGAACAATGCGTTAAGGTTCGAACAGAGCGTTCCTCCCCTCCGTAGCAGCCGCGGGTCCTTCTTGCTGACAGTTAACAGCTAGGTGCCCTTCTCTTCCACACTTAAAGCATTTTCTTGTCCCCCTAAGGAAATTTCCAGGGTGATTCTTTCCACACTTTTGGCAAGTGGGGTGATGGAATTTCTTAGCGCCGTTGGATTTATCCATCGGACCACCAGCATTGAAGTCCACCTTCCGCTTCTTGTCCCCATGATACCCCTGGGATTCTCTGATCTCCATTTCAACCTTGAGGGCACATCGTACAATTTCCTCATAACTGTCGAAGTCATGGATCTCTAATGCTTTCCGCAAGCTAGGCTTCAGCCCACCAAAGAAGCGGTCAACCTTGCATTCGGGGGTAACGACAAAGCCGGAAGCGTATCATGCAAGCCTTGTGAAGTTTGCCTTGTACGCTCCCATAGATTCCTCATCTTTCTGCTTGAGGGAAAGGAAGTCCCTTTCCATCTTAAGACGGAGGGTGCGTGGAAAATATTAATCGAAAAACATCTTCCGGAATACATTCCATTCCAAAGCCTCGATCTCCTCCTCAGGCTTCGTATTTTTGATCAACGTCCACCATTGATCATCTTCACCCTCCATACGATAAGCTGCCAGGAGAACCTTCTCTTTTTCAGAGCATTGGAGGATGGAGAATATCTTTTCAATGGATTTGACCCATTGTTCAGCAATAGTGGGATCGGATGATCCACTAAAAGTACGAGGCCTTTGTCTCATGAAGCTTTCAATAGCGACTTGTTCTTTCTTAGGGGGGTTGAACATTCCTCTTGACCAGTGTTTCTATTCAAAACTTGAGTTAGCTGAGAGAGAAGCGTGACAAAGTTCGCGATTCCCTCTCCCATTGGATTGGGCATCTCATAAGTACAATCATCACACTGATCTTCACAACGGTTGTTAGCCCGAGTTCTCCTATTACCGGCCATTGGATGGAATAAAAGGAAAGTTAGGGGTAACACATAAAGGGTAATCCAAAGACAAAAGTTGATGACTTATAAATAAACTTTAATCTCTTTAACTCATGAGTCTAAAGGATTCAATCCAGGCTTTTCATGATCTTCCTTCTAACATATATCCTTAGGGGCATTTTTCCCTTAATAAGGGTTCATACTAAGATTGTGAATTTATCAAAACATATCCCCCGGAAGTGTCGTAACCAAAAGTGCAGCAAGGCACGTTGTCGTGCACCAGTTCCCGTTCGAGTCTAGCTCAAAGCGGTGTTTTCGGGTTTTACCCCTAGGATACATCTGTGCCAGAGCCGACTCTACCTGCTCGTATTCAGACAGGGATGTATTTGTTTGATAAACCACTTACTTAGTATTTACCAAAACGTAGGGATGTTTTTATTATTCTTAGTCTTGTATCTAAGGCTTTAATAGGGTTTCCTAATCCCAAAAATAACTAAACCTATCCTCTGATACCAACTATGACAACCCTGATTTTTATTACAACTTAAACATGCTTTATTACATAAAACTTCACTTGATACAACAAAGAAGATCGAGAGGTATAGTGTCTTTGGGGATTATGATCATTACATAAAAACTTTAAACTTGAAATACAAAATCCTTATTGAAAACTTCCTTTACATGACCACTACATTCCTTCGTACTTAGCATTGCATGGGATAACCTGAGGACATTCATAAGAAAAGGGTGAGCTATAAAGCCCAGTAAGGGAGTATACAATGAATAACATGAGGAGTAAAATACATGTTAGGCAATAGGAATATCAATATAGCATAAGAGAGACATGAACATAAAGGCATGATAAATCATGATAATCATAACATGGAAATGTGGCAACAACACTTAACATTGAATTAGCATGAGCCAAGGCTCATTGCACATGGAGCATGAGTAAACCCTCATTGCACTTGAAGCACGAGTAAACCCTCGTTGCACTTGAATTAGCATGATTAAACACTCATTTCACATGATGTATCATGATACTATACTTTACCCAATGCATTGGAGTGCTATCAGGGCGCACCCTTCTTAAACATTTCATTTCATGCATAAGTGTGCCACATGGATCATAAAACATGGATTCATAAAACATAATCATTTATTCCACGATAAAGGAATGTGGAATTCATACATGAAACTTTACAATCAATAAGTAAATGTGCATAAAGGTGAATACCCTTGATGGAGAAATGGGGATGGTATTCACTACACAATGATATTGGCTTAGAAAATCGGTGTGATTTCGGCAGCGTAACGGCGTGACATAAGAATTCATAAAAAAGGATGATGAGAGAGAAAGGGGTTCCTCATCATATTTACATGTAATGTACAGTAATAAGGTCATATAGATATATGTCCCAACAATTGAAAAGGAATTTAGATTCATGATACAAAAGTATTGCTTGAATATAAAAGAGGAAAAAAAAGGTTCCTTTCGGAATTTCGGCATAGTAACGGGTGTACATGGGAGGAATTTAATGAGAGAGAAAGGGGTTCCTCATCATATTTTCATGTAATGGACAGTAAGAAGTTCATATAGATACATGTCCCAACAATTGAAAAGGAATTTAGATTCATGATGCAAAAGTATTGCTTGAATATAAAAGAGGAAAAAAAAGGTTCCTTTCGGAATTTCGGCATAGTAACCGGTGTACATGGGAGGCATTTAATGAGAGATAAAGGGGTATACCATCATTAAAACAATAAGAGGGAAGTATGGGAGAGGTGCTAAACCATACCCCAACATTCATAAATGAAATTAAAAGGGTAATACAACTTAAAGAAAATTGACAAAAATGAGAAAGGAAGAAAAACCCTTACTTGGAAGTGTGTTTACAAAGGCTAGAGAGAGGCTTGTGAGAGGATTATTGGGAGCTTGGGGCACCTTGGGAGGATTCTAGAGAGAGTAGGGCAGAGGTTGGACGAACTTCAAGGGCTTTTAGTGAGGAGGAAGTGGAAGCTTGGGTGGGTTTATATAGGAAAGGTGAGAGAATTCTTTATTATTTAGGTTTGGGACCCCTTATATTAAAATAGTCCAAACCACAAACCATCCCATGGTATTTGCCCATGGTTTCTGGAAAAGGAAATAAGAAAACAATATTTTACAAGGCCAAGGTCCGAACTTATTAAAAAATTAGGGTTGCTTATGTGGAGGTGAGTCACACTCCCATGGAAATTAATTTAAAAAGGCAAAGTGTTGAATAAGTCTTGAGGGCTCCATTAATGCTTTGAAAAGTGAGTCAAACAAACCCAAAACCTCATTATTTTAATGATAAAACACATATTGGCCGAACATAAGGATTATGGTATTTTATTACATCACCATTGGGTCATTATGATGTCATAAAACACATTATATATTTAAATGGTATTTAATTTTTACCCAAAAATTTGACTGTCTCAGAAAATTATGAAAAATTCACCGTTGGATAATTTCGACATCCTTATTCCAAAAATAATATTTATTTTATCTAAATAATTTTCTAAATATGTGAATTTTCACTTTTAAAATAAAAACCGACATTTATAAAAAAATTCACGGGTTTTGACAGAAATAGCTTTCAAACCTTAATAAAAATTTTAATTGCATTCATAAAATTATAAGATCATTTATATTTAATAAAAATTAATTTAATATTAATAATAATATTTTATTAAAATATTATTTAATTCAAAAATCCTTTAATTTAATAAAATATAATTCTTAATTAAATAATAACTAAAAACACAATTTGTACTTTAAAAACTAATTACAATGTATAAAAAATGACTAGAAATTATATTCATTATTATATACAAAAAATAATGTACATGAACATGGTGCTACTTATTTGTTACATAACGCCTTAAAATAGCCGCATAAGACCTAAGGGTAAGGTGTGCGATGGTGACAGACTCTTGGGGTTGCTCGGATAACATCGCTCGAGTGGTAATCTCTATCAACTTCCATTTTTCCCATAGACGATCACGTTCGAGCTTGACTTGATGAAGCTCAGCTTGGGCTTTGTCAAGGGTAAAGCCAAAAGACGCCACCTCCTTTCCGAGCTCCGACAAATGGGCCTCGTAAGGGGCAATTCTACTGGATGAGGCCATCGCTTCCTTTGTCTGAGTAGAAAATTGGTTCGTTAAAGCCTTATATTTAAACTACCCAGATGATCACTGTTCAACGGCTATAAAAGTAACGGTAACAAATCTTAACGTTAAACTAAAGAAGTTGACATCTTATAAAAACATTTTTTTTTCTAAAGAAACATTTAACTGGATCAAGAGGGATTTTCCATTAATGAAATTTTGGGTCGTTACAACATTCCCCCCTTAAGAAATTTCGCCCTCAAAATTTTCCTTTTCCCACACTAAAACAAATGTGGGTAACTTAGCTTCATCATATCCTCTGACTCCCATGTTGCTTCTTCAAACATGTGGTTTCTCCACAACACCTTGACGAGGGGCATTGTCTTATTTCGTAGAACTTTTTCTCTACGATCTAAGATCTTCACTGGTTGCTCCTCATAAGAAAGATCGTCTTCTAATTGTATCCACCTCAGAGGAGAGTACATGTGAAGGGTCCGGTATGTACTTCCTTAAGAGGGATACATGGAAGACATCATGCACCTTGGCCATAGTAGGTGGAAGTGCTAGTCGATAGGCCACAGCCCCAACACGATCAAGAATCTCGAATGGGCCGATGTACCTTGGACTTAACTTCCCTTTCTTTCCAAACCTCATGACCTTCTTCCACGGAGATATGCGTAAAAACACCATGTCTCCGACTTTAAACTCAAGGTCTCGTCGATGATTATCTGCATAACTCTTCTGTCGACTTTGGGCTGCCTTGATATGCTGCTGAATGGTTTTCACCTTCTACACCATTTCTTCGACCATTTCTGGTCCAAGCAGCTTACGTTCACCGACCTCATCCCAACATGCCGGTGTTCTACACCTTTTCCCATACAGGGCTTCATATGGTGCCATTTGGATGCTCGAGTGGAAACTATTATTATAAGAGAACTCAACCAGAGGAAGATGTTGATCCCATCCTCCTTTAAAGTCCATTGAGCACGCTCTCAACATATCCTCAAGTGTTTGGATAGTCTGCTCGGATTGGCCATCAGTTTGAGGATGATAGGCCGTACTGAAGTTTAGTTCAGTATTCAGAGCATGTTGAAGACTCTTCCAAAACTTAGAGGTAAATCTTGGATCTCGGTCAGACACAATAGATAGTGGTACTCCATGCAACCGTACCACTTCCCTGATATATATCCGGGCCAGTTGATCCAAAGATAAATCCTCTCGAATAGCAATGAAGTGTGCAGTATTTGTAAGACGATCCACAATAACCCAGATTGCATTGTTGCTTTTGGATGTCCTTGGAAGTCCAGTGACGAAGTCCATGGTGATGTTCTCCCATTTCCATTCTGGTATGGGCAATGGTTGCATCATCCCCTTAGACTTCTGCCTCTCTGCCTTCACTTGCTGACACACCAGGCACTTTGATGTATATTCGGCGATCTCCTTCTTCATATTATCCCACCAAAAGTTTTCTCGGAGATCTCGATACATCTTTGTGCTCCCTGGGTGAATAGAGAAATTTGTACTATGTGCATCATCCAAAAGTTCCTTCTTCAGCTCCGAACTTGATGGGACACATAGTCTTTTCCCAAACCGCACAATTCCTTCTTCATTAACATTAAACTCTGAGGATTTTCCCTTTTTGATAGCTTCCATTTTTTCTTGGATTCTCGCATCATCCTTTTGAGCATCCTTTAACCTTTCCAAAAGAGATGGTTGAGCAATCATTTGTGAAAGGATTGATGATGTTCCCTTCTTTATGATTCCCACGTCCATCTTCATCAAGTCTAAGAAGATTGGATCCTTCTCAATTCTCATCATTGATAGAATTACTGGATCCTTTCTACTTAGGGCATCCACCACCTTGTTCGCCTTCCCAGGGTGGTAATGTATTGAACAGTCATAATCCTTTATGAGCTCTATCCATCTTCTCTGGCGCATATTAAGCTATTTCTGTGTGAATATATATTTAAGACTCTTGTGGTCAGCATATATCTCACATTTCTCTCCATAGAGATAATGCCGCCAGATTTTCAAGGCAAAGATCACCGCCGCCAACTCCAGATCATGCGTTGGATAGTTTCGCTCATGGATTTTCAACTGTCTTGAGGCATAGGATATCAATTTATCATTCTGCATCAGCACACATCCTAAGCCCTTCTTCGAAGCATCACTGAATACCACAAAAAGCTCCCCACTTGTGGGTAAAGTGAGAACATGTGCAGTGATAAGCCTCCTTTTCAACTCCTTGAAGCTTTCTTCGCATTCATCACTCCAAGAAAACTTTACTCCCTTTCGAGTTAGCTTGGTAAGAGGGTTGGACAATCGTGAGAAGTTTCTCACAAATCGTCGATAATATCCAGCTAACCCCAAGAAGCTACGAATATTAGTTACCGATGTTGGCCTCGGCCATCCCTCAATTCCATCTGTTTTGGAGGGGTCAACAGATATCCCATTGCTTGTGATGATATGGCCCAAGAATGAGACCTCCTTCAACCAGAACTCACACTTGTTGTACTTGGCATAGAGCTTCTCCTTGCGCAAAGTCTCCAGTACAGTTCTTAAATGCTCCTCATGGTCCTCCTTGGTTTTGGAGTATATTAGAATATCATCTATAAAGACTACCACAAATTTATCTAGGTAATCTCTAAAGACTCTATTCATCAAGTCCATGAATATTGCTGGAGCATTGTTGAGTCCAAAAGGCATTACTATGAATTCATAGTGCCCGTACCTTGTACGAAAAGCAGTCTTGGGGATATCTTCCTTCTTCACCCTTACTTGATAATATCCCGACCGCAAGTCGATCTTGGAGATGTATTGAGCTCCACATAGCTGATCAAAAAAGTCATCGATTCTTGGGAGAGGATACTTGTTCTCTATCGTGATTTTGTTAAGTTCACGATAATCGATGCAAAGCCGCATTGACCCATCCTTCTTCTTGACGAAGAGGACTGGTGCACCCCATGGTGATGCACTTGGGCGTATAAACCCTTTATCCAGATTCTCATGTAGTTGTTTCTTGAGTTCTTCAAGCTCAACCACAGCCATTCTATATGGAGTCTTGGATATTGGTAGCGCCCCGGGTATAAGTTCAATTGAGAACTCAACATCTCTTCTTGGAGGAAGACCAGGAATTTCCTCGGGAAATACTTCAGCGAATTCCCTCACAATAGGCATTTCTTCAAGGGTGGTTTCTTCCTTGGACTCAATCATCTGAGCCAGATATGCGTGCTCATAAGGCAGTAATATCCAAGCTTGAGATGATGGAGCTAAAGGAGATTCATCTTCCTCCTGACACCTGTAATGAATCGGGGGTCGATTCTCCATATGGAGTGTGATTTCCCTCTCCCGACAATTTATGTTGGCTCTATATAAGGAAAGCCAATCCATGCCAAGAATTGCATCAAATTCCACCAAAGGGAGTATGATGAGGTTCGCCGGGAAATTCAATCCACAGATTAAAACAGGGGAGGAATTATACTCATGGGATGCAATGATTGCCTCATTTTCCGTACTCACCGGCATCTTTACTTCCATGATTTGTGGTGGTGCAGGGATTGTTCTACTAAACTTTTGAGATATAAAAGAATGCGTAGAACCTGAATCAAAAAGTACGTTCACTATTCTTGAATGAATAACTAGCGTACCTGTCACCACTTCGTTGTCGGGGTTCACTTCGGCAGAAGTGATGGAAAAATCTCTTCCTTGCTGTCTTGGAGGTTGTTGATTGCCTCCGATAACCCTTGGATTAGGGCACTGATTCGCAAAATGACCCGGTTCTTTGCATTTGAAGCATTGAACAATGCGTTGAGGTTCGAACGGAGCGTTCCTCCCCTCCGTAGCAGCCGCGGGTCCTTCTTGCTGACAGTTAACAGCTAGGTTCCCTTCTCTTCCACACTTAAAGCATTTTCTTGTCCCCCTAAGGCAATTTCCAGGGTGCTTCTTTCCACACTTTTGGCAAGTGGGGTGATGGAATTTCTTAGCGCCGTTGGATTTATCCATCGGACCACCAGCATTGAAGTCCACCTTCCGCTTCTTGTCCCCATGATACCCCTGGGATTCTCTGATCTCCATTTCAACCTTGAGGGCACATCGGACAATTTCCTCATAGCTGTCGAAGTCACGGATCACTAATGCTTTCCGCAAGCTAGGCTTCAGCCCACCAAAGAAGCGGTCAACCTTGCATTCGGGGGTAACGACAAAGCCGGAAGCGTATCGTGCAAGCCTTGTGAAGATTGCCTTGTACGCTCCCACAGATTACTCATCTTTCTGCTTGAGGGAAAGGAAGTCCCTTTCCATCTTAAGACGGAGGGTGCGTGGAAAATATTTATCGAAAAACATCTTCCGGAATACCTTCCATTCCAAAGCCTCGATCTCCTCCTCATGCTTCGTATTTTTGATCAACGTCCACCATTGATCATCTTCACCCTCCATACGATAAGCTGCCAGGAGAACCTTCTCTTTTTCAGAGCATTGGAGGATGGAGAATATCTTTTCAATGGAGTTGATCCATTGTTCAGCAATAGTGGGATCGGATGATCCACTAAAATTACGAGGCCTTTGTCTCATGAAGCTTTCAATAGCGACTTGTTCTTTCTTAGGGGGGTTGAACGTTCCTCTTGACCAGTGTTTCTATTCAAAACTTGAGTTAGCTGAGAGAGAAGCGTGACAAAGTTCGCGATTCCCGCTCCCATTGGATTGGGCATCTCATAAGTACAATCATCACACTGATCTTCACAACGGTTGTTAGCCCGAGTTCTCCTATTACCGGCCATTGGATGGAATAAAAGGAAAGTTAGGGGTAACACATAAAGGGTAATCCAAAGACCAAAGTTGATGACTTATAAATAAACTTTAATCTCTTTAACTCATGAGTCTAAAGGATTCAATCCAGGCTTTTCATGATCTTCCTTCTAACATATATCCTTAGGGGCATTTTCCCCTTAATAAGGGTTCATACTAAGATTGTGAATTTATCAAAACATATCCCCCGGGAGTGTCGTAACCAAGAGTGCAGCAAGGCCCGTTGTCGTGCACCAGTTCCCGTTCGAGTCTAGCTCAAAGCGGTGTTTTCTGGTTTTACCCCTAGGATACATTTGTGCCAGAGCCGCCTCTACCTGCTCGTATTCAGACAGGGATGTATTTGTTTGATAAACCACTTACTTAGTATTTACCAAAACTTAGGGATGTTTTTATTATTCTTAGTCTTGTATCTAAGGCTTTACTAGGGTTTCCTAATCCCAAAAATAACTAAACCTATCCTCTGATACCAACTATGACAACCCTGATTTTTATTACAACTTAAACATGCTTTATTACATAAAACTTCACTTGATACAACAAAGAAGATCGAGAGGTATAGTGTCTTTGGGGATTAGGATCATTACATAAAAACTTTAAACTTGAAATACAAAATCCTTATTGAAAACTTCCTTTACATGACCACTACATTCCTTCGTACTTAGCATTGCATGGGATAACCTGAGGACATTCATAAGAAAAGGGTGAGCTATAAAGCCCAGTAAGGGAGTATACAATGAATAACATGAGGAGTACAATACATGTTAGGAAATAGGAATATCAATATATCATAAGAGAGACATGAACATAAAGGCATGATAAATCATGATAATCATAACATGGAAATGTGGCAACAACAATTAACATTGAATTAGCATGAGCCAAGGCCCATTGCACATGGAGCATGAGTAAACCCTCATTGCACTTGAAGCACGAGTAAACCCTAGTTGCACTTGAATTAGCATGATTAAACACTCATTTCACATGATGTATCATGATACTATACTTTACCCAATGCATTGGAGTGCTATCAGGGCGCACCCTTCTTAAACATTTCATTTCATGCATAAGTGTGCCACATGGATCATAAAACATGGATTCATAAAACATAATCATTTATTCCACGATAAAGGATTGTGGAATTCATACATGAAACTTTACAATCAATAAGCAAATGTGCATAAAGGTGAATACCCTTGATGGAGAAATGGGCATGGTATTCACTACACAATGATATTGGCTTAGAAAATCGGTGTGATTTCGGCAGCGTAACGGCGTGACATAAGAATTCATAAAAAAGGATGATGAGAGAGAAAGGGGTTCCTCATCATATTTACATGTAATGTACAGTAAGAATGTCATATAGATACATGTCCCAACAATTGAAAAGGAATTTAGATTCATGATACAAAAGTATTGCTTGAATATAAAAGAGGAAAAAAAAGGTTCCTTTCGGAATTTCGGCATAGTAACGGGTGTACATGGGAGGCATTTAATGAGAGAGAAAGGGGTTCCTCATCATATTTTCATGTAATGGACAGTAATAAGGTCATATAGATACATGTCCCAACAATTGAAAAGGAATTTAGATTCATGATACCAAAGTATTGCTTGAATATAAAAGAGGAAAAAAAAGGTTCCTTTCGGAATTTCGGCATAGTAACGGGTGTACATGGGAGGCATTTAATGAGAGAGAAAGGGGTCTCCCATCATTCAAACAATAAGAGGGCAGTATGGGAGAGGTGCTAAACCATACCCCAACATTCATAAATGAAATTAAAAGGGCAATACAACTTAAAGAAAATTGACAAAAATGAGAAAGGAAGAAAAACCCTTACTTGGAAGTGTGTTTCCAATGGCTAGAGAGAGGCTTGTGAGAGGATTCTTGAGAGCTTGGGGAACCTTGGGAGGATTCTAGAGAGAGTAGGGCAGAGTTTGGACGAACTTAAAGGGCTTTGAGTGAGGAGGAAGTGGGAGCTTGGGTGGGTTTATATAGGTAAGGTGAGAGAATTCTTTATTATTTAGGTTTGGGACCCCTTATATTAAAATAGTCCAAACCACAAACCATCCCATGGTATTTGCCCATTGTTTCTGGAAAACGAAAGAGGAAAACGATATTTTACAAGGCCAAGGTCCGAACTTATTAAAAAATTAGGGTTGCTTATGTGGAGGTGAGTCACACTCCCATGGAAATTAATTTAAAAAGGCAAAGTGTTGAATAAGTCTTGAGGGCTCCATTAATGCTTTGAAAAGTGAGTCAAACAAACCCAAAACCTCATTATTTTAATGATAAAACACATATTGGCCGAACATAAGGATTATGGTATTTTATTACATCACCATTGGGTCATTATGATGTCATAAAACACATTATATATTTAAATGGTATTTAATTTTTACCCAAAAATTTGACTGTCTCAGAAAATAATGAAAACTTCACCGTTGGATAATTTCGACGTCCTGATTCCAAAAATAATATTTATTTTATCTAAATAATTTTCTAAATATGTGAATTTTCACTTTTAAAATAAAAACCGACATTTATAAAAAAATTCACGGGTTTTGACAGAAATGGCTTTCAAACCTTAATAAAAATTTTAATTGCATTCATAAAATTATAAGATCATTTATATTTAATAAAAATTAATTTAATATTAATAATAATATTTTATTAAAATATTATTTAATTCAAAAATCCTTTAATTTAATAAAATATTATTCTTAATTAAATAATAACTAAAAACACAATTTGTACTTTAAAAACTAATTACAATGTATCAAAAATGACTAGAAATTATATTCATTATTATATACAAAAAATAATGTACATGAACATGGTGCTACTTATTTGTTACATAACCCCTTAAAATAGCCGCATAAGACCTAAGGGTAAGGTGTGCGATGGTGAAATACTCTTGGGGTTGCTCGGATAACATCGCTCGAGTGGTAATCTCTATCAACTTCCATTTTTCCCGTAGACGATCACGTTCGAGCTTGACTTGATGAAGCTCAGCTTGGGCTTGGTCAAGGGCAAAGCCCAAAGATGCCACCTCCTTTCCGATCTCCGACAAATGGGCTTCGTAAGGGGCAATTCTACTGGATGAGGCCATCGCTTCCTTTGTCTGAGTAGAAAATTGGTTCGTTAAAGCCTTATATTTAAACTACCCAGATGATCACTGTTCAACGGCTATAAAAGTAACGGTCACAAATCTTAACGTTAAACTAAAGAAGTTTACATCTTATAAAAACATTTTTTTTCTAAAGAAACATTTAACTGGATCAAGAGGGATTTTCCATTAATGAAATTTTGGGTCGTTACATGGTAGATAGAGGAAAAATACACCCAACAAATAAGATGTAGAGTCTACCAATACAATTATGTGTAATGATGTTTTAGAATATGTCATATTATAAAAATAAGATATATAGTTTCAGGTAAGTATTTATATATCTAAATTTTATTGTGGAGTAATTTATATTAATAAATGAAATATTTTCATACATGTTAATAGAATATTATATAATATTTTTGAGTGGAATTAAAATAGGTGGTTAGGAAATAAGTCAATGAAAGGTTTTAAAGTCATTTATTAAAGAAAAGGTTAAATAAAATTCTCTAATTAAAGAACATTATTATGTTTTTTTAGTGTAAACATGTATATTATTCATCAAAAAGGACATTTTTATGAAATTGAATTTATATTTCATGATGTTTGGGAGTGTTTGATAATTTTCTGAGAATATTGTAAATGGTTTTATGTTCATTTAAGGTAATTTGGTATTGAAATTTAAAATTTTTATATATCCATGTCCATACATAATATATTTTTAATTTATGAAAACCTAAAAATACAAATAGTGTTGTTAGATTACAAAAATAGAAAAAATATTTTTAAGATGTAGATGAATATATTAAATCTTCTTGTACCTCTCATGTTACTTTAGAGGATTCCAATTTAATTACATTTAATGGTCTTATTACATCAATTTGAAGTGAGATCCTACGAGATCAATTATTTGGGTTCAGTTTTGAGTAAATAAATATAAATTTGAATATCTTTGTGTACTGAAGATAATTCGGATTTTTTCTTATTTTTCTATTATTTGACTGTAGGTATTTTTTTATTTTCTCTCATTTCTCCTAGAGTATTTACCAAAATATATTTATCAAAAATATTGGATACATTTATTGTATTTATATTGACAATGAATATATGCTCATGAAATAAGATAATTTTGAATATTGGGTGGATTGATTCCCCAATTTAAATCCACTATGAAAAATCAGGTATCAATGTATATATATATATATATTTAGATCCCTAAATTATTATATCATGACTAAATTAGGGGAATTGTATCACATTAATATGTAGTCTAAAGGATAATGTTTCCTCTCCTACTAAGAATATGGAAGAAGTAGTTACTAGGATGTAGGGTGAAATGTATTGGTCAATGTGGGATCATTTTATAGAAGCATAAAATAATAATTAGAGCCATTTTCTCCTATGTTATCCCATATTAACAAGTTATTGGAACTTATGAATATCTTATATAAATTAAATTTATTAATAGGTGAGGTTTCCTTGAATTATAGGAATGTACATCAACTATGTTTCAGATGAATACTCATTATAGTAGTGAGCCTACTCATGAAATACATTCCCTTAAGATATTAAATGTTTAAAATATTCATGAAGTTGCACCTATATATAATTTGTAGAAAAAGGAATGGATATGGTTTAATCATATCCTAAACACCCAGATTTTAAAAATTTCCACTCCATTTTTAATGATTTAGGGATCACATATGTAACTCTCAAACATTATTTAATCTATCTAGATAATAATAATAATGTTCAATAAGTATCCTCTCTAGCTACTGATCTATATCGTTTTAAGGTTAATATCTTCTAAAGAGGGAAAACTATATAAAATTTTATTAATGGAAGAGACAAGTAGGTAGGGGATAAATTAGGGTTTAAGATAGAAAATTTATTGAATATTATACATACAGTGGATGGATATCATGGAAGGGGTTTCTCCTTCTTCTCATATATCATGGGGTTAAAATGGAGTCCATCTGAAGAATAGATTCACTAATTTATAATATATTTCAATCGATGAAAAAATATTTAAGAGGATAGAAAATGGTGTGTCCCATAAAAGGTGAGTGTGGTTTGGTAATTACATGTGGAAAAACATGTGAGTATGATTCAGGAATATCATTGTTGTCTTAGACCTCACTGAGGTTTGGAGAAGATGAGTATCTGGTTTCTTATTTTCAAAATTATGGGAAGAAAGAGAAAAATTAGACTTCATAATAGTTAATTATCTGGTTACTTCAATGGTGAAAAATGAGGTTCATAAAGACTATTCTTGTCTACTAAAATCAAGGATAACTATATAACTAGTTAAGTATATTATAATCATGAAACATATACATATTCCAATCATGGTTGGTATGGATTATATATAATGAAATAGGTTTGAATATTCTCATATGAAACATAATATTCTTCTCTTAATGGAGGATTCCATTTGGAACCCTAAGGTATAATGGAGTTCTCATTTGGGAGCTGTCCCTCTAGAAGCTCGGAAAAATTCTTATATGGATTGGAAAACTAAGAAAAATGAAAAACTGTTTTTTCAACTCAATATATGAGGGAAACATGTTACATTAAAGGATTCTTCTCCAATGAAGATCATCACTATATACTATAAGGATAAATGTGTGGAAGTTAGATTTTCAATCAAGGCAGCAAATTAGGACATAATCTATATATGTTATAGAACTGTGAGAGGTGGAACAAATGAAAAATATCCATGGAATAATATTAAATATCATTAAATTATTTTGTGATTTAATTAAATGAATATTATTATATAAAAGTTCATGAAGAGTTAGGTTTTGATGAACAATTAATTTCATGATTTTTTATTGAAGGAGCCTAACTTGAAAAAATTCATAATCATTAGGTTTCATTACCAAATGGTTGGGTATCATAATTTACCTATGAATTGGGAGATAGATGTGTTTCCATTATTGTATAATATAATAACCATCTTGTTTACAAACATCCCATCTTGTAATTTCCTTGAAAATAAATCGAAATTTAATTTTCACAATAACAAGAAAATGCATCATATTTTTGCGAGGTTGATTCTTAAAAATGAAAATGTAATTAATACTTAATATAATTAAAAATAATCAAGGAATTATCAGAATATTTTATTACCTTGAAACATGAATATTTCTAATGTAATATATATATATTGTTATTTTTGAGAATTTATAACCTATTTTTTTGAATCCCTTTGGCAATTTAGCATAATCATTAGTTATATAAAAAATTTTCCAACTGAAGAATATTTAATGATTTTTTCTAATTTAAGATGATATATAACAGAATAATATGGAATTCATAATATATTTTTTTCAAATAATGTTGAAAATAACAATGGCATATGATGTGTAATTATTTTTCTAATATATATAACATTTTTTTACAAATTTTTTGAGAAATAATTTTTTTTAATGTAATGGATGATGAGAAATTTATTTGATTCTCACATATGATAAATGATACAAATTTTTATGTTTTATATGGATTTATAGTAAATTATTATAACAATGATTCATAAAAAATATAACATTTCATGAATGGATATTTTTTTTGGATTTAAATATATTTAAAATGATTCTAATGTTTTTTTAGGATCAAATACCATGATAAATCATGGTTTCAAGAATTAATTTTAAATATATTCAATTAAAACAAAATATGGAGATCATTCTTCTATTATTCTATGATTTTTAAATATATAAAGTGTATTGTTATTATTATTATTATTATTATTGAAAAATGATGTGATTTTTAGAGATAAAATATTATGATAGTTGAATTAAACTTTATAGTGATATCCTCCAGTTCATAGGTTTATTTTATTCTGAGACATGGGTGGTTAAATTTTTTTAGGATGTGTTGGAGGTGTTTGGTGCTCTAATAAATGTTTTTCGGATCTTATCTATGTGACACGTTCTAGGATGCATTGTGGTCTAAGACGTTTTAACCATGGGACTTACCTATGTTGAATTGGTAGGGCCAACACACCCATGTTGGGGTTTTCCATTTGGTGTGGGATGGTGGGGGTATCCCTAAATAAATACATAAGAATGGTCACCAAGATTTCACGGTGGAGGGTTTCGTATTTCTAAAATGGACATCATTTTTACACAATATCAGGGAGGATAACAATTTTATAGATATAGAGATTTGTGTGATTGAGTAACCCATGTCGTAGCGAGAAACACAATGTCACAGTGATAGTTATATACGAATATGAAATATAAGATTCAATCAGTGATGTTTTGAAGGATTTTATAATTAATAATGAAGATAATTTTTATCATTAAGTGGGTATGATTAATGTATCGTAAACTCAATTAACCTTCTATTAATCCAATCTTAGAGAAACTTTTACTTTGGATCACGGTCTGACCAATTCCGGGAGGGGTTCTCACTATATTTCATTTATCAATGAGTACCATTGTTGTTATGTTAGTTCTTCAAATTTCACGTATTGATCAAGGATTGTGGTGATTTTAAACCATTAATTTCCAATAACCATATTTGAAGGAAATTATGTTTCTTTCATTAGTGAGGCATGTTTCCATATAAATATTTATTTTTTTATGTCGTACCATATTATTAATGATTTATTCTGTAGTTTCATTTTTATAAATAGATTATTTGACATATAAGAGAATTATTTTATGTAAATTCATCTTTTATGGAATAAAAAATGTTTAAAGGGGTGCATGGATTATTTAAAAATATTTTTATATACATCATGTGTTTGATTAAATTCAACAAATATGTTTTCAACTCTAAATGGGATTTAAAGCATAGAATTGATAATTGTTTTCTTATGGAAATGTTTCATAAAATTGTAATAATGGTTTAAATTTACGTTATGGGAAATCATAGCACATGGGAACCTTATGTGCATCGGTTTATAGATATATTCATGTTACTATTTGGTAAACAACCACTAATGATTATCTATTGGTTCTCATATTGTTGTAGAAGGTAATGAGTTAGCCTGACACTAGCATACTATAGAAGGAATACATATTATTTGGGATCACATTATGTTTCCTTATTGTTCTATGAATTTCATATATAAATATTCCCATAATCTATATCCCATATGACAATAGTTTAATTAATTATATTATTTTTTCATAGTTTGATTCATCATATCTTTATATTTTGATATATATATGATTTTTTCATACTACCCATTTTGTTGTCATTAATTTTTAAAATTGAAACCATTTTCAAATGATATTAATTCATCAAAAGTTTTATTATTTAGAATGAGATCTAATTGTTAAATGATTATATAAATTGTTTATTTTCATTATGGTATCCCACTAGGAATCTCCTCACATGCATCAAATGCATTGGGGATTATGTTGATAATGTTTTCAAATCTGTTGGTAAATGGAAAGGTTCCACGTAACTCAATGAATTATTTTTGTTTAGGTTTCTTCAAGGTGTCTTGGAATAGTGTTTATGGGTGTTCACTTGGATACAGGGTTTTGGTAATACATTTTTCAAAGATTCACCACCAGGATTGATCTGTTATGTCTAAGTGTTGTGTACAATGTTCCTTTATGTCATAGTTTGAGTTTTTATATTTATATAATAATAAAAGAGACATGATTTGTTTTTTATGAGATAATTAATTCTTAAGGTTATGTTTCAACATCGATGTTATTGTTTCTATCTCGTGGAGATCAGCAATAAGCTTATGATATTATAGAACGATTTCTTGGGAATCATATCAGGTCGAGTTGTGTAGGTTCGTTATAGAATGATATCATATAAACCCATGTTTTATAAGGTTTTTTAGATGACATGAATTTAGATCATCTCAGATATTTTGTTAAGTTTATAGGGGATCGTACAACAAAAATTCATATATTTCCTTGAGATACTCTGATTGGACAAGGATTTTACATCCATCTTTTGGGCTTGATTTTGGGTTCAACATTTGTTGATTCATTGTTGGTTTCTATTGTTATCTAAAATAATTATTGTTCCAGTTATTTCATATAATTACATTCTGTTAATATTTTCATAAATAACTGTATTTATATGATGATCATGTGTTATCTTTGGGTTTAATTGATAACTCTTACTAGAAGAATTTCTATGAATCAGAGGGAAGGACATGTAGGGATTTTACCACATGAAAACCCACCAATTGAACCTTAGTCAGTGTAAAGGGTATTTCATACTATTAAATACATGGTTCAATGTGTATTATAATCTTGGAAGATATAGTTATTTAGGATTTTTAGTTTACCAAATAAAATCCACCAATATTTCGTGGTAATGATGGAACCCAAGAAACCAAAGAATGGATTGTGAGAATGGAAAGGATTTTACACCTTTTAAATACTATAAATGACTCTCTATTAGGATATGAATGTTATATTATTTAAATATTTGTCTGTAAGTGGTGGGATTTCATAATTAAAGCTATGTTACTTGGTGACCTCAACTAGAATGCCATTAATCAGCAGTTCTATCATAATATATTTCATGTGTCAATGGATTGGGAAGTCATGATAGAAAATTAAATAGGCCATTACAGGATTGAATATTCTATATATTTCACCACATTGGTTCATATATTTCCATAAATTCTCATTAAATAAATCCTCAAGGATATATGGAATGATATGTGGCAAAAGAGTAAATTTAGTTGATGCATATTATCAGGTGGATGACATCCTTTTCCATGGAAGTTGATAATTTGACCAAGGATATGGTAGACTAAACTATGAATATCATTATAATTTTATTGTTAGTAGTGTAATGATGGTATATAGGGTGTTTTTTCTAGATAAAAATGAACTGTGTTAATAGTTATTAATTTACATATCTTACAGTTTCATAGGATTAATTGAGATGACACCAGTTGGATTTTTTCTAGGGTGGATGTCTTGGCCCTATTATATATGAATAATGGGTGTAACCTTGGATTTTACATCAATGTGGAACATCCTTGCATTATTTTAATATATATAGGATATTATCCTAGGATATTAAAGATATATCCACCCTTACTAAAGGCCTTATATCTTATTTATATGCAGTGAAATATATTGGATATAATTTTCATGAAAAGTGGGGCACACATTTAGTGATGAAAGGTTAGGGTGGGGATGAGGTTGGACTTCATTAGTTAGTAGAGTATGTACAAGGGGATCTAAATTTTTTGTAGCTACTGTGAGATTTATAGTGTTCATTTAATCATCGACAATCTTATCTTTATTTAACATAGATGCGTATCATTAATTATTATTTGGTAGATAAATCTATTTTTGGGATTATTATCATATATTATTCCATTAGTGATGGATCCTTCCACTGTTTTGGGAATAAGGAAGTATTATATTTATAAATTTTTTGAGATCCATGTTGTGATTACCAACTAACAGGTCAAATGATAATTCCCTGTTCTTGATCTTGATATATTCTCCATTGAAATTTTACTTTTTTGGAAGGGTTTTTATAGCCAATATATTCTTTAAAAATTTAAATTTTAGTGAAAATACATGGATAGTGTTAAACATATCATTCAGGGGTAGTGGAATCCAAGATCTGTGTGATGAGGGACTACTATTCTTAATACAAGATTGGTCATAAGTAAATTATAGGAGTTGACTCATGATTCAATATAATAGTATTTAAGTGTCCCTCTTACTATTATATTGGATATGTACCTAGAGTTCATTATTGATGATTTTTCAATGTTACTTCACAATAGATAGTTTGAGTTTATTATGGACATTCAATTGTATAGAGACCCTCAATTTTCATACATTTATATTACATAACATTTTAAAAATACTTACATTATACAAATAGACTCACAAATAAAATATTAGTGTAGTGTCTTTGGAAACATGGAATCATAAACACTGGTACATTAATGAGCTACATTATCTCCCACTAGGTTCTTCATGACTAGAACCCATCTTAGACACATCAAAATTTATACATGTATTCATAACCTTAGGGATGAAAACAAATAAATGGTTGATATCAGATGATATGTAAGGGTAAACAAGGGATATATGTAATCATAATAATGATCCTAAGGATATGATAACATGATCATGAAAATAAATATCATACCATTAATTTCAAGGATCATAAACATCAATCATGGTATAAATATTGGTATTTCACAAGACATTAATCATATCGAAACTAAGAAGATAATCCATTAGAAAATAAACTAAGAACAAAATATGGAATTTTGGTAGACACATAAGCATATGTAATGATTTATATAGTAGTCAAGGCATTGATTATAAGTCCATGTTAGTGTAATAATTCCATTACTAAACTAGGTTCACACCCTGCTCTAGCCCAATATTACTAAATCAATTTTACTATTCAATATAGCCTTGTAATACTGAACATATATCATTTCTCATTCCATCAATGTTTATATTAATAGTTATAAAGCATTACCCAATTCATTAGAGAGAGATATAGGTCCCACCCATCTCAAAATCAAATCATACATACATGTTTCACATGATCATAAATAATCATATCATTACCCATGATATGAAATTGATATTGTAAGCATGTAATCATATCATAGTCTTTTGAAAAATAAATTTGGAATAATTATATAATGTGATACCAAACGTGTGGAATGAATCAGGTTTCAAAAGTGTATAACCAGTGAAAGATAAATTTTTTTTATAAACATCATTCCATCAAAAAGTAAACCCTTTAAAGAAATAATACGAAAGGAAACATTGAATTATTTTTCTATAAATTCATGAGTAACACCAATAGATTTTATTTTAGATTGAATGCAATTTTTAATTATGTATTAAAAAAATTTCTTTAGTAAAATATCATTTCTTCATTGAAAAATGCCTTTTAAAACATAAATTATTTTAAAAAAAATTTATTTTAAAATATATTTGATAACATATAATGAAAATTTTAAAATAAGAAAACATTTTTAAAATATTTTTTAATTTAAAATAATCATCAATGATCATTTTAAAAAAAATTGAGTCATATTTTATAAAAATAGTTTTCTAAATAAAACATATTTTATTCTGAAGAGGGGAATACAATCATATTTTTATTAAAAAACATCTGAATTATATTATGAAGAAAACAGTGGAAATTATTTCTAATACAAGGATATATCTTGCATAAATAGATAATAATAAAACTCATGACTGTTCCTGATACATGGATCATAAAATTCAATCAAAAGATATATAATGATTAACAATATTGAAAATCATTGAGATTGTTTCAATGATATTTTACCACATTTTTACGTGGGATCATACTCTATATGTAAGAAAAAAATTAAATTATGCTTAAAATGTCATGTAAATAAAAATATTCATGATCTTAGATGAAAAATATAATTATATACATATTGAAAAAGAATCTAGGTTCATAACATGACATGAGTTTCAAAGAAGGTAAATTTAGGGAAAACTATTTTACTAATTTGTTATCATTTGAAACATAAAACCCAAGAAAAAAATATCATAAAATAGGTATTTAAATTCCCCTTAATTTAATTATATGAATCATTTAATACAACAATGGAAAGAATACACACCACTAAAAAGGAATGGGTGGTGAATAAAATTAGTTTTTCATAAAAACCAAGTGACAATAAATCCCTTTACATTGTTTTTTGGCTCTCTTCATGCTCATACAATATTCATGTATAATAAATTTCGGTTTATTTATGATATTTAATACACAGTTAAGGGAGATGTTAAGCCGTACATACACAGAAATTTTTTTTCGGTTTCTTTATTGTCATACCGAAAGAATGAATGAAAATGAATTATAAGTATATATACAGGTATATTTATCATTAATATAGGTGCATTATTATATCAAATATTTATCATATATGGTCACTAATCTCATCTTTAATTCATTTTATGTTGTGCATGAACTAATCATATCACTTTAAGGGGGCTGTAGTCCACACATCCTCAAAAGAAGTTATTGTGTTTAAAAAAAATGGAATGTATAAAGATATGAGTTTTAAAATAATTATATAATATTAAATAAATAATAAATACAACATATAACATATAAAAATATTATTCCACATAATTTACACCATGATAGTGTGTAAAGGAAAAATGAAAAATCATCGTTTAGTGAGGTTGTTTATCATCGTGCATAAAAACAGTAAGTTAGTTATCCATTAGATCGATTTGTGTGTCAGTGTAGGTTAAAACCATACCACAATATAATAATAGTATATTCAATATACTAGTTTTTTATACCATCATTGAATTAGAATATTTGAGGGAGTAGAGAAAAAATTAAAGTAATGGAGTGTGAGGGAGGATGTTACCTCTTAATTTGGTTAATTTTTTTGTTTCCACCAACAGGCTTCCTTAGAAGGAATTTTCTCAAATGGAGGCTTCAAAAAAATGATGGATGTTTGGTAATTGGATTGGTAATATATTAAAGGAATCTAAGTGGTATGATACGTGTAAACAAGTTTAAGAGAGTATGCATTTTTATAGTGAAGGAGGAATAACACTCTTGTAAATCATTTGAAAAGGAATTCCACCCACATTTTCCCATAGAAAATTAGTCCCATAATGGACCAAATTACATAAATGGGAGTATAAGGCCCAAATATGTCCGTCCAATGGGTATTTCAAAGGTGTATAATTTTTTTGGGTCTTAATGTTTTGGTTTAGTCCTTATTTAACCTTAATTTAACCTCAATCGATATAATTAATTTTATTTACATTCAATAATCATTTTTATCAAAAACTAAGATGTCCATATTAAAAATTATATGTTATTATGATTCCAAATTTTTAATCAATTTTTCTAAATTAAAATCACAAATGTGGGATAAAATAATTTAAAATTAATGTCGGAGTTGGGTAGACAATTCATGTTTTAATATAAAATCATTCAAATGTATGCTCAATTTTTATACTTCAATTGAAAATGATATTGATCTCAATGGCCTAAATTGTATAAGTTTATAATTATATTGTCTATTTAAGCTTTTAAAAAAATTTAAAATATTATTTATGATTAGAAATATATTGTATGAATAATAAGTTTTGAATTACAATCCAATATTTTTCACTATTCATACAAAAATTGATGTTTTCTAAAAAAAATTTGCTAACCTAATTTCATAATTATAAATTTTAAAATGAATTTTATTTTATAAAATTTATTTTATAAATTTTTCTAAAATTAAATTTATTATTTTTCACAAAAGTACATTAAAAGTAGTTCGTTTGAATAAATAGTATTCTAAAACATATAAGAACTGTTCAAAAAATATTATATATTTCATTATCAACATGGTTTATTTATATAAATAACTTATAATAAATATTTGTTATGTAGTTATTACTATTTATGAAACAATGTTTAACATCTAGGTTATAATTATCTAATTTAAATAATTATAACCATAAAATTATGTTTCATAGAAACTTCATTGTTTCATGTATCATAAGGCAAGTATTTGTTGTGTGTAACACATGCCACGTTGATATTTTATGTAATTCACACCATGTTAGTTCCATGTGAATGAATTGTTTGACTTAGTGAATTGCATGACAATGATGAAAATTAATTCATTAGAAGAGAAAATATTTTTCTGTAAAAATGCAGGGTGTAACATTCTACCCACTTAAAATGAATTTCACCCTCAAAACTCATAATTTGTTTTAAAAAAATGAGGATAATTATAATTCATCAATTATTTATGTTCTTACATAGATTCCTCTAATTTTTTATGTCTCCAAAAAAATTTTACTAGGTGATTGGTCCTATTTTGTAGAACATTATTTGATCAATCCCAAATTTCAATAGTTAGTTCATCATAAAAAATATCATGTTGCGATGGTATGCACATTGAGTTTTGTACATGTGAATGGTTATGTATATAAATTCCAAGGAGAGATAAAAGGAACACATCATGGACTTGAGATATATTTGTATGAAGTTCCACGTTATAGGCTACCATCCTAATACAACCAATAATTTCAAAGGGACACATATACATAGGGATTAGATTCATATTCTTCTTGAATATCATAACCTTCTATTTGGGGGGAGATTTGTAGAAATTTTTTTTAACAAACATCAAATTTTAGATCATTTGTGTAGTTATAAACACAACTTTTTTGTTGGCTTTGAACTTCTTTGATATGCTACTGAATGGCTATAACCTTCTCTAACATTTCTTTATCAATTTCAGGTCCCAATAGCATTCGTTATCTAACTTTATCCCATCATGTAAGAGCTCTAAATTTATTTCCATATATGTCTTTATATTGTTCCATTGAAATGATTTTGTTAATTCTAGTATTATAAGAAAACTATTATATTGGAAGGTGTCGATACCAACCTCCTTTGAAATCTAACAAACAATATTTCCACATACCCTATATGGTATTAATTGTTCTTTCAGAATGACCATCCGTTAGAGGATGATAAGAAGATCTAAAACTCAATTCTATATCATGTACAAGCTAAATTATTTTCTATAATATTGAGCGAAACCTTGAATAATGATATGAGATAATGGAATGTTGTACTCCATGCAACCTTACCACTTCTTAGTGTATATCATGGGAAGATTATCCATAGATAAGACTTCACTAATATCAATGAAGTGTCCTGAATTTGTATGGTGATCGACTACCAATCATATAACATTAATCCTTATAATATTTTTTGGTAGTCTAATGAACTAATCCATTATGATATTCTCACATTTCCATTATTTTATGTGTAATTGATGATACATCCCTTTAAAATTTTTCATTTAGCTTTAACTTGTTTGAATACCCAGATCCGAGATACAAACTCTGTGATATCTCTCTTCATTCCATACCACCATAAGTATATTTTTGGGTCCCTATACATCTTCATACTTCCAGGATGTATATAGACTAAAGAACTATGATCTTCCAATAATTTCCACATCATCAAATCTTTTATGGAAGGAACACATACATGATTCCTAAACCGTATCATTACATCCTCATCCTGATTAAACTCAATAACTTATCTAAATTTCTTATTTTGCTCTTACTATTCCTTTTTCACCTTCCTAATCTTCATAAGGATAGAGGGATGGATATTTATTTGATAGAGATAATATTTTCTCCATCCATTAGGATTTACAGATCTATCCTTCTAAGATCCAGAAATACTGGATCTTTTGTGATTGTCATCGTGGATAGGATAACAAGATCCTTTCGACAAAAAATATTTTCCACATTGATCTATATTCCATGATGGTATTGTATTTATCATTCATAATCCTTTATCAACTCTAACATCCTTTTCTGGAGCATGTTTTACTATTTCTATCTAAAAATAAATTTCATACATTTATGATCGGTATATGTATCAAACTTTTCACCATATTGATAAGGCCTCTATATAATTAATAAAAAAATTACAAATACTGAGTTGAAATCAAGATTTTGGTAGTTTTTTAATTCGTAAAATACCATGAGGCGTAAGCGAAAACCATATTAATCTCTATAAGAACACATCATGATCTATTCTTGGATGCAACACTATTGATTACAATACCCTTATCCAATATAGGTTAATGTAATCATAGGTGTGTTGACTAACCTTCTCTTCAGTTACTTGACGTTTTCCTCACATTCAATGGCCCAATGGAACTTGAAACACTTCTGAGTTAACATATTCATACGATTAGAAATCCACGATAAATTCATCACAATGCTTTGAGGGAATACATTTTAAAAAATAAATATATAGATATCAGGGACCGTATTAGTTCTAGTAAAACATTAAATAGACTATTTATTTCATGGATCTAAAATTATACCAAATATTGAGATTATGTGACCCAAAAAATTGACATTTTTCAATGAAAATTCACACTGGTCAAATTTTTCATACAAATTATCCTTCAGTAGGGTCATTAGTATAATTATAAATTGATATTAAGGATCTTCCTAGATATTTTAATGGATAAGAATATCATTTATAAATACTACCACACACATATTTAGTTAATCTATAAATACTCTATTCATCAAATCCATGAAGATACCAATGTCATTTGTAAGAGAAAAAGGAATCACAATATATTCATCTTGTCTGTACCTTTTAGGGAATCTCATATTGTGTATGTCCTCCTTAATGGCCATCAATTTATGATAACTATAATGAAGGTAAATCTTGTAAATGAATTTATATCTCCACAGTGGATCAATAAAGACCACAATATGAGGAATTCAATACATTTTCCTGATTGTGATATTGATCATCTCATGATATTCAATGCAGAATTACATTGATCCATCTTTCTTTGTCACAAAAAGAACATGTCTAATTGATGGTGACACACTTGGATGAATGAATCCCTTATCAAGGATTCCATGGATTTTCTTTTTCATATCATGAAACTCCATTTTGGACTATTCTATATAAATTATTAGAAATATGTTCACAATTTGTTATGATATCTATTGAGAACCCAGCTTCCCATTTGAGTGGAATGATTAAAAACACTTCCAAAAATACATCACAAAATTCTCGAACAATAGCATTATCAAAAATTTCAATTTTCTCCCTAACCATTTGAGAAAAACAACCCTCATGAATGGGAATTAAGACACATAAACTTGATTTAATCTCCATAGGAAGTTGATTCTTATAATCACATTAATTGATGTTCAAATGATGGTTTGAAACTATCATGCGTAACTTACTTTCCATGAAAATGAATTCAGTATTTATGTAGTGATATACAATACATTACAAAGACGACATCAAATTCATCCAAAAGAAGAATGAAAAGGTTTGTAGGAATCATATTACCATGAATGTCAACCGGAGAAGAATCATTGAATTTGGATTAAATAATCATAAAATTTGGTGTTTTCTCTACTAATTCCACATCTCAATGTTTTGGGGGAATCCTAGGAACCTTATAAAATCATTTAGATATGAATGCTTTGGTAGATCCAGAATCAAATAAGACATTAGTAGTTTTAATTTGGATTGTAAGTGTACATTTCACCACATCATTATCGTATCCTTCATTATAAATAGTGATCACATGACATTTCACCTTATCCATTCGATTAAGAGGTTTTTTATGTTGACCATCATCACTATCCCTAGGGTTTGGGAATTGTTTTTCAGGTTCCCATTCTCTTTACACATTTGACACTGAAGCAAGGGAGGTACATTCTATGTGGCATTTTCTCCATTATCATTTTTAGATACCTTCATCCCATAATATCAACAATCAATTTCTTAATGACCGCAATTTTTTAACATAAAAAATTTACTATACCCTTTACTATACCCTTTCTTGATTACACAAGAAAAAATCTCTTCCCAACTACTAAAATTCATTATGGATAGTTCCATTCAATGACTTATCATTATGCTACTAAAAAACCTATCTACATTAATTTTGAGTTGGATAATAATACATGAAGCGTACCTAATTAGTCTTGTGAAATTACCTTTGTAGATACAGAATGATTCATGATCAAATTAATTCAACTCAAGGAATGGTATCACCATTATGGAATGAAGAATTTGATGATATTACTTATTGAAAAATAGGTTCTTGAACTAATCCCAATCCATAGATTCATTCTTATCTTGCGGCCTCAAATTATTGATTACTGTCCACCACACGTCCTCTTCAACTATTAAATTATAAACAACCAAAATGACATTCTCATGATCAGAACACTAGAGGATGACAAATATATTTTCAGTGGTACTAAACCATTTTTAAGAAACTAGTGTATTAGAAGTCCCTTAGAAAGAAGGTTGATGTTGCATCTTGAAATAATCCTCCTCAATAATTAATTTTTTTTATCCAATAGAGAAACTGAGTACAAACAGACAGAAAAAACAAAACAAAATTGACCAAAGAAACACTCCTAAGGAGGTATAATATACTGAATACCTAGGGAATCCCCTCTAATAAAATTGACTCCTTCCGGCTTTAAACTAAATAGATCATGAAAAATATATTTCCATCATCAAGAGCACTCACTGAGGGAAAGTCGTTATCCACCTTGTTTCCCTCCCTCCATGTAAGAAAGGCCTTAATACTATCCCCCATGATGCTACGAAATTTCTTGATAGTATATAGAATTGACCAAGGGACCGTACCTACACCTTTAAGAGTATTATATAGAAGTAAAGAATCTGTTTCAGCTTCATAAATTTCCAATCCATGCTGTCTAAAAATTGTAATACTCACCAGCAAAATATTTTCTTCACCCTGAAAAGCTTTCCCCTATGCAAGACAAATAGAAAAATATGTAACCACATACATATTCTAATCTCAAACAACCCCATCACCAAAAATTCTACCCAAAATAAAAGAGCCATCACAATTATGTTTCAGACCAATGGTAGGAGGTCACCACCTCACCCAGTTACCCAGACTAGAACTGATACCCAGAGAAAAAATATAACCAGAAACCAAATACTGCAAGGAAGGAGCATCCCTCCAATTTCCCAGAACCTTGACCAGATCAAGAATCATAATTTTACCCTTACCAACAATCTGACTACCCTTCAAAGGCAACCCATCAAACACCATTTTTATTCCCAGCATACCACAAACACCAATAGCTCAACTGTAAGATCAAGGATCATTCCTTTCTTTCCATGCTCCCCCATTTTTCATTATGAATTCTACTATGATTCATATATTGATAAATCTGTGTGAGAACAAAAACATGGTTCTACATTCATGTTCCAAAATAATTTTTTTTCTTGGGAGCTAAATCATTTCATTATCTATCATAATACCCATTAAAGTGGTTCCTTTAGGTTCCCTCCATTAACTAACACTAAGATCATAGAGTAAGAAACAATCATCATATTGAGGAACCCAACAATCATGATAATTTAGAAATAGTATGTCAATATTATGAAAATGTACCATCATAAGAATTAAATGAATTATTTTTACTAATTAATTAGGAAAATTCTCTGACCAGGCAATAGTAGGGCGTTTAATTTTGAGGCCTAGTGTGCCTAGAATAACACATACCAAAATGTTATGTTTTTTATAGCACACATGAGAGGTTTTATTTAAAAAGTGGAATGACTCCTAAATTGTTCACTAGATAGGAAATCCGAGGGAACCATTCCATTTATAGTAGTGATTCTACCATAGGTGAGTGCTAACATTGAATAGTGTGGGTCAGCGGTGAAAGTTATTTTTTGGATGTATTATTAGAAAAATATTTAGAAAAATAAAATATATCAACAAATTAATTTTTTTTTTAATTTTATTCGACTTTTCAAGAATATATGGTCATCACCATAACCCTATAATTTCCCGAAGATAAAGAAAAGGGAGTTATCTCAATGGCGATGAATGATCGATGATTAGAAAATGGATCGAAGACCGATGGATTGACGAATGATGATGACACAACATTGTCCTTCATCAATGACCGATCCAAACTCAAAGTGGGGAGTTTTTTCGTTGTGATTATTTCCGTATTCATAAATTAAATGGAAAAGGTGGACCAACCGAAGAATAGTTTCATCTATGGATTAGCCGTTATTGTGGGATAATAAAATTGTGGGGTTTTGAGGGGTCAAATATCTTGGTGATTATCTTTCTTCGTTCTTCCCTCTTTGAAGGATGAATCGAGGCCGAAACAAACAAAGGCCAATAAACATTCTTTTGTCATTCATCTGTATTTATTATCTCCATTAATTATCTCACGTTCTTCATGTTTTATTCATCTTCTCCCCATTATTTGAATCCCTTGTGTGAATGATCTGTGATCGAAGAGATGACCTCTTAATGGCACAACGTTGGTGTGCCCATGAAGGCACGATGTGATTTGGTCGGTATAATGACACACATGGGTGAAAAAAAATGGAAGAATTTGGCCGAACCTCCCAGTCATGGAAAGTGGCATGTGGGCCCAGTGGTCCCATTGAGGAGAACGATGAGCTAGCAGTGTGAGGCCACCTGTAGGGAGGCTGATAGAGATGGAATGTCACAAGAAGCTATGTTGGAGTTGTGGTAGGTTGAAAAAACATTGACTAGAAGATGCATCGAAGAGGAGACCATGTATACGGTAGGAGGGTGTCGTGGAGCCTATAGTGGCGGCGAATCCACAAGGAAGGTGTTGCATGTGGGGCACATGTGGAGGTGGTGGGTTGACCGCGTGGGAGGCAGAGGCACCACTACACCAGGAAGGGAATGCAGTCAAGGAAGACTGCGTGCACTGAGTGAAGTCTATCCGAATATGTTGGGTCAGACCAAGGTTATCCGAGCTGCTCCAGTGACCATGTGGGATAGATCCAGTGACCCGGCGGGCCACTAGCCCATAAGATAAGTGGGTTGGGATGGACAAGTCCCTTGTCTGACATTTTCAAAAAAAATTGTCATATATCTAAAACTATATGCCAGTTTGATGAGATGTTTAATTATTTGGGACCCTTGAAATGATAAGATCCTTTTTAAATACTCTATGTGGGTTATTGTTATTTTTTTCATACGAAGAAATGGATAGAGTTGTAGTTTCTCCTTGAATGACAACACTATTAGCAGAATCATCTTGTAGGTTATTACCTGAATGCTACGTGACTTTGTTGCTATGTGACTTTATGAGACTACATGATTTACTATGACAACATTTCATACATATACTACATTTATTAATTAGACTACATGCCTTACCGAGACTATGAGTCTTATCAAGACTAAGTGTCTCATCGGGACTACATGTCTCATCGATATCAGGTGTTTTGTTTACTACATATGATAATCCTTTCAATATTTCTATATTCATATACATGCGTGATATGACCATATTATTCCTTTTGTGGAATACATCATGTATTTCTTAGTGGTATTTCATTTTTTAGGTATCCCTACAGAGTATTTTTTTAGTCACCCCTACATGGGCTTTGTCTGCACATGTCGTGTCTTGTGTAAATGATTGATGATTATCCGATGTAGTAGGGGGACCTCAACTTGTTGGTGGATAGAGAGACTAGAATGTCGAGGTGTACTCCTGGAGCTTCAGAGAGCTATCCATATACCAACTCATTAGGTAGGGTTTTCTGTATTTGAGTTTCAAGAATTGAACATTCACTTTTCCTAACTCTTTTTATGGTGGGCTTGTATTATGGCCTGGACTACATTTGAGTATTCTACTATCATTATCTATTATCGGTTTTCAAGTGGTATTCATTCTGGTCTACTTATTATTTTTTACTTTTCATAATTTTGGTCATGGATATGTGTGCGTGTGTACAGGTACATAGAAAAATTCCTCCCATTTGTGGGATATGTATAATTGGTTCTAGTTGCCAGCCCTTGAGCTATTTGAGGTGGGAATGGAGTAGTCATGGAACAGACCACATTGGGATGGGGTGTTATAGAGTGGTATAAATGGGGATCAAATATACATTAGGGCCATGTGTGTGTGAGATTGGATATGGGAAACAATGTTATGTGTTTTGAATTCATATTTCTTGCCATGGATTATAGTGTTGGTGCGGTAGTAGATGTATCCATACACTATTACTCTAGAAACCTATTTTTAAACTCGTTATATGGAATTACTAGTTGTAGGGAAACAATGGTACCTATATAATATAGGATTTTTGTGTTTTCTCATTTTATTCCTGAGTCAGCTCACCAGATACTATATATTGATTGTGGTACACCTATTTTTATTACATGATGTCTCTTCATTGATTTTTAGCCAGGATTTTGTTCTATTATAATGAGAGTGATCCACATGGTTATGAGACATAGGTATAACTTTTTTTCTAATGATAGAACCTCTAGGGGGTTCACTAGGAACACCAAAACTGATAGAGCATTGCCTGGAACATTCAATACTAGCTTGTGTGGAGTGCAGGCTGAGCACACCTTAAATGTTTTAACAGTAGAGACCCCTTAGGTTTTGAGGCAATACTAACACACAAGTGGATGAGGAGTATCTTGAGGTGGTGATCTAGGTTTTCTATCTAATCATGAATATAGCAGATTAGATGGTGGTCCTAGTAGCAAGCCTTCTATATAGTTTAGTAGGAAAATGATGGGGTTTAGTTAACTGATCTTATGATGAGGATAATCCTCTATGGGAATAGTTTGAGAACCTTTTATAAGGGTATTTCTCACCTTATTAGCATAGTGCTAGGTGCATCAAGTCGCCTTTTCTAATCCGGAAGGATGACATGTGGGTATTTGAGTATTCATCGAGGCATACCGACCATTATGGGTTCACAATGGATATGATACATGACCCTTACATCAAGGCCCAAACCATCAAGTGAGGGATGCATAGGGACAGTCGAGAAAGATTAGCCCCTTTGTGAATTTTTTTCAATAATGGGGTGCTAGTGTGAGAATTTTTAGTTGATTATTTCGTAACTGGATACATAATGATAGTGGTAGTCAGCAATGGGATGGAAGGTGTAGATACTTCAGTAGAAAGTAGTCGACAACAATCATAGGGTTCCAAGTGATTCATGGGATTTAAGAGGCGATTCGAGGGAATCATGAAATAGTATGGGGAAAGACGGTGTTACTCATACCATATTTGGGGAGATAATGATTGAGATTATGTGACTCTTCATACAGTTAAGTAGCATATGGTCGAGGGTCCATTGAGGTTGGAACAAGGTGGTCCATAGGGTGTTGGAGATAGTAGAGGGATATGAAGGGTAGCATGTGGTGGGAAGAGGTTTGATGTTTTTCCAACACCACCTCAAAGTGGTACATCCAGTCATAGGGAGCTGGTGTTAAGGGACAAGGACAAACCACTTGTGATGGAGACTTATGACCTTAGTTCTACAGGGGTGATTAGAGGTACAATCTATTTCATTTCCACCCTATCTATTGTTTTGATAGGAATAGGTTCCATACATTATTTTCTTTCCATGACACCTATTTGAGACTCAAAGATTCTAGTTGAAAATCAACTCGATCCATACTCTTAAAGACTAATAAAGGAAAGGATTAAATGAACAAAAACTAGTACAAATTGTGTGTCCATGCACTTGTAGGAGAGTGTTTCAGTTGGGATATCTTGGTAGTGGCGTCAATGCCTCATGATGTCATTCTAATTATGGTAAGCTTATCCACTTTTCTGCTCATATTGACTATTTTAGGTTCAAAGTGTGTTGTGTACATAGTTATGGGACTAACTATTACATTTTCTATTAAAAGGAAACCCAAGAAGTGTAGGATAGACTCAAACATAAGAGGGTATATCCAATTACACATCTGTTCTCTAAACTATCCCCCAGTGTAGTGAATGAGATGATTCCAAAATTTCATATAGTGGTGGAGGAATATGAGGACATATTTCTTGAGGATGTTCTAGGATTACCTCCTCATAGAGTGTTATACCTATGCATTTATCTATAACCAGTGATGACACCTATATCTACACCTAAATATCGGAAGGATACCATAGAGATTTTTGAGCTGAGGGTACGGTTGGAGGACCTTTAGAAGAGGGATTCGTGAGACACAATGCTTCACATAGGGAATCCCTAGTTTTTTCCCAAGAAGGCAGATATGAGCATGATAATATTTATGGAATTATTTTCTTAAACCCAGTGACAGTGAAGAATAAGTATCCCCTACAGAGTATCGATGAACTCTTCAATTAGATTAAGTGGTCACAATGGTTCTAAAAGATAAACCTCATATTTGGCTATCACCATCTTCAATTATGGGATGAGGATATACAAAAGACACAATTTAGGTGTTGGTAAAACCATTACAAGAACATGGAGAAGCCAATTTGGCATGGAAAACTACCCAGTAGTGTTCTTGTGACTCATTAAAAGGTCCCTCCATGCTTACATCGTCTAGTTTATGATGGTCTTCCTTGATGATATCCTTGTGTACTTGGTATCTAAGGAGGATCAGACAATACACATAAGGATGGTCTTAAACATACTTTTAGATCACTAGATTTGTGGGAAGCTTTCTATGTGTCAGTTATGGATTTGAGTGGACCATTTTACGGGGAATGTATCTTCATAGGTTGGAGTTGCAATGGATCAAACAATGATAGAGGCTGTACTTTATTAAAAACAACCCAAGAGTGTTACTGAGGTGAAATAGTTTTTTATTTATTGTTGTGTACTATCAGTGGTTGTACCTGAATTTTCCTAAGTAGCAGCACCGTTGATCACTTAGATATTAATGGGGAATAATTTTTATAGAAGATGTAGTTTTAGGAGAGTTTTCATCAATTGAGATAGATATTGATAAGAGCTCCCATGTTGAGATTTCTAGTGGAGTGTGTAGAGGCATGGTGTTATGCGATGCATCAGGAAAAATACTCGGTTGTGTCATGATGTTGGGAAAATAAAAATTTTCTACGTTTTAATATATTTGAGACCACATGATCAATATTACAAGACTGATGATTTTGATTTGGCAGTGATAGTATTCGCATTGAAGATATGGTGACACTATCTTATGGGCAAGTGGTTTATTCCCTACTTCCACCACAAGTGTCTCAAATATTTCATATATCATAAGGATATGAACTTGTGATAAAGGTTATGGATATAAGTACTCCATGAATTTGAATTTTAGATTATCTATACTCCTGGGAAGGGGAATGTGGTGGTAGATGATCTCAACAATAGATCAAGCTTGTAGCCACTGAACGAGGTGTCATAACAGTTTGCCTATTTGTTGTTATCCCTTATATATGGGGATATTGAAGACGACCTCTATTTTATGTTTTTTACCACTCAAATATTATATAGAGTCATGGAGGCATAGATTTTGGAAGCCTACTGCATGACCTTAGGTGGTCAGATGTCCACAGGGGATCCTCTGACAGATATTTGAAAGGTGAGGACCACATCATTCATTTCAGTGGATACATAGTGGTATTAGTGGATTTATGGGAGGAGGAATTGATGGAGTTCCAAATTCCCAATTTAGAGGTACATTTAGGTGTGGAGTTGATTTTCTAGGACACCTTATAACATTTTTGGTGTTTGATGATAAAGAATGTAGTGGCTGAGTTCGTTTCTAGATTCTTCACTTATCAGTAATAAAGGATGAGCACCATGATCCAGTGGGTTTGACACAACCCCTTGAGGTGATATAGTGGAAGTGGAATGGGATATCTATGGACTTAATGATAGGGTTACCATGTACATTCAGGGTGAACAATACCCTCCATGTGATCGTTGAATGACTATCCATGTTATCCCAATTCCTAGCAATTCGGTAGAATTGTTCAGTAGAGAGCATGTGACGCCTCTATGTGAAAGAGATTGTTTGACTCAATGGAGTACCATAGAAAATATTCTAAGATTCTAATTCTTACATTAAATCTCAGTTGTGGATGGGATTACATGAGGTTTTTGGGACTCAGATATGATTCAGGACAACCTTAAACCAATATAAGGATGACCTAACCGATAAGACCATACCGGTTCTACAGGTCATTATATATGCTTCGATCCACGTTTTTGGCCAAAATTGGGAGGATCAGATACCCATGGTGGAGTTTTCATCAAAAAATATACACAATTCCACCATTTTTATAAAACCATTAATGGCCTTTTACGGGAAACCAAGAAGGTCACCACTTTGCTGGACATACCTATGAGAGTCAACACACATGTGCCCAGAGTTAGTGGTGGAAATTATAGAAAAGGTTTAGGATATCCAAGAGAATATAAAGACAACACTGAGTCATCAACAGTCATATACTGATGGAAGATAGTGTCCATTGGTGTTCGATGAAGGATATCACATGTTTCTTCAGGTTTCTCTTCGATGTGGGATACAATGATTTGTCTTGGGTGGGAAGCTATCTTCTAGGTTCATCAACCCATTCTTGTAACTACAAAGAGTCAGTGCGGTGGTGTTCCACTTGGATCTATATCTTTAGATTTTCTGATTGCATGATATCTTCCACTATCCACAATTGATGAGTTACGATCATGATACAACACTCATCATTGAATGGGGTGAGATGGTAATTGATACTGTGGATACTTTTACAGTGTACATAGTTGAGATTGAAGATATATAGAATATGATCCTTTGGAGGTGGTAGATTCTTATGGTGCACGTTTGGTGGTAGAGAGATTATCTCTATGAGAGAACATGGGAGTGAGAGGCTTAGATTCATGCTTAGTACCTTCATCTGTTTGTTTAGCCCATTTTTTTGATTTCAGGGATGTAAATCCCTAAAGTGGGGTGAATATAAATTCTCTAAATTTCTATGTATTATTTTTATAAATTAATTGGGATAATTCCAAGAACAGGTGATGAGATTGAATTTGATTCCAAGGAATAGTGTGACAAAAACAGTTCATTAAAAAATGTTATGTTTTTAATAGGATGTGCGAGTGGTTTTCCTAGAAAAATTGAATATATTCTAAATGGGTCCCCAGATCAGAAAATCGAAGGTACCATTGCATTCAGTATAGTGTGTTTACAATAGGAGGTTCTAACATAGACTAGTGTTATTCGGATATGAAAGTTAGTTTTATTATATATCAGTAGTAAAATACATAATAAAAATATTTTATTTAGATGTGTCGACTCAATTTCTTTTTAGTTGAGTTTTTGAAGAATCTAGGGTCATCACCCTAACCCTGGAATTTTCCCAAAATAAGGATAAGTAAGTTCAGTCGAAAATGATGATAGATCAAATATCAGAACATGGATCAAAGACTATAAGATCAAATAATTATGATGACACAGTTTGTCCCTTTGTCAATGACTGGTCCAAACTACATGTAGGGTGTTGTTTCTTTGTGATTATTTCCCTGTTAATAAATTCAATGATGAACATAGAACAATCCACAGACAGGTTGATCAAAGGATAGATCATTCTTATAGGATGGTTAAATTTTGGGGGTTTTATGGGTGATATATCTTAGTGATCATCTTTCCTAATTCTTCCATATTTCATGGATAAATTTAGGCCGACACGAGCAAAGGAAAATACCTGTTATTCAGGTCATAAAGTATATTTATTCTCTCTCCTCAATCACTTGATTTATTCATATGTTTTTAATATTATCCCCAAACTTTGAAACCCATAATATAATGATTTTATATTGACGATATGACCCTGTAAAACAATATCGGAGGTGCGATGATGAAGGTGCGACGTGATTTGACCAGGATGGTGGCGCCTGTCAATTCATGGCAGCAACACACAATGGTGGCCAGAGGTGACGACTCTGGCTAGTCTAGGTAAGTAGCAAAATGTGTCTAGGGGGCCAATCCTAGCGGATGGTGAGCCATATGGTAGGGAAGATGAAGGAGATAGAACATGGTAGTGGGAAACATTAGAGTTGTGGCGCCAGCACTTGAAGCACTATTGACCTAGGGACATTGGGGTGAGGTGGCCGCGTATGTGGTGGGTGGGTCATGGGGAGCTCATGGTGGTGACAAGGCCATCGAGAAGGCATAGAGTGGGAGTCAAACATGATGTTGGAAGGCCAACCACATGGGACGCATTGGAACCACAACACCAGGTGGGGCATGTGGTCATGGCAGACCACGTATGACAAGAGAAGTTGACCTGTATATGGTAGGCCAGACCAGGGGGAGCTGGACCGCTCCATCGACCTAGTGAGATAGATCCTACGGCCTCTGGGAATCGGTGAAATTGGCCAACGCCAATGTCCTGGCCACATTTGGACTAGAGAAGGCCAGCCTAGGCCAGACTAGGTCTGGCATGTCAGAATAGAACAATACCTAACCCATGTCAGACCTTTTAAGTAAAAATTGTCATAACTCTCAAATCGTTCATCCATTTGACATGTTGTTCAATATGTTGGGACCCTTGATATGAGATTTTACATCTATGATAAACGAAATGAGTTTTTTTGGAACTGTGCATATGACCTAATGTCTTGAGGAGTAGGTCCTCCTAGAAAAATCATGCAATGAACTGAATCATGTGGCTAGCTGCGACCACGAGACTATGCGACTTTGAGACTATGTGAATTTCTAATACTACAAGACTTAAAGATACTATGTTACTTAACAATACTATGTGTCTTATCCAGAATATGTTTCATATCGATACTACGTATCTTATTAATACTATGTGTCTTATTTGGATTAGGATTCTTCTCGGTACTACATGTCTCATCAATACTGGGTGTTTTGTGGACTACATTTGATAATCCGGGTATTTGTGCTATACATTTATACCAATGTGATCTTACCATATTATAAATTTCTTGAATACTTCCCACATTTCTTAGTGTTATCATTTTTTGGTTTCGCGGTGTCCTTCTGAGTATTGTTTTCCTCACGCCTGCATGATATTTTCCTACAAGTCTCGTGTCTTCTGAAGATGATTGACACATTGATGAAGTCCTAGGTGGAATAGGACTAGGATGATCTTAGAGAGAACATAATTTCAAGGTGTTATCCCATCGCATTAGAAAACTGTCATTTTACCTACCCTTCAGTTATGGTTTTCTTTGGATGAGTTTCAAGCACATTTACTTTCACATTTCGGGCCAACATTTTGGTTGGACTTGTATTTTAGCCTTTATTACATTCCAGTTTTCCATTTTCAATCTTTTTTTGGTATCTTAGTGGTATGCATGCCTGTTTACTTATTGTTTTTATGTTTCTTCATTTTGGGCCTGGTGATGGGTGTGTGTGTGTCTGTAGGTACTTAGGAAATCCCCTCCCATTTGTAGGATATGCCTACTCAGTGCTAATCACCAGCCCCTAACTTATTACAGGCGGTCTTGGGGGAGTCATGACATGGTATCCTCTAGGATGGGTAGTGAAAGACCCCAAAATTAGTCTATGAATCTATAGGTTCATCCCATGTTATTCATATCCAGCTTAAATTTAAATCCCTCTTGATGGTTCAGGTAGATTTTTGTGACTTTGCAAAGCATATCCATTGTTAGTGTCAAATTAGGTGTGTGGGAAATAACATTTAATTTACCATATTATCCTGTGTGAGGGCCATAACATAATTTAAAATTGGATACTCCAAGGTTGATCTGTGATAGATCCACATCCACTTTTAGTATCCATACATATATTTGTCTAAAGGAATCCACTCACTCTATCTATTAACAAAATTCAAGGATATTTTCTAATCGATTTCATTATCGTATATGTATCCTTAGACATGTCAATAGTGTTATCAAAAAGGTTTTATCGTCCATGATTCAATTGTTTAAATAAAACTCTTCTCTTATAACGATTCTAGACACCCTCTCTTTTCAATCATTTACATTACATATCTTATATAGAATACATAAAACCTTATACAAACAAACGCCCAAATACTATACTAGTCTAGTTCTATTAAAAACCTAAATGTATAAAAAATGGTACATAAATGAGCTACATTATTTCCCAATATGTTATTATTGACTAGAACCATTCTTTGATACATCAAACATACAATATATCTTTGTAACCCGGGGGGAGGATGGATAAAAAAGGGGTGAGATAAGATTCTCAATAAGGGTAAGAAATGGACAAACGTATCCATACTCATGAGAATAATGATATGAGTACTTGAACATGAAAGTAAAAGATCATATCCTACATATAAGAGATCACAAACAAAAATCATGGCATATATCATGGAGGATTGTAGGACGTGAATCATTTAGAAATAAATAACATAATCCATGAAATAATAACATTGGAATTAAATATTGAATTGTGGAAAAACATATTCATATTTATTTTTTTCCATAGTAGTCAAGGTATTACTACCAAGGCCATATTTTTGAAAAATGTTCTTTACTGAACTGTGTTCGCACCATGGTACAACCCAGTATTACCTAATCGAGTTCACTCACTTTTCTTCATACGTAATATAGATGCAATTTCATTTCTCATTCCATCTATGTCATTATCATGAGATATAAATTGTTACCCAATTCATAGGACGGAGATATATGTCCCATCCATCTCAAAATGAAATCATAAAAACAAATGACAGAAGACCATAAATAATCATATGAAAACCCATCAAATTAAATGTGTGTTATAAAAATGTAATCATATCATAACAAATAGAAAAAAGACAAGTTTCATAATAATTTCATTATAAAAATAAACCATGAAATGTAGTTGGTTTCAAAAGCATATTACCAGTGAAAGAGAAACAAGTTTCATAAATATTATTCCATCAAACATAAACCATTCAGAGAAAGAATATGAATGGAAACATTGAATTATTTCCACATAAATATATGATTAACACTAGATGATTTTATCTTAGATGTGATTTAATTGTGAATGATATTTTAAAAAAATTCTTGTGGAAAATCTCTTCCTTCTTTAATTTTTTTAATGCATAAAACTTTTTTTTAAAAAAAATATTTGAATTTTTTTTGAAAACATATAACGGATGATTTTGATATAATAAAATATTTTTAAAATCATTTTTCATTGAAAATTATATTCAAGGATCATTTGAATATATTTTTTAAAACATTGTATTTGAAGTAAAACATATTTCCAATCAAAAATATATATACACTAAAATATTTCATAATTTTTTTATAAAATTATCTTAATTACTAAAGAGTAGAAAATGGTTTTAACACATTGATATATTTAGAATAAATATATGGTAATGATACTCATGAGTGTTCTAGAGTTATGGATGACATTATTTCCTCAAAATAAGCATAATCATTAACAATCTTGAATAGTGGTGTGATTGTTTCCTTGAAATCATACAACTCGGTTACATGGGATCATACTTTCAATATAAGAGAATGAAATTAAATTAATCTTAAAATATAATTAAAATAATTATATTCATGATATAACATTTAAAATGGATTTATATAAGCCTAAAAAAGAATTTTGGTCCATAAGAAAACATGAGTATCAAAGAAGGTAAATTGAGAGAAAACTATTTTACCGATTTGGAAACTTTTGAAACATAAAACCCATGAAAGAAATATCCTTAAATATATATTTAAATACTCATAAATATAAGTATATTAATAATTTAATATATCCATGTACAATATACACAACACAAAAAAACAATGGTTGGTGAATAAATCTTGTATCTCATAAAAATAAAAAGTAAGATAAAATCTCATTACCATATTTCATGACTCTCTTCATACTCATACATGTTCTTATATAATAAATGTATGTTTATGATAAATTTTTTACAGAACCATATGATTATATCTAATACTATATATTGTTCTATTATGACCTTATATTACCCTCTTGTTAACAATACTATGTTATATTTCTACTTCACGTAATATTCACTTTTTATATACATGTGTCTTAATTTGTTCTATCTTTGGTCCTTATAAATATATAATGAATTACAAAATCTAAAACATGAAATTAATATAATTGATATTAATTATATATATGATAATAATCAATATATTATATACGAATGAAATGAAATACACCATCCACAGAGACGATAATATGTATGTATGAATGAATGTTGTTTCCATTTTTCACATATTGATAGAAATAAATAAAATCAAATATAAGTATCTATATATGTATATATATATAATTATTATAGTAGAAGTATTATATCATATATATAATATAATTTAACTAACCCCATACTTAACACATTCTGTGTCGTGTATGAATGGATCACATCGCTTTGAGGGGGAGGTAGCCCACACTACCTCATTCAAAATTAGAATATTAATACAAAATGGAAAGTATAAAAATATTAGTTGTAAAAAAATAACTAGGATTAAATAAAATAATAAATATAACATATAAACAATATAAATAGGGTTTCCATCATAATTTCCACCATGATAGGTGTTAAAATAAAATGAACAATCGTCGTTTATTGAGGTGGTTGTTCTCTAAACACATAAAAAATATATTCACTTCCAATTAGATTAACATGTGTGGGAGTTTAGGTAGAAAAAAGATAATAAAAACCTCATAGTATACTAAACATTTTGGAGTTTTTATACAGTAGTGGAATAATAACAGTTTATTGGGTGGAGGGAGAAAATAAAATAAAGGAGTTTGAGGGAGGGTGTTACATTTTAATTAGGTAATCCTTTTGGTTAAACCCCATTGTATTACTTGGAAGACTTCCTTCCAAATGGATGTCCTCAATGTAAAATGGAAATGTTTTTTAAGTGTATTGGGTATATATTGGTCAAAAATCTGTATTTTGAGAGGGTTAAAAAAGTGGAGGAGAGAATTCCATTTTATAAAAGAGGAGGAGTTTCACTCTAGTGAATATTTGGAAAACAAATTACACCTTCATTTTTTGCATATAAATGGTTCCTATAATAGATCAATGTAAATAAAAGGTAATATATTGTATAATTATGGAAATAAATTGTGTGGTAGACATGTTTTTAAGTCATTTTGGGTCTTAAATATAAATTTAGTCCATAGTTATGATAAATTTTACCTTAATGGAGGTAACTAATTTTAATTATGTTATCTAATAATTTTTTTTCAAAAAATATTTTGAAATAATTAAAAAGTTTAAAATACTATAAATTAGAAATTATTAATATTAGAAATATGGAATACATTATTAAAAATTCCAATCACATAAGTGGTATAAATTAAATTAATATTTATCCCATATTCGTATGAATAATGCGGGTTTTTAATGTATAAACATTCACAAGTTTTCATTGTTTTTGTACCCAAGATCTATGTGAAATTAATATCAATGACCTAAATTGTATTACCTGTTAAAAATATTATCTAATTACAATTTCAATCTATTTTTAAATATAACATATCCTTTTAAATAAATTATATGAAAAAGTAGTTTGAATTAAAATTTGGTATATTCCAATATTCATTAAAAAAATAATGTTTCTTAGAAGAATCACTAAAATCCAACATAATATACTGTTGAAATTATAAATTCAATAATAAAATTTATTTTATAAAATTAAATTTATAAACGTGACTAATATTAATTCAATTAATTTTTACAAAAGGAAGTTAAAATTAGTTTATTTGTGAAAATATTATTTTGAAATATATACGAACATTTCCAAAAAATTATATCCTTTATTATTAATATTATTAATTTATATAGAAAATAATAATATTTTTTGAAAGTATTTATTTATATTAATATAACTATGTTTAACATCTATGATTTAATTATCTTATTTAAAGAATAAAAATCATAAAATGATGTTTTCTAGAAACATTGGTGTTGCGTGTAACATATGCCAAGTTAGTGTTTCATGTAACATAGTTCATGTGGATTTTCCATATAATGTATTTTGATTCATTTCCCTGTGAAATGAAATTTTGACTTAGTGAAATGAAAGATGTCTATGTCAATTAATTTTAATTAATGATAAACAAAATAGTCCCTATAAACTTAGGGTGTCACAAATTGGATATGAGTCGTATATCCTTTCAATATTATTATATAAAAACCACTATGTTGATGAAATATAAGGATCATATTGAGGATCTTGAGGGAAAAGAGATTTATTCATCTAAGTGTTTCACTTTATTCTATGCTAATTGACATCATAATTAATGTTGTCAGAGTCATCTTTATTTTTTTAATTACCAATAGTAAAATCAGATGTTTTTTTAAGAAAAAGTATCAATTATCGAGGATTGATGATTTTTTCAATCATCAGATGGGATCCTGGTGGTTTCGCGATATTTATGTTAGAATGGTGTACAACCAGATGTGTTTCTAAGAGTATGATACTTCTATTATATCATTATTGATTAGTTATGATGTATATGAATAGTTTGTCATACAATTTAGTCTTAAAAATTATCCTATAATGTTTAAAGAATTGATAAATTAGATTTTCAATATTTCTTGGTCTTTTTTATTATTTTAATGGGTGATACATTCTTATATATCAAAATTAATGGATAACATAGGGATCATTAGTGTATTATTTTCATTACTTTTAAAGAATGTCACATGTATGGGGATATTTATAAAGGTATTATTTGGATCCCATAAGGGAAATTTAGGGGCCATATTTTACCTGAATGTGGAATCCCATTACATCCTAACACTTTTAGATAAATATGTATCGGTAGAATACAAATAATGTTTTCTTGATTCATATGTTATTCGATTTGGATTGTTATTATATATACTTTGATAAATATTTCTGTAATAATGTATATTTTATGGTAAATGTTTCTTGTAATAGTGTTATATTTGAATGAAATGGTAAGTTCCAGAGATCATTTGAGGAATTGAAGTGGTGGTTGAATTTTAATTCATTTATAATTCATAAAAAAATGGATTGGGGTATAACATATTTTATGATTCATACGGTACTGATTTTGGATTTTTATTAGTGAAATGGATACTGGTAGTGGATTATATATATCCCCAACTACACACTTAGAGTTTAATTATCTATCCCATGATATGGAGTTGGGTATAGTAATGTATGTCTGCAAGAAATAAATACATTATCTATTCATGTAGTGTTTAATTTTATATTTAAATAATTTGAGCCTAAACCATAATATTACCAAGAGGGATAGGAAACTAAAATTGAGATACTAGGTTGAGTATATTTAATCTTTTAATACTTAAATTTTATGCAGACTGGGAAAATGTGAATGTGTACACCGATACATTGAGAATGAAGATTCCAACTGAGTCTGTGACTTTATTAGTTAAATAATGGTATTTGACATCTATATTAAATTATATTCACTTGGATTCAAAATAATTTTAAAGTAATGTGTTAATAGATTTTGTAAAAGATGATTCTTGTTTGGGTGATCATATTTTACTAGGATAATCAACCGATATTGATTTTTAGGTTTATAATAAAATCATTTATCGTTGGGGGACCATGACTGATTTGTCCCAGTCTCCTAATGATGTCTTATGTTTGAAAGTTAGATGGGTCATTAAAATAAAAATGAGGTATGAGTTGATTAATAGTGTAATTTATTTATTTTAATCCCTATATGTTGGATAAAAATAATTTTTTCATGATTTGTGATGTCTGTATTTAGGGTTGGGGATATGGTCATACATTGTAGACATTGTATGACAATTCCTCAACTATGAAAATATAATGATAGTGAACTAGATATATATTGGTTTATTTTATCCATTACCCATTTCAATATGGCAGTGTTATGGGATATATTTGGACATTATATTCAGTTATCGATGGAATACTAGTGGGAATAATTGGATTTGGATGGTAATTGATAAAATCATAAAATAAACTCATTTACTTATTATTATTGTGATTTATAATTTTTAAGAGATCTAAAACTTGTATGTCTAAAATATCATGAATCATTATAGAGTTCCTTCTCCCATGTTTCATAATAGAGTCCTACTATTGAAATTCTTATCAGGGAATGTTTTACAAGAGGTAATAGGTAACCAATTGATGTAATTATTTTGGTATCACCATTAAATGTATGGAAATACTTATTGATCATTCATATTAATGAGGATATATTTTTCTCATGCATGATTTATTTTAATGGTTTTGGGGAAATTTTTTTCCATTGGTTAAATTTTCATATATATAATAATTTTATTAACCGATTGAAATGGATACCTTTGAAGTGTTGTATGGGAAGATATCTAGATCTATATTTTTAGGGATGATTTATGATAGAGATAACAATTTGGACTATGTCTTCACTTATAGATTCTCTAAAAGGTGATGTTAAGCTGAACTACTTATAAAGCACCTCAGAGTCACTATTAATCTTTTATGGAAAATATTTATCTCCCATGGGAGTTTTAGGTCGTTGATTGATTTTTTTTTCTCAAAGTTTCACCTCTACTAAGAAAACATCCATTTAGAATATATTGTATGATATTATTGAGATTCATTACCCCATTTGAGATCATTAAATTTCTTGGAAACGATCTATATCATTTATATATACAATATAAAATGTTTTACATTCCTGACATGTGTCATGTATCCCATTTGGGGAGGAATAAACCATACCATTCTCTTTTTATATAATGGGAATATTTTTACCTTTTCTCCAAAACCATCATTTTAGTGCAACCATTTTGGATTACAGATCATCCAAATAATGTACGACAAGATAAAAAAATTTCCTTGGGCCCGGTTATAAGGCTATTTATATAAGTTATCCATGATATTTTGGAGAATGAAGTGCTAATGAAGCACTAATTATCTTATCTATTTTGGAGTTCAGAATCTTTTGTGATTTCATAGGTTATTAAGAGGAATTTTGCTGAGAGTTTTGACAACCTATTGGTCACATGCATTTTTTATCTACGAGTTCATAAAATTGAGGTTCTAGAAGTTTTCTAGATTTATTGTGGTTTTATAACGGGGTTTTAGAACTTCCATATGAATCCTCAGCTTGGAGACACCTTTGTCAAATTAGTGTTTCTCTAAGGAACAACCTCAATGAAATTTGTAGGGATAACATTATTGTTTTTGGTTAATATCATTGTCCATGTGATATTGTGGTATCCCTATTTTACAAGGTATGAAATGTCACCACCAAACTACTTATGAGGTTGTAGTCTGTCAAAAAACACTATGATATTTACACAAAATCACAATGAGTTTCTAATTAGGTTCTCCAAGTCTCGGTGTGATTAATTCCACAATATATAACAACCCCACTCTTTATAAAATATTTAAAAATGATGTATTTCATAAATTTCACTTAATAAAACTTTGAGAATAGAGAGGTCTAGTGTCTTGGGAAATTTAGAACATTACAAGAAAAATTAAGACATAAAATACAATATATTTATTGAAAACTTCTTTTACATAACCACAACATTGCTTAGTAATTATAATTTCATGGGATAACCTAAGGACATAAATATGAAAATAGTGAGCTATAAATCCCAATAAGGTAGTGAAGAAGGCATAACATGAAGAAAAAATTACATGTTTGGAAATATGAAATGTCAATGAAGAACAAGAGAAACCTGAACCTAAATTCATGATATATCATCATTATAATAACATGGAACTGTGGAAACAACATGCAACATGACGTTAGCTTGATACAAGGCTCATTACACGTCGATTATCTTGAGTATTCTCCCATTTCACTTGAATTAGCATCAAAAAACACTCATTTCAATTGAATTATCATTGTTAAACCCTCATTGAACATTTATTATCTTTATACTAAACATTACCCAATGCATTGGATTACTATCAAAGTGCACTCATTATAAACATTTCATTTCATTCATAAGTGTGCCACATGGATCATATTACATTGAACTATTCAACATCAGAAGTTATTCCCCGATAAAGGAATGTGGAATAAAAAAAGTTAAGAACCATTAAATATATATATATATATATATATATTCATAAAGGATAATTATCTTGATAGAGAAACAGGTATGGTATTCACTAAACAATGATTTTGGCTTGGAAAATCACTTTGTAATTTCGGCTGCTTAATGACGTGACATAAAAATTCAAAAAAATGGTTGATGGGAGAGAAAGGGGTATCTCATAATATGTAAATGAAATTTACAGTAGGGGAGTCATATATATATATGTTCCAAAACATGGAATTTGGAAATATAAGGTGTAAACCAATAATGAAAATTGATGGAAGTGGAGAAAGGGAATAACTGTTATAAAATTTTGGCATGGTAACATGTTTAGAAGGGATGGATTAATGAGAGAGAAAGGGGTATAACATCATTAAAAAAAGGATGTAAGTATGGAGATGTGTAAAATATTATCCCATAAATTGTAATATAATATAAAAGGGTATTACAGCATAATGAAACATGGATAAAAAGGAGAAGGAAATGAATCACATACAAAAATTCACTATGGTAACTGGTGAACATAAGGGTTTATAAGCAGAATAAATGTGAGTGAAATGGGTTATAATAATTTATACATCAAATTTAATTTAATTATAATATTGAAAAACATATCCCAACATAGTAATATTATAAATTATAATTCATAACATGAAAAGAATGCTTGATAAAAGACGAGGGTGGAATATCCCTTACGAAATTTCATCATAGTAACAGCTTAGGTAACGGTAAAAATGATGGAGGATAAATAATACCTAACTAAAATAACGTACAATGTATAATAATAGAATTATTATAAAATAGTTACATTTTAACCATTCAAAAATACAAAAACTACATTCAAATATGATGCTTGAATTTGAAAGGAGGAGAGGAAATTGAGGATCCCTTACTTGGATGTGTGATCCCAAAGGCATGGGAAATGATTATTATAAGATTGGTGAAACACGAGAGGATTTTATATAGAAGGTTTCAGAGGTTTTTGAGCTAAAAAAAATTTTAGTTAAGAGGAATGGAAGATTGAGTGGGTTTATTTTGAAAATGAGAGGGAATTGTTTATTATTTTAGTTTTGGACACTACACCTTAAACTAATAAAAAACACAAACCATCCCATGGTTATTAAAATAGTTTCTAAAAAATGGGAGTGGTATAAAATATTTTCAAAGGCCAAGGGCTGAACATATTAAAATATTAGTTTTTATTATGTAGAGGTGAGTCACACTATCAAGGAAAACATTTTAAAATGTAAAAATATTTTATAAGTCTTGGATGGTCCATCAAGGAATTATAAAATTAATAAAACAATTATAAAATCACATTATTTTAAAGTAAAATAATATATTATGAAAATAAACCTTTTATAGTACTTTATTATATCACTATTGGGTCATTATGATGGCATAAAACACATTTTATATTTATACGGTATTTCATTTTTACAGAAAATCTGATTGTCTTAGAGAATTCTAAAAAATTAGCCATTGGATAATGTAGAAACATTATTATCAAAATAATATTCATTTTATCTAAATAATGTTATAAATACATGAATTATCACTTATAAAATAAAGCCGTTATTTATTGAAAATTTACGTGTTTTGAAAAAAAATGTTTCCAAATCATAATAAAAGTTAAATTTGACTTCATAAAAATTATATTATCATTTTTAATTTAAAAAAAGTACACAATAAAAATATTTTAGTAAAACATTATTTATTCCCAAAATTCATTAATTCATCAAAATAAATTCTTTAATTTTAAATATAATTTTAGTTTCATCGTATGAAAATATAATTATATTCAATCTGAATACTTAATTATTTATAGAGTAAAATCAATAAGAAATATTATCAACACCTATAATTAAATTAATTATTCTTATAACATTATTACAACAAAAATGTTAATAAAACATCAGTTTAACATAATAATTTATATATTTTTAAAAAATACCATTTTACCGGAAAAATCAATTTCTCTAATTCATTATGTTTTTAAGAAAAACTATTCTTATAAAGGAAATGATGGAAAAATAATTTTATTTATAAAATTAATTACATAAAGAGTAATTAATATATTGTTCTATAACACCTTATAACACTACATAAGACATAAGGGTAAGGTGTACCATGGTGGTAGCCTCATGGGGAGTCTCTGATAACATCGATCAGGTGGTAATCTCTATTAACATCCAACTCTTTCATGGGATATTCCATTCAAGATTTTCATGTTGAATCTTGGCTTTGGATAAGTCAATAGTGAAGTATACTAGTTTTACCTCCTCTCCCAGCTCCGAGAAATGAGCTTCATACGACTTAAGTCTATAGGATGAGGTCATCCTATACTTTGCCTATGTCGAAAGAATTATTTTTTAATACATTAAATTTATACTAGTCATGTGATCAGTATTCAATAGGTATATTATCAGTGGTAATGATACTTAAAGGTCACTTAAACCAAATAGGATAAAATAAAAAAATGTTCATGTGTTTTCTATATCCATAATACATTTTCTTAAATAATGAATTGGGAATTTTATTCAAAAATGTTCGGGTCATTACAACCTTCCACCATTAAGAAATGAAACCCTTGAAATTTCCTTTTCCCACAAAAAAATAGATGAGGGTAACTCTATGTCATCACTTCTCCCTGTTGTGGCATTTCTTCTTCAATCTTGTTGTTTCTCCACAACATTTTGAAAAGAGGAATTTTTTATTTCCTAGAACATTTTTCCTATGATCTTAGATCATCACCATATTATCTTCATATGAGTGGTCATTCCCTAATGGCGCCATCTTTGGATTTTGTACATGCGAGGGGTTAGGTATGTACTTCCTCAAGATTGATGTATGGATTATATCATGTACATGAGATTGGTTTTGTGGGAGTTATAGTCAATAATCCACTACTCCAATGAGATGAAGGATCTCTAAATGGATTATAAAACTTAGACTAAGCTTTAACTTCTTCCCAAATCCCAAAACTCTCTTTTATAGATATATGTTGTGGAATTCCATGTCTCATACATCAAAATCAAAGACTCATCATTGGTTTTTAGCATATCTCTTTTGTCAAATCTGAGCATCATTTTTGAGTTGTTGGATGGTATTAACATTCTCCACAATTTCATCAACCATTTCTAAACCTTGAAGTTTTCTCCTCCCCAACAACATCCCAACATGCTAGTGTTCTACACCTCTCCCTATAAAGTGATTCATTAGGATCCATTTAGATGATTGAGTGGAAACTTTTATTGTAAGATAACTCAACTAGAGGATGATATTGATCCCATATTCCTTTTAAGTCCTTTGAGAATTCTCTCAACATGTGCTCAAGTGTTTGGGTAGTAGACTCAGATTCACCATCAGTTTGATGGAGATTATATGTACTAAAAATTATCTCAGTATTTAGATCATGTTGGAGACTCTTATAGAACATAGAGGTGAATCTTGGATCCTGATCGAATACAATATATATTTGTTCTCCATAGAGACTTACCATTTCTGTGATGTATATCCATGCCAGTTGATCCAATGAGAAATCAGCATGAATTTATTGAAGTGTGTAGTATTTGTAAGAAGTTAAACAAAAACCAAGATATCATTGTTTGTTTTGGATGTATTTGAAATTCAATGTTGATATTCTACCATTTCCATGTTGGTATGGGTAATTATTGCATCATCCCCATAAATTTTTGCCTCTCTTCCTTCAATTTCAGACACAGTAGGCACATTTATGAATACTCAGTAATCTATTTCTTCATGTTATCCCACCAATGTGGATCTCAATGATGTTGATACATCTTTGTGATTCTAGGGTGAATGGAGAAATTTGAATTATGTGCATCATCCAAAAGATCATTCATTAACTCCAAATTTGATAGAACAAATAGTCTCGACCCAAATATCCCAATCCCTTCTCCATTGACCTTGAAATCTTATGATTTACCTTTATTGATAGTTTCCTCTTTCTTTTGAATTCACACATCATCCTTTTGGTCATCCTTTAAAATTTCCATAAGACAGGATTGAGAAATCATTTTTGAAAAGATTGAAGATGTTACCATATTTTGGATTTCCATGACCATATTCATAAAATATGGGAATATTTAATCCTTTTAAATTCTCATTAATGAATGAGTTGCTAGATCATTTCTACATAGAGCATCTACCACCTGGTTGTCCTTCCAAGGGTGGTAGTGGATTGAGCTCTCATAGACATTGATCAGATCTAACCATCTTTATTGAAGCATATTCATCTCTTTATGTGGGAATATATATTTGGGGATTTTTTATCTATATATATTTCACACATCAACCAAAAGAGATAATTATTCCAAATTTTTTAAAAAACGATCAATCTCTCCAACTCCATATCCTATGTGGGACAACATTGCTCATGAATTTTCTACTATCAAGAGGCTTATGCAATGACTTTGTCTTTTTTCCTCAAATTCCATAAAATAGAGACTTATTAAATTTTCAAGAAGAACATTCCAACAAAATTCAACATGTGATACAACACTTATATAATCATTTCCCTAACTATTTAATATCAATTCTGTTGGGGACTAAATGTTCTTAGAAAACATAAAATAAATAATAATAAGATATGAATTTAAATAAATTACTACATACTATACTTTGAATTAGTGGTTATATGGGATTCATTCATCATTATCCATCTTATGAAAGGACATCCTGTGCTCTTTTGATCAAGGAGATTGTTGATGCTCATGTGGCTTCCTAGCACTTGCAAATAGAGTATTGTATTGGTTAATTCCAAACTTATCTACATTTATAACAAATAACATTGTAGGACTCTTTATATGGAACAATGTTTCCATCCATCATATTATCCATTATATCATGCCAGCTTGATACTTTTTCCCATCCTCTGTGTAATTAAAACATCTTCTAGCCCCTTTATAACATTTCCAATGGTTTCTCAGTCCACACTTGTTGCATGAAGGAAACTGGGTCTTATTCTAATTATCAACTTTATCAGATGTACTTTTATGAGATTTCATTTTTCCTCTTCTTTAATTTCCATGATAATTCAACAAGTTCCTATTGTTAATTGTGATTTTTGATAGATTGTTTGGAATAATCACAACATGTCCTTCTTGAGCTCCCATTTTATTGGGAATCTCATTAGGACATTCATCATGTTTCCCTTCGTTTTCGTTGTTATCCATATTCCTCATATTTCAAGGCATTGGATAGAATAAAATGAAAATTATGGATGATTATATAAAATAATTAAACACATCAAGGGGAATTTAATGACATTTAATGAATAAATTATTAATTACATTTATTTCTATAACTTATCAATATTTAGGATTCAATCATTGCAATCTACGATCAAAATCCCAACACATATCCCTAGGGGACTTTTTTTATTCCCTTAATAATGGTTCATTCTATATTTAATAATTTTAAAAAGAATATCCTGAATGTGTGTTTAAACAATAGTACATAATGGCATGTTTCCTTGCACCATTTTTCATTCGAGTCTAGATCAATGAGGTGTTTTCAGGTTTTACACATTGATACATCTGTGCAAAAGCCACCTCTGCTTTTTCGTATCTAGACCTGGAGGTATTTGATTAATGAACAACTTACTATATAATCAACAAAATTTAAGGATGTTTTCATTATACATAGTCATATCCTTGAGGCTCTCAATAGGGTTTTACAATCATAATCATTGAATTAACTAAACATATTCTCTGATAGCATCTACAACAACCCTTTTATTTATTACATATTTGAACATGATTTATTACATAAATTTTCACATAAGAAAACTATGAGGATCGATAGGCATAGTGTCTTTGGAAATTAGGAACATTACATGAAAAAATTAGACATATAATATAACAAATTTATTGAAAACTATATTTACATTACCATAAAATTCATTCATACTTATCATTTCATGGGATAACCATAGGGAATACATAAGAAAATGGTGAGTAATGAATCCCAATAAGGGAGTAAACAAGGCATACAATGAAAAATATAGTACATGTTTGGAAATATGCAACATCAATGGAGCAGAATTGAAATATTAACATAATGGCATGATATTATATTGAATATTATAACATGGATATGTGGAAAAGACATAATCCATGATATTATCTTGATCCAAGGCCCATTTAACAAGGATTACCCTAAGTAAACCCAAATTGAACTTTTTTTAGCATGATTAATCCATCAATTCACTTGAATTATCATGAGTAAACCCCCATTTCACATGGTGTATATTTAATTATTGGGGAGGATTTGAATCATACCACAACATTTTTAATCGAATGTAAAGGGTATTATATTATAAAAAACATGGATATAAATGATAAAGAAAGGAAAACCTTTCAAAAATTCAGCATGGTAACGGGTGCACATAAGGGTTAAAAAGCGGAAGAAATGAGAGTTAAAGTAGATATAATCATTTATAAATAAAATGAGAAGTATGTAGGATATTTAATAACATATAAAAACATAGTAATAAATGAAATTACAGGTTATAACATGAAAATAATTCTTGATAAAAGAGGACATTGAGTGATCCCTAACAAAATTTCGGCATAATGTCAACTTAGGTAAGGGTCAAAATGAGGAATGATAAATCATACCTTATTCAAAAAACACAAATGGATTGTAATATAATTATTATAAAATAATTACATTATAACCAATAAAAATTTCATGAACTGTTTTCAAATAAGTCTCTTGTATTTGAAAGGAGGAGATAATAGTGGGGATCCCTAACTTGGATGTGTGTTCCCAATGGATTGAAAGAGGTCTTAGAGAGGATTATAAGGAGATTGAGGAGCCTTGGGAGGATTTTATAGTGATTAAGGAAGAGGTTGGTCGAGATCTAAATGGTTTGAGTGAAGAGGAATTGGAGATTGGTTGGTTTTATATAGGAAATTAGATGGAATTCTTTATTATTTAGGTTTTGGACTCTACACATTAGACTAATAAAAAACACAAACCATCCCATGATTTCTACAAAAGGGGAGTGGTATAAAATACTTTATAAGCAATAGTCTAACCATATTAAAATACTAGACTTTCTTATGTAGAGGTGAGTCACACTCTCAAGGAAATCATTTTCAAATGTTAAAATATTTTATAAGTCATGGAGGGTCCATAGAGGAATTATAAAATTAATAAAACAAATCTAAAATCACATTATGTTAAATGAAAAAAATATATTGGAGGAATATAAATTTTATAGTATTTTATTAAATTACTATTGGGTCAATATGATGTCCTAAAACACAATATACATTTATATTATATTCAATTTTTACCCAAAAATTCGATTGTCTCAGGAAATTAGGAAAAATTAACTCTTGGATAATATCGAAATCTAGATTCACAAATTATTATTTATTATATCTAAATAAATTTATATATATGTGAAATTTAACATTTAAAATAATAACTTTCATTTATTGAAAATTGATGGGTTTTGACAAAAACAGTTTCCAAATATTAATAAAAGTTACATTTGACATTAAAAAATTATATGATCCTTAATATTTAATTAATTTTTTATAAAAACTATATTTTATTAAAATATTAATTATTTTCAAAATTCTTTAATTCATCAAATTAAATTCTTTAATTAAAAATACAATTTTAGTTTTATCGTATGAAATTATAATTTTTATCAACCTAAATAATTTATCATTTATTGAGTGAAAAAAGAAGGAATATAATCCCCACTTATAATTAAAAATAGTGTTCTTATAAAACTATTATAATAAAAATATTAATATAATTTTATTATAATATAATTGTTTATATATTTATAAAAAGTACCATTTTACCTAAAAAATAAATTTATCTAATTCAATATGTTTTTTGGGAAAACTATTTTCATAAAATAATTGATAGAATAAGAACTTTATTTCTAAAAGGGATTACATAAAAAGTAACTAATACCTTGTTATATAACATCTTATAAAACCGTATATGAACTAAGGGTAAGGTGTGACATTGTGACGGACTCCTGAGTCGGCTCAGATATCATCACTCGGTTGGCAATATCTATTAACATCCACTTATCATGTAGGTGATTCCATTCACGATTAAAGTGTTGAGGCTCGACTTGGGCTTGGAAAAAAGTGTTTCCTAGTGATGATACTTATTTTCTGTGCATCGACAAATTGGATTTGTACAACTTGAATCTACTGGATGAGGTCATCCCCTCCTTTATGTTTAATTTTTTGAAATCCATAAATTTATACTAGTTATGTGATCACCATTAAAAGGATATATTATCATAGGTAATGAAACTTCACAGACATTGAAGTCCAATAGGTTAAAATAAAAAATTACATGTATTTTTTTATATCCATAAGACATTTAATTAAATTAAAAAAGGGAATTTTATTCATTAATGTTTGTGTTGTTACATAATAAATAGTGGGAAACTCCAACCTAATGTTAAATTTGTTTCAAAATTTTAAATATCCAATTTAATGTTGAACATTTGGGTATGTAACATATATTAATTAATAGGAATTTAATCATAAACTGGTAAATTTTAATTCATATTTAACATGATTTCCTCTAAATTAATACATTTTAATTCCCCATTTTCAAGGGTTATGATCCATCCAATTATAACAATGGTTCAATGTGTCCTTCCCTCACCAATTGTCTAAATAGGGGGTTTCTTCCTTCTTTGGATTCTCTCTTGTGAATATATGATTGGGATTGTTTTAGGAACATTATTTCCAAACACGGGTTTTTATGTGATTGTGTTCCCAAAATTTGTGAGGTAGATTTCACTATATAATGGATTTTTCTCATGGTATACCATTTCATTCATTTATTTTCCATTGGTTATCATTATAAAAACAATTGATTTGATTTCTATGATGGAGATATAGTTTAAATGAAAATTTTTTATATCAAAAACTATTTTAATTGGGGCGTTTTTTTTAAAATAGTTTTATTCTCTTCATGTGTCCAATGCAATTCCTTAAATACAGGTTTGAATTAAAGTGCATTTCTAGGAAGGGTGATGTAATTCTTTTCTTGTGGAAATGTTTTATAAAATATTTTTCATGGTTTACATTTTTCTAAATAAATTTTAAAAAATTATATCTTTACTTTCTTTATATGATGGGCATATACATGTTTTTAATTTTTGACTCATCATTATAAATAAAAGTAATGTGATCATTATATAACTGGAGCTAATGGATTGGATGATCCCTATAGAGTGTGGTGTGTTTAAATATCATTATAAATCTTTTCCAGTCATATTAGTGTTATTTTAGCATCACTTTATCATATTAAAAATGGTTAAATACCATTTTATCTTGTTTTTATTTATGATAGTTTTGTCTGATTCTTTTTTTTAGAATATATATTTTCAATATATAGACACATTTTAATATATTCCTTCTATTATTTCTTTTATTTTTAATTTAATTTAATTTTTATTTTATCATGATATACTTTAAAAGAAACAAAAAGTCATTCATGGATTTGTTTTAAGAAAAATTGATTTATTATCATTATACTAATTTAAAGACAGAACTAATGGTAACATGGTGATATACATTGTTTAAATTCAAGGGGATATCTTATTAAAAAATTTCATCACACCTGAAAAATTTATTATCATGTGTGATGATTTTATTTTGTATGATAGATGTATAGGTAAGGGTTTCATGTAGCTGAACACTATTTATTAGTTCATTTTTCTTCATGGTTTTATAGAATTGTGACAATGCATTGTCACATAGTGTTTCTATTCTTGTCAAAGATTTTTTATGTTTCAAATAGTATTCTTCAGGATGATATGTTATGTGTCATGTTTGGGTATTATGTTATTTAATGTTTTAATTTTAATGTTTTAATATATCATAAAATAAATGTTGTATCACCACAACATTTTTTTAAATATTTCACTATAATTAATTTTATTTCTTCAATAGAGATCATTACAGACAAGAATGATTTCTGAATAACCCAAAATCATTATTAAACTATGATATTTTAGATATTTCCTAAAAAAATATAGAATATATGAATATTAATAAATAAATAATGGAAAATATATGGTTTACATATTTATAAAATGAAATCATTGTTTATCAAATGACTGAAATCAAAAAGAAGAAAAATAATTAATAACTAAAGTGATGATTTTTAGGAAACTTTATTTTCTAGAATAAAATATCTCTAAATGCTAATAAATTAAATTAATCACTATAATTTGATGATTATAATTAAATATATTATTTAATAGATAATATATTTTAATCATTAAATAAATATTTTTCTTTGAATGATATATTAATAAATTTAAATTTATGCTTAATTGTTTTCCCATCAAAAAATATATTTTGTCCCATTTTTTTTAAATTTCATATATTTTATTTTCATTTATTTATAGGTATAAAATTTGATAATTTTAATTCCATATTTTGAATAGAGAGCTTTAAATTTTCTAAATAAATCTCTTTTAATTTTTCTCGACATGAATAGTATGATTGATAATTTTTTCACATCGTTAAAGGGAAAATCTGGTTAATCTAGGGGAAAATAAGTTATAAGGCCATAATGTTTCATACAAAACGTTGTAGGATGATTTTAATTAAACCATTATCAGATTATTCTTAAAATTTAGTTAGTTAATAGATACTTTCATATGAAAATGAATAATAAAATATTTAAATCAAAAAAAAAGTTACAAAGTGTCACTCTCATCTATATGAATATATTTTATATTTTTAAAGAAGGGGAAAATAGTTATGAAACAATACTTATAGTAAATTTAAAATTAATGATATTATTTTCATGATAAATTTATATAATTTATATTTACCATATAAAGACATTAAATGTTAATTTAATATTGATGCTATATTTCTTCGCTTAAAAAAATAAAACAAATGATTTTAAGAGTATTAAAATTAATTTAATTTGAGTGATTTATTGTGAGAGACCAATTTTATTGTTTATTCTGAAATATTTTTTTATGTTAAATAATAATATTTAAAAGAAAACGTTTTCATTATGACTATTAAGTAAAATTAAATGAAAGATGATAAAATTTCCCTTAATAATATTTTACCGAAATAGTAATTTACTTAATTATTAAAAAATAATTAAAATATTAAAATAAAAATGATATGATATATCTAGGAACTTTATCACATTTTAATTTAAATTCCATTTTGTACCACATTTCTTGAGAAGTACTTTATTATTTTTTATAATTTTATTAAATTCCAGGTGTTTCCTTCCCCCCTCGTAAAACCAAAACCTTTCATTATATTCATAACACCACATTGAGATTTCTATCATGATATTACGCTATAAAAATACCTTCCCAACCACCATACCCAAATTCTAATGGAGTTTGTCTTCCCATATTTCCAAACCTGGTTCCCTTAAGAATAAAGCAAATTTCATTTTTTTAAGGAAGAGGTAGTCACCTGAAACAATCACATTATTTTTTATTATTCATTTATATTTTATAATTTTTATATTCTATTAGTCATATTATGACTTCTATATCTTAAATATATTGATTCATTTTATGAATCCACCTTTATTAACCCTCATTCCATCAAATGGAATGTGAAAATATTTCTCGTGCATACACTACTATCTCCACATAGCGACACAATTCATTTCCCATCAACATATTAAAATGCTAGTTATTATTATAGATTTAATTTTTATGTATGATATTATTGGAAAAATTATTCTAATGTGATGATAGTTTCATATCTTCCTTCTTAGCTTTAAATTTGTTTAAAAATGTTATTGACTTTTGTGTATAGGTATAGACTACCACATCCATGAAGAGATGTAATTTTTTTATTTGTTTTTTACTTGGATTGTAATAAGGATGAATATAATTGAAAAAATGGATGATATTATATAATAATGAATCTATATTTTTTTGTGTATATTTAAAATTATAGTCTTCCATCATTCATGAAAATTAAAACAACATTCATGTGTATATACGGCCTATCGTCTCCATGAAGAGTGTAATTCATTTTCTAACTCTATTATTAGATAACAATATAAATATATATATATGTATATACATTTTAATAATATAATTATAATTTACATTAATATTATATATATGAATAATAAATTTGAAATTATCATATATTATTATAGATATCATTCAATGAAAGTTGAACTCTTGGTAAGATATTATCATCTCACTTTTATTTTTATGGGATGTATGCCATGTTCACTACTTATTTATTTTGTGTAGTGTATAAACTATATAAGAATGTGATTTATGATTAATATTTCTATTGTATTTGAATTCACATATCTATATAAGTTTCTTTCGTTTACTGGGATTATGAATCAAAAGATCCCAATGTGGTACATTTTTTATTTCACAATCTCATCGGTATTCATGATTGTTTATGTTTAAATACCCATTAGGATAATTATTTGGTCCTTATATTCTAAATACATGCTTTATAAAAAAATATGAATATTTTTTCACTATTAGATAATTATTTTTTGGTCATTTTTACCCTTGTTATAGTTTTCATAAATTGTTATAAATGGAATATCTTTTTTTTCATTTTCCAAAAGACATATATTTGATTTTATAAAATTTAATTTTTTATCTATTAAAAAAATAATATATTTTTAAAAAATTATATCTAATCATTTTTATGAGGATTTTATAAATTTTTATATGGTTTTTTTGGAAAAATATATTTTTCCTTATAAAGGTGTAGTTTTTCCGAAAATAATAGATTTCAATATGGGAATGTTATTTTCCACAAGAATTATTCCAAGTGATAATTTAAAATAATTTTACATATAAGATAAAATCCTTTGATTTTACATAATATTTAGGAGGGAAATGATCCAATTATACCATACTTATCTCTTCCATAGATTTATATGATTATAATGAAATGTTTTTTTATGATGCCAGTTTCTATTTCCATGGGTTATACATTGATGAAATGTTTATAAAAACGATTTCTTTTCATGAGATATAAGATGATGAATGTTTTATGATATTGTGGAGCACATGGGAATGGTTTTATTTATGTAACATGTTGAACATATATATCATTAAAATTCATTGGGTAACGAGTTGTATCTCATTAAAAAATATGACAATTGGGAGTAAACCCAGTTCAATAAAAGAATGTTTCAACTATGATTGACTTGGATGTGAACCCTAATTAATTTTATAGTTTGGGGTATAAAGAAATTAAAATTTTATTATTTTTGATATGAACCTCTATTCCACCATAAATGAATTTTATACGTTATTTAATTCAAAAAAACACATTTTTTATTCTCGTGTTATGATATTCTAACTCATGTTCATTGATTCCATTATGATTTATTACGATTGAACATACAGAATTTATTACATGATTCTTAATTATGATAACCAGCATGATGTTTACGGTGTTCAAATATTATTTCCATGTTATCATAGACTTATTATTAGGTTATGTTTATGTGATATTTGATATATCCATTGTTTAACCTTATAGAAAATATGATCTCACCCTTAATATATTTCTATTTCTCAGGTTATGAAGTAAGTTATTACGTATGATATTTTTAGGAGTGGTGATAATTATTAAAAATTATCTGGTTTACAATGTAGTTATTTTAAGAACCAGTTGTTAATTTTTCCCAGTTTCGAAAGAAAACTACCTATATGGTTTTTAAAGTATTTTGATGTTATATAATGAATATTCATGTAATAAGTTTTAATATATATGTATAAAAACTATGGGTTTCAATAGTTTTAATATGAAAATTGAATAGTTAATCATCTAAAAATAGGATGATAAGACTTTAGTATAAAACCTAGGGATAATCCTAAGTATAGGATTAAATCGTAATGTTTATATAATGATCGTGAATAACCTATGTTGAAGCTATGTGGTCATAGATGAGCATGTCATTATTTAGAGATCCTATAAATTATTTTTCACAATAATATGGTTTTAACCATGATTATTTTTCTCGTAATATTTTGTTTCTTATAAAATAATGTATATAACATAAAGTAATCATGTTAGTACTAAATGCGTTGTAAAATGAAATGATTTTTCCCTTGAGAAACTGAATGTTACTAGAGATGGATTGAAAAATATTTATTCCATACTAATAAAAATTTCTTAATACATAAGTCATAATTTTCATAAAAATTAAAAATTATTTAATAAATGTCTATAGAGTCCTTCATGAGGCACCTCTCACCATCGTTGTGTGATTCCACTAATCCATTAGTTTTTGAGTAATAGATTTGTACCCTTGAAATGATATTTTCCCTTCTCCATTTTTCCCAAAATAACTAATATATTTGTGATATTTATCAATTAAATTGAAACATTGATAAATGGTGGATTCTTTTCATGAATATAAGACAATAGGTAAAAATTGAATCTATGTAGAGGGGTGAGTTTAAGGGGATATTTTTTTAGTAAGTGAATCCCAAATATTTTTTTCGCAAGGATAGAGAAGGAATATTTTGAACACAATAATAAGGATGATGGATCTCTTAGTTCCAACAAATATAACATTTTAAGACTTTCATGGTATGATTTTGGTTTAACCATAATCCTGGAATGAAAAAATGAAATTTTTTTATTGACTTAAATCTATGTATCTGAAATGTTTTACCAATAAGATACATTTGTATCTATGAAAAAACTATTCGATGTGCCTTTAAGGTATAGAAAAAGTTTTAGGTTACCAACATTAACATAGTTTTGATATGAAAAGTTAGATAGAGTATCATGAGAACTTGAATATTGTAACAACCCATGTTCTTGAGTGAGAGAAATTTTCAAAGGGATTATGAATTTTTTCATTTAGTGAAGGGATCTTTTTTTCCATTGATTGGAATGTAATTTAACCCGATGCATCATTTATAATTTTTTTTATTTATTGGGTGAAGGAACAAGAGGAAACTTGGGTTTTTAGTCATGTTATTGGAGTGTTGGGCCCTTGAAATCTATTGATTGGGTTTTATGACAAGGGTGCATTGTTTTTCTGAAACTGAGTGCCCCCCAGCAGAAAACTGTGTAGCTTGTGAAGGTGAGGACATGTGATGTACACACCATGGAAATATTTTACCCAAACTATGCCCTAGCCAATAAAAATAGTGAAACATAGGAATTACATTAGAACTATTCATCGCATAGTTGATGCATAGTTAGTGAAACCAAGCAGTAAAACTATGCAGCACAACCCTATGACAAAACTATGTGGCACAACCATGCATCACAACTATGATGAACAACTATGTGGCATAACTGTGCGGAATAACAATATGGAACAATTCTGTTATGTGGTTTTCATAGATAGTCGGTGATTCATGTTTAGAAAATGGTTTATCCAAACCATGGGGCCAAACCATATGATCCTATTTATTGAAAAATTTTAAATTTTTACCTAATGGGTTATAAGCATTTTTTTCATTTATTTCATTATTTCATTTCCTATAGAATGCACAAATCATCCTCTACCATGGGTTTCTCCTCCCAATCATAACATAGGATTCTAGTAATATTCTACATCCATCATCTGATTTATGTGAAACTGATCTCTATAGATATGGAATGGTAATCTCCTTAATTCACTCAAATATATTTCAAATACTTTTCTCCACCTATTATTATATTTTAGTGTGATATAATTTGACAAATTTTTAGGTAAAATATCCATTTCTCTATGTTCATCCAATCTAGGTAGAATCAGAGGTTGATTTTAGACGATTCTATCATCCAAAGAAAATGGTAGGTGGTACATGGATTTTACATAAATTTACTTTGAAATACGAATGTTTCCATTATGAAGTGCACCAATATTTTTTGAACATATCCTTTAAATTGATTTATTCATATTAAATTTTTCAATACACATAGATACAATCCATATGATTGTTGTCTAATTGTTTTAGGATTCCTGCCTCAATCAAAGACGCCCCTTGAGTGTGATGGCTCATTCTTCCCCTTATTTAATAATCTTTTTTAATGAAATAAATTATTTATAAGAATTAAACATAGATTTTTAATGGGATTACTAATTTTATGTACTTTTTAATGTTATGATGGAACCTCTTAAGTGCTAGGTTAATTCTAATAGTGTATTGCAAGGTTAGAAAGTTTATTTTCTAAATTGTATAATTTAATGAATTAATTAGTGATTCTTGAATATGGTTCTTGATTTACTAGATGATATATTTTAAAAATGATGTTTGGTTTTCATAATAATACCCCTCAATTCAGTTATGATGTCTTGAAAATTAAAAATTTTTAATGAGTGAATTTTATATTTATTATCATATTTTCCATGTTGTTTTTCCTAAGCTTTTATTACATCTATTTAAATTGAATTTTTAAGGAAGATTCCTTAATGATTTTAATATATGATATTCCCCCTTTTATATAAATGAAAAATGTAGCAAGAACAACATAAGGGCTTGGATTTCATTAAAAATGTGATTACCAATGTAGGTGAATTCCCATTTTTCATGACACTTTCGATGTACCACCTTGAGACTTTTTAATCGAATTTCCATGTTTTTTAGATTCAAAGGAATGTTCTAAATTTAATTTTTTATTCATGATTATTGTTACATTTATATGTGTTTTTTCGTGTAAATTTTAGGGCTTGTTATGAATTTTTTCCTTCTATGAATGAACTAAATGGTTTCTTTGATATGAATACGTTTTTGGATGTATGACGACACCAATTTTTGTATTTAAATAAGTGTGACTAATTTGGATTCAATTATTAATATTAATTATAATAGAATGTAATTGGTTTCAAGGCCACACCATTATTTTCAAACTTATGTACATGCCATAATTCATTGTTATGACTTGATTGTTATGGCTTGATAAATTATAAACATGGGAGTTAGTGCTTAATGGATTCAATTAATATTATAAATATGGTTATGTATAGATATAGTATTTTAGATTATGTTGAGGGTTATATTGAACATAGTGAAATCATGATCCATTTTATCAGGTGTTGTTCCATGGTGTCTCACACCGTTTAAATTGTTGGGTTGGTGGGTATTTTATTCAGTGTCCCTTGTTGAGTGTCCACATGATGATACATTCACGAGTTCGAGTATTAACATTAAAAAACACTCCCCATATCAATGACAATAATGTCCTCTCTCACTCATTATTATATAGAGGGAATGAAGACATTGGCATAAGCATATAGACTTGTTTATACCTGTCCTGATTGACCGAGTTATGCCTTGTCCAACCAACCACTAGTATTCCAGGTATATAACCACTTATTTTATCACGTACATGGTTCATATTAGAGGATGAATCATATAAATAAACTATATATTTAATTATTTATATATTGATATATTTATTGGTCAAACATCTATTCCATATGTATACCGAAGAAGGTAGAGACTTCAGGTTTACATTAGTAACGTGAGTAGACTGTTTTTTTTTGTTTATTTCAGTTCTGTTTATTATTTATTTTCACCTCCACACTAGTTTAAAATATATTCAAAGAATGTATTCCATCATAGATACCATGGGTAGTAAAATACTTGGATTTATAACTCACACATGCTTGGGCCGATATTGCATTAGGGTACCTCAGACCTTATGTTTCGAAGACCACAAACGATTTCTTGTACTATTTGTAATACATGGAAGTTAGAAGAATTGGACTGGGATGGAGCTCAATATACTTGTGGAAAAGTCCCTTGTGGATCTTTTTATTTCTTTTCATTATTAATTACTTTTACAACATCTTTCTTCTTGCTATATGCATACTATTTTAGTTTTTTATCAATATTTAGACATGCATTCATCTTTTTCACATTGGTGTTGGCCATAATTATATTTAGTTAATATTCTTCTCCCACTGCTCCACCAATAATTTTTTCCCAATTAATATATTGTCTATTTTTATTAACTAATATAATTACATGAAAATATGATCATTAGGTTATAGTTTTTCTACTATCACCTCATTATAACCTCTCTACTATTCGATACCCTCTGGCATACATGGAGGCACAGTTGATCCCAGCTGACCAACCAGTCCAGCTACTGTATTAGTGGACAGTCAGTTCCAGACATTACAATATATAATTATAGTGTGTTTCATTTCCTTTGTATTACTATTTTTGGTTTTCATATAGGAGACTAAATATTTCTCATCTCTTAGAAAATATCTATTTCTTTGATTAGTTACCCCACCCACATGGAAAAGTCAATGTGTCTAGGGTTGGGAATATTGTTCATGATATTTTTTATTATAGTTGAATATGATTTCATCATGAGTGATTGGTATATATTCTACGATATAATGTTTAATAAATTTATTGTACATTACCCTTGTCTTGTTATGAAAAGGGTAAATCATCACTTGCATCATTCTAGGAAAATTTAAATTACATCCCATGCATATTCGATTACATGTAGTTTCATATTTATATTTCCCAATGCTTTGGACATTGTTCCATGATTTCTATTTAATGATTATGTTTTATTTATAATTCCTATAATTATAACTATATTGGTGATTTATTTATAATTCTCTTCCTATGTGTTTATCTTTTCAACTTTATTTTTCACAATTCTAGGATTATTAACATACTTTTTGTGTTTACGTTGTTTTAAAACATGTTTTTTCATGTCTTGATATTTAGGTAATTAGTTTCATAGTTTGAAATTATTGGTTCTGATTAAATTGAAACCGGTTTTTATTTTTAAGTTGTTTGGGTGCCTTATATTTAGGAAAAAGTTAACCTATGTACTCAGACAATATTTGATATTTATAAAAGTCTAGAGACCTTCTCGAAATGTAACGGTTGTTAAGGATAAATTTTTTTATATTGAATTGATTTTGGTTAAATGAGGGATAATATACCATATCTAATTTGCATGAGAGATTTATAAATTATGGAATGGATACCAATTTAATGGAACTGTTTTTAAAGATTATGATGCTTCTTGAAATGGTTAAAATGAAAAGGATGTTTAATTTAAATTTGAAATATAATCTTGTTTAGTCAATGGAGGCATGTGATTACCTCCCTAAACACATAACTATACCCATGTAGGTCTCTTGGGGAATGTTTCTTATTCTATTACAGGCTCCGGTTTGTTTGATATCTTTTATAAATAATAAAATACTATTAGGTCACATTTTCATGAACTGAGTTTTCCATAACTAGACCCTTGTAGGTCACCTTATCCTTTACCAACAACTTTTTTAATCAGTTCTCAATGAATAGTTTAAATATTTTAAATGATTAAATATTGAATATGAATCAATGTTATGATTATATAATGAACCTAAACATGTTTCGTTCTCATAAACCCTTGGGTACGGGTATTCTATATTTTTTCTTTGAGTTTACATTGACGTGAACAATAAAAAAATTCTATAGGAAATTTTCCTTTTAAAATTGTGATTAAATGATATATGTAGGGATTAGTGTAATATTTTTTTGAAAGGACCTAGTGATTGGGTTGACATATTAATATTTTGAAGGGGATAACCGATAGTATGTTTCACACTTAATTCATAACGGCCTTCAACAATGTAGTGTGATTTCATATGTTTCGTATCATTTGGATGGAATTGTACCTAATAGAACTATTGGGTTTTAAAAAAGACCCTTGTTCATATAGATGGTCATTTTATCCATGTAATTTATTATAGGTCTGTGTATCCAGTAATGATAAATTTTGGTAGGTAAGACATGCCTAGGGAATGGTTAGTGGAATGGTATGTCTTATAACCATGTTTTTTCTCATGGGTGACTCAATAGGTTGTGTTTCTGTTTTAAATTTATTTTGGATAACATTCCATTGATATATATTTCTGCACAATCTATCTGATATTTGAATGTAGAATTTTGATAGCCTATATATAGTTCTTAGGATTTTCTATTTTCTCGTGTAATCTCAGGAAAGTATTAATTTCTGTATTAGGTACCTAATGAGTTTAAAAAATATGTAATGAACTGGTTGATTTTGGTGAAATCCATGAGCCTTGTGCTAGAGAGTGCATTCTCAGGTCATCTCTAAATTAGAGGGACCAATGAGCTAAGGGAATCATGTTTTTCACAATTATCATGATCAAATTATGTTATTATCACATGTTTTGACATGCCCATCATGTTGGTTCAAGATTTCCGGAGAAATTCCCATATGTAGTGATGTGGTGATTGTGACTTAGAGGAGTGAAACACATATGTTTATTTTGAATATGACCTAGTGAGATTATCAGTGGATACTCTTTCTATTTTATTTGGATGACTAAGAAACTCATATGGTGTGGAGAGTCACAATAATTCTATTAAATATCTTCCCTTCAATGTAGATGGAATAAAACAAAAGGGAAACGTTGGAAATGGTCAGTTTTTCTTGACATCCCCTATTACTGGAATGTTGATATCGTATCGATTATTTCTTGATGGCCCAATGTTAATGTGATTGGAAGTGTATAAAACCATAGTAACACTATTTTTCTTAGTTGGACATCAGTGGTTGAGAGTGAAAAACTATGTAAGGCCTTTTTTGGATAAGGATTGTGAAAGGTTTGTGATGGTGATTCAGTAGGTGAAGTTGGGTTTCTTTCCACCTAATTTGACTTGTAGTGGTTAGACTGATATTCTCAATATTTTTTGGCATCTTCTTCGTGAACTCTTTTTTAGTTACAAGCATTCCCCCATCATGACATCATCCTTAGTGAACTATAAGATTTTTGATCATACACTATAAAAATGTTTTAAAAGTTGTTGATATGCTCTGGGTGATTTATTCAAGTGTGTGATGGATGTATGTTTTTATTAAGGGATTTACTAATCCTATGTGATACCAAGGTTCTGATGTAGGAATGCCTTAGATGAAATCAAGGGAACCATCAATTATTTTTAACTCGACCAAAAGGAAGGATCCACTGTAGGATCAATCAATGATTTTTTATGTATATGATGGCTTTGTACCGATGTATTCCTTATAAGTATAGAGTATATACTACCTTGTGTTTCCTCTTTAAACTCTAGTTATAATGATTTAGTGTTTATCACATACTTTCTTTCTAGATTAGAGGTGATGTTTAAAGGGTGATGATTCCAATAGTCAAGAATTTGGTTACCCTATTCTTCATGATGAGGTATGATAGTTTAAATTTTCAAGTGATGGTTTGAACAGGTAATGTCACCGGAAGTCAGGTATGCGTTTCTGTGAATGTTCTAGTTGTAAGCACATGGTGACTTGGAGGAACAAAATATTGTTTAGATTTAAATACACCATACATCTATGTTGATATTTTCAAATATATGTCAACCAGAGTGTATCAACATGAAGTCATTGTTTAATTTTTCTAGTCAAAGTTAACCATTTTAAAACACATAGATATGATAAGTTGGGTGTGGTGTAAGAGTCACTAGTGTCTTATGAGAAATCTTACAAGTCCTGTTTTATTTTGGTCAATTGGGTTTTGACCATTTCATTACATTGGGGTGGTTTTGATGAAATTGGATCTAATTGGGTTCTCCAAATTAAATAAATCATTCTAGGATAGTCTCTAAATGATTATAGGCATTCTTTGTATGAAATTCTCAATATGGCAGTTCAAATGTTTGGAATTAGAATCATTTAATGTTAAACCCTGTAATGGGGAGAACCATCATCCAGATTCATAAAGATATGATGATGTGATAATGTATATTCCTATACAGGATCATATAATCTCGATTTAGGTATTTCAATTGTAAGATGAGTTTTGGATTGGGTTTTGATGATATATGTGACTTTTTTTCTGTAATTCTTGAAGTTATGTTGGGAATTATGAAATGAAACACGACCATTAGAATGAAATATCACAAAATCTATATCTCAGATGATGTTTTCATTGTTCCTGAAGGGTTCTTGGGGATGATAAGTTCTTCAATGGGGAGGTTTCAGTGACCTATGTTTATAATCCAATGAATCCTTCCAAGAGAGTTTTAATTTTTGTATTTAGCGTATTGTCTGTTCATTGAACTAAGCTTCAAAATTTAATTATGAGAGTTGGAAAACATATAAGTGTTGTTTTTGGACTTGGGTGAATGCCCACGAGGTCCCTCAGGTGTCTTTTCATGTTTCGGGAGTGACGGGTCCTAGAAATAAATGGTTTGGGTGGATTAACATATGGAATTATATTTTATGAAACAATTTCTCCCTTAACAGAAAACCTTGTTTCATGTAAAGGTGATTAGATGTGAAGTACATGACCTTCACATGGTTTACCAAAACCATGTTCCTAGCCCACAACGGTAGTGCCACGTTGGCATTAACTAAATACTATTTATCACCTGGTTGGTGCATGGTTAGGGAAACCATACTGCACAACTGTATGAAGTGGGTTGCTTAGGTAGTGGGTGTCGCATAGATGACACATGGTTTGGCCAAAGCATATAAGCAAACTAAGAGTACTGGTTTTTAGGGTAAAGTGACCATTTTTTTCTTAATGGGTTTTATGTTTTATATTTTCCTCTCCCTAATTATTTCTTCTCCTCCCACATGTGCAATTCGTCCTCTCCCATTAGATTATCCTCCAATGCATAACCTAGGATTCCATGGATCATATCCATCCATCATTCTATTAGATAACTATCAGTCCTTATGGAGCTGAATTTTCATTCTCTTCGACACTCGATAATATATTTCAAGTCCTTCTCTCCATCTGTCATTCTACTTTTCTGAGAGATCAGTTTCCCTTCTTGTATGGATAATGTTTGTTTTGTTAATTTCATCAAAACCAGGCCAAATAAAATATCGATATCGGATAAGTAGATCATTCGAATAATAAGTTAGGTAGTTAATGTAGTTTTTCTTAAATTTCTATTGAAATGCAAATTTTACCATTTCCACACATGTCAAACTTTGTTAAGAAATACTAATAAATTTTTTTATTCATATTAAATTTAATAATTCATATAGATACATTCCTTATGATCATTGTTTAGTAATTTGAGGATACCCCTCAATCAAAAACACCCCTTGACTATTCCAGTTTCTTTTTTATTTTATTTAAATAACTATTTAAATTCATGGAATACTTTCTAATAATTCATCTTTTATTTTTAATTTAATTTATCCTAGTATGTAATTGTTCATTTAATAATGGAACCTCATATTTACCATGTGATTCCTTTTAGGTGTTTTAAATGATGTATAGTTTTTTTCTAAATTATTTAAATATTTTAATTGAGAACTAATGTATGAATTTGATGCATAAATTTTTAAATGAGTTTATTGATAAATGATGTAATTTTATTATAACATAACACCTCAGTTTAGGTAATCTTTAATAGATGTTATAAACTGATAATTAGTGAATTTCATCTTTCTTAGAGTATTTTCTGTGGTGTTTTTCATATGATTTTTATGTCTATTTTCAGGGTATTCCTAGGAAAAAGGCCTTAATAATGTTCTAAAATGACGTTTCCCTCATTTTATACAAATTTATAATGAATAATGATCCTATTAAGTTTATAGCTTGCTTTATAAATTAGATTACCCATGCAGGAGAATTCCCGTTTTTAGCACAATAAATTCTATGTTCCCCTTTTATCATGTTTAGTTTAATTTCGATGTTAAGATATATTCAATGACATGTTATAAATCTAATGGTCTATTGAGGAAGATTCTTTTCTTTAAAAGGGGGTTTTTATCTAAATGGAATGTCTTGTTGTGATGGTTTCCCTTTCATGAATGAAATAAATGGGTTAATTAAAATGAAATGGTATTAAGTTGTACAATAACATCACATGATGTATTTAAATAAAAAAAATTATGATAATTAATTTAAATGAATTAAATACAATGAAATGTAAAGGTGGAAAGGATACAACATTATTTTCAAACTTATGAATATTTTATAATTGAAATCTTATGATTTGATGACAATTTCTTAATAAGTGTAATGTATGGGAGGTAGTGACACATGTAATCAATTAATATAATAAATATGGATACTCCATGATAAAGGTTGTGGAACTATATTATGGTTTCTTTTGATAATTGAGGACTTAATCTACCTTATGCCGGGTGTTGAGTAATAAAATATCCCTCCATTGATATAATTGGAATGATGTGTATTTTTCTCTGTGTCCAATGTTGAGTGTTGGCATAATGACACAATCACAAATTCTGGTGCTGACATGATAGAATAATCACCATATCTAATGATAGGAATGAAATATCTTACTCATTATGATGTGTACAAAATGTTCCCTTTAGTTTGAGATTATAGGCTCATTTATACATGTCATAGATGAATGAGTTATCCCTCGTCCAGCTAGAAACTAGTATTCCTGGTATATGGACACCTACATCTACATGTACATGGTCTCTAATGGTTTATGGAATATATAACTAAACTATATCATTAATTAGAAATATATATATATATATATATATATATTCTATTCATAATATATTCTAGCCTTGAGCTGAAGTAGGTAAAGATGGAAGTTTTCCTTTAGTAACCTGATCAATATTTTTTATTTATTTATACTTTTCTTATTATTCATTTATAACTGCACACTATTTTAATTTCTATTCAAAGACTGTATTTATTTATAGACATCATGGGTGGAAATCTACTAATATTTTTATCTCACACCATAATTGGGACACCATTTCTTTTGGGAAACCATGTATAACTAATGTTACCCTGATGATGGATGAGTACATGTCATATTTTTCTAGTTCCAGAGTGTTAAGATCACATGATTGGGCAAGAGATCATGATTTCATTAAATATCTTTTTATTCAGTTTATATTATTTTTTTGCTACAATTTCATTCATTTATTAACTATTTCTTATTTTCTATTATTTATTACTAATAAACCCTTGCTCTACTATGGTATGAAGGGTGTAGTCTTCCCACTACCTCCTCCTTAAACCCTCACTACCTATCAGTTTCGTCTGGTGTATTGGAAGGCACACTAGAGGGAAGAGTAACCACCAGTTATTCTACTATATTTTTTGTTAGTCGGGTTGGGACATTAAAAATATATCACATATTTGAATGAAATTCAAATCACACACATTCATGAAATATGGGAATAAACATAATAAGAATTTATTGAATGGAACTAGAAGCTTTTTTCTTGTGGGATGATTGGTCATAGATCTAGTGAATATCGAAAGGAGCTGAAAAAGGCCATTTGATATAATAGATTAAATAAAGACACTAATTAATTCACATCAAACTCACTGATTCTTAAAATGAAAGTATTATAAGTATTATTCCCATCATTCCATGATTCAAAATGTATTTGATGATCAGTGTCAACAAACACCAAATCCCAAAGACAACGAGAAATATCATGTGATCACAACAACATAAGTGGGTTAAAATTGTGATGAGAAGAATGGTACATTTGTTATCTACTCTAGAACTAAAATGATTATTTTTAGATTTTGGATATACCCACACATTTATGTACCAATACTTTTACAAGGGTTTCACAATATCAACTTGAATATTAGATGTAGTGTTCTCAGTAAAAATCTCGAATGGTATAATGACCACATATCATGACTATACTCTTTCTGAGGTTTAATTTTAAGGGATTGTGATTCTTAAAATCTTTGTATTCATACCTTGGTTGAGATCAATTTAATAATGTGAATGGATTTACTTTCTATACATAAAGATAATATTACTAGTTAATGATTTAAAGTCAACATTTATAATCTAAAAATTGTATTAATTACTTTTAGTGTGATGAAAAAATAAACATATAATAGATATTACATCTTCAAATGGGACTTGATTCCTATTCAAGAAGGACATTTATCTCATTTGGATGGGGATAAACTCAAAACCATATATATGCCTACAGTCCAAATGTTTTTTAATGACTTTACATAAATGTTTCATTGTCTTCTACTAAATTGTTAAGTTAGTTTTTCAATATAATTCATACATAATGATACACCAATTTATAAGACTCTATTTATAATGGATTATATGGAGTTATATGAATTAAATAAGAATATCTATGAGATTATTTATAACCGATTCTTTTCGAGAAAATCCAAAATGTTGCATTTCTGTGTTTTTTGGGTGATTCTGTTTGTTGAAAAAGATAGAACAGTAAACTACACATTTCTTGGACCACAAAACATAGTTCATAGAAAACATTAGGCACATATAATTATGAAATATAATTACGAAAGGATGATTTATGTGTTACAACACTATATAGAACCCAACGATACTATATGGACTACATAAAAAACGTTTCTAGAGGAATCACAGTTCATGAAAGGCTCATCAATTTGTTTGAGGCGTGTCTTTTATGGATTTAGGGGATGACTATGGCCACCACAAAGTGTTTTTTACGGAAGCTATCAACCGGCACACAATGTAATAGTGCTATGAGGAATTTTTAGAAGTTCATGGTCAATGTTGTACCACATAGATGTTTTTGGTGATATGGATTAGTGGGGTTTTGAGATATATTTCCCAATGATAAGACCCATAATTAGATCATTAAGTACATAAAATTTCATTAGAAAAGATCATAAATCCATGAAGAATTCGACAAATTTTGAAGTGGTTCGCATGTGAGGATTTTAATATGGGTGAAGTTGTTTGAGTGAATAATTCCATGAAAGAGGATTGCATAAATATGTATCCTGCAATGGAAAAATGACCATGTAGAATATGATTTCCATAAAATAAAGAGGTGTTTATGAAACAAGGGAGGTGTGTGGAAGAAGAGGCAGTCCCCAGATGAAGATATGTTTTGTGTAATGAGAGGTGGTCTGCAGAGCACTAATGCCAGTTGATGCAAAACAATTCATAGAGGACTCAAGTATGTTCATCGACAATTCAAGGAAGATATAAAAGGAAATAAAATAGTTATCAAATGTAATTTCATCAAACTAACATGATGAATAAAAGTGGATTTCATCTATGAATTGAAGTTGTACTTCAATAGAGAATCTATAAACAACTAACGATATGTGAATTCATTAAAATGAAGGAACCTAAATTTCCTTTAGGTATGTGTGGATCACTTCTAGAGAATTGGAAAAATGAATATGAAGAAGGTGACCATTTCCATATCTAGTGATCCATATAATGAGACTCTGGGATTCACCCTTGGGGAAGTAGTGAGAAAACCCTAATACTTTTAATGGAAGTGATCTTGGGTATAAAATACATCTAACTCGTACCTTTTAATTTATTTGTGATCCTTAGTGGATTTAGTACATCGAAATTTTACCATTTTATAGTCTGTGGATGTATCATAGTGAGAGTGAAATGTGACCATTTTTTTGTCTCATGAATGATTTCAATTCTATTTATAAATTTCTTAAGAAAGCTTCATTTATAGGTAGTATAATCTCATGTGAGTGTATATTATTAGAACCTTCAAACAAATATTTTATTGAGCATTGGCTGACACCAACCACTTTGACCGAGAAACACATATTTCTCAGTTTAGAAAGATATTATATATGATTTTTTTAGATTATTTAGTGGCTTTAAAATATACACACTATGTAATATTAATAGGGAACCATGTTTCTTTGGGCAGTTTAATTTGAGTAATTTTTTAATGAACTAATTAGAAGGTCAGGAGGAACCCTTGTTCTAACACTACCCTACAATGTAAAAGTGTTTTTTTATCAATAATGATGCATCAAAAAATGGAATGGGATTAAGCATCATATATAATGATGTGGTTATAACTCATTCCTCATGAGAATTAATGGTCCATGAGAAAAACTACACAAATCATGGTTTGTAGTTTTTACAATAATTTTTTCATTAATGATATATATGCATTATCTCAATTGAAAAAGCTGTGACATACATACTGATAAAAATTATATTAAATAATACCATTACAAAGAGTGTGAATAATTTGAGCTTGATAAGGTGTTTGGATTATGTTAATGTTTATGATTTTTCAATAAATTCACACCATGGGAAAATGAACATGTTTTATTAGGCCCTGATTCTAAAGGATCATGTCAGTTTATCCATGACAAGGATAGGAAAAATTCAATATATTTCCACTTAAAAAGGGTAGAAAATGAAATCATGAAGGGGATACATCTTATCATTATTTAATTAATATTAAACTATATATCAAATTATATAATAAAAGAAGCATATAAGGAAGATGTAGATGAGTAAAATAAGAAGAGAAATTTTGATATGTTGAATATTGTTTGAGAAGGGATAAAGATATTCAACTACTGCATACATTTCCCTTTGGAAAAAAATTTGAGATGGTGATTATATATATATATATCAATGTTCATCATTTTTTATTCATATAAAAAGTATGAATATGTATAGATATTGGAAACAAATTTTTTGTTTAGATGAAATAAAGAGAGATATTGTTGATTATATTTTTAGGGATTGGTTTATCAATATGTTAATTCTTAGAGATAAAAGTATAAGCGGATGTTGAATACATTACACACACCTGAAATAAAATTGGAAAACATCACGAAGGATTTTTTTCATCAAACTACCAAAATATATTAAGGGTGTATTAATATTTGGTATATTGTCAATCACCATAAGAATCTAGATTTCTTTATTACCATTGGAGAATATTTTTATATTTATCAAAATGCTCAGTTATAAATTAAGGAACTTGAAATATTTTTGGGTGTACCACTATCAATTGTATTTGATCGGGATCCAAGGATTACCTAGATGTTTTGGAGATGTCTTCTACATGCTATAGAGATAGAGAGTTTTGTTTCACTACTTATTATAATCCTTATACTGATGGTCTGTGTGAAAATCCCGTTAAACTCTAGAATACATGTTGATACCTTTATCTAAGGATTCTTAATTTTGTGGGGATCATCACACTTCCTTTGGTGTAATTATTTTACAATAATAGCTTGCATTGTAACATTTTGATATATCCCCATGAATATTTCTAATGTAAGAAGTAAAAAAAATAAGAAATTTTGAAATAATGTCTTAAATAAATTATTGGCACAAGATCTAGTTAAGGATATTCCGGATAATGTTAGATAAATTCAACAAAAAATAAGATAAATTCTGAGTTTATTGAAAAATTATGCTGAAAATAATTATGAAGATATATCATTTGAAGTTAGTGGCATTGTAGTCCTATGAATAACTCCATTGAATTTGGTGATGAGATTTAGAAATAAGTGAAATAAACTACCTATATATATATATATTTATATATATATATATCCTTTTTCTTAATTCTTGATCATATAAATATAACATTTTATTGATTTTTTCTTTCACTGAATCTGTCTTGTGTTCAAGATGTGATCCATATATCACTTCTATGAAATTGCATACCAGATCCATTAAATGTACTAAACTTAGATCCCATACAAATGAAAAAAATCCATTATTGTGACGAAAAACTTGTTGATATTTTGGATTTCATAGAGAATGTTCTATAAATCAAGAACACTCATATAATTATTTTTTTTGGAAAACCACCAATTTTAAGACGCTATATAGGATATTAATAATGTAATGAGGTCGATGTATTCTAAAATTTTTATATCAAAGTGATTTATTTTTAGTGTGAAATTATATTTTAGGGGTTTATAATGTAAATAAAATTGTTTTTATGAAATATTTATCCATAAATATTTTGATTTACCGATTGCATGTATTACACAAAGCTAGGAGTTTAGATAAATATTGTAACTTTTTTAAAATATTATGTGTCTATTATAACCTATAAATTGGATTGGAAGGTATTTATAGTAATTAATTAAATTATGAAAAAAATGTGTTCTATAAATTTATAAAATTAATTAATATTTTATCAAAATATTGGAATTAAAAAGAAATTATTTATTTGAAAATAAAAGTAATGTCTTTAGGAAATTTTGTTTTTAATCATGCAATGACTTTTTTATTAATAAATTTAATAAATAATTGTTATTTAATGATTTCAATGATATATATTATTTACTTGATAATATTTTTAAATGTACAACAATGATTTCTTCTATTCCAAATATATGAATTAATATAGTTTTTTAACATGAATTGTTTTCTTCTAAAAAAAATTCAAAATTATTTCTCACATAGATGATAATTATTTTCTCCAATTTGTAGATATTGAAATAGATAAAATGAATTATATATTTCTATTAAGTAGGTTTATATTTTAATAATAGTTCCCTTTTATTTTGGGTGAAAATTAATAGTAATTGTGTTAAAATATATCTCCTAAGTAAAGGGTAAGTCAGGTTAATCGTGGTCATAAATAAGTAATATGACTATAATGTTTCGCCATAATTCTTATGGGATAAAAGTAAATATATCCATATCACCTTATTCTAAAAATCTCATTGTTTAAATGACAATTTCTAATGAAAATGACGTATATATTATTTAAATCGAAGAAAGTTATAAATTATCACCCTCTTAGTATTACATCTCTTTTATGTAATTATACAGAAAAGAATACAAATTATGAACTAATATTAAAAATATTTTTTCAGATTAATGAATTTATTTTAATGATTTAAATTTATTTTTTCTTATTAGAAATTATATTGTGTCTATTAAAGCTTATGAAACATTGATGGAATTTTTTTAATTAATTAAAAATATGATAAATTATTATGATAATATTAAAATGAGTAAAATTTAATTTATTTCATGCATGAGATGAATTTGTAAGATTAATACGAAATATTTGGGTTATGTGAAATTATTATATTCAAAATAAATGTTTTTCTTTTTTTTATTTTGGTTAAATTGAATAATTAGTGAAAAAATTAACCTAAATCATATTTTATCATAATAAAACATTGTTAATAATTTGAAAAAAATAACAATATATAATTGAACAAATAGAATAATATATGTTTTTTTTTAATTTCATCATGTGTTAATTTATACGATATTTTGAACCACTTTTCTTGATAAGGAATTTATTTTATTTGATTTTTTATAAAATTCAATGTATCTGCTTCCCATACCTTATAAAAGTACACCCTTCCAATATCTTTTTAAATCCACATTGAGGATTCTATATTGGCCATATCATTTAAAAATAATTTACAAACATCCTTAGACACATTATATATGTTATGGTTTTCCGATATGATCACTCCATGATCCCTTAAGAGAAAATCTAAAGGAGTCGTTTCAAAGAATAGATAATTACTTGGACCGATATATTTCACTTTTTTATTCATTCACCTCCAAAAAATATGTTAGATTATTAAAAAAAATAACATAGTTATAATTAATATAAATTAATATTATAATGACTATAAACAACAATTTCACAATATTTTCATCAAATGGGATGTGAATGTATTGCTTGTGCATACATTTGACATCTGATCACTATGTATTGATATAATTGATTTTCCATCAAAATATTTCCGAAGAGGTTATTTTTATTTTTAACGATTGTATATCAAATTAATAGAAAAACTAGGGTACTATAATTAAATTATTATATCTACCTTCGTACCTTCCTACCATTGGGAAAATTATAATGTCATTCATGTGTATGTGTGGACTACAACTCCCACAAAGCAATGTTATTTTTTTTTCAATTTTAGTTAGTTAGTAATAAGGATATATATTATTAATAAATACTATTTATAAGATATTATAATAACTATAGAAAGTTTTATTAACATTTAAATTTTTTTTTCATTTTATAGAAAAATTATAATAATGTTCATGTGTACGTACGACCTACCATCTCCATGAAAAAAGTAATTTATTTCATATATATATATATATAATTCTATTTGAATTAAAATAGATTTATAATGTATATATGTTTTATGATAAGAATTTACAAGATAATATTATACATATAATGAATTTAAATTTATTATCCATGAGTTTATAGAGATTTTTAAGTATGTCGAACTCAAGGAAAGAAATTTTCATCTCAATTTTATTTTTGTGGGTCAAATGACATATTAACTATTTTTTTTGGGAATATGTACTACCCATTAATTTATTTGATTATATATCTGGTGATTTTTATTTGGATTTAAATATTCATAATATTTTATTTCAAACATGGGGATTATGGTCCAAAATATACCACAGTAGTAGGGGTTTGGTTTCACAATCTCATTACTATATGAGATTGTTTATGATTGTGTCTTAGTTTATAGACTTATTTGATTTATCCCGTATATTTACATGTTTTATAAAAATGACTTCATTAATATTTTTAAAATTCAATAATGATGTTTGAAATCCATTTTTACCCATGCCTGACTTTTTAATTTTTTAAGAAGAATCTTTTTTCAATTTTTTAAAGCGGTTCATTTTGGAATTATGAATAGAACACTTTTTTATATAATAAATGAACAAATTTTACTTCTTTCATTATTAATATTTTTTTAGGATTATTTTAATATATTACAATGATACTTTCATTGAAAATGTTTTCCTTTATAAGTGAACATGTTTTTAAAAAACAAGTGATTTTATAATGGAATGGTTATTATCATATAAATTTATTCATAGAGATATTTTAATATATTTTTCCATCTAAGATGGAATGAATTTATGTGAAATATTATTTACATGGGATATGATTCATGTATAGAATCATTTTTTTATCTATATGGTTTATTTTATAATAAAAATGAAAACCATTACATTTTCCATGAGCTATACTTTATTGATATGTTAATGAAATACGTTTCACTTGACAAGATATAGTATGATTAATGTTTTATGTTTTTTACACATATTTATGAGTTTATTTGTGTTAGTACTGTGAAATATATCTTCCCAAATTTATTGGTTTATGATTGACATCTCATGAGATAAACTTGATTGTATTGGGGAATAGACCGAGTTTAGTAAGTGTCATTGTGCACGATAATAGTCTTGGTAGTGAAACTTGAATAATATATTGTTTTTTAGTGTAAACACATTACAAAATACTAGTTTTAAAATTATACTTTAGTACAACATATGTGATTTTAAAGGATATTGTTATTCCCCAAACACAAATTCTATGTTCAGTTTTTGCTACTGAGGCTCATGTTAATTTAGTCCTTTACTATCCATGTCTCATAAACTATTAAGATTTATTCCAGGATTCAAGACTATAATCTTTGATATTTAGGTTATGGTTTTAAATTAATATATAAATGGTATCATGCAATTATTCCCATGTCATATTTAATTAATCATTGATATCTTCCTTGTTTTCCCTACCTTAACATCCATTCTCATCCTTTATTTTTTTCCCTTCCCTTGGTTATGAAGAAGATAATAAATTTTAACTTTTATAATAAAGGCTATAGATATGAATAAAAATTTTGAATATGATTTAGAAAATTTATACATATATTTTTATGTTTCCAAATTTCCAATGTTAATAGACCTATATAACTTTAACATGGATTTTAATATTATGTCATGAATATTTTTATAATTCTATTTAATGTCTATGTAAAAAATTATGGTTTACTATACCTGAAATTTGTCATGTTATGATTTTTAGGTGAAAAAATATTCAGTGGTAAAAAATTGATACCTAGGTTATTTTCTATAGCATATAGAGATTGAGAATGGGTTTCCTTATTTATATAGTACTAGCTTGGGTAAGGGGTCAAGTCAATCTCAGTTATTTCAGTATATTCAGTGTATCAAAAATCATCGTTCCATTATTTATTTTGGATGAAAATTTAAATAATCAATTTGCGATAATATCTTATGATAAATTTAATGCCCCCCACTATTTAATATGTTCTCATACTGCTAGAGAAAGTGTAACACCACAACAATATTTGGGTTGTATAAATTTCATAAAATATTAGAAATTGATTAATTGATGTTATTTCTAGAATACATTTGGAAGAATTATTCTTGAGTCTATTGGATGAATTGAAAATAATGATTAATAAACTATTAGTTTATTACAAAGAAATTATAAAATATTATTCCAATAAATGTATTGGGGATAAAAAACATTGGAAATATAATATTTAATATTGTGGGAAAAAATCAATGTTAAAATATTTTATGAAAATGGGAAGGAAATAGTGATTCATGGATATTGAATAATATTTCATATATTAAATAAATAGAAAATATATGTGTATATGAATTATAAATTTGATAATAAGAGAAGGTATTTTTTGGACCTCCCTTGAAAGAAGGAAATTTTGAAACTCATAATTACCTAGAATGTTATTACTCCTTTAATATAGGAATAAAAAGAGGTAAATGATATTATAGAAAATAAATCCATTCAATCAATGAGGAAGGAGAATATAAAGTTATGGGATAAAAGCTATTATAGTTGTATGAAATAACAAATAAATATTTTGTTAAATATAGTTCAAGGTAGGTCTCACACTAATGATATTGTTAATGATCCATGTGTGAAATAACATGAAAATACATGAGGATATACTATGTTTGAATATAATTAATTAATAATATATTGAATAGGTGTAGATGAATAAATTTTAAATAAGATATATTTGTTTAGTTACATTTGTAGACACAAGAGAATACTAGTGTTCCAGAAGATATACTGGTAGTTAATGAATCTACTTAAGGAGGGAGATAAAATCATGTTTTTATAGTCATGTATTAAGTAGATTGGAGACCCACATGAACAGATTAGTGGAACATTCTACTAGTATTATGATTTATTTAGTCAATTGAGAAAATGTATATTTATAAAGAAGTGTTAAATTATGTGTTACTATTTGATTAATCATAGATTCAAGATAATCCCTACCTAATGATATCAAATTTTATATATAATAGATCCCATCCGTCATGGTGATTAATCGATCACTACAAGGAGTATGTTTCCTATGTTTGGGAACAACATTTTAATAATACTAATAAAACTCATTACATTATATATTTCATTTCATGTGGTTTTTTGAAATTTGTAGAATCTACACATATTCATTTAATAGGTTAGAGGGTGTCATATGACAATGAGATACATGATTGTAAGAGTAGTTGGATTTTAGTATAGGATTGTGAATCTGAGAATCCAAGTAAAATTATAATCAATAACTTCCAAGTATAATTAATATTAATTAATTATATTTTATTGAGTTTTACACCTTATAATAATTTTAGGTAATATTTCATTAAAAAGGAAAACCATTTTATTTATAACAAAATATGGTTTTCATGAATTATAATGTTTTATTATAAAATATAAATTATCTATTATTGAATTTTACTTTTAGAAACTGATATAAAATTTTAATTCATTATTTCGAAATTATATTCAGAATTTTTTTGAATTTTTTTTGTTACGCACGATTTTTTGAATTAATTGTGAAAAATAATGCTTGTTAATGAAAAATTATTTTTCATTTCCAGATTTTACAAATAAATATTTTTTTCAATTGTTTCAAATTAAAATTATCTCATTTAAATTATGAATATTTCAATTAATTTCATTGGAATCAATTTTATGATTGATTTGGGTAGAAATACATTTTATACTTATGAAGATTTTTTTTCATAAAACCACATATTATCACATGTTATGGGTTAAATTTTAAATTAAATTATTTGTATGAATATAATTTAATTTGATCAAATAGATTTAACATTTTGATATTGAATAATTAATATTATATAAAAAACATTACTAAATTTCGTCTCTTAATAAATAGTAAAAACCTTAATTTTTCTTGACATAGTTAAGGTTAATAGAGGTTTACTAGGGGTTAACTAAAAGTGATAAGTGATAAAATGACCTAAAACTATTTATAAAACAGATTTTTCTGAAATATTTAGACCTTATATCTTATAATAGTTGGAAATGATAAATCATTATTCTTTTTTATTCAATTACTCATTACTATATATTTTTATTTTAAAAATTACCATCTATGCCCACTCCCCCTAAAATTAAATGACACTTAGTTAGTTATAATGCGCCCACATAATGGGAATTGTTTCATCTAGGTCCCGCAAAAATACCTTTGTAACGTACATCCCCAATTCCTATAAGTGTATAATACAAACCATAGAGAGGATAAGGTATAATGAAAAGAAGGTTTCTAAAAAAGAGGTATAACTTTCTACTTGATGTTTTAGTTTAATTTCTTCTTCTTCATCCATGAAAAGTATTATAATCATTTTGATATAATAACATCAGTATATAATATATATTGTAATGTTAAAACATTTATTTCTTGTCTTTAATCGATTGATTCTTCCAGCAAAAGGGAAATGAAACTATGATTCTTGTGTATGGAGGAATACCTCCTCATAACCTGATATAATACATTTTCTATCACATACTCTCACAATTGGTTAAAATTCATTTTATTATATATATATATATGATATTTATATCATAATTTTTTTTAATGATATGAGGACATATAATTTAATAGCATTGCGTTAATTTAAAAAAAATAAGGACATCGTTCGTTTGTATGTGTGGATTACCCCATCCAAGATGCGAGGTGATTTTTTTATCCCAAAATAATATTTATAGTATATATGTATATGTATATAAAGATATTATATTTATATGTATATAAAGATATAATATTAATTTAAAATATAATAATTTTTCTATATTTATAAAATATATCTAACCTTCTTTCCATTACATTCGTTGAAAACCCGAAATATTACTAATGATTAAGTTTGACCTACCGCTTACATGATTGCAACATAAATGTTTTTTCATAACCATCGTTAGTATATAGAATAAAATTTATAAATAATATAAAAGAAGGGAAAAACATGATCATTATTTTATAGATGATGGTTTATTGGCCTCTTTGACCATTGTCATCCTACCGAAGCTTTTTTCAGATATTAAACTAAACATCCTTAAAGTGTCGTGTGTAGTGTTAACTAATAAAGTAGCTAAATAAAAATTATAATAATTAAAATAGAAGGTATATTGAAAATTTAATAAATAATAAAATATTTCTTAATATATTATATTACTTTTGTCAATTTCTTATTAAAGACTACATTATTGTATGATTCTAGATGATATATATTGTAACAGATTTGAACTCCAAATTCTATTTCATTGAGACTTATGCTATTTTCATCACATGTTTTATTTTTTTCGGTGTATAAACATAATTATGGTTCTTTCTTATCATTACCTCTGTACAAATATAGGTTTTTATAAATATATTCATAGTTATTCATCTCAATGTTTTATTGGTCAAAAATTTATTTAATCGTAATGAATATTTCATTAGAATATTATCTTAAATTTTTTAATTTTTCATAAAATATTTCCTCAATATATATGTAATATAATGATATAATATATAATTCCAAGATGGATAATGGAAGGGATAAGGATGCAAACCCAAAACTGGATGATTCAGGCTTGCCAATTGATGACAAATATCGACAGAATGTGTGTGGACTGGAAGATGAGTGTGTTGGCCACAAGGAGATCTTTAGTCTATGTGCTAAAAAGCCCTCTGAGAATCGTCGGAATGATGGACCTAAAAAAATCTTTGTGGATGCTGTCAAAAGCACGGGGAGTGGTTCCTCCAATGAATGTGAATCGGCCTCTGCTAGAAGAATTATACGAAAAGGGAGAATTCCGCATGTCTTGGCGAATCAAAGGGCTGTCGATGAAAGAATACAAATGCGTAAGTTCTCAATAATTTCTCGGGTTGTCATAGCGAAGGGGGTGAAGCCATGGAAATTCAGTGAGATTACTGCTAGTATTGCTGAGATATGGGGTTTTGATGAATGGATGATAATGGAGATGGGTCGTGGGTTCTATCACATTATATTTCCCTCAGATGAATGTAAAAGATGTTCTTGGAGTTTTGGTTCTGTATCCATTAAACTTGGCTTCCAACAGATTCATGAATGGGATAGGCATTTTGATCCCAATTCGGTTAAAAACACATTTCCACAAACATGGATACAGAGTTTCAATCTGAATTGGATGTATTGGCATCTTCAAATCCTTTGGGACATTGCCTCATCGGTTGGGAATCCAATTAGGTTGGATAGACAGAATGAAAATCCCACTTTTGGACATTATGCTAGAATCATTGTGGAAGTGGATATGTCTTCTACACTAGTGTAGAAGGTGGTGCTAACTACAAAGGATGACAGGCTCACCCTTGGAATTCTAAATGAATGAAAGCCCAAATTCTACTTGAAATATCAGTTCATTGGACATGTTGTCTTGGATTGCAACATGAATAAATTATACAATCTATGTAAGATCTGAGGGCATGATGAAGAGAATTGTAGGTGAGGTAAGGGAAAGAAGACAACCCCATCTAATAACTCTGAGCCTTCCAGAACTATGGAAATTCACAATATTCCTGACACTGAGGTTGGGGAAATGATGGGAACTCAAACCCTAAAGGGAATACTTATTCAGCTCGAGAGATCAATGAAGAGGGGTAGAATGAGCCTATTGTCCAAACGACTGAGATGATTTAAGACCCTATCCAGGTGCCGATCACAATGTGTGATGATGATACAGTGCAGGAAATGGATACATATCCTGCTACCTTGCTGAATGAGACGCTTCCAAAACCTATTCAGGTTCTGGCCACAAACAATGATGATTATATAGTGCTGGATTCTGATACAGTTCTTGTGGAATTGTGTACAGATCCTGTTGCCCCAGTGATTGACATGCTCCCAGAACCGAATCATGTTCTGTCCACAAACAACGATGATAATAAAGTGCAGGATATGAGTACAATTCCTGTAAAAAATATGTTGGACTCTCGGAAGAAAATTCATGAGATTATTGATTCAGTTCTTTCCAATGTTAACGCTGATGGTGAGAATCCAACTGAAAATTTTGGGATTTTATAATAAGGAAATGTGGAAAAATGGTTTTTTCCTGCCAGTCTTCTTGCTTCCACAATTGAATATGGAAACAGGTTCTCCCTGCTCACCAGTGATGAGCCCACTGGAAAGGAGAATGATCCTGCATCGGATGGCAACATGTCAGGCAATTCTACTGACAATGATGCCGTCTACGCTGATATAGATATGGTGAAGCCAAATGATGGTCCTAGCACGAGGCTCAGATAAAAAAAATGAAGATTCTGTCTTTGAATTGTCAAGGGATTGAGAAATCTCCCATGGTCAGATCCCTTAGACATTTTATTATGACCAAAGGACCTTTACTAATTGGTGTTTCTGAGCCAAGAATGATGTTTTAAAATTGGAAGTCTTTCAAATGGGAAACTTTTTTCAATTCCTTTTTCGCAAACAATCAAATTGATGGTAGCTCTGAAACACTATGGGTGCTCTAGCATGATAGTGTCTCCATTAATTTGATAAGAACTGATCTACAATCGATTACCCTCACATGCTGTTATGGTGGTACCCTAGTTTTTTTGACTTTTGTGTATGCTTTCAATATGTACACTAGAAGACGTGCCTTGTGGAGAAACTTAATTGATATTTCATAGAGTATGTCAAACATCTAGGCCTTACATGGTGAATTTAATACTATTTTGTAGCCTGATGAAAAAACAGGTGATTCCTTTTGTCAAGGAAAGGTTGAAAAAGTGGTGTAAAGAATCCTTTCCATCCATTAATAATAAAATCAAAGAGGCTTAAATTTCTTTATCAAATTGTCAGGAACATAATATACATCAGGATTTTCCAGCACAAGATGAAATTCAGGCTGCATCAAATCTAGATAATCTGTTAGATTTGAAGGAAAATTTGGCACGAAATCAGTTTAATATTAGATGGTTGAAAGATGGGGAAAAGAATTCACAATTGTTTCATTATATGAATAGGGATAAAAGGGTAAAGATAACTCTTCAAGACTTGAGTATTGAGGATAAAATCTTCTCAGCTGAAAATGATATTGCAAATGCTGCTATAAGTTACTTTGAGAAGCTATATTCAGATCATGATGAGGACTACTCTGAGAGGATCATTCATTATTTTGACCCATCAATTTAGGATGATCAAAACAAAAATATTTTTGACACTCCCATGGAAAAATAGATACATGATTCCTTATTCTCATTAAACATTGACAGTGTGGCAGGTTCAGTTGGGTTCACAAATAAATTTTTCATGTTTTATTGGGACATTTTACACACTGATGTTGCAAATGCTATAAGTGAATTCTTCATGTCATCTTACATGACTTATAGTATGAACTCAAACATTGATGCTTTGATTCCTTAGAAAGATAATGACATTAATATCAATGATTTCATACCTGTTTCTATTGGTAATACTGTACCAAAGATGATTAGTAAGATCATAACGCACCGGTTGGTCTGTCTTGTAAAGGACCTCATTTCAAAAAACCAATATGGTTTTGTTCCAGGTTGGAGTATTCCGAGTTGTCTTTTCACTACTTCTGAGTGTTTCAATGCTATGAAAAGTCAAGCGAAGGATGGTAACATGGCTTTGAAGATTGACATATCCAAACCTTTTTCCATTATCCGATGGAAATTTCTTTTTACCATCCTAATAATGCATGGTTTTTCACAAAGAGTTTTTGATCTGATTGGATCCATTCTTTCTAGTTCCAGACTCTCAATTCTCATTAATGGATCTCCCAGAGGCTTTCTCCAATGTACATGTGGAGTCAGGAAAGGTGACCCCCTATCCAGGATTCTCTTTGCTTTTACAGAGGACTACTTTAGCTGGTGCCTTACAGACCATGCAATCTTTGGATCATATCAAACGATGAAAGAAGGATGACTTTATGCTCCCTCACACCTATTCTATACTGACAGAATTTTTCAATTTTGGAAAGCTGATAAAGGAACCAGCTCCTCCATAAAAGGCATTTTTTTCATACTATGAAGAGGTTGCTGGATAGGTTCATAATTGGGGGAAGTCCTCGGGCATGTTTGGTGGAGGACCCTCTGCCTCGAAAATAAATAGAGTTTCCTTGAAACATGGGGTCAAAAGGGGTATTATTCAATTCATTTATCTTGGAGTGCCACTCTTTTGGGGTAGGGTTAAAAGATTCTATCTGGAAAACATTGCTCTGAAAATTACAAACCAATTAGCAAGGTGGAAGGGGAAAAACATGTCACAGGCAATGAGGATTTTCTTAGTCAATTCTGTGATTACATTGATGATTTTCTACTCCTTTTATTTTTATCGACGACCTCGTGACATTCTTAAGTATCTTAAAGTAAAAATCCAGAACTTTATTTGGACTGGATCAATTCATGAGAAGAAGATGATCACAGTTGCATGGAAAGAGTGTGTAAAACCAATCCAAATGGGCGGAATGGGTGTCAAAGACATCAGGATATTCAATGAAAATTTGATTAGTAGTTTTAACTGGAACTTAATCTCAAAGCCAGATGAATCCCTGGAATATCTTCAAGCCGGATTTGTTGAGAAACTTCATACTGGTTACTCCAGTTATCTTTTCTCATCTGTTTGGCCTGCTTTAAAGCAGGTTTACATTGAGTTGATGGTCAGCTCGAAATGGATTGTCTGTAAGAATTCCCTGCTCAATTTCTGGACTAACTCTTGGATGTCTCGACATATTTGTGATTTTTTGGTCATTCCTCTCTCCTACAGCAGATGAACATTCATGAATTTAACAATTCATCGAACTATGAAGCAGTTCCTACCCAAATTGACACTGAAATCTCCAGGTATTTCTATAGTGAATGTGACACGCTGATATGGATTAAAAACATGAATGGTATCTTCAACACAAAGGATTATTACCGGTCTATTTGTGGTGCCCCTTTGGATCCTCCAGCATGGGTAACAGGTTTTAGAAGAACCTTCATTCCTCCAGCATCTTCGATGCTGTTTTGGAGAATATGGAAAGACAAACTATTGTTGCAGGCTATGTTGTAGCGCACTGGTTTTCAGCTGGATTCAGTTTGTTCCTTCTATGTTGATGTGAATGAAACAGCCTCCCATATCCTTGTCTCTTGAATTCTTTTTTCAGGTTATGGGACTACATCCAGGGAATCTTCAGCTATCGCCTAGATTCTACTTCGGTTGGGGAGCTGCTACATTCTATCTACCAGACCAAGTGCAGCGAGCAGGTTCATGGAATCTTATTGGAAGCTGTGGCCTACTTGATTTCTTTTTTATCTAAGGCATGAAATTCCTTAATATTCAACAATATCACAACCTCCATTCATGCTGGTGTAATGGACATTCATCGTGCTGTTCATACTGCCTCCAAGATTCTCACTGGAACTATGAATAATGATGTTTCTGATCTTGTGTTGATGATATCTCTTGGTGTTATTGGCACGACAAAAATACCATTGATGATGAAATCTATTCGATGGATTCCACTAATTTCCTACTGGTTGATGGTTAATGTTGATGGAGTGGCTACTGGTGCGCCTGGACCCTCTGGATGCGGTGGAGTCTTCCGTAATCACAGAGGTTTCGTCAAAGGATGTTTTTTCAACTTCATTGGAAATGGATTTGCAATTGAGGCGGAACTCTGGGCTATGATAAAGGAAATTAGATATGTTGTCCAATATGGTTGGCATGACTTATGGCATGAGTCAAGATTCGTCTATTGCAGTTCAGATTCTTAGAGATGGATCAAGGAACGTGCTTTGGAAGATGTTACCGTCTTGGGTTGATTGCCTCCGACTTGCAGAGGTGCTTTCCCTTGAAGTTCCTCATGTATACCGTTAGGCTAATCAAGTTGCGAATGCTCTCTCCAAAAGGGTAATTGTAGAGGTGAGTTCGAGTTGGTCTTTCATATCACCTACGATTTGTAGTTGCCTTGTTCAGGCTGATTATCATGGTGAGTGCTATACTCACCTTTTTAGATCGTCTCTTTGAACTCTCTTTGTACTCTTTACTTTTTAATTAATATTATTGGGAGCAGGCTAGCCTGACTCCTGATCTTCTTGGGTATGTTATATAAAATGTTTCAAAATTTTCATTATTTAAACTAATAATATATATTATTTATTATCAACTAACCTTGACTTTCTCAACATGATTTATTAAATAATCTTCTAATCTATTTCAGAATAAGTTATTTTTACCAAAGGTGAAAATGGAATCATTATTTTATTATTTATGACATGACCATAATTTATCACCATCAATAATTACGATTACGTGGAAGTATAATTTTAAATATTTAATTATTATTTTCAAATACAATAATTTCAATTTTTTTTTATTTTACATGTTCATGATTTTTTAAAAAATGGTTATCTTCTTGATTTTATGTGAAAATTGAAATTGAAATAGAATTGATTATGTTTTAAAAATTATTTCTCAAAATAAATTATTCTGAAAATGGGAAAAAAAATTCTTTATAATTTTATTGATAATTATTGATTACAATAGTTTACTGAGATATCTATTATATGATGGGTGATCCTGATACATCATATTTTATGGATGAGACAGATATAGTTTATATGATGGTGACTATGACATGAATCTAAAATGAAATATGTAATGTTCATAATTTTCTAATGTTTTATGGATGGAGTTAACTTGGGTATATTTCTCTTAAAGATTTTACTAGGCTCTATTTATACTTTACACAAGTGAAAAAATTTCTTAAATATGATTCTCTAATATTCCTACATGGGTTTCTATTTTCATGTTATGGGTCTTAATGGTTTGGTATTACAATAAATTTTCATTTCTCATATGGATAAGATTTATTCAAAATCTTAAAAGAATAATGTGAAAATGTTTAAAAAATTATGTGTTTTAATATTTTTATTGGACTAATGGATTTATTTACTTTATATAATTTATTGAGTTTTTCCATCATCCTATGTATTAAAATTTCTATCACAGGTTTTAATAATGAATAAAATCATAAGATAATTTATGTTAAATGTTATGAAGATTTTTCATGGAAGGAAAATATGATTTATTTGAAAAGAATTATATTTAGTAACAAATGTATACTAAGTAGAAGTGTTTACATTATGGTGTATGGGTAAGTTATGTAATAATTTCTAAACGATTCTCAAAAATTATAAACATAAAATGTATTTTTTAATGAAAGGGGTGTGAATTATGGTCTATATACACTAGATTATGTCATGGTTTATGGCCAAGTATGTAATGTTTTTATCAGAGATATGGTTTAGGTAACATTATAGGATAGGATAATGTTAATACAATAACCATGAGAAATTCAAAATTATGGTTTTGTTATATTGATAGAGGATTTTAAGATTGTCATTACTCATCATATAATATATGTGTTTCAAAATGTTTTTTTATAAAGGAAACAAGGATTAAAAAGAAAAAAGGTATCAAGATGACAATGTTCTTCAAAATTTTCATCCTTTAATGGTTAGAATATTAAATAACCAATATTTTTAATGTAATTATATCAATATAGACATGGTATAAATAGTGGTTTCATCCATGTTATAGTAAAACCATATTTTATATTTAGAGACTTGTTCGCAGCTAATTATTTTATGAAATAGTACCCTGCAATATTTGATGGATCCTTAGATCAATTGGAATTTATTGATATATCATTGCTCTAGAAAATATATATAATGTTCTAGGATTTTAAGGTTTCCCAAAGGTAACTACTTGTTTTTATCTTATTGAAGGTGAAGTTGATCATAATGCATTAATTGATAAGAATATGAGTGGTAAATAGATGGGGATAAGTTATCGATTTAATGGTATGCTATTAATTTAAGAATTTTTAAAAGATAAATATTCCAATAAGTTTGTTCTTATAATATTAGAGAAACCATTAATGGAACTAAAACAAAGGAGGATGATTTATTTGGTGTATGTGAATAATATTTTATAATATATGATAGATACGAACCAAATAAAATTTGGTACCATGATATTAAACATATTTAATGTTACTCTAGATTGAAAAAAATATTAAATAGATCATTTACATCATAATAATACAAAATTTAAGATAATTTTTGTTTTATTAAGAACATTGGGAATGATTTAGATCACACTTGTGCACCTCATGAGGATAAATTATGAACAATACAAGATTCAAATAAATGGATAATTATTAATATAATATGTCTACAATTAATCCCATGAAATTTTCTAACTGCAATATAGCATTTCAAGGAATTTTTGATAGGATTTGAAAAGTGTTATTGGTGTGGTATTTTTGGACATATGGCTCATGAATGTAAGGAAAAGAAACAAGAACAATCTAGGAAAGTGGTAATAGATAATCATTCGATTATGTTACTTTTTAATTTAAATTGTTTGGATAATTAGGATAAATTGTGTCCATATTTATTTAATCTGGTTTGAAGTCATCTCGATCAAAATAAAAATGTATGGAAAATAAGTGTATATTACTTCGATAGATGTTGTGTAATTAAATGAGTGGTGATTGTTATGTGACATGTTTTCTAAATTGTTTCACTTCCCAATTTGACTATAGATAATACTATTTAATCTTTTATAAGGAATTAGTATTTATAATGGGAATATAAAAACATTAAAAGAATAATTAAATTTCATTTAGAACTCATGATAGAGTATTAAAACAACAAAGACATATATTAATTTTCTTATTTTTGTTAGTGGGGTGGTGTTTTCAACAAAACATATTGAACTTCCCATGGTAGAGTATGAAATAATTATATATATATATATACATATATTAAATTTTAGTTTATCATGATAAGATAAATTTAAGATCATGTAATTGTATCATAAGCGATTTCATACCTTTCCTAACATATCTAGAATGTGAGAAATTAATTAAACATGGAAGTGAATGTTACGTAGATCATGTTATTGAAAAAATATTTTGTTAATTTGTAACGATATTCTTTTTAATATATATATATATGTGTGTGTGTGTAATTTTTAATTATTATTTAATTAGTTATAATCAATATTTAGATATTTAGTTTACTATTTTGTTAGTTCAAAATGATAATCCAATTTCATAACCACCTTATCGAACAGCACCCGCGGAAATTTTAGAATTGATTATATTATAGCATGAGTTTCTGGAATATTGAATAATTAATCCATGAAATTCACTATAGAATCCCCCTATTTTATTATTTCATATGAATAATGGTCCACTAAGGATTTAAGTTGGTTATAGAGAGTTGAATAAATTCACTATTCCAAATAAGTATCATTGTGTATAAATTTATTAATTTTTTATTAGAACCTTGAAGTGTTGTATGTTTCTATGATTGATATCAGGTCGGGGTACCATTTGTTAATTTTGAAAGAGTTATACATTACAATGATAGACATTCAGACTATATATGGTCTTTATGAGATGTATTAATTAACACTTGGAAGTCTATTTCACATTTTATATTTATAAATATTAGGAATAGATTTCCCATTACTATTTTGAAATGATTATGGTTGTGTATATTGTTGATACATTTGTTTATTCTAAAAAGAAGTATGATTAGGAAAACAAATAAGGATTTTTTTAAACTCAAATAGAAAAAAATTATATTTAATATTTAGTCAATGTGAATTTCGGTTGCTTCATATTTCTTTCCTTGGGAACATTGTACTAAATAAAGAATAACAATTGATATTATTAAAACTGAAGTGGTCGAAGAATGGAAATTCCTATAATTTTAATAAACATTAACAATATTCATTGATTAGTATGTTATTACAATGGTTGCTATAAACTATTCCTGGTCACCCACTAAAAAGTTAATTAAATAAGGTTTATAATTATACTAGATGAAATACTATTATGTTTTTTAAATGAAAAGTATATTGGTTTATTCTTGTCATGACCCGTCCCCCAGGGCCCCTATCGTGACTGACCCAAGCCTGCCTTCCATAGGCCCGGGGCTATCGACTAGCCCCAAAGGTGTATCACCCTAAAAACTGTGAAGGAATTACCATTATAAAACATAAAACCACATAACTAGAGTACATGTGTAAGTAAAAACTACGTAAGGAAGTAACAAGAGTATTGAAAGTAGAAAGGGGACTAAAATAAAATCCCAACGGAAAGGTACAACTATAAATGAAAGAATTTACAACAGAAAAGACAAAAAACTGAGTAGTGAAGCAGCTCCTAGATCATCCATCAGGTTCCTACCAGAAGGGTAGGTACAGATGTCCTCCTCAGCACTCCGCGTCTATCAGTCCACTCCTTGTGTAGTCACACCGAGTTTCCACCTCTAGGTACCTTCCAGTCCTCATACACTCTGCCACAGTCATCGTTTTCTATCATCTGCATCCAACACAACGAGGTGCGAGCATATCCCATGTAGGGGTGAGTATAACGATACTCAGTAGGGACCCTGAGACCCTCACGGTCCCACTAAATCCAACAAGGATAAACCAAAAAGAAGGAACACAACAAATAACCTTTACATAGGTATATGACCACACATATACCTAAGTTATCAAGTAACCCATCTCAATCATGAGGAAAAACACAAAGGTCATTGACTCAGCTCAAACCATGATTTTATTCATGATGTCGAAACCATGACTGATGGAGAAATCCACCTCTGTCAAGTACAGTGGGCTTGCCACTACAACAAAGTACTTGCCCCTAACCTTGGACTGCTGAAGTACTCCACCTGTTGAGTACTGTGGGCCTGATGCTATAACCAAGAACTTCCCACCATGGGTCTGCCTCTCAACCAAGAGCACCACCTCATAGCCTACAGAAGAACTCCTTCTGTCGAGTACCGTGGGTCTGCCACTAAAACCAAGCACTCATCTGCTGTGGGTCTTCTGCTACAACCATGTGCACCCCACTGAGACATACGAATCACTCCGAGTCGATTGACCAGCTGTTGTCAAGTCTCATCCAGCTACTAGGTCTCTGTACTCCTTATGCTCGTCTCCGAGAGGGTCTACTCCAAGAGCTACTAGTAGATACTTAAAATTGTCACGTAATCTCTCGTGGAAGTATCTCATGGGGCCGCCTCGTCATGGGGGTCTCAATGCAACAGACAGCACGTCAATCGGATGCCTGGTCTCTGAGTTATTAGCATTTCCGTTCCATGGGCCCGGTTGGTTTTGTGTACGAAACCACCCGGTCGTATCTCAACTGTACCCCGAACTCCCATGGGGCATACTCAAAAGAACCGTTTCTCAACAAGATTACCAACGCCGCTGAAGGTTCGTCAAATGGACGTTCAGTCTGGGAGTAATTGGCTTTTTCGTTCCATTGGCTCGATTGGTTTTTAAGCTAAAACCAACTCGACCATACTCCAATTGCATCAAAACCTCAAGTGGAGTATTCCAAACGAATTTTCTCATCAATAGGAATACAACGTATTTGGAATCTCGTAAATCGTACATTTGTTTCTTTAAGTTATAAGCGTTTCTGCTCCGAGGGCTCAGTTGGTTTCGGATTCGAACCAACTCGGCCATACCCAACTTCATAGAAACATTGAGTGTAATATACCAAAACGACCATCTTGATCTAAGGAATTCTACGTAACTGACGATGTGTCGATCAGAGGTCTGTAGCTCAATTCATGAGCGTTTAAACGAATCTAGTCTAAAAAAGGGGGTCTGGGCCCGGTCGGACCCATCCCAACCCGCCCCAGTCATCCCGAACCGGGTCGACCCGACTCGAATCCGGGTTCGTCCCGGTAGGGTGCAACCCGGCATAGCCGGTGCGACCCGGCTAGCATAGCCCGACCCGCGTTGCCCATACCAGCCCAGTCGGGGGGTGATTGCTGGGCCAACTGGCCGAGTGTTTTGTGTGGAGACAGTGGGGGGGCCCATTGATTGGAACAGGTGGCTCTAGCTTGCACCGTCCCACCGTCCCGGATCCCATGCGGCCACGGGATCTGCCGCCTTGCCACTATGGTTGTCTCCATGGTGTACTTCCTCTGGCGGCACGCTGGGGAGCCACCGTGATGTTCAACGGGCCACAAGAGTCATTCTAGTGGTCCGTTTTAGCTTCCGTCTGTGTCAGCAGCTCTCTCGGGTCCCAAATTTTACTACCAAAGCTTCCAAACATTGTTATGGCCCCATTTTGTCATCACCCATCAATCCTCACACAAACGAACAATCATCTGAGTTTCCGTACTTGTTCCTTAGCTCGTGCCCTCTGCGTTAGAGGCTCTAACAATATCTTATCATAATAGAACGCCCATGCTCGAGGGAATAAATCACACATACGAAAATATACAAATTCCCCTACCTTGATAAGATTCACGGTAGCCGAACATCGTGGATGACAATGTCGATTTTTTCATCGTCGGAATGTACCTGAAGAAGATGTGGAGTCTCCTTACTTGACTCGAAAAAAAGAAAAGAAAGCATGTCATCAGTCTTCGTCGAATTAGTGTTCTTCATCGAAGAGGCATCCTTCTTCATGGAAGGGTGGTGTTCTTCAACGAAGTAGGAACTCTCTTCTTCTTTCACAAGAGATATCTCTTAAATATTTCCTCAACACAACATGTTCCAACGAAATTAAAATAAGTCTTCCCCTTATTTTAATAAACTTTCCAAGCATTCAAAAATAAAATCACTCTATTAAATAATTGAAGATGACTCAATTTATTATTTAAAGTGTTGGTATAATTAATGGAGAATGGAAGGTGATGAGATTTAATAAATAAGGGGGTTGATGAATTATAAAAGGGAGTTTACAAATTATTGAAGGGGATTTAAAGAGGGTTAAGGGAGATGAAAGGTTGGGGATCGTGTGGGACCCACCTCTCAATTATCCACACATGGGAATTTGGGTTGTTGTGGGCTCCACCAATAACTTCCCATGGGAGCAATTAACATCCAAAGATATATAAAATTGTACCAACAATTTTATTTAGCTTCTAAATTAAACCACAATTTTAAACATCAAACACCTATATAATACAACTGCGATAAAGGTCCCCTTAAGAAATTACAGGTGTTGCGAGTTCATCGGTGCCCTCAGATTTCAATTCCGAGCACCAGTTCAAAAGATAGAAAAACCAGCTCGTTCTTTCACTAAACGTACATGAGGTAAACATCAAGAAATTATTCCCGGAACACCGGGCCTCAGAATCAGGTACCGTTAGAAAATTTGGACTCCTAAAATTTCCATGAAATTATGAAAAAAATTCCTTGAAATTTCTGGGTCTTTACATTACTCCCACATCAGGGCTTTACATCCCCGTAAAGCTTCAACACTCACTGGGGAAACTATAGGGGTGAGCATGCATCTGAGCCTATTGCTCTCATGTGTTCCACTAGAGGTTCACGTGATGCTAGAGAATGCGCACCAAAAGAATCAACCTTCCTTGTAGGACCGGCTCCTGTCGATCATCAACTTCTACTAGACCCCCGTGAAAGTCACCCTGTCATCGATATCAATCTCCCCGTGGACGATGATGTGGGATAGGTCTTGCACGTATCTCCTCAACTAATATACGTTGAAGATGTCATACACCCGGTGCAACTGAGGTGGGAGGGTCAGGTGGTAAGCCACCTCGCCTACTCTACTAATGACCTAAAAAGCTCCGATGAAATGCGTAAATAACATTACACCTCGGCCAAAACTCTGTAGACCTCGTCGATGTGAGACCCGTAGGAAGACGTGGTCACCATCCTCAAACTCCAATGGTCTTCGTCTCTTATTGGCATAAGACTACTGTCTGCTATGTGCAGTCTTCATCCGATCCTAGATGATCTGTACCTTCTCTGGTCTTAAAAGAGCTGCTTAGATTTCCCCTTTTCCGAAAATAGAAATATGGTCTCATCCTCTGGATGAACCATGTTCACTTCCTAATATAGTCAGTCCTAACATGAACTGTACAATTCATGTCATGGATGACATCGTAAATCCTTGACGCTTCTACCAAGAGATCCAACTGTTATTCTCTCCTCCAAGGGCCGAGTCACACTGTCGGCATAAATGTGTGGTAACTAAGTCTCCTCTAGTATGAATCTGAAATGTGAGGGTCACGTAAACATTTTTAAACCATAACCTCTTAGTATTAACCACAAATAAGGTAGGAAAGAAAAAGTCACAAAGAAAAATGTCTTTTATTACTGCAGCTCAAAGAACAAAGACACATAACAACCAAAACAACAACAAAATGGAAACTAGAAGCACCATGAACAAAGGCCTTCATGCCTGGAACTAGTCCCGCTCCTGTCCACCTACATCCAGAGCTCCATAGTCATATGCCCCAACTTCCATAAGTTGTGCTCTTCCATGTCCACCTATTCCATGTGGTTGGGGTGGACCTCTCGGTGGTGGTGGTGGTAGCACCTCAAAGCGTTGTCCACCACCAACTGCACGACCAGCTCCATTGCCTCTGTCTCCTTCTCCTTATGATCCGCCTTGATCAAACCTCTACCTCTACCATGGCGGTCCTTCATCTGTCTGATGATCGTCAATATTGCGGGCCAGAAAGTCATGTGACAAGTGACCAAGCCCGCTGTAGGAGTAACACTGTCCGCTCCTGGTAAGTCGTTCGCTGCCTCGGGTTCCCCGCACACACGATCCTGAGTCATATGGTCAACCAACCGTGGGTCTGGTCCTCTTGGAACCCTGCGTCACCTGTCTACTGCCATCTACAGAAGACACTGCTGCATGTCGACTTGTGGTGGGTTCCGCAGCTAGAGATTTCTTGGCAAGGAAACTCTCCACTAGAAGGGATCTCTCCAATACACCTTCCTACGTCGGGATTCTTTGAGAAACAACTGAAGCTCTAATATCTCGCCTGAGCCCAAGCTCAAAGGTCTGGGCCTCGAAGAACGGGTCACATACCATATCTTTATAGTAGCGCGAGAGGTCTATGAACATCACTGAGTACTGTTATGCTATGATGTTGCCTTGCTAAAGATGCAGTAGCTCCTGTATACGCAACGCTCGAAGGGTGGCTGGTACAAACTCCGCCTGGAACATGCCCTCAAAGTCTTCCCATAGAAGTCTCGCCTCGTCATGCATCTGGAGCATCAGGCTCCACCTTCTACCTGCTGCTGCCTGAAGGAGGCTGGCAACAAGGACCACCATAGAGTTTTTGGGCATCCCTACTATGCTAAAGACTCTCACCATAGCCTCCAGCCAATCCTCAGCCGCATGTGGGTATGACTCCCCCCGGAACCAGGGTGGCCTCTGGCGCTGGAACTCATGCAGTGAACTAATGTGATGTGCATTGCTTGCTGTTGGGGATGGTGGAATTGGTGGCCCAATGGGTGGTAGTACCGATGAGGCCTCCACAAGTTCCTCAACTGGAAGAGGGCCATGTACTGAGGCCTTGTCGCTCAGCGGGCTATTAGTATGTACAACTCTCAGGGCTCTAGCTGGTCATCCACAGGGAGGCATCTTGAACGAACAGATGCGACATGGTCAAAAGACTACACCTGGTGATCTGACTTGGTTTTAGCTGACCTAATGGAAAATTTTGAAAACACACACCGAATCAGTTTTTTCATGTAATGGGTCGAAAATCAGAATTCAGGGTCCTGGTGTATGGATATGTTGGCCGCCCGCAGTAACACTGGACTCCCTGAACTGAAAAACACACTTAGTACCATTAACACTATTGCTTTACAGAAAGAAAATATCAGAGTCCTATGTTATGCGGTAGATTCGACTCCTCTGATAACAATTTCTCACGACCCGTCCCACAGGGCCCGTATCATGACTACCCCAAGCCCGCCTTCCATAGGCCAGGGGTTAATGACTAGAACCAAAGGAGTATCTCCCTAACAACTGGGAAGGCATTTCCTTTAAAAAATGTAAACACACACAACCAGAGTACCAGAGGAAGAAAACACTAAGTAATGCAGTAACAAGAGTGCTGAAAGAACAATGGGGATGAAAATAAAAGCCCAACGGGAAGGTACAACTACAACTGAAAAAAAGTACAACAGAAAAGATAAACAGCTGAGTAGTGAAGCAACTTCTGGATCATCATCTGGGTTCCTACTTGAAGGGTAGGTATAGATTTCTTCCTCAGCACTCCGCATCTATCGGTCCGCTCTGTGTGTAGTCACACCAAGTCTCAACCTCCGGGTACCGTCTAGTCCCCATACACTCTTCCTCAGTCAGCGTTGTCCGTTGTCTGCATCCAACACAACGATGTGCGGGCATATCTCGTGCATGGGTGAGTATAATGATACTCAGTAGGAACCCCGAGACCCTCAAGATCTCACTAAATCCAACAAGGACAAACAAAAATGAAAGATCTCAAAAGGTAACCTATACATAGGTATATTCCCATACATATACCAAATTTATCAAGTAACCCATCTCAATCATGAGGAAAAACACAAAGGTCATTGACTCAGCTCAAACCAGGATTTTATTAATGATGAAAAAACCATGGCTGCTTGAGAACTCCTCCTCTGTCAAGTACAGTGGGCTTGCCGCTACAACCAAGTGCTTCCCCCTAACCTTGGACTGCTGAATTACTCCACCTGTCGAGTACTGTGGGACTGCTGCTACAAAAAAGAGCTTCCCACCATCGGTCTGCCGCTATAAACAAGCGCAACCCCTCATAGCCTACAAAGGTACTCCTTCTGCTGAGTACCGCGGGTCTGCCACTACAACCAATCACTCCTCTGTCTTGGGTCTGCTTCTAAAACCTAACGCACCCCAATTTGCCATACGAATCACTCCGAGTCGATCGATCATCAGTCGTTAAGTCTCAGCCATCTACTAGGACTCTGCACTCTTTACGCTCGTCTTTGGGATAGTCCACTCCACGAGCTACTGGTCGATACTTCCAAGTGTCACGTAATCTCTTGTGGAAGTATCTCATGGGGCCGCCTCGTCATATGGGTCTCAACACAATAGACGATCTGTTAATCGGATTCCCGGTCTGTGAGTTAATAGAATGTTTGTTCCTGGGGCCCGGTTGGTTTCGTTTATGAACCTACCCGAACGAATCTCGATTTTACCTCAAACTCCCATGGGGTATACTCAATGGAACTGTTTCATGACGAGATTAGAAACAGCGCTGACGGTTCGTCAAACGGATGTACGGTCTGAGAGTTATTTGTTTTTCCGTTCCAGGGGCCCGGTTGGTTTTAAGATAAAACCAACCCGAATGTACTCCAACTGCTTCCAAACCTCAAGTGGAGTATGCCAAAAGATCCGTCACATCAAGAGGGATCCAACATATTTTACGGAACGTCAATCAGACGTCCTGTCCTTATGTTATAAGTGTTTCCGCTCTGAGGGCCCGGTTGGTTTCGGATTCGAACCAACTCGGCCATACACACAATTCCCCGAAACCTTGACTATAATATACAGAAATGACCATCTCAATCCAAGGAATCCTACAAAACTGATGGTGCGTTGATCAGAGGTCTTATGACTATTTAAATGAATCTGGTCTGAAAAAGGGGGTCCGGGCCTGGTCCGACCCGGCCAAACCCGCCCGGGGTCAGCCTGAACCGGGTCAGTGTCCGACCCGGCCGGGCTCGGCCGGGGGGCGCTGGCTCGGCCAACTGGCCGAGCGTTTTGTGCGGAGTGGGGGGGGGGGGGGATGTTGTTTGGAACCAGCGGTGCCAGTGAGCACCACCCCACTGTAATGGATCTCGCGCGGCCGCGGGATCTGCCGCCTCATCGCCTCAGCTGTTTCCGCAGCGGAATTCCTCTGGCGGTGCGCTCGGGTACCACCGCATCCAGGTGGCTGTCTGGAGCCGGCCACCGCCGCGATGTTCTGTGGGCCACCAGAGTCATTCAGGTTGTCCGTTTTAGATTATATATGTGACGGAGGCTCTCTCGGGTCCCTAATTTTACTACGAAGGCTTCAAAACGTCATTGCGGCCCCATTTGTCGTCGCCTGTCAATCCGCACACAAATGAACAATCAGCGGAGTGTCCAGACTTGTTCTTTAGCCCATGCCCACCACGTTAGAGGCTCTAACAATAGTTTATCATAAAAGAACACCCATACTTGAGGGAATAAATCGCATATATGAAAATATAAAAATTCCCCTACCTGGATAAGATTCACAGAAGCCGAACGTTGTGGAATACAGTATTGATTTCGTCATCGTCAAAGTGAACCTGATGAAGAAGTGGTGTATCCTCACATCTCTCAGAGAAAAGAAAATAACATTCATCATCGATCTTTTTGGAATTTGCGTTCTTCGTCGAAGAGGATTCGTTCTTCATGGAAGGGTGGTGTTCTTCAACGAAGGAGGAACACTCTTCTTCTTTCACAAGATCTCTCTCTCAATTATTTCCCCAACACAGCATGTGATGACCAAAATAAAATAAGGCTTCCCCATATTTTAGTAAACATTCCAAGAATTCCAAAATCAAATGACTTCATTAATCAATTAAAGATGACTAAATTTATTATTAAAAGTGTTGGGATAATTAATGGAGATGGGAAGGTGAAGAGATTTCATAAATAAGGGGGTTGAGGAATTAAACAAGGGAGTTTACAAATTAATGAAGGGGGTTTAAAGAGGGTTAAGGTAGATGAAAGGTTCGGGCTCATGCAGACCCCACCTCTCAAATATCCAGACATGGTAAGTTGGGTGGTTATGAGACTCACCAATAACATCCAATGAGAGCAATTAACATCCAAAGATATATAAAAATGTTCCAACAATTTTATTTATCTGTTTAATTAATCCAAAATTTAAAACTTCAAACCTGCATAGAACGCAACTACGTTAATGGTCCCCTTAAGCAACTATCGGCGTTGCGAGTTCATTGGTGCCCTCAGATTTTAATTCTGAGCATTGGTTTAAAATATAGAAAAACCCGTTCATTCGTTCACTGAAGGTACCAGAGATAAACTTTAGAAAATTATTCTTGGCACACCTGGCCTCGGAATCAGGTGCCGTCAGAAACTGCAGACTCGTAAAATTCCAAATAAATTAAGAAAAAACTTTCCTTGAAATTTCTGATTCGTTACAATGCACTAGTTATTCCATTACAATTTTAATGGTGAATTGTTTATCTTTATTGATGCGTCATTAATGAGACATGTTTTTTTATAATATTTAATAACCAAGAAATTACATATACATACAAAAAATGAGACACCGTGAACTATGTAATTATATATATGATCTAAAAAATCTAGATTAGTGTTTCATAAAAATTCATCGAGACATAAATTAGTGGGAGTAATGTGTGAAATAGACACTTGATAAAAAAATTTGAAGAATATATTGACCCAAAAATAATTGAAATTTTTTTATAGAAGATATCTATATTTGAAAAAAGATTATTATTTCCCGATTCAATCCCATCTAGGAGAAAAATAATTAGTTCTTTGAGATGAAAAGTTAATTCATCATAAAACGTGATAAAATTGGAAGACCATCCATTGTTAAGTTATATATAAATGTTGGTCTATAAGTTTTGCATGTAAGAATATATATATATATGTTGGATTTATTTTATTCTCCATTTTTTAGGTGGAAATAAAAAATCCTAAAATGAATATAGTTATTAACAAGGAAATATGGAACATGTAAAGAATAGTATTTTACCTGAATTTAAAATTTTCCCAAATGTTGTTTTGTGATTTCGAAAATGTTTTTGTGTGCGAGAAATCTCCCGGTTAAAAAACACTATTAAGTGAATCATACATATATCCCTTTTGGGTTTAACTTGATAGTACTAAAATGTATAAATTCCATTGGAACTATTAGTATTGGGATGGAATGAGGAAAGATATTGTATAGTTTATCATTAAATGTTTGAATTTTCAACTAGATAAATGCCTTTTAAAATTACCAAAAGAAATGTTTCATACTTTTCCAATGCAAAACTATAAGTGGGAAAATATATACATATAAATTGTGGTTTAATTACTAAATAAATCTATTGGTAATAAGTGAATTTGTTAAATTATTGTATAATTATATATATAATGATATTTCCTTTTAATTAAATATAATATTTAATTACATTATGTTTCTATAATATATGGTAAATAGATAATTACATTTCATGGTGTCTGTCTTTCCACAGTATCATACTGTGATCCCAAAATTACATTAATTTTTTTGAACGAAATTCATATATTATTGGTTGTAGAATTATTCTTTAGTAACAAAATTCATAGTCAATCTTATGAACACACAGAGTTGAGGATTGAAAAATTTAAGGATTGGTTTCCACTAGTTCAATAGATTGTCAGGGATGTTAGGTGGTCATCGGTTTTTTGTTGCCTTTTCTTATAATAAAAGTTTTCAATCCAGTATATAGATAGAACCTTTCAAGGAAATATATTGAATCATATTTAGTCCTAAAACATTTGGGGATTAATTGACGGAGATGATGTTATAGGAATTAGAGTTTGTAGAATAAATGGCTGATCATATTAATATGATTCGGAAAATATATAAGGATTACCTAAAGATGGTAGGAAATATATATATATAAACCAATGAAATGTATCTCATTTGAGGTATGCAGTCATGTAATTCTAAAACAATATCTACATAAATGTTTTTGCAATTTTGGAAAAAAATTAAATGATATGTATTCAATTCGATGGACTATTTTAAATCATATAGAACAATGGATAAGTTACCAATAAAGTGGAAATTTTATCATTCATATCATAAAGAAATGGCATATTTCATGTTTCGTTTTAAAGAAAACATTTCCTCTAAGCATATCTTGTTTTGATGCTCAAACTAGTTAAGTTTGGGGAAATTATTTGTTATAAGGTTCATCAAATTTACATTGATGGCCATATAGATAATGTTATGTGGAATAAGGTGATCAGATAGCTAATAGTTATTTTAGAAAATATTATTATTAAAGACGAATCATGGGAATCAAAAAATTATAGGATGGAAAGACACTTTTAGTTCTTCCGAACAGTAAAAGAATTCATTATTAAGTTTCCTAATCTTTTCCACGAGGTCTTATTTTGGGAGGAATACCATCCATCGTTGGATTTATATAGAACTCAAAGGACTAAGTCTAAATAAGATGTATCACATTTAACTGAATGTTATAATTTAGATTCTTATTATAGATATTTAAAAAATATATTATAACCATTATAATATAATAACATTAATATATCACATGTACTAATATGTTATTATTTTTAAAGAATAAAATTTATCAATATATTCATCCATAAAATGGGAAATGATCCAATATTTCATGGGAATAATAGATTGCCACCTCTTGAATTGGTATAATAAATTTCCCATCACTTCCTCTCATGATTTGTTATAATGATGGATTTAATATATATATATATAAGTTTATAACATTATTAACCTTTGGATTTAATGGTTAAATTATTATATAAGAAATATAACTATTCCTTAATTATTTTGGAAACTTTTGAACAAATACATATTTTACCATCAGTATTCTACCATATTTCTGTTGGGATTATAAACTGAACGTCCTTAAAATGGCCAACATAAAAATAAATAAAGATTTAACTAGAATATTTTTTAATAAATAATATATAATGATTAATTAATAAAATACCTAGGTAATATCATTTTATTATTTAGGAGTTAAAGAATCTAAAATTCTAGATGGTTTTTTAATGTGAGGGATTTAATGTATCAAAAACCATTCTTCGAGAATTTTGTAGTTTTACGACATTTTATCATTTAGGGTGTTTATAAATTTCTATAGAGATGAATATTAAAATTATTATCTAAACATTAATTTGTTTACAAAGGCATTAAATTTTTATCTATGTCAATGTTTCAATGGTTTAAAAGTATTCAAGAAATATTGTATTTTCTTTAGAATCATATTTTAAAAATTTTATTATTTTATTATAAATTTTATCCCATGTCTATATCTGTTAAAATTATGTAACAGTGTTCTTATTTAGACATAAAAGGTTATAAATAATCATTTCAAACTACATTTAAATTTTATGATATGGTTTATAAAAGTAAAAATCATAATTTTTTTATTAACAATGTATATTTTCGGATAGTGTGAAAGGAATCATTGTTTTAGATTTTACGTCATGAAAAATATTTAAAAAAATAATGAATTTTCATTTAATTGAAACTGCTTTTACCTATATCCAAGGTTTTTTGAAAAGAAAATCATTTAAAAATAATTTTTATAGTATCACATGTTTAAAATTTATCTACCAAAGGAGATATTTCATCATTTTTTGGTGAAAAATAATATTTCATTTTTTATGTGTGAATTTTTTTCCTAGGAATTTATAATGAATATGTGATATAAAAATTGGTTTCTTCCTGATTAATAGTTGATGATTATAATTGATGATATGTTATCATAATAGAATTTAGAGAAAAACTGATCCAGATGCATCTTATTCAAATCTTGATCCTGACATAAATCTACAATGAATTTGTTTATTTTCATTGTCATAGAATGATATAATAAGGAAGTTAAGAGGGGGTTTTAGACAATTTATTTAATAAGTTCATGTTTATTCCTAAAATGTGTAAACTCAAGTTAATAATATGATTATCTATGGTGACTATAGGGGTTTCTTTTTTTCTTATGGTTATTACAAATTTTATTTGAGAAAAAGTGTGTTTACATGTAGAAATATTTTCCTTCATATGCTCAAAAAAATTTCAAAAAGATACATATTTTATGGGTTTTTATGTTTTATAATAGACTAGTATATTTATTTATTTTATATCCATTAAAGAGATTTTTGGAAACTTCCCATCTATTTTGATGTTTTCCATAGTGGTTATGGATGAATAATAACAATGAATAAGTCATGTTGAGTTTTGTGTATATTTTTAATGGAAAGAATACATATTTAATTTTAAAAGTTATATATTGTTGAAAAAATGGATACTAAGGATATTTTTCTCATTTTTAATATATGGTTTTTTATATTAGATTTATTCCCTAATTCTCTGAAACACTGAACCTAATCGGTCGTTGGGAATTAAATAGTGTGAATTACAATCTAAAGACACAAAGTTTGAGTAATTATTTATGTCTTGGTTTATAACCTAAAAAGTTTTTCAACCCCTCATATAAAACATCTTCAACTAAACCAACTCAAATCATATTCGATAACCCCACATTTCATGTGAATACAAATAAATTAAATGATATAAAGATCTACATTTTAATAATTTTCGATGGAAAATTGCAAATCCTACACTTGTACACATTCATATCAAGGTATTCATTTTGAATGGTCAATAAAATACAATTAATTAAGATACAACTATTTTTATAAAAAATTCCATAATTAAATTTATTTCTCTTAGAATAATAAATTATTTGAGTTGACATTCTACTAATTGAAAACATACAACATTTTGTTGAGATTATACTCTAAGAAACAATTATTGGTTATTGTCATCCTCTCACATGAGAATTAACTTATTGACTCAATAGCCCCTCATTCAAGAACTGAAAATGAAAAGAATGTTCTATTATATATGACCTTATATGCTTATATATAATATATATCAATATAATATCATCTGGTGTGTATATATATAATATAATGTTATTATTTAAATAATTACCCAACACTAAGACAAATCCAACTGATTTTCACCTATGCAACAACTTGATCAAAAAAGATAATCTCATATATGATCTATATATGAATTTATTCATTCTCTTATATGATAATTGAGGATTTAATTATCTTATATCCTTTAGGAAACTTATATTATCTCATTTTTTCATGAATTGATAGTGTATAGTCCCCTTATTCATGTCAAGTTAATATATCAACTATACACGAGGAAAGTATACAGAAACCCATGTCTATTATCAAGTGTATAATCATCGATCTTCCTCTAGTTAATATACCATATTAAAATGAGAAATACCTTTTTAATAAGTTTCAATTTCCTAATTCTTTTTCTCATAAAATAAATTTATATTTTTTGATCACTTATCCCAGATCTTGATGTAAATAACCATTTAATTTTGTTTCCCCTACCACCCAAACCTTGTTTTCTAATAATTCGGGTTTGGTAATCCTCCATTAAAATGATCATAGTATGTTAGATTCCTTTATTCAATTTGACCTCTTGTAAATTGAAATAATTTCTATAATATTGTGATTTTTTTACAAAAAATACTATGTTTTATTGCATGTACATTACAATATTATGAGCTTAAAATAAAATGTGATATTATACTAAAATATTCTTGTTTAAATATGATCATTATAACCTATTTGTTCTATTGGAGGGTACGAAATAGACTAAACACTTTATGAAATACATGGAATTAATTTTCCGTAAATTTGATGGTATTAATTAATTACTATGAAATAAGAACTCAACTTTTTAAATAAAATACTAATGGAGATATTTTTAGAAAACAAAATAATTTGTTGCTTTCATGGTAAATAAAATGAATCACCCTTTATTAAAAATTTAAATTAATTTTATAGTGAAAATATACAATAATATTTAAATTCAAGGAATTATGGTTATTGAATAAGGAGTGAGTATAAATTAATTTTGTTTTTTTAGAATATATTTTCAGTTAAAATGTTCTCAATTTAATTTTATGTGTGGATATTTTGATTCATTTGGGACACTTTTATATATTGTATTTGATAATATGTATAATTGTTTTCTAAATTACTAGGAAAAATTATTATAATGACAATTTAATTTCATTTAATTGAAATGATTATTTTCTGTAAATAATGATAAAGATGGATATTGTAAAATTGACATTGCATAATATTTATCATTGTAATTCCACTGTTCAATTTATAATTGTATTTTTTTAATGTCCAATATGTTTTATTTCATGGAATATATTTCAAATTATTTTATTTTAGTCAAAATTGTACATGATTTGTTAATAACATCATTTTTATGTATAAAAATGTTATTTTCAAAAAATGTTATTTTGTTGCATTCTTTGAATATATATCAAAATAAAATTCTAATTATTCATAAATGTAACTCATAGAATATTGGATTTATATTATGAGTAATCTTACTGGAATTTTGAGGCATGGATGATTTCATTTTTAGTCTTAATGAATTGTAACTAAGGTAAGATTTTATCATCACTATAAGTTGTAAAATGGTATTTAAACAAATGGAAAATGAATAAAAATCAATAAAAATTTTCATTTATTTATATGGATTATTTTTTATAAAATAATTATATATTTTAAAATATGGAATACTCATTCTACGTTAATTTGATTACAGCTATTATTTTATTTAATGTCCAGATTAATTTCAAAATGCAACTCTTTATAGCTTATTATGTTTTCTTTATATAGATATTTATAAAAATTATATATTAACCAGAAGATATGATAAATATTATGAATAATAAACAACATAAGTTTTTATTTTTTTATTTTTATTGATGTTATAATTACCTAGAGTGTTTAAAAATTTCTAACGCAAAGCATCTGGATGTAGTAGAAAAATAAAAAAAATTATATTAAAAATAATAAATTTAATAATATTTTGACTAATTTCGTAATTTCAATAATTTAATTTTTACTTATAACAGATTCATTATTGGTGTCTTATTTATATTTGAATTCCATAATTAACCAAATTCCATTAATGTTAATTTTGTCAAATAGTTCAAAAAACGACCTTATAAAATATATAATTTATAAATATTATCTTAAAATAATTATTAAATCATAAAAATACTATTATTATAATAGTAGATTGTAAATTTTTATCTCTATATGTAATTTACTTAGTATGTTCAACTAATAATTTTTTAATATTATATTTATGATCCATAAAGGTATAAAAATAGCAACAACCCACTTAATTATTTTCTATAAAAAGATACTCAAATAATATATTTAGAAAAACTCATTCTTAATTTCATATAAAAAATATTCCAAAATTAATCCATAAAATTCATTTCCCACACAATCAATCCCCTTTAGTCAGCACAATACTCTCCACAAGAGTCCTTATACTAAATTGAAATGGGGAATTCAAAAGTCATAGTATATGTCTAAATTGAATACTTTTTAGATAATTTATTTTTCCACATCTTTAAATCTATAATAATAATTATGATATAATTAAATCAAAATTGAAACTATAAAAATCTTATTATGGTGATTTTAAAACACCTTCAAATTGTATTTTCTATTTTACTCAATAAGAATACTATCCTCATGAATTTGGGTGAAATAAAACCTTTATAGAGTGATGTTTTTAATTTATCATCACTTCCTCACATGATAGGTTATAATAATTTATTTATTATATATATATTTTATTAAATAAATTATTATTTTTTGGAAGTATAATAAATTTCATACTGTATTACCCTTCTATCTCTTAAAATAGCATATTTTTTTTGTCATGCGTACATGTGGAGTACTACCTCTATAAATATAAGTCATCCATTTTTTTCCCAATATTCATGGATGGGTCTAAGAAAATTAATGTAAAAACATGAATATTAATTGGGGATTAAAAATCTATAGAATATGGAACTAATATCCCTTTTACCATGGATTATATGCCAATTGTGTTTTGGGATTATGAATAGAATTTTCCCAAACCACCCGACAAGAACATAATCCATTTATTAACTATATAAGACATGGTAATAAATAAATAAATTGGATTATGATAATAGAATAAACTGGAAAATTGTTATTAGGAAAATAGATAATTAATATTAGTTTATTATATTAGAGTTAAAGAACATGTTTGGTGAGTTGTAATCAAGGAATGAAATTGTCATTTAAAAATATTTTTAATGGATTTACATTAAACTATATTCTATCTATATTGCAGTTTTTTGAAAGTTCCAAATAATTCCATTTTCTGTACCTCAATTATTTTCAATTATTATTTTAAACTATTTCTTAATTTCCTTAAAAATTATTTAAAAGGTAAACTTTTAACCATGTTTTATATGGGTTATTATCATTTTTTTACAAATGTATAAATTTTTTAATGGATACAGATTCACCAAACTCTCACACCATCATTACAATAATTAATTATGAATATTCTTATATATGTTAACAAGATTTTATATTGAATATTATACACTTATTCATATATGAATTTATATTTTTAATTTTTTTTCAGGAAATTAGATGTTATTCTCTCATTTTTATGATAAAATTGAATGTTTATATTCTTATAGAATTGTCTACTAATTCAAATAATTTTAATGGTAACAGTGAAATTTATATGTGTTTTATTAATGCCATGGGTTATATAATTTTTTATGAATAAAGTTCAATCTCGATATAATTATTATGATAGACGAGCTCGATATATCTCTCTACTAGATTGAGACGTGTTATGGAGTTTACTTGTGACATGGGACTATGAAGACATATAGGAAATGTCTAGTTCAGTTATTCCAGACTAATAAAATAGATAACTGTATATATTGGGATAATTTTTCATGGGAATGATATTAATTTTCTATTCTAGTAAATTAGTTTTTTTGGAAATATTTTTGATTTCACAATGTTTTGAAACAAGCTATTGGTTGATGAAAGTTTAAGACGCATTTGAGGATGAAATGTATGTTTATGAAGAAATATTTCCCTCATATCTCATTATTTTTAGTATACCCACATGATTATTATAGTTATTTAATTAATAGTTAATAAATACTTTATCTTAATATTTTTTAAACATATCTTCTTTCATGTGATAGTAAAAAAATATTTTGGCTCATTGATTTTAATGTCACTAGGGAAATTTTATTATTGATTTCAGAGTTTCTCAAATTGTGTAATGGGTTCCTTTCATTTATATATTCCTTAATTAGATATCTGTTCTAATCCCATGTTTTCTTATTTTTCATATGGAATAAGTATGGTTGTAAAAGATATTTTGTTCTTTATCTCTTTTATTTGAATTTTTCTTTAAATAATGAAAAGTGTTATAATTTAAATATGATTTTAAATATAATAGTCTAATTTTTTAAAAAAATGGTTATTTAGTTAACATTTACACTTTCTTATATACAGTTTTCATAATAATTAATTTTTCTTATTTTCGTATAATTATGAACTAAAAAGATCATTAAAATTTAATAAAAATTCATATTTTCTATTAAACACATAATTAAAAGTATTTAAATTCATGTGTCTTTATACTTGGTGTCATGACATGGTTTATTAAAAATTTAGTGGTTGGGATGATTAATGTGAGGGTATTTTAATAGTTAAGGATACATTATGGGATAATAGTTACAAGGATGATCATATGTTTAAAATAAATAATAACATATTTATGGTTTACATGAGGAGAGTACCTTGGAGATATTTTTTAACTTTTAATATATGTTATATATATATATAACACCTATGTTTGACTTATAAAATAACTATTTGAAGAAATAAAAAATTTATATGTTTTGAATATAACTTGAATGATATTGATGAACATTATGGTTAATATTTAATGTGATGTTGATTTAATAATGTTAAAAAGGGTTATTACATTATCGGGACTTGTATAGTATCTTAAGGATAACCACATGATAAGAAAATGAATTTATAAGTAAGTGAGTAAAGATATTTTTTATGAAATTCATGAATTTGGTAAAATAATATGTTTAAGGTAATGGGAACTATTAATTTAAATTTTTGAATAAGGGTTGAGTTATACATTAAAATCGTATATAATTTTATTGTGGATTTATCATGATTCATGTTATTTATGGTAATGATTACCATATAGTGGGGATTATTTGACAAGGGAACATACATTAATGATATTTTACTTTAGGAGTAAGTGTTATATTTTGGATATAAATGTTCAATCAATCCTGGAAATAAATGTGACCAAATCTTCAAAAATTATGGGCCTAAATTTAGGAATATGATTTGATTAAATGATTAAAAATGAATAAATTTGAACTCTAGGTGTTATTTATGGATGATTTAAAAATTAATGTATTATTTTTTAAAATAATTTTTCATTATATCTCATTATTACAATTTTGGTTTCGGTTAATCTTTAAAGAAGGGAGGAAGAAATTATACTCTTTTTGGTGATATTATGATCTATTGAAAGATGGTTCATGTTCTTCTAAAATATAATAATTCATATATAAAATTTATATATTAGAATAAGTGATTAGCTAGAAGTGGAAAATTATTGTAGTATGAAAAGGATAGTATTCAAAAATCAGTGGAATGAAATCATGTATGTATATTTCTATAAAATATCAATATTCATAGTAAAATAATTTTCAATTCTAATGAAGAAGATATGGAATGTAATAATAATATATTATGGTAAACATTTGGAAACTCATCTCTCCGCATGATTTTTAATAAGGAATATTCATTTATAGTTTCCCGATAATGAAAAATTATTTAAATTTAATGATAAAATATATATTTGATTTAATTACTATATAAAGATAAATACATTTTTATATAATCAAATTAAATTTTCAAGGATGAAATTTCTTTATTAGGGTAAATTTAAAACCATTAGGTTTTAGATATATTAGAATAATATGTTGGATATTGTGTACCTGATGCAACAATAATATTAAAACCATCTATTCTATGCTATAAAAATATTTTTAATTCAGTATGATAGTTATAACTAAGATGTTGGTTTATTGGGAATGAATAAGAGTAGAATTATTTTGAAATATATATTTATTTTTTCATTAACAAAAATGTATTGATCAAGTCCTTGAAAAAAGGGACTAAATTTTATAAAAAAATGAATATAAGAAATATTTTTTAAAATAACAATTTATATGTTTTTATCAATGTAAATTAAGCTAATTGAAATAGATTAATGATTTTTGTGAAATTAATAGATCAATTATTTAATAAAAATAAAATTCATGAAATCGATGTTATTAGATTTGTAATGAGAATAAATTCATGTCAAACATTAAAAATTCTATTTTGTAAGAAATTATTTTTATTGCATTTTTTGAAAAATAATTTGAATTATTTCTAAAACATTTAGTAACTATATTTTAAAAAGTTAAATAAATTTTCAAAATTAGTATGATAAAATATTAACAAGGAAATTCATTGAATATCTATATAAATATAAATTTTGTGAATAATAAAAAATTTAAAAAACAGTCATTTCTAATTTTATATTTATATAATTTATTATATTTTATACATTATGTTGCTATTAAATCATGTTTTATCTTAATATTGGTGTTTTAAAAAATATGGTTTTTTATTATAGTTTTGGAAACATATATACAAATTATGTTCTAAAAATTATAAAAATTATATATTAGAAAATAAATTTAGTAATTTTAATTTTCTATTTATAATCATTTAATATGATCTATTTAATTTTTACATTTAATGAAGAGTTACGATGATAAAAAATTATCATAAATTAAAAGACAAAATGGGTAGAAATTGTGTCATTCTTTAGGATATGCTCTATATATTATGTAAAAACACGAATTTATATCATTAAATGAGTTGACATTGACCAGAATCATCCCCCATTTGAAAATGGAATACAACATTTGTGGAACAATTTAATTATTCAAGATTAAATTTGATGTAACATTTTACTAAATTGAAACACATGATCAACTAATTTTTATGTTAATGCTTGAAGTGTATTTTCAAGATATCAGTAAAATGATTCAAAGAAGAGGTCTTATAAACCCTTGAATGAAATTCATTCTTTAATCACTCTTAATCAGTTTACTTTATGTTACTCTACACATTATAACGTTCCATACATATGCACTTACCCACTAAAGCCATTGCATCCCATAACCTACTTAGGTTACCACCCATACATTCCCCAAGCTCACACACCCTAATGTCACATTATATGATGAACTTAGTTTTAATTTCTAAATTAGTTGTGTGCATTCATATTAAAGGTATTTACCATAAACAAACCCTGATCCCTCAAAGTTTTCAACACTATGTGTTACATAAGTTAGAAAATTAAACCATAACACGTTGATCTATTTTAATTTTTTAAGAATTTATTGGACTCTAATATTTAATGTCAAAATAATTATATCTGAATATGGGATAAAATATCCTTTCTCTAGACCTCCTCATTTTATTGTTTCAATGGATATTAGACTAATGGAGTACAGACCACCACAACATAAACTACTATGGTGACCACCAGCACGACACTAAATTATCTTGATGATGATCACACTGAGAAAAGAATACCTATGTTACACTTATCTAATGCCTCCTTCATGGGGACCCACATCACTTAGGACACTGTTCTAGGTACCTAATTTTTCAATACATGATAAAAGGGAGCCTATTATCATAGACTCCAACCTAATAACTTATCCTCCCAAACAATCTACCTTGGTGCTCAATCACCCTAATCAACTACCTAGGTTCCCATTCAAGTATAGAATCTAACAAGGAAACCATTATCCAAGGCTATCCAAATTTATCCCCATTATTATATATTGTGGGAGTCTACAATAAAACAAAAATATTTTTGTATGTGTCATTATGAAAATAAATAGTATATGTACTATCCTTTTGCACAGAAAACCTAAAATTAACACAAGACATGAAATATTATATGAAAATCATAAACTAAATTATAAATAGAATAAGAATAATTATAAATAAAAATACATTAATCAACATAAATATTGTTAAATTTATACTTTTAATAATTAATATTATTTAATGTCGTAGGGATGTTTTTAAAAAAAATATTTTCATTGTATTTTATATTATATCATTACAAATAAAATAATAAACTTTTAAAAGATTATTACGATAATATGTAATATTTCAATTTATGATAGAATATATTGACCCTAATATAATTTCTGTTTTATTCTTAAAAATATGATTAAAAAAATTAATGTTTCAACGTTTATTTTTTATATAAAAAAATTTTTCATTATAAATTTTTACTTTATGGTAAATATTAAATTTAAGAAATGTTTGAAATGTAATTTTGTGAATTAAAATTTTTTTTTGGAAAAATAATATAAAATTATATGAGGGTAAATTTTATTATTTTTTGGAAAACATTTCAATCCATGAGATATAGAAAAGTAATAATTTTAGAAATACCTTTACATTAGTGACATCATCGTGATATAGAAACTGAAATTAGTGCCTTATATTTTCTTTGAGAAACCAAATATATTATTAGGAACAAAAATGAAATTAAATTTTTTGTGAAATTTATAAACCATTATTTATCATTTTCGATCTTAATTGATGTTCTATGAAATTAAAATAATTTAACTATTTAATTTTCAATTTGGTAATTTTTTTTGTAATAATGTACAAGTATTTTTTAATTTGTATTAATGTATCTCACACATATTTTTAATAAAAAAATAATAAATAAAATAAAAATAAAAATTATACCTCTATATTTATGTAATTTCATTTTTGACGTATAAAAATATATTTTTTCTAATAATAGTTTTTTCCTGGTGAAAATAATTTTATTAAATTATTTTTAACCAACTATAAAAATTTAATCTAATAAAATTATATAAATATTTTTAATAGCATATCAACATTATATTACATGTGTGATATTATTTTTTTCATTAAAAATAGTTTCTAAGCATAGAATAAGTTAAATAATAAATGTAAAGTAGTGTAATAAGTCAAATGTAAGGAAAAATGCATAAAATATGTCTTTCCATATCCCTTATTTCTGTGTATGAGCACTAACATGTAGAAGGGTAAAACAGCCTCCATTATTTTCATATTCTATAGCCCGTATCTTTAAAGTGACATGTATTTAAATTATATATTTGGGTATTTACCAAATTTCTACCTTATCACATATAAAATGTGTTCTCAATATATGACTTCCTCACACAATGGAAGCCTTATATTTTGACTAAAGTATTTAAAAAAACATATTTAACTCTGTATCTACTATTCTACAGGTGATGATTCCACTAAATATCTTTTCTAAGAAGGGTTAACCCGGTGTCTAGTGGAGTTCATTCAAAACTATTAATCAATCTTCTTCTATTTATATTTCATTTTTTCATCTTCTTTTGTTCCTCAAGTTCTATTATAATATTACAAAAATCAATACATCCATATCATATATATACTCAATTTTTATTAATTTTATTGAAATATATTCTTCTACCATCCTTTGACCATATAAAATTTTAAAACATCACTTGGGATACATACAGAGTAACAACTCTATGAGAAACATATTTATTTTTGAATCACTTCCTCAAATGGCTGGTTTAATAATTTACGTAAAAAATAAATATGATATTTATGACATTACTATAATTATGAGAAGGAAAATCATTGTCTACATTTCATCTATTGATTTCATTATAAGAATAATATTATATAGGAATGATTAAAATTATATAAAATAATGGCGTCTAACATCCCCATTAAAAATATGTGTCAAATAAATAGAATTACTAACATTTGAAGAGTAAAATTAATGTTAAGTTACTAAGGATTGTATAATGAATTATTGAAATTAAGAATAGGAAACAAAAATAGACAACATTATGTTAAAAAAATAGTATATTAATATGGTTATATTTATAAAATTTATTTTATGATTCATTCAAGGAATCCATGATTTAATGTGAGAGTTTTTTCCTTTAAAACTCCCATGGTTTAAAATAGTTCTATATTACACACCTATTTTCATTTATATTGTGTATATAATACCTCTATGTAAAGAATTTACCATAAATATTTTTACTTTTATAATGATTAATTTTTAATTTTTTCCTTAAAAATGGGGTTCGTTGAAAACAAAAAAAAAGTTTAAGAGTTTCTTGGATTAATTTTCATTCCATGATACATGTAACATATTTTTATTAATGTGAGTATTAATAATTTTTTTACATTAATGAATATTTTTTTAATATATTTCTCTAAATGATGAAAAAATATATAACACAACCTTAATATTAAAAATATATAAATTTACAATTTTAATATAGATGTGAAATTATAAAGTATAAAGAGACGTAACAATATAATTAACAATACAATGAAAAAGGAATAAAAGGGAATCCATTAGTGGGATTCTCACCAAAGAAGCTCATTTGTCTGATATGGTAATGTATTGAGATTCATTGGTGGTATCCCAATAAAAATAAAAAATGAAACTAATTCAATTATTATACAATAAAAATTTAATATGTTACAACTTTAACAATATAGAAATTTTCCTAAGATCTATTCTGGATGAATCACGGGTCTCAACTACCAATATAACATACCCTTGGATTATTTATTATTGAAAAATATGAAGGGGTTACCTAGTTAGAAATTAGGGTGATATAAAAATATTTTAATAATGTTAATACTTTAAATAATAATAATAATATTTTTTTATAAAATTCACATTTTTAAATTTGTTAAAAAATTGTTATTGCTTCCAAATGCAATTATAAGATTAACAATATTATTTAAATAGTATTTTTATGAACATTAATATTTAAATAAACATATAATTGATAATATATAATTTTTATATGAATAATTTAATAATAATTATGATGTTTTCAACTAATAGTAAATATAAATAAGAATGATTATAATTTTAAAATTCGATTTCTATATAAAAATAATTATCATGATATTTATTCAAAAAATATAAATTATATAATTATAAATTTTTTAATTTTATCAGATTAATATATTTTTCTTAATTTAAAATAACCATCTAATTCTAGGATAATTATTTTAATTTTTCTAGAGGAATAAAATTTTAGGATAATTTCATTTTGATAATATCAATGAATTTTTTCAAATTATTAATATATTTATGGCATATAAATATATGATGATATTTTATATAGTATATTATTATTCTATATTAGTTATATTTAATTTTAAAATCTTAGTTTTATTTTAAAATCCAATGTTTTATATTTTACATCTTATGTTACACTATTCTCCAATCTTTTTAAATGAATTCAATGTGTGTTATTTAATAATAATTTATTACCATATTTATATAGTTAATGTAATAAGATAGATTTAAAACTGTTAATTATAAGTTAGTTAATTTTTATACTTTTCTATATTTTTTCTTTTCAAAAAAAATATTACATAGGAAAAATATATTTACCATGATAAAATAAAAAAAATTAAAAAAGGGTAAGAAAATTTGTATAAGGATTAATGTTAATTATTTTATTTATTATTTGAGGAAAATTTTGAACAAATGTAATATGAAAACTATTTTTCCCATTTTTGAATATTCTTGAATAGGGAATGATAAATACTATTTATATGACGTTGAAATATTTACAAAAATGTTATCCTGGCCACTTTTAAAATAGTCCTACCACTATTACTTGTTGGACACTATAATTTTTATTTATTTAAAAAAATAATACAATACTTATTCACCTATAACCCATTCTCCTCTTCTATTAGCATCTGGACACAAGAATTTTTCAATAAGCCCTCCTCTTCCATGGAATCCGCCATGGGAATCTCAATGTTTGAAACATAAGTACAACAATTTATCTAATGTTGCTTAACATTTATAGTTCCATTATAGTTAATATCAACATATTAAAAAACATTGAAAAATTTATTTATCATATATAATATTTACATATATTTATCTAATAATTATTATAATCATATCCCAATTTTTATTAAGAAAAATAATTAAATCATGCATACATTTATGTAGACTACGACATCCGTGAAGTATCATTTCTCATCTCTCTTGTAATATAATCATTATTATAAAAATATCATTAATGTTTTTAAAAAGATTAAAAAATTTCAAAACAATATCATTATTCCATTGTAATAGAGTAAGTATTCTATAATGAATCATTTTCATAAACATGCTCATCCATTAATTATGGTATGTTTCTATTTGTGTCATCCTAACAACATACATGAAAAATGAATAAAAATAATATTATCTATAATTATGAGAACTTAATTGTTTATAATATACAATTTAAACAAGTACACAATTTTTTTTGTTTATTAATGGAAAAATTGATGCAAAATTCATTCATTAAGATATCAATGTATGATGGATAAAAATCACTAAAACATTCCAATCAAAAAATTCATCATTATAGGAAATTAAAAACTCAGAATTAATGATATAATTATTAATAATTATAAATAATAAATTGTACAAACATTTATCATTTAGAAATCATTAATTGGGGATGAAAAATGAAGAACAAACCTTTTAATATGAAACTTCTTCCAAATGAACGATATTACTCACAATCGATTTTTAAATTAGATAAGAACTGATAAATATTACTATTAATTATAATGATACATTACTGTGGTAAAATCATATAACCTTGAATAAGGTTATTAAAAAGATGATTTATATAGTAATTTTGGTATAATGTTGGTTTCCAAACATCAATAGAAGTGAATTATTAATGTAAATCATTATTTGTCTAAAATTATATTTCCTGAGAAATATTTTATATTATGAATCATAATATCAATATTATAGTTTGAATAATGAATAAATGATGTACTTATCTTTATTAATTTAATTAAATTCTTATGAAGAGATATAAAATGTTTATTTATTAAATGGTATTTTAATCAAGGGATACCAAGGTTGAATGTTTTCTATCATGATATATTAAATTATGTGAGATATGTTTGTTTCCTCACTATAAGTTTTCTAATATTATGTTTAAACATGAAATTTTATATTTTATATACTGAATGATTTATTTCATTGTCTTTTTATAACAATTTCAGGTTCCCTATTTAGTTTTTCATGATTAAAATGTTACATAAACCATAAGGGTTTCTTTGAAAATCATATTTCAAAATAGATATTATTTTGAAATATAATCCATTTGGGAAAGTAGTGTTCATTATAAAACGCATCATTAATTTCTTTGGGTATTCATGTGGTTTTGTATGACTCGTAAAAATTTTATTTTTCATTGACTAAAATTTTACTCTAAGTGATTATAAAGATGAAACCCACCCCATTACTACTTTTTGACCAAGGACATCATGATTCCGTATTTTATTCTTTGTAATTTTTATAAAACACCATTATCGATGCCTCAATAAACGATTGAGGACTATTTCTACTACATTTATTTCCTTAAAAAATTTTGAATAAATTTTTAATAATTTTATATGGGTTATTATAATTAATGTGTTAAATGAATTAATAATTTTCTATTATTTTCCACCTGAACACATATTTGTATTATTTTTTCATTTTTCATTGAAAAATCATCTCTAAAAATATTTAATTATAAAATACATTTTAAATCTTATGTTTTTTTAAAAAAAAATTACTTTTGAGAACATATGTTTTTTTAAAATGGTATAGATATTATTTATTTAAAAATTTAATTTTATAATGACCCTAAAAAGTTTCTTTAACCATTTAAAACATATTTTAATACATTTTATGTTTGATTATATATATTTGTTAAAATAAAATACCAAAATTTTCCCTCCATATAGATTATTAAATGTTATTTAATATTAGGGGATTGATTTATCCCTCACTTTTTCATGGTGAACCTTCCATACTAAATAAGAACCAAATTTCATTCTTTTTATTATATTTTTGCAAACTGGGTTTTCCATTCCATTTATTTAATTTTGTTAACCTAGATTCAATATGTTAATTGATTTTTAAAATAGTGGAATAAAATTAATACCTTATATATATATATATTATAAATATTATATTGAAAGTTACTGAATATATTTTTGGTAAATTTTAATTTTTAATAGGTTTATCATGTTCATATTATTGATGGGATTATGAATGGATTAATATATTAATCAATTATAAATGTATATGAAAACTATTTTTTACTAAGGACTTATATAGAAAAAATATATTTGGATTTTAGGTGACACAATTTAGTAAGGATGAATGAGTGGTGGAGTATTATATTAACAACTACACATTGGTGAACAGTTTATATTACATTAGATATGTAGATACAATCATATTTTAGTTTCTCAAAAGATTTATTTTCATGTGTGTGGATCAAAATGGTGAATTTTTACTATGATAATGTTTTTTTCCATTTTAAATATTTATTGATGTAACACTATCATAGTTAAATTTTATTAAATAGTTTCTCTAGAATCATAGGTTCAATGTTCTTCTTTTATTCGATGACTTATACAAAAATTTCAGAAATAAATTCATGTAGTCATATACATTTATTTCATTCCATCCAGTGAATAAAATGAAAACATATCATATGCATTTATGGGTACTATCCCATGCATTTTACTTTTTCACCATCTTCATACGTAGAGGATTATAACTTTTTATTTGGAAAATTTATATGATATTAATGAGTAATAAATATTCACAGTATAGTTATTAATTGATAATAGAACAATAATGATCATTATAATGTAATATTTTGATGTTTGTAAATTACCCAAATCATGTAGCTCTTTGATATCATCTTCACATGTTATTATTGAAAATCCCTTTTATTTGTATTCGATCATTATAAATAATTTTGAGACATCAATTCCAGTATTGTGAATAATATTGGAATAATTATACTTTATTTATATAACTGGGTTCCACATCACCATTTCAAAAAATATGTAAAATAAACAAAAGTACTATAATCAAAATAAGAATATAAATATTAGCTAATAATTACTGTAAATAAATGATTATAATTAAAGTGATGAAATGTTAATATTTATGAATTGGGATTTTTAATAATATATTAATATTCTAATATTTAATATAAACAAGGTTAAAGCATATTTAAGGAATACATGTTTTTCTTTGAGTGTTTTTGGTCTCAAATTCCATTCATTGAGACATATTTCTTTTTATAAATATATTTTCATTTATATAGTGTATATACATAGCCCTGTATATATTATACCATAAGTATATATTGATTCATGTTTATTATATTTATAATTCATTTTTTCTATTTTAAAGGGGTCAGATTAAAATGTTACCAAGCTTATAAGAGTTTTCATCTCACATTTCATTATTTCAGACGTAAGACACATTTGAAACAACCTAATATTTAATTTTCTCTTTTCCAAAAATAAATATTATGAAAATAAAGTTTCAACATTTAAAAAGTAATTAAAAAACCTGATATAGAAAAATAAAATCTTACAACTATAATATTGCTATAAAATTTGTTGTTATAAATGTATGTAACAATTTTATGAAATCTATGGTGAAGTATGAATGAAATGAAATCATCAAGTGAGAGTATCAATTATGAATATCATTTATCCATGTAGGTAAAGTAGAAAGCGTCACTAGGGATTTACCTTGGTTATTATCCATGCTAAAACCCATCATTTTGAAATGAGAATAATCAAATACAATGGATGCTGAAGATCATGTAAATTTCTCTGAGATCCATTCTAATGGAATCACTACCCTAAACAACCATCAATCCTTAAAATTTTAATTCATCATACATAGATATTATAATGGGTTTCATTACTAGAAAATATATCATATAAACCTTTGAATACTAAGATAATATTATTTTGATTACCTGTATTTTATACAGTTCAGTGTTTTACATTTAAATAAAATGAAAAATAATTTATAAATTCACTGATAAAATTAAGAAGGAAATTTGACAGTAATTATTTTTCAATTTATATTTTTATGTGATTTATTATTGGAATATAGATAAATAATTGATATTTTTTAATTATTTATATGACAATATTCTCATTATTAATTACTAAGAAATAAGAAAAAGAATAATTAGGGTTTTAAAATGTTATTTTGCTATGAAAACAATTTACATTATATTTATTCATTAAATTGAATTTTTTTAATTTAGCTAAATTAACTTCATTTTATTATTTATAATTACAGTGTTATCATAGGATTTATTTTTTGTTATTTTTATTAAGGAAAATATTTTTCCTAGAATATCAATTGTACAAATAATTTTACTTTTCATAATTAAATACTACAAGTTTAACATTGAAATTTTATGAATAAATTTTAGATAAAATTTTTTATATGAGATATTATAAATATGGAAATTAATTAATTTATCTTGAAAACATATGTTTTATAATTCAGAATGTAAGTTACATTATTCAGAAAGAATATTTACAATACATTATATATTATTATATTAGAATAAAAATTTACCATTATTATAATTTGAATTGAATAAAATGTACATAAATTTAATTGTTATATCTTAAAAAATATATAATAATCACCATATGTTGTATGGGAATAAAAAATAATTTATTCAGAATAATCTGTCTACCATGGTAAATGAATAAATGTTAAATAAGACTAACCCAATGGGTAAAATGATTAATATGATAAAAATATGTTTCTATTTTAGTTTTTGAGTTGATTATTGAACAAAAAATATATCAACTCCATTGTTTCCATTTTGGAGTCCTCATGACTTGAAAAACATGTGATCCATTCTTAATATCATGAAATCATTAAAATAAATGCAATTCATACATCTTTTAGAAGTGTACGGTCACACCCCCTTCAAGGATGCTCTTAATTTCAGGTTCCTCATGAAACTCACCCATTTAACATCTCCTATATCCCATGTTTCCCTTATTTAGAATTTGGTCACAAGGGTTCATCCTAGATACTTCCATTCCACGGAATCCTCTATGAAATGCTCAATGTTTTCATGATAAGTACAATATTTTCCTTGATATTATTCATTTTTAGCCTCCAATTTCAAAAAAAAATTCAAATAAATAATTTATATGTTCGTATTTATAGTATAATTTTTATTTTTCATTAATTTTTTAATAATAATTGACAACATTTACCAAATTTAACTAAGATAATTGAATTTATCACTATTGTGTTTAGGCAGACTACCACCTCAATGAAATAATGTTTATCGTGTTTGTTCTATTGTCATTATTATTAATTAAAATCATATACAATATTTTTAAAAACATTAAAAATTTATAAAAAATATCATTTCACTTATATAAAATTGAAAAAATTTCGAATGAAATAACATTAATAAGAATATTCACACATTAATTCAAGTATGTTCATGTTTGTGTCGGTCCAAAAAACAACATGAAAAATTTTAAATATCATCACCACGGATGACTATGAGAACATAATTCATTATAATATATGATATAAATATGTAAATAATTGTTTTATATTATCTTTTTAATTGTCTATTATTTATTAAACACATTAATTGTTATACCATTTTTAGATCATTAAAATTAAAAAAAAGATCATCACTAATTTCATCATCAAAGATCACAAAAAAAATCCAATTAAATAAAAATATTACATTTTATATAATTACAATTAATAAATTAATGTTACTTGTAAGATTTTTGAAGGAGTGAACTTCGATGAATAATGATAAACAACATATCTATTATGAAATTAATTCGAAATGATCATGATAACTCAAAATGGATATTGAAAATACATATTACATGTATATATATATAGGAAAAAAATTCTATTTATAAAAATATATAAATTTTAATAAGAATATTAAATATATTTTTAATATATATATTTTTATATATAATAGATTCAAGCGTGTTAATGGATATCAAGAGGTGATATAAGAGGTTTGTTTCAGCAAATTATATTTCTCAATAGATATTTCATATTGTGCAACTTCAGATTTTTTATATGGTGTTATTATTACATAATGGAAGAATCTTACCATTCAAATATAATTCATACTGTTTGAAGATAAATATCGTACTATTTCATTAAATTTACTTGAATTCAAAGGATACCAACTTTGTAAGGTTCACTCGGTCTCATTTTCAAATCTGTGAGACATGTTTTATTTCTAAAACTATATTTTTTTATGGTTTATACACTCCCCATTTTAAATTTTATATCATTAACATATTTTTCATCCTTAATTAATTTTAATTTAATATTACCATTTTAAATGAGTTTATATTAAAAATAAACTGAAACAATAAGCTTTTCATTACCAATATTAATTTCAAATAATGATTATTCCTGAAAGATAATCGTTGTGGTGAATTTTTTTCATTATAAAACTTTGGATAATTTTACTTTTTAATTCATGTGGTTTTAAATGTGTCCTAAATATTCCATTTCTCATTGAATAATATTTTACTCCATGTGTTTCATATAATTATAACATACCACTTCTCTACTTTTTGACCAGGAACCAATATTTTCCTTTTCATATTCAATAGAGGATTTGAAAATTACTTTATCTATGCATTTATAATTTATTAAGGTCATTTTTTTAATTTTATTATAATAAAATATCTCGAATATATTAATAAAATTTTCTATGTGGGTTAATTTCATCAATGTGTAAAAGGAATTTCTTTTTAATGTTCTCCATGTCAATACATAATTCCATTAATTTTAAGTTCTCTTTAAAAAAAATTAACTTATTACCAGATTCAAAAAATATATTATAATTCTAAATGTTATATAAAATATTTTAGTTTTCCAAAACCAAATATTTTTTATAAATTTATTATATTTATTTTTTAGAAAATATTTTCTTAATGATCAGAAATATTTTTTTACATATAATAAAATATTTTGACATATTTTATGGTTTACCGATGATATTATTAAAATTACGTTATTCATCTTTATTTCCATAGATATTTTATTAAATTATATTTTCTATCATAAGATAGATCTAACAAAATTCATTTCCATCCACTATGAATAGTAATAACATTTCATCCATTTCACTTTCATTTATTTCAATACCCATTTATATATTTCTTAACATAATAGTGTTCAATTATATCCAATTAATCACTAGATTATAGAAACTATTTCCTAAACAATATACCATTTTATATAAGGGGAGTAAATATAATATAAATCATCATATTAATTTTTGGGTATTCAGCTAAAATTATAGTTAAAATATTTTGGATACCCAAAAATTTTCTATTTCATTTTCATACTATGATTATTTGTTGAATTATTCATTATTAACTAAAGTGAATCCATTTTATGGGGATACTAAACAAATTTTAGTTTTACTGTTTCATTATGATATGGTAAATTATTGATTTATATTGGAACACTTTGGTATGTGTAAAAGATTATTGTGGCACTATAATACCATCTAGGTGATGTTTAAATGTTTATATCTCATTATAAAAATATACATATGGAATAAATTATTTTCTAAAAACCATGCATTCATGTTTTTTACTAAAAAAGGTGAATTTTTACTATGCTAATATTTGTTCCACATTTATTTTTTGTTACGATGTTACACTCTCATGACTAATTTTTTTGACTAGTTTTTATACAAAATATTGATTAATGTTCCTATATTTTTCAATGAATTATGGATAGATTTATGCGATAATAAATTTTGGGTATTAATTTCTCATATATCCATATTATATATATGCTCCTATATTATTCTCACTTATAACATTAAAAGGATATCTCTTATGATAACAATTACTAATAATATATGACCACCCATTTCATAGGTTTTCATTCTATATATTATAAATAAATGTATTATGTTTTATTTTTCTAGAATATTTCCACATAATAAGAATTTATGGAACATGGTTAAGATGTGTTACAGATTAATTTTTTTATTTTATGGTGTAAAAAATTTTCATGTGTTGAAAAAAACCACGGTTTTCTCTAGTTAATAATTTAAATAATTATCTAAAACTATGAAACTAAACACTCATGGGAATTTATTATAATGAATGTTTTTCTTAAAGTCAGGTTATAATGATAGACATAATTGGGATGTAATAATTGGCATCATAATGTAGATTAGATAACATTAGATAACTGGATATTATCGATTGAGGTTGTAAATTCCATTAGGTGGAGATAAGATTATGTTGATAAAAATATCAAATTTGTAGATATAAAATTGTCTTATTTACTGTAATAATGAATATTTTAGGTATTTGGATAAGATAATATTTTTGTATACCCTAGTGATATGTCTAATGGACGTGCCAATGTAACAACCCAAACTCAAGTAACTTGTAGTGAGATTATTATTTATTACATATGAACATGATATATTGGATCTCGCTATCTAGGATTGACATGTTTAACGGTTTTGGAAAACAATACATAAATTATTACAATACTATATTGGAAAAATAAATAAACATAACATAATAAAAATTATTATTCCCTTGAAATTATGTGTAATATTGATCTTCATATCTTGGTAAAAATAAAACAAATAAAGGGTGTCCTCAAATTAAAATTAAGGGTTATGTAAAATAAAATATATTAATAATTATTAATCCATAATTAATATAAATAGGTAAAAAACCGAAAACACATTCCATTTAACCAAAAAAATTAGAATGAAATGCATCCAGTTATAATATAAATGCAATAACTTCATTGAAAATAATAACTAAATTCTGAATAATGTAAATATATAATTTTGGGACTCATGATCTCAAACATAATTATATATTATAGATTAATATTTTACAGAAATATTTTTTGATTTATGGGTATGTAAAAACCAAAAACATATTTAATAAGCCTAGCCAAAAATTTTTCTCATGATACTTCTTAATGAATTGAGAAGATATCTATTATCAGGCCGTAGAAATAATTGAATATTCAATTCAATACTTATATATTGATTGATAAATTTGATTTATAAATAGTATGACTCATTATAAATATCTATATTGGGAACTAATATAGAATATTATGAATTGAATAGTTCAACAAATAAAATTCCTTGTAAGAAAACATATGTATAAATGGTACAAGGAATATTAAAAAATAACATCCATGATAAAATGAATAATTTTTTTAAGAAAAATTTAATGTGAATAAAGTATTATCATAAGAAAGTGAATTTTTAAAAGAAATATAATGACCTGAAATTTTATTAGAGATAAAATATGAAAATCAATTCTTCAGATATATAGGATTGGTTGTAAAATCAATTCCTTTAGGGAATAGATTAATATTGAATTAAAAATTTAATATACGTTTCCAAAAAGGATTTTTACTTTAAAATTCATGGAAAACATATTTAAGAAGCTATATATATCATAAATGGTTATTATTTTAAGAATTCATGTGAATGTTATACATGTTAAAAAGAAACATTCATTCTAACTTTTTTTAAACATTATCTAAAATAAACCGTTCAAAACAAATGATAATATTTCATTAAATTTTTTTTTATGATGTTAACTATTCCATAAAATTTCTTTAATAAATAATTTTAGGAAATAAAAAGGAATTTCAAAATAAAATTTAATAATATGGACATGGATGAAAAATATACCAGATCAAAAAATGAAAGGAGATCATAATTTTTAAAAGAATTATTTTGATAATTAAAGTACAAAATAGAAAAATATATAAAATAAAACAAGGAAATTAAATAAATATCAATAATATTTGATTATATATTGATTATATGGATGATATATTATAAAATTTTTATTCAATAAAAATTAAGGAAATATCAAAAAAAGAGATCATAAAATAAATTCCAAAATTCATTAGTAACTTTTAAATTGTTGCACCTTGAAATATTAAACATGATTTGAATCAATAATATCTGTGAATAAATATATTTTATGTTTAAATATATTAAATCAGTGTTATATATAAAATATATAAATTAATAGATTTATAATGCCTAATATTTCTCTATTTTTTAGAAATTGAGAGGAAATCTACTATAAAGATTATATAATTGCAGTGAGAATTAAATCAGAGAAGATATTATGTAGAAAACATTTGATCCATTATAATAATGATTAAATAAAAACAATTATATTAGAGGTTATTCCACACAAAATCTTGTAATTACATAGTCAATAGTGTATAATTATAACCCAATGAATCGAAATTGAGTTATGAACCCCATTATATAAAGTTTGACATAGATCAAAAGTGATCTAAAATATTATATAAAAAATTTTAATTTGTTATAATGATATACCAGAGTCATGTATACACTAATAATATCATATATAATCAACTTATAATATTTCAACTCCCATTTGTTAATAATTTCTTATTAAAATTAATTTTATGGGTGTTACGAAATTTATTTTTCATGAAAATTAAGTTTTGTAGTGTTAGTCCTTGCACATTGATTGCAGCTTCATAATATTTTAAATTTTACTCATGAATAAAATTTCTAATATATATATATATATTAATCATTAATGATAAACTTAAAAAAATGAATTAGACATTTCATACATATGGTACAACTTACATTCACATGAACAAAATATTCATTTTATGATGGAAAGAAAAAAAAAATACCTAAATAATAATTTATATTTCTATAAAAATTTTATATAATATATATAATTATCTTATTTATTCATTAAATATATATTTATTACCATCCCTAGAATTTGTAAATAAAAATGGAATCACGTCTTAATGTGGATGTGGTATCCCACACATACGCACCAACAGTGTATCGTCATCCCTCATATTTGTTGGAAACAAATTAAATGTCATATTATATTTAAGAAAACATAATTATGTATTAAATATAATTTATTAAAATTTGTTACATCTGTATAATAAATATTTGAAATTAATGATGTATAAATAATTACATATATACATTAAGATGGTAATCCATATGTATACACGAGTGATTTTTTCAACATCTATATGATGGGAATGATGTAAAACATAACTATCCCAAAATAATAATAAAATATATGCCAGTTTATTATTTTTTCATTTTTATTATAAAAGATTTATATATTGTATAATAAGAAATATATATATGAATGAGTTTGTAATTATGATTACATATTCTTTGATAAAATTTCTTTAGACCCCTTATCATGGACCCTTATATTGTAAATTTATGAAACAAAGAACCTATAATTTTTTTATAAGGAATTTTATATGATATTTTTTTAGGTATTGGCCTATCTTGGATCACAATAATGTGTAAATAAAAATAAAAATGGGTTTCCATTATTAAGTGTTAGTTGGGTAACACATGGAATTTCTGAAAGTACAAAATTAATAAAAATTAATATTCTATGAAATGTAGTCCCAAATTGATAAATTTATAATATTATATTTCTATGAGTTATGATCTAATAAAATGAAATTCATAAATTGTTTGGTTAATTTTTTATCCTTATCTCATAATTTTAACCTCTTGTTATCTCATTTGACGATTATAGTTGTAAAAAATATGTTTACAAAATAGGGGTCAATAAAGTTACTAAAAAATGAAAAGTGACACAAAAATGAACCATGTCTGATATTTTGAACCATATACTACTTACTTGGATGAAAATAATATTTCAATTTCTTTTTAATTGTTGGATAAATTATTTTTTATTATAAAATATTCTTAACAATATTTTTGTATGAAAATGAAATAATATAATATAATACGTGCATACCTCATGTAACATGGTTCAAAATAGACTTGTATTAAAAAATAAGTATGAGGTTGTATTAATATAATAATTCAATAAATATTTTACTTGTTTTGATATATTTTTTGACCTTATCATCTAGTTTGACACCGTAGTTAACAAATGTTAACGTTAACCAGGGTAATAGATTTTGAAAATTAATGCACTATAGTTTTTGGTATAAAATTAATTTTTTGATCATAAATTGAAAGTTGTTGAAATTTAACGCTATTTATACTCTTAATTATCATATTTATAGTTTTTTATGTTTTTAGTATAATTTAATAAAAAATATTTCAATTAAAATAATATTAGTGACTTTTTAATAACTTTTCATGTTATTCGACAATATAAAAAAATTAATGCAATGTAATTTAAAATTATACCATAAAAAATATAATATTATATATATTTATACTAAAAATTCCTATAAAATAATAACATACCCACACAATATTAGTTTTACTATTTTAAAAATCATTTACAATATTTGTTTACTAATAGCACAAGTAGGGTGTCAGAATTACATAATTATTTAAGATACTTATTTCATCAATAAAAATATAAAATAAAATACCGTTATAAAATATTTCATTAATATTTATAATAATAAATTATCAATGAAAATAATTTCATGTCATAATAATAAAAAAATTATTAATTTTAAAATAAAAAAGGGACATTCTTGACCTAATATTTTATGTAAACAGTTAAATTGTATAAATTATATTTAAATAGAAATAAAAGTACTTATTTATCATGTTTTGATTATTATATAATAAATATATAAATTAATGAAATAATTTAAAGTTATTTATTTAATATTAATCAAAAATCAATTATTTTTAAACCCAGTTAACCCATTTCAACTTTAATAAGGTGATAAAATTGTTGACCGTTACAATTAGTAATGTGAATAAATAAATATGTCCAATTCATCAAATTTAAAAATATTAATTCAAAATATTTAATCTATAATTCAAGATTAAATATGTAAAAGTTTATGATATTACATTTAAAAAAACAAATAAACATAATAAAATAGTTTTCTAAAAGACTTTGTATATTATTTTTTAATATTCTTCAACTAAAATTTATATAAAATTAATTCATATTAAAAAATTAGATATATCATAATATAAATATTGTATTTTTTTCAAAATAATTTATACAAATATACTACTTTCTAAATTCTGGAATAAAAATTATAATTTTTTTAAAAAATATATACAATTCATTATTCATTAAAAAATCAAATATTTCAAAAAATTCCCATTAATTAACTCTGTGATAATTTTTAATGATATTTTAAAAAAATGACATAATTGTTATAAAATATAATTTCAAAAATTTTGTTAAATTATATATAATATTCACTCACAAAAATAAACAAAAAACATTTTTGAAGAAAATGTATTTTTGCAAAATAAAATAAAATAACATAAAATTGAGTTCTTATTTATTAATAATTAATAAATAAATATTAAATTATTAGGACCATTATATATATTTCATAGTGTTGGTTAATCATATTCATATCTTATAGTTCAATAGGTATTTTATAGTGATCATATTTTAATATATATATTCCCCGGTTCATTTAAGCTCTTTGTTGTGTATACTTTATGCTATCTAACATCAACTTATGTCAAAATCATGGGATAACACATTGTACACATAATAAATATATCACACCATTGAAATTTTATTGTGGTCAACAAGGGATCAACCTTTTTTTAGGACCCAAATCATATAGTGTTATAATAAAAATTATTTTGAAAAGGGAAATAGAGAAACATAATGTTTTCATGTAATATCTCATGTATGAGTTACAATATAATCAGAAAATTGCTGTGGAGTTAAAAATATAGACCAATAATGTAAGAATAAAATCCAAATACTAATACATAGTGCAAGAGAAAATTTCATGAGAATGTTAGAAAACAAAACAAAAACATGAATTAGTCAGGTGAAAAGGAAATAAATTTTTCAGAAATGAATGTAAATGAATAAAAAGAAATTACATATCCTATTTATAAGGTTGGGTTATTTTTACAAAAAACTATAGAACATTATAAACTGTTATCACTTGATCTATATACATTTTATAAAGAATATTTTAATTATTTTGTGGTGGTTTGATGAATTTCAGCATCATCAATTACATCATGAAATTAATATTGAAGATGAAATTTTCATTCATTATGAACTAAAATTGACATTTAATGGATCAGAAGATCCATAATATAATGAAATTTTACTCCTTATTACTCTAAATACATTACAAACCAAAATGGTCTGTGCAAGATAACTAATATTGATAAATATAATAAATTAATCTCTAAAGATCAATAATAAAAACAATATTTTACACGTAACCTTACTATAAATATCTATCTTTACGAATCCTTCAAAATATATTTAAAAAAATCATTCCCCAAAAAATAAACAATTTTTGATCACATATTTTTTAATATCATCTTTAGCATTTATCTCGGGATAACATAAAGTGTCTAAGAATGTAGCATACTAAATATGTTAATCATTTGCTCATATATTCTCATAAAACATTCTAGAATCATAAATCAGCATAAAACCTCAATTATATAATAAAAGATTCAAGAAAACAACTCTATTCTTATTCCTCAAATTATATAATAGAATATTGAATATATTCCATAAATCGAAAAATGATGTAAAGCACAATTCTTTCAAATCACTAATCATTTCCAATGTCATAAATATAGTCCAGTTGCTAATAAAAAAACATATCTCTTTGTACACACTAAACATTATTAACTAAACATTATAGATATATCAATGGGTGTATTTTACTACATCATGTATTCTATAAAAATATCGCATTACCACTAAATAATTTTTCTTTATTATCGAAACCATTTTACATATTATTTTAGATCCATAAATAAAAAATAATATGAAACAAAATCCTTAGATAAATCCTGGTTCATATTATAATAATATCTTTGATATAAAACTCCTACAAAAAAAATTTAAAGCATAATAGATAATGAATTTAATAATTACATGTAAATGATTGGAAAATCATAAACCCTTCCTTATTATTGAAGTTAAACCTTGGATTAGTTAATTAACGTGGATAATTCCGATATTCCCAACACAAAATTAGTTGAACATTAAATCATACCTTAAGATTTAATTCATATCCCTAAATTGAAATATTTATTTTCGATCCGAAATATCTTACATAATTATCTTTTTTCCACACAAGAAAAAAAATTCCCCCTTTATTAAAATATTATCCTGGGTTATTAATCCCACATTCTTAATATGATGAGAATTGAAATATCCTTTCTATATATACATTACCACATGAAGATACATAAAATTCTTGCTTTCTATTATTTAACATATTATGATACTCACTAATGATTATGTTGTTGATCTTATATATTGATAACTTGTTAGGTATATTATTATGGCTAATAATTCCATACACCATATCATTTAGTTCAATAATAGAACATTTATTATATTATCAATAACATTCAATACTAACAAGATTCATCTTATATATATATATTATAAATATAAATAAATAATAAACATAGCGTGAGTACCTATTTTGAAACCATATAATCATTATGAATTAATCAAAATAAAAGCACATTACATTCAATGTATGGAATTTTATCTTTGAACTATGTGATTAATGTCCACTATTTATTCAAATCATTAATGATTGTTAATAATGAAATTGTTAATTAATTTTAAAATACCCCATGGAGTTTAAAACATACCTCCGATAAATGGGTCATTCACCATTAACAAAAATTATGGCTAAGATATACTTTTGAAGTTCCTAAATCATTGTGAATCACTAAGAGGGGGAGGGGGTGAATCAGTGATCTTTTTAAACTTTTTACAAACTGATTAATTTCAATTAAACCTCCATGGTTGGTTGAAGCCTCGATCCAATATTCTTGTGTCTCTTATACATTCCTAGAGTGATGTTATAAATGTAAAGACACTAAACACATGGATTTATATGGTTCTGTTCAAAGACATAATCCTTACTTTGTTGGTTATTATCCCCAACATAGATTCTCCACTATAATTCTTTGAGAAATTAATATGGTTGATATAGATTCACAATATATCTCACCTGAGTCCCACAAGTGGTTCTTTATACTGTTTCACACAATGTTACCAGAGTCCCACATGGAAACTCCAAAGTATCAGTAATGGTTTATACTCCTCCCTAAATCTCACAATATTCTTCTAAATCTGAAGTCACATGATAATCTTCTATATTTGTTATTTATTGGTTCAATATAAATGATCTTATGGTATGTCCACATAGGTTTGCTGAATTACACTTTCTTTTGTATCTCTTCATGAATATTCAACAACATTTGATAAGGTCTATTGGTCTTGCTCAAAAATTATGATCACTTCTCTGATCAGTACTCAGCTCAACAATGCTCGGACCATCCTTTCATCTTTTGATGATGACGCAGCCCACTAAGACATTTTACAGTGGTGCATAGAACCTCTTCCTGAATATTAATATGAAATAGTGGTCTTGAAAAATATCATCACTGTCTATCATTTTGTATTCTCAAACACTATCACCTCTCAAACACTATCAACTCAGATATGATATCTTCTTTAGTTCTATATAGCTTTAGTCTTAGTTCTCATTCACTTCATGCATAGATTTCATGGCTTCTTATCTTTTTGTTTTTGGATATCTCATTTAGTTTTCACACGTGCATGTGGCTATGCATGATTGCATTCATGTATAATATACTACTTTTAAACTCGAACAAACATTGTTCACTTGAATTAATGGTATAGGTTCAATATGTGTATGTCATGCATATGCATTCACTTTCTTTTTGTTGCGTCTCACTTTCTTCTTACTTAATGAACACATATACATCTTATTTGGTTCTTTTCACACACACACCTTTTGTTTTTTATTAGAGTTAAATTATAAGTGTGTTTCCTTATAGCCTAATAGGTGTATTCATTTATTTGTGTTCTTATTTTTTTCTATTTATTCATCACATAGTCACAGACATTGTATTTTTTTCTTTTTATTCACATGAACTACACCGTGCATGAAATATACATTTTATTCTTCTTTATTATTCATAAACTGAATGGGTATATGGATGGTGTGTGTCTGGGTTTTCCTTCTTCTTCAAGGTAAGTGTATGTATACACTCTCCCTTTATTAACTCTCCTTATTCTCTTCATGTAACCAAATGTTAATGAGTTCTATTCTTCATGCCAACCGAAGGGAACATTTCTTCTTCATCAAATGATGGAGCACATGTTCTTCCTTATTCTAATATGTCTCGTGTATTTTTCAATCAGAAATTCATCAACCAAAGAAGGTATCGTGGTCTTAGATGTGTCGCACAAACCGAAAAGGTGCTACATAATTTTCTCGTTTGGTATCAAAAACCAGATCTTTCGGAATGCCCGATAAGGGTTTGTAAAATATATCATGTTCCAGTGGTTTCCTTCACTCAGAGGGTGTAGATATCCTCTTTCACAAACCAAGATGGTTCAATGTTCTCATTCACAAAATGGATGCATGGATCATTTATCTTCTCAGAGCTGGGTAGAACGGAAACTTGAATACAATGCTATGTTTCTCCAAAAAAAGAGATTTTTACCATCTCTTCAAAATCAAAAATGATCTGGGTGTGTTCTTCCATTTGTAGACATTGGTAGCACATTACACTGATATCAAATCCCATGAGATTTTCCATGGGTTTCAAATATTTGAATATCGATGATCTTCAACTTTGAAATATTCAAACACAGATGAGATATCCCGAATCTACCAGTTTGGTTTTCCTCAACACGAGCTTCCTGATTTCTCTGTGTAATTATCACGTGCATATGAAGAGAGTCACATGGAACTCATTCTCTCAATTAAAAAAAATGAAATGGTCCTTGGGAACTTTGTTTTCCTTGGACAATATATATACTTCATTATATTTTCATGCATGCAAATGTAATTGAAATTATGATATCATGGAATCTTGAAAATATCCATATGTTTCATCGGAGGTTCTTTGGTGACTTGAGTGATGAGAACGATGTCCAACATCATCACTAGTTTGCAGGTGGTGTAGGTGATTCGCGGCATGTCCAAAGGTTAAAGATAACCTTGTGGAAGGATCAGATGACACATGTTTAAACTTCATGTGGTGCAACACTATGTGAGGTGGTGATTAAATCCTGAGACATGGGATGTATAGTTAGGCCGAGATCTGACACGAGATAAGATGAATGTTTTAGAAGGCTTCTGCATTTTTAAAATCCTCCCCACATCGAAACATGGATTCGGGATCCTCATGGTTTACATTTTACAAACAGTATCCTACCCTCAGAATTCTCCTCCTCCCATTGTTGTAACTTCATGTACCATGTTCACCCTGTGGGTGCTCTCTATGTGCCCACTCTGCCTCCTCCATGTGTGATATAATCATCCACTATGCATTCCTATCTTATAGGTTCATCACTATTTGCTCACATCTGAGCTAATACATGGTTCTTGCTCCTGCCTCATGTGGGGCTAGCCTTGAGGAATTCCATTAGGTGTGATTGACCTTTGGGTCCTGCATGTGCTTGAGGATGAGGACCTTGGATGGCCTCCTTTGCTGGCCCATATTTTTGGAAATAGAATATAACAAATATACATTATTAAAAATATCAACCATGATGATATTCTGTCTTTAAATGTGTCAGGGCCTCTCTCTCTTATATTATTCCTCATCTACTATGATTTTTTACCTTCTTTTTAGAACATAAATCTCAATCATCTTCAACACATTACTTTAATCCAGTCATGGATGATGCATGGATGATTTATTCAATCTTGAAGCATTAAGTAATAATGCATGGAATCTCCTTGTTGTGAGGGATGTGTTTTCCATTAACACATATTTTAGTATTTCAGGACTAGCTCAATAAATCATTTTATATAATTCACAACCGTCATTCGATTAGAATCCATTGGAAGTATCTAATTTCTCTTCATATAATTGAGTATTGGATGGTCTTCTTTGTGTGTTGTAATAATGTATCACCATGATACAAGTCTTGGAACATTGGAAAAGTTCCAAAATCATCAGGTTTGTTTCTTCAAACCTCACCCATTATTAAAGTGCCATATTCAATGAATTAACAACCTCACCACTTATATCATTGGCACATCTTCCATCATGACCTTTGCATACACATATTGACAACATATTGACACTTGAATCCTTATTTACAAAAAATGAAAAACCAGGCTCTACAATCCAACCTTTTGTATTTTGTTTTCAATATTACATAAGAACACTTTGAATGGGTCAATATATGTGGAAACAGTTTCTCCCCCTTCTTGGAATCCAAATGAAATTTTTTAGTGGGGTATTTTCAAAAACAATTTCCTATACATTTTAAGAGTATCATCATGAATATTTCTAATAGAGGGATGATGTCACATAGTTAAATTAATACCATGCCTTTATTAAATCAACATTATGTATACATGGTCTAACCCGGTGTAGAAAACAAGAGACATATGACCAAGGTATTCCATGATGTCCCTAAACAATCATACATGTGAAATCATGATCAAAATGTTTCAATTCCTAAAAAAGGTGTTAAAACTAATAAGATTTATCTATGAAATGGTAAATCCTACATATAATTCCCCAAACATATTAAAAAGTTCAGGTGAAAAGATAAATCACCCCATTTTATCCCATATTTTCATAAATCATGGTCTACCGCTTAATTGATAAGATAAATACAATTATGAATAAGGGATGAATGTTTGATTGGAATACCATAGTTTCACCTTCTTGATCTGATACAAATTTCAATGTATGTCTTGAAATAATCATGGATATCATTTTCGTCATTTTTTCTCCACCTTAAGAGGTGTAATCGCTTTTATTTTCCATGGTGGAAAAAAATCATTAGATTCCCTCCATTATATTTATATTCATAATCTTCCACTATGGAACACTTCATGTAATTATCAAATCATGAATAATGTGTCCAATTAGTAGTTCTCCACTTTTTTCATTCAATTTTCATTTTGAAAATGACCTTCATCCTCAATTCCTTGAAATGTAAGCACACATATACATTAATAATAGAATAGAATATGATGGAACATTCATGGTATTCTTAATAGAAGAACCAGGGATGAGAATTTTCTCTCAACCCAAGAACACATTTCTAGGAATATCTAAAGTGTCTGCTACTCTTCATGATACTTTTTCCTCTCTATTTTATATTATTATATTTCTTTTTCATCTTGGACCCTTTACTTCCTTTTACCTTCAGCATGTGTGGATTATTTTTCTTTACTTTTTCCAATAGGGAAGTAGCTTCCACTGGTGCATGTTCTTCAATTTTCAGCATCTCTATTTGGCCTAGTAGAATAGTTATACAGGTATATGTATGATGTAAATAATTCTTTGGCCTTCCAAATAGATGTTGTGAGACACTTGGGTTTTCATTTGACAACAACCTCTCATGAAATTTGAAATTTCCTTCATGTGGATTGACATGCTTCCCTTTTTCATATGCTTTTTCAAGTACTTCATCTTCGGCACTTTGTAGTTCTCTAGGAATTTGAAATTGATTTGGCCAAATAAATAAAAACCCTTCTTGGTATTCACTGGAATAGATCTTCAACATAGTTTCTTCAATATATTCAAGTTATCATTTTTCAGAAACTTATCTTCAATAAATTTTATATTATCCTTGATTGATTGGTTGTTATGATCATATTTATTCCATTAATTTCCTTGGCTTGTATGTAGTGATTTGTTGTGTGACTATTAATTCAACAGTAGAAGAATATTTTCATCGTTGAGATGATATTCATGAAATCAAGCTTAGACTACTCCTGGGGAATAGTTTGTATCATTTTTTTCTTCACATTAGTGTTTTACATATTATTAATAGAAGAATTTTCAACTCTCTTCCCATTATCATGCCTTTGTAGTGGTCTAAGATTCATATAAACATATACATGATGCATTGTGGGAGTAAACTATTATTCTTGATAATTGTGACCACTACTATTAGACACATCACAGAAGTCATCATGATATTCAAATCTGTTCTTAGTAGATAGATTATTCTCTTTATATGCATTCTTCCTTAGAATTATAGGTTGATTAATATTTTCACGTCTACATTCCTTGAATGTAGACATTCCTAAATTTTAATATACTGACATATTATTCTAGAAATCATTGTCCTAATGATCAATCATCCAGCAACACCAACAATAGCCAACAAATCTCTTTATTTTGTTTATAGTATTAGTTCGGCTAAATTCAGTTCATTTTTTATGGAATTTTAACTAATTATTTAGAGGTTAATTTTGGGAGTATCTCTTATTAATCATTCCAGTATCCACCCGTGAACTATTGATGGATGTATTTACACTTTTTTCAATCCACATCTTCCTAGATTTAATCTTTGAACCTGTACTTGTAGATGTAACTAAATTAATAGAAATAGAAATAACTGGGTTATGGGATACCTTATTCCTAGAGGATGTTGCCATTGGATTAGCAGAGAATTTGAAATTTCTCTTGGAATAATATTCCCCAATTAAATCATTAGTGGGAACAACTCTTCTATTAGCTATTTGGAATCTTCAATGATGCAGTGATTATTGATACTTATATGTCACCTCCATCATTAAACACTTTATGTTAAGGGGGATTTTTATCCTCGACTAATCTCATCATGATTTATCAATTATCCTTCACCTTTTTCAGTTGTTATTCAAGATTTTTTTAATTGTTGCAATGATCTATCATTCTTATTTACCGTTTTGGCTGTGTCTTCTAGTTGAGCAGCTTTGACAACCATGTAGACTTTATGAAATGTTTCTAACGATTGGATTAATTCTACATATACCATTTCAAATAATTCTTTCTCACAAATACTTACCTTTAATTTTTCATTAACGAGATCATGAATTTCATTGCATTGAAAAATTGTTTCATCATTTACCATCACTAGTTTTGTGTGAGATTTGGATATGCTAGCCCTTTTAGCCAATAGATCTTCCATGGAATTGTATTCTTCTTCAAACTATAATTTCTCATATTAAAGAGCACAAATTCATGCAGCAATATGTCTTGAAAATTTTATAGGGACGTTCTTCAAGTGATATTTGAGTGCATATTGAAGATCACTAGTAGATACATAATGATCACAGCTTGAAAAGGCTTCATCATATGAATAATAAGTACTATAACATGTTTTAACTTTCATATTACCTTCAGTATAAGGTGTCTCCCCATTAGTAGTATGCTTCTTCATTGTCTTCCTTTCCTGTTTCCTCATTATGTTTTTCTATGTCTTGGAAAAAATCTCAATTTGATGTTGCACACTCATTTACTGAGATCATCAGTTTATAAAGACTCTCTTGGAACTTTTAGGTGTAACCTTACCAGTGATACAAATTGAAGTACCCAATCACTGTGAATCCCTGAGAGGGTGAGGGGTGAATTTGTGATCCTTTTAAACTTTTTACTAATTCATTATTTTCAATGAAACCACTAAGACTCATTGAACCCTCGATCCACTCTTAATGTGTCTCTCAGAATTACCTCGAGTGATGATATAATTGTAAAGGATCAAGGGTTCAATGAGTCTTAGGGGTGAATTAGTGATCCTTTTAAACTTTTTACTAATTCATTATTTTCAATGAAACCACTAAGACTCTCTTGTTGTGTTGGTTATTCTCCCCAACAAAGTTTCTCCACTATAATTCAGTGAGTAATTAGAATGGTTAATATAGAGTCACACTGTATCTCTCTTAAGTTCCAAAGAAGGTTATTTATATTGATTTACACAATGTTAATAGAGTCCCACAGTCCTCCTCCAAAGTCTCACTGAATTCTTATTCTTCTCCATGAATCTCATGTGGTTCTTCTAGCTCTTGAGTCACACACGTAGCTTCATTATTTGTTCATTTTTTATTCACTATAGATGTTCTTCTGTTCTATCCACAAAATATTTCTTAATCACATATTCATGGTTTTGTCTTCATGAATTGTCAACATCCACTGAAAAGGTTTGTTCATCTTGCTCAATAATTCTGATCATTTCTCTAATCAGTACACTGCTGAATAATTCTCGGGCAATTATTTCATATTTTGAGGATGACCTGAACTCACTAAGATGTGTGCCAGTGGTGCACACAACCAATTAAAAAATATAAAAATACAAGAGTGATCATGAAAAATATAAGCAATGTATGTCTTCTTGTATTCTCAAACATTGTAAACTCAGATATAGGATCGTCTTTAATTCTATCTGACTTCAGTCTCAGTTCTCATTAACATTATGCATGGATTTTAGGGAATCTAAGTATCTTATTTTTGTATATCTATGTTACATTTCACATGTTCATTTGTTTATTTGAAATTTCATGCATGCATAATATACTGTTTTTAAACTCGAACACACAGTGTTCACTTGAATCAATGGTTTGGGTTCAATGTGTGAGTGTCGCGCATATGCATACACTTCCTTCTTGGTGAATCTCACATTATTCTTTCTCAATGCACATGAATCCTTCATATTTAGTTATTTGCACACACACAATTTTTTTAATTGGAGTTCAATTATATGTGTGTTTCCACATATCTGAATGGGTGTATTCATTTATTTGTGTTATTCTCTCTTTCTTCTTCTTTCTTCTTCACATATGCACACACACTGTATTTTATGTTCTATTCATGCACATGAACTCCAAAATGAATGCACTCTTCTTTTTTTTATTCTTTCACACACAACTTGAATGGGTATATCGATGGTGTATATGTGAGTTTTCTTTCTTCTTCAAGGTTTGTGAATATATACACTCTCCGTTTATGAACTCTTATTATTCTCTCCATGAAACCAAGTGTTCCAGAGTTCTCCTTCTTCGTGCAAAGCAGAGGGAATAATTCTTATTATTTTTTAAAACCAGGTAACATGGTTTCTTATTTATTCTCGACTATCTCTATGATTTATCAATCATGAATGCATGAACTAAGATGGTATTGGGGTTCAGGATGTGTCTCAAAAAAAGTGAAGGAAGAAAAAACTATTCATGTATGTTTTTACAAACAAGATTCTTTACATGGCAGGATGGGGGTTTATCATACCGATCGCGTGTCTGTGGTTCCCTTCACACAGAGGGTGTGTATCTCCTCCTTTATGAACCTTGATGGTTTGCGGTTCTCCTTCATGAAAGGGATGCACAAAACATTCTATTTTTCATTTCAGTACTGCATGAATACTTGTATATGGTCATCTGTTTCATTGAAAACAAAATATTTTTAAGATCTCTTCAACAACATAAATGATTTGGGGTGTTATTTATTTTATAAGAAGAGGTTGAACGTTTAATTGAGTACAAATTACATGAGATATGACACATGTTTCAAATCATTGAATGTCAATGATCTATAGCTTTGAAATATTCAGACATGGATGAGATATCCTGAATCTCTAAGTTTTTTTTGTCTTCAACGCAAACTTCATGATTTAGTAGTGTAATTCTTACAAGTATGTGAAGAGGGTCACATTAAACTTGTTTTCTCGAACGGTCAAAATGACATGGACAATGGAAACATTGTTTTCCTTTCCCCATAGATATTATTTACAATTTTTTAATGCGTGAAAATTTTATTTTATTCCTGGAATCGTGGAATCTAGACAGTATCCACATGCTTGACCATGGGTCCATTGTTAGCTGGAGTGATGAGAAAAGTGTCCATATTAATCACTGGATCTCCGGTGGCACAAGTTATTTGTGGGATGTACAGAGGTTAAAGATAACCATCATGGAGGAGAAGAGAACCCTTTATTGGACATCATGCATCATGATGCGATGTGTAAGGGCGCTTTGATCTTAGGACACATGATGCATCGGGTGACCGAGATCTCTCGTGAGATCATATGAACAATGTATATGGCTTCTGCATTTTAAAATCCACCCCACATCGAATCATGGATGCGGGATCCTCACGGTTTAAGTGTCAAATTTCGGCATCCAGCCCTCATAATTATCATCCTTCGCTCACAGTACATCCCCATATTGTGTTCACCTTGTGGGCACACTCTTAGCAACCACTCTTCCCCATATGGGCATGCTCTTAGCACCCACCATGCATGATTGCCACTAGGTATCACTACCGTACGTGCACCTATGAGCTTATACACAACTCCCACTGCTACCTCATGCAGAGTAATCCTTGAGGGCTTCCCTCAGGCATGGTTGACCCACGGGTCCCACATGTTCTTGAGGATGGGGACCTCGGCTGGTCTCCTCGGTTAGTCCATATTTTAGGAAAAGTCATTGAACAAATATAATTTGTTAAAAAAAGTATAACTAAGATGATACACAATATTAAGATGTGTAAAGGCCTCCCCATAATATCTTTTTTTTATCGACCATTAAATATTCATTTATTCTCAGATCATGAATCCCAAGAATCTTCAACACATTGTATTAATCCAATCATGGATGATGCATGGATCATTTCGTCATTCCTCAAGCATTGAGGAATAATGCATGTAATCTCTTTGTTGTGAGGGATGATTTATTTCCATTGACACATATATTTGGCTTTGGGGACTAGCTCAAAAAATAATCCTATATAATTCAAAATCACTATCCTTTTATAAATTTTTAGATAATTCTTTATTCTACTGATGAAATTGATTATTTCTTGGTCTTCTTTATCTGTTGTAAAAATATATCACCTTGATGCATGTCTTGGAACATAGGACCAGTTCCACAATAATCATATATGTTTCTTCAATATTAATTAATTATTAAAGATGGATATTAATGGAATTAATAACATATCCTCTTAAATCATTGGATTAACCTCCATCATCAACATTTCATACATATATTGACAACTTATTAACAATTGAATCTTTATTTGCAATCAATGCAACACCACTCTCTACAACTTGAACACCTATTTTCTGGTAATTACCCCTAGATATATCTATTAAAAACCCATGAAAACATATAAAATCTAGATAGAAATTTATTTCTAGGAAAACATTAGGGTTTTATCCTATACAGAGAGTTATCCTCAATTTTTTCATAAAATTATGTTCCTAAATCTATGTTTTACTAAATCTTGTTCCCAATGGTTCCAATAAACTTATTTATATTACAAATATAATAAACCAAACACAAATAACATAGATAATTTTTTTTTATTATACTAATATAAGATATAAGTTCACTGACCATGAATGATATATTATTTTAGAAGTCCAAGAAAACTAGATATATACAAGATATACATAATACATTAGATATATAAATACATTAAAATATGTATGATCATGACATTTTGTAGAGATGGATTTAGCTCATTTTTAGGTACTCTTTTCCAATTTATTTCATGTATCCTTATTGCTTTTTAACTTTGAGGTTTTGGGGCTAAATTGAAGAATTTTGAAGAAATAGAGGAAGTGCATGGTTGGAACATGTTTTCCCAAACCAAAAGACAATGTCATCAAACCGTGTAAACAAATATAATCGACATTCACATAGTTGGTGGACGGTTTGTAAAATCATATCCTCTAGAGGTAGTAACCATGAAAACCCTAAAAGGAGGGGCATGATTAGGGAAAACCACTCACCTATATCATTATCCAACCAAGGTCAACCTTGAACTCGTCACCCGAGCTAGTCCACAGCATGGACCGAGGGGCGTTGCCGATCCCCACGAGCTGGAAAATAGTGTTGAGAAACAAATATTATCCATCGAGAACCAGTTAGACCATGAAAAAATATATAAATAGATAAATAAAAACTGAAGATAAAAAAAATAAAACTAGCAATGAAAGGAATGTAAAATTGAACATACCACCACTTGACCTTCCAAAACACCAACCATCCCAAAGCTGACCTTCCTCTATTATTGAGAAACATATCCAATATAACATAAGTAAAGGGAACCTACAACTGAATGTTAAAATATGAATGATCATTAAAAAGGCTCCGTAGGATTGCAATGATATGCCACAAAACCAAGAATCAGACTTCCCAAAGTAATCCAATGACATAAGTTTGATATAAATTTATAAAAGTAGGGTTTTAACATTTTAAAATAAGCAATGTTTTTTTCCATTTCATAAATCTAGATGATTATAAATTCTATTAAAAAATTCATTTTTCATTTTATAAACAAAATTGGAAACAAAATATACCAAAGCTAGTCTAAAATGATACAGGTAAAGAATGGAAGATAGAAATAAACTAGTAGGACAGATAATTTCAGAACCACCTACCTGTGTTTTGTGAAGCTCCTATGTTTATAACCAACTGGCCACTCTAAACTTTCTAATATATTGAAAAAGCCCACCTAAACTAACAAAAAATGTAGGGGGTACCGACCCGTCAAATCGGGGTTGATCAAAAATAATTACTCAATCAAATAAATGACTCCAAGGAACCCATGGTGGTTATAATAATACTATGTAAGTAGCAGCCCCTCACACGTGTGACTCATCTTATCACACATTCCTACCACAAACACAGACACTCTATATGATAACCCATAAATGGATAACACACATTTAGAGGTGCCACATTTATATATACTTTATATCATCAAAGGTTGCTACCTGGCCGTCATTCCATGAAATCATTAAAACAATTTGATACCTTTTACAAAATATTAATGTTGTTAAATGGGAATACATTAATTAAAAACCCCAACCATTCATTGAATTAACACAAAACATTACACTAAATATGAAAGGGGAAACGGTCCATCACGTCACATAATGTCGAAACTATTTTTCTAAAAACAATTTTAAAACTCCTACCATAAACACCTAATTTTACAAACAACATCCTTTAATAAAATCTTAGTCAATTTCACCTTTTAATTTCAAAGTTCAAAACGGGCCCTTGGATTCCAACAAAACCCTGACGTTTCATATTTTCCAATTGGCCCCTTAACCTTTAATGACACAAAACAAAGAATTTTTTAACTTTAAAAGGGACAAAACATTGAGTAGTGCATTTAAAGTCATTTAAGGGGAACCACAACAAAGAAAAACCCTTATTTAGGGAAACATGAATTGTTTGTAAAACCATGAATTTAAAGAAACCACATTTCAATTGTTCCATTAAGATTTTGGGCACATCAATGTTTGCACCTAGTGCACCAATGGATGTGACAATGTCCAATGGCATGATAAACAACCATGTAGATATTTCAGACTCATTTCCACCAAACACCAACTGCTTAAAACCAAAACCAGCCACTCAACTCATTTATAAACACATGAACGCCCCCATTTAAAATCACTAAATCCTTTCCAAAATTTTTGAAACACTTGAAGAGATATGAATTTACCAATATATACAAACCAAGCTAAATATTTCAACAAACAAATTACATTGTCACATAAAAACAACTATACATTTCATAAAATACCATAATTTTACCTTACAAGTGAAAAGAAATTTTGAACAATTTTTTGGGCTCATAAACACATTAAAAGATTTTTTGAATAGGAATCACAAAAATTAAATTACACACACAAAACATTTATTAGAACGATAATGGGCATCGAACAGACTCATTCAGCTGTGGTACTAATATGCATACATAAATAAATTAATCAAAACATTTATTTCAACAACTTTTAGAAATTTAAAAAAAAATATTACGGCAGACAATCAAAGTTAAAAAAATAATGTTGTGACTCATATAAAATAAATAAATAGAGTAATTAAAATTTCAAAGGAAAGCATTAGAAACAGAAAAACTACCATTCACTTATCTTAAATCGAGCATGGTTACAATGAAACGTCTGCAGAAATAGGAACAACACCCATGTAATCAATTTAATGCTCTAGACAATGAGAAGAACGTATGAAACGCAACTGGATGTATTGAAATTCATCCAAAAAAATAAAATCAACACGGATGAATTGAAGGAAAAAAATAAATAAATATACTAGAGAAGGGGGGTTCAGTGCGCTGCTAGCTAGAGAAATAGGGTAAAAGAGGAGGGGTATACTGGTGTGCTGAGGGTGACACTAGGAGGGGCGGCCTTGTCAGAGTATAGGAGGTCGATGTCCAGAAGGGAAGGAGGATGGAATGCTAGGAGGTTGTCTGGTCAGGTGTAGCGATGGGAGGTCAGGAACTCTAGGAAATTTGCGAGCCAACAAGAGCCATGAGTGGAGAAACCAGAGGTAAGGGTGAGGGCCTGGCCAATGCTGCGGTAGATGGAGATAGTCATATGTAGTGTCAGGGAGAGGTTGGGAGTCAGGCAGAGAGAGTGAGGCTGGGGAGTGTGAGGAAAAGAGGGGAGCTGGCCTAATGTAGTGCACTAGAGAGGAAGGAATCACAACGCAAGGTGGAGGCTGGGGATGGGGATTAACTCGGAAGGAGGGGTAGCGGTTGGGAGCGGGATGAGAAAGGTGGCTGGGAGAGCGGATGCAGGAGGTGGGTGAGAGATAGTGTTGACAGAGTGGTTCTTCCACTACATCACATTGGTACGATGTGAGGCAGGGGGAATGAGTGCCGAGAGGCATTTACAGTGCGAGGGGAAGCGAGGGGAGCTAGGTGAAGTGCCACAGAAGGAGGTGGGAATCCATGTGGGGCCTGGTAGGTAGGAAACACAGACGAGGGGTTTAGGGACCCAAATCTTGACGTACATGGAAATTACATTACTTTTGTGGAATACTTAATACATAACAAAAACAGACACCAAAGGATGGTAACAGTTTAGTGTCTTTGGAAACTCGGAACATAATCTTCTAATCATGGTGATATATCTTCAACATATCCCATAAATATCTTCCCTTTTTTTCTTACCTAAAACCTTTCTTTATATCCTAGGGAAAAGAAAACATATAAAGGGTGAGCTCAAATGATTAGTATGGGTAAGCATGGAGAAAATAAAACAATCCATATACATTTGAACATAAAAACATGAACATAATGTTTAAACATAAAAATTTTGAGCAATGACATAGAAAATGGAAGTACTTAAGGCATAGATCATAATGGAAAATCAATACTGATAAAATAGCTTGGAAATAAAACTCATAATTGTGGAAAAACATTAAGCACATGATATGATTTCCATAGTAGCCAAGGCATTCCTTCCAAGACCATCGTAGTGGACAATGTCCCTTACTGAACCGAGTTCACTCATCGTTCAAGTCATGTATCACTGAACCAGATTAACATTCCATTCCAGACATCTCTATCTCATAAGATATAAATCATTACCCAATGCATTATAGGGATATATAGGTCCCACCCATCTCATAATCAAATCATTCTTACTTTTTCCACAACATAAACACAAATAATTCATCATAACCCAAAGAATAAAATGGGTTTCATAAATATCATCCCATCATATAATAATCCATATAAAACAAATGGACATCCTTTCATCATAAGAAATGTGAAACCATGTAAATTATAGAGACATTATACTTGAAACATACACAAATGAAATAATGTCATCTTAGATGGAAAATGGTTTTGATAAAACACTTGAAATAAAATCTTGAGTAAAATATCATTTATTCTTCAAAATAATTTTCATTTCAAAAAATGCCATTCAATTTTAAAAGTAAATGATTTTTTTGAAAATAATCATGAAATCATGTAGAGGAACCATTATGTAAATAAGGCGTTATGAAACCATAAAAATCTGTCCATGCCATATAAGTTAAAAAACATTCTCGTACTTTTGCAGGAAAAGTCAAAAAGTACCTCATATGGTAAACAAAAGAAAGATTCCTTAAATAACCTGTAGTAAAATCCAAAAATGGGTAAAAAGGACATTAAACATATATGACTCCGTTTTTATAAAACAACAACATGGATGATAAATATAACCCCAGTAAATACTTACGTATAAACAATCTTAGATAAAAATGAGATTGCAAAATTATCCCTTAACTTATGTCCAATTTATTTCATAAGTGTATGAGACTTTTGTATATTGGGTATAAACATATTATTAACTTGTAACATAACCATAATAATATTTATTATACCATATATGATTCACTTACATCTTTATATTATCCGTTCTTTTGTTAATTCCATGTTAAAGCAGCATTTTGGGTAAAATCGTTTAATTTATCGTCCGTGTTTTGACTTGTAATTATTAATATGATTACATATATCATGATTACTTAATTCCAGAATATAAAACATGATTTATATGTAATATATATTAATAATATACATATATATAATAGATCGATAAATGGAAAGAAACACACCGTTCATGGAGACGGTAGCCCGTACATACGCATGAACGCTGTTTTTCGTTTCCATATTGAATTGAATGGAATTAAGTATATGACATAAATATATATATATACATAAATCGAGTAGAATTATTATGTCATATATTTAATTATTTGTTATTATATATACTTTATAATCATTTTTGAATTGGTAACATGGAAAATGAATCTCATCACGTCGTGGAGACGTTAATCCATACGAAAGCATAAGCGATGATATCATTCCCATATTTATTGAATGGAATTGGAGTGGATGATATAATATCTTATAATAAGTATGATGTTATAATAATCATATATAGTTACTATTTATGCCAGTATACCCATCCAAGTAAGGTGGTGGTGGAACACCTTATTACACCGTGGCGTGGAGACGGTATTCCGTACGTACGCACGCGCGGTGATTACGTTTTCCCTTGGATAGATAGAAGGTGAAATAGGGTTGTTTAATATTTATAATAACATATCAGTATATAAATAATACTGATGTTATTACTTTATAATGAAACAACTAAAGAAGAGGAAGAAGAAGAAGAAAGAAACCTGAAAGAGTCGGTTGAAGAGATTACCTCTTCCTCGACGCTCCTCCTTTCAACTCCTTCTTAGGGCACTATATTTTGTCTTTCGAGAATACCAGGACCTCTAGAATATTACTAGGGGAGTTTAGAAGAGTAATGGGAAGGTTTTGGCTGATCTGGAAGGCTCAATGTTGTGTAAATAGGAGAGGGAGGAGGTTCCCTTTTATAAGAGAGGAGGGGGCACCTTTGGAATGTGTGAAAATATTATTTTATTATAAACATATATTATGTTTAAAAATGTCTTAAAATCATTAAATATGAGGATAAGATGACTCATGGTGGAAATAAAATCATCCAATAAGAATTGGACATGTTTTGGATACTATTTTAATCATTATAAACTTATTTATTTAAATAATTTATTAATGAGGTAAATACTGCCTCATTATTGTGTCATAAATAATATAATTTATATGATGTCTAAAAATTATAAAAAATACACCACCATATATGAAATATTTTTATATTTCCAATGAATATTTATAGTCTAAATGATAATTTATATAACCCCTTAAGAAATTAATTATTAAAAGGATTTTGTTAATATCAATTTTGTCTTTACATTAAACTAATTAATCCAAATTGCCATTATCACTACCATGTGGCTCAATGGGGTCCCGAAATCGACCCAAGGATGCCCATGGTCGACCAATACTCATCCAATTAGGTTATCACACGTGTTAAGATAATTTTTAATTATTAAAATATTCTGTTATCCTTGAATAACCATATTTACCTTTAACCGCAGTAAATACAAGTCAAAAGTTAATATTCACCAAAAATTATTTTCATCTTATTGAACCACATTTTACATCTTGATAACAATGATGTATGTCAGATTTTTGAAATTTAATTCACATAAATGGTTATATTTCTTTTAAATTAAAGAGTCTGTTTTTTAACTACGACTAATTGGTTTCACTATTCATCCAAAATTGAAGTTTTTTAGAAAAATACCAAAAATTCAGAATAAACTATATTTTATATTCTGAATTCAAAAATGATGTCTATTTTTTAAAATTCAAAACATATAATTAGAATTAATTAATTTTAAAATTAATTTCCGTTATCAAAACAAATAGCGAGTTTTTTAGAAACAATAACTATCAAAACATTGACACTTTTTTATGTCCAAATTCAATGTGAAATTAATTCCAATGACCAAAATTGAATTAAATGGAAAAAATATATTCTAATTACACTTAAAAACAAATTAATATGGTAATATATCCTTATAAATTATTGTGATGAAAAATGTTTTTTTAATTAAAATATAGCATGTTTTTACCATTCATTAAAATATGAAAGTTATCAGAATAATATGAAAAAATTATCCAAATTAAATTTTGACATCCCCATTCCATGGAAGAATTTAATTTTTTCAAATTTAACATATAAAAATTTAAAAAACTAGATTTAATGTGGGTGCTCCATCAAAAGGCGGCAAAACTGCATTTATTTAAAAAAACTTATTTACCCAAAAAATTTATTTAGTTCTCATACCATTTTCTAAAAAATATGAAAGATGGATAATAATGTTTTAAAATTCAAAAGGTATTTAATACTATTCATAACGGCTAGTCTAAAATAATATTATAACAATATATCATTGTTTAGTGAAACCTGGTATTGCGTACTACACACGCTATCGAGGAAGGTGGTGATTGCGTGTAATGCAAGCCAAGTTAGGGATTCCTGTTGTGAAACATCTATTTGGTGTTGCATATAAAATAATCAAAACTTATTTAATTTATACATTAAACCAAATCTATACTTAATGATGCGTAGAATAATTTCCACAAAATGAACGTGAAATTGTGTGTAACACGAGCCAAGAATAGTGTTGCATAGATAGCAAGCTAATACGGTGATGCGTATAGTACAAGATAATCTTGGAAAAGTGTATAATAAAAGATATAAAAGAAATTAAAAATAATATATCTCATAAAATATCTGAGTGTTACATTTTACCCCATTTAAAATGAATTTTTCCCTCGAAATTTGTCAGGGATATAAATCATTTACTACTAGAATGTTTCATACATTGAAACCGACTTCGTAAAATGAAATACTATATCATAATTTTAAAAAGGAAAGTTAGAAACAAAACGGATACCCAATGTAACTCATCCATTGGGATCCCACAAAGGAGTATATAGGTGAAGATAAGGATATGGAAGAGAAACCTTACCGTCAAGTTATGATGTAGAGTGGTGGAGAACATGACAATGAAAAATCCAACAATCCCAAAGCCATGTATTTGTGATGATCTAAGGTACCATCTGATTCATCAGATATGAGAGTACTAGGACAACATTTATGGTTTACAAGATCATTTCCCTAACATTAATGAACTTTTACATAAGGAGAAATACCAAATTGATTTCTGTGTAATATCATCATTGGTCATTCCATGAACAATTTACACTTCATCTATATTTAAAGATATGAAGCTGAATTTTTCATTCATGAATTGTTAGCAGATCAAGAGATAGGATGATAAGTCATTCAATCTATTTCTATCACAAAATGGATAGCATAAGTTATTAAATATACATAAGTCCATCTATGGTGAGATTAATCGTATATGATTCCAACAATGGACTTATACTTCATCTATCATACCATTTAATAAAATAAAACTTGTTCCTACAAACCAGGGACTTCTTGTAGGCTAGTGGTAGGCGATAAAGGAATGTCACACTCTGGTTATGGGTTCGATTCCTACAACCTTGTACAACATGACGGGTTGTATCCCATCCTACGGGTTGTCCATTTTCTAAAACTATAATATTATAACATTCCAAAAATAATATCAAAACGTTCTGGCCATAAACAATACTATTTGATGTCCAACATATTTAATTCCTATATTTAGAGTTATCCAAAATACATATGTCCAATATCATACTATAAATAAATTGATTACTTGAAATTTCATTAACCAAGCATGTGAATACCATAATTTATCTCCCATATATCATATGATATATCTTGTTGATCGCAATCCAAACATGTGAATACCTTAATCCTGTATTCTCTTACAACATGAATTACCATAGAACCATAGTGAAAACAAGAATGTTGTCAGTAGGTAACTATTTCCACATGCCAAAATCCCAAAATTTCAATATACTCAAACCATGATATCACTTTCTCCTTATATCAGTCATGAGCTCATTAATATTATTTTTTTTATCCCTTCATTATGCGCATATCATCTTCTTTCAAAAAATATTTCAATAATTTTTCATGGTTACCAGTACCATATAATTATTGAAAACTAATACATAGATATTCCAAAATTCCACGAGACCATAAATGAGATTCCATGATACTATTTTGAAATCCCATTACATAAACACTTAATCATTACACAACATCATTGGCATACTCAACATCACAGATAGTGATCACATGTGACTTTCCTTTATCCTTTTTTATAAGAGGTTTCTCACATTGATAATCATTATCCCCTGGATTAGGGCATTGATTAGAATAATTCCCTATTTCTATTCACTTTATGCTTTTAAGTGTTGGTGGTGCGTTCTCTACAGTATTTTATTTATTCACATCATTAGAAACCCTTTTTCCATTACATCGACAGTCAGCTACTCGAGGACCTTATTTTCCACACTTAAAATATTTTCTAGTAACATTAGGACAATATCCAACATGCTTCAATCCACACTTTGAGCATAAAGAAACATTCATCTTCTTTTTACCATTATTCTGAGATTTCTCCTTGAACTCCATCTTTCGTTTCTTTTCAAAACCATTAGATGGATTTGTAACACCAACATCCATTTCTTCCTTGATAGCTAAACATACAATTTCTTCATGGCTATTGATGTCTCTTATAGTTAATACCCTTTGAAGACTTGGTTTTAAGCCACTGATGAATCAATCAACTTTACTTTCATGTAGGATGATAAATCCAGATGCATACCTTGCAAGCCTTGTAAAATTCACTTCGTATATACCAATAGATTCATCATCCTTTTGCTTAAGCTCAAGGAAATCCTTTTCCATCTTTATTCGAAGAATACAAGGGAATCACTTGTTGAAAAATAAGTTCTTCAACTCATCCCATTCCATGGATTCAATTTCATCTCAAGGCGTCGTATTCTTAATTACAGTCCACCATTGATCTGCTTCACCTTCTAAATGGTAAATAGTTAGAATGAATTTTTCATTTTATGAATAGTGAAGTATGGAAAGTATCTTTTCAATGGTACTGATCCATTGTTCAGCAACAAGTGGATCAAAAGACCCACTGAAAGAAGGTGGACTTTGCCTCATGAAGGAATCAATAAAATATTGTTCCCATCTCTGCTCATTTGGAAGTCTAAAATGATTCATAGCTTTTGTAAGTATAGAAATAAGATTTTTCACTCCATATCCCATAACATTGGTTTGTTCAGGAGGAAAATCATTGAATTGTCCATTACATTGATCAACACGGTTCCTTTGGGTTCCATCCATCGTCTAAAATCCAAAAAGAATAGTGTGAGATGAAAAAAATTATGCTAGGGAAAAAACATAATAAAGGTGGAGTACCTTAAATATACAACATCTTAGGTTTAATTATAATATAATTAAAGTAATTCTAGAACAATATCCTATACTTATACTTAACCTTAGGTACATCCCTAGACATACTTTAGAAATATCTCTAGGGATTTCACTTAAGGTTCCACATCCTAGTTTCCAAAGATTACCTAATCCATTCCTCTGATAACAAATGTATAGACCCCAAGCTTGAAAAACATAGACATTACATTAATTTGGTGGAATAATAAATACATAACAAAAAACAGATACCAAAGGATCATAATATATTAGTTTCTTTGGAAACTCAGAACATAATCTTCAAATCATGGTGAATGATCTTCAACATCTCATATAAAGAACTTCCCTTTTTTTCTTACCTAAAACAATTCATTATATCTGGGGGAAAAGAAAACATATAAAGGGTGAGCTCAAATTCTCAATATGGGATTTAATTGAGAAAATAAAACAAACCATATACATTTGAACATAAAAACATTAACATAATGTTTAAACATCAAAATCTTGAACAATGACATAAAACATGGTAGTACGTAAGGAATAGTTCATAATGGAACATCAATCATGATAAAATATCTTGGAAATAAAACATGTAATTTTGGAAAAAAATTATTCACATGATATGATTTCCATAGAATCCATGGCATTACTACCAAGTCCATCTTAGTGGACAAAGTCCCTTACTAAACTGAGTTCACTCCTCGTTCCATTCCTATATCACTAAACATGATTAACTTTTCGTTCCAGTGATGTATATCTAATGAGATATAAATCATTACCCAATTCATTAGAGGGAGATATAGGTCCCACCCATCTCATAATGAAATCATTATTACTTGTTCTCCAATATAAACATAAATCATTCATCATAACCCAAAGAATAAAATGGGTTTTATATACATCATCCCATCATAACATAATCCGTATAAAACAAATGGATATCATTTCATCAAAAGAAATTTCAAAACATGCAAATCATTGAGACATTATACTTGAAACATACACATATGAAATAATTTCATCATAGATGGAAAATGGTTTTGATAAAACACTTGAAATGAATTATTTAGTAAAATATCCTTTCTTCTTCAAAATCATATTCTTTTCACAAAATGTCATTCAGTTTTAAAAGAAAATTATTTTTTTGGAAAATAATCATGAAATAATATAGAGGAAGCATTATGTAAATAAGGCGTTATGAAACCCTAAAAATCCATTCATGTCGTATAAGTTAAAAATTACATTCTTTTACTTTTGTCGGAAAAGTCAAAAAGTACCTCGTATGGTAAACAAAAGAAAGATTCCTTACATACCCTAGAGTAAAAGTAAAAAAAGGGTAAAAATAACCTTAAAAATACATGAATTTTTTTTACAAAACAGGGACATGGATGATAAATATAACCCCAGTAAATACTTACGTATAAGCAATCTTGGATAAAAATGAGATTGCAAAATTATCCCTTAACTTATGTCCAATTTCTTCTTTATGTGTCTGAGACACTTGTATAGTTGGTTTAAACATATTATTAACTATTAACATAACCATAATAATATTTAGGATATCATAAATTATTCACTAATAACTTTATATTATCCATTCATTTGTCAATTCCATGTTAAAACAACGTTTTGGGTAAAATCATTTCATTTATCATCTGTGTTTTGACTTGTAAATATTAATATGATTACTTAGATCATGATTACTTAATTCTAGAATATAAAACATGATTTATATATAATATATATTCATAATATACATATATATAATATATCGATATATGGAAAGAAATACACCATTCATGGAGACGGTAGGTCGTACGTACACATGAACGATGTTTCTCGTTTTCTTATTGAATTGAATGAAATTAAGTAGATGAAATACATATATATATATAAATACATTAGCATTATTAGGTCATATATTTCATGATTACATATTATATATATTTTATAATCAGTTTTTAATTGTTAACATGGGAAATGAATCTCATCACGTCGTGCAGACGGTAATCCGTACGTACGCACGAGGGATTATATCGTTCCCATATTTATTGAATGGAATTGGAGTGGATGATATAATATCATAGAATCAGTATGATGTTATAATAATCATATAAAGTTATTCTATACACAATTATACCCATCCATGTAAGGTGGTGGTGGAAAAACTGATTACACCATGGCGTGTAGACAGTATTTTGTACGTACGTATGCACGGTGATTTCGTTTTCTGTAGGATGGATATAAGGTGAAATAGGGTTGTTTCATATTTATAATAACATATCATTATATAAGTAATACTTATGTTATTATATTATGATGAAACAACTAAAGAAGAGGAAGTAGAAGAAGAAAGAAATTTGAAAGAGTCGGTAGAAGAGATTACCTCTTCCTCGACTTACTTCCTTTAAACTCCATCTTAGGGAACTAGAGGTGGTCTGTTGAGAAGCCCAAGACCTATAGAATATTACTAGGGGAGTTGAGAAGAGTAATGGGTAGGGTTTTGCTGAGCATGAAGGCGCAATGTTCTGTAAAGAGGAGAGGTAGGAGGTTCTCTTTTATAAGGGAGGAGAGGGGCACCTTTGGAATGTGTGAAAATATTATTTTATTATAAACTTTTCTTCGGTTTGAAATGGTTCAAAAATCATTAATGATGAAGATAAGATGACTCATGGTCAAAATAAAATCATCCAATCATAATTGGACATGTTTTGGACAAAATTTTAATCATTATAATCTTATTTATTTAAATCATTTATTAATGAAGTAAATACTGTGTCATTATTGTGTCATAAAAAATTTAATTTATTTGATTTCAAAAAAATATAGAAAACACCACAATATAGGATATATTTTTAGAATTATAATGAATATTTATAGTCTAAATGATAAATTATATAACCACTTATTGAAATTAATTATTAAAATATTTTTGTTAATGTCAATTTTGTCTTTACATAAATTTAAATAATCCAAATTGTCATTCTCACTACCAAATTGCTAAATGGGGTCCCAAAATCGACCCAAGTATTCCCATGGTAGGCCAAAACTCATCCAATAATGTTTTTACAAGTGTTAAGGTAATTTTGAATTATTATAATATTTTTTATACTTTAATTACCCTATTTACCTTTAACCGCAGTAAATAAAAGGCAAAAGTTACTATTCACGAAAAAATATTTTCATTTTATTGAACCAAATTTTACTTCTTAATAACAACTATGTATGTCGGATTTTTGATATTCAATTCACAGAAGTGGTAAAATTTCATTTATATGAATGAGTCGGTTTTTTAACTACCACTATGCGGTTTCACTATTCATCAAAAATTGATGTTTTTCAGAAAAATATGAAAAAATCATCCTAAGCTATATATGATGTTCCGAAATCAAAAATGATGTCTATTTTTCTAAATTAAAAATAGAGTAGTGGAATTAATTAATTTTAAAATTAATTTCCGTTATCAAAACAAATAGCGTGTTTTTAAGAAACAATAACTGTCAAAAGATCGACACCTGTTTATGTCCAAATTCAAAGTGAAATTAATTCCAATGAACAAAATTTGATTAAACTATAATATTATATTCTAATTATACTTCAAAACCAATTAAAAATATAATCTAACCATATAAATTATTGCGATGAAAAAAGTTGTTTTTAATTAAAATATATCGTGTTTTTAATATTCATTAAAATATGAAAGTTATATGAATAATATGAAAATTTTATCCAAATTAAATTTTTATATCCTGATTCCAAGGAAGAGTTTTATTTTTTCAAATTGAACTTATAAACTTGTCAAAAACTAGATTTAATGTGAGTGCGCCATCAAAAGGCGGAAAAACTACATGTTTTTAGAAAACTTACTTACCCGAAAAAATTATTTAGCTCTCATACCTTATTCTAGAAAATATGTAAGATGAATAATAATGTTATAAAATTAAAAATTTAGTTAATATTTTTCATAACGGCTAATCCATAATAATATTATAACAATATATAGTTGTTTAGTAAACCAGGTATTGCGTACTACACACGCTATTGAGGTAGGTCACGATTGCGTGTAATGTAAGCCAAGTCAGAGCTGCGTGTAGTGAAAACTCTGTTTGGTGTTGCGTATAACATAATAAAAACTTTTTTAATTTATACATTAAACAAAATCTATACTTAATGTTGCGTTGAATAATTTCCACAAAATGAACTTGAAATTCTCTGTAACACGATTCAAGAATAGTGTTGCGTATACTACAAGCTAATACGGTGTTGCATATAGTACAAGCTAATATTTGTGTAGTGTATAATAGAAGACATCAATGAAATTAAAAATAATATATCTCATAAAATCATAGGGTTTTACAAGGGGGTATAGGGTTTCTGGCATTTTCCATTTTATAATAATAATAACAACAACAACAATAAAACCAGACTTAATAATAATAAAAATAACTATAATAAATGTAATAATAATAATAATAATAATTAACATCAATAAAAATAAAAATAAAAATATCGATAATAATAAAAAATAACAATGACAACAATAATGACGTAAAAATAATATTAATAACATTAATAAAATGTTATTAGTAATTATATTAAATACAAATTTTATATACTAGAAAGTAGTATAAACAAAACCCAATAATAACAATATTATGATCTACAAAATAATAATATTATTATTACGTTTTATGATTTTAAATCAACTTACTCACATAATACATTATTTATTTCAACCGTTAGTCATTTGTATCGGAACTCGAGCCGATAGTGAGGCTACTGCCCTCCATGTGGAGACTATACAGCTGTCTGAAACTCACTAAAATTGTTAAATGAAAAAACATCTATACCAGGCCCGAACCATTGAATGAAAATCAAAATCTCAGAAATAATAAAATAAAATTAAATATAAAATATATGGTGTGACAATTCTCCCCACCACAAACACTTTAAACATTAGAAAGTCACCCATCTAAAAAATTGACAAAACAAGAATCCATGCCCATTTGAAAGTGAAAGAAACCACAATTCAATAGTATGAGAGAACACATGGGGGTTATCCCCACCACAAGAACTCAACTAGTGATGAAATTTAACACCCAAACATATCACACCAAGAGGGTGGATGATGCGGGAACTCCCAACTGATCCAAACTTATTTCCATAGCACAAGAGAACAACATCTCCACTGAAACATGGAACTCTCGACCAAGACCCAAAAAACCCAACACTTGAGAAAATCCTCGAAGAAGAACTTACACAAAGTAGTGAACCTGAGAATAAATAAAAACACTAATTCTACAGTAGGAACTTACATCTACAAACGAACACATCTAAACTGAGATCAATCCAGACGAGGGACAAGCACAATATTTATAAAAAATCATGATTCTGTGAACCATAATCATAAAAATGGATGTGCTACAATACAATGGAACATGTCCAGTAAAACTTCAAGATGAAACAATGAACCTACAATGAAATCAAAACTTAAACTGCAGAAAAACAAGAAGGAAAAGTCTTTAAAAGTTCAATCGTCAACACAGAACACAGAACCTGAACAAAGGCTTCACACCCCCGGCAACTATTGACTGTACATGAGCTTCACCCCATGACCTTTGGTTGGGGCTCTGATGGCTCACGAATCTCCTGCCTCATAGCTAGACATTGGAATTCCTTGGTCAGAAAATCTTCCTTAGGTGACGATTCCTGCAAAACATCTCCAATTGAGCCAAACAGCCACAACGATGACACGTCTTTAGAGGGATGCAACATGAAGGCTTCACGTTCCCAAGATGGCAAAAGTGGTGTCACACCACTGAATGGTTAGATAAACTGGAATCCAAAACCATTTTATAGGACTCTATAGAAATAGTTCCATCTATCACACCCCATTCTCTAGATGGGGAACCTTCATGAGAAACTATATATGCTGGATATCCATAAATCTATGCTCCGGGGACCGAATCAACTTAGAACACATAATCCATAAGATTATCCAAATGATTGTCTGTAGAAGGAAGGACTCACTTCATGATCTCTGGATGAAGACCCCAGATGAAGAGAGAAGTCTACTTCAATTCTTATGAAAATACCTCCAGAAAAGTGGACACATGTTCCTTGAAATGGTCAACATACGTTTTCACTATCCATTGGCATTGTTGAATACACATGATCTCCTCCATTTTCATCTTCTATACCTATTTAGTTATAATCCATCGGACAAAGAAAAATTTAATGAATCCCATTTCATCAAAACATGATTTGACGGAGGGGCGAACAACTCCCATTCTTCTTGAGATGGACCTTCAAACAGACAAGAAAAAACACGTATTATGATAACTTCATGAGTTCCCAATACCCGGAAGATGTTCCTGAACACTAAAAGCCATTATACTACCACTAATAGACCCCAATAACTATTAAGGACATGCAACATCTGAAGAGGACCAAAAAACTGGGCATGAGTTATCAGAAACGTTGGGGACCTTTTTGGGAGGAATTTTCTAAACAACACATAAAACATAAAGCTGAAACTTATATCAAATAAAATTATAATTAAAAGTAACAACCTAATCCAAAATGACCATATCAAAAAAAAACCAAAATTACCTATTCATTTTAGATTTCAAAACCACCATCTTTCATGGCCACTTTAAAAATGATGAAACCACTTTTCAAACCAAATTCTATTTTCAATATTCATTTTCCCTTTTATATTTACTTTAGTAAAACAAAGTCAAACCTTTAATTCCATTTTTTCATCCCAGTAATCTCATGAACCGTAGTAGATTTCTTAATACACATTCATCCATACGCACCAAAACACACTTCCCATGCTTCCCCTCATATGTGAAAATGTTCTTAAAGAGTTCCAAATTTTTCATACATAACATTTTCTACCTTTTATAAGAAGGCCCCAGATTTGTTTTGACCCAGAGATTTTAGTTTTAAAACCCATTTCTTAACTTTAAATCCATCTAAAAAAATCATTCTCATTTCAAAAACCCTTATTAATATTTAAAAGTTCACTTACACCAACCAGAACCAAGACGACACTCAACATGCATACAATTACTAAATTTAGGGACTAGTAGTCAAGCTTAAATGGAGACAAGGTAGTGGGGCATGCCCCAAGTAAGAATAAACAACATGGAGGAACATAAACCATGTAATCAGACTCTATATGGGTCACCAATCCATGTGAAATCAGGATGTGACATCGGCTATACTCTGTTTTCATCCCTCAATCCAAAACAAATCAGAACGAGACAATGACTCAATTCCTGGAATACTAATGGGGACTCAAGGTTCCGAACAAGTGGGGGTTCGTGAATTTTATCCCATACCTTCCTATCAAGTCCAAAAATTCCTAATTTCCATCATACAAACACCCCCAACAAAATTTTTCAACCTTTGATATAATTTTTTCCAGGATAAAACCTAGGTTGACCCCAAACCGGTCACCCGAGCCAGTTCGCAGCATGGCCCGAGGGGCGTTCCTGATACCCACGGGCTAGAAAACAGTGCCAGGTATCATATATAATCCATTGGAAATTATTTTGATCCTGAAAAAAAGATAAATAGAAAAATAATATCTGACGATAAAAGAATAAAACTAGCAGAAGAAGGAAATACAAACTGAACATACCTCCATGTGACCTTCCAGGTCACCATCCAACCAAGAGCCGACCTTTCTCTAGTATTTAAAAACTCTTCCAAGAGAACATAAGAAAGTGTATCCTGCAACTAGAATGATATAATAGGCATGATCATTTAAACTGCTCTGTAGGATTTCCAAGATAAGATATAGAAACCATGAATATCATTTCTAAAATCAATCCAATGATGCAAGTATTAAATAAAATTATAAAAGTTGGGTTTTAACATTTTAAAATAACCAACAAGTTTTACCCATTTAAAAATCCATAAGATAGAACATATTATTTCAATTAAACCATTTTTCATTTTATAAAAAAAATTCAAAATAAATGATACCAAAACACGACTAAATTGATACAGGTAAACAATGAAAGTCATAAATAATGTAGTATGAAAGAATGTAAATCAGTAGTGTAAATAAATAGGTAACCATGGGTGATCCTAAACATCCATAGAAGACCCCTGGATGTACTCATTTCAGAACCACTTTCCGGCCTATGGTGATGCTCATACATCTATAACCAAATGGCCTTTAAAAACTAACAAATCCATTGAAAATCCCGCCTAGCATAACAAAAAATCCAGGGGTACCAACACGTCTAATTAGGGTTGATCATCAACCATCACTCGATCATATAAATGATGCATTTGAACCTATGATGGTTATAATAATACAATGTAAGTAGGAATCCCTCGAACATGTGACTCATCTCCCCGCACTTTCAAACCCCAAACACAATCACTCTATAAAATAACTCATAAATGGATATCCCCATATAAAGGTTCCCCATATATATATATATCATATCATCAAAGATTCCAAATAGGAATTCATGCAAGGATGTCATTAAAACCATTTGATACCATTTAAAAAATGTTACAGTTTTTAAATGGGAATACTATATTAGAAAATTCCATCCTTTCAATGAATCAACAGAAAACTTATACTAATGCTGAATGTTCCAAACAGACATCATGACACATCAAGTCAGAACCATTTTTCAAAAAAGATTTTTATGAAACCAACCAGACATAGGCAATTTTCTAAACAAAAAACTTTAATAAAATCTTATTCAATTTCACATTTTAAGTTCAAAATTCTAAGCAGGACCTTGCATACCAACCCCATTTAAATGTTTCATATTTTCCATAAGCGACTTTATCCATTCTGGACACACACCAAATCATTTTTCAAATCCAAATCAGCCAAACCCTTGAGTAGTACATTTGATTTCATTTAAGGGGAATAACACCAAATACTAATCATTATTTGGGAAAACAAGAATTATTTGGAAAACCATGAATTAAAAAACACAATTTTCATGGTCCCAATATCATTTTTTAGAATATCCATCTCTGCACTTAGTTCACCCATGGATGTGCCAATGTCCAATGGAACTATAAATAGACATGGAGATATTTTTATCCATTTCCACCAAACATAAACTACATTAAAACCGAAACTAAACATTCTCTTCATTTAAGGAAAACAGGAACACCCCCTTTTAAAATCAATAAACCCATTCCAAAACATTTTGACACTCATCCAATTATATGGCATTACCAATCCATACACACATAAAAATTCAACAATATAATTCCATTTTAACATATTAACAGCTACACATTTCATAAAATTCCATTATTTAACCATACTAGTTCAAAAAAAATTATCCAAAATGTTGGTTTCAAAATCACATAAAAATATTTTTTAAATAAGCATAATCAAAATTCAAATCCACAAAAAATAAATTTATTAAAAATGTAGTGGGAATTGATCAGACTCTTACCTCATTAGTGAAAGTATGCATACTTAATGAAATGCATTAAAACATTTTCATTTAAAACATATATAAATTAAAAAAACATTATATTAGACAGTAAAAGTGAAAAAAATAAAGTTGTGACTTAGATAAAATTAATAAATGTAATAATTTCAATGTCAATGGAATGCATCAAAAAATTTTAAAAAAATATTCGCCTAAATAAAGTCAATCATAGTTAGAACGATGCATCTGTAAAAAGAAGAACAACACACAAAAAACTAATTTCATGCCCTTAAAATGAGGATATCATGCCAAACACAAGTCTTGGTATTAGAATTCTGCCAAAACAAATAAAAACCCCACGAACGAAATGAAGGAAAAATAAATAAATAAATAAACCATAGTATGGGGGTTCAGCACGCTCCTAGCTAGAGAAAAAGGGCAAGAGTGGTGGGGTATGCTAGTGTGGTGAGGCCGACGCAAGGAGGAGGAAGCCTTGATGGAGCGTAGAAGATAAGAGGCCAGAAGGAAACTGGGATATAATGGAAAGAGGTGGTCTGGTCGGGTGTAGCGATGTGAGGTCAGGACCTGTAGATAATACGGGAGCCAGCCATTGCTGATAGTGGAGAAGTCTGAGGTAAGGACAAGTGCATGGCTGAGGCTCGGGTCAATGCTGATAGATGGCTAGAATGCGAGGGCGAGGATGAGAGTTGGACCGGGAGGGCTAGGCCGGGGAGCATTAGGGAATGAGGGGATGGGTGGCCCACTCGAGCACGCTTGCGAGGGATGAAACACAAGACGAGGTGGAGGTCATGGTGGGGATGAACTGGGGAAGGTGCAGTTAGCAGTTGGGAGTTGGAGGGGTGAGGCGGTTGGGCTAGCGGAGGCCGGAGGTATACGAGAGCCATGAGTGATAGGGTGGTGCGTCCACTAGATCATGGTGGTGTGGTGTGGGGAAAATGGAATGAGTGTGGAGCGGCATGCTCGTGGCGAGGGGAAGAGTGGGGGTTGGGTGAAGCACTATGGAAGGATGGAAAACCCAGGAAGGGCATGGAATGCATGTAATGCGGACGGGGGTGGGGGGGCTAGGGTTTCTTACATTTTTTATTTAGATAAAAAAATAATAATAATAATAATAATAATAATAATAATAAAACATTAAGTAATAATAATAATAATAACCTTAATATAGGTAATAATGGTAATAATTAATAACCAAAATAAACAATATTATATTTATAACAATAATAAATTAAAATTACAATGAAAACATTAATAATGTAATATTAATAATAATTATATTATTATTAATAAAAACTTATTAATAATTATATAAGAAGAAAATTTTAAATAAATAAAATATTATTAACAAAACCTAATAATAAAATATTATTTTCTACACAATAATATTATTATTATGTTTTAATATATTAGATAAACATATTCTCATAAAACATTATCTATTTGAACCGTTAGACATTTGCACGGGCACACATGCCAACTGTGCGGTTACCACCCACCGTTCAGTGACCATACATGAGTTTAAAACCCACTAGAATTGTTAAATGAAAAGAAAAATTAAATTGGGACCCATCTCGGACCATGGCGCGAGGACCAGAAGCCATGATAAAGCTAAATAAACATAAATAAAAAATTTGGTGTATGAAAAACCCACATAAGAAACCATGAACATGAAAAATTAATTGCATGAAAATTAAATCAAAATACCAAACCCCGTATATAAATAAAAAATCACGCCCACTAAAACCTAAACAGATTCATATAAATTTCAGAGGCTCGTGGATCTGTTCCATGGAATTAAAAACTCAGTTTGTTATAAAAATGACTTGATTAAAGATTCATCACCTCCCCCAATAAGATATCTCATTCAAGTTGGCTTCCTATATCCATATCATATTTCTATCAACTTTTGAAGGGTTGTTTTCCTCTCTCAGTATTGAATATTAATCATTGTTTTGATAGATCAAATCCATTAGTTCATGTATATAGTTTTTTGGATCTAGATCATGTTCTTATTCATGATATTGGTTTCTCCACTTTAATTGGGTAATTTCCAATGGTGATCATCCATCAATGATTGTGGGGAAGATAGCCTATATTTAATTCCCATATTCCAGAATTCCAATTTATCATATGTGTTGTGAGATTTTAATTGGAATTCTATGAAAATGAATATATATTTGAATAAATTCTTTTATTATATAATTTAAGGAATTATGGAATTGATTAATTTATTTTCCACGTGATTAAGAAATGAGTACAACATGGGAAAATAGATTTTGGTAATATTGATTTTGGAATTAATTAATAATGAGACATTAAACTAATTGATTAATGGTATTTTATAATTGGTTAATTCGTAGGATTGAATAAATTATTGATTAATTGAATGTTGAATTAGTTGATTAATTGGAATAGAAGGGATGTTTGGAAAAACCATAAAAGTTTAATGAAATATATGGTTAAATATTATTTAGTGGTTTAATAATGAACTGTTCATATTATTCTATGTATTTTAAATAAGGAAATATGATTTTTGGGACAAATGGAAAAGGTTCACTAAAATTAGATTGTTTGATAAAAAGGTTAATGATGAATAACTTTGATTAATATGATAACATTATTTTGGGATATTTTGATACTCTGTTAAATGTTTGACAAAAGATAAAGGGATATGAAATAAGGCTCTAAATACCCATGTGTGATAATGACTGTGGGATAAGTATTGAGGCCCCAAATACCCATCTTTGATTAATCAGTGCGGTATAGGGACTAAGGCCTTAAATACATTTATTGTATTACATATGTGGGATAGTGACTCAGCCTCAAAATTACCATGTGAGGTTGAGGTGTGGGATATGGATAAAGGCTCCAAATACCCATGGGTTACTATAAATGAAATTGTATACCCATAAGATTGGAAATAGATGATGGTTCCAAGTGGTCGTTCGTTGAATAGAAATGGAATGGATAATGAAATACCTTGTGTTATAATATATAGTGAGTTGTTGGGGTTCAGTTAAAACCTATTGTAATACTACATCGAGGTGAGGGGGTTCAAAACCAATTGGGTGTAGGTTACTACAGAAGTACTCGTGAGGTACTATAGTATCTGTTAGAACATTAGTAAGAACTATAGAAGTGTCATAATTGTTTCATGTACTATAGAAGCCCCCATATTATAGAAGCAATATTCCCTATAGGTCCTCTAGTCAAATATTTGGGCCTTCAGTGCCATATAATGGGACTTTATACCCACTGGGACAATGATACATGTACTTGGAATCATGCCTACTAGGTATATAGACCATATACTTGATAAATAAAGCTTGATGGGTCCACGATCCCTGTAGGATGTTGGGGGGGGGGGTATGGACTACATTTTCGGCTTGTGTGTGAGGTATTTGTGTGTATATATACCATTTTACCCCAAAAGAACCTAGTATATATATATTTAATTTTAAATTGAATATAGGAAATGGTTTAGACTCTAGTATGGGCTGATACATGTATTGATGGTGAGGGTTTCATCATGATCTTGTGGGATTATGTAGATAAATAATGAATTATTGAATATGTAAATTAATTACCTTAGTGATTCTAATTTATTGATCATACATAAATATTCCCATTTATATACTAGATACTGTTTTAGATGATGTTGGTGGTGGAAAAAAATGGTTTATAAATACCCAATCAGGTTTCTTGATCGGTACACAAACATACATCATGTTTTTGGGACATGATAAGGGCAAGCTCTCAATTTTAGATGGTTATGTCAGGATGAATCATGGATGAGGGAAGAAAAGATGGTGTCTTGACCCACTCTGTAGTGTTAGATTGTAATTGTTTTGGGTTTTCATTTGACATATCAGTCATACTTGTCATGACATATATACTATTTTTTATATCATGTATTCAAGTTTAAGTCATCATATGATATTGGTTGTTTGGTTATTTCTTATATCATTTTGTTATTCAGGGTTTATTTCCACTATTTTGTTACTATGATAAAGAGGGTATAATATCACCATGTTTATATTAGTCCCATTATACTAGTTTGGAGCCAATGGAATACAAGGATGCACACTTGAGTTATTGTAACCGACCAGCTCGGGGCACCTGTGTGTGGTACCTGGGTCGGTCTTTTAAAAACTGGTATCAATGGTGTTTTATTTTCAATTAAATTTTATTACTATTTTAGAAATGTAGACATGAGACTATGAACTATTTTTGTTGGGACATAAAATGTTTCATTGTAGTTTATAACTAATGTATTGGGGAATAACCAACCACTTGTGGTGGCATTGTTGTTATTGGTGTCTTCTATTATAGTAAGATGCTATTTCTCCTTGGGCGACCCACTTATTATATGTTGTGATTATTGATTTTATTATTTTCTTAGACTATTCTTGTGGATCAGAATGAAATGGAAGTTGAGTATTCTTGCATCATTCTTGGCACTCAGGAATTATTATAACATGCATCATTTTTAAGAATGCACAAGAATAATGGGTTTGGCTATGTTGGAAAGATCTAAATGATTTTCTATTTTTGTATAATTAAAATAAAAATGGATCCTAATATGGCATTTAATGGGGTAAAATGATGAAAAAGTAGAAATATTTATTTTTCAAATGGACAACTGAAAAAATATAAATTGGTTACTTTTATTAACCATTTCATAGTTTTTGGATGGTTAAGGGTAGTGATAGTGCCTTTTTTTTGATAGTGTGGTGGTAAAGGTGGAATGAATTCTTATTTATTCATATGAAACACTCTTGAAAACTGTGTTAATGTTTTGAAATGTTTCCTAGTGTGTGTGTTTGGAATAATAGATATGTACCTCTATGAGAAATTTTTTTGATAGGAAAATAAGATGATATGGATTGGAATGATCTTATAGCAGTGGAACCCAGTGGATCGATTGTATTGGTAGAAGGAAGTAGAGAGTAGTTCATGAGAACTATTCCAATATCAAGTAGTTTATGGATAGAGAAAAAAATTAATACTTGATTAGTTTTATATCTTGGTAAGGGAGTTTCAGTTACTTCAAACACATAATTTCACTAGAGTGGGTGGGCCTAAGGCAATAGAGTTTTTGATTGGGTCAATCCAAACTATACTTGATCTTTTAGAGAGTAATTTTGAAAAGAGTGTTAAATTGGATGATTATATGTTATAATGATCAGTGAGGAACTAGTGGGATATTTTGAGACATACTAGCTTGATGATGGTATGTTATGGAAGGAAATCCAAGAGAGGCTCAGGAAGAACATTTTTCCAGGGAAACCAAGATAAAAGGGGGAAACAAAGTTAATGTAGATGACCAAAGGGAGTATGTCTATTATAGACTATGCTGCTGAATTGACTGAGTTGAAGTGAATTTATCTTGTGCTCTAAGAGGATAAGAATACCATTGAAGGTGTTTCCTAAAAAGCATAATTTTTATATTATGATCTTGGTTAATAACTTGTTTTTGTGATGTTTGATGAGGTAGTGGATCAGACTATAATATTTACAGGGAACCTGGAGGAGCCTTCCAGTGGAGGGAAGGTGGTTTCATTAGAATTATCAGGAGGTTCATTTTTTGAGATTTGGAAGAGTCACTATTATAAAATTTACCAAAGCTGTGGAAAGAAAATTGTCCCATGGGAAGGATCAGTTACTCAGGATATTACCGATGTGATTTTAAACTTATGTTTTATTCCATTCCATTTTTTTAGAAATTATCCCTATCCATCAGTGGAATAATTATATTACGGCAGAATAAGTCATCCAAAAAGGTTCTGCCAAAATCAAGGACCGATGGGTAGTGATGGATAGCTTTGTAGAACCAGAATGTGGGAAAGAAAACTTTTACACCATTTTAGTATGTAAGAAATACTTATACTGTCCATAGATGTAGATTAAGTGGACATGGTACTTATAGGAATGAAAACCCATAACTGTAGAGTGGTTTAGTGCCGGGTACACAAACTACATCACATGGGAAGTGGGGAAGGATAGTTGTAAGTCGTTTGGCCGACACTAGTGGATAGTGAGGTTGGACCATAGAAAATATAAGTACAATTCCCATAGATTCTATAATAAATAGGTCCATTTTTTTACTGATGTCTCTAATTACATTATATCTAGAAAACACATTAATTTGTTGAGTCTAGTAGAGGAGTTTGTGAGTGGTTTATGAAAATCAATACACCGTTGCGATTATTATTGAGAAACTTCTTTTTATGTAAGGGGTTTTCACTAGAGGATGGGGTGTATCATTTTATATGGGATATTTACATTTTGGATATTTCATGATTTGGCCTAATTATGGTTATGGACTAGATTGTAGCATATCAATCCCACATTTATTGTTACCCCATGATAGTGAATTTTTATTCACCTAAGTTAAATGATTATGTTAATCGTGGATAATGGAATATTTAGGTGGTCCATGTATGGATTGTTTATTAGAATCTGGGATCCCTCACCACCATGATTTTTGGTCAATTTCTAGATGATGGAGGTGTAATTGAGGATATCATTCAACACATAGTGGACAAGTTCTAGGAAATTTTTCTTGAGGACTGGTTAGGTCTTCCACCAGATAGTTATGTGGAATTTACTATTGGGATCATTTATGAAGAAGGAAAAGCTTCTATTACACATTATATAATGTCACAAATAGATATTAAAGAGTTTAAGACTCAACATGAATATTTTATTGATATGGTTTTTATCTGTATGAGTATGTCACCATGGGATTCTCTAGTTTCTATTTGCAATGAGGGATGACAAAACAATGCACATAGGTTTTAATTACCAGAAGATGAAACATTTCATTATGAATAACTTTCATACTCTTTTACACATCGACGATCTTTTGGAATTGTTTAGAGGACCTTCTATATTCTCCAAATTTTATTTGAGAACAAGGTATAATCAGTTGATACTATGTGCTTCTGATATACCAAAAACATCATTTAGAAGTAGTTATAGACTATATTAGTTCATCGTGATGTCATTTGGGTTGAAAAATACACAAGTAGTATTTATGTTTTGGATAAACATAACCTACCACCCGTACTCAGATTATTTTTTAGTTCTATTCATGCATAACATATTTTTGTACACAAAGAATCAATACAATCATGCACAACATATCGAAATCATCTGAAGTATATAAAGAGAGAAATATCTATATTCCAAGCTATCTAAGGATGAGTTCTGTGTTTATTATGTACACATCTTGGTTTAAATCATTATAGAGACAGTTTTGTTAGTGGACCCAGATAATGTTAATAATGTTTTATATTGGGAGACACCTAATATAATTTTTGATATATATAGTATTCTGGGTCTAGAGAGTTTTTATCAGAGGTTCATTCACACCTTTTCTCGACTGGCATCACATATTTTGGGATTAAAAAATGGGATAAATATTTAATGGTCATGAGAATGTGAGGATTCATCTTGGAGTTGAATAAGTGATGGAATATGAAATGAATATCAATCCTAAGTGAGTTAATAGAAGAGTATATAGTGTTCTATGATGCGTATCAGATTTTTTTGGAGTGATGTTGATGAAAAGAGATTGATTTGTGGTCTATGGGTTTATGGAATTGGATCCACATAAATAGAATTACCCTATGAATGGTGTTAAATTATCCATAATAGTTTATTATTTGATGTTTTAGCATCATTATTAGTTTGTATAAAAATTAACAGTTTATATTGATCATAAGAGTTTATATTAAATCTATTTTTAAATTATATTTGAACTTATCTATGTAATGATCGGTTTATTTTATGAAAAATTTCAATTTCGAGCTAGAATATTTAAGAATTATGGAAAACAATGTTGAGGATTCTATAAGTTTGAAAAAACACTTATGGTGTTCGTGAGTATAGTTTGAGTGGAAGATGGTGATTGTGCAAGATGAGATGCATGTTGTGGATGAAGAGGGCCATGAGTAGGTGGACCTCATATTTGTTTCAATGTATTCCACATGTTCAAACCAAATTAGAGAGTGGAAGTATGATGATACATAGTTTTTATCCTTGAATGAAATATTAGAAGGTGGGGAGTCACCTTTAGATTGGACTATCGATTTGGACGAGATACTCTATGTTTGTAACTGGGTTATTATGCCTACGAGTATGCAGGAGGAGCTAATGAATGAATTTCATTGTTTGAAGTGGGAGGCATATCTCAGATGAATGAAAATGTAAAATGATCTACATTTATATTATTGGTGACCAGAAATTTAATATGGGATTTTGGGGGTTTATGATATGATGCTACACCTGTTAATATGTCAATACTGAGTATCAAAGACCTAGGTTATTATTACAGCAGTTTCATATAACAGAATAAAAAGGGGGTGATGTTTCCAGGGAAATTATTGTATGCCTCCTGAGGATTCCCTATAAGAATGAAACATGTTGGGATGTTGTGGACCAACTGTAGAATGTATTGTATTTATTTCAATTAAGAGAGACTTTCTAAGTAGAATAGTTTACTGATTTGTACATTAAAGAGATAATACATCTACATAGAGTTCCACATTTTATTGTTTTGGACTATGACACACATTTCACCCAATTAATATAAAAGGGATTCCAAAATTCACTTGGTGCATAGATTTCATTGAGTACATAACTCCATGCACTGGTAGATGGGAATTCAGAGCATACTATTCAGGTGCAAGATGATGTTATATGAGTATGTGTTTTAGAATTCGGTGGGGGCTTCGGAGATTCACCTAGAACTGGTGGAGTCCACCAATAACAATTGATAATAGGATAATATAAATATGGTTCTATATGAGGCTTAATATGGTAGGCCATGTAGATCAAACCTATATTGGATGGAGATAGGTGAGTCAAAGTAGTTGGGACAGAGTACCATGAAGGAGATGTTGGAGAATGTTTAGCTAATTTGGAAGTATAAAAATACATCAGAGAAGAGGAAAAATTTGTATATTGATATACTTACATGAACCATATAATATATAGAGGGTGATCATGTGCTCATTTTGGGGTCACTAACATTTGGTCACCAAAGCATTCAGAGGTGGGGCAACTTGCACACATGTTTTTGGAACCGTTTTATAGTTGGGTAGAGAATCAGGCTATTTTCATACCAATTGTCTCTTCCTAATATGAATAGATCTACTCATGAAATATTTCATGTGTTATACATTTTTATGTATAACCCTGACCCATATCATGTGATCTATGTGAATTATTTTCAGCATGACATCAATGCATCCTTTTTGGAGTGTTTGATACGTGTGATAGATCATAGCGAGAAAGTTTTTGACGGGGAAAGGACATGCTGGAAATCCTAGTATTATGAAAACATGTTCATTTTAGGTGAAAAAATTAGATGTAGATGTTGATATGTATCCTCAGTGGATTTTTATTTTTGGCTTATTATATTAGAGATTCATTAGAGTACAGCTCATGGATGAGATATTATAAGGTGGGGAGACTGTAAGATCCTTGCCATTTCTAGATATGGATTGTGAAAATTTCCTTTCACTACATTAATTTTTTGTGTATATTCTTTATGTTCTAAATTTGGGATTTTTGTAGAGAAATTGGGGAATTTTTTAGGAGAATAGGCAATGAATAGTTGTTGTATGGGTTTACCAAATTGCACACCCTGTATAGCAAACCGTGTGAACCGAGAAAGATGATATTTTCATTATTGGAGCACGGTTTTCAAACTCTACTCCATCATAGTAGTAAAATTTTGACCTCTATTAGGAGGGATAATGTTATAGAAAACCATTCACCACATGTAGAAAATCATTATCATGGAAATTTACACCCCTAAAAAGTATATTAAAATCTATAAACCACTAATATTAGTCTCAAATCACCCCGCTATGAAATAAATTGATTCTAATTAATTTTATAGGTTCTTGAATGTGTTACATTGAATTCCAACCTATGATATTGACGCTTCAAATACCTTATTAAAGATTCTTCACCTCCTCAATAAGAGATATCATAATTATTGTTTTCTCTATCCATCCAATTTTTCACTAATCTTATGATGGGATGTTTTTCTATACTAGTAATGTATCTAGATTAATGTTTTCATAGATTTAATCATTTTGATAATGGATCTCGTATGTGGACCTATAACTCGATCTTCATTATGTTCTTCACTTTTCAAATTCAATTTTCTACATTTCATGCTTGGGAGCATCCATCAATGATCATTAGTATTTTGGGCTATATTAAATTCTCATAGGATATATTTCTAAATACATGTATGCATTTAATGATTTAAAATGGAATATTTTGAAAGTGATATTTTATTTGAATATATGAATTTAATAAATAATTTATGAAATTATAGAAATGGTTATTTTATTTTCAATGTGAAAAAATAATGAGTTGCACCCATGGTAATTTAGATTTTTAATATTTATTATGAAATTTGTGAAAAACGATACATTAAATAGATAGATTAATGAGACTATATAATTGTTCAATTGATGGGATTATAGAAGTGATTGATTAATTGAATGTGGAGTTAGTTTATTAATGTAAAAAATTGATATTTGGATTAACCTCGAAGGATAATTGAATTATATAGGTAATTTTTTTTAAATAGTCTAATAGTTCTTTTCTTATTATTCATTGTAATTGAAATAATGAATTATGATTTTTATGATAAACATAAATTATTCACTTAAATTAAATTAATTGATGAGAATGTTAAAGACCCATAAACTTAATGTATATGAGATCATGATTATTTTGATATTATTATATTTTTGATATATGTGATAAATTTATGTTGGAATGGGATTTAGGTTCCAAATACCCTTGTCTGATAATTGAGTGTGGGATATAGAATGATCCTCCAAATACCCATGTGTGTTAAATGATTCTGGAAAAGGAACTCAGGGTCTAAATACACAATTTTGATATAAATTGTCAGATATGGAATCAGTCTCCAAATACTAATACAAATTTATTGTGTGTGACATGGAAAATGAATTCAAACACCCACAGGGTTCTAGGATCAACATTCTATCCCCATCAGACATTTCGTAGACAATGGTACCGAGTGTTCGTGTTATGAATAAGAATTAAATGGGTAATAAAATCCAATGAGCCCTGATGAATTTTGAATTGAATATGTGATATAGTTCAGAATCTGGTATAGGTCTAATAATGTATTGATAATGCATGTATTCTCAATAACCATGGGGTTTATGAGCTTAAAAAATAACAATTTAATGTGTGAACAACTTACCTTAGTGCTTATACTTTATTCTTTATACAAATACATACATTTTTGTTGACTATAAATTGTTTGAAACTCCATTAGTGGTGTCATACTATGTTTTACTCACACCATACTCAGGCTTCCTAATTAGTTATCAAATAGAAATCATGTTCTCATGATATGTTAAGTGAAAGATCCCTATATTAGATGGATGATTCAGGATGAATCATGTTTGAGGGATATTGACATGGTATGGAGAGCTCTCTTGGGATTGTCGACATATATTTATATTGGATTTTAATTTTACACTAGACCTGTTATAGTCATGACATGTCTACTATTTTGGTTTTGATATCAAATTACTATTGTACTCATCATGTGATATTGGTTGTCCTGTTATTGATTTTGTAATGTGGTTATTATTGATCTATTTCCTCTAGTGTATCTACCTAATAAAGAGTGTATAGTATCCCCATTATTTATATTATACCTTCACCGCTACTCGTATTCTCAATCCTATGAGGATACTTGATTAAGGTCATCCAACCAACTGGCTCTGGGAACCAATGTGTGGCACCCAGGTCAAGAATTTAAAGCATAAGATACATTCCTTCATTATTGATAATATTCTTAATATCCTTCTTCATATCATATATATATGAATAAAAATACATTGTGGTCTTAGACTTTCATAATGGGTTATGTATATAAGAATCTATCATCAATTTAAACGGCATAATTTTATGGTAATGAAAAATAACTGATAAAACATTCCATTTAATCATTAACATAGCATGAAATTCACCCAAGGATAATATCAAAATAGTGATTTCATAGACAATAAAGAAGGTTTTATCAATAAAGTAATTGAATAATGTTGGGATTCACGATATAATACATCCTACTATATTTCCCATTAAGACTTAATTCCATTATAGCTTATTATATGTGTAAGTATAAACTGAAAACCCATTTAATAATGTTATCCAAATGGTTTGTCTCGTGAGAGTTGGCGACGCATAAAGGGGCTATTAATCACCGGACCCCAACTATAACAACATTTCCAATGCATTCCACATACATTTAATGATCAATTTAATTCATAAATGATACTCCTTTTAATAAAATATCCATATTTTGTAATGAATACGAAATATTAATATTTTCCAAGTAAATCAAATAACATTCCTTTTAAAATAATTGATATTCAGATGTTATAAGGTTTATGAAATAATAATATCCATGATAAAAGTAATATAAATATTTCAGGTGAATAAAAATAAAAATTAAATATGATCATAAGAAAGTGAATTTTTAAGTTAAAATTAATTATCATAAAACTAATTAGTGACAAATGTTGACTAGCTATTCCTCAGAGATATATGATTTTTAATAAAATCATGTTCATTATAGAATGAGATAAACAGGTTGAAAACCTTAAAATAAGTCTTAAAATAATTAATTTATTTTTAATCCATTGATAAAATATAGATGAAGATGAATAGAAAAAAAGATATGGTGTTGGGGAAGTCTATTAATGTTGTAAAGGATAAAAATATACAATCCTTTTTATTTTATTCAAAAGTAAAAAAATAACCCTATTGGAATAAATTATAAATATTCATTTAAAATATTAAATAATCATATATAAAATAAAATTACATTAATAAAAAATATTAGTAAATATAAATTACTTTTGTAAAAAAATTTGAAAAATGTTTACATAATAGAAAAATATTTCCAATTAAAAAGGGTAATACGATCATATTTTAGTATTAAACATTACTTTCTTTAAATAATGTTAAATGAGTATAAAATTAATATAAAAACATATAAAATCCATAAATAACCATTTTATAGAAAAATATAAGGATTTTATGAACGATATATTATATGATTCCATCAATGAAAATTATGGAAATCTCGAAAAATGAGATTTTAAAATAAATCCTAACCTCTTGAGTACTATTTAAATTGATGAACAATGAAAGACTAATCTGGAATTGAAATTTAAATAAAATTTTAAAGATATATATTAATTTTGAATGCATAAAAATGTTTTCATATAAACCTTATAAAAATAAATATATGTATAATATGAAATATATATTAATGGTGTAGAAATTGAGATATAATCCATCATAAGGATCAAATATTTTGAGTGATAATTTAATCAATGAATTAATTATATGAAAAAAATAAAAAATAAAAAATAAATTTTTAGTAAAACATAACACATTAAATTTTCATTTTATACATAATCATGGCATAACATATTCAGTGATATAAGAGTAAAATCAAATGATTAAAAATTGAGTTATAAAACCCCTTACCTCCAGTTTCAAATTATTTTAATGAAATAAAACATAATATATTATAAATTTAAATTTAATATTATTCAATACGAGAATAATTTTTATATTTTTATATCATATTTGATCAAATAATATCATTTCAACACCAAATAATTTATAATTACTTATTGAAATCATTCTTTCTTTCTGTTATTTTTTTAATTTTTCTTAATAATATGTTATAGAAGTTTTAGTCGTTATACAATGATTATGGTTCCATAATCTAAACAATTGTGACCATGATACAAATATACTATACTTATTTATTACAAATATACTTATATTCCACCATTGATGTTATATGGAAAAAAATAAATTACACTTTTCATGATGTTGGTAGGTGATATGTACGCACGAACATTGTATTAATGTTATAAAGGATGGATCAAAAAAGGGAAAATAAAATTCATTATTATATAATAATTATTAAATCATATATTTCTTAAATAGTCGTTAAATATATCCTTATAACCTATTTTATAAAATGAATATGAAAAATTAACCACTTCAATTCATGTACATAGTAGCCCACGATTATGAACGAGCGACGTTATCATTTTCTAACAGATTAGAAAGAAATAAATGTAGCTTATGTTATATATTTAAAGAAAGATAAATATTTTTTAAATATAATATAAATTCAGTATGTTAATGGTTTTAATAATCCAATGATAATGTTGATGAAAAAAAAGTTACACCACAATGTGCGGACGCTCCATTGTACATACACATGAGTGATGTTTTCACTTTCTGTATGATAAGGAAGATGTTGAAAATGGTATTCTCATAATAATGATAATAACTAAAATATGTTTGATTCCAAAGTTATTATTATTGTTTGGTTAAAACATAATTATTGGAATTTTAATTATAAAAAAAATTTAATGCAGGTAAATATGATTACATCTTCTACACTAGGCTTACTTTACATCCATTCTAAATTAAACAAGGAATCGTAATTTAGGAAGACCAAGACGCAAAATTAATGCCTACTAATTGTAGGATATAATTCTTTCTTATTATTCAGTCTAGTTGTTTCAATAATGTGTAATAAAATGGGAGAAGGGGTGTCTTTTTATATTTTTCGGTTGGGGAACTCTTTGTATTTCCTAAATTATTAAATTATTTTGAATTAATTTTCATTGAGAAAATGGACCGAAATTAATATAACACAAATATAAGATGAATATGTTTCCAAATAACCTCATAGAATAATATTTTTATATCTTTTAGTAACTTTTTTATCCTTATCTTTTAGTTTTAACCCATGTTATTCCTTTTGATGATAACTAAGATAACAAATGTTTTCACACTTTAGGGGACAATAAAGATAATATAAAAGAAAAATTGAAATACTAGTGGTTCCTAGTTGAAATTTTGAACCATATCCAATAAAATTTAATAATGATATTTTTTATTAATTTTAAATCATTTAATAAAATATTTATATAATAAAATATCAATAACATAAACTTTGGAAATGAATTAAATATTATATGATAAAATATATATAACTCATGTAAAATGTTAAAAATGAAATTATTATATGATAAGGAATATATTTTATTAATATAGTCACAAAATAATATTTTTACAATTTGAGATATCATATTAATGTTATCATTTGTTTTGACCCCTTAGTTATCAAATTATGACCATAATAGTTGTAATGTCTTTTACAATATTAATGGATTATAATTGTACTTATAATGAAGGAATTAGCTTATAAATTTAAATGGGATTAAATTTTATAACATCTACCTAATGAATTATCCTATTTTATGATTTTTATGACTTATATATAAATTCATAATACTTATTTAACATAATATACTATTAATATTATTTCAAGAACAATAAATTTAATTTTACATATAATTAAATAATATTGAAATTGAATTCTTATATAAGAAATTACGAAATATATAATAAATAATAATTATCTTTATAATTGGTTATACAATATATATTACCAGAAAATAATATTTTTATATCTTTTAAAATTATTTAATTGGGTTCTCAATTTCATACAAAAGAACTATTCTATTATTATGTAATAAATTATTGTCATTATTTCATACCAATTTTTTTAAAAAAACTAACAAGATAATATCAATTCATTAAAATATATTATAATATTTATGAACTAATATATGTTTTTTTATCCATGTCAAAAAATATAATAGTCATTAAAAGAAAATAATGTGACATTTTTGACTTTATCATTTAATTTAAAATTTAAAATGTCAAAATAAATAAATAATTGAATCAAAAGGTTAAATTGACAAAAGTAAGATTTTTATTTAAAAAAACGACAAACATAATGAAATAAATTAAAGCTTTTTAATTAATTTTAAGCCTCGTCATTTTATTAGTAACCATAATTAACCCATTTTCTCTTTATTGAGGTAATTAGTTTTACCCATGTTACTATTCATAATGACAAAAATATAAAAGGTATCTATTTACCAAATCCGGAAATAAAAATATCAAATATATAATCCTATTTTCAATACGAAAACTCAAAAATTGAAAGAATATTTTTTTGAAATAAATGAAAAATACACATTGAACAACTGATTTCTTTAAAAATAGTACTTTCTCGTGTATAAAATTTTTATAAACTAAAATCCCTATAAAATTAATTTAAATGTAAATAATTGGAATATTTAGAATAAAAATTACATAATTATATTTTAAAAACTATTTAAAAAAATATGACTATGTAAAATCTTGTAACATATATATAGTTTTCAATAAAAACATGTATTGATCATTATTTATTGAAAATTGAAACATTTAAGAATATTATATAATACTCACTATTAGATAATTTTTTCAATAAAATATACAAACATATATAATTATTTATGACATAAATTTTTTAAAACTTCCATAAATTAATTATAATATCCTCTCTTAGAAAGAAATAAACCCCATTTATGAAGAAAATATATTTTTGAAGAATAAAATAACATTACTTGAAATTGAGTTGTTTTTTATAAATAATTAATAATCAAATTTTATTGGGTAGGTGTTTTATATATTTATATCATAAGTTTTGATAATACTATTCATCCCTTCCAATTCACCAACTATGTTATAATGGTCAAATTTTAATAATAATATTTTATCGTTCGTTAAAGATCAATTTTCGTATCTCATCAGCTATTAAAAATTATCTTATTTTAAATTTCCTTGATATTATATTATAAACATATGTCAACATAATGGATATTTGGTTATTTAAAGATTTATTGATTTTCCGAGGATTTATGTACATGTTTTTATACTAGAAAGTTGATGTGGAAATGGAAATGATCCCGTTGGGGTAATCACCATAATATAGGTTTGTTCAGTATTACATCCATATCCAATCTATTGAATAATGAGTAAGGATAATACTACAGACCACATTAAACACATCCATAAGATATTATTTTGTTAATTATAATCCCATTACAGTCTATAATAATTTATATCTTCTGATATGGAATTGGGTTTAAGAATATGAAAGAATACATAACAAATATTATTTAATTGAATCGAGTGAAATTTTGGTTGAAAATAAAGCTAAGATAATAATCATTCTTAGTTAACTAATTTAAGGTTTATTTTTTCATGTAATTATCTTCATAAAATTCTATTATGGTATTACATTTTCATATTTAATGATTAAATCCATTTGGTTTTAGTAATTGTTAAAACCGTAGTAAATAATGTTAACAATGGATTCCATATAAAATGTCGAGATTATTCTAATGAGAAACCTAAAGGTATAAGATAAAAAGTCACCAATCATGTGATTATACTATCTTAGATATCATAATTAATGATTAACTTGTTGAAAAATGTTTAATTACCAAACACACAATAGAATACAAAGATGGGGACTCATGGAAGTTTATATGGAAAATATAAAGATAAAATGAATATTCAATTTCTAAAATTTCAGAATTTTTTGATGAACCACCATGGAAAATGTATAAATGGAACTAGGAGACATTTTATTTGTCGAAAACGAGTGAAAAGATTAAATAAATTTTGAGAAAAATTTGAAATTTTGGTATAGAGTTATTCTAGAGGTGACACTAATTATTGAATGTATTTATTACAAGGAGTTTTATTTTGTCTATGATAATTCACTATTCCATGTGTTAACAAATATGAAAGGCACCCAAAACTTCTAAAATAACGGGAAGACTAAAAGACTAAATATTTCAATGTGGTTACTCAAAATGATTTGGAATAAGGAACCTTGATCACCCAAAAATGTATTATGAGGGTTGTATTCATACCTTGTTTTAAATTATCATATATTTATAGAATTATTACTAATAACAAAAAATAATCACATCAATGTCCAAATGTGGGATAATTTATAAAATATTTTAGTAGAAAATTTTTTGTATAGACAATATAAATCATTCCCCTAATAGATGTTTGTAAGAATGTTCTTTCAATAAAATCATATTGTCTTTTATTTAGAAACATGTAAGGGGTTATTAGGCATGGATTATTTCTTGGTACATAGATAGATGAAAATTTTGTTGATATAAAATTTAAATATATATATCAACCTATTTAATCCTAGTAATACATGCTTTCCAATAAACATCCTATGAAATATTTCACCCATTACGTTGAATTTTTTATTTAAAATTGTTATAGGAAAAAATCAACATTATTTATCTTCCTCTTATATTGAAAAAAGAATCCACAAGTTATTCCAAGAATTGTGAGGATAGAATATCATTAGAAAATAAACATGGAAAAATTTACCAATTGTAAAAAACATTAACTATTTCTTTATTTATATATTTTTAAAATTTTTAGGATGAGATTTATTTATGTTGAGAAATATAACGACTCAAAATTTCACAATATATTATAAATTAAATAAATATTATGTTAATACAGTTTGTATACATGATACATTAAGCTAAAATAAATATATGACCCATTAATATGAAATTAGATCTTTATAATATAGTATTTTAATGAACATGTATAAAAGGATGTAACCTTGTTATGAAATCAACGGATAAATTCAATGAAATGAAATTAGTAGGGAAATTATCTTTTATGATGCTCCTATGTTTGAGACAATAAATGTGGAATCTTAAACATTGATTTCCAAATTCAAATCCCATGAAAAAATATTCAATTCTAAAATGAATTAAATTAAATATGTGGTAATTTAATGATCATGTAAATATCGATGAGATCCGTGCTTGCAGAATCACTACCCTTGATTTCCACCTCCGATTTAATTATGGTTTGATCTTACATAGATATCATAAGGTGTAACATAACTAGAATTTATATTGATGTAACGTTGTTCTTACTAATCTACTAATTTATCTCTAATATGTATATTATAAATTGCACATTTAAAATTTAAATGAAAATAAATTTTTATTTAATAATGGATTGATAAAATTAATAAGATAAATTTAATGTTTTATTTAAATATTTTTATTTTTATTAACATTATATTAAGAAATTAATTTTATAATAGATATTTTTAAATGTCCATGTTAATAATATATTAACAACAATTAAATTTTTAATTGGTAGGAATTAATAACCAGAATAGTAAAAAAATTAATATTTTATATGTATATGTGTTTTATTAAATTTATTTTTAAAATATAATTTATAAAATTTATAAAATTTAATATGAAAAAATTAAATTAATTTTTCTATAATAAAAAAATTGTCTTTTTATAAATTTTAATTATTTTTCAGAAAATTCTAATTATTAATATATTATAATTTTAAAAATTATTTTAACATTTATAATATTATTAGTCTGTAACTATGAATTTGGAATTTATGAAAGGATTTTATTGAGAAATTTTTTGTTTTATATGAGATTCATCAAATTTTAAAAAATTATTTTAGATTCAAAACGTTTTTGGATAAATTATAAATAATATGCCAAAAGACTCTAAAAATGTTTTAATACAATATTGAATTTTATTTTTATTTTTTTATGACTTACTGAAATCGAACCAGTTGAAATTTATTTAATATATGGCATTTTAGGGTTTATATTTTTTGATAAGGCCCATTTTTGTATTAGGCATAGATATTAATTACATTGATCTAAACTAGTTATCGAAGAAAATTTGAAAAAGGTAAAATGCCTTATCAATTCAAGTAAAAGGTCAAAAATGATAAAAAAATATTACAAATTTTGCTATTAATGATTTTATTTTAAAAAAATTACATAAACTTCATTGTTTTAACATTTGATTATTCATGATAAGAGGAACATCTTCTTTATTTATTTTACCCTGAAATATCTATAAGAATATAATTCTCACCATTTATAAAATTAATCTATCACCATCAATTCATGAAAACTATAAAAAAATGATTCCTCTGTATAATATGATATTTATCCCTTCCCATATAACCATTTTTTATATTATGATACCTTCTGTAAACAGCATTTTGGCAAACGCCCCCGTATCTATGAACTCCCCATTGGGAAACTCAATGTTTTCAATTTAAGAACTAAGTTTTTCCAAGAATTAATTCTTTTTAATTTTTACCTTTATTTTATTTTTTCACAGTAAAATATTTTAAATTATATAATCTTATTTTAATTAATTTTTTTATGTTTTCATTGTTACCATTAACCACCATTCCACTCGAACATTAAGAAAAACGATAACACCATTTACGGGTTTGTGAAGACTATTGCCACCATTAAGTAATATTTGTAATTTTTCATCTAGATTCATTATTATTTACAAAAAATATCATAAAACATAATTCACCACAATAATATATATATATATATATATATATATATATTATCAATATTCATCTATCGTAATGATGTTATTTGAAAAAAACACTTTCATAACAATTATCATCCATTTTTATGGTATGCTAATGTTTTGGTCAATATAAACATCAACTTCAATACTAAAATAACATAATATCATAGATGACTATGAGAACTAAATGAATGATACTTCATTATATAATAAATTTGTAATGTCCCTGACCTGGGATCCACTAATCCAATTTCTTGAGCTGGGTCGCTACATGACCTCAAGCACGCCTCCCCATATACTAGAGGTAGATAATTAGCAGTGACGGTCTAATAGGTCACGTGGGAAGACTTTACCGTCAATATCAGAGTAATCCACAAAAAATATTAACTCAAACAACCGAAACTAAAGAGAATAATCAATAACATGAAATATTGGACAATTCACAAAATTGGGTACAATCATATACAATAATAAATACGCCATTCAATGATACATTGTCAAGTGTACAAAACGGAAAAATAAAGAAAACAAAAGGATCCCCAAAATAGTATGGACCCCAAGTCAAGAACCCCACTGATCATGTCCCATGTCCAACTAAACTCCCTAGCATAGGGCCCTTGTCCTTGTCCTCAACTACAAGCATGAAATCTGCTCGGATTCCCAATGGTGGCCACATCAGGGTGTGAGTATAACTCAGTAGTCCACCACCAATGGGATCTACAAAATATCCAGAAAATAATGATACAACATGAAAGGGAAAAATGATGAAAAGAAAGGATAAATAGTTCATTGGGGTATTCTAGACTATGTTCATTAATTTATACTACCATTGTATCTGGGATCACTAAATAGGAATATCATGATTTAATCTACCATTTTCATGTGTTAACTGGATTAGGAACATTCAATATTACCAAGTATGTGAGAATAAAATCAAGTCTTATCTCACTAGGTTTCAAATTATAACAAACACATAATCCCCACCTTGATGCTTCTGTCTGGGGGGGGGGAGAAACCGTTTGGGAAATAAAAATTCATCCCCTTCCCTAACCTGTTAGTATAGGGGAGGATCTAGAACCACAGTCCAACTCAACATTTGGGAATATAACCTCATTTTGATACCCCACACAACCAAGTCATGTGAACATTATTATTTATCTTTCACCATAATTAACAATATCACTACCAGAATAAACAATATCATTCACAACTTCCAAAAAAATATCATTAAATGTGAAATTAACATTATTCCTCAATCCATTAAGACGTGCATCATTTATATTGAATAACCCCTTTAGCACCATTCAATTTCCCATGAATATCCCACTAAGAATATTCAAGTATAGATCTAATCCACTAAAATTTTCTTATTAACCCATTTAGTCATTTTTTAAAGACAACCAAACAAATACTAAGGTCATTACACAACATAGGGGTATTTTTAAAATCCCAATTCACATCCTTCAATCATATTAACAGTTTCATCATTGTCTCTATGTTCTTTTAAATGGAATTACACTTACATGGCTAAACACTATGTCTGAGGAATATCATCACACCCCTCATGGGGACCTAATTTGGTCTAGTGATACTCCATGCATCCCATGGGGATAAATAGGGGTTCAATTTAACATTTAGACACCAAAAAATCACATCATGTCAAAGGCATCCAGTACTATTTAAAAGATGGAGAGAATAAAAACCTCACATGCACAAATCTACATAATAACCCTGGGATATAACTTGTAATCCGCCCACCTTGACTCTATTAGAAAATTCACTCCCAACTAAGGCCTTAGATCTCAATTCAACAAAAACTTGATGATTTATAGAAAATAACTCAAACACATCAGTGTTTTAGATCATCATATTGATATGGGAATGACATAAAAACATTACTCCAAAAATAGAAACAAGAGTGAGATTAGCCTTACCTAAATCTCTAATCTGCTACTAAAAACAATCCAAACACCCCTATAGTGAGGGATATTGGTGCTTGGAATCACATTGAGCTTTTTAGGGAAGCACTTGGGATGGATGATGAAGAAGGGTGTAAAACATTGAGTGCCTCTTATTTCCTCCATAATGAAATATTTTTAAATTTTAAGATGTTCCAAGGACGAACGGTCCACCAAAATAGTTTTCCAAACCACCACAAACTATGGGGGGGCTACTAACCGCATGCCCTCTCTATCACATTGTTTTCGAGATTTTGTGCAAGCCATGTAGATTGACAATTTCTACACAAACTCCCCTCACTCAGTTTTCCAAACAATGGGAAAACAGTGAGGACTACCCAGAAATCCCCATTTCCCCCTTTTTCTTGTCCTGATCCCCTGGTACACCCCCAAACATTCACAAGGACTTGGGGAAACACTTTATTAACAAAAAGGGCACTAGAGCTAAACCATAACATGAACATACCATAAGAAAAAATCTATGATATTAAAACCTTTGCAACTTATAATGGATAGTCGCTGATCCACTCTTCTTGAGCATCATTGGGATCCCAATGAAAAGGGATGGGTCCATTGGGGCCGCATATCTGATTCTATCTACCATGTTTCCTACTAAAAGTTTCCTTGCTGCCATAGAAAGTGGACCAAGGGCACAACCGTTCCTTAAAAAACATTCCCACTATGATCCGTAATTCGAATTGGGTTCTCCTCAAATGAATCATCAACCTCAAGCTCTAAATCCTCAACATTTATCAACTGATATGGATCATGGTGATACTTTCAGAGTTGTAAAACATGGAAAACATCATGCATCCCACTAAACCATTGTTGACGATCCAGTCTATAATCCATAGTTTTGATGCTATCTATAGTCTAAAATTACCACACATATCTAGCTCCAACTTGCCCTACGTTCATATCTGATAGTGACCCAACCTTCGTGCCACACTAAGAAACCCAATATCACCGATTAGGAAATAAGTGGTCTACAATGCCAATCTGGATATGACTTCATCCTACCATGATCCATTATCATACGACTCTGAATCAAATGAAACTTTTCCAATGTCTTCTACAAAATAATTCTTTCCAATCTCTCAGAGTCTATAGTCTCTAACAAACACAAGAGAGATCTACACATTTCCCCCTAATGTACCTCAAATGGTGCCATCATAACTGTAGCCAAAAATCTGTTGTTGTAAGAAAATTAAAAAAGTGACAAGTGATTTCCCCATGAACCACCAAACTCTAGAAAACATGCTCTCAACATGTCTTCTAATAGCTGAATTATACGCTCTGAATTTCCATCAGTTTGTGGTTGGTATGTAGTACTAAAAAAAATTGGGTTCCAAGTACCTTCTATAGTCCCTTATAGAAATAGAGGCGAATCATGGATCATGATATGAAACTATGGTGATTTTCATTCCATTTAACCATAAAATTACTCGAACATAAAATTCCCCAACAGTTCGACTTTATAGGTCTCTAGAATCTGCATGAAATGAGCCACTTTGGTTATCCAATATACCACCTCCCAAATTGCATCATTTTTCCGAGGCGTCATTTGAAGACTGCTACAAATTCCATCATGACATCATTCCACATAATCTCTGGAATAAGAAATGACTACAACAAACCACCTGGACACTGATTTTCTACCATCACCTATTGATAGGTTAGGCATCCTGACAGAAGACTCGCAACTCCTTTATTCATTCATGTCCACAAAACCGCCTACATATATCTCAATACATCTGTGTCATGCTCGGATGCACTACTGGTTTTATGCATGGAACTTGCACGTCCACTCCTCTTGTAAATATGTCGGGACCACAATGCTACCATGAACATAAACAACTCCACCGGCACTAAATGTCCACCCAGAAGGTGACTCCCCACCATTATGAATTTCCTTCATAACCAGACACTCAGTATCTACAAATTGATTCTACTTAACTCATCTCATATGTGAAGATTCAACTTCTATAGATTCATGGTTCATCTATTTGTTCCCATCTTATACATCCGAATGCAAATATGCAAACAAGGCCATCACCACTCACTCTGAATTTCATTATGGAACTACCTGATTAGGAGTCCTTTAGCTCAGATCATCAGGGAAACTATTCCCTTTTCCCCTATGTATATGAACTCAAAATCAAAATACTGCTATTACTCAACACCCCACCACTATCGAAGATTAAAATCCCATTGAGAGAAGATGTAATTAATACTTTTATTGTGTATCAAAACCATTAAACGTTCTCCCAACAAGTAGCACCTCTAACACGTCAAGTCATAACCACAATAGCTAACTTAAGGTCATGAGTAGTATAATTTAATTCATCTGGGCTCAAATGCCTTAAACCATAATCCAGAACCTGATCATCCTGCATAAACACTACCCCATGTCCAACACTGGACACATCATAGAATAAGGTGTACCTATTACCTGGGTTAGTTATGATAAAAATTGGTGCGGTAGAAAACCTCTTTTTCAGCTCATGAAAAGTATTCCTACAAGACTATGACCAATCAAACTTTTCCCTTTCTTGGTTATGTATCTAAACGGTGCATCCAAATGAGAGAAATATCTAGTAAGCCTTCAGTAATAACTGGCCAAACCTTGAAAAAACGATTTTCAGACACTTTCTTGGGCTATTCCTAATAAACCACACCATGAAACTTTTCCGGATACACCAACACACCTGACTTAGAAATGATGTGTCCCAGAATTTTCACTTCATCAATCCAAAACAAAAAATTTGAGATCTTCTTATAAAGCCTAGGTTCTCTTAGTGTACTAAATACAATGTCAAGATGTTTGGAATGATCATCATGTGTTGTGGAGTACAACATGATGTTATAAATCCACAAAACTAAAAACTAATCTAGATACAGTTGAAATATCATGTTAATCAAGGCCATGAACACATATGGTGAATTGGTTAGAGAAAACGTAATTACCAGATTTTCATGAAACCCATACATTGTTTGGAAATCTGTCTAGTGTATGTCAGAAGGTATTCCCCCAACTGATGGTATCCTAATCTCAAATCGATCATAGGAAACACCAAGGTAACTTGGATCAGATCATATAGGTCCTCAATTTTAGGAAGCAGGTATCAATTCTCAACCTTCATCTGGTTCATCTTCCTATAGTAATCACATATCCTCTGTGATCTATCATCATACATAGAAAATAGAAAAGGAAATCTCCAAGGTGATGTAATAGGATGTATAAACCCCTTACTCTTTAATTCCACTAACTGAACCATCAGTTTTTTGAGCTCCGCCGGTTCCATTCAATAATGTGGAATGGAATCCAGATCTTCTCTAGGAAAAAATTCAATCATAATCACAACATATCTCTCAGGTAGTAACCCTAGGAAGTACTCATGTAACATATCTTGAAAACTGTCTACAAAAAAGGGATGATTGGTTATCCTTTCTCCCCTTCATTTAACATAACACATTCTATATGTGCTATGTGTTCTCCCATCTACTGGCGTGGTGGCCCTGCACAGCCTACTCGATTATCCCACTCAACACAAATGACATAAGTGCTCCCATCGGGAGATATGAATGTTACCTGACACTGATAACAATTGATATGGGATTTATATAATACCAACCAGTCCATTCCCAAGATTAGGTCAAAACCATACATCTCTAGGACTAATAGATCCCACAAAAAGGGATATACACCAACCTCTAGAGAACATCCCTTACATTATCTAATGTGCTCAACTCATTCCCCTAACGGAGAATCAAGCGACATTACCCCAAACCGAGTCTCTATGGTTAATCCCAACAATACTATGACCCGAGCATAAATAAATGGATGCATATAACCTTGATAAAAAATTTCACTAGCAAGCATGGATGTTTCACGAATCGTACCTCGAACAATAGATTGTCATGCCCCACCACCCATAAGAGTATCCTAGAATACATGGATATAGAATGCCCCTTTACCCTAGGCTCCTGCCTGAGTGCCTTTTAATACATTGCTCTGTTGGTAATGACGATCTCGCACTAGATTTCCACATCCACAACCTCTACCAGTACAGCCCGTGGAGCTCAACCGTATGCTTGATATGAGGTAACTTCCCCATACGTATACTCGGACTCCACCTCTAACCTTCATCATTCCCTGACTATCGTGGGTTCCTGGAAAACCACTACACATGGCCTAACCATCCACATACTCGACACTCAACCAGTAGGTGGGGACACTGGTCACGCTTCTTCCCTGGCCTACCACACTGATAATCTAATACATGGTCTCCACCTTGAGAATCTTTCCCCCTCTTCTGACTACTATGTGCACTTCCACCATGCTAAAATGTTCCAATGTGGAACTTCCTACTATCAAAAGCATCACCAATCACTCACTCAAAAGGAACCACATGTTCACTACCTGAAGCTCCTTTCAGGTTCCCCTTTGAGATAAGGTCTTGATCCACCAACTCAGCAAACGTTTTCAGAAAAAATATATTCACTAGATATCTATTCTAATGTCTCAGCCCATCATTGAAGTGTTTCACCACAGCTGCCTCATCTCTCGTCATTATCGGAACTAAGTATCTCAAATTAGTGAAATGACTTGCATAGTCCATCCCCACAATTTTCCCCTAAGTAAAACTCAAAAAACAAAAACATCCTTCTCCTAAATTATGGTTTCTAGGTTGAATTTTTCAAGTAACATGTCCTAAATATATTTCCACATAATTCCCTCAGCCTGCATTGTCTGAACCATAATGTCCCACCTACATTTTTCTTGACCCCATGACATATTGGCTACTAACTTGACTCAATTATCTATAAAAGTTTCTAGATGGTAAAGAATGGTTTGTATTGACTCTATCCAGAACTTTTCTGCTTTTGTATCACCCTCTCTAGTGATGTTTGGAGGGTGTTTTAGCTAAAACTCATTGGTCCGATCAAACGTACTCGGTGAAACCAGCCCTGGGTTTTGTTCCATCATATATATAAAATGAACAAAATTCTGCTGGAATTCACCTTCCCTATTTTCTTGGACCACCATGTTCTCCATCTCCACTACTTGTGGTGTGTTATCAGAATCTTCTTCATGTCACCCAACTATTGAATGACATTGAGGTCGCATTTCCCTACAATTCAAAACAAGAGATTTAGAACTCCACCATTATGCTTTAATGAGAAGGAGGAGATATCGATAGGCTCATTACCTTCCACAATTGATCCATTTTTTACACCCGACCCAAATGAGGCCACTCACTACCAGATCACCAACATTTTCCATCTCTCATAAGGTCATGGATAACACAATAATCTTATTCACATGGATACAATCCTTATCTTTTACACCGGTCAAAAACAGCTTTTCTAGTCCAATTTACAGTTACCATAGATTAATCCAATTTTTATATATATTAAGCACCCTTTAATAATTACAACTTACCCTTTTTATCAATTCATACTATTCGGTTAGGAACAATTTCATTACTTTTATAAAAACATATGCAGCCACACCTTTTTTTCATGCACACCCATCCCCTGTGAGTTCCTATAATAATTTTTGTCACATACCTACATAGGTGCCTAAAATGATGTAGGAATACACAAACTCAAACCCTTCATTCGACAAGATAAATATCCCAAAAACATTAAAAAAACAAGTGCATCACCCAATGGTAAAATATCATCAAATATAACGATACACAACAAGAACAACAATCCCCTACCAGGATGCCTTGGGTATTCCCCCTTACATGGGTTAGCTACTCCTAAGAATCAGAACATTAACAAGGCCCAACAATATTCTAAACACTTTTATACTATCACCATATAGTAATAAAGAGAATAGAACTCCTTTGATACCACATTGTAAGGTCGCTGGCATGGGATCCACTAATCTGATACCAAGAACTGGGTCACTACATGACCTTAAGATCACCTCCCTTAATGCCAGAGGCTGCCGACTAGGAGTGAGGGTATAATAGGTCACATGGAGAGACTATACAATCACAATCATAGTAAGTCATAGCAGATAAATTCTAAAATAACATAAAAAAGATAACAATCAATAACATGCATAAATAACCGATTCCCAAAATTGGGTACAACCATATACAATAGTAAATATTTTATTCTATGCTATAGTGTCAAGTGAAAAAACCCTAAAAGATGTAAAATATTAGGATACCCAAAATGGTTCGGACCCCATGTCTGTAACTTCATTCAACATGTGCCATGTCCAACTCATCTCCCTATCATAGGGCCCTTTCACTTGTCCTGGACTGCAAGCATGAAATCAGCTCAGGTACCCAACGGAAGCTCGATCAGGGTGTGAGTATAACTCAGTGGGCCACCACCAACGTTGTCTACAAAATATACAGCAAATAATGATAGGGAATGCATGAGATAAATGATGACATATAAGGATAAATGGTTCATTGGGGAATTCTAGATAATGTTTATTTAATTTATACCACCATTGAATCCGGGTTCACTACTTAAGAATTTCATGATTTAATCTATCCTCTACATGCATTCAATGGATTCGGAACATTCAATATTTCCATGAATATGGGAATAATGTCAAGTCCTATATCACTAGGCATACCATTATAACAAACCTATAATCTGCTTCTCGAAGACTCAGTGTGGGTGGAATGAAACCCATAGGGGAATCAAACATCATACCCTTCCATATAACATGCATTTAGGGGAGGAGAAATAACCTTGGTCCAACTCAACCCATTGGAATATAACCTCATGTCGATACCCCACTCAACCATGCTATGTGTAAATGCTTTTTTATCATTCACCACAGTTAACCATATCAGAACGAAAATATCCAATATCATTCACAACATCACAATAATATCAATAAATAGGAAATTAACATTTTTTCTCAATCCTCTAACACATTCATCATTTATTTTAATTAACCCCTTTATCCCCATACCATTTCTGATGCCCATCTCACTAAGAATATTCAATTATATAGATAATCCCATAGAATTTTCACATTAACCAATTTAATCACTTTTTTGAAGCCAACTACACACCGACATTGGTCATTACACAACCTAGGTGTACTGTTAAACTCCCATTTCACATCCTTCGAGCATATTATCATTTTCACTCTTGGCTTTATGTTATTTCACAACGACCGTACACTTACTTGGATAAACTCAATGTATGAGGGATATTGACATACCCCTCAGGTGGCCCTAATTTGGTCATGTCATACTCCATTAATCACATGGGGAATAAGAGGGGTTAAATTAACTATTTAGACACCCACTACATCACATCATGTCAATGTCACAAAAAAACATCAAAAGAGGGCAACAATAAATACCCTACATGCCCAAATCTACACAAAAACCAAGGGATATAACTTTCACACCCCCTACCTTGAATCCATTAGTGAACACCCTCCCAACCATATCCTTAGATATCGATTCAACCTACGCTTGATGATTTACCCTAAATCTCACCGAAAATGTAGGGTTTGAGAGCTTTATATAGTGATTGGAAATAAATACAAACCCTAAAACAAAAAGAGAAACAATAGTGAGATTAGCCTTAACCGGATCTTCAATCTTCAACTAATAACACTCCAAATGGCCTTAAGATGAGGGTGATTGATCTTGGGAATCTTTTGGAGATTTTAGGTCATCACTAGGGGTGGTGGAGGATGAAGGGAGGAAAATAATGAGTGCTCCTTATTTCCATTGTAATAGCATTTTTGTAAATGTTTAGTCGTTCCTAGGCCGCACGGTTTCCCCCGCACACTTTTCCAAACTGTGTGAAAAATGTATAAAGTTTACTACCTGCACACCCACTCGATTTCACAGTATTCCAGACCACGTGAAAACCATGTGTATTGTTAATTCCTGGATGACCTCCTATCGCACTATTTTCCAAACCATGGGAAAACCGTGTAGACAATACATAAAACCCCGTTTCCCACTTTCTCATGTCCTGATCCCCCAAACATTCACAAGGACTTGGGGAAACTCTTTATTAACCACAAAATGGGGACTTGAACTGAAAAATAACAAAATATATCTTACTATGAAATCTGATTTCTTACATAATTTAATAATTATTTTATTTTCTTTTTGAAATGTTAAAAATAATTGTATAATCATAAATTAATATACTGACATCCTTTTGTGGAAAACCCCTGAAAGATTCTCATATTTAATTATATATTTAATAATAATAACCAAAACAATCATAGAATTAAATTTTAACCTCATGAATAATTATAATTCATAAATTATAGTACCTATTATTATCATGAAATTATGAACATCGGGAGAATAATAAAGAATAACATAAATTTTATGAAATTTGTTCCAAATGATCAATAATACTCACACTAGATATTGAAAATTTAAAATCACTAAATATATATATATATATATATACAGAATATTGGTAATGGATGTATAAAAAAGATTAAATATATAAAGAGTTTAATTAATATATCATTATGATATTTATTTCTTGTAAAAACTAGATTCATGAACATAATTTGATGTCAGGAATTAACGTAAGGAATTGTTTTTCTCAAATTTAATTACCACAGACATATTTCATATGGTATACCATGATATCAGTCATATAGTATTATTACTACATAATGGATTTATTTTAATATATTCATGTAACTAAAGGGTTATGAAGATATATTCCATGTTATTTATTTAATTTTCCTTCTTTTTTAGGGATAATAAATTATTTTGGGATCCTTTATCTCATTTTAAAATCCATGAGACTTGTTTGATATCTCATACCATGTTTTTATAAGGACTATATACTGCTAATATATGATTTCTTATCATGAATTATCAATATTCATAATGTTTTATGTTTCTTTTTAATCTCACTATTTTTGGAGGTTTGGATTATAATGTAACTCAAACCATAAGAATAATGTAGTGAGTATTATTTTTATATCATGGTAGTTTTTAAAAGACAATACATCTAGGGAATTAGTATTATTTATATGGAAACTCATTATCTCTATTTTTTAATAATGGACATTATCATTTTTATAGAAATGTTTATATAACATTATATCATATTTTACTCAAATAACTTTTCATTATCTGAAATAGTTACACCCCAAGACATATCTTATATTTCTCTATAAATAGTTTTAATTACTTTTGTAGAAGACTTTACATGAAACAGTAAGTTTATAATAAAAATGGAAAATGATAGAAAAAATATTATGTGATGGAAATATAATATTTTAAATTATCAATTTAATATTATCTTATATGAAATTTTAATTATTTTTCAAAAATATTATTTTTCATTGATTAAGGAAAATAAATATTTTTTTAAAATTGTGATGTTTTTTCGTTAAATAAAATAATTTAAAATAAATTAATATTTTTTTATTTTGTAATAAATTAAAATAATATCTATTTTATTTACAATAATATTATTATTTACATTAAGATGATAAATATATCTTGATTTATATAGAATATTTTTTTTGTATTTAAACTCATATTTTCATGAAAACATTTTTTGTTTCATTTTGCATGTTCAATTTATATAAATTTATAAATATTAAGGGATTTGAATGGGATATAATTTAAACAATATTTTAAACTATGAAGTTCAAATTTGTTAAATATTTCTAATTTTTTTAGAAATTATGAACAGTAACTATAGTAAAATGTATCACCTCAATAATTTATAAATGGAATAATTATGTTTAACAATAATGCAGAAATGCATTAAAAAGAGATCCATCATTTGGAAATATTTTATTATATGGTATAAATCAAAATTATCCATCCCATGTCAATATATAAAGAATTTGAGGTCTATTTTACATCGATAATGTAAGTTAAATTATTTTATGTAATGATAAATACAAAATGTCACTATCTTTTTATTAAATTTCTATTATATTTCCCCATTGGAAAAAAAATTGGTTGAATGAATATTAAATATTTTTTGACCTAAATTAAATTATATTTATTATTATAAATAATTTATATTTATTTATCATTGTCTATTTATTTTCAATGTTTATAAAAATGACATATTCCTTATAGAGGGATTGTGAAATATAAAATAAATTATTTTAAAATTATTAAAAATAATGTTCTTGTAATGACTTATTATTTCAAAAGAATTATATAGTTATTAATAATGAATTATAAACTCTGAAAAGGATAATATTATAATTTAATATCTTTATTGGTTTCTTTAATTTCAAATGAAATTAATAATTCCACCAAATTAAATTTGTGATATTTTATTAAAATAAATATTTTATTAAATTATTAAAAATAAAAAGAATCTCAAAAATATGAAAATATGATAATAAATGGTCTCTAATTTTACCCATTTATTATTTATGATTTTATTTTTACCGTATATGTGAAATCACATCCGTTTATTATATTATAATTTATTGTTTTTCTAAAGATAAAATGTTATTAATGAAGGGATAAAAATTGACTAAAAACATGATAAAGCTATCAAAATTGTGTTGTTTGTTGGTATTTTTACCATATAATATATTATATTTTAAAATATATTCACATGTTTCTATATTAACATGAAAATGAATGTAATGAATTTAATGTTTTTAATTAATTCAATCGGAGTAACTTCATTCACTACAAAAAGTTAACACCTCTACACCCCTATATAAAACACCTATATACACATATTCAAATAACCAGGAATAATATTCTTCTAAAAATACATAGATATGTTATAGGGTTTATTTTCTTCCAAGAAGTCGAAACCTATTCCCCTTAAGAAGCTATATAAACGATCTCTTTCAAATAATAGGTAATATTCTTCACCGAGAACTATTTTTTCCTTCTTCTTTCAATAAGTTCTATATATTACAAAAAATTTATAAATATTAACAAAAAGATAAATCCTATAATTATATGTTATTATGATTATTGAATAATATGTATCCAGCTGCCACTTCATCCAATGAAAAATACCATCACTCGTGAGCATGGAAGAGTATCTCCTCAAAAACTATTGGGATTTGTTTTCAATTATTGCCTCACATAAAATATTATAATGATTAAAAATAATTAATATATATTATAATTATAGTATTATAATAATATTAAAATTATATGGTATCATGTACTTATTTACCCTTAAACTCATTAAAAAGTGATAATGTTGCTCATACGTACGTACGGTCTACCATCACTATGAAGCGATGTGATGTATTTTACATGTATGTTTTCAAAAAGTGATTAAAAATATGTATATAATTAATATTTTTTATATTTATATCATGATTATTATTATGGGGATGATATAACCATGATTCAGATACGAGGACCTTAACATCAAAATCAAAACATATATGAAAATGAAAAAGATAACATCTAAGACAATAATAATAATAAAATATTCTCAATAAACGGGTGAAATTGTGTTATAAAAGGATTATGTAAGATATTATATATATTTATATGGTTTTGGTATATAATTATAATAAATTTAAATATATTATATATGACTTTAATCGAACTAACAAGGAATTCCAAACTTGATGTAGGGGATTTCACCTTAAATTCAACACAATCGATATATATTTTGTATTTTATTTCTATTTATTTTTTAGATGGTGTATATATACTATATTTTATTTATTTAATGTGAATATATATTTATTAAATATTATTAATATTTCAATTCTAATTACTATTTCATGGGGTTTCAATTTATAATTTATCAAAAGGGAAAATTTTAATTTTACAATCTCATTTTGGGGGATTTCTCTTATTTTAATTGAAGTAATATTATAATATATCATTCATAAACTCAATATATTTATTTATATTAAATATAGTTAATGATATTTTACATTTTGTTCCAAAATTTTCTCCCTTTAGAACATTATTAAAGAAAATAATGGTTTAAATGAAAACTTGATCTTATTTTTATTTTGATTTGCTATAATTTTCTTCGATTTCAATATTTATAAACAATGATTTAAAATTTTTTATTGAATAAAATTATTTATCTATTAAAATTTATATTATCATTGTCTTTAATACGGTTTTTATATAATCCCTATAATTGTTTCCTAAAGGATCCTTTTTGAATTACGTTGCAAAATATCAAAAGGAATATTTTAGTTTAACATACATGATGTTAGTAGATTTTCCATCAACTATAAAACTTTTATGATGTTTGGAATCTTCTATAATTTTTAAATTGTTTCACAATGAAAGAAATTTAATGAAAGGTTTTTTTAATATTTCACATCCCTTTTTTCTCAAATTATTCAAAATATATTACAAAAATAATTTTTTTTTATGAATACATAATTATCTGTTTTGTCCTAATAAATTTTTGGTAGTTAAATTTGTCATAAAAAATTCAAATTATTTTGATAATATTAATCATAAATTACATTTCTTCTAAATATCCATATTCATTGTGTTATGGATATGATTATTTTCCAAATAGTATTCCATTTCTATATGTGGTGTTTCACTATGTAATTAGACTTAATTGGCGAATATTAATATTATTTATTTTATATAAAATATAGATTATCATTGATATGGTTGTTTTTTTATAAATTAAATTGATAATTTAATATAAGTAGAATTCAATATAAATGTTGTGATGGGTGGGTCCCGGTTATAGATATCCCCTTAATGGATCAATTTTTCTTATGGGACAAACTCATTGGAAAAACATATTACATTGGATTATGGTGCATTCCTACCCATCAATTATATAATCATGGAACATTGCCTTGAATCCAATTTATAAAGATGTCTTAAATATTTATATTAATGACTAGAAATTTCATTTAACAAAGTAATCATTTATTATTATCTATGCGATTACTACATTAAAATTATACACAGATGGTTTTATTATAATTTTATTGATTAAATCAAATGTGCTTCTATTTTTTACCTTTAAATTTAGAGTATAGATCATTTTCATATGATATAATATCTGTATAAAACACTTTTTGAGAATATAAGTTCACAATTTATTTTTTTCCACTCCTATGAAATTAAGACGAATAATATAAATAATATTTATGATGTTAGAATGTCTCTTATGATATGTTTTTTATATTTCCAATGTAATATATGAATCATGTATATATCATGTTCATCAATAATAATAAACCAATCGATCCTTAATGATGTGATCCATTCAATCTTATTCCCATTTAATAATATAGAAACTATCTATGAGATACTCAAGTTTGGGTACAAAAACAATCTTATCTCTTATTTTCATTTGGTATCCACCTTCTTCAAGACCATATGTATTTTTCACGTTTTTGAAAATCCTTACATAATCCAAAATATTTTTTTATATTGAATTTCTATTACATTTAATTTAAATATTTTTTATTATTTTGATATGGGTAATTTTTATAGAAGTTTGAATATAATAATCTTTTAGAATTTACCTTGTGATCCAATTTTTAGAAGTTTTTTTATAATAATCATAATTTTTTTATCTACATCAATAACTTTTGGTAGAAGATATGCATGATAAAAAATATTAATCAGAATTATCCTCCAACCTTTTTTCTTAGGATGGATTATTAAATTATCTTTCCTATAATATGAGTGAACCATCACTACTTTTATCCTACCTATTAATCAAACATGAATCTAAATAATATTTTTTCCAATTAATTTTCATTGAATATACTCTATTATCCATTACATTTATAGATGTTTGTTTTCCAATATTCCAATTTTCAATTTATTGGAGAAAATATTGATGAAACTCCATACCTTTTAACTATATGGTTTAAATAAAATATAACATTGAATCATAATAGAAACTTATTTTCAAAAAATATTTTTTGATATATTTGGATACCAATTTATTTTCATTCAAATAATCTTGTTATTATCATTCATATAATTATAAATATTTTCCTTATGTGAATCATTTTGAAAATAAAGTTAACCAAATTTTCCTTCTATTGGTCATTTAATTTATAATGAATGAATTATTTTCAAAGTAATTCATATTTATAGATGGATGATGACTGGTTTCTTATATCACCATGTAATGTATTAGTAAAATTTTTATATCTCAATTATAACATATTAATGGGAATTTTTTTGCTACTTTAGAGTGGGGGTGAATGTGTGTGACTTGTGAAGTTGACTGTTCCTTAGATAATTTATGATCAATAATTCTATTTTTTATGAACGATACTATATAATATCCCATATTTTTAAGGTATTATTCTCAATATGTTTTTCATTTTATAAATGTTTCCCCGTAATATTTGGTGATGTAAGACTGATCTTGGAGAATGTGACCTAAAGTACAAGGATGTATTATTGTTTGACTTAATGGCGGCCTAGAATAAATTTGATTTTTTTGAATTCCTTTTCATTAAATTATAATAATACATATCATATGGATACCCATTGGGTTAGATCACCATTTAATATAATTGAAATAGATATTTAATTTTTATATGTTCTACATGACATGTGACTTATGGTGCTTTCTTATTATAGAATCGATATATTTTTTCTTATTGCATATTGATATAATTTTTAATCAATTTTGAATTAAATTGTAAGTCGATTATGAAAAATGAACGGTTATTATCAAAATTAACCATTTAAAATTGTGATATGATATTTTTATATCCATACAGTGTGACAAGAAATGAGTTCCATGATATAATGCTTATAGATCAAGCTCAGACCTAGTCCTTTCACACTTTTAAGGTTATTTGTTTATATTGAGTGGGCTCGGCCTAATACCTTGCTCTAATGATTACATATAGAGTGATATGCCTAGTCCCAGGTTGTAATTCATATAGGGATATGGCCTAGAATGTTGTAGTACTTATAGGGATTTATCCCAGAATAATGTAAATCTTATATAGATTTGACTTGGAATTTTATGAATATACCATGGTTATATATTTGTTGTTGGAATGGTTGTTGGACTTGCACAGAGACATTCCACCATGTAATTGAAGAGGTTTATTTAACAGTGGTTATATGGTTATTTTTTCATAGTTGTAAGACATTCTCAATGATATTCTGGCATGACACTGAAGAATGTTATTTTAACTTATTTATATGGTTTTAGTTGGCATTTTCATAAAACATCCTTAGACATATTTTGATAGGGAGCTGAAGAAGGTTGTTTCTATATTTTATTAATTATTGAATTAATTAATACTATTCATTACCACTTTATTCCTTACACTTTTTATTATATTTTTTTTACATTAGACATAGTGGTGTAGACCTACGTTGTTATACTATCACCAAATTCGAGAAATTGTTTTGCACTCGATCATATTTCATGGATACTATTTTGGAAAAGGTAAAATAAAATTGCTGCTTATTGGTTGTTAATAGATTGTATGTATATTGGCGATGGGACTATTGTGGGGTTTGGGACACATGACATGGAGTATTATATTTTACTCTTCTAGTATGTTTCTTGTATTATTCTAACATGAAAGTTTTTTATATTCTTCAACACCAAAACGTTATTACTTTATTATTCATTCGATTATTCAATTATATTTTATTATGTTCTTAATATATGTTTTAAATTTGAATATTTTCAATTTTATTATAATTTTGACTACGTATATGGAACTGCATACGAGTAGGTATAGTCACCCCACTTTACATTTTACACCCTCCGGTACTAGTCAGAAGCATCTAGATTTTGAGGAGGCGCAGTAGAGGTATCATAACGAAACCTTTTTGACCACGTGAGAGGGTGATAGATTTGGGGACATTATAATGTTTTATCAAAGGACAAGGATAACTTTTATCCTCTTTCCATAATGTTTGGGAAAGGTAGAGAGGTGGAAGGGATGTGTCATGACTTGGTAATGATCTTGTTCATGGGAGTATCTAACCCTTGTGTGGGGGGAAATCTGAGTACCTAGATATGGGATTTCTATTTGTGTTGTGTTCTTGTTGGAGTTAATGTTATTTCACCTTGGATGATTCAAATGTTGTGTGAGTTTATTTTTTTATGATCTTAATGTTTCTTTAAATTTACAATCGTATCCCAGTATGTTTTCATATAAGGATACATGCATAAAAATAGTAACATAGGAATATATGCACATGCATTTTTCCTGATAGGGTCATATATATTTTTATGTTAAATATATTATCCTATTGAACTATAACATGAAATATCAATTTCATAAGATAAATGAAATGAGTTTTCATGTCCTGCTAAAATACTTATAATCCATGTCTATAGTGACCAAGAGTTGAATTTCTCAGTTACAGTTACCTATTTGGGTTGGCCAGGTATCTAACTAGTTATCTAAGGTGTTCATTTGTATTTTAGATAAAATATGCCCTCATAATCATCGATTTGAATGTTAGGAGAGTGGAAATCATCCCACCCCTAATTCAAATGAACCAAAACCTCATGTAGTTTCTGAGGAGTAGATGGATTTTTATCTTCGTGGATACATCCTCAGGGTCATATGATCCATATAAATGTAGATTGTTCATATCATTCCTTCAATGTGTGAGATGAAAAAATAGTTTTAGTTATAGAATCTATCTATGTTCACTAGGGAAGGGGACCCAGACAACTAAGTTTTGGAATGAGTCAGTTCATACAATCATCAAAAATCTTGAGACGCCCACATATAGGAGGAAGATTCATTATTTGTATATAATTCATAGACCTTCCAGGAATGGGTGGGATATTTCATTGGAATATGTGTTGTAGGATGATATACCTTGGAAAGAACTACAGGTGATGTTCGTGATCCATTTATATCCTGAGACCTTGATGATTTGAAAATATCAAGATTTCAAGTATCTAGAATAGGAGGGCTTTCTTGTGACAGACTATACTAGATATTTTACCCACATACATCCATTTCACCCCATTCAAATTTGGATTAGATATCTTGGGTGGTACATTTTCATCACGGTCTTCATTATGACATAATGTAAAAAAATCCCTTTAACCGTCTTTGAAGATTTTAAAAATAAATAGCTCATTACAAAAGGGAATCTTAGAGGGGCTATAAGAAAAAAACTTGTTAATTAACTAGGGAGATCATGGTCTTATTATTCTAGTGGTATGAAGCACTGCTATGAATGTTTCTAGTAAAGATATTATCGATAATGAAGTCAGAAAATTAGAAAACCATATCAAGATCATGTTACATTTTAGTACTATCTATGAGGCATGTTTTCTCTCAAGTTCCACCATTTTCATTACATCGATGCTGAGTGACATATATGTGGTAGACAATGCCATATTTAGAGTTTCTATGTGAAAATTACATGTAATACAAGTAGAATATGATCAGGATATGAATCATATTCAGTAAGGGGGTCAGTTACACGTTAGAAAGATGGTAGCTAGAGTTCCACTTTTTATTTATGCCAGGGTCGGGGGCATGGTACCCTAGTACATGAGAAATAGTTCCAAGAATGTAAATAATCTCAAGGTATTCATACTCGAGTCTAAGGAATAAGGATATTTTAGTTTCATGTTATGTATAGTACTCTGGATAACAGGGATGTTGGACCATCTACCATTAGAGGTACGATTCTTGTATCATTTACTACAGATTCTGTTTTGTTTGATTCAAGTGCATAAAATACATTTCTACTAAATAATTTTAAAATTTTTAGGTCGTGTATTTGTAAAAATTATATGGTGTTTTAAACATTTACATGCTCTTTTGAGTGAGGTCATAGTATATAAAACATTACAAGGTGTGTTCACTATAGATTAGTGGTTACCATTTATTTTGAGAACTATTTATGTTTGAAATGATAGTATTCAACTTGAATCTTGGTATGTTCTGGTTAGTTATATTATAGTATCATATTTATTATTAATGGAGGTGAGTTACGTACATATCTCTAGAAGGAAGAATCTATTCACACAAGGGAGTGTGGGATATTTAGGTTGGTTGTGGCATACCAATTCTATGCAGATTGAATTTTATCAAGGATTAAATATACAACATATATCTAGATAATGTAGGAATATTGTAGGATTATTTTCCTCTATTAGTAGTCCATTTTTATGATCTATTTCTTGACTAGTTCTATTTCTTAATTTTCTAGTGAGAGATCAAGTTCATGATTGAGTTGGTGTTATTAACAGAGCCAGTTTTCATCCGGATTTTTTGAATGGATCAATAAGAGAATCAAGAGTTGAAAGTTTAATAATAATGTCAATTATTTAAATTCTTTATATATTTTTGTGCATCCCCATAGGTTTCTCCATTTTTCACTAGAAATGTTTTGATTAATGTTCATGCTTATGTGTGGATTATTAGGGGATGAACAAAATGACGACCAAGAACATATATCGTATTCTATGAAATAATGATATTTTCGATCTACTAAAAGGTTCCAATATCATCTCCAAGATTTAATTGAGATATATATATCATCAGTTAATTGTAATACCATCATACATAAATTGGAAAAATTTCATGATATGTTATGGCTTTTTTGAATCCGTAGTGATGTTGTTTCGGTTAACTAATTCACACACAATATTCATGACCATAATGTATAAGATATTTCATTATTTTCTAAATTATTTTGGGGTCATTTTACATGATGATATCTTAGTGCACTCTTAATCAATAGATGATCATTCCAAACATCTTGATGTCATATTGATTATATTGAGAGAAAATCAACTTTACGCCAAGCTTACCAAATGAAATTTGTAGAGAAATGAAGTGAACTTCTTTGTCCATGTCATCATAAAGGATGGATTGTATATGGACATATAGAAATTACCAGCAATGATATCTTGGTGATATCCCAAGAACTTCTTCAATATTTTCAAATTTCATGGATTAGTAGGTTATTACTGAAATTTTGTGCACGATTTCTCAGTATTGGAAGCACATTGTCTTGGGAAAAAAAGAAAGAGGTTATATTTGTTTGGTCTATTTCGTGAGAGAGATATTTTAAAGATATAAAAGATAGAATGACATCAATACTTATCCTCACATTACCTATACTGGGTAGATCATATATCGTGTACTACGACACATTAAGAGTTTGACTTGAAGAATGTAGAAGGACTATATGGTTTCTTATATTGGTAGCATGATGATTATCCATGTGATTAATTACCATACTAATGATTTTTATTTAGTAGCATTAGTACATTCCGTAATATGTTGGACACAATGTATCATGGGTGAGTGGTTTTTGGTATACACAAATCACAAGATCTCCATGAAAATATTTTTTCAGCGAGACATGTACCTTCAATAGAGAAGGTGGGGTGAGTATATGAAATCCTTCTAATTTTAATTTGATGATGGATCAGTCAAGGGAAACTCCATTGGTGATAGTTTTATCCGAAAGAAATTGAAATTAGAAGTATGAGAGTTTTTGGATGTGTTGTAGGTAATGTCCATCGTTATAGACATGCATCTGAATGTTTTGGAATTTGAGGGTTGAGTACCATCGACATCAAAATCACTTATACCTATGATGTTATACTGAATATATAATGATAATTTTATTGATGAAAGTGGATATGTTTTGAGAGAAAACTTATATGGTGGGGAGATTGTATTAGGTGAGTCTCTTTGTATTAATAATTATCTTTCTTTTTGTGGCTGTTTATGGGTTTTTAAGTGTTTATCTAGGAGCCGATGAATGAGTTTCATTATTCTATATGGGTGTTGCATACTGATTTAAAAACGATTTATCATGGTATTTTTAGATAATACTATTGGTTTGGAGGTGTAACGCTTTATGTAAAGAAGCTTCTCTAGTCAGTAGGTGAAAGCAGAGGATCAGATTCTAGTCAAAATGTTTTCAGCTTTAAACATTCCATAGTGGAAAAGGTGTGATTTCATGATTGATTTAGTGACAGGACTACTGATTATGGAGGATAATAATAATTTGTTAGTAGTTTTTCTGGATCAAAGGACTATGGTATTCAACTTATTTCATTTTAGGGAAACTATCAATGCTGAATATCTTGGAAAATATTACGTGGGTGAGGTTCTTCAATTTCACATTGTTACGAGGAGTATCATTTTAAATATAGATCCTCATTTAAAATATAGTTTCTATAAGGTCATTAGAAATACATGGGATCACTAGTTGTTTCAATATCATTTGACCATATATAGATTTATTGTCAATTTTAGAGGACTATTCAGGTTTTGGAAGACATTTTACGTTCATTTTTTTTTCAATTTTTGTTGTTCATGGGAGAAACTATAGGAACTTTTGGATTTTACATATAATAAAAGATTCCATATATTGATCCAACTGGATCCTTTTGAGGAATCATATCTATGGATGATCCTTTCACCTATTTTATGCATAGATGTAGGTGATTCGACACATGTTGGGTGTAGTCTCGTTCATGAGACATCTAAAAACGATTGCTGGATCAAACAGTGGTTGGTGACCGCATAGGGTAAGTTGAAATCATATGTTTACCATCATAGATGACCTCAATAGTTCAATAATCGTCATCTTGATTCCCTTTGGTTTTCATATAGGCTGGTTCAATCCTGTATTTGAAGATGGGTAAACATTGAGACCTGGTTTTCAAGAAATTTAAAAATGATGCAAGGATAGGTCCTGTGGCATACCATATAGCCCATCCACAGGGAAAAAATTCTACGCATGACATGTTACACATGTTGTAAATATGACGATATCATCTAAAAATTTCTGATGTGAATGAATTAAAATACATAGATATTTGTACTGATGCGTCCTTTAAGGGGATTCAGATAGTGGCTGTGGATCAAAGTAAGAAATATCTTCGAGGTTAGATTATATAGTTGGTTTGAGTGAAGTGGAAGTATTGGGGGGGAGGATAAAAGGTGACTTGGGAGAGGGTTTATGATATGTAAATATAGTTGCAAATTTTTTTTGATTCATGATATTGATTCTTAGACCAACTCAGTGATGAGTTGTTATAAGTTGGATAGGTTGTAAGATATATCTTATTACATGAATGTATCCCTCTGAGTTTTTTATTTTAGTATTGGATGATGAATATTTTTTGGATATGGGGAGCCTTTATCAGTGAAAATAGAAAAATATTCCAAGATGTATACCTTTTTAAATTAAAAACGTCTGGGATTAATTTGGTTAACTGTTCATGGGTTTTTAGTGAATTGAGAAGATTTTAAATGTGTTAATATTGGATTATATGGTAAATAGTCTGAAAATCCACTGAATAACATTTACACATCATTTCATTGGATTAAACATCTTGTAATTGATTGTGGGTTTAAAAAAAATATTAGGTGACAATATTTTTTCTGAAATTCATTAAAAATATTTACACAACATGTTACAACATTACACACTATGTAAATTAATAATCTGTTGTTTGAAAAATTATTTAGTAATTATTCTAATTAAATGCATTTCCTATCCTATCAGGCCTATGTATTCTATATTTGATTATAGGGTGCCATAATTCCTTTCATACCTGCCTTTTATTTGAGAAATCCCTAGTAAGTCTATTTAGTTAGGTTTATTCCATCTAATTTAATCTGATGTGGAAAAATCCTTTGATCAATTAAATTATTGATTTTAATCTTTATTATTATTTATCTGTGTACCTCTTTTTTATCATCCACACATTCTTCCTTTTGAGAGTTGGCCTTTGGTAGTGTCGTTGGTTCTTCAGTTAAATTTAGGGCGTATAAATCTTAACCTAATGGTTTAATAATTTCCCCATTTATGTAGTATCGTGATTTCACCAATGAAATGTGAGATCAAATTTAATAAATAATAAATTGGATTACTTCTTGAATTACATTGGTTTAAATATGAATATGACCTAGATTATGGCTGTCCATTGAGTTAGAAAACGTTTGAATATAATTGAATTTCCGAATGGCTTAAAGTTGGTTTAGGGTGACATGTGATTTAGAGTGATTAATTTTTATATGATCACTTACATACATCTTATTGAATATTGATATAATTTTTAATCAATTATAAATTAAATTGAATGTGTTTTTTGAATGTATAAAAAATATTCACAAAATTATCTGTTGAGAATAGGAATGTTATATTGTGATATCCATGATGTAAGATAGAAAATGTGTTTTATGACTTAATTCTTAGATATCGGGATCAACCATAGATCTGACACACTAATATGTTGTAATGTTTATATTATATAGGCTATATAAGGAACCATAACTTTATTAATGAAATTTACAATCTTATTATTATTTCATATTGTATAAATAACATGGAATAAATTATTGAACACAATAAAAACATTATAAACTAAGTATGAGTGAAATAAGAGTTATATCAAGAATTAATGGAACCTATCTTAATGGAATAGTAACATGAACATTCAAATTGTAATATGACCATTAAAAACAATAATCCAGCCATATAAATAGTAATATCACCCATGAATGTATAAATATATTTAGGTATCTTATCAATGAATATTAGATATAAATATATCATAGTATAAGAGAATAATATTTTTAAAAATAATAATTAAGTGTTGGAATTTTTGTATTTTAAAACAATTTAATTAAAATCTTATAATAATAAAAAAAATTAAAAAAAATTATTTTCAAAAAAATTATTCCTAAATTTTATATATTGTTTTATTATGATTTTAAGATAATTTTATGTTACGTTAGATAGTTTTTCCATGTGTTATAAAATCAGTTATAATATTCAAATTGTTATTTTTTGAATAAATGATTAGTTTAATTAAAAATTAAAAATTTCATATATAGAAAATAATTTTGATAAACTTGAGTCCATTTTTAAATTATACATGTAAAAATATGGTCAGGGAGAATATTTTGAATATTTCTAAATTACATACATTTTTAGTGAATAGTGAAATACAAAAATTTGTGGTATATATTCATTATTAGATAAATACCTCATTCCTTTAGTCATGAATGATGTAATAAGAAAATATTGAACCTATGTTAATTATTTTAATATATGTTTTTTTTAATTCTTGAACTATTCATATTATTCAGAAAAAATAATTAACAAATGAATAAAATATTCAAAACACTCTAATGTCCTCCACTATAAATACAACCCTCACCAACTCCTCTCCTCACACCATCCAAGACTTTAGACTTATCAAAATTCATCCTAAAACTCTTATCAATCCCCTAGACCAAATCTAGGAGCTCATGGTTTCAAAAAAAGAGCAAAACCAAAACCCCTTAAGGAGGTTCTCAAGGAGATGAATTCATTAGGTAACAATCCACCTTTTTTCTTTTATTTTCTTTTCAATTTCATTTATTTTTGTAAACTTCCTTACCCTCCCCAATCCAAAGATAAATTATAAATATAATATCATATATATAATTTAATTATATCTTGTTAATGGAAGATACATCATAGAAACTTTTTTCTCACTTTATCTCTCTCTTTAATTCTATAAATTCAAACATCTCCCAAGACATGTCAATTTACTGACATCATGGATAAAGCATTTTCATTTTTTATTAATTTCATAATAAATTTTCATAAAACCCTAATAATTGTTAGGACATATTTTCTTATTCATATTATAAGTAATTTAGTGTTATGGTACTTGTATATATATATGATAATAATTAACAATGAAAAACTATTTCATGATGATTGAAAAACTACCAACATGATCTAATTAATTGTAATGAAAGATATGAATCATTGAAATATATATAAAAATAAGGACATTAAATATTTTTTTATGTTCTTTAATAATATATCATTCTAATTCTGGGGAATTATTCTCAATTTACATGACCTTCTTTATAATTAAATAAGAAAACCAATCATGAAAACCATGAAAATGAACACTCCTAAATGATAATGTAATACACTATAACCCATTAAAATTCAATAAATGAATATAAGAAAATTAAAATGAATCAAATTATCTTATAAATGTTTATAAATTAATTAATTAATGGATTGAATTTGATTACCCAAGATGTTACGGTCAAGTGTAGAACACCTTCAGAACTAAATTAAGGGTTTCTTCCCAAACCACCATTTTCATTCGGGTTATGCTTTCTCTATTTATAATGAAATATAATTATTAATTATTATTATATAATTATATTTTATGTGTATATATAGAAATATTATGTATCTATATATGTTAAAACTTATTTTATGGTGAAATACATGTTTTGCAAGGTTCCCTTATCAATTATTCTTGATATACAAGACCGATTTACGGGAACATCTCATTTTATTACCCATTTTTAATTATAGCCCATAATATCTTTTAAGAAACAATTTTTCTAATAAAATTACTATTCTATTCATGAAAAACTATGTTTCTTTTTTTTTATTCAGACAATTATGAAAAATGAAAAGTGTTTTCTTGAAAAGAAATCATCTTTGGAAAGTAAAAAAGGGCACTTATACAATGAATTCCTCGATGATTTTCTTCAAGTATATTCATATATTTTTCCACATTTGTTTAATTTTATTATTTATTTATATTTTTATCTTATTATATAAAATAATTTATTTATTTTTTTATATGAAAATTTTACTATCGATGTGATATCATGATATCAATACCCATAATGCACAAAATGGTTAGTGATTATGTTGATTAATTAGAGAATGTTATATTGATTTCATATCTATATGTTGGTAATGTTAAACAACATTCATATGAAGAATTAATTTCACATATTAAGTGATTTGTGGGTCGTACTATATCCACATGTTGTATTGGTAGTTCTCAAGAGTAAAAACTAATAAGCACTTGGTTTTGGCCTTACCGATTTTCAAATATGGTTTTGGTCAAGGTTTTAACCCTTATATTTTATATGTATTGGATGAGGCCTCTACGATATGTTTTAGATCTCAAGAATTATGAATTCCTTCATTATTATATTAGAAATTTATAAATCATGTGATTATTTTACTATTTGAATATCCATGTTAATGTTTCATGTTATTATTTATAAGAAATTATTTATTCAACTTTTATTCTTTCCAAATTATTCTAATGATTATGTTTTAATGGATTGTGTTTTTCATTCAAAACTATTTTTTTTATATTATCTGTTGTTGTCTTATGTATCCTTATTAAGAATCTGATATCACCCATTTCTTATGTTTTTCCCACAGAATGTAAAGATGCATATTATGATTGAATTAAATGGATAAAGTAAGAGTTTACGGGTGTTCCCAATGAAATTTCTATATTGTATTTACTTTCATGTTCTAATATAATGTTTATATATGTAATATGGCTTCCAAAACTACTACATTCATAAGTATCCATACCTATGATTGAATTTTATAGAATACTATGATTTACTTCATAATAAAATGAAATTCAAATTGAATACGTACCTATTGTCTAAGAATATATTGATATATTTTCGTAGGATTTACGTGGAAATCCTATAATATGGGAAGTAGGGTTATCTATTGATTTAATTCATGGGGAAAGATCTATATCAAAGGCTCCCTATAGAATGGGAACCATTGAATTAATGGATTTTAAGAGACAACTAGAGGAATTCAGTGACACATTATTTATTCTCCCCAGTGTTTTTCCATGGGGATCTGTTATTCTGTTTGTCAAAAAGAAATAGGGATACATCATGATCTTCATTGATTATAGGGAAATCAATGTTATTACAGGAAATAACAAGTATAAACTACCTCATATTGATCATTTATGTGATCAAATTCACAAAGATTAGTACTAGACAAAAAATTTCCTTCGATATGGATATCTTATATTTACTGTGGGGAAAGAACATATTCCAATAACAACATTTTGAATAGGAATGGATATTACTAGTTTATAGTAATTCTATTTGGATAGACTAATTCACCCTCCATTATTATGGATCTAATTTTCAGAGTGTTCTTGTAATATCTTGATGATTTTTTTACAGTATTTATTGATGATATCTTGATATATTCTAAAAGCTAATAAGATCATGAGAATCACCGATATATTATTATAAAGAAACATAGAAGAAATAATTTATAAGAGTGGTTTAAAAATTATAACTTTTTTCTTAAATCATTTTCCTTTCTTGGCCAAAATTTCTTTAAAAATGGAATCTCAGTTGATACAATAAAGATAGGGGTTGTTCATGAATGGTCTATACCAATGAACATGACTGAGGTACTTAGTTTCATTGATTTAGCTGGGTACTATCAAAATTTTGTTAATAATATTTCCCAATTAGATAACCCATTAACTAAGTTAAATCATAAAAGGGTTATGTTTGTATGGACAAAATAATGAGAAGAAGGTTTTGATGAATTGAAGTAGATATTACTGAATGCTATAGTCTTTAATCTACAATCAAGAAATTGTGGATTTTTTATTTATAGTTGTACATCAAAAATGTAATTGGTTTTTTACATAGGAAGAATGATATATTTATTTCAAATGCATAAATATAGTTAAAAATGATGAATATGACTATAACACTCTTGATATTGAGTTAGGAGCTATAATATTTTCTCTAAAATTATAGAAACACTATCTCTATGGATAAATATGTGAGATATAGACATATCACAAGAGTTTGAAATATATATTATCAAATACATAACTCATAAAATGGTAAAGGTGATGTATTTATCTACTCAAGGATTAACATTTTTTAATAAACTACCACCCACAGAATGAGAATAATGTAGATGTTTCATTTATTAGGAAGAATCATGTTGTTATAAACAAAACAGGTATTGAAAAGGATCTGATGTACATGAATATAGAAAATTTGAAGATTTTAATTATCATGAAATGTGAAAACCAATTACTTTTTCAATTGGTTTCTCAACCATATTTATTTGAATGGAATAACATTTCACAGTTTGATAATTAGAATGTAAAAAAACTTAAAACCATGAATTTTCTAATGTTGGAAGACACTGGATATAAGGATGGAATTCTGAAATTTGGGAATAGGTTGTGTCTTACCTCTATACCCAATATAAAAATTAATTTATTGGATGATTCCCATATCTCGAATTTATCTACACACAATCGTTACATGAAGATGTATAGTGATTTTATGAAACATTAATGGTGGGATAATATAAAGGGGGAAAATGTGGATTACAAATCAAGATATTTAGCCTCTCAATAGGTAAAGGCTGAAAGAAAACATCCTAGTTGAGTAATGAAAACATATCCTACATGGATATAATATGATATAACTATGAATTTTTTAACTTTATTACAAAAAACACTAATAATGAATAAAGAAATATGGATAATTGTTGATCAACTTACGAAATATTTACATTTCTTTAATAAAATGGGGATTTTCCACTAGAACACCTTACAAAACTCTATATTAATGATGTTTTAATACTTCATGGAGAAAATATTTCAATTAATTCTGATTTTGATCCACGATTTACATCTAAAATATAGAAAATTCATTAGAAAATGGTGGATATTGCGCTTTATTTGAGTATTTAATATCACCATCGAAGTGACAGGCAATCAAAATGGATGATCCAAACATTATAATACATGCTGGGATAATGCTAAAATGACTCTCAAGTAATGTTGGATAATTACTTACCATTATTAGAGTTTTTATCCAAAAATATTTTATAGTCAAGTATTCAAATGGAACCATATGAAGAATTGTATGGATAGAGATTTGATACACCATCTTATTAGGATTAAGTTGGTGAAAGGAAGCTTGTAAGACAAAAACATGTGGTGGAATCTATTGAAAATGTAATGAATATTCAAACCTGTATCAAAGCATCTCATGGTATGAACAATATATATTCCAATAATCAATAAAATGAATCATAATATAAAGTGGTAGATCAGGTTTTTTTAAGGTAGCTCTATTGATGGGTGGTATAAGGTCTGGGAAGAAAAGGGAAATTGTACCAATGTACATTAGAAATTGTTTAAATTCTAGAGTGAAATAGACCTGTAGTTAATTGTTTGGAAATGACGTCTATATTTTCCCAAGATTATGATTTCTTATATATCTATTTATTAAGGAGAACTTTCTAGAACCAACGCATGTCCTCACTTATGAATGAATAGATTTGGAACCATATTTATCTTACGAGGAATGGCCTGTCAAAATTATGGAAACTAAAGAATAGGTGTTGAGGAATGAGAAGACTGGGATGATAATGTCACGTTGAAAAAATAATAATATTGAAGAGGAAACATGGGAACTAGATGATGTTTTGAGGATGACCTATGAAAATCTTTTCATGAGATGACATTAGTGAAATTTTGAAGATTAAAATTTAATAGGAAGAGAGAATGTAATGACCCAAAATTCTATAAATTAAATATTCCATCTTATTAGTATTTCATAAAGTATAAACCACATAAAATAGCTTATAATAAACAACAAAAAAATTATAAATGAATATGTAGGTAAATAATAGATATTTATATATGTTAGGGAACCTATACCAATGAAATAAAAAATTTCCCTTAAGAATAGTAATTTGACCATTATGAATAGTAAACTAGGAAAATGAATAGTAATATAACACATGAAATAATAAATAAGAATAAGGAATAATTAAATAAATGTCTGATATAATTCTATCGTAGTTAATGGAAATAAATATAATTAATATTAATAATTAAGTGTTGGTGTTTTTATATGTCATAGATATTTAATTACAATTTTATAATTAATTAAATGATTTAAAAGGAAAACTATTTTCATATAATGTATTAATTAATTAAAATTTTTCTTTCTAATGATTTTATGATAATCTTATGAGACATTTTTTAGTTTTTAAAAGTGTAATAAAATCATTTATAATATTAAAATTTATATATTTTAAAAGATTATGATTATAATTAAAACATCAGTTTTTCATATTTATAAAAATATTTCCATAAAATTGAGTTATTTTTTGAATTCTATAGGTCAAAAAATGATAATAGTAAATTTTAGGTATTTTTCTAAAATACATGAATTTTTGGTTGATAGTGATATTTGGTAAATTACAATATATATACATTATAAAGTAAATAAACTATTACATGTGTCCGGAAAGATATAAGACACATAATATAGAACATACCTTCATTTGTTTAATATATTTTAAAATAATTCTCAAATTATTCACAGTCTTGAGGAGAAATAATTTACAAATGAATAAAATTTTCAATGAAACCCCCTCTCCTCCACTATAAATACCACCTCTCACCACCTCTTATCCGAACACTATAAATGCATTGATAATAGGCTAAATTCTACCCAATAAACTACCCAATATACTCACCCTCTTGTAAGATCTATTTCTTTCATAGAAATACAAAAACCATTCCCCATAACGAGTTTCTTAAGGATAAGAATTCAAGAGGTAAAATGCTCATTCATTTTATTTATCATTTTCAATTTATTTTTTTATTGTCTTTCTCTCTCCTCACATGTCCAAAGATACATTATAACTCTATTATAATTTATATACTATAGATATTTAATTTTAATATAATATATATCATCAAACTCATTTATATGTCTCTTTTATTCTAATAATGTAAACATCACCCGTGATATGTCAATTTAACGACATCATAATCAACACATTTTCATTTTCCATTAATCCCATAAAAAATAGACATAAAACCAAAATTATATATACAAATTATTTTAGTATAAAAATTATATGGTATTTATTATTCTTGAACCAATATATATTCATGATATTAATTAATAACCCAAAACTATTTGGTGATGATCTGAATCCAAAAAAAATATTTAAAGGATTATCATGAACTTTATTTCTAATGAAGCACCCAACTAACTGAAAATATAATAAATAATAACATTAAATCTACTATATTTTCATTAATAAAATATGATTCTAATTCTAGGGAATTATACACATTTTATTTGAACTTAATTACGTATAAACAAATGAATAGATGATGACAACCAAGAAAACAAATATTCCCAAACAATTATGTTAAATTTTAAAACTCATATAAAATTACATAATTAAATATAATAAGACTATAATGAATCAAATTCCTATATAAACGGTTCAAAATTAATAAATTAAAAGTTTCAATTTGATTATCTGTGATGTTAAGTTCAATTGTAGAACACGTTCTAACATATGGTAATGGTTTCTTCCTGAGCCTCCATTTTAATTCGAGTCATGATTTCCCCCACTATACACCAATTTAAATATTCAATATTTTTATATAATTATTCTTTTTTCTGTGTATATATTCAGAAATCATGTATCGATATTAGTTTACCTTTCTTTAATGGTGAAATACATCACTTTCAAGGTTCGTATCTGAATTCCATCCAATACGCATGCCCGATTAAATGGAACATCACCATTTCATACCCAATTTCAATTAACATCTTAATATGTTTTAAAACACCATAATGTCTTTCAATTAACTAGTATTTGGGAAAACTTAATTTTTTCATATCTAGTTTTTGACAAACAATTATATCAAAAGAAAATTATATTTCCAAAGGAACTCTTCTTTGAATATTAAAAATTGTATTTCTATCAAAAATTCCTCGATGATTTTATTAGATTAATTTCATCTATTTTAACACCAATTTTGAATTATATTTATTATTGAAATTAATTAACTTATGGTCTACCATAAATTATTTAACTATTTTGATCAATTTGACAGTGTTTGTGCAATCTTGATACCTTTTAACATAATAAGTAGAAGGGTTGGAGATTTTATTTACAGGGTGGGGGAATTTATTTACATTTTAAAAGTTTATGTTGGTAATTTTAAGCCCCGTTCATTTGAGGAATGAACATGACATAGTAATTAATTGGTGGAGCCCAAAAATATACCCCTGATGCATCAAATATGTTTTATGAGACTAAACATTTACGAACATGGTCACTCCCTTTCCAATTTTCATAGATGGTTTTGGTCGAGGCCTTAACCACTTATTTTCAAATGTCTTGGATAAAGCCATTACGGTATATTTCAGATGTAAAAAATTATTCATTCAATCATTATTATATTGACAATTGATAAATCATGCGATTACTAGTTGCATATATATAGTTCAGTTTCATGAGATTATTTATATAGATTTATTTATTCAAATTTTATTCATTCCAAATTATTCTCACGATTATGTTATAGTATAATTTTTTTAGTAATTCCACATTTAATATTGATTATATTAGTTTCCTATGTATTACATACCCTCACTCAGCATCTAATCTCACCCCATTCTTATGTTTTATTTTTTCTCAAGATGCATAGATGTATATTATGAACGAATTGCAAGAATAATCTTGGAGTTTATAGGTTCTCCCAATGGAATAAAAAAATTATTTCATTTGTTGTTTTAATGAAAAGTTCATATATGTAATCTGGCATCCAAAATTACTAAAATAATTAGTCCTTTGGGATTCACTTTTTATGTCTATCACAATTAATTATTTTAAGGAGCTGACACTAGGCTACTAGATTAGATGTCTAAATAGGTTCAACCTCATCCCAAATTATAATACTTGTAAGGAGAAGTATATTCCTTGCTCCATGATATATTGACTATAGGGATTTTATGGAGAAAGATATAATTCTTAATGGGATTGGACCATGATTTTGTAATTACTTTAGGGATTTAAGGGTTATATAGTTATGGTTTGTATGGTTGTAATAAATGACCAATGATATTATAGAATGGTGTCAAACCATGTTTTTTTATATTGGTTATATGGTATTGGTTAGCATGGATGTGAGACATGCTTGAAGATACTTCAGAATAGAACTAATCTAGGTTAATTTCCCATGGTTATATGGTTTTTCATTACATGGATATATTAAATTCTTAGACATATTTTTATAGGGATCCTAAGCATGTTATTATTTACTTTTATTAATTATTTAATTAATTAATACACATTTTTATCACATTCTTAAATACACTTATTATTAGACTAGTTTAGTTTAGAAATGGTGGTGTCGATCTAATGGGTTATACTCACACCCTATTTTCTTCTCATTTTTAACTTGAAAATATTTGCTTGATATAGGGTTGGACAAGGGAAAAGTACCTTGTTATTTATTTCTTATTTGTAGATGGGATGGAGTTTGCATATGGGATCGATGTAGGGTTTGAGAATCTAGTCATTGTGTTTTCTATTTGAGCATGCTAGTAATTTTCTTGTATTGATATACTATTTCATTTAGTTACAATCAAGCACATCATTACATTATTCCTCTATTATTTACTGGTTTATTCAACTGTATTTTGTTGTTTCCTTCGACTTTATCTATAATATGATTATTTTATATTGTATTATTATTTATTTAACTCCTATGAAATGTCATACCAGGGGTATAGACTCCCTGCAATACATTTCACACACCCTATTCTAGTCATCAGTCTCTAGAATATAGGGTATTGCACACAAGGTCTCCTAACCATCTCCTTCCATCTATAAGAGAGAGTTCCAAATTAGGGGAAGTTACAAACACTATCATGAATCATGATTTTTTACTAATGTTTCAACATTGTATATATTCATGTCATTATTTTATTCCATTACATAATCCATAATTTATGATTATTTCAATATTCGGTATATATTTCATATGTACCCTTGTTACACTAATATTTATGTATTTTTCTCACTTATGATCTTTGATTGTTATCTTGTATGATTACCCTTATTGATAATATATTCCATCCACTTTATAATGTTTCATTTTATCTTTCTTATGAAATAACTTTTTGTACGACACATCCAAAATAGCATTATATAAATAGAGTTTTCATCAAATGTTAAAAACATGTTTTTAATTAATAAGTTCATTATATAGTGGGATAAAATACATTATCATAAAAATAAATTGGTCTTATTATAAAATCTATTCACCTAATTATCTTATAAAACATAAAATTTTCATGAAATGTAGTGTAATACAATATTTTCCTAAATTAATGTAATTAAAAGGTATTCAGATATGTGGGATATTCTAATATTGACCACATTTCCGAAATTGTGTGATTTATATTATTCATTATAGATGTTTTTATAGTAATTTATTATAATTTATGGGATTTTAGAATCCATCTAAATTTATATATTTTATGGGATATAAATTAAAGAGATACCAATGTTGTATATAATTTAATTAACCCAGAAGACATTACCTTGACTAATAAATTTTCATGATCAACAACATTATTTTATATTTTTTATCTAGAATTATTATATTTAATGAAATTAAACTTTTTTCTCTTTGGGAAAATTTATTATATTAATTACAATCATCTTCCTTGATAAAATCTCTTTCTACTAAGATTAAAAAATTGTTAATAATAATTTCTATAATTTAAAAATAATATTTTCCTAACATATCAATATTCATTCTTCATTCCACTTTTCACCTTCTTTATTAGGAAATATAAATATATATTATTTCTTTTTATCTTTTTAAAACACTTTAAATTTTTTTTGGATGAATGTATAATTACACTTTTTATGATATTTGATTTTATAATAGAATTATTAAAATGCTGCAAGGATTTATCCTTTATAGAATATTCATTTTTTAACCCACTATACAATAAATTGGAAAATCATGATGCATTTTTAAAATTCATTTATATAAATTTTTTTCCAAATCATTCTGGGATATTTTTTTCAATATTTCATAAATGATATTTTTAATGTGATAGATTACCTTTTCTCTTTATGAAAATGTTATAAAATTCATTATAATGAATCTTTTCTGTTTCTATTATAGTTTTCACACATAACTCAAATTGATCTATCTCTTTCAGAGGTTTATATTATGATTCCTCCTATAAATATTATTATAAGGTTTTATTCATTAATTTATTGAATTTTACTACCTTTATATTTACTCTTGATATCATTTTATAGCATATTAATTATAAATAATATGAAAACCATAATAAATCTATGTGATTATCAAGATATGTTATATGATTGATTTTATAAGTGATGTATTTTTATTGTTATGTTTGGAGGTGTCTATATCACCCTAGAAGACATTGTTAATGTTAATATCTTATTATCCCAAAAGTCTGTCTGATATACTGATTATTTAAGTGAAATTGCCTCCCTTGAATTCATCTAATCAAGTAGTGATCATGAATCCTCTGCCTAGTTCGATGATGAGAACCCTTAAGTGATCATGATAATAATCAATTTTTTCCTCAAATGCATATTGAATAATATGAACTACATGTTTCATGTCACCCCTACTTTTAAGATTGTAATGAACCTTGGACCCTTACTAATTTTCCTTTTTAAAATGGCCATTACACTTGAATAAAGTGAATAAATTTAAAAGAATATATTTGATTGACTCGATATTAGAAAATAATTCATGTTATCTGTTGAATAGTAGGTTCTATACATATTGTGACAGAATAGCCAAATAAAATATATGATTGAGGTAGAAATCCAATATTCATTCTTATGGAATCATGTCATCATTCAAGATTCACACTTTGACAAATTCATCATTTCTTCATACGGTTTGGTATAAATTAAAATGTTAATGGAAGATATCCCAACCCTAATAACAAACATGCAATTTTCCCAGGACTAGGGTTATATGGATTGAAATCCTAGTCCCATGAATAATACAATTTTGGTAAGTCCATTCAAAAAGTACAGGAGTGATAAGCCCAATCCTAATATTAGTAAATTTTTTGTAAGCCTAAGACCAATTGAAGATGGGTGGAATGACAATGAACAAAATGTTATAGATATTTTTATCCAAGTTATAATGATGCTATAAATGGATAAATTCTAATTTTATTGTATCTATAATATTTTATTACCTTTTATTATGAGTATTAGAAATTTAAATGTTAAAGTCATATGTTATGAAACATGGAACATTACTACTATATCATGTTTTCACAATTTTATAGTATGGTATTAATTTGATAAATTGATATTACATATATTTCTCTTACATGGACAACTCTTATTAGTTATATTTTTGAATTAGATATTTATCCCATTCTCATGTTTCTCATATTCATATATTCTATGTTTTTATGAACAATTTATAAGTATTTAATAAATTTATTGAGCTCACCCCATTTTTATAATTTCCATTACATTAGTTTTTTAGATGAGTATAAACAAGGATATGTCTAGAAGAGGATCTAATGTGGTTTAATTATGAAGTCATTTTCAATGGTGTTATTTAATCAATAGTCTAAATAGAAAATATCCAATTTCACTAAACTAACTAAATTTTATAATTTTTTTGAGATTATTGTGAGATGTAATATTAATTTGAAATATATGCAACATTTATCATGGTCCATCTCATTTTTTATTAAAGAGATCATATAAAGAATATACTTTTAGCATTGAACATGTGACTATAAAGAATGGGAACCATAAACACCCCCAAAACATAGTTTGAATCATTTATGGGATGCATTATCTGGACATTGGAATAATACATCAACATTAATCACTAACCCCTATAAAAAATGAACCATTTTTAATTGGGACAAATCTTATTTAGGATATGATACATACCAGCCACACCATTTTCCCAATAAAACAGTAACTCATTTTAATTCTCTTAGTCTCCATATTTCTTTGTGTAGAGTCGCTATTATTGGTATACTTATATTCCACTAGTTAGTTTCTCTATCTAGTTTCCTTGAATTCATTTTATCACGATCCTAGTCATGGTTTTCCCGAAATAATTTTATAGTGATTACCTTCTAGGCTAAACCATAGCGGGACATTCATGATTATGTCCCACAACATTATGTTACTCCATTAAATTCACACAATAATCCATATTGATTGAAATTAAAAAAAACTAATGCATAAAGTGCACCATTTGATGTTAAATTTTATGGACTTGTTCTATCACACAAACATAAACTTCAAAACGTCAACTATATATATTTTTATTATTATTCTAAGAATATATGTTGGACAGATCATCAATGTTTAATCCAAATCACATTCCCATCCAATATCCCCCATTATAGGTAATATCATCCAATAATGAACATATTTATGCTATGATCATTATAATCCCAATATTATTATTAAAGGATTATAGATCCTTCATTATTTTACATTCATAATACGACCTATCTAATAAGAATATGGTAAAAACAATTCTACCATATATGATAAGAACAAAATTAACTATGTTATGAGTATAGGTTGAAAAATTATTTCTTATGGGAAAATAATTAGGTTCATTGTGTGATGAGAAAAGTAAGAATCATTCAACCATATGTGATGTGAAAAATATTTCGTATCTAATGAGCCTAGAATAGGCCGTAATTCATAATTTAATGAGAATATTGTGGCCTATGTGACTCGAATAATATGAATCATTATAACATAGGTAATTAATAAAAGATTCTCTATTTTATGATTATATAATCCCACATAAACGTTTATGTGAGAAGAATAAGATGTTTCATATCTCCATTCCTTATGCGATGAGCATAGAATAACCTCTTTTCATGACAAGAGGAAAGATAAATAGGACTACTGTCTAGATTTAAAATGACAAACCCATCTGTCTTTTATATACATAGTAGGATTGATATTTCATCATTCACTATTACAAGGATGATGTAGTAGAATCCAATGATTCTTGTATACTATTAAACATTTTATTAATCTTAGAAATAGAGATGAATTCATGACCAATAAGGTGAAATAATATTCTTTCTCACATAGCCTTGATAGAAATGAAATATATTGTTATGTGTCATAATATGAGATGTGGTTTTACACATTTCATAGGGATATATAGGATGTACCTTTAATGGGATTAATCAACACTCAAATGTAGTTATTTCCTCATTTTTTAGGAGATCAATGCCCCTATATATAGATGTTATTTAAAGTGTCAATGTATAAATATTCAATATTTGAGGTTACCACAAAGATATCTCATATTAGGTACAATATCATTCCCATGTGTTGTGATCTCATAAATGAATTTCATTAATTAATTGATTCTATATAAGGTAAACTAGTATTGTTACAATGAATGATACATAAAAATGTCATAAGTCTATAACAAATTCTGATACTATTTAATATGAAATTTTAAGTGTTAAGGTAACCTATCATCCTCTAATTTTGAAAAATATTCCCTAATCACTATCATATGTGAGAATTAGGCCACCATCCATTGGAATTTGGGAGAGCCACATGAGACCGAAAACAAACAAAATAGGCACACCTGGATTATCATATATCAAAAATAACCATTATAATTAATTAATTAATATTATAATAGTAATAATAATGCTATATATCAATAAAGGGACACATTATTGTGTCTATTAAAATATTTTTTATTAATTAATAAAAATGGTTTTCTTATATAAACATACAAATAAAAATTATTCCTTAAAGAGTGTATGTAATGGCTTATGCATTGAAAAAATAATATTCTATACGCATGGAGTTTAATAAAAATTTTATTTTTCAATTTTATATAAATATATTATTTAAATATATATAAAAGTTGAATTTCAGAAATATAAATTACATAGCAGTGAGGTTTTAGATTTTTCAAAAATAGTAAAATGTGTTTGTAAATCATGAAATACATGATATATTCCATGTGGGAAATGAAGTAAATATGTAATTTAAATCATGTATCTCATTATAGTGGAAAATATTGGGTACCATTAATTTAAATATAAACATATTCATAATATTAATAACTATTTTAAGTATTGTATTTAATCTTTTTATATCTTATTATTTATTTTTATCAATATTTTATGAAATAATATCACCCTCTTTAAAATTTAAAATTTCACTTATCAAGGACTATATCCTTAAAATAAATTTTATCATTGATTTATTTCTCAATCTCATATTTCCAAATGGATGAAATAATTTTTTAAGTTATTTTTATTATGATAACATAGATACATATAAATCAAATGTTTCATTGAATATAATAAAAATTATGGGATATGAGGAAACATAATTTAGAGAAACCAAAGACATTGCTTAATATTTCATATCTAATGATAATACATGAGATTTTATTTATTCAAATTGTGATGTTTTATGGTTACATAACAATTCAATCCCATTATGATATAATGAAATTGTGGGAATCCTTTTTAAAAGGAAATTTATCATTATATTTTGGAAGTCAACTTATCTTAAATTTCTTATTTTTCATATTTATTATTATTCATATTTACTTATATAAATTATTTCCTCATTTTATAAAAATTAATATTTCTGATCTTACTAACAAAAGTATTTGAATGTCCTTTAGGAAATTTATATTCAAATAATTTATTATGATATTAAAACCCTTGAAAAATGAGAATATTTTGGTGGGAAAAATGTAATTAAATTCATGTATGTATCTAGATTATGTTACAAATAATAAATTATATATTTAATCCTTTTTTTTAAATGATGTAAATGTAATGATTCTTTTATTTTAATAGTTGCAAGGGAAATTATTTAATTAAATGAATGTTTTAGTTTTATGTCATTATCTTTCATAGCACTGATGGGTTTTATATGGGATATAATTTATCAAAATAAAGTTGAAATTAAGACAATAAAATTTATAAATCATTTGAATCCACCATTAATAAATGAATGAATAAACTGAAAAATAAAGGAAAACCCTTATTCTATATTTTTTTCTCATCCAAATAAGTTTAATAATTCTTTTTGATAAGAAAAAAATGCTCAAACATACTAATGTATCCACGAGTCACAAAAAACTTCTACTCACTCATGTAGTATCCCCTCCATACCACAGATTCATATAACATTTTTAATGGTATGAGAGAATAAATGATAAATTGAGATTCAACATGAGGAGTACTAATGAAATAATTCATCTAATGATATGGAATTGAACCTAATTTTATATGCCCTCAAGATCTATAATTCTAATTAATATTTCATAGATTCATTATAAATTTTATACAATATATAAAATTTTATAACATATAAAAAACTATATAATTATCACATAAATATTACAGTATATTTATACATATTTCAAATACTCATATTTATCATCTAATTAAATGTATGGTTTCTATGTACAAATCATAGATCTCTTGATGTATATGACTATATAAGTATAAGATATTTTCATTATTGATGTATATTAATGGTATAATAATATCAATATGGCCCCTAATTATTAGGAACCTACAACCTTCATATCACTATAAGGCTTATTATTCTTTTAGTCAATTCTCATCAACTTATTAAAAATTGGAATAACTTATTAGTTAGACATGTATCATATCTTCAAGAACATGATATGATAAATCACGTAATTAAATTTCAGTGACCTAGTAGTAACATATAGATAACAATTGGATCATACCAAATATCATAACAAATACTTTTAAAAAACATGGAAGAACTGTTTGAAGATGAATCCTCTAAGGTGTGCTTTTTGGGTAAAATCATATAAATTATTCAACCTTTTGGTATTCTATGGTGGTATAGATTTTTATACCAAAAAGATAATTAGAACTCCATTAACTCATCCTCTTTATAATATCATATAGTTGAGTGGGATCTAGGGATGCCCCACTTATATGAGGTGCTTCAAATATTACATAGCTAGTTGATGTATCACCTTCCATAGACTAATGAATACGTGTGTCACCAATTAGTGGGAAAAGGACCTATAGGATAATTTTATGAACCTCATGAAGTACCTACAACATCTAATGGATTTAATTTCATTGAGATAAGGTAACCCTCACAATAAATATATATATATATATCTATTCCACATAGTAATAACGCATTTCCCTCATATAGAAAAAAGATTTAGGAAATGAAAAAATTATGCAATATCTTAACTCAATAGTGCATAATACTGAGACACAATATTTTTATATCTATTAGTACTACACCACACACATATTTATGAAGAAATAGATAAAGAAATATTTATAGTGTCATAAATTTTATTTGGTCTGAATTATTGACCTAATAATGTTTATTCATAGATACCCTATGATAACATGGTGCGTTGACCAATGTGTAGTTATCCTATAATAGTATATAAAACAATTCATGTTGTAGGAGTAAATCAAATGGTAGGGAGAGATAGATTTCGTTAGAGAACAACCTATCCTACAAATCACTCAAGTGGACACCAAATTCCAAATTAATGAAGGCTTCTATATCCATGACTACATTCAATCATTGGAGATTAATGTTTATGGGGCCTTACAATGGATGATTGGGAATATTAGGAAAATCAAAAGATCACAAATGTTAGTTTATGGGTTGTTTTTATTTACCTAGACAAATATATGTTCATTGACCGCTTCTCACTATCTAAAATATACACAAATAACGTGGTTTATTACTAATCCCTTATCGTGGTCCATAACAATTCCTTGTATTTGACGATACTCTCTATAAATTTTAAAATTGACATAATAATTTTTTTCAAATAAATCATTTGTTGATATGATTTCAAGAAATAACAAGGGTTCCATCTCATCAACATTGTGAGGGGACTGATGGAATAGTTCCATTTAGAAACAATGTTGTGTTACATTTGTCGATAAAAAAAATTCACATTGATGCATTGATCAATGTAGCCACTATCATGGAAGATTCCTGATAATAAAAGTTACTATTATACATTAAAATAGAAGGGCAATCTGATCAGTTATCATCAATGATATAGAAAAAATTTACAAGTTCATTGTTTCCCAATGGTATAAAGAGATATCATCCATTCCTAAACTGATGACCCCCATACTACATTTACACCAAGATAGAACAACCACACCAGAGCAAGCCAAAAGGAACATATCCATAATTGGGTAAAAAAATTCACCCTTTAGGATATGCCAAATGAATATAAATAACACTATAGATGAGGATTTAAGAGAGTCATCTTCAGATTAATTTTTGAAATAGAGACCCATAACATTATGAAGGTAGTCCATACGGGCTCCAGTAATACTCACAAGTCTAGAGCTAGGGTTTCCCAAAAAGTTAAGAGGGTCAACTACTTCTCAATGAAGATGATACAAGACAGTATGGATTTCACTATGAAATTACATGCATGTCTGATACATTAAAACACCAATCCATCAGCCTCTAGAGCTATTGTACACTACTAAATTTTCATGGTTATTTTTCATTTGGTGAATGGATTCCATTGGTCTTTGTCCCATCACCAAATAAGTAGTTTGTGTATATCCTTTCTGCTATTTATTTCATTATCAAATGTGCAAAGGTCATGCCCCTCAATGATGTCAAGATAATTATTATCATTAACTTAATGATGTCCAATATCATTAGTATATTCTATTTTCATCAAACAATATAGACAAAAATGGTACCAACTATGATTATTACAAGCTAAAGAGGTTTTATACAGAGTGTAATATTGATTCCATCAAGTTTTCTTGATTATATGTGAAATAAAGGCATATAAATACCTTCAAAATGTATCCATCAAATATAATTTAGAAAATGTGGGAAAAGATCAATAATTATTGAATATAAAATCTCTTTAATGGTTTTAGGGTCTACCATATTACAACCCTTAATACCATTATAGTGACCCCATACTCACATGTTTATAGAATATAGGATTTATAACCCATAAAAAACTAGTTTTCCTATCTCAAAAAATGGAATATGTGGGTAAATAATAGAAGATAGAAAATCATTTAAGCATCGTGATGAGTTATAATGACTAAATATTAAAAGATTGTATACACTACAAAACAACTATCCCTATAAATATCGGGTTGTGAGATCCTTCAAAAAAGGACGTTCTCCAACCAGTCCAAAAAACATATTTTGTATTAGTCCTCAAAGCCCAAATGAGGCCATGGGAGAAAACTCAAGTGATATAAACAAAACATGAATCTATGTACATCATACATAAGTTTCATTAAAATGGATCTAAATAATTGGTTATTATTGATTTGAAATTTTTCATTCCCCAAAAAATTTAAGTTTTCTCATTAAATAGTTTTCATAATTTCTATAAGAAATATATGTCATCACATCCTAAATTTAATATTCATTGAATGTTAGGTCCCCTTCAAATGAAAAAAAATATCATTGACCCTATGACCTTCCATTGTGAAAATAATCATCATAGAACACATTGTAGACACATGAAATTACACTATGAGAGACAACAGGTCCCTTTCATATAACCTTAAAATACCTACCATATATGTCTTTAATACATGATATTAAAAAATTTAAATGATTTCCATTCTGTATGAAATTAAATATTATGGACCACATCTTTATCACTTAAATGTTGAAATAAGGGACACCTCGAGTATTAACTACATGGAAACAAACTAGATAGTGGTCCTTAATAAAATACCTAAACATCTGAAAAAATAGTTAAAATTTTTATAATTACCACTTTTTGGTATGAGGGTGCATAATGGTAGCATCCGGGATGAGGATTTCGATGTTTTCATCACGGGGTTTATGTAATTTCATCATCTTTTGTGATTTATGTTTTAGTAATGGTCTAAAGATCTCGTATAAATTTCTATAAACTTGGAAATTAATTCTAATGGTAACCTATTTTGTATAGTATATCTTTTTGTATGTCACTCCTTCATGTATACCATTACATGAAGGATCCAATGTCAACCCCGTTTATATAGTGAACACATTCTACAAGAGTCCACATGAACTACGATAATTGAATTATGGGTGATAACATATAGGACTTATGAATCCTTCATCATCTATATGATCACCCATATATAGTTTCGGTGATAGTTTATGTCAATAAAAGATCAAATGATTTTAACAACTCTTTCTCTCTCTATGGTGAAGTAGGAAGCTACTAAGAGATCAAAAATTTAATGGGACTAAATATTCAATCCTAAATGATATCCTATTTATTAATATAGTTGGAATGAAAAACCTAGAAAGGGTATCACAAACACCATTTTTTTAACACCATATTAATAAGGTATATATGTCATGTTATGAACAAATTATTACATTATACTATAATTTATATTATTATCATATAATTTTAATATATAATAAATATATTACATGATAATATCTAGTAATTAAATCCACTCATAATTCCCAAAAATATAAATTGAACCTTAAATATTATAAAATAATTATTCATAAAGGTTTTTGTATGTATAAACATAATACCATGTGAATAAAAATAATAAATAAATTCAATACATACTACTCTATTATCAAGTAATAATAATTTTTTTAATAATTACAGATCTTTTATTCTCAGAAACATCTCGACCCCATTGTAGGGTCGTCCATGTCCTATACTCCTATCCATCAGAATATTAAGGGATTTTAAACATGTTTTTTTGTGTTACCCTTAAAGACCATATCTCAATAGTCATGAATACAATTAAAATTACATGAGTGGATTATAAAAATACATCAAGGCCCATATATAGATAATGAATCATCATAGAAATGAAAATCATTATACAAGAAAATGTCATGTAATATAATCTCTTTATATAGTGATAAATCATAAGATGGGATGCACACCTTGTGTCATCATCCAATATTATATTATTATTTAGTAATGTTAATGGAGTTACTTAACTTTTTCTACCATAGAAATGTATTTTATGATGGTAACACCATCCTGAACAACTAAGCCCGAGCAATCCATTTCTTTATGTAGAGAAAAAAAATATCATGATTATCCAATCAATGACATAGCACAGATGATGCACCCAAATCAAGATTTTATGTAATGTAATGAATGCAATATTATTCATCCAAAATCAATATAACTTGGAACATTGTATATAATTAAAATAATCTCAACTATATAGATCATTCCAGGTATTCAAAAATTAAAGAATCCAATGACATCTCAAATTTGTGGTGTTCCTAATGGCTGGAGAGTCCTCATGATAAAAAATACTCATGATCATAAAGTATGAACTTCATGAGAATATGTGTCAATTAATATGTTCCCCGGTCACATTAGAGTTTTGGTAAATATGTGTCTACTCAATATGATATATCTGGGCCAAAATAGATTACATTAATACCTCATTCATGGAATCTATAGGTTATAATTATATGATGGGATATAAAATATCCTTTTGATTCAACATGTAATATAAGGACATTACAAAAAATATAGTCAATTAAAAAGTATCCAAACTATAATGGTAAGGTAAAAAACACCCAGATATATATACACACACACATTTAATGTTAATCCAAGTACATACATTAGTTGGTTCTACGTAACCCACTTACATAACCTCCCCATTTATATATGATCTAGACCTGTAAACGGATTCCAATTTAGGGGTTTACCATCTCATGATCTGTTTTCTCTAATGAAAATACATAAGATAGCATTATCATCACCAATATATTTGAATATAATCCTCTTCCATGTTTGGTTTCCTTATTTATTAAATTTTACACTTATTTAATGTTAATTAATTCTATATATTCAAGATATATGTAGGAAATATAATTCCCAAAATATATATAAGTGAACTATGAGCATCTTTATTCATGACCAAATAAGATACATAGAGATTCATAGATAATCTATTTTAAACCCATCCATGTATCTTCCTTAATTTTAAGTGTGTTCCTCGGTGAAATAATTTTTTTTGGGAATTACCTATCTAATTAAAAAGAAAATGACATTGTAGGTTCATTATCAAAAAACATTAATACATTATAATAAAAATACCTATAAACACCAATTTCGCTCCCTAAGATTCATTATAATGGTTTATAGGACAGAGAATGTCCCTCTAAATATTTTAGTTGATTAATATTTACTCAATGATAGAGAAACATGACCTAGACACATGATGTTATGTTATGTTACATGAGATCATCACATAAGAAAAAATCTTACCCTGATTATTTTGAACCCAATATTTTTATGATTTATAGCTTCACCCAGATAATATATTCAATACATGATGGAATAGAGATTAGGGTTATCAAAAACATCTTATATATAACATTCTATATGACTTAAATTTACAATAATGATATATTATTAAATATTGGTCCCTTCCTTTAGTGAATATTATCTTCTCATTCCATGAACTTTGATCCCATTTACTCTATCTTCTCCATTGTATCATATTACTAACGTGGACTAAATGTTCTAGAGGAATCCCACATGGAATCACTAATGAATAACTATATGCCTCAAATATTGTTCATGGGGTATATCCTATAACATGAATAGAGTTACCCCCCCCCCCCACATAAACTTGTGAGATTTTTTCATTACTATTTGAGAAAAAAGATTCAACTATTACAAATATTTTACTTATACCCACATGACTGCACTTCCCATTAACTAGTATTTTAAAGAATTGTAATCTAACCTTATAATAAATAAATTTACTAAGAGAATTTTGATACCATAAATGTTACCAATCATTGTATTATAGTCATTGTCAATGAAATATTATAACACATTATTCTTGAATCCATTCGTTCTTGTGTATATATCTTATACAAGGAACCTAATACCTTGAGATATTCATCTATATAGATATATTATTTTATTAATGATTGATAACCATAAAACATCATTTGTCATGCCCTTGTTGTATGACCTAAAAATATTGGAAATTAATTTCCCCACCAATTGACCTAAAACTAAAAGAAATACTTCTTCCCATCACATGAACTTAAATTATAAGAAACCATTCTCCCTAGAATATTATGTTATCGACTAGAATTACATGTGTATTTGTAACATCCCAAGTTTGTAATGAATAATAGAAATTTTTATCTATGTCTATTAATGATTAATATAGTGTTTTAGAGGCTTAAAATGAAAATAAATCCAATCTTAAGCATGGAATACACTAATATTCTTAAAAGATGGTTATACTGCCTTTTGACTACAAACCCTTTTTAAATCAAACTTTCAACACTTTTATAATGTATATTTGTCAAAATAAACATATTCATTATTATTGGGACATTGAATTTTACATTGGATAAATTTTTGGTATTTTTCAGACAATGTTCATTTTTTAATGAATAGTGAAAAATACTATATTTTACATCAAAACTGCTTTTTAATCTAATTTATTTATATGATTAAATTATCTTTTGAATTGGTCTTAATGTGTAATATGAATATATTTTTACCATTTAATCCAATGGTGGTCATTGGAATCAATTTCACTTTGAAATTAGACTTAAACTGGTGTCAATCTTCAGATACTTATTGTTTTATAAAAACACGCGATTTGCTCTGACAATGGGAATTAATTATTAAATTAATTAATGTGACTTATATGTTTTGAATTTGGTAAAATAGACATCATTTTTGAATTCGCAATATCAAATATAGCTTAGGGTGAATTTTTGGTAATTTTCTGAAAAACTTCAATTTTTGATGAATAGTGAAACCACTAAGTGGTACTTATAAAAACTGATTTTTCGTTTAAATGAAATTTTGCGATCATTGTGTTTTGAATTTCAAAAATCTGACATACATGGTTGTCATTAAGAAGTAAAATGTGGTTCAATGAGATTAAAATAATTTTTTGGGTGAATAGTAACTTATTAAGTTTTTAATCGTGATTAAATGTAATTAGTGTAGTTTAAGGTAAAAATAATGCTTTTATAAAATGAGGTGAGCATGAAACATGTCCTACCCTCATTGGTTGTGTCATGGCCGACCAAGACAAGCAATGGGTCAACTTGGGGACCCCATGGAGCAACATTGGTTGGGAAATGACATAAATAACTTTTTATTTAATGTTAAAGTAAAAATGAAACAAACATAATATGTTTTACGAAACCCTTTTTTACATGGGGTTATAAAGATCATATTTTTTATTATAAATATTAATTGGAAAGATAAAAAGATTTACTACATAACAGTTTTTTTTATAATTTTTAGACTTTAAATAAATTAATTTAATTATGACATCATGATGAGGCAATGATGACCTCATTAATGAACAGTTTAAATAAAATGGAAAGATAATGTAATATCTAAGACCTACACATGTCCAAAACCTATTGGATGAGTTGATTTCTAACCCTTATCACCTTATCCTCGAATGATTTCAATGTGGGACCTTTTGAATCCAAAACTCATTTTAAAATAATGTAACTTATCTTTACTTTCCAAAAGTGCCCCTCCTCTCCTCTTATAAAAGGCCCCCAACACTACCTCATTTCACACACTCCTAAAGCCTTTGGCTCGGCCATACCCTGCCCATTTACTCTCTCCACATCCCTCTCCTTATCCTAGAGGATTCCCTTTGGGAAGAATCATTTCAAAGGAAGCCTTTAGGCTCAAATCAAAAGGAGTTACACTTTTAAAGGTAATTCATTCTCTCATGTTCATTTGTTTTATTTTGCTTCTCCAACCCCATAAACTCTTTTTATTTACTTCTTTTTTAAAAACAACAGTATCTTCAATATACTAGGATGTTGTTATAATATTTATTCGAGCTACACTCTCACACAAATACATCAAATGGTTAAAGAACATACGGTTTCTGTGGATGGCGAAATTCTGCCTCCTGAAACGATGATTGTTCAATACTCATTTAACACCTTCAAAGGTGGCCATTATGATGTCAGTATTTTTATATATGATAAATAATATGTTTATTCTTTCCTTACGCTTATGTATTTTTCATTTATGGCATACCATTATTGTTTCCATTATGGGTAAACATGATATCTTCATTTTAGGAAGTGCGGACTACCGCCCCCTGAAAGTGATTTGATTCGTTAATACCATATGTGTGATGTGTAAAGGATAAAGTTAATGATATTATATATGTTATTATACTGGAATTATAATATACTATAATATCATTATGATTCCATTCCATCAAATACAAAATAGAAATGGAAGTAGCGTTCATGCGTACGTTCGGCTTACCGTCTCCATGAACGGTGCATTTCATTTCTTACCTCTAAATGTGATGTAATATTATAAATACATGTATATGATGAATATATATGATATATATGTTATCCAAATCATTAATATCATTCTGGATATAATGAACCTTTGACCAAATTAACAACATGTAAGTGTAAGAAGTCTATTTTTGACTTAAGAACCAAGTACCGACAAAATGAACATTAATAACTTAAATGATTACATTATGTTCATAACATGGTATAAAAGGAATAATGAACTTGAAAAAGGTTCTCAAGCAAGTAGAGATTAACTCAAGTTTATTATTCAGGAGATTAAAGAATGGTCGGGTCAAGTCGGATACGATGTATGGGACTTCGTCTCAATCTCTTTTCATTGAGTCATATTTTGTTTTATACACAACCTTCATTTATACGGTGTATAAACCCCTTTGACTTTTACTTTTATTCAAAAGGAATATTTTTTATACAAAGCATTTACTAAATGACAAAAGGGAATGTTTTTGTCGTACGTATGCGGCGACAACGACTTCTCCGCCGCCGTGACCATTATTTGAGTTTCGGCTTCCTCTACAAGCCATACTTTTTTTTAAAAGAAAAATAAATACCATGTTTTACTTTTCTTTTATTTTGGTATTGAAAATGGTTTTCATGATGTTTTTATATCAATGTTTTGTATTGATATTTTGTTATTGAAAGGTGGAAATGTTATGTTTCCTTTATGCATGTTTTATATGATACAATTATGTTGAGGTTCTTGGGAATTGTTATGAAGACGGGTGGTTCCGTGATAAACTAAGGGCGGGTGAGCCCGATATAGCTCTCCAATGCATTGGGTAACGTGAAGGAGTGAAACGTTAAGGTTTCTCCAAAGAGATTTAGGGAATATACTATGATGATTATTCCAAACGTAACCAAGAGGGTTACTCCCTACATAAGAATGTTATGAATGCCTCAAGTTACCTTTATGTCTTATGATTTCTATGATTTATTCATGTTTTTATGAGGTATGTTAAAGTGCTTTTGTTTTATGGGTAAAGAATGATCTCATTTTTATGTATATATGTACCTATGTTTCCATTCCATATTGTTATATCCCTTACTGAGCTTTTTATGCTCATCCCAAGTTTTTTTGAAATGTTTTTCACAGGTCAAGGGAAAGGTACATGATATGATGATAGTGTCAAGGAAGTGTCATGAAAGAATCCATGTTTTATTTTAAATATGTTTCCATTGATGGGAATGAAGAATACTATCTTTATGTAACCACTTTGTTTATATCTGGAATGTAATGCATGTTTTATGATATAATTCTATAAAACTCTAAACCTGAAAAGATCCTCAAGGTGTAATTGTGTAATAACTCAAGATTAAGTAATGTTTAAGGCTGGGGCCTTATAGTTGGTATCAGAGGTCGGTTTAGATAACTATAGGAGTTAGAATTATATTAAATGATTATCCAAAAATATTTTCTTTGAAATGATATAGCATTTAAATATTACCATGTTGCTTCATCTAAGACATGTTTGTCCAGAATGGTATTCCGCAGAGGAAACAGGGATGCAGTGCTAGGAAGGCATACAGAAGGAAATAACCTTCCGAATCAGCATCCTCAGAGGGTCGGAATTGGTACTGAACAGTTTGTTGTAGTAATGGAGCAGTTGACTCAAGCGATAAATGGTGGTGGTATCTATACATGAGATCAGCCAGATCAACCGCAGAGGAACATGTCAGTGGTGGAACATTTCATGAGGCAACATCCCCCATCATTCAGAGGATCATCTGACCCTTTGTTAGCTGAAGGGTGGATTAAAGCACTGGAGATGATTTTCGATGTCATGGGGTGTTCAGAAAATCAAAAGGTTAGTCTTTCTATTTACCGTTTGGAGGGTGAGGCAGATCAGTGGTGGTCTATGGTTAAAAATATCAGGGACGCCGATGAGATTGATGCTCTCGACTGGGATGAATTCAAAGGTATGTTTCTTGAAAAGTTTTTTCCTAAGGCTGTTCGACATAGGATGGAGAAACTATTCTCGGAATTGAGGCAAGATGAAGATTCAGTGGCTACCTATGAAGAAAGGATCACTCGATTGGAAAGGTATGCTCCAAATTTTATCCAAGACCTTGATAGTAAAATCAATCGTTTTTACTCAGGATTAAAGCCAAAATATCGAAGGGAATTAGCTTCTCGTGAGTTTAAATGTTATGAAAAGCTTGTTCGATGTGCTGAGAAGGTGGAAATGGAGTTTTTCGATGATCAAGTGTTCTATAAAAACCAACAGAAGAAGAGACCGAGGTGGCAGGAGAAAGGTAAAAATTCTTCAAAAAAGTCTGATGGTAAGAAAACTTAGTTTCCAGTTTGTGATAAATGTAGCAAAAGGCATGCTGGGGAATGTCTTCTGAATTATGGAAAGTGCTACCGATGTGGTAAGATGGGACATAAGGCTCGTGATTGCACTGAAAAGGATCAAGGTGAAGGTAAGACCAAATTTGATTTACAGTTAGTGAAATGTTATAAGTGCAATGAGATGGGTCACTATGAAAACGAGTGTCCGACAAAGAGCTTGAGTGATGGGAAGCAGTTAGACTACAAGCAGAAAGGGGTGGTGAAATCCTTTGCAACTACTTCAGTAGATGTCGGGCCATCAAATGAAGTTGTATTAGTTACTTTGTTTGTTTTTTCGGATTATTCTAGTGTGTTGTTTGATTCATGGTCTACACATTCTTTCATCTCTGAAACCTTTTCTAGTAAAATGGGAATACCATCTCAAGAAATGACTCCTGAACTTGTGGTACAAACACATGGAGGAAATGTTGAGGCAAAAAGTATTTATAAGAATCTTCCTATCCTTGTCTATGGAAAGAACCTACTTGCAAACCTTATTGTTCTACCTCTAGTAGAGTTTGATGTTATCCTGGGTATGAATTGGCTCTCAATTTACCATGCTATGATTGACTGTAGAGCTAAAGAAGTTTCTTTTCAGAAAGACTTTCAGTTTGTGTACTAGAATGAGCCCTTATTGTTGATAACTTATCAAGAGTCCAAGAAACTTGTAAAAGATGAAAATGAATGTTACCTTGCACACATCGTTGAAAATAAAGGAACTGTTCAGATTAATGATGTGCCAGTGGTAAATGAGTATCCTGATGTTTTTCCTGATCAGTTGCTTAGAATAATACCGGATCGAGAAGTTGAGTTTACTATTGACTTAGTTCTTGATGCTAATCCAATTTCAAAACCCCCTTATCAAATGGCTCAAATTGAACTTTTAGAGTTGAAGGAGAAATTGCATGATTTATTAGAGAAAGGTTTCATCCGACCTAGCACATCACCATGGGGTGCTCCTGTTTTATTTGTTAAAAAGAAAGATGGTTCTATGAGACTTTTCATTGATTATAGGGCCTTGAATAATATCAATTTTAAGAACAAATATCCTTTGCCTCATATCGATGATTTGTTTGATCAGCTCCAGGGAGCTCAGTTTTTTTCAAAGATTGACTTGAGATCGGGGTACCATCAGCTGAAGTTAAAAGAGGTAGATATTCCGAAGACCGCATTCCTTATGAGATATGGACATTATGAATTTGTAGTAATGCCTTTTGGGCTAACCAATGCACCTGCTGTATTCATGGAATTAATGAATAGAATTTTCCATGAGTTCTTGGATAAGTTTGTGGCGGTTTTCATTGATGATATTTTGGTGTTTTAAAAAAGTAATGAGGAGTATGAAAGACATTTAAGGGTTATCTTGAAAACCTTAAAAGAAAAGAAATTGTATGGGAAATTTAGAAAGTGTGAGTTTTGGTTGCAACAAATTTCCTTCCTTGGTCACATTGTTTCTAAAGATGGGATAACTGTTGATCCTGCAAAAACAAAAGTTGTGGAAGGCTGGCCAAGACCCACAAATGTAACTGATATTCGTAGCTTCCTTGGTTTGGCAGGCTATTACCAAAGGTTTGTTAAGAATTTTTCACGGTTATGTAGTCCAATGACTAAGCTAACTCGGAAGGGTGTTAAGTTTATCTGGACAAAAGAATGTGATGATTGTTTTTAGGAATTAAAAAGAATATTGGTGAATGCTCCTTTTTGGCACTACCTTCCTAGAATGGTGAGTTTGTTATCTACAGTGATGTTTCATTGAAAGGACATGGTTGCATCCTAATGCAGAATGATCAAGTAATTGCTTATGCTTCACGACAGTTGAAAACTCATGAGGTAAATTACCCTACACATGATTTGGAATTAGCTGCTGTTGTTTTTGCTTTAAAAATTTGGAGGCATCATTTGTATGGAGTAAAGTGTGAAATATATACCGATCATAAAAGTTTAAAGTATATATTAACTGAGAAATAATTGAACAAGAGACAAGGTAGATGGCTAGAATTAATCAAGGATTATGATTGTACAATTCATTACCACCCGGGAAAAGAAAATAAAGTGGGTGATGCTTTGAGTCAAAAAAGTAATGCTTCATTTGAAAAGTTGTGTTTGGAACGTGATCCTTTGGTTAAGGATTTGTTGAAATTTGGCATAGAAGTTGTTGGTGCAGGAAGTTCTTCTGTTTTGTTTTAGGTATCAGTGAGATCATCTCTATCAGACAGAATCAAGCAAGCACAGAAGCAAGACAGTGAGTTGCAGGAAAAGGTAGAGTTGGTGCAGAAAGGTAAGTTGCATGAATTCAACATTGATAATGATTGCGTTTTGAGATTTGGGAAGATATCGTGTGTGCCTTGTGATTCACAGTTGAAGAGAGAGTTGTTATGTGAAGCTCATAGTTCTCCGTTTTTAGTTCATCCTAGCAGTACTACGATGTACAGAGATCTGCGGGAGTATTACTGGTGGGATGGAATGAAAAGAGATATTGCTGATTTTACTATGAAGTGTTTGACTTGTCAGCAGGTTAAAGCAGAGTGGCATTTACCGAAACAGATGCTTCCTCCTTTACCAGTGCGAGAGTGGAAATGGGATAATATATCCATGGATTTTTTTGTGGGATTACCGAAGACATCTCGAGGTAATAATGCAATCTGGGTTATTGTTGATCGCTTGACTAAATCTGCTCATTTCCTTGCTATACGAGAAACTTTTTCCCTAGATCAACATTCCCGTTTGTATATTAAAGAGATAGTCAGGTTACATGGAGTTCCCCTCTCCATTGTATATGATCGTGATCCCATGTTCACTTCTAACTTTTGGAAATGCCTTCAGAAGTCGTTGGGTACTAAATTAAATTTTAGTACAGATTTTCATCCTCAATCAGATGGGCAGTCAGAACGAACAATTCAGACATTGGAGGATATGCTACGAGCTTGTTCTATGGATTATCAGGGAAGTTGGGACCAACATCTTTCTTTGGTTGAATTTTCATATAATAACAGTTTTCATTCCAGTATACAGATGGAAAAATTTCAGGCATTATATGGGAAGCGGTGTCGAACTCCAGCTTTCTGGGATGAAGTGGCTGAAAGGAAGTTGATGGCATCAGAATTGGTAGAGGAGATGGCAGAAAAAGTTCAGCTGATACAGAATCACATGAGAATAGCTCAGAGAAGGCAGAAGAGTTATGCGGATAACCGGAGGAAGGATCTATCTTTCGAGGTAGGTGATCTTGTTTTTCTCAAAGTATCACCATGGAAAAGTGTGATGCGATTTGGTATGAAAGGAAAGTTGAGTCAAAGGTTCATTAGACCATATGAAATTCTGGAGAGAGTTGGATCAGTTGCATTCCTGGTGTCTTTACCTCCGAGTTTATCTTAGGTACACAATGTTTTTCACGTTTCAATTTTGAGAAAGTACATGCTAGATCCATCTCATGTTTTGAATCCAGAGGTAGTTCAGCTGGAAGAGAACCTATCTTATGAGGAACAACCGGTCCATATTCTTGACCACAAGGAGCAAGTGTTAAGGAATAAAGTGATTAAGCAGGTATAGGTTTTGTGGAAAAACCACATGATGGAAGTGGCAACATGGGAATCTGAAAATTCAATGAGGGATAAGTACCCCCATTTATTTGATAAGTAAATAAACTACGGGGACGCAATTTTCTAAAGGGGGGAAGGATGTAACATCCCAAGTAAGTAATGAATAATAGATATTTTATCTATGTCTATTAATGATTAAGATAGTGTTTTAAAGGCTTAAAATGAAATTAAATCCAATCTTAAGCATGAAATACACTAATATTCTTAAAAGATTGTTTTGCTGCCTTTTGATGGCAAACCCTTTTTAAATCAAACATTTCACAATATTATAATCTATATTCGTCAAAATAAACATATTCATTATGATTGGGATATTGAATTTTACATTGGATAAATTTTTTGTATTTTTCAGACAATGTTCAATTTTTAATGAATAGTGAAAAATACTGCATTTTACATCAAAACTGCTTCTTAATCTAATTTATTTATATGATTATATTATATTTTTAATTGGTCTTAATGTGTAATCTGAATATATTTTTACCATTTAATCCAATGGTGGTCATTGGAATCAATTTCACTTTGAAATTAGACTTAAACTGGTGTCAATCTTTTGATACTTATTGTTTTATAAAAACACGCTATTTGCTCGGACAGCGGGAATTAATTATTAAATTAATTAATGTGACTTATATGTTTTGAATTTTGTAAAATAGACTTCATTTTTGAATTCGTAATATCAAATATATCTTAGGGTTAATTTTTGGTAATTTTCTGAAAAACTTCAATTTTTGATGAATAGTGAAACCACTAAGTGGTACTTATAAAAACTGATTTTCCGTTTAAATGAAATTTTTCCATCATTGTGTTTTGAATTTCAAAAATCCGACATACATGGTTGTCATTAAGAAGTAAAATGTTGTTCAATTAGATTAAAATAATTTTTTGGGTGGTTAGTAACTTATTATGTTTTTAATCGCGATTAAAGGTAATTAGTGTAGTTTAAGGTAAAAATAATGCTTTTATAAAATGAGGTGAGCTTGACACATGTCCTACCCTCATTGGTTGTGACATTTCTGACCAAGAAAATCCATGGGTCAACTTGGGGACCCCATGGATCCACTTTGGATGGGAAATGACATAAATAACTTTTTATTTAATGTTAATGTAAAAATGACACAAATATAATATGTTTTACGAAAACACTTTTTACATGGGGTTATAAGGATCAGATTTTTTATTATAAATAGGAATTGGAAAACTAAAAAGATTTCCTACATCATAGTATTTTTTTATAATTTTTAGACTTTAAATAAATTAATTTAATTATGTCATCATGGTGATGCAACGATGACCTCATTAATGAACAGTTTAAATAAAATGAAAAGATAATGTAATATATAAGACCTACACATGTCCAAGACCTATTGGATGAGTGGATTTAGAACCCTTATCACCTTATCCTTGAATTATATTAATGTGGGACCTTTTTCATCCGAAACTCATTTTAAAATAAAGTAACTTATCTTTACTTTCCAAAAGTGCCCATCCTCTCCTCTTATAAAAGGCCCCCACCTCTACCTCATTTCACACACTCCTAAAGCCTTTGGCTCAGACATCCCCTGCCCATTTACTCTCTCCAAATCCCTATCCTCATCCTAGAATATTCCCTTTGGGCATAATCCTTTCAAAGGAAGCCTTTAGGCTCAAATCAAAAGGAGTTACACTTTTAAAGGTAATTGATTCTTTCATGTTCATTTGTTTTATTTTTCTTCTCCAACCCCCTAAAATATTTTTATTTACTTCTTTTGTAACAAAAACAGTATATTAAATATACTAGGATGTTTTTATAAGATTTATTCGAGCTAGACTCTCAGACAACTACATCAAATGGTTAAAGAACATACGGTTTCCGTGGATGGCAAAATTCTGCCTCCCGAAACAATGATTGTTCAATACTCATTTAACACCTTCAAAGGTGGCCATTATGATGTCACAATTTTTATATATGATATATAATATGTTTATTATTTCCTTAAGATTCTGTATTTTTCATTTATGGCATACCATTATTGTTTCCATTATGGGTAAACACGATATCTTCATTTTAGGAAGTGCGGACTACCGCCCCCTTAAAGTGATTTGATCCGTTAATAGCATATTTGGGATCTGTAAAGGATAAAGTTAATGATATTATATATGTTATTATACTGTAATTATAATATACTCTTATATCATTATGATTCCATTCCAGAAAATACGAAATACAAATGGAAGTAGAGTTCATGCGTACGTACGGCTTACCGTCTCCATGAATGGTGCATTTCATTTCTTACCTCTAAATGTGATGTAATATTATAAATACATGTATATGATGAATATATATGATATATATGTTATCCAAATCATTAATATCATTCTGGATATAATGAACCTTTGACCAAATTAACAACATGTAAGTGTAAGAAGTCTATTTTTGACTTAAGAACCAAGTACCAACAAAATGAACATTATTAAATTAAATGATTATATTATGTTCATAACATGGTATAAAAGGAATAATGAACTTGAAAAAGGATCTTAAGCAAGTAGATATTAACTCAAGTTTATTATTCAAGATATTAAAGAATGGTCGGGTCAAGTCGGATATGAGGTATGGGACTTCGTCTCAATCTCTTTTCATTGAGGCATATTTTGTTTTATACACAACCTTCTTTTATACGGTGTATAAACCCCTTTGACTTTTACGTTTATTCAAAAGGAATCTTTTTTATACAAAGCGTTTACTAAACGACAAAAGGGAATGTGTTTGTTGTACGTATGCGGCGACAACAACTTCTCTGCCGCCGTGACCATTATTTGAGTTTCGGCTTCCTCTACAAGCCATACTTTTTTTTAAAAGAAAAATAAATACCATGTTTTACGTTTCTTTTATTTTGGTATTGAAAATGGTTTTCATGATGTTTTTATATCAATGTGTTGTATTGATATTTTGTGATTGAAAGGTGGAAATGTTATGTTTCCTTTATGCATGTTTTATATGATACGATTATGTTGAGATTCTTGGGCATTATTATGAAGACGGGTGGTTCTGTGATAAACTAAGGGTGAGTGAGCCTGATATAGCTCTCCAATGCATTGGGTAATGCGAAGGAGTGAAACGTTAAGGTTTCACCGAAGAGATTTAGGGAATATACTGTGATGTGTATTCCAAACGTAACCAAGAGGGTTACTCCCTACGTAAGAATGTTATGAATGCCTCAAGTTACCTTTATGTATTATGATTTCTATGATTTATTAATGTTTTGATGAGGTATATTAAAGTTCTTATGTTTTATGGGTAAGGTATGATCTCATTATTATGTATATATGTACCTATGTTTCCTTTCCATATTTTTATATCCCTTACTGAGCTTTTTATGCTCATCCCATGTTTTTTTGAAATGTTTTTCACAGGTCAAGGGAAAGGTACATGATATGATGATAGTGTCAAGGAAGTGTCAAGAAAGAATCCATGTTTTATTTTAAATATGTTTCCATTGATGGGAATGAATAATACTATCTTTATGTAACCACTTTCATTATATGTGGAATGTAATTCAAGTTTTATGATCTAATTCTCTAAAAATCTAATCCCAAAAAGATTCTCAAGGTGTAATCCTGTAATAACTCAAGATTAAGTAAGTTTTATGGTCGGGGCCATATAGTATTGGAAATCAATGTCCCAATCAATTGACCTAACAACTCGTGGCTTGATTCATGATATCATATGATGTGTTGTGATTCTAGGAACACATAATCATAAGCCCATATTAAAAAAATATGTTATAAAAATTACCATTTTCCATGAACATGAACCTGATCTCATTAAGGAACCAATCCTCGTAAAAACAGTATGTGGATGGATTCTAGACCTGTAAAGATTATTATATATTATTTCTTATATATTTTATGGGACTTTCCATATTTTACCACTTTCATAAACTTTCATGTTGATTGGTGTATATTAAAACATAAGAAACTTGTTTAGACATAAGACTCTAATGGTTTCCCCATCAATAAAATATTATTTCAAATATAAAAACTATTTTTCTTTAATTTTATCATTGATAGTTGTAGATAATTATGAAGGAATGTATTGGGTGTATTTTTTCCAAGGTGTACTATTACAATTGAGTATGTATAAGATTAAAATCTATAAAGTGTTACCTATACCTTTTTGAGTATTACCTATAGATTTATTACTATCCACACATGATATGTAGTGATGTCTAGGATGATCCAAAATAGTCTCATCAACATTTTTCAATAAAAATGAGATTAGTAACTTGGTGAATGAACATAGGACAAAATGCTTCACCAACAAAATAGAAATTCGTCAGCGTATGTACCAATTCTCTTATCACATTCTGGTGAACTATCCCACATGGTGGAGTATCTAGAAATACTATGTACAACATGATAAATATACCCTTATCGATATACATGATCTTTATCTATGTGGGGATCCATATAAGAAATATACATTGCTTTATTCAAATAAACATAGGATATATAGGGACACCATGATTGCCCACCATAGGCCTATCCATTATATCATATTATAAAAAATGGCCACGTTCCTTATACATGTGATCTTAATATATATAGCGGTATTTCATTAGAAAATGGGTCACATTGAATGACCATTAACTCATTATGAATGGTGATGTTGTATAAGCTTTTATTTCCTATACATATATCAGATTTATGCATCGATTTCTCAAGCATGAGCATGATCTATACAAATTGGTTCCCCATATATGAATATATAACCATCAGTCGATGGGAGGAAGAAAATTCCTGCATTAGTTGAATACACCTGACAAAGGAATAGCGTATCAAGAGATAATATCTATAAATTCATATGAAATCATAATGTCTCCATCAAATGACATTAATCTACAAGGAAAATATATCCTACTGCCTAACAATAAACACTAACGAAAAATATCCATCATCTTTCATTAAGAAATGAACACAATATCAAGACCATTTTAAAATGATTTTTGGGGATCTTCCATTGCATGTTTGAGAACCACCATCACTAATAAACACATTATCTATTGTGAATCAAAAATAACCATAAATATTCCATGAACCATGGAAATGAACTATCTTTATCACGAGACCCATTTTTTGATTATTCCAATTAGGACCTATCACTTATGTCTGGGCCCTTGGCATATCGACAATATGTTTATTTTAATTGAAAAAGTTTTATTGATAATTTTATGCCTAGATAGAAACATAGTGGAACTCATAACCTCGGTTTAATTTTTAATTACCCTAAGATTTTCTATCAGATAATGTTACTCATGATTAAATACCCATGATCCATGATTCAAAATATCTTAATCCTAGGATGAAAAGAGGGTTAGGGTACTCTCAATCATGGGAGTCTAAATTGGGTTATTTTTTAACACTCCCATGATATAGGGTATGTAAATCATGACCCTAAAATATGGGATCTTTGGATAATTATGTAAATAAAAAACCAAGAGTCACTGATTCTCAAAATCAAAAGATAGTAAATTTATAGTGAAACAGACCCGAATCATGGTAAGATGAATAACTGTAAATGGATTTCTGAATAGTTGAAAAGATATTAGATGACCAAACTATTTATCATCAATGTTTAGGAAATATTTAGAGCATAAAAATAGAGGCATAATGATCATGGATACTATCATCTAACATAAAATAAAATTAAAACCATTCTAATTTGTCCCATTTGCTCCAACAAATGTTTGGATAATGATTTAACCAATCCCCTTTTGGAAATATATTTTTCAATATGAAATGAAACAACTTTTAGGGCTCTCAAACCATTATTTAATATAATATTTTCCATAATTTGAAATAATTTATCGTATATTTAGTTTTATCAACTAGTATTTTTTGATTTTTCCCACTTTTTTCAAACCCCATATCCTTCATTCATTTACCTTTATTATTTTCTCTAGTTTTTTTGGAAAATAGACTAAATTAACTAATGTAACCCACTATTATTCATTATAGAATAACATAATGCACGAAAGCTTGTTCGAATGGGATGTTTAAGTCCAAAATGAAAGGACCCCATTAAACCAATGAGCCATTGAACTAAAAATTTGATGAAATAGTTGTCATAATTAATAACGGTAGAACTACATTCACTAGTCTCCACTACATGTAGATGTATATATTCTTAGATCATGACTTACAAGTCCTATAACAATACTATTCAAGTGTATTCGAAAACATAGATGTTATTTTAGTATGTTTTGTAGTCATTTTAAGGGTGAAATTTGTTACATAATTATTTAACATCATAATAATACTCAACACTTGACCCCATAATGAACTATATTTGGCCCCAAGATTCACTAAAATATGATGAAAGACCATTTATTTTGGTAGTCTATATACTAGCAACATGGTGTCAAATTATTCATCAGATATTCTATTATCCATATCCTACTACATTTATCTGGTGATTGAATATCCATAAATAACCCAAAACATATATTCCAAATTTCCAATTATATTTGAAAACCCTTACATTATGTCACTATCAATTAGGGGAATTGAAAAAAGATGCATGGTGATAGATCCCTTCGTGAATACAAATCTATCATGACCCAAACAAGGATACATAGTGCTTGAGCTAGTCATGAATACCCATACATAATAACCAATATTAGGTTTTGAGATTTTTATTTTTATATAGTTTCAGCTATATGACCCTAAAATACAACAAATTTTTTATCTACATGAACTAAAACTATAGATAAAAAACTCCGGATCTATATCACACTAAAATTTAACATTCATGGGTCAAATTTATTTGACCATAAACATTAAATATACTAGTCCATCATATGAAGTACAAAATATCTATTTCTAATAGGTAAAAACTCACAGGGTTGAAAAAACATAATTGGAACCATGGAAAATGTTATGTATCTACTCAACGAAAAAAAATTATTCTTGATCTAAGAAACATTGAGAACATAGAATTAGAAAAGGTCAAAATCTTTTCAAGATAAATACCCATAAAGTTTATTCTATGTAAAATTTGTATTTTGACCAACTTATCATCTATTTCAATAGATTATGAAAAATTATGTTCAATATTTTATAGATAGGAATATATTATAGACCATTATCTATCCCTTTAAACATGAAGATCATCACACAATACCCATTATCTAGGAAAAAGTTAGTTATCTATATTTGTTTATGATATATCCATTAGGTTTATCCCATTAGACAAGTTGATTTTAGTAGGATCACATGGATACAACAACAAGGGTGTTTATGAAAATGAACATTTGTGATCCATTATCTAGGAAAAATATGATGAATTTATAATTTTAGTTTTTATGCTCTTAAACATAGAATTGTAAAAAAACATGATGTGTTTCATGATTTATATGATATTAATTTGTCATGATACCATGGACATAGTAAAATTAGAAAATATATAATATAAAACACTTACATGGAGATTTGTGGTGAGAAAGCCTCGATGACTAGTCCTTTCTCATACTTATCTTTGGAAGGATCAATAGTGGTGGTATAATAGAGGGTCTCGATGATGACACCTAAAATGGCATGTAAATTGTTGCTTTATGACATATGACCATTAACCCTATTAGATCTATCTAACTAGAGGATACTTTTCCATCTTCCATATGGTCTTCACCCATATCAGCCCCAGATATTGAAGCCATAAGAGAATATATAAAAGATATGAGGCATCAGCTGATCAATTATTCATTTTATAATAACCAAGGGAAAATGGAAATATAAACACAATTTTAATAATAATACAAGTATATTTTGGTGAAAATAATTTTATTTTTACCTATTCACTAGAGATGTGTTAGTATCCCCTATCATCATTAATAACCAACGTGCTTGCAAGCATCATTTTTCAATCCAGGAGCATATAATAGTTTTAGAGCTTCACAGTATTGATTATAAGATGCATGTTATGTAAGAACACATTGATCCTAGTAAGGTGATATTTTAAGGAAACACCCTAAGGGGTTGTGAAGTTATAAAATCCATCAAACTAAAACTATTCATGTTATGGGATGCTTTTTTGGAGGCTGCGGTACTGCAACCTCTCTGGAAGCAGAGATGCTAAGTGTTATTCACGCCACTGCTTTTGCTCTTCAACGTGGGTGGAACAACTTATGGATTGAAAGTGATTCTACCACTGTTGTTCAAGCCATTTGGAACGGAGAGATTCATCTTTCTTGGTCAATTACTACGCGCTGGATGAATTGTCTTCAATCTCTTCATGACGTCAGTTTCATTGCAACTCATACTTACCGCGAAGCTAACATGGTTGCAGATTCTCTCGCGAATAAAGGGATTGCTCAGAATCTAACTTGGCTGGAGGAGCTCCCAAATAACTTGATGCCTTTGCATCGTAAAGATTGTAATTTGATCCCGTCTTTTAGACTCTTGTAATCTTTGTTTTCTTTTTGCTAATAAATATGCTTTGGTCCTTTGACCAAAAAAAAATTATACAAAAAAAAAATTATTAGTCTCTTAACTAGTTCGTATTTGCAAATCATTGTAGTGTTTTCTAATCTTGGTCGGAAGATGATGTTATGTCTAATAGTTCAACCTTCTTGTTGGGAACACCAATATTCATTTTCTAGATTGAAAAAAGACTACTTTTTAGACATGTTTTATTTTCACCACTAATCATTAGTTTTAACCCCATGTCCCATTTCATTAATAGAAACAGTTTCCCATTCAGATATGAATGAATTCAATAATCGGAATAGGATTTGGAGAGACCAATGTAAATGTTATTCATAGGAAATATCACTTGGTATTGAGTCTCGTCAATGAATAACATAAAAAAATAATGGGGAACCATAAAATTCCATTGTTACCAAATAATAGTATGAGAATCAAATATTTTTTGGACAAACTAAAATTACTTCACAAATTGGTGGGTTTTATATAACTCCCAAAATACCATTCTATCAATTCAAGTACAAAGAACACCCTCATGAATGGATGTAACATGGGATTGAGCCTTTGGGTATCTGTTACCATTATTAATTACCCTACTCATGGTTTTACCATATAAGATGAATGTAAAACTATCATGACTATTCCTTCAGCCCCTTACTTCTAAATTCATTAATGTGGTGTGTCAAACATCACTAATACTTTTAATGAAGTATCTAAACTGCGAACCTAGAATGTTCTTGGGTGCTAAAATTTTCATATCCTCACATGTGGTGACCACCCAGCACTATAAGACATAGATGTATTTGAATATATTTAATTGGGTGTGGGTACTCTATTGAAATAATTCAATAGGTGATATATTTTTCTAGTACAGTAATTACACGACCAGTTCCTCCCACATCAATGGTTTTCACCATTTTCAATGTTGATACAATGACTCCACCCATTTCACATACTATATGAATATAAATTCTTAGGTAAATTTACAAATGTCTAGCTAGAAAAACATATATATAATCTTGATATGTGACCACCAACTCCTAGATGTTGAAAATCATTATTTTCCCATGGGTTATAGGGAAACTAATTCTCCATGACAAACCCATGATGGGTAGGCCATAGAATTCTTGATTGATAGTATGTGGCTAGTCTTCTAAATAAAAATTCATCCCATCATTGGAATGGGATGTATTATCATTGAATCATTTCCTTCTTAATGGACTTATGGGCCAAATTGATCAACTCCCTAATGAATGGTGTGTCTTATCTATGTCATCCAAGAAATATTGTGAGGGGAGACTCGTTTCCTATATATCTCTTAGGATGTGAGCACCACATATTTTCTCAACATCCCAAATAAAAAACCCAATAAAACAGTACATTCAGTTATATTTATTAATACATTTACACTATCACCTAACTAAGTCATTCATAAAACCCTTAATCTAGAATGTGAGAGTCCTAGAAATATAGATAGATACCAAGAGGACAATCATTTTTCATTTAGTTGGAAGTATAGTGAGGTATGTTATACCCAGAAATGACAACCCCATTCCAATCCAAATTTTTTATAGATAGTATTCCATATTGAAATCCATGAAAATATATTACTATAAATTACCTTTCGTATTATCGAATGATAAATGAAGATATTAGTCATGTACTCACTCGTATACCCTTCATAATCTATTGTAATATAATTCAATATATAAATATCAATCGATTTATCTATATAAGTAATGTTACCTATATGAATGATATTTTGTCTAATTCTGTTATAAATAATAAGAATCTAGGATGGTGGAATAATACATGATTGTGGTTCAATAAAGGGATCAGCATTATGAAGGAAAAGTCCATACAATGTAAACCATTACTGCAAAGGATACTCTAAAATATTATACCCATCATACCTTCTAGATTCCTCTTAGATGAATGGATATTAATGTTTCTTTAAACATACACTTAAGAAACTATGGATTTTTGGGGATCCAATTTAACCACATCATACTTTCATGATGTCCTTTGAATGACATATTCTATATTTGTATGATGTTTTGGGATTTTGAAATTAGATGAATTTTATGAACCATCAACTATTTTAGAGATATCTAGAGATTGTTTTTAGGTAATATTTTTCTTTTTTTCATTACATTATAATTGGGTTTTATCTAGGCTAAATTTAGTTGAAAATTGTGAGATTTTGAGGGTAATGGGGTAGTGAGCAATTGGCGCATGGGTAACCAAAATAAAATGCCAAAAAAAGAAAATTGATAATCTGTGAGCCAATGAGGTATTCATGGTTGGTTATTATGTTGTAACACCATGTGACCCCTTAAAAGAAAATGAGTGTCACCCCTTGGAGAAGCACATGGTCAGGGTGCACAAATAGTAAAAAATATCATCCCCATATAGTTTACCATTCATATGGTAATTGAATCCATAAAAAATAAGATTTGAAATACATGAACCACCAGGAATCACCATAAATAGAACGCAACCTTCCTCTAACCTATTCTGATGAATTTTAGATGATCTCGAGGGATTCCAAGCCATCACAGAATTTTTTCATCATGATTCAATGGTATTATTTTCAGATCTACACCTATCTAAGTATTTATATTTCATCCAATTTATATACCTCTCTCTTGCACCACGTCTTGCATAAAAGGCATATGATTATCCACTGTTGATTCTAGATTTAGTTATATGTTTGATAGGTTTTGATTTTTTGATCTTGGATCTTGGATTCAGATCTTGTTCATGTTCATCATCATGGATTTCACATACCTATTTCGAATTGGTGAGTTTTTTTAGAAGATCGCTCATCAAAAAATTGAGGCAGGTGGTGTTTTATTCAAATCTAAATGTCTTGATTTCTATTATGTGTATATGATTGTATAGTTGGTATAGAATGTTTTGAAATTGAATTTTATTAATTGAATTAAATAATTTGGATAATTAATAAATTAATGTTTAATGGAATTGGATTTATTAATTTCTTAATTAATTAATGAGGTATTGAAATTGTGAATTTTTTTAATTAATTAGCTGTTGAATAAATTATTGAGATCTTGGGACATTCAATTTCATATAATTAATTATCTAATAAATTCATGAGATTTTGAGATTTTTCAATTGATTTGATTAATTAATTATTGAATTAATCAATGAGACATTGATATTAATAAATTTAATTTTTTATTTAATTGTATAATTAATTAATGAGTTATTGAGATTGTGAAAATGATTTGGTGAATTGATTTTTGAATAAATTAATTTTATATTAATATTATAGAATTTTTGAAATAATTAATTGTAGAAGTAGTAATTTTGAATTATGAACTTTCTGAATGGGAATGATTGATTATTGATTTAATCTTTTGGATATTTAGATTAGTAAATTGGACTAATTAATTAATTGAATTTATTAATGGGAATTGATTTGACAATGAAATTGACTTGAATGAATGAATGAATGAATTTATTAATTATTACTTGTTTTCATTGGTGAATGTGATCAAAACGTTAATTCTGATTAAACATGAATGGTGTGATATATGTTTTGGATTGAGAAATGGGGTCTAGGACATATACTAACACTCCAAATACCCATGAGTGCCCTAGGCATAGTGTTCTCTGACCAAATGAGTTTATGTGAATGTTTTTATGGGATAAGGAATAATGATCAAAATACCAATGAGGTGTGGGAAAGGGATTGATGCTTGAAATATAAATGGGGTTCTACACATGATGTTGTATGCAAATGAAATTGATATTAGACTATTAATCCAATCAGATATATTTATTAATTGAAATAAAATAAATAATTAAAGCCCATGGGTTTTAACGAATTTTGAATTGAATAAGTGATATTTTTCAGACTCCAAAAAAGGCCACAAAAGGTATTGATTGGTTAGGGTTTCTTGAGGAGCGTAGTGGTGGTATGTGGTCAAATAATGATTAATTGAATAATTGTAAACTATTTACGTTATTACTTTTATTTATTGTGTATACAAATACAAACATTGTTTAACTGGATATTATTTTAGACGTCATTGGAGGTGGCCTACTGAGTTGTAATAACACCACTCTCCAGTGTCACTATCTTTAACCAAATATATTTTATGGTTATAAGATATGTTCAGGGAGATTTACCTATGTTCGATGGTGAGTCAGGATAGAGCATAGACGAGGGAACCAAACATATTTGGGACCCAATTTGGATATTTTAATTTCTTTATTTGTTATTGATTTTTTCTATCAAAATGTGATAAATAATGGAATGATATATCTACTTTTTTTTTCAAAGTTGTATTTTCTATTTTGGCTATCATCTGATATTTTTATTGTTAATTTTTTTGTTAAATCATTTAGATATGGTTTATTTATTTCCACTTTTATGATACTTTGATAAAGAGGGAATGATCTCATAATTATCAAAATTAGACCCTCATTAGTTATAGGAATCGTATGGCATATGGGGAGGAACACATGAGGTCAGTTAGTGAACTATCTTGGGGAGCCAGCATGTGCTCCTATGTCGGGACAATATAAAGTGGAATAATAGGTGGTTTCTTTCCTTTTTTATTTAATATCTTTGAATGGTGGATATGAGAATAAGATGATTTATCCATTGTTTAATATCTTGTGAATGTGAGTATCACAAAACACATAATTTAATTAATATTTTTGATTTTTTTATATTATTTATCCTTTATTTAATAATTCAGAATTTTGGGCTGACATTTCTTGAGTAAAAAATTTAATAATTTATTCTTTTAAAATTCCATGTGTATCCTCTCCCTCCATTATAAAATGATACCACTTCTCCACTCTTCCAAACACATCATGATCATTATATATGAGAAAATACATAAAAAAATTCATTCCTTACATCTCTATACATGACCTAGAGGTTTTCTACTTATGCTAAATACATCCCCTCAAGGTTTATAGTGTAATCCAAAGGTGGTTTCTCAATAATGATCTATAATGATTAACAGAGTACAATCAATTTTATTTATTCTTCTACCTCATATAAATATATATTATCCAATATAAAATTATTACAATAGTATCATTATTATACTAAATTTTATTATGATTATGGATAATATTTTTTCCACAAAATTTACAAAAATTGGGAATTGAAAGTATCATTGGGGTGTACGTGTGGACTAATGCCTCTAAATTGCAATATGAAACATTTTATATCATAATAATTAATAGATGGTAGTTATTAAGAATTTGATATACATATATGATATTTATGACATAATTATTCTTTTATAATCATAATATCTTATTTCTAAACATATCATTGTTATGACAGAAAAATGATAACATCTCTCATTTGAATGTGTGAACTACCAACTACAAGTGTCAATGTTATTAATTTTTCAACCAAAAATTTCAATAATAACTATAAAATCATATATGATGAATTAATATGATGCTTATTTCATTATAAATGTAATATATTTAATGAATCCATGAATATAGTGCTTGTATATGAACCATAGAACTACAACATGGATGGAAAACAGAATAGTATTCACCCAAATGTTTACTTTAATGAACAAATTGTTAAAAAAATATAATTGGAAATTATATAGGAATAAAAATTGAATGTTATTTTTTCCTTCACAATTCATGCCTCATGAGAATTTCCTATTGTCTAATAGTTTGAAATATGATTTTTCCTAGAATGAGAAACCCCAAATGATTTTATATCCATAGGGGTCTGCTTTCAAAAGGTAGATACCCTTTGATGAGTTTTGACAAAGATGCTTAAGAACCCTCATTTTTCTAGAGAACGGGTGGTCGATCTCATCACACCCTTTGGGGTGGATTTTTTTCCAACTCCAGGACCCTCTTTTATATTTATAATATGTTCCTAAAATCATCATTAATTTCAAATAATGATTTTAGTCTACCTATAGTTAAAAATAAGTTATTATAGTTATATCCTCTTATGTATCACATTTAGATTCCTTGGTTGTTATTATGATGTTGTTGGTTTCCCGGCCACTCAGTTGGACACTCAAAAGTGTATTTCCATCTAGGTAGATTTGAGTTGTTATTAATATTGGGATAAAACCCATAAATGATATTTTTAGGAATATTTTTGAATGGAATCATAATCCATGTACTTCGGTTCCACATAATAGAAAAAATCATACATTATAATGTCATGTGAAAAGGACACAATAATGTAGCTTAGCATCATGCAACAATGATGTCTATGTGGAAGATGTCTACTCGATCATTTGTATGATACTTATTCTGAACGAACAATATAACCTAGGAGGAATATGGATTCTCTTATTAAATTAAACCATTCTAGGAATATGTAGAAAATAGGATAGATTTGATTTTAATTGATTGGGTTTGGTCCTCATTGGGGATTCTTACATAACCCATATGAATAGGAATTAAATCACACAATGATCGGTTATAACGGTCAAAACCTATTATAGACCTCATGTTTTTCATTTAAGGGATTATGGATCATTGAGTATATTATCTTGGGTTTTCTCTAGTGAATAATTCCTAGACAATTTGATGACATGATTGGGGCTTACTCTTAAAGAGGATTCCCAATTAAAGGGACAAAAATGAGTGTTTAACTGATTGTGATATGGGATTAATGATTGTTTCTTACTCCTCAGGGGATTCAGATTGAGATTAGGAAATAGGAGGGAATCATACATATTCCAATTGTAATAAGAATTAGAGTTCTCATAGTTTAATTGTTTGGGTATTATGATTGGGCCTACTATTGAAGGGGATTCTCATTGAGCTCGGGCCCTAAGTCGGCATACAATGTTTCATGATTGTAACAGTAATCAGATTTATCATAGTTCAATTAGATGAGATTATGAATATTTCATGATACCCATTAACCTCTATTCCCACATGAGTGATTCTAAATGTGAGAAATAATAGGAAGAAGAAGATTAGGCAAACCACACAATTCTCGTTTTCTTTATATGTGAAAATGGGGATATTTCCCAATGGGAGAGGGATGAAGCGTGGACCATGCCCATATCCTCTGGTCCCTCTTCAGCTGATGGAATAGTTCAAGGATATTCCACTTTTTTTTGTACACATAACACAATAATGGATAAAATTTTTATAGAGTATGGAAGGAAGGGATTTAGATGGGGGGTATGGGGATCTGAAACCCATAACCTCTTGGATCTCGTGGCCAAGAGAAGAGACGAGCGAGGTTGAATCCACCTACAAAAATGTCTATAAGATTACATTAGTAATGATTCCCTAAAATTTTTCTTGTAACGAGGGAAGAGTATCTCATTCCCCATTTAATGGGAATAGTGTTTAATCCCTTCACACCTTTCATGGAATTGGAGGCTTCGGGTCTGAGAGACGATTGGGGGAATTTTTATATCCCTAGTATCTGATACGAGTAATTTCTTGGAAGACCCAAGGGTTGGGGTCCTCATGAATATAGGGTTAGACACTCAAATTCACCCTAATGTTCCTAACTACCCATTTAGAAAAGTGCTTGGATCCTCTGACTGTAGGAATACACACCAAAATGGTGGACACCCTGATGTGAGAATCAACATGCTCTTTCAAGTATGGAGTCTTAGTTGGAGTTTTCATCATGGTATCTCTTCAAAAAAGGATCTAAAAGATGATAGAACATTCCATGAATGGATTTATAGGACACCTAATGAGTAAATCATGCCGGTTGGAGGTTAGGATGATGTAAAGTGGCTCAAGCAGGGTGTTCATGTAGGTACATCTCGGAGAGAAAGTTATAAATTTGGAATTTGACCACATGGAAAACTATGTTTGGGTGAGACATTTCTCAAGCCTTCAAGGGTATCAACATTTATTCCCATAGGTGGCTCATATAGGTTCCTAGTTATGTAAATAGATGTTTCAGTAGTTATCATTACCCAAAATATGAGTGATTTCTTTAAAAATTGTGAATTTAATTTTAATCCCAAGTAGGACTTTATTTTCACTATCCCATAATAATTCCTTCTTCTTCATTCTTTAGAGGGATGCCAAGATGGATTTAGAGGGTCTGAAAAAATAACAATGTTAAAAAGGGGAGCATTTGGCCTTTAGTAATTTTCATCTATACAAATGAAGATCCCATGGTCCTATTTATATGAAAATATAAGGCCCTTGGTGAAGGGTTTATTTTTCATAAGTGTCCCATGTAGGCTGATTATGCGGGCAGCCACCCAAGATGATCATGGAGGCAGACATGCAAGTACCCCGTGTGAAGAAGATGCTTTAGGGTACCTGAGCTAGTGGCCTTTAATCACTTTTGTGATTATTGACGTACTTATCTTCCATTCCTCTATTCTTCCAATGGTATTTCTCTTTGTCCCTCTTAATTTGACGAAATAGGGTGTCGAAAGTAAACCCACCCCCACATGATTGGATGTCATCAAAATAATAGGGTTTGATCCTATAGTAAAGGGATGAAAGGTATGGATGGTTAACATAGGTAATCTTCATAGTTCATCCATGCTAATAGTCTTCTTAAGTTAGCATTGTGGTTAACCATGTATATGGTCCACATAGGTATCCTCTTTGGACAATAAATCGTGTCTTCATTTCAGGGGAAGACTCTCATGAATCCAATCTTTGGGACCCCACCATGATTTTCGCCTATGTATACCCTTCACTAAATATTATTTAGATGAATGCCTCATTCACACATAAAAAGTATGAAATGGTCCCCATGATGCATATGCTTGGGAAATTGACTTGTGCTAGGACCATGACTGAATTCCCCTGTGTGAGGGACCTAAGAAAGTAACCTTCATAAGATTTTTCTTTTCAAACATTTTGTCCATTTAAGTAGTATTTTCAAGAAATAAATATGTTATCAATAAAGGCATATTAACTCATTTAATGTTAAGTGGAAAATATAATGTCTATTATTTTGGATGAGCAATATATGAATTACCTTGAGGAGATGGTGAAAATTTTAAGGAACGACTTCTACGATGATTCTGATACAACTCTACATGATTGGGAGAGTGATATAAAGAACTAACATCGAGACTTATTTGAGAGTAGTTATCTACCACTTTATGTCCATAGTCACTTGATGGAGGACTTGATAATGGCATTGAATAATTACATGCCTATCCTAATTTGAAGTCTATATAAATTTCACTACTAGAAATATATCAGGCACAAATGCATTTATTAATATTGGGATGTCAACCACATCTTATGTCATGAACCATAGCTATTGTGATCTAGATCTGTAGAAACCTTGTTTTTAATCCATGTTCTATGATTTCTAGATGAATCAGTCAAAGGGATGGAATAAGTATGGGGATTTCCTCCGAGGAGGTGTTGTTAAACCTACTAGGATGTGGGTGTAATGGGTTCACCAAACTTATGAAATGTTCAAAAATTAATTACATTACATTGAAATTTGAGATGGAATATGGGAAGGGAAGACACATGTGTATATGAATGAAAATTTCAATCATATTATGATAGGTCGATGAAGTCTATATACAATATATTTCCTCTTAATGATTGGAGATGTTTGAGTTATATTTAGGGATGTCCAAAAGATCTATAGGTTTCCGATAATTTGCGATATTAATGAAGAATTCAACACTCCAAGGGCATCATGGGTGATGCTGGAAGGAAATCACCTCAGGCACATGATCTACTTGGAATGGATAACGAAATTATAGAGGAATATTGTTATCTAATGCATTACATCCACCCATATGTTTGGATTAGAACATTATTAAAACTATATAGAGAATTCCCCCTTGAAATTATCCAACTGCGTACACCAATATGGTGAGGTGAAGTGCTATTGGTATAGGTTGTCCCTCATTGAACTAGAGGGAGGATAATAAATGGTGGTATAAGCCAAAGTCTATCATTCTTGTAATGAAATGTCTTGTAGGATTTATAGCCTTGTGGCTAAGGGATTACCTACTTCCCATATGTGATTTCAATGGTGGCATAAGGCCAGGGAAATTTTCCATGGTAACTAAGCTAGAATAGAAGAAGATTGGGGGGTTTACAATCCCATCCTTACTGTATGTTTTGGCTATTTCTAGTATTCTTCCTCTATCCCTGAAGCGTAGTGAGACCCTATTGAGGATAAGAAAACTCAAAGAGTTTAAAATATTCCATTATTGAGAACCATATACAATGAGATTCACTGAATACATGAATGATAACGATGAGCTAAGATCGTATATGATGGATTTCAAGGACATTTTCTTTGAAAACATGTTTTAAAAAAGATGTTATAAGCGTGGATTCTGCTGGAAATAGGTTTGTACACCAGTTCATGTGCCTTCAAAAAATAATCATAAATCGTCACGTCTGTGTATGACCAAAAAGCATATGATGGTAGACTGATAGATATTAATGCTCGTAGCCATGGAGTTGATGAAATTTGTGATCATCCTACCACCAATGGGCGTGAACAGTTGAATAACCACCAAGTATAATGATGGACAAATTACAACATACCCAGATTTTTTGGTTGAATATTCCATTACATTAATTGGTATTGGGAATGTATCCAATCATGGAATGTGGGGTAGAAATGATTCTAATCCTATAGAAACATTTATTGTCCCAGGAGGATGCTTCATTACATTAAAAAGTTTATAACGATGATGTTTCTTATTCTCCCAAACAACCTCGTGAAATGTTTGGGCAGCCAGTCAGAATCTAAATGGATCCCCAAACTAAGATTTCATCATGAAAATTCGATCTTCATCGCCATGAAGAGACCTAGGTTCCCATTTCTCCTTATACATATGCGAATGAGAGTGTCTGTAAGCCTGTGAAATCCAATGATGTTCATTCTTCTTCACGTTGGTCTTGGATGGATTCATAATACATGTGAATAGAGGTAATGAAACTATGAAAAATCATATCGCATGATGTTGAAAACATGTGGGTGCTCCTACATGTTAGATTTTGGATTTCAATTATAGGATATGATTGATATCTGTGTGAACATTACTTTGAGGAAAATTATATTGAGGTAGGAATTTATATCTGCTTACTATATATATTCACCTTTTAAACTGAAAACTGGATCTAAAAAATGAGATGGTTAGAGGACATAACCATTGGGGTTCTAGTGTAGGGTTTAACCACTCTTCTTCCAAGGAAATGATCGATTATGTTAATGTTGAATATGTAAGATCCTCTATTGTTTTCTTTTCATTGTTCCTTTATATATTTTAATAGGATCATAGCATTGCTACTAAGGGGAAATTCATTTGTATCAGTAGTTGGATAAAATAAGATTATTTTAGGTTCCCTTTTAAAAATATAGTACATGTGGGACCCCACATGGGGATGATGAATCACCCCATGAATCATGATATATATACCCAAGGATGAAAATAAATGGGTATATAATGGTGTAGGAGTGTCTAATACACCCTAAGATACTTGTCTATGAGGATTTTGGTGTTGTATCCCATCTTTCAATAAGTATGAGGAATTCAGAATGTCAGAGGGTGAATTCTTTGTGTTAATGATTTATTATTATAAGTAAGTCATCATGGAAATATTAATAAAATATTTATCCGAAAAATGTGTCTAAACCTCTTTGAATTAATTTAACTCCTCCCCTATCCCATTTTTAGAGAATTTTAAATGAGCCTCCAAGGAATAGGGAGAGATATTCGAAAAAACTAGGGATCCCTGCTAATGAATCCTCTTAGTCAACAGAAGTAGTGTTGAGTATTGAGGATGTATCATCTTCTCCAATCACTATTATTGTCACCACTGTAGAAAGAGATGAAAAATAAGGTAATTTTAAAGGTACATCATAATATGCTATCGACCTATGGTTCAATTCCATATCAATAATATTTCAGCTTCATCTGATGCACCATAAGACCCTATGGAGACTAATGCTAACCCTTCAGATATTGGTTATGAAGTATTTTGGGGTCTTAAGTAATTGGAAGAGGGTGATGTACTGGGAGATATGAAAAATATTTCAATCATCTCCTAGGTGAGATTACCACAGGGATTGAGACATCAATAGAATCCATGAGAAATCATGGAATTACCTTTATTAAAATAAGCTGATATATTAAATATCTGACTAGTTTTATAGAATTTGAGGCACATAATAGAAAAATGAATGAACTTGAGTCTTCATTATTTTGTAAATCCAATCGTTTTATTCCCGATTCCTTCATCATGATTGATTAGAATGCACAGCTCCGACCACACTAAATTACAATGTGAGAGCTCATGATCCCTAAAATGAATTCCGTATATATCCCATTGTTGAGGGGGGTCATCTCAAGAATACATTGAAATGAAAAGTCTTTCTTAGTTTCATTTAATGAGTCATGATAGAACGAGGAGAGTACCCATCACCAAGAGGTTTCAGTTCATACAACCAATATTGGGGATTCTATGGATAAAGTTGGCTCTGTTACTGACTAATTAATAGGAGAGTTTCACTATCTTCTAGTCGCTGTCTATTTTTACCCGTAATCATTTTTGAAGAAAATGACGATTCTTATGCATTTTGCCGTGCCATCAACATATGTGGTAGGATCTAAGGGGGAAACATCTTGTCCAAGGAATTTGATACATGAGCAAGAATTAATTTTTGGTGAGGAAGGAATGGAAAAGAGTTCTTCATTAAATTCACTAATCCAGGAGTATGTGTCTCTTAATGAGAGTAGTTTGAGTAGGATTTGGAGTTTCCAATATATATTTTCATCAAATGTTGTGAGGCTTGGTGGGATGTATAGAGGATAATTTTTAGATGCCACTTAAAGACCATCATTCATAAATCCACCAACATTCATTACTATTTGGAATGATGGGATATGAATGATTTGATTACTGTATGACTCATGACGCTATGAAGGGGATCATTTGAAAACAAAAGTGAGAGAATGAACAACAACACGACCTTATAAAGGTAAAGAATCTCATTAATGCTGATGATGTCAAGGATGAATTCTTCAATGTAGTGGGAAAATATACAATGAAGATAGAATAATGTAGAAAACATGTTAATGAGAAAACCATTAATGTGACTCATGTTCAAATGGAATTGGATACCATTATGGGGGAGCTCATACAACTCCACCAATCATTAGGGGAATCCCAAACTAAATGGTCAACGTCCATTGTGGCAGAAAAGGAAGGACTTTTCTCAGCCAAGGTGACTTATTTCCATTGATTGATTGTGCTCCAATAGGTGACTAATGGAGCTGGAGAAGCCATTCAATAGATGATGAGTTATGTTGATGATCTCGTATAAATTATAATAGAGAGAATTCATCATATGGATGATTCAATAGTTTTTTTAAGTAAAAAATGAAATGAAACTTTTTCCAATCATTTATTACTTTATCAATTTCTTCATTATATGATCATTATATAATAACAAAAGTAATTTGTATGAATAAAGGTATATTTTTATAAATCACAATGATGGGATGGAGAGATGAACATATTTTTTCATAATCCATGGGGCCTTGTGAGCATAGTTTAATAGCTAATAGGGTTTTATGGAAAACACTACAAAAATTATGTATCATTTATCATAAATATAATTTTTTCCTAACATCAATATGAAGAAGACTTAGCAAGCGAGGCATTTATTTTTCTTAGGACACCCTTTTTGGGTTTTTACCCAAATAAGTTTTGTGTCTTGTATCTTTTTATCACTGAATATTTTTTCTTAATCCATTTGGATAATATTTTTAGGGAGTTATAATTAAATTTTTCCTAGAGTTCCCTTCGTTGTCTTTTAATTTGTGTTTTTAAATTAATAATGAAAATACAGATTTTTATTGAAAACATACATTTTGTTTCAATAATATTAAAAGTTACCTTTTGTTTTAAAATTGATTAAAAGTAAAATTAATTAATTAATTTTTATTATAATAAAATTTATGTGAAATGGATAAATTGTATTGATGATTTTTAATAACATATTTTTATATGTAATAAGATTTATTTTCTATAAAATCGGTTTTTATCACATTTTGTGTGTATAATTTAAAATTGATTTATAAAAATTCTATAAAAATAATATACCAAAGTAGATTCCACTTTTGGAATTAGAATAATTAATATTTTTTAATGAGGTTAACATAATATCTGGTCGTAATACATTTAAAAAATAATTAAAATTTGTTTCCATAGATAAAGGTTGAATATATTTATCAGGTTTTAAACTAAAGTGTTATTTGTTAAACGGGATTATATAAAAAGCTAAATTACATTGGATAGAAAAATCTGGACCAATTTTAAAATATTAATAAATGGACCGTTTTGAGAAATTGTTTCTGAGTAAGACATAACTAGGCATTAATTATTTCAAAAATTCAATGTGTGTCCTCTCCCCCACTTAAAAAAAGGACAACTGATATCCCCACTTCACTAAATTTCATGATATAATCTTATAATTCCGGATATATACAAATATCTGAATAACATCTATATACGAGTCCTAAAGGAATTATTCTTATAATAATACCTACTTTATAGGGCTTAATTTAAAAATAAAATGTTTTTATCTGAAGAGGGTGTAACACTGTTAACTTGTTCTTTTATATTTTCTTCTTCTTCGAACTCCTTCTTCACTATTCAATCCATTTTTATATATAAAAATCAAATTCTATCATATTCTGAGATATTATTATGTTTATATAAAAATATTTTTATATATCCCCTTCCACTAAATGGGATATGATGACATTGGCCACCTCTATAGCAAACTACCACCTCACGAATAGATTTAATTTGATTTCCATCACTACCTCTCACTAATAATTATAGTGATGGATTTAAATTATATGCGTGTATATATATATTCATATAAGATATTCATGATATAAATTTTATTCTAAAAATATAATATATCATTTATTTATATACCTTTCCATCCATTGAATAATGATAATGTTGTTCACGAAAATGTGTGGTTTACCATATCCACAGAGTGATGTGATTCATTATTCATCACCACATCACATAGATGTTAATTTAAATGTATATACATGGGTAATATGTTTTTAAGATTATAATATTATTCAATAAATATAAAATATATCTTATAATCTTTCCGTAAGGTTTGTCAAAAAATATAAACCATACTAATGAATATGTATGGCCTATTGTCATAAGGATTGTAAAAAATTATTTTTCAATAAAAAATTAAACAGTTTTCTTTGATGGGATAATTATTGTATAAAAATGAAAATTAATTCATGATTCTATTTTGGATATTATTGAATGAGGTCCTCTCTGATCGGAATCTTTTTACTGACATTCATTTGAAATTATGAACCGAACATCCAAAAAACATCTATGAAAATGTAAAAAAATATGTCACAAAATAAAATTGGTGATAAATTATATAAAAGAAAAAAATATAATTAAATCAAAATGAATATTTATCTTAAAAAATTAAATAATTAAAATATGTTCTTTATGAAGATAAATATTGTACGTGAGCGGTCATACTCAAGGTAATAGACACTTCTCCATAAAACCAATAAAATAAATGTTTTAAGGATTTATTTTATTCATTTTTATATCCTTATATATATTAGTAAAATTATTTTATGGTTATATTTATATTTAAATACCTAAATTATAAATTAAATTTTCTTTTATTTTTTTACATTCAATCAATTATTTTGAAAAAAATATTTTTACATTTTTTCTAGGAAATGTATGACAATTATTACAAAAAATAAAAATGAATATTTTTTTATTTATTTGTCATCGAAATATTTTCCTATCACTATAACCATTAATTTTTGTTTTGATTACATTAAAATATTCAGTTTTTTATTCATTTTAAAACCACCATTCCCATTATTTTGGGTATTTCAGTTTGGGAAATTTAGTTTTGAGGGAAACATAACTAATAATATTAAAAAAAACCTTTATTAATGGTTGAAATATATATTTTTATGCGTATGGTGACTAAAATGAAGGATTTGTTATTTTTATAATTTTTTTACGGATTTTAAACTTTTTTTATAAGGTGTACCCAATATATTTCTCTAATGGATTAAGTAATAATTATTCTATCTAGAGAATTGTATTTCAATATGGTCATGTATATTATTGCATATTAATGTTTTATTTAATGGGATATATAATGATGATTTTATGAGAATATTGTATTATATTTATAGACTATAGAGTGATTATTAATGGAAATTTTTTGATTAAATATGGTATGATTAAAATATTCTGTTTTAAAAGAATATTTACTCAATTTTATGGTATTTGTTTCAAAAATGACTTTCAAGGGATCTTCTGTTTTTTTTAATCCCTAATGATTATGATTTTCTTACATTATGTTTTTTAATTAAAATTAAGGGAATATATAGGTATGTAATGTCAATTTCATGTGTAAGTAGACAAGTATTCGAAATTAATGATTACTACGTTAAAGGATTTATTTTTTGTAATATGATGTTTTAAATAATAGACTACTGGTTTTATTGATTTTTTGATATATTCCTTATTAATATATTTATTATCATTCCTTATTTTCATATTTTTACATTAGGTTTATGGATTAGTAGTAATAGTGATGATGACATATTGAAAATCATGAATACTTTTCATTAAATGTAAGAATAATATAAAAGTTTTGCAGTTTTTGTAAAAATTGATATAAAGAGGAAGTGTCAGACATAAATTGTATACGTTAATACATGAACAACCAAGACCCTATTGTCTGATTAAAATTAGAGAAGGAATCCACATTCTTGCCTCCAATAGTCAAGGTGACGGACAATATCAATGAGTAGGCATAAAAACACATGGGAAGCCTTAACCCAAAGTACATATACAAACTCATGCGTCTCCATAGCCCATTATGATGTGAAAATATAATTATGTCATATTTTATGTCGATTAATAACATCTGTCCCACATTATTTTACAATAATAAGTTTAGTAGAAGTATAAACAACCAAATATTGGCCGACCAAAAACTGAAAAAGAACCCATCATATTGATAATAAGGGGGAAGTTATCAAAAATAAACTCATGGATCAATATTTGGTCTAACTAGAATTAATAACCTCTACTAGATCCAATTTTACCTAGGAATATAAGAAAATTAGTTTCATCACTAAAACACTTCAGTTGTGTTGGAAGACCCCATGAATGTTCGAGTATATACATAACATTTTGGGCACACTAAAATCACTAAACATGAATCACTAAAGAATAAGAAGCCAGTTCATGAAAATGAAGGATTTTCAATCATAATATGAATAAACAACCATAAAAAACCATATATTATAAATTGGAATCTTAAATAAAGTTATAATGGGGATATCTATCTCAATATCCATCTGAGAATGATAAGTCAACCTATAGATCTAAAGGCATAATATCTGATTCCAAAAATCATTTCTGACATCATGAGAATCATGGTTGAGGGCCCCCTCTATACCACTATATTCCATATTAAAAGGGGAACTATCTCATAAACAATATCCCATATAACCTCTCCAAAATATAATTGTGCGGTACTCACCTCACAATTGTGGTTCGTAGTTGAGTGGAAAATAGATCATGTAAATGAAATTATTCCTTCTAGAGATCAAATATGTGTGTTCCAATTCATATAAATGGGACCGGCTCACAATATATTATTTGGTGGTCCCCACTCTATCACATTAAATAATATTGTGGACTCATTCCTTTGAATAATTGAGGGGTTTCCAACCCCAGTTGACCTCTAAATATCACACTTGATCTCTTTCACCAACTAAGAGACACTGAATTATGAATACCACTCATAAATCCTCATGATGTATCTTTAATGAAAAAATAATTTCAACCACTATTTTCGGGAAGGAAGCTACTCATGATATTCTACATGTGGTCCCAAAATCATGTCTCTAGGAAGGATATAAATGAGATATAATTCCTTAGTAAATTATAATGAATTTATATTGGTCAATATGAAACGAGACCACACCTTGACACTTATGTGTTTCATCTTCTAGAGAAGGATTGAGTTTCCATGTCAACATACATGAATGTACATTTGGTTCAAAAGAGGTCTTTGATTTCTAGGGTATACCGATTTCTCTCCACCTCATAAGGCATGTCAGTCAGCACTTAGCGTGAGAAATCAAATCATGTCCTTGTATAAGTGGTGTTGTTATGAATATTTCCAATCCCAAGGACAATGAAATATATAAATTTCATGGTATGTAACAAAAAAATGGTATTTTGTGTAACATGGAAACATGGGTGTTTACTCTCATTATAGTCTGGTAAATTCCTTATGGGTTACATGGGATGTGATCCCACTACATGGTGTGTAGGTTCACATGGTGTCATGGGTGTGTAATCCATGTACACAATAACAAAGTTTGATAAGGGTCACAAAAAATGTGAGTAAATTATATGTAATGTGAAATTTTACTCAATACAAAACCCTTGTCACAACATATAGGGGACAACACATACTGTGTTCCTGAACAACACACCATGTTTGACATGATTTTCTAGAAACTCCCACAAGATCAATGCATCCATCCTACTCCACCATCGCCACTGATTACAGAGTTAATCTCACCCACATATTCTTGAAGATGGGGTTAGAAATACTTAATACGTATCTATTTTATATATTCTAGTTACCAAATCAACAATAAGTGGTTCACAATACACCACAATTATGGGTCTCCAAAACCCACTGGGGTTGAGCACTTGACATTCCACCAATCAATCTCTGATCACACAACACTCTACATCACACTTCGACCAGGCTATTTATCCTTAATGTGAACCCAAAAAATGATCCTTTTTTCTAAATATCAAATGTGTAAAGACCCTTTTCTGGGTATTTGGAAAACCTCCAGTCAAACGAATAATAATAATGAACCCTTGAAAAGCAATGGGAAAAAAACAAAACAAAAAAATGAGAAGCTATCCTCAGAATGAAATTTGACTCAATCCATCAATGGTGAAAAAAATTTCCATGAAGAAAAAAAATGATTAATAAAAAAATATAAATTAATAATTCTATGTAAAAAAATAAATTCTATAAATCAATATTCAACCCGAAAATCAAATTATTAGGATATTTAGTATGCATTTGAAATGAGATAAACACACGCGAATTAATCCACCTAAAATCCACATAACCATATGTTTGGATTGATTTTTAATGAACACAACTGATAATTTCACCTTTCCAAATTGTTTAAAACCATTGGGATAGCCCCAGAAACTATAGGGATATGCTATCCCAACAGTTTTAAGAACTATTGGTATCTTAGGCATTTCAATAGATCAATACCAATGGTTTCATGATAACCATTGGTATAGGTAGCATGAAATTAATATATGCTAACGGTTTATGTATAAACATTGGCATATATGGTTACCAATGGTTCATGAACCATTGGAATACATACAATACACCATATAATCTATTCCATATAACCGTATGAATAAATGAATACCAATAGTTTATGAACAGTAAGTATACAGTCCAACATATTGAATCCCAATGGTTTTGTGAATCGCTGGCATATGTTGTCCAAAGTATTTAATATCAAAGACTCTATAAACCGTTGGAGTATGTTTTCCATCATACTAAATACCAATGGTTCTATGAACTATTAGTATATCCTTACTAACTAACAAATATGATAGTTGGACAACTGAAAAAAGAGGACATAAACCTAAAAAACTATAAACCCACTTCAAAAAGAGGACATAATAATGTAATCTTGAAAACGTTCACCTCTAGGAGTCTTCAAAAGCACACTGTAAACATGTAATCCTATAAAACTTCCCTATAAAGTCTTTCAATGCTCTTGTAACTCTAAACATGTAATACTACACCTCTTACAGTCTTCCTAATTAGTTTTGAACGTTCACCATCATGAAGCTCAAACGAAAAAACTATAAACTTGGGAACCTCAATGCCAAGGAGTTTTTATAATGTTGCATGTCGTGTCAGACGACCATGATGGCTAATAATACTCAAATATGGATTTATTCAGCCTTCCAAATTCATCTTGTTTTGGAGAAAATGGAAACATTAACCCTCTGGATCAAGGCTAATGATATGGATACCAACTTTCTTCTACCTATACTCTCTATCATCACGCAGAGAAAATAAATCATCTGTATTGCCATAGTGTGTTTCTTCAATTAATCTATAATTGTGGTATCATATAAAGATGAATTATTATCTATGGTGTATTCAATTGAATTAATTTTCCAATATAATTGGAATTCACTATTTATTTAATGTGACCCCAAATGCTTATCGGAATCAGATATGTTTGGTTGAAAACCACATTAGGCCTGAAATTTAAGGGATAAAGGTTGTTTTGTATAGACGTGATGGTCTTCATTAAATTAGAATAGCTCACTCACAAACCAAGAAATATTGATTCCAAATACATGATCATTGATCGTCAATTATTTATACCTCATTCCTTCAATCCAGATGAGACCAACACGTCACATGTGTGGGTTATGCCTTTATATTCACTTGAAATAAACTAACTCATTTCGAGATGATAATTTCAAGACTAGAATTGTTTGTTCAATATACTCTTTCTTTAGACAAAATATAAAAATTGTAAGATTCTATCTTCAAAGGCAAACTGGATTTATTCACTGACAAACTATTCCCATGTTCACGAACTTTTTTATCCTTTTTTCCTCTTTGAAACAAATATATCAATATATCCCATGTCTGTCCTTCACTAATTCTATATTAAAGAACTAGATATTACTATTTTGGGTAGGTATCTCCCCTTATCACAACATACCCATTCATTATATATATTTATAATAACTATTTTCTTGCACAACTATGAACTATTTGGATCACACCAAGCTTCTATAATCTTCTCTTTCTTTTGAAAGTGTTCATGCGGATGAATTTTTTTTTGAATTAAAATAATTATAAAAAATGTGACTCTAAGATATTTGGCCACATTCACTTCATTATTCAATTAACTTCTTCATGTTTTGAATCATCTTCTATTGAAAAATATTAACTATCCATCCACATAGTCTACAAATATCTTATTTTAAATCCACCACTTATAATACTTGAATATCATGCGAGAATACCTCTATTTTAATTCTCCACATTGTCCATAACATCTGTATACTTTTCAACCTCCAACAGAATATCTCTGGCATAAAAAATCATTAAACATTCCTTTTAAAATCCTGATCCTCATGACATAGAAACTCAGTTTAGAATTGTGTTTCTATAAAAAATGCCTTTTACCTTCACAATAAGGCATGGAACCACATTTCTTTATGCAATATTCCTTTCAAAAATCTAGTCACCATGACTACATTTCCATTTTTCTCTACTAATAAATCCTGATATGCCAAAAAAACCTTCTCTCTAAAAATTTTCTTTGAATTGACATAGGGATATCTCCAGCATCTTTCTATATTTCACTATACATATGTCTACCACCATGATAATAATGACTTTATTGAGTTTCCCCACTGTAATTCATCCCATTAGAGCATGAGAGAAATGTGTCAATCTGAATATTAAAAGTAGGAGGCACTAAATAATATGAAGTGTTGGTGGTAAGATAATGCTTATGATGGGGAGAGCCATAATCCTAACAAGTGTTAAACAATGAGACAATTAGAGTTTCTAGATATATAGGCTTAGGTAAGAAACATGTAAATTTTTTAATTATGATATAATGAATTGGATCTTGTTTTTTGGTAAGAGAACCTTAAATAATTGGTTATTCATCATACTTGATTTGAGAATTTGGGAGTGGAATGTGGGTTTTCAGCCTTAATTTATTAACCCACATAGGCTAGGATATATGAATATGTTTTTCACTAAGAGTTATTTGGGATGAGAATAATTATAGTGGGGATATTTTGAAACCATGTGTTCAGAAAAAAATTTATAATTAGAGGAAAAATTTGAATTTTCAATTACAAGAAGGGTTTTTTAAGAGTTGTTTGAGTTCTATTTTTTGATCTTTGGAACCAATTGAAAAGGAATTTTGGACAATAGAATATGTCTCAAGATGTATCTTAAGATCGCGTTGGAGCATCTAGGAGGGACAGAGGTGGAAACTGAAAAACTATAACATACCACTGGATGACATGTGGTATTTTTGAGGGTAATTGTTAATACATTTCCCCCTCATGTTTTTTAAGTGGGAGTTCCCCTTTTCCTCATCCATTTGTGAAAAACATGGGAATACATCCCTCCCTCCCCTTTAGTACCCTTTGAACATTAGGAGATTTTGTGTCTTTTATTTGGAAATTAGAGGTTAGTTCCTCCCTCTAATCCACACCCGTGTCATCAGTATTCCCACTTATATGTATTTTAAACTTGCTATTTATATCTGGTAACTCTGTTTTTATTATATTATAATATAGAACTACTATAAAAACCATACCCACTATAACATAGTATTAATACCTCCCACTCTCGCACTCATTATGACTCTGATTTGACCACTGGTTCTGGCCCCAACACAGTTTTATTCATTTTACCATTCTGCCCTGACTTCCTGAGTTTTTATCTAGTATACATAATGATGTTCTAAAATAATCATTATGTTATGATCATTCTCAACACAATTGTGATGATTTTCTGAATCCCTCTATAGTTATTCCATGTTTCTTAGGCCCTCTTATGGTTCAAACATAGTCATAAAGTATTTATACTATAATATATGAATGAAAGATATGTATTATGGTGGATGTGATACACCTATGGGATGGAACAAGTGTCTGAGCATCAAGGAAATGACAGTTGGAAAATAATTTTCTACAAACAATTAATTAAAACATAAAAATTTAAATAAAATGTCAAAATTACCCATCCATACGTTGGATTTCCACACCGAATGAAAATAAAATAAATAGAAGCAACATTGTATAAAGGGGGAAAATAAAACACACTAATTAATCTCTCAACTACCCCAATCTCCCTCCCCTGCAAAGAAAACCATATAGCTGCCTCCAGTGCTCTTCTAGACCCTTCGTAGAATATAATTACCCTCGATCCGTAGAATGTAATAAATGGACAATGTAGCCTATGTGATGAATAAAAAAACTAAACTACAACATACATGTCTGATGCGACTATACAAGTCACCCTCTAACATATAAGAACCACAACGACCCATGGGTCCACTCATGTTCCTGCAAGCAAGGTAAAACAGATTGATGTTTCAAAAATGATATTATCAAATATTACATTCATATTATTAATAATTACTCTTCCTATTAATGTTATATTATCAGTTTTACTCGAATTTTATCTTAATTTGGTTTTGTTCAATACAAGTTATTTAGGAAAATTTTCATTAGATTTATTTTGTCTTTTTTTGGTTTATTTTATCTTGTAAAATTTCATTAATTTGGGATAAATATCTATCCCAATGGTTTGCTTTGAACTATTGGTATAAGGGGTTGGATAAATAGCAATCCAAAAACAGGCTCTACAAAATATATAGCCAAATAGGCCATATAGAAAAATATATACCCAAATAGAATATGAGGTTTTGACAAAATCATATGCATAGAAGCATATACTGGGAAATACACAGGCCCTACATAATAACATGCTTTCTATTTTAGGCCAAGGAGTGTGTACTAGAAAATAAGAAGGAGATGCTCTTGTAGACTAGAAAACACATTCCATAATGGGCATCCTATTCAATACATGAGAAACTACTGCATGGATATAAACAACAAAAAATGGATTTTCCAAGGTCCCCATAGCTATTTATTTTTGGTCCCATGTGAGCAATAATTGAAGGTGAGGTTCCTAAAAATGGAGGGTTGGAGAATGTAGGGGAGAAAATTATAGTTTTCCTCAAAAAGACCTAAGATACCCAAAGGTAAAGTGTAATTTTGGGATGTTTGATTAATAATATAAAAAAAGATTCATGTCTCTATATCTAATAAATTAGACAAGGATATATCAAAACACTATTTAATGAATACACAAAATAACTAGGAAAATAAGTCAAGGAAAAATATAATGTAAAATAATGATTAAACAATTACTTAAATTGAACAATGTGGTAAGGGTATATCTGTATAATCTATATATAAGTATTAATTGATAATTAATGTACAATATGTGTACAATATAAAGAGATCAAAATAGTTAAAGAGTTCAACACTCATGTTATAGATTATTTTAATAAGGGTCCAACGTATTCGTAATAAAATATAAAACCAATAGAATTTTGCCCTAGAAAATAATAGGTACCTATTCTAGCCAAATCATGTACAAAAATTACAACTTTATAAAAAAATCGTAATGGTCTCATCATGATCTGTGGATGATTTTCAGGATTCAAAGATATTTGGTGTATTCCAAAAATTTATCCCAAAATTGTAGACCACATGGTCTAGTTGGGAATACCTTATGAAGTGAACATTGAAAGATGTAGTGGATATGGTTTATAGAATATTCAATATCACTAGTTGTAAAATATTGTAACACACATTATATACTTGTAGTTGACATCATTTCATGAATAGGTAGTACAATCCCAAAAATATAATTTCAATGAAATCAACATGTTGTACATGACCAAAATACAAGTACCATGGGTGGAAAATGACATTGGTTCATCTCAAAGTACTCATTGACTAACCATTTAGAGTTATAGTTTTTGTGTTATGGAGTTACACATCATGTACATAAGTTTACATTACATTATTAGCTAAGGTGCATTCCATGTACCTCTCTTAGATCAACACGCCATGTATACAATATTACACATTCTTTACTTCTTCCAAATTCACTCACATGACATATCTTTTTGTCAAAAGTATGTTCATGACATGTAGGGATTCTATAATGTGTAATATTTCATCATTGATTTTGATGGTTACCTTTTCTAATATATTGTAGATTTTACATGAAGTGATATTCATATTTTTATCCCATTTAAATTGGATACCAGACAATAGATATCAAGCATGTTGATTAGGGAATTCATCAGTACATAGAATACTTTTTTGGTTGTGAAGCTATGATACAATGTGGATCCCTCTAATAATCATAAATAAGGGTTGGTATTCCCATACAACATCATAGGGAACAAAGATCCACAATATGTAGATCAGATAGGGTCTATATTCTTACCAGTTACCTGATCCTTGGATCTTCTATCAATAGTGTTTTTATTTGGACTAAGTGATAAAATGGGAATGGGATCCTCCACTGGTGTTAATATTCAGCTAAACTAATAGATAAATTTGATGATTCACATAGAATATTTTCATCTCCAATAGTTAGAATGTGTAAATCATTGTATTATTCTTTCTAATTCTTCAAGGAGACACATTCTTATTGGAGTGGGTCAGATTTATTAAATGGGTTGTTGCATATTATCCTTTCATCTTAATTATTACTCTTCTCTCTCATGTTGGCCATTACTGATAGATAAGGGCTTATATACTATATGAATCAACTATCTAACCTTATGTCACAATAAATCCATCTTTTTTGGGGTAGCAATGATTAAACATGGTTTTAAAATCCTACCTATAAACTATATTTTGAACTGATACGCGAAAATAGGGTTTATAAAATATTGGGTGATCACTAAGAGCGGAATATCACTATATTTTGGTACTGACATAATTCAAATTAAAATCAATACATCTATCCCTCACTAAGTAAATAAACCTAAACCTACAAAATCGTGGCACACTCATCACATTTTTCTCAAAACCACACCAAATTTAATCTTTTTTTTTCTTTCTGGATTTTCAATCAATTTAATTAATTTATATACCATTCCTAGTGCATCAAAATTGACGTCAACAGATTTTTTTCCAAAAAACATTATTCATTTCATAATGTTTTTAAATTTCTACATTGGTTTCTTCGAGAGATTTAACGATGCCTTTCAGGAATTTAAATTTTTTTTTCATTGAATGGGAGAAGTAAAATGATATATAAATGATTTTTACAACTTTTCTATTTATATTTTTTGTGTATAGTATTCCTATTCCTTTAAATTATTGAGTGAGTTTCATGGGATGGGTTTTTAGGTTAGGTAATGATGGGCTAATGTGCAGTTTTTTTCAGGTAATATTTTAATTACATGTTGGAATTTTGGTGTATTAATATTTATGAAACAATTATATGGGATGTATTATCTTATTAGGTAGACAATGAATCAAAAGAAGCAACACACGGAATAATATTAAGAGATCATAACCAATTTTAGTGATTAAAATAATAGTAATGGAGTCATTGGATAAATGAAAAAAGACATCTCTTACCCACACCTTCTAGGGAAAACAAAAATTCACACACCAAATGAACTCAACTACAACCACAACAACAAACACGTCTTAAACCCATTTAAATGGGGATGAAAACATGCATAAAAAATTCAAAATTACTGAAGACACTATCAATCACACAAGGTTTATTCATGACCAATAGAATTAAATTATACCAATTATGCATTTTGAATAAAATAAAAATGTTTATTTAAATAAATTAATAACTCAATGTAATTATCACGCATCCACATGTTTCATAAAAAATATATATATATCATAAGGCATGTATGAAAGGAAACCGAACTTTTACCAAGGATGATTGAATTTGATGACAAGGTCCAACATTAGTGGTCAAGGACCACCAAGAAAATCGAACCACTCATTTCGTTAACAAGGCTCATCGCATTTCCCTGAAATTCTATGTTAATCAAAGAAATAGTTATTAAATAATTATAAATAATTAATTAATGAAATTTAACCCTTTCATATTTTTAGTTAACTCACTAGGACATTCTACTATGAAAAAACTATAAAAAAGCACATTCTACTACCAATGCATCCATGAATCTATGCTACCCAAAACCCCAATTAAAAAATACCTATTCAGTATATAATAAAATTTATTTTGAGGGAACCCATGTTCATGAGTATAAAACATTTAATACCTTAAATAATCGATTTGAAAAAACTAAAAGGCATGATATTGGTTTCCCCTACTCCTAATCATTGAAAAATATCTATCATAAATGACTGATTTCATCATACTTTAGTGAAATCAATGAATAACAATAAAACTAATGCTTTTGAAACCTGAATTGTTGTAAAAGAAACAATGCGGGGGGAGGTGGAAGACCTTAGTTCACATCTTACAGATGTCACAAGGAGAGAAGATTTTGTGTGGGAGGGGAGAGTGGCAGCTGCTTGGGCTCAAGATGGGATGACAGGAGAGCCGATAGGCGGCAAGCGGCGAGCAGCTAGTGGAAACCAGGGATCAGAAAGCAGTAAGTGGTGAGAGGGGAGTGGGGAGCATCGAGCAATGAGTGGGAAGCGATGAGGGGAGAGCGGCGAGCATCGAGGGGGAGTATGGATGGGAGGTGGGTAGAGAGATGGAGATGAAAGTGGTAGTGAGAGGGAGTTGGTATAGGAGTGGAGGCAAGGATGGAAAGTGGGGAGGAGGGGAGAAGAGCTATATGGATTGGAGAAGTAGGGCACAAGAGGATTTCAGGATTGGAGGAGATGATTTTGATAGAGGCTGGATGTTGAAGGGAAGTCTATCTGAACTGTTTTAATCAAACCATTGATATATACTATCTATACCAATGTTTTAAGAAAACCATTGGTATAGAAGTGTGGGGAAAACTCATATTTGTAGTAGTGGAATAATGGTTCAATATCAACATTGTTGGTGAGATCCATGATCTCTATTTCTAAAGGTGAACACGATTGTACCAATTTTGGGTCCACAATTCAGTCATCACTAACTCATTTTCTCCTCTATGATATCTATGCAAATATCAAGCATTATTCAACTATGCTTATGTGTTTTCCATAATGTAGTTTATTTAAAGTTAGGAAAATAAAAAATTACTAATAAATAGTAATGTCTCAAAAATTCTGTGTATTTTTTTATATAGAATTATTTCAAGGCTAAAAAATTTTACAGTATGTAATTCTGTGGCCTAGAGAGCCTAGAACATAATTATGAGCTTTTTTCTGGTATGTTCAGTAAACTGGAAAGTGGTATTTTCTATCATTTTTACTAGTGCTCGGATTAATAATCTAAAGGCACTATTATACTCACAGCAGCAGGATTCGCCTAGAAAGGACTCAACATTGGCTGAAAAGGGCTGAGCAGAAATATTATTTTTCAGATATTTACAGAAAAATAATAAAATAATATAAAAATATATTTTATATTCTTTCTCATCCATTGATTGGTGGAAAATGATGATGGGTTGTGGTGATGAAGTGGCGATGGGGATATTAATGAGACTCATTAGTGGCTCGTATCACACAATGTATGGAAGCAATAAAAGAATATTAATAGCAATGTTGTTTCATAAATGAAATAGTGTAACAATGGAACAACACCTTGTAACTAAAACACTATGACATGTTTTATTTTAAATTTTTTTGGCATTTAAGATGATATAGGATTAATAAGCGGGGAATCCTCTAATGCACCTCCACCAGTTCTAGCTCTCAAATGAAGAATTAACTTCAATAAACAACAACATCTTCGATGCCTCTCGAATATCAGAGGTGATACGCAATGTCAACGCCGTGAATTCTCAAGGACAAACTCCACCCCATAGGACATCAATGAGGTAGGGGTTTAAGTTTTATTTCAATCTTCATACCTATTCTTCTATTTCTAGAAATGAAGAACATTTATCAACCAACTAACTAGTAGATCCATGTTTTTTGTGTTTATGACAGATGGGGAATTTTGTTTGGAACATATTATCTGAGATTATGTTTATCACATGAAATTATTGAAAAAACTTCCCTGATCATTCAACTGTTTAAAACCTCAAATGCAGAGTGTTCGGACCCACACTAACAAAGCCTAGGAACCCTCCGTATATGATCTTTTGTGAATAAGTTGTTTGAATCTATGGCAAGGTGGAAATGAGACCTTCTTGTTGAAGAAGGTCACCTGAGAGGACCATCAGTGCAGACTACGTGAAGAAAAAACCAATAGAGTGTGTCCCATGGTAACCGGAACATCCTTTCGGTGGCCATGAAGGGTGGTGGCGGCTCGCCTGTCAGTGCACCACGGTGGGAGGATACTATGAAAAAATGGTTGCAACTTCATGGAAATGCGGTACCAGGTGGGTGCCACGTGAATGGAGGTGGCCCGCATCCAAGCAACCCAACTAGCATGACGAGCCACAATCCATTAACCACAGCTGGAGGATGAGGTTCCACGACATCTCACAGGGCAGAGAGGGCTGGATGCAGCCAGATTCTTCTTCCTAGATAAGGGACAAACCACTGGTTCACCCATGGAATACTGAGCTAGGGCTAGCGGGTCGTGCCCCCAACCCAGTAGGCCAAACCCACACCGGTGGGCCAGACATGTGGACCATCGGGCCGGACCCTCACCCAATTGGCCAGACCCACACCTAGGGGGCCGAACGCGGGCCCTTTGGTCCTAGACGGATAAGACCGGGTCACCGGGAAACCTAATGGGCTGGACCCCCAGCCCCACCGGCATGAGTCCAATAAAGTATATTGGGCCTGGCCCACTCTCTAGGCCGTATCATACTGACTCAAACCTAAATCAGGTCAAGATGGGTCCATCTAAATGGACATGGGTATGTAGGACCCCCATGCCCGGTTGGTTAGGTCTATCTGACTAGGTTGGATCAGGCCCCATCAAAACTAGCCCCAGGTTACTAAAAAAAATGTATCGTGCAAACCGCTCATATGATTGAAGTGCGATTTGTAGATTTGTGATCCTATTGATTAGGTGGAGATTTTGTTAATTCTTTTTGTTGAATTTCTTAGACTTTGAGGTGATACAGATGGATTGATGAGTGGTTATTTGAAGCGTGCTTTGTACGGAACCCTGTGGTTGGTTGATACCTGTTGAATCCTCAATGATGGATAAGTGTGAAGCGGATCTGTATGACTCGGCATGGCCATAGTGGGAAGTGGATATGTGTGACCCAATAGACCCACACTATTATACAGGAGGAGTACCTCAGTTCGGCCAAGGTTAGTAGTGGCTCTGTGTGACATGGAAGGCCCAAGATGGGGAGTGGATCAGTGTGACAGAACATACCAATAATACACAGTAGGTATGAGTACCACAACAATTGTTGGTTAGTGGTATGTGTATTTGTTTGACCTAGAAGGCCAAATGTACTCGATATAGGAGGAGTTCTCTAGAATCTGAGGAGTTTGATGATATGACTGATGATGCAATTATCACAAACCTAGAATATACCTTGTTTGAGTGGTCTTGTTATTCATTCTATTGCTTCTAGATTTTATTTGAGGATTTCATAGTGGCATTTCCTTTATTTGGGTCCCCAAAAATGTATTTTTATACTCACCCCTACACGGTCTTCAACCGCACGTGTTGTTCCTGGTGCATACAATCGATGAGTCGATATAGGTGCTCAGGGGGATGGTACTGACCGACGCTACAATGGTGGTGTTGGTGGAATTTGACAAGGTGGAGCCCAGTATGACCAAGCGGACAGGTGATACTACATCATATTCTAGTAGGTTCACAACTCTAACAATCAGTAGGGGTTTTTCGTGCGTGGCTGTCAGATCTTCTTTTTGTACTTTTTTGTTTCAGTACTTTTGGTGGGTTTGTTTTGTGCCCCACTTGCTTTCACGTGTATTTTGGTACTCAGTGTTGTTATAGTATAATTGTTTTTCATCTCTCAGTGTGTTGGGATGTGGTTGGGTAATTTTGTACATACAGGTACACAAGAAAATTATTCACACATGCAGGTTGACGCCTTTAGCGCTAGTCGCAAGCCCCTGCCCTATGGGAGTGAGCTTGGGGTAGTCACGACATGGGCCCCGGGGGATGGGTCATTCCAAAGTTGTATCAAATGAAGGTTTGGTCACCCTCATATAACAATAGTCTATGTTTGTTCAGGAAATAATGTTGAGTGTTGTGAGTATGACATTCAGATTCGGGGAGTCTAGTGTTGTTGTGGAGGTTGACGTATCCACACACTAGGACATAGAATACTGAATTTTGGCTCAAGACATTAAAATATCTGTTACATAAGTGTTTTCTTATGTTATTTTGAATAAAGTTCAGTCCACCAGCTATAAGATTTTGAATTTGGTACATCTTGTTCTATTTAAGGATTTCCTGACATCAACTACTAGTCAGGATCCTGATACAAGGTAGTGAGGAAAACCTGCCTAGCGACGAGACATATGTTCAGGGAACAATGTTTAGTATGGTCGCACTGGGTGGTTCACCAGTGCTACAACCACCCGTTTGTCATCATCTACTACCGGTATATTAAACAGATGGTGTTCATATGCTTAGTGGCTTGGATTCATTTTAGAGAAAGATCCCTCCCAGGTTCTATGGTGAGACGGATCCTCTGGTCACTGAGGACTTGCTAGAGGATGTGATGCAGGTCATCCATATAGTGAGGACACCTCCTGACTAGATGGCGATCATGGAAGAAATCCTTCTAGATAGATTATCCTAGAGATAGTGGAGTTTGATGACTCTGATACATGACGTGGTGACCCCTAATTGGGAAGACTTCAATTGGCTTTTTTCAGAGGAGTTTCTTCCTAAGACATTTCACTATGTGGGCATTCACGAGCAGCATCACCTTCATAAGGGAATCATGATGGTATCAGAGTACTATGCATGGTTCAACAAGCTATGTCAATACTTCAATGAAATGGTGTGAGACCCTTTCTTCTGGGATCGATCCAATGATCTTGGACTCAGTCAGGATATCAGGGCATTGGTGTTGTCTCTTAGCATCCCAACCCAGGATAAAGTTCTAGAGAGAGACCTTATTGTAGAGAGATTTATGGCAGAGTAGGCACCGATTGGTTGAACTTTCACCAGACAATGCCTGAAAGAGTATTTGGCTGGTAGTAAACATCAGACATGGAGGCCCATGTGGGCCATGTCTTTTAGAGGATGACCCTAGGAGTCCGGGTCGGTAGTGCGAGGATCCCAAGGAAGGGGGAGTCAGTAGGGAGCCATGCGGTGCTTCATGTGCTATGGGCAGGGACACAAGGCACCTGACATCCCTGCCCAATGTAAAAATGATAAGAATATTGTAGAGGGCTGCCGAGGTAACATCATCATTTCGAGCGAGGAGGTCCACAGTGCATAGGATGTGGCAGAGGAGCTGGCCAAGCAGCATGTTGTGGGCGACAGTATGAGGTGCTACTACTACAACCGCAAGGTGGTCCACCCAGACCTCAGGGAGCATGTGGGAATAAGGGAGATCAACTCTAAGTCATAATGGATTATGAACACGATGCTCCTGAAATTATCTATGCTATGATCTATGTCTTCCCGCCTAGCATTAGTTCTTAAAAAACAACTTCTAGACACTCTTTCTTTTCCACGAATCTCGTTCGTTGCTCAGAGATTATATTAAAGGTTTTGTCTTGATCCTTAAGGCTATATACTTCTATAGTAGGGTATTTGATGATTAAAAATTAGTTCATCTGGTGTGTGATTACTCTATGAGGTGATAGATACGATTGTGATCTCATAGTAACGGTGTCGAGGCCTTATGACATCATCTTGGGTATGGATTGGCTATCAACCATCCATGCTCAAGTCAACTGTTTTAGGCATACATTGTGGTGTGTTTGTAGAGATAGGACTGGGTTTTTCCTTCACTATTTAGAAGGAAACCCTTGTTGCGCTTGACAAACTCTCTTAGAGGAGGGTGCATTGATTACTCACCAGTTGGCAAGCCTTACCATCAGTGTAGTGGATGAGAGGAGTCCAAGCATCCCTGTAGTGGTTGATGAGTATGATGTTTTTTTTTCTGGGGATGTTCCAGAACTACCTCCTCTCATAGAGGTCAACTTTTTCATTGACATGTACCCCAAGACGACAACTATATCCACACTGGCATATTAGATGGTTCCTCTAGAGATTCGCGAGATGTGGTTAAAACTATAGAACTTCTAGGAGAAGGGGTTCATAAGGCCTACCATTTCACCATGGGTAGCACTAGTGAATTTATTTATAAATGAAGATGGGTTTCTGAGGTTATGTGTGGACATTTGGTGCCAAAAACAAGTGAATATGAAGAAAAACTATCCACATTCCAGAATTGATAACCTCTTCAACCAGCTGAAGGGAGAAAAGTGGTTCACAAATATAGACCACTGATCAGGATATCACCAGCTTCGGGTGCTAGATGAGGATGTACCGAAGATAGCCTTCAGGCACTAGTATGACCACTATGAGTTCCTAGTGATTATTTTAGACGTGAAAAACTCCAAAATTGAGTTCATGGGCCTCATTAATAGGATCCTCCATCATTACCATGACCACTTTGTCATGGTCTTCAATGATGACATCGTTGTGTACATAGCTTTAGAGGAGGAGCACACTACACACCATCAGATATTCATGGATACACACCGAGAGAACCAAATTTATTGTAACCTCTTGTAGTGTAGTTCTGGGAAAGGGAGGTCCACTTTCTGGGACACGTCATCTCAGAAGAGGGAGTTATGTTAGATCTAGTGAAGATTGAGGTAGTTCATTCTTGGGATCCACCAAAGAGCATGATAGAGGTGAAAAGTTTCTTTGGGATGGCTGGTTACAATCATCGGTTCCTACCTGATTTTTCCAGGGTAGCATCTCCCTTAACAGCATTCACATGGAAGGGATGACCCTTTATGTTGAAGGAAAAATTACTGTAGAGTTTCCTGGTGCTATGGCGGAGACTGGATAGTTCCCCCATCATGATACTACCAGTGGAGGGAATTTGGTATATATTTTACTATGAAACATCAGGGGCCATACTGGGTTTTGTCCTGATTCATGATATAGTAGTGATCACCTACAAATTGTGATAGTTGAGAATGTAAGAGCCGAACTATGCAGAGCACGATGTTGAGTTAGCATTAGTCGTTATTACCCTGAAGATGTAGTGGCACTACTTGAATGGTGACAAGTTTACAGTTTACTCTTACCATAAGTGTCTCAGGTATATCTTATCTCATATGGACATGAACATGAGACAATATATATTGATAGAGTTTCTCAAGGACCATGACTTTGAGATAGTATATATTTTTGGAAAGTGGAACGTGGTGGCAGATGCGCTCAGTAGGACCAGTTTGTAGAATTTGTGTGAGGTGACAGAGTATTTAGCCATGATGTACATGTTATTTGTGTCTAATGATGAAGGAAATTTCCTTTGGTCGATGATTGTTACTCCCCCACTCTTATAGTGATCCAGAGAGGCACAACAGGTGGATGTAGACTACGAGACCTGATGTGCTCGGTTATCCTCATGACAGGCTCCTAATGGATTTTTGATAGGTGGGGAGCATTCCATCCCTTTCAAAGGATGCACAGTAGTGCCAGTGACATTGCGGGAGGAGGTTTTGTGGTACTTCCATACATCCCCTTTGGCAGTACATCTTGGTGTGGGGAAGATGTACCAGGATCTCTCACGTCAGTACTATTAGCCACGGATGAAGAAAGTGGTGGCCGAGTTGATTTTATGATTCCTAACTTGTCAGCAAATGAAGGATGAGAATCGAGTTTTAGTAGGATTGGACAAGCTACTTGACGTACTAAAGTGTAAATTGTAACTCCCCGAACCCAGTTACCCAGAGTCGGTGCATTATTTTAATACATTGGCATGATTACAAGGAATCAAGTCTCGAAGGACCGCTCGATTTAGAAGTCCTGGAAAATAGATTACATACATGAATGTTACATTACAGTTTATAACATACAAAACAACATAAATAATCCTTTATGAATGCCATTATTCCCTTGGATTAACCCTGCATATCAATCACAATACACTTCTTGGAATCCTGGGAAAAATAAAACATAGAAAGGGGTGAGATTAGATGCTTAGTAAGGATAACAATTTAGCAGAAACTTTCATAAATAAGCATAAACATTTAAGGAAATGTATAACTAAAACAAAATCCTTTAAAACATGAACTTCAGCATAATATTGTAAAAATGAAATGAAATAATTCCTTTTACTTATTCACAAGGATATTCTACTAGTCGAATAATCACATGCAATATCAATAACCACTTTCATAATGATGGAATGCATAATTCCAGACTATCATAACTAAGTAGCGAAGGGCTCATGCCAAGACAACAAATAAGAGTTTGTCAAGGCCTCATGCCAAGACACTAGATTGTATCATGAGACCTATTGATGCATCAAGGAGTTATATAGGGCTCCACCCATCACTTATTAAGTCCAATGCATTCCTCATATGAAAAGGTCTATACAAAAAATAAACATTCATATTAAAACTAGAATAGTAAATGTCAATAATATACCCATAAACCATTAATGGTATAAAAATAACACATCCACTGTCAAACATATCACAAAACTTACGAAAGAATATGAAAGATTTGTATCATGATAAATCAACTTCAAAAAAAGTTTAAAATCCATTAATTAATTTTTACAAAGATGGAAATGATTTTTAAAACTCTTTGACAGAAATACCCCCTTTTCATGAAAACATTTAAAAGTCACAAAATTTTGACAAGAATTCACTTAAAGGAATATTTGAATCAAATATTCCCATACCACATTGAATATTTTGAAAGGAATTAACATTTTAAAAACAATCATGTCTATATAAATAAATCCTTAAAAACAGTTTTGAAGACATTGATATTAATGAGATAGATTTAGAAGTATAAATAATTAAAAAATTTGAAATAATGTTACAGTAAAAAATTACCTTAAAAGAATCCCTTTGAAAAATATTTCATAAAACATGGACATGGATAATAAATATGTCCTAGTAGATACTTACGTAAAAACAACCTCGAATAATAAAGAGATTATGAAATTAACCCTTACCCATTTGGTAACATACAAAACATACAACCCATGAAAGAGGTATCATACAATGAATATGTAAATACACATAAATTAAACTGTATTACACAATGAATACAATTATGGGCAGAACATACACCATAAAAAAGGTAATAGTGGCAATATGGCATGAATCTCACGGGAATAAGGATTGAGATGAAAACCTGTTACCTTGCACTTTGCATTAGTTGAGGGTACATTTAGACTCATGTATAAAGACTATAGTAAGTTATTAAATTATAATAGAACCAAATTAATATTTATGATATCATTCATTATTCACTTATAAATTTATATTATCCATTTAATAATAATTTCCATGTTATATTAATATTTCAGGTTACAATCGCTTTCTTTATCGTATGTCTTTTAACTTTTCACTCTTGATTATATCACATAGATAATGATATAAATACCTCCAGAATTTAAAAAATGATTTATTTAAAAGATATATTTAGAATATATAAATTTATAATATATGTATATATGAAATGTAAAACACCGTTTATGGAGATGGTAGTCCGTACGTACGCATAAACGCTGTTTCCGTTTTCATTTAGTATTGAATGGAAGTAAGTGAATAAAATATATGTATGTACATAAATACTTATATATATAAATATATATATCTTTGGTATCATTATTATGTCATATATTACATACATATTAGTAATATATATTTTTATAATCATCGATGAATGGTGAACGTGGAAATTAATCTCCTCACGTAGTGGAGATGGTAATTCGTACGTACGCAGGGGCGAAAATATAATTCTTTTGATATTAATATAATATATAATTAGATGGTATATAATATATACAGAACCCTTATCATGTTATATTTATTATTTACATAAGATATACATCATTATTATACTCATCCAAATAATAATGTATTGAATAACAATTACACCACGACGTGGAGACGGTAAGTTGTATGTATGCACGTATGGTGACATGTCATTGAAAGGGTAGATAGAAAAATGAATTTGGTTGTAACATAATTATAATAAAATCACAGTATATAGAATATACCAGATTTATTATTTTAGAATTGAAACAATAAAGAAAAAGGAAGTGGAAGAAGAAATGAATTTGAAAGAGGGTGGTGAAATCATTACCTCTTCTTCGGGTTCTTCATTTTGATTTGATCAAAAGGGCTCCTTAGGTTGGATTTTTGATCAAAATAAGGCCTCTAGGATGAATTTAGGATATTTTAAAGGGTATTTAGGCAGTGGTTGGCCGATCCAAATGTCTTAGAAGATGAGAATTAGAGAGAAGGGGGAGTGCCCTTTTATAAGAGGGGTGAGGGGCATCTTAGGAAAAACTTGAAATATTATTTTATAATAAATTCATATTCGGTCTATAACAGCTCAAAAGTTGACTATTTAAATTCTATGGGGAGTATAGGTCGAATAAAACTCATCCATTAGGTTTAATACAAGTTTAGGTTACCATTTTAACCTTATCATTTAGATTTAACTCTAAGTTAAATAACTTTACTTTTACCGTGTCTTCTTGTATTTTTACACTATATGGTTAGTAAAAATACTATATACAACCAATAGAATCCCAATTGGTTCCTTAATGTCATATATATTATTATATAAGTCTTTTTTCCGAACCATATATTTTTAGGACCATTATATCAATTAATAATATAATATTTGTTTTAAAAACTATTTTATGTCAATTTTGACACTATTTGGTATTTGTTTTTTGTTAAAATAATAACAACATGATTAATTCAAACAAGATACATTGAATAAATCCTAACATGTCATATTCACCTTTAAAATTCGTGTATATCATAAAAACATTGAAATTATATTTATTTTAATATTTATAATACAATTTATTTGATTCTTTAATGAATAAGGTAATTGATGTATCATCATTGTGTGATAAATAAATTTATTTATATAATGTCTAAAATTTATAAATAAAATACCATGATGTAGGAAATATTTTTATATTTCTAATGAATATTTATAATAAAATTTATATTATGAAAAACCCTATATTAAAAATGTTTTATTTTTTAAACATTGACTTTAACTCTTTTAACTCTTCTTTAAATTAAATAATAATAAATGTCATAATCTAATCCAAGTGGACCTAAATGATAATATTTTATTCATAAGGTTTTTTTGGGTTGAGATAAACATGTCCAATAGAATTTGGATATGTGTGAGGGTAATATTAATATCATTTTTACCCTTAATTACCCTATTTACTTTTAACAGTGGTAAAAAACGTAAAAAGTTACTATTCACCAAAAATCATTTCCATCTCATTGAACAACATTATAATCCTTGATATTAATCGTGTCTCTCGGATTTTCAAAATTCAACTCACATAAATGGTAAAATTATATTTTATGTGAATTTACAAAAACTCCTTGGAGGTGGGTAAAAGACGGTGAAAAGTTCAATAAAATATTTATATATCTAAAATTATTATAAATCGAATCCAATGAATTAAATTGAACTTATATAGGTATTATGTATCTATTTTGACATTAAATAATTTAAATAAAATAATTAATTATGTAAATAAAAATTCAGTTTTAAACTATAACTCAGAGTTTTTCTCTATTCATCAAAAATTAAAAGTTTTCAGAAAAATAACAAAAATTTACCCTAAAATAAGTTTGATATTATGAATTCAATAATGAAGTCTATTTTACCAAATTAAAATCATAGAAGTTTCATTTATTAATTTAAAATTAATTCCTTCTGTCAAAACAAAAAACCGTGTTTTTAAGAAATAATAACTATCAAAAGATTGACTCTTGTTTATGTCTGCTTTAAATGTGAAATTATGTCCAATTACTAAAATTGGATTAAATTTTAAAAATAAATTCTAAATTAATTTAAAACCACTCAAATTCATAATTTATCTCTATTAATTATTTCGATTAAAAAAATTGTTTTCAATTAACATTTATTAATTTTCACTGTTCATCACAATATTAATGTTATTAGAAAAGTACAAAAAATTCATCATAATCCAATTTATATATTCCAAATCCAAAAATGATGTCCATTTTGAATGATAAAATGTATAAAATTTAAAAAAGTGGGTATTACTATTCATAATTGCTAGTTTGATTGGTTGTGGTGTGTCTTAGAACACAAAGTTCCATACAACACACGCTACTGTATTATTCCAAGAGAAGTGTACCGTTGAAGCTTGGGGTGTTACATTCACACCTCCTTCAATAAATTGTTTCCTCGAAATTTATGCTCGGTATTGGAAACATGGGGTTGACATTTCAAAAAATCATAGTTGAAATGCCACATCAAAAAATAGATTAATGAGGCCTCTATTTAAAATAATGAGTGGTAAGTATGAAGGTTACCGAAAATAACACATACTAAGATTCCATGTAGAAAAATATGGATATGTAAGAGAAATATAACCATCAATATCTGATGGAGAGTGGTAGAGAACATGGCTATGAAAAGTCCAATAATCCCTAAACCGCAAGTTTGTGATGATCTAAGGTACCATCTAGGACAACATTTTTGTTCTATGTTCTTTTTAGTAATGTTGAGGAATTTATTTATGAGATTGGATAAGATCATAAATAGATATACTTTATAATTAGAGTTTTATACATTAAAAAATTTCTACCACAAACTCAACTTTCACTACAAAACATAATACAACTCAAATATACTCTATTTATCCTAATCATATAGGGTTGAAAATATAATGAATGTATAATTCACATATCAGACCCATTAAAAAAAATACATTTTACAATCCAGAGACTTGACATAGTCTATTGGTAGGCGATAAATCCCAATCGCACTATGGTTGTGGTTTCGATTCCGGCATCTTTGTATGACACGACAGGTCTTCACATGGTATGTGTGTTGTCCTTTTATAAAAATCCAAAAATAACCATTCAAACATAATCCATTCCAACCTTTAGACTTATCCAAAATACTACAATCCCAACTCACAGTCCAAAATTTATAAGTAAGATAAACACAATGAAGATCCTTTTTTCCATGTAATAATAAGTGAACACCTTCACCATGTATTATTCTAAAACATGGTAACATCCTAAATAACCATAAAACCTTATTGATTACATTCATGCTCCCTTATTCTTTATAGAATACCAGATATATTCCTTTTATAAAAAAATTTGTAAACTCCAATGATGAAAAAACATTAATTAGTTTCAAGGTATTCAAGAATATAAAATATAATATACCCAAATGAACCATATCTTATTCCAAAATCAGTTCCTCGATATTAGGATCATATTAAGGTTTATCTTTCATTCAACCATGTAATTTCAAAAAAGTTTGACTCGCTATAGAGTAACTTTTCTTAGTACCATAATAATATCAAATCCTCAATGAAATAGTATTGCAGTATAATCCTTATTTATTTCCAGAAGATAATTGATACAACACTTAAATGAAATAATTCCAAAATAACAACATAAGAACACTAGTCATTCCTCTTCATTTGTGGTAGTATCACAACTTGATTATTTTCCAATAGCATCATTTTCAGCATAGTTTGATGAATGGGACATTGGTTTGCATAGTGTCTAAACGCCTTAGAGATTAAGAATTTTACATTTGAAACCTTTTTATTACACTTACAGTCACTCACATGGTGTACTTTTTTATACACTTATAACATACTACCATTCCCTTAAAGCATTTTCCATGGTGATTATTTCCACAGTTATCAAATATGGGAAAATCCTTCATTACCTTCTTCTCTTTATCTTCCCTTCTCTCTACCATCCATTTATTCTCTGGCTTCCCTTCAAAGCCACATGATATTGAGAATTATTTACTTATATTATAATCACATGATACTATTTCTTCATATGATGATAAAACGTGGGAGACTATTTCCCTTCTAAATTTTGTCTCAGGACCATGAATGATATGATGATTCTTACTCTTTGGGTCATGTGTATTGTTGGAGTTCTCATTCCTTCTACATGGCACCATTTCTAAAAAATGGAATCCACTAGATTAGTTTATGAATAAAAATATCTACTCCCGAACTTGTAAAACACTTAACATAAAATAAACTGTGTATGGATATAATCCATAATAATAAAAAGGTTTTCTTTGAGTAAGTATATACTCATAAGTCCTTTATAATGGTTTTTAACCAAAATGAGAATTATCCTAAGCATATCCCTCGGGAGTGTCGAAAACAAGAGTGCAGCAAGGACCATTGGCGTGCACTAGTTCATGTTCGAGTGTTGCTCATAGCGGTGTTTTCTTGTTTTAACCCAAGGTACATCTATTCCAGAGCTTCCACTACCTGCTCATATCCAAACATGGATATATTTCTTGGAAAACTCAAGAAATATCTACAATACCAAAATTCTAGGATGTTCTTCTATACTAATCCACAAATTCTATCTTAGGGTGATGTGCTCTAATCAGAGTTTATATAAATCTAGTTTCCAAGGTTATTTATAAAATTCCTCTGATACCAACTGTAACGCCCCGACCCTAGTTACCCAGAGTCGGTGAATTATTTTAATACATTGGCATGATTATAAGGAATCAAGTCCCGAAGGACTGATCGATTTAGTAGTCTTGGAAAATAGATTACATATATGAATTTTACATTACACTTTATAACATACAAAAAAACATAAATAATCCTTTATTAATTCCATTATTCCATTGGCTAAACCCTGTATATCAATCAGAATACACTTCTTAGAATCCTGGGAAAAATAAAACATAGAAAGGTGTGGGCACAGATGCTCAGTAAAGATAACAATATATAAGAAACTTTCATAAATAATCATAAACATTTAATGCAATGTATAACTAAAACAAAAGCCTTTTAAACATGAACTTATACACAATATGGAAAAAATGAAATGAAATAATTCCATTTACATATTCACATGGATATTCGACTAGTCGAATAATCACATGCAATATCAAGAACCACTTTCATAATGATGGAATGCTCAATTCCAGACTATCATAACAAAGTAGCCAAGGCCTTGTGCCAAGACTACAAATAAGAGTTTGTCAATGCCTCATTCCAAGACACTAGTTTTTCTCATGATACCTATCGATTCATCGTAGAGCTATAGCGGGATCCACCTGTCACTTATTAAGTCCAATGCATTCCTCATATGAAAAGGTCTAAACATAACATAAACATTCGTATTAAAACTAGCATAAAAAATGTCATTAATTTACCCATAAACCATTAAGGGTATAAAAATAACACATCCACAGTCAAACATATCACAAAACCTTCAACACAATAAGGAATATTTTTATCATGATAAATCAACTTCAAAACATGTTTAAAATCCATTAAAGAATTTTGACATAGATAAAAATGATATGTAAAACTCTTTGAGAGAAATATCATGTTTTCATGAAAACATTTAAAAAGTCACACAATTTATAAAAGAAGTCATTTAAATACATCTTTGACTCAATGTGTCCCATACCACATTTAATCATTTAAAAGGAATTAACATTTTAAAAACATTCATGTCTATATAAATAAATCCTTAAAACCCATTTTGATGACATGGAAATTAATGAGAAAGATTTAGAAGAATAAATATTTAAAAACATTGAAATGATTTTTTAGTAAAAAAGTCCCTTAAAATAATCCCTTTGAAAATTCTTCCATAAAACATGGTCATGGATAATAAATATGTTCCCGTAGATACTTACGTAAAAACAATCTCGGATAATAAAGAGATTATGAAATTAACCCTTACCCATTTGGTAACATTCAAAACATAAAACCCATGAAAGATGTATCATACAATGAATATGTAAATACACATAAATTAAATTTTATTACACATGGAATACAATTATGGGCAGTACATACACCACACAAAAGGTTATAGTGGCAATATGGCATGAATCTCACGGGAATAAGGAGTGAGATGAAAACCACTTACATTGCACTTTCCTTTAGTCAAGGGTACATTTAGCCTCATGTATGAAGACTATAGTATGTTATTAAATTATACAAGAACCATATTAATATTTATTATATCATAAAATATTCATTTATGACTTCATAGTATCCATTTAATTATAATTTCCATGTTATATTAATATTTCGGGTAATAATCGCTTGCATTATCGTACGTGTTTTAACTTGTTACTCTTGATTGTATCCCTTAGATCATGATTTAAATACTTACATAATATAAAACATGATATAGTTATCAAATATATTTATAGTATATAAATTTATAATAGACGTATATATGAAATGGAAAACACTGTTTATGGAGACGGTAGTCCGTACGTACGCATAAACGGTGTTTCCGTTTTCATATAGTATTGAACGGAAGTAACTGAATAAGATATATATAAGTATATATATATATATATATCAAGTAGAATTATTATTTCATATATTAAATACTTATTAGTTATAGATATTTTTATAATCGTCGATGAATGGTGAACTTGGAAATGAATTTCATCGCATCGTGGAGACGGTAAGCCGTACATATGCATGAGTGAAAATATCATTCTTTTGATATTAATATAATATTTAATTGGATGGTATATAATATATACAAAATAATTATAATTTCAAAATTATTATTTACATAAAATACACATCATTGTTATACCCATCCAAATAATAATGTATTGAATAACATTTACACCACGACGTGGAGACGGTAAGCCGTACATATGCACGTATGGTGACATGTCATTCAAAGGGGTGGATAGAATAATTAATTTGGTGGTACCATAATTATAATAACATCACAGTATATAGAATATAATGGATTTATTATTTTATAATGGAAACAAAAAATAAAAATGAAGTAGAAGAAGAATGGAACTTGAAAATCGGTGGTGAAATCATTACCTCTTCTTCGGGTTCTTCCATTTGATTTGATCAAAAGGGATCCTTAGGTTAGGTTTCTGATCAAACTAAGGCCTCTAGTATGAAGGTAGGATATTTTATAGGGTAATTGGGATGGGTTTGTTCGAGAAAAATGTCTTAGAAGGTGCGAATTAGAGAGAAGGGTGAGTGCCCATTTATAATAGGGGTGAGGGGCACCTTAGAAAAAACATAAAATATTATTTTATAATAAATTTATTTTCTGTTTATAATGGTTCCAAAGTTTATTATATAAATTATAAGGTTGGTATAGTCTAAAATAACTCAAACAATGGGTTTTAGACAAGTTTAGGTTACCATTTTAACCTTATCATTTAGATTTAACTCTAAGTTAAATAATTTAACTTTTACCGTGTCTTCTTGTATTCTTACACTATATGGTTAATAACCATACTATATACAGCCAATAGAACCCCAATTGCTTCATTAATGTCATATATATTATTATATAAGTCTTTTGGAAAAACCTTTTATTTTTAGGACCATTATAAAAATTAATAATATAATATTTGTTTTAAAAACTATTTTATGTCAATTTTGATAATATTTGGTATTTGTTTTTTGTTAAATTAATAACAACATGATTACTTCAAAAAAAATACATTTTATCAATCCTAACATGTCATATTAACCTATAAAATTCTTGGACGTCAAAAAATCTCTGAAATTATATTTATTTTAATATTTATAATACCATTTATTTGATTATTTCATGAATAAGGTAATTACTGCATCATCATTGTGTCATAAATAAATTTATTTATATAATGTCTAAAAATTCTCAATAAAATACCATGATGTAAGAAATATTTTTATATTTATAATTAATATTTATAATATAATTTATCTAATTCCAAACCCTATATTAAAAATGTTTTAGTTATTAAACTTTGAATTTAACTCTTATAACTCTTCTTTGAATTAAATAATAATAAATGTCCTAATCTAATCCAAGTGGACCTAAATGATAATATTTTATTTCTAAGGTTGTTTATGGTGGATATAAACTTGTCCAATATAATTAGGAAATGTGTGAGGGTAATATTAATATCATTTTACCCTAAATTACACTATTTACTTTTAATCGTGGTTAAAAACAGTAAGAAGTTACTATTCACAGAAAATTATTTTTATCTCATTGATCCACATTTTACCCCTTGATATTAACCATGTCTCTTAGATTTTCAAAATTAAGCTCAAAGAAGCGGTAAAATTAAGTTTTATGTGAATTTGCAAAATCTCCAAAGAGGTGGGTAAAAGACGATAACAGGATCAATAAAATTTTTATATATCTAAAATTATTATAAACTGACTCCAATGAATTAAATTGAACATATATAGGTATTATGTAACTATTTTGACATTAAATAATTGAAATAAAATAAATAATTATTTTAATAAAAATTCGGTTTTAAACTATAACTCAGTGTTTTTCAGTATTCATCAAAAAAATAAAGTTTTCAGAAAAATACCAATAATTTACTCTAAGATAATTTTGATATTCCAAATTCATTATTGAAGTCTATTTTACCAAATTCGAAACATAGAAGTTTCATTTATTAATTTAAAATTAATTCCCGCTGTCAAAACAAAAAAGCATGTTTTTAAGAAACAATAACTATCAAAAGATTGACAATTGTTTATGTCAGGTTTAAATGTGAAATTATGTCCAATGAAAAAAATTAGATTAAATTGTAAAAATATATTCTAATTATTATTTAAAACCACTAAAATTTATAATTTATCACTATTAATTATTTCGATTAGAAAATTTGTTTTTAAATAAAATTTAGTAATTTTCACTATTCATCAAAATATGAATGTTATCAGAAAAGTACCAAAAATTCCCCTTAATATAATTTTAATATTCCGAATCCAAAAATGAAGTCCATTTTGAATGATAAAATGTATTAAATTTCCAAAAGTTGGTATTACAATTTATAACTGCTAGTTTGATTGGTTGTGCTGTGTGTTAGAACTCGAAGTTGCATATAACACACACTACTGTATTATTAAAAGAGAATCATACCGTGGATGCCTGGGGTGTTACATAAATGATATGGTATCCTGATATAATTTGTGACAGGTTTACAACATACCTCCAGAATCCATGATTCAATTCAGGTGATCATTGACCGACTCACCAAGTCGGCTCACTTCCAATCCATATTGGAGCAAGGACCAGTAGAGGAAATATGACACCTATATATCTAAGATATAGTGCAGCTTCACGGGATTCCTTAGACACTTGTCTCGGATCGGGATGCCCGCAATACATCCTAGTTTTTTTATGGGATTAGAAGGGGCATTCTGGACGTAGTTGCGTTTATGCACCGCTTTTCATCCTTATATGGATGGTCAGATAGAGCGGACCATATAGTATTTGGAGGAAATTATTCATGTTGGTGTAATTGAATTTTTTCGTAGATGGGATGACCACCTTCCCTACAAATATTTCACTTTCAACAATAGTGATAATTCCACCATTGGCATAACACCATTTGAGGCCTTGTATGGGCAGCCTGGCAGGTCAACCATATGTTGTGCAGACCTAGGAGAGTTAGAACTTGTGGTATCGAAGTTGGTATAGTCTACCACCGATAAGGTTAAGACCATCTAGGAATATATGAGGACTGTACAGGGAAGGTATAAATATTATGCCAACGGGAGATAGAGAGCCTCAGAGTTTGAGGAGGGAGACAGTGTGTTCCTTCGGGTCCCACCCTGACGAGGATTACAAAGATTTGGAGGAGGCAACAAATATATCTGGTGATCATCAGACCATTTCAGACCCTGAACAGAGATAGCAAGGAGGTGTTCCACCAAGCTCTTCACCCACAGATTCACCTAGTGCATAATGTTTTCCACTTATTATATCAGAGGAGGTACATGAATGGCCCATCAAACATCAACGATTAAGGTGAGAAATACATTCAAAATGGAGCAACATTTGTGGAGTTCCTAGTAGAGATTGAGTACCAATATGAGAGGGTCCTATGAGGTCGGTTGATTCCTATTGTGAGTGTTTAGTTGTAGAATAGGAATCACCATCACAACACATGGGAGATGGAGGCTCATATTCGAGCTTAATACCCTCATCTATTTGATTAGTTTTTTTGGCTTTCAAAAATGTAAATCCCTATAGTGGGTTGAATGTAATATCTCGCAAATTCTGAATGTTTTTTAATATGGAATTATTTCGACAACACAATATTCTACAACATGTGATTATAAGGCCTGGAGAGCTCAAATCAGAATTTTGAACTTCATTTGAGGTACATTCAGTAAACATGGAATAATGATTTTTTATATTTTGAATTTGTGCTCAGATTAAAAATATAAGTTACTATTGACCTTACATCGCAAGGATTCACCGAAAAATGACTTAACTTCGGCTCGAAAGGGATGAGCAGAAAATTTATTTTTAGGACTTTTTTAGAAAAATAATAAAATAATTTTATATTTTATTTTATATTTTTTTTCACATCTGTTGAGCAGGAGATAAAAACGCTACAAAGTGAAAACTAAGTGAAGAAGGTGCATATTGACGAGACTCATTAATGGATTGTATCATGCAACATAACAAATCAATAAAAGAAGTGAAATCGCGATATTGTTTCATAAATTATACAATGTAATGATGTGACGTCACATCGTAACTCAAACGTTGCGACTTGTTTCCTTTTAATTGTTTTACATTGGTAATGGTACATAATTAATCGGTGGGGAATCATCTAAAACACCTCATCAGTTATTTCTATCCAATTATGACTAAACGCCAATGAACACCAAAATCTTCAACAACTATAAAATATCGTTGTAGAGAAGTGATGTCGACACCTTGAATTCTCAAGGATGAACTCAGCAGCAACGAACATCAAAGAGGTAGGGGTTTCAGTTTTATTAAAAATTTCTTCCTTTTTCTTCTCTTTCTTGAAAGGATGAACACAGATCAACCAATGAACATGTAGATCCATAGTTCTTGCATTTATCCGAGAGGGTGACTTTTCTAAGGGATTTATTATTCGTGATTAATTATATCACTTGATATGATTAAACAAATATCCCTTAGCCTTCCCTTTTTTTAAAACCTCTAACACAGAGGGTGCGGGCCGAAATGAACAAAGGCCTGGACCCCTACGCATGTATGATTTTGTGAACGGATCATCTGAGTCAATGAAAAGAAAAATTGATACCTTCACGGTAAAGAAGGTTTCCTTAGAGGACCATCAACACATATGACTCCAAGAATAGACCACCAGAGCACATTTGGTGGTATGCTGAACATCCTACCGGTGCTCCGCAGTGGCAGGGAGATGCGGTGCTAGGAGGGAACCACATGAACAGAGGTGGCTTGTGACTGGAAAACCTGGCTGGCTAGACGAGCCCCTGTCCATCGACTGTGGCAGGATGTGGAGGCCTCATGGTATCCTTTGAGGTAGAGAGGGCTAGATGTGGCTGGTATCCATGTCCTGGTCAAGCGACACTCCAACGGTCTTCCCCATGGTGTACCGGGCTAGGGATGGTGAGCTGCGTCCCCTGAGCTGAGGGTCGGTCTGAACCCACCTCGTTGGCCGAACCCACACCCATCATCCCATAGCTGGCTGGACCAATTCCCTTCAGGTTGGGAGGGAAACGACGGAGTCTTCGGGTGACATAGAGGGAGAAACACCCATCCAAACAGGGTGAGTCCAGTATGGCATATTGGGCCTGGCCCATTGGCCATGACAAACCATACCAACTCCCACCAGAACTAGGTCATATCATATTTTTCTGAATGAACAATGTTATATGGGACCCTCGGTCCAGGTGGGTCGGGTGGGTCTGACCATGTCAAACCGAGCCCCGTCAGAACCGACCCCTGGTTTTTTAAACACATGTATCTTGAAAACCACATGTCCTATTGGAGATCTGTTTGTTGGGTTTGGACCCTATTGATGAGGTGTATATTATGAAAATATTTTATGCGAATTTCAATCATTTTGATTTGTGATTGACCACTTGAGATAAGTTCTCCCATGCGCGCTACATACGGAACCCTACGGTTGACTGAGACCTAATGACTGCTCGACGACGGCCCAGTGGTAAGAGGCACAGTGTGACCCAAATTACCAATGTTGGGAGTGGATTTATGTGTCCTAGAAGAACCATGATACTTGACAAGAGGATTACTATAGTTCATCCAAGCTGGGAAGCAACTCTGTGTGACCTAATAGGCCCACTGTGTGGACAGGCTCTGTATGATTCTGCATACCCACGTTACTCATCAGGGATGAGTACCACTACAGTCTATGGTTTGTGGGAAGTGTATTTGTGTGATACAGAAGGCCCACTATACTCGATATATAAGTATTTCTTTAGCAGCTAAGGAGTTTTATGATTTGAATGATGATACTACTATCACTACCCTAGAATATGCCTAGTGTGAGATGTCTTGTGATTTGAGCTTATTCTTCTTTTTTTCTTTCAGGAATACATTGGGGGTATTACTTTGTGATTCAATATCCCCTACTGAGTATTGTTACATTCAACCCTCCATAGGCTTCACCCGCACGTATTACTCTTGGTGCAGACAATCGATACTTCGACATAGGTACTCTATGGAATGGAACTCACAGACCCTACAATGGTGGACATGGTGGCCTAGGACCAGGTGGGGCTCAGTAGGAATTAGAAGACATGAGATACTACTTAGGCTTCCAGTAACATCAATAATCTTGAAATCTGTTGGGGTTTTCAGTAGTTGTCCATTAGTGAACATTTTTTACATTATTGTTTCCATTCTTCTGATGGGTCCGTATTTAGGCCCACAAGCTTTTCAGTTGTATTTTTGTACTTTGTCTTGTTATAGTATAATATTTTACCATTTTATAGTGTTGGTACATGGTTTTGCATTTGTGTGCATATAGTTACTCAGGAAAATTTCTCCCACATGTAGGTTTGCGCCTTCAACACTAGCCACCAGCCCCTAGCCTTAGGGAGACAAACTTAGGGTAGTCACGACACATGCCTTGGGGGACAGGTCGCGACATAAATTAATAAAATTTATTTGTTTTTTTTCATTTTCCACATTGGATATTTGGAAAAACACCTAATGTGAACATGGTTATGGATTTCCTATCGTAAAACCCACAATCTGTTGGTGGTATCATATTTCTCAATTGAGTTCACATATAATACTTATTCAATTTTTTTATAAAAGTAAACATTACATGATATATTATAAATTTTATTTCTTTTATATATTTTCAGTAGGGCTCTCTGGATCATAGAATCCCATGTAACTCTACACATGGCTTCAAAAATATTCCTCAAAATATTCAAATAATTTTAAGGAATAAAAATATTCAATATAGTATTAGTCTTTTTCATAAGAGTTATTAACTAATTCTATGTAAATATAATACTAAAAATATATTTATGAATGAAATAAAATTAATTTGTGTTTGAAAATTAAATTATGTGTTTTAAAAAGTATAGTTGCTTATATTTTATTTATATCGGGGTTAATATAATTCGACAGGTTATGATAAATAACTAATTAACCATAAAATTTTCTTATTTATGGTTATATTGAAAGTTAAATTAAGTATTACCATATTTAATGATATGAAATATGTCTGGTTTGTATGGTTTTACACAGAATAATGTGGGATATTGATGTAGGAAGGCACCAAATTTCACAGTATTCTTCCAAACAGATAACAAGGAATTTTTTTCAATAGGAAAATATTTCTTTTTAATGTGGTGGGTTAGTTGAAACTTATTATAAACTTATGTGGAATCCATGTGAGAGGGAAACTATGTTCACCATAGAGTAACATGCCTATATTGGAGAATTTATTATAACAAAATCTTTCAGCTTTTTATGGATAATATAAACATATGATAGATAAAGGATTGTTTAATGTAATTGATAAATAATCGAAGTCATGGTTTCTTTATAACATCAATAGGTAACTCTTTCTATATACAATATTGAAGGTGAAAACGAACTTTGGAGATATATTGTTATGAATATTAGAGAAAGATATGAGAATTTATTAATTACAATATGACTATTTTATGTTTTCTTCATTGATACATATTTTCAAAATTCTATTTGGTTTTTGATTGAAAAAAATATCTTCGAAATAAGTAAAAGGGAGGTATAATTTATATTTTTTTATAAAATATTATGTGACTCATTTGAAAAGTCAGATAATAAATTTTACCTAGAATATTGATATTATAATTCATCAATTATACTCAATATTAAATCCATGATATCAGATGGAAACTTATTTTTGTAAAAATAAAATTTATTAGAAACATTTTTTTTATGATCTAAGATAGTAGAAATTGATTTTTTTGAAGATAACATGTCTTAAAACAAGAACAAAAAGAACGATAAAATGATATCTATGTTATATGAAAATGGAAAGCATGAATTGCGTAAAGATGAAGGTTGTAAAATGAGGTTTCTATCTTGTAATATGTATAATAATGATGAATCATGATGACTGTATTATAAAATATAGGAATTGTTTCTGATGTGGTAATATTAGACAATGGAATCATGACTATAATGAAAAGGATAAGGGTAATTATTAGAAAAAATATTTATATAATGGGAGTGACATATTTTAATTATACAGAGATGGTTTATTTTTAATGTTCATTCCCAAAGATAGAAATAAATGATATGCATGTTCATGATCACTAATTGAAATGTGTGGTTAAATAATTTGTGACCACTTTGAGATACTTTAGAAAATCTACTGATTTTTTGTCAGGTATATTACTTTTAAATTTATATTATGTCTATTATTGGATCTATATGAGCTCTAAAAAATATTTCATTGGATTTAAATTCACTATAAAATTCTAAATTTAATTTTATTTTTTTATTTTTTAAATTAAGTTTAAAAAAATGGATGTAAAATAATTAAAGAATGAAATTATAAGAATCATCATGTTTTTCTCTATGGAAAGAAATTACTAGAAAAACTTATTTTTTTTACACTTATAGAGTTTGATGATGTTATGAGAATAGAATGTATTTTCAATTTATCAAAGTAATATGTACTAATGAGAAAGGGATGTCAATTTTTATATTTATTTTTAGTTTTTATACATGAATGAATTATTAATATTCATAATATATCATGATTATGATAAATTTATTACATGTGAAAATGAAAATTATATTGAATATATTATTGAGATAAAGGATAGTGTAAAAGTTAGTTATTTTCTTATAGTAAATGAATATCTAGATTTATATCTTGATTAATTTACTATAATAATAACTTATCATGAGATTGAAATTAATATTCATTTATTTATTAATTCTAATATGACATCAATACCTCTTTATTGATAGGTCAAGTACAACATTTTTATTGAAAAAAGAGTTACATGAATTTATTGAAAATGAATTCACATATTATATCACATAACCATGGGGTGAACATGTTTATTAAAAATAAAAATAATTAAATTAGGCATTTAATTTATTATCAAGCATTAGATAACATAAATTTTAATAAAAATTATTAGCTGCACAGTATAGATGATTTTTCAAATCAACTCCAATGAGATCATATTATTTTGAAGGTTGAACATAGATTTATACACCATATACTAATATTCAAGGAGTTTGTAATTTAAAAGATATCACTTTGGACTAGTTATCAGAATTATGAGTTTTTCCTTTATTGGCATTGGGTTACCAAATTGATCACTACTATTTATGGGACTTACAAATAGGTTATTCAATGAGCTGTTGAATAAATTTCAGGTTGTTTTTGTTGATGAAATCTAGATATTTTCAAAAAATTATGATGATCCTGAAAAAGTGAGTGTTTTTCTAAAAAACATTTATTAAATGCGGTTATATGGAATTCTTAGTAATAATGAATTCTATATGGAAAACAATTTCATCCATGGAATTTTTATAAATAAATACGAAATATATATGGATCTATCTAATATTAAATTGGTTAAAGAGTGGACAAGACTAATTAATGTGATATACATTTGTAGTTTTCTTATATTAGTGGGTTACTACTGACTATATGTTTAAATCATTTCTCTGTTTTCTAACCTACTAATTATGTAAACATGAAAAAGAGTTAGATTCTTTTAGATGAACAAATTTTATGAATGTTTCATGTAAATGAAAATAAATTTTATGAATCCTATAGTTTTCCCCTATCATCCATAAATGGTTACTATGTCATCTATAATGATTCCTATTTATAGGTTTGTGGTTATGTTCTAATGTAAACAAACAAGGTAATTTCTTATGCATCCTAGACATTGAAACCTAAAGAGATAAATTATCCATCACATGATATTGAACTTTATATTGTTTTTGTTTCTTTAATAGTCCTAAGGTATCATTCCAATAAAGTAATGTTGAAAAAACTCAAAAAAAATTGATGTATACCAAGAAAGCTAGGAGATAGGCGATCCTACTCCAGAGTAAATCAAATAAAATAAAAGTATAATACAAGGTATCGCAGAGTTACTCTACAAAGGTGAGAATAAACCTCACCATAATAATTCACCTAAACAAGACAATCACAGTAATTAGGCGACACAAAAGACCAAAAGGAAGTGACACCATTAATTTCCCTTTTCGCAAGAGCATCTTCCACTTGATTGGATTCATGATAAACATGCGTGACTTTAATGGAGAGTGATCCAAGAAGCTGAAGATAATCAATGCAGACTGGAAGAATCCTCCATGGCACATTCCTTGAGTGCTCTTTCAAAATTCGACTTGCAACAGACGAGTCTGATTCTACCCATAATTCATTCCAACCAAAATGGACATCATTCCTAATCACTTTTATTATAGCCTAGATCTCAGCTTCAATGGCATATCTGTTTCCAATAAAATGAAAAAATCAGCCTTTGACTAACCCCCGAGAAGTGAGGAAAACACCACAACATCCAGAGGGCCCTGGAGCACCAGAGGTGCCCCCCCCACATAGACCTTAATCCACCGTGGAAAAGGCAGAACCAATCAGATGTATTTCACTATAAGTGGATTCTTCACCTTTCCAGTATTCCCAATAGATCTCAACAAAACCAGGTCAAAAAATTCATTTCTCATACAACCTGCTTGTATTTTTGAAGCCATAGAAATGGAATGATGCATCATTACGACACCATTATGAAACCGTGGATGAACGTTGTAGAACAGCATGTCGTTTCTGGACTTCCAAATGAAGTCAATAACAGCCACAATTACAGCCAAGAGAAGAGAATGAACTTTCTCACTGAAATTGGTCGTGCCAATGGCCTTCATTGATTTATCTACCAAGTGAAAATTAAGGCTGCAATGAAAAATCTTCTGCATGTAACACCATAACATGCGAGAAATATTGCAAGAGAATAAAACATGGAAGATGGATTCATCTACTGCCAAGCAGACATGGTAGATCAGGGAAAGGTACATCCCAATTTGCTACACTAAGAACTTAAAGGGAAATCTATTTTCCTAGATTTTCCACAGGAGTAGTGATCGCACAGGGGGAATAATGGGCTTAATGAAATCTGTAACCCATCTATGGGGTGAATCGAGGTACCAAAACAAGACTTATATCATTCATTTGTGCTGACAATTCCATTCAGATCCAGAGTCCATACAAGAACATCATAGTCAGTGAAGCAATATTGTGTGACTTCTATTCTTATACAGTTGGGCAGAATTTCAGGAAAGACCGGGTCGGCACCAAGATCAGCAATTGATTTATGCGACAGAGACGGTGGAATGATGATGTCATCACAAATCCTCTATGACAACCAAGAGCTAGTCCAGCAATTCAGGTTGGACTGCTTACAGACCAACCATTTCGAGCAAGACATAAGATCAGAATAGGCTTGTTTAATAGTAGACCAGATAGAGGATCCCATATAGTTGGCATATCCACTCTACAATTTTAAAATTAATCTACTTTACAGAAGCACCATGGAGGGATGAGGATTTGAAAAAAGCGTCTAGACAAACTTTTCAATCAGAGTGTCATTGAAGATTAGAATGTCTTTATTGCCCAAACCTACCATTTGAACTGTCTTAATACAGTCTTTCAGGAAAACGTGACAAATTTCTTCTCATTAATTGAGCCAGTCCAAACAAATATTCTAATTTTTCCGCATAATTCTTTGATCAGTGATCTCAGCCACTTGTACAAATAAAAGGACTAAACAAACATTGAGGTAATCACTGTGTTAACTAAATAGATTCTCCTAGAATGGGACATATTTTTCCCCTTCAATCTTGATAATTGATTGATGATATGAAGCACAATACTTTCTCAGTGACATCTTTTAACCCTTCTCCAAAAAATTAGTACACCAAGATATGTGAAAGAGAGAGAGCCCCTTTAAACTCCCAACTTCATTGCAGTTCTGTTTTAACTTGATTTAGTAATTCCATCCCCAAAAACACATAGGATTTACTCCAATTATTTACCTGAACAACAACCTCTTTGTAATGAGAGAAAATTTCGTTAATACAATAAATGAAGGGATCACATGATTTCCTAAATAGCAGAATATCATTGGTATAAAATAAATTTGAAGGGGAACTCAAATCCCTTCTGAGTCTCATTGGTTGATACCTTCTAAAATTAGCATGACCTGTGAGGAACCCATTAAGATAATCTCTTGTAATATAAAAAACATACCAGAAAGGGGATCACCCCACCTAACACCTCTAGAGCATTAAAATATCCTTGAGGAGATCCATTGACCAAGAAAGACCGCCTTTCACGGGATAAAATGGATCCAATTAGATCAATAAATCTCTGAGAGAATCCATGCATCTTTAGAATAGTAAACAAAAAACAACATATTATGTTGTAAAATGCTTTTGAAATATCAATATTAACAGCCATATTTCCATAATTAAACTTTATTTTCATAGTATTTACACATTCAGAATCATTAAACAAACAGGCTTGTATGTTTCTTCTAGTTACAAACCCTAACTAAATTACGAAAATGATCCCTTTGGAAATTTCACCCAACCGCTTAGCTATAATTTTACTGATGACCATTGGTATTGTGTTCCTGATGGCAACATGCCTGAAGTCTTTAATGTCCAAGGAATTTTTATTTTTAGGGATTAAGGAAATAAAATTAGAATTCATCCCAAACGGCATGTAAGATGATATAAAAAGTTCATTCACAGCATTTGTAACATCTATTTTCACAATATACCAGTAGAACATAATGAATTTATTAGTAAAGCCATCTAGACCTATAGAACTATCAATGTTCAGCGAGAAGAGGGAATCATGTATCGCCTTTGCGTTAGGGATATCAAAAAGCCTCTTATTCTGGATTTCATCAATAGAGGGGTCAAAACATAGGATAATTTTATCAGAATTATCATTTCCAACATCTGAGTATAGCTTCACAAAGTAATCTGTCACTGCCTCAACAATACCATTCTCTGAATCAAAGAGCTTCCCAACAATGCTAAGAGCATTAAGAATCTTCCTGAAATTTTTTTCTTTTCTAATACAGTGAAGGAATTTGGAGTTCTGGTCCCCATCCTTCATCCATCTAACATTGGATTAATTCTGATCCAGATTATCCTTAAGGGCCACCAGTTTGTCCAGTCTTTTAGTATCCTGTATTTCCTCTACGGAGGGAACCTCCTGGGACAGACCAAAATCTTGATGTTCTGAGAGGATAATTTCATCCTCTCATATTTCACTATCAATAGAGGAGAAGGACTCCTTGCTCCATTACTTCAGCCTATCCTTAACATGTTTCTACTTTCAACATAAAATCTGAAATGAGCTACCCAAGTAACAAGTTTGCCAAGAATCCAAAACAATCCCTCTACATCCAGGTAAAACAAGCCAAGAAATATTGAATTTGAAAGGCAGAGGGGCTGACCTGACATTATTAGAAAATATCTCAAGAAGAATAGGATTGTGATTAGAGTGAAAATGTGGTAGGGTTCTCCCAGCCACATGAATTGGCATATTCCTATCATCCACATGAACGAATCACCTGTCCAGCCTGCTTTCATGTCTCCCATTAATAGTGTACCTTCTCCACGTGTAATCAGTACCAAAAATTGGAACCTCAGCAATGCTACATTTTTTAATGCAAGCTAAAAATTCATAGGCTAAATCACGACATAAGTGTTCCCCATTTTTTTCCTCAGGCCTTAGAACAGTGTTCAAGTCACCAAGAAGAAACCAATTTCTCTCCATGCTCTTAGATATATCATCTAAGCTTCCCCACAATGCTTGTCTTCTTTTATAAATATTGAAAGCCTAAACAAACATCACCGCAATGGTTGAAAATCCTCTATTTTGTTTAGGGAGTCAATACAGTCAACGTTTTTCATAAATAATTTTGAAGGATCATACATAGTATTTTGTTTTATAGTAAAAGGTAAAATTCTTAAAGAATTGATTGTTTTGATATTTAAATTCTGAAAAATAACAATTTATAGTATATTTTACATGATAATGTGTCCCTTTTCATTACCATTTGAATAGATAATTAATATGAGAAGCTCATAGTCCTTTCTTTTGTATTCATCGTATTATCACTAAGATGTATAAGGACCTCCATAAACATTTAAAGAGGGAATAGTGAATAGGGAAATTATGGAATTTAACATGAAATGTTTCAGTAATAAACATGTTAAAGAACAACAAAAATTATAAAAGGGTATAATTAATAATTTTCCAATTCTAGAACAGAAATCTGAAATTAAATCAATGGGTTTCAGGGTAGGATTAAAAAATAAATCTCACAGAAATAATATGATATTGGTTATTGTTAATCATATAAATAATCAATTAATTTCTTTTCTAATAAATTTTTTATGTATTCAGATCATACTTTACTTGTATATATGGAGGAGGTAGTTAGGTTACATATATTTCTCACTCCGTTCTATCTGGTCGTGATACCATTTCTACTACTATTTTTTGGAAGGTTCTCCAAAATTCACCTGGTACAAAATTAAGCTTCTTAGTTTCTTTTCATTCTCAATTTGATAGATAGTTTGAGTGAATGCTTAAAATATAATAAAACATGTTTTGACCATGTTAAATACATTACTTATGATGTTGGGATACTATTACCTTATTGATTTAATTTTATTATAATTACAGTTTTCATTCTGGTATACAAATGGTGCCTTATGGGGTATTATACAGAATGTTATATCTGACTGAAACATGTTAGGATTAAATTGGTGAATTAATATATATGGGAATATAATTGGTACATGTAATTGTGGATATGTTGTGTATTATTCAACAATATAGGAGAAAATGTAAAATTACAAAGAAATGTTATATATATAATTGGTGGAAAATATTTCATTCGTGATAGGAGATCAAGTTTTATCTAAAATTATATCCATGGAAAAGATCTAATCATTTTTGTTATAAGGGAATGTCAACTCCATGGTTCATTAAACTATATGAAATCTATGATAATATTCGGTCACAATTCTATTCAGTTGAATTTAAACAAATCTTTATCTTATGTAAAAGATTAATTTCTTTTTTAATTATTAGGAAAATATATATAGAATTCATCACATGTTTTGTGCCCTAAAGTACATAAGTTAGAAGAAAACATTTATTAAGGAAAAAATAGTATTTTAGATTAACTATATAAATAATATCATATATAATACTATGATTTACCTAGTTATGGTAGGTTTTTGAATATCATATGAAGAAATAAGAAACATTAGAATCTAAAAATTATTCGACTGAAAAATATATTGATTTATTCAATTAAGGAATAAAATTTTAAGGAAAAAATATCAGAAGGTGGGATTTATGCAAAAAGCAGGTAATATTATAAAAATTAATTTTAATCTATATTCTTAAATAATATTTTATAGAGTAATATTCACTTTTAGGATATTATAAATTGTACAATAAATAAGGAAATATTTATCTTCATACAAAAATAAATTTTATGAACTATATGGATTTATTTAAAGTCCTAAACAAAAAATATTATAATTTTTTACTAAAAAACTGCAAAAAAATAAATAATATTTTCAAAATTAAATTGAATATTTTTTTTGGATTTTATGTAATGTTTTATTTTTTAATATATTATCAAAAACTGATTTTTATTGAAATTAGTTTTTCATTTCAAAAATATACAATGTTATGGTATGTTAAATGATTTAAATGTAAAATAAGATCCTCTATATTCTCTATAGATTAATTAAATTCATTAGAAAAAATTTAATATTTTTTTTGAAATGAAAAAAATTTAAATATGAAGAAATGTTTCCTTGAAAACCAGTATTCATCACCATTTATGTATTTGATTTTATATAAAATTCTTCTTTTTCTTTGAATTAAATTTTATAAAATTATTCCATATTTGGAATTATAATAATTATTATTATTTTATTAGGGAAAATTTATTTTTTTAGTAATGAATAGTAAGAAAATCAATTACCATGGTTAAGGATAAAACCGGTTTATTATGCTATTTAACTATATTGATAAGGGGTATAACAAACTATTTTTTAAATTTAATTCCTATTTTCGGGATATTTTTCATTTATATATCTTCCCATATTTAAATATGTTATGTTCTGGAAAAAAAATTACTATGAGACACAATAATATTTTTTATATATTGAAAATTTTCATTTTTTCCCTCTCCCACACTTATAGAGGGACACATCCTCTCCTCCCAACTCCACACTTCACGAGACACGTCGTTTAGAAATTACCTATATAAATAAATTTCCAAAACCCTCCGCAAATACTAGAGGTAATATCTTTGGAATAATTTAATCTTTAGAGGGATTATAGTTTAAGGAAATTTATCTTGTCTGAAGAAGGATTACACATTTTAATTGAATATGTTTTAAACATACATATTCTTATACATCACTCAAAACTATTCTATAAATTTTTATGTAATAAAATAATTATCTCCATTAAATTTATTTTTTCGGTTTTTGGAATATCCTATATTAATGTACTCTTCATCAAATGGGAAATTAAACAATAATTCGTGTGTAGAGAGAACTATCACCCCAAAAAATAATTTAATTTGTTTCCCATAATTTCATATCAAGGATGTTTATAATTATGTATTTAATATAAATATATATATTTATGACACTGATGAAACTGTTATGATATTATATGTTAATATTTTTTAAATTTTTATTTCATTCTATCCAATGAAAAATGACATCAATATTCAGGAACATGTGTGGATTTCCACCTCCATGAAGTGATGTTATTCATTTTTTATCAACACATCACATGGCATGTATATATAATTGTATTTAGTTTAGTAGAAATATATTTTTAATATAATCCAAAGTATTTTCAAATAAATAAATACTTACCTTATTTCCCACATGTTTTTTGAAAAATAGTAATGGATCTCTTGTATACATTTAGCCCACCATCTCTTGTATTCAAATAGAATTAATTCTTCCTAACTAACATTCGTAGATAGGTTTAAAATTATAATTAATTTATTAAAATGAAAACTATTTAATTATTTTTATTATGTGTTTAATGGGATAAAAAAATCATTAAAAATATTTTTCATACATAATCAGTTGTTGGATTGTGAATATAACATCCACAAAGCATCTAAATTAATCATAAAAATGATGTAACTAAATAGAACATAGAATAATTGTGTCACAAACTATGTCGGGTCGCCACCAGACCCGGAACCTAACCCGGTCCGCAACATGGACCGAAGGGCATTCCTAATCCCCACGGGCTGGAACATTTTCCTGAGGTATCAAAATTAACATGTGATAATAGTTTACCCAAAATAAAAGATTGAAAAACAACTGACAAATAAATAAAAAAAAGATATAAAAAAGAACCAAACAATCCCATAACATTGTAGGAAACTCAAAACATACAACAAAACCCAAAAATCTATGAAGTCTCAATGAATTTAAAACTAACACATGTATATTTCCCATCATGCAATGTGAGGAGACACTACCTCAAACTACCATCATCAGACCTGTAGAGAAAAAACGATCTAAAAAACGAACCACCACCACTAAACATGATGCCTTAACCTAGAATACAAAAAAAACAAGGACTACATACACCTAAAGGTGTGTGTAGGGTGTAATACAAATGCCTAATAGGATACCACAAAAATTGGAAGAGAAAAACCATAATTAATATGCACATATGCGAGCGGTCCTCCGTATACCGATGAAAGGAACCACATCATGAATAGTAGAGCACCATGGGTAAATCCTTTGAGGTAGCTAGTATACATGGTGCACTAGAGACATCATACATTGATGTAAATGTGGAATATGAATGTCAATAATCAATTCCCCCATGCATGATCCACTAGTAGGGAAACACATTTATAAAATATTAATCTCTAATCATTACAAAAGTTTAGTTAGTGTTGTAACGTCAATACTTCAAAATAAAACTAGGACGAACCACATTAGTGTCATCTAGCGTATATGTCCTAATCCACCCACCTATGTACCTAGTGTTTTCCCTTGTTCTCAATCAAGTTCCACATTCCCATAGTCTATCTATTTATCATATCACAAACAAAACAACAAATCATACAGAAAGCCACCACTTACAAACCAAAACTCCAATTTAAAAATACTCACACACCAAAAACATTTCAAAACATAATTCGTTTCACTTTTATGACTTGATAAATTATGTAAACAATTTAAAGAGACATTCTATATAGAACAACAATGGTTTTCACATGATAATTGCATAGTTCCACATATAAGATCTCCATTAAAAACATAATGCATATGATCCAATCAAATAAAACACCCACACATCACATATAATTTAATAAATCTAGTTTAAAAATTATAAAATACATAAAATTATCCAGAAAATGTTTACAAAATTAAGAAACATCCGATTTCATATCAGAACATCACTTTAAAATAATAAGTACCAAATATGTATATCTAAACATGGTTTACATTGTAAAAAAAATATAAATTCCATTTTGTAACTACATAACATGGAGAAAACAACCAAAGGGACTCATTTTTCTTTGAAAATCAATATTATATTACACACGCACACCTCAAAGACTTTCAAAATGCATTTTGCACCGACCAGACGACTCCTAACACCTTTCCAACCATGTTTTACATCCCAAATACCCCTTAAATAAAATATTTCTCAGTCAATTTAACAACTCAACCCTTATAAAACCTCATTTTCAAACCATAAACAATTTGTTAAACAATTATTAAATTTTCCACAACATGGTTGAAATAAAAAACATGACAATTTCTAAATGAAATTGCAATTTTCCTCATGCATACATGTCACAACATTTTTATCGATCATTTTCTCCTAACTAATAAATAACTACCAAGCATTTATACAATAACACACATATAAAAGACAAGACTATATTATTATGAAAATCATTTTCATCAAATAAGCATGCCAAAATATTCTTAACATTTCTCCCACTAAAAAATTAAATAATATAAAATATTAAAATTAAATAAATTAGAAAAATAAAATATATAAAAGATGAAAAGGCATGTAATCACCTACCTTAGTGTTGAGGACTCCCAAACATTTGTACAGAACTCCAATCACACCCAATTCGCATGGAAACCTACTCGATTTAATCCTTTAAATAAATATTTCAAACTATATAAAATCATGATCTAGACCTACAACCAGTACTTAACCTACTGGACAAAAAAGTACTCATGAGAGAAAAAATTAAGAAGAAGAAGACTCCACTGGACGGGTGGAGAGTCGGCACGAGTGGATAGTTTTTGGGGAAGACATTGAGAGAGGCACCAGTTTGTAGAGTCATTGAATGGTAGGAAAGTGGATGCCCGAAGTGGGACTATAGAGGTCACATAAGGAGTGTTTAGATCAGGAAAGTGGGTCATATAAGGAGGGGTGCATGGGGAGGGTGTTATGCCATGTGGGTGGCACATGCTGCAGTAAGGGTGCGTCGAACATGGCTGACCCGCAGGGGTGAAATGATTAATTGAGAAGAGTGTGGAAGGTAGTTAAAAAAGCTGGGAAGGAACAATATGTTGGGTCTTGAAAAGGGAGGTGATGCATATGGGGTTGGGGCATGAAAACGAAGGGAAAAGAAGGTAGGGCAGATCCACTTGGGGGAGGTGAAAAAATCCCTAACCAAACCAAAATTAAAAATAAATTAATACTAATATGGTTTATAAAAAATGGAATAATCATAATACAATGATGATAATAATAATAAAAGTAATAAAATTAAAAATAATGTTACTATCCTAGAAGTAATTATAATATTATTATTGATAATAATAATAATATTCCGAAATTATAACAATATCATTATCATTAAAAATGAATTCATTATATTTTTCACATTTTTCTTATTTTATTTTATTTTTTTCTACTACTAATTTCATTTCATTTTATTTATTATTAATTCCTTTTATTTAACTAATTTCTCATTGGATTGTGTTCGGGGAACTGTGCGAGGCTGTGTGGTGCCCCTGGTGAGGCCACACGACTTTGATAATGGTGCACAAAATGCTATTGAAGCCAAAATGTGTGTTTTAAAATATGATCTCAAAATTTTAAGATGGGTTTCCAACCAAACCAACCATCAAAATGAAAATTAATAAAATAAATACTTCAAAAATGGTGGGTGTGACAATTCTCCCCACCATAATGCTTTCTGCCCCAGTAAAGACAAAAACATGACTGGATCCCAAAGTAGTAAACGAAACCCCCTTGAGGTTCAAAGAGGATCACTATGAAAAGCATGAAAAAAGATGAAAACACACTATTATTATAGAAAGTGACCTATATGATAACCTCAAGAAATACATAAAATACTTTCCGCCATTTTTCACCCACCCCAAAGATCTAGGACACTTCTGGTTGATGAATCATGGAATGGAACTCTCACACCCATGGAAACAAACTTCACTAGCCAAAAAACTTCAAGAACCATTGAACAAAAACCACACTGTTTATCAGGAATGAACGAACAAGAACAAATCATATACAAACTACACTCTTATCACTCACCACCAATCCATATTTAGGAACACAACCAAATGTCTAACATGGTGAATCCCAATGGGCTCTCCACTATTTAGAACCTACCAACTCCCGAGACAAGACTGGAAAAATGACATGGGGAGGCCCGATTATACTCCCCACCATTAGAACAGACGAAGGATATAAGAACTTAATAAATTTCCCAACAGTGACAAAACACCCAACCACAAGGGGCTAGGAGGGATTGTCCCAACTATGAGGGTGTGAAAAAAAAGTCAAAGACTTACCAATATCTCCACATCCCTGGATAATCCTTATTCACTTTTGCGACCGATTTTCCCATCATACCAAATAAGGACTACTGAAGTGATTACATCCAATGGGACAAAACCCCAAAAACATTACGGTAATGAGATGACCATATCTTCTCATAGAAAAATGAAGCATCATGCACCCAGATGGGTCATTCGGAATAGAATAGCTACATGAAACAATTTAAAATTATTTCACTTCCAACACCGATGACAAAAATATAGTCAAGGTCTTGTACACTACCATGTTTCCTGGCCACAAACCAGAATCACTCCGAGGCCTATGGTTGGAGCCCTAATGTTTGAAGAATCTCCCTCCTCATAGACTAGAATTTAAGACTTTCAAATGGATGTTCTCCTTTTGGTGCCACATGATATCACACCATAACTGAGACAACACCAAAAAACACAATAGACCACTCCATCCAAATAATCTATCATGGAAAATCCACCAAAATAGGGTTTTAGATGATTCACATGCATCACTTATTCACCATAACCATGAAACAGAAGATGTAATGATGAACAAAAAACACACCACCTGAACAAAAAAAATTATAACTCTCTAGTAGGAGGACAAACACCTATAAAAAAAGTTATTCCCAATGGATTTTATGAGATACACCTTTTCCCGTTGAAGAGAACTCACACTATAAGATGTCAGAAAACCTAGCCTGTGTGGCCAATGAAAGAACAGAAAGCCTTTCAAGACACTGGTCAGCATTGATAACTCCAAACTACCTTCACCCATCCCCGATGTAATTCCTTTCACCATTTCTAGGTGGACAATCTAGAAAAATGGTGTCAAACTTCACACCCAATGACTAAGAGAACTCAAAGAGAACAACACTCCATTAATATCCCCTCACATATTTCATCCCACTACAAGAGGATCTGATTAACCTAAATGAAAAAAGGGATAGACTTATCATTGTTACTAAAATAGAAGATTCCTTGCATTAATCAACTAGGTGGGTTGGACAATGGTGAATTTCCACAAAATCGCAGGTTATTTAAAACACCATATTTTTGATTAAAAACATTCTGAAAAAGAATGAAGTTTTTTGGTTGTGAAATCCCCAAAGGTGTCCCATGAGACTCATTCATGCATGTTTCTATGACACACTAGAATGAACCTCATGTCCATCCATACACTCATCCACTCATTCCATTAACAATTTCTCTCTAAATATTTATAAATGCAGTCAGTTTCCCATAAGATCACCAAGGATCAAAATAAGACCCCTTCCATTTATCAAAAAAAAAACATTCAACCCACACTTTTCAAACCTTACACATAATTTTCTTTTTAAAGTTCTTCATTTAAAAAAAATTTCTAAGGCGAAATCAGTTTTACTTATAATCAAGATTTACATGATTCAAAAACAAAGAGACAAGGAACATTGAAGCGGGAAACTAGTGTCAATGGGTGACTAGGACATATGGTTGGAGACCATATTCCAATCTTTCCATTTCCATGGATGGTATTATTGGTCATCTTCCACTACTCTACATGGATTTGAAGACTATGTGTGCTCACTAGGACCACAAACACTATTCTTATTTCATTTCTCATAAACATGATTAACCAGAAGGACGAAAGACTCTAACAAATCTCAACATATCCTGGTAACTCCTGCAAAACCACGTTTTGTGCTGGACATGAACCTTTCACATAGATAGAATATAAACTTTAGACACACATAACTTTTGTCTACCTTAACTCTATCCCACGAGAAAAAAACTACTCTGATACCATTTTTTCATGAACTAGGTCAGGTCGCCACCTGACCTGGTTTCCAACCTATTTCACGACATGTCCTGAAGGGTGATCCCAACCCCTACAGGATAGAATAAGTTCCTAGGAATCAAAAGTAACATGTTGGAATGGTTTAGCTGAAATAAAAGAAAGAAAACAGCTGACAAGATAAATAAAAAAATATAGAAAACAAAAACAAAAAAATTCCTTAACATTGGACCAAACACAATGGATACAATTCAAGACAAAACTCTAAGAAGACTACAATGAAATGAATACTAACGCATCTATCTATAATTTCATGCAACGTGAGGAGCCACTTCCTCAAACCACCAACGTCAGACCAGGATGAGAAAAACCATCCACAACTTGAACCACCATCACTAAGCATAATGTCTCAACCTAGAATAAAAAAAGAACATGGTCTACATAAACCCAATGGTGTATGTAGGGTTTGAGCCAAATGCCTCATAGGATACCACCCATAAATAATGGTCCACGCTACTACATCAAAAAAATGATTTACTATTCTTATTTAAAACCATACTTTTTAAACTCTTTTAAGGAAAAATTTTAAAATATGAATGTAAAAAAAGATAACTAGAAGAAAAACCATTTCAGAAATACTAAATTAAAATGGAAGTGAAAAATCATAAATAACAAGAACATACTCCAGCTATCCTTTGTATGCTGATGGAAGGTACCAATTCATGAATTGTAGAGCACTGTTGGTAAATACCCTAAGGTAGCTAGTAGGCGTGGTGAGCTATAGAAACCATACCTCAGAGTATATGTGTCATAGGAACCACAGTAATCCACACTATAGTGCACGAGCCACTAGTAGGGAAACACATCCATGATTTAGTGGTCTCAAATCATCACTAAAGTATAGTTAGTGTTGTAACGTAAATCCTGCTAGATGAAACTTGGATGAACCACTTACATGTCGTCTAGCATACTAGTCTTAATCCACCCACCTAGGTTCCCAGGTGTTTTCCTTGTGCTCAATCATGTTCCACATTCATATAGTTTATCGCTTTCTCATATCAAAAATCGAACAAGACATTAAACTCCAAATCCACCAATTGCATTCTAAAACAACATTTTAAAAACACAGACACACTAAAAAACTTTACAACACAATTCACATCACTTTAATGACTTGATAAATTATGTAAAAAAATTAGATATCATTTCTAAATTGCACAACAAGGGGTTGCAAATGAAAAAAATAAAAATTCCATATAAAAGAGTTCCTTTAAAAACATAATGCACATGTAATCCTCTAAAATTCAAATCCTTCTCTTCACAAACAATTTAATAAATCTAGATAAAAATTTATGAAACTCATAAAATATTCATGAAAATTTTTAAACAAGAAAGAAACATCTAATTTCGTATAAGAATGCCACTTTAAACCCAAATGAAAAGAATATGCATATCGAAACATGATTTCCATTAAGATAGCAATTTTAAATCTAATTTTAGAAGTACACAACACAAAAAACACACCCAATATGAATAATTTTCCATTGAAAATATCCATTTAATTACACACACACCTCAATGACCCAGAAAACACATTTTTCATCGACCGGATGACCCTAAACAACTTTCCAATCATGTTTCGCATCCCAGATACCCACTAAATAAACAATTTCTCAACTTATAAAACATATCACATAAAAAAGAAACCATTTTTAAATCAATTTCCCATTTAATGCTACTAAAACCACATTCTCACCCTATAAACCATTTGTTAAACACGTCTAGAATTTTCCACAACATGGTTGAAATGAAAAACATGAAATTTTTTAAAAGAAAGGGAAATTCTCATCACACATACCTATGTAAACATTTATAATGTTCATTTTATACAAAAAATAAGTCAATAACAGGAATATATACAACAACCCATAGATAAACGCTTGGGCAATATTATTCTAGAAATCCATTTTCATCAAACGATGATGCCAAAACATTCTAAACATAGTTCTCACCATGAAATTAAATCATAGAACATATTGAAATTATCTAAAAAGAATATTAAAATATCTAAAATATTAAAGGTAATGGAACCACCTACCTCGGTGATGAAGACTCCTAAAATTTGGTCATAAACTCCAATCATACCCAATTCACATACCGACAAATCTATTTAAACCTTAAAATAATGATTTTAAATCATGTAAAGTCAAGATCGAACCCGAAAACATGTTCCACACCTGCTAGAAAAAAAAGAATTCATGAGAAAAATAAGAAGAATATGAGGACTCAACTAAATGTGAGGGGTGTTAATGTGAGAAGATGGTTTCCAGGGTAAAAGGTGAGTGTGGCGTCATCTTGAAGAGTCTATGGAATGTAGGGAAGAAAAAACCATAAGAGGGACTAGTGAGGTCGCAAAAGATGGGTATATGGCTGGACATGTAGTCTCACAAGGAGGGTTGGATAGTGGGAGGGTGTTTAGATAGGTGGGTGATGAGTGCAGCCGTGAGGGCATGCCGAAAAGGGCCGACCAGCAGGGGAGGTGCGTTGGACTAAGGGGATGGTGGGCGACTGGTAGAACTACTGGAAGGAGCAACATGCATGGGATCGAATAGGGAGGCCTTGCGCAAGGGGTTGGGGAGTGATGGGGAAGGGAAAATAAGGGAGGGTTGATCCAATTAAGGGAGGGGGAAAGAAACCCTAACATAACCAAAATTAAAAATATTTTAATAATAATAGGCATTATAAAAATTATAACAACAATAATACAATAATGATATTATTAATAGAATTAATAACATTAATAATAATTTTGGTATACCAACACTAATAATAATAATAATAATATTAACAATAATAATAATATGAAAATATAATAATATCATTATCAATTAAACAAATTCATTAAATTTTATCACATTTTTCATATTTTATTATATTTTTATTTTACCACTCATTAAAAAAATTTCTTTATTATTAATTCTTTTTTTAATTAGTTTCCCATTGATAGGCATGCCGAGAACCGGGAGAGGTCGTGAGGTTCCCCAACTGAGGCCACATGGCTTCGATAGTGGCACACTAAAAGCTGTAAAGGCTAAAATGTGCATTCTTAAAAATAAACTCGAAATTTTATATCTGGATTCAACTCAGAGTACCCAACGCAATGAAAATTAATAAAATAAATAATTTAAAGTCAACGTGTGTGAAAGATAGGAATAATGATAATGTGAGGAATATTAAAAAATTTCTTGATAAAGTAAATAATTAATATAAGTTAATAATATATGAAGATAAATAATGTATGAAACAAGTCACACTTGAAGTATGTGAAACCTAAACCTAAAACCATGTTCTAAATGTTTTTATGATTTATTTTTTATTTCTTTTATATTATTTAAATATCTATATAATTTCTTATAGATGAATATATATACTCATAAATTAATTATAAAGAATGAATTTTCTATTTTTTACATTATTTAAATGGTTTTCATAATAGAATTATTTTATATATTTTATACCGAAAGTTTTGGCATCATTTATAAAAAAGAAAAAAATACAATTCCATTAAACATATAAGGAAAGAAATTTTCTCACCACCATAAATATTATAAAATTAATGGATTAAATAATATTATTCTATAATTTTTTCAATGAAAACCCCTCATTGTCGTTATATAAGGTGTTTTAGTTTTGAAAATTATGTTTTAAAATAAAGGACTATATCAATATAAAATAAAATCATATTATTTAAAGAAATTATTTTTATAAATTCACTAATTGAATTTAATGTTTTTATGGATTAAATTAGTATAATTTACTATTTTCTAGGAACCAAAATATAAAATAAAATAATTTTATAATTTATTAAATTATTGATATATGAGTGATTAGATGTTTATATAGGTATAATGGGATATATTTTATGAGATTCAAGAAAACTAACAAAAAAATAATTCAATATTATAATATTATTATTGTTCATCGATACAAACTCTATATTAATGATTTGATGACCCTAGATGAAATGTTATAACTATAGATAATTTGAAATCAATTATCTATGATTGTAGAAAATTTTTTTGTGTAGAGTATATAAATTTAATTTATTAAATAATATGATGAGGTCTAAATGAATAAAAATAATATTTTAGAAGAATTAATTTGTTATGAGTTAAAATACTTATTAATTAAGTAGAGAAATTAAATTTCTATTTATTTTTTTATATTATACGAGTTAATAATTTTATTCTTCATTTTTTGGTAGGATTTATAATATTAAGGATATGATGGGGAACCTCTCTCTATAAAAAATCCTAATTATTTTGATTATGCTTGATATATTTGTTTATAATATTATTTTATAGGTAAACAAGACATTTGAATTTTTTTCAATTAAATAATTATTTTGGAGAGAAATTTATTAAATATTGAATGTTTTTAATGATTTAGAGTTTATTTTAGAAAATATATTAGAATTATTTTTTTATTAATGTAAGATAAATCCGAATTTTATATTTAGTACATAAGTGAGGAAAAAATATAAGTGGAATTTTGTAAGTGAGACTAATAATTTAAATTTGAAATATAGTACATAGTTGAATCTATATCATAATGAAAAATGTTATATAGAGCATATATATACGATCAATAGAGACATATTGAATATATATAGATTTCTATATTTCATATATGTGAATCCTTTTATTATTGTAGGATACATGTAAAACTCATATATGTGAGATTGAATGACATTGTATGCAGAAACTGAAGAAGTGAAGCACTAAAAATTTTTTTAGAGGTGTTAAATATTATAAATCCATAGATTATTTTAATATGTTTCACATTAATTGTTGTGAAAAGTAATTATTGAAATATGAAAAATATATTTTCATTTTCCATTGAAATATATTTATTTGATTACACATCGGACGAATTGATTACCTAATATGAATATCTATGTTATGAAAAATTTCATAGAGTTTCCTACCTACATTTATTGATCATATTATGTTAATTTTTTATGTAAATTTTGAAAATTAAAATTTTAGAATATTATATGAATATAATATTTAGGATTTAGAGAGACACATGGATAATGTAGATGAGTGGTATGGAAAATAGAGAAAATAGAGTAACAAATTTCAATTGAATTTGTGTGTTCAAACTATGAATATGGAGTGAAAATCAATATTTTGAAATTACTAAAGGATTATAAATTTATTATGATTAATATAATCATTCTAATAAAGAAATATGGTAAAATTTTAAACTATTACTAAACTATTGGTGTGTAGATATGAACTTATTATTTTTGTTGATGTATTAAAGAGTGAAATGAATATATTTTTTCATTCATGATTTGAATGTACATTATTATAGAATGGATGTTGAGAAAAATATTATGATATAATTTATATGAGTTATTTTAAGACTGATGGATGATACCATAATGTTATTTATTTTCATTATATTATTATTGGTTTACCTATTCTTATATTACAAAAATCATAATAAGTATATTTTTAACCACAATGGTGAAAATAATATTAAAATTTCATGCACATATACTTCTTTTTTTTATTTTTTTACAAGGGTGATAAAAATTTTATATGTTTTCAAAGCGTTTATAATTTAATGAGTAATATGTGTTGATTTAAATATATTTTTTGAAATAATTTAAAACTGATTCAACCCTTCCCAATATCAACATTATATCTAAATTGAGTATAAATAAACATAACTATTATAAGAGTATTATATTTCCTTGGTATGTTCCAAAAATTTCTAAAATTAATTCTTATTCAATATAAAAAATTACCATTGTTAAAAATTTATAAATAGGATAGCTAATTATAAAATTACTAATTATAGAGGTATTACAACATATTTTCTTTAACAACTATTATAAATAGAAGAATAAGATAGTTCCCAATATCTTACCTCATATAGCGGAGGTCATTGAATTCTCTACTATAAGATCCACACATATTTAAAAGTGATATCCAAAAAAATAATGACTTATTTATTATTTTTCATGGTGTAAATATTATAATGGAATATTCTATATCATTTTTTGAATAGGTTTAAAAAAAAATAAAAGTATTAAATAGTTAAAATTAAATTTAACGTAATATGTAAAAAAATTTCCAAGGAGATATAAATTTAAAATAATCCAAAAAAACTAAAAATGAATGTTTGAAGATATATATCCTTCAAATAATAGAGAATATAAATACTTTTTTATATGTGATAATGAGATTATAAACATTTTTAGATATTTTGGTGAAAATTTATAAAATTTTATTATGGTTGAAAAAAATTATTTCTTTTGGTATATTTGACACCAGTATATCATAATTATAATATATAGATATGAAACAGCTCTCTCATGATCAGTAGATTTATACAGATGTTGACTATGAAATGAAAAAAATATTATTTTCAAAAATATAAAATTAAACAGTAGTAGAATATTTATATCACAGCCTTATTGTTGTAAAAACTAAAAAATATAAGAAAAAGATATTTAAAATCTTGAATAATATGTGGAATATAGAGAAAAATTCGAAAATATAATATCTATTATTTTATAAAATTTTATATGTAGAAATAGAAAATACATAAGACATTTTCTTATGAATTTTTTAAACAGTAATTTTAATTGATATTATATAGAAGATATCCTATTGACGTGTTGCATTAATAATAAATGGATACGAATATACTACATGTAATAATTCATCAAATAAAAGTTGCAGTTCCATGAATATATAATAATAAGATGACAAGATATATTTATCTTTAAGAAATAAAAATATCAATATTAGGTTTAAAATATATATATATAGGTCTATACCAAGTAGTGAGTTGGATGGGTAATGATTTACTAAAAAAACATATATCTTTAATGAAAGATGATGAATTTATAAAAAATAAAATAGAAACCAAAAATAAAAATTGGCATAAATATAAGAAATGATAAAGGTTTTCCATAAATAATTTCATCATCAAAAAACTATGATCAAGATAGAAATCAATATTTTAAATAATGCTGCTGATTAATTACTATATTATGAAACTAGTTTTCCCCAAAAGAATACCAATATATAAAATATCACAGCATTTTTCATATAATTTTTTTATCTAATTAGAAAATTTATCTTGATTTATGAAGGTATTCTATCATGGAATACTTTAAAAATTAATTATAATATTAGTTATGTTGAAATATTTTGTATTAGATAACTCAAAAAATTGGTCTCTTGGAGGAAACATTTTGAATATATAAGCACATGATTCAATAGTATAAAAAACATATTCTTATTATTTCCTAATATTATATACTAGTATATGAGGTCAAAAAAAAATTAATTTAAAAGAAATATTAAAATCCTTTTTGTTGAAATATATAATGATGATATTTTTGAGGGTATAATATAAATTAGAGATAATTTTTTGTCCCTATTGTTTAGAGACAAAAAATTATTGAAAATATTGTGATATATTTTGGATTTAAATTTAATTTATGAGATTATAGATTATAGGTAATTAAATATGTAGTCACTTTTGATATTTAATATATAAAAATGATTCCAAAGGAAGATATTTTTGTTGATTATATTTGCATTAATCAAATAATTATTTTCTAGTTGACATAAAATGTAATGAAATTAATTTTCATAAAAAAATTCAAACATTATCATAAATTTAATGGATTGAAATATTATGAATAAAAAATAAAAAATAAAATAATTTATAAACATTATTTAAAACAAAAAAATTCTATTAAAAAATGATAACTATTATTTTAGAACTATTTCATTAAATTATTAGTCATCTTAATCGAAATTTTAACCTAAAAATATTAAATAGAATATTATATGACAATTCATTTAAAATTATAAATGGAATTATATTTTAATTATAAAACACGTTAAAATTTAAAATTGGATTACATGAATTATGTCAATAAGGATATAAATTTCCCAAGGAAACAATATTATGTTTATTTCATTCTATAATTAAATACTGTGAACCTATAAATAATTAATATGTTGATTTTATTACATTTATTGATGATTTATTAATAATTATGCATTCCTTGTTCATGATTTAAATATTATCATAAATTTAAATCATTCGTATACTTGAATGTGATGTTGATATATATGTATATTTTTTCTAATATTGGGATGTAAAAGATATTTAGGGGAAGAGAATTTGCATGCAATGGATTAGAATCTTACCTCATGAAACTTATCTCAAACAATAGTACAACCCTTTATTTACACCATAGAAAAATTATTTTCTAGAATGAAAAAATTAAATCTATTAATGGAATTTGAAGAATCATGTGGTCTAAATTCACACATTAAAAATTGTTTTTAAAAAGCTTATGTAAACTTCAATTAGTATGAAATTGTTTCTAGTGTCCATTTTTAAAATAAATAAGATATGACGCAAGAAGTCATTATTAAGTAAATAATTAAAATTACTAGAAGGTTATTTTTGGTATATATAAAAAATTAAGATCATGGAAATTGATGCTTCAATGAAATGTATTTAAATTAATAAAAAAATTATAATTTGAATATTATCGAATGAAAACCAATTTTATGTTATTTACATGACAATATTAAAAATATAGGATACATTAATTATTCATATTAAAATATAGAATAAAATATAAATAAACCCAACATTTTATACTCATATAAAATCCATGGGATGTGGGAAACAATTATTGAATTTTAAAAAAAAATATAAAAATGTCAAAAATAAATTTAAAATGTGAAATTATTGTTTTAATAGTGAAAAAAAGTTGCTTTAAACAATATCTAAAAACATTAATATATAAAATTTACACACATGTTGTTTTGATTCTACTAATCATGATGGTTGTATGAAAGCCATAAATAATGAGTTATACTATGTAAATCCTTGTCTTGATTCCCCTAGATTAAGATGGTACACTATAAGGCTTTATAACGGCCTCTTTATATACATGACGCTTGCAAATATTTTAAATTTACTAAGCCATAAAGTGGGGATATAGTGTTATAAATTTCAAAAAGATTCAACAAAAAATATTTTGGAAAAATTAACATTATATAATCAAAAATAAATATGTATAGTTGAAATACATGAATATAAAAATGTTATTGTAAAAAAATTATATGGATGTATACATCGTGAATAAAAAATATCCTTATATGTGGTTTATTACTACTTGTGAAATTCAAATGTATTGAATAAAAATAAAAGTACCATATCCCATAAAGGAATGGTCTAACATAAATACATATATCAGTCATAGACCACACTCTATCACCCGATGTAGGTAACACCTGTTCATCCTTATTCCCAATCATACCACATAGGTGCAGTCTCAACAGGTACAGTCCCCTTACAATATATTTCAATTCACCATAATATAACTCAAGACATCGATACCCAATTTCATAATATGGTACCTACCGATCACATTAGATTTGGTCATAAATTCATCACCGAACACCATCCTCTAGCTATAGTTATTTTCACTACCTCATTATGTCTAAAAACAAAATATTGAAATAATTAAAAACATTAAGAAACTTTAAAATCATATATGATCAACCACACAAATAAATATGAAATCATGGAGATATGGAGTTTGTATGTATTTGCTATTTAATAATCCTATGAAACCATTATAATACACTCAATAAATATATTTTTACTCACCCTAGACATTAAAATCGATGTGGTCTGAAATCTATACCAATACTTAAAGACACAAGGTCACCAAACCCTTAACTGATCCAAAATAGTGGACACCGGTCCCATCAATCATACATGGACACCCATAAATATTTCCATGGAATGATCCAAGGTTTATTTTTCACAAAGATATTTCAACCATACCTACAGTCAAATTGGTATAGAAATTTAATTTAATTGACTTAGGTACACTGGTTCCAAAATAAGGTCATTAGTAGGTAAACACACAAACATGCATGAATGTATGTCCAAAAATCTACATTGAAATTATCCTTACACGGTAACAACATAATGAATTGAGTTTATAGAAGCCCAAACATCAAATAATTTATCCCAATTAACCCTAAAAAAATCCATATTTTTTGACAGACCGCCTTAATTATTATATATAATAAGGGAATATAAGAAATGAAAATATAAACCATAATTGGAGGATAATAAATGGTTAAGCATGTTAAAAGTTAGACAATACAGTATTTATTTCACAAAAAAATTTCAAAAAAGAGTAATTGGTACCAAATGATTTAGAAAAAAATGGATTATAATGGAGGGGGATTTTTAAATATATATTTAACCCTAGAAAAAGGTAATTTACAAGTAAAGAGTATTAATTTTTATGAAATAATATATCCTATTGTAATAATTTTTGAAATTATTATTTTAATAAAATAAATATAATGCATTAAAAAAATAATTCAATTTGATATGAAATAAAAATTCATAGATGGAAGTATAGAAAAGGGATAAAACATTTGTAAAGTCAAGTGATTTATACTAGACTATGGTTATATGAATGAATATGGGTATAAAGAAGTATTATATAGATTAAAATTGGAAAATTAGAATATTTAATTTAAATACTGATAATTACCATAAATATTTATTTAATAATGGAAATATTGATTGTGTTTTCTCTGAGTGATAGTGGGATGAACTCATTTATTCATATATTAATTATTTTTATCTCATCATTTATTGGGGAAAAATGACTGGTATTTTTAATATTTTTTACCGAAATAAAGAATAATATTTATATTTTAGTACATAGAGAAAAATATTTCATTACATAATATAATATTGTTAAATAATGATTTTATATTAAAATATAAATTGAAATATTAAATGGAATTAGGAAACCATTTTATAATAGATGCGTTGGAATAAATTTATTCATCTATGATAGTGGTTTTTAGGTAAAATTAATATATTAAATGGTGAATTGTAATTTGAAAAAAATTATATATTTCTTTTTATAAATGCATCATGTTATAAAAAATCCATACATGACATTGATAATATAGAATATTTATCAACATTTTTTCAATTAAATCCTGATGAATACCATTTGAAAGGTATAATATTATTTTTGAGTATGTATAAGGTGTTTTGAATAGTAATTTTCATTGTAAATTTGGTTACAAAAAAATTTATTGAATTATTTTATTATCAATTAATATAAACAATTTAGTGATACAAAATCAGCCCATGGAGGAATAATTTTTCATTGAATTAAATGCATAAGCTGGAACTACAAGAAACGAAATTCTATGATATTATGTACTACTGATGTTGAGTATGAAACATCTATACATTATTAGAAATATATTATCTGGATGAATGTATTTTTGGATAATTTTATGTTGAATTTAGAGGAAATATTTTTATTTTTTTAGGATGGTCAAATTAAAATTAATTTATTATAGAATATAGTGAAACTCAGAATACACTAAAAAATGATATTAAATACCAATTTTACAAGGAATAATGATGGTATGGGTATAATTAGTATCACAAAGAAGATATTTACTTATAGAAGGTTGATAGAAATATCTCAAAATAGTTTCATAATCTAGTGATATGGAATCAATAAATTTTCCAATGAGAAAGGGCTATGAAAAAATAGATTTTCTAGATTTAAATCCCATCCAAAAGTGTAGGTTAATGATCAAAATGAATAGTGATGATGATTCTAATATAATGATGTTGGTATAATTTTGTTTTAAAAAATTATTTTGGAATAATAAAATAATTTTTATTTTTAATGAGAAAATAAATATTTTATACATATTACTGATCTATATTTTAATAGATATAAAATTATAAATTAAATATTTTAATCCTGGTATATAAATTATTATTTAAAATATTTAGGGAATAATTATAATTTCACCCAGTTACATACACGATAAAATTTTATATTTGAATTCTTTTTTCACATTTTAATGATAAATTGGCCATTGATGTGAGATTTATATCTATATAAAAATGCTCCAGATTTTGTAAACCACGAGTATATATGATTTAAAAATATATAAGAATAAATGTATTTTTTCTAACTCACATAATAAAATAATTTTCTTATATAAGTGATATATAAATATTGAATAAGCGGGTTTTAAGTACTAAAAAAATTAATCACATTTTTGTTAGGGTAATTTCATAAGTCCCTTTATTATTTATTAATATTTTACACAAATATTTTTTGGTAGAAAAAATCTAGGAAAAAAAGTAGGTTTTTAGTGAACATTGAATATCATTTTGATAATTTTGAATATAATGGATAGTTTTTGTAATTTATAGAATATATTTATAATATATATGGGTCTATTCTTATAAACAATTATTGAATTTAATAAATATAATTATTATATTAATTAGGACATTTATACATGAAATCACAATTGGGGAGGTTGAATTAAATTAATATCTACTTATATCTCTTTCCCTTGACTTCTTATACCTTTTTAAATTCTGTTACCTTATTTTAAAGAAATTGATTGATATTATACTCCTAAAAAATCTCTCAATAAATCATATAAAACATTTATAAAATTATATCACATAATTCATTATTATTTTAGATGGTTTATCACGAAGGGATACATATAGAGAGTATACATAAGAAATTCATAGTTTCCATATTATCCACCATTATTCTGTAATCAGTTTCTATAAATTTAGTATTAGTAACATCATTCTAGGGATCACTAAAATTAAAATTTTTAGGTATCCTCACTAATAACCAAAGGGTAACCCCTACTTTATTAACATTTCCCACTATTTCATAGATATATTTTTCATTTTATATAATTAAGAAACTCCTCATAAGTTTATAAAAAAAATATCATCCAAATTAGAATAGATTATTGAGAAACCATGACTTCTCATCAGAAAATATATGAATATTATGCTCCACTTAACTTCACTTCCAAAAATATAAATCCCAATGAGATCATGTACTATCAGTGATTGTTAATAAATTTTCAACAAAATATGTCTATGAATAATTTCTTAATTGGATGGTAAATTTTTTTATTCTAAATGAATGAAGAATTAATAAAATCATTTTGGATGATGTAAATTATGTATTTTAGTTATCTATATTATTCAATATATTTAACACTTCAAATAGATATTTTTAGCTGTAGACATCCATCCTAGGTTATCATTTATTCTTCATTTAACTATATGTGATTGATGAAACATAGTTTTGTCTCTCCAATATATTGATTCTAATATATATATATATATATATATATATATATATTGTTGTCCTTCATCCATCAAATTATCTAAAACTATATTTTTTAGTTTCTATATGTTATTTCAATCATTAATCCCGTGATCCAAGGGTTCAAATTAATTATCCTCCCGAATTTGTCCAAGATAAATCAACATGTCTAATACATTTGAATATTGTTAAATTATTCTAATTAGTGTATATCCCAAAATAATTCATTATATTAATATATTTTAATTAAAATAAATCTGTGTTACTTAAATATTTTATTTCTTTTATATAATATTTATTTAAAACTTTATTTTCCTAAAATCACATATAAAACGTTTGAAATTAATAATAAATAATCATTATATCATAATAGTAAGAAAAAATTAATTTATAAAACACATACAGACAAATATTCTACTCTTTGAGAAAAATTCACATTTTAAATTACCAATATTTTTAAAAAAAATTAAAGCTCATTAATTTGAAAATAGTTCTTGATTTGTTATAATTGGGTTTATAGATAATTTTAGAAAAATAAGTTCATTAATTACTGTATCTAGTTTTTATAATCATTAAATTTGAAATTATATTTCATGTCTACCATTTAAATGAATTTCACCATCGTATCTACTATAAGATAAAGAATATTATTTTCACTTTTATATGGTCAATAATAAATGGTTTTATCAATGAATAGAGATTTAGTTAAATAATTATATCAATCAAATCATACATAAATATTGATTAATTCATTTGTGACATCCCCGACCTCGTATTTCCTTATGTAAAAAACATTGGTCATTACATGACATTAGGCACGCCTCGCTGTATGCCATTGGGTTTCATATAGTGGTGAGGGTCTAATATGTTTTTGGGGATACTATACACTCTGGTACATAATGATATCGATAAGGGAAAAGATGATAAAATAGTTATATAATTCACGTTATGTTATATTGAATTTCAAAAAAATGGTGTATATGAATTCATATGTGGGAAGAACAAAAGGTACGGAAAAAACACTGTGACTTAGTCTATAACCCCATGTAAGATCCCATATTTATGTCCAATCCCTACTAGTATAAAAACTTATCAAGAAATGGGGACCTCTCTCTTCTCAATATCAGTATCTATGAAGTGTGGAAGGGTTCCACATAAGACCAAAAAATGGTATGATTATAAAATATTAGGATTCCACCAATGGTGTATAGACAAATATAGTATGAATAATAGTGAATTCAATAGTATGATAAATAATACTATTACTTTATAAATTGAAACAAAAAATCGTCAACCCTTGAACAGGAGGTTGAAATTGGGGTTATCCAAACCCTCTTTAGCCTGATACTGTATGTATATGTCAATGAAATCATTTAATATATGATTATTCTCATTCAAAGGATCACATAATAGTTCTATATGTTATGTAACAATAAATCATTCCTTCAAGAACCATGTAACCATGTATCTCACAATTCGAAAACTTGTAACCATTAATAATGGACTCTTTATGAATTTCTAGGCTAGTGTTTATTACATCTTCTTAAGGTACATGGACATAACAAGGAAAAAATATTAATGGACCTAGTTTGAATTCACACGGTAGTGCATCTTATATTCGTAGAGGACTTCCATCTCTGGGTAAATTAACTTGTTTGAGTTGATTTAACAGTTAAAGAAATAGAATGAAAAAATTATATCAATTTACCAAACATACCAAATATTTAATCATAATACATATTGTTTAATTCATCCAAATTTTTAATTATCAAAAAATATTTTGTCCCTTGTCACACATTTTTAGATCAGTCATTCTCATTCCTAAATTACCAGTGTTATTTTAATTCACATAGTATTGTGATTATTTCAATTCACATATTAATTATTCCCAATTTCCATTTCACGTGGTATTATTTCCTTATTCAATTATTTCACCATGCCAATTCCAATTTCATTCCAATTTCCAAATTTATACATGTGATTATATATCATGAACATTACCTGAATTTTCATGTTAATACAAACCCTTAGTAATTTAGAATACCATATTGGGCTCTAGGTTCATATGTTCCTTATTCTATATAGGGTTATGTGTAGGCATTGTAGTTAGGTGGCCCCAATTCCTATTCTAAAAACATATCAACCTAATGAGTTACATGGGAGGAATTTACCTGGAAAATTAAATAGTTTTTATTTAGAATATTTACGTTTCTGGGTTTCTAGAATATTCCAACATGATTCACATACTAGAACACCCAACAAGACCATAGGGATATGATTCATAATAGTTATCATATGAGTATAGAAGTATACATCAATGTACATGGATCAGGATCAAAATAAAAAACAATGATTCTATATGGAGAATTACTTATCCAAAACATCATGTGTGGAAGAAGAGGATCGAAGAAGAAATTAAAGGAAAATATAATTCAAAGAAAAAATCATTGATCCATGCCTTCTAAATAAAATAAGGGATAAAATAATCATTTAATGATACTAAATAATCTGAAAAATACTTAGAGAAATGTTAATGGATTTAAATCCCAAATAAGTGACCTAATTGGAGATTAAAATGATTAAATAGATATTTTGGTTTTATAAATATGATTCTTCCCCTCACTAATCATGCCTAACCCGATGCCACCAGTTAGATGTTGGAATCCACTGATAATATAGTGTTTTCATCATGTGTGACTCTTTTTTAGAGTTCCAAAATTATAATTGTTTTGGGTCTCCTAAATGAGACACATTCTTGATGGGATCAGGCAACTATCCAATGGGTCACACTAGGTATTTGGGAGGCCTCCTGTGACCTTAGTGAGATACTTCCCTATCCTTTGGCTAGCCAGTGGAACTGAAATATATATAATTTTGTATACCAACTATATACATCCACTATAAAATATACTATAATCCAAAAACATGAATAAAATCCCTCATTGAGATGGTTTTTATTCCCATTGACATAAAAAAGTATGGAAAAATTAAAAAGAATAAGTACATAGATAAGTTTAGGATCTTATGTAATCCCCATTATTAAATATCTCATACATTGTATTTTCTCTCATTAATCTTTAAAAGATATTAGTGGAAACGTTAGTACACTTTTACTATATATTTTACTCCTTCTCCTAGGTATCCTTCATAACATGCCCATACTTCCACTACACTCGCACAAGGGAAGTGGTCATTCCATGGAGATTCATCTTAAAATTTTTTATGATATAGATTTGATTCTCCTCAATGGATTCACTGGAATAAAGATCAATGTCTCACTATTTATCACATGATATGTTCATAGGAGATAAATCTAATTATGTGATATTTCAAGCACATTAGCTCTGAAAATTTCTCATTGTAGAAGGGAAAATCATGACACCACTAGTTTGATTATCTCAACTACCATAGAAGAACAAAAAAACCTAGAGTAAATTATTCCCTTCTAATAGATGCATTGTTTCCATAGCGTTGGAGACATCCAATAAAAAACTGGGTGACTTCCCTTAAATAGAATTGGATTTCATTGATCGTCATCAAATTATTTTTACCATCTATTGAAATTTACCAAATTATTTGTGGTCTATATAATCTTCTCTGATATATCCTATTTGAGACTCGGTGCAACATGTTCTAAACATCTCATATATAACTATCCAAAAGGTATATAGAACATAATTTCGTATAAATTCTTGAATAATTACATTTTGGTCAACGATTGGATTCTATTATTATATGTGAACTCTAAGATATCCAAATGATATTTTGAAAAATATTCTATGCAAAAAATATTTGTTCACAACATTTCCTCAAGAATATGATTCGTTCAATCAAATTGGATATCATTCCAAGGATGGTAGATTGTTCATAGAATGATTTGTGATTCCATTTCATTATGAAGTTATTTTTAGATCTATGAAATTAAATAGAGATCTCAGTCAAAAATGATATCCCTTTGATCACCATGAATCATAACTATCTCTAGAATATTGAGATTAACTAGAAACATAAGCGTTGAAGGTTTATATGTGAGTTAATAAATGGGATATCTTTTTTAGTATTTCTATGAACACCCATAATATTTTGTTTCTCCATGTTATATAGGATAATCATATGATGAACCCTATGGTTATATTATCCCACTTCCCTTCCACTGTGGGAAAATGCATCAATAATCTAGTAGGAGATGATTCCTGGCCTTCTTATGTTAACAGGTGGAGTATTTCTTTATGAATCCCACTATTTTTTCCATATCCATGTGAACTATTATTTCCATTGGGGGTCACTATATATATTCATCATGTATATATACACCACCCATTTAGAGTCATGTAACTCCCACATCAGCGCATCACTTATGCTTAATGGATGCTAGCTGTGGCCATTGGCAAGAAGAACCTCATCATTTCCATGTGACTAAATTGATATTGGATCCACACAATATATTATGTTTCTAAAGGATAACCATATAAATTATATATCTTCCTTATCATGATATGACATCAAATAAAGGTAACAATGGTTGTCGGTGTTATATTAACTCACCCATGATACTCTTTAACATTATCATCATCATCATTATATTTAATCAAGGAAGAAATAATATACAATGGAAACATGGTTTAGGGGGGGTCTAAAATAATATTGACCCAGACAGTCCCCTTGAATTAGGATAACCTCTTCAGGCATGAAGTGGGTGACATTGACAAGGTAGGTGACATTAGAACCTCAGATTTCTAGGGATTAAATGTGATCTGTAACTTTTTTCCCCACTCTCCATGTGTTTGAGACCGGAATATTCCTGTTGAAAAGCTATTTATATTTCTTGATGATGTAGGTAACTAACCATGGAATGAAGGCTCTTCCCACTTATGTAACCTTAACTATCTAGAGAAAAAAACCAATCAATCCACCTGTATAAGAACTATACTATGCCTAAATATTGATGTGTAATAGTACATAGTATACTCTTTACCATATTTGGGCAAGGTAAGGATCATAGCAGAGGTTAGTCTATTTTTTAATTCCTGGAAAACCACCCTATGTGAATAAGACTAATTAAATTTCACACGTTTCATGGACATCCTGGTATTCAATTCATCTAGATGGGTATTATCCTCGTTAAAATTCTAGTAATAACCTATGATACCATAAAAGATTAAAGTTTTAATGAATTTATTGGTTCTCTCTAAAGATATCACAATTTCAAACTTCTCTAAGTCTACTAACACTCTCACATATGATATAATGTGAGGAAATATGTTCTTTTTTCAATTCAAGAAATGAAAATTAAATATCATAAATTTTATTTTATGCTCTCTCAGAATACTCCTGATTATATGAAGATGATGGGAATGATATTCTATGTACTGTGAGTATAATAAAATTACATTAATGAAAATTTCCAAAAAATGATTCGGATATTCTAGTAAAATATAATTTATCAACACCCTGAACACCGTAATTTCATTTTTAGATAGATGAAAATAACCAAAAACAGCAATAAACCATACATGATACTAAAATAATTCTAGGGTGTTTCAAACAATATATCCCTCAATTGATTTCCCCATGAAAAATATCAATAATAAATAAAATATATAACCTCTTAGCTGAACAAGGATGTCATCAATACCTATAAGAGTATATTTTATATGACTATCATTTACTCTAACCATGTATATTTATCACATAAGTGTATTTTCTTATCTACATTCATGAAAAAAATAAAAATAAAACCCCATGGTTATGTACATGGATATATTATTCATTTAGCTACTAGATCATCCAATTATAATTTGTAGTCTAATGGATCTGAAGGATCTATCACATAAGGTAGCATAGAATTTTTAGATATTTTCCCTAACTAGATAATGAAATTGATATCATGAATGAGAGGTAATTTAGGGAAGTATTTAGGAATGTTCACTAGAAAATGGTACACTATTTGAGGAAAGGTGCTCCAGTACAACCCACTATCATACAGAATGGGGATAGTAACCATCATCATTGGAATATATAATCTCAACAAAATTAGTCTAACTTGACCATACTAAAGATCAATTAACCATCATTGATATGGCTACCCCTTTATTGTGATATAAAGTTAACTATCCTCCCATTATAGTCAATATCATTAGGGAATATAAATAACCAATCAATAAATAATATCAATTCCAATCTATAAATCATTATTAATTACAAATACCAAAGTATATAGTATCAACTAATTGTATGAGAATAATCCTTATAGGACCTAATAAACTATAAATGCTCTCTTAATGGAATATTGATGGTCATAAATCCAACCATGATTTCCAAACACCAACCATATCCTTTTCAAAATTGAGAATATATAAAACAATTTGATTCTCATGTGTTAAGAAAACAAATTTAAGTATATATGTCACAAGAATTGTAACTATGACTGAAAAATTTCCAATATCTAGATTGATAGGCATACTGTGTATGTCATGAATATACATTTTCCCTCTACCATATGATACCACATTAATCCCATGGGAGTCTCATTTTATATGATATTTTTGTTCATATTTTAGGGTATCATCTCTCTTACCCCTCCTTTAATGATAGGTGGAACTCTAAATACCTCCCTTATATAGGGTATGTTAGTCATTTTTTAAATCTAATTCCAAAAATGATCCTATTACATTGTACATAAACTGAGTCTCCTTGATAATCCCATAAATATATCCCATATTTATAAAACTTTGTAACTCCACAATAGATAATTTACATTGTTTGTGAATGTGGTCAAAACTTCCACACACAAATATTACCCTTGGTTGTGGTTTAGATATCATTATGCAAACCCCTAAATACTCTTCACAATACATTCTTGGTTATAATTCTCATAGTGCTAGATAATGGTTCATAAATAATGAGAATCCTAATGTGAATATATATATATTCCGTCAAGAACCTCAATTAAGTATTATTCATTAAATAGAGACCATTTTATCTTGATAGAGAATATTATTTGATGATGTATGTTCACTTAAAAAATGAACTAATATCCAAACTAATATTGGGAACAAATCACCTTGGTTATCTCTTAATGATCCTAATGTGAAGAGATATTATGTTTTTTTAGTAAAATTTGTATTGTATTCTATCACTAACATGATCCCTTGTATCTGGTGCATGATCGCTTTAGGCCTTTCATCCCTCAAAATAACATAATAAAACTACCATAGGAATTATTCATCAATTTAGTTCCAAGTTTTCTATTACTTTTGTTTGTATTTTTCTATGATATCCCATAATCTCTTGGATAATCCCCAAATAATATATGTAGTATGATTCATCTCCATTTTCATGGGTGTCTTTATGCGTTTGCAGATTCTTTGGATGTATATGATATGTCACTCAACTTCATGATGTATTCCCTCCCCATTTAACATGGAATGGTGTTGTTATTAGAATTATATTAATATATTAGATAATGAGGAACTATTTAATTTTTCTCCATCTCCAGGGAAATGGTAAATTGTATGAAACTATTGTTGATCTGATAATCCATCTAGTAATATAGTGTCATAGAGAGTATCAAAATTGTTCTTTGAGGTGTGTATTAATTACCACAATCTTGATGCTCAATTAAAGTTAAAATGTGGTTACATTATATATCTGGGAAAAAAATTCCACATGTCATAATATATGTTATCGGATCACACACATAATAAAATAAGGAAATAAGATATCCATTAAAACAATGTTACATGAAAATCATGGATCAAAATGTGAAATAGAATATTTTTAATTTTTCATTAACTTTGTTTCATTAGATAATATATAGAAATTCATTTCAAATAAATAGATAATATGATATATCATATTTGTTAAATGTATCTATTGCATGAATAATACATTTCAACAAATGAACTTAGATTCCCACCATGGGACATCCCAGTGAACCTCATGGAGTATAGGCCCATGATTGAAATATCATTAAATAATAACCTCACACAAGAATTGAATCATCTATGGTGAAATAACATCACAAATTTAATAATAGAACATCAAAAAAACAATAACATCCATGTGTACTTGGGTTTCCCACACAAATGATTTATATACTCCTACACAATATCCCATTACCATGCCCCGATACATTATTGTCACACAGTAACCTTCCACTATTAGTAAATTACATAAAAATAGAACATTTTATAGCACATTGTAAACACTATAGAAGGTTTCTACCTCAAATGAATAAACTAGTTATTTATATCAAATCTAGTGTTTCTTACTGTATGCCAGAGCCTGATGACTTGTGGTGAATACCTTATATATATAGAGGGGAGGGTAAACCATCATTTAAAGAATGATATAAATAGCATTAAATATTATGAAATATAAATATAAACCAAATAAGAAAATAAATAAATAAAAATAAATCAATAAAATATTTCAAGCCACATCATTTTATACATAATGTTAAATACAATTTTGTGTGGAAAGTGTTACCCGAAACTACTAAAATGTTCACGATGTATAGATCAAAGAACATATTGATCTATATTTTAACTAAACTGAACATCCAAAAGAATTGTTATAGAGTCATTCATGTTATTAAATCCCATATCAGGATGTATTAGGTTATTAAAAGGCTTCAATTAGGATTTCTGGTGGCCCACATATGATTATTTCCCTATCTAATTTGTCCTAACTCGATACCACTAGAAAACTACCCGCAACAACTAGCTAGTCAAAATTTTCAATGATTGTGAATGAATGGATAATGATCCCACAATCATGTTAGTGGGTCAGCAATATGACACCTATTTTTCCCAATCTCCACCAGCAGGTTGTTTGGATTTATTTTCTTGACAGGGGGACTCCTATAGTGTAGGTTATATACATCCCAATCCATCATCTAGTCAGTGGAACGATTTTACCACCAATGTTTCTTGACAACACTAGCTCACCTAATGACTAGATCCTCCATTCACCCAAGATCCTCTTAAATTCCACTGTTATTTTGTTACTATACTCATTTATATTAAACATGAATTCTAAAAAAAATTTGATGATCTACCTTGAGAGGGTTAGGAACATACATAAGTGTATTAATTCTCAAAAAAATAATCCCATAGATAATCCCATAGAAATTTTAAATATATATTCAACTAGTTTCTAAAATTTTGTATTTAGTCAACTATGTATAAATCAATGTTTAAAATGTTTAATTGATTCCAAAAGTTTATGTTTTTCAATATTAAGTATACCTTATAGTAGATAATTCGTTCATGGATACCTTTTTATCATACTCTAATTAAATTTTTTAGGTCACAACATTTTCATAATTCAAATGATATCTAACAGTTAATATTTTTATGGAGTTTTTAACGTCACTCAATTTATCTATATATACCGTAAATATGTTTAATATCATGAAATCTTTACATGTATGTATAATTTCAAAAAAAAATATTTTATCATATATATTTATATAAATTAATATGTTTTAATAAAATTCTATAAGACCTTACAAAATTTTTATTTATTAATTAGTGATTATTAAATTTTATTTATGATCGAAAAAGAGAAAGAACAAATTTTAGGGGGCACATATGTGATGAATTAAGTGGTAATAACCTAAATGGTCAATAATATCTAAAGTAAGAGATCTAATGATTGAATAAAAAATCAAACAATATACCTACTGAATATTGTATGTGTGATGATTGGTTCCTTGTTTCTCACCTATCATTTTTAAAATTTTCACCATATAAAGAGGAATCCAATATAGAGATATTAATTATTTTTCTACTACCAATATTAGTACCAACGATTACTATATGGTAATTTACATGTATTTTTTTCCCGCCAAATATATGAAAAAGAAGGCCATTAATTCATATATATTTTATTCTCCTTGAAGGAATTATAAAAATATGGGAAAAGGAATGAATTTCGAAAAGGTACGCTTAATGAATTGGATTTCCTAGAGACTGGAAGAATTGAGGCGGTCTGTTATGCAATTATAAATGCTTGATCATTGAACTTCACGAATGGTATTGTTTTAGAATCATCATTTTATTTATATAAAAAATTCATTTATTTCACGAGGACTAGTATGGTGATTTTTAAGAAATGATGCATTGAAAATTGAGAAAAAAATTCATTATGGTTAGGACAAGAATTGTGAATAGAAAAGGAAAGGATCATTGCAGTGGTGCTTTATGGTGGTGTGTTGGGTTTTGAATGATAGCTCCATGAGTACAATGAGCTCCGCCAAATTGAATTTTAGTAGAGATTTACGAGATAGTGGAAGCACCACGATGACATTTTTACAAATATGGATTTTCTGTCGGAAGAAGTCGAGATCCGAATTTTTCAATGCCTATAAATAATAATCCACCCCTCTTTATTAAACATATTCTTATAGAGATAAAATCTTGGATTGCATTGAATTTCTGAAGAAAGGGGTGCTCCATGATGCAAGTTTTTCTTTATGAGAATGAGCTTCAAGAAGAGACTTTAAAATTCTTGAACGATGTCAATGATTCTATGTCCGGAGAGACTTGTGAAGATAGGGGTTTCCAAATAGGATCATTGATCTTCATGAAGTAGGTTGCTCCATGAGACAGTTTGCTCCATGAAGGGTTGTGCTCTATGAGGCAGTGAGCTCCACAAAGGGTTCTTCTCTCTGTAGTAGAGTGGTATAAAAAGGGTTGATCTTTGCGAAGGGGCATTGAGAAGGGTTCTTTTGAGAATCCATGTTGAGTGGTTAGGGATTTCAGTGAGCATCTACTTGGGTCATTGATGAAAGTCATGTCTCTTTCAGGACATAGACAATGTCTTCAATGCCAATCTACTGATGTGACCTTCTGGTCGATAATCTGAGTATGACCTCTCTCGACCAGTGATCAATGGGATGTTTACATATTTGTTATGAGGGAAGTAGTGAGGAATTCATGATCTTTTGTAAGGGAAGTGATACTTGCATAGAGTTACTATGACCAAACTCTAGTACTCCATATCATGGGAATGATTAGAGGATTTAGGTATGGATGACAAACTATAAGCATATTCTCCTTGGACATATCTCTTTCTTATAAACCATGTAAATGTGTATGGTCATCTCCTTCATTTCATTTGACTGATGGATTAAATGAGTTCCTACCAATGTGCGAACAAGATCGATATCATTAAAGAGATAAATATTACCCCTTCATTCACCCTCCCCTCTCTGGGTATTCCTGGGTCCTTAAAAAGGATTTTATGATCTTTCATAGGGCCTTATAGAATATCCAACATCCATGTGTCCCCCTATAATATAATATTCCATCATAGGGTTGTCTAAAAAGTTTTTGTGTAAAAAATGAGGTTGGACTTAAAACATGAATAGGGATCCAAGTAAATGAATGATGTACATATATTTATGGTTAAGTTAATAAAAATTATTCCTTTGGAATAGATGGTGAGTAACATTGTGAGTTTCCCATCAACAAATAAATAACATCAACTATAATGAACTTACCCTAGTAATTTAATTTTTTACCTGTATAATTATCAAAACAAGTATTCAATAAAATATCCACATAAACATGTTGAATATTCCTTCTTGGGATTCCACCTCTAGAATTCTAAAAGCCAATTTTCGTATCACTTTTAGTAAATAGATTTTTCATTGATTTTTTTTAGGAATATCAATAGACTTACATATTATGAATTTTTTTAGAATTATAAACTATGTTGATAAATCATAATTATGATGATGTCAGAAGAAGATATTTAATTTTATGGGAATATCATAACCAAAAATATTATTTCCCATATATATATATATATGTGTGTGTGTGTGTGTGTAATTTAATAGTAATTTGAGTAGTTATAATTTACCAAAGGGGAGGTAGTGAAGATAAAATGACTAGTTTCATTGATCAGTTGAATATTTTAGTGCACAATACTCTTCTCATCATTGATAACCACTTAAATAAATTATTTTTGGGATAAGTATTTGTGAAAATGAGGCCTTTAATTTGATAGTATAGATAAAATAAAGGTAACCCAACATTATTGTTCTTGTAGAAACAAATCCCAAATTTTCCCATACTATTGTGTGGAATATCAATGATAATTTGAAAATTAAATTGAAGGATAATTTATAGTTTTGATGTTTTTTAAAAAAAAACAGGAACTGTAGGAATGAGATATTCAAAATTACATCATTATAAACATGTCATGTATTGCAGCAACATGATTTCCTCCTAATAAATCTTAGCTTGTATGTTGAGCATATTTGTTTTGATAACCCAATGAACAATACCCACTTCTAAAATTTGAATGTACAATCTTGTCCAGATAGACATGTAATGATAACCCTGTTAATTAGAGTCCTATATTATATTGTAGAGGGTGAGTTTGATTCTTTTTTTATAACCATATTATGATCTCTACAAATATATAGTACGTCTTTCAGAATAGTGTAGTGAGTATTTTTCATCAAAATAATCCAACCATCAAATGGAAGAAACTGAACCATCTTTTTTTGGATCCTATATTTGATTTTATTGAAAATTACAATGAAGTATGAATGTGAATTCTACCAGTAGATAAGGGTTCCCCCAGATACACTATAGAATATTTTATTCTAGTGATTTCATGTCTCTTCTCAATAAGATTGGAATGTTTTCTGGTACATTTTTTAGGATATAAACAAAAAAATTGTAACATTATTTTATTGACCACTCTTGTTATTATAGTCATTAGTTGTGACATTAATTGTTTCATTTTTTGACATCAGTTTTGAATTTTAAATAAATTTTTAATGTAAAAAATATTCCTTAAATTAGTAAATTATTTTTTATGATGAATTTTTATTATATTATTAAAATAATGAAATTTTGGAATAATTTATAATTTTTTATTTAGAATATTATATTTTTTTTTACTTTTTTGTATTTTAATAATGTAGTTTATTTTAATATATTATTATTTTTAATTTATCTTTTAATTTTATTTTGTTCTACTAATTTAATTTTCCAATTCCAATATTTTTATAATTAAGTAATTATTTATTCAAAGTTTAATAGAATTTTTAATCTCAACTCTTAAATGATGAAATAATTTGAAACATTGATTTCTATTTTATTTCATTGATAATTTTAACCATCAGTCATTTTTATTTAATTTTTTAATTTTTTCTTTTGAAATCAATTTAATAAATTCTATTTTTTGTCAATTTAGATTTATTTAATTTGAAATTTCTTTATTGATTAATTTTATTTTAGCTATTTAATGATTTGTTTATATATGGTATTAATTTTATTCGAGAAATTTTTAATTTTTACATGTTGTATTTTGAAGTGTTCTATGGGCCTCAATGTTTCCTACACCCATGTATCCAAATGGCCACAAAGTTGATTCCTCTTGTATCCAACATTCTATATATAAAATTTTCCAGTTTAACCGCCTATCTATATTCGGATATATCATTGTATTTTTTTGAGAAATATATTAAATCATTTCTTCCATTTTTTGAAAAAAAAATACTTAATTCTCCCTTTCACTATTAGGTGATCCCAAACTGAGGTTGGATGAGAATATTTATGTAATACAGTTGATTAATTTTAGAAGATGAAGTATTTTAGTGCCACAGATGGTGATTTCAGTCAATAATTCATTGATCTTATATAAAAATACTAATATTTTTCTTTTTGGGAGTCAGATAGATCAAATGATAATATGAAAATGGAAGCTAATGTGAGTTGGTCATCTCATCCCAAAGAGGTGATGATGATGAATCAATGTTCAATTACACTAATTTAAGATCTAATGGTAGAAGTTTTCAAGATGATATTCCCTCCTTGTGCATGTGTTTAGGTTCAATTAGGTGGAATAATTCCATTCATTGTGTGATGTTATGCTGATGTTCTATACTGGAATATTAGTTGATGATCTATGGGAACATTTACTAATGCTAACAGAAGTCAAGAAGTTTATTTTAGAGGGATCACGTTTTTGATGCATAAATATGGGATATATATTGATTTTAATAGCATTGATGATTAAAATTGAAGCATGATTGATGTTTATTGGTGTTTGAGGGTTTATGATTGGGTGTTCTATTTGTAGGGTCAGGCTAATCAAGATGACATGACCTCATTGATATGAATGTTATGATCATGGTCAAGGAGGAGGATTTTCTATAACTACATGGTTAAATTACTGAGTCATTATAAAAATAATATTTGTTTTTAAGTTGATCATGTATAAAGTTTTAATTTCACTCATCACATAGTAAAAATTTAGAATACATGGGACTGAGTCATGATCTATGTGAGAAAAATGATATTTCTGGTGGATGTTTTATTTGGGAAACATTGTAAAGGAGGTTTCCATGGTTAATATTTCACTTGGATGTATTCATATTACTTGTTTTCCTTGAATGCACTACTTTTTTTCTTTTTTCTTAAATAGGTTGTGAATAATCTATTTTCTAGGACTTATATCCCCTCATTAGATATTCCATTTTACTAAATTTTAATCCCTTTTCATCTTCCTCTTCATGCTTCTATATTTTTCATTTTGAAAATAATTGTTTCTGTTAAATATTATTTTTCATGATGTTTGATCTAAAACCTCAATTTATGGAGGAATAATTTTGGAATCTAGTTTTAGGAGGATAATCTAAAAACCTCTTTCATATCAAACATTAATTAATGATTTTGTTTTTCTTTATTAAAAAATTATTTAATTTCGAATGGGGAGAAGTTTCATTATGTTTATTTGTAACGACCCAAACTTTTTAATTATATTTGTTTCCTAAATTTTTGTGTTATTTTATTTTATTCCCAATTATACTATATCCTTTAATTAATGAAGTGGGTATATTTAAAATGAGACCCTTGTGTTCCGACTATTATATGATTGTTTGTAAATATGGCCTTTGGAAATTGCAATCTTAATGTTGTGTTTTTATAAATACAGTTATCTTGGTTAATTAATACACAAAGAAGATATAATGGCCTCATCTAGTAGACTCGGGCCATATGAATCTCATATGTCATATCTTGGGAAGGAGGTAGCATCACTGGGCTTTTATCTGGACCATGCCAAAGTCAAACGTCAAAATATGAAGGTTGAATGGAATCGCCCAAGAGAGAAGTGCAAGCTGATTGAATTCACCACTTAGGCATTGTTTTCCAAGACACCCCAAGATTCTATCACCATAGCACATCTTATACATAGGTCACATGCTGGTGTTATATGGGGATATGTAATGATACATTAGATTCTTTGTGTAATCCTTTTATATAAATAAAAATTCTATTACTTATTTATGAAAATTTTGTGAATTTCAAATATTTAGATAAATATAATATGTGTATTGTTGATGAATTAAGGAAAAAGGGGGTATTTTAAAATATTTTGGTATTCTTTAAATAATTAATTACATGAAATGATTCTAAAAAATGATCCTCTATTGTTGTGATCAATGATAATTTTAGAGTCTAATAAGATCAACCTGATTTTTAGTGAATAGTAAATTATGAATAGTAAGATACACATATGAATAATAATGAATGGTAAATTGGTAAAAAAATAGAAACTTCACCCATGAATGTATAAATACAGTTTATATATCTTAAAAATAATGAAACAATCATAGTATATGATTTTGTATATTTGTAGTCCATGCATATTTTATTTAAAATTTTTTAATTTATTTAATTATTTAAAATGGAAATATATTTTCATAAAATTTAATCATAAATTTTTACATTATTTTATTATGGTTATACGATAATTTTATGGTACCTTGGTTACTTTTTCAAGGTGTTACAAAATGTGTAATAGTTTTAAATTATTATTTTTGAAATAAAAAATGATTTTATTTAAAAACTAATTTAAAAATATTTAAAAATTATATTCATTAAATGGAGTTCATTTTTTAATTCATAATATAGATATTTGGTAAGGGTGAATTTTTGACATTTTTCTGAAACAGTTGAATTTTCTGTGAATAGTAAAAATAATGTTTTGAGTTTTGGGTGTTTAATGACATCATTAATGATGTAACAATGATGTTAGATTAGTGGTATATTTATGAAATGTGCGATATGATATGAGGTTTCCCAAGTGGAAAATACCATGTTCAAATACACTGGCAATGCCCGTGATATTCAAATACCACCGATGAGGTGTCCCTTGGAAATTTATAATTTATTCCCTCACATTTCCTATAAATACAAAGAAATCTACCTAATTCATTTCATTCCAAAATTCTCCTCACCGAATTTCTGGTCTCCTTACCTCGTGAGGAGTCCTCATAAGGTGTCCTCAAGGCTCACAAGGTCCCGAATATCAAGCTTTCGAAGTTACTCTTCAAGGTAAGGGAACCTTTCACCCTCCTCTTTTATGCCCTGACTTCCATTATGTTATGTATTATAGTTCCATTTTATTATAATGGGGTTGTTCTTATATATATATATATATATTTACTAATTACAATTTCATTTCCAAATTATTATATATTCTTTCCTCTCCCATCAATTTAATTTCTAAATTTTTATGTGACGTCGTTAGGCTTCTGAATTTTCATAAATGAAATCCTGCGTTCACTTTCCTTTCATGTTTCATTTTCATGTGGTGTGTCATTAAAATGTCCACACCATTATATTATTTTTATTTAATATTTATCTCTACTTTAAAATTATTCATTTATGGATGGGATACCCTTTTCCTCCCTCTTTTTAATATTTTCTAAAATCGTGATATATAGCCATTATGCTACAGAAATTTCACCTCAAATTTTCTCTCTCTTTATCTCTTGCTTTATCTATATGCATTCCCAGACTATTTTCATTCAATTGGTATTCATAAATATTCCAAAAAGATATATTTGATTTGGCAATTGACATACATATAACCCTCACTCCCTTTCCATGTGTTATAAAGGACATAATTATCTTTTCGTAACATTTACAACATCACAATTTTGAAATGAAACCATTTCTTTTGTTCTCTATGGTTTAATTATGAAATGTTTTATTATGATCTACTTGGATCACACGAAAATAAATACATACTAAGCGTTCAAAATAATATAACTCCAATGCATTTGGAAAATAATTAATCTCTAGAGATGATAGGTTTGGCGATACCTTGGGGAATAACCATGGTAATTTTTATAACACCTCCAGGATAAACCGTGGTGATATGTTCATGAATATCTAAATTAAATGTTATATCCACATATTCATGTTATTATTTATGTAATTTTATCATGATATTATTATTCTTCCATTTCTCATTCTTTTATGATTTTAATCATGTTCTAATTAATATTTCTCAAGATCACATGTCAAGTGTTTCACTTTTTTTCTTTAATGAGCATTCTCCTCACCATTTTATTTGATGTATGTCAACAGGATATGAGACGCTGTAATTGTACATAGTATGATCCTATGATGAATTCTTACTAGGGGTTTATAAGAATGTTTAATATTGTTTTCATGTATTATGTTTCTGATTTTAATGATGATAGAATTTAAAGATCCTTTGTTTGTAAAATGTAATGAATGGTTATGTAATAAAAAGGTAGGTTTCCATAGTTAGAATTAATGGATTGTATAGTTTGTTATGAAAAATTAGGATATGAAAACATTAGGATGAATCATATAGAAAAGTTTAAATATTGGAAAACTACCCGGTATTTTGGAGAGTATTGAGTAAGTGGTTTATCAAGAAAATACATCACTGTCTTGATATGAGAAGGTAGATGCAGATCTGGTATAGTGGTACCTAGGAGTGAAAACTCCGACAATGAGTTCCGGGCATAACCCGGGGTATCCTGGTACATGACAACATGCATTGCTGTAATCTTGGTTATGAATCTTCTGGGGGATATCTCTAGATAATCAAATGCGTTTTATGAATCATTATGAATGATTTATAAGGAAATGTAATTGCTTAATGAATTTTTAAGACATAAATCCTTTATTTTTAAAAGATTCATAAATGAAATAAGTTTCCCAATAAGGTGTTATTCTTTTAAAAATTTTGGGTAACAGGTGGAACCGAGAAAATGGTGACCGCATTGGACCATGTGCTGAAAACCCTACGATGGATGTCGGAAGGGAAACATTCATGAGAATGATGAACCAACTGACTCATGTTATGTGAAGTAACTTGAATCAAGAAGAGATACTGACCTCATTTTGAAGGGAACAACTTTATGTTGAGTCCATTATGATTCAATGACCACCAACCTTCAGTGGATCGACTGACCCATTGATTTCAGAACAATAGATCATCTCTATAAGGAAGATCTTTTTTGTGCTCCATTGTTCAGAGCAAGATATGGTCACCCTGGATATTTATCGCATAGAGGGAGAAGCTAATCAGTTATAGGAAATTATTAAAAACATAAGGAAAAGTGTGTAGGTTGAAGCTACGGATTGGTAAGAGTTCGTAGGAATCTTCTTCAGTAAGTACATCCCTCGTTCCAAGAGAACACGAATAGAGAAGGAGTTTGTCCAAATGAAGAAGATGAATAATAAATATGTGGGAAGCTACGGGATGGAATTTTCAAGATATTCTCATTATAAATCTATACTATTCATGGATCATAATGATAATGATGATATATTCTTCTATGGACTGAGACCTCATCTGTGAAAAAATCTTGCCAACCGAGACTATGACAGCTATGAAGAGATCGTACAGAGTGTAATGAATGTCGAACAGGAGTTTACTGAGACGCAGTGGTCTCATAAATTAAATGAAATAAATAGATCTATGGATCCTAGCATATGGAGGACCTTTTATTAGGGAAGAAGAGGAAAGAAAGTTCATCATCCCATGGGTAGTAAATGTGTGAGGAAGAATTTGGGGAACTGCCTGCTCAGGAGTGGGAAATGATAAAAGTGTATAAAAGATGGCCATATTGTGAAGAATTGTCACATTGAGGTGAATCCTCAACTTACAAACACTAATGACAAGGGGAATATAGTATAGGCCCTACCTGTTTTCCACAACTTTATGTGCAGAAAACTTTGGGAATTTTCCAATCAATGTCCAAATCTGAGGGTAGTGGAGGCGAACCACCATCAGCCACAACAAAGGCCAAGGGAGAAATGTTCAGAATTTTCTATCACTAAAGTTGATGTTGAAACTCCAAATGATGTGGTGGGAGGTACTCTTGTTGTTAACTCAATGATAGCATGTACTTTGTTGGATTCTGGTTCTACGTATTCCTTTCTTTACTCTATGTTTTCATTGAATATAGAATCAACCACCAACTTTCTAAAATTCGAGTTATTAGTCAAGAATCCTGGTGGGATTATCCAGGAATCATCAGTGTTTAGAAACTCAAGTATTTACATTGGTGAGAAAAATCTCACCTTAAATATAGTAGTCATTACCATGATGGAATTAGACATTAATCTAGGGATGCACTGTTTCTAAAAAGTATAATGCTAAGATCAAATGTAGAAGTAAGGAAATATCAGTAGTCTTGAATGGAAAACCTACCGTTACCATCCAAGGAGAGATATCTCAACTCAATCTTTTTCTAGAAGAACCTATTATATCTTTCATTGAGTAATTTATTGGTGAAGAAGAAAAATGAAATGAAAGTTTGAGGTTAGAAAATGTCCCCATCTTCTAGAAATACATTGTCGTATTTTCTGACGAGTTGCTTGGACCTCCCCTAGAAAGAGAGGTACATTTCTCAATTGAACTTGTACTGGTATCTCATCCAATAACAAAGACCTTATATAGGATAGAAAATCTGGAGCAAGAGGAATTAAATAAACAACTCAAATATCTTTTGGGGAAGGGGTTTATCTGAATGAGTGTGTCTCCATGGGGAGTACCAGTTCTCTTTATGAAGAAGGATGGATCGATGCTGCAATGCATTGATTATAGAGAACTGAACATAATCACAGAAAAATAAATAAATACTTCCATGAATTGATGAATTATTTGACCAACATCGAGGGGCTCAATTTTTCTCTAAGATTGATCTTCATACTTATTAACATCTATTATGGGTGACGAAAAAGGATATTCTTAAAACTATACCTTCTGATCAAGATATGGTCATTAGGAGTTTTCTGTTGTGCCTTTTGGACTGACTAATGCACCTACAATTTTAATGAATTTGATGAATAGAGTCTTTAAGTACTACCTTGATAACATTGTGGTAGTTTTCATTCATTATATTCTGATATTTTCTAAAATTCGTGAGGATCGTGAAGACCATCTAAGGGTTTTTTTGAATACATAATAGAAGGAGATACTTTTGGAAAGTTCGGAAAATGTGAATTCTGGTTAAAACAAGTTGCTTTTTGGTGCACATTGTTACCAATAAAAGAGTCACAATTGACCTAGAAAAGACCAAAGTTGTAGAGGAGTGGCCTCAACCTACAACAATAACTGAGATTTGTAGTTTCCATGGATTAACTGGTTATAATATTAGGTTTTTTATATTCTTTTCACGTTGTTCTATGAATTAACCATGTTAACTAGAAAAGGGGTCATTTTCTTCTGGCCAAAAGAGTGTGAGGAATGTTTCCTAGAGCTAACGTAGATATTGGTTACCGAACATGTGATAAATCTACCATCAAGTGGAAAAGGATTCATTATTTTTACTGATGGATCTCTAAAATGGATTTGGTGCGTCCCCATGGAAAATGACAAGGACATTTATTATACATATATACAGTTGAAGACTCATGAGAATAACAATCCTACACATGATCTAGAGCTCTTTGTGGTCAATTTTTCTCGAAAGATATGGTGGTGCTATCCTTATGGGTAGAAATGTGATTTATACACAGAACATCAAAGTTTGATGTATATTTTCACAAAAAAGGAAATGAACATGTGACAATGAAGATTTTTGGAACTTCTTAATGGATATGAATGTTTAATTCATTATCATCCTGGAAGAGAAAAAATATTCTCCAATCCATTAAGCTGGAATGACCCAGTTGTTTTGTCCATTTTGAGGATTCATATATATCCTTGGATAAATGACCTAGTAAAACTAGACATGGGAATTATAATGGAAGGGACATAATCAACCTTATCCCAAATTATTTTTCAGTCGTCATTACTAGAGAAGATCAAGAAATATTAGAAATAAGAGACTTTGTTATAGAATATGTTTGAGGCTCTGAAGGATGGGAAGTTTCCTTAGATCCGTACTAATAAATAAGGTTTAATAAAATTCCATACAAAACTAAGTGATTAAAATATTCCGAAAATAAAGAAGCACCTGATGGATGAAGCTCATTACTATACTTTCTCTATACAACATAGTAGAAAGAAAATGTATAGGGACCTTCGTGATTATTATTGGTGGGATAATATAAAAATGGAGATTGCTGACTACACATCAAGGTTCCTAGTGTGTCATCATGTGAAGGAAAAGAGACATCTTCCTAATGGGACATTGCATCCACTACCCATACCATAATGGAAGTGGGACAATATCACTATAGACTTTGTCACCGGTCTCTTGAGAACTTCCGAAGGAAACAAATGAGATATGCGTTATTGTGGATACTCTGACCAAGACATTACATTTCATCTCTATCTAAGAAAATTTATCTCTTGATAAACATTCTAGGATTTACGTGAAGGAATTGGTAAGGCTGTATGAAGATCCACTTTCTATCATATATGACCATGATCCAATTTTCACATCAAAATTTTGGAGAAGTCTTCAACAAATTCTGAGCACTGAATTCAATTTCAGTACGTTCTATCACCCCCAATCTAATGGACAATCTAAAAGGACTATTCAAACACTCGAGGAAATTTTAAGAACATGCTCAATGAAATTTAAAGTTGTATGGGATCGATATCTCTCTTTAGTTGAGTTCTCTTACAACAACAGATTCCACTCGAGCATTAAAATGGAACCATATGAAGCTGTTTATGGGAAGCGTTGTAGAAACCCTGCTTGTTTGGATGAAGCTAGTGAGATAATTCTTCTTGGTCCTGATCTTGTGTAAGACATGATAGAAAAATTCCATGCCATCCAGTAACACATTAAGACTGTTCGCAGTTGGCAAAAGAGTTATGCCGATAGCCGTCGAAGGGAAATGGAGTTGGATGTTGGTGATAGAGTATTTATTTGGATTTCACCTAGGAGGAGAGTCGTGAGGTTTGGGAAAAAACAGAATCTCATCCCTACGTACATTGTCCCCTATTAAATCATTGATCATGTGGGAGTAGTGGCATATCTTATTACATTTACTCCAAATATAGCACAAGTTCATGATGACTTCCATGTATCCCTCACGATGATGTACATACCTGACCCTTCAGATGTACAAAATTTAGATGTAGAATAACTAGAACATAACCTCTCTTATGAGGAGTATCCGATGTAGATCTTATATCATAGAGACATGGTTCTACGCAACAAGACTACTCACCTTGTGAAGGTGTGGTGGAGGAACCCAAAATGTAAAGAAGCCCCGTGGGAACCAGATAAGTCTTCGATATAGATGTACCCGAACCTTTTCTCATCAGAGGGTATGAGATAAAATCTCTAGGATGAAAATAATTAAGTGAGGAGGAATGAAATGACCCGAACATTTTAATTCTATTTGTTGCCTAAATTTTTGTATTATTTTATATTATAATGAACAAAACTACATCATTTAATTAATGATGTGGGAATAATTTTAATAAGACCATTGGGTTTTGACTGTTATATGATCGTTGGTCAACATAACTATTGGAAACTATAATTTTAATGTTCCATTTTTATAAATACAGTTATCATGGTTAATTAATAAAGAAAGAAGATTTAATTGCTTCATATAGTAGACTTGGCCAATATGAAGCCCATCTTTTGGAGCATCGGAAGGAGGTAGCATCCATGGGCTTTGCTCTAATTCAATCCCAAGCTGAACTTCAACACATGAATCTTGAACAGAATCTCCCAAGGGAGAAGTTCAAGCTGATAGAAATCACCACTCGGGCACTGTTGTATGAGCCACCCCAAGATTCTCTCAACATAGCACACACTTACATTTAGGTCATATGCAAGTGTTGTAATGGGATATGTAACAAGACCTTTGTTGCTTTGTGTAATACTATTATATAAATAAAATTTTTATTTCTTATTATGGAAATGATGGTGAATTTCAAATATCAAGATAAATATATGATGTATATTATTGATGAATTTAGGAAAAATGAGGTATTTTAAATTTTTTTGTATTCTTTAAATAATTAATAATGAGAAATTATTTTTTTAAAATTGTCTTATATAGTTGTGATCAGTAATAATTTTAGAGTCTAATAATATCAACATGAATTTCAAGTGAATAGTAAATTATGAATAGTAACAAACCATTATGAATAGTAATGAATAATAAATTAGAAAAAATATAAAATCTTCACCAATGAACAAATAAATAAAATTTAAACATATTAAAATTGAAAAAAACTATCATATTATAAGTTTTTGTATTTTTGTATGTCATAAATATTTAATATACAAATTTATAAATAATTCAATAAATTAAATTGGAAATATATTTTCATAAAAGTTAATCATAAATTTTTATTTTATTGTATTATGGTTATACGATAATTTTAGGGTACATTGATTACTTTTTATGGACTTACAAACTAAGTTATTTTTTTAACATTATATTATTTGATTAAATAATGATTTTATTTAAAAATTAAATTAAAAATATTTTTGAAACTATTTTCATCAAATAGAGTTCATTTTTGAATTCATAACATAGATATTATGTTAGGGTTATCTTTTGGGATTTTTCTGAAGCAGTTGAATTCTCGGTGAATAGTAAAAATACAGTTTTGAGTTTCAGTTGTTTAATGACACCATTAATGGTATAAGCTTTCTGTTAGACTTATTAATAGTGAGATAAGCTACGATGTGTCCCATGTGGACAATACCATGGGCCAATACTGTCACACCCGCTATTTCAAAATTTATTTATTTCATTAAATTTCTTTGCATTGGTTAGTTCGGGTCGAAACCCGACTTAAGATTTCAAGTCCCTTGTGTTTTGGTCTTGTCTGCGTCCAGCGCGACGCGGTCGAAGCTGCGCGGCCTCGCTTGGGTCCCCGCGCGGCCTCGCCGATTCACCGCACGTCTTGCCGTTTCCTTGTTTTGGTTTTGAGTTTTTAATTTATGTTTTTATATAATTTTATTTTATTTGTATTGAATTCTATTTTCTGTTCTTATTTAGTTTCATTTTTATCTATTTTTTTTTTCTTTCTCTTTTTTTTCCTTTCCCTTTGGCGTCGTGACCCATCTCTCTGCCTCTCCCCATTTTTTTTTCTTCCCTCTTCATCCCGTCGAAGTTTCCCCCCCCTCCTAGGGTTTGGCTTGCGCCGAACCCCCTGCTCCCCTTCGGCTCCCGTCCGGCGTCATCCTCACCGGCCTCCACGTCGGTCGGCGCCATCCTCAATGGCTTCCTAGACCCGGCTCATGCCCCCCCATCCCGACCGGCTGCACGCATCGCCGCTGATTTCCTGGGCAACTACTGCCAGACAGCCCGCACCCCTCGACCAGCGCCCCATCTTCTTGATACCCCACTGCACAAAACCTTCCTTCGTGGCTGGGCTTCTTCCAGAACACTGCTGTTCGGCGACACCAGATTAATTCCATCGCACCACTAGTTCGCCTCCTCTTGGTACTCCCGTCACGCCGCACCTCCCTCCCTGCCATTATTTTTGCCCATGCTGTCCATCGGACCAGCACCCTCCGAAACCTCACACTCCTCCGGCGCTGCTCACCTTCGGCGCCTCGCACCCCTTCGGCTCCCAACTGGCCTTCTCGGCTCGCCCCACAGACCCCCCTCAGTCAAACGCCATCATCCCCTCCCGGCTGTCCGTCACACAGCCGCTATGTCCAGCGACCGCTACCCCCCAGAGGTTGAGTTTCATTTGTTTAGTCTTGAGATTTGGTTGATTCAGCAGATTGGGTGTTTTAGGGTTCCTTTTTAAATCGTCTTGGTTTTAATTCGTGTTTTCGGGTTTGCGTTAGGTTCCTTGAGGTGTGAATGGCAAGTGTTGTGGTTGCACACAAATTTTGGGGGTTTCGCCAATCGAGGTAGGTGGTTCCATGCCTTTGCATCATCTAGATAATTTAATTTGTTTGTTTAGTTAAACTTAATAAGTTCTATGATTTAGTTGCATGGTGTGATCTTTGTTTATAATGTTTCGGCTTGCTCGTTTGATGAAAATTGGATTTCCGAAATGGTATGATTTTGTGTTTTATGTGTGTTGTTATATAAATGGAAGGTTGTGTTTTATAAGTTGTGCGAAATGCGTTTTAAAAAAAATTGTTTGACATGCGTGCGTGATAAAAAAAAATTGCACTCTCTTTAGAAATGGTTATGTTTTTATTTATTTATTTATTTCGACCTTGTTGTGGTAAATTTTAACAGTGTCTAATCAATTGTGAAAATGGTGTAAATGAGGTTTTAGAAAATTTGAGTGTTTAATTGATTTTTAAAAAGTTCTTTTCATGGAATGATTTGTGTGTTTTGAAGTGAGGTTTTATGGCATACATGTGATATGTTTTGTAAACTAAGAGATTGTTTATTTGAGTGGTATTTGGGATTCCAAACAAGGTTGAAAGGTTTTAAAGGTTATTTGGTAGTGCGAGAGGTGTTTTTAAGTCGCTTTAGGTGTTTGTTTATTTAAATAGACATTTTCAAAGTATATGAATCACTTTTGGTGTGTTTTCCTTGTTCTGTACTTTTGAAATTAAAATGAAATTTTTTTGAATAATGGAAAACACGTTTTGATATGGTTACCTCGTGTATCAAGTATTAAAGTGACGCCTCTATATCGAATCAAGTGGTCTTTGGTGTAAAGTCTTCTTGGGTTTTCTTGAAACAATTTCATTAATAGCTCAAATGGTTCTTTGGTACATTTATATGATGTGAAAACGGTATTTTGAAGGAGCTGAATGCGCGTTCATTTTTAAAGTGGTGTATTCTTATAAAATGAAACATGTCTTTGGTGTGCGTGTGTCTTTGAAATGGTGTTTTGGTATGAAAGCGGTGACCTTTTGTGTAATGTCATGCTTGGTTTGTGAAATGTGAAAGTGTTGTGTTATTTGAATGTGAAACATGTTTGAGCACAAGGGAAAACCCTGGGTATCTAGGTGGGCAGACTAGAACTAGTGCGCTAGTGAACCGGATGGGTGTCGCCCCTGTTTCACTTAGCTGGATTGACGATTGCAACACTAACTAAACATGATATCTGAGGGTCGTGGCCTTCTAAGCCACATGTTCTGAGGGTCGTGGCCTTCTAAGCCACGTTTTCTGAGGGTCGTGGCCTTCTAAGCCACGTTTCACCGAGACACGAGGTTTCTAGGGTCCCACTCGAGCTAGATGAACCTTAGGGGTTTCACCTATAGTGCTCTACCATTTATGGCATGGTGCCTTCCGTCGGCATATGGAAGACCATTTGGGTGTTAGTGTGTGTGTGTGTGTGTGTCTATGTGTGTGTGTATGGGTGTGTGAGTGCGTGTGTGTGTGTGTGAGAGTGTGTGTGTGTGCGCCCATATTAAACTTTTCCCTTCCTCTCAAAAATCATATTTGTGAAACGCATTCTTTTTAGTGTTCTCCTTTAGCATTTGGCTTGTAAACGTTTTCTTCAAAACCATTTTGAATTTATAATTTTGAATAAACACATTAAATTGTCTTTTTGATGTTGTGGCATGGAACCTTTTTATTGGGTGACGTCCTATTGGGCTTTTGGCTCACACCCTACATACACCTTTGGGTGTATGAAGACTTTGTTTCTTGTGTATTCTAGGTTGTGACTTTGTGCACAGTGATGGTGGTTCAGGTTGCAGTTGGTCTCTTCATACAGAGTGGTGCTGATGTGACCTCTCTTTTACCAGGAGGTTTGAGTATGAGTTTTAGTTTTTGCTGTTGTCTTTTCTTTTTAGTTTTGGTTCAATTTGTAGATTTTAAACTTGTTCATAGTTTAAAGGCACGTTTGGTTGTCTATTTCTAGTTTCAGTTATTTATCTGCTTAATTGTTTTTTTTGTCTTTTACTTCGGGTAAATCGTTCCCAAGTAATGTTTGATACCCGGGCACTTGTGCCAGCCCGTGGGGATCGGGAACGCCCTTCGTGTCTTGCCGCGGGCCGGGTCAGGCGTCGAGTTGATGGAGACCCGACCTGGTTCGTGACAAAATGGTATCAAAGGGAGGTTTTCTCTCTTGGATCATTTTCTTTCAGGATAGAGTCACGGTATACTTGAGTTAAGGTTGTCAGGACTCGATGTCCTGGCTGCGAGTAAGGTGCCTGGCCAGCACACCTCGTGGCGGGACTCGAGTTATCAAAGTGTGTTAAGGTTTGTCTGTGTTTTTGGTCATTGCGGTTAATCTTGTCTAAGGGAAATGAAAAAGGTGTAAGGTCAGTGGTCCTTGTGAGCTCGCAGGGTCTGGCAAGCCATGTGGAGCCGGGGACGCTGTCCTAGAATACTCTCTGTGGCAGTGGTGTGATTGGCGTATGGCCGCCAACCATACGTTCCAGTCACCCACTGACACAAGTTTCTATTGCGTCATTTCTCGTCCCCTTGTTTTGGATTCATGGGAAATTGGTTTTTAAGTAAAAATGTTTTGGTCATGGAAAATGTTTTCAAATGAAACGCTTTAAAAAGAAAATGATGTATGAAGTTTGAAAGGTGTGGGTTGAATGTTTTGGTTTTGAAAAAAAAAATGGAAAGGATTGGTTTTGATCCTTGGCGCTCTCATGGGCAACCACATGCATGAGTGTATACGGAAAGGGAAATGGTTAATGGCACGAGAGGATGAGTGCCTGGATGACATGTGTTGGGTGCCGGTGCGGCACGGGAACATGCATGTGTGAGGCTAATGGGACGCCATTGGTGTTTGTGCAATCCACTGGCTTTGCTTATTTTTAAAATGTCTTGTTAAAGAAAATGTTTGGTGTTTTAGTAAACGGTGTTTGTGTGGCGTGTCCTTGTGTTTTTGAGATGTTTGATGTGTGGCGTTTTGAACTGAGTATTATTTCTGAATGGTTTATGTCCCGAGTTTGAGTTCTTATTTGTAAGTTGGTATGTAAGCGTGTGGTTAGTAAATTCATTTGAAGAGTACATCGGGGAGCACTTGCAGTGGTTTCCCCTGCAAGGTTAGTGTTTTCTTGTGGTATGTCTTGACCGTTGGACCAGTTTGGTTGGGTCCTTAGTTTTCTTTCTTGACTAGTGTACGCCCCCCCCCTATAAAGCGTTGACATGTGATTGAAGTACAACTACGGGGAATTCCCCATTGGCCGGCACTCCAATTGATTGAAGGACTCTCCGTTTGAATTCTAGGATTGAACCCACCTCCCCTTCTTACAACTAAGTAGATCCTGTCGCAGCGGGATGACAGATGTGAGGGGAGCTGAAGGGAGTTTTGGTCTTTTGAGTTTTCTGACTTGTCGGGTATGAAGTTGACATCGTTGTGTCTAAAGGACCCCCTGGAAGTGGTGAACGAAATTCCAGCAAGGAAAGTTGGAGGCGGTTCAGAATTTTCGGTGTTGACCAGTGTCTTGAAGGGCTATGTGGTATTTTCATCGGTTGAAAGAGTCATGTTTGGTGACGTCTTGCTATGTAAGTTCTCTTTGATTATCAAGGATGATGTTTGACCTTATTAATTTGAAAGTTCTGTTTGGAAATGGTAAAAGGTGATTCCAGTGGGGGAAATGTGGAAGCAGCCTAGAGTGGTCGGTGCAGGCCACTGTTCTAAATAACCTTTGGTCCTTTATTGGTTTCATTTAAGAAAGGGTCTGTGTTAGACCACTAGTGTGGAAGACCTAGTCACATGGGGATGCTACGATCAATTGCAGGAGTCACGTGTTGTTTAAGACTCAGTTTGAAGTCCCTCTCCATATAATGTTCCTCACAACGACAATGGTCATGTTCGGGTGACGATTGGTGGTGTCGTGTTCTCATTCAGTATGATAAAGGGTGATGCACATGCACCATTTCAACTCTGGTGTTGGTGAATGTTCCGCGTATGATCAGTTAGATGCTGTAATGTGTTGTGTTTGATGGTGTTGCCTCGGGTGCAATATGATTGCATGTGACACCAAAAAGGAGAAGCTCCGTTCGGGAGTTTTCCATGCCTGACTACGAGGCAGAAGATGCTTCAAACATCAGGGCTCCAGCCATAGGCCTCGGAGTGAAGCTGGCGCGTGGTCAGGAACCCCGAGAGTATATGAGACCCCGACTTTATTTCTGTCATCGGTGTTGAAATTGAATGCAGCTCAAATTGATTTCTACGGTTGTTCTTCTCCAAATGAACCATCTGGTTGCATATAGTTTTCATGATCACGTGGAGGCTTGTTCGTCTCGTTGACTTAAAGTCTTTGGGGTTGTGTCCCATTGGATGCAATCACTTTTAGTGATCCTTGAGAGTCTGTTGGGGAAAAATCAGTCCCAAAATTTTATAATGCTTATCCCGGGATGTGGATGTGTTGGTCAGGTCTTAAGTCATGGTTCTGACGCCCGGGTGGTTAAGCCCCTCCCTCCCCGCCCCTTGTGGTGGGGTGTTTGGTCACCATTGAGAAGTTTTTCAAAGTTCGATGCATTTTGTTAGTTCTAATGGTGGGGAGTCCTTATGGACCTCCCCATGTTGGTTTTCTAGTCTCGCCTTTGGCGTTGGTATGTTCTTAATGGTGGGGAGACCCACATTGGGTCTCGCACGAATGTCTATAGAATGAATCTGTGCTGGGCATTTCTTTAATGGTGGGGAATCCACTAGAACCTCCCCGTGTCGGTTTTCCAGTCTCGTCTTGGGCGTTACTAGGTTCATAATGGTGGGGAGGCCCTTGGGCTTCCCCACGTTAACCTTTTTGCTTCTGTTTCTAATTATAGGTTGGTAATAAGTGATAAGAGTGTTTTGTGGACGTGACATGACCTTGTTGTTCTTTCTAGCCTAATGGTGTGGTTTTCGTCTGATAGTGCTTGAGGTGTTTCATCTTGTGAAGTTGTTTTCTGTAGGTACGAGAGTTCCCTTCCTTGATTAGTCAACTGGAGGCATTCTAGCTTTTTGGGGCGGGTAATACATATTAGAAACACTTTCCACGACCTCTTTGAGGTTGTCTTTTAGTCACTCTCTCTGAGCTCGATGCTTTTGCCTCTTTTTGCTCGATGTTGTGGAGATTCCCTTTGAACCTTAAGGGAGTGCAGTTGTCTGCCTTGGGGTTTGATTCTGGGTGTGGCTTTCCGGGGACGGAAAGCTTTATGGTGGGGAGAATTGTCACACCCGCTATTTCAAAATTTATTTATTTCATTAAATTTCTTTGCATTGGTTAGTTCGGGTCGAAACCCGACTTAAGATTTCAAGTCCCTTGTGTTTTGGTCTTGTCTGCATCCAGCGCGACGCGGTCGAAGCTGCGCGGCCTCGCTTGGGTCCCCGCGCGGCCTCGCCGTATCACCGCACGTCTTGCCGGTGCCTTGTTTTGGTTTTGAGTTTTGATTTTAAGTTTTTATTTAATTTTATTTTATTTGTATTGAATTCTAATTTATGTTTTTATTTAGTTTCATTTTTATTTATTTATTTTTTTTTCTTTCTCTTTTTTTTCCTTTCCCTTTGGCGTTGTGACCCATCTCTCTGCCTCTCCCCGTTTTTTTTCTTCCCTCTTCATCCCGTCGAAGTTCCCCCCCCCCCTCCTAGGGTTTGGCTTGCGCCGAACCCCCTGCTCCCCTTCGGATCCCGTCCGGCGTCATCCTCACCGGCCTCCACGTCGGTCGGCGCCATCCTCAATGGCTTCCTAGACCCGGCTCATGCCCCCCCATCCCGACCAGCTGCACGCATCGCCGCTGATTTCCTGGGCAACTACTGCCGGATAGCCCGCACCCCTCGACCAGCGCCCCATCTTCTTCATACCCCACCGCACAAAACCTTCCTTCGTGGCTGGGCTTCATCCAGAACACTGCTATTCGGCGACACCAGATTAATTCCATCGCACCACTAGTTCGCCTCCTCTTGGTACTCCCGTCACGCCACACCTCCCTCCCTGCCATTATTTTTGCCCATGATGTCCATCGGACCAGCACCCTCCGAAACCTCACACTCCTCCAGCGCTGCTCACCTTCGGCGCATCGCACCCCTTCGGCTCCCAACTGGCCTTCTCGGCTCGCCCCATAGACCCCCCTCAGTCAAACGCCATCGTCCCCTCCCGGCTGTCCATCGCACAGCCGCTATGTCTAGCGACCGCTACCCCCCCAGAGGTTGAGTTTCATTTTTTTAGTCTTGAGATTTGGTTGTTTCAGCAGATTGGGTGTTTTAGGGTTCCTTTTTAAATCGTCTTGGTTTTAATTCTTGTTTTCGGGTTTGCGTTAGGTTCCTTGAGGTGTGAATGGCAAGTGTTGTGGTTGCACACAAATTTTGGGGGTTTTGCCAATCGAGGTAGGTGGTTCTATGCCTTTGCATCATCTAGATAATTTAATTTGTTTGTTTAGTTAAACTTAATATGTTCTATGATTTAGTTTCATGGTGTGATCTTTGTTTATAATGTTTTGGCATGCTCGTTTGATGAAAATTGGATTTTCGAAATGGTATGCTTTTGTGTTTTATGTGTGTTGTTGTATAAATGGATGGTTGTGTTTTATAAGTTGTGCGAAATGCGTTTTAAAAAAAATTGTTTGACATGCGTGCGTGATAAAAATAATTGCACTCTCTTTAGAAATGGTTATGTTTTTATTTTTTTTATTTATTTCGACCTTGTTGTGGTAAATTTTAACAGTGTCTAATCAATTGTGCAAATGGTTTAAATGAGGTTTTAGAAAAGTTGAGTGTTTAATTGATTTTTAAAAAGTTCTTTTCATGGAAAGATTTGTGTGTTTCGAAGTGAGGTTTTATGGCATACATGTGATATGTTTTGTAAACTAAGCGATTGTTTATTTGAGTGGTATTTGGGATTCCAAACAAGGTTGAAAGGTTTTTAAGGTTATTTAGTAGTGCGAGAGGTGTTTTTAAGTCACTTTAGGTGTTTGTTTATTTAAATAGACATTTTCAAAGTATATGAATCACTTTTGGTATGTTTGCCTTGTTCTGTACTTTTGAAATTAAAATGAAAATTTTTTGAATAATGGAAAACATGTTTTGATATGGTTACCTCGTGTATCAAGTATTAAAGTGACGCCTCTATATCGAATCAAGTGGTATTTGGTGTAAAGTCTTCTTGGGTTTTCTTGAAACAATTTCATTAATAGCTCAAATGGTTCTTTGGTACATTTATATGATGTGAAAACGGTATTTTGAAGGAGTTGAATGAGCGTTCATTTTTAAAGTCGTGTATTCTTATAAAATGAGACATGTCTTTGGTGTGCGTGTGTCTTTGAAATGGTGTTTTGGTATGAAAGCGGTGACCTTTTGTGTAATGTCATGCTTGGTTTGTGAAATGTGAAAGTGGTGTGTTATTTGAATGTGAAACATGTTTGAGCACAAGGGAAAACCCTTGGTATCTAGGTGGGCAGACTAGAACTAGTGCGCTAGTGAACCGGATGGGTGTCGTCCCTGTTTCACTTAGCTGGATTGACGATTGTAACACTAACTAATCATGATATCTGAGGGTCGTGGCCTTCTAAGCCACGTGTTCTGAGGGTCGTGGCCTTCTAAGCCATGTTTTCTGACGGTCGTGGCCTTCTAAGCCACGTTTCACCGAGACAGGAGGTTTCTAGGGTCCCACTCGATCTAGATGAACATTAGGGGTTTCACCTATAGTGATCTACCATTTATGGCATGGTGCCTTCCGTCGGCATATGGAAGACCATTTGGGTGTTAGTGTGTGTGTGTGTGTGTCTATGTGTGTGTGTATGGGTGTGTGAGTGTGTGTGTGTGTGAGAGTGTGTGTGTGTGCGCCCATATTAAACTTTTCCCTTCCTCTCAAAAATCATATTTGTGAAATGCATTCTTTTTAGTGTTCTCCTTTAGCATTTGGCTTGTAAACGTTTTCTTTAAATCCATTTTGAAAGTATAATTTTGAATAAACACATTAAATTGTCTTTTTGATGTTGTGGCATGGAACCTTTTTATTGGGTGACGTCCTATTGGGATTTTGCCTCACACCCTACATACACCTTTGGGTGTATGTAGACTTTGTTTCTTGTGTATTCCAGGTTGTGACTTTGTGCACAGTGATGGTGGTTCAGGTTGCAGTTGGTCTCTTCATGCAGAGTGGTGCTGATGTGACCTCTCTTTTACCAGGAGGTTTGAGTATGAGTTTTAGTTTTTGCTGTTGTCTTTTCTTTTTAGTTTTGGTTCGATTTGTATATTTTAAACTTGTTCATAGTTTAAAGGCACGTTTGGTTGTCTATTTCTAGTTTCAGTTATTTATCTGCTTAATTGTTTTTTTTGTCTTTTACTTCGGGTAAATCGTTCCCAAGTAATGTTTGATACCCGGGCACTTGTGCCAGCCCGTGGGGATCGGGAACGCCCTTCGGGTCTTGCCACGGGCCGGGTCAGGCGTCGAGTTGATGGCGACCCGACCTGGTTCGTGACAAATACCATGTTCAAGCCCATTGTTTTTTAAATACCACCGATGAGGTGTCCCTTGGAAATTTATAATTTATTCCCTCACTTTTCCTATATATACCAAGCCATTTTCCTCAATAATTTCATTAAAAAATACTCCTAAACTAATTTTTGGTCTCCTTTATTTCCAAGGAGTGCTCACAAGGTTCCCTCAATCATCCTAATGTCCTGGCCTTCATGCATTCGATGTTACTCTTCAAGGTAAGGGAACCTTTCATGCTCCTCTTTTATGTCATGACTTCTTTTATGTTTTGTCTTAATGTTCCATTTTATAATGAGGGGGATTATTAATATATATCATCAATACAGTCCAATTCATTTCCAAAATTATTAGAGACCCTTTCCTTTCTCATCAATTGATTTTATGAATTTCTATTTGACACTATTAAGCTGCCGAATTTTAGTAAAAGAAATCGCACTTTCTATTTCCTTTCAAGTTTCCTTTTCATGTGGTGTGTCATTAAAATGTCCAAACCATGATCTTATTTATTTTAATTATGTCCATATACATCATAGTTGTTCATTTATGTATGGGATACCCTTTTCCCCTCTCTTATTATTATTTTTAAAAACCATGTTATATAGCCGTTATACTGCAAACATTTCTCCTCAAAATATCTCTCTTTCTCTTTTGTTTTATTTATGTGAATACCTAGAACTATTTTGTATCAATGTGTGTTCATAAATATACCAAAATAGATATATTGGATTCTAGAATTGATATACATATAACTCTCACTCACATTACATCGGTTTTAAATGACATGATGATATTTTTTAACTTTTATAACCTCAAAATTTTGAAATAAAACCCATTTCTTTTGTTCTCTATAGGTTATTTATGAAATGTTTTATTATGATATATGTGGATCAGATTAAAATAAATAAATATTTAGAGTACACCCTGATATCACTCTAATGCATTGGGTAAATAATTAATCTCAGGAGATGAAAAGTTTCACGATACCTTGGTGATTGACCTTGTTAATTTTTATGACGCATTGGGGATAGACCTTGGTGATATGATCATGAATGTATAAATGAAATTTTATAGCCACATATTCATGTTTTTTTTATCATGATATTCCTATTATTCAATTTATCATGTCTTTGTGATTTTTATCAAGTTCTTATTAATATTTTTCGAGATCACATGTCAACTATTTCAATTGCTTTCATTACTAAGACTTCTCCTCACACTTTTCTTCGATGTATGTATCCATGATATGATATGTAGTGATTGTACATAGGATGAAACAATGATGAATCCATAAAATTGGTTTATAAAATAAAATAATATTGTTTTAATGTATTATGTTCCTGATTTCCAAGACACTAGACATTAAAGATCCTCTCTTTGTGAAATGTATTGAAAAGTTATGCAATAAAAATGTGGGATGCCATATTATTAATAAAAAATTTTATATTCTAAATTCCTTATCAATTTTAATATTATTATCATTTTCACTCAATAAATTAACTTAACATAGGTTTTGTGATTTTTTATATAGTAATGGTAACATTTTCATAGAATATATTTTTGGAAATTGTTTATTATAGCAATATATAATTTTAAAAATTAAGATATCATTAATGTATAAAAATAATATTATGGAATTTTTTTATTTTATTGGAGAGTGATAGATGAATGTTTCATGAGGTGTAGAACATTATAAAAATGCTTTAGCATTGGTGGTTTTGTCTTTACAGGTCAATGATACGAAATATATAGTTGATTAATCTGGAGTTGGATCTAATATTTCTAACAATATTTTCGTCATTTATTTATGTTTTTTGTCTCAATTTTATATTTTTTGGCTAAAATTTTCATTTAATATTTATCATAACTTCTATATGTTTTCTTTTATTGTATTAAATATTAAAAAATTCGAAAATATTTTAAGAGTCCAAATGATTAAAACACTTCCTCCATAACTCCAACCCCTTGGTTACCCACAATTCTATATCTAAAAAATTATATACGGAGCATGGATCACTTAAATGAAAATATAGCTGCCATTAAATATCATATAGATTTTTGTAGTTGAAATAATACCACCATATGTGAAAAATAGCTTCTCACCATTGAAAATTAGTGTTATTTTTTCATGAAACCATACAAACTCCCAAATAAAAGAATCCTCCAATTTAAAATAACCTTGTTTTGATTCTTCTATGAAAATCCTGGTAAGGAAAAAATTAATTAAAGAGTTTGGGTCCCCATGAAGAATAACTCTAATTATTATTAAAAATTGGAATCTTATCCCCTTAAATAAAATTTCAACTGAGGAATATATAATAAATGAAATATTACATAAAATATGCACTCATAAAAGGAATTTTTTATAAAAAATATTAAAAATAATCCTTTTACCACCATATCATGTGTTGTTCTAATGAATATTTTCACTATTAAATAGTAATTGTGAACTACATAGTTGGGACCACATATCATTTCTTTTGCTAGACCAATCAATTCCTATATGCTCCTACTTCTGAGAAACCCATGTCATTTTTTTATAATTAAATGGAATAGTGTTGAAAAAACCATGTATTTAAATAGTGGAAAATTTGTATAATAAATTACATATTATTATGAGATAAAATTGTCCATGTAGATTATACAATATCACTATTGGAATTAGAAACATAAAAGTGGATGTATTAAATCTAGTATGGGAAACTCTATGGAAGTAATTTTGAATCACATCAATGCCACATCGTTTTAATGTTATAAAAGGAAAAGTAGAATAACCATTTAAAACTTCAAGAATTTTTTAACTACATTGATTAATAATTTTAATAGACTCTATAATTTAATATTTCTCCCTGATATAATTGTCCATAGAGTTTTCACAATCATTAATTGTCTAAGGAATGTTTTTATATAAGATAAATTTTTTTCTTCTATATAGAAAACTCACTCATCATATGATGATGGAATTTGTGAAATTTAGTGAAATAAATTTCTACAAGAGTCCCCATGACACAGGAAACACTGGTTTAATGGTTATCCAAAAGTTTTATATTGAGTTTCCAGACAACTTGTTTCTCCCATTTATAGGTTTGAATGAAATATATATTTTGATCTCTTTCCCTCTTACATTTGGATTTAGATTTATCACTTGAATATAATTATTCCTATATTATTTCCCCTTCAGCTTGATTTCTCATTTGGGAGATATAAATAAATAATTTATCATCCATTTGATATTATAACCTTCTATCTAGCTAATATATTTTTTCATGAATCACTTTTGAGAGGGAGTTTGGGAAATGTTTTTTCCTCCCATGTATGAATATCATCAATAAAATTTGTACATTTTTTACACTTCCAACAATGCATACACTTATATATGATTTATCCAAAATGTAAAAATCATATTTTTAATGAAATTCACTATCTTATAATTATATTAATAAAATAATGCTCTGTTGGAAAAATTTGAACTATGATTCTAAAAAAGAAAAAGATAATGGTCAGATAAAATCTTTTCAAGGTGTTTGATAGATGAACATGGTATATTAAATATAGGAACAAAAGTTTTACATACATGTATATTATTTCATTTAAGATTAATATTTAGTATTTTACAAAAAATACTTCCTAAAATAACTATAACAATTTATAGTCTTTTGAGACATTGAAACAAAATTTTCCATCCGATTTGAAGATTTTAATCATATCTCATAAAGATCTAAACCTTTTTTACTTCTACCTAAAACCATTATTCATAACCTCAAAAAAGGAAACATAAGAGAGGGGAGAGCTCAGATTCATGGTAAGGGTGAAAACGGGAAATGTGTAAGCATAACATGAACAAAAGGGAGTGGAAATTAAGAATAATATTTGAATATCATACTATTAATATTAGATATCATAACAATGACTGGAAATTCATAGGTCATGAATCATAAGGGAATAAATAACACAATACATTAAATCATAACATATGAATAAAACATGGAATTGCGAGGAAAACATAAGTACATAATATGATATCCATGTTATCCATATCATTGCTACCAATATGATCATAGTATTATGGGTTCACTCCCCATACATATTGGTAGTCATGGTTCACTTCCATGGACATATTAGTAGAATGAGTTAACTCCTCCTACCATCTTGGTAGCCATGGTTCACATCCATGTCCATCTTAGTAGCTTGAGTTCATTCCACATACAATCTTGGTACTCATCAATCACCCTAATAGCCATCTTAGTAATCATATTTTACCCCCAATACTATCTTACTCTATCGTAATATTTATATATTTTTACCCAAGGAATTGTTGGGACATATAGTTCCCACAGATGTTATAATGAAATCATACCTACATGTGAGAAAAAATCATAAAAATAATATTTTAACCCTTGAAATAAAATGGGTATCATAAACATGTAAACATATATTAACCTCTAGAATAAGATACTTTTTAACAAAAATTTCATCAAATTCATAACACGTTAATGTGGAAAATATTTCAAAAACCTATAACATGTGAATGAAAAACAAGTTTCATAAATAATATGACATTAACTGTAACGTGCTCATATAATGAATAAGAATGAAACATTTCGATTATTTTATAATAGGGAATGAATAACATCAAAGGATGTTATCTTAGAGTGGAAAGAATTACGAAAGATCATTTAATAATTAACTTAAGGAAAATATTCTATATTATTTGAATTTTTTTTAATACATAAAATCATTTAAAAATAAATTTCTTAGAAAATAACATTAAAACATATAATGATGACTTGAAATCATTTGAATTAATTTTTCAAAAGACAACTTATAAAATATGTTTCAAAATAATATAAAATCATTTTATCTTTAAAAAATTTTCGAATATTTGTAACGATATATTTAAACCATTTTAAAATCAATTTATTAGAAAATACATTAAAACTTAATAAATAAAATTTAAAAAATTCATTGAAAAAACTTTCATTTAAAATAATTTAAAAAATAATAAATAATGATTTAAATTATTTTTGAAAACAAAATCTTTGAAAATAATTTTAAAACATATAAATAAATATTGAAATCATTTAAAATTATTCTTAAAAAAGTAAACATTTTTTAAAACATTTTTCTTTGAAAAAATATTAAAAATAATTAATATCCAAAATTTTATGACAATTTATTCTTTTAAAAATAATAAATTTTTAATATTGTCAAGGATTCTTCATGGAAATAACAGCGTGTATATCAGTATATGTCATATGAGGTGAAAGGAGCAATCATTTTCCATGGTTACAAGGTTAGAAAAAATTCCTAGTTTTGAATGAAACAAGAAGATTACTTTAAAACAATCATTTTATGAAAAAAGGGAAAAATCCTTTTAATGATCATAAGAAATTCTTATAATATTCCTGAAAAAACAATTTTTGATAACATGGTTCTGAAGGAACAATGATTTTTGACCGAAGAAATTATAATGGCGGGCTCTCTTAAAAACACTTTCTTTACAATATAATGTACCAAAGAATAGAAAATTTTAAAAATATATGAATATTGGATTAAATACTATGGAAAGACTTGAATTCCTTGAGATATGGAATAGAATAATTCATCAAAGGAAACATAAATGTAAACAATCTTGAAAAGTGATGGGATTGTCTCAATAAATTCTTATAAAATGGTAACTTGTGATCATACACTCCATGTAAGAAATGGAATTTAGATAATGATTAAATTATATGGTAATAAATAATTTAATCATATAAAATGTAAAATGGATGTATATAAACATTGAAAACATTTTAGGTTCATAAATAAACAAAAGTCTGAATGAAAGAAAGTGGATACAATACATTTTTACCGATTTGGTTACTTTTGAACCTTACACCCCATGAATTAAAGACCCTAAAATTGATATTTGAATAACCATATGATTAATTATAATATACATAGAAAAAAATTATGGAGTTTACATAAACCAGATAGAAGGAATGTGTGGTGAAAAAAACATATATCTGTCAAAAATAAAAATGAGATGAGATCCCTTTACCTTGTGTCTTGACTCAAATAGTACTCGTACAAGATTCATATTTATAAAATATAAGATTATTATAAAAATATTAAATAATATTATTATTATAAAAAAATACATATTGTTTTATTATGACCTAATATTACCAACTTGTTAACGACCATATGTTATGGTTCCATTTTGGACAATATTCGCTTTGTTCTTCCCATATGTCTTAATTTGTTATATCATTGGTCCTTATTCCTTAATAATGATTAGAGAATAAAAATAATTATATAAATATCATTTATATATATTATATTTTTATTTTAATATTTTACATCAAAAATATGTATGAAATGGAATACACCATTCATGTATACAGTAAGTTGTATGTACACATGAACATTGTTTCCATTTTAAATCTCTTATTGAATGAAAGTACGTTAATGACATGTGTATACATATTTATCTAAATATATATATCATTATTATATTAGATTTATTATATCTTCTATATATTATATATTCTCTAAACCAATACATAATACAATTTATGTAGTGTATCAATAATTCATATCTCATTGAGGGGCTATAAGCCACACTTCCTCAAAAAAAATTATCGTATTGAAATCAAATGTGATATAAAAAAGAATGAGTTGCCAAAAGTAAAAAAATATGTTTAAATGACTAATAAATATTAAATGTAAGATATATAAACACATTTTACATCATAATTTACACCATGATTGATGGTAATGGAAATATGAATAAGCATCATTTCTTGAAGCAATATTTCACCATACACAGAAATAGTGTGTTTGATATACATTAGATGAAGGTGGGATTATGTCTTGGTTAAAACCAAAGCACAATAACATCCCATTATATTAAGGATACTGGTTTTTTATAAAATAATGTAATAAAGAGAGTGATGAGGGTGGATGAGGAAAATAATGGAAACGGTTTTAGAGAAGACATTAACTCTTAATAAGGTTGCTCTTTTTGGTTCGGGCCAAAATGATTTCTTGAGTTTCCTTATGAGATAGGTAACGATTCTTGGAGAAAGGGAAGGATGTTTGGAGCATATTTTAGTATATTTTGGGTGATCCAAGATTCTTTAGAGGTGTGTGGATTTGGGTAGAGGTGTTTTCATTTTATAGGGATGGGAAAGGGAACACTTGGCATTTTTTAAAACATGTTCTGCGTACCCATGTTTTTACCATAAAAATTCATATAAAACCAAAAAAATAAATACTGTATGGTTAATGGAAAATTATGTACAAAAAGGTTTTTTGGAAAAAAAATTTATGTGAGTTTGGGTCATATATTTATGGTTTAATACTTTATTAACATTAGTTTTCTATGAACACATGTAAATAATTTTCAACACATTCACTAATCCTTTGGAAAAAAATGTTGAACTTATTATTAATTATAAATTAAATGTATTAAAAATATGGAATTATTTTTTTTCTAAAATACAATAAAAATAGTTGAATTAATTATTTTAAAATTAATCCCACTGAAAAGATGACATTGCACGTTTTTAATGTAAAAACATCACAACATTTCTATGATTTTATATCCAATTTCAATTTGAAATTGATTTTAATGACCTAAATTCGTTTAATATATAAAAATATTATCCAAAGAAACAATTAAAATAATTAAAAATATAATTTAACCATATAAATAAATTATATGACAATGAAGTTTTGAATTAAAATGTAATATTTTTAAAATTTCATTAAAATATAAAACCATGCATAAAAATACTAGTAACGTATCCTGAAATAGTATTTATGTTCCTTATCCAAATATAAATTTTATTTTGATTTATTAAATTTATATTAATTATAAAAATTATATTTTAAATGGGCTCACAATCATTTGTTGGTAATAATTTCTTAAAATAGGTTTTTAAGCCTAAAAATGTGTTTTGTTCTTACCATATGTCTATAGAATCTATTGGATTAATATAAAAAATATTTTATTGAATAAAAAACATTTATATTAAATTAATATTTCATAAATATTTAATTTTATTTTATTTAATAGGATATATTATCTTTGTGACTATAATTATATTTTCATTTATATTTAATCGGTTCCCATATAAATTTCTAATTATTTGGTAACTTATGAGGTCATATTATATTTATATAACTATATATTTTAATAATTTAGTCAAAACTATTTTTATACATAAACAAAAATACTATGTTATATCCCACTATAATAATATTTTTAATAATATATTATAGTTAGGAAACACCTAATCTTGGGTGTTACGCAGTCTATTGGGGGAGGTAAATCATATGTATAATTTACACTAACCTTATAATTAGGTGTAATGTATGACAAGTCATTTTTTGTGTAATATAAACAAATCCAATTCTATGTAAATAAAATATTTGACATAGATAAAAACCATATTTAGTGTTTTGTGAAATGAAAAATATAAAAATATTAAATTAGTTTAGTATATATATTTCATATAATCTCCGAGTGTGACATTCTTTACCCCTTAAATTGAATTTCCCACTCAAAATTCATCTGGGTTATAAAAGATTTAATAGATGCATTTTTAATTCATAGAAACCCACACCAAAAAAATTGATACTAAAACATCCCTTAAAATGGAATGTTAGAACCATAACAGTTGCCCAAAGTAACATATAACAAGATTTACACATAGAAGAACATAGGTTGGGAGTAATGATTGAAGACAGAGGAAAATCATTAATATTTTAACAGAGTGATTGATTTAATCAATAAAAAATTAGGGAATGATCAATGAATAGTTTAGGGCCTCAAATTCATAAACCTATCATCACTTTAAAGGTCGTCATTTCTATAAAATTACTATATTAGGATAACTCATTTTACTTTTTGATCATTATCCTAGCATTGAGAAATTTTTTTTCGACCATTAATAAAACCAAAATTTAATTCTTTGTTTGTAATTTTATCTATTAGCATTTCTTCCATTTCTTCTAGAAATTGATATCTAGAAAATAACATTGATGTCGGAAGTAGTAAAATACGCTTGTAGCAGATATTAAGACCCCTAAAAGAATAAAAATTATAACTTTATATCAATAACTAATCTTAAAAATAAATATGGTTAGTAACTTAATATATAATAATAAGAAGTAACAATAACCTTTCTTAATAAATATTTATTCATCAGAAATAATTATATATAAAAAAATAAATCATGTAGGGTAGTGGTAGGCATGAAACCCTTATCATCATTCGGGCATGGGTTCAAGACCTTTGGCCTTGTTAGAATTGATTGGTTGCCACCCGATATATTTGATGTCCATTTCTAGAATCACACTCCTGTAATTTTCAAAATAAATATAATGGTGATCCTTGAACTAATTTTAATCACTAAATATCCTTTTTCTATAGTTTTTTATACAAAATAAATACATAAATACCTCCCCCAATGTTTGAATTAAAATTTTCATAAATGGTTAACCTTATGACACTTTAAAATATATAAATCTAAATTTTTAGAAATAAATTCATGAAATAATCCTAATATTGATCCCTGTTTATAAATAACTTCCACTTGTTCATCACATTCCAATCATGTGATTTCCATTATCGTATATTCCCTTGAAACTTGATAATAACCATGATTAATATAAATCATTTGGGAAAACATGACTTATTCCTTATTAAAATGTATACTAGATATATTCCTTACATCTAAAAATACTATAAAATTTATCATTTATACCATAACCCACTTATTAATAAATCCTCACATAGTAACATAGGAATCAGTAGAATCCAATTTGCTTATTTATAACATCATAATCATAACATTAATATCATATTAAGGGTTACAAACCCTTAGTTAAAATATTACCTTTTCATTATATCACTCTACCAATCCATTAGAAGCATTCATCATAAAATTTTAAATAATAAGAGAAAAAAATAAGTAAAAAAACCCTTGTATATTCCATATCTAATGAAACATAATTTTTAAATATAGATACATATAAATTTTTATTATTTCACATAATCATTATACCATTAATAAGGATAACTCATCATATTACAGAATACCTATTTTCATTAACATTTCATTTTAAGTCTTGTCATCATCAACAATGTAACCATTACTCCTACACCCTTTTTATCCTCTTCAAGATATTTCCCATTGGTACATTTACTTTCATTGTTACCATTTAATTGACATGTAAAACAATCATCTTTCAACGATGTCTTAGGGAGTCCAATATTCACATGAATTTTTTTCACTACATTCTGCATTTTTAATTTGCAGTCACTTTCGTTGTGTCCTTATTTCCATAGTAAAATATCATATTGTTCCATTAATCCATTTAATTAGACGAATATTTCTACATTCTTGTCATAATTAAAACTGAATCTTCTTTCCCTCGTGGTCTCAATTACCCAAACTATCAGTGAAATTCCTTTTTATCATCCTTGGTGAGTTCAATAGATGGTTAAGGTACACATTTTCAATCATGATCTTTTAAAATTGATTAGGAATGATGATAATACTGTTCAGACCCTTGATAATCCCACTTGAATTCTGTTCAGAAAATTATCCATCACATTCAATAGTAATCTAAGTCTATCTAGTTCCCATCATTGAGTAAAACTAGAAGCATGGTGTGAGAATTACTTATCATAGTATAAAACCACATGGTCATGAAAAAAATTACTTATGGTATTTATAAATCATGAAACTGTTTTTAATTTATGAAACCCTTGTTTCAGCCATTTTTATTTATATAAAAATTATATCTATATCCATTATGATGGTTCGCGAAGAGTTTGTTAATTTCACAAGCATATCCCACAGGAGTGTCAGCCCTAGTGTCCATTAAGGCCAATTGTCGTGTACCAAATTACCTTGAGTCAAGCCCATAGCGTCTTGTTGGAGTTGTTACCCCTTGGAACACCAATGAAAGATCCAAATCCCCTGTATTATCCAGAATGTGATATATTTATTAGAAACCAATCATCCTACCCTTTACCAATATACCATAACATTTTTCTAAATGTTTGCTCATATATATATTTATCATTAAAGACATCCCTATTAATATCCGTAGATATATACATAGGGATTTTACTAAGGTCATATTATCCCATTTTCTAATGGATAATTAAACAATTAATTGTGTACCAACTACATTTAACCATGCTGTACAAATATTAAAATTACATCACTTTACTTGATATTTATATATATTACTTAAATAGATTCTTGAGAGCCATATTAGTTTAGTGTCTTTGGAAACATAGAAAAAAAATCTTCTAAACTGGTAAAATATCTTCAAAAACTCTCTGAAAGATCTAAAACTTTAGTACTTCTACATAAATCTATTCTGCATAACCTTGGGAAAGTAAAAATAATAAATGGGTGTGCTAATATGCTCAGTAAGGGTAAATAACGGAAATATGTAACCATTTTGTGAAAAAAGGGTGTGGCACTTGGATAGAACTTTTGAGGATCAAACATTATATATTATAGATCATAATAAATATTTTTATTTCATAAGACATGAATAATTTTAGAATAAATAAAATAATCCATTAAATAATATAATAGTAATAAAACATGGAATTTTTGAAATTGCATAATAATATAATATGATTTCTATACTATACAAGGAATTATTTCCAAGACCATCATTGTAGTATGGGTTCACTCACCACTCCATATTGGTATTCATGTTTTAATATCATGCCCATCTTAGTAGCATTAGTTCACTCCTCATACAATGTTAGTGGTAATGGTTCAGTCCCATGACCATCTTAGTTGCATGAGTTCACTACTCATACAATATTTTTTCAATGGTTCCATCCCCTGGCCATGTTATTAGTCAATTTTTACTCTCAATACAATATTATTCTATCTCATTAGAAATAAATCATTTACCAATGGATTGGTAGGATATATATGTCTCTCTCCTCTAATAATGAAATCATTCATAAATGTGAAATATAATCATAAGAAACCATATCATAACCCATTAAACGAAATGGTATCATAATCATGTAAACATATCATAAGCTATAGAGAAAGATATAGGTTTTATAAAAAATTCACCAAATCATAATAGCTAAAAGTGAAACTGATTTCATAAACATATAACCCATGAATGGGAAACAAGATTCATAAATACAATAAAATTAAGCATAAACCATTAATAGAAACAATATTAATTGAACCGTAATATAGTTTCCAAAAATGAAATGAGTAACATAAAAATGTCTTCTTAGATGGATAGTTATTTTGAAATAACTTTTAATAAGTTTGTTGAGGAAAATACACTTTTTATGTGAAAATAAATTTTTAATTCATAAATCCATATGAAAATAGTGTTCATAGTAAATACCTTTAAATATTATAAGCAATACTATAAATCATTTAAAATCCCTTTTCCTTAAAAATTAATAAAATAATGTTCAATTTATTTTAGAAACATTTTACCTTTGAAAAAACATTAAAAGAATATAAAAATTAAGAAATTTTTTTGAAAACCATTTATTTGAAAATAATTTTACTATATATAAATAAATCATGAAAATTTTTGGAATGAAATTTATTTAAAAATACTTTGAAAACATATAAATAACCCTTGAAAATTATTAAAATACATTTTTCAAAAAATACATATTTTAGAAAAACATTTTCTTTTATATTTTTTTAAATAATGAATATCATGAATTTTATGAGAAAATATTTTTTGAAAAAGAACAAATTTTTTTTCTTGTAATGTATTATTTAAAGAAATGACATCAGGTAAATATGTATATGTCGTATGGGTTGAAAAGAACATTCCTTTCTCATGGTTACAAGGTTATAAAAATTACTCATTCAGAATTTTAAAAGAATATTAATTTTGAAAAAATTGGTAAAAGAAAAAATGGAGAAATTTTATTCTAATTATTATAATATATTAGGGTAAAATTCATTGAAACCCTTGTTAAAAAACAAGGTTTTTATGGGAGACAAAATTATTACTGAATAGAGAGTAAATTCGGGATTTTTAAAAACACTTTTTTAATAATGTTATGTAAAAATGAAAATAAAATAGTAATAATACATTAATATAGAGTTATAAACTATATGTTACTAAAATTAACAAATTTTTTAGAGAATTTACATAATAATACAATAAAATAATCATATACATAAATAATATCAAAAAGAAATGAGATTGTTTCAATAAACACTTAAAACTTGTTAACACGTGATCATACTCTCCATGTATAAAATTACATGAAGCTTAAAATATCATGAAAATAAGTATATTTATGATAGAACATGTAAAATGGGAGTATATACTCCTCTAAAAGGAGTTTATGTGCTCAACAAAACATGTGTCTCATAGAAGTAAAATTTAGACAAAACATTTTTACCGATTTGGAAACTTTTGAAACATAAAACCCATGAATGGAATATCATATAATGGATATTTTATTAAACTAAAATTTATTTTAAAGATATATAGACTAAAATATTGTTATATTAATACAACACAAAGAATTAAACAATTTCAGACCTAGCATAAATCTCCAGAAAACAAAAAGTGAGATGAGACCCCCTTACCTTGTGATTTTACTCTCTTCATAGTAAAACAATATTACTATAAATTTTTTTTTGTTTATTATAAAAAATTTATAGAATAATATTATTTTAAATAATATCACATTTAGTTTAATTATTTTCTTATACTACCCACTTATTAATGATCCTACGTTAAGGTTTCACTTCGAGTAATATTCACATTGGTCATTGCACGTGTCTAAATCTATTATATAATTGTTACATATACGTTGTGCATGAATCCAAATTTTAAATCATAATATAAATTTCATCTAAATATAGTATATTTTTATTATATTAATCTATATCATAATTATTTTTTAAATGTAATACACCATTCATGGAGAAGGTATGTCGTAAGTACACATGAATGTTGTTTCTGTTTTTATTATTTTACTTAAAGGAAGTATGTAAATGTTTTATGTATATATATGTATGTATAGATAATTGTAAAATTATAGTTATTATATCATATATATTTTATATATATTCACAAAAAATATTATTAATACAATCCATGTTGTGTATGAAAGAATCATATCGCTTGGAGGGGGTCGTAGTCCACAGTTCTCAAAAGAAATTGTCGAATTAACACCCAATGAAACGGAAAATGGTATGAGTTTAAAAAAAATAAAATGGAATAAATAAATATTATATATTACATAATAAATATATAAATAGTATTTTCATCACAAGATACATAATTATTTATGGTAAAGGAAAAATGAACAATCATCATTTTGTGAGGTAGTAGTTCACCGTACACAGAAATAATGTGATCCATATCTAGTAGATTGATGATTCTGTCAATATAGGTTTAAAACATTTAATAATAACATACTAGTATGTTTAGTATATAGTTTTGTTCACACAATATTGGAATTATGTTAGTTTGGAGGTGGATATGGAAAATAAATAAAATAAGCTTGAGAGAAAATGCTACCTCTTAATAGGGTGACTCTTTTTTGTTTGTGCCAAATGGATTCCTTGAATTGAAATAAACCCAAGTCAAGGCTTTTATAAATAAATTAGTCAATTTGAGAGATTATTGGAGTATATTTTTGGTTATCCAAATGGATTTAGCAGAGTTATGATGGTGGTAGAGGTGGTGACTTTTTATATAGAAGTGATGTGACACATTTGGAATTTTTAAAAAAATCATAGTTGTACCCACATTTTAACCCAAAAAAGTCATAAAACCCAACACAAGTTTAAAATGTGAGGTTAATTTCCATGTAATTGTAATGAAATGATGTTTTTACAAGTTTCTAGGTTGTTTTTAGCATTATATTTACGGTTTTGTACTTTATTAAACTTATTTTTTCTCTTAACTGGTGTAATTAAATGTAATCACTTTCACAAATATTGTTGGTAAAAAATTTAAATTATAAGACATTATAAATTATTTTTGTACCATATATGGAATCTATTTTTCAATATTATAGTCACAAAAGTGGAAGCAATTAATTTAAAATTATTTCTGCTTACAGGACGACACTACAGTTGTTTAATGTAAATTAAATCTAAGAGATTACTATTTTTTTACATCCTATTTCAATTTGAAATTTTTTCTAATGACAAAAATTAGATTATTTGATAAAACAATTATCTAAATAAACTACAAAAAATTAAAAATATAACTTATCCTTATAAATATATTAAATGAAAAAGTTTTTTTTTGAATTTATATCTAGTGTTATTACCTATTCATTAAATGAAGAAATCTTACATAAAATTTACATAAAATTTTCCTTATCTAATTTTAAGGTGTATATTTCTAATATAACGTTATTTTATAATTAATAGATCTATAAAACTTTTAATAATATTTTTTAAAATGATTTATCTACTAAAGGTGGTAAAAATTCCATAAAAATAGGTTTTTTGTATAAAATTGTTATTATTCTTATCTTATGTCTGTTGAATATAATCAATAAATATAAAAAATATTTAATTTAATATTTTTTAATTACATTATTATAAGATGAAAATTGAAATAAATTTAATTTACTATTTTAAAATAGCATTGTGATAATAAAATTATTTTCCACTATATTCAATCAGTTGTTATATGAATTTATAATTTATTGGTAACCTATGAATTCATATTATATTTTTTTAATCCACATATTTTCATTTTTTAGTTAATAATAATCATATAAATCAACATAAAAACTAGGATATATCCCATTATACTAATATTTTTAATAATGTAGTATATTTAGGTAACACCTGATTTTGTGTGTTACGCAAGCCATCCAACAAGGTCAATATTGTGTGTAATATATACGAACCATGTTGTTCCATGTAACATATGCCAAGTCAGTTTTTCATATTACATACATCAAGATGGTTAAATGTGGAAAAATTTATTGACTTAGTGAAAAATTACTTTTGGTGTTTTAAGAATTGTAAAATAAAAAAGATTAAATTAATTAAAAAAATCACAAAATCTTGTCTGTTACATTATAGATTGTAAAAATATTACCCTAGTATCACTATATATTTCTGTATATTCTATTTCATTCGGTTTTCTTATTTCCCTAATTTTTTTTCAATTACGAAACAAAAATTAATATATATTTTTGGTGTATAATAGAGTAAATATATTTCTTGGAACTACTCAGGTAAAGAACCCCTCCCATTATCCCAGAAATTATAATTATGGTGTAAAAATATCATTCTCTTATCATTGAATTGAATATAGGATTGATTAGTAATATAATTACTTATATGAAACATTATTCTCCAACCTCAAATTTAACATAAATGAAATATACAATTAACGATATCTCATAATTTCTAGAATTAATGGGGATATTCTAGTGGAAACATCAATAAATTCCACCTATATATAATTATTCATGAAAATACACATATGAGTATTAACTAAATGACTATGCATGTAATTGATCATATGTAATCTATTATCAACTTATATAGTAGAAGTGTCCTTGAGATTGGGTTTCAAAATTTTACCTATAGAAATATGATTTATATAAAATGAATAGAGAATATACACACTATTTCTTAGGGATCCCACTCCCATTGTAATCTGTAATATATATGATATCTGGATAATGGTGGGGAGTAGGCTTATTTTCCCATAATGGATTTTCGTTTTTGATTTTCATAACCAATAATATACTAATTCTATGAAAATTTCTTCCTATTTTGAGGTTATGTTTTAATATTTTATCCACCATCCGGGGACTCATACTATTAAAGGTGGGACAAGATCTGTGTATATCATAATAAGGCCCCTAAATGATTTGGAAAGTGAAACTGGATCCTTAATGGGAGGGGAAAATCACTGACTATGAGAAAATTAAGAAATATATTTCACTAGAAGGGATACTTCACAGGATGGAAAAGAGAGATCTTATCAGTTGAGGTGATCAATCCCTCTATACGATCATGTTAAATCACTTCCTAGATATTGACTAATCCCAAGAGGTTTCTTTCTATATAAGGTATTATATCCCATATCATTTGTGGTATTATTAGGAAAATACATTTCATTATTATATTTAGGTAGATTGATATCATTTTAAAAGAAATAAGATTAATATAAAGACAAAAATGGTTTTCTAAAATCTTTATATAACACACGGGGGGGGGGGGTTGAATCCTTCTTAGAGTCCAAAACAAAATGTGTTTCTTCTATATTAGGGTCCACCTAAATTTGATACCATCAATATATAATCTCAAAATTATTAAAATCTTATGTGAGTGTGTTTCCTTGATATTATAGATCATCCACATGAGATGCAATAATAAATTCACACCTTATTGGAGGAACCAAAGAAGTAATGGGGACTGTTTAAATGGATGTAAGTGGAAATATCTACTTTTTGAGAATTATTTTTCATGGCCATTATAGTGATAGAGATGTATTGAGGGATCGGGGGATTAGATTAAATCATTGTTTTTATCAAAATGTGACGGAAGTGTCAGTAAATTGATGATTTTTTGATTAAGGGGTTAGCCATGTCCATTTCAAAAAAAAATTAATACGACCATGGTGAATAATATCAAAGTTTAGAATCATCATAATAATTGAATATATAATTTTAATCACCAATAATATTGAGGTTAAACAGATTATAAATGGAATGTTAAAGGGAATGTACCTAGATCTCTTAAATTTCTTCTAGTGAGGCGTCTCTTTCCATATGAGCATCTAATGACCAGTGACGAAGAATAAAAAATCACCCCTCATAGTTGATATCCTCCTTCACACATGAAGTTTTGAAATATATTTAAAAATAATAATTGAATATTACTACTGATTTTGTTTTGATTCTATGGTACGTCATACTTGTTTCTCTGAACGGAAATCACGAGTAATGATAAAAGCATAGGTCAAGACCACACTAAATTTATGGTTGAGGGGGAAATAATGATAATTGTTTTCCTCCCCATGTCCACAAATAATAATATAGAGGGATTATAAATCATCCACCATCAAATGGATCAATGATTACAAGGGTATTTGAGGGACGGGGGGAATAAGGTCTCATATGTGGGGAAATGATCCCTCTTGAAAACTACATTGAATGAATTATGCAGGGTAATAAATGACGTTTGAAGTGAAAGGATTCCATTGAAAGTATTAAAGGGAATTGTAACACCTACCATACTTAATTTATTGATTACCTACAATAATAGTAATGAAGGAATGTGGAAAGCACCGTGAGAAAAAGGAACAGATTCCTTCATAGTGGTCTTCATTACACCGATCCGCTATACTGAGGGATGTGGATAATATGATGAAGTTTCCACAATGTGTAGTCTCTATTCAAGTGTAAATAAACCTAATGACCAACTATATATAGATCAATACCAAAGAGGAATAATTTTTAACAATAATCCAAATAGAGATTGATTATAAATAGTATTTAACCATATTTATTGAGTTTCAAACCATCAAATATATTAAAGTTTATAAAAATTAAATCTAATATTATACTGACATATAAGTCTTATATGAATGGTTTAGCAATTATAGGAATAAATATAAAAAATATAAATTAAAATATTCAAATATTAAAAACATATTCAATTAATATCCATGAATAGGAAATATAGATGAATTAGATAAATACAAAATTCAAATAATTAGTCATGACATTCACATTTATGAACACTTCATAAGTAAATATAATTTATAAATAAAGTTCCTTTAAAGAAACATTTATTTATTTTTCACTACATTAAATATCAATTCCTCAATTTAATATTAAAAATAATAGTACTTAATTTTAAATATAAACCTAATATTTAAGATATAATTTATAATTAATTGAATATACAATTATATAGGAAATATAATATTTTTGAATTAATCTATACCTATCACTTCATATTACCAATATAAACATTTTATAAGTAAATAGATATTTTATAATATGTAAAAAGTATATAGGAAAATGTTAAAAATCTGGAACATTTATATTTTTTAAATATTTTATAACTATTTTATTTTTATTTTATTGAAAATTCATAATATAAAATATAAATTTTCTTTATTTCCTAATTTATGAAATTTATTAATGTGTAATATATTATCATAACATTGTATAATTGAAAAATAAAAATACTATATTATTTAAATATATATTCCCAATAAATTTAGCAGAATTATAGATTTAAATTAATAAGATGAATATTGTAACAATTTGATTTATACATCCCATATAGATCACGTGATCTCATCGAACGATGTAGTGAATTAATGTACAAATAGTTTACCAGATTGGTACTTTATTTTTTATTAAATCCTCTACTACTAAATGCTATGGAGTGATTATGTGGAATAAATCAATTTAACATAACAAAAACAAAAAACAAAAAACAATGAAAAATAAAATTTGAATTCAAATAGACAAAAATGGTATATGGGATGGACTTGATTTTAATGCCTAATTCTTTTTCTTATCAGTTGTCTCTTTCAACTAAATAATTCCTTGTCCTAATTTTTCATAGTGATTACTTGTGCTTTAAAATCAATAAATAATTGTTGGTAATGTATCATTCAGTAGCTAAAATACTTTCTATATACACTTTAATGGTATCCATTTATAATCCCAGACTAAATGAAACATCACAGTAGTAAAAAAATACAAAATTTACACTAGTCTCATAACATGAATAGTGTAATTGTATATACTAGGGCCACTATTATTCAAATATTATTCTTAGTGAATTCATTAAAAAAATCCTCCTTCTATTATGTATGACTTTTCCTCAACTGAATTATCATGTCCACGAACGTTTTGTCTCTATCTATGAAGGAATGTAAATACAATAAATAATGGGATTTTTCCAAAAAGACTTTTGAATAAGAATGGCATATGACATCCAATTTTGTTCACTGATTTATAGTAATAATCAACTCCAATTTCATTATGTCATAGGAATATATATTTTTCATATATTATCTTAATATATATATGATATCACATATATTTCAACTACATCATTATAATAAGAATAAAATAATTTCTGATTATTCACAAATTCATCAATAAAGTTTCTATAAAAATATTACAACACTATAATAGTACATTAATATTGAACACTATGTGCATATCATAAAATTATTTGAATCATGCTAAACTCTCAAAATTCATTGGTACATAATGTTTTCTACTATTTTTCAAAAAAATGATACTCACATTAGAATATCATCTATTTTATCAACCATTAATATAATTCTTCATGCCATAATAAAGTCACAGAACTAAATTTATATTCACCCTACTTAATCTAAAATCAGATCTCAATAGCTTCATGAGTACTGCCGATTGGATTCATAAATCTCACAGTCATCGAAATTATTTATTTAGATTTTTCTTTTTATAAGAGATCCTTTGATAAAAAATTTCAAGTATATATTTCTATTATCATGAACATGTTATACATCACATGATATATATATATATAATTCTTCATGAACACAAGTCATAGTGTATAGTTCTTATTGTTTTCACTTCCTATGTTTCAACAAAATCTAATTCACTATTCTCAAATTGATATGTATAAGATCCTTTTTTGAAAATAATTTATATTAACTTATGAATAAATAAATATACTTTTGAAACTAAATATTTGTGGATATTTTTCACCATTGAAATTATAGATCAATCACAACAACTTATTTCCTTATACAAAATGGCCCACATTTTCTCCACTTCTATAAAGACGAATAAATCATGGAACATATTTTATTCATCATAAAGATAAATTTAAGTATTACCCTATGAAAATCATGATCTCCTATGGTTTCTATCAAATGTTTTTGTACACACTCAAAATACCTTTGTCAATGGGTATTTATAGACAAATCCTAGTAATTTTTCTCGGTAGTTAATAAGGGAAAGATCATAAAACCCAACGATACTAAAAATCGTGGTGTCCTTTATTTTCATAGGATAAATGTTTTGTGTCTTGATAAATGGAATCAATCTATTGAAAACTCAATCACACTGATACATAATTATCTGACTATATTCATGTAACTCTATTTAATTTGACGTTTTGATACTGTGTATGGAATTCCATGAAATAGTTTACTAGGATTTTTTATTCTCTTAGAGACATTATATTATGGAAAACAATAATTTAATTAGGAGTGCATTAGTTATATAATTCCATATGATCTTTATTCCTGGTGATACACATGATATTCCCCATGATCCCATGTTTCCATGACAAAAATGACAATGGATGATAAAAGTTTATCTAGATTGAAATCACTTGATTCTCAATGTAAAGAGGTTATGGATAGTACCCAAATTCTATTGAGAATAATTCCATAGTGAAGAATCTGTTTTCCGAATGACTTGTATAATGAAACCAATGGTAGATGTGGTTGAAGAAAACATCCTAGGGATTCCATATAACTCTAAGCTCATGAGCCAATATTTTTGAAAAGGTAAATTGTTCTTGAAATACATTCATCCCACATTGGATAACATAGTTTTTGTCACTTATATTATCATGTTTCATGTGTCTCAATATCCTTGAATAACTCCATTCACACTGATCCAAGACACATCACTTGATGTGATACCACGCACACTCGAACCATTCTATAACCTTGTACTCTCTATGAGTTGGATATCCATTATTAGGTTCTTAAAAATTAGACTAAATTTCAAGCCAGTCAAAATATTTTTTATTTGTAAGTAAACTCTAAATATAAATTTAAATTCAAACATAATCCATCTCAAAAATCAAATCAATCTAAATTTGATTAGACCTCATCTGAGGGATATTTCATTACCTGATAAATTATCAACCTATTATATAAAATTATTCATTATCTAAACCTCTAATAAGATGAGTAATTTATGATCACATGTGATATTCTGATTATTTATGTTTCATAAAATTTTATTCTTAAAATGAGCATATTTTTAAATCATTATGACATTATTTAAATAGTCACATGTAATTGAAACCTTATTCTATGTAGAAAATATTAAACATTAATTTTTATTAGTCTGAATAAGAATAATTATCAATAATATATTAATTTTAATAACTTTTAAACATTCTCCTTCTATATTCCTTATACATTTATATTTATTTTCAATTATATTGATAAAACTACAACATTCTTTTTCAAGATCATTTAATAATTAATTTGGGCTGTTAAATATCACTATAACAACTAATGTACTTAAAGAATATTTTTTCATTATGGAATTAAAATGTTATATTTATAATTTTTTTATATTGAAATAAGTTGTATTTAATGAAATTATAAAATCTATAGAAACGTATCAGTAACCATGCCACTGTAATAGTAGTTTGACTATTAAGAATATTAAAATTTTCATTATATTAATGACCTAAATTATGAAAATAAAAATAAAATATAAGTATCTCAGAAATAAATATTTGATATATTTAAATCATAGAGTAAGTATATAATTGTTTCAAAAGTGATAAATTAAATGATTGTATTTTTTGAAATGTAAATGGTTATTTTCAATTTTATAGTTACAATAATTATTTAAATTCAAATTTTTTTCATAAAATAAGTTGAAAAAAAACTTTTTTTTGTAATTAAAAGAAATTTTTGTGAGACCCAAATTAATTATTCAATTTGTTTAAAAATAAGATAATATATTAAAAAAGAGTTATTTTTTAATAAATGATTACTTTAATTCAAAATTGAATTTATAATATATTGAAATTTAATTTCAATAAAATTGTTGATTTATGAAATGTAATCATTTAAAAATGGGTGGCGTGATTTTTTCCGATTTTTCAAAATTGTTGAAATTCTATTGAATAGTGAAATATGGTATTTTACATTATATGTTAAATAACTAATCTTTTGTATCATTACTGATATAATAACCTATTATATTGAAATATCATGTACTAGTTACTATAATTATTCACACGAATCAACACTATTGATAATATTCAGAAATAATAATTAAAAATGAATAAAATAATCAAAATCAACAATCTTATCTCTATAAAAATACCAAAACACGCCAACCATTCTACTCTAACTTTATAATCCTTTATTCCTATCTAAATTTTACCAAACTCAATTCCAAATCCTCTTCCCCGTAGCCAATACATTATGTTATAACCAAAACACCCAAAACCATGTTCTTTAAAGAGGATCTCAAGGAGATGATATTCATGATATAAAATCAACAATAATTCCCTTTTAAATTATTTATCTATTTAATTATTTATTCCTTATCCTCACTTCCCATATCCAAAATGACAATATTTATCTACTATAATATATATAAATCAATTTACTTGTGTTGATAGAATATCCATCCTCAAACCTCTTATCTTCTCTTTTATTATAAATAAACAAATCAACGTACATGATGTGTTGTTTCACCACAATTGTTGATAATGATTTATAATTTTATATTTTTGAGTAAAATATTGCTCATAAACAAATAATTATAGTTAAACTATATTTTAATATATATATATATATAGAAATAATTTATGGAAAAATATTTTAATAATATAAAATTAGTTTTTGATGGTAGGAAAAACCACCGAAAATAAATGTAACATTTATCATTAAATTTTTATCTAATGAATCCTCCACATATTAGAAAAAAAGATATATTAGATCATTTAAAATTATGGGAACTTATTAATGCTATTTATTTTCACTTCTAGATATTTTATTCTATTTGATAAGAACATTCAAAATTATACTCAGGGGAACCAACCAAAAACCCATGGAACAATGGATCATGGAATAATGAATGTTATATTTATTACTCTTATAAATCATTATAAATGATCTCAATAAAAATGAAATATATAAAACATGTGAGCAATAGTTTTTGGACTAAAAAATTAATGATTCTAATATTATTGTACATGAAATTATATATAATTTATGAATATATTCAGACATAAGGTAAATGTATTTTAAAAAAAACATATTTTCAATTTATAACCATTTTTATTAAATAAATGTATCTCAAATTTACAAAATAAGAATATGTTACCTATTTCATTATACCTTATTTATTTGATGTTTTCTTTATATGTTAGCAAGTTTATTTTGAAATAAGTTCTTTTCATTTATGAGTGCATGACTTTTTAAAAAGAAAAGTGGAATCAAAATTGAAAATTTATATTCTTTAAGAATTACTTATTATGAATGATGTATATGTTACGATCATGAAATTGTAATTAGTAATTGTTATGATGAAGGGTGGTTCTGTGAAAATACAAGGTAAGGTGACCATATTATATCTCTCAAATTCGTTCTGTAATGAGGTAGATTTATCATATTCTATATATAATAAGAGAGTATGTGAATATACTGCATTGGTTATTCCAATCATAACCATAATTGTTAGTCCTTGTATAGATAATAGACGTAATTTATTTTTAAGAGTAATATAAATATTAAAAAAACATACATTTCTTATTTATATATTCTTTCTATTGGTTTTTATGAAACATATAATTTCATAAGATAATAAATAGAGCTTCTATTTTTTTCTAAATGTAACGTCAATGTGAAAATGTTTTCATTCATGAATAATGGTTCCTTTGTTCTTTTTTATAGCCCTATCTAATATTTTTCTACTCATCCTACATTTTTGAAAAAAATCATAGGGTCTATGTATGGGTATGGGAAAAAATAATCTCTTTTTGAATTCATTATTTTTAATACCAAATTAATCATATTTTGTTTAAAAAAGATTTATATAGTGAAAAAATGATATTGAGTAGATGTTTTTGCTTTCTAAAGTAAGAGTTTAAATGTATGTTTTTAGTACCTAATTCTTTAAAACCCAAACTCTAAATGACCTCTAGGAATGTATGATTGTGAATTCTATTTGAACTAGTGGGATTAGGTAATGTTTATGGTTGGGTACATAATGATGGTATTATAGAAAGGTTTAGATCACATTTGATGTTATTATAATGTTAATAGAATACCCATAAATTATGTTTTTACATTTTTATAATGCTTAAAAGATATATAATTTAAACATTACCATTTTTATTTATTAAGGATATGTTTGTACAGAAAAGGGTTTTTATTGAATAAATAGGGATACGAGAGTCTAAGGCATTAAAAGGATGATATCCTTTAGAATAAAAAATGTGGAATGATCAGAAATATAATTGATAGGATTGGGGATGTAATTTTTCAGTTGACATGAGCTATAAGTGGAAGTGTTATCCATGCATGAGATCAGATAGATAAACCTCATAATAATATGTTAATGGAGGAACATGTTATGATGAAACACCCTCTAGCATTTAGTAAATATTCAAAGACAATTGAATCTAATGGATTGATTAATTCCCTAGAAAATATCCTCAATGTCATTGGGTGTTCATACCATTACAATTTTAAACATTATATTTATTGTTTTGATGTTGATGATAGATATTGGTGGTCAATGGTCAATATTATCATGGATATCGAGGTGATTGATTCTTTTGAATTTGATTAATTAAAAAAAATTACTTGATAAATATTTTTCAATAGAAACAAAATGTAGTATGGAAATAAAATTCTTGGAATTGAGATTGTACATGGATTCCATGGCTGTATATAAAAGTAAAATTCACTTGATAGGAAATCTGAACTCAAGATTTTATTTAGGATATTGAAAAAATATTTTCGGGAATTAGGATTAATTCCAAAATATCAAAAGACATTGGCTTCTCATGAATTAAAATGTAATGAATTAATAGTTTGATGTGTAGAGAAGGTTGAAATGGTGATTTCCCATGATCATGTATTCAAAAAAATAGTAGAAAAAGGGTTATGGTGGTATGAAAAAGGAAAGACTACATAAAGAATTTTGATTATATGAAAATTGTGTTTTTATTTTATGGTAATTATGGTAAAAGATAGATTGTGGAATTCCATTATATTTCTAGTAAGTGTTTATAATGTAGTATTTTTTATGCATATTTCTCATAATTTTTAATGAAAACGATCATGATAGTTTTATGAAAAATTCTGATATACATTGAGAAAAAATTATTTAAATGTAACGAGACTGGTCAATATATAATCAAGTGTCTAAAGAGAAACCCCAATTACGGGAAAAATCTATATTATAAGAAGAATATCTGGTGAATTCCTTTTCAAATACATTAGTAGATATAGGGTCATCCAATGAAGTGGTATCATATACGTTGTTTTTTAATTTTATTATTCTTATGTCCTTTTTGATTCAAGGTCAACACATTATTTAATATCTATGAAACTTTCTACTAAATTGGAAATTTCACCTCAAGAAATGAAAATAAATATTTAGTAAGATGACATGGGGAAACTATTAAAAAAGATGAAAATATAATAATCTACTTATCAATGTATGTGGAATGATGTTTCTTGTATTCATTGTTTTCATTACCCAATAAAATTTGATGTAATTATGGGTATGGATTAGATTTATTTTTACCATGATATGATTGATAATAGAGATAATGAATATTTCTTCATAAAATCTCTCATATTGTATACAATAATTAACACATTACATTGATAACATATCAAGATGCTATGAAAGGAAAAAATATATAAATGAATGTTATCATTCTCATATTGATAGAATCATGGTAACTATTGAGAATAATGATATTGTGATAGAAAAACACTATCTTGATGTTTTTTCTAATGAGTTTCGTAGTATTATACCTTATTTGAAGGTTAATATTACTATGGATTCATTCCGTAATGAAAAATCTATTTCAAACCCAACATATTGAATGTCCCCGGTATAACTAACTGAATTGAAAAATATTTTATAAGAGTTTCTAGATAAACTATTTACTCAAAACAATTAATCACATTATGGTGATACTATTATTAATTTTATATGAAATATTGTTCAATGAGGTATTTTACTGATTATAGATCATTGAATAACATAACTATTAATAATATCAGTCATTTTCCTCATATCGACCACTTTTTTGATCATTTCTTGGGAGCCCAGTATTTTTCCATCATCGATTTTCGATATAGGTACCATCAGCTAATGGTGAAGGAGGTTAAAATTCCAAAAATATCATATTTTACTAGATATTGGCATTATATGATTGTTTTTATTCCCTTTGATTTCAAAAATACCCATGTTTTATTTATGGATCCTATTAAAAAAATCATCATGGGATATTTGGATACGTTTGTTATTATATTTATCAATGATATTTTGGTTCATTCAAAAATTTATAAGCCCTACGAAATTCATTTAAGGATTTTCTTCAAAAAATAAAAAATATGTTATATAGGAAACATACAAAATGTGAAATTTTTATTAAAATATTTTTTTTCATTGGAAAAATTTGAATACATATGGAATAATAATTGTTCCAAGAAAAACAAAAGTTTATCAGGAATGGAAATATCCTAAAAATATTATTATGATTTATAGTTTGGTTGGATTTTTAGGCAATTACCAATGTTTTTCTAAAATATATTCAAGGTTAGAAATCATGCTAATAGATTTAACAAAAAATTGGGTTAAATTTTTTTCGACAGATTAATTTGAGGTTATTTTGTCCGAACTAAAAAAATGGATTGGTATATGGTCCAGTTTTTTCCACAGCTTCCTAAATGGCCAGTTTTTCATCTATAGTGGTAATTCATTATATAACATGGTTGTTTTTTTATGGATAATGATCATGAATTTACATGTGCTTTATGGAAATTGAAACCCCATGATTAAAATTATACCACAATTTATTTACAGTTTCAATCTATGGTTATCATAATATAATTTTTGAAACACCATCTATCTGATTAAAATTATGATATATATATTGATCATATAATTTTAAATTATATATTCACTAAGAATTTATTGAACACGATTCATATAATATGGATGAAAATGATAAAGGATTATAATTTAATAATCAATTTACATTCTATAAGTGTAAAATGTTGGTCTATTCCTCGAGTTGAAAACATAATGATACATTAAACATGATACATTTAGAAAATCACCCATTGGATAGTGATTTTAGGAATTTTATCTTGGAAACTTTTTTATAATAAATTACACTATTTTTTTAGGTTTTATTTTAATTTTCATTAAGAGTGATAATTAAGAAAATATATAAGGAAGACCGTGAGTTATTGGAAAATGTAGAATTAAGTAAAAAGGTATGTTTTTATAATTTAACATTGATAATGATTGTGTTTTAATATTTGGGAAGATATTAATTGTTCCTTGTGATTCATATTTTATGAAATAGTTATTATGTAGAACACATAGATCTTCATATTTAGTTTATCTGAGAATCACTACGTTGTACGGAGACCTTTAGGTCTGTTATAGATCAGATGGAATGAAATAAGACAATGTTAACTTTTCAATGAGATATTTGACTTGTCAATATGTTAAAGAATAATGATAACTACTAAAGGGGATGGTTAATCCATTCCCAAGGATAGAGTGGAAATTGTAATGTATATGTATGTATCTTTCAGTGATATTTCTATATATATTCTTAAGGTAAAAATGTGATTTTGGTTCAATTGATCAAATGACTAAATAATCAAATTTTCTTTCTTTTTGAGATACAATTTCTTTATATCAACATTGTTGACTGAAACTAAAATATATATTTAAGTTATATTGAGTTACACTCTCCGTTTAATCTGGTATTGATCCAATGTTCACTTCCAACTTCTGGAAATACCATTAATATTCATTTGTAAGTGTATTAAATTTCATCACAAACAATCATACATAATATGAAGGATAGTTAGATAGATTCATTTAGACTTTGTACGATATGTTTCAATCATTATAATTAGATTACCAGGGAATTTAATATAATTTTTTATCTTTGGTTTTTATTTATTATAATAATAGTTTTTATTCTGGAATATAGATGGAACCTTTTGAAACATTATAATGAAATATGTTATGAACTATACCATATTGTGATAAAATAGGTGGAATAATGTTGATGGTATTAGAATTTGTAGAGGGGACATTATAGAAAGATAAGATTATATATTGACAGCTGAGGATACTTATGAGATGGAGTAAAATTATCATAGATAAACATAGTTATTATATTTATATTATGGTATGTGATCTTGTCTTTCTCAGATATTCTCCATTTAAAAGTGTGACATGTTTCATTAAGAAGGTGAATCTGAGGTCATGGTTCATTAGACCATATTAAACCCTGAATAATATTTTATAAGATCACTACCAAGGGGACTTACCTCCATGTTTGTCATAGGTACACAATATTATTCACATTTCAATGATAACAAAGTATGTTCTTGATTCATCTCATGTTTTGAGCTCAAAAGTATTTCAGTTAGAATAAAAAATTAATTATATGGAGAAAACATTTCATATTATTGTTTGTAAATAGAGTGTATTATAGAATAACTAATTTATCAGGTTTTGGTTTTGAAGAGAAACCACATGGTTAAAAAAGCCACATAGGAATCTAAAAATTCTATAAGGGAAATGAATCCTCATTTTAGGTAAGTGAAAAATATTTGAAGGTTGTAACTTCCAAAAGTGGGATAAATTAACAAGAGTGGTATTTGAAGAATATATTTTTCATTCTTTAATTAAATAGATAAATTCATTTTTAATGTAAAATGAATTATGTGGTATTTATTGTAATTATGGAATCTATACATATAGAATTGTAACCTTACCATTTTGAATAGTAATATGACTACTACGAATAGTAATATTTCCACAAGAATAATTAACTCACCTGTGAATGTATAAATATAATTTATGTATATCATCAATGATAATATGATATATATTTTTCCTCTAATAATTAAATAATTGTTTTATTAATGATAAATTATGTATTGTTTTTTTTCTGAATGATTAATGTATATATAATTTATTATAAAAAATAAAATTATTTAATTTTTTTCATAAAATAGATTCATTAATAAATAGTTTATTGTATTATAATTATTAGATAATTTTTTAGGTACATAATTAATTTTTCATAGATTCATAAAATCAGTTATAATATAAAAATTAGTATTTATTGAATAAATGAAAAAAAATTACCATATTTATAAAATTATATTCATAATTTCTATTTAATTTTTTAAATAATCATGATTGAAAATGGAACGAGTTATTTATTAGTATTTTTCTACCATGTTTTAATTTTTAGGGAATAGGGAAATACAATATTTTACATTATAAGTAGAATAAATAATTTTTTTAGTAATTACTAATTTTATATCCCATTAGTTCTAAATCAAATGCATTATTTATTTCATATAGTTACATGAATCAACACTATTGATAGACTCGTGGAAAAATAAAAATAAAAAGATTAAAATACTTAAAAACACTCATCTCATCTCCCTATAAATACTACATCTTCTCCTCACACATTTTGAGCCTTGAATTATTTTTGAATTTTTAATATTCAATTACAAAGAATCTTACACATTTCAAATTCCTTATGGTCTTACTAAAAGTCTATAATCAAACTGCTAAAGGTTGATCCCAAGGGGATGAAATTCCAGATGTAAAATCCACCTTCATTCACATTTGAATTCATTCTTTGTTTCCTTATTTATAAATTATCTCCACCTCCCATATCAAATGTGACATGATAACTCAATTATAATACATATAATAATATTTTATCTTATTGATGGAATATATATATTAAATCTTCTTCTAATGTCATCTTATTTAAGAAATTAATAAATTATCCATGACATATCTAATTATCACCTTCATGTGTGATTATTATTCATGTTCTATTACCTTATTGATGGATGGTCATTAAATAATTATTATGGTTAAAACATTTTTTAATATTTATATTTTTTGACCCTTTTTATACATATAATTACTAAAAAAAGTGAAACTTGTTTCTAATGGTCAAAAAATCCACCGAAAACCAACAAAACTATTATCATAAATATTCTATCAAATGATTCATCCTCGTATAAAAAATAATTATATATGGGACAATTGAAAATTTTGGAAACATATTACTACAGTCTAATTATTATTATATAGTTTTTCTTCATTCTAAGAAGAACTCCCAATAATATAATCAAGGGAACCAAAAATGCATCCATTTAATTAGTGCTCCTGAAATTATGATTCTGAGATATATATAACTCTTAAAAATGGCCATAAATCTAATTAAAAAAAAAAATTTAAATAAAATACATGCTGAAAAGGATCTTAATTATGTTATTTATGAACCCAATGTGATTATCCCAGACATTAAGCACAAGAGTTAAACACATTCATACATATGGAAGGGGATGTTCTTTTTAAAAATTCACTTTTCATATTACAACTATTTTTGTTAAAGAATATTTTTTCATATATAGAAAAAATGGATTTCTAACTTATGAAAATCATTATTGATTTTATTCTTGTATTTATAGTTTTGTAGTTGAATTTCATATATTTTTTCATTTATTAGTGTATGACTTCTTATAAATGAAATGTGATTTTAAAATGGAAAATTAATGTTTTTCAATAATGATTCTTTTATGGAATATTTATGTCTTATCATCATGTTAATGATATTTAGTATTGTTATGATTATGGGTGGACAAATGATAAACCAAGAGTAGGCGATCCCATTGTAACTCTTTAATGGTTTGGGTAACAAGGTATAATTAACATGTTTGCTTTCTTTTAATAGATTATTGGGATATACTACGATAGTTATTCAAATAGTAACCATAATGGTAAATTCCTACGTAGTTAGGATAGAGAGTTTATTTTTAAGAGTGATATGGAAATCATTCCAAATATAAATTTATGATTTATTTAATTTTTTTATTATTGTAAATGAATATTATAAATTAAAATAGTAAGCTTAATAAATATTATTTTATCAATAAAAGTTATAATATTTTCAATATGTATTCAATCATGACTAGTGGTTTTTTCTTCCTAATTACATGATTTACTATGATTTTTTTAGTATACCATGATTTAAATTTTTTTTGATAGGTTGTATATATAGGTAAAGGAAAATAAGAATCCAATTTTAAAGTCATTATGTTTTTTACAGAAAGAATCCATGTTTTGTTTTATGAATATTTATATTGTGAAAAATGCATATTCATTCAAAGTGTCTACTATATAATATAGGAGTTTCTATTTATTTATCTATGACCTAATTATCTAAAACTATAAACCTAAAAGATATTTGGGAATGTATAAATTTGAATTCTAGTTAAATTAACTATTTTAGGAGATGTTTAAGGTTGGGTCCATTCAATCCCCCTTTTGATTTGTTTTCAATACTAAATCCTTTTAGAAAGTGAACTTTATTCTCCACATATTTATAATAAATTAAAAGGTGGGTGTAAGGGAAGCTATAATATATATATATATATATCCTGAATATATTATTTTAAAAAAACATATTTTCAATTTTTATTACCGATGAAAGACGATTTGAATACATTTAATGAATACTGATATCAATTTTATTTAATGAAATGATTAATTAGTAGACCAACCCTAATTATACATGGGAATACTGAATTATATATTAGTACATAACAAAAAACACATAAAATATATCTAATAGTCTCTCAATCATATGAGATCACTTTATTATTCACATTTAGAAAACATGCTAAAATTTCATTAAAAACTTCACATATACTCATATTTAACAATCACATAATAAATAATCAGGTGATATATTTTTTTCTCTTCCATGAAATTTTGTTCTCCGGAACTTGTAATTTATATTAATAATAATATTTGATATAATCATAAAAAGATGATAATTTTGACTATGATAATGCTCATAAATTCTAAATATGGGCTATATAGATTTAATATTCCTAGAATTAAAATTATTTATAATCTTCCTCATCGTGAAAGATTCCCCATAATTATGTAATTCCATTAATGACCTTAGATTATAACGCCTAATATATAGTGTTGTTATTTTTAGTTCTATGAGAAAAAATTAAATAATCGATGACTGATAATAACTTCCTGCTTTATAGAGATTAAAATATTCTTCCAATTATCCATTTAAAAATATCACCTTCAATTCCCCATATAAATACATATAAAAACTAATTTGATGGACAAATTTTTGTTTTCCATTACTTTATTAATATGATAACTAGGTTAAAGGATTTAACCTCAAATCCATAGACTATTTTCATTATATATCTAAAGAATAAACATTTTGTTATGCTTTTAATCCCCTTGATTATATATTCCTAAAAAGTTTTTTGAATCGTGTGTTTCATTACTTCATAAAATTTACTTTTTTATGTAATAAAATGATTAATTTTAGGATGAAATTTATAGTTAGACAATGGTGGTGTAACCTTGTCTTTTATTTCTATTAGGATGTCTTTCTGACATTATAAAATGGTTAATTATTTACAACATCTAAATATTTCTCCCATTATCATCATGTACACTTATTATCTATTGGGTGTCTATTTTTTGACAAACTCGTATAAAATTTACATTTTTCTCTATATGAATAACAATTTTTCACCTTTATCAATTCCTTATGATTTCTCTGTTATCATTTCCATTTTTAATTCATGTGGAAGATTTTTCACATAATCCTTTATGATATATTCATCTATATTAGAGATTTAAAATGGTTTCTTTTTTATATTTAATTTAATATATACTCAATATTTTTTCTTTAATTTTTATATTAATGTAAAATTAACAATGATCCCTGAAATGGAAAATAATAATATAGTATAGGAATATCAAGTTTGATTTCACGACATTTTATATCATATATTATTGGTTTCTTAAAAGTTTGGTATTTTGGTATATTCAATGAACAATTACATTCTTTTCTTATCTATATAAATTTATCATAATATTTTATTCACAATACATTATTAATTCAACTTAACGAGTACATACTAGAACTATTATTCATTATGGGAACGTATGTTATATGATTAAGATAATTATTCATCATTTTAAAATATATTTTAAGTGTACATGCATATATTCTTCCATGGAGTCACCTTTTTTATAATAGGTATTATAAAGACCCAAAATCTTATCAATGTAATTTCACATTTTAATAATATAATTGTTTCGTATTTAGTGATGTAGTGTTTTATAAATCACATGAAATACATAATAAAATAAAAAATGTATTAATTTTAAATGGATATTACATTTTGATAAATATTATAACTATAATAATTCATATTATTAAAATGGGATAAAAAATAAAAAAAATAGATAATTCTAATATCAAAATTTCGATATGATCAATCTACCCTAATAGCCACACTCATGAATGAAAATATAAAAATTAAATAGAATAATAATAATGAAGTATTCATTTTCTAAATGAATATATATATATACTTGATAGAAAACAGATTTAATGAAAAATTAATGAAAAATTAGGCATTTATACAATGTAGGGAAACCAAGTGATCATTATTAATCTGAACACTAGATTAATAATATTATAATTTTAATTGTAATATGATATTTAGGAATATTAAATTGGATATTATAATAGTAACCTCAATAAATTAAATAAAAAAATTAATTAACATATAAAATTAAAAAATAGGTGTATATATCTTAATACAAAGACAAAAAAATTAAAATGATAATTTTTTTTGTATTGTGGAAAAACGTATATGTAATATTTTATATTTTTAGAATAAATATTAATATTTTTAATAGAAAATATTATCACATTTTTTAATTACAAAATTATGTTTCATTATAATGATAATATAATCGTATGATATCATTTTAAATTTTTTAAAGGGTTATAAAGTCGATAATAATAATAGTATTAGTATTTTTAGACTAAAAGGGGTTATTATTTAAAATTAAATTTTTTAATTTTTAGAAAATTATTTTCATTAAATGGCATTCCATTTTTTATTTATAAATATATAAAGGGTTATAGTGAATTCTAATAATTTTAATGATGTTTTGGAAATTTTTGTGAGTAGTGAAAAAAATAAAATATTCAATATTTAAATTTATAAGATAAATCCATGAATTAACGAGTCATGTATAATTCTTGAAACAATTATTTTTGAACAAAAATTATTTAATTTCTGTATATGATCAAAATAATTAACATTATTGAATTTGTTTTAGAAAAAAATAAAATATTAATGATTATAATTCTAAAAACAATCCTCTCTTCCCCTTTTAAATACCACCCATAATCACACCCATCATCATCCCTTTTAATTCTTTGAGCATACACATGAAATGTCTAAATACATTATAATATCTCTCCCTATGACAATAGAATATTTTTTCTCCTAAAAGATAGATCCCAGGGCATCGTAAGGGGAATCATAGGAGGAGACCTCCTATGGAGAAGGTAATATAGTAAACTATGTCTTTTTTATTCTTCCAAATCCTTTAAAAAAATTACATCCAACCTGAGTTAATTAAATTAGTGTCATTAATATTCTATAATTTATTTATTTTAATGGAATATCCATCATCTGAATACTTATAATTAATTTCATTGTTGAAAATTTTGTTTCTAATTTGCGTACTTCACCAACTCCATAAACAACATACTTCTCATTTTTCCAACACCATCACAGATGGTTATAGAAATTTAAAAATGGTCATATATGATGATAAAAAATAATATTACATAAATAATGTTCTAGATTTTATTAATAATATTTTAATTAAATAAAAAATCCATTTCATGATGGTCTGGAAAACAGCTTAAATGAAATAAACATATAATGATATTGTTTATTCAAAATTTATCATCTCTATGTCGTAATACATAAAGATATATGAGACCATTTAATTTTTGGATTTTAATTAATAATATTTCATTTAAATTGTGTATTTTTTGTCCAATTTGACAATATATTCAATAATTATCAACATTTTATCTTTCCATTGTACCATGAATCATAATCCCACAGAGTAGCTCAATTAAACATGATAACTAATTTAAATAGTTGTAAATTAACTAAATATAATTATTGTGAATAAATTATATATATAAAAGGTCCCCAATGAATTAATAAATTAATATAATTTTATTACCATTGATGTTAATTGTCGGTGTTGCATGATTATGGACCTTAGTTAAGGATGACATCATACAAAAAAAATTTCATTATGTTATTATAACATTATCTAAAACTCACTTTGCCTCTATGTTATTATTATTTACATATTTTACTCTAGATATAACTTCAACATGTATAATCCTAGTTTAATCCACCGTTACATTCAGTTGATCATAATGGTTTCAAAGGGTCCCTTCTCCATTTGGTTTTGTAAAAATTCTTATTAATGGGAATTTATCTGCTATAATTTCTCATTTCACAATATACCCAATGAAATTTTTTAATAAACCATTATTTCACAAAAAAAAATTATAATTTTTTTATTAATTTATTGTTTTTAATAATTTATTATTATCTTATTCCTTTTCTTGATTCTTTTCCATTTTTAGTAAAACTCCAATAAAAAAGAATTTTTTTTTAAAAAAATCCACTCATTTTTATGCCTTCAACTAAATCGATCTAATTTTTTTCCATATTTTTACTAATTTGTCTAAAATGTCATTCGATTAAATTAATACATCATTTAATGTAATTTGTTATCATAATCCATTTTTATGTTATAAGATATGATTATATAGAACATGTTCTTCCCATGTATATTTTTTATGATTATTCCATATCATTGATTTAATTATATGGAACACATACACAAATATAGAATATGAAAGGTTTAACCATATAACACCATAATAAATTGGGAAATGTTTTTTTATCATGAGAATATATTTATATGATTAGGTCATAAACATAATACATGGTACAATATTGGCCATGATATTGTATTTGCTTTGAAGTTCTACTTTACTTGTTTTTATGTCATATTCTATGATTTAGTCACAAGAATATTATTTCTTGTCCTCATAAATCCTTCATACTTATATAATGACTCCATGTTTTCATTAATTTTCGTTGAAATTTATGATATCGTTATTTTTTTGATTTAAATGTTATACATCTTAATCTGGTTATTTCCATTTGTTTATTTTAAGGTCCTCTCAATTGTTTTTTAAATTACCCATGTTATATTATGTAGTTTTAGGATATAAAATTGATTTATGATATAATTATTGTGATTAAAAGAATGTATTTATATTTTAATCTCATTTTTATATAATGATAACATATTCTTCCTAAGATAATGGCACACTTTATCCTTGGGTTGTATTTATTCAATATTTTGGTTAAATTTATTTAATAACATACGCAAGTGATATATTTCACTATTCTTGTTATCAAAAAAATGTTATACATATTTTTGGGTAATAGAGAAATAATATATTTTGAATAAATATATGTATAGTTCCAATGATTATAACACATCAGGGAATTATGGAAATGTATATAATGAGTGGATTCCATGATTTGAAATAAATATCAGGATACTAATTGTAGATGTGTATTTATAACAGATGAACCTAGGGGTTGTGACCCTGATGGGAACATTGATTATTTAATCTAGGTTAACCTAGTTCATGAGAATTTGGATTCACTACACACCTGGTTTGAATATCCAAGGGATATTCTTTGGAAAATTCCTAAAATTATTATGATCCACATTGGAGGACATGAATATTATAATAGCTTATAAAATATTAAATATATATTTACATGGATAATCTATATTAAAATAAAAATACTGAAATGATATGATATATTTGGAATTTATTTTTTATTCCTCCAAACATAATAGTTTCCCATAAATACGATTTTTATTTTTAGCATCTACATTCTTCGTTTTATTTCCATTATCATTCTTTAAGGTTGTAAATAATAGGAAATATTCCAACAACCAATGAAATGTAAAATTAAATAATTCTGTTAATGATAAATCAAACATTATGGGAGATGAAATGTGACATCTTGTTATTATATAAAACCAGCTAGCATGAATTATTATTATTATTTAGAATATAGTTGAATTTCATAACTAATAAAATAAGAGAATAATGGTGTATCATAGAAGTTTATGTGAGAAATATTTAAAATAAAATAATATTCAATTTCTTATTTTTCAAAGATGTGGGAGTCATAAACAAGGAAAATGTATTAATAGAATTAATACTTATTTGTGTGTGGAAAAGGATGGTATGGGGAAGCTAATCTAAGAATTAAAATGAAGAGTTTTGTAGAAAACAAATAGGGAATGAATGATGAAACTATGTATCCACTAATAGTTTAATTTCATTGATACACGTAATAAAGGAATTATTAATTTAAATCCCTTAATCTGAGGTTTAATAAATATTATAAACACCAGAAATATTTGATCCATGTAAATGAGGTATGGATTACCCATTAATGAGAATTTATATGGATAATGATAATAAAATAACAATTATACATGAATCTAATGATATTTATGTAAATTTATTTTAAAATTTATGCCACATTAGTATATTTGGAATGTTTTCTAGGAGCATCGAGTCAAATAAATTAAGATATGATATCTTCAGAGATACATGTTACAATTATTGTAACATATATTGATGTTTATGGGAATATACTTAATATAAATCATATTATTATCAATTTAACATAATTTAATTCTATATTAGGCATGTATTGGTTGATAAATTTTTAAATCGAAAATAAAATTTCTAGAGTAAAACATATATCCTCATATCTCAAATCATCATTCTATTCTATAAATGAGAAAGTAATTGGATAAACATAATTTTAAATAATATTCAAAATAATGGATATTATTTCATTATGAGAAATAATATATTACATTAATTATTAAAAATGGAGAATCATTCATGAATACATAACCATTATGATGGACTGTCCAAATATATTCCCTTAAGAGTTTCTTATCCTTCCTTCAGACTAAGAGATTGATTTATCTATAATAAATATACCTAGATCTCTACCCATATCCATTAATCCCTATATAATTTCCACAATTGAGTTGGGATAACTAAATAATAAGTTACATGAAAATTTAAAATAAGAGTATTATATAACTGAATTCTTTATGATGGGGTGTGTCAATCCTTTTTATCAAGAATAAGGATCTGTCAGTATTACAATAAATTAGTTATCTTGAACTAAACCAAATCATGATAAAGAAAAATTATCCAATACCATGGATTCTATAATTATTGGATTGGATACATGGGTCTAGGTAACTATCTATGATAGAAAATTATTATTTATATCACCAATTAACTACAAATCAGAAATATATTCACAACAAAACCTATGAAACACTATATTAAAATAACTAGTTCATAGTGATTCCCTCGGTATATTCTAATTATCTATCATTCATCATGTACAAGATGAATAGATTCATTATATATTACCCTAATTTTTTTGGTAGTATATATAGAATATATTATTATATACTCTAAATGAAAGGATGAGTATATATAGAATATGAATATTATGCTAAAGAAATTATAAAAGGAGAATATATATACAATGAACATTAAATGTGATCTTTGTATGGAGGTAATATCAATTTTTGGGTATGTTTTATCCATAATTTATATATCTATGGACCCATCTGTGAAATTTTATGTTCAGGAGTGTCCTATACAAGTTTATATAAGTGATATATTCAGTTTCCTTGTAATATCTAGGTATTACTGATTAATTGTGTGAAACATACAAGGATATTCAAACACATTAACCAATATGACTCAAAAGGCAGTGTTGGTTTTTTGAAATAGATTAATTAGAAGGAAGGATCATGAATTTAAAATGATTATTATCACCACACTAGTTCTCAGGATAATATATAGTGTGAAACTATATATGGTATATATTGTTGCTTTAAAAAAAGTGAATGGGTTTTTTAATAATTCAAAATAAAAACATTATTGCTTGTGTGTCCTGGATGTTGAATGTTCATGAGAAGAACTATCCAAAACATGATTTTGTGATCATTAGAGTAATATTTTATATCCAAATTTAAAAGAGTTATCTCTATTGGAATAAGTGTGAATTATATTAAGATCATAAGATACGAAGATATATTTTCACAATGAATGAGAGTAATATGAACTAGTGAAGATGGATATAGTCTATCATGGTCTATGAGTACATATTCTTTTACAATCCCGGGAAGGAGTTTAAAATGGGAGATTATGAAAGAAAATGGTATCCTAAAAACTAGTCCATCATAAGGATTTAGATGGATCAAGTCATCAAACACATGAAATGTATCAACATGGGAATATTATTAGAAAAAACATGATCATTCAATTATGAAATGATTTCTTAAATATCCATTCTATAGAATAATAATTTTGCTGAAAGGGATGACGTGAAAATAAAAAACATGGGTTTTACAAAAAATGGAAATCCATAGAGTTCCCAATTGTTGAAAATTATTTCAATGATTAATTTCAAAACAACGTGTGCCATCAAATCCTGAGATAATAGAGGTTTTTTTAAATGATTCATATAGTTTGATATTCTCTATCCACCCAAGGAGTACATAGATATATCATGTTCTTAGAGAACACAATTGGTGATACAATATAAAGAATGATATCATACAATATACATCAAAGTTATTGTTTTGTCAGATGGTGAAAGGTGAATTTATCAATTCCCAGGTGATAATGAAATCATTACCCATACCCACATGGAATCATGATATAATCATTATATTCATTTTCACAGGTCTTCCAAAGTCATATAAAGGAAATAATTACATCATATTTTTAGACCATATTATAATAAATATTCATTTTATTTAACTTTGAGTGGAATTATAACATTATCAACTATTATGGAGATACATTATAGAAGTGGTGTTGCTATATTTAATATCACTATAGATTCAATATAATTCATGTAAAAGGATAACCCATATATTCATAAAAATTATACAACATTATAAAAATACTATGTTAGTGGCCATTGAAACTTATCAACACCAAACTGATAGAAAATATATGAAACCTACCTAGATACTTGTTGGAATTTTGAGATCATACTAGATTGAATTTGAAGGGGGATGAGATTAAAAACACCCTGTGATCAATTTCTTCAATAATAGTAGCTTCCAAAAAATAAAAAATGATATATATGAATCAATTTTTGGAAATTTATCTGGAGAAAATGTCTCATTGGATAATGTTTTGGAGAAAATGTTATTGGGACCATAAATGATCTAAGAACTGGTTGAAAAGTATATAAACTTTTAGTATTACATTAGAGATGCCTAAAAGTAAAATATGATATATAATTAAAATCATAATTTATTGTAAGAGAATTATAATATAAATAATATGCTCCTCCAAATGTCTTTGTGGATGAGATTCCTATGATTTGTGCAGAAGGTAAAGATAAATCCCTGACATATCGACCACTTCAACATTCAAGATAAAAGTATATTTGTGAATTGTTTACTAACACTCAAAATCTAACTATGTAAATTACATGACATCTCCACATATGTCATCAAATTAATAACATACGTGTTCCCTCACATATACCCACTCTAAATGTTGTACATTTAGAGAATAATGTATCTTATATGGAGTACCGTATAGAAGTCATGGGCTAATGTCACAACATTCTAATGACTAAAAAAGCACATTGTATACATTTTTTATTGTAACGATATGTTTGAGGATGAGACATTGGAACATGAGGAAGGAATGAAGCATAACTACCATCACATATCTTAACCATAGTATATAATTCAGAATTTCATGGATGAAATTTCACAAGGGGGATGAATGTAATAATATTGAATTTTATCAATGGAATTTTCCAAATATCATTATTTGAATGCTTACAATTTAGTATTGTATAATTATATAAAAAACATGTTTGGAGAAATTTAATATGTTAAAAAAATTATTTTTTGACAGAAAATGATTTTAGATAACGAATATATCAATAATAATAGAAATTAAAAAAATGTGACCAAAATATAAAATAAGGAAAATAATTTAATTTTTTTTATTTTCTACATCCACTAGATTAATCACAGAGAAGAAAAAATTGTATAAATGAAAAATATTATTAGTAATGAAATATTTATTTTAAAATGAATATATATATATATATCATTGAGATAAAATAGATGTTAATAAAAAATCATTCCTTTATGATGTCTTTATTGAAATCCGGGAACCCATATGACCATTACAAAACTAAACATTGTAATAATGATCTACCGGTTATAAGAGTTATTTAAATATTAAGAATAATTACCTAACCATTTAAATAGTAACCTATCTAATTTAATTGATAAATAATATGTAATTACATTATCTTATTAATATATAATTTAATTATATAATTATTCAAATAAATAAATGTTTTAGAAATGTTAAAATATGTGTTTCTGTTTTTATTATAAAAAAATTGGGTTTTTATATTTTATAGATAAATACTAATATTTGAAATAAATATATTTTTTTATTCCTTTTTATAAAATATTATTTTGTTTTATTATAATGATAAAATAATATTCTTTAAAATAGATGTATTGTTTCATAGGGTGAGAAATTTGTTCATAATAATGACATTTATAATTTACGTATAAATATGGATGTTATTTAAATTTAAATTTTATCGTAATATAATTTAACTATAATAAATGTTTTTTAATTTTTTGAATGAAAATGTTGAAAAATTATTATAGTGAGTTTTTGGTATATTTTAACATAGTTGAAATTTTAGTGAATAGTGAAATATAGAAAAACATGATATTTAAAATTATAGGTTTAATGCATGAATTAATGAATCCTGGATTATGTAGAAGTCATTCTCTCTAACTCATATTAATTACATACTAAAAATAGTAATATCAATTGACATTATTTCTAGTATTCATCCAAAATATTGAACTAATGAATATAATATTCAGAAACACCCCCTCGTCTCAGTATAAATACCTTCCTTTTATAAATCTTTTCAAAATACCTTATAAAACATGGATCAAACCAGTATACTTCCCAAATCCATCTCATATCTATCCTTATTTCCTTATATATTTTTTCAAAATAGTATAATCTCATGTGACATAAGAACATACTTAAGAGAACATCCAAATGAGAAGGATCTGCACTCTTAAGAGCCTTTTAATTTTTCATTCTTCACAAAATCTCAACAAATTCAATAAAATGTAAAATAATTAATTCAACATAATTAATATTTTTTTGTTTTATTTTTATAATGAACCATTCATCATCAATCCTCATCTTGATTCCTAGTAACATAAAAATGTTCTTCATAATAAGGCTGGTTCACTGCCAATATTAACAATGTACTTATTTTTTTCCACCACCAACAAGGAAAGATAATGAATTAATAATATGGTTAAATATTATAATAAAATTTATATTGTAATTTATATAATGTTCTATAATTTAATAATAATATTTTAATTACATCAAATGAATGTAGTTCATAATTGTCTCAACAAATTCCTAAATGAATACACTGTAAAACGACAACCATTATAATAAATTAACCGTCCATATATAAAAACATATATGGATATATGGGACCCCATAAATTTTTGGAATTAAGATAAAATCAGATTATTTCACATATATATTTATATCATAATTCGAAAAATTCTTTAATAATTAACCAAAATTAAATCGAACATTGAAGTATGAAACAAATGCCCTCAGAACATCAAATTTAAACATAATATATCACTTAAGTAGTTGTAAGTGAAAATAATTTTATTTTATTATATAAAATATATATGTTAAAGAATATAATTTAAGAAATTACTAAAAAATATGACCATATATGACATTAGGTCCAAGTACAAAATGATTTTGGACCTAAGGTAAGGGATCTAACTAAAACCCATATTTTTATTAGGTTATTGAATACCTCACATTACATCACTTTATATAACTATTTTTCCTATTAAATTCATCAATATTTTTATATATATCCAAAACATATATTAATTATTTTTTTACCATCCCTTTATTGGAATATATAGTTTTCAATGGTTCCATTATCAATTCTTTCATTCATTATATATGATTAATGTGATCTTCTTTGTTTTATTTCCTTAATTCATGTACGACACTATATTATTTATAACCATATAAGGTTAAAAATTATTAATATTATTATGAAAATCTATTTTAGTTCATTTATGATTTTTATAAATTATTAATCTCTTACCCACATCAATTATTTGATTGTCTTTCCTAATACCCCACTTTAAAAGATTCTGTTAAAAATTATTTATCCACTCATTTTTATGTCATCATTTCACTAGGTCTTAAATATTATATTCTATAGTTATTTATTTATCTATAATATAATGGAAATAATTATTCATTTTCTTCATGGAATTCATTATAATATACCATTTGGATTTGTTTTAAGAAAAAATTATATAACGTATTTTCTTATGTAACCCATTTCATTTCCATGGATATTTGTTATGAATATACCATGTGTTTTTTCCCAATTGGTAATACCTATATAGGTATATGTTATTATATTTACACTATAAATCATTCTAATGCATTTGATAACATTAATGTTTCATGAGAAGATATGTACAGTATTATGCAGTAAACCTAATAAATGATGGGACTCTATCAACAATGCTATGTCTTCTTTTTGGATAACCAAGACTTGTGATTCTATCTTGTTCTATTATAGTTCTAAATTCATATGAGGAATTCATATAATGTTTCCTAAAACCATATTTAATTAATTTATATAATAATTCATGTACCTTTCCTATTTTGATATCCTAATTTTTTGATTGATTCTTATGTTATTTTTTATCATTTCATTCGCTTAATGGGATTTTTATCTCAACAATTAAATTTTGTTTTATAAATATCACAATATGTATCTCTAATAGTTAAATTAGATTTAGGAACTCATTATAGGGAATAAAATAATGATTTCATATTTTGGGATCATTTTGATGAATTACAAACCTATTCCTCCAAACAAATTATGCATATCAATCTGTTGTTTTTGTTTATTGGATATTTATGAAAATAATCATGTAATAATATGTATATGAGACATGAGTTTTTATTGGGTTCTTCTTCACATTATCTATATTCTCTTGAATATATTTTCCCTACTATCTTCATATAATTTAATGTTATGCCAAAATATATTATCCTGATCACCAATATTCCAACATCATCAAATGTTACCAAAAATTATTTTATATTCCATATAGTACAACTAAATCAGGGTTTAGATCCATATTATTTCATATTTAGGATTTCTTTATTTTTGGAAACTAATTGGAAAGTGAATATTCTTGAACATTAATGTATCCATAAATTATGATTTGATGGATTTCATTGAATTTTTTAGGTTCCTAGTTTATTTTATATTTTATATATGAAACCTTATTAATAGTTGAAATTACATTTTTACTGAAATCATTATTTTTGTCATGGAATATATTTTTTCATTACCATACAGAAGATATATTAGGAATATATATTTTTTCACTTTTTACCATTAGTATGTGTTCATTTACAGAATATGATCTCATCATAAGTGTGTACAAGCACCTCCATTTTCTCAAAACCTAGTATGCTTCAAAATGTGTCACTTTAAATTTTCATTAATTGACATCTTCTTCAAAATGATTTTTTTGTTTACGTAGATTGATTAATTCTCAGATTGTCTTAGAACGATATCGTATTCCCTAACTAATTACATAAATTAATCTCTATTCCCTCTGTTACATTCTTTTAATGAATTTCCATAGCCCTTGAACCTTTTACAATTATCCACCAATTGAGATTCCATGATAATAACATAATGTTCCATAATCTCCATAATGAAGTGAAATATGATAGAAATATTATTTGACCATGATTTTTGCACTATATTCTCCGAAATTTCCATATAATGTTTCTTATCATAGGTAATTATAAGGGGTCTTTAAACATTCATACAACAAATATCCATCTTCTTAATCAACTAAAATATATTATTCTATGCACTATTAGTTAGAACATATTCTCACTTACTAGTACTTACTATGGATATGTTCAATTTCATATATGTATTTTGTTTAATTTTAAATTAATTCATTTAATACAACAAAATATTTTAAATATAATAGTTCATAAGACAAATTCATTTAATCATTTTAATAATTCAAGGATGTTTAACACCATAAATTTCCTGAAACTCCATTTACATAATTCTAGTAGATAAGTTCTACAATATGTTATCTTTAATGAAAAATGTTCGTATGTTTTAATTTTTTCATAGAAAAAATAATCTCATAAAAGATAATTTTTTTCATTTGTAGATATATATGAAAATTCTTCTATTAAAATAGTGAGCTCAAATTGTCTCCATTTTTAAGATTTCATTTTCATGAAAAATACCATAGATAAGTGTTATTTGTACACATATCCTACTGTCTTATCTCATCCAAACAAACCCTGAGATTCATTTACCTAATGACATTGAACATTAGGTTTTAACATATTTACTAATGTTACACCATATTACGCAAAAAATAATAAAATCAAATAATTATAACTCAAATATATGTATTATTCATAATTCAATGATATCCATGAATCCCAGTTCATTATGTTCCACTAAAATAGTGAATAGAGTTTCATGTAGTAACTTATTCAGTATTTATTATATTATTTATAAATATGAATTATTATCAAATCCACTTTTAACGAAAACATGTAATCCAGAGTATTCATTCCAATATTCATACATGGAGACATAAATGTTATAAAACATGATTATCCCTAGGAATAGAATGAACAATACTTACAGGTTTTAGATCTCATATGCATTAAAATAATGCATCATAATATTTATTGGAATTGTGAAGTTCCTTTATTATGTAAATACAACATAAATATATATGTCTATTTTTAAAAACAAAAACTACATTTAGATACCCTAGGGATTCGATCATGAAAACAACATCCCAAAAAATTCATATAACTCCACCTGCGGGTGTGAATGTTTTTAAATTTATAAATAGATCATTGATTGTATTTATAATAATTACAAAACCCACGTTGTATTCCCCATGTAAATTATCTCTTATGCCTTTAAAATTCCACAAAAAAACTCCTTCAGCACTAAACTATTCCACTACCATTTTTATGCCACCCTACACAATCAACACCTATGTCGATGATGTGATCTATATACATTGTTTCATTACTTTATTGATATCAATTTTAAAGACACCAAATATATATTGTTTTCTTAGATTAATTTTTAATATTTAACCCAAATATAATTTTACATTACACTAAATGAATTATCTAAACATATATCAAACTAAAAATGTTTAAACTATACATGCATGATATTTTTATCATATAATGTTCTCATACTCATATGATACTATAAAGAATGAATCATTAATTAAATCATAACATATATTATTTATCATCACATGGGGTATTTAAATTCTTAATATGGTTGAAATATAATATTCTCATAATAAGAACATGTATTATTTGTTATGGATGACTCTAAAATAATCAAATATAATTTTTACATTATACTAAATTTAATAACCTAAACTTCTTGAATGAAATTTCTATCCGGAAAAATTTAGTTATAATATATTATACAATATAAAACCCATATCTAATTTATAATGTGGTGAATATAAAGTATAATGTGACCATATAAATTTGACCATTATATGACTATTAGAAAATATGACCTTTGGGGAACTATACACTAAATAATAATGCTAACATTTTCGTTTGAGTTTATAAGTAAAACATTTGATAATAAAAAATTTACACAAAATGAAGAGTTAATGTCCTCAAATTGCAGAGTCAGTCCTTTTGAATCCCATCTGCCAAAACATGGGATAGAGGTATCATCATTGGAATTCTCTATCAACGAAGCCTAATTCTATTAGTATCAACTATAGCTTGAATGAAATTTACATTGGTGGAAGTTTATATTAGTTAAGATTGCCAAACAGTCGATGTTAGCTAAGGCACCCCATTAATCAACCACCACTAGTCACCTTATTTTTAAAGTGTATGTAGGTGTAATAAAGTGATATGTTTCTAAGACCTAGTTATATAATGTGTAATTAAATTGTATAATTGAAATCTTTATTCCATCATTTTCATTTTATGTAGAGTTTCCCCTATCAAAATTGACATGAAATTTGATATTTTGATTTTTTTGATAGAAATTATACTTTTCAAAAAGTATATATTTATTATAATTAAATAATAAATTATGATAAAAGTTTATTTTAATGAAATAGTAATATTAAAAACTATTATTTTAAATTAAATGATAATGTAATTTTAATTTTTCAAGTGTAATAAATTTTAAAATACTTTTTATATCCACTATTGTTTTTAAAAAATATGGTATTTTATATTTATAAGATAAAATAATAATATATATATAATTATTATTAGAAAATAAATATAAATTTTGAAATCAGAACATTGAAATTAGGTTAGCGTTAATATATGTGTATTTTCTAAAATAATTTTTTCATGAATAGTAAAAATATAGTTTTTGTTTTTTGTATGTTTAATGACATCATTTATATTTCGTAATGATAAAATAACTAACTATCCAAAATAAATGATATAATATATTTTATTTTATTGATATAAATTATTTTGATATATTTATTCATTTTCCAAATATAAAATTTGCATTTTATATTTTAAATGGAAACCATAACTTTAAAAATTCTATTGTGTAAAAACATTTCTTCTCCAAGACAAAATAAGTTATATAAAAAGGTGATTGACAATTATGGGTTAAAATAGCAAAAAAGGTGTAAAAATTGTCAAATACCATGGGAAATACCATGTAATTTAAATTTCTACTACCTAGGTTTCTAATGAATAAATTTAGAAATTAATAAACAAATCCCCACTTTTTCATTGATTGCTACCCAATTTCACAATTTCTATTCACTATTAATTCTTCCTCTATGATGAGCTAAAATATGTACCTCCAAAGGAGTCCTCTAATAGTGTCTTAAAACCCCCAAGGTCTCGATCCGCATGTTTTAAGAGTAACTCTTCAAGGTAAGGTAAATATCAACTTATATTTCTCATTCTTGTTTCCTATTTTTGTGGTATGACTTAAACAATTCCAAGATAGGTTCTCAAATAAATTTTTTTATGCCATTTATTTATTAATATTAATTTTTGAGTTGGAGAATCAAATCTCATAAACTTTTTCCCTTTTCTAATAACCATGTTGTATACCTGTTATGCTATCAATTTTACTTCTCAAAATTTATATCTTCCCCTCTAGAAATTCCCATTTATTTTCATTATTGTAATACCAAATCCTATTTACATTCTAATGGAATTCAAAAAGATGAAACAATTATTTTTTTTAGTATTGACAAACATAAAACTCATATTCTTTTTTGTGGGATATAAAGGACATAAAGATGTTATCATTAAGGACTTTTAAAAATTGCATGATTTTTATATGAAACCCATTTATTATATTATCAATTGGTTTTTAAGGAAATGTTTTATTATGGTTTATGTGTCTTAAAATAAAAAATATATATGATGTTTGAAACATTATAGAACACTAATGAATTCATAATATAATTTAATCTCTATATTTGACATGTTTTACGATACCTTGGTGAATAAACATTGAAGTTTTTATTACACCTCAATGATAATACATGGTGATATGCTTATTAATGACTAACATAAATTATTTATATACATTTTCATGTTAGGATTTATGACCTTATTATTATTATATTCGAATTTATCAAGAATTTATAATAATATTCATGTTATTATTGATAGTTATCATGATCACATGTTAATTGGTTCCCTTGGATACACTTACTAGGCATTATTTTCACCCTTTCATAAGATTTATATCCCCATGTACGGATATGAAGAAGTGGATGTGGCTCTGGCACAGCTGTATCTATAAGAAAATCCTGAAAACAAAACATTAAAGTTTACTCAAATTGGAACTGAGTAATGAAAACTGGCATTGAATAACCCCATGTTTGACACACTTAGAGGATATTATTGGTTAGTGATAAGCTTTTTATTAACCATTGTGATAGATTTATGAAAATTTTCATTTATGTTAATGAATTAAATATTTAGGTATAATGTTTTAAGACCTAATATTCAATTATAATTATAGTATTACTAAATAAAAACATTTATCATTATGTTTTATTCTTTTATAAAATGTTTTGAAATAGAAGGAATCGCACAGACTAAGAGAACAATAGATATTTCACTAACAACCATTTCATGGATGCCAACATTTGAATATCATGATAATGATGAATCAACTAACTCTAGTTATGAGTAATAACTTGAATCAAGACATGGGACAAGATTTAACTTGAAGGAAAAAATGTTCCATTAAGTCCTTTATGCGTGAATTGAAACCTTCTCTTAGTGGATCTATTGACCCATTGATTGATGAAAAATGGATAATCTCTTTAGAGAAGATATTTTATATTCTCCATTGTTTAAAACAAAATAATGATACCCTGACTATGTGTAGCTTAGATAGGGTGCAATATCATTGGTGTACAATGGGACAAAGTAAATAATCCAAGAAAGGATATTGATGCTATAGAGTGGAAAAAATTTAGGGTAACCTTTTTCAAAAAATATTTCCCTCATTAGATGATACAAAAATTAGATATGGAATTCCTAGAGTTGTAGAAGAAAAAAAATGAATATGTGGGAATATATGAGGTGAAATTTAAAAGGCATTTCCACTACTACTATATCTATTAAAAAGATCATAATGGATATGTTTATAGATTATTTAGTGGGATTAGACCCCAAATATAGAATAAACATTCCAATTGAGACTATGATAGCTACAAGGAGATAGTGTGACATGATATGAATGTTGAACTGGACATAAAAGAGTTTTTGTGGCTCAATAGATAGAATTAAAAGAGGATATCAATGTATCTATGATTGGGGATAAACATTGGTCATTGATGCGGGGTAATGAATGTAAAAAATACAGCATGAAACAAATGATGGGTGAATAATTCCGAGAACTTATCTTAAGGGAGAGAGAAAATTCACAAGTTTACAATAGATGTCCATATTCATTTCAAAATTCATAGTGAGTTGAACCATCATATTCACAACATTAATGATAAAGGGGATATGGAACATGCCCATCCGGAAGTATAATTCTTCATGTGAGGATAGTTTGGGAACTTTTACAATCACTGTCTAAATCCAAACATAATATAGGAGAATCCCCTTAAACTCCATCATAGTATAAGGCACCATTTGTATAATTTATATATCATGATGGATGAAGTAGGTTCTCCAATCGATCTAGTGGTAGGTACTCTCATTATTCTCTCAAATCTGGAAAGTACATTGTTTGATTCTTTTACTAAACATTTCCTTATTTCCAAAATGTTTCTAAAGTATATAGAATCAATCCCTGAACTTTTAAAAGTATATTTATTAGTAAATAATCATGGAAGAATCATTCATGTATCAAAAATTTATAGAAACTATAGTATTCACTTTGGAATGAAAAATATCATCACAAATATAGTAGTCATTTCCATTCTAGAATACAACACAATTCTAGGGACGGATTTATTATCAATGTATAATACAAATTTGAAATAAAGAAGCAAGAAAATATATATAATAACGAATGGAAAACATATAGTTAACATTAATGGAGAGATATATTGACCTAATAATTTTCTAGAAGAACATCTTTTAGTCTTCTTTATGAAAAATATTGTTGAAGATGATGAAGGATATGAAACTATATAAATATAAATTATCACCATCATTCAAGAATAAATTAACGTATTTCCTAAAGAGTTACCTATACCTCCCATAGAAATAAATGAAGAGTTATCCATTAACATAATTCCTATATCCACACCGATATCAAAGTACCTATATATAATTAAAAATGTGGAGCTAGAGGAATTAAAGAACCAAATTGAAGATCATTTAGTGATGATGCTTATCAGGACTCGTGTGTCTCCTTGGAGAGTATATATACTCTTTGTAAAGAAGAAGGATGGATAGATGCAGATATTAATTGATTTTAGGGAACAAAATATGATCATAATGAAGAACAAGTACTATCTAACAAGGATTTATGATTTATTTCACCAGTTTTATGGGGCATAATTTCTCTCCAAGATTGATCTTTTATGTGGTTATCATCAATTGAGCCTGATGAAAATGGATATTCCAAAGACTACCATCCAATTAGGATATGGTAATTATGAGTATTTTGTTATGCACTTTTCCTTGACTATTGAACATGTTATATTTATAGATATGATGAATAGAGTCTTTTAAGGGATACCTCGATAAAATTTTGGTAGTTTTTATTTATTATATTCTAATATATTCCAACTATTGGGAGGTGTATAAGGATACTCTAAGTGTTATTTTTTAAACTCTAAGAAAGGATAAGATATTTGGAAACGCAAAAAAAAATAATTTTGGGTACTACAAGTTTCGTTCTTTTGGAACATTGTAACCAATGTAGGAATCTCGGTTGACCCTTCAATGATAACAGTGGTGGGGGAGTGGCCTCATCCTATAACAGTGAATAATATTATTACTTTCTATAGTTTTTGGGGTATTATAAGAGGTTTTTGAATTTTTTTAATGAAATTACAATCCACTAACCATGTTAACTCAAAAAGGGTCCACATTCATTTGAAAAAAGTAGTGCGAAGAAAGTATATACGGGATGAATACGAGATTGTAAATTACACTCATGTTAACTATTACTTTATTTGAGAAGTATTGTTTATTTATATTGAAGAATCCCTGAAAGGGAAAGGTTTTAACCTCATGGAAAATGATAATGTGATTTTTATGGATCTCAACATTTGAACCCATAGGAGATGAATTATCCTAAGCATGAATTGGAGATGGATGTATTTTTTTTGGTTGGAAAATATGGATGTACTATATTTATGGGGATAAATTTTATATATACACAAACCACTAAATATTGAGGTATATTTCAAAATAAAATTTAATTAAACATGATACATAGGATATGGTTTGTTATTATTAAAGACAATTTTTTCTCAATTCAACTTCACCCTGGTAGAGAAAAAAATTTCGCTAATGCATTAAGAAAGAAATAACATGTTGTGCTAGAAATAATAAGGATTCAGGGATATCATTTAATCAATGACCTCGTAAAACTATTCATGGGTATCGTAATGGATGGGACATCATCAATCCTATCCAAAATTATTTCTCAGCCATAATTACTGGATAATCTAAAGATATATATAAGAGAATATCATTTTTAATAGAAGAAGATAGAGGCCATGAAGAATGACTGGTTTCTAGATTCCAAAATTAACAATGAAAGTGTACTAAAATTTCACAAAGGGCGGTCGGTTCAATATATTTAGGATATAAATAATTACTTTAATTATAATCTCATAGCTCTTTATTATCGATACATCATGGATGAATAAAAATTTATAAGCACCTTTTTTATCATTTCTGGTGGGATAAAATTAAATGGAAGATTTCATAATACACTAAATGGGGCCTAGGTTTTCATCAAATGAATGGGGATAGAAAACATACTAAATGTGTATTACAACCACTACCCATACAAAGATGGAAGTGGAAATATCTCACTATGGGAATTTTCACTGGTCTCCCAAGAACATAAATAAGAATAAAATTGATATGGGTTATAGTTGAACATCTCACCATGACTTACAATTTTATCTCTATCCCAGAAAACATATCTCTTAACTAGATTTCCAATGATTAGGTTAAGAATGTGGTCATCTTTAATAGAGTACCACATTGTATAATTTTTTATCATGATACAGTGTTCACATCATTATTCTGTATTACTCTTCAAAAATATCAGAAAAATTAATTGAATTTCAGTATGCCCTATCTCCTACAAACAGATGTATAGATTGAATGTACTCTTCAGACACTTGAAGACATTCTAAGTACATGATTAAAAAAATACAATGATGGATGAGATCTATATCTCTAATTATATAAGTTCTATTAAATAAAAATATTATATTCTAGTATTCAAAAGTATTTCAATGAATATCTCTATGTGAAGAGATGTATAAATCCAGCATGGTGTGAGAAATATTACTAGGCCTCATCTTGTATAAGAGATGACAGAAAAGGTTCATGTCATCCAAAGCACATAAATTCTTCTCAATGTTGGTAGAAGGGTTATACTGATAACCATCTAAAGGACTCAGAGTTTGATGTTTGAAAAAAGATTCCCTTATATTATCACAATGGGAGAGAGGTATTATGGGAAGAAACAGAATCTTAAACCTAGGTACATTAGCCACTATTAATTCCTTGATCATATTGAAGTCATGGCCTATCATATTTCACTTAATCCAAATATAGTTCATGTTCATGATGTATTCCACGTGTCTCTCTTAATGAAGTACATGCCCAACCTTTCAAATGTAATAAATTTTTAGGTGGTATAATTGGAACATGACTACTCTTATGAGAAAGAATTGGTGGAGATCATGGACCATAGAGACAAAGTTCTAAACAAAAAGACTAATGGCCTCATCAAAGTGTTGTGGAGGAGCCATAAATATGAAGAAGTGACATTTGAAATAGAGGAGAAAATGAGAAAGAACCAATGATATTTCTTAATTAAGAGAGAGAGTTTAAATTTCATGGATAAATTTTCTTAAGGGGGAATAATGTAATGAACATGTTTTTAATGAAAATCATATCCGAAAAATGTATTTTGTATTATATTACACACAAAAAACCACATCTCTTAAATAATATAGTGAATATAAAGAAAAATTTGACCATATAGAATCAACTGTTTTATAGAGGTTTCTAAATTATTCTCATTGGTATATATGGCCATGGGGAACTATACACTATATAATAGTTTGAATTTTATCAATAGAGTTCACAGGTAAAAAATTTTACTGTGAAAAATTCATACAAAACCCAATAGTTGATGGACTCAACCTATAGATTCGTTTGGTCTGAAGCACATTTTCCATAAAATAGTAAAGAGGAACCATAATTGTGGTCCACTCTTTACCAATCCAATTCTGATCTTTAACATGTTAATAAATAATGTAATCACTTATGGTAGAAGTTCAAGTGAGTAGAGATCATCAATCTATCAATTTTTTCCGTGGCACCCCATGATTCTACAACCATTTAAAACCTTAATATAATGCATTAAGATGGTGTGATAAGGGATTATGTGACGAGTTTGTAGGTATATAATGTTTAATTCCATTTTTCAATTAAAATCCTTATTTTATCATTATATATTAAGAATATTTTTTCATTTTAAAATTGAGATATAATTTGATACATTAATTTTTTGTATAATGATTATACTATTATGATAAAATTTCATTATTATTATAAAATAAAATATAATTAATATTTATTTTAATATAATAATATTATTAAAATACTATTTTTAATAAAATAAAAGATAAAATAGTTTAATTTTATTTGAAATGCGAAGAATTTTATTATGCATTTTAAATAATCTATTATTTATAATAAATAATGATTTTTATATTTTCAATTCATAAAATAAAATTTATAGAATTATTATTATAAAATAAATACAATTATTTAAATTATAATATCAAAATTAGGTGAGGGTGGATTAATGAGGATTTTCTGAAATACTTTTTCTATGAATAGTAAAAATGTGGTTTGAGTTTTTTGGTATGTTTAAATACTTCATAATTATTTCATAGTGATGTAATTAACAATTAACCACAATACATGACATAGAATATGTTATTTTATTAATATAATGTATTTTAAAATATTTAACGAAATTTTAAAATCTATTATTTACATTCCAAATTCTAAAATAAAAATTTTAATTTCAAAATTGATATTTTGTAAAAATTTTACTTTTAATTTATATAATTACTAATATAGAATGATGGAAAACATGTTTTGATAAAAATAACATAAAATATTTCCCATTTGTCTAATAATAGGGGAAATGAAATGGTAAATCTAATGGTTTTATATTTACCATTACCTATGTGTATAAGGATAATATTTAAAATTTAATAAATCCCCCCACTTTTTCTATAAATACCAACATATTTCTCTGTTTCCACTCACTACCAATTATTCTTACGTGAAGCAATAATATTTTTACATCCCTAGGAGCCCTTCAATTATATCATAAATCTCTTATGGTCTCAAACAATATTTTTAGGAGTTACTCTTTAAGGTAATTGAAATAAATACTTATCTTTCATATTCATGTTTCCTCTTTATGTGGTATATATTTCAAATTTCTAATCTAAGAATATTTTATTAATGTTTGAGCCATGTTCCCTATATTTTTACTAATTTCTAATAAACAAGTTTTATACCTCTTTTTATTTCATTTTTTTTCAAAATTTATCTCTTCTCCTCAAAAAATTCCATTTTATTTTCATTATATGAATACACAAAAAACATTATTTTCTAGGTGTATTGAACAAGATACAAAAATTATTTATTTTATTTTTTTATTTTCATACATAAAACAATCATTACCTTTCTATGGGTTATAAATTAAATTAAAATAGAATTAATTCACTTTTTAAAACGCATATATTTTTAAATAAAACCGGTTCATTTTATTCAAAATTGGATATTTCTAAACATATATATCTTAATCTATGTGCATCACATTATTTAATATGTTTTATGGGTGTTCCCTGATAGTTCATTAATTCATTGTTAAATAATTTAATATCTTGAGATGATATTTTTTATAATACCATAGTGAATAACAATTTTAATATCTATGAAACCCATTTGACAATCCTTGGTGATATGATTATGAATGTCTCATTCAAATTTGTAGAAATATTCCCATGTTTTTATTCATGTAATTATTATTATGATATGACAATTTTTCTGTCCTTTATGATAATACTCATGTTCACATTGATATTTCTTAAGATCACATTTAAATAGTTTCACATGTGTTCCCTTACTGGGCCTTATGCTAACCCATTCCTTGGATATATATACCAAAGTAATGATATGCTATAAATGTACATATGATGAACATTTGATGAATAAATTCATGTTTATTAGAATAGTTTTTTTATGTTTTCATGTGTTATTTAATTTTTTCAAAGAAACTAATCTTTAAATGGCCCTATATTTGTTCTGTGTAAATGAATAGTTTGTGTAAAGAATGGTAGGCTTCCATACTTAACAGACCCTATAAAGCTTTCTATTTTTTAATATATTTATTATTCTCAATAACCATCCAACGAAGAAAAATATTTCAAAATAATTATACATCTTTTTGATAATTAAATATATATCCAAATATATTGAAAAAAATTGAAGAGGTATTATTTATCATTATTCATCCATTCATTTGAGAAATTCGTTATCTCACAGAATTTCCAAACATAACAATGGTTTCTTCATAAAAAAATTGGTTTCTTCTTTATATTTTTTTTATTTAATTAAAATGCATCACATTTTTATTGACTAAGAATAATTTAAAAATATTCAATAGTTCATGGATACCATATAAAAATGTGTTATATATTATCTCATGTTAGAATATATGTGTTGTAAAAACATTATCAATATTTTACTTTTCATTATTTAGTAAAATAATTTAATAAATAGAAATATTCCATGAAAAATTTTAGATATTCTATAATACGTATACAAATAAAATATGTATATATTCTATTCACATCATAATCCTTATCAGTGGTTCAATAATGTCGTTAAAAAGTTAAACACATCATTCAAATGTTTTTGGATATTCCTAATTTTAAATTTATACGTATAAAAAAACATTTTTTGTAATTGATAAGGATTAACTATAACGCTTAGTTATCAATAATTCTAAAATACAATACTTTAGATATAAATGTTTTATTTTATGTTCTTATTTTTATAAAAAAAATGATAAATATATTTTTCATATATATGTTTTATTTTATTTTATGAAATGGTTGACTTCAATTAAACTATTTTCCTATGAAATAAATGATCTATAATGAAATTACAATGTATTAAAAATAAAAAAATTATTTTTTTTAAAAATACCCATCATGAATGGATTTTTTTTAGTTATATGGACATAATAAATCTTATAAAAAAATTTCTCGCCACAATTTATTTATGATAAACAACTAATTCATAAACAACTAAAATACTTTTCTAAATTATATTATGATATCATTTCTTCTGTGCTCTCAATTTCATTTTTTTAGCATAAATGGCTTGAAGGAATTCATTTTTATTGATTTTTGATTAACCCTTTTTCAAGTGATGAGGGTGAACCCTTACAAGGCATGTGGGCTCAAAGATTACATGGTTCATAGGATTAAGAGATTACATGACTCGAAGGTCCTAGGGAATTCAACCAGACTATCTAAAAGGAACTACCCCTCCCCAGCATCAGCATCATGATAGTAGCTCTCCACCATTTCATGACCATCTGCCTAGGCTTCCTATGCATGCACATGCTGGTTCTTATGGCATAGCCATACCCTCTCATTCTGAAAATCCATTTGGCCTTGCTCTGGTGTGTACACCTGCTCTGAATCCTCTTATGGGGTTGCTTCTTTTTTGTAGTGTGTTTGGGGCCTGCATTCATGTGGCCCGAAGGACTTGTGGTGGCCCTAAGGCCTTAAGGTGGCCCGAAGGCCCAAATGGAAGAATTGTTCCAGCTGCTACAGTACCGAACATTGTCTGCTACAGTGCCCGCTATAGTTCTGCTATTGTTCCTGCTACAGTACTGCTATTATACCTGAAAATATTCCTCCAACCGGATTTGATCTCGGGACTCTTGGATGAACATACTGAGTCCTCACCAACTAGGCTGAAGCTCATGTGCTATATTTCATTTCATTTGTTAAAAGATAAATCAATATGACATAGAATTACACTTATTAAACTATATAATACTATTTCTGATCTATGTAAATGATAAATATATATATATTTTTTATAATATAGTGTCATAAAATATCATATATAAATACAATATTATATAATTTTTTGTAATTCCAAAAATAAAACCATTAAAAATATCTTACGAAGTGGTTCGAAAGGTCCTCAACTAAATTTTCAAAACTATAAACCTTATCTAATGTGGTTTAAAAAGAATTAAATTATACTAAATTCATTATATATAATTTTGAACATTTTATGTTTATTTTTTCCTAGATAAATTATATGTAAAATGTATTAATATCCTCTCATTCTAAATTAATGATAAATTAATACATATTTCATGATATATGGTTTTCCATAATAGTTATTAAAATTCATATATATATATATTCTATAAAATACGAAATAAAAAATATCTTACCATTGATATAGTCTTGGTTCACCCAACCATAATGATGAAATCATTTCTATATTGAGTAAAACCAACAAAAATGACTTAAAAATTAAAAACCATAGTGAAATCTATTTTCAATTCTTAATTGGAGTAAAATAAATGATGTTTATATTTTAAAAACCTTCCCCACAATTTTTTGGAATATAGATTTTAATTAAAAATGTTTTAATCAGGCATTAACCAAGAATTCCTTACTATGAAAATGTTTTCAAATGCATGGTTATTTTACCATGAACAAAACAATGCATCAATTACTCTACATAAAAATCTCAAATTCACAATCATTGAGTATTTTTTAATGAAAAATAGATTCTTAATTTCCATAATAATTTTTTGAAACTATATTTAAATTTATAATTCCAAAAATATCCATGGAATGATTACATTCCATTTTAAGGATTTCATAATTCTACCAAATATTGTTATTTTATCTCAGTTAATTCATAAAATCTTGTCATTAAAAAATAACCATGAAAATTATTTCATATATGATTTTCTCCAGTATAATTCACTTATTAAAATATACCATATTCTATAATCGTATTAATTACAACATTTATGAGTTTTTAGGTTCATTATTTATGATTATATATTTTATTTAACATTATTTTTTATTAATTAGAGATAATATATGGGGTTTTTTGGGAAAATGAGTAAGAATTTTAGGATTGAAGAATGATTTCATTGAATCATTTTATCATATAATATAGTTTACTCTAAGGTGATCTTTCATGTACTTGATTCGGGTTAAAGAGTAAATTGTTTCCCTAGACCATTCATCACGTGGAAAAGTAACATGCGATCATTGACCTATTGGAAGTTGTATACTCGGTACCCAATTTTTAAAAGATTTGTTCCCAGGTGTTTTTAATAGTGATATTTTATTGAATTTATAGATCCATAATTATTGTCAAATGTTGTATTTTCTATTCTAGGATGCTATTTTTATAGGGAATTATCTCTCAAATATATTTATTTCATTATCAATCTTATTTAAGGAATTTAATTTACAAATCTAGGAAATTTTTTATTAAGGGAATGGTATTGGGTCCATAATTGTCATTTATTTTAAATATTTTTTATTTTTTGTGAACATCTCAATGTTTAGTTTCTAGAATATTCTAATATTATTTTACACATATAGTTTAGTATAATTGACTATTTTTTGTCTTTTAGGATTTATTATATCTATGTTCATAGTGAGGTTTTATAATTAAGATAGATTATGAGAACTCTCATATTTCTATTCATTTAAATACTATATATAAATATATTGTTATGTTTTATAGTGATGTAATGTCTTGTGTGGGATTAATGCGTTTTAAATTATGATCATTATGAAGTGACTGATTTTAAAGTGCCATTTAATTTATATATTTATTATATAATTTATTCATTGAAAAATCTATCATCTAAAATAATTTGGTAGGTAAATAAAGGAGAATACGAATGTGATATTAATGATTTTATAAATATGAAATATAAATTTTAGTTCTTGACATTTATATATTCGGTATCAGTTTTTAATATTATTGTAAATTTTATTTTGGATGTGATACGATTTTGTAATTTTATTATACAAACTTGTCATTGTTTTTGGGAATATAATCCTTTGTAAATACATGACCTGATTATGATTGGTCGAAGTAATATTTTATTTCATCAAATAAATACATGTTGTGTAGAAAAAACTAATGATAATAATATTTTGAAAATAATATTTGATTTTTGGATATTTAACAATGATGTTTGTTCATTTATGAAATTATATAAACATACTGAAAATTATATATATATATATATATGTAAAATAAATGTTATATTACTTTTTTATTTTTGATTAAATAGAAAATATAATGTTAAGAGTTTAAAATAGTAATTTTTTTAGAAATATATTTATGTGTCCTTTTCTCAATGTATAAATAGAATGAATGTAATTTTATTATATGAAATTGGGTTTGTGTGGGACATGAACTAATTTTGTATGATAAAATGTGGATGATAAATTTTATAGTGTATTGAATTTTAAATTTATCATTGTGAAATTTTGACATAAAACAGTTTCTGTTAATTTAATGGAATTATCATAAATTTAATGGCCATTGCGTTAGTCTATGACTTGAGATGATGATATTGGACCCATGAGTTATCTATATCTTATATTAGGCCAGATATTATTTTAAGACTTTTGTTTTATAGAGAAATATTCAAGATGTTCAGAATAGTTCCACATAAAACATCTGTTTGGATACTATATTCTTTAATTATAATTTAGAGATTTCACTCGCACCCATTGAATGAGGTATAAAGGTTATTAGGATCTATCGTAAGTTTGTAATTATGGAATATTCACTCCAAAAGTGGTATCCATATATCATTTAATTTCATTAAACCATTTATATAAGATTAAAATAAATTTAAATGGATTTTTGTGTTTGGGGTATTTTATATAAAAAATTATTACTCAATCTCTTTTTTTTGTAGATATAATAAATAAATTCTCTTTATATAAATGGTGGTATTCATAATGTAAAATTGATTGGAAGTTTTGTATTGATATTTCGTGACATCAGTGAGTTGATTTTTTTTTAATTGAAATTTATCTGGAAGGGTTTACCACATATTATTTTTCTAGTTATTTATGTTTTATGTTACAAAATATTTTCATTAGTGATGATTCATTTAATGTATTTAGATGAATCTTTCATTTGAATGTTTTTATTATATTTTTTTATTTTATTGTGGGTGTTACGTTTATATATTTTGAATATGACTTGGCAGTTTAAATATTAATATTTTCCTATGGAAGAACATTTTAGGATAAATCACTCCACAAGTAAAATATATAGACTCTAATACAAAATGTCCTTCCACTAGAGATTGGGGATTTTAATTTTTTCCATTTTTTATTATTACTAAATTGAAATATCTTGTTCGGGTGAGTTATCTCAAAACACTAAGAAATAAATTTATTTTCAATGTAAATAATATGATTGGATTTTTTTACATATACAGTTGATTATAGTCTTTATATGGCTTTTATGATTATGTTATTATCTCAAAAAAAATTATCAATATCTACGTTCCATTGATATATTTGGATTGGATTTTGTTGATTTAATTAGTAGTTTTTTCAGTTTGATACACACACTTATTGATAGTGGGTAATTGGTTATTCACACATCAATTTAGAATATTGGTACATGGGATATGGGTTGTTTCGATTTACTAGTGATTTTATAGTTATAAATTTATTGAATAATTGATAGACAAGTATTTGTTTTCCAGAATATCATATTAATAAAAAATCATATATGTTTAATTTTATATATAGATTTCCCATTGAAATGAAATTAGTTTGATTTTGGTATTTATATTTTAAAATAATGCATGGAATGATGTATGGTGTAATGGTTTCAGGAAATTTATAATGTATACTACTATTCTATGTACTATTTATTGAGGAATTATAGACCATATTATGTTTAATAGTGATACTTATAGGGAGGATGTGTAGTTAATGTTATCATGTGAGGGTGTATATAGGGATTGATTATATTTCTATAGTGATAGAAGCCAAATAATATATAAGATATGAATATTACTGTGAGCCTATTTAATGTTATTAATAATATAAATGGAATACCAAGGTTTATGTAGACACTCGTGTGGTTATAGAATTTTGAGGACAACTCCCTCTGATCATTTGGGAAGATGTTGGGTGTCATGTTGTAAAATATTTGATAGATAATATAGATAGGATAATATTTATGGTTTTTTTCACTATATTAATATAAAATGAAATAGGTAATTTTAATGCTTAACGGGTAGGTGTGATGCTAGTGAGATATTGTGTTATAAAAGAATAATATCATACGATTGATGTGGGAATCTTCTCAGGTTATCATTTTTTAATGATTTTACCAAAAAACAACATGATTGTTAATTTAGATTAATTCAAAAACATTGAATGGTGGAGTATCTAACATTGATTATTAATATATGTTAAAAAAACATACACTATTTCAATTTGACCATGGAAGATGATTTGACCTCCAACGCTCCTTGGGTCTAGTACGACATGATGTTTAAGCTTATATGGAGTGATACCATTTTGGATGACTAATTTCATATAAGTGGTAAATAAGGTAATTAGGGATGTTTTGAATTAATTTTCTAAAGTGGGGGTTTAAATGTTCACTAGTAGATATTATGATAACAATCGATAAATAGATGATTATCATAGAGACAATGAGAAATCAGAGGGCTAGGGTATAAAATGTAATCATCTGAATCAATTATACTAATGAAAACTTAAAGGTTAAATATTATAATATAACAAATAATATTCAAAAATTGTATAGAAGGAGACTAGAGGGTCTGAGGTCAATGTTGAACTTCTACTCCAACATCCACTGAATGTGATAGTGCATTGTAGAATAATGTTGTACATTTTTCACATAATAGTTCAAGTCATGTGGGTGTAATTTCATTAATGGTGTAATATTCATAGCGTAATGGGTTATAGTAGAGTTAATAAATCTTGAGGTATGGTCATAATTAAAATTCTAGTTAATAATTTCCCATGAAGGAAGTGTTATTTGACATTGTTATGGAGTATTTAACAGTCATATGAAAATTAATAGTATATTTTAACATGAATATTTTTATATTGGAAAATAATATATTTAATTAATTTAGTTTTAAATTTTTGGGACTCTGATTTAGGCTTGGATGGGGTATCTCTATCAAGATTTGTTTGATATGAATATTCCATTTTAGAGGATAGAGGGTTTTATTAGAATATTCTGACCAAGTATTATTATTCGTATATTATTATTATTTAGAAATCATTGTGATTTCATTATAATGAATATTTAGATTTTTTACCTGATTTTTGTATTGGATTATTGTTAACATTTCAAGACACGAATTTATTATTAATAATGATATGTTTTATTCCTACTATCTTGTGATTTAAATTCTGTATTCCAATGAGAATTAGATTATCATGACATCAAGTGTAACTATTAATTATGAAATAAAATGATATCATATCCCTAGTAACAATGCTTGTTCATCTATTAGTGAATTGTTTGAAAATTTTATTTTTTCATTAAATTATAAAATGATATTATAAATGTTAACTATGGATTTTATAGGGGTACTGAAAAATAATGACATTGAAAATTTAATTACTTTATAAAAATTATAATGTAAAAAATTTATACCTCGCCATCACATGGATCTATCTTATATCAATCAATTAATATATATATTTTGGAATACCATTATGAATTGAGATTCCTTAAAAATGTTTAAAATTTTGGGGCCCCATGTATTTTTTTATTAGACAACATATGGGAGATTTGGAATATGTATCAATTATCAAAGCTTAAACCTAATAATCATTAATAATTAGTAACATATTCAGTATATTGATAATTATTGGACTATTTAAGGTATGAATAATGATATTTTTCGATTGATATCTAATTTCAGTTGACATTTAAAAAGAATCTATGAATAATATTGGAGTAAAGGATACAAAAATAAACCATTATCGAGAATAAAGAAACGTTTTCACACAAACAAAGTTTTTGTTTTAACATAATATTCTATATATATCATTAGATTTTTGTTCATGAATAATATTCATCATTATCCTTGTTATTATATTCCATAACAGCATAGACTTTACGTGTCTAAATGTGTGTGTATAAAAAATTCCTAATCATGATGGTCACGACCTGTCCTCGGGGCCCGTGCCGTGACTACCCCAACCCGCCTTCCATAGGCGAGGGGCTGGCGACTAGCACCAAAGGCATAAATCCCGAAAACTGGGAAGGAAATTCCTTTATAAAAGTAAACAAAACACCACAGAGTACAAGAATAAGTAAAACACTAAGTACAAAAGAAAGTGATAAAAAGTAAATGGGCCAGAATACAAACCCAACTGAAATTACAGCTTCAACTGAACGAAAGTACAACAGAAAAAGACAAATAGCTTGAAGAAAGGAAGTAGCTAATGGGTCGTCCTCCTCGGATCCTACCTGAAGGGTAGGTACAGATAGCGCTGCTCCTGGATCATCCACCACGGATCCTACTTGAAGGGTAGGTACAGATAGCGCAACTCCTCAATGCTCTCACCCGTCAACCCCCTCTGAGTGTCGTCTCGCCGTGAAGTCCACATCCTGATACTGACTCGTTGTGTGGTCCACCTCCGGCTACCATCTAGTCCTCAAACACTCGGCCTCCATCAGCACTGCCCATTGTCTACAACCAACACAACGAGGTGCGGGCATAGCCCGTGTAGGGGTGAGTATAATGATACTGAGTAGTGACCCCGAGACCCTCAAGGTCTCACTAAAACCAACAAGGATAACCCCAAAGAAGATCTCAACAGATAACCTCTACTTAGGTATATGAACATACATATACCTATGTTATCAAGTAACCCATCTCAATCATGAGGAACACAAAGATTAAGAAATCAACAGATAACCACCACCCAGTTATATGCCCATACATATACCTAAGTTATCAAGTGACCCATCTCAATCATGAGTTAAACACAAATGTCATAGACTCAGCTCAAACCAGTATTTTCATTATCGAAACTGTAACTACTGAAGAGTCCCATCTTTGAAGTGTATAGTGGTCCTGTCACGACTCCGAGGTACTACTCACTAACCTAAGACTGCTGAGGTACTCCTCCTGCCGAGTACCGCGGGCCAGACACCGAAACACAGTAGTGCGTCACGTTGGGGTATGCCACCCAAACACAGTAGTGCACACCCCCTAATAGCCTGTAGAGGTACTCTCCGGACAAGTATTGTGGGTCTGCACTGTCACACAGGTAGTGCTCCGTCCTCCATGGGTCTGCACCCAAACAAAGTAGTGCTCTGTCCACTGGTCTAGTCGACTCACTCCAAGTCGTGTCGGTCATGTAGTTGTCAGGTCTCAGTCGGCTACATGGTCTCCTTACTCCGCACGCTTGTCTCCGAGAGGGTCTGCTCCACGAGTTACAGGTCGATACTCCAAGTATCTCAAAGTCCCAGGAAGAAGTGTCTCAAAGGACCGCCTCATCATAGGGGTCTCAACGCAACATACGACGCGTCAATCAGATGCCCGGTCTCTGAGTTATTTGCCTTTTCTTCCCAGGGGGCCATGTTGGTTTCGTGTGAGAACCAACCCGGCCGTATCTCAACTGTACCCTGAACTCTCATAGGGTATACTCATAGAGACCGTTTCCCAACGTGACCGCCAATGCTGCTGACGGTTCGTCAAACGTACGTCTTGTCTGAAAGATATCAGCTTTTCCGTTCCAGGGGCCCAGTTGGATATCAGATACAATCCAACCCGGCCACTATCCAACAGCATCCAAACCACGGGCGAAGTGAGCCAAAAGTTCCGCCTCATCAAGAGGAATCCAACAAAGTCAACGGCATGCCAATCAGACGTCCGGAGCTCAAGATATAAGTATTTTCGCTCCGAGGGCCCGGTTGGTTTCGTGTACGAACCAAACCGGCCGAACCCAAAGTTCTCCAAAACTTTGAGTATAATATACTGAAACGACCGTCTCGATCCAAGGATTTCTACGCAACTGATAGTGCATCGATTGGAGGTCTGTACCCCATGTTATAGGGATAAGACCGAAGAGGTCCGAAAATGGTGGGTCTGGGCCCGGACCGACCAGGTCCAACCCCACTAGGTCGGCCCAGACCAGGGCGACCGGACTCAGGTCCGGGTCCGACCCGGCCGGGCGCGGCCCGGCCTGGCCTAGGCGCGGCCCAGCCTGGCGGTCCGGCCGGGCGGCTTAGGTTGGTGCGCTGGCGCTGGCCAAGCGGTTGTGCAAGGGGGGACCACCCCACCTCTGGATGAAACGGCGACCCCTGCACGGGGGCTGCTCCCTGTCAATGGACGCGGCGCGATGCCACGTCTATCTGGTCCCATGTGGCCGCGAGACCGGACGCGCTCCAGTGGTCCGTTTTTCTCGCTGCCTTCGCCAACAGTCCTCTCGGGACCCGATATTCACTATGGGGGCTTCAAAATTAGCTTGCAGCCCCATTTGTCGTCGCCCGCCAATCCGTGCTCAACGTTCAACCAAGGAGTCTTTGAATCGCCTCCTCGGCCCCGACACCTGCCGCGGTTTCGTTCAGCCTCAACGGCGCGGCACCACGGCGCCGCGCTTTTTCACCGCATTCTTTCCCATGTCCACCCGGTGACGTTGCACAATGCCGCCATTGTTCGTGCCGCAACGAATCAAAACAATAAAGGGGGAGGAGAGTCCTCCGTGTTCGTGCGGTTCGACCTCCTCCCGTTAAGTTGGTAACAACCGGCCCAAAAAAACGAAGAACAATAAGGAATTTTCACGAACAAAAGAAAATCAACCGCATAAGTTTTTCCCGCAATTTAATATTACCAACCCGCAAAAGAAATCATTCGTGGATAAACTTTAGGATTAGTTGATCCAAGTTCATTGTTTTAAAAGGAAGGAACCACGGGAATATAGACTTACACAAAAATTAACCCCTACAGTTTTCCCCGCAAACAAGAATTCCCAACCCGCAACATATTCTTCGCGGATCAACATAAAGTTTAGTTGATCCGCGTTCTTTGATTTAGAAGGAAGTAACATGGGGTTCATTAACATTTCACAAAAATATTTCCCTACCTCAAAGTTGCTGTCGAACGAGCATTCGTCACGGAATTAACCGTCGCGGAAGTAGGTGTCGCAGTGGGAGGATCGTAGCGTCGTGAAGAAGAGGATCACCGCGGAAGGAACGTCGTTGGCGTCATGGTACACGGCGTCACGTAGTTGATCTCTGAGGATTTGGCGTCTCTCGTCGCCGTCCGCCGTCGGAGGTCAGCGGTCGTCGTCAACGGCGGTGCGTTCTTCGCGTTCTTCGTTGAAGAATGATGAATCCTCTCTTTTTCTCCCAAGGTCTTAAAACAACACAAAACCCAACATAATAAAACAAGTCCTTCCCTCATTTTATTATCATAACATAAGAATTTGAAAAATCAAAAGATAAGAAACGAACAATTAATTCAATGAATTAATTGAACTGATTTAACCGCCCAATTTAAAGAGGTGTTTCATAACCAAAATAAACGCACCGTTGACTTTATTAAAAAGGGGGTGCGGGTGCGTTACATTGAGGGAAATAAACGGTGGGGCTCGTGTGGGACCCACCTCACAAATATCCTACCATGTGGGTAGGATATTGTGGGTCCAATATTATCCTCTTAACTTAGGTTTAGCAGCTATAAGTAAAAAAAAATTAAATTGTCGCACCACTTTTATTTTACTCCTTAACTTAACCCCAAAAATTAAAAAACTACACCCAAGAAAACGCAACTCCGGAAATGGCGTTTCTAAGCAATTATTGGCCTTTCGATTCCATTGGTTCCCTCAGAATTTGATTCTGAGAACTGGTTCAAGATTTAGGAAAACTCGCTCATTCGATCATTGAACGTACCCGAGCTAAACTTCGGAAAATGATTATGGGCACACCAGGGCTCGGAATCAGGTGCCTTCAGAAACTGTGTTCCTGTAAAATCCCAAAATAATGTTATAAAAAAATTCCATTGATTTTTACTGGTCTTTACATTACTCCCACCTTAGTTCTTTACGTCCTCCTAATGTTTTAACTCAAACTATGGTTACAAAAACGGTACTGAGCACGCATCTGAGCCTTCCACTCCCATGTGCTTACCTGGAGGTTCCCGTACTACTAGTGAAAGCGCACCTGATGAATCGACCGTACTCATAGGATCCGCTCCTGTCGATCCTCAATCCCCTCTGAACCTCCGCAAAAGTCAACTCATCACCAACGTCCAGCTCCTCATGGTCGATAATTTGTGTCGGGTCAAGCATGTATCTCCTCTTTTGAGATACGTGGAGGTCGTCATGCACCTGGTGCAACTGAGGTGGATGGGTCAAGTGGTAAACCACCTCGCCTACCGTGTTGAGGAATTAGAAAAGGTCCACTGAACTTCGGAGATAACTTGCCGCCTTGGCCACATCTCCGTAAACCTCGTCGAGGTGAGACCCATATAAGGACGTGATCGTTATCCTCGAACTCAAGAGGCCCCCAATTCCTTCTTAGAACTGAAACTCAAAACTCCTACTGCAACAAGGGTAAGGTTGATCGACTCAAGAGTGATCAGTTGCACCCTCCTATGCATGAGTTTATCCGGTACTGCATGGGGTTTCCTGTTCACTGACTGAGGAAAATCTATCATGTCGTTGTAGTTAAACCACAACATTTTTGCCTAATACCATCAATTTGTGTATGAACTGTGATTGCCCAGTCCATACTCAATCCAACGTCATAAGGCCTCGACGCTTCCACCAAGATATTCCAACCAAAACTCTCACCTAGAGGGTCTGACCACACTGTCGGCGTAAGTGTGATTATCGAGTCTTCTCCCAAGGTATCTCCAGACGTGAGAGTCAGGTCTATGGCTTGCCGGAAACTCTAGGTATGGGATAAGATTTGAGGAAGGAATGAGTGATTCATATCAACTTCTGTTAATACGGTAGCTAGTTGTTGACACATACTGTCCCTTGAATCTATTTTTAGAGCCATTGGGTCACAATCCTTAATCGCATGCATCTGCACTCTTCCTCCGCCCTCCAGCTCACTGAGCCTGGCAGGGACAACTAAGGAAGGTCGTTGTAGCATGTTAAAATGTACACCACCTCATGCTGCTCTCCTAGCTCTGCCTCCATGTCTGCTGCTTCATAGACTCATCTCTCCTTTAAGCATCCTCTTTTTGAAACATTTAACACACTCGAGTCTCTAAGACTGGCGCCAGTTTCCTGTTTCTTACTACACTGTGCAGTCTTCATCTACTCATGGATGTTCTGCACCTTCCATGCTTACGATCTGAAGAGCTGCTAAGATTTCTCCCTTGCCAAAAAGAGAAACTCGGTCTAATCCCTCGGGTGAACCACGCCCATTGGCTAATACTGTCAATCCTGACATGAATGATGCATTCATGCCATGGATCACGTCGTAAGGCCTCGACATAACAACCAAGATATCCAACCGTCACTCTCGCCTCCAAGGGTCGAGTCACGCGGTTGGGATCAGTGTGAGGTCACTGGGTCTCTTCCAGTAGAAATCTCGAAAGTAAGGGCCAATTGAACTGTTTTAACAGGGACCTCTCAGTATCAACCAAACAAAAGGACAGGAAAGTAAGAATCTCAAAGATAGGTGTCTTTTTATTATTGCATCTCATAGTAAAAAAACATGAATACAACAGCAACATGGAACTAGAAGTACAAGGGACGTATCCACTAGTTACCCTCCTGTCCACCAACTCCCGGAGCTCTTTTACCATTTCCAATTCTCAGCTGTTGCTCAAGCACCCACCGCTGCTTCTGCCTCAGTGGCTCCTCCAAAGCATGTGGATCGACTGTGCGGGGGGTCGGACAGTCACCTGCTATGTGACCCTTCCTGCCGCATTCATAACACTTCCTGCTCCTCTTACGGCTGGATCTGGTCCTCTTGGACCTCTACATCATCTGTCTACTTCCCACAGATGGCTCGACTACTGATCGAAAATCCTGTGGAAAAGGCAGCAGCTCCTGTACACGCTCGGGGTGTAGAGCTACTGGCACAAACTCCACCCTGAAGAAGGTCTCTATATATTCCCATGTGATGGTCATCCCGTCGCAAAACAGGAACAAGTGGCTCCACCACCTGCCTGTTGCTGCCTGATGAAGGCTGGAAGCAAAGATCACCATGATGTCTGCTGGCGTCCCCACAAGCCTGAAGACTCTCACCACAGCCTCTAGCCAATCCTAAGCCACCTGCTGGTCCATCTCTCCCCGGAACCGAGGTGGCCTCTGGCGCCAGAACTCGTGCAGAACGCTCAAGTGGCTTTTATCTCCTACTGCTGGGGCTGGTGGCATCGGTGGCCCAACGTATGGTAGTACCACTGGTGCCTTTTTTGGTGCCTCAACTGCATGAGGGCCCTGAACCGAAGCCCCATCGCTCGGCAGGCTGTCAGTACGCACATCCCTCTGGGCTCTAGCTGGTCGTCCATGAAAAGGCATCCTGAAAGAAACATATGTGACACGGTCAAACGATTTATACATGGTGAACTAACCTGGTTTGATATGACTTTTAAAAACTTCTTGAAACACACACACAAACAGTGTTTTCGTGAAAAAAGTCAGAAATCAATTGTCAGGGTCCTGTTGTATGGATACGTCGACCGCCCGCACCAACACTGGACTCCCTGACCTGAAAACCACACTCGGTACTCTTAACACTATCACTTCATAGAAAGAAAATATCATAGTAATATGTTCTGTGGTAGAACTGAATCCTCTGATACCAATTTGTCACGACCCGTCCTCGGGGCCCGTGCCTTGACTACCCCAAGCCCACCTTCCATAGGCCAGGCGCTGGCGACTAGCACTGAAGGCATAAATCCTGATAACTGGGAAGGCATTGCCTTTATAAAAGTAAACAAAACACCACAGGGTACAAGCGGAAGTAAAACACTAAGTACAAAAGAAAGTGCTGAAAATTAAATGGGCCAGAATACAGACCCAACTCAAAGTATAGCTACAACTGAATGAAAGTACAACAGAAAAAGACAAACATCTGGAAAAAATGAAGCAGCTCCTGGGTCATCCTCCTCGGATCCTACCTGAATGGTATGTACAGATAGCGTAGGTCCTAGATCGTCCACCAAATATCCTACCTGAAGGGTAGGTACAGATAGCACAAATCCTCAATGCTCTCGCCCGTCAACCCCCTCCGAGTTTCGTCTTGCCATGAAGTCCACCTCCAGATACTGACTCGTCGTGTGGTCCACCTCCGGGTACCGTCCAGTCCTCGAACACTCAGCCTACATCAGCACTGCCCATCATCTAAACAATAAGTACAAAAGAAAGTGCGGAAAAGTAAATGGTCCAGAATACAAACCCACCTAAATATACAGCTACAACTGAATGAAAGTACAACAGAAAAAGAAAAACAGCTGGAAGAAAGGAAGCATCTCATGGGCCGTCCTCCTCGGATCCTACCTGAAGGGTATGTACAGATAGCGCACCTCCTCAATTCTCTCGCCCATCAACCCCCTCCATGTGTCATCTCGTCATGAAGTCCGCCTCTGGATACTGACTCGTCATGTGGTCCACCTCTGGGTACCGTCCAGTCCTCAAACACTCGGCCTACGTCATCACTGCCTGTCGTCTACAACAAACACAATGAGGTATGGGCATAGCCCATGCTTGGGTGAGTATAATGATACTCAGTAGGGACCCCGAGACCCTCAAGGTCTCACAAAAACCAACATGGATAACCACAAATAAGATCTCAACAGATATCCTCAACTTAGGTATATTCCCATACATATACCTAAGTTATCAAGTAACCCATCTCAATCATGAGGAACATAATGATTAAGAAATCAACGGATAACCACCACCCAGGTATATTCCCATACATATACCTAAGTTATCAAGTGACCCATCTCAATAATGAGGTAAACACAGAGGTTATAGACTCATCTCAAACCATGATTTTCATTATCGAAACCGTAACTGCTGAAGAGCCCCGTCTTTGAAGTGTACAGTGGTCCTGTCACGACTCCAAGGTATTGCTCGCTATCCTAAGACTTTTGAGGTACACCTTCTATCACGTACTGCGGGCCAGCCACCCAAACACAGTAGTTCTTCCCACCGGGGTATTCCACCGAAACATAGTAGTGCACACCCCCTAATAGCCTGCGGAGGTACTCCCCAGACGAGTACCGCTGGCCTACACTGTCACACAGGTAGTGCTCCATCCTCCATGGGTCTACACACAAACAAATTAGTGCTCCGTCCACTGGGATAGTCGACTGACTCCATGTTGAGTCTCTCAAGCAGTCGTCAGGTCTCAGTCGGCTACACGGTCTCCGTACTCTGCACGCTCATCTCCGGGACAGTCCACTCCACGAGCTACAGGTCGATACTCCAATTATCTCAAAGTCCCACTAATATGTATCTCAATGTCCCAATAAGATGTATCTCAAAATAGCACCTCATCATAGGGGTATCAATGCAACAGACGGCGCATCAATCGGACGCCCGGTCTGTGAGTTATTTGCCTTTTCGTCCCAGGGGCCTGGTTGGTTTCGTGTGCGAACCAACCCAGTTGTATCTCAACTGTACCCCAAACTCTCATAGGATACACTCATAGGGACCGTTTCTCAATGTGATCACCAACGCCGCTAACGGTTCGTCAAACGGACGTCCGGTCTGAAAGATATCAACTTTTCCATTCCAGGGGCCTGGTTGGATTTCAGATACAATCCAACCCGGCCACTATCCAACAGCGTCCAAACCATGGGAGAAGTAAGCCAAAAGTTCTATATCATCATGAGGAATCCAACAAAGTCGATGGAACATCAATCAGACGTCCAGAACTCAAGATATAAGTGTTTCCGCTCCGAGGGCCCGGTTGGTTTCGTGTACGAACCAAACCGGCCGAACCCAAAGTTCACTGAAACATTGAGTGTAATATACCGAAATGACCATCTCGATCCAAGGACTTCTACGCAATTGATGGAGCGTCGATTGGAGGTTCGTACCCCATGTCATGGGAAAAAGACCGAAGAGGTCCGAAAACGGGGGGGGGGGGTCTGGGCCCGGACCGACCCGGCCCAACCCCCCTGGGTCGGCCCGAAACGGGTTGACCTGACCCGGTTCTAGGTCCGAACCATCGGGGCGTGGCCCGGCCTGGCGGTCCGGCCGGGCAGCTCGTCCTGGCACTCCTGTGCTGGCCAAACGGCCGCGTAAGGGGGGACCCCCCCCCCTGGACGAAACCACGACCCCCGCGCGGGGGTCGCTCCCTGTCAACAGACGCGGCGCGATACCGCGTCCCACTGGTCTCGCGCGACTGCGGGACCAGCCACCCGTCGTCGCAGTGGTCCCTTCTCGGCGGCGCGTCGGGCGCCGCCGCCTCCGGCTGCCGGCGTGGCGCGTCAGCGGAGTCTTCCGCGGAACACCGGACGCACTCCGGTGGTCTGTTTTGCTCGCTGCCTTCGCCAACGGTTCTCCCGGGACCCGACCTTTCATGCGGTGGCTTCAAAATTAACTTGTGGCCCTGTTTTTCATCGCCCTCCAATCCTTTCTCAACTTTCAACCAGGGAGTCTTTGAATCGCCTCTGCGGCCCCGACTTCAGTCGCGGTTTCATTCGGCCTCAACGGCGCGGTGCGACGCTTCTTCACCGCGTTCATTCTCGTGTCTGCACGGTTCCGTTGCACCATGCCTCCTTTGTTCGTTCCGCAACGAATCAAAACAGCAAAGGGGAAGGAGATTCGGTCGTGTTCGTGCGGTCCGACCTCCTCCTGTTAAGTTAGTAACAGGCAGCCCAAAAAAATGAAGAACAATAAGGACTTTTCATGAACAAAATAAAATCAACCCCAACAGTTTTTCCCGTAATTTAATATTCTCATACCATAAAATAAATCATTCGTGGATCAACTTGAAGATATTTTGATCCGAGTTATTTGTTTTAAAAGGAAGTAACCACGGGAATATAGACTTACACAAAAATTAACCCCTACAGTTTTCCACACAAATAAGAATTCCCAACCCGCAACATATTCTTCGTGGATCAACTTAATGTTTAGCTGATCCGCGTTCTTTTATTTAGAAGGATGTATCATGGGGTTCATTAACATTTCACAAAAATAATTCCCTAACTCAACGTTGTCGTCGAACGAGCGTTCGTCGCGGAATTATCCGTCGCGGAAGAAGGCGTCACAGAGGGAGGATCATCGCGTCGTGGAGAAGGGGATTGCCGCGGAAGGAACGTCGTTGGTGTCACAGTACACGGCTTCGCGTAGTCGATCTCCGAGGATTTGGAATCTCTCGCCATCATGCACTGTTGGATGTAGGCGTTCTTCATCAGCGGTGGTGCGTTCTTCGCATTCTTCGTTGAAGAACGAAGAATCCTCTATTTTTCTCCCAAGGTCTTAACACAACACAAAACCTAGCATAATAAAATAAGTCATTCCCTCGTGTTATTATCATAACATAAAAATTTTAAAAATCAAAAGATAAGAAACGAACAATTAATTCAATGAATTAATTATAACAACTTCACCGCCCAATTTAAAGAGGCATTTCTTAACCAAAATAAACGCACAGTGGACTTTATTAAAAAAGGGGGTGCATGTGTGTTACTTAGAGGGAAAGAAATGGTGGGGCTCGTGCGGGCTCCACCTCACAAATATCATACCAAATGGGTTGGATATTGTGGGTCCCATCTTATCCGCTTAACTTAGGTTAAGCCGCTTTAAGTAAAATAAAAATAAATTGTCGCACCACTTTTATTTTACTCCGTAACATAACCCCAAAAATTAAATAACTACACCCATGAAAATGCAACTACGGAAAAGGAGTTTCGAAGCAATTACCGGAATTTTCGATTCCATCAGTGCCCTTGGAATTCGATTCCGAGCACTGGTTCAAAGGTTAGGAAAACATGCTCGTTCGATCACTTAACGTACCCGAGCTAAACTTCAGAAAATAATTCTGGGCACACCGGGCCTTGGAATCAGGTGCCGTCAGAAACTACGTTCTTGTAAAATCCCAAAGAAAATTTAGAAGAAAAAAAATTCCCATGAATTTTATGGGTCTTTACATTACTCCCACCTCAGTGATTTACGTCCTCGTAAAGCATTAACTCAAACTAGGGTTACAAAAACGGTACTAAGCACGCATCTGATACTTCTGCTCCCATGTGTATACCTGAAGGTTCTCATACTGCTAGTGAATGCGCACCTGAGGAATCGACCATCCTCGTAGGATCATCTCATGTCTATCCTCGATCCCCACTGGAACCTCTATAGAAGTCACCTCATTGCCAAAGTCTAGCTCCTCAGGGTCTATGATATGCGTCGGGTCAAAAACGTATCTCCTCAGTTGAGATACGTGGTGGTCATCGTGCACCTGGTGCAACTTAGGTGGATGGGTCAAGCGGTAAACCACCTCACCTACCCTGCTGAGGACCTAGAAAAGGTCCACTGAACATCAAAGAAAACTTTCCGCCTTGGCCACATCTCTGAAAACCTCGTTCAGGTGAGACCCATATAAGGACGTGATCTCCATCCTCGAACTCAAGAGGCCCCAAATTCCTGCTAATAACAGAAACTCAAAACTCCTTCTTCCATGAGGGTACGGTTGACCGACTCAAGAGTGATCGGCCACAACCTCTTAGGCATGAGTTTATCCAGTGCTTCCTAGGGTTTCCTTTTCACCGACCGAGGAAAACCCATCCTGGCGATGTAGTTAAACCACAACCTTTTTGCCTAATACCGTCAATTTGTGTTTGAACTGTGATTTCCGAGTCCATAATCAAACCAACGTCGCAAGTCCTTGATGCTGCCACCAAGTGATTCCACCCAAAACTCTCACCTAGAGGGTCTGACCACACTGTCGACGTAAGTGTGATTATCGAGTCTTCTCCCAAGGTATCTCCATACGTGAGGGTCAAGTCTACGGCTTGCCGAAAACTCTAGGTCTAGGACAAGATTTGAGGAAGAAAGGAATGATTAATATCAGCGTCTATTACTACGGAAGCTAGTAGTGGACACAGACTGTCCCTTGAATCATTTTTAGAGCCATTGGGTGACACTCCTTGACCGCATGCAGCCGCACTCTTCCTCCGCCCTCCAGCTCCCTGAGCCTGGCGGGGACAACTAAGGCTGGCGGTTGTATAATGTTAAAATGTACACCACCTCATGCTGCTCTCCTATCTCTTCCCCCATGACTGCTGCTTCACATAATCATCTCTCCTTTAAGCTTCCTCTTTTTGAAACATTTAACACGCTCGAGTCTCTAAGACTGGCGCCGGTTTTCTATTTCTTACAGCACTGTGCAATCTTCATCCGCTCCTGGATGTTCTGCACCATCCATGCTTATGATCTGAAGAGCTGCTAAGATTTCTCCCTTTTCAAAAAGAGAAACTCGGTCTCATCCCCCGGGTGAACCATGCCCATTTCCTAATTCAATCAATCCTGACATGAATGGTGAATTCATGCCATGGATGACATCGTAAGGCCTCGAGGTAACTACCAATATATCCAACCGTCACTCTCGCCTCCAAGGGTCGAGTCACGCTATCAGCATCAGTGTGAGGTCACTCGGTCTCCTCCTATAGAAATCTAGAAAGTGAGAGTCAATTAAACAGTTTTAACTGAGACCTCTCAGTATCACCCAAACAATAGGACAGGAAAGCAAGAATCTCAAAGATACGTGTATTTTTATTATTGCATCTCCTAGTAGAAAGACACAAATACAACAACAACATGAAACTAGAAGTACAGGGGACGTATCCACTAGTTCTTATCCTATACACCTGCTCTCGGAGCTCTACTTCCTTTTCCACTGCTCAGCTTTTGCTCAAGCACCCACCGCTACTTCTACCTCGCTGGCTCTTCCAAAGTATGTGGATCGACTGAGCGGGGGGTCAGACAGTCATGTGCCTGGTGACCCTTCCTGCTGCATTTATAACACTTCCTGCTCCTCGTACGGCTGGCTTTAGTCCTCTTAGACCTCTGCATAATCTGTCTACTACCCACAGATGACTCGGCTACTGATCGAAAATCCTACGGCAAAGGCAGTATCTCCTGTACACGCTCGGGGTGTAGAGCTACTGGCACAAACTCCACCCTGAAGAAGGTCTCGAAGTCTTCCCATGTGAAGGTCATCCCATCGCAAAACTAGAATAAGTGACTCTACCACCTTCCTAATGCTGTCTGAAGAAGGCTGGCAACAAAGATCAGCATGAAGTCTGCTGGCGTCCCCACTAGCCTGAAGACTCTCACCACAGCCTCTAGCCAATCCTCAGCCGCCTGCGGGTCCGTCTCTCCCTGGAACATGGGAGGCCTCTGGTGTTGGAACTCGTGTAGCACACTCAAGTGGCGTGTATCGCCTAATGCTGTGGCTGGTGGCATCGATGGCCCAATGTATGGTAGTTCCACTGTTGCCTCCGTTGGTGCCTCAACTGCCCGAGGGCCCTGTACCGAAGCCTCGTCGCTCGGCAGGCTGTCAGTACGCACATCCCTCTGGGCTCTAGCTTGTCGTCCGTGAAAATCCATCCTGAAAGAAACAAACGTGACACGGTCAAACGATTTATACATGGTGAGCAGACCTGGTTTGAGATGACTTTTAAAAACTTCTGGAAACACACACGAAAATAGTGTTTTCATGCACAATGTCAGAAATTATTTGTCAGGGTCCTAGTGTATGGATACGTCGACCGCCCGCACCAACACTGGACACCCTAAATTGAAAACCACACTCGGTACTCTGAACACTATTTCATCACAGAAAGAAAATATCAGAGTTATAAGTTCTACGGTAGAACCGAATCCTCTGATACCAATTTGTCATGACCCGTCATCGGGGCTCGTGCCGTGACTACCCCAAGCCCGCCTTCCATAGGCCAGGGGCTGGTGACTACCACCAAAGGCGTAAATCCCAATAACTGGGAAGGCATTGCCTTTATAAAATTAAACAAAACACCACAGAGTACAAGCGAAAGTAAAATACTAACTACAAATGAAAGTGCTGAAATGTAAATGGGCGAGAATACAAACCCAACTGAAAGTACAACTACAACTGAACGAAAGTACAACAGAAAAAGACAAACAGATGGAAAAAAGGAACCAGATCCTGGGTCGTCCTCCTCGAATCCTACCTGAAGGGTAGGTACAGATAGCACAGCTCCTAGATCGTCCACCACGTATCCTACCTGAAGGGTAGGTACATATAGCGCAGCTCCTCAATGCTCTCACCCGTCAACCCCCTCTGAGTGTCATCTCGCTGTGAAGTCCACATCCGGATACTGACTCGTTGTGTGTCCACCTCCGGGTACCGTCCCAGTCCTCGAACACTTGGCCTCCGTCAGCACTGCCCGTCATCTAAACACTAAGTACAAAATAAAGTGCGGAATAGTAAATGGTCCAGAATACAAACCCAACTGAAAGTACAACTACAATTGAACGAAAGTACAACAGAAAAAGTCAAACAACTAGAAGAAAAGAAGCACCTCCTGGGTCGTCCTCCTCGTATCCTACCTGAAGGGTAGGTAGAGATAGCGCATCTCTTGGATCGTCCACCACGGATCCTACCTGAAGGGTAGGTAAAGATAGCACAGCTTCACAATGCTCTCGCCTATCAATCCCCTCCGAGTGTCATCTCGTCGTGAAGTCAACCTCCGGATACTGACTCGTCGTGTGGTCTACCTCCGGGTACCATCCAGTCCTCGAACACTCAGCCTCCGTCAGCACTGCCAGTCGTCTGCTACCAACACAACGACGTGCGGGCATAGCCCATGTAGGGGTGAGTATAACGATACTCAGTAGGGACCCCGAGACCCTCATGGTCTCACTAAAACCAACAAGGATTACCCCAAAGAAGATCTCAACAAAAAACCTATACTTATGTATATGCCCATACATATATCTAAGTTATCAATTAACCCATCTCAATCATGAGGAACACAAAGATTAAGAAATCAACGGATAACCACCACCCAGGTATATACCCATACATATACCTAAGTTATCAAGTGACCCATATCAATCATGAAGTAATCACAAAGGTCATAGACTCAGCTCAAACTAGAATTTTCATTATCTAACCCATAACTGCTGAAGAGCCCCGTCTCTGAAGTGTACAATGGTCCTGTCACGACTCCGAGGTACTGCTCACTAACCTAAGACTACTAAGGTACTTCTCCGGTTGAGTACCGCGGGCCTGCCACCCAAACATAGTAGTGCTTCCCGCCGGCGTATGCCACCCAAACACAGTACTGCACATCCCCTAGTAGCCTGCAGAGGTACTCTCCAGACGAGTACCACAGGTCTGCACTGTCACACAGGTAGTTCTCCGTCCGCCATGGGTCTGCACCCAAACAAAGTAGTGCTCCATCCACTGGGCTAGTCGACTCACTCCAAGTCAAGTCGGTCAAGCAGTCGTCAGGTCTCAGTTGGCTAGACGGTCTCTGTACTCCACACGCTCCTCTCCGAGAGGGTCCGATCCACGAGCTACAGGTCGATACTCCAAGTATCTCAAAGTCCCACGAAGAAGTATCTCACAGGACGGCCTCATCATAGGGGTCTAAACTCAACAGACGACACCTCAATCGGAAACCCGGTCTGTGAGTTAAATTGTAAATTGATATTATAAATGTTCACTATGGATTTTATAAGGGTACCAAAAAATAATGACATTGAAAATTTAATTACTTTATAAAAATTATAATGTAAAAAATTTATACCTCATCTTCACATAGATCTATCTTATATCAATAAATTAATATATTTTTTGGAAGACCATTAAGAAATGGGATTCATTAAAAATGTTTAAAATTTTGGGGCCCCATGTATTTTTTTATTAGACAAGATATGGGAGATTTGGAATTTGTATCAATTATCAATGGATGAACCTAATAATCATTAATAATTAGTAACATATTCAGTATATTGATAATTATTGGACTATTTAAGGTATGAATAATAATATTTTTTTATTGATATCTAATTTTAGTTGACATTTAAATAGAATCTATGAATAATATTGGAGTAAAGGATACAAAAATAATCCATTATTGAGAATAAAGAAACGTTCTCACACAAACAGAGTTGTTGTTTTAACATAATATTCTATATATATTTTTATATTTTTGTTCATGAATTATATTCATCAATATCCTTGTTATTATATTCCATAAAAACATAGAATTTATGTGCCTATATGTGTGTGTGTACAAAATTCCTAATCATGATGCTTAATTCTGCTAGCATGTTGCCGACAAATACAACCTCACACATTAAATTAATCAATTTTTCGTATGATTTTGGTTCATTTTAAAAATTTATCCAATCTTATCTATTTATACCATGATGTATATTCCTTATATGATCAAATCAATGAACTGTATACTCATATATGTGATAATCTTATGTGAATTGCCTCATGAAATACCATTAATTTGTTTGACCTTATTCAATATGATTTCACATAACTCTATGTCAATGTGGAACACTAAATCAGGGCATTCTATCCACAACTACTTCATGATAGTATCTAATGGGGAATCTCTCTAGAAGATGTCACCACCAATTTAGAGAGACCCAACTAGTAAGTAGACTGGTTTAGATTCATTCTTCTCATCCACCAAGGAACAAATTACATGGTACCAAGTCATTACTGAGGTCCTCCTCATGACACTCGAAATAGTTCTCCTGGAATGGTTCTATTTTATATAGAGAAACTCACAGTTAGGTAACATCAGTGCCAATTTAAAATGGAGCAGAGTTGTTATCGATGTTCAATGACCATTAATACCTTATAATAATATAATGAAGAGGGTTCCATGGATTGTTATTTTCCCCCACCATCATATCCCATGGTCTAAATCATTTCCCCCCCCCCCCAAAAATATGATCTAGTGTTACAAACACATTCCCTATACATTTATTTTTATACCAAGTGATATAATAAAAACATAAAAAGAATAAAACATACATCAATTACATATTCATTACATTACATGACATAAAAATAATTGATATATATTATAATCCAACAGAATTGCTTTCTTAATATAATAATCACATAAAAATATTATTTCATTTTTTTTCAATATCCCCAATAAATAATCTGATCACATGAAATACATCAATACTCATCATACATAGTAATATATTTCAATACACAGGGAATGAAAACCAAATAAAGAATGGAATTAAACACCCACAAGGGGAACAATAATTCAATGTTTTATAATAATATAAATCTTATTCTTCATATAAAAATGACAATGTAATGAATATCTAATTGAAAAGATAATATAATCATAAGATTTATCCATAAGGCATGGTCATAGGACATATATCCTTAAAAGATCATATATATTCCATCGAATAAAAATGAATTTAAAGAGATAATAACCTTGATTGATGGAGTGTATAGTAGGAATTACACATAACATAAAAATCAAGGATAATGATATTCATATAAAATACAAGCATTATAGACAAATGTAATTTAATTGTGGTCTAAATATAATTTTTTGAAATCAAATATTCATGAATATTATTGTGAACAAAAAAATAATTTTCAAGAATTTTTTTTAATATAATAATATCATCCATAGATATGTCTCTCAAACTAAAATTAATGTCTATTAAATAATTTGTTAACATAAAACTCATTTCCACACATAGAGTATTAATCATAAAAATAATGTTTTTTCATAATTTTATAAACATTAATTAAATACCATAAATGAATATATAATATTGATAAGTGACATAAGTAGGGTAGTAAGTACAAAATATAAAATAAAATTTCATGAAGAATATGAAATTTTATCTAATTAAAATAAATTGAGATAAAAAATACATTCCATTGATTCCTTCTTGTCTATACATACTCAACCAAATTGTGTATCTAATTGACATTGGTTGACCTACCACATTACTAATACTAGTGTAAAATAATTATTAGAATTTGTTCCTAATTACTGTGGTCTATAAAAATAATGGAATTAATAAAACATGATTTTGATTGATTTTACCCTCACAACAACCATATACATAATAAATATAAAGTACCTATAATCTAACTAGTCCTATCTATGATATTTTTCCCTAGAGATTTATTTTTTGTAAAAGAATTATAAATATGTGTTCGTTGAGATGAATATGAAGTTGTAATGCATAGAAAATTGATGTAGATTTGTTTAATGAAATTGGATGACTTGATTGATCAATTATCCTTGTTAATTATGACAATTTATGTGTTTATTGTTAATTACCATGTCTTGGGTAAATGATAACACATTTCTAAACCAATATCAAGAAGTTGAATTTAATACGACCTTGAAAAAATTTATTATTGTGTAGGGATTTTTAAATTTGACATTCAGAATATATATATATATATATATATATATAATGAAAAATATTTAAATAATATTGAGTTTTTTATTGGAATTTATTTTATATGGTATATTTTAAACTTATATATATTTTTATGTGATTAAAAAAATTTGGCCAAAATTAAAATATTTCTGATCTAGATCAATTTACTATGTTGTAGTAGGATGACCATAATCAGCCAGCTGAATTGACTCACTCTTTCATCATGGTGGGAGGAGAGAGATGGGATTCATAACGCCCACATGATCATTCTAGGGTGATATTTCTTGAGTAATATTTTGTTTATTCATGGGGAGGCATCACTCGTAAGCCCATGAATTCAGTTTTGTTCTTGGATAAGACCCTAGGCTACTCACATCTAGTCCAATGGACGATGAAATTAAAATATATAAAAGTTATCAACTGTTGAATTATCTAATTGGAGATTCAAGTCTTGTAAAACTTTCTGCATGTTAAAAAACATACCTATATAACGTTTTCCCCTTAATCAAATTCATCTTGGCCTTCTGATCAACTAAAAAATTCAACATGATCCTTGTGATGTTGAAAGATGTTTGTGAATGATTGTGAAATTTTAAAATCCATGATAACTTGGATTTAAATCAAAACCCATAATCATTCCATTGTAATATGGTATTCAAGATCGATCTTACACCATGAATTAATGTAGATTATTTTATGAAAATGATCATTTTAATAGGTTGACACATCCAAATATGATATAATGATAGAATAGTTTATTTATTCCTTTGATATATTGGGATGATTTAATTATATAAAAGACCATGAAATAATTTCATGCAGGCTATTCCAATAACAAAGAAGAGTCCAATATCCAAAAGGGTCCAAGTTTTTCATTATATGATTATATATGAAAATCTAAACAAAATTATGTTTATAAAATCTAATATAATGAATTGTTTTAATGAGGATTTACATGGTATAAAATTTAGATCAAAGATGGTGATTATTGTATATAAATACTATGACCATGAGGTATACAGTGGTTGATTCTTCTTGAAGAAGGGGTCCTTTTTTCCAAACAAAATATTGTTTCTATGAAATTATTGTTTCACAAGGAGAAGATATGCAATGGTCTATTCTCTTCATAAAAAATAAATTCTATTACCTTAATTGGATGTGAAGAATAAATGGATATAGATTCATTGAAAACAATTATACAAAGGTCATTTAGGGTTTCATGAATATTTTTCTTATCACGGTGTTATGAATCACTTCCTATTCATATTAGTTTTGAGTTCCACGACGCACATAATTTCATAGGAGGATATTACCTTAAGGTAGAAGGATTGAGGTTTGTTTGAGATAGTTAAGTTTAATTTTTTGAATTATTTGACACATATTACTTACCATTACATAATTTTAGTGGGTTTGAAAGATTATGGTTTGTGCGGAGGAGAGTTCATTGTGCAAGGACTAGAATCGATTCATTCATATATGTAGACATAAATATATAAAAACAAGCTAATTTTAAAAAAAAAAATTATTGAAAATTGGGAACACAATAAAATTACATAATATAAAAATATATAAACAAATGTGTTCTTGGGTTTATAATAAAAAACATTCCATATATTATGCATACATAAAGTACAGTTGTTGATTTTGAATTTATAATTCATGAATAAATTAAATTCAGATCTACAATTTCACCACTACAACAAATAATATTTGATTTATTTATATTGACCACTTCTGCACATTATAGTACGGCTGAGACAACAACAAATAAAGGAATCAATATTTATTAATTGTTGCAATGAGTCAATAGATCATATACAAGTGATCCGAATTATTTGAGAAAGACCATCTAGCTACAATGGTTCTGGGACTAGATATGTGAAAGTAATATCCAAAAATATCATTGAGTAAGATCAAATAGATAATACTTCCATGCATCAACCTAGAATATGGGATGAAGTTTTGAATTTTTTATATAAGACAGACGTATTTCTATTTATTCTAAAATCTGGAGTGGAATCTTGGTAGTGTCTAGATAATGATTAGTTTTTTGGGAGGTATAACCAACCGATGTAGAGTAGTAATATTACTGGTGGTCTAACTCGGATCATCTGGAGGATTGAGTGTGTGCGATTATATCATGTTTCATGAAAAAACACCTTAGTTTAGGATTATATTATAGTTAAGAATCCATATGAGGGGTTACCCAGAATGAAATTGGATATGAATTTTTAATGAATATTTTAAATACTATGTTCTTCTCACTATATGTTTATAACAAAAAATGAGGTGATATTGATAGATATCACATAGATGATCAATAAAATAAAGTTCTTTAAGAAGTTGAGTTTGAAGAAAAAAAATTCGAAAAAAAATTGCCCCATTGATTCACCCGTCATATCAATTAATGGAACAAATTTAGTCATTGGTTTCTAAATTTTTTATAAAACAACAATTTCCCTCTACTGATCCATAAATTTTTATTAAGAAGGAACGTGATAAATATTTTAATAATACTATTTCCCATATTTCAAAAAGTTTCAAATAGTGTATGGTGAAGAATTTATCCCCGTTGTTGTGATCACTAGCTAACAGAAAATCATAACATTATATTCCCATTGATTCTAAACCACAAGTAGAGAATGGATGAAAAATTTTATATTTCATCTTAGATCAGAAAAGAATCTTTGATTCTAGGGATGAATAAAAAATAAAATCAAACTAAAATTCCTACAAATTTCCATGAAATGAAAAGAAAAATTGTATTTAACCATTAACGTATTTTATTATATAATGGTATAATATAATTACATGAAATTACAATATTGAAAAAAAAGAAGTGTCCTTGAATATTATCACCAATAAATTTGAGAACCAAGATGAAGTACCAAAGTGATATGACTGAAGGTACTTTACTATATTTATTTAAAACCAATGGTCATGGAGAAATAGTTTTATTCAAGAATCCTACCTTTCATGACCCAATATGAAGAATCTTATAATTATGTTTAAGTGATTCTTTAAATATTTATGTGATGGATAACAATTTGGATGAGAATGATATAAATATATAAGTCATTCTGCAGAGGATAACAAATCTAAAGAGAAAATAAATTTCCCTCTAAAAGTTATCTCAAAATTTGAAATCATAATTATGAACCTATATCTAAAATCTGAATGATTTGTTTTCTCCCATAAAAAATATTAAATTATGGTTTTTTACGGGAATATATTTTCTTTTCAAAAATTGGAAGTCACTGTAAAAATCGTTTCCTAAAAAATTACTAAATAATAGAGTTGAGGGATTATATGGTCTATAAAAATATCCATTACGAAAAAATATAAATGTGTTAATCATGTTATTCCCATAAATTCCATGTTTAATTACATTTACTATTTCTATTTTTTACCACAGTAATGAGTTTTTACCAAGGTAGTTTATCAATTAAGTATAAAAATAAAATGAACATTATTAGATAGTTTGGAACCACTCAAGCTAAATGTTATACTCATTAATTAAAATAAAAACATATTCAAATATAATATAAATTTTAACCCATGGGAATGTGACGAGAAAACCCTCATTTTAACTATATACATGATATTTAATATTTAGAGTTTTCAATACACATTACAGAAAAATATTATGCTGGAATTATTTATGTATAATAATAATGGTAATTAAAAATATATAATCCATTTTATAAAATAAAATTCACATTATTGGTATAATGTAATTTAACATTAAACCCACAGTAGTGATGAAAAATGGTTCTCCAATGAAAATGTTTTCATAAGTATAACACATTATTACATTAAAATTACACATTAAATTGATCTCAAGGACCTAATATAATTACCAAATTAATATTACATTTATATAACATTAAAACCAAAATATATAATTATAAATTTATTAAATGAATCTTTAGTTGGCATTAAAAATTAATATTTTCCACTAATCATGAAAAATTATACCATTCAAATAATTCTTAAATTTTAACTACATGATAATTTTTTCATGTTGACCTAAAATAGATGTTAATTTTGGGAACTAAAGTTTCTAAAAGTTGTAAAAATTATATTTCAAATATATTACAAAAAAATGAATAGAAATCATTTTAAAAACATATAGTTTACAAGCATAAAATTTGATTATTTATATCCCATGACTAAAAAATTATTGATGAATGATAAAAAATTTGAATAATTTAAAATATATAATTTTAAACAAAATAATTCCAAAATAGTAATTAGTTTTATTTATTAATTGAAAAAAAAAATCTTACAAAAAATTGTTTCATATGAATGAATATTTTTTATATTCAATTGATATTTATTATCATTTAAAATCAATAGATAAAAAATGAATTTATTTTATTCAATTATAAAAATATTAAACTCATAATTTAGTTATTCATAATTATACCCAAATTTTTTTGACTACAATATAATTTTATACTATATTACATTTTTTAAAATCTTAGTGTTGTATTTAATAAAAGTTGTAAAAAATGTAAATTGTATTGAAATAATATATTTAATAAAATTTACCGGTGTTACATTCTACCCACAATATAGGTAAATATTTACTAGAAATTATGTCAGTATATTAAAAAAATTATTATTCTTCCTCATCATATCCCTAGGTACACAAGTATCATCCCCAAATTAGTGGTTTAACCTAAAAAAATTGTCTATGGGAGTGATCTTATTTCATATTATTTTTCTATTTGATATTAAATGTATAATAGTTTTTTCTAGTCAAATTTTTCATAATCTAGTGGTATGACATCTATGTTCAGTACATGTGAATGATCAGGTTTATAGTTTCTTGGAGAGTTACATAGAATATATTGTGTACATGAGTGAAGATTAGTAGAAGCGACAAGTGATAAGTTGTTATGCCAACTATATTAAGAATATACATGGGGAAAATAAACATAGAAATAAAAATTAGAATCTTCTGTAATCTAATAAATATAATATATGATGAAATTCAAAGAAACACCTTGTCACCAACATCAAACTCCAAATCTCACTGAATTTCTTCAGCATAATTTTCTGTTAGCCTCACTTTTCCCATATGTGTTGTTTAATTGATCTAATTTTTTATAACTACAATTTAGCTTGCTCAGGTACTAATATATTTCATTCTCCTACAACATCACAATACATTGGAGTGCCAAAATTTTTAAATAAATGGATTCATAAGTATCCATCTAAATTATTGATTAAAAGCTATTATTTTAAGAAAACACTACTAGTGGAAAGAAATGATTTCGTTTAACATTTATGTTTATAAAAAAGGTCATAAAAGATCATAAATAGTTTGAATTATTCTGTCAAACTAACTATATATCAAAGGATGATATGATGTAACAAATTATATCTATAACATGATCTAGCTAAATTCTTCTCAATATCTTCTATGTAAACCATAGATCCTAAATATATAAAATATAATTTGGTACTCTATAAAAACATAAAACACCAATAATATAAATCCTATAATTAGTCTCAAGAGATAAATCAACATTTATAGAAGTGATGTTTTTCTAAAATCATAAGGGGATCAATAATAATCCAAATATCATTATGTCATTTATATGTTTATGGGAGTCCGATTAAAAAATACATGGCGATGTTGTACTATTCCCATTTATGCTAGAGTAATGGTTTCAACACCCCTTATACCTTTTTCTCTTTATCATAATTGTACGAAATTCATAGCATCTGAATATATAATTTGTAATATATATCATCTTCCCATACCATGAAAAATACTCTTTATAATCACTATATCTATTTCTACATCCAAGAAGAATTGAAAATGAAAAACGATTAGCTTTCTATAACATATTCTTCATCAATTTTTTAATTTAAGGAATAAATACATGATTCCTAAACACCTTCATTACATCATAATCATCATTATACTCTGTGAAAAATTTGACATTCATCTATATCTCTACATTTTCTATCTACGAATATATAATATTAACATGGAATAATTATTTAAAAATAATTTTAGAAATATAATATGTATCAAATCCTTAAATATATCAAGAAACATACTTTTAAAATCTAAAAATATTGGATCATTTGGGATCCTCATCATAGTAAATATACAATGATTTTTATGACTCAAATCATTATCCACCATGATCACTTTCCCATTTTGGTAATTAATTGATCAGTTATACTCTTTAAGTCACCGCCATTTCCTCTATCACCCATTAAACTCATTCTATTAGAATATATACTTTAAAATTAATTTAATAGTAAATATTCATACATTTTAATATAAATATAAATCCCCAAAATCGTTACAGAAATTGTTACCATAATTAAATCCCAATCCTAAGATCTGTAATTTTTAATATTAACAAGAAATTTTTTTGATTAATATTATATAACCATACCATTCTCCATAATAACACATTAATATCCATTATTTTATGTAACTATATAAATTAAAAACTTTCTCGTCTTTTGAGTAACATAAGCAGATGTAATTTGAAAAAATTTCTATTCCATTACAAGATATTTTTTTCTTTCATCTATCAAATGTAACTTGGATTCATTACAAGTTAAATTCATGATTAGATAAGATAGACATGATAATTTCTCCAAAAACCAACGATATTATGCATCCAAAACAAAAAAAATATTGATCATAATACAATGGGGTTTCAATTCCCCAATTAATTAAATTCATTCTCTGGTGGATTTAATGATATTCCATATTATGAGATTATATGAACAAAAAATGAAAATTTTTTATTCAAATTTCAATCTTGGTAAAAATTTCATTCAACTTCTCAATCTCTAGGTAAAAATAATAATTTTCTAGTGATCTTAGTAATTTTCCAATATCATTTAATATATTATAATATCATATGTAAATAGTTCAAGAAATTGATCATGGTAATCCCTAAAGACGCTATTTAGTAAATTCATAAAGATAATAGGTGAATTATTAAGAAAAAAATGGAGTCGCTATATATTCAGTGTTTACATACCTTGTATGGAATGTTTTTTGGTTTATATCCACTTTCTTGACGTAAAATTGATGATATCCAAATTGAATTCCATCCTTATAAATGTATTAATCTATAGGTAGTTGATTAAACAAGTAAACAATACATGGTATATGATACATCTTATTGATTAAGATCATGTATAGTTCCGAAAAAAATATAATGTCCCAATGATCTATATATCATCAAACCCAAATTAATTGGATCAACCAAGGTGATAGACATAGATAAATAAACCCCATGTATAGATTCTCCTAGTGTTCCTTCATTAATTCCTACAAATAAGTCATGGAAATTCAAAATCACAACGTTAAAATAGGTGTATCAATAGGTATGATTTTTATTGAATTCTCTACTTCATGATATGCTGTGAGACTATTCAATTGTTATAGAGTGACATCAACACACCCTTTTAAATTATAAATATCTTAAAATTAGTTGCATTACCAACCATATGAGATAAACGATATAATGACTCTAGTATTTCATACATAAATTTACATATTAATATATTAATATTCAATAAAGTTTTCAAAAACTCTATCGAGGACTATATGTTTCTATTTCCATTTTATACAACATATAGTATCATTTTATTCCATGAAATATATTGAATATATCCCACAAAGATGTTCTATTTTATATGTCTTTATAGATATACCTTAAATAAAAACATCCTTAATAACCTAATGAAATGAAATTCAATAAAAAGATAGCTCAAATGATCTGTAAGGGTTAATGTGGGGGTTATCAATCATTAATCACATAGCACAATGGTATGATATTCTAAATATAACATAAAATGTTCAAACCATATATATCATAGATTTTAAACATGATTCATCTAATAAAAACTATCATTTCATAATACATGACTTTCAAGAGTGATAAATCATCATAAAACATTTTTTTATATCATATATGTGTGGAACTATCCAATGTATAGTACCTATTTATAATTTTATGTTTAACATTTGAGAACCTAAAATAATAATTGAATGAGAATTAGTTCATGTATCCTATTTCATAATAGATCATGAGTCATCACATGTTTCCGATTTTATAGCAGATCTAGCCTGATCACCTATTTCCCATAGTCTATCTAGCTGATCGACCTATATCCCATTATTTATCAATAACATTAGCATTTTTCCAATAAGAATATAATGATATATAATATTTTACCCAATTCAATTGCAGTTGATACAATTCCCCCATGACCCATAATATATACATTTTTATTCCAAAATATTATAGAACATTCAGCATAGAATAAATCATATAAATGAAAATGGTTTCATAAAAAGTTCATCATTGTATAAACCATAGGAAAAATGGGTTTTATAAATGTCTCAGTAATTCCTCATAGCATAATCCCTAGAAAAGGAATGTGTATCAAGAACATATAATCACCATAATTTTAATTCATCATATTGATTAATAAATATGGATAATTGGTTCATAACATTGAAATGTTATTATAAAAAAAATGTTGTTTTTATTTATTAATTGAATTTTAAAAAATTATTATGAAAAAAATTTGGAAAAAATAACCTATTCAAATTGAAATAAACTTTTCAATACTAAAATTTCAAAAAAAATAAATTTATATCCATTTATTTGAATATATAATTTTAATATTATAGCATAATCTTAAAAACATCTCAACCTCATGATTGTGGTAAATTCCAGTTATGACATACACATTAAAATAGGGATTAATTTCAATTTTTTTGGTAAAAGTCAAAAGGGACTTGTTTAGAGAAATACATGAAGACTACATTAAAAAAATTAAAAATTAATTCATGTTTAAATAATTAATTTAAAATGATTTAATATTAGTAATAACATTTTAATATATTTTAAATCATAGATATGTAATAATAAATGGGTTTTTACATTAGAGACAATAAAATCTGGTTTTCCCTAAAAACATTATTTCGTATTGTTGAGTGGATAGAGTGATTAAAATAAAATGAAAAAATTTTAATTATCATAAAATAATAATAGGATTATAATCTTCATGACATTATTGAATGATTTAACATATTATTTTGTCATTGGAAACTTATTCCTAATCAAAACTGATAAACACTGAGATTATAAAATTATATAACTAAAACACTGGTATATTTTTAACTATAAGTCTCGTGAAACGATGAAAATAATATGCATATGTATATCCCATAATTTCATTATAATAATCACTAAATACATTCATTGGAATAATATATACAATATAAAATAAACAAGTGGTTAATATCGAATGTGTCCTATAAAAGAAAACATGAGTTGAAAATACCATACCATTAGAGTAGTGATTAAATCATATAAACCATTAAATAGTATAATTAAATGAATCATTAAATATTATACAAAAATATAGTAATCCAATAATTTGAAAAATTGAATTATTTACACCACACAGAATAAATGAGTGGTGAATATGACATATATATCTCAAAAGTAAAAAAGATAATGGAAATCCATTAACTAAAGTGTTGATTTTTTCCGTACACATTTGAAAATAACGTTCAATTAATACAATTATATTATCATTATATTATATTACGGAAATTATACATATAATAATATATAATATTTACTTATGACCTATTATTTAACATTTTTTAACAATTCTTTATTAAATTCATTTTCTGAGTAATAAATGTTTTGTTTTCAAGGTATGTTTTAGTTAGGTATTTTTTCCATTTTAATTCATCATTACCCCCATCATCTCCCTAATGATAGAAATTATGTAAATATCATATATATTAAATATATCATTATTCATTTTAATCAACTAAAATAAAAAATAGAAAATTAATATCATAGTTCATGGAGATGGTAGATTGAACGTATGCATTGTTGTTGTAACAATTTTCATTGTGGATATTAAAAAAAATTAAAACAAATATTACCATTAAAAAACAATTTTTATTTCATATATATATCAAATATTTTTATTAATATTATCCTTATAGAATTCCATGTAAATTGTAAGTGAATAATGAATCACATCTCCTTGTAGAGAGGTACTCCACCGTATACCCGAGTGACATTATTTTATTCCTATTGAATTGAAAGTAAGAATATATATTTTATATATTAAGTCCATAAGTTTAACCATTTCATAAATATCATATAAATATATTAAATCAATAATTATATATATATTCGATTGTTGGTGATGGAAAATGAACAATATCGGTTTGCGAGGTGGTAGTCCACCATATACGTCGGTAAAGGTTTCATTTTCCATTAGAAGGAAAGGTAAATTGATATTGGATATTTAATCAACATAATAATATATCATTAATCACTATATTATTGTTTTTATTTTAATTATTATGAAATTAATGAAGGTGGTTATGGGATGGTTTAAAAAAATATCTTAGTGAAGACATTTACCTTCTCTTAGAACAACCTCATTGGATATGTTATGGAGGAAAATAGGGTTGGATGTTTTGGAATTAAAGAAGTCCTATAAAAGGGAAATGTTTTTTGGAGATATTTTTAGGGTTTTATTGACCGAAATTATTTGAGGGTTATGAATAACTAAGGGGAATGGTTGGCCTTTTATAATTGAGGAAGAGAAATATTTTTAAAATTACAGAAAAAACATTCATAATGGAGTGTCTCTATAAACAAAAATTACCTTAAAATTGATCAATACTCTATATATGGATGATATTTTTTATCCAAACTTCTACTTTAGAATCAAAACATGTTCTAAATTTGTTTTACTTTTGCATCTAAGTTTCCTTATTTTACCAATTTTTTTTTCACTATGTTGACAACCCTTTTTATCTAGGAAATTTATAATTTATGAATTTAATTAAAATGAGTATTATTATATAATGTGGACCCACTATCATATTTTTACGGGTTGATTAATTGTACATAATACTCTCTTCGGGCTGCCTCTTTTGATTTAATTCACCCATGCCCATGGTGGTGATGGCTTCTGAGAGGACCCCTCCCCCCTCGGCGTGGAAGGGACCTTCGCCGCCCCATGAAGGAAATCTATGTTTCTATTTTTACCACTTCTCATATCCAAATTATCAACCTTTATTCCCCCAATAACCCCTTAGTCTGTATGTTTTTCATTTGTACAAAGGGATTCTGCAACTTTATATTTCATCCTGATAATTTACTGACACTTCTTCTCTAGTAGATCTAACACAGATATCACACATAAAAAATAGAGGCCATCCATGGACTCTTTCGACTGATTCATATTTGGAGAAGGGATTTTTTTAGAGAGTGATAATGTGGGCCTCCAAGATGTCAATAACATCATGAAATATTTTTTATAGAAGCTAGCCTGATTTTTTTTTGGTCGAGAACTCCTCAAGTTTGTGGTTGATCCAGGTTTTTCCTCTTCAGGTGGTCGTATGACTATGAAATGAAGTGTGATTCACCGACCACGATGATATGTGAATGATTCCCAGAACTCTAGCTCCCTTTTCAGAATCCTTTCATTATATAAATTTTATGAAATCTAGTGGGTTGTTACATTTCTTTCGACAGTCGGACTAGAGTAGTATACCCCTAGTTTCTCCAAGAGTCTATGTTTAAGACGATGTCTCAAGGACTCCTTTGGAGTCTTTTTTATGGTTATTTGGTGATGTTTTTTGGTACAAGAAACCCATTGTTTTCGAATCATGGTACAATTTATGCCCACGGTGCTGGAAAATGTGGCATTAGATGATAGTGTCAAGGCATTGGATGTCGAACCAGAAGATGCATAATGGTTGGAAGACTAGTGATAAGAATATGGCTTATGGTTCTGGTTCACAAAAATGTAATCCAAGCTTCATCTGGAGTGGATTTTGATTGTGGTAGTTTCTTGGACGTGGTTTTCAACGGACTACATCAGGGTTGAGAGTTGGCAGGGACTAGACTTGGTCATCTTGTTGATTATAGGAACTTGTGTCGCGTATTTAATGATCCAAAAGTAAACTAAACAACTAATACTCCCAATCAAAGAGTGGTCATGTTCTATGACTGGATGAAATGTGAATTGGTTAGGGTGTATTTTCTAGGGGTAGTGTTGTGCTTGGTTGATGCAATGGAAATGAATGTTGGAGATGACATATCCCTCACAGGTCCTTCGGTTTGCAACAAGGAGGCGAGGGATGCTAACAACAAGAGGGTGTCTCCAGAAGGTGGTTGTATTGGAGGAAGTAGTGAGAGGGTGAAGGATACATGTTGTAGGAAGTTTATCCTTCAAAATTAGATTTCAGTTATTGAGCTTGGTAATCATTTTGAATTTTCAGAGAATGTTGATCCAGTTTAGGAGTAGGGAGTAGCTCGGGTTGTGCCCTTGGATGGGAAAGGGGTCCTGGGGTATTAGACCAGTGATGAGACTTTTGTTAATTCTTTCATCGATAATAAATATAAGTTCTAGGATAGTAGTATTCCAAATCCAAGAAGGAGTAAAAGCCAGAGAGGCATTTCAAAAGGGGAAAGGACTACTATCACTTACAACTACCAATGAAAAATTGATTATCCAAGAAGTCCAAATCCAATATGATTATCAGTGACTCTATAGATCTTGAAATATCTTTTCGGGATGGGGATATATTTTATAGGGATGTTTTCCACAAGGCTTCTCTATCTGGTCCGCAGTGAGGGGATGGTGTAGCTCATGAGTCTTTGGATCTAGTTTTTCACATGGAATAGGTATTGGCTGAAACGATTCTCATGATCAATGTTACTAAATATAAATCTGAAAATATGATGGGAATACCATTAAGAGTGAATACCATTGATGGGACAAGTACATGTATTGATAGGCCAGATCTCATATTGAAAAAGGGATTCAATGAAGAAATGATCTATCAAGAGGAGTACTTACAGACCTGGGACAAGCAAGAGTATTAATTTGTAGACTTATGAAATGATGATCTAGGTACTCATGTTATCACTCTCTCCTATAAATTATGTATGTAAATTGGTTTTTGTAGATTTATGTTTTTTTCAATGGATTTGTCATATCCATTATTGTTTGAATCTTGTGGTTTCTCAATTTTTCTTAAAAAGTGTTTTGATAATAAAAAATATAATTTTTAGTTAGTTTACCCACTATTTATAAATATTAAATGCAATTTATAAAATAAAAAACATTTTTTGTGTAAAATAAATTTTAACCTAAGTGTTTGAAATGCGCAAAATCCAGTTTTACTATTTATCATGGTAACAATTTTTTATCAACTTATATAAAATTATAATTAATATAAAAGCGTAATTGGTTCATGAGTGGAAGATTCTTGATATTATTAATATTTTAAAATTCCAATTGAAGAGACTATGTTTATTTGTAACTTTAAATCATTTAAGAAAATATTGTTCATCTTAAAATTTAATTAATATAGAGATCTAACCCATGAAATAATTGATCCAATGCTTTCTATCAATACATTGACATGATTACAAGGAATAAAATCATGTAGTACTAAAGTGTTCAGTGGTCTTGGAAAATCAGCTACAAATATGAGTATTGTATAAAAAATGAATACACTAATTACTATATAATTTTTTTCTTTTGATCATATCATTATTTGAATCATATTATCTTTACATAACATTCAAAATAAGATTTATGGATTCTTGGGGGAATGAAACAAAATAAGGTTGATCTCAATTTCAATAAAAGAGTAAAATATAGTAGAGGAATTAATTAAATAATTATTAATATTATTATAAAAAGGTAAATAACTGAAGGCAAATTCCTTGTAATAAAAAAACTGAGAAGGGAGTATATAAAAAATATGTCCTGGTGATAAATGTAAACACATTCCAATGATATAAATTGATAATTCAATAATTATATGGACTATTGAGTAACTGAAAAACATTCCATTTAAACAATTAACTGAAAAATAATCGTATCCATTGATATTTCAAAACAAAATCTCATGGATGAAAAATAACTCTAAAAAATGATGGAAATTCATAATTATTAGAAACCATGTTTCATAGGTACATGGTATCATTACCATTAAAAAATTTCACAATATGGTTTATAATAAACTGGGTAAAAATCGATTTTCTTTGTCCAACCTTATCTCTACTATCAAGACCATTCTAAAGACATTTCAAAAAATATTGGTTAAAAATGTGAAGGGATTTTAAAATTTATTTTTATCCCATACTACAGATAAAACAAGAGGGTTACTTTAAATAGTCCCCAAAATTTCTCATTCTAGACCAAATAATTATTCATATATGAAAAATCGATTTAATAAATAACAATATGATTTATCATCTAATGTTTCTATTGAATAGAAGATAAAAATCTATAAATATTTCAACAAATAATAAATTAAAATAAAATTTGAACACCATATGAAAAATGGTACATCGATTGGGAAATAATCATATCCATGAAAATTGATATAGATACATAGAGGTAATTCAATATTAAATTATCTAAGAAAGAGGATATTTCAAGGGGACTAAATAGAAACAAGTAATTGAATTTGGACACTATCCTTGTCAAAATCAATTATAAAACTTAGAGAGGAAGAATAAGGATGTTATCAATATAACATATCATAATTAGAGAAAAAATATTGGGATTTTTAATTTATTAACAGAATACTATGATAAGATATTTTAAAAAAATATTGAGAAAAATATCCTTTTTATTTAGAAAATCTTTTTTAAAAAACATTTCCTTAAAAAATAATTTTTGGTAAAATTTACATTAAATATTAAAATTTTAAAATTTAAATGTATACATAGAATAAGTTATTATTGTTCAATACTTAAATGACATACAAGATAAAAAGAACATTCATTTTTCATGGAAGAATATTTAAAAATGTCATGTTTAGAATGTGATATAATGATTCTGTTAAAACATGGGTAAATGAGAGAAAGGGTAAACTTTTATTATTGACCTCACATGTTTTGATAATCCCAATAATGCTTTCACGTACATTGATAATCCCAAATTGTGTTTGTCTATATATTAATTCTTTTAATCTATGACAATCTATTATCAAGATGATAATAATATTATAATAGTCCTTGAAATATGTTAATTAATGTTTATCTATGTTTATATGAGTTTTGAATTAATTATAACACAATCGGATATGTTTTTCATAAAATAAATAAGTATTAAGTCACTAATTTGCTTATAGCTACTAATACAGATCTACCGACACTAATTCTACTAATAGACATAGTCACCGATAAGCAAAGTTCACTGATACATAGAGCTACTAATATGTATAAGTCCACCAGTAAGCACATATCTCTGATAGAAGTCCACCGATACAGAAAGCTACAGATAGAACAAGTCTACCAGTATGAATAAGTCTACTTATACTTACATCCCTAGTACAGAAGTGAAGCTACCGATACATATAGCCATAGACACATCAAGCTAATGATACAAGCTATTGTTACACCATAGTTATCGATAGAGTATGTCTGTTGATATGAACAAGTCTACCACTATGAAGTTACCAATACAAAAAGAGATACCGATAGAAGAAAAGTCTACTGATCGATGAAGTCACCGGTATATAGAGCTCCTGAAACACAGAGTAACAGCTACCGATGCCAGGAGCTACTGATACAAGATAAAATAGCTACTGATACATGGAGATACTGTTACATGATCAAAGATCTACCGATATAAGGTCACTACTACATAAAGTCAACTGCTACCAACAGAAGGCTACTAACAAAATCTTGACCATTCAAACTATATACTCTCAATATTATTTATTTATTAAAGAAACAGTCATATATGATGTTTTTAATGAAATTAATGTTATTTAATGATAGTTGTTGGCATGTGAGGGAACCGTACCTAGTACCAATGAAAATGGAAATCATTCTTTTAACCGGAGATAAAATCTATAAAAGGAAGGAAAAAGACCGGGTAGAATAATGAGAATCAAGAACTAAGAAGGCATGTGAAGGGTGTAAATTGAAAGGGTTGAACATCATTGAAACGTGGTGCATTCGCACCAAAGGAAAAAAGCTACATTCATACTAGAAGAGCACTAGACATATACGAAGCCATTAATTCAAGAGGAGAACATAAGCTTCATCTTGAGTGAAGAACTACAACGGACTATTCATGCACTCAAGTTGATAAAGCTGAACCTGAAAACCAAGGAAGGAAATGAAATTCTGTATTTTAGACAAAAACCAGAGAAGGACTCATAAGCTTTTCTGATCAATCAAAAGAGTCCAGAGCTGCACTTCACATCACTAGAGCGTTCAAAACACTTATCTACTCTCTTAGTGATTATTTTAATTAAATTTCAAGCTGTTTGTATAGTCTGTATATTTCTTACACTCATTATCTCATGAGCTAAACTTTAGGATTTATAAATCCTCACACACAAATTCTATAAATCCCTTGTATCCCACTGTGCATAGTGGTAGAGGTCAAGTAAGACCTGGAAAGCATGTGAGATATTGTTTGTTTTCCACATAGAACTGTGGTAGAGGTCTTTATACATATACAGTGTTTTCACTGTTGTTTACCCAGATCCAGGGTGTGGATCAAATTTAATTAAATTTTTTGAGAGGACTAAGTCTCGGCTTGAGACTGAACCACATGGTTATATCTGTTTTGCATCATAGTTTAAATCTAAATTATATTATATATATATTTTCATATTTCGTTGTTAATTAATTTTAAATACAATTTGTTTTTAATGTTACTTTGATAGATAAATTAGCATGTGTTTATACTTATTTTGAACTAGTAAGTCAGTTTCAAAAGTTCATTTAATATTCTAATTAAATTAACTGATACTTAATAAATCTTTGAGAAAATAATTGAAATCGTACAATATATATAAATTCACTACATTTTAACATGTTTTTAAATAGGGGGATATTAAGAGAAATATTTTTAACATAACTTTTTAATTGGAACTCAATTAACCCCCCTCTTGAGTATCCACTCTGACTAACATTTTGTATCAAAGGATTGTTTTATTAAAATAAGTTTTCAAAATACTATGTTTTTCAACTGTGATTTTAGTTACATCTTTAAAGATCATAAATTTCTATTTGTTCTAAATTATATATCTTTAAATATATCTACTAAACTATATATATGGACAATAGACTAGAAGGTACAGCTACCAACCAGCAACCTTTCGTTAATGGTACAAACTATGCTCAGTGGAAACTTAAGATGAAAATTCACTTAGAGAGTATGGGATTTGATATCTGGACTACTATAGAAACTAAATATAAAATTCCAGAATCTGAAATAACTACATGGGAAGAACCTACTAAAATAGATTACAATAATAATTGTAAAGCTATTAATGACATGTATTGTGCTCTAGGAGATGAAGAGTTTAATAGAATATCTGCATGTAAAAATGCTTATGAAATTTGGGACACTTTGGTTATTTCCCATGAGGGAACAAACAATGTCAACAAAATGAGGCTGAGTACATATACTAGTATATATGATAATTTTAAAATAAAGCCTGATGACCCATTTCTGACATGTATCTTAGGTTCAATGAGATTTTCAACATTATGAGTTCTCTTGGTAAAGTTGTTCTTGCAAAAGAATAAATTATGAGAATATTGAGATGTCTTCCAGATAACTGGAGAGGTACATCTGTATCCATATGAGAATCGTGTGATATAACTTCACTTCATGTTAAAGAGCTTATTGGTAAGCTTATGATGTATGAGGAAGAGCTGAAGGTCAACAAAGAAGAGGATGATGAACCAAGGAAAAAGACAGTATCCTTTAACACATCTTCTTCAAAGAGTAAAGACAAAAAAAATTCAATGTGAAAGTGATAGTTCAAGCAGTGATAAGAGTGCATCTGACAGTGATGAAAAGATGAATCAAATACCCAGAAGATTTAAGAAATTCTACAGGAAGAAGAAAATCTTCAGAAAATCAAACTATAAAGGTAAATATGACAACAAAGATAATTTGAAAAAATGATTGGAAGAAAGCTGATAAGGGTGATGAGATTATCTGCTATGAGTGCAAAAGGAAAGGACATGTAAAAGCTAACTGTCCAAAACTGAAGTTCATGAAGAAACGTGACTATAAGGAAAAAATGTATAAGAAATCAATGAAAGCAACTTGGAGTGATTCATAAAATAGAATTAGTGAATCTGATGTTTCTGACACAGAATATAATCGTGCTAACATGATTTTTATGAAAAACACATCTTAGGTAACACTGGACCCTCATATTTTAAATTCATACTATTCTAGAGTTGATTCTGAATCTCATTCTGAATCTGAAAATATGTCTAGTGAAGAATTGTTTGAATACTATAATATGATAGAAGAGACCTGTATTAAATTGAAGGACAAGTACAAGACCTTGAAGAAAGAGCATGCTCTAACCAGTTCTATAAAATCTTCACATGATGTAGAAAAGGACAAGAATGCTCAATTTCCAAAGGAAAATACTGAAGTGAAATTGTCTAATGAGCAATTGAGAAAGGAATTATAAAAGTTCAAAAATGTAAAGAACAATAAAACCCAAATTCTAGGTAAACAATTGACACCAAAGTATACTACTGGAATAGTTTATTAGCCTGGATAGAAATAGTTTAACAAAAATAGATTTATTCTTAAATCTGGACAAAATTCTCCTACTTCCAGTTCTGGAAATTCATATGCCTCAACTATTTATTCACATTATTATAGATCAAACAAAGTTTATATTTCAAATTTAATTGATTATGTGAATTATATGAGACCCATAAGACAAATTTGGGTACCTATAACTTTAATTTCTAACCTTTATGGACCTAAGAGGATCTGGGTACCAAAATCATTTTCCATATAAACCTATTTTATAAGAGACCTTCTTGAAGATTTATCACAAGAAGATATGGTACTTGGACAATGGATGTTCCAGGCACATGTCTGGAGAATATTCATGCTTAAAAACTTAATAACGGTTGATGGAGGCTATGTCACCTTTGGTGATAATTCTAAAGGAAAAATCATTGGACTAGGCCAGATTGGTAACATTAAATCAGTTTTAATTTCATAAGTTTTATTTGTTGACGGACTTAAATATAATATAATAAGTATTTCTCAGTTATGTGATAATGGATTTAATGTTAAGTTTAAAATTTATTCTTTTTATGTTTTTAACTCTAAAATTGCTTTAGTATTTTCTTCCTTTAGAAATGAAAATGTTTATTCTGTTGATTTGAATTCTTTAGCCAAGAAAAATGTTACTTGTTTAAATGATTTTAATGAAGAATCATGGCTTTGGAACAGATGATTAAGACACTACAACATTCATTCACTAAGAAAATTGACTAGGGAGATCTTAGTTAGAGACCAACCCAAACTTGAATTCCCATCAGACAAAGTTTGTAATCCTTGTTAAAAGGGAAAGCAACATAAAGTTTCTTTTAAATCAAAGAAAGAAGTTTCAACTTCTCATCCTCTCGAGTTGGTTCACATTAATTTTATTGGACCTTCTAGAGTTTCTAGTTTAAATGGGAAGTAATATTTCTATGTCCAAGTAGATGTCTTTTCTAGATATACTTGGTTATATTTCTTAGCTCACCAAAGTGAATCTTGTTCTTATTTTTTCAAATACACCAAGTCTGTAGTGAATCTTAGTGGACTTAAGATTAAAACCCCAAGTAGTGATCATCTATGTGAGTTTGAAAATCACGAGTTTGAATCTTACTGTTCACATAATGGCTATAGTCATAACATTTCTACCCCAAGAACACCTCAGCAGAATGGTGTAGTAGAAAGAAGAAATTGAACCCTGTAAGAAATTCCAAGAACTATGTTTAATGAGTATGACCTACCTATTTATTTTTGGGTTGAAACTGTGAATACAGCTTGTTATATTATCAATAGAGTCTTGATTAGGCATGTTCTTAAGAAGACCCTTTTTAAGTTGTGGAATAATATGAAACCTAAAGTTAGTTACTTCAGAGTCTTTTGCTGCAAAGCCTTTATCCTCAATACTAAGGATAATCATGACAATATTGCTTCCAAAAGTGATGAAAGAATTTTTCATGGTTATTCATTAAATAGAAAATCCTATAGAGTCTTTTAAAAAAACCAGTTGTGTGGCAGAATCTGTTCACATCAAGTTTGATGAAACTGATCCACATGAACCTAAGCCTTCTCTTGAAAATCATGGAGATGATTTGACTATTCTAGATCATAAAGATAAAACTAAAGAACCTGCTGTAAAAACATTTAGTTCTAGAAAAATTCCGGAATCTCCTTCTATAGAACCTAAACTTAAAGAATATCATAAAATTTATAGTCCTACCTTTACTAGATCAATTTGGATTCTAAAGTATCATCCATTGGATGTTGTTGTTTTTAATCTTCATAGAGGGACATAAACTTGAGCTTCTATAAGAAACCTAGTTGAACATCAAGCCTTTATTTCACAGTTAGAACCAAAAAATTTCAATGATTCCATCAATGATGAATTTTGGGTAATGGCTATACAAGAAGAGTTAAATCAATTTGAAAGAAACAAAGTCTGGGAATTGGTTGACAGACCTAAGGACACTTTGACAATAGAAAATAAATGTATTTTTAGAAAAAATGTTGATGAGTCTGGAAATATAGTTAGAAACAAAGCTTGGCTAGTTTCACAAGGATATAGTCAAGAAGAAGGTATAGACTATGAGGAAACCTTTTCACATGTGGCTAGATTATAATCCATTAGGATTCCACTTACCTATTCTGGTCATCTTAAATTAATGTTATATCAAATGGATGTCAAATGTGCTTTTTTAAATGGGTTTATAATTGAAGATTTTTTTCTTGAATAGCCACCTGTATTTACTAATCTGTAGTTTCCAAATCAAGTTTTCAAGCAATCCAAAGCTTTTAATGGTTTGAAACAAGCTCTAAGAACTTGGTATGATGGACTTAGCAATTTTCTTATTTCAAAAAATATTACTAAAGGGATTGCTGATCCAAATAATTTTATTAAAATAATTTCTAAAGATGTTTTAATAGTATAAATCTATGTTGATGACATTATTTTTTGATCTTCTAAACGTTCTTTATGTAATGATTTTTCAAAGAGTATTCAAAATGAATTTAAATGACTTTAATGGGAGAACTCAAATATTTTTTCGGATTTCACGTTTTTGAAAATGAAAATGGTATTATTTTAAATCAAAGTAAATATACAAAGGATATTTTAAAACGTTTTGGTTTGGATAGTATTAAGGAAAGTGATACTCCTATGAGTACTATCTGTAAATTGGATGCAGATGAAACTGGGAAACCAGTAGATCAAACCAATTACAAAGGTATGATTGGAAGCTTACATTATCTTACTGCTAGTCGACCAGATATTATGTTTAGTGTGTGTATTTATGGAAAATTTCAAGCTAATCCAAAAGAATCTCATTTACTTGCTATTAAAAGAATTTTTAAGTATCTTAAACACACTGAAAATTTAGGTTTGTTTTATCCAAAAGGACAATGTTTTGAATTAATGAGTTATTCAGATGCTAACATTTATGGTTGCAAGTTGGATAGAAAAAGCAAATCTGGAACATGCCATTTTCTAGGTAAGTCCTTAGTATCCTGGTGTAGTAAAAAGCAGATATTTTTAGCTTTGTCTACTACCGAAGCAGAGTATATAGCTACTGGTAGTTGGTGTGCACAAATTCTGTGGATGAAACACACTTTTTGGACTATGGATATGAATTTAAGCATGTTTCAATTAACTGTGATAAAAGTAGTGAAATAAGCATTTCTAAGAATCTTGTATCTCACTCTATGTCAAAACACATTGATGTAAGGCACCACTTTTTGAGACATCATTTCAAAAAAGGTGATATTACTCTTGATTTTATAGGTACTGAACATCAATTAGCTGACATTTTCACCAAACCATTAGGTTCAGATAGGTTAAGGTAAATTTGACATGAGTTGGGAGTGATTAACCTTGATCGGTAGATATCTCTCCGGTGAGAAAACCTCACCGATGTACCTCACCGATGTGAAAACCATGCTGATGTAAAACCTTGCTGATGGACCTTACTGATAAGAATTCTCACTGATAGACCCTACTGATGAGTACGCGTTGTTTTAAACTTCATTATTCTGCCAGAATTTGTATCGTTTTTACTTAATTTTATTTTATTTATTTATTGATTCCTAAATGATAAAACAAAGTCTTAGTTACTTCTCAATCCACCGATCCTCAAACCCATTACTCTTAAGGCATAGCTCCCTAAACTCTCGAAAACCCTATGTTCCTCAAACCAGAGATGGAAAAAACCAAACTCCCTACTGTCAGTGATGACATTGATGAGCCGAATGCGAAGAAGCAGAATTTAGAGCCATAAGAAAGTGGTAGTATTTGAAGAAAAAGATCAGGGATTCGACCAGTAAACCTGCATTTACAAAATAGAGCTATTGTCATCGAGAAAGAGCTGTGTGCAGAATGGCTGATGTCTAGTAGCTCACTAGTTCTTGAGGTTTTGTAAGATAAGAAGGGGGTATAATGCTTCTCAAATAATAATGTCCCCTTCTATCCGAAGCTAGTGAAACAATTTTACGTGTTTGTGAATTTTGAGAAATCAGAAGACGAGAACCGAGTTATTTCTTTTGTAAATGGAATGGAAATGTCATTTTCATCTGTTGAGTGGGATGAGTATCTGAGTGTACCACATAAAGAAGTTTTTTTAACACATCGAAGACAATACCAATTACCAGTGATATATTTGACTATGAGACTGCCTTAGAGGAGCTCACTGTAAGTGGCAAGAAAATACAGGTGGTGGCTACTGAAATGGATGGAGAGAACAGATTGATGTTAATGTATGGTCAGCATGCTTTAATTCCAAAGAAAGGGGACTTTGCAAATTTAAGATATCAGGATATCTATCTGTTACATCTCTTGAGACATTTTGTGAAAGTGAATCTGTGCAGATTGCTAATGTTTCAAATAGAGGACATGACAAGGCCAAAATAAAAAACCAATGCCCTATTATTTTCCAAGTTGATCTCAGTAATGATAAGAGTGAAAGGAGTAGCTGAGTATCAAGATGAGACAGTGGTAGTAAGTAATAGTTTTTGTATCACAAACATAGTTTTCCAATACATGAAGATAAACTAGAATCCATGGAGTAGAGAGTGGTTTAATGATGACAATAAGGTTTATGATAAATTCAATCCTATGAATCATCCTACGAGGCCTAAGGATGTAAGGGATCCAGGTCTCTGACCTGTTGAAGAAGATCCTAAGTACAGTGATGTGACTGATGAAGAAGAGACTTCTATGGCTGATGGGAGGGATCCAGACTTGCCCCCAAGTCCTACTGCTATAATTGTATCTTTAGGAAAGTGAACTTTATTAGAAGAAGAAACTCCTGCTAATGAAGAAGACCAGTCAGTCTCTAAGAATGAAGAATAAAGGAAAAATGAATCTGAAGCCTCTAATTGTATTTTCTTATGTATGAGTCCATTTATTGGAAGCTCAGCTGTGCTTGTTAAAGATGTAGTGGGAGAGATGGAAGGACCTATGCCTAATCCAGAGGAGCCTCTTACTATAACAGAGATGGAGGTGATTGTAGAAGATACTTATGAAGAAGAAATACCTGGTGAGAATACTGTTATTGTACAAGAAAATCCACCAATTGAGGGGGAGAATCAAACCAGGACTGAATGTGTGTTAGTGGCTGTTGAAATTGAGGATTGGGAAGAAGACCTAGGTTTTGTGGTCTGTGGATTGGACTATCCTGATTCTGATAATGAGGCATCCCTCAATAGAACAAAAATCAATTATGATATTAAGACTAAGCTGTCAACTGAAGATGTGGTTAGAATGCATGACCTGGACAAGCTCAAGTTTGACCTCAAAATCAGTTTTGTGGAAGAAATAAGAAAAATAGAAGCTTCACTAGTTTCATCCATCAAAATCGATTATGAATGACTCAGTGACCAGTATAGTATCTGGAAGAACACCTGTTGTGATTTCTCCTACAAATATGATAACTAGGGATTATCTTTAATCCTTAAAGAATAATTTGAAAGAGTCTTTTAGTGACTCTTTTTATGAGTTAAAGAACAGATTTATTGAAGATATGAGCAATTTGGAAAAGCCTTTTGAACTCTCTCTCTCTCTGTTGTAATATCTCTACTATTGTGGCGGAAATAGTGGATGAAATTACAGCTTGCCAGAATCATTTGACTAGACTTTAAGAGGATGTTGAAGCAGTAAAGAAATCCGTTATCTCTTTAGAACCTTATATGAGTTCTAAATCCCAAGTAGAAAACGATTTAGCCTATGTCAAAGGTGTTGTGAGCCAGATGGTATCAGTCATCAAAGGTTTTAAAACCTCCATGAAAGATCATGTCAGCACCGAAGATTCCCATGTAAAAAATCATATCAGTGGGTTGACCAAAAACATCAAGGAAACAGTAACATTCTCTGTTGGTTATCTTGACTCCAGACCTTCAATAGAACTAAACCAAATTTGAGATATGATGAAGGAGGATCATGGTTCAGCATCAAACAGTGGCTCCGTGGACTCATCAGATCTAACCAAAGTGGTGACTTCAACTAGAGATACAGCTAGAGAGATAATGAAGATTGTTCAAGACTATATGAGAGAAGCTTCTCCTTCTTAGAAAGAAGTGAAAGAAAAGGTACACTACTATATTTAATTGACTTAAACCAAACATCAACTCAAAAATCACATAAAAAATTGGTTAGAAAACTGAAAGTTACCTCCTATTATTGAAGCCTTTCTGAGATAAAGTTAGCATGCTAAGAGAACTAACTCAAGCCTTAGGAAAATTCATGGAGAAAAAGGATGATTTCATATCTTCTATAGAAAGAGGAGGATGAATCATTATGGATTTAGAAATCTTTTGTTGTCTTTCTTGCATGTCGATGCTAGACTAGTGATTTTACCTCCAGATTTAACTAACTCTGACTCTACTTCTTCTCCTATTCAGATGACTCCAGTCCGATTCATTCAAAGCCATACTCCTATGATCACTCAAAGAACTACTCAGTACAGGACATGAACAGTTTCAGTGGCTCAGCCTCCTATGATCATTTCTGGAATTCCTAAGCCTTCACCTGCATCCACATAGCCTGAATCTTATTCTATTCCCAAGGTAAAATCTCACATTGAGGATGTGGATTGAATAGGTGGAAAAGATATTTCATAGGAATCCCTTGTATTTTATTTTCTTTCCATGTACGTTTTTGCAAGATGAAATACAAATGGCTTTCTTTCCTTTCCCATTTTGTTCTTTTTCTCTTTTTTGATTACCACTTTTTGATTATCACAAAGGGGGAGAAATATTATAAGGGGAAGAATATCTAAGATTATTAACATTTATGTTAAAGGGGGAGAGATATTATCTAAGGGAGAGCTACTATGCTTTGTACCCTTGATACAATTGCATTTAATTCTACCTCTGATACATTGAATATTTCACATCTTATATTTTTTTCTCTGATACAATTGAATTTAATGATATATCCTCTGATACATTACTGATTATTTTGAGATTATAATATCATAAGTTGTGATTATCAAAAAGGGAGAGATTTTTGACCTCACCAGTTTGAAAATCCCAATTATGCTTTCACATACACTGATAATCCCAAATAGTTTTTATCATTATATTAATTCTTTCAATCTGTTAATGTATATAATCAAGATGATAATAATATTAAAATAGTCCTCAAAATATGTTAATCAATATTTATCTGTTTTTATATAAGTTTTAAATTAATTTTAACTCAATATTATATGTTTTTCATAAAATAGATAAGTATAAGTCAATAATTTTCTTATAGATACTTATACAGATCTACAGGTACTTAGTCTACCGATAGACATAGTCACTGATAACCTAAGTTCACCGATACGCAGAGCTACCAATATGTATAAGTCCACAGGTGAGAACATATCTCTTTTAGAAGTCCACCGATACATAAAGCTACCGATAGAACAAGTCTACAGTATGAATAAGTCTACCAGTACTTATATCACTGGTACAGAAGCAAAGAAACTGATAAAGATAGTCACTAATACATCAATCTACTAGTACAAGCTACTGTTTCACCAGATTTACCGATAGAGTAAGTCTGCCGATATGAAAAGTCTACCACTATGAAGCTACCGATACAAAACAAGCTACCGATAGAATCAAAGTCTACCGATAGATTATGTCACCGGTATATAGAGCTACTGATACACAGAGTAACATCTACGAATACCAGGAACTACTGATACGTGATCAAAGTGCTACCGATAAAAGATTAAATAGCTACCGATACAAGATCAAATAGCTACCGATAGAAGGAGATACCGGTACATGATCAAAGAGCTTCTGATAGTAGGTCACTGCTACATGAAGTCAACTACTACCAATAGAGGGATACTGACAAAATCTTGACAAGTCAAACTCTATACTTTCAATATTATTTATTTATTAAAGCAACTATCATATATGATGTTTTTAATGCAATTAATGTTATTTAATGATAGTTGTTGTCATTTCAGCGATCCATACCTAGTACCCATGAAAAAGATAATCATTCTTTTTTACAGGAGATGAAAGCTATAAAAGGAAGGACAAAGACCGGTTAGAATAATGAGAATCAATAACTAATAAGGCATGTGAAGGATGTAAATGGAAAGGGCTGAAAAACATTGAAACATGGAGCATTCACACAAAATGAAAAAACTACATTCATACTGGAAGAGCACTAGACAAACATGAAGCAATTTATTCTAGAGGAGAACAAAAGCTGCATATTGAGTGAAGAACTACAACGAACTCTTCATGAACTCAAGCTGATAAAGCTGAACCTAAAAACAAAGGAAGAAATTGACAATTTGTTTTTTAGACAAAAACCAGAGAAGGACTCAGAATATTTTCTGATTAATCAAAAGAGTCCAGAGATGCAATTCACATCACTAGAGCATTATAAAATTTTATCTAATGTCTTAGTGATTCTTTTATTTACATTTCGAGATGTGTGTATACTCTGTATATTTCTTACACACCTTGTCTCCTAAGCTAAACTGGAAGATGTATAAATCCTGACAAAGAATTTCTCTAACTCCCTTGTATCCCACTGCGCATAGTGGTAGAGGTCAAGTAAGACCTAGACATCCTATGAGTTGTTCTTTGTTTTCCCACATAGAACTGTGGTAGAGGTCTTTGTACCTTGACAGGGTTTTCACTATTGTTTACCCTGATCTAGGGTGTGGATCAAATTTATATAAATTGTTTGAGATGACTTTGTCTCGGCTTGAGACTGAACCTCTTGGTTATATCTGTTGTGCATCACAGTTTAAATCTAAAGTATATTATATATATATTTTTATATTCTACTGCTAATTACTTTAAAATACAATTTGTTTTTTAAGTTACTTTGATAGTTAAATAATCAAGTGTTTATACTTATTGTGAACCAGTAAGGCAGTTTCAAAAGTTAATTAAATATTATGATTAAATTAACTAAGACCTAATCAATATTAGATAAACTAATTAAACTCTTTCAATCTGTATAAATTCAATACAATTTAACTTGTTTTTAAATAGGGGATTTTAATAGAAATATTTTTAACAGAAATTTTTAATTGGAACTCAATTCACCCCCTCTTGAGTATCCACTCCGACCAACATGTTTTTAATAAATCATTATAAATGTTTAAAACCCATTTAAAAAGAAACATAAAAAATATTTTTTTGATGAATTTTTTTTATCAAAGTAAATATAGAAATAATGTTAGTTTTTCGTAAAAATATTTTCTAAAATATTCTGAATACCAAAGATTGGGGAAATGGTACTAATTCAAGAAACGAATAATAAATAACTAACGGAGAAGAAAAATAAAGGGCCTATGAGAAAATGATAAAATAATTTCCACTAATTTAAATTTATGTGTTGACAATACCAAACAAAATTATTTTGAAAAGTAACCCCATGAAAAGTCCATAATGTAGAATTTAGAATCAATCAACAAAGAAATGTATGTGTATAAACTGTAAAAAAATATTAGTAAATTAGAAAAAATGAAATATTAAAATTAATTATACATATATTCATAGAATATTAGCTACAATGATGATTTAATATAACTTAATAGAGAAGGAATTTAGTTATGAGATTTATTTTTCACTTGGTAACATTTACCTCAAATCCACTAAGGTGAAATAATTGATTCTGAAACACTAAATATCATGAAGAATATATAAATCAAGATATTATATGAAAAATTGGAGGTATTTACACCATATATATGAAATTAGGTGCACAAAAGTATTTTAATTGTTTTAATATAATGTAAATAATCACTAAAGGAATTTATATTCCAAGGATAATCCATAAAAATATTGTCAAATAGATTATTCTCTAAACATTTCAAAGTGTCACAAACCACATTAAAAAAATTGAATCATAATCTAAATGAATTCATATAATTAAATAAAATGTATAATATCATGATACATAATATATTCCTAATGTTACATGTCAAAGGTGAGAATATAAAACATATAAGATATACTTGGAGCATAAAAACAAATATGTCTCAATGCAATGAAAATTGGGACGAAATCCATTACTTTACATTTACTCCTTGGGTAAGTGGCCTTTATCATCATGTATATTGGTTTAAAACATGTTTATAACTAATAAACAAACCATACACTTATTTATAATATCACATGTTATCTTATTTTAATATCAAATTACCCATTTTTAACAATCACAATTTTTTTATTTTGGGTGTTAATCACCTAGTCATTCCAGTATGTTTTGAATTGTTACTTTTCGTTTGTTTCACATTGATCATGGTTTTATCATCCTTATAATTTTATACATTATATAATTTTTATATATATATTTATTATATATATATTTTTAAATAATCTTTATTATTTTTAAATAATAAATTAAATACATCGTTCATGGAGATGGTTGGTCATACGTATGTTTGAATGCTACATTGGTTTCGTTTCCTCATTAAAAATTTGATAACTAACTTATTAAAATTTATATTATAAAAAAATTATAATATAAATGTAATATATGTAACATATTATTATTAATATTATCTTCAATATGTTCTATGTATGGTGTTAAAAGACACATCGCTTTGAGGATACAGTAGTCCACACTGCCAAAAAACGATGTTGTTGTATTTACAAACAATGGAAATTATAAAGGTTTCTATTATGAAATAATTACCGAAGAATAATGATATAATAGATATCATATATATCATATATAAATATATTTTACATCATAATTTCAACCATGAGAGGTGATAATTAAACAATGAATAACATCACTTTGTGAGGCGGTTGATTTTCGTACATAAGAATGGTAAGTGTGTTACCCATTAGATGTAATTGTGTGTAATTGAATGTATTAAAAATTAAAACACCATACTAGTATATTTTTGTATATAATTTTCTATATAATAATTAACGTATACTATATGAGGGGGTAGAAAATTGAAATAATACTAAAGATCTTGAGGAAAGATGTTACCTCTTTTTTGGGTCACTACTATTGGTTTGCACCAAATGGAATCCTTGTATAGCTTTCTAAGCAAGATATGGATTCTAGAATAATGTAGGTATCTTTAGGATATATTATGATAGATAATTTTTGATCCAATGTTGCATAAGAGGATTGAGAAAGTGAGAGTAGAGGATTCCTTTTGTAGTGGAGGTGGTGTGGCACCCTTGTAAATTTTGGAAAATGGAATTCAACCTTAGTTTTTCCATTTAATGTGGATCCAATAATTGCATAATGTATAGATAATAGGTTCTAGGGTCTAAATATAGACTTAAAATGGATTTTTAACATGTTTATATGTCATTTATATCTTATTTTTTCTGTTTAGTTCTTTGTTAAGATAATTTTTTCTATTAATAAATGTAATTAATTTTAATTAATTTCACTAATAATTTTAGTAAAAACCCGACCCAAAATTATTATAAATTATTAATTATAGTCATTGAAAATTTGGAATCTATTTTTATGAATTCCAAAAATATAAGTGGTAGATATTAATTTAAATGTAATCATTTGGATGGGACGACAATAAGAGCTTTTAGAGTAAAATTGTTAAAAATCATGTGGTCTTTTTATATTCAATATTAAAGTCAAATTGATTCAAATGACCTAAATTGGATTAATTGATATAAAATTATCTAATTAAAATTTAAAACCAACATAAATTTTGAGTTAACCTTATAGATAAATATGATGATAAATTCATTTTGAATTAAAATTCAATACTTTTCATTATTCATTAAAAATTAAACTTCATAGAAAAATACCAAATATTCACCATAAGCTAATTTCTATTTTTACCTTTCAATATTTATGTTAATTCTAACATAAAATATATATAACAGTTCCAAAATAATATTTAAAACAAGTTTTCTAAAAAAGGTTATAAAATTGCATTAATAAAAATATAGTTTTTTATGTAATATTGGGTTAGTTCATATCTAATTTATTTCAAATATATGTGAATAATATCAAAAAAGTTTATTAAATATCTAATAGATATATTTATTTAATATAATTAAATAATTTTTTAAATTTAATTTATTATGAGGAAAATACATTGTGAGCATAAAAATATATTGAAATAAATTATTATCTTTATTCAGTTCTGATAATCATTTCTAATTAATTTGTAACAAATTTATTTGTTTTATATTAGTGTAATCCATAAATTATCATTAGTTAGTTAATAAAATTCATGAAGTCTTGTTTATATATTATTATACTAAATAATAATATTTCAATAATGTATCATTGTTTGGAAAAACGTTTTCTTGCATGTAATTCAAGCTGTCGAAGACGGACATTCTTGCATGTAAGGAAAGATATTTTAGTTTTTGATTATATTGAAATGTATAGAATATATATAATCTATTTAAAATGTTAAATATATTTTATATTATTATGATATTATATTCTATTACGCGCTTGTTGTAGCATGTTATACATGCCATCAAAAACAATGTTTCTACATTATGTATTCAGGGTGTTACATTCCCCCAACCGTAATTAAATTGAGTCATCACTAGTTAAAATTAATCTTTGTGATAGATTATTTTTGAAATTAGTTATGTTTTTAATCCATTATTGACAGAAGAATTTATAAGAAATCATGTAGAAAATATTAAATGGGAAGTACAATGGTCGAATGGAATTACATATTACCAGGCCTCTAAGTAGAAGATCGTTAGTTGAATTTAGGGAAACATAAATAGAGGAAAATAGTGAATACATATATATGGAGTGAAAGAGGTCATCAATAAAAAACATGTTATTAATCAATTGAACATTTTGGTAATCAAATCCATATATATGTGAGGATTTAGAAGAACATTAGTTAAAAAATATTATGCTATTATGACAAAACTAAATTAAAAATCTTTTCCAAATGTTGAAGAAATCTTTTATTTCCTACCAACATATGGAAATCTATTTATAGGAAACATTTTAATTTTATATGAATAATTCAATATTTTGGTTTTTCCTCATTCAAATTCAAATTCATCCCTTAATTCATGAAATTTATATCCAATATTTAACATTGATACCTAAAGTGATAAAATAATCTTTTAATAGATCATAAGGCCAATAAAAGAGTGAAAATGATTTTCATTTGTCTTTAAATATTCTTAAAGGACAATATGTTTAAGACATTAATCTCTAAACCTAAAATGATTCCCTACGAGTTCATCAATAATTTTTTTCATAAAATTATTCAATGAGAAACAATTAAATTTTAACGAGGATATTTCATAGGTTAGTGTTTGGAATAAACACATTATCATCCATCGTTCATGGGTTTAAGGTACATGCCAAAAATTATTGGTTATCACCCTTTATATTTGTTTCCATTTTCTAAAAACAAATAATTTTCAAAATAAATATGTTGGAAATACATGAAATGAGTTTAATCACTAAATATCATTTTAGCTTGGTTATAAATACGACCTTAATATATATATACATATTCCATGTTATTTAAACACATGTCATTTAATTTTCTAAGGATTATCCTAGGTCATTAATTTTCATTTCCTATTCCAATCATTCATAATGGTTTTTAATTAAAAAGTGAATTATCCTACTCATATCTCCTAGGAGTGTCAAACTAGTTGCATTGTAAGGATATGTAAAGTCCCATGTTTTTATAATCATTGTAAAATATGAGTGTTTTAAATATTTTTCATTTATTCCACGGTTCAGTTTTAAATACAGTCTTTGGGAAGAAGTTTCACGGGTTGGGTTCTTTTAATGTATTGATAATGGTATTGGTTAAAGCTTGAGGAGTTTCTCAGATGGTAGTATGTGGTTTGGAGAACCAGACCAGGAAGTGACGTTCATAGGGGTTGTGCACGGTAAGTCAAGAATGTGTGGGTCAACAATGCATAATAAAGCAGGTGTCCAGTAGTGAATGCACGATCTATGAACTACCTTCCATACCATGCATGTCAAAAAATATATTCTACCCTGTTTTTAGTTTCCTGTTAAATTAATTTAATTTTATTCATAGTTGAAAAAAATTTATTTAATTTAGACTTTGGGTCTTTCGTTCAATTAAATTAATGTTGAGATAATTTAATTAAATGACATTGATATGGAGAAGTTATTTAATAAAATTTAGATAAAATGTTTTAGATTTATTTTAAATAATACTGATAAGTTGATGTCATTATATAATTAAATTAAAATGATATTTATGTAATTAAAATAAATATAAATGAGTAGATGGGTTTACCAATGAAGAGTAATATTAAATGGTAATATGAAATGATGTATAAATGGGGGAGTTTTGGTTATATTTAATTAAATTATAGTTAAAGAAGAATTAAATTAATTGATAAAAAATAGATGTTCTAATTTTAATTAAATTTAATGTTAAGAGAATTTACCTAAATAACATTAGTTGGAGAATTCATTTAATTAAATAGAGTGGATGTGATTTTAATTAAATAATTTATAAATGTGAGTTTGGAGTTGACCAAAGGGTTATAATATTAAACGATAATATTAGTAATATGATGGTTATTTTTATAATTATTAATATTTTATGAATTTTTATACTATAAGTTCTTATTTTGGATTTATATAAGTTAGAAAGGAGAGGGAGGCACACATCTCCCTCCTCTAATGGGGTCCCGCAACGCACCCATGGTTGGTGTACTACCCTCTCTCCATCTCCCTCTTCGCATGGATATCTCCTATTTGAGTCCACATAAAAGTTGTTCATCTCGTTGTGGTAGGCCATTCTCCGTATGTTTCATTCTTATCCTCGGCCATTTTGGATATCATCTGCCCAGTATCCAATATGCCAAAAACCTATAGTCTGGGAATGATTCAGTTTCTTTGTTTCCCAAGATTCAAGGTGTTGTGGATGATGTCTTGGGACATGTTGGTTTGTATTACAATGACTTCCACCGAAGGTGACATGAATCACCTTATTTTTTGTTCACTGTTTTCATATTTGGGAAATCCTATATACCTGATAAATGGTTTCCAAAAGCATATTTTGGGTTTTTTTGGCACGGTTGAGTTTGAGATAATTATTTGGGCGTGTGTTGGTTCTCACCACCCAAATTTTGGGTGTCAGTTGTTGTTTTTGTTATGTGTTATGATCAATTCCAAGTACATGTGCACATTAATGTGGAAGTGTGCATGTGCGAGTGGGTTGCGATTTGTGTTAGAACGAATTGGATCGATAAAGTCCATGTTGTAGTGTCCTCAACATTGATTTTATTTTAAAAAATAATGTTTCGGTTAATCTTCTACTTTTGATATTGTTGACTACAATATTAGAGAAAATAACTTTTTCTTATAAAATGATTTTTAAGATTAAAAAAAATTTTGTAATAAAACCCCTCCAACAGAGGTGCACAGACTTCCAGACAAAAATATAATTAATAGACTGATATGCTCATTTACCTTGATGATATTTGTTTTCCATTTTTACACTTACATGTTGATGCACAAGGGTTAAGTAGTGATTATGTGTATTAAGTGGGATATATTATGATAATTAATTGTGAATTAATTATGTGTTCTGAAATTATAATTGTGATATTAATAATTGAAACATTAATTATGAGAAATTAAATTATTTATGATAAGATAATTAATTATGAATTAATTATGTGATTTGAGATAATAATTATTAGGAAATTAATTGTGAGATATTTAATTTTTTATTATGAGATAATTAATTATAACTTAATTATGTTCATTGTGATTAATATTATCAGGAAATTAATTATGGGATATTAAATTGTTTAAGTTAATATAATTAATAATGTAATAACTATGTGACATGAGTTGATAATTAATTAGAAATTATTTATGAGATCTAATATAGGTTAACATGAGATAATTAATTTTTCATTAATTACGTACATTGAAATGATAATTAATATAAGATTAATTATGAGATATTTAAATTTTATAGCTGAGATAATTCATAATTAATTAATTATATGTCATTAGATTATAATATAGAAAATTAATTAGAGGAATAATGATTAGATTATGATTTTGGGATAAGCTGAGACAATTACATTGTGATTTAATTACATGATATTGGGGTGGTTTCCATGAGATAATTATTTTTTAAATTAAATATGTTATATTGATATGGTTACCTTTAGATTAATTAATTGTTAAACTAAGATAATCAATTATGGATATTAATTAATTGTTGAATATGATAATGTTATAGTAATTATTATTATATTGTTCAGTTAACTAATGGAATTGATATGTTTAACTATATGATTTGTTTTAAGTGAAAGTGATGTTGTTAATTAGTATTTCAATTAATTAATGGGCTCAATTAATTAATTTTATGAAATAATTAAATGATGGGATCTTGGGGTGATATACATGACATTCTACTCCAATGATATAAATAAATATATGATTGATATATGGGTTGTGAAATATGGACTGATGATCCAAATACTCATAGGTTTCTCGGCATGGCATTCTATACTAATCATTCATGCAAATTTTTTTATGATACTGGGACTGATGCTCGAAATACGCATGGGTTCTGAGCCAAGCACTGATGCTCCAAATAATAAAAAGGGTTCTAGACATGATGTTCTATAATAATTAAATTACATAGATTATTGGACAAATTAGTCATACATGAATGGAATTAAATTGTTAATGAAAGATGATGTCATGTAATGATTTTGAATTGATTGTGAGATAGTTGTGAGACAAGGTCTATGATCCAAATACTCATAAGGGTACTAGACGAGACGTTGTGACAACCATTAATTGAATTTGGACTCTGGTTCTAATTAATCTTACATGAATTGATATAAATGGTTAATGAAAGTCGATGCGATGTAATGATTTTGAAATTGAATATAAGAAATGTTTTAAACTCTTACATGGCTGATACATGTGTTAAGTTATAGGTTTCTAGGGGAACCTGGGGATTTATGCGGTAAAATAAGAAATATTAAGTAATGGGTTAATCATATCATTTATTATTTATGTATATAGTTTCTATTCAGATCTTTATTTCTGGATGCAATATAATATATGTATCTCTAGCAAGTGTCTCTTAGGAACCTGGATGGGTGGCAATTTAATTATTCAATTATGTTGTTACTTTTTTATACCTAGACAATATTTATTTATATTGAATTCTCTAGATTGAGCTAGTCACCAGTGGTCTTAGAATACTACGATTAATATCTAACACCCTATTCAAGATTCCATTGCATTGGGGTACCCAGGAATAGTTTCTTTTTTATAGGACTATGGACTCTTGCTTGAGGTTATTCGGTTGAACTTGGGAGTTATGAGAAAAGGACCGAGAAAGAGATGAGGATGATCATGGAGATCTCCCTTATGGAATTGAGTCTTTACATATTTATATATAGGAATTTAATGCTTTTTTACCAATTTAATATATTTATCACCAGGAAAATCATGAATTTTAATAACTAACATAGGATTATTTTCATTATAAAACTGATTGTTGATTATATATCCTTCCGTTGTTATCTTAATTTACAATTTATTACAGTTGTGGACTCTGAATATATAGGTATAGTCTCCCCACTAACTGTCCTTACACCCTTGCTGCTTGTTGGAAACCTCTAGTATATGGGGAGACGTTCTTGTGGTCACGTGATGACCAATTCATCTACCTTTTCGAGTGTATGTTGGGTTGGGACGTCATAAAACGGTATCATATACTCAGTTTTTCTTTCATTTTTACGTTGTCTTTCTATTTTGGGTCGGTAGAAAGGAGACTTAAAATGTTTTGAAACATGGTTAATAATAATGCATTGGATAGATCACCCCACCTATAATAATTGAACAAATAGTCTAGGATGGGAATTTATATTTATGCTATTTTAGGTCACTGTTGATATGATTTCACCTTGAGTGACTGGTGTATTTTCCACTGCTTATTGATTTTTACAATTTTAAAATTTTTCCTTGTCCTAGTATGGAAAGGAAGTTGCATTACATGCATCATCATAAGCAAATAGAGATTCACATTACCTCCATATCACATTCTATAAAGGTGCATTACTAGGATGTCTACTAAATATAATTGTGTGACTTGGGTGGAATGACATGTTTTGATCTACTTTTGCATTCCTCTTTAGAAAGCTAGTCTCGGGGATATATTTTTCATTATTTGGTGTTTATATTCCATGCTTCCTCTATTATTAGAATGTTTTTCTATTGTGACATGCTTTTATGTAGTAAAATTTTATTCTATTACTCATTAAGACAACATTCTAAAGATGTTTTGATATGTAATTGGTTGTAAGAGTAAAAATTCATTGATTTCCATTAAATGTGATCCAATTTCAGTATAAGGTGTATGTGTTCTTTATAACATAGAAAAGGGTAAATGGAAATCGAATATGATAAATTGGAGCCAAATTCTAGTGGAAATGTGTATGGGTGCATCAATGGTTCATTGGGAATTTAGGAAAGCAATGTTATTGTTGGTCGGAGTGGACACTCAAGAGGGGGGGAGTGAATTGAGTTCGAGTTAAAATTTCTGTTTTAAAACGTTGTCTTAAAAGCCCCCAAATAAAATACTGAATTAAACTATTGTGATTTAATATCATAGTAAAGGTTTTGTTGGGTTCTCTAGGGATTGATTATATCCCAGTTAATCAAAACAGAAAGGTTGATTAACTTTTGAAACCAACATACTGATTTACAACTAATATAAACACTTGCGAATTTAATTATCAAAGTGACATTAAAACAGTTTTGGTTTTAAAGAAATTAGCAGCGGAATAAAAATAACTTAGAAAATAAATAATCACATAAAATTTAACCAAGAGGTTCAGTCTCAAGCTGAGACTTAGTCCTCTCAAAACTTTATATAAAAGTGATCCACACCCTGGATTGAGGATAAACAACAGTATACAACTGTCCAGGTCACACGACCTCTACCACTGTTATCCGTGGGAAATAAACACAACAGCAACAATTTGTACAGGTCACACACGACCTCTACCACTATCTTATTGGTAAAGAAAAGATGTAAGAGTTTCGAGTGAGGATTTAAAAATCCTCTAATTAGAGTACAGGAGACAGTGTGTGTGTAAAATACAGCATATAACACACACACTACTCAATATGTAAAAAGATAAATCACAGAGAAGATATTTAGAGTTTAGAAATGGATCTAGTGATTGTCGTGCAGTTCTGGACTCCTTTGATTGATCAGAAATCGCTCTGAGTCCTCTTCTGGTACTTTTCTGGAAAATAGAGTATCGTCTGTTTCCTTGACTTCCAGGTGTAGAGACAGTCGGTGAAGCTCTTGTGTTATGTTCTCGTTCTCAGCTCTTCACTGGTAAGTAATGATGAATGAATTCCTCGTGTAAGTTCGGTTGTCTCTTTGCTTTCACACATGGTTGTTCTTCCAGCACACCTTGTGTTCTGTGTTTTTTTGTGTGTATTCGTCTATATGTCTCTCTTTTGTACTAAAACATCCGTTTTTTAGTTAAACCACATGCTCTGGAAAAATATGATTTACTTTTTACAGGTAAGAGGTACGGTTCCCTGACATCCAACATCACAAATTAAATAAATGACAGAGAATTTAAAATATTCCTAATATGACCATTGGTTAGATTAAACAAAGATAAAGAAATTAAATCAGTGTCGGGTTCTGTCTCTGGAACGGTAGCTCTTGATATCGGTAGACTTGTGTTACAGCAGGTGTCTGTATTGGTAGACTTCATTTGTAATGGTAGACATTGTATCAGTAGCTTTCATTGTAGATTTTATCGCATCAGTAGTTGTAGACTTGTAACGGTAGCTGTGGCTCTGCCTTGTATAGGTAGCGGTAAGTCTCTATTGGAAGACTTTGCATAACAGTGGACTTCAGCATATTGGTATCTCTGTATCGATAGCTGTCGACTTTGATGTAGCAGTAGGCTTGAGTACCGGTGAGCTCGTAACTGTAACTCTATCGGTAGAATTGATGTACCGGTGAACTCCTTATCGGTAGCTCTATTCGATATCGGTAGCTCTAATCCATAACGGTGGCTACTGTTCTGTATCGGTAGCTAGTTTTTAAAGGTATCTGAAAACTGTTTGAGCATTCATTTGGAAGAATGATTTAAGTCATAGTAAATATATATCTGATAATTCAAAAGACTTAATTTAAGCATAATGAAAGTAACAACATATTTTAAAGTAAACTTTGAATTTGTTAAGCATAATCAAGATATAAAGAAGGACTGGTTGGGATTATCAAAACACAATAAATCCACTTAATCCTAGAGGGTTCAACAATCTCCCCCTTTTTGATAATCACAACTTATGCCAAAATAAAGTAATATCAGAGAAAAAAATATCAATGTATGATATCAACAGTATAGTATCAGAGAGAGAAAAAAATCTCAAGAATTGATATAAAAAAAATAGTATTAGAGGAAAAATATGAAAACAGGAATATATCAAGAAATAGTGTAGTATCAGAGGAAAGCACAAGCAAGATTCTTTAGTTTGAAAAGATTCTCATATTCCACCCCCTATCAATTTAACTACAGGATTCCCCTCCAAAATAGTGATTTTCTCCCCCTTTGTCCCCTTAGGTGAAAAACATTCTCTTTCTCTCTCTGGGTACAGGTTTCCAATAATTTCTCCCCCTTTGTGATTAACAAAAAGGAGGGTATTAGAGTAAAGAGAAGGACTAGGAAAGAAAATATACAGGGTAAAATATTTAGTGAAGAGAGGAATGAAGTATTTGATTGATAAGTAAAAGATACAGAGGGAAAATCAGAAAAGTACAAAAATATAATGAATCCCATCAAAAGAAAAAAATGAAGCTTTAATCACTCAATCATCATCGTGAACAGGTGTCTTTCACATTCGATCAACAGAGGGTTCAGAGGTAGAGTTAGCAGGCTTGGGAATTCCTGAAAGAACCACTGGTGGATCAGCAACTGATACAGTACCAGATCTGAAATCTGTGCTCCTCTGAGTGATCATAGGTGTCATGCTCTTGATGGCTTGAAATGGAGTCAGTTGATGAGTACTCCCAGAGACAGAAGTAGGAAGTGAAGGAGGTACAATCACTGGTCTGGCATCCACATGCAGGAAGGGCAGCAACAAGTTTCGGAAATCCATTATAATGCTTCCTCCTCTCTCCATTGAAGACACAAAATCATCTCTATTCTCTATAAACTTATCCAAAGTAGGAGTAAGCTCCCTGAGCTTACTAACTTGTTCCCGGAAGGCTTGGGTAACTGGAGGCAACTTCATATTTTCAAGCAAAAGATTGAAATGGTTTGTCATTTGGTTCTTGGTATAAACATTTTCAAAATAAGAATCCACATTATTTTTGATTGCCTCTTGAGAAGAAGTAGCTTCCCGCAGGTGATCACGAACAAAACTAATAACTTCCCTAGTGGTAGCAAGAACTTGAGTATTAGATGCTCCACTGTGACTGACCTTATCCAATTCTTCCTGAATAATAGTGTGGATCTGGTCAAGGTTCACACTGGAGCTAGTTGAAGGAAGAGGTTTCATTGAGAAGGCCACTGTCTCCTTGAATGATTGAGTCAGACTACTAAATAGCTTCTGAACAAGTTCATCCTCACTGTTCAGATGTTCTTTGACTGACTTCTTAAAGGCCTCAAAAACTTCCACAAACTATTTGACCACTTCTTTGATATACCGAATGTCAGTGTGCACTTGGGTTTGAGAACTATTCAAAGCAGTCAATGAAGCGATTGCTTGTATAAGAGAAACTACAGCTCCTGTCCAACACTCAATCTGAGTGTGCCAAACCTTTTGTTCATCCACCATTTCTTTCACAAGACTGGACACACTACATCCAATGGATAACTCAAGGGACTGATCCACACTTTTCATCTCTTCAACCATACTTTTCTTCATATCTGCCACTGATTATCTTATTGCTTCTATCAATTCGGCTTTTAAAGACTCAAGGTCCTTCTTGGTTGCCACATTTTCAACCACAGTGGGTAAGGTAACTGATTCCTTTTGGGGTTGATCTTCCTCATCAGAATCTCCATAAGAAAGTCCAAGAATCGTATATCCAGGATCTGATGTCCAACCTTCAATGTCATATAACACTGATACTGATCCAAGATTCTCTCCCTCACTTGGAACATTTTCCAGAGGTATCTCTTCCAACTGTTCTTCCCGAGGTAATTCTGCACATTCCTCTTCAACCACATTAGATTCAATAGCCATTTGTTATGAGTCATTAATTACTCTCTCATTATCAGGTGCTGCTGCTATGTCTTCCTGATCAGGCTCTATCCTGACTGTACTGACTATTAGAAAACTTAAACTGAGCTCTTTTTCAATATTTTCCTCATCAACTGCTTCACCATCGACCTCTTTTTATCCATTAACATTATGATCAGATTTGGTTGTCTCATCTTCCTCAAAGGTAACCTTGAAAACATACTTCCATGCTTCTTCTTCTTCTTCTGTAGTCTCTGTATCATTGTCCTTTAAGACAGCTTCTCTCTTTGGTAGTTCTTTTGGAGGGCTAGCTGCTCCATAAGAAATAACTTGATGCACATGACTAGGGGGTAAGTTTGGATCTCCTCCTTCCACTACTGATGTCTCTTCCTCCTCACCTTCATCATCACTGTAGACCGGTTCTGGCTCATCTGGTCCAAGACCAGGATCTCTCATATCCTTTGGTCTAGACGGATGATCCACAGGAGTGAACTTGTCATAAATTTTTCCATCATCAATCACCCATGATTTCTTCCAAGGATTCCAGATGACATTCATGTATTTGCAGACAGTTCTTGTAATATAGAAGTTGTCCTTAACCACTACCATATCATCCTGAGGTCCAACTATCTCCTTCACTTTCAGCATCACAGAAATTAGCCTTGAGAAAAACAAGGCATTTGATTTTGACTTCGGTCTAGTCATCTCTTCCACTTGAACCATAATCAATCTACATAGATTGATTCTCACACTGTGATTCAGCAAATGTAACAGATATATGTCTTGGAATATCAAAGTGGAAAAGTCTCCTCTTCTTGGACTAACAACATGCTGAATAAACTTAAACAACAGCTTATCTTCTCCTACCATCTCTGCAGCAATCACCTTTCTAGGGGTCACATTCTCTGTGAGTTCCAGCAGAGCATCTTCATATTGAAACACATCACTGGTCGAAGGTACAGACTTTGAGAAGAACGAATAATCTCCTTCATGTGGAACCCTTAAGTTCCTAGCCCATTCCTCTGAATTAAAAGATACTTCCTGACCATTTACCACAGAAATCATTTTTCTTTCTTCTTCAGACTTTTGAAAACGAACGAATTCGTAGAACTGTTTCACTAGTCCTAGATAATAAGGTCTGTTGTTGTTCACGAAGAATTCTATCCAAACTTGTTCTTCTAACACTCTAAGAACCAACGACTTGCTTTCCATAAGCCATTCTTCACACACCTCTTTTTCAACAACAATCTCTCGCTTCGATAGGTGCAGTTTTACTGGTCTTCTTTGAGCTACACTTCCACTTCCACTACCACTAGCATTCGATACTTTCTGTCGTTTCTCTTGTGGCTCATCACTCTCATCTGTGACTTAGGGTCTCTTGACGTGGGCCATTACGGATTGGAGTATAGGGTTATGAAGTTCGAGAGGTTTAGGTTTAGGAGAATTCGAGCAGATAGGTTCGCGGTGAGATTGAGTGAGTCTAGTTCGAGTTTTAATATCATTTAGGATTCATAAATCACATAAATCATAAATAAAATAAACAAAGGTTCGATGACTTGGCTTTACAGAATTTTAAAACAGCACGAGATGTACCGGTAAAGTCTCTTAACGGTGAGGTCTTCTAACGGTGAGGTTTTTCTAACGGTGAGGATTCTCAAACGGTGATGTTTTTCTAACTGTGAGGATTCTCTAACGGTGAGGTTTTTCTAACGGTGAGGATTCTCTAACGGTGAGGTTTTTATCTTAACGGTTTAAGGATAAGTTATCATTCCTAATTCGTGTCTAATAAAACTTAATCATTCTAAACTTAAAGACTTAGTGAAAATATCAGCTAATTTAAGTTTAGTGCCTATAAACTCAAGTGTTATATCACCTCTTTGATAATGATCTCTTAAAAAGTGGTGTCTAACATCAATATGTTTAGTTGTAGAGTGAGACACATGGTTCTTACAGATATTAATCGCACTAGTGTTGTCACAGTTGATTGAAACATGTTTAAAGTCAAATCCATAATCCAGTAATGTGTGTTTCATCCACAGAATTTGTGCACATAAACTACCAGCAGTGATGTATTCTCTTTCAACAGTAGACAATGAAACTGAGTTCTGTTTCTTACTAAACCATGATACTAGGGATTTTCCATGTAAGTGACATGTTCCAGATGTGCTCTTTCTATCTAACATAAAACCAGAAAAATCAGCATCTGAATAACATGTTGAGTCAAATGATTTTCCATTTGGATAAAACAAGCCTAAATTTTCAGTATACTTAGGATATTTAAAAATCATTTTAACAGCAAGAAAGTGTTATTCGTTATGATTATCTTGAAATCTATCACACATACATACACTGAACATAATATCTGGTCGACTAGCAGTAAGATAAAGTAAACTCCCAATCATATATATGTAATTAGTTTGATCAACTGGTTTCCCAGATTCATCAACATCCAATTTACAGGTGGTACTCATAGGTATATCACTTTCTTTAATATTATCCAAACCAAAACGTTTTAAAAAATCTTTAGTATATTTACTTTGATTTAAAATAATACCATCTTTAGTTTGAAAGATTTAAAAACCTAGAAAATACTTAATCTCTCCCATTAAGCTCATTTCAAATTCATTTTTGCATAACCTTTGAAAAATCAGTACATGAAGAATTTTTAGAAGATCCAAAAATAATATCATCAACATAGATTTGTACTATTTATACATCTTTTGAATTCCTTTTTATAAAAAGTGTGGGATCAGTTATTCCTTTTGTAAATCCTTTTGAAATAATAAAGTTTGAAAGTCTTTCATACCAAGCTCTTGGAGCTTTTTTTAAACCATATAAAGCTTTAGAAAGTTTGAAAACATGAATTTGAATTTGAGGATTTGAAAAACCAGGTGGTTGTTCTACAAAAACATCTTCTACAATAAAACCATTTAGAAAAGAACTTTTCACATCCATTTGATATAACTTGAAATTCAGATGTGATGCATAAGCAAGTAAGATCCTAATAGCCTCTAATCTAGCTACAGGTGAAAAGTTTTCTTTATAGTCAATCCCTTCTTCTTGATTGTAACCTTGTGCAACTAGCCTAGATTTGTTTCTAATGATGTTTCCAGATTCATCAACTTTGTTTCTAAACACACATTTTGGGCCTATGGTGATAGTGTCCTTAGGTGTTTCTACTAAATTCCAGACTTTGTTTCTTTCAAATTGATTTAGTTCTTCTTGCATAGCTGTTACCCAAAAGTAATCATTTATAGCACCATTGATATTTTTAGGTTCCAGCTGTGAAAGAAAAGCTTGATGTTCAACCTGATTTCTTAGAGAATCTCTAGTCCTTGTTCCTCTATCTAAATTTTCTATAACAACATCTAAAAGATGGTTTTTTAGAATCCTAGTTGGTCTTGAAAAGGTAGGGCCAGTGATTTCAGGTTCATCTACAGGTTGAGTTTCAACAGAAGAAGGTTCTCGGAAATTTCCAGAACGGGATGTTTTAACTACAGGTCCACTGTCTTTATCATTAAAGTTCAAAACAGATAGATCCTCTTCAAGATTTTCAAGAGAGGTCTTAGGTTCATGTGGATCATTTTCATCAACTTTGATGTGAACCGTTTCTTCCACACATTTGGTTCTTTTATTGAAAACTATATAGGCCTTACTAGAAGTTGAGTAACCTAGAAAAATTCCTTCATCACTCTTGGATGCAAATATTTCAAGATTATCTTTATTATTAAGAATAACGACTTTCAATCCAAAACTTTTTGAAGTAGTTAACCTTAGGATTCCTATGGTTCCACAACTCATAAGGGGTCCTCTTAAGAACAGGTCTAATCAAGACTCTATTAAAAACACAACAAGTTGTATTTACAGATTCAACCCAAAAGTAAACGGGTAGGTCACACTCATTAAGCATGGTTCTAGCAATTTCTTGCAGGGTTCAATTCCTTCTTTCTACTACACCATTCTGTTGAGGTGTCCTAAGGGTAGAGAAATTGTGACTATAGCCATTGTGTGAGTAGTAGGATTCAAACTCATGATTTTAAAACTCACGGCCATGATCACTTCTCAGAGTTTTAATCTTAAGTCCACTAAGGTTTTCTGTAGGCTTGGAGAATTTTACAAAGCAAGAACAAGCTTCACTTTTGTGAGCTAGAAAATATACCCAAGTATATCTAGAAAAGTCATCTACAAGAACATAAATATAATGCTTCGCATTTAAACGAGAAACTCTAGAAGGTCCAAATAAATCAATGTCAACCAACTTGAGAGGTTGAGAAGTTGACACTTATTTATTTGATTAAAAAGAAATTTATGTTGCTTTACCATTTGACAGGGATTACAAACTTTGTCTGCTGGAAATTCATGTTTGGGTAGGTCTCTAACTAAGTTATTCCTAGCAATTTTTCTAATTGAATTCACATTATAGTGTCCTAATCTTATGTGCCAAAGCCAAGACTCTTTATGAAAATCATTTAAAAAAGTAATATTTTGCTTAGGTAAAAAATTTTAATCAACATCATAAACATTTTCATTTCTCAAAGCATCAAACACTAAAACATTTTTATAATTAAAAACATTGAAAGAATCATTTTCAAATTTAACATAAAAACCATCATCACATAACTGAGAAATACTTAACAAATTTTATTTAAGTCCATCAACAAATAAAATTTTAGAAATCAATACTAATTTAGTGTTACCAATCTGGCCTAAGATGATGATTTTTCCTTTTGAGTTATCACCAAAAGTGACAAAGCCTACATCAACTCTGACTAAGCTTTTAAAGCATGAGAAGTATCCTGACATATGTCTTGAACATCCACTGTCCAAATACCAGGTCTTTTTACAGGAGCTCTTTAAGTAGGTTTCCTACAAAATAGATTTAAACATGAAATGATTTTGGTACCCAGATTTTCTTGGGTCCAGACAGGTTAGCCAATAACACTTTAGGTACCCATATTTGTCTAATGGGTTTCGTAAAATTTTTAGAATCAAATGATTTTGAAAGATAAACCTTATTAGATCCATAACTATGAATATAACTAGTTGAACCATATGAAGTTCCAGAGCTAGCTACATTCTGTCCAGATTTAGGAATGAATCTAGTCTGGGTAATTTTCCTTTGTCCAAGTTGGTATCCTATACTAGTAGTGTATCTAGGTGCTATTTGCTTACCTAGAATTTGAGTAAGAGTATCTTTACCATTGGTAAACTTCTCTAAGTATTTCTTGAGTTGCTCATTGGATAATTTTAGTTCAGTATTCTCTTTAAGAAACTGAGAATTCTTTTCTACTTAAATATCAAGAGTAGATTTATGTTTAACGGTTAAAGCATAATGTTTCTTTAAACCTTTGTATTCCTATTTCATCTCATTATAGGTTTCTTCTAACATATCACAATATTAAAACAGTTCAGATTTAGACATGTTTTCTGAATCAGAATCATCTCCAGAATAATATGAATTAGAACGATGAGTTTCTGAAGTTACCTCAGAAGTGTTTTTCATAAAACACGTGTTTGCCTTGTGTCTGTGTTCAGTTTCAGAAACATCAGATTCACTAGAACTGTCCTCAGAAGCACTCCAAGTATCCTTCATGGATTTCTTATACTTGTTATCCTTGTATTCATACTTCTTCTTGTATTTCAGCTTTGGACAGTCTGCTTTTATGTGTCCCTTCCTTTTGCACTCTTAGCAGACAACTTCATCTGATTTGTCAGATTTCTTCCAATACTTTTTCCAATGTCCCTTATTGTCATACTTCCCTTTGTAGTTTTAATTTATGAAAAACTTCTTCTTCCTATAAAATTTCTTAAACCATCTAGTAATGTGAGCCATCACAGCATCACTATCTTAATCACTCTCATTGTCTTCACAACTTGAACATTCATTGATAACTTGGAGATTTTCCTTATCCTTATTCTTTGAGGTTGTAGTTTTGAAGGCAACAAACTTCCTTCTTGGTTAATCATCTTCTTCTTTGTTTACTTTGAGTTCCTCTTCATATATCATTAGTTTTCCAATTAGTTTTTTGACTGGCAGTTCTCCAATGTCACAAGATTCTCTAATAAAGACAGAGGTTCCTCTCCATCTTTCAGGTAGACATCTCAAAATTCTCATGATTTGTTCCTTTGATGGAACATCCTTTCTCATAGAAGTCATTGTGTTGACAATTTCATTAAACCTGAGATACATGTCAGAAATGGGTTCATTAGGCTTCATCTTAAAATTATCATACTTAATAGTATATGTATTCAATCTCATCTCCTTACCATTAGTTTTTCCTTCCTGAGAAATAGCTAAGGTATCCCAAATTTCATAAGTAGTTTTACAGGAAGATATTCTATTAAATTACTCATCTCCTAGAGCACAGTATAAAGCATTCATAGCTTTACAATTATTATTGTAGGAAGCCTTAGTTGCTTCATTCCAAGTAGTTCTAACAGTAGTAGGAATTTTATATTATAATTCTATAGCAGTCCAAATATCAAAACTCATGCTTTCTAAATGAATTTTCACGTTGATTTTCCACTGAGCATAGTTAGTGCCATTAAAAAATGGTGGTCTATTGGTAGCACCACCTTCACGTCTATTGTCCATGATAACTAAATTAAAGCAAAGATTTTAAAGAGATAAAAATTTAGAAATAACAGAAATTTTATGAACTTTAAAATACAACTAAAATCACAGTTGAAAAACAGAGTACAAAATATTTTAAACAACCTCTGATACCAAATGTTAGTCGGAGTGGAAACTCAAGAGGGGGGGGGGTGAATTGAGTTCCAGTTAAAATTTATTTTGTAAAACATTGTCTTAAAAGCCCCCAAATAAAATACTGAATTAAACTGTATTGAATTTATATCACAGTAAATGTTTTGTTGGGTTCTCAAGGGATTGATTATTTTCCAGTTAATCAAAATAGAAAGGTGGATTAACTTTTGAAACCAACTTACTGATTTACAACTAATATAAACACTTGCTAATTTAATTATCAATGTGACTTTAAAACAGTTTTTGTTTTAAAGAAATTAGCACCGGAATAAAAATAACTTAGAAAATAAATAAGCACGGAAAATTTAACCAAGAGGTTTAGTCTCAAGCTGAGACTTAGTCCTCTCAAAACATTATATAAAAGTGATCCACACCCTGGATCGAGGATAAACAACAGTATACAACTGTCCAGGTCACACGACCTCTACCACTATTATCCGTGGGAAATAAACACAACAGAAACCAGCTGTCCAGGTCACAGACGACCTCTACCACTATCTCAGTGGGAAAGAAAAGATGTAAGTGTGTTGAGTGAGGATTTACAAATCCTCCAGTTAGAGTACAGGAGATAGTGTGTGTGTAAAATACAGCAAATAACACACACACTGCTCAATATGTAAAAAGATAAATCACAGAGAAAATATTTAGAGTTTAGAAATGGCTCTAGTGATTGTCATGCAGTTCTGGACTCCATTGATTGATCAGAATTCGCTCTGAGTCCTCTTCTAGTTTTTGTCTAGAAAACAGAGTATCGTCTGTTTCCTTGACTTCCTGGTGTAGAGATAGCCGTCGAAGCTCTTGTGTTATGTTCTCGTTCTCAGATCTTCACTGGTAAGTAATGATGAATGAATTCCTCGTGTAAGTTCGGTCGTCTCTTTGCTTTCACACTTGGTTGTTCTTCCAACACACCTTGTGTTCTGTGTTTTTTTGTGTATTCATCTATATGTCTCTCTTTTGTACTAACACATCCTTCCTTTAGTTAAACCTCGTGCTTCGGCAAAAGATGACTTACTTTTTGGAGGTACGAGGTACGGTTCCCTGACATCCAACAGAACACATTAAATAAATGACAGAGCATTTAAAATATTCCTAATATGACCGTTGGTTATATTAAACAAAGATAACTAAATTAAAGCAGTGTCGGGTTCTGTCACTGGAACGGTAGCTCTTGATATTGGTAGACTTGTGTTACAGCAGGTGTCTATATCGGTAGACTTCATTTGTAATGGTAGACTTTGTATCAATAGCTTTTATAGTAGATTTGATCGCATCAGTAGCGGTAGACTTGTAATGGTAGCTGTGGATCTGCCTTGTATAGGTAGCGGTAAGTCTCTATCGGTAGACTTTGCATAACGGTGGACTTCATCATATCGGTAGCTCTGTATCGGTAGCTGTCGACTTCGATGTAGCGGTAGGCTTGAGTACCTGTGAGCTTGTAACTGTAAGTCTATCGGTAGACTTGATGTATCAGTGAACTTCGTATCGGTAGCTCTATTCTATATCGGTAGCTCTAATCCATAACGGTCGCTACTGTTCTGTATCGGTAGCTAGTTTGTAATGGTACCTGAAAACTGTTTGATCATTCACATGGCAGAATGAGTTAAGTCATAGTAAACATATATCTGATAATTCAAAAGACTTAATTTAAGCATAATGAAAGTAACAACATATATTAAAGTATATTTGGAATATATTAAGCAAAATCAAGATATAAAGAAGGACTGGTTGGGATTATCAAAACACAATAAATCCACTTAATTCCGGAGGGTTCAACAGTTATCATTCAGACAGTACTTCTTAAGCTTGGTGGGTTGGCTAGTGTTTTAGTCGGTCCTCATAGATTCTTAGGGATGAGAAGTTTCTATGATGGGTAAATTATAAAGTCCCATGTTTTTGGATTGGGATAAAATATAAAATATTTTCAACTATTTCAGTTACTATATGGGTTGGTTTTAAAGACAATCTTTTGAGAGATGTTTCGCGATCTGGGTTCATTTATAGTGATAATTATTAGCATTATTAATGGCTCATGGATTTCTCCAGATGGCATGATGGGTTTCGGGAGAACAAGAATATGTAATGTCGTTCGGACGGGCTACACACAATTCATCAAAACTGTGCGGGTTAGCCATGTATAATAATGCATGTGTCTAGTAGTGGATGCATGGTCTACGCAAAGTCTCTTAGACTGTGCAAGTCAAACCATACAGTCTACCCAGATTTTTGTTTCAAGTTAATTTAATTAAATTAAATTCCTGGTTGAAAATAAATTTAATTAAATGATCTATAGGGGATTTCATTTAATTAAATTAACATTGACAGAAATCTATTAAATGAAGTTGAGATGGAAACGTTATTTAATTAACTTGAGTTAAAAAGAATTAGATTTAATTCAAATAATTTAGATCAGTTGGAGTATTTATTTAATTAAATTGAGATGAGAATAATTTAATTATCTGAAATTTAAATGAGTGGTTTTGGGTTATCAATGAAGGGTTATATTAAATTATAATATTAAATTATGTGTAAATGACGTGTTTTGTTAAAATTTAATTAAACTATAGGGAGAGGAATTTAATTAATTATTGTGAAATTGAGGTTTTATTTAAATAAATTCATGGTTATGAAAGAATTAAATTACTTTTTGCGAAATGGGGATTATTATTTTATTGAACTGTGGTTGATAGAATTTATTTATTAAATATTAATGAGTATGAGTTTTTAATTTTATTAAGATTTATTTATATAATTTAATTAAATAACATGGAATGGTAATATTATTTTAATAATTTTAGTGGAATCAATTTAATAAAATGATGATTATTGAGGTGTCAGTAATTTAATTAAATAATGTTGAGAGAATTTAATAAAATAACATAGATTGGTAAGAAATCATTTAATTAAATTTTGTCGGAAACAAATTTAATTAAATGATGTGTTAAATGTGTAGTTTTGGTTTTATCAAATTATATTCTAGGTAGAGATAAATTTAATTATATTAAGATAAAATGTGGTTTATTTAATTAAATTGTATTGAGAGAATTTAATTAAATAATTACATGTTGGAAGAAAAATTTAAATAAATTCCTTGAAGAATAATTTAATTAAGTGATCTATAATTAGGGTGTTTTAGGATTTTTCAAATAATACTTTTCTTAAATTATAACAATAATAATGGTTATTATTATGAAGATTTTATCTAATTAAATTGATTTTGGGGAATTTAATTATGTAAGGTCAGATGGGGAAAATTATTTAATTAAATGTAGTCAAATGTAATTTTATTAAATTTGGTTTAAATGGGGAGTTCGGGGTTCTATCAAAGAATAATTTCATTAAGTGATAATAATATTAATTGTTATTATTATGGCGGTTTTGTTTATTTAAATTGAGTTTGATGAATTTTATTAAATGAGGTGAGATGTAGAACATTACTTAAATAAAATAATATAAACATGATTTAATTAAATTATTTGATGTGAGTGATTTATGTAATTAAAATTGTTGATAAGAATTTAATTAAATGATGTTTTAATGGGGAATTTTGGGTTTTATCAATGAATCCTTTTATTGAATGATAATAATATTACTTTTAATTACTATGTAATTATTATTTAATTACATTGAGGATGAGAAATATCATTAAATGATGTGAGATGGAGAGTTTTATTTAATTATCTTGAGTTGAATGGAATTTTATTAAGTGATGTGAAATAGAGGTTTTATTAAATTAAATTCAAGGTTATGAAAAATATATTTAATTGATTTAAAATGGGTTCTTTAATTTATTTAAATTAATTTTTAAGAGAATTTAATTAAATAGAATGGTTTTGGATAATTAATTTTAATTAATTTGAATGAGAAGAATTTAATTAAACAATTTGTAAATGATAGTTTGGAGTTTATAAAAGAGGAATAATATTTATGGGTAATAATAATAATACAATGGTTATTAATATTAAAATTATTATATATATTTTTTATTTTAATTTAATTTTTTTAATTTATTTATTGGAGAAGAGAACAGGGAGGTGCACCTCTCGCTCCTCTTACAGGGGGCATGATTCACCCATGATGCAACCCCCATGGGTGGCACACCACCCTCTTCTCTGATCCCTCTTTTCATGGTTATCTCCTCATATAGTATTCACAAATTATGTATGTATCATCGAGGTAGGTCCTCCACATGTTTCATTCTTCACAGTTTCTTTTTCATATATTCTTCACCCGGTCTCCATTTGAAAAAAACCCTAAAGTCCAGGATTGATTCAGTTTCATCGATTCAATAGAATCTAGGTGAGGCAGATAATGTTTCTAGACTTTTTGGACTTTATTTTAATGACCACCACCAATGGTAAAGTGATTAAGATTTTGAATGGTTCATCAAATTCATATTTCAGTAAGTATATATACACGATAAATAGTTTTTCTCTCCTTATATTGGATCTTTTTATCATTTTTGAGTTGCGGTATAATTATTTGGGTGTGTGTTGTTCCTCTCCACACTAACTCAAGATTCATGTTGTGGTTGTTGTTGTTGCTGTCGTTAGGTGTTATGATCAATTCCATGTATGCATCCACATTAATGTGGAAGTGCACCTATGCTAGTGGGTTGCAGTTTGAGTTATAAATCCTTAGCTCGACGAATTCTATGAGCCATGGTCCTCAACATTGATTTTATTTGTAAAAGTTTAGGTTTTGATTATATACTATTTTTTATATAGTAAACTACAATATTAGTAAAAATTTATTACTCATATAAAATTATTTTTTAGATTACAAAATCACGTGTCTTTAATAATACCCCTCCAATAGAGGTGTGATACATTCAAGCTAAAATCATAATTTTTAGATTGATATTGTCCTTTACCTTGGGGTAATATGTTTTTTCCCACCCTTACAAGTTTACACACTTGGGTTAAGTGGTAATTATGACTATAAGGCGGGATAAGTTGTGATAATTAATTGTAAATTAATTATGTGATTTGAAATTATAATTGAGATAATTATAATAGAATTATTAATTCTGAAATTTTAATTTTTTCATGTTGAGATAATTTATTATGAATTAATTATGTGCTTTGCGATAATAATAATTGGTGAATTAATTAAAATATATTAATTTTTTTGATGATTTAATTAATAATGAATTAATTATGTTATAATAGATAATAATAATTAGGGGATTAATTTTGAGATATTAAATAGTATAAGGTGAGAAAAATAATTATGAATTATTTATTTGATTTGAGATGATGATTAATTGGAAGATAATTTATGATATATAAAATTTTTTATATTGAGATTATTAATTTTTTAATTAATTATGTACTTTGAGATGATAATAAATATAAAGCTAAATTATGATATATTTAATTGGTTATATTGAGATAACTAAGTTTGAATTAATTATGTGTTTGGATATTTTAATATAGAAAATTAATCATGGGATTAATTAGGAGATTTTGATTTGGAGCCAAGGCGAGATAATTAATTTTTCAGTTAATAACATGATATTGGGATGGTTTCTTTGAGATAATTATTTTATGAATTAATTTTGTAATATTGAGATGGTGGCCTTTTGATTAGTTAATTTTTAAATTAAATAGAGAAATTTATGGGATAAATTAATGGTTTAATTAATTTATTTTATAGTAATTATTAGTTAATTGTTGAGTAAACTATTGGAATTTTTGTTTTAACTATTTGTTGAGTTTGTAGTGATAGTGATGTTTTAAGTAATTTTTTCAATTAATTAATAGACATAATTAATTAAAATTATGACGTAATTAATGGACATGATCTTGAGGTCTAGACATTAAATTATACACCCATGATATACATAGATGTATAATTGATTAATGGGTTGTGAGGTGGGGATTGATGCTCCAAATACTCATAGGGTGCCTGACATAACATTATATACCTAAAATGCATGGAATTTTTATTTTATGGGCCAATGACTAATGCTCCAAATATACATGGGTTGTGAGATATGATTCATTCTCCAAATACTCATGAGGGTACTAGACATGACGTTCTTCCCCCATTAATTGATATTGGACTCCGCGACTAATAATTCATACATGAATTTAATTAAATGGTTAATGACAGAAGAAGTGATGTAATGATTTTTGAATTGAATATGATAGGGTTTTGAGACAAGGACTGCTGATTTATATAATCATGATAGTACTAAACATGACATTCTACACCCATTAATTGGCATTGGATTATTTGTCCAATTTGTCATATATTAATTGATTTAAATGGCGAATGAAAGCGAATGTGATGGAATGATTTTTGAATTGAATATGATAAATGGTTCATACTCTAGAACGGTCGAGACAAGTATTGTGATACGGGTGTCTAGGTGAACCTGGGGATTTATGTGGTTAAATAAAGAATATAAAATAATGGGTTGAACTATTTATGCATGCATTATATATATATATAGTTCTTGTTTAGATAAATATTTCCAGCTATGAGCCGATGTTGGAATCTATGTGAGGCATCCCTTTGGAACCTAGGCTATCTTAGTATATTTATTCAGTTTTTTTTGTTACATAGTTATTCCTGAATATTGTTTATTTATGTTTCATGGTCTAGATTGAGCTAGACACTGGCGGTCTCATACTTCTTGGATTTATATCTCACACCCTATTTGGGCCGCCATACCCTGGGGTACCCGAGTAGACATTCTTGTTTTCAAGACCGTGGACTCTTGCTTGTGGATATTTACTTTTACTTGGGATTTTGGTAAAAGGATCGAGCAGGAGCTCATGATGTTCATGGAGATATACCTTATGGATTCAAGTATTTTCCTTATTTATGTATTGAAATATAAAGCCTTTTGTTTTTTTATCACTTTAAGATATGTATCAACATGACATACAACATTGTATAAACTAGCATCGGTCTATTTTTATTATATAAATCATTATTACTTATATTTAGTTCCACTATTATCTGAATTTACTATTTTTTATTGATTTATACACTAAATATGAGGGTATTGTCTCCCCACTAATAATCCTTAGACCCTCGCTTCTAGTCGAAATCGTTTGGTGATTGGGGAGACATGATTGAGGTCATGTGGTGATTGGTTCATCTACATATTCATGAGTAAGCTAGTTCTAAGCATTACAAGATCATTGTTGTCTACCGTGTTGCAGCGAGTGAGGCCCGACACACTATATTTTTTTTACTACTATGTACATCTATGGAAAAACCTAGTCAATATTTATGGTCTATAAAATGATGTACTGATAAAAAAACTATATAATATATATCTTAATGAAATGTTATGATTCTCTCCTATACATATCCAAAAATTACACCTTTGTGATATTTTTTGTTAAATTTGTTTTCTAAATCAAGTTTCTATGGTTTCTACTGAAATTCCATTAATAGAAACTATAGTGACCTTACCCTAGGATGATGAGAGCCAATATCTAATATAAATACATTGGAATTATTATAAGGAATCAAATCCCAAAGGGCCAAATATTTTAGTAGTCTTGGAAAATAGATACATATCTAATTCTTGTATTATAAAATAAGACATTAATTAGAAGATAATTTTTTCCATTTGAGTATAACTTTATTACTTCTAGTATATACATTCATATATTTTATATGTTACTTCATGGATTATTTGGGAATGGAAACAAAATAATAGTTAGCTAACATTCTCAGTAATGGTAACATATAGTATAAGAAATAATTAATTAATGAGAATAATGATTATGAAATGGTAAATAACATAACACACAAACCATGTAATAAAAAAACTATGAAGGAAGTGAATAAAAAAATTAATTATAATAAGTGGAAAAAAAATTCCATTAATGTAATTAGATAATTAAATATTAATATTGAAAGGTGCGAAACTAAAACACATTCCATTAAATTATAGAATAGAAAACGAAATATATCAATATATATGTCAATGAAAAATCTCATGGATGAATAATAATAGTAAAAAAATAATGGAAATTCTTAATGATTGGATGCCATGATTCTTAGGTACACGGTACCTTTAACATCATGACCTTTAATAAGATTATTTGTAACATACTTGGTAGAAACTGATCTTCTTTTTCCAACCTTATCACTACTATCAAGACAATTCACAAGAAGGTTTATAACTTTCTGGTTATAAACATGATGAATTTTTTGAACCAAATTTCATCCCATGAGACTAACTATTCCACTCAGAAGCATACTTTTGGTGGCCCTAAAACATTTCATAATAGTCTAAATCATTCCTCGTATATCTAAAAATTAATTTCATAAATAAAAAATGTCCCCTATCATTAAATGTCCATATTATATAGAAGATATATATTTATCAAATTTCACCAAATAATAAAATATATTTCAAATTGAAATATCTATGATAAATGTTACACAGTTTAGGTAATAATCATATCTATGAAAAATGATATTTATACTGAGGGGAAATTTAATGAAAAGTGATCATAGAAATTGGATATTTTAAGGGGACTAAATGGAATGAAGAAAGTGAATATTAATACTATCCTTGGCCAAATCAATCATAGACCATCAAAAATAATAATAAGTTTTGTATCAATATAGCATATTCCACGGGGGTTTAAAATAGAGAATTATTTGGATTGATTAATATAAATATAATAAAAATAAATTTTAAAATAATTCTTGAGGGAAATATAATTTTTATTTTGAAAAAAAATTGATTGTTTTGAAAACACTTTCTATAAAAATTAAACCTTAAATCTTGAAAAGGAATCATCAATTAATATATGACTGTTAAATATGTTCATGTCGTATGAGGTAAAATGATAATTCCTTTATCATGGTGCAATGATAGAAAATTCCATGTTTAGAGAGAGACATAAAGATTCCTCTGAAAACAATGGTATAGGATAAAAAGGGTACAGATGAATATACTAAATCAGTTTTAAATGTTTAAAATAATTTATAATAATAATTTAATTAAACATTGTTTTTAGATAAAAAAATATCTCATACTAAATAGAGAAATGTAGTCATGTGTTCTTAAAAAAATATAAAATATTTTTAGTTTTCATGATTATAAAAATGGTAATAATACAAGAAAGAACCATGAATAACTATATAAGAATAAAATTAATGGGTTTAATATAAAATGATGAAATAACATAATATTATGTAGCTCATGGGTAAACTATCTAGAGTAAACTGATATTGTAATGTAAACCCTTCAAGAGACCGTAATGTTGTAGTGGGAATTTCTCAATGAATAGGTTAATGTGTATCAACTATAAATCTATATGACGGAAGAGGAAATAACTCAATAGATAGTCAATGAAATTAAACACATATTAATATAATATTATAGATAATGGTGGATTTATATACCCCAATGAAAAGGTAATTGGGTTATTAAATTTATTTTCCAATTGGTATATTTTAACTCTAACCCTATTTGAAGAAAAAAATTCAAATTGAGACTCAAAATATTATATATAATGGATGAATCGTTATATTATATGAAAATGTGTAAATATAAAACTAATATATAAGAAATTATGAGCACAAAAATAATGTAAATTTTTCATTAAGATTTTAGTAGTCATAAAAGGAAGTGAGATTTCAATGATAATCATTAAAAACATTCTCCTGGGGAAAAATCATTAATCATTTCATTGTGTCCAATACCAATTTGACACATTTAAATCATAAAATCCATGAGTTAATAAATTTAAATGAAACTAATAATATAATCATTTTAATGTTATTAATTATATAAAATTTCAATTATTTTTATATACACCGTATAAATAAACATGGTTTATAATAGTAAATAAGCCTAATTGGAATGTAAATTGAGTCAAAATCCCTTTCATTGAAATTCCATTTGTGGTGAATGGACTATAACCTTCCTCGTAACTGTTAAAAACATTTCAGTACTAATATCAAAACCACTATAAAATTTATAATATCATATATTATCTTCTTTTTATATCTTATTACCCATTATTTTACAATAATTCATTTATTCACTATTTCTGGTGTTAATTGTCATGTATTTCGAGTATATTTTTACATGTTACTCATTGTTATTATTAAATAGAAATTGGTTTCATCATCTCGAGAATTTAAAACATGATTTAATTATCATATATATTCATTACATATTTATTTATAATAATCTATAATAAAGTTAGATAGGAAATCAAATGCACAGTTCATTGATACTATTGTCTATATATACACATAGACGCTACTTCCATCACATTGTCATTTTGAAATTGAGAAAATTAATAGATTAAAAAGTTTATTATAACACCATTATAATATTAATTTATTATTTTTATCATATTTTTATTAAAATAATCATTAATACATTCAGTTATAAAGTAAACAGATCACATCTTTTTGAGGAGGTGTTAGATCACAATCCCGCGAAAGATGTTGTTGTTTATTAACCAAATTGAATGTATAAATTTATGTGTTATAAAATTATTATAAAAACACAAATAGAAAATAAATATCACATATTTAATATGTAAATTGATTTTCCATCATATTTTCAACCATGAGAGGTGATGCAGAAAAAATGAACTACTTCGCTTCATGAGATGGTATCTCGTCGTGCACAAGAATTATAAGTTCTTTACGAATTAAATAGAATTTCTTGTTATTAAAGGCCAAAAAATTAACATAAAAATATCCAATTATATTTACTATAATTTTTATTTTTATAATAATTTAATAATAAGAGTTTAGTGGATTGATGATGGAAATAAAACTAGACATCTTGAGGAATTATTATACATCTTCTCTGGGCAACACCTTTTTGGTTTTCATCAAATGGACTCTTTAGATAGATTTATAAATATTATTAGGCTTATAGGATGATCATAGGGTATTTAAATATATATTTTGGATGATATATTTTGATCCAATATTTCTTGAGAGGCTTTAGGACGTGGGGGAGAGGAGGCCTTTTTATAGTGGAGGAGGAGTGACACTCTTGAAATTTTTTAAAATTGAATCCCACCAACATTTTCCATTGAAATTGAATGAAATAAATCAATATTCTATCCATGTAATGATAGGGTGTAAATATTTCAATCCATTATCTTTTGGAAATGATTCTATGTTATTTTTTCTCTTAAGTATAAGGTTTAGTGTTTGGTAGTGATAATTTTTCTCTTCAGTTTTATAAATAATTTTTATTAAATTCACTAATATTTTTGGTAAAAAAACTAAATTGAAATTATATGAAATTATAAATTATTATGATTCAAAATATTTAATCCATTTTCCAAATTCCAAATTCCAATCATATAATTGAAATAAATTATTTTAAATTTAATCCCATATGTAGGATGACAATACATGGTTTTAAATTAAAACATTCAAACGTTTTGTATGTTTTTATATTCAATTTCAATGTAAAATTGTTCTAATGACCTAAATTTAAATAATTTATAGATAATAATCTTATTAAAATTTAACACCAATTTAAAATATTATGTAACATGATAATTAAATTAGATAAAAAAGGTAATTTCAAATTTAAATTTAGTATTTTTCATTATTCATTAAAAAAGGAAACATTGCAGATAAATAAAAAAATTTCCAACAAATACAATTTTAATATTTTTTTAGAATATTAAGTTCCTTTTTCATGTTATATATATAAAAGTGTAAAAATGTATTTAAAATACGTTATCTGTTAGATGATTTTATAAAATACCTAATAAATATATAGGTTTTTATCTGTAATATTGGGTTTTTTCTTTTATCATTACTAACAATGAAATTAGATTAATATTAAAAATAATTTATTATATTATATATATATATATATTAATAATTTCATTCAATAATTATAATTAATTTTATATATTTAGATAAAAATTGATTTTTGGCATAAAAATAGTTTTCTATAAAATAATCCATTCATTTTCTTCTTATATTCGTTTCAAATTAATATATAGTCAATGAATTGGTTTTAAGTTTGTGTAAAAACATATTTCCAAATGTCACTTAATAATATGAATAATGCATAGTAAATATCATATTCTATTAAAAATTCCAATTTTATAAATATTTTATTGTTTAGAAAAACTCGGTCATTCATTTAATGAAAGCTATCAAAAAAGTTTGATCTACATGTAAGGGAAGCTAACTTAGTGTTTCCATTCATTCAATCAAATAGAATATATGTAAAATTTTTAAAATGGTTAATATATTTTAACGTATTGGGATATTATATTCCCTTAAGAACTTTTTGTTTCATGTTATAAATTTTATCAACTACAATTTTCCTACTTTATATTTATCAGTCATTCCAATTAGTGTCAATTTTGACACTATTACTTTTATTTAAATTTTAAAACATCATGAAAACGCTGGAATTATAATTCATATTTTTCAAACTAATTTATCATGCTGTATTTTTTTTAAAAAAATATTTTAATATAAAAAATAATTCAAGCCTATTACTTTTAAAAAAATTAATCATTCATTTTAATTTTATATTAGTAAAACAATTACTACATAGTCATTTATTTAGAATGTGAAGTAATTTTATAATAAATAAAAAATAAAATAACATTATCCATATTAAATTAATTTCATTATTCAAAAAATTACAATAAATATCAATTTATATAATTCTTCTTCTTTTATTTGAAAAGCTAAATTAAATTTAAAATTTACTGGGTGAAAACTTTTCTTTTTATTTATATAGATTATTATATTGGTCACCTTCTTGGAAAATTCTCAAAAACATATGATAAAATGTGATACTAAGTTAATAAGTGTATAAATATGGACATCCAATAATAAGTGGATAATTGTTAGGCCACTTCGGCCCTTATTTTTAATGTTTAACCCCTGACAATCATGTTATAATCTTAATCGTGGAAGTCAATTTTGAAACTATTAACTATCACCAAAAAAATAAGTTGGAATTATTATATTATATTAATTATTTTTATTTATAATATAGAATCATTTAAGTCTTATGTCCATTCATACTTGTGAATATATAATATATAAAATAAAAAAATAAAACACGATAAAAAATGTTTCCTAGTGGGAAAATTTCCTTAGAATAAATGTTTTAATATAAGAATTAAAAATTAAACCTATTCCAATTATATAAATTTTATTATTAAATATACAATTGAATTAATATTTCTATTATAAAAAATTCAAATAATATGGAACTTTTACATTTTTTTAAATAAAATGGTTGTTTTTTAATTAAAAAAACTATTATTTTTTCTATTCACTGAAAAATCAATATTTTTAGAAAATTCTCAAAATTTCAAAAAAATATAATTTTGAATTTTATATTAAATGAATTATGTGTTTTTTGTAAAATAAATTTTTTAAAATAATCAATATTTTTTTTATTTTTTCAACCAATATTAATAAAAAAAATTATTGAGAAAAATTTATTTTCAAAGCTGATGAATACATAACTAAAAATTAACTAATTATTTATAAATATAATCCCTTTATCTAAAAAATAATTATTATTTTTGAAACTATGATTATTCCTATTCATAAACCAAATTTAACGGTGAGGTTATAATGATAACGATTAAATAATAATATTAACAGTATGTCATGATTCGTTCTAACTCGGGACCGTTGTTAACAAAAGCTATAAATGAAATAAAATTTATTTGGAAAAAAAATATTATAGTGTTAAATTCAATACACCCCCCCCCCCTCATTAAATAAAATATATACTCAAAATTTTAACATGATGTAATGAATCAAGGGTTTGTCTTATAAAAATTATTTCACGGAACACCAACATCGCTAAAAAGATCAATAATAAATCTTCTTGAAAAGTGGGTAAATAAATTATAATGATTATCTTGTATAATATATTACAATTTGTAAAAACAATATACAATTCGTTGGATGTTAAAATATATATAAATAATAGAAAAATAATCTTCTATATACTAATTGAGGGTGATAGGGAACCTAGTTATGATAATGATAAGCACTAAAAACCCCAAATATGTGATGAGTGAAAAGACCATTAACTCATAAGAAGTGAAGGTAAATGTATAAATTTTTGAGTTGAACAAAATTTTACTAATGTTCGGTAATTTTTATGATAATATATACTTACATGATGTCATTTTATTTCATTATAAAAATAACATCATTTAATTGTTCTTTGATGAATTTCAATATTATCTGTTACTATATGAAATGATGTTGAATTTCTAAATCTTTAAAATCTATAGAATCATATGATCTAGAAAATATTTTTAAGTAATTTTACTAATATCAATTAATTATTAAAGTGATAATTTTTTGAATATGTTATCCAATATACATACAACATCATCTGGTGAAGTAAAACGTTTATCTTTAAAACCAAATTCAAATTTCAATATATACCATCCCATAAATTGATATCCTAATGACATTACAAAAATTAATATAAAAAAGGATGGGGCTGAAGTGTCATTTATTATTTTAATGCAATGAACTCATGAAAATTGGGTAGAGGGGGACCCATTACATAGCCCGAAGGCCCAAGACTGAATAGTTTGAATACAAGGCCCGAAAGCCCATGAGCCCTTTAGTGAATAGTACAGCAATAGTAGACAGGATGCTACAATACATGCTACAGTATATGCTACAGTACCAGTGCCACTATAGTTCCGGCTACAGTTCCTCTACCGCTATAGTGCTACCGCTACTATAGTTCCGTGACTTCTACAGTGCTACTATAGTGCCTAAAAATTAGTCCCTGCCCGGATTTGATCCTTTGTCTTTTTGATTCCATGCAGGAACCATTACAACTTGGGTACATGCTCGTTGGATAATTTTATTAATTATATATATAAATTTACAAAAATAAACCTAACATTAATTTAACAAATATAATAAAGTATATTCTAATTTTCACATTCCAAATATTTGAATACCTTGGTCAAATATTCTCTGGAAAACTTGTAACAACTAGATTTACCATAGAAACTCAATGAAAAAATAAATACTTAATAATTACATAAATATGACCAAGGATTATTAAGCTTATTCCATAAGTCTAAATATGTTTTAAATTCCATCAATCATTTCATACACAAGTATTTAATCAAATAATTATTCAATTTAAAGGACATCAATACTATATAATTTTCATTATCCAAATCATTCACCTGTTTATTGCAAGTGTAACATATTTTTATTCAAAATAAGGTATATATTAATTATTATCATTAAGATAATCATTTGTTTCCAATAAAATATCACTTTACTATTAAATCTCTTTTCAAGGACTTCAGTAACATTCAACATATTCAAGAAAATCATGAATGAAAAAATTCTATAGAAAAATCCTTATATATTTCAGGATTCATATATTTTAATTCTTCATTTACAATACATAAAAATCCATTGATCTCACATATTTATTAAACCATTATCTAGGTTTCATTATATTGTTTTTTATAACCAATTTATTTTCAAATTTTATTGGATGTATCTTCATCATCATCAATAAACTGTTACGGTTGCCATAATTTTGATCCTCTTCTTGATATTCCCCTAAGGACATCCACTTTTATAATTCCTATACCATTAACATTTATAAAAATTTTCCATTTATTATTACATGGGAATTTCATTATTTTTATCCATTATATTAAAATAACTTTTAATCATTCATATAAAATCAAATACTCCCTACCCTTATTCCACTGAAATATTACATATTCACATTTATTTCTGAATTTACCACGATTTATTCTTTACAATTTTTTCACATATTGGAAATTGGATCTTATTTTCAATATTGTTTCCACAAGACAATATCTTAGTAAACTATATTAATCTATTTTTTTGGTGAGTATGTGGGTAGGTTAAAAAATTTGTTGTTAATCATATATAATCATTAATGATTATGAATAATAAGAATATAATTCACTCTTGTCATCATCCCTTTTGTTTTCTTATTAACTCTTTGTCTGACGCCTTCCATATTTACCCAATTCTACCTAGTTCCCTCTATTGACTAAAACCAAAAACTTAGTGTGAGGAAAAATATAAATTGTTGGAAATAATATAATCATGTAGAATTATTTATAATATGTCTAAATCATGACACCATATATTCAATCTATGATACCTCAATTTTAACCAAGAATATCCATTATATTCATATATTAAATTACTTAGTGATGGTTTCTAAAGTGTTTCTATATTTTAAAAACATATCCCCTAGGAACATCAAACAATATGTTTAGAAATTACAATTTTCATGCACTTGGTAATGATCAAGTCTAGCTTAACGTTACAATTTTAGAGTAATTTCTCCTAGGTACATGTCATGACCCGACCTCGGGGCCCGTGCTGTGACTACCCCAAGCCCACCTTCCATAGGACAGGGGTTGGTGACTAGCACCAAGGCGTAAATCCCGGTAAAAAGGGAAGGCATTGCCATTGTAAAGTAAACAAGCACCACAGAGTAAGCAAGCAGAAAAGTAAACACTAAGTAAAAACAGAGTACAAATGTAAGTGCAGAAAGTAAGTGGGCCAGTATACAAACCCAAACTGAAAGTAAAGTACAACTCGAAAGGGAAAACAACAACTGAAAAGTAAAAGCTGATATGTCGAGCTATCCACTAAAAATCCCACCTGAAGGGTGGGTACAGATTGCTCCACTGCCCCTCGGGTCCCGCCGTCCGCTCTGAGTACGTCCCGCCCAGTGGTCCACCTCCAGGTACCGTCCTGCTCTGCAAGCCTCAACCACGATCAACGCTGTCCATCGTCTGCAACCAACACAACGTAGTGTGGGCATAGCCCGTGCAGGGGGAGTATAAGATACATAGTAGGGACCCCAAGACCCCTGAAGGTCTCCGAAAATCCACAATGGATAAACCACAAAAGAATGATACAATCATGAAGTAACAACTGACACTGCTTAGGTATATGCCTATACATATACCTAAGTCATCAATTCCAATACGCTCCATCCTCCGAGCCCAAGTACAACCCAGTCCACACAGGAAAGCAAAACATAAATCCACACAGGATATCTCAACACAATCTACAAAGAAAAGTAAAACATAGTTTCATCTCACATAGGTATACTTCTTCGAATTATGATAGAGATGATCACTGATCCATCTAAGTCGTCGGACCCACAAAGGATCGATAGGTACTAACCCACGCAAAGACCCACACAGGATCGGGCCCACACAGGACCTGTAGGCACTGGCTCACACAGAACTGCTGAGCACTGACCCACACAGGATCGGACCCACACAAGATCGGTGGCACTGATCCACACAGGATCGCTGAGTGTTGTAGTCGTCGTCGTCGAATCCACTGAGGATACCTGCACAGTTGTTGTCGTCACAGTAGTAGTTGCAGCGAGCTCTAAGGTTCCCGCACACAGCAAGCTCATTAGGGAGGGTCCGCTCCATGAGCCGAGAGGCTGATACATCAACTGACACATAGTCCAGAGTTGATGTATCCAAATATTCCGTATCGACAACAGGAACTCAACGTCGCAGACGGCGCCTCAATCGGACGCCCGGTCTGAGAGTTATTGGCTTTTTCGTCCCAGGGGCCCGGATGGTTTTTAAGTAAAAACCAACCCGACCATACTCCACCTGCGTCCAAACCTCGGGTGGAGTATTCCAAAACAACCATTTCACTTAGAGGAAAACAACAAAGTCGATGGCACGTCAAACGGAAGCCCGAAGCTCAAGATATGAGTGTTTCCGCTCCGAAGGCCCGGTTGGTTTCGTGTACGAACCAACCCGGCCGAACCCAAAGTAATCCGAAACCTTAAGTGAGATATACTGAAACGACCATCTCGATCCAAGGATCGCATTGCCGCAGACAGCGCGTTGTTCAGAGCCTCATAGCTCATGTTACGGGAAAAAGACCGAAAACGGTCCGAAGACGGGGGGTCTGGGCCCGGACCGACCCGGCCCAACCCCCCTGGGTCGGCCCGACCCGGGTCCGGGTCCGACCCGGTTCGGCGCAGCCCGGTCCGGCTAGGGCGCGAACCGTCCGGTCGGGTCGGCTCGGGTTGTCTCGGCCGAGTGGCCGAGCGAGGGAGTCGCGGGGCGCTGCCCCCGCGGGATGAAGGTGTCGCGGCCCCGCGTGGGGTCGCGCTGGATCAGCGGACGTGGCTTTGCCGCGTCCCGTGACTGCCGAACCCGTGCGGCCGCGGGTCCGTTGGCCACCGCCGCCACGGCTTCAGCTGCGACGGCCCTGCCTGGCGGCGCGCCGGCGCCGCCGGTGGGTTCCGCGGGCCACCGGAGTTGCTCAGGTGGTCCGATTTCATTTCCGTCTATGCCGTAGCTCCTCCCGGGTCCCGTTCTTCAGTGCGGAATCGACGAATCACCCCTGCAGCATGCTTCTTCGTCACCCGCCAATCTGCACATCAACGAAGAACTGCGGAGGGTTGTCAGGCCATGTTGGTTTGGCCAGCACCCTCCACATTAGGTGATAACAATCGGGAATAAAATATTCAACACATGAATAACAAGAAAGGCACAATTTTAATAGAATTAAAATTGAACTTGATCTGGGTTCATTGTTTTAAAAGAAACAATCACATGAATTAAAGATTGTTCTCAGATAAAAATCCCTACCTCGCCGTAGTCGTCGAGCGCGCGTTCTTCGCGGAATTGATCGTCACGGAAGGAGGCGATCGTCACGTCGCGGTAGGGTGTCGCGTCGTCGCGGAAGGGCGTCACGTCGTCGCAGAATGGCATCACGTCATCGTGAAATATGGTGTCGTGTCTACAAACTCCGAGGTTCAAGAACAAGTAGATTTAATTATATTAATTAAATCCATGACGTTGTTATAACCCACAAAGTGATTTAAAAGAAGAATCCCGAAATCTCCTACCTCAAGCAGTTGGTGATCAGAGATCATTGAGGGGAAGAACGTCCCGGAAGAAGCGTCGTCAATCTCCGTGGGTGACGGCGTTCTTCGTTTTCTTCGCGTTCTTCACGTTCTTTGCGTTTCTTCGCGAAGGAGGATGAAGGCACAAGATTTCTATCAAAAGCCTCTCAACGAGCAATCCTCACGAATTAATGTGTTGGTCTTATTTTATTATTACACCAACGGATTGTAAACAGTTTAAGAAATGGTAAAATTATTCATAGAATTAATTCAACAAATAAAACCGCCCAATTAATTGGTGCGTTAAGAAAATAAGAAAATGTGTTAGTTGACATTCATAGTGAAGGGTTTTCGCGGGGGCATTACTTAGCGGAAAAGAAACGGTGGGGCTCGTGCGAGCCCCACCACAAAAATATCCTACCAAGAGGGTAGGATATTTTTAGATAGCACCCTATCCGCATCAACACAGCTTAAGTATCTTTAAGTTTCTTTTAAGTGGCTTAAGTGAAATAAAAATAAAGTTGTCGCACACTTTATTTTATTTCTGAACTTAACCCCAAATATTTAAAAATCACACCCGAGAAAACACAACTCCGGAATAGGAATTTATAAGAAAATACTAGCGCTGTGATTCCATCGGTGCCCTCAGAATTCGATTCCGAGCACCGGTTCAAAAGATAGAAAAACCCGCTCGTCCGTTCACTGAACGTACCTGAGTCAAACTTTGGAAAATGATTCCGGGCACACCGGGCCTCAGAATCAGGTGCCGTCTGAAACTGAATTCTTGTAAAATTCCAAAGAAAATTAAGAAAAAAATTTCCATGAAATTTACGGGTCTTTACATCACTCCCACCTCATGGCATTACGTCCCCGTAAAGATACATCATAAGCTAGGGAAACATATGTGGGTATTGTGCACGCATCTGATCCTCCCGTTCCCAAGTACTCTCCCGGAGGTTCCCGTGCTGCCATCTGATTCGCACTAGAAGAATCGATCGTCCACGTAGGACACGCTCATGTAGATCCTCGATCTCCACCGGGACCTCCGCAAAAGTCTCCCCATCATCCACGTCTAGCTCCCCATGGTCAATGATATGCATCGGGTCGTGCATGTATCTCCTCAGCTGAGATACGTGGAAGCCGTCGTGCACCTGGTGCAACTAAGGTGGTAGAACCAGGCGATAAGCCACCTCTCCAATCCTGCTGAGGACCTGGCAAGGTCCGATGAAGCGTGGAGACAACTTGCCGCCTCAGCCAAATCTCCGTAATCCACGTCGAGGTGACACACGCAAGAAGACATGGTCTCCATCCTCGAACTCTAGTGGCCTCCGCTTCCTGTCAGCGTAAGACTTCTGCCGGCTCTGAGCTGTCCTCATCTGCTCCTGGATGACCTCGACCTTCTCTGTCGTGGCCCGGACCATCTCTGGTCCCACAAGTACTTACTCCCCAGGGGCTGTTCAGCACCAAGGAGATCAGCAAGGTCTGCCGTACAATGCCTCGTATGGTGCCATCCCGATGGTGGAGTGGTAGCTGTTGTTGTACGCGAACTCCACCAAGGGTAGGTTGTCCTCCCAACTGCGACCAAAGTCGAGGACACATGCGTGGAGCATGTCCTCGAGAGTTTGAATGGTCCTCTCTGTCTGACCATCCGTTTGAGGGTGAAAGGCGGTGCTCAGACGTAGCTGCGTCCCGAATGCCTCATGCAACCTCTTCCAAAGACAGTAAGTAAAGCGAGCATCTCGATCAGAGACGATAGATGATGGCACAACATGAAGCCGTACAATCTCTTGAACGTAGAGACGCCCCAAGCTCTCCACTGAGCCCTGCTCTCTGATGGGTAAGAAGTGAGCCGACTTGGTGAGTCGGTCGACAATCACCCAGATAGTGTCGTGACCTCAAGAAGTGTGTGAAATTCCAGTCACGAAGTCCATAGATATCCCATCCCACTTCCACTCCGGGACCTCCAAGGGTTGTACCAAGCCTGCTGGTACCTGATGCTCTACCTTCATCTACTGGCAGGTGAGGCATCGAGAAACAAACTCTGCCACAACCTTCTTCATGCTTGGCCACCAGTGCTATCGTTTGAGGTCCTAGTACATCTTCGTCACTCCAGGATGTACCGCCAAAGGAGAAGTGTGAAACTCTCTAAGCACCTCCTCTCGTAAAGAAACTGGTACCAAGGTATGTTCTCTGAAAAGAATGTCGCGCTTTGCTCCAAAGGAGAAGCCATCAGGTGCCTGTCCTGAGGATAACTGCACATGCCGCGTCTCACTGTCGGCGTCCCCACGTTGTGCCTCTCTGACCTGCTGCAGTAGTGGATGAGTGAATGTGAGAGACTGCAGGAAGGATCCTCCATCTCTATCCACGAATGATATCTGCAAAGCGTCTAGCTACTATGTCGCCTCATCAAGTAGCTGAATGCTCGTCCTCCTGCTGAGAGCATCGGCCACCAAGTTCCCCTTCCCAGGAGTATATTCTATCTCAAAGTCATAGTCCTGGAGGAACTCGAGCCATCACTGATGTCTCATGTTCAGGTCCTTCTGCGAGAAGATGTACCTGAGACTCTGGTGGTCAGAAAAGACTGTAAGGCGTTCGCCCATCAGATAGTGTTTCCATGTCTTCAGAGCGAAAACCACTAATGCTAACTCCAGGTCCTGGGTAGCATAGTTCTTCTCATGCGGCCTTAACTGACGTGATCCATAGGCGATCACTGCCCGCTCCTTCATCAGGACACATCCGAGTCCGGTCCCTGATGCATCGCAGTAGACTACGTACCGTACTCCCTCCTCAGGCAACCTCAAGATAGGTGCGCTGGTCAATCTCTGTCTCATCTCCTGGAAGCTCTGCTGACATCTGTCTGACCACAAAAAGGGTTTCCCCTTCTTCGTCAAAGCTGAGAGTGGTTCCTCGACTCTGGAGATGTCTGGCACGAATCTACGGTAGTATCCAGCTAGTCCCAAGAAACTCCGGACCTCCGTCACGCTCCTGGGTGGCTCCCAAGCTAGCACTTCCTCGATCTTCGTAGGATCCATTGCAACTCCCGCCTCAGAGATGACGTGTCCCAAGAAGTGGACCTCACGTATCCCGAACTGACACTTCGAGAGCTTTCCATAAAGCCGGTTCTCTCAGAGCGTGTTGAGTACAACCCGCAAGTGGTAGGCATGCTCCTCTTTAGTCGTCGAGTAAATCAAAATGTCGTCGATGAAGACCATGAAAAATCGATCGAGGTATGGCTGAATGATCCTGTTCATGAGGCCCATGAACATTACTGGATCATTGGTAACACTGAAAGGCATAACCAAGAACTCATAGTGGCCATACCGACATCTAAAGGTCGTCTTCTGCACGTCCTCGTCTCGAACTCTGAGCTGATGATAGCCTAACCTGAGGTCTATCTTCGAGAACCACCATGCTCCGTTGAGTTGATTGAATAGGTCATCAATCCTCAGTAGAGGATAGTTGTTCCTCACTGTCACCTGGTTCAGGCAACGATAGTCGACACACAGTCGCAAGATCACGTCCGCCTTCTCGGCGAACAATATCAGGGAAGCCCATGGTGAAACACTGGGTCGGATGAATCCCTTGACCTGCAATTCCTCCAACTGTACCCATATCTCTCAAAGCTCAGCAGGGGCCATCCGATATTCTGGAGTCGATATCGGGGTTGTCCCGGGGTACTGGTCAATATGAAAGTCCACCTCTCTGTGAGGAGGTAGCCCTGGAACTTCATCGGGAAAGACGTCCGCATACTGATCCACCACCGCAGGAAAACTAGGACTCCACACGTCAACTTCTCCTAGGATGAGGCTAGCCAACTGATGAGTGATGGGCTGTCCTCTCCTCCGCGAAAGTCTATCCTGTGCTGCGAAGGCTCCCTTCTCGCTGGTGAAGGTGAACCTACTCCCGTCGGTGCGTACAAATCGCACCTTGCGCCTAATACAATCAATCTGTGCATGGACTGAAGATAACCAATCCATGCCCAAGATGACGTCGTAAGGCCTCGAAGCTGCTACAAGAAGATCCCAGCCGAAGCTCTTGCCTCCTAGAGTAAGCTCACACTGCTGGCACCAGTGTGTAATCGTCGAGTCTACTCCCGTAGGAGTCTCTAGCCGTAAGGATGGAGCCAACGACTCTTTCGGAATCTCCGAGCTCCGAACAAGGGCAGCGGCTATGAAAGAGTGACCCGCTCATGTGTCTATAAGATCTACAGAAAGGGTGGAATAGACACAGATTGTACCTCGTATCATCTCGGGCGCGCCGTGGTCGTAGGCCTCCGCTGCTTGGAGATGTGCCTGTCTCTGCCCGCCAGCTCCCTGTGGTCGGGGTGGACCTCCTGGTGGTGGTGGTGGTAGAGCCTCAAAGCATCGCCCACCACCTACTGCTCGGCCAGCTCCTCTACCTCGTCCGTCTCCTCCCTGCGGACCACCACGGTCGACCCTCTGCCTCTTCCTGGGTGGCCCCTCAACCGTCTTCTGCTCCATGGCACGGTGGGTCGTGCAGTCACGAGCCATGTGACCCTGTCCTCCACATGTGTAGCAATGTCTGCCTCTCGAAAGACTGGCTCCGCGCTGTGTACCCCGTACTGCTGAGCCAGTGTCCTGAGGTCATCTGCGCGAGGGTCTGGTCTGCCTGGACCCCTGCGTCATCCATCGACTGCCTGCTGCGGAAGACTCTGATGCATGCCGCCCCGCGGTAGGTCTCGCCGCTGGAGAAGTCTCAGCAAGAAAGCTCTCGATCAAAAGGGCTCGCTCCAGTACTCCTGCCTGAGTCAGAATGTTGTGGGAGATCAGCGATGCCCTGATCTCATGTATCAATACCTGCTCAATGGTCCGGGCCCGGAAGAACGGGTCCCATACCATGTGTGTCGAGTAGCACGAGAGATCGGTAAATCTCTCCGCGTACTGGGCGACCGTTAAGCTGCCCTGCTGCAGCTGAAGAAACTCCTAGATGCGCACCGCACGGAGGGTGGCCACGATGAACTCTGAGCGGAAGAGGCCCTCAAAGTCTGTCTAGAGGAGAGATGCCTCATCGTGCACCTGGAGCATCAAGCTCCACCATCGGCTTGATGCTGCGTGCAGTAGGCTCGCAGTAAGAATCACCATGTGGTCTGTTGGTGTCCTCACTAGCTTGAAAACCCGTACGACAGCCTCCAGCCAGTTCTCGGCTGCCTTGTGGTCCATCTCCCCACGGAACTTAGGCGGTCGCTGGCGCTGAAACTCATGCAGAGCTCCAAGGTGACGTGCATCTTCAGTGGCGGGGGCTGGAATAATCAGTGGCTCAGCGGGTAGAGGTACCGCCGGTGGCTCTGCTGTCAAAGGGCCCTGTACCGAGGCCTCGTCGCTCGGCGGGTTGTCGTAACGTTCAACTCTCGGAACCCTAGCTGGCTGCCATCGTGGGGCCATCCTGAAAAGAAACAGGAGCGCCACAGTCAGAACAGTATACCTGGTGAGCTGACATAGAGTAATCACAAAGAAAACATTAAACACACATGCAATCAATGTTTTCATTCATTAAGTCGGAAATCAGAAGTCATGGTCCTGGTGTACGGATACGTCGGCCGCCGCACCAACACTGGACTCCCTGGACTGATAACCACACCCAATACGCTAAGCACTATTGCTTCACATAGAAAAGATCAGTGTCTGCGGTATAATTGAACTCCTCTGATACCAATTTTTCACGACCCGACCTCGGGGCCCGTGCCGTGACTAACCCAAGCCCACCTTCCATAGGCCAGGGGCTGGCGACTAGCACCAAGGTGTAAATCCCGGTAAAAAAGGGAAGGCATTTCCTTTGTAAAGTAAACAAGAACCACAAAGTAAGAAAGCGGAAAAGTAAACACTATATAAAAACAGAGTACAACTGTAAGTGCGGAAAGTAAGTGGGCCAGTATAGAAACCCAAACTGAAAGTAAAGTACAACTCGAAAGGGAAAACAACAACTGAAAAGTAAAATCCGCTACATCGAGCTTTCCACTAGAAATCCCACTTGATGGGTGGGTACAGATAGCTCCACTTCCCCTCGGCTCACGTCGTCCACTCCGAGTACGTCCCGCCCAGTGGTCCACCTCCAGGTACTGTCCTTCTCTACAAGCCTCAACCATGATCAACGATGTCCGTCGTCTACAACCAACACAACGTAGTGCGGGCATAGCCCGTGCAGGGGTGAGCAAAAGCTACTCAGTAGGGACCCCGAGACCCCCGAAGGTCTCCCAAAATCCACAAAGGATAAACCACAAAGGAAAGATACAATCACGAAATAACAACCAACAATGCTTAGGTATATTCCCATACATTTACCAAAGTCATCAATTCCAGTACGCTCCAACCTCCGAGCCCAAGTACAACCCAGTCCACATAGGAAAGCAAAAGCTAAATCCACAGAGGATAGCACAACACAATCCACAAAGGAAATCAAAACGTAAATCCACACAGGATTGATCAACACAATCCACAATGGAAAGTAAAACAAAGTTTCAACTCACACAGGTATACTTCTTCGAATTACGATAGAGATGATCACTGATCCATCTAAGTCGTCGGACCCACAAAGGATCGATAGGTACTAACCCCCGCAAAGACCCACACAGGATCGGGCCTACACAAAACTTGTAGGCGCTGGCTCACACAGAACCGCTGAGTGCTAACCCACACAATATCGGACCCACACAGGATCAGTGGCTCTGATCCACACAGGATCGCTGAGTGCTGTAGTCGTCGTCGTCGAATCCACTGAGAATCTCTGCACAGTCGTCATCGTCATAGTAGCAGTCGCAGCCAGCTCTAGGGTTCCCACACACAGCAAACTCGTTTGGGAGGGTCCGCTCCAAGAGCCGAGAGGCCGATACATCAACTGACACATAGTCCAGAGTTGATGTATCCAAAAGTTCCGTATCGACATCAGGAACTCAACGTCGCAGACCGCGCGTCAATCGAACGCCCGGTCTGAGAGTTGTTGCCTTTTTCGTCCTAGGGACCCGGTTGGTTTTTAAGGAAAAACCAACCCGAATGTACTCCACCTACGTCCAAACCTCGGGCAGAGTATGCCAAAATATCCGTTTCACATAGAGGAAAACAACAAAGCCGACGGCACGTCAAACGGACACATGAAGCTCATGATATGAGCATTTCCGCTCCGAAGGCCCGATTGGTTTCGTGTACGAACCAACCCGGTCGAACACAAAGTAATCCGAAACCTTGAGTGAGATATATCAAAACAACCATCTCCATCCAAGGATCACATCACGGCTGACGACACGCCATTCGGAGGCCCGTAGCTCATGTTACGGGCAAATGAACGAAAACGATCCGAAGACGGGGGGTCTGGGCCCGGACGGACCCGGCCCAACCCCCCCTGGGTCGGCCCGAACCGGGTCGACCCTGTAACACCCCAGGTAAATAAAGAATATAAATTTTTTATATTTATCCATATTTGTGAATAAAATATTAATATGACTTTAAAGGGGACGCTATGCTCTATGGCGTACCCAACATGCAACAACAAGTTTCTTGGGAATCTTACATTGCACTCTAATAATAAAATAATATTATTTTAAATGGTAGTTAACATGTAGCCCTTGTATTGGAGAGAATGGATAGAAATAACTAAAATAGTATTATATATGTTTTTAAATGTTTTTACATTTATCCAATAAAAGATAAATGCATAATATACGGAAAGAATTCAATTTTAGGCGTATATGCACTAGTTTTCACTAAAGGTTCACTTATCGCCTTTTGATGGAGAACCGTCATTAAATATAGTTTTTTTCACTATTATACATCCTTTTGGACCAAATAAAACTCTTCTTAAGAATTGGGACTTCAAAATTTACTTTGTGTAAATTTTTGGTATCTTTCTGATAAAGTTCATTTTTTAATGAATAGTGTAAAATGTTGTATTTTAATTCAAATCCTCTTTTTAATATAATTTATTTATATTATTAGATTACCTTTTTTAATTGGTTTTAAAGTGAAATTAGAATATATTTTTACCATTAAATCCAATAGTGGTCGTTGGAATTAATTTTACTTTGAAATCAGACATAAACTAGTGTCAATCGTTTGATACTTATTGTTTCACAAAAACACGCTATTTGCTCTGACAACGGGAATTAATTATTAAATTAATTAATGTGACTTATATGTTTTGAATTTTGTAAAATAGACTTCATTTTCGAATTCGAAATATCAAATATAGTTTAGGGTGAATATTTGGGATTTTTTTGAAAAACTTCAATTTTTGATGAATAGTGAAACCACTAAGTGGTACCTATAAAAACTGATTTTTCCGTTTAAATGCAATTTTGTCATCATTTTGTTTGGAATTTCAAAAATCCAACATACATGGTTGTCATTAAGAAGTAAAATGTGGTTCAATGGGATAAAAATAATTATTTGATGAATAGTAACTTATTAAGTTTTTAATCGCGATTAGAGGTAATTAGTGTAGTTTACGGTAAAAATAATGTTTTAATAATATGAAATGAACTTGACACATGTCCTAACCTCATTGTATGTGTCATGGCCGACCAAGAAAACCCATGGGTAAACTTGGGGACCCCATGAAGCCACGTTGGTTGGAAAATGACATTAATATTTTTTATTTAAAGTTAAAGTAAAAATAAGACAAACATGACATGTTTTACTAAAACAATTTTCATATGGGGTTATACAAATAATATTTTTGACTATAAATATTAATTGGAAATATAAAAATATTTCCTACATTATAGTATTTTTTTATAATTTTTAGACATTATATAAATTAAATTATTTATGACATCATGATGATGCAGCGATGACCTCATTATTTGACGGTTTAAATAAAATTGAAAGATAATGTAATATATAAGACTTACACATGTCCAAAACCTATTTTATGAGTTGATTGTGAACCCCTATCAACTTATCCTCGAAACACATCAATGTGGGACCTCTTAAATCCGAATACCATTCAAAATAAAGTGACTTTTCTTTACCTTCCAAGAGTGCCCCTACTCTCCTCTTATAAAAGGCCCCCACCTCTACCTCCTTACCCACACTCCCAAGGCCTTTGGCTCGGCCAAACTCTGCCCATTTTGTCTCTCCACTTCCCTATATTACTCCTTGAAGCCTCACGTTTTTCAGAAGTCTTCCAAAGGAAGCCTTTGAGCTCAAACCAAAGGGAGTTACCTGATTTTAAGGTAATGTCTCCACTTGAGTCCTTTTGTTTTATTTTGCTTCTCCAACCCCTAAACTCTTTTTATTCATTTCTTTTGTGACAACTCCAGTATCATAAATATACTAGGACTTTGTTATAATAAGGATTCGAACTACAATTTCACACACCTACATCTAATGGTTAAAGAACATACTGTTTCTGTGGATGGCGAATTTCTGCCTCCCGAAACAATGATTGTTCATCATTCTTCCAACACCTTAAAAGGTTGCCATTAATATGACACTATATTTATATATGATATATAATATGTTTATTTTTTCCTTAAGCTTCTGTATTTTTCATTTTGGGAATACATTTACGGTTTCCATTATGGGTAAACGCGATATCTTCATTTAAGGAAGTGCGGACTACCGCCCCCTCAAAGTGATTTGATTCGTTAATACCATATGTGGTACGTATAAAGGATATATTTAAGGATATTATATATAATACCATACTGGAATTAAAATACTATTATGTATCATTATGTTTTAATTCCATTAAATATGAAATAGAAATGGAAGTAGCGTTCATGCGTACGTACGGCTTACCGTCTCCATGAACGGTACATTTCATTTCTTATCTCAAAATGTTATGTAATATTATAAGTACATATATATAATGGATATATATGTAATATATTACATAAAAATTATGGATATCATTCTGGAATTATAACATATATATATCTCTCTCATTTTGTTTTAATTCCATTAATATGACAAAAAATGGATGTAGCGTTCATTCGTACGTACGACCTACCGTCTCCATGAACGATGCTTTTCGTTTTTATCTCCAAATGATATGGAAAAGTATGAAATGAATATTTACTGGATATATATGATATTTTAATCATTAATACTACTCTTTAAATTATTTACTTATAACTACATGGGCAATCTTTTTTCAAACAAGTTCATTTTTGACTCATGTACCAAACATCGGCAAAAACGTCTGATATGAACTAACCTTATTAAACAATTATTATAACATTATAATATGTGATATGAACTGAATAATAATCTCTAAATGAGGTACTTAGGCAATTATTAATTGACCAAAGTTTATTATTCAGGAATATAAAGAAACGAACCAGACAAATTGGACTTGAGGTAAGGGATCCTACTCCTCTCTTTCTTTTTAAGTACACTCTTTTATGTCATTCCTTCTAAGATAATATTTCCTGTTATTGGGATGTTCTTTTATATTACTCTTACTGTAATTTTTATGTTCATATGATGATAGACCCTATTCTCTCTCATCAATCCATTTTGGAAGTTTTGAGTGGCGTCGTTAGGCTGCCGAGTTTTTGTTAGAGATTTTTCATCTCACTTTTATTCCCATGAGATTTATGCTACATTTGCCACAATTTACATTGAGTGGTTTATGTACTGCCCATTATTAAACTCATTTTGTAATATAATTACATTTATGGGTATTTACATATTCATTGTATGACACTTCTTCAATGGGGTGTACTTTTGGAAAATTACCCAAGTCGGTAAGGGAACCTTTCACCCTCATCTTTTTAAAAGACTTCGTTTGTTATTTATTTTAATTCACATAATATTATGTTGGGATATGTTCTTCTATATCCTTATTGATGTAAATTTTATGTACAAGTGATGATATTCCCTTTTTATCTCTCATCAACTCTTTTTCTGAATTTTGAAGTGACGCCGTTAGGCTGTCTAATTTTTGGAAGGGAACTTCTTAACCCAATTTTGATTCTTTGGGATAAACATGTACACCTTGAATATGTCGTTCTATGATTATGTGTGAATTTCCTCTGATTTTTTTACACTTAATACCCACTTATATTTCGTGTATTCGTTTTTCACACATAGTTATGTAACTGATTTATCCTTAATCCAAGGATACCGTCTTTGTATGGGACTTCGTCTCAATCTACATTCATTGAGGCATATTTTGTTTTATACACAACCTTCTTTTATACTGTGTATAAACCACTTTGACTTTTATGTCTATCCAAATGAAATCTTTTTTATACGAAGCATTTTACTAAACGAAAAAAGGGAATGTTTTTGTCATACGTATGCGGCGACAACGACTTCTCCGCCGCTGTGACCATTATTTGAGTTTCTCCATCCTCTACAAGCCATACCTTTTTTTAATAGAAAAATAAATACCATGTTTTACTTTTATTTTATTTTGGTATTGAAAATGGTTTTCATAATGTTTTTATATCAATGTGTTGTATTGATATCTTGTGATTGAAAGGTGGGAATGTTATGTTTCCTTTATGCATGTTTTATGTGATACGATTATGTTGAGGTTCTTGGGAATTATTATGAAGATGGGTGGTTCTGTGATAGACTAGGGGCAGGTGAGCCTGATATAGCTCTCCAATGCATTGGGTAACGCGAAGGAGTGAAACGTTAAGGTTTATCCGAAGAGATTTAGGGAATATACTGTGATGGGTATTCTAAACGTAACCAAGAGGGTTAATGCCTACGTAAGAATGTTATGAATGCCTCAAGTTACCTTTATGTCTGATGATTTCTATGATTTATTCATGGTTTGATGAGGTATGTTAAAGTGCGTATGTTTTATGGGTAAAGTATGATTTCATTCTTATGTATATATGAACTCATGTTTCCTTTCCATATTTGTATAACCCTTAATGAGATTTTTATGCTCATCCCACGTTTTTTGAAATGTTTTTCACAGGTCAAGGGAAAGGTAAAAGATGTCATGATAGTGTCAAGGATGTGTCAAGAAAGAATCCATGTTTTATTTTCAATATGTTTCTGTTGATGGGAAGAATGAATACTATCTTTTATGTAACCACATTGTTTAAATGTGGAATGTAATGCATGTTTCATGATCTAATTCTCTAAAACTATAAACCTGAAAAGATCATAAATGTGTAATTTTGTAATAACTCAAGATTAAGTAAGTTTTAAGGCTGGGGCATTATAGTTGGTATCAGAGGTAGGTTTAGATAAATTTAGAGGTTAGGGTATTCATTAAGCATAAGTGGTATTACCATAATGGTTAGGATTTCAGAAAGTGCCCTAGTTTTAGATAAAGTGAATGAGTAAGTATATCTTAGTGTTTATCTTCCTTATTTGTACATGATGGTTTTTTTTGATATACTCACACTGACCTTTTTGGTTTTAGTAAATGGCTAGATCTAGCAGGCACCAAAGTAACAGTGGATGTGAAGGAAACTGTGACAGTTTTTTGAGCAAGCAACTGAATGATGTGGGAGCTGCAATGAGAACTCTTGTGATTATCCTCAACCAACTATCTGGAGTCATGATGGACCACCTAAACCTTGATTATTTCTCTAAGGCATCATATATGCGAGAAACAAATACATACAGAAGTACAGGTAATAATCATAAAGGTATGTGTGTTCAAAAACCTATGTGTCAAGGATGTGAAAAGAAACACCTAGGAAAATGTTTCAAAGGGACAGAAATATGCTATAGATGTGGAAATTAAGGTCATAAAGCAAGAACCTGCCATGGAAAAAGGAAGCATCCAGTTGACTCGAGGAAAGGGAAAGAAGTTCTTCATGAGGGATCAATTGAATGTTTTAAATGTGGTGTGCATGGTCATTATGCAAAAACATGTCCTATGAAGATGTTTCGTGAATGGGGTCACCAAGAGCGTACAAATGTTCGTTTACCAATACCTAATGCCATTCCGATTGAGGATGAAGAAACTGACAATGACCAATCAAAGGTATGTATTATTTCATGACTAGTGATTTCCTATTTTGGAATCTTAGGATATGATTCATGATTTTGTTTGTAGGAAAGAGGTATTTCGGAATAAGATGGAAAGGAATGGTTAATGGATCATGAAGAAGTTGAATAAGTAGGATGTAAATATATAAGGGCTTCAAGAGTTATGGTGATATTCTTAAGAGTATTAAGTCTCTTTTGGTGATGGGGTTACATTAGAAGACTTTTTATTTTATGTGTAAACCTGATGTTTAATATAGGCAAATTTTATTCAAGGAATAGTTATCTTTTCTTTTGTTGACATAGTTATAAAGAACCATTTAGAGTTTATATGATCCTTACTTTTGAGGTAATTATGGGTTACTATATGATGGAAGTGAATGGAATGAGATAAACTTGACGTTAAAATATGCTATGATCATTTTTTAAGATTTTATCTCGTTTTGGGGAATGTTTTAAGAATTATGTAGTTTTGGAAAAAGGACAACACGCAGACCGTGTGACAACCCGTCGCGTCAGACAATGCTGCTGGAATCGAACCCACAACCAAAGTGCGACTAGTATTTATCGCTTACCACTGGACTACGTGAAGTCCCTAGTTAGTTTGACTGATTCTTTTTAGTTATATGATTTTATGAATTAAGAGTAAGATAATTTTGGGTTATCTATGGAAATTTATTAACCTATCATGGATGATATGTGATTAGGTTAATTACTTTTCAATATGAGACTTTAAGAGCAACTGATGTTGTTTGGATATAAATGATGTGATTTAACTTGGAAGACTATGTGACTAAAACCTTCAAATATTTGGGTTTCAATATTATTTTGGTTTACTTTGAAATATTTTATGGACAAATTGTTTATCGAATTGTCCTCGTTGAACTTTGGGTTTTTTGGACAAATTTTGGAGATTAAGAATAGATTTTCTTTTTATAAAGGGTTATCCTTTTCTGGATTTTCTAATCTTGTACTAACCTTTTTTGGTTTTGGTTTTGGTTAAAGTCTAAAGACATGGGAAGTATATAGTTCTCTTTTGTGGATTAGGTTATTCTCTAGAAGTTGATTATAGTACTCTTAATGCGAACAAGTCTCTCTAAATACTCGTCTTTTGGAAAAAAATATGAGTTTGATTAAGGAATCTAGTAAAAGTTGAAAGTCAACATGATAAGTGATTATGTTTCCTTATGAATAAATTCCTCAATAAAAAGTAACTTAAATAAAAAATGTTGTCTATTAACTTTTCTTACTGGGGAATCGAATACCATTTAACCATCAGAAGTTTGTTATTTTCTTATGGTTAAATTTCTCCTAGACATGTTTAATATCACACTCCCTCAAGAACATGACCCTTTGCTTTTTATTCCATGTCCATGTTTTTCTACATGGAATCCTAGTATGGGTTAACCTGGGTGACCTCGGTACTTATCTTCAATTATTTTTAATGTGATTTTTTTACCGACTCTTGTTCCGATGTGGGACTTTCAAGGATGTTTCCAAGCTCAATTTTAAAAATTGTGAGGACGCAATTTCCAAAAGGGGGGAAGGATGTAACACCCCAGGTAAATAAAGATTATGAAATTTTCATATTTATCCATATTTGTGAATAAAATATTAATATGAATTTAAAGGGGACGCTATGCTCTATGGCGTACCCAACATGCAACAACGTGTTTCTTGGGAATCTTACGTTGCACTCTAATAATAAAATAATATTATTTTTAATGGTAGTTAACATGTAGTCGTTGTATTGGAGGGAATGGATAGAAATAACTAATATATGATTATATATGTTTTTAAATGTTTTTACATTTATCCAATAAAAGATAAAGGCATAAAATACGGAAAGAATTCAATTTTAGGCGTATATGCACTAGTTTTCACTAAAGGTTCACTTATCGCCTTTTGATGGAGAACCGTCATTAAATATAGTTTTGTTCACTCTTATACATTATTTTGGACCAAATAAAACTCTTCTTCAGAACTGGGACATCAAAATTTACTTTGTGTAAATTTTTGGTATCTTTCTGATAAAGTTCATTTTTTTAATGAATAGTGTAAAATGTTGTATTTTAATTCAAAATCAATTTTTAATATAATTTATTTATATGATTAGATTATATTTTGAATTGGTTATAAAGTGAAATTATAATATATTTTTACCATTAAATCCAATAGTGGTTGTTGGAAGTAATTTCACTTTGAAATCAGACTTAAACTAGTGTCAATCTTTTGATACTTATTGTTTCATAAAAACACGCTATTTTCTCTGACAACGGAAATTAATTATTATATTAATTAATGTGACATATATGTTTTGAATTATTTAAAATAGACTTCATTTTTGAATTCGGAATATCAAATATAGCTTAGGGTGAATTTTTGGGATTTTTCTGAAAAACTTCAATTTTTGATGAATAGTGAAACCACTAAGTGGTACTTATAAAAACTAATTTTTCCGTTTAAATGAAATTTTTCCATCTTTGTATTTTTAATTTCAGAAATCCAACATACATGGTTGTAATTAAGATGTAAAATCTGGTTCAATGGGATAAAAATAATTTTTTGGTGAATAGTAACTTATAAAGTTTTTAATCGCGATTAGAGGTAATTAGTGTAGTTTAAGGTAAAAATAATATTTTAATAATATTAAATGAACATGACACATGTCCTAACCTAATTTGATGTGTCATGGCCGACCATGAAAACCCATGGGACAACTTGGGGACCCCATGAAGCCACTTTGGTAGGAAAATGACATTAATATCTTTTTATTTAATGTTAAAGTAAAAATGAGACAAACATGAAATGTTTTACTAAAAAAATTTTACATGGGGTTATACAAATCTTATTTTTGAATATATATATTCGTTGGAAAGATAAATATATTTCCAACATTATAGTATTTTTTTATATAATTTTTAGGCATTAAATATATTAAATTATGTTTGACATCATGATGATGCAGCGATGACCTCATTATTTAACGATTTAAATAAAATGGAAAGATATTGTAATATCTAAGCCTTACAAATGTCCAAAACCTATTGGATGAGTGGATTGAGAACCCTTATCAAATTAGCCTCGAAACATATCAATGTGGGACCTCTTAAATCCGAATACCATTTTAAAATAAAGTGACTTTTCTTTACCTTCCAAGAGTGCCCCTCCTCTCCTCTTATAAAAGGCCCCCACCTCTACCTCCGTAATCACACTCCCAAAGCCTTTGGCTCGGCCAACCTCTGCCCATTTTGTCTCTCCACTTCCCTCTCTTACTCCTTGAAGCCTCACTTTGTGCAGAAGTCTTCCCAAGGAATCCTTTGAGCTCAAACCAAAGGGAGTTACCCGATTTTAAGGTAATGTCTTCACTTAAGTCCATTGGTTTTATTTTTCTTCCCCAACCCCCTAAACTCTTTTTATTAATTTGTTTTGTAACAAATCCAGTATCATAAATATACTAGGATGTTTTTATAAAACGGATTTGATCTACACTTTCACACACATACATCTAATGGTTAAAGAACATACTGTTTCTTTGGATGGCGAATTTCTGCCTCCCGAAATGATGATTGTTCATCATTCTTATAACACCTTCAAAGGTGGCCATTAAGATGAAACTATATTTATATATGATATATAATATGTTTATGTTTTCCTTAAGCTTCTGTATTTTTCATTTTGGGCATACCTTTATGGTTTCCATTATGGGTAAACGTGATATCTTCATTTAAGGAAGTGCGGACTACCGCCCCCTCAAAGTGATTTGATTCGTTAATACCATATGTGGTACGTATAAAGGATATATTTAATGATATTATATATAATACCATACTGGAATTAAAATACTATTATGTATCATTATGTTTTAATTCCATTAAATATGAAATTTAAATGGAAGTAGCGTTCATGCGTACGTACGGCTTACCGTCTCCATGAACGGTACATTTCATTTCATATCTCAAAATGTTATGTAATATTATAAGTACATATATATAATGGATATATATGTAATACATTAAATCAAAATTATGGATATCATTCTGGAATTATAACATATATATATCTCTCTCATTTTGTTTTAATTACATTAATATGACAAAAAATGGAAGTAGCGTTCATGCGTACGTACGGCCTACCGTCTCCATGAATGATGCTTTTCGTTTTTTATCTCCAAATGATATTTAATAGTATGAAATGAATATTTACAGGATATATATGATATTTTAATCATTAATACTATTCTGGAAATTATTTACTTATAACTACATGGGCAATATTTTTTCAAACAAGTTCATTTTTGACTCATATAACAAACATCAGCAAAAACATCTGATATGAACTAACATTATTAAACAATTATTATAACATTATAATATGTGATATGAACTGAATAATAATCTCTAAAGGAGGTACTTAGACAATTATTAAATGACCAAAGTTTATTATTCAGGAATATAAAGAAACGAACAAGACAAGTTAGACTTGAGGTAAGGGATCCTACTCCTCTCTTTCTTTTTAAGTACAGTCTTTTATGTCATTCCTTCTAAGCTCATCTTTCTTGTTATTGGGATGTTCTTTTATATTACTCTTACTGTAATTTTTATGTTCATATGATGAGAGACCCTATTCTCTCTCATCAATCCATTTTGGAAGTTTTGAGTGGCGCCGTTAGGCTACCGAGTTTTTGTAAGATATTTTTCATCTCACTTTTATTCCCGAGAGATTTATGCTACATTTGCCACAATTTCCATTGATTGGTTTATGTACTTCTCTTTATTACACTCATTTTGTAATATAATTCCATTTATGGGTATTTACATATTCATTGTATGACACTTATTCAATGGGGTGTACTTTTCGAAAGTTACCCAAGTCGGTAAGGGAACCTTTCACCCTCCTCTTTTTAAAAGACATTATTTGTTATGTCTTTTAATTCACATAATATTATGTTGGGATATGTTCTTCTATATCCTGATTGATGTAAATTTTATGTCCAAGTGATGAGATTCCCTTTTTATCTCTCATCAACTCTTTTTCTGAATTTTGATGTGATTCTGTTAGGCTGTCGAATTTTTGCAAGGGAACTTCTTAAACCCATTTTGATTCTTTGGGATAAACTTGTACACCTTGAATATGTCGTTCTATGATTATGTGTGAATTTACTATGATTGTTTTACACTTAATACCCACTTATATTTCGTGTATTCGTTTTTCACACATAGTTATGTAACTGATTTATCCTTAATCCAAGGATTCCGTCTTTGTATGGGACTTCATCTCAACCTCCTTTCATTGAAGCATATTTTGTTTTATACAAAACCTTATTTTATACGGTGTATAAAACCCTTTGACTTTTACGTTTATCCAAAAGGAATCTTTTTTATATGAAGCGATTTACTAAACGACAAAAGGGAATGTTTTTGTCGTACGTATGCGACGACAACGACTTCTCCGCCACCGTGACCATTATTTGAGTTTCTCCTTCCTCTACAAGCAATACCTTTTTTTAAAAGAAAAATAAATACCATGTTTTACTTTTATTTTATTTTGGTATTGAAAATGGTTTTCATAATGTTTTTATATCAATGTGTAGTATTGATATCTTGTGATTGAAAGGTGGGAATGTTATGTTTCCTTTATGCATGTTTTATGTGATACGATTATGTTGAGGTTCTTGGGCATTATTATGAAGATAGGTGGTTCTGTGATAGACTAAGGGTGGGTGAGCCCGATATAGCTCTCCAATGCATTGGGTAACGCAAAGAAGTGAAACGTTAAGGTTTCTCCGAAGACATTTAGGGAATATACTGTGATGGGTATTCCAAACGTAACCAAGAGGGTTACTCCCTACGTAAGAATGTTATGAATGCCTCAAGTTACCTTTATGTCTGATGATTTCTATGATTTATTCATGGTTTGATGAGGTATGTTAAAGTGCCTATGTTTTATGGGTAAAGTATGATTTCATTATTATGTATATATGAACTCATGTTTCCTTTCCATATTTTTATAACCCTTACTGAGCTTTTTATGCTCATCCCAAGTTTTTTGAAATATTTTTCACAGGTAAAGGGAAAGGTAGAAGATGTGATGATAGTGTTAAGGATGTGTCAAGAAAGAATCCATATTTTATTTTCAATATGTTTCCATTGATGGGAAGAATGAATACTGTCTTTTATGTAACTACTTTGTTTAAATGTGGAATTTAATGCAAGTTTCATGATGTAATTCTCTAAAACTCTATACCTGAAAAGATCCTTAATGTGTAATCTTGTAATAACTCAAGATTAAGTAAGTTTTAAGGCTGGGGCCTTATAGACCCGACCCGGGTCCGACCCGGTTCGGCGCGGCCGTGGGTCCGCTGGGCACCACCGCCGCAGCTTCAGTCGCGGCAGCCCTGTCTGGCTGTGCGCCGGGGCGCCGCCGCCAACGGCCGCCGGCACCGGCGACCCGTGCCACTGGTGGGTTCCGTGGGCCACCGAAGATGCTCCAGTGGTCCGATTTTGTTTCCATCTGCGCCTTAGCTCCTCCCGGGTCCCGTTCTTCAATGCAGAATCAACAAATCACCCCTGCGGCATTCTTCGTCGTCGCTCGACAATCCGCGCATCAACGAAGAACTGTAGAGGGTTGTCGGGCCATGTTGGTTTGGCCCGCACCGTCCGTGTTAGGTGATAACAATCGGGAATAAAATATTCAACACATGAATAACAAGCAAGGAAAAATTTTAATAGAATTAAAATTGAACTTGATCTGGGTTCTTTGTTTTAAAAGAAACAATCACGAGAATTAAATATTGTTCCCAAATAAAAATCCCTACCCCGCCGTAGTCGTCGAGTGCGCGTTCTTCGCGGAATTGATCATCGCGGAAGGAGGCGATTGTCGCGTCGCGGAAGGGCATCACGTCGTCGCGGAAGGGAGACACGTCGTCGCGGAAGGGCTTCGCATTGTTGCAGAATACGGTGTCACGTCGACGAACTCCGAGTTCAAGAACAAGTATATTTAATTATATTAATTAAATCCATGATATTGTTATAACCCAAAACTAGATTTAAATGAAAAAACCTGAAATCTCCTACCTCAAGCAGTTGGTGAACAGAGATCATTGCGGGGAAGAATTTCTGGGAATAAGCGTCGTCAATCTCCGAGGGTGACTGCGTTCTTCATGTTCTTCGCATTCTTCGCGTTCTTCGCGTTTTTCGCGAAGGAGGATGAAGGCACAAGATTTCTGTCAAAAGCCTCTCAACGAGCAATCCTCAAGAAGTCGTGCATTGGTCTTATTTTATTATTACGCCAATGGATTGTAAACAGGTTAAGAAAAGATTAAATTAATTCATAGAATTAATTCAACGAATAAAACTGCACAATTAATTGGTGCATTAAGAAAATATAAAAATGCATCATTTGACTTTCATAATGACGGGTTTTCGCGGGGGTGTTACTTAGCGGAAAAGAAACGGTGGGGCTCGTGCGGGCCCCACCTCACAATTATCCTACCAAGAGGGTAGGATATATTTGGATAGCACTCTATCCGCATCAACTCAGCTTAAGCAGCTTTAAGTGGCTTTTAATTGTCTTAAGTGAAATAAAAATAAAGTTGTCGCACACTTTATTTTATTTCTTAACTTAACCCCAAAAATTTAAAAACCACACCCCATCAAATGCAACTCCGGAAGAGGCGTTTCTAAGAAAATACCGGCCCTGTGATTCCATCGGTGCCCTCAGAATTTGATTCCGAGCACCGGTTCAAAAGTTAGAAAAACCTGCTCGTCCGTTCACTGAACGTACCCGAGTCAAACTTCGGAAAATGATTCAGGGCACACCGGGCCTCGGAATCAGGTGTCGTCTGAAACTGCGTTCTTGTAAATTTCAAAGAAAAACAAGAAAAATATTTCCATGAAATTTACAAGTCTTTACATTACATCTATGATAGATCCATGTGTAATTTTATTATCCATTATGATGTATAATTATTTGGAATACACTTAAATTTTCCTTCAACGTCATTCATGGATTTTTTTGTATTTATACTTATCTATTTCCTTATCCTTAAAAATATTTCAACAAATATCCTAAGACGTATCCATTTAAATAACTATAGAAATATATATTTGGATCTTACTAAATTTTTGTCATCCTAAATCCAAATGTTAACTTAAATATGTATCATGTACCAAATATAATGACTCGATATTTTCAAATATGTATATTACATACTAATAGAAGAATATTTGATACATTTCACAATAAAATATGGATGAACACAATGTTTTAGTTTATTTTGATACTAGATCAACTATCTTTTTAGATTACGTGTTATATTACACATATCTTTCAATAATCTTCTTTAGTTATTACTCTTCATAGATATTCCTACTTGAAACCATTATTTATTATGAGGGGAAAGGAAAAATAATAAATATTGGTCTCAGATACTCAATAAGGGTAAACATGGGAGATATAAACCAATTATAATGTTAAATTTTATGATAATAACTTGTGTATGAGATTAAAAATTTAACATATTATGTTCATACCCAATCTATCATGGAACATAATAATGAGTCATGACTTAAAATATTATCATTTCAAATGGCTGGAATCATAATTTTTATAAATGATAATACAACAGTCATTAACCATATGATAATGCTATATATGTGTTGCACATTCATATGTATATGAAACATTTTTTTATGTTTAACAACTCAGACCATAAATTAAAATAATATCATGAACCAATACTTGTTACCCTTTCATAACACATTCAGAATCATCACATATTTCATAATTAATAAATTATTAATAATCATCACCAATTTCATTATTTGTATGAAGACAATTTACCTTTTTATAATAGAGGATCAAGCACATTGAAATATTTCCCATAGCAATTTTATGAGATATAATACTTCAACCAATTAATGGTTGGGAGTTATAAGTCACGCCCATAGCATTGTAACACACCGATATTTTATGAGAAATATTCTTTTTAATTTCATTGATGTCTTGTGTTGTACGCAACACCAAGATTATATACACCTATACGCAACACTTTATTATCTTGTAGTATATGCAATCACTATTCTTGGATTATGTTGCATGCAAGAAAGACCTTCCTCGATAGCGTATGTTGTACGCAATACCCAGTTTCACTAAACAACAATATATTTTTATGAAAAAGCCGTTATGAGTAGTATTACATAAATATTGATTTTTATTACATAATAATTAATCTTACACATATTCTAGAACATGGTATGAGAATTAAATAAATTTTTCTGGTAAAATAAGTATTAAAAAAAATGCAGTTTTGTCAACTATTGACAGTGCACCCACATTAAATCAAGTTTTTAACACGTTTATATGTGAAAATATACAAAATAAATATATTAATTTTATTAAGGATATAAAAATTAAATTTGGATAATTTTTTAATATTTTTTAGTTAACTTTCATATATTGATGAATAGTAAAAATACACTAAATTTTAATTAAAAACAACTTTTTTCATCAAGATAATTTATATGGTTAAATTATAATATTGAATGGTTTTAAAGTATATATAGACTATATTTTTATGATTAAATATTATATATATATCAATATCACTAATTTTAAAATGAATTCATTGGTAAAAACATTTCAATCTTTTGTAATGTTTTTACTTTTAGAAGCCGTTTTCTCAACAGTGAGATTAATTTGAAATTAAATACTGAAAAATATGGGTTTTGAATTTGGAAAAATGGATTCCATATTTTTAATAAATAGGTAAAAATTATGTTAATATTATACTTACTATTTTTAGGCATTATGAATTATAACTACGATAAATTTTATTTACTATAGTTAAAGGTAAATATGGTAATTAAGGGTAAAAATAATTTTATAAAATTACCGTAACATTTGTATTAACATAATTGGATTATTATATTTCATCTTTAAATATACTCGGATCGAAATGGTATCTTTTAGAACCAACTTGAATGTCATTAAGACAATTAATTTATTTTATTAAAAGAAAGTGAAATATGTGTCCATCAAACTTTAATAATTATCGTATTTTTAATATAAGAATATAAATACTATAAATTCAATTATAAATATTCATTTGAATGATAATATGGTTTTATTCAAAATTTTAATTTATTTTTAATTTTTATGAAATATATATTTACCTTAATAGCTTATACATTAATGATGCAGAAATTATTTATTTAGTGAAAAATTAATAATATATTTTTTATTAAAATAATAATCCCAATCAAAAGGACCATAAAAATGACCAAACCTTATTGGTAGATTATATCTTTTCCCTAATCATCCAAGTGTCTACTTGTGGACCATTTGGAACCTTATAAAACAGATTGTGGAATTTATAAAATTTTATTTTAAATGATGTCAAAGTTGTCACCTTCATAATTTAATAAACATATCATTATAAAAGCTTGGTGTTCTAGAATATAAATTTGTGTAAAAGTATTATTATGATATATGATAAATTGACCTTCATCATAGAAGATTATTATTAATTTTATTGCAACAAATATGTATATTAAATAATCATACAAAAAAGTTGTAGTAATTATTATATTAATAAAAATATCAAATAAATGGTTTTAAAAATAATTAAAAAAATATTATATGTACAAATTAATGTGATAAAAAAAACTTTTTAGACTAATATGACATTTTATAAATCTATTAAATATTTTGGTTCTAATATATCCTCTTTTTGGATTTTATTTAAATTCAAATAAATGAATAGTATCAAAATTGACACTATTGATATTTTATAAAAATAACAGGTTATTAAATTGTTTAAAAATCACAAAAATATTTAAAAATTATAAATTCAAATTTATATGGTCTAAAATTTCATAAATTATCCAATTATAGACAATTCAAAACACATATGTATGTTTTTTATAACAATTTATATTTTATAATATTATTACCAGAAAGAAGATTAAATATATTAATTAAGGATAAATCAAGTTGATAAGGTTTAAATTAATTTCCCAAAATGTATGAATTTAAATTGTTGATTTGATTACAACCATATATTACCTCATATCCTAATTTTAGTCACATTGGTTGTTTTTATGAAGGGTTTGATTTTATTATTAATTAAAATTTTTTAGGTTTCCAAATGTGCCCCACTCTTCTCTTATAAAATGGCACCTCCTACCTCCCCAATTAACAAAATTTTGAGCATTCAAGCTCATCCAAAACCATTCCATTTTGCTTCTCCACTTCCCTATAAACATTATATAGGTCCTGGTCTTCTTCAAAGACCAAATTTAGTGCCCTAATAGGAGGTTTAGAAGAGGCACGTCGAAGATTGGGTAATATCCCTTACCGATCCTTTCAAATTTATTTCTTATCCTACCTTATCTTCTTTATTTTTTTCATTATAAAGTAATAACTTCAGTATAACTAATATACTTATATGTTATTATAAATTTGAAACAATCCCATTTCACCATCAATCTATCCTAAAAAAATGAAATCATCGCGCGTCTGTACGTACGGAATACCGTCTCCATGATGTGGTGCAATCTACTTTACACCAGCACTTTACATGGATAGTATAATAGTGTAAAGAATAACTATATATGATTATTATAACAGGATAATAATTATGAGGTATTCTATCATCAACTCCAATTCAATTTAATAATTATGGGAACAATATCATCACCCATGCGTAAGTACCAATTACCGTCTCCACGACGTGATGAGATTCATTCTTCATTTTAACCATTCAATAATGATTATAAAGTATATATATTTAATAATAATGAAATATATGACATAATAATTCTACTGTATTCTTGTATATATATATATTTCATCCACTTACTTCCATTCAAGAAAATAAGGAAATGAAAAAAAGCGTTCATGCATAAGTACGGCCTACCGTCTACATAAACAGTTTATTTCATTCCATTTAACAATAAATTGTATTATTAATATATATAAATGATGTATTAAATTCTAGATGTATGTTATCAGGATATAAGTAATCATATGAATAATTACAAGTCAAAACATGGATGATAATTGAAACGATTTTACCAAAAATACTGCTTTAACATGGAATTGAAAAATCAATGGGTAATATAATGTCGTAAGTGATTCATATATTATATCTTAAATGTTATTATGGTTCAGTTATAAGTTACTAATATGTTTAAACCAACTATATAGGAGTCTCAGACACATAAAGATGAAATTGGACATACTTTAATGGATTATTTTGTCTCACTTTTATTTCTGTGAGACATATTCCATAATCACCATCTATTTATTTTGTGTGGTGTTTATGATTCCCATGAATGTTTTATGATTTTTATTGTAAAGGATATGATATTTACATATTCATGTAATTTTCTTTATTTTATGACTCATATGATTCAACTGATCATAAATGGTAAGGGATAATTGTTCAATTCTCATTCTTATCTGAGATTGTTTATTCATAAGTATTTATGGGGGTTATATTTATCATCAATGTCCATGTTTTCAATAAATTTTTTTCATAAATTTTTTTATATTCTTCCATGTTTTTTTAAAGCCATGTTTACTCCCTTTTGACTTTTACTATGATGAATGGAAGGAATCTTTCTTTTTTTACCATACGATTTACTTTTTGATTTTTCCAGAAATAGTACGAGGAGAATGTTTTTTAACTTATATGGCATGAAAATATTTTTATGGTTTCATAATGCCTTATTTTCATGAAGCTTCTTATACAAGTTTTCGTGATTATTCTAAAAGAATCCTTTTATTTTATAATTTCATGGCATTTTGAGAAAAGAAAACGAGTTTTAAGAATAAATGATATTTTCCACAATAATTCATTTCATGTGTTTTATCAAAACTATTTTCCATCTAAGATGACATTTTTTATTATGTTTATTTTTCAAGAATAATGTGTGTATTATTTACATGGGTTGATTTTTCATATGAAAAAATGATATCCAATTGATTTATATGTATTATGTTATGATGGAATGATGTCTATGAAACCCATTTTATTTTTTTGGGTTATGATGAATGATTTATGATTATTTTGTGGAAGACCTATGAATTATTTAATTTTGAGATTTTTGGGACCTATAACTACATCCAATTAATTGGGTAAATATTTATGTCTTATAGATAGACATGGCCGAAATGATAAGTAATTTTTTTCCCGTAATATGGGGTTGGAACGACATGTAAACGCAGTTCAGTAATAGACATTGTCCACTATGATGGTCTTGGAAGCAATTTCTGGGCTAATATAGAAATCATAACATGTGCTTAATGGATTTCCACAATTACATGTTATATTCCCATTGTATTTTACCATGATTAATAATCCTTTATGATATATTCCTTATGAAATTCCATGATTTATGTCATTTCTCATGTTTTTTATTTTTTATGTTAATGTTTTTATGTTCAAATATTTATGGGTTATTTTATGTGCTCCAAGTTTTCCCTTAATGAGCATTTGAGCTCACCCTTTTTATGTTTTATATCCCCCAAGATATAAAGAATGTTTTTACATAAGAAAAAAAATGGGGAATATCTTTATGGTAGTTGTTGAAGGTCTACCACCATTATTAGAATATTTTGTTTAGAATTTACAAAGATACTAATCTAATATGGTCATTGGGTGTCTGTTTTTTTATGTATTTAGTATTCCATGAAATTAATGTAATTTTCAAGTACGTCAAGATTTGGGTCTCTAAAGTTGGTATTAAAGCTAATTTTTAGTTAACCTTTGGAAACTAGGATGCAAAAACTTTAGTGAGATCCCTAGAGATATTTTTAAGGTATGTCTAGGGATGTACCTAAGGTTTAGTATAACTATAGGTTATAATCCTAGAATTAGTTTGTGGATCATGAATATCCTATGGTGAACCTAAGGTGTCATGGATTAAATAATGTGTGATTAGTTAGACATCCCATAAGTGACTTTTTATGATTATGTGGTTCCCTATTATTTTAAGAGTTTCTTACACAATGGTTTCTAGTTTTAGCTAATAGAGGGAAGCAGAATGAATTGGGTTAACATTTAATCTGATGAAAAAATTTGTGACTTTGAGAAGTGGAAATAAATAATGACTAAAGAGAAAGATATTTTGATTATGCCAAATCAGTCATCATGATATATGCTTAACAAGGTGAATGTTAGTGGTATTCCTAAGTCATCAAATAATAGGATGATGGAATTTTATGCATGTTCTCATGGATAAGAACATAGAGGATGGAAGATGAAGCTTACTACATATCAATAAGATGGGAAGAAGAACCTTTAGTAATACCTAAAATGGTGGGGAAAATGTTATCTGTGTCGGAAAAAAGGGTCATAGAGTGAGAGACTATTATGGAGTTCAATGTCATATCTATGGAGAACATTGGAATTACCCAACTTAATTCCCTTACATATGAAGTTACTTCTAAATCGAGGAAGTACCTATTCCATGACAATCATTGAAGAGGATGAATTAAAGGGATTATGTATTTGAACTATGAATAATGTTATTTTGGTACTTTTATGGTATATTGAAATAAGTATTTATTGGTCCATTGTGGTTTTCCATAAGAATATTCTACCGATAACCAAGAAAAGTGATTGAAATATTTTTGGGAAGAAGATAATATGTGAATAATGAAGGGGTAAGGAGAAAATAATATGTTCGATAGTATTTATGTGTTCATGACTGATATTAGGAAAAAGTGATATTATTTTTTGAGTATATAGAAATTTTGGGATTTTGACATATGGAAAGAGTTATCTTTTGACAGAATTAATGTTTTCACTAAGGTTCAATGGGTATTGATTTTTCAATAGAATACACGATTATTGTATTCACATTTTTGTAATGTGACCAACAAAAACATATATCTTATGATATATTGGTGATAAATGATGGTATTCACATGCTTGGTAGATGAACTTTTTAGTAATCATTTTATTTATACAATGAGATTAGATAGAATTATTTTGGATAAGCCTAAATAATGGAATGGATTATGTTGGAAATCATATAGTATTTTTTATGTCTAGAACATGTTGATATTATTTCAGAAATGTTATAATATTATAGTTTTATGAAAAGGACAACACGTAGGACGAGCAAAAACACGTCGCGTCAGACAAGGTTGTAGAAATCGAACCCACAACCAAAGTGTGACAAGCCTTTATCACCTACCACTGGCCTACAAGAAGTCAATGGTTTGTATAAATTTTTATTATTTTATTAATAAGTATGATAGATGAAGTATAAGTCCATTTTTGGAAACCTATATGACTAACCTCACAATAGATGGACTTATGTATATTTAATATCCTGTGCTAATTTTTTTTTTGTGATTGAGACTGATGAAGTGACCAATCATTCTATCAAATGATCTGCTAATACTTTAAGAATGAAAAATTAAACTTCATTTCATTAAATAAGAGATGAATTGGAAATTTTTCAAGGAATTAAGAACGATGACATTACACTAAAATAAAGAAATATTTCTCCTTATGAAAAAATTCATCAACGTTAGGGAAATGATCTTGAAAAAAAAATTTCCTAGTACCCTCATATCTTATGAATCAGATGGTACCTTAGATCATCAAAAATTTATACCTTTCTGATTGTTGGCTTTTTTCATAGCAATGTTATCTACCACTCTTTGTAAGAACATGATGGTTAGATTTCACTTCTATGTCTACGTTTTCAACTATATTCTCTTATGTGGAAACCAAGTGTTGAGTTACATTGGGTGAACATTATGATTCTAACATTCCTATTTAAAACAATGTTTTAGTATTCATTTTTATGATGTGGGTTTCTATGAAAGAAACTTTCAAGTCGTAAATGATTTATAACTCTGATTAATTTTGTGGGCGAAATTCCTTTTAAGAGGGGTAGAATGTGACACCCTAACATTTGATGAGAAATATTCTTTTTAATTTAATTGATGTCTTCTTTTGTATTCTATAATGATATTATCTTGTGCTACACAAAACACCATATTATCTTGTAGTATATGCAAACACTATTCTTGGTTTGTGTTGCACACAAGAGAGACCTTCGTCGATAGCATGTGTTGTACGCAATACCAAGTTTCGCTAAACAATGATATATTTTTATGAACTATCCATTATGAATAGTATTAACTAAATTTTGAATTTTATTACACAATAATTCATCATACACATATTCTAGAGCATGGTATGAGAACCAAATAAAATTTTCGAGTTAAATAAGTATTTTTGAAAAAAAGTAGTTTTGTCGCCTTTTGATTGAACACGCACTTTAAATCTAGTTTTTAACATGTTTGTAAGTTAAATTATAAAAAATAAACATATTAATTTAAATAAGGATATAAAGATTAATTTTGGATAATTGTTTAATATTTTTCTGTTAACTTTCATATTTTGATGAATAGTAAAAATACGGTAAATTTTAATTAGAAACAACTTTTTCATCAAGATAATTTATATGGTTAAATTATAATATTAAATGGGGTTGAAGTATAAATTGATAATATTTTTAAGATTTAATATTATGTATGTCATTATCACAAATTTAACATTGAACTCATACGTAAAAACATTTCAATCTATTGCAATTTTTAACTTTTAGAACACTTTTTCTTAAGAGCGGGATTAATTTTAAATTATATAATGAAACTTCTGTGTTTTGAGGTTGTAAAAATGGATTCCATATATAGAATCAATAGGTACAAAGTATTTTAATAGGATAATTTATATTTCTAGGAATTATGAATAGTAACTACGGTAAATTTTATTTTCTATAGTTAAAGGTAAATCAGGTAGTTAAGGGTAAACATAAAATTATAAAATTACACTAAAACATGTATTAATATAATTAGATGATAATATTTTGTCCTAAAATATACCTGGGTAAATATGGAATCTTTTAGAACAACGTAGATGTGATTAAGACCTTTAATTTATTTTATTTATTTTGAATTTTTATGAAATGTATATTTATCTTAATAGCATATACATTAATGATGCATAAATTATTTATTTAGTGAAAAACAAACAATATTGTTTTATTAAAATAATAATTCCCATCAAAATGACCATAAACTTGACCAAACCTTATTGGATGAGTATATCTATACCATAAGCATCAAATTGGAGACTTGTGGACCATTTGAAGACTTATAAAATAGATTATGACATTTATATTATTTTATTTTAAATGATGTCAAATTTTTCCCCTTCATTATTTAATAAACATATCATTTTAAAAGTTCAGTGTTTTAGAAAATAAATTTGATTAAAAGTATTATAATTTAATATAATAGATTGAAATTCTTCCTAGTTTTTATTATTAATTTTTATGCAACAAATACGTGTAGTAAATATTTATACAAAAAATGTTGTCATAATTATTTTATTAATAAAAATATCAAATAAATGGTTTTAAAAATATTAAATTTATTATTATATGAACTAATTAATGTGATACACAAATTATTAAGATGAATAAGTCATGTTAAGAATCAATTAAATATTTTGGTTCAAATATATCCTCTTATTGGATTTTATTTAAATTTAAATAAATGAATAGTATCAAAATAGATACTATTGATATTTTATAAAAATAACATGTAATTAAATAGATTAAAAATCAAAAAAATATTTACAAATTATAAATTGAAATTTATATGGTCTTAAATTTCATAATGTATCCAATTATGGACAATTCACAAAACATATGTATGTAATTATAACAATTGAAATTTTAGAATATTTTTACCACAAATACGATTAAATATATTAAATAAGGATAAATAAAATTGATAAGGTTTAAAATGATTATCCAAAATGTCTATATTAGATTGGTTGATTATGTTACAACCATATATTACCTCATTTCCAAATTTCATTCACTTTTGAAGTTTTTAAGTGGGGTTTGGTTTTATTATTAGTTATTATTTTTGAGGTTTCCAAAAAGTGCCCCTCTCTTATGTTATAAAAGGGAACCTCCTCTATATCCTCATCACAAATTTTGTGCCTTCATGTTCGGCCAAACCCTGTCCATTTATCTTATCCATTTCCTTATCAACATACTAGAGGTACTGGTCTTCTTCAAAGACCATCTTTACTACCCTAAGAGGAGGTTTAGAAGAGGCGCGTCGAAGAATAGGTAACATCCTTTACCGATTCTTCCAAATTTATTTCTTCTTCTACTTCGTCTAGTTTATTTGATTAATTATAAATTAATAACACTAGTATCAATCATATTCATATTTGTTATTATAAATATGAAACAACCCCATTTCACCTTCTATCCATTCTATGGAAAATGAAATCACAGCGCGTGCGTACGTATGAAATATTGTCTCCACGTCATGGTGTAATCTATTTTCCACGACCACTTTACATGGATGGGTATAATGGTGTAAATAATAACTATATAATATTATTATAACATGATAATAATTCTGAGATATTCTATTATCCACTCCAACACCATTTAATAATTATGGGAACGATATCATCGCTCGTGCGTACGTATGGATTACTGTCTCCACGACGCGATGAGATTCATTCTTCATGTTATCCATTGAAGAATGATTATATAGTACATATATTTAATAATAATGAAATATATGACATGTTAATGATAATTTATTTACTTGTATATATATTTCTGATCCACTTACTTCCATTCAAGTCAATAAGGAATGGGAAATAGCGTTCATGTGTACGTACGACCTACCTTCTCCATGAACAATGTATTCCATTAAATTTATCAATATATTATATTATGAATATATATAAATAATTTTTTACATTCTATATGTAATTAATCACGATCTATGTAATCATTTTAATAATCACAAGTCAAAACATGGATGATAAATGAAACGATTTTACCCAAAATGCTTCTTTAACATTGAACTGACAAATGAACGGGTAATATAAATCAAATGTGAATCATATATGATATCATAAAAATTATTATGGTTCATTTACAAGTTAATAATATTTTTAAATCCACTATACTAGAGTCTCAGACACATGTGGAAGAAATTGGATATAAGTTATGGGATTATTTCATCTCACATTAATTTCTGGGAGACATATGCCTTAAACACCATCTATTTCTATTATATGGTGTTTATGCTTCCCATGATGTTATATTATTTTTATCAGGAAGGATTTGATATTTACGTATGCATTTAATTTTCTTTATTTTATGACATGTATGATTCCACCGATCATAAATGGTAAGGGCTTATTATTCCAATCTCGTTATTATCTGTGATTGTTTATTTGTAAGTATTTAATGTGGTTGTATTTATCATCAATGTCCATGTTTTCAAAAAATGCTTTCAAAAAATGTTTAATATTCATCATTGTAATTTTATTGTCATGTTTAACCTTTTTGACTTTTACTATGATGAATGGAAGGAATCTTTCTTTTTTTTACCATAGGATGTACTTTTTGACTTTTCCGGCAAAAGAACGATGAGAATGTTTATTTAACATATACGAGATGAATGTATTTTTTCGGTTTTATAATGCATTTTTTCAATTAAAATTTATGTACAAGGTCTCATGATATTTTTCAACAAAATCTTTTTTTTTTAAATTGCATGGAATTTTGAGAAAAGAAAATGATTTTGAAGAAGAAGGGATATTTTCCTCAAGAATTTATTTATAGTGTTTTATCGAAATTAATTTCCATTTAAGATGACATTATTTAGTATGATTATGTTTCAAGAATAATGTATCTATTATTTAAATGGTTTGATTTTTCATTTTATGAAATTATATCCTTATGATTTATATGGATTATGTTAGGATGGGATGATGTTTATGAAACCCATTTTATTATTTGGGTTATAATGAATGATTTATGTTTTTTTGTGGCACACGTAAGAATGATTTCATTATGAGATGTGTGGGATGTATATCTTCCTCCAATGAATTCGGTAAATATTTATATCTCATGATATAGACATGATTGGAATGAGAAGTAAAATTTGGTTAAGTAATATAGGGCTGGAACGACAAGTAAACCCGGTTCAGTAACAGACTTTGTCCACTATAATGATCTTGGCCGCAATTCCTTTTCTACTTTTGAAATCATAACATGTGCTTAATGGTTTTCCACAATTACATGTATTATTAAGACTCTATTTTATCATGATTAATGTTCATTTATGATCAATTACTTATGAACTTCCAAGAATTATGTCATTACTCATGATTTTAATGTTTTATGTTCATGTTTTTACATTATAATGTTTATGGGTTGTTTTATGTTCTCCATGTATGACCTTACTGAGCATTTGAGCTCACCCTTTTTATGTTTTATTTTCCCCAGGATATAATGAAATATTTTAGGTAAGAATACAAAAGGGGAAGATCTTTATGGGAGTTGTTGAAAATCATTCACCATGATTAGAAGATTTTTTTCTGAGTTTCCAAAGACACTAAACTAATACGGTCATTGGGCATCAGTTTTTATTATGAATTTAGTATTATGAAAAAGTAATGTAATGTACATGTACATCAAGAATTGGGTCTCTACATGAATAATCCATAAATATTTTTCCATTCAAATATTAAACATTTAAATATCATAACACATAAAATTAAAATGGTTTTCATACAAATTTAATCATACCATAACCCATAGAAACATATTGATCTTCATAAAAATATTCTAAATTCATCATAGTATAACCCATGAAAAATTAATGGGGGTTATTAACATAACTTCATCGTAATAATATACCATAAAAATAAAAATTAAAGATCTTACAATTGCATCATACAATTAATATTATATTTGGAAACCCAAAAGGATTTTGTTGACGATGAATATAAATTACAGAAATTATCATTAAAGAATTATTGTGGAAAATATCTGTTTCACATTTAAAATTTCATTTTTAAATAATAATATTCACAATCCATTTTGAAAATAATTTTCATTTAATATAACCTTTGAAAATTATATCTTTAGTTCTAAAAAATTATTTTTCATGATGGTGGGAAATTGAACTCGTACCTAACATGTTAAAATGAAGAATCCATTCACATTTTTGGTTAAATAACAACTTTACTTGTGTAGAAGATATCATGAATAATAATTTTTAAAAATTATGTAAAAAAAATTGGGCAAAACGTATTTATGAAATCACTAGAGAATAGTAAAAATGTTCGTTGATTCATTTTTGTAAATAATGGACATTGAATAATGAATAGTTTTTTACAGAACAGATAAATTCAATCTATTTTTCCTTATTAGAAATAAATTGGACTCTTTGGGGTTGAAAGAGAGTAAAATTAAAGGAAATAATAAATTTTGGTGAAATAACTGTACTGTTAGACAATTAATGATTTTCATGAATCATTGATCATAATATTTCATGATCAATAAATTAATCATAAATAACATTGACCAAAATTATATTGTAACAAAAACACTTTTGTACATTGGTATATTTTGAATAATAGACACCATGAAGAAAATAAAATTATATGAATATATACATCCAATAATTTCATCACAATAAAAAAATACATTATAAGGATGTATATACATGAAAAAAAATAAACTAGTGGTGAATATGTCGTGTGTCCCACTAAGTAAATTGAGTAGGAAATCCATTACCATTTTGGTATCTTTTGAATCATAATACCAATTAATGAATAACAGTAATTAGGCATTAAATATAATAAAAATAATGATATTTATTATTTAAATATTAAATGGGGTCTTATAAAAACTTCACAAAAGAAACAAGTCATGGATATTCCATATGTATCCCAGAAAGGAAAGAGAGACAGAAAATCCCTTACCTTATATTTGGACTTTCTTCGTAATCATTCAAGCCTCCTATATAAAAAAAATATATTTATCCAAAATATATTAATGAAAAATAATTATTATTATCATGCCATATATTATTTAATTATGAAATTTTATTATTTATTTATTAACAATTCATTATTAAAATAATGATCGGTAGAATAACTACTCGGTATTTCATTTGTGTTTTGATTAAGTATTTTTTATCCCTTTACATTGAGCAAGGTTGATTAATTTCTAGAATATTAAACATGATATTTATATCCAATAAATTTAATATATATTTATTTATTGTAATCCATTAATTTGGAAGATGAAAAATGGATTATACCATTCATAGAGATGGTAGGCTGCATGTACGCATGAATGAAACTTCCATTTTCTAGATGAAAAAATGAAATAATGGTAAAAAATATATTAACATCTCATAATATTTCTTTGGTAATATATATCACATATGACCATTAAAACAATATATATTATGTTTAATGTAATGTGTATATAAAGAACAAATCACATCACTTTAGGAGGCTGTAGACCTACAAACACATGAGTGACATTATTATATTCCCACAGAATGGAAATTAAGAAGTTATATGTGATAATATGATTATAGATATAAAATTATTTTATAAATATCTTATAAATATATTAAATCCATCATTATATCTAAAAATTATAGGTTGTGATGAAAATGAACTACATAGGTTCAAGTGGCGATATCCCCCGTACACAGAATTAATGGTTTTTTCCCATTTGATAGAAGTGGAAAATTATATTGGTTAATAAATATACATAATAAAATCTCAATATATTTTAGATATCAGTGTTATTAAATTTAATTATTAATACGGGAAGGTGGTGAGAAGAGGAGTAAATGAAAGATCATAGTGAAGACAATTATCATCTCTTTAAACAACATAATGTGAATCCATTGTTAAATTCCAAAAGGATTGTATTTTGGTAATTCCAAAAGCAAAATGAAATGGATATTTAATCTAGGGATATTTTTAAGTATTTCCTTGCATAAATAAATATCATGAGTTGTTTTAAGAAGTGATTATATGAGGATTCCATTTATAATTTAGGAGTAGTGGAATTATTGTAAATACACAATGCTATTAAATTATATAGAGTCACTATCAACAGAAATGGATAAATATTAATATATATTGGATTTTAAGGATTATATGGTATATAAAAACATCCGCAAAACACATGAAAAATGTTTGAAATAAGTTTTTCCTTAATTTATATGTGTCCATTATTTTATGATTTTGTTTTCACTATGATAACTATCATTTGGATCTAGGTAGTTTATTAATTATGAATAGAAATAAAATTTTACTTATTATATAATTTTTATCCATTTTTTATAAATTTTAATTCCAAATTATAAGATAAAATTATCTTATATCTATATTATTAATTTTAATATAAGTTTATGAAATATGAAAATCCTCGTATTCCCTTTACCATGGTAAAACAAATTTTACTATTTATGGATAAGAAAAATTAAAATAAAAAGTTCATTGGTCCATGAATGGACCCAAAGTTAAATTTCTAAACATATGATAATAAATTTTAAGAGGATATAATTATTAATAATTTTAGATCAATTTAAAAAATATTTCTTTTATAAATAACATTAATTTCAACTTGGAAACTTTTTATTTAAATTCTAATCAGAAAACAGCAAGGAAAAGGTAGAATCAAAATATATTATATACAAATCGATATATAATGTAATATATATATATATATATTTATGGATAAATTAAAACTAATTTGATTCATATAACTTTTATAATTTTATCATCATTTATTTTAAATTAAATTAATGGAATAATTTATTCATTGGTGTTTCTTTAGAATGTAATGTAAATAAATATTTTTAAAAATTAAAAATTAATTACACTCATGAAATTAATTTTATTTTTCTAAAAAATGACACAATTAATTATGAAAAAACTTTCCCCCCTATATTAACACAAAAATGAATTTTAAAATATAGAGGGTGACATTTTGTCTTTTCCATTACGTAAATTATTTTACAAGTCCCATTCAGGGAATAATGTCCCATAAAAACAAAAAAATGTTTAATAACTTTATAATGGTATAAATATTTCAATCCATTTGAATTTGACTAGTGAATAAGTAATTTTAACTATTATCCTTTTAGTTTAACGATTGATAAATCCATTTTAACATTTACCATCGTAATAATTTTTAATGACTTTAAAAATCATTTTGAAAAACAATTATGTTCACTTTAATATATAATATTAATTATTAAAATTATTAATTGTACAAAATCTGTTTTTTCTAAATATAAAATAATATTATTGGATAAAGTTAATCTCAAATTACACCCTGACCCAACAGAAAACTGATTTATGAAGAGAAAATATTCATCATTATAGAAATATTTATTATCAAAATTCAAAATGAAAATGATTTCAATATCCTAAATTAGATTACTAAATATACCTTTGTTATTATTTTAAATTTTTTAAAAATTATACAATATGGTATTATTTAAATTAATTAAATTAAATGTATTTTTAATAAAAATCATTAATTTATATTATTCATTGACTATTTGATATTTTCCCGGAATACACAAAAGTTCTCCATACGAAATTTTTTCCCAATTAAATCTCAAAATGAATTTATTTTTTCAAATAATATTTATGAAATTTTGAAAATGTAATTATATTATTTTTCAAAAAAAAATGAAATAAGAATCTATTTTGAAAAAAATTTGTTTTTCATTAATATGAAGACATTACTAAACATTAACACTTACCTATAAATAGATTTTATTGATATAAAAACATTATAGATAATTTTTAATTTTTTTTCATTCTTATTACAAGACCCTAAACGATTTTTTACCTGTCCAACTCTTGTTTATAGGAACCCTTTTTTCCTTATATTGCATACTTCTCATATGGGTATTACTATGGGGTGTGTTGGGGTAAAAATTTAGAATATTAGAAGAGGATTTTACAATACACCATTGGTGAACCATTTTCTAAAACCATGAAACCCTAGAAAGAGTGGTTTTTCTTGGCGTCGGCATGTTTTTTCAAACTGTGCGACCTGAATGGAGAGACTTGGCTCCACCTAAAAGAGGCACACTGTTAAGCCACACAGTTAGGGGAAACCAAGCGCATTAGACCAGAAAACCATGAGTTAGATTTTATTTAACCAGAAAATTGTATTTTTATTTCCCCATAACCCTATATTATCCCCAAATAGACCCTCACTCATCATCTAATGATTCCAATAAATTATAAAGGCTACTATATGATTTCATAGAGATCCTGACCTCAGTTATGGGTGCTTCATTGTACGGATTAAACATATACACCTTACAAGGAAAGATGATCTATCCTTGTATGGTTTTATTATTCCCTCCCATATCTACCTCATCTATTATAGAGAATATAACCTCAATCATGTTGGATCTAGAACACAGATTATTGGAAATTTATTATTCAATCTTGATTTAGGGTTTTTTTTTAGCTAGACCATGTTACTAATCATGTTCTTGATTAATCCTCTTCAATTTGGGGATTCTTCCATTGGAGAGAGTTCATGTTTATACGAATTGAAGTTGGTTGTATGTAATTCAAAACAAAAAGTCTTGATTCAAATTATATGTAGGTAACTGTATAATTGTAATTATATTTTTAGCAATGACTTATTGATTGAAATAATTGATTTCCTGAATCAATTAATAAAGATAATTGTGAAATTAGAGATACTATGATTATAGATATTGAATAATTAATTAATGTGTTAATTATGTGGAATATAATTTTTGGAGTTGCATTGTTTAATTATTGAATTAATTATTCATAATTTTTGAGATTATCATATTCTGATTTGGAATATTTTAAAATTGGATTAATTATTGTGATATTGAGATTATTAAAGATCAATAACTAATTATCCAATTAATTGTTTTATTGTTGATGATTTTAAATTTGAATTATTAATATTATAATTAAATATTAGATATTGTTGTGGTTATGAAATTGGTTGAATTTTCCCATTTAATTATTGAATTAAATAATGGAATTTATTATATTAATTAATTGATGAATTAGTAAATAAGTGTAATGTGATTATTTAATTGTTTAATTAAATAATGGATTTGATGATATTACTAAATTTATGAATTAATTAATTGGTTTTATGTGATTATATAATTATTTAATTAAATAATGATATTTCTGAGATTAATTAATTTATGAATTAATTAATGGGAGTAATTTGTGTACTAAATTATTTAATAAAATATTGGAACTGATGGGATTAATTAAATGATGAATTGATTGGTTGATGTAATGTTATTATTTAATTATTAAATAAAATAAATTGATTTACGTGATAAATTAATTGATGAATTAATTAATGGAGGAAATTTGATTATTTAGTTGTTCAAATAAATAATGGGATTGATGAGATTAATTAATTAATTAATTAATTCAATGATGAAATTTGATTATTTAATTGAGGAATTAAATAATGGTATTGATGAGAATCATTAATTTTTGAACTAATTAATGGACGTAATGTGATTATTTAATTTTGACTTGAATAAGTGAATTTTTGGGATTAATTAATTAATGAATAAATTGATGGAAGTAATGTGATTGTTTAATTTTTGAAATAAATAGTGAGATTGAATGGAATAATTAATTGATGAATTAATAAACTTGGGTGATGTGATTATTTAATATTTGTATTATATAAAGGAATTTGTGAGTTTAATTAATTGATGAATTAATTAATGGAGTTAATATTATTAATTAATAGTGAAATAATTAATAGAATTAACATGGAAAATTAAATGGTGAATTAATTGAATGCATTGAATGTGATAAAAAAATTTTGAATTAATTAATGGAATTTGACATGAACAATTAATTGGGTAATTAATTGAAGAGATTGAATGTGATTAATTAATTATGGAATTAATTAATGCAATTGATGTGAAAATTTAATTGGTTAATTAATTGATTGGATTAATATGAACTATTAATTATGTAATTACTTAATAGAATTAACATAATTAATTAATGGAATTGACATAATTAATTAATTGGTGAATTAATTAATGGACGTAATTTTATAATTTTTTATTAAGATTATTTATTTGTTAAATAAATTAATAGACCATTATGATAATAGAAATGGTGAATCAGATAAATAATTATTGGATTCATTATCATAGTATTGAAATTGTGGGATTTAGGTGAATAATTACTTATTGTATTAAATATGGAATATAAAATTGAAAATTTGACTAATTAATTGTTGAAATAGTTATAGGAAAATGATATGTATAATTGAATTATTAATTAATTAATTAATTGGTGGATAAGAAGATTTCCACTTGAATAGTTAATTTATAAAATCATTACTGGAAAATGAGATGGTTTTTTTAATCTTAAATTAATTTTTTTTGAAGGGCGAGGAAAAAATGTCTCTTCATTAAATCAGAAAAATTAGAAAAAAATAGAATGGGAATCAAAAATTGAAAATAAGGAAAAATATAATATATTTAGGCCACTTTTGACAAATTTCTCATAATGTGATTTGGGGAGCATCCACCCCACCCAGGAGGATGCCTCCATATTCTCTATTTTTTTACTCGTATCAATGGTCCCCCTCTATCATCAAGAAATTTAGAATCACCAAAAAATGTCGTCTCATCAGCTCCATAGACACGTACATCACATGGAACATCTTCCTCACCAATACCTAATGTAAGTAACTAAAATGACTTGTGAGTACATGATTAACAAAGCATTTTCTTTTCATTAGCCAAACGTTTTCATTTTGGGGAGACTTAATGAATAAATTCCCAGTGATAATCAACTCAAAACACGCAACCCCCTTTTCATTGAGAGAATATGGAACATGAACATTGAATATCTTGGAATCTTTCAGTTTTCCATCTGTTGCGGCTAGGTAATGGTATGAGTGATGGACATGTGAAGCATTAATTTTAAAAATAGAAGGGAGGATCCTTCTTTTATTAGATCCAGTATGAGTGTCTTCCACCCTCAATTTGGGTGTGCCTTTGATATAATAAGATCTATCCTCAATAGAAACTAATCCTTTTATACCCATTGGACAAGTGCAACACAAGGGACCTGCATACACATAGATGATCCAGAATCATGATAGTCTTCCGCTCTGAATTATGGTGTGGGTTTCACAAGTGTCATATCTTTATCATGATTATTCAATGATGATCTTTGATCCCATAAATAATAACGACAACGACCCGAACATTTTAATTATATTATTTTTCCTTTTTGTAAGTATAATTAAAATGTGACCATTGTGTTTTGACATGTTATATGACCGTTGGTTAATATAACCATTGGAAACTATATTCTTAACACTTTGCTTTTATAAATATGGTCATCTTGGATAATTAATACAGAAAGAACATTGAATGGCCTCATCTAGTAGACTCGAGCCATATGAAGCCCATATATCGGAGCTTGGGAAGGATGTAGCATCACTGGGCTTTGCTCTGGACCAAACCCAAGAAGAACTTCAACATATGAAGATTGAACGGAATTGCCTGAGTGAGAAGTTCGAGCTGATAGAAATAACCACTCGGTCAATGTTGTCCAAGCCACCCCAAGATTCTATTGCCATTGCACACCTAACACTTAGGTCTTATAATGGTGTAATAAAGGTCTATGTAATGATACCTTAGCTGCTTTGTGTAATCCTTTTATAAAAATAAAATTTTTACTTCTTCTTATGGAAATATTTGTGATTTTCACATATCCGGATAAATATAAGATGTGTATTATTGATGAATTTAGGAAAAAGGGGTATATTAAAATATTTTTGTATGCTTTAAATAATTAATAATGTGAAATGATTTTCAAAAAATGGTCTTCTATAGTTGTGAGAAATGATAATTTTAGAGTCTAATAAGATCAACTTGGTTTTTAGTGAATAGTAATGAATGAATAGTAGGATACCCATATGAATAGTAATGAATAGTAATTTGACTAAAATAATAGAAACATCACCCATGAATGAATAAATACATTTTAGACATCTTAAAAGTGAAAAAATGATCATAGTTTTTGTTTGGGTATTTTTGTACGCCATAAATATTTTATTTACAATTTATAATTAATTTTATAATTTAAATTTGAAATTTATTTTCATAAAATTTAATCATAAATTGTTTCTTTATTGTATTATTGGTAAAAGATAATTTTATGGGACCTTTACTAATTTTTTAAGGTGTTACAAAATGAGTTTCAGTTTCGAAGATGTGTTTTAAGAATAAATATTTATTTTATTTTAAAATTAAATTAAAAATATTTTGAAAATTATTTTCATAAAATGGTGTTCATTTTAGAATTCAGAGCATCGATATAAGTTTTGGGTGAATATTTGATATTTTTCTAAAACTGTTGAATTATCAGTGAATAGTAAAAAATGCACTTTTGAGTTTCAAGTGTTTAAAGACATCATTAATGATGTAATAATGATGTAAGGTTTCTGTAGACTTATAAATTGTGATATATTCTATGAGATGTCCAAATATTCTAATGCCATGGGAGAATACAATGGGCAGGCCCATGGTTTTGCAAATACCACCAATAAGGTGCCCTTGGAAATTAATAATTTATTCACTCACTTTTCAAATAAATACTAAGACATTTCTCTCATTAATTTCATTTCAAAGTCATCCTCAATTAAGTTCTGGTCTTATTAACTCCCATGGAGTACTCCCATGATTCCCTCAAGCCTCCCAAGGTCCCGAACATCAAGCTTTCAAAGTTACTCATCAAGGTAAGGGATCATATCACCCTTCTCTTTTAAGTCATGAATTCCATTATCTTGTGTCTTCCAGTTTTCATCTCTTTATGTTGAGGGTATGTTCTTATATGTTCTCATTACTATCCATTTCATTTCCAAATGATCAGAGACCCTTTGTTATCTCATTAATTTATTTTCATAAATTTTAAGTGTTGCCATTAGGATGTTGAATTTCTCAGAAAAGAAATCACATATTCTCTTTCCTTTCAAGTTACCTTTTCTTATGGTATGTCATTCAAATATCAATACCATGTCTTATCTCCATGTTATTATATATTTATATTGTATTATTAGTTATTTATGAATGGGTTTCCCTTGTACCCTCTCTTTTTATTATTTTCTAAAACCATGTTATATTGTTGTTATGTTGTAGAAATTTCGTTTCAAAATATTCATCTCTTTCTATCAAGAAATTACTTTGTTTATTTATACAAATACCCAGAAATATTTTGTTTCTGTGGGTGTCTCTAAATTTATAAAAAGGATATATTTTATTCTTGAATGGAAATATATATAACCCTCACTCCCTATCAATGGGTTATAAATGATATAATGATCTTATTTTTATGAGCTTTTAAAATGTCACGATTTTGAAATGAAACCCATTTCTTTTATTCTTTATGGGTTATTTTTGAAATATTTGATTATGATCTATGTGGATCACATTATGGTAAAAGCATATTATGGCTGCGCCCGTATAGCACTCCAATGCATTGGGTAAAAGAATTAATCTCTAGAGATGAAATGTTTCATGATACCATTGTGAATAACTTTGGTAATTTTTATGACACCTCAGGAGTAAAACTCGGTGATATGATCATGAATTGATAAATAAAATGTTGTAGCCACATATTCTAGTTATAATTCATGTTATTTTATAATGGTATTCCTATAATTCCATTTCTCATGTCCTTATGTTTTTATTCATGTTCTTATTGATGTCACAAGTAAATGGATTCCCTTGTTTACCTTAATGGGCCTTCTACTCACCCTTTCCTTTGAAAGTATGTCTATAGGTTATGAGATGTTTTAATGGTACTTAGGATGAACTTATGATGAAGCATTACATTTGGATTATAATAATGTATTATGTTGTTTTTCATTTATTATGTTCCTGATTTCCAAGACACTTGATTTTAAAGATCCTCTGTAAGTAAAATGTAATGAAAAGTTATTTAAAAAAAAGGCAGGATTCCATAGTTGGTATCAAAGTATAGTTTTGTTATTTATGGAAATTAAGATTTGAAATCTTTAGGAATAACCCTATATAAAAGTTTAAATATATGAAAATGTCCTGGTATTTTGGTGAATATTAAGTAAGTGGTTTATTGAACCAACACATCCATGTCTGGATACGAGTAGGTAGAGACAGCTCTGGCACAGATGTACATAGGGGCAAAACCTGAAAATACCACTTTGAGCTAGACTCGAATGGGAACCGGTGCACGACAATGAGCCTTTCTACACATTTGGTTATAACACTCCCAAGGGATATGTTTGGTTAATCATAATATTTTTATGATTCATTTGTGAAGGATTGATAGAGAAATTTAATTGTTTAAAGAAGTTTTAAGACATAAATCCTTTATAGTTAAAAGAAAAGAAAATGAAAAAAGTTTCTCAATAATGTTTTATTCTGTTAGAAAATTTTGGGCAATTGGATGAACCGTGTAAATGGTGACCATAATGGACCTTGCGCTAACGGCCATCTGATGGAAGCCAGAATAGAATCATTCATGAAAATGATGAAACAACTAACTCAAGTTATGGGAAATAACATGAATCAAGCATAGAGACCAATCTCACCATGAAGGGAACAACAATTTGTTGAGTCCTTTATGCGTTAACGACCACCAACCATTAGCGGATCGAATGACCCATTGATTGCTGAGTAGTGGATCAGCTCTATCGTGAAGATCTTTTATGTGCTCCACTGTTTAGAGCAAGAGAAGGTCACCCTGGTTGTCTACCACTTAGAAGGAGAGCTTATCAGTGGTGTTAGATGATTAAAAACATGAGGCAAAGAGTGGAAGTTTATGCTATAGAGTGGGAAGAGTTCAGACAGATTTTCTTCAGTATGTATTTCCATTGTTCCATGAGAACATGAATAGAGAAGGAGTTTCTCGAGTTAATGCAACAGGAGAATGAATCTGTCTGATGCCATGAGATGAACTTCATCCGACTTTCACGATGTACCTCTATCTTTTTCATAGATTAAAATTGTAAGGTTGGTAGATTTTTTGGTGGACTGAGACCTCATCTGTGGAAGAATCTAGCCAAGAGAGACTATAATAGCAACGAGGAGATTATGTGAAGTGCGATAAAAGTAGAAATGGACTTTGGTGAGATATAGGGGTCTCATAAATCAAACAAGAAAAAGAGATAAATGGATCCCAACTTAGGGATGCGAATTTATCGAGGAATAATAGGAATGTAAGTCCAATATACCATGTGTAATAATTGTGGGAAGAAGAATTCGGAGAATTGCCTACTCAGGATATGGAAATATAAAAGTGTAGAAGAGATGGCCATATTGCAATGAATTGTCATAGTGAGATGAAACCTGAACTTCCAAACACTAATGACAAGGGGATGATGGTGGAGGCCCTACCTGATGTTCAGTGATTTAAGTGTGGATAACATGGGAACTTTTTCAATCACTATCCAAATTCGAGGGAACTAGAGGGGATCCACCATCAGCCTCAGCAAAGGCCAAGGGAGCATGGTTGTGATTTTTCTATCATAACTGTTGATGTTGAAGCTCCAAATGATGTGGTAGCAGTTAATCTTGTTGTTCTCTCAATGCTAGCAGGTACTTTTTTTGATTCTGGTTATACATATTCCTTTATTTTCTCCAAGTTTGCAATAAATTTAGAATAATACCCCGACTTTCTAAAAGTAGAGTTATTAGCCAAGAGTCATGGTGGGATTATCCAAGCATCATCAGTGTTTAGAAACTCTAGAATTTATTTTTGTGAGCACAATTTTATCGAAAATCTAGTAGTCATTCCCATGCTGTAATTCGACATTATACTAGGGATGAACTCACTCTCAAAGTATAATGCTAAGATCAAATACAGAAGTAAGGAAATATCAGTAGTCCTGAATGGAAAACCTATAATAATCTTCCAAGAAGAGATATATCATCTTGATCTTTGTCTATAGGAACTTCTTTTATCCTTCTTTATTGATTTTATCGGTGAAGAAGAAAAAGAAGAATGAAATGAGAGTTTGAGGATATAAAATTTACCCATCATCCAGGAATACATTGACATATTTCTTGGGGAGTTTCTTGGACCTACCTCAGATAGAGAGGTAGAGTTATCCATTGAAATCACACCTAGATCGAATCCAATATCAAAGACCCTGTATAGGATGGAAAATATGGAGCTAAAGGAATTAAATAGACAACTCCAAGATCTTTTGGAGAAGGGGTTTATCTGACTGAGTATGTATCCTTGGGAAGAACCTGTTCTCTTTGTGATAAAGAAGGATGGATCGATGTGGCTATGAATTGATTATAGAGAACTGAATAGAATACCCGTAAAGAACAAATACCCTATTCCAAAAATTGTTGATTTATTTGACCGACTTCATGGGGCTCAATTCTTATCTAAGATTGATCTTCAATCAGGTTATCATCAATTATAGGTGAAGAAAGAAGATATTCCAAAAACTTCCTTCCGTTCATGATATGGGCATTATGATTTTGTCGTTATGTCTTTTGGACAAACTAATGAACCTACTTTTTTTAGGTATTTTATGAATAGAGTCTTCAAAGACTACCTTGATAACTTTTTGGTAGTTTTTATTGATGATATTCTAATATATTTTAAAATTCATGAGGAGCATGACACTCATCTAAAGGATAATTTTCTAACTCTACATAAGGGGAGACTTTTTTGGAAAGTTCAGTAAATGTGAATTCTTGTTACAACAAGGTTATTTCTAGGGGCACGTTGTTACTAATGAAGGAATCATAGTTGACCCTACAAAGAAAAAAATTGTAGAGGAGTGGACTCAACCTAAAACAAGAACTGAGTGTTTTAGTTTCCTTGTATTAGCAGGATATTATAGAGGATTGTGAAAAAAAATTCATGTCTTTCCAATCCATTAACCAAGTTAACTCGAACATGGGTCATGTTCATCTGGACAAAGGAGGGTGAGGAAAGTTTCCAAGAGCTGAAGAATAGATTGGTCATGCACATGTGTTAACTCTGCCCTCAAGGGGAGAAGGATTTATTATTTTTAGGGATTCATCTCAGAAAGGGAATGGGTGCATCCTCATGAAAAATGAAAATGGCATTGCTTATGAATCTTGACACTTAATGACTCATGAGAAAAACTATCTTACGCATGATCTAGAGCTGGTAGCGGTCGCTTTTTCTCTGATGATTTGAAGACACTATCTTTATTGGTAGAAATGTGAAATATATATAGACTATCAAATTTTGAAGTAAATTTTCACACAAAAGGAATTGAACATGTGACAAAAGTGATGGTTTGAACTCTTTAAATACAATGATTGTTCAAATCATTATCATCCCGAAAGAGAAAACAAATTCACTGATTCATTAAGAAAGGAAGACCCAGTTGTTCTTTCCATTATGAGGATTCAAAGAGATCCTTTGATCAATGACCTAGTAAAACTGGACATGGGAATTATAAAGGAAGGGATCTCATCAACCCTAACCCAAATTATTTTTCAACCGTCACTAGTAGAGGAGATCAATAAAGATCATAAAGATGTTCCTTTATTAAAGAATAATTTTGAGGCTGTGAAGGATGTGATGTTTCCTGAGTTCAATATTCATCAAGAACGTGTAATGAGATTTTGTACAAGACTATGTGTTCCATCTATTGTCGAAATAAAGAAGGAGGTGATGGATGAAGCTCATAGCTCTACTTTCTCTATACATCCTGGTAACACAATAATGTATAGGGACCTTTGTGATCATTATTGGTGGGATAATATGCAAAGAGGGATTGCTAAATACACATCGTGGTGCCTAGTAGTTAGAGAAGTGAAGAAAGAGTGACAACTTCCTAAAGGGGTATAACAACCACTACCCACACCATCATGGAAGTCGGAGACTATCACTATGGACTTTGTCACTGGTCTCCCGAGAACATCCAAATGAAATAATGTTATATGGGTTATTGTGGACGGTCTCACCAAGACTACCCATTTTATCTCCATTCAGGATGATTTTTCTCTTGATCAACTTAGCAGGATTTACTTGAAGGAAGTTGTAAGGATTCACGGACTTACACTTTCTATCATATCTGATCGTGATCGAAGGTTAACATCAAAATTCTTGAGATGTCCTCAACAAGATATGAGAACTGAATAGAATTTCTGTATGGCCTATCTCCCAAAAACTGATGGAAAATCTGAAAGGACTATTAGAACACTTGAGGATGTGCTAAGAAATTTCTCAATGGAATTTAAAGGTGGATGGGATCAACATCTCTCTTTAGTTTAGTTCTCTTACAATAATAGATTCCACTCAATCATTCAAATGGCACCCTACAAATCTCCATATAAGAAGCGATGTAGAACTCCTACTTGTTGGGATGAAGCTGGTGAGAGAAATATTATTGGGTCTGATCTTGTCCAAGAGATGAAAGAAAAGTTCCATGCCATCCAAAAACACATTATTATTGCTCTTAGTCGGGAAAACAGCTATGCCGACAACCGTCAAAGGGACTTGGAGTTTGATGTTGGTGAAAAAGTCTTTCTTCAGATTTCACTGTGGAAGAGATTAATGAGGTTTGGAAAGAAAGGGAATCTCATCCAAAGGTACATTGCCACATATGAAATCCTTGATCGTGTGGGAGAAGTGGCCTATCGGCTTCCACTTCCTCCAAATCAAGCCCAAGTTTATGATGTCTTCCACGTATCCATCTTGAGGAAGTAAATACTTGACCCTTAGAATGTACTAAATCTAGAGGTGGTACAACTAGAATATGAACTCTCTTATGAGGAGCATCCGGTGGAGATCTTGGATCATAGAGACAAGGTTCTATGCAACAAGACTACCCTCATTGTCAAGGTGTTGTGGAGAAACCACTAATGTGAATAAGACAAGTGGGAACCGGAGGAGCCCATGAGACAGAGGTACCTACACCTTTTACCATCATAGGGTATGAGATAAAATTTAGGGGGTGAAATTTCATAAGGGGGGAGAATGTAACCACCTGAACTTTTAAAAAAAAAATAGTTTCCTTTTTTTGGGTATATTTAAAATGTGACCATTGTGATTCGGCTGTTAAATGATCGTTGGTCAATATAACCATTGAAAACTATAATTTTAACATTGTTTTTTTATAAATATGGTTATCTTGGTTAATTAATAAAAAAGAATATTGAATGGCCTCATCTAATAGACTTGAGCCATATAAAGCCCATTTGTCAGAGCTTGGGAAGGAGGTAGCATCATTGGGCTTTGCTCTGGACCAAGCCCAAGCTAAACATCAAGGTATATAGCTTGAACAGAATCACCTAAGGGATATGTGCAAGCCAATATAAATCACCACTCGGACAATGTTGTCCGAGCCACCCCAATATTCTAACACCATAGCACACCTAACACTAATGTCCTATGCTAGTGTAATAAGGGACTATATAACAAGACCTTAACTTATTTGTGTAATCCTTTTATATAAATAAAATTGTTATTTCCTCTTATGGAAATGATTGTAAATTTTAAATATCCAGATAAATATAAGATGTGTATTATTTATGAATTTAGGAAAAATGGGGTATTTTAAAATATTTTTGTACTCATTAAATAATTAATAATATGAAATGTTTTTCAAAAAATGGTCTTTTACAGTTGTGAGCAGTGAGAAATTTAGATTCTAATATGATCAGCTTGGTTTTTAGTTAATAGTAAAGTAGGAATAGTAACATACCAATATGAATAGCAATGAATAGTAATTTGGCCCAAAAATTGAAACTTCACCCAAGAATGTATAAATACATTTTAGAAATCATAAAAGTGAAAAAAGGTCATGGTTTATGTTTTGGTATTTTTGTATGCCATAAATATTTTATTTACAATTTTATAATTAATTTAATAATTTTAAATGGAAATTTATTTTCCTAAAATTTAATCATAAATTGTTACTTTATTTTCTTATGGGTATACAATATGTTTATGGGACCTTGATTACTTTTTTAAGGTGTTACAAAATAAGAAACAGTTTTAAAGTAGTATTTTTAGAATAATTAATTGGTTTATTTAAAAATTATATTAAAATTATTTAGATAATTATTTTCATAAAATGGACTTCTTTTTTGAATTAAAAGGATCGATATTAGGTAAGGGTAAATGTTTTATATTTTTCTGAAATAGTTGAATTTTCGGTGAATAATAAAAATGCAGTTTTGAGTTTTGTCTGTTTAATGATATCATTAATGATATAATAATGATTTATGATTTTTTGTTGAAATAGGAATAGTGATATGAGCTATGATTTTTCCCATGTGGCCAATAATATGGGAAAATACCAGGGGCATGCCCATGGTTTTGTATATACCACCGATGAGGTGTCCTTTGAAAATTAATAATTTATTCACTCACATTTCCTATGAATACCAAGCCATTTTCGTCATTCATTTCTTTACAAAATCATCCTAAAATAATTTATTCTCTTTTAACCTCCAATGTAGTTCTCCTATGTTCCCCTCAAGCCTCCCAAGGTCCCACACATCATGTTTTTTATGTTACTCTTCACAGTTAGGGATCCTTTCACCCTCCTCTTTTATGTCATGAATTCCTTTATGTTGTGTCTTCTAGTTTCCATATCTTTATGTTGAGGGTATGTTCTTAAATGATCTAATTACTATAAATTTCAGGTTAAAATTATTAGAGACCCTTTATTCTCTCATATATTTATTTTCTAAATTTTTAAGTGACATTTTTAGGAAACCGGATTTCTCGTAAATGAAATTACATCTTCTCTTTCCTTTCAAGTTTACTTTTCCTATGGTATGTCATTAAAATATCAATACCATGTTCTTATCTCCTTGTTATTATGTTTTTATATTGTAATATGAGTTATTTATGAGTAGTTTGCCCTTGTACCCTCTTGTTTTATTATTTTTTTAATACCATTAATATAGTCATTATGCAGAAGGAATTTCTTTTCAAAATTCCTATCTTTTTGTCCCAATAAATTACCTTGTTTTTTTATGTGAATACCCATAACTATTTTTTATCTCTTGGTGTTCATAAATTTATAAAAAGGATATATTTTATTCTTTAATGGATATACATATTACCCTCACTCCCTTTCCATGGGTTATAAATGATATAATGATATTATTTTTAAAAAAATTTAAACTGTCACGATTTTTAAATGAAACCCATTTCGTTTATTCTTTATGGGTTATGTATGAAATTTTTAATTTTTATATATGTGGATCTCATATAAGTAATGAAATATTAAGTGTGTTCCCTGATAGTTCTCTAATGCATTGGGTAAATAATTAATCTATAGAGATGACAAGTTTCACGATACCTTGGTGAATAACCTTGGTAATATTTATGACACCTCAGGGATAATCCATGGTGATATATTCATGAATGTCTCAATGAAATGTTGTAGCCACATATTCAATTTATTATTCACTTTATTTTGTTATGTTATTCCTATAATTCCATTGCTCATGTTCTTATGTTTTTATTCATGTTCTTATTGAATTCACTAGTAAACTAATTCCATTGTTTACCTTACTAGGCCTTCTTCCAACCTTTTCCTTTAATTGTATGTCTCCAGGTTATGAGATTCAGTAATTGTACTTATGATTAAATTTTGATGAATCCAAACAAGTGTATTAGAAGATTTTTTTATGTTTATTTTCATATATTATGTTATTGATTTCCAAGAAACTGGACATTAAAGATCCTCTGTTTGTATAATGTAATGAAAAGTTATTTAATAAGAAGATGGGATTCATGAACATATCACCATGGATGATGTCACTACTTATTTTTATGCCATGAATCTTAGAGGATTCTATTGATATCCAAGCTCTTTGATAGTTTTAGGAACAAAGTTATTATACCTATGTAGAGGACCATGTTTACTTTTATGATGATGAAAATTATAATGTACAATTTTGGATAAGGCCTCTTCTAATTTGGTCTTCCCCTTACGACAGGAAGAATCAAAATTATGATCTTACAACAAATTAATGCCCACCTCATTTTCAGAAATATTTCACTGTAATCATGACTATCAGTTGATTTATCCCCATATTCATCCCCCTGATTATTTTAGTCAAAGAATATTTGAATGAATTACTAGTGAGAGGGTCATCCTTAGTTATATCAACAAAATATAACTTGGGATTATCACCTTCGAAAATAGGTGGAACCAAAAAATTGTTATTTCTAGGTCATACAGTTGACATGGTCATATCCTTTATGTGAACATCATTTAGAGGAGAACAATCAGAAATAGGTGTACTTCCATATTGAGTAATTCCTTAGTCAATATATACATTAATCCATCCTCTTGTATGATTAAGATTTCTAGAAAAGAAAACATGAACAACCTATATATTTTTAGTATGCTTGATTTGAGAAATTAATGTCCTTTTACAGTTCTGGGAGTCATGGCCTTTGGGTTGAATGTTTGAAAAAAATAGTTCACTTCTACAATTATCCCTTTAGTGTCCAATTTTACAGAAATAACATTAAAAGGGGAATTCTTCCCACATTCAACTAACAAATTTATTTCAGCTTGAGGAGTAGATATCAAAACCATGAAAATTATTATTTATCTTATATCAACTACAATTATATTCCTAGAGAAGTGACCGAAATTGAACAATAAAATGGTAGTGTCCTTATTAATTGGACTTTATATTGTATAAGTGATATCATAAAGAATTTTTTGGTGTTATAGAAAATAATTTTAACCATGTATTTTTATTTATATTTGAGAACAAGTTTCCTTAAAATTGATGAATTTGATGTTTAAATTCCATTCATGAAAATGAAGAATATCTAGTTAATGGATAATTTATTAGAACTTCATTCTCATTTTTTCAATTGTGGAGAAGGGAATATGAGATGGAATAAAATATGACCAATAGAAATGAATTTGAAATATGAAATTCCCCAATTGTTGGCCAATCGGTCAACATGAACTATCACCGTCAAAGGTGTCGTGCCTTTCGATAATGAAAATCAAGTGATGAACAAATACCTACAAAATCCGTTCTTTTTTAAAATTCCGCAAGTTGAAGTTGCAATATGTGTTGCATTGGGATAATTAATTGTTGAGTAAATTATCTAAACATTGAATTATTAATTGATTAATTATTTGTTGAATCGATTTTGAGATGATGATATTATTCATCTAAGTAAATAATTGTTGAATTAATTATGTAATATTGAGATTATGAGTATTTATTAATTAATTTTTTAATTAATTAATTGGATGATGTAATTAATTGAATAAGTATTTAATTAAGGGTATTTATTAGATTAATTAATTATTGAATTAGAAATTAGAATGGTAAGATTAATTAATTGTTGAATTTCTAAATTAGATGATGTGAATATCCAATTGGTGAATTTTATTAATATATTTCTAAATTAAATAACGCGTTATTGTGATAAACCTGAATTTTTATAATGAATGGTAATAAGGACATTCAAATGTGGATATTTATAATGAATTGTAACATGGAAAATCAATTGTGAAATGTGATCATGAATGGAAAAAATAACAGTGAAATGTTAATTGGGATTATGAATAGTAACATATAAATTCCTACGATTTATAGAATAATGAATTTTAATATTGGAATTCAAGTGTTAATAATGATAATAAATGTTTACGTGGACATTCGTATTTGTTATAGAAAATTTAATGATAATAGTGGCATTATTATGTAAATTATGTTTATGAATAGTAACATGTAAATTCATATGTTATGATTGAGATGAATAATGATAAAATTGGAATTCTGAGATATGGTATCCCTCAAGGATTATTCATGGTTTAGCATGAGCCGAAGCTAATATTGAGGAATGGGTGTGTATTAAATCCTTGGGGTTTATGTTGTTAAACAATTATTAACTGATAATCTATTTAGTATTTACATATGAATTGTAATTATTTTTTATTCATAAATATACACAATTATTTTATTCGAAAATGTATTATATTTTTTTGGTGGTGGTAGACTGTTTTTCTCACACCCAACTCGGTCTACCGGATTTTTACCCATATAGATTTCATGTTTGGAGGTTAGGATATGGGAAAGGCCATATGTTAGATGAAAAATTGGGGATGGAGAAGCGATGATGTAATCAACCCAGGGTTCATTATCCACTTGGGAGTTATAATTGCCATTACTTTTGAGTTTAATTTTGACACATGCCATATAGTTTATCATGGAATATCTACTATTTAGTCTTGATATTGTATTTCTAGTTTACGTATTCTTTTGATTCTGGTAGTATTCTATTTATTTCATTCCATTTGGTTATTTTTATAGTTTCAGATAGTGTATTACTCTATAAAATTATGGAATAGTCTTCCCATGATTCATATTATACCCTCAATACTAGTCGACTTCCTCAGGCACGTGTGGATTCATGCATACATTCATGTAACAAACTAGCATGGGGAACCAGTGTCTGGCAAGTGGGTCACGAAGTAATATTGAGGTATCAATGTGGTTTCATTTCTTTTTCTTCTTATTATTTTGGAAATCTAGACAAGATAATATGATTTGTTGGGTATTGGTTTTGAGGTTGTGCATGGGGATAAGTAAACTAAGTATAGGGAACAACCTAAGTTCTTATTGTGGGTTTGTTGTTATTTATTTTTGTAGTTATAGTTGAATGTAATTTCAGGTTGGGTGACACATTTATTGGGTTATGTGATTATTGAGTAAAAAAATTATTGATACTTGACTCATGGATGGATATTTCATGCTATTTTTGTTTTCTATGCATCATTATAAATACTCAAAATTGTTTTTACATGCATTATTTTATGAATTCACAGTAAAATAGTGTATGGATATGTTTTTGAACATGAAATGTTTCCCTTTCATTTGAAATTAAAATTAAATTGTTTCCTTACATGAAATCAAGGATGATTTTAAAATTATACAAGATGAGAATAAATTGTTGTATAAATGACAAACATGTATAATGAGAATTATATAACCCTTTTCTAAACACGACCTAGGTTTAGGATAGTTAAGGATAGTGATTATGCCTTGGTTTTTACTATGCGGAAGAGTTTGGGGGAAGTGATGCATAGGGTAAGAGGTGATCACCTAGTATGGATTCTGGTATAAAAGGAAATAATTAATCATATAAAAGTTTTTCACACTTACAGACAAGATATGATCTATCCAAAAAAATTTACATCACCATGGGTACACTATAGGGGAGGATGTGTGAACAATAGTTGTTGGTAATTAATTTAGGAATGTGATGAAAACAATACAGCTAATATTGGGAAAGAAGTGTCAATAATATATAGGTCCTTTCATGAGAATCAGATATGTGTGTTGGATGATAATGAGAATGAATAAAGTGGGAAGGATTGTTCTCTTAGTATTCGTATTATGAAAACATTGACATGTGAAGGAGGAAAAATGGAAGAGAGAAAGAGGCCTGAGGGATCAGTGGCTCAATCATTATTTCTCAGAATCATAGCATTCATAGGAGGGTAAATTGTGGATGAGTAGTTGTAATGATGGGACATTGTATGAAGCCTTTCTTTTCTAGAGATATCTATAGCTCATTTATACGTAATATTTCCCTTTTATTAAGTACCTATGTATTATTTTTTTTCCTTGGCACTTATTTGGGTGAAAAATTGTGGATTTTTGAATTTTTATGTGTAGTGCATGATCGGGGCATGGTTTTCCCAAACTGTGTGACCTTACCCAAAAAATCATACAACCCTAGATATAAGTGTTTTTGGTAGAAAATTCACTTTTTTTGAAACCATTGACCCCTTAAAATAGGCTCACCGTTTGATTATTCCTCTATATTTTAGAGGTTATTTGATAATTTCCTAGGGCTCCAAACCAATTTTGTTAGAGATTAAATGTATTTATTGATGATATATACCTTATTAGGAAATATGATCTAATCCTATGTCATTTCTTTCATCTCTCCCATATCTCCCTCATCGTTTAGATAACTGATATCCTCAATCTTGTTATATATATATATATATATAATTTTATGATCTTCTGTGTTAAAAAATGAATTAGGTTTTTTGGATCCACAATGTGATCTTCATCTCATTCTTGATTATTAAACATCAAATTTTGTATTATTACATATGTGATCATTTATCATCAAACTCATTGAAGTAAGTGGTCTATAGTTTAAATCCCAAAGACTTCACTTCAATTTAATGTATGTAACTTTTCAGTTTCAATTAGAAGTTTAGTAATTGAGATATTGATTAAACTAATTAATTTGGTGAATTAATTACTTGAGTAAATTGTGAAATTGGGGATAATGCGATTATAGAAATTGAAGAATTAATTGTTAAATTATTTATGTAGAATCGATGTTTTAAAACACAATTAATAAATTAATGTATTAATTAATTTTAATGGTTGGTATTATGAAACTATGAGTTGGAATAATTAATTGTTGAGTTAATTATAGTAAGATGGATCTTAATAAAATTGAATAATTAATTGTTGAAATAAATATTTTTATATTTAAGTGTTTGGAATATAATAATTAATTGTGAAATTAATTATAAGTGATTTTTATTATCAAATTAGTGGTATGTGATTATTTAATTATTTAATTAAATAATGGAATTGATGGGATTAATTAATTGATTAATTAATTAATGAGAGGAATGTGACTATTTTTTGTTTAACTAAATAATGGGATTTTTTTGAGATTAATTTATTGGAAAATTAGTTTATTTTTATGATTTGATTTTCTAATTGTAGAATTAAATAAAGGAATTGGCGGGATTAATTATTTGATTAATTAATTAGTGGAAGTAATGTGATTATTTAATTATTTAATTAAATAATGTAATTAATAGGATTAAATAATATGTTAATTAATTAATGAGAGTTATTTGATTATTTAATTGTGGAATTAAATAATGGAATGTTTGGGATTAAATAATTAATGAATTAATTAATGGAGGTAATTTGATTATTTAATTGTTGAATTAAATAATGGGATTACTGGTATTAAATAATTGATTAATTAATTAATGGAAGTAGTGTTATTATTTAATTGTTGAATTAAATAATGAGATTGATGGGATTGGTTACCTTATTATTTAATTAATGGATGTAACACGATTATTTTACTATTGGATTAAATAATGGGATTAATGGGATTAATAAATTGATGAATTACTTAATATAAGTAATGTGATTATTTAATTGTTGAAGCTAATATTGGGATTAATGGGATTAACTAATTTGTGAATTAATTAAAAAATTTAAAGTGATTATTTAATTACTGAATTCAATAATCGGATTTATGGGATTAATTAATTGAAGAATTAATTAGTAGTAGTAATGTGACTAATAAAATGTATATTAATTAATGTAATTTAAATAGATAATTCATTATAAAAAAATTTAATAGATTAAATTTGATTAATTAAATTTGATTATTCAAATTTTAATTATTTAATTGAATTTGACACCAAATTTTTTTTAGTAAAATATTTAAAGCGGTTGAATATGATAAATTAATTATATAATTAATTAATTCAATTATTGTTACCAATTAATTTTTATATTAATTTAAGTGATTTAATGTGTTCAATTAATTGGGAAATTAATTAATGGAATTAAGATGACAAGTTAAATAATTATGTAATTAATAGATGTAATGTTATAGTTATTGAATTGGATTAATTACTCGTTGAATTATTTAATGGATCATTGTGATTATAAAAATTATGAAATCGATAATTAATTAATGATTTAATTATTCGAGTATATTAGTTGTGGGATTTGGTGGAGAAAGTAATTTTTTGAATTAATTATGGAATATTTACTTGTGAATTGGAATAATTACTTGTTGAAATAATTATGGGATAATGAAATTTCCAAATGAATAATTAATTGTAAAATTAATTATTGGATAATGATATTTACAATTTAATAATTAATTTATAAATTAATTAAAGGATATATGTATTTAGAGTTAAATAAAAAATTGTTGAAATAAATATGGTATATTGATATTATTATTCTAGATAATTTACTATTGAATAATTTATTAGAAATGGAGATTATTAATTTGAATAATTATTTGTGGAATTAATTAGGAGATAATGAAATTATTGTTTTAGAAAATTATTTATAGAATTAATTATAGGATATTGAGATTATTTATTTCGACAATTATTTGTTGAATAAGTTATGATATATTAATATTATTGTTTTGAGGTAATTAATTGATTGAATTGATTATGGGATATTGAATTAGTATTCAGGGATAATTAATTATTGAGTTAATTATTGAAATATTGAATTGTGAATTGAATAATTAATTACTAAATTAATTATAATAAATTTAGATTGTTGATCTCAATAATTAATTTTTGAAATAATTATGGAATATTGAGTTATTGAAAATTATTAACTAAATAGTGAATAAAATAATAGAATTGATGTGAATAATTAATTAAATAATTAATTTAGGGGGTTGATGTGATACACTAATTGTTGAATTAATTATGAGAATAAGAAGAATAATTAATTTTGGAAATAATTAATGGGATGATGTGAATATGCAACAGTTGAATTTGATTAATTAATTTGTGAGTTAATTAATGTGTTGATTTGATATATGAGAATTTTGATTATGAATGGTAACAAAGACATTCAAATTTTAATTAGTATATTGAATGGTAACATGGACATTCAACTGTGAATTGAGATTATGAATGTTGACATTGATATTTATATGGTCTACTGAATAATGAATGGCGACATTGGAATTCATGTGTTAATTGTGATAAAGAATGGTAATAATGTGATTATGAGATTTTATATCCTTTGGGGATACATTGGTCTCCGAGATGAGCCAACGTAGCTATTGATGTATGAGTGTCTACAGGAACCCGGGGTTTTATGTGGTTATAAAAATATTAATTGATATTGTGTTAACTATTTACTAATGCATTGTAATTATTTATTTATACAGCTTCGTACACTGTTATTTGATTTTTCTTAAAGACAACATTGGTGGTGTCCTTCTGAGATGTACTCATAGCCTAATATGGCTACCTGATTAGTACCTAAAAAGTCTTCATGTTTGCAGAAATTATATTTGAGAATGACCTATGTTATATTGAAATTTTGTGATGGATTTTGGATGATGAAACCAGAAAATAGTTCGGTAACTTTTTCTTAGTTGTACGGGTCTATAATTTGGAGTTTTTATTTAGACACATGACACATACTTTAGCATGGAATATCTAATTTTCAGTTTGGATATTGTATTTTCTATTTTTATAATATTGTTATACTGGTACTATCTTGTTTATGTTCTCTTACTAGGCTATTGTTATGATCCCAGCAGAAGTATTACTCTAATAAAAATTGGCATTGTCTCCCCATGAATGATATTAGATCCTTGATTATAATCACAAAGGTCTGTATAAAGAGGAGGCATGCTTGATGTCACATGACCGACCAACTCTAGGAATCAGTGTGTAGAACCTAGGTTGGGATGTTACACAAAATCCTACCACCAAATTTAATTGTTCGGATATAATACCCATGTTCTTGTTATAATATTAATAATATATTATGATATGTTAAAACATAGTGTTTCATGTACCCCAAGATGTTCATGAAATTACTTTAAAAAAAGAATAAAATCTCAAGGTGTTAAATACACACCCTTTAAATATGAATAAAAATACATACAATCTGTTAAGTTTCCATAACAAGATAATATTTATCATCAAACTATTCGGTGATCATCTATACTTTATAATATAAAAAATTGCATCCCTTATTGGAAAATTGATCTGGGAATTATGTAGAGAAGGAAAATACATGCATAAGACAGTATCAATTTAAATAGTGGTGAAATGAAATTTTTTCTAGAGAAAATTCCCAAAAACATCAATGAGGGAAGAATCAATGATTTTATATGAGTACATCGTTCCATTATGTATTTTACTAGAATATTCAAACATCAAATCATTTGGTATATGAATTACAATTCCTAGATACTTTTACAGATTTAAATTTATTCATATAATTAACATAAATTATGATACATATATATTTTAGATTACCTATTACCACTACAAAATTATAGGTATATCATTAATTATTTATTAAAAACAAAATGAATGGTAGGACATTCATGAATCATTGATGTGAGTGATCATTCATGAAAAGTAATTTATAGGATTTTCAAATAAAATACAATTATTTTTAATCCAAGACACCATAGGTTTTACATAGGATATATATGATCAGTATCTGATTGAATCTTTCAAAAATATTAATAATGAATTTTGTAAATTCCAAATCATATCCCCCAGGATTCTCAAATATGTTGTAAAATATGTACTATTTTTGTGCACTGTTTAACTATCGATTCAAAGAACAATTATCCCATTTTAGATTTATTAACCTTAGGAACAACTATATTTAATCCATTTCCACTTGTGGTATCAACATGGGAATTGTATTGTTTTTAATCAACTTTCTATATCCTTGACCAAAATTCCAAGTCATTTTCCTACACTTTGACTTATCCCTAAGATTATCAACATTTTTTTCTCATGATATTTTCCAATGGTTTAATAAATCACTATTTGAGACATATGATATAACCCTTACTTTTGATATATAAATATTACTATATAGTATAATATAATTATACAACACAACGATCCATATGACAATATTTGTTTCTAAAACCCTTGGAAAATTAAAACATAAACAAATGGTTCATATGTGAACTTCATCAACTCCAATTTATTTATTCGTAACTATAACACTTCTTAGAGATATCATACATAATATATTTCTTAATAACCAGGAGAAAAAAAGTAATGGTTAGATTAGATTGTGAGTAAGATTAATCATTAGAGATATCAGTTTAAAATAATATGAAATCATAAGCTAATTATAAAGGTATGATATCCAGAATATATGTTATACTGTTCACATCAAACTTATCATGGATCATTAATATGAGTCAGGGTAAAAACATGTTCATTTAAAAATAAATGAATCATAAAATTGGTAAGTAATTATTAATCAATCATGAACCATATGTTCATTTCATTAATATTTAGAACCATTTTATGTGTAGAAAACATTTCATACATCAAAGATAAATACTTATACCATCAAATCATAATGGAAAAGACATCAAAAAACTATTTCCCAAAGTGGACCATGATCATTTAATTTTTTTCCATAAATGATAAAGAACATCATCTTGTTCCCCATAGAATATAAAAAACATCATGTTTTATCCCATGTATGATCAAGAACACTCACTTATTTAACAAAATTATATTATGGTATATAAAAATTTTCCAAATGAATTGGAGGTATATATATAATTTTGGGTCCACCGATCAGAGAATCAAAATCATATATTTTGGTGAAATTAAATAATAAAACATTCATCATACCATCATATAATAACCCATTAAGAGAAATGTGGTTTGAAAAAAATGTCATAGATGCATCATGGAAAATAAATGGGATTCATAAATTTTAAATAATGACAATCATAAAAAATCAAGGGAAATAATAAGAATGGTACAATTAGATTGTATCTTTATTATAATTGATCAACACTACAGTTTTCAGTCATTGATGATTATAAATTCCATAACATTATCCTTCAATCATTCCTCAGTAAATTATCATTAACATTTTGAAATCTATTATTTCAAATGTACTAAAACCAGAATAATTTTAAAAAACATATATTTTGATTAACAGTGGAAAGTATTAATGGAATCATTAAATAATTTATTTTCCATACTGATGGGAAGTTGTGTCTACTCCATATAGATTAAAACATTGATTCCATCAACATGTTTGGTATAAATTTAAAAGTTTTTTTTTGAAGTGATAAGAAAGTTTGTCTTATACAATTTTTTAATCCTTTAATCATGGCTGAAAATATATTTAAAAAATAATTGGATAATATTGATAATTTTCAACAAATAATTTTTAGAAAACATGGATATCTAAGGGAAATGGTTTTTGACTATATAAAAATACAATGAATTTTTTTTAAAAAAACAATTATTTTCATGTATTTAGTTTTAAATGATAGAAAAATGAAAGGGAAAAAATTATTCTCTACTAATAACCAGAGGAGAATAAAAAATAATTTATTTTACAATAGATTGATCATTATATTTATTCACTAGAAACCTAATAAAAAACAAACATGACAAACAATGAGATTGTAAATTTTAACATTTTCCACTTTTGAAACATTAGTATAAAAATATCCCTGAAAGAAAGAATATTATATTCATAAATAAAACCCATTAATTTTTATAATTATACTTATAAAATTTATTAATCGGTAGTATATATAATGAATAAATGAAATAGGTTTTGAATACGAAATATGTCTCAAATAAATAAATGTTGGAATAAAACCAATTGACACAAGTCTCGACATCCATTGTATGTGTTCAAAAATCATATACAATATGTATAGGTATATTATAGATCTATTAAATTTCCATAATCATATATATAATTCCCTATATTATATAAATATTACCTTTTCCCCCCACTTTATGATAATTATTTTCCAAAATCATTTTTTGGTGTTGATAACTCCATCGTTTTTGTGAATATATTTGTTTGGTAGTTTTTAATATTGTTCATTGATATGGTTCCATAATATAAAAAATGATAATAATTAAATTAATTTCATCCATATTAAATATTCATTATACCCATATATTCATCCATATTATTTATATTCATCAATAATCATATATATTCATTAAATACATTTTCTAATTCATACCTAATATTTATAAATAAAAAATGATTTATATTATTCATGGAAATGGTATGATGTAAATATACAAAGATTCGTTTTTTTTATTTTTCAATATATGGAATGAAATAATGTTAAATATTTATTTACAATTTTTAGAAATCGTTTTAGATAATATATAATATATTCATTCAATCTATTTTTATTTCCATCTATGTCAAAATAAAATAATAAACATATCACATCAATTCATGGATGTGGTAGTCCATACATACAAATGAGTAACATTATGATTTTTCTAAATATTGGAAGGTAAGAATGTATATTTGATATTATAATTTTAAAAGTATAAATAATTCCAAAATATATTATATATATACATTAAATCCATCATTATCTCCATGCATGGGAGGTGGTAATGGAAAATGAATTGCATCAGTTTGTGATACAATTGTCTTTGTACACATGATTGATGATTTCATTTACCATTTGATTGAAGAAGATATGGATATAAGTTATTGAATTTATATAAAAACATTTCATTATATAGGAGTTAATTTTTATTTATGTCAACATATATTAAAAATAATTACTAAGGTGTATTTATAAATAAAATAAAAACACTCAGATATGAATAATACCTCTTCATCGAACAACTTCGTTGAACATTGACAAAAAAATACCTTTTATGTTTTATTAATAAAAACATGGAATCAATATAGGGTAAATAGAATTATTTAATTTATTTGGGAAGGAAATTTATGTAAAAAATATTTCTATGTTTGAATAAAATAATATAGGTTATTCTATTTTATTAGTGACAAAGAGTGAAATGGATGTAAATAAAAAAGATCAATTTAGTAATGGGATGTCACTCTCATGAAATGTGCCTAAAAAATTAATAAATAATGTATTTTATGGAATATAAGGTCATGAAAAACCACCAACACTAAAAAATAAACAAGTTTTGAAATTTTATTATTGTAACCTATAAGTTTACTTTTACCATTTTATTTTTCTCCACAATAACTTTTATATAAGTAGTTAATTTACCATTTATGCATAAAAAAATATTATTATTGGATACATTGTACCCATTAATTATAAATATGATATATAGTATTTTTAATATAAATACAATGCATATAGAAAATCGATTTTAACACATGTTTATTTAACAGGAAACGACCTATTTTAACCATAATTGTGGTAATACTTTTTTATTTTTTTATATTTATTATAAAATAAAAATAGGTTGTACCTATTATATAATATTAATTAGTCTTATTATAAATATGAAATCTATTTTATCTTATTCAAAATTTATTAATTTTATAATTTAATTTGAAATTTAACCTTCAATTGTGGAAAAATATTTCACCAATGAATAATTGTTACATAAGAATAAATAGTTTTTCATAAAAATTATACATGAAATTGATTTGAATTACCTTTAGTGGATTACTGATAATATAGATGAACTAAATTTATTTTTAATCAATATTAAATAGAAAATTTTATATTTTATATTTTTTAACAATAAATGAGTTTTAAATAATAAACATCATTTTTTAAATTCGTTGAAAAAATAATATCTTTAAAACATTCAATAAAATTTACTCTAAAGTAATTATAACATTTTGATTTAAAAATTATGCTCATATTTTCGAACACTATTCCTAATAGTGAAAAACAGTTTAAAATAAATTTTAAAAATAAGATGTAATATATTTTTAGAACAATACACTATTTAAGAATAAAACTATATTATTCTTATCACATGCCTAGAAAAAAAATATGAATGGTAAAAAAATATTATATATAAAATATATAATTGTTATAATAAATATCAACCAATACTTATTATTTTATTTTATTAATATAAAAAAAATATTTACCAACATAGTTCTCTATTAAAATATTTATTTACCTTTTAAATAATTTTTTTTATTTATAATCAATTAATAATAGTTGAATTTATTTTATTCTTATTTCCAACATATATTGTTCATAATTTAGAATTTCATATTGATAAATTCTCATTTAATTTAAAGGTTGTAACATTATATTATATTATGTTTTTTTAAACTTAGTGTTTCATATAACATATGTTATTGAGGAAATTAGATTTATTTTGAAAAAATGTATTTCATAAAATATCTGGGTATTACAACTCAAAAAAACTAACTTAGATTAAAGGAAGACAATGTTTTAAGAAAAATATTTTTACTAGTTCAATACATGAATATTATTTGGGAAATTTAATGCTGAATCTAAGTAAAAATACTTCCAAGATTGAACCGATAGTAATCGAGGAATAGGATTCCCAAAATGGTAAAATTAGGAAGCTAAAGTAATTAATAAAATAAATGTAATTAAATTTAATTTAGAATAATATTATTCATTATGGAGTAAATAAAATAAAATTTTTGACTCTAAACCTTACATGAATTCGATGAAATAAGGGAAGATTTATGTAATGGCCCGGACCTCTCCAGTCCAATACTTTGTGAAAATGTGGTGTTGGAGGTGTTCCGGGAGGTCAAGGTGACTTATCCCCAACACTTTTCCAAATTTCCAGTTCTTTGAACAGTGTTTCTAGTTTTCTGAACAGTATCGGTAGGTGAACAGTGTTTCTATCAGTGAGGTTCAGTGAACAGTGTTTGTATCGGTGGACTTCTAACGGTAGACTTGAATAGTTTTTCCAGAACAGTAACCTTCTATCTGTGGACTTCTAACGGTAGACATGAACAGTGATTCCAGAACGGTAACCTTCTATCGGTGGACTTCTAAAGGTAGAATTGAACAGTGTTTCCAGAACGGTATCCTTCATATCGGTGGACTTCTAACGGTAGACGTGAACAATGTTCCCAGAACGGTAACCTTCTTTCGGTGGACTTCTAATGGTAGACTTGAACAGTGTTTCCAGAACAATAACCTTCTATCGGTGGACTTCTAACGGTAGACTTGAACAGTGTTTCCAGAATGGTAACCATCTAACGGTGACCTTCTAACGGTGGACTTGAACAGTGTTTCCAGCTTCCTACAGTTTCACCCCATTGACGTTTCCTTTGATGTAAAATACATTTAAAGCCTTGTTTTAAGGACTCATAAGACCGATTCAAATGCCATAAATCCTATATTAATTTCTCCTAAGGCCGAGATTTATTTACTTGGTCAAACCGTGTGGGTTAATGTGATCCGTTTTTAATGGATAATTAACCGGATCATAAACCATCGCCCCATTAAATCTTCAAAAAGGGACGAGATATCATTCTCCCTTGTTATTTCCCTTTGTTCTCAGCTAAGAGATTCTAGAACCTTTCAATCATTCCCATATGAGTTGCACAATTAATCTTTACTCCTAGGATTGGTTCTGCTCTGTTTTGGATGCAACCGAACTGTGTTGGCCAATCTTCCCAATAAGATATGTTTTATTTTCGTTCCTTGGGGATCATCTTCTCTTTTTTCTCCCATCCATATTATACCATGTAATTTCAAAGATTCTAATGGTTTTTTCTTGGGGTTGGTTGGTACTGTCGTACAGTGGCATCCTCCGGTGGATGCAGTTGTCATGAGAGGAGGATTGTGACCTGTTGTGTGGATAAAGGACGTCAAGAACTCTTCAAGTTAGGGGATTCATGGCTTCTCTAATTTTATATGTGTAATCGTAGAATTATCATGATTTAGTCCTTTGGATCACAATGAAATTGAACTAATTAAATACTTGAAGTGGATTAAAATAATTGGGTGATCGCATGTTGTTGCTTTATACCATGATAACTGTTTGCCTCATGTTTTTTTCTAGATAGAGTGATATCTATGATTTCATTGATTTTTTGTTTGATCATGATAGAAATTGATAATGAACGTAAAGCCGGAATTAATTGTTAATTAATTGGCTAAAGATAAAGAGGCATGTAAATTAATCTTGTTATTGTCGTTGTTGTAGTTGTTCTAATTTGAGGATAATGAAATTTTTGAAGTAAGCATGGTTATTTAATTGTGATAGATTACTGATTAGGTATCCTGTAATTGGAACCGACGCATAACAAATCTGCTAATTCAATATGGATTAAAGAACATATTATGTGGGAATTTGTAAAAGGGATCTGAGTTACCCTCTTGTTTGTTAAAGGGTCAAGAGCCCATGGTTGTGAATGTTGTTTTCCGGCTGCTTGTGTTGTGATGTGAGCCTGGATGGCTGTTGTGATATATGAAGGCAAGGAGGCCTTGTGGTTGTGGCAGCAAATGGCTCCTAAAGTGGTGAGATGCATCGGTTTGTGCATGTTGGTGTCGGGGAGGACACCAAGGATAATGGTATGGGATGAATGTGATTGCTGGATGTTTGTTGTTTTCTTTGACTATTAATCTGCTTTTCTTTTCCCCACTGCTCAAGGCAGCTGGTATTGCTACCCTTATTCCGAAGGAGGCGAAGACGCGCGGGGTATGCCATGTGCTTTCCGTGTTTAGCCTCTCAAGGGATAATGGGTTTATGCTCTTTCTATAGGCGGCAAAAGACTCAATGGGTAGTATATCTACTCACTGTGTTGAGCCTCCTGTGTGTTTAGAAGCATATGATGCTTTTCTAGAATGCCTGTTAATATGGAAAAGTAATTCTATAATGACTGTTTGATTAAATGGTGAAAATCCACGGGGACGGAGATACTAGAATTTAAAGGTGATGTGAATCTTAAAAGGAGCAGTTGATTTTGAATGTGATGCCAATTCAGTTTAATGTGGAATTGATCATGCTTAATTAATGTTTAAATAATTAATTAATGTATAGTGGAACTGATAAAATGATAATGGAGTAATCTAATAAAGCTATTTAAACGTTTGTGAGCTTATAGGATACCTAGTCCTAGAAGTAACAGCCTGGAGTCTGAGAGACGTTAGATGCAGTTGTATGTAAGACTAGGTAATGCCCATAGTGTGGATGTGAGTTATATTCTGTACTTTTTGTGTTTCTATACTCTACTCCACCCTATCTGTAAGGGAAACTGACACCCCGGGGACTCTGAGACCTGGGGGGCGTTTTCCCCAACATTCTGATGGGAGGTTGAATGGCTGACTTCCCCCTCTTGACCCCGCTCTCTTCTCTTGGTAGATCTTTGTGCTGGTAGGAACACTAGTTAGTTTTACCCATTTATGTGTGTAGAGGGATGTAATGGCTTCTGGTTATTTCACACACATAAATTCTGGATATAGTATCCTATGGACTACTATAGGTGTAACGTGTATAGGCTGTGATGGCTTGAAGATCCCTATTTGGTGTATGGGCTATAATGGCTTGAGGTATAATACCCGATGTATGATACATCATATGTGGGCTGTGGGGGCTCCCGCAACATACCCGGTTGCTTTTGGTTGTGAGGATGGTGTGGTGCTTCGCCCAGGTGTTTTCGGGCAAGCCATTTTGGTGCACGAGGTGCAGATTATGGAGCTTTGCCTAGGTGTCTGCGGGCCAGCCTTTGGAGAGAGAAGCACAAAACGTATGTCGTTGGGGAAAAGCGGAAAACCAGTGGGGAAGTAGTAGCGGGGTAACCTTGATATTATTTACTATATGCTATATTCATGTATTCGTTACTTGGTGAGAGTAGCCATGGTGAGGTTGGAAACTTAGTATACCTGTTTAGGTGACGAGTTAGATTCACTTGTTGTTCACTGGGCTTTAGCATGCTTTCCTTACTTTTTCACGAGAGGCTTGGGGAGGATCCTACTGAGTATACTGTTATACTCACCCTATGTATATATAAACTATTTTTTCATGTCACTTGGAGCAGGGTGGGGATCATGTTGGTTACTACTTGCTTGTGGTTGGAGGAGGAACTGTTTGGGCATGTGGTCGCTGCCGTTTTACTTTCTTTTGGGTACTTTTAGTTTCCCCTTTCAGTTGTAGTACTTTTGCATGACATTTCATATATGTACTTGGATTTCTTCTATATTTCAGTTCTAAGATGGAGTTGATTGGAGTTTATTCTATCTCTCTATTCTGCATCTGTTCTCTAAGAGGGTAATGCCTCCGATTTGTATGTTTATTATACCCTCTGTGCTAGTCCCCAACCCGGGGCCGACTGAAGGCGGGACTCGGGGGTCATTATCTCTCTTCTCACATTATCGGCCTAGGAGGGGTACACTTTGTAGGGAGAGGGTTGTGAAAGAGTGGTATCAGAGGGAGGTTGAGGGATAGGATGGAGTTTGGAGTTAGGAACAGGTGAGGATTCTTGGGATGGTAGGGAAACAGTGTCATTCATGTTTAGAAAGTGGGTTAAACACTGGAGACCTAGAGAGACATAGGCGTTTAGGGCCCCCTATGATCTATTGCATGGACCATTAAGTTTATGATGGCTACTAAACAATGTGATACTGGTTGCAGGGTAGAGACCTAGGAAAGGATCATGCATCATTATTCTTTGCGCCTGTGTTTAAATAGGTAGTCCTTGGGATAGGTAACCTAAAATTAATAAAACAAAATAATTAATTAATTAATGTTGAGTCATCCATATTCCAAGCTTAGGAGCTCTAACAGTTGTTATTTTAATGGTATGTCTCCAGGTCGACGTCCTTGTCAGGTTTGCGCAGAAGATGCCCAGCAGGCTATTCCAGCAGATCGCCGCTGGGTAGAGGTTGACGACGATGACACTTGGAGGAAGACACTCCAAGAGTTTCAGCACTAGAGTCTACAGAAGTATGAGGGCTCCGTTTCAGATGCAGTCACAGAAGACTGGTTGGAGGAGGTCGAGATATGCTTTAGTTAGATTCGTGCTCGGAAGGAACATTGGATGTCCTTGGTTGTGAGGATGCGGTGTGGAGCAGCGAGGTAGTGGTGGTTCTTGTTCCTCGTGAATCGTGAGGAGTCATTGGTCTCATGGGAGGTGTTTCGAGGCAGGGTTAGAGTTGAGTTTATTTCTTCGACTGCGAAGGAATCCAGTCACCATGAGCTTTTTACCCTTCGACAGGGGAGCTCCAGTGTTCGAGAGTTTGGAATTCATTTCAGGAACCTTCTACGATATGATTCAGAAATATTATCAGACGAGGAGGCCATGGAAAGGCATTTCGAGGAGGCTTTGCGTCCAGAGATCCAGCACCAGGTCACCCCATTTATGATAAATAAATATCTTGAAGTTCTGGTGAGGGAATAGGTTGTTGAGAGGACTTTGGCTAGGACCGGATCTTCACGAGAGGGGAATCGTCATGATTCCTCATAAAGAAAATCTGTGGTCCGGGGATCCCGGTTTTTAGGGAATAATAGTTTTCATTCGCCTGGGGGTGGGTCCCAGCCCTTTCCATCTCATTTCTCCGGAGGCAGCAACTCTTAGGCCTATGCCAAGGGATCAGGAGCTTGTTTTTTTTGTAGTGGTCGTGGTCATCAGCAGCGGGAGTGCCCGATTTTTTAAAGCAGTCATCGTGCACCGGGCGCTCCGCTCCAGGTTCCTCCGTTGAGGCCGTTCCAGACGAGGCAGCAGCAGCTGGTTGCAGTAGCTTTAGATCACTCGAGGGTAGATGGAGTAGGCAGAGGAAAGCCCCATGAAGCTCCCCGTCCTCATAGAGCAGAGCGTGGCCGTGGTGGTGGTCTTCATCAGGGTCAGAGAGACCATGGAGGAGGTCATGGTCAGCTTCATGCTCTAGCGTTACCAGCCCCAGGAGAGCCAGATGTCGTTCAAGGTACCCTTTGCTTGTTTTCTACCTTACAGTATGCCTTGTTTGATTCAGGAGCAACACACTCCTTCAAATCACCTACCCTTGTCCTTGCTTTGGGACTTGAGGTAGAGAGGCTTCCAGTGCCCTTGGCGTTGACTACACCAGTTGGAGGTCGAGCTGACTTGTTTGAAGTATGTAGAGACTGTGAGCTATTTTTGGGGCAACACTGCTCTTGGGGGGATTTCCTATGTTTACGAATACAACGATATGATGTCATACGTGGCATGGATTGGTTGTATTTGGTGCAGGCTATTTTTGATTTCTACAGGAAGAAGGTCGTTTTATTTGATGTAGATGGAGAGAAAGTGGTGTTTTTTGGTGAGAGAGAACCTCAGATGAATCATAGAAGAGTTCTATCTTTATCATCCATGATGGCTGGGATGATGCTGAGTTAATTAGAGGTTAAACTGTCAGCGTTTCCTAGGGTCGTAGAGGAGTACCCTGACGTCCTTCCAGAATAGGTTGTATCCTTACCCCCTCGACGAGAGATCGAGTTTGGGATCAAGCTATAGCCAGGAGCATCTCATATCTCTATGTATTCGTATAGGATGGCCCCTTATGAGTTACGAGAGCTATGTATTCAGCTTGATGGTAAGTTTTATTGTGGTTTTGTTCGGCCAAGTGTGTCACCGTGGGGAGTGCCAGTTTTGTTTGTGAAAAAGGCTGACGGAATTTTGCAGTTGTGTGTCGATTATCGTCGATTGAACAAAGTGAAAATAAAGAACCGCTATCCTCTTCAACGGATTGATGACCTATTAGATCAACTGATGGGTGCAAGTTGGTTCTTAAAGATCGAATTGCGGTCAGGATATCATCAGATGTGTGTAAAGGATGAGGATATCCCGAAGACTTATTTCCGTTGTTGTCATGAGAATTATGAGTTTTTTGTAATGCCATTCGGCGTGACGAATTCTCCAGCTGTTTTCATGGGGTTGATGCATGATGTGTTCCGTGAATTCCTGGACAAGTTTTTTGTGGTTTTCATCGACGACATCCTTGTGTACTCTACATCTGAAGAAAAGCATGCAGAGCATCTACGAGCCGTTTTGGGAGTTCTTCGCCAACATCAGATGTTTGGGAAGTTGTCCAAGTGTGAGTTTTGGGCTCGATAAGTTCGTTTCTTGGGGCATGTTGTGTCCCAACAGGGATTAGCTGGGGATCTGTCGAAGATAGAAGCAGTGGTGTCTTGGGCAGCCCCTAAGACCGTGTCAGAGGTGCGAAGTTTCCTTGGACTCACATGCTATTATAGAAGGTTTGTAGCCAATTTCTCCCGAGTTGTGACTCCTATGATAGATTTGACCAGGAAGGATCAAGCGTTCATATAGACTGACCATTGTTAGGCATCTTTCGAGTATCTAAAGGACGAGTTGGTAAGTTCTCCAGTCCTTTGTCACCCAGCGGAGGGAGTACAGTTTGATGTTTTCTGTGATGCATCACATCTGGGGCTAGGCTGTGTTCTCATGAAACAGAAATTAGTTGTTTCTTATGGGTCTCAGCAGTTGCGTCCCCATGAATGCAATTATTCCACCCATGATCTTGAGTTGGCAGTCGTGGTGTATGCTCTGAAGTTGTGTAGACATTACCTCATTGGTAAGCACTTTGTGGTTTTCACCGATCATAATAGTTTGAGGTATGTTTTCTCCCAATGTGACATGAACATACAGCAGTGTCGGTGGATGGAGTTCTTGCAAGAATACGACTTTGAAATATCGTATACACCTAGAAAAGGGAATGTTGTAGCTGATGTACTAAGCCGAAAGTCACGTAATGATGTTGTGCGTGAATCTGGTGATTCATGGAGAGTGATGGAAGAGATATCAGCTTTTCATCTTGATATGGGAGAAGTTGGGGGTAGAGGTTGTCTTTTCCAGATGATGGTGCAGTCATCCCTGATGCAGAAGGTGGAAGAGTCTTATTTGGGTGATCTAGAGGTGGATGTTTGGAGAGACAGAGTTTTTTGTGGTGAGGCCCCTGATGGTTGGTCGGAGGATGAACAACATCGAGTGTTGTATCATGGAAGGATTTTTGATCCCTTGGCGATGTGTGAGACGGTTCTCCGAGAGTCCCATAGTTCACCCTTGGCAGTACATCCTGGTGTGACGACGATGTACCGATCCTTGAGGAGTCAGTTTTGGTGTCCTAGGTTTAAGCGTACGATTGCAGAGTGTGTGTCTCGATGTTTAGTCTTCAAGAAGGTTAAGGCCCAACACCGTGTTCTTGGTGGTCTTCTCCAGCAATTAGAGATTCCTCAGTGGATGTGGGAGGACATCTCAATGGACTTTGTTATTGGTTTACCACGAGCTCCAGGAGGGAATGATGCTATATGTCTGGTAGTGTACCATTTAACAAATTCGGCCCACTTCATAGCGATCAAGGAGTCGAGCTCAGTAGAAGTTTTGTCGAGGAAGTATCTAGAGGAGGTGGTGAGACTTCATGGATTACCTAGGATGATCATTTCTGATCGAGATTGTCGTTTTACCTCTAGGGTATAGAGAGGCCTCCAGCATGCTTTTGGCTCCCAAATGTGCCTTAGCACTGCTTTTCATCCTCAAACAGATAGTCAGATAGAGCGAACCATCCAGACTCTTGAAGACATTTTTCGCTCTAGTGTTCTTTATTTTGGAGGTTCATGGATGAAGCACTTACCCTTGGAAGAGTTTTCTTACAATAATAGTTTTCACTATACCATCGGTATGGCATCGTTTGAAGCCTTGTATGGCCGGCCATGCCGTTCCCCGTTGTGCTGGACTGGGGTCGGAGAGACAGCAATTCTTGGACCTGAACTAGTACAGAATACAACAGAGATGGTTCAGGTGATTTGTGACAGGATGAAGACCGCACAGGATCATCAGAAATCATATGCTGATCAAAGAAGGAGACCCTTAGAGTTTAATGTTGGGAATCATGTGTTTCTGAAGGTGAATCCCCGTCGTGGGCAGCGAAGGTTTGGTCGTGGTAGTATGCTTTCTCCCTGGTTTGTCGGGCCGTTCGAGGTGTTAGCTCATGTTGAATATGTGGCATATCGAGTAGCACTTCCCCCTAAGATGAGTCAGATACATGATGTTTTCCAAGTATCACAACTCCTTCGTTATCTTCATGATGAATCTCATGTTATTGATTGGGGAGAGATCGATATTGATGATGATGCAACCTTCGAGGGGCGACCTATGGAGATCCAAGACCGCAAGTAGAAGGTGTTGTGTGGGTGTTCTATCCCCTTAGTTCATGTTTTGTGGCGACACGGTGTCATGGAGGAGAGTACGTTGGAGCGCGAGTCACAGATACGTGCTCAGTACCCAGAGTTGTTTAATGTTTAACTCCTTCCATGTAATGATGATTCCTTTATGGTTAGACCATTCATGTTTTATTTATGTACCTTTGATGTGATGTTATGATTGAATTGTTTGGATATGGATTGTTTGTTCCCATACTCTCAGATGTCATAGTTTTGTTCCAGCTTTTGAACAACTCAAGGTGGTTTACCCCTGAGAGGTATCTTATGTGGTGGTTGTTCAGACCCCCTCTTTTCTTCTGGGTGGGTTTTTAATTCTCGAGGATGAGAATGTTTTGAGATGTATCTAATGTAATGGCACGAACCTCTTTGGCCCATTACTTTGTGAAAATGTGGTGTTGGAGGTGTTCCGGGAGGTCAAGGTGACTTACCCCCAACACTTTTCCAAATTTCCAGTTCTATGAACAGTGTTTCCAGTATTATGAACAGTATCGGTAGGTGAATAGTGTTTCTATCAGTGAGGTTCAGTGAACAGTGTTTCTATCGGTGAGGTTCTATCGGTGGACTACTAATGGTAGACTTGAACAGTGTTTCCAGAACAGTAACATTCTATCGTTGGACTTTTAATGGTAGACTTGAACAGTGTTTCCAGAACGGTATCCTTCTATCGGTGGACTTCTAACGGTAGACTTGAACAGTGTTTCCAGAACGGTAACCTTCTATCGGTAGACTTCTAACGGTAAGCTTGAACAGTGTTTACAGAATGGTAACCTTATATTGGTGGACTTCTAACGGTAGACTTGAACAGTGTTTCCAGAACAGTAACCTTATATCGGTGGACTTCTAACAGTGGACTTGAACAGTGTTTCCAGAATGTAAACCTTCTAACAGTGACCTTCTAATCGTGGACTTGAACAGTGTTTCCAGCTTCCTACAGTTTCTCCCCATTGACATTTCCTTTGACGTAAAATACACTTAAAGCCTTGTTTTAAGGACACATAAGGCCGATTCAAATGCCATAAAACCTATATTAATTATTCCTAGGCTGGGATATATTTACTTGGTCAAACTACGTGGGTTAATGCGATCCTTTTTTAACGGAGAATTATCCGGATCTTAAACTGTCACCCCATTAAATCTTACAAAAATGGATGAGATATCATTCCCCCTTGTTCTTTCCCTTTATTCTCAGCTAAGAGATGCAAGAACCTTTCAACCATTCTCATAGGAGTTGCACAATTAATCTTTACTCCTAGGATTGGTTATGTTCTATTTTGGATGCAACCGAACTGTGTCAGTAAATCTTCCCAATAAGGTATGTTTTTTCGTCGTTCCCTTGGGGATCATCTTCTCTTGTTTTTCCCTTCCATATTATACCAAGTAATTTCCAAGATTCTAATGGGTTTTTCATGGGGATGGTTGGTACTGTCGTAACGTGGCATCCTCCGGTGGATGCAGTTTTTGTGAGAGGATGATTTTGAATTGTTGTGTGGATAAAGGACATCAAGAACTCTTTGAGGTAGGGGATTCATGTATTCTCTAATTGTATATGTGAAATTGTAGAATTATCATGATTTAGTCCTTTGGATCACAGTGAATTGGCCTAATTAAATACTTGAACCGGATTAAAAGAATTGGTTGATCGCATGTTGTTGCTTTATATCGTGATAACGGTTTGCCTCATGTTTTTTCTAGATAGAGTGATATCTATGATTTCATTGATTTGTTGTTTGTTAATGATAGAAATTGATAATGAATGTAAAGACGAAATTAATTGTTAATTAATTGGCTAAAGATAAAGAGGCATGTAAATTAATCTTGTTATTTCTATTGTTGTAGTTGTTCTAATTTGATGAAAATCAAATTTTGTAAGTAAGCATGGTTATTTAATTATGATAGATTTTTGATTAGGTATCCAGTAATTGGAATCTACGCATAAAAAATCTGCTAAATCAATATGGATTAAATAACAGATTATGTGGGAATTTCTAGAAGGGTTCTGAGTTGCCATCTTGTTTGTTAAAGGGTCAAGAGCCCATGGTTGTGACTATTGTTTTCCTGCTGCTTGTGCTGTGATGTGAGCCTGGATGGCTGTTGCGATATATGAAGACAGGGAGGCCTTGTGGTTGTGGCAGCGGATGGCGCCTAAAGTGGCGAGATGCATCAGTTTATGCATGTGGGTTTCGGGGAGGACACCAAGGATGATGGTATGGGATGGATGTAATTACTGGATGTTTTTTGATTTCCTTGAATGTTAATCTGCTTTTCTTTTCACCATTTCTCAAGGCATCTAGTCTTGTTACCCTTATTCCGAAGGAGGCGAAGACGCGCGGGGTATGCCATGTTCTTCCGTGTTTAGCCTCTCGAGGTAGAATGGGTCTATGCTCTTTCTATAGGCGGAAAAGACTCGACAGGTAGTATATCTACTCACCGTGTTGATCCTCCTTTGTGATTAGAAGCATATGATGCTTTTCTAGAATGCATGGGAATTTGGAAAAGTAATTCATTAATGAATGATTGATTAAATGGTGAAAATCCACGGGGATGGAGATACTAGAATTTAAAGGTGATGTGAATCTTAAAAGGAGCTGTTGATTTTGATTGTGATTCCAATTCTGTTTAATGTGGAATTTTTCATGTTCAATTAATGTTTAAAGAATTAATTAATGTACAGTGGAACTGATAAAATGTGAACGGAGTAATCTAATAAATCTCATCAAACATTTCTGTGCTTATAGGATACCTAGTCCTAGAAGTAGTAGCCTGGAGTCTGAGAGATGTTAGCTGCAGTTGTATCTAAGACTAGGTAATGCCCATAGTGTGGATGTGAGTTATATTCTACACTTTTTTTGTTTCTATATGCTACTCCACCCTATCGGTAAGGGCAACTGACACCCCGATGATTCTGAGCCCTGGGGGGTGTTTTCCCCAACATTCTGATGAGAGGATGAATGGCTGACTACCCCCTTTTGACCCTGCTCTCTTCTCTTGGTAGATCATTGTGCCGGTAGGCACACTAGTTAGTTTAACCCATATATGTGTGTAGAGGGATGTAATGGCTTGTGGTTATTTCACACACATATATTCTGGATATAGTATCCTATGGACTACTATACGTGTAACGTGTATAGGCTGTGATGGCTTGAAGATCCCTATTCGGTGTATGGGATATAATGTCTTGAGGTACAATACCCAATGTATGATACACGTTATGTGGGCTGTGGTGGCTCCCGGAACATTCCAGGTCTCTTTTGGTTGTGAGGATGGTGTGGTGTTTCACCCAGGTGTCTGTGGGCAAGCCTTTGTGGTGCACGAGGTGCAGATTGTGGAGCATAGACCAGGTGTCTGAGGGCATGCCTTTGGAGATAGAAGAATAGGAAATATGTCATTAGGGAAAAGCGGAAAACCAGTGGGGAAGTAGTAGCAGGGTACCCTTGATATTCTTTACTATATGCTTTAATATTTTATTCCTTACTTGGTGAGATTAGCCATGGTGAGGTTGGAATCTTAGTATACCTGTTTAGGTGACGAGTTAGTTTCACTTGTTGTTCACTGGGCTTTAGCATGCTTTCATTACTATTTCACGAGAGGCTTGGGGAGGATCCTAATAAGTATACTATTATAATCACCCTATGTATATATAAACTATTTTTTTCAGGTCACTTGTAGCAGGTTGGGGATCAAATTGGTCACTACTAGCTTGTGGTTGGAGGAGGAGCTGTTCGGGCTTGTGGTCGCTGCCGTTTTACTTTCTTTTGGGTACTTTTAGTTTCCCCTTTCAGTTGTAGTACTTGTGCATGACATTTCAAATATTTACTTGGATTTCTTTTATATTTCATTTCTGAGTTGGTTTTTATTGGAGTCTATTCTATCTATCTCTTCTGCATGTGTTCTCTTAGAGGGTAATGCCTCCCATTTGTATGTTTATTATACCCTCGATGTTAGTCGCCAACCCGGGGCCTACTGAAGGCGGGACTCGGGGGTCATTATCTCTCTTCTCACATTGTCGTCCCATGAGGGGTACACTTTGTGGGGAGGGGGTCGTGACAATGTCAGTTAGTGGAAACATGAATAAAGATAGAGACTTCACTGAAGGGTGTGGTAAGTATAGAAATGATCTATAAAACATCATTGAGATTATTCCTAAAAAAGGTTGTTATTTAAAATTAAAATGTAATAAATCGAGGCTTTATGTATTCAAATTAATACTAAGGAAGTGGAGGCTTTACAAAAAAGAGTGGTTGAGCATGGAAATAAAAAAATAAAGGATGGGGGATACATTTACCTAGAATATTACACCTGGGAAATGAAAATGTATATCCTTATTTCATTTTAATTTAATAATTATTAGCTAACATGACGGTAATTGAATTAGAATGATGATGTTTTCACTTAGAAGAAGTAATAATAGTGAGCTATTTCATGATGTTTCAGGTTTGGAAACACACCAAGATGATGGATATAACTACATCCTTTGTGTGGGAGTTTATGTCAGTAAAATCTATTATAATAATAAATTCTAGTGAATCTAGAAATCCTAGATATAATTATACCATGGAGGTTGATGTATTAAACTAACACTTTCATGCCTCATTATTAAATATATTAATCATATTAATTAAGGGGGAGGGAATGGTTTATTAAAAGGTAATAAACTATGGGATATTTTTTCTGTTCACCTGTTTTTTCTAATCTTTTTGATAATTATTTTAAAGATATTGTATTTCTTGTCATAATATCTCATATTTTTATCATTGATAATTTATGGTCATAATATTAATTACATGTTTATCTAAGGAAAACATATAAAAATGTTGTTGTGCCTCTTTTTTAGCTAGGTTACCCAAGATTGTTATATAATAGAACAACTAAAGGATCATTCATTATATAATCATTTGGTATAATCCATTACCTCTGAAAAGGGGAAATGAATCAGGAATTCCTTGAAAATCCTAAAAATAGATTAAATCCCCCTTGCATATCATTTTCATTTTATTTTGAATAAGTCAGAGGAATGTTTTTAACAAACATACTGAATTTATAATTTGAATAGTTTTAGAAAATAAAATAAAATGTGGGAGATTTCTTAGCCTAAGTGTTTCAGTTTGTTCAATGATATGTAAAAAAATTTCCATGTGTTTAATATTAAGTGTTGATAATTTTATAATTTTTAGGGTTTAAAATAATTTTATTAGGTGTCATACATTAACAATTATTGATGTTGATTGTGACAGTTGATGTAATTTTCTTTAATCTCAATTAATTATTTAAATAATAACAAATTATTTACCAAAATCTTATGAATTGGAATTGAATATTTCAAAGGAAAATAACTTTATTATATGATTATTTTAATTTTTTATGGTCATGTAAATTATTTTTTTCAAATGAATATTATTTGAATAGGCTCGGATTTTATTTTCACATTTGATTTATATGATGGAATTTATAAATAGTGATTTTTTGATGTTTTAAAAGATAAATGTTGAAATCCATGAATTATTTATTTTATAGATCAATTAAATTCATTGTGGGAGTTTTATCATAACCACACAAGAGAGTCGACATATTAATCTGCCCATGGTAGCAGGACAATGGGTTGGGGTATAGCCCCTATTAGAGCGTGCTTCGGTGAGCACAAATGGATTATGAATATGGTTCTATACAAGGAGGCATGGACCATGATCCTAAATTTATAATTCTATTCATTTGGATGACCTATATAAACAATCAAATTGGATGATAGAGGATGTGTTTATTATATTTGGAAGCACTTAATCAATAAATTTTCTCATGTGGAACGAGATCCATGTTGTACTATTTATTAATTAAGATACATATTCATATAACAGTAGACACTCAAAAGAATTTATTTTGGACATTTGATCATCCATGAAATTAATATTCAAACATTGGACCGTTATAAATTTATTAAAATTATCAATAAAATTGGATAGCACAATTATTAACGATTCCAATCATCTTCTATAATTATGATATAGGTATTAGGTATTTAGGATCCATCATTGGCCATGTATGTAACTAGTTTATTTTATGCATCCTATCATTATAATATGTTCATATATCTAAATACATTGAGAATATATCTGTGGTTGTTCATGCAACTAAAATGAATGGTTGATTTTAAACTATAACAAAGAATGTGATAGTATCATGAACATGAATCTAATTTTATTGAAGAACACAATATAAAAAATACTTAGTTTCTTAAATCATAAATTTCATTGGGAAATATATATATCTTAAGTACTTATAGAATCCATTCCATCACACAGTTTCGGGGTGCCCTGATATGAATCATGGATCAAAGGAGGTGATTGAGGTCAACAAATATGGGGACCTAGTGCTGCAAAAAAGGTTGGTGTTGCGGAATAGAGATCCCTTATTTTCCAGAATAACTAATCATCCAAAAAAACTCCACAAGGATTAGTTTCATTAATCTCTTTTAATACATGAAGAATAATGAACGTCTATGATCCCCCTGGGTCATGAAAAATAAAATGATCCATCTTTCATATACAACGTCATATTAAAATTATCCTTAGTTACATGCAGCTTATTTTGATTTTTAAAAGATAATAATCACTTCCTATTCATATGTATATTGATATTCATGATGGAATATATTATTTTTTATGATCTTACATGAATAATGAACTCTTGACAATGATAGGAGAAAAGGCTACATACATGGAAAAATAATTTGAGACACCATGATTACCATTATATGGATGTAATAATCCTTATGTGATGGTAGTGAGTTTAAAATATAGTGTTATATGTATGGTAGTATTATTCATAAATCCAGGAAAATAATATATGAATTTTTATATACACATATAAATGTAAAACCACATGAGATGAACAAGTATATATTAAATAAATTTTGGAAGGCATGGAAGCCTTATAATCGAAATAAAATAATATTATAAATAAATGAGTCGTTATAGGTTTTAAATATGTACCATGAATTAAATAATGTAATAATGAAGTGAACATGTTGAGATTAAATTGGGAGTTCAACAAAATAGTGAATTTTGTTGAAATTTTTTTCTTTCAAAAAAGTATGGATTTAATTTTTTACACCACCATTACTAATAAGTTTGAGTACATGACATCACTAAATGAAGAAAAATTATTCGACTATTGTTTCATTAATGAGTCTAACTATATAGAGGTGATCATCAATATTTGAGTATGAAAAAAACTATAAATTTTAATGAACTGAACATGATATTTAAAAAAATAGTATTCTTTTTGAGGATGATTGAATAGATCATCCTACTAGGGATCAACACTAATGGAATGAATAAAAGTTTATTTTTGTTTTGTAAATAATATAACATTATGTTGGTGATGTAATTGTGAATAGAACCTATTGGGTTTATGTTATAGTAGAAGACGTTTTTGTTGAATATGCAATTGGGGTGAAAGAGTTGGATTACTAGGGGTATAATTTTAATCCATTAATGTTTTAGGTATTAGTGAGTATGACTATTTTCTTCAAGAAAAACAATAATTGATAATAATATTATATTGGTCTATCCATGTTGCGGTTATAACCATTATGTAAATGAGTTGTTCTTTTTACTGATCCTTATAAATGACGTGTATTTACTTCTGTAGGATTACAAATAATCATGAGGATAGATTGAGATACATCCTGGACTGTATCATCAAGATTATGAAGTTAAATATATTGAGTTCAATGCCAAAGAATTCATAAAATTAGTTTATCATTTATTCACCCCCAGTGGATTATATTTGTTCATGGGGTTCTACAAAGTATTTGGACATTCAAGTATATCAAATAAGTAGAAAAAAATAATAAAGTGGATAAATTTTGAATATTCAACTAACATTAATCCTATATGTATAGATATATAATATTACATGGAAAAAGATACATAGGAATATAAGACATGAAATATAAAATTCCTTTTGTTAAACAAGATGATCTATTAAAAAAATAACCAAACGTTTCCAACATAATATTCATATAACCCAATGTCACACACTATAATGTGGAACATCAAACCACAACCCCAATTAATCATTAATAACATTTATTACATGATGGTAACCTATAGATAATAAAATGATATATATATATACACACACATATATATATTTAGAGTGTCATAAAATCATACATAGTATGAATACACTAAAGATTATATATTATTCCCTTCATAATATATTACAAAAATGATAGTTAGATCATTTTTATAACATAGTATTTTAACGTAATAATGAATATGTGGAAAATTATCATTCGTATTCCCTTTATTTTAAAATCCATGTTAAAAAAATTTAGAACAAGTGAGGCATATCAACAGATATAGATATATTTTAAACCCAACAAAAAAAACCATGTTTTCCCATAAAAATTCATTAGAAACATAAAGACAATACTTTTTAATATGTAAAATATACCATTTCACCCATATTTCCAAAAACATTTACAAAATACCTCAATAAAAATTAATATTAATTTTTAAAATATAAAAAATTAAAACCATTTTTAATCATGTTCACAACAAGAAAAAAACACCATCAATGTCAAGGCATAAAGGAAAAGGCATTAAAATATCAATTAACAAAATATATAAATTTATATCCATATTAAGGTATTTTATAATCAATATATATCTCATATAATCAATTTATATTTATTGGTATCCTCTAAAAAATTCATCAAATAATATAGTATCATGTGAAACACACTAGGATCTTACTTAAATTCCAATGGACCATATTCCAAGATTACATATACATATGTGAATATTATCTATATATATTGACCCGAGATTTACATAAAATAACTTAAAAAACAGACTCATTATTTCAATAATATATCGCATAATAGTTTCAAAACATAAGGATGAAAATGTTTTGTTTTATAGAGAGTAGCCACTCAAACATATCACATTAAAACATTTTTGAACATTTATATATAATCGTGTCTCACTATAATTATTCTATACATCAAAAATGGTATAATAATATCCATAACATATGGAGTGAAAAAATAAGTATCGATAATCATAAGTGATAACAAATGAATATAAAAATTGACATAAACAGATCATACAGGCTTGATTATTAAACATAAGAATATTAATACATGAAAATTCATAGATCATAAAACATGGAATATATATTTTTGTAACATAATACACAAAAAAAGAGTATCAAAATGAGATTCCTTAAACATTATCAATGAGTGATCAAAAAATCCAAAATAATAAGCATAGTACTATAAATCAATATTCAACATTTAAAAAATTATTATATGGAACATTACTTTTATTATCCACACCTCCACTACCAACACTTATGAGAAATTAATATATACATGAAAATAATTTTCTCTATATATATAAACATTACACCAATTTGTTGGAGGTAGATATAGTAACACACCCATCATAATAATTATATATGTGTTCCAACTGAATTAAACCACTTATTATATCATAAAGGGACAATGGAATTAAAATGTGTATCATAAAACATTCCAAATGAAAAACAATCCCATGTATCGCATAAATTATACTTGGAATACAAATGGATTTCATTAAAATCATCATAAATATCCCATGAAAAAAAATCTATTGTTTAATTATTTATAATAAAAAATAATTAACAATTCCATTAATAATCATAACATGATAAACCATTGAAAATATTTAAGTATAAAATTACATAAAGTAGTACTCGTAGTAAAAAACTTTAAGTCAAGATAATAAATAATAAGGTATATACACTATATAGATAATGATATTAGGGTTATTTGAAAAATATAAAAACATAATTTATTATATGTAATTTAGGTAAACACGTGTAAATCATTTGAATCAAAAATAGGTTATTTTTAATGAAAATTAATTTGGTGAAATGTTATGATCATACACAATGAATTATTAAGAAAGAAAAAGGTTGTGATTGATCATTACACTAAATTACATGGGTATTACATTGGACATCAAGTGAATTAATTTAGATTGATATATTATAATAATATATTTAAATAATGATAATATATGTCAAATAATGTGGGTTTAAATAAAAATCATTTTTTGGGATCATTAGGTAAAAAGGCATGGAAATAAGAAACATCCATCTAGTAATGGAGAAATATATTATATGAATTTTTTTTAAAAACCCCATTAAATATTATAAATAATTACATTAGAAAAACATCATTATAGACAAAATTGGTGTTCGTGTGGACCACATTCAAAATATATTCTTTTGATACATTATTGATAAGGACCAATATGGAAAAATTTAAAAATTTGTTAATTTTTTTTTATAATATAGAGTGGTAGAAAATTACATCATTTAATTTTTTAGTCATTGATTATGATATTTTCAATTGTATATATGGACTTTTGATATGTTATGACCCACCTTCTCAATGATGAGGGAAAGGACAAAAAAGTTTCACACCCTTCCTTATTCAAGGTAAATGATATATAATTACCCCAGATTCGCTCCTTCAATAGGCCTTAGAGTAGTGCTAGCACCAAGGGTATATAATCTAACATAATATGGAAGGAATTTCCATTTTTATATAACCATATCTGTATATAATAAGTAAAATCCCAAGAAACTCCAAATAAAAATTTAAAAATATATCGAAATATCATTCACACATCCATGTTCAAAAGGTAAACTGATACAATGTACCAAAAAAACAAAAAAAAAGATACTACATAGCAAATATTACTAACCCAAACACCTGAGCTAGTCTGGTCGTGCGTGGTCCTCAATGTCCTAGAAACCTGAAAATAGTTTACATACATTGGGTGACCATACATGTATACATGGTATGGAAACTAAAGCTACATGTTCACATGTGGGGGAACGTACTAATGGCCCAGTGGGAACGTAGTAGAATCTCATAGTTCCTACCAAGGAATACTATGCATCATACACTCACCATGGAACACTATCCAAATAATTCAAGTTATATACAATAGTAGTATAATCATATTAATATTTGGGTACCCCACAACACTTTCCCACTAGTTATCTAATCATTCTTAATGGATAAAATCTTGACACTACCACTCTTCCCATACAAAGTACCACTGCCACAACCTTCCCAAACTCACCTCAACCACAAACCACACACAATCCTACCCATAGACAACTGGTACACAACAACCATGTCTATCACCTGAAGACCCCTCAGATTTTTCCCAAATAAACATGGGAAAAACCAATCCCACAAATACCTTGGCCTTTTATACAAAACAAAACCTTGCCCAAAGGATCTTGTGCTTTGGTTAGAGTCATGATATTACAATGTGATCCGATAAACTCGGGCGGTAAGAACCCAGAAGAGGTTGTGAGGAAGAATGTTAGTAACCATCCATCCATCCTCACATCGAGACATTGGAAAAGAAAACCTCCCCCTTGAAAATGGGGGTGTATGGCTCATGGTGATCAATAAGGGTGGGGGTGTGTTTAAAACTTACAAGGAAATAAAATTTATACAAAAAGATAAGAAAACACTTAACCAAACCTATGTGTTTGAAAACAAACAACTAGCCTACTCAAAACCACATTCACTGATACAACTAAATACACAACCACAAAATCAGACCATTTTTTCATTTGAACATGTTTCATTTATTTATTTAAGGGATTAACTATAATTCATTCTAGAACAACAATTTAGCTACAAACAAAAACCATACAAAAACTACAAGCAAAACCAAAAAACAGTCCTACTACACAATAGAACAAAATCAAATTTATAGTCCATTGCACTAACCCAAGATATTCCTAAAAACCCATTCAGACATTTCCAACAATCCTTCTTCGAAATTATACCACACAATACTTCTATCAAAACCCATCCCTACGTCCCAGCTGCCTAGAAAATTTCCCAATGCATCCCTACAACCTAACATGTTCTCAACAACCCCTTAGTCCCACTGATTAATAAGTTCATAACCACCCCACAGTTCCACTGCATAACATCACCCCATAGACATAACACAAAAAGGGAATTCCAACTTCTGACAAGTTCAAATATTCCACAATCAATCAGTCTCTCAAACTAGGATACCAACAAAACCCATGTGTCATCTCACACACTAATCCAAAAAAACCAGAACCTAGGGCACAAAACCACATCCATCAATTAAATTGGAATCATATTTAACAAACATAGGTTCTTGAATTCCACTTTCATAAAACATGTTGATAAAAAAATTGGTTTGATTATGGGGAATAAATTTATTTAATCATGTATATGTGGTTTAACAGTTGTTCAAGTTACTACTATTTATCAATGTATCACAACAAAATACAACATCACCAGTGCACATGTAAATACAACCAACGGTCATGAATTTTTGGAGGCATATAGCCACAACAATCCATATAATAATCATGGATAACAAATTAAATAAGTGATCTCGATCAAAACACACCCTACCTCTTATTTAATTTACACTTGTTATCTTTTGATCATATTTTCTCCTTGTTTATTTCTCATTTTACGAAAATAATTCAGCCATTCCTAACAAGGAATCATTATAACACCCACCCCATATTATGAACAAACAAGTAGTCATAAGAAATCCCTACTTCGATGTTCAATGGAACGATGTTCCTCCTTCTACCCAGAATAGTTTCTCATGTGAGAAGTAGAAAACAACTCCAGGAAAGCTAATCAGGAGAGATCTAGCATAGGCGCATGACTCATTTAGTATGAAATGATTTAGGTGAACCAAGGGGAAATGTAAAACACACTAGAAATGTATGATCCTAGATTTGAAGTTCCAGATCTTATATTAAAGGAAGAATTGTTTTGAAATCCATTAATCATGGGATCGTGGCCATGAGTATGTGGATTGAGTATCTCAAATCTCTTAGGACGTTTGAAGATAAAATATATAATTAAAATCCTTTGAAACACCTTTAAAAATTCCCATGGAAGACTTGAAACTCAGTTTACATCAAATAAGACATAATAGGGATGAAACTCGAAAACGTGGGAAAAACAAGAAAAAATTGAAATAAGTAATCTTTGGGTGATTCACAGATGTTGAGCCATCGATTGCTGATCTAAAAATGTTGCATCCTACTAATGTCCTAACCTATCGAAAACTGAAACCACAAACTCTCTAACATATGAATGCCTATACCCCCTGAGGCTATAGCCTATCAACACTGTGATATACAGAAGCTCTATCCTACCAATGAATTAACACATCGATGCTTAGTCATATCGACACTATGACCTACAACACATCATGTTACTGAAATTGATGCCCCTGACTCACTAATGTCAACGCACTAACATTATGATGCACTAACATGCTGATGCACTGACCTGTCGTTGCATGGACATGCCAAGGTCATTGGTTCAAATATGGTTTTTGGAAAACACTCATATTGGACCATCATTGACTCCCAGGACACCATAATCACTATATTATCTTAATTTAAAGGCTTGGGGAAATCTAGGTTATTACATCAGATACCTCTCAAACTGTACTCTTCCTCATAATTTAAAACACTGCTAGATAAGATAGGTCCGAACAACCACCATTTAAGATATCTCTTTAAAAACCCACCTTGTGTTATTTTTTATGTTGGAGTGAAAACCTTGACATCCAATGAAACCTTCTTATCATCTATCTCCTAAACAAATATAGAAACACTAATTCCCAACCACCTCAAATAACCATGAAAACAACAATATCACACTTTCCAGACATATGGATTAAGAATTTTTTTACACCTTTTCAAGATAAAATCCACTTTGGCTGGCACAAACATGCCCGCACAAGTTTAATCCCATCAACAATAATGTATCTTCATTAGAGATTTGTTAATCCCCTCACCACAATCAATAATTTTCATAAAATATAAAATAATAGGGAAATAAATTTCCATATATCTAACGAGGACAAAAATTACATCATAAGGAAGGAAAAATGAAAAACATAAGATAAAAATTCAACACAACTCTTGGTACTAAGTATGAATATTTTCCTCTTGCTCCCAGTAACTCTGCATGAGGAAATAAAGCCTCTAGAGTACATGATCTAATTGGATTGTCCATCCATGAATCATATTTTTCTTCATGATCCTTAATCATTTCAAGTCGTTTCATGAATGTCACATCATCCTTGATATCCAACTCTCCCAAGTAAATGTAGCGGGAGTCATTGTGTATATACCAATGGAGATGAGAAATATAGATGATTATGTGGATCCTATCCAACTCTGGTGGAAGTGCTAATAGATACGACACCCTTTCATCTCGTACAAACACTTATCAGGGCCCGATGAACCTGGGAGAATGATTTATCCGTCTTACAAACCTTAGCTACACACATAGAGTGGAAACCATCATGCAAAAATGGTCCCCAACCTCATACTCCAAAGAAATAATCCTATGATATTAATATAACTTCTATCATTACTATGCTACCTTCATCTTCCCAAACAAAAGTTGAACCCTCTCCTTCATGCTCTACACCACCAAAATGAAAAGAAGGGATGCTACCACAACATATTTCATTCATAATGTTAAATGACATGAACTTCCATAAAAATCGTCGAGTGGTTTCATGGCCATGGTAGTGTGATAGAAATTATTGTATGCATTATCTATCAGGGTCATGTTTCATACCCACAATACATTGAAGTTCCAAACCCATTCTCTTAGTATTTTCACCAATGTGTGTATGGTCCTCTATGTCTTCTCATTTGTCTGAGGGTGGAAATATTTGTTAACGCCTATCATGGTGCAAAAAGCATGATGTAATCCCCTCCATACACATGAGGTAAACTGTGTGTCTTGATGTGAGATGATGGATCTTGGAACACTATGAAACTGCAAAAAATCACTAATTCACCTATGTGATATGGCATCCATCGCGCTTGACTCCTTAATCGCTAAGAAGTTAGCCGACGTCGTCCAATGGTCCACTACTGTATAAAAATCATTTCATCATCCCTGATTCTAGGGAAATCCTATAATGAAATCCATCGAGATGTCATACCACTACCACTTGGGAACATATAAGGATTGTAAAATACCATCGATTACATGATTCTCAACATTCACCTTTTGACACACTTGGCACATTGCTGCAAATTTCACCACTTCCCACTTCACCCCAGTACTAAAATACTATTCCCCCAGGCCTCAATACATCTTGTAAACTCCTAGGTGTACTTCTGTGGGTGAGAAATTGAACATATAAATTATACCTTGTGCATTATCAATAGGAAAAATAGATTCCTACAGAACAACATCTGATTTTGGCTATCCTCTGACCATCCTTCTGGAGCATCACACTTGACAGCACGATCACACGCCACATAAGTCTCTGATTCTCTCAACTAAACTCCTCTACATTATACATTAAGGATGAATTTCCATTCATCTAAAAATACATCTATTTCCTTCATCCACTCTCTTATCAAGGCGTAAGGAGGCTAAATCCCTCATTGCCTTCCAAGAATCCATGGATTTCTGAAGTACCTCCTTTTGTGACCTCCATCTCAACACATCATCCACCACAGCCCTAATCCATGGGTAAAAAAATATTATAAAGGCTTAGTCCTGGTGAAAATCCATCCACATAAAATTTTTCAAGTTCATGTCTCATTGATAAAAGATATACCATAAGCTCTTGTGATCAATGAAGACCATAAAGAGCTCCTTGATGAGGTTATGCCACTACAAATTCAGCACAAACACAACCATTCAATGATCCAGATCATGGGTGGCACAATTTCATTAGTGAAAAAGTAACTTCATTGACCCATAAGATATTAATCCCCACTACTGCATCAACACACATCCAAAGCCTATACAGGAGGTGTGAGATAACCCCTTGAAAATTACCCCTTCCTCTGGAAACCTGATCTCTGGGGAACCAACCATCATCCCATTCAGGTGGATAATTGATACCCAACACTACTCACTCAACAAAAATTCATTGTATTTTCTATTCAAAGATGTCAAAGGAACTGAAACTCATGTTAAGATGGGTACAGACCTTTGGTAATATCATAAGAAACCCCAGAAACTACAAACCGCCCTGATTTTCTTGGGTTCTTCCCAATAAACAACCACTTCGACCATTGAAATTTAAAATATTGTCCCTTGTCAAGACACTAGGTTTACAAGGAAGTGTACCTCTAGCATCCAAAAAAATTAACATGGAAAACATCCCAAAGAGCCGGTGGGGTCGGAGGACCTCCATGACAGTCCCCAAATAGTCGGTGTAATCCTCTTATAACTTGATGTAGATCAGAATATTTTTGATCAATGCAATGACGAACCAGTTTATGTACTCATGGAAAACAGAGTTCATGACCCCCATGAACACATTTGGTGTGTTCATGATCACGAACCGCCTGACCACAAACTCAAAGTACCCATTCCTGAATGTAAAAGAATTATTTGGGAATTCTCCCCCCTTCACCCTCACTAGTGATATCTAGGACACATTTAGATCTTGGAGAACCAACCAACTCAATTTAAATGGTAGAAAAGATTGTAGATCCTTGAGATGGTGTAATGGTTCTTAACCATCACCTAGTTCAGTCTCTAGTAGTCTATGCACAGTCTTAGGCCACCTTCTTCCTTTTTTGTGAACAAGACTGGATCACCCCATAATGACACACTTGTCTAGATAAAACCCTTCTTCATCTAGTTTTTAAGCTGAATCTGCATATCCCACAACAGAGGGGGCTCCATCCAGTATGGATCCATTGAAATCAGATGAGCATCTAGTTGCAAGTCTATCTTGAACTCAACTTCATTTCGAGGGAGTAAAGTCGAATCCTCCTCCAAGAAGACATCCAATAACTAGCTAACAACCCCTAGAACATCCACTATCTATGTGCCTAGTAATCCCCCTGACATCTCGGATAACAAAGAGAGAAGTGGCTCCAAACACCGGTTGTCCTCCTCGAGACTTAGCTTTCCAATAAAAGATACACGTTGTCTACCCATATATGAGAACATGAATCTCTTCTAGAATCATTTAGTAATGGTGTTAACTAAAAACAACTAATTGATGCCTATTATTATATCATATGTCTCCATATTTAGTAGAATAAGGTGTCCACTATGATGATGTGGCTGAAAATTCAGTCTAAATCAATAGAAGGCATTAGGAAAATGAGTTGGACCTCTAACTGGAATGCATAAAAGTAGGGGTATGGAAAGTATCACCATGTCAAGACCTACTGAATTTTCTAGAACATGTGCAATGATGGAGTTTGAAGATCTAGAACCAAACAAAGAACATGCAATAGTACTATATAGACTGAATATACCGTGAACATCCTCTAGCCTCATTTGAATTGTTGCGTCAGTAGCCTGCAACTGCTAACTCCATGATCCACTACCCATATGCTATTGAATACCTCCCAAACCATGCCCAGGTCAAGGTCCTTGAGGTCAGCCTCCCCCACCACTGTCTACCATCAGGGTAGTGGGAGCTCACTACCCCTACTACTAGAAATTCCTAACCACAAACAGTTTCTTCTTAGGTGGTTGTTGAACCTACCCAATCCCACTTTGCGGTGCTGAAACATGGAACCAGTTCTTATGATGCCCACAGCTTCCACAGACAAAGAACATAAGTCCCGAGCCCATTAATAAACGGTGAGGACTAGAGATCTAAACTGGAACTGCTAAGGCCTACTCCCTGCTGGTCGAAACCTAGAAGGCTCTGAGCTATAAACCAAATGCAGAAGTACCTTCCCTTAAATTAAATCCATTAGATTCCCTCTCAAAAAACACCTCCCATTGATTTCATCATATCCACTACTTATGGAATTCTTCTAAACTTCTAAGAATGTTGGAAGAGTGAAGGGAGTGATGCCATACAGCAGAGAAGGCCCAAGTTCTTCTTCCAAACATCTTTCTTGTGAGTCCTCATCTAGAAAGAGATCATGAGGAAAGAGTAGGAGATATTTGAACGTGATCCCCAGTTCTCTCACCAACATACTACCATGTCGGAGGGAGAGTATCTTCTGCCTCTTTTTGGTAATCACTATGGAAGACATGAACTATGTATGAAACTCCTCCTCAAAATCAACCAACATAACATCAATCTCCTTCCCATCCCAGTTGTAAATCCTCCACCACTGATGCACTGCACCCCAATTTGGCTCACCTCTAGATGAAACCATCACTCTATAAGAGCCTAGATAAAGCTAAAAGCGATCCCCATCTCCTCAATCCAATTATCAATCTCTCGATGTCTGAGATGTTATACTCGTACTTTCCTAGAGTCAGCTGATGGAAGGCACGTAACATCCTTTTCAACTGGTCATCTTCCTCCTCTCGAATTGTGATCTGGTAATCAACCTGGTCAACCTCCTAGACCTCAACTAATCATACCACTAGTGGATGATTTTCAGGTGACGTAACTAAGAAATTTAACATGGAATTCCTAAGACCATGTAGTATGAAAAATTTCATTGAAATATCATTTTAACTCATTATTTAAATTAAATTCTCAATGCTCACAAGACCCGTAAGAACCCAAGGTGTTATGATGCTTGTTCCATTACTAGGGTGTTTACCCTCGAATTAGTGTAGCCTCACTTGGTTGTTCAGTAGGTTCTGAGTCCTTGCATTGCATCCTAGGGGGGCTAAAATATCATGTTCTGGCCAGTCTTCCTGAGACTATTTCATGCCCCAAGTCACCTGACACTATTTACATATTATCCCATGAAATTATCAATATGTACAACTCTAAGCTACATCTTATACCTCAAACATAACCTCCCATCTAATAACATTTTTTTTCATGAACTTCCATCTCTAGGATTAGGGAAGTGACAATAAAGTGCCACACCCTTCCTTACTCATGGTGAATGAGAGATAATGACCCCCAATTCCCTTATTCATTTGGCCCCAGAGTGGCGACAGGAACTGAGGGTATATAATGTCATATAGTATGGAATTAATTACCCTTCTTATAGAACAGTATTGAGATATGAGATAATATATCCCATGAAAATCCAAATAATAAAATTAAAAGTAATTCCCAAATTCATTCCCTCTTGCATGTTCAAAAGTAAGGATGATACAAAGTACTAAACAAGTACCAAAATAAAAGATCCTATGAAGAATCAACATCTAATCCCAATGCCCAAGCTGTTATGGTCTATCACGGTCTATAAATTTCATTCTAGAAACATGAAAAAAAATTTATAATCATATGGTGAACTTACAAGTATAATCCTTATGGAATCTAATGTTACCCATGCACAAGTGGGGGAACATACTAAATCCCCTATTATAAAATAGAAGAACCTTGTAGCACCTACCAAGGAATACTAACCATCCAAGCCATACAATGGAACACTGACCAAATAATGCAAGTTGGGTAAATTAAATGCATAAGAACATTAATATTTGGCTACCCTACACCACCTTCCCACTAGTTAATTGTTCATTACTAATGGATAACATCTTGATGCTATGACTCTTCCCATCTGCAGTCACACTGCCACAACCTGCTTGCACACACCTGGGCCGCAAACCACACACAACCTCACCTATAGACACATATTCCACAACAACCACGTCTCTCACAAAAAGACACTTATGCCTCATCCCAAAGACACTTGGGAAAACAAACATGGACCCCGAATACCTCGTGATCTCATCCACAACATTCCTTTTTCAGAAGGATCTTGAGATATGGTAAGACTCAATCCATTTCATCCTTCTCGGAAATTCTCAAGCAGTAAGAACCTAAAATAGGGTACAATGAAGAATTTCAGTAACCATCCATCCATCCTCCCACTAGGATGATAGGAAAGAAACCCTCCTCTATAAAATGGGGGAGTTTGGAACATGGTTCTCAACAAGGGTTGCGTGAGTATAACAATCACAAGGAACTAAAATTTATACATATTGATAAGAAAACACTCATTCCAACGTATGGGTTTCCAAAAAACAACTACCCCAATCAGACCCACTTCTGCTACTACCCCAATATGCACAACCACATAAAACAAGGGCCTATAAATTTAACAACATGCCATTTTTTTATTAAAGGGATTCACATTAATTTATTCCATAACTAAAGATAAAATACCAAAGAAAACCATATCAAAACAATATAAAAAACCAAACTATTATCATACTGTACAACATCACAAAACCTAATTTTCAGTCCATTGAACAAACTACCAATCTATTCTAGACCCTTGTTCTGCAATTTCCAACAATCGTTAATTAAAATTTTACTGCATAATCCTTCTCTCACAACCTAGAATGGCATCCCTACTACCAAAAAAATTGCCAAATGCAGTCCCAGTAAATAACAAGTTCATAACCACAATACAACCCCACTTCATAACATGTTCATAACCACCACACAGTCCCACTCGATTACATAGATCTACACCCAAAACAACACAAAATTGTGTCCATCATCCTAAAAGTACATACATTATAAATTCAATCAGTCTTTCAATTTTGGATACCAACACAACCCCTATGTCAACCCACACAGTAGCACACAAAACTAGAACACACAGCACCAACCACATCCATCAGTAAATATTTATTCTTATTTAACCAACATAGGTTCTTTAATATCATTTTAATATAAATGTGGTGATCTCATTATAGGTTTGAAAATGGGGTATAAATTTATTTAACCAACTGTATATTGTTTAACAGTTTTTCATGTTTCTATTTTTTATCAAATCTTCCAAACAAAATAGAATGTCACTGGTGCATATTCAAAGACCTTCAATGGTCATTATTTTTAAGACGCATATATTCACAACAATCAATAAAATAATAAATGATAAGAAATAAAATAGGTGATCAAAATAAAACCTCTAATTTCATATTATTTTATATACCCCCATTAACTTTTGTTCATATTTACTTCTTTTTTATTTCTTATTTTATGAAATGTATTCATTCGTTACTCATATGAAATCATTAGTACACCAATGCCACATGATGCACAATTAATGATAGATATAAGATGTCCCTACTTGGATGATCAAAGGAGTGAATTTCCACCTTGTGCCACGAATAGGGTATCACACAAGTAGTAGGAACTAACTCCAAAAAAAGAGGAGTTGGAGATTTCTAGCACAGGCGCACGACTTGTCTATGGAGGAGAGCTCTAGGTGCACCAAGGAGAAACATAAAACACACTATGAAGGGAATATCCAACCATTGAAGAGCCAAAACCTATATTAAAGGAAGAATTATTTAAAAATAAATTAATCATGGGATCATGGTAATGATTATATTGTATAAGATTCTCAAATTCCAAGAGATATTTGGATATTAATGATATAATTAATATCCATCTAAAATCCCAAAGAAGTATTGAAACTTGGTTTACGAAAATTATGATGTAACAAGGGTGACACTAGAAAACTTGGGAAAAAGTAGAAAAATTGGGAATGAGTCACTGATGGGAGAGTCACTGATATAGAGACACTGACTGGTAAGATATTGAAGCCTCGGCCTATCGACGCCCTGACCTACCCACACATTAACCCACCGACGCTCTAACCTACAAACGCCTCAACCCAGCAATGCTTTTTCCTACCCACGCTGTGACCTACCGACACGTTGACCTACCAATGCCTTGAGCCACTAATGTTCTGGCCTTCTGATGAAAAGAACTACCGATTCCTAGAGTTACCGACACTGACACACTTGACTCACTGATCTAGACACACTAACATGTCGATGCACTTACATGGTGACACACGGGCATGCTGACACCGACGGTTCAGAGACGGTTCTTGGAAAACTCTAATAATGAGCAAACATTGACTCCTAAATCACACTAAAAACATTATTTTAAAAAATTAATTTCCTGGGGAAATCAGGGTTATTATATGATATTGAAAGATGAAGGTATGTGTCCAAAAATGAGTCAGGATAGTTTCAATTTTAGGAAAGCCTATGGTTAAAATTTATGTTAAGGGGAGATGAAATATATATGGTACCTATAACACTGTATGAATATAAAAATGACACAATGAGATGATGAATGAAGAATCAAAATTACTCAGATTTATTATACTTTATAAATAATCATGATTTTTAAATAATATTTGAAATTACACCCTTCTTGTTTAGTACTATTTTGATAAAAAACAATTTAATGTTGGGAATATATTGAATCAAAGTACATTATAATAATGTGACTGATATGGCTCTTAAAAACCAAATAATAAGATATAAAATAAATTTTTTAGTGGTAATTACACAATATTAATGGTATCATGGTTTACTTTATGAAATATGTCACCTGAAATTGAAGTTATAACAAAGAATCACCTTTACTTATTTCGTTTCATAATTGAATAAACTATATGCTCTTGTATTCCAAGAATAAATATCATAATCACATACCTGAGAAAATATATCATAAACATAAAATTTTATAAATATAAGATTTAATTATGCTCTATATGTATATTATTTAGTTATTAAATAATTTTTATGTCAGGTGTAGGTAGTCATGGTTGTTTTAAACGAATTTCATAATAGAGTTATAGCTATTAATTTCTCTCTCAAATATAACTATTAATAGTAAATTAATGATAATATAATGGAAAAATTATAATAGTTTATTTCTTTCAAATTTCCACTCATGATTTATTTATTATTTATCCAAGAAGATAAAATAGACAATGGACATTTTTTCTATTTTTCCATAGAAGTGTGTTTTATTAATTAATGAGTTTAATAAAAATTTATATTTTCATTAAAAATCAAAATAGTTATATATATAATTAAACCATATTATATTAAAATTACAGTTTAAAATAATCTAAAATAAAATTTCATCGTATTTTTAAAGTAGGTGGAAAATCGACTCAAACATGAACATACCATTATTAATGGATTATTTAGAGGTGATTTATTTAGAATATAAATAAACTAGTATAATATTGAAATAATATAGTTACTAATAGTGTGATATATATTTTGGATAAATTAATTACATGAATAAATTACGGTAATGAAAATATAATGTATGTTCAATTATCTATTTTCCTCTTAGTACGATTGTTTTAAAAATGAAATAAACAATAATAGATTTAAAGTAATATAATTAATAAGTTCTTAAATAATTCATAAAACAACTTAATTATATCAAAAAAATAATATTTATGAAATATACTCATTCTCATGAACGGACATTTAAGGATGTGATTTAAAGAATTAGATAATATCAATCTTCCCATTGAGGTGGTAATCCCCATTTATGTTTTGGTGACAGTTTTATTTTCTACAGAATAAGAAAAATGAATAATACGTTTTAAAATTTAAGATCTAAATTATGTTTCAAATATCATGATTATTTATTGAATACATAATTGGGACCATTAATTCATGGTGGTTATAGAAAAATGTGGCATTTTGTGAATTTGGTTGTTCACTCACACACAAATGACATTCTATATTTACTAAGTTAAAAAGGGGAGGGTGGTATAATATTGTAAGAAAATTATAATAACATACCTGAATAGTAATTATAATGATGTTATCAATTTTTTATGGTAAATTACTATTTTTTAAATAATATATGTAAATAATGAAAAATAAAATTAAAGGAATTTTATGAACATATACAAAACTTTGAGGATTATCCCTTTTAAGAATAGGGTTAACACTTTTATGGATGGAATTTAGAGAATTAAAAAAAAGAATTATGATTTGAGTGAGTGTTGAAGAGATGTTTGATTATTTTTTAGTGAAAAAATGTTGTCTTATTGTGATAGGATGTGAGGAGGGGAGAGCCATTTTTATATGTGAAGAGTAGTTTAATTTTATAAAATTCACAAAACATTTCAATAATGGAAAGTCAATATCAAGTAAAATGGCTAAAAATTGATATATAATTTATATAAGAATATATAGGGTCTATAAAAACATAAAAAACTCAATTAGAACAATTTTTAACTTAATTTTCCCATTACATCATAGGTTATGAATTTTTACTACATAAGTTTCCAACATAGTAAGTTGTTTCCACATAAGTAATTTACCAATTATAAAAAAAATTATCCCTTATTAAATAATTTTAAAATTATGATTATAAAATTGAAATGAAATTTTTATTTATTTCCTTAATATTATTAATTGTTAATTTTAAAATACATAATGTAAAATAAATTTAAGAAAATGGATAATATAAATTAAATTCAATATTTTTAAATATGGGATTATATTTCTAAAATATTAATATAAAAATTATATATTCAACCATAAAATAAAATTTTATATTATAGAAATAGTTAATATATTTTAATTTTTTACTTATATATAAATAATGTCATAAAGGTTAGGTTATTTATCTAAATGGTATTTTTCACTATTCACAATATAATATATCTTTTTTGAAAAATATAGAAAAATAATGAAAATATATTTTATACATTCTAAACCTTAAATGGTGTTCTTCTAATTTAATTAAAATTTAAAAATTTAATTTTTTTTAAATAAATATATGAAGATAAAGAAAAATTATTTACATTTGAAAATTTATAATTCTTAATTTTTTGTATTCTTAATATTGCATTATATCAATATAAAATTTTAAATACATAATATATTAAAAATATAAATATAATATATTTGGATACAATTTTAATTAATAAAAATTTTATCTTTAAAATTTAGAAGAATTAATTTTTTATAAATATTTTTAAACAAATACAATTAAAATTAATTAATTACATTATCAAATATCATTTCCCTTCTCTATTTATATTAAAATCTATATTTGATTATAATATATAAATTATGTCATATTTTTATAAAAAAAATTATTATTATTTTTATTATTCGTGTTGTAGAAATATATATATATATATATATATATACAGATCATAGTTTAACATAATATTTTTATTTCATTGTGAGTAAGATAAATTTAAACTTAGTACAGTATAATACGTGACTTTTGTATAGATTTAGATATTTTACTACTGCCATCTTTTTAATGATTGTATTTGAATCGATGATATTTTTAATTACCACATTTATAATAGATATATTTCATTTCTATATATTGACTTACTAAACCATGTGTTCATTAAACTCTATTTTCACAATGTACAGTTCATATTTAATAATATAATTTTTTTTATTTTTTTTTTCATTTTGTGGTTCTCTTCTCAACATTTTTTTTAGATACTGGTGTTCATAAATGATGATGTTGGTCCATTATATTTCATATTTCAGAAGATTTTATTATTTTCTCCCAATTACCAATATTTTTTTATATATATTTATATGATGTAATTCATCCATGGTTTCTAAAAATACATTTTGTGTAGTACAGAGCCTTTGGTTATTTTTCAGTAATTATAGAGTTATGAATGAATAATGTATCTTTATTTTTTTCATATCTTGATGGGAACATTTTAGAATACTTTTTTAATTATATTGAATAAATAAGGAAACATTCTCTAAAATTATCTAAATAAATAAAAATTATTATTATTACTATTATCAGGATTCTAGAAAATTTTCGAATTATATTCTCTCCCTTTAATAAATGATTCCTCTGTAATTTGAGTTGTCACACAACAATAAGAATATCTTAGGGAGCATAATTATAGAGTTCAGTCATGAAATAATTTAAATAGGGATATCAATATTTGATACCCATGAAACATATATCATTTATTATAATAATATTATCACGAATATTTACCATTTCTCTAAATATTTGGGATAATAATCTACTATAATTTTTAATGTAGAATAAATTTAATAAAAATTCTTAGAGGGATTACATTTATTATCATTTCACAAATATGATATCATAGGTTAATATTAATGTTTCGTCAATTATTATAGATATTTGTTCCTATAAGCGGATGTAAATAACTCCTCACTAAAATCACATTAAATTTATCTAAATGTGGAATAATAAAATTTCCATAACACACATTCTTATAAACAACAAATTGGAATACAATAATTATATCACTATAATAATTATTTTAAAATAAACTCATCTTGGATTTGAAAACATCTTAGATAAACAATATTTCCTTGAATCATATTCCAAATGGAATCTAAAACTATGGATTGGAGTGAACATATAACACAAATATTTGGATACACTTCTGGGGTAGTTCTTACATAGTTATTTTACTATCTATTTGTCTTATAGGTTGGTGATTCAAGTCACCTTGGTTACTTCAAAGTTTATGACATTGGATTGGATAGTTCCCTTGATTTCCACATATAGTACATTGAAATATTATTGGTACATATGAATTTTTTAGTTTTCATTTTACATTATTTGCTAAAATATTCATTTTTAATTTGTTTTTATATGCTTGATGACTCCAAATTCCAAATTTTATGTATTTTTCAGTCCCCTTAAAAAATTTCCCTTGATAATTTTCCCAATATTTTGACATCTATGGTGTTGTTCATTCATCCATTCATCATCTTCTGCACTTTATCTTTAATGAGCCTCCATATCTCTCTTATTTGATGGGTTTTTTAATTCTAATAAATGTAGACTGTTAATTATATTCGTTATAGATGGTTTAGAATAATCACATGCTTTAACATTCCCACACCCCTTTATATGGGCCTTTTGGAGATAACTTCTGTATTTTACATCACACCCATGATTCCTTCCTGTTCTAGACATTACTAAAATAGATAGGGTTGGAATGAGTTATATAAATTAATATTATATAGGAATTATCTTAGTAATAAAACAAATATCAACCAAAAAACACCTTGTTCCTTGAAATTATCTTATTTTCCTTTAATTACATTTGTTCATCCTATATCTATCTTAAATTATTTTAGGTTACAATAGTTTTTGTTATCATTTAATTTTGAAACTAGAACATCAATTTAAATTGAAACACAATCCATGAGATTTTTTCTTAAAAAGAATGTGATCAATTAAAAAATATGACATAGGAGTGTCCATAATGTTGTATTGTTAGGCATCATTATCATTAACCTAGAAATGTTTGAGTTAATACCCAACACACCATCTATATATTTTTAATACAAAGGAAAAACTATGTTAGATTCTGCTTCCACATTCCAATATCTATAAAGAGATGTACTTTCATCGAAAAAAACCTATAGTAAAAAATATTTCAAGTAAATATCTTCTCCTAAGTATCATCTCTTGGGTTTTTGTAGGTGCATGAAAAACATAATCCAATATATAACTAAATTAATATTATCAAAATAACTAGAAATTTCACAAACACCAACTATGGAGACCTAAGATAAAAATATAATAAATAGTATAATAAAATCAAGATTTAAATAATAAAACTCATAATTGTTGAACAACCAATGGATCAAAAGGTTTAGTGTCTTATAGGCTACATATATTATCACTTGGTTTTATTACACCTATGAATATTTATCTATAATTATGCCACAATAGACTGCTCCTAGAATTATAATATGTTATACTCATCCATATAATCTAGAGAGTAAAAATATAAAAAAGGAATGAGCTTAAATGATCTATAAGGTTATTCATATGTGACAACTTTAGAATAAAATTATTTAAAATAAGAGAAGTATTTGGGTATAATGAATATATATCTAAAATACCATACTCATCAGAGAATATATCATAAATGAATATATTTGAATTATAATATTAGAAGAAATGCATAAAAATGAGGAATCATTAGTCAATAAACCAAATACATGAGTGCATAAAATAGTCATGTGTGTTATCATAAAGCTTCGAAATGTCTATAAAATGTATCATGAACATTTTTTACATAAAATTACATTTGTATGACATAACATTGATTCTAATTATTACCTAAAAAATACTGCACTTGTGAAAAAATATATGATTATTTATAAATATTAAAATGGTGCATTAGAGTGAAATATATGACCCCGCACATCATCATCTATACTTATGATTTCATCTTGAAATAAATCACATTTCACATCATAAATAAAACATGAAAATTAAATTTTATTAAAATATTTGCATATAAAAACAATACAACATAAAGAAAAAATATTACATATAAATGAAATGGTTTTCATTCAACGTATCTTAAAAAACTCAAGGAAAAAATGGAATTTATATTGATTCTTATATGAATATCAATAATAATTATATTAATAAGAATAACATGATAAATCCATGAAATATAAATGTGTATCTGATGACATAAATTAACATTATTATTAAATACTATTTAATAATTATATTAAATAACATGGTATTTACATTGTATTATATATTATATGGGTTTATTAGAAAAATCTCCCAATATCAACAAATGTATGGACTTTATAAAAACAAATTATTTAAAATTAAATTAATAATATGGTATTGATATCCAAAAGGAAAAAGGATAGATATTATGGTCAAATATAATAAACTACTAAAAATGAAGAAAATGTCAAACGCGGGAGGTTTTCTAATTGAACACAGTGAAGGAAATTCTGCTAGATCTTTGTTTGGTATTTGATTACTTTTATGGATTTTTTTAATCGTATGTTAATTATCTTATTCAAAGTACCCCCACTCTGAAAAGAAAGGTGGGGAGACATCTAAAATCTGGTAAAATAGAAGTAGTGGGAATTAAGAAATGGGGCACCAACCCTGGTTTAAAGTTGAACTGAAGGATATATTTTGAAATTGTCATGGTTTAGACCACAGAGACAAAACGAGGTCCTTATTGATCTTTCTGTGAACACATATACCTATTCCTATAGGCATGTTTGTAACTAAAATACTCTTATCCTATATTATTTCCAGAAATGAGTTCAAGGGTTTCCATCAAATTGACACAATCATATATTATTTAGAGATTAAGAGCCTTTGCATTTTGGATCTCTCTTCCTTGTCCAATATTAATTTGGTTTCTTCCAATGAACAACATGTCACCACTCTTTTAATTTTCTTGGTACTCCACATTTCCACCCCTTCATTTATTCTTTTAACATATATCATTATCATAGAAGCTTATGGATAGATATTAGCTTTCTAAAATATTATTACCTTGTCTCGTAGATCATACTGGGAGATTTCAATTCCATATTGATTCCAGATGAGAAGATGGGTGCTATGACCAATTCTATATCCTCCATGGAATTTAAAACTACTGTTGAAAATAATGGGCTTCTTGAGGATAACATGGTTGGAGAAAATTATACTTGGTAAATGAGTAATTTAAATTAAATTATTTCAAGAAGAATTGATAGAACTTTTGTATATAAATTTTATTTGGATTTTTAGGATTTCATTTGCTGCACAACAATTATAAGGCTTCATTCAAATCCTCAACATATCATGGTTGATCATGTTGGTAGATACTCTAAGCCCCCTTTTACCTTTAGGTTTAATAAAGCTTGTGGAAATCTCAATGGCTGTAGGGATATTGTTCAAAATGTTTGAGATTCTGTTAATTGTAGAGATGATGCCTATGATTGTGTTCTCAATCTCAAACTACACAATAAACACTTGAATACTTGGGGAAAGAACTATTTAATCTCTATTGATTATGATATTTTATTACTTGATACTTATCTTAATCATTCTCATGATATCAATACACAAAATTATTTTTCAAATAATCTCATGGGATAAGACAAGATGACATCCGAGATTAAAAATATTTTCAACCTCAATGATTCATTGCAAAGGGATTCCCATCCAATAATTCACATTCAATAAATTATAATTTCTTAATTTTCAAAGAAATATATATAATATGAGTAAAATTTAGGGAATTTGTTTTTTCGAAAACATACCACATAAAAAAATTAATATATATGTTTTTTAATATTTTAAATCATTAAAAAATATTTTAATTATTTTCACCACATTTTACCCTTCCCTTTGTAACTCCTTTTTTTAACATGGCAATAAATTATTTATTCCAAAAAATGAAAATGAAATCATAGTATAATTCTTAAAAAAAGGATAAAAAATTTAGATTCCATTTAACATAAACTAGTTCCTAAATAAGATATGTTTATATTTTAAATTAAATAATTAAATATATAGTAAATTTTAATATTTACAAAAAAATATGTTTAAAATTGCAAGTTATTAATCCAATTTGATATCAATTATTAATTCAATGTTTTTGAAACTATATTTTTTGTTAATTGAAACTTATTATTAATATAATCCATTAAAATTTATTAATTTAATTTACTGTGGTAATAATATTAAAGTCATTAAAAATGAATCCTTTAAAAAATATCACCTTATATTATTACAAGATTTTAATCAGATCAACATAATTTTAATTATTAATCTTCTTATCCGTTAAATTTTTCCAATAGAGTCGAATAATCAATTAAATTTTATTGATTTATAAAACTAATGATTAATAATATTAACAATTATATTATTTTTCATATTATAATATTTTTTAATTAAGAAATTCAAATTAATTTATATTTTTCTTATTTTATTATTTATAATTTGTGATTAATGTAATTTTATAGTTTTACCATTAATTAAAAATCATAAATATGCATATTGGATGAGTTGAAAAATAAAAACTACATATCCAATGGCCTTTATCATAATGTCTATACATAGAATGTTGGATCCTAAATTTTCATTGAGGTATGATACCCCTTAATTTTGAGTCAATTCATTATTTTTGCCTTGATTGAAATACATAATAAGGTTGTAGAGGAATCATCAGTGGATTGGGGATTTTTAAGAGCCTTAAGCCATTGTTTTTGGAGAAAACAAATAGACTGTATAGTTAGTTGAACCAATGAATCCCAATATTGATAGTTAAGATAAATGGTATGTTGTAATCCTATAAACTATACGGGGGTTGCAAGGTTTTATAATTGGATGTATCTATGATGAAAAACCATTTAGGGATAAGGTTGAGGGTACACATGGGCTTTGAATATTATGTATAACCATGTGATGAATACCATGAGAGGGGTGTCATGGGATAGAGAATGGTGCATGGTCGACACATACATTTTCCAACCATGTAGAAAAATTATGAAAAATTTACATACATGGAAAATAAATATTTTCCTATGCTTCATTTTTAAGGGATATTTTTTTCCTTATTTCTTAATTTTTGATGGGTGGAATTATTATATTTCCCCCCTTCGGGACATTTTCAAGACATCATCTATGACTTGATATCATAATTCTATTAATGTTCTAAATAGAGATCCTCCTATCGCATTAGATATCCACCTATAAGATCTTTATTCTATTATCCCTTATCCTCATTATTCATCTTGTTAATAAGCTTATTTTTTGGGCACAGATGACCTATTCGCAGGGAGATTTTCATTTTTTCTGAATTCTTCTCATCTAGACCAATACAACAGAACATAATGGATTATTTTTCCTCCATTGGAATTATGTAGGTGGTATAATAATTATCCCTCATGTATTTCTATTTTATAATATTTGATCTGATTCCACACTCCATAATGTCAATGAGTTTCCATAAAAAAATTTATCCACTGTTTAATTTGTTTTCATTTGTATATTTACTTATTATACCCTTATTCATGTCAAAATATTACCTAATTGACTATTAAAACCCCTTGAGGAGCTTCCTATGAAATTTCCCTTTGGTGTTGTAAATTCTTATGTAAAAACAATATTATATGTGATATTTGATTGAATCCTAAATGAAATGAATATGATGAATCAAATAGAAATTGGGTGGTAAGAGCATGCCATGTTATTTTACATAAATAGTTTCTACGACCTCGTTTTAATGTGTAATGTTAATAAATGATAATATTTTTTAACCAATATAATTGTGTTACCTAGAATCACTTCCCATATAGTTTTCATACTGGGCATGGAGTCTTTTATACTTTTGATTTCAGGCATGGATGTTTTTATTCATATGATACTATACAAGGATTACATTATACTTGTGACACTCTTACATGGTGTCCCTAATACATATGATACTGAGTACTGAATCCCTTATACATGGGATGATGGTATATGTAATCCATTATGCATAGGATACAATGAATGTATTCCATTATTTTTATGATACTCATCTATGGAATATTATAAAATTATGATACTCAAGCTTGGAGTATCCCATACTTTTGATACATGGGAACATAGTCCCATACACCTATGATTCTAGGGCATAGTTTCCCCTGATAGTTATGAGGATTTACCGAATAGAAAAGGACACCTGATTTATACCTCAAGTCCTTAAAATCACTATTTATGTAAAATTTTTGATATATATTTCACTATGTATATTTTAAATATATACATAGATAATAAATATGAATTTTATAAATTAATATTTAGGCCTTGGAAATCAAGGATGTCTAAAATTATAATGACCCAAATTGTCTTTAAGAATATTTTTAATACAATAATTAGGATGTGATCCAGTTATAAAATAAATAATAAGGATATTCCTTTGAGTTCCTTCAAATGACAAAAATATATATATTTTATTCCCTCAATCCATTTTATGACTGATAATTATAGGAAAATATATAATAAATTTTCAAGTGTTAACCTTATAAACATGGACTAGTGAGCATCACCCTAGCTTCTAATATCTCTATATAACAAGTCATAATACAACTCAATCTCTTTAATTTAGATATTATAATGCCTACAAATAATACGACCACTAAGAAGATATTTTCCACCCATATTAAGAGAAGAAATAGGACCATTAAAAGCACATAAATTAATATCAATAGTTCCCCATATATTACGAATCGTACCACGACCTCGAGTGCATCCCATAACATAAGACCCATCAGTCATCTGTTTCCCGTCACAATACGGAATGGTCCATCCAACCCAATTTCCTTTCATAGATAATAAATTCTAATGAAAATCAAACATTTTCTTGAGATATCTGAGAATAGTTGGTCTATCCTTTCATTTGACAAGATCCCCATGCTCTGCAATAATGTCCCTGACACTCACCTTCATACCAAGTAAGTAAAATATATAATCCATCAAAAAATCATTATTATGATCCTCCTAAATAACCCAACACCCCACATCAAGAAACAATCTATTTGTAATAGAGTTAGAATCCCGAAAAATACCATTGACCCACTATTAATGAAAATAATTCAAAGAAATATATTCTAAAAAAAAGGAAAATAAATTTACCCATCATGTTCTAGATAATGACTCCCCATTTTCTGTTGATGATAACATGGAATCAAGATTTTTCTTTTAATAACATTCAACAATTGAATTTTGAGGAAGAATAAATAATTATCCTCCTAACCTATCCATCAATGGGTATAGAATGATTAAATATATTTCATATAAGAATGTAATATTTGATAGGGAAAAAAATTCACCAAAAATTCCCAAAAATGGAAACATGGTACTTTTTCACATGAAAAAATATGCATTGGTCCTCCACCAGGAAGGATCTGGATTTGGATATAGTGAAGATTCACCAGTCAACCTCATCCGAGAAAAAAATATCCCCAATAGAGATTTTTGTCTACAACTAAGAAAGTCATATGAAAAATATGGATGAGTACTTCCCTCTGGAAGGGTGTAGTCAAGAATTAGACATCTAGTAAAATAAAGAAGTTTCTATTTCCAAATATCCTTCTAAATTCTTAGATAACCCTTCCCTATAATCCATATAATGTTTTCATAAAGGATTGAGAAAAAATATAACATGAAATTCCCTAACTCTGATGTATTCCCATGATACATTACATTCGAAGCTCTACTATAATGGTGTTTTCCTTCATGGCTCTAGCATATAGTGTGCACCCCTCCAAGATATCTGAATTGAACATAGTGTGAAAGACAAATAATGTTTCCTCCATTTTCATTATATTTATTCTACCATCATCATATGTCTTATCCATTATATCACATCATTCCCAAATACACTTCCCTACGTAATTATAATTTCAGTGGAATTTTTTTAAAACCCAGTAAATAGTTCTAACAAATTTTTTGGGGCCAAATTATGTACATAATGTTAATGGGAATAAAAGTAATCAAACTATTAACAAGTGTAATATAAATATCAATGGAAAGAAATGTTATATTCCAATTATTAACAAAATCCATGATGTGATCCCCAAAGACATTAATGTGATGAATTCTATACCTGAACAGAGTGATTGGAGTGCCCAAGTAATCTATTAGAAAATTTCACCGAATTATTCCCATGACTTCGTCAATTTAAATCACCCTCATAACTTGGAGGAACATGGAAATGTATACATTTCTCTTGACCATGTGACCCTTAGAAACACTCCATTGACTATACTCATCCATTATTTTATTAAAACCCATGACGGATCTTGAACCACCGATGATAACAAATAACATGTCTTCGGCAGAAAATAAGTGAGAGGTACCAATAAAAAAACATCCCATAAAAATGATAAATCTTCCCATCCACTAAAGCAACATTAGAATTTATTAGCAACAAATATTATTCCATTATTAAAATTAATGGATGATAATATCACTTTAACAAATGATATGGTTAGACTTGAAGAAACCAAATTTTCATCCCTTAATAGAAATTTAAAACAATAAAGATTAATGGCCCTAAAAAGAAAGATAATGGAAAGCCTCAGAGAATAAAAATCTCACCAAAGACTTAATAATAAATTTATATTCAACTCTTTCATATGACTTATCCATGTAATCCTTGACCATGATATTATAGTCTATCCCCTTTCTAGAAATCTCTTCAACTATCTCTATGGAAAGAAATATGTCCCCCTTAATGTTATTATTCATAAAAAAACAATGTTGTTCCTCATAAATGATCTTAGGAATCATCAATGAAATCCTACTATTTATAATGGTTTTCAAGACATTTTAATAAAAATAACAAAAATATAGGATGATATTTCCACAAGTAAATGGGGTCTTTCACCTTTAGACTGAGAAATTCAGTAGTGGGACTGAACATTCAAGGGTGAAACCCCATCTTATGAAGTCATGAACTACATCCATGAGGTTATATTTAATAATATAACATTCATATGTAATAAAAATAATTCTGAAACTGTTTTGTCCTGGGGCACTACAAAGATTCAAATAAATTGAATCACCTCTAATTTCCTCTCCCATCACAGTCCTCGGGAAGTCAGAATAAGTGTATTTATCAAACAACTTAGTAATATGGTTGAAAAAGGGATCATTAGCACTACTCCCTTGATATCTACAATGAAAATATAGAGTAGGAACTGAAAATTGATTCAATAAATTATTTACACCACAATATCCAATCACAAACAAGTCCAAACAATAATAACTTTCTTCATTCATTAAATTATAATTCCATGTATACTCCATTTCATTTATACATGAATTAAAAATGAATATTTTTTGTATCCTTCTCTTGTAAATTGATCACGATACCTCTCACTCAATTTCCTTTCCACCCCAAAAAGTATAATAGAGACTAATTCCTTTTTGGTCACAAAGGCCGAAAAACCTGATCATCCAAATTATCTAAGAGACAGATGTCCAATAGGCCAATCTCAGTATTGAGGTCTTCAATTTCTGCTTGAAAAATATTAAGGTAATCCCACCACATAATGAGATCCCCCTTTATAATTTTTAAATTATTATGCAACAACACCCATCCATTTCTCTACATGGTATTACGTAGTGATGTATCGACCACATCCATAAAAAATCATCATTTTTGTACATTCTCATAAAATAAAAACTCCCACTCCTATCATTATTATAACTTAGTTGTACTAATATAGGTTCTTGGTCTAAAAGGGAATAAGGAAGGGTAGACACCTGAGAATCAACAAACAATGATATTCTTTGCATATTCAAGAAGCAATGGTCCAAGAGACACCATATCCTATAACTCCCTCATTTCTTGTTTCTCCAATTAAATTTATTATCGATGAATACCATATATACTAGATTAGTACTAGTTGGAATCTACCTGGAATTTTGAATGGATCGTTTGGAATATATCCTAACTCTTTTTTTTCTCATAATTTTGCAAGATCGTATTAGAGTAACCTCCAATGAACCAATACCAAGATCATGTATTAAATCTAGAATGGTGCTTCCAAAGTTCTTCCCTCTAAAAAATATAAATCATCTAATACACAATATAGATAGATAAACTAAAATTATTAACAGTATTATGTATATTAAGTTCCATATATGAGTAATTCTCCATAACTATTGATATATAGTGTATCAAAATAATCTATATATGAGAGTTTAATGGATCATCTTATAACACATTTTCACTACCCAAATTCCCTAAATGTTTTTGGATATAATCAATTTTCTATTAATGATTCTAAACTAAAACTAAATAAAATAGTATTGAAGATAATACATTAGAGATAAAGTCACATTTGGCATCTATTGATAAACCTCGAGCATTCCATAAGCGAAATTTAATCATTGAAATGTGTTTGGTTGGGACGATTTCCCTAATAAATAGTCATCTTCTTTAGATATTTTCTTATCCAAATAAGAAGCTATTAATTTTGATCTAGTCACAATTCCAGTAAGATAAGACATTAGGTGATTTGATTGGTTAAACTGATAAGTATGAAAAATAGGCTAAAACTTATCCTCACCAATTTCTAAGAGTACAACAAAAGAATTGGATCAAGGAGGAAGGGAATAACTTTTACTTATAGAAGAGGGTATTATTATGCCCCAACCAGAATGAGATCTCCAGTAACACTCAAAACTCTAGAAACAGACAATCCAAAAGGAGAATAAATTATAAGAATATCCACCATGTACCCATCTGATGGAACCACATGAGTAGGTTCATCAATAACTGAATCCAAACATCCACCGATAGAAGAACAAAGTGCAACTAGATCATCTATAAAATATGGATCCCTGGGAGGATTCTACAACTGTATAACACCTTCCTCACAGGGGATCCAATGAAACATGGTAAAAAAAAGAGCACAGATCTCCCACATCCAGCCCCTAAAACACTAGAAGGTGAAGAATTAAGTGTGCCTACCATTGAAGTCAACAATTAGATGAGACCTTGAGGGACCACGACATCCCCGAGATAGATCCCCAAGACCATATCTAGAACGAACATCATATGAAATATTTGGAGCATGAGGTCCATCTATAGGGTATTTAACTTCAATCAAGACATGGGGTGAGGAAGAAGGTGGCAGCACCCGAGTCTCATTAGAACAAACATCCTAATTATTCTGGAAAAAAATCTAGGTGATGAGCATGGAAACCACATGCCAAAAAAACCCATCGTTGAGTGAAAACCAAATCTATGACTCCCTTTATTTGATGATCCTGTACAAATATCTAGACAAGGATGATAAGGAGACATAATTTATAGCTCCACACACTTATTAGCTAAGATAGCTTTATCTAAACAACATGTAGTACCATTAGGGAAAACAAAATGGCCTAAAGAATATCCAATCTCCCTTAGGAACAAAAGATTGTTAAAGGGGAGTGGGTGCCCAAGTTAGATCACTAGCACAATGACTAAAGATAAATCCCACCCCCAAGTGACAATCTCAAGACCATCAGAATATGGTAAACCTTAAGTTAAAATAAAAAAAATATAAATACATATATATACAATTATATGTATATGTATGTGGGGATATTTTTTCAATGGTTACCCAACATGGTCCAAATCTAGTAGTGTCATCCAGGTGTGCTTTTGGAACAAAAACCAACCCTTTATAGTTTAAATTACTAATAACATTATTATATTTTCACACTTATCATGTTAATTTCACTGACTAGGTACTTATAGACACCATTGGTGGTTTCCTAGTTGTTATATCTCACACCCTATTTGGGGTGACATTGGGTATTCAGATAGACTTCATGGATGTAGGTAGAGATAGAGAAAAGTTCAATATTTTTGATGCTTGATTGATTGAATTATTGGAAAGTAGAAGCACAAGACTGAGATAAGGCTTATAATTATATATTCTAATTATCTTCTGGTATTTTAGGTTCTTTTAATAGACTTTTATGTATATGTTCATGCTGCCATGTTTTCCTAAAAAACGTTTTACCCACATGACATTGTATAATATTTATATGTTACTCATTATTTTTTTGGATGATAGATTATTTTATATGGATTATTTCTCTTCTACTATTATTTTATATTATGGATCCACCATTTATCTATTTCATATTTCACTACATTACTCTAATCATGAGGGTATCATATCCCCATTATACCACCATTGACCCCCGTTAGTGGTTGGAAGTCTTTGGAGTATGGGCAGGTGAACCTGAGTCCATGTGACTAGCTAGAAGATGGCACCACTAAGTGGATTACAGGTGGTGACATCATATAAAATGACCATATATATCACATTTATATTTTAACCAAATATATATAAATATTTTTATTAAAATTACTAAAATAAATAATTCTATTTAATTCTCCAAATATAATTATTATATTGCTCATATTTCTTCTTCCTTATAGTTTCAATCAGGGTAATTATCTTCATAAAAACCCAAGAGGATAAAAAATTTATGTTCATTTAATTTTCTCTTACTTGTGGATTTAATTCTCTAATAACTTTCATAATGATTAATTATATTTTATTCTCCAACTAAATTAAATTTTTATCTTCTATTGTGATATTCTACTATAATATAATGAATAATGATTCATTTTTGTTCATATTTTTGTTTAAAATATATTATTCCACATAATATTTATTTAATGGAAAATTCAAACTAAAATCATAGTTCGTAACATTCTACCATATTAATTAATTTTAATGAATTAAATTTTAATTATCTATCAAGGATAGAAATATTTTAATGTATCCATAAGATTTATATAACTAATGTTATAAATTTTATTGACTTATCTACCTTACACTATTGGGAAAAGCTAAATAACTAATCTTTATCATATCAATTTCTTCAAATTACCCATCATGATTGGTTATTAAAACCCAAATGATTGAATTAATATCCAAATGTATTTAATATTAATAATTTCTCTAATATATGATCATAGATATATTTATGATATGAAATTTTATTTTCTTATTCTAGTAATTTATATGGGATATATATACAGTGAACCCATCCATTACAAAAATAAAATGAAATTTCACCAATGTGAGTCTAATAATATTTTTCAGAATTGAATTACCACCAAACCAAATTAATGAATAATATTAGTCATGGGAAACAATTTTTAGACAAGTAAAATATTTCCCTTATAATTAAATATCAAATCATTGGTGTTATGATTATAATCTCATAAAAATACATTACATGTTACAATGAGTGTGTAGATCCTAAATCAAACAATTAATTTTTTTATATAGTTAATGATGAGTACACCATACACCACATCATTTTCATGACCCACATTAATTGTTATAATAGGATGAGAATTTATTTTTTCCATTATAATAGGTGCATTTTGATGTTTATTGTTTTCATTAAACAATTTATTGGTGAACTAGTTTCTACATTGTTGATAATAATTTCAATTAAAGTATTACAGTGTTAGTGATGGAATAGGTTGGTAATAATTTTATTATTATTTCCATTTAACATTCATGTGCCTTGTGACCTCCTGTCTCAAAGTTGATATATTTACCCAATCCTTGAAAATGGTTTATGAGAAGCTTCTTCAATCATTTTTGATAAGTGAGAAGATCAATTTTCATTCTTTCTAGGGTTTTATCACTTGTGATTTGATGAAACAATTTGTTTTCTTATTTTTCTAAAAAGAATCAGAATAAGGAGACTATCTAATGTTATGTTCTATCATTAATGAATAAAAAAATATCTTCATAAACTAAAAATACCCTTATAGATAACTATTTCTAAATAAATTTATTTATGAAACTAATGAAATGATTGTTTTTATTTTACAATTAATGATAAAACAAATATTATACCATGGGATTCTTGAGATGTTGGATTTATAATAACAAATAGAATCATCCTCTATTTTCATCAGCATAATGAATTTTCTATCAATTTCATTATGAAAATATATACTGATAATTAAATCATCAAACTATACATATTTCAGGGAGTTTATATCCTCTTTGGTCCATATATTCTTTATTATTTTCCAATATTCGTCTAGTCCATATTCTATCAGATAGAAAAAAAAATTAATTTTATTCTACAAGAATTGAATAATATGAAATATATATTCCCCCATGTTAATATAATTCTAAACAAGTAGTTGAATGAAAGGTTTATTAAAGGCAAAAAATAATTGATTTTATTAGGATTCAATAGTGCATTTATTTTTTGGGATTTTTTTACATCACAACAAGGTTTATATTACTATTCATAAGATAATATGTAATTTCAATAAATTTTTTGACTCCTCAAACTGTATTTGGTTTGTATTTCGGGTTATCACCACATTGTACATTAAAATAATTATTAAATATATTCATCTATTTTACATCCACTCATTAAAACCAAAAAGCTCAATGTTTGTATCCAGAATCAATAATTATTTTATAAATTTATAGGATAAAAAAATAAGTCATAAATTTCCTTAAATTATGACCACTAAATTTCGTCATATGAAATTTTTATGTTTATTAAACATTATATTTGGTTCATCATATATTATATTATGTTATCCCATTATATTAAAATCCCCAAAAATAAGTAAACTTCAGTGTAATAAAAAATAATGTGACCTAGACATGTAATCAGAGAGGTGATTTTTTAAATAGAAATGTGAACCATATGATTTGAAAAAAATTGAGATTCCCCAATGACAAAAGATATATTTTTACAGCACCCCATAATTTAATCATTTTACCTTACAAATTCACTAAGTCATAGAATGAAAAGGTTTAATATCTATAAATATTTATAACATGATTGTCTTATTTTATAATAAATATTCATCATTTATAACAAATATTTCACTCATATAATAACCCATTGTAGTGAACATGCATAATACTCTGTTATATAAATAATAGAATGAAAACATATAAATGACATGATAATATGTGATTAATAAGAAAAATACTTATTTATTACAATCAGAGATCATAAGTGAGAACAATAAGAGCATGTGGGTATGATAAAATAATCTATTTATGTAATCAAAACATTATAAAACAATACTGAATAAAACATAGATCATAAATCCTAAATGAAGACAAAATTACTTTATCATAACCAAAGGAATTATTTATTAATGTGTTTAAACATGAATCTATAATCATGGGTCAGAAACATGAATGAGGGATAAATATAAAATAAATAATTAGCCTATAGGATAATAGTTCCATCAAAGGGTCATAATTGATAAAAAACACATATATCATTGCATATGGATGTGGTATCACTGAGAAATAAATTTAGGTATAAGTAATAACATTTTCTTATATTATAATAAAAAATATAGGTAATTATTTAAATTTTGAACCAATTAATATTGTCCATTATTAACATTTAGAGTATATATTTAGGTTCCCGGAATAGCCTTGTGATAATATCAAATATATTCACATTTTATATTGGGTACATATCAATAATGTCTATTCTTAAAATTTGAATATATCAATAAGTTCCACACATAACATTTAAACATATCAATAAGGCATATTCATAACATTATGATCACATCAATAAGGCCCACACATAATATAGTGAACATATAAAATGTTCCACATCTAATATTTGAAGCATAATAATATGGTCCATGTTTAACAGTGTAAAAAGTTCAATAATGTCCACGCCTAGCATTATGAACATATCAAAAGTTACATTCTTAACATGGTAAACACATTAATAAGGTCCTTTTTTACCATTTTGAATATATCAAACAATTCCATACATAAAATTGTTATCATATCAATAAGTTCCTTTTTTAACATTGTGAATATATCAACATGGTCCACACCTATCATTGTGACTATATAGATAAGGTCCAAGCTGAAAATATAGAACATCTAAATAAGGATCACACATAACATTGTGAATAATTCAATAATCTCCATGTTCAAAATTATTATCACATGATATACATTAGAGGGATATAATGGAACTATTCATTATATAATGATAAAAAATACATACGTATACTACTAGAATGTAAAATAATCCATAATTCCATCATTATTACATATATAAAACGTTATTATAATTAATTTTGATAAATAATGTGGAGGGTATCATTAGATAATATCCCCAATGATTCCTAATAAATATTAAATGATTTGAACATAAATGGAAAAAACATTTATATGATCATTGGAAATTTTCTCTAGAAAATAATATTAAATATATATTTTAGATTATAGTATCTACTTTAAAAGAAGTTAATCTATAAATAATGGAAATTTGGAATAATTTTCCCAAAAATTAAAAAATTGTGTTTTATTTTCATAAACAAAAATAATGAATATGGAGGAAAAATTAGAATTTGGTCACATTTTAAAAAATACATATTCCTTTCAAATAGTTATAAATAAGGCTAAAAATAAAAAATTATCCATTAATAAAATATTTAAAAAAATCACTTTATTTTTATATAAATGTGGTTAATTCCAATTTCAAATTTCTTTTAGCGGTGATGGACGCAGTGATAAGGACACCCAATATAATTTAAAATTAATATGAATATAGTGGGAAAAAAGCTAGCAAAAAATAAAAGATATGGTCTTCTGCACTTATAAACATCATTTCAGTAATATTGTGAACCTATAGTAGATTAATTGGTAAGCATACAAGTCAACCATACAAATAACGAAAATAAATAAATTTTGGTTTTAGAGGAAAATAATATATAATTATTTCCAATGGTTATTTTAACATAAAAAATCAAAAATTTAACATGATATTGCAAAATAATCCTTTAATATTAGTTAATTATTAAAAAAATCCTTAAATTAAAGAACATCATGTGTTTTGAGTTTTCCATGAATAATATTCAAAATATTGTAAAAGAAATTCATTATTTATTAATTTTTTTATATTATTATAGTTTACTTATGGAGATATTGATCATAGTTATAATAAACATATAAATATTAATAAGTAAATCAAAAACATAATTTATATATAATAATATTTAAATTAATATATTGTAACCACTCATTAACTATATATTAGTATGTTGTTGTTCATTTTAGTCATTTGTTGTAATTAATATTTGTTGTTTGTTTCTATTTTCATAATAGATATGTCATTTTTATTTGATGATTTATGTAGTCTCATTTCAGTTGATGGATGCTATTGGTATGGTTTTTAAGAATAATATCAATGATATGAATTGTTTAGGTATTTTAAAAACAATATAATGTCACTTTATAGTGAAAAATATTATTTTTAACATTTAAGAATCATATTCATGAAAAACATTACTCCTTTATATTTTAAATTGCCACTATTGTTGTATTTATACTTATCAAAATGTCTAGGATCCAATGGAAACTATTATTAAGACATATATATAAAATGAAGTTTCGTCAAGGGTTACAATGGGTATTTTTATATTCTAGAGTGAACATTACCATAAATGAAATCCTCCAATATTGGAGCATAATATTATATGGCCATGGAGGACCACATCATGGAAATATCCATAACAGATTTCTTCAACAGAAAATTTACTACTTGATTTTCCACCATATAATTATGTGATCTAACTGTGTAGAGATGTGTGACCATGTTGGGACATTCAACATAATGAGGTAGGATACTCCAATGAACAATCTGTGTTCTCATTTTTACATAATGCACCACAATTTTAGATTCAAATTTAATCCATAATAAGTTCCATTTATTAATGAAATCATATCCAACAATATATATCATCAACTATAATTCATCATCATATGCTACCCTAATTATAATTTAGTGATAGAAGAACCCTTTGAAAAATCCATGATATTTTCGGAAGACACCTCCATAGTATGTTGTTCCTTGTGTTCCATAGGTTTCCCCATCAACACTCACTTTGTGACAAGGGTTCATTGGTGGAATCCTCCAAAATTATATGAAGATTTTTTGTTTTCATGGAATGTTTGAAACACCCAAGAGTATAAGTATATTAAAATTAGTTATGGTCTTATTCATGATTCATTATTGCATCATATTTTTTATATAAAACTCTCATTGAATGAATATCATTCCAAACAATATAGTGTATTAAGTTCCCTGAAATAGAGTATCATTGAGGGTCCTCCAAATAACAGTAAAATTGGTTATTTATGCTTTCAATATTATGTTGTGGAACGGTACATGGAAACCAGTAGTGAAAATTAAATTCATGAATGCATGAAGCTGAATATTTGTGTCAATATTCACAAAAAACAATGATCCAATATATGCCCATAATTTCTGTTTAATACTTGTGGAAAAAAAAAATGTTTTCTGTACTTTCTTCATCACTCATGCTTAAGGGACATGTAGAAACAATCTGAAAACAAGTCATTTTGATCTGATCATGGGTTGGAAATCTGTTTTCCCAGATCCTCTAGAGGGGAATGAAATGGTATGATAATTCAAATTGAGAGTTGAATTCTATTAACCTGGATAGTGGTTGAGTGGATCCCCTATAATCCCTTTTATAATACTCCTTGGTTTTGAACTTTCCAACCCTATTTGGTATCCATACGTGGATTTTAGAATATATGAATCTATCGCTTTCAATATATAGATCAGTTTGGGGTGGGATCATGCTTCCTTAGTTGTGATTATGTGGTAAAAACACATCAACTAATATATGTCTATCATCTAGTGTAATAATAATGTTTTCATATAGTGGATTCTCAAGACATTCAGTGGTCCAACAATTATGGTTGTATCCCATTATTATCAACTATTTATTATGAAACATATTCATATTAAATGAATGCTTAATGGAAGGAAAAAAATAAATATAGAAAAAATTTATATCCATTCAATAGTATCCACTTAAACATGTAATCAAGGAAATCACCAGGTGCATATTTGGAAATCAATCTCCATATAAATTTTTGAATTAGACCATTTTTAAGAAATTCTATGGTCATTGAACCCATGGCCTCCAAATTCCACTAGTTTAGTGAAGTCCTTCCAGGAAAAAATTATCAACTTCTTCTCATGGACTAATCTAGAACATATAATGTTCCTTTACATGCTTTTATTCTCATTGATAATACCCCTGAGCCATTTTTAGAATAATAAAAAATAAAAAAATTTGGATGTGATTTCATAGTTATCAGGACCAACCCTTCTAGCCTGGGACACTTCTTTCTCATTCATCATATTCGTTTGATTAAGGATAAAAATATATAGTCCATCCAAATACATACACTTCCTCTTGCTACAAAATAGAGGGTCTCAAATATATTTGGTGGGGATAGATCCCACACGCACCCAAGACATTTTGTTGACATGTTATTCCTAACAAGAAAAATATTTTCACTAAAGACAATAAAGGATTTGTCCCAACTTTTGGCATATCAAACAACATCTACATAATGTGGAGAGAGTGCCTTCAGAGAGGAGATGGTTTTTTAGGATTTTCCAAGGAATAAAATCTCATCATCATAAATTAGGTGATATTATATAAATTCATTCTTCCTTACATTTATTTTCATAAAATTTTATAATTGGTCGAGTTCATTGAGCATCCACTCAATTATTCCTCAGTAATGGAAAAAAATATCCTAAGAGCATATCAAAATGTCTCAAAGCCTTTGAGAAATTGAAAAAACATATGGGTGTGACATTGATGAGAATTTAAATCCTTTAATAGATGAGAATTATAGTAATAATATTACTAAATCTTTTTTCTAATCCATATCTTCTGAGTACATCAATAATATAACTCGATTTTTGTGTGTCAAATGCCTTAGAAATGACAATTTGTAGGGAAAAAATCACTTCTGTTGATTTCCTCCCTTTATGTTTATACTCTACGAAGCTGTGAGGTAAAAATTATAAATAATTATTCTATGAGAACTCCAAATTGATTTGGGGTAATAAATTCATAAATCATTCTCCCCATACTATTCATAATGATCCTAGTAAAAAGACAGAGGGTTGAATTTCAAAGATCCACATGCCTAATGTCATTAATATCAAGTGAATTTTCATTCTTGGGTATCATGTTAATGAAGAATGATATAATCCCAGATGTTATAAAGTAGTGATCAAATAAACACAATATTTTCGGAGTAATATTATACTCTTTGATATCCAAATAAAAAATGAAAATTTAGTTATAAAAACCATCAAGTAAAGGTTAATACTCTTTGTTGAGAGATAATAGAGCCACCATAATTTCATCTTTAGGTGGACTCTTGATGAAATAATGATTATGATGCTCCAAATATAAGGATTTATATTCCCTATAATATTTTGGGTGTGTTTTATTCCATCAACAGAATACAACCCCATGAAATGATCTACCACTACATGAGTGATCTAATTTTTAAAAGTATAATGTTGTCCATTTATACTAATTACATTTTTCCCAATATGGGCCGTATTATAATATTGATTTCTAAAGAAATAACATTATGTTTATATCCTCAACTTTTAGCCAAATGAAATTCATCCGATTTTTATCAAACCATTATTTAGTCACTTTTAGGCCATCCATCCGATAATGAGACTAAGTCTACCCTATAGATGGATTAATTTGGTATAGATTTTTGATCTTGATATATAAAATTTGTCCTTAAATAGAACAAATTTCAACATGTAGCAATGAAAAGAAATTTCTACTCTAGATTTTCAATAGAATCTTGGTGTGTTTCAATTTTACAAGAAATATTTTGGGAAGAACTATCGACAATATCAATTTTACAAGCCTCCAAATTAATGACCACACACATAGGTGTTATAAGGAAGTCAATATTAATGTGAAATATAATATGATATGAACATGTAATTTATGTATTGACATCCACAATAATAATATTGTGATTAGTTTGATGTTTTGTGAGGATGAATCTTGAAACTGCTTGAGTAGCACTTTTAACATCAACCCGAACAGTGCATCTATCAAGATTGTTTTCCTTCCTACCATTCAGATTATACTGGCTCCATGTGAAATTTTCCCCTACAACGTGGACCTAAACAAATTTATAGTTATTAATAAATGAGGATAATTCCAAAGAGACAGTACAATTGATATAATATCCAATTTTCTCATCTGGATCATAACCATATAAAAATCTCTCAATGCCACCCATTTTTTATTTATATATTTAGAAATAACCTTTCTTTATCCCCAAATATTAATTCTATTGATATATGATATTGAATCATACCCACATGATAATGATAGATCACAACTTGATAAGTTTCAATAGACTAAAACACTCTTAGGTTGATTAATGAACAAGTTTATGTCAATGATCACATGACGTAGGACCCACATATGGTCCATATTGTAATCCTGAGAGTTATGGGAGAAAAGTTTCACTCCAAGAGAATCCCACCTAAATTATTTCCTAATAAAATATAGGAGATTCAGTTCATCAATTCCAAAAAATCCTGGGTTTTTAGGACAAAATAAAATGTTGTAGGGGCTTAGCTGTTAGGGGGTTCCTTATCCCTTGACCAATTGAGTTGAGTATCTTTAATTACAATGATGTGTACCCCTTGTTGTGGGACCTCTTTGCTTTTTATTGTCACATGACCCTTACCTTCCCCCTATTTTCGTATTCCTTTTGATTCACTACTCGTGACTATCTATTTATTTTATTTAGTTGCTGGATATTTTTTTTCTTGAATTAATTAGAGGTGATTAAAACATGCTCACTGAATGGTATGTATTTAGCTTCATCAGGCCAAAATAAACCACTTAGGGGTTTGAATATATTCACAGACTATCCATGCTGGGACTATGGATCCATGGATATTTTCTTCTTAGCAGTCCTATAGGAAGGTACATGTGAGATACCCCCATTTATACCACTGTTTTTGGAAGAATGGATATATTAAAATTATTTTGATGAGCCTTGGTTGTACTCATATCTTGGGAATGAGGTGTGGTTTCCCTAGATTCTTTCTCATGGTAACTATGCTAGGAATATACAAGAGAAGTACGCAAGAATGTTTCACCGTTGGTTCATGAGACTTATACATCTATGCGAAATCCTTCTCAGTTTCGACATCCTGATAACTCTCAGATGCATTTGAGATAGGTCATTTGTGTTGTAATAAACACAATTGTACTTCATATTGTACCTCAGTCATAGATCTTCTTGAATTCCTAAAACATTTTCCAAGAGGGCCACGTTAAGGTGTTATATACACTATTCATCTATGATGATTTCAATTAGGTTCTACTGCATATATATGGCTAGTTTTCCCACCTTAGATCCACACATAACATCATGTCAAGGTAACTATGAGGATACATTCTCATCCAATATGTTCTCTTTGACAGCCACATCCTTGTTAGGTATGTATACATTATCTTTATTTATACCATTTCTCTATAATGAGTACTCTAGAGGTGATCCTACACTATGAGGGGAAATCCTAGTTCTCCAATCATTAGTAGGACCATCAGGATGCACTATGTAAGTACCCATGTAGGGCGGTTTCCAATTTTCTTATATGTAATACAAATGGATTTTCCATTCATATCCCCATTAGAAGGGCCATCAATGACATTTTTCTTTATATCAGGGACTGTAATATACTCTTCAACCTTATTCCTTTGATAGTGAGAGTTATCATAGCCCTTCATATTGTATATGTAACAATCATTTTCCCAATTACATTCTGAGAAAATAAGGATAAAGAATATGAAAATCATGTAGAACTTTGGTTTCCATTCTTATTCGATTAGCAAGATGATGATATCATCCCTCATAGTTAATAATATTTCTTCCACAAGCATGCTAGAAATGTCATCATTAACAAGAATTCTAATAAAATACCCAAAAATTGGGTTACTAGTTGATTTATACATCAAAATTGGATCACCCATGGATGAGGAAATGTCCCATAAAATGTGTGGTTGATAATGGAGCCAATTTAGTTTTCAGATACATATCCAAACTTTTGAATGTGGGTTTATCACAATGTCTGGGTATAAATTTCTATTCCACTCTTGGATTCTTAGGAAACTAGTCTGCATGGATAGTGACCCAAGACTCGAGGATATTGATTTATTGTAATAAAAATGGAATAAAAGATGATAATACCCCATTTTTGTTGTGGTCATCTTAAATTCCCAAATCCCCAAAGTTCATCAATCATGCACGTATGGTCATGAAATTTCTAGGGTCTGTCACATTTATAAAACAAGAACCTAAAAATTATGGATTACCTGCACAAGTTGACCCTTTCCTCAACTGATTCATGGTTCCCTGAGACATGAGATGTCCTTCCCTTGAGGATGATCCGTCCTGGAGGAGGTAGATCAAAGTCAGTGAACTAAGGGTTAGCAGAAAATTTGACCAAATCATTAAAGTTATTCGTCATGCCTACTGCCTTGTTTGATGCCCTATATTCAACATTCATATTCATGGTGGAATGTTTAAGTAACTCCCCATGGAAAACATGGTCTTCTATCAATGAATTATTTGGGAACTCAGTTGAATTCAACATATCACACTCCTCATTCTCACCGAATTTAGGGAATTCCCCCTTCCCCCCTTTCTCCACCGTTAAAACACCTATGTTATTATAATTATTCATGATGAGGCCCGTTATTTAATATTGAATAATTCATTTAGGTGGTTGAAACATTTGAAAAAATAATGTTTTATACTAATTAATGTTGTGAGTATACAATTACATAACGGTAAAATGATTTTATTAGAAGTATAATAATTTTAATTTGACACTGTTACCTTATGTGAAGATATTTTAAATTCAATGATATTTTTATGTAATTAAAAATTATAGTGAATAACTATATACTTGGTTTGATGAATAATTTATAACTATAAAAAACATTCACTAAAAAGAATGTTGCTGAATTCCTTATTTGAATCAAAATCTATCAAACATATAACAAGGACCATGGATAGGAACATAATATTTAATTTTCAAGATAACCTAGTGGATTTAGAGGTCTAGGATGGGTAGAGGAGGTGTCCTTTTATAATAGCATTTTTAGTTTTATTTCAACAAATTAAAATTTTATGGTATAAGGTTATAATTCTAAAAGGAAAGTTCACAAAATGCGGAAAATTAAACGTTGGAAAATATTTGACTGATAAATACCTCTTAGAAAAATTTATAGATTTGATTTTAAAATGATTTTATACATTTTGACATTCTCTAATCATTCAACCATCATTTTACCATTACCATAGTGACTCATTTTTTATATAAGACACATGTTTGATTCTTGAAAATGAAATTAACATTGCCATATAATTTTTAAATTCAATTTATTTTTTAATAAATCTATTATAATTTTATATCTGAATATGAAAAATTTATATTAAAAATGAAAACACCATATTAATAAGAAAATTATTTCTAAAGAAAAACTAACCCTTTGAATTATATATTTTCTTAATCATATTTCATATCATTCATACATTTAATGAGTTTTAATATATTTTTATAAACTAAATAATTCTATTAAAATTGTCTCCAAAAGTGAAAAAATTTCTTCTTTAATATTATATTACATAACACATTAAAATATTCAATTGAAAAATATTTAAAATATCATTAAATGATTTTAATCCCATCACAAAAATATAAATAATTTACATTATCATCATTCAATGAATCAATAATTTAATAAATTATTTGATAACAAAAATAAATCATATTTCATTAAAATATATTTTTATAAAAGACTTTATAATTAAATAATATTATTTTATAATGATTTATCTTTTTGGGATTTTATTATTTCCAATTTCAATCAAAAAATTAAACATCTTAAGTATACACATTTGATACGTTCACACCCAATGAATTAACCATATTTATACCATCCATATTTTCAATATAAATATTTATAAAAAACATATAAATGAGGGTCATATATAATTTTTATATATAGTCAAAAAAATGCATAACATAGCTCATTCATAATATTAACACCTCCCATTTTCTCTATTACATTTGAAATTTTCTTTCATTCTTTACAATGTTTAAATAAGAGTGATAATATCCTTGGAAACCAATAATGAAAAAAAAAATTTTGTTCTTTTTTTTTACTTATGGATTTATACATATTTTACTTTTATTAATGATGTTTTGTATTATATTATCAAAATATGTTAATTTAAACCATAAATTGTAATATCTTTCCTCAATAAAATGTATCTTTTTTCTTTTTTGTTATGTTTATTGGATGAATCACGATTTTAAAAACATTATTTTTTTAAATGGAAACACCAAAATATATATAAAGGGGCTTAAAAAAGTAATTTCTTTTATTTATAATCTCATAAGATAAAAATTCTCCTAATTTAGTGGAGGAAAATATCATACCCACCCACAAGATAATTATAAATTATACCTACCCATGTTGTAACAACCAAGACTCCAGTAGCTCAAAGGATGTGGTTACATTAATACATTAGCATAGAAGTATTCATATGACACAACGATTGATCCAATAGTTTTTTAGTATTAAGATACAATATACATAAATGAATCACATATTACATTATATGATATTAAACAGAACATAAAAACATAGTTGAATCATTTTTATTCCTTTTATCTTATTCCAAAAATTATTTACTGTTATCCCTTCAGTTCCTTGTGAATAAAAAAAAGTGGTTTAGATCATAAGATTTGTAATGAGTTGTATACATAAAAATCTATCTTTTAAAAATTGAGAAATTATTCATTTTTATGTAATAATTATTAATAAAATAATTAATGCAACTAATTACCTGAGCGTTGAATATATCTATGGATAACATCGAAATATAAATAATTACATAAAATATAATAATTAGTTTTATTTTGGATGAATTCATAATAATAAAAATCCTCATCTTTGAATAAAATAGTCATGAAAATATATTATACATTAATAGGTATGGAAAATACAATCTATTGAAGTTAGTTTGTATCATCAGAGGTAATGATTCTCCAAGGAACATTGTAATTGTTTCCCAATACAATCACCATATTATTGCAATGAGTTCATCATATGAATGAAATTAATAAACAAAACCATTAAAAATAGATATTAATATTTTATTAATAAAAAACTATTAAAATAACATGTATATGAAATGGAAATATTTTAAGAGTCAATGAATAAAAACTATTCCTTACAAGTCACGTTCAAATTAATATCATATATTGCAATGAGTGATTATATATTTTATTATTAGAAAAAATAATATAAAAATAAGAGAATGATTATAAAATATATCTATTAGATTAATGAATATTTAAATTAATGTGAAAAATAAATACAAGATATACATGAATATTTAATTGGGACATAATAACATGAATGTTAGAAAATAGAAAAGATGCCTTATGATCATTGTATGGTATAAATTATAAATTTATAATGGAAAAGGATACATTTTTAAATTAATATATATATAATTTGTTGTACTATTTTATTGTACCATTAATTTCAACTTGATTTAATAAAGAGAAAATTAGAAATAAAAATCAATACTGGAAATGAATAGATACATAGAATGGAAACCCTTACATATCAATTAAATTTAATGTAAAAAATAAGGAAAAATAAGGAAAAATACATTTTAAAAACATGAATAAGTGTATTGGATATATACTAGATCAAACTCATGTGTGTGGTATAAATAAATGTTCATGTAGAGAACATTAAAAAAAATCATAACTTTATAAAGGTAAATCTGTTTCGATTCAACATACATCGAGTATTGAGTCACCTGATACATTATCGGACCCATTGAATTATAAAATTATACTAATTATTTAATATAATCACAAAATTAACAATACTAATGACATTATTATTATTCATTTTAAGTGTTCTACTATAATGTTTCAATTATTTAATACATTTGAATAATTCACATAAATCATTTTATAGTACATCTGTTCCTAATCTTTAAGACTATTATGGTATAATTGAAATGGTAATTTCTTGTTGTAAAAATCAATAATATCTATAATTATAAATGATTTGTTTCCCTCTCATTACATAAGAAAAATTGTTCAATAGTTGATTAAGATGTTATCACACTAATAAAAAACATGGTTTTTTGTCAGGTTTTATATGTTTTTAAGAGTGTTCATTTGGTTGATGTATTTGGAGGAATGTAGAAAATAAAATTTTAACCCCAATATTGATAACCATCTCTAAAAATATATTTTATTATTATTCTTTGAATTTTTAAAAAATTAATGTTAAAAATGATCTTTAATATCATTTTTTAATAAAACCACATTCAAACGGAATTTTCTTGTCAAATTTCAAGACCCCTAGATGAAACATAATTATTCATATAACAAATTAATTAATTACATCAAAATTACCAATATTACCTTTTTTTAAAAAATCATATTGAAATAGTAGAACCCAACACATTACGCTCTTACATAATCTCGAAGATCAATTATTGTCTCCCATGTTAGAATAAGCCATTTACAATAAAATAGATGAGAACTCTAATGATCAATAATTTATATATTCATAATAATCAACAATATATTTTTATAGTATCATAAAAAATGTAGATAGGAATTAATGAAATTGTTGTAGTGATTTTACGTCAATGTGATGTTCTTTAAAAAATAACAATTTTAAATCCAATTTGTATATGATTATCCTCACTAACACGATTCTATCCACCCCCAAAATGGATATTCAATATTTATTTTGAATATAGTAATATATAATCACCATTGAAAATAATTTAAATAGAGATAAACAAAGGTATGATGGGGAGAAATGAAATTTACATATTGAAGAGGATGAATGATTTTAAATATTGTTATTTTTCTAGTCACGAATTAAAATTTTAGATCAAATTGAAATTATTAATTTCAAATGGTATGGGGGGCTTTATAAAATGGAATTCAAACTTTTGATGGCGTGATTTGAAAAAAAAATCTTCTATCTAAAATATATTTTCATTATATTATATTAAAATAACATGCATTAAAAATATTTTACATAATATTTTTATCATCGATTATTTCATAAACGGATTTTAAAGATATGAATTTTTGTGTTGGTTATATTAATATCTGATATGAAAAATATTTTTCAATATATTTTTAACATCATTTATTTCTATTACCAACATGAAAATTCATTCAAGATGGTTTTTTCATCTATTATTGAAATAATATAAACAAAATCAAGAAATATAAATTTTAATGTTGTTTATTGATATATGGAACGTAAAAAACTTCCATGTGATATTTTTAACATTAATTATTAATAACTAATAATAAAACATTGTGGTCATATATACCTTTTTCACTAGTCTCACCAAGATAATCATCCTAGTAAAGCTAATTTTTTTGATTAAAAATGAATCTGATTTTTTAAATATAATTTATATATTCTATATTTTATTGTTAAAGAGATATAATCAATTATTTTATTGAATATAAATTTTATATAGTTTAATAAAATCAATTTTTAGTTTTTACATGAGAGACATATGTTTTTAAGAAAATGTTCATTCATATAATTAGCATTAAATCACAATGGTGATTGGTGTTTTCATAAAAATATTCATATATTAAAATATAAAAATTATTTTAAATATTTAAAAATAATATATGCACATTCATATATAAATTTAAAATGACATTATAATATTAATAATTTTATTTAAATGTGTAAGATAAAATATTAAATTAAAAGAATCATTTTTGAAATGCAGATATGTTGACATTGTATAGACTAATTAAAACAGTTTTGTGTGAGTTTATCCATTTTCAAAATTAATTTATTGGTGTAATATCCCGTGTTTTTTAACCGAATTTAAATACATTGGGTTTTAAATTTTCTACCTGTTTATCAAGGGTTCTTTTATTAAAACGAGCATCAGAACATTATTCTAAGTGTTAAAAGAAATAAATATGTTGTTTTTGGACTTTTGTGAATACCCGATAATTTCCACAGGTGTCCCAATAAGTCTCCGGAGCACCGGATCTGGGTATATCCACTTTAATGAATCTCCATGGGTTGTGCATGGTTACAGCGCAATCCATGTAGCTTACCGAGTTTAATATTTTATTCCTTTTAATTTATAATATTAAATTGGTTATTTGTTTTTAAATAGAAGTACGTGTCAATAATTATAATATTATTATTATAATAATTATTGTGTTAAAAATAATTATATGTTAAAAGATTTTAATTGGATGATTAATGAGGTGTAATAGATATGTTAAATATATCATGCCTTTGGGTATCTCAAAGAAATGTTCTTTTACGAGGAGTATATTATTTAAGGAATATGGGTTTAATTAAATAAAAAAATTTAGAATTAATAAAGAAGTGGTTTTATTTAATAGAGGTGTTGGGTTTTATCTAAGGTAGAATAATAATAATAATTATATGATTGTTATTATTATTATAGTTTAATGAGTATAATAATAATTCTTTAATTATGGTTGTTATTATTATTATGAATAATAATAATATTTGAATATGGTTTTTTTAATGAAATCCAATGAAAATGGGCATTTAATTAATTGTTGTGAAATTGTGATTTCATTTAATTAAATTTAGTTAAATAGAATTTAATTTAATGATGTGTTGGGAGAATTTATGAGTTTTATCAAATATGGTTTTTCTAAATTTTAATAATGATGATGGTTTTTATTATGGCAATTTTATTTATTTAATTTGATGTTGAAATGAATTTAATAAAACAACTTTTTTTGGGATTTTGAGTAATTATATTATTGTTATCATAAATTAATTAAGTGACATGTAAATCAGGAGTTAGTTGTTATAAAATAATGGTAATATTTAATGGTAATATTAAATTATGTGAAAATTATGATATGGAGGTTACTAAATAATTTTAATGTTAAAAGATAATATAAAATGAGGAATATATGTAGAGTTTCGTGTAATTTAATTAAATTCAAGGTAATTAGGAATTTAATTATCTATGGTGTAATTGATGTTTTTATAATTAAAATGATTGTTAATGAGAATTTAATTAATCATTGTGAAGCAGTGGTTTTATTTAATTAATACCTATGTTGATAATTAATTCATTAAATCTGTTGGTGTTTTTATTTTATTATTTTTTTGGAAGAGAATTTATTTATTTTGATGTGTTAATGAAGTATTTGGTTTTACCTAATAGGTTTGTAAAATAATTAATGATAAAGGTAATATAAATTTTATTATTATTATTATATTAAATATATTAGATTAATATGGTATTAATTAAATGATTGATAGGGGGCGACTTAAAGGAGGATGTGCACTGCGTGAACAGTGCGACCAACACAAGGCCTCCTATGAGTTACACTACATACCTTCAACTGACCTCCTCTCAATTTTTCGAATGCTTTTGGTGTCTTCACAAGGAATATCCACCTCATTAAGGTTTGTATGTCTGTGTATTTTTCGTGATTTGCATCAACCATTTGGCTCCTCCCTCGCCATGTTTTCTTGAATGAAACCTTGAGGCTTACTATTAATTGTATTTCCTTGTTTCTTCAGTTCTAGGGATGTTAAATGGGTTCCTCTAGACCCTTTGGTCTGTTTCCGACTATCTCTGCCTAGGGAGAAGCATTTAGACTCAGTATAGTTTCATTGTTGTCAAATTCATGTAAGTTTTTAAACCCGTTATTTGGGTTTTTACACCATTATTTGGATTCTTATAGTGTATTTCTATTAGGGTGAAAATTTTGGGTGTGTGTTGGTTCCCACAGAACTATTTATGGGTGACAGTTAATGATGTGTTTGTTTGACTGCATGGAAATAACAGCTGGTTACTCCCAAGTAAATCAAAGTGTTGTGTATTCAATATTGTTCCACCCTAAGGTATAATCATTTTCCAACTCTGCATCTTTAATAAATGTGTTAATAAAATTCTTTCTGCACTTCTGAAAGGTATTTAAATTATACAATGAATTTTTTATATTGAATTCCATTCAAATTCAAATTTAGTAAGTTTGATTAAATTATTAAATGTGATTTGTGATATGTTGATTCATGGATATTGATGTTATTAAATGATGTTGTCCATGCGAGATTAACATGGATTTGGCCATGTGTTTGTTTTAACAATGTATTATTGAATTTGTTAAAGTGATATGAATAAATAATTAAATTTTTTGATAAATTTTTATTATTTTAAATAATTAATTAGATAAGTCATTTTGGCTTAATTTATGTAATTAAGGCTGAATTAATTATATTTCTTTATAATGATAATATTAAATAATAAATTATGGAAATTAAATATGGGGATATGATATTTAGAATGAGATAATTAATTTTTGTAAAATTAATTATGGGATTTTATTTGTTTTGTAGGATAATTAATTGAATTATTAATTAATGGTAATGTGTACTTAGTTAATTATTGCGTTTACTAATAACTTTAGTATATTTTACTGATTGATTGGATTATAAATGGAATTAGGATAGTTGATTAGTGAATTAATTATCATTTTTTCGGTTATATAATTTGGATAATAAAACATTGAGTTGTTATCTATTTGACTACCTTGTGGTTAATAATAATTAATTGTTAATTAATTATTAACTATTGGGATATTGAATGGTTAATTGACTATATAATTATTTGATTCAAGATTTTTTTTAATAGTTGTCTAATTAATTAGTAGATATGATTATTTAATTTATAAAATAATAAATGGTTTTTTTGGGGTGTTAAACATGACATTCTACACCAATGATAAATATATTCGTTTAATAGATAACCAGGTGGTGAGATAGAGAATGATGCTCAAATTACTCAGGGGTGCTATACATGGAATTCTATACCATGTTTTCTTGAAAATATTATTTTATGGGATACAGACTAATGCTCTAAATACCCATGGGTTGTGAGCAAATGACTGATGTAACGCCCTGACCCCAGCTACCCAGAGTCGGTGCATTACTTCGTAACATTGGCATGATCACAAAAGATCAAGTCTCGAAAGACCGATTATTTTAGTAGCCTTGGAAAAACTAGATACATTCATAAGTCTTACATTACATTATAAAGTGAAAAACTACAATAACAAAGTCTCCATAAACTACACTCATATCCTCTTCTGACAATCCCTGCAGGTCATTCATAAAATACATCTTCACATCCTGGAAAATATTAAAACATTGAATGGGGTGAGCTCAGATTCTCAGTAAGGATAACAATATTGCGGAAGCTTTTATAAGAAAACATAAGCATTTAAGGCAATGTATAACTAAAACAAAAGCCTTATTGAACTTGAAATTCAGCATAATATGGAAAAAGTAAAATAAAATAATGCCATTACTTACTCTCATGGATATTCTACTAGACGAATAATCACATGAAATATCAATAACCACTTTCATAATGAGGGAATGTATAATGTCGGACATTCTGAAACATTTTGTCAAGGCCTCGGCCAAGACGTCTAAAATGATTAAGGCCTCGGACAAAACCATAAATCAGATTGGGAAAGGGCCTCGGCCAATTCCACGTCTAGTTGTCTCATGCGACCTACCGATGCATCGAGGAGCTATAACGGGCTCCACCCGTCACTTATTAAGCCCAATACATTCCTCATATGAATAGGTTTAAACATATCATAAACCATAACATAATCGTATCACACAAAACATGAATAAAGGAAACATAACATTTCCACATTTCAATCACAAGATATCAATACAACACATTGTTATAATATAAACGCTTTCAAAACCATTTTCAATACCAAAATAAAAGAAAGTTAAAACTGTGTATTTATTTTTCATTAAAAAAAAGATGGCTTGTAAAGGAAGCCGAAACTCAAATAATGGTCACGACGGCAGAGAAGTCGTTGTCGCCGCATAAGTACGGAAATAAAAACATTCCCTTTTGTCGTTTAGAAAAAAAACTTCGTATAAAAAGATTCCTTTTGAATAACCGTAAAAGTCAAAGGGGTTTATACACCGTATAAAAGAAAGTTGTGTATAAAACCAAATATGCCTCAATGAAAGGGGATTGAGAAGAAGTCCTTAAAAATATCATTTTCTATAATGTAGGTCTATTAAGTGTATTCACTATAATTACACATAAATAATGTAAAAATACAAGATAGGACATAATAATATCATGACATAATTTGAAAGTATGAGATTAACCCAAAGAATGGAAGTTGGGTTATGAAATTCCCTTACCTCGTGTCTGACTTGACTCAACCGTTCTTTAACCTCCTGAATAATAAACTAGAGTTAATATATACCTTATTAAGAACCATTTTCAATTTCATTATCCTTATTATATCACTTATTACAATGATATGAACATTATGTAATTATTTAAGTTAATAACGGTCGTTTTGTCGATCTTTGGTACTTGAGTCAACAATAAACTTCTTATAATTACAAGTTTTTTTGGTGGTAGAATATCCATTGTATCCAGAATTATATTCATGATTTATATGTCATATATATCTTATATATCCAGTATATACATTCATTTATAATATTACGTAACATTTAGAGGTAAGAAATGAAATGCACCGTTCATGGAGACGGTAAGCCGTACGTACACATGAACGCTACTTTCATTTCAATTTCATATTTAATGGAACGAAATCATAATGATATAAATGTATAATATAATTCCAGTATAATATAGTGTATAATACCATTTACTTCATCCTTTATACATCCCACATATGGCATTGACGATTCAAATCACTTTGAGGGGGCAGTAGTCCGCACTTCCTAAAATGAAATTATCGTGTTTTACCTATAATGGAAATCATAAAGTATGCCATAAATGAGAAATACAGAAGCATAATTAAAACATAAACATATTATATATCATATATAAAAATAGTGACATCTTAATGGCCACCTTTGAAGGTGTTATATGAGTGTTGAACAATCATCGTTTCGTGAGGCAGAAATTCGCCATCCACAGAAACCGTATGTTTTTTAACCATTATATGTAGGTGTGTGTAAGTGTATCTCGAATAATTATTATAACAACATCCTAGTATATTGAGGATACTGGTTGTGTTACAAAATAAATTAATAAAAAGAGTTTAGGGGTTTGGAGAAGAAAAATAAAACAAAACAACATTAGAGAAGACATTACCTCAAAATCGGGTAACTCTTTTTGATTTGAGCCAAAGGCTTCCTTGTGAATAGTTCTGCTCAAAGTGAGTCTTCTAGGAGTAAGAGGGGGAAGTTGGGAGAGTATTTGGGCAGAGTTTGGCCGATCCAAATGGCTTGAAGGTGTGAATAAGGTGGGAGTGGTGGGGGCCTTTTATAAGAGGAGAGGAGGGGCTCTTTTGGAAAGATTGAAATGTTACATTATTATACAATGATTTTCGGATTCTAAAGGTCCCACACTTATATAATTCGTGGCTAAGGTGATAAGGGTTCGAAATATCCTCATCCAATAGGCTTTGGACAAGTTTATGCCTTGGAATGTGCATTATCTTCTCATTTTATTTAAATCGTTAAATAATGAGGTCATCGCTGCATCATAATGATGTCATAAATAATTTAATTTATATAATGTCTAAAAATTATAAAAAAAATACTATGATGTAGGAAATATTTTTAGCTTTCTAATTAATATTTATAGTCAAAATTTGGACTTGTGTAACCCTACTTAAAAACTGGTTTAGTAAAATAACTCATGTTTGTGTCAATTTTAATTTTAACATTAAATAAATATATATTAATGTCATTTTCCAAATAAAGTGGCTCCATGGGGTCCCCATGTTGACCCATGGGTTTTCTTGGTCGGCCATGACTCATCCAATAGGAGTAGGATAAGTTTCATGCTCATCTCATGTTATTAAAACATTATTTGTACCTTAAACTACACTAATTACCTCTAATCGCGATTAAGAACTTAAAATTTACTATTCACCAAAAAATTATTTTAATCTCATTGAACCACATTTTACTTCTTAGTGAAAACCATGTATGTCTGATTTTTGAAAATCAAATCACAGAAGTGGTAATATTTCATTTAAACTAAAAATTAGTTATTTAACTACCACTTAATGGTTTCACTATTCATCAAAAATTGAAGTTTTTCATAACAAGGCCAAAATTTCACCCTAAGCTATAATTGATATTCCGAATTCAAAAATGATGTCTATTTTACAAAATTCCAAACATATAAGTTGCATTAATTAATTTTATAATTAATTCCCGATGTCACAACAAATAGCGTGTTTTTAAGAAACAATTTATATCAAATGATTGGCAATTGTTTATGTCCAATTTCAATGTTAAATTAATTCTAATGACCACGATTGGATAAACTGGTAAAAATATTTTCTAATTATACTTTAAAACCAATAAATAGTATAATTTATCACTATAAATTATTTTGATTAAAAAAGTTGTTTTTAAGTATTTTTCACTATTCATAATAAATAGAAGTTCTCAGAAAAATACAAAAAATTCAACATAGGATAATTTCGATATTCCGAATCCTAAAATGAAGTCCATTTTGATAAATAAAATTTATAAAATTTCAAAAAGTAGGTATTACTATTCACAACGGCTGGTTTAATTCGTTGTGGTGTGTGTTAGAGCTCGACGTTGCGTACAACACATGCTATTGCATTATTCGTAGTGAAACGTACCATGGATTCTTGGGGTGTTACATTCTCCCCTCCTTCAATAAATTGTGTCCTCGCAATTTGAAATTTTTCTTTGAAAATAAAAGGTTGAAAAGAGAAAATACCTTTGAGGATAACCCACATCGGAAATAAGGTTAATAAATATATAACATTAAAAGAAAGCAAGATAAGTACAAAGGTCACCCAATATAGCCCATTCTAGGATTCTATGAAAATATGGATATGGAGGAGAAACAAACCATCAAGGTCGGATGGAGAGTTATAGAAAACAGGATTAGGAGAAAGTTTAACCACAAGAAAATCACAAACTTGTGATTGGTTAAACGGTCATTGAATCCCCAGTTGGAAAAGTTAACCGACAACATTTTTGTTTTAAGTTACCTTTTATAATGTTGAGGAATTTATTTAGGAGATTTACTAAGAACGTAAGGGAATATACATACTTGTTATGTATACTTTCATTCGTTAATAAATTTTTACCACAAACCCAACTTTTACTCCAAATGGTAACGGAACTCAAAAATATTCTATTTGTCCTAATTGTATAAGGTTCCAAATGATAACACATACCATTTAGATTAGTAAAATTATTTTTTAATAACCAGGGACTTCCTGTAGGCTAGTGGTAGGAAATAAAGGCTTGTCGCACTATGGTTGTGGGTTCAATTCCTGCAGCTTTGTCCGACGCGACGGGTTATTCCCCACCCTGCAGGTTGTCCTTTTCCTAAAACTATAGTATCATAATATTCCAAAAATAATCTTCATAATTTTTTTAACCTTAAACATTACTTATCCAAAGATCAACTTAATCCACTCCAACCTTTATAGTTATCCAAAATACCTTTGTCCAGACTTTCTCTAAAAGGTCTCTTAATTCCAAAATCAATTTATCAGATTCCCCAAACAAAGTAAAGTTTCTCTTATTGTCACATACTAAAAATATGATTACCTTGATCATATTAAAACCTTACTGAAATCAAAAAGTAATGCAGTACAATCTTTATGTATATCACATTATTCTTATAACCAGAATATAATCCTTGAGTCCAAAAGCACCAATACATTAATTATTCCGCTTCAACTGTAGTCACAGCATAAGATTGTCCTTGATAACTTGGCCTTTTCTGAGGTATGTTTCCTTGACGCTTAGGACATTCATTTGCATAATGCCCCATTTCCCTAAAATTGTAGCATTCAACTTTGACAGCCTCTTTCTTTCCCTTGCAATCACGAGCCTGGTGACCCTTTTCTCCACATTTATAACAAACTCCCATTCCTTTTAGGCATGTACCAGGGTGATTCTTCCCACAATTATCACATAATGGAAATTTTTTCTTTCCCTTTTTCCCTTTATCTGTCTCTTGTTCCACCGTTATCTTCTTCTCTTGCTTTACTTTGTTGTCATAAGACTTAGAGAATTCCTTTTCTCTCTTGATAGCACACGAGACAATATCTTCGTATGATGAGAAGGATTGTGATACTAAAGCTCGACGGAGAAATGGTTTTAACCCATCAAAGATACGATCAATCTTACTCCTTGGGTTACGTATATAATCGGAAGCATGCCTCGCTAACCTTGTAAAGTTAGCCTCATACTTTGCGACATTCTCATCCTCCTTCTGCCTCAGACTCAGAAATTGCCTTTCCATATCTGCTCGATGGTCACGAGGAAAGTATTTTTCTAAGAAAAGCTCTTTGAACTCCCTCCATTCCATATTCGATATGTCATCATCTTCCTTTGTGTTTTGAATCTGCGACCACCACTGATCGGCATCTCCAGTGAAGCGGTAAACTGCCATGACAACCTTCTCCCTTTCACTACTCCCCAAGGCATGGAATATTTTCTCTAAGGAATTTATCCATTGCTCAGCTACTATAGGATTTGTACTCCCATTGAAGCTTTGTGGTTGTTGCCTCATGAAACGGTCTAGCATTGATCCTCCACGTTGCGAATTAGGGTGCTCCATACGAGTAAGGTTATTATTCATAACCTCAGTGAGTTGTCCCAGTATGGTATTAAGCTGATCAGCACCAGTTGTATCTCCAGATCCACAATAATTATCTTGAGCAGGAGGGAAATCCCTACACGGAGTTCGTGCATTGATACGGTTTCCATTCCTTCCACTAGGCGCCATTTTTAAACAATGGCATAAACTAGATTAGTTTATGAATCAAAATACATAATTCCATATTTGTATAATACTTTACATAAATTGAACTATTTATGGATATAATCCATAATCATAAAAAGAAATGTTTTCTTTGATAAAGTATATACTCATAACCCTTCATAGTGGTTTGTAAAGAAAATGAGAATTATCCTAAGCATATCCCCCGGGAGTGTCGTAACCAAGAGCGCAGCAATGCCCATTATCGTGCACCAGTTCCCATTTGAGTCTAGCTCAAAGCGGTGTTTTTAGGTTTTACCCCTAGGTACATCTGTGCCAGAGCCGCCTCTACCTGCTCGTATCCAGACAGGGATGTATTGCTTGGAAAACTCACAAAATCTCTACAATAACAAAATTCTAGGAAGTTCTTCTACACTAATCCTCAAAGTCTATCTTTGGGCTATGTGCTCTAAGCAGAGTCTATCTAAATCTAGCTTCCAAGGATAGTACTAAACTGCCTCTGATACCAACTGTAACGCCCCGACCCCAGCTACCCAGAGTTTGTGCATTACTTCGTAACATTGGCATGATCACAAAAGATCAAGTCTCGAAAGACCGATTAGTTTAGTAGCCTTGGAAACACTAGATACATTCATAAGTCTTACATTACATTATAAAGTGAAAAACTACAATAACAAAGTCTCCATAGACCACACTCATATCCTCTTCTGACAATCCCTACAAGTCATTCATAAAATACTTCTTCACATCCTGGAAAATATTAAAACATTGAAAGAGGTGAGCTCAGATGCTTAGTAAGGATAACAATATTGCCGAAGCTTTTATAAGAAAACATAAGCATTTAAGGCAATGTATAACTAAAACAAAAGCCTTATTGAACTTGAACTTCAGCATAATATGGAAAAAGTAAAATAAAATAATGCCATTACTTACTCTCATGGATATTCTACTAGACGAATAATCACATGAAATATCAATAACCACTTTCATAATGAGGGAATGTATAATGCCGGACATTCTGAAACATTTTTTCAAGGCCTCGGCCAAGACGTCTAAAATGATTAAGGCCTCGGCCAAAACCATAAATCAAATTGGGAAAGGGCCTCGACCAATTCCACGTCTAGTTGTCTCATGAGACCTACCGATGCATCGAGGAGCTATAGCGGGCTCCACCCGTCACTTATTAAGTCCAATACATTCCTCATATGAATAGGTTTAAACATATCATAAACCATAACATAATCGTATCTCATAAAACATGCATAAAGGAAACATAACATGTCCACATTTCAATCACAAGATATCAATACAACACATTGTTAAAATAAAAACGCTTTCAAAACCATTTTCAATACCAAAATAAAAGAAAGTTAAAACTTTGTATTTATTTTTCATTAAAAAAAAGATGGCTTGTAAAGGAAGCCGAAACTCAAATAATGGTCACGGCGGCGGAGAATTCGTTGTTGCCGCATAAGTACGGAAAGAAAAACATTCCCTTTTGTCGTTTAGAAAAAAAACTTCATATAAAATGATTCCTTTTGAATAACCGTAAAAGTCAAAGGGGTTTATACACCGTATAAAAGAATGTTGTGTATAAAACCAAATATGCCTCAATGAAAGGGGATGGAGACGAAGTCCTTAAAAAGATAATTTTTTTATGAAGTAGTTCTATTATGTGTATTCACTATAATTACACATAAATAATGTAAAAATACAAGATAGGACATAATAATATCATGACATAATTTGAAAGTAGGAGATTAACCCAAAGAATGGAAGTTGGGTTATGAAATTCCCTTACCTCGTGTCTGACTTTACTCAACCGTTCTTTATCCTCCTGAATAATAAACTAGATTTAATATATACCTTATTAAGAACCATTTTCAATTTCATTATCCTTATTATATCACTTATTACAATGATATGAACATTATGTAATTATTTAAGTTAATAACGGTCGTTTTGTCGATCTTTGGTACTTGAGTCAACAATAAACTTCTAATAATTACAAGTTGTTTAGGTGGTAGAATATCCATTGTCTCTAGAATTATATTCATGATTTAGATGTCATATATATCTTATATTTCCAGTATATACATTCATTTATAATATTACGTAACATTTAGAGGTAAGAAATGAAATGCACCGTTCATGGAGACGGTAAGCCGTACGTACGCATGAACGCTACTTTCATTTCAATTTCATATTTAATGGAACGAAATCATAATGATATAAATGTATAATATAATTCCAGTATATTATAGTGTATAATACCATTTACTCCATCCTTTATACATCCCACATATGGCATTAACGATTCAAATCACTTTGAGGGGGCGGTAGTCCGCACTTCCTAAAATGAAATTATCGAGTTTTACCCATAATGGAAATCATAAAATATGCCATAAATGAGAAATACAGAAGCATAAGTAAACCATAAACATATTATATATCATATATAAAAATAGTTACATCTTAATGGCCACCTTTGAAGGTGTTATATGAGTGTTGAACAATCATCGTTTTGTGAGGCAGAAATTCACCATCCACAGAAACCGTATGTTCTTTAACCATTAGATGTAGGTGTGTGTAAGTGTAGCTCGAATACTTCTTATAAAAACATCCTAGTATATTTAGTATACTGTTGTTTTTACAAAAGAAATGAATAAAAAGATTTTAGGAGTTTGGAGAAGAAAAATAAAACAAAACAACATTAGAGAAGACATTACTTCAAAATCGGGTAACTCTTTTTGATTTGAGCCAAAGGCTTCCTTGGGAAGAGTTCTGCTCAAAGTGAGGCTTCTAGGAGTAATAGGGGGATGTTGGGAGAGTATTTGGGCAGATTTTGGCCGAGCCAAATGGCTTGAAGGTGTGAATAATGTGGGAGGGGTGGGGGCCTTTTATAAGAGGAGAGGAGGGGCTCTTTTGGAAAGATTGAAATGTTACATTATTATACAATGATTTTCGGATTCTAAAGGTCCCAAACTTATATAATTCGTGGATAAGGTGATAAGGGTTCGAAATCTCATTATCCAATAGGCTTTGGACAAGTGTAAGCCTTGGATTTTGCATTATCTTCTCATTTTATTTAAATCGTTAAATAATGAGGTCATCGCTGCATCATAATGATGTCATAAATAATTTAATTTATTTAATGTCTAAAAATTATAAAAAAAATACTATGATGTAGGAAATATTTTTAGATTTCTAATTAATATTTATAGTCAAAATTTGGACTTGTGTAACCCCACTTAAAAACTGTTTTAGTAAAATAACTCATGTTTGTGTCAATTTTAATTTTAACATTAAATAAATATATATTAATGTCATTTTCCAAATAAAGTGTCTCCATGGGGTCCCCAAGTTGACCCATGGGTTGTATTGGTCGGCCATGACTCATCCAATAGGAATAGGACAAGTGTAATGCTCATCTCATATTATTAAAACATTATTTGTACCTTAAACTACACTAATTACCTCTAATCGCGATTAAGAACTTAAAAATTACTATTCACCAAAAAATTATTTTAATCTCATTGAACAACATTTTACTTCTTAATGAAAACCATGTATGTCTGATTTTTGAAAATCAAATCATAGAAGTGGTAATATTTCATTTAAACCAAAAATCAGTTATTTAATTACCACTTAATGGTTTCACTATTCATCAAAAATTGAAGTTTTTCAGAACAAGGCCAAAATTTCACCCTAATATATAATTGATATTACGAATTAAAAAATGATGTCTATTTTAAAAAATTCCAAACATATAAGTTTCATTAATTAATTTTATAATTAATTCCCGCTGTCACAACAAATAGCGTGTTTTTATGAAACAATTTATATCAAAAGATTGGCAATTGTTTATGTCCAATTTCAATGTTAAATTAATTCTAATGACCACCATTGGATAAAATGGTAAAAATATATTCTAATTATACTTTAAAACCAATAAATAGTATAATTTATCACTATAAATTATTTTGATTAAAAAAGTTGTTTTTAAGTATTTTTCACTATTCATAAAAAATATAAGTTCTCAGAAAAATACCAAAAATTCAACATAGGCTAATTTCGATTTTCCGAATCCTAAAATGAAGTCCATTTTGATAAATAAAATTTATAAAATTTCAAAAAGTAGGTATTACTATTCACAACGGCTGGTTTAATTCGTTGTGGTGTGTGTTAGAGCTCGAGGTTGCGTACAACACACGCTATTGCATTATTCGAAGTGAAACGTACCGTGGAAGCTTGGGGTGTTACAACTGATGATCTAAATACTCACGAGGGTGTTAGACATGATGTTCTGTACCCATTAATTTACATTGGATTGTGGGTCCAATTGGTCATACAAGAATTGAATAAAATGGTTAATGAATGTTAGTGTGATGTAATGACTGTGATTGAATATGGGAAATGGTTCAGACCCTGGCATAACCGAAGCAGGTATTGAGATACGAGTGTCTAGGAGAACCAAAGAGTGAATCACTATGTATAGTGGACAGGCTCGAATTTTTGTATTGGTTGGGAAAATCACTATTTTTAGTGGACTGTCTTGGACAAAGTATTTGAAATATTAAATTGAATATATTATGATGTGTTATCCAAGACAATGAAGAATCTTTCATTCAAGCATTACTATGATTTCAAATATGGTCTTTAGAGACATATGGTGCGAGTGACTTATACTAGGGATGTCGGCCCTAGGTCGGATCTCGATACTTATAGGATTTAATGGGGTTTGAATAATTGATAAATGAAAATGAATGTTTGATGATTATTTTTTATGCATGAAAAATGTATAATACATTTTCATACACTAGCTGAGTGCTGAAGTAGATACATTGGTATATATTTACAATTTACTAAATAATGTATGCATGATTTCACACTATTTAAATTATTTATTGATTTTATGGATTTGGGGTTGACACCACCGGTCCTGACCTACTAATATTTATATTTCACATACTAATCGGGCCAACATTTCACTAGGGAACCCAAGTATATTCTATTTGGTTGTAGGATTGTGTTGTTTGCATATACATGTGAGATAGGAGTAGAGGACTGAGCGGGAGGATTGGATACTCAAGGAGATTTCCCTTTTGGCTTGTGTCATAATTTTTGTTTATTTCTTGATATGTAAATAATGATGTAGTTTTTATTGATTTAATTATTTTACCATCATAACATTCATGAATTGAACAACATTGGTGATGGCCATTTTGTTTTATAGAAGATTTATAAAATTATGTCTTCCCCTGATTTATCGTTATTCACATTGCATCCGCCATTTACTGATATTGTCAAAAAAATTATTACACTGATAAGTGGGTATAATCTCTCTACTAAATACCCTTATACCCTTGCTACTATTCGGTAGCCACTAGAATACACAGAAATGTGATTGAGTACATTTTGTGACAAGTCTTGCCACCGGTTCTGGGGTGAGCTGGGTCGGGACGTTACAAAGTTGTATTATAAGGCCCCATTCTTCTATGTGTTACTATTTTAGTGTTGGTAGAATATATAATAGGAAGTTTTGGGTTCGTGGTATAATATCCATGATTGGAACTGATCAATCCATGTACGTAAAATGATAATTTGGCCATTGATGGGAATTAATGTTTATAGTATCTGAGGTTACAGTTGATATTATTTCACCTTCACTGACTGGTTTAATTTTGGATGCTTCTTGATTAAGAAATTTTTGAACAATTTAATATGGACTGATATGAAAAGGAAGATGCATTACATGCATAATATTAGGCACATAGAGATTAATATGTTGTTCATATATGCCATATCATGTATTTCAATTAGTTGGATTCCTGATAATATGGATTTTGTACCTTGAATATATTTCATGTCTTGTACTTATCTAGCATTCCATTTTAGATAGCATGTTTTGGTGATATAATTCTCATTCTTGAGTGATTATATGCATTGCTTATGTGCCATGATTATATGGTATAGAATGTTTTAGGGGATTCAATATGTTGATCTCTATTTGCTACATGTGGTGACATGTTTTCCCGATGATATATTGTTTGTTTCTTTGTATAATTTATTTGGTAAAAATTCAGATGGTAATAGTTTTCAGTTGTAAGGATTATGTGCACCTTATAACAGTGAAAAAGGGTAACCCGTGTTTTTAAACAAGTAAAAAGGGATGATACAGTTAAAATTTTAAATGAAAAACGGATATCATAAATGGGATCTAAATGCAAGCGGTAAGGTCTATGGGAACCTTATCAACTGGGATATGTACATCCATGTGACTGAACCATATAACCGTAGTATATTCGAAAATGGTTATGAATGTAAAACTACTGATTTTGGATTATAATGAACTATTGTTGGGATTCTTTTTGAAGAACTCGAATTGAATAAATGGGACCTTTGGATGGAACCTTCTTAGTAAAAGGATTTTAGATTCAAAATTTTCTTTTTATATTTGAATAACACTGTATGTTAAATGTACAATGAGGTTGTTTTTTTAGAGAATTCATGATTGGTCTATGGAGCATTGATTGAAAACCAAGTGACTTTTTCTTTTAAAAAAATTCTTCAATTTTTTTTAAATTCATTAATTTTTTAAAATGGTGGAATGAATTAATTAAAAATGATAAAATAAAAAAATGGGATTTTGAACAATGTGATTTCTGTTTTTTGTGACCAAGATAGAGGTTCAATGTTTAGGTTTCGTAAGGGGCTAACCCATGGTAGGTAGAACCCTTAGAATGTTTTGGGAATTAAGGTATGTTTGTTCCACTATTTTGGTTGACATTTTCGGAATTGAGTGTTTTGACACACTAATAGGCTTATGTTATGGTTTGTGATCAATGTTTGACATGGTGATCGTGGTTTGATGAATATCACTTTTATGTGGTAAGGTGTTTGGAAATAGAACTCTACTGAGAAGCTGATCTTTTCTTGTGATGACATGATCATTTTTAAGGTGGGTAGTGACACACTAGTAAGATTTGAAAGAGCTCGAATACCGCCAATGATACTCTAATTGAGGTTTGGTTGATGATGCATTGGCAAGAGAAGCTAATGTTTTGGTGTAATGAGTCAACCAATGAGAGTATGACCGATCTTTTTGAGATCTAGTTTGTACATGGTGTTCTATTTAGAATTAGATAATCATGTACCCTATCATGACCTATTTATGTAGACTATAAGATAGAATCATTCTTCCATTGCTCTAACATTTTAAATGATGTTGAGCTTGATGAGTGGATTTTGGTTAGGTTGTATGTTGTATGTGTTGTTTCTTTGGGCTACATCTTAATTCGTGTTGGGGAACGTTGGATTTTTTTTTAAAAAAATAGCCTTGTAATTTATTGACATGGTAATGTCACTTGATGTTAGGTAAGGACATTGTTGGACATTCAGTTGGTGATGTAATAATTTTAAAAGGCATATAACCGATTTAATGGTTAGTGTGGGTTTAGAAACCATAATATCTTTCTAGTAAATCATGCGCAATCATTTTCTATTGGTTGATCGAGATTCAACCTTTTTCTTCAATTAGGTCCATGTAATGGCCTAAAATTTATGCTTTGTTTTGGTGAGCATTGGCTCAAATTTTTAATGAATTAAGCAATTGGGATTATGTTTTAGTTTGTAGTGTGTTTGGCCTTGGGAAACATAATGTATTTGTTCAAATGAAACTTCTAGACATTGGTAACTCAAAAAATGTTGTAAAAATTTCTGATATATTATCAGAGATGATATGTTTTTATGGTGGGGAGATTATAATTTATCTTCATTATCAACCTAGTTTAAAAATAGAGGTTTTCATATATATTTCATATTTATCGATGGGTCAGTTATTAAACCGAGATCCAAAAAATTATTCTGACTATTGGAACACTTAATGATATTGTTTTTGGATTTGGTTGAATACTAGATAATTTTCACAGGTGTATCGATAAGTCATGGGAGCACCAAATCTTGAAAATTCATCTTTAATGGATCTGTATGGGCTGTCCATGGTTGCGGTCCAACCCGTGTAACTTACCCAGTTTAATATTTTATTTTAATTAAATTATATGAAATTATAGATTTGTTTTTAAATAGAAGAATGTGTTAATAATCATAATTTTATTATTATTATTAGTGTCTCATAGATAATCTAAATTATAAAAGATTTTAATTTGAATATTAATGAGGTTTAATAATAATGTGAAATTAATCATTCCTTTGGTTATCTCAAAGATAAGTTTTTTTAGTGAGGAGTTTCAGAGTTAATTACGATTCATTTAATTATATAATGAGTTGTAGAATTAATAAAAAATATTTCTAATTTAATATAGGTGTTGCATTTTATCTAATGTTGAATAAAAATAATAATAATGTGATTAATATTATTATGATTTGATAATTATAATAATTCATATTAAATATGGTTATTATTATTATTATTAAGAATAATAATATTCGAATTTGGGGTTTTTTAAATTAAATCCAATGAAAAGGAGTATTTAATTAATTGTTTTGAAAAAGTGGATTCGTTTAGTTAAATTTTGTTTAATGTAATTTAATTAAATAATGCGTAGTGGATATTTTGGGGTTTTATCAAAGAAGCATTTTATTAGATTATAAAAATAATAATGATTATTATTATAGTGGTTTCAGTTGTTTAATTTTATGTTTAAATGAATTTAATTAAATGAGTTATTGGGGGTTTCGTTTAATTAAGTTAATGTTGTGATAAATTAGTTATATGACATGTAAATAAAGTGGTGGGTGTTATCAAAGTATTTTAATATAAAATGGTAATATTAAATGATGTTTAAATGATGATTTTGAGGAAATTAAAATTAAGTTAATAATAGAAGGTAATATTAATTGATGAATTAATGTGTAGTTTGGTTTAAGTTAATTAAATTCATGGTAATTATGAATTTAATTAATTTAGGAGAAATGGTTGTTTTTAATAAAATAGAAGGTTAAAAAGATTAAAAATAATAGAAATGAAGTTGGGGTTTATTTAATTAAATAATGTTGAGATAATTAATTAAATAATTGCTTTCTAGTTTTTATTTAATTAATTTCAATTGTGGAGAATTTAATTATTTTTATTTGTTAATGAATTATTGTGTTTTACCTAATTGGGGTGTAAAATAATTAATGATAAGGATATTATTATTATTTTTAATTATATTAAATCTATTATAACGATAGGGTTTTAATTAGATGATTGAGGGTGGTGATTGACAGGATCAGTCACACTGCATGAGTAGTGCGACTCGTACCAGGCCTAATATGAGGCATGCTACATACCTTCATCTGGGATCCTCTCTGCACATCGAATATTTCCAGTTTCTTCACAAGTATTATCTGCCTCATTAAGGTGAGTCCATCTGCGTATGTTTTGAGATCCACATCAACTATTTGTCTTCTCCCTCACCTAATTTTCTCAGCTCAAAAGACTAAGGCTCAAAATTAATTGGGAACCCTTGTTTCTTTGGTTCTATGGTTGTCCAATGGGCACCTCTAGACCCATTGGTTTGTTTTCCGACTAAAGCCACCATGGAAGACGAATTTAGTCTCAGTTTGGTTTCAACACCGTCGTATTCGAGTACGAGCTTAAACCTTTTATTTGGTTTTTCATGCCATGATTTGGATGCTTATGTTGTTTTTTGTGGTGGTGAATATTTTTGGTGTTCTTTGATTCCTGCCGCACTATTTATGGGTTTAGGTTAATGGTGTGTATATAAGAATGCATGCCAATAGCAACTCGTTATCACCATGTGAATCAAAGGTCAGTGTATTCAATCTAGTTTTAAATTGTTGTCAGATGATTTTTGAAGTTCTCAACATTAATAAATGCATTAATAAAATGTTTTTTTTACTTTTATTGGTATTTAAATTACGTAGTGATGTATTTATATAGAATGATATTCAAATGTGAATTTATTAAGATTCATTAAAATTAAAAATGTGATATGTGATATGTTGATGCACAGATTTTGATGTTATTAAATGATGCTTCCCATGTGAAATAAATGAGGACATGACCTTGTGTTGGTTTTTATCATATATTGCTGAATTTTTTAAAGTGATACGATTGAATAATAAAATGTTCTGATAAATTATTTTTTAAATAAAATTAATTAATTTGATAAGTCATTTGGGATTAATTTATGTAATTAAGGTAAATTAATTGTGTTATTTGATATTTATTGATTTAAATAATTAATTGTTTAAATTAAATATGGATGGTTTAAATTTATAATGAGATAATAAATTTTTGGAATAATAATTATGGTTTGTGATTTGTTTTGTAGATTAATTAATAGAAGTATTAATTAATGGTAATCTGTAGCTAGTTTATTGTTGTGTTAACTTATAGATTTATTATATTTAACTAATAAATTGGATTATAATGGGAATTATGATAGTTTATTAGTGAATTAATTATCATTTTTTTTGGTCAAACAATTGGGATAATTAATTGTTTAGTTAATTATCTTCTTGGCTTGCTTATGGTTATGAATAATTAATTATTAATTAATTATTAACTATTAAGATGTGGAATGGATAATTGATTATGTAGTTATTTTATTATACATTTATGTGGTTAATTAGTTGTCGAATTTATTAATGGATTTGGTTAATTAATTTATGAATTAATTAATGGAAGGTTTTGGGGTGCTAGACACAATGTTCTACACCAATGATAAATATATATATATGTTTGATTGATGAATGGGTTTAGAGATAACAACTGATGCTCAAAATAGTCACGGGGTGCTAGACAAGGCGTTCTACACCAAGCTGGCATGAAAATATTATTTTATGGGATAGAATTTGATGCTCAAAATTCCCATGGGTTGTGAGAAAATGATTGATGCTCCAAATGCTCACGAGGGTATTAGACATGACATTCTAAACCCATTAATTGACAGTGGATTGTGGGTCCAATTGGTTATAAATGAACTGAATAAAATGTTTAATGAAATCCAGTGTGATGTAATGATTAGTGATTGAATATGGGAAATGGTTCAGAACCTGGAACAACTGAGTAAGGTATTAAGATACGGGTGTCCAGTGGAACCTAAGAGATAATCACTATGTATAGTGCGTGAACTCAGATATTGGTATTGGTTAGGAGAATAACTATTTTATTTGGATGAGGTCGGACATAGTATATGAATGATTAAATTGAATATCTTATGATTCATTATCCAAGACAAAGAACATTTTTAGATTCAGACATTACTTTGATTGTTTATATGGTCTTTAGAGACATTTGTTGTGAGTTACTTATAGGGGGGACATCATGCATAGGCCAGATCTAGAGACTTCTATAATTTATGGAGGTTTGAATTATTGATAAATAAAAATTAATATGTGATTATTTTTATTAATCCATGAAAAATATATAATATAGATTTTGACACTAGTTGAGTGTTGATGCAGGTACATGAGTATATAGTTACAATGTATTGTTCAATTTTTAGTGCATCCTTTTACTCCGTTTAAAGTATTTATTGAACTTCATGATTTGGGGTAGACACTGGTGGTCCCGACCTATTGAGATATATGTCTCACACTCTACAGAGGTTCCCATTTCACTAGTTTACCCGATTAGATTCTTTTTTGGTATAATGATTGTGTTGTTTGCATATACTTGGGAGATAGGAGTAGAGGACCGAGTGAAAGCTCATGATGCATGAAGAGATCACCCTCGAGGATTGATTCATAGTTCATTAATTTCATTATTGATATGTATATCATGATTTATTTTTTATCATTTTCATATTTGTACCATCGTAACATGAATTCGTTATATAAAATTGGCGTTGGCCATTTTGTTTTATAGAAGACTGATAAAATTATGGCTTTTGATACATTATCATTATTCACAATAATTATTCCATTTTATGATTTTGTACACTATTATTAGTTTGATAAGTGGCTATTGTCTCTCCAAGGACTATCCTTAGAACCTCTCTCCTAGTGGGCATCCTCTGCCACAATGGGATACACACTTTATGTCATGTGATGAAAGGTCCGGCCACGGGTTCAATGGTGAGCCAGATCAGGACGTTAAAATTGGAAAATATATTCCAATAAAATGAAAATAGAATTACATTATAAAAATAATATATATTTTTAGATAATATTATGATAAGGAGTCAAAAATTTGAAGAGGAAGATTATTTAAAAACCCTTACTCTGATGTTTGAGATTCCTCCAGTAGATTAGAATTAAATCCTTTAGAGGAGAATATTTTGGAAATATAGTTTTCTTAAAACATGGGAATAGAATATTCAATATAATTTTTGGTGGATAAATGATTTAAAATCTCACATTAATTATTTTTTGAAAAATGAATAATGTGTCTCCTTTTATAAGAAAATCTTCATTGTTCTTTAGCATATATAAAATTAATAGTGGTCAAGAATGAAATTTTAAAACATAGTACAACTTGTAAATGGATAATGTATGATATAATCTATAATTATCTATTTCAACTTGAATCATGTTAATTATTAATATTTTTTTAGTTTATAAATTATGTTTATCTTTAAATACCCTCTAATAAAATTATTAGGCTTGTTTTACTAATTTGACGTTAAAACTATCAGGATCAATATGTAATTAAAATTTAAATGTTGAAATATTTTATTAAACATAATGTTATTCATAATTATTTGAAAAATGATAATTCATCCTAGTATTTTAATTTAAAATATTTTAAAACCCATTTATTTTACATTTTTCAACATTCTATAAGAATTAAATCATCATTGTGTATAAATTTTAAATAATTATATGATCACTTAATAAAGAAATTAAATTAATTGAAATATAATAGAATGTTATAATTGATAAATATTATAATATATAACCATTCATAGTATATTTTTATTCCCATCCTTATCATGACATACTATATATGTTATAATTTTGAATTTTTTTACATTACTAATGCATTGGAATTGAATTTTTAAAACTGTTAAGTTATTTATTTATAAAATTATTTATTATAAGTAAAAAAATTTAATTAGTCATATTTTTATCTTTATTTATCAATGTAATATCTATCACTTCCAATATACTATCATAAATAAATATATTTAAATTTTTAATACTATTATAAAACTACATCAACAATAATTAATGTTTTCAAATTTATTTTTATATCATAATTGAATAATAATTTTTTAATGTTTTTTATTATATTTTCATATATTATAGTTCACTTAGATTATATAAATGTTTATGCTGTAATTATGTCAAGTTTATTTTTTGAATGATATTGTATTAAAAAACATCCTTATTCCCATTATCAATAAAATTCAACTATTTTTAATGATCTAGAAAAATAACCTTTTGTTATTTTCAATATTTCTAATACTATAATTTATACCCATTTTACCGAATTTAAATTCAAATATTTTTTAATATAAAATTTAAATATAATCATGATTAATTAATTTTTTGATGCACTATACTAATGAAATAATAAAATGTTTATTTTTTATTATTTTACAAATATAGTATGATATAGTAGAATTTCAAGTTATATATTATACCAAATAAGTAATATCAACATTAAAATTTTCTGTAAACTTTTTCTTATAAACAAATTTTGGAAGTTATTCATAACTGATTCTTCTTGTTCACGTGTTACTTCTTCTATCTTGTGAATCCGTATAACTCCCTTCCCTATATAAACTTTATATAAATTCTGATAACCCACTTAATTTTTTTAGTCATTCCTCTTATAATTAGAACAAGTCTATTTTCTATTTAGAGCTCTAATTATCGAATCTTAAGAATATTGAACCATTACTGTTACCTACTAAACATTTCATGGTTGTACTCAATTCCATTATTCAAATTAACCCCATCCAGTTTAATAAAAAAATATCTTCTTGTACAGTTCTTTATATGGTTCCATTAGAATGTATGGATGGCATATATTATTTCATATAAATTCCAGAAAAGGATATATAGGTCCTATGTTCATTTAAAATCATGTGATCATTATCTCATCATGTGTTATAATATATAAATAGTCATTTCATACTAGCAATTATTTTATAGAAGATATACGGTGCTAAAATGTATCTTAGTTTTGAGATCCTTCTTAATACAACTCCTAATATTCACATTAACTAAGGGTCTCGATCAGATAGAAATGATAGAGGTTCACAATTATGTCAAACATCTTTATTTATATAGATACTTTAATGCCTCTCATGGGGACTATCATCCCTTATAACTAGTAAAAATGCGGGTTTTGTAAGTTTATTCATAATTACAAATCATACATCATTCTTACATAGATTTTTCAGAAGTCTTGAATAAAATTCAATTTTGACATTATGCCACATTCACGTTTGAATAGGGTGAGGTTTCATATCCACGTCAGGAGTTTTTTTGTCATAGACACCACTCTTTCAAAAATAATCATATTTATATAAAATTAATTTTTTAATGCTTTATATTATCACACAAAAAAATGTTACTTAAAATCCTAATATAAAATGGTTCTACCTAAGTGTTCATATTATTTTTATTTATGAGATTCATCTATTGATTCCTATTTTAGTTGAGATAAGGATTAAAAAATAGTATATTTCCAAAAATTCATACATTATCTTTATAGATTAATTATTTCAATATCACATAATCTCTGTCATTAATATTCATTCATATAGATTATCCTGTAAATATGGCATGGAAATAATATTTAAAATTAATGATCTCCCCTTTCATTATGATTTCTATAGCAGACATTATTAAATTAATTAATATAAAATCCTTGTAAATCTTTATCGTTCTCATAAATCCATGTTCATTTTTATTTGATGCATCAAAATATTATTTTCCTTTCCAAGGTTGTATTATATCAAAATTTTATCGTCATTGAGTACTTTCATCCATCTTCCATGTCTCACATTCAACACTTTACTTGATAATATAATCATAAAAAAATTTGATCCATTTGTATATATGAACTTTTACACATATAGAGAGTGTATTTATATCATTAATACAAATATTTGGGTCTTCATCTCTAGATCGTTATATTGATGTTTTGGTTCATATATATTCCTTTTCCATGATATAGAATAATCCACTCTATATATAGGAAAAATGACACACACAAATCCTTTTTTGAATGTATCATTTTAAATCATATATAATTCCTTTACAAATAGAAATCTTAATGTAGTTGAATTAACTAGTTTCAATATTATATCAACAAAATTTCCAACAAATTTTAAGTAGAATATGAATTTAAACCATTTCTGAGTTAAATTCAGGAATGAGTTGGAAAATAGGGAAGCATTTAGAACAAATAATCTATAATAACATTCTGATCCAATGAAACATTATATCTCAATTATAATAACTATTGTGGGATATTCATTGATTACCATTGTAGTTTTAGTATTGTTTGATATTCACTAGATAGAGATGATATAGGAAAGAAAATAATCTTTATGGGGATAAAATTTATAGTTACTTAATTTTACATACAACTCCTTTCCTCTAGGTGTTTGATGAATGATATATAAATGATTCATATATTCTATAATGAATTAAAATCATATAATGATTAAATCGATAAATTACAAAACGATTTTATTAAGGAAATACTTGAATACTCTATTTGTTAGATCTATACAATAAATCGATAACTAGTTAATCCCCATTTAATTACATAAAACTAATAAAATACATAACTCATATAGAATTTATAATTTGTAAAACCATCCTTCCTCACTCTCAATTGATGATAACTGAAAAAATATAAATATTTCAATTGAATTGATCTCCTAAAACTTTTTTAAATAATTAATAAATGTCTGGTAAAGGACTTTTATTATTTAAATTAATTTTATTTATTTAATTTTAATTTTTGAACAATATCATGGATTCATTATTAATTTTTAGAAAGAACATGAACGCTAAAAGGCGAAATACTAGCAATTGTGAGTATGTTATCATATGACGCCTATTGTTGTTTCTTTATGACAACTAATTCCATCGGGACTATTTTTTTGGTTTATTATATTTTGGTTTTTTATTAGATATTAGTTAAATGGTAAACTCAAAATCATGCTCAAGTGAACATCATGTTAATTCTTTTGAAAATTTATCATTTTAATCTTTCATAATAGTTATATCATTTTGTCATAAAATTTCCATCAAAATAATTGCATTTGTTTTCTCTTAAACTTATATTAAAGATCCTATCTGATTATCTAAATGGTGTAAATCCTGAAAAACCTTTGACAATTATCTCAATTCCCTAAAATTTAGGGATATTATGGATACTTTAAAACAATTTATCTCTTTGTCCTGGTAATTAATTTTTTCATGATATATTGAAATATTTTTTATACAAATTGTTGTCAAAAAGTTATAATAGTTTTAATAATAATGTTTTTAACAATGAATTAAATATCCATATTAATAAATACTACTCAATATATCATCAATTCGGTAATTTACTCATCTTTTTCTTGATTTAAATTTCAATTGTCAATTTTTTAGGTGATGATTTTTAAAAAAACATAAAATATATATAAATTGTGGGTAGAAATTGAGTGAAATAAATAATTAAAAAAATATGATTAATTTACTTATTATCAGTTCACTAAATAAATTATATTTACCTATACTAATATCATAGGTTCGTCCTTTATACCTCAAAATACTTTTACATAATTTTTATTGACACATTGTGTGTTAATTCAAATAGTTCACCATATCTATATAGATGAATAATTATATATTGGTGGGATTTCTTTTGTATTGATGAGAATTATGACCTATATCTCCATAGATGAATAAAAATATCATTCCATTAAATAATATCTCAAGGTGTTTGATTAAAAAAAATTACATGTTAAAAATTAAACCCTACCCTTTTTATCCATATCCACATTCCATTTTACCTTTTTCTCGGCATTCCTATTATTCTCTTTCATTTCATTCAAAATATAATACTTTCTTAATCATGTTTCTATATTTATGAAACATTATATTATTTCCTCATACACTATTAATGTTAGAGAGACTCGTACCCTTGGAATCAATGGAATTACTTTATCAAATAATTGATCGGTCCTGTTTTTTATATTATGTATATAGTATAAAACATCTCTTGATAAAATTTTACGATAGTCCCACACTCAAAATTATTTTCCACAAAGTATTTATTGTGATATAGAAATATCCTTTCCATACCATCTCATTTCTCGTAAGGAAATTATTTTTCAAGGAATGACTCCTTAGAATTGTTCAATTATGTGCTCATTATTTCCCTCGACACCTTATGTTTATTAAATAATTAATACCATTGATCAATGTCGTCCATTTGAAAACATACCACCATGAAATATTTCTACCAAAAACTACCTCTAAATTTGTCACAAGTAATTTCAAATGAATTGATCCATTATTCATATAACAATGGATTTGTGATTACAATTAATGAAAGAGCTTGTTTTCATAATAATTAATCTAATATTACTTATCATGTAGTGTATCAATTTATTTCTGAAAATATGTTCTTTTATTGGTCTTAACTAAATAAATTTGACTATTATTGTTATATATTGGTCATCTTAAACTATATCCCCATTGTATTTTCCATATGGTAAATGAAAATATAGATTATGGGTATTAACAAGGGTTCTATTCATTCGACATTCCACTACCTGAGAAAAAGGGATAAACATAATTTAGTTAAAAAATTGAATTTTAAATCAATGTTATAAATTTCTATAAAAGAAAATTTTTTTGAAACATTTATTGAATATTTTAGTGGATTATAATAATTTTTTCGCTATCTAACTATTTTTTTCTAGATCAACATCTTAAATATTCATCTTATATTACTCTGATAACAAATAATGTAATTGGTCCTCTTATACCCTAGATCTATTAGTGAAATTACTAATTTTATTAATAATATAAGAGATAAAATTACATTAACCAATTGTTTAATAGTTTTATAATAGATGATACAAACATGGATCACAAATTATATTTGATAAAATAAAACAAAAACCTAAAAATTATTGGGACCATAAATATTTCTTAATGTATATCCTAAATCTTTTTCAGATTTTTATTATCGGTGCCATGGAGAATTTCAAAAAATTAATCCATTTATATTTGAATCCCAGTAAGATATATCATATATTTAAACCAATCAAGAAATAAACTAGTCATGATTGATTTGATAGTCAAGAATAATAATCAAATCTTATATATAACTAATTGCATGAGCATAGAATATATCCACATATAGAGTAACATTATAAATAATGATATTGAAAATAATAAATAATATTAAATTTATATAATGAATAATGTCATGAATTTTAATCTTATTATGATACCCCCTTCTATTTCATCATACATAAATATGTAAGACATGATCCTAAAAGCCATGTTTTTTTTGGGAATTACTGATGAAAAATGGGTCTATATAATTTAAAGCCATAAGAATAAAAAAAAGTTCAAATTAACTAAATATATGATGGAATGAATAATAAAATAATATAATTTATCATCACGCCTTAGTAATCCAAAAACTTCCATATTAAAATAAATTGTATAATAAATGTAAATATTTCCCAAGTCAAAAAATTAATTACCTTTCTTAGTTATCACCCTTAGAATTTATAGTTTATATATTAATTCATATAATGAAAAATCAACATTATAAAATAAAATTTTGAAATAGTGTAAATGTTATATAATATATCAGTGAGGTCAATTAACAATTAAATTATGGTGGAATATAAATTATAGAGGGATAGAAATAGTGATATATTTCATAACCAAAAAAATAGAAAAATGGGAAAGAACTATTAAGAACAAGGTATTTTATAAACTATAAAATGAAAATGTTAGTTAGGGGAACATAAATTCATAAAAAATTAAAATAATCCAATATGGTAAACATCAATCGTTTTTAAACAGGGTTATATGAGAACTAATAAGTTATTAGAAAATAATACTTAAAAATAATGTAAACGTCGAAAAAAACCACTTTTATATTTTCTTGAAATCATTTTAAAATGATAAAATCAAAAAAACTTGGAAAATATATTACCTTACAAAATAATTATAACATGGAGGGGAATATTATTTAGTAAATATAATGGGGATGGTAGGAAAAGTTGTTTGTGTGGGGTATATGGAAAATCATCATAACGTAATAAACATTTACTGATTTAGATTTCCCTTACCTCACGTCAGGAGTTGCATAATACGTTCTATAATCCAATGAATAGTAAAATAGTATTAATTTTTTACTTGATTTAAAACATCTATAATATAAATTAAAAAAATATTAAGTCATTAATGCATTTATATTCATGTCTGAAACATTCACTGAACCAATATTGTTCTAGAAAACTCGTTTTTTTATTTCAAAAGAACTATTGAGGAAAATGTAGGAAATCATTCTAGTTCTATATAATATTTCATTAAATATAGTAGTAAATAAACAAATCATTAAAAAAGTGACTCGAATTATTTAAATCCCTGACCCTATACAACCCCCAATAAAGGCCATCAATCTTTATTTCCAGTTCATTTATTACTACGTCCTAAAAATAATTGGATACCTCATCCCACATTTGCATATATTCATCTTAAATTATCATAATTTCATTGAAGCTATGGGATAATGTTTTGCCTTTTTTCCGATTCATTCTCTTCAGTCCTCATTGACTTCGACTCATAATACACTTTCTAAGATTCTGTCCACCTCCTCCATTGAATCCTTAAGCTCAAATGACTATGTCTGAATTTCTTCAATAGAATAAAGAATAATATCTATGTGTATTCATTTCCCTTATTATTTTTCTTCTCCTTTATCCCCATACACATTTATATATGTACCACCCTACCATTTTTCTTTAGGTCACTACATTTGGCCTTTTTCATTCAATTTTTCAGTGTTGAAAACTGCTTATTTTCCAGAACTATGGTCATTGTTCCACAATCCAACCCTTTGGTTATTCAAGTTGATCTTGTTTCCCGCATCTTTGGTTGGTGTGACTAATCATTTTAGAATTTTTTTCATTACCTTAACAAAAAATCTTCCCCCATATCTTAATTATCCTTCTATAACATTATCTTCAATTGGAAATGATGTACTCTAACACATGTACCCTCTTCACTATCAACTGATAATGTTCAAGATATCCCTTCGTCATCACCAAACCCTAAATAAAAACCTATTGGTTTTTATTTTGTTGAAGGTGTATGCATACCCAACATAGCCTAAGACACATTTTCCTAAAAAGGATGTGAATCCCTTTTCCGATTATTTCCCATGTGCTATTTCCCTATAACTTGATCATTTTTCCCTTTCTCATTTAGTCCTGCAAATCGGTTATAAAAAAACTTTTATCAATGAAATATATCCCTTCTTATAGTAATTTAATATTGTATAATCACATAATATAATATTATGAAGCATAATTTCAAATCATTTGTTGCAATGATTTTATAAATAAAATTTATTTATCCTATATGAATATTAATATTTCCCTTATGATTAGTATATTATCCATGTTAATAGTAACCTGATCAATGATTTTATAAATAAAATTTATTTATCCTATAATTAGAAATTGAATATAATTATATAATAGTTTTTGTATTTTTATAAATAAATTTTTTTAATGAATACTATAATAATTTAGAAGTAAATTTGTTTTTTTCAAATGTATTCATAAACTATTATTTTCAATTTTTATGATTTTGTGATAATTTTTTGAGAACTTATTTATTTTTACAATGTGTTAGAATAAAAGGTTTAATTTTACAATTTTTATTTTTCAAGGAATTTATGATTTTAAATAAAAAAAATAATTTAATCATATTTATAAAAATATATTAATAAAATGGAGTGCAATTTTGAATTCTAAAAATCGAAAAATGGTGATGCTGAATTTTTTGGGTTTTTCTAAAATACTATAATTTATAGTGAATAGTAAAATTGTAATGTTTATGAAATATTCTAAATAAAGGAATTTATGCATCATGATTGAGTCATGGATAATGTAAATAGATATTGTTTCTATCTCAAATTCACTAATTACATCATTTAGTCATGGAATGGTGACTATTTCTAGTATTGAGGATGTTTAATAATCTAATGAATTAAATATTCAGAAAACCCTCTCCCCTCCAATATAAATACCAACCCACACACCTCTCAAGATTCATGAATTGCCCAAATTTAAAACAAAACTCTTCCATATCCAATCCTCCACATATATGAAATCTTATCCTCATTAAAATACCGCAACTATGTTCCATTCGGAGGATATCAAGAGGATAATCCTTGATCTAATTCCTATATATCTTTCCTTTCAAATTCCTTTCAAATTACATTTAATTTCTTATATTATCCTCATATTAGCTTATAAAAATGTCATTATAACACCATTATGATTGATATACTGGTGTTGTAACATTTTTAGTTAATATTTTTCATTAAAATCTTACCTCGCCATCTTTTATTTTTAAAAACTATTTCATTGCTGGTGATATGTCAATTTTCCATCATTATGGGCAATGCACCTTCATTTTCTTTAAACATCGTCAAGGATATAAATAAAATTATTCAATGGATGAAACAATATTTTAATATATTTTTTTAACCCATTTTATGTTTTGTAATCAACTTTTAAATGTAATTCTAAATGATAAATCAAAACATGTTCATTATAAACTAAACACCGCCAAATTAAACTGAAAATATCATCATTAAATATTTTATAATGATTCATCCTTATTGTATACAAAAAACATCATTATAAGATATTGTAAACTCAGGGACGATCATTAATAACATTTATTAGTAATTAATGGTGTTTATCCAGGTTCAACATTAACTTCCATTCATGTGTTCAAGTGAACCACTCATGAAAACTATGAAAAAGAACACTCACGAACAATGAATTTAAACTCAATAACTCATTAAAATCCCCATAAAAGACACTAATAATAACATACTGAATAAAATAAATCTATAAATGGTTTTTAAAGTGTTATTTAAATAATATATTGTGATTATACATGATATTATAATGAATAATGCATTCATAAATAAGGTAAGAGGAATTCTATAACACAACTTTCTTTCATTAGGGTATCCCTATTTATCACCATTTTATGTATGGATATTCCTTGAAAATAATTTCTTCATCATTATCTTACCTTTTATGGGATATACATGTTTTTCACAGTATATTATGTCAAAGATAATGTTTTCTTGAAGAACACTTCTTTCAAAACACGCCTTTTACTTCCCAGTCAAGGTTGACGGTTCTTGTATAGAGAATGTTATTCCATATTTCATTCAGAAACCCACTATTTATCAAGGAATGATTTATGAAGTAAAACCCATTCCTTTCCATGGGGTGTTTTATGTTAAATGTTAGTATATGTTCTAAGTGGAATTTATGGTAATATAATTTTTATGATGTGACGAGTCCACCTAGAATTATATAGCGCAATGAAAATGTTATGATGTGATGGGTGATCCTAAAATTATATAAAGCTCCAATGAATTGTGTAATGTGAAGAACCTCATGATTAAAGGTAAAAATTCATGAAAATGGTTCTATATTTTTTCAAAAATATGTGGTATAGTTGACCACTAATTGATGTTGTTTTATATTTATGAATTCCCACATTCAAAGTATTTTCTTAATGTTTCCTCTATTGGTTAAAATCTTATGCCAATGTCATGATGATAATGATAATGCTCACCACATGTTTTATTGTTTCACGTTCATATCTATCCTCTTACATTTCTTTTAGCTCACATATTTTTTATGTATTTCTTTAGGTGATTACTTGTCCTAAGGATAACTGAAGGGAAAATTAGAAGAGAGAGAATAAATTAAATAAATGTTTATGTTTGATGTACCAAAAGATATGTTTGGTCTTAGATTCCACAGGACCGTAAACCTTTGGGTCCTCTTTCTACATTGTTTCCATGTTTTGTATCATTAAAATGATGTAAAAGTAATGAAAGAAAAGTAGGGTCTCAATAGTTGGTATCAGAGGAACACGTTATTTAATTTTCAAATTAGGATTAGGGAACCATAGTGAAAACCCTAGTATGATACTATGTATATGTAAGCACACAAGATGCTTTTCTAAAGATAGGTATGCCATAATATATTATTTAACTATTAATTACACAAAGGAATAATTTATTTTTCTACATGGCTAATTTAATTCTGTTTTCCTATAACCTTTTCTATTTTTAAAAATGGTGTGATCCAGGAGAAACTAGGCCAATAAACTATGCAAGGAAAAATGTAGAAATTACACAAACAATATCCCCAATTATTTTGGAGGTGTAGTTAAAAACACCATAATTATTATTACCTATTTTTCACATGTTATGAATAGTAACATGAGTAATGTGTACCATCCTCTTTCACCTAAGAGGGAGAAACTTGATTTTGAGTGTTTTATGTTGAAAAGACTACTGATGTTTATCGGTTCTTATGATCCACTAGTTTAAGAATAGTGGGTCATATCCATGGAGAATATATTTTTTGTTCTTAACTTTTATGAGATATAGAAGGTTACTCTATCCATTTATTGCCTTTATGGAGAGGTTGACCAAAAGTGGGATTGGATTAAGAACACATATCCAAGGGATGAAATTAAAGATATGGGCTGGTAAGACATTAAGATAATGCTTCATAACAATTACATCCCAAGAACAATTTGCATGAATATGGATAGTGAATTCATAGAGCTAAATACATATGTTGGAGAATCTATCATGGCCTATAAATAATATATCACAAGTCTTACAAGGTACAAAACAAGATTTATTATCAGTAATGATAGGAAAAATGATATATTAATTAGTGGTTTAAAACATCAACTTTGAAAGGGTCATACAATTTGAGACATTGGGATTTATTAAGTAGTTCATTGATGTGATATTAAAGTGGATTGCGAGTTTGTGGAATGCTACCATGGATATGTTAATAAGAAAATAAAGATGTATTTTCATGTAGGCGGATCTTATGAGAATGTTAGAATGAAAACACAAACACCCACATATCAAAAATGTGGGATGCATCAACATGGGAACTAACATAAAGGGATGGTAAAATGATTCAATTGTGGTAGAGAAGGACAATAATATCAAGAGTTTCAAGAGAAATGAGAATGCAGGAGAATGTGGTGAAGGAAAAGATAGTACCACCCATGGTCCAATGCTACAACTATTGTGAGAAAGAAAACTAAGAAATCTAGTCTATAAAACCTCTAGTTGTCAAGGGTAATTAGCATAATCAACCTCCAAAACCTAAGGAGAAAGAGAAGGCTTATTTCATCACTACAGAAGAAGTGTAGAAAATGATTGAAGTCATTTAAGGCACACTTCCTATTCATTCAAGGATGGAAAAAAAGTATTATTTGATTCTGGTTCTACGCATTCCTTTATATATCCTATGTTTTCTATAACTATTGAATAGAATCCCAAAAACCATGAAGTATATAAATCCATAAAAATATAATGTGGTAAAATCATTGAAACCCAAGTGTTAAAAACTTCACATATTAGAATATGTGGGAATATTCATCCAGAATATCTCATGATACCTCTTTTGGGGTTATTTGATGCTATATTGGGATGGATTGGATCTCATTATATATGAAACATAAAAATTGTAATGTAAAGTGAAATACCTTTTCACATTCCAAACCATCCCAAAACCCTCTACAAATGAAATTATGACCATGAATATCTTTTAAGAAACCCTTCAATTGTGTGGGTGTTAGTTCCATGTGAAGAAGCAGACCTCGCTAAATGGTTGAGTCAAAGGAAACTATCATCCTAGCAGTAATTACAATCATGAAGGAATATAGTGTTATATTTCCCGAAGATATACACAGGATTCCATTGGATTGTGATAAATATTCATCAATTGAACTCATAATGGGAGCTAATACTATCATAAATTTTCCCAACAGGATGGATCCTACTAAACTAGGTGAGTTAAAGAAGAATTTAAAAGGTAATTCGGAAAAGGGTTCATACGCCCAAGTGAAACACCTTGGGATGTTCAAGTTATCTTTTTGAAGATGATGGATGTATTAATGTGGTTAGGTATTGATTATCGACAAATAAACAAGATCACTATAATGAACAAGTATCATCTTCCAAGGATTGATGACATGTTTGATCAGTTGTGAAGATCTCATTACTTCTCAAAGGTGGACTATCTTTCTAGACACCATCATCATAAGGTGAAGAATGAAGATACTAAGATGTGTTCATTCTGTATATGGTAGGTGCTCTATGAGTTTATGTTGATTCCCTTTGGACTTACTAATTCCCCTGTAGTCTTCACGGATTTGATTAATAGTGTCTTTAGACACTACCTCGAAAAATTTGTGGTAGATTTTATCAGTGATATTATAATCTTCTCTATGTGAAATGAGGAATATGAAGAACATATAAGGATTCTGTTGGCAATGATGAAAAAGGTAATGTTCTATGAGAAGTTCTGCAAGTGTGAATTGTGGATGAAGAAATTCTTATTCTTGGTAAACGTGATAATATGTGAGGGAATTTCTTTGGATCCATAAAAATTAGTGGAAATTGAGGAGTGGATCAGACCCTTTATTGTCAAAAAATCCATATTTTTTTATTATAATGGTAATGATGATGTTTTGAAGAGAAATTTCTCACAATTTTCAAGACCACTAACTATGATAATAAGAAGAGGGGTAAACTATATCTGGATGGAAGAATGTTATGAAAGATTTAAGGAGAAAATGAGGAGTCTTATCACTACAATTGTTCTCACCTTACTCAAAATTGGTGAACTTTTTCTGATATACCGAAATTCTTCCATGAAAGTCTTGCGATTTTTATTATTGGTTGGGATTTTTTCTTAAAAATGTTGCAACACTACATCTACGATGATAAGAGTGAAATATATACCGATCATAAGATCCTAAAGTATATATTGACACAAAAGTATATCAACATGAATTATAGGATATGTTAAGAGGTAATAAAAGACTATGATTTTTCTATTCACTATCATCCTGAAATGGAAAATATGGTAGTTGATTCTATTAATAAAAAATAACATGTTACTCAATCCATGTTAGGGATTGAGAAAGACACAATATTCATTGATATGAAAAGGATGGATGTTTAAATCATAATGGAAGGGAATACATCCTACATTGATCAAATTATTTCTAAAACATTTATCCAAAATGAGATTATGTAGGAATAAATGGATGATCTAGAGTTACAATAGAATGTGAATGCAGTAATGGATGGGAAGCTACAATAGTTCTATATGAATGATGAGTGTGATATGGTTTGAAATGTGGCTTTGTGTGCCTTCATCACCTTTGATAAAGAATGAACAATTTGATATTGCACATAGCTCACCATTATATATCCATCCTAGTAGAACCAAGATATAGTGTGATCTCCAAGAACACTTCTGGTGGGACAATATAAACATGGATATTTTTTAGTATATATCAATGTTATTTATATGTCACCAGGTTAAATAAGATCTACAGAAGTCCAAAGGGATGCTACTACCATTTCCTATACCCTTGTAGTAGTGGGATATTTCTACCATATACGTTTTCATGGGACTCTAAAATTCATTCATGGGAAATAATGTGAAATGGTTTTTGGTGGACCGACTCTCTAAGACTTCTCATTTATAGCTATTTAGGAAGATCTCTTGATAGAAAAACATGCAATGAGATATATGAAGGAAGTGGTTAGACTGAATGGGGTTCCACTGTCAACTATCTTTGATCAAGATCCAAGGATAACATATAAATTATTGAGTATACTTCAACATTCCTTGAGTACAGAATTGAATTTTAGCATGGCCTGTCACCCCTAAAAGGATGGACAATCTGAAAGGAAAGTTAAAACTCTAGAATATATTCTAAGAGAATGCTCACTATAATTAAAGGGTGTATGGGAACAAAATATCCCATTGGTTGATTTCTCATACAACAATAGATTCTACTTGAGTATTCCAATTGACCTATGCTGTGATCTATATGAAATGAAATGTATATCTCCAACCTTTTTGGGTGAATTTGGGGAAAGAAAGATTCTTTCATGTGATCTTGTACAAGAGATGATTGTGAAGTTTTAATCCTTCGAAAACATATAAAAGAATCTAAATGATAGACAAAGACTTATGCTGACATCCATTTAAATGACATGGTGCTTAAAATTGAAGATAAATTCTTCCTTCAAATATCACCATGGAAGAGAGTCATGTGGTTGGAGAAGAAAGGGATGTTACGCCCAAGGTACATTATCCCCTTTGAGATCCTTTAACTAAGAGAATTCATAGCCTATCATCTTTAATTTTCAGAGAATATACCTCATGTTAATGATATCAATCTTGTATCAATCCCAAGGAAGTACGTACATGATCCCTCACATGTATTGGCCTCAGTTGTTGTACAATGGGAAGATGATCACTCTTATGAGGAGCACCCAGTAAAGATTCTGGACAAGAGAATAAGGTTCTACAAAAAAAGACAACACACTTGGTCAAGGTGTAGTGGAAGAACCATATGTATGAATAAGAAACATTGGAACTTAAGTAAGTGATGAAGCAGAAGTAACCGTGCCTATTTATTTAAAACAACATTTTGAGGGAGAAATAACAAAAGGGGAAAATTGTAACAACCCAAATTTTACCTGGGAAATATCTCCCTTCTAATAATAATGTCGTATAGTAAAATCACATAATATCACATTAGGAAAAAATTACACATCATGATTAAATGAACTACTAAATTCAATGTGACCTTTAATATAAATGTAACACATTTGTGATTTGAATTTTAGAATTCTGACACACACGGCTGCGATCAGTAAGATATTTAGAGTATGAGAGGAAAAACTTATTTTTTGGTGACTATTTACATACCCTTATGAATAGTTATGTAACCCTTATAAATAGTAACATGACCCATAGAAATAATAAATTTTCTATGTAAATATTAACCATACTAATGATAGTATAAAAAAGTTTATCCATCATATAAGTGAATATATGTTATAATTATATTATCGTGTTGGGATTTTTGAAAGTCATGAATATTTAATGAGTAATTTAATAATATAAAATAAAATATATTTTCATAATGTTTATTCATAAACTGGTATTTTTTTCTTTTGATTATATGATAATTTTATAAGACCTTGATTTGTTTTTCAAACTATTAGAAAAACTGTTTTAATTATATTTTTAAATTTTCAAGTAAATTTTGATTTGAGTTGAAAATTAAATTAATCATATTTAGAAAATTATTATCATAAATTAGAGTCCACGTATCATTCATAGTCTTTAATAAATGATTATTCTGAATTTTTGGGATTTTTTTGAAATGCGTTAATTTTTTGTGAATAGTGAAAATCTATAATTTATGAAATACAAAAATAAAAGAATTTATACATCATTATTGAGTAATGGTTGAGGTAAATGGCCATTTTTTAGATCTCACATGCACTAATTACTATATTTAGTAATTTAATCATCAATATTTATTTTCTAGAGGTAAATTAACAAACTAATGATTTTAAATGTGGAGAAAACACTCCTCCCCTCCGCTATAAATACCACCTCTCATAACCTCATTTCCCCACAACTCTCAAGCTGTAAGACGTGCCCATATTCTATCCGAACCTCTTACCTAGCCCCTCCCTAATTTACAAGATCTCTTAGTCTCAAAAAAAGACCACCAATTCGTCCCTTGAAGAGGATCTTAGGGGGAGAATTCAAAAAATATTTCTCTCTCTTTTCATTAAATTTCCTTTCAAATTTAATTTCATTTCTTCTCTTATCGTGAAGTTATCTTATCCAAATATCATGGTATATCTTGTATGATTTATATACTAGTATTATATCAAGTTAATTTAATATTATTCATTATACTCCTCTCTCTTCATCTCCCTTATTTTAAAAAATGGAAACATACCCCATGATCTATCAATTTACCATCATAGTGGGTGATGCACCTCCGTTTAACTTCAACACATTGAAGTTTATAAATAAAACCATTAAATTGTAGAAAAAGTATTTTAATATTTATGTTGTAACCCCTATGATTTTCAAAAAAAACTTTTATAAATTATACAAAATGACAAAACAAGACATGAATGTTGTTATGAAAAAACCACCCAAATTAAACTAAAACGATCATCATTAAATGTTATCTAATAATTTATCCTGATGGAATAAAACCAACTTCATTATAAGATAATTTTAATTCTTATAATATCATTAATAACATGTAATTATAATTCTGTATTTTTATCCATGTTCTATATGAACTTCCTTTTATGTGTACAAGTGAACTATTAATGAAAACTAAGAAAAACAACACTCCCACAGCTAAGGGGAATTCGCAAACCAAAAATTATTTCTTTTTTCCCTCTTTAACTACATTTTTAGTATGGTTATTCCACAAAATTAATTTATTTATTATTTTCTTACATTTCATAGGATATAAATGTCTTCCACTAGAGTTTTTGTGAAACACAATTATTTCCCAAATAACTCTTATTTAAAAAACACACCTTTTTCTTGTGACTCAATGTAGATAGTTCTTTTACCATGATTATTATTCCCCCTTTAATTTTGGAACCAAAAGATTATGAATTTATTCATTGAAATATGAAATCCATTACTTTATGTGGGTTGTTTATGTACAATTTTTATATATATTCAATATGGTATTCACAATAATATAAATGTAATGATGCGACGGGTGTGAAAGAATTATATATGAAATGAATTGTTTTGGATGTGATGGGTTATCATGGAATTATATAATGATAATATTTATTGGGTAACATTAAAAACCTCATGAGAAATGTTAAAAACGCCTGACCATGATGCTAGGTTTGTTCAAAATTTTGTGTGGTCCTTGACCACTAAGACATTATATTTCATTTTTATGAATTGACACATTTCATGTCTTTTATTAAAATTTTATCAAATTATTGTGATCTTATTACTATGTTATGATGATAATGATTATGATCACCCCATGTTATGTTATTTCATGCCCTTATGTATCCTCTTACTGGGATTTTATCTCATACATTTTTGATGAATATCATCATGTGATTGTGTGTACTAAGGAGAACACAATGTCCAATAAGAATATAGAGAAGAAGAAATAAAATAAATGTTTACCTTTTATTGGAAAAATTATGTATGGTACTAGTTTTCCCATGGTAGTAATCCTTTAGAACATAATTGTGTAATATTTAATGTTTTTATCATTTAAAGGTCGTTAGCCTAATGTATGTAAAGTAGGGTCACTATATCAGTTACATAGATTTATATGAAATCAATTCGATCTTGGACTGATCCCACTCACTGGCCTCTTGTAGGCCCCTTAAAAGCTACCTAGAAGTCATTATATTGTTCCTTAAAACCTAGTGAGTCTCATTATATGATCATGTAGATCTAGTCCCCATGAATTCATCGGATATGAGTAATAATAATCTCTTTATAAGGTGAGGATTATGGTACGAGGAAACCAATTCCCATAGAGACAACTACACACACCACCTTTACTTCACCTATATAAGAAGGGTTTTTTATAAAAAAACCTATAATCACCCAAATGTTTTCTCAGATGATCAAATATATCAATGAACTTTGGATTAAATGCCATTCATATTTCCTCACTCTGATCGGGTACCTCATGTGCTAACCCAATGTGGTCAATTTTGGAACCATATTGTCCATCTACCAAAACTCTTTACTAAGAATATATACATTATCATTTCAAAAATTATATAACAAATAGATTTCATATTTTAGATGTCCATGTAGATTTTAAGATAAAATGTAATTGTTCTTGGACTAACAAACTTCCTTTCGCTTCTATCAAAATTCTTCTCCAACCCCAATACATACCCATACCACCAGGGCATTTGAAACATCAAACTAATAATAGATTTGTGGATAAATCAGTTGTAAGACATCATTATTTTTACTATCATCGCATAGAAAGTGACCAAAAAATATTTTTTATAATTTGATGAATAGATACATTTTGGAAGGGTAGTAGATGTTTTTGAAAACATACCCATACCATTGTAGATGGATCATCATGCTTTTCGTGGAATTCATAGGAACATCGAATGATTTGAAGGAAGCACTCTTTAATGGATCCAGGATATATGGACATGGTGAGAGTTACGTATTACTCTGAATATAATAGTATCATCATATTCCAATTCTCAAGAAGACAAACTTCTAATTATTCCTATATATGCCCATATCTAGAGAATAACCTATCCAAGACGTCGACCAAAGCCTTTTTTCCCTTAATTGATTCACCAAATCCATATTGATAAGGTATGAAACCTCTGAAATTTTTTGAGTGAATGAACCAGTTGATGTGATATGCTTAATTAGATTGGAACCATAGGGAAATAAGAAATCTCAAGGAAATGGGATATGGAATTGGGGATAGGGAACTGGTGGAATGAGCGACGATAAATCAAGAAGATGATGGGGGGAGAGAGTTCCCCATGGTGGGGAGAGAGGATCTAGGGCCATGTTTCTTACCTCTAGGGAATATCTTAGTGGACAGAACAAGAGAATCAAGAGAAACCCCTAAACCTGTATTTTTTAAATAGGTTATTCTGAGATCAACCATTATATAATCACAAATACTATTGTGAAAAACTTGTAATAGTTATAAGTTAATTTTAAAATGCCCCATAATCACCAAAGTATTCATGGCATTTTTTCCATGTCATTGTAGTGGATGAGTACATTAATATCTTATGAAATATATACTATTTAAGGAATATTTTTCTATTTTCTTTATTATTTGAAATAAAATGAATATAATTACTATAATTTTAATTAAATTTATATTATGTATAAATTAAAATTAAAATAACCCAAATTTAATTAAATGCATATATTATATTCAATTATATATTTACTTTTACATATTATTTTTTAATAGATACATGTTTATAAAAACAATAACAGTAACATAAATAGAATAAAACCAACATAGTGAGGGACGTTTTTAAGAAGTTCTCAAAAGAAAGGAACGATTTATAAATATTTCATTTTATAAAAAATAATATATTAAAATAAATATTTTATTTTAAGGGTACTTTTAAAGATAACACTTTTTATTGAGAAAATTAAATGTATGATTAAAATAAAAAATATCATTTAATAAAAACATGTATTTTTATGAAAAAAACTTATAAAAAGTGTGTGGTGAGAGGTGAAAGATTTTATTTAAAAATAGTGGGTAAAATCATTTCATTAGAATAATAATGGATAAACTCATTAGAAATAATATTTATTTTAAAATATTTTTAAGGTAAAGAATCAATCTTAACAAAAGAGAATTGGGCTTTAGAAAACATTTTCCTTAATCTTTTTGTTTCCCCATTTTGATTTTTCATTAGGCCTTTTATTTTATGATTTTGGGAAAGATAATGTATTATTGATGGAATAATGTTTTCAATCGCTATATCATGAAAAACTATTAAGAGATAACCAAACATTAGATGTGTTTTTAAAATTTTATAGTGACATTCATTTTATTAGTAAAATTAAACAGGTGATTCCAAAATATTATGTTTTTTGACAGTGTTAATAAATTGATAATTTATTGTATTATCAAGAAATATTATTTCTAAATTTACTCATGCTAATGTTAAATTCATTTTCAGCATTATTTTCAAAATTTAACCTCATAATTTATTGATAACTATGAATTTTGAATAAAAAAACTAACATTATTTATAACCAATAATAATAATTATGTATAATATTTAAACAATATAACTTTTCCTAATAAATCCATTTTAAATATTTTAAAAACACTTTATTTTATTTTTATTATAATTTTAAATGTTTTTCTTAAATGTCCCATAAGTGTTTGCGATTGTTATCCTATAATACTATGTTAAAAATAAATTATTCACATTATTATAGATTGCACTTCATAAATATTAAAATCTATAGGCATTCTCGTTTAGTTTTATTCTCAACATTGTCAAGACAAAATATTTATGTTATTATCATGATATTACATACCCAGTGCCAGAACTGGTAAGCATTTTTTTAATAATATTTTTCTTTGAAGGTAAAATATTGTAAAATATATCAAAATCAATAATTATTCATTATTTTTAATATTTTACAGTTGATAGAAGACTTATCACTTCTATGGTAATCTATCGGATATATAAATTTTTATTTTCCAATGTTGTAGAGGAGTAGCATCATCACCAAATAATTTTTTCATATTTATCAACATATATTAATAGAATGATAGTAAATTGGGTTTTCTGAGTATTTTATCATTTTTTATATAATCCAAAATTTTAAAAAAAATATTTTTATATTTATATCATGATGATTTCATAAAAGATACTGTATTTTCATAATTGTATTTTTTTTGACTAATAATGTCAATTTTTTTAATTAAATACTAATAAATATATTTAAGATAACTATCACATGCTAAATCATAAATAATTATGTTCATTTTCTAAAATATTAATTCAATAACATAACATTTGTATATAATTATGAACAAAACCAATTTTTGTTTTACATTAATGATGAAACAATTGATTTTTCATTATGCAATAGTTTTGAGAATATATTTTTTACCTACAACAAATGAATCTAAGATCTTATGTAGATAATATGAATTCAATAACACATCACATTATTAATTCCGTTAAATTAAAATTGTGTAAATAATATTTTAAAATTTTATAAAATATAATAGCATTAATAAAAATATTTATTGATACCAGAAATTTGGTTTCCCAAGGAAGAATATAGTAATATTTATTTTCCAAATATGGATTAAAGATCAATTACAAATATTATTTTAAATAATCTATATTAGTGTAACCAAGAATATAAATAAAATTATTGTATTTAAATATAGAAAGGATAATTTAAAATATATAAATGTGAAATATAATTCATCTTTATTATTTTTAAGAATTTTTGGAGACAACACACATTGAATAAAAAGTTTTAAAACATCATTTCGAAATAGGATTAAGAGAAATATGAACATTATAAAAGATAATACATATCGGGATTTAATAATAATGAATGAAAACATTTAAATAATATAAAATATAAACATGATGGTGAACGAAATGTCTAAGAGGATGAGATTATTTTTAAGAGTATCAGTTATTTATAAAGACTATAATTAATCATAAATAATTTAAAGGAATTGAAATATAATTTGAATAGATATAAATATAAAATAAATTAATAAATTTTTTAAATGAATAACTAAAAAATTTAAATTAAATTTTTTAATTATGAATGATTCCTTCCCAATGAAATATAATTTTAGCCAATCGAAAACCTTACATTTTTATCAATTTAAATTCAAAGAGAAAAATTTTATGAAAAATTGAGAAAAAAGAAATGACATTGGAAAAACCTGAATACATGGAGTTGATTATTTTTTGAGAAAACTAATGTGTATGGTAGTAAATTAAAATCATTGGTAATATTTTAAAAAATTATTACTGAATGGATGTAATTTTAGTTAACATAACCCCTTATGAATTTTATAACAACAAAATCAGAATTATATGATTTTGGTATCATGAAATAATCTTTTAAATAATATTAATAAAACATTAGTGGTGATAATATAAGTAAATACCCTATATAAAAAAACTCTATCTATAATATGAAACTTATTTCAATGAAAGATAACTGAAATGAAAAACCCATACATTTGATTTGTTTCTTCATCTATCCAGATATAACCATCATTATAATTAATTTAAATTTATTATTCATCTATATTAAGATTATATTTATATTTTTTTTCTACTTTATATCATTCAATTATATATATTACATCACATTGATTAAGAATTCATTATTAAAATAAATATCATACCATTGTTATCCCCATTTGTTAAGTGCTGAAAAACGATTTAGTGGTTATGGTCTGTGATCCTTGATCATATGTTTGTGAAGTATTGTAGCTCCCCAAACATATTATGGTATGTTTCTCTAAAATACATTGTATTCATCACTGTGTTCCTTTGAAACAACACTATATTACTTAGGAGATAGTAAAAACCTATCCATTAAATATAAATTTTCCACTTCTTTGTGTTGAATTTTGAAAAATGGTCATCTAGAGTTGTGATCAGTAACTCAATTGGAGTATTCTAGAACAAACATGATTTTTGGTGAATAGTAACATACCCTTATGAATAGTATTATGAATTGTAATATGACCTTATAAATATTAAATAATAATATTATTTTCTTTTCTTAAGGCAGTAATATAACGAGATCTTAATTAGTTTTTCAATGAGAAATAAAACTAATTGCACCTTTAAGATTGTTATTTTTTAAATTATCTATGAATATATATAAAAATTAAATTAATAATATGAATAAAATAAATTTTGAATAATAGAGCTCATATTTGAATTCTACACATCAAAAAATGGTTAGGGTAATTTTTTTGGATTTTTCTAAAATTCTAGAAATTTTTTTGAATATTGAAATAGGATAAAATACCGTATATACAAATTATCAGTTAAATACAGTATTTATGAAATCATAAATGATTTAAGACCACTTGGTTCTAATTCACATGCACTTATTACTATTACAAGACACATGAAACAACAATATTGGTTGTATTGAGGGAAATAATAAAATAATGAATTAAATATTCAAAATATACCCCTCTCTTCCACTATAAAAACCCTAACCACTCCCTCTTCACTTCACTACTCTAAGCCTATAAGCTCCACAAAGTCCTCCCAAAATACCCTTCCCTAGTCACTCCCCTAAACCATAAATCTCTTGTTTTTTCTGAAAGACAAAAATCCCTTCCCTTAAAGAGGTTCTCAAGGATGTTATTTCAAGAGGTAAAATGCCATTCTTTTTCTTTTAGTTTTATTTGAACTTATCATCATTTGTTATCCTCTCCTCACCTAATCTATCCACATAATCATGATAACTCTAGTATCATCTATATACTGGATTTATATCATGTTAATGGAATAACCATCATCATTATTCTTACTCCCTCCCTATTATTTTTATAAACAAAATAAACATCAATGAGGTTCCAATTTATAACCTTCGTGGATGAAGAAGTTTCTCTCTTCAATTGTTCCTTCATTACTGGTCTTGAAAGCATATTTACTATTGAACCAGGTCATAATATATGTATTTTATCTTGATTAATCTTCTATAATCTTTACACGTACATAATATGGAAAAATAATAAAAATCAATTTTATTGAGCACAAAACTGCCAAGCCAAATTCAAGCATTTATTTTTTAACTCATCGAATGAGTCATCCTCATGGTATATAACCAGAATTATTAAAATATAATTTATATCTCTTTAATGTCACTAATAATTTTTATTAACAATTCTATATGTTTAACTATATTTCAAACCAACTTCAATTCCTGAATACATGTAAACAAATCATTAAACCAAGTAAGAAAATGCTTCCAAAACAATAAAATTGAATCTCTTTAACCCATCAAAAGGGCCATCAATGAACAAAATAAGGTTACCCCATAAAAATTTAATGTTGATTAGGATCTGGAATTATTAATTAATGAATCTAATTTTGATTATTCAGGTCATTATGAACAATCTTGGACACCTTCGAGCATAAGGTAAGTGATTCTCTTTCTCACTTTTATTCAAGAATCTCCCCTATGTTGTGATCTTTTATTTTTAATACCTAATGATGTGGTATGTTTTCAACCCTTCCACATACTTCCCTTATGATATATAAAAAATTGAATAACCCTTTTCCTCTCATTAATCCCTCGCATGAACACTCCTTACAATGCCGAAATGTTTGTAAGGGGTTTCCCATCTCACTTTCATTTCTGTGAGATTTTCAATGATCGCCACTTATTTCTTGTATGTGGTATATGTGTACTGCCATTTGATATATAATAACATGATTCTATTTATATTAATTTTATTCAATGAATCATTTTTGGTTTACTATGTTTTTTTCATATGATTCGACTGATTACATTTTTGTAAGGGCCTTTTTCTCAACTACTATTTGGTTGTGACTAAATTTGTATGGTTCACCTAATAATCCTTCTGTTGTGTACCAACTACCCATTTTATGTCAATTTTCATTTGAAATTAAATTTCTATTAAATATCCATAATCCCATATCATGGATATGTTTTTTGTTTAAACCGTATACCATTTTACATACGGTGATTATTTAGAATGTTATTTTAGTTAAGGAAATATTGATGAATTTGTATACTCTACTCTATACGGATATTGAAAGGAATATTTCTCTTGTATTGAATCAATTTATATGGAATTATTTGGAAATTATGTTGAGGGTGGGTCCGTCTAAATCCCCTCGATGCATCGGTGGGTCTCATTAGACAAATTAGTTGGTAACAAAACCATCATGTTTGATTCCAAAAATCAGACGGGTTTCTACCCACAAAACTAAACTATTTTTACGGTATTATGGTTTCATGTTCTAGATACATGACGTCCAATTAATAGAAATTCTATTTATTCATTCCAAGTTATTATTATTATCCATGAGTTTTTCACTATGACAAAATCTATGGATTTAGTTTCATTATTAGTTTATTAATGGCATTAGTTTTTCATTTATTCACTATGCCACATTGATTATGTCATATTCATTACGATTCAATTATTATTGTACTCATTCTTTCTCTATTTGTAACACATACTAAGCATTTGAGCTCACCCTATTCATTGTTTACTATCAACAGGTGACAATGAAGAGATGGTTTATTGAGTTCTTCTGGACGCAGTTTTTAGATTCATTAGGTTTTGTATTTTGTAAAATTTTCCAATGTAATTTGAGTAACATCTATGTATCTAGTTTCCTTATGATTACTAAACTGGTCATTCCTTATAGATTTTCATTTCTTATAACCATTCCAATATCACAATTAATGAACCGGCTCCAGCCTAGATGGATTGGGGTGTTACAAATGGTATCAAAGGAAGTTTAGTAGAAAACATGGAAACTGGAGTAGGAAATGAATAGTAGGGAACAAATCCATAAGGTAATATTTGAGTATAAAAATACAAGAACGTCCTGGTATTTTGGTAAGGAATAGATTATGTGCATATTTTAAGAAATACTTCTCTGTCTGGATATGAGCAGGTAGTGGTGGCTCTGGTACAGATGTATCTAGGGGTAAAACCCAAAAACACCACTTTGAGCTAGGCATGAATGGGAGCTGGTGCATGACAACGAGCGTTTCTGCACTCTTGGTTATGACACCCCCGGTGGATATTCTTAGGATAATTCACATTTTCATTATAAGCCATTATGAAGTAGTTTAATGTATATTTTTCCTCAGAGTAACCATGTTTATAAGATTATCTATGAATAGAATTTCAATCTATGTTGAGTTCTTTTTTGTTTGAGATTCATAAACTAATCTAGTGTATCCCATTATTTAGAAACGACATCTAATAGAAGAAGTGGAATCTATACTAATGGGCAAGGTATGGATATCCTTACTGAGCATTTCAAAATAGTCAATGTTGGAGAAAATTAGATCATTACCATATTGGGACAATATACTTAGGTTCTAATGAATAATAATTCCATACCTGTATTGGATTATTTCCTATGGCAGAGGCTCCCATATTTTTGTGGGACTACTAACCCAGTGGTTTCAGATCAATGAATCAAGTCCCTTGAAAATATATTCATGGAATTAAGATTCAATGAAAATGAAAATGTAGTACTGGAAGTATATTGTCTCAAGGGAGAGGTTGATCAATGGTGGTCCTTGATTCAGAATACCACGGAGGAAGAAAAAATTGACGATATGGAATGGAGGAATTTTAAGGAAATATTCCTTGAAAAATATTTCCCTCGTGAGAAATGAACTGAAATGAAGAGTAAATTCCATAGCTTAAAACAAAAGGAAGAATACAGTGTTGCGGAGTATGAGAATACTTTCACAAGGCTAGCCGGGTATGTTATGGGTTACATACATGACTCGGTAGAAAAGATTGATCATTTATTTGAAGGTCTTAAGCCAAGTCTTCGGCGGGAACTGGTTTCACAATCATCTTCATCATTTGATGAAATTTTATCAAGTTCCAACAAAACAGAGAGGTATTTTTCTAGATCAAATCTTTTCAAAGGTAACCAAGATACGAAAATGTACTATGGTAATAAAGGAAAAGTAGAAGCACCAAAGAAGAGAAAGGGAACAATGTTATACCCATTATGTGAGAACTGTGGAAAGAATCATCTTGATAAATGCTTGAATGGCATGGGAGTCCGCTATAACTCTGGAGAAAAGGGTCATCGATTTGATGAATGAAATGGTAAGAAACAATTCAATGATATTCAAAGCTACAATTTTAGAGAGATGGGAGACTATGAAAATGAGTTTCATAAGAGTCAAGGAAACTTGACTCAGAAAAGTCCAAGGGAGAAAGGGAGAGCCTATGTGATTACAACAATGATGTTTGATGTTCCTAATGACGTGGTGGTAGGTACTTTAATTGTTTCCTCAAACTTATCCAACTCATTATTTGATATTGGGTCATTGCAGTCATTTATATCTTCCCATTTTTTCATAAAATTTAGATATGTCTAATTTTATTTAATAAGGGAGTTTACAGTCAAAACTATTAGGGGATGTATCATTGCAACCAATGCTTGTCGTCTTGTCCCCTTCCAGACACAAAAATGTGCTCTAATTGTTAACCTTATCATCATACCAAAGACTAAATTTGATATAATTCTCAGTATGGATTGGCTGTCAAATTATGTTTTGATGATTTATTGTAAGAATAAGGAAGTCACAATTTTAGAAAATGGTGTTGAATCCATTGTCTTTATGGAAGAAACTTCACCACTTTTTTCTTATCTAGAACAACCCCCAATAGCTCTACTAAATTAAATACTTGGAGATGAAGATAAACCAATATCTATTGGCAAGGAAATAAATGTTCTAATTGAATATGTGCACATAGTGAAAGAGTACATTGATGTATTTCCAGAGGATTTACCTGGACATCCTCTAGAGAGGGATGTTTAGTTACCTATTGATTTAATTCCTGATGCAAGACCTATATCAAAGACTCCATATAGAATGGCCACTGTAGATTTAGTAGATCTAATGAAACAACTAGAGGATTTTAGTGAAATAATATTTTTTCAACCTAGTGTTTCCCTATGGGGTTCCCCTATCCTCTTTGTCTAGAAGAAATATGGATCCATGAGGCTGTTCATTGATTATAGGGAAATAAATTCTTTTAAAAATTGAATAAGTATCCTTTTTCCCCAGATAGATAAGTTATTTGACCAACATCATGGAGAAAAATAATTTTCAACGATTGACCTTCGATCTGGATATCATCTGTTGCGTGTGAGGAAGGAAGATATTCCTAAGACAACATTTCAGACCAGGTATGGGCATTAAGAGTTTATAGTGAAGCCTTTTGGACTGAAAAATGCACCCTCTATTTTTATGGATTTAATGAATAGAGTTTTCATGGAAAATATTGATAACTTTGTTGTGGTATTCATCGATAATATCCTCGTATACTCAAAAAAGTTATGAAGACCCTTAGAATCACATGCGGGATATTCTATGAAATCATAGATGAAATAAATTATATGGGAAGTTTAGCATGTGTGAATTCTGGATTCAATCAGTTACTATTCTGGGCCATATTTTCCCTAAGTACGGAATAATAGTTGATCAAGTGAAGAAAAATGCAATCCATGATTGGCCCATGCCAACAAACATAACTGAGGTACGCAGTTTTATTGGCTTAGCAGGTTATTATCGGCGTTTCGTTAAGAATTTTTCCTGACTAGCTAACCCGCTGACCATGATCACATGTAAAAAAGTTAATTTTGTAGGGAAAAAAGGATATACAAAAAGCGTTGATGAATTGAAAATAAGATTTTTTAATGATCCAATTATGACTCTTCCATATGGAAGTGATGGATTTGTAATATACAAAGATGCATCAAATAATGGATTGGGTTGTGTCCTTATGAAAAATGATAATGTTATTGCATTTCCATCAAGATAGTTGAAGACTCATGAGAAAAATTATCCAACTCATGATCTTGAGTTAGAAGGTGTAGTCTTTGCTCTGAAAATATGGAGGCAGGATCTCTATAGGGAGAGATGTGAGAATTATACATACCAAAAGAGATTGAAATATATTTCCACATAAAAGGATCTCATCATGAGGAAATGAATATGGCTCGAGTTACTCAAATATTATGATTGTTCAATACACTACCACCCTAGAAAGGTGAATATGGTGGTATATGCATTATGCAAGAAAGATCATGGCCTTCTGATGCAAATGAGGATTGAAAGAGATCCTATGTTCATGAATCTACTGAAGATGGATAAGTAAATTTTTAAGGAATGATAAACATAACTCCACTTTCAAATTATTGTTGAACCATCTATATTAGAGAAGATAAAAATATCTCAATATGATGATGAGAACCTGCACAAGAAAATTAAATCTGTCAAGGATGAGAGATTGGATTACTTCGTGAATGAAGAAGGAGTTCTAAAATTTGGGAAGAGGGTATGTGTTCCATTAGTACCTGAGCTAAAAGGGATTTATTAGATGATTCTCATAGCTCAAATTTCACTATACACCCAGGTAGCACCAAGATGTATAGAGATCTGAAGGAATATTTCTGGTGGGATAATATGAAGTGGGAAATTGCTGACTACGTGTCTAGATTTCAAGTTTGACAACAAGTGAAGGAAGAGAGACAACATCCCAAAGTAGAGATGCAACCTCTACCTATTTCTATGTGGAAGTGGGATAACATTACAATGGATATTTTCAACGGAATAATGAGGACACCTAGAATGAATGATGTAATATGTGTAATTATTGATCGTCTCACAAAATCAGCACATTTCTTTCTAATAAGAGAGTATTTTCCACTGAAGCTCCTGTGAATACATTATATTAATGATGTTTTGGGAATTCATTGTGAACCTATGTGAATTATCTCTGATCTAGATCCATATTTTTCATCAAAATTCGAGAAAAGTCTCTAGAAGGCATTGAATACTGTGCTTCGTATGATTACTACATATCACCCTCAAACTAACAGGCAGTCTGAAAAGACTATTGAAAATTTGGATGGCATGTTGAGATCATGATTTCTTGACTTCCAAGGTATATGGGATAAATATTTTCCTTTGGTGGATATTACATATGAAAATAGTTTCCAGTATAGTATTCAAATGGCTCTATATAAATAATTATATGGAAAGAGCTGTTGAACTCCAACTTGTTTGGATGAAGTTGGTGAGAGGAAACATATAGGCCTAGAACTTATTGAAGAGACCAAGACATAGTTGAAGAAAATACAAGACCATATTAATGATTCCCAATGTATGAAGAAGAGTTATGCTGAAAATCGGAGAATGGAATTGGAATTCCAAGGGGGGATCATGTATTTCTGAAATTATCTCCATGGAAGGTTGTCTTAAGGTTCGATAAGAAAGGGAAACTCATCCTGAGGTACATCAGACTATTTGAAATTCTGGGAAGAATATGAGTTGTAGCTTACCGTTTAGTGATGCCGCCAGATCTCTATAGAGTTCATGATGTGTTCCACGTATCATTTTTGAAGAAGTACATGCCAGACCCAATGCATGTACTCACATATGAAGAAATAGTATTGGAACATGACTTCCATACAATAAAAATCCTATCAATATTATTCACACAGGGGAGTAGGTTTTGAGAAATCAAACAACTCGCCTAGTAAAGGTTCTTTGGAGAAACCAGAATATGGAGGAAGCAACATGGTAACCAGATGATTTCATGAAGAAGAATCACCCTCAACATTTTGGTGGGCTTTATACATAAAATTTTGTGCATGAAATTTCCTATGGAGGGAATAATGTATCACCCCAAACATTTTATGGTATGTCTTTCATAAATAAATTTTATTCATCATTGTGTTCCTTTGATACAACACTAGGTTATTTATGATATAGTCAAAACCTAGCCATTAAATATAAATTTTCGACTTCTATGTTTTGAATTTTGAAAAATGTTCATCTAGAGTTGTGATTATAAGTCATTTGAAGTCTGATAGAATAAACATGATTTCTGCCTAATAGTAACATATCATTATGAATATTAATATGACCCTTATGAATAGTATATAATAATATTATTTTATTTTCTTAAGGAAATAATATAATGAGTTCCTAATTTTTTTTTCAATGAGAAATAAAATTAATAGCACCTTTAAGATTGTTATTTGTCGAATTTACTATGACTTTATATAAAAATGAAATTAATAATATTTAGAAAATTAATTTTGAAAAAAAGTAGTTCATTTTTGAATTCTACATGTTGAAAAATGTTTACGGTAAATTTTTGGGATTTTTCTGAAATTTTATAATTTTTTAGGAATAATGAACTATGATAAAATAACATATATACAAATTATTAGTTAAATGAAAGATTTATGACATCATAAGTGATGTAAGGCCACATGGTTCGAGTCACATTCATTAATTACTATTAGGGGTCACATGAAACAACACTATTAGTTTCCATGAGAGAAATAATAAAATCATGAATTAAATATTCAAAATTTACCCCCCTCCTCCACTGTAAAAACCCATCAACACTCCTTCTTCTCATCACTCTTCTATGAAATGAAGCTCTTCCATGTTCTAACCAAATACCCTTCCCTAGTCACTCCCCAAGACCAAGACTCTCTTATTTTTTCCAAATGACCAAAATCCCTTTTGCATAAGGAGGTTCTCGAGGAAGTTATTTCAAGAGGTAAAACACCTTTCTTTTTCTTTTAGTTTCATTTGAATTTTTCTTCATTTGTTATCCTCTCCTCACCTCCTCTATTAAAATAATCATGGTAAATCCAGTATCATCTATATACTGGATTTATATCATGTGAATGGAATAACCATCATCAATATTTTTATTCCCTCCCGTTTATTTTTATAAATGAAATCGACGTCCCTGAGGTTACAATTTATAACCTTCGTGGACGATGAATTTTAGTTCTTTAATTGTTCCATAATTACTATTAATGAAAACATATTTATGGTTGAACCAGGTCATAATGAATTTATTTTATCATCATTAATGTTTTGGAATCTTTACACGTACATAATAGGGAATAATAATACAAAACAAGTTTATTGATCAGAAAACTGCCAAGCCAAATTCAAGTGTTTATTTTTTAACTCATCGAATGAGTCATCGTGATGGTATATATCCCGAATCAATAAAATATCATTTATATCTATTTCATATCACTAATAATGTATATTATCAATTATGGATGTTTAACAATATTTCAAACCAACTTCCATTCAAGAATACAGGAAAACAAATCATGAAACCAAGTAAGAAAATGCTTCCAAAAAAATAAAATTGAATCTATTAAACCCATCAAAAATTCCATTAATGAACATAATATAGATATACCATATCAATTAAATTTTGATTAGGTTATGTAATTTTTAATTAATGAATCTAAATTTGATTATTCAGGTCATTATGAACAATCAATAACACCTTTGTGCATAAGGTAAGGGATCCTCTCTCTCACTTTTGTTCAAGAATCATCTCTATGTTGTGTTGTTTTATTTTTAATACCTAAGGATGGGGTATGTTTTATCACCTACCCCTTACTTCCCTTATTATTTATAAATAATGGTATAACATTTTATTTCTCATTAATCCATCGCTAGAACACTCATTACTATGCAGAAATGCTTGTAAGGGGATTCTCATCTCACAATCATTTATGTGATATTTTCATTGTTCGGTACTTATTTCTTAGATGCCTTATATGTGTACTGCCATTTGATAAATAATAACATTAGTCACTTTATATTCATGTTATTTAATGATTCATATGAGTTTTATTATTTTCTGGTCATATGATTTGACCGATTCCATTGTTGTAAGGGCCTTTGTCTCAACTTGTATTTGGTTGTGACTAACATCGTATAGTGCACCTAATAATCTTAATGTGGTGTACCTACTACCCATTTGAGGTCCATGTTCATTTTAAAATTTATTTTTATTAAATATAAATAATCTCATATCATGTATATTTTTTTTGTTTAAACCGTATACCATTTTACATAAGGTGTTTATTTGGGAAGTTATTTTAGTAATGGAAATATTGATGAATCTGTATACTCTACTCTATAAAGATTTTGAAAAGTAATATTTCTATTATATTGAATCAAAATATAATGAATGTTTTGGACATGCATTGGTGGGTGGGGTCTGCTATAGCCCCACGATGCATCGATAGGTCTAATGAGACAAATTAGTGGGCGACAAACCCTTCGTGTTTGTTTCCAAAAACCAGACGGGTTTCTACCCAAAGAACTAAACTGTTTTTATGGTATTATCGTTTCTTGTGACAGATAAATGATGTCTAATTAATAATCATTCTCTTTATTCATTAACAGTTATTATTATTATCCATTTGGTTTTCACTATGACAAAATCTATGGATACAATTTCATTCTCAGTTTATTAATGGCGTTATTTTTTCATTTATTCAATATGGAATATTGATTATGTCAGATTGATTATGATTAAATTAATATTGTACTCATGATTCTGCTATTTTTAACTCAAACTATGTGTTTTAGATCACCCTTTTCATTGTATACTATCAATAGGTGAAAATGAAGGGATCGTTTATTGAGTTCTTATGGATGTAGTTTTTAGTTTCGTTATGTATTGTGTTTTGTAAACCTTTCCAATGTAATTTGAGTAACATAATTGTGTCTAGATTCTTCAAGACTACTATACTAATCGTTCCTTCTGGATTTTCAATCCTTCTAACCATGCCAAAATCACAAGTAATGCACCGGCTCCAGCCTAGAGGGTTCAATGTGTTACATGTATAATAAATACATGGAGTTTATATCATTGTTTGTTGCATAGATCTTTTAAAAATATTCAATTTATGGAATCTAATGAGATGGTTCAATGAGAGAGGTAAAAATATCTTTTTCTATATTGATAAAAAGATAATTTTTTTAACAAATATATTTATATACACATTTCATAATTATGAGAAAAACATAATTTTTTTAAATTTTTTCATTTTTAGTTAAACAATAATGATATAAATAATATAAATTCATTCACATTTGCAGTAGAACAGGCCCAAAAAGGAACACCTTATAATAACTGAATAAGAACAACAATATAGTTGTGTAGAAATAATATCACATTGACAACATATTTATTAATTTTTGAAAATTTCACTAATATAATAAACCATAATTATCATGTGGAGGATGATTATGATATAGAAGAAGGTTTGGGAAAGTTATATCACTTATATTTATATCCTCTATCTCCTCTTAGAGAAACTTTTGGAAATTATGTATTTGGGTTTCCTTATGGAGAAAATTTTCAAATACACATTCCTTAAAGGGTATGGAATAATATTCTTCACATAATTGCTAGCCTTTTTTGCTAAATTCTAGAGATAATATAATTTATATTTATGAAAATTGTAATCTAATCATTTAGGGATAACATTTCATGATTTTCTAGTCCTCACCCGTTATTTGTACTCATTAAACCAAATTTACTTTTACTTGGGAAGAATAATTTTTACCATGGTAATTTATTTTGTTGCATAAATAGTATGTTTCCTCAATTACCTAATTTTTATATTCTTATTACAAATATTAAATCCATATTATGAAATTAAATTTCTAATGTTGGTAAAAAAAATATAAGAACATGCTTTGCATAAAAGAAGTTAATAGTTGAATTTATCTTTTAACAAAAATAGGTTTTTAATATTATTTCATGTGATTTAATTAAAAATAATTAAATCATAAAATATTATATTACAAATTTCATAAATAAATTTAAATAAAATTAAATTATTAGTGGTTACATAAATTTATAAAGATAAAAATTAATTTCACATATAGAAACAATTCATTGGAAATTATCTATATTTACTATTAAATGATTTTATCTTTAATTATAACTTATTGATAATAAATTTCAGAAATATTATTCATATATCAATAATTATATACATTTAATTTCACTATATTTAATACACCAAATGTGGGAAATTAATTTTTTTAAATTAAATTATTTCATATATAATAATTTTTTAATATATCTCATTATCTAAGAATAAAATAAATTAGATTTCCTTATAGTTCCCAAATTATTTTTTTGATGTTATTAAGCTATTATTTCAGTCATTAGGTTAATTTTTTTAATACATAACATTGATCTCTTATTTAAAAACAATTAATGTAAAAATAAATATATTTCATAAAATTTGTTTCAATTGAATCAACTACATTTCCAAAAATGAATTTGTACATATTAATTCTCTTACATGATAAATCATTTTTAATTTCAAAAAAATGGTATATATAGATATATATATAATTTTTATGATCCAAATAACTTTTAATGACATTAAAATCATAACAATAGTTTTCAACCCTTGATATGTTTTTCTATAATTACATTAAATGTATAAAAAACCTTTAAAAAATGTCATATAATCCTTATATTTCCCACATTATATCCTTTAAATTCCTGAAACTCAATATTTACACGGGGAAATTCCGATTCCAATACTTTTTATATTTTTCTTTCAAAAATGGTTTCTATATTAATGTTGGTTTTTTTCATTGTATTTCTAGTTCCACTAATGGGGAATCTCAATGTTGAAGAAGGTCTAGGGAATTTCATTGTCAATAAATATTTTTCAATTCAAGTTTCTTTATCTATTTTAATATAAACACATTTGGGGGAAGTAATGATCCATTGAATTTATAAATAGTTGGAAATAAATTTTTTAATTATTTATATTTTAAGAATAAAATAGTAATTTATTTGTATCAAGTATAACTTCTTCTTACTCAATATTAAATATTTTAGTAGGATAGAAAAAAATAAGAATGATATAAATATAGTTAAGGGATAGAAAATGGCTTGTATAAAAAGGGGTATTATTTTAAAGTACAATGATATTTATGAAGTTTGTTTAAGTATATCGATGTCTACAATGTATATATTGAATTTTACAAGTACATATGTGTAGATTATGTCATTTTTCCATCTATATAATATAAATAAAATCATCACCAATGTTTTCAACATCCTTTCCTCTACCCCTACACTGGTGAGGAAAATAAGATTCAGGTCTAGCATTTCCATATAAAGTAATATACCTTTTAAATCTGAATTTACCTATAATGTTTTTACTATATGAGAGGAAATAGTTCACATACTATTAGAATTATATTTTGAGGCTTATTTAATATCAACATTACAACTCATTATCTTTAAAATGGTGTTCTTATATGGTATGCCCCACACCTAGATTTCTGTAATAATGTATATCCCCAAACCGCCCCCTATATCACCCTAAAAACATAGTATATAGTACCCAAGGGATTTAGAGAATTAATTTCCATTCAAACAAAATAAAGAGGTGTTTGAGAAGAAATGAGATCCCCAAACCACTCACTATATTCTATCCATGTTCTAGACATAACGAACACCACACATCTCTATTATAGAGTCACTTATTAGGAATCTATCTACCATAATTCTAAAATAATATGTGTGTCATGTTCATACAAATAAACTATCAATGCATGGTGTATCCTAGAAATCATATGACTATAAGGGAATTGATTCTTGGTTTTAAAAGGCGGATCACATTGCACATATATTGGTATATCACCATGAATCTATTTGATATCGATTAAAATTTTAGTGAAATTATACTAAAATTATCAAATTACTTCCCCATGTCATTGAAGATTACTTTTTCCAATTATATATCCATGTATTGGGATAACATTTCAAACAATATTTCAATCTTCTCAAACATTGATAGTACCTTCTAAATTAATGTTTTTTTGATGAATATTTTTAATATAAAAGTTTCTATATCACAAACCAACCCAGGTCGACCCTGAACTTGTCACTAGAGCCGATTCGTGATAAGGCCCGAGAGGCGTTTCTAATCCTCCCGGGATAGAGGCAAGTGATAGGGAATCAATATAGTACAAATGGGGATGATTTCTCCTAGTGAAAATAAACTATGTAGTATAAATAATATAACAATTCGAAAAATCACTGGAGGGAAAGAACGACTACAATACGATTAGCATGACCATGACCAGGACTCTATATAACCCCATGGGTCACTCTCAAATATCATGACCAAACATCGCACAAGGCGATATGAACCAAACTAAAACATTAACCAAGGAAAAAACAAGAAACATGATTTTGGTGTGGGTATTAAAAGGGTAGTAGGCAGCCCCAACTAATATATTCCCAATGAACAACCTTTAAATAAATTAAAAATTGAATCCGGGTTTAAAATAAAATCTATAAACATATGGTTTTCGATTATTTACATTTCAAAATAAAAAATCACAACTCATTGCCCTCACATTTTAAAAACAGGTTCCTTGTGATTACAAGTGATGTTTGTGGGGACAAATGATAAAAGTGAACCAAATAAGATAAATTCACTTTTTTCCATTATAATGGGAAATATGTCTTAAATTTTTTTAAATAAAAACAGACATCGATATCCTTCCAAGAAAACTCCAAATCCAAGAATAAACCAGAAGGTCTCACAATGAGTGAAATAGCTAATGAATCAAGTGTCAAATCAAAATGGGAACACATAGGAACTCAGATGATGACACGAACATACTATACATGTTACTCATCCAAAAGGCATATCCTACTCGATGACATGATAATGCCCTAATGTCTAACTATAGCCTTACCTTTCCTAGTTGAGGGGCCCAATCCCATAATAATAAAACCATGTATCAACCTGGTATGTGCCATTATACAGTGCGTAATATAAACTAGTGTAGTTATCATTCTCAGTAATCATCGTATCTATGCTAGGTTCCCTTATTATGTTCACAAAGGGGTGTTCCACAAACCTAGAAAATCAATCCATGCACACGATACATATGTATACCACATAAACCGGCACCACCTCGTCCACTTCATGGGTGGTCTATTTCCTTAACACAATAATCGCTCAAGGGAGGTCCCATACCGCAAAAACACTCATTTTATGTCCAACTAAAAGGGAAAGTTATCTAACCTAAGAAGTGGTTTACAAATAGCCATTTCAAAATTATAACTGGGACCTTATCTTTACAACATTTAACCCATTTAATAACACACTTTTGGTTTCCAAACTGGTCCACACACATTTTATTAACCACATTTTTTCACAAATGTTAACACAAACATCATCATTGAGTTGGAAGACCCAAACACGATTTTTATTGACATAACTAAAAATTATTATCAAAACACCACACAAATGCAGTTTTTTGCATTAAAATGCCAAACAAGACCTCATCATTACTAAACTCACACCAAATAAATATTCTTTGAAAAATTGGACAAACCATGAGGAACACATTTAGCACCATTTTTACCATAATACATGAAGAAACACATTAAAAAAAACATTAAATAACATCACTAGAAACCAAACAATAGGTCCAATTTTTTTTGGAAAATAAAATACATTTAATAAATAGGGGTTTGGAGAGAATACCATGTTCCAGGAACCATATTCATTTGATGGAACATCCATGCGTTCATTTAGTGCACCCATGGATGTTGCAACAACCAAGATGACACCCAAAAACCATTTCCACAAAATTACCACTTTACTTTAAAGCCATATTCACCCATTCACAATATTTAAGGATCATAAATTAATTCATTTAAATTGTAAAACCCCCTTCCAAAATGTTTTAAACCATTTATCAAGAAAAACTACTACCAAATTATCTATGCCAAACCATGTTAAAAAAACACCATCATAACATCATAAGGTATAATTATTTCATGAATGACCCCAATTCCATTTTTAATGAATAGTGACATTTTAAATAAACACCCTCGGTGCCATTAACATTAACATTGCATAAAAAATTCGTTGAAACACATTTTTAACAAATTAATCCAATAATAAAATACTATATACCTCAAGATAAAGGTATTTTATAGTTGATAATAACGTTTATAACTTAATTGAAAATGTTCAAGTTCTTGTGGAGAGTTCCAGAAAAGGCATTATTGGAAACACCTAAGAATTTCACGTGATACAATATATTTAAGAAAAATAAAAGCTAATTTATAAATTTAATGATTATAAAACATAAATAAAACATTGTAAATCACAATTTAATGAACATATTCAATGTATTCTTACCTCAAACAAGAACCAAGATAAATATTTCACTTCTAATCTTTTTCTAACTTGAAGCTGCTACTACCATCTTGAACAAACATAATTTCATATATATATATATATATATATATATTTAATCCAATGCATGTTTTCCCCACTCCATTAAGGAATAGGAACATGGAGGAAATATATATGTATATATATAATTTTTATATATATAAATCCCTAAAAATATCTGTACACACCATAAAAGATATTCAAAACCCACTAAAATGTAAATCAGGGACTCAGAAACACTGTGGAATGGTTAACACAATTAATATAAAAAAACATGTAGTCCAAAATAATAACTAGAGGCTCAAAAAATACAAACCCCCGATTATAAATGAGTAAGGATTAACCTAAAAGGAAAAACTACCCAAAGAGGAATGATAAATTCCCAACACACTATAAATCATAGACTATAGAATTAAAAGAAATTAAGACCCTAAATAAAGGGTGAGAAACAATTTAGGGATATAAATCCTAACATCAATATGACGAAAGAGGAACAAAACCATTGAAAACATTCTAACACACATCAACCGCACCTAATAGTTGTCAAATCAAACCCAAATCATCAATTTGGAAAAGGACTTTAGGGATAAAATCAATAAATTGAACCCCAAAAACTCAGGTTTTAGAAAACTCAACCCCATTAAAGAAAATGATACCACGAACCATCACCAAAGGGGAAGAACATTGCGGGAGGGAGAGGATGCCGGTAGGGGGTGAGGCTAGCGAGGGGGTCATTCTGGTTAGGGGATGAGGTTGGAGGATTTGAGTCAGGGTTGGCTGTAGATCAACCTGGCTAATGGTTCACCTAGAATAGGGTCATGAGAAGCAAGGCTACACGGGAGTGAACGATGCCAGAGAGGAGGGGTGTCACGCCAGAGACAGATAGAGGGGAAGGGGGTCACATGTAGATCAGGACGAGAAAGGGGGTGTGCGTTGGTTTTGGGAAGAATGGGGGTTGGGGTTTCATGGCCAAGGGTGGGTTAGGGTTTTTATATTTTCCTACAAAAATAATAATACTATATATTGATATTTAATCATAATAAGAACAATAATAATAATAATAATCATCATTATTAAAATTATTATAATAATAATTAAATTCTTAATGAGTTAATATTATTATTTTATAACATATAATAATAAGAATAATATTGATAATACAAATATAAAATTCTAGATATCTTTTATAATTAGCATTCTAAAATTAGTATATCATTTATGAAATAAAAAATAATAATTATAACTATAAAAAATTTAATGAAATAATATTATTAACCGGAAATTTAAAACACCTTATTTAATTAATTTATCTTCCTTACACATCTTCTTAATTATTTAATGTTTTGGGCAACCGTTCAGTTACCTCGTGTGGACAACAAAAAATTTTAACAGTATTGATGATAACAATTATTTCACTATTAATAATAATAATATTTTTAATAATAACAATAATTATCATTTCATTTTTAATAATAATAATACTAATTAATGAAATTTCATAAGAATAATAATAATCCACTTAATAAGATAATATTATCATTATCATCATTATAATTATTAAATTAAAACTTAATTTTTTATTTTCTTCATTTTCCTTATTTTATATTTAACTCACATTTTAAATTAATCAGGTATACCGGGTACGTCGTATAGTGACCAGGGCGTAAATTCCTGGTCTACCAACTGCACTTCTATGCCTGAGAACCAAATGCAACCGAACCCAAAACATTTGTTTTTCTCCACTGAGCAAAAAAATTTAAATAGGGACTCACCCAAACCCAGCCCGAGCAAGAGCCAGGGAAAAATTGAAACACAAGTGTGACAATTCTACCCACTATATCACTTTCCACCCCCACTGAAATTCAATACCGTGGTCATACACCAAAACAAAAATTGATTCACATATTTAGGTTAAGGAGATTTCCAATGATTGAAAAAAAGGTGATTACAAAAAGCCCACCAATGAGTGAAAGGGTAAAAAGATAAATATTAGAGGACAATACCAACTCCACGCTAAATGTTAACCACCCCCAAAAGTATAATCACCCAAATTGATCAGTCCAAAAAACCTAGATCATTGAAGAATCACAGACCATCCTTGAAATATGTACACCCAAAACATCATCAAACAGAACCCAACAATTAACCCATCATAAAAAATGGGATTCAAACCATATATAGAAACGTATTTGGAACATTATTCGACAAAACTACTGGGGAAACACTCTTCTTAACCTTTACTCAAAGATGAACATAGAATTTGGTGGTTCCACATGAGTCCAGCCACCACAGAACTAATACAAACACAGGGAGGCCCGATTGGACTCCCCAATATAAGAAAAAGACCAATACTACAACCAATGATATCTGTGATGGGTCTCCCCACCAACAGAGACTAACTAAGAATGACCTAACAAAAATTCAACCTGATCCAGAACTGGCCCTCACTAAAATTTTCAAAAAAACACACTTCCACCACAACATACCAAAACTAAAAAGGATGCTAGTTAAGAAGGAAACATCAAGAGCATTTAAACAACCCATTCATGAACTGATGGGACAAGAACTGATTCAAAACGTCCAACATAGAGAAAAAACCCCCACCACATGGGGAGGGGAGAGAAGGTACCCAATTATTGGATCGATGATACCACAATTAACAATCACCCACAAATCTTCACCTATATACTAAAAAAATCAATGACCGCACCTAATTCACTAAGGTGGTCCCCCCATAACACTAACATTAAACCTGCATCCAAAATGTTGTTACCACAGACACACCATGGGGGGTATGTCCCCAATGATCATTGCAACAAAGACAAATTACCAGGTGATAAGAAACCATAAAAAAACACTAGAACAAAATCACATCATCGGTAAAGGTATGAACCTAGAAAAACTCCCTAGACACCTACGTTTCCTAACTAGGTGCCATCATCAATCTGTGACCTAAGGTTGGATATCTAATGATTGAATCATCTACTACCTCATAATTATGAACTACTAATCCGTAATTGGAATCCATTCTTCTAGTTCCATATGATTCCACAGTTGAGAGAATCACAATAATAAGAAATCAACCTTGATAGATCCCAAACTTCTCACTATTCCGACAGATAGAATGGGCATCCATCAAAAAGGTGGAATTAAATTTTATAACTCATAAAAGACCTTATGTTGATCAACTGAATTGTTTTCCACTCTGGAGGTCAACTAGGAGAACATCCCAAAAATAAATTGATTCTTCATGGGGGCGCACTCTAGCAGACAAGGAGAATCCAATGACACAACTGAATTGGTCCTTTGGCGGAAAAAAATTCATCACCATTTTATATTAAAACATTCACCACACAAAAATAGATATTTTCAGATAAATCATCAGAATTAAGGAAGTCCCAAACAATCCACAATGGGGAACTAGTGTTGATGGGTGACCCAAATACATGGATGGCAGGTATATGGCAGTCACGCCACCATCGTGAAGAGAATTATAATGAAATGGACCCAACTCCACATGGATTACCATGCCCTGAGATCACATAGACGTTACTTTCACAACTCTGTTTTCATTTCCCAACTACAAACAACCCATAAGAACCAAAATACATTGACAACCCCATAAATCCCATGGTATCCCGAGGATCTGAATGATGAAGGTTTCATGACGTACTTCCCATTCCTAAACATAATTTCTAGAAAATACTACTCCTACTACCGTAGAATACCCAAATAATAATGCGTCTCTAAAAAAAGGTCCATAAATAGTCGACCAACTTTGATACAATTTTTTCACAAAACAACCAAGGTCAACCCAGAATCAGTCACCAATGTTGATCCTTAGCAAGCCCAAAGAGGCATTCTCGGACATCCTAGGCTTATGAAAAGTGGTAGGACATGAATAGAATACAAATGGAAACAATTTATCCCAATGAAAATAAACCAAACAACAAAAATAATATAACAATGAAAAATAAATAAATGACAAGATGAAAAAAAACTATAAACAATATTACTAACCTGACCATAACCAGGACTCTATGTAACCCCATGGTTTACTATATGATACCATGACCAAACATCTCCCAAGGAAATCAGAACAAAACTGTAACCTTCACCACGGATAAAAAAAGGAAAAGGATATAGCTATGAGTATTAAACCTAAATATGTAGCCTCAACTAATCTATTCCAAGTGCACATCCATGACTTAATGAAAAAATTTATTTCATGTTTAAAATACAATTTATCAACATAGGAGATTCCCTAATTTACTTTTCAAATTAAAAAATCACAACACATTTCCCCCACATAGTAAATAATTATACAATGTAATGATAATATAAGTTCAGGGAGAGGAAGGAAAAAAAGAGAACCAAATAATATGCATTCACATTTTTTCAATATAATTTTAAATAGGGCCTAAAACATTTTTAACCAAAACAAACATACATGACCTACCATGAAAAATCCAAAACTAAGAACATGAGAGAAATTCTTAAAATGGTGGAAATGGAAAATGACTCTAGTGTCTAAGCGACACATTTAAACCATGGAACATAGAGGAAGACCAAAACAAACTATATATGTGACTGATCCTAAACTAATTCCCAACTCAATGTTGTCACAATGCCCTAATGCCCAACAATTTCCCTACCCTTCCTAGTCGAGGGGCCAAATCCCATAGTAATAAACCCATGTATCCACATGGAATTTTCCAGTGTCCAGTGCATAATCTAAAATAGTAAAGAATTAATTCTCAATAGTCCTCATAGTTATGCTAGGTTCCCATGTTATGTTTGAAAATCGGTGTTCTACAATACCAGGACATCAATCCATTCCCATGGTACATATGTATAAGTCATAAAATAGAACCACCCCGGCAACATCAAGGGTGGTACCTTGCCTTAACACAATAATCGCTCAAGGGAGGTCCTATACCGAGGACACTTCCATCTCGTGCCCAACTAACAAGGAAAGTGAAGTAACACAAGAAATGTTTTTCAAATAGCCATTTCAAAATTCCAACAGGGCATTTTGATTTATATTATTTAACCCATTTTATAAGAAACTTTTAGTTTTACAAATAATAACACAAACATTTGACAAAACATATTCTTTTCCAAATTTTTTACAGAAACATCCCATTTGAGTTGGAAGAGCCAAACATGACTTTATATTGACATAACTAAAAAATATTATCAAAACATCACAGAAGCTTATCATTTTCCATCACAATTCCAAAAGGGTCCCTATCCACACAAAATTCACACAAAACCACAATTCTAGGACAAACATGCCAAACCTTGAGGAACACATTTAAAACCATGTAACAAAAAAAACATGAACCAACAGTTTATATAATATCATTTAATTCCATCATTGGAAACCCCCCAAGGGAATTAATGTATTTTTGAAACTAAAATCCATTTAACAAAACCCAAGATTAATGATAATACCATTTCCCATGTACCATTTTTATTTGTGGGTATATCCATGTGTGCACCTAGTGTACCCATAGATGTGCCAACCTCCAATGGAAAACTAAAATCTAAGATGAAACCCTAAACCATTTCATCAAAATTACCCCTTTACTTTAAACCCACATTCAACCATTCACAATATTTAAAGCACATAAATGACGTCATTAAAATCATAAAACCCCTTTCCAAAACGTTTTTAAACACTTATCAAGCTATAGTACTACCAAATTTTACAAGCTGAACCAATATCACAAACAAATAAACACCATCCTAAAATATTAATGGATTTGAATTTCATGAAATACCATAATTCCAATTTTAATAAAAAAAGGATTTTCATAAAAACACCATAGGTTCCACTAACCTCAACACTACACACACGCATCATTGATAACCAATTTTTTAAAAATTTAAAATACAATAAAAAACCACATACACATAGCCATGGGTAATGTTTATGTGATAAATACATTTATAAATTAATTGATAATGTTCAAGTGCAAGTAGAGAGTTCTAAAAAAGGAAGAGTTAGAAACACCTAATAATTTCACTTGATACAACTAATTTAACAATAATAAAAGCTAATTTAGCAATTCTATGATGTGAAAACATCACAAAATAAAAGTAAATATCAATCTAAAGGAAATATTCAATTGGTTCCCACATAAAAGAAGAACCAAGCCTAATATTTCACCTCTTGATGCTTTATAAATAGAAGCTACAACTACCCGCTTTCACACACATACATTCATATATATAAATATGTATTTATACATAATCAAATTCAAGTATTTCCCAGGTGAGGATGGAATACACACATGGAGGAAATATATAATATAATATATATATATATATATCCATACATAAGAATATGCATGAACAACATAAAATATTTTCAAAAACCACTATAATAAAAATTAGGGACTCAAACACACTGTTACTAGGTTAACACACTAAATGTGAAATAACAATAAATAAAAATTTATTACCAGAGACTCATAGACTACAAACCCACAATTATAACTAAGAGAAGATTAAGAGAAAAGGAGAAACTACCCAAATCTCCATGATAATGGTCCAACTCACTATAAATAAAACACTAGAGAATTAAAAAATAAATAAATAGGGCGAGAAACAATTTTGCGATATAAAACCTTACCTCACATCAATGACCTCAGACCAAAACACATACGAAATCTCTACCGCACCTCAATTGCACCAAATGTAAATCCAATCCAACATTAATCATCATGTTGGACCCAATATTGTCTGAATAAAATCAATAAACTAAACCCCAAAAACTAGGGTTTAGCAAACTCAAACACCCTCAATGAAAACCCAACCAAGAGCCCTCACTAATGAAGTATAATTACACTTGTTTGAGGTAGAGGAAATAAGAAATGATGCGATGTCAGTGTGGGAGCAGTGCTGGGAAGGGAAAAATGATGGAGGCTATGAGTCAGGGTCGGCTGGAGATCATCCTAGATGATGGTTAATTGGTAATAAGGTTAGGATCCACAAGGCTTTGTGCTGGTGGAAAATTCTAGAGAGGAGAGGGGGTCGTGCTAGAGACAGTTGGAGAGGAGGTATCTCATTCGTAGATCATGTCAAGCAGGGGGTGTGTTTTGGTTTAGGGAAAAGGGGGGGCTGCGTGGCCAAGGGTGGGTTAGGGTTTCATTTTTCCTTATAATAATAATCATAATAATTTATGAAATTCAATAATAAAAATAATATTAATTATTATTATTATTATTATTAAATGCTTATTAAATTAATAGTAATATTTTCTGACCAATAATAATAATAATAACTTGGTTAAACAGTTTAAAACTCTTCGTAACATTAATTATTAATTCTCCTAAATAATTATATCATTTATCAATATATTAATAATAATAATTACCATAAAAATTTTAATGAAATACTATTATTATATGCAAATGTAAAATAATTGATAGAATTATTTTATTTTCAACAAAATTGCTTCTTATTTATTTAAAGTGCCAGTTAACCATGTTGTTACCCCATGTAGCCCATAAAACATTAATACTAAGGATGATAACAGTTATTTCACTATTAATAATTATAATATTTTTAATAATAAAAATAATTATTAAATCATTTTTAATAATAAATATACTAATTAATTAAATTTAATAATAATACTAATAATCCACATAATTCGATGTTATTATTATTACTGGAGTAACACATATTTTTTTATTTTTTATTTTATTTATTTTATTTTTAACTCAACATTTTAATCCATCTTGTATATTGGGCATGTCATGAATTGATCAGGGTGTAGCTGCATGGTCTCCCAGCTGTGATGCTTTGCCCGAGCTGTAGACACTGATATACAAAAAACATGCTTTTTTCTCGACTAAGAAAAACTTTAAAGAAGGGACCCCCCAAGAACCCCAAATAGTGCTGAAACCAAGGAAACATTGAAACCTGGGAGTGACATTCCTACTCTCAGACGTGTTTTTTAGTCACAAGTATCTTACAAATTATGTCATCAAAACACTTATTTACTAACTCTTTGAATGGTAAATATCATCAGAGTTAATCCCCCTAAAAACTATACTTCTAAAATAGGTGATAAAGTATACATGATTATTTTCCCCTATATGACCTATCTCGGATAGTTAATACCCTTATATGTTGTAAGACATGAAATTAGAGATAATAAAAGGGCATTGGGAGTATGCTTGTTATATCCTTCCCTTATCCTTCTCATACCCTAAAAATAAATAGTAGTTTAAAATAATACTGTTATATGAAAATCATTTAATTTAATATTTTTAGATGACTAGATCACTACATATCTCCATGAGATTAAGGGTTATAAATATCCAAGACTCAAGATCCTCTATATAAATTGTAATTTTTTTTGAAGGAATTAAGGATGATGTTTTCCACTCATCCTATGGGTTTTCGTCAACTAATAGATCTATGATGCTAAACCTTGGTTAATGTTATGTTATCTGCTGACCCAATATAGATTAAAAAATCTCCTCATCGCCCTTTCAAATGAAAAAATATAACTTCCACCATATGGACAAAACCTACTCTAATTCATATGTGAATAGACCAGTAATAATAAAAACCAATGGTAAATACTCTTGCAAAGAGTAAAAAAGTTGCCTTGTCACTAAAATAGAATCAATAAAAACAAAATGGGATTTAAAATGGACAAAATGGAATTAATAATAAAATTATTTTAAACCGTGTTCCCTCATTGAAAAATTGTTTAAAGAAGATCATTTAATCCATAAATGGCGAGGGTGACCAAGAGAATCACCTCATGCATTTTTTCACCTAGTGTAGACTATTAATTAGAACCCAAAAGCATAATCAAGTGACCATATGTATTAACATTTTTAAAAAAATGAATAGTCTAACCTTCTTCCCACAAGAAACCATGCACTAAAAGATGAATTTCCTATTGGTAAGAACATAATTAGAAATTCCAAGACCAATTCATCTCCATATTTCATAGATTGTTTTTGAAAAAAATATCCATGTATAAAATATAGATTATCAAATGAATAATAGACATTAAATCTTAATGGATGAGATTCCTGTACTATCTCAAAATTTTTGTCAAATAGAGACAATTTTTTGGATATTCATGTAGAGAAATAGGTATGAGTTTTTTCAAAAATATATTCTTTCTGAACTATAAAATTTTATTCTGATGTTTTTTAAAAAGTCAAGGATTCTAGAAGAGTGCCGATATAAGACCATAAATATATCTCTTCTCCCTCCCCTATAAAACATTACTCTCTATAATACCTAAAACAACATCTTTGATGTAGACTATGTCCCCTAAATTGGTAAATATTCTGAAGGCACGTAAAATAAGCCCCTTCATGAATAGAATAATGATGGAAATATTCCCAACTTATTTTTTCTAGGATAGATAGAATCACGCTTTTACGATTATAATAAAAGGTACACATAATCAAAAATGAGATTTTTTATAACTAATTTATATTATTCATGGAAATGATAATTCTCAAATTTCATAAAATTTGGGAGGTCACATGATGTTGAGTAAAATAATCTTCAAAATTATTTATCCTATTATAGATTCCTTTGAAACAATATATAAGTATAATTATTCTTTATGAACCAGTTTTAAATTATGTTATATCCTAGAACTATTTATTTTTATAATCCACTGGTGAAAGTTATATGAATTTAATAAACTATAAATGATGATAAATGTTATAATGATTTTAATATGGATTTGATTCAAGATTCATATTATTTTATTAATGGAAGATAATAAAACATGACTACAGTAGATTATGGGAATATTCAATAATTTTCAAATCATATTGTAGCTTCTTAAACCAGTTCATCCAATCAGGTGACACTGTTGTCTTTTCACCCCCTACACTTGAAGAAGACAATAATATTATTGCAATATTAGAATCCTCTATCGAGGCCATATTTTATATTCATCCTCATGTATTTCATTTTCCTAAAATCGGTTAATAATATAATTATCCCCTATTTATTACATGATTCATCCCATAATTAATAGTTATATGCATCTATTAATTACATTAGATTGGTGGACACCTATGTTGATCTAAGTGATAAATCCCATCGATTCATTTAGGATCCCCTCCTCAATTTTGAAAATAAAAATGAATACATTCTTCAAGAAAGAATAATGAAAAAGATGACATACTTAAAAATATTATATATAATGTTGAGATAAGATAGATGAAATTACTTCAAGCATAGTGACAATTTCCATCCACTGTACTATCAACCATTTTTTCACATTTTATTCAATTATTCAGACTCTTTATTGACTAATTCTCATCCAACCATAGGTATAATTTAATGGGTTCCAAAAAAGAAAACCATCCAGATGATGTTGGGTAATCTATACTTCAAATCATGTAACAACTCATTTGATGATGAAATATATCCCTGGTTTAGATATACTACAATCTTAATCTCCTAAAATGCATCACAACAATTATATATATACATAACTTTCTATATATGTCAAAGGATATTCATGGGGTCCTAATTGTGTCTATGAAGGGATTTAAGGAATTTATGTCAGAAGTGGAGACAAAGAAGTATATATCATGTAGATAAAGGAATGAACAAATAGTAATTGGAAATAATCTCCTTGTGTAAATAAGATTATTATATAGTTATATAGGGATAAAAATTCCCCATTTACTTATAAAAAAATCTCAATGTTTTTAATGTACATTGATTCCATGTGTAAATTATCTTTGGGGTCAATCATATCCAAACAAAAACACTGTTTCAATGATATATAAAAATGATGATTTAGAACTATCAAATTTAATGAGTCTATCATGAAAAGATAAAAATAAAGTCCCTATTTGGATATTGATTACCGAATACAAAATTATCAGCTTTATCAAATGTAACTGATTTCAATTCTTTACAATAATTTTATGGATACAATGACATGTATCTATCCATTAAAAATATCTTCAATGTCTTAAATTACCCCTCAACTATTGAGTCTGATATATCCATGTGTTTCTTCCACATTTTACACATGTGATTCTCATTACCTTAATTTTGGGTATTCAAAAGTAAGTATAAAGTTACTTAGTTTAGAATATTCATTTTCATTAATGGGCGTAAATATTTGAAATCCACCTCGATGGATCCCTCGGATGATTTGAATTTAATACTTCAACTGTATATCAATTTACTAGAACAATCCACTCAACATACATGAAACAAACTTATTTTTATGGATAAATGTCTGATATCCTAGATCACCTTCTACTAAAATGATATATAGGTCATCTGAAATCTGAGGAATCTATTTACACACAAATGTTGAAGAGGTAACCATATTTTGGTCAATCCAAAACTCAAATTTGTATACTATTGAAAAGAAGTTAACAAACCTTGGTTGATAGATCTATATGGTTTTTTATTCTAAGTATATCATATATGAGATGATCATGGGGACTAGGTTGCACATTGTCTGTTAACCTAGTCATTGTATAACCAAAATGAATGGAAATATTTTTTGAAGATTATTCTCTTATTTAGGAACTTGAAGATACTCCACAAACTATACCTAATAAATTTTCTCATTACTATAGTTCCCACTATTCAAATGAAAATTACCTTTATGATTCCCTTCAAACCATATTGTAATTATATTCCACCCCTGATAATGAGTCGACAAATGTGAAAAAAATAATAGATAAATTATAAAGACCACTATTGATTAGTGTCTTTATGCCTCTCGATGAACAAGAGTAATATGTTTTATTTTTTGAGAAACACAATGACATGTCTCTGGGGATGTACAAGGATATGCCACATATTGACACCCATATCATTAGAAACAATCCAGATATTGTCATTGTAAATTAGTGATATATATATATATATATATATATGAACCTATGGGAATAACACCCTCCAATAGTTATATGGACAAGGATAAAGTTAATAAGATGGTTAATGAAATATTCATCATAGAGGATGATTAGCCCAAGTGGCTGAACAAATTTGTCCCACATGACAGGAATAGTGGTAAAATCACAGCTTATATCAAATTCCAAGATCATATCTTCTATTTCATAAAGAAAAAATTCATATACCAATCAAAATGTGGTTAATTGTTGAAACTTCGATCTTCTAGGATCACTCATCCATCCATGGATACATTAGATACAATGAAATTTTGACATATATACATGATTTATAAATTTTATTATTCTAGTCACCATTGGGAAGATATTATTATATGGTTTTTTCTTTCGGATATATAAATTTTAAGGAAACCTACTAATATGATATATAACAAACTATTAATCATATTATATTGTGGATGGGGTAATACTCTGTTGAATATTTTCACAAGAAATAAAACCAATTCTAGAACAATTACAATTATGATGAGAATGTGATACTTTACACATCCCCTATAATTCAAGGATAAACTCCTTGAAGGATGCATTTAGGATTAAACTTGGGAAATACCTTAACTTCATAATATAATAACAAGGCATTTAAATCTACTTCGATAAGATGAATTCCATCATTATGATAACATTTTTTTATAATATGTGACTTCTAGAAGAATTTTGGGGTTGTATGTATTATATAAAAGGATTTATTACTTACAAGGGATGATGTTTTATGGACTTTTCTCTGTTTTTAAGGTAAATAACCACCTACCACTAGGGGTAGGAATAAAAATGATTTCATGAAATCATGTAGAACTTATTACATTATATGGTTATTTTACATTCTTTATATAAAAACCCATTAATATTATATATATAATACTCCTAGAAAAATATATATGTTCAAGACCATCCTAGAGGAATACTGAGGATACTCGAATTGTTTAGTATAACCATAGTATAATGATGATAGAAACTACATTCAGGTATCATCCTATAAATAAATATCCATTAACCTAGTTTTTATAATCCAGAAGTTATTCAATTGTCTATAGCATCATGAGGTCTAGTTAGTCTCCCACATTGACCTAGTGAATTACTCAATCGAATTTTATATGATGAATAGTTGATTTTTTTCATGAGTAGTAATCCTCTTACTATTTGAAATTGGTTTGTCCCTCATAATTCTCTCAAGTTGAAAGAGGTATCATATTTAACTTGTGAACACCGTGACCCAAAGGGTATATTCTTGGATATTGAGTTTCCAAATGAGTCCAATCCTCTAACAAATGAGGTAGTACCATAATATAAAATATACATTAACAATGCCTCATGAATCCCTATAGGTAATAGGTATGAAAAAATAAAAATAATTGGTTCATCCTTAGAGTTTTCTTTATAACTCCAAAGGTCCCATATTCTATTATCACCTCTCCTTTTGGAGCGGTGAAATAAAAATTTGACTAAAACCCATTCTCTCAATACTATAGTAGAGAAAGAGTCTAAGAACCAGTCCCTCAGTTTTTTATAAAATTTTATTCTGATTTGTTCATAAAAAAATTCTTGGTGATTAGAACATTAAGAAAGAGGATATCATCTCCTTTATAAAGTACACCAATGAGTTCATGGAAATATTTAATTCCATGAAAAATATGCCGCATATCATGTAATGTAAAATCAATCTGGAAGACTACCTATTAAACATGGATACATCCCTTGGCCATACAGGATTGAAAAACATGTTCATCTGGGTGGTGTGTAAGACAGTGATATCCCCTATACTAAATTTAGAATACTACCAGGTGAATAAATTTAGCACTATATTATCCTTCTAAGTTCCCTAGATCACCTATGTGATTCAAGAATAATTTTATTTGATGAATCCCTTGGATGAGTACTTCCAACAAGGTATCATTCTATATAGTTAGGATGTGTGGGAATATATTTATATGAATGTATTGAATTTATTCATCTATAATGTTACCAACTATGAGAAAGTCTTCTATATGCATATAATTGATTAAATCCACATCTACTTCTTTAAGGGAAAAAATATTTCTCATGACTTGTAAGAGGTTCGTGTTGGGGAATTTAGGGAGTAATAGAAAGGATTAAATATACACCACTAAATTAGAAGGTTTTGATACTTTATACCCACCATGGATCTCTAAATCATTGAATTTAACAATAACTATCATATATTTATTAATAAATAAAATAATTCACCATGCACAAAGATGTTCCATTACAGAATGTATTTGTTCCTTTTTTGGAAATTGAAACCATGGGTCCCTACACATCATCAATAGCGTCCCACTTCATAGTTAATATTTTTCCTCTAATTTATTCTTAAAATTGGATGGAATGTCACCACAATTGAGGTTAAGAATAATTATGTGATCTAGATCATGAAATCACACATTATTTAATGGTTAAAGATGACAAAAAATGTTTTAATTGAAAGATCAACCAATTTCTAGGCCTATGAAATGAAGAAGGTATATTCCAACTATAGTATATAGTCTTTCCATTCTTCTCACTATCACACAATGGAAAAAAGAAGAGTAAAGGAATTAATAAAAATAATTTATTATATTAGATAGACAGTATTATATGGGAATTAGGGGGAAGGTGTTATAAAAGTCTCTAATGCATTGTCAGCATTCAAATCCATAATTACATAGACACCCATGAAACCCGTTACACTATAGTGTATAGAAATAAAGATGTTTCCATTAAGGATTGGATAACATAAATAAAAACACTATCTATGCATACTTATCATAGGATGATCAAAGATATTACATGTATTTATATTGGATTCCCATGAACAAAATTGGATATACAAAACTCCCAATCATGAGGATCATTAATGTAAAGTAGCCTGGTCATTTAATAAGATTATTTTGAAGCACTCATTTCTCTTGTGTTAATTGGTTATTGTATTATGAACTAAAATGATACACTAAAGAAAAATATTGAATCATGAGCTTAAATGGTAAGGTAATATCATCATTATAAATGTTTAATCTATCGATTCATACTCATTGATCCCCATGAATATAGAGCTTATTACACCTCCCACTAATACATGGCTTCTCAACAACCTTTAATGGGGTACATTGGACCCAAATTAATATCTATACAACAAGAAATAATGTATCTTTTAGTCCTATTTATGTGACTATAAATTATATAAGATAAAAAATAGTATTATAACTTTCAATAGTAATTGTTGTTAGGTCTTAGCTTCAAGATATTAAACTATATAGTTTTTTATCCTATTTTCATTATGTTAAGTTGTTTCTTAATTTCCATGATTCATGAAATTTAATTAAATAGAAAAAAATTGTTGCATAAATGAACATATAAATTATTGATAATATATTTATATATGATTCGTAAAATATATCGATTTATTGAAGTCCTCTCTTGAGAGGATGCTCTTGTAATGTCTTTTTCAGTCACCAACCACACCACACTTAAGAACACTAAATGGATTGATTCTTATTATATAGATACCTAATAATTACCTCACTCATTAGACTTGGGAATATATGTTTTAAATTTCCCATATCCCATATTAGTATTTTATCCAACAATAGGGAATCCCTCGCTAAAATAAAATAGATCGCGATATTTTATAATATGGGTTTCTGTGTTGTAAGGCCTTACAATATAGTCTGGTTAAAACCATGATATATGAAAATATACCTATATAGACACATGGACCATAAAATCCCTATAAATATATTTTATTAACTTTTAACAACATTAATTTATTTAGAAATAATTTTTAGTTAAATATCAAACCTGTAAAATTACACACCACATGTATTAATATTCCTTGTTTTGTCACCTAGGGAATAGTGGTGTATTCCCTAAGTTCAAAAGATCTCTTAGGTAATTTTCCTTTTCACACCTAATAAACAATATTTATTTAATATTTCAATCACCATCATCTTTTATTCTAGATTTTACTCCCTACTTTTTTTAATATGGAATAGGTTCCCTAGGCTCAATCCACCGCCATTGTAGGGATCATTTTATACAGGAATAATTTTCTATAATATAGTGATGGAATACTGTCTTATTGAAAATCACATAACAGTAACCCAAAAAAATTATCCTTTCGTTTTTTATTATATTAAAGTGGATATTTATTTTTGAACATGTTTCATTGGTATCCTCATCATATCTACAATTCTACTCCATAATTAGAAACCTATAAGAAATAATTTTCCATCCCTCATAGCACCTTTTAGTTGAGAATAAAAATCGTTGATGTCACACCTGTTGATTCTTAAATTCATAGACTTTTTTAATCATACCAAAACAATTCCTCACATAATATAGTTTTCTTATATGCGTCAATGCAACACTCTAACCCAAACATGTTAATAATTTTAGTGGTATCTTGTGTAACATTAGTAATCGTTATTTATGCTTTGTTTCACTAACTACATATGGATCAGGTGAGTTATAGGTTTCAGTTGGTTGATTTTGTAGAAACATGAATTCACATAGTAAACATATATTACTTTTCCATTTATCCTACCCACATGAAATTATACATCAAAGACAAACGTAGTCAAAGCTACATAAAATTAAACAACATACCACACATTCTTTCCATAAAATGGGAGAAAAACTATCCCTCATCATCGTTATATGAAATTAGACATTGTGGTCAACATCGTAACCACATGATGTAAAAATGAATTTTTTCTATCAATTGAATGAATAAAATGATTGTGATACATTGAACCTCCGCTAGGGGAATATCCTATCAAGGTGGTGATTGTATGCAACCATTCCCTCTTTTTATATCGATATCCATCAAAACAACCCCAGATAACTAAAATATGATTGATTTATAATTCACGTAATATATAGTCACACCAAGAATCTATATTCTGGGAAATGATACATACTAAAATATCATTTCATTATGGTATTTGAGCCTCTTTTTAGAATTTCATTTAGCCCCATTCTTCGTCCTAGAATGTAGATAATGTCCCCAAACCATATCATTCATAACAACTCAATCAAAGAAAAGGATTTTTCTTATAAAACTACATATATATTAAATCCTATATCCAGAGATATGTAGTACTTCTATGAAGGAATTTAATACATGGATATTACATGTTTTTATATTAATATTCATTAAATAAAACAAACACGTTCATGAGGATTGAAATATTTTTGTGTATTTATAAAATAGGGAGACAATATTATAGCATGTTGAATGATCATCCATGTTAATCCATACAATCTTCCCATTTAGTAGTTCTATATAAAATCTTTCCTCACAGCCAGGGGAAAGGAAGCATAATAAAGGGTGACCTAAAATGATCATTAAGTGTAAATAAAGGAGATATGATATAAAAACTTAAATATAAGTGTATGAGATAATGATAATAACATATGATGATCATACACTGCTTATCAAATATCATACACATGATTTGTGGAATAAATATTGGTAGAACATAAGACATGAATCATTAAAAAACAAGAGTATAATCCATGAGAGCGTAACATAGGAATATGATAGATAATTATTGTATATTCATAATCATATGACATGATTCCCATTGATGTGAAGGATCACTTCCAATATTGTATTAATGGAATAGTTTCACATCCAAAACCACGATTGTAGTAAATTTTTCCTTATAATACCATCTTAGTAGTCAATGTTCACTCCCAATAACACATTAGTGTTCATGGTTTACTCCTAATACCATCTTAGAGGAAAAAATAAATTATTCAACATGGTTACATCACCATTCTATACTTTTTTTCTCAGAAGATATTAATCCTTACCCAGTGAATTTGATAGACATATATTCCCCATCCATCACATAATGAAAACATATATATGTCAGCCGTAATGTAATAAAAAAGTCATTATATCGTCTCACACAAAATGAGATGGGTTTCATAAACATCATATCATAACCTAAGAAATGAAATGGGTATCATAAATCATTATTCATATCATAAAATATGACAAATTTACCAGTTTTATAAATATTTTATCATAAAATAACTCATGAATGGAATTAGGCATCATATGAGTTTTATCATTGTATAACCCATGGGTGAGAACTATGTTTCATAAAAAGCTTTTCATCATAAATTTAACCATTCCTATAGAGAATAATAATTTTTTCCTAGGATCATATCTCTATTAAAGTATAAATCATATCAAGGGATGTTATTTTATACAGAAATATATTTTGAATTATCAGTTGGAGCATTCCTTAAGGGAAATAAACATTCTTTTAAATTAATTTTTTAAGTAATAATATATTTTCAATATTATTTTCATATACAAACACTATGAAAACATATTAATGGATATTTAAGATCATTTAAAAAGAATTCCTAGGTAAATTATCATTTCTTCTTTGAAAACAATTTTTAAATCATAAAATGTTTTGAAAACTTCTTAATTGAAATAAACTATGGAAAATTTTAAAGGAATATCTGAAAGATATTTTAATATATTTTTAAAAATTAATTTTTTAAATAATTTTCCTATAAAATTTACATGAATGAACATTTAAAAATATTTTTGAATTATATATAGAAAACATTGTTTTTTAATGAAATAGATTTCAGAACGATGGGAAATATATGGTCAGATTCTCATAAAACATGTTATTAATTATATATTGTCCCAAATAGTTGAAAAATAATTCTATTACATGAATATATAATAAATATAATGAGGAGAGGTAAATTAATGAGAATTCAAGAGAGATGGATCCTATGATTTCATCAAACCCAAAAAAATGATGAGAATATAGCAATAAACTCTTACCACTTTGGTAAATTTAAATTATAATCCCCAAAAAATAACAATACATTGAGATTTAAATATAAATAAAATAATAATATTCATAATATAACATGTAAATATTACATTATGTACACATTGTACAAGAATATGGGTGGATAACATAACATGTGTATCAAAGAAGGGAAACCAAGTCAAAAGTTTCATACTGTATTGGTAACATGGAAACCATATACCCAGAAAAGAGAGATACTAAAATGGATATGTAAATATAAATAATCATCTGAATAATTATCATAAATTACCGAAATATAATTTTAATACTACATGTTTAATATAGATGTGATGAATATAGCATGTGTGTCACAAAAAAAGTAAACTGAAAATCCTTTACCATAACTCATAACATATGTTGCACTCATTAAATCCTCATGTATAAAATAGAAAAGTTTTTTATACATCTATTCATGTAAAAAATTAATTAATATCATACAATAAATTATTTTATTATGAAATTTTATTACATTCTTATTACAATTCCATGTTAATGTTGCATTTCTAGTAAATAGTACATTATTTTTCATATACGTTTTGATTTTTTATATTTTTGGACCTATTATATTAATAATGATTTAACTATATATAAAAATAAAAATATAATAGAAATTTCAAATATATTCAGTATATATTAATTTTTAATTATATATAAAATGTTGAAAAATAAAATGAAATACATCGTTCATAGATTTGGTATGCTATACGTACTCATGAAAGTTGATTCCATTTTCTTATCGGATTTAAAGGAAGAAAATTATATGAAATATTATCATTATTGAAAATAAATTCATTATATATCACTATATTTTAATATAGTCAAACTTACTACATTCCACGTTAATCATGAACATTTCACATCACTTTGTGAGGCAGTAGTCTGCCATACACTTGAAAGACATTATATTATTCCAAAAAAATGAAAATAAATAATATATGTGTGATGTAAAAAATATATAATAACAATTAGATCATTAAAATAATATATATCATATATAAGCAAAAAAACATCATTATTCCCAAACTTGAATGGTGTTGATGGAAGAATGACTAACATTTATTCGTGAGGTGGTAGTCGGTTGTACACTCGAATGATGATTGTGTATCTCATTATCTAGAAGTGTGTGATGTTGTAGTTATTACCCTTAATAAAATAAAATATAACTATATTGAATATAATTATTTTATTATATAATCATAATAAAAAAATAATTAAATGTTTTTGAAGAAAAAAAAACGTTCATTGAGGAATGTTACCTTTTCTTTGGGTATCCCATTTTGGTTTACAAAAAAGGAATTCTTTGGTTGGATTTATAGAAACTTCAGTCTTCTATAATGAAGGTATGGAATCTTATACGTGATTATTTTGAGTTTTTTTAGTGAAATGGATTTCTATTTGTGAATAAATGGTAGGATATAGTTTCTTTTTATAGTTTAGGAGGAGTTGTATTTATGCAAATACAAAATATTATTCACCATGCTGATGAAAATATTAACTCCAATTTCTCTAATATTGGTAATTAAAGGCGTGTAGGGATTATATATTCTACTAACACATCCAAAATAGATTTATAATCATTTTTAAAACACATTATCCTCAACTCATAAGTCTTTTTATTTTACAATTATGGGTTTTCATTATATTAACACATTTTCTAACAGAAGTAATTTATTCACTGAGAATAAGCTAGAGTGATCCGTATTAAATAATTTGGTATCCATAATCCAAAATATTTTATCCAATTTATTGACTATAATTCATATGTATATCCGAAATTAACTTTAACACATGTGCATGTAACATATAAAAAACATTGCTTTAACCATAACTATGCTGACTAGCTTTTTCTGTTTAACAGTCAATCCAGTCATTATACAAGAAAAATTATTCTATTAGTTAATATATATTTATTATTGATTAATATTTTAAAATAATTTTATATATTTTATCATTTTTATCAATTTTAAATCAATTAATAAATATAATTTATTATAAAATGACATTATTGTCAATTTTGACATTATTCCTTTAAATAATTTTTTTTAAATAATGGAAATAAAATACATTATGTTAACACCATTATAAAATTATTTATTCATATAAAAATAATTTAACATAATAATTCATTCAATTTACTCAACTTTTAATTATTTTAGTACCATTTCATTTATTTAATGGTTAACTAAAAATTCTGTCATTGGGGTTTTAATGCATTTAATGCATTTATGTTATATACAAAAAAATAAATAAACATTATATAAAAATTCAATAATACTTATAAACTAATTTAGTTATTTTTTCCCTATACTAATGCTTTATAGAAATTAAATGGAAGAAGGGTATTTTTTTATTCTCTTCTTATCATACAATGTCAATCACATTCAAAAAAAACTAATATAATTAGATAATAAGGTTATAAGGGTCAACATATGACAAAAATATATTCTCAAATTTTTTCAATCATTATTACATGATATATTCTATGTTTAACTTCTATATAAACTCATTTTTATCTTAATCATAATAATTAATTTTAACTCTTTTCATGAATAAATGGCATAAAAAAATAACTTGATCCTAATATAAATTAAAAATATTTTCGATTCCAAATATGTAATCGATTTTTTAAAATTCAAATCACTGAAGTAAAAAATTTTAATTTTAAAATTTATCTCACAGATCTTTCAATAAAACAAGGTTTTAAAGCGAGAATATTCAAAACATTACAGAGTATTTATATCCAATTTCAATGTTAATGTGATACCAATGACCTAAATTAGATTAATTGATGTGTAATAGAATTAAATAGTCATTAAAATAAAAATAAAATATAAATTTAATATATAAATTAATGAAAGTAAAAAAAGAGGATCTCAATTAAAAATTAATATTTTCAATATTCGCCAAAAATTAAACTTTTCTGAAAAATTAAAAAAATAACCCAAACATAATTTTGATTTCTTTATTTAAAAAATATTATTTTATGCAATAAAATATTTTAAGGTAAAAAATTTTAGTTTCAAAAAAAGTGTTCCATTAAAAGTTAGTAAAAAATTCTTTATGAAAAATTTATCTTATTATATATTTTTCTTTATTTTTTCTTTGTTATTGTCTGGAAAACACATAAAATTAATATTATGTAGTGGATTTAACTTATAATATATATAAATTTCATTAAAATCAATCAAAAAAGTGGTTTTATTAATTTAGACAGATAAAACATGTTTGTGAATAAAAAATAATTTTTTGAGAAAATGAATTTATTTAATTTAAAATGTTTTCTATATTCATGTGAAATTATTCATTTCCCAGAGAATTCATTTTATAAAAATTAATTGAAAGAACCCAATATTCTGAACATAGAAGAATTATTTAATTCATAAAACACTAAGTCTCTACAAAATATAACATTGTTATAAACTAGACAATAAACATAATTTTTATACTTTTGCGATTGTAATTTCAAAAATCATAAATACACGATCATGTTCAGGGTGATATTTTGAGTTTGAAAGAATCATCTTTATTTATTATGAATAGTAACATACCCCTGTGATTAATAACATACCTTTATTAATAGTAATTAAAAGTAAATCAGCCAAAAAATAAAAACATTACCCATGAATGTATAAATACAATTTGGGCATCGTATTAGTGAAAAAATGACTGTAGTATAAGTATTGGTAATTTGGTATGTCATAAAAATTTTAAATAATTTTTTGGATTAATTTAATAATTATAAATTGAAATGTATTTTCATAATATTTGATCATAAAGTATTATTTTCTTTTTTTATGGTTATAAGATAATTTTATGGGACATTGATTAATTTCTCAAGGTGTTATAAAACAAGTTATAAATTTAAAGTTGGTGTTTTTTAAGAAATTATGATTTTATTTAATAAAAAAATAAATAATATATTGAAAAATATTTTCAAAAAATTTATTTCATGTTTTAATTCTAGAGGTTGGAAAATTGTTGTGGTGATTTTTCGGGATTTTTCTAAAATACTTGAATATTTTGTGAATATTATATGTATAGTTTAGTGTTTTATGTATGTTTAATGACATCATAATGATGTAATAATAAATCTAAAATTCTTGCATACTTCTGTACAATAAAATATGACCTGAGGCATCCTATGTTTCCAATACCATGGTCAAAAATAGTGGACAATCCCATGGTTTTCAAAAACCACTAATGAGTTGTCCTTTGAAATTAATAAAAAACACCATCTCATTTACTTTAAATACCCACTCATTCGTTTATTCTCAGTCATTCCAAGCACATCATCCTCGAAGATCTGGTATTTTTACCTCCATAGGTGTCCTCCTAACGTTTCCTCAACCCCCCAAGGTCCCAGACATCTTGTTTTAGGAGTTACTCTATAAGGTAAGGGAATTTACCCCCCTTCTTTTTCATAAGATTTCATCTAATATTAATATTTTTAATTTCAATTAAATAATGTTGGGATTTTTCATTCCATATTTTCATTACTATCCATATTATGTATGAATGCTGATATACACATGTTTCTCTTATTAAAATACTTAATGAAATTTTATGCAATGTCGTTTGGCTGCTGAATTTTCATAATGGAACTTTCTACATTTCTTTTAATTTCAAGTTCCTTTAATATCATTTTATTTCCTCACCTACTATAATCCAAATGTTGTGATGACTCCAGAACATTAAATGTATTTTAATTTTTCCCTGATAATTAAATTATTCTTCATAATATCTCTATTCCCATTCTTTAATAATGAAAATGAAAACACCATTTGATATGTGCTAATTAACCACATTCAAGGACAATGAATTTTTAATTTCTTTTATCCTTTTCAATTCTAGTAAGGGAATAATTCCTATTGTTGAAATATGATATAATATATATATTTTTTCACATATATGGTTCTATAATCTTTTTGTATATATTGTTTTGATTTATAAAGCAGAATGAGTTTGTTGTGTTTGAAACCCGCCAATTAACCCAAACAATTAACATTAAATAATTTATATAATGATTTATCTTCCATATAAGTAACCAAATAATATTTACAACCATGTAACCTTATTTATAGTCCCTAAAAAATATAACATCAATTCTATATAACCATCCTCATTTAACATGATTCTTCATTCTAGTATATTACTATACCTATCATGAAACAAATGGAACCAAACTATGAAATTTAACCTCTTAACCCATAAAATGGCCAGGAATTAACTTAATAAGTTTATAATAAATCAATTAAAATTATAATAGATTAAGGAAATATTAATTAATGAATATAATTTTGTTATACAAGTCACTAAGAAAATGTGAATAACGCTATCAGACTTATGGTCTGGGGTTTCTTCATCTCACTCCCATTTTTGTGAGATATTCTATATTCACTAAAACTACTTTTATATAGTGTATGTATACTTACAATTGATGTTTCAAATCATGAATATATTTATTTTTATGATACTAAATGTATCATTTTATGATCCTTAATTTTGGGGCATATGATTTAGTTTATTTCAATGTTTTTAGTATTTTCTACCTAAAACTCCATTTTCAATCGGGTTGCTCCTATTCTCTACTCACCACAATGAAATTTCTATTTGTTCCTATTTACTCATCCCAAATTCTATTTGAATTTTCTATATGTTTTTTCTAATCATATTCCTTCTTTATTTTATTTGGAGTTACCTGTTTTAAAATAATCGTACAAAATTTTTTTCTTAAATGAAAGTTGATTCGAAGAACTTATTGAAATTTTTACCTATTTTTTAGTTCACTATATAATATATTTTTAGCCATATTTTACTTCCAAAAATCACACATATTAAAATTAAAATTATATTTTGGTTCATTTATAATTTTATTATAGCCATCATGCATTTTCACTTTAAAATCTACTAATATTTTCATTAAACTGCACAAAACGTTTTTATCTCAAATAATTATTTAAAAATATTTTTAAATGATTTCACCTCAATAAGAATTTATTGAAGACTAGAATATAATTTCATTGAAAATCCCTTTTATTTTATGTGATTTATATGCTTTCAATCTGATTTCATGACAAATAAAAATGATTTTACAAAAGAACACTTTTTCCAAAGTAAAAATGATTTTACTTATCTCACTTTATCTTTTTTGAGATATATGCCATGTTCACCACTTATTTGTTTCTTGTGGTGTATATACTCTTGATGCAACTGATTTTTGTATAAATTTTCACATACTTTATTTAAAATAAGAACAATTTTTCAACAATTACATATTTCATAGAAAACAAATACATTGATTTTGGTGATCTTGTTCATTTTTAGGAGATTTATTGCCAAATACACAAAACGGGGGAGGCTGAGAAACAATTTACAAACTACATTCTATGTACCTATATAAATGTCATGTACTTCAAGACTTAGACATGGATTTACCAAGAAAATTACATTCCTAAATAATCAGAATCCGGTACATGCTGTGGGCACACTTTACACGCCTTGTACACCCTCCTAGAAGCAGTTTGCAGATGAGAAGAAGTCTACATGCCCATGTGGTCGGCTGAAGGGAACATGTCGTGTGTAACATATACACTCTTTGTAGACCTTTCTAGAAGCGGTTAGTTGTCGAAACATGAGCCTACACACCATATATGGTGGCTCTACATGCCGTGTATAGCTACCTACTAGGAGGTTCCATGAACCATGTCAAAGACGACGTGTTAGGCCGCCCACCGTCGGAGAAAAAAAGGAAACAGTGCATAGAAAAAAATACACACTGTTTACTTTTTCCACATGCCGTGTAGTTATTTTTTCTATAAAAGGAGGCATTGTCCTTATGTTTAAGAAGGTCGTGTGTGGAGAGAATGTTTGGAGAAAAGGATGAAGGTCTGAAGGATAGAAGCTCTGCCACCATACTACCCCCATTCTACCATCTAACTGAGAATCATTCCCTCTTAAAAGTTCCAAGCATGATCACATAAGGTATCAAGAGAATTGTGTTTATCATTTTCTATATGTGTAACCAAATACCCAGTGTGTTAGGGTTGTGGAAGATGATGACTTGTAATTTAGATTAGTTGATATGAATCTATTTTTTATTTTTAACTTCTTCCTATTTTTCTAAAATCACATCATTTTATAACAAAAAATTATGTACCAAACAAAGGGAAGAATTTTCTGGGATTCAAAAGAAGAATAACAAAGAAAAATTTCATGACCATTGGATGTATTCGTCAACTAAAAATGGACTAAGCCTAATAAAGAACATTGAAACACTGACTATTAGACCAATGAGTTTATTTCATCAGCTCTAAATGTAAGTTTATCAGACAAAGGGAACATTATTAAAAATTGAAACATAGAGTGTTGGAATATTATGAACAACAAAACCTCATAGTCAATTTGTTTTACTAAACAACTTCTCATTCATCCATAACCCCAACACACGTCTCTCTTTATCTATTTCGAAAACAATTTTCATGTATTTACTTGTATTCTGTTAAGTAATTTGTTAAATGAAAAATAAAAACAATTATTCTTTTCATTCAAAAAACAAACACCATCTTTAAATGCATCCAACATCATTAAAACAAAATACAAACTAATTTAAACAAGATAAAACTAACTTCTTCTTCTATATGGATCGACCCCATTGAAATGTTATACATGTTAGGGTAAGGATAATTTGGGACACTGATAATATACCTTCGGTTAACAACTCACAAAATGTTGGTTCTGTTGTCAGGGAACTAAAGAAAATTTTATTTTGTTCTCGTTTTCATTTTGCTTATATAAATTGTTTTGTGAAAATAAAAAAAAAATTCTCAAAAATACGTTTTATCATCTCATTTGTTTTTATCTTTGGTTTTCCTCATTTACGCTTTGTGTGTTTCATATCTTTCATGTCTTTAGGTGTATAAGCAGCTACCTCACACGTTCTGAGAACATCGATTTGTCTGTGTTTTTTCAGATCGACCCAGAGATTGACCGGACACTCTTGAAACGCCAATCCGCACTTATGGCCGAGCATAACCAAAGCAGTCCACTAGCATAGAACGAGGATGGAAATCCAGCTATTGTCCACGGATTTGGACAACAGTTAGGTCCAGATGACAATCGGAACCAGCAATCTCCAGTTTCTTTAGGGTATGGCATGTAACAGCTCCATAATTCCACCCGGAGCGGATTCTATTTTTCAACCAAGGTCAAGGGACATTATATACCCATAAATAACAACAAATACATGTCATATCCACTCCCTCAACATCCACTGTCACGTTGTAATCTCATGAAGCATGTCCTCCCATCTAATCATGGAGATGACACGATCATTTTCCATCCACCGGTGCAGGCCCAACACATAGAGATGAGGCCGGATATCATGAAACTAATCCAAAAAACCATTCAAATTGGTGGTCTTCCAAGAGAGGATCCCTTTTCCCATCTCTCCAATATTCTAGAGGTCCGGGACACGTTCCGCTACCACAAAGTGTCCACATATTTTGTTTGTCATCACATGTTTCCCTTCAATCTAAGGGATATGAAAAAATACTTGATTAAAGGTTTTCCACAATGATCTATCCTCAACTGGGAGGAGCTAGCCCACGCATTCCAGTCAAAAAACACCCCACGCTCAAAGACGGTGAATCTACGAAAGAAATCCATAACTTCTAGTAGAATGAAGCCAAATCACTATACAAATCATAGGAGTGCTTCAAGAAGATGTTGTGAAAATTTCAACACCCCGGACTCCCAAATAGGATGCAGGTCCAAACCTTTTACAGGGGGTTGAAAACAAATACAAATTTTGTGGTGGATAATACTGTCAAAGGTACAATAATGAGTAAATCCTATGAAGTGTTTTTCGAAAAACTGGAAGACATGTCATCCAACATCTTCTAGAGGAATTCTGAGAGGGGAACCAAAAAATCAGGTATGTATAACATTGATGAAACCAATACGCTTGATGCCCAGTTGGAAGTTGTGTCCTAAAAGTTCGATGCACTCAATCTGAAGGGAAATTCTCATTTACATGTCAAAAACCATATGGCATGTAGCGAATATGGTGAAAAACACATCCTGAGAGAATCCTCATTTTCTACTGGAGTCCCTTCAATAAGAGAGGTATGTTATATTTCCAAAAACCGAGGGCCAAACCAGTACCAGCAGTACCAGAACCCTGTATGGCATGATCAACATTACATAGGCAGGGGCCGACAACAGCAGAATCATCCTCCCCAGTGACCACCCGGCTATAACCAGCCTCCATATCAAAACTAGTACCATATGAATTAATATCCCTAATAGGGCTCTTATCAATGGGAAGTGTATCAGAACCCTCTCTCGCAAAATTTGTGGTAGCCACCATCTCTACTCGCTCAACAACCACCTGAGTATGAGAGAACCTAATGGTTAGAGGATCTCATGACCAAATTTATATCTAATGATGAGACTAGGTTCCAAAATAAGGAGGATTCAATTCAAAGAATGAAAAACCTAATTGTCTAGTTGGAAAACCCACTCTTGGGAAGAAAACCTGGTACACTACCAGGTATCCCTGAGAAGAACCTGAGGGAATAGGCTCATTTTGTTATGCTGTGGAGTGGAAAGGAGATCCAACAGCACCACCAGCACATCCAGGTGTATCCACACCCTCTTTTGATAAAGAAGGTACATATACAGACCCTTCCTCATCCAAAATCCAACAGAATAAGGATTTCCAAATTAAAGGAAACATGGTCTTCAACCCCTTTTAGCCCACCTTAACCTTCCCATAATGATTGAAGCAGAGAAAGTTGGACCACTAGTTTAGGAAATTCATGGACGTGTTTAAGAAGCTGAACATATAGGTCCCTAACCCTTTGTCTCAAACCTCCATGGATTGACTGCGGGGGAGGTGGGTTCATTGGTACCCTCCGGGTAGTAGCTTCAAGCTGAACATGGATGGGTCCTACATTATGGGAAACATGAGAGGAGGAGGAGTGGTGCGTGGCGTAGGAGGGAATGCGGTTCTTACTTTCACTTCATCCTTTGGAAGCAGAAACTCTCTTATAGCTGAGTCCAAAGCAATGCTTACTGAGAACAATCTTTGCTCTCAGTATCACATTGTCATCTCTCAAGCAGAGACTGTATCTTTGATTATGCACGAGTCCCTGAATCGTAAAGGCTTCATCCCCTTGTCCATCACCTACAATTTCAGGCAATGTAAAGCCATTATTTACAACAACTCGAAAGTGAATCCTATGTGGTGCGAGGGAAATGTGGTTGTATATTACCTGGCTTCTTTGGTGGATCATAGTTCCATCAACAATTATCTCTTTTATCCTAACTGTTTGAAGCCAGAGGGTGTTAATTTGATCAGAGGGGATGCCATCAGCTTGTATTATTTTAGGGCCCCCTAAACCCTTTGTGTCCTAGTTTTACTTTTCTTTCGATAATAAAAATTTGATTTGGATGAACATAAATATACCTTTTGCAGTGGAACTGACGCATATTCCCACTTATGCCAAATTTATGAAGGGAATACTCTCCCATAGAGGAAAGATGGAGGAGCTGGGCACCATTTCCCTAACCAAACAGTGCTCTTCAGTCATTCCACATTCATTTCATCCAAAACTCCAGGATCTATGTAGATTTTATATTCCATGTACTATTAGACAATGCAAGATTGTGAAGGACCTCTGTGACTTAGTTTCCAGTGTGAACCTCATGACCCTCAGAGTTTTCAAAAATCTAGTGCTCAATTATTTGAAGCCTACATGAGTAGCCCTTCAACTTGCTGACCAATCAATAAAATATCCAAAGGTCCTATTGGAATATGTTTTGGTCAATGTGGGTAGGTGGATCCTCCCCATAGATTTCATCATCCTTGAGAGGGAGGACGACCATGAGGAACCACTCATCTTGGGAAGGCACTTCTTGGAAACTGGGTAGGTACTAATCGACGTGCACCAAGGGGAGCTTATTTTTTGTGGTGGAGACATGAGAAACTCCAAAAATGTTTTCAAGGCTGTAAAGCATGTATCATTGTCTGATCATGATGGATGTTATGCAGTAACCACCATGGATGATCGATTAAGAATAGTAGTGGATGATCTGGTATGATTCTTTACGCCAGATAACTTTATCATTCTAGAAATTTTATTTGAAGAAGAGCTAGAAGATTTCCAATTCCTAGAAGGCCAGGTGGGCCACTATTGGAAATGTGAAATTGTTCCAGATAGTCTGGAATGGGATAAGGTGAAACCACTAGTGACTTCAATTTTAATGGTTCCTTAAATAGAACTGAAGCCTCTTCTATCTTCTATAAAGTGAGGGTATTTGGGAGACCATAAAACATTGTCTATCATACTTAACCCATAATTGTCACAGGAGTAGGAATATGCACTTGTGCAGGCTCAGAAATAGCTGAATCTTGTTATTGGCTGGAGATTCACTGATTTTATAGGCATCATCCCAACCATTTGTACCCACAATGTGTTACTTGAAGAATGTGCCAAGAAATCTCAGCACCCATAGTGGTGCCTGAATCCCCCCATGAATGATGTTGTAATTAAAGAGGTGATAAAATTGTTGGATGTAGGCATCATCTATCCCATCTCGAATAGTCTTTGGGTGAGTTCCTTATTAGTGGTACCCAAAAAGAGGGGATTAACTGTGGTTTCAAATGATAGAAACGATCTCATCCCCACTAACACTGTCACGGGCTGGTGGGTCTGTGTCGACTACCAGAAGCAGAATGATTCCATGAGGAAGAATTATATCCCCCTACTATTCATGGAACAAATTATAGAGAATCTACCAAAGCTCAACATCTATTGCTTCCTCGATGACTATTCTGGCAATAACCAGATTTCCATGGCTCCAGAGGATCCAGAGAGGAGCACATTCACTTACTCCTATGGTATGTTTGCTTACCGATGGATGTTATTTGGAATGAGAAATTCCCCCAACACCTTCCAGTGCTATATGTCTATCTTCCATGGCATGGAAGAATAGATCCTGGAGGTATTCATGGATGATTTTTCTATTTATGTAAAATCATTCACAACTTTTTTGGGGCACCTCGAGCTAGTTTTGGAAAGATGTGAGAACAAAAACCTTGTTTTGTACTAGGAAAAGTTTCATTTAATGGTTGAATGTGGCATCATAATTGGCCATAGAATGTTAGTAAAGGGGATAGAGGTGGATCCGAAAAAGATAGAAGTCATTTCACGACTACCTATTATGGCTTTTTTCATATCCATCCGCAGTTTATTGGGCCATGCCGGTTTCTACAGGGGGTTTTCCGCGACTTCTATAAAATAGACCAGCACCTCACCAATCTTCTAACCAAGGATGTCATACTTGAGTTCTACGAGACATTTTCTATTGATTTTGAACACTTGAAGCATCACTTGGTGGAAGCTCCAGTTATGATTTCTCCCAACTGGGTGGAACAATTTGAGGTGATGTGTGATGGCAGTGACTGCGCAGTGGGAGTAGTCTTGGGCCAGTGGCATGACCAGATTTTCTGACCTATATATTATTCCATCAGGATGCTCAATGAGGCATAGATCAACTACACCACCAAAGATAAGGAGATTCTTAGAGTGATTTTCTCATTTGATAGGATATAATATTACATAGTTCTTTCTATAGTTATTGTTTATATTGACCATGCAGCACTAAAGTACCTTCTGAACAAGAAAGATGTGAATCCCCAATTGATCCATTGGGTACTTCTCTTACAAGAATATGATCTGGAAATTTGAGAAATGAAAGGGAGTGAGAACGTTGTTGCTGACCATCTCTCCCGCCAAGAGCTGCCACATTTAGAGACGTAGGAAGATCGATAGATCAGAGAGGATTTACTTGATGAGCACCTCTGTTTAGTCAACGAAACACCTAGACCATGGAAAGATAATATTTCTAATTTTCTAGTGATAGGTGTCGTTTGACCCAAAATATCCTTCCAGTAAAGGAAGTAATTTTTCACTTATGGAAAAAGGTACTTCTGGGAAGATCCCCTACTATTTTGATCCTGTTCCAATGGGGTGATCCGTCGTTGCATCCCGTAGAATGAATTTCCCAATGTTCTTGAGCATGCCATGCCTCACCAGTTGGGGGACATCATGGCCCTGACCGTACGATAGTAAAGATCATGCAATATGGGTTTTTCTAGCCCATCATGCATAAATATGACTGGTACATTGATTTCTCTTGTTATCGATGTCATATGAATCTTAAAATGGGATGTAGATCTAACATTCTATATCACCTGATCCTAGAGGTCGAGATCTTCAACTTCTAGGGTATAGATTTCATGGGTCCCTTTCCACGAACTGTCAGAAACACTGACATCCTGGTCTATTTCGACTATGTCTCCATGTGGGAGGAAGCCACTACTACATCACATGACACGTCCAAGGTAGTGATGATCTTTTTAAAGAATCATATTTTTATCAAGTTCGATGTTCCCCGAGTACAAATTAGCGATAGAGGGACCCACATCGGCAAAACACTAATTAGAGTACTATAGTCAATGTATGAAGTAATGAATAAGATGGGGAAATCATATCATCCCCAGTCTAGTAGACAAGTGGATCTCCCCAACCGTGAGCTCAAACAGATCCTAGAAAAAATGGTGAACACTTCGAGGAAAGGCTGGTCTAAGAAGTTAAAAAATGCTCTGTGGGTATATCAGGCTATAATCAAAACACCACTGGGAATATCCCCATTACTCTTCATGTATGGAAATCCATTCCATCTGCCAGTAGAGTTGGAACAAAAGGCTTACTGGACCGTCAATGCCATGAATATTGATTTTAAGGTAGCTGAAGAGAAGCGATTGTTCCAACTATCAGAACTTGATGAAATCGGATTATAGGCATATGAGGACACCAAGCTGTATAAGCATAGAATGAGAGAAATTCACAATTGGATGATTTCACAAAAATAATTACAACCTAGTGATCATGTACTTATATTTAACTCTCATCATCTATTATTCTCAAGGATGTTAAAGTCACGATGGTCAGGACCCTTCCTTGTTATATGCGTATTCCATCACAGAGCGATGGATATTTCTGGAGAGGATGGTCAACCATTCAAGGTGAATAGACTGCGGTATAAGGCTTACCATCGCATTGATGACAAGGTGAGAACCTTGTACACCATACAACTCAGGTAAGGTGAGGTAAGTGTGTTTAGCCAATGACCTAAAAAAGGCGCTTCCTAGGAGGCAACATAGCGGATACACGCCGTGTACCACACAATTACACAGCATGTACTTTTTCCATTTAATTTATTTTATATCTATTGTAAATATATAGATTAACTAAGAAATAAACTGGGATGATGCTGGTGCTGATGGTAAGGTCACTGGAGTTTTTCCGTGCTATCACCGGTTTGAATCCTTCTGACCTACTTTCGCCACGAGGTTCCTCCTTTTTCTCTTCGTATTTTCATACACAACGTGTGTATTCTTTTTCAGAGATATATATATATATATATATATTCTTATATGAAAACCCATGGTGGGGATGGATCGGTTGGGCATGATCGTAACCCAGCTACAAAAGACCCAGGTTCGAATCCTAACAACTGCCCATTTCCATCATTTATTCTTTTAATAAAACCACACTTCCTGTATTTTGATATACGTCCTGTGCACCATGTTTTACTTTTAAGACATAAAATATTTTACTCATAAGGTAGTTCATGCGGGTGAAGTTGGCAGATTGGCAGAGGCTTAGCCCTGGGTCCAATAGACCTGGGTTAGTAGTCGGAAAATCACCTTGCATCACCCCTTTTTGTACGATTAAAAACCACACACAATGAATTTCCTTCTTCATGTGCAGTATAGTCCATATAAATTAAATATACATAATTAATAAATAGGACCAGCAATACAACCTTTTCTCTAGTGGTTGAGAGATTCCATTCGGAACAGCCGATCACCAGTTTGAACGTCACCCCATGCACCAGACAAAAGGTTGTGCTAAACATTTTCCAATTTTTAAACACATGACGTGTATTTCCTGATAAATTACACATATTATATTATTTTTAAATTATGTATAGACACATATATATATATAATTATAATTATTAATTTTAATTATTATATATTTTACTTTAATAATTATATATATTTATTTATTTATTATTTTAAAAATGTGATACATGACATCTGTTATATTGTACACACCATGTACCGTGACTATAATAGCAACAGACAACCTAGATTTAGGTCCTGTCGTACAACCCCCTTTCTCTCCCCGTTTCATCCCCCGTTCGAGACCCATCCTCCTCAGTCCCGAATCAATTGATTTAGGGAGTTTTGGTTTCTGGTTTGTCACGCATTGTCATCATTGGTACAGGTATGAACTTCTACACCCTCTATTTCAAGTTATTCCAAGCGTTTAAGGTGATTTGTAGATCGACCAACCGTTTGGCTTCCACGGTACATGGGAACTCTTTGAAGAACACACGCCATGTATATTTTTACACGACCACACACTGAATGCTTCATGGTTTGAAAACACACAGTGTGTATGTTCAGTACACACCGTGTACCATTCCTAATCGTGCCCAGGTATCTTTTTCACATGGCCTTGCACACCATGTTCACATACACAATGTGTATTTTCAGTACGCGCAGTGTATACCATTTCTTTTGGCCAGACTGTGTCTAACACTACACACTGCCATGTTACTTCTTCCCTTGCATATGCCATGTTGGACTTGTACACGGTGTGTTCTGTATTATTATAACTACACAACTGGGGGTCGTGTCCTTGCCAATATATGACCAGGACCACTTAACAAGTACATGGCGTGTATATTCGGTACACTCCATGTAACATTTCCTGGTTTATTAGTTGCTCACTCAGCGGGTCTATCTAGAGGGCATGGGATTCTAACCCACTTTTATTTCATGATGTGTACTATTGAAATATAAATCGTGTATTTTTTATTTTTCCATTTTTCTCACATTATCTTTTTTTCCTTTTGTTTTTATTTTAAATTCTTTTGTTTTTTTATTCTCTTTCAGGGAATAACAGTCAGTGATCCTAATCATGGGAAGTGGCATGCTTCCACTACTGAGGGTGAGAGGCTAATTAATTATCATATCTGACTCCATCCTATGACACTACCAGATATAGAATCTCTGATCTATAATCTCCCTCCATTGGCCATCCATCCACCCCTCACTCCCTTATCTCAGGCTGGTCTAAGTAGCACCGCACCTCCACTATCTCGAACCGAGCCTTCGCGCACCATCATTCCCTCCCCACCAGATGCCACTCCACCTGAGCTCTCCTAATCTGTAGTTAGACTCTCATTAGTCTCCCCATTCAGTGAGACTCTGTGTAATACATTTTATCCACCTATAGATCTGTCTCCCACTGTAGCACCTCCACCTATGCCGGGACATGTAGCTGTTCCGTTGCCTTGCATGGTGTTCCAGGTCACCAATTTGGAACACGACAGGGTTCGGTGCTTATCTTGCCGCCCTATCCCAATGGGCAGCCGTTATCTGGAAAACAACGTTCCATAGAAGTTGGGCACCTGGGGTGAGTCAGAAGATCTTCTCAGGCACACTCTATTACTCTCGATCTTCTAGGTAATCACTTTTTTTTCGGGATTTATTTTTGGAGTTTGCTACTTTATTCACATTCAACATGCCCGAGTTCCGGGAGATGGCTAGTGATGTAGTACCAGTCGTCCGGTTCAAGCTAGGAAGCTGTCACCTTTCCCTTACCATGACTGAGTTCAGGCAAGGGTGCAGTTTATATCCACATCCTTTCACCCCCACCCCCCATATCCTCCATGACCCGACTCGAGCACTCTGACCTCATTACCATATGGAAAGAGATTGTTGGGCCTGACCACTGATATACCCCTACCTCCCCAAAGAGTACCCTTATAGCTGACAATATCCTTCGCTTCACCCACAAGTGCACCATCACCATTATTGTTCCCCTCTATGAGGATATGGGGGTCGTGACTGGCCGTGACATGGATCTCCTTACTTATGACATCATGCCGGACTACCCGAACATCCCTTACCTTGCCACCTCCTATTTCCACGACATGTTTACAGGCCATCATTGAAACCTAAACGATGGGTTTTATGACACTTTCCTTACCCACCATCTCAGGGTTTTTGAGCCTTCTCTTCCTCATAACCTATTTGGTTCCCCCCATTGTATGGACTATCTCATTCTTATTCGCATGGGATTTGTCAAGAAGTAGGGGGTGCCTATGTCATTGCCCAGGCATGACCCCACCTACCTACGGACCCACCTATCCATGCTGATGCACCTTCTCCTCCTTCCACACACCCTCCTGCATCCCCACCCCACCCCTACTTCTGACCATCATTCTTCTATTCAACCTACTTCACCTACCCTCGCACCCTCAATCGGTCTCACATATTCCCTCTGCCTAACTACGATGGAGAAACATTTGGTCTGTCTCGATCGGTGTTAAGACCAACTGGAGCAGATGTTGGGCTTCTTCTTCAGCATCATGGTATTCCACTGCCCCCACTTCCTGCCCCTGCTTTGGCTCTTGGCCTTCATTTGCAGCTCCCCCACCCTTTATAGAGCATGCTTGGGATTCAGTTCTCCTATCCATTGTGGGACTATCTACAGCTACTACTACTACCACTACTGCTACCAGTCCTAGGAGTGATGTCGAGCTTCCTCTTCTGAGTCCAGATCATGTGGATCCTACTTCTATGGCTTCTCTTGTGGGTGCATATTCTGAGCCTCCAATTTCCACGGCTCATGGGCCTTCTCTACCAGCTGATTCTGTACCGGATGATGTCTCTTTTAAGGTGACCCCTAGACTAGTTTTTGGACACAAGTTTTTTATTTTATATATATTTTTGTGATATCTTGTTCCTATGTATGTGGTGAATGATTTCAGGTTTATCTCTCCACCTCCATCACATGTACTCTGGTATGTTTGGGGATGCACTTTTCCACTACCACCTATATTTCTTTTCCTAGATATGAGGGAAGTATTTTTTTCACTTTTCTTTTAATTTTTTTTCATTCTTGCTTTCCTTCATTCCTTAATTCCCCTCGTTCTAGTCCACTATTGTTTCCCCACATTACCTTCTTCAAATTTAGGAACTTGGTGGACATGTGTGCTATTACGTATGGGGGAGCGTCTCTAGACCACCTTAGCCTTTACCATTATCATCATTATAGGTGACCTTATTTTTAGAAGATATATTTTAAAACATAAATACATTTTGGTTAACCATATTTTTAAATAATAAAGAAAAAGGTGGAAAAAATGAAAATTTTCATTCAAATTTTGGTTCTTATGTATTTTAAAATGCTTGCTGATATAGTTTAAATTACAACTTGTATTCCTTAGATAATTACATCGATTAGAGTAATCAATTATATACAAGTCACAACCTGATTGTCTCTTTATTTGTTTTCCCACTCTTGAGAGGTATTTTAAACCCTTTGACATATTCATCGTAATACCATTTTCTTGAGAGATTCATAGGTTATACTTAACTACCTGATTTTTCATGTTTTCAATTTGGAACATGATGAATTTTTGTATTACATTAAAATTATTAAGGAATTAGATTGTTTTTACTGCATTATCTTGAGACCTACCCTACATATTGTAATCGTGAATCCCTTATGAACCATGAAGAACCTTTATAGGAAGCCATATTACAAGCCCATTTCTCTTCATACCCTAATTATTTTATAATTATGCATGATTATTCATTTGAGTTCAAAATAAGGGATTAAGAACAAATGGAATACTTTTTTGAATTATCAGGAAATTAAGTATGGGGGAGAGCCTCTTGATCATTTGGGGCAAAAATGGTTCCAAACCTTTATTTGTGGAAATTCTGAAAGGTTCCCTTAGTTCATTTAAAAAATGATACAGACAAAGGGATGTTATACACACATGTTGTTTTGTAAACCCTTCCGACCCCACTAAAGAAGATGGCGGTGATGAGATTATTGGATAATGATTATTGAAGACGCTTTTACATTGATCATAATTTTGAAAATCATTAACTGTTATTTAATGAATTTAGCCTCCTTTTCAAGCCTCAGAGTTATTCTTCACATCATTACCTACTAACCTTTAGCCATAGAAACATTTGATCCTTATTTAAAATCCCTTATGATTTCTGTAAATCAATTTTCTAACTTAGGGAACTAGATTTATTGCACACCTATGCATAGAGTGTATAAATATTTGATTAAGAAAAACTTTTATTTAAAATTTCTTGAGTGTTGAAAATATTATTGGTGAGGTAGATCATCTTCTGGATTGCTTATTTTTTAATGGTTTAAAAATGTGTTAAAAGAGGATGAAAGTAGTTAATTTAATTATATATGAGGTATGATTAAAATATCTCCTCAATTGAAATAGTTTTGAATCTATTGTAAATTTTCACTTATAACTTATTATTTTCTTTTATGATCAACTGAAATCCTTCATTATATAGACTAAGCTAATTTGATATTGAGATTTTCTCATGAGTAATAAAATGACTTAGTATGGAGAAGTTTGATGCACTCAATTTTTGTATACATTTTCACATACATTATTGAAAATGAGAACATGTTTTCAGAAATTACCGACTTATTATGGAACAAATACATTGATTTTGGTGATCTTGTTCATTTTAAGAGATTTATAGCCAAATAAACAAAACATGGGAGACTAAGAAAAAATTTACAAACTACACGGTGTGTATCTATATACATGCCGTGTACATCCAGACTCAGACAAAAGTTATCCAGGACAAGTACATGCCCAATTAATCAGAATCGGGTACATTCCATGTGGAAAATTTACATGCGGTGTTCACCATTCTAGAAGTAGTTGGCGGATGAGAAGAAGTCTACACGCCCATGTGATCGGCTGAAGGAAACATGCCAAGTGTAACGTATACATGTCATGTAGGCCTTTATAGAAGTGTTTGGTGGACAAAAAATTTGAATACACGCCCTGTATGGTGGCGTTACACATAGTGTATAGATACCTACTAGGAGGCTCCATGTGTCACGTCATAGATGGTGTGTGAGGTCGGCTGCCGGTGGATAAAACAAAGGAAAAAGTTTGTTGAAAAAAGTAAACACTGTGTAATTTTTCCACACGCAATGCAATTATTTTTTCTATAAAATTATCATTGGCCTACATTTTAAGAGGGTGGTGTGTGGAGAGAAATTGTGGAGAAAAGGTTGAAGGTCTGAAGGTGAGAAGCTCTACCAGCGTACTACCTCAATTCTACCATCTACCCGAGAATCATTCCCTCCTCGATGTTCCAAGAATTATCACATTAGGTATCAAGAGATTTGTGTTTATCATTTTCGATATATGTAACTAAATACCCAGTGTGTTGGGGTTGTGGAAGATGACGAGTTTTAATTTAAATTAGATTCTATGAATGTGTTCGTTCTATTTATATTATTCTTATTCCTCTTAAATAACATCATTTTATCAATGAAAACTCTATACCAGACCAAGGGAATAATTTTCTATGATTTAAAAGAAGAATAACAACGAACAATTTCTTGACCGTTGGAAGTATTTTTCGACTCAACATAGACTAAACCAAATAAAAAATTCGGAAACACTGACTACCAGACCTAGGAGTTAATTTTTTCAGCTCAAAATTTAACATTACCAGACCAAGGAAACATTATTACAAATTGAAACCCATAGTGTTGAGTTAATATGAAAAAATCAACCACATAAGAAATTTAATTTACTAAACAACTTCTCATTAATCCATAAACCCAACTCACATCTCCCTTTATCTATATCAAAATAAATATTACCATATTTAGTTGTATTTGGTTAAGTAATTTGTTAAAAGAAACATAAAACCTATTATTTTTTTATCCAAAAAACAAAAATCGACATTAATTTTATAAAAATTCATTAAAACAAAAATACAAACGAAGTTAATCAAGATAAAAATTACTTCTTTTTCCCTGTGGATCGACCCCTAACTAGTGTTATACTTGTTAGGGTAAAACAATTTGTGACTCCAATAATATACATTCAGTGAAATGACTCACCAACTTCCATTTGGTATATCATATCAAGAAACTCATTATTCTCATGGTAATATAAGGTATTATGATTTCAATATTCCAAGGTGGTATGAGACACTTTGGAATGTTTGAAGATTATTTCCTCCAGAACATGACAATGGTGTCATTTAAAATTATATCTATTTATTAAAAAAATCCTTTGATGAGTTTTTTATTTCATAGTGTTTTATATCTGAAGATATCATTTACAATATGTTTTTGGGTGGATTATGATTAGTTTCAATGTAGATGTTCTATCTTGATACTTTTAAAAAATTTAATTTGAATGGTCAGTGTTCATGTTTAATATATGGGTAATGTTATTTACATTTCTCATTTTAGTTTCAATATGTATGTATATGTTGTTTATGTTTAACCCCATTCATAATAGAAATAAATTGACCTTAGTAAGTGTCAGGTGGGGCCTATTATTTCCCCTTGGTGCATCTGTAGGTCTCATGAGACAAACATTGGTCTTGGCACAAGTATTGAATATTTATGGTCTTGGCACAACACCATGACAGTATGGTTATGATGTTACACATTATGCACTACATATTTATGAAAATAGTATTGATTGTTTATGGGGTTATTCGACTAATATAATACCCATGATTATACTTTATTATAGGATTATTTTTTCAAATATTATTCTTTGAATATTGTGTTCAAGATCTTTTTTAAAAGGCATGTTTTTTTAGTTTTTCACCATACCTAATGTTTATGTTCACGATATCTTCCACTTTATTTCTTACCCTTAATATGCATCTGAGCTCACCCCTTTCTTATGATTTATTTTCTCAAGGCATGAAAGGTATTATTATGAATGGCCTGCAGTGATAAACATATATTTGTGGATGCTCCTAATAAAACAAATATGTAGGGTTTCTTTTCAAGTTGTAATATTTAACCTGTGTATGTATATGAATTCCAGAAACTAATAAACTACTCGGTACATTAGGATTTGATTCCTTGTAATCATGATATTGTAATGAAATAATGCATCGCCACTGGGTAACTGGTTTCATGAAATTACAATTTGTATTAACATGTGTTTAGTATAAAATAAGGAAACAAGATTTAGAAAATGACGATTAGGGAATAAAACCCTATTATAGTATTTGAGGATATTCACACAATAACATACAATATTTTTTTTTAGAATAGATTTTTTGGATCTCTCTAGGAAATACATACCTGTCTGGATACTACAAGTGGACATCATTCTAAAATAGATGTTCCTATGAATGAAAACTCTGATGAGGAGTTTTTGGATTGACCCAGTGTATCCTGTTATTCCACAACATGCCTTACTATTCACCTAGTTTAACACTCACGGGTGATATCCTATGGATAATTAATTTTTAATTTATAAACCAATTTGAAAAATTTAAATATAATATATGTATGAATAAAATTGGGGATGCATAACGTGTTTTAGATTAAAAATAAGGTTTAATTATAACCATGAAATTATTTTATGATTGTTTTTACTCACAATATACTTTTTGGTTATAGTAAATGGTTTTTTCCCAAAGAAGTCATATTTACATCGAACATGATGGACAAGATGGTCAATTTTGTGGCGATTAGAAACCAAATGGAATGTTGATATGAATGAAATATATTGTGATTATCCCTAATTAATTCTTCAAAAATATTATTAACAATATATACATTAACCAATTCATGAACTCACCGAAGAATATATTGGTGTAGGATGCTAAGAGGTCTAATGGGGGAGACCATGTAGAAAAAAACTCCACATCCATCATGCAAGAAATGTAGAAGGAGACACCCATGAAAAATATCTCAATGGAACAAGTAAATGCTTTATGTGTGAGAAATAAGGACATAAATCGAAGGATTTCCATGGAAAAATGAAGAGTACAATGGAAGAAAATAAAAATTATCCTAAGAATACATTTACAGTCATTTTCTATGAATGTAGGGGACCTAGGCGTTACTCGAGTCAATAACCTATTCTATAGGATTACCACTAGTATAAAGGACTTATACGGAAATAACTAACTGATTAAATGTTTAAATGTATTAATGGTATTTTAATAATGGGTTTACATTGGAAGAAATTATTTAGTTTGTCAAACCATGATGTTTATTATGTGATGGTGATATTCGATGAAGAATTTATCTTTTCTTGTGCAGTAATAATTATAAATGTATAAATAAACAATATGTTTCATATGACTAGGAGTTAATTATGGGATATTACATTTTGGGATGACATCACCATGGATTGTTTCACTAGATTACCTAAAACTCCATGAAAGAATTATGTAATATGGGTAACTATTGATCAAATTACAATCTCTGAATACTTCCTCACTATAAGGGAGGTTTTTTCACTATATTTCCTTACACAAATTTAGATAAATGAAGTTTAAATAAATCACAGATAATATATTTCAATATTGTCTAATCATGATCCATGATTTACATTAAATGTTAGGAAAATTATTCTGAAATCCCTGGATACAGATCTTCGATTGAGTAATTATTATCACCCTCAAACTAATGGGAAATCGAAAAGGGAGATCCCAACATTAAAAGACATGTTGAGATAATGATCACATGATTTTCCAGTTATGTGTGATCAATATTTTCCTTTGGTGGAGTTTTCATAAAATAATAGTTTCCATTCAAGTATTCAAATGGCACTATTTTAAGCATTGTATAAAAAGAGATGTCATAAATAAACATGATGGGATGAAGTTGGATAAAGGAATATTTTGGGACTATAACTTGTGGAAGAAACAACAGGAAATGTAAATAATATTCAAGGCCATATCAATGAATCTCGTAAAAGGAAAAATATCAATGCAAATAATAAAATGAATGATTTTATGTTTCAAGTGGGAGATAATGTTTTCATAAATGTACCTAAATGGATGGGTGTTATATGATTTGGGAAGAAAGGGAAAATGACCCCTCAGTACACAGGCCCTATTGAAATTTGGGAGAGAATTGGAGCTATTGTATATCATTTGGTAATTCCACCTTGCAGGTCTAACATATACAAAGTGTTCCATTTCTCATTTTGGAGAAAGTGCATCTCGAACCCAATACAAATCCTCAATTCTATAGGAATAGAATTGAAACCTGCCCTATCTTAGTTTGAAGAGCCTATCTAGATCTTGAAAACTAAATAAGTTTTTTTTGAAAAATCAGATGACTCAAATGGTAAAGATACTTTTGAATATCATAAAATCGTAGAGGAAACATGGGAGCCTGAGGTGCTTATAATGAAGTACTACCCAAATCTCTTTGTGATGTAACATTCTAATAATTTCAAGTATTGGATTTTTGTAAGGAGGGGATAATGTAATACCCTAATATTCTTCACATACATTTAAAAATTTATGAATGAAGCACTATGTATCCACAGAACACCACATTGTCATAACATTGACAGTAAACAAAATTTTTCTACTTCTACGATTTTAATTTTGATAAACATACATACATGGTTGTGTTCGAGGTGATATTTACAGTCAGATAGAATCAAGTTAGTTTTTGACGAATAATAACATAGGATTATGAATATTAACATACCATTATTAATAGTAATGACTTTTAAATTGATAAAATAAATTCAAACTTCACCCATGAATGTATAAATATATTTTATACATCATATTTGTGAAAAATGATTGAAGTATAATAATTGGTATTGTTTTATGTCATAGATATTTTAATTATAGTTTTATGATTAATTTAAAAAATTTAAATGGAAATGTATTTTCATATAATTGGATTACAAATTGTTATTTTTTTATTATATGACTATAATATAATTTTATGAGACCGTGATTAATTTTTCATGGTGTTATAAAATAAGTTATCATTTTAATGTTTTTTTGAATAAATTGTGATTTTATTTAAAAAATAAATTAAATTTTTTTATAAATTATTTTCTAAAAATGTATTTCTATTTTTAATACTACATTTTGGAAAATGGTTGGGGTGATTTTTTGTGATTTTTCAAAAATAATTGATTTTTTTAATAATAAAAATAAATTTTTGAGTTTCTAATATTTTTTATTACATCATATTGATGTAATTATTAATATTAAATTTTTCTAGATATTTTAATGGTAAAATATGACATGAGGTGTCATATGTGTCTAATACCATAGTTAGATACCTTGTCAAAGCCAATGGTTTTTCAGAAACCACTAATGAGGTGTCCTTTGGTATTAATATAAAACACCCTCTAACTTACTATAAATACCCACTCATTCCATCGTTATATTTCATGAAAAACGCATTCTCCTTGAAGATCTAGTAGTTTTACCTCAAAAGAGACCTCTAATGTTGTCCTCAAGCCCCCGAGGTCCCAACCATCATGTTTTTGGAGTTACTCTACAAGGTAAGGGAATCTACCACCCTTCTGTTTTTCAAACTTTCATTTAATGTAATTATTTTTAATTTAAATTTGATTATATTGGGATATGTCATTCCATATCCCCCTTAATTTTTATATAATTTAGGAATGGTGATATACCCATTTTCTCACATAAAAATATTTTATGATATTTTAATATACATTGTTAGGATGCTGAATTTTCGAAAGGGATCTCTCATATTTTCTTTTATTTTCTTGTTCCGTTCTTTTATTTTTCATTCCTCACCTCCATTAATCCCAATTTTATGAAGAATTTTTTAGCTTACATGAACGGGAATGTTGTAGTGGTAATGTAATAATTCATCACCATCTCTCATTTGGGTTTGTTATATAATTAAAATGAAACCACCATCTGAGATGTGGTAATTTACCACATTCAAGGATGAGGGGTTTCCAATTTCTATTATCATATTCAATTATGGTCATAAAATAATTATTATGGTTTAACTAGACTCAATTATATTTATTATGACTCATATATGGTTCTAATACCTTTTTGTACACATAGTTTTGATTTATAAAGAAAAATGAATTCGTTGTGTTCAAAAACTGCCAATTAAACCAAACTGTTCTCATTAAATAATTTATATAATGATACACCTACACTCTAAGTATCTAAATGATATTTTAAACCATGTAACCTTTTTAATGTTCAGTAATAACATAAAACATCAATTCTGGACATTAATACTCATTTAACATGATTTTCTGTTCATGTATATAAGTTTACTGATCGTGAAGCTGACATACACGAATAATGAAATTGAACCTTTTAACCAATCAAAAATTCCATAAATGAACGTCATAAGGTTATAATAAATCCATTGCATGTATAAGTGGTTCTGGAAAAATTAATTAATGATTTTTATTTTCTTATCATGTACACTAAGTCCAAGTGAATAATACAATCAGACTTAGGGTAAGGGTTTTCATCATCTCACTCTCATTTTTTGTGAGATATTATGTATTCACTACATCAACTTTGGTGTGGTTTATGTATAAGGAACATTGATGTTTCATATCATGAATCTATTTATTTTTATGATAATAAATTTATCATTGGATGATTATTAATTTTAGGGTGTCTCATTCAATTGATTGCAATGTATTAAGTATTTTCTACCTGAACATCTGTTTTCATTCGGGATACTCTTATTCAATACTATCCTTGATGAAATTATTATTTATTCTTATGTAGTACTAATAAATTATGTGTGAATTTTATATATATGTGTTATAATTATATTTATTTATTATTTTATGTGGTGTAATGTGTTTTAAAATAATCATTCAAAAAATTGTTTTGAAATGCAAGATGATTCAATGAACCTCTTGACATTCATTCCCATTTTCATGTTCACTCCGTAATCTATTTCATGACATATTTATCTTTATAAAATCTCACATTTTAATAATGAAATTCTATTTTGGTTAATTTATACTTTAAATAAACCTTTCGTTTGTTCTTTAATATCCTTCAATATTTTCTTCAAAACGAACAAAAATGGTTTATCACTAAATCTTCATTAGAAAAACTTTTAAAATGATTTCACATAAATAAGACCTTATTTAATAATAAAATAATATTATAATGACCTTCCATTTTATTTTCTAAGATGTACATGTTTACAGTCTGATTTCATGTCAAATAAAAATGATTTTCCAAAAGAACACTTTTTTCCAAATTGAAAATAATATTTCTCATCTAACTTTACCTTTTATTAGATATATACCTTCTAATCCACTTATTTGTTTATTTTGGTGTATAAATTGACCTTTTTTATATCATATAAATGGTCTATTTATTCTCATATTATTATAAGGTATTATGGTTTTAATGTTTCAAGATGTTATGGGACACTTTGGAATGTTTAAGAATTATTTCCTCAATAATATTCAATAGTCCCATTTAAATATATCCATATTTATGTCCAAATAATTTGATAAATCCTATATTTCATAGATGTTTGTCTTTAAAAATATCATCTATAATTTTTTGTTGATTTTTTTTATTAGTTAGAATGTGGATGTTCTATCATGATACCATTCACCAAGTTACATCGAATGGTTAGTGTTTATGTTTAATGTGTTGGGAAAGTTATTTACATTTTATATGTTGGTATCAATATGAATGTATTTGTGGTTTATGTTTTTCCCCATTTATAAGAGGAATTAATTGAACAAAGTAAGTTTCATGTGGGGCCTGCTATAGCCATTCGGTGGATCAGTAGGTCTCATGTTACAAACTATTCTCTAGGCTTGAGGCCTTCACAAAATGGATATTTGTGGTCCTGAGATGAGGCCTTGACAGTATGGTTATTATATCACGCATTATGCATTCCCTCTTTATGAAAATAGTATTGATAGTTCATGTGGTTATTCAACTAGTAGAATACCAATGATTATGCATTATTATGTAATTATTTATTCAACTCTTATTCGCTACATAATGAGTTCATTTTCTTTTTTAAATGAATGTTCTTTTACTTATTCACCATTCCTATTGTTTATGTTTACGATATCTTCCACTGTACTTCTTACCCTTAGAGAGCATCTTAGATCACCCATTTTTTATGATTCATTTTCTCTGGGCATGAAGAGGTTTATTATAAATGGCCTACTAGGATAAAAATATTATTGTGGATGTTCCCAATAAAACATATATGTTTTTCTCATTTCAAGATGTAATGTCAAACATATGTAGGTATCTGGTTTTCCAAACTTATTACTCTACTTGGTCCATCCAGATTTGATTCCTTGTAATCATTCCAATGTAATGAAATAATGCACCGACTCTGGACTACTTGGGTCGGGGCATTACATGAATAAAATTGATTTTCCTAATTTTGTTAATAGTTTCAGTACCATCCATTCTAATGGATAGGTGATAACTGTAACAATATATTAATAAAAATTTCAATAATTTATTATAGTTTGGTAGAACTCAATCTTGAGTGCAGCAAAATAAATTGAAGGATGTCATCATTTCCTGTATCACAGGGAAAACATAGTGTTGTTCTTACCAAAAGATAATAAATTTTTTTCTTATAGTTAAATATAAATTTATTATTTCATATAATGTATGAATAAGATGGTGTATCGTTCAAATAATCCCATCAACGAAGATTAATTTATTAGAAAATAATTTATTTATAAAAACTCAGGCTATTAAATGTAGTGACTATAGGATGCCTTATCCCAAGACCAACCACTATCATGATCATTATACCCCTCCCTATAAACAGTGATAGAACTCCAACCAAGTCATATCAGTATTGGTTCTCACTTCTCTCACAGGGGGACCCCTATATTTCTGCCCTCCATGAAGGTACCTGATCTAGATATCCAAAGATACCTAATGAAATATGTGTTTCTTGATTCCATTAATATAAAAATCCAAATGACATTGTGATATCATCTATTAGGACTAGTAAAAAATATGATATCATCCCACCTCATTATTGTCCAATATCTCACCCCCATAATCATTTTACAAACCATGAATTGAAATGATGTTATCCCCAATGATAAAGATTATTCTTTTTGGGCATTAAACTATATCCTCTTTGGGAGAATAGTATAACCATAAACTATTGAATATCTTTGTGATGATATTTATATGTTAACTTGAATCTCATATAATTACTATATTAACTCATACATATATCTATAGTTACCACTTAAATCACTTATTTATTGACTTCAATGAACTAGAAAATGAAAAAACCTACAGCTTAAAGAATTATGAATTTGAATTTTTAGTAACTCAATGTGTCAATATTCACATACTTAAACACTATAACAACCATTGTCGTAATAATACAAAATTAATCACTATAACCCCTATGTTTTAAGCTCTATGACCAAAAAAATTATACCACTCCTAATGTCATTCTTTTGTAATATAAATTATATTTCCTCAGGGATCATGGTGTTCTACTACCAAGAGAATAATCAATTCCCATTCTAATGACCCTCATTGGGTTTTAATTTTTTTGGACTTATCCTTACTTACATTTGTCCCTCTATTTATTTTACAATTCCAAATCGATATAATCACAACCTCATGATGTGAAACTATGATTTCGAAAAAAATCAGGATAATATCTACCAATTTGTAAAGAAAAAATTTTCACCACTAGTTGTAATTAGCATCAACAATTGACTTTCCAATAAACTATCCACTGTCTATGTCAATTAAATAGGTTCCCCAATCCCTAACCATATACCATAATACTAACACATTAGAACGAAAACATGTTTTTTTCAATTTAGTGGAAATCTTCTTTCAAACAAAATTTTTATATATCCAAACCATCAGTTACACATGTCATTGGTGATACAATAGTGGTTCACACACACACAAAAACACCTAGTAGTTACACACATCCTGTCCACTCCCTTTGCATTTATTCAAACACTCAATGTAACAACAAATTTTTTTTGGACTTCCCTTAAATATAGTTTAATTTTAACACACATAGTGTTTCCCCTATGTTTCATTTCATGTTGTTATGTTGAATCAGTATTTTGGGATCCCAACAATCTTTCTTTTTTTATCTTCACTGGTAACTCTAAAATTGTCAATGAATTATTCTAACCCTAAATTTTCCACCTAAATTTTTAACTCTCATATAATATTATTGTCTTATTTTATTTATTGTTTCTCACCTCAAGAATTATGTTCATGAGATTAATGAATTTATGTAATTATTATCTAAACTATATTAGAATGAATTAAATCCAAAATAATAATTTCAAATAAGTATTTTTTTTGAAAAAATGTGAGTATAGTATTAAGAATATAAGACCCCCCCCCCCCTTTAATATATAATTATAATTTACAATATTCCACTTGTTGTTAATTCCTATATATTTTCTATCCACTTATAAGGTGATTAAATGACATTACATAACATGGTAAACTAATATATCTCTATCAAGTACTGTTTTCATCTCATCTACCCACAAATTGAACCTATCTTGTTGAATCCAATAGTGGGACACGTTTGATATATATTGGTATGTCATGGATTTTTCCACTAATACAATGTTTATTGAAAAGTATATTTTTTTATCCCTTATTAGTGTGATGACATATACCTATAACTCATCCTACTATGGGTTATAAATATCCTACTTATAAACTTGAAAATTCTCCATACTATGAGCCATAGAATATTCCTTTGATGTGTTAAACGTATTTACCCTGAATCGCCCTTTCATAGACAATATATAACAAGACATAGTGGAGATAGAATAATAGTAAACCCATTATCTTCCATCTTAATTTTTCAATAGATAATTGTTCTCATTTCTCCTATTATTTCAACTAGTACTGTGTGCATAAGGAAGACTCATATGTTCTTTAATTCCCTCCACCTGATCACCCGGTTAAAATAATTGTTATTCCACCTCTTGTACTCTTTATCATCCAAGATAGTATCAGAGTCCATTAATTCCTAGAAAATTAGATATATACCTTCATCTTCATGCTCCTCCAGGTATGGAGCATATTTATATGATGTGATTAGTTAATTTTTTTCATCCTAAATATGTGAAAATTTTATATTCGGGGTCATAGAAGGATTATCTTGAGATATATGATCCTTAATTAAATTTTTCACTTCTATTTCACTGGAAGGATCACTATTATATGTATATTGTTTCCAGATTCCTTCTTAATATAATCATCCATTAAAAAAATAATAGTCTTAGCGTGACCCATTAGCTTTCCAAGGTCATCATCCTTTATGTGTTTGAATGGATATATAAAAGGAGTCTATATAATTATTATAAATTCCAATAAAATTGTGCATTAACTATGAAATTTAAATATAAATTCTGAAAAAATAGTCTCAATATTAAATTCCACCTCTATTAAAAAAACATGTTTACCAGATACTAAGCTGTGAATTTCTATAATATAAATAGAAGATTGATACCTAAGGCACTAAATTCAGACTCCATTAGTGGGGTCCCCTCTATATCAGTGGAAAACCTAGTAGCCATTGATGGATCCCAATCCTATAATACTATGAATGTTGTACTTTATTTGGATTCTGCTACACCTCCATAGATTCAAGAGGTATTAAACCTTAAACAAATTGAATGGAAGATTGTGATACATATCTTACATCATGGTCACATGGGATATTCTCACTTGCTATCCTCCATGTGTGTTCTAAAGGATACATTGGAGTCTCATCACCCAAAAATTACAAAAAATATTAAATGTTAATTAGTATCAATGAGAGTAAAATAAAAACACCATTATAAAATAGTACCGAATAGTTTTCTAATACAATAATATATATACTAAATTACTAGCTACTTTTATCCCTTTTACTTTACCTAAGGGCTCTTATATTCCCCACTCACTTCCCCATGAATCTTATTCATAGAAAATACATCATATTGATGCTTCAAATATTCCCAATGAAATTTGAGGATTCATCAGGATGCCCAATGAGCATATTCTTTAGCCGAGTGGTGAAGTCTCCCACCCAACAATGAAAAGAAACCATCAAATCCAAATCATTTATATATTTCATGATATAATCTTGAGTAAATAAAAACATACCCCTAGAAGGATCGATTTAATCCAATAATATCTCTCATCACATTTTTAGAAGCCACAAAAACTACAAAATAATGTGGAAGAATTCTATATTGAGGGTATTACATGCTTTAGGAAAGAAATTTCTTCTAATGGGTCCTTGATTAGAAACATGTTGTTCCATATGCCTATTTCAAGAGTATACTGATATCTCCAAGAAATTTCACCCCAATTCCAGTATCATTTCTTGAGGAAACCATCATCAATACTTATTCCTAAACCAGAGGCTTCACAGGGAAATATCAAAGTCACTTTTCCCATAGTATAGTCCCTCCTACTTTAATATCGAGATACAATGAATGTGATTCTTCATCACCAACCCACCCCTAGCTACCAAAGGTTCATTATATAATGATAAGGCTTCCCAAAAATTCACTATGTAATTTTTTTTCTATCTCTATGTGTAATATAAGACTAATTTGATCAGGTCATCATCCTTCAACAATGGGGTGTTAGCACATATACCATAATGGGCCAACATCCAAATAATCTTATAATTAATTATCGAAAATCACTCATTTAGAACCCCTGTGTAACAAAAAATGAATAATCTATTATATGAAGTGAAATAACCATCTAAACTATAAGGATATCAATGGATATTAAATATTATGTTTGATGATTTTTTTCACCAATATCACCCATCTTAATATACATATATTGGAAACTGATTTGATGTTCAGATTATTTTCATCCATAGACTTCATAATGGGTGAGTAGATGGGTTTAATGTTAAATCAGTCATGTGAACCTAGAATGAACATTTTGTGGACACATTGAACTACCATGGGTCACTCAGTTATGATATTCAACATTGTGTGTCTTTAGCCTTTGTGTAGGGGATAATGTTTTTTATAAAATCTTACATAGTGATATACGATGTGACCCTCCCATAAAGGTCATAGAATAAACTAATGATTTGTCTTCCTAGAAAGTGGATATGTCGCTAAAGGAGTGGATAAATTGTTATATAAAATTTTAATAGATGGGTTTCACACCTAAAATTAATAAGCATATCTAGAAACAAAAATACTAACAAATTAAAAATATATCAATGTAATAGAGTACAATTTAATTTATAAAGTAGAAATTGATATTATAACTATAATGAAATATATTCAACAAATTTAATAATAATAATGGAAATTAAAATTAAAACAAAAATTTATTACAAATTATTATATATAGGGATAAAAATCATGAAACATGTAAAAGAATTTAAATATCTATATACTTTTAAAAAATTGAAAACTTTTTCTTTTATACAAAGATGGTGAAGGATTCATAGACCAAATTATATGTGTCTAACCTCTTGGCCAAAATTTCCTCACATAAAGTCTTATCTAATTGTATCTATATTAATACCCCATGAATCCATCTATTACACTATTAATTCACAATAAATATCATTCACTTTGATATTTATAGACTATAAACTTATCGTAAGGTATTGAAATTCATAGAAGACTGTGATGACAAATATTGGATGTTCCATCAACGAAATCCTGAAATATTATAAATCTTGAAAAATCATGTAAAGTAAAATTGCCTAAAACAAAATCATATATAATTTTAAAGCAATGATTCATAAAAATTTTCCCTTTTAAAATATTTCTTAGGACAATATAATCATATTTTCTTAGTGGAAATGAGATTATTCACATAATCACACTGATTAAAAAATATCCATCTTTATCATGTATGTGAATTTCTATGAATAATTTCTAAATAACTCAGGTTTAATTTATATAAATTTACGTATCAGAATCTACTGATCAAATTAAAATATCTTCATATTCATTTTAAATTGTATCAATGTCATCATAACAACATTATATAGACGTTTCTTTAAACTAAATCTTATGATGTTCGTGTCACTATATCATTCTATTGATTTTGGAATATAGTCTTGTTCAACTCTTAAATTCACTAAATAATATTTATATAATAATTTTTTACTAGATATTATGGTTTCATTTATCAGTCATGTACAAACAACCTCATGAAATAACAACACAAACTCATGTTAGCTCAAAATCATTATAAAGGGTCTTGTGATTTTTTCAAAAACTGATATAGGGATGGATTCTGAATGAATAATATCCCCAATAATATTCCCATTTTTTAATGATAAAATACTTTCGGAAGAAGATAGGTTTGGATAAATTTTTAAAATAAATCATATTATATATTTTTATATAAAAGTGTTTGCTTTTAACTGCTGGAAGATCCAACCTATCTCCCCCATTAATCTCTCATACTTACCCCAAATTAAATATTGTTCAAAATGTATAAATTCGAAAACAAATCATATTTTTCTAAAATTCTTTACCCTTTTTGATTTTTATAATTAACCATAAAAATGATTAAAAAATAGTAATGAAGATGTTTTAATAATTACGAATAAGTTAGGATAATCAGCCCTTGATTTTTCGGTATCCCCCCTAATTTTGGAAATATATATATTTCAAATTAGATATAATTTTATAATAAAAAAAATTAATATAGAAACAATATTACTAGGAAAATATAAATAATTAATTTAATTAATCTTATCTTAATATCCTATTGGGATAAAAATTTTATAGATATTTTTAATAAAATATTGGTTATGATTAGTAGTTTTTTATATTTTCATCAATTTTTAATGTATAGATGTCAAATTATTTTAATAATGTACTTGTAAAATTGAAAATAATAGTACATTTAAATTACATATAGTATAAAAATAATTAAATTCATTAAATATTAAATTATTTAATTAAATAATTGTATTATATAGAGTCATTCATTAGTTATCACATTTATAAATGTATTGACTGATATTCTGTTCATAAAATCATAATAAAATAATTAGACGGATACAAGATTAATTTTTTCTCAGATTTTTATCATAATATCCTAAAACATTTTCCTCCTATCTTCATTCACATTCAATGGATACTTTAAATATCCTTTCAGAATGTCAATGGCCAATTTATGCTCTTTCTGCATAAATTGTTTCATGGATCATCATTATCATCTCTTTCACATTTATTTTTTTAAAAAACGTCAACATTATTAACTAGAATATGATGAAAATAATTATCCCATCACTTATAAACAATTTCCAAAATTTTGATATTCATGAATTTTTGGTAGTATTCTTCCTTAAAAAAATAAAATTTGATCTTTTTACAAATTATAGGCCAATAATTTACCTTACTACCAGGGAGAATAGAGAGTGTAGTGTGTTTGATTAAAGATGAAATATCATGGAGTTAATCATTGGCCTGATAGATGATAGTTTTGAAACAATAAGAAGATAATCATTCTGTTGGGAAAAAATCCCACAAGTTATCATGGAATCATTTTTTAGGTGATTGTGTTTGTTGACAAAGTGGGCCTCCGTGATTTGTTTGTTCACAAAGTAGACCATGATGCATAATTTTTTGATAAAGGGGGTCTTCATGGTGATTTTTTGGGTTCATGAGATGGTGTTGGATATCCATGTTTTATTTAAGAACCTCGAAAAAGGAATGTGGTTCATGATAATGAAAAGTGGTGCACCCAAAATTTTCGTGGTGTGTGAAAAAGGAAATTGGTGCGTGAAATATTAGTGTGGTGCGCGAAATAGAGGATTGGTGTTTTTTCTCAAAAGAGGTGTTTTGAGATAAGAGGCTCAAAAATTGTAAAAGTCATGAGGTGTGGAAATATTATATTAGTGCACGAAAAATGGTGTCGTGTGGAAGATGTGTTCTTCACACTCAAAGTGCATTCAGTGCTCAAGAAGGGTTTTTTCGCACAGGGGTAAATTTTGCCTATAAATATGAAGTGACCCCCACATTTGAAGTAGCTCAAGACTTAGAGATTATCCAATCTCTCACATGAAAAATTGGAATACACTAGGGAGTTGTGCGTAAACATCATGTTTGTGAATAAAGTTAGGTTGTCGCGCGTAAAATAATTGTTTTGTGCATAAATGCAAAGATTGTGTGTAAAAGAGGTCTATTGCGAGTAAAAGAGGGTTGTTGTAGGTAAAATAAGTGTTTTAATGAAAAGTGAAGGATGTGGTTGCGCATTAAATTGTTAGTTGCGCTTAAAAGTAGTTTTGCATTAAATGTGGATTTCATGCAAAAGAAGGTAATTACGCACTAGGTAGTGTAAAGGCTTCGCATAAAAATTAGAGTTTCCCGGTTCACCCGATGCAAAGAGATATTCATCTATGGGTGATTGTTGGGCATAAACAGAGCATCTATCAATAGTTAATGATGCAGAATTTATTAGATATAATGAGGAGACAAACAGGTCTATAAACTATGAGTACATCTTCTTAAGAAGCAATGAGCTCAAATTAGTTGGGAGAGCAATGAGTTCTCAAATTGTGAGTTGTTGTAAACCAGTACGGACAGTGGGTCATCTCCAAACATGTAAACAACAATGTGCTTATAGTGTAATTGGTATAATGGAACACCGTTAGTGTATTCTCCTTGGACGTAGCCTAGTGAGGTTAAACCAAGTAAAAATTGTTGTTTCATGTGCTTTCTTTAAGGTTTATTCATACTCTGCAACGGGAAAGATATATAGGAGGGTTTTGTCTAATAGAAAAACAAGATCACAAGGGGTAGTTGTTTAATATGTCATACCATGATTCACCCCCCCCCCCTCTCAAGGTATCTAGCTTAGTAGACCTAATAATTCGTATCAGAGGGAAATGATGATATCAGTGCTTCTCTCCCAAATGGAGGTCACAAATCAAAAAGGGATTCTGATCTTCGATGGAAATAATTTTCAGCTATGGAAGAATCGGATGCAACACTACTTTTGATCCAAGGAAATGGATTTGTTCATAGTACCAATGCTGGGAATAACACCTGATATTAGTAGTGGTGAATTATTTGAAGATGAACGTAGATAATTGGATGCTTATACCAAGGGAATTAATTCTTTTGGGGTAGCCCTATCATAAGCTATTTATTAGAAGGTGATGTCATGAAAAACATCACATGCCATATAAGAAAAGCTATTGAATATATATGAATGAGATTCAAAGGTCAGAGAGGTAAACCTACAAGTGTTGTGGAACAAGTATGAGGATCTGATAATGATCCAAAATGAGTCTATTGATACATTATTTGATAGGGTAAATGTTCTAGTGAAAGACATGTGAGTTAATGGAGAAGTTATTCAAGACATAAAGATTGTAAAGTGCATCTTGAGGAAACTTCCTCCTCGGTTCAATCCAAATTTTTCAGTTTTGGATGATAATGTCCCGAAAGAGCTGACATTGGATAACATCCACAACACTGTTATTGCATAGAAAATGAGAAATGATGATAACGATGTTATGTAAAAATGGAAATCCAAAGAGGTGGTATTGAAGGCCATTAAGAACCTCACCATTGAATATTATCATTTAGAAGAAGAGACAGATGAGGTGATATCATTCATCTTCTCATGCCTTCAAGAGGAAAAGGAATGTTTTAATGGAAGCTACCACGTGCCTGTTTTCAAAGTGGAAAGGCTGGATATCTTGCAGCATGGTGCCCCAAAAAGCTTCAAGAGGATGATGATGTTGATGAAATCTAAATTCCCAAGAATAATCCTTCAGCCAATGGGAATGGAAAGAAAAATTTCAAGAGAAATATATTTAAGAAGAAGAACATTATTTTGGAAGAATGTGATGGTTCATATGAGTCGGGGGTTGAAGGGATAGAGAATTGTAGAGATCATGGAGAAAATGATATATTGGAAGTTGTTGAAAGTTCTCCAATGAAGAATGAAAGTGAATCTGATGAATAATTAGAATAATTTGAGGGAAGAGTTGATATGCAAGTAGATTTAGAGTCTTCTATTGAAGATATATATGTTTGGAGCGCCAAAAAAAGAAATCCAACAAAGTTGTTCATGATGCCAAACTCTATATGCAGCATCAGGAAGAAGAGAAGTCTGAGTTGATGGAAGAAATTGAGAAACTCAAGTTATTAACCCCAGAGGACATAGAATCAGTTAGTGTGTAGAATATAAATATTGAATAATGGAAAAGATAGATGGATAGATTGAATAATATAAAGAATGATCAAATCATGTGTATTGAGGAACATGAAGGAGAAGTTTTCAGTTTGTGAAAACATGTTAAGGATCAAGAAATAATCTTGACTCCTACTAGAAAATCAAAAAAGAAGATGAATCAAAAAACCAAGAATCTAAAAGTGGAGAATAGTGGTTCCACATAAAGTAAACATCAATTATTTTCAGATGTTAAGGCCAATTGGTGGCTTGATCAAAAACAAAAAATCTATAAAAATTGAAGTCAGACCACAATCACCCATTCCATGATTAATGGTTTATTTGGGCATGAAGAAGATTCAGAATATTCAGAGATCCTAAGGGGAAACTAGCAGTGCTAAAGTGACATGATTGAATGCGCCTTATATGAGGTGTTATTATTGTGGAAATATGGGACATTATCTTTATGTGTGTTCCATAGCCAAGAGATATCGAAGGGCAAAAGAACATAGGTGGAAGCCAAACATAGAATTGGTATCTATAACATATTTTGAAGGACACATTTTTCAGTGCAGAGGATTTGGGCACATGGCTATATAATATACTTCAACCATACAGAGGAATGTGCCAATATAGAATAAAAATGTACACAAGCAGCATAACAATGAACCAACTGGTGTGTTCATAATGAAAACTTGATTTGCATCTTTACATGATGAAGCTTGCCGTTCATACTCTGAGAAAGAATAGATATCTCAATAAATGCTGAGTGTGAAGACAAAAATATGGACAAATAAGAAAAAGGTCGAGATAGAAGTGGTGGAAGAAATTTCTCTTAAAGCATCAGTTCTCTTTGGCGTGTGGATCCTTGATAGCAGTTGCACATCTCACATAAAAGGTAATAAGGTTTTTTAATAGCTTAAAATATGACAAAGAATGAGTTTTTATATTTGGAAATAATGTAGTCTGGATGATTATTGTATCAGGAGAGGCCATGTTTTGAAGAAAAAAGTCGAGACGGGCTGATGTATTAGTTGTAGAAGGCCTTATTCACAATTTTCTCTGTGTGAGTCAACTATGTGTCTCAGAACATTCTATAAGGTTTAATAAGAAGATCTGTATCGTCAAAGAAAGAGATGGATCAGTGGGTCTACAGGGAAAAAATGGAAATATCTACATGGTAAGTGGAGAAGATGATATGTGCTTTCTATCCAGAGATGAAGAAAACAAGTTGTTTCATAAATGACTTCTTTATCTATGTCAACCATCCCTAGAAGATATTGTAATGTGTGATACAGAAACAGACCTCCTAAGCTATAACATGATATTACTCACATGTGCGATGTATGCCAATAAGGGAAGATCATCAAAAATACGTATAAGGAAAAGGAAAACAAGACAACAAGAGTGCTCTAATTAGTGTATGTTGAGGTTTGCGGGCCTATCACACCATGGGAAAATTGACATAAAGAAGTACTACATTATTTTTACTGATTAATATAGAAGAATGGAATGGGTATTTGTTATTTCCCATAAGTCTAATGTATTCAACTTCTTAAAACAGTACAGAAGAGAGTGTGAAAGGATTCTTGGATAGAAAATACTGAAGTTTCGTATTGATATTGTTGCGGAATTCACAAACAGTCAGGTGGAAGAATATATTGAGAAACACAGGATAAGGCATCATGTATCTTTAGTGAGAACTCAACAATAGAATAGAGTGGTTTAAAGGGGAAATCGGATCATCAACAACATGGCCAGAAAAATTCTCATAGAGAAAGACCTACTAGTGAAATTTTGGAAGGAGGCAGTATTGACATCGGTCTTCATTTCTAACAGGGCTCTGTTGTGTCCAAAGGAAGGAAGGACTCCATTTGAGATGTGGCATGGAATGAAACCAACAGTGAAATACATTCCAAAATTTGGAAGTAAGTGCTTTATCCTATACAAGGAGAAAAAAGGAAATTTGAGTCGTGTGGATATGAGGGGATATTCCCTAGATACTCAGGAAAATGAAAAGCATAAATATTCTTTAACAAAAGGCTGGGAAAAGTAGTTGAGAGAAATGATATCACTGTAGTAGAGAATAAAGATAGTATTCAACAATATTGTGAACAATTTCAAGACGAATGAAATGAGAAGGAATGTAACACATGAGGAGTAGAAGTGGACGATGTTGATTATGAAGAACATATTGATGACGAGCTTGAAAAATAAAAATCTGTATCTTCATAGAGGCTAAGGAGTAGAAAAAAAATGATAGGAAGAATATCATTGGTGATTAGTCAACTATAGTTCAGACAAGAAGAATGAAATATCTACAGAAGAAATCTTTCTTATCTCAGGTAGAGCCAAAATGTTTTGTTGATCCAGCTGACGATGAAAACTATGTTCAGTCTATGAATGACGAGCTAGTTCAGATTGAGAAGAATTAGACATGGGAGATTGTTTTGAGGCTAGCTAATAATAATTTCATTGGGACTAATGGGTCTTTAACAACAAGATGACTTAATATAGAATAGAGATTTGAAACAAAACACGATTACTGTTCAAATGATACTCATATATAAAGTGAATTGATGTTGATGAGACATTTTCACCAGTTTTAGGGCTGGAGATAATCAAGTTATTCCTTTCGATTGCAGTACAACGAAAGTTCAAAGTATTCCAGATGGATTTTAAATGTGTATTCATTAATGGGATTCTATATGAAAAAGTTTATATCATGTATCCATATGGTTTTTTCATTCATGAGGAAGAGAACAAGGTTTTTCGGGTGAAGAAGGCTTTTTATGGGCTGAAACAAGCACCGAGAGCTTGGTAATCCAGGCTGGATCAGTATTTGAAGAAGCTTGGTTTCCAGTGTGGAGGATTTGATTACAATCTCTATTTCAACAACAAAAGTTATCAATGGATGATGGTATTGTTTTATGTCGATGGCATAATCTTTGTCGGATCAGAAAAATAATAGTGCATATAGTTTTCCAAATTCATGAAACATGAGTTTGAAATGTTTATGATTTGTGAGATGACGTTTTTCATTGGTTTACATGTGACACATGGAAGGAATGGAATATTCATTTCTCAATCCAAATATGAAATGGATTATCAAGTAATATTTTGATTGGAAAATTCCAAGGAGATGAAGACTTTGGTTGTTACACAGGTGAAATTATCGAAAGATGACTATGGAAAGATAGTTAATATCATAGAATATAGGATGATTATTGGGATTTTACTATACTTGACAGTGAAGAGAATTGATATTGCTTTTGCCACATTCCAAGTAGCATGATATCAAAGTAATCCCAAGGAAAGTCACCCTCTTGCAGTGAAAAGAATACTTCGGTATATTAATGGTATGGAGGATTTCAGATAGATATATAATGAAAAATCTCATACAGAGTTATTGGGATATACGGATGCTTATTGGGTCGGTTCTATAAGTCCCCAGCCTTAAACCTTACTTAAACTTGAGTTATTACAAGATTACTCATTGTGGATCTTTTCAGGTTTAGAGTTTTAGAGAATTATATCATGAAACATGCATTACATTCCACATTTAAACAAGGTGGTTACATAAAAGACAATATTAATTCTTCCCATCAATGGAAACCTATTTAAAATAAAACACGGATTCTTTCTTGACACATCCTTGACACCATCGTCACATCATGTACCTTTCCCTTGTCTTGTGAAAAGCATTTCAAAAACTTGGGATGAGCATAAAAACCTCAGTAAGGGTTATAAAAATATTGAAAGGAAACATGAGTTCATATATACATAAGAATGAAATCATACTTTACCCATAAAACATAGGCATATCAAATCATGAATAAATCATAGAAAAAATAAGACATAAAGGTAACTTGAGGCATTCATAACATTCTTACGTAGGGATTAAACCTCTTGGTTATGTTTGGAATACCCATCACAGTATATTCCATAAATCTCTTCGGAGAAACCTTAACTTTTCACTCCTTCGCGTTACCCAATGCATTGGAGAGCTATATCGGGCTCACCCGCCCTTAGTTTATCACGGAACCACCCATTCTTCATAACGATGCCCAAGAACCATAACATAATCGTATCACATAAACATGAATAAAGTAAACATAACATTTCCACATTTCAATCACAATATAACATTTTAGGATATTGAAATAATGAATCCATTCAAAAAGAAACCATTTCCAAAACCATTTAAAACATTTAATAAAGAGATTTTTGAATCAAAGTGTCCCATACCACCTTGAAGCTTCTAACATTTTAAACAATTAATATCCATATAAATAAATACTTAAAACCATTTTGAAAACATGGATATTAATAAGAACAAATAAATAAAACATTTAAAACGATATTTTGGTTAAAGGGGTTTTACCAAAATTAGAGACACTTGAATACAATAATCGAGGAATAACATTTAGTCAGAACATTATAATATCATGAGAATAAAAGGATTCATGATATAATACTCCAAAGGACAGTATATACACCATATAAGAGTGAATTGGTGCATAACAACAATGAACCCTCAATAGAAATGTCAAATGTGATGAAATCCCTTATAAAGACGGTATCCTTAAATTAAGGACAAATAAATCTCAAAAATATGTGTGACAAATATATATACACCCAATATAAGTGGATATTAAGTGTAAAACAATAAAAGGTCATTCACACATATTCAATGGATGACATATTCAATGACTACAAGTTGAACCCAAAGAAATCGAAATTGGGTTAAAAAGTTCCCTTGACAGCCTAACGGCATCACATCAAAATGAGTTAATGAGAGATAAAAAGTGTATCTCATCACTTGGACATAAACTTTACATCAATAAGGATGTATGAGAACATATCCCAACATAAAAATGTGTAAATTAAAAGACCCAATAAAAGAAGTCTTTTAAAAAAGAGGAGGGTGAAAGGTTCCCTTAACGACTTGGGTATCCTTCAAAACATACACCCCATGAAAGAAAGACAATAGGTCATTGATGTAAATACTCATAAAATAATGTATATTACACAAAGAGTAGAATAATGGGCAGTACATACACCACTCAATGGAATTTGTGGCGAATGTAGCATAAATCTCACGGGAATAAAAGTGAGATGAAAAATCCCTTACGAAAACTCGGCAGCCTAACGGCGCCACATAAAACTTCCGAATATGGATTGATGAGATCAAATAGAGTATCCCATCATATTACAATAGAATTTAAATCAAGTGGAATATAAAATAAAATCCCCCAACATTGCAAGGAGGAGTTTAAAATAAGTAACATAAAGGAGAGTACTTAAAAAGAAAGAGATAGGTTAGATCTCTTACGAAAGTTCGGCAGCCTAATGGCACCACTCAAAACATCCAAAATGGATTGATGAGAGAGAATAGGGTCTCTCATCACATGAACATAAAAATTACAGTAGGAGTAATATAAAATAACATCCCAATCATAAGAAAGATAAGCTTAAAATAAATGACATAAAAGAGTGTACTTAAAAAGAAAGAGAGTTGTAGGATCCCTTACCTCGGGTCCGACTTGACTCGATCGTTCTTTAATCTCCTGAATAATAAAATTGAGTTAATTTATAATTCCTTAAGAACCTTTTTAATGTTCATTATTACTTTTATACCACTTATTACCATGTCATAAACATTATGTAATCATTTAAGTTAATAATATTTGTTTTGCCGATATTTGGTTCTTAAGTCGAAAGTGGATTTCTTATAATTACATGTTGTTCGTGTGGCCAAATATTTATTATATCCAGAATTGTATTCATTATGTAGATATCATATATGTCATATATATCCAGTACATGCATGCATTTATAACATTACATAATCATTTAGAGGTAAGAAATGAAATGCACCGTTCATGGAGACGGTAAGCCGTACGTACGCATGAACGCTACTTTCATTTCTATTTCGTATTTTATAGAATTGAATAATAATGATATAAAGTTAAATTATAATTCCAGTATAATATCATATATAATATAATATTTCCATCCTTTATACATCCAACATATGGTATTTAACGAATCAAATCACTTTGAGGGGGCGGTAGTCCGCACTTCCTTAAATGAAGATATCGCGTATACCCATGATGGAAGCCATAAAGGTAAGACAAAAATGAAAAATACAGAAGCATAAATAAAACCTAAACATATTATATATCATATATAAAAATATTGACATCATAATGGCCACCTTTGAAGGTGTTAAATGAGTATTGAACAATCATCGTTTCGGGAGGCAGAATTTCACCATCCACGGAAACTGTATGTTCTTTAACCATTTGATGTAGTTGTGTGAGAGTGTAGCTCGAATAAATCTTATAACAACATCCTAGTATATTTAAGATACAGGTTTTGTTATAAAAGAAGTAAATAAAAAGAGTTTAGGGGGTTGGAGAAGCATAATAAAACATATGAACATGAGAGAATGAATTACCTTTAAAAGTGTAACTCCTTTTGATTTGAGCCTAAAGTCTTCCTTTGAAAGGATTCTTCCCAAAGGGAATCCTCTAGGATGATTAGAGGGATGTGGAGAGAGTAAATGGGCAGGGGTTGGCCGAGCCAAAGGCTTGAGGAGTGTGTTAAATGAGGTAGAGGTGGGGGCCTTTTATAAGAGGAGAGGAGGGGTACTTTTGGAAAGTAAAGAAATATTACTTTATTTGAAAATGTGTTTCGGTTTCAAAAGGACCCACATTGATATAATTCGTGGATAAGGTGATAAGGATTATAAATCCACTCATCCAATAAGTTTTGGACATTTTTAGTTCATAGATTTTACATTATCTTTCCATTTTATTTAAATCGTCAAATAATGATGTCATCGTTGCATCATTATTATGTCATAAATAATTTAATTTATTTAATGTCTAAAAATTATAAAAAAATACTATTATGTAGGAAATCTTTTTAGAGTTCCAATGAATATTTATAATCAAAAATATGACTCGTATAACGCCACTTAAAAATTGTTTTAGTAAAACATATCATGTTTGTATCAATTTTACTTTTACATTAAATAAAATGTTATTTATGTTATTTCCCAACCAAAGTGGATCCATGGGGTCCCCAAGTTGACCCATGGCTTTTCTTGGTCGGCCATGATACAACCAATGAGGGTAAGACATGTGTCAAGCTCATCTCATTTTATTAAAGCATTATTTTTACCTTAAACTACACTAATTACCACTAATCGCGATTAAAAACTTAATAAGTTACTATTCATCAAAAAATTATTTTAATCTCATTGAACCACATTTTACTTCTTAATGAAAACCATGTATGTCGGGTTTTTTAAAATCAAAACAAAATGATGGCAAAATTTCATTTAAAAGGAAAATCAGTTTTTATAAGTACCACTTAGTGGTTTCACTATTCATCAAAAATTGAAGTTTTTCAGAAAAATCCCAAAAATTCACCCTAAGCTATATTTGATATTCTGAATTCAAAAATTAAGTCCGTTTTAAAAAATTCAAAACATATAAGTCACATTAATTAATTTAATAATTAATTCCCGCTATCATGACAAATAGCGTGTTTTATGAAACAATAAGTATCAAAAGATTGACACTAGTTTAAGTCTGATTTCAAAGTGAAATTGATTCCAACGACCACTATTGGATTTAATGGTAAAAATATTTTCTAATTTCACTTTAAAACCAATTCAAAATATAATCTAATCATATAAATAAATAAGATTAAAAAGTGGTTTTGAATTAAAATACAACATTTTACACTATTCATTAAAAAAATGAACTTTATCGGAAAGATACCAAAAATTTACACAAAGTAAATTTTGATGTCTCGATTTTTAATAAGAGTTTTATTTGGTCCAAAAGAATGTTTAGGAGTGAAAAAAAATATATTTAATGATGGTTCTCCATCAAAAGGTGATAAGTGAACCTTTAGTGAAAACTAGGGCATATACGCCTAAAATTGAATTCTTTCCATATTTTAAGCTTTTATCTTTTATTGTATAAATGTAAAAATATTTAAGAACATATATAATCATATTTTAGTTATTTCTATCCATTACCGCCATTATAACGGCTACATGTTAACTACCATTTAAAATAATATTATTTTATTATTAGAGTGCAACGTAAGATTCCCAAGAAACTCGTTGTTGCGTGTTGGGTACGCCATCGAGCATAGCGTCCCCTTTAAAGTCATGTTAATATTTTATTCAAAAATATGGATAAATATGAAAATGTCATATTCCTTATTTACCAGGGGTGTTACATCCTTCCCCCCTTTTGGGAATTGCGTCCTCGCAATTTTAAAATTGCACTTGGAAACATCTTTGAACGTCCCACATCGGAACAAGAGTCGGTAAAACAATCACTTTAAAATAAAGAAAGATAAGCACAGAGGTCACCCGAGTTAACCCATACTAGGATTCTAAGTATGAAATTATGGACATGGAGGAGAAAACATAGGGTCATGTTCCGATGGAGAGTGATAGAAAACATGTTTAGGAGAAAGTTAACAATAAAAAATCACAAACTTGTGATGGGTTAAACGATGTTGGGTTCCCCAGTAGGAAAAGTTAATAGACAACATTTTTGTTTTAAGTTACTTTTTATTGAGGAATTTATTCATAAGGAAGCATAATCACTTATCATGTTGACTTTCAACTTTTACTAGATTCCTTAGTCAAACTCATATTTATTCCAAAAGACGAGTACTTAGGGAGACTTGTTCACATTAAGAGTACTATAATCAACTTCTAGAGTATCACCTAATCCCCAAAAGAGAACTATATACATCCCATGTATTTAGGCTTTATCCAAAACCAAAACCAAAAAGGTTAGTACAAGATCAGATAATCCAGAAAAGGATAACCGCTTATAAAAAGAAAATCTATTCTTAATCTCCAAAATTTGTCCAACAAAACCCAAAGTTCAACGTGGAGCATCCGATAAAAAAATTTCCATAAAATTCTTCAATGTAAAACAATATAAGATTGAAAACCAAATATTTGAAGGATTTAGTCACATATCCTTCCACGTTAAATCGTAACATTTATCTCCAAACAACATCAGTTGCTCCTAAAGTCTCACATTGAAAAGTAATTATCCTAATCACATATCCTCCAAAATCAACTTACTCTTAATTCATAAAATCATATTACTAAAAAGAATCAGTCAAACTACCAGGGACTTCACGTAGTCCAGTGGTAGGCGATAAATATCAGTCGCACTTTGGTTGTGGGTTCGATTCCCGCAGCATTGTCTGACGCGACGGGTTGTCACACGGTCTGCGTGTTGTCCTTTTTCCAAAACTATATAATTCTCAAATCATTACCTAAAAAGGGATAAAATCATCAAAAATAACCATAACATAATTTAACCTCAATTTTATCTCATGCCTTTCACTTCAATCATAACATATGGTAACCCATAATTACCTCAAAAGTAAGGATCATATAAACACAAATGGTTCTTTATAACTATGTCCACAAAAGAAAAGATAACTATTACTTGAATAAAATTTGCCTATATTAAACATCAGGGTTACACATAATATAAAAAGTCTTCTAATGTAACCCCATCATCAAAAAAGATTTAATACTCTTAAGAATTTCACCCTAACTCTTGAAGCCCTTATATGTTGACATCTTACTCATTCAACATTCTTCATGATCCATTATCCATTCCTTTCCAAATTATTCTGAAATACCTCTTTCCTACAAACAAAATCATGAATCATATCCTAAAATTCCAAAATAAGAAAACAATAGTCATTAAATAGTACATACCTTTGATTGGTCATTGTCAGTTTCTTCATCCTCAATCAGAATGGCATTAGGTATTGGTAAACTAATATCGGTACGCTCTTGGTGACCCCATTCACGATACTTCTTCATAGGACATGTGTTTGCATAATGACCATGCACAGCACATTTAAAACATTCAATTGATCCCTCAGAATGAACTTCATTCCCTTTCCTTGAGTCAACTGGATGCTTCCTTTTTCCATGGAAGGTTCTTGCTTTATGAACTTCATTTCCAAATCTATAGCATATTTCTATCCCTTAGAAACATTTTCCTAGGTGTTTCTTTCCACATCTTTGACACATAGGTTTTTGAACACACTTACCTTTATGATTATTACATGTACTTCCGTAGGGATTTGTTTCTTGCATATATGATGCCTTAGAGAAATCTCCAAGGTTTAGGTGGTCAATCATGACTCCAGATAGTTGGTTAAGGATAATCAAAATAGTTCTCATTGCAGCTCCCATATCATTCAGTTGCTTGTCAAAAAACTGTCACAGTTTCCTTCACATCCACTGTTACATTGGTGCCTACTAGATCCAGCCATTTACTAAAACCAAAAAGGTCAGTGTGAGTATATCAACAAAACCATCATGAACTAATGAGTAAGATAGACAATAAGATATACTTAATCATTCACTTTATCTAAAACAAAGACTTTTTCTGAAATCCTAACCATTATGGTAATTTTCAATTATGCTTAAAGAATACCCTAACCTCTAATGTTATCTAAACCAACCTTTGATACCAACTATAAGGCCCCGGCCTTAAACCTTACTTAAACTTGAGTTATTACAATATTACACATTGAGGATCTTTTCAGGTTTAGAGTTTTAGAGAATTAGATCATGAAACTTGCATTACATTCCACATTTAAACAAGTTGGTTACATAAAAGACAATATTCATTCTTCCCATCAATGGAAACCTATTTAAAATAAAACACGGATTCTTTCTTGACACATCCTTGACACTATCATCACATCATGTACCTTTCCCTTGACCTGTGAAAAGCATTTCAAAAACTTGGGATGAGCATAAAAAGATCAGTAAGGGTTATAAAAATATGGAAAGGAAACATGAGTTCATATATACATAAGAATGAAATCATACTTTACCCATAAAACATAGGCATATCAAATCATGAATAAATCATAGAAAACATAAGACATAAAGGTAACTTGAGGCATTCATAACATTCTTACGTAGGGAGTAACCCTCTTGGTTACATTTGGAATACCCATCACAGTATATTCCCTAAATCTTTTCGGAGAAACCTTAACGTTTCACTCCTTCGCGTTACCCAATGCATTAGAGAGCTATATCGGGCTCACCCGCCCTTAGTTTATCACGGAACCACCTGTTCTTCATAACAATGCCCAAGAACCATAACATAATCGTATCACATAAACATGAATAAAGGAAACATAACATTTCCACATTTCAATAACAATATAACATTTTAGGATATTGAAATATTGAATCCATTCAAAAAGAAACCATTTCCAAAACCATTTAAAACATTTAATAAAGAGATTTTTGAATCAAAGTGTCCCATACCACCTTAAATATTTTAACATTTTAAACCATTAATATCCATATAAATAAATCCTTAAAACCATTTTGAAAACATGGATATTAATAAGAACAAATAATTAAAACATTTAAAACGATATTTTGGTTAAAGGGGTTTTACCAAAATTAGAGACACTTGAATACAATAATCGAGGAATAACATTTAGTAAGAACTTTATAATATAATGAGAATAAAAGGATTCATTATATAATTCTCCAAAGGACAGTATATACACCATATAAGAGTGAATTGGTGCATAACAACAATGAACCCTCAATAGAAATGTCAAATGTGATGAAATCCCTTATAAAGAAGGTATCCTTAAATTAAGGACAAATAAATATAAAAAATATGTGTGACAAATATATATACACCCAATATAAGTGGATATTAAGTGTAAAACAATAAAAGGTCATTCACACAAATTCCATGGATGACATATTCAATGACTACAAGTTGAACCCAAAGAAATCGAAATTGGGTTAAAAAGTTCCCTTGACAGCCTAACGGCATCACATCAAAATGAGTTGATGATAGATAAAAAGTGTATCTCATCACTTGGACATAAAATTTACATCAATAAGGATGTATGAGAACATATCCCAACATAAAAATTTGTAAATTAAAAGTCCCAATAAAAGAAGTCTTTTAAAAAAGAGGAGGGTGAAAGGTTCCCTTAACGACTTGGGTATCATTCAAAACATACACCCCATGAAAGAAAGAAAATAGGTCATTGATGTAAATACTCATAAATGAAAGTATATTACACAAATAGTAGACTAATGGGCAGTACATACACCACTCAATGGAATTTGTGGCGAATGTAGCATAAATCTCACGGGAATAAAAGTGAGACGAAAAATCCCTTACGAAAACTCGGCAGCCTAACAGCGCCACATAAAACATCCGAATATGGATTGATGAGATCAAATAGAGTATCCAATCATATTACAATATAATTTACAGCAAGTGGAATATAAAAGTAAATCCCCCAACATTGCAAGGAGGAGTTTAAAAGAACTGACATAAAGGAGAGTACATAAAAAGAAAGAGAGAGGTTAGATCTCTTACGAAAGTTCGGCAGCCTAACGGCGCCACTCAAAACATCCAAAATGGACTGATGAGAGAGAATAGGGTCTCTCATCACATGAACATAAAAATTACAGTAGTAGTAATATAAAATAATATCCCAATCATAAGAAAGATGAGCTTAAAAGAAATGACATAAAAGAGTGTACTTAAAAAGAAAGAGAGTTGTAAGATCCCTTACCTCGGGTCCGACTTGACTCGATCATTCTTTAATCTCCTGAATAATAAAATTGAGTTAATTTCTAATTCCTTAATAACCTTTTTCAAGTTAATTATTACTTTTATACCACTTATTACCATGTCATAAACATTATGTAATCATTTAACTTAATAATATTTGTTTTGCCGATATTAGGTTCTTAAGTCGAAAGTGGACTTCTTACAATTACATGTTTTTCGTGTGGCCAAATTTTTATTATATCCAGAATTGTATTCATTATGTAGATATCATATATTTCATATATATCCAGTACATGCATGCATTTATAACATTACATAATCATTTAGAGGTACGAAATGAAATGCACCGTTCATGGAGACGGTAAGCCGTACGTACGAATGAACACTACTTTCATTCCTATTTCATATTTAATAGAATGGAATAATAATGATATAAAGGTATATTATAATTCCAGTATAATATCATATATAATATCATATTTCCATCCTTTATACATCCCACATATGGTATTTAATGAATCAAATCACTTTGAGGGGGCGGTAGTCCGCACTTCCTTAAATGAAGATATCGCGTATACCCATAATGGAAGCCATAAAGGTAAGACAAAAATGAAAAATAAAGAAGAATAAATAAAACATAAACATATTATATATCATATATAAAAATAGTGACATCATAATGGCCACCTTTGAAGGTGTTAAATGAGTATTGAACAATCATCGTTTCTTGAGGCAGAATTTCACCATCCACGGAAACCGTATGTTCTTTAACCATTTGATGTAGTTGTGTGAGAGTGTAGCTCGAATAAATCTTATAACAACATCCTAGTATATTTAATATACTGGTGTTGTTACAAATGAAGTAAATAAAAAGAGTGTAGGGGGTTGGAGAAGCATAATAAAACAAATGAACATGAGAGAATGAATTACATTTAAAAGTGTAACACCTTTTGATTTGAGCCTAAAGTCTTCCTTTGAAAGGTTTCTGCCCAAAGGGAATCCTCTAGGATGAGTAGAGGGATGTGGAGAGAGTAAATGGGTAGGGTTTGGCCGAGCCAAAGGCTTGAGGAGTGTGTTAAAGGAGGTAGAGGTGGGGGCCTTTTATAAGAGGAGAGGAGGGGTACTTTTGGAATGTAAAGAAATATTACTTTATTTGAAAATGTGTTTCGGTTTCAAAAGGTCCCACATTGATATAATTAGTGGCTAAGGTGATAAGGCTTCTAAATCCACTAATACAATAAGTTTTGGACATGTGTAGTTCATAGATTTTACATTATCTTTCCATTTTATTTAAATCGTCAAATAATGATGTCATCGCTGCATCATTATTATGTCATAAATAATTAAATTTAGTTAATGTTTAAAAATTATAAAAAAATTACTATGATGTAGGAAATAGTTTTAGCTTTCCAATTAATATTTATAATCAAAAATATGACTTGTATAACCCCACTTAAAAATTTGTTTAGTAAAAAATATAATGTTTGTGTCAATTTTACTTTTACATTAAATAAAATGTTATTTCTGTCATTTCCCAACCAAAGTGGATCCATGGGGTCCCCAAGTTGACCCATGTCTTGTCTTGGTCGGCCATGATACAACCAATGAGAGTAAGACATGTTTCAAGCTCATCTCATTTTATTAAAGCATTATTTTTACCTTAAACTACATTAATTACCACTAATCGCGATTAAAAACTTAATAAGTTACTATTCACCAAAAAATTATTTTAATCTCATTGAACCACATTTTACTTCTTAATGACAACCATGTATGTCGGATTTTTGAAAATCAAAACACAATGATGGAAAAATTTCATTTAAACGGAACATCGGTTTTTATAAGTACCACTTAGTGGTTTCACTATTCATCAAAAATTGAAGTTTTTCAAAAAAAACCCAAAAATTCACCCTAAGCTATATTTGATATTCTGAATTAAAAAATGAAGTCCATTTTACAAAATTCAAAACATATAAGTCACAATAATTAATTTAATAATTAATTCCCGCTGTCATGACAAATAGCGTGTTTTATGAAACAATAAGTATCAAAAGATTGACACTAGTTTAAGTCTGATCTCCAAGTGAAATTGATTCCAACGACCACTATTGGATTTAATGGTAAAAATATTTTCTAATTTCACTTTAAAACCAAATCAAAATATAATCTAATCATATAAATAAATTATATTAAAAAGTGGTTTTGAATTAAAATACAACATTTTACACTATTCATTAAAAAAAATAAACTTTATCGGAAAGATACCAAAAATTTACACAAAGTAAATTTTGATGTCCCGATTCTTAATAAGAGTTTTATTTGGTCCAAAATAATGTTTAAGAGTGAACAAAACTATATTTAATGACGGTTCTCCATCAAAAGGTGATAAGTGAACCTTTAGTGAAAACTAGGGCATATACGCCTAAAATTGAATTCTTTCCGTATTTTAAGCCATTATCTTTTATTTTATAAATGTAAAAATATTTAAGAACATATATAATCATATTTTAGTTATTTCTATCCATTTCCGCCATTATAACGGCTACATTTTAACTACCATTTAAAATAATATTATTTTATTATTAGAGTGCAACGTAAGATTCCCATGAAACTCGTTGTTGCGTGTTGGGTACGCCATCGAGCATAGAATCCCCTTTAAAGTCATATTAACATTTTATTCACAAATATGGATAAATATGAAAATGTAATATTCCTTATTTACCTGGGGTGTTACAGGTTCAGCTGATTACAGGAAATCAACATTATGAGGTGAAATAAATATTAGTGGACTATGTATTTCGTGGCTAAGCATGAAGCAGGATTTCATTTCATTAAGAACCATAGATGCTGAGTATATTGTGGCTACTCAAGTATACACCTAGTTATTATGGACGATGCAACAGCTTGATTATATGGGGGTAGAGGTGAAGTCTTTGATCAGAATCATGTGCAATAAATCAAGTGCTATAAATCTCAGAAAAAATATCTTCCCTTACTCAAGGACAAATAACTTTATGATAATGTACAATTTTATCAAGGAGAAGGTTGAGCAGGGAATCATGAAGTTGGAGTATGTTCTTATAGAGCTACACGTTGCAGACATCCGGACGAAGGCCTTACCCAAGGATGCTTTTGGGGGGCATCGACTAGCTTTTAGAGTTCAGTTGACTCCCCACACTTGAAAAAGAGTGGATGTGGGACCCCCACCCCCTCACTTCAAGGAATTTTATAGTTTTCTATAATGTGCTATTATGTATTCTTTCCAATGTCTAATATGACAGGGGAGTGAAATTTGGGTTCATTGACAAAGGGTGATAAATAGTGACTCCTCAATGGGGATAAACTGTGGATAAAGAAGATATAAAATGTCTTTGTCAAAGACACGGGGAGAAGCTGGTAGGTGGATGAGCAAAATAGAGGGTGGGAAATGAGATAGCAGAGTTGAAAGCTGATGATGAGTTGAAGGTGTAACAGACAGTGGGAGTTTTTAAAATACGATGATGCTAGAAGTGATTGATCAAAGAATACATATCATGATAGGTGATGATCATGATAAAAGAAAAAGATTTTTGTTTGATTGATGTCAGAAGGTTTCCAGCTATCACCAATTGGTTTTGAAAGTGGTACTACCAATTGGTATCAGTTTGGAAATTACTATCATTTTGGTGTCAACATTTGGTGTTAAGAATAAAGTTATTCATTGATGGAGTTTTCATTTACTCTTGTTTCTCACGATGATCATTGCTCATGTGGGTTTAGAGAATGTGTTGAGTGAATCTTTGATCGCTATTAGAATCACAAGAGGTGAATAGTGGTAGCAATTGGAAGAATCGTTAATGAGGTATCAAAGTGAAATGAATTTTTCTGAGAATAGTACTCAACAAAACCAATGGGAAGATTTTTGGGAGAAAATCCCTCAAGGTATCATTGAATCATTTTGAGGTGATTGTGTTTGTTTAAAAAGTGGGCCTCCATGTTCTGTTTGTTCACAAAGCAGACCACGATGTATAATTTGCTGAAAAGGGGGATTACATGGTGATTTTTCAGGTTCAGGAGGTGTAGTTTAATATACATGTTTGATTGAAGAGTCTCGACAATGGTAGGTGCATGAAAAATGAATGTGGTGCATGAAAATGAAAAGTGGTGCCTGAAATATTTGCTTGGTGCATGAAAAATGAAATTGGTGGGTGAAATATTAGTGCGGTGCACGATATAGAGGGTTGGTGTTTTTCATGCAAGAGTTGTTTCGAGATCCGAAGATCAAAAATTGGCATAGGCATGATGTGCGTGAAATATTGGAGCAGTTCACGAAAAATAGTGTTGTGTGGAAGATGTGTTCTCCGCTCTCAATGTGCATTCCACGGTGAAGACGGGTTTTTTCACATAGTAATCAATTTTTTCATAAAACAATGAAGTGTACACCTCATTAAAATCACCACAATACTTAGAGATTAGGTGAGCTCTCACATGTGAAATTGGGACACGTAATGGAGTTGCACGAAAAAATAAAGCTTGCATATAATGTTAGGTTGTGTCACGTAAAAAAATATTTTTGCATGTAAAATAAAATATTGCATGTAAAAGAAGTCTTCAATGCATAAAAGAGGGTTGTTGTGCATAAAATAAGTGTTTGTGTGTAATGTAATGTTTGCACATAAAAGGAGGTGGTTGCACGTAAAATTGAAAGTTTCACATAAACGTGGTGTTGCGTGAAAAGGGGATTTCACACAAAAGCAAGGAATTACGTGAAAGGCAGTGTAGAGGCCGCATGTAAAAAATGGAGTGGCCTAGTTCACCTAGTGTAAAGAGAGATTCATCTGCGGTTGAAAGTTGTGAGTCAATAGAGCATCTATCAATAGTTAAGGATGCATAATTCATTAGATATAATAAGGAGAACTAAATGTCTATAAATTGTGAGTGGATATTCTAAATAATCCATGAGCTCACTTCAGTAGGGATATTAGTGAGTTCTCAAATTGTGAGTGGTTGTAAACCTGGTGGGATAGTGATTCAGCTCGAAACATGTAAACATCAGTCCAGTTATAGTGGAATTGGTACATCGGCACACTGCTGGTGTATGCCTCTTTGACATAGCCCAGAGAGGGTGAAACGAGTAAAATATGTTGTGTCATGTGCATTCATTAAGGGTTATTCATACTCTACAACGGGAAGGAGAGAGATGATGGGTTTTTTCAAACAGAAAAATAAGATCACAAGGGGAAGTTATTTAATCTGTCATACCCTGATTCACCCCCACTAATGGTTTCTATCCTAGTGGACCTAACACAGTCATAATTCATTTTGCTTCTCAATTTTTTCCCACCTTGGTCTATCTTTGGAGGAACTATCTTTAAAAGATCATTCAGTTTCCACACTATAATACATAGCATATTTTATAAAATTGGGACTCTCTATCTCTTTTGATGTAACGTCCATGATATATGTGTGCCATGAATATTAAAATTGATCGTATTAGATCTAACTATACATAACACTTCATTGAAAAATAAATGAAAAAACCGATTAAAATTTAAATTTTAAAATTTTATAAAAAGGCACTTACATACTAATAAATATATTTCAGAAAATAATTTCATGATAATAATCATAATTTATTAAATTTTTAAAAAAATATATTTGATTATCATCTATTAATATCATAAAATACAAATAAGGAAACTTAAACCATATTAACGATAAATTTTATTGTATTGGACGAATATTATTTCTTAGATGATTTGACCGGATTTAACTCAAAATCGATGATTCAAACATTAGGTCAATATATTTGTATGTAAAATTGTTAATGGATGAAAATTGGCTAAATAAGAGAAATACCCATAGAAAAGATATTTAATATTTAATGGAAATTATTCTGATCCCTAAAACGTATACAAAATTTAAAAACATTTATGGAAAACATATTGTCTTCTATTTTCAAATAAAAGGTAAAAAATATACTAGGACCCAAATATTCATATATAAGCTACCTATACATTGCTAATTTATTTGATTTGATATATCATATTATGCATCTAGAAGTGATTGGGTATAGAATTTTTTTAAATCATTCCTTTAGTAAGAAATCATTCAATTCTATTTATGTTCAATTTCCATGAGATCCTTGGAAGCATATTCTAGTTTTTTTAGTATTTAGTATTATTAAACAATCACTAATTCATAAAATTTTCACATATTTGACACTTCATAATAATTAGATCACTACTGGGAATAATGAATTTATTGTTATAGTGTGACATTCTAATAATATCTTTTTCCTAGTCAAAAATATGTATTCTTTTGTCTTATATATCAGTAAATATTTTAAAAATACATCCTTCTTGAGTTGAATTCAGTCATAAATTTCATTAAAAATCCATATTATGAATTTAGCTTAATCACTTCATCCTAATCCTCAAATGATAAAAATATCATTTTTAATGGAAGATAACATGGAAATATTGCTTTTGATTTACAAAATATTTTTTTAATATTTTCTAGTTCACTCGTATCATTTTTCACTTCATTCTATTTCATTTAATAAATATTTCTTTCACAGTCAAATTCATTTTTATTTTTCATGATAATATTCCTCTTCCATCCTTATATATTTCTTTTAAATACACGTTACAAATAAAACCATTTCATCAAGTGTCAAAGAACCCCCTTCTTCATCAAAATATGTTATTTTCCCATCAACTATTGTTGGTTATAACTTTGCATCAAAATATAATATTAGGGTAAATTATTCTCATTATACATTTCTCATGAATAGATCTCAAAGATAAAAAAATATTTTTATAGATTTATTTATTTTCACAATCAGATATTTTTTTAGATGATCATGGATCTTCCCCAATATTGCATTTCTTATTTTTTTTCTCTTGAATCTTTTTATTTATTTATATTATATATTCTCTTTAATTATTTATATTTTATTTTATAACTCAAACAGCATGGTATATTATAACAAACCCTTTAACTCTCATCAAAAATAATGTCTGAAGGATTTTCCTTATCATATCTTTCATTCATATCATATTAGTTATCCCTTTGAAAGAAATTTATTACTTTACACATATTCTTACAAATTGTAATTTTAGAAATATAACATTAACTTAGTTCCTCTAAACCATTTCCTATTAATGTTATTAGATTATTTATTAACAATTTAGTAATTAATCTCTAAATACTTTTTTAATCAAAATCCCATCCTTCATTTTATACTTCTCATAATCTTCTATTAATTGATTTTCATATTTCATTAATGTTCTCATTAATTCAGCATGATTGAGCTTTGTGATGTTATTTATATCATCTGTCTCCATCTATTTAGATTCCCACTCCATTTCATGAAGATCAATAATATTTTAAACAAGAATTTTGTTTAAGATTTTTTTATATGGATAAACCCTATATACATTTTTTGTAAACCACTTTTCTATTTGATAAAATGTATCACTATGAATGTAATTTAATCTCTAATAATATACTCTTATCATTGTTTTTTATCCTAAGATCCATTGAGGTTCAAAAATGTATAAATTTCAAATTATTATAACTATGTTTAATAGTATAATAATATGATACATGATTATAAATGTTCCTTTTAATTTAATATAGATATATTTTTTATAATGATGTTTATTTAAAACTCTTCCTCTAGATATTAAGTGAATAGATCATGTTTTTCATTATTATTTTGTAATTTCTTCTTAGTATTATACAGTAATCTATGATAATATTTGCCTTTTATTTATCCATTAATTATCTCAAAATATTATAGTCTCCAACATTGAATAATATATATTTTTTTGATATAAATTTGAAAATATACCACATGAATAAGGTCATAAATATCTATATAAATTGATAATTTCACTAATACATCTTAGTTTATAAGAAATATTTAATAATTCAATAATAAAATAAAAATGGTAATGAAATTTCTTATAATCAAAAATAATAACATATAACTATAGTTTTATCTTGATTCTAAGAGTTTTCATTGATTGGTCGATATAGAACTAAACACTATGGTGAAATATGGTATAAATTAGGATAATTAATATTTCAGCCACTAACAATTTTATATTGGTAATATAATATTATTAGTGATAAATTAAAAGTATATTATTGTGATATAGAGTAAATGAATGTATTCAAAATAATAATAATATTGCAATTTAGAAAATATCATTCAATTATAGTAATTATAAAATAAATTAAATTAAAAACAGAAATGTATAACCAATGATCATAGTCTAGGATAAAAAATCCTCAATACCATAATGGGTATTATAAAACTAATATACTTCTAATTTATAGGAATACTTTTCCTTCATTCCAATTTCAAGAGGTTTTATAGTCCTATTCTATCGTATTAAACAATATAACTAGTGGTTCATCAAATATGAATCTGTTTAATGGTATATGTCATCTAATATCTAGAATCTCATTATCACTTTGTTTTAATAAATTAATTTTAAAGATCTCTTAGTTATATTAATTGAATCCCTTTTGAATTTATATTTTCTTCCATTCCTCAAGTTCCATTAATAACACATATTGGGAGAATCATATATAAAATAATTGAATCTCTTTGATAAATAGGGATATGAAAATGAAAAACTTCATGAAATAATATCATAATGAAATTATAAGGAAAAACCCAGAAAAAAATTCTATAAAAAAACTTCTCTCATGACAATGAGATCAAAAATTATCAATAATAATTAAAAGATATAAATAATTCAATAGATCCAAAAATCATCATCCATCTCATGTAACAAATTCGGTGTGTTATATTCATTAATTACATATGATGAATTATATAAACTTATATATAAATTCCCCATTGATTTTATTCTATGTTTATCGAGTTCAATTATAACAACATCAAATGTATCTAACCATAGATTGATTCATATTAAATTATACAATATTATTTGACATGAATTCCACATGAGTACTCTAATATCCATGGTAGATTGATCAGTTTATATCTCCAATTTACCAAATCATACATATATTAGATAAGTGAACTCATTTTTATTTAATGGGGAAATAAACATGATTAGGAAAAAAACCTATAATAAAAAAACATATGTCGATGTCAAACTCTTTATAATTCATATTGGTATTTTGATAAAAAAATATGGGAGAGGACATGGACATAAACAATTTATCCAAATGAAATTCAATATTAGATCCCTTAAATATATCTTGCATAGATGGTTATGTATCTTAAACAACACTAGAGAAGAATGTTTGAAAGGGAATCTATTCACCTTAAACACTACAGAAAAAGGTTCTCAACCTCACACCCATGTGGGTATCACTATCCTGAAAAATCCATTAATAGTTGATGGTTTCCAAGAACCCCATTGGGATTCCACAGGGTCACAATCACAAATATGATCCTGAAAACATATTCTTTTATTACCTAATTTTATAATAATTCAAGTGAACCAAATAATACTAGACATAATTATAATATTAATAAAAAATATTGATTACCTTATATACCAAATACATTTTTAGGTTTAGAGTATTACAGTATTATGAAAACTTATAATTAAAAAAATAGGTATCATTCTCATCAAATGGAATTTTTTCCATATAATAAGGATTATTTATTTTAAAATAAGTCTTTAACATCTCACACAAAATTCACCTCAGAAAGTACACTTCTTAAGCCATCATACTTCATACTTTTATTCATAACCTATGGAGTTATAAAAATAATAAGGGGTGATCTCATATTCTCTACAGATGTAAATGTAATCAATAAAACAAGAATATAAAGAGTGGTTATAATATAAACATGTGGGTACTATAATAATATAATGGTTAAATAAAATGATGTAAAGGAATCATACAAATTATAACATTTAACATAATACATGATTCATAACATAATTATTTTAGAAAAAATAGAATGATATCATAGGTCATGAAATATTTTGACTGTGGAACCTACATAAAAGTTTGAATCATAATTTTAAGTTAAGGATTACTACTGATATATCATAACAAAGTTGAAAATGGAACATAGTATATTGGGTTTAAACCATATCCACATACATATCACCTAATGATATATAAAATATTGCCCAATGAATTATATAGAAATATAATATTATCCCAGCTGTTAGATCATAATATTTATATTCATATATATGAAACAAAATAAAAACATTCAAAAATATATCAACAATAAAAACCGGATTAATCATTGGAAATTAAACCTATATCGAATTAAATTAAGTAACTCTATATGAAAGTACATGTTAATTATGATAATAAAGTATAAGTTATTAACAAAGTATAAATAAAGGGTATATATTTTAGTTATTAATTTTCCCATCCAATTAATGTTTGGGTATTAAGGTGAAACCCTATCAATCAAAACAATGAAAAATATGAAATCCAAAGGGAAAATAAATTTAATGAGAATTTATTATTAAGAATATAGGATGGTTAACAATTAAAAAGATAGTTGTGTGTTATTTCTATTACACACCCATCGAACATTTTATACATAAGAACATGGATAAAGAACAAAGGTTATCTTCGAACTGTATCCAAAACATTTAAAGATACTATTTAATTAAATTAATCAATAAAAACAAAGGATCATGACAGGTCTATTGGCATAGTTGATAAAAATATTTGTAAGATATAAAGTTAAATAATTTTTAATAAAAAATTATTTAGTATTATAAAATAACGAAATTAAAAATTCATATTTATATAATGAATTAAATTTAATAAAAATTAATTTTAAAACAAATGAATTATTATTAAAACAAGTATTTTAAATAATGTATTTAAGAAATATTATTTATAAAAAATAAAATGTGAAAATGAAGTGAAATATGAAAATAAACTTTTATAAATTTTGATGTTTTTTCATATAAATAGAGAAATACAAAACTATTATAATGCATTTTAAAAATATAAAAGAAAGGATTTTAGAAATATATTTTATCAATAAAATATTCCAATAAGAGATCATTCAAATTAATGAGACTTGTGAAAGGGAAATAAACCTAGAAGGAGAGAGTGGCCTTCAAGATCCACCTTATAATTTGTTAATAAATAAACACCACATAAAAAGAGATCATGAAAGATACATTTAACTACATGAAAAATATTTTATATATTTAATGATATCAATGGATAGTAGGGACATAATTTAAAATAATATTAATTTTGTATTTTTAAGTATGTATCAAAATATAGAAATTGAGAAAAAGAACCATTATTGTAGGTCTTGTTGTATTTCCTCGTGTTTGTGCCTCGGGTATAATAAGCATCTATTTATTAAAATGTTAATCCAAAAGTGAATTTTAATCCATTATTTACTTTTTAATACTTTTTAATCATTAATAGTTATTCATTACTAATAATGTTATTTATAATGGATTGAATTCATTGTTTATTAAATTATCCCGTTTTTTTGATTTCCTGATTTTGATTATTTATAATTTATCACATAAAAAAATTATTTACAAAAGAATAGAGTAAATTAAAATAAATTTATATTAAATAGACTACATTAACCATACATGTAATTTGTATCATCAGAAAATGATACATCATTATAGTTAATAAATAGTTCATGAATTATCCAAAACATGTCTCTAAAGAGAGCCAAACTAGGTGTGTAGTTAAGTTAACCTTTCATGATCAATGTGAAGGTTGAGTTAATACCCAACCAATATAATTAATTATTAGTACCCCTATTCTCATCTGATCACACTCCTATATCATCATTTTTGTAACGAGACATGGATTTTATTTCCATGAAACCAGATACTCTTCAGCAATATTTTAGGATGTTTTTTTGTCCTCGTTGGGTTTTGAGATTTATTATAGCTCATAATGGTAGAATAATGAGGTGTTATGGTGATATAATAATTATAATATAATATATATACATTATTATAGTAATTAAAAAAACATTTCTCATTGAAAATGAAATGAAATTGATGTATTCCAAAAATTTAGAATGTAAGTGGTTAGAAAGCCTTACTTTAAAAAGTAACTACATAAAGCATGACAGGAACACCATAGAACAACATAAAATCTTTTAATGGGATATTTTGTGGAAAATTATGGATAATTCATTATTAATTTCTTTATAACAATGAGGAATGGTTCAATGGTTGGTAATTTATATTCGAAGCTATGATATTTTGGAATAAAATATTGAATATTTTTTAATTTGGACAACTACTTTTGGTTTTATCTGATTACTAGGAATTTAGAAACATTATAATTTTATAAAATATGGTTATTTGAAATTTATATTAATCCAAATATAAATGGATCCTTCCAACCACTAAATTAAAAAATTGAAAAACATTTTTTCGATGGTAAATTGTCATATATGTTCCAAAATATCAATTATACATTTCTAAATTCAGAAAATACTTTTAAAAAAATCATTATATTATAAATATATAGTTTTGGTTTAATGAAAGGTTCAATAAAATTTTAATTCATAATTATTTCATGATGGTTTCATATGTGTTATAGTATTGATTAAAATTTATCTTTTACTATTCCAAAAAATTCACCTACTCTAAAAATACCAAAAAAACATACTTGGGTTTATTTCAAAATGATGATTAAAAAATGAAGTCCCTTTACTAAAATTATAACTCTCTAATTTTTAAATTTTTCATAATAATATAAAAATACTACACTAAAAAATTATTTTATTTAGTATGAAAACAATTTCTTTTGTTATGAGTGGTAACATTTATGGTTATTATTTTCCATTATTTATTTCATGAATAATAATTAATTAATCATATTTATAAAAAAGATTAATTTATGAGATTATTTTTCCAATTAATTCAATTTTATATATAAAATATCAAATTTACAAAATGGTTTTTGGGAAACCAACAATATACAATATATCAAAAATTATATGTTAATGACTATTTTTCTATTCTAAAAATCATTTTCAAGATATTTTGATAATTTAGTGATAATAATACACAATAAATAAAATCAATTACATATTTAAATAAAAATAAGGAATATTTCATAAAAATATGTTATTATAAAATTTGTTACATAATCTATTAAAGGTAACTTTTCCAACAATAATATATATACAATGAATGTGAAAAAATATTTAGAAATCAAATTATTTAAATTAAAATTTAAAATACATGATAAATTTTTAAATTTCATTAAAAATATATTCAAACATTCATTATATTTTTTTCATTTAATTTTATAGGGAATTTCATTCAATCTATTACAATATTTTGACTTCGAAAACATTTATCATAGTATAATAATAATTACATTATAATGACTTAATTACTAAGATGATATAAAAATGAACTAAATATTAATTTAGTTTATAAACTATATATGTAAGTATAATCATGAATATAAAATTGTATATATTAAATGGATGGAAATGGATGTTGGTAATAATACGTTCTTGTGGTAGGTGTCACACCATTATCATTCATTGGTCATAAGTTCAAGCTACATAGACTTGCTACATATGATGGAAAATCACCCAACCTATATGAGACCTTTTTCTAATAAACACTTAAAATACCATTATAGTTTAAAAATATATAATAAAAACACTAGGAATTAAATTTTTGTATAATTTTTTTTACTATAATATTTAAATTGTGGAAATAAATTTATAATTTCTATTTATATTTATAGAATATATAATTAATAAAAATTTCATTAATTCAGTTTCCTAACCATTCAACCCATACATAATTATATTAGAATCCAGAACCAAATCATAAATATAATTTCATAATGTATATAAAGTTATTTTTTTGTCCTCCAATTCTTACAGAAGCACCATCAATTGTAAGGGGTTGTTCTCGACATCTTCTCAGTCATTTATCACTAGTACGAATACACAATGCATTGAACCTACTATAGGGATGAGTCCAATATTATAGAGATACCATAGAATGCTCATTAACTTATAATAGTGAAGTTTAATTATCCATGTATCTAGGGACCATGGGCTTAATACAATTAAATTTACTTATTGGTGGTGGTATTAATGGAATTATGATTTTTCCCCATCTCATATGGATGAATCCAATGTTTTAAGTCATTAAATCTTGAGAAGGTGTGCTTAAAAAAGTATGTCCATTATAATAGAATGTTGATATTTTATAGATTAAATATATCATGGTCTTTGGTCTATCCTTTATATTGTTTTTTTGTTATGATATCATTATAAATATTTATATAATATGTTTTATACATATTAGTTTTAAGATATTTATTTTTTACAATCCAATTTGTATCTATACAATTTCATTCAATTTGTTGTTTTGGTATCCCAAATCATAGTTGGTAGCTATTACATTCCACCAGACGATTTCTAACTGTCTCTTGAACATATTGTTAGGGAAGGTGAAGTCCACCTCTAGGATTATTACATCCTCCAATAGGTAAACTCGATATTGTTTAAGCCTCCATAATATTTATTATTATCTCAATTCTATCTTGAGTATATTTCCTCTATTATTTTGTAATTTCAAAATCAACTGTTCAGTCCAATCCCGTGGGTTTTCACCATCAGTTACCTCAATGATTCTATTTTCAGATTGGTGTGATCTGTATTCTCAAAAAAAATTTAAAATAATTAAAAAAATTAGAGTTTATATCAAGAACATATGCATTTTCCTCCCATAATAAGTCTTATTCAATTTTTTAAAATATAATCTACCATATGTAGGTTTCTTAAAAATAATCATAGATGTTTTCATGAAATTCTCATGTGTATAATTTTCATACATGAATGAAATATTCCTCATCATGTGAATCTCGAGATATATCATAGTTTCATGAAAATCTTGGTTTCATGGAATTTTCATGAAATATTAGTGTTCCTAATTATAGACCAGAAAATGGTTTATAGAAAAGTGGGGAACATTACCCTTTCCATATTTCATGTTAGTGAAGGAATTCCAAAAAATATTACCTTTCTCTTCTCTGCATCATGCCAAATTCTATGACGGGGAATTTTTCTGCTAAAAAGACACCCAAGAATAATTAATAAGGAAAAATGGCTAATATATAATGGTTTCTAGCATAATTCCAAATTCTAGTACCAACCATGTTCCATGATTCTGTAAGTTAGGGAATCCCATAAGTATAAATATACGTGCATTCAATATTATTTATTATATATCCATCCACTATGAGAACATAAAATTAGGAGCCATTATATTTACCCTGCCCTAGAGATCTTGGAGTTGGTGTCTACTACCATTACATTATCAAGATTATAAGGAATAAAATATTAAAGGTCTGATCTGTTTAGAGGTCTTGGTAAAATAGATACACCCATAAGTCTTATATCAGAAATGAATAAAATAGTTACCAAATATTTTCTTCTCCTGTATGGATACCATTATTCTATCTTTTATATCATTACATATCTTTTTAGTAGGATTATAGTATTCATATTAAAAAAATAAAATAAGGGTAGACTCAAATTCCTAGTATGGGTAATGTGCAGTAGATGAAATAATAAATCGAGGACAATAATATTATCTTTTGGTTAAATAACTAAAAAAACATAACATTTAATCAATAAATTGATAAGTAGGTGTGTATAAAATGTGTAATAGAAATAAACTGGAAACTCATGACATTAAAATAACTAGATTAGGAAAAATCAATATGGAAATAATGAAAATGAAACACTTTCAATTTAATCAATAAACTCATAATGGAGTTCATCGATAGATATTTTGACCGAAAATCTCATGGATGAATAATTACTAAAAATCAATAATATATATTTATAATTATTATATTCCATGTTTCCTAGGTACATGGTATCTTTATTATCCTGACCTTTCTAAGATGGTTTATAAAATTTTGGGTAAATCCTTTTCTGGATTGGATAACATTTTCTCTACTATCAAGACCATTCGAAATAGAGTTTATAAGATGGTGCCCACAAACCTGAATGGATTTTTCAAACTAATTTCATTCCAATAGTCTACGAATTCATCGAGAAGATTTCATTAACCGATCTCCAACCTATAGGGTTAACCATAAATGGTCCCCAACCCAGGTATTTCATTTCCCAAGAAATCATTATATCGGATAAACAATATTCGGGGCCAAATATTTTTATTTAATAAAGGAGGAAAATTTATCAATATTTCCCTCTGTTATAAAATTAAATTCTGTGTAATATCCATCTGAAAATTTTTATATCACATAAAAAATAATCACATCTAAAAAATGATTTGGATATTCAAGGTAAATTCAAATTCAAATGATCGAAAAATTTAATATTTAAAGGGAACTAAAATAGTTCAAGGTTGTGAATTTCAATAAAATAATTTAAAAAAACATAAAACATATAGATCATGAATAATGATTTAATCAATAAAAAAAATCCTTGGATGAGTAAAAATATAGGTTTTTTGTTGTTCATGAATAGAAATACTATAAAAAGCTATTTTGAAAATATTATTGAAGAAAATATATTTTTTATTTAAAATTTTTTTTTAATATTACAATTCATTGAAAACTAATTTAGAAAACATAATATTTTAAAATTAATCATTTATAATTGAAAAGTAAGCTTCAATTAAATAGTGGTGGGTAAATCTGTACAAGCCATATAGGGTAATTTAATAATCCTTCTTCATGTTAAGTGGATTTAAAAATGTATTGTTCAAAGATTAAAAAATATATTCCATTGAAAACAAGGGTAAAAGAAAAGAAAGATAAATTTAAATTAAAAAATAATTATAATAAGGTTAAAAAATTCATTATATTTTAATAAACCGTAGTTTTTTGATAATAGGTTCTCCAAAAAAAGAGAGAAATGATGTCGGGTTTTCGTAAAAAAAATTATAAAACATTGTGAGTACCAAAGAGGGGGGAAATGGTACTAATAGTTGAAAATTTTCATGAATAACCATAGTATAATAAAATTAAGGGTTTAATTATAAAATTATTATATAATTTACTCTGATGTATATTCATGTGTAAACAATTTCAAAAAAATGATATTGTGAATTTGACCCTTAAAAAGACTATAACATTGACATAAGAATCAGTCAATGAATATATATATGTGTATAAACTATAAATAGAAATAGGTGAATTTTTAATATATAAATATATATTTTAATTCATTATACATATATTAATAGAATATTAATAATAATCAGTAATATATAATAACGAAAGAGGACTTGGGCTATGAAATTCCATTTCCTCATAGTAACTTTTACCTCGAATCCCTATAGAAGAAATATTTCAATTTCAAACTGAAAATATTTTTAATAATGATTTAATAATGATATTATATGAAATATTTGATTTATATACACCATATATAAGAAATCATGATCACAAAAATAAAGTTATTTTTAAGAGAAACATTACAATCACAAAATAAAGTGTGATTCAAGGATAATCATAAACAAGTTATCAAGAAGAATAATAATTAAACATTAAAAAGTGCCACATACCACATTAAAACATTGGAATCATAATATACTTGTGTGAATAACCCATTTATTAACACTTTTTCATTATTTTCACTCTTTTATGTGTCAATTTCCTAGTATTTTGATTATGTTTTGGCTTATTACGTGATATTTTTTTGAATATTAGGGTTTCATCATCTAAAGAATATAATAAATTATTTAATTATCATATGTATTCAGTATATATTTTTTTATAATAATATATATTATTTGAAGATAGTAAATGAAATACACCATTCATGGAGACAATAGGTCATACGTATGCATTAATGGTACATTAATTTTTTTAATATTAAAAGAATGAAAAGAATATATATATATACTATTATTATAATATCATATAAATTTTAAATAAATTTTATATATTTATTAAAATCATATTTATACATTCCTTGTACTGTGGGAACAAAGAACCTCGCTCTAGGGGTGATATTCCATAATTCAATAAATGAAGTTATCGTATTCCCACAAAATTAGGTTCATAATTGTATGTGTTATAAATTAATTAAATAAGTGTGAATATATTATAAATATAATATATAAAATTTATACAAATAGTTTCCATCATTATTCTTAATCGTGAGAAGCTTCATAGAAAAACATGAACATGTTCATTTCCTAAGAATGTAGTTCATCATACACATAAACGATAAGTTTGTTAGCAATTAGATAGATATGTGCATATGATTCCATTTAAAAAGTAAAATAAACCATCTAAATATATAGAGGATGCGTTTTAATTATATAATTATGTAATAAGAAGTGTTGATGGTGTGGAGAATGTAAATTAAACTAATGTGCTTGAGGAAGGATGATACTTCTTAATCAGTTCACTCCTTTTGGTTGGAACCAAAAGGATTCTATAGGTGGATTTATTAAGAAGGTAAGGATTCAAGGTTTAGGGTATATATTTTAAGGATATATTTTGAATGATATTTTTTATTCCAATGTGTCTTGATATGTGTCATGAACTAGGAGGAGAGAAGGCCTTTTCATAGTTGGGGAGGAGTATGACCGTTTTATATTTGGAAATGGGAATTCCACACAGGTTTTTCTAATTAATGTGGCTCCAATAATATTCAAATTTATATAAAATGGAGTATAGGGTCTAAATATGTCCATAAAATCGATTTTGGAAAAGTTTCTAGGTTATTTAGGCCCTTAATATTATGATTTAGTCCTTTTATGCTAATTTTTCTCTTCATCCTTGTAATTAATTTTAACCACATTCATTAATATTTTTAGAATAAAACTATGTTCAACAAATTAGAAATAATAAATTACTATTTTAATATATATGGAATCCATTTTTCCAAATTCTAGACACGTATGTGGCTGGAATTAATTTAAAATTAATCTTGCAAAAGGGATGTCAATGTCGGGTTTTGAAGTTAAAACATTCAAAAGTTAGCTTTGTTTTTATATTCATTATAAATGTAAAATTTATTCTAATTACATTAATTTGATTATATTATAATAAATAATATAATTAATTTTTAAACCCCATTTATAATAATATTTATTGTAATAAATGAATTAGATGAAAAAGTAGTTTTCAAATAAAATTCAGTATTTTTCAGTATTTATTAAAAAATAAATCTTTCTTGAAAAATTCCAGAACATATCCCTAAACGAATTTTTTCTCATTAAAATATTATATTATTTTTACATATATGATTAATAAAAGTTCAAAATGTTATACTTAATATAGTTTTTACATTAAAAGTCTATAAATTTTCCGTAATAAAATCTATGTTTTATAGGTAATATTGGGTTTCTTCTTATCTCGTGCCTATGAAATCTATTGTATTAATATCAAAAATATTTCATTGAATGTAATATATATATATATATATATATATATATATTAAATTAATATTAATCACTAATTGTAAATAATTTAATTTATTAAGGTGAAACACCCTTGTCAGAATATATATAACTTTCTATAATGATATATCTTTTATATTGAAAAGGTTATTAAATTAATTTCAAATTAAATTTTAGCTGTTGAATTTTTATTATTTTTTCATAATAAATATATTTTCATTATTTATTTAATATTATTCATAAAATAAGTTTTATATATTATTATATTATTTGATTATATTTTTAAAAAAATATTATTGTCGGGAAAAAATCGGGCATGCATGCAACACAAGTCATCAAAGAATCTCCTTGTGGTGTACAATGCAAGATAAATCAATTTTGATTAAATTGAAATTGATTGAATGTATTTTAATTATTAAATATATTATTATGTCTCAGGATTCTATATTCCCTTATGCGGTTTTTTTTTGTGTCATACACACTATATAATATAATGTTCATACATTATAATTACAGGGCCTTACATTCTCTATTCTTTAATTAACTTACTTCCTAACAATTTAAAGTTTGATCATTGTGATATATTGTTTAATATATACTATGATTTAAAGCCCACATCATGAGAATCATTCATAATAAATACTCTATAAAATGAAGTATGAAAATTAAGAAGGTCACATGGAGAAACATATATCATTGTAACTAAGTAGGCGAACATTAGTGGAATATAGAGATACATACATGGTGAAAAATAGTAAATATTTATATGGATTCATTGAGATCATTAAAAAAACAAGTTAATGTTGAATAGAAACTTAAGGGTCTCAAATCCAAAAATGTTTTATGATTTACAAGACCATCAATTCAACATATATTTTGGTATTCAGATAACATTTTTTGTTTTTGGACATTTTTCTAATTTTGATTAATTATTTTACTACCTTTGTATATAATTAAATACACTGATTTATATTTTTATATACACACAATTTCATAACTTCATTTCTTTTCAACAAATTTCCAATTCATCCATCACACCATGAAACACATAACAAAAATTTATCAATGATGTCCAAAGTACTAAAATATATATTTAATGGATCATAATGACCATAAAAGAGTGAAATTTTTAATATTTCTATATAAATATTCTCCAAAAATAGTATTGTTAATCGAGTAATATCAAAACCTAAAAAGTTGCACTTCTTTTTCATCATTAGTATTTATTAATTAAATTGTTGAACCAGAAACAATGACATTTTAACCTAGAAATTGTATTGGTTTGTTGTTGGAGTTAAACCCTTATCATCCTTTGGTCATGTGATTATGACATGTGGCCTTGAAAGACTTCATTGGATTTCTACCAATATAGAGTTTATCATTTACTAAAACAATATAATTTCTCAAATAAATATGACGAAAAACCATGAATAATTTTAATCACTAAATTGTTTTTAAATGAGGGTTTTATATATAATATCAATATAAAAAATAAATTATATATTTTATTTTAATATACTTCATTCCTTTTACTATGGTTCATCCTAGGATAGTCACTATCATTTTTTTTTCAAATCCATCAAAATGTAATATAAATAAAATGAGATTAATCATAAGAACATCCCCTCGAAGCATCTAACCCGGTGCTCGGTTGGGAATATTGTCGCGTAATAGGTTACCCAGAGTCAGGACTGACACATCTTGTCAGATATGTTACTCTTAAGTACATTTCTTATATAACCATTAAACTTGTAGTGTCTATAAATGGATGTATTGATAATAAAATCCACATAATATCTATCTTAAAAAAATTATATGGAATTTTTATATATTTATCCTCAATGTATACCTTAGGGTTATGTTTTCTAATCTATGTTTTACAAAATATAGTCCCCATAATTTTTAGTAACTTTACATTGATACCAATTATAGGTTCCTAACACGGGAAATCACAGAGATAATGTTTACTACAAATACATTGGATTTATTACAAGGAATAAAATCATGAAGGGCCGATTTGTTTTGTAGTATTTGAAAACCAGATACATACTTGAGTCTTGTATTATAAATGATTTCACTAATTATAACATATATTTTTTTATTTCAAGGATAAATTTATTCCATCTAGTATATCCATGAATATATTTCATAATACGCTTCCTGGATTAATCGGGAAATGGAAAAAAATAATGTTGAACTCTAAAGACCTATAATGAAAAAGTATAGTGGAAGTAAAAATGAATGAGTGAGAATTATATTTTTTTTGGTAAATAATTGAACCCAAGTACCATGTAACCAATATACTGAGAAGAAAATGTTCCAAAAATATGGAAATTTTATAAACTATAAACACATTACATTAAAATTACAAGATAAGGAAAAACAAATATAGAAAGGAAAGAATCTAAAACACATTACATTTAATCATTGAACTGATAATGATGTGCATCAATATATATGTTGATGAAAAAACTCATGGATGAATAATGAATTAATATAATATATTTAAATTCTAAATTATTGGATTCTATGTTTACTTGGAACATGGTATCTTTCAAGACCATAAACAATATATTTTATAACACACATGGTTCAAACTATTATTGTTTTCTCAACCATATCTCTACTATCAATAAACTGCATAAGATAGTTCATAACATAAAAGTTACAAAAGAGAAGAGTTTAATCAACCAAATTTCATCTAATGATACTACAAATGTATTAAGGGGATTTTTGTAACTGGTCCTCAATCCAATGGGCCTACCTTAAACTATCCCCAACCCATGTCTTTATAGTCTTGAGAACTCCTAATATTAAATAAAATATTTTCCTTGTCAAATATCTATATTGAATAAAGCATATAGATTTATCATCATTTCACCAAATAATAAAATAAATTTCAAAGTAATAACAATAGTAAAAATGGTTTGTGATCTATCAAATACTAATATCCACCAAATGATATTGATATTTATGTTAAATTCAATGGAAAATGATCATATGAAGTTGAATATTTTAAGGGGGATAAAGGAATCAAAGAAGTTTATTTCAATACAATCCCTGTATAAAACAATCTTAAACCATCCATATGATGAATAAGGATAGTATTAATACAACATATACCTTTTGGGAAAAAATAAATTATTTTTTTAATTAATGAATTGAAATACTAGGAAAATATATATTGAAATAGTTCTTGAGGAAAATATTCTTTTTTATTTTGAAATTGATTATGAAATTTCATTCCAATGAAAATTAATTCCAAAAATACATTTTCCAAAATAAATATCCTTTTAATCATGAAAATGAAACAAAAAAATGACTTCATGTAAATATGTATATGTCATATAAGATAAATTGAACATTACATTAACATAGTAAAAGGATAAAAAAAATATTTTTTTTGTAAATCAACAAGAAGATACCTTTGAAAAAATGTGTAAAAGAAAGAAAATGCTAAATATGTATTTAACATATAATTTTGAAATGGTTTATTTTTTTTATAAAACATTGTTTTTAGATTAAAACATGTTCTTTGACTAATGATAGAAATAAATTTGGGTTTTCATAAAAAAATTTCTAAAACATTTTGAATCACAAACAGTATGAAAAGTTATTATAACTTGAAAAGTGTTATTTAAAACCATATGATATAAAAATTAATGGGTTTATTACTTAATGAGAAAACAATTACCTCTGATTGAAATTCAAGTGTAATCAATCACGAACAAAATGATATTCTAAAGTAAACCCTCGTACAGATCACAATATTGAAGTGAGAACCAATAAAGATATAGATTTATGTGTATCAATCATATATCCAAATATGGAAGTGGATATACATATAGAGATATTAGAATTAATTATACATATATTCAAAGAATATTAATGATATAGAGGAAGTAATATATCCAAATGAAATATTAATTGGGTTATACAATTTCTTTTAGACTTGGTATCATTTAACTTGGATCCCCTTATATTAAATTATTCAAAATTAAACTCAGAATATAATGAAGAATTAATGAATCCTGATATTAGATTAGAATGTATCTGTGTTTACACACTATATGAGTAATTAGGTTCAAAAAAATAAATTGATTGTTTTAATAGAATGTTAATAAAACCAAAAAATTGTGAGGGAAGGTGTCCGAAGATCTATAAAAGAAGGTATAGTGTAGAGACGCTACCTCGAGTAGGGTTTCCGTGAAGGTGGTCCCTTCCCCATGGCGGTGATGGTCGATGAACCTTTCCCTATCCCTCATTAGGGGGGACCTCACTTGTCCCTTATGGCTGCTACTCGCACCCCCCGTTCTTGAGACTTGACCCTCTCCTAGCTTTCCCTCAAATCCTGCTCAACCCCAAGGTCCCAAATCTATTCAAGGGTTTTCCACAGCTTTCAATCCCGACATTTGAGTTCAATGTGGCCTTGTCTAATTTGAATCCCACCATGATTGGATGATTTAAGTAGCACCAACCTTTGGTTGACTCATTCGACATATTTGATTTTTATTTTTGGGGACTTCAGAACTGAGAAACGATCAGTTTTCTCAATAAGAAACACATCGTTTTATGATTTGGATTAGAGGAAAATTTGGTCAATGGATGTCCTAGTGCATCTAGTAGTTGAAATGGATTCTCTTTATACCTCTTTAGGTGGACTTATAACTTTCATTTCATGCAGTACACCCACGCAATGGCTATTTGGGTTAGTTTCCTTTAGCTAATATTCCCTTTTCAAAATCCATCGATTATACACATGCTTGGGAAAATCGTTGGTTGATACTTAAGCTCTGATAGTAGGACTAGGTCAGTTTCTCATCCAATTTCTCCCAACATATATGTGTAACTTTATATATCAAAGATACCTACTGAGTTAATTTGGGTTATAGTTGAATAATAATATCGACACAATCAGGAACTATTTTTTGAATCATGGTTGTAGTTTTCCTCTACATGTAGGAAATTGGGTCACTCTTTAGATATATATCAACATCAATGGTTGAATGAGGTTTCAGGTGATAAAGGAGAAGTTTCATGGTTGGGTGGTGGTGAAGGGATTATGGGGAGTTATTTAGCATCTTCTATCCCGGGCAATACGATGTATATTCATCGTGAGTCTCAAGTTGGAAATACTTTGGTTTCTTATATTTTTAGGCGATTAGAGAGGGACCTAGGTGATCCATTACCATCGACTAGTTTTCTTATTGGTCCTGCCAGCTTGAAGGTGGTCTATGTGGATGTTTTACAAGATTATTCTTTCAGAAATTCAAATGTAATTTCTCTCGAAGGGTTCTACAATCTGACATTGTTAAGTCAAAAGTTGCTGATGATAGAGATGCAAAGACTCTGAAGGCTGCATCCTATACTGATGTAGTGCATTTATCTAAAGTATCCTTAAAATAGTTGGAATCCCAAGATCCTGAGAGGCTTAAAATTGATGAAAATAAAGTCAGGGGTCCAATTATATGAATGTAATCTTATGATTAAAATATTGATAACTACTTTGAGAGTCTAGATCCTGATAGTTCGGAACAGAATGTGGAAGTAGCATGTCTGGTTGATCTGAATGAGGTTCATGGTAAACTCAGAGATGCATCTAGTGATGACCAATCAATCCAAATATTGGGGACACTGTAAATATTATCATCATGTGGAATACCTCTTTAATAAAATAAGAGGAAGGGTCAAAAAGGAAACATGAAGGGTTAAAAATATTGTCAATATTTTCCCCTTCTAATGGAGACTAGATCCACAGAACAGACAAAAGCCATGGAATGTGCAGATGATCTTGTGGTATCAGAGTCCCCTAACTAGGCAATGACTGTTGAAATTAAAGCAGTTCATTTATTAGAAATCATTAATGGTCATCAAAAATATGATGTTATGGGTATGGTGAATAATATGGAGCTACTAATGCACTCTAGTGAGGAAATGTTGGAGGAATTTCTTACAATTAAATCTACACAGGTGGTTTCTGACAAAATGATGGGATTAAAGTTTAGAGTGGAAACTAATAGATAAAAATGTTACTAGATTGAAAAGAAATATTGTATTCTAATAAGAGGCGTCAATGAGGGTTCGATCAACAGGGAGGAATACATGAAATATTAGGATTATCTGGATGATCCATTTGAAGACGTCATAAAGGCTGATCTGGGTGCTCAGGTACCTTATATCCCTTGAAAATTATTTAGGGGTAACATTTTGAGGCTTCTTAACCATTTCTTTTATAATTCTACAGTCTCATTTAGTTCATGATATGGTTATGCTATGTGGGTTTTCACTTTTCCCCTATAATTGTTTTGTTAATAAAAAAATTACTTTTTAGTCAGTCACAAAAATTAGTGAGATTTAAAGTATAATCATTAAAATTTTCACAAAGAGAATAATAATTAATCATTCCAAAGTGTACCATACAACTTTGAAACATCAAAATAACAATTTCCAAGAAGGAATAACATTAAATGAAAAAAATAAAAATCATAGAATAAATAGATTCATGATATAAGATGTTAAATAGGGTTATAAAAACCATACAAAAGAAGTTATATATAATAACAACTAAGCCTCAATGGAATACAAATTGAGATGAAATCCCTTAACTTGTGTTTCCTTTTTGGGAGAACATTATAAAACATCACGTATAATGGTTTAAAATAATTCACTAACAAATTAACAAACCATTCTAAAATTTGTAAAATCATATATTAACTTATTATAATATCTTATTACATGTTTGTTAAGAATACTTCATTATTTTCACTAATTACTGTACTAATTTCATTGTCTTTTGATTATTTTTTGACTTATTTCATGTTGTTATTCATAATTATATCATGGTTTCATCATATAGAAAAATGAAAACATTATGTAATTATGCTATATATTATGTTTAAAAGTATTTATAATAATATATAATATTTTGAGATAAGAAATGTATTGCACCATTCATGGAGATGATTAGTTGTATGTATATATGAACACTACTTTCCTATCATTTTTGTAATAAATGAAATAAGATAAATATACATATAAATATATGTATATTATACCTATAGTATCATATACATGTTATATTTGTTACATAGGTATATTAAAAACATAATTTATATGTTCTATGTATAGTGTGATTGAATCACATTGCTTTGAGGGGGTGATCGTCCACACATCCACAACCGATGTTATCGTATTCCCCAAAAATGGATTGAATAAATGTATGAGTTAAAAAGGAATTAAAAAGGATAAATACATTATATTTAACATATATAACATAAAAAATTAGAATTTCAATCATAATTCCCAAACATGAAGGTGTTAAATGAATAACAAACAATATGGTTTAATGAAGCGTGGTTCGTCGTACACATAAATTGTAATTTTGATAGAAATTAGTTGGATGTGTCTATAAAAATAGGTATAAAATAGGAAATAATAACATATAAGTATATTTAATTCAATATATTTATTATATAAGTATGTACTAAGATAAATTTTTGGGGTGGAGAGTGGAAAAATAATAAATAGAGTTTGAAGAAAAATGTTACCTCTTTATCAGGTAACTTCTTTTGGTTTGAACAAAGGGATACCATGGATCTATTTGGGACCAAGGAAAGGATTATAGGTTTATATTACGGATTATGATGAAATATTGGATCATATTTTGGTCAGTCCAATGTGTAATGATATGTGAGAGAAGTGGGAGCAGTGGAGTCCTTTTTATAGTGGGGGAGGAGTGACACTCTTGGAATTTTTTGAAAAAGGAATTCCACCAACACTTTCCCCGTTCTTGGTTACACCAATAATGGACCAAATTCTATCCAAGGGATTATATGTTTATGTTTTATTATTTTGTTAAGCTAATTTGTTTTTTATCGATGTAACTATTTTAAATCATATTCAGTACTATTTTTGATGAAAAAAATATGTTGAACTTATTATAAATAATAAATTATATTTATTCAAAATATAAAATCTGTTTTAAAAATTTGATTCATAGATGTGGAAGAAATTATTTTATAATTAATCTCACAAACGAGATGATAAGAGAATATTTTAATTAAAAACATTGAAACGTTTTCTTTTTTTTATATTCAATTTAAAATTGAAATTGATTGCAATGAAATAAATTTTATTAATTTATAAAAAATAGATTTAATTACACATTAAAAAATTTAAATATTATTTAACCTGATAAATAAAGTATATGAAATTTAATTTTCAAATTTAAATTTGGTATTCTTTTATTATTCATTAAAAATGAATCTTCACAGAAAAATACCCAAAATTCATCCATACCTTATTTGTATATATCTATTTCGAATATTTTGTTTATTTTGACAATTACAATTTGTAAAAGATCAAATAAATTATATTTAAATTATGTTCTCCATTAAAAGGCGGTAAAAGTGCCTTAATAAAAATATAGGTTTTATGTGCAACGTTGGGTTTGTTCTTATCTTATGAAAACAATATATATTGGATTAATATAAAAAAATATTGAATATATAATATGTTTTATTTTAAAATCACACACAAATATTAATTAATTTAATTTATTAAGATAAATTACCCTTCTAAGAATAAAAATTGTTTTCTAAAAAATATTCCCTTTATATACAATTGGTTATTTATTTCATTTATAATTAATTTACCGTAAATTATTTCGTTATATTTTTCTATAATAAATATATTTAAATAATTTATTTAATACTTACGATAACTTATATGGTATATCTTATTACAGTGAATAATAATATTTAAATACTATATTATTATTCTGTAAAACAAGCCCTTACATGTAACGAAAGTAATTGATAAAAATCATCATTGTTTGAGACATAAGATAAGTCAATATTCTATGCGTCAGAAGATATAAAATATATTGAAAATATAAAATATATTATATTTTCTTAGGATATTATATTCCCTTACACGTTTGGTGTTGTATTTCACACATGTTACCGAATACAATTTTCGTACTTTAAAATTTCATGGTGTTACGATAATGATATTTAAGAGGTGCAAGTGTTCATGAGAATATACCATGAGACAACCATTTTTATGATTAAGAGTCCTATAAATACCCCTCCACATACTTTATTAATGGAGTTTTATCCTATTTTACATATTTTTTAGATGATTAAGAATGTCATATGTCATAACCATTTCGTAATAACCACATGAAATCAAGAAAATAATACCTTTATTGTTGTAGATAAAAATGTTTTATGAATAACCTCACACAAATCCTTCAATGTTATTGGAAACTTTCTGATATATTTTCATGAATCTGCAATTTCTATGAAGAACACATGTCATTCATCAGCATAATGTATCACCCAGTATTGGGACTCAAAAAACAGAAATCATGCCTAATATGATGTTCTGTAAAATCATTTTCTCTACTTTCTCAATAAAAATATATATTAAATTTATGAACCATGATAAACTTATTTCTTATAATATATATTTTTTTCATGAAAAAATTATGTACAAAACAAGAAAATTGAACATTTAACTATGATAACATTTTATTTGTTTTTTTAAACATTCATGAGCCCCACACATATATTTTATTCAATATGGGTAGAGGAAACCCAATTTTTATGTCCATCAAATCCTATTTTTGTGAAAAAAATCTTGATAAATTCCTTATAATAGAATGATGTTAAAATTAATAGTCGAGTTATTTAACAAAACCTTGAATTTGAAACTCATACTACTTGAGTTTTTATTTTTATTCTATTCAGATGTGTAAGAATCCTTCCTAGGGTTCAATCAATAAACCATTATCATACCATATAGACTATGGTAAGTAGTATATATAAATATGTAACTCCTTATTAGTGAGCTCTAACCCCTGTAATATTTCCCCCACTAGAGTCTAAACCATTAGTGTCCCCACTATTCAAAAAAACATGAGTCCCCCACCTAACTCTAATTGATGATCATCATAATGTGATGATCATAAATGGTCCAAAATTATATTAATAGAATATGAATAATTAATTTCTGAGCAATTGATTCATTATTTTGTTATGACATAATTCCATATTTAATGAACATTGGATAAATTATGTGATTAGTATAGGATACCAGATGATCATTGGATTCCTTTTGTGACAAGAAACATATTCCCATATTGTCTAACAAGTGTAAGATAGAATTTTATTCCCAACATGTATAGAAACCAAACCCCATATGTCCATTATATAATAAGAATAATATCCCCCATACTAGATATTAAAGTGATTCAGTATCACACAACATAAAAATTTCATAGAACACCAATACTCTAAACCAAAATATTGTTTCTATGTTATTTTAGTAAATGGTGTAACTAAAAAATGTATAATATGATTGTATTGGGAATAGGATAAATGAAAAATTTGTAAACCTATTATGGAGTCTCAAACTATGAAATAGGATCCCTGATGAAATTTATTTATTTATAATTCTTCAATTCCAATCAAAAGGATTTCATCATAACCCTAGTTGTGATAATCCACCATCAATTAGAAAAATAAACTTCTGACAAAATAAAAACCAAAATGATGAATATATTGGGGTTCCAGTGGAAATCATCATAAACATTTACTTTATCACCAACATAGAGTTAAATGTAATTATATTCAAAAAAATCCTTTTAAATGAGATATATACATTCTATTTTTTATGTCGTATAGAGTAGTTAATGAACTTATTTTTTTATGAACATATTTTTCCATTCATATATGGATTTATTTATGAACATTGTTATCAATGATATATTTATATATTCAATATAATATGAGGGATATAGAGAATATTTGACCTTTTTATTGTAAATGTTTAGAGAACATTAAATAAATTGTAGGAGGTGTAAATTTTATTTTTTATATCTAAGAGATAAAATGTATTTGGTATATTATTTGAAAAAATCTAATATTCAAGGATCCTAAAAAGGTGGATGTTTCAATTTCATTGGAGATAACCAAAATCTTATCAAGATAAAAAATTAATTAATTATTAGTAATTATTAACATTGGTTTCTATAATTCAATAAATAATATGTGCCTGAGAGGATATTTAATAGAATGGGGGGTTATATTTCAATCGAATGATATATGTGAGGTTCTATTTAATGATATAATGATAAAGATGAAATGAGTACCTACACTCATATTATTATAATTATGTAATAATGATGAGGGTAATCATGACACAAGTAGTATATATTTAATATTTGTTTTTATATGGGAGGGTTAGTTGTGGTATATCATTCTCAATATCTCAGGATATGAAAGTTGAAATTCATTAACAATGATATTTATTTTTCTATGATGGTGCATGAAGTTAAGAGGTAACAAATGCATTTTCTAGTGAGAACATTATTGAATAATCTGACCATAAAATAATGAAGTATATATTTTCACTATGGGATTTTATTATAAAATAGTGAATAATTGTTGATTATAATTAAATTTTTTATTATAATTTTATATAAACTGTGGAAAAAGGGAATTTCATTTCATATGCATCGAATAATTTGTCTTATATACATATAATTTAATAATTGAATGATTATTGGATTTTTTCACATAATTGAATATTGATATTTATAAGGAAGGATGTGTTCATTTAGACCCATGAACAAACACATAATCTGGGGTATAGAGAGTGAGACATTATTTTTCATTTGAATTTGAATATTGTGTTTTTCATTATAGATTATAATGTGAGGATAAGATACCCTCTTGGTCTCTTTATGATGAATCTATATTCTATTTACAAGATAAAATCTTCATATTATTTTCATTGCACAAACTATGTGATCACATTAATATAGATTTATTAATTAAATGTTTAGCAGGGTTTGATCAAGATGAACCATACTGTTAAATGCTTCTTTTTGTGGGAAAAAATGAAATTGGATAGGGGTGTATTTGTTCCAGTATTCCTTAGCTATTAAAGGGTATATGAAAAACATCAGGGAACAATATATATTCTTCAATAATTTGTTATTTAGGGATGGTATATGATGATTTTATCAAGGATTAAATGACTTCTTTTCAGAGTTCAATCAATGTAAATTATGAAGTTAGGGTAATTGTTTCCCAGTTAAATAATGTGGTAAATTTATTTGGGATTATAAAATATTAGGGAGGTGGTTATCTTGGGAAGAAAAATATTTTTTAGATTATTATAAATAATTAAATAACTAAAAATATTGTACCAAATAATATTGTGTGTTTTACATCACATTTCATATAGATATTGTAAAAATAATTTTCCACTCAAATGAATTCTATCATTGAATATTATTAGTAGAACTATGGATAAACTAATCCTCTAATAATGATTATTGAGTATTTACCTCATATGTAAATCCAAGATTTTATATTCCCATGGAAAGACTATGGGGATTTTGTATATTTTTTATACAAATTTCATCCAAAAATATTTAATAGGAAATATTTTTAATGAATTATATTGGGTTCCACACATATCACTTATATTAGACGAATCCTAGTGATGTAAAATTTATGGATATATTCCCATTGTTCATTGTTCCATAACGTAATTCTACAATAACACCACACATAACCTATAAATCATTACGGGAAAATTATTTTGACACTAAACCTAATAGATATAGTTTATCTCTTTTTGGTATAGTTAGGGAGTCTTTTAATTTAATATTTTATTAAAATATACAATTTTTTTGTATATTATACACTATGAGATACTTTTATAATCATGGTTTTAGACAATATTCTTTAGTTGTAATAGATAATGCATAAGGCCGTATGTTTTTTTCATCAGTGGATAATTATTCATAAGTATGTTATCATAATTGGAGAAATATGGCATCCCCTATTAAAATACTACTATTTATTAACAACACTAACAAGTTTCTAAAAAACAAGTATCTTGATAAAGATAAACTATTTGGTGAGATTTTAATTATAAATTAAACATGGTTATAAATAGATAAGAAATCCCATTTAAATATGGTTATATAATCACAGAATTGGTATTTCAAATTAAGAACAAAAATTTATTTTCCATACCCTGATTTTTATATAATCAATATCAGTGGAGTATATTACATAAGGATCACTAAGTAGTAAAATTGTTTCTATTTCTAATAAATATATTATGTTATCCACTATAATCCATATTCACTATATGAGGAGACCCTAATTTTTACAATTTATATAAATAGTTTCCACAAAGATGAATAAATAAAAGGGGATACGAGACACTCAAAATGGATTGAATTATTCACTAAAAAAAAATAAGAAGGATTGTATAATTTTTATAGACATTATTCTTTCAATGAAGAAGAACATGTGTTACTCCAACATATAGAATATTCAATATATTACATGAATGTTATAGATGTTTTACAATTCGGACTATTAAATATTTGAATTATCAAAAACAATTATCGACCCATAAATTAATTATCTCGATGATTCATAGTTAAAGATAATTATTAAGGAAATTTGGTAGTTCTCAACATAATATCACATATAACAAATGATATTTCAAAATCATGTGACATGTTATTTTCATCTCATGATGATCATAGAATAATGTATCATTTTCTCTGATACACATCACATACATATCAAGGGTTATGATATAGTATAATAGTATATTAAAATTAATTATATTCGTGTGTATATGTATTAATATACTACTTTTACATAAATCCATCATGGACATTCTGAAAAATATTTTAACACCCAGTGATACTATCCAAAATCCATTATATTTAATTAATAAAACTACATCACTTAGGAATAAAATATATTACTAAACATTAATCCTTATTCTAAGGAAAAACCCTGTGAACCTATGGGTCCTTTTAGTGTCCAGAAAATATGAATTTATCAATTTATTAATCTAATAAAAGTGTATCCCCTGGAAAAATTTGAATTCCTATAATTCTATAAAGGGTTCTTGGATGACATCAATCAAATATAATGATATATCGTTATGATAATTTTGACCATAATATTTATTCACATCATTATTAGTATACATATACAATAACTTTTCCCATGACACAAAGGCACCACTATGAAAGAGTAATTTGAGTTTCATATAGGTGAAAACATAAATTGTATATCTATTGATTTTATTGATCATGAAAAATTATTACATCACATGTTAATTATTCTGAAAAATTATTAAATCATAGATCAGTTTTAAACAAATGACTATATATTCTATCATTCACTCAATTGAGTCACATGCTCTTTTTCAAATCAAATATATTGAAAAATATAAAAAAAAATTAAATCAAATGATGTCATGGTCATAAATATACTCAATCGCCCTATGATTTGATCATCATTAGTGTTGATAAATGAATGGTACCAATATATGTGTCTTCATATTCAAGGTTAACTTTCAACTATAGAAATATTTATTTATATTAATTATATTTCACCAAAGTATATAATTCATTATATGGAATTCCATATAATATAAATTCATATGTTAGTCCAGATAATATATACCCGCATATAATATAATGTTTATAATGTATTTTTATATTATTTTCTACTCATGTTAATATTATCAAACCATCACTACCAATAATAATTTATCATTTTCACCAAATTTGGATTAAACAAGGCCATACAATGAATGTTTTTGTTCATTCCTCTATTAATTATTAATTAATTTTACTTACAATAATGTATTGAAAATGATGATTTCCATTATTTTTAAACTATTATATATTTTATCCTTTGTTTAATCTTTTTTTGAACATTCAAAATATAGAATTTATGGTGATGTGGGAACCATTACAATAAAAATCCTGATGAAACAAAATCACAAAACCGTAATAAAATCTCCAAATACAACATTCCGATTTCAAAATTCATAATTCCAAAAGACTACTACATCCTTGCCCCTTACATGAATTGATTCCTAACAACACCCTAGTCATCATCATCATTGTTTCTCATTGACGTTCACCATCATCGCAAGAATAGTTATACAGTGCCAGAAACACAGAATCATCTATGATTTCATAAATTTTAATAACACACTAACATAATAAAACCTTCATGTGATATCAAAGAATCTCCATATCCACCATGAGGAACAATCCTAATTGGAACCAAACAAAAGAGATGAATCCACTATGACAGACGCCACATGTATATTTTTGCAGCCGCTCAAACATCACATACTAAGGAACCTTTAAAAACCTCTATTCATATCCAACAGGGATAAATTTGGTTGAATCCTGGGGCATGAGTAGAGTAAGAAGTGAACTTTTTCCATAACAGTAAGTAAATCCATCACCATGACCACACCCCCCAATAGAAGAATTATATAATCTATCATCATCCCCATAGATGTAAAACTAAAAAATCCACCCACCTATCTCAAGAATAAGTATGAGTCACCTTTAATCCCACTGCTTAAAACCGAAAAAAAATCCAGAAACAATCAACACAAAAAACCAAGATGGGGTCATGTTTATATGACTAGTTTAGCAGAGCATGGGTCAAAGAGGAGGTTGATGTAGAGATGATAAAATAATGATTCCATAATTCAAAATATCACTACTTTTTTCACACCATAATAACTTGTGATACTGCCACAACGTGAAAAACACTTCTAACCAATAGAGATATCATGAAACTGAAGCAGTCAAGAGATATCTAGATCTAAATGAAAAAATCCACCAAATGGAACTGAAATTCTAATAGGTCCATCATAGAGACTAGAGCTTCTGGGATTGGATTTCTGTGACTTATACAAATCTGGGTGCCTGAGTAGTTGATCCATAATGATTAGGTTTCAAAAATAGAAACCAATCACACTAGAAAAGAAGCAGGACATGGTTTAATGAACATTTGAAATTTGATATCAGAACTGATCAAGGGTGTACCTATACAAAGAACTCCGTTTTGATGTTGTTATCTGAATTATAACATATACTCATGCACAAATGCTCATGGATCTAGTTCCATGTAGTCATACTAATAATATTCACTTTGATTATGGTTAAACCAGCATGTTAAGAAGAGAGGAACCACCATTAGCAAGCAGAGCACTAAAGAAAAGATGTTATCCCAGTCGGGAGCCCTTGTAATAATACGATTACCTAGCATGTTAAATACCTCTTCTATTGTCATATAAAAAACACAATTACTCACTTAATGGTTTGAATCGCTATAATAGTACTAATAAACTTATTGATACATTAATTTTACCACCACAACATCTAATGCAGTGATGTATTCTACAAATTTTTATGTCTCATACTTTATATAATTGGGATCAATTTTAAATAAAATATTCTCAGTTGAAGAAAAACCTAATACCTTAGCGAGAACATACATTAACATATTTGTTTTTAAATATAACATTTCTGTAACAAATTAAAAGGAGATAACTATCACCTCTAAGAATAATGAATATATCCATTATTTTTATAATGTAAATAATTATTTTCATTACTATATGTCCCATTGTCGAAATAGAAATATTAAATTAAAGGGGAAATTAAATTGAATGTTATGGGTGAGATGGATTCAGAATTTGGATTTAGAATAGAATTTCAGGACTTTTAATGCACTAATTGGATGTTTATAAATGATTAATGAGGTTAAAAATCTGAGAAAATGTTTCATGGAAAAATTAGGAGTAGGTATGGGTGGTTGGGGCTATATACTACAGTCATTGGCTAGTCGTTTTCATGGACAGTTTTCTAATAATCCACGTGGAATCACAGGTTCAGCAATACCTACCTTTAGGCCAATATTTTCCCACCGGGATGGCTGGTGGGACTCACTAGCCAATCGGTGGGGCTGATAGATGTTTTTTAATAAGGATATCAACAATCATTTTAAATTCACTCCGACCATGCCTCCTTTAAATTTAGGCAGTAGGGGATATGGTAGAGCTTTGACTTCCAAATCATCTCTGCTATTTCACTCTAGTTTTAACACCATTCAAGGGGTTAAATATTAATTCAATTTCAGGGGTAATAATTGTTATAGACTCTAAGAATTTATTTATTCATCTTAATCTCTTCGATTATTTTACTTGGTGTTTTTTAATATAGAAATTTTGTGTACTTCATCGTATATAGGTTAAATAACTTTTTATGGGGAATTAATTTTACATAGGATGTGGGCATGCATATATATCGTCTACATGAAACAGATTCCCATTTCATTGATGGAATGACAAAACACTTATTAATTTAAGGTTTTATCGAAAATTGAAATTAAATTAAATAGTTAATAATTTCCACCAAATAGTGGTTGTCTTGAACTACGATCCAGAGTCCATTACGAAGCTCCCATTGGTACATGGTTATGGTTACATCCTAGAAAGCCCATATATGGTGGTTTTGTTGGTTAAAAATGTATTCTACAATGTTACTTTAATTTATTTTGAATGCCAGTCCCATTTATCATAGAACCTTTCACTTTACGTATGGCCTCATATTTGATTGATGTGGTTAATTAATTAGGGGCGGGTGTCGAAAATTCTTGACAATATCAATCAATAGGTTCTGATCAGCAATTTTAGTTTGGTTTGGTTCATCAAAGTGTTAGGATGTCCATGGTATATTACGTAATGTTTTTTTGTTATTTTATGTTTTATGTGTTTTATGGTCTTTGGAAAAACGAAATTGGACAATTTAAATTAAATGGTATTCTAATTTAAAATTTAATCAACTGCATAATTTGAACTGGAATCCATAAAACAAGGTAAAGTGTCAATAAACATAGAGGACTCTTTAGAATAAGATTTTATTACCTCACACAAGAATGGAAAATGTTATCAAAATTATATTAATGCCTTATGGATCTCAAACCCCCTGTAGGGGGTTCACTAGTAGTATTGTGGATTAGTAGCCCTTGTGTAGGAGCATTTGGACATTTCCATTTATTGGAATGGGAATACCTGAGTGGAAATGCTTGATTAGGCCTTGTTAGGAACCTTAGGAAGCATTAGATCTAATGGATAATTAATACTAGTTTTGGGACTGTGGTACACCAAATTGATAGGTTTTTTTATTATGGAAGTGGTGAATTATGTAAGGAACCAAGAACGTTAAAGTTGTTGTGAGGCGACTGAAAGGACCCATGTTGGGTGCTTATGGTTTGTGGTAATATGGAGGACCAGAAATGGGGTGTATTTTATGTTCCATGACATAGTATTCATGAGTAGGATCCTCAATCATTCTTCTATATGGGACAGTTCATGACACATGGTTGAATATAGATATTACTACCGCTATAGAAAACATAAATTTCAAATAGGAAGATGGGATATGTATAGTGGTCCTTTTTTATACATTATTCCAACCACTTGTTTATAATTTTTCATTATTTTACATGGTAATATCCACAAATATGGTTTTATATGAAATGTAAAATGTATTTGGGTGGGTTTTTATAATAAATAGAAGAAACCTCTATTGTTGGTCTTGAATACTTCCCATGGTGACATTGTCGATACTACCTTCAGGGAGGTTAGGAGTAATCCCTATTTGGAGTTCATGAAAACACTATTCAGGATCATCATTTATAATAATGAAATGTAATCCATGGATATATAACCAGGATTAAATTACTTCTAGGAAGAGGATGGTGATCCTTCCATGAGAATGATTTCAAGGGGGCCTGGGTTCATCTATGGATGTGGTTGATCCATTCATAGGGTTGTCTTGCATCTATGTGTGAGATTTAAGGGATTTCTAGTGTCATGAATAGGAATGGTCAATCCTTTTAGGATGTTGGTCATAGTTTGTAGGAATATTACATAATATAATGGTGTAATTCATAGGTTTTTATACATCTATAGTGCTCACCCCAAGACTTTATACTATATAACAACATGGATGAGGCCCCAAAGTATTTCTTTTTATACTATGGTGAAATAACACCCAGAATAATTTATAATGAGATATTCATTATGATATGATCAGAGACACTCTAACATGGCATGAAGAAGGCATGGTCTACCTATATCAAAGAATTAAGGATCAATGTAGGCTTATTTTTTTTATTTATCATTAATAGTCTATTTATTCATTCAGATTATATCACATTCATATATCACTATATTATTGGTATGTATATGACAATGATGATGTTTATATATATATTTTCATACTCACAACCTAATTAGGAAATATTTTCACATGGGTAGTCAAGAAGACTCTCACATGGTTACATGAATAGGTTTGGATGGGGCTCAATTTGATGTTTATCAAGATAGAGAATATTTTATTGGACATAGATAATAGGATGTTGTGTGTCGGGGAAATATAGTGTGTCTAATTTTGGTTTTATTAAAAAATTTATTCAATTTATGTGATCATATCAGCGAGTGTTCGATCATATAGGAATGTATGAAATAAATTCACTTTGTTATAGTATGTCATATTTAATAGTTATTCTTGTATACTCTGGTGTATGTGATAGTCAGTTACTTATTTTATTTTTGTTAAATATGATATATATGGTATAGTCTTCCTATGTACCACCATATAATCCCACTCCATGTATAAATCTTTTTGTAGGTGGGTAGGTGTGTATGTTGTGTAATAGTAACCATTGATACATATAATAATTAGTTTTAATAGGTAAAGTGTCATTTAGATGTGGTATCAAATATTATTTTCTTACTATTATGGATTTTGTTTCCTGAAGAAATAGGAATGAGTTGGATCCTTAGATGAATATAGAGTTGGTTCATCATGAATACTAATTTTGATAAGAAATCCATTTTACATGGGGATAGGATTTATTTTCATTGTATGTGATATAATGATTGATATGAATTTCCCTTTGTGTATTTCACATGGTCTATGATATAAATTTTACATATTTATATGTTTATATGTACATTTTTTTATGGAAGGATATGTAGATCTATAGGGAGACACTCGATGATGAGGAAATATATGTGGTCATAGGTTCATGTTTGTTCAAAACACCAAGTATATTGAAAAATCAATTTTATTCCTTGTTGATGAAACCCTTGGAGGGAGTTTGTTTTAGTTTTTTTTACAAAATGTTCCTATATAAACCTATATAGTGTTTCCTTATATATATAATGTAATGAAAATATAATTATCTAAACCTTGTAGTTTTTAATTTTCTTCATATAGATAATCATAGGGTGAAAATTGTTATTTGAGAATGCATTTGTGATTCTAAAGCGGTTGTCCTAGGAGAATATTCTTATAATAATAGGATCACTTGTTGTATAATGGGTAATCATATGTTATCTAATGAGTTTATGAGACCCATGTGTCTGTTTTAAGAATATTAGTTTACTAGTGATGTCTAAATCTTGGATCATGTTGGATGTTGCAAGTGAGTCATTGTCCAGGGAGTTTCTGTTCACATATGAGGTGGTAGGACCTAGTGAACTTGGGATGAAACTATGGATTTCATTTATTTGGAGATAATGATTCATGAGGGAAATAAGACTAAGGGTTTTTTCATGGGATAATGAATTACATATAAACTAAATCATAATAGGACACTTTGGGCTGACATCGATTCATGAGAGGTGATACTACGTGTGATTTTGAGGCAAATGGATTACATCAAAAAGATTATTGAGGATTAGTGTTCTGGGGATAGGTGTTTGGATATAGAATGATATTCTTAAGACATGGTAAAACCCTCGTAAATTATTTACATAGTGTTGTGGATGATTTCTTATATTTTTATGGTATAATATTCCCTTAGTTTTATATGTATATTTTTTTGCTTCTTTCAATAGGTTAGGACCACATAGGTATCAGAATCTCTTATTCATAGATTCAATTTGAAGAATAGTGAAATCAATGGTATATTATTTTGGTTTTGTAAACATGTCTATAGGAATGTAGGTTTGTGAATATAATTTGGATGTATGCATGTGGATTGTGATGATGATTTTTAGTAGGTTGACCTAATATATACTATTTAAATGGGAATTTATTGTATTTGAAAGAGAGTTTCAACGATTATATATGGTAAATAAGAACATAAATTTCATTGAGTGTGGTTAGTTGTTTAAAAGTATGAGTGTGTGTTGAATTTTTATGATAGAATGGTATGGAATTGTATGTCCATTACAATTATATGATATTAAAGAAGTGTAATTTGGATATGCATGGGGACAATTCAATTTCCAATTGATAAATGTAAATGAGTGAGTCAAGGATTTATAGTGGTTTGTGAGTGAGAGTTGGGTCTAATAGCCTAGGAATATGGTGATTATTACATGGGAGGAGCAACAAGTAAGAATTAAAGAGTAAATATACTCAAATTCTTCCTGAGAAGTATTGTAAGAGGAGTTGAATGGTGGAGAGTGAACTATCATCCATTTGGAGGGTTCAAGCCTCACTATGGGTGAAATTCAAGACATTGTCGATTGTACCATTCCTTTGAGTTAGGGAATGTAGAGAATTGATTTTTAGATTTAAATGTTGATATGTTGATTGATTTTAGCCATGTTGGACTATAGTTTTAAGTGAATTATGGGATTCACATCCTGTATGTCATATTGTAACCCAACAGATCAATTATTAGGAAAAAAATTTGGTATGAAGTTTCCTATTCATCCTAAGGTATATGACCCCCATGTGGGTGGGGTTGTTTCCTTGTAAGACATGTTAGCTAGAAGATATTATGGGGGTTTAATGATATTGAATAAATGATTTATAATTATTTAATATCTCTTATATAATTATATGGATGAGTTAGTTGGGATAATAGGTGGAGTCTGGTAATATTAATTTGGACTATGATGTACTAAGATGAACTAAATATTAAGCATCGATAAAGTGTTAGTGCTCAGCTAGGATCATAATGATGGTTTCTAAAATTAGTGTTTTAGCATGGTAATTTAACCATGATATAGCAATGGGATTTAATGAGAATGTATCAGGTTATCATTTATGGCCTTAGGGATATAATTCATTGATATTGGGTTTTATATAAAATATAATAAACCTATGCTGATAATTCTTTTGAAAACTCAGTCACATGAGGTTGGACAGTTGTTTTGGGTGTGTTCAAATGTGGAATGTTAGAATCCATATCCAACAAATTGATTGGGATATATAAGTATGATAAGAGGTTGGTTGGTGATTTATAAGGAAAATCTGACAAGTTTGAGTTCATTTGTGGATGGTGAAAAAATATCTATTTTTTCCATGAATTTTCAAAACAGGAATCAATATAAGATTCTAATGGAGTTATTTTGAAAAATTTGGTGTGGTGAATTGTGAACAGAATATATTAGTTAATTAGAAAACTGAGTACATGTTTTATTAGGATATTTCAATGGTGGAGAGTGTCGTGACATACCGTCTTATATTTTCAAATATATATTTTAGTGGCAATAATTATGTGATTGAAGATTAATCAAAAAATTGAATCAAGGGAATCTATAGAGAGAGGACCATAGAAATTCTCTAGCATGGTGTTTTAGTAATGAATTTAAGAAGTGGATCTAGTTTTGGTATTTTAGTTCCTTATGAAAATAGTTTCACAATGAGAGTGCATTTAAAAATTAGTGGTAGAACAAATCCATTCGAGTTGGAATGGCCAATATTGGTTATAAGAGGTGTTTAACTTATTCTTTTCTTAACAGAAAATTATTTTTTAATTATCATAAGCTCATTTTTAGGGTAAAGGGGGATACCATCATGAAAACACAGACATAAACAATCAAAAATCCCTAGTGATAAAAAAATTCAAATCCAAACAAACCATGATACATGTGAAAATCCCCTCCCAGCATTAAAATACAAAAAATCCAGCTTCCACCTTCCACCACAGATCCTCTAGCTATCACATGCAAACATGCATAGGCTGGGTACCTATGGCCCGAACCATACCCTCTCAAACATCCAATTCAATAAAGTGATGGTACAATGGAATTTTTTTCCCTAAACCTCATATGGAGTATCCTCATGTAGACAACTTGATTGCTGAGACCCCTGAACCGCAGATCACTGATTCCAATCAAAAAGAAATCACCGAGAAACCAATCACAGTGAAAAACCAACCACTGAAACCACCACTAATTCGAAACATCAACATCACTGACTTATCGATATTCAAATAAATTAAAAAGCAATTCAAAACACAACAAAATATCTCGTGAGAAGTGAACATAAATCCAAAATGTAGATCCCATTTGAAATTAAAGAACACCCAAACATCAGGAACCCCCGAGAGAAATAGTTCTAAAATGATAACCTCAGACCTTGACAACCACCACCTCGGATAACCTCGGATCATCGTTAAAAACATCATATATCACAGAATCTCATGAGTAGCATTAAGAACAACAAATACCAAAGGAAATGATCCCGAAACGACAACAAATCCCCAACCAAACCTCAAAACCAACAAAAAAAACTTGACCATACCATCCCCTCAGGCCATCATGAACTCAGTATAAGAAACCAAAAACTGCATCCAAAACAAACAATGAAAGGAAAAGAAAACAGGGTTAGAAAACCATCACTAATCACGCAGGAAGGAAGTCCCACCACAAATACAAACTCATCACCGCCAACCAGAACCCCCGTAGAAGCCATGATGAAAATCCAATAAACACAGCAGAGATGAGGTGGCAACCCATAGGCCACATGAGATGGATCATGGCCACGTACCATCACTACTCCTCCATGGGGAACCCATTCCGACCAAGAAGGGATTGGGAGAATAATTAGTCCAGCAACAATGCAAGAGGTTGAGATAGCCGAGTTCGCGGAGCATGCCACTGAAACATGGATCCACCACCACGAGCTCCTGAGTGTGAAAAAATCTCAATTATATGAATTATTCTGGCAATGTAGGTTGTATGAAATTATGTCCAAAATGGTAATTTTAAATGGATGATGAAATTAAATTTTAAATTCATTGGTGGGATGAAATTTAAACAAGAATTCATAATATAATTCATGATTTTCAATAAAAACAAACAATTATTCTTAGATGAATAATGTTTCCTAGAATGTGTCAAGAAGTTTTAGGGAGTACAATTATATGTATTGGATATTCATGGATATAACCTATACACCTGTCTAAATGGTGTCAATAGAAGTATACCAATTATTATTTGTCAGCAGCCCTACCACTCATCCCTTCTCCAAATCTCACAAAAACCCCCAAGGGACCACCTATGACATAAAACCCATCTAAATAACCATTTAATCAAAATTATTCTATCATAATATAATTTCAACTTTATGTTCTAAAAACAAAACCCACCATCAAATAAAAATAATATATTCTCTCCAAAATTCACACCCAAACTCAGAAAAATTGAACTTATCATCCCAAAAAAATTTAATAAAATTATTTAACCAACAAAACTATACCTTCCTAATAATAAAATCATATCCCAATATTCATGTTCTCCATTATAATGGTGAAATATATTTCACTATAAATATAAAAAATCACATTTCAATATTCAACAAAAGTTGAGACACTAGTCTATACCATCCATAAATCATTTAGACGACCCCCACAACACTAGTCTATCTCAGGACACAAATGGGTCATCAATCAATTAATACCCATTCATATGTTCATCCCTCACTTAATTCTCAACACATAAGGTCTGATTTATTTCCACAATTCATCATAATGTTAAAATTTTATACAAAAAAAAATGTTATAAAAAACCAATCACACATAAACCACATGTTATATTAATATGTCATTGAGTTATCTAATAACATACCTTATGTCCCAACCTATATATTCTACATGGATTAATATTTCTTAATATCTTCTCTTATGTTGATGATCATTGCTCATAGGGTAGTTTTTCCCTTAACTTAACCATAACAAAAATATTATCAACAAGTTATCATAATAAAATCTAGAGTATAAAAAATTCATATATAAGAAAGGAATTCCACCTCAAATCCCAAGTCATCCCTAGTTTAGTCATCAGTCCCAACCTATTCATCAATATCAACGAGTTTACCTAGAAAGGTGATATTTTCGATGTGGGGATGAAACCGAAAAAACATGTTCATCTCAATTGACTATAGGCTTTAGGCCATACAAAGGTCCTCATGTGGGAAATCTATGAGCCATCCATCTCAATTCAACACTCACCTCTACCTAGAGGTCATAAAGGGAATCAATCACTTGGAATTCTACACGAAATTAATTTCATTTTCATTAACATAATCCACATATTGTCAATGAGTCACAAGGTATGCCATCATTATCAAATCCTAAAACATTGATCGATAAGTTAGGAATGTAGTTTATAGGGTATATCTTGTACCTTTCCAATTTTTTGAACTCAATTAGGGGGATTTTATTTAATTATAATTATTTATTTAATAATAATATTTATCACCAATCTTTGTGATATCACATGGATTGGTTGGGAATAATTGTTACAGAGAATATGTGAATAATTCATATGGGCTGGTCATGAAACCTCTATTAATTTTCTCCATTGATACTACTAGTATGGAATCCATGGATATGGAGTTGTAATTATAGTGTTTATAGAAAAATGATGGATGTCCTACCACATGCAATATATTATAGACTTAGGGTTTCATTTTTTCATGTATACTAGCAATTCATGGGTGTGTATTGCTGGTATATGAATAGATGAGAATTAAGAGTTGTTTGGGATCAACTATAGGGACTATTTCATACTATGATGGAGTGGTCCCTTGGTTTTGGTAATAATATGAATATCCACTAGTACTTTCCACTATATACCAGGGCAGAAGGGGACCCTAAGTCATTATCTTTATACAATGTTTAAATAACACTAGATAATTTAATGTTTGGAATAGTCATCAAGATGCACATAAAAACACTCGACATTATCATAAGTAATGATAGTCTACCAAGATTTCAGTCATGAAGATTGATGGTGGTTTATATTCATTAATTTTATCATTAATGGTTTGTTTAATTACTAAAATTATTTCACAAGAACATATAAATACATTTTCAGTATGTAAAAGACTGTATTCGTGGTACCCAACTAAATTTAATAATTTCACCCTTCTCAGTACACCATTGCATATGGGTACTTGAGTAGAATCTCGCTTAGTTATAGAAAATGGTTATAATATGGCCCTTTTTTGATTTCTTTCACTTCAGAACCATGTAAGGGACATGGAAACTATGTTTTTAGAATATATCATAAATATATATGACCCCATTATTTATTTATTTATTTACCTTATTCTACAAATATGATCATCTATGTAGGTGATCAGTCTCGAAGGCTTTTACGACTGTAAATAATTTTATTATGGTATGTCTAGTTTATCAATTTTTCAAACATTCTTTGATTTGTATGATTCTTAGTTATTTATTTTTCTATTACACAATAATATAAAGGGATTATAGTCTCCCCACATACCACCCATGACCCCAACTCCTAGTAAGTCATCACTAGTATATGGGTATGTGTTCCTGAGATGAAGTAGCGATCATCGGTACATGCATAAATTAGTTGTCTAGGGTGGTGTTACATTTAAATGTTTTATCATATACATTTTTTTACATGCTATTTGGGGTATGGTTTTAACGATACATTGTAATTTGTTGGATGTTATGATGGATATCTGTCTAGTGTGTCATGAACACCAATTATGATTTGAATTATATAATATTGGTGGGTTGGGATTTTTGTTCTTGTTATGAAAAGTTAGGATGGATATGATTTTCCCTTCATGAAAGGAACATTGTAATATAAATATTTCATTTCACTAATATTTTGAATGTTGCACCAAAGTGTAAAAATATTATCAAATATCATGAACTAGAATTTTGGATTAACATAATTTGTAGGTCAGGTAGTGATGTTTTTTAAAAAATTACAGATTATTAGTGGTGCAAGGTCTCAAAAATTGCTAATATAGTGTTTTCTCATATAATCTCATGGCAGAATTATACACAGATGGGCTACACTTTATATTTATTTTCTTCTCATGTAAGATCATATTTATCATTAGTGAGATGATTGATGATGAGGATATCAAGTTTGTCCTATGTTCACTGAGTTTAAATGATCCTACTATTTCAACACCTGAATTTGATTCCTCATTGATGAACCCCTTTTAAGAAGTGGTATTTTTTTTGATTTTGGAAATATAATATGAATATCTATATAGTGGTTTCTAATAAATCATTAAAATAAATTATACATAACTAAATAGGGTAGTTTTTGTTTTTATTGATATATATTATCATTGGTTGATGATTTTTGTATGAGTGTGTGTGTTGGATTCTTGAGGGGGTCACCCCATGTGATGATGTTCAGGAGATTCAATACCCTTGTGGGGTAATGGGTTGGCATATGATGTGTGGTGAATTTGTGAGACACCACAATGGGTTATAAGCATCTGAGTTATCAGGGGATGTATGATATAGGAGTGTGTAAGAATTTTAATTTTATTCATAGCTTTACTTTTTTCTTCATAAGTTAGGTTGGAGGAAATATTGACCATGATACATGACATATGATTTTTTTAGGTTATGAGATGTGATAAATAAGGGAGACTCACGTGATGAGTTAAACCAGGCTTGTTAATTTATTAGAAACTAAAGAATTGTAGGATGCTTTGGGTTGAGATTGGTATATGGGTGTTTATACATGGTATGTTGTTATGGAATAGGAGTCCCAAAATAATTATTATATAAGAGGGGTGTTTATGGGATATGGGTTTAGATGGGTGTGACCTTCCGAGGGGATGGGAACCCCATTTGAATTGTTTAGTTTGACATCATGATGATGACTTATATTTTGATCAGGTAAAATTCCTTGAGTGGTGGAGCTATATTTTTTCATTGGGTGGCCCATCGGTAGTGCCGTAACATATTTTCTTAAAATTAATTTTATGTATGGTGAAAGAATTAGTTGATTATTTTCTTTTTGGTACAGCATCAGGTAAAGTATAAGTGTTTAGTTATAATGTTTTTGAAATCATTGGTATTTGGAATGTAATTTTTTAGTGGATCATATTTATAGAGGCCATGTCATATGTAAATAAATCAATTTTTTAGATTATTTTCAAGGATTCTATGGTTTGGACAAGTTGACTTATCATAGAGCATAGACTATTGTTCTGGTGTACGAGTGTGAGTTGTTTTTTATTAGAGAGTGGTAGAAGATTTTATATCAATTATTATTAGATAAGAATATGAAATTGGGTTTTTGTAAATAATGGTTTTAGTTCAATTTTTAATTGATGAATGATAATAAGTTATTTGAGGATCCAATGATATTTTTGAATTTGATGTGGGACTAGTAGCTAGGGAATCTAGTGATTGTGACATGGGAGGAGTGAAACATGATTATAAATGATGAAATATACTCTGTTTTTTAAGAGTGGTATAATAACATCCCAATGGTGGGGATTTGACCATAGACCATTAAGAGATGTTAATTTTTGATGAAATTATATAAGATTCTAGGTGTGACATTCCTATGAGTTAGGGAAAGTGGGGATTCAATATTTCAATTCAAACACTTAGGGTATGATAGATTTTAGACATTTATTACTAGTGTGTTTTATAATTGATGTTATATTGTTAAATGAAATTATATTTTTACTCAGTAGAGAAGTGATAAGGAGACACTTATAGTTGGTATTGTCATGTGGTTTATGGTGGAAATTTCACATTAGTGGGTTGGGTTGTTTCCTTGCTAGACATGTCGGTGAGAAGTTCTAAGGGTGTTTTGAATAATCCTTAGCAAATAAATCAAAATTCTACTAAACATCATATATATTTAAAATTATGTGTTGGATGTGATAGTGGGTGGTCTTTGAGAATATGTTTTAGTATAAGGATGGATTATGATAACACAAATGTGTTTTTTCTAAAAATCATTGGTGCATAGAGGTGAGAATGAGAAGGTTTTTTTAGTTGTCATTTCAGTAGGGAAATATCATATATATATATAGACTTTGGATTCAATGGGAATTTTTGTGATTATTTTTTAAGGCCTTATATAGGTATGAATTTTTTATTGGGTTTTGGATAGAACATTTATTTTTTAGGAAGACTGTTTTTAGAAATAGTTAATAAGTGGATTTTTTTAATATTATTTTATGTGAGAATGAATTTGGAGTATAGGAAACCAAATAATGTGAATCTTTTTCGACATGGAATTGTGACCAGTTGTAGGATGGGGATTTTAATGGTATATCTAACGTGTCTGGACTCATACCAGGATGATGATTGTACACCCATTTTGGATTGGGTTTTGGAAATAAAAATAATTACAAGATCTGATTGATGTTATAGTGATTGTTTTGTTGTGGTAATTTGGGACCCGCATAGAAATATTTATTAGACCATTGAGATCATATTTCAGAACGTTATTATAATGTTTGGGATCACCATGACTTGGTTTCATCCATTTGTTGATTGGATTATAGTTAGTAGTACTATAATGAGGATTATGAATCATAAAATGTAACCATAGGTGTCTCAATATATAAGATTGTGGTAAAGTTAAATCATGGGGTTTTGGTAATTAAATTGATTGGGGGAACATGTTTTTATAGTTTAATGCCTTATGGTTGTAGTTTTGATTTGATATGATGTTTAACATTAATAGGTACGTATATGTTATTTTAAGGATATTGGTCGTCTAAGAAAAGATAGGGTTTCTAGATGGATGTCCATCGGTCCATATCGAGTATATGAAGTGTTAAGGATGAGAGGTTGTAAGACCCCATGTACGTAATGGGTGTTTCAAATATATGAGGAAATTTAATTTTGAGTTTTTGGGTTCTCTAGATTATAAATTGGGACTCAAAATATAATATAAAAAATTTTACCAAATCAAATCAATGTTCTTCGATGAGGAATGAGGTTTTAAAGGAGGTCATAATATATAGAGTCCAATAAGAGGATACATGGGTGGTTGAGGATACATCCATAAACTACTAGTTTGATAGTGGATGGTGTAGTATCCTAGCTACTGTTTATCAGCAACATGTCCACCCATGCCTTCAATGAAACCCACTGAAACATCCAAGGCTCTATCAAGGCCTCAAACCCCATCCAAAAACAATATTTAATTAAACATAAACACTAGGAGTTTTATTTGGAGATTGGGTTCTAAAAAAATCAAATCATAAAATCAGAATTATAAATTATCTATAAAAATAACACCCACTATCCAAACCATGTCAATTACCATCGTAAGAAAGCCTCAATAGTATTTCTACCATCAAAACTAGTCCTTACACATCATCAAATCATTTCCCACTCATCATGTTATCCTCTATAATTGTGAACAATATTTCACTATGAAACTCTAAAACTATGTTTCACTTTTCATCAAAAGTTGGTCCACTACTCTCTAACAAAACCAACATATCTAGAAAATCACCAAATGACCCAATCTATTTCATGAAACCATGTTTCATAAATAAATTAATCCCTAATATTATGATTCTCCCTACTATAAGAACAATATTATAAGTTCTGATTATGATCCATGATCCTCCACCCAATCGAAATTGACTACAAAAACAATTTTCAAAATTCCAATGACTTTCTTATTCACGTATCACATCACGATGCAACACCAATACTATTAAGGGTTCTCTATTTGTCTCAATTTTAAACCAAATCATAGGAGTATCATCCACTCAAACACAATCCTTAATACAGATGTTTTTTTCAAAATCCATGGGTTATCGTTGATACACAGTAGTTATATCTAATACGATGTGAATGATGTTGTTTATAACCTACTACTTCTTTTTAAAATAATTTTTTTTCCATACCACATTTGGATGACCTTTTCCAAAATCAAATGTGTTGTCATATTAGTCTACAGGCTTTCTCATCATCCAATTATGAAGATTTCACATCTAAATTCATCCCATGATCATACAAACACACTCGTTGAATTCCAAACCTGACTTGACACATATTTCCTCAATTGGATCCTTGACTATAATAAACCCCCTCAATGCTACCCCCAAGAACTAGCACTCCTCTACTCCTACCCACACATGAATCACATCTGAACCATCATAATACTAATAAAAATTCTATAACTATATCCAATTTGAAATCATTATCTAAAATATAGTATTTGATACTAGAGTAGTTAAATCTGATTCACAAGATTATTGACATCCAAACACCACCGTGAACTTCAAATAACTGATTTTTTAATCCACGATACTACCCATAGGTGGAATTCTTCTATGACCCATAATTTTTCTATAACTAATAAGACCAGATTGGTAAATGCCTAACACTAATAGGGGGAATGTGTATTGGTGAATTTTTATCCTCTTATAACTGTTTATCCCTTTATATATTTTACATGTTTAGATATCGATTCTCTTATTCTTTTTTCATGTTGTGTCACGACCCGTCCTCGGGGCCCGTGCCGTGACTACCCCAAGCCCGCCTTCCATAGGCCAGGGGTTGGCGACTAGCACCAAAGGCGTAAAATCCCGATAACTGGGAAGGCATTGCCTTTATAAAGAAAACAAGCACCACAGAGTACAAGCGGAAGTAAAACACTAAGTACAAAAAGAAGAGCTGAAAAGTAAAAAGGGGCCGGAAATACAAGCCCAACTGTAAAGTACAACTCGAAAGGGAAAACAGCGACTGAAAAGTAAAGCTGCTACGCTGAGATGTCCACTGGAAATCCCACCTGAAGGGTGGGTACAGATAGCTCCTCTGCTCCTCGGGTCCCGCCGTCTGCTCCGAGTATGTCCCGCCCAGTGGTCTGCCTCTGGGTACCGCCTCGTCGTATAGTCCACCTCCAGGTACCGTCCAGTCCTCGAACACTCGGCCTCTGCCAGTACTGGCCGTCGTCTGCAACCAACACAACGAGGTGCGGGCATAGCCCGTGCAGGGGTGAGTATAACGATACTCAGTAGGGACCCCGAGACCCTCAAGGTCTCACTAAAACCAACAAGTATAACCACAAGAAGATCACAACAGATAAACTCTACTTAGGTATATGCCCATACATATACCTAAGTTATCAAGTAACCCATCTCAGTCATGAGGAAACACAAGGATCATGAGATCAACGGATAACCACTACCCAGGTATATGCCCATACATATACCTAAAGTTAGCAAGTGACCCATCTCAATCATGAAGTAAACACAAGGTCAAAAGTCTCAGCTCAAACCAGGATTTTCATTATCGAAACCGTAACTGCTGAAGAGCCCCGTCTCTGAAGTGTGCAGTAGTCCTGTCACGACTCCGAGGTACTGCTCACTAACCTAAGACTGCTCAGGTACTCCTCCTGTCGAGTACTGCGGGTTTGCGGCCAACTACCTGGCGCTCCGTCCGCTGAGGGTCTGTCGCCAAATACCGGGCGCTACCCAGTTAGCCTGCTGAGGTACTCTCCGGACGAGTACCGCGGGTCTGCACTGTCACACACGTACTCCGTCCGCCATGGGTCTGCACCTCAGAATGTAGTGCTCCGTCCACTGGGCTAGTCGACTCACTCCAAGTCGAGTCGGTCAAGCAGTCGTCAGGTCTCAGCTAGTTACACGGTCTCCGTACTCTGCACGCTCGTCTCCGGGAGGATCCGCTCCACGAGCTACTGGTCGATACTCCAAGTATCACAAGGTCCCACGAAGAAGTGTCTCAAAAGTCCGTCTCGTCACAGGGGTCTCAACGCAACAGACGGCGCGTCGATCGGACGCCCGGTCTGTGAGTTATTAGCCTTTTCGTCCCAGGGGCCCGGTTGGTTTCGTGAGCGAACCAAACCAGGCCGTATCTCAACTGTACCCCGAACTCTCATAGGGTAAACTCATAGGGACCGTTTCTCATCGTGATCATCAACGCCGCTGACGGTTCGTCAGACGGACGTCCTGTCTGAAAGATAAAAGCTTTCCCGTTCCAAGGGCCCGGTTGGATTTCGAGTACAATCCAACCCGGCCATACTCCGACTGCATCCAAAACTCGGGCGGAGTATGTCAAAAGTTCCGTCTCATCAAGAGGAAGTCAACGAAACAGACGGCGCGTCAATCGGACGCCCGGTCTGTGAGTTATTGGCATTTTCGTCTCCGGGGCCCGGTTGGTTTTTAAAGCAAAACCAACCCGACCGTACTCCACCTGCGTCCAAACCTCGGGCGGAGTATGCCAAAAGATCCGTCTCATTAAGAGGAACACAACGCGACTGACGGCGCGTCAATCGGACGTTCGTGGCTCAAGATATGAGCGTTTCCGCTCCGAAGGCCCGGTTGGTTTCGTGAACGAACCAACCCGGCCGAACTCAAGTAAACCGAAACCTTGAGTGTGATATACCGAAACGACCGTCTCGATCCAAGGATCGCGTTGCCGCAGACGGTTCGTCATTCGGAGGTCCGAGGCTCAAGTTATGAGCCAAAAACCAAATCAGGTTCGAAACGGGGGGGTCCGGGTCCGGGCCGACCCGGCCCGACCCCCCCTGGGCGGCGCGGTGGCCGGCGGCGGCGGCCGGCGGCGGCGGACGGCGGCGGCGCGGGGGCCGGCGGCGGCGCGCGGCGGCGGCGGGCGGCGGCGCGGCGGGCCGCGGCGGCGGCGGCGGCGGGCCGCGGCGGCGGCGGCGGCGGGCCGCGCCGGCGGCGGCAGCGGGCCGCGCTGGCGGCGGGGTGCCGCGAGGTGGGTGGCACGCAGGGCTAAGCCCCGCGTTTAGCTGGAGGGTGGCGCGGCTCAAGGGCCGCGCCCCATATTTTTAAAGAGCCCCCCCCCCCACGTGGGGGGCCTGCTGGTGGAACCGAGGGGGCAGCCGGCCCCCTCCCTTTAAAGAAACGCCCCCTCTTTAAAAGAGGGGGGTTTTATTATACCGGCCGGGGAATTAAATTCCCCGGTTTTTATGGCATCCGGCCGGCCAGCTGGCCGGCCGGTCTTCTCCAACGGGACCTGAAAATCCGGTCCCTTCTTCGGCTTCCGACGCCGGCGGCCCGGCCGCCGGTCTGCTCTTCCGCCGCGGCCAGGAACCGGCCGCGGTCTCCTCGTCTCGCCGCGGCCCGGAACCGGCCGCGGTGTTCGTCGTCCAGCGCGGTGCGTCGGCACCGCGCCCCTTCGCCGTGCTTCGATTCTTTTCAACGCGGCGCGACGGCGTCGCGTTCTTGAAGATTCTCCCTCGGCGTGGCGCGACGGCGCCACGTAAATTAATTGCACGATCATCCGCGTGGTGCGACGGCACCACGCTACTTGCTTCCACCCGCATGAATAAACATGAACGTTGGAGGGGGGTTCGGCCGTGTTCGTGCGGTCCGGCCCCCTCTCGTTAAATTAATAACGCAACTTAAACAATCAAGCATCAAGTTAGACATGCGAGATCCACGTTCAAGGAAAAGAATAAAGAAATAATGAACCAACAACCCCTACCTCGGGTATAAGTTCGAGGATTTGACTAAGTCCCCGGAAGACGACGTCGCGGAGGTCGGGCGTCGCGGAAGCCGTTCGTCAAATCCGATGACGAAGGAAAGCGTTCGAAGTGACACGTCGTGGGCGAAACTTGTACGCCGACGAAGATTGTCCGAGGAAGAAGTGGTGTCCCCTTTCGTTGACACGGTAAACGAAGAAGAGCGGAGCAGCGTTCTTCGTCGGAAATTGAGCGTTCCTCGTCAAGACTTGAGGAAAGTCAAATAATAAAGAAAATAACGAACTCAAGAATCTCTACCTCGATAGTCGCACTCGATTCCTTTGACGTCGGAGGAAGAGTCGTTGTTGAAGGCGTTCGTCGCGGAAAACCGTCGCGGAAGAGATGACGCGGAAGAAGTTCTTCGTTGAAGAACAGCGTTCTTCGCGTTCTTCGTTGAGGTTTGAAGAAGAAGAGAAAGCTCTCAAATCCTCTCAAGAAATAAAGGGACTAACCAAAAACAATAAATTAAGCTCACTTAATTTATTAACACAACACAAACCTTTGAAATTCAAAAGTTTGAATTTCATAACATTAATTAAACTCACTTATTAATGACATAAGTTATAACTTAAGTTTACAACATTAATTGTGAGTTGGGGAGGGTTAGAGAATATGAAGGGGTGGGGTTCGTGTGGGCCCCACCACCCTCTTAACCTCCCAAGGGAAGTTGGGTTGTCACCCAACTTCCACCCAAAGGATAAAAACACTTAAGGAAGATAAAAATAAAAATTGAAGTTAAATTTTTATTTTAACATTCACAATTTTATTTTTTTACAACTTCCCACGTGTAAACGCAACTTCGGGAAAGGTCTCCTTAAGCGAATATCGGCGCTGCGAGTTCATCGGTGCCCTCGGATTTCAATTCCGAGCACCGGATCAAAAGTTAGGAATTCCCGCTCGTTCGTTCACTGAACGTACCCGAGCCAAACTTAGGAAATTAATTCCGGGCACTCCGGGCCTCGGAATCAGGTGCCGTCTGAAACCGCGCTCTTGTAAAATTCTAAAGAAAATTAAGAAAAAAATTTCCCTTGAATTTTACGGGTCTTTACATTACTCCCACCTCAGGGCTTTACGTCCCCGTAAAGCTTCAACTCACACTTAAGGGAAACAAAGTAGTACTGAGCACGCAACTGAGCTTTACGCTCCCATATGCTCACCTGAAGATCTTGTGCTACCCGAGAAGCACCCTAGAGGAAGCAACCGTTCACGTAGAACCTACTCTTGTCGATCCTCAATCTCTACTAGAATCTCTGTGCTTATCGCCCTGTCATCGACGTCCAACTCCCCGGGGTCGATGACGTGCGAAGAAACATACACGTATCTCCACAGCTGAGACACGTGGTGGTCACTATGCACCCGGTGCGACTGAGGTGGTAGGGTTAAGCGGTAAACCTCCTCGCCTACCCTGCTGAAGATCAAAAGGGTCCATCGAACTTCGGAGATAACATGCCGCCTCGGCCACATCTCCGAAACCTCATCGGGTTGAGACCGTATAAGAATGTGTTCGTCACCCTCGAACTCAAGAGGTTTCCCTTTTTAGGTTAGAACTGAACTCAAACTCCTGCTGCCACAGGGGTAGGGTTGACCAACTCAAGAGTGATCGGTCACACCCTCTTATGTCTGAGTTTAACATGAGCTGCCCAGGGTTTCCTTTTCGCCGACCAAGGAAAACCCATTCCGACGTTTGCCTAAAACAGTCAACCGGGGTATGATTTGTGAATCAAAACCATACCCAGATCAACGTCGTAAGGCCTCTACGCTGCCACCAAGAGATTCCAACCGAAACTCTCGCCTCGAGGTCAAATCACACCGTCGGCGTAAGCGTGATTATCGAGTCTCCTCCCAAAGGTATCTCCAGACGTGAGAGTCAAGTCTATGGCTTACCCGGAACCTCTAGGTCTGGGACATGATTCGTGGAAGGGTAGAATGATTGGTTCCTATGTCTATAGATATGGCAGCTCGTAGTAGACATAATTCGTACCCCGAATCATTCTTAGAGCTCCTGGGTCACACTCCTTGACCGCAATGCAGCTATTCTCCTCCCCAGCCCTCCTGCTCCCTGAGCCTGGCGGGGACTACTAAGTCGGGTGGTCGTAACATGTCGAAATGTACACCACCACATGCTGCTCTCCAAGCTCTGCTTCCACGTCTGCTACCCTGCAGATTCATCTGTCCTTAGCACTTCCTCCTCCTGAAACATTTTACACGCCCGAGTCTATGCTACCGGTACCGCCGGTAGTGTCTTCTGACCAACAGGTAGTGACAAAGCTGGCGCTCTACCCGTAGGTACTAATCCAGGTATCGGTTCGCGTACCGAAGCCTCGTTACTATAAGGACCAACCTCATGGTCACTCTCTGGAAACACCTGGAGCTAAGATCATCATCCGCTCTACTAGTATCCAAGCTAGGCGTAGAACTCTAGCATTCGTCTCCATCCAGTCCACTGCTGCCTGGGAAATCTGTCTCGCCTCGTATCCTCAGAGGCCTCTACTGCTGGAACTCGTGCATCGCGCTCTGCTAGCGTGCACCGTCAGCTAGTGGCATCTGCTGCCAAACGGGTGGTGGTGCTGCTGGTACACCACCCGAAGGTGCCAACACTGAAAAAGGGCCCTGCACTGGAGTCTCGCTGCTCGGTGGGCCATCATGAAAGAAACAACGTAACACGATCAAACGATTATACCTGGTGAGCTGACCTGGTTTGAGCTGTTTTAAGGGGAAAAAACCTTTGAAAACACACACGCAATCAGTGTTTTCGTGCACAAAGTCGGAAATCAGTTGTCAGGGTCCTGGTGTATGGATACGTCGGCCGCCCGCACCAACACTGGACTCCCTGAACTGAAAACCACACTCAGTACTCTCAACACTATTGCTTCACAGAAAGAGACATCAGAGTTATAAGTTCTGCGGTAGAACCGAACTCCTCTGATACCAATTTGTCACGACCCGTCCTCGGGGCCCGTGCCGTGACTACCCCAAGCCCGCCTTCCATAGGCCAGGGGTTGGCGACTAGCACCAAAGGCGTAAAATCCCGATAACTGGGAAGGCATTGCCTTTATAAAGAAAACAAGCACCACAGAGTACAAGCGGAAGTAAAACACTAAGTACAAAAAGAAGAGCTGAAAAGTAAAAAGGGGCCGGAAATACAAGCCCAACTGTAAAGTACAACTCGAAAGGGAAAACAGCGACTGAAAAGTAAAGCTGCTACGCTGAGATGTCCACTGGAAATCCCACCTGAAGGGTGGGTACAGATAGCTCCTCTGCTCCTCGGGTCCCGCCGTCTGCTCCGAGTATGTCCCGCCCAGTGGTCTGCCTCTGGGTACCGCCTCGTCGTATATTCCACCTCCAGGTACCGTCCAGTCCTCGAACACTCAGCCTCTGCCAGTACTGGCCGTCGTCTGCAACCAACACAACGAGGTGCGGGCATAGCCCGTGCAGGGGTGAGTATAACGATACTCAGTAGGGACCCCGAGACCCTCAAGGTCTCACTAAAACCAACAAGTATAACCACAAGAAGATCACAACAGATAAACTCTACTTAGGTATATGCCCATACATATACCTAAGTTATCAAGTAACCCATCTCAGTCATGAGGAAACACAAGGATCATGAGATCAACGGATAACCACTACCCAGGTATATGCCCATACATATACCTAAAGTTAGCAAGTGACCCATCTCAATCATGAAGTAAACACAAGGTCAAAAGTCTCAGCTCAAACCAGGATTTTCATTATCGAAACCGTAACTGCTGAAGAGCCCCGTCTCTGAAGTGTGCAGTAGTCCTGTCACGACTCCGAGGTACTGCTCACTAACCTAAGACTGCTCAGGTACTCCTCCTGTCGAGTACTGCGGGTTTGCGGCCAACTACCTGGCGCTCCGTCCGCTGAGGGTCTGTCGCCAAATACCGGGCGCTACCCAGTTAGCCTGCTTAGGTACTCTCCGGACGAGTACCGCGGGTCTGCACTGTCACACACGTACTCCGTCCGCCATGGGTCTGCACCTCAGAAAGTAGTGCTCCGTCCACTGGGCTAGTCGACTCACTCCAAGTCGAGTCGGTCAAGCAGTCGTCAGGTCTCAGCTAGTTACACGGTCTCTGTACTCTGCACGCTCGTCTCCGGGAGGATCCGCTCCACGAGCTACTGGTCGATACTCCAAGTATCACAAGGTCCCACGAAGAAGTGTCTCAAAAGTCCGTCTCGTCACAGGGGTCTCAACGCAACAGACGGCGCGTCGATCGGACGCCCGGTCTGTGAGTTATTAGCCTTTTCGTCCCAGGGGCCCGGTTGGTTTCGTGAGCGAACCAAACCCGGCCGTATCTCAACTGTACCCCGAACTCTCATAGGGTAAACTCATAGGGACCGTTTCTCATCGTGATCATCAACGCCGCTGACGGTTCGTCAGACGGACGTCCTGTCTGAAAGATAAAAGCTTTCCCCTTCCAAGGGCCCGGTTGGATTTCGAGTACAATCCAACCCGGCCATACTCCGACTGCATCCAAAACTCGGGCGGAGTATGTCAAAAGTTCCGTCTCATCAAGAGGAAGTCAACGAAACAGACGGCGCGTCAATCGGACGCCCGGTCTGTGAGTTATTGGCATTTTCGTCTCCGGGGCCCGGTTGGTTTTTAAAGCAAAACCAACCCGACCGTACTCCACCTGCGTCCAAACCTCGGGCGGAGTATGCCAAAAGATCCGTCTCATTAAGAGGAACGCAACGCGACTGACGGCGCGTCAATCGGACGTTCGTGGCTCAAGATATGAGCGTTTCCGCTCCGAAGGCCCGGTTGGTTTCGTGAACGAACCAACCCGGCCGAACTCAAGTAAACCGAAACCTTGAGTGTGATATACCGAAACGACCGTCTCGATCCAAGGATCGCGTTGCCGCAGACGGTTCGTCATTCGGAGGTCCGAGGCTCAAGTTATGAGTCAAAACCCAAATCAGGTTCGAAACGGGGGGGTCCGGGTCCGGGCCGACCCGGCCCGACCCCCCCCTGGGCGGCGCGGGGGCCGGCGGCGGCGCGGTGGCCGGCGGCGGCGCGCGGCGGCGGGCCGCGCTGGCGGCGGGGTGCCGCGAGGTGGGTGGCACGCGGGGCTAAGCCCCGCGTTTAGCTGGAGGGCGGCGCGGCTCAAGGGCCGCGCCCCATATTTTTAAAGAGCCCCCCCCACGTGGGGGGCCTGCTGGTGGAACCGAGGGGGCAGCCGGCCCCCTCCCTTTAAAGAAACTCCCCCTCTTTAAAAGAGGGGGGTTTTATTATACCGGCCGGGGAATTAAATTCCCCGGTTTTTATGGCATCCGGCCGGCCAGCTGGCCGGCCGGTCTTCTCCAACGGGACCTGAAAATCCGGTCCCTTCTTCGGCTTCCGACGCCGGCGGCCCGGCCGCCGGTCTGCTCTTCCGCCGCGGCCCGGAACCGGCCGCGGTCTCCTCGTCTCGCCGCGGCCCGGAACCGGCCGCGGTGTTCGTCGTCCGGCGTGGTGCGTCGGCACCGCGCCCCTTCGCCGTGCTTCGATTCTTTTCAACGCGGCGCGACGGCGTCGCGTTCTTGAAGATTTTCCCTCGGCGTGGCGCGATGGCGCCACGTAAATTAATTGCACGATCATCCGTGTGGTGCGACGGCACCACGCTACTTGCTTCCACCCGCATGAATAAACATGAACGTTGGAGGGGGGTTCGGCCGTGTTCGTGCGGTCCGGCCCCCTCTCGTTAAATTAATAACGCAACTTAAACAATCAAGCATCAAGTTAGACATGCGAGATCCACGTTCAAGGAAAAGAATAAAGAAATAATGAACCAACAACCCCTACCTCGGGTATAAGTTCGAGGATTTGACTAAGTCCCCGGAAGACGACGTCGCGGAGGTCGGGCGTCGCGGAAGCCGTTCGTCAAATCCGATGACGAAGGAAAGCGTTCGAAGTGACACGTCGTGGGCGAAACTTGTACGCCGACGAAGATTGTCCGAGGAAGAAGTGGTGTCCCCTTTCGTTGACACGGTAAACGAAGAAGAGCGGAGCGGCGTTCTTCGTCGGAAATTGAGCGTTCCTCGTCAAGACTTGAGGAAAGTCAAATAATAAAGAAAATAACGAACTCAAGAATCTCTACCTCGATAGTCGCACTCGATTCCTTTGACGTCGGAGGAAGAGTCGTTGTTGAAGGCGTTCGTCGCGGAAAACCGTCGCGGAAGAGATGACGCGGAAGAAGTTCTTCGTTGAAGAACGGCGTTCTTCGCGTTCTTCGTTGAGGTTTGAAGAAGAAGAGAAAGCTCTCAAATCCTCTCAAGAAATAAAGGGACTAACCAAAAACAATAAATTAAGCTCACTTAATTTATTAACACAACACAAACCTTTGAAATTCAAAAGTTTGAATTTCAAAACATTAATTAAACTCACTTATTAATGACATAAGTTATAACTTAAGTTTACAACATTAATTGTGAGTTGGGGAGGGTTAGAGAATATGAAGGGGTGGGGTTCGTGTGGGCCCCACCACCCTCTTAACCTCCCAAGGGAAGTTGGGTTGTCACCCAACTTCCACCCAAAGGATAAAAACACTTAAGGAAGATAAAAATAAAAATTGAAGTTAAATTTTTATTTTAACATTCACAATTTTATTTTTTTTACAACTTCCCACGTGTAAACGCAACTTCGGGAAAGGTCTCCTTAAGCGAATATCGGCGCTGCGAGTTCATCGGTGCCCTCGGATTTCAATTCCGAGCACCGGATCAAAAGTTAGGAATTCCCGCTCGTTCGTTCACTGAACGTACCCGAGCCAAACTTCGAAAATTAATTCCGGGCACTCCGGGCCTCGGAATCAGGTGCCGTCTGAAACCGCGCTCTTGTAAAATTCTAAAGAAAATTAAGAAAAAAATTTCCCTTGAATTTTACGGGTCTTTACATGTTGCATGAAAGTATAAGAAAGTATCAAAAGATTACACAATCTATTTTTAAATGGTTCACCAGATAATTAGAGTATTAAGTCCTTTAAATGTATTTTAATAACTTTTACATGTATTATACACTATAATGTATTTTCATTTTTAGTGGGTTTTCATGGGAAAAATCCTTTACCATGTGTGATTCCATTCACATTATGAATAAATAATGACGAAATTCTTATTCCTTGAACTGGTGATGGCATGGTCTATCTTGCTAATTTACACTGGTTCTTTATACAAGCTCAAAATACAACCTTTTACATCTTTGCTAAGGTGATTTGTGACTGAAATAATTTCATTCATGATATAATACTTCAATTGGATGTCAAAGTGCATCATTGACCATCTACTTTTTCATTTTTTACATTCTTACCAGTAGGAAATAAAATTTCTTGTTCATCCCACCGACAAACTATAAGATACATTTTATTAGTCTTCTATCACTCACAATGATGTGATTAGGTTTTAAATAATAAATAGAATCAAAATATTTTTTGTGATTACAATTGGTCATGAAATTATAAATATAATCAAAATATCCACTCAACTTCTTCTTCTGCCTCTAATATTTGACATGTAGTTATAAGATGTAGAGTATTAGTGTCTTGACCTCTTTCATATTTAGTGAAAAATAGAATACACTAATTCTTCTTCTCCTTCATTATAGAATCAAAAAATTCTCTTTGATTATGAAAACAATAAAATATCATATTATCGTAGCATCATTATAATTAATTATAATTTGATAAAAAAAAATATAAACACTTGTTTTTGTATTATTCCTTTTTGTATTTCTTGGTGTTGTAGATATTTGTTTAAATTAATTACACCAAACATTGATTTCTATTTCATGCAAGTGTAAAATTTCTGATTAAATTTATTATCTCTTTTGATTTAAAACACAGTTATTTCACATTCACATGATGCATTAATTTTTTATTCATATTTTTTTTTAATATTCATGTATATTTTTGGTTTCTCAAATTTTTATTCATTTACTTTTTCATGACCCATGACATATTCATGAAATCATTCATGAAATGATTATTTTATTCTATGTCTATTCATGAATTACTTTTATCCTATTATTTCATACCTTTTCAAGGAATTAGTTTCATACTATTTAGCTCAAATACATAGGACCTTCATATAAGTATATCTCACCACTACCTCCTCATCCCATGACTCTACATGTATCACACATGATAAAAAATTTATTTCATTGTGGATTTTCATATAATTTCCCCCCACTCACAACACAATAAATACATATTTCTTCTTTTCTTATGAAAAACATAGTTAATGCATGACCCTTCTTCAATATCCATCATGTATCAACTGATCAGACATAAAAACTTCACTTTCTATAACACATTGGTGGTATACTACACCATAAATAGTTCATGGAACCAATATTCATCATGATTCTTGATGAGGGTGTGCTAACATAAGTTTTGTGTCAATGGTTATTCATAAAATAGTGCACAACTCTTATTCAGGAAAAATAGTATGTAGAATTAGTTAATTTCAAAGGCGTCTGAGAGTGTCGAACAGATGTTTAATTTAATATAGACCACCACTGTTATGTATATGATCTTATATCTTCTTCTCATAAACAATGTGGTTGGAAGAACATCGCACTTTACATATCCTTGAAGGCTTGTGGTTCTTCTATTTTTTTTCATGTAATAGGAAAGCATATATACTTTATTTCTATGAAAATATGAACACTCAAATGAATGAAAAAGTTGTATCTATCACAGTAGTGGATTCAATACTTTAATAAGAAAATAACACATCCTTACATTGTTTCCTTATTTTTCCTCAAATCCCGTTATTAAATACTTGTAAATAAAATATTTAAAATCCCTAAAGATATCAACACATTATTATTTGAACGTATTTTTTAAGAAACCACAATTCAAGTCTCATTTTATTCATAAATTAGCTCTCTTCATGGTGATTATCTCACTTAAAAACAATTTTGATCACATGTTCCTTTGGAATATCAATCTTTTTCATGAATATGGTGTCTAATAATGGCATTGACAAATTATTTTTAATTATCCAAAACAATATTATTTGATTAAATAGTAGGAAGGTCATTTAAACTCACATTTATACTAATCGAAATCCATTTTTGTGTGAAATTTAATTACATTCTCAATATTAATATGATGATCAATGTTGGGACATCGGTATGTAGAAATTCCTGTCGAAAGACAACTGTTGAGCATCGGGAGGTTAGTGATGAACCCTTTCATGATGATTAAAGGGTCTCTATGTAGTGGAACTTATGGATGATGTTATTTGATTATGGTTTTAAATGCACGAGATGTTCACACGTAATTCCTCCCCATGCCACTTTACATCTCATTTGGAAGCTACCATATAATATATCTCAATACTTTTATTTCTTGGATCCACCACCCAGCTCGACACGAATAAACATTGAACACACCTCACATTGTTCTTTATCCCTATAATCCGTCCTTATAAATGGGTTTCCCACAATTTAGCCTTCATATGAAAGCACTCACACCATCACCTACCACATTTCTCAGTTGATCTAGTTTGCCTCCATTGGGCATGGTTTATATTCAGATACCATTGAAGCCATGGTTTATGATGGAATGGTCTCACAAAAGTTGTTTATATTTCTTATTAACACTTAGAATAATCTAATTGAAAATTTACATTATATAAAAATAAATTCAACTTCATCTGTATGGTATCTTCTTCTTCGAAAAAACATTTAAAGAATAAATATTTTAATGTTCACCATTAGTTAATATTTTTATACTCTTATTGTATTGTACAATACAAATAATTTCATTGTTAATAAAATCATTATTCATGATATAATAATTATATTTCATGTTTCCCATTAATCATTATTTTAAACAATGTGTCATGTTAAAATAATGAGTGACACATCTATTCTGAACAAAAAACCAATTTGATGGCCATCAAATTTCAAACTCATGGTCATAAAAACAATTATATGTTTATTTATATTATAATACTCATGCCTCATCATTGTCGTTGAATCATTGAAGCTGTATTTATCTTTCACATATTGATTTTATTTCATGGATATTTATTTTTTTATCTTCAAAACATTTAAATTAGTGAAATATTTAATTCATTGATCTCCCGTGAAAATTAATATCAATCATTGAAAATGATTACAATCCAAATAAAAATTTGGAAATGAAATTTCCCCTATGTATTTCTTGAAAAACCCTTCAATTTTATTTCAAAATCAATGTGACTATATTTTAATCCTTATCTTCTCTATCCATTTTATCTTTACAATAATTATATCAAATTATCAATACCTTATTGAAAATAAATAAAAATTTCATTGAAATATTGTATTTGTTCATACTTATTGAATGTGCCATATATCATTTCTGTGTAAAACTACTTGACATGTGCTCAATGTTTAAATACAATAGATTTTATTTCGGAAAAAATATTTCTCTTACAAATTGATCATGATACCTCAGGAAATTCAAACCCATACACTTGCCTTATCGAATTTTCTACATTCATTCCAAGGTGATGATATTAAATGTGACATGTAATTGTTTATGTAAAAGAAACTATAAATTCATCAACTGACTTCAATAAATAGATCATAAACATTCACGTGTAATATGAAGGATAAGTGATCTCAGGGAACACTGAAATTTAATATTATATTTTTTAATTCAATTACTCTCACATTTTAAAATTCCATTTATCATGAAAAACCATGTATTAGATATTATGAAAGGATATATCTTTTCTAATGACATCTTATTCAAGAAATTTCCATAGTAATTAGAGTTTAACCCAATTTAAACCATGATCCTTGTAACATCTACATCATTCCTAATTTGTCTCCCCCTCAAAGGAAACACTCCTCAACATCACTATAATTATGTATCTAATTTAATTATTTCACATCATAGAATACATCAAAATGGATCTTCACTATGCGCTTTTCCAAATTGAAAGCGTTCACTACTTCACTAAGGATGTCCTTCTAGAACCCTATTTCCTTAGGACAAATAAAATAACCTCAATCAAATATGGAAACTTCTTTATCATGGCTATCCAGAATAGAAAATCACATTATTCATCTTCATCAAATGTGTTCCTCTATGATATTTTTATTTGAATTATTTATCATGTAATAATTATAGGATGGTATATTATTCAACATTTATATCATGAATTTATAAAACTCACTACTTCTCTATATATCACATTGATTTTTTTCTTCACCATCAATTTCATGATTAATAAGAAAAAATACTATTCCAAAATACAAAGGGAATAAGGTGGATCATTGTTACTTCAACACTGTAACCAAAATGGTTGATAATTGTTTCTCCACCAGGTTTCCCCATTCACAATTGTCTCAATTCACACAATTTAAAAATATATTCTGATTTATTTTGGGGCATTATGTATCTTTTTATATTGACTTATATTTTGTGTTGATAATTTTTTTTACATACATCATGGATGATGAATTGTTATTCCTCTGAAGGATTTCTTCTTATTCTAGTAGAATGATTAAAAATACTTTTATAACATGATCATATTGCTTACTTTACTCCTAAAAATTCTCTTCCACAAAATAATTTTCATTAGTTATTATACATCCCTGCACTTTTTATTCATCATGTGGGATATTTCTAATTTCACTTTCACTATCACAATCTTTTTCAAATTGAAATATCCCCATTCTTTGAAAATCATCTGGCAAAATAAAAAACATGTAATAAGGGAAATTGGTTGTAGGATTCGATCTTTTTCATGGCTTCATCTGAGTTTCATCTGTATTAGTATTTCCTTTTAACACTGAACATTTTATCATTTTCACTGATTTTTAATCAAAGTACTTCTTATATTTTTTAATTTTAATATTCTTAATAGAATATATGTTCACGAAAATCATTTAACTTCTTCCCATGGTATCATATTCATTCTTATCTAGTTTCTATGGTCTTGTTTTATTATCAATATGTATACAAGTTGAGATGAGCATGTACCAACCTTATAACCACAGACACTCCACACATCAAATATTTTTCATTCCTTGCAAATTTGATTAAAGTATACATATTATTCTGGACCTGTGGAAATTTCTTATTTATCAATGGATTTATCCCCCTTGATATAGGATTACCTTGGGTTTTAAAATTTTAAATATTGTACCAATAACATAATTCACATTTATCATATTATTTATTCTATTATGGATTTCGATTCATCTTCACAACTTGTTAGGATATTTATAGTGACCATATCCACACTCATTTTCATTTCCACCCTATTCATGGTGGTAGGATTCTCATCAACATTCTTTATCCATATACTTTCATATTTCTTCATCCTACACACTTCCTAAAAACATATATTGAAACATTAATTGATTTTTTAATGGATTGTTCCAGTTTCATCACAGTTTCTTCAAATAGATCATAAAAAATTTCTTGATCTTCTTATCACATGTTGGAGGTATTTTACCGGTAGAATCCAATATTTATTATTAAGAATTAGAGGAAATTGTTTTCTTAGTTAGTAAAATATGAACACATGTATTCTAATGGTTTTCCAATTAAAGTTTTAAATAAATACATTTCATATTAAGGATGCTTTTTTTAACATCAATCATAATAATATTATCGTTACATTCTTTCTTCACTTTTTAAACATATAATTCATGCATTTTAACATTTTTATAAATCAATGATTCATGTTACATGGTCATACTAGATGTTACAAAAAGAATTGAATCCTTAACATCAATTATTTAAAAAAAATTATGTTCATGTATATTTTCATCAGGAGTATTCCTGACCCTCTCTTTCTATTATTCTTCATTATGATATTTTCAGAATCATGTTTATAATTCCTTTATTTTTTGTAAAATAACTCCAACTTATCTATAGATTTTAAACATTCAACAATTCATACTTGAAATTCCTTCTAGAAAACATAATATTTTCATTATAATCTGTTGATATCATCCTGTATGGTTATAAGGAATCCACAAACAAAGGAGACTATTTCATTTGGATTACAATGAAAAATATATCTTAGTCTATAAGTTGATATTTCAATAGAAATTTTATATTGACCATCATCCCCACATCTCATATGATTTTCATTTTTAGGAAAATTTTCAATTTTGTTTTCACATACCTCTTAATCACATGAATATAATGATTTATACGAGGTGTGAAGGTTTACTATCAAATTGTACGAAACATGAGTCACCTGCTCTTTACATTCCTCTACTAATATGTATTCATATTTATCATAGAATTTCAAAACATATAATTCCAATTTATAAGCAAGATGGACTACATATTCATCATTATTTTCTCATTATTTATCATGATCATTGTGTTCTTTGTATAAATAGAATTATACAAATATATAACTGAATACTCAATGATTGTTCACTTTATTTTTCTCATAGAAAAGAACTAATCTATATAATAGTGAATAGATTCAAAGTATTTAATCCAACAGAGGTGAAACCTCACTCTAATGCCACATTAAAGGAGTTGTTTTCAATATTCATAACTCTAAGAGTTGGGGTGAGCCATTGTTGATAAAATTTTGACTATTTATAAATTTTTATCTATATAACTAATTGAATAGATAGGATATAGATTATATTTTACTTCTTTTCCTATCACATAGAAGTTTATGGAAACAATAAAATAAAACACATGAAATTTTTATAAGGTTTACATATCCATGAGAGTGTCAAGTCCCTTACATGAATGATAATAAAAGTTACATAGATTCTCTAATATAATGTAGTATGAATTTATAATGGTGTGGATAGGGGAGAATCCATATCCAATTATGATTCAATAAACATTATGTGGGAGTAATGAAAAAATTATTCATCCCTAGACTAGTGAAGACCCAGTAAAACTTGATACTCCATGGTTATTATTTATACAGTCTCTAAATATATTATTCAATTTATTTGTTTAGGTACATTGTAACACCAAGAATTCCATCCACCAAATGAGACATCTATTGGATATAATAGAGCTACATTGATCTTTCACTTCTTTGATTTCTACTTTCATAGTAGTCGTCATGAAACCCTTCTTATTCCTCCAAACAAAAAACTATAAGCTCTAATTTAGTTTTATTATTTCATTAATAATGATAGAATATGGGTTTTACTAATCAATAGAATTATACCTAACCAAAATGAAAATTAAATGATATATATTGGTTATTCGTCATTATTATTTCCTTCGGATATTTGATACAAAATGATAATAAATATAGTAGTAGTGTCTTGATCTCATACTTTTTAGTAAAAAATAAACTACCATGAATCTTTTTCTTATTCATGCTTAAACCAAAAACTCTTTTTTCTATATTGAATCAATGAATGATCATCTGAGCTTAGAATCATCAAAATTAATTCAACTTTGATGCACAATATTAAAATTTTTTGTGTCATTTCATCTCTATCCTTCCGGGTGTAGTAGATATTTTAGAAAAAATTTTACACTACATATTAAATTTTATTTCATAAATGAATGATATTTCACATAAAAAACATTCTATTTAAAATTAAAACCTTGTTAGATAATGTTCACTTCATGCATCAATTTTTTTATTAATATTTTTGGTTCAATATTCATGTTTATTTTTGGTTTATAAAATTTTTATTCCTTTACATGTGCATGAGCCTTCACGTATTCATGAAATCATGCATCAAATGTTCAATGTCTTCGTAGTAACTTCATAAAAAACATACATCCATGTTATATCATAACTTTTCAAGGGGTGAGTCTCATAATTTTAATCTCACATGAATAGGACCATAACAAAATTATATCATGTGAATGCCTCCTCTTTATGAAAATAAACAGTTTGGAGTTCTTCTTAATAGCAGACATATATAAATAAGATACATAGTGTCGTTAAATGAGTTCATGTATGTGGTTTCCTCCTTCTTGTAATAAATATATCATGTTGTTTTTCATCTCATACGAGAAACAAAATCATCCCACAATACTTCATCACGGACCATTTTGTATCAACGGGTTACACATATGATATTCACATCACATAACACAGTGGGGGTAAACTAACCCAACAATAGTTATCAGATTCAATTTTTTCCTAAATCGTTATAAGTGTACATTAACACTATTCAATTGCCCTGGGTTCTTTATTATATAGTTCACAGTTCTTATTCATACAAAATTGTACCTTTAACTAGTTCATAGTGAAAGCATCTAATTGTGTAAAATACAAGTCAAGAGTTTTAATGATCTTTTTTCAGGATATATAGAATCATAGATATTCTTCATGATATCAATGTGGTTTTTGGAACACCCCTTTTCACACAGATTTAATGTCTCATGGTTCTGATGATTTTTCATGTAATGTGAATAAATAGATGCATTTATTTATAAAAAAGATATCTCAAGGGAATAATTGAGAAGTGTCTCTCTTGGTAGTGGATTTCATCCATATACCGGAAAGGATCATTTTCTTCCATCATTTACATACACCAAATCAAATACAATAAATATATCCATGTAAATCCATTATTTAAATTTTCCCAAAGATCTCAACACATTATTCATTAAACACGGGTTACATTATTCTAATAATCATGTTTCATTTTTTAGGAGGTGAATTTATATTCCTAATGAGTATATCACACATATTTTTATGATCGTGTGCTTATTCTAATGTCCAATGACTTTCATGATTATCAAACATATGAATTTCCTCTTCAAATTTATTTTCATTCAGCCAAACCATGTTTATTGATTAAAAAGTGGAAAACTCATTGAATCAAGCATTATTGTTGATCAAGATCAGTTTTTCAATGAGATTTCATCACATCCTAAAATATAGATTGATCAGGGATGTTGAGTTCTCAGTATAAAAACCATCTATTAGAAAAACATCCATCTAGTGTTGGGTGGTTGTAGAAAAACCCTTGGTGATGATCAAATGGTCCAGATATAGTATATATGATATATGGTGTTATTTAAATTTTTTATTAAATGCAATATTAGTTTTAAAACAATTCCATCCAACATCTCTTTATACCTTCGGTAGAATCATTCATTTAATAAATATTGTTAAGACTCATTGATTGAGCTGAAAATGAAGTTAGAACCTAGATACACATCACACCTCTCACTTGACTTTGTCCTAGTGGGATTCTTGCCCAAAATTTTCCCACATGTAAGAATGTTCTCTTTATTTCATATACATGTCCCTCCATTATTATTGATTTCCTAAGTAGGTGCTCACACCCTCACCATCCACCATTCTTGATGGATCTAGTTGACATTCTTGGGCATGGTTGACTTTCAAGTCACAAAAATTTATTGTTTGAGGTTTTCTTAGGATTCCAATTGATAAAAATGTTTTATATTAATACATTGAATAGTCTATGTGAAAATATCCATCATATAAAAAAATTCATCTACACATTAATCGTATCTTCTTCTTATTCATCAAAATTTCAGCATGAATCAAATTATGTTAATGGTCACCATTAATTATTCTTTTTCTTTATTTCATGGATGTATCATTATATAAAACATTTTCCATATTGAAATTATTTTATATTAAATATTGGATATATTAAAGAATTATAATTACTCATTGTTGGAAACAATTTTTCATATCAATACATTGAGCGATACATGTATTCCAAACATAGAACAAATTCAAAAATAGTAAAAGAGTAAACATAGAATCATAAAAACACATATATATTTTTATAGATTATAATAATTTAGAAATATCATTGTAATCCATTCATCTAAGTTTTATTTTACTTTTTTTTCATTGTTAGATATCTTATTTCATTTTTTTTAAATCTTCAACAAATTAAATTCAACAAAATAGTAATTTCATTGATCAACGTTGAAAACCAATATAAACAATTGATAATAAATACAATCCTAACGAAAAGTGGGTCTTAAAATTATCATAGGTAATGACAATATGTGGTCAGGAAACTCATAAATGATCTCCAATATAAATCATCTATCCGTAATTATACATGACTCATAAGGAATTTTTTCATTAACATTCACTGAAATCTAATTCATAATATGGGTCACAACCTCATCCATCCAATAGTGTACTCTCCACTATATCTATTTAATTAGAATAATCATAGTGAATATACCCAACTCCAACCACCATCAAGTGTGTGTCGTTCCTCTCGATCCATTCCCATCACATCTTAGGAAACACCAATCTATTATTAATTATTATACTGATTATTATCTCACAATAGATCCATTTCCAATATCTTATATTCCATGGAGGGGCATTTCTCATTTACATTAAAAACCTTATGTTTCCAACCCAACAACCATTTAATAAAATCTATGATTTCATAACCCGTACACAACCACTCATCGATTCCTCAATTAATTGGTACCATGCAAAAAAAATGTGCACTGCCCACATCTTATTTGATCTAGTAGGTGTATTATCCTATATAACCCTATCTCATAATCCAAATAAATCACCCATGAGTAGTATAGTTACATATTTATCCCTTTCATATGAATCAATTTCAATGCTCCACTTATATAATAATTTCATGTGTTCAAAATCTATCTATATGATCCTCTTAATAATTGATTCATTTCACATGTTCCCTTTTCTACCACATGACCACACATTAACTAACTTCATTTCCTAAATCATAAGAATATACCCAAGCTCTATCCATCAAGGATTCATCCATAAAAAGTCAAGGCTCAATCTATAATTGTGATCTAGTCACAACAAATAAGTTGTGAGGATCCTAAAGTTCCTGTAATCAAAAAACAATCCATATAAGCAAGAACTAGCTCTCAAGGTGGTATTCCTAAATATATAAGGGAAAAATTCATATAATAAATATAGAAACAACTCTTGTTCACTAATACCATTTAAAAACACCTAACATTTCTTTGCACATTAATATTATCTATGGTACCACAATCCCTATGTCTAATTTCCTATATCATTTGTCATGTTAATATCTTAAACCAAGACATGTACTCATTCCTCCCATCTCTAAGGAATTAAAAAGTCCAAGTTAACCACGCTTTCTATGGTTATATCATATATATCAGATCACATTTCATCTATAATATATGACTTTCCTACATCTTGATTTATATCTTATAATTCATAGGATCTCCCACCTAGGTCGCAGTTCATATCTCATGTAATCTATAGATCATGAGAAAAACCTATTTATACTTTTCACTAATATCATGTAAAAAATAACATGCCAAAAAACCACTCTCGGATCTAAATCACATCAAGAATCACATACCTAGCCATAAAAACATATAAAATTTATTTTTACTAGCAATCCACATTTGAGACTACCTCAAAGAAAATAAAAATCTCAAGATTAACCTCAATGGAGATCCATATATAGTGGCACCACTTGGATGATAATATTTTCATCCACACACACACACACACACATATATATATATATACATATATATATATGCACATATAGATAACATCATATCCACAACATGATATATATATATAGTACACCATGGAAACATGGTTTGTGTATGAAAAATGAATCTAAATAGTTATATAGTAAGTTTCATTATTTTGTTAATGACATATTAAATAATTGAACCTATATTTGTAGGAATAATATTATAACTACCATTAAGGGGTTTATTATAAATACATCACACACATGTACCAACCTTCTTTGGTTCACTATTCATCACATACATGAAGGTTAACATATTTATCGTCCAGGTGAATCTTTCTCTACATTCACATGAAATATTATGATAATAAATTAATCATGTGGTCTAGATGATTAAAATTCCAAAAACCAATCATATGTTTAAAAATTATATATGTTGAAACTAACACTTTAACTAATTGAATACTTTCATCAGTGATATTAATCAATTATAAGTATGTGAAATTAATTTTAATTCAACATTAAAAAAGGATGCATATACACGGCCTCTAACTACAGTACAAGATCCAAAAAAACACATAAATCATAAGGTCACCAAAATCCATGTTCATAATGATAAATTAAAATAATCAACTATATCATCGAAAACCTTGAACATCAATCCCATATTACTAGTAAACTAGAATTATTAATACAAAATGTGTGTCCAAAACCGAAACTGATATCCATCACAATCTCTGGAACGATCCTATATAACATGTATACCGTCTCTATATATAGTAATATAAAACAAAAACTATGATATATTATATAATATCAAAAAATAAATAATTTGATTCAACTTTGTATCATCCTCCATTGGTATTTGTCTATTGAGTAGTGCCTAACCAGTTGAAGTCGCCACTAGGACCTCAGGCATGCCTCCAACTGTTTTAGAGGACACTCTGTTCAAGTGGGGATCTAGGTTGTTATAGTGGGAAGAATATAATTCCATATAATAATGAGAAATAATTATAAAATTAACAAAAAACATATAAATAATAAATTATTATATGAAATATATATATATATATATAAGTAATAAATGATATTGATGAATGTGGAAGAATTTATTAAAGCATACTCACTATCATTCCAATACACCTCAACTAATCACCCACCCATCAAATGACATATATAGAAATAAAAAATAATAAATTAAGTTGAAACATAAACATAACCCTTTACATTTTCATCATCCCAATGTCAATTTATGTTTCAGTGACCCCACTCAATCATGCTACTTTACATGTTTTCCTGACATGTAACTATGATAAGTGATATCTAATAATGTTCAAATGTTCCATTGAATCATATAAAGAGTGTGAGTACACATCAGTGGGAAACCACCAATATTGGCTCATATTTAATTTTAAAATTCATTATAATAATTTGATCTTCTCATATGAATAAATTAAATATAGTGGAAGAATAAATAAAATAACAATTGTTGATCCTCAAGTTCAAATATCACACTCAAGACACACTCAAATGTGCTTTTGATTTTTCTAAATTATCTCTGATCTCTTCACATGATCATTCCAATATATAATAAAAATATACCAACCCCAAAAGGGTATTCAGTGGTGGTCCAAAGTCCTCATGTACAAATATGTCACCTATGAGGTAATAACTTTTTCTATAATAATTATATTGCATTGCTACTGATCTCCAAAATTTAATCAAATTAAATCAATAGTCATTAAGATTCATCATTGACCTTTAGGATGTAATCCTAGGAGATTCCATAATTATCCGTTATCATTACTAATTCTTGGGGGATGATACTTAGTAATGAAAAATTATTACTCTTTTTTAACCATTCTAAGGTGTTCAACTAAGTAAATCCAATACCAATCGTCTATATATCAAATTACTAGGTGTTGAACCTAGGTAATCAGGAATAATCAAGATGAATATTATATTTTCACAGCATGAAAAAAGGAAATAATATAAAATCTGGAACCAAAATAGATTCATAGGAAGACACCCATGAAAATACAATAGTATCATGTTCCCAAAATGATTCAGAGTGGAATGACCCTAAGAAATCCATATTCATATTTTCTACAATCTAATTTATGGTAATTATCATAGATAATATATTGTAAGTAATGGAAAAATACTTTATTTATAAGTAGATGGACCGAGGAAATCATCATGTTAATATCAATAGATGATTCTGAGGGTGACACTAGGAATCATTGTGCAAGACATAGTTGTGGATGCAATGGGAGATCAACCTAGGAAATCATAGTGTTGGGATCAATAGTTGAATCCTATGTGGAATAACCCAATCATATAATAGTTTTAGGTATGATAACTTATTCAAAGGTAGATGACCATGCATATCATATTGTTAATGAATACATCTGATTCCTCAGTGGATAAACATAGGTAATATTTGTGTCAAGCTTAAATTATGGCTCACGGGGGAATGAAATTAAGTATTAATAATACTCACAACTTTATATGGCATAAATTTTCAAATTAATTTTAGACATATTAATCTGTATTTTCACTACCCATTAATAGATGCACTATCTAATTTTTTAATATATCAAAGTAGTATCTATAAATATTCCATAGGTCACGACATAGACACCCAAACATGGATTCTATAGATGTAGTCTAATCTATTTTGTTGAGATACATCACTCAAAGGGTATTTAATCCCTCAAAATAACCATAAAATTAAAATCGTGTAACTGGCCTCCTAGAAAAAACCAAACTTATACCAATCAATAGAGATTTTATAAATCCATCCTCATATCACAATTCAACCGAGGGATTGTAAAAATTCCCAAACTATTCATTAGTATTATTAGGTCTTCCAATCTAGGTGATCATGTCCATGTACTGAGGGAAAACTCACCCCATGGTCATCTCAATATCCTAGAGGCTTTGTGCCTTCCGATGGTTCTCACATAGAGAATATCATGGTCATAATTCTAAATTCATCAATCACATCTACCTAGAGGTCACTAAGAGAACCCATCACTAGAAATATTACACCACATTATATTAATTTTATTTTACATACACTCCATAGATTCTTAGTCTCAAAAATAATACCACCATTCTCAAATACTCATTCATCAATAGTCAACACATCAACATAAGGAATAGGTGTTCTTTAATTTCCATTTCCACTATCTTTTGTTCATTAACGAGAATTTTATTTATGTTAAAATTTATTTAATTAACTGGTTGATCACCTGTAGTGGTGAGAACTCAAATATAACATTCTATAAACATATAAATGAATTAAAATACCCTATAAGAATGTAAAAGCGTACACATATTCCAATTAAAAGTCTCTCTTGTTAATACCATCTCAAAAACTCTCAATCAAAATCATCAATGTGATACCAACCATCACCCATCATTATAAGGACCTAAATAAACATCCTACCACCCAAAAAATAATTATAATATATTTTAATAATTTACTCAAAATAATTTAAAATTTTATTTTTAATTTTAAATTTATATCTTTTTAAATTTATATGGAATAAATAATTAAAAACTAGATCCATAACCTCTCCCTCGAACCTCATGCAACGGTTTGGTTACCCTCCCCGTATGCACTTGAAAATTAACTATGAAATATAAATTATTTACTGACCATTGTAAATGGATAATTAATTGAATTTAAATAAAAATAAAAATATAAAGACTAATACTATGTTTTATTATAACATAATTATGTGTCACTATAGGAAGAAACCATTTCAGGATTCCTTCTTTATAAGATAATAAAATGACCCTTTGAAAATAGACTATTATTGCCTTCTCAAGAAGAATCTACACTGAACCCAAAAAAAAATTGATAACAATTATACAGCCATTGGAGTAAAATAAAATTATTGGTAGAAATTCTCACACTACATTTTATCTACATCATAATAACATAAAAACATACCCATTCAATCTATATCAAAGGTGAGGAATGTTAGTGGGAGTATCATCTAAAATGAATTTTCCCATTTCTAAACCCCCTATAAAGTAATTTCCACTGAAAAAAAATATAGTGAGCCTTCTATAAAAACATAACCAAATATCATTCACAATGTGAACATGGTGTTCACAACATTAACCCCATAAGTAGAGAGATCGTCCCTCTTCCCCGACTCTCCAATAGCATGGGCACTATCATCAAGCCCTTATTTCACTATTATTGTTTTCTTTTGGAACCTCCACCACCCATCACTTCTCTAAATTTCACATGGACAGATGAGGTAAAAATCATGCCTTAAACCAAATCTTGAAATTCTATTTTACGATATTCAGACATTCAGAATCTAATTTTTAATTGTGGTTCACAAAATGAACCAACCACCATGTTATAGTTTTAATGTCCCTATGAAATTTAATTCCAAAATAATTAAAAAATTTTTTACATGTAATCATGAGTATTTAATATCAATAAATTGATCATAACATTCCCATTATCATGGGTTTACTCTATATTTAAATAAAATAAATAAAATACTCAACCCATGTTCTCTTTGTAACGGCCATGTTCATGTTATGAAATAATATAATCAATGGTCTGTGTTCAATGTGTACCATAATCTAAATAGCCAAAAAATATTTATTCTAACACCAATATTCATTCTCTAAAAATCATTAATCATATCACAAGTAGATAATTTCAATCATGTGTCATTAAATACCTAGATCAATATGTAACCACCTCACCATTTAGTATCAACACTGCTCCAAAACCAACACCCTATGTATAAAAATATGTGGAATAATCTTTACATAGATCTGGAAAGGTCATGATAGATATAAATTTAAATATACACATTATCTCAAAAATACTCTCTCATACGAATCTAACCAATTTAAAATACCACATTCAATAACAAATCTTTAATTGGAGCAAAAAATGTTATAAATCATGAATTAATCTCTTATAGTGTCCTAATAAAAGTGATGTTATGAGTCTAAAATATGTAATTGGGTAAATCCTAGATAATAACTCGATAAACCATTATAGTATCCACTGATATGATAATATTAAAAATCGCTTGAACTATAAAATTTACCTCTTGGAAAATAAATTTCACAATGGCATGTTTTATTAAATATAATGATCCCTATGTGCATTCAATAAAATCTCCCGATATCAAAAATTACCCCCTTAACATGGAGTATACTAGAAATATTGAAAATATGACCATATAAGAATATATATATATATGTTTTTATTAGTCAATTCATCATATGTAGAAACATTATTAGTGAATTCATAAATCCAAAATGAAATCACAATACTGTAATTTAATAAATACCATCTATTTAAAGAGGTATGAAAATTAACATAATTCCTCAGCCATAAATAATGATAACCTAACATATTATTTATCATATATAACCATATTGATTCCCTAAACAATTAAAATAGATCCCTGATGAAAAAGACTATCATGATCAGTGGGAATTCACTGAGAGAGGTAGTGAATCAATTATTTCGCTACTATTTTTATTATTCATAAAAAAAATTATACACCTAGTAAATGGATTGAATATATTTATATCACTCTAATTTATGATCAATCATTGTTTGTATAAAAAAATTTCAACAGATTTCAAAATCAACATGATTAGATATATCATTGGTATGATATGATAAAACTCAAGACCCTATGATCAACTAGAATCATCTTGTTGGATAAAATGAGCCATAATTGTACATAAAATCATTATAGGAAAAAATGTATCCCAAATTGTGTATGTTGATCCTACATAAAAAATGATAATAATTTTGCAAAATAATCGATAAAATTATTTTTCAATGAAAATAACTACATGTTATTATTATTGTGATTTATTTGTAACTTCTCACACCCATGTTGGCATATATAATTGGTAATTGATCTCACTTATTACACCTCTTTTATTATATCTTATTTTTTATGTTACCATTTCTATTCCTATCACATGATGTATTTTCAATGTATCATCTAATAATATTTAAATTTACCATAACAATCTTACAACTTTAAATTTAAAATGAAAATATCAAAAAAATATGTAAAAATTTTCATTTTTGTTTAAACTTCTTCTCAATCAGATCATCGTAGCCTTGATAGTTACCTCTAATGTTTCTATAAATGTTTTGGATGAGCTTTAATCCCCTATAATGCACCTAAATTAAAAAAGAATTAATTTCAAGGTAGATAATTTTCTATTGTTTATCCATACATGAATATATCATAATAACATGGCCGAGTAACTAATGGAATGAATCTAACATTGGATATTTTCCCTTAGATTTATTTGATGTAAAAAACAATTCTAGAACATATCATTATGTCATGGATCAGTATCCTTGAAAACTAACCGAACATAGCTCAACTTTTGGTTTCTATTAATCTCCCATATATTTTTTTGTAGTCAAATGACATATAATATGTAACAAAATTTTTTGGAAAAAATATTTATCATATGATAGCATATTTAATCAAAAGATTACCTTTTTTAAATCAATTATTCTTATACCAGATCAGTAGTTCTTATTTATTCCTATGTTAGATGGTGTCAATGGATTAAATATCATGTACTGTTTGATCAACCTCACATATATCACTAACTTATATCTATTCTTACACAACTTATTACCCATGTAAAAACTCATATATAGGACACATTATTTTGATATATTCTTATATGTTTGAAACATATTATTATAGAGAACATTACTTCTAGAATCAATCATACATAGATAATAAAACTTCATCTTCTTATTCTCATACATCATTGAAAGTACTTGATTTATTCTTCTATACAAGCATGATAATCAAACATAACAAATACTTTTTCATATTTTCAAGAATATACAATTTGATATTTTTAAAATTCAACAATAGCTATCTTAAAAGTATTCTAGAATCATTTCCACTTTTATAATATAGACCTTCCCACCGTTATTACATTACTCTGATGAAGATTCTACATGAATCACACCTTCTAAAACCCATTTAAAATATAGTTTTAGGTTTATATATTTGAAACCCACCAATATTGGGGTGTGGAAAATGATATTTATCTTCCCCTTGAGGTGTTGTATTTTTAGTAACCAAGAAGTCATCATCATAGGGAAGTGTTTTAATATTGTTGTATCACATACAAAAGTAAATAAAAATAATATTATAAAGACTAGAACTAAAGGTAACTTGGATTTTTTGATATTATGAAAATAAAGAACTGATTAGAATTAGGTTAGGTTTTATACCATTTTAATAAAATGATGGTTTTTAATAAAAATTAATATATTTGTTTTGATTTAAATATTTTAGACAGTGGAGTAAGAATAATTTATCTTTATTCATCTTTTATTTGGATTTAATAACGTTTGGATTTAATAATGGAAATTATTTAAATTATTTATACAATAAAAAATCTGGAATTGAAATTCCCCAAGTATTCAAATCAGTCCACTTTTCTTTACACTTATTTTTAGTAATCACTAAATCACTCTATTTATCTATTGTTTGACAAAAAAATCATTAGATTTTTTAAAAAATAGATGGAGAATTAATTTTTAAATGAAAAAAATTAAATTCAAAATTAAATAAAAAAATATGTATTAATTTAAATTAAAACATTATTAAATTTAAAATGATTCAATTAAATAAATTCTTAAATATGATGACATTCAAAAAAATCATCAAAAGGGGCCCCCTTACCATTACCCTACCACAAGGGATTCTACCACTCCACACAAGGGGGTAACATTTAAGAAGAAGAATAATTGAAAATAATGAATATAAAAATAAATTTGAGGGGACAAAATATAGTGATTGGCAGTATCCTCCACTCTTCTATTAGCTTATAGATCTTCTAGATTATGATAGATTTTAAGCCGGGGTCCCCCTCCTTGCTAGTTGGTTTAAATGTATTATTTTTGGTTGTGGTGTAGAATCCCCAAATTTAGTGTGAAATTTTTTATTTTATAGGTAGAGATGCATTGATCCTTGGCCTCCTCCTTCATCAAATCACCCCCATGAATTGGGATGCGTTAAAATTTAAAAAATCCTAGATAATGGGTGTTTAATTATTTTTCACGTGGAATAAAATACACTTGGGATAGTCCTTCAGCATATCCATCAGTGTGTGTGTTAGGTGTCTGGGTCATTCAAAGTTTATGTGCATGTGTACTTGGAGACGTGGTAGTGGAAATGAGACTCTCCAAGAATGAATCATGGACCGGTACATGGAAGTGGTACTTCTCATTAATCTAGCATTCAAAGTGTCTAGATGAATATCAAGGTAGGCAAGTGGTAGTCACCTAAGGTTATTGAGGAGGTTCCGAGTGGATTCAGAATTTTGCTATGTATGTGGATATTAGGTTGAGCATGGGCTGTTTTTTATAGAAGAATCTTATTATGTAGTGGAATTGGAGATAGTGGCTGATGAAAAGGGATGATTACATGTTGTAGAAGAATGTGAAAGAAACTTATTAGAAGTGAGGTTGCCTCCTCCCACATGGCAGAAATATCCTTAATCCCTCCCATCGTCTATGTTGTTGGAGGGGAGAAAATTATTTATAATGATGGTGACATAGGAACTTGGTGGTTATCATAAGGGGAGGAATTCATTGGAAGTGGACAGAATCTCTAGTTCAAGGTCAATAGGTGGTTGGAGATGGACTTTTCTGGTGTTATAGAGAAGGAAACCAATGACAGGTGGCTGAGCCATGATGAAGATATCTAGGAAAGGTGTTTGATTCTTTTGAGCAGCACTGCATTTGAAAATTTAAAAAAATTATGAGTAATACTGTGAAAAATTCATACCTCATTGAAACGTGGAGAAGTTTCAATTCCATTATAATCTTAGTCACATATCTCTATTGGAAATGATATAAATGTGGTGTTAGAGGATTCCCCCCACCACCGTATACCATACTGTCCCGGTGAGGATCTCCACCCATCATCATGTGGTAATTTCCACCACACACTGGTAATCGAGGTTCATCCTACCTATGGGGCCAATGGATTTCATCCCCATGGTCATCTATACATGAGACTAATGCCATTGTGCATGCCTGTGGTTTGAGTTTTCCTTACTAGAAGGTGCATGGTTTGTCAAGAAATATAAAGTTATAGCAATGTGACTTGGGCATAGTCGATTATGTGTTAGGTAACCTCTTGGTTTAATTTTTTTTGTGAAACCCCCTACTTGTTTGAAACCACTAATCTTTCAAAATACTAAAATTATTAATCGTAATTATCAAAATAATATGAATTTTAGGTTCAAAACAATTTTAATCAATTTGAACAATTAAAATTATATTTTCATTATTTCCCATTTAATTACTAAAAAATGTAACACATGGGTATTATGATCAGGATTCCATTACAAACACCTGAATGTTCTTTTTAAATGTGTAAGAAAATGAGTCCGTCAAATACCCACACACATAAACCACGTATTTCCTCAGACATAAAATCCCAACATGGAATATTATAGGGAGTCGATGTTATCAATATTCAAATCTCAATGAAATTAAATAAAATTATTATAAAATTAAATTTATTGTTATAAAAATTCTCATAAAATATCAATTAAAATTTTAAATTTTCAAAGTGACATTCAAATCAATAATTTTACTTTTCCCCATTTTAAAGATGATGCAACTTAGTTTATCACTAATTGAAGTTCCTAAATTCATAATTATTTAATCATACCTAATAATTATTTAACTATATTTTGAATTCCTTCACTCATCACTCATGATAAAAATTAATGTTTTGTTTTTTCATATCCTGAATACATTATCTTTATCTATATATTTTTAAATGAATTACACTATACACATTATAAAGAGAAAATTCACAAAATTCATGAGAGATTCCAATTTTGATAAAAATGTTATTGGGGTATAATGTTGTTAGGAATTGTTCATAAAATTAATGATCTAGGTGGAGGTTTATATAATAAATCATAAAGCATGATATCAAAAGCAAATGTTCCCTGAAATTCTCCCCATTAAAATAAAACCACCCATAACGTCCCAAAGATTCAAAGTAATGACTATAATAAAATTAAGAATAAGGAATGATTTTTGCACCCTCTTGAGATTATCTCTACTTTTATTCCTTCTTCTGAAAGATCATTTGGATTTTTATTTTCTTTTTCAAAATATAAGTATATAATGAACCTTAAATACAGAACATAACCACATATGATAAAAATCAATAGTTTAGTAGCGGTATTTTTTGGTTTTCCCAAATCACAAAACATTTTTCTAATTTAGTGGGACTTTTTATCATTTTTATTTTTTTATTCTTAATAGGAACAGAAAAAAGGTAAAACATATGAATCAAAAACCGTTTTGAATAAACATAGTATAAACCGACAAAAAATTTCCATGTAGTTAATTTCATCTCCACAACAATTAATCCCTTCACTAACCCCTAAATCTTCTTGTAAATATCATACATCTATTAATAATAGCTTAAGAGTGGGAAACAATAGATTTAATCATGGATCATTACTGATAAGGTTATTCACGGTCTTTATGGTCTTAACGTGGAAAGATATAAAGGTGGTAATTATGGATATGGTCTTTTAAAAATATTACCCAATTTTTTAAATGTGTTTTTTAATTATCATTTCATTGATTTGTTTAAATTAAAGTTCTTTTAGGGTGAATTTCCTAAGATACCTCAAAGAATTTGAGCATGAATAAATAATAAGACCATGGTCTAGATATCCATTTGGGAATGGAACAATTAAAATTGGATAAGAACTCATTTGAATGACTAATAATAACATTCACATCAATTTCATAAAATAAAAAAAATGAAAATCTGTTTGGAAATTTCATTTCATGAATCAATAAATTCTTTTAAATAATGATAATTTATTTTAATCCCCTTGGTTCATTTTAATGATTTAATTGTCAGTTTCAATCATTAAATTTCATGAACATCGGAATATAAAATAAGCAATGAGTATATTCCTAATAAACTCATTTATCCTTTATATGTAATGTAAATCATTATTCAAGTGAATGTGTGAATTTTTTATCTAAAACTCAAAAAATTGACAAATATTATAGTTTGTTTTAAAATATAATTATAAAATTGAATACCCATTTGAAATAAATATTTGGTATTCTTCCTACACTTCATGGGTAATTTTTTGGTCTCATTATATGATAAACCTATAAAAAAACTCCTACCGGTGTTTGATGTATTCTACTAAAGCTCAAAGGGGTGATGTAAGAAGTATATGAATCATGAATTCAAATGAAATACTAAAACAAGGATTAATGTTGAGAAGAAAAAAATTTAGTGTTTTTATCTCAACCGAACCTCATGATAAGAAATCCTTATATGGTTGGAGAAGTTAGAGATCCTCCCACAGTTATTTCCATAAATTTCATGGAACTTTTTCATTATATTCCGATTTATATTTAATGGATTTAAATCATCCGGTTTATGGATCATAATGAATCCAAAAGGATTGATATTAATGATAAGAAAAATTCATTACTATATAATATAAATCTTACCTGGAATTACGTTCATTCCATAATTTTATAGTAGAACATGGTCTCCCGGTTGAATGATCACTAGTTTAATCGGTTCTTTATGTTCCACTCTAGTTTTTTATTTCAGAATTTCCATATTTAAAAAATGTTCCATTCTAGTTTATTCCAGTTCATGAAACTTAAATTATTTCAATTTTCTAACATGTTCAAAATCCAAATTCACCATTTAAACATCAAAATCTTCTGGGATATCTAATTCCACAAGTATATGAAAAAACCATTTCCATAAATCAATTGGTATAGGATCATACCTATTAGTTCATTGTATGATTTCTAATGTCTCCATAATGTTTAATCAAGACACTAGATCCAATCTTTTCAGTTAGGTTTAATTTTTTCTACAAATTACCTTTAGTTTCCCAGTTGGACACTTTATCTTAGAAATTTGATTAGAAAAGGTATAAATGAAATATTTTCTGGTACACCACATGATTTTTATGTATATCCTTTATTCATATAATGAACAAATGTGTCCCTTGGTATTTGATGATAGATATTGAAATTCCAAAAATACAAAATATATTTTCCCTTACAAAATTTGACACAACATGGTCATCATTAGTCTTGGTGTCTTTAGTAACTACTCATTTGGAGACATAAGCAACAATAAGTAAAATATAAGATTTTAAAAAATTCATGGGAAACAGTCCTAAAAAATCAATGCCACAAACATAAAATGAGACACAAAAAATGGGTTTTTTGGAATATCATTCCATTAGAAATATTTTCGTGACATTGACACTTTTCACATTTTTTTAATTAATCATAAGAATCATTAAACAAGGTCAGAAAATAGATTCATGATTAAATAACATTTATAGTTAGTCTTTGAGTTCTGAAGTGTCCTACACAAGAATGTTTCTGAAAAATTTTGAAAATAGATTTTATTTTATGTTCTAGTATAAATCTTCATATAACAAGGTCCTTGAAAATTTTCCAAAGAAAGGGATCCTCTCTTATATAGAATATATATATATATATATATATATATATATATTTGAGATTATGAATCTATAGGGAGTTAACACAATAAGGTACCCGATATGTGGCCAATTAATACACTATTTCATAATACCATGTTACATTTCCTTATGTGATATTGACATTATGTAAGGGTATGTGACAGTTGAGTGGGATTATCTCAAGAATTTCTGTTATAGCAATGTTGGGTATCCTAGTAAGGTAATCTTCTAGTTAGTTTCCTGTTACATTTTTTTCATTAATATCATAATTAAACTCCAAGAATATTAGTAAATATCATACCAGACTTGGTTTAGTATCAACTATCTTCCTCATGTACCTAAGTCTTTCATGATTAGAGAATACAACTACATTAGTTCCAAGTATATTTGACTTGGATTTACCCATCAAAAATACAAAAATACGAAACTCCATTTTAGTGGTTGTGTAAATGATCTGAGTGGAATCCATGGTTTAAGAAGCATAGGTTAGGACTTAGGCTTTTTATAAAATTATATGGGAACAAATATGCTCCCACAGCATGGATCAACACATCAGAAAACCACTCAAAAATATGTTTCCAATTCGGTTGCTCTATTATTAGAGGGGTAATCAACTGCTATATCAGCTCATCAAATCTCTCCCTAATTTTATTATTAAAAACAATGATACATCTAATAATATAAATATTGTAAGGGGAAGGTAAATCATAGTAAATTAACTGAAAATCATTTTATAAAACCCCTCATGCCTCATAAAATATCTGATGAGTATTACAGAGGTACAATATGGAAAAGAATTGATCACTTAAACATTTTAGTTATGAACCTCAATGAATTTTTATGAAATTATTTTTCTTATAACTATTACATTTTCAACCATAATGTGACAATTTTCAAAGTTCAAAACATGATTTTTTTATAAATGTTATCAAAACATTTCGTATGTTCCCTAATAAATTATCAAAGTAGTTATAATAAATTGTAACTCTCACAAGAACTACCTTCAAAACATATTCAATGTGATCTAAAAATGGTTATCACACATCAATAAAATTTACATGAGTTTTTTCCCAATCTAAATGGAATCCACTTGTAATAATAGGTCCTAAAAATACAAGTTAATGTTGTATTTTCAATGTATTCTGGGGAACATTGAATTTGAAAATAACTATAAAAACCATCCAAAAAGTATGAATGTGTTCTACCTACTATACATTCTCTAATTTGGATAATAAATGGGATAGGGAATTGATATTTAAGTTGACTTGGTTCTACTTTCAATAACCAATTCATGTCCTCAAACTATTTTAGACTCTCACTGGAATCAATTCATTATTCTAATTTCCTACCATGGTTAAGCTTGTTTTATTTTTTCGACATGGATGGGGATAACCCAATACGATTTAGATATGGGTAAAATTATATTAACTACCAATATTTTTCAATTTATTTTTCACAATTACCCTGATAGTGAGGTTAAGTCTTCCCCAGGGCAACCTAATAGGTCTCCTGTCCCCTTCAAAAAACATTTCATTAAAGAAGATCTTGGGTTTTATACATGGTGTATCTCACAGACTCTATCCTATGGCTCAGAGATATTTTTTAGAAGGTTATTCAATTTTTTCACCTAAGTATTACATATATTATTGGAAATTATCACTGAAATTGTTTATCCCTAAAAAAGATACACAAGTATTTTATCAAATGGGAGGGGCTTCAATTAAATATTTCGGTATTTATATATGGATTCTAATAAGTTAAATTTTCCTAATTTCAAAAGAATTAATTTACATGGTAAAGGGATTCAAATTAGCTTCTTATATTAAATTAACAAATAATTTAGGGTTTATTTATTTTCGAGTTTTGAAGCAAAAAATTTCATATTATTGAGTACTCTCTTCTTCTTTTTTGTTTTCAATAGCATGGTGATATCCTAAGGCTATTAATTATTTTAAAATACCAAACTCATTGATGGGATCAATAACTTCTTTAATGAAAAATTAAAAGATGGAATGACAGATTTATGGATTCCTATTGGTTTTAAGAACATTGGAGTTCACCTTGTAGTTTCTAAACTCCATGATGAGAGTTCCTTCATACACATTAGATATCATTTTTTCTACTATGAGGAATGGTCTTCCCAAAATAATGGGCTAATTACCTAGTGTTCTATCTTCCTCAATTTTGAGTACGTAAAATTATTCTAGAAAAATTAGTTCTTCAAATCCAACTAGTGCATCAACTACTAATCCAACTAGGTAAATAAGGGATTGTTTTTTTATTACAGAACAACTTTTTGTGGATTTTTTTCACCTATTTTCAATGTTATAATTATATATTTGGACATTAGATTAATTGAATCTCTAATATCACACAATGAGTTAAAAAATTTAAAATAATCTCTAATTAAGGGAATATAAAATTTCATTGTATCTTAACATTTTTGTGTTATTGTGGTGTGATCATGGATAAGACAAACCTTTGAAAGAAGATTCCTCTTTCCCCATATCAAATGATTCATGTGGTTTATATTTCTTGGATAAACGTATCATATTTTATGATTTGGTGGATTTCCTCTAGAAATGGAATTATCACAAACCAACCCTTGTCAACCTTAAAATGGTCACCTGATTCATTTTTCAATTACTCCCAAAGGTAATTCCTAATCCCTTATGGGGTGTAAACAGTTCCTGAGTGTCACAAAAAACATGCGGTAATGATTTCACCTAAGTCATAATTATAAATGAATAAAAAGATAAATAAACCAAAATGGAAGATAGAAATACAAACATGGTGTAAAAAACTTTTCAAAATTAACATAAAAATTTTAAACATAACAGAAGAAACTAAAACAATGGGGGAAACCATAATATTATCCCAAACCTCATTGTAATGAGAGTATCAACATCCTCAAGATATAGCCACCAACACCCACAAAATAAATCACAAGTTTAAAAAATGCCACTACTAAACCATTTTCCTTTACTTGGAAAAAATAGTCAATAATATCTATATACACCCAAAGGTATATGTGGGGTGTGATATAAGGCCCAGTAGGATAAATAATGTATAAAATGTTCCACGCACTAAACAGTAATTGAAAAATAAAACCTCAAGTATCAAATGAAAAATTATATGTACACTATTGTGGAAAATATCTTTTTTTAAAAATAACTTTGAATGAAAAAAAATAAATGAAAAATAGTTCTAAAGTATTCAAATTTATGGAAAACGAACTTGATTTTGAAATTACCAACCAAACAACCATATTTCGATGATAAGTGTGACACAAACATTGATTACTAGTCATGGAAAAACCCCCTTGGCACTATCTAGCAATGGGGCCATTGAAACCTCATATATAAATTAGATGTGGTGTAGAATCAATGAATGATAGTGTTCTTGTTTATGATTCCATGGATAAGACAAACATCAATACTTTGAGTGTCCTCCAATCAATATCTATGTTCAGTTAGTTTTTTTATTGTCAATCATGCTAAGTGAAAATAGGTCATAGCCACTTCTTAATCACATGAATACTAGTACTAGTCTACACACCTAGATATTGAGGCTTCTTTTCTGTGATAAAACTAGTTTCACATATCACATAAATCCACATTAACATATCATTAACCAAGAAGAAATTACATATTAAATTCCACCACTCTCACACACAAAAGTCCATTTTAAAATCTTATGACCATTTAAATCTTTCCCAAACATGTTCCATACCTCTTATCTAATTTAATATACCATTACAACAATTTATAAAACAATTTCAATAATCATCGAAACAATTTTACAACAAAAATTCACTGAAAATACTCTTTAAAAAATTGCACATCAATTACAAACCAAAACATAATATCATCCAATAAATCATCTAATAAACAAATTTCAGGATTTATAAAATATTATCATGTGACACAATAAGGATTTACGCTTGGAAAACATGGAATTTAACATCAAATTGCCACTTTAAAATCAAATATATGTTTAATCCTATAAATATCACTTTCTTACAGCACATATAATTTAATAAATCAGTTAATTAATTAATAAAACATTTCCAAGATTCACAACAAGGATTTATCCCCAAAACACACTCTACTTCAACTCTTTAGAATAAAACTCATAGTAAAACATTTTCCAAACCCCATTTTCATAATTTGTACAATTTAATAAATCACCTACACAATTTAATACATCATTTATTCACATAATAATTTTTTTATGATGTATAAGGGTTTACACCACAAATACCCCCATTTCCATTATGTAAAAGACACTATAAAACCAATATCATCTCAATTCATTTCACGAAGAATTTTTTAACCTCATTGGACAGTCACTTAACTTTGAAAAACACTCAATAAGGCATAAAATTTCATCAAGTAAGGGTAAATCATGGAATCACCTACCTCAGGTGGAGAAACCCCTTAAATTTGTGGGGAATATCCAACCATACAATAGAAAAGACTCAAGAAACCAAAATCAAACCTTTATCATGATGATTAACCCAAAACAACCCAATATTAAAACCCTGAAAAACAACCCTACCTGCTATAAAATTGAAACCCTAAATAAGTATATGCAAAACCCTAAAAGGTTACATAGAAGGGTGAGACCACTTGATGGAGGAGGTTTGTCCACCGGAGAGGATAAAAATTGTAGGGTCGCGTGCCAGATAAAAGGGCGCCAGTGTGTCCTGCACCATTGGAGGATGTTGGCCTATGGGGTGGGAGAACACACATAGGGTAGGGGAGGGAGGAGGTTGAGTGGTTGTGTGAGGAGGAGTTTTCAGAGGAGATCTCGATGGAGGAGAGATCCAGAGGTCGGTGACGAGCGCGCACAATAGAGAGAGGAGTTGGGGTGTTAGAGGAGCGGGAAGGGGGGATGTGGAAGAAACCCTAAAAAATACTAACATAATAATAATAATAATATGCGTGTTAATAATGATAATAATATTAATAATATCATTATAATTATTATTAAAACTATTATTATAATTATTATTATTTATTTTCTTTTCTTATTTATATTTCATATTTCTTTTATTATCATTCTCTTAATATTTATTCATATAGAACAACGGGAAGGTCGCACAATAACGTAGGAGAATCCACATGGTTTCCAAAATGTGGTATTCTTGTACACCAGATGCTACCAATCCTAAAACACGGTATTTCAATAATGATAGAAAAATTAAAACTTGGAATCAACCCGAACCCTAACAAAAATATTCCAAAACATAAAACCTATCAGACTGGATCCTGATAAAAACAACCAAGAACCCAATTCGAGCCAGAACAAAGGAAAAAATTTAAATCCGGTAGTAAAAATTCTCCGAGACATAATTCTTTTCGCCCCTGGAAAGCCATAACAATGTCGAACCCCAAAACATAATCAGTTACTCTCTTATAGTTCAATGAGATTCCGAATGAATGAGAAATGTGAAGAGGCACGAACACTATAAACAAATAAAATTAATTGAAAATTAAACTCAAGGGACACATAATAGAGTTCCTACTACGTGTCACCCACTACCAAAAGTAAAGAAGCTCCATTTTATTGATCAAAGGAAAGGATACCCTCACATCATCTGATCTAACCTCTTATATTGAATCACCACATGCATTGAAATTTGGTACCCACATCCCCTATTTTAAATAAGAAAACTAAAACAAATCATGTCCAATAAATACTCGTATAACATTAATTTAATGAAATGGTTGGGTATGCTTTAATCCCAATGTTTACAAAAGAACAGAGCGTGGGGATAGAGATATTTTGACAAGGATACCTACAACAAAATGAAAACTAAGAGTGGGATTGAATTACTGACATGGGGAGGCCTGAATAGACTCCCCATCATAAAGAGGAGGCTACCACTAGCTTACTTCTAAGACCACCCAGTAACACCCAGTGTGGGTCTCCTAAACAAAAGGACTAACTAATTAATCCCACTAGCATGATCTGAAAAAAGAACATGAAATTGGATAACTCGATGTATTCCCACACCAAATAGATCCCATATCAAAAGTGATTTGATGAAAGAAGACTCTATGCATGATAGAAACAGACTTCTGGGATCATTATTCCCAAGGGGAACCACTGTCCTAAAATGAGAGCAAACCAAAACAGAGGTGGATTAATAAGTCTGGACATACATGTTTCACCAAATGGAGACTCAAATATGGTGAGACTCAACCAGTATAGTTTTATAAAAATGGGATTGTCATGCCTCTTGATAACTGAGGATAAACTCTTCAACCCATGTGGGTCATAATAGGGAGGTGAGTTACATGGGCCTCTTTCCACCAAACGGGACCATTAGAACGGAGAACAACACATGTCAAAATCTGTATTTATTTCCCATGATGAAGACTGAGTTTAGACTATGATCCCTTACACCCATGTGCTTCCTGAATAAACATTATCTTCACTCCGAGACCTATGGATTTAGCCATATTGATTGAATCATCTCATGCCTTTCAATCAGGCATGGATAACCCCCAAAGGGAACTTCCCCTACTGGTGCTACAATCCACTATATCATGACCTAGACTACACCAACTGAAAAAACAAACCATGAAACCTGCTTACCCCCACATGAAACATTCACAAATATAGGGCTTAGAAGATGAATATTCATCAACCCTTTCACCTCAAGTGAGGATATGACCAAACAAAAACACACAGAACATGCTTCCTGGCAGGTCCTCCAGACACAATGGTGTCAAACATCATACCCAATGACTATGACAACTTAATAAAACCAAATCTTCTTTCAACGCCCTCATATCTTCTATCCCACTATGAAAGGACCTACTTAATAGAAACTGAAGGGGATAAAACTTATCTTCTTTGATTCAATGAGGGATTACTTAATTTGATCTACTAGAGTATCTTCCTACAGAGAATCACTGATGGCTGCACTTTAATCGTGCATTAACTCTTTATGGGGGGCGTACACTAGACAGTGATGAAAAGGACAAATTCCCAATAAAACTGATCCATTATTCCAAACATACCACAAACCAACACTGATCACACAAAGGGAACCCATGCAGGGCTCCCAGATGTACTTTTCGAAATAAACAACTAAACGCACATTTTCTCACCATCATTCCAACAAGAACTCACACTAATGACACATGTCAAATAGAAAGGGTTCTCATGCTCAAAATGGAATGAAATTAAAATTACCAATATACTACAAGACACACAACATAATAACTGGTTAACAAAACACCAAATTTTCCACCAAAATTATTTTGGAAAATATGCAACATTGGTGGATTTCACGTTATCCAATTTTATCACATAGCCTTACATGTGCATGTCCCCACACAACACTAGGAACCCACCTCATGTTCATCCTAGCACTCGTTTTCCCTTTCCTTTGACTGTCACCATTTACATATATACTCGTGCATGTGGTCACCTATGAGAACACCAAAGACCAAAAACAATTATTTCCACTTTTAAAAACCAAAAAATTCAACCCACGCATTCTCTTTCTCAAAACTGCTATCCAAAAATTCACAACATATTTTAAATCTCATAAAACATTTTCAAAAACATAACCAACCATTTTAATAAAAACATACTTTAAAATCATACACATGAATTTACAAAAATTTAATTCCATTAAAAACACTTTTCAATGGTTTATAATAGACCTCTCAAAATATATTTTATAAAACCTTATTGAATTTTATTTATTCTTTTTTAAACAATTAATTACAAAAATCTACTATTTAAAAATAATAAAAACAAAATTCTGATAAATTCACCCTCATTCAGTCAAAAACATTTCATAAAAATTCAACTTTATAAAGCATCATTCAATGAGATTCTTAAAACACACATTCAAAACATGTTGAAAATCAATATATTTCTATTTTAAATCACATATTCGTAAAATATTAAATCATTTGTTTCTAGATTAATTTTCATAACCCAATAATACACAAGATTATAAAAGCTGAAATTAGTGATGGTGGTATCATGGAAATATGCTTGGAGGCCATACACCAATCACTCCATCATCACAGAGAGTGTTATAGGGGAATTTACCTGGCAACATATGGATTTCTAGGCCCTGCTACAATACATAGTCTATCTATCCAACTCTTTTTTTACTTCCACAAACATCAATGAACCACAAAAACCAAATGGATCCTATGAAACCTGACTCCCCCTAGTGACTTGAGTCATGTCCTGTAGGGAGTTAGATAGGCACCAAACTCGTAACCTGAATATAAATCCTGAAATTCTTTGATATTTTCTACCGAGACTCTTCCCAATAGAACAAGACTCAAAAATGAAAGACCTCCTTTGATACAATTTTATCACGAACCCAACCTAGTCGACCACAACCCGATCACACATGTCGTTCATTGATAAGGCCTAAAGTGCAGTCCTGATCCCCCATGTGATGATTTAAGTCTCTGGGTATCAATTAGAACATGAGGGAACAATTTTCTATATTTTATAAAAATAAATTCCTTATAATATAAATTAACCAAAATAAAAATATAAAACTAAACATTGGGTAACCAACTTTTTATAATTAACATTGTAATTTTAAACAAGAATGAAAAGGATACAATAAATGGGCAAACACTGATACTATCCCAAACATCTTTGAAACAAGAAGATAAACTTCCTCAATCCATCACCACGAATACCCATAATGGAATAAAAAATAGTCCAAACTGCAACTACCATACACTATTCGTTTTTACTAGAACCATCAGTTAAGATGCTCTACATACACAGAATGGTGTATACAGGGTGTGATCCAAATCCCAATAGGATTCCACATGGAAAAGAGATTTCAAGAACTAAACATGAAATGAAAAAAAACATTTCTATTTTATAAATTAAAGAAATGGTAGGTATAATTTTAAGGAATGTTAGAAAGAAAAATAAAATTGAATGAAAACAACCAAAAATGAAAAAAAAGTTCTAAAGGATGCATATTTAATGAAAACACACTTAATAGTGAAATTAACAACCCAAAATAATTTATTTCAATGGTATATGTGATATTAACACTGAGAACTCATCATGGGAATACCCCATAGGAACTAGCTAGCAATGGGACCCTAAGAACAACACATCTTAGTACGATGTGATTTAGAATCCATGACCAATAGTTTTATCTTACATGGGCCACTATAGGGGAGTAACATCCAATGTTCTATTGGTCTATAATAATCCTCAATTCTTAGTTAGTGTTGTTATATTCAATCCCGTTATGCGAAGCCGGGTCGTAGCCACGTCTGAATCATTAGCGTACTTGTCCTAGTCAACCCATCGAAATACTCGGGCCTCTATTTTGTGCTCAAACAATTTTTACATGTCACATAACACCATAGTCTAGTTTTTTTATCCAAACAAGGAATTTCCCATCACATGCCTATACAATCACACCCAAAAGTCCATTTTCAAATCATACGCATAACTAAACCCTTCTAAAACGTGTTTCAAACCTCTTATATAATATAAGAAATCTATAGAACAATTAATAAAAAAATTTCAGTTAACACACTAAGTATTTTACAAAAAAACATTCACCCAAAATCACCTTTAAAAATTAACCACATATCAATTCCATACGAAAACATAATTCCCAACAAATATATAATCTAATAAAACAATTTCCTTTTTTTATAAAATATTATCATGTGACACAATAAGGGTTTATGCTAGACAAACACCAAATTTCACTTAACAGTTCCACATTAAAATCAAAATATTGTTTAATCCTATCAAATAACACGTTATCAACACTTACATAACATAATAACTTAGTTTAAAAATTAATAAAACGTTTACAAGATTCAAAACAAGTATTTACCACAATAACACACTCAAATTCCACTAATTAAAACTAAACGCACACTAAAACCATTTCCAAACTCCATTCACATCATTTTTACAATTTTAAAAAATGACATAAAAAAATTAACAAATAATTTATACCCATAATGAAACGTTTTTATGATAAACCATATGGGGTTACACCTCAAATACACACATTTCCATTATATACATGTCCCATTAAAACCCAAAGTATGTCAATTACATTCACTGCCCATTTTCACAGCATATAAGAGAATCATATAACATTAAAAACACTAAAGAAAGAATAAACATTAAACAATTAATGGTCAATAATGGAATCACCAACCTTATGTGTATAAAACCATTAAATTTGGAGGGAATTTCCAACACAGCCTAACTACACCTCAAGAAAGAATCATTTAAAACTCTCCGTGAATATAAAACCCAAAAAACAAAATATTAAAATCTTAAAACACAACCCTACCCCTGGAAAATCAAAACCCCAAATATGGAGAAGAATAAAAATCCTAAAATGTTACCTTGATTGGTGTGGCCACCCAAGGGAGAAGGTGAGGGAGTTAGTGGGGTCGCACGTCAGAGTGAAAGGAGATGACAGGTCACGCACTAGAGGAAGATTCCAGCTAGTGGGGGATTGCTCATACTGTGTGGTAGAGGGAGGAGGGGGGTAGTCAATTGAGTAGGGGAATTCATATGATATCTTTCCATATGAGAGATCACGAAATGATAGGGAGGCCACTTGGGGAGGGCACTGGAGGAGGTGACACGAGTGCACAACAGGTTGATGGGTGGGGGATGGGTGCGTGAGATGAGGGTGAAGTGGGAGAGAAGGGGGAAGAAAACCTAAAAAATTGTGACTAAAAAATAATAATTATTATCATATTTATTATTATTATTATTATTATTATATTTTTAATAATAATATTGTCATTATCATTATTGTTAAAAAATATCTTATTTTTTATTTAGTTTTGTTATTTTTTTCATATTTTATTCATTATTATTAGATTAATTTCTAAACATCTAGAAGATCGAGCAGGAAGGACGTTGACCAGAGCGAAGCTACATAGTTTCCAAGTGGCACTCTACCTATGCGCTAGATGCTGTGAAGCCCAAAACAATAATTTTTCAACATAAACTCAGAAATGAAACCCTTGACTCAATCTGAACCCTTAAAGAAATACCCCAAAACATAAAAACCGTCACTCCTGATTCTAGAGAAAAACAACTAAATCCTAACCATAGATGGAACCATGTTAAACATTCAAACATGGATGTGATAGAAATGTTGATTTAAAATTTTCAGATGATTTTATGGTTCTATATTTGATGTTGATCTTCAATAATATTTATTGTTCAAAATAACATATAAGGGAATGTTACCATGTTATATTTTTCTTTTTTTCTTTTTACTTTTATTTCTGGTCTCTTTTTTTGGTGTATGGTTGATCGTTAATATTTTTTTATAATTTTAAAACTTACTAGGTTTTTGGTGGTGGAATATACTCGCCGCTTCAAGTAGTCATTTCATTGAAAATCTCCATAGTATTTAAGATAGTCTAGGATAAAAGATTTCTTGGATTCCTAGTTAGAATATCCAAGACAATATTTAGATGGATGGATAAATAATGTACATTTTCTTTTATCCCCCCATCATATTGTTGTAGTTGTTTTTTTATTTAATGGTGTAGTAGTTGATGGTTTCTTAAATGTATTTCTTTGGAAATGTGGTGGTTGAATGTTCTATTGTTGTGGGGAGGTTTTTTTGTAATATTATTGGTATGGTTCTGAGTTATTATATTTCTACTAGAACCGTGGATGAATATAAAAATGGGGTCTACCTTGGTTTTGATGACCTATGAATCCCTTTTGGGATTTCTCTTCTCACCATTGTTGATTCTATGGAAATATCCTTTTCTGGAAGGCATCTACAAAACTCTTCATACCCTATATCTCAATAAATTGATCGGTCGCTTGATTGGTTAGTGAACATTATCCAAATACCTAAGGTGGATATTTTTTTCAAGACACCTTATTTACATTCATCTATCTCACCAAGAATTGAAATTTTTTAATTTTATTTTAAAGAAATGGTGATTTGTTAGAATTTTTTACCTCATGAATAATACTTGTACCAGTTCCACTTATTATGAATTATTATGAGTTCTAATGTACATTCACAGTGAGATTCTTGGCTTCTGGTGGTGCTTTTTCAATCAGAGCTCCCCTGATGATGAATCCAAAAAGTTCCTATCATTTTTATATAATTATTTTTTTATAAAACCAAGAAGTGGTGCTCTTCCACAATTTTATGTAGTAATCCTTTACAAACCATCTTGAAATATTCTCAGTATATTTAGATATTCTCATCATTTGATTTATTAATGGTTTATATCAACTTTCAAATTGATGTACTTTTGGAGGTCTGGAAGAACCTCTCTATGAATCTTTCATTTATATAATCCTATTCATAGATCTCAATAATTATGAATATATAAAACCACTCTTAAAATTCTCCTTCATGTAAAAAATGTGAATGCCCTCCACCTGAATGGCACAGTACCTACTGATATTGGCTGGAAAAATGAACCCAAAAACTAAAATCGTGAATTTTTCGATCAAGGTATTCTTCTTCAAGGACATTGAATTTAGGTAGAACGTGAATAATGTTTACACATAAATGAAAATAAATTCATAGAAATTGTTAATCTATTTTGTTGGCAGGAAAATTGTGGGACATAAATGTCCCATAATGCATGTTGTGTATTGATTACCATGATTAGTCATTCAAAATAAATGCATCAATCTTCAAAATTGATTTCTTTGAAAAAATCAATATTAAGAATCATAATACTAGTTAATAGGGTTGTTTCTATCTTATGTTAAAAAAAATATTTCATCAAAGGAGGTCCTAGTCATGAAAAGTTTTTGTTTTAGATTTACAATTACTCCCCAGCAGCAGTTTTAGTTTTGAAACATATATGTTGGGGGTGGAAAAAGAAATTTATTTTATCCTAGGGGTTTATTTTTAATAATATCCCAAAATTTTAATTTATAATGCACATTTTTAATCTATTTTCCACTTTTGAAAAAATAAATAAATGAAAATTATTTTAAGGACTTGAACACAAGGGATATTTTAATTAGTAAAATTTAGAATAGGGAAAGGTTATGAAATGTTGTTTAGTTGTTTCCTCATTGTAAGGAAAATATGGTTTTTAATAAAAGTGAATATTTTTGCTTACATTAAAACCACTAAGTGAATATAGTAACCATCACTTCTCTTTATTAATTTTTTTTATATTTATCAACGTGTCGATGTCATAATGGAAATTCTTTAAATTATTTAGGAAATATCAAATCTTGTATTATAATTCCCAAAATATTCATCTTAGTCCATAATTATTTTCTCATGTGTTTAGTAATCACTAAATCACTCCTCTTCTTGACATTATTTAATCAACAAACAAGAATGATCCAATAATTAAGATTCCAGAGAATAAATTATTGATTCAAATGAATTTAAAATTTTATAATTAAATACAACATAATCATACTCAAATTAAATTAAAAAATTATTAAAATTAAAAACATTAAATTGATAATAAAATAGTTATTTATTATGATGACCGGTAAAACTAAATCATCCCAATGGGGACCCCTTACCTTCCCCCAAACACAAGGTATTGTACCACTCCATGCAAGGGGTGTCATTGAAGAAGTGGATAGATGAATATAATGTTGAGGGGAGAAAAGAAGGGGATTGGCCGAAACCTGCAATCCCCTTTCATCTCATGACTCATAGATCATGTGATGCATTTCAGGTAAGAGTACTCCTCCTCAAAATTTCATTTCTACCTCTTCTATGTGGTTGTAGTGTCGACTCTTTGAATGTTGGGTGTTCATCCCCATTTTATTGGAAGTGAGGAGTGGATCACTAACCATCTCCTCCTTAAAATCTCCAATGTGACACAATATTCTTTAAATGTGTATCAACCATTTATAATGGGTTATTAGGATGTTACATGTTCACTGAAATCAATGTGCATATGTCCTTCTAGATCCTAATTGGTTTCTATGTGGGGTGAGGGGATTATGTTATTCATGGAGGCCAATGCCACATTGAGACGTGGCAGTGGGACTGAGCCTCTCTTGGAAAGAAGCATGCCTATGTGAATGGAGACAACACACCTCCTTTGTGAAGATTTCTAAGTGTCTATATGAAACATGAGGTAGTCTAACAGTGGTTTCCCAATAATAGAGAGATTTCCACTTATGGTTCTAGCTTTTGATAGTTGAAGTGGATCTCAGGTTGAAATCAGGGTGTTGGACCTTGGAGAATTTTTTTTAATAGTGCCTTTATAGATGATGGCCAATGAAAATGGATGACATAAAGAAAAGAAAGATGTTTCATGGAACCATTGAGCAGAAAGGATGCCTCATTTATCATGGTGGAAAGCTCTTCATTTCATCTAGCATTTTCTGTGTCCATAGTGAGCTCGAATTGATTCAATGTGGGTTGCATGGGGACCTGGGGGTTATTTGAAGAGGGGGAAGTCCTTAAATTTTGTTGTAATCTCGATGTAGATCTTAATATGTGGTTGGAGATGGTGTTATCTAGTTTTAGAGTTTCTTCCATCGATTCTAAGTGGAATAGCCATGACAAATATGGATATCCAGAGTATGGGAATCATTAGACTAGTGGTGGGTGTGAAAATTTTAAAAAGGATCAATAGTACGAGGAAAAATCCATACCAAATCGTAACATGTAACAGTTTCATGATCCCTTAAAAACCTAAGTGATGATCTCACTCTACAATGATGTCGATGACATTTTGGAGGATGCCCATACCCATCATGGACCACAATCTAAGGTGATTATCTCCTCTTGTCTCCATGTGGGACTGACAACCACCCAGAGAATCTTGATCTTCAACCTACCTATACAATCTATAGATTTATTCACTACATTCACTACCTCTAAGGATTGATTACCCCTCTGAACCTCTACGGTTCAATCCAGCCTTCCCACTAATCCCTTGGTTGGTTGGCCTTATATAGGGATGGAAATATGTATTATAAATAGTCATTAGAGGGATATCCAACCTCTTTCATTATTTTTATTGGTAAATAGACTAAAATTTTCAAACCAAGATTAATTTAAAATACTAAAATATTCAATCAAAATTAGCCATCAAAATAATAAATTGAAATCAAATTTCATGTTCTTAAAATTTATACTCAGTTTGAACAATTAAAAATATATTTTCATTATTTAAAATTATTTATCAAAAATAATGTAACACATGAGTATTAAGATCTTGATTCCATTAAATACAACTGAAAATGGATTAAAAATATGACTAAAAAATTAGCATGTAAATATGTCTAAAATCCTTTTTCCCATTCGATAAACTTGATTATATATGATTTTGAACTTTTATAATGCATTTAAAATAAAAACCAAAAAGAAAAACTATATCCAACCTATATCATCTCCAATTTACTATATTTATTTTCTATTCTCAAAAAACTACACTTGGGTCTCAAAAAATTCACCAATTTCAATGAAACACCAAAATAATTCACCCCATTATTGGACTAAATAATCTCTTCATATCAATTTTATTAAAATACACTGAATATCAATCATGTTTAAAACTCATCAAACATTGAAATAACAAATATTTAAAAAATATAATACTATTTGTGTAAGATCAGTTTAGGAAAATGAAAAATGTAAAATAAAATCACATTATTCATTACAGTAATAGTGAATTATATCCAAATAATTACAAACCATCAAACAATATGAGATCATATTCTTGACGAAATGAATATTCCACTTAAAAAACTATTCATTGAAAATTTATATTATAATATATTTCAATCACTCATCAAAAACATGTTAAAATATTTCACAACTCACAAAACATTGTAGGCTTTATAAAAATACCCTTTTACATAAATGTTCCAAACATGTGATCCCAAAAAATAAGAGATATATCCCTAATTTTTATGAATATATGTCTCTCCATTCACCGATAAATATTGAATTTTTCAATTTTTTAAATATATTAATGGATAAAAAATAATAGACTTCATCATGAATTTATACCCAATTGAAAAATTAAACCAAATAAATAAGTTATATATGGACTAAATCAAAATATCATATCCTTGAAAACAATGAGGTTAAACGCAAATCATCAACCCCAATATTGTTATTTATTATTTTCACAATGATTTTGTGAAAATATAAATAATATACACTGTTGTAGGGACAAAAAAATATTAGGAACACCTTTCTCAACCAACATCTTGAATAAGTGATATTTTATATCAATGATTTCTAATCAATAATACTAGGCAATATTTACCAATAATGTTATGTCCCATTAGATATCATAGCCCACCAAAAAATGGAGAATATTATCCTCCTTGAGATCTTCTAATTAAGACTTCATCCACATAATATGGGTTTTTTCTTTAGTTTTAAAAACATATTACCTTCCATGTGTACACAAGGTCACAAAAAGTACTTTTTTATGTGAATAGAGAAACACCTATTTCCAAAACAAAAACACCCACTTCATTTTTATCTTATAACACCTACATTTATAGCTTACTATTAATCTATATATCCTTTATGTTAAAGCTTTACATTCTTTTAATATTTCAATCCATACATCATTTCTTCAATATAATCAAGTATCATATTTTCCTTAATTAATTGTGATTATGTAGTTTCATTTTTATGTGTAAACATTATGTAAATTCAAATACAATATCTTGTATCGAATATATCATGTATAAAAAACACTTAATTATATTTTTTGAATTCTCTTGAATAAAATTCATTACCTTTTGAATGATTAAAAATATTTTTTTTTCATAAATTGGGGTAGATACCATCTTTTAATCCCCCATTACGAACTTATTTAGATGTTCTCAGTCATAATTATCTTGATAATTAAAGATATGTTTTTCCTCATTGGAAATTTCTAAGATAATAATTGCATCATTTTTCAATAATATGCATCCCAAGCAACTTTTTCACCTCTATAGAAAAATACATTCCCTCACATTCCTCAATTCCATAATATTAAATATCCTCAACATAAACAATGATAATAAATGATACATATTTTACATTATTAACATATAGGTTATTTTCACCCTCCCCTTCGTAAACATTAATAAAATATAGAATGTGTCTCACTTAGAATAAAATACTCATAGGGATTTATTATATAATATAGATCCATATTTAACCATCAAACACATTCTTTATCTTCTCTAAGAAAAAAATCATCAGGTTTCCCTACGTTCACATCTACCTTTATGTATTCGTGAAAAAATAAAACAACCCAAGATTTTAGAAATTACTTCTCCTAAATTATGTATATTGTTTGTAACATTTCATGAATTAAAAAAAATTATTACAATGATATCTATTATGTTGGTATGTTTCAAAAAAATTTACCAATTTATAAAACCTGTATAAAACAATGATAATTTTATACTTACACATATCTATTCAAAAATGTATATATTTTTCACTTAGAAAAAAAGATATATTTATCACTTTTAAAATATTAGGTTTACAAAATAATTTTCATTTTCTTCACTTACAATTGTGTTTTAATCTAAAAATAATATTTTGGGGATTTTTTTAGAATATTTTATTTAACCTGAAAAGTTTAAAATACAGTTTTTTATTATATTTGACAACATAAAACATATTTAATATTTTTCTTCTCCAAATATATTTCATTTCATTAACATTTTATGTTTTCAAATATCTTGTTTAATTTTCAAAACAAAATTTCATATTTTATATCATTAGTAATATTTTCTGAAAAAAGTTGTTTTAAATTCTCGAGTATTATAAAATTTATTTTTTCGCATGGAAAATAATTAAATACATTTTACATTTCAAATAATTTTTTCAAATGTATTTTATTATGTTTAGAATACATTTTGGAAAAAATATTATTTTATCATGGTAAAATATCTATTACCCTAGTAAAATGAATATTTACAAAAAAAATACTTTTCTAAATATTTTATTTATTTTTAAAATTAAAAAGTATAAATTTTAAATTTAAAGTACGAAATAATGTTTAAAAATATATAATAAAAAAAAATTAATAAAATGGTTATTAATTATCAAATAATATTAGAACACTTAATGAAGAAAATGAAAATTTTCTAGAAAAAAAAATGTTTTATCATAACCCAAAATGTTTTGAATTAGAAGATAATTTTATCTGATTTTAACATTAAATTTGAATCATATAAGGCCAAATTAAGATAAATCATGTTGATATTTGGTAATAAAGGTACACATATATTTTTATTAATTAAATTATTTTAATATTTAAGTTTAATTAACTGTAATAAGGATTTAAATTACTAATCTAAGGAAGCTCAAATTTTCATAAATTAACTATACCGTTAAACCTTATAGAAGTATTATTATAGGTTAAAAATTATTACCAACACATATTAACTACATTATATAACCTAACTATCCTAACGTTAATTAGATTCTATTCTTACCTCTTGTATTCCATCCATTTCCTTAGAAAAGTACATCTTCATCGCCAATAAAAGGGAGATCACATCCACCCCTTCAATAATCAATTCCTATTTAAATATATATTTAAGATATATAATAATTTCCAATAATTTATTTCCATTACAAACCATATTTCCCATATCCACAATACATTATCCTATGTCCCTTTAATATAATTTGTTCATCAATAAGATGTATGTGGTCTCAACATAGGGAACACTTCTTTCATAATTTTTCATTCTTATATATTCATTTTTAAAAAAACATAACCATAGTATAATAATAATATAAATATAATTTGTGTTTTTAGATATTATTATAACAATTTTATGAAAAATATTTATTAACACCCATCTACAATGAAAAACAATAATCATCATTTGACAGTTTGAGTGGAATACATCATCCATGATGTGACGCATTTGGTTTTTCCTCACCACCACTCATAGATGGTATTAGTGATTTTATTTGATAATAAATATTACTTTTTTAATTTATTTCATATTTAGAAATAATCACTTATTATCCACCTTCACACCTCTCATTCATTGTGTAACAGAAACGCTAATCAAGATTCGTATGGACTATCACCTCTAAAACTAAACGTGTTTCATTTTACTTCACATCAAAACATGGATGGTTATTGTTTTTAGAGGTTTATTATATATAATATATATGTACTTATTATAAATAATTTTTTTTTTATTTTTTGGTAAAACAAATTGATAATCATAATTAGTTAATCAATCAATGTTGATAAATAACCCAAAACTAGTTCGTTGCTATTTTTTCATGAAACGAAAAAATACAATATAATGGTATTATAAAATTACAAATATTAATAAAAATTATCATTTATAGTAACTATAATTTTATTTAAATTATTATATTTTTTGAAAAATTGAACATTGATATCGGTTTTACGATCTTAGTTCAAAACAGTCAATATTATTAACACACAATGTTAAACAGATATTACTAAATTCTAACAAATGAAGTGAATTTTTAAATGAAAATTATAAATAAAATTGTATATTAAAAAGGTTCTTGAATTGGTAATTAATATATCCATATTTTAGATACCTGAGTATAATTCACTTTTATAGATTTCAAAAGTAATGTTAAGTGAAATGGTAACTCAAACCCCATTAATTGAGTTATATGAAAAATTATTTATTATTTATATTTCAAGGATAGTCCCATTTAAATTATTTAACAATTTATATTTTTTGGAATAATATTTTTTGAACAAATTCTATTTACAAGAACATTTTTCTATACATTTTTTCTTTAAAACAAATATTCTTTTTTGAAAAAATACTCGTAACTATGAGTTTACAATAATGAATACAAAATATTTTCAAGAAGAACCTTTCACGATATAGTTTTTATTATCTTCATAAATATATCTAAAACATATGGATTTATGTTTCATGTATCTCCAAATATTATTATTTTGTTTTGTGACTATTTTGGGTGATCGTGTTTTTTCTTATCATATATATTTACTGCATGACATTATTTTGATATTTTATGAAACTAATATTATTCAATGAAATTCCCAAAAAACAAAAAAAATTGTTTAGATTCACTATGGAAACCATTTTATTTGAAATGGTTCATTATATTATGGGTTGGAAACTTCATGAAAATAATTTTTCTTTCTAACGGTTATTTTAGGATGTGGTGATTTATTTTCCAATGTGGGAAGAAAATGTATGATTATGATATAGGTGCAACCTATATATCCCCCCCCCCCAATTAATTGTAACTATATTATATCTCAAGTGATAGAAATTTAATCTGAACTGTTTAGCAATTATACATGTTTCCAATGTTTATTGTAATGTATTACATCTATACATAAAATTTTATGAGCTGACGGGTTGGCAGATATCTAGGTTCCAAAATATAATATATCATAAAACTATGATAAAGAAACACAATTTCTTATATTCCATGTCTCATGTTTTATATTTCATTTTTTATTTTACCATCCCATGGTTAATGTTAAATGGTTATCCTTCCGCATTATTTAATGAGGGTTATGTCTCTTGCAGATCATATGTGTAGATTTAGATTAAGAGAACTATTTATAACATGGGAAATATGTGATTTTATATTTATAGTCTCCATGACACAATGAAATTATGTCCATAGGTTGTGATAATACTTTTTCTTGTAAAAATATAACCATTTAATGAATGTATTCATTTTATAGGTTTAGACAGGTTTCTTCTGTTGTTTTCAGGTAAAGTTTTAGTTATTTTCTCAGACAAGGATGAGAAAAATTTAATGACAAACCATAATATAATCTTATGTAATATAGGACATCATATGTTATGGTTATAATGGAGTGTATTCTTCCTTGGAATACATACGTATTTGAATAATACATGTTTATATGGTTTTGGCATAGATGCATCTAGGGGTAATAACCCCAAAATGAATTATTAGGTTATATCTCAATTATCATTCTTATACATGGTGAATTAGACCCTAAAACACACCTAGTTTTAGAATATTAGTATATATTATTGGGATAATTTATATATTCTTTATAAACCATTATAAATAATTTTATTTTCATTTTATGTTTTTTATTTTTGAAAATTATACTATGTGAAAAATCATTTATAACCTATATTGAAACATAGGGAGTTTTTAATGATTAATATAGTAATTATTTTTGACTTATTATTTATATGTTCATATTTTTCCACATTAAAGAAATTTTTATCTAATTATTCTCAAAATATACATTAATTTACTAATGATATGGTTGAAAAAAGAAAAAAGTAGACTAATCATCGATACATTAGAATATGTGGTTATTTTTCTTAATAAAAACTAACAAGAGTTAAAATTATAATGGAAATTATCACTCAAATATCCCATATAAGGAATAATAGAATGAATAATCTAGCTCTCCTAAATCCACCATAAAGGTAGAAACATGATATTAAATATTTTTTCATCATGTTATGCATCTTATAATGGGCCTTCAAACCCATTCATTTTTGTGAAATGGATTGATTTGATGGAAAAGTTATTTTCTATATTTCAATAATGGGAACATTAAGAGTTTGTTTTGGCTATCTATAGACTATAAAGAGAGGTTGGCCGGTGGTATAATATTTTTATGAATAAATTTAAATGGGATGAATTTGATTCCATAAATTTTGATTAATTCAATGTAATATTATTTTTAAAATATTTCACTTATACCCTTCCCAATATAATTGAATGATAATCCCTAGAGTTGAAAAAATTAACATTAGTTGTTAGATTATATGATGAATCCATCACAAGACATGCATGGTATGACTTAGAGTCCATCTCTGGAGTTAAAATAATATTGATCAATTCATTGGCTTCTTAAAACCCATTCATCATATGTCCTTATTTTTATGAGAGTTTTAAATATATTAGGAATGTTTTTATGTTGAAGATGAAATAGAACATGGAGACCCATGGGTTTATCGAGAAGTGAAAATAAAGATGGAGTTTGATGAAATTCATACAGAATAATACCATGGGTATAAGGATATTTTAATTCCCAAATGTGAAAAATGTTGGTGAACGGGTAGGTAATTTAGCTAAAAGATCTGTGATGTTTTAAAAGTATGTTTAAGAAGGCCACATAGCTAGTGATTTTTGAATAAATATAAAGAAGATAAATAAAACCATTTATGAGAATAAGGCCTTGACTTATTCTCCCCCATCATTTACACACATCAAATTCTTGGATAATGGTAATTGTGTGAATAAATTCCACAACCCTAGAGTCATCAAATGGAATAATCACTCTTAGCCTTCCAACCCAAGGGAGTTAGGGAGGTTATATGAAACCAATCCTGTAATAGTTGAAAAAATAATGAAGTAGTGAAACATCCACTCATTATTCACTATATAACTGTGAATTACTTAATTAATTCTACATCAAAACATTCAATTACTATACAAAAGTTATAAAAACATATATTCACTAACTAAGTCATTTAATGTTGAGTAATCCATGAAAACACATTTTGTCACACTAAATGATAATATTTTGTACAAATCTTCTCTAATAGTTACATTTGGAGGGTTACTTCCATCAAATCCATTTCATATCACATTAGTTGAGTTTTATATAATATTCAATCTGGATTTTTTTCCTGATATATATAGCTCATATCAATTATCTATAAAGAAACATTTCCTTTCCTATCCATGTTTATCAATTTATCAAGTCTGAATGAAAGGATGATTTGAAACCTTCATCAGAATAAAATTATATAATAAAATTCTTTTATAAATAATAACAGGTTTTTAATAGATTATATAATTAAGGATAAATCCAATATGAGAGCATTCCAAATATGTATGAATATACTAATGTATTTCATGATTAATTTCAAAGTGTTCTCTGACAACATTAAGTTATGTTCATAATTGAAAGCATCCCGATATCATTTCCTACATAAAAGATTCCCAAAATAATTTATTTTCTGAAATTATAATTATTGAAGAAAAAAATACAAGGGAATAATGAAAATGGTTTTTTACACCATAGTGCTTCACCATGTGGCGTACATGTCCTATTTATAAATATTAATTATGGATTAATTCATATTTTTAGTGATTATCATGATCTTAACAGTGTTAAAATCGTAACTAATTATCCTCTTCCATGTATTGATGAACTATTTCAGCAACTATAAGGATGTAAATTATTGTATAGTTTTAATCATTAGTTTTTTTTCATCAACATAGGGTAAAAATGGAGGATATTCAAAAGAAATCATTCCAAAAAATATATGGACAATACATATTGATAGAGTTTCCATTTGTAATTTTCAATTCCCTCACTATATTTATATATCTTATTAATGGTGACTTTAGCGAATATTGGGATTAAAATTTTATATTGTTTATAAAATATTTCTTTATCAGACGGTATATTTGTTTTTAAAAGAAACATTTATGGAAAAATTGTGACATCATTAAGACCAACCAATCCGTAAAACACTATAGAAAGTAAAAAAATTATTGAAAAAATAGTTTAAACATATCGGACACAACGCCCTTAAAAAATTTCTAGGATAGATTCATTACCATTATACCAGGGTCATCATTGATAATATATTTGAATTGTTATGTTATCTTGTCCCACAATTGCAAGACATCCATAAATTGTTTCTTGTTGTTGAAACCTCTAACGAGGATTAGGTTTTATTAGTCAATCCACTTTCTTATCTCCTTATTTTGGTTTACATGAATTAGTCTTCCTTTCATTATTTCCGCATCCTTAGAAAAAGAATAGATGGATATCAAATACTCCAACATCCCTTCATGAGACTATATTATCATCACCCATGAAGATTCAATTATCTCAGACTCCCCATATATCCCACCATGTAGCCCCTTCACTCCCTCTTTGGAATGAGAAAACACAACCAATTGTTTCCCGCAACCCTCTCTCGGTTGCCCATCCTCCCTTCATGAGCCTAACTCCACTTTTTCTCTCTCTCGCACCTCCTCTCACTCTGTACACATGATTATTAGAACTACGGTAACACTAATAAACAACATGTTCTCCCCTGGTAAAACCAATAGGGATTCATATGGGGGAATGGCCTTGTTCTCTCCCGGCATGCGTTCCTGAGCACACCTCTCTTCTCCTTTCTCAGCTTCCATTCCCCTACTTTGGAGAGTCCTTGCCTCTGTTCTCTTCCATCGAGCTACCTGGAGCTATCTCTTTTATTCTTCCTAGGGTTCTATCCCCCGGTTCTCATTCTGTTGTGCCTTTCCAGCGTCTGTCTTCTTCCTATTCTTCCTAGGGTTTCATTCACCCATTGTCCGTATTAGGGTTTCAATCTCGTGTATGTTTTAGGGATTCAATCCCATTTTTTCTTTTTTCCCTTCCTTTCTCAATGATGGTTTTGGGTTGAAATCTAGTTTTTGTTTGGGAGTTTCAATGGGGTTGTAGTCTCTATTTTGCTACTGATGTTTCATCGTTGATGTTTTATGGTGAATTTGATGGGGCTTGCTAGGCCGCGACTATTTATGGACATCATGCCCGCTCATACTAGTCTCTGGCCTCCAGATCCACTGGTTCCTTCCAGGTCGGTCAGGAGATTTGGTTTCTAAGATGTTTTGGGTTGCGTTGTGTGTTGACGTGGGGGGCTCCAGGTGGCCCAGCCAGTGTTCAGGAATCGGAAAGTTTTAATTTTGGTTGGGCAGTGTCAACGAAGAACCTGACTCCCTATTAAGGCTCTATGCTTCTCCTACTCTTCTCTGGCTTTAGGTACCACCTTTACTCCTCGGGTCAGTCTGGAGAGCTGGCTATCATGCAAGCTCTAGGAGGTGTTGTTTGATTGGTCATCGGCATTCTAGGAGGCTTGATCTTTGTTCAGTTGATGCAGTGTCTTTTTGGGCTAGTTTTTGGTATGGTGATTGGGGATGATGACTTCATGATTTTGACGGGTTTTGATGTTCTGTTGTGGTGATTGATCGATGATGCCGATGGAGGTGGTGGATATGATTTTGGTTTAGGTGGTAGGCTTCAGATGAGGCTGGCAGTGAAGGCGAAGAAGTCGATGACTATGGTGACGTGACGACGTGACGACGATGACCGTACTGTGATGATAAGCCAGTGAGTAATGATGCGGTTGGGTATTCCTTGATGAAGGCTTTCTCGGGTGGCACGCATTGCCCGCGATTCAAATTTTTGAATTGGAACAATAAATTTTGAATGTGGATTTTTCGGATCAGGTTTGTGGTGAATTCTAGTTTATGTGAGTGATGTTTGAAATTTTTATTTGGTTTTTCGTAAGCTTCTCACTTAGCCAAAAAGTTTCCTTTTTTAGAAAATGAAAAAAATGATTTGAGGATATGGCCTTATTACATTTTCATTGTTTTTTCTTTTACTATAGACCAAGTTATCACTATTTTTAGGAAATTTTGTGTAGTCCCTATGAGCCATAGATTTATTTACCTTATTAAGTAAGAAATTTCCAAAGGGAATAATTCTTATATTCTATTTCATTGATCCAGATCTAATACTTATAGACGCTTGGGTGTTCAGATCATATTTTGATCGTGACTGCGAATCTGATTGATTCCCAGTCATTTTAGAATCATCGAGAGATATATACCATTATACATCCTTTTCCACTACAGCTAACTTTTTTTAACCATCAAGATCAAAATTCTCTTTATCATACCTAAAAAAATAATTAAAATGGTTTCTAATATGATGCAGTGGTAATGAAACATGTGACTAGGAGACCATCATAGAGGAGGGCTCGGAAGCTAGTAAAAAATAGATTGCAATGGGGATTTCTAGCTTGACATAATCCTTATTCCCGCACCTCTATGTTTATCCACCACAATAAAGGATGGAGAAGCTTGTGGAGGTGTTTTCCAATGGTTTCCTAGAACTGAAATGACAAACTGGGAATTCCCCGGTCCCCATTGAATTTTGCAGACATGTCTTCCACCTTCGGTGCTGCAGAACCCAAATCCAACCACTTGTGAGGAGGATAGATGTTAGAGATGTCTTCATAGAACATCAGAGGTACACCAGATATAAAAACATTCACTTTATCCCCTCCCTGATCATCCTTATACCCTCACCGAAATAAAAAGATAAATTTACTAAATGATTAATGGAAATTAAAAGAATCATCCAAGACTCAATGACTATCGTATGCTTATATCTAAATTCCTTACCAATCGATATCTAGACCCAGTCAACCATGGGTTTTGAGATATCTACTTCCACACAAACCTGTGGGGAAATCGGGTGATAGACAACCATGGATCTTGAGTCAGAGCAATGATAAAGACCCACCAGATTCCACAACAGTCGTATTATTGAGGGATTATAAAAGGTCAATGGAATCTTAGGAAACCATACCCACAAAACTGACGATTGGGGATCCCAATTACTGTAATCATCATAGGACCATCATAGAAGGGAGAATCAATATCCATTGCATAATCTTGGGGTGCTTGACCATGCAGTGATAAAATCATCCAAACATGAGAAGTGAACCATGATTTGTTTCATATCAAACAAGATGATCCTCACCCATTCCTGGAGGCCCCATGAAGCGAAGAAGAAACAGTTTAAGGTTTCCACTAAAGGTATCCGTGTTGTGAAATGTGCCTCAAATGTTAGATTCAGAATATCCAATGCATTAGTAAATTTTGAGATCAATAATATGAGATTAGGGAAAATGAATTTGATTTCTAGACACAAAATGTATCATTATTTTGTTGTTCCATCAAAATAGAGGGTATATATAAAGATCTATCAAAGCTCTTGGTTATTAAAATGGATCAGACCAACCATTGGAAATGAAATACATAGTTTTAATGGGTTATATCGATATTACTGATGCATTGTGGGAAATTTCTCACTACTATCAAACCCATTAACCATGTTAACATAGAAAGGATACTTTTTTTTAAGAAATGTGTATATGAAAGCATGTATGAGCTTAATGAAAGGTTGATCACTACTCTTGTGGTTACATTACATGTTGTGGTGAAAGGTTTGTAATTTAAATTTATATATCATTAAAATTATAGGAATGTGTAGTCATGAAAAATTGAAATGTGATTTCCTATGCCTCCCAACAATAAAAAACTCATTCTTAAATTTACCCGATCCATGGTTTGTAATTAGTGGTGGTGATAATTGTATTGAAAATTTGGAAGAATTTCCTTTATAGAGAGAAGTGTGATATATATAGAAATCACAAGATCAGGAAATATATATTCAAAAAGAAGTTGTTAAACATTCTCAAAGGAGGGTGGTTGGTGCTAAAAAAATATTATGTCTTATCAATATATTATCAAAAAAGAAATGAAATAAATATGGTTTATGATATAATTATAAAAGTCATTATAATTTCACATTGACAATGATTGAAAGAGTCATAGTTTTCTTATATTTGTACCGGAAAAATCATGAATTAATAATGAGAGGTGGAAAATCCAATATTACTAAAGTGACCCATAAAAATCATTTACTTTAAAGATTAAACAAGCCCAAAAATATTATATAGTTTTATATAAAATAGAGGAAAATTATCTTGAGATCAACATTGGTAAAGATGGAATTATAATATTAGTAATCAACATATGTATTTCATTTATGAAAAAACTTAAGTGAGTGATGTTGGATAATTTAATTAGTTCATCCTTAAATATCCATCCTGGTGACAAATATTTGTAGAGATATTATGAAGTACATTAGTTTGGATAACATGAAGATGTAAATAAAATAGTATATATATTGATGTATTTTATGTTATCACATTAAGGTGTTGTGATATAATCTGAATGTTATGATAAATAAAATAAAAATACCTATATGGAAATTATAGTCCTCCACTATGTATTTCATTGTAGGAATCTCCATGAGTTTTAATAGTCACAATTCTATATGGGTTGCAATTGGTCTCCTTTAAGGTCATATCATTTTATTTCTATCAAAAAATAATTATCCCTTGAAACAAATGATAAGATGTATATAAGGGAAGGGGTGAGGTTGCATGGAGTACCAATATACACTGTAGTTGATCGTGATATTAGGTTTACCTCAATGTTTTGAATAATTATTCATAAATAATTATAGATGATGATAATAATTATCACTACATATTATCCCCAAATAGATGGCCATTTAGAGAAAACCATTCAAACTCTAGAGAATATATTGACATTTTTTCAATGAAATTAACAATATATTGGGATTAGTACCATCCCTTTATAGAGATCTCATATAAAAAAAGATTCAATTATTCAATGAAAATTGTACCACAGAATAAATTTTATAGGATTAGATTTATGACTATGACATACTAGAATGATGATTGAAATAAGAAACTATTAGGCCTTAACTATGTACAAAAAGTAATATAGGATGCTAAAATAATTCAACGACATATGAAAGAAGAATAAATTTTATTTAAGGGTAATGAATAAAATATTTAAAAAGATATAGAGATTGAAGTTGGTGATAAGGTATTTCTTTCAATATCTCTACATAAATGGAGATGATATTTGGGAAAATGAAAGGTGATCTATAGATAAATAATTCCTTTTGATATCCTTTAACATTTTAGAGTCATAGATTACCAAATAGTGCTCCCTAATCACCACTTACAAGTACATGATTTCTTCTATTTATCTATTCTGAGGATGTGTATACCAGATCCATCATGTGCACTAAAAATCAAAATTTAAAAATTGGAAAATGAAATATCATTTGAAGAACAACCTGTGGAGATCTTAGATCAATAAGACTAGGTGTTTATTAAAAATAAAACACATCATTTCATTTTTTATATTGAAATCACAAGTTTAAAGAGGCTATATGGGAACATTATAATGTCATAATAGAAAAGTTCCCTCCATTATTTCTTTCCTTAAAATATAATTTCAATGATGAAATTATTTTAAGGGGTAGAATGTAATGACCCAAAAACATAGTAAATGTGTTTCTTTAATTATGTTCCAATTGATTATCTTGTATAGATAGTAACACTATGTAGAAAAAAGTGAATAATTTTATTACCATTACTTTTGATAAATATTAATGTATCACTAAAATTAGTGACATTATAATAACTATGTTAAACAAAGTTTATTTAATTCATAGAAATATATATTTTGGAAAAATTATTTTATGGGTGCTTATATAGAAATTGATTTTACCAATTTTATAACTTTAATTTTTCAAAGTTAAGATCAATTTTTATTTCTTATGGTTGTATTATCTTAAGAATATTTTTTGGTATTTTTCAATAATCATTGTTTTTTTGTTGAATAGTGGAAAATAATTTTTTTAATTCAGAGAATTTTAATATATAAAGATAATGTAAAATTGATGAGGAATTTTTCATCAAAAAATATATTCCTTTTAATTAAAATAATAGATGTTAAAATATTACATTTTAATTAAAAATTTATATTTGATATTTGAAAAAATAATAGATATTTTTTAAACGAAGAGTTAAATATAAAAATATTTTAAAAATATCTTATATCACATGAAAAAATGAAATTTATTTTATATTTAAAATCTGAGTAAAATATTATCTAATAATTAAAACTTCATTTTTACGAATAAAAATTATTTTACATAAGGTTAATTTCAGTTAACATAGTAAAATGATAATATTTAAAGAATTATACTTTTCAAAATAATATATATATTTTGAAATTTATTGAATAAATTTTAATGTAAAACTAAAATATGTTTATTAAATATATATACTATTTAATTTATAGTATTTTATAGAGTAAATATTTTCATAAATTTTTTTGAACTTAATGGTTAAAAATGTAATTTTTCTAGAAAAAACAATTTTTCAAAACAATAAATTTTTGGATTTAAAAATTATTATTATTTAATTTTGAAATAAAATTAAGATAAATAAATAAAAAAATGAATTAATAAAATTGAAATTTTCTAATAATTGTATATTTATATTTTTATGAATAAAATAATTAAGATGATTAATATTATATTAAGATTGATATAGGTTTAAATAAAAAATATAATGTGGACTGAAATTTCCTAAATTATATTAATCATTACACATTATTTAAATAAATTTTCAGATTTTAATCACTTACATACAAATCTTTCCAATATTCCTTCACTTATCATTCATGTCATTGCATTGTACCGCTTGTGTTCAATTATTTTCCATGGAAAAGTAAATTTTATTCTCCTATAAAAGGGGATCACTTCAACCCATTCAAAACTCCACTCCTATTTTTAAATGTACCTAAAAACAATACAAAAATACTAATACATAATGTTTTTTCATTCCTTAGTTACCTTACTCATCAAAACATATCATACTTACCGAAAATTAAAGGACTTCCTCTAGAATAAGTTTAAAGTCTCAATATAAATAGAAAATGTATCTAAGAATATATTTCCAATCCCTCAAATTATAAACCTAACATAAAAATTTAATAATAATATAATAATTATCATTAATGTTTTTATATTTTATAACAATTATTGGATAAGAATTATTTATTCTCTTCCAACTACCATGAAAACCAAGGATCATCAGCAGTTCATGTTTAATTATTATAGCCTTCGTGAAGTGATCGTGCTAATTTTTACCACAAACCAATATTGATATATATCGTGATGGTAATGATGAATTATTACAATTTATATAATTTAATTAATATTCTTAAAATTTTACTTACTATCCAAAAATACCCCTCTTATTCAATGGGTAATGTAATTGTTAATCGTGTGTTGTATGGACTACTACACACATGAATAAATGTGTTTTGTTATCATTCACTTTAAAACATGGATGGTAACAGTTAGTAGTGGATGTGTATATAATATATATATATATATAATATATCATTAATATTTTTCTTTTTTGAGGACACAAAAATTTATGATCATTATAAGGTAATCTATAAATATCAGTAAATAACCCGAAACTAGTTAATTATCATATTTGTTTTATTGAAACATGATAAAAAATATAGGGTAATGTTATTGTAGAATTATTAATACTTATAAAAAATTACAGTTCCTTTAATGGGTTTTAAAAGGATGATATTTTCAATAAAAAGTAAAATGGACACTGATTTTATAAACCATGTTCAAAAGTCATGATTATTTACACCCATTAATGAATAGATATTTTGAAAATATAATACAAGAAAATAATTATTATTAATGAATATTATATATATAAATGTATATCGATAAGGTTATTAACTAGTATATGAATATTTTTATCTTTATGATACAATATTTTATAGAAATATATGGAAATCAAGGGTAAAGGTAAAGGTAATGGTCATTATGTCCTCTTTTATTGAGTAATTAAATTTCCTAATAAATTTTTTTGTTTCAAATAAATTTCTTATAAATTATGTTCTCTATATTACTTCTGGGTGAATGTTTTTGAACCAACATCAATTCCGTGATTTTTTTCACTTTTTTTTATAAATAAAGGATATGTTTTGAAAGGTGACTACTAACTATGTTTATTATATTGATAAACAAAAATTGTTTTCAAGTTATATTTTCTTGAATTTCTTTTGATTATCATAAAAAATTATCTACCTCTAACGGAGTTATGTTCTATATTTCACCCTTTGTTATTATTTTATTATGTGATTATTTTTCTTCTTCAAGTATTGAGTATCAAGATCCTTATATTGTGATGTTATTTATATGTTTTATGAAAATCATATTATTTCATGGGTTATTTATAAAAATAATTTATTTATTTTTAGATGTTATTTGAAAAACATTTTATATCCATAGGATATTTTTATTATGATTTTGAAATGTCAAGAATCCCATTTTTCTTTCCATGATTTTTCATATAATGTGATGATTGTTTCTTCATGTATCACTCCAATGTATAAATAATGATATTTGTGTGACCTATATCTCCCTCCAACTAATTTTGTATATAATTATAACTCATGATAGAGAAATTTTATGTGATTGTTTTTTGATGTAAATAAGATTAAATGGGTGTAAGTGACGTATTTTTTCTCTAATTAAAATTTTATAATTAAATTTGTTTGAATGTATCTATGTTTAAAAGGATAAAATATACTTAAAGTATAATTATAAAAATTTCATTCCTAAGTTCCATGGATCAAATTTTTTGCCTCATGTTTTATTTTCCCAATTTAGTATAAAAGTTGTATCAATTGAGTTGAAATACATCTCTCTCATTCTTGTTGTTAACACATAAAAATTTATTATATATATATATGCATTATTTTCCATATTTCTATGATCAAGACATTATTTTCTTTGATTTGTTATACCTTGTAGTGTGTTTGAGATCACCCGTTATTATTATTTCAATTCCATAGGATGTTTATAAGATTATTAATCATGGAATTCCTATGAATGTAATTAAATTATTGGAAAATTATCATGAAATTTGATGAATAGATTTCATATTTCTATTCCCCAATATAAAAAACCATTTGTTCATTGAGTATTGAGACTCTATGTTCATGTAACAATTAAACCACATAATAAATGTATTATTATTATATATTGGTCATAGGTAACTTGGGAAACTCTAACATAACATTCATTTTGATGATATTATTTCACTATTATGCCACAATATCCTGAAATATCATAATAGTATTTGTCCTAGAAACTATTTTCAGGGTCTCATTGAAATAAATTCATTCAACCTATGAGTAACATATTCAAACAAGTATTTCATTATTTTTTATAACTTCTAGTCTTTGATTCATCTTGTTATGAAACACCCACTTTGTTTTTTTACTATCCGTGTATTCTTGGCTTCAATATAGACTCCTACATATCATTTTTCATGATAAAAAAATAATCCTTAGTCATTTATTTGACGATAATATATTATTAATATTCTTAAAAAATTCCCCTATTTGAATCTAAGAAAAATTTATATATGTATTGAACTACCCAAATTATATAAAGTTATTTTCATCCTTTACCTCTTTATTAATAATAGATTTGTTGAATAATATTTTTTCCACTAATGGAATTATTTAAATAAAAATATATAATATTCACTTACATTTAATTCTCATTGGTTTTATAAATATTTAATCCCTTCTCATTAGAATAAACGTCATTATTTTCACTATTAAAATTTTTCCCCCATATGAAACTTCATTCATTGAGTTTTCCAACACCATTATATTAGAATTGTTAACAAACATACCAATATTTTTATTTTAGCATTGATACATTCTTCTATTTAGAGGATAACTAAGAAGGATACAATCAATTTTTTTCTAAACTATCATCAAAAGGTTTTCACTTTTCACATTATAAATTCATAGGCTACCAAACACCCCTATGCATTTCAAATTTAGAAACTTCTCGAAATAAATATAATATAGTGAAATACTTTATTTTTTAAAAAAATTATTTATATGTTCAATATGAAAATGTTTATATTTAACATCATGTCCAAAATTTTAACATTTTATCAGTGAAAATAAATGCACAGTCCTAATAATAAAGGGTATAGTGTCTTTGGGGACAATCTATATAATTACTATATTTTACAATACTTCTGAATATTTATACATAATTTAGACACAGAAAAATCCTTCTAGAATTAGCATAATTTATAAACATCCTCATAACCTAGGTAAAAATAAAAATAAAAATGATTTTACCACAGATTCATGGTAAGTGGAAACATAAGTGGCAAAAATCTAACATCATTATCGGTCATATGTTGAGAATATGGGTATAATAAAGGTAAGAGATAAAATTATATCCCACCAATCATAAATCATAAATCATAAAAATACTCTAGGTAAAAAATAATTCCGGATTCAAAATATTTTATAATCTTGAGTCAATAAACATGATCCATGTATAATTAATTTAATAATGACAATTATCATAAAATAGATCAATTTTTAAAATATTGTAAAAAATTTACTATATTGTAACATTCCTTTTATGAGACATAAAATTAGTGCCCATCTATATGAGAAGCTAAAATTTACTATTGAATATTTATATCATGAGATACAATCATTTAAATTGAGCATTAGATGTAAAATATTAGACCCCACACATCATCATTCAAACATTTTTATTACATGTAAAATGAATTATCATCACAAACTAAAGAACCCAAGGGTAGAAAATAAGATTTAAATAATTCTCAAAACGAGTTGAATAAAGAATAAATTCATAATTCAATGAATTATAACAACATGATTTCCCCAAGGAATATAATTTAGTATCTAAATATTTTTGGTAACATTATTTGTAAATAACATTCAACCATGATAATATAGAAAATGGGAATTACACCATATAGTGAATGCGTATTAGGCTATGTTATTAATTTCCAAAATAAATTTGTTTATGGAATCTCGGAAAAGACACTTAAATCAATTGAATAAAATATATTATATTAATTAAAGAAAGGGATTTGAATAAATATTATGGTTATACACCAAAAATATTGGGCAATAAAGGGTATGGATTGATCATTCCTATAAAAAAGAGGAAGATTCCATCAACAAAATAATGAAAGAAGGTAGATGGTACCTTTTGAAAAAATTTATTGATTATGTTTAATATATATCAAGTAATAATGATTTAGATTAAAAAAATTATAAAAATTACTATAGAAATAAGAAATATATATGATCCATTGAATAAAAGTTTAAAGAAATATATTTATAATCAATGATAAAAAATATTATAATATATATGAAATGAAAAATTAGAGTTAAAATTACATATAAAATGAAAAATATGGACATAAAATGTGTTAATATTAATGTAAACCAAAAAATATTCTAAAAAAACTAATTTAACCTTAAAGACAAAAGAAGAAGTAATATGTGAAATTCAAAAGGTACTATAAAAAATATGATGTAAAAAAAATAAAAACAATAGATTTTGAAAAACCAATCTTAAATAATAAATCCATAAAATATATAAATGTTATCAGATAAATATATGGAAATATATAACATTTTATTTTAAAAAAGGGTGGAATCATAATTAATATATTGAAATAAATTTGCTGAAGCCCTTTTTGTAAAAATATTACAAAAACATCCTTGTTAATATAGGATAATGGAAATATGGTGTTCCAATGAGATATAAAATACTTAGATATCCAATTATAATTTATAATATTAGTGGGAAAGGATATTGTAAAAAAAGAGGTGAAATTGCTATTAATGGTTATGGGGGTTATTCCAAACTATGATATATTTTTTATGATATTTTATCTGGAAAAAATATTTTATTTAAAACAAAAATTTACAATAAATAGGAAGTAATAATTACATTGAATAATATAAAAGTGTATAAGTATAAAATAATTGAATAAATAAGTTCAAGAATACCACTTTTAACTCAATAATGTGTGTTGAGTTAAAAAACCCTTATAACATTGGTGTTGATTGAATCTAAATCCATATAATTATATAACATGAAATGGATATTAAAATTCCATAAACTAAATGAATACGTAAAAATACATTCATTAGTTGTTATATACACTATTCTGAAAACAATCTGGTGTGTGATATGAAAAATGTCTCAATGGGTAAAAATTGGAGACATAAACCACTAACATTTTTTCCATATATAGTCATCTTCATTATAAGCTATTGTATAATAATAATAGTTATCTTAATCACCTATGTGTGAAATTTCTAAATATATATATACTTTTGATGAGTTGTTATTTTTTATTCTCTACATTTATATTTGTTAGTTATTAGATATTTTCAATATTGGCTCTAAGTAATCATTTTTTGTAATTTTTTCATAATAGTGAGATTATTATTCTTTATTCTAAAAAATTTCCTAAATCATAGATTATAAATGTACTAAAATTAAATTTTCATGAAAATTAATAAATTAATTTAATGAGATTTTTATTCACGGTTGTTATATAGAAATTACTGATAAGTGTGTTTTAGTGGTCTTTAACAAACTAATGAGGGAATATTAATTAGTGAGTTCCAAATTTATTTTAAAATTACATATTCAAAATGAAATAATGAATTACATATTTATATCACATATAAATTTTAGTTAATTTTACATTGTATTCTATGATATTATCTTCTTCCGTTGTACATGTAGGTGGCTAGAAATAACCAAACCTGAAAAAATCACAATTAGTGGATTATTATGATTATAAATGGGTATTAATATGGAATAATATCATTATTAAAAGGTTTAATTATATTATTTCAATACCATTATGGTTTTAATTAATATTTTAGGAGATTATAATTATTATTAATGAAATTATATAAAAAATGAGATATATTATTTCATGCATGTTGTAGTCTATAAAATTATTTGTTAACATTTTAATTTCCCATAAAATGTGAGGTGATAAATGTTTAATATAATTATTCTAGGAGGGGTGAGATAATGGATGTTTTAACATCATAGTAGGTAACCACCAATAGTAACACAACAAATACACTGATATATTTCTATCATGTCTAAATTAGCATCAATTAGAATATTTCTTAAGATGCAAGAACAAATTTCCCTTCACTATTAACAAATTTCACCAAATATTTATTATTTTTGTTCCAACATAAAAAACGTTCTCCCAAAAAAATATATTGTATATAGATCTATTTTTTTATCATTCTATACAAATATTCATCTATATATGCCAAGACTCCAATATTTCCATTTTTTGTTATGTCAATCCATAACTCCTCATGACTTTATATCTCTAGGAATTCTCTCTCCATCAATGAAGTGACATCCTATTAAAGGACATTCATATGTGACACATAACATAACAAAACTCACTATATCTAGTCATGGAGCTATAATGTAAATAAAATTTTAAATGATCTTAGTAAATTCCAATAAAACAACTATATTTATTTATTCAACCTTTAAATTATTTGTTACCAATAATATTGAGATTGATACTAAATTCAAATCATTTATGAAAAAAATATTCAAAAATTCATGTTCGTGATTTCGTTGATAAATAATTAAATCATATTCCTCGTGATAAATACCTAATCCTAAAATGTAAATAATTCCATTAAGAATTGGAGTACTAAAACATGTTGTTATCTTTATGTAAACTCCATTAATACACATTCTTCATATTCATTAATGATTATATCATTAACATGATAATATTTATTTTCGATACCTATATTTTGTAATTTTTATAGTGGTTTTTTCAACGCATACATTATGGAACATAAAAAAGATCCAGAAAATGTCTAACTAGAAACACTTTTCTCTTTGGACTTGTTATAACCCATGTCATGATTTTAGTAACCTGAATAAAAATATAATTTATCTCCTCTAATAATGAAACTAATAGGTTTATCTATACCCACTTATCATCAAATTATTAATTGATAAAGAATGAATTGACATCTATATGGATGGTATTGTATCACCTTGGTTCCATAATAACAACAAATATTATAATGGAATCAATCTTGGAAAAGATTTTGAAGGTATCATTATTTTACTTTGCATAAACTTTCATGTTCTTTGTTCACCATGTATTTCTAAATTTCATAGAATATCTCCTCTTTCATTAATATTTCTTGGAAACACCAACATGGTTCCAATAAAATTATTGTTTATTAACTCTAGTAACAACTTATAGTTTCCATTCTTATAAATATGATATATCTCAAAAATCAAAAAGTTGATGAAAACTTGATTCTCCCAAAAAAAATAAAATATCTTGTTGATCCAGAAAAAATAATTATATATATATATATATATCCCCAATTTTATTCCAATATTAACCCATCATTCTATTCTCCCAGTTATATTTGGGATCTACCCTATAATTATTTGCTATGGATGGGATGAAAATTGTTATTCATTATAGATTAAAATTACTTAATCAATATATATGGTCTTCCCTTAATTTAAATTCTTATTGTTTGGATAAAATTTACCCCAATACTCAACAAAAAATACATCACTGTATTCGCTTATAGAATTTTCATCTGGACCTGTGATATCATTAATTGAGAGTTACAAAAAATAAAATTAGCACTATCTAAAATATTACATATATAATTATTATAATAGATATATTCTTTTCTTTTAGGTGGATAACCAAGGGAGATATTATCAAATCCATTTTAATGAATCTCTTAGAGGTTATAACCATTTACATTGATAATAAAATAGATTACAAACATCTTTGAGTATTTCCGAATTAGGAAAACCATAGTATAAATCACATATATTGAAATTGTTTAATTTTTTAATATAAAAAAAATTAAATTTTAAATTTAATAGAAATTTTTAATATCTAGATATTAAAAGGATTATTATATTCAATAATCATTTTATTAGAAATCTCCAAAAAACCATATTCTCTAACTCCTTGAAATAATTCTTTGGGTTTTTTGGTGTGTTAAGATCATGATGAATGCCGGGCTTCCCAAGATAAACATAAATGTATCCCCCATTATATTGAGTACCATTTACTATCAAGATATTATTCATGGATAAAAACACTAATTATATTTAATTATACAATAATACTTAAAAATTTTAAAATCATTTTAAATTATCTTCTCAAACATGGTGCATGTGATATGCGTGATTTCATCAATAACAGAAATAAAATACAAATATTTTTTACTGTTTTCTTAATCATAAGCTGAAAATATATAAATGAATGATCCTCAATATGTGGGATGTTTGAATATAAACATTCTTGTTTGAAGATAAAAAAATATTCCCTTTTTCCCCATATATATTAGACCTAACATTATTATATCTTCATCATAGGTACATCATTACCATTCTTACCTCAGGTTACCTTTCACATGGTCTTTTTACCAAGATGACCAGGTTGTTGCTTCCACGTTTTATTTTTTCCTTTATGCTTAAGAAGCATTAATTTCCAAAACCCTAAACCTAGAATATGTATACATATGTTTGAATTACTCTTTCTAATACAAATATATATTTTATCCTTTTTAATAAAAAACCTATAACACCCTATGATTGTTATTACATATTTATATTTAAATAAATTTATTTATTCCATAACTTTTGTTACAAGAAATGATGAGATTAAACGAACTGAAATATTGTATTAAAATAATATTATATAAAACGATTGTTATCATATATCTATTAGACTTTATAGAATTAATAGGAATAACTAAATAATTAAAAAAATTAATCTATAATATGTATAAAAATTGTTTACTGATTATTAATAAATAATAAATGAAAAAAATCATTGGAAAAAAATAATTTTCAAAAAAATAGTTTTTTTATATGTGAACTAGTTTTTTATTAATAATTTAAATAAATATCTATTGATAAATTATTTTAATTAAATTTATATATTATTTACATGGTCAAATTTTTTAAATATTCAAAAAATTATTTTTCCACAAATATCATAAAAAAATTCGGTTTTATGCTTAACATATATTCATTTTCTAAATCATAATTTTCATCAAATGATGCAAGACTATTTTTGAAAATTAAATTTTCCACATTAATAAATTTAATTTGATAAAATAAATTTCATATTGGGAATCATAAGGTTTGAATTTTTAAATAAGACCCTATTATTTTTGGTCAATACGAATGGTAACTGTGAAAAAATATATCACCTTGATAAAGGGAAAATTGAGTTAATATATATAAAAATAATGATAAAATACATAATACTTATTCAAAATTATAATTATAGAAACTTAATTATACCTTTAAAAATCAGGTTTTAATTGGACTTTTTCAGTGATATTTTAAAATTAATATTACTTATATAATATTAAAATCGAATAATGATACAAAATTTCATTGAAATTGTTTTCTAAATTTTTTATGTATACACATAGGTAAAAAAGTAAATTATGAATGAATATTAGTATGATTTTTGAGATTAATTAATTTCTTTCATGCAATAAATATATTTTTTATTTTTAGTAAATATTTAATAACCATAATTTCTTATGTAACACTGATACAGTATTCCTCAATTTATTTAAAAATAATAATAATTTTTTTAATAATAATAAACGTGAAATAATTTTATTTATTTAATATGGAATAATGATTATAATGATATATTATAAATATTAGAGACGTTTTAAAGTATTATATTATAATTTACCCTTTTCATTAACTTATTTAAAGTCAAATTAAAATAATAGCATCAAAATTGTAAATAATTATATTTTCTAAAAATAAAATTTTTTAAAATTATTTAAAATTTTCTAATATCATTAAATAAGTCACAAAAGATATGATACTTTAGAAAAGTACATTAATCGTCTAATTATGTTCCAATCATCACATTATAATTAAGACTCACAACCTTTTATGATTAAAATGTTTTACCATAGTACAGGTTAAAATTGGTTAACTAAGGGATATTCAAAATTATATGGTTTAAAAGTACACCAAAAGATATAAAAATTTTACTTTCTGATGGTATTAAAACACTATCTGACATTATATATCAATCCTGGTCCCTTTTTAGAATCATTCTTTATAATTATCATATTGTAATTCAATATTTTGAGAAATTTAAAAAGTACCACTAACCACAATTATAAAAGGGAACTACTCCCTCACCTTTTCATGCCACATTGTGCATTGAAGATCGACCATACATTGAAAATTTTCCCTTATCATCTTCTTTATAATAATATAATACATTTTCTATTCCCAAATTTCTAACCCAAGATCCATTTATAAGAGATCTAAATTATTTATTTCAATGATGGGGTAATCATCATAACCGAATAGTTTATTTTCTACTTTTATTTACCACTTCTAAATATATTGTATTTATATTTAAAAAATAAATCAAGTATACACCCTTTATCTCATCCATCATGAAGTGCAAGCATCACTCGTGCGTACATATGCCTTATTCCCTCTACATAAGAACACAATTAATTTTTCATCAGCATATTTTCCAGATGGGTATCATGGGGATTTTAATGTTTATATCATGTCTACCTACCTTCCATCCATTCCTTTGTGAAAAAATAATATATTTTATATATAGGTTTATACTACAACGTCCACAAAGAAGGGTGATTTTTTTATCATTTATATTTTACATAGATCGTAATGAAGAAAGATTCCATGAATATATATGAAATATATTATTTAATAGTTATCCTATATTTCTAAACAGATATTTACTTTTACTTTTTTCCATCTGTCGAAAACATAAAATAGTGTTCATGCGAACTTATGACCTACCATATCCATGAATGTGAAAATTCATTTTTCTATCTCTAAATTTAATAGATGACTCTAAATGAGTCTATAATGGATATTTAACATATTTAAATCAGGATTCAAATTTTTATGTAATCAAGATAAATTTTAAAGTATCCAAACTACTAAACTGAAATACTCATGATAAATGAAAACTTTAACACCTAGGAGTTACCATTTTAATAAAGAACTATTGAAAGAAAGGGTGATTAAATGTTTTTAGAGGATATTATAAGATACTATAAATACAATAATGAATTTTATAGAATTATAATAAATATAAAATGATTATATATTAGTTTATAGTGCTTTATAAAAAAGGATAACTTGAGGTAAGGGTATTATCTTACAATCTCATTGTTTATATGTATTATCTATTATTAATTTTCCAATAATGAAGTCTTATGATATTTATATATCAATAAAGACAATATTTAACTTATCCATTATTTATATGATTGATATATAATATTTTCATTAATTTTCCTCATCTTATGTACTCAAGATACCAAAAACATATATTTTTTGGGAAAATTTATCTCATTTATATCTTTAATCGAAAAACATTTATCTTAAATAAAAAAATTTTATACAATGATTTTAAAGAATGATTTTTTAGTTATCATATAATAATATTAAATATAATTATTAACCATGTTACTCTTTATAATAAATGGTTTGAAAGTAATCTTATTTTCATTTCCCAAATTAGATACGTTGTCACTTTTTAAAAAAAATTTGGAAGAAATAGTTTTTTAACTTATACATTATAAATGAAATTTTATTCCATCATGAATAAATTTTTATTTGAAGCCTCCCTTATAATTTTACAAGTTTATTTTCAAATAAAAATTTTCCCTTTATATTTTCATAGGTTTAAAAAAATTAAATTTTAAAGGTTTTTTTCATCAATAATTATTCTATGTAACAATTCAAAATAATTTTCATTAAAATGTGAAATTATTTGATGTTAATATTCTTTAAATGATATATTATCATGTGTACCATCATTATTCATTCTTGGATGATTTGTTTTTTTGAAAAAAATATGAAATTTTATGAAATCCATTTCATTTCCATGAGTTATATTATGACTAAATGTTTATTAAACACATTTATTTCCACGGGTTGAGATATGTTGAATTATTTATAACCTTGTTGAATATATATGTATGATATTCATTATATAAAAAAGGAAAAATTATATATAGATATGGTGGAAATGTCATAACCAAAGATGGTGGTTATGTTATTACTAAGAAAACTAGTTACATTATAATAAATGACACATGGGACCTATATCTCCCACATATGAATTGGGTAAGGTTGGATATATCATGATATAAATAGGACAGTAATACGGAGTGAACCCATATTAGTATTGGACTATGTAAACTATAATATTATTTTAGTGAACCTTCACTAATACAATGGTTTGGGGAGTGAACCCATTCCACTATATTGGCCTTGGCAATGTGCCTTAAATATTTAGAAAATTATTTTCTGTCATAATGTGTACTCCAAAAATAAAATTATTATTCCTATGTTAGGTATTCATGGTAATGTTTATTGATTACCTTATAATTTATTTATTATTAACTTCCAAGAATTATTAGATGATTAATATCATGATATTCTTAACATACGGTATTTTTTTAAAATCATAATTTCATGTTCTTATACCCTTATTCTCATGTTATGCTTATATTATCATTGATATATCCCTTGGATGACCATATTTGGAATTTGATCCAACTGTTTTATTGTTTTTTACTTTCCCTAGGTTATGATGAAATGTATTAAACATGACATGTCGATGAATGGTTTTATTTATGGAGAAAAAAAATGTGATGACATAAATATTTTATTAACCATTTGTTTATTGGTTAATTTTTCCAAAGATTATATACTAAATAAATTATGTAATGGACTTAAATATTAGGTAATTAATATTTATATGTTAACATGTAATATCTATGTATTCAAATTATCGGTATCTGAAGTTGGTATAAAATTCAGGTTTTGTAATCCTTTAAAAACATTTGATGGGAAAAAATTAATAAGAACTATATGGATAAGTCTAATTCAATTTATAAGATTGAATGATAATTTTTTTATAATGATGATGAATGAAGTAGGTTGGACATATGGTTTGATGGAATAATGTGTCATGATATATAGATCCAATAAATTGTTTTTAATAATTATGTGCTTTCCAACTAAGATTATTTTTTCTCGCACTATGTTTTTTTTTATTTCAGACCATTGATGGAATTTAGAGTAATTGTATAAATTTTGAATATGAAATTTTATGAAATGATTAGCCTCCTATGTGAAAATATTATATTATGGATAGAATTAAAAAATTATTTTTATATACTGACATAACATTCTCAACCTATAATTCATGATATGAATTCAATGGAGAATGGAAGGGAACTATGTTTTATTGACTCCTTCCTTAGGTAATTACCACCTAATTTTAGTGGGTCCAGTGATCCAGTAATCAATGATAAATGGATCAGTACCATTGAAAGGATAATTAATGTAATTTAGTGATCAAAATATGAGAATATTATTCTTGTTATATATAATTTGGAAGGATCATCAGATCAATGGTGAAAAATTATCATGAATATGAGACAAGAGAAAGAAACTGAATCTATGGAGTGGTATGAGATTTGTGGGATAATTTTCAATAAGTCCTTATCTCAAATTCTACCCATAATTATGATGAATAAGTTTCATGAATTCATGTAAAAATCTAATAAATCAATTTGTACATATGATTCTAATTTTACAAAACTTTTAGGATACTCTCTTATTGTAATCATTGTCCTTGTTAGAAAAATTGATTTATTATTTGGTGGCTAAAAACAAATTAATTAAAATCCATTTTATATAAGAACCCATAATAGATTTGAATAAATTGTTCTATGTTCATTAAGGGTAGTAATGGATATTGGATTTTCCCAAGATTCACATGGTTTTGATAAGAAAAGATCATATAGTCTCATGAAAACATGAATAATTTAGATGGTGGAATGAAATTCTATTAACCTATATAATAAAAATGTGGGAAGAATCATCATTGTAATTTCATGATTGGAACTATGAATTTTATTATATGTTGTATTTTTATTCAAAGACCTATGGAATGTCAAACATTTTTGAAAAGGATACTTGATACAATGGATGAAAGGGTGGTGTTAACAAATTCACCACCAATGATATAATTCTTCAAATATAAAGAGTATGGGATGTGTTTGAATGTGTTTTTGAATCCAAAATTTGTTGGTTATCATCATAAACAACCTCATAATACCACGAACAATGGAAGTCTCATGTGATCACAACTATTGAAGTGTGTTATGATAATGATGTATTGATAAATAAAATTATTATCCCCTCTATAAATAATAATGTCTTATTTGATTCAAGATCTACCTACAATTTTATATCTCCTGAATATTTAAATTGTGTCACAGTTCCACTAAAAATACTAGATATTTATATATTTGTACAAATTTTTAATGGTATAATTATTGTATCATAATGTTTCACCTCTTCTACTATTTAAGTTTATGGTAATTTTATTGCTTTGAATATACTAATTTTTTCATTGGTTGAAATAATTGTTATTTTGGTAATGTATTATATTTATTCACATAATATCCCCATCAATTTTTTTAATATAACATAAATTTTATATTCTAAACCAACTTATAACCTCATATATGTGTGATGAAAACAAATGAACATCTGATGGAAATTACATCGATCGTATGGGTCATGATTCCTCTTCAAATGGTTAGTTTATCTCATATAGTTAGGGAAAAACAAAAAATTGAAGATTTTTCTTTTGTCTTGGAATTTAATGATTTATTTCAAAAATATTTTCCTAATATTATATTGAAAAATGAAGTTTAGTTTGTAATAGAACTCATAATGGATGTTACACCTATTTTCAATACATCATATAGAATGACACTGATTGAGTTGCAATAATTGAAAAAAAATTGAAATGGGATTTATTCATCCAAGTGTGTCACCTTGGGGTGAACCTATCCTATTTGTTTGTAAAAAATATCTATCAATGTGACTATTCAATTATTAGAGAAAACATAAAAATAACACTATCAAGAACAAGTATCTTCTACCCCAGATTGATGAGTTATTAGATGAACTTCATAGAGATCAATAATTTCCCAAGATTGATATTCATTTGGGATTTCATCATCTAGGTTTCAATAAGGTGGATATACCAAATACAATATTATATACAATGTTTGGACACTATGAATTTATATTTATATAATTTAATCTTAGTACTTTCCCTACTATCATCCTGGATATAATTGATAGAGTCTTTTCAGATAATTATATCACTTTTTGGTATCCTTTATATATGTCATTATAGTTACTCTAAGAACAAGGAAGGACAGGAAGACAGTTTTATAATTTTTTAAATACCCTAATTAATGAGAAGATTTATGAAAAATTTACCGATGGTTAATTTATTATTTGAAAATTCACATTCATGGGTCATATAATCTCATGTTAGTGTATATTAGTAGACCCATAAAAGAATTAAGATATTAAAAATTGGAATAGAAAAACCACTATGACTAATATATATAGTTTTCATCACATATCTAGATATTATATGTGGTTTGCAGAGAATTTTCCATACACTCTAGTAAACAAACCATGTTAACTAGGAAAGGATACATGTTTCTTTGGATCGAATAATATGTTGAGTGATTTAAGGAATTAGTGATAAATATAGTAGGAGAGACATTTCATAAACTACCTTATTGTAGATAAGGGTTTTTAATCAATAATTAATCATAAAAAGAGGTAATTGGATCCATCCTCATGAAGAATGATATGGGTATTGCTTGTTCTTCATGAAAAATTATTATCTATGGGAAAAATTACAAAACTAGGGATTTGGAGTTATATAGGGTAATTGTTTCCTTAAAGACACAGAGGAATTATCTATTTACAAAATGGTGTTACATATATACTGATAAAAAAAACTAAATTATGTTTTCCATCAAAGATAACTAAACATTTTCTAAATAAGATAGTTACGATTGATAAATTAGTATGACATCTTGATATATTACTACCATAGGAAAGCTAATAATGAATAAGAGTCTCTGATTACAATGGATTATGATATTTTTTCTAGGATGGGGATTATAAAATATCCAATATTTCTAGACATTCAAATGATATATTTTTAAATTGTGAAAGAAGGGCTAAAAATATTAACTTTATCAAAGTATTCTTCAACCATATATCCAAGTAAGATATTAAAGAGGATACTCAGAAATAGATAGAGCTGAAAAATAAGGTGGGAAATGTTCCAAATTCAACTTTTATTGTTAAAGTGGAAAAAGGTAAAAAAAACCTTTTATGGGTTCCTTAGGAACATAATTAGAAAAAGGACATTTTTTATGAAGTTTATAGTTCTTCTTTATCAATTCATCATGGATATAAAAAGATATATAGAAATTTTAATGAGAATTTATGGTGGGATGACATGAAGATATGTATAATATTGTTTTAATATTGGTTCTTTTTATATCACTATGTAATGTATGAGATATTTAATTCTATGGGGTTGTTTTAATGATTACCTATTCTAGAATAGGGAATTGGGAAAAATAAAAATGGATTTTTTTCATTTGGAACCCCAAAACATCTAAAGGATACAATGATATTTGGGATTTAGTTGATCATCTTAAAAAGTCATCACACTTCTTCGCCATCAAATAATATTCCTATATTGAACGACTAACTTAGTTATACATAAAAAATTGGAGAAATATTTCATGATGTACCACTACCAATTATATTTGGTTGGGATCTGAGGATGAACTCATTGATTTGGAAAAGTATATAACATTATATGGATACAAAGATAATTTTCATCACTACTTATCATCCTTAGATAGATAGTTAGTCTAAGAAGTCCACTATAACACTAGAATAAATGGTGAAAAAATTACCTATATATTTGTAGGGAGGTAAAGATCAAAACCTTCTTTTGGTGGAATATTCTTACATAAATACCAGTCACTCTAATATTCAAATGGATCCTTATAAATCCCTCTAGGTATGAATTGAAAAAATACAACACGATGGAATAATGTTAGGGAAATGACTCTATTGAGAACTGATTTGACTAAAGAAATGGTAGAGAAGGTCATATCAATTCAAAAACTCATAAGATCATCTCATTATATATAAAAAAGTTATATAGATTATCAAAAAAAATATCTAGATATTAATGTTGTTGAATGTGTATTTCTATGAATATAACCTTGGTAGAGGGTAATGTTATTTGGAATGAAGGGAAATCTTACCCCCAAATATAATGTTACATTATAAATTCTTGATTACAGTGTGATCAGTGATTCCACCAAATCTCACTCATAATCAATATGAGTTACACGTATCTATCACGAGGATGTACATACCTATTCATTCACATGTATTGAATTCAGTTATAATAACACTAGAGAATCATTTTTATAATGAAGAACAACCGGTTGAGATTTTTGGTTATAGTGACAATGTTCTATGAAGCAAGATCACTCAACTAGTAAAATTCTGTAGTGAAATCACTAATTTTTGGATGCTATGTGGGAACTTGTATATGTGATCATGCCAAGGTATCCTCATCTATTTATATTAGGGTGAATAATTTAGAGGTTGAAATTTATTTTATGTGGGTAGAATATAGTACATCATGATTTTAATAAAATATTTCTTTTAATTGATTTTCTTTATTCGAAATCTTGTGTTACATGAAACACTGAGTTTAAAAGAATAACAATATACATTTAAAATATAGTTATTTAAAATGAATGTTATCACCAAGACAATATTTTGTTATGTATAGATATTAAAAACGAAATGATGGAATATTTATGGTTATATATAAATAAAATTAATTGATTTATATCCGATTTATTGTAAATTAAAATAAACATTAATTGAATGAAAAAGATATATTTTTTTGAAAACAAGTTTTTATGCGTGAAATAATTTTTTTTAATAAATTAAATTAATCCCTGTTTTTGAATTATTTTAATGAAATTTATATATTATTTTCTTTAAAAAATTTATAGAAGATTCAAAATCAAATCCACAAATAGGGTGATAATAAATCTATATTTGTAATTAAAAATGTTTAAAAAAAACAGTTTTCATCATATATTCCACAGTAAATTTAAATTTAATTTCCATAACTTTTTAAAATTGAAGATATTAAAATTTATTTGCTTTTGGGAATCCAGAGGTTCAAATTTAGTAAATATGAACCTTTTAATTTTTTTAATGTGATTAGAAACTATGGTAAAATTAATCACCTCCACAAAGGGTCGATCGGGTAAATATACAGTAAAAACAAGTTATAAGTTCAAAATATTTCATCAAAAATATTAATGAAAAATATAATTTGGCCATTAACACCATAAGTTCTAAATGTTTTTGTTTAATGGACTATTTTACATGAAAATTCATTATATATTAATTTTGTAAAATAATGATACAAATTTTCACTCCTTTTATTTTAAATATCAATTATGTATCCATATTGGGGAAAAAGTATTTAATAAATGAATATCAGTGTCTATGTTGAGTATAATAATATAATTTTCATGGTATAAATTTAAATTACTTTTTTAGTAACAATATAATGACCTTAATTTATTATATAACACTAATGAAGTATTACACCATATATTTAACAAAAATAATAAATAATTTTAACAATATAAAAAGGAAATATATATTTAATGTGTTAATGTGAAATATTAATTTTCATCATTTATAGGACATATTATAGATGTTTAAATGAATCATATTCGATATTCACCACTATTTATATGTGTTAAAAGTCCAATTATTTAAATAATATCAAATTTTACAATAATTATATTTTTTTTAAATAATATCTTTTAAATTTATTTAAATATAATTAAAATTCTAAATTAATTAAATTATGATATTATATGGTCTAAAATACCATATATTGTTTATTTCATGGATATTTTTCACAATATAACTAAAAATTAAAACTTATTAATTTTAATAACATATAACTCTAATTAAAATTAATAATTTTTTAACTAAGGGTTAACCAAAATGAAATCATTTAAATGACAAAAAAGTTTTTTTAAATTTTATTGTATAATTATATTAAAACCATATCATAACAAAATTCTAATTGATTAATATTTGGAGTAATTTTTCTATAGAAATAATTTATTATAGTTCTATCCTTTTAGAAACTCCAAAAGTGCCCCTTACTTTAATTATACAATGGCCAATACTTCATCACTTAATTACACCACATAGATCATTAATACTTATAATACACTTAGAATTACCCTTATAAACAAACCTATAAACATTATATATATTATTATGTTCCCAAAAGAACAACCCTATGGCCATTTTGATGAAATTTAAACAATTCATTTCAAAGAATATGTAATCACCTGAACTGATCACTATCTATTCTAATCTTCTTTAGATAATAGAAATATATGGTATTTATAATATAATAATATATCTAGTATCCTAAATATTCTAAATTTTTGTTAGGATTATGAAATTTATATTATACACCCTATTTCTCATCAAATGATAAGTAAAAGTATCACTCATGTTTAAGTATGACTTACTATCTCCACAATGAAATACAATTCATGTTCGATAACAATATTTTGTGGATGGGTTTTATTATGGATTTAAGGTTTATATAGTATTTTTATTACATAAATATATTTATACAATGACAATATCATGTCTAACTAATTTCCATTCTATCCATTGTGAAATGATAATGTTTTTCTTGTGTTGGTTTGGACTACCACCTCCACATAACAATGTGATTAATTTTTATTTTATATTTTAAATGGATAGTAACAAATAAATATTTATTAATATATATAATATATACCATATAATAATTATTAATAAAATTTTAATTAATATTTACCTTACTTTACTTCCATCCGTCAAAAAATGGAGTTCATACATACATACAACTTATCGTCTCCTTGAACTGTATAATTCAGCTTCCTATTTCTAAATTTTATGAATGAATATAAATATATATATATATATTGTAAATATAGTCAATATTTATTTCATGAATAATATTATTAAATTTATTTAATCTAGATAAATACACATGTACTGGAACTACTAAACTGAAACAGTCATGATAAATTGAAAAATTAACACCTAGAAGTAACAATTTTAATAATGAATTATTGAAAATGGTGGTGATAAATGTTATAAAGGTAAAATATATGATTTTATAATTATTAAAATGACAATATTATAGAATTTTAATAAATATAAATTTATTATACAAGAGGTTAGAATACTTTTGAAGCATGTAGAACTCAGTGTAAGGGTTTTATGTTAAAATATCAATGTTTATTTGGATTACTGATGAATAAATTTCAATAATGAAATATTATCAACATTCATTCAAAAAAACGATTTATTTTTGTTTTAATATATTTATATCTTTAAAATACATATTTTCCATTGTTTTTCTCATCTTATGTACTAAAGATACTGAAAATAAATTTTTTGGAAATTCATATTCACCTCTCTCTTCTGTCAAAAAACCATTAGCATTCATATCTAATTTTTTTAAAAAATTATATAAGGTTGTAATATACTCCTATGATTTTTTAAATTCACCTTTACCAATTTTTTAATTTTTACAACACCATTTAAAATGAATTTGTTTCCCAAAAGAGGTAAATTTTGACTTCTGCAATAAAAATATAGAAATAATATTTATAAATGATACGACATAAATAGATTTTCCCACTTGTGTGACTAAATTTATCACTGAATATTGCATTAAATTTTTATGAGGTTATATTTAAATGAAAATGTTTTCCTTTATAAATTAATGTATTTTCAAAACAATATATATTTCGAAATGGAAGGTTTATTTTCCTCAAAAAACATTCTAATTGATCTTTTAAAAACATTTTCCATATGATATGAAATTTTTGGATGTTAATTATTATTTAAATGTGATATGATGCATGGGTAAAAAATTTAATATTTTTTATAATTATTATTTTTATCATTACATGATTAAATTTTTAAGAAACATGTTTATTATCTATGGGTTTTGTTATGATGAACTATTAATGAAAAACATTTATATCCATGGGTTTTGATGTAATGGATTCTTTATGATCTTTTGTAACACTTATGTAATATTTTAATTATGTGATTGTGGTTAAATTATAACCTTGTAGGTTTGTTACTTTATAATGAAGGACTATAGTTATGTTATGACCAGTGATGGATGGAACCTATATCTGCCTCCAAATATTTGGGTGATGTTTGATATTCTATAAGAAAAAACAGACTAGAATGGGTAGTGAACATAGCTAATTAAGGGACTACATCCACAATGATAGTCTTGGGAGTGAACCTTAGCCACAATGGTGGTTTGGGTAGTGAACCCATTCCACTAAGACAACCTTGGAAATAATCCATTTCTATTAAGGAAATTATTTTCTATGCTTATGTATATGCCACAAATCATTTCCTTTTTCCTATATAAATATTTCATGGATCATGTTATTTCATTCCCATGTGATTCATATCATTTTAATTCTATTATATATTACAGGAATTAAAAATATGATATTTGATATGCTGTTTGTAGATTTCAAATGGTGTAATCATGTTTCTCATGCCCTCATGCTCAGGTAATTCTTATGTTATCATTGAGATCTCCCCTAGTTACACTTACATAGCATTAGAGATCACCATTTTCCTATGATTAATTTCTCTATGATACGAATAATGGTATTAAATTTGATATGTTAAATAAGAGTAATATTTATAGAGATATAAGTTGGAGATGATGTAGATATTTTTTGAACCCGTATTTTTTGTTTCTATGTATCCAAATATGCTAGACCCAAAATATTCTGGAATGGATCGAAATATTATGAAATGATTATTCATCTATTACAATCTAATTTCTATGTATGAAAATTTTGATTAACTATAAAATAATATTTCTAAAACACCACTTCATTTCTATCATCATTTTACTAAGATATACAAAACAAGTCATTTTCAATTCCGTCATAATATAATCTATCATTTAACATTAACCTAACTTTTATAATAATTATTGATACAACTCCTATTATTATATATGACCCATAATTTCCCACGTTCATTTTTCCTAACATATAATTCATAACAACTATTAATGGATTTAAATATCCTATAATGTTTGAATAATAACCTATATCCAAAATCAATAGGAATTAAATTTGATAATTCTTTTAGAGGAAATTCAACAATTAATACATCATAATTTGAATTATATTTATTCTTCTAATTCTTTTGAATGTTATAATTTATACTCATTTGGGATAGTATAATGGCGAGACATACATCGTCCAAGTGACTTGGTTGGTCACACGTTCCACAAATTCCCTTCAATGATTGAATATAATTCTAATCTTTTAGTCAATATTTTTGTATTTTTTATCAATATTAGTCCATTAAAGTGATTATATAACCATTAATAAATGTCTTTATTATCATATAGTATCATATAAATATTTTCAATTAACACAAAATCACATTTTAAAGTTCCAGAAACCTTTAATATTTTGATCGAATCAATAAAATACAATCATAATTAGTTAGCTCCACCTATTTACCCAATCCATGGGATTTCTATAATGTGATTACCCAACCTTGGTTTATAATGAAATCACCCATCATCATCAAAAAAATTATTATTAGACTTAAAAGAAAAAAATAGATATTGATATATCACTTTCCTTTAAAACCAATTTTTCAAAAATAAAATTCCCAAAAAAATGTGGGTTATTATTTGAATAAAATATGAAATATTATTAAGGAATAATAACATTAAATAATATTTATCTTTATGGGAATAGTAATTTTATTCATATATGATAAAATAGAAAATTTCTTTTTCATTTTTGTCAAAAACAATCTACATAATACATGTAAATATATTCTTTTGAAAACATTTAAAATAAATTATAAAAAAGACCTCAAATTTCCTTTAAAATTATTTTATTACAAAACGATAAATCAATATAATATTTTTATAAAATATTTAAATTTATGAAATAGTTTTTAATGGGAAAATTAAAAGATGTCCTTTGAATGAAATTCAATTACCTTGAGTCCAATATGTTACGTTTGTTCTGTATCCTCCATATCATTTGAAAATAATGTTATCTTCATACCATAGTCACTTTAAGTTAGATATTATGCTCCCATCATTTCCTCTTGAATGGATGGTTGGATACTAGTATGTAAAATGGACATTGATTTAATGAAAGAAATTGCCATTGATTTGTGAATAAATGTAAAGAATATGCACCCTTTTATACAAGAAGGAAGGGGTAAATTAGAAATTTATTAAAGTATTAAATTAATATAAGTTAGTATTGGGGTCAATATAGAATTAAATTCATTATATTAAAATATAATATGTGATGAGTCAAAATAATATCATCCAATTAATGTTTGACTAGTTTTTACTATGCGTTTGCGCTTATCTTTTTGTTTTATGCTTTCTTTTATTATTTTCACACTTACCGTGATAACATGGTTGTTTACTATTTGAGGTTAAATATATTAAATATAAATGTTAAAACAACCCATAAATTGGATAGGGTTGATATTTTAAACTGTATCCTAATCCTATGGTCGAGGAAAGGATTTTTTGGAATTTTATATATTTAAAAATATCATAAAATATCATTAATTTAATTTTTACAACTATTCATTTTAATTTAATTTAATAACATCATAAAGATAAATAAAATAAGAATAAAAAATTAACGCAACCCTAAATTTTTATATTTAACATTTAAATTCATAGATCACATTATTTATTTCAATTTATATTAATTTTAATGTTTTAAATATCATTTATAAATTTTTTTCATTATTTGAATAATTATTGTGTCAATGTTGCGTAATCATTTAATGGAATTATTTCTTTTAATTAAATTAAAAATAAACTACCATTATTAATATTAATAAATTTAATTTCATCGATTGGTCGGGTAACACACAACACCGAGTTTTAACAAACACCAAAAAACTATTAATATTATTATATAAACATAAATATTATTATATATCCATTTAACAATTCATAATTAATATAAATAACCACATTTTTATTATTAATTATAAATTTTTCATACAAATAATACATGTTGATAAAAAAGTATATCATTTTCAGTAAGAACATTATATGTTTCAAAAATACTATTTTCTAAAAATAATCATGCATTTGTGAGAAAATAATAAAATTAATATTTAAAAATTTTACAAAATTTCTTTGAGAAAATAAAATACATTTCAGAAATATACAAGTATAAATTATATGATGTTGAATTATTGGATTTTTCTGGAATGATTTATTTTTCAATGTATATTGAAAAATATTGTTTTTTGGTTGAAAACTACCATTTAATTTAAATAATTAATAAGGTTAATTTGAACTAATAATATTTTTAGAATAAAATTAGTTCAATGTTTTAATTATTCATGAAATTTATTTCATTGGAATCAATTTCATATTTCTTTTTTTATAAAAAGATTTTAAATTGTGGAAAAATATTTCTTTTGAAAATCATATTGCTGTCACATCTACGAGCTTATATATAAATTAATTTTTCATTTATTTGAATGGGGTTTGTAAAAATAGATTTCATACATGGAATCATAATAATGAAACTTGTATAACAAGGTAAACATTGTTTTAGAAAAAATGAATAGAAAAGACATTATGAAATTATTTATTGTGGTTAAGGTTAAAATGGTTTACTGAGGGATTAATCTAAACAACATATGAGGTATAACTACCTATACACATGTACAAACTCAATTTCAATTAAATATTGATACCTTATCACCTATAATCTTCTATAAGGGCCCATTTTTGTGCGTTTTGGGATATAAAAAATGGGGGTATACTTTATTCCTTTAAAAAAATCCATGTGTGTACTCTCCCCACTTATAAAAGGACACCCACCTCTTATCCTCTTCCAACATCCATAACCATTTGTTTAATAAAATAATATAACATATATTTTTACTAAATTAATCCCCACATCATGTAGGCCTTTTGATATTGCATATAACATCTAGGAAAAATTTTGGTTAAACCTATAGAAGTTATCTAGAGATGAGTTAATGTTTTTAATTGTGCTTTGTTGTATTATTTCTTCATGTATCTCCTTAAAATATTCTTTATTTATTAATACATAAAAAATGTATCTATCATATACATATATGATATTATTTTATATTTATTCTCTATATTCACCTCCTCTTCCATCAAATGGGAAACAAAACTGTAGAATTTGTGTATGAAAAACTATCGCCTCATGAACCGATGTTATTTACATTCCTTAACCTCATCTCACGGCTACATATAATGATGTATTTAATATTTATATATGATATTTATGATATAATTATACATTTTTATATATAATACCACATATATATTTTTACCTCCTAAACCGTCGAAAAACTACAACATCGCTTGTGTAGGTGGAGGACTACCGACTCACGAACTAATGTGATGTGTTATTCATTTATATTTTATATGTATGGAAATAAGGATAGATTAAATTTTTATAAATAATATTTGCAACATAATTATACATATTAAATATTTATATCACATATAACCTCTTATTTTCCATTCCATGAAAATATGATAATGTCTCTCGTGTGTATGGTGGACTACCACCTCGTGAAGAGATGTGATTCATTCATCATGTACTCTTTACATAGAAGGTAACAAGAGTATTATTAAATAATTATATTTAATATATATGGAATAAAAATTGTTATGTAATGTTAATATATTATTTAGACTTCTTTCATTTAATTTGTTTAGAAAATAAAATTTTCATTCATGTGTACCTAGAACCAGCCATCTCCATAAATTATTTATTTCATTTTATATATATAACTTTTATATATTACTCTAATAACATATATAAAGAATTTATATTCATTTAATATCATTTTTATCATTCAATAGATTATGTAAAAATGATCAAATTTATAAAACCCAAAATAAAAAACTCAAAACATACATGAAAAACAATGAAATTTTTACTCATAACATGAGTATAATAAGGAATTGTTAATAAACTATTAATAATCTTTCATAAGTGAATAATATATTTTATAATAAATATATAAATTAGTATGGTTTGGTATTATATATTTATATATATATTAACTAATTTTTATTATACAGCAGGTTTGAACATGTATGATGGAAGTCGATACTTTATGTATACAATTTCTTACACACTTTTTACTTATGTAATAATCAAGACATATTCACCACCTTATTTTCATGTGGTGTACATAATTCCCATGAAATCCATTTATCATTATATTTCAAAAAAATTATGGTGATTTACATATGTTATGTCATACACATATCTTCCTTAGTGAAGTATATATATTTCCCCATTGATATATAATTTTGTGAATTTACCTTTTATGATGGTGACTTATGTTTAATTATATGTTATTCTTTCATGGGGTTATTAGTCATTGTAACCAAATTGGTATTGGATTGTTGTTATAATCTAATAATTTATTAGTATTGTTTATGTTTATAATTATTATGATGAGATATTATGATACTTGGCTCAAGAAACTAATGAGTTATATTATCATATGGTTGTGTATTTTGGATACATGTTTTATCTTTGTTTTTATCTTTTTTTATTAATTAGATTAGAATAATGGATTTTTGGACGATAATGGGCTTCGATAAATAGAGTGGGGGTGAATCAAGGTATGAATATTGATTTCAAAATTCTTATTGCCCCATTGGTTCTTGTCCTCTTTATTATGTGGGTAACATTTTTATCTCAATATTATTTATATTGATCTATTACATTCTAACATTATATGATGATTATTCTTATATTGTTAACAAGAATCCATTCAAAAGTAACACACGTTATTACATGCTTCACCATCACGGGGCATCGTCCAAGGATAAAACAAACACATAATATAGAGGTTTCAAATACACTGATCCTCAATTAGAATTAAATTTTTAGGATATATCACTTTTATTCTAGGGGACATTGGCTAAAAGTATTATAGAAAGGTTATTTTATTCCAAGGGTGACTTCATCAATCATTCCTTTTATGGATCACTTCTCGTGGATTGTAGCACCTTTTTCACTTCTTATTTTCACTATTCTAGAAAGGATTCATACACATTTTATGGAAATATAGTTATATTATTATGCAATAGTGAATGCATCTTGAATTATTGTTAGATTATCTGTTGATGTTATTTTTGGGATTCTCCTTCACTTTGGTGAAAAATCCATGATGTTTCACTTCGACTTCGGATAAAAATTTAACAAACTTCTCTTTACTATAGACATAGTAACTACAAAATCAAGATTTCAATGGTTCTCTAATGTATTACAATACTTCTTTTCACTAGCATGGATGTCTCTATGAATAAAATCCATATACAAGTATTATAAATTGATTTGGTTCATATGCCTTCACCTTTATATGAATTCAAATATGAAAATGACACTAATCATATGTGTATTGTCAGCATGTATCTCTTTGAATAAGGCTCCAGTTTGATACCCCCTCACAATAACATTGTATGTGACCCCTAGTGTGATATCCTATCACATAACCCCTTGAGTGAGATCCCTACACATAAACAATTTGTGATATTCTGGTGTGAAACCCATGTACATGATCCTGCTGTGAAACCCCTTTTCCTGAGATCCTAGCGTATAACCCATGAATGATATCCAAGTGTGAAAAATTTTTGCATGAGATCCTAGTGCATAAACCTTCAATGATATACAATCATGAATCCATTTTGTAAGATATCCTAGAATTGTGAGTGATGTTTTTTTCGGTACTTTGTGTGATTCATCATGCGATCTAAAGACAATCATGATGCCTTCATTAGATCCCCATCCAATGATCCAAATATAATCATTTAGTTATATGATGTCAAACAACCAAGATATGCCTCATTCATTTCCATATTTTATTAATATTCATGTGATTCATGTGATCTATTCACAAGATCAGTTGATAATCAGTTTTTTCCCTCATGTACTTTTTGAGACGTCTCTATGATCTCTTTTTATAATCACCCTTTACCATCTTGTGCTTCACGATATCTCTTCATGGGATTAATTAAAATTAATACTTTATCATCATGTACATCTATACATCACAATGTGAGATAACTTTACAATAATTTTGGTATTAACAAGATAATTTCAAACATACAATCTCTGTGAGATCAGACATATTAGAAATCTTTACCCCTACGCGATTAGACTTCAAACCATTTGCGAGATTAGAAATATCATGATTTGCAAGATCATATATTTCTCTATTTCATGAGATCATACATTTATATCTTTTTTGAGACCATAAATTTCCCTATTTTTTAGATCATAAATTTATCTCATTCATGAGATCATATAATTTCCTTTTTTGTGACATAAAACATTTCACGCTTATGTGAGATTATAAATTCCCAGCTTCTACAAGATCAAACATTTTTCATTTCTGAATGATCATACATTAATGATCACTCTTCATGACTTCTTTGACAACAATCCATCATCAACAACCCAAAATATTTTTAAAAATAAAAATATAACAAAAAGCACCACCAGTAGGAATTTGTTTCATCAATCTCCCCCTTTGGGTTTGTTGACAACACTTATATTATTCAATCCCCAACATGTCAAAAAGTCATGAACCTATAAAACCATTTTCCATTTTGAAATCCAATATAGTGATCAATTACTTTTTTAATATGTACTATAATCCCTCATGAGACATTTTATATGAGAGAAAAAATAGTATTATTAACATTTCATCAATAAATCACTTCACTCTCAAACCTGCCACTAGAAAAATTCTTGATACCAAAATGTAGAGACAGGTCATCCTTTGAGATCACATCTCAACCCACACATGTCAAATTATTTCATAATTAACTCTAAATTAAACTTCTTTTCATAATTAATCTTTGTTAATAGATAAGTTTTAGTATCTTTATATTTAATTACCCACCCCTAATTTCATTTCACCATCTATCATATTCTACCCCTATCTTGATTAAGAAATTTTCTCCCCCTTTTTCAATAAACCAAATGATCACACCATTGTGTTATGAAACATGGTAATAAATTTATATTAGTATATTGGGTAAATACATAATACCTCAGGGAGAGGGTATCTCACATCCACAATGATCAAGTATTGTGATTCGGCTATAATCTAATAGTTGGTTGATTCTATTAAATTGCATCACTAAGGCATTCATTAAGATGTATAAAACCCATAGTTCCATAGGAACCACTATGGACTTCACGTTCCCATGAACTAATTATTTTTTATGAAGTGATTTTTGATTTCATTACGATTTTTCCCTAAAATATAGACTGGATTTTTTGAAATGTTTATAGATATTGAATTATCACTATAGATACCAATCATATAATAAACTTTAATATCCCCTTTCTCATTGAATTAAATATGGAAATCCTTAATTTAATAATTTAACCCCCCTTATTAAATGATATCCAAGAATCAAATTTTCAATAATAGTAACACCTTTTTATTTTATCTCTTGAAATCTCGATAATGTGAAATTCTCCACCTCATTTGGTTGTGCACTTATTCTATTACTATGAAACACCACAAGTTTAAATCTGAAGACCACATGGATATATCAAATATTTTACGTTTCGCCTTTGACACTATTTATCAACTTCACATTGAAGGGTTAATTCTTATAACACTTTTCAGGACCAGAGTCATATAGAAAATACCCGAACTGTAATAAATAAAAATCCCCTATTGAATTAATAAAATTAATTATCATGCTATATCTATATAGAAAGAGATGAAATTATTTTGAATTTTTATATCATATAATATTTAAATGAAAACTAATCATATTTAATACTTATAAAATAAATATTGAATAATTATCGAATGATTAGTATAAATATAGGGTGTTACCAAATACAATTAATACTAAAAAATGAATTCTTGGCCTCAACTAGTAGGATCATACTATATAAATACCATTTATCGACTGTTATGAGGGATACATAATCACTATAATTATTCCATTACAATAATAATGATGAGATCCAACTACATAGGCATGATTTAAACCCTTTATGAGTGAATTCTATGCTCATCGAGATCACAGACCAAATGATATATGTTGGACCACCCAATAAAAGTCTTATAGTCCTACACAATACTCTTAGGGTGTTTATTTTGTATTAAAGTGATGTGCATCAAGATCATATCAATATTAATATTTGAATTATTTTTTATATAATAATATATTAATTTTCTTCATATTATTTTTACTTTACAAATTATTTTTATTTTGATAAAACAAAACAAAAATAATTTTTTTTATAATATTAAAATTTGATTATGGAGTTAATTATGATGAATTGATAGATTTTTTAAATATAAAATATTTTAAATAAATATTATTATTAAATAATTTTTATTAAATAAAAATGATCATATAATTATTGTTATGTAAAATGTAATTTTTATAGAGGGTTCAAAAACATTTAACTTAAAAAAACACATCATTTCCCAATAAATATCCATTATTTTTTTAAAAGTGGAAATAAAAATATTTTGAATGTTATTTTGATAAAATTAACATAATTGTTTGAATAATAAAGTCAAAAATTATCCCATGGTGAATTTTTCATCATTTTTCTAAGACAAATGAATTTTCGGGTCTCAAATAAATACTATATAAACATACATTTTTTATTATGACATCATAATAACCCAAAAGTAATGTAAAAATACTATAATTTTTATCCATGTAAAAGTTTAAGTATTTACTTAAAAATAATTCGAATTTATGTTTATTTTATTAAATTTCTAAAAGCTATTGTGAATCCTCCAAAACATGAAATATATTTTAAGGATTTAAAATAATTTCATTATGATTAAAACTCACACCCATATAATCAAGGGTATTATTTTAAATTATTAAGACCATATAATTATTAATTAATTAAAACCAATGCCATTTTCTAGACGTTGTGAGAAAAATAATGGGAAGATTTATTTTTCAAGTTATCTTATAATAGGGTCCAAAACCTAAGTTTGAGAAATAATAATTAAATCCCCACTCATTTCCTATATAGCCTCAGAAAATATCTCATTTATATTCACTCAAAATACATAAATCATGTCCTTACTCTCCCATCCCCTATCTCAAGTCCTCCCATGGAACCCCAAGCTCTCAAGAATCTCATCCCAATCATTTTGAGTCACACACTCAAGTAAGGGATCATCACCTTCTCTTCTTTTGTCAAGTTTCCTTGTTATCATATACCTTAAATTTAGAATTAATTATATTGGGATATTTCATTAAATGTCCCTATTACTGAATATTTGATTTAAAAATTATGATATATCCAGTTCCATCTCATCAACCTATTTTATGAATTTTAATGTGACATCGTTATGCTACTGATATTTCACTGTGATTTTCCATACCAAACCAATTTTGTAGTGAATATCATAGCCATTTCCTATCAAGGGTGTTCAAATTTATAAACTTATAAATAATGTAATGGGTACTTACATGTATGTATTTCGAACTCATTGATCATGGGATAAAATATGATTATGAATGAATCAATGTTGTATTAACTATGTGTCACACTTAATCATGAGAACAAAATGAATGTGACGGTCCACCAAAAATTATATAGCACTCCAATGAATTCAGTAATGTTTAGTCTCATTAGATGTATTTTTGGGATCATGATTGAACATGATTCCTTTATGGGACATTTTCCATCTTAAGTTTTTAGTATTTTTCCTTGACCTATGATTATGGTCTAGTGTTTTATGTTGTTTCCATATTTCATAGTTTCTGCTTATCATGAAATTTCAGGAATTAATATTTGTGTTTATGATTATCAAACATTTTCCCCATTGATATACCTATTTTATAACATGTATCATCTTATTCTATGACTATTACCTTAATGTGGTATATAGATCTCCCATTTCTTATAAATATCCCCATTTTATCCCGTGCACTTTTAAAAGCCATGGAATGTTAGACGAATATTAAGGAACTTTTCAATAATGTTGTTGTATCCTATGTTCAAGATGTGAAGTTATTTACCTAATTCACAATGACAGTAGACATATCAATCTTATAGGTTATTTAAGGGTAATATTATCTAATAATTCTTATATAAATTTGAAATAATTAGTAGGGTTGTTAAAAATATTCTCCTTTATAGATGCACATAACAGAAATATTTTTTGAAAGTGAAATTACCACTTAGCTCTGAGTCCTTGATATATCCAATAATCCTACTTGTTCAAAACACATTGTAGGAAACAATAGTTCAAGATAGTAAACACTAATATTATCTAAGTAACTTACTTACTTCCATGGATTCTATCATGAATAATTTCTTTAATTCTACAGAGGAATATATTTTAAGATGAGGATATGTTTCCTACATTTCTTATCACTATTTTTATATAAATTTTGTATCCTATCCATAAATAGTTCTTCTCATAATGGAAAAATAATAATTGAACTAAAATATTATTCCAATGGTTGAATATTCATTGTTACTTAGAACCACTATATTATTCATGTATATCACTGATAGATCTTCTATTTCACATCAGGATATTCATCATATAGTCTTACTTTTCTATATAATGCATCATCTAGATACATATTTTTAAAACAAATTTATTTTGTTGGACTGCTTTTCTAATTTTATACCATATTTTTATATTAATATTTTCTATTATTATTTGTAAATGTTTCATTGTACAACTTTGGAAATCATTCCCTTTCATCAAACACACACCCCATGAATGGAAATTTTTGTGACGTATGCTTCACAACTATGTAGATCTGGAATAATATGTTGGATTTAGACCATAAATGGGGATGATTGTTAAAGATAAATGGTGATAAAGAGAAAATGAAGAAACCTTACCAGATGTTACTACTACTATCACATTGATGGAATGATCCAAAGGGATTTCCTTCCTTGAGGTTCTTACAGGCACTGATATGTATAAAACTACCTCGATGATCCCACCCCTTTTCAAGAAATTGGATGATGGTCACTTCTCATTTAAGGGTAAACCTATGTCCCTTGAAAAAATGTACTCAAATGTATATGTTTTCGATTATGGGTTTCATTTCATTCATTAAAGGAGATGAAACTCGGTTATCCCCTAATCTTAAACCCAGACTTTTACACATTTTGGGCTTCATTGATTGAAATCATGTTCCAATATGATGGGGTTAATTTCACATTTTGTTAAAATATTAGGAGGACATAGATTGTGTTTGTATGTCATATAATATACAACTCAAACCTGGTATTCTGCAAATATCTAAATGGGATTATACTTTTAACCTCCATAATAATTGGAACACCATTACTCAGGTCTAGGTTAGATTTTATGGTCTCAATTTTTTTTAATAAAAACCCAATATATTGAATAACATAGCCTCCTTCATATGCACTCCCACATATATTGATCTCCAGACTCTAAATGAAGAGATAGGGTTATACGTAGGAGTTATGGTGGAGGTTAATGTGGAATAAAAACTCAAAAATTCCATTAGTTTTATCGTGAAATATTACAAAAAGGATGTTTGGAAAAAATTTAAACGTAAAACACGAATCTGTGAACTATGTAAAATCATTGGTAATTACATTTTAAATTTTACAGTCACGAAAAATAAAATTACTCAAACAAAGGACAATGACTAGGCTAAATTTAAAAGACACAATAATGATAAGGGTATTATTATAGATAAACATTATCATTTCATGAAGAGAAATGAAATATGGGTGAATAAATCAATTTTTTTAACCCTTATAGAGAGAATTTGAATAAAACCATTTTGGAACTTGTTGATGAAGAGGATTATTCTACTATAGAAAATGAAATATTAAATGAAATAGAAAAAATTGTCTTGGATGCTTTCAAATAGTCTCAAGCTGAACATGCAATACAGGAATCCAAAAATGACACCTTTAGATAAACTAGAAAACATGGTATTATTGATATTGACTCTATAGTGGTATATACTGACAATAACCTATTAAAGAATTCTTTAATAATGGTTATGGATGATAATTCTATGGGATAATATCAAGTAAATGTGATTTAACTGAAAGTAATGCAACAAGATAATTGTAAAGAAGATGATGATCCCATGGATGTTGTGGGGAAATTGTCTTGGAAATTTATGGTTCCTATGGACTCACCAATTGGGAAAGTGATAAATAGATCCTTGGATATTAATGTTTACTCACCTACTAGTACACAACATGTTGAGGATCTTGAAACCTCCATGGATTCTAGGGATTCCTCTACTCAAATGGGTTGTAATGCTATTATTGATGTTAAAAGGATTTATAAGGACTTTAGACTCATGGAGTTGGAGAAAGACATGGTAAGAGGTCTCTATTCCTCCATATATGATGATGAAAACAACAGTAATGAATTGAGTCACACTCAGAATGAAATCAATGTTGATAACATAAAAAGGGTCCTATAGTAGATGTCATGGGAATGGTTTACCCAGACAATACTACATGTACTATTTGAAACTGAACTACTACATTACAAGAAGATTCATATGAGATAGTTGGCACTCACCGCAATGTTTCAACATTATATTCTACTAATTTTTCAAATTTACTAGCTTAATATCTTACAAATACTTTACGTGTCAGCCCTTTTTACCCTGTTAAAGGTTTAAACTTTTGAAGCAACTAAATATGATGCTAAAGTAGGTACCTCAAACATATATTTTCTATATTCGATGAGTAAATAGAGAAGGAAACCTAGTCAGAACTCATAAAAAATGTTTGATGATCTACTAGGAGGGAGGGATCATGAAGTTAAAAATCTATTTCCAACCCCAACTTTAGGTTCCATTGAATTTTTTTTTATTGAATCTTCAGGGTATTTCCAACACAGGAACTTTTAATTTCCTAAAAATAATTCTTAATAATCATCAACCTAAAATAATTTCTATTACTTAACCTAAAATAAATTTTTTATCAAAACATACGCACCTTTTTTCAAATGGTAATAATTTTTAGGTGGGTATAAAGACGGTATTTTTTTAGAAAATCTCTAAATTTTTTATCATTCCTCCCTACAGAATGTGAATGTTTTCATTGTTTCTAAGTGGATGATTAATTTTGACTTTTATTTTAATTTTTTGATCAATTTTTGTTCTTTGGTTTATTCTAAAAATATTTTTTAACATATAAGACCACTTGGGCTGGACCTATCTTATTTAGGTAACAAGATTCATAATTTGTGGTTTTTGATTGGGGATTTAAATACAATTATTACCTCTAATGAGAATATTGTCTCGTCCCACTCTTCTATCTCCTAAAATAATTTAAAGCCGCAATTGAGGATCATAATCTTCATAAATTAAACCTTACAAGTTCCCTGATCACTATCTATATAACGCACTTCAACAATGTAGTTCCCAAAAAATTGGATAGATCTTTCACGAATGATTCTTTTTTGGGTAAACAGGACACCATATATAGCATCACCCTTTTTGAGATTAACATTGACCATCACCCCATTTGTTTTCATTCTTTATATAAAAATCATGAAACTCATTATTTTTTATATATTTTATAATAATTGGTCCTCTGAACTGAAGTTTTCTAACATCATCAACGAAATTTTGGCACTTTTGAATCATTACAATGATGTTATTGCTTATATCATCAAGATAAAAACAACTTTATTATTGTCTTAAAGGTTGGTGCCGTTTCAAATATATAAAAATTGAAAATGACATCAACTTTATTGATAATTAACTTATCCAACCTTAAAACCCCACTACTTGAGATGATTTCACTACAGATCCTCCACATGTAATCAACACTTATATAAAACATAATGATTTTTTTCTTTAAAGAAATATTGTGTATGAAAATACTCAAAACCAAATAGATCTCAGTTGATGATAGGAACACTATGTTATAAAACTACTGTAAAATAATATGGAAATTTTTTAGACCTATTACATTTCATAGATATGGGTACACCCTCTTAGATACTCTGGATGGAATTGCTAATCATGGTGTCCCTTATTATGAGAATATTTTTAATAGCTTGGGCTCCAATAAAGACATTCTTCCTTATGTAATTTTGGATATGGTGAATGATGACGATAAATCTTATCTTTTAAGAATCCCTCTTCATCATGAAATCAAATATGCTATTTTTAGCGTCAATCCTTTTAGTGATCTGGTCCCAGATGGTATCAACAGTGGCTCCTATCAGCACTTCTTAGATTTTTTTCAAACTGATGTTTCCAAACATATCAAAACCTTTTTATCCATTGGTGTTATTACTTATGGTTTGAATTCACACTTTCTCCCTTTAATTCCAAAATTCGACAATGATTCTCAGATTCATCTGTTCAGGCATATTTCACTTATTGACACTCTATACAAATCATTACTAAAATTATTTCTAATAGACGTACAACTATAATAAATAAAATATTATCATAGAATCTATTTGTATTTATAAAGGGTAGGTATATATGATAGTGCATTTTTATTACCTCTGGATGAACTAACACTTTAAAAAATCCACTAGGAGAGTAAGTATTTCCATTAAACATAATTTCAGTAAATCCTTTGATATCATTTATTAGAGTTTTATTATCAATGATCATCAGAGTTTTGGATTTAATGATTTATTCATTAGTAGAATAAATTCTTTATTCAAATTGTCTACAATCTCCGTCCTTGTCAATGGTTCTCATAAGAGTTACTTTAAATGCACCAAGGGAGATAGACAAGGTGAAACCAACTCTACCATTTTTTCAATTGCAGAAGTTTATTAGAAAGATTAGTCACTCTCCTTATTGACTAGAACAAGATTAATCATATTCAAGATTCTATGAACTTAAATGTTCCCACACATCTTTTGTATGATTAAAACATCATTCATTTCTTATAGGGAGATAAGAGGAATATTCAATCTCTCAAAAGTGCCCCTCACATTATGGAGAAATATATATTCAAACCATTATCTAGGACAAATCATTTTTCTTCTTTGGGGAAAATTTCCATTCTGATGGAAAATATAATACTCTCTATGATTTAGGTATTAAAGAAAGACCCATACCTTTTAATTATCTTATTGTACCCATTTTATGTGAAATTCCTAAATATAGTTAATTATCTAACACTATTGGCATATTCCTCAATAAAATTTCCTCTTTGGATGGAAATCCCCTCCCTATGGGTGGAGGAATATGTCTTGTTAAATCTAAAATCATATTTTAAATGGTCTACCCATTGATGGTTTAAAAAAATTTATGTTGGTCTCTATAAGAGAATACAATTTTACATCAAAAACATTGTTTGGAACAAAAGAACTCTTGAAAGAAAACTTTTGATCATTCCTTACACATCATTTTGAAAGCCTTTAGTTAAAGGTGGTTTTGGCATCAAAAACCTTTAACTCTTTAATGATTCATTACAATCAGGACTCACATAGAACCTAATTCATAATAACTATGATTCTATTTCTTTTATTAAAAAAATATTCCTTTCAAAGTTAAATAATGTCAATATGAATTATATTTTCACTTGAATTTGTTCTTCCATTAGGAAATATTTTTACAAAATCTTGATTAACGCTAAAAGTAACGTTAGTACAAAATATTTGATGAACTTTTTGTTGTACAATTAGACAACTATTATAAAAATCTCTTTTAATACTCCCAATAATTGTCTAGAGTACACTAGCTGCAGTATTAGGGATGTTTTATATTATCAAGAAATTTAGTCTTCATAACAGAATTGTGAATGGTATTGAAAATATCCCTATTCTAATTATACAGTTTCCTAATCTAGAAACCTACTCATAATGCCATACTATTCTCCAAAAAAATTTACAACCACAACTTTAAAAATTCTGATAATAATTTATGTTGGTTATTTTTTTGACATGCCATGTATTAGTCCCTCAAGGATTACTCTTGTTTTAAGTATCCTTCAAAATGGAATCTCTAGTGACATTTGTATTCATAATTTTGGGATTCAACATTCATCTATGTTTTGAATTTGTATCCAACATAGATAAGATATTAACCATATTATATGTCTTGTTTTATTGATTCAGCTCTTTGAAACTATATTTTAGATATTTTTTATTGTGGATGGTTACTTTATAATTTATTCATCTCTCAACTAAATCATGGTGTGGATATAGAAAATCCAAAAAATCATGAATTTTATCGTAACTATTTTATCTAAGATTATCTATGTGAGATTTTATGATATAAATTATCTTTTTTAGTAATTTATCATCTAGTCCAAATGTTGGTCGAACAAAGATTCTCATTGTCATTCGAGAAGCTGCCTCAGTTCAGAAGCCTAATTTTGACAAAACTATTACACACTTTGGGATCCTCGGATGACTTCAGATTGATGGAAGTTATTGTCATCCAAGTCTCAATTTTGATGTTTTCTGGTAATCCCCAAAAACATATTTGATTAATGTAAATGTGGATTGTGTTTATAATGGCAATCCAAGACCCTCAGGTAATGGTTCTATTTTCCAAAACCACATTCGAAAGTGTCTCAGATGCTTCATTGGCTGTTGGGGAATCACCTCATCTTTGGGAGCTTAAATGATGAGTTTGACCCATGTTATTTACATTTATAAAGAAAAATTCTAGAATGATATTTGGATTAAAAGTTATTCGACCACTATTGTTCTGGCTATTTGGAATGGTGTGGTGTATCTTCCTTGACCGCTTACAACCCATTTAATGAACATCCTCCTTTCATTTCTGGAGATTGGAACATTTTCACTCATACCTTTCATGAAGAAAACATCGTTCTGGATAGTCATGAAAATAAGGGAGTTAAACGTAACATAACTCAGTTGGATGACCTTTATATTGATTTAATTATTCTTTATGATATGGATTTTAAAAATATTTCTCTTTTTAGAATCACATTACAATATTTTCTTTATATAATAATTTTTTCTTTGGTCTTTGACCAAAGCACAACCTTCTATAAAAAACACTCACCCCAATGAATTTTATCTCCCCATTTGATGTATTTTTCACAAACCTATCAAAAAAATATAATTCAATGGAGAGGGGTGCCACTAGAATCCTCAACAGGAGGATTCTCCTCGATCAGGATGGAACAATCCAATGATATTTTATAGTTATGAATTTTACTATTTTTGTATATGTTCCAAATTATCAACCAATATGAAATATTCTATCAATATTACTTGAAATTATGTACCCAAATGCTCAGAATTATGATATGTAGATTTTTTAGGATTAAACTTTTTACAATGCGGGGTTTAATCCCACTAGTACATATTTTCTTCTTTGGTACTCCAATAATATTTTTATTTCAATATTCTTTCTATGTGAAGTAATATTTGCCCTTACCATATGATTTTTCTTTCTCCTCCATTTTAGATCTCTACATATTTCCTTTACATTACATCTTGTGGCATGAAAAATAATATTATAGAAGAATTTTTTATTCATTTTTCTTTTATTAGTTATCCAAGTCATATCACCCTTTACTGGTTTTTGTGAGTCCTTTAGTAAAATTACATTCTTTCAACTATAAAATGGAATTGATCCTTTATTTTTATACAGGTTTATTCACATTTTCGAAGAGATATGTTGGGACTGTAAATAGAGATGTACATAGTACACAATTCTTTGAGCTCAATGTGTTACCTCTGAGGAAAAAAACACCTTTTCAACATAGTATCTTCCCATCCAGTATAAGAATTGTCATTCTACATGAATGGAGATGATTTCCTGATTTTGGGTTCCTTCACCATCCTTTTATTCTTCCATATATAATATATTTCCAAATGACCATGACTAGTACATATAAATCTTTTCCCATTAAAAATGTTCCCTAGGAAATTATTTCATGGATGAGATGTTGATACAGACAGAGTTCATCTGACATTGAACATCCATGCTTCTTAAAAGATACTCATGGTATGTCCTAGTCATCCAATATAGTAAAATCTATTTCCTATATTATTCTGGGAGACTCGTGTTTTAGATTTATCAAGAAGTGTCTATATATTATTAGTTTGTGAAATAATTCTATCAGAAGAGTATGAACTATATTTCAATGCTTTAAAACAAAATGTGTAGTATGACCATTCATCCCAAAGAACTGAACATATATTAATTACTTTCTATTAAAAAAAATATTTATGATTAAAACACCAACATGATTTTTATTATTTGAGGAAATATTCACATCTCTCTTCCTTTCATGCATGGGGGATGGTTCATCATACCAAATAACATATTTTTTCAAACTGCATGTGCGTTGGTATGATACAATCATTTCACATTTTCCTCCAATATAGCATATTTTCATTTAACTTCATTATTACATTTTGAAGGACTGTCAAATAATAAATAGAAATTATCCATTAATTTGTATGGTTAGTATCAATTCTTATAAGACCAATTGGTTGGACAACTAGAATAATTTTCCATTAATATTTATGCTTCCTCCCAATAATTTACTAGAGTACCCCAGTTGCACCATCAAAGATGTTTTAAATTCTCATAACTTCAGTCTTCATAATAGTGTTTTTCATGTCGTTGAAATTAATCTATATTCAAATTCTATGATTCCTAATCTAGGAACCCACTAATAATGGCAATCTAGACTCCAAAAAACATTATGACCACAACTTTCAAAATTCTAATAATAATTTAGGTGGGTAATTTTTTTTTTGAAAAGATAGGTATTGAGCCCTCAAGGATTACTCTTGTTTGGCGTACTCCTCACATCAGAATCTCCTTTGATGTTTGTCTTCAATATTTTGGGATTCAATATTGCTTTATGTGTCATATTTTTAACCCACACAGAGAATAAACTAACCATATTTTCTATATTGTTCAACAGATTCATCTATTTGGAACTATTTTTATTAATTTTATTTATTGCAGGTGGTTACATCCTTATTCAATCAGCTCTCAACTAAATCATTGTGTGTATTTTGAAAAATCTATGAAAATGAATAATATTTTATTGAATATTTTTATATGAATATCTACGTGAGCTGTAATGATAGATATCCTCTTCTTTATAATAATTTCTTATCTAGTAAAAATTTTGGTCAGAAACAGATTCTCATTGCCATTTAGGAAGCGACATCGATTTTGAAGCATAATTGTGACAAAACTATTAATCACATTTGGATCCTCTGAAAAATTTGGATTGATGGAATATATCATCATCCAAGACGCAATTATGATTTTTTCTAGTAATCCTCAATCACATGTTTGATTAAACTAAACATTGTGAGAATTAATAAAGGAAATCGGGGACTCTCGGGTGATGGTGATATTTAGAAAAACCACCGTGGGCAGTGTCTCGAATGCTTCTTTGGCTGCTATGGAATCACCTCATCTCTGGAATCTTAAATGATCACTGTGATCAGCATCATTTCCTTTTCTAATAAATAGTGTTAGAAAAATATTTTTATTAAATTTGATTCTACCACTATTGGTTGGGCTATTTGGAATGGTGTGGTGCATCTTTCCTGGTCGCTTACAACCCATTTGATGTACAACCTCATTTGACATATGTAGATCAACTATATTGTCACTCTTAACTTTTGTGTAGAAAACATGGTTGTGAAGTGTCGAGTTAATAAAATATTTTACCATGGAATATCCTGGCTGGATGACCTTACTATTGATTTAATTCTTCTTTATGATAAGGATTGTAAAAATATTTCATCTTTCAGACATATGTAATAACTTCTTTGTCTAATAATTTTTTCACTAGTCTTTGACCAAGGAACCACCTTCTATAAAAAACACACACACCCCCATGAATTTTATCTCCCTTTTATCATGTGCTAATTCACACACATATCCGAAATAGTTAATTCATCGAGAGAGGGGTACCACTGGAATCCTCAAGGGGATGATTTTCATAGATCTTGATGGACCAATCCATTGATATTTTAATGTAATTAATTGTACTAATTTTGTGTATCTTCTAATTTCTCATCCAATATAAATTATTCTATCCATATAACATGAAATTTTGTAACCAAATGCTCAGCATTATGATATGTACATTTTATTGGATTGAAATTTTCCAAAATTTGGGGATTAAACCCACTAATACATATTTTCTTCACTGATACTCCACCAATATTACATTTTTCATGCTTATTTCTATGAGAAGTGATCTTTATATTGGACATATGATCTTGTTTCCTCCTCCATTTTATATCTCTTTATATTTCCTTTAATTTTTAGATTATGTAATGAAATATAAAATTATAAAAAAATTAATTATTCCATTTTATTTTACTGTTTATCGAACTCACGTCACCCTTTCCTATTGGTTGTGATTCCTTAACTGAACATACATTCTTCTTACTCTCAACGAAAATATATCCTCCATTTTTTATAAATTCATTAACATTCATTCCAAGAGAGATGTTGTGACTATAGACGATGATATACATGGTACCCCTTTCTTTGAGATCAATATGTTTCCTCAGAGGAAACATACCTGCATTACAACATAGTAGGTTCTCTTCCTGTATAAGAATTATCATTCTACATGAATGGAGATGATTATCTCATTTTGTGTTCCTTCACCTTCCTTGTATTCTTCCATTTATAATATCATTCCAAATGACCATGAATAGTATATATAAAACATATCCCATTAAAAACATACCTCATGACATTATTTCATAGTTGAGATGTTTATACATCCAGAGTTCTTATGACATTGGGTCCCTATGATTATTGAAACATACTCATGGTTTTTCCTAGTCATCCAATATTTTAAAATCTCGTGCCTACTTTATTCTGAGAGACTCTTATTTCAAATTTATCAAGAATTGTCTACATATTATCAGTTTGTGAAATATTACTTAGAGTAAAATATGAAATATATTTCAATGCATAAAAACAGAACATGTATAATGACCATTCTTCCCAAAGAAAGTGAACATGTATTCATTATTTCTTGTAAGATAAAATTTTTGTATGATTACAACACCTACATTATTTTTATTATTTTTGGAAATATTCACATATATATTCCAATCATGTATGGGGTCAGGTTCATCATATCCAGTACCATATTTTTCAAATTGCATGCACTTCGGTATGAGACAATCATTTCATATTTTAACCTAAAATAGTATATTTTCATTTCATTTCCATATTGCACTTTTATGGATTGTCAAATAATAAATGAAAATCATCCATTAATTTAGGATTCAAATTGGTATTATATTTATTCCCTTATTTCATGAATGATTCTATCTCTTCAATTAATTATTGACTATTTTTTTACCTAAATTTAGCTGGAGAATTAATTTCTCTCTTGGGATTCTTCTTACTAGTCATATCAACTTACAATTCTCAAAATAGAATATCTATCATGTCATCTTTCTCCAGTATTCTAGAATAAATCTAAAAAACAAAATCATTACAACATTCATTTTTCTATTGTGGACATTGGTTCTTCTAAAGCAGTTCAGATATGTGGGTAGTAAAATCATTATTTCTGGCATTCAAATTTTGAATTTCATCAATGATCAGATTCTTTTACTTTCTATAAGATATGATTTTTAGGATTCCTCAGTTAGGGAAACATTCTCTTCAATTAGTTCTGTGGGAACACATACAATCATACTAATTAAACCATTTATCTTTTAGATGATAATTTCCAAAACATGGGTCTAAATAACTAAAGACATTTTTTCTTTTGATTTCTGATCTAATTTTTTATAAGATTGTTAAATTATACCTTTTCCCTTTATATAATTTATTAATCACCAGTAGTTATAGAATCTTTGGGAATATCAGCCTCTTTACTCAATCCTATAGAATCATTGGATGATTAAATATTTTCTCCATCTTATTCTTCCAATCCATTATTTGTTACATCATTGGTTTCATTTAAATGAATCATACCCTTTTCTTAGACACTTTAACACTATGGACTTCCACCAGTCATACACTTATTATTTAAAGCTCATCACTTTTCCATGAACCACTAAAATAATACCAGATTAAAAACATAAATTTCAATACTTGAATAAAACTTTTTAGAGAAAAATACACCAAAAGTAACATACTCTCTAATTGTAATTGATAGTGACAAAAAGATTCTTATATATCATGATAGGGAAATTAAGGTGTGGATATTTTTTTTAAAACTTCTTCTACCCCACTATATCTTCACCACTTTTTTACAAGGGTCAGTTGTTTTTCTATTTATTGTTTATATGGATCATATCCTTTCAAATATTATAATGTTATGATGCCTAAAAAGCAAAGTGAGAAATCAGTAACAATGAAATATATATTCTTTCTTGGTTCACCCACACTCAGCTACGTCCTATGAGGATACGATGGAAATGTACTGATGTTCCAAATCCACTAAATCTACCTTTCAATACAAGGTTTGGGATTCATCACTTTTATTCCTAGGATCACTTCCTTACTAGACATAGGGATATTTTATTACTTACCAAGGGTCACTCCCTCAATATTTCCATCGATGGATATTGCCAGTGGAAATGATCACCTTCTTCCTCTTCGATTTGTAACTTTTTTGGAATGAATTCATGATACCTTTATAAAAATGTATTCCCATTACTTATTAATAATGAATGAATCCTAATTTTTAGGTAGATTTTATATTGATATTATTTTTGGTATTCTCATTCAATTATGTGAAAACTCCTTGAGGCAGCACTTCTACATTCTATATACCCAGAAGAAATTTTTCTATACTATAGTCATAGTAATTATAAACTCATTATTTGGTTATATATTAAATGGATTAAATTTATTTGTATCATTAGATTATATTTATCATTAAATAATTACTTTCTACAAGTGTTATCAAATGCTAAAGATATTATTTCGTCTACTTATTCTGAATTTAAATATGATAATGATACTGGTCAAAGGGTAATTCAGGAGTGTATCTCCTGGCTCCAGCCTCTTGTGTCATATACCTATTCAATACCATCACACTAAACCCCTTTCATGAGATTTAAAACATGTAACCCATTACCATAGATACTATAATTTAAAACTCATGGGAGATCCTAGAGAAAAACCCTTGCATGAGATCACAATGTGAAACCCTGTTGTGCAAGATCATGCCATGTAACCCTTGTGAGATATCCTTCCATTGAACCCTTTTTTGAGAGATACAAGTTTATAACCCTTACATGATATCCTATTGGGAAACCATTTTTCATGTGATCGTAACACAATATTGATGCACGATATCCAAGCATAAACCACTTTTTTCAGAGATCCTGACTCATAACCCTTTAATGTGATCTTGGAGTGTAATCCTTGTGCGTGATCTTAGTGTGTAACACTACCAAAGATCATATCATGAGGCTCTCATGTGATATCCAATTTAGACCTTGTGAATCATGTGACCTTGTTCAGATCATGTGCATCATGAGTCATTTTCCAGCTCATGTGCATCACATGTCTTTATTCACCTCATTTGAAACACTTACACAATTTCAATCACGTATACTTTTTTGCATCATGGAAAACCTATTATCCAGACATTTCATCAAATAGATATTATAATAAAAATATATTTCACCACTTATGGATGGTTCATTTGTTATTTATATGTGATTATCCACTTCCATAACGCCAAAAATCATATATAACTACGTGTTCCACCACCACCACAATTTACATCATGGTCATCGTGTGATCCCATCATGAGATCAATTGAAGTGAATGTGATGGTCCAGGACTTTTTCTTCCTATGATATACGTGATCTGTTGTGATATATAAAAACAATCATCATCACTTCACGAGATACCTATATTGTGATAAAAAATAATCATCCAATTTCATGGTTTCGAATGACCATGAGATCCAATCATCATATCCAAAATTTCTTCATCGTCATGTTATTCATGAGATATTTTTTCAGAGATCCATTTATAATCATTCTTTATCATCATTCCCTTTTCAATATATCTCTATGAGATCATTTGAGAATTATGAGTTGTCATCATTCACTTTGTGACATCTCTCTATGAGATCCTCTGAAAATCATGATTATTCATCATGCACATCACACAGTCTCAATGTTATGTCATCTTCCAATCATGTTTTGATTCATGATAGTAGTTAATACATTCGCACTCCACATGCTCAGACATTTCATACATCTATCCCTCTATATGATCATACTTCTCACCCTCCACAAGATCAGATATATTACACTACATGAGATTAGCAGTTTTTCCATTCTAAGATATCAAATTTTTATCTCTTTCATGAGATCAGTAATTCTCACATTATTGAGAATATACATTTATCTATTTCACAATATCATGTAATTTTCTATTTTGGGAGATAAAAAATTTCTCTTTTCGTAGATATCAATCAGCTCACCTTTACATGGGGTCAGATATTTCACACTTCCATGGGAACATACATTAATGCTCACCCTTTATTCATTCTTTGAAAACAATTATTCATAAATAGGCACAAGTATTTTCAATAAACATAATCTTTCCAAAATAATCACCATGAAGTATTTTTCCAACAATGGTTAAAATAAAAACTAAATATAATTATCCCTTTTGGTGAAACCCATTTTTCTACAATATCCATGTGTTCATAAAATTATTTCAATAATGTTTTAACATTCCCCAAAGGGAATTATAAAAAAATTTAACACATTTTTTACATTTATTAACTTTTTAAAAATGAAACAACATGTAGTTTTAAAAATAAAGCATGTTTGGGTTTTACTGTCAATGTAAAAGAAATATTTTTTTTAACATTTATAGATTTTCCCACCATTATGACCACTCATTGTTTTAAATCATCCATTATATGTTCCCAAGAATGTTTTTAATGAAAATTATTTAAAATATATATATATGTTTTCAATTGTGTTTTCCATACTGGAAAGGAAATTCTTTATAAGAAATGTTCTAAGTTTATTTTAAACAAAACATTTTCATCTAAAATTTAATCCTTTAAGGAAAAAAAGATTTACTCATGATATGATACAATGAGACCATCTTTATTCATTCTCTAAATAGTTTATGATTATTAAAAAAAGATGTTTATAACCCCCATTTTTTAAATTGGTTATACTAAACTAAAATTTTTATGGAACTAGACCCATTTTATTGTGTTATGGTATGTAGAAGGTTTTATGGTATTGTGGAACAAATATTCATGGATTATGAGATTGATGGGACCTATATCTCCTTCAAATGTGTTGGGTAAATATGGATTAATCATGAGTAAATATGATATCAGTGAACTTGATCACTTGTTCACAATTTTATGAATAAACCTGATGAAATGTTCACAGTGTTATGAAAAACCCTGATTACATGTTCACTATTTTATACATGGAACTATATTTCTTGTCAATAAGGTTATGTGCGGAGATGGTTTTCTGTCTAAATGTTTGTGAAATAGATTGATTTCTTATGCTTAACATAATTAGAAAATCTGACTCTAATGTTTGTAATATTATAATATTATGTGTATTCCATAAATTTACGAAGTAATCCAATAATATATTATCATGCATCATATTATTTAGATCTATTATGACTCATGTCTTATGAAATTCCATTATTTATTTAATGAAATATGATTATGATATTTCATATGTAGGATATGGTTTTCAATGAATAATTCACATTTTCTCACACCCTAATTCTCACATTATGTATCAATATTTCCCTTGTTTATCCTTACTGAGAATCTGAGCTTGCCCATTCTTATGTTTTCATTCAAAAGTTGTAAAGATATGTTTTATGTGAGTTATTATTCTGATCTGTAAAAAATGGGGAAGATATTTATGGTATATGTTGAAGATTATTAAGTAAATAAGAATATTATGTACCTACACTCAAAATTCATTAAACCATTATGGTCCTTGGCCATGTATTTTTGGAATATAATTATGATTCTTCAATTAATATGTGACATCTAGGTGTGAGAATATTGGGTCTCTATATGTGTTATAAGAAGAAATTTTTAGTTAAACTTTGTAAATTGGGAGATAAAATTGTGGAAATATCCCTAAGAATATGTATAATGATGAGTCAATGTACAAGAAAATAAAAATAATTTTAGTAAATTTTAGACGAATTAGTTTCCCAAAAATTACATCTTGTTCTTAACACTACAAGTGGGAGTGGCTCTAGCACAGAGATACCTAGAAGTAATAAATATGAAGCGAGAATATATTTTCAAGGGCTCTATCATCACCTCCTACATGAAAAAAGGCTTTATTATGCCCCCAATTTTACACTTCTGGTGGGTAATCTTTGGAAATTCACAAACTAATTATAAATCAGCATGAAATATTTCAATATATGGTGACAATGAATGAACTAGGATAAAACAATGGTGTCATAAATTAAAAAAGAAGGATTCATGACTTAGGAATCTTATATTAGTGACTTATATCATGATTATGTTGTTTCACACTATCATTATTATTGATGACACTTTTCTTTTTTGGTGTTACTCAACATTTTTTTCCCATAAAAAGAATTTTATGGATGATTGAGATCAAAAATGAATTAATTGTTCTCTTGATAAAACAAAATTTTTTGGACCTAAAATGGAATGTATCATTTACATGATTATATAACTTTCTCAAAATATTTGTCATGTTGAAATTCCAAATGATCATGGGAGGGGAAAATGTTATTTTCCTTCATGAGGAAACATCCACTTTCAATTAGTGGTTCATACGATCCACTTGTTTTTGAATAGTGGATCAGTACCAATGGAGTGATATTTTCTAATCTCCAATGTTCCATGATGGAAAAAATCAGTTTTTCTTGTATACTATATGGAAGATGAGGGGGATCAAATGTGTACAATTCTATATAATACGAGTCCATGAGAAAAAAATTACTCCATGAATTTAGATGATTTTATGATCTTGTTTTTCAATAAATGGTTTCCATATATACTTCATACTAAAATGGAGAAGTAATTCCTCGAACACAACCAAAAGTATGATGGATCTGTCGATACCTATGAAAAAAAATATAATACTTTTTGGGTACTCTTCCAATAAAAACCTTCATCTTGAATGTATGATTGATCGATTCATCAATGTTTTAAAACCATATATATGAATTTCATTGTCCATAAGGGACATTATAATATAAAAAAATCATTCAATGGAAACTAATATTTGAAACTTAATAATTAAACCCTATTGGTGATGTTGTTATGAAAAGGATGATGGGGTTAGATGGATGTTACAATGTTATGACACATGGATGGAATAGAATTTTCAAACTCATATCTTAAAAAACATTGGGAAGGATGAGTTAAGTGACTTCCTGAAATAGAAATAAGGTATTTTGGGTGATTGAACCCTATCCATCATTCCATATAATATAGAAGTTGTTTAAAGAATCCATTAGATGAAATGAATATAGAGAGAGCTCAACTGAAAGCACCAACCACACTCTAGAGTTTCAAATGAAATTAATATGATAATTACACTAGCCTATACTCAAATATAAAGGTCAATGATTGGGATCAAGTCTAGTAACATCTCTAGACTTGAGAAAAAACTACATCTCGTGCGATCAATATTTTGGATGAGGGACGTGATAATGACCTAGTGAAAGGAACTCATACCATCAACTCCAGAGTCTTAAATGTCTTATTTTACTATGGATAAACCCATTAATTCATATAAGAAATATTTTATGAGGATATCAAGATTTCAGTAAAATTATTATATATATAATTAATAGTGAATACCCCTAATGGTATGTTAATCACATCTTATGTATAAGACTCTTCTCCGATTGAAGTTGGTGAGATTATCCTTTCTTATAATCATGTCATTATTTATCTAGTTGAATTTAATTTTTTCTAAGGAATGGATTAGTTTTTTATTCATAAATCCCACATTAATTTCCATATACGTGAATTAAAATTTGATATTTCAATCCTACCTATGACCATCATTCATTAGGATAATAAATATGAACTTCTTATAAAAACAAAATCAATTTTATGGGTTTTTATTCCTATTCAAATAAGAAATTTTTCTCAAATTGTGGTCAGGGAATCAACATCGATGATATTCTTATTATGACGGAGTTTTTTTTATTGATTTTGAAAATAGATTATTACTCTTCCATCAAAACAATATTTCGAGTTTTCAATAGAACTCATACCCATTTCTATCCCTATTTAAAATACTCCCTATAAAATGGTCCTAATTGATTTGTAGGAATTTATGAATAAAATCAATGGGTCCTTGACATGGATTCATTCATCCTAGTGTGTCACCATGGTGTAAACCAAATATCTATGATAAAAATATTGAGGGATCGATGAGACTATCCATTGATTATCGAGATTTAAATAATATCATGATTAGGAAAACATATTTTATATTTATATTGATGACATGTTTTATAAAATAAATGAAGCTCAATATTTTTCTAAGATTGAACTTCATTATGGATAACATTAATTTAGGTTCAAGAAAGAGGATATACACAATACAGTGTTTTGAACAATGTGTGTACACCATGAGAATATAGTGATTCCATTTTCTCTTAGAATTCCACCATCTATCTTCAGGGATATAATATGCATAGACTTTAGAGAGTATTGTGATCTGTTTTTGGTAGCCTTTATAGATGTTATTCTAATTTCTTCAATGATAAAAGAAGATAATGATGATAACATGATAATTGTACTGAATACCCTAGGAAAAAAGAACCATTATAAAAATATTTCAATGTGTGAATTATACTAAAAAAATGATTCATTTTTTGGTAATATAATCATAAGAAATGGAATATCATAGGATCCGTCAATGATGAATGTTATGGAATATTTGACCAAAAAAATAATGAATACTAAGATCCACAATTTTCATGGTTTATTGGGATATCATCAAGGGTTTTGGATAATTTATCATTACTTCATAATCTATTCATCATGTTAAATTATAAGGGATCAAGGTTCCTCTAATCAAATGACTATCAAATAAATTTCAAGGAACTAAAGAGAAGTTTAGCCCATGAAGATGTGTTTACATTACCCTAATGTATAGAAGGGTTTTTAATCTATACTGTTTCATTGAATAGTGGATTGGAATTCATTCTTATGCATAATGACATGGTAATATCTTATGAATCATGACAATTTAATGATCATGAGAACAATTACCCAAATCATGATTTAGAGTTCACTATAGTAATAATTTCATTCAATATATGGTTTCATTGTCTCTATGGAAAAATGTTTTATATAAATCTATCCAAAATGATTATACTATATATTTACTCATAAGGAGTAGAATATTATGTATATAATATGGTTATATCTAAGTAATTATTATGAATTCTCAATAAATTACCACCCTGAGAAGTTGAACAATATGGACAATGCTTTAAGTCAAAAGGTCCATGCAATATTTTCCAATATGAGTATCTCAAAAAATCTAATATTTATTAATTTTCAATGTATAAATTTAGAAATCTAGAAAGAGGGGAAAATCCTATTAGGCTCTATTGACTGTTGAACTGTCTAACCCAGTGAAGATTAATGAGGTGAAGAATGAAGATATAGAGAAGAAAAAGAAATTTAAAATTTATATATAGCTTTATCCTTTATCATGGTGGAATAATATGTTTCAGTAATCTAGAATTTTTTCTGTCAATACCATATTTGATGAATTTTTTATTATAGAAAACTCATAGTTCACCATGCTTTATTTATCTTGTAAACAAAAAGACGTATAGAGGTTTGAAAGAGTAGTTCATGTGGTATGGAGTGGAGAGAGATATCATAGAGTTTTTATTTCAGTCCTTGATATGTTTGTAAGATATGATGAGAGACAAACGTATAAGGGTTTGTTTATTCCATTACCCATACCAAAATGGAAATCAGAATACATCACTATGTGTTGTATCACCAGACTCCCTAAAATTTCTACAAGGAATAATGTTATATTTGTTATAGAAGATCACATTTCAATGTTATCACACTTCATAATTACCAATTAATGTTTAAATCTGGATCATCTTAACTATATATAAATTATGGAAGTTATAATATTTTATGGATTATCACATTCAATTGCTTCTTATCAGGATCAATGGTTTACCTCGAGGTTCTTGTGATGTTTTAAATATGATCTTGATACTGAGTTGAGTTTCATCACTATAATCACTTTCATTCAAATGGCTATTCTATGTAAAGATTAAAAAATTCCATTTAATTTTTTTAAAAATTATTTGGAATTATTACGATTTTGTGAAAATTAACGGCGCATGATTCTGAGGCATTGGGTGCTCGAAATTAATTTTTTAACATTTTAAAATGTAAGTTCTATAAACTGGTAGGGGAAATTTTCTATAATTTAAACTAGTGCTTGAAATTTAAATCTATGAACATCGTTGAATTTGCAGCCCTGGGATTCGCTTAAGGGAAATTTCAATTTGACCATAGTAGGTTGGGAGAAAAAGTTAAATTTTGGACTTTACAAAAAAATAATAACATAACATAACAAGAGGTTTTATTACTTTTTCTATAGAAGATGAGTGATGGTGGTGGGACCGATGGTTTTTCAATCAAATTAATTTATTAACCCTCTAACTTTACAACCTAAAAATTTCAGCAATAATTGTAGTTTATAAATGAACAACATTAATGACATGAAACACGGGTGGTTTCCCCTTCAATTAAAATGGAGCTCGAGGTGGGGTTTGGATACAACATAATCAATTGATGAACCACTGGTGATGTCCTACAGTAACTTTTTAGACGGAGGACAGAATCATGGGATGTAAAAATTCGCGACTGATGAACACCGACGACATCACTCTGAAAATGACTCTACTCCCACCAACAAATGTGATACCTCCAATGAATCACAAGGTAAGGGGTTTATTTTATTAATGTTATTTATGATGAATTATTTTTTTCCTTCTGTTTTTTTTCATGTAAAGGTGATGGGCGTAGACTAAATGAATAAGTTCAGGACCCTCTGTCACTTAATTCTTGTTGTGTTTTTCGGGTAACAATTCTTCACCTCGTTAGAATATGGAATCAGGGTGGCTCGCAACGACGATGGAATCCCACGGAGCACGTAAGCACAAGAGGAAGTGAAAAAGGAGATCTGGAGCGTCACCAGAGCCCCATAAGTGAAGAATCAGTGTGGCGGTGTCAGTGAATAGCACCGGAAGTTGAGAGCAGCTGCTAGAAACCGCTGGTGGTGGTGGAAGTCTAGTTCCACTTGGAATCTCGGAGTCGGACAAGCACCCAGTCGCGGAAGTGGAGGTGGTGCGCCATCGTGCGCTATGCAGAAGTAAGACGTGAAATTAAAGTTGTAGGGATGATGGAAAGGGACCCACTACATATAGGTCTGGTGGGGGACGAGGTGGAGCCATGTGGCACCGCCAATGAATGGAGTTAAATGGCTCCTTTGAGAAATTCGGGAGTAGTAGACTGCGCGACCCCGCGTGGGTTGCGCCGGCCGTCATTCCGAACCAACTGCAACCCAGCCCAGCCAGGGTGATCTGGATCGGTTAGTATCTCAGCCCAACTAGGCAGGCCCAAGCTTGTTTAGGCCATGCTAGGTCGAACCCTGGGTGGGTCATCCGGACCGGTTCGGCCTGGACCCGAACCCTTCTCAGGCTATGTTACACATAAGTGGCCGTATCTTGGGAACCATACATCTTTTTGATGAACCGTCTATGGAAATGGGATCCATGGAGAAGGACAGTCTTTTTACGATACTCCACTAGGGTTTTGGAGAATGTTATAGTACAACTAGGTTTAATCGAACCTGAAACCTACTGGGCCCTCGACACTAAAATTCCTATAGAATATAGATTGGGTGTCTGGTTTACGCATTGTCTATTGCATTAAAACCCTTTTGACATGACAGATCATCAGGCTACATCTTATTGGGACTTCGTGCTACTTGAAATATGGATTGTGGCTTGAGGAGATTTTCTCCCAGAATCATGCGTACTATGATCCGGAATCTAGTAGCTGGAAGTGAGGTGGAGGTTGGAAATAGATTATACTGAGGTTAGTACTGAGCGATCATATGTGGGTCAGCACCTAGAGATACTATGTGGTTCTGCGCCAAGTAATATTGTGTAGATCATCAACTAGCGATCCTATATGGATCAGTAGTATGTGACCTAATGGAGACCATCCCTAGAGCAGATCGTTGTGGATCAGCTACATACCAATCCTATGTGGGTCATCACTCAACGATATTTTTTGGTCTGTGTATAGAAATATTTTCTTGTTCAGATCATGTATGGTTCTTATGAGGGTTATTACCTATGGAATCTAGGAGGGGCAGATCCTCATTGGGTCTTGTGGGGGTTAGTAACTACCGATCTTATGTGGGTCTTATGGGGTTAGTGCATATTGACTCTGGGTATGTCATATATTATCCGGGTCTTGCAGGGTTAAGTACCTACCGATACTGTGTGGTACAGACTCTATATGGTCAGTAGCAGTGCCTCTCAATATAATAATATGATCTAGCTTCTCGACTAATCATCTAGACTTACGTTTTCTACTTATACCCACTTTGCGTTTTGCCTATTTCTTTGTTATTTGTGACTGAGATCATGCTTTGTGGTTTTCCTTTGAGGAATTCGGAGAGACATTTAGGGGTCTCGGGTTCCCTACTAGGTACTGTTATACTCACCCCTGGATGGCCTTTTCCAGCACCTTGTAGTGTCTTGTGCAGATGATGAACAGTTTGGATGATAATTAAGCGAGCCAGGACTAGGTGGTACATGGATGATATTGGTTGATGTGGAGAGCAGTGAAGACGAGATGTACTTATCATTCAGATAGGATCCTCAGTGGACGATTCAAAGAGTTGTTTTCTATTTTTTAGTTATATTTGTACCTTTTAGTTGGGCTTGTATTGTGGCCCCTTAATTCCAGTTCACACCTTTACTTTTATAGTTTTACATTGTAGTTATATCTTTTATGTTCTTGGAATTTTTTGTTGTATATGTTTAAAGGAAATGTCTTCCCCTTTTTGGGATATGCCTTTCCGGTGATAGTCTCCAACCCCTAGCCTATAGAAGCTAGTCTTGGGGAAGTCACGACACGGGTCCCATGAGACTAGTCATGTTAGTCTAAGAGAAAAATTAAACTCATGGGGGATATGTTGAGATCATGTTATCTTGATTTCAATGGTGTTTGGGATCAACACCTTCCTCTAATTGGGTTTTCTTACAAAATCAAATTTCACTCAATTATTCAGATGACACCTTTTTAAGATCACCATAGAAATATGTGTACAACATTAGTGGGATTGGATATAGTTAGAGAAATAAATCTATTGGGACTTAATAAAGATAATGAAATTTTAGAGAATCATAGATCCATTAGAAAACACATAATGGTGGCATTTAGTTGACAAAAAAGTTATATTTATAACTGTCACTGTGTTCTATGATTAAAAGTTGGTGACAAGGTGTTTTATAGAAATTATACGTGGAAAATGGTATAAGATTCATGAAGAAACTAAATATAATTCCTTGTAATATATTTCCATTTGAAATTTTTTATCATATCAAGATAGTATCCTATCGGTTGGTACTTCAACTAAACTGCTCTCATGTTCTAGATGTGTTCCATGTAACTCTCTTGAGGATGTACATACCTGATCCATTTCATGTACTCAACATAGAGTTTCTATGAATGGATTGTGTAATTTTTTATGAGGAACAATTTTTAAAGATTCTAAATCATACAGGAAAATGTTTATGGTATAATACCACTCCCCTGGTTAATTTGTTGTGGAGAAACCACCTGCTTTAGGAAGCTATATCAGAACCTAAGGATTTGATAAGGTAGAAGTATCCCATATTTTTTATACCAAATTGATGAAATTTCATTGGAAAATTTAATTTTAAGGGGGTAGATGTAACACCCATATATTTTGTGAATTTGTTTTCAAATAAATTTAATCTCGTTGATATCTTACATTAGATAAAACACCAAGTTTTTACTCATCGAGTTAAAGAAATTTAATATTATTTTTTAAAATTTATTTTATTACTTAGATATTAAACATGAAAATATTAATTGGAATAACCACATTTTAAATAAAAATTAATATAATTTTATATAATTTAATAAAATTGGTAAATAACATTACTAATTTTTTTAAAGACATTATTTGTTTCAAAAATACGATTTTCATAAAAAATGTTGTTATTAATTTTGTCAAAAAAATATAAATTATTATTTTTTAAATAGTTGGAAAAGTTATTTTTCAAAATAATATTCTTTTATGAAATTGACACTTCAAAATTTTTTTAGGGTGAATTTTTTGGATCTTTTTGAATGGATTAATTTTTTGATTAAAAGTGAAAAATATACATTTTTTGTCTAAAATTGTGTTCTCAATTAAAAAATGTATATGGTTAATTTTGTTTGATTTTCATTAAAAAGTGATATAAGTTTAATTTTATTTTCATTAATCTAATTTTGGTCATTGGAAACAATTTCATATTAAATTTGAATATAAAACATATTTAAAAAAGGGAACATTTTCTCTTTCAAAGACCACATTCTCATCAAATTAATGGTTTTAATTTTAAATGAAAATTTTCCACTAATATAAATCTAATTAGGAAAATATTATTTAATAATAATAACAATGAATATTATATAAAAACTTAACATTCTTTTTTTAAAAATGAATATTACAAATGCATTAAAAAAATTAATTATCAATGCTAAGGCTAAAACGATTTACGAGGGGTTAAACTAAAATGATATGGGGTAAAATCTCCTAAAAGAGTTTCCAAAACCCATTGGATTGAAATATTTAAACATTATCACCTCTAATGATTGATATTTATAGATTCTATATCCATTCGTCCTGTGAAAAACATAGAAAAACATTATTACTTTCAAAAGTTCCATGTATGTCCTCTACCCCCCCACCACCTTATAAAAGTCCCCCACTATCTTCTCCCATTCACAGTTAGATAACCTATTTTTATCATACAAGACCATCCCAAATCAATTAATTTCATCCCTCCCCTCATCCATGTGTAATTACTTTATAAGATATCCAATCTATGAAGGCTTTAGTTTAAACCTAAATACATTTTTTCCAAATAGGAGGCAATGTTTCCAACTATGAGCCCTTATTTTACTTTTTTTCCATGTCCTATAAATACACATAATTTATGATTATATAATAATAATAAAAATATCTCCCATATAATAATATTTCATTAGATTAATTCAATAACTGATATCTGTCTCGTATTCCATCATATTGGAAAAATCATCAATCTTGTGTACGGTGGACTACCGCCTCGAAAACCGATCTTATTCATTTTACTTATGCACATATAAAAACTAGATATAATTATGGATATTATATTTTTATTCCTACATAATTATAATTCCTTATATTCATTATATACTCCCAACTTGTTGGAAAACTATAATGTCACTGCTGTGTACGGTAGACTAAAACTACTCAAACTGACATGATGAGTTTTTCGTTTATGTTTTAATTCGATGGTAATAAGGATATATTAAATGTATATAGATGATATTTTAACATAATTATACTTATAAAATCATCATCTCACATAAAATCTATTATTTTCTTTCATGTTAGAATATGATAATGTCCATCATGTGTACGTTGGACTACCACCTCATGAAGTGATGTGATTCATTCTTCACATATGATTTATATGGAAGGTAATAACGATTGGATTAAATACTAATATATGACTTTTATGAAATAAAAATTATTTTTTAATGTAAATATATTATTTACCATTATTTATTTCTACACATCGATAAAATGTAAATAACATTCATGCATACGTACAGGTTTTCTTTTCCAATAATAGTGCATTTCATTTTCTATCTCTAACATTTAGGGAGTAATATAAATAAATATATACAAAATATATATTATATTTATATCATGTTTAACATTATGTATTTTACTTAACCATTTTCATAGTATTTGGACTGAAAATAAAAAATCAAAACCAACATCAATAACAATGTAAGTACATCCCATTACATGATTTTAAAAACAAATTGTAAATAAATATGTAATAAAATAACATAAGTATATAATATATGGTATATTATGAAGTAAATAGTTATAAAACAAATTTATAAAAAACTTATATTTATTCCATTGGAGGTTCAAACTTGTATGATGGAAGTTGAGACTTAACTAATGGATTTTTTTCTCACTTCTTACTTTTGTGAGACACATTCCATATTCACCACCTATTTAATTTATGTTTCCTTATACTTACCATAAATTAATGTCTTAATTATTTTCATTAAAATAATAAGGATTTAAAAATCCATTTGAGTATATCTACTTCATTGGGGTCAAGGTTCAAAAGTTTCCAAAAAGGTATGGGTTTTTTGTCACAATTTTCCCTCATTGATACATATGTTATGTCAGGAACCTAAATTATTTTAGGAAGTGTATATACAGATCCATTTACATGTAATATCATTAATTAATTTTTTCTCTTGATATTTTATGTTTCATTTAATATTATTCATTCATGGCACTAATTATTTAATTTCACCAAATGGTAATGATTTTTTATAATATAATCTCATTATTTTGAGGATTATTTATCATTATGCTTCCAATAAGGAAATAATATTCTCCATATCCCAATAAATGTAATAATTTTATTATTATATGGTTATTTCATTATAATATATTATTGACCTTTATTTTCCTCTCATTATGTACACAAGATTACATACAATTTTTTTTGGAAAATCTGACATTATTTCTCTCTTTAGCCGAAAACCCTTTTTATTAAATATCCATGTTTTATAAAAAATAAAAAAATAATTAATTATTTCCAAAAAAATTAAATACTAATTACCCATATTTTACTTATTACCAAATTTTTTAAATTGAATCGTGACGTCTTTTTTAAAATAAAGAACTTCTCAATTTTTTTTAAAATGTGAAAGGAATCATTTTTTATTATTCATGGAATTTCCTACGACCAAAAAAACTCAATATTTTAAGGATTCATTTATAATTTATAATTCTTAGTTTTAAGGAAAATTATTTTCCGAAAAAAAATGGTTTTAAAAGGTTTGTTTCCAGGTGGTAAGGCTATTTTTCTAAATAATTGTTTTATATGAATTTTCAAAACAATTTTCCATATACAATGAAATATTTGATATTTCTTAATCTATAATGGGTATATGATCCAATGATACCATATTTCTTCATACTATAAATTTTTTAAGATTTTGATGATAATGTATGTTTAAAATATGTTTCTTTCCATGGGTTACACTATAATGAAATATTTATGGAACCAGAACTCTCTTCGTGGGTCCTAATATGATGAATGATTTATCTAATTTGGGTATATAGATTTATGGATTATATGACCTGGTATACCTTTATCTCGCACTAATTAATAGTCGAAAATGTATTATTAATGAGTTAATTTGTTATGATTTAACCTGATTAATTATTTACAAATTTATGCATGAACCAGATGAAATGATAACAATGTTATGCATGAAACAAATTAGATGTTCATAATGTTATCTGTGTACCTTGATATCATGTCAATGTGGTTATTTTTAGACTAGGTTTCATGTCCACATGTTTATACGAAGGATTTATTACAAGTCCATAACATAATGAGTGAACTTGTATCAATGTATACAGGTTCACATTGTTATAAGCATATGTATATTCCAAAAATATGTGTTTTTTTCCAATGTTATGTTCTCATATATCATGTTCGTTTATATTATTTTGATTCAAATCTTATTATCTAAAAATATTTACTCCATGGAAAGGAATTTTGATCTTTGATTAATAGGGTATTGATTTTATATGTTACGATCATGTTCCCCTACCCTTATAGTCATGTTATGTTTATATATTTTCTATGTTAACCCATACTCACCATTTGATATCACAATTTTTTATAATTATATTTCTATTTAATATAACATAGTTTTATATATGGATTTTTTAATAAAAAAAAGGGGAATATCTTAATGTGTTATTTTGAAGTTCATTACCTAAATAAGACGATTGTGTACCTAGACTCCAAACGAAGTATATCATTATAATGCTTGCAATTTTTTTAAATTTAATGAATATTCATCTTTAAAGATCTCAAATCTATGAATGTGATTTATTTCTAATATACTTATCTTCTATTTACCCCCATGTTATAATTATTATAGTTGCTAAAAACAGAGGTCTGACAACATTTAATTGTCATTGAAAAAAATATTATAAAGGTCATTAACACATCGAAACGGATATAAAAACTTCATATAAAATAATTTTGGTAAATTATTTATGAAATGGAAATATTAAATTAAATTAAGTTATGTATTATAATAATTTTATACTCTATATCATTTTATTTTTTTCCATTAATTTCATGATTCACCCATTACCAAGGATATAAAAATAATTAAGTTACAATTCAAATTGATAAAAAATAAAAGTGACTTATTTTCCTAATTTATAAATCCTAATTCAAAACATGGAATGAATTTACCAAAATTAAAAATCAAAAATTGGTAGAATTTAATTTAATATCAAGACGAAAATGCAATGAAGATGGTTTTTTAGAAAAGTTCCCTTTTAAATATAAAAGTTTTTTATAGTAAAATCAGGTATAAAATTTAATTAAAACCCATATTTGGATAATTATAAATAAAAAGGAACGAATGAAATTTTAAAACTAATAACTTTTTATTATTCTCCCAGAATGAAATATAAAATACAGTTTTCAATAAATATCTTTGTTTTTCATATTTACATGAAAATCAATCATTTCATAAAATATTAAAAAATTCATTCCATGATAATATTACCATGATACTTTTAAAAATTATATAATTTTTAATAAATCATGTGTGTTTTGGTAGATTACTCAAGAGGTGGGTGAATTGAGTATAAATAATAATTTATATTAAAAATTTGTTCATTGAAAATCCCCAATTAAAAATATGTTCTAAGTCAGTTTGTGGTGTATTTATAAGAGTATTGAATGTTAAGTTAAATATTCAAAGGATTGATTAGTTCTTTGTTGTATGAACCAAAAAATTAATACATCTTTTGAAACTGACCTACTAGTCCATGACATTTATAAAAACATGCTAAACTAACTAAAAATGTTCAATTTAGTTTTAAGAACTTGTGATAAAATAGCATAAAACTAAAGACTAAAACACAAAAGAAATAAACAATAGGTTCAATATCAAGATAAGACTTAGTCCTCTTGACATGGTGATCACCTTCCATTAATCTATTGAAATTGATAATGAGTTTGATCCACTCCCAGGATCATGGTTCACAATAGCACACAAGGTTTTCCAGGTCACACTTGAGATATACCATAGTTATTCGTGGTAAAAACGAAAAACATGTCACATATGACCTCTTCCGCTATTCTACATGGTATACAAAGAGTAAAATAGAGAGTTAGTTTTAGGATATAATGTATCCCACAGTTGATAAAAGGAGTTAGTGCGTGTGTAGCTAATAGATACACACAATGCTCAAAAAATGTAAACAAAGGAACATAATAGAGAGAAAGATGTAGAATAAGGTTTAGAAGACTCAGTGTGTTATGCAGTGAAGCTCTCGACTCGATTGATGTAGTGGAAATGTAATTCGAGTCTGGTTCAGTATGTTGGCATCACAACAGAGTATTGTAGTCGTAGTGGTCTGGTTTTGAGGAGTGTGAAATGCTCTTCTCCTTGTTTGAAATATGTTCAGTGTAGCTTAGTGGGGTTTTCTTGTATTTTTGATGTCTCCATATGTTCTTGCTTTTATTTATTTGTATTTTGAGGAAATATCTAAATTTTCATGAGTTTGTAGTTATTATCTTCCTTCTAATTTTTAGTGTATCTTGAATGATCCATCTTGTAATTCTTTTATACTTCGAGGTCCAGTAGACATGAAGACCTCCCAACAAGAATCGGCTCATCAAACATCATAAAATCTTTCAAATGTCCTATAAACAACATTAAATAATGATAGAAACATTAACTTGTCTAAATATGGTCATTATAAATAACTTTGAATTAATAAATTAAGGACATTTTTTATGACAATCGGTGAGTCATATATATCGGTGACTCCTTTGCATCGGTCTATCATTATCGATCTGTCCGATGATCTGATATTCAAGATAATCTTTTTTCCTAATATGGTACCTGACAAAAAATAAGATATATGTTAATATATGACATGATTTGGGATAATTAAAACCATTATAGCTTGAGATAGTAGCCAATATCATCTATGGGCCAACAACCTCCCCTTGTTTGATAATCACATATCAAGGCATTATTGAATCTCGTAAAGATTGAACAGTGTTAGTAATGTTTAATAACATTTTCCCCACTTTTGGGATTAGAGAAAAGTGATAGGCGGTAAGAACCAAAAAACTATTAAATTAGAAACAATGAAATAGGATTAATAATATGATTATATGGAAAAATCATACAAACAATTTCTCAGAACTATCAAATTAAAATGAGTCCACACTATAGGATAGGATATCGTGGTATGATCAAGGGGATCCTTACCCTTTTTAAAATGATCAATAGAAAGTTTATCAGGAGGGTTAGGTTGAGGAGATGGAGGGTCTGAACTAATTTTGAGATGAGGTAGAGGCACTCCTTCGGGAACTATTGAAGGGAGGGTATGTCTATGTTGATAAGGAAAGGGAGATTGAACAGTTTCTGTGATGACTGTTATGAAGTGTAATAAGGCCTGATAAACTGACATTCAAGGATGAGAAGGCATAGAACAAGCAGGGAAAAGTGTTTTAGTAGGAGGTAACACAATGGGTTCACTTCGTAAATGAAGATGTGGTTTCACTAGCTTGATGAATTCTTCAATGATCTCAGCACTATATTTCATAGATTTTTCAAAATAATCCTTGTCTTCTATAATCTTATCCAATAAAGGATTAAATTCAACGATTTCAAAATATGATCCTTAAAGGTCTTTGTCAGTGTAGTAACAGTAAGAGTTATGTCAAATACAAAAATAGACTATTCATTTGGTGCATTGTGATGAGTTTGGAGAAAAAATCATTAATCTTATTGGTCAACTCTTTTTAAGTATATGAAGCACTCCTTGTATAATATTTCACATGATCGTGCACTTTATATAATTTATCCCTAAATTTGGATATACATTCAGTCTAAACATATAGCTCATCTTTCAACACATAACTAACAATAGAAATATCTACAAATTGTTAGGACATAGCAGGTGGAGAAGAACATGAAGCTACAGTATAGAAGGTGAGATCCTAAACATCTATTCTAATTTTGGAAAACTCAAGAGATTTATAATGAGCAAAAAAATTTCAAGGCTGTCCATGATAGATTCCATTGTATTACTATACTCTGTTGTCAAGGCATTGATACCAGTTGTCAAATTCTTCATTTCATTTCCAATCTTGGCATTTATTTTCACAATTTTATATGTAGTTGTTATTAGATTTCTCGGAATATCTTTTATCACGATCATTGAAACATAAGTACCATGTGCTTCAGACAGACTAGTAATGGTAGGAGAAGAACTAGAAGCACTAGTGTTCTTTAGATTATCATCCAAAGATTTGATTAATCTCAAATTCTCAATCAATTTCAATATTTGGTCTCCTGGATTCATCAATTTAATACCTCATTTTAGATTTCACTATGTGTCTTATAGAGGCACAGATCTCCTCTTTGAATTGTTAAAAATATTCTTTAGTGACATAGTCACTAGAAGTGGCCTCATCCTCTGGTTCCTTTGTAGAAAGGGAAAAACATTCATCATCAGAATCATCATAATACAATACCAAGGATACATAACAAGAATTCCTTATCAATTTAGCAGAAATATCAGAATCCAAATGAAAATAGTATCAATCCTTAATCATCTAGTTTGATTCTGTTCATCATCTTAAGAAATTGGTCCTTGAGGATCCCCCTTTGTGTTAGCTCTTTTGGAAGATTGATCCTCCTCACTCAAGGTTTCTTGGATATGTTTATTTTCCTTAAGTAGAGTTTTTTTCCTAATATAAACAACTTGAGAAATAGGTTCATCTAGAGGAACATTTTCTTCCTCAATAGCACCATCCACAGAGAAACCAGTATTCAATTCAGAAACCTCCATACTCACATCATCGGGATTTTCTTCAGGGTGACCAGAGTCACTGTCACATTCACTTTCATTTCATTCTTTATTATTATAATATTTATTCTAGTCATCTTCAACATTCTCATCTTATTCTTACTCTCCTAATTCTTAATTATTTTTTCCCACTACCAACTTCTCCCTCTTCATCTGTTTCTTCATCTTCTTCTTCATCCTATTCTTTATTAGATTCACTGACTTACTCTATAATTCCATAAACGTTATTTTATTAACTACCAAGAGATCTGAGAATAGGTTCATGAGATGGTAAATCCATAGGTGGACTTGCATGTCCAATAAAGACTCATTTTTAAGGTTGTAGTAGTGTTTGGGTCGCATCGATCAACAACTGGTGATCCCAAATCTCTAATAGAAGTATCAATCTACTCTTCCTCATTTAATGAATAGATTACTTGTTCATCATTACTAAGACCATGATCCACTAGATCCCTTGGTCTAACTGGATAGTATATGGGATTTAATATCTCCTACAATCCGTCTTCATCACCAACCCATTCTTTCCACTAATGGTTTAAATTTATTTTCATTCTTTTAAAGATGTCAGAGATTTAGCAGATTCCACCCCATTCTCTAACTATAACATCCTCAACATCATTTACAAATCATTTCCCCTTCATCATTTCTAAAATAATTCTTGAGTAGAAAATATAATTTCACTTACACCCATGTTTTATAATCACATTTATGTACACCATCATATATTTAAATAGATTCTATTTAAAAAAATTCTGAAGCAAATAAACCAAGTATACATCTTAATACTTGAGAGAAGTAACGTACCCTTTCTTTGGACAAATATTATGCTTAATAAACATGAATAGAATTATGAATTCATCATTCAATTCTGAGGTGATGGGTCTCATGTTCTATTCATTTCATGTTGGTTCTTTCATAGTAGTCTCATTGCAGAATAATTCACTTTTAGGAGGAGAAGTACTTTGGTAATCATCAATCATTCCTTCATAAGGTACCTTAATACATTTTACCCCCTTTGGGATTAGAAAAAAGTGATATACAGTAAGAACAAGAAAACCATTAATGTAGAAACAATGAAATAGTATTCATAATCTGATTATATGGAAAAATAATACATACAATGTCTCAGCACTATCAAATTAAAATGAGTCCACACTATAGGATAGTATATAGTTGTATGATCAAGGGGATCCATACCCTTATTAAAAGGATCAATAGAAGGTTTATCATGAGGGTTAGGTTGAAGAGATTGATGGTCTGAACTGATTTTGAGAGGAGGTAGAGGCACTCCTTCAGGAACTATTGACGAAAGGGTAGGTTTGTGTTGAGAAGGAAAGGGAGATTGAACAGTTTTTTTATGACAGTTATGAAGTTTGATAAGGCCTGATAAACTGACATTTGAGGTTGAGAAGGCATAGAACTAGCAGGGAAAAGTGTTTTGGAAGGAGGTACCATAATGGCTTCATTTTTTAAATGAAGATGGGGTTTCAACAGCTTGATGTATTCGTCAATGATCCCAGCACTATATTTCATAGATTTTTCAAAATAATTCTTGTCTTCTATTATCTTATCCAATAAAGGATTAAATTCAATGATTTTCTAAATCTGATCCTTAAAGGTCTTTATCACTATAGAAATAGTAAGAGTTATGTCCAAATACTTAAATAGACTATTCATCTTGTGCATTATGACGAGTTTGGAGAAAAAATCTTTAATCTTATTGGTCAACTCTTTCTAAGTATATAAAGCACTCCTTGGATAATAATTCACATGATCATGCACTTTATATAATTTATCCCTAAATTTGGCTATACATTCAGTCTAAACATATAGCTCATCTTTCAACACAGAACTAATAGTAGAAATATCTACAAATTGTTAGGACAGAGAAGGTGGAGTAGAACATGATGCTAGAGTATAAGAGGTGAGATCCTAAACTTCTATTCTCATCTTGAAAAACTCAAGAGATTTATAATGAGAGAAAAAAATTCAAGACCTTCCATGATAGTTTCCATTATATTACTATACTCTGTTGTCAAGGAATTGATCCTAGTTGTCAAATTCTTCATTTCATTTCTGATCTTGGAATTTCTTGTCACAATTTTATATGTAGTTGTGATTAGATTTCTCCGAATATCATTTATCACCATCATTAAAATAGGAGTACCATGTGCTTGAGACAAACTAGTTAATGTAGGAGAAGAACTAGAAGCACCAGCGTTCTTTAGATTATCATCCATAGATCTGATTAATCTCAAATTCTCAGACAATATCAATATTTGGTCTCTTGGATTTGTCAATTGAATACCTCATCTGAGATTTCACTAAGTGTATTATAGAGGCACAAATCTATTCTTTGATTTGTTAAAAATATTCTTTAGTGACATAGTCACAAGAAGTGGTCTCATCCACTGGTTCCTTTGTAGAAATGGAAAAAAATTCATCATCAAAATCATCATAATCTAATACCAAAGGTACATAAATAGCATTCCTAATCCATTTAGCAAAAATATCAGAATCCAAATGAGAAATAGTATCAAGCCTTAATATTCCAGTTTGATTATCTTCATCGTCTTGAGAAATTGGTCCTTGAGGCTCCCCCTCAGTGTTAGCTCTTTTAAAAGATTGACCCTCCTCACTAAATGTTTCTCGAATATGATTATTTTCCTTAAGTAGAGTTTTTTTTTCTAAAATAAACAACTTGAGAAACATGTTCATATAGATGAACATTTTCTTCCTGAATAGCTCCATCAACAGAGAAACTAGTATTCAATTCAGAAACCTTCCTACTCATAGCATCTGGATTTTCACCAGGGTGACCAAAGTCACTGTCACTTTCACTTTCATTTCATTCTTCAATATTACATTATTCATTTTAGTCATCTTCAAAATTCTCATCTTATTCTTCCTCTCCTAATTCTTAATCATTTCCCCACTACCAACTTCTCCCTCTACATTTGTTTCTTCATCTTCTTCTTCATTTTCTTCTTCATCCTATTCTTTATTAGATTCACTGACTTACTCAATAATTCTATAAATGTTATTTTCTTAACTACCAAGAGATTTGAGAATAGGTTCATGAGATGGTAAATCCATAGGTGGACTTGCATGTCCAATAAAGACTCATTTTGATGGTTGTACTATTGTTTGGGTCGCATTAATCAACAACTGGTGATCCCACATCTCTAATAGAAGTATCAATCTACTCTTCCTCATTTAAAGAATAGATTACTTGTTCATCATTACTAAGACCATGATCCACTAGATCCCTTGGTATAAATGGATGGTATATGTGATTTAATATCTCCTACAATCCTTCTTCATCACCAACCCATTCATTCCACTAATGGTTTAAATTTATTTTCATTCTTTTAAATATGTCAGAGCTTTTGCAGATTTCACCCCATTCAATAACTATCACATCCTTAGCTTCATTTACATATCATTTCCCCTTCATCATTTCTAAAATAATTCTTGAGTTGAAATGATAATTTCACTTACACCCATGTTTTATAATCACATTTATGTACACCATCATATATTTAAATAGATTCTATTTAAAAGAATTCTGAAGAAAATAAACCAAGTATACATCTTGATACTTGAGAGAAGTAACATACACTTTATTTGGGCAAATATGATGCTTAATAAACATGAATAGAATTATGAATTAATCATTCAATTCTGAGGTGATGGGTCTCATGTTCTATTCATTTCAAGTTGGTTCTTTCATAGTAGTCTCATTGCAGAATAATTTACTTTTAGGAGGAGAAGTACTTTGGTAATCATCAATCCTTCCTTCATAAGGTACCTTAATACATTTTACCCCCTTAGGGATTAGAAAAAATTGACAGGCAGTAAGAACCAGAAAACCATTAATGTAGAAACAATGAAATATGATTCATAATCTGATTATATGGAAAAATCATACATACAATTTCTCAGCACTATCAAATTAAAATGAGTCCACACTATAGGATAGTATATAGTGGTATGATCAAGGGGATCCATACCCTTATTAAAAGGATCAATAGAAGGTTTATCATGAGGGTTAGGTTGAAGAGATGGATGGTCTGAACTGATTTTGAGAGGAGGTAGAGGCACTCCTTCAGGAACTATTGAAGAAAGAGTAGGTTTGTGTTGAGACGGAAAGGGAGATTGAACAGTTTTTTTGATGACTGTTATGAAGTGTGATAAGGCCTGATAAACTGACATTTGAGGATGAGAAGGCATAGAACTAGCAGGGAAAAGTTTTTTGGAAGGAGGTACCATAATGGCTTCACATTGTAAATGAAGATGTGGTTTCAACAGCTTGATGTATTCGTCATTGATCCCAGCACTATATTTCATAGATTTTTCAAAATAATTCTTGTCTTATATAATCTTATCAAATAAAGGATTAAATTCAATGATTTTCTAAATCTAATCTTTAAAGGTCTTTGTCACTGTAGAAACAGTAAGAGTTATGTACAAATACTTAAACAGACTATTCATTTTGTGCATTATGATGAGTTTGGAGAAAAAATCATTAATCTTATTGGTCAACTCTTTCTAAGTATATGAAGAACTCCTTGGATAATAATTCACATGATCATGCACTTTATATAATTTATCCCTAAATTTGGATATACATTCAGTCTAAACATATAGATCATCTTTCAACACAGAATTAATAGTAGAAATATCTACAAATTGTTAGGACAGAGCAGGTGGAGCAGAACATGATGCTAGAGTATAAGAGGTGAGATCCTAAACTTTTATTCTCATCTTGGAAAACTCAAGAGATTTATAATGAGAGAAAACATTTCAAGACCTTCCGTGATAGTTTCCATTATAATACTATACTCTGTTGTCAAGGCATTGATCCCAGTTGTCAAATTCTTCATTTCATTTCTGATCTTGGAATTTCTTGTCACAATTTTATATTTAGTTGTGATTAGATTTCTCCAAATACCATTTATCACCATCATGGAAACAAGAGTAACATGTGCTTGAGACAAACTAGTTAAGGTAGGAGAAGAACTAGAAGCACCAGTGTTCTTTAGATTATCATCTATAGATCTGATTAATCTCAAATTCTCAGTCAATATCAATATTTGGTCTCCTGGATTCATCTATTTAATACCTCATATGAGATTGCACTAAGTGTATTATGTAGGCACAAATCTATTCTTTGATTTGTTAAAAATATTCTTTAGTGACATAGTCACTAGAAGTGGTCTCATCCACTGGTTCTTTTGTAGAAATGGAAAAAAATTCATTATCAAAATCATCATAATATAATACCAAGGGTACATAAACAGCATTCCTAATCCATTTAGAAAAAATATCAGAATCCAAATGAGAAATAGTATCAAGACTTAATCATCCAGTTTGATTCTCTTCATTATCTTGAGAAATTGGTCCTTCAGGTCCCCCTCAGTGTTAACTGTTTTAGAAGATTGATCCTCCTCACTAAATGTTTCTTGAATATGATTATTTTCCTTAAGTAGAGTTTTTTTTTCTAAAATAAAAAACTTGAGAAACATGTTCATCTAGTGGAACATTTTCTTCCTGAATAGCTCCATCAACAAAGAAACCAGTATTCAATTCAGAAACCTTCCTACTCACAGCATCTGGATTTTCATCAGGGTGACCAAAGTCACTGTTACTTTCACTTTCATTTCATTCTTCATTATTACATTATTCATTCTAGTCATCTTCAACATTCTCATCTTATTCTTCCTCTCCTGTTTCTTAATCATTTCCCCACAACCAACTTCTCCCTCTTCATCTGTTTCTTCATCTTCTTATTCATTTTCTTCTCCATCCTATTATTTATTAGATTATCTGAATTACTCATTAATGACATAAAAATTATTTTATTCACTACCAAGAGATTTAAGAATAGGTTCATGAGATGGTAAATCCATATGTGGACTTGAAGGTCCAATAAAGACTCCTTTTGATGGTCTAGTAGTGTCTGGGTCGCATTGATCATAAAATGGTGATCCCACATCTCTAATATAAGAATCAAGATACTCTTCCTCAATTAAAGAATATGTTACTTGTTCATCATTACTGAGACCATGATCTACTAGATCCCTTGGCCTAACTGGATAGTCTATGGGATTAAATATCTCCTACAATCTGTCATAATCACCATCCCATTCTTTCCACCAATGGTTCAAATTTATTTTCATTCTTTTAATGATGTCTGAGGTTAAGTAGATTCCACCCCATTCACTAACTATCACATCCTCATCTTCATTTACATATCATTTCCCCTTCATCATTGCTAAAATAATTCTTGAGTTGAAGAGATAATTTCACTTACACCCATGTTTTATAATCTCATTTAGGTTCACCATCATATATTTAATTAGATTCTATTAAAAAAATTTCTCAAGAAAATAAACCAAGTATACATATTGATGCTTGAGGGAAGTAATGTACCCTATCTTGGGACAAATCAGGTGCTTAATAAACATGAAAAGAATTATGAATTCACCCTTCAATTCTGAGGTGATGGTTCTTATGTACTATTCATTTCAAGTTAGTTCTTTCATAGTAGTCTCATAGTAGAATAAATAAATTATAGGAGGAGATGTACTTTAGTAATCATCAACCCTTCCTTCATAAGGTAACTTTATACATTCAGTTCAATTCCTTGAAGAGAATGGGATTCTCTTCCCTTCTATAATTGACTTTATCCATGAAACATCACTTCCTTCCCTTAAAAGTTCCATATTCATAAAAAACTCTTAAACCATCTTTGGATAAAAGACTCTATCATTATTTGTGAACCAGTCATTCCATCCTTGATATTTCATCACTTTCAACAACAATGATTTTCACTCCATTATGCATTACACAAAAAACTTTTTTCTTCGAAGTTACAACATAGTTTACCATACTATGATTTGTAGGACCTGACGATTTGTAGGATTCCCCTTTTGGTTTCTTGGATGCACGAGACTCACCCTCTTCTAGAGCTCTCGAAAAATCATAAACTGAGAACGCAAGAATGAATGAAATGGTGTCATTGTGATAAAAACATAAAATGTGTAAAAGTGATCTGTAATTAGTGTCTTCTTGAAAAACTTTGTAAAAAACTAACAATGTGGGCATGACAATGATCTCGGAATGACAACGGTGTTATCAAGAAAAATTCAAAGAAAAATATTAAAGGAAATGAAAATATAGGGACATACTGGTTGATCATTATCAATTCATGTCTGATGTAATTTATTCATTCATAGTTTAGTCTCTTAGTGAATATATCTGCATGATCATATTCAGTGCTAATAAATTCTAAAGTAATATCACCATTTTCATAAGGATAACTCAAAGAGTGATATATTGCATCAATATGTAATGTTCTAGAGTGAGAAACGGGGTTCATAGAAATGTTAATAGAACTTGTGTTGTAAAATTTTAAAGAAACATGACAAAATTGATATCCATTGTCTAGAAGAGGGTGTTTTATCCACAACATTTTTGCACAACAGTTACTCATAGCTATGTATGTATCCAACTTTGGTAGTGGATAATACAATAGAGTTTTTTTTCTTACTAAACCATGAAACCAAATATTTTCCCAAAATGGGGTATGACCTAGCGGTGATCATTATATCTAACATCCTTCCACCAAAATTATCATTAGAATAACTAAATATATCAAATGATTTTTCTTTGGGGTAAAACATGCCTAAATTGATAGTATGTTTGAGGTATTTTTAATTTTTTAACAGCATTAAATTGAGATTATTCTGGATTAGCGAGAAAACGGGCACATATACCCACACTAAACATTATATCTGTTCTACTAGAAGTCAAGTAGAGAAATATTCCAATAATTTCATTGTATGTGGTTTGATCAATAGATTTACCATCTTCACTGTGGTCCAACTTACAAGTAGTACTCATGGGAGTGTCACTATATTTAATTCTATCAAATCCAAGTATTTTTAAAATATATTATGTATACTTACTTTGATTTAAATTTTCACAATAGTTATTTTTAAAAAAATTATATCTAATAAATAATTTGTGCTCACCCATTAAACACGTTTCAAATTCATTTTTCATCATTTTAGAAAATTCAATACATAAATAATTTCTTGAATATCCAATAATAATATCATAAAATTATATTTGGACTACTAAAATTTCATTAGACATTCTCTTTATAAAATGTGTTGAACCAAAAATTACTTTTGGAAACCCTTTTGAAATAATAAAATTACTTAATATATCATACCAAGCGCTTGGAGCTTGTTTTCAATAATATAAATATTTTTTTGAATTTGAAAAAATGATTTTGAAAATGAGGGTTTGTAAAACTAGGTATTATTCAACGAAAACATCCTCAACTATATATCCATTCATTAATTCACTTTTAACATCCATTTGATATCGTTTGAAATTAAGATTTATTGTATATGAAAGAAGAATTCTGATGGATTCAAGTCTAGCAACGGGTGAAAAAGTTTCTTTATAGTCAATTCCTTCCACCTGACTATAAAATTTGGCTACTAATCTTGATTTTTTTCTAGAAATATTACCATATTCCTCTAATTTATTTATAAACACACCCTTATTTTCTATGTTCAATGTGTCTTCGGGTTTATACACAAGCTTCCAAACATTATTTCATTCAAATTGATTATGTTCTTACATATACATCACCAAAAATTAATCTTTAATTGCATCATTAATTCTTTTAGGTTCAATTTTAACAATAAGGACTGATGTTCAACCTGATTTATAAGAGAACCACTAGTTTGTTTTCCATTATATAATTATCCAATAATAAAATCTAGATAATAGTTCTTGAGAGCACTATTTGGTCTATAAAATTTAGGGCTGGTTATTGTATGATCACATATAGGTTCAGGTTTATCATGTTCAGATTCTGAAAAATTTCTAGAATTGTATGACTTAACATATTGCTTGACAAAAGGATTATATTATTTTGCATTTATTTCTAGATTTTATATATCATCTTCAAGGTTTTATAGAGAGTTATTTAGTTAATGTTGATTTGTTTCATCAAATTTGATATTAATAGATTCTTCCACACTGTTGGTTTTTTTATTAAAGACTCTATTGGATTTAATAGATGTTGAGTAACCTAGGAAGATTCCTCCATCTCACTTGGATTTGAATTTTTCATGATTATCCATTGTATTAATAATATATAATTTTCATCCAAAAACATTGAAATAACTAACATTAGGTTTTCTATAGTTCTATAACTCATAATGAGTTTCCTTGATAATAGGTCTAATTAAAACTCTATTAATTATGTAACAAGCTATATTCACATCCTCAAACCAGAAGCAAACAAGTAAATCAGATTCATTAATCATTTTTCTAGAAATTTATTTCATTTTCTTATTTCTTCATTCTACAACTACATTTTTTTAGGTTTCGTAGGGGAAGAGAACATATGATTATAGCCATTATGTGAGAAAAAATATTCAATGTTTTGATTTTCAAACTCATGACCTTGATCACATCTTAGGGATTTAATTCTAAGTCTGCTTTGTTTTTCTATAGCTTTAGCATACTTGATGAAGTAAGTACGTGCTTCGCTTTTGAGAGCTAAGAAATAATTCCAAGAATACCTAGAATAGTCATCCATAAGAACATAGACATAGTGCTTCTCGTCTACACAATAAACTTGAGATGTTCCAAAAAAATAATGTGAACCAACTCTAAAGGTTCAGAATTTTAAACTTCTTTCTTTGATTGGAAAAATATCGTGTGTTTTTTCACTTTTGGAAAGGATTACAGACTTTGTCATTTGGAAACTCATGTTTGGATAGATCCTTAAATAGGAAATTTATAGTAATCATTCTAAGAGAGTGTATATTACAATGTATTAATATTCTATGACAATGCCAAGACACTTTATGAAAGGTACTTTAAAAGGAAACATTTTTGAGATGCTAAAAAATGTAAATTAACAGAATATACATTCTCATTTCTAAAATCAGAATATACTAATTCATCTTTATTGTTAAAAAAATTACAAGCATCATTTTTAAATATAATGTAAATCCATCATCAATTAATTTTTAAATACTAAAAATTTTGTACTATAATCCATAAACATAAGAGTAATTTATAAATTAAAACTGTGTTATGTTACCAATCTGTCATAGTCCAATTTTTTATTCTTTTAGCATTGTCACCAAAACTGACATTTCTACAATCAATTTTGATGTGACTCTTGAAGCTTGAGTAATCCCACGTCATGTGTCTTGAAAAAACTTTTTCCAAGTACCATTGAATCTTATATGATATCTTCAAAAAACATTCCTATAGAATAATTAAACAAAATCAGATTTTGGCACTCAGACTAGTTTTATTCCAACGACATTAGTGATCAATTATTTAGATACCCACATTTGAAATATGTGATTCCTATAATCATTATGAAAAATGTATTAAAAATAAACACTTGTTGGTCTAGAAAAACTAGAAGTAGTAAAATATTTTTCTGAACTTGCACAAGTATAAGGGATTTTATTTTTAATTAAAAGAACTGATTTTTCAGATTTAGTTATTAAATGTATTTTCGATAATTTTCTCCATCGAGGTTGATATCCAAAAACATTGGTGTAAATAAGAGATATTTTTTTTACCATGAATTTGAGTAATATTATCATTCCCATTGGTAAAAGTTTCTAAATCTGTCTTCAATTATTAATTATTCATTTTCAATTTATTGTTTCATTAAGAATTTGAGAATTATTCCCTCTTTCTAAAAATTATAGATTTAACAGTTGATGTAAGAGCATGATGTTTCATTAAATATTTATACTAATAATTTTGTTCAATACATGTCTTTTCTATAATGTTTCATTATTCAAATAGTTCATCATTTTTCATATTCTCAAAATCACTTTCATTTTCAGAATAATAGGAATTATGTTCATGTGAATCTATGGTTACCGCATAATTTTTTGCCATAAGACACATATTTTCCATGACATATTTCTCATCATGTGATGATGCTAATTCACTGGAGTTATCCTCATAAGCACTCCAGGTGTCCTTTAATAGCTTTCTTATACATCAAGTCCTTATTTTCATACTTCTATTTGTATTTTAACTTCCGAAAGTCAACATTGACATGTCTTCTCGTCTTGAATTCAAATCATACAATATCTTTTGATTTATCATTTCTTTCCCAGTCCTTATTCCAACTTCCCTTGTTATCATACCGTTATTTATAATTGGGATTCCATAAAAAATACTTATTTCTATGGAATTTATTTAATCTTTTAGCCAACCGAGCTACCTCCCTATCACTATCATATGTTAATTCTTCAGTACTGGAGGATTCAAAAAAGGTTGTCACCTTCTTTGTTTCCTTATTTTTAGAGGTAGTAGTTTTTAATTCCACAAATTTTTTTTGGGTTCATCCTCCTCTTCCTTGTTGAATTTCATCTCTTCTTAACATATCATCACCATTATAATGAGTTCTTTCACAAGTAATTTTCTAATGTCACATGATTATTTTATTGAGCCAGAGGTTCCACTCCATATATCCGGTAATAATCTTATAATCCTCATGATTTATTCGTTAGTAGTAACATCTCTTCCCAGAGAGATCATATTGTTCACTATTTCATTGAACCTGAGATGCATATCCGAAATAGGCTCATTAGGATTCATCATAAATTTATCATATTTAATAGTATATGTTTTTAGACTCGTTTTCTTAACACTAGAATTTCTATCATGTGAAATAGAAAAAGTATCCCAAATTTCTTGGGATGTTTTACATGCATAAATTCTATTAAAATCTTTATATCATAAAGTGCAATATAATTTATTTGTGGATTTACCATTATTGTTATAAGAAGTCATAGTTGGATCATCCCTAGTAGTTCTAGCAGTAGCATGAATCTTATATGCATTGAAAATTGTAGACTAAATTTCAAACCTCATATTTCTAAATGCATTTTAATTTTAATTTGAAATTTTGAATAATTAGTTCCATTAATGAATGAAGGTATTTTAGTAGCAGCACCTACTAGTCTATTTTCAATAATAAAGTAATACTTTTAAAGGGATTGAAATTTAGAACTCATATAAATTTATAGATCATTAATGTACAACTAAATTAACAATTTATAATATTTTAAAAAAGATACTTAACAATAGTAAACTCTTTTGACACCAAATATTGGTCAGAATAGATTACTCCAGAGGGGGGTGAATTGAGTGTCCATAAAAATTTCTATTATAAATTGGTTATTCGAATATTTTTAAATTAAATATATAGTCTAAGTTAGTTTGTAGTGATTTTATACGACTCTGGACTGTTCAACTAAATTCTCAAAAGATTGACTAGTTCTCATCTGTACTAATATAATGATTAATATAAATTTTTAAACAAACCTACTAGTTCAAAACATTTATAAGAACATTCAAAAATAACTATGAAGATTCAATTTAGTTTTATAAAATTATGATAAAATATAGTAAAAATAAAGAGTAAAAAAATAGTGGAAATAAAAAATAGGATTAGACTCAAGATAAGAATTAGTCCTCTCTACTTGGTAATCACCTTCCACCAAGTAGTATCAATTAATAAATAGTTTGATCCACAACCTCGATTGGGGTTCACAACGACACAAAAGGATTTCTAGGCCACACATGACCTCTACCACAATTGTTTGTGGGAAAAAACAAACATGCCACACATGACCTCATCCAATGATCTATGTGGGATAAAAAGAGTGAAATAGAGAGTGTGTTTGAGGAAATTAAGTATCCTACAGTTATGCATAGGATTCGGTGTGTGTTACAAACAGATACACACAGTACTAAAAAATGTAAACAAAGTAAGAAATCAGATCTAATGATATAGAATAAGGTTTAGAAGTCATTGTGTGTTATGGAGTGAAGCTATGGACTCTATTGATTTAGTGGAAGTTAAATTTGAGTCCCCTTCTAGATGTTGGATTCAAAATAGAGTATCATAGTCTATGTGGTCTGGTTTCGAGGAGTGTGAAATATTTATCCCCTTGTATGAAATACATTCACTGTAGCTCAGCATGTTTCCCTCATCATGTTGATGTCCCATTATGTTCTTCATTTTAATTTATGGGATTCCAAATAAATAATTATAGTTGCAGGAGTTTTATTTCTTTTATTCTTTCTACTTTTCAACATATCTCGAATGATCCTTCTTGTAATACTTTTACAGTTTGTGGTCCAACAGACATGAAGATCTCCCCACATGCATTGGATTTCCGTTCCTCATACTGTCTTCCCAAATTATCATAGACAATATTGAATAATGTCAGACAGAATAATTTTTCTATATATGATTGCTACAAATAAATTTTAATTAATAAATTATAGACTGTTTTTGAACTATTGGTGAGTCATAAGTATTGGTGAATAATTTGCATCATTTTTTCATCATTTGTCTGTCTGCATCAGTTACTTCATGTATCATTAAATCCTTTCTATCAGTGTCGGTGACTCGATGTATGGGTGAGTCATTTCCATCAGTATCAGTGACTCGGGGCATCGATGACTCGTCATTAGTGTGTCATCCATCAGTGAGTCGTTCATCGATGTGTTGCTTGAACTATTAGTAGATTGTAATAATCGGTATAATGTAAAATGGTGAGTATTTTTTCTATCAGTCTCACATCCAATGGTGAGTCTTTTCCAATCGTTTCAGTTTCACATACTTAGAAACTAATCAGGTTTGATCTGTCTTTCAAATAGACATATATTTGATGGTGAGTCATCTGCCTCTTGGTGTCAGTGACTCATATATAGAAAAACGTAGATGTTCTGTCTATATAGTTATTCAAAAAAGTTAGAAACTAGTAATCCACGTAATTACACATATATAAAATATTAAAATCTTGTTTAGACTTAAGAATATATAAATAGTTATATGAATGAAATGATCTAATATTCATGATACTATTATTTAAAAATATAGGATCTAACATAAAATAAGATATATGTTAATATAAGACAAGATTTGTGATAATTAAAACCATTATAGTTAGAGATAGTGTCCAAAAGCATCTATGGGACAATAAATACCGTTTATAAAATATACATAAAATAATTATAATATTCACTCAAGAAGATTCATATTCTCCAAAAAATAATTAATACATTACTAATGGGTGGGATAATTATATATTTCAAAACTCAGTTAATAATATTTATTACCAACTGTTTAGCTACAATATTATAATAGTAAAAATAAATTATTAATATTATTTAGTTATTATATGCTATATGTTACGTATCTTATACCCAATCTGTGATAGTCTTTTTCATAAAAAATGTGGATTTTACATTCTCTCAGGGTTTAAAAAAACTAGTACTCGCCCGTGCTATTGCACGGTATATTCGATTACAGATTTTTCTTTTAATAAGAGATTAATATATTTTAAATTTGTGAATAAACAGGAATGTTGAATAAATTATAATTAGAAAGTAATGTTGTATGATAATAAAATAATAGTTCCTAGAATATGAAGAAACCATTCAAATAGTTGACAATGAAAAATGATAGAGTAAAATTATATGACCTTTTATATTTTAACGAAGAAGATTTGAATTAATTTTCAATTTTGATCATAATAACTATAATGTTGGAACTTTAATAAAAAGTTAAAGTAAAATCAAAGATAAGACATTGGTTGTAATAATAAAAATAAGAAATGTAAAATTAAATGAAATAATAAAATATTTAATGAGTGGGTTGTTTGGGAAAAAAGAAAATAGATTGAAACTTTTCATTATGTATATGGAACAATGTGGAATGAAGAACGTATAGATCATAAACCAAGATGAAACGAAATGTGCAATTTAATAAAATAAATAGATGAAGACAGAAACTTGACACCCACTTTATAAAAGTTGAAAACATGAAATTGAATCCAAAAAATAGATACACATGTCAATAATCCATAAAGAATATTATCTATTCTGGGATACAAAGTCTTTAGGTGAAAGGCATAAAACCTCCAAATTAATTGCACCTGTCAAAAAATGGAAGAGGAATGTGATAATGGGATCAGATATGAAGGAATAAACTAGAGGGAAAATAAAATGAATCCTGGAATATGATATAAAACAAAAATTTGATGTTATATAGTAAGTCAATTATAAAGCTTTTTTTCATTAACTCATGATATTGAATGATATAAATCACAAATAATGTTCCATTGATAAGAATAAATAATAACTGTCATTTAAGTTTGTTTCTTCCACTCCCAACTTAACCCCAAGAAAGTAATATTCTGAATACCAGAGTAAACAGACTCACACAATTTAATAGACCTAAACTGGTAAATTTGATAGGATTTTGCTAGTTTTTCCTGAATGTAAATAAAGAGACATAATAGGAATAACTAAATATATCCATATGGAAGATAGTGTAAATGTCTCCATGTGAAATAGATTTCATATGTTGTGGAGTATTCTTCCAAATGAAAAGAAATTAAAAGAAACAAGATAAAGATGAAATGGATGTACCATTTCAAGAATGAAAATCATTGAGAAACCAATCAAAATTCCAAACAAAAACCATGTGGAATCTGTAACCCTATCCATTTATTTTCCAAAAAAGAAACCCAAAATAAATAAAACAATAAATATGGATTCACTGTTTTCAATATCTAATCGTGTGAGCACTAAAATACACACTTGAAACATTTATAAATTAAGGAAAATGAATCTATAGGAAATGAAGAGAAAACTGGAATTGTGTCATTAGAAGTATACCTAGTTCACCAGAAGACTGCAATACTGGTGTGACAGTAATTGCAGAAGAACACACCTCTGGATGAGCCAGCCAAAATTTTACTGACTTTTTATAACACCAAAAACAATATAGACATGTATAGAATAATCATGAGTCAAGAACGAATATTACTTTTATAGGAACCCTGGGAAATCAATTTTCCTTTGTAGAATCATCCAGAAAATTACCATTTATGTTATGTGAAATCACAAAAAATGTAACATGAAGAAAAATTGATCAATTTTATAAGAATAACTATAGGCAACTTCTCTTACAATTTCTCTTTTAGAAAGTCTGCATAAACAATGAAATAGATTAAAAAATACATATATATTGCATTATCAATACATCATAAAGAAAAGTAAACAACATAAAAGAGTGGATACCTGTAGCCCTTATTCTATAAGGATATCATTTCAAGATTGGAACCTCCCTATATACATTTTGCAGCTATATCTAGAAGAGATAAATTTAAAAATTCTAGAGGGAATAATACATCTATGTATATACTTTTCTATCACATCTCATGACCCGCATATATTTACATCTATGTATATACATTTCAATTCCATTGCTATTTTAAGATGAAGCAGTACAAGATATGTTGGAGATTCCACCCCTATATTGAAAACATCAAACAACCAAACACAAAACCACACCGTGTTATGAAAATGTGAGAAATGGGAAGGATAAAATACTCCTAAAAGATGAAATTTCTAAGTATGAAATGAAAAATGAACCCACAGTCACACAGATTGTGAGTTCTATAATTGATTAACCTCTATCAGAGAAAAATTAATGTATCTGAACAATTTTATCAAGACCTGGGACCTCCAGTACTAAAAAATTCAAATTCAAAGCATGAAATTAAATAAATAATTAATAGGTTTGGACATATAAATCACAAATCAAAAACCATTGAATTAAACAATTTCACTCTTCTTCTCAAATGTTCAATGACATGAGGAAATTGGGTATGAGTTTGTTTAAAACACATCTAATTTCATATTTCATTATTTATGGTTGTAAATTACAACAATTCCAAATATGATTCTTAAAAATAACCAGAATCATAGTGGGGTAATCAGGTCAAAGATCAAGAATGAACATTAAATAACAGATTAAATTTTAAAAATAATCCGAGGATCTCCCTACTAAAATCGATGAAGCTTAAAAATGAAATAATAATAAATCCATGTGGGATTAAGATAGTGTTATGAAAACAATACCTCTTTGCTTAATTCTATCTATGGAAGCTCATGTGACTGTTAGTAATTGATGTTTCTATAGTGGGAAGGGATGTATCCAGATTTGTGACCGCCAGTATGGATTTCTACATTTATTTAGAAGCCATTAGGAAGGTAGTCAATGAATCGTAATTTAAAAAACCAAATAATATAAACAATAATACATATATGAAAACCTGTTTGTAGTTGTTTCCTTAGTAGTCTCCACTCCCATCAATTTATGATGAAATTTTCAGAAAAAAAGTCCTGGAAAAATATACATGAAGATAGATTGAATTAATATATTTACATGAAGAGAGATTGAATCTTTGTGTAGCATGGCAATCAGTATCAACATTCTGTTCAACTAAATTTTTGTTTACATAATAACTGCATGATGAATATTAAAAGACAAATAAGTTCATACATATTTGAAAATCAAAAAATTTCCTTACTATATGGTTGTAATTGTATCTTCTTTCGTTTAATGGGTGATCTTAACTGTTGATCCCATGAATTAGTAGAACCCAACGAAAAGTCTACTCAATCATGGTCCTACAATGACAGGAAAAAATTTCTTGATTATTGCATGGTAAACATTGATGGCAAAAGAAAACATCATCCAATGACTAAATTTTTTGTACTTATTAAATGATCTATTGACAATAAGAAAACATTTATAGAAATCAATGTTGTTTTTGTACCTAATTTTTTAGTTGTGAAAAGGATTAATAGTGGTTGAAGAATAGTTAATAATCCAGCAGCTAATCACCTAGAGATTCATCCAATATGTTTACCTGCACATACATAAAATGTTTCCTATATGGTCATGGTGGAATCAAAATGACCTTAGGGAATAATATTGCCTAAAACATGAAATAACTACTACCAGACTCATTAATGATCTAAAATACCAATACCTAAAAAATCACAAAATCTCCTCTCTAAGTCCCATCACCTCCAATTATGTACACCTAAAATGAAGCAGACTTGTTAGCCATCTATATGCTCAAAATCTAAATTAATTGGAGATACACGTGCCCAAAAAATAGAAATTTCCACTCCAATGATGTAATGAAAATAACATAAATTGAAGATAAATTTATTAATACCTCAATACAGGAAAAATTTGTAGTTGTTGTAAACAATCCTATGTCATTGTTCCACATGACTCCTAAACATCCAGTGCATTCATATTCCTACAACACAGTTGTAAATTGAAAAATCACTGAACCAATATTGATTAACATACACTATAATAATGGACATGATGGTGCATTAGGAAATATTAATCACAAAAGGTAAAACATCACCTCCCCTAATGATGGCAGACTTCATCAATCCACCATGGTAGTACTTTTGGCACAACTTCAAAATTTTCTCCCACGAATTAATCATATGTTCATATGCTAGTAATATTATTTTTGATAGAATCTTTTTTAGTGATTTTAATGTCATGCCTTATTACGGTACCAAGAAATCATTTCCCCTGCATCTCATTATTATTCCCACAAATATTGAGTCTTTTCCCATCATCATTAAAACAAATCCATCATAATTATTATAACATATAGATATGTTTGTTCATATAATAATTTTCTCATAAGAGAGCATAGAATACATTCCATGGGAGATATATCTACCTTGCTGCATTCATTCCAACCACCAACTATGGAAATTCCATCATCCAAGTAGAATCAAAACAGAATCTAGTCAGCAAAAAATATAAAAACTTGTAACAAAGATAATATAAAAAGTGAACAGTTTCAGTGTAGTACAATTTGATGCTAATCAAAAGTCTATGAAAATGAGGATAGAAATTGGAAATTAAAACGTCACATACTGTTGACTTAAATAGGTAATGTTTTTTTAACTGAATTTGAATGAAATTGAACCGAAAACACCTAATATAGACGATATGTACTAATCCAAGAAGTTCATTAAAATTTTTTAACTATTTAATGTGGCTACATATTAAATCTATTAACAAATGTCTGAATCATTATATGAAAACATTAATCTATTTTCCCATAGAAGTGAAACACATTAAAATAACTGCTTAACCTAAGACGTGACTTCCACTCCACATTAGTGTTTCTAATCAAAACAATTAAATTTAGAAAAAATAAATATGGCAGTTCTATTTCATGCACGCTTAGTCAGTTAAATGAGACCATATCATTAATATTATTTTAGTTAAAAACATAAAGTCATCTCTATTATAGATAATAAATGAAGACGCAATACAACAACATGTTGATGAGTTGGAAAGCTATAATATAAAATGAACCAAACCTACAGAGTAGCAGTAACATTTTATTTGGGATGCTCCTTATGAATAGAATGAGAAATTTTATTTTCTTAATTCAAGGACTACAAGAGACACTAACAAATCAAATATAGAGGCCATGTAAAAAACATATTTCACAGATGGTTCAAAATTATTTTCAATCACGCTTTCACCTTATATCATTCATGGACAACTTTTTGGGAGCTCCAAGCAACCAATTGATTAAAACAAAATATTAATCCTACAAAAAAAATTCCAACGTTAGTTGGAGCTCTTAAACACTGAAAGTAATTGAGGTGATGCAGTATGACCTATTAATATTCATCAGCAACAGGAATTGGTCCATGATATCACTTATAGAATAACTTAATTGGTGTAATGGAGGAAGGCAAGGATGATAGATGTGGGTTTGTACTGAAGGGCTCCCGCAGCACAACACCAGAAGAATAACCCCATGACATCGCTCATTATGGTTGTATTTGAGGAATAATATACCAAAATTTTCAAAGAAAATATAGAGGGACTTCAATTCACAAATATCAAATGAATGGAAAAATTAAATAGGATTCAAAACTCAAATTAATCAACATTTGAACAAAATGAATGGTGCCAAACATCCAAAATAATGTGGATGTCATACAGAATATTGAAAAAATATGAGTACTGTTTTCATCAAATACAATATTAAATGAGAATCAGGGACAAACCGGGAGTGAGAACATCATGGTGGTGTTGTTCAGCGGGAACCTACAGTGGGATCACTAGGCCGGCATGGTTCTGGGGTAACCCTCGGTCGAGAGGACGAGCGGGAGGAGAAATCTAAGGAACATGCGCTATCGAAGCTGCGTGGTGGAGTCGTCGAAGATAGGGTTTTCTCAAGCATGGAAAAAACTTACGTAACAGTGGAAGGTATGAAAGGATTTGTGTGCCGAATAAACTGTGAATGGAAATGTGAGTAAGAGAAAAAACATAGTGTAGATGTATGCTTAAACTTAGATAAGAAGGAAGAAGTCTTACGAGCACGAAGGTGTATAACAAAATCAGGAGGAGGATGATGCGGGTGATGGAAAATTGGGGGAACCCTTGTTCACAAACATTAGATTCACGACTGTGACTGGAAGAATGATAAACACAGAGATTGTACTTCGAATGAGGAGAAGCTGGCGGTCGGAGATGGAGGGTTGTGGACCGTGGGTTGATCGGAAAATGGAGATTCATAGAGGTGGGGTTCGAGGGAAACCTAGCTCATGACCCGCACTATTCTCAGCGAAAATGAATGCGGGTGCGAATGCGTTACGTGGAAGAAAAAAAATAGAAACAGCGGGGAGGTGGTACATGGAGTTTCTGTCGATAGACACGTTAGTAAATTGTGACAAGGAATCAAATTTCAGGGACACGTGGAAGGTGGAAATGCCAGGATTAGTAGATATAGTAGATTCCTAAAAAATTAAATAGGATATCAGAAATCAATGATTTCCCATCTTAAATTACCATTTTGGAATCTCACGTCATTAAAATGATTATAAAAACCTCTACATAAAAGGGTAAGGTAAATATGAAGGATTTATCGAATAAAATATTACCTTGTGTCCAAATTGGAAAAAAAATTACTGGGAAGTTAAAATATAGACATTTTATAGGAGAATAAATCTGTAGGAGTGATATAGATTGATAGATATCATTTTTAGTAGAAAGTTAACAACAAAAAATTCCTAAATATTATGTTAGTAAATAGACAACGGATTCGTCGTAAATTATGGTTAAAGGATAAATTTTTTTATTTTTAGATACTATTTCATTGTTTAATGGAATTAATTTAAATTATGTACTAATATAATAAGTAAATATACTTACCTTTCTAGTATAAATACAATCTTCATTCCATTCTCACCAAAATATCATCTTTTTAATTGATCGATGAGTATTAAAGATGAATTTTTTAATACATGATGTAATAAAATTAACTTCTAATGAATAAAAAAATCCATAAGATAATAAAAATATATTCCTCCTATAATTAGATATTATCAAAAATTAAAAAGGTAAATTAATGGTAAGATAATTACTAGAATGAATCATCCTTCAAATCAAGAAAAACATGCTCAACCACCAAAATTAAAAATCAACACACAATGATAAAATTACACCATTCAAAAAAATATTACTAAAATTTGTATAAATATTCTAGACTAAGATTGAGACCCCAAAAAATTACATATTATTCAAAGATAAATTTATCATATATCTCTAAATAATATCATTAAATATTAAAATCTCATACCAAAATGTATGTTACTAATCATATAATATCCAATATATGGTACTTATTTCCAAATATAACCTGACTCACCATAAATCCACATTAAAATCATTCATAATTCGAAAACATAATAGCACATTTATTCCTCAAATTAAATCCCATGATTTTATGTTTACCATAATCAAATTAGGTTTCCAAAATATAGAACTTCTTCTAAAATACCATCAATCACTTGATTTTATATCAATTTTCAATCCTAGGGTAATCTATGTCATAAATAATATACTCCCCAAATAAATATAACGAATATCATTCGGATTTTTTATATATAAAAGAAATTTTTAACTAAATAGGATGTCAATTATGGATGAAATATGCATTATCCTCATTTTCCCCTTCGGTTGTGGGATCATGGCATGTGTCCTTGCGAGATGCGATGGGTTGTATTTTGGACATTGGGTTGTCCTTTTTATAAAACAATATAATTTTTCAAATATACCAAAAAAATATAACTAATATCCTTAAAAATATCTTTAATAATAAAATCACTTTTTATCCTCTAGTTTTTTTAATATACATCAATTTTATAGAAAATAAAATATTCATTATTCAGTATCGTTTCCATAAAAGAAAAAATATTTTATCCTAGAAAATTATTTATCCGTTTATCTTGTGTCCTTGAATGATTTTCTCTAATAATTACCACTTTTAAAAAAAATCTATTTCATATAATTTTTTTTTAACCTTCGAAATAAAAAATTAACATATTATATTTCTTAATTATAATAATATTTTGAATATATCATAATATTTTTTTTGTTAAATTCATCCTTTATTCAACTTATTTCAAAATTATTTTACTATTATTTGACATCTTATCAAATGATTTGAAATATTTTCATATGATTCGTCATTATTATCTCAATCAGGATTCATAATAAGTTCTTAATAAAATAATTCTTACTTTAAATCTATAAATTACGTCCTTCCTTTTTTCATTGATATCTATTTATCACCAAGCATGATATTCATATCTACAAAAAATAAATACTCAATTATTTATTGGAATTTTCCTTCTCAAATAAAATATATGAGTTTATAATTTTTAAATAAAATAAAAGAGGTATTACAACACAAATTCATTTTTAAGAAATATAACACTATCAGAAATATCAAATAGTTTATTAGTAGTGATTGGGATATACAAAATTCTATTAAATTATTTTAAAAATATATTAACATGATAGTGATGATTAAATAATTTCTAAGGGATAATATGGTTCTATGAGATCCTTTTAATTTCATATTTATATATAATATTAAATCTATATAAAAGGACATCATTTAAACATTAAATGAATTACTTCATGATAATATGAAGAATGATCCATGTATGTACAATACATATAGAAATTCAGTAACACTTTGACCTTCATATAATCAAGAATAACATTAATAACTCTTACATTAAATAATAATTTTGCATAAAATTTCATCTCATACAATTACACTTGAATCCCAAAAAAATTAACAACATTCCTCTAAAAGAATCCTTCACATTAATTTCAATGGTCTGATTTACCTCAACCCAAAAAACATCTCCAAAAATCTCATCAATATCCTTATAATTTCTTCATTTTAAAGGTAAAAATGCTTATATTCCTTTGAAAATATGATAAACCTTCGAATTTGTAACCAATAATTTTATCCATGACTCTTAAGTTAATATCAAATTAATAAATCATAATATTTTTCTTAAACTCTGCTATTCTACATACTATAATAACATAGCCTCAAACATTACATATTATAGAATATTAAACTATAATTAATATTCATATATTACAAAAGATATTTTTAGTTTATATTATTATAGAGTTAGTTCATAACTAATACATCTGAACTAATACATTATAAGTGGACACTTTAACCAAATATCAATTTTCCTACGAAACGAATCATTTAAAATATAACATGTGTTATTTTGATGACTTATCTTAACAATTTTCATCTCGACCTCATAATTTACCCTAAACATCCTTAATACCAAGTAATAAACATTTTAAAATTACGGATAAGAATAAAAATAACAGAAAGGAAAACATAAATAATAAAAGAATATATTTGTCTAGGAATACCTATAAAATGTTTTTCTTTTACAAAAATAATCTTTGGTGTTCAAAATAAAATTTTTCATACTCAATAAATAAACAATTCTACCAAAAACATTTGATGAAAAATTTCATAATAAATCATTTATGTATAAATAAAACTCATGAATTATTATTTGAAATCATGAAAAAATCATAATAAAATATCATCATAGTTATAATTAAGACCCATTGGATATAGATAATGTTTTTCATTAAATTTTATATGATTATATTTTATTGAGAAACTATATTATTTCAATAAAAACCCATAAAAATAATAGTTCTATAATATTCAAAATTGAAGGAATGCTTTCATATCACTCTTACAAATTGGATATCATCCATTGTACACTTAGAATAATATTCTTTGTTACACATAAAATAACCATCACGGTTACCATTTTAAAAAACATCACTATATATTATCATTATATCATATGAGAAACCTAATTGGTTACATCCATCCCTTTACTGACTACATTAAATAGAAATAATAGGCTCATCCACCATTGGAATATAATTGAACCACCAATCATCACAAATAATTCCCAAGAACCATAACATAATACAAAAAATGTTTCATCAAAAAAACATTATTTTCACTCATAAGAAAGTGTCTTAGATATTGAGACATCCCTATTCTTTAAAACACATTTTTAAAAAATAAAATTTCTAGAACAAAGGGAATGATGATTTTTGTTGAATAAAACATATAATATTGTAAATAAATAAAAGAATAAAATAATAGTTTTAGTGGTGGGGAATATTATTTTCACCATATACGTTAAAATAGAATATTAATTTTTTCTACTTTTCATAGTGTTCAATAGAAAACATGTAAAAATATTCAGTCTAAATCACATAAAAAATAATAAAAAAAAGATAAATTTAATATCCTTTATAATTATTTTATATCCATATCCCACATTACTAAACTAAGATTATGGAATATAAACATTGAATAAAAGGTGTTTATATGGACACATGAATACATGATTTTTAAATGAAATTATCTTACCTTATGTCTTTCTCATCACATTAATTATTTATTTTACACTGACATGAACAATTTCCTTTTCCTTATACAATAATTCCCCTATTGATGGTATTCTTCTTAATGTAACACCTATATAGTGATGATAGAAATTCATGGAAGTGATTTAGGTTTGAATTTTACTTAAAATGTGTTTTCTAATTATTAGGAAAAGATAATAAGAGGTTCCATTTTATAAGATAATTTTGGGTTACTAATGTATTTTCATATAATGTTAAATTTATATAAATTAATATTGACTTAAAATGGATCAAATATTATAATATTCAGAGATAATATGAGTATGAGTTGATATAATCTCATTAAATTAAATTTTTTATATGTTGTGACTGTCTTCTTACCCTTATCTTTTTTTAACCATTAATTATATCTATTTAGGCATATCACAACGATAATGTTTTTTACTCTTTGAGGGTAATGATATTTACAATTAATTTAGTAACAGACTATGAATTGACTATTATTTCATTTTTCAACAATATCATAATCACCTAGCCAAGTGTAGTTTTTTTGGAATTTTACATCAATTAATAAATTATTATTTTCATAAAATATCGTTATTGTAAATTTTAGAACTATTCATTTAGAATGACGTTAATATCATCATCATAATAAATTGAAATTGAATAAAAATGTTTAAAACATCTGTAAAATTTTATATTTTATTTTATAATTATTTTAACCCATTAATTACATTAAATTATATAACATTTAATATTGTTAATGTCATTAATTTTATGTTTATATTAATTAAATACTTACAGCATTAGATATGAGTTAAAATTTGAGTAAATATTTTTTTAAATAAAAATATGAAATACATTAGAACTAGGAATATAAATTATTAATATTTCAGAAAAAAATATTTATAATTTAATATATCATCTGTTTATACTAATGTTATAAATATTTTGGATTTTAAAAAAATATTGTCACATTTTTTAGTTTTCTTTACAGTAATTATTCTAAAATTCAAAATCACATTCAAATGGAATCTAATGTTCTTGTAACCAAATGATGCATGAGTAGGCATGAAATGTAATCATCAAATAAATTTAAATAATGTGTTAAAATAATTTTCTTGTCCTTATCATATTATTTTTAGCTCATATTTACTCGATTTACACTTTACCATGGTAAAGAAAATTATTATGGTTACTCTTCAAATTGAAAAAAAAATAAAAGGGTAGTATTTTCCAAATTTGGACAACATAATTCTTAATATTTAATAGATATTTTAAAATTAGATATATAAAAGTAGAAAATTTTCATTTAAAACGGAATTTTAAAACCTAAGTAAAAATGTTTTTTTATGAAAAAATTCATTTTGAGTTTAAAATGTTTTAATATTAAACTCATGTAAAACAATTATTTAGAAAAAAATAATTAGATTATTTTAAATAAAAAGGAACTGATTAATTTTTAATTATAATCAAGAATTATAAATTTACCTTGTAAACAACCCAAAATAATATAAAATTTTCAATAAAATAATAATTTTTCACTATTCATTAAAAAACATTATTATAGAAATTTATCAAAAGTTCATCAAATATAACATAATTTTGATTATTTAAAAATATATAATTTTATTATAAATTTAAATTTCTAAAATTAATACAAATTATTCCTAATATTTTCTAATATAATGTAACAAAATTATTTTTGAAGAAAATGTATGTTGAATAAAATGATATTACAAAAAAACAGTTTTCTAATTTAATAAAAATTAATTAATACATTATTAATGCGTTTGGTAATTATATATCCTAAAATTTAGTTCATAATATTAATTATCTCCAATTTAATTTCTAGGTTATAAAGGTAACATTTAAATTACAATATTTTGATGTTCGTTTATGTTTGGTGTTGTGTGTCTTGTATGATGATGATCATTGTTTTTTCCAAAATATATAGATAGTATACCGTTTATTGTAATTATTTTATCTTAGTCCTAATAAAAAAAACTAATTCCATTTTAAAGTCATATTGTCTTGAGAAAAATTGTATTCATAAATTATGTAGTTGGATCATCCATTTCACTAGAGCTTTCAAAATCACATTAAATCGTTGGAAATGATATTATTTCACCAAAATAATTTTCATCATTCATTTAAGCATGAAATATTTTCATTATATTCTCTATTGATTATTCGCTAATAGATTTTATATTATTTTTTTGTTGAATTTTAATTTATTACATTACATTTGTCTCACTAACATTTTTTTAAACAAGTTAATCATCATTATCTTTTCATTGAACATTATATTCCATTTTAAATATAAAATTATTACCTTCATTATGAATATTATTCAATTTATTAATATCATTCATTGGTTTTAAATCTTTTTCAACGTAAATAGAATAATTATTGTTTAAATATTGAGGCAATTTCATTAAAAAGTATCCTTCGGAAATTATGAGATATTATAAAGACATTCATTAACCTGTAACATTAACATGAAATCTATTGGTATTTCTTTATTTCATACATCATCACAACTTCTATCACTAGTGAAAACAACCTCATTCACATTATTAATGATTTTTTTAATTAATATACTTTTTATAGACATGACTATCGTAATTTTATATGTTTTTTAATGATGTTTAATTATTGGGTTAAATAAAGATATTACATTTCTAATGGGTTAAAAAATATTATTTATAAACATTTAAAGCATTATTATTTGATAGTTCTATTAGTTTTTATCATCATCCTCATAATGTTGTTATCCTTCCATTATTGGAAACTTTTATATTAAATGAATAAAAGATATACATCTGAAAAACTGTACTTAAAGATTCAATAGATACATTCACTTACTACATCCCACACTTTAACAAATAAATGATAATATCTTTTCAAATTTCATTTCGAAAAATTATTCACCTTTAAATACTTTATTATCTTCATCAATTACATTCCTATATTACTTTTTCTTTAAATTATAAATGTAAATTTCTATTTCAACCTTTTTATTATTCCTAAAGACAATCCTCTTATATATTACATAATAAATTTGAATATTGTGTAGATAATCTTACTGAATTGCACCTTGACATGACACGACTGATTTGGATCTTCCTATCTAGCAGTATGATGAGTTTTATCCACCAATAACACCTCTAACTTACCAAGAGATGGTGACTAGTACTGATTAGAAATATCATACACATGGGATGCCTTACCATAATGTTCTTTTACACATGCATAGATCTCAATATCATCAAAAAATGTTGTAAAGTAAACTACAGGTAGAAAAACACTACATGTATGAATAACTAATATCCTACCATAGGGTATGAAGAAAAGAAAATGAAATATAAATGCGAAAATAAATTCCAAAATATATATATATGGTTAAACCTAAAAAAGGATTTTTATCTCTAAAAGATAAACCCACTCCCCAGTTATCCACTACAAATCACCACCATACTCTAAGAGATCATATTATATATATGACTCCATTAGTGGTCCTATATTTTAGATAATTCATGACCTATATCAGTAGATTACATTTATGGGTGATAATTTGCATACTAAGTAGGACACAACAAAATTGAAAAGCATAAAGAACCAATAGAGACTGATTTAGATCATATAATTATATAGAGGGTGCATATGTAATGATCACAAAGAAGGTATCCTAGATATTGTCATATGAATTAATCAATCCTTAGGGTATGTTCTATATCATCATGCCAAACATTTATTTTCTCCCAAATCTCACTTCTTTAAATCAAAATAATTTTTCATGGTCTCATCCCTTTGATAACACTAAATGACTCCTTCTTCAAAGAGGTCGGTGAAAGACTTTACATTAGAGATAGAACCATCTCTCATAGGGGCTCTATAGATATAAAAAATTATACCATAGATAATTTGGAATCCAGAATACTATAATATTGGTTAAATAAATGCCTCTTTCAAAATCCCATGGGTAGATGTTCTATTCCTCACAAAAATTCACATGGGTAAATTTATACTCTTTATAATGATCCTTGTCCCATAATGTGAGATTCATGTCATTCCTAGGGAATTAATATAGGAAAATATTTTCTTATATGATCTTTGACATGCTCTATAGATGTAATTTTTTTGTCCAACTGGGTACATGGCTCGTCTCACAAAGTCTCTTTCTTCTTGTATCCAACCACTTTTGTGTGAGTGAGATTAAAATATGGACTAGAGTAAATTTTATATTCAATTTTTTAAATTAATCCAAAATATTATCATCATATATATTAAATATTTTAGTAGTGAGAAAAAAATAGTATTTTAAAGAAATAAAAAATAGAGAACATGATATTTATATAGTAGTTCGGATCCCCAAGAACTTTAGTGTACTCTTGTATCATCACTACTTGGTGAGAAGATAGGTATTCCCTATGAAACAATATTTTTTGAATTATAACCTTATAAGAGACTTACCTTTTTATAAATAAGTGGGATAAAAAATATAGAAGTTCATTCTTCACTGTTAGTCATATAACCCAGTTACAATTGTAACTTTTCCTCAACTTGGGGTATAAATCAACTGAAATTTCTAGGAGTCTCATCCCATGCACAACCAAACTTTTTGGGAGTGACAACCCTAAAATACATTTTAGTACCAGTAATAACCTAGGATTACATCTATTGAATGGGAAAATAATGCATCAAAAAAACAGGAAAAACCCAAAAAAAAAGTTACAAAAATGGAAATCCTGAAGAAATATTAAATAGGATTTGAGAAGATGATGATAAAATTCGATGCAGCTCAAGAATATTGTCCAATTATATAGAATATGTTCAAATAATAAAGTAATTTTATAATCCATCTAAGGAAATAGAGTTCACATAAAGAACTTTCCATATTGAAATTATCATATCAGTGTTATATTTTTTTGTCTATGGTATACTTGATTAAAATATATCATGTTTATTTATTCATGTTCCCCATTGATTTCATTCTAACAGATAATATGTCATTATTAAGTCAAACAAATTCTTAACTATGAATAACAATCTAAATGAGCAATCACAATATTCCCTAGGTTCAAGAATAATAATATATAGAATAATATTATTTACCTTTAATTTTAATAACAAATCTCATTATTAGATACATCTTGTGATCTTTTATTACTACGTGAAATGTTTCAGAAACAAATACAATATATTTATTAAAATAGTTATGTATGTTTGAATTAACAAACAAATTTTGAATATGTAAGAAATAATAATAAATCAAAATATAAAATCTGATATTTTCATGTCTTTATGGAATCAACTACATTTTAGTAATCAATAATAAGATTTCCTCAAACTATGTAGATTTGTAACAACATTGCATAATAGTTTAAATAGAAGGTTCAATTTTATATATTAATCTATGTGATGGAGAGATAGTAAATCACTCAAGTCCTTCTTTTGAAACCATCAATAGAGGAGAGATACCGTCAAAGAAAAGCTATAACCAATAGAACTAGGTTCTTCCATTTAAGAATATAATGTACTTCCACGTGAAAATATGCACTGATACATTATATTATTAGTGTAAGGATGAAATAACATTATATGTAAACCAAAATATTGTTTATAATTTTTATCCATTATTATTCAAATTTTGGTACCACTAGTAGATTTATTACTACTAGTTATAATGTTTTATCACATGTTATGAGATACTACAACTAGTTATGATGTGACACCATCAGTTATGATGTGATACTATTAGAAGGATGTTTTTACCTATACTAGAGTGTTATACTTCTATAATAAGATAATATATGTTGTTTAAGGGAATAATACCTTGTGTACGGGTAAAACAATTATAGGTTGTGTAATGTTATAATGGTTTTCAAATGAGTTTCATAAATGAAATATCAATATTCACTTTCATGTGTAATAGTAGGATAAGCATTATAATTCTAACGTAATGGTATGATGAAAATTCACTATACTACTTAAGGGTAAAATATAATCTCACTTAAATGTTTGAATTACAATTAGAAAGGATAATAAGCATATTGAAAAACATATGAAAAGGTATATAAAGATTATGTAATGGTAATTCAATGCTATTTAGGGGTAAACCAAATAATTTAATGCTCTCATAAGGGTAGGTATAATAATTAAGATATGGTAAAAAATCCTAGACGGGTAAAATAAGGGTGATGAATAAATAAAAAATGATACTTATGGATAAAAAACCATAAAAATTAAGTATTGTTAAATAAAACTAATTATAATTTCATAGGGTAAACAAATATATAAAAATAAATTGTAAACCTGAAATCTATTTTATATAAAGATAAAATAATTGAAAAATAATAAAAAAACAATTATTAATAAATAAAATATTATATATTTATTAATTTACTATTTAATTTATTCCAATAAATATTTTAAATTGTAAGAATTTTCAATTTTACCAAACATTATAAAAAACTCAAAAACAAAACCTATGGACACATAAAATTTACCTCTTTTTAAAATTTCAAAAATAAGCATTTGATTTAAAACACCAAATGTCCTTCCCCAATTTGAAAATTATCAAAACAATAATTAGTTAAGGAAAAAAGTATCACTTATAAATAATCAAAAACATGTTAATTACAATAATAAGTGCACATGCTTATACAATTGATAGATGATTTAAAGAAAAATAATAGTTAATGGATATGTCTCCCAAAATTCAAAATCTTATAACAATGATATAATAACATTAAAGAAAATAATTACCATGCTCACATAATCTAAGTCTATATCAACCCCAGTTCAAAAATCAATTTATAAGACCTCATATATTCTAATGGTTTATTGATGATCTCTAAATGATTAATTTCAGTTTGATCAAATTCGAGAATGAAATCCTTTTTATTAACACGACCCCTTAAAAATTAACTCTAAAATCAATATGATTTTTCCTATAATTTTTATTGATTTTTTATGTATTGAAATAGTAGATTCATTGTTACAATATATAGGAATTGTATCTAAATAAACATTGAAATTAGATATAGTTTATTTTATCCAAAGAATATGAGTACAAACATATGTGGTATAAATGTACTCAACCTTGTATATGGAAAATGAAACTGATAATAACATTTTGGAAGTCCATTAATTTTCCGAGTATGTGACACATATGATCCATACATTTCTTTTCATTATTATAGCCTCCGAAATTAGTGTCGAAATATTAACAAAATTGAAACAATTATGATTGGAGAAAAAAACTAATATTAATAATTCTTTTAAGATTTCTAATTACTATTTTAACATCTTTAAATTTATTTACCTTGGATTAGAATTATATATTTCACAAATGCATAATAAAAACAAGATATCATGTGCGCATGCGGTAAAATAATATTGGCTTCCTATCATTACTCATTTAATTTTATCATTCACATACTTTATATATTCATCTACAATAGATTTATAATTGGTGGTTGTCGTATTTATCATCATTTTATATGATTAAAAATGAAAATTTTAATTTCATTTTTCATATAATTTTTTTATTTAAATATATTATTTATTTTTGTTGTAAAATTTGAAAACAATAGAAAAAATTAATAAACCAAAAAATCTCATATAAAATTTATTTTTCATTAATTTTGATAATTCATGAATAATAATATCACATGAAGAACCAAAAAATATATAATCATCATATAATTTAAAAATTAAGATATCATTTGAAACATTCGAAATAAATAATTTTGGATAAAACACTCCCTTTTTAATGAAATGTTCAATAAAAATATAGTTGTATTATTATACCATGCTGAAGTGCCCAGATCAGTGTGAATCACTGAGAGGGGGAGGGGGTGAATCAGTGATCCCTTAAAACTTTTTACTAATTGATTCTTATCAATTAAACCTCTATGGCTAGTTAAAGCCTCGATCCACTCTTCTTGTATCTCTCAACCTTTCCCGAATGATGCAGTAATGAAAAGGCACAGGACACAAGGATTTACAAGGTTCGGCACCAAAGGCCTACATCCTTGCCATGCTCTCCCAGCATGGATTCTCCATTATAACCTGTTAAAATTACAATGGTCGATACAGAGTCCCATTGTATCTCTCCTTAGTCCCACAGGAGGGTCTTTATACTGCGTCCCACAGTGTTACCAGAGTCCCACTGGCCTGCTCCAGAATCCCACTGAAGACTTCTTCTCCCTGAGTCCCACAGGGTCTTCTCTTGGCTCCTCGAGTCGCACGAGTAGCTCTTCTTCTTGTTCAGCTCTTCAAGTATCCTCAGCAGCCTGGGATAAAGGCTGCTGGCCTTGCTCTGTACCTCTGATCACTTGTGATGATCAGGTCTTCTCGTCTTCTCAGGCTTTATCACCTTCTTCTAAGGATGACCTGGCTTCACTCTTCAAGAATCTTCAATAGCCTATGAAAAGGTCTATTGTTCTTGCTCAAATCTTCTGATCACTTCTGTTGATCAGGGTCTTCTCAATTACTGAAAACTCAGGCAGCTGATGTCTTTAACTTCAGTCTGGCTTCAGTCTCACACAACACTACTTCATGCACTGAGTGCATGGCAACTCTTCATCTTCATGCACTGATAGCATGGGTTCTCAATATCTTCAAGAACTGTTGTTCCTGGACTTCTCAAAATATTCTTCAAGAACTTTCAGTATTGGTCAACTCAAACGCACACCACTGATTTAAGCTTGTTCAGTGTGCGTGTGCATGCATGCATGCATGCACTTTCCCTTTCCTCTTCTTGGTGCAGTAGACCCACAAAGAGTGTAACACATTAAGCACACACCAACTCCTTGAACATCATACACTTTATTCTCTTTTGATTACACACATAAATGTGTGTTATACACTAGTGTGGATGTCTTCTCTTCTTCTTAGTGTGTACACACTTTGTTTTGCACACACACTAAGGTTCGGCCTTGTTGTCTTTTTGCACACACTTGTTTCACTTTTCACACACTTGAGACTTGGCCTATTCTCGTCTTCTTAAGGGTGTTCTTCAAATTGCATACACAAGGTGCAAGCCTTCCTCATTTTGCACACACCCAAGGTTACGGACTTCTCCTTCAAATGCACACACAAAGTGTGTTCTTCAATTTTGGCACAACCAAGGTATGCAAGTCTCGGGTTCTCTTCTCCACTTGGCACACACACGAGGCAAGGCCTCGGCCTTCTTTGGCACACACACAAAGTGTGGTCTTCCACTTCACTTGGAACACAAGGCACTAAGGCTCGGCCTTCTCTTGCTCACACCCGAACACCAACCCAAAGAAGCGCGCAAGTGGTGCAGCCCTCCTCTTCTTTCCCACTATCGCGCAAGTCCTCAAGCACTGGAGTGCAAGGAGGCTCGGGTGCGCAAGTGCCACTGCCACAAGGGCGTGCAAGTGTGCACTGGCCGCGGGTCGCGCAAGCCACAGGTGCACAATTCCGCGGGCGTGCAAGTGTGTCAAGGACACCTTGGCCGCGCTAGTGCAAACCGCGCAGGAGGCACGGTGCATAGAGGGAGCGCACAACATTGTGCTGCCCAACCTCCACTTCTTGTCGCGCAAAGGGGTTGCGCGCAAGGGACTCCAGCCACGCAAGGTGATTGCGTGGGGCTTCTACTTCGCGAGGCAGAGGCTTCGCGGGGCACAAATCTTCAAGAAGAACTTCAGCAAACACTCCAAGGCCTCGGGTCTTCTTTTTATAGGCGAGGAGGGGTTCAAATCCTCCGCGTGATTTAACTTCAAAATCCCGAAGTTTTCGGTTCTTTAAAATCTTCCAAATCTTTATTTTCCTTCGCTGTTTCACGCGGCTTCTTTTATTTTCTCTTCTTCACGTGCATGCGACTAAAAACGCATGCACGGCCTTTGTTAAAGATCAACCCATGCAAATCATCAACCCTACGTGGCCTCGGCAGCTTCTCTTGCCTCGGCCTCAACCGAAATCTTCATCTCATTGCATGCAAGTATATTTTAAGGCATGGTTGTGTTCGGTATGCTCAGACGATCCCAATGGACACTTCGGTTTGATCGGAGATGGCCGGGAACTCGAAAACAGGTCGTCGGGGAGGCTCTGGTTCAGCGGTAGACGTCGGGTGGCACGGGGTGTCCTCGGCTCAAGCTCGAGGAAGGAGATGCCTCGGAGCCGTCGGATGCGGCATTTGAAATACATCGGACGACCTGGATCAGATCGCCTCGCCGCGGATCAGATGTGCGGCCGAGATCTGGCGCGCGATCGATCGTGCGGCCAGGATCGCTCCCGCGGAAAAATTCCGCTTCCCACATCGAAACGGGCTCCTGTTTTTCCACGGTTTATTACCCTGGCGCTGCCCGCTACTCGCCAGTTGAAATTCTCCCCTCCCGGTGCCGCCCCGCACCGGGTTCTCTCTGTGGGCGCGCTCCGCGCCCACTCTCGCCTCTGCGGGCGCGCACCTAGCGCCCACTATGTATACTCGGGTGCGTGGGCTTCACCACCGCGTGCCCTCGGGGCTTATACACGGCCCCCCTGCCGCGCTCCTCCTGGCGTGCCCCAGGCGCCCATGCGGTGTCCTACGGGTGCGCCCCTGCCTCAAGGATGCTGCCCTGGCCTTGAGGGTTCCCCATGGGCGTGGTGACTTTGAGTCCCACATGTGCCTTGGGTGATCCCTCGGCTGGCCTCCTTGGTGGCTTATTTTTTGCTTAAGTATAGAACAAGTCCTTTGTGTAAAAACAAAGTGACCAAGTTCAGATGCCAAATGCCACAACTCTTCTTCTAAGCCATTCCTCATCTTCTTTATTTCTTCTTCTTCATTAGAATTCATCATCCTTCTTCAACATATAATCATCATTTAAGAATGGAATTCTTGAGGGTTCTTCCATCAACCGATGCTCCTGAATCACATAACATCTTCAATGGGCTTCGTTGATCAAATCAAAGATCAATTGGATCTTCTTCTGATTCTCATGCACTAAGTGATAGTGCATGGACTTTATTAATCCACTTCATCCACTCAGTGATTGTGTATGGATCTCCTTTCATCTCCTCATGCATATTCAATACAATGCATGACCTTCTATCATTGTTGTGACATTGTATCATCAGGATACAAGTTCTTTGAACTTAAAGACCAGCTCAACAATCGTCAGATGTTCATGGAGAATGTTTCAACCACAATTTCCAATACCACTTAGTGAATCTCCTAAGTGACATGCATCTTAGTACCATGGCCATTCTCCTTCACCACCAACACCATCACAACCTTTGGCATTCACATCTTGAAAATTCTTGACATCCATTCATTCTAAGACAACAACATGTCTCATTGACAACAAATGCAACACAGTGCACTTCACATGCACATAGAGATTTATTTATACCATTCAAAGAATCAAAAACTTTTAAAAAATTATTCTAATATTATTTATCTTTTAAAATAGGTGGTTGATAAACATACACCGCTTCAAAAATTATACAATTTGAAAAATATATTATAACATGCATTTGAAAAAAATTAATATTTTGATAAAAAGAATAATATAATTGAATATGAATGGGTTCAATTCTAAATACCTATTAAAATTAATCTTTATAATAAACACACCCTTCTAATAAATACACTTTAATAACATTTAAATATAAATTTATTATTATATTAGTTGAATCATCTATTTTATTTATAGTATTATGATTTCTTCTAAAGAAACATTACTCATTAGCTAACTTATCCAAATTTCAGAATTTATCCATTTAAAACTAATTTAATTCATCTTGTATATAATTTTCCCAATGTTAATAATCCAATGAATCTTTACAATTTCTAGTTTCAATATTAGCAATAAAGGAATTAGTAGATCAAAAAATCAAAGATAATTTTCCAGCTATATTTCAAGATAAAACATTTTGTATTCCATTTTCTAAATATTTACATCTATGATTATTTTGATTTACACGATCATATTTATAAGATATTTACTCCACCTCTACTAATTCGTTATAATTTTTAGGTTTGTGTTCACCAATAATAAACACTTTAAAATATTCATCTGGATTAGTTGAATTTCAATTATTATTTCCTATTATTTTATAGGAATTTAAATTAATATATTATCAAATTTACATAGTTATCTATTTTTATACTCTATAATAATTAATATTATTTTATTATCATAGAAAAATTCATCCACCACTTATAGAAACAATACCTTCAAAATAATATTTATTAGTGAAAATATAAACTCTATAACCAAAAACATGATGTGTCCAGTCATTGGATAAATTTTTGTAAATAGTTAATATGGATTTTTGTTTGATATGGGTCTAATGTAAACTCTTATTATAATATAGTAATTGGTATTAATCAATTCATTCAACAAATATTTTTTTATTGAATAACTTTTGTATATTTCTTATGATTTCATGAATAGTTATATTTTTCCTCTCTACAAAACCATTTTAATTAGGTTTTTAGGTGTAGAAGACTTATAGAAGTATCAATTATCTTCAAAAAAATTAAAAATATAAGATAAATAATTTTCCTCTTTTTCACTTTTAATCGATGTTTTAAATGTTATATTTTATATTGAATCATTATAAAAATTAGGTAAAATTATTTTGGGATTCATTTATATGAGATAATAAATGATTCTAATTGAATATAATAAAATCTTACTAACGAATATATTATTTCCCATGGTCTAACTAAATAAACATGAATCATTTCTAAGAATCTTATTGTGTTAACATTTGTTTCAGATCTAAATGTCTCTTTGTGTTTCTTACCCATTATACAAGAATAACAAAAAAATAAGTAATTTCTTTGAATTATGAATGTTCCAAAAACTGTCCATGTTTTTGAAGTTCCATAGTTATTAAATGTGAACATGTACCAACCTTACATGCGGAAGAATACCGTATGTTTCTATATTATTAAAACACATTTTATTTTGATGAGTATGTTCTAAAAACCTTAAGTGTAGGGTTTTTACTATTATGGTATGATAAAGTAGTGTTATTTTTATAAATAGAAAATATAATGTAATTAATCCTTTCACTCATTATATTATTAAAAAATCATTGATATACAAATTAAATTATGAAATAATCCCTCCATCTATATTAATTTTGAAATTAAAATAGATCTGAATATCAATACACCTTAAAATCCTCAGAGGTACCATTATAGTTATCACCATATTGGAAACATCCACCATCTCAAGAATTAAATAATAAAATGATATAAATATCAATATCAATGTTCTTAGAGTACATGTTATTTATATATCATGTATCTTTAGAACCATTATCAATTTTTTTATTAAAACATTTATGTATATAATGTTTTCAGTACCAAATCAATTTTGGGTTCAACAATATTAGAGATAAAAATTTCCTGTACCCATACTAATTTATGCAATTTATAGTAGGGTAATATAGAAGGAAGATTATTAAAAATAAAATTATTTTTATGGACTACTAACAGAGTGAATCTTAATTAAAATTAATTTTCATTGTTCCCCGTAAAATTATTAACAATGCATGTATGACTTTAAATATTCCATTTACATATTTTTTAAAAAGTATTTCAATACATCTTATTAACCTGACTATTATAAACAAATCAATTTTTTAAAATTTTATTATTAGTCATATCAATAATCTTTTCAAATTTATTTTTTCCGTGAAAAAAATTGTTTCCTCTAATACAATATTTTTTTTAAATTTTTTCATTATGATTTTGAATAACATAAACATAATCATATTTTTTTTCCATTTTCTCATTATCCTATATTTATTAATTTCTAGTTTTATTTTTTGGGATTCTTACATTCCTTTTCAATTTTATAAAAAAAATCATAGAGTAAATACAATATCATATCATGGTCTTACTATTTGGGAAAAAATTATTTACCTCTTTTGTTATCATATTTTATCTTTATCATTTAATAATCTAAAACCTATTTTATCTTATACATTTCATAAAATTTAAACTTTCAGTTTTTTTATTTCTTTCCCTAATTTCTTTTTTCAATTAACTATTTATTTCATTAATTCTAAAAATAACTTTTTAAATCTTTTCATTTTTTGTTAATTATTTATCATTGGTTTTAATATAATACTCATAACCAAAATAATAATTAGAATCAATTATTTATTCATTTATTATTATTGGCATAAAGATTAGATTTTCGAATTATTTTTCATTCTCAGAATCATCACTTATCAACTATGACACCTATGTGAAACTCCATACTATATCATATAAACATTCAAAGTACTTATTATTTTTCATTCCTTCCCCTTATTGTTTTAATTTAAAAAAGTTTGATTTGATATGTAACATTTTATAGAAACCATAGAATATTAATTCTAAAACATTTAATTTAGTATTATTATCAATATTAATTCACTTTACATAATCCTTTTTATAATCTCTTTGGGAATGCTTCTTTGAAAATATCATTCTTTTCATGTTCTTATAAACTCATTTAGTAAAATTTTTTCATTAATATCTTACTATTGATGTATCATTATAATTTTTAATCACCATCTTGTATCAAAAAATGGCTATATCTATTCATCCATTTACTACATAGACGGAAAATCATTTATTCCCATTATCAAAAGTTGGTTTATGGGTTCTGGTACCCCAAACTGGTTTAAGGAAAACTGGAAACCATACAAGAAAAACCCATCCTTCAACCAGAATCCAGCAAAATTCAAATTTCAAAAGTAAACCAATCACATTTCACCATACACAACGTGCCCCTCCTTGAGCCGTGATCCTATCATCACGCGTCACCAACCTTCCAGGTCATCAGAGAGGTCGACGGAAACCCGGAGGCCATCGTTGGTGAAACCGAACAGACCGCCATATTCATCGCATAGATGGGAGAAAAAACTGTTGATCTCCAGATCTTCACCATTCCAACATCACCACGACAGATGAGCCCACCAGAATCCCCCTCGGTGTCATCTTCATCATCACAACCCCTCAGTAATTCGTCCATTCGCAAAACCGAAAAACACGCAAACCATACAACTTCACCACCTCACAGACAGTAGAACCCCCAATCCATCAGAAGGAAATAAAAATAAAAATCCATCCCGCCATGACACGATAGGAAATGAAAAAACCCTAAATCTAACTGAACAAAATCAGATCAAAAAAATCATAAAAGGTTTCACCAACAACCGAATCAAACCGCGCACGAACAACACCGCAAGCAACAACCAGTTTCTGAAGATCCTGCCTCCACTGACTATTTTGAACGCATCTAACACAACAGATCCCCCACGCACTCACCTGAGAAGATTCAGAACCCCACAAACAGCCGACGCATGAGCGCCAACTTCAAATGCCGATAAACTCACCGCAGGACAACAACGAGCTACAGAGAACAGAACCAGGAGCGCTCTGAAGAGTATGTTGTCGACGAAGACTGGACTTACACTTGCAGATTGGAACCAGTAACCCCGGAAGTCCATTGTGCATCTCCACAACCTGAGAGGATACCATGATCCGCATAACTCCACTGCAGCAGAGTTCCTACACCAACGCACTGCGCTCGAGGAGAAGCACTGCGCCATCCACAGCGAAGGAGCCTGTTGCTGCGAGAGGAAACCCTAGAGTGGGAGCCCATTACGGGCGCATCCTCCCATCATGCTCACTGCATTATGAATTCAAAAATCAAAAAATAATATCATTTAATATTTTGAAAAAACCATACATTCTTTAATATAAACCTTCATTGTGTACCAAATTTTAGGTAAGAATATAAGTATTATTTATATAAGAACATCCTTATATATGGATTCATGTAGTATAACAATGCAGTTTATAATTTTTGTGAATATTTTATACATCTCATTAATTCTCTGTTGATAATTCATTGTAAATTCTGAAACTCATCCTTGTGAATTCCCATCTTGTATCTCTATAACATATCAGTTAGTTGATGATTGGATTTTAAATTAATCCTAATGTCAGATGTAGTTTGGAAAGAATAAATAGGTATATTTTTATTTTTACATAAATAATAGTAATTTTATTTCATTTCATTATATATCAGAACACATTTTCTAGCATATTTTATGGTTAGAGTTTATAAATCGACCTCAGGTGATTTATAAAAATTTTACATGATAATCAAAACATAAACACTAATATTTTTCAAAATACCTCTATATGACCATTACATTATTAATTCCACTACAACGAGTGGATCTAATGCAATGAAACAACATAAATCATTTACCTTCCTTAAAAAATCATGAGATAATTCTTTAGATTGTTTGGTCATGGAAAATGGCTAGAAAAAATTATAATGAAGTAGTAATCACAAAAAAAACACGATAAAAATGATCTAAAATAAAATTTTAGGTCTAACTGGAATGGAAATAAATTCAAAAGGGGATGAATAATACCTTTAAAATTTTTAAAATTTTTTAAATAGAATAGTAATTAAGTAGTTCTATGATGAAAAAAATTGTGTAATAGAAAATAATGAAAATAGAACATGATATTTTTATAGTATATCTGATTTCCAGGATCTTATATCAAATATTAAATTTTCTTTACTTGCTGGAAAGACTTTTCTTCAATATGAAACTTTTTTAGTGAGTGATAACCCATTTACAGATTTACTATTTGATTTCCTGGTAGTATAACCCAATTATAGAAGTTTTTTTTCCCATGTGGTGGTATGACCAATATGACTTATACAAGAGTGATATCTCACTACCAACCTTACCTTATTGGGTAACACAACCCAACCATACAATGGAATTTTTGGAAAAACATTGGAAGAAATTTTTTTTATCGGAAAATATTTATTCACCATCAAATGTATAAATACAAAAATGCAATCAAATGAAAATAAAAACCCAAATATATTTAAGAATAGCTACAGAGTAGATGGTGATGAATTTTGATGAATCATAATAACTTCAATCAGTTCAATACTCGATTATCAAATGATTAAGTTCAAATTAGTGTACTAGTGAAATATTATTCGTTGTACAGATTCATTAATTTTCAATTCTCATATCAATGTAGTATTTTTATGTAACCCTTTCTCTAATAAAATCTATCATGTTTTTTATTTATATTCCCCCATGATCTCAACACAATGGCTAATCTAAAATCAGTAACTCCAAAATATTCTTTTTAATAAATCAGTTTCTAAATAATCAATCATATTATGACATGGATTAGAGAATAATAATATATACCATCATATTTTTTCCTATAATTTGAATTATCAAACTCATTATCTGAGAAACATCGATCTCTTTTATTACAGCATGAAATGAATCTAAAATTATTCCAATATAATCATTAACAAAAATATATATATTACAATTTAAATAAATTATTAGAGTATCAAATAGAATTTTGATAAATAAAAATATAAAATTGTATACTTTGATGTCTTTAAGATATTGGATACGTTACATAAATCGACAACATAGATTACTATGTCTATTTAAAAATTTGGAAATGTTACATAATTGGATACATTTGGAAATGTGTAGTTTAATATATCAAAAGAATATAAGATACTTTTAATTCATAAACAAGGATGTGATACCATCGAATCATGTTTCTTACTATTCAATGTTAGTTCTAAAATTGGGGAATCTGAATTGTTACCATTAGAACCTAAAATCTAGTTTGTGCTACTATTAGTGTATAAAAATTATATAATTTGGGGAAAATGATACAACTTTTAATGTTATACAACTATAGTTCAAGTACTATAACCTCTAGAGGAGGTGTTACTACTATTTATGAGGTGATACCACTAATTATGATGTGTTACTTAAATTATGAGGTTACATCATCAATAATGAGGTGCTATATTGAAAGGATCACAACTACCCTAAATGGAGGGTGGTACAATTAACAATATATATATATATATACCATGTTTAATAGTATAACACCTTATGTATTTGCAAAAAAAAAATTGTGTATGTTATGAAAAGGTATAATAGATTTTGAATGATTTTTTTAAAATTTTAAATTAACTTTGACCTTTATTGTATAGGTATGATAAACATCCAACATCACGGTCAAAGTTAAGATCAAAATTAATTATGTGGATTAAGTATACAACATAATGTCACATGATGGTACTCATGAAAATTGAAAATATATGAAAGGGTCTATGAAAAAATATTTAAAGGTACAAGAAACTTGTGTAAGGGTAATTTAAACCTACAAAAGGGTAAATAAATTAATATAAAGATCTTCTTTTGGAAGAAAAAAGACTTATTTAATGGTCATATAATATTTATTAAACTTATGTAAGGCTACATAAAAAATAATAAATCATATATAAGGGTAAAAAATTTAAAAATTTCATTTAATGGTATAGAAAAACTAAATAGATTTACATTAGGGTAAAAATACTTCAAAATAATATACAAAAAACTATTTAAATAATGTTAATATAATTAAATAATAGTAAAATAATTATGATTCAAATTAATTATATAAAATTCAATTAATTTTTTATAATTAAATATTTTTAAATAATGGTTTTAAAATTATTGGATAAAAAATTTAATAAAATTAAAAATTAAAAAATATATATATAAAAAACAAAACAATCAACCAGTATATGTCCATCTCAAATGGTACATAATACCCCATAAACAATGTCTTTTTCTTACCCATTGAGTTTATGATTAAATGTGTTGTGAGTATTTACTACATATACACACTGATTAGGATGGATAAGGATCACAGAACATGTGGGTCCCCCTTATCGCATATGATATTTAATTTTCTATAAAAACATGATACACTATAAACCCATGATACACTTAGTATGTTCATCAAAACTCCATGATATGTACATCATTATTTTTCTAGAAATTCATAATCATTTTATGGGTCTAAATATATCTCATTACTCCTTCACTTCTGCCACTAATATCACTTTTGATTGTAATTTTTTGTTAACTAATCTCATGTTGTCTCTGGTAGATAAATTCTAACTTCCACTTTTTTGGAAAATAACTGTTGTCGCTCTATGTTTCACTACATGACATACCCAGTAAATCTCGTGTCCCTTGATCCAACCATGGTATTCCATATATATTATATATACTATTTTATTCCATAATATATAACATTAATACTATATTAATAGTCCATAGATACCCACTAATTAAATGAAAATTGAAACAGGTTCCAATATATATTAAAATAACCATCCAATTAAATGATTATGATGAATAATGAATGGAGGTAGAAAAAAAAATGACAAAAATGATGTCAAACATGTTTGGATAGATAAAATTATTAAAAAATGAGGAACCGTTTGGATTTAAAATAAATAATCAATTCCAAAACCATGTTATAATAGTAATGTTGAGTTTCACAACCAAAAATGATCCCTGAATTATGTATAAATGAATTAATCTATGTTCTTCACAATAATCAAGAACAAGGAATTGAAAATGAAAGACATACACCTAGATGGTTCTTGGATCAATCATTAACTGTAAGCAATTCAGTTTTGACACTAGTCTATATATCCTTAAATTAAGTTATAGATGAAAAGCACCATGTGTTATAGATCATTGGTCCTTAATCAACCGCTTTTTTATCTTCTTCTTTTTTCGCGGTGGTGATCATTCACTATCATCCACCCAAGGTTATACAATTAACCCTGTAGATTGTACATAATGGGGTTCCTATAGAGTGATTTATATTATTAATATTAAATATATACAATAAATAAGTAAATAGTAAAATATTTTATTTAAATTTTTTATCAATTATCATCTAGAAATTCTAGTTTACTATAATTTTTGACTTTGGAAAAAACCTATATTGTACCTAAATTAATATCGACATCATGATTTTAATGGAGGTCATGGTTTTTCCATCTAATACTTTAATCAAAAGATATTCCACTATTTATAATAAATGTGTACCCATGCATTATTTAATTAATTTTTTTTGTTATATCAATATTGTTCCCCCACATGGCCTAAAATTTCATGCTAACTCCATAACTAACTATAAAAAAATATTTTAAAATATAAATATTGTTAAATAATAAAAATAGTGTCGTTAAATATTCCCCATCTTCATGTCTTTTCATACTAAAAATAAAAATTCCACTACATCATTGGAGGATATTGAGCTCGTATCTAGTTATCTGCCTCTCCAAAACTCTCCTAGATGATCACATGTTGTCAATTAACATTCAATAAGGTAATCACTTGACAACATCAAATCTTCTCCTACTAGTCCTCAATCATCACCTGATACTAAATGTAGGTAGGTTCATTCTTAATGTCTAGCTCACCCAAGTCAAGGAAATGTGATGATTATGCACATATCACCTCAACTATGAGATATGGAAGGCTGTAAAGAAACTAGTATATCCATGGAGGTAATATTAATTTGTATTACACCATTCTAACTATTTAAAGTATATGATAGGTGTAGATGAACCTTGGGGATAAAATTCTTCCCCAACCAAATGTATACAAACCATTGTGAGGTGACACCTTATGGAAAACATGTCCAACCTCATCAAAGTAAAAATACACCATCTATGGTCATCATAGGATTTATTATGGATTTAGGTAGTCATTATATGTACCTAAATGTTCTCCCCTATCTTTGTGTGTTTATTTAACCAACTATGGGACAATAATTCTTTATTCTTTCATCTCTTACCCATAAAATGGTGACCTAGGAGGCATCCCATATTGATCCACAAATAGTTCCATCCCTATAGTGTAATGTTATCTATTTTTGTATAAATACTCCTCTTAGTGTAGATGGTTCTCCCAAAATCAACATATTTCTTACAGATATTCTTGAAACACATCCTCAAGGGACTGAATAGTCTGCTCTGTCTATATATCATTTTCGTGGTGAAACATCATGCTCAACTATAAGTGATTCAATAAACCTAGCTATTAACTAATCTAAAAACGACACATGAAGCAAGAATCATGATATTAAAAAACTTCTAAGTAACTCTATATATTATAAATATCTCCTATATGCACAAGTGTCCCAATTTCTCTATGGAACATTTCTCATGAAAGGAAATGATATGGGATTAATTGGTGATTTTTTCTACGATAACCTAGATAGATCAATGACCTCTCACAAATCATGGAGTCACCATTATTAAATCCATGGATACACCATCCCAGGTCCACTCTATCACCTTAGGTGTTAAAAAAATCTTGTTTTTAGATGGTGCTTATTCTTCATTAGTTATTAGGTACAGTTTTGGTAGATAAAATCAAATATAATCCTATTCAACTAGTTCCACCAAAAAAATCATTATATGTTCGTGTATATCTTTACCACTACTGGATGTAACACTAAGGTGATAGTTTGAAACTATCTTATCAAATCCATTTACATCATGACTGGAAGCATCAATCATCCTCAAGAATGATAATGTACACCACACCATTAAAAAACACATTAGGAGTACATCCTATGAATATTTGTTATAAATTTCAAAAATATAGATATCATCAAGTTTTCTCCCAAAATTTTCTTAATAAAATGATGTGTAATAACCATCAGCTAGGTGTATGTGTTTATTCCCCAATCATCATAGGAGAATTGCAATGATATAAACTACTCAAACTCCTTATTGAATAATTCCGAATATAATTTCTTGTAGAGAAAATAATCCAACCCATTCCCTTTCATGTGAGTATAGACTATCTCACAATCATATACCTATAGGAACTCCAGTGATCTCATATAACATAGGTTGTGATATTTAAAATTAAGTTTTTTATAAGACTCATGTGGTTATAATGGACAATAAATTTATCTCTTATGTGATAATGTTTCCATATCTTGAAAGTGAACACTACTACCGCTAGCTAAAAATTTTGTGTTAAATATTTCAGATAATCATGTCTAAAATGTTTTGGACCCAGCAGTAATCACTGGTTGCCTCTATATCAGAAAGAAAAACTACTCTCAACACTGGTGGATACACAAAACACCATGTACTCAACTCTCTGCTCTAGCAATCTCAATATGGTGGGTTCTTCTCTACCTATTCTATAACTTTTTAAAATCTCAAAAGTGTTTCTCCAAAAATCTAAAAGGCTACCTCATTTCATGTTAAGGTATTCAATGGTTCCATGACACATATTTATTAAAAAACAATCTCATATAATACCTATCCATCCCAAGAAAACTCAACACCTACATTACACTCTTGGGTTTCTCTCAAGCTGTTAAAACCACAACTGTCATAGGGACTAATAAAAACCCACCACTAATATGACATATCCTAGGAAGTTTAACACATTATTGAAAAATAGAAACTCTAATGGGATTCAAAAAATGTGTTTCTCTTATTGTATATACAAGAAAAGCATAAAATGAATCTCATGCTCCTCCTTTGATGTGAACTACCAAAGGATGCCATTTATAAAGAAGACCTCAAAACAGTATATTAAAATATAGATGATTTTATTTGTTAGTCACATGTACACTATTGGAAAATTAATCATTACAATAGGATTCACCATGTTTTCATGGTGACCTTAGTGACATATTAATGTATTCTTCATCACTTACTCCTCTCATACCCAAAACCAGTTATAACATGACGTTAGGACAATCTTCGATAACTAGTTTTAAACATTTTGTTTTATAAATAGGTTGTAGATCATATGAATTGGTTATTTATTCTTGATATTAATGTTTTTTAGATAAAGATAATCTATGAATAACATCATTCTCCCATTTACCTATTCTGTGAACAACATTGGGGCTACCCAAGGATATAATGGGTCAGATGATTCCCTTCCTCTACAAGTCCTCTAACTAAAACTTCACCTATAAAAACATTAAAGGGTGAATCTATTATATTGGAAATGAAATTCAGTTATTCAATAGGTGAAGGATTATACATAAATTCATCTCTTGATAAGTATGTAAGTTGAACATGTCCTAGGGAAGATGTCTATGTACACCTCCACTAGAACCAGAAATTTAATACTTAATGATTAACTCCTACAATGGTCATACCATCTAATTGATGATAAATTTGGTGTATCCTCCTATATGTGAGCCCAATATACTCTTCCAGATATCCCTTCTCACCAAAAAAGGAGAATGTTTTCCCAACATCATGGACACACTGCATATTCCACCTATAATAGTCAATATGTGCATATAAATTAGATAAATCATCCATACATATAAGGATAGTATAGGCTCTTATTGAAACAATAAAGATATCCCATGAAAATATATTTCCTCTGAAGATTTGGAGAATCTATCTATAAATGTCTGTATCTATATAATATACCCCATTATGTGTATATATCCATAAGGGTTGAGTTAGATTCTAATTGAAATCCTTATGCCATGAAAAATGGATAAAATAATATAATAATATATCATGGATGTGTCTGTCAAAAATAATGGTAAATAATGTGTTTGTATCCTTATAATCACAATCATCCCCCACTTGTTATTGTCCACAACCATATATTCCATATCTTTAACCCAAACATGAACCAGTTGGTGGTGGTGGTGAAATTTAAAAATCATATTTTCATCTTCCTCTCATAAGCCTTTCAAATCATATTCCATTTTATCTGTTCTATGGTCCACTCTTCTCATTATGTTGAATATTTCATGTAGGTTCATCTGTGAAGTGCCACTTTTACACTACCTGAAAATGTGGATGGTTCCAAGCAAGATTTAGTTAACCATTATAGGAGAAATATCACTTTTCTATGGGAAGAATAAAACCTCATTGTGAACCATTAGCCAATGATATCTAATCTTGTGATGTAATAAGTTTGTTTCATGATTTTTGGGATCTTGAATCCCATTTCCATACTCCTATGGCTGGATAATCATCCCCATAGTGGATAATATCTCCTCCTACCATCTATTGAACCTCATCTAAGAAACTCTCTACCATAATGTAATTCTATAATACCCTAGCATATGAAGGAATAAAAACAATTACAATTATGTCTCTGACATCATAGAAAAACCAATTCTCAGTTGTTTGAGCCCAAAGGTATCTTACATAAACAATATCTATGGAATTTTATAAGATGTTGGTATTCCTTATTTCAGATTATATGACTATTAAGATTTCTTTTTTATTATCCTCACGTTCTTAAATTCATACTACCAGAAACCTCATTCCAAATTATTCATCTCTAGTGAGATTCCCAAACTCTATACCAATGAGGGTCACCATATCCCACATCTAGATCATAATACTCCATGACCACTCATGTAATCCTTGGATAAGGCTCATACATAACCCACTATATAATTAGGAGTGTTCCTAACCAAGAGGGATACTCAAACCAAATACTCTTAAAAGTCATCTATAATCTATGGTTCTGGATCAGCCCTATACTAAGGAATTCCCATCCTCAAAAACTCTAAAAGCATACTTAGCATGTGTGTATAATTAACAAATACTATTGGTACCCAATAATACTCAATATAATGGGTTTAATCCATCTAAACCATTTTATTATTTTCACCAAACTTCTAAAATGGTTTACTCACAACTTCTTATCCACTTGAAGGGTTCATCTCATTAACTAGTCCTAATACTAAGGTAGAATTGCTAGAAAGTTAATCATTGTGAACTTGTAGCGGTATCTATGATGGATTTAATCATAGAGGCATCCTTATATATTAAATATACACAATGTTTAATGATAATATATAGGTATTTGACTCAATAAAAACATGGAATTTTGAAATCATTCTTATATATTTCATGTAAAATTGTATTCCATATAATTGGTATGATCGAGTACCAAGTAAAAATAAGGTAATCAGAGTATTTTTGTTTGGTTACATAGGATGTCACACTATCATTAGGTTCTCGATCCCAAGATAAAAAATCCAAAGAGTTAAACACAATTATCTACATCCCAAACCAAATTATAGGTCGAGAATATCTCTAATGTTTGGTACAAAATAACCCTAGGTTCTGAAACCAATATATCATGAATATATTCATTTGGGGTCTCCTGACTGACAGTAAGCCATGTTTGACACTCTATTCCCTAATATAATAGGCTAGGGTCTGGCTACTATAGCTATATTGGAATATTACACTCATGGACGGCCTTGTCTTAATGTACATGTATGCACACAAACATCTATGCATCCACCAAATAATTCAGTAATTTAAACTATTAGTAGGAACATAATACATGCATGTAAAAATAATATCGACTATTAGTATACCATTAAATGTAGTGAAAGAGTATCATGTTAAATATGTTCCCAAAAACTATATATATAACTAAACATACAAAAATATTTTTGTTTTAAAATCATGAAACACTCACTAGTTATCTCTATAATATAGTACTATTATGATCCACATAAACCTAGTCCACAAAGGACTTTGTCAAAGAGGTTTCTCTCTTTATAAAACATGAAACATGTGGGTATATCCAATCCATTTGTGATTATATATATACCAATTCGGTATCCTGGAAATAAAGAAGCATAAATCATCAAATGATATTTTTTCAGATAATATCACAACATATAGGGTGTATAATGTATGATCCAAAAAATATAACCCACATATTCTCATTTAAAGTACTCATGCTTTATCTTTATTATTCTTTATTATCCTTCTAAATGTATAGTATAATCCCAACTCTCTCTTTCGAAATTCTCAAGAATTCTTAATACATTCTTATCCTTCCTTATTATAATGCTAGAGGATCCCTTTCCTGTAGAAATTGGTTAATTACCTGGCTCTAGTAGAGGATCTCACTACTATCTGAGATATATAGATGAAAAAAAGATTGAATCAATACATAGTGGATATATGTCGTAATAATATGTGTGAAATACCAGATTATATCTGAAATTCACATGTTGAGGATCCCTAACCATCTCTAACTCAAATTTTTGAAATTACACTCTTTAAGAGTATCTATACCACATCATGTGAGATAAATGACTCTCCCTGGGGAATAATATGGGGAAATATCCCTATAATAACTTTTTGAAGTACTCTTTATGTACATGTCTTATCATGTATGGGAAACTATGTGTTACATTGAGTCTCATTATGCTTGTATCTGGCCATATCACAAGGTATGATCTACCTTGTACATGTCACGTGTTCATTAAACATGACATGCGGGATTACAAGGATTTTATGTGTGTACTTAATGTACATTCCAAAATGGATTGTAATGGACCAAAAAATGTGTGTGTCTCCCACATGTCTTGTGATATTTAATTTTCTATGTAATCATATGACTCCACATGATAGGGATACATGGAATTCTTTCATTAAAAGTACACACCATGTATATCTCTATTTTTCAAAAATTTCATAACCTTGAAAACATCTAGTAGTATATATCCCACAACCCACATGTATACTATTAATCTCACTAATAGGGATTAGATCGATGTTTACCTATCCTCTTTCATCACTGGTGGTTGGATTATAGCTACCCCTTCACCAAAAAACAACTCTGTCCCCTTTTCATTTTGTCACATGCTATCAATAGTAAATCTAGTGTCAACAAATCCACAAATGGAATTCCTCCATAATCATATAAACTCTATATTGTTGTAATAGACAATAATGATAAGGAATTAATGATCAATGGAACCATGGTAGTGAATTGTGTAATAAAATGGGTTCACATATAAAGTAAAATCACTTGCCAATTAAATACTTATGGAGAAAAAATAATGAGTGTAGAAAAACCATAACGAAAAAAACATGATAAAAAAATGTTAATCATTCTATGATTAACCAATGGAATTACTGTAATAAATTGGAATCATTGTGGTTTAAAAAAAAATCAATTCCTAAATATAGGAATAAAATAAATAATATGATAAAAATAGTGACATATTCCTAAATTTATTCTAAATGAATAAATCTATGTTCATTAGAAAAATATATAATGAGGAATTAACTAAAAAATATTCTTCCATATAATATTTTGGGATTTTTTTTCTAATGAATATATATTTAGTTTCGATACTAGTGGTTAGGACCAAAAAACTCTAATTTCATTGACAAACCTTGTCATTTCTCAATTATGGATCCTTGACCAACCTTTGTCTAATATATTATGATTCCCCCGTATTTATAATCCCCCAATATCAATATCTGATAGTTATGAAGGTAACCCAAGATATTGGATCTAATGGGGTTTTTGAAGACTTCTTACTTGATTAAAAAATAAATTAGAATGTAAATAATCATAAAAATCTAACAAATAATTAAATTTATTTATTTTTTTTATTATCTTGTTGTGACCACACTCTTCTGAAATGTTTATAATTGACCAACCTATTATTCACCTATTGTAAAAGAGTTATTCCAAATAAAATGGTGACCTAAATTTTATTATATCTGACTTTATTCAAAAAATATTATATTTATTATGAAAAGAATTCTTCTCTGTATATATGATATTTAATATTTTTAATATATCACTATTATTCCCCCAACAGGTCCTGAAATGCTACACCAACTCTACATCTATCTATGAAAAAAATTTAAAATTTTGTGATGTTTTAAATAGTTAAAATAGTGTATTTATATAATAAAATCTTAGTGTATATGAAATGAGACATTTTAATCAATCCAATCAATAGAAATATATATTATCCTCTTGAAAATAGTAAATTCCTCCAAATTGTCAACAACAGCTAGGACGGTGGTCAAAATTTAACAATGTTGAGTAATGAATCCATCCACCATTTCATCTAACTCATGTTGAGATATTTGTTTTTCAATATCCAAATATATAACCTATCATTCCTCACATTCACATTTAATTTATATATATTTTCTACAGTATAGAAGACATTATCTTAATGATTTTACCCTTTAAATTTGAAATCTCATTTTCAAAAAGAAACAAAAAATGGAATTTTGATCAAAAAATAATTTTAAAATTCATTGGATAATTTTTTTTCATAGAAAAACCATCATCATGAGCGGTATAATCCTCAATGTAAACACCTAATATGTTTAGAGTATTTTATAAAAATAATGGATGCATCCTATCTTTTTATATATAATAATTTTTATATTCAAATTTAGAATCCCCGTATTTTTTTCTAAATTATTATTTTCCATGACCAAAATATAATTTTATCTCTCAAATCATCTTACAATATGGAAAAATTCTCAAATCAAACTCTAAAAAGATAACCGCCTTTAAAAATAATCATTATTTGGTAAAATTTGACAAAGACCTGCAAGATCAGTTGGAATTCACGAATAGGGATATATTTGTGAATTCATTTCCCTTATTAGTTTAATTAAAAAAAGTACACCTATGAAAGATAATTATTATAATTTATTAACACACATAGAAGCATGAAAAATCTATGAAACATATATTATTATACGTTTCAATGCTGAAAACTGGTAGTAATAACTATAACATGAATTGTAAAAACCAATGATCATGTGATTCATTATATTTAACATGATAGATTCAAAATGAGGTTCCATGTATCAACATGGTAATGTGAAGTCTCAATAGTAAAATCTATGAAAAACATGGAGGAAATTATATAATAATGACTAAAAAATATGGAATCCTAACATGGAGATAGATACAAAAATTTTCAATGAAATTAATCATGTTCTTCACATTATCTATTGAGATCATGTGTTAGCACCTGAGCATGTCTTCCATGTCACATGAGGTCCTCCAATCATATTATACATGTCATAAGAATTCAAGTGGACATATCCCCTATGTCATGTAAATTCCTCTAGACATATCCACCAAGTCAGACAATGTCCTCTAGAAATGGCAACTAGAACATCATACCACCCTCCAACATGTCAACCCTGATTAGACGAAACTCGTGTACATGTTTTTTTGATCATGTGATGTCCTCTAGACATATCATCCTTGTCACACTATGGTCAAAATAATATTAAATTTGATCATGTGGAAGACACCTCATACATGTCATTCAAAAATCCCTAGATATGTCTACTTGATAACAAGGACATTCCCAATAAGAATACATGAAATTTTAACTATGCCTGGAACAACCCCATCAATATTTTAGATAGTCAAACCCATGTGACCCAAAATATCTTGTGGATTTATCAGTTTTCTAAATCTATCTAAATATTGAGAAACTTATTTAATGATAAGGAATTTAATTACCACTATAGTCCGAATATGTGGGATTCCTCCCTTAGGCCTGAGATCTGTTACAAATTCCTTATTAGGTACATCCTAGTGCATAAGTCCCACATCCATATATAGTGATTCTGATCACCTTTTATCCATTATTTCTCACACAAAAAATGAATCATGTGGGATTAGGGATTTAGGATGATCGTATAACTATAAACATAAATTCCAACTGGCCATAGAATCCTTAGTGTGTAATGACAATTTAGTGTCATCCTACGACTTATATCGTACAAGGGAATTCACCTCAGGGAATGTCCTGAAGGCCTTTCCATATAGGAAATCTATTGGGAAATAAATATCACTGTAATTAATTATTCATCAATACTCATAATTTTCGTGGAATTGAATCAAAATATGATAAACCAAATTCGTATTATTTAGAGGATAATTAGGACTTTATATTAAGACTCGATCTCCACACATGGTTTCTAATTTCTCCGGTATATTCCCATTCAGCATGGTGTTAATCTATACAGCATCTAATTAAATGAAATATGTAGATATTCATTCCTATTAAAAATAAGATAAATATGACACCTTATGAAGGATCTATTCAATCCTAAAAATACCAATCACATATCTGGATGATAAAAAACTACATAGTTCATGGTCAAATGGATATAAAATATAAATAGCTACCCATTTCTAATAAATTATAGGAAATGAATTGATAACATCATATATATGCTGATTATTTTATTAATAGGACCCCCATTACATAAAAAATTATTCATCATGAGACCATTTTATTAGGGTAAACAATCCCATAAATGTATTTGGAAGAGGTTTAAAACATATCATAAATCTATAATAGGTCCCCAAAATAGTCAATAATTCCCACCAAAAGGGTGGTATGATACAGATCTCCCTTCCCCGCGAAAATTTTGATTTCCATTGATTAATTGGAATTGAACCCCCAAATGACTACATCCCTTTGGGAAGTAGTTATATACCTTATCATTGATTTGAGAGAAGTTTGGAGTTTTCATAGGAGTTGAAAATAGTGAACCTAGTGTAAATGATCGTGCAGCAACACATGACCACCCCACCAATCAATCATAAAATTCAATAGAAATTTTCAACTCATTGTGAATGTGTATAATTATAGAATAACTAGATCATTATAGGCATTTGGCACCTTGTCTACCAATCTAGAGGAACCATTCTATCACCAAAGGAAACAAAAATGGTGATCCCACTGTGAAACTCCTAAATAATTTAAGTGGTTAATTGACCACATGTTGGGGGATTTTGTTTGCATATCCTATACAAATGGAATTTCTATGAATGATGATAACATCATTTTAATTAGTTTTCCCATGAAATAAACCTACTCTCATTATAAAAAAATCGACATGAAAAAATTGAAAAAATTGGGAATAGGAAATGAAAATGTGTTACTTATACATAAGTGATTAATAATGTTCAACTCTTGTGATGATGCACTAATCTATAACCTTGTTCCTTGTTATATTCATTAATTAACATATTGGTCTCACAAAAAAACTTTTTGTGATATCATTTCATCATGAAATGAATGTTATGGAACCTCATCTATGGTAGTAACCTTGATGGGTCATAAAAAACCTCTCTCAACCAACGTCATCACCTTTGGGAGGAAAAATGAAGGTTCGTGAATATAACTAACATGGTACTATTTTATCCCTCAATGATTTTTGTAGAGGTCTCCAGATTCCAATGTCAAAAATATTGAATGAATCAGGGAAAGGAGCAATGAAACTAAATGAACCTCTCACCACTACCAATTTCAATATAATCTTACCATTGGAGAAAATAGAATTGATACCTTCAATAGATTAGTAAGGTATAACAAAGATTTAATTAATTTTACATCTCTATTTAGTAGCATTCTATGAGTTCTCATATCAACCATCATCAACAGTGTAATCTTTCCAGTTCTCCTTAGTCTCTTGTTAAGGGAACCAACCAACAAATTTCTACCCTTAACACTCACGAATGTGTAAAAAGGGGGTCTCTTCAAGAATGGAAAGCTTTGGATAAATGATATTTTTCTTATATCCCCACATTTAATATTGAGTCCCATCATTATACTCTAGATATATCAAGTGGTAAGGTTTGTATTCTACTTCACTCGGATCAAGTCGGTATGAATATTCCTACAATAATCACTGTAGAGGCTCGTATCTCTTCCCCCACACAGGAATATTAATGACATATTTTGATGACACAATGATGACACAATTGGGATTATATCCCTTCTTCAATAGAAGAAATATACCATCATATCATGGAGACATATAATTTATAGTCCTACATTCATGAACACACTTTGCTACGGTGTCACTACATTCAATCAAAAATCGTAGATCTCAACAAGAATATTTTTACACTAAAAAATTTTAGGATGGATAAATATTTCTATAAAAACATCCAGAGTTGCATATCCACATGATCAGTTTAAAAAAATTTACACTCTGGAGTTATTTAACGTTCTTACTCTTCTCTAGGAGGATGTTTGGTTTATTTTGGTAATTGATGAGGCATAGAACTATGAGAAAGTTACTTTTCTAATAGGGACTCACCAACTATGTTCCAAACATGTCCTAGGAGAAGCACACATTCTTATCATTAAAGGCCATATGTATACTCCAAATTCATAGAAAATGGCATATATATGTAGTCCCACTGGAGATCACCAACTCAATATATAACTTGACTTGATACAGACACATATTCCTATAAAAAACCAGCAAAATACATCAAAGGCACAAAATTAGGCCCACGTCCACACTCAAACCGAGATTTGATTAAAAAAACATGGTGATAATTTCAAAGAAGACTCATATCCCTAACAATGAATCTACATGAAATATTACATCAACTCACAGAGGCCAAGAACATATCCATACTTTCCATTATAATGATTTCACCACATTACATCAAAGGTTATATAGGAGGAGGCTCATATCCCTTCACTCATTTTGAAGGTTTTTTGGAAAATTACAATGATTATTTCATATTTGTACAAAACTCACACCACTGATTTTGTTATGGTTGACCGTCATATTAATGAAATTATATATAATAAAAATCATATACCTTTCCGTAATATAGAACCTCACTAGGATACTCAAGATAATTCTCAATGGTGGCATCATATACCAAATGTACACGAAAATTATCAAAATATTTGGAATATCATAATATAGCCATCTCACATCCCTAGTAAGCCTAAAAAAGGTAGTTTGATGTATTATGGACATAATGTTGAATGACTCACATATCAATGATCTCATCACCCCATAAGGAATAGTTCTTCTCTAGTTTTTTTGGTATATATCAATTTCTTTCATCTCATATTTTTCTCCCACTATGATACACATATTTCTATTTAGGGATCACTCAACAAGAACAACTAGAAACTCATAAAATATCATTATTCATAAACAAAAACGGGAGGAATAAATGGAAATGGATACCAAACCCGGTAAGTTTTGTATCCTATAATTGTCCAATATGGCTAGGGGTCAAATAAATAACCATGATGAAACCCTAAATGGGGAAGTAAGTGATGAATAATTACCATATTACTTGGATAGTAATGAGATAACAACCATCTCAAGGTACACTTAATTGAATTTCGTCCCCATAAACAAAACAAATAATGATTTCCAAGATGAAAATTCATATGGACACAAAAAAAATCATACCTCAAAAGGCATGTGATATAAAAGAACCAATTATGGTTGTAGGTACACATAATCAAGGAAGGAGTCAGAACATGGAACCTGTAATTTATGATTTCACTCCTCTAAATTGAAACACTACCATGTAAAAAGTAATATGATTTAAAAAATCCCACTCAACGCCTAGAGGATACAAAATTCTCTTAATTAAGGAATTGATGCCACATTATAAATATATATAAGATATATTAGAAATATAAATGAAGACCTACTCAGAGGTAACATTCCCACTAAGTTTCATATTCAAAAATAAGATCATATCCATCCTTACATACATTAGAAGATAGGAAATCCCCATGAAATATCATTATCTAAGCATTATTCACGATCTAGATCCTTGAAAATAATCTATATAAATTATGATGTTGATGATGGTCAAAAAATTCCACTGTTATGGTGACAGACTCCCACCACCCACCCATCAGTATGATTTTTTTTGTCTTATCACATGTTGAGAATTAGTGGGATATGAAAATGGGGAAACAACATCAAAACTCACCCAGTGCCTGTAGAAATTATATTTTCCAGATAGCAGAACCTCTAGAACTACTCAGTGACACTGAATCCCATATTTCTCTAATGGAAGTCATGGAAGGGTGTCACACACCCGTTCAACCTAACAAAAATACATATAATTAATTTGTGGATGGAAATTTCCTTCACCCAATATTGAAAATCATATAATCTCATTATTTTATGGAATAGGATCTCAAGAACATTTTCTCATTCACTTTGTATCCTAATGTCTCATGATGATGGGACATTATGATCAACAGGATGTAATCAATCTAAAATTTAGATCTATTCTATGTAAAAATATAATTACTGACCACCATACATAAAATTAATGTTAAATGAGAGGTTTTTTTACATCATTAAAATAAGGGAATAGTTAACTTATTCACTCAAAATCAATCTCTATCAATATAAATTATTAGAACTATTTTCTAAAAATCCTTAGGAACATCTTCAAACACCTCTGATCTTGATTATATATACAAGGATATTCTATGAGTTCACAATAATGAAATAACTCCTTGAAGATTCCATTTAGTTGAAAGGATCTAAATATTATCTAATTTCATCATCATGGTGGAAATATCTTGGTAAGGTAGAGACTTCATTTTTAACTTTCAAACTAATAACAGTTCCCATCCGGGAACCAAGGCAGTCCTCGAATTGTCCATAATCTCCTATCGAGTGGCAGTAGAAATAGATTTACCATCATCTGGATTCAAAAATAGATGAAGGTGTCCAGTGATTTATTGAATATAATAATCAATCATAATCACTCATAAATAATTAAGTCCTCAGTTATGTCCTTTATTCTATGTAAAATTACACGTTGAATCTACCGAATCCCAGGAAACCCAATAAGGTCAACCTCATTAATCTCCCTGAGCACTTATCATTCCATAAAAGGCATAGTCACACAATCCAGGACTACAGTATCTTTAAATATGACCCCTAAAAATGGGTAATTATGTATAAATGATTCTGGAGATTTTCATTGAATAAGAGACCCGTGTAACTGTTAATTAGCTAGAATAAGAGAGTGATGTAAACAAATTTATTTCGAAACGTGGACATAATTTCAATAAATGGATGACATGAAAGACAATTGACTAAACCTATTCCACTCTATTATAAAATATTAAAAAAATATCATAGAACCTTGGGAGGTTTTATTTAATAAACATCATAGAGGTTGACATAATTTTTGGACACAATAAAAGACACAAAGATAAAGTCACATCCAGCTCCTACAGTAGCTCTAACTCTGGAATACATAGTTAATTAAACATATAAAGAATAAGAACACCCCCCCCCCCCAATTTAACACTAATAAAATGAAGATCTCATATTTTATATTAACATAATTCACTTAATGTATCCCTTCTCTGAAGATAAATATAATGTTGAGTATTAGTTCCATATACCAACCCCAACATCAGTATCACAGAGACCGTTCCTACTATAGAAAGAATGAAATTATATAAAAGGAATCAAATCCCAAATAACTAATCTATTTATTAGTCTTGGAGATGTTTAAACATATATGAGTCCTATATTATATTCTAAAATATCAATTTTCACCTACGAAATTATTCCATAACTATCAATGTTAAATCAATTGAATCTTAGGGAAATGAAACAAAATATGTGGTATATAAAATTCTCTATAAGGGTTAATTATAGTGGAAAAAAATCAAAAATAATTAAAAATAATGAATATAGAAAGGTAAATAACTATAAACATGTTCCATTTAAAGAATTGGATAAAGAATAATTAAAATGGAAAAAAATAATTGAACAAGCATTCCATATAAATAATGTTATTCTCATAGTAAGATAGAAAATAAATACAAAAAGATAAATATCTAAGAATAAATTCCATTTAATCAATATTCTATGCATTAATTTATTATACAATCTACAACATAGAAAAAATATAAAGTATAATAATAAATAAATTCTAAATATAGGAAATTCAAAATTATTGGACATTATATTCCACACAAACATGATACATTTAACATCAAGATATATCTAAAATTTGGTTTAAAACATACTAGGAAAAAATTCATCTAATTTTTGTAATGGCCTTTCACAATATAAAAATTATCAAGATCCATCTTCCAGAAAATTGGAAACCATTATGTTAAAACATGATGGGATTTTTTCCTACTAATTTGATATCATGACTATATCGATGCATCAAGATGATTACATTAACTAGTCCCCAACCCATATATTTTATGTCCAATACATTCATTATATGTCTAATAATAAATCAAATTCATAAAAAAAATTGTAACATTGAATATCTAGATTGATTATATGATACATATTTATCAATATTTCTGAATTTAATTAAATAATTAACAAAGTAAAAAATTTTATGTATATTTATTTTATGTTTTATGAAATAAAAATATCCATGATAAATAATATTTTCATTTAGTGTAAATTAAATGTCCATATAAATGTGAATTATTCAATTAAAAATTATTGACTATGAAAATGTATCAAATAAGTCAATGTAAATACATTCCTTGGTAAATATATTCAAAAATTGTCTAAATGATTTATCACTATTCTATCATCATATACATATTGGATTAATAAAAATATTATGTTATTTATGAATAAAAATACCATAAAATACCTTTATAACATTCTTGAGGAAAATATTCTTTTAATTTTAAAAACATTTTGAAAATCCTTTTATTTAAAAATTATTTAAAAGATCCTAATAATATTGAGAATAAAGCTTCAATGAAATAGTTTTCATGAAGGAGGGTAATTTCATACATGTCGTAAAATTAAAAAAAATACTAAGATTATTTTTTCATTATTAATAGGTTACAAAAGTACCATGTTTTAAAAACAATAAGAATAATCCTTTCAGAATTTTTATAAAAACTATATGAGAAAATTTTTATTGAAATAATTATATGATTCCTTTTAAATATTTTTTTAATGCTTGAAAATGGTTGAAAATTATTTTGATCAATCTTTTTAAAATTGTTGAAAACAGTTTTTCAAATCGTTTTAAGAAAATAATATTTTGGAAGAAAACATATTTCTGACTGAAGATAGAATTGAAGTTGGATTTAATTAAAATCATTTTATAAAACATTTTAAATACCAAAGTGTGGAAAATTTTACTATTACATAATAATATAATTAGTAAGTCTTGGATAATTTTATTTTAATAAATGAGCAATTAATTTCCTTTAACTGATATTAAATAATAAATAATAATAATTTAAATGAAATTGTGAAATGAACAATTAAATTGATCATAATAGTAAAGTAAAAATTAAACGATGAATAAATAATAGAAATTAAATATGAATAAAGATAAAAAAATTAATTATATCCTATTATAATAAAAATTTATTACATACATAATATTATCATTTCATAATCAATAAATTAGATGTATTACCCAATGATTTGAAATTGAGTTATGAAATCCCTTACCACATGGAAGCCTCTAATTAAATTCCACTTAGATGAAATACTTAAAATTGAGAATTCTAAAAAAATGAATAATTATGTATTCATATTATTATTTTTATAACTTTTAGTATATTCCTATATAAAATAAATTATATTCATAACATTACAATATTCCTTAGTGAAATAAAATTTAGATGCAAACCCTTACCTCATGATTCCCCTGAGTATAATATGATATAACCTCATTTATAATGGTTCTAAAAATATTAATAACTTAATATAGGAAAATTTTAATTTTAATGTTATCATATATGGTCCTTTTATAACATATTATCAACCATTCGTTAACAATCTGTCATTGATTTCATCTTTTTAGGTGTTAATTGCCTTATTTTCTCAGGTGTTCTCGGTAATGAATGATCTATTTATTGTGAATATTATATAGTTATATCATTTCCATAAAAATAATAACGGCATAATTATCCTATTATTTAAAAATAAATTCCATTAAAATACATCATAAAATATTTTAATGAAAAATGAATCACTTTACGATCATACTTACAGTTTGTCGTACATACGCATGAGTAACATTTTCATTTTTCAATGATCATTATGGGAAAGAGGTAAGTAATATTATACCATTATAGATTTATAATAATCTTATATATAACATATCATATAAATAAATATCATCTATGATGTATGGTGATGAAAAGATATCCACATCACTTCATGAAGGCGAGAGTCCATATATACACGAATGATGTTGTTATATTTACAAGACTGAAAAGGAAACCAAAACTATTATGTATATTTTATTTATATAATGGTAAATAAGTCATTAATAATATAATTATATCATTTATAAAACATTTAATCATAAAATTGTTCTTTATCAGAACCCTTGTGAAGAGTTATTGTGAGACGAGTCACATTGCTTTGCGAGGCGGTAGTTCATCTTACATAGAAGCGATGTCATCGTGTCTCCTAAAGAATTTAAGGAAAAAAGATATATGTGATATAGTCACTCCATAAATAAAAAAATATCATAAATATAATATATATAATTTATATCCATATTCATACCCAAACCTGAGAGGTGGTAATGTAATAATGAACGTAAATGGTTAGAATGGCAGTAGTCATTCATACACAAAGACGGTGATATTTTTGGCTATTTGATGAAATTGTTTGAATTTTTGGTCTTATAATTATCATAAAAAGATATTAGTATATGTAATATACTATGATTAGTATATAATATTATTTTTAAAGTAATTTAAGTAAGAGGAGAAGTCAATAAAATAATGATTCATGTTTAAGAACATTTCCTCTCTATCGGGTATCTTTATTTGGTTTTCACAAAAGCCTTAAAATGTTGGATTTATGGCCCAAATAAGGTATATTGGATGATTTTAATTATTTTTTTAAGTTATTAAGTCTATTATTGGATCAACCTAATTGGTTTTAAGGTCTGGAGTGGATCAGATATGCGTGGCCTTTTATAAGTGGGGTGATTGACGCACTTGTAATTTTTTTTAATGACTGAATTCTAAACATTTTTTTCATGTACCCAAGAAAAATTAATGATAAATTAATTAAAATATAATGTATGTGTATAAATATTTCCAAAAAATTGGTTTTACAAAATATTTTGGTCATTATTAGTGGATTTATTCTATGTTTTACCCCTAAATAAACTCGTTTTAAACTTAATAACTATAATAAATTTTAATTTCTTTCAAAAATAACTTTATTAAAAAACTAAGTTGAACCTATTATTATTTATAAATTATAATTACTCAAAATATGTAATCCTTTATTTGAAATTCCATCCTTATAAGTACAAATAATTAATTTAAAAATAATCATTCAAATGAGATAAGAACTCGGGTGTTAACAGTGAAAATGTTCAAATGTTTACAAAGTTTTATATCACAAATCAATTTAAAAATTATTCTAATAAACTCAAATGAATTAATTGATTTAAATTTGAAATAATTTTATATTAAAAAAATATTTCCAAATATAAATTATCATTATTAATTATTCAAATTAAAAAGAAAGATTTTAATTAAAATTCTGTATTTTTCACTATTCATTGAATAATAAAATATTTTCTTGAAAAATTCCATGAATTCACCCTAAGAGAGTTTTTTTATTTATATTTAAAATTGAAATTAATTTTATAAAATAATGTTTCTAAAATTTTTAATAATAAATTATAAATAATGTGGGAGAAACGTGACTAAACCTTGCTTTAAGATAATATAGTTTTTTCAAATATATTTATTCTTCTTTTAAATGAGTCTTATTTTTATTTATATTCAATAGGTTACTAATAAGTGTGTATAAAATATATTTTCTTAATTTTTTTAATCCTATTAATAACCTCCATTAAAATATCTAGTAAATTAATATCATATTAAATAATATTTATTGTATAATATAATGTAACACTCGGTCTTGTTTATAATGCAAGTTATTGAGAAAAAATAGTTTTTTATTTTAGTGCAAGATAAACCCATTATTCCTTGATTTAAATCTAGATAATATATTTAATTTTGTCAAAATATTAAATATACCAAAAATTATCATGGTGTTATAATCCTTTCTATGGTTGGTTTCCTATGATACACATACTATCAAAAAATGTTATTCTACTTTAATTTTGGGGTGTTACATTCTCCTAATGTTAAATAAATCACATCCTCACTGTTTAAAATTGATCTTGGAAATACAGTGTTTGATATTTGCACAATCCTTTTTTGAAAATCACACATCATGAGATTTGTTTTAAATAAATTATTTTAAGAAGAGAGGAAGGGAAGTGAATTGGTCATATGGAATAAAACATAACTTGGTTTTTGAGTAAGATAACATTGGTCGAAATTAAATATATACTCCTAGAGTAATAGAGTAAATAATTATAGAGAGTGATTGTTTAATTTATCATAAAAAATCGAATGATTAATGGAATTTCAAGGGATAAAAACCAAAATATGTTTTGATATAAAAGACCATCTAATTCATCAGATATTAATATAATAGGATAAAAAAATTACATAATTTTAATAATTTTGTAGAATTTTTTTACTGTCTAAGAATATAAGAAAATATAATACATGATATGTTCATAATTTATAATCACAATTTCACCCTTTTGATTGGCTTCGATCAATTTTCAATTCATTTCTTATTCTACAAAATAAATGTCCAAAAATTAATTTCTTATGACTAAAGAACTAAAATTAGAATTTCATGGATCATAATATCTATAAATGAGCGAAAATTCTCCCTATTTATCTATAACTATTTTCCAAAACCAATATGTTTTTCACAATTTTTATACTATACTAAATTAATATCTAGATAAAAATGTAATACCATAGGTTAATTATTAATATTTATTCACTAAATATTATATTTAAAAATAATTACATATTAACCAGGACATCATATGTGACAGTTTTAAGGGATAACACCTTATTATCCTTTATGCCATTGGTTAAAGTCCCTTGGACATTCTGTACATGATAGGTTATCACCTGGATTGCTGGTTTTAAATTTTATAAATCTATATTAATATAATTTCTATAATTTATAGATGAAATGTTATATACATCCATGAAATAAAATTAATAATTAAATATCCTTCTTAATAGTTTTTTATTAATTTTTTGGATAGTGTTTAATAATATTATTTTATTGTTATTGAAATGTAATTAATGATCATATTAACCCTAAAGGTTATCAATACATTTAAACATATGTCTATAAATTTTTAATGTATTATTCCCTAAATAATTCTCTCACTAAAACATATACTTTACATAAATTTCTCTGAAATTTCTGTAATCTTGTGACCTGTCATCAACAATACATTTCCAAAAGGGGTGTTTGAGAATTTGAAGTAATAATAATCCTTAAATTCAAAAACATAATGGTGATCATAACACTTCTGTTAATGAAGAAACATGTTCTTATAAAATTTAACATAATCCATCTATTTTTCTTGATTCTTATAACCAAAATACTATTGGTAAAAAAACATTTATAATTTGTTTATTTAACTTCAATACATATATACTTCATCTTTTTTTCATCCAAAATGTTTCTTCCATGAAATAGGATTTATCCAATGTCATTCGTTGTAATTATCTATAAAAATAATTTATAATGGTTTTAAAGATTGTTTGAATTATACTATGAATATCCCCCATGATAGTAAAACTATGTGTTCATTAAGGAATGTTGACATTTTCACGGTAATTCTTGAGTTAATAGCCATGATCTCTTTTTTGAGTTATTACCCCTAGTTACATCTATATCAGAACAATGTCTACTCTTATTTTCGAAGAAGGAGTGTATTTTATTTAAAAAAAATTTATATCTATCTTTCTAATACTTTAGGATAATCTTATATACATATACTCAAACTCTATCATAAGTGTATGGTCTCTAATATATTTTTTCTTATATCTAGTTTCAAATGTTTATAAAAGACATTCATTGATCCCAACTGTAGTGATCCCAACCCCATCGTCCTAGAGCCAATGAATCCTACCATTATATTGGCATAAGATAAAAAAGAATAGCATCTCTAATTAATGATTATATTATTATCCTTAGAGAACTATATTCAAACATTATTCTTATATTGGATTTTAATACACAAATTACAACACATTTTCTTATTTCAAGCATATCATTATTACCTCTAGAATTTTCTTAAATATCTATCACATTAAACTTAATAGAATCATAGGTAATGGAAAAAAATGGTGATCCAAAATTCATAAAAATTGTTAATTATAATGGAAGCACTCATTAATTGATAGGAATAATCAACATGTTAAGAAAAATAACTAATCATACATTCCATTAGATAACGTGATAAAGAATAATAAATATAGAAATGTAAATAATTTAACATAGATTATATTTAAATAAAATATCTATCATAGTAAGACAAGGTAGATTCAATAACTCAATGTATATAGTTTAGAACACATTCTGGTTAATCAATAAAATGATAATTAAATGAAACCATATATTATAACATTATAAAAATATCGTAAGTAATAAAAATAGGGATATGTATGAAAGAGATTCATAATTGATGGTTGTAATTTTTCTTAATAACATGATACCTTTACAATCATTATATATCCTCAATAAGGTTTAAAAAATAATTGGTAAAACCCATCTGATTTGTGTCAAGACCTTTTACAAGACACTTATTTTTATGATATTCCCTTTTTAATGGCTAAAAGTACTTGGTTACAGACTCGAAGGGTTTTTCTATTGATTTTTTCTCTTCAGACTAAAGATGCATCAAGGGGCTTAAATTAACTAGTACCCAAAATTTTTATTTCATTTTTTAGGAATTCCTTATATATATAATAATAGACTTAATTCACAAACAATGTTCCTTATCATTAAATATCTTTATTGTGTAAAGGATACAGATTTATGAATATTTCCCCAGTTAATCAGATAACTATCAAAGTAAACATCTTTTATAAGTATGGAATATGTTTTTTTTCAATAAACATAACCATGATTAATAATATTGATATTTAGTATAAATTTAATTTCTATTGGAATGTGAATATTTTAAGGTAATGTTAATTTCTTCAAAAATAAATTAAGTGAATATCAATAATTTCCTTGGTAAAAAACCAACCATATAAGGGAATAATAATTATGGTATAAACATATACCCTTTGGATTAATAATAAATTATTTATAAAAATTATTAAAAATACCATAAAAATATCTTTAAATAATTTTGAATGGAATTATCCATTTCATTTTGAAAAACATTTTGAAAATATTTTTCTTTGAAAATAGCTTTTAAAAACATTTTATTTAATATTATCCTTGTAAACATTTAATGTAATATTTATAGAAATAAATTTCGGGATAAAGACTAATTATGTACAAGTTTTAAAAGTAAAAAAAATGGAAATGTTTTTTTCTGTGTAAACATTTTTGGAAAATGCCTTGTTTAGAAAACAATAAGTAGATTCCTGGCAAATTTTCAGTAAAAATACTATAATAGTTTTTAAAATGACATAGGATTAATTTGAAAAAAAAATTAATGATTTAAAATGGTTAAAATTACTTCAATAAATAATATTTAATTGGTTAAAAACAATTTTTCAAAATATTTTTTGAATAAATCCTTATGGATGAAAACAGATTTCCTACCGAAGATAAAAATGAAGATATGTTTTCCTTAAAATATTTTCTAAAAATAATTTATGTTAAAAAGGATGGTAAATAGTAATATTTTGTAATTATATATTTAATAAACATATTAGAAAAAAATAATGGTTATTAAATATTAATCAAGTAATTTCCTTCAACTAAAATTCATGAATAAGCAATCTTGATTAGAATGGGATTATGAAAAAAACTCTTTAAATGATAATAAAATTAGAGTGAGAATTAATCAATGAAAGTTTTATTTTTATCATCATTAAATAAAAAAATTAATACAAAATAATATTAAAAAAATTTCATTAAACACATAATATTATCATGGCTTTATCAATGAAGTATAAGTTTAACCTAATGAGAGGAAATTGAGTTAAGAAATCCCTTACCACTAGGGAACATTTAATTAAAAACTAGTTAGATGAAATAAATAAAATTTAAACATAATATATCACAAAGACTGATTTATTAATTATTGTATATTTAAATGTGGAAGTATATACACTATATAATATAGATTAGGATCATAACAATATGTTATACCTTTATGAAATGAAATTGAGATGAGAATCTATACCACATGTTTTCCATTAGATTAATGTTCATTAAACAGTATTATAATGGTTTTAATCATTTTAATAAATTATTATAGAACCATATTAATATTTAATACATCATATTCTATTTACTTATTATATCTTATATAATGTTTATTAATAAAAATTCATTATTTTCATCTTTTTTGTTGTTCATTACCTTGTTTTCTCATGTGCGATTCAAAAAAAATGATCTGTTTTCGATGCATATTTTATAGTTATAAAATCTCCATAATAATAATAAAGCTAATATTATTATATTTATTCATCAATTATGATTTTATAAACAATCATTAAATATTTTTATTAATAATGAACCACATTACGATCAAAGAGATCGTATGTGATACGTATGCATGAGTAAAGTTTTCATTTTCCATCAATCATTATGAAATGAATTGAAGTAATATTATACCCTTCGATAATGATAATATTATCATATATGATGTATTATATACTTATATATATCATCCATGTGTTTTTTATAAAAATATAGTGACATCCCTTTATGAAGGTAGTAGTCTACATTTACAAGAATTATGTTATCATCATTATGTGATTAAAAAATGAAAGAAGGAAATTTATATATATTATATTTCCAAAAATAGTAAATCTGTTATTAATATTTTAATCATTTAATTTATATCACATATAATCATTAAATATATCCATATCACCTTCAATGTGAAATGTTATTTAATGACAAAGTACATCGCTTCGTGAGGTGATAGTCTGTCGTACACATGAGTGCCACTATAGTGCCTATTAAAGAATGAGATGTGAAATGATATATGTGATATAGATAATAAATAGGTGTAAATATGTAAATAATATCATATATATAATTTATATCCATCATCATACCAAACCTTTAGGGGTTTTAATAGAAATATGAATGTCATCAATTCATGAGGCGGAAGTCCTCCGTACACACAAGTGAGGATTTTATATCCCATTCGATGGATGTATGTGTTTTTTATTACATAAAATTATCTTAAAAACATATAAGTATATAGAAGAAAATTATTTTATTATATCATCATTGTTTGAAAATAATTTAAGAAGGTGTAGAATAAAATAAAATAATGATGTATATTGATGAACACTACCCCTCCTTTGGGTATCTTTATATTATTTTCACGAATTCCATAGGATGCTGGGTTTATTCCAAAAAAAATTCATATATTTTTAGGGTAAGAAATTTTTAATGTTATTTTGGTTGTTTTTTGCGGAACAATATTGGTTTGAAGGGGGATAAGGTTAAGCCTTTTATAAGTGGGGTGAGTGGTACACTTATAATAGTTTTGAAATAGTGAATTTCACCAACTTTTTTAAGGTCACCATGCCCCAATAATAGTATATTCTCAAAAATATGTTGAATAATATCAAAATATTGTCATAAAATCTGTAATGTTCATGTTTCGATCCATTCTTACACTATATATTATAATTTTAAGCACTAAGTACACTCGTTTTTACTTTAATTCCTATAATTATTTTCAATAGTCTTCATTAATAATTTTTTTCGAAATTTATTTTAAACATGATATAAATTTTAAAATACTATTATTAAAAAAATTTAATATATTTTTCCAAATTCTATTCATATATATAGAAAACATTAATTTAAAATTAATCTTGTAGACGTGATGAGAAAAAAGGATTTTAATGTGAAAATTTAAAAATGTTTAAAATGTTTTTTTTGTAAAATCGGTATGAAAAGTTTTACAAGGAACTAATTAGGATTTTCTGATACAAAACTGACTTAATTTTACCTTAAAATAAATTAAAAATATACTTTTATATTATAAATTATTTTAAAAAAGGTTGTTTATAAATACAATTCAGTGTTTCTCACTATTCAATAAAAATGAAATATTTCATAAAAATTCAAAAACAAATTAGCATAAAATTATTTTAGTATTCTAATATAAAAAATAATATTTATTTTCTCAAATATTGTTTCAAAAACTATTGTATATAAATTTTAAATTATGTTCTCCAAGCATGACTAAACCTTTTTTTAGAATAATTTTTTTCAGAAAAATCATTTTCTTTTAATTGATTATTATTATTTATAATCAATAGATTTCACGTAAACATATATAAACTATATATTTTCATAATTTAGTTACTCTTATTCATACCTTTTATTCAATTGGAAATGATATAACTATCATATTAAATCATATTAGTAGATATTATTGTTCGTTAAAACATGATCTTGTGTGTAAGGCAATCTATTAAAGAAACTCGTTTATGTGTGTAACACAATATAAACCCAAAATTTTAAATTAAAAAAAAATATATTAAATATGTATATAATAGTAAATATATCATGAAGTTTCTGTTTTTTTATTAATTTAAATGCTTAATGGTTCATGTCATAAACCTTATCGAATAAAAGGGAATTATTTTAGAATTTCAGGGTGTTATATTCCATCTAACTAACTAGGGAGATAGTGGATGAGGTAGCAGAAGCCCAATATATATTATATTTAGTAGGTATGGTTGAACCCAATATTTCATTCATATCCCTACAAAATCCATATATGCAGTCAATAACCACGGGTGAGTACTATAACGAGCCCATTAGAAGCATGTAGATTCTATGGAGACCTAATTTGGTCTTTTAAGAATAGAAATTTTATCATATTAACCTGAAGAGGTGTTATTGTCGGATATTCCCATGAAAAGGGGAAGGTAGGAATAACCTTCACAACTTTCACTAGATTTGACTTCAACCTTTTCTAATGAACTGGGTCTATCCACCTCAATCACCTTAACTCCTCATTAACATAATTGGTAGAAACCCAACCTTATGAAGTGAAAACCTATTTAACGGAAATATAACATTCTAAAACAGTGGTTATTTTTTCAAGTTAAACATATAATCTGGAATTGTCTCTATATTTCCAAATAACATATAATGTAACTCATTAAGGTCATCAAGTTCCCATGGGAGTTTGAGAGAGAATTCAATGCAATCCCAACTTATTGAGTGGACCCTATTTAATCATAATTCCATGTAACCATATTTTTTACATAATAATATCAAGAAGAAGATAATCGAAGACATATCAAAACCAAGTATATATCACTAAAACATGGAAATGGTGACATCTAAAGGGTCCTGGTCCACAATTGTTATGTGATCAACATCATTCCAATTTAGACACTTCAGTGTTTGTAATAAAGATAGGGGACTTATCCCTATCAAAGATAACCGTTCAAGGGAATGATAAGAGGTAGGGAAGTCCACTTGATAAGATCAATATTGAAGATGATTTAGGGGATTTCCAATCTAATGCTAAATTTATGGTTATCTAGAATGTCACAGTGAATAATGTCTTGCTTTGAAGAAATTGCCTTCGTAGCCATATATTAGTACCTTCAATGTTTCATCAATTCATTTAATACCCTATTTATGGGATAGTTAGTATACTAATTGGGTGAAACACACCATTCAATTCCTTTAAATCCAAATATACACTCGGGGATTTCAACCAGATTGGTGTAAAACATATATTTATAAATGATAATATATATTTTTTTATCAATCAAGGTATTAAGGATCAAAACTATGAATACATAGAGCATAATTTAAAATGATTGTATGTTTCCCATATTCCTGATTGAGGGAGTATACTTAATCCTATTAAGTTATCATGATCTATAAACATCATTGGATCATGTCTATGTGAAAGTGGTTGTGTTAGCTGAGGTGGAGTCATAAAAAATGGATCATTATATTTCCTTTTCAGGATCTAATGATTCCCTTACACTGTTGGAAATATTTGATGATTCCCCCATAATATTCTCTAAAAATAAAGAGGATCAGGATCCTCCTACCTCTAGTGGTAGCAAAAAATACATGAAGATATTGAATCTCTTTGTGACAAATTTGGCGATGCAAGATGACAATGTATCCTTACATAGACTCTCTTACCATGACAGTAATATATATTTTCTCAGATTGCGTACCATGTCAGAACATTCCTTTGAAAATTCAATGAAGGAAGATGAATTGGATGACCTCATAAAAGCCCCTTCTGTATTAGAGGAAGGTGCCTCAACCTCCATCAATGAGCTCAGGAAAGCGAATCTGGGAAAAAAAAGAAGACTTTAATACTATATTGATTATTGTCTTGAAACCTCTTAAGAATAGGGATATATATATCATTTCTAAATCAACAGTGATAATAAAAATGACTGGGATGAACCCTGATGCGTCGACACACCATCTGGGCATACAAAATGACAATAGAGGTTTCAATTTGGTAGCAAAGATGATACACCACTATAATTCTATTAAACCAAAATCATATGTTTTAAATTTTATAAAATAATAATTTTTTGGGAGGTTAAATACCCATAATGGCTCATTAATTGTGTCCTCGTTATGAAAAATATCATAAAAATTAGAGTCTATATATATTTTTATTACCATAATAGGCATTGAATGAAGGATGATTTTCTATTTCCTTTCATAGAACTTTTGATTCATGAAATAGGTGGTTTTCAAGACATTTCATTTAGTGATTGATATTTAAGGTATAATAAGATAAATATTAACCCTAAAGAGGAGGGATCCACTCCCTTCGGAGCACTCTATGTGATATTTGGCTACCAAGACATTCCTTTTGGGTTAATAAAATCTGGTGTTACTAATCAACTCATCTTGATTATTATCTTTAATCCCTTTGGGGAAATTTAGTAGAATGTTATTTTGATGACATGGTATTAAAATATTTATATTGATGTGATCACATCACATATCTTCAACCATTATTTCGTATTTTTTGGAAGCATGGTTTGAAGATCAATCCTCTGAAGTGTGAATTCAATGTATCTTAAAGGAAATTATTTTTCTTAAGGGTATTCCTCCAAGGCATCGAGGGTGACCCAAAAAATACAAGTTCAATATAGATGTTCTACACCACAAAATCATAAGGAAATTAAGTGGTTCCAAGGGTGCTTCACTTACATTCATTGTTTCATATCTAACATATCTGTCAAATCCCTCACAGTCACCCTGATAATGAAGAAGGGATTCACCTGCCAATCGAATGAGGAATATGAATATGACTTTAATAGTATCATTATGTACTTATTACATCCACCAATATCCATGTCTCCATTATATGGAATGATTATTTTCTTATATGTGGCCACCATGGAATGATCAATCATTTCTCTCCTCACATAGAAAAAATATGTGTGTAGTGAATCATCCTCTACTACCTTAATCGAATTATTCCATATTCTGAGAACCGGTCTTATGATATTGAGAAGAACTACCTCTTCTTCATCTCTATAATGAAAACATTGATACATTACTTGAAGCATCATGAAGTCCACTTGGCCTCTCATATTAAACCACTTAGTTATATTCTTAGATTCTATATGTTGAATGAGAATATGAACTACTGGGCACTTATTCTTCAATAATATTACATCATGTTCTTGTCACAAAAGGGAGTTAGAGGGAATGCCCTTGTTTATTTCCATGCATCACATCCTAATCCAAAAAACATAATAGTGGATAATATACTTTCATATAAAGACGTTTTCTATTCCTTATACACTCCTCAAATTTGGGAGATGTATTTTAAAAGGTTATCCAAAATTTATATTGGAATCATGATAGAAATATTGATGATCAATTGGGGTTTTCTATCAATTGTATATGTTTACCTAGAAAAATTTAATTTTTTTACTCATTCGCATAGTCTTATGGTTTTCCTAATAATGAGAGAGAATACCAAGCCCTCATTTCGGGCTTGAAACTAGCTCTATAGATACATATTTCATACCTGGACATCAATGGGGATCAAATCTAGTTATCAAGCAAATCAAAATACAGTATACTATCAATAAAGAATAATTATTCCCTCTCAATGGTTATATTTGAATATTGATGGAGTAATTCCATTTTGAACCAACAATTTGTCACAAGCCTCGACTACAAAAAGCTTTGACCAACTCAATGGCTAATGTAGCCATAGTTTTGGTGAACCCCAAATAGGTAGAAGTGGTTTTCCTCATTATGTGCTAATGGATGGTATCATTAGTTATCATCTATGAAATTGAGGAAAACAATAAATACCACACTTCACCCATAGAGTGATGACCTATTATCCATCCTTGGATGGATGAAGCCTATAGTCAACTACATCAAAAATATGGACCTCCCATTAGATTGAGCTAAGAGGGAGAATAATTGACATTAATTTGCAAAAATTACCCTTTTCAATTGGATATATGAGTAGAAATACCACTACAAATATGGAATTTATATAATCCTCTTCAGATTTATTGCAAGACGATAGATTCTTTCCATCATGGAAGAAGTCCATATGGGCTCCTAGAGTTTTCTTCAGTATAGGAAAATAGTATCCCAACAAATTTAGTGGCGTGGTTTCTATTGGAAAACAGTGATACATGGATATGTTAAATTAAAAAATAAATGTTATACATGCTAAGTTCATGTAAACTTCATCTGTCATACCCCATAGATTCTACATATTCCTAAATATTCCTAGACATATTCCACATGAAGAATACATGTTGAGGGATTATGTCCCCTAACCACATCAAATATGTTTATATACGTCCTTACAACTACATAAAAATATTTCCAAATTAGATGATACAATACCCCTCAAGGAATTAGGGATATCTAATTTTATTAACTTCATAATTTCCAATATCATCACCAGATTCAGATTCCCTCACACGATATTGAGTTATAAAGTCACCAACATGTATTCTATTTAAATGAAGAAATTATACCAAGATCACAACATCAAATAAAACCATTAATTATTCTTTCATGAAGAAAAAATTAAAAAATGTAGGCCTTTAAGAAGATTCTATGAAATATACAACAAAATATAGTGGAAAGGGACAATACATCCTGGTTAAATACACTCCTTTGTTCTTTATAGTCTTACAATACCACCATGTTCACTACTAAAAAAGAAGCATCATAATTTTTGGTTTATAAGAGTCAGTTTTTATAATTGAATTCTAATTTTTCACAATCAAAATAGAAATATGGGAAAATCTATTAGAAAACGATAAATTGAAAAACAAAATGGATGATTTGGAATTTCATGAAGAGAAAAGGTTGGATACAATTCAGAGCCTCGAAGTTCATCATAATTGAATCGTGTTATCCATATCTAAGAAGTTCTCATTTTTATCAATCATTTAAGAAGAACTGTTACTGGATCTAATATTTATAATGATACTAGGAAGGAATCCAATAATGATGGACCCAACTGGGAGGGTCCTTACATTCATAGATAAGGTTTATTCTAATTGAGAGTACTCAATAGCCACAATTTATGGGGAAACCATTACACCTACCACCAATGAATATATTCTCAATAACTACATTTCATAGATAAAGTAATTAATATTTCATCCATACCACTTGAATTTAAACTGTATCGAAGAAATCATGGAAGTAATACTTCAACTACACCGCATCCTGATTTATAGAAACAGGACATTAAAACTACACAACATCCCAATTCGGGGAAGCGATGTATTAAATAGAACTTCATCCCAAGTCCTAGTATAATGAATTTAAACTACACAATATCTTTATTCCTTAATACATTAAATAAAACTACATAGAAGATTTCATTATCGCATGATGTTATTCTATACAGAATACTTCCTTACAACATTATGGTAAAATAAACAGAGAATATTACACCATGGGTGGTTCACTGTACATGAGATAGATATCTGAAAAATAAAAAAAATGTACTCTCATACTAGTGTGTGATTAATATCCACATAGAAATTTAATTTATTCAAGAACAATATGTGGATTTATTCCTACCATCATAAAATATATTGTGATGCCCAGATCCCAAATCTTTGGTCCTACTACAAAATAAATTGAATAAATACCACCTCTACGTATGGTTCGGACCTACATATAAATTTTTTAATTCAATGACTGCATGTGTCTTAATTACTTACATCATAAGATATGTAGTACCCCACAGATATCAAATCCCAGGTCCAGCTATAATATAAATAGAAAATTCCCCCCCCCCCATGTATGGGACTTACATGTGTAAGGTGTTTTCCATTAGAGAACTATGTGTGGCTTGATTCTTCCTATCATATGATATATAGTGATGCCCAGATTTTACGTCCTATGTCCAATAATAATGTCAAAAGAAAAAAATTCACCACTCTACATATGGATCAATCCAGTGTTTAGAGTTTTATAATCCAGAACATGGTGTTTCTTCACACATACCATCATAGGATACATAATTATTCTAGATCACAGATTTTGGGTCCAGATAAAATATAATTGCATGAAATCACCCCTCTACATTTTTTCACACCTACTTAGTGAGTTATTCATTCAAAAACAATGTTCTTCTTGATTATATCATTCAATGGATATAAAGTGACACCCAGGTCACAAATCCTAGGTCCATATTCAATATTAATGGAAAACATTCCCCCTACGTGTATTGGTCAGTGTTTTGTTGTGGTATTTCCATCCATGAACTATGTTTGGATTTATTACTTCTATCATGGGATACATAGTGATCTAAAATAACAAATCATGGGTCCAACCATTATATCAATAAAAGAAAAATATCCCTATGAGTATGGGTCTGATCTACATAGAGACTTTTCGATTCAAGAACTATTTATCTCTTGATTCAAATCTCAAAGAGATATGTAATGATTCATAGATCATATATATTTTCTTTTAGACCACTTGATAAAAATTTACCTATTATTTCTGTTAATCACCTCCATGTGTTGAAATAATCCTTTAACATTACCTGCTTCTCACACCAACCCTAACTTATATAGGATTAAGAATTTTGTAAAGGGCTTCCCCATATGATCATGAAATGTAATTTTATTTAATTGTTTATATGGTCCTGAATTTAAAACACTAAAAGTAACACCAAAAATCATTAATTCATTTTATTAAAAAATAAGGTAAATGTCCTTGTTGCATTGTGTTAATTTTTTAAAAAAATGAATCCCCACTTTATGTCATTAAATTGGGTAGACCATCACCCATCTCAATTCCTTATTAATGTAAAATAAGTTCTTGACCCTTTTCTACTATTGAATAGGGTTCCTTAGTCAGTTTTTTATAACCTCGATCTATAGTTCAAACTACATAACATACCCATCTCAAGTTGCTTCTTTCCTTTTATAACCCTTAGGAAGAAGAAAAGGTCCCTATTTCTGAACATTATAAATGTGGATCTACATAAGGGAATTATACCCATTAACTAAAAGAATATTGACCATGAAGGAAGCTACTTATAACCCTTTTGATCCCTATAATCATCAAAATGTAGATTATCATCTTTAAGTGATTTACGGTCATCTTCAGCATGATAGTCAAATACCATTACCCATGACCCCTTAACAATAATCCATGATATAAAATTATTTCATATTGATTGTTAAAGGATATAGGAGTACTCTTGACCCTATGTATCATAATTAGGCCATTGTGTAACACTTCCCTCATGCAAAGTTCATAGGAATCATGACCATAAACTAAATGAACGTTTATCAATGTTTTATGGCCTAAAAGTTTATCCTTTCATGGTCCAAATCGCATGACCCAACATAGCTAGTGTAAGAGACATAAAAGATTTCAGGTTAAAAACCCAAAAAGGGTGTGCTGAGAAAAAGTTAAATCTTCACTAACTAAAATCATCATCTCTAGAGTTTAATAAAAAAAATTAGTGCATAAAAAATTCGTATATAGCTCTGAGGGTATGTCTAGTGTCCCTAGTAAAATCCAAGATATTCTCACTAGACCCCCTAGTCCAGAAGAGAAATGAATTTTTATATCTCCTAACCATGTTAACGTGTTCACTAGAAAGTGACACAATTTTACGGTTCTTGAACTCTTTTTGAAATTTGTGTTTTCCATAAAAACACCCCATATATATATGTGTGTGATGTATTAGTTGATACAACCAATGCCTAAAGATTTTATCCGTCTCTTGAAAAACCATGGACATTATGTTCCCTTGATCTTTGTTCTCCCATGTCAAAAAGCTGGTGATAGCGACTAGCTAATCAAATGGGACCCCAATAGAATTAGCTAGAGTATTGACACCCTTCCATTGATTGTATGCATAGAAGATGTCTAGTCAAAGAGGACCCCCCCCCCCATTATAAGATTTTCTATTTTGACTATATGGAATATGGTAATCCACCATTATCAAGATATGTCCTATATGCACTAGTTACCACCTCCCTTAAACTCTTATATTATAATACCGTGATTTGAAATTATAACAACCCATCATTTTATAAGATATATTCTTTTTAATTTATTTCATATCTTCTGTTGTACCCTACACCAAGATTATCTTGTTCTATATGCAACACCGTATTAGCTTGCAGTATACGCAACACTAATCTTGGATCGTGTTGCACACAATTTCAAGATTGTTTGATAGTAGTTATTCTACGCAACATTGAGTGTGTGTATATATATATATATATATTTAATGTAAAAATGAAATATGGTTGGATTTGGTTATATGCAACAATAAAAGAGTCTTGCACTACATTCAACCCAGACATGGCTTGCATTACACGCAATCGCAACCTTCCTCAATAGCGTGTGTTGTACGCAATACCGGGGTTCAGTAAACAACGATATATGGTTATAATATTATTATAAACTAGCCCTTATGAATATTAGTAAATTAAATTTTTATTTTATGACATCATAACTCATCTTACACATTTTATTGAACATGGTATGAGAAAAAAATAATTTTTTCAGATAAAATAAATATTTTTCAAAAAATGCAGTTTTGATGCTTTTTGATGGCGCACCCGTTTTAAATATAATTTTTGACAAGTTTATAAGTTAAATTTTACAAAAATAAACTTCTTATTTTGAATAATGATATAAAAATTTATATTGTATAATGTTTTGATATTTTTCTGATAACTTTCATATTTTAATGAATAGTAAAAACACGCTACATTTAATTAAAAACAACTTTTTTCATCGTAGTAATTTATATGGTTAAATTATAATATTGAATGGTTTTAAATTATAAATAGAATATTTTTTACCATTTAATATAATTTATGTCATAATCATTGATTTTACATTGAATTCATAGGTAAAATCATTTCAATCTTTTTGGCAATGTTTTAACTTTTAAAACTCGTTTTCATAACAACGGGATTAATTTTAAATTAATTTTTGTATCTTTTTTGTATTGAATTTAGAAAAATGGATTCCATATTTGGAATCAGTGGGTCCAAATTATGTTAATATTATACTTTTTATTTTTGGGCATTATTAATAGTAACTACGGTAAATTTTATTTACCATAGTAAAAGGTAAATCGGGTAATTAAGGGTAAATGTAATATTATAAAATTACCATAACACTTTTATTAATATAATTGGATGCTTATATTTCATCCTAGGGAATAGTTGGGTCGAAATGGAATCCATTGGAACCCACTTGGAGGTGATTCAGACCTTTAGATTATTTTATTTAAAAAAAAAGTGAAATATGTCTCACTCAACGTGAATAATTAATGTATTTTCAATATAAGTTTATACACAATATAAATTCGGTTATAAATACACATTTTAAATATAAAATGTTTTTCTTTATCATGGTAATTTATTTATAATTTTTAAGAAAAAATTAATTACTTTAGTAGCTTATACATTAATGATCCAGAAATTATTTATTTTGTGAAAAATAAGTAACATAGTTTTTATTGAAATAATAATACCCAAAATAAGGCTTACAAACCTGAAAAAAACTTATTGTTAGTGTATATATACACCATAAGCATCCAATGACCTAATATATTACCGTTTGGAGTCTTATAAAAGTGATTATGACACTTTAATTATTTTATTTTAAAGGATGTCAAGGTTGTCACCTTCATAATTTAATAAATATAACATTTTAAAATTCGTGTTTTTTATAATATAAATTAGACTAAAAGTATTCTTATGAAATATATAAGACTTATATTCATCCTAGTATTTTAAATTTAATTTTTATCCACCAAATAAGTATATTTAATAATTATACAAAAATCTTGAAGAAATTATTTTATTAAGAGAAGTATCAAATAAATGGTATTACAAATAGTAAAATAAATATTATATGAACTATTTAATGTGATACAATAATTTTATAGATTAATATTGAAGGTTAGTAACCTATTAAATATTTAAATTCAAATATATCCTCTGTGTGGATTTAATTTAAATTCAAATAAATGAATAGTGTCAAAATTGACACTATTGTTATTTTATAAAAATAACATACTATTAAATTGTTTAAAAATCACAAAAATATTTAAAAATTATAAGTTGAAATTTATATAGTCTAAAATGTCATAAAGTATCCAATTATAGAAAATTAACCACAGATAAGGGATTATTTATAACCATTTAAAATTTAGAATTTTATTACCACAAATAAAATTAAATAGATTAAATAAGGATAAATCAAAATGATAAGGTTTAAAATAAGATCAAAACATTTCTACATTTGATTTCTTTATTATATTACAACACTAGATCATCTAATATTTTAATTTAGTAATTTTTTGAGTTTTTATGTGGGGTTTGAATTTATATTAAACTAATATTTTTTCGGATTCTAAAGGTGCCCCTCTCCTCCCTTATAAAAGGGCACCTCCTCCATCTCGTATTTACACAACTTTGAGCCTTCATGATTGGCCAACCTCTGACCATTTACCTTCTCAACTTCACTATAAACATCCTAGAAGTCCTAGTCTTCTTTAAAGACCAATATTAGTGCCCTAAAAGGAGGTTTCAAAGAGGCGTGTCGAATAAGAGGTAATATCTTTTACCAATTCTTTCAAGTTTATTTCTTCTTCTACGTCCTTTTATTTAGTTGTTTCACTATGAAGTAAAAAAATCATTATCACTCATATAATGATATGTTATTATAAATTTTAAACAACCCTATTTCACCTTCTATCCATCCTATGGAAAATGAAATCAACGCACGTGCGTACGTACGGAATATCATCTCCACGCCGTGGTGTAATCTGTTTTCCACTACCACCTTATGTGGATGGGTAAAATGGTGTAAAGAATAGCTATATATGGGTATTATAACATCATAATGATTCTAAGGTATTATATAATCCACTCCAATTCCATTCAATAAATATGGGAATGATATCATCGCTCGTGCGTACGTACGAATTACCGTCTCCACGACGCGATGAGATTCATATTCCATGTTAACAATTCAAGAATGATTATAAAGTATATATAATAAGTAATCATGAAATATATGACATAATAATATGACTGGATTAATATAAATATGTTTGTATGTCATCTACTTAATTCAATTCAATTCAATAAGGAAACGAAAACAGCATTCATGCGTATGTACAGACTACCATCTCCATGAATGGTGTATTTATTTCCATTTATAGATCTTTTATATATATGTATATTATGAATATATATTATATATAATTCATTTTTTATATTCTATAATTATGTAATCATAATCTATGTAATCATATTTATAATTACGTGTCAAAACACGGACGATAAATGAAACGATTTTACCCAAAATGCTTCTTTAACATGGAATTTACAAAAGAATGGGTAATATAAAGTCATAAGTGAACCATACATGATATCATAACAATGAATATTATTCTGTAATTAGTCAATGACATTATATAAATAATTGTACAGTAATTTCTGATATGTACGAAGCATATCAAACCTATGGTAAGGGATAATGTTGCAATCTCAATTGTTTTCTATCCGAGATTGATTATACGTAAATATTTACTGGGGTTATATTTATCATCCATGTTCAAGTTTTATAAAAATGTTTTCATTTTTGATTAAATTCCTTTTTACCAATTTTGACTTTTACTACATGGTATGTAAGGAATCGTTTTTTTTTGTTTACCATACGAGGTACTTTTTGACTTTTCCAGCAAAAATACGAGAAGATTGTTTTTTTAACTTATATAGCATGAACAGATTTCTACGGTTTTATAACGCCTTATTTTTATGAAGCTTACTATACAAAATTTCATGATTATTTTCAAAAAAATCATTATCTATTAAAATTTCATGGCATTTTGTGAAAAGAAAATGATTTTGAATAAGAAAGGATATTTTCCTCTAGAATTTATCTCAAGTGTTTTATCAAAACCATTTTCCATCTAAGATGACATTATTTTATATGTGTATGTTTCAAGTATAATATCTCTATTATATATATGGATTCACTTTTCTTATGAGGAAATGATATCCATTTGTTTTATATGGATTATGTTATGATTGGATGATGTTTATGAAACCCATTTTTTCTTTCGGTTATGATGAATGATTTATGTTTATGTTGTGGCACAAGTTAGAATGATTTCATTATAAGATGGGTGAGACCTATATCTCCCTAAAAATCATTGGGGAATGATTTATATCTCATGAGATAGACATGGCTGGAATGGTAAGTTAATCTGGTTCAGTGTTACAGGACTGAAATGAGGAGTGAACTCGATTCAGAAAGGGACTTTGTCCACTAAGATGGTCATGGCAGCAATGCCTTGGCTACTATGGAAATCATAACATGTGTTGAATTATTTACACAATTGCATGTTTTATTCCCATTATATTTTATCATGGTTGATGTTCCATTTTGACATATGCCTTACGTACTTCCATGATTTATGTCTTTTCTCAATATTTTGATGTTTAAATTTCATGTTCATGTTTTTTCTTTCAAATGTTTATGGATTGTTTAATGTTTTCTATGTTTTCCCTTACTGAGAATTTGAGCTCACCCTTTTTATGTTTTCTTTTCCCCAGGATATAAAGAATGGTTTTAGGTAAGGAAACAAAAAGGGTAAGATCGTTATGGGAGATGTTGGAGATCTTTCAATATGATTAGAAGTTTATATTCCATGTTTCCAAAGACACTAAACAATTACGGTCCTTTGGTGTCTATTTTTATTATGTATTATGTATTCGAAAAAAGTAATGTAATTTCCATTTACGTCAAGATTTGTGTCTCTACAGTTGGTATCAGAGGAAAGGTTTAGTTAACCTTTGGAAACTAGGATGCGAAAACATTAGTGAGATCTCTAGAGATATTTCTATGGTATGTCAAGGGATGTCCCAATGGATAAGTATACGTATAGGTTATAGTCCTAGAATTACAGTAACGATATTAGAATTAAACTTAAGATGTTAGATATTGATGGTAATCCCCCTTGATTATGATTTTTTCCTCTCACACAATTCTTTTTGGGTTTTAGAAAATGGTTGGAAATCAGAAGATTCACGATAATGGAGGATATGATGGTCAATGGAATGATATTCTTCATGAGAAACAAAATGAAAATGGATCTGTAAGTCCACATATCGTTATTATTCCTAATCAGAAATCTCATAATATGATCAACAATCTCAACTTTGGTAAGTATCCTGACTTAGCTAATAAGATAAATATTAAGTTTCATTATTATCATAGAGGAAAGAAATTTCAATTCCCCTCATGTAAATCATGTTGGAAGAGGCATCATAGAGAATGTTTCAAAGGAACTAGAAGACGCTCTGGGTATGGAAAAGAAGGACACAAATCCAGTAATTGCAAAGTAAAAGGTTTAGTTAACACCATGGACAAGGATAATGGTATTTCTAAGACATCAACAATGGTTAAATGTTTTAAATGTGGAATGTACGGGCATTATGAAAACCAATGCCCTAGGGGAACGTCTCGGCAAAAGAATCATCATGGTCGTACGGGTAGTATTTATATTGATGATAATGATGAGACTACAAATGTTATGTGAGATAAAATAATTGTTGAAGCTCGGCCAATGGTTTAAGAAGGTAGTGTAATGATTGTATGTTTATAAAGAATAATGTATTATACTATGGAATAAATAACAAATCTAAGGATTGTTACACTATTGCCTTTTCTTGAGTTTTGAAAGTATATGATGAATGGTACAGGTAACCATTAAAGGATATTCAAATATTTTGGAAGGTAGATGATATGTGCATAATGAAAGGATAAGGATATAAAGATATGTTTGATAATATTAATGAGCTCATGACTAGTATACGGACAAAGTGATATCACAGATTGAGTATATATAAATTTTGGGATTTTGGTATGTGGAAAGTGATAATATTGATAGCACTCATGTTTTCACTATGGTTCTATGATAATTCATGTTTCAAAAGAATACATGATTAAGGTATTCACATGTTTTGACTGTGAACAACACGATATATCTTATGATATATGGGGGATAAATAATGGTATTCAGATGCTTGGTAGATGACATTTCTAGTAATCGTTTTCTTTATACTATGAGATTGGACATATGTATAAGCCTAAAGATTGGAATGGATTATGTTGTACAAAAGATAGTATTGTTTAAGGATATAAATTTTTTGGATATTATTTCTGGAATGTTATAATAGTATGGTTTTAGAAAAAGGACAACCTGCAGGATGGGCGTCAACTCGTCGCGTCGGAGAAGGTTGTGGGAATCAAACCCACAACCGAAGTACGAAAAGCCTTTATTTCCTACCACTGGCCTACAGGAAGTCCCTGGTTAGTATAAACTAGTTTTATTTTATTAAGCGGTATGATATATGAAGTAAAATTCCATTTTTGGAATGATATACGATAAATGGACTTATGTATATAACTATTACTAACCATTTGTTTGAGACAGATGGAACGACACATCATTCTATCACATGATCTGCTAACACATCACGATTGACAAATTCAGCTTCATTTCTTTAAGAGATGAAGTGGAAATTGTTCAAGGCACGAAGAACGGTGAGATTATATCGAAATAAAGTAAGTATTTATTCTAATTAAAATTATTCAACTTTAGGGAAATGATCTTGAAAACCAAAAATGTTGTCCTAGTGCCCTTATATCTGATAAATCATATGCTACCTTAGATCATCACAAATTTATGGCTTTGTGATTGTTGGATTTTTCATAGCCATGTACTTTACCACTATCCATCAGAACTGGATGGTTAGACATCTCATCCATACCCATATTTTTAGCTATGTTCTCCTATGTAGAAACCCAATGATTAGTTAATTTTGGTAACCGTTAAATTATATACTTCAGTTTTTAAAGATAAGTTTTTGTATTCCTTTTTATGATGTGGGTTTCTATGAATAGTAAACGATATATAACCCCAATGAATTTCGAGGGAGAAATTCATTTTAAGGTGGGTAGAATCTAACATCCCAATATTTTATAAGATATATTATTTAATTTCTTTCATATCTTTTGTTGTACGCTACACCAAGATTATCTTGTTCTATACGCAACACCGTATTAGCTTGCAGTATATGCATCACTAATCTTGGATCGTGTTACACACAATTTCAAGTTTATTTGATAGTAGTTATTCTACGCAACATTGAGTGTATATATATATATATACATATTCAATGTATAAATGAAATATGGTTGAATTTTGTTATACGCAACAAAAAAAGGAGTCTTGCACTACACGCAACCCTAACATGGCTTACATTACACGCAATCATAACCTTCCTTGATAACGTGTGTTTTACGCAATACCGGGTTTCACTATACAACAATATATGGTTATAATATTATTATAAACTAGACTTTATGAATATTAGTAAACATATTTTTATTTTTATGACATTATAATTCATCTTACACATTTTATAGAACATGGTATGAGAACAAAATAAATTTATTGGGTAAAATGAGTATTTTTCAAAAAATGAAATTTTGCCACCTTTTGATGGCGCGCCCATTTTAAATATAATTTTTGAAAAGTTTATAAGTTAAATATTACAAAATAAACTTCTTCATTTGAATAAGGATATAAAAATTTACATTGGATAATGTTTTTATATTTTTCTGATAACTTTCATATTTTAATGAATAGTAAAAACTTGTTATATTTAATTAAAAACAACTTTTTCATCATAATAATTTATATGGTTAAATTATAATATTTAATGGTTTTAAAGTATAAATAGAATATATTTTTACCATTTAATATAATTTATTTCATTAGAATTTATTTTACATTGAATTAATAGGTAAAATCATTTCAATCTTTTGCAATATTTTAACTTTTAAAACTCATTTTTTTAACAACGTGATTAATTTTAAATTAATTTCTACAACTTTTTTTATTTAATTTAGAAAAATGGATTAAATATTTTGAATCATTGGGTCCAAATTATGTTAATAGGATACTTTTTTTGGGTATTATGAATTGTAACTACGGTAAATTTTATTTACCCTAGTAAAAGGTAAATCAGGTAATTAAGTGTAAATATAATATTATAAAATTACCCTAAAACTTATCATAATATAATTGGATGATTATATTTCATCCTAAGGAATATTTGGTTTGAAATTGAATCCATTGGAACCCACTTGGAGCTGATTAAGACCTTTAGATTATTTTATTTAAAAAAAGTGAAATATGTCTCCCTCAACTTTAATAATTAAAGTATTTTTAATATAAGTTTATACGGAATATAAATTCCGTTATAAATACTCATTTGAAAGATAAAATGTTTTTATTTATCATTTTAATTTATTTATAATTTTTAAGAGATATTTAATTACTTTAATATCTTATACATTGATGATGAAGAAATTATTTATTTAGTGAAAAATAAGTAATATAGTTTTTATTGAAATAATAATACCATTTAAAAGGATCAAAAACCTGACCAAAACTTATTGGTAGTGTATATATACACTATAATCATCTAAAGACCGAATATATGACCGTTTGGAGTCTTATAAAAGTTATTATGACACTTATATTATTTTATTTTAAATGATGTCAAAGTTATCACCTTCATAATTTAATAAATATAACATTTTAAAAGTTGTTTAATTTTGAATATAAATCCGACTAAAAGTATTATTATGAAATATATTATCTTTATATTCATCTTAATATTTTAATTTTAATTTTTATGCAAAAAATAAGTATATTTAATAATTATACAAAAATGTTGTAGAAATTATTTTATTAAGAGAAGTATCAAATAAATGGTTTTACAAATAGTAAAATAATTATTATATGAACTATTTAATGTTCTCCACTAATTCTCTAGATTAGTATGACATGTTAGGAACCTATTAAATATTTTATTTCGAATATATCCTCTGTGTGGATTTTATTTAAATTCAAATAATTGAATAGTGTCAAAATTGACACTATTGTTATTTTATAAAAATAACATGTTATTCAATTGATTAAAAATCACAAAAATATTTAAAAATTATAAATTGAAATTTATATAGTCTAAATTTGTGATTAAGTATCCAATTATGGAAAATTAACCACACATAAGTGATTATTTATAAACATTTAATATTTAGAATTTTATTACCACAAATAAAATAAAATAGATTAAATAAGGATAAATCAAAATGATAAGGTTTAAAATAAGATAAAAACTTTTCTAAATTTTATTGGTTGATGAGATTTTAAACTTATCTCATATAATCTTCTTATATAGTCATTTTTTGAGGTTTTTAAGTGGGGTTTGAATTTATATTAAACTAATATTTTTGAGGATTCCAATGGTGCCCCTCTGCTCCATCATAAAAGGGCACATCCTCCCTCTCATATTTACTCAACTTTGAGCCTTCAATCTCAGCCAACCCCAGCCCATTTCCCTTCTCAACTTCCCTAGAAACATCCTATAGGTCATGTTCTTCTTGAAAGACCAATATTAGTGCCCTAAGAGGAGGTTTTACAGGGGCGTGTCGAAGAAGAGGTAATATCTGTTACCGATTATTTCAAGTTTATTTCTTCTTCTACTTCCTCTTCATTAGTTGTTTCATTATTAAGTAATAGAATTAGTATCAATAATATACTGATATGTTATTAAAAATATGAAACAACCCTATTTCACCTTCTATCCATCCTATGGAAAACGAAATCACCGCGCTTGCGTACGTACAGAATACCGTCTCCACGCCGTGGTGTAATTTGTTTTTCCACCACCACCTTACTTGGATGGGTATAATGGTGTAAATAATATCTATATATGGTTATTATAAAATCACACTGATTCTATGATATTATATCATCCACTCCAATTCCATTCAATAAATATGGGAATGATATCATCGCTCGTGCCTACATACGAATTACCGTCTCCACGACGTGATGAGATTCATTTTACATGTTAACAATTCAAGAATGATTATAATGTATATATAATAAGTAATCATGAAATATATGACATAATAATACTACTGGATTTATTTATATATGTATGTATGTCATATAATTAATTCCATTCAATTCAATAAGGAAACGAAAACAGCGTTCACGCGTACGTATGGCCTACTGTCTCCATGAACGGTGTATTTCATTCCATTTATCGATCTATTATATATATGTATATTCAGAATATATATTATATATAATTCATGTTTTATATATCATTAGACATGTCTGGTAGACAACCATGAATTTCGTCGCATGCATCCATATCATGTCCATTGTGTTAAACATATAACACCCTCTGATATGTCAAGCATTTCTAAAAGGCGCTTGTAGACATAAAAGGAAATAAACCAATCAAACTATTAGTACTCAAATTCCTATCTATATTGGATATATTGGATTCCTTCATATGTCCTGATATCCAATTAGGCATACAACTTGGATCATGTACATCTATAATTCATACATTCAAATCCATGGGACCCAAACTCTCGTATGGGTTTATCATTCTTCATCATCAATCAGTGGATCGAAAATCATATTGAACTTGGATAACATCAATTCCCATTATAAGAATGATAAGTATAAATAATTCATAAGGCTCGTGCTCTATATAAAAGGCCCCATTAGGCCACCCCAGTGCATATTCCCACATCTATATGTGCTGAGTCTGATCACATTCTATCCCTTGTTTCTTACATTGATCCTGAATCACGTTGGATTAGGGATTTGAAATGATCCTACCACTAGGGTCATAAATTTACACCATCTAGAAAAACATAATTTTATAAGCCCTGTTCAGTTACAAAATATGGATTCATCCATAAAAGGGTATCCATATAGAGTGAAGTCCCAAATGAATTACCATATTGGTAAACCCTTGGGAAATAACCATCACTATCATTATTTATTTGTCACCGCTCATCAGTTTGTTGAGGGTGAATAAAACAATGATGACCCTCATTTATGTTTTAAATATTATAAGTTGGATAACTTCAAAAATTTGGAACTCCATACCCAGTGTCGATGTTCCCTCATATATGTCATTTCCACATGAATTTATACATCATTTCATAGTATTAAAAAAACTATGTGGGTTTGGATTTCTATTATACTCAAAATACTGAGGACACCAAACGAAAAATCAGTCACATCCTTGAATCACTAATATCCTACTTCGATTGAAGAAAGATCCTAAGTTCTAGGTTATATGGATTAAAAATATAAACATTTACTCATTTATAATAAATATCATTAAATGAATGGCGAACCTTGAATACATACATATGGCATCACAAGAAGAATCCCCTTACATGTAGAATGATTCAAAACCTAATAACATTCTTAGGGTAACATGTCTCATATCAAGATTTGAAATATATATATGAACATATATTAAATATTAAAGAGAAACTTGAAATGGGAAATAATACCCCCAAAATGGTGTTATGATCACAAACTCCCATACTCTCGAACAATGTGAGTTTTTAAGTTTCATTGAGTCTAAAACCCCAAATGACCACCAGAAATTTGGATTGATTTTATATTCCTTGATACGGATATGAGATTTATTGGAAGGTTTTATAAGGGATTAAAATAGTGACCCTAATGTGATTGTTTTTTAACCATACTTTCACCACTCCCCCCCCCATACACACATTCAATCCTCCTAAAGAAAACAAAAATGGTGAACCCAGTGAAAATAATTTAATGAATCAAAAATTGAATGATTATAGGTGTCGAGAATCTTGTCTCCAAAAAAAAGAGGAACTACAAAATCTATTGTGGGAAAAGTCATAATACCGTATATAATATTATTTTCTTGATTTATATAATAATTTATTCATATAAAATATTAGTATTCTTATTTAATCATATTTTAATTTGATTCTATGGATTTAATGTTATATCGCAGTTTTTCATTGTGACATAAATTGATTCCATAAATCTACTATTATGTATCTCAATTAACACATAATTGTTTAAAAAAATATTAAGATCATCTAGAGATTGGTTTTCATCCCTTGGGGGGGATTAACATGAAATTATGCATAGGGGTGAATCTTGGATAGCTATGTCTTCCAAATATTCAATAAATTGTCCTTTTAATATCTCAATTTCTATTAATGAATCATGACCTACCAATATTGAGGGTCACTTGTTATTATCTTTTAATATTTATATTTTAGGTTGAATTATTATTTTTTGTGTGTTTTCATAATGTCAATAGGTAAATTATAATTTACATAGCTCACACTCAATATTTTATATCCTAGTAACATGAATCGTCATTATTTTGTGCACCAAATCACAATAAAGCTCACTAATCATCACAAGGCTCACTCCCCTTACCATTGTTTTAGGATAACTAATGGATTCCAAAGCATCACTCACATGAACATTCCTTCTAATTATCATTGTTGGGGAAAATTATCACCATTACAGAGTTTATATATTTGTAGGTCCCTTATTCAACATCACTTTATTGGATTATATATTTTTGAATAAGTTGATTATCTATTGTATTCATGTTGGGATGCTCCTTTAAAAACTAAGAATAACTTCTTCCCGCACCTCTTCTTATTTCATGATAAAGTTTAGTATTTTTCTTTAACTATCCACTATTGTTGACATCTTCTCTTTGGAAAGATATTAAATAGTAACCAATTCCATCTATTCCATTATCTGTAGCTACTTTATTTTTCTAATGAAAATGTATACATCGGTTGTAGACTCCCCTATTGATAGAGTTTTTGATGCAGAATGTGTGAAAATAGGAACTCTCAAAATTATCATCACCTTTTGAAGTATTATATCTTCATTACTATGATAGGGATCAAGATTCATTTAATGAAATAATTTCAATTACTTAAAGAGAAATTAAGACTACCAATTAACTTTCACCCTAATATCCATAAATTGTAATCAACACATAACTTATTCATGAAAAATTTCACTCTATATTCCAATGTTAATTAAATATTCATTCAATTTTCATTTATAATGTATAGAATTCATCTGATCATTCTAGAATCATGGTCTAATGCAAAGAAATGTGATTATGTACGAATTGAAGAAATATTAAAGAATATTTATAATTAATTCTCCAGATTTCTATTTTTCACCCATTGACACGAAGTTCACCATGACTTGATGAATAGAAAATTCCAATTTAGACTCCAACAAAAAGGGAATTACAATGTGGTCTCCTATTATTGAAGATTTTGGATTGAAAATCTACATGTGAACCACAACATCCACCACATCATGGTTTAAAACGTTTTCATATCATTACTATAAGACATAGGAAACTATTGAATGGTTATATCGATCTTCCATTATTTAATAGGTTGACCACTATTGAACTAATACCACCATGGAAATCATTCATCTCCTATTATGTCCTTCCTTGTATTGAACAGGTTGTTTCTTAATCCACTGCTCCATCCTCTTTAGCATAGTCCATCTTGTGTTTTCCATATTCATTCCACAACATCCACCATGTGAATCATCTTCCAATTTTTCTCAAGAAAACATCCATCACACCATCATGATCTCTACATCATAATACATATCCTTTTTTCAATGATTGGCATATTTTTTCCAATGACCATAGTTTCTTTGACCATTTTTCATAATATTTCATCAATTATTCAATAAGGACCACCATTTTGTTGTACGTTTCTATTTTTCTACGTTAATAATTTCTTTCTCCAACAAAGCATTTGTTATGGAATGGTTCACATGGATGTATCCTTCACTAAGACATAATCCATGGTTTTGTCGTGATAGTGTGAGGGAACTTCATTAAAAAAATCCCGGATGCCTTCAACATATCTTTGGACCTTATATTGACTATATATTAGCCTTATGGGATACCTTATCACTTCCATATCACCTCTAGATACCTGTCGCACCCGGTTCTTCATGTCTCAATTTGGATTTGGTTAGTTGGAAATACCATTCGTTTTCATGGGTATTAGGTTGGGTTAATGTTGATTTTGGAACTTTAATGTATTTCCAATCATCCTACCCATTGTGCCAAATATATTGATTGGGAGTTTTTCATGAAAAGGATTGTCACTTCAAGATTTGGGCCAACTCTAAGACCATTTTCAGAATTCAAAACAAAATTTTTTTCTTTTATAACTCCTTTGTTTTTCAACATTTGTCACTCACTAATCTTCCCACTTGGCCTAATCTGAACTATTAAAAACACCATATAATTTTGGACCCCCTTTTGAATTCATAATCAGGGTGGATTGGTGTTATTTATTCATGTATTGGGCAATCCTGTGATCCCATTTCCAGTTTTTTATAAATAATTTATTGATTTTATATATTATTGATTTTTTAATTTTTTTGTTATTAAACCTATAACTGGAGTTCAAGAACCATAGGAAGACCCCTATATTACATTTCCCATCATTGGATATCATATTAATTGGGGATTATGGAGAACTTCTTCAAGGTGTCTCAGACTGTCCAGATTTGAATATGTAATTTGTTTCTTTCCTAAATCATTTTTGTTTTACTCTTTTATCCAAAATATTATTTCCCTGGTACTTCTAGATATAATTAACCCCTCCATGGAGTTCCAAGAAATTCCATTTCTTTTAATGGTTTATATCTAAGGGAAGACTAATAGTTTTCTAGTGTCCAAGGTGATATTCTTTCTCCTTTCTCCACTCTCTTCCTCCTCCTTCAATAATTTCATTATTTTATCTTCTCCCCTGGTCATTATAGAAATAGGTATCTGTTATCCCATGATTTTCAATGGGTTTTATGTTTGTTTGGGTATATTTTTCAATCTTTTTGTGTTTATAAACCCATTGATGGTGATATCGGTAGTGCGTTTCCATTCATCCAAGGATTTAAGGTAGGTTTCCCATTGAACATGTCCTTTTTATTTAAGATGCATCATTTTCATTGCATTTTAACCCTATAAATATTATGAGTATTGTTATATAAGCCTTAAATTACAATTCATGGAGTGAAAAGTGGTGTTTATTCTTTGTTTTGTTCAATGTAGTGTGGTTTTGTTATAAAAGTGCACACCAAGTTTTTGTTTACAAGATTCGTTATCTTTGGCACCAAGTTTGTGATGTTTAGAATCTTGTTTAGGACCTTTTGAGAATAGTTAAGTACCATGAATAAATTTATGGCATTAAATTAGTATTTTTATTCATTTTCAAGTGCTTAAAATGAACTGTATTGTTACAGAGTGCATTTCCGGTGTTCGGTAAATAGCTCGGTAGGAATTTATGTGTTAAGTGTGATTTCAAAATTATTTTTCTAGATTTATAAGTTCATGTGAAGCATTAAAATGGTATTTTTGGGTCCTTATTTTTCTGTCAAATGTGTTTTTGTTTGAAAAAACAAATGGGTTTTTGGTTTATAAAATGGTTTGGCCCGAGATTCTGGAAAATGGCTTGTTTTTCATCATTATATAAATGGTTGTGTTTTGGATATGTAACCTGAATGTTTTAAGGGATATATAAAATTTTATTTCAACTATAAATGGTATGTATATACCACTTTATTAAATGTTAAATTTTTACCTTTGGAAAATGTTATTTTTGAGAAACACTTAAAGGCACGTTTGGAAATCTTGTTATAAATGGGGAAATTGTTTACTATAAAAACCTCATGTGGATATTTCTCATGCCATGACTATATGCATATAATGGATGGTATTTACTTTCTGAGTAATCCTTGTGATCTTTTATGGGAGTGCCTTGGGTTGGAGTCATTATGTTCCTTTCGATTAATGGCATGACATCGGTCCTTGAAGTGACTCAAGGTGATGTCTATTATGAATTATTAGTATATATATGTTGTGATTGGATGCTCAGAAGGAATAATTTGGATCACCCCCATTAAATACATGAGACACGGGATATAAATTAGTGAGAGTATTCTAAAAATTATTGCTACACTGGTAGGTAATTTTATTGACCAGTTACCAATAGTTTGTGGATTTGTTGGATTTATTGCTATGGGATTTTCCCTCGACCATCCAGAGAAAGAATTGTTGAGAGTATTGATCATTTTGTTTTCATAGTTTTTGAAATGTTAACAGGGATTAGGTCTTATATATTGGTGTCTTCTGGATTATTCTAGATCTCATAGTTTCACCCATGTCTAGTGGGATTTTAGTTTCATGCAATGATGAATATGATACCTGTATGTACATTTATATTAACATTCTTCTGTGATTACTATCATGCCTTTTTGTGTATTGTTTATCTTGGAATGAGGTGGGATGGTTTTTATAATGATTATGAAATGTATTAGAAAGGAAAGTTTTTTATCCTCTTTGTATATATCTAAACATGTAAACATCACTTTCCCCTTGAAAATGCTATTAGAACACTATTTGAACGAATCTAGTTTTGGAAATGAATAAGGTCAATGTGTTGTCTTTTGTTTTTAGTAATCATATAGAAAATAATAATTTTAAATATTTAAGTCCAATATTGAGTTTTATGTTTCATTTCTTTTAAAAAATGATCATTGGAAATATATTATTAGGCCAGGCTGCTACGTTTTAATACTCATGCCTATAGTTCATTTTGAGTTTATCCCTTGGGCATGTTTCAGCTTGAGTCAGAGCACCTTGAGGGACGTGTGATCATTGTGTTGGAGAGTGACCATCAGAGTCACATGGAGTTAGTTTCTAAGAAGTTCTAGTCTATTTGGTTGTATCGTTCAGTTGTGAATCATGTATTTTTGTATATATGAAGATCTATTCAGTTTTTATAAATGTGTATTAGGATTTCCATTTCTTTATGTTTTTTATTGTTTATATTTTTTAAAATTGATCCATTGTCCACTATAATGATTTGTGGTACTAGTTTTCAACCTATGGGTATCTGGAATGCCCTTTGGTCCATGCCAGGGATCGGTTTGGGTTCCGGATTCTGGGTCGACCAAGGCCGGTTCGTAACAAAATGGTATCAAATGAGGTCGGATCATAGCGAGCCTTTCTTTTCAGAGAACCCTTTATTATTTGGGGATATGAGGGTAGATGGATTAAGATTTTCATGACATAAGGGATAGGATTGGGTAGAGATTTGTGAACTCATGCTTGTTCTGATTATCAGGTGTCCATGGGAAGTCTGGTTTTATTATTGCCTTTGGTCATTGATGATTATTTGGTGTAGGGATATGAAAAGGGGATTTTGACTAATGGCCTTCGTGAGGTCATAGGGCCTGGAAAGCCATTTGGATCTGGGTAGTGGTTCTATGATGTCTCACCATGTTGGGTGTGTGTTTGACATATGGCCGCCAACCATATGGTCAAGCCACCCACTAACCCTAGTTCCTTTTTTGGGTCACTTAATATTTTCTGGAATTCAGAATTTTGTTTTGAAAATTCTTTTGTGAGGATGGTGAAAATGGGTTTTAAAGGAATTTTTGGTTATTGAAAAGTGTAAAATTAGTTTTTAAAATTTAGTATGAGAAATTGATTTGAATTTTTTGTTTTGTGAATCAAATCTTTTGGGTAAAGGGGAAATTATTTAACTAGATTAGATTCCTTAATCTAAAGTTATGGTTTGTTTAAATGAAATATTTGGAAAGATTATATATTTTTAAAGTGATTCGGATCTATGTTTTATAGGGGTGTTTTCAGCTGTTGAAAAGTATTTGAATCTTATGAATTGTTTATCGGAAATTGGTTTGAGAGGTTTTTGTTCTACTAAAAAAGGTTTTTGGCCTTTCTGGCTGTTGGATTAAGAAAAGGGACCGTTCTAATTTTTTTAAATATGGGAAATGGTTGTTTGGAATATAATGCATTTTTTGGAAGTTTTATTAAATGATATTAGTGTGAAGTTTAATCAAATGGTCATTGATGAAGTATGGGTTGTTTTGTGAAATATGAACATTTTTTTTAAGATGGTGATTACTGTGCCTTTGGAAGGTACATGACTTTTGGAATGATGTTATTTTTCATTTCCCTTTGGTGTTTTCATGGGTTATCACTTGAAAGTTTTAGTAGATTTATGGATGGATGGCTGGTATGTAATGGTGGTTGGGTGTTGAGGGTGGCACAAAAATTTTCATGTGAGTGAGACTTGATGAAACACCATTGGTGAATATAAAAATCCACGAAGATAGTTGGTTTTTAAAAAGTGTTTTCAGTTGAAAAAATTGTAGTGTTCGTTATAAATTGATGGTTATGTGACTGGTTTTTTCTATGTCATAGAGGTGTTGTGTATTTGGTATTTTTCCTTGTGATCTAGAATTCCTACGTTTTTTGTGTCTTAAGATGAGATTTTGATGGTGGATCGTTTTTGAGGAAATGTTTTGTGGGATTCTAAAGATGTGTTGGATGTTGTGATGTGGCCACTAATGGTTCTCCAAAGGAAATATTTCCTGATGATCCACATAAATATTCATTCCAATTGTTAAATCAACCTATTATAATTATACCTCAGCCCCTTTATTTTAATAGAGAGCCATTTGGGATCGATTTAAAGTGTCTTTGCGTTATGGTGTTTCTCTCAGTTGGGGTAGTTGTTCTCAGTGAGGTTTATGTGTTTCGTTGGGTACCTTGTCAATTATCCTCCTCATTTGGAGTGAAGGAGAATGGTTTCATGTATTAATGAGTTTTTTTCTGGAGTAAAAGTGTGTTATTTGAGGAAGAGAGTTTCATGGTGTCCCTTTATCTGTCGTTTTATCCATTTAATCTCTAACCATAAGTCTCGGAGCGAAGCTGGAACACAGTTAGGAGTCCTAGGACTATGGGTAGTATTATTATTCTTGTGCCTCTACTATTGTAGTGAGGTATATCCTCTAATTATTTTTTGGTTTCAATGGCCCAATGATTGTGTCCCTTTCCCTCTCCACCCAATATGGTGTGGGTTTGGATCAGTGTAGATAGTGTTTTCCCAGATCTTTTCCCGTACATTCAGGTGTGGTGGGGGGTCTAAATGTTCATTTTGTGTTCCTCTTAGAATGGTTTGTTATGTTGGTGTGGGAGAGTTTTGGTGGTCCTATGTGGGATAGAACCATTTTTTCTCATGTTAAATTATCATTTGTTCATAGATCATTGGTTTTTAATTGTGGGGAGAACCACCACGTGTCTCATAGTGATTACTCCTATGAATTTATCAAGTTCTAGCTATTTCGTAATGGTAGAGAGTCCATTATAGACTCCCCTAGATTATTTGGTCTTTGTTAGTCCTATTTGGTTTGACTGATCATTCGGTGCATGGGGAGAAGGCCTAAAAATCATGCTCTTAGATTGGTTTTGGAGGTAGTGACACGATCTTTCCATTTTTTCTTAGGATGTGGTTATGAGTTGGTGTTTTGGTTTGGAATGAGGATTAAGTTCTATTAGTGTGGGATGATATGTACTTGGATTGAGATATTGGACTATGTAGATAAAAATTCCATTGTTTTTGTTCTTTTAGATAGAAATATTTTAGGATTTCTGGAGGTGGAGAGCGTTAATTATGGGGTGAATTTTCAAACCCGATTTTTCTTATATTTGTTTTGATCATGTTCATTGGAAATACCAATAATTTTATTTGTTTTTTTGAAGATATTATTGTTTATTTTTGAACTAAAACCTATTTTTAATCATCCTTCCATGGGTTCCCAATAGTTTTTTTAGCTGTTTTTGATGAAAAGGGTGGTTACTTCATGATTTGGGCCAAACATAGACCGATTTTCAGATTTAAAATAAAAATTGTTTCTTTTATGAATCCTTATTGTTTAAATATTTTTCACTAATTCAACTTCCCAATTTTTCCTCCACCTAACCAATTCAAACCCCTATAACCATTTGTAACCCTGTAAGAATTCATAATCATGGTGGATTATGGTTATTTATTCTAGTATTGGGCCCACTAGTGAGCCCATTTCTGATTTCAAAAAAATAGTTTCTTTTAAAACATATTAATGTTTTAATATTTTTTTCATAATTCCACATCTCTCTCAATCACAAAAACCATAGGATCACCCCCCAAATTCCATTTCCCCTCTTTGGAGATCATATGATTTGAGGAATATGGTGAACTTCTCCAAGGTGCCTCAAATCATCCAGAATTGAAGAGGTAATTTGTTTCTTTCCTAAATAATTATTTTTTTACCCTTTCTCTCTGAAAACATCTTCCCCTAGTTCTTCAAGACCTAACAAGCCTTTAAATTTTGTTCCAATCCATTAACATTCTGACAATGGTATAGATCAAAGGGAATATGAAGAGTTTTCTAGTTTCTAAGGTGACATTCCTTCTCCTTTCTCCTCCCTCTTCCGCATCCATCCATTATTTTTTGATTTTATCTTCTCTCATGGCCATTAACTACCAATGGTTCTTTTATAAGATGATTTATTATGGTATTTGTGTTGGTTTGGGGTGGTTAATCTTAGGTTTTGGGTTTATAAACCCTCATATTGTGATATCGTGTGTGTGTTTCCATTCTACCAAGGATTTTAGGTAGGTTTTCCATTGCACATGTCCATTTATTTAAGTTTCATCTTATTTGCGGTATTTCCACCATCTAAATGTAATTAGTATTGTTTTATAATACTTTAATAACTTTATTTGGTTTGAAAAATGGTGTTCATTCCTTCTTATGTTAAAAGTAGTGTTGTTTTGTTATAAAAGTCCACACCAATAGTTTTTTTAAAATGTTTTGTTATCTTTCATCCCTAGTTTGAGAAGTTTAGAACCTAGTTTAGGGTATTTTTAACTTGGTTCACTATCTTTAATAACTTTATATAATTCACATTTTATTTTTATTTCTTTTCAAGTGATTAACATGAATTTTGTTGTTACAGAGTGCATGTTAGGTGTTCGATAAATTCCCCAGTTGTCTTTTATGTGTTAACCATGATTTAAAATGTTTTTTATAGATTTTAAATACATGGGAATCATAAAAAATGTATTTTTGGGTCCTCTTATGTCATTAAAATGTTGTTTTGGTTGTACAAACAAATGGTTGTTTGGTTTATGACAATTTTTTTCCTGAGTTGCCAGAAAATGGCCTGTTTGGAATCCTTATAAAATTGGTTGTGCTTTGGTTGTGTAAAATGAAATTTTTAAGGGATTTATGATTTTTTTATACTTTAAATTTTGTGTATAAACTTATTAATTAAAAGAAAAATTTGTACATTTGGAAAACGTTAGTTCTGTGAATTGCCTAAAGGCCTTTGGGAAACCTTGTGAAAAATGGTGAAATTATTTATTATGAAAACCTCATGTAGATGATTCTTGTTCCATTTTACAATGTATATAATATATGGTATGTACTTACTAGGTAATCCTTGTGATCCATTATGAGAGTTCCTCAGGTTGGAATCTTAATGTTCATTTTGATTAATGGCATGAGATCGGTCCTTGGAGTGACTCATGGTGATGTTTATTGTGAATTATTATTATATATATATTGTGATTTGATTCTAGGATGGAATCAGTTTGCTCACCCCTAGTAGATAAATGAGACATGGAAACCTGGTTTGTTGAGAGAATATTACCAGAATTATTTCTACCCTGGTAGGTTATGGTACTGAATAGTGGCCCGTAGTAGGTGGATATATTGGGTTTATTGCTATGGGATTTTCCCTCAACCAACCTGAAAAAGGATTTCCGAGTATATTGAAAATTTTTATTTCATTGTGTGTGAAATTTCAATGGTGATGAGGTCTCTTGTAGTGGTGTCTCCTAAATTATTCTTTGTCTCCTTGGATCACCTATTTTTAATTGCATTTCAGTTGCTTGTAGTGATGTATACGATACTTGTATGTAAATTTACATTACCCTTGTTGTGTGATTACTATCACGCCTTTTGTGTATTTTTTTTAGAAATTGGTCCACTAGTGTTAATATGGATTATGAAAATGGTTTCCAAAGGAATGTGTGTTATCACCTTTTTTACAAATCTGAAAATGTTTACATAACTTTCCCCATGAAAATGATATTGGGACACTAGTTGAACAAGTCTAGTTTTGGAAATAAATAAGGGAAATGTGTTGTACTTTGTTTTGAGAAATCATATTGAAAACTATAAGTTTATATATTTTAGTTCAAACATTAAATTGATGTTTCTTTTATTTTAATGAATTTTAATTAGGAATATATTATCAGGATAGACTATTGAGTGTTAATAGTCACTCTTGTAGTTCTTTTTTTATCCCTTGTTGAGTTTTCATATTGAATTTGATCTTCATGAGCGATGTGTGATCGTTTTGATAGAGAGTGAACAACGTGGTCACATTGAGTTACTTTTTTCATCAAGTATATTTGTTTTAGTTATATCATTCAGTTGTACATCAATTTTTCTTATATACATAATGATCAAGTCAGTTTTTATAAATGTGTATTGGTTTGTCCATTTATTTAAACTATTTTTTTATTATATATATTTTGGAGAAATAATTCCATTTTCTACTATAGTGATACATGACACTAGTTTCCAACTCGTAGGGATCTGGAACGCCCTTTGTTCAATGCCACTGATCGGTTTGGGTACACAATTCTCGGTCGAACTAGGATGGTTCATGATAATAACATTATATTTCTATTTAAAATGATTTACACACAACAAACATTAAGATGAATTATCAAAAAAAAATATGTACCATCTTCTACCCCAATGATATTTCTAAGACACTTATTGACAATAAATACAATAGAATCCTTTGGGATAATTAACAATCCCCCCTTATAATTTTCTTTACATTATCAAACCCCTCTATTCTTAAAAAATCATACCCCACATTATTAGAAATAATATAAAAACGGAACCTTATATTATATAAAATGGGGTACTTTCTAATTTATCTCAATCTCTATATTAAATGGGATCATCTATTTACATTTTCAAAACATTTCCCCATTGTTCTATTAGAAGTAACTCTATGAAAACTGAACTCCCCGAACTTCTTCACTTCCAAGAGGTATTCCTCATTGGATTTAGATCCCACTATGGGGATAGAGAGGACTTAATCATCCTATTCCATCACCAATTTTCATAATATATTTATACATTGTCTTTTACCACTGATTCATGCTCAAATTTACCAAAGAGAAGAAGGTAGGACGATCCTTGTCGTTTAGCTTGGGTTGTCGAATCCACAAAGACCTAAGAAGTAACCTATAGACATGTACATTATATGGACTGTTTTTGGCTTGGAAGTGTCCAACATGGGTTGATTTTAGATGGGTTTAAAGGAACTCTAATAGACTTAAGTGAATTCAATTTAAAATAATGAGTTGATCCTAGGTTATTGCTCGGGGTGGATTGGACGTATTTCCTTTTCAATGATTTCAATTTCATATATTTGAGATGGGTTCATTTAAGGTGATAAAACAACATCATCACTTACTGGTTTAATGCCTACACCCTTTAATAATAATCACCTATACACTTGAAGGATCAATGTTTTGAGCACTTCAAGGTAAAGGTTCGTATTAGCACATGAAGTGTGTGGCCTTAAATTCAACAAGGACGATGGAGTTTAAAAATCATCAAATAAAAATCTCAATTAAAGAAGTGATTATACATTAGTGGGGTGATAAATAACATCCAATCCATCCCCTTGATACTCCTTTGGATCAACCCATAAGTGGGTTAGCCCTACATTTATTCTATGGTTTCAATAGAAGCGGAAAGTAGACTCCTGAGGGAGGATATAGAGAAGTAAAAAAACGCAATAAAATAACAATCACTCCACCGTTGTGTGATAATCTCACAAGGTTTGGTATGAAAAAGTTCACACCGTGAACCAACGGTATCAAGGTGATATGTATAAGAACAGAATAATAAGATAAGAGGAACTTTTATTAAGAAACAAGGATGAATTAAAACAACTTACATGTGAAAGAAGAACATTACAAAGGGAAATTGGCAGCATAACATTAAGATGAAAACAAGCACCAAATATCCTAAATCCTCCAACACCACTGCCTTAAATAGTAATTTTTTAGCCCTTGGGTCGAGCCTCCAAAAGTATAAAGAATCTCAATTAATTTTGGTAGGCCATAGGTGGTGGAAAGCTTGTGGAATTTGGACTTTTCCACATTTGACCCGAGGTGGCAGCCAACTTTCATCCACCGAACAGACGCGTTTGGATGACCTTCTAGATGGCCGAATCTGAGTGTTTCATAGAAGCCGAAACTGGAGCTCCAGATATCTTCTAACCGCATGTAAAATATGGGCCCATTTGGTGTCGTAGATTTCATGATATGATCAAATTAATGGGATGTATTTCTGGGCCGCAGAATCTGTCCCAGAATTGTATCTCTAAATTGGGGCGCCTTAATGACCACCATCGAGGCTGAATTATCATTATATTCTGAATTGGTATTTGTTCATAACCTATTCTTCTATCATCCCACAAAATTTGGGATTCATTGGGCCTGTATGTTGGGCCTCCCAGTCTAATTAGTGGGCTGGTGTCCAATCTGACTTCTCTAGAATTGCTTCCATTAATCTCCAAATATCTCCATCATCGTTTATGAATCATCCATTGATACTTGAATGATAAATTTTCACATTTAAGTGTATATATAGTTCCAAAAATATCAAATTAAAATAATTATAATTACATTCCTTAGAATCAGATGACTCATTGGGCCTAAATTGGTGTGTATTAGGCATGAAGTGCACAAATGGTGAGAATGGATGTTCATAATGAAAATGCACTAACTCAGGCACATAATATAAAAAATGAACATTTAATACCATTAAAATTTAATTAAATTATATGTTTTTATTGGATAATCACACCCCCAAACTTGATATTTGCTATTCCCGAGAAAATAATTCAATGATTTTATTGAATTCCTTTCTTCAAACACATTATAACAAACAGTGCTCACAATGTAAACTGCACAAAAATATATTTTTATAACCTATCAAGGAAATTTAAAATAACATGAATTTACAAGAATATCCCAATCCCAAGCCCATTCCTTTGATCAAATCCATCATCATACATCATCCAACTCAATTAGGTGAAATGATGTTTTGTGAATCACAATAGATATGCGGGTTCATTTTCTTTCAAGGGGTAAATCATGGAAGCGCTAGGTGGAATCACATTTAATCCTAATATGAGTATTCTTCATTCCTTTTTTTGGATATTTTTTTGAAATATTGTTATAGTAATTGAGACTGTAGTTAATCAAATTAACCCATGTAGCAAGAAATTGCCGATGACTCCCAGACTCAAAGGCCTTAGGGCACCAAGTGAATCCCACATACTCGGGCATCGTCTCGAGTTTACTTAATCAAAAACAAAGTCAAATTAACATAAATAGAGATATATTGAAAAAAATAGGGCTAGACAACTCTGGAGTCACGATCCCCAAGTGCTGAAAGCCTCGCATTTTATCAATCCATTATTCTACATGCAAATTTTTTTTATTATTTTATTATTATTATTATTATTTTGAATACTCATATTATTCATAAAAATCAAACAATCCTATGATATTTATTATGGGACCCCAAAAATTTAAATTATTACTCCACAGTCTAAAGGACGTGCATTGTGGAATTTTGATTTAATGGATGAAAATAAAAATGATGAAAATTTTCATTGGACAACCAAACTTCCAAAGTCAATGCTTTTAAACTTAATCATGAATTAAGATAAGTGTCAAGGAAATAATAATTATTTGATATGTAGTTTTAATGTGATAAAATATGTTATTATATGAATGATAAAGGAATTTTACTTCTTCTTTTTTTCATTGTTTTTTTTACAAACATTTTGTTTCCACACCCCCCAACTTAGAATGAAACTGTCCCTAGTTTCATAAAAATAAAATTTAGATTGGGGTAGAAGAAGAGAATGAATGTTTAAAAAGGAAATTGAAAATGAGGGTCATGGAATGAAGTCACATAGTGGTTGAAGTTGAAATTCTTGCTGCTCCAATTTAGTCCTTTGATATCCATGTCGCTTGCAGAGTTCCCTTAGTGGAAAAAGGAAAAAAACAAACAAAACAAAATAGTATATATATATATAAGTACAATATATGTATATATATAAAAATTATAGAATAAGTAAGCACATTAAGCTGTAGGTCAGTGGTAAGCGCGCGCCCCTGTCTCCTTTTGGTCCCGGGTTCGAGTCCCCATGGCTTCGCCGGTTGTGACGGGGTTTCCCCACGGCCTATGGCGTGTCCCCTTTTTAATTATTATATTATTATTATTATTTTTATTATTTTTATCTTAACCTATAAGATAATAAAAATAAAACAAAATAAACTGATGATACATTGTCTTCTTTGAATTTTCTAGGTAAGGTATTACTCAGGGATCACACCGCGTGACATGGATGAATACAGTGCTCCCCTTTCATACCCATCCATGCTCATAATAGAATAATAGGTAAATAGTTTGTTTTTAAATAAAAATTATTAATTAATCCTATTTAAAATATAAATTTTATTAAAAAAACAAAATTATAGGAAACTTGAAAACCATGGGTTGCCTCCCATGCAACGCTTTGTTTAACGTCATTAGCTCGACTTGAACCCCAAAACTTACCCAATACCAATTTTTAACATTTTAAGGACCACATGTTTTGCCAATTATAATAGGTTGAGATTATTTCTATTTTTATAATTTGTTTCATTCACAAACCTATGTTCTAAAAAGAGTGGTAAAATCCAAGGAATAACACAAATGGTTGATCAGTTTCCTCTATAGTATTTCCTAAGACATCAATGATCATTCAAACTATTTTGGTTTCAAGAGAAGAATGAATTCCAATTGAAAGGTCATGATTATAACTTATTAAGGGATTATTTATAGGTGAGGGAAGGACAATAATTTCGAGCTCAGGTTGGATAGGACATTTATACACAAGTTGATATTTTGAATCCAACTCAGTTTCATTTTTCAAATTTCTCAACAAAATAGGTTCCTTTTAAATAGAAGATTCAACCACCAAATTAGAAAGATTTGTTTTAGGAATGGTTATGGACTCAATGTTTGTGATTTCTCTTAATGGTTCAGTGATTTGTGTTTTTGAAAATTTATCAATGGAGTTATACTTAGGAGACTCAATCCATGATATCAAATTCTCCACTTTTGAATCCAAAAATTCAATTTCCTCCTGATTTAAGGACCCTCCAACAATTACTTGATCCTCTTCATATATCACAAATCAAAAGGTTGGTTCTTCAATAAATCCATGTGGGGTTTGTGGGAAACTAGACACCTCACATAAGGTTATGGAAGGGATAGTTTGTATAGGGATGGGTTCCCCACAAGTTTTAATGCTTTGTAGTTCTATCCTCAATGATGAAACCTCAAAATTAATTATCTCCATTTTTTGACATAGTTTTTCAATTAATGGATGTGGATCAGGATGGATATGGGGTTGATACAGATGGTCTATTCCAAGAGGATAACTATGTTATTGGAATTGCACAAGAGGGTGTTCAAATTGTCTTTGTGGGGATTGTAAGTCATTATATGTTGGTATGATTAGTGGATCATAGGGGTTAAAAAAATGTGGTTCATTAGTTTATTGGCTGTCCCACCAGTAGAAACTAGGATGATCATTGTACATCACACTTGGTATGGGGTGATCAATGTAGGGATAGGTTTCCCATGTTTGGACTTGTCCAAAATTGAATTCCATAGGAGTGTGGGGGTGAGAACAGAGAAGAGGGATGAAAAAAAGGATGATAATGTCTAAGATAACTTACTTAGTTCCCCGGAAATAGCACAAAAATTTGATTCATGCTCAAATTTACCCAAGAGAAGAAGGTAGGACGGTCCTTGTAGTTTAGCTTGGGTTGTCGAATCCACAGAGACCTATGAAGTAACCTATAGACATGTACATTCTATGGACTGTTTTTGGCTATGAAGTGGCCAACGTGGGTTGATTTTAGATGGTTTTAAAGGAACTATAAGAGACTTAAGTGAATTCAATTTAAAATAATGAGTTGATCCTAAGTTATTGCTCGGGGTGGATTGGACGTATTTTCTTTTCAATGATTTCAATTTCTTATATTTGAGATGGGTTAATTTAAGGAGATAAAATAACATCATAACTTACTAGTTTAATTCCTACACCATTTAATACTAATCACCTATACACTTGAAGGATCAATGTTTTGACCACTTCAAGTTAAAGGTTCGTATTAGCACATGAAGTTTGTGGCCTTAAATTCAACAAGGACGATGGAGTTTAAAAATCATCAAATAAAAATCTCAATTTAAGAAGTGACTATACATTAATGGGGTGATAAATAACATCAAATCCATCCCCTTTCTAATACCTTGGATCAACCCATATTTGGGTTATCCATCCATTTATTCTATTGTTTCAATGGAACCGGAAAGTAGACTCATGAGGGAGGACATGGAGAAGTAAAAAAACGCAATAAAATAATAATCACTCCACCGTTGTGTGATAATCTCACAAGGTTTCGTATGAACAAGTTCTCACCTTGAACCAACGGTATAAAAGTGATAAGGATATGAACAGAATAATAAGATAATAGGAACTTTTATTAAGAAACAATGATGAATTAAAACAACTTACATGTGAAGGAAGAACATTACAAAGAGAAATTGGCAGCATAACATTAAGATGAAAACAAGCACCAACGATCCTAAATCCTCCAACACCACGGCCTTAAATATGCATTTTTGAGTTCTTGGGTCGAGCCTAAAACAGTACAAATCATCTCAATTAATTGTTTTAGGCCATAGGTGGTGGAAAGCTTGTGGAATTTCGACGTTTCCACATTTGACCCGAGGTGGCAGCTAGCTTTCATCCACCGAACAGACGCGTTTGAATGACCTTCTCGATGGCCGAATCAGAGTGGGTCATAGAAGAAGAAAATGGAGCTACGACTCTCTTATAACCGAATGTAAAAGTTGGGCCCATTGGGAGTTGTTGGTGCCGAGATATGAACAAATTAGTGGGATTTTTTTTCTGGAAACAGAATCTGGCCCAGAATTGTATCTCTAACTTGGGGCGCCATTATGACCACCATAGATGCAGAATTAGCGTTATCTCCTGAATAGTGATTTGTTCCCCAACATTGTTTCTATCATCCCAAAAATTTTGGGATTCATTGGGCCTGTAAGTTTGGCCCCACAGTCTCATAAGTGGGATGGTGTCCAATATGCCTTCTCTAGAATTGCTTCAATTCATTTCCAAATATCTCCATCATCGTTTATGAATCATCCATTGATCCCTGAATGAAAAATGTTCACATTTAAGTGTTGATATAGTTCCAAAAATATCAAATTAAAATATTTATAATTACATTCCTTCGAATAAGATTACTCATTGGGCCTAAATTGGGGTATATTAGGCATGAAGTGCACAAATGATGAGAATGGATGTTCATAATGAAAATTCACTAACTCAGGCCCATAAGATCAAAAAAGAACATTTAATACCATTAAAATATAATTAAATTTTATGTTTTTATTGGTAATAAACCACTTATTTATTATAAAAATACTTTATATCTAATCAAAAATATTATCTGGATGGAATACCCGACTCTAGAAAACCCCTATAAGACAATTTTCATAACATCTATAATAATTTAGTGATTAATTGAGTGAAAATCATACATAGCACTTATATAATCATCAAATTATCTAATATTATTGAACCAAACATCAATATAGTAAATAAATTTATTCAATTAAATCATCAAATATTGTTGTGACGTATTTGAAAATTAATTAGATTAGAATCATATTTTTATCATTCACATACAAAAAATAACATTTAGTCTCTAACACACTTTCAATTAAAACAATTCATTTATAGAAAAAGCATTCATTAGTGAGTAACTAACCACTTATTAAAACTAATATCAATTATGATATGAAAATTGATACCAATTGAAACCTTTCTTTTCAAAAACATTATTGTTATCTTTAAATTCTAGATGATGCTATGTAAAATGATAATTTTGAACACAAGTACGACAAATACATTAGTGTTTTACACCAATAATTGATGTTAAATTTTATTATCCCATATATGGGAGTAAAACATTCATATAAATATATTTTTAATATCATAAACTGCTTCAGAAAATTACAAACACTAAACCACATTCTATATTGAAATAAATATGAGAAATTTATATTTGTGTCTGTTGTTGTTTCTCATTTCATAGTATTCTTATGGATTGAGGAAACATGATATTTAGCCTTATCGAAACTACATTTATCTTAATAAAATGTTCATTTTTAGAAGAAAAAAATCATCTAATGTACTATAATTACAACTTAATTCAACACAATAAAGAATATTTTGAGATGAGTACCTCAATCTTCCTCAAGTATAAGAACATGGATAGTCAATATATAACAACCCTTTAACTTCATTCATTATTGTACCCTTGTTTAGCCTTTGGTATTTGACTAGAAAATTGTTTTCAACCTATTCATCATCATTTGTAGGGATCCTTTTCAAAATATATCAATGAATCTCCACTATGTGATACCACATACACACTTCTCTTCATAGATGTGAGCATTGTTATCCATCTTTGTCCTAGCAATTTCCACAATTGTGGAATTGATCACACATTAACATGTAACATCAAATGTTGCATTGGAAATTAATCTCACCACTACCTTTCATTTCAATTTATTCCATATCTTTTAAATTTTAATGGTTTGTGTGGAAACATATTTTAACTCTTATTCCAGGATGGTGAACTGTTCCAACATGGAATATTTATTCCTTATCATTGGATTCCCTATTACTTGTTCATACACCTTTATGATAAATTGTTCAACCAATTAATAATTATTTTAGATCTTAATTTTAATCTTCCAAGAGATTTGTTATGATTATCTAGATCTTGGTACTTGATACACTCTTTATTTGGGTTCATTATCATACTGAAAAAAAATAATCCAATTATGATACGTAACAGTACTTCATATAGGGTAATAGTTCTCTATACAAGTCATCAGAGTATGGATTATTTGTATAGATTCATTACTCTCCCATTGATTCTACCAACTATAGTAAGATTCCAATTGACCGAGATTATAAAATTTAAAACATTGGCCATAATAATCATAAAACATTTGGTATTTCATTGATTTTTATATTAGAAATTCTGGATTGTTTCTCTCATTTTTGGTCTTATTGGATTCCCAACACCTACTACTGATATACCCAATTATTCAACAATATTAGTACTTTGTTATGATCATCCTTTTTGGATATCCTTTTACATTACACTTATCTTTTCTTCAATATATAAAATCATAAATTTTTTAAAATGTATAGGCTTTCATAGAATGAGTCCTCTATATTTTCTTAATGTATTTACCATCACCCCAACCCATTGATTTTTTCATCCTTCCTCTATAGGTGTTAGCCATATCTTTCATTCATGAAGCATCATTCATTTTCCATTGCATTATTTCTTAATGTAGGGTTTTTAGGTGGATTTTAAGTCATATTCAATTCTATATATCTTTTCATTTTCTATATGATCTCTTGGTAAATTTCCTCAAAAAATTCACTTTGGACGTTCAATTTTCTCTATTTTAATATTATCTTCCACCTATTATCTCTTAAAACTCAGATTTCATTAGGATAGATCTTCAATAATTACATATTAAGCTTTATTCCATATTCATTGTTATTAATTATTTCCTTTTATGTGCTAGATCACATTTCTAGTGCTTCATGAAAATCTACGTGAATAGAAACCTGACTCGGTTATTGATTTATCAACATAATCAAACATTTTGTATCTTATTTATTGGGTCTGAAATACCCAATCCATTATTTTAACCTAATTTAGTATCATATAAATATATATGTTAATAAATTTACAAATCAAGGGAATAAAATTTATAGAATTAAATATTCATATTCTTTTTTTATTTTTATTTGCGGAAACATTCATTATCTTGTATATAGACTTATTTTAACTACAACCCCTTATAATTAGAGAAAAATATATCATAAACTAGTTTAAACACTTCTCATTTTTTTTGTATCATTAAATTTGGTTTTCATCAAGTCATCAATATAAATGATTCATTGATCAATTTCAAATATATCTCTATTAAAGATAAAAAGCAATTACTTCCACAAAAACAACTCATGGAACTACAGTAGAATTTTTTTAATGGGAAATGAAAAATTGTTTTCTAATATTGGATATTATTTCCATAAAAAAATTGTTCCCTCATTGTGGATTTGATTTCTCTTTAACTAATTAAGATAAATTTAGAGAAATAAAAAATTGAGTAATGGTAAATGAACCTTCCCTCTGATACAAATGTTTCCCCTCAATAGGTTCTTAAAGTGTGATTACCTTAAGAGGGGGTGAATTGGGGTATACAATGCCTTACAAATATAAAATCCTTGTTCTATTTTTTGTCTCATTATCCCTAAATATTTCTTTACCTCCCAATCATTAGGGATACTTATTATGATCTTCTACTAGAAATTATTTATCTTTCTTGATTTATGTTGGTGTTCATGTATAATGTAACGAGGTACAATGTAATTTATATAGTTCACTACCATTGGGATATTTCAAAGGATCATGCATCAGCATTGTTTCATGCACTAAAACACAACAAATCTCACTAATATTCATAGGGTTCACTACACTTGTAACGATATAAGGACATCTCCCTATTTCAGACATTTCACTCCCTAGAATTCTCCTTATAATGGGAATTGTTGGGGTAAAGGACCTCCTTCAAATTTTTTATTGACTTGTAGTCCACTTCTACATCATCATTTTCTTAACATGTGTCTTTTGGAATTTATTGACGGTCTTTTGTATCCCTATTGTACTTCTCCTTCACAAATTATGAATATTTCAATACATCACTTGTTATTCAATTAGAGAATTTATAGAATTTATCATTCCCTATATATAAGTGATTTATTCTTATCCATGTAAAAAATTCAATTATTTCCAACTACTTTCGACAAATCCTCAGGAAATCCAATATTCTTATTTGGAAAATTTGGATTCTAGTTATAGAGACCATCTTCCTCTATTTTTTTAGTTATAAATTTTTTTAACAAACACTATTTCTAAAATATCATTTCCTTATACAGTAGTTTATCTCCCTTATAATGAGTGGGTTGAAAATCTATTAAACATAATCTTTTCTATGGGACCTTGAAGCCTTCCATTAACTTTCTAAAAAATCTCTATCAATTGCAATCAATACATAAATGATTCATGGAATATTTCTTCATCCCTTGAAGTGCCAATGTAGTATTTTTTTAATTAAAATGTGTAACACTGAAAACTCATTTTCATCATCTATAATCATTATCTAAAACTGAGACATATGATTATGGAAGAATTCATGAACAATACTAGAATTTATATAGTGAATTATCTTGAATTATATGTGTTACCCATCATCACACACGTCACTACATAATGTTAAAACATTTATCTGACACCAAAACATCAGGAACTATGACATAATCTATTGATGTAATCCCTTTTTTCAGGTATCTCATCATGTTAACCACATTCTATTTCATGATGTAGTGATTTTTTTCCTATTTTGACTCCAACACATTGGGTGAGAGTGTGGTAATATCCTTCTTCTATTATCGAATATGTGGACCATCTATTAAAAAATCCCACCTTCAAACTCCACCCCACCTGTATTTGGCTTCCACATATTTCACATGTGTTTTTTCAATTCACCACTCCCACCTTGATTACATGGTATATCCTCTATTATCTATCATTAAACCGGGATAACCACCACATGATCATCTTACTATTTTTACATAGGCGCTCTTTCATCACACCACACCATGACCAAAAACATAGTACATGTCGTGTTATCATTTTCAAGAGTCAACCATGGTCTTCCCAATGGCCATGGTGGCCTTAACGTTTTTCAAGAGTTCTTTAATGTTCAACAATAGGGATCTCTATTGTAGGTACCCTTCAAGATAGTCTTGTTGTATATTTACTTCTCTATTGTATCCTATGTTATGGTGTGGTAAACCTAGAAATCTCCATCACTATTTCCACTGATAATGACATAGTCATTCCCATATAGGGAAACGTCAACAAATCCTTCTCCATGATGCCTTAATCATATCTTTATCCTTTCTCTTGACCATGTTTAAACCATGTAAAATTTTACCACACTAAAAATGGCTTATAGATAAAACTATATTTATGTGGAAGATGATTCTAACACATGAACCTTTAATATTATTTTCTAATAAATCAAAGCATCATATTATCCCCCAATTATATTTTGAATATAGTTATTATCATTAAATCCAATATAATCCTTATTGTTTCCTGATATAATCATACATGTCTCAAACTTATTATTATACAATAAATTTCATCCAAAATCAATCTTATGTAGAAAATAAATATTTCAGATTTTATTTTCACATATGGTTAAAAGTTCTAGATGTATTCTTCTATAAATGTATGTTAATGTAATGTATCCAATATTTTTTCTAATATTCAAGAACATAAAATTTATTAATTCTAAAAAACAACTCTATAAAAATTAAAATAATTATAAAACATGTAATATTTCAATATTTGGAAATCTTTATCCTCAAAAAATCACATCTATCTAGTTTTCACAAATAAATCACCTTTCAGATCTTATTTCCAGACACCTTCTAAAATACATATATTCTGAATTGCCTTCCCCACACATGATAAAATATATTTATGTGGTTTTAAACATAGTTTATGTATTAAAAAAATATATAACACAAAAAATAATATCCACATCATATGCTTTACAATTGTTAATCATCATATTCTAATCTCAACAAACTCACTATGGGTCTAAACAATATCCCAACGCCCCAAAAACTATTATTAAATCTTCTTCATTATTGTCCTCAATTATTAATTTTTTTTATTGGGATAATTTCTTGGTCATTACCTTGTCCAACCGTAAGTAAAACACTCACAACTGTGTTAAGCCAACCACCATCTGGTTGAAATAAACATGAGAACCACTAATGGAAAAATATAGGGTGAATGAATATATTCTTCTCATGATCCTCTAGCCATTTCTTATTCTCTCTAAGCTCTATTGTACTTATCCTATATAGAGTAATGGATATAGGTTTTACAATTTACATCATTTTATTTATAAATATAAACAAACTCTCAAGTAGAAATCCTGAGAAGTCCTTGAGAAAGATATCGTTGAACTGGCCAACAATAAATGTAATAGTTTAGTTTCATATCCCCTCATCAAAAAAAATACTTGAAAACATGGATGAGTCTGTCAATATATATATATATATATGTTCACCAACAAATTATTATTCCTCCAAATCCTACTACCCATCTAGGTATAAAAATCACTTTCAACAGAAGTAAATGATCCCAATAAGTGATAATAATTAGTGTATTCATGATACTAGTGCAATTAATCTATTTGAAGGATAACTTAAAACCCATAATCATTAACATGAAGAAATCCTAGAGAAGCCTATAACCATACATCTAGATAAATCACACCTGAAATATCCATATACCAACTAATAACAAATCCCATGTGCATATTAATAGACATCACACCATGATAACACTCAATGATAAACTTGATATCATCAATAAACTAATATGTTATTATTGGTATTAGTTCACCATTATCAAAAGAACATAATAAAGGGTAGATACTACTATAAATATTCCTTAAAATATCGTTTTCATTGTTGTATAATCAGTAGGACTCATCTCAGTAGTGTGTAAAATGGCAGAGACTTGCCTATGAACTACTTTATCTTTGATCCCCTAAGGGGTATTATACTAATAATGCGATTTTCCTACCCATAGAAACCTTTTCCAACTCAATGACTTGAATTTCTACGGTAACACCTAATAAAACCCTATTTTAGTAATGTATGACAATCCCTAGAGGCATATGTCTAATGAGAATAACTTCTACTAACAAATTATAGATAACCCCAACAAAATAATTTCAGGTAACCCATCCTCCCATCTAATCAGTACTTCATAGACTGAAAATGGAACCAATAAAACACATGAATGGTACTTTCATAGTGGTCAAACTCTGTATAATCTCTAATCGTGGTTTAAAGAGATATTCAGCACTCTGGATACACTTCCAATGTCCTCCTTAAAATTAACAAACTAATCTATAATTCATTTTACTTGAAGACTATCTATTTACCACTATAGTAGTAGGTTACTTACTTGATCCCCTACCATAATTCAAGTTTTTTATGATATATGTGTTCCTGATTTACAACCTCCAAAATATTTTTTCGGTCAAAAAATAAACACTTAAAACCAAACAATATACCCTATCTCATCATAAAAATATCGTAACCTCAACTAAATCATCCCTATATAGCACATTTTAAATCCATTAATTTTATGTAGAACACACTACATGATCCATGATTAACATCTCCCTATATGTGATATTGTGGAACTCTAGGAAAAAATATGCCCTCAGTATTTATGGTAATAAATAATCATAAATATAATGTTATAAATTCTTATAGGATATTACAATATACCATTCATCTTATATTAGTACATCCCACCATTGTTTACCCAGTTCAAATAATATATATACTTCAAGATTCATCCCCTTTATAATGGGTGACTCATATTTTTCAATGATTACATATGTTGACTCCATCCAACAATCAATATGATGGGGTCCACTATCACTCATAAATAGGTTTGTGTGTTTCATTTAATTCTATTTTATCAGCTCAAACAAAAAAAAATCTAGCCATATAGAATCTATATAAGCTACTCATCTCTAGTCAATAAGGGTATAAAAGGGTTTATGGCTAAACTATTATTGGATAATGACTATATCTACCTTCCTGGGAATCTATCAGAGGTTCTCATTTTGGAATATCACCAAAATTACAAACAAATAACTCAAAATATATTTCTATCACTATTGTATATATATAACACAATTCCAATTAAACAATAAAAAATATAACATCATGATACTATTTACAAATATCCCACTTCAAAAATGACTCACACCTCAGGAAATATCTCTGGATTCATATTCCCACTCTCAGGTATAATATAGCACTAAGTATTCACAAAATTGAACATCAATGTATAATGAAAAAACCAAAACATGAGTTCAGGTAAGTATACTTTCACCACCAAATAATTTTAGAATACAATATATAAGCTTATACTAAAACATTGAACAATATAACCTAATTTTATATCTAAGGTTCTCAATCACAGACAAGAACGTGAATTTATTTTGAACACAATATTCTAGTAATGATGAATTAATACACATCTTTCTAGTTCTGCAAATTAAGAGCTGTAAAGAAAACCATAAATTAGTAATTCAATGAGTCATAGTTCACAAAAATGACTCAAATTTCTTATAAAAACCCATAACATCAATATTTTCCTTATTAATAATGACATTTCCTTTGCATGGGTTAGTTACTCTTATTTGACACCATCCAAACTCCATATACCATGCCCAAATAGTAGAACAAATTGAAACAACGCTTTGATTTAAGCTTACAATATTATAGACCCAGTTCACCTCCACTATCGCCAAACTAGAGTTCCATACACCACTTGAAAAATCCATGTATTCTAGATTCTATCCACTACTAGAGTGTTTATAATAAGATCACTTAATGATACTATTCCCTCTATAATATGTAACAAAAAATAAAAGAGAAAGAAATATCAACAATAATCTTTACAATATAAAAATTCATAATGATATATATCATAGCTATGTTCCAACATAAAAAAATAATAACCCCTATGTAGTGATAAAATTTTATCTTATAATGTTACATAGGTTATAGAAATTTAAAATTTATTACCTAAATGATGATCATATACCAAACGTTACTAAATTAAACCAAAATAGAAGATATCCACTAAACTGAACATAACACCTAGCCCGGTTACATCTCCTAAATCTGGCCATACTACCCTATATCACTCATCCACTCTAGAGAGGCCCTTTCCCACACCAAAAAGATGAAAATTGAAACATTATTAGGTTATGTGGTTCTCATATCTAGTGTGAGTACAACTCTCTAAGAAACAATCTACAATGCCCCTACACATATACAATATTTACAAGTGCATGAGGATGTGACATAGAAAAAATAATAACTAAAAATAAAAGAAATACTCAGTGTATCCTCATGTTTATTCAAGACACCCAATATCTACTATTACTACTTCTCCCTAGGATGGTTTCATGTATAGACATGTCAGATGACTTAATCCATGTCCAAAAGTACATCTTCCCATAATTTCACCTTAGGATAACCATGAATTATGTTTTTTAATACACCTAATTATATAACAAGGAATTTTATTACAAGAAATACAATAAAATCATCCATCTATATCATCCTTAGTTATAAAATCACTCATCTGGAATAACCATCCCATCTATGGTTTTCATTACAGCTAACCCAAATCATTAACCCCATACATGGTTATTATTACACCCAACATGTATCTCAAACCCACCATGGATGGCATTATACTCCAACAATTACTCATTTACATTTTTTGTTCGAATTACACAAAATCTATGTCTCAATTATTTCTATGGTTGGTATTACAACCAACCCACTTTAAAATAATAACGGTGATTTTCATTTTACAAAACCCCTTCCATGTTCAAAACCATTTATATTGCAATGCATAAATACTCAATTGGTGTAAATAAATTTTATAAAAAATAAATTTTATAATAAAAATGTAATAATTATAAATTTATGATAAGGATTATCATTGTTTGGAGACTCTCTAAGCATGGTTTTTTATATTATATAATGTTTTCTACCCTCACATAACCACATTCCCCAATCCCCATATAACATAATGATAAATCCATTCTATCCATATATTGATATACATATAATCATTAAGAATAAATCAAGGGCACCCTTCATGATCCACTAAGTTACAAAATGTTTTGGTACACAACTTGTTTATTCCCTTAATCTATTCTATAACATCTTGATCAAGGTGTGGTCATGGTGAACATGGTTAAATATATAACTCTAGGTAAACGCCTATGACCTAAATATTTCTTACTTAATATAATAAATATCTAGGAACATAATATAGTTCTTTTTTTAAGAACGTGTAGATTCTATATAGAATGAATAGATCACAACACACTTGGAAACAGAAATAAAACATTGAAAAATGATAGGGGAAACCTACCATATAACCATATAAAGATTATTAAATAATTTTAATTAAAAAATTTACATTTTTTATAAGAAATTATAAAACCTATTGTAAATCATGAAATTAGGAATATTTAGTGAAGTTTAAAAATTAGGTAATAGAAATGGGGATAATATGTAATAGGAGGTTTAGAAATACCTAAGACTATATCCTAGGAAATATGATACCAGATGCATCCCATGCATAGGGTAAATTTCCCAATTGGAAAAAGAAGTGGTATGTGTTATGGGTGTGGTTGGGAAGATAGAATGGGGATTCCATCATTATGGTTTAATATTAATAAAATAAATTAATTTAATTAAAATATAAAGAAATATCATTAGGAAATTTTTTCATTATGTTATTAGTCGTGGTATATTTTCCCTTCCACGAACCATATTATATCACCACCTTTATGTTAACAATAAAACACCATTCTCTAATAATAACTTATTAATATACACCCCCACCGCAATAGCTTTATAAGGAATCAAACCCTAATAATGGTGAAACATCCCTAGTAACGGTCTCTTTTTGGTGTTATCTTATAACCCACAATAGAATGCACCTCACCGTAGAAGGACTGGAAAACCCGACTATCACCACATAAGACATATTATAGCAAGATAATTCCCAAAAAATGAAACACCACCTTCTTGTCATCTCCTTGGAATAATCTCCATATATTGTAGAGTGATAACTACTACATGACCAGGGCTTTAGAGTGAAACTCATAGGCTATGGAATGATCATCCATATATTAGAGAGTTTTAGTATGATCATGGGGATAAATCCCAAAAATAATCCATCAGTAAACCACCAAAATATCTTATGTCCAAAAAAATATTAAAATAGGCATGGATAAAGAAATAATTACACCCATTAATTCCTCAAGAAATGTTATATGAAAAAATAATTATTTTTCCCTATAATATGGATTTGTAGTAATAAGTATAAACTATATTAGATTAAACCATTCCATAATAGATTTTGGGATACTATACTGATGGATAAGTAAGAATAAAATTCAATAGCTTGTATATTATGAGGAGTCACCATGCCATAGTGAATAAAACAAAAATTGTTTTTTATAACTATTTGATAATAGAATATAATTTACATTTTAAAGGTGTTATTCATACTATAACAAATCTGGGTGTTTTTCAACGGAGTTGGTGATTAAAGGATGTAACTGCCCCCCGACAAAAAAATATGTTTTTCATGTCATGATGAGGTGGTTCTAATATACTTTTATTGACTTATAATTTTTTCATAATATATTTTCTAATCAACTTGGAGGTTATTGTGTGATCCTGGTGGATGTTTTCTATTCACAATTTGTAGATAACACGATTCAAATTAATATGAGTTTATAATTGAAATAATATTTAAAATTTACTAAAAATTTGGTGAGTTACTTTGATAGATAGAGATAAAATATATCATGATAGATAATTGTGGGGATATTTTCATGAAACTAAGAAATAAGATCAAAATCAATATTTTTATAGGAAACATGAGATTTTTCTACTAATAGTTCTTTAAGAAGATATTTGTCATTTTAATTTTAACTATAGAAATATAGTTCTATATTGATCATATTAAAAATTCCATATCCAATTTCATCAATGTTTATGAAATCAATATTTTTAAAATTCATTAATGTTTTTATCTTCTTGCGAAAGTAATATATAAAAAACATATTTAATGATAGACCATATTAAAAGTTTTCCAACAATATGATTAGTTCAATAGGATTATATATTTCATAAGGTTATACCTCCCACATAACAACATGTTATCCATTTCAAATACATATAATTACTTTTCCTTTTATGAATTATCATCTATTTCTTATCATGCACCCGCCAATACAAATATGAGTTTAATGTTTTTATCTAAAACTAATGAGTTAGAATTCCAGAAATTGATTTATATGTCATTAATATACTTTTAGTAAAAGTGATTCTCATTAAGAAAACTTCTATAAATATGAATCCCATATGTTAAACAATGTATCCATCCTATAAAAGATAAAAAAATGGTGTTCAAGAAACAATTCATAGTCTAAATAAGAAATATTTATTATGTGAGTAACCCGTTTTATATCAATTTTATAATAAATTTAATATTATATGATTTCACTAAACTTATTACCATATATATCATATCTATTGATCATCAAATATTTGTTCCTCAATATCATTTAGTTTATAAATATTGTTTCTCTTGTTATAAAGATATTTTGTTTGGAAATCATATCAATCATATTGTATAAGGCTCTTGGATAATTAAACAATTAATGGTCTAAATTAATTGTATATATCATCCCTAGATATATACCTATTGTTTCATAACTTTTAGGGATATCCAATAAAATGAAATTTGGTTCTCAAAATTTTACATGGTAACCTAGCATTTTGAGTTAGACCCATTTTTTGTGGCCAATATTAGATACTCTCTAGATGTATGACTTTTAAAATTACCGAAATTTAATGATTGAGTCCTTAAAATTTTCATTGTAATGAATTTAAAACCATATAATTAAATGGATTTATTAGTATTATAATTTTAATATATATATTTCTATTGTTTTTTCTGTTATATAAAACATATAATAAGTTTTAAATATCAAAAAATCCATTTTTTATGAATGAATATAAATTAAGTAAGTGAAAGGTCGATTACTATGTATATAATGATTTTATCAAAGATTAATCGTTTTTGAATTATTATTTCTAAATATCTTGAAGAAACATTTGTATGTAAAAATTCATTTTTGAGAAGTAATTAATCATATCTTTTTAATTCATGAAAAATATTACTCTTAGTTGACATTTTTATGTAAAAAACCTTACATGACTACAATTTATTCTAATTATAACATTGTATAAAATAATTAAACCCCAATAATAGGATTTATAACAAGGGTTTAACGTTATTACATTTCCAAGACCTTTTAGTTTTAATTTTTTCGGTAATTCAAAAAACTATTAAATTAAAAATTACTGATTTTAAAAAATTCACATTTCTTCAAAAAATTAATTTTTTATGTTTATAATCATATTTTATTCCAAAAAAAATTCTTCAATCTAGTTATATCATCATTTATGTGTTTATAATCCAAAACAATTCATAGACAGTATGAAAAACATTTAAACCCATGGTTTTATAAAAAAAGCTTAGTAAGGGATATAAAAAATAAAGTGAACATGATAATCATTAAGAAATTCATGAAAACCCAAAAAACATTTAATATAAGAAACATTGAGATCAAATAATAATTACTTATTCATTAAATATATTTCAAATAAAAATTATTTAAAAAAGAATTTTCAGATATCATAAATAAAAAATAGCAATTCATGATATTTTCTTGAAAAATAGGAAAACCATTCCTATAAAAGAAACTACTCACATTTAAATAAATTATAATTATTTTTTAAATCATAAAATCATTGTCTTAAATTTTAATATAATAATATTTCCATAAGAAAATAAAAATATTGTTATACAAATATATTATATTTATATATGTCTTACAATCACTCTTATAAATTACATACATACATGGTGAAATTTAAATACTCTATATAAGTAATTTAAAAATTGTTTTATCTATCAACTTCTTAGGGGTAACCTATAATCAATTAAATTTATCCACATTATAGGAGTAACTTATAAAAAATTAACATTATTAATTGTATAGGATTAAATTATAAAAAGTTTCAATTGATTACTATATTGGTGTAACCTATTAATATTTAATTATGTCAACTTCATATAAGTAACTTACACATAGTGGACTTTATCAACATTGACTAATGAATTAGGGGGGTATATCAGACCCACCCATCATCAACCACAATTTCCAATAACTAAACCAAGAATTAAATAAATAAAATCTTTTTTGTCATAAAACTCATAATAATTTTCATTTTATCTCATAATGAAAAAACATTTAGTGTTGACATAAAAATGGGAAGAAATGTTAATTTCTTTTGAAAAAAAATCAAATCTAAAAATACACAAAAAATATGACAATAATATTCCTTTAGAAACCATATAAACCAGTAAAGAGATGATGAAAAATAATTAAATACATGACAAAGGGATAATATATACATTCTTTATACATTAAAAAACAGTATTTTTATACATTTCTAATGAAATTCAGCAATCACATTTACAAAAACAAGCTAAAAATATGGATTTTTTAAATATGTGAAAAATGTAAAAATTATTTTAAAATGACCATATATAATATTTTAATAATAAAAACATTCTTGAATAATTTTAAAAGAATATGGACATGGTGGGAAAATTATTTTGTAACATTTATAAAATTCTAATTATAAATCTCTTACAAATTTACTAACTTATGAATAAGTAAAATTAATGAATAGAAAAATTTTATTTCAGGAATTATTAGTTTCATTAAATTAATGATAAAAAATATTAATATCATAGTTTATAGAATACACAAAATATTTATAACTATGAATATGGTATAAGTCTCAATGAATAGATATTTATATCAGAAATTCATTTCCTTGTGACATTTTCATAGATAAAAATATTCTATATTCCTATATAATAAATTTATACTCATTATAAATACATATATAAATCATATTTATATCCAAGTTACATACCATTCCCAAAAAACACTATTTTACCCAATTACATAAAATTATTCATTAAAATAAACATCTAGGTGTTAAATGTCATGTCTCCTAGAATTGATTTAATTTATTGATTTTGGTCCTTGGACCTTTTCCCTTATTTAAAGATATCCATATTCATAAGAATATTATAATTTTCATTTTTATACAATTAATATAATTTTATAACAAAACATGTAAGTTGTTCATGAAAAATGAATCACATCGTTTCATGGAGATGGTAGACTCTATGTACAAGTGATTAACATTTTCATTTTTTTAATTGTTGAAAAGGAAATGATGTAGATAGTGGTATATATTTTTATAATAATAAGAATATTATAAATTTACTATTTATTCATTAAATCCATCCTTATTACCAGCCACGTATGGAGGAAATGAAAAGAAAATTACATCAAATTATGGAGATGATATTCCACACATACACAAGAGTGATGTTATCATTTTTAATAGATTGGAGTGTAAGTAAGTACGTAATATTAAAAAATTAGATATAAAAAATATCCCATAACTATCATATATATATATAATTATACATCTATTTTACTATTCATATGATTTTGTGATGAAGAAATAAACAATCCACTTCGTGGAGATAATAGTTTGTACATGCGTACGACAAATGTATTAATTTTTTATTTAATAGAAATGGTGATAAAAAATGATTTACCATAAAAATTTAATATATTAAATTATAGATATTTATGTTATTATATCGGCTTTTTTTATGATTAATTTTAAGAATACAGAAGAAGAAATAACCTTAAAATAATTTGGCCAACACTTATACCTCTAATTTAGATAGCATCCTTTCAATTGATATTTACACATTTAAATGAGAGGTTTATGGTCACATAAGGGGATTTGGGACATGTTTATTTAAGTTTAAATAGGTATTTGGGAAGGCTTTTTAGACAAAACCAAACTTTATATCCATTTTATTTAATTTCGAATGGGTCCCTTTTGTAGGAAAAAATCAATGGAATTTTAAGAATTTTTTAATCATTAATGTTCATGAATGTAATTTAAAAATACCAAGTGGTACATTTGTAGAAAATAAATGATAGTTTCTACAATTTCCCATAAAATCGATAAAATGGGGGTTTTTTAGGATTTTATAATTATTTAAAAATAATTTTAAAACATTAAATTCGATTTAAAGTCATTTTCAAGACCAAAAAATTTAAATGTTAAACATATAAATACAATAGTTGAAATTGAATTCAAATAACTAAATATTAAATTAATATTTATATTTTAATATATGATTTTAGAAAAATAATAATTCAGCTAAAATATATTTATTTTATTATTCTTAGAATCATTTACTTCATTTCCCATTTTTATAAACGTAGTGATAATATGACATAACTGTTTTAGATAGTTGTATTATTTTTAAAATTTATAAATTAATTATAAATTTTAATATTTTTTATTTACCATATTTATATTAATCTAGTTTCAATCATATTTTATATTCACTCTTATCATTAATAGGACAATATATTTAAAAGATTATATTAGGGAATGTGCCATTTCTGTAAATATAATTTTATTAATATAACAAGTGATTTCATAATCATGTAATGTGTAATAAATATTGATACTAATTTACCATGTATCAGGGTGTGGTTTTTAAATGCTCATATATCCATTTTTTGTTAAATATTTGTAATATTATCACATATTTTAAACATTAATTAACTCATTTTACCCAGTAACATTGTCACAACTTTTTACAAAAATAATTTTTTTAAATGGAAACAGATAAAAGAAAAAACCATACATAATTTTTTATGAATATAAAATCCATTTTAAAATATTAAATTTATAGATGTGGTAATAATAAATTTTAATATAAGTGTGAAATGTGAAAGGAAAAAAAGTTTTGTTAAAAAATTATATTTTCAACAATAAAAGGATTTTACTCTAAAATCGTGAATAATGTTGATTCCAATTCATGTTATTTGGACATGTATAAAACTAAGAAAGAAATCTAAAATATAATTTAACATTTATTTTAATTTTATTAAAACAAAATAAATGACGGTATCTAAAAATTTGGTATTTTTCACTTTTCACCCAAAAATACGTATTTTTATAAAAATATCAATATTTTATAATAAGATTATTTTTAATTGATTTTTTTATTAATTATTAAAATTCTATGAAATATAATTTCAAAAATTGTAAGAAATTAATCATAATATATTAACAGGAAATGAAGTAATACCCATTTTTGATGATAATGTATTTTTGAAGTATAAAATGAATTTATACTCATTCAATATACACTAGACACCAATAAATGAATGTTAGTTTATTTTATTAAATATATATTCTATAACTTTTGTTACAATTATTCATCTTCATAGGTTAACATAATTAATTTTGATTAAAATAGATTGTGCACATAAATAAATTTTCTAAAAAATTTCTCCCTTATTCATACATGATTTTATTCAATTTTTATTTCATAATTATTATGAACTAATTAGTATATTTTAATTATGAAAATAATTACATATATTTAATAATAATGTTACTCATGTCCACACCTGAAAATCTAATATATAAGTCAAAATGATCATACTTAAAAAATAATATTTTGTTAGTATATAATTGTTCATTTTAATCTTAGTATTGTGTGTGGTGTAATATATTGAACAAACTATTATTTAGAAGAAAATTATATTTTAAAATCTTAGGTTGTAAAATTTATAAACTCTAAATTACTATGAGATAACTAAGATGGGGATTTGGTGAATCAGTGATCCCTTTTTTTAAATTGTTCTATTTTAATTCACCACATGGGGCCAGTTAAAGACTTGATCTACTAATATAGTGTATCTCAACCTCACCATGAATTATGCAGCATGTGAAACCTGTGAACACATTTGTTTACAACGCTCTGTCTTAATGTGAACCCACTTCATTCTATACTATTTAACCACCCATACATGAATTCTACACAATATCAATTATTTTCATTTACCAATATAGATTAAAACAATATCCTAACTCTTAAGACCACATAGGGGGATATTTAAAGTGATTCACATAGTACTACTAGAGACTACACTTTCATTCAAACTCTTAAGTCACACAAAATGTTATTTATACTAAATCACAGTCTCCTTACTTCTTCAATGTTGATCCTATATTAGAAGGTCATCTTCCATATTCAAAGTGATCTTCATCTATAATCATACTAGATCTAATCCTCTTATGTACAAGTTTTCATGTTATTCAACAGATATTTTAGAAAAATATAGTTGGCCTCAATACTATATTCATATCATAAGTGGTTTGCATCCCAATCTTCTAATACTTATGCACATGTGATCACCTTCTTGTAGATTTTATTGTCATTGAATCATTTTTCATACAATAATAATAGGTTTCGGGATTTTCAAAAATTTATTTCAATAATGAATAATAGTTCTAAATATTTTATCACAAGTCTTAATCACCTGCATATATCATTTATATTCTGAAAAAAAATATCATAAATATGATCCTTGTGAATATAGTTATAACTATCAATTAATATGGAAACTCTATGGTTATAGACAGTAGGTATTATCCTCATGTAAATTTGGAAATTAACTCCAAAATTAACTCCTCAATTATTCTAGACATTATTCTATGCTAAATATCCTATAATAATTCCTCATTTAAATACCCAAAATCCTTGGGACTTCTTTACCTTATTTAAATGGATTACATTAATCAAATACCACAGCTCATAATTTTGAGCATGATTTATGATCATATATCATTATATTATTAATTGAATGTGTGGATTCAATTTATCATCACAAATATCAAATTAAATCATAATTAATATTTCATGATTGAACCCCCTTAACAAATACTCCTTAATTATCCACGGAATTCAGGTTCTTCTTCATGTAGTATTAAATAATTGTATCCTAGTTATTTCCTCAACTCATTCATTCTATCATAATGAATAAATTTTATTCATGCATAAAATATATAGAATTCACTTTTACAAATCTTATCCACACATCCCCAAATAACTTTGATACTCTAGCTCATATTTAATAACCCAAATATTGGTCATAAATCATCATCAAGAAGTTATCATAGCTCGATCTCATTTGATATTCTTGCTTTCATTTTTTCATATAAATGAATTCATGAAATTATATAATACCTCACAAACTCAATATGAACCTATAAAACACATTAATTTGGGGATAAACAAGTTAACATGTAATATTCTTATTTTTCATCAATTCATATACGTGTTAGAATTGAAGAATTATTTATTTAATGAGATCACAACTTTTCTCAGAGTTATTATCTACAAAAATCCATTTTTTCCCACTATCACTTGACACCCGTGAATGAAAGATCATCTTTATGAATTACTATATAATCCATAATCATGAATCCCCTCCCCTCATGAAAAAATAGAAACTATTTTTTTTATGAAACATGAACCCATTATTCCAATTCATGATTGGTTCATTAATAGTGTAGAAGATCAAGTTGCTAGTTTTGTAACTATGTTATTTATATTGTATCTCATGATGAACTCACAATTAATAAATGTATGTATTATTAATCTAAAAAACCTTACTGTTGATCTGTGTGTTTGAGAAAAGTCAATCATTCTGGGAATGGCCAATACAATAGAAAGAGGTTGATCTAATTCTCTCTTGTGATTAATTCAATAGTTAATAATTGAAAACCACTTGGAATTCATGATCCATAATGTGCATTAAATATGGGATATCAAATAAACACACTTTTATTGTTTGGTAAAAGATAAATCCATATATATAATAGCTTGTGGGTGAAAATTTGGAGGCCCAAGTGGAGTTGGAGAAACCTCAATCAGATATCAAAAGTTATATCTATGCCATTTTAATATGGTTGAATATTGTAATGAGGTTTCCATCATACATTATAGTATAAATTGTTCAAGTTATTCATAATAAGTTAGTCATTCTTTCAGCAACTCAATATAAGTAGTGCAATTTCCACTATTGGATCCACACCATATAGACCATAGAGATTACATCATTACATTCTATTCTGTGGTGCCTCTATAATCTCTATACTCACAACTGTGTACTCATAGTGGATGATATGTACACCCACTTCCTAATCATTCCTTCCCATATAGGTAATATCTTTTATAGTGATCCCAGATTCAATATGTGTGACTATGATAGCCTCATATCTATATTAGGGTTGGCCGAATTTTGATAAATCCCTACCAAGAAATTGTATTGGAAATTATTCTTTGTATGAAATTATGTATAAATCTTTCTTCAAATTTCTTCTTTAAAATTTATCATGCAAAATAAAAAATTATTTTTCATGGCCTTCTTTTGAAATTCCATTCTATTAATTCTATTTTTTTAAATAGTGTAACATCATTAGAATAATTAAGACATGTCTATGAAATTAAATTTATTTTTAACAATCATTAGATATTTGAACTACATATATTGACATCCTTCTTCAATCACCATGATTACATACATTGTTGAAAAAAAATCAAACTCAACTTCATTGCAGACAAGAATCTCCCCCTTGCAAATTTTTTTCTCTACCACTGAAATTTTCATCAAGTCAACATGTTTATCTATCTATATCTTTATTCTCTGCTTATTGTAAAAAAATAAAATAGGGTATTTGGTTTTTCTCACTACAACATCAATTATAATCAACTTCCAAAACTATATTTGTAACATCACATTACTATTTCAGATATTCCTTAACTCTTTCTATGTTAATTGGGAAGAAATGGCTTATTAGTAAAAAGTTTTTTTTTTGTTAAAACACATCGTAGAATGGTAAAAATCTCATTTAATGCTCTAAAATATTCAATTAAATATCCTCAAAGTTAATAACTGTGTAAGTATGAGTTTTTGAGTTCTGAAAAGTCTCGAAGAGGACGGAATAAAAATATTCATTATATTATTTTAAGCCTGACCAATTTATTCAAAATAATTGAATAACTCCAAAACGGTCAATCATATGAGATATTTGATACCACAGTTATATATGAAATATAGTGTTTACCCTAGGAGGGGTATAACATTCAAATGCGCTAGACATTTTTTTGTCTCGCTCGTGAGATAATGTTTTTAAACAAGATTTAATATATTCTTTATTAAAAATTAAATATCTCCCATCTAGTGTGTCATATGGAATCTTCGAGACCACCGACGGGTCAGGAATGAGGGGTTTACCCTAGACGAGGTATGACATTTGTTCGCATCGGGCGTTTGGACGTCTTGCTCACAAAAAAATAATTTTAATTTTAATTAATTATTTATTCCCAGTTTTCTTTAACAAATCGTTAATATATCTCAAACCGCTTATCATTTGAGAAATCTGAGACCACCGTTGAGTCCTAAATGGGTTGTTTAACCTAGACGATGTATTAATTTCATTCGCAATGGATGCTTGTTTTCATTTAATTTTTATATCAAATTATTAAAATATTAATTATATAAAAACGGGATTTACTGTTCATCATCTCTAAATTTGACTCCAAACTCCATTTTTACACCATGGGAGTTTCAAAACCTTCCATTTTTTATCGTTTTCAACGGTTTCTTTTATCAATGCATTAATGAGGCGTTTTTAATCATTCCATTGGGTTTTGAATCATCTTGATTCATTATTCTTTAATTGGGGGAAAATGAATGGAGTGTGTGTTTAAATACTCAAACTGGTTCAGTTCCTTGGTATTGTTATTCTATACGAATCCAGATGACTACGGATCTTCCTTGCATAGCGTAGTCGACCTCTAAACATCATGTCAGACCTTTTTTTTCCTTCCTCAACCGGTGCACACACCACAACCTGCCTGTTCTTCTCTGGTTAGCTTTTATTTATTTTATTTATTTATTTATTTTCTCTTCTTATATGCATTTAAAAAAAAGGTTCTTGAATGAACGAGAAAAGGAAAATATAATAATAGGTATAATATTAGATTTATCAAATAATAAATTTTATATTATTTATTTGATGATATCTAGATATATATATCTATATATATATACATATACATAAGTATGTTGATAAACTCATTAGGGATAATTTTATTTAAAATAACATTATCAAAGATATTCGCAAGGTTTTATAAAACATTAGTTTCTTGAAAACATATTATGAATAGTTGTTTAGAATTATCAAACGATAATTACCTGACTGTCAAAAGATATTTTAATGAGTTTATCGAAGAACATGGTATAAAAATTATAAAATGATAATAAGTTCAATTTATCAATGAATAATTTTGAGATTATCATAGGTTAATTATAAATATTATTAAATCGATAATTGTGAGTTTATCAAAGATAATTATTCTGAGGGTAATCATAAGCACATGAGATGATATAATGATAAACTAATTTTTTTCCATGAAATATAAATATTATAGCATGCGATAATATATATATTTTGAAACTTATCCTGGTGAGATAAATTATCATTGCATTTGATATTTTAAAACGATAACTCTGAAATTATCCAGGAGAGAGAAAATATCATCGCATGTGATATTTTATTTTATTTTTGATATAAAATAGTGGGGTTGGTTCAAGTAACCCTTGACGGAGGTTGAGTTTTGGTGTCTCGACGCTTATGGTAATAAGGCCCTGAGGAGGTTTATTGAACCATATAGGGTGGTTTGTCATTGATGTTGTCATCATAGACCTTGAGGTAGGTGGTTCCATTCAAATTATCAAAATTGATTTTCCTTGTATTGCTTGATTTATTCCAATTATTGATTTAAATTCAATTGGTCAAATTGTCTTTCAATTATATTGATTAAAAACTGATTCCATTGAATTGGGTGTGTTTATGGAAATTTTCTGATTTAAATTGTTTTAATTTAAATTATGGATTTTATGGAAATGAATTTAATTAAATTATTGAATTTAGTTGTGGAAATAAATTGTGTAATTATGGAATTGGTTTTGAATGGATTTCAAAGTTGTGAAAAAGGCTTAAAATATTTTGATAGAAACCCATTGGTTTTATCTTGTGAAAGGGCATGTTTTGAATAAAACCTATTTTGGTTTTAAATGGATAGAAATTGGAAATTCTGAAATGGAAGAATGGGATTGATCGTATTTTTAAGCAGTCCTAAAATAGTTCACCCATCATGAAAGAGCACATGCAAGTCTTAGGTAGTTAGTGAGTTTTTTTGATACACTCTACGCTACGACAACATTCTAAAATATACTTGTGGCGGGTCACATCCCCAATGGGTTGGTGAAAAGTCTCCATTGGCCAGTGTCATAGGGACGTGTGTATACACATTTTTATGAGTTCACATAGAGAGTGCAGAATCCTATAACTGGTTAATACTATCGTATCTTTTGGAAGATGACCATGTTGCTCCCCTTGTTTATTTATATTTGAGAAATAATTGTATTCCAATGATTTTGAACTTCTTTACATGCCTGCTAAATTTATATAAACTGTTTTATATAAATGTTTTATTTAAGCCATTTTTTTTAGAAATATTCCATCATTTCTAAAATCCTTTCCTAAAATATTTATTTCCATCAATTGAAAATGTATAGCATGTTTTGTTTAAATGTGGTTTTTAATTTCCAAACTTATTTATTTGAAAATTGATAGCTTTTATTTGGATAATCTACATTTGGGATCTGTTACAAAATCTTTGATGGTATCCTGCTGGGTTTAGGCTCACACCCTACTTTTGGTTTCGGGTATTTGTATACTTTCTTCTTCCAGGATCGAGCAATGGAAAGGGATCTCTTGGAGGTGGAACCAGTTCTTGATCTTTGATCTTGGTGAGTTGTTTCCTTAAGGACCATGGGGTTGTTTCCCAATTTTAAGTACTTGGGTTGTAGTGCATTGGGCTTTTTATGCCAATTTGTATTCTGGTACATCACTCCTAGTGGAGTTTCTTATGTTATGCATACTGATTTATTTTCTTTTGCTTCCATATTCTTTTGGAAAAATTATTCTCACTTGAATGTTGTATGATGCCAGGTGCTAGTCGTCGACATGTGGGGATCGGGAATGGCCTTAGTGCTATATCTGGGTCGGCTCGGTTATCGAGTTACCAGTGTACCCGGGCTGGTTTGTGACAAAATGGTATCAGAGGGAGGTTAAATATCTTTCCTTGATAACAGTATGAATTTGAGTTTTCTTGTTGGGACTTAGGAAGTAGTTGGGATTGAGTGCCTGGCTAGATATCACCGCAATAAATCTTAAGTCACCAGGGGTAGTTAGGGAAATACGACTTGTGGATTAGTTCAAGTATTTTCCCTGTTTTGATTTGGATAGAGTGGAATCCAAATCTTGTTTATTTATTCTTCTAAGAGTATTTATCGACAAAAGATTCATTCCAGACCTCCGGTAGCACCAGGAGGGGCTTCATTGACTTGATAATAGTGTAGAAAGCCAGGAAATTCTAAGAGGGTTTGCACTGAGGCACCCAAGAACTGTAGCTCCTACAGACATTTAGGTCCCTTACAGAGATTCTTCCATCACATCTCTACTCCATGTAGAGGAACAGGATCATCAGCACCTCCAAAAACTGTGGGGCAATCAAATGCTTCATGTACAAAAGGGTTCCAGCAATAGGCATCCAGAACGAAGCTTCTTCACGTAGTGGAAGAGTCACCAGAGGTAACTGATACAGGTCCTACAACTGTGAGAGGTACCATTACTATAGCTTCATCTTTAGTGACCGCTCTTTTTGATATTGGTGCATCTCACTCATTTATTTCCACCCATATTGTTAATCTTCTTAATCTACCTATGGAGCTTTTATCTTTTGCAATGGATATTACTGCACCCCTTGGTACAATGAGAGAGAAGGGTCTACGCAGTCCTTCTAGCGTCTTCTTTCTATCATATGTTTATCTTGCTTGGGAAGTTTTGGTCCTCCACATGAAATCATTTGATGTCATATTTGGCATGGATTGGATCATTTCCAATAAATCCGGAATTGATTGTTATCTTCGAAGGGTCTACCTTACTACACCAGTAGTGTGCCTCTTGTTTTTCAAGGAGAATGGAAACCAAGGTCAAGCAAAGCCGGACCTTCTTATCCAGAATTGGGGTAAATTATATTAGTGTTTTCTTTTGATCTAGAGAGAGATCTAATGTGTGTTAATCTTCATCTGGTCATCGCTGAGTTTCCAGATGTGTTTCCTTCTGACTTCTCTGGTTTTCCACCAATAAGGGAGATTGATTTTTCGATTGACATAATGTCGGGTACACAACTGATTTCCATCCGTCTTACTGAATGGCACCAGAAGAACTAAATGAACAGAAGTCTTAGTTAGACGATCATCATGAGAAAGTTTTCATATGCCCGAGTGTGTCACCTTGGGAAGCACCAGTTCTCTTTACCGAGAAGGATGATGGTTCTCTTCACTTATGTGTTGATTATCGACATCTCAACCGAGTTACGATAATGAACAAATATATGTTACCCCGAATTGATGATTAGTTTGATCAACTGAAAGGGGAGAAGTGGTTTTCAAATATTTATCTACAATCTGATTACCATCAGTTGAGGATAAAAGAGTCTGACATTCATAAGACCGCTTTTCGGAGTAGGTATGGCCATTATGAGTATCTTGTCATGCCTTTCGGCCAAACAAATGCTCCTGCAGTTTTCATGGCCTTGATAAAAAAAGTTTTCCATGATTATCTGGACACATTTGTGGTCGTCTTTGTGGATGACATACTTGTATACTCTATGTCTGAGGAGGATCATATGCTTCATCTGAGAATAGTTCTGAGTCTTTTACGAAATCACCATCTTTATGCCAAGCTTTCAAAGTGTGATTTTGGGATCCGGGATGTGAAATTATGGGGACATGTGGTGTCAGAACAAGGAATATTAGTTGATCCTGAGAAGGTTAAGGCTGTTATTACTTGGGAACAACCAAGGAATGTTTTCAAGATTCAGAGCTTCTTGGGATTAGTAGGATATTATCATTATTTTGTCAAAGACATGTCAAAGCTAGCTTCTCCAATGACTACTCTGACTCGATAGGGAGTGATGTTTTCCTGGAATGAAAAATTTCAGAGTTCTTTTTTTGAGCTAAAGCATCTCTTGACTACTGCACCGGTGTTAAATCTTCCTGAGGCTGGGGCAGGTTATGTGGTCTTCGGTGATGCATCGAGTTTAGGTTTGGGATGTGTCCTTATTCAATGTAATCATGTTGTTGCTAATGGATCTCGTCAGCTTAAGCATCATGAGAAGAACAATCCTACTCATGACCTTGAACATGTAGATGTAATACACGCACTCAAGTGTTGGCGACATTACCTTTATGGAGAAAGGTTTACTATGTATTTAGAGCACAAGATCATGAGTTATATCTTCTCTCAAAAATATTTGAATCTTCGCCAAAGGTGATGGGTGGAGTACCTGCAATCTTTTGACATTGACATTACATATACCCTAGGGAAAGGGAATGTATTCGCAGATGCGTTAAGCAGGAAACATCCATCACAGGCTATGAAAGAATCTTCAGAATAGTGGAGTTTGATTGTTCTTTTTGCTCATTTGCATATTAGAGTTCAGTGGAAGGGGAATGATGTTTCTTTATCCAGTTTCCATTTGACATCTGCTCTTCTTGATTTAATTGTTTTAGAACAACAACTATATGATGAGTTTCATGGAATTAGGTACTCCCTTTATGGTAGGGAGACCGACACCTCATGGCCGTTCTCCAAAGAGGGTGTTCTGTGTTATCGAAACCGTTACATGGTTCTGTTATCAGCAAGAAAGGAAGTGATGAGGGATTTCCACAACTCTCAGTGGGTTGTGCACCCGGGAACCACGAAGATGTTCTATGATATGTGGCGGTAGTTCTGGTGGCCAGGTATGAGGCGAGACATTATTGAGTTTGTATCTCGTTGCTATACATGAAAATAGGTGAAAGTCGAGCACCAGAAACCTTCAGGTTTGCTTCAACCGCTTCTAGCCCCTACATTGAAGTGGGATGAAATCTCTATGGACTTTGTGGTTGGGTTACCTCAAACCCATAGGAAGAAGAATGTGATATGGGTGGTGATCGACAGGCTGACCATGTCGACTCACTTTATACCTATTCGAGATACAACCAATGTTGAGGAGTTGGGAAATATCTATGTGAAAGAAATTGTTCATTTTCATGGAGTTCCATATGCTATAGTATCTGATATGGATCCTCGGTTTACTTCTCACTTTTGGAGAGGCCTTCAAGAGGCACTAGGATCTTAGGTCCATTTGAGCACAGCCTACCATCCACAGTCAGATTGGCAGACAGAGAGAGCTATTTAAATCCTTAAGGATATGCTCCGCGCTTGTGTTCTTGACTATGGTGGGTCTTAGGATGATCATCTGGGGTTAGTTGAGTTTTATTAAAACAACAGTTATCAATATGTGATCAAAATGGTTGATTTTGAGGAATTGTATGGTCGTCCTTGAAAATATTCTTTATGTTGGTCCGAGATTGGTGAAAGTTCCTTGGTAAGATCAAGTTTGGTCCAAGAGACGACCACTATGATTCAGGTGATTCGTCAGAGAATTTTGACAGCATGGAGTCGGTAAAAGTCTTATGTTGATCATCGCCATAGACCTTTATATTTCTCAGTAGGTGACCATGTGTTCTTGAAATTTTCACCCCAATTAGGTCATCGACAGCTTGGGAGGCAAGGAAAGCTTGCTCCTCGTTTTGTGGGACCTTTTGAGGTTATTGGTCATGTAGGGAAAGTTGCTTACCATCTAACTCTACCACCACAACTGACGTCAATACATAATGTGTTCTATGTATCGCTGATACGAAAGTATCTCTCTTATCAATCTCATGTTTTGAGTTGGAGTGATCTTGATATTGAACCAGATTTATCCGTGACTAAGCAACAAGTCACGGTTGTTGATTCTGAGACCAAGGTACTTCAAGGGAGAACGATACCTCTGGTTCGTGTACTATGACAGCATGGTTCTGATTCTCATGAGACGTGGGAAAGGGAGACACTAATGAGAGAGAAATGGCCTCATCTTTTTGATGAGGAGAATTCTTAATAGGCTTTCCGGGGATTGAAAGGTCCTATAGTGGGGAGGTTGTAGCATCACATTACTGTTTCAGGTATTCCTAAACTCTTTCTATGTTAAATTATTATTATTCTTATTGGTAAGAAATGGTTTATTAGTAAAAAGTTGTGTTTTGGTAAAAACACGTCGTAGAATGGTAAAACGCCCATTTACTGCTCTAGAATATTCAATTAAATATCTTCTATGTTTATCACGATGTAAGTATGAGTTTTAGAGGTCTACAAAGTCTCGAAGAAGATGGAATAAAAATATTCAAAATATTATTTTAAGCATGACCAATTTATTAAAAATAATTGAATAAATCCAAAACGGTCTGTCATATGAGAAATTTGAGACCACGGTTATATCTGAAATATAGTGTTTACCCTATGAGGGGTATAACATTCAAAGGTGTCGAACATTTATATGTCTCTCTCCTGAGATAATGTTTTTAAACAATATTTAATATATTCCATATTAAAAATTAAATATCTCCCAAACAGCGTGTCATATGGAAAATCGGAGACCACCAATGGTTCCGGAATGAGGGGTTTTCCCATGAAAAGATATGAAATTTGTTCGCATCAGGCGTTTGGACGTCTCGCTCGAAAAAACAATACTTTTTATTTCAATTAATTATATATTCTGTGTTTTCTTTAAAAAATCATTATTATCTCTCAAACCGCTTATCGTTTTAGAAATCTGAGACCACCGTTGAATCTAGAACGGGGTGTTTACCCAAGTCAGGGTATTACTTTCATTTGCAATGGATGTTTGTTGTCATTTAATTTTTATATCAAATATTTAAAATATTAAATATATAAAAACGGGGTTTACTATTCATCATCTCGAAATTTGACGCCAAACTCCGTTTTTACACCGTGGGAGTTTCAAAACCTTCTGTTTTTTATCGTTTTCAATAGTTTCTCTTATCAATGCATTAATGGGGCTTTTTTAATCATTCTTTTGGGATTTTGAAACATCTTGATTGATTATTCTTTAATTAGTGGAAGACATATGGTGTGGTTTTTAAATACCCCAACTGGTTCGGTTCCTTGGTATTGTTGTTCTACACGAGTCCGGAAGACTGCGGATCTTCCCTGTATAGCATAGTCGACTTCTAAAGATCATGTCGGACCTGCGTTTTCCTTCCTCACCCGGTGCGCACAGCACGACCTGCCTATTCTTCTATGGTAAGCTTTTATTTTTTATTTTTTAAATTTTTTTTCTTCTTATATGAGTTTATAATAAAATGGGGCTTGAATAAACGAGGAAATGAAAATATAATAATATTTATAATATAAAATTTATCAAATAATTAATTTTATATTATTTATTTGATGATATATATATATATGTATATATGTAAATATATAAATGTATATGTATATATGTAAATATATATATATATATACACATATACATAGGTATGTTGATAAACTCATTAAGAATAATTTTATTTAAAATTACTTTATCAAAGATATTTGCAAGGTTTTATAAGACATTAGTTTCTTGAAATCCTTTTATGGATAGTTGTTTAGAATTATCAAACGATAATTACATATGACTGTCAAAAGATATTTTAATGAGTTTATTGAAGAACGTGGTATAAAAACTATCAAGTGATAATTACTTCAATTTATCAATGAATAATTTTGAGATTATTAATGGTTAATTATTATTATTATTAAATAGATAATTGTGAGTTTATTAAATTGTGTAATGATGGAATTGGTTTTGAATGGATTACAAACTGGTGAAAATGGCATAAAATGATTTCATAGAAACCCTTTGGTTTTCTCTTGTGAAAAGGCATGTTTTGAATAAAACATGTTTTGGTTTTAAATGGATAGAAATTGGAACTTTTGAAATGGAAGAATGAGATTGATCGTATTTTTAAGAAGTCTTCAAATATTCCACCAATCATGTAAGAGAACATGCAATCCTTATGTAGTTAGTGAGTTATTTGGATACACTCTACGCTATGACAATATTCTAAAACATACTTGTGGTGGGTCACATCCCCGATGGGTTGGTGATGAGTCTCCTTTGGCCAGTGTCATAGTGACGTGTGTATAAACATTTTTCTGGGCTCTTATAGAGAGTGCAGAATCCAATAACTAGTTATTACTATCGTACCTTTTGGAAGATGACCATATTGCTCCCCTTGTTTATTTATATTTGAGATCTAAATGTATTCCAATACTTTTAAATTGCTTTACATGCCTGTTAAATTTAATAAACTATTTTATATAAATGTTTTATTTAATCCATTGTTTTAGAAATATTCCATAATTTGTAAAATCCTTTCTTAAAATATTTATTTCCATCAATTGAAAATGTATAGCATGTTTTGTTTAAATATGCTTTTGAATTTCCAAACCTGTTTATTTGAAAATTGATAGCTTTTATTTGGATAATCTATATTTGGCATCTGTTACGGAATCTTTGGTGGAATCCTACTAGGTTTAGGCTCACACCCTACTTTTTCCTTCTGGTGTTTGTAGACTTTCTTCTTCCAGGACCGATAAAATGAAAGGGATCTCATGGAGGTGGATCCAGTTGTTGATCTTTGATCATAGTGAGTTGTGTCCTTGGGGGCCTTGGGGCTGTTTCCCCATTTTTAGTACTTGGGTTGTAGTACTTTGGGCTTTTTATGCCATGTGGTATTCTGGTACATCACTCCGAGTGGAGTTTCTTATGTTATGCATACTTCTTTGTTTTCTTTTGATTCCACATTCTTTTGAAAAAATCATTCCCACATGTATGTTGTACAATGCCAGGTGCTAGTTGTCGACCCATGGGGATCCACAATGCCCTTCGGGCTATGTCTGGGCTGGCTCGGTTATCGGGTTACCAGGGTACCGGGGCTGGTTCGTGACAATATGTCTGATGTATCTCAACTAAAATCAATCAATCATACATTCCACAAAGAAATTAAATTTTTTTATTAATAAATGAAAAGTATATGTTGGATATCCCAGTTTATAAAACTAGATTTATTTCACCAAAGAATCAGATAAAGCAAAAAAATATTTGTTAATGTGATATAGTTGTCAATCACATTTAGAAGTTTTCATTTTAGGGGTTATCTAAACATTTTTTTCAATAGATAACATACATAAATCATAAAAAAACATAAAAATAATCAAGTGAATAATATATTACTCAACTTTTATATCTTAATTATCATGATACATCAACCCCCTTGAGAAATAGTCTTAAAAAATCAAAAACATTTTCAACGTGTGATGTTCATACCTCGAATTTATTGTTTCTTCCCCTAAAGTTATATAGTTTAATCATCATCATGGAACATGTGATTTTCATGATGATAAACACATATCCTTTAATTCAGTGCATTTTAGTTAATATAAAAAGAATAAGGGAATATGGAGGGACCTTACAGTTCATTATAATATATATTGATACTAACATTCTCCTCCAAATATAGACCTCTTCAAATTATTAGATTCTGCATGAGATGTTAATTCTTTCTTAGTTTTTCTAGAATGTGTAATTTATTTTTCCTCATCAGTTGAAACTTATAAAGTGGATGTATTTTTCTCTTCAATACCAGATGCATTAGTTTTTTATTTCCACTTCTTCTTCATTAATTCTTCCTAGGATGGTCTAATTTTTATGCAATTTTTGTGTCATTCCATGATTCTTCACACATTTAACACTTTATAATTTTTAAGTCATCATTTTTAGATTAATTCTCATCAACATTAAGATAACATTATATATCCACTTTTTCCTTGAGGATTAAAATATTATTCAACTAATTCAAATTTTCATCCAATTTTATTTGATTTGGTGAAATAAATAAGCTTTTTTCCTATCATTCTTTGTTTTTTTATAATCTTCATATGAGGTATCCCTATTTTTTGTAAAACCTATTATCACTCACAACAAATGGAATCTCTCTCATTTTTCGTTCTATTTATTTTCATCATATAATGAAAACATCAAATCATTCATATATGTTTTTTCTCGAATGGTTTGAAGATTTCAATATCATAGATTTCATTGTCTCATTGTCTATTTTATATTTATTTTTACTTATCCATCTTGTTACATTAATCATTCATATAAGTATCATATTATACCAGTGAGAATAATATTTATGAAAAAACACTCCACAAAACTAATAGTATCCAATGAACCATGATCATCCTAATTGATAGAAGTTATGCATAGAGGAATGTATTTGTTTTATTTTCAAAGACTATAGGGGTTTATACTTCAGTTAAATACTTTTGGATATATAAGTCCACTCAAATTTTGTGGAATATGTCTTTAATTTATTTATTTTGGTCTACACATATTCTAAAGAACCCTAAGATTTTTTGAATTATTACTTATTTAATTAATTTAATATTTTTTGTGTTTTTTATTACATGTATCACTAAATATAGTTTTTTATATAAAATTAAATTTGATTTTATTACATTATATGCAACACCAAATTAATATTTCACTACACACAACACTTAAATTAGAATTTGTAATACAAAACACTATTTTGTCTTATATTATGAAAAATACTAGTCCATTCGATAGCTTCATTGACAATAATGGTCGGGTTTTACCGAACTATAATATACTAGGAACAATATTAATAAAATAATATTATACCTACCACACAACTATTGGAATGGAATTTACCAATTTGATTAAATAAATTTTAAAATATTATTTACACTTTTATATAAAATGAATCCTTTGGTTATCAATTATTATAAGTGAATTTAATAACTATTTGGAAATAGGGAAATAACTTTTCTATGAAAACAATTTTTCTAGATAAAAATATATTTTTCATAATAAATTAGACAAAGAAATTTTTATTAACCATTTCAATAAATTTTCTATATAATATATATATCCAATATTTTTTATACACATCCAATATAGTTTTTAGGTATAAGATAATATTTAATCCACATTTATGAATAAAAATATTTATTTTACTAAAAGGTAATTTTATAGCCTTTTAAGAGAGAACACATTTTAATTATGATTTTCAAAACAATAATAATTTTTATTTTACAAATTAAACACTTTTTTTCAAATACTAACATTAAAATTTAATTTTTTTTAATTTTTGTTTTTTATGTGGGACATTTAATTTTTTGAGGAATAGTGAAAAGCACTAAATTTTAATTCAAATCCATATTTTCACATAATTTATTATTTTATGTCAACTATATTTTAAATTCATTTTAAAGTATAATTATATCAATTATACATCACTTAATCCAATTTATCCATTGGGGGCCAATTTTACATTGAAATTGGAGATAAAATCACTTTAGATTTTGGACCTTTTATCTTTAAAAACATGCATTGGCGTCCCATTTGTGAGATTAAATTTAAATGAATTTCTACCAAATATGTGATTGAAATTTTTAAAAATATATTCTATATTATGAATAAGAATAATATATAATTTATAATATAGTAAAATTATTTTCTTACAATAAAATATTAGTGAAATTGAATAAAACTAATTACAATGATTAAGAGACAAATTAGCTTAACAACGGACTAAATATTAAACCAAAGGAAATAATGACTTAGAAATTGGTCTAAAATTTATATGATGAAATAATTTAGACCATATAAAATCTTTTATCTATTATATACCATTATTGGATCCACTTTACATGGGAAAAATGTATTTGGAATTCTATTATTAATAATTTACAATAATTCTACTTCCCCCCACTATAAAATTAAACTCTCCCCTCCCACTTTTTCATACCTATAAAGTCTATTAACACTCCAAAAATATTATCATATAATCCAAAAAACATCCATCCCATTATCCTAAAATAATATATTTTTGAATAAATCAATCCATGTAATCCATTAGATGCCAAACAGAAGGAGTTACCCAAAAAGTAGTAACATCTTCCCTCAATCTTCTTTTTTTTATTTTCATTCAAAACCACCTAAAATAATTTTATTCCATAAATATATAACCAAATTTTTATCCAAAAAATGTTCGGATGATTTTATTTTAATGGTTTGACCTATTCTTACACACCCTTTCATCTAATGGGTTATAAAGTTACTGTTCTTGTGTACGGTGAACTATCACCTCACGAAACGATGTTTTTCGGTTTCCCCTTAAACTACTCATGGATGGTAATTATGATGGAAAATCTATATTTATTAGATTTATGTTATAAATATGATGAATTTATTCTAATTAAATTATTATATAACACATGAATTTTTTCTTTCGGTTTTTTTAAATATGATTACATTGTTTGTGGATATGTGGACAACTGTCTATTTAAAGAGTTATGATTCGTTCGTTCTTTACAAGGAGTTTATTAAGGGTGGTTTTATTGAAATTATATAATATATATGAAATAAAAAAATATTATTTAATTGTAATATATATACATATATGTAATTTACTTTCTTTCGTTCAATATGGAAAGAAAACCAAAATAACATTTATGAGTAGGTACAGTCTACCGTCTCTATGAAGGGTGTATTCCATTTCATATTTATATCCTATATAGATTATTATATATATTTATATACTTAATATATATGATATATAAATCAGGTTTTTCATTATATAAATAATAAATAATGATTTATGCAATAGGATTAAGAATAAAAAGTCAAGATAGGTTTGATAATCAAAGTCGTTACTACCTGAAACATAAAATTAAAATGTAATTGTTAATTAAGTTTAATAGAAATTAAAAATAAAATAATATGGTATTAAATATAATAATAATTTTCTTTTTTATGTGTATAATAATTTTATATTTATTATACATGATGTTTTATGGTGTATAATGAAATTCAATATGTATGTTAAAGGAATTTAATCTCACCTTTTATTTCTGTGAGATACATGTCATAGTCACCACTCACAAATTTTTGGCGATGTATATACTTACCTATTAGATTTTATACCATTAATTTTGATATATTTAACTATATTAAGATCATTAATTTTTTTATTTTTTTATATTGATCATGATTCTTAAGTTACTCATGTATTAAGGGTTTTCTTGTCTCACAATTAGTTTCTACAAGACACATTCCATCTTCACTACATATTTCTTGTATGTGTTGTGTTTACAATACAAGTATGTATTATATGATTCTTATAGTTAATTATTTCTATTTAAATATATTTTTTATTATATTTTTTCATGGGGTTTAAGTCTTAAAAGTAACCAAATTGGTAACATAATTTTCCCTCAATTCACATTCTTTGAGACACATACCATGTTATGGACTTATATTCATTTACAAGGTGTATATATTTTCATTTTACATTTTATATCATGAACCTACTTATTTTTATGGTATTTAAATCTTTATTTAATATCCTTTTCTATCATGGGGAAATAACTCAATGTTACTATATAGTAGGTGTTTATTGAAACAATCTCATCAGTTGTTGAGATTGTTTATTATTATTCTTACATTAATGAAATATTATGATAAAAAACTCAAAAAAATCATGAATTTTCTTCCCCATTGGTTATTCGATATATATTCATGTATTGGTACCATGTTTTCACTCTTTTTTACATATCATAATTAAGAAAGTTTTTTTAGTAAAGTATAACATTACCTCTGTCTTCGGTCAAAAATATATGTTCTTTTGAAACCATGTTTTATAAAATTGTTTTCAATTCAATTATATTGAAATTCATGGATAATGTTTTTCAAACTGTTTTCAGGATTTCTTTATAATTTTTAAATTTTCTTTCAATGGAAAAAAGTTTCCAAAAAGTTTCAAGAATATTTTATATATTTTCCAACTATTTTCAAAGAAAAATATTTTCAAATAGTTTTCAAGATTTATTTATGTGTTTTAAAATTATTTTAAAAATGTTTTCATGTTTTCTTTATATGTCTTCATAGTATTTTCAAAGAAATTGTTTTCAAAAAATTTTGAAAATTCTTTTATATTTTTTCAACGAAAAATATTTTTAAAATGTTTTCAAAACATCTTTTATTGGTTTTCATGTTTATTTCAAGAAAATGGTTTTAATATTTTTTATTAAAAAAAATATTCAATGATGAAATGAATATTTCCTCATTAAATGTATTTAAATTATCTTTCCAAGTTATTTCTGACCTAAGATTGCATTTTTTGGTGTTAGTTGTTCTTTTCTTGGGAAATGATCAAAATGTTCTATTCATACTCTTTCTCTGAATAGTTTATGTATTGATATCGTGATGTTTATGAAACTAGTTTCACATTCATGGGTTATATGTTTATGAAACTCATTTCTCATTCACTGGTTATATGATTAGGAATCACTCTTGTTTGAAAAGTTTATTTTTTGATGAAATGATTATAAAACCTATATATTTTTCATAGGTTATGATATGACTACATGTTTATAATACCCATTTCATTTCATATGTTATGATATGATTGTTTATGATAGTGTGGTATATATATGTATCATTTCATTATGAGATTGGGGGACCTATATCTCCCTTCAATTCATTGGGTGAATACATTTATCACACGAGTATAATAGGGAAAACGGTAAGTGAACCCATTTTTGTAATACTGGGTATGAATGATGAGTGAAATCGATTCAATAATATAGGGCTGGAATAATGAGTGAACATTGTTCAACAATATAGGGTTAGAATATTAAATCAAATCAAATCACTAATACAGGACTAGAATAGGATGTGGGACAGATTCCATAATATAGGGATGGAATGGAAGGTGATGTTGTTTCTATAATACATGGATAGAATAGGGAGTGAAACCTTTTCAATAATGGACTTTGTCCACTAAGATGGTATTCAGAGTGATCTCTGACTACTAAGATGGTATAGATAATGAAACCATTATACTAATATGGACTATTTATTTAATACATCACTACTACGGAAATCATATTATATATTTTTGTGTCTTCCTCAATCACATTCCTTATTCTGATGTTATGCTCTCATAGATTATGCTCTGTAATTCCTTATGATTCGTGTATTGTGAAATAAAAATATATTTTCCATTAAACATGATTATGATCTTTGATATGAGTGTTTTGATCTTCTAAAGTTAATATCATGTTATTGTACACTTATTCTCATGCAATTCATACATATCTCCCTTGATTACCCTTACCAGGAATCTAAGCTCACTCCATTCTTATGTTTTCTTTTCCTAGTTTATAAAGGAAGTTTTTATGTTATATTATTAAATGGAAATTTATATAAGGGATTTTTTTAATATATTTAACAATTTTATAAGATTATTTTTCCATTTTTCAAAAGACAATTAACTATTACAGCCCTCCAGCACATATTTGTGTAATGTGAATAATATTCATCTAAAACGATATAATATCCATGTATGTTAATATTTTGTTTCTATAATTATTATCAATGGAAGGTTTTAGTCAACCATTGGAAACTATTTGGAAAAATATATAGTGATATCCATAGGAATATTTCTAAGGATATTTCTAGGGATGCCTCTAAGAATAAGTACAAAGATGAGTTAATATTTAGAAAAATGCCATGGAATTTTGGAAAAAGATAGAGTGAGTGATTTCCTAAAAATAAATCCATGTATAGATATTTTAGGTGGATTTGGATATCGAAATGTGTACATGGGGGTAAAATGAAAACAATTTATTGATATTGACTCGATTTGGAACTAGTGCACGACAAGGAGCCCTAATACAAACTTGGTTTTAAACTCCTAGGGGATTTTCTTTAAAAATTTACAAACTACTTTCAAACCATAATGGAACATTTAAATATAATACAACAATTAATAACCTATGATAAACCTATGTTTCAATCGATAACAAAAGGTGTCATTATTTAGACATCCTACAAGTAAATTTTAATTTCTATGTTGTTTTCTGTTAGGATAAGTGATTCCCACACTTTTATTTTTGTAGTTTGTTAAAATCAGGAACTCAAAAGAACTGTGATAAAATTGTATGTTTCAAATGTCAAATGTATGGGCATTATGTAACACCCCAAGATTTTATGAGATATATTATTTTTAATTTCTTTGATGCCTTCTATTATACACTACACCCAGATTAGCTTGTACTATACGCAAAACCGTATTGGATTGAAGTATACACAACACTATTCTTGGATCTTGTTAAACACAATTTCAATTTCATTTTGTAGAAATTATTATACGCAACATTAAGTATATATTTTGTTTAATTTATAAATGAAATAAGTTTTTATTATTTTATATGCAACACAAAACGGAGTTTTCACTACACGCAGCCCTGACTTGGCTTGCATTACATGTAATCACAACCTTCCTCGATAGCTTGTGTAGTACGCAATATCGGGTTTCACTAAAAAAATGGTATATTTTTATATTATTATTATGGGTTAGATGTTATAAATAGTATTAACTACATTTTTGATTTTATAAAATTATTATTCATCTTACATATTTTCTAGAACATGGTATGCGAACTAAATAAATTTTTCAGGTAAATAAGTATTTATAAAAAAAGCAGTTTTTCTGACTATTGATGGCACACCCACATTAAATCTATTTTTGACATGTTTATAAGGTCAATTTGAAAAAATAAAATTCTTCCTTGGAATCAGGATATAAAAAATTAATGTGGATAAATTTTTCATATTATTCCGATAACAATCATATTTTAATGAATAGTAAAAATGCGCTATATTTTAATTTAAAACAACTTTTTTCACCACAATAATTTATATGGATATATTATCTTTTTAATTGGTTTTAATGTGTAATTAGAATATATTTTTACCATTTAACCCAATGTTGGTCATTGGAATTAATTTCACTTTGAATTTGGAAAAAAACAACTCTCGATCATTTGATAGTTATTGTTTCTTAAAAACACACTATTTGTTTTGATAAGAGAAATTAATTTTAAAATAAATTAATTCCACTTCGATGTTTTGAATTTGAAAAATAGAAATCATTTTTGAATTCTGAATATCAAATATAGCCTAGGCTGAATTATTTGGTATTTTTTTGAGAAACATCAATTTTTGATGAATACTGAAACCACTTAGTGGTAGTTAAAAAACCGACTATTTCATTTAAATGAAATTTTACCACTTCTGTAAATTGAATTTCAAAAATCGGACATACATGGTTGTTATCAAGAAGTAAAATGTGGTTCAATAAGATGAAAATAATTTTTGGTGAATAGTAACTTTTGATTTTATTTACTACGGTTAAAGGTAAATAGGGTGATTCAAGGTTAAAAGAATATTACAATTCAAAATTACCTTCAAAATTTTCCTACCCTTATTTTATGAGTAGTGACTGACCATGGGGATCCTTGGGTCGATTTTCGGACCCCATTGAGCCACTTGGTAGTGATAATGACTATTTGTATTTTTTAATTTAATGTCAAGAGAAAATTGACATTAACAAAAACCTTTTAGTAATTAATTTTTATAAGGGGTTATATAAATTATGTTTTTGAAAATAAATATTAATTGGAAATATATAAGTTTTTCCTATATGGTGGTGTTTGTTTATAATTTTTAGACATCATAGAAATTAAATTATTTATGACACAATAATGATGTAGTATTTACCTCATTAATAAATGATTTAAATAAATAAGATTATAATGATAAAAATATTATCCAAAACTTGTATAGTTATGACTGGATGGTTTTATTTCAACCATGAGTCATCTTATCTTCACCTTTAATGATTTTTTGACCTTTTTAAACCAAAGATATGTTTATAATAAAATAATATTTTCACACTTTCTAAAGGTGCCCCTCTCCTCCCTTATAAAAGGGCATCTCCTCCCTATCCTATTTACACAACATTTAGCATACATGCTCAGCCAAACCCTGCCCATTACTCTTCCCAACTCCCCTTGTAATATTCTAGAGGTCCTCGTATTCTCAAAAGACAAACTCTATTTCCCTAGGAAGAAGTTTAAACGAGGTGCGTCGAGGAAGAGGTAATGTCTTGTACCGACTCTTTCAAGTTTCATTATTCTTCTACATCCTCTTATTTAGTTTTTTCATTATAAAGTAGTGAAAATAGTATTACTTATATAATAATATGTTATTATAAATATGAAACAATCCTATTTCACCTTCTATCCATCCTACGGATAACGAAATCATCATGTGTGTGTGTGTGTGTGTGTGTATGTACGAAATACCGTCTCCATGCCGTGGTGTAATCAGTTTTTCCACCACCACCCTGCTTGGATGGGTATAATGGGGTAAAGAATAAATATATATGATTATTATAAAATCATACTGATTATAAGATATTATATCATCCACTCTAATTCCATTCAATAAATATGGGAATGATATCATCACTCGTACGTACGTACGGATTACCGTCTCCACGACGCGATGAGATTAATTTTCCATGTTAACAATTCAAGAATGATTAAAAAGTATATATAATAAGTAATCATTATATATATGACATAATAATTCTACTGGATATATATATATATATATATATATATATATATATTTCATCTACTTAATTCCATTCAATTCAATAAGGAAACAAAAAACAGTGTTCATGCGTACGTACGGACTACCGTCTCCATGAATGGTGTATTTCGTTCCATTTATCGATCTATTATATATATGTATATTCTGAATATATATAATATATAAATTATATTTTATATTCTGTATTTAAGTAATCATGATCTATGTAATCATATTAATATTTACAAGTGAAAATATGGACGATAAATGAAATGATTTTACCAAAAACGCTGCTTTAACAAGGAATTGACAAATGAACGGATAATATAAAGTCATAAGTGAATCATATATGATATAATAAATATTATTATGGTTATGTTACAATTTAATAATATTTTTAAACCAGCTATACAAGAGTCTCATACACAAACTGAAGAAATTGGAAATAAGGTAAGGGATAATTTTGCAATATCCTTTTTATCTGATATTGCTTATACGTAAGTATTTACTGGGGTTATATTTATCATCCATGTCCATGTTTTCTAAAAATGGTTTGATGTATGTTTAATGTCTTTTTGACCCATTTTTGACTTTTACTACAGGGTATGTATGGAATCTTTCTTTTTTACTATAGGAGGTACTTTTTGACTTTTCCGGAAAAAGTATGAGAATGTTTTTTTAACTTATACGGCATGAACAAATTTTTACGGTTGCAAAACACATTGTTTGCATAAAGATTCCTCTATATGATTTTAGGATTATTTTCCAAAAAATAATTTACTTTTAAAATTGAATGGCATTTTGTGAAAAAAAAATGATTTTGATGAAGAAAGTATATTTTCCTCAAGAATATATTTAAAATGTTTTATAAAAACCATTTTCCATTTAAGATGACATTATTTCATATGTTTATGTTTCAAGTATAATTCCTATATGATTTACATGGTTTCACTTTTCTTATGATTAAATGATATCCATTTTTTTATATGGATTATATTATTATGGGATGATGTTTATGAAACCCATTTTATTCATTGGGTTATGATGAATTATTAATGATTATGTTGTGGTGCAAGTAAGAGTGATTTCATTATGAGATGAGTGGGACCTATATCTCCCTCGAATGCATTGGGTAACAATTTATATCTAATGAGATAGACATGGATGGAATGGAAAGTTAATCTGGTTTAGTGATACAAGACTGGAACGAGGAGTGAACTCGGTTCAGTAAGGGACTATGTCGACTAAGATAGTCTTGGCAGCAATGCCTTAGCTACTACGGAAATAATATCATGTGATTAATATTTTTCCACAATTAAAAGTTTTATTTCCAAGATATTTTAACATTAATGATGTTCCATTATGATTTATTCCTTACGTACTGTCATGTTTTATGTCATTGCTCAAGATTTTGATGTTTAAACATTATGTTCATGTTTTTATGTTCAAATGTATATGGTTTGTTTTATTTTATACATGATTACCCATATTGATCATTCGAGCTCACACTTCATATGTTTTATTTTCCCCAGGATATAAAGAAAGGTTTTAGATAAGAAAAAAAAGGATGATCTTAATGGGAGATGTTGAAGATCTTTCACCATGTTTAAAATATTATGTTCTGAGTTTCCAATGACACTAAACTATAATGATCATTTGGTGTCTGTTTTCGTTATGTATTAAGTATTCCAAAAAAAAGAAATTTTATGTCCATGTACTTCAAGATTTGGGTCTCTACAGTTGGTATCAGAGGAATGGTTTATTTATCCTTTGAAAAACTATGATGCAAAAACTGTAGTGAAATCCCTAGAGATATTTCTAAGGTATGTCTAGGGATGCACCTAAGGTTAAGTATAAGTATAGGTTATAGTTCTAGAATTATGGTAACAATATTAGAATTAAACCTAAGATGTTGGATATTGAAGTTACTCCCCCTTTATTATGTTGTTTTCCCTATCATGATTTTTTTCCTCTCACACTATTATTTTTGGGTTTTAGACGATGGATGGAACCCGAAGGAACCGTGTTGATCGATGTAATGGACAATGCAATGATTTTACTCATAAACAAAGAAATTTTATGGGAGATGGAGTGAAAATCATATTACTATACTTACACAAGCTATGAATCATTCTGGACTTCCGAATGAGCAGATAAGGGAACAATATTCTATTGAGTCCTTCATGAGGCAATGCCCACCTTCTTTCAATGGGTCTTCTAATCCAATTGTCACTGAACAATGGATTAGTTCCATTGAAATGATATTTTCCATACTTCATTGTTCAGAAAATCAAAAAGTCATTATACTATTTACCGTTTAGAAGGTGAAACAAATCAATGGTGGACTATAATTAAGAATACGAGGCCCTGAGATGAAATTGAATCCATTGAATGGGATGAGTTCAATAACTTATTTTTCAATAACTACTTCTCCTATATTATTTGAACAATTATTGAAAAGGATTTCCTTAAGCTTAAGAAAAAGTATGATGAGTCTGTTGGTATATACAAAGCGAATTTTACAAGGCTTGCAAGGTATGCATCTGGCTTTATCATCCAACCTGAAAGAAAAGTTGATCAATTTTCAGTGGCTTAAAACCAAGTCATTGAAGGGAATTAGTTATAAGATACATCAGTAGCTATGAAGAAATATTGAATTGTGCTATCAAGGTAGAAATGGAACTTTGTGTTACAAATCCATCTCATGGTTTTGAAAAGAGACAAAAGATAGGGTTCAAGGAGAAATCTCAGAATAATGGTGAAAAGAAGATGATTGTTTCTTTATGCTCAAAGTGTGGAAAAAAGCATGGTGGTGATTGTCTTAAATGGACTAGAAAATGTTTTATTTGTGGAAAAGAATTTCATCGAGCAGCTGAGTGTCAATGTAATGGAAAAAGAGTTTTATTGATGTGAATAAAGAAAAGACTATATAGAACGCACCACCAATAATTCAATTCTTAATGTGCAAGGAAATTGGGAATTATACTAATCAATGCCCTAATCCAAGGGTTAAGGATGATCAACATGAGAAACCTCTTATGGAAAAGGATAAAGGGAAGTCACATGCGATCACTATTTTTGATGTTGACTATGAAAATGATGTTGTGTAATGATTAAGTGTTTATGTAACGGGATTTCAAAATAGTATCATGGAATCTCATTTATGGTATTATAGAATTTTGGAATATCTTTGTATTTGTTTTCAATAATTATATGGTACCAGTAACCATGAAAAGTGATTGAAATATTTCTGGAAAGCAGATGATATGCGCATAATGAAGGGATAAGGAGAAAATAATATTAATATGCTCATGATTGATATAAGGACTAAGTGATATCAGGATTTGAGTATATTGAAATATTGGGATTTTGGTAGGTGAAAATAGTTACCTTTTTACAGCATTCATGTTTTCACTATTGTTCTATGGTAATTCATGTTGTAATAGAATAGAAGATTAAGGTATTCACATGTTTGGAATGCGATCAACAACATATATCTTATTATATATTGGGGATAAATGATGGTATTCACATGCTTGGTTAATAAAATTTCAAGTAATCGTTTTCTTTATACTGTGATATTTGACAGATGTATTTTGGATAAGTCTAAAGAATGGAATGGATTATGTTGGACATCAGATAGTTTTGTTTAAGGCTAGAACTTTTTGATATTATTTATGGAATGTTATAATAGTATAGTTTTAGAAAAAGGAAAACCCGTAGGACGGGCGACAACCCGTTGCATCAGACAAGGTTGCAGGAATCGAACCCACAACTGATGTGTGACATGCCTTTATCACCTACCATTGGCCTACATAAACTCCCTGGTTAGTAGGAACTAATTTTACTTTATTAAGCGGTATTATAGATGAAGTATAAGTCCATTTTTGGAATCATATATGATTAATCTCACCATTGATGGACTTATTTATATTTAATAACTTATGCTAACCTTTTCGTTATAGAAACAGATGGGAGGACTTATCATTCTATAGAATTATCTGCTAACACTTCATGAATGAAAAATTAAACTTCATTTTTTAAATAGAGATTAAGTGGAAATTATTAATGGAATGACCAACGATGATATTACACTGAAATCAAGTAAGTATTTCTCGTTATGTAAAAGTTCATCAATGTTAGGGAAATGATATTAGAAACCAAAAATGTTGTCCTAGTAATCTCATATCTGATGAATCAGATGGTACCTTATATCATCACAGATTTATGGCTTCGTGATTGTTGGATTTTTCATAGCAATGTTCTCTACCACTCTCTATCAGAACATGATGGTTATATTTCTCTTCCATATCCAGATCTCCACTTATATACTCTTATGTGGGAACCCAAGTGATGAGTTACTTTGGGTATCCATTTTGTTTCTAACATTCCTTTTTAAAATGATGATTTAGTATTCCTTTTTACGATGTGGGTTTCTATGTATGAAAATTTCAAGTAGTAAACGATTTATAAACCCGACAAATTTCGAAGGCAAAATTCATTTTGAAGGAGGTTGAAGGTAACACCTAGAGATTTTATGAGATATATTATTTTTAATTTCTTTGATCTCTTCTATTATACACTACAACAAGATTAGCTTGTACTATAGGCAACACCGTATTAGCTTTCAGTATACGTAACACTATTCTTGGCTCGTGTTACACACAATTCTAAGTTCATTTTATGGAAATTATTCTACGGAACATTAATTATAGATTTTGTTTAATGTATAAATGAAATAAGTTTTTATTATGTTATACGCAATACCAAACAGAGTTTTCACCACACACAACCCTAACTTGGATTACATTACACGCAATCATGACCTTCCTCGATAGCAGGTGTAGTACGCAATATCGGTTTTCACTAAACAACGATATATTGTTATAATAATATTATAGACTAGCCGTTATGAATATTATTAACTAAATTTTGAATTTTATAACATTATTATTCATCTTACATATTTTCTAGAACATGGTATGAGAACTAAAATCATTTTTGTGGTAAATAAGTATTTTTAAAAAAATGCAGTTTTGCCGCCTTTTGATGGCGCACCCACATTAAATCTAGTTTTTGACCTATTAATAAGTTCAATTTGACAAAATAAAATTCTTCCTTGGAATGAGGATATAAAAATTTAATTTGGATAAATTTTTAATATTATTCTAATAACTTTCATATTATAATGAATAGTAAAAACAGGCTACATTTTAATTTATAAAATCTTTTTTCATCGTAATAATTTATATGGTCAGATTATCTTTTTAATTGGTTTTAATGTGTAATTAGAATATATTTTTACCAATTAATCCAATGTCGGTCATTGTATTTGATTTCAATTTGAATTTGGACACAAACAAGTGTCGATCTTTTGATAGTTATTGTTTCTTAAAAACATACTATTTGTTTTGATAATGGAAATTAATCTTAAAATTAATTAATGACACTTATATGTTTTGAATTTGGAAAAATAGACATCATTTTTGAATTCTAAATATCAAATATAGCTTAGGCTGAATTTTTGATATTTTTCTGAAAAACTTCAATTTTGATGAATAGTGAAACCACTAAGTGGTAGTTAAAAAACAGTCTTTAATATAAATGAAATTTTACGACTTCTGTGAATTGAATTTAAAAAATCCGACATACATGGTTGTTATCAAGAAGTAAAATTTGGTTCAATAAGATGAAAATAATTTTTGTTGAATAGTAACTTTTGACTTTTATTTACTGCGGTTAAAAGTAAATAGGGTAATTCAAGGTTAAAACAATATTATAATTCAAAAGTATCTTAACACTTGTACTAACCTTATTGTATGAGAATTGGCCAACCATGGTTATCTTTGGGTAGATCTTGCGACCCCATTGCGCCACTTGGAAGTGATAATGACCATTTGGATTAATTAATTTAATGTAAAGACAAAATTGACATTAACAAAAATATTTTAGAAATTAATTTTTTAAGGGGTTATATAAATTATAGTTTTGACTATAATATTCATTGGAAATATAAAAACATTTCCTACATGGTGGGGTTTTTTTATAATATTTAGACATCAAATAAATTAAATAATTTATGACACAATAATGATGTAGTATTTATCTCATTAATAAATGATTTAAATAAATAAGATTATAATGATTAAAATATTATCCAAAACATGTCCAATTTTGATCGGATAATTTTATTTCGACCACGATTCATCTTATGTTTATCTTTAGTGATTTTTTGACCTTTTGAAACCGAAGATAAGTTTATAATAAAATAATATATTTACACTTCCCAAAGGTGCCCATCTCCTCCCTTATAAAAGGGAACCTCCTCCCTCTCCTCTTTACACAACGTTGATCCTTCAGGAAAGGCCAAACCCTACCCATTACTCTTCTCAACTCCCCTAGTAATATTCTAGAGGTTATGTTCTTCTGAAAAGACAATCTCTACTTCCCTAAGAAGGAGTTTAAAGGAGGTGCGTCGAGGAAGAGATAATCTCTTCTACCGACTATGTCAAGTTTCTTTCTTCTTCTACTTCCTCTTCTTTAGTTGTTTCATTATAAAGTAAAAACATAAGTATTAATTATATACTGATTTGTTATTATAAATATGAAACAATCCTATTTCACCTTCTATCCGTCCTATGGAAAACAAAATCACTATGAGTGTGTACGTACGGAATACCGTCTCCACACCGTGGTGTAATCTGTTTTTTTCCACCACCAATGTACTTGGATGGGTATAATGGTGTAAAGAATAACTATATATGATTTTTATAACATCATACTGATTCTAATATATTATATCATGCAGTCCAATTCCATTCAAGAAATATGGGAATGATATTATCACCCGTGCGTACGTACGGATTACCGTCTCCACGACGCGATGAGATTTATTTTCCATGTTAACAATTAAATAATGATTATAAAGTGTATATAATAAGTAATAATAAAATATATGACATAATAATACTAATGGATTTATGTATATATATATATGTATGTCATATACTTAATTCAATTCAATTCAATAAGGAAATGAAAAACAACGTTCATGCTTGCATACGGCCTACCGTCTCCATTAATAGTGTATTTCTTTCCATTTATTAATCTATTATATATATGTATATTCTGAATATATATTATATAAAAATCATGTTTTATATTCTGTAATTAAGAAATCGTGATCTAAGTAATCATATTAATAATTACAAGTTAAAACCCGGACGATAAATGAAACGATTTTACCTTAAATGCTGCTTTAACATGGAATTGAAAAATGAACGGATAATATAAAGTCGTAAGTGAATCATATATGATATCATAAATATTATTATGGTTATATTACAAGTTAATAATATGTTTAAACCCACTATACATGAGTCTAAAACACATACAGATGGAATTGGACATAAGGTAAGGGATAATTTTGCAATCTCATTTTTATCCGAGATTGCGTATAAATAAGTATTTACTGGGGTTATATATATCATATAGGTCCTTTTTTATAAAAATGTTTTCAGGTATGTTTTATGTCCTTTTTATCCATTTTTAACTTTTACTACAGGGTATGTAAGGGATCATTCTTTTGTTTACTATTCGTGGTACTTTTTGACTTGTCCGACAAAAGTACGAGAATGTTTTTTTAACTTATACGAAATGAACAGATTTTTACGGTTTCTAAATGCCTTATTTACATAATGATTCTTCTACATGATTTCATTATTATTTTCAAAAAATCCTTTTCATTTAAAATTGAATAGAATTTCATGAAAATAAAATTATTTTTAAGAAGAAATGATATTTTCCTCAAGAATTTATTTCAAGTGTTTTATCAAAACCATTTTCCATCTAAGATGAAATTATATCATATGTGTATGTCTCAAGAATAATGTCTCTATGATTTATATGGTTTCAATTTTCTTATGATGAAATGAAATCCATTTTTTATATGGATTATGCTATGATGGGATGATGTTTATGAAACCCGTTTTATTCTTTGGGTTATGATGAATGATTTATGTTTATGTTGTGGAACAAGTAAGACTGATTCCATTATGAGAGGGGTGGGACCTATATCTCCCTCCAATTAATTGGCAAAAGATTTATATCTCATGTGATAGACCCGGCTGGAATGAAAAGATAATCCGGTTCAGTGATACAGGAATGGAACGAGAAGAGAACTCGGTTTAGTAAGGGAATTTGTCCACTATGATGGTCTTGGCAGAAATTCCTTGGCCACTATGGAAATCATATCATGTGCATAATGTTTTTCCCAAATTACAAGTATTATTTTTAAGATAATTTACCATGATTTATGTTCCATTAAGATCTATGACTTACCTACTACCATGTTTTATGTCATTGCTCAAGATTTTGATGTTTAAGCATTATGTTCATATTTTTATGTTCAATGTATATGGTTTGTATTATTTTCTCTATGCTTACCCATACTGAGAATTTGAGATTTCCCATTATATCTGTCCTTTTCCCCATGATATAAATAATGGTTTTAGGTTAGAAAAAAGGGAAGATCTTTATGGGAGATATTGAAGTTCTTTCACCATGATTAGAAGATTATGTTCTGAGTTTCCAAATACACTAAACTATTACGATCCATTAGTGTCTGTTTTTGTTATGTGTTACGTATTCCACAAAAGTAATGTAATTTCCATGTACGTCAAGCATAGGGTCTCTACACATTATAAAAATGATTTTTAAGTAGATGTCCATATAACAGAATTACTAAGGCGGTAGACATATTGGTTACACATTCGATGATAAAGAGACCACAAATAACATGTGAAATGTATGGGATGGTCTGAAAGTATTGTTTACATTATACTTAAGAAGCATTATTAGATTTAGGTTGAGGATTCTTATGAAATTATTCTTATTTCATATGCTATAACAAATTGTATTAAGGAATAAGATTATGAGCTCCTAGTAGTGTTTTACGAATAATTTTGAATGATTGAATTGTATAAATTTATGAGTTCAATTATTATGTTATATGAATTTTGATATATATATATATAAGTATCTTTAGTATAATATTTTCATTAAGGATTCAAAAGTATATCTTGAATGGTGAATAATTCTTATAAAATATTCTTAATGCAATGGTGGTATTTTGAATTAATGGAATGTAACCATTAATGTGTTCAAAATTATGAGAGAACTATGTTTATCTTTCATAAAGAGATGATTTACTTGGATAAAGTAAATGGGATATTATTTATGAACTACAAACTAATAATTTATTTTTCAAACAATTGTTCTATGTTATCATAGATTATGTTTAGATCATATTTATATTTTTGGAATATATACAATATATATTGGAATAAAAAAATACGTATGTTTTCAATAAGGATAAATGATAATTCATTTCATTACCATGTTTATATAGAATACATGATGAAGGTATTCACACTTTTTTAATGTGATATATAATATATACTATATGATATATGGGTGATCAATGTTAAGATTATTTTGCTAAATTTAGTAACCTTCTTTCTAGAGTTCTAGACATTCATATTCCATAAGGGTTATAATTTTATCAATTTTAAGAATTGTTTTTCTTAAACATCGAATAAAGGTTTGGAAAATAATTTATTATCTCACCATATGACTATTTATTCATATAGGACAACATGTTTAAAACTTTTTTGTGATAAAAACAGATGGAATGACCTTTCCTTCTATTCATGGATCTCATGACATGTTAATGCATTTAAAATAACTAATTCACCTTATTTTTATGGGAATGAGATTTGAATTGAATGTTTGTTGTAACGAATCAGGTTTTGACCCAAAAGAATTTGTAATATATCGAATAATATATCTAAAGCCTAGTGTTGAGTCAGTGCGGGAAGCCATGGCCCGAGGAGCCTCAGTTCGGCGATATTATATATATTTTTATGCACAGGTAGTTTAACTTGAATCACAAATATAACCAATTCTGAGTCTTGGGTTGTATTTTTGGGGACATTTTTGTGTCCTAAACATCATGTTTTCCATAGAAGTGACAAAATAATTTCGATGCTATGAGGTTTGGTCAGAGGGGAATTTACGGGTTTTAAAATGGTGGATTAATTAATAATTTAATTAATTAAATAAACCTAATCCTAAATTCCTCCTTCCCATTTATCTTTAGAAAATGACACACTCGAGAGGACTCCCTCCTCTCCTCCCCCCTCCTCTCTTTTGCGAAAAGGGAATCAAGAAACATTCGAAGTGACGAAGCACCACTGATCCCCTTTTATAACACAGATCATCATCATATCGAAGAGTATCATTATCCAAGTGTTCTTATTTATCCAAAGCATCAATGTTTCACCAATGAGGTAGGAGGATTTTAGTTTTTGTCCTGATCCCCTTCATTAGGCATTGTTTAAAGGTTATAGACCCCAAATACAATTTATATTGATCCCTGTTAGGTAAAACTTTGAGTTTTGGGATAGAACGATATGAATCAGTCTGTTTGGAAGGTAATTCATCACTATATGTACCATCTACATGATGAGTAATTTATTAACCTAGGTCATGTAGCTCATCTGATTTCAGGAAGATGATCTATTAGGACTACACGTTGTGTATAAGAGTTACACGCTGTTTAGTGCCCTAAATCTGGTGACCATGGGACATAGATTGTGTTAGTAATTTGAAAACCCATGGCCATTTCTTAAAACATGGAAAAGATACATTAAAATTAGGTTCAGTACATGGACATGAGAAAAAACACATGGGCATGTAGTCATTTATCCTTAATACAACGTGTAGAATGGGATACACAGCGTGTAAAGGAAACCATTGGCTAGTCCATGTAGAAGGGGATCATAGACATGGTCTGAATGATTAGGGTAATAGCATATAACTCCTCTACATTCCATGTTCCAATACATGGGTTGATGATCTGTGTAGATAGGATACATGACTAGGTGCTCAAGAGAGATCACACACCGTGTGTGCCCTGGTTCATGTTGTGTACTCCTAAGATATCCTCTTGGATCTTCATCCTTCTATATATTATTCTATGAGTATTATATTTCGTATTGTGAGTGGTCTATCATGAGAGTTTTCATTGTTTAATTTGATGGTGGGCTCTGTTACAGCCTATGATAAGTGAGGTGGTATAAATCGAGCAAGATGCATGTGATGTTATGTTGAGGCGATGTTGGAGATCGAGGTAGTTCATGAATTGAGTCACTTGTACTGGTACTCACCGTTATCTTTAGGGCGTAGGTTCCTCTTAAATATATTATTAGGTATATATGGGACTCCCAAAGCCATGGGTGTGGGTTCTTTGCCTTTATATATTTGTCTCTAGGGGTGTTACTCTGCTGATGGACTAGGGTGTGGGTTTCCCATTTATGTTCATATAGATGGACTGTACTCCCTTATTTCAACAGGGATGGGGTCATCCATATATGATTTATAGATAGATTGGTTACTCCAATACTATGTTAGGGTAAAGTTCCTATATTCTATGAGTCAATACTCCCCTATCATTCCAGGGCGTGGGTCCTCCATATATGTTGGTCTGGAAGAGTTACTACTCCCTTTCAATGTCGGGAAGTAGGTCTTCAAGTATGGGGTCAATAATCCCTTGTCATATAAGGGTGAGGTTCCTACAAAGATAATGAGCTAGCAGAGTTGGTACTCCCCTGTCCTACAAGGGTGCATGTCCTCTAGACACTAGGTAGTAATCTCTTATCGAGTATGGGTGAAGTTCCCCATCCTACATAGTGGTACACCACTGTTGAATCAGGGTGTGGGTACTCCATTATTTGAGTATTACAACCCTAATAGATTAGGTTATGGGTCCTCACTTATAGATTAGTACTGCACTGTATCTGAGTTGGTGTGGGGACTGGTTCCTCCATTGGACATGGATCTCCCTCGGCTGTGGGATACATCTATGAGGATCAATCCCCTCAACTGATGAGAATGACTCTTAGATAGTATTTCATTACCCCTCGATGGAATTATATGTGGGATACTATATATTTGAGTGTCATAGGTTTCGTGGGTTAGTTGGGAGAAGCACTCCCTCAACAATGGGGTAGTGGCGAGGATTGGGTCCCTTATTCTCTCTTGTTAGAGATTATTCATGTGGAACATAGTCTAGAGTAGTGCTCCCTAAACTCTTTGTAGTAGTGATGGGAATGCCACTTCACTTGGGTTTCATTAGTTTTCACTGGGTGCAAGGTGATGAAGACATTACATATATTGATGGCCACTAGATCTAGACTTAGTAATATGTTCTTGATGGAGCGTGTACTCTTGGAAATACCATTAAGAATGGTAATGTTATTTACAAGGGTTTGCATCTCTCATATGGGTTCCATCAGGGAAGGTTGAGCTTGTGCAGTGTGTTATCTTGGTTTTTTGTTATGGTTAAATCCAATGAAGAGGATAGGGTTTTTTTCTATGAGGTTGTAACCTCATGAGACATATTGTATGAGACAAGTATATCAGGGTGATTTATGGGAGTCCTTGTACTGTTGTCACAGGTCAGGTTTGACACCCCTTATTGACCATGAGGACTAGTCATGTACTACGGAGGATGGTTCGAGATGGAGTTTTTCTCTTGATTGGGGTTCCCTCTTGGAAAGAATAGAATGCTATTAGATTTTAGTTCCTAACATTTTTTTGGGGTTTATGAGGAACCTACTGAGTATGTTTATATTCAACCATACATGGGCTTTTCCCACAAAAGTTTTGTGTCTTTTTCATAACACAATACTTTCGATTGAGTCCATGGAGGACTCGAGGGTAGAAAAGCTTAATGATCTTGACAACCCATGGTGTTTCCCAAATCTGTGCTGAAGATATTTCAAAAATTTGAATTTGAAATTTATTCCCAACTTATGATCAGGTTGAACTATTTTATAGTTTTCATGGGTGGGTTTTTTCTGCACTTTTTTATTTCATTACTTTTATTGTACTCTGATTGTGGGATATATATGTATGACTGCATTCATTAATGAGTGTTTTTTACATTCCTTTATTTGTTAAGCATGTATATGTGTGCATGTGTATGGGTACATAGGAAATGTGTCCCATTATCGTGATATCCCTACATGTCACTAGTCTCCAACCTCTAGCCTATTAGAGGTGAGCTCGGGGAGTTGTGCCCTAGGACCCTTCGGATCGGGTCTTGACAGAGTGGTATTATAGGAGTTCAAATCAACATTGGGACTACATTGTAAGATCTTGACATTTTTTTTAGTAATATTGGGTGTGTTTTTAAGTACTTTATTTTATTTACTCGGTACCGTTGGGATGGGGTATGACCTAGGGTGTGAATGTGTAAAGTTTCTATGGAATTGGAATGTCATGGGTTGTGCATGATTTGCTCACGGTTTTGGCGAAATCGTGAAAAACCTAACCATGCGAACAGTGGAAGTCAACATGGTTGGTGCATGTTTTTTAAACTGTGCACCATCATGTCATGTGGGCAATGTAAGACCGTGTGGTTGCCACACGGTTTGGCCTAACAGTGTGACCACCCTGGTGAAATCGTGTGCGTTGCATAGTTTATTCTAAAAATTGGTTTTAAAACCACCCGAAACCATGAAACCTCTCTAATTCAACCTTGGATCAGTCTTTACAAATCCTAGGTGTTTCCAAACCTCTTGGAGATATTTCAAGGTTATTCGAACACCATTTTTTGATATCAAAAGAATGGATTAAAGATCTTCTCTCTTATCAGCAAGTGGATTTCATCCCATTGCTTTTCTCATTATTTCTCTTCCCTTTTATAGATTTTTTATGAAATATCACCCCAATATTCTTGAATCTAAACCTATGGGTTGAGATATAGATATATGATTGTGGATCTAGATCTTTATTTTCAAGACCTTAATGACATTGATCTTAATTTTAGAATTAGTGATTTAGATGATCAGCTTGATCGAAGACGTTGTGCCACTTACATTTTGTGGATTTTCATTCAGGTAACTTCCGTCAATAAACCAAGGTTGGTGGTCTAAATTGAACTCCCATTGTCATTAGTTCATATATGGGAATGTGAGTTTATTATTTTCTATATTCTCTAGATAAATGATTTCCTAAATTTTTTAATTAAGAATGTGGAATTTAATGGAATTTACCTTGGTGGTTAATTGGTAATTGAATCATGGAACAAATTAATGGGGTTTCCCAAATAGTTATTTTTGATATTTTTTATGGGTTATCTTTTGGTAATTGAGATGTTCAATTTTTTTTGAAATGATAATTAATTGGGGGGAGTTAATTGTGACACGATGTTTGGCTAAATAAGATAATTAATTATGATAATTAATTATGTGCCATGATGTTGAAAAAAGATAATTATTTGTGAGAATTAATTATGTGACATGAAGTTGATCTATGGTAATTAATTGTGAGAAATAATAATGACAAGTAAGATTTGATATGGATAATTAATTTCAGATAATTAAATATGCAAATGGAATTATGTTGATTTGATTAAATAATTTATGAATTAATTAATGGTTTATATGCTTAGTTAATTGTTGAGATAAATAATGGACTTGTAAATGATTAAATAATCATTGGATTAGTAATGTAATGATATGGAAAATTCATATGAATTAATGAATGATTAAATAGATTAGATTTCTTGGGTGCTAAAAATGTTATTCTAGAACGATTAGATGTTTGGAGTCAAACATTGTGTTCCTCCCCAATAGTGATCCAATATTAAGATTATCAAGTGATAGGCATGAAGACCTAAACCAAATGAGATATAAAGTTATAGGAATGGAGCCCTACAGTTAATGAGATTTGGGGTTATGGGCATGATGACCTACACTGAATGAATGACAATAATGAATGAATATTCAAATGATATTTTATGGTTTTATGCATGATGACCTATACCGAATTAATGATAATAAAAAATGATGATTCAAATAAGAAATATGGTTTGAAACTGGAACTAATGTGATGATTAAAGATTAAATGAAAATGTGATAACTATTAAAATTATGCATTGTAATTATTGATTCATAAATATGCATGTGATTTCTTTTGAATGGACTCATTTTAGACACCACTGGGTGCGGCCAACTGAGTTGCACTCAAACCCTATTTGGTCTGTCAGATCGTCACCTGAGAAGATTTTTTGTTGTATGACTAGATAAGGGAAAGGCCCTGAGATATGATGTACTTTTGTATTGGAGAATGGGAGAGGGAACCAGACACGATTCGAGATCCATTTGGGAGTCTTTATATCTTTATTTTTAGTTTCATTATAGACACTTGACATTTTCATTTTTATAGAATGTTTTACCTCTCAATTGAGTATTGTATTTTTCAGATTTTGATTATCATATGACATAGATTTGTTCTAGTTATTTGTACACTTATTCACATGGTTATTGTTATTTTATTTTTTTGGTAAATTATCCTTATAATAGAAGGAATAGTCTTTCCAATACTAACTTACCAATCCCTCGCTACTGGTCGGCACTCTCTAGGGTACAGGGGGCGTGCTTGAGGGAATGGGGCCAACTGACATGGGGCACCGTTCAGTGGCTCTTGGGTTGGGACATCAAAAAGTTGTATGAAAGAAATTTTCTTTTGATTTCTTATACTTTTTTCTTAATGTTTTGGGAAAGGTAGAGAAGAGACAAGGATGATTCGAGAGATGTAAATAATCTCGTTCATGGGAGTTACAAACCCATGTATGAGGGAAAATCTGAGTACTCATGGTGGGATTTTTGTGATTTCTATTTGTTTTTATATTTGGATATTATTTCACCAGGGGTGAAGCACTTATGGTGTGATGTGATATTCTTTTTAATTTTTTTTTGAATTTTGATTTGTGGCTTATAGATCCACGATATTTCAGTTTGCATGCATCATTCTAGGCGCTCAAGGAAAAATTGATTGTGGGTAAGTTGTTGAACTTGAACAATTTTTCTTATTTTATGATTTAAATAATGATGAAAATGTAAATAAATAGGTGTCTAATGAGAACCTTGTTTGACTACATTTGTATGATTAATTAATTAATTATTGAATTAATTAATTTGAGATAATTTGATTAATTAATGGTTGAATTTATTAATAAGAACGTATTACCCTTTTTAAACAATACCTAGGACTTGGATGGTTAAGTGTAGTGAAAAGGAATTGGTGTTGACTGTGTGGTGAGAAAAAGGGGAAAGAAGATGTTGAAAGTTATTGTGTAAGATTATCCTCTTATGTAAATGTTATAAGGTTGCCTTATGAGACCTAAGACATGTGCTTGTATGTGTAGAGATATGCCTCAATGACACTTGTTGAGAGATAGACCGAGGGGTATGGCCCAGAACTAACATCTAGACAGAGAGCTTGAGGCACCATTGGTGCAAGCTGAGGAAGAATGGGAAGAGTTCAAAGAGAAATTTTCTCGTTTCGTGCATTTCATGGATAGATACACATTGTGAGTTTAGAAAAGCATGTCTTAGTTGACAAGAGAGTTTCAACTACAGCACCCTCCTACATATAATGGAGATGGTGGACCTAAGGGATCTGAATTCTAGATTGAATCCATAAAGATGATACTTGACCTTTTGGGGATTCTGGATGAGAGGTGGGTCATGTTGGCCACTTTTATGCTACATGGTTTAGTGAAGCACTGGTGGGACATTCATGTACGATCTGGATAGTTTTATGAGATGTTATGAAATGAAATTATAGAGATGTTTTCGGAACACTTCTATCCAGAGATGCTTAGTTAATAGAAGGCTTCATAGCTTATGCATCTAACACAAGGAAGATTGTCCATAGTGGAATATGCAGGAAATTTCATGGTTTTACATCATTTTCTCCAACATTGGTGGTAGATGGGGATTATTTGGAAAAATCATTTTAGGGTAGACTTAATTGTGAAATTAAGTCCAAGGTGAATATCTTTTGGCTGAATAAATTCTCAGAATTGGTTAATCGGGCACCCATTATAGAGGAGAACCTGAAAGAGGATTTTTGTACTAGACTGGTTATTGGACGATCACAGAGTGGGCCTTCCGAGAGTAGGAAGTTCCATCAGGAGAACCTTAGTGAGGATAGTGGCATGAAAGTTGGATAGTAAGGAGTAATAGTTACACCAAATCATTATCATGTGGTTTTCCACCAGTGAGGTAGGCAGGGACACTATCATACACATTATCCACAACCACCAGTGGAGTGTCTATTTTGTGGAAAGATGGGTCACCTACATAAGTTATGAAAGAAGAAATGGTAAGCTAGTGTTGATGGAGTAGCTGTCAAAAGTCAGGGTGTGGGAAGGGGGTCTTCTACAACATATAGGTCTGGCAGCTGGAGTTCTACTGGAAGAGGCAGTAGAGATGGTAGGCATGTTTATTTAGGGTATGAGTTCTGGTTTCAGTAGAGTGGTGCTACTTAGGGGAGTCATATGACACCCCATGGAAGAGGGGCAGGACAGTTACATGAAGGGCAACCTACACTTATGGAGAGAGAGGACAGTAAATCCACAATGAGAGGTACAATTCTTGTTTCTTATACTTTATCTACTTCCTTTTTTGATACTAGTTCCTCTCAATCCTTTATATCTTCAAATATTTTTAATGGATTGATCCTGTAGGTGGAGTATGTAAGTGGGGTTATGAATATCGATACACCATTGGGAACACAGTCTATATATATCTGTTTATGCATGGGATATTCTCTATAGATTAGAGAGTATCATTTACTTTGGGATATATATGTCTTGTACATAATGCTATTTGACCTAAATAGGGGTATGGAATGGTTAGTCTCATACCGAGCCCATATAGATTGTTACTGAAGGAGAGTGACATTTGTATCTCCTAATGGCGACTAATATGTTAACCGTGGAGAATGGAATATCCTTGTAGGCAGGTATGGGACCATTACATAGCAATTGGGAAAGCTCACAACCCATTTTTCTAGTATTTTTCTAGATGATGGGAGTGGTATGCAAGAATTCCTTCCACCAGTTGTAGAACTGTTTCAGGATGTCTTTCTTGAAGACTTTTCAGGGTTTCCACCTAAGAGAGATGTGGAATTCACTATTGAGCTCATGTCGGGGGATGAGATGGTATCTATTCCACCTAACAGAATGGCACTGAATGAGCTTCATATCAAGACACATTTGTAGGAGCTTCAGGATAAAGGGTTAATCCATCCATGTATGTCAACTTTGGGATCACCTTCTTTTTTTTAAAAATAAGGCCAATTGGATTTTATTCTTATGTGTTGATAACCATAAGTGTAATAAAATGACTATGAAGAACCGATATCCTCTTCCATATATTGATGATATGTTTGACCACCGGAAGGGGGATTGTGTGTTCTCAACGATCGATATTAGATCATGGTGTCATCAGGTGAGAGTTTGGGCTTCAGATATACCAAGAAATGCTTATAGGAGCAGGTATGAGCTTCATGAGTTTTTTGTAATTTCATTTGGGTTGAAAAATGATCCAATAGTATTTATGGCCTTGATGAAGAGGATTTTATATATATACATGGATTATTTTTTTGTGATGTTTTTGGATAACATCATTGTGTGCCCTAAGACTCATGAATATCAAGCCAGTCATCTTTCCATCATCTTAGGTACACTAAAGTAGAATCAGATGTATGATAAGCTATCTAAATGTCCATTTTGGATTTATAAGGAACACTTTTTTGGGGAAAATTATCTAGGAATTAGGTGTTGTAGTTGAGCAAGAAAATGTACAGACAGTAATCTCTTGGGTTAATCCCAATAATATTTTTGATATCCACATCTTTTTGGGATTATCTTGTTATTACAAGAGGTTCATCCATGACTTTTCGTGACTAGAAGCACTACTTAATGGTTTGAAAAATAAATGGATAATGTTTTCTGGGATAGAACCAGGGAGGAATGCTTTATATAATATGGATAAGTTCTTGACATTGGCACCAATTTTGAACATACCTGATTGAGGTGAGGAGTACACGGTGTATTGTGACACTTATGGGGTCAGACTCTGAGTGGTGTTGATACAAGGGTATAATGTTTTTTCTTATGGTTCTCAGCACCTGAGGACACATGAACAGAATATACCTACACATAACATTGAGTTGGAAGCAGTAGATTATGAATTTAAGTGTTGGAAACACTATCTTTTGGGTAAAAAGTTTACTCTTTTGACGGGTTACAATATCATAAAGTATATCTTTTCATAGTGTGACTTGAATCATTGTCAATGAAGATGGGTAGAGTATATACAATCCTTTGATTTTGAAATGGCATATAAACCTGGGGAAGGGATTAGTGTGGATAATTCCTTTAGAAAGAAGCTCGGACACAATTAGTACATGAGTCGAGTACCTAGTGGAAGATGATGAATTTGTTGGCGGAAATGCATGTGGTAGTTCAAGAGAGTTAGAAGAGGATGAATCTGGTTTCTGTAGTAGTGGAGTGTACACTCTCATTACAAATTAGAGATAGGTAGTACAAGGATCTAGAGTTTTTATCCTTGAGGGACATCTATGAAGGTGCGAATACACCTTCATCTTTGATAATAGATGAGGATGATGTCATCTATGTTAATAATCGGGTTTTTTGTGCCCATGAATATGTGAGAAGAACTCATGAATGAATTTCATGATTCAAGGTGGCCAGTACATCCTGGGGAGAAAAAAATGTATTGTGACCTACGACGACTGTATTGGTGTCCATGCATGAAAAAGATAATTGCAGGGTTCATAACAAGAAGTTTCACCTGTCAGTAGGTGAAGGAAGAACATCAATAACCTGGAGACCTATTACAACTCTTATCTATTCCGGAATGGAAGTTGGATGAAGTGAATATAGATTTCGGGGTCAGTATTCCAAATAATATTAGGAATAATGGTTCTATTTGGTTCATTCTGGGTCGACTAATGAAGGTAGCACACTTCTTTCCTATCAACGAAACATTTCCAGTATTGAAATTGGTAGACCTATAGATGAGAGAGATATTTTGTTTTCATGGGGTGCCAAGAACTATAGTTTCAAATTGCAATTCACTATTTACTTCACACTTCATGATGGGATTACAGAAGGTTCTTGATACACTTGTTATGTTATGTATGACCTTCTGTCCACAGATAGATGGGCAGTTGAAGTGTACCACATAGGTACTAGAGGATATTATATGAGCATGTGTGCTTATCTTTGGTGGTTAATGGGATATGCACTTAGATTTAGTGGAGTTCTCCTATAACAACAGTTATCATGAAACTATACAGATGGAACTATATTAGTTACTTTATGTATACCATGTAGATCATAGCTATGTTGGTTAGATGTGGGTGAGTTAGAGCGGTTGGGACCGAGTCTCATTCAGGAAACATCAGGGCAGGTGCAGTTGATTTGAAAACGTATGGCTACGGATCAGGTTAGACATATGTCATATACTGATAGAAGGATATGACTCCTAGAGTTTACAGAGTGTGATTATGTATTCCTTCGAGTTTCACCTTGATTGGGTCACCAAGGGATACAGAGGCATGGCATGTTAGTGCTTCAGTCTATGGGGCCATTTGAGGTGATGGAGAGAATCGGGATGGTGGCATACCAATTAGCACTTCCATAGAAATTCAGTGCTATGCATGATGTTTTCTATGTGTCACAACTATTTTGGTATCACCCAGACCCTTCCCATGTGATTTAGGTTGAGGAAGTTCACCTCAAGTTATATGTGTCCTTCAAAGAGCATTTGATACGTGTGTTGCGTCATATTGAGAATGTGTTACGTGGATAGACCGCATCATTAGTTATTGTGAAATGGAAACATAGAATTATTCGAGAGGAAACCTGGTAATTGTGAGTAGACATGAGGCCTCAATATCCCAATCTTTTTGGCTCATAATCTTAGAGAAGTTCAGGAGTGCATCTCAAAGATGAGTTGTTATAATGTGGGGAGATTGTAAGATCTTGTACTTTTTGAAGAAATCTCAGGAGTGTTTTTAGGTACTTTCTGTTTTTTATTAAGTGCCTTTGGGATGAGGTATGACCTATGGTGTGTTTGGGTGATTTATCTAAGGAATTATAAAGGCAGGGGATGTGCACGATTTGGGCACAGTTTAACCAAACTGTGTGGATAGTGGAAGTCGGCACTATTGGCGCACGGTGTGTAACTATGCACCATCAATCCATATAGGTAGTGGAATATCACATGGCTGGGTCATGGTTTGGCCTAACCGTGTAGCCTACCAGGTGAGACCATGTGTGCATCCAAGTTTTTTCTAAAAATCGGTTTTAAAACCACCCGAACCACCAAAACGTCTCTTATTTGACCATGGATTGGGATTGATGAATTATAAGTGTTTTTAAATACTCCTAGAAATATTCCAAGGCAATCTGAACTCTGTTCTTTGATATCAAAATCTCAGATAGAAGATCTTCTATCTTCTTGGTATGTGTATTTGATCTCGTTGCTTCTCTCATTCTTTCTCTTGTCATTTTGATATCTTTTTGTGGATGATCTCCCCCATTTTCTTGGATCTAAACCGATGGGTTGAAATCTAGATCTAGGATTGTGGATCTAGATCTATATTTTTATGATCATGATGGATTTATCTTAATTTTGGATTTAGGGATTTAGTTTTATATCTTGATCGATGACGTTGTGCCGCTTAGAATTGGGGGTTTTCTATTGGGTTGAATTCTGTTAATAAATCGAGGTTGGTTGTCTAAACCAAAATCCCAGAGTAATGAGTCATGAAATGTGAATGTGATTTTATGATTTTCTAGATTCCATTGATAAATAATTTCCAAAATTGGGGTAATTATGAAAGTGGAATTGAATCGAATTTTCTGAAGTGGTTAATTTGTAATTTAATCATGGAACAAATGAATGTGGTTTCACAAATAGTTATTTTGGAGATTTTTTAGGGGTTGATTTTTGGTAATTGAGATATTTAATTGATTGTGAAAAGTTAATTAATTGTGGGGGGAATTAATTATGATATGATGTTTGGATATGTAATATAATTAATCATGAGAATAAATTATGTTCCATGATTATAACCAAAGTTAATTAATTGTGAGAATTAATTATGTTACAAGATGTTGATCTAGGATAATTTATTATGAGAATTTATTATGACAGGTGGAATTTTATATGGATATTTAATTGTGAAGAATTAATTTTGGAAAGAGAATTGTGTTGATTGATTAATTAATTTTGAATTAATTAATGGGTTATGTGATTAGTTAATTATTGAGTTAACTAATTACCTTTGAAATTTTTAACTAGTAATTGGATTATTAATTGAATGATATGGAAAATTCTTATGAATTAATGAATTAATAAATGGACGATATTTTTGTGGTGCTAGACATGGCATTCTGGACCGATTAGAAGTTGGGACTTGGATATTTCGTTCCTCCCCAATTGTAATCCAAAATTGTGATTTTTGGGTGCTAGGAATGATGACCTACATAAAAAGAGATATTAATTGATGGGAATAGAGACCTACACTTTATGAGATTTTGGGTGCTAGGCATGACGACCTACACCAAATGAATGATAATAACGAATGATGATTCAAATGAGATTTTAGGGTGTTATGCATGGATACCAACACCAAATGAATGATAACAAATAATAATTATTCAAATGGGAAACATGGATTGAAACTGGATCTAATGTGATTATTAAAGATGAAATTACAATGTGATAACTATTTAAATTATGCATTGTATTTATTGCTTCAAAAATATGCATGCACTATCTTTTGACTGGACTCATTTTAGACACTGTTGTTAGTGGCCTACTATGTTTTACTCAAATCATATTTAGGCCATCTGATCGACACCCAAGAAGATTTTGTAGTTGTGGGATAAGATATGGTAAAGGCATTGGGATAAGGTGTAGTTCGGTATTGTACCATGGGAGAGGGAACTAGACTAGGTTTAGGACCCGTTTAGGACTTGTTCTATCTTTACATTTAGTTTCATTGTAGACAATAGACATTTTAATTATCATAGAATGTTTTAACTTTCATTTGAGTATTGTATTTTCATGTTTTTATTATCAGAATACATGAATTTGTTCTGTTTATTTATAATCTTCCGCACTTGGTTGTTGTTATTTTCATTCGTTTGTGTATTGTTCTGATGAAAGATGGTATAATCTCCCCAATACCAACATACCAAACCCTTGATTCTAGTAGGAAGCCTATGGCATATGAGGAGGTGAGCTTGAGGGCAAGTGGAAAACATGCTCAGGGAACCATTCAGTGGCTCCTGGGTCAGGATGTCACACAGAGTGTCGTGATCTTGGTTTGGGTTGCATAGAGACAGTGTTAGGAATTTTTTATGTTTTATCTCAATCAAGTGGTTCTAGTTTTGGGGGTGTATCCATTCACTTGGATAATAATAACCTTCTATTGGACTCGGTACGTTAGGGAACTGATTGCTAAGAAATAAATGAAGCATGCAACATATAAAAATGGGTTTCTGTTTTTTGTGTCCTTCTTGATTCATCTCCCTATATATACTCTTTGATTTTGGTTTGTATTGATTCAATTTTAGGATGCCTCTATGCAGACATCCATATATGATTCTATAGTAGTATTATGATAAAAATCCACCCTGTGATGAGGATTTAGTGCAATGAAGTGATTTTGAGTAATTACCTCTGAGTGGTCTACTAGAAGTTCCACCGCTTCTTTATAAGTAGTTTTTACTAGTATTTCAGACCAAGGATGTGTTCTAGATAAGTGCCTTAAATGATTTACATATGCAGAAACCTCTGAGGTACTTGGGTGATCAAGACCCCCAGGTAGCAGATCAATGGATTGAGGTATTCAGGTGTGTTTTTCTCTTAGTGAGGAAACCTCCCGATTCGATGGTGGTCCTAGAGGAGATCCTTATGCAAGGTTAATCTACGCGATGGTGGATTTTGGTGATACATTATCAAGATGAGGTAATCCTCACTTCAGGGGAGTTAGAGTGACTCTTCAATGAAGATTTTTACCCAACCATGTTGATATCAGCTTGTATCCAGGAGCTTCTATAGCTTTGGCAAGGTAACATGATAGTGGATGAATTTTCGGCAAGGTTCACAAACATATCACGATACTCATTAGATATGGTTTCGGATTCATTCATCATATAATGTTCCTTTGAGAAGTTCATTCCTTAAAATATTAGGGAATCTCTGATTCCTCTATTCATTCCCACCTATGCTGGAGTGCGGAAGAAAGATCTAGTGGTGGAGATTTTCTAGGCTATGGAATAGGTGGATGTGACCCCCCCCAACAATGGTAAGGAGGTTGAGGCATCTACAAGAGATATTAGACATATGATGATAGAATCATAGGACATGAGGCATACATATTCATAGACTCAGGCACATGGGCATGTGGTGCAATATTAGCATTTAGGATCATGTTAGCCACATTAAAGGTGTTGTAATGCTTGTGACTATTGGGTAATTCTCTATAGATATTGTCAAACCTGTCTTGCTATTGAGAGGGAACCAAATGGTGAGATACCTTGGCATAGAAATGCATGGATCAATGAGTTCTGCAATGTGATGGATAAAAAGGAGCTGGAAAAGTGGTAGTAGGTGGAAGGTAATTTGAGGTGTTTCCACAACCACCCCCATGTGGTCCGCACAAGGCTCAGAGAGCTGGAGGAGGTGGGTGAAGAAAACTACAGTCCGTGGAGACTTTTGACTAGGAAGCTTCTTAAATGAATAGATTTTCACCTTGTGTACCTTATACTTTCTGTAGTATAAATTGTTATACACTCTTAGGGGTACACTTATCTTTCCTCTTTTTGTTCAATGTTTATCTAGAGTGATGTTGTGCGTCAGAAGTAACCCATGTTGGTAGTTGAAATAGAGGTCCTAGTAAGACCCAATATATGTTTGGGAAGACCTTTCTTCGTTAGAACCCTATTTTATTTGAAATCATATTTGTACTTGACATGATTGAGGAGGATATGTTGCAGATTGACGTATCTTCAAACTCGGGATGAAGAGGGATGCTTTCCTCGTTAAGATTCATTTTTGTGACACGAACAAAATAGTCCAGGAAAGTCAATGCAGCCCAGGAGGATTGTATCTGAGTGAGGTGGATGAGTTCCTTAGACTTTCATTTTTAGGGCATGGTTGGGTGATGGTTTTTTAGAGCAACCCATGGCCTATCTAAAAGAGTTTCATTGCTTGCCCCCTTTAGCTTGCGGTCCATTGGAGAGGGAGATCCATTCTTATAATTTTCTTGTGATGTAAGAGTCAAACCCTACAATGTTTTTCATAATATGGATTGATTTCCTACCATCCATACATAGCTGGGATACCACTATTAGGTGTGGTAGTATTTCTATTTGGGTGAGTTGTGTTACAACTGGAGTTTTCTAGAGGAAGGGTCTACTAAGATGCAGAGTTTAATCTTGAGAAACCCTATATTGTTCATGATTACCCTCTCATTTTCATCATCAAATGAGAATAAAAAAATTCTCAAGGAGGTTGTTGTATATTTCATCCAAGGGTGTACGTGAAATTTGGGATTTTATTGGAATCTATGTCAGGTAAGTGAAGTAGTGTACCACTAGACCATATGACTGAAGATGGATTATGGTGCTTGATACTTTCCCACCTATTGTTTCAAAGGATACAAGTACTCATTTGCTGGATTATGTTGTCTTGGTAGAAGCTAGACACAAGATTGGTTTGGCCTTGGTGGTTACACTATTTGTGTTCATGTAAGAAGCACAGTATCACTTAGTGTGCTCTTTGCCATGTGAGTAATGTGGGGTGCTTGGTTTTTACCTTGTGCTAAGGTATTTCTTTTTGGTAAAAAAATCCCTAATGTGGGGAGGATATAATGACTCATGTTTAGACCCATAATAAATTGAAATGTTTTGGAGAATATTTATCTATAAGGTCACTTAGTCGACACAGGAAGTCGGGGCCCAAGGAACCTCAACGATGCGATATTAAACATATTAAATATTTTTTTTTTGCACACACTTTTTCCTAAAATGTATATAAATCTTGTTCTGAATATGAGATCATATGTTTGAGGTTGTGGTTGAGTCCAGAACAACTTTTTTACCTTAGGTGTGATAGAAAGTTGTATGAACCATGATGTTTGGTCATAGGTGAGTTAGTGGGTCGTTAAGTGGTGGATTAATTAATAATTTAATTAATTAAATGAACCTAATACTAAATCCATACCTCCCCCATATATTTGATGCACTACCCACTTGAGAGGATACCTTCCTATCCTCCTCCCCTCAACCCTTTAGAAATTATAGAATTGAGCCAGAATCGATGTGATGAAGTGCCATCAATCCCCATTTTTGATGGAAATAATCATCAGATTGAGGAGTAGAATGATCTGGGTTTCATTCTTCATCCAAATCTTCAGAGTCTTGAAAACTATGTAGGAGTATTTTAGTTTTTGGTCCAAATAAATTTCATTATTCACTGTTCTACGGTACTACAGCCCAAATACAATTGTTATTGAACCCTGTTAGGTTGATCTGTGAGTTTTGTAGATGAAATGGATGAATGGGAGTGTGTTTCAGGTTTCTACTATCTCAAATTACCATCTAAATGGCATTTAGTTCTATGTCACATGTTGTGGAGCTCTTTTTATTTGGGGAAGATGATCTTTTGGGACTACACACTGTGTATATGGGTTACACGTCATGTAGTTTCTTAAACCATGTGACCATGGGACATGGCTTCGGTGATCCATATGAAAACAAATTTCCATGTAAAAACACATAGGAAATAGAAATAGAAATGGGGTTTGTTACATGGATATGGGAAAACTACTAATGTAGTTGGTCATTTAGCCTAAACACACCATTATTTTATGTTACACAACGTGTAAATGATATGGATGGCCAGTACATGTTGAAGTCGAACACGGCCAGCGGTTGAGTGATGAGGGATTTAGAGTGTACCTACTATACATTACATGTAACCCTGCACGGGTTGAAAATTTATGTAGACAAGATAAAATTCCAGGTTCTAGGGTGGGCTCATGTGTCGTATGTTCCCCGATGCAAGCCATTTAATCCTAAAATATCTTCTTAGGATATTTCACACTCCATATGTTCTTATCTGAGACTCGGATTTATGAATGTGAGTAGTCTATCCTAAGAGGATATCTATGTAGAACATGATGGTGGCCACTATTACAGCCTACGATATGTGAGGTGGCATAAATACAAAAAGACTCGTATGAAATTCCGATGAGCCGATGTTGGAGATCAGTGTAGTTCTTGAAGAGATATGTTGGTACTGGTATTCCCCTATATCTTTAGGGTGCGAGATTCCCTTACTTGTCTTATGAGGTAGATACAGTACTCCCCATGTCATCTGTGTGGGTTCTTTATGTTTTGGTAGTTTCTTCTGGGGTGTTACTCCCCTGATGGACTCGGGTGTGTGTTTCCCCGTGATGTTTATCAGGAAGGAATATACTCCCCTATTGGAATAGTGCATGGGTAGTCTATATATGACCTATAGATATAGTGTTTAATCCACTAGAATGTTAATGATTGGTTCCTATATTATATTAGTCGGTACTCCTCTATCATTCCAGGGGAGGGTCCTCTATATTTTTTATTCTTGCATTGTCGGTATGTCCCTACCATGTCAGGGAGCAGGTCCTCAATCATTGGTTCAGAACGCCAATGTTTTATCAGGGTGTGGGTCCCCCATATAGAATGGGGTGTAAGATTAAGTACTAATATGTACTACCATGGTGTGATTCCTCTAGACACTGAGTAGAACTCCCCTACCGAGTTAAGGTACAAGGTCCTCGATCCACATTGTGGTAATAACCTATGGTATCAGGGTGTGAGTCCTCCATTATCGGATTTTTACTTCCCTATTGGATCAGGGCATGGATCCTCACATACATAGTAGTACTCCCCCATATAAAACTAGAAACGAGGATTGGGTCCTCCATTAGTGTTGGATCTCCCTCGGTTGTGGGATATAGTTATGATTATCGAGCCCCTCCACTTGATGTGAAACTTTCCTAGATAGGATTTACTACACCCTTGATGAATTGAGGTGCATGATACTCTATACAGTATGGAAATAGTTTTTTTGGGTTAGTAAGGTGACATACTACCTTGAATATGGATAAGTGGAGAGACATGGGTCTCGCGGTTAACTCTTATTAGAGAGGATTCACGCAGTACATAGTCTGTTGAGTCAAAACTTGTTTCGACTTTTCCTTCAATCATTTGTTTTGGAAATCAAAAATCACACATATCTTAATCACATATATTATTTATCATGTATGATTTTTTATCAATCACAATCAGTTACTTTGTTTTTCATGTTTAATGTATCCTTATGAAAAGTCGTGTTTGTTGTTCATACACATTGTTTTATATGTTGTTTCTAAATCAATACCAAATTATGCACTGCAACATAATCAGGAATCGTACCTGACTATGTATTGTATTATGATTCAGAATTGTAAGCTGACTGTGTATTGTATTATAATCAGGAATCATAACCTGACTGTATATTGAATTATAATCATAAATCATAACCAGGTTAAAAACTACACCCTAAATATTCATTGTAATAAGGTTAAGTACTACATAGTAACCATGTATCGTAATCAAGATAAGTATTGTATCACAATCTCATGTATCATGAATCATAACCAGATTATGTTCTGAATCGTAATCATGTATTGTAATCATGATATCGTAATCAGGGTATGCATCATCACCAGGTTATACATCATACTCTTATTATGTATTGTATATAAGTATCGTAACCAGTTTGAATATCATATATCGCAATCATGTTTTGAATCTTAACTAGTTTATATTTTGTAATCGATATGTTTTTTCACGATTATCCAAGCAGACATGTTTCATATTGCACTTATCAAATGCATTACATTAATGACATAACTGTAATACCGATTACATATATCTCTACTATTTGTTTTATTATTTTATAATTACTTATTTCTAACTAAAATGTTTTCATTGAGTTTTTTATTTACAAATCAAAATGATTCCATGTATTCTGTTTGGTTTGGAAAATTGTAATTCCAGGTGTCCATGTCCCACTAGGTTTTTTGGAGAAATATGACCATTGGAGAAAATATGACCATTCGAACTTAAGCCTATAAAAATAAGGTCATTCAATCCAAAATACACAAATATTTCTTCTATCAAGTTCTATATAGAGATGTTGTGACTTCCCTTTTGCTTCATGTGAATTCCTTGAAGATACAAGAACTAAAAAGCTTGTTCCATGTTCTTGTATTTCTATAGGTTCTTTGTTTCTACTTTGTGTGACTAGTCATTGTGGTGACGATCAAAGTCTTATGGGGATAGGAAGATTTGTATCCGATCATCAAATCATGGGTCTTCATTTTCTTAAAGGATATCAGTGTTTATTACCTTTTTAATTGAGCACTTTCGGGGATAGGAAGACAACCATACCGATCATCATATCGAGGGCTTACCAAGGTGGTGGAAGGAATGACCTTTTATCCTAGGTGAGAGGATACCCTTCTCATTGGGTTAAAATATTGTCATAATTTTACATTTTCTCTACTATTTTTATTAGAAAATGAATTTTATTGATTCCCATTTATTTTAATAATCAATTCAATTGCAATTTTTTCAATTATGATTCATATTGTATTAAGAGATTCGATATGCAATATGGTAGAATCATTAAAATGTGTAGTACTCTGATCATTGTTTTAAATTCAAATACAATTAATTTACAATACTTGTAGTATTACATCATTGTATTTTCATCAGATCCAAGACCATTAGGGTCTTTTGTATTGATTGTGAATTTTATTAGTTAAAGACCTCTTAAACTATGTTCTTTCTTAATTGTTTAAATACAAAGTTTTTAAACATACAATTCACCCCCCCTCTTATATTATACTATCTAAAATACATATACATATATATTTTGATCCAAAAATTGGTATGAAAGGAATGTTTCAACTATATTATATTACTTTCTTTATTTTTTTTGTAAATAAAATTTTATTTATTTTACAAATCTTTTGTTTATAACTACTTATAAAAGTATTGATTTATAAGATTGTCACAATGATTATTGGATAAATTGAAAATCTAAATCCATCTAGACCACCAACATTTTATGGGACTGATTATGAGTACTAGAGTGATCAAATGAAGAAATTTGTTACTAATACTATATTGGACAACATTTTCATGTTTATTAGCGATTAATAACAGACAAAGAAGTCAGTACCTTTACCAATCCAGAGAAAAAAAATATAAACTAAAATAAAAAGGATGCAATACTTTTTTCTGTTCCATGAACAGAAATACATATAGTCTGATATCATCTTGTGAATCGTCTAATTGTATCTCAAATAAATTGGAAGTCACACATTTTGGTATATCTAAAGTCATAGAAACAAGAAGAGCAATGCTTCAAGTAGAATGTAATGGGTTTATTTTTCCTAATGGAGAACCAGTATCCAAGGTGGAATAAAGGTTTATGAAAATCATCAAAAGTATAAAATCTATTGGATAGAATGGTCATGATGATGTAGCAGTTGTATACAAGATTATTGATATTATGTGTAATGAGTGGGAATAAAAAAGTACAACTATTGACGAATATAAGAAACTTACTCAAATTACTCTTGATGAATTTTTTGGAGATCCACTTCAACACAGGACTAGAATGCAAAGAGATGTTGGTTTTAATAAGAAGAATAATCTTAATGGGATTGTAACTTTTACTACAACTAATTCTAAGACACCATAAAGGACAATAATATACAAAACTAATAAAGATGTTGTTATATCAAAATCAAATGATAGTGATCACTAAGATAATGAGTTATCTAATATTTATTGAAGGAGAAACAATATTATAAGGAATAAATACTTACAATATAGATTCGAAAAGATAGATATAAAAGAAAATAAATATTCTGAGGTCACTTATTAAGAATGAAAAAGAGAATTTCATATTAGACCAAATTTTCCTTTACAGAAAAGAAAATACAGAAAGGTTAAAAATTATGAATGATACAAGAAAAATTATTGCTACAAAAATAAAAAAAGATATTTTTATTGCCAGTGGTGGTGATTCATCAATCTAGTCCTCAAATTAAAAATATTCTTGTTAGAGAAACATTGGAATCATAGCCAGACTACCAACTGAAAATCATTGCTACATGTTTAAGGTACACAATGTTGAATCCCTTAAAAATGTATCTTTAAATGAAAATTAACCTGATGAGAAAATTTCTTACTCCTTGGAAGAAGAATCATCCCCAGTAGAGAAAAATTTACCTTCCTCTATAGATGTTTCCAAATTTATTAAATTACATGTGAATGAAAATTCAAAATGAAAGAAAAAGATTGATAAGGCAAATTATAGAATATCTATTCTTACAAAATAAGTATCTGATCTATCAAAAGTTCATGATCATAATAATCTTGATTTTGAAAATACTTCACTGTATCTTAAGGAATTAAGTTATGAGAAAGAAAATATTTCTAAATACCTTGAACAACTTGTTTTTAAGAAGAGTTCTTCTAAAATGAAAAATAATTCCAACAAAACAATTCTCATGAGAATGATAATTTACTCATTAGACAAAAATCTGAAATCTATTATCTTAAGAAACTTTTATCAAACATTATCAGTGGTAAGAAAAACTTTGATATGATGTATTCTCAAATTCATCCTCTACGGAATACTTCTGGATTTGGATACTCTTACTCAAAACTCATTTTTAGTAATAACTATTTTTTACTCAAAGTGGCCCATTTTGTATGAAATTTTAATGTGGTGGATATTTGGAAAGATGTTGTTCTCTTAATAAAACTCCATCATTAGGATTTCACAAAACCCATTTTTTTAAAACAAATGTTTATTCCCAAAATTCTTTTATCTAACATTTCTAGATCCAAACATGTTTTGGTTCTGAAAAACAAATTCTTTTTTTTAGGAAAATAAAAGGTGTACAAAAAAAAGAACATTTGGTACATGTATAGTGGTTGTTCTCGACACATTATGGGTAACAATTATTTCTTTGAATGATTATTGAAATAAAAGGTGGAGGAGTTACTGTTGGAGATAATTCTCAGGGAATGATCATTGGTATAGTTATTATTTTTCTTTTAGTATAAGTTATAATTTCAAATGTTTTTAATTTCAAAGATTTTAAGCCCGACCTTATAAGTATAAGTCAATTATGTGATGATGGTTACCTTGTGAATTTTAGTAATTATAAATGTTTAGTTAATAATTTCAAGGATGAATTCATTATTTTTTCCCATAGGCATGAGAATGTATACAAAAAAAATATAGAAGACCTTAGAAGCCTAGACTTGCATTTCTTAAATTAAATGGAAGACCAATATTGGTTATGTCATAGATGGTTTGGAAATTTCAACCAAAAGAACTTTTGTGATCTTTCAAAGAAAAGAATTTTTAAGGATCTATCTTATCTTAGGTTTGATTCTTCAATGTTTTGTGACATTTATCAATATAGAAAGAAGCATAAAACTAGAATTAAATCGATCAATGAGGTTTCAAATTCGAATTAATTACAGTTAGTGTGCATGGATCTCTTAGGACATACAAAAAATGGAAGCAATAGAGGCAAATACTATGTATTTTTTTACATTATGATCATACTAAATTTACATTGGTATATTTTATAGAAATGAAATTTGAAGCCTTTTTATATTTCAAAACATTTAAAGCCCAAGTTAAAAATGAGGAAAAACTACCATTGATAACTATATGTAGTGATCATGGTGGAGAATATTAAAATAGGGATTTTGAAACCTTTTGTTGTAAGAGAATTATTACTCAAAATTTTCCTCTCTAAGAACCCCTCAGCAAAAGGGTGTTGTTGAAAGAGGGAATTGTTTTCTTCAATAAATAACAAGACCCATGTTGAGTGAATACTCAATTGCTAATCTTTTCTAGAATGAATCTGTTAGTATAAAATGTTATAATATAAATTGTGTTTTAACTAGACCTTTTCGTAATGAAACACTTTACGAATTGTTCACTGGCCGAAAACCAAAAGTTTCATAGTTTAATGTGTTTGGATGAAAAGTATTCATATTAAATACAAAAGAAAATTTACGTAATTTTGCACCCAAATCTGATGAAGGAATCTTTCTAGGTTATTTCACATCTTCTAAGGATTATATATTTTTCCATAAAAATTCATGTATGGTTGAAGAAATAGTGCATGTTAAATTTGATTAAATCAACCCCTTTGTTTTTAAAAAATCCTTGTCGATATCCACTGTTGCATTTTCACAACCTGATTATCAACCTTTGACTGTAAAATATTCTGAAAAGGGAAATGCTCAAGAAAATGTTTCTGAAACATTTAACCAAGAATACTTTCCATACTATTTTGATGAATAGGTTTTACAAAACCCAAATAAATTTTTTCTTGAGATTCATCCCTATGATAATATCATTTGAGATGTAAAACATCCTATAAAGACCAGAAATTCCTTGAGTAATGATGTATAACTTCTTTCCTTTATTTCTCAATTCATACCTAAAACATGGAATGAAGCCTTAGGTGATAAATATTGGATTAAGGAAATGAAAGATGAACTAAATGAATTTGAATGGTATCAATTATGATCTATGGTTTAAAGACCTAATAAATAGTTTTAATTGGTGTGAAATGGTTTTTTAGAAATAAATGTGATGAAAATGGTGTCATAATAAGAAATAATTCAAGACTTGTTGCTAATATCTATAATCAATAAAGAGGGAATAAACTATGAGGAAACATATTCTATAGTATCTACACTTGAATCTATTCGAATTCTATTATACTTTGTAGCATATATCAATTTAAAACATTTTAAAATGGATGTAAAATGTGATTTTGTCAATGGTTTTTTTCAAGAAGATATTCTTGTTGATCAACCCGCTGATTATGTAGATGCAAAGCATCCTGGTCATGTTTTTAAACTTACCAAATCTTTTTATGGATCTAAAAAACTTCCAGGAGCTTGGTATGATAGACTCACATGTTTTCTTTTACAAAACAATTATGAAAAAGTTACTACTAACCCAAATCGTTTTATAAAATGGAAAATAATGATGTTTTTATTGTTCAAAGTTATGTTAATGAAATTATATCCAGCTCAACTCAGTAATACTTAAGGGAATATTTTGTGAATATAATGATATATGAGCTTCAAATGGCTATGATGGGTGAGTTAACATTCTTTTTAGGTTTTAAAATATCTCAAAAACTAGAAGAAACATATGTATACCAAAATAAGTATATGAAAGACCTATTGAGAAAGTATGGATATGACAATAATAAAAGTATTATCAATCTAATTGGTACCTCAAATACATTTGATCTATATAATGTTGGGAAACTAGTGGATAAAACAACTTTTAGAGGTAAGATAGAAAGTTTTTTATAAATAATGTCTAGTTGTATTGACTTCATGTTTTAAGTATGCCTATGTGCAAGATACCAATCTAATCCAAAATAATCACATTTAAAAGCAGTAAAAAAAATTTCACTACTTAAAGGGAACTATGGATTTAAAACTATTCTATTCTTCAGAAAATGATTTTTTTCGAAATTTTTTCAGATACTGACTTTGGTGGATTAGAATGGATAGAAATAATACATCTAGAACAAGTCATTTTTTAGGATATTCTTTGGTTTGTTGGTAATGCAGGAAACAACACTCGTTAGTACTCTCTACTGCTGAAGTAGAATATGTAGCAGTTGGAAGTTGTTGTGCTGAGGTGTTTTGGATGCAACACACACTCACTAACAATGGCATGCGATTCTCAAAAACTAAAATACTATGTGACAATACTAGTCCCATTTCTCTTAATAAAAACCCTACACAACAGTCACATGAAAAAAACATATATATTAGGCATCAATTTCTTAGGGATGACACAAAAAAAGAATATTTTGTATAATAATTCATCAGAACTCAAGAACAACTTTCTGGAATTTTTTCAAAACCATTATCTTCTAATAGATTTAAATACATTAAAGAGAAACAAGGAATTATCTCTGTGAAGTATTCATTCACATCTATTTCTTGTTTAATCTATATCCTTACATTGAGTTACTATTTTTTCAAAGGGGTGGGTATACATTTTGGTTTCAATTTTTGTTTTATATTTTTTCAGTTTCACTTTTTATTTTACAGTTTATTGGTTTCACTTTTTGTTTTACAGTTTATTGATTTCATATTTTGTTTTACAGATAATAGGATAACTCTTTATGTTTTCTTTTATAGGTTTTTGGATTTTATTGGTTTTATGTTTCATTTTCAAAAAAATTGGTACTAGATTTAGACTATCGGTATTGAATCATTTAGTAAATTCTAAACTATTGATAATGCATTACATTATCTGTATTGAACAATCAGTATTGGATTACCTTGTCGGTACTGAAATATCAATATCGGTACTGGACTATTGTTTTGGATTATTCTATCAATTCTAAATAATTTGTACTTACCTTTTTGATTTTATTGGTTTTAGAATATTTATTATTTTTTTGTTTTTTTTAGAATAATATTCTTAAACCATAATATCTATCATATTGCTCTGACATGTACATTTTCTACATCTTTAACATGGTTGTTTTAATGGTTGTTTCTAATTTCATTCTTTTACTTATAAATCAGTTTCACATTGAATATGATTTTCATTTAAAGAAAACCTCATGATTTTGAAATCATTCTTGACCATTATATCTCTTAGATCTAATCTTCACCATCAATTAATTTTAAGAGAATATTTCCCACATCAATTTCATCTTTGTTCTCTTCTCTATAAAGTTGCTCTATAAATAGTCAGTAAAGATCTATCGGTTCTCACCCTAGTTTTCGTAATCAAAGAACTTCTCAGCTTTTGTAATTAGTGGGTTGTTCAGGGTGTGGGTTAATCTTTCATGTCTGAGTCTTCTATTTCATCTCTGACAGAAATGCCTCTAAATAATTTCTCTTCGAGGAATTTCTATGGTGAAAGTTTGGTCTCCCATGAATTTTATGTGTCTTTTTATTCTTATTTAAAAATAATTATAAGTTATCATGTTTGGGAATCAATTTTTCTGAAAATATTAGGTTCTGATCAATATCATGTTTATCATGAATAAGTGTCACAATTTTATGAATTAGTAGAGAGAGACAAGGATATTAATATTTATTTTAAGATGTATAGAAAGACATATAAAACCACTTCAAAATAGGTAGCTACATTTAAATATGTCCCATTTGATTGAGATACATTATGACCTTCTCATAATTTACTGAAAGCTGATGGAACCTTTGATAAGTCTAAATCCAAAGAAACACTTTTTGAAATACATGAGGAAAAAAGGAATGTGAGTCATCTATCTTGAGATAATAAACTCATAAACCTTTCGATTCTAGGGTTTTTGGTGACGAGAAAAGCTGATAAGGAAATATTGAACGTTTCAGATGTGTATGTGCATGACTACATAGTCAACATGAGGAATTTCAACCATATGGGGTTTATTTTCCAAAATAGTTAAGAAACACAAATTTGTTGGTATAAATTCTATGATGATCATTTTCCCTCGATTATCATTAAGTTTCTAAAAGAGTTCTTGGGTTTGTGTAATATTTCAATTAAGTTATATCCAACTTTCTTCAAAGAGCCCTTAATTGGTTAGGATATAGTAATAAGTCTCAAATTATGTTTCAACTTAGAAATGAAACATTTTGAGAGGGATCTGGATGCTGAAAAAGAAAAGGATAATGGTGAAGGTAGTGAGAAACCCTCTAATCCATAAAATTCATCTTAAATAAATAATTTAAGGCTACAACTCCAAAATCCTCAATGAAACAAAAGTCTATATCTGATGAGGTTTCTTCTAAGTGGAGGAAGAAAATACAAGAAAAGAATGAAGGGGATTCTCAATTTGGACTGGATCCGGCTAAATATTGGGCTTTAAAAGTAAGGTTTGAAGAGATTTTGAAATAAGAAGTGATAAAAAATATATTGAAGAAAATAATGGCTGATTCTATTGATATTGAGAGCCTTTAAACAATTTCTCAATAATTAAAATCTGGTATTTGAAATAAGGGATCCATCTGGTGAAACTCAATCAGTTCTAGCAGGTAAAGGCATGGCCAAAGAAGTTTCTGAAAAATCAGTTGCACAATATCTTGAAAAAAACATATAGAAGAGGAATAAGAACAAGAATAATAAGGTCAAAAATAACATTATAAAGAAGTACACGAACATGTATAAATATAAGTTTAAGAAAATGTAGAAACAAACAATAGAATTCATACTGCAGAGTCATTAGAAGTGCCATCTTCTGTTTATCCATCTCCAGATCATCATCCCTCCAAGATATTATCTCAAAGGGTTTCCTCCAAAAGAGTCATTATTATTTTTGATAAATAAGAAGAAGAATAAGATGATGATGATGAAGAGGAAGAATCCGATCATAATTGGAATCAACCAGCTAAAGTAATTGGCAATGACACTCATTTTGGTGATCTTCCACAATTCACTAAGGAAACAGATTCTGAAAGGACAATCACTTTGAAAGGGGATCAGTACATTGAATAGGATTTGAATATATTGGAGAAGTTTTTTACTTTTATTCCAAAAGATGAGGCCAGATTGCAAATTCTTTCTATTTCTCATAATGATATAATGAGTTCTGTCAATGTTCTAATGGATAGATTTCTATATCTTGAAGTCGAGTTCAAAATATTCAATGAACGTGCTGATGAGAACATTAAGGTTTGTAATAATTTTTTCAAGTGGTCTTATAACATTGATGAAAGTATTAAGAACAATCTGGATGAGTATGAATAATTGTTATATCATGTAAACAAACTGAACTCTCTTTTTCTAAACCTAATTGATTATTTGAATGAAAAGATTCAAGAATTTTAATGAAATGATACCTCAAAAGGAGTATCCTTAAGAAGATATTGAGATTTTAAGGGAAAAGTTTCAATATGAGAGTAATGAGGTTGTTTCACTCTGAAATAGAGTTGTTATTCTTGAGAATTCCTATAACCTTAGATTGGATGATTTCAATAACCAATATTAAAGACTTAATATGACAACCCTGATCTTTTATTACTCAATTAAACATAATTCTTTACATAAACATCATTTTAAACAACCTAGAAGATCTATAGGTCTAGTGCCTTTGGTGATTAGGACCATTACTTAACAACGTAAAACATAAAAAAACAATATCTTTATTGAATACATCCTTTACATGACCACTACATTCCCTTGTACTTAGCATTTCATGGGATAACTGGAGGAAATGCATAAGAAAAGGGTGAGATATAAAGCCCAGTATAGGAATATTCATGGAATATTATGTGGAATACAATACATGTCAGAAAATAGGCAAATAAATAGATCACAAGAAAAAAAATATAAAGGCATGATAACTCATGATAATCATAACATGGAAATTTGGCAACAACACTTTACATGGAATTAGCATGAGCCAAGTCTCATAAAAAATGGAGCATGATGAAATCCTCATTGCACATGAAGCATGAGTAAACCCTCGTTTCACTTGAATTAGAAATATAAAACACCCATTTCACATGACATATCATGATACTATACTTTACACAATGCAATGGATCACTATCAGGGTGCACCCTTCTTAAACATTTCATTTCATGCAAAACTGTGCCACATGGATCATAAATCTTTGAATCATTCAACATAATATTTTATTACATGATAAATTAATGTGGAATACAAACATCAAACTATTTAAACAATAATTAAATGTTCATAAAGGTGAATACCCTTGATAGAGAAATGGGCATGGTATTCACTACATAATGACTTTGGCTTGGAAAAGCGTAGTGCAATTTCGGAAGTATAACGGCATGACATAAGAACTCCTAAAAATGGTTTATGAGAGAGAAAAGGGTGTCTCATCATATTTACATCACATAGACATTAAGGGGACATATAGATACATTTCCTAGTAACTGTAATGGAATTTATATTCATGATACAAAATAATTCATTGAATGACAATGAGGAGAGAGAAATTCCTTTCAGAATTTTTGGCATAGTAATAGGGGTACATGGGAGGCATTTTATGAGAGAGAAAGGGGTCTCCCATAATTCAAAAATTAAGAGGGATGTATGGGGGACGTTTGAAACCATACCCCAACTTTTATAATTGATATTTAAAGGGCATAAAAATTTAAATAATATTGGACAAAGATGAGAAAGGAAGAAAAAACCCTTGCATAGAAGTGTGCAACCCATGGATTGAGAGAGGCTTGAGAGAGGCTTCTTGGGAGGATAGGGTACCTTGGGAGGATTATATAGAGATGAGGGTAGTGGTTGGAATAACTCCACAGGATTTTAGTGAGGAGGAAGTGGGATCTTGGGTGGGTTTATATAGGAAAGGTGAGTGAATTATTTATTATTTATGTTTGGGACACCTCACATTAAACTAATCCAAACCACAAACCATCACATGCCTATTGGCCACAGTTTTTGGAAAAGGAAAGTGGAAAAAAATATTTTATAAGTCCAAAGAAATAACTTCTTAAAATAATTGTCTTTCTTATGTGGAGGTGAGTCACACTCCCAAGGAAAACAATTTAAAAAGAAAAATTTTTTAATAAGTCTGGAAGGGTCCATTAAAGCTTTGTAAAATAAATAAAACAAACCCAAAATCATATTATTTTAATGGTTAAACATATATTGGAGGAACATAATGTTTATAGTATTTTATTACATCACTATAGGGTCATTATGATGTCATAAAACACATTATATATTGAAATAGTATTTAATTTTTACCCAAATATTTCACAGTCTCAGAAAATTTTGGAAAAATCACTATTGGATAATTTCAATGTCCTGATTCTAGAAATAATATATATTTTATCTAAATAATTTTATAAATATGTTAATTTTCACTTTTAAAATATAAACTGACATTTATCGAAAATTCATGGGTTTTGACAGAAATGGCTTTCCAATCTTAATAAAAATTACAATTTCATTCGTAACATTATACGACCATTTATATTTAATAAAACATAATTTAATAATAATAATAATAATAAAGTATTAAAAAAAAATTTAATTCAAAAATAAATTAATTCATAAAAATAGATTTATTAGTCAAGCATTAACAAAAAATACTATTTTTCAGTAAAAACTATTTACAATGTAACAATTATAAAATGAAAGTGTATTCATTATTATATACAAAAATAATGTGCATAACCATAGTTCTATGGTCTTATTACAAAACCCCATATAACACCTGCATAAGACCAAATAGTAAGGTGTGTGATGGTGAAAGACTCTTGGGGTGGCTCGGATAACATTTCTCGAGAGGTAATATCTATCAACTTACACTTCTCTTATAGGCAGTCCCACTCGAGATTAAAATATTCAAGTTCCGATTGGGATTGGTCAAGAGCAAATCCCAAAGATGCAACCTCATTTTCAAGCTCTGACAAATGGGCTTCCTCTGGGGTATGTTAACTAGACGAGGCCATCACTTCCTCTTTCTGAGTAAATTTGATTTGTTAAAGCCATATATTTATACTAATCATGTGATCACAATTCAATGGATATATTAGAAAAAGTCACAATTCTAAACATAAAAGAAAAGAAGTTGTCATTTTATATAAAAATTCTACATAAAGAGACATTCAATTATATCAAGAGGTATTTACATTAATGAAAGTTTAGTTGGTTACAGTATTTCCCCCTTAAGAATTTTCTCCCTCAAAATTTCTTTTTCCCACACTAAAACAGATTTGGATAAATCTACTTCTTAATTTCCTCCAATTCCCACATCTCTTCTTCAAACTTGTGGTTTCACCAGAACACCTAGAAGACGGGCATTATCTTATTTAGTAGAATAGTTTCTCTAACATCTAGGATCTTTACTAGTTTCTCCTCATAAGAAAGATCATCCTCTAACTATTCCACCTCTGAAGAGAGTACCTGCGAAGGGTCTGGTTTATACTTCCTTAAGAGGGATACATGAAAGACATCATGTACTTTGGCCATGGTATGTGGATGTGCAAGTCGATAAGCGATATCCCCGACATGATGAAGAACCTCGAAGGGGAAGATGTACCTTGGAATTAATTTCCATTTCATTCGAAACCTCGTGAACTTCTTCCATGGAGATATGCATTTAAATACCATATCTCCAACATTAAACTCAATTTCTCATCAATAGTTATCTGTATAACTTTTCTTTCAACTCTGGGATGCCTTGTTATGCTGCTGGATGGTTTTCACCATCTCTACCATTTCTTTAACCATTTCGGGTCCAAGCAGCTTACGCTCAATGACCTCATCCCAACATGCCAGTGTTCTTCACCTTTTCCCATAATGGGCTTCATATGGTGCCACTTGGATGCCCGAGTGGAAACTATTATTATAAGAGAACTCAACAAGAGAAAGATGTTGATCCCACCCTCCTTTAAAGTCCATTGAGAATTCTTTCAAAATGTCCTCATGTTTTTGGATAGTCTGCTTAGACTGTCAATCATTATGAGAATGATAGTTCGTACTGATGTTTAGTTCAATATTCAGAGCATGTTGATGAGTCTTCCAAAACATAGAGTTGAATCTTAGATCTCGATCGGACACAATAGATAGTGGTACTCCATGAAGCCTTACCACTTCCCAAATATATATCTATGCCAGTTTATCCAATGAGAAATCCTCCCGAATAGCAATGAAGTGTACAACCTTTGTAAGTTTATCCAAAACAACCCAGATTGAATTGTTGGCCTTTGATGTATTTGGAAGTCCCGTGACAAATTCCATGGTGATGTTCTCCTATTTACATTATGGTATGGGAAATGGTTGGATCATCCCCTTAGAATTCGGCCTCCCTTCCTTCACTTGCTGAAACACCAGTCACGTTTTTGTATATTCAGCGATCTATTTCTTCATATTATCCCAGCAATAATGCTCTTAGAGATCTTGATACATCTTTGTGTTTCCTTGTTGAATAGAGAAATTTGAACTATGTGCATTATCCAAAAGTCCCTTTTTTCTGCTCCGGACTTGATGGAACACATAGTCTTTTCCCAAATCTCACAATTCCTTCTTCATTAATGTTAAACTACGAGGAGTTCACTTTTCCGATAGCTTCCACTTTTCCCTGAATTCCCACATCATTATTTTTATCACCCTTTAACCTTTCCAAAATGTGATGGTTAAGTAATAACTTGTGAAAGGATTGATGATATTCCATTCTTTATGATTCTGATATCTATCATCATCAAATCTAAGAAGACTCGATCCTTTCCAATTCTTGTAAATGATAGAATCGTTGGGTCCTTTCAACATAGGGCATCCATCAACTTGTTTCCTTTTCCAGGGTGGTAATCAATTGAACAGTCATAGGCTTTGATCATCTCTAACCATCGACATTGGCGCAGGTTCAACTCTTTTTATGTTAATATATACTTGAGGATTTTTTTGGTCCGTATATATTTCATACTTCTCCCCAAATATACAATGCCACCAAATTTTCTAAGTGAAGATCACTACATCCAATTCGAGGAAATGTGTTGGATTGTTCTGTTCATGAACATTAAATTTCATTAAAGAATAGGTAATTACTTTGTCATTTTTCATCAACACACATCCCATTCCCTTCTTCGAAGCATCACTGAATACCAAAAAAAGTTCATCACTTGTGGGTACAGTGAGCACGAGCACAGTGATAATCCTCCCTTCCAACTCTTGGATGATTTCTATGCATTCATCACTCCATGAAAACTTTACTCCCTTCCGAGTTATCTTGGTAAGAGGGTTGGACAATCGTGATATATTTCTCGTAAATCATCGATAATATCCAACAAACAGAAAGAATCTTTGGATATCTATTACCGATGTTGACCATGGCCATCCCTAAATTGCATCTATTTTGGAGGGATCCATAGATATCCCATTTCTTGTGATGATATGGCCCAAAAATGAGACCTCCTTCAACCAGAACTCACACTTTGTGTACTTTTCATAGACCTTCTCCTTCTGTAGGGTCTCCAGTACAATTATTAGATGCTCCATATGATCCTCCTTGGTTTTGGAGTATATTAGAATATCATCTATAAATACTACCACAAATCTTTCGAGGTAATATCTAAAGACTCTATTCATTAATTCCATGAATATTTCTGGAGAATTAGTGAGTCTGAAAGGAATTACTATGAATTCATAGTGGCTGTATCTTGTACGAAAAGCAGTCTTGGGGATATATTCCTTCTTCACCCTTACTGGATAATATCCTGACCTCAAATCCACCTTGGAGAAGTATTGTGCTCCACATAGCTGATCGAACAAGTCATCAATTCATGGTATATGATACATTTTCTTTATCGTGAGTTTGTTAAGATCACGATAATCGATGAAAATGTGCATTGACCCATCCTTCTTCTTTTTGAAGAGGACCGGTGCACCCCATGGTGAAGCACTGGGGTGTATAAACCCTTTATCTAGATTCTCCAATAGTTGTTTCTTTAGATCCTATTGATCAACAACATCCATTCTATACGGAGTCTTGGATATTGTAAATTCCCTAGGTATAAGATCAATTTAGAATTCAACATCTCTTCTAGGAGGAAGACCAGGAAATTCCCCAGGAAACACTTCAGTGAATTCCCCAACAATAGGCATGTCATCAAGGATGGTTACTTCCTTGGACTCCATCATCTGAGATAGATACTCATGATCCTAGGGTAGTAATATCAGCACTTGAGATAATGGAGCTAAAGAAGATTCATCTTCCTCTTTGCACTTGTATAGAATCGGGGGTCAATTATCCATATAGAGAGTGATTTCCCTCTCACTGCAATTTATGTTGGCTCTATATAAGGAAAGAAAATCCATGCCAAGAATCACATAAAATTCGACCAGAGAAAGTATGATGAGGTTTTCTGAGATGAATAATCCACAGATTATGATAGGGGATGAGTTATATTCATGAGATTCAATTATTTCCCCCTTATATGTACTCACCGACATCTTCACTTACATGATTTGTTGTGGTGATGGGATTATTCTACTAAACTTTTGAGATATAAAATAATGCTTAGAACCTGAATAAAAAATTATGTTCACTATTCTTGAATGAATAAATAGTGTAACTATCACCACTTCATTTTCAGGTTTCACTTCGGTAGTAGTGAGGGAAAAATATTTCCCTTTCTTCCTTGGAGGTTGTTGGTTTCCTCCGAAAACCCTTGTCTTAGGCACTGATTTTCAAGATGCCATTGTTATTTGCAGTTGTAGCAACTAACCAAACGTTGATTTTCGAACGGAGTGTTCCTGTCCTTTGTCGTAGCCATGGGTTTTTTCTTACTGATAGTTAATAGCTAGGTACACTTATATTCCACACCTAAAGCATTTCATCATCCCCTTCATGAGGTTTCTTGGATTCTTGGTTACTCACCTTTGGAAAGTGGGGTTCTTGATCTTCATATCACCATTTGATTTTCCCATCGGACCCCCAACATATAATTCCACCTTTTGCTTCTTATTCCCGTGATAACCCTCCATTTATACCTTGAGGGCACATCAGAAAATTTCATCATAGGTGTCGAAGTCATAGATCGCTAGCGCTGTCCACAGGCTAGGTTTCAGCACACCAAAAAAGTGGTTAACATTGAATTTGGGGGTAACAACAATGATAGAGGTGTATCATGAAAGACTTGTTATGTTTTCCTCATACAATCCAATAGATTCATCATATTTTTTTTAAGGGAAAGGATGTTCCTTTCCATCTTAATCTGTAGGTTGTGTGGAAAATATTTATCGAAAAACATCTTTCGGAAATCCGTTCTTTCCAATTCCTCAATCTATTCCTCGGGCTTTATATTTTTTTATCAATATCCACCATTGATCAGCTTCACCCTCTATATGATAAGAATCCAGGAGAACCTCTTCTTGTTCATAACATTGAAGGATGGACAATCTCTTCTCAATGGAGTTGATCCATTGTTTGGCGATTGAGGGATCAGATGATCCATTAAAAGTTTGAGGTCTTTGTCTCATGGAGATCTCGATAGTGACTTGTTCTTTCTTAGGGGGGGTTGAACGTTCCTCTTGAACCATGTTTCTATTCAAATCTTTATTTAGATGAGAGATAACTATGACAAAGTTCGTGATTCCCACTCCCGTTGGATTGGGAATCTCATTTGTAAAGTCATAACATTTATCATTACATCATTTGTTATCCTGTGTCCTCATATTACTGATCACTGGCTGGAAAAAAAAGAAATTTAGGGTTAACACAGAAAGGGTAATAAAAAGAAAAAATGGATGACTTATAAATAACTCTTATTTCTTTAACATATGAATTTATTGTCTTCAATCTATGTTATCCATGATTTAATTTCGAACATATATTCTTAGGGCATTTTTTGTCCCTTAATAATGGTTCATACTAAGCTAATGAATTTACCAAATCATATCCATCGGGAGTGTCGTAACCAATAGTGTATCAAGGCCTATTTTTATGCACGAGTTCCTATTCGAGTCTAGCTCAAAGCAGTGTCTTCAGGTTTTAACCCTAAGATACATCTGTGCTAGAGCCGCCTAAACCTGCCCGTAACCAGACATGGATGTATTTTATTTGTAAACCACTTAATCAATACTCACCAACACATAGGTATGTTTTTATTATAATTATTCTTGTCTCAAATCTTCACTATGGTTTTCTAATCCTATTCCCAAAAATAACTAATCCTATTCACTGATACCAACTATGACAACGCTGATATTTTATTACTCAATTAAACATAATTTATTACATAAACTTCATTTGATATAACGTAGAAGATAGAGAGGTCTAGTGTATTTGGGACTTCGGATCATTACTTTAAAACATAAAACCTAAAAAACAAAATTACTTTTACAACATCCTTTACATTACCACTACATTCCCTTGTACTTAGCATTGCATGGGATAAATTGAGGACATGCATAAGAAAAGGGTGAACTATAAAGACCAGTAAGGGAAAAATCATGGAATAACTTAAGGAATACAATAAATGTTAGACAATAGACATATAAATATATCACAAGAGAAAAATAAACATAAAGTCATGATAAAGCAAGATAATTATAACTTGGGAATGTAGTAAAAACAATTAACATAGAATTAGCAAGAGAAAAGGCTCATTGCACATGGAGCATGAGTAAATCCTCATAGCACATGAAGCAAAAGTAAAACCTCATTGAAATTTAATTATCATGAGTAAAAACCCATTTCACATGACGTATCATGATTCTATACTTTACCCAATGCATTGGAGCGCTATCAGGGAGCACCCTTCTTAAAAATTTTAATTTCATGCATAAGTGTGTCACATAGATCATAAAACATTGAATCAGTCAACATAATATTTTATTTCATGATAAATGAATATGGAATACATACATAAAACTCTTTAAAAAATATATAAATGTTCTTAAAAGTGAATACTATTGATAGAGAAATGATGATGGTATTCACTACACAAAGACGTTGGCTTGGAAAATCGTGGTGCAATTTCGGCAGCATAACGACGTGACATAAGAACACATAAAACTGATTGATGAGAGTGAAAGTGGTGTCTCATCATATTTTAATGACATGGATAGTAAGGGTTCATATATATACATGTCCCACAAAATTTAATGGAATTTATATTCATGATACAAAATAATTTCTTGAATGTAAATGAGGAGAGAGAAATTTGTTTCGGAATTTCGCCATAGTAATGGGTTTACATGGGAGGTATTTAATGAGAGATAAAGGGTTATCCCATTATTAAAACACAAATAGGGAAGTATGGGGGAGGTGTTAAGCCATACCCCAACATTCATAATTGAAATTAAAAGGGCATAAAATTTTAAATAATATTGGGAAAAATGAGAATGGAAGAAAAATCACTTACTTGGAAGTGTGATTCCAAAGTCTTGAGAGAGGATTGAGAGAGGAATATTGGGTGATTGAGGCACCTTGGAGGATTTCAGAAGGAGTAGGGAGGAGGATGTATGAGCTCTGAAGTCTTTGAGTGAGGAGGAAGTGGGATCTTGGGTGGGATTATATAGGAAAGGAGAGGGAATTCTTTATTATTGAGATTTGGGACACCTCACATTACACTAATCCAAACCACAAAACATCCCTTGGTTTTTTCCCATGGTTTTTGGATAAGAGAAGTGGAAAAAAATATCTTATATTTAAATTGTCCGAAATTCTTCAAATAATGGGGTTTCTTATGTGGAGGTGGCTCTCACACCCAAGGAAAACAATTTAAAAAGGAAAAATGTATAATAAGTCTTAAAGGGCCCACTAATTCTTTTGAAAATAATTAAAACAAACACAAAATCACATTATTTTAATGGTAAAATATATATTGGCTGAACATACAGTTTATATTATTTTATTACATGACTATTGGGTCATTATGGTGTCATAAAAAACATTATATATTTAAACAGTATTTTATTTTTACCTAAAAATATAACTATCTTAGAAAATTATGCAAAATTCACCAATGGATAATTTCGACATCTTGATTCTAGATATAATATTCATTTTATCTAAATATTTTTTTAAATATGTTAATTTTCACTTTTAAAATAAAAGCTGATATTTACTGAAAAATCTTGGGTTTTGACAAAAATGGATTTCAAATTTTAATAAAAATTACAATAGCATTCATAAAATTATATGATCATTTATATTTTATAAAAAATGAATTTAATAATAATAATATTTTATTAAAATATTATTTAATTCCAAAATCCATTAGTTCATCAAAATATATTTCTTAGTCTAACATTAACTAAAAATACTATTTGTTCTTAAAAAACTATTTACAGGGTAACAATAATAAAATTAAAGTATATAAATTATTATATACAAAAATAAAGTGAATAACCATAGTACTAAGGTTTTCTTACATAACCCCTTATAACACTCGTATAGGAACGAAGATTAATGTTTGTGATGGTGACAGACTCTTGGGGTGGCTCAGATAACATTGCTCACATGATAATCATTATCAACTTCCACTTCCCTCATATGTCGTCCAACTTGAGCACAACATATTCAATCTCAACTTGGTCTTGGTCAACAGTGAATCCCAAAGACAAAACCTCATTTATGAGCTCTGACAAATGGGATTCGTATGAGGCATGTCTGCATGATGAGGCCATTTCTTCTTTTTTCTAAGTAAATTTGATTTGTTAAAGCCCTATATTTATATGAATCATGTGATCACTGTTCAATAGAAATATTAGAAATAGACATAATTCATAATAGAAAAACTAAAAAGTTGACATTTTGTATAAACATTTTACATAAAGATACATTTAATTAGAGCAAGAGGGATTTACATTAATGAAAGTTTGTATCGTTACACTTAAATAACATGAATCATTTAATTGGATTCATGAAGAACGGATCAGCATGAATGAAAAGATTATTGATGAACAGGATGTGAATCTGAATGATTCATGAGAAGCCCTTGACAAGATCATGGAAGATAGAAAAGAGTTTAATAAGATGAAACACTCATTATTTAATCCTTTTGAAAAAACAGAAGGGAAATGAATGATGGTTGAACCCTTGTTGTCAATTTTTTTCTTCAAGTAACTTTTATTATTTTTTACACAATTTCTATAACTTTTTGAGGTAAATAAATTCCTTCCCTTATTCTTTTTAAAAATCACAAAGGGGGATAATGGCTTTGAAAAAAGTTTTTTTTCTGAATGTCTGATTAAGGGGGACATGTCACAAGAAAAATAAGAAGAATACGATCCCTTGTGAGTTATTTAAAATAAGGGTGGAATTAGTCATATTCCCTAGATTTATTAAACCCAGATAGAGATAAGTCTTTATTTTTTTTATTCTATTTGTTTTTTTTTTGTGCTTTCCAAAAAGGGGGATATTTTTGTGTCAAAACTTATTTCTATTTTTCCTTCAATAATTTTTTTTGGAAATCAAAAATCACACATATCATAATAACATATAATTTTTTTCATGTATCTAGTTTTTTCAATCATAATCACTTTGTTTTTCAGGTTTAATTTATCCTTATAAAGGTCATTTTTTTGTTCGTACACATTTGTTTATATGATGTTTCAAAATCATAACTAGATTATGCACTGCATCATAATCATGAATCATAACCTAACTGTATTATATTATAATCATGAATCGTAACATGACTGCATATTGTATTATAATTAGGTATAGTCACCTGACTGTGTATTGTATTATAATCAGGAATCATAACATGAGTATGTATTGTATTATAACAAGGAATCGTAACCTGACTAAGTATTTCATTATAATATGAAATCGTAACCAGGTTAAGTATCGCATCATAAATATGAATCATAACCAGGTTATGTACTACATCGTAACCATGTATCAAAATCAATAGAAGTATAGTATCAATATCTCATGTATCATGCATCGTAAATAGGTTATGTTCTGAATCGTAATAATGTATCGTAATCATGATATCGTAACCAAGGTATGAATCATCACAAGATTATAAATGATACTCTTGTTATGTATTGTATCCAAGTATCGTAACCAGATTGAATATCAGGTATCGTAATAAAGTTAAGAATCATAACCGGGTTATAATTTGTAATTTATATCCTTTGTCATGATGAGCCTAGAAAACAAGTTACTTATTTCACTAATGAAATGAATTCCATTAGTATCAAAACTTCAAAAATAATTGCATGTATCTCATACTCTATTTTTCATTATTTCTTACTTTCTTATTTATAACTAAAATGATGCCATTGAGTTGGTTATTTACCAATAAAAATGATGTCATGTATTCTGTTTTTTACCATTGTAATGCTAGGTGTCCAAGTCCCTCTGAGTTTTTCAAAGAAATATGACCGTTTGATAAAATATGACGTTTAGAACCTAAAACATGTAAATATAAGGTCATTCAAACTAGAATACATAAATGTTGATTCTGTCATGTTCTAGGGGGAGATGTTGTGACTTCTCTCTTGCTTCATGTGAAAGCCTTGAAGATACAAGAAGTGAACTGATTTTTCCGTGTACAGATATTTCTATAAGTTCATTATTTTTTTCTTTCTGCAACCAATCATTATGGTAACATTCAAAGCCTTATGGGGATAAGAAGATGTGAAACTGATCATCATATCGAGGGCCTTCAATTGCTTGAAGGACAGAGGTTCTGATTACCATATTAATTGTGGACTTCTGAGGATAGGAAGACAACCATATCAATCATTGTATTGATGGCTTACCAAGGTGTTGGTAAGAGATACCTTCTATCCTTGGTTAAAGGATACCCTTCTATATGGGTTAAAATAACTGTAATACTATTATCTTTCTACTACAATTTGAATTTGAAATGGAATTTTGTTGTTTCCCCTTTATTTTCATATTCAATTCAATTGTAATTGTTTTAATTATGATTCATATTGTGTTATGAGATTATATAGGAGATATGGTCGAATCATTAACATTTGTATTACACTAATCATTGTATTCACATAACATACAATTGTTTTATATTACTTATAGTATTACATCTACGTATTTCATTTGAATCCAACACCTTCACGGTCTATTGTATTGATTGTGAATTGTATTAGTTTAAGACCTCTTAAACTATGTTCTTTATTATGTTTTTAAATAAAATGTTTTTAAACAAATAATTAACCACCCCCTCTTGTATTGTGCTATCTATTATACATATACATCTACATTTTCATCAAACATGGTCTAGAGTAGTGCTCCAATTATTTTGTGTTGTATTGATGGGTGGGCATCATAACATGGGTTTCTTTAGTTTCCACATGGTGCAAGGATACAATGACAAGACCTCTGGTGTTGAACACTAGAGATAGACCTAGTAAGACGTTTCTTACGAACTACGTTCTCTTGGACATACTATTAGTAATGGTAGAATTGTTCCTGGTGGAGTGAATCTCTCTGACATGTTCAATATTGTATGGATAATCTCATGGAGTGTGTTCTCCTAGTTTTGTGTTAAGGTTAGAGCCTGTGAAGTGAATCATGTTATTGTCTATGAGGTTGGAACCTCATCATACATATTGTCTTATTTGAGTATATCTAGCTTATTTCTAGGAGTCCTTGTGGAATTTTCCCATTTTGGGGTTGATACCCCTTATAGAATGAATTGACTTGTCATGTAAAACTGACAATGGTTCGAGATAGAGTTCTCTCTTGAATGGGGTCCCCCAGTCTTGGTCGATCAGAATATTTCTTTTTCCATTTCTCCCTTTTTTGGGGGGTTTATGGTTCACATACTGATTATTTTTATACTCACCCCTATGACAATATTTTTGCACACATGTTTTGTGTCTTGTTCAGTACACATACCTTTCAATGGATTCCAAGGAGGACCTGAGCTAGTAACACTGTAATAAGCTTGATAGACTGAGGTGTTTACCAGAGGATAGATGAGGAGCTTTCCAAAAGATTCAGTTTATAGTGATTCTCTAAAACATAGTAGTTTGGACACTTTTTTTTGGTGGGTGTTCTTTTAACCTTCATTCTCTTTCAGTAATTCTATTTTACTCTGGTTGTGAGATATAGACATTTGCATGAATTTATTAATTGGTCATTTTTTAAATTTCCAATTTTTTTATCTTTGATATGTGTGTGTGGAAGTTTATGTACATAGGTAATGCCTCCCATTTTAGTGATATACCTCATACAAACAAGTTTCCATCACCTAGCCTATTGGAGGAGAGCTCTGGGAGTTGTGACTCTTGATCCATCGGGTCAGGTCATGACATTGATCAAGGCACAAAAAATTGTAATCCATTCATGAAATATTGAAAGTGTATCCTTTCAGGTAAATTAATAAAAATGAAGAAAAAGTCAGTTGAAAAAATTATTATCTTAGTACCTTTGTTTATGATGAATCAAATAACCCCTTATATAATCGTAGATTTATGACTTTGTGATTGTTATCTTTATATTAACCATGTTATTTATCACTCACCATCAGAACATTGTAGTTATATTTCTCTTCCATTTATTTGTTATCACTTCCCACCTCTGTTATCTTAAGTGGAAACCAATTTATTTGTTACTTTGGATAACAATTATGATTACAATTTACCATTTATTAATAATTTTTTAGTATTAATTTTACAATATCAGTTTCTATTAAAGGAATTTTCTAGTATAAATCCATTGATATCCCAGGTGAATTTTGGGTGTCAAATTAATTTAAATGGGGGTAGAATATAACAGCCAAATATTTTTTAAATTATTATTTTTGGGATTAATTTAATCTTTTTGATATTTTTATTTCACTCAACACTGAATATAGTTTTTTTGTATTAAAGAACTATGTTTGGATTGTGTTATACACAACACCAAGTTGATCACACACTACACAAAACACATATATTTTCTCTATGCACACGCTATACATTATTGGCTTGTATTGGACATAATACTGAGTCCCTTTGATAGCTTATGTTACACAAAAGGCCTTGTTTTACCAAACTACAATATCTAATTAATAATATTATTAATATATTATAATATCCAACACTTATTCGTCGTAGTGGATGTTATGAATAAGGTTAACTACATTAGGGAAAATATGATTTAAACTTGTATATAAAATCAATTCATTGTTTATAAATCCATATATGTGAATGTAATAACTTTTTGAAAATAAATAAATTACTTTACAAAGAACATTATTTTTATATTTACAAAAACCATTTAATCCAAATAAATTATATAAACCACTTTTGAAGAGTTTTTTAAATGTAATATTATATATTAAATATTAAATCAATATTTTTTATCACCAAATATATTTGATAGGTATAATATAATAATAAATCTAAATTTATGAATAAAAAACATTATTTTCTATAAGAAAATTTTACATCCTTTTAATAGAGAACACATTAAAAATATTATTTTTTAAACTTTTATAATGTATAAAATAAAAAATAATATCTATTTTTTAAATATTAATATAAAAATTTACTTTGGGATAATTTTAGGTATTTTTCTACGAAGTTTCATTTTTTAATGAATAGTGAATGACACTGCAGTTTATTTCAATCCCGATTTTTCAACTAATTTACATATACAGTATGATTCTGTTATAAATTGGTTATAAATATTTTTATATCAATTCTAAATAATTTAATCCTATTTAGTTATTTTTAACAAATTTCTCTATTGAATTGGATATAAAAACATTTCATATTTTTGGACATTTTTACTATTAAAACTCACTTTGTCGTCCCATCTGTATGATTAAATTAAAATTACATTCTACCACTTATGTGAATATAATTTGGAAAAATAAAATCTCTATTTTTATTAATAATAATAAATAATATCTAATATGGTCAAAATATTTTTTTACCAAATTTATTTTTTTAATTGATTAGAATTAATTATAATGATTAAGAGAAAAGTTAGCTTTCCAAAGGAATAATCCTTAAACATAAGGAAACAATTACCTATAAACTTGTCTAAATTATATCATCTAAACTAATTTAGGACCTATTGTCCCTTTAATATACTTTAGAATTTTATTGGATCCACTATAGATGGTAAAAACATGTATGAAATTACCTTTTAAAAAAATTACTATAATGTTACTCAACCACTATAAAAATGAACTCAACACTCCCACTTATTCACACCTTTAAGTCCCTTTGTATCGCTAAATAACTATTCGAAATCCATCCCTTCAACAAAAAATCCAAGCTTTTTTATCAAATCCATCCAAGTAATCCCTTTGGTGAAAACCAGAAGGAGTTACTCAAAGAAGTGGTAACATCCTCCCTCGTGATCTATTGTTTTATTTCCATTCCGAACCACATAAAATTTTATTATTACATGATTATATAATAACATAAGTGTAATAAATATAATTATATTTTATTATTATATGGTTTATACCTAATATTATACACAATTCAACTTAATGGGTTACAAACATACATTTCCAGTGTAGGGAAAACTACCACCTCATGAAATGAATTGTTCGTCTTTTCATTTACCACCACTCACAGTTGGGAAATATGATGGAAACTCAATTTTTATATGATATAAGAGATATTTAAGATTTTTTTATTCTTATATAATTAGTATATAACATTTACCTTCATGATTTCAATATTTTATAAATATGAGAACTTTGTTCATGGTAGTGTGGACTACCGCCTCCCCAAAACAATATGATTCCTTCACACTTTACATGGAATGTATTAAAAATGTGTTTAGTGAAATTATATTATATTTATGAAATAATAATGCTAATTTAATGAAAATATATATACATATAGTTCATTTACTTTCATTCGTTCAATATGACAAGAAAATAAAAACAGAGTTCGTACACATGTACAACCTACTGCCTCCATGAACTATGTATTCTATTTCATATTTATATATTTTATACATTATTATAAATATTTATATAATAAATATATATGATATATAAATAATTTTCTAGATTCGTTATATTAGTAAATCCGGATATGATTTAAAGGATAAAGAATAACAAGTCAAAACATGTACGATAAACAAATCAGTTATTACCCAAAACATAACGTTAACATGGAATTGTCCTTAAACGGGTAGTAAAGTCATAATAAAATATTATATGGAATTAAATATAATAATATGGTAATATGGTTTATTTATAACAAATTAATATTTATTATATGTTATGTTTGAACATATCTAAATAATTTCAATACCTAAGGTAAGGGAAATTTATCACACTTTTTATTTTTGTGAGATACATTCCACAGTCACCACTCACTTATTTTGTGTCGTCTATATACCTCCGTTTAAAATGTTATATAATTAATTTAATTAAGTTAATTTTATAAAAAGTTTTAATCTATATAATTATTTTATTGGGATCATGATTATAATGTTACTTAGGTAGAACATGTTTTCTCAAATCACTTTTTTCATGCGACAGAAGCCGTGTTCACCATCTATTTATTATATGTTGTATGTTCACTAACCATGGATTTTATATATTATTGTTATAATTAAATTTATGTATATTTACATATCTTTTTTATGATATTTATTTCTGGGGGTTTATGTTTCAAAATTTATCAAATCAAGAAAGTAATTTGGTATCATTTCTCCTTCTTTGAGGCATATTCCATATTATGCCCTTATATTATTTTATGAGGTGTATATATTGTCATTTTACATTTTATATAATTAAAAAACTTTTTGAAATGATATTTTATTCCTAATTTAATTTCAATTTTTTACATTATTATTTTAATTTAATGTTACCAAGGGGTATGAGTTTATTGAAACAATCTCATTGTTTATCGGGGTTGTTTAAAATTATTCTTCCAATGATGAAATATTATGAACCATCTCTCAATAATACTGATAAAATTTATTTTAATATGTATTTTCATGATATATTTTTGTATTGGTGCCCATTTTTAAATTTTTTTCAAATAATCTAATTAAGAATTAGTTTTTTTAATTCTGACATTACAACTCTCTTTTGTCAAAAATCATTATTATTTCAAAACCATGTTCTCTAAAACAAATTCAAGATTATATTATATGTTTTCATTTAAAAATATTATTAAAATTAATTCATTATTTCTTTATAATTTTTTAAATCTTTTTTAAAGAAAAAGGTTTTCAAACTATTTTCAATCTTTCTTTATATGATATCAAATTATTTTCAAATAAAATTTTTTTCAAAATGTTTTCAATTTTTTGTTATTTATATTAAATTTAAATTAAAATAAAAAAATTCTAAAAATATTTTCAAAATTTATTTATAAGTTTTCAAAGTATTTTCAATGAAATGTTTTACAAAACGTTTTTAGGATTCTTTTATAAATTTTCAAGGAAAATGGCAACCAAAAAGTTTTCGAGAATTATTTATAATTTTTCAAAGAAAAATATTTTCAAAATGTTTTCAAATATTCTTTTATAAGTTTTCATGTTTAATTTTAGGAAAAAAATTTCCAAAGGATTTATTTTTAATGAATGTTTTTTCAAATAATAAAGGACAATTTCCTCAGGATATATTTTTAAAATATCATTCCAAATTATTTCCCAACTATGATGAAATTTGTTGGTGATACTCAATCCTTTTAGTGGAATGATCCAAAGGTTCCATTATATTTTTCTATAAATGGAATATGTATTGATGGAATGATGTTTATGAAACCTATTTATTATTTATGGGATAAGGATTTCTAAAACCCATTTTCAATTCCTGGGTTATATGATTTGGAATCCTACTTCATTTCACTGGTTATGCTTTAATGAAATGATTATGAAACATATCTATTTTACATAGGGAATAATATAATTTCATGTTTTTTATAACCATTACATTTCATGGGTTATGATATTACTTTTTATGATCTTGTGGTATAGATATTTGTCATTTCATTATGAGATTGGAGATACATATATATCCCTCCAATGCATAGGGTAAATATTTGTTTCACATGAGTACAACTAGGATGAAATGGGAAGTGAACCCGATTCAATGATGCATAGATGGAACACGGAGTGACCTCGTTTTAGTAATACATGGATTTAATGAGAAGGAAAATTGATTTAGTAATATAGTATTGAACCATGGATTGAAATATGTACACTAATGCATGACTAGAATGGGAATTGAACTTAATTCAGTAAAACAAGGCTATAACATAATGTGAAAATGGTTCTGTTATACAGAGATAGAATGAGGAGTGTACCTAGTTCAGTAAGGGAATTTTTCTGCTAAGATGTTATTGGGAGTAAACCTTGATAACTAAGATGGGTTTGGGAATGAACACATTACACTGTGATTAACCTATGATAAATCCTTAACTATTATTGAAATAATAATATGTAGTTAGGTGTCTTCCATAATCACATGTATTGTGCTTATGTTATCATCTCATAAACTATGCTCTTGAATTACATATGATTCAATTCTTATTAATTACCAATATTTATTCCATGAATCATGATTATGATCATGGATTTGAAGGGTATAATCTTATAATGTTTTGATAATTTTTTGATGCCCTTATGTTCATGTTATTATTACATATCTCCCATGTTTTCCCTTACTGAGCATTTGGGATCACAACATATTTATGATTAATTTTAACAGGTTATGAAGAAATGTTTTAAATGTAAGTAGTAATTGGGAAGGTATTTAATGGATATATTGAAGAACATTCACCAAGTTAGAATATTATGTTTCCTTGTTTCTAAAGACTAAAAAACACAACAGTCCATGTGCATTTTTTTTAATTTGATGAATATTACTATAAAAATATGTAATATCCATTTTAAACATGGTTATCTATATATTCAATAATTTAATTTAGTCTAGAATGGTAAGAAATAAAAAATTTATATAGATATTCATTAGGTATAGAGTCAAATTATTTTTGTGGTCCCATTTTCTCAGTAGCTTGCGAAGATTCCCACTTACACGTGATTACATTGGTGAATTCACCATTCATGTTATTCAAAAAACTTTGATATGAAAGACATATTGTGTCCTAGATAATTCTTCATATTTCTCAATGATCCTCTCATCAAGATATATCACCAAAATTTCATGTTATTATATTATTAACAATTATTTTTGTTTTCTTTAATCAATAACATTTTCTTCTTATTATCATCATTTCTTATATGTGATTTTCGTCAATTTATTTTTTACTTACATTCTCGATCAACTAATTTCTATATATATTCTATAATATCATTTGTACGTGCCTATTATTTTTTAACATAGTAATCATTTTCTTTTATTAATTATGTTTTCTCCTTCATTAGTTTTATGTTATTCTCAAAATTACCATCAATGTTTTATTTTAAGAACCATTCCTATTCAATTTTTTCTTTACCTTCTACACATTAGATTGTGTATTTAAATGTTAATATTTTCCCATTCTAAAAACCAAATTTTTGGATTATTTTTCATTTTCTACACCCTATTAGATTATAAATATTTAATTAATTTCATACCCATCATATTTATATTATTAGTTCCTTGATAATTATTTCATTTTCAACTCAAAGATACATTTTTTCTTACTAAATTATTTTTTTGTTGAAACAGTGATTTTCCTCATTATTCTCAATGAAAATGGATTTCTTATTTAGAAATCAATATGAAAAAGTTTCAAACTCCATTAATTTTTAACCACTTTAGTTTCTTATTTCATTTTCCTATAATAAATTTTTCATATATATTTGAAAATAAGGGAATATCTAGAAGAAATATTTCTCATATTCTTCATATTAAGAATCACATTACACTTGTTATTATATATCTTCATCATTCAATTTTATCATGTCTTATGGAGTATAATACATTGGTTAAAATATATCTTTAAAGGTTCTCAATTGATTTTTCATAGTTCTTGTGTCATACATCTTCTCACTGAAACCATTAATGCTACTAAAAATCTCATTTAATCTTGTAAATTAGTCATCAATAGTCTCATAATCAAACATTTTTATATCTTAAAATATTCTTCTTATCATTTTTAGTTTATATTGAATATATTTTAAATTTACCTCGTAACAACTCCTTATATTACACCTAATATATATAGCCATTATAATTATCTAAAAATTATTTTTAAACATTATCTAATATTAACAACAAGATCTATTTTTTTTAATTTTCCTTCAACTTGAAGATTTATTTTCTAGTAAATTTCATAGTAGGATTTTTTTTAAATGGTGTAAATCACATACAAATTTCATCTCTAAATTCTACCCTCAGTGATACGTGATACAATATCATCCTATTTATATAGTAATAATAGTCATCAACCCTGTTATTTTCTGAATTCATGTGCTCTATCCTTAACCGTTAGTTGGATCTTTCAGAAGAGACCTATACTCTGATACCACTTATAGAGCCTAGGTTAGTGTGAGAAAACTAAGATGGGAGGTCGAATTAATGATCTCTTTATTTCTGAAAATGGTTACTTTTAATAAATCAATTTTCAATCATTAAAGCCTCAATACAATCTTCTTGTTACTTTTACCCACACCTCAAATTATGTATTAAGTGAGAGATCTAAACATTGTGATTTTTTAGGGTCAGTTTAAATGTGAGCATACTCATTTCCTTACAAGTTAATTAGACAAACATATATTCTCCACTATATTGATAAATTCTAATAACCAATATAGTGTCAAATTATTGCTTTACTCATGATTCCACATAAGAGGATATTTAGATGTCTTTACACATGGTTATTATAATCCATACAATCCTTAATGCTATTATGTCACATAATATGTTCTTTATACTCCCTCACACAATCTTATTCCTTCTTCAAAATTGATCCAATAATAGAAAGTCATATTCTTTCTTCTTTGTGATATTTCAATAAAAGTATATACGTTCCTCTCAATATTTTATTAACAATTCTTTAATGTCCTCAATATTTACTCAGAACAATATCATTGTCCTCAAAACACAATTGAGATCTTGAATGATATGAATCATCTTCTTTAAGTACATGGGAAAATGTGGACACCTTTTTATTGAATTTCCTTCCATTAAATCATTATTTCATCCATAATAATATGTATCAAGATTCTCCAAATTTCTCTTTCACAAAGAAAATAGTTATATCTATTCTATAACCAATCTTTATCTCCTGCATACATCATTTATATTCACACAAAAAATATCATGAACAGCAACGTTATTTATTGTCATTCTAATTTTCCATGAATATAGAAACACCACTGTGATAATTAGAATGTATGTTCCTGATTATAATTTGGTAATTAACTCCGATATTTTCTTCTTAATTATTTTGAAGATTATTTCATCTTAAATTAACTAGAATAGTTACTAATTTCTATACTAAAAATTCATGTCAATTTTTATCCTTCCTCACATGGATTACATTAATTAAATATTACGGATCATAATATTTTTCATAAATTAAAATCTTATATCTTGATATTCTTTATTAGAATCATGGAATAATTGGATCATTGAAACAACCTCATTAACTCTCAATTATTATTTCATAATAAAAAACTGAAAAAATACTCATTAATTGTGGAATGAATTCATGTATTCTTATTTTTTTATTCACATGGTTAACGAATAACCACGTTCTCATTATTTCATCAAATCATGTATTCAACCATTCATTAGTGAATTGTATGCATGAACAAAATTTGTAGCATGCATTTTTTATTCACCTTCTCCACTCATATTTAAAATCATGTAATGCTGCAACTCATATTTAATACCTAAAATGTGAGGGTTAACTTATTCCTAAATAAAATCAAATCCTCTAAATGTTTCGAAACCATTTCTTGGAAACCCAATATTAAACCTTAAAACCTAATCAACCTATAAATAAATAATTTTTAACAAGGGTTTCACATTAATATATTTCTATGACCTATTAGGTTTTTAGTATTAAATAATTTGGAAAACCTTAATATAACAACAAATATATTTCTTTGTGGTGCACATTTTTTTCAAAAAATATATTCCTCTGTTTACACTCATGTTTCATTCATGAAACATTTGCATTATTCAATATTTGTCACTATTATCCTTTATATAATACCTACAAATACATAATCCCTATGAAATTTTTAAAAAAAATTAGGATGTCAAGAAAAATATTAATATGCGATTTAAAAATAAAGGGTGACACTTAATCCATTTGAAATTATTGAAACCATAATAATGTTTCCCTTTATACATATAATATTTGTGCTGAAATAATCATTTAATTAAATATAAAATCAACTTCGAATCCTCGTGTTTTAATACAATTTCTTTTAAGAAAGTATAAATTGGGAAAATTGTATATCATGAGGGTTTATTTTAAAGACATTAAAACTATTACATGAAAATAAACAACTTAGTTTTAGAAATTCATAAGCATTACTTTCATTCATTATCTCATTTTATTTCCCTTTTAAATAAAAATATTTCAATCAAAAACACGTTAACATGTATGTAACTTGAGATATTTTCTTCATATCACTCTTAAAAGAATACCTAGAAAGTTGTAACAAACATAGTTAATTGCAATTACATCATCAGTGTAACATATGGATAGTTATATCCATCCACATTATTGGAGTAACTTATAAATTTTTAAATATACCAACTTTATATAATTAAAATATAAATATTTGATTCCATCCAATTTATTCGAGTAAAAAATATATAGTTAACTCCATAAACTTCATATAAATATATTATAAAAAGATATTTTTTTCCCTACATAAGGATAAAATATAAATAGTTAACTACATCCAAATTTTATTATTTACTTATAAACAGTTAACTCCATTCACTTAATAGATGTAATTGTAAAAAGTTAACTTTTTCCACTTCATAGGATTAGCTACTAGTAATTAAACTCGATGCAAATTATATTATAGGGGTAAATTAAACCCACCCATAACCATCAAGAACTTCCAAGAACCAAAACATGAATGAACTATATAAAATCCTTCTTTTTCAAGATAACACTCATACAAATTTTCATGAAATGTTATTTTTCTTCTCAAATCATTTTTCAAAACTAAAAACTCATCAAAAATGATAATTTTTTTTTGAAAAACTATTAAAAATAAAAAATTACTCATGATAAAGAATAATTTAATTGATTATGGTAAATTAAATTTACTTATTATTTGTTAAAAACATTCATTTTAAACATTGTTAAAGAAATTAAAAAATATCTTTTGTGGAAAATAATGAAAAGTTTCATTTTAAAATATATGAAAGTAATTAAAAAATTAAATTTACCTTTAAAAATAATTGATTTATACATAATAAAATTATTCAAACATTTATAAGAATATTTACAATTGGGGAAAATAGATTAAAAAATAAAAACAATATTTATATAAAAACTAAATTCCAACTTTAGTGACTTGTGAACCAAAAAAGTTGAGATAGAACATGATATTGATTTTGATGCACAATTATTTGAAGAACATATTTATAATATACGTCTATATAGTATTTTATACACTAAACAAAAAATTCATGTTCTAAAAATAGTATAAATTTTAATGAATGGAGAATGAGATTATAAATCCTTTACTTTTAGACTTCAACTTAGTTGAACATATTATAAACTCATGTAGAATTACATTAAACTTATTATAAAACCAGATAAAAATAATATTTATATAAATCCTAATGTATAAAATTCACTCAAAACTTAATTTTATACATTTACTTAAAATTCATTCTTAAGATAAACTTTTATGTGTTAATTGTCTCATTTCCCATGAATTGTTTTCTACAATTTCGGTCCATACTCATTTGCAAAAGTTTCACCATATAAGTAATCATTAAAAAGGTATAATTATAATATTAATTAATTAAATACACTTTTTTGAACCATCTATGTATGGTTTCTTTGATTAATTATGCACATCCATTTATAGTGGACGTGGTCTACACATGTGAATGAACTACGTTTTCATTTTTCTAGGGGATAAAATGGAAATGATTTAAAAAAAATCTATTTAAATAATAATATTTTTATTTTTAATATTATATTTATTCATTAAACCAATCTTTATGACCATCCATGTATGGTGGAAATAAAAAAATGAGTCGAATTTCTCTATGAAGGTGGTATTTGAAAGGTACGGACAATCAATGCTTTAATTTCCCAATGGATGGTAGGGTGATGAATTAATTAAAACATCATCATTAGATGATAATAATAATAATGAAATGAATATATATATATATATATATATATATTCTTAATTTTAATATTATATATGGAAAGATAAACATATCTCTTTTTGGAGACATTAATTTATATTTACGCTTGAGCAAAGTGTTAATTTTTTATTAGATGAAGTTTATGGAAAAAGATTATACCATAAAAATAATAAAATAAAATAATATATTATAAACTAATTTTATTATATTTCCATGATTATGGAATATTTTAAGGAGGTAGAAGAGAAAATAAACATAAATGTTACTCGTTAAAACATACACCTCCTCTTTTGATATCCACCTTTAAATTGTGCATAATTATTTTTAAGAGAGGATCATTAAAAATATATGGGATTAGTACTATGTGAATTTATATTTAAAGTGTATATTTAGAATAATTTTTAGATAAAAATTTAACATAATTTTTTTTAAAAAAATTGAAGTGAATACCTTTTTATAGGAAAATTTATTGGAATTTTCAAAATTATTATCTATTTATGGTTCATGAATTTATTTTTAAATATTAAAAGTTTTATATTAATGGAAAATGAATAATATGCACAAAAAATTACAACCCAATGGAATTAATTTTTTTTATAATTTTAAAATTAATTAATAAGAAACATTAATCATTAAATACAATTTAGGGCCATTTTCATGACTATTCTTAAAAATAGACTTTGAACATAACACTTAAAAAATTAAATTAAAATGAAAACAAAAAAATTAAATATTTTATCTTCCATAAATAACTATAAAATTTATTAAAATCCATATTAATCCAAAATATATTACTTTAAAAGGTTTTAAAATCATTTATTAGATCTTCTCATATTTCAATAAACAATGTGTTTAAGAGGTGTAAGAGTTTTAGAGATTTATAAAATTTATAAAAATTAATGATAAATTATTTAAATAAAATAAATTTATTTAAAATAATTATTCTCATTTTGTTTCATTCATATTGTATATTAACTATTCCCCTTAACATGTTCATATATTAATGATATTAAATTTCAAAAAAAGACTCTTTTTAAAATGTAATTTTATTAATATTAATTGTGAAGTAATAATCATGAATGGTGTTTAAAAATGATCCAAATTGAACATGTTTAAGGTAGGGGTAAATAAATATTCATAAAACCATTAGTATATATGATTTGTTTATATTATCTTATAGTTTTAACCTTAATTATATCGTTTTATGCATTTCTGTGGTTATATATTTTTACCTAGGTAAATTATCTATATGAGATAAAATATATGTGAAATATTTAACAAATTTGACACTCTTTATTACTACTATGAAATAATGTTTTCAATATTAAACTTCTATAAGTGTTAAAATTTAATTTTAGTATAAGTGTGCAAAACTCAACAAAACACTACCTTTAGAAAAATACGCTTTAAAGCGTCAAAGGATTTTAAAATAAAATCTAGTGTCATATTTTTTTTATAGAATCATTTGGATTATGTTTTAAAATAATTAACCTAATGTTACTTTTAGATAAATCAAAATCTAAATGCAACATTGAAATTTCATTTATTTAAATAATTTAAATTATAGTTTTTTCAAACACAAAATTATTAATTATTTACCCAAAAAATTACATTTTCCGAAGCATAAAAAATAGTAACATTGTTTTTTAATTTTAATTTCATAAATTATTATAATTTTTATAAATAATAAATATAACACTATAAAAATTTACTAATAATATCCATACAAAATAATGATATAATTTTTCTTAAAGTTATTTTTTCAGAATAAAATGAGTTTATACTCATTACATATCTTGTAACCAAAATTAGATGAATGTTTATCTAAATTTATATATATAATAACTATAATATAAATTAAAACCATTCATTTATAGTGATTAAAAAAATTACAATGATAAAAATACATTCCACATATAAATCAGGTTTTGATGAAAAAAATCTCTATTATTATAATATGATATTTTTAATATTGAGTTCATATTTATAAGGAATTAATAAGAAAATTTGAATTGTGTAGAAAATTAATAAATTTATTTCATAATGTTGTTACTCTTTTTCATACCCATAAATCAAGCATCTAGGTTATAGTAGTTATATATAAAAAATAACATTTTAATATTATAACACATTTTACATTAGTATTTGTATTTCATGTGGTACACTCTATCGAAAATTGTATTATTTAAAAGAAAAATTGATTATAAAATCCCTATGTTTTTCAGTTATATATGTTATTGCAGATAAAATTTAAACTACTGTGATGATATCTACTAATTCAAATATTTTAAATACACATTGTTTTTTAATACATTATACTTTTTATACAAAGTGAAAAAAAATTACACAAACTATAATAATTTGAGTATAATATTTCCCAAATAATTGTTTATTATTATGTTATATAATAGGATAATGTATTAAAATGTGAATATTATAAAGGCAGAGTGATCATTTTTCAAGTCAACTATTTCAAGATTTATGTCGTGTAAATAATTGAGATAAGTTTTCTGGAATATAATTTGAATTTATATATTATTATCATGGAATATGTTTTAATAATTTATATGAAATGGATATTTAACATTGAAAAGTTTCAATAATAAATGCATATTTTTTAGTAATCAGTTGATTAATTTATATAGATATGTTATTTTGAAAGATTATAACATTTCTAATAGGTAAATTGTTTACTAATTTATGGTTAAGATCAAGGAAATAAATTAGATTGAATTTATTAAAATTATTATTTAAACATGCTATAAGAAAAATGAAATGAATATACAAGCACTAGTTCTATAGATGGGGATAAGAACTATTTCTTATATATATTATTTTTTTATCTAAATATAATACATCAAATTTTAAAAGTTATTTTACTTTTGTTATTTGTGTATCATTATGGAAAATTGTAATAGAAGGAAGAAGAGATATGAAGATTCTTATTCATTATTTTGAATTCTTGAATATTAATATACAAAATTATATATAATTCAAAAAAAATTTACTTTGTATATATATTTTATATGTAATGTCTCCTACTATCAATTATTTCTTAACATATTTTTCTTTTTTTTTCAATGTATTAAAAACATTCTAATTCATTTTTACTAGTCACTTTTTATAAATTGTTTGGTGTTGTGAGGATGAATGTTATATTTTTATAAAATAAACATTTTGAATGATTATATTTCAATAAAGATATTAAAAATCAGAATCTTATTGTCAACAATGAAAATCTCAAGAAAAATATATTAATAAAATCTGAAAACCTAAAATAGATGATTGAAATGTGGAGTAGGGTATTATAGTGGAGACCACAACCCACTATAAAAAAACATTATGAACTCTATCTTTAATATTTTATTTTATTTATATATATATATATATATTATTTTAAAAAAATGTAAAATAATTTAAATTATTAAAATAAAGAAGTAAAAATATTATAAGTGAAATTAAAGAACTCAATTTACGCCACCCCTTCTTGCGTCGTTAAAATAGATATAACATGGATAATGATTCGAATTACTGAAAATATATTGTGTTATCTATATTAGTGTGTCAAAGAATAAGGATCCATATATTATTATTTTCATTTAGACTCTCAAAGAATAAATTCTTATATTTAGATCATCATACGCCAATATAGAAAACTATATATATTAAAAATAATATTTATTATCTATCATAATAATTTTGGATTAAGGGTTTATAAAAAGGTTGTATATCATTACAAAATACATACCAGGGAACCTAAATTATTATGGGCATATCATGAAGATAAAGTTGATATTAATAAAAAAACCATGAATGATATCATGTGTTGTATAGTCCCTATTGAAATAAGCCATGGTTTTCAATTTCATACAACCTAGGAAATGTAAGAAAATATATTTTTTAATTATTATGGTATAAATAATTTAATATAATTAAGTTAAAACATTATCAAAATAAATTTTTACAGTTCCATAATGATTCATGGAAAATGTTTACTCAAATTAATTAAACATTTACTCAAATAGTCAATAATGTTTCTACATGGGGAGATATTATAAAAAACCCGATCAATGTTTTAATGTCTTGATATTTTCAGTTTCTAAATGGAGTAATATATCATTGATTATTTGATAGTATGCATATATAAAATATAAAAAAATATCTAAATCATACTCTATTGTTGTATGAGGCTAAAATTCAATAATATAAAAATTATAGTAAACTAATTAAAAAGGAATGTGGTTCTCTTTAATTTAGTACTTTGAAGGATAAAATGAATATCAGTGATAGATTTTTTGATTCATTAGTCAAACAATATTTTAATAGTTTTATTTTTTCTATTAAAATTTCTCATCTAGTACAAAGATACAAAAAATTATTATATAATAAATGGATTCAAAATTCCATTCAATAAATTCAATAATAATACTAGAACATCTAAAGATGTTTTGTGTTATGATGGAAAACAATATGGGAATATCAGACTCTATATTACAGTAATCATGGAGAAATATTATTCTAATAAATAATATCAAAAATGTTATTCTAAAATGAATGTAAATAAACAAATTAAATCTACATAACATGATTCTGAAGGACACATTGATGTGTTAGTGTATAATTCTAAATATGAGAAATAAAATAAGTAAAAAATATGTGTTATATAACAATTCCTAAATATAAACATTCATTTTTTACTATTACATGATTCTTGTTATTTTCATTTGATGAATTTAAGGAATATTGATTTATATACGATGATAGATAATATTTTTTAAGAATAAAAATAAATATCTTATAAAGTCTTATTATTTTGTTATTGTTGAGAATGTTACCTTGTCTTATCTTTTTTAATATCTTAAATCTAAATTTCTTAATGACTAATCTTATAATTATTAAAAAATATAATTAATGATTTTTTGTTCCAAGTTACTATATTAATATTGATTGTTAGTAAGTTTAAATAGGGGGAGGAATAATAAAATAAGATTCCCGATAGTAAAATATATGTTAGAGATATTCAAAAATTATATTTACTAGTAAAATTACAAAGGTGTGTATAAATTAAAATTTTAATTAATCTAACATAAAATATTTTATATTTTTATAATTTTTATTATTGTATTATTGGACATTATACTAATTTTTTCAATATAATATTCCCTCATTCCAACAATTCTATGCATTCCAAATTATCAAGACATTTAATTATTACAAGGACGTAAATTCAACTAAACTAATGTAATTTTCGATAATTAAATATATAATTTCTAACACAACCTGATCCAAAATTATATTGGTACCAAAATACAATCTTTTGAAAAATTTTAAAATAGAGATATTCTTTAAAAATTAATGAAAAAAATATATATACATTGACTATTCAAGGGATATGATTAGTTATTTATACAATTTTCACTCTCTATCAACGATTTAAAGTGTACATGTCACTTAATAAGATAATGGAAAAGGGAAAATTATAAGTTTTGGATGTCTATAAAATCAATGAGATGTACTGATCAATAAGGTTTGTTATATTCATGGTTTAAATCACAATCTAAAAATTATTTATTAACTTTTTTATGATTTCAATATATTTAATTTTAATAATAAGAACTAGATAGTCTTACTCTATATTTCTTCATTATTTGATTAAACATAATATATATTTTTTGAAAGAAAAAATTATTGAATACTAGATATATTATAGAATACATATACATTGAGTTGTATATTATTTTTCAATGTTCTTGAATAATTATTTAATTTATGATTTTTATAAATTTTTTTTTGATTAATTGTTATTTTGTGGTTTCTGTCAATAAAAAATAATCACAAAAAATATTTTAAATTAATTAATTTGGTTCCTATTTTGATAAAATTATATCTTATCCACATATATTTTTTGGGAACTCCTAGAACTATAACCCTTGGTTGAAATTGTCTTGTTTTTTTGGATAATAATTTGTATTGGTTTATATAGTATTTCTAATCTAGTTTTAAAATAAAATATTTATATTTATTCATAACTTTTTTCAAAGTAGTTTATAATAAAAAATAATGAAGAATTTTTTAAAAGATGTGTCTGTAATAAATAATTTTGAAGACATGATTTTAAATCATGTTTTTGAAACTAGTGAATTCAATATACATTTTTACTCCTAATATAGCTCAATAGTGTGATATTATTAAATAAAAAATATATATTTATAAGATATTTCAATAATGAAATTATTTAGATATGGGTTTACAATATATGTTTTTGGGAAATGATGTTTACACAATGTTTTATATCATAAAAAATGTCCAATATTTTATTTTTTGAAGCAATATAAAAATGAGTTATTTAAAAAAATAAAATAAAATGTTAGTCTTGATTGGAGTGATTAACTCAAAAGGGGATGAATTGAGGTTTTAATATAAAAAAAATTATTAAAAAAAAATTCTTCGATAAATCCCACAAATTTATAAAAAAAACCCAGTTAATCAAAATTGTAGAAATATATGATTTGATTTTTCAAAGAGATTCTAAAAGTGGGATCAATGTTTAGTTAAAATATTCTTTAAAGTCACTATATCTTTGGAAACTAAAATACTTGATCAATATATATATATATATATATATATATATTTATGATTTACTATCAGAGTCAATGTTTTGATATAGATTATAAAACAGATATAATTATAAAAACATTAAATACAAAAAAACACACAGGAAAATTAAAACAAGGGGTTTAGTCCCAATCTGAGACATAATGCCCTCCACAGGGTAATCACCCATTTCTAAGATATTTATTAAATAATATACTAGATCTAAACCCATGATAAAATTTTAAAAATAAAACCACTTAAATTAGTCTATGCACAAAACCTCTTCCACCATTATGTTGTAGATAAAAATACCAACTATACAAAACTAACCTATTAAATTGTTTTTGTGGGTATAAAAATGAATAATATTGATAGAGAGAGATAATAAATCACTATTTAAGTAGAGGATGCTATTTTTTTATAGATAAATAGTGTAAAATAAAACACAACTCAAATATAAATCATAACTGAAATATAAAATAATTAGATATGGGAAAAAGTGATGTTGTTCGATTTGAATAGATTCTAATTTTCAAATCCCCTAAAATATTTACTTTAAAGTTTCTTAAATAGGTTCCTCAAAATATACAAGAAAACGGTGTGCCATGAATGTGTGAAAATTATTTACGTTATCAGTCTACCAAAGATCATATTCTTCCACCCATAGCTGTATTTGGATTTCTAATCATTTATCATGTGAAATTATTTATTCACTTCAAATGTATCCCTTAATTTTCATTGATGAAAACCTGAGAATGTTTTGCTATATTTATATATTTGAAGGTCCAATTAATAATTGGATACTTTTACTATGAATTTGTTTTAAAATTATGACTTTTTCTTCATTGAATCCATGAAGTAGTTTAAAAATAATTATACAAAAATATATGTGCAGTTGACTATATTTAATTCAATTAACTATATTTTGACGTAATTACATTTGAATAATATTCTAGGTAGAAACAATAGAAGTATGGTACTATATCTATGAATGATACATATATTCTGGCGGTATATGCTCTCTAGCGGTATATTATATCTGGTTGTAGACACTGACTGGTGGTATATTCAAACTAGTGGTATATTATATTTGGTCATATTATCAATGAAAGGTAGCACAGACTAGTGGTAGCATAGTCTAGTAGTAGATGTTATGATGATATATATGATTGATGGTATATCTATCTGATAGTCGATCTCTTCTGTGGTAGATCCAACTAGAGGTAGATCTATCTTTCAAAAAATCTCTTCAGAAATAGATGATTTAGCATTAGATCTGTCAGTGGTGGATTTTTAGTATTATATTTTCAAGGGTAGATGTGTTGACCAGGTGGTATATCATCGCATTCATTGGAAAATATTCTTGAACTAACCATATATCAACACTAAACCATATTTCCTCACAAAGTTACTTATAAAATTATATACAATAATAAATCATTTATCACATAAAATTCATAACCAACATTATTTTTCATCATTAAAATAAGTATTTTCAAAACAATATCCCCATTTTTGATGACCCAAAATCATGGTATTTATAAATATGAATATAAAAAATGTATGAAATAGAAGTATATATGCTTATGAAAAATGTTCTACATAATATTTCAAAGAATGAATATGATTATTACCATCTCAAATACCATTCATGTATATTAATCCTTTTTGGATTATAAAAAATATACAGAAATCAAATGAAATAAAAATAAAAACATAAATTTAAAAAAAAAAATCTTTTTTTGGATATAAAATTCAATGATTTAATCTCAAAAATTAATGAAAGGATAATTTGAAATACATACAAAATAATAAACAAGATCGAAAAAAACTCTATTATCTAAGTGATGAAATAAATACAAGATCCATTCCTCTACCTATAACTAGAGGGAAATAAGTGGATTAGTATGGTGTAAAAGTAGTTAAAGGAATCTCTCAGATCCAAACAGTCATGACTTTACAAAATACCTCAACTGGAGTCATTAAAAATGGTTCAAATTGTTCCTTAAGTGGGAATAATGATGTTAAAAATGTGAGAAAAGAAATTGGAATAGATATATAATCCAATAATTTAGTCCTAGAGGCAAGGAAAATAGATTCATCAAGTAAACAATGTTAATGACGTTTCAATCATGCACCATTTCTGTGAAGAAATCATCCTTCTCTTCCATAAAAATTTTGAGCATAGGGGTGAAAACAATGATGTAGATTATTATTCCTTAAATTACATAGTCATGGGAGGAAGTCATGGATTATCATAAAGAAACATAAAGTTTGAATTTCTCTCATATTTGGAATATATCTAGGAAAGGAAATATTAAATTTCTTTAGTCACTCCAAGCCTCATTTAGACATTCCCCGATTAGTATATAATTTTTCACACCATGGGTATTTATCTAGAAATGTTCCTATTGAGGAGATCTAGAAATATTTCCTAGAATATTATAAAATGATTCTCTAAAATTAATTTGAATCTCATTTGCATCAACTTAAGGAGAAAGAGGTGGAGCACTAGAATTTAAAGCACCAGTAGTTTGTAAAGACTTCTGTTTCTCTATTAGAGATGCATAAAAATCCACAAATCTCCATATATATAATTGTAAGATGTATTTGACATCATACATATCACTATCCAACCACTTATTACAAAGATCCAGTTCTTATATTTTCAGGATTGTCTTAGGTTGAATATGGGATATCAATAACTGAAAAATAAATCTATTATCAGCTTCATGTAGCATGGTCTCTTTAGAAGGAGTGGATCTAAGGATCCCACTAATATCAAATACCATCCTTAATCTAAATGTATCAATATCATCTTTTGTTACATAATGAGATGTTAGAGGATAAAAAGTTATATGATATGTAATCCTCTCTTTTTTAGGTCAGTCTACCTCCATATATTCATATTTAGCTACATGATCACTATCACAAACTAGCCCCAGTCGACCCTGAACTGGTCACCCAACCATTCCCACAACAAGTCCCAAGAGGTGTTCCCAATCCTCTCGGGATGGTGACAATCACGAAGGACATCAATAGAGTACACAAGGGAATGATTTTTCCCATATATAAACAATCGAACAAACAGCAGAAATAAATGGACAGCCCAAAATGCATTTATATAAAAATTGAACTAAAAATCATTTGTACAAGAAAACAAAAGTAGAACTAAAATAGAAACTCAACTAACAAAACCCTATATCCAAATAACTCCATGTGACACTGTTTTTCACTCTCCAACACAATGATCACACATCGCCCAAGGCGATCGAACTCAAGCTGAAACCTACACATGGTCTTAAAACAGAAGAAGACTATAGGAATGAGTGTTAAAACTTAATAGTTTAGCCTAATATTATATTCCCAATGAACTTCCATTATAATAAAAGAAACTTAAATTTCATATTATAAATACAAGATATAGAAGTATGTTTTTCAATTGAGGTTCCATGCTATAATAATTATTAGACAAACACATGCATGTTTTTTAAATAAAAATAAAAGTAACAATTTTTCAAAGAGGATCAACTTCAAAATGAAAATTTTTTTAATGAGGGGTGATTTATAGATTTAAAAATTTTAAATAAATAACACAAACTAATTAATTTACCAACCAAACACACCGTATGCCGATGATGAGTACAAAATAACCAATTATTTGTGAGCCCCAGGTACCTCGTATCTCGGTGAAAGTAACCATAATAAATATCTGTTATCGTGAACACGAGTCACTTGTAGGGAGAATAACCATAACCAAGTTTTCCCCTAAATAATCATCATCATATTTTAGTTAGTGTTTTCATCATAAAACATTCTACGTGAAACAGTGGCCAAACCCCACGGAATCACTAGCATACTAGTACACGTCTGCCCACCGAGATACCCGGGATTCCCATTGGTGCTCTATCAAGTTACACATATTATCAAATACACTTTACACATCAAAATTACATTACCAAACCATAATCACACAATCATCCCACATACATTCTTCACATTTATTTCATGAATCAATAAACCACTAAAAATTTTTGTAAAACAATTTTAAGGAGTATCACGAGGCCTTGCACATAAAATTGATTCAAAGATTATCGTTTTAGGAATCAAAACCATAAAAAAACAAAAAAAAACAATATTTTTCAGCCCCAAAATCAATTAATAATTCATTTTCATAGACCATAAAATTTCCCAAAATGATAGAACTTGAAATACACATGGAATCCATTTTTACAAAATAAAACAAATACCAAACCGGAATTTAAGCCTTTCTCCAAACTAACATTTGAAAAAGGTATGTATTGAATTTTATTAACGAGGTGTATACACATAGTTTACAGAAGCAACCCAAATTCATAAATCCTTTTATAAACATATTTTACATATTCAAAACACAACCATTTTCATAAGGATTTGAAACAAACCATTTTCCAACAACTCGGGCAAAAACATATTGAAAACCAAAACCCAATTGTTTTTAAAAACAAATCCAAATTACAAATCCATATAATGACCCAAAAATCCATTTATAATTCTTCCAATTCATTTATAAATCCAAAAATAATAATTTTTAAATCACACATAAAAGCCAACCTGGCAATTTACCGAACACATGGCATGCCCTTTGTAAACAAAACAATTTATTTTAAGAACTTAAAAAGGAATAAAACACCAATTGAATTCCATAATTTATTAAATATACTTTAACATGTTCAAAATACCATAAAACAGTTTATAAACCTCACAAAACAGTTCTGAAAGATAGCGGAACATTTAAGAAAACACTTGGTGTGCACTTTTATGAAAAAACAACACTACCTTTCACAAAACAAGGCATAAACAACAACTTTTAACATAAATAAAACTATAAAAGGCTTAAAAACAATAATAAACATATATATATATATATATCAGTATAAAACATTAATAAAATGATGAAACTTAAATAATATAGGAAAGTTCAAGGGATATCCTACCTCTAATCCTTGGCGTAATGGAAACGCACCCACAAAATCACTATCTGAGGGTTTACAAACCCTAAACCTTTGACGAACAGACCCAAATGAATAAAAACCCCATCAAAAATCATGGAATAACATAACCCTAAGTTGAACAGGACTAGATGAGATTATAAAACCAAGAAATAATGAACGGAGTAAGAAGATGGAGGACAAATGAGAAGGAATCTCACCATTTAAACGATAAAACTCTTCGTATTCCACTATATATGCACCCATAGATAAATGGAGATGGCCTGAATCATCTTGGAGATAATACTAAGGTTTATAAGAACTAGGGAAAGAATATTGGTGGACAAAAAAGTATGAATTTGTTGATTTATGAATCATACAATATACCTTATCAATTCTGGACGATTTGAGGGGCATTTGAGAATGATTACCCACTCTACAAATATTCTGAGCTCTAAAGAGGGAAAATAGATAGTGGGGGTTAGTATAGAAATATTGGATTCGGGTAGTATGTTAAATAATCTAACAATATTAAATATATAATTAGATATAAAATAATCAAATTATTATTTTAAAACTAGAAATTGGCCCATGGGCTGACCCAATGCCTAAATAAGTAACCCACTTCACCATGATTATGAATTCTTATGGGGTACAAAATGATAGTTTGAATATATCAGTTGAGGACATTTGTGAAGTGGAATGGGTGAAAAAGGTTGAAAAACAAAGGAGTTATAAAAGAAACAAATATGGTATTTAAAACTGGAAATGGGCTCACGGTTGGCCCAAATCATGAAGTAACCACGCTTTCTCCAAAAAAAAACTCCTAAACAAGCATTGGGGAACCCAAATTAGGGTGATTAGACATAGATTAAACTTAAAAATTAAACATTAATAAAAAAAGACCTATGAAAAGTCTCAGTATTTCAAATGAACCAGATTAATAAAATGACATGAAAAATCGGGTGTGACTGAAAGATAAACACATAATGATTCCTTATCAACATTATCCAACCTATAAATCTAGTGAAATATCATTTTATATCTACATAAGTTAATCATCTTTCACAAGAAAACACCAACTCACAACCACTTTTTGAAAATCATCGGAATGGTCAAGCCACCTCCTCCACAACAAAGCCAAGAACATGATTGTTGGGCCTTCTCCCAATTAAAAAAAATCCCAAAAACAAAGGGGAACTCAATAAAACCAATTAATCTAGGGTATTGATGAATGAAATCCCCAACATTAATAAACAACTAGCACTATATAAGTTCATAAGAGGAAAAATCAAAGAGACCTGTGTTGGGTCTCCCCGCCATTTGAACCCATCTAGCAACAAAAAAAACTTGAACTCAATATTACCTCACTTCCACAAGTACAAAACAAATATCCTACAACAACCCACCAACCCATGTCAAGTGGGTTACAACAGGAAAATATAAATCACCAACTCCCGAACAGAGGGAATGGGAACTTGGCCAACACTTTCTGCATGGATCCGGACCCCGACTACTCGGGGAGGGGAGGTAAGGGGACCCAATAATTTGGACATTGGAACCACAAAAAAAACAAGGAAATAACCAAAACTCCCAACCTACGAATAGGTAACCCCAAGACCGCACCCGAATTATAGAGGCGGTCCACAATGGGACAATGATTGGAAACCCAAATCCATTAAGGCATAACCATAGACACTGTGTGATGGGTAAGTCCACCATACTTGTTGTGAAAAATTGAAATTCACTGTTATAAGGAACCACAATATAGTCATAGATATTACCTTACCACAATGGTGGAGGCAAGAGCCTGTTCAAGCGCCTGACACCTCTTTTGATTTCTTGACTATGTGAAAAGCTTCACTTCGAGTCATATGGTTAGAGCCCAAAATCATGAAGCATCTACTAAACCACAGTCAGGTTCTAAGTATCACACCACTCAAAAAAACTCACTTACTCAACAAAACAGTTTCATAAATATAGGAACTCATAGATACATATCAAAATTATATCTCACTTAGAATGAGGAATATAATGGACAACGAATACGACGAAAAGCATTGACATCAACGAACACAACTGCTATGTCCACAAGAATTATCATGAACTGGAAGCACTTTAAATCGATCCCAAACAGCTCTCTATTTAAACTGACGGGGTGAGGAATTATTTTAGGAGGTGGATCTAGCTTGTGAAACATGAGAAAGAATCCTTAGGTTTATCAATTAGAAATATTGCAAAACATAGAACTCTTTGTGGCCAAATCACAACATCCAACGCATCTTTAGAAACCCACTGAACATTACTCCAAACCTGAGCCACAAACAAGATCCCATCTCAAGATGAAACTATAATATGAATTGTAGATCCTAAGGGAGCATACTGAATAAATAGCACTAATAATACATAGGATAAACCATTGACATAACAGTTGGATCAAAACAAACACCACAATTTTTAGCTAAAAAAGATTTTGAAAAAAACTAACTTGGTGTATTTTCCTGTTCACCAATGGTGTTTAATTAAGTCTCACTCACATGAAAATTTACATGCCACCACAGGCACTCAAAACCCATGAAATATTGGCCATCGTTCCAGATATTAGTAAAACCATGCATGTGAGAACCCATGAAAACACCAAAGGCTAAAACCAAACCACATCATTCCAAAAATCATGTACCATCAAAAGGAGCACCAACCACCAAGACAAAAAACACTTTTCATATTCCATATTACAAACCACACATAATCAAGAACCATTTGATTAAAAAACAATCCACTTTATTTAATAGAATATACAAAAACAACCATTTTATTCCAAATATCCCTTTACCATTTTTAAAAAAATTCATCAAGGTCTCTTTTCATAATATGAAAACCACAAAATCCAAAACCCCTTTCCAGAAAAACCCTAGCCGCACAAAACTAAATTTCCAAAAACCTATTCATCAGATTCAAACACTTTTCGACATCCCAAAACACCCCATTTAAAACAATGGTTCATAATTACTTTAAAATTTTTCACACATTCAAAACATTTTATTTCAACAAACCGCATTTTTAGATTAGCATAAATCCAATCCCGTTGAATCATTTCCACTTCCTCCCCAAAATTTATTTAAAAAAACACACCATTACCAAAACCATTCTTATATTTAATTTTTGAAAACAACTTTTATAATTTTCCAAATTCAATCCTTCCAATAAAATCCATTTCCATAATTCTCACACAAATATTTTCAAAATAAAAATTCAGAATTCATGAAATGTCCAAGAATCCCACAAAAGGGAGCTAGTGTCGATAGGTGACTTGACCATATGGTTTGCAGCCATATGTCAGACACAACACCAACACAAAGAGACTTATTAGGACCATGCCCTGGCTCCACATTTCTTTCCAGGTCTTGCAAGCTCATAGATGCCATTAGTCAGACTCCCCTTGTCACATCTCAACACCAATCAATCAACATGAACAAAGGACACTAATAAAACCAGACTTCCCATGGAAACCATAGGATCAGAACGAGAAAGAGTTCGTGATGCTCATCTAATAAATACCCCTCAAGTCCCAAAAATCCTAATCCATCTACCTTGACAACTCCAAATAACAAGGGTGCTCTAAAAATAATTTCATGCTAAGAGCTGACCTACTCTGATACTATTTTGTCACGAACCAGCCTGAGTCGACCCTGAACTTGACACCCTGGCAAAACCACAAAAGTCCTGAGAGGCGTTCCAGATCCTCCTGAGATGGAAAAAATCACCAAGGGAATCAATAGAGTACACAAGGGAACAATTTATCCCATTTATAATAAATCAAACAAACAACAGAAATAAATTGACAGCCCAAAATGCATTTATATGAAAATTCATCTAAACATTATTTATACAAGAAACTAAAAGTAGAACTAAACCAAAAACTCAACTGACATTTCCCGATAACCAAATAACTCCATGTGACACCTCTAGTCACTCTCCAATACAATGACCACACCTCTCCCAAGGCGATCTAACTCAAGCAGAAACCTGCACAAGGGCTAAAAACAGAAGAAGACTATAGGCGTGAGTATTAAAACTCAGTAGGTTAGCCCGATATTATATTCCCAATTATCTTCATTTAAAATTAAACAATCATAAATTTCATGTTTTAAATACAAGATATAAATTTTTTTTCTTCAATTGACGTTCTATACTATAATAATTATTAGACAAAAACATGCATGTTTTATAATCAAAAATGAAGTAACAAATTTTCAAAGAGGTGAAACTTCAAAATTAAAATTGTTTTAATGAGGTCTACTTTAAAAATTGTAGACTTTTAGATAAATAACACACAGTACTAAATTTACCAACCTAACACACCATATGTCGACGGTGAGTAAAAAATATCCAATGAGCACAACTCACGGGAACACCCCAAGGAACTAGTTAGTTGTGAGCCCGAGGTACCTCGTATCTCTGTAAAAGTAACCATAATAAATATCCATTCTCATGAAAACGATCCACTAGTAGAGAGAATACCCATAACCTAGTGGTCCCCCAACTTCATCATCCTCATTGTTTAGTTAGTGTTGTAATCATCTAACTTGCTATGTGAAACAGGGGCCAAACCCCATGGTATCACTAGCATACTAGTACACGTACGCCCACCTAGATACTCGGGTTTTTCTTTTGGTGCTCAATCAAGTTACACATATTATCAAATACACATTCCATATCAAAATTACATTCCCAAACCATAAACACAAAAAAATCCCATAAACATTCTTCACATTTATTCCATGAATCAATAAACCACTAAAAATATTCGTAAAACAATTTCAAGGAGTATCACGATGCCGTGCACAAAAAAATCCATTCAAATATGATGTTTTAATGAAAAAAACACATCAATTACAAAGAAGTACATATCTGGAACCACAAAAAAAATTAATAAATCATTTTCATGGACCATAAAAGTTTTACAAAATTATAGAACATGAAATACACATGGAAACCATTTTTACTAAACAAAACAAATGAAAAACAGGCCTTTAAGACTTTATCAAAACCAACATTTGACCAAGGTATGCATTAAATTTTATTAAGGAGGTTTATACACACCATTTACAGAAGAAAAACAAATTCATAAATACTTTTAATCACTCAGGTTACATATTCAAAACACAACTATTTTCATAAGGATGTGAAACAGACCATTTTCTGACAACTCGGGCCAAAACATGTTGTAAACCAAAACCCATTTGTTTGTAAAGACAAATCCAAATTGGAAATCCCTATAAGGACCGAAAAATACCATTTATAATTCTTTAAATTCATTTATAAATCCAAATAAATAATTTTTAAATCACACATCACACATAAAAGGAAACCAGGCAATTTACCGAACACATGGAATGCGCTTTTTAAACAAAAAAATTTATTATCAGAACTTGAAAAGGAATAAAATACCAATTTAATGACATATTTTATTAAATATACTTTAACATGTTCAAAATACCATAAAAATCTTATAAACCTCACAAAATCATTTAAATGGATAGCGTAACATTTAAACAATCATTTGGTGTGTACTTTTATGACAAAACAACACTACCTTTCACAAAATAAGGAAAAAACAACCATTTTTTCCACCAAGAAAACAACAAAAAGGATGAAAAAATAATAATAATATATATATATCACGTTTTAACATTATAAAAATAATGAATCTTAAATAATAAATGCAATTTCAAGGGATATCCTACCACAAATTCTTGGCATAATGGAAACGCACCCACGAAATCACTATATGAGGGTTTACAAACCCTAAAACTATAACGACCAGACCCAAATGAATATAAAACCTATAAAAATCATGGAATAATAGAACCCTAAGTCAAACAGTACTATGGTAGATTATAAATCCAAGAAATAATGAAAGGAATAAGAATATGGAGGATAAAGGAGAAGGAATCTAACCTTTTAAAACAGAAAACTCTTCTTATTCCACTAGAACTGCACACATAGATCAAAGATATTGGATTAAAACATCATGTAGTGACTCCTATTGTCTGGAAGAACCATTTAAAGAATATTTATGGCCAAATTAGTATGAGTGGATTGATTTATGAATGATACAATTTACCTTTCCAATTCTATATGATTTGACAGACATTTGAGAATGATTCCCCACTCAATAGCTATTATGAGCTCCAAAGAGGGAAAATACATAATGGGTATGAGGATAGGTATATTGGATTCAGTTGGGAGGTAGAAGAACCAAAAAATATTAAATATTGAATTAGATATAAAATAAACAAATAATTTTATTAAAACTTGAAATGGGCCCATGGGATGGCCCAATTCCTAAATAAGTAACCCCAATTCCCCATGATTATGAATTCTTAAGGGGTCCAAAAGGACATTTTAGTTTGAATATATTGTTTGAGTAAATGTGAAAATTGGAATGTGTGAAAAAGGTTAAAAAACAAAGGATTTATAAAAGAAATAATTTGGTTTTTGAAACTTGAAATGGGATCACCATTGGCCCAAATCATGAAGTAGCCACCCTTTCCCCAAAAAACTCCTAAAAATAAATGGAAAACCCAAATTAGGGTGATTAGAATTAGATTAAACATAGAAACTCAACATTAATCTCACACAATACCCATGAAAAGTGTCGGGATTTCAAATGAACTTGATAAAAATAAAGACATGAAAAACTAGGTGTGACAATCACCATAGAGAAAGACTTACAACTGACCATACTCTTCAATGTTTTTGGACAAGATACCCCTTAGGATCATTTATATCAATAGATATGGAATTCCCACCAAGATATGGTCTACTTCCATGGTCATCACCATCATCTAATTTTGTATCTAAATAGTCAATCCCTAGTAGAGCAACTCTTCAGGACTTCTCACCCATAAAAGGTCCCTCTCTCCTCGTCTCTATCAAAAATAGAATCCTCAAGTTTATTCCTAAAATATTGAACATTAAAATCATTTCCATTTTTACTTTTAATGGAATAAGCCTCCTCACGGTCTACATTTTTACTTTCGACTACTATTTTCTCAACTCTTTGACATCAAGATGCCTGACCTTATTGACCAGACTTCATTGAAACAAAAGAACCTAGATAGTTAAGTGACTTCCCCTAAATGGAATCTTAAACACAACCATCCTCGTATCATTTTAATCTATTAGATACTTCAATAAAATTTATTATTCTCTCAGGGGAAGATATTTCATCATGTTATTCAACTCAGATTTCAGTCTCTTTAGAATTTTCACCTTCGATGGGAAAACATTCTCTAGTTTGAAGAGAGATTGTAATGTCATAGTAGGACCATAAGTATAAAAAATGGATTCTAACCACATAAAGGTCCCTAAATTCATTTATAGAAACATTCACTATCCATTATTCTCTAAATGTTCCTTTTCCTCCTCTACATCTTCATCATAGTAATAAAAACAATTCACCTAGATCCATGCAAGGATCAACCAAGTCTCTAAGTATAGACGGGTGACATATAGGGTTTAACATTTCAAAGGGATTATCATTTTCAACCAACCATTTATTCAACCAAGGGGTTAAATTTACTTTCATCCACTTGTATTTAAAATCAATAATATAGAATCATTAACAACTGATTATGACCTCTTCATCCTCAATCCCTATATCTTTAGCATACAATATAGATGAAATAAACATAGTATATATCAAGAAATTAGATCTGTATGAGGTCATGCCCTTCTCCATCATGCGGACTATAAAATATCTAAATCGGTTCATATTATCTCCTATTTTTAGAATAAATAACAATAAGACATATTTTTACAACATGGTTATAATTTCCAATTTCCTAGGACAGAAAATATTTTGGATAAATTTAAAAAACGGTCTAGATATAGTGAAAATCATCACAGATAACATTATGTAGTAAATTGATACATCTAACCCATTATTTGGAAAAAAAATGTTACTTCTTTTTCATCTATCACACATCTAATAACCTCATTATTCTCATTGAATTTATACTATGAATACTAATAAAACTAGTGAACTAACCTGCAATAGAATGGTATATTATTCCTCTAAAAAAATTAAACCATCCTTAGTTTTGGATAACTTTTAGTACTAGAAACTTCCTCAAAACTAAGAATTCATCATATGTATCCTTTTAAACAACAAAAACTTAAGTCGTGAGTTCTTGGATCACTGGTTCAAAAATGGTGGTTCTGAAATATTAAACTAAAATTTCATTAAGGTATCAGATTATTCAAGAGATGAAACCAATACATGTTTAAATATTACCATTGAACTATATTGAAGGAAGAAGGATGCATACAAGGAGGGTTGTAGGTCATAAGAGAAAAGAAGATGAAATTATCTATGGAGGCATGCTTGAGTGGGTTCTAAAATTATTATTTTATGTAAATTTTAGCATTTAGGAATTTATAATTGAAATATATGACAAAATTTACATAAATAAATCCAATAAAATTTAATAGTATGAAATAATATCAATACAATATAATCAGAAACAATTCAATGTTCGGCCTCCAATGGTGGATCTCGAACATCACATCACCAATTGTAGATCACCAATATTAGATCACCAATAGTAGATCACCAAAATTAGATCACTAATTTTGGATCACCAATAGTAGATCCCCATTGGTTGATCACCAATAGTGGGTCGCATCTAAAGATTAAATATATAGTTAAGTTATTAACCAAAGTTTATCATTCCTAGTTCATGTATGTTATAGCTTAATCTCATTGAATTCAAACAATTTCTAAACATATCATTAATAAGTAGTTAATTTCTAATGAATTCAAGAGTTATATCACCATTTTAGAAATGACCTCTCAAAAATTGATGTCTTATATTAAAATTTATTTTCCTAGATTGAGATGTGAGATTATTAAATATATTTATAGCACTTGTGTTATCACAATTTATTGGTACCTATATTAATTGATAACCATAGTTCTATAATGTGTGTTTCATCCATATAATCTCTACATAGTAACTACCTGCATCTATATACTCATCTCTAATAGTAGAAAATGCAAAAAAAATCTTTTTAAAACGCCATTAAACAAGTGACTTTCCAAAAAAATGACATTTTATAGAGTTACTTTTTTATCTAACATACAACCATAAAATTATTAATCTAAAAATATAACTAAATCAAATATTTACCCTCTACAATAAAATAGTCTTAAGTCGGTTGTATAATTGTGGTAATTAAAAATTATTTAGATAGAAAGTAAATTTGATTATTCTAGATTTTCTTAAAAATGGGAACACATACATACAATAAATAAAATATCTTGTCCGCTAGAAGTTAAATGTAGAAAGGTTAAAATCATACCTATCTAATTGACTTGATCCGCAGATTTTATTTTCTCCCCCAGATCTAATTTATAGGTTTTACTCATGGTGGTATCACTTTTTTTTATGTTTTCTATACCAATTTTTTTTTTAAATGAATTTTTTGAACTTATTTTTATTTAAAATAATTCCATCTATATTGTAACAAACTCGAACAAAAAGTAACAATTATAACTCACCCATTAAACTCATTTCAAATACAATTTTTATTTAAAAAAATAATCATATCCAATATACTTTCTAGAAGATCCAAAAATTATATCATCAAAATAAATTTATACTACTAAAAACATAAAAAACAATTAATAAATAAATTATGTTCATCTATACCATTACTAAAACCATTTTAAATAAAAAATGAGATGAGACTATCATTCCAATCACAAAGAGATTGTTTTAAAACATATAAATCTTTATTAAATTTAAAATTTTGATTTAGAAAATGAAGCATCTAAAATCCATATGGTTGTTTGATAAAAAACTTCCCAATTTTGTATCCATTTATGAATTCAGTCTAAACATATATCTTATATAGTTTGAAATCCAAATATGATTCATAGGATATCCAAATTTAAATGTATTCATGTATAGGTACTAGTTAAATGGATTCTTCATATTCAACTATAGTTTTAGACTCATCAATGTTTTTGGAACAAGCACTAAGTACCAATAGTCATAAAATATTTACTTCTATCAACTAGTTTCTCATATTTATTTCATAAAAATTTATTGAGTTATTTTTTTCCTTTCCATAACAAAGAATTAATAACTAATTGCATCATTGTTGTTCTTATATTCAATATGTGAAATGAAAGATAGATGTTCAACCTAATTTTAAGAGAATATATGGTTTTTTTATCAATCTATTTCTCCAACTACAACATCTAATATATTATATCTATGAGTATTAATGGTACTAGGAAAATATTTTTTTGGTATTTCATTATCCTATACAGTTTCAAGTGCAGGTATTTCATCGAAAATTGAATATTTTTCTACTGGTTTTATAGAACTCTTTGATGTTTTGGTATTTAAATTTATATTATAAAGATCATATTGAAGGTTTTATAAAGAATTATTAGACTCATGTGGATCTAATTTAAAAATAAATTACATTTGCATATCCTTCTATATTCTTTTTCCTTTTATTAAATAACTTATATGAATTAATAGTAGTGTAATATCAAAGGATAATTCCTTCATCACTCTTGGATGAAATTGTTTTAGTATTATAATCTATATTGAGAATAAATAATTTTCAACTGAAAAATCTAAAGTAATTAAACATGGTTTTCATCCATTCCATTATCAATATATGGTTTTTATTAAAAGTTTTCTAATAAGAACTACAATGATTATGTTATATGATGTATTCACCACTTCTTCTAAAAAATAAATAGGTTGATCATACTCATTAGTCATGGTATTGAAGTTATTTTTAACTGTATTATTTCTCATTTCTACTTCACTATTCTACTTTTGATATATAAGAGGAGAAATGTTATAATTATAGAAATGTTGTGATCATAATGATTTAAAATCGATATTTTAAATCTCAGGACATGATCACTCCTTAAAGACTTAATTATGAGTCTGTTAAGATTTTATATAGATTCATAATTACAATAAAAATAGGAAAAACATTCAATTTTCCTATTAATAAAAATAATGAAGTATATTTAGATTATTCGTATACTAAAACATAAACATAGTGCATCCCATTTAGGATAGAAACTCCAAGAGTTCTAAAAAAATCTATGTGAACCAACTCCAGGGGCTGAGAAGTTGTAACATATTTATCTAATTTAAAATAGATTTAGTATTTTTTCCATTTTTTTAAATTGAATAAAAACCTTATCATTTTCAAATTCTAGTTTGTATGATTTTTTATATACCCTTTCCTAGTTATATTTCTATGAGAACTAGTGTTTCAATGTCCCAGTATCCTTTAAAAAATCTAAGATTCTTTGTAAAAGGGACTTATAAATGAAATGATTTTGAGTATTTTATCAAAAATTGAATAGCCTTATATCATGTGTCTGGATCAACCATTGTTTGTATACTTTATGTGATTACTGAAGCATTTCAAGTATGTTTCCTATAGAAAATATTTTAAACCAAAACTAGCTTTTGTACCCTTGTTTTCATGGGTCCAAATATGTTAGTAATAATGGATTTTAGAATCCATGATTTTTTAACAAGTTTCATATAGTCATATTTGATAATTTTATAAATAAAACATTGAATGGACTATATAAATTATATCTATTCAAATAATTTATAGAACTTGAACTAGAAATAAACATAGTCTAATTGATCTTTCTTTGTCTAGGATGCTAAAAAAATCTTGTGTTATACTTAGGAGAAGCCCCCTTTCCAAGAATTATGGTTAAATAATTAATTCCATTTTTAAATTTTTCCACATTCTCATAAATTGTTCAATAGATAATTTTAGCTCAATATCTTCTTTTAATAATTGAGTATTTTTGTCATTTTCTATAGTATTATATATTTTGAAGTTATTATCTAAGTAATGAGACATCATTAAAATATTATATTTATCATTAAATTCATTGAAGGTATACTATATCATATTAAAATATTCAATCCTTTCATCAGAGCACATGTTTTATTAATAATTTTCATTATAATATAGGTAGAAATTATGAATAGTAGATGCATAAAAAGTATTAGATACCTCATATGTGTTCTTCATAAAACATATATTTGTCCTTTTTAGTTTTTCCTCTATACTTGAGTCTAAATCACTTGAAATATATTCTGCAGGAATATATGTTTCTTTCATATACCTGTTATAACTATTATCTCTAACATCAAACTTTTTGTTAAACATTAACACGGGATAGTGTTCTTTAAAATGACCTTTTCTCTTGATTTCATAGTAGAATATTCCATTTTTATTATCACCCCTTTTCCATTATTTTCTCCATTTACCTATATTTTCATATGTACCTTTGTACTTAGGATTCTTGAATAATTTATTCCTTTAATAAAATATCTTGATTATTCTTTCTATGTGAGCTATTTCTTCATCAATTCTAGAAGATGATTCTCCATCACATGAGCGGTATTTCTTAATCATTTCTTTTTTACTTTGATCCAGATGTCTTTAAGGCTACTGATATTATATTTGATTTGTCTTCTTATTATCTAATCACAATGAGTTCCTCTTCCAAAATTAAGATATTTTATATTAGCTCTTTAATATGAAACTTTCTTATATAACATGATTCAAAAATTGAAACTAAATATCCTCTCCATATATTTAGTAAAAATCTCAATAGACACATCACTTGATCTATTTCAATAATTTGTTTCCTATGTGAATGCATTGTTTTCAAAATCTCATTGAATATGAGATACATGTCACAAATTTACACATCAAGTATCATTTTAAAGGATTCTTATTTAATAGTATAATTATGCAAAGGAATTTACTTGATATTTGATGTTCCTTCATGAGAAACTACAAATGTATCCCAAATATCAAATGTATTGGTATATGATGAAATTATATTAGACACTTCATATCATAAACAAACTTATAAATACTTCATATATTTATTGTTATTGTTATAAGATTATATTTTAGGATCACTACATTAAACTCTATCAATTTTGGGTAATTCTAATTATCCTTAATGACTGTCTGAATTTGAAAACCCAGGCTTTCAATATGAATTTTCATTTTAATATTCCATTGAGAATAATTGGTACCATTAAAATAAAGAGGCATATTTTTAGGATTTTCCACTTGTATATTATTATACATAAAGAATTATGTTTAAAAATAACAAAAATTTAAGATAATTAATTTGGATCTAGATCACAGGTAAATAATTATTTGGTAAGAATTTGATAAAAATTGTTATTTAGAGTAAAAAATTATATAGTTGAATTGAGTTCCCAAATAATTTTTTTTAAAAGCATTAAAACTTAAACACACCACATAAAGAAAAACTCCGAGTTAATAAAAAATAGAAATATTTAATTTTATATTTCATATATCTTTCCAAATATGTATTAATGCTCGATTAAAGTAATCTTTGAAATCAATTTATCTTTTGAAACTAAAACAATTGATCAAACAATATGTATATAAAAAAATAATTTTAACGATCATATAAAAATTTTTGATAAAAATTATAAAACATATTGTATTTTAAAACCTTGAAATTTAGAAAAAAACTAATAAACACGTAGTTGAATTAAAATTAGGGGTTCTCTCATAAGATGATAATTACTCCCCTCTATTGTAAAATCACCCACTACTATGAATCGTATAAAAAAATAAACTTGATCCAAACATGGATCGAGTTTTAAAATATTACCAAAAAGCGTTTTTCTTTTGTAAAAATATAATGATCTAAACCTGAAGTACATGGAAATTACATTACATTTGTGGAATACTTAATACATTACACAAACAAATTCCCAAATACTATATTAGTTTAGTTCCATTAGAATCATGGAACACAAACATATTTTCAAGTGAAAGATCATCAATGTATCCAAAAAAGATATTCCCTTAATTACTCCTACCTAAAACCATTATTTATGACCTGGGGAAAAGAAAACATAATCAAGGTCGAGCTCAAATTATCAATAAGTGTAGACAACGGTGTTATGAATCGTAACATTATCATATGAGTATATGAATATGAAAATTATACCCTGAATATCAATGATCACAATCTTGATTCAAAAAAACTAATAATACAGAAATCATAAAATAATTAATTTTTCAAAAAAGATGGAAAATTTGGAAAACAGATAAGTATATTAAATTATTTCCATTATAGTGGGAAAATAATTTTACTGAACCATGTTCAGTCCTTATTCTAGCCCTGTATTACTGAACTTGGTTTAATTCTCGTTCCTTCCCTATATTACTAAAATAATATCATATCTCATTCCTACACTTCATTTCTCATGAGATATTAATTGTCACCCAATTAATTACAGAGATATATAGGTCCCACCCATGAGATGATTAAAGTAATACATATGTGTTCTGTAAGAACATAAATCATTCATCATATCAGAACCCATGAAATAAAATTGGTTTCATAAACATCATTCCATTATAAATATTATAAATTATAGGAATAAAATTTGTACCTATGAATGAATATCTGATATCAAATAATATTATCTTAGATGGAAAATAATTTTTAGTTATTTTTAAATATAATTCTTGTTGAAAATATCATTTCTTCTTTGAAATCATTTACATTTATTAAAATGTTGTGTAGTTTCAAAGAAATTAATTTCCCTGAAAATAACTATGAAATAATGTAAGGTATGATTCAAGGAAATTAATATATATGAAATCATAAAAATCCATTCATTCTATATAATTAAAAAAAATTAGTCAAACTTTTTTCGTAAAATTCAAAAAGTACCTCATTAGGAATGTAAAAGAATGATTCCTTTCTAACCATGTTGTAAAAAGTCAAAAATGGGTGAAAATGAATTTAAGAATCCATATTATAATAGTAAAACATTTTATGAAAAGTAATATTTATAAAACATGGACATGGATGATAAATATACACCAGTAAATACTTACATATAAACAATCTCAGATAATAATGAAATTGAGAAATTATCCCTTACCATAGGTCTCGGTTCATTTGTATAAATCAAAATATACTATATAATTGATTAAAAAATATTATCAACTTATTCTATAATCTTATTTACTTTTAATTTATCATATATGATCATATTAAGACCCATTTAATAATATTTCATTATTATTCTTCATTCGGGTGTCAACTGCTTCATTTAAATACGCATGTTTCGTTGTCTAAGATTTGGTTCTTACTAATAGAGTATAGTTATTTAATTTATAGAGTGATATTAAGGTAAAATATATGATAGTATTTATTATTTACGTTTATATAATCATTCATTAATGGAGATCATGGAGAAATAATCACATCGTGTCGTGGAGATGGTATGTCATACGTACGCACAAGTGACGATATCATTCCCTTAATTGTGAAATAGTATTGAATGGGATAGAGTATATAATATTAAAGAATAAATATAAAGTTATAATATGAATTTATAGTTATTATTTCAATCATTACACCCCTCCGATTAAATCAGTGATGAAAAATAGATTATACCACAATGTGGGGATGGTATGTCATACGTACGCACGTGTGGTGATTTATTTTTTCATATGATGGATAGAAGGCGGAGTATCGTTGTTAAATATACATAATATCATCTCATAATATTATTGATTCTATATATATTAATTTATGGTGGAACAAACTCATGAATATGAAGTAGAAGAAAAAAAGGTTCAATGAATCAGTAGAAGAGATTACCTCTTCTTGAATGATCTCCCACTAGATCTCTTCTTGAAAGTGGTAGAGTTGGTCTTTTGGGAAGACCAACATCACTATAATGTAACTATGGAAGTTTATAATTGAAATGAGATGGGTATTTATGATCTTTAGGGCTCCTAGACATGTGAAGAAGTGAGGGAAGAAGTTCCCTTTTATAATTGAGGTAAATGGCACTTTTTGAGTCTCCTAAAGTATTAATTTATATTAAAATCAAAACCTATAAAAAAACCTAATAAATGTAAATTTTAAAATATGAGATGAGATAAGATTGTATTATCATCCTTTAATAAATTTAATAAAATTTTCCCTATCAATTTAAAATTTAACATTTTAATTAACACTTAATTATTCTTTTATAATTTTAACTAATGTAACAAATTATTCAATATTAAAATGATGTAATTTTTCTTATTTTTTTCAATTGTAACATAAATGAACCATTTATAAAATTTTACACCAAACCATAATTAAATTATTTTTTAAATAATTCAATATTATTTTTAAATAATTTATTATTATTTTTAGATAATTTAATAAAATATTATTTTGATAAACAATCAATAGTGTGAATTTTGATACTATGAAATTCATTAATTTTTTAAAATATGAAGATAACAAGTTAACTTTGCAAAAAATATTTCACTATATTTAAAAGAGGTCCTGATAATCTATAAAATTTGTAAGGTATATTAATTATTCCAAATTAAATTTATTTTAATATTATTACTAACATTTATATTATATTTCTATTAATAAAATAATTAATACATAGTTTTTTTTAATTATTTAATATACCTTTTTTTCAAACAATTCAAAATAAAATAATATCACGAAGGTAAATCTTACCTATTTCATAATAATACTTATAGTCTAACATATATTTAGAAAAATATTACTTGAAAATTATTATATTTATTAAAACATTAATGTGAAAACCAGAACTCCGCTTTTAAGAAAATATTATAAGTGTCATAATTATTTCCATGTGTCCAAATGATCAATAATTTTATCCTTTGATTATTAGGGTTGATATATACTCAATAGATAAGATTTTTTCATGTATTTTTGTTTTTTAATAGTAATTATATTTTTAAATAAAATAATTTTATTAGTTTTTTATCAATTAAATAATTTCTACATCACCATTGTATGAGCCTTTAAGGTAATTATGTATATCCTACAAATTAAAAACAAATTACCATGATAAATAAAATCATTTGAACTGTCAGATGAGTATTTATAGTCTAACTTATCTTCTGTGTAACATTATATTAAAAATTATATAGTTATTAAAATTTGAGTAAGACATCATTCATCTTGTTTAAATAAGATATGATAAATTTAATAATCTGAAAAAAGTAGATTAAAAAGGATGAACACTTCGATATAAGGTTTATTTCTGTAAAAACCCACTTATACAATGAAAATATGAAATGTAATAGGGTAAGTTAATAATATTATAATATTATTTTTACTGTTAATTACCTAATTTACCCTTAACCATGAAAATTTAAAATTTATTAAAGTTTCCATTCATATGTAAAAAAAAAGAAACCTATTTACAAAATTTAGACCCACTAATTCCAATAATAGAATCTATTATATTTAATGTTCATATAATATATTTTACATTAATTTTTTTAAATTTAATTCTATTGTCAGAATGAGGAAATGGGTTTTAAAAGTTAAAACATGTAAAATATTGAAATGTTTTTACATCTAAATTAATTGTAAAATTAATGAAAATGGCCTAAATTATATTAAATTATTTAAATATAGTATATTTTTACTTTAAATTCATACAAATATATAATTTAAAACTATAAATAATTTTTATGAACAACTATTTTTTAATTAAAATGAATTACTTTTTTACTATTCATCAACTGTCAAACTTGTCAAAAAAATACCAAAAATTCGACCAAAGTAAATTTTGATACTATGATTTCAAATAAACATTTTAATCTTTCAAATATAATATAAATTTTTTTAACAAATAGATTTAAAATGGTTGTCCATAAAAAGGCGATAAAACTAAATTTTTTGAAAAATACTTCTTTTATCTAAAAATAATAATTTGTTCTTTTATCATATCTAGAGAACATTTAAGTTGAATTTTAAACATTAAATTTAATATATTAGATATATTTTACATTAAAAAAATCCATCAACGGTGTTTTTTTTATTTTATAAACTCCCTTATTTACATTGAAATTGTTTTTCATAAAAACATTTCCTTTTTATAAAAAAGGGGTTTATTTACATTTAAAATTAATTTCTCACCAAATAATTAATTATATATACATGTATAAAGAATGTTTTCAAAATTTAGTTAATCACATTTAGACCCTCAATTATAATGGATTGGTTATAAGGTAATGTAATAATATTTAGTTATTCCCATAAACTCGGTATTCTATGAAATGAATTCTATTACAATAACATGAAATTATGTGTAACACAAGTCAATAAAAGTATTGCATATACCACAAGATAATACGGGGTTGTGTATAAAGAAAATAAAATATTTTTGTAGTACAAAAAACATGACATAAATGAAATTAAAAATAATCTTTCTTATAGAAATCTCTAGGTGTTACATTCTATCTCCCTTAAAAATAATTTTAACCTCAAAATACATATGGGTTATAAAATCCATAATACTTTAATGGTTCTTTTATAAAATATGACATTATGAAAATGAAGACTAGAACATCATATTAAAAATGAATAGTTGGAATATAAAAGTTACCCAAATTAAATCATTACTAGGTATCTATGTAAGAGAACATATATAAAGATTTGGGCCTAGAGGGAAAGCATAAATAATCATTTAGATTAATAAATATCAATGATCACTAGAAAGTGGGTAATATAGATAATGGTAATAACCAAAAAACTATAAACTAATTAAGTGTGAAATATGTCATTGATATCATCAAAAATGATAATAATAGACCACCTTTTTATAAAATGATCACTTTTTATAATGTTGATGAATTTTCATGAGAATATATGCTTACTTGATTTAATAACAATCCCGCATTTGTGTTATTCCATGATTAATTTTTGATTCATATCTTATTCAACTAAATTAATTTGAATTTATCACTCCTCAATCATTAGCAGATCATGAGGTCCACACAGAGATTGATGGTTCATTTAGTCTATCATTATCACTACAAAATGGTAAGCAGAAGTTATCAAATATGCATAAGTCCACCTATAATGATATAATGCATTAATCTAACAAACTTCATCCAAATCTTTACTTATAATTTCTATAAATGGATAACCATATAATACATTAGAAAATTGAAAATCCTAAACTCCAGAAAGAGGTGAACTAAGTAGGCTTAACATTTATCTCCCATAAATCATAAGGTTGTTCTTGTTTATCACATTCTGAACATGTGAATACCATAATCATGTATTCTCTTGAAAAATGGTAATAAAATAATTTATTATACATCCCGATTGAAGACATTCATTTTTCTTTATTATTATGTCCAAAAACAATAAACTTCATTAATGATAGCATAAACCACTTTTCATCAAATCCTTAATCACTTATAAGGAAATCGTATCTATCCGATTTACAAATTTATAACAAATATATCATTATCCAAATATCATTATATCATCGTCATGGTCACATTAAGGGTTATTCATCCCTTATTCATTTAATTTCCAAAAAATATCACTTTATTACATATATCAATTTTCATGGTTACCAGTACCATTCAGTATATGTTTTTAAATTATTATGAAAAAACTATATTGAATCAATACCTAGATATTTCATTATTCTATAACACTATAAAAGAGATTATATGATATTATTTATAAATCCCATTACATATACACTCAATCATTCCACCGCTTTTTTTTGCGGTCTACATCGTCAACAGTGACCATATGATATTTTCTTTTGTTGTTGTTATTAAGAGTTAACTAATGTTGATCATTATTAATAACCATTTCATTAGGGAATTGGTTTTCATAATTTCCCATTTCCTTGCACTTGTATCATTGATGTATTGGAGTTTCATTCATTGTAGCCTTTTCTCTATTCACATCATTAGATATCTTTTCCTCATCCCTTTGGCAGTCAATTGTTAGATAACCGTATATACCATACTAGAAACATTTAATAGTCCCCTTAATAAGGTCTCCATATTTCATCCTTCCACACTTTGAGCATAAGGAAACACTCAAATTTTTTTTTCACCGTGGTTTTTTAGATTTTCCCTTGAAATCCACTGACTATTTCTTATCAAAACTGTGATATTGATATGAAACATAAAATTTCATTTCTAACTTGATATAATAATATAAAATATCTTCATAGCTACTAAAGTATCTTATGTCTAATTCCATTCAAATAATTGGTTTTAATCCACTAAAGAATAGATCACTCTTACTCTTAGGTTGAATGATAATCCCCAATACACACCTTAAAAGTCATCTAAAATTGTCTTCATAGATACCTAGGGATTATTCAACATTTTTCCTATACTCAAGAACTACTTTCCATATTCATAAAAAGAATATGAGAAAAGTAATTATTGAAACATATTTTCATGAACTCTTCTCATCCCATGTATTCAATTTTATCTTTTTCCTCATATTCTTAATTAGAGTCCACGACTAGTCCACTTCACCTTCTAAACGATAAACATCCAAATATACATTTTCATGTTCCAGATAGTGAAATACAGAAAATATATTTTCCATGGAACTTATCCATTGTTCACTAACAAGTAGATTAGAAGACTAGCTGAAATAATGTGTACATTTCTTCATAAAGGACTCAATAAAAAATTGTTGCATTATATTCTCTTCTTATGGTCAACAACGATTCATATCTATTGTATGTTTAGCAATATGGTTTTTCTCTCTATCTCCCATAACATTTGGTTTTTTGGGAAGACAATCATTGCACTATTTACTGCATTCATCATTACTATGGTTCTTTCAGTTCCAGTCGATGTCTAAAACACAAATAGAATAGTGTGAAAAAAAGATCATACTAGGAAAACAACATAATACAGGGAAATTAATTTTAATATATAACATCTTAGGTTTAATCCATGTTTATCCATTATAGTTTCCAAAATTCTAGGACTGTAACTTATAATTAGTTTTCTCTTTAGGTACATCCTGATTCATATCATTAGAAATATCTCTAGGGATATTACTAACATTTTCAAAACCTAGTTTCCAATTAATAACAAAACCATTGCTCGGATAAAAACTCTAATGAACCAAGCATGATGTACATAGATATAACATTACATTAGTATAATACATAATATATTATACAAATAGATTCCAAAATATTGATTCGGTTTAGTGCCTTTGGAAACATGGAACATAATTATATAGTCGAGTGAAAGATCTTCAATGTTCACCAAAAATATCTTCACCTTTATTACTCCTATCCAAAACCATTATTTATGACCTAAGGAAAAACATAAGAAAGGGTGAGCTCAAAATCTCAGTTAGGGTAATCATAATGGTTATGAATCATAACATAAACATAAGGGTGTAAGAATATGAAAATTATTCCATGCATATCAGAGATCAAAATCTTGAGTAATAAAAAAATCGTAAGACAAAAATATAAAAAGAATATCATTGACATAAAACGTGGAAATTTTGGCAAACTCATAAGAATATGAAATAATTTCCATCACAGTGGAAAAATTCCTTTACTAAACTGATTTCACTCCTCGTTCTAGCCCTATGTTACTGAACTAGGCTTACTTCTCATTCCATTACAATATTGCTAATCCTTGATAATTTATTATCAATTACCTCTCTATCTAATGATATATAAATATTTTAATAATTAATTTTTGGTATATATTGGTCCATCCTATCACATAATGAAAACCATACATATGTCATCCATAAGAACATAAATCATTCATCATATCCAAACCCATGGAATGAAATGGGTTTTATAAACATCCTTCCATTTTAAACATAATAAAATCATATTAATAAAACATATCCCTATTAAATAATATGTAACATAAAATAATGTTATCTTATATAGAAAATAATTTTTTGATATTACCTAAATATAATTCTGTAGGAAAATATCATTTTTCTAAGAAATCATTTTCTTTTATTAAAATAGAACAAAATTCTAAAAGAAATTATTTTCTTTGAAAATCACCATGTAATACTCTAATGAAATATTGATGGAAATAAGGTGTTATTAAAGAACAATAATCTGTTCATTCCATATAAGGTAAAAAACATTCTTCTTGTACTTTTTAAAGAAAAGACAAAAGGTACCTGGTTAGGAAAAATAAATAAATATTCCGTTCAAACAATGTATTAAAAAGTTAGAAAAATTGATAAAAATGACTTTAAACATCCACACTATAAAACTAAAACATTTTATGAAAATTGTTTTAAGAAAACATGGAAATGGATGATATATATACCCCCCAAAATACTTATGTATAAATAATATCAAATAATAATGAGATTGTAAAGTTATCCCTTACGTTAGGTCTGAGATCCTTGGTATGTATCGTAAACACATGTATAATTGATTAAAACTAACTTATTATATAAACATATTTAGATTTATGATATCATATATGATCATGTTAACACCCGTTTAATAATAGTTCATAATTACGCTTCTTTTAGGTGTTAACTATAGAATTTTTTTATGCATGTTTTGAAGTATATGTTCAAGTTAATTCACATACAATATAGTTATTTCATTTCCATAATGATATTAATGTCATATATATCATATTAATCATTCATTATTTTTTTATAATCAATTTTTAATGGTGATCATGATGAATGAATAGTATTTCATTGTGGAGATAGTAGGTCGTACGTACGCATGTGCGACAATATCATTCCATTAATTATGAAATGGTATTGAATTGGATGGTTTATATAGTATTAAATAATAAGTATCATTTTATAATAATAATATATATTAATTATTTAAATTATTACACCTATCCAAGTAAAGTGGTGATGAAAAATAGATTACACCACGGTGTGGACGTGGTAAGGTGATTTTACACACGGGTGGTGATTTATTTTTTTCATAGGATGGATAGAAGGTGTAATATTGATGTTACATAACTATAATAACATCTCATAATATAATTTATATTTTATTTATTTATTTATAATGGAAAAAAAAATCATGAACAAGATGTAGAATAATAAATGAGTTTGAAAGAATTGGCAAAGGAGATTACCTCTTCTTTGAAAAGATCCCTATAGATCTCCTCTTAAAGGCATTAGAGTTGGTAATTTGAGAAGACCAAAACCGTTAGAATATTAATAGGTATGTTTAGGAGAGAAATGATTAGGTTTTTTTACGAACTGTAACGCTCAATGGGATATGAAAAAGCAAAGGAAGATATGCCCTTTTTTAATTGAGGCAAGGGTCACTTTTCGAATCTCCAAAAATATTTATTAATAAAAAAAATCAAATCCCTTCCAAAATCCTCTAAAATATCATATTTTTGAATATTATATTTGACTGGGTATTAATCTCATCATCCAATAAATTTTAAACAAGTTTGTTCTTCAACTTAAACCTTATCATTTTAATTAACCCTTAGTTATTCTATTTTGATATTAACTAAGGTAACAAATTATAAAATATTAAAATAGTGTGATATTTATTTATTTGAGGTCAATTAGACTATAAATTAACAATTAATAACATTTTAGACCATATCTTAATAACTTTATATTTTAAAACATGTATTATTATTTTTTAATAATTTAATAAATCGATAATTTGATAAACAACCAGTATTGTCAATTCATTGATTTTATATAATGTGAAGAAAAAAAATTATCCTTGAACGCAATATTTTATTATATATAAATTATTTCCAAGTAGGATATAAAATTCCCTGGATATTTTAATTTCAACAAACTATATATATTTTAATATTTCTAATAACATTTATTTTATATTTCCATTAATAAAATAATTACTACATCAGTTTAGTGTAATTATTTAATATAATTACATTTGAAAAAAAATTAAAAAAATACAATGAAGAAGATAAAAACTCTATATTATAGTATAAAAACCATAGTTAAATATATATTCTGTAAACTCTTACTGTAAAAATGTTATATTTATTAAAACATGAATGTGATGACTTTAAAATCACTCAAAATAAAATATTATAAGTTTCATATTCATTTCCATGGGTCTCAAAATGGTCAATAATTAGAACATTAGATGATTACGGTCTAGATATACTAGAAAAATAATATTTCATCAAGTGTTTTGGTTATTTAATTTTTATTATCATTTTTAATAAAATTCGAGTATTAATCTTTTATCAATTAAATAATTTCTACATCTTCATTGTATAAGCATTTAAGGTAATTATTTATACCCTAAAAATTTAATATAAATTTTTATGATAAAGAAAAAATATTATATTTCAAATTAGTAGTTATATAAAAACTTAGATTCGATATAACCATATACCAAAAATGATATAGTTATTAAAATTTTAATGAGACATTTTTAACTCTTCTTTAAATAAAATATGATAACTATCATAATCTGACACAAATAGCTTAAAAATAATCCTAATTTCTTCTCAGGAATGTTTTGGTTAGAACCCACTTATCAAATAAAATTATAACATGTGTTATTGTAATTTAATAATACTATAATATTATTTTTACCTTTAATTACCTAATTTACCCTTAACCGTGGCAAATAAAAAATTACTAAAGTTGCTGTTAATATAACAAAAAATAAATGAACCCTATTCACATAATCTGAACACACTGATTCAAATTATTTAATCAATTTTTAAAAAATCAAAACACATAATTTTTTGTAATTAATTTTAGATTAAACATGTTGTGGGAATGAGAAAATGGGTTTTAAAATTTAAAATATTAAAAATATTGAAATGTTTTTGCATCTAAACTCAATGTAAAATTAATTCCATTAACCTACATTATATTAAATATTAAAAATATAATATAGTTATACATTAAAACTAATTAAATATATATCTTAACACTATAAATAAATTTGAAAAAATGTAGTTTCCAATTAAAATGCATTATTTTTTATTATTAATCAAAATATGAAACATATCAAAAAAATACCCTAAAATAATCTATTTTGAATTATTTTTATTATTTACAATAATAAGTTTTTTTTTCAAATATAATATTAAAACGTGTTAGAAATATATATTTAAAATGGGTGTTCCATCAAAAGGTATAAAACAACATTTTTTTTAAAAAATAATTCTTTTATATTTAAATTGAAATTTGTTCTTAAATCATGTCTAGAAAACATAAATTTTTATTTTAAAACATTATATTAAATATATTACATATATATTTATTTAATAAATTCAATCGAGAGTGATTTTATCATTTTATAACCTCTCTTATTTAAATTTAAATAGTCTCCCATAAAAACATTCCCTTCTAGTTAAAAAGGGTTTAATTTTCATTTATAATTAATTGCACATACAAGAAGTAATTATACAGACATGTGTAAATCGTATTTTTATAATTTAGTTAATATTGTTTATACCCTCCATTATAATTTATTAGTTATAAGGTGACATAATAATATTTATTTGTTCGCTTAATCTCGATCATGTGTGAAATAAATTCTATCAAAAGAACCTAAAATTGTGTGTAATACAATCCAAGATTAGTGTTGCATATACAGAAAGCTTATATGTTGTTGCATGTAGAAAAAGTGATTATTTGGATAGTGTAAAATGTAATACATCAAAAAAATAAAAAGAATCAATCTCATAAAAATCTAGGGGTGTTATAAAAAATCAAATTTTTTAGTAATATGTGGGATTAGAAAATGTACATGTTACAAAACTATTCATTCAAACTTAATATAGGTATAAAAATGATGATTTTTTTGGGGTGAGGGGGTTATGGTAATTATATAATTAAAAAAGTTGGACTATGTTTTATATATATAAAAGAGTAAAACATAACACATTACAAATATAAATAATATATTGGAAGAGAAAATAATTAGAAAATTGAAAAAGTGGTGATGTTAATTTTGAATAGATTTAGATGATATAATGTCCTAGAATGTGTTATTGAATGGAGATTGAAGAGATTCCATATAATATGAAGGAAAATATATCATTATAAAGGTGGGTAATTTCCCTTTTTCAGTCTAACAATGTTTAGATTTCTTGCACACACATTGAAATATTTGGATTTCTCTTCTTTTTTCAGTTAAAATTATGTATTCTTTTTGAATGTATCACTTCTATTTTCCACATAATCTCATGATAAGGTTATTTAATATTTATATAGCTACTGGTCCTATCATCTATTGGCTCCTTATACGTAGAAAAAAATCATGAAATATCATATTTTTTCTTCTATTCATCAACAGAGTAGTTTAAGAATAGTGATTCTTAAATCCAAATGTGGATAACATCCTTTAATTCCTTAAACATGACATTGGAGTACATAAATTCGAATAAGATTATGAAAAGTAATATTAGCATTTTTTCAGTAGATCTCTAAATGGTAGATCAATTCTGGATGTGGATTCTCTCTTCCAGTAGATGATTTCAATAGTTATATGCTCTCTTGAGATAGAATCAGTGAGTGGTAGCATATACTTGTGGTAGCATAGTCAAACGGTAGATGTTCTAATGTTAGATCTGGCTAGAGATAGATTTATCCATTAGTAAATCTTATCAGTGGTAGGTCTTACTTTTAGAAGTTATTTCTAATGGTAAATCTCTTTAAGGATAGATCTATCAGGTGTAGATCTATTAGCAGTAGATGTTTTGTGGTACATATTCAGTGTTACAAGTGTTAAAATGATTGTAGGTCAGCACATCCATTGGTATATCTTCTTAATTTAATGGTATTTTAACACATAAACATTTTTTCCATGAATTTACATAGAAAATTTTTTACCTCCATAAAACATTGATCTTTTTTGGATCATACCAAACATGATATTTGATCATTAAAAAATAGAGGACCCAATAGTTAAATACTCTAATGTTTTTGGAACCACATTTTATCGTAAATTATAATGGTAATCTCCATAAATTTTATTTAATGTTTGGTAAAGGAATATTCCTCATTTATTATTATAAATTTAACTCGTAAAAATTTGTTAATAATATGTAAATCATATTTTAGAATACTTTATTTTATATTTTGATGAATCTGATTTATTTAACTTCAAGAGAAGTTATAGGGATGACCATGATGATTTTTTTAAAAACATTAGGTATGATACTATAATTGAAATTTAAAGGGTAATGATAAGTAATATGTCATTGTATAACCAATTCCCCATGTGTTATAAACTAAAGAACTTATGAGTTTGCTATAAACAAAACATAAAAACATGAAATCATAAATATTAGATTTTAATATTGGTCATCAATATAAAGGTTTTTAGACTAGAATAAGTGAAGGAAACAGTTCTATCTTCTCTACCATTATCTCACAGAGTGAACTTAAAACCATGGATAAAACATTAAGTGATGAATGATGGGTTTTAAATATAGAAGAATTTTTAACCAAATTAAAATAAATAATATTTTAGTGTTTGTTAAAATACACTCTAACTTTCCAATTACAAAAAATCGATGGGTTACTATAAATATACTTTATAATCAATGTGAAATTACTATAAATAATAATAAATTATCAGGTAAAATGGTATATTCTTGTGTTTATAATAGATTATAAGGAAACCAATGAACCTATTTCTAAAAAACTCATGAATATCTTCATTTCATATATAATGTTTATAAATTTAAATAATATTCTTTGATGTTAAATCTTATTTTTAAATTTATTTTCTTATGTTTGATGTTTAGGTTAAAACCTTCAAAGTTTTGAAATCCCCCTTTTTTAAAAATTCTATTTTTAATCATTCCAACATTTTATATATACTTAAACAAGAATATATATCTTGGTATAAAAGGCATACATATTTTATTTTATCAAATGGTTTTTAAATGTGGATGGAAAACCCCAACATTATTTATGAAAAATTAATCTCTATACATATTTTTAATACAATCATATAATAATAGTGTTATATTTGGTTTATCATATAATTTGTTGTTTAATGGATTTTTTTATCTCATGAAATAAGAGGTTGAATGAGAATTATACGTGATTTAATATTCTTTCTAATTTACATAAATTTTATGAAAACATTTGTATTGACTTAAATTAGAAAAAGTATAAAAATACTTATTAAAAAAATTGAACATGAATGTTGTAAATTGTATGTTACACCAATAAGCATTAATAATAATTTTTTCATGGATGAAGCAAAGAAAATAGTATATAGTAATCTATATAGAAAAATAATTGATATATTATTATAACATACTTCATAAAGTCCCAAAATCATCTTATATAAATATGTGTGTGTGTGTGTGAAATATTTAAAGATAATCCTCCAAAATCACATATAAAAAATATAATGGGATTTTAAGGATTCTCAAAGGCTATATTAATTTCATCTTTCAATATCCTTAGACATATAAATTTTATTTGATTTAATATTTTGATATCAACATTAATGGTTTTATACTAGATATAAAACAACCTATGTAACCTATGGTTTTTTTTTGTTCGTTAGATTCATGGTCATGTATAAAATGACATTTTTTGGCACTATTAATAGATAAAGTTGAATATATTCGACATCGTAGTTAGTATATCCATGTATTGTGAATTAAACACACCTTAAAGTAAAATGTATTTAATTTTAATGGAGTGATAATAAAATTTTAGGAAAATAGTGATATCCACATTTCTAAAAATACCATAAGATAATATAAGACTCAAAACACTGATATCATGTATCATTTATTGAGAGATAATACAAAAAAAAGGTGATAGTTCACTTGATTTTAATAACATTAAAAATCCATTAGTAGAAAAATTCACAAAGTCTCTTACATTTAATAGATATAATTTTTTTAATGGTGAGTTAGGTTATTTTTTGTTTAAGTAAATTTATTTTTTTTATACTTCTTTAGGTGGTTTTTGTAGTCTAGTTCTATATTTTTTGGTCTTGTACTTAATATTATGTAAGAGTAGATATAATCTATATAATGTTATGATTCTAGTTTTATTATTTTTTTATCTAGAAAAATGTTCTTTATTAATATTAAAAACAAATTAATTACTTCATATGTTATATGAGTGGCTACATTTGTGTAATTTGTCAAATTTCAAGAATTAATTTGATTTCTTTACTTTATAGATAATATTAGATGTTTTATACGATTAACTATTTTCAATATTGTATGCCTAAATAATCATGTGAATTCTTTTAACATGTATGTAATATATTTATTTATTTATTTTCCAATATTTCTTAATTTAATTTTTACATTATTTACACCTTCTAATGATGTTAAAACAATTTCAATCCATGATTAATAAACATCTTTTTTAGAACCAAACACTAGTTTCCATATCATAATTCATTTTATAACATTGGTAAGAATATAATAATAGTTCCCCATTTATCTTATTCTTTTGTAAAAAAATAGGTGATTAAATTTTTAAAAATGTATCTTATTACAAGTAATTATATTGAACTTTATTAGTTGAATGGAATAATATGTTTATGATACCCTATTTTTTTTGAATAAGGAGATTGTGTTTGATTTGAAGTTGAATTTTTTTGTTTAAGAGTAATTAAAATGAGTTTAATAAAAATGTAGATATTTTTTCAAGTAGTGAGGGAAACCTAACATGGATAGTGAATGATAAATAGTTTTAATTTATTATCTTAAAATTTGTGGAACATTTAAGATGACTCTATAGAAAAATAATTGTGTATAAAAACATCATATTTTAATGGTAGAGAGATCAAAGTGGATAATACAATGTTAGTTTTTTTTTACAATACCAAATATGAATAAGTAAACTTTTGAGATTATATAACCTAGTTGAATGTTATATGAAGATACATTCAAACTAAATGTTCACCAAGAGATGTAGAGTTTAATATAGATTTATTTTTGGACATGCACCTTTTATATATTATATTGAATGAGAATAAATTCAATATTACTAGATATGGGTTGAAGGATGTGAATAATTTTAGATAAGTAAAATTGGTGGATAAAAAGGATCCCGATGTTATAGTCTAAGAAGAAGGTAATCCCTTCAATGGTAGAAACTAATTTAAAATTCCATCACAATAATAATTTCTATTCAATAGTAATAAAAAATTTCACTTCACTAGAAATGAATTAACAAAACATTAGTTTTTTGAAGGAAAATGGTAATAATGACAATGATAATGATCATGATAATGAAGTCCATTTATAGTTTAGGGGATCATAGTGATGTTAATACTATTGAATCTCATGTATAAGATAAAGTAAATTAAAAAAATAGTTGTTGATACATCTAATATAATTCATCAAGCTACTAAGACATTACACAAAGACAAGGACAATACTCAAACATCCACAAGGTTATAGATGAAGCAAAAAAGAACCACCACGACATTACTCAAAGCCAATGTTGATGCACATCAAACCACCATATCCAGATCCTGACCCACAATCGACCACAACAGGAATTCTAATAATGGAGGCCCATGGAATGATGGGAACTCCAATACTGGGCCCAATTACCCGTCGAATGTGGAAAAGGGTGCAATGAGGATAAAGTGATGGTCACAAGGAAGACCCTAAAACCAGGGTCAGGAAAAGACAAAATGAAACATGCTAATCAGGGAGGAAAACCACTAAAAGATGGAAAATAGAATGTAGAGAAACAAGTTCAGAGGAACCAAAGGAACCAGCGAGCGAGACCCAATCCTGCCTAGAGCAACGATTGTTTTATGTTGGAACTGTCGGGGGCTTGGAAAACCACTAACAGTTCTCATGATACAGTGAACTTGTGCTCAAAGTCTCCCCAATATGGTTTTCATGTCCGAAACCATATGGGAAAACAAGGACGCCAATGGTATTGTTCTTAAGTGCGGCTTCCAAGGCTGCTTCCTGGTGTCCAAAGAAGGCCATTCTGGGGGCCTCTGCCTCCTTTGGAAGGACAATATCGACGTCACAATTTTGTCCTTCTCCTTGCACCATGTGGAAGCGACTATTCAAACAGACTATCAAACACCCTATGATTTTGTGGAATTCTATGGCTGGCCATCCCATAATGATAAGTTGAATTCATGGGATCTTCTATACAAGCTGTGACATGACTTACCGAGCCCTATTCTCTTCGGAGGATATTTCAATGAGATTATGTTCCATAAGGAAAAGAGGGGTGGAATCATCGAACACTCAGCTTTAATGTCAAACTTCTAGGACATGGTCTCTAAGGCGGACCTGGTTAATCTAGGGTACACATGTAATCCATTTACATGCTTCCATTGTTATACTAAAGGCACCCACATTGCTGAGCATCTTGATAGATTTCTAGGTTCCACTGATTAGATTAATCTATTCAGCATGTTTCATATCGGCCACATGGCCCTTAACTATTCGGACCACTATCCAATTCTCATTGATTGTACGAAATCTGAACGAAATAGACAACTCAATAGACCCTTTAGATTTGAGATCTTCTTGTCAAAAGACCAGGAATGTGAAGAGGTGATCCGATCAAGCTGGAAAAGCACTAATGTGAATGTTAGCCTCAATCTCTAACAGGTCGTATCCAATCTGAGGTCTTGGAGTAATAGGAATTCTTACCACCTCGACTGGCACTATGGTGTCCTCGAAAAGGGAATGAACAGCCTCCTCAAATAACCCACATCCAATTGCAATCTCTTGAAGATTTGAGCCACACAAAGAGAGATGGACACGGCCCTTCGTGTCAAGGAGAGTTTCTGGGTTATGAAGGCATGGGATAACCACATTAAAGAAGGGGAAGCTAATACCCAGTTTTTTCACTAGAAAGCATCAGCCTAGAGTCTAAATTACTCTATTACTTGCATCTCACAACCCGATGGAAGCAATGGTTCTGACACCACTGGTATCCATGAGGCCTTGACAAACTATTTCCAGGACATCTTCTCTGCAGGAACCCATTTCATGTCCAATGAGGTGGAAGATTGTATCAGACCTATGATCACCGATGATATCAATATGTAGCTCACCAAAGATGTGACAGATGACGAGATACGCCTGGCTCTGAAACATCTTCATCCCACTAAGGCCTTAGGACCGGATGGGTTCCATGTCCTATTTTTTAAACAATACTTGTAAATAATCTGTCCCGACATCTACAACATGAAAAAAAATCTATGGGTTGGGAATACTAGCATTGCTTCCATCAATGAAATCATTCTCGTCCTCAACCACAAAATTAAAAAACCTCTGGCGATCACTAATTTTAGACCTATTAGCCTTTGCAATGTCTCTTACAAGATCTTCTCCAAGATCCTTGTCAATAGGCTGTGACCTTGGCTACCTGATATTATCTCTGAAAATCAGAGTGCTTTCGTTGCCAAGAGACTCATCACTAATAATGTGATTGTGGCCCATGAAGTGTTGCATTCTATCACTATGGGAAAAATCAATATTTGCAATGGGTTATTTGCATCAAGGAAATTTCCTTGTCACAAATAAATGGTTATTTGTGATGGGATTTCGTCTCCCCTCCCAAATAGTTTGGCGCGACTTGCGCGCCAAACCGCACAAGAGTATTTGTGATGGTACACGTCAAAAATACCCGGCGGCAGTTAATAGCTTTTTGCGATGGGATGTCGTCTCATTGCAAAAAGAGTTTCGGTAGGAACTATTTGTGACAGGCCCCGTCACAAATACCCTTTTAACCGCCGACTGTAATTAATGCGGGCAAGAGTATTTGCGACGGGTCTGTCGCAAATCCCAGGTGGCGGTAAATACCATTTGTGACTGGAAAAGCTACCTGTCGAAAATAGTTTGTCGGCAGGTGGTATTTGCGACGGGTCCCATCACAAATACCATTTTAACCGCGAGCCGTAATTAATATGGGCGGGGGTGTTTGCGACAGGCCCCGTCGCAACTAATCTAACCTATATATACCTCCACCAGTTTTTTCAAATCACTTAGATCTTCCTCTCTTTCTATCTTAATTCTCTAGTTTTAAGAGAAATTTTTTAGTTGATGTTTTTCATACGAGAGAAATTGGAAGGCGTCAATACCTTCAGAATATCAAAGTTTATGGTATTTATATTTTATTTTTTATATATTTTTTTATTTTTTTATATTAATTTTAATTTTTTTTTATTAGTTCTATTTAAATTAGATTTATATTGATTTAAATTTATTTTTATTTTTTGTACGAAATTGATATTGTTAGTGATAATTATAAATAAATATTGTTAATTTACAATAATTAGAGATTATTATAGATAATTAGCGGAATTTAGTTATAATTAAGGATAATTAGTAATAATTGGATATAATTAGTAATAATTAGATATAATTAGAAATAATTATATATAATTAGTAATAATTAGATATAATTTGTTATAATTAGTAATAATTAGAAATAATTTGATATAATTAGATATAATTAGTAATAATTAGATATAATTAGATATAATTAGTAATAAATAGATATAATTAGTAATAATTAGATTTAATTAGTAATAATTAGATATAATTAGTTAAAATTAGCTATAATTAATAATAATTCGATATAATTAGTAATTATTAGATATAATTACTAATTATTAGCTATAATTAGTAATAATTAGATATAATTAGATAAATTAGATAAAATTAGATATAATTAGCTATAATTAGCTATAATTAGATATAATTACCTATAATTGGATATAATTAGCTATAATTAGATATACTTATATATAATTAGCTATAATTAGCTATAATTAGAAATAATTAGCTATAATTTGATATAATTAGATATAATTAGTTAAAGTTAGCTATAATTAGATATAATTAGCTATAATTAGATATAATTAGCTATAATTAGATATAATTAGATATAATTAGATATAATTTGCTATAATTAGGAATAATTAGATATAATTAATAATAAGACATAATTAGTAATAATTAGATATAATTATTAATAATTAGATATAGTTAGTAATAATAGGTAATAATTAGATATAATTAGTAATAATTAGTAATAATTAGTAATAACTAGTAATAATTAGATATAATTAGATATAATTAGATATAATTAGTAATAATTTGTAATAATTAGTAATAATTAGTAATAATTAGTAATAATTAGTAATAATTAGTTACAACTAGTAGTAATTAGTAATAATTAGTAAAAATTACATATAATTAGTAATAATTAGTAATAATTACATATAATTAGTAAAAATAATTAGTAATTAGTAATAATTAGATATAATTAGATAGAATTAGTGTTGATTAGTAATAATTAGATATAATTAGTAATAATTAGTAATAATTAATAATAATTAGATATAATAAGATATAACTAGATATAATTAGCTATAATTAGTACTAATTAGTTTTAATTAGATATAATTGGTAATAATTGGTAATAATTAGATATAATTACCAATAATTATTAATAATTATTAATAATTACCAATAATTAGTAATATTTACCAATAATTACAAATAATTACCAATAATTACCAATAATTACCAACAATTACCAATAATTACCAATAATTAGGAACAATTACCAATAATTAGGAATAATTTGGAATAATTTGGAATAATTTGGAATAATTTGGAATATTTATGAATAATTAGTAGTAATTAGCAATATTTAGCAACAATTAGCAATAATTATCAATAATTAGTAATAATTAGAAATAATTAACAATAATTAGAAATAATTATTACTAATAAAAAAATTATATTATCAATATTTATGAAAAAACAATATTAATATTATTAAAATAAAAAAAAATTTATAAAATATTAAAATTATAAATATTCAAAATAGGCTTTGCTCTATTCTAAACTTGTTCAAATATCAAAGGGTCACCAATTGTCAGGTATGTGCAATAAAAAGGTTGTATCTACCATGTCCAATGTAAAATCTATAATTATCCTTGCTTGGTTGATCACATTGCATGTAGCATTGCAATAGTGCAACCTAGGTCATTCCATTCTCATCTAAAAGAATTATCTCACATGACCCTTTACATAGACAATTCTTCCTTGAAAATTTAAGGGAAAGATACTGTTGTCCCATCAAATTTTTTAGGAAGAATGATCTATGTAAAGGGAGCGAGATGATTCTTAGAGACTAGAACGAAATTACTTTGGTCGTTCTATTGCGCCACTACTTGTGAGGTGATCAATCATGCAAAGTTAATTATAGAGTTTACATTGGACATGGCTGACAGAAAATTTTTATTGTGCATGACCTGACAATTAGTGACCCTTTGAGATTTGAACATGTTAAGAATAAAGCAAATATTGTTGTGAATATTGATAATTTTAATATTTTAAAAATATTTTATTATTTTAATAATATTAATATTGATTTTTATAAATATTGTTAATATAATTTTTTATTAGTAATAATTAGTAAACGAAATCTGCTTGGATAATGAAGGGAAAATTTGTAATCATCTCCACAACGATGATTACCAAATTTCCTTTCATTATTCAAGCAGTTTTCATTTTGCTAAGCATTGCTAACTATTGCTAAATTAGTAATAAATTTAATAATTAGTTATTATTAGTAATAAATTGTAATAATTAGTATTAAATTATAATAATTAGTCATAAATTATAATAATTAATAATAAATTGTACGAATTTCTAATAATTTGTAAATGAAATTTTCATGGATAATGAATGGAAAATTTGTAATCATCTCCATAATGATGATTACCAAATTTCCTTTTATTATTCAACTTGTTTTCATTTTGCTAAGTATTGTTAAGTATTACTAAATTAGTAAGAAATTGTAATAATTAGTAATAATTAGTAATAATTAGTAATAAATTGTAGTAATTAGTAATAAATTGTAATAATTAGTAACAATTAGTAATAATTAGCAGTAATTGGTAGTAATTAGAAATAAATTGTAATAATTAGCAATAAATTGTAAAAATTAGAAATATATAGGAATAAATTGGAATACATAAGAATAAATAGGAATAAATAAGAATAATTAGTAATAATTAGTAATAATTAGTTCGTAACAGTTAGGAATAGTTAGAAAGAAATTTTAATAAATTTTAATAAATTTTATAAACATGGAAAATTTTCCAGTCGATTGATGGTACTCCTTTTGCTCGATGAATTTTCTCTATTAAACACTCACTGACTCAAAACATTATAAAAAATTGTCTTCTATATAGATATATTCAATCTTGTATGCACGAGATTGGATATGCATTCGTAGGATCATATTTTTTATAATAGTTTCAGGCGGTGACACTTAGAAGAAGATGATTCATCGCATGGGAAAAAATGAGGGGGATGTTAAAGAAAAATGGAAAATCAATTAACAGTTTTTAATCATCCAAATCTCTTTTTTGCTGGAGTTCATGAATGATGGATTTCAGATGATGAACATCACAGAGCTCATACATATGTTCTGCTCAACTGTGAAGAAATGACATCATTTTTCCTGTGAGTGCTTCTATCACGTATTCTATAATTTATGTTATAGTGTTTTACCAGATTTTATTTGTAGGTTATATGATAATCATATCAAGAAACATCTTCCACAAATTACAGCAGCTGATCTTGAAGAACGCAGGAAAAAAAATTCTCAATGGTTTTAAAAACTGGTAACATAAATTATTGATGGTTTAATGTCAATTTTGTTTATTATTTATTATATTGAAAATTGTTTTACATATTTTTAGGTGTCTCAATATGCTGATAAAATAGATATGTGACTGTGTATATTGAATAACCCACCATCAAAAATTGTTAAATCTTAAAATGCATATGTGGTGAATGGTTTTCGATTTCATACACATGCATATGGGGAATCAAAAAAAAATGAACAGTGGAGTTTTCTTGAGAGGATCACATCATAGAGAAACTGAAGTTGAAATTTATTGCATTTTGGATGAAAATATTAAGCTGTTTTATCAAGGACAGAACAACATAACAATGTTTAAATGTCGGTGGTTGGATAGTGAGAGAGGATTGTGTGTTCATCCGACTCATGGAATCGTCGATATTAAATATAAAATTCTTCTTGCAGTAAATGAACCATTTTTATTGGCTCAAAAGGAACATAAAATATATTATGAAAAGTATTGTTCTACTTTAAGAGACATGAACGATTCGTGGAGCATAATAAAAATGAAATCTTGGGAAAATCAGTTTACTCAAACTGAATGTGGTTCTGCTAAAGTGGAAGGAATTGAAATTTTTCAAGAGACTTCTCAAAATCAATCTGATTCACTAAGAGACAAGACTATCGATGATGACACCCCACAATTACGGATCGATGGTGATGAAGATTTTAATGATGTTACAAATGAATTTGAAATGAAAAGAGATGCTAAAACTGAAACTCACATGGATATTGATGATGATGAGGAAGAAGAGGAAGACATTACCATTGACAACTATGGAGAAGAGGATGAATATGAACATTGACACAGTTAAATGTTGGTTATAATCAAAACTAATATATATCTATACTAAATAGTTATTTCCAACTATATGCTATCAACAATCATTTTTTTTCATATGGACTCTGATATATTCCACGAGTTGCAGGAGGCTGACCTACCACTATATGAGGTGGATTTTGGATTATCTGACCCTCAACCTACTGGCGGTTCAGGGGGTACATTGAGGTGGTGCAGTTATGCAAGACTAATGTTGCCTGACCTTATCCTCGAGCGACATCAACATATTGGTTTCGATCCATACACACAGAGGTATGGTAAATATATATTTTAGTTATCTTTAATTAATTTATTTATATATATACTAATTGTTTGATTATTTATTCATTTTTTATATTTTTGCGTATATAGCTATTGGACAGGGGAGGGCTATCTAGCAAAATTATTTTTCTCAGCCATGGATCACATGGGAACAGGTTCCCATTGATGTGTGACGTGACATGTTTCATCATTGGTTGGTACGTAAATAAATAATATTTATTTTGAAATTTATTTTATTAATAACTTGATATTATAAATTATTTGTAGGGTTTATGGTATCCTATCAATGATAGCATGCGCGATGCTATCCACACGACATGGTCGGTTTCTATGTGTGACTTTTTCCGTCAGTTTTGGCATAATTTAAGAAGGACAACCATTAAGAAAGCAGGAGTGACATAATTTGATGAGTCATGTAGAGCTCATCGACCATAGTACATTTCTTCTCATGTTTGGGATGGATTATGATTACACTGGTTGGGTGGTGGATTTTAGATGAGATCATCAGTGAGACAACAGAACTGCGGGAGACAGGAGGTGACACATCGAGCTGGTAGTCGTATATTCAGTTTTCATAGAGAGCATCTCATAAGAATAATTTTTAAATATTTTAAATAACTTTATATATAAATAGTTTATTTTATATTTATTTAGGCTGTAGATCATCCCGATATTACAGAGGTTGAAATTTATCAGAGTATGTATAGTTATCTAGCCACTAGATACATTAGAGGTGATCTCTAGTGTCAGATTATGGTTATTATTATTTTTTCAGTTTGACAATTAACTACATATAATATTTTCACAATTTTAATTTTAAATTTTAATTGAAGGTGTCATATGAGGTTGCGACCTCTCAGATATAGGCTGAGCGTCAGGACGAGATGATAGAGCATACTGGTGATAACCATTTTGATTAGACGGCATGGATGCAGGAGACTTAGTATGGATTTGAGAAGGGCTGAGTAGCGTGTATCAGCTCTCATTTGACTCCTAAGAATTATTATGGTACTGCTGCGATGTCAGCGTCTAGATCTGGAGGAGCTCATGGAGAGACATCATCTTCTGACTCACAGTATCAGGACTAGTTGGGAACTCAGACTAAGCTTATAGAGACTTTGCAGAAGCAGCATGAAGAGATGAGTCGGCGGTAGCAGTACCATGAGCAGCGTCACGAGGAGTAGATGCGTCGATGGCAGCAACAACAGCAGCATCATGAGGAGAAGATGCATCAATGGCAGTAGCAGTATCATGAGAATATGGAGTACATGCACCGTCTGACTCGTAGTCTAGGGATGGAGTATCCTCCACCATCTCTGTCAGCTCCTCCTCCTCCAGAAGAGGACCCCCTAGTGATTTTTTATGTTAAAAAGATTTGACTTTAACATTATAATATGAATTATTTACATTTTCCATCTTTTATATTGGGGAAATATTACATAATTTAATTTTTAATATTTTAATAATATTAATATTATTTTATTAAAAATATTTTTTTAGTATTATATTTTTTACTGTTTTTTTATTTACAACTACTAATAATATTATTATTATTTTATGACTTCTTTATTTTTTTTTTGAATATTGAGAATTTTAATATTTTTTGAATAATAGTTATATTAATTTTTCATTAATCGTAATTTTATTAATTTTTTTAAAATTAAATTATTTTTTGCGATGTGACTACTTACCCGTCGCAAATACTTTGTTGTGACGAGCCTGTCGTAGAATGTTATATATATATATATATTTGCGATGGGATGGTGGGCCCGTTGAAAAAACTATTTGCGACGAGCCTGTCACGAAAAGGTTTATGTATATAAAATGCATCTAATGAGAGATTTATTTACGACAATGATGTTTTCTATCACAAATACCATTATTTACGATGGGCCCATTGCAAATAATGGTATTTACAACAGTGTTTTCTGCAATGGGTTATTTGCGACGGGGCCCCATCGCTAAAGCTTATTTGTGATGGGATCCCGTCGCAAATACCAAAAATTACAATAGTGTATGAAATCATGCTACACCCCAAAAAGAGGAACAATGGCCTGGAAATTGGATTTGATCAAGGCCTACGATAGAGTGGAATAACACTTCCTTAGAGTCATTATGTTGAAAATGGGTTTTTGCGCTAAATGGATAGATATGGTCATGGACTACATCTCGATTATATCCTTCAAAATCAAGGATTATGGGGAGCTCACCAGAGGATTATCCCTATCCTAATGCCTTTGGTAGGGAGATCCCATCTCTCCTTTTCTCTTCATGCTTGTGGCTGACGTGTTTTCAAATCTCATTTCTAGGGCTACATCCTCCAAATCAATTCATGTGGAAAATGTTTGTCATGCTAGCCCACTAGGGTCACATCTTTTTTTCACCAACGACTGCCTTCTTTTTTCCAGAGCAATAATTAATGAATGCTGAGTGATGAGCCAAGTGATCCATCTGTATGAGACGACATCTGGCCAGTCAATCAATCATGGAAAATCTAAAATATCATTCATTACAGGGGTTCCTCTTTCTAAGTGGTCTGAACTCTACGCATCAGCTGGCATCAATATGGTTATAAAACATCAGAATTATCTCGGGCTACCCACGGTGATTGACCGATCCAAAAAAGAAATTTTCTCATATTTAGTGGAAAAGATTGAGAAAAAAAATTGTAGGCTGGTCCCTAAAAATAATTTCTAAAGCAGGAAAAGAGACCCTCATCAAAGCTGTCATCCAGTCTATCCCCAGCTACTTTATGTCCCAGATTAAGCTCCCAGCAATCATCGTCGACCAGATCCACAAACGCACTGCCAATTTCTTATGGGGGAAGAATGATTGAAGGAATCGACCCCACTAGATGGCCTGGGAGAAACTCTAAAAACCCAAATCACTGGGAGGGATGAGATTCCTGAATCTTCTTCTCTTTAATGAGGCACTGGTGGCCAAAAAAGGATGGAACCTTATTAATTTTCCATCATCGCTATGTGCACGGGTTCTCCGAGTTATGTAATTTCCCCACACTGACATCTAGGATTCCTCTCTTGTTCCCCGTCCTAGCTTCCTATAGAGAAGCACTTTGGGGACTCAAAAGATCCTGGAAAAATGATTGGGCTGGAGGATTGGGTCTGGCTCATCAATCAATATCTAGACGGATCCTTAGCTGATCGATAAGGAAGGTATGCTGGCTACATCCCCATTCCAACCAGGTCCTGAAGATGCCATTGTTAGCTGCCTCTTTTCCTACCAGGGACAAGGGTGGTGTTTGGAAACGAACCTTTAATGGTTTAACAAAATGGATCAACGAATTATCCTAAGAATTCCTTCGGTCACTCACACAGGCCCTGACCATCTTTTCTGGATCAATGACATCTCAGGAGAATACATGGTGAGATCTGGCTATAGACTTGCACTTGAAACCACTCAGTCGATAAGGATAAGGGACCATGGATATTGATTTTGACGCTCAATGCTCCCCATAAAATATGCCAATTTTGGTGGCAGGTTTGTATGGGTACTCTCCCAACCATGATCCTTCTCGCTTACCGATATATGGACAATACTCCTTTTTCCCTTTCTATCTGAACATTTTAGAAACTCCTTTTCACGCCATCATTCACTTCCTAGGAGCTAATAAAATTTTGAAGAAATGGGGCCCGGCTTCTGCTGCTTCACTGGATTTGGCCTCTGACCTTCCCGTTCTTCTGAGGTGTTGGTGATACTCTCTATCATCATCTTTTTCAAGTTCATTTTTCACATTGGACTGTATTACATGGGCTTGGTGTAATGATGTTGTTTTTCATCATGCTCACAAACACCCCGAATTCTGGATTCAATGGGGCAATTCTTGGATTGAGGTCTTGAAAGACCACAATGGACATTATATGCGAGGTTTTACCCCATCCTATCCCTCTCTTTGGAATCCCCCAATGGAAGGGATTCTTAAGATTAACGTAGACGTGTCTCTTCCAAAGGATGGCCTTTTTTCCCTCGACCTCTTGGCCCGAATTCATATGGGGAAAATCTTTGCTGTAAAATATCAACCACATCAAGCATTCTGGGAACTTACAGTTACTGGGGCCATAACCATCCTTGCTGGTATGATGCTCACCTTGGAATGTGTATGGGGTGATATCATTATTGAGTCTGACTTCCATATCGTAATCGATGCTCTTAACCACAATGATGGTTGGCTCCAATCATTTGGAATCATCATCAGGAGAATTCTCTCACTTTTCCAATGATTCTCATTATGAACCTTCTCCTTTACCAAATGGGATGGAAACAATGCATCCCATCATCTTACAGCCTCAGGCCCATTCGATACCAACCAGATCTGGCTAGATAATTTCCCTTCATGGCTGTGCAAAAATACTTCTGCTAATCTTCTTCATTAATGATTTATATTGCTAATCAAAAACAATTTTGTGACATATCATTAAATCTATATATATAAGGAATCATCAAAATTCAAAGAAGAAAAATATTGATATATCATTACATTTAATGTTGAAAATATTATTATTAATGGTGTTAATTGATTAAAATATGTTTAGAATAAGATTTATGATTTTGGTATAACTAATACAGTTATTGATGCTAATGTTAAAGACCCATATTTAATATGTGGGTAATTTAATATGGAGTTACTGAAAATAATACTAACGAAAATGATAATGATAATGATTAACATGTCTATACTTGATAAATAAATATTCAAATTGTATAGGAACAAGTTAAATCTATAAGAGGATAATATAAAAAGTAATTATTTTAGTTAATAAATTTAGATGTGAATTTCGATGATGATATTTAACAAGAAATTTCTTGTTATGGTGAAAATTATTATGGTTATGTTTATGGATATATGTACTATAAACCTATTAATAAATCACAAGTAATAATATATTAGGATATTTTATAACATGTTATGTATGATCAAGTTATTTACATAATTATTGATTATTTTCTTACTAGAATGTTCTCAAAATTTTAACATTTACAGGATAAAATTAATGAATTGTTAATTGGTAAGAAAGAATCTATAGATGAACATTTATTCTATTAGTATAAGTTTTTTTCAATGAAATATTATGTGGAAATTAAATATAATAAACTTTCAATATATGAATTTCATTATCTGAGGAAGCTGATTAAAGAACCAATAGAATTATTGAGTGTGAGTAAAACATTGTGGTATTAATTTATAAATACGAGTTATACTAATTTAAATGAATAATAAATGATCACTTTGTATAATACAGATAATGTTTCGGATGTTGATGAAAATTTTAAGAAATTAGTGGCTTGATATACATTAGAGGGTATATTAGACTTCTAGAAAGATATCATTCATGATGTAAATGCATCAAATATACCCTGACATACTAAATCATACCTTAATGGATTTATATGTTATAGTGTTGGGGGAATTTACCAATATTATATGGTTATTGTATTACTTCTATCACAACATAATATAAATAAAAATAATATAAAATGTATTCATGATAATTTTTCTTCTAAAGATAATTATGAATACTCTTAATTATGAACTCCTAAGGATGATGATGAATATGTTGAGAATGTGTTCTGTGATAGAGATATAGAAATATTCAAATAGAAAGTTAAATATGTTTCGATTCATTCCACTATATTAATCATTTTTAAGATAGTTTGAAAGCTCTCAAAACCTCATTTAATATCTTTGATTAGATATTAAGTGAATCTAAAGATAAATGGGATGATCTGATGAATAATATTTCAGATACATTTAAAGATAACATTTATCATTTTTTTATTAAGTTTATATATTGAAAATAAATAATTATTATGTAACAGTTTTATTATTATACATCAATAAAAGGCTATATTTTTTTTAGAAGTTTAAAAATATAAAAAATTAAATAAACTATATATATGTACCAAAAATCTTCATTTTATTATGGGAAATAGAGTTCCCATAATTATAGGAATTCATATTGAATAAGGATCCAATTTTTATCAATCGTTGGGACACCACTAATACTTTCATGAATAGTCCATGTTACATACATCATTTAAATGAAGAACATATTTATATTTTCTAGACCCACAAGACTAATACACCACATGAAGGGGTGAATTAGGATGTTTAATGATTATTATATTCTCATTGATTATCATTATCATGCAATAAAAGATAAAAAACCTAATAACTTTGAAGCACTCATAGTATTCAAATGAAGAAAATGAAGTACATAGACACTTGTTTTAATTAATTCACTATAGAGGGATAGTCAAATGTGAATGAATAAATGGTGAGTTGAAATACTAAAGGTACACACTATTTATTACATATGTTAAAATTATATTGACAGGTAACAATACTTATCCCAGGGAACTTTCTTTTTTTCACCTAATGTGAATTTATTTGACACAAGAAATACTATCCCCGTGTAGTATGATAATCACTTATAATGATTTACAACAACAAAAAATAGACCCCAAACCAGAATGGGTGTTATTATAAAAAACATTTTCCTTTATTAAATTTACATATTCCATGTACCCCTTTTCATTGTATTTATTATATATTCATTGTTCATAAAACTTATATGACATTTTGATACAGAATATGACCTTTAAAAAACAAGTGCAATAAATATGCCAAATGTAGGCACTTAATGGGTCTTCCTAAATTCTCATTAACCACCTATTAAGTCCACTAAAATAATGAAGTGGTCCACTTTGAACATTCATAATACTACCCAGACATGTTATACCATCCCCATGACATATTTACTATTCCAAGATGAAATTCCCTATAACACGGTACCTACCTTGCTCACCTATTTGTGTTAAACTGACTCCATAAATCCAGATTCTCAACATTCCTTCCTCTTTGGAATGGAAAATTTTAGTTTCCAATTTTGATCCCCAATATAATATATTATTTACATCTAAAATTTTTTTACCATGACATTCAAAATTCCATTATACATCTTCCCCATTTATGGAAGGTAAATTTTATTTTTAGAATATTCACCTTCACAACATGCTCCTCATCATTTATCTATTATATGACCACCACAACTTCTAATATAGAGATAAAATATAATTTTAAACATATATAAAAACAATAAATTCATATATAGGTTTTCTATTTATTCACGTTTATTCATTATCAAATTGTACATAACATCCAAAAATGTGTGTCCTTCCACAGTGACATCCCACACTATAACCAATTTTCCTTATAGTCTTACCCAGCACTACCTATGATATACTCTATCCAACCAAATTTTTATATATAATTTCTGTGATTCTATACTAATCCATATTAAACATTGTTAAAGAACATGGTGTTGTCTACTTTTAGCCTTTTTCTAGTAGGCCTACTTGGAGTCGGCATATTTATTTCTCTTTCCTACACAAGGGACTTTTTCGGACTATTTCATTTTTTACCTATCATTATCCATGTCCAATATTAAATTTCCAAGAACACTATAATATGATTTCATGAACCATCTACCAGGGCCCATGGCGTGACTACCCCCATCCAACCTCTGACAGTCCAGGGTTTTGAGACTACCAGCTAGTAGGCTAATCCCAAAAATCGGAGGCATTTTCTTAAGAACCAGTCCACATGTTCCCAACTGAAATCCATAGTGATGGAGAGTAAAAACAGTAAGTAAATAAAATGAAATAAATGCACTACAACCCAAAAAAAATCTACGACAGAATTTAAATTAGTAAAGTACCACTGGGCCAGAATACGAGCCCACTCAAAGAAAGACAACTACAAAGCCCGGCCCACAAACATGGGTACTAAAGCAACTGTAGGAAGATACAAGAAACACCTCTTCTCATCTGATATCACAATGCACATCTTGATTATAGTGATGGTCCTTCTCTATGTAAATCTCCACCAAAGCATCGATTATCTTCACAAGACACAACACATACAGGAAAAGAACATGTTGGGGTGAGTAAAACAATACTCAGTAGGGGAAACTGAAAACCACAAAGAAAAACACAAAAAATTAAAACACCAATAAAAAGATACATTCATATTAACACAACTACATGTCATCAACACATATAACTAGAAAATACTTGTATACATGTAAAGGATTACATGACACAATGTCTCATATGCTGTCATCCATATGGCTCAGTGCATAGCATAGTCGATTCTAAGAGATCCTACTCCTTGATCTATTTGATTGTATCCAGGTAAAGAAATTCTACCAAATGTATCTGATAGTAAATCTGGTCTTGATACATCATAATGTTTCCTTGAGACATATAGTCTCACTAAGACAAGTAATCTTGATATCACAGCCAATCCTTCATCATAGGATTCTACTGATGGAATTATCATCCTGGGAGGACTCACTCCTTGATCCATAAAATCATAAGAGAACTATGCAAAGAGGCCCCACTTCTTTGGTCCCCTCAAAAGGATAATACAATGATAAATACCTGAAGTACAATAATTTAGTCGTAATGTTGAACATATTGTACTACTGAGGGACTCATGCCCGATGAGTCATTGAGGTCTTCTTATCTTTCCAGCCATAGAGATCCACTGGGCCACCAAGCCATTGAGGTCCACTCAGCTATCGCTTGTCTACTGGGCCACTTGGGTCCGCTTGGCTACTGCTCATCTATCGGGCCATGGAGGTCTGCTCTGTTACTGCTCGTCTATTAGGCCATTAATGTCTGCTCAGCTAATACTCATTTGTCGATCCGTTTAAGTCTTCTATGCTACTAATTTTCTACTGGTCCATTGAGTTCCACTCGGTTATCGGGCCACTGAGGTCTGCTCATCAATTCCTTCTGGTCACAGTCATCCATAGGATTTCTGCTGGTAAAAATCTTGATTCCTAGAGAATCTACACCTCAAACCATCATTCATAACTCAAACTCTGTATAAACTCAATTGGTATATTTCAAAAGAATTTTATCGTATTAAGGGTCCCAATGCCGCAAATGGCTCGTCGATCAGATGTACGGTTTGTAAGTTAGGATTGTTTTGTGGAAAAGGGCATGTGGGGTCCTGGTCTCGTCCCACCCAGTCGAACCGACCTGACCCGACCCGGCCTGATGTTCAATGACCCGACCTGGTCATCTAGGCCCTGCTCGGCCTGCAAGGCCCATCCTAGCCTACCTCCTCCTACGAGGCATGCTGTGATTGGGTCGGCCTACTCCGACCGTGACATGGTAGGCGAGCCGCATCTTCCGAACCCCCAACGAGTCATTGTGGGGTCTACTACCGATGTAGTCTAGCTAGACCGTGGCCCTCCAATATTATTACATTTCATGAAAAACGCATCCTCATGCACTATCTTCATCCATTGTCAGTGGCCCAATCCACCCCATGCAGTAGGATGCCATGTGTCCCCTCCCAACTGCGGCATGCTGTCAGCACACCACCTTCCTGCACTATCGTGGCTGATGAGTCATAGCTCTTGTTCTCCACCACGACCCCCTACCCCAGGCCTTGTATGCAACTTTAGAGCATTGATGGTGCATGCATCCTCCCACATTGGTGGTTCCTTCTACGGGCCACCGGGTCAGCTTCGGTGGTCCATTTTCCAATCAACAAGTTCTTTTGGGGTCCTCGGGTCGTCGTTGTCCATATTACGGGTTCAAATTAGCCTTGTCGTTGTTTTGGGGGTTTGGTCACAAAAGACACAAGAATGAAAAAAATATTGGGGTTCAACCTTTTTCATGTCGACCTAATTCCTCCATGTTAGTATAAAAAGGGAGATGATTAACAGTACATTTTTTTCCCTTCAGGACCACGATAAACAAATCCACCACGTAAGAACAAATGTTCCATTGAACAATCTATTAGTGGGTTAATCCAGGTTTATTGTTTCGAATGAAATAATGTGGAAACAATTTCATTAATAATAAACCCCTACCATGAGTTGGATCACATTCAGACATAGTTTGAATTCATGTCTCCACGTCGATCCTTGTTTCGCTGATGCTTGTCGATTCTTCACAGCTCGATCGAACCCCGACCACTAATCTGTTGTCACCGGAGATAGAACCCCTCCCCTTTTCTTCAGGGATACTCTAGAGTTCTGGAGGAATTATCCAGTGTTATGAATTATAACACTAGACCCTGTCCTTGATTAATAGTGGAATCACATTAACATGTTAACGTGTTTTAACATTACAATTTCTCTTTGAAACAACATCACCACACTACTTCTTTTATGATAAGAGAATGGGTTTCTCTTTCACTGTGAAAAAATGATTCAATGCTACGGAATGTTAAAAGGAAATAAAATAAACTTATTTCAGTTTATTTTAATCTCCTTTAAAATATCCAAAAATTAAATTTTACACTAGACCCGCACTGATAATGGTAAAGTCCTTATTAAAGATAACATCTCATTATGAACCCAATATTGGTCTCATATTTTTAATCTGAGTTACTGGTTTTTAGTTATATGGGTTAGAAAATAAAATAATTTTTATTTAAATTAATTTATTTTAGGTTACGTCCCAAAAACCAACTTTTGCAGCTAGCTCGCACTGGCAAATGTTAGGCTTCACCTAAGGAAAGAATTCCCTACCAAGCACAACGGTGGTGTTGAATTTTCAATCCTACTTATCGCATAGGAGTTATAATTACTAGAAAAATAAAATAATCTTCATTAATTATATAATTTATAGTTATTTCATATTTGGGTTTTCTTACTGCAGACCTGTGCCGAAAAAACATAAGTCGGGCCTAGGGTAATCCCACTTTTCTGAATGAAACAGTGCCCTCAAATTTTTTATCCGAGCACCCATTTAAGAATTATTTAATTTAAAAAAACGTATCATACACACTATTTAAAACATAATATTTTTCTGAGGATCAGTTCAGGGACTTCGAGCCTCAGAATCGAATTTTTTCTCCGCACCTGGGCTCATTATTTTCCCACGAATTTTCTCAAAATAGAACTAAGAAAATCTTATCTATTACAAATTTTGAATGGAATTTTTCTTATATCTAAAAAATCTATCCAACATATCACCTGATTCAATCTTCTACCTAAGTCTCTTCCAATTGATAAAAATAAAAAAACATTTCAACATGTCATTACAAGAAACTCCCCATTTTTATTTTGGGAAAATACTCATTTTTAAATGAAATAAAGATTCCTCTACAGGTTACAAACTAGTGCATGTTACTCCCCCTATACTATAGTTTTTTATTTTCTTATTAAATATTCAATTTAAATAAATCTCCCCTTTCACAATATAATTAAAAGTCATATCTTTTTTCATGTTTTTCAATCACCCACATCCATGAAATTTTTACTCTTCTTAATACTATGAAAATAACATTTAATAATTTCTACAATCTTAACACCCCATAGATGGAATCCTTCCCTATATTTTCCACCAAACCATAGATATTTCCAAAAAATTCCAATCTCAAGATAAAATAGTATATACAGTGGGAAGATGGTAGATTCCAAACCACATCATACTAATAGAGGGGTTTAAACAAAATGACTCGACTCATTCTTTTGAAATTTTTGTTTACCCAAACATTTTGTAATGATTTCTAACACATGATGATTTATACCCACTTAATGAAGCTATATCATGCCTTACTAAACATTATATTTAATTAAATGATATAATATATCTATGTTTATTGTTCATAAATGTTTCACTATATTTTTCATTATCAATATCATGGGTTGGTTATCATAGTAAACTAACATGGTAAGCTTTACCTCTGCTATAAGATCCTATAATTACTATTTCATCTGTTCCAATTGAGCGTAAGACATTATTGTTCAAATATAAATGGATTCATCTATACTAATGGAGTATATTTCCTTTTTTTATTCATAAAATACACTTCATTCCCACGAAAATGTGTCATCTACCTATGGTTTTTCATTCCATAATATATTCATCTTAATTGTCATCAGACCAGGAATAAAATTATTTTCCATTCCATGCATAATACATTAAAAATAGCCATGTTTTTCAATAATGTACCCGATGATCTACTATATGACCAAAAATTCACCTCCTATGGGAACCATTAGAAGTGGGTAGCTAATTTTTCTTTAAATAATATATCTAGTCATATTTTTTGAGATATGATAAGATTAAAATCATACAACAGTAAAAAAATTATCAACATATCTCCATTCATCATATTTTCTCAACTTTGTTCTATCGATTATTAGTGTTGATCATGCATCTAAAACATCTTTAGAAATTCTATTAAATATTTATTAAAAAAACCAAAGTATACCTCATTTTATAGAAAACATGAAGCATGATAAAAATTATCATATCCCTAATCATATATATTTTATATTATTGGTGAGGTGACCTAGACTTGAACTCTAGGTTCTTATACTAAAACCACATATTTTATAAAATGTATCCCATATTAAGTAATATGAATCAGGAGAAACATTTATTTTACTTTCATAATTCAAATATTACCTATCAAAATAATCTCAAAATTCAATAACCCAATAGTTTAGTCTCTTTGTAAGTTAGTTACATAAAAATCCTATTTAACATAATTCAATACATTTCTCAATAATTTCACCGTACTAGACATCCATCTAAACATATTATATTATTTACTAATATTTATAACATGGGGAATGGAAAACATACACAAAGGGTGATATAAAATTATTATTAAGGGAAAACATATCAATTTGAAATAAATAGTTAGATCATAATAATATGAGAAAACACTAAACAAATGTAAAACAAAAATTTGTCCATAAAGCATGATAAAAGGAAATTTATACACAAATGATCAAACAAGTACCATGGAACTAGAGTGTGAAAAAATGGGACAATAAACATGATCCAAAGAGAAATTCAAAAGTATATAACATAAAGTAATGAAAATTTAGTAAGTATAGTAAATCATAACATTATAAATCAAGAATCACTACATATTTACAATACTATAGTATATAAAACATAACTACATGATTCTCATAACATAGAGAAGAAAAAATATATAGCGTATTCACAAAAAATAGTGGGTAATACATCAATACATAATTCCCATAACATAGTGGAGTAGGAATCACTTCATTTTTCTGATAATATAGTGGAGCGAGAGTCACTACATTATTCACATAACATAGTGTAGTAGGCATAACTTTTTCAATACCATAATAGAGTAATCATAAATACTCATTTCTCTTGTTTCCCTCATAATATATAAGTCCTTAACCAATCCAAAAACGATATATTAAAGAACCTATTCATAATATACTAATAATACCCATGCATTTTTACCATTTAAAAATAATCATTTATAATATCATGAAGACCTAATGGAAAGATAATGGGTCTCTTAATATTTCAAATTATAACACATACAATTCATGTTGATAATGAAATCAAATGATACCCAAATTCCATTCCCCAAAGTGGGTATTTTGTAATGGAATTTAGGGGTATTTCATGAAACATTACTCTAAATGAGATAAATATTATAGATATATATAGTAAAATTGAATAAAACCCCTAGAAATTATATTATAAAACATTTATAAATACTTTTTAATGATAAGAAGTTACAATTTTCTTTAGAATTCATTTTAAAGAAGGTTATTAAAAGAATATTATTCAAACATAATGTAGAAAGAAATACCAAGAATGGATTCTTGAAGAATACATAATTTTTAACAATAATAAATGTGTAGTTAAAGATAAATTATATTAATATGAAATGAAAAGCCTTTTACCATTTTATAATACCTTTATTGAAATAAAAATTAGCAAAATGATAATAAAAAATTTTCTTAAATGGTGGTAAAGAGAAATAAAGATTCCAAAAGATATAATATATATTTTTGTTTCATAATCTAAAAGGAATATCTTTTTTGAATGAATTAATTTCAACATGGAGTAAAAATAAGATTTAAATACGATGAAGTTTATTCAAAACAAATATGCATTTTTATGATGAAATAAGTTCATTAAAGTATAAAAAATAATGTATCCAAAATTTAAAATTGATTTCATGATAGAGAAATGTAAATAAAATAAAATTATTAGAAATTGGATAATATAATTCAATCATTTGGTATAATGTACTCAACCAATGTTAATAAAGTTATAGATGAATTATTATTGTTTAAATAATGAATATTGATTTGAAAAAAATCCATACAGATTTGTGAACTTTTTGTATCAAAAGATTTTAAATTAGTAATCCATAAATAGATATATAAATACCATTAACTAATATATAATTGTGATATAAATATATAAATGGGAATAAAATACACCAAAAAAAATAGAAAAAGTAAATAATCTAGAATATATCTCAAAGAAGAAAAATTAATACAAGAGAAACACTTACAGATATCATACCCATTGACATAATAAACTTTTAGAAATGAGTTCATGATAAAGATGATAAAAACTGCAAAAATGAGACTATAAATATAATATATTATAATCATATGGTAAAATAAAACAAATTTAGATCAATAAATACTATGAATAAGCACTATAACTCAATGGAAAGAAATATGCAGTATGAAAATCTCTTACCTTAGCTCTCAACATAGATGAAATCTCTTTAACCACCTATAAAATATTCATAACAGAATAAATAATTTCTAAAAAAATAATACTCATATCTATTAACATTTATAAACTTCATTATAAATTCATTATCTATACATATATTAGTTAGTTATTGTTTATTTTCATTATCTGATGTTAATAATTTTGTTTCTTCAGTATGGGTTTTATAATGGGGTAATCAATACTAGTCATTTGGTAAAACATTAAAAATTAACATATTATTAAAGGTAATATAATAGAATATCCCTAATTAAATATAATTTTATAATATAATTCCATGAGTGTCTCTGTTATGATTCATTCACATGAAATCGATGAACATCTATTTTTGGATATTTTTAATGAATGAAAGGTTGTATCTAAATAAATGATTTAATTTTTAAAATTTCTATCTGAGAACAAAAAGCAATAATTACATATTAATATCATATTATACCTATAATTATGTCACCATAACATTCTAGGATAAAAAATTTATGCATCGGTTATATAAATGGTTAAACTGCCATAGACGAGAATATTTCAGAATAAATAGACTAATGTCAATACGAAGCGGATATAATATCATCATTATAGAATAAGAACTGTATGTTTAATATTTTATTAAATATATAAATTATAATTGAGCATAATTAGGGTAATAATATAAGATCGAAGTATTATATGAAAAAAAATCTTTTTTCTTCATGGTATGCTCACTTTACGAGGTTAAATTTTTAAGGGTCATTTATTTTTATTTTTTAAATAGAAAGAATTATTAAAAATTATAGAATCATAATAATTTAATTAAAATATTTTTTTATCATTAAAAAATTATTAGGACAAACCATGAAAGGCATCAATAAAATACAAAATATGATGATCTTGGGGGTAGAAATATATACGTAACCTGAGCTATGAAATCATTTTTAGAATGGTCGGTACGAAGGTAGAAAAGGAATATTATGTCAAATAATAAAATTTTATCAAAATTATGATATTGATGTAATTATTTGGGAATTTTTAGAATGTATTTGGAGGATTTATTGAATTAAATAGAGGAATATAAATGAATAAAGAGCGATTATAGGGTTTTACCTCACACCTCATGATAGCAACATAAGACATTATAAAATGGTCTTTGGTTGTGACTAGTAGGTCCATGAAATTAAAAAGAATATTAAGTAGTGATATGGGGAAAAATCAAGATAAATGGATTATTTTGTGTGGATGAGATGGGTAGTGAAGAGTTTATTATGTCACTAATAGAGGTGGATTTTTTGGAAATACTCAAAAAATTATGTTACAGGCATACCACATTCAAAGGAATGCGGCTAAAAAAGTTCAAAATAGTTAACAGAGGATGAGTCTTGGTATACCAAACTCCAATACACACAAATAATTGATATTTTGTGATATATTATTATAATTTTCCATTTTAGTGAACATTTTACCAAAAATTTATTTTTACCAAGGTAACTAGTTTTTTGAATTGGTAACTTATTTTTATGAATAAAAAATAATTTTTCATTTTTATATACTTTTTTAATGATTATAAAAAATAAGAAAACCATTTTATTATATTATTAATCTAAATGTGATTAAAATTAATTCTAAAGTAATAAGTGTATAATGCATAAAAATAATGTTTAGAAAAAAAATTACTTATGTCCCAAAATATCTATCATTGGTTTTTAAAATAAAAATATATATTTTTAAATTGATAATATTATTTATTAAATAAAAATTGTTTCAAAAATTAGAATTTAAATTTTTTTATGTCATTCATTTATCATAATGATGTCATAAAGGACATGGTATTCATAAAAATGGTATATCATATTATCCTATTAAAAACTATTTTCAAATATATACCACAATTTCAAAATAATACAATATTTCCCTTAAATTTCCCAAATTCAAGTTCATTTTTTCAAATTAAAATTCTAAAATTTATGATTTTACCTTTTAAATGGAAATAAAAAATATAATAAAAAGTAGTTTGTATAGTAAAATTATGTTCTCAAATATTAATTTCTCTTATTATTATTTCCATTAAATAATTAATTAAATTTTTGTTAATATAATTTTTATTTAAAACTCTATTTTATCATCATCTAACCATAATATATTTACTTTTATGAAATAAACATGCATTTTTTTATAAAATGGTAATTTTTTAGTAAAATAATCGTGGAAGAAAAAATATGAATTTATTCTTGTTACATGCATAGTAATAACAATTGGTTGGATGTTAATTTATTTAATTATAAATACAATCAATTAAATTCATTAAATAAATTTCTAAAAACAAGAAACACTTTTAAAAATAGTTCCATAAACAATCTTACTTTTATAATAAATAATTTTCAGCAAATACCATTAAATTAATTAATTATTTCTTAAAATTTACTTTTAATAATCCATTTATACAAAAATATATATTTGAATATAATAAATACATCATATCATTATTTGATCATAATAATAAAATTTTATAACTAGAAATATTTTTTAAAATTTATGCTTTAGTATTATATTATGTTTGTTATTCATTATTATTTATAAATTATATTATATGAAATTGTTTTCTAAAATTAATAACATCAGTATAACTATCAGATACATGTATATCCAATGACCATATTACCAATGACCAAATTTCTAATGACTATAGTTCCGTTTGTAATGGATATATTTCACCGTTTACACTCTATAAATCTATCTCATTTGATGTTTAATATAAATCCAAAACTATGCTTGAGTGATTTCTAAGCACACAACATCGAGCTATGGGATAATTTATTTTACAATAAAAATATTATTATATAAACATGGCTAAGATAACATAATATTTAAATTAGAGGTATGAATAGGAATGACTAAATTAATATATATATATTTATATAATGTTCTTACACAATAAAAATTTATTTATTAATCTTCTGAAATGAGAACTCAATCTTTTGTAAAGTGATACTATTCTTTAAAATTATGTTCTCTTGAAAAATGGTTTTTATATATTTTTTATCCCCAGATATTATAATAAATTTCTAAAAATTAAATAAATATTATTTAACACAATTAATATATTTTTTAGTTCATCATAAAAAATTAACATGTGGTGAACATTTGGGAATTTTCTGAAAATATATTTTTTAGTTAGTAGTGAAAAATGATGATCTTTGTTGAAAACTGTATTTCAATTTCAATAATTTACAAAGTTACATTTTATTTTAAAATGGTTTCAAAGTAACATTATTTAATTTTTTTTGAATAATACAATTAAGGTCATTGGAATCAATTTTATTCTTGATTTTGGAATAAAAAACATTTTTACATAAGAAAACATTTATTCTAGTAAACCAATTTTCCTAGTGTTTTATGGGTTTCATTTTTTATTTTATTATTTTATACCAATTAAATGAATTTAATGAAATGGTTTCCATCTTTGGAATTTATATTATCATATTTGGAAAATATTTCCTTTTTGGGATTTTTAATATTAACCAAACTAAATATTTATTTCCAAAATAAGGTACAATTTGTTAATTTGGTTAAAAACTATTATAAGAATACTTAAATCCATTCAAGAACTTGAATTTATTTAATTGGATGATTTTATTCCATCCCTAATAATCTATAATTATAAAATATGATCTTTTTCTCCATATTACTATTTTATGACCTGTATAATATTATAAGTAAAAAAGTAAACAAAATCTCACTCTCTTGATTTTAAATTTACATTAAATATTCACATAGTAGTATAAATAATTTGTGAATGAATATTAATGGTTATTTTGAAAATAACGAAACAATTTTTATGATATTAATTAACTTTTAATTTTTACTGATTAAATTATTACCATAAAAACTTATGTAAACACTAACATTTTGATTGTGAATATAGTATAAAAATCATGTAAATTATTTAAGAACCTTAAAATTAATATAATATTGATGATTTACTAAGTTCAATGTATTAAAAGATAAATAATTCCTATTATTAATGTGTAAAAAGTTAATATTTGAATTCCATTACTATTTTCATGTCTTTAAAGTAAAATTATATAAATATTATCAAATTGACATTAAATATATATTAGAAAAGAAATATTTTATTAAATTATTTTAAAAAATGAAAAAGTTAAACAGGAAAATTGGGTTATAATTTTGTCTAAAATATGATCCCTGGGATATTTTTTAGCTAATTGTTTCAGTATATATTATTTTATAACACTTTAAAATTGAAAATTGTGTTACTATGTTTATGGCTATAAATGGTTTACAAATAGGTTATTCCAAATGGAAACATGTAAAATTAAATTTAGACTTTTTATAAAATTTTTATTAGTAATTTTCTAATATGTTACCATACTTATCAAAAAATACATGTGATTTTGGATTTATTTTACAATAGTTAGATAGATATTTTTTTCTGACATTTCATGTATTTCCAATAGTTTCCTTCCCCCATTGATAAAATAACACCCCATCTACTCTCCTCAAAAAACATAAATATCATTTTGGTTTATAAAATACCTATAAATAACCCTTCCTAAAATCACTCCCCTTATACTATATTACTTTGATTCAAAAATATACCGTACTCAAATGTATTTAGGTATAATCCTACAAAAATTGTCTAAATAAGAGATATAGTTCTTAATAGAGTATTTTCATTTTATTTCTTTTTATACTACCATAAAATATTATCCATCCATGTTTAAATATTAAAATTTGGTTATAAAATATATTTAAATTTTATAACTTTAATTTCATAATCTACATACATCCCTCATTCAAAAAAATGGAAGATGAAACTTTGGTTTGTGTGTAAGGCTAACTACCACCTCATGAGAAAATTTAATTCATTCTACATCACCACCTATCACGTATTGTTATAATTTTAGATTCAATGTATATGTATTATATTAAGTAAACAATTATCATCATTTAAATATAATATATAATTTTTTTTCTTACCCTTCCATCCATTCAAAAATAATATCATCATTCATGTGTATGTGTGGATTACCGCCATCATAAAGCAATGTGATTCATTTTTTATCATCACATCACATAGATTGTGTGTATTAGTTTATTTAAAGATATAATATAATATTTATTTTATAATAATTTCATTGGAAAAATAAAAAAATAATTACATTCTTTATATCATGTTTCTTAAAAATTAGAAACGTTACTCATGTGTACATACAACCAACCCTCTTGATTACTATAACATAATTCATTTTTAATAACCATATTTCATGGTTATTTTTAAAAATTAAATTTATTTATAAAATTGATAACTATTTCAGGATTGTTATCATGGAGATGGTGGAATAGTTTCCACTTTAACCACGATCATCACGTCGAACCCATTTAGAAATTATGAACTAAACGTACTCAAAACACCCAATGAGGACATAACTTATTTAGTAATTTCATATACCATTGAAAATAATGTAATAAATGGTTAAAAAATATAGTTATAAACATTAAAAAGGTTCTAATATATTTAAATTATTAGAATAATTCTTTCATACAATTGTTGAATGACATCATAGAAAATTCATACACAAAGTAAGGGATTTCATAACTCAATTTCTTTTCATTGGGTTATATTACCTCTATATTATCAATGTTATTAAAATATTATGAGTGTAATTAACTCTATTTATTTTATGGTTTATTTATAAATCATTTCCAATAATAATTTTTTTCACATAATCCCCCAATTTATTAATTCTCAATTCAGTGATATGATCCTTTTAAGGATCATCATCTAAAATTCAATTATTTGGGACATATGAATGTGTATTAGATATTTAATATCCATTTATCCCTTATTGATTAATGAATGTTCAATATTGGTTTTTTAAGATATGTTAGTATTGTATATTATTTTAGATCTAGAATCTTTTTCTTACATGCCCATATTTTTTAATTGTTTTCAAGAATGTTCATATTTAAAATTTAATGATTTATTAAGGTATTTTTCAAAAATATTTGACATTATTTTAAATTTTCTTAAAAAATATTATTTCTAACAATTAAGGTAAGACATATTTTCAATTTCTTTACAATGCATAAAAATATTATTTTATTTTTAACATATATGGTTTATCGAACTTTTTATACACCATGAATATTTTTTCGTTGAATCTTCTAATTAATTTTTCCTTGTATATTATCAAATAAATTTGTGTTCAAATAGTTTGAATTTTTTGACAATAAAATTTATTTTAAATTAGAATGGTTATTTACCACAAGAATTTTTTTAATTATCTTTTAAAGGAATATTTGTTCATTAAATGAACAAATCCACATTGTTAATAATAATCCATTATGGTTATGTTTTAATTAAATAATACATATTAATTATATGGATTTTTTATGAATTTTTTAAATATATTTTCATGGAACCTATTTCTTATCCACAGGTAAATCAATCCATGAGAGAACAATTGTTATTCTTGTATTGAAAAGTGAAATATTTTGAGTTTTTTATGTTATGGTTATCGTGAGATAATCTATTAAAGTAGTATTAGGGAGTAAATAAAAATACATAGAGTATTTTTGTTAGATATGTGATGTGTGGGTCTATTATATCCCTCTAATGAATTAGGTAAAATTATACATTTAATTAGTTTTAGGTTTCTCTGAAGATATTTTTAGAATTTAAGAGGTAGGTTATTATATTTTATAGAGTGACTGTATGAGTTATATGATAATGATGTTCCAAAATAGCAACATGTTTTTTTATGTTTTCCATGATTTATAACTTGTCATTAATAAAGGATTGTTTGCAAATGTCTCATGGTTATTGACTTATATGAATATTGTCTTATGATAATGTATTATTCCATGTATTATGATTTATGATCAATGTTTGATGTGTACGAATTCTCTAATGTTTTCTTCGTGTACCCTAATTTTTTCTTTATTCCCTCATCCTTATATTATGATAAATCTTGATATTAAATTGATACGGTTTAAATTTACCCTTTATGAGAATTGGAGATATCCCTTACTATGTTTTCATTTTCCCCACATTTTGAATAATTATGTTAAATTAGTTTTGTCTTGAATGGTATCTTGTGTGAATAACTATATGAATGATATAAAATACTTATTGTGAAATAATAAAATATGGATTTGGAAGGAAAAACTATCATGTGAAGACATGAGTATTGTCATGTAAATGTATTTCCTAATTCTCTAAAACTTTAAACATAAAATTTCTTTGGTTATTTATGTGATCAATTATTATAGATCGAGGTTATATTTTATTGTGGCTAAAATTGGGTCATATTTTTCAGTATAAAATTAAAAAATTTAAGGATTATTTTATAACATTGTATCTAGGAGTATGTGTTCAGGGTTGATAGAGTTGGTATTGAATAATTGATTAGATAACAATGGATATTATGTATTTTTCAATTTATGCTAACTTATGAGTTATAGATACCATTTTGGGTATATAATTGTTTGTTCCATCATACTTTTAATGATATATAAAAATATTTTTAGATTTTAAGGGATGTGATTTACATGTTATTAATGATATTCTCGGTGATGTTTTATTGGTCAATGGTGTAAGTAACCCTTTAATGTACAATATGGTTTAATGTGAAGTATTATTTAGGAATGATTGTATTAACTTATTTGGGATATAAGTTATAGGGTGTGATAAAACCTTTGATATTATAATATTTCTTAATGTTAAGGTTATTAAGGTCGTTTGTGATGTAAGGTTATTTATATATAGAATTATCTAAGTTTAACATTGGCTATTATTAGGAAAAAAATAGTTAAATTTATTATTTACTTATATGAATATTTACACATTTTGGATATTATCTTAGCTTATCCTAACTAGTTTATTTTTAGTTAATATATAAAGATAGAAAGAATATATTTATATAATTATTTGGATTATGTGATCTTCTATAATATAATTTCACCATATTAGGAATGAAAAATTCATTTCTAATTATAATAATTTGGAAAAAAGATGATAAATTTCTAGAAATTTATTATAGGATGAAATTATACTTGTCAAGTATGTATATTTCATTATTTCATTTGTCAATATAGTTAAGGACTTACTAATATCAATGAAAATGATCTTGAAATAATAAAATTATCATATTTCCTACATTTATGATGAATTTATGTTCTTTATTCCCCAAACAATTCATAGTATTTTTGTCATTGACATTCGCATGACCATGTTCTCTATCATTATTTATTACTCCATAAACATTGTTTTTATCCTCTATATCCCTATTTTCACTTCCCACGAATGTTATCCTTATTCAAGAACCTAATTGTGTGTTTTTATATTTGACCTTAATATTTACAATTTTCAATTTTTAAAAGGATATTTTATAATTCCTTTTTGCAATGTCAGTTTTATAGAATGGTAATCTAATATATTTGGTTTTTCCTTTTATGTTTGTATGTTTAATCTTCTCCTGCCTTTATTTTATTTTCAAATGTTTATATTATTTTTTATTAATTTGTTTATAAGATTCTAAGGATGAAATATCATTAAAGGGGTATAATATAAGACATCAAGAAATTATTTTAAAATAAAACTATTCTTGATATCTTTCTAAACACGCAACATCGAGCTTTGGTAAATTTTGGTATACTATAGAAATATTATTAGTTAAATATGATATTTATAACCTCATTATTAAATTAGTTGTATGAATAGTATTATGCGAATTATGAAATATATTTAAAATGGGTTTCCTTAATACTAGTTTATTGATTAATTTATAGGAAATAATGACTTAATTTTTTGTAAATTTATTTTATTCCTCAAAAATAAAAAAACTTTAAAAATTTATTTTAATTATTTTTAGTTAAAAGATAATATGATTAATTTATAACACATTTATAAATATTATATGAATATAATTAATTTAATTTTTCATATCATCATGTAAATAATTTTATTGGGTGAAATATTTGTATTTTTCTGAAAATGTTGATTTTCAGTGAACAATGAAAAATAATAATTTTTATATGAAACCATTATTTTGGTCTTAAATAATTAAAAACGTTATTTTTTATCTAAAATACTCTAAAAGTTAAATTATTCAATGTTTATTATGATTAATTAAATTATTTGAATTGTAATTAATTTTATTATTGATTTTGATATAAAAACATTTTATAATTAAGAATAAATTTTTTCCCAAAACATTCTTTTCATAGCCTTTTATATGATTAATTTTAAGAAAAATTATTTAAAATCCATGAATTTAATTTCATATAATGGATTTAATATTTAAAATCATAAGGATAAATTTTAATTAATATTTGTCTTTTTTTTCATTATAAATAATAACCATAGTATATATTTTATACCATTGTAAAGGTAAAATTGGATAATTATGGATAACAAAAATGTGATAAATTTTATAATTCATTCCAAATTTTCAATTTATTTAATTTTTGGATTATATTTATTTTATAATCATCCAAATTATAATATATTACCTTCTATTTTTAATTACAATTGAATATTTCCTGTATAATATTTTCATTAATTAAAAATTCAAAATGAATCACTATTTCTTTTAAAATTTTCTTATATGTCCAAAAAGGGATAAAAACATTTCAATGAATAATAAATTATATATTAGTAATAATGAAATTAATTTTATGATGGAAACTTATTTTATAAATTTTAGTGATTAAATAATTACCTTAAATACTTTTTCATCACTAAAAACATTCATGTGAAAATAGTAATAAATATCAAGTAAATTATTTTGAAATATTTTAATGTAATATAATATTGATCCACTATTGAGTTATATGATTTTAATTGGAAAATGTAATATATTATTGATGTTTTAAACCCATAAATTTTAATTCTATTACTATATTCATGTCTTTACAAATCATATTAAATTAATTGTTTTAAAATGAAATTAATGATATTTTATAAAAAGCAATATACAATTAAATTATTTAAATATCACATAGTTATTGAAAGAGGAAAATTGGTATGTTAATTGATATAAAATATATATCCTTAATCATTTATTAACCTATTGTGATAATTTATATAAAATTATAACCCTTTATGATATAAAAATTTTGTAATCACTATTATGGTTTAAAATGTTTAATTGAAAGGTTAATACTAAAGTTAAAGATGAAAATTATATATAAATATATATAAATTTAATTTAATGATATTATTAAGATAATATCACTCTTATCTTAAAATAAATATCATTTTTGAACAATTTTACATTAGTTTCACATGTATAATATTATAATATTTTCTATTTTTCAAAAAGTAACCCTCCCCACTTCTAAAAGAACACCCCCACTCCTATCTTCTCCAAAATTAATGGAAAATGTTTAATAAAAAAACATATAAAATTATCTTGAAAAAATCTCTCAACATGTTATTTGTACGTTTTGTTATCATAATTATAACCAAGGATGGATTTAGGTAAAAACCTATAGAGGTTGTTTGCAGAAAAGATATAATTATTAACTGAGAATTTCCATTTATTTCTTATTATACCGCCTTAAAATATTATTAAATAATGATGAAATAATAACATTTTTATATTACAAATACATATATTTCATCATGTTAATTTTATAAACTATATCAATCTCCACTTCTATCAAATGAGTAATTTAACAAACTTTCATGTGTGAGGTGGACTACTTCCTCGTAAAACGATATAATTAATTTTCCATCCCTACCTATCAATGATGGAATTAATGACTCAATTAATAAAAATATTTGATATTAATGACATTATTATCATTTTTTATGATAATATATTAAATATTTTCTAACATTTAAATCCACTGAAAAAAGATAATGTCACCAGTCTATACGTGTGAATTACCACCAGTATGTTGCAATGTGAAAAAATTAATCAAAACTATATCACATGGATGGTATATATAAGTGTATTAAAATATATAATATAATATTAATTTTATAATAAATTTTCTATAAATATAAAAAAGATACATTCCATCTGCTTTGTTCATTGAAAAATGGAAATTTTACTCATGCGTACATACAACGTATCATCTATATAAGTTTAATGTAATTAATTTTTATTAACCATATTTTGTGGTTAATTTTAGAAGAATAATTAATTTATAAAAACAATAATTTTTTCATTAATATTGTACTTAAGGTTGTTTAATAGTTTTATCTTTCACCACTGTCAACATATTGATGTCGTTCGGAAATTATGAATGGAAATTATCAAAACACCTGACATTGACATGACTAATTAAGTAATTAATTATATTAATTAAATAAATTAAATTATTGGTTTCATTATAAAGTAATATACTGAAAAATGTTATTAAAAAAATAAATAATTAACATATGATTATTATATAGGTGTTAGAGGACATATATAACAAATTTAGACTTGAGGTAAGGGATTTCATAACTCAATTTCTTTTCACTGGGTTATATTATTTCACTATTAACTATATTATGAAACTATTATGTGTTTAATTACCTATAATTATATAATGTTTATTTTACACTTTTTTGTGTGGGTTTAAATTTTATACACATAATATCTCTATAAATAAATTCTCAATTTAGTAACATGTTTTTTATGGGTAATCATCTAAATTGTTTTTTCTTTGGGATATACGTTATATTATAAACCTATATTATTTAATGAGGTTTATATACAAAAACATTAATATGTTTTAAATAAATATTAATATATTAATTATATTTGTGTTTTATTGTTATTTTATTCAATCATGGATTTTGTAATTCAAAAGTTACAGAAATACTAATGATTTTAATGATACAGTCTCATTGCATTTAAGGATTTTTTATGATCATAGTTATTTTGGAAAGAATAATATGCTCTAATTTTTGTAATCCATATATATTTTCTTATCATATGGTTATGGATTTTATTTACAATTTGAATTTAAATTTTCTACCTTATTTACTATGAAATATTGGTAAATTATTTTGTATGTTATATTGATACTTTATCTTCTTTTAGATTAAGAATCATTATCTTCCTTGTCCGTGTATTATAAAAAAATCAAGCTTGTTATGATTTAAAATTTAGTGAATTATTATGTTCATTTTAAATATTCATTCTCTTTTTAAAAAAGGTTTTAAAAATATTTATTTTTGAGACCATTCGTTTAACACATTTTAAATTATTTAACAATGTGTTACAAAGATGTTTTATTTTTACACATATGGCTTGATTTATTTTTTCCCCACTGCGAGTATTTTTTAATATTACTTTAAAACATTCCAATGTTCTTTTCAAATATATATTTTTTCAACTATTTTACAAATTTTAAGTTTTTATATGTTATCTTTAAAGTATAAACCATATTTTCTTCAAAAATATTTTAATTTTTTTTATCGTATTTCTATTCATCAATGAAAAATATCCTTCATGGTAAATATTATCTATAGGTGATATTTTGTATTGATATCATACTAATTCATTATATTCATGGATTATGATTATTTCAAAGAGATTATGATGGAACCCATTTCTTATTAATGGAAAAATCATGCTATAAAAGAAAAAATGTTATTGTCATGTTAAAAAGAAAAATCATCTAATTATTTAATGATCTTTTTCATGTAAAGTATTTTGGAAAATATGATTGGGGAGTGAACATATTTAATTACAGTTCTTTATAGAATATTTGATTTTTGGGTCAGTTATAGCCCTAAAATTCATTGGGTAAAGATGTATAGTAAATCAATTATATTTTTTTGAAGTTATTTTTAGAATTTTTTAGGTTAGATGTTCCATTTACAAGAATGATAATAATAGTGATATTATAATTACTCTCCAAGATACCAATAAAATTTACCTATATTTTTAATGAGTTCTAATGAATCCTTGAAGAAGTATCGTTTTCATATGGATCATGTTTATTGAATTATATATCACTTATCTTATATTAAATAATCATTCCATGTCTCAAGATTTTGATCTAAATTTGATTGGTATGAGTTATATTATTTTATGCTTATGTACTTTTATTATTGTTGAGTCAATAAGGTTTTCCTTATGAATTTTATATTCCTTCTTGTTTTGAAAATCACAAACACCTTATTCTTAAACAAATCTATATTTTACTTTAATAAGGAAAATTTACTTAAATAAATTTACCCTAACCAAGAATTTTTCTATACATAGAATTTTTTTTATTAAGTATAAAAATCGGATTCATACCCAAAACCTCGGAATAATATAATACTAAGGTATGAAGAATTCTGTTTTAGGATCCGAATTCTAGATACGAACTCTGATAAATTTCCACTCCGAATTCTGGATACGAACTCTAACAAAGTTCAACTCCAAATTCTGGACTCCGAACATTTATTAGATCGAATTCGAACTTTCATTAGTTCAACTCCAAACTTTTATTAGTTCCACTCCGAACTTTTATTAGTTCGACTCCGAAATTTTATTAGTATGACTCAGAACTTTTATTAGTTCGACTCCAAACTTTTATTAGTTCGAATAAAAACATTTATTCGGTCAACTATGAACTTTTAACTAGTTCAACTCCGAACTTTTAACTAGTTAAACTCCGAACTACTACAAGTTCGACTCCGAACATTGTAAGTTTAGATTCTGAACTCTTGTAAAATCAGAATCCGAATTTCCTTATAAATTTAGACTCCAGATTTATACATATTTCAGGATACGAATTCTTATAAAACAGAATCCAAACATTTTTTATTATAGACTCTAAATTCCATTTTGGTTATACTCTTATCTTTTATTTACATACATTCCGAATTCCAGTTTTACTTATACATACACTTGTTTAATTGTAAAATGATGTCATGCCTTCAGTTACACATGTTTTTTTATAAAACGATGTCTTCCATTCTGTTTCTAACAAACCGTTGGTTTAGTGACACATATACAGGTCCCTCTGAATTTTAAGGAAAATATGACCATTGGAGGAGGGAGCTGACCATTCCAACTGAGCCTATAAATAAGAGATCATTTGAAAGAGCTCAATAAGAAGTTGATTGCCTTAGAGACCACACGCTGTTAAGGTGATTTCTAGAGAGAAACATTTCATGATTTTTGGATATTGAACCGCTCGTTCAGATTACTTCATGAGACTCTGAATGTTGGTGATTACATTCGAGGGGTTCCAGGGACAGGAAGATAGAGGAGCCGACTTCCTTGATGTTTGAGGGCTTCTGTACTGAGTAAGATATAGGTTCCAACTACCTTGAAGTTGAGGGCTTGTGGGGATAACAAGACAAAGACTCTGATATTCGTATCACGGGCTTACCCTGGGGTGGGTAAGATATACATTCTTGAAATTATAAATCAAGGGACCTTTATCCAAGGTTGTTGGATACCCTTCTATTTGTGTTAAAAGACTTATATCTTGTTACTAGTAGTTTTACTACCTGTTTTTCTGCTGAATTTCGTATTGTAAAGAAAGTATAAAATTCTTATATTTCCTTACACTTGTACTCTGATTAGTTTAGATTCTATACACGTCAAGGTATAATCTCATATTATAAACTTTGCTTATGTTTCAATTTCCGGATCCATATTTCCGGAACCACTTTTCGGAATCAATTTCCAGATTTAAGAAAGTGCATAGAACTAGAAGTTTGTAACTTCATATTCTATACCAATACTATAATTGGGGATTGAGGTGTTGTCAATTTACTTAGTTTAACATTGTTAAACTTAGATATTTCCTTGATTAAGGACATTTTTTTAAAGTGTACAATTCACCCCTATTGTAAATTGAGCATCTATATCATTATTTCGATCCTACAATTGGTATCAAAAGGGGTTTTTGAAATACTTATACTCGCAAATAAGTTTTTCCTTGCTCAGTTTTTCCTTTTTCAATATTTTCCTTTCTTAGGAATATTTTTTCTTTAATCCAAACTTTTGTTATTAACATGTTTTTGTGTAGAAAGTTTTTCTTCAAGATGGCAGGTTTAAATGTTGGTTCCATTGACAACCTTAATCCTACAAGACCACCAATTTTTGATGGCAATGATTATGAATATTGGAGATATAAGATGAAGATTTTTGTTATAAATACTGGGGTAGATAACTTAGTTATGCTTATTTTAAGTTATAAAATTCCTAATAAGGAAGTAAGTTCTTTCACAAACCAAGAGAATCATGATTATCAATTAAACTATAAGCTACGCAATACTCTACTATGTTCACTGACTAGGAACATATATAGAGAAATTTCTTCTTGTGAAATAGCTAATTGTATATGGAAGAAACATGACATTACTAATTTTGGTACATCTAAAGTGATTGAGACTAGAAGAGCTATGTTGAGAGCTGATTATCATGATTTTATCTTTCCTTATGGAGAACCTATAAGCAATGTGAAACAAAGGTTTATGATAATTATACACAGTCTACAATCTATGGGAGAGAAAGGTCTGGATGATGAAGTTATTGTGGATAAGATTATAGCTATTATGCCCAATGAGTGGGAATCAAAGAGAACAGCTTTTGATAAGAACAGTGAGGTTACTCAAATTTCCTTAGATGTTCTATTTGGAAATCTTCTTCAACATGAAACAAGAATGAAGAGAGATGATGACAACATCAAGAAGAAGAATGGGAATGGTAGTGTTGTTTTTACTATAACATCAAATCATATGAAGTCTAAGACTCATGAGAGAGTAACCAAATCCAAGTCTAAGAAGGTTATTATCCAATCTGAATCTATTGAGAGTGAACTATCAAGGAATGAGTTAGAAAATGTTGCTCGAAGTATGAACAAGATAGATGGTCAGAGAAATTTCCAATCCAAGTATAAGAAAAAGGAAAGAAAAGATAGGAAAGATAGAGAAGTGACTTGTTATGAATGCAAGAGAGCTGGACATATTGGACCAAATTGTCCTTTTCTCAAAAAGAAAGAAAGAAAATAGAGGCATTCTGAAATAAATAGTAAGAAGTATTATAAAGCTAAAGATAAGAAAGTTCTGAAAGCTAATGATACTTGGAGTTCCAGTGGTGGTTCTTCTAAGAGGAAACCGGTACAAATGGAATAAGAAAAATCTCCAAGATAATTATCTGATTCGGAGTCATTAGCTCATGGTCATGATTTTGTGGTGGAATCTCTGAAGACGTTGGTGGACACCATTCCGATTTTTCCCACCACAGACTCCAGATTCCTGATGATGCAGTATAGTTTGAATCAGAAATCAGAAGCCTTATCCATGGTACTGGATAAGGGTATAAATATTGTGGCCGATCATAGAATATTTCATATAAATTATGATGTACACAAGAAGTCTTGAAGCAAAATAACTTTTTGGTCTATGAATGTTGAAGAAGACTTGGATGTGTATGATAATTTTCAGAATGAGGTGAAAGATGCATTTGACACCGAGGATAACAAGATCAAGAATCATCAAGAAGACCTGATCATGGAGGAAAGTAATCAGAATCAACAGGTCAGAGATCTGAATGGGAATCTTAACTCGATAGCTCAGAACTGTAAAGGGGAAAGATATTTATCGATTGAGTTTTAGGAGAAGCTAGAAAAGAAAGATGAACTACTAAAGATACAGGAAGAATCCATGAAGGCTCAGGTAGAAGATTTGAAAGCCCAAGAAGAAAGGATAAAATCCTTTGAGAGGAAAGCTAAGGAAGACCAAAGATATTTGAAGAAATTGAAAACTTTGTTGACGAAGTTTATTCCAAAGGAAAAGGAGGACAAATAGACAAATCCGATCTTTTTTTGAATTTGTTTTTCCTTGTAAAACTTTTCTCAACTCTAATGAAAATTTGGTTGGTTGTATCTTGTTATATACTAATGTTTCAGAAACCATATTTTCTTTTCCATTTCCTAAACTTTTTTTTTGAAAATCACAAAGGGAGAGATGGAAAAAGAACCACTAAAAAAGGAGAATGAAAAATTGAAAATGAAGAAGAAAAATTTCTAAGTAAAGATATCCTTAAATAAAGGGGGAGTTTCTCATTACGATGTTTTTCATTCCCATGATAATGAAAACTCCACTCTGGAAATTCAGAAAACAATCCTTAGAGTATCAATGCCTAAGGGGGAGTTAGTAGTATTCATCATCATCCATGAATAATGGGAGATAAGTTTTAGTTTCAAAGTCAAAGGAAATTTTTAAAATACCTATATTTTTTTCGTGAGGATGCTTATGCTTTCCAAAAAGGGGGAGATTGTTGATTCAATAATGTTTTCCTTATGAATTTTACATTCCTTCTTGTTTTGAAAATCACAAACACCCTATTCTTAAGAAAATCTATATTTTACATCTATAAGGAATTTCTTAATGAAATTTACCCTAACCTAGATTTTTATTATATATAGCAAAGTTTTTTCTTAATTATAAAAATTGGATTCATACCCAAAACCTCAGAATCTTATAATGCTAAGGTATAAAGAATTCTGTTTTAGGATCCGAATTCTGGATATGAACATTGATAAAGTTCCACTTCGAATTCTAGATACGAACTTTAAAAAAGTTCAACTCTGAATTTTGGACTCCGAACTTTTATTAGTTGACTCTGAACTTTTATTAGTTCGACTCTGAACTTTTATTAGTTCGACTCCGAACTTTTATTAGTATGATTCAAAACTTTTATTAGTTTGACTCCGAACTTTTATTAGTTCGACTCCGAACTTTTATTAGTTCGACTATGAACTTTTAACTAGTTCGACTCTGAACTTTTAACTAGTTCGACTCTGAACTTCTACAAGTTCGACTCCGAACTTTGTAAGTTCATATTCTGAACATTGGTAAAACCGGACTCTGAATTTCCTTAGAAATTCGGAATCCGGATTTCTATAGATTTTAGGTTTAGAATTCCTATAAAATAGAATCCGAACATTCTTTATTATAGACTCTGAATTCCATTTTGGTTAGACTCTGAACTTTTATTTACTTACATTCCGAATTCTACTTTTAATTATACTTACACTTGTTTCATTGTAAAATGATGTCGTGCATTTAGTTACACATGTTTTGTTATAAAATGATGGCGTCCACTCTGTTTATAACAAACCGTTGGTTTAGTGACATGTGTACAGGTCCCTCCGAATTTTAAGGAAAATATGACCATTAGAGGAGGGATCCATCCATTCCAACCGAGCCAATAAATAGGATCTCATTTGAACGAGCTCAATAAGAAGTTGATCTCTCTAGATACCACACGCTGCTAAGGTGATTTATAGAGAGAGAATATTTTCATGCTTTGTGCATACTGGACCGCTCGTTCAGATTACTTCGTGCGACTATGAATGTTTGTGATTACATTCGGGGGCTTCTATGGATAGGAAGATAGAGGTTCCAACTTCCTTGAAGTTTGAGGTCTTCCTTGCTAAGGAAGATAGAGGTTCCAACTACCTTGAAGTTGAGGGCTTGCGAGGATAGCAAGACAAAGTGTAACACCCCAGGTAAATAAGGAATATGACATTTTCATATTTATCCATATTTGTGAATAAAATATTAATATGAATTTAAAGGGGACGCTATGCTCGATGGCGTACCCAACACGCAACAAAGAGTTTCTTGGGAATCTTACGTTGCACTCTAATAATAAAATAATATTATTCTAAATGGTAGTTAACATGTAGCCGTTGTAATGGCGGGAATGGATAACTAAAATATGATTATATATGTTCTTAAATATTTTTACATTTATACAATAAAAGATAAAGGCTTAAAATACGGAAAGAATTCAATTTTAGGCGTATATGCCCCAGTTTTCACTAAAGGTTCACTTATCACCTTTTGATGGAGAACCGCCATTAAATATAGTTTTGTTCACTCTTAAACATTCTTTTGGAACAAATAAAACTCTTATTAAGAATCGGGACATCAAAATTTACTTTGTGTAAATTTTTGGTATCTTTCCGATAAAGTTCATTTTTTAATGAATAGTGTAAAATGTTGTATTTTAATTCAAAACCACATTTTAATCTAATTTATTTATATGATTAGATTATATTTTTAATTGGTTTTAAAGTGAAATTAGAAAATATTTTTACCATTAAATCCAATAGTGGTCGTTGGAATCAATTTCACTTTGAAATTAGACTTAAACTAGTGTCAATCTTTTGATACTTATTGTTTCATAAAACACGCTATTTGTCATGACAGCGGGAATTAATTATTAAATTAATTAATGTGACTTAAATTTTTTGAATTTTTTAAAACGTACTTCATTTTTGAATTCAGAATATCTAATATAGCTTAGGGTGAATTTTTGGGATTTTTCTGAAAAACATCAATTTTTGATGAATAGTGAAACCACTAAGTGGTACTTATAAAACTGATTTTCCGTTTAAATGAAATTTTGCCATCATTGTGTTTTGATTTTCAAAAATCCGACATACATGGTTTTCATTAAGAAGTAAAATGTGGTTCAATGAGATTAAAATAATTTTTTGGTGAATAGTAACTTATTACGTTTTTAATCGCGATTAGTGGTAATTAGTGTAATTTAAGGTAAAAATAATGCTTTAATAAAATGAGATGAGCTTGAAACATGTCTTACCCTCATTGGTTGTATCATGGCCGACCAAGACAAGCCATGGGTCAACTTGGGGACCCCATGGATCCACTTTGGTTGGGAAATGACATAAATAACATTTTATTTAATGTAAAAGTAAAATTGACACAAACATGATATGTTTTACTAATACAATTTTTAAGTGGGGTTATACAAGTCATCCTTTTGATTATAAATATTCATTGGAAATTTAAAAGATTTCCTACATCATAGTTTTTTTTTTATAATTTTTAGACATTAAATAAATTAAATTATTTATGACATAATAATGATGCAGCGATGACATCATTATTTGACGATTTAAATAAAATTGAAATATAATGTAAAATCTATGCACTACACATGTCCAAAACTTATTGGATGAGTGTATTTCGAAGCCTTATCACCTTATCCACGAATTGTATCAATGTGGGACCTTTTGAAACCGAAACACATTTTCAAATAAAGTAATATTTCTTTACTTTCCAAAAGTACCCCTCCTCTCCTCTTATAAAAGGCCTCCACCTATACCTCATTTAACACACTCCTCAAGCCTTTGGCTCGGCCAAACCCTGCCCATTTACTCTCTCCACATCCCTCTCCTCATCCTAGAGGATTCCCTTTGGGCAGAATCCTTTCAAAGGAAGCCTTTAGGATCAAATCAAAAGGAGTTACACTTTTAAAGGTAACTCATTCTCTCATGTTCATTTGTTTTATTTTGCTTCTCCAAACCCCTAAAATCTTTTTATTTACTTATTTTGTAACAACACCAGTATATTAAATATACTAGGATGTTTTTATAAGATTTATTCTAGCTACACTCTCACACAACTACATCAAATGGTTATAGAACATACGGTTTCCATGGATGGTGAAATTCTGCCTCCCGAAACGATGATTGTTCAATACTCATTTAACACCTTTAAAGGTGGCCATTATTATGTCACTATTTTTATATATGATATATAATATGTTTATGTTTTATTTATGCTTCTGTATTTTTCATTTTTGTCTTACCTTTATGGCTTCCATTATGGGTATACGCGATATCTTCATTTAAGGAAGTGTGGACTACCGCCCCCTCAAAGTGATTTGATTCGTTAAATACCATATGTGGGATGTATAAAGGATGGAAATATGATATTATATATGATATTATACTGGAATTATAATATAAATTTATATCATTATTATTCCATTCTATAAAATATGAAATAGAAATGAAAGTAGCGTTCATGCGTACGTACGGCTTACCATCTCCATGAACAGTGCATTTCATTTCTTACCTATAAATGATTATGTAATGTTATAAATGCATGCATGTACTGGATATATATGACATATATGATATCTACATAATGAATACAATTCTGGATATAATAAACATTTTGCCACACGAACAACATGTAATTGTAAGAAGTCCACTTTCGACTTAAGAACCAAATATCGGCAAAACAAATATTATTAACTTAAATGATTACATAATGTTTATGACTTGGTAATAAGTGGTATAAAAGTAATAATGAAATTGAAAAATGTTCTTAAGGAATTATAAATTAACTCAAGTTTATTATTAAGGAGATTAAAGAACGATCGAGTCAAGTCGGACCCGAGGTATGGGATCCTACTCCTCTCTTTCTTTTTAAGTACACACTTTTATGTCATTCCTTTTAAATCTCATCTTTCTTGTTATTGGGATGATATTTTATATTAAAAATACTGTAATATTTATGTTCATGTTATGAGAGACCCTATTCTCTCTCATCAATCCATTGTGGATGTTTTGAGTGGCGCCGTTAGGCTGCCGAACTTTCGTAAGAGATCTAACCTCTCTCTTTCTTTTTAAGTACTCTCCTTTATGTCACTTCTTTTAAGCTCCTCTTTGTAATGTTGGGGGATGTTCTTTTATATTACTCTTGATGTACATTTTATTTTAATGTGATGAGATACCCTATTTGATCTCATCAATCCATATTCGGAAGTTTTATGTGGCGCTGTTAGGCTGCCGAGTTTTCGTAAGGGATTTTTCATCTCACTTTTATTACCGTGAGATTTATGCTAAATTTGCCACAAATTCCATTGAGTGGTGTATGTACTGCCAATTATTCTACTCTTTGAGTAATATACTTTTGTTTATGAGTATATACATCAATGATCTATTGTCCTTCTTTCATGGGGTGTATGTTTTGAAAGATACCCAAGTCGGTAAGGGAACCTTTCACCCTCTTTTTTTAAAAGACTACTTTTGTTGGGTATTTTAATTTACATATTTTTATGTTGTGATATGTTCTCATATATCCTTATTGATGTAAATTTTATGTCCAAGTGATGAGATACACTTTTTATCTCTCATCAACTCATTTTGATGTGATGTCGTTAGGCTGTCAAGGGAACTTTTTAACCCAATTTCGATTTCTTTGGGTTCAACATGTAGTAATTGAATATGTCATCCATTGAATATGTGAGAATGACATTTTATTGTTTTACACTTAATATCCACTTATATTGGGTGTACATATATTTGTCACACATATTTTTGAGATTGATTTGTCCTTAATTTAAGGATACCTTCTTTATAAGGGATTTCATCACATTTGACATTTCTATTGAGGGTTCATTATTGTTATGCACCAATTCACTCTTATATGGTGTATATACTGTCCTTTTGAGTATTATATCATGAATCCATTTATTCTCATGATATTATAATGTTCTGACTAAATGTTATTCCTCAATTATTGTATTCAAGTGTCTCTACTTTTGGTAAAACCCCTTTAACCAAAATATCGTTTTAAATGTTTTAATTATTTGTTCTTATTAATATCCATGTTTTCAAAATGGTTTTAAGGATTTATTTATATGGATATTAATGGTTTAAAATTTTAGGCTTCAAGGTGGTATGGGACACTTTGATTCAAAAATCTCTTTATTAAATGTTTTAAATGGTTTTGGAAATGTTTTCTTTTTGTATGGATTCATTATTTCAAAATACTAAAATGTTATATTATGATTGAAATGTGGAAATGTTTTGTTTCCTTTAGGCATGTTTTATGTGATAAGTTTAAGTTATGGTTCTTGGGCATTGTTATGAAAACGGGTGGTTCCCTGATAAACTAAGGGCGGGTGAGCCCGATATAGCTCTCCAATGCATTGGGTAATGCGAAGGAGTGAAACGTTAAGGTTTCTCCGAAGAGATTTAGGGAATATTCTGTGATGGGTATTCCAAACGTAACCAAGAGGGTTACTCCCTACGTAAGAATGTTATGAATGCCTCAAGTTACCTTTATGTCTTATGTTTTATATGATTTATTAATGATTTGATATGCCTATGTTTTATGGGTAAAGTATGATTTCATTCTTATGTATATATGAACTCATGTTTCCTTTCCATATTTTTATAACCCTTACTGAGCTTTTTATGCTCATCGCAAGTTTTTGAAATGCTTTTCACAGGTCAAGGGAAAGGTACATGATGTGACGATAGTGTCAAGGATGTGTCAAGAAAGAATCCGTGTTTTATTTTAAATAGGTTTCCATTGATGGGAAGAATGAATATTTTCATTTATGTAACCACCTGGTTTAAATGTGGAATGTAATGAAAGTTTCATGATCTAATTCTCTAAAACTCTAAACCTGAAAAGATCCTCAATGTGTAATCTTGTAATAACTCAAGTTAAAGTAAGGTTTAAGGCTGGGGCCTTATAGTTGGTATCAAAGGTCGGTTTAGATAACTTTAGAGGTTAGGGTATTCTTTAAGCATAATTGACAATTACCATAATGGTTAGGATTTCAGAAAGAGTCTTAGTTTCAGATAAAGTGAATGAGTAAGTATATATTATTGTCTATCTTACTCATTAGTACATGATGGTTTTGTTGATATACTCACACTGAACTTTTTGGTTTTAGTAAATGGCTGGATCTAGCAGGCACCAAAGTAACAGTGGATGTGACGGAAACTGTGACAGTTTTTTGAGCAAGCAACTGAATGATATGGGAGCTGCAATGAGAACTCTTTTGATTATCCTCAACCAACTATCTGGAGTCATGATTTTGCCACCTAAACCTTGGAGATTTCTCTAAGGCATCATATATGCAAGAAACAAATCCCTACAGAAGTACAGGTAATAATCATAAAGGTATGTGTGTTCAAAAACATATGTTTCAAAGATGTGGAAAGAAACACCTAGGAAAATGTTTCAAAGGGACAGAAATATGCTATAGATGTGGAAATGAAGGTCATAAAGAAATAACCTACCATGGAAAAGGGAAGCATCCAGTTGACTCGAGGAAAGGGAAAGAAGTTCTTTCTGAGGGATCAATTGAATGTTTTAAATGTGGTGTGCATGGTCATTATGCAAACACATTTCCTATGAAGAAGTTTCATGAATGGGGTCACCAAGAGCGTACCAATATTCGTTTACCAATACCTAATGCCATTTCGATTGAGGATGAAGAAACTGACAATGACCAATCAAAGGTATGTACTATTTCATGAATATTGTTTTCTTATTTTGGAATCTTAGGATATGATTCATGATTTTGTTTGTAGGAAAGAGGTATTTCGGAATAAGTTGGAAAGGAATGGATAATGGATCATGAATAATGTTGAATGAGTAAGATGTCAACATATAAGGGCATCAAGAGTTAGGGTGAAATTCTTAAGAGTATTAAGTCTCTTTTGATGATGGGGTTACATTAGAAGACTTTTTATATTATGTGTAACCCTGATGTTTAATATAAGAAAATTTTATTCAAGTAATAGTTATCTTTTCTTTTGTGGACATAGTTATAAAGAACCATTTGGGTTTATATGATCCTTACTTTTGAGGTAATTATGGGTTACCATATGTTATGATTGAAGTGAAAGGCATGAGATAAAATTGAGGTTAAATTATGTTATGGTTATTTTTGATGATTTTATCCCTTTTTGGGTAATGATTTGAGAATTATATAGTTTTTGAAAAAGGACAACATGAAGACCGTGTGACAACCCGTCGCGTCGGACAATGCTGTGGGAATCGAACCCACAACCAAAGTGCGACTGGTATTTATCGCCTACCACTGGACTATGTGAAGTCCCTGGTTAGTTTGACTGATTATTTTTAGTTATATGATTTTATGAATTAAGATTAAGTTGATTTTGGAGGATATGTGATTAGGATAATTACTTTTCAATGTGAGACTTTACGAGCAACTGATGTTGTTTGGAGATAAATGTTACGATTTAACTTGGAAGACTATGTGACTACATCTTTCAAATATTTGGGTGTCAATCTTATATTGGTTTACTTTGAAGAATTTTATGGAAAAATTGTTTATCGGATGGTCCTCGTTGAACTTTGGGTTTTGTTGGACAAATTTTGGAGATTAAGAATAGATTTTTTTTTATAAGGGGTTATCCTTTTCTCGATTATCTGTTCTTGTACTAACCTTTTTGGTTTTGGTTTTGGTTAAAGCCTAAATACATGGGATGTATATAGTTCTCTTTTGGGGATTAGGTGATTCTCTAGAAGTTGATTATAGTACTCTTAATGCGAACAAGTCTCCCTAAATACTTGTCTTTTGGATAAAAAATTTGAGTTTGACTAAGGAATCTAGTAAAAGTTGAAAGTCAACATGATAAGTGATTATTCTTCCTTATGAATAAATTCCTCAATAAAAAGTAACTTAAAACAAAAATGTTGTCTATTAACTTTTTCTAATAGGGAACCCAACACCGTTTAACCCATCACAAGTTTGTGATTTTCTTATTGTTAACTTTCTCCTAAACATGTTTTCTATCACTATCCATCGGAACATGGCCCTATGTTTTCTCCTCCATGTCCATATTTTCATACTTAGAATCCTAGTATGGGTTAACTCGGGTGACCTCTGTGCTTATCATTCTTTATTTTAAAGGGATTGTTTTAACGACTCTTGTTCTGATGTGGGACGTTCAAGGATGTTTCCAAGCGCAATTTTAAAATTGCGAGGACGCAATTCCCAAAAGGGGGGAAGGATGTAACACCCCAGGTAAATAAGGAATATGACATTTTCATATTTATCCATATTTGTGAATAAAATATTAATATGACTTTAAAGGGGACGCTAAGCTCGATGGCGTACCCAACACGCAACAACGAGTTTCTTTGGAATCTTACGTTGCACTCTAATAATAAAATAATATTATTCTAAATGGTAGTTAACATGTAGCCATTGTAATGGAGGGAATGGATATAAATAACTAAAATATGATTATATATGTTCTTAAATATTTTTACATTTATACAATAAAAGATAAAGGCTTAAAATACAAAAAGAATTCAATTTTAGGCGTATATGCCCTAGTTTCCACTAAAGGTTCACTTATCACCTTTTGATGAAGAACCGTCATTAAATATAGTTTTTTTCACTCTTAAACATTCTTTTGGACCAAATAAAACTCTTATTAAGAATCGGGACATCAAAATTTACTTTGTGTAAATTTTTGGTATCTTTCCGATAAAGTTCATTTTTTTAATGAATAGTGTAAAATGTTGTATTTTAATTCAAAACCACTTTTTAATATAATTTATTTATATGATTAGATTAGATTTTGAATTGGTTTTAAAGTGAAATTAGAAATTATTTTTACCATTAAATCCAATAGTGGTCGTTGGAATCAATTTCACTTTGAAATCAGACTTAAACTAGTGTCAATCTTTTGATACTTATTGTTTAATAAAACACGCTATTTGTCATGACAGCGGGAATTAATTATTAAATTAATTAATGTGACTTATATGTTTTTAATTTTTTAAAACAGACTTCATTTTTTAATTCAGAATATCAAATATAGCTTAGGGTGAATTTTTGGGATTTTTCTGAAAAACTTCAATTTTTGATGAATAGTGAAACCACTAAGTGGTACATATAAAACTGATTTTCTGTTTAAATGAAATTTTTCCATCATTGTGTTTTGATTTTCAAAAATCCGACATACATGGTTGTCATTAAGAAGTAAAATTTGGTTCAATGAGATTAAAATAATTTTTTGGTGAATAGTAACTTATTAAGTTTTTAATCGCGATTAGTGGTAATTAGTGTAGTTTAAGGTAAAAATAATGCTTTAATAAAATGAGATGAGCATGACACATGTCTTACCCTCATTGGTTTTATAATGTCCGACGAAGACAAGCCATGAGTCAACTTGGGGACCCCATGGATCCACTTTGGTTGGGAAATGACATAAATAACATTTTATTTAATGTAAAAGTAAAATTGACACAAACATGATATGTTTTACTAAAAAAAAATTAAGTGGGGTTATACAAGTCATACTTTTGATTATAAATATTCACTGGAACGATAAAAGGATTTCCTACATCATAGTATTTTTTTTATAATTTTTATACATTAAATAAATTAAATTATTTATGACATAATAATGATGCAGCGATGACATCATTATTTGACGATTTAAATAAAATGGAAAGATAATGTAAAATCTATGAACTACACATGTCCAAAACTTATTGAATGAGTGGATTTCGAAGCCTTATCACCTTATCCACGAATTATATCAATGTGGGACCTTTTGAAACCGAAACACATTTTCAAATAAAGTAATATTTCTTTACTTTCCAAAAGTACCCCTCATCTCCTCTTATAAAAGGCCCCCACCTCTACCTCATTTAACACACTCCTCAAGCCTTTGGCTCGGCCAACCCCTGACCATTTACTCTCTCCACATCCCTCTCCTCATCCTAGAGGATTCCCTTTGGGCAGAATCCTTTGAAAGGAAGCCTTTAGGCTCAAATCAAAAAGAGTTACACTTTTAAAGGTAATTCATTCTCTCATGTTCATTTGTTTTATTTTGATTCTCCAAACCCCTAAACTCTTTTTATTTACTTCTTTTGTAACAACACCAGTATCTTATATATACTAGGATGTCTTTATAAGATTTATTTGAGCTACACTCTCACACAACTACAGCAAATGGTTAAAGAACATACGGTTTCTGAGGATGGTGAAATTCTGCCTCCCGAAACGATGATTGTTCAATACTCATTTAACACCTTTAAAGGTGGCCATTATGATGTAACTATTTTTATATATGATATATAATATGTTTATGTTTTATTTATGCTTCTGTATTTTTCATTTTTGTCTTACCTTTATGGCTTCTATTATGGGTATACGCGATATCTTCATTTAAGGAAGTGCGGACCACCGCCCCCTCAAAGTGATTTGATTCGTTAAATACCATATGTGGGATGTAGAAAGGATGGAAATATGATATTATATATGATATTATATTGGAATTATAATATACATTTATATCATTATTATTCCATTCTATAAAATACGAAATAGAAATGAAAGTAGCATTCATGCGTACGTACGGCTTACCGTCTCCATGAACGGCGCATTTCATTTCTTACCTCTAAATGATTATGTAATGTTATAAATGCAGGAATGTACTGGATATATATGACATATATGATATCTACATAATGAATACAATTCTGGATATAATAAACATTTGGCCACACGAACAACATGTAATTGTAAGAAGTCCACTTTCGACTTAAGAACCAAATATCGGCAAAACAAATATTATTAACTTAAATGATTACATAATGTTTATGACATGGTAATAAGTGGTATAAATATAATAATGAACTTTAAAAAGGTTCTTAATGAATTATAAATTAACTCAAGTTTGTTATTCAGGAGATTAAAGAACGATCGAGTCAAGTCGGACCCGAGGTAAGGGATCCTACTCCTCTCTTTCTTTTTAAGTACACACTTTTGTGTCATTCCTTTTAAATCTCATCTTTCTTGTTATTGGGATGATCTTTTATATTAAACTTACTGTAATATTTATGTTCATGTTATGAGATACCCTATTCTCCCTCATCAATCCATTGTGGATGTTTTGAGTGGCGCCGTTAGGCTGCCGAACTTTCATCAGAGATCTAACCTCTCTCTTTCTTTTTAAGTACTCTCCTTTATGTCACTTCTTTTAATCTCCTCTTTGTAATGTTGGGGGATGTTCTTTTATATTCCTCTTGATGTACATTTTATTTTAATGTGATGAGATACCCTATTTGATCTCATCAATCCATATTCGGAAGTTTTATGTGGCGCTGTTAGGCTGCCGAGTTTTCGTAAGGGATTTTTCATCTCACTTTTATTCCCGTGAGATTTATGCTACATTTTCCACAAATTCCATTGAGTGGTGTATGTACTGCCCATTATTCTACTCTTTGGGTAATATACTTTCGTTTATGAGTATATACATCAATGATCTATTGTCCTTCTTTCATGGGGTGTATGTTTTGAAAGATACCCAAGTCGGTAAGGGAACCTTTCACCCTCCTCTTTTTTTAAAAGACTTCTTTTGTTGGGTCTTTTAATTTACATATTGTTATGTTGGTATATGTTCTCATATATCCTTATTGATGTAAATTTTATGTCCAAGTGATGAGATACACTTTTTATCTCTCATCAACTCATTTTGATGTGATGCCGTTAAGCTGTCAAGGGAACTTTTTAACCCAATTTCGATTTCTTTGGGTTCAACATGTAGTAATTGAATATGTCATCCATTGAATATGTGTGAATGACCTTTTATTGTTTTACACTTAATATCCACTTATATTTTGTGTACTTATATTTGTCACACATATTTTTGAGATTGATTTGTCCTTAATTTAATGATACCTTCTTTATAAGGGATTTCATCACATTTGATATTTCTATTGAGGGTTCATTATTGTTATGCACCAATTCACTCTTATATGGTGTATATACTGTCCTTTGGAGTATTATATCATGAATCCATTTATTCTCATGATATTATAAAGTTCTGACTAAATTTTATTCCTCAATTATTGTATTCAAGTGTCTCTACTTTTGGTAAAACCCCTTTAACCAAGATATCGTTTTAAATGTTTTAATTATTTGTTCTTATTAATATCCATGTTTTCAAAATGGTTTTAAGGATTTATTTATATGGATATTAATGGTTTAAAATTTTAATCTTCAAGGTGGTATGGGACACTTTGATTCAAAAATCTCGTTATTAAATGTTTTAAATGGTTTTGGAAATGTTTTCTTTTTGTATGGATTCATTATTTCAAAATACTAAAATGTTATATTATGATTGAAATGTGGAAATGTTTTGTTTCCTTTAGGCATGTTTTATGTGATACGTTTATGTTATGGTTCTTGGGCATTGTTATGAAAACGGGTGGTTCCGTGATAAACTAAGGGCGGGTGAGCCCGACATAGCTCTCCAATGCATTGGGTAACGCGAAGGAGTGAAACGTTAAGGTTTCTCCGAAGAGATTTAGGGAATATACTGTGATGGGTATTCCAAACGTAACCAAGAGGGTTACTCCCTACGTAAGAATGTTATGAATGCCTCAAGTTACCTTTATGTCTTATGTTTTCTATGATTTATTCATGATTTGATATGCCTATGTTTTATGGGTAAAGTATGATTTCATTCTTATGTATATATGAACTCATGTTTCCTTTCAATATTTTTATAACCCTTACTGAGCTTTTTATGCTCATCCCAAGTTTTTGAAATGCTTTTCACAGGTCAAGGGAAAGGTACATGATGTGACGATAGTGTCAAGGAAGTGTCAAGAAAGAATCCGTGTTTTATTTTAAATAGGTTTCCATTGATGGGAAGAATGAATATTGTCTTTTATGTAACCACCTTGTTTAAATGTGGAATGTAATGCAAGTTTCATGATATAATTCTCTAAAACTCTAAACCTGAAAAGATCCTCAATGTGTAATCTTGTAATAACTCAAGTTTATGTAAGGTTTAAGGTTGGGGCCTTATACAAAGACTCTGATCATGGTATCGAGGACTTACCCTGGTGTGGGTAAGATAGACTTTCTTGAAAGTATAAATCAAGGGACCTTTATCCAAGGATGTTGGATAACCTTCTATTTGGATAAAAGACTTATATCTTGTTACTAGTAGTTTAAATACATGTTTTTCCGCTGCATTTCACATTTTAAGTAAAGTACACCATTCTTATATTTCCTTACACTTGTACTCTAATTAGTTTAGATTCTATATTCTTTAAGGTAGAATCTCATATTGTAAACATTGGTTATGTTTCAATTTCTGGATCCATATTTCCGGAACCACTTTTCGGATTCACTTTCCAGATTTAAGCAAGTGCAGAGAACTAGATGTTTGTAACTTTATATTCTATACCAATACTATAATTGGTGTTTGAGGTGTTGTGAATTTACTTAGATTAACTTTGTTAAACATAGATATTTCCTTGTTTAAGGAAATTTATTTAAGGTGTACAATTCACCCCCCTCTTGTAAATTGAGCATCTATATCATTATTTCGAGCATACAATTATGACATCGTACCCTGCTTTTCATTGATGACATAAAATAAGTAATTCTTATGTCTACCCATACCGAGTGTTTGATCTCACTATTCATATGTTTTTCCTTTTCCCTAGCATATGAATAATGATGTTATATATATTATTACTAAAAAGGATTAATGTGTGATGACTTTTATGAGAGATGTTGAAGATTTATATTAAAATAATAAAGTATAGGTCTAGTAGGAAAAATGATCATATTAACACATGGGTATTTTCATGTTTAAGTTCTTACAAATAATCTAACAATAATAACATAAAATTTTAATGGGTATGGGAGTGATCCAATATTAAAGTGTGATGTTATATGTATAGATAGATGAAATTTATTTAAACATATCCATATCAAAGTAAGCATTTTAAATATTATGTTTTCTCACTGAAACCGAGTGTACTAGTTTAGGGTTTTATATTCACAATACATATTTCCCATTCAAATATTATTTATATTGAATCATATAACATGATTTATCCTTTCATGTTGTTCTTTATAATTTTAGATATTATTATTTTGATGATGATTCCCAAGGATGAATATGATACATGTGAACTCATAGTTTTAAATGTATTACAATTTTTATTTATGTTAACATTTTAATTTATGTAGTTTTAATAGATGTAATCATCTATTGTATATTATATTCTATATAATATAATACATGGTTTTATGTAAATTTATTTTAATTTCCAATTACAAATGAATAATGTGTTGTTATTTTGATTCACGTCTTGTATACTAAAGATAAATTCTTTAGATATTATGGAAAAACATAATTGATAATTATTGACAAGTATTTTATAGAAACAAAATGTTTTCTTAAATCCTTTGGGGTTACATGAAGATCATCATTTTAAAAAAACTCTTCTACTATGTTATATATGTTTCATATGAAAATAATGTCACCAATATAGGCAAGAAACATGAACTATTATTCCCTAGATTACATCACATGGATATTATGATCAAATACTCCTCATATAAAATATATATTCTTCAGTAAATTATACAAATGAGAATTTCCAGCTATAGTGAAATGTTTCAAGGAGTGAAACACCTTCATCAATTTACATACCTTTTATTCATTATAACAAAAATGAAAACACCTGGGATGTTCAATGTAAACCTTTTCTTTGACATATTTATTGAATAATGTTGTCTTAAAATATATTTTCTATATTCTAAATTTTACCTCAATATCCATAGTAAGGAAGTGTATTATCTACTCAATTATTTCTATTGGTATAAAGGTCTCTTTCACAACAATACCTTACACTTGTGTATAACCCTTTCACACCAACATAACCATTTTTGGAACAATTTTAATTACTCATAATGCTTTGTTATGAGTACCCATTTTTTTCATGTGTCATTGTGAAACATTAATCTATCCATGAACTCCCAAATCTAATTCTTCTCAATTTGATATAACTCATTCATATTCAGGACTCATGTCTCATCTATTATTACTTATTTAAATGATGACGGATTCACATTATACAATATAGTAGTGTGTTATATAATTCGCATCCCTTATGTTCATATAGGTGTAGTTATATCACCAATAATATTTAACTTATTGACCTCATAACATATTTTTCTCTACAGAGTCACCAGTTAAATAATTTAATTATATCCATAATACATTGATTCATCCTTTGAATCCTCCTCAACAATTTCACTATAATCAGTGGTCAGATTTGTATCCAGTTCTTCTTCCCCATTACTCACCATACTCAGATCTATAATTTCATATCTATTTCAATATTTTTCTTTAAAAATCATATCATTGGTTCTTTATAAAATCTTGTACATATATTCTTTGATAAATTTAAAGGCTTTAGTATAGAATTAGTATGTAGTAAAAATATCTACATATTTTTTATCTCTTTATTTACCTTGGTTTCCTTCATTATTATAAATGTAACAACAGCATATAGACACTCTAATTTAATTTTATGTTGGATGTCCTCTATGCCAAATTTCATATAGAGTATTACTCACTCTAGGTATTAACATACACTAGTTTTGTGTACAAAGATCTACTTTCATGGGTTTATTCCTATAATGAAAACATACTCCACTTTCAATGATGTTTTCACCACGGTGTTCACCATTATTTAACCTTTTTAATGAAATATTTTTTACATGGTGTTCCCACTAATAAAATTTCATTCTTTTTTCCATGGTTTTCCATGTGAATTTTTACCCCATGATAGGTGTTCTTCATTCTGTTTAAAAATCAATAAAATATGATAGTTCTTCCATATTCATTCTTAGCACTCCTCTGAAGTCACTTAAATTATTTAATTGCCTTTTTCAAAGCCTATATAAATATGATATATTCCATTCTCTTGTAATTTTCATTGAGTATGATTAATTTCATCGAAATGTATATTTTGGGAACTTTCATGGACAACACATATTAGTGTGGATTGGAAAAAAAATATTTGAGGCCCTCTTCTTCCTTATTCAAAATGAATTTTTCAAAATTTTCCCTTTTACAAAATAAACATGTCTTCTCTCGATATTTTATTACATTCAAAATATTAATTAAAAATTTTAGTTCAAAACAATATCCATACTTTATTTATTCATATATTTTATCCTATAATTACACTATAAATATTTTCATCCATCAGTATAGAAAATTCCTTATTTTACCTAAAATATTCTTCATATATATTTCTATAGGTTCTTTTTCCCTTGAAAAAAGGGTCTCTAGTTATTCCGTTAATAGAAAATCTTTTTAGATAAGCCATAACATTTCTCCTAGATTCCCAGTGTTGAATTATATGAGAAGGATTATACCAAAGGATATATACAAAAAGAAATTATTTATTCTTTGGTTAATAATATGTTATCTGTTTTTCCCTTACAATGATTTTAATGCTCTATTATTATTAAACATCACCATTCCATCAACATTTATTTTAATAATTTTAATAGATTTATATTTCCCATCATTTGGGTTAAACATACACAATAATGGATATATATGATAGAATTTTTGGTTGATTTAAGAGAAATATATTCCAAGAGAGCCAGTTACCTTCCTGCAATCCATTTTTTTCATTTTCTAAAAATCCTGTTTATGGGTAACCGGTAAACAAACTGAAATTGAACCAAAAGTCATGATCGATGGTCATGGAACCTGCATACATGATTACAATTCAAAATTCAAAATTCAAAAATGAATATCACCCTGCCATCGTGCACCTCCACTGAAGCAGATCGCTGGGAAGACATCATCAGAAAAACAATGATGTCGCCGCTCAAACAAACTGTCATCCAAATTTAAAACAACGAAAACAACCAGCAATCAATCAAATCCAAACAAGTTCATAAGTCCAACACACAACAGCTCACTCAGGTTTGCTCGCTAGCATATATCTGCTCCTCCACCTTCATCACCTCAGACACAAAATCAAGGTAGCAACAATCCATATTGTTGGACCGAAACTCAAACCCGAATCGGCACAGGAACAAGGACGACATCAACTCATCACACAACCATAATCAAAATCATGTTAACATGGAAAATGAACCAAAACCAAATGGAGGGACTCCCGAATCACTCTGGAAGAAAACCTCATTGAATACCATATCCGCAAATCCCGTTGCCCCCTTCGAACCCGCACGCAGAGACCAAATCCTCTTAGCACACCCACATCTGACACGAAACGTGACATCAACCCCTAGGCCGGGACATCTGGAAGTTGAAATCGAGGAGACGATCTTGCATGACACTGGTGATGTCAAATGAATCATCGAGGGAGACAATCCTATACGACACCGCCTGGAGGATTGACTCCACGAACGTGCCGATATGAAGCAGCATGAAGGAACCGAAGCCACTCCGTGACGGGGGAGAGGAAGGCAACGCGGGGAAAACCCCAGCGTCGCAATGCCCCTTACGGACCCATCAAGAGAGACATTTCATTCTTTATCTTATCCATCCATGCTACATCTAGATGAGTTGATAAATGTGGTGGTCGTTTCTCATTTTTATCATTACAAGCTATGAGATCTTATTTCTATTCATACAAATGATAATTTTTACTTTTTAAAGAATATATTTCATTTATTAAACTATATTTCTCCATTGGGTTCTATAAAATTCTATTATAATTATTTATTTCCTATAATTTATCACCGAGTTACAATAATTAGATTAATTATAATAATTTTAATGAAACCCTTAATGAATCCTAAAAAAATCATTTCGATGTTGGATATGTTCTCATTTTTCTTCTCTAACTCTATGTATCATTACATATAAAAATAACATCTTCTTCCATAAATTAGGTGATTTTATATCCAAGAATTCCATATAATTTTCCATTAATCAAAGGAAAAATATTTCCTTCCCTTACTCTCTATATGTACTTATATTTGGAGTAGTTTTTCGATTGATGGGTTGGCCTTGGGGATTTAGTGTTTTAAATAACTTTATATTTTTCATTATTATCTATCTAAAATTTAAGAGATTTAAATGTCTCATATTCACATATGAGACCAACCATTCCCATGGGTCTATCACTTTATTCATTTTTGATCTTCCCAACAACATGTGTTCCTATTTTAATCTTTTAATAAATTTTTTATCACCAACATGTATGAATTATGTCTTCCACAATAGTGGTGGTGTGGTGGTGAAGGTTAGTGGTAAAAAAAGCCATTATTTGAGAGGTTTAGGTTCTAAATCCTGGGAGTTTTCTTTCAGGATAAGACTCTCCCCCATGATCGGCTCGTCTTGTCGGGTCGCCTGGTCTTGACGGGGAAGGAAAAATGAGACGCGACCCACTGTGCTAATGGATTGCTTTGACGAACCATCATGAATCAGGCCATCACCCTCTAGGATGCTCTACCATCTCATCTAGAAACGGCTCCTTTCCCGGCTAGGGCTCTACCTCAGGGAATTGACCTCTTTGTGGGGGAGGTGGGTTACCATGTGTGGAGGGTTCGAAAAGGCCACACATGAGAACTCCCTTTAAGAAGAAGAATTATGGAATCTTATTTTATCCATATCCATTTTTTAAACCTCAATATTCATTCATATATATATAACTTCCATTTCATGGTATTGAATACTCTTTCTTCTTTACTAGTTATTGAGACCAATAATTTTCTTGGAATCTACTTCAATTTCTACCTATAAATCAATAACTTCTACCTTTTTATGTTGATAAAACTCAAGATCATCCACTACCTTCTCTGAAAAAGTATTTTTGTATTAAATTTTAAACATGTGTACTATTTATTATTTTTTAAATGCACCTATTTTATATTTTTATTTTATTTAATGTCTAAATATCTAAGAGATTATTTGAGTTAGACATTCTAGTTTACAAATCATTTAGTCATATCCCGTTAATTATCTCCAGTCTTTTCTCTTTCAACCTTCACCATTATAAAATATTTCACATCAAAGATAAAATCAACTTCATTTTCTTAAATACCACCATTTATCTTCTTTTCTCCTTTAATCCAAAAATATTCACTTAAACCTATTTCAAGTTAAATTTACCAATTTAATTTATTTTCAAAATGGAAACCTTTTTTATTGTTTTGGTGTCACATTTTATTTATCTACATTATCTTTAATCCTTGGGAGTCATTTAGAAATATTCACATCCATTACATACTTAAAAAAAATAAAATTAGTTTACCTTTATGTCGTTCTTTTCCACATTTGAATCATCTTACGAAATGTGACTAAAATTAATCACCTATGTCATCCTCTTTGTTTATAGATTCTTGTATTTCATTATTCTCAATTTCATTGAAATAAATTTTGTTTGATGGTTTTTACACTATGTACCTATCCTTCTATCCCATCTTATAATCCAACATCATACTGTGAATAAAACTAGGTGATATTTAATTATGGCCATCATTTTGAAATTATATAAGGGTGGAAGTAGTATAAGAATATTTTTAATGATATAAACATATTTAATCTACAACAAAGTATTCCAATGGATCCTAAAACGTCTTTAGGCCATTTTAATAAAGCGTCACTCGGTTGGGATGATCTTCATATCACTGAACATGTTAAAAAACACTTCAAATCTTTCCGCATTTACCATGTTGTATCCTTTATAAATATTGGTTAGTTTTTTCATTATATCATTTATTGATTGGAATTAAATAACCCTATATATAGATCTTGTTTTATAAGGCACTACATAAGGCATATTGAGTCATCCCATCAATATCAAAATGTTTCATATATGCATTAGTCATTGGAATTCATTAGTATTTCCAAATTGCATTACATATAATGAAATAGTGAAAACATAAACTCTAAGGGATAATAAGCTAGATGAAATGTGATTAATCCACATCTAAAATTTATAGTCATAGAAAAAGGAGGACCTTTTTATTGAATATCTTCATTATATCAAAAACCACGTTCGGTCTGATTTATCATGATAAAAAATATGTGATTTGGGTACCACATGATTCATCCATATGCCCAATACACCCTAAGAGGGGATGAATTGTGGTTTTTTATTATACTTTTATTCCTCATGGATATTATACTCGAAATCGAAATAATATAAAGAACCTAATGAACTTCAAGGAAATATCATATTCAGATAGAGAAAATGAAGAAGGGATGCCAAGGTTTTACATGGTTTACCACAAAGGGCGAATCCAAGGAGACTACAAAAATGATGATTTGATATACCATTGATTAATACCGTGCAATATATATGTCACAAGTATTTTGGAAGTGTTTAATACTAATAGAGTAGAACTACATCATCATATCTCATTGTACACTTCATTAATATATGCCATAAAATGCTAATTTTATATCATATTCACTTACATTAATTCGTAAAAAATTAATAAACAATCATGGGAGTTGTTATCAATCTCCAATTCCTTCTTCAAATATATACCATCAATGTTACCCTATAATATATTTTTCTTAGATATTCAATATTATGTTATCTTTTTTGAAATTCATATATACAATATGCACTCTAACAAAACAATATGCCACTTGTATCTACTTAATTATTCTAAAAAACCACTTATTAACCACCCCATACGCTAAGGGTATTGTTATGTTGGTTTTTCTATATAAATTATGATATGACCCTCTCTAAACTATCATTGGGAAACCATGGAATGTTGATAAAGTCATCACCACATAGTGACTTCTTTAAAGCAAAAATTCCACCAACAATGTATCTACCATAGCATGGTATAATTTAGTTTCCCTTATTGATCACCTATATAATAGATCAAGGGTATTTATAAGGATTCTTCTATTGATACAAAAAATTCCATAATGATCCACCTTGTTTATCATAAGTACATTGTATTATAAAAATGGTTACCTACATAATGAGTTCCTTATCATTTCACCTTCTTTGAACAGCTGTGACTTCACCTATGGTGATATTAACTCAAATTACATTTAATTATATACTCTGAAATCCCACATGAATTTTTTCCATTTACTAGTCATTGGATTACCAAATAAGACATAGAATCAAAAAAAAAATTATCCACTCATTGTGATTCCCAACATTAGGGACACTTTCCATTGCAACAATACCCCATACTACATATTATATACTATATCCCTATTAGAACAAACCTATGATATCTATGTTATTTTCAACATTATGTAAGACCTGGTCAAAGATAATATATTTTTCACAATGTATACCATGATATTGTTATCCTACATGGGGTTGGTAAATTTTTTTACACTTAAATACTCAAGGGGCTTCTTTAGAAATTTCCATGTTTTATTTTTTAGGATCCTTCTTCCCAGACTATCATGGATTTTCTAGAATCACAGTTCTATGGTGAATGGCGTAGTATCTGATTCTATCAGATACCTTCCCACCAACTACTCACACAGTTCCAAATCCTTCATATTTTTCTTCCCATTGATAAATTGATAAAAAATATATTATTTTAAATCTTGTGGTTGAAAAGATATTTTATATATAATCGAACATATACTTCACCTCCATAAACTAATATTGGTCATACATTTAGACTTGTGTTTTGAAACTATTAAAAAAAATCATCCAAACATAAACATAATATTACTCAACCATCATATATAAAAACCTCTCATTCAATGAAAAATTATTATTTTTTATAAATTTGTATTATCTTATTATTTAATTTTATTATCGTTTATTATTTTTTAAATATAGGGTATTTGTAGATTATTATTAATTTTAATAATATATTCTTTCAAAATTAATTCAGTTTTAAGAATTAATTAACTTATAAATTTCTATCTACATTCTCTTTGATATCATAAAAAATTAGTAGAATAATCTAAACATAATAAAAAATATTAAATTCAATATTTTTATTATTTTATCATTATTAAATATTAATTAATTTTAAATTTTATCATCTATAAAATTTTATACGAAAATATTATGGAATCTGTAATCAAAAAAATGATGTGGTTTTCACGGTTCTTTTATGTTCTATCCAAAATATTATAAAATTTTAAATGACAAAAAAAAGAAAATATTTCCTACAAATAACGTTAATTTTTGAATGTTATATGATATAGATTATTTTTTCAATGATTTATTAATTGATTAATATTATTTTAATTATTATAATTGAATATATTGAAGAATAACTAACAAGATAAAATTTATTGTGATTGAGAATTAATCTTATTTGGGGAATTCAAGATATAAAATATTCTTATTTGAAGGAAATTTCAAATTAAAGACCATACATGAATTAAGATAATTATTACATAAGATATTGGGTTTATAATTTTTTCTTACATAAATAAATAAAATATATTAAATAGTTATACTTTATTCATACATGATCTATTTGAGCAATTCTTTATTATATTTATACTTGAGATAAAACTATTAATATATAGTACAAATTTTTGAATTATTTTTAGGGAATATTTCAATTAATAATTTATGAAAAAATATTTTGAAATGTTAGAATTGTTCATTAAAAAAGTTATGAATTTTTAGAGAAGGATGGTTGACATTATATCAAGTAATTAATATGGATGATTATGGAAATATAATGATTAAATAGTTACATTATTTTATGTAAAAGATCAAGGAAGGATATTAACATGTTTTTTCGAATTATTATTTAAACATATAAGCACGGTAGTGATGTAATATAAGTTGTAATAATTTAATAATTGGTCATATGAACTATATTTTTATACATGAATTGTTATTGAAATTCACTATTGTGAATTCTAAAAATTCATGTGCTATTGTTACCCAAGTTTCATGATAGATATACAAAAAATAAAATAAAGGGGATAAAATATTGTACTTTTTTCTAGTATTATCTTGAATATAACTATATAGAATTGGATATTATTAAGAATTGATAGAACATTAGAGATATATTTTTTCAACAAGATCATCTATTCAGAACTCTGGTTTAAAATAGTCATGTTTTGTTTTCTTCATCGAATAAAACTCAATTTATTTCATCATGAGACCATAATTCCTGTACTAAGTGTATTTTTTGATGATATGGAAATTATTATTATAAACACTCTTATAAAAATATATTAATCTTTTTCATGAAACTAGATTTTAAATTTTTTTCATTTTCAAATGAAGATCACTGATAAATTGATATTAATAAAATCCAAAAACCTCTATTGGTTATAGGTAGAGTTGAGTAAGGGGTTACAATAGATACCTTAAAAACTATAATTTTTTTCTGCTTTGTTGTTTAATTTTTTTTATTTTCTACGATATATATAATTTTAATATAAGGGTTATATGAAAGTAAATTTTTTAAAAGGGAATTAAAATTTGAATATGTGAAATTAGAGAACTCAATTCATTCCCCCCAAGGGATTCATTATAATTGATATAATTTGGAGAAGAAATCTTAAGCATGTTATTTTAAATCATGCATATAATTTCAACTCATGTTATAATATTTTATCAATATATCCTAAAGGGTATGATTTATTTTAATTATTTAGTAATTTATCCAATAAATTTAACCAAATTAAGATATTCTATACGTGTTAAAGTATAAGAACTTATAAAACTATTAATTTATATTAAAAAACAAGAAAACTAATTTTATTTATTCATATACAGATGTATCTTTTTAATAATGTATATAAAAAAATTTATTGTAATGATTTTGAATAATAAAAAACCAAAATCTGTTTAAGAGAGGAAATTTGGTTATATTTGGCCAATATTCAATTTTTTTAAAACAGGGATGAAGTGATCTATCTGTGTACCATGTTGGAGGGTTCTAAAAATAAATTTAAAAATTTTATAAAAATATTGTGAATATAGCATACTAGATGAATATAGGTTTACCTTTCAAGGTAGCTTCAAATCAAATATCTCCTCTCATTATAATATTATTAATATATATTATTTTTACTTCCATTGAAAACAATCAATATTTGAGAATATTAATTTTCACTTACAAACAATAAAAATCGAATGATTTTTTGGAATAATTTTTATTTATTCTTCATGATAAAAAATGTTTAAAGCCATTTTAATTTCGAAATCATGGTCCTAAATCTATTTATCTTCAATGGTTTTATGATAAAATATAAATTTCTATTTTTCTATTACAAGGATCAGTATATTACACTATCAAATACTATCTTAAACCAACCAAAGTATACCCAAAACTAGTCACCCAAGTTATCCTACGACAAGACCTGAAGGGAATCCCCAATACCCATAGGTTGATAATAAGAATATAGGAATTATAGAAATCCCATTGGCGATTATTTATCCCAAGAAGAATATGTATAAGAAAAATAGATCACATAGTAAAAAATCAATTAATTAACCATTGGAAAAAAATAAATACCTAAAAAGATCTATATACAGGATACTGAAAGAAAAACTACAAAAACTAGAAGAAAACATGATCTCCATATGACCAAGTAGTCAACAACATTCATAAGAGTAACCTGCACTAGGGAGAATCTAAACAAGAACCTATGTGAGAACCAGAACCAGAAAAACAACTCGATATTACTAACACTCAGTTGTATAGGTAGAGTGTGCGCATAAAATATTTGAGTGGGTAAGCACTAAAAAATTAAAACATGAAATTTTTGGAAAAATAACATAAACACTTGTTTGAAAATGAATATATAAGATATTGGGTTTACTTTTAAACAACAAATCATAGATTTCCTAATATACTCTTTCGGAATCAAAATGCATTATTCTTTTTAAAACATTTTTCAATTTCCAAACACATTTTCAAAACCAAAATAAAAAAAAAATCAGGAAAAGAATAAGGAAACTTGAAATTGAAACTAACTAAAAGTGGAAGGGTATATCATGAAATATAATAAATAAAGGAAACAATACTTGTGAATGAAGGAATGATTAATAAAAAAAGAAAGTAGAATACCACATAGTAATACTGAAACATTAAAATATATATAATCATGGTAATTTCATACACATATTGATAGGATACCCTTGATATACTAATTTAATACACATAGACCAGTTTATGATGCAATCCATATTCAATAATCAACCTAAATGCTTTAACTAGCTTCAGTAGTGGCATAACACACCTGGATAACCACGCACTCTAAGGTAATATTGTCTATCTAATAAATATATAGTTAGAAATCATCACTTACCCACTACATAACATTCATAAATATAATTATAAAGGTATATTGCATAAGTTAAGAGGTTTTCATATTCATGGTATTAAATTCCACTCATACATTCTATAATGAATTCCTTTCCCACTCTATAACACTTTATATGTGAACACCCTCTCTGTGGTATGACAATCATAAGGGTTCCCATCACATAAAAACCCCATCACATGTTCCAACTAGTCCAACACTTAATGAGAGTTCAATAATTTTTTTGAAATCATCACAAATTACTAACCACGAATTAATGTTTCAAAACAAAAACCATTTTCAAATAAAATACCATTTATTCACAAAATATTTTCAAACAAAGAGAAAATATTAATAGATTGTATAATGTTAAAAATGGTCATTTTAGTTAAGATATTATCAAGTCGTCACTCCAAGGTTCAAAATGGCCAAACATTAAAAATAAAATTTGAAAACAGATATTAGAATTCATTTAGAATCAAAGAAACTATTTTAAAACATTTTAAATTTTAAGAAAACCATTTGAGAAAAAGATGGTTTTAATAAATGGATAGTCAATGGAATCTACCCTTTATATGAATGTGTAACTCTATTTGCACACACCATAAACATATAGAGTTACACATATCACACAAGAATATATACGTTCATCCATGTAAATTTTCCATTCTCATTTTAAAGGAATAAATGATACATAACAACGAAACATAATGATAATGGCACCAAATATTCAAACTTCTCATAAAAGAATCAAATAAAAAAGAGGCATAAACCCCCAGACAAAGCACCATTAAACATCTGAACCAAGTTACCAAATCTCAAACAAGTAAAAACACCAGAATACCCAAATCTTTTTTAAAGTACTATTTTAATTTTATTTAACAGATATAATACATATACATTTGAAACAAATATGAAGAATTGTTGAAATCCTTTGAAAAATCCATTTTTATAAAATTACTAATGAATAAAAAAAATCATATCAACATATAAAAAACATAATGAAAATATTATGTAATTAATTTGGATGGTTAAATAATTTAAAGACATGAGTTAAGAAATAAATTGATGGAAAAACCTACCTCAATGACGTGACAATGTGATCGAACATTAGGAGAGTAAGAACAAACCCCAAAATCCAAGACACAAACCCTGATCCAAAAATAATTATAGTATAACAACACCCTCAATTATCTTGGGTATTTTTAAGATATAACTTGACCAAGATAGAATAAATAAATAAGATAAGGAGAGGATAATAGATTAAAAAACTCCAAATCCATTAAAACTTACCATGAATCCAAGTTGGAGAATCAACTGAGGATGGGGAACCAAGGGAAGAGTGGATTGGGACACCCTTGATATTTCAAAATTGATTGGGGAGGGAAGAAGTTCAAATTGGGGTTAAAAATCATGAGGGGAAAAAATTTATTTCCATGTTTTTAATAATTTTTACAAGTCACTAGGTTATGACACATGGTTCGTCAAAGCATGTGCCAACCATGGGCACCCTACTAGAAGAAAAAAAACCCATAAGGGATGACAGCCTGGTTTGGTAAATAATGTTCCAAATGTGACAATTAGCTCCACCAAAAAATTATACATTCCCGACATACTAACAACACAATTTGGAAAATCTGTGCGCATTGTGTGCGATAGATCTCAGACACCCTAAGGATGAAGCATTGCTTCTCCTTTTTCTCACATGGTTTAGGAAAAACCATGAATATAACATGAAAGATAACTTATGAAATAAATAAATTAACCATAAATAAACTCTTTCTATACTTTCTACAAGGTTTCCCTCAAACACTAACCATGCAAAGGACAAAATACATTCAAAAAACACCACAAGTAAAAAAATATAACTAGAAACTCTACCAAAACCTTAACAAAAAGATAAAACACTAGGTAATGAAAAAAAAATGAATCCAATTTTGAGGTGTGACAAATAAACAAATCCTACCATCATATATATATAATTCTACAAACTAAAAGGGTATATAATAGTGCCCTATCATATCCATCTCAAACTTCATCTCTGAACATATGATACATAATGTTACTAATATTTACTAAATTAATGAAACTCATATTGTCAGGGTCATGTTTTACTCCCTCTATAATCATTGTGTTTTACAATAATATACTAACTTTTCTTGAAAGGGAGAACTCTAAATAAACCAATAATGTATAGAATGAATCACTGTGAAGTGTAATATGAGATTATTATGGCCTACCCCTATCACTCAAAACCATGAATCCTCAGAGTAAGACAATAAAATTAGTAATAAATAAAAAATAAAAATAAAATAAACTCAATAATTCACTAATATCATCTATTAGACTAATCATTTATAGTTAAAACTATATATGAATAGAGTATAAATTGGAAGAGAATTACACTAATGTTTATAATTAAAATGAATATGTAATGAAAATAAAAAATCATAACCTGTATTTAGATTGTAATATAATTTAAATAATTATCCTCATATACAATCTATTATAATGAACAAGTATCACAATTGGGTATTGGGATATTTTCCACATGCACATGGGTTCTAATTATTATTCCTCTATATGGTAGTAAAGCTTCAAGGTATTTTTCATTACCTATTAAATTTTAATTGTATTGAATTCATAGACCATTTATCCCATGTCTATATTTTGGTAAATATTTTTTATGTGAGAAGGTTATTATTTAGGTTATGGTGGGGAGTTGTTAAAGGGTATATTCCCAAAAAATAATGAGAACTTTTAGATATAAAAATACTCATCCATTATAGTTAGGTGGGGATGGTATTATTTTGGAAGAGTCTCTATTAGTATACACTCAGAAACAAAAATATCCCATTGGGATGGTTTTTTCTGGACCATTACATTTTATAGTGATTTCCATTTTTTATTGTATTCATAGATATATTATACTGGAAATCATGTGGGGGATTGTTATAAAATATTCTTAAATTTTTTTGAGTAATAAAATTACTCTATAGAGATATATATAACGTTTTGTGATAAATTCTATTGGTTACAAGGAATCAGATGGATTAGAATTGAGGGTTTGACTTTAGGAATGGTTTTTTATATTTATGTGTGTACATCATATATAGATACATTAAAATTATTCATTCATGATTAAATAAGATAATATTGGGTAGGAACCTTGTGAGAATATTTATATACTCACCCACATCTTAGATACACAATTTTTATACCATATGAATTGATTTTCTGGTGGTATTGGGTGACCATATATATTTTCACAATAATTATTTTCTTGCGGTGTTTTCCATGATACCTAGATAGAGGTATATAGAAGTCATGGGGTGTCATTGTTTTTGTGAAACATATGAATTGGTGTTGTATATCATTGTATTATATGAAATTAATTTGATATTAAATTATTCCTTTTTTTTAATAATTGAATTTTTTCCATTTTTAATGATGTGTATATTTTTTTATAAAGGATAATGTATTCAATTTTATAAATAAAAAACTCTTTATGTTATCCATCAAACTGTGACCTATTAAATCTATAATTTGGTTGCAACACACAATTGCATTGAAAGATCAGATGGTATCCTTGTTAGTTTGGATTATAAAGTTAATTATGAGTAAAATAATTAATGTAAAATACTTTATGGGCATCCATTTATTATTTTCAAACCCTAATTGGTATATTAGGTTGATATATAACCCATATCAATTGGAAAAATGCAATTTCCACTTAAGTATCTACCAATAAAAAGAATCAATAAACACTTTGGTAGAATTTATTGTTATTTTCCAATGTAATGTAACAACCGCCTCTAAGTTTATGGATGAGGAGAGTATAAATAGATTATTAAATTAAATTTATATAATCATATTTCTACAAATAAGACATGAACCACATCAATTTATAGTATTTCATCAATAAAAGAGAAAAAATTATAATGTTTTGTTGACGCTCACACACTAAATTATTTTTAGTCTTTTCTCATTGAACACTTCAACAAACACTTAAGAATTAATACATAACCACATGATGAATTATAAAACTCATAAGTATGATAATCATTGTAGATTATTTTGTTAAAAAATGTCAAGTAATATTTTGAATCAATACTCTAAAGAAAAGAATGATATCATCATATCATTGACCATACTGTGGATTAATTTTATATATCCAACAATATATTTGGTAAATCTAGCATTGAATTCTTCAAAAAGTGATTAAGTGTAATTTTCTATAATGATTCATGATATTATTTATTTTAAAATTATAAAATAGGAAAACTCTAGTGGAACTATGGCTAATGACAAAATAAACTGTGTGATTTAGTTAAATTTGGAGTCATTTCAGGTTCTATGGTGCCCAAATTAAATATATATACACATTTAGAATAGAAAAAAGGTTCAATTGAAGTAATTCAATATGATATATTAGAGAACTCAGTTCAATAGACTTCTTAAGAACCCATCGTGAACTCATTATTCGTCATTGAGACATGTTTAGCCAAATATACTACCGGTGGGGGTCAACCGTCTTCTGGTGGCCAACAAGGATCTCCACATAGAGTGGAATAATTTAAATAATTTTATGTGTTTTAATTTTACCCAACCCCCCCCCAAAAGGGATTTCATTCTAATGAGTTGGTATATAAAGGAGGTTCACTCTCTTTTTCTTTGCTTCCTCTCCTTCTTCAACATGTGGTCTTGTTGGTCATAAAATAGTTTTCATACCAGTTAGAAGTATGATCGTTCTTATAACTTACCATTCCTCACTTTTCCCCCTTATGTTTTTTTTGAAATTTTGATAATGATTTGTGTAGGTTATTTCAATAAAGCATTGATAAATAACACAGATTGATTGGGATTTTATGTTTTATGGATATATGGTACAGATAGAGAAATACAAAATATATTACTTGTTTTTTGGATATTTGTATATTTACTAATGAGTTAGTTATAAATTTCCATCAAATTAAAATGAAATTTTAAATTGATTGGGTTTGATAATATGAAAGGGTTTCTAACGGGAGGACTAGCGATCTATTTTGGTCTATTCACACATCATTATAAATTGCTACAGTGTCATCATTATTCTGAAGGATATTTCTATCATTTAGAGAATTTCTGGGATTTAAATTTAATTTTAAAACCCTATTAAATTTTGAAATCCTTGATGAGATATATAATTACATACTTCTTATAACTAAAATATTACATCATTAGTAACATAAATGTATAAAAAACATCTTAAAATCTAGTGGTCCGGTTTATTTTGGATATTAGAAATAAAATAAATCATCATAAATAAAAAAACATAGTTTACTATTAATATCTTCATAAAAGAATACTGAATCTATCATAATTATAACACATTATAGGTTATAGTGGGAATATGCATCAAAGATAGAGTGAGCTAAATGTCATTGTAAAAAAATCGAGACAAACATGAGGATGAGATAATATAAGATACAATAATTAAAAGAATACAAAAAATAGGTTTGTGTCCCTACCCATGAAAAATATATAATATATGAGGACATGTAATCATTCAACAAAATATTGTAAGGTTTTATAATTATTTTAAATCCTATAAGAAACAAAATATTACAGGAATATGTGTTCAATGTAGAAAACAAATCATACATAAACCACAATCAAAAGATACCTCATATGAACAAAACTTTTTTATTATTAATACACAAATCATAATCAATAAAAATCCCATAAATTATTTCAAGGTGTTATTAGGGAATAGTTTATGTTAATAAATTAATAAATAAACATATTTCATGAATATAGAATTCAAAGTAATATAATAACCATAAGAAATGATGAAAAATAAAAATGGAAAGGATCCCCTAAACAAGATTTTAATACATGGGTAAATTAACTGTTAGAACAGAATAAAGAATATGATTTCTCTCAAAACTAGAAATAAATTAAAATAGATTGAATTAAAATAATTAGGTCTCTTGAACAAATAGTAATCATATCAAAAATTATAAATTATTTTTATATTTTATAATCAATTTATTGTCATATATAATTTTTATTATTACATTATTTTTCAGATGAAAATGATTTGGTGTGGTTTTCTAAAATTATATGGCATATTATTAATTTCTAATGGAGTTTTAATGTGATTTATTAATATCTAGATGTATAAAGTTACGTATAATTAATCATTATTGTATCATATAATCTTCAATGCTATATACAAGGTCAAAAAAATTTATTCCTTCAAGCATATGCTGGCAAACTTGTTTTAGGAGGTTAAAATGACAATGATTGTTTATTTTTAATATTATTACTTTAATGGTCATTTTATCAATATAGAATCTTATTATTTATTCATATATTATATTTATTCATGATATATATATTTTAAATATTCCATGTAAGGCGTTGATAGTTGATTTAAAACATCATCCATTACAGTAGTTTAAACCAACCATGCTTCAATGATTATTATAAGAATATATGAAATTTATTTCATTAACTATATGATGATAAAAAAACACTTTTAATTAGAATTATATACAATATTATATAATGAAATAGAATTTCCTGAATTTTTCAATAAATTGAAGAAATAATTGAAAAGTAATTGAGTGAATTTTTAATTGCAGACATTATTTTCCTCCTTAAGACAACTCCTTTGAACTACACCTTATGGATTCTATGAATAGTATTTTTATAAGACCTATAGTTCCAAAATGTGTTAATGAGGATTTTTAGAGGTATTTTGGTAGGTCTTTTTTAAGGTAATAATTTTATAAGTGACGGGAAATGGGTGTAAGTGGGTTGTATTTATAGATTAAAGAAATGAGTTTTTCTAATATGATATTGATTGATTTATTATTTTTTCATTAAACTATGAGTAGTTTGGAATTTTTTGACTAATAATAAATTTTCATTATATAATATAAATTCTATCCATTGTTAAAAACTTCCAAAACTAATTGGTTTATTTTTTATATTTAATTCAAGGAAATGCATAAAAATTATTTTTTATTAGAGTTAAATAAAATAAAGAATTTGAAAATTAATTTATAGGTTTATAAGTTAAAATTAATTATTTTACTCATTAAATATATATTAATTCATATAAACTATTTCATATTGTATATAGTTATTTTCACATCAAAATCATACCATAAAACCTAATGTATACGAAAAATCGTATTTTCACAATTCTCCTAAAACTCAACATTTCCCAAAAAAGAAAACAGACATCAAACTAATAAAATTTAAATGCAATAATTCCAAATATTTGGCCCATTTTATAAAAATAAATGTTTATGTTAATTATTTCTAATATTTAAATTTAAAAAAAGTATAATTTTTTTACTTAATACATTATAACATACCTTAGAAAAATGAACACTTATATATACTTAAGTTTTACTATTTATGAAATATTTTTTATGATAATATAATATTTATTTTTACTTATTTTAGAAATGGAAAATATTATTTATTATATATTTTAGTATATCCATCAACCGTTAGTCTATTTTAATAAATAATGATATTTTTTATGTTAAGTTATTATTCCAACCATCAATTACTATTTCATATAGTCATATAATAATTATACACTCTATAAATATATTTTCTTTATTTCTTTAATAATTCAATTAGTTTCATCTCATTGTTTTTTATTATTAATTCACAAAATCCATATCATATTTCTCATGATTTGTTTGCTCTTTATAGAATTTTTCAAAGTAATAATATTTATAAGAGACAACAACCATATGAATCTCCAAATTACAGCCATATTTGTTAATTTTTTTAATATCTCATTATACTATTTTACATTTTATTGAGTGTGTTTACCATTATTATTATATATTTTATATTAATCAAATAAACTAGTTTTTATTTTCCTTATATGGTGCAAGTTATTTTTATTATGTGGTAAAAGTGATTTATACATTATATTACACATAATATGCCACAGATATATTTTAAGAAGGAAAATTTTATATAGAAAATTATAGGTCATTATGTACTCTCCCTTTTGAAATTACATTCTAGAAAACCAATGTCATATATTATGTAAAGAATAGACAGGGGAAATTTCATTCATTTTATCCCCATGTTTTCATGTTTTTATTTGTACTTATGATTTATTTGAAGAATATTAACAAGTTATGTGTTCATATTCAGTATAAAATTTTCTTTAAATACAATATTTTTATTAGAGACTCCTCAAAAGATAGGTCATGCTCTAAAAAAATTGTGCCAGATTCAATAAAAATGAATAATCTAGTATTTAATTCCTTGAGATAGATAAGTGGAACACATTGTGTACTAGATATTGGTTTGGTGTAACTTCTAATAAATTGTACACATATTCTACACAATCATGGAAATTTAAGGGTCTAATATATCTTATATATAGATTTCCCTTATTCAAAATCTTCTTTACTCTCTTATGAGTAGGTATTAATAGGAATGCTTTATCTCTAACATCCAACTCATGGACTCATTGATGGTTTTTAGTGTATATCTTCTATCAAAAATATGCTACTCTAATGTTTTATATAATTTCATGGATTTTATATATCATTTTTTAATAAATTTGCATCCTATAATTTTATATTCATTAACCTCATCTAAGAATATTAAATTTGTATCCTTTTTTACATCGAGGTCTTAATATAGATCCATAAGAATACTTGGTGGAAGAAAGTATTATCTCATTGCATGACCAGAAGGTGTTGTTGATCGTTGAAAAATTTTATGCCTATATCCTTGAATATGTGCATGTCTTCGTTTATTAAAATGGTCTTCTGATATTCACTATTTATCTGAGGGGGATAAACCATACAAAATTTCAACATTTTCTTCCATTAAATTTAAGTAACCCTATAAAACATTGATAAAAACATCATATCTACATCAAATATCGTAGACATGGGTATTCAATATAACTTGATAGATTCTCTTAAATATATTTGAATTTTTATCAAGTAATAAATATTCATGAATTGAAACGAAGTGAGAAATCATTGTATAATGACCCATCACAACTCATATAGGATTATTCATAATAGATTATATTAGAATACCCATGATAAAATATATAGTGATGTTCTTGGATTTATATATTAGTATGGGTAATGTTTTCATCATCCTCATTGACTTATTAAATGTTATCATTCTGTATTTTCATATTAATAACATTAATGAAGTTTTAGTATTGTCCTTGTATATATTTTCCCTCTATAGATTCTTCAAGACAACTCTATACAATTTTTGGATATTGGGGAGGACAGAAAAGTTTTAACTATAATCATTATATAATAAATCCTTCATTTCACCTACCTCTGATGGAATAAATAAATTTTCCACAAATCATACATATCAATATTTATCAATGTATCACTCTATAATTTTCCCCTTACTTATTATGTACACATTATTTATCTCTACATCATCCTTTTGATCTTTCTTAATTTATTATTGGGTAAATGGTTGAGTAATCATTTCACCAATATTTTAGGTGTTCAATCCAGTAACGATTCCCATTTTGTCCTTTTCTTATCTATTTATAATTTAACTCTTTAAATCATCTTAATGGATATGGAAGAATAATATTTTTTTCATAGAGGATCTACAAATTTATCTTCCATCCCATGATGGAAATTGATTTATTATTCATATTATTCTATTTTATCTTACCATATTTTTAGTTCATGTTGATCTCGTTCAATATCAAAAAACACTATAGTCTTTTAGGAATAGTATATATATCTCACTTTTCTCAATATATATAATTCCACCAATTATTTAATGAAAATATTGTTATATCAAAATATAAATCATGAATTGGGTACTCTTTCTCATATACATTCAACTATATTTAGGAATATATTATAAAATTATTATATTTCCAAAGTACACAACCTGAGACCTTCTTCAATGAATCATTTTATATCAAAAATCCTCTACTACTTGAGGGTAGTTTTAGTACAATTGTAATGGATAACCTCTTATCGAACTACTTGAATCTATATTCACACTTATCTATCAAAAAAAATCCAATTTTCCATTCCATCTTATTTTTTTTAATGGGTTTTAAAAAATCCATATATATTCTTCACAAAACACAAATTGTACCATGATATTTCAAGAATAATACATATATTTATTATAGATATTTGGTTTTTCTATTATTCATTCAAATTTGTCTTTAATGTATACATTGATATACTTTATCTTGTGATATCACACACCATCAATGTAACAATCATTATAAATTAGTTAAATTTACATTAAATTTTATATAAATTCTTCTTTTACATAGTATTAAGAATAGTACTCAAATATACCACATGTTAACCTTTTATTTTGAAATATATTTTGGGAATCACATTACCATATTTCAGGAATTTTTTATCTCTTTTTTTAGTTGATCCATGTTTGGATAAAGGGTTATAGGCCTCGAAGGTAATATTAAATGAATGTCTTTTGAAAGTTTCTTTTCAAACAGGTGGTTCCATGTTGAAGCACATAGGACAACACCAAAGAGTATTTTCCTACATCATGGAGTTAGTGGTTTCATTATAGTAGTGGTGTGGTTGTCGTGGCCACAATGTAGAGAGAATAGTTTTTTCGTAGAGACCCAAAATACCATATCCTTCATTGTGCATGAAAGGTCTAAACTATGGTGTCTACTTCAGCTCTTTCAAATGGATATTAGAATAATGTTGAAATTCCCTTACTTTTGTAACTTTGATAACAAGTTATCTTCCCATCAGTTTAGCATAATTTATTCATTCCTCTTCTACTAAATTCAGGTACACACTAGTTCTTCTACTCTACATTATTTTTTTATTCTATATATAGAAAACCTGAAGAATATTTTCCATTTTTAGGGATATATAATATATTTAATAATATTGGTTCCAATTCATATTTTTATTAATTCCTTGTTTGTAGGAGTTATCTAACGATATCCTTATTCTTTTTTCCTCAATGATATCCCCAGTAAAATGATAGTAGTTACCTTCTATGTTTCATTCTCATTTTTCATCTCAAAGATGAACAAAGCATCCATATGTTTTCTACTATCTTAAAGAGTCTCCAAATATTCTATAAAAATGTTCTCCCTATAAGTATTATAGATATAAAACATTTCAAAATTTTCAAATGACTCATTCATAACATATTGAGAGCTTTAGTGAATATACATACAAATTTTAAGATGGTTTAAAGATGTGGATAATACCTCAAAACATTAATATATATCATTATAAAGAATCACAATGAATCTTTTGATATTTTAATACGATTAAAATAACCACCAACATATTATAATTACATTCCTATATTTAATGAATCTAGAATTTATTAAATAAGATCTTGAGGATTTATTAAGAAATATATCCTTCACTCATCATTCCGTCTTCTAAGATAAATATTTTGGATCAAAAATTTATAATGTTTGAAGGAGGAAAGAACATTTATATCACCATTATATTCATATCATTCTTATTATAAAATTTCCTTATTTTATTTTTCTATGGTATTTAGTTTTCTTAATTCCTTCCATCATTGATCTTAATCTCTAGATCTTGAAGATCATATTCCTATCATTGATAAGATAAAATAAAATACCCTTTTAGGTGTTTTTAATTATTATAATAATGAAGTTATGATTTTGTTTCATCCCATTTCATTTTCTTCATAATTGTTAAATTCAAGATAACCCAAAAAATTCATATGGATAAAATGATCATTATGGATCAAGCTTACAAGATCATCCTTTATCAATTAATTTGTAAGTTTGAAGGATCCTTATAATATCTAGAAGCACCCTTATAGGATTGATCCATATAGGATTCATTCTTATACAAATTCCCATATAATATAATAATCCATATATGAGTCATCCTTTTGGATTCATTATCATTAAATGGACCCTTGTGATTATACAAATTCAAGATTGCATAATCTTTCATCCTTATGGACCTTTATACATACATGAGACTTCATTATTATGGATCTATATGATCCCTACCTAAACATAAATAAATCCACAATTCTTTAAAATAACTTTTGGGGAACATCAAATTAACTCAAACCTAAATTAAATAATTAAAATCATCTCAAATGACTTTTAAAAATTTAAATAACTATATCAACCAATTTAAAAAAGATTCAAAGGACATATATTATATAAAATACTCAATTTAGTGTATTTATATAAACTCCATGGAATCTAAATTTCATATTCCCCTTATACTCTTCAAAATAATTCATTCAAGTGGGGTTTTTACACTGATTAGAAACAAACATTCTTAGTAACATTAGATGGTTTCTCTATCACTTGGGGACTAAAAAACCCAATTTACAATATTTTTAATCCAATAATGATAGGTCTTGATGACTTTCATAAATTTCATCTATTAACTATACTAAACTATGATGGAAATTTATTTTCACACTTGTTACCACTTGTCTTTTCAAGAAGGACCAGCTTGTACACTCATCTTCTATAGGGATGACTTACGAAGAAGATTTTACCTTTTACTTTACCCATGATATCATTGGAATCCTATACTTATTTATTTAGTGGATACCCATTTCAGAATCTATTACTCTATACTCATTGAAAATATATATATTTATATTATTAATTAAGAAAAAATAAACTTACACAAAAATGGTCACTTAAAAATTAAATCATTGTAGTGAAATGAATTTAATTATGGCACAATGTATTATTCTATAAATATTTATTGCATTCCATTGTGACAGGGTATCAAAACTATAAAAACAGTATTGAAACCTTCTTCAAAAAAATATTCAATTAACACCAATTATTCAACTATGTTGTAATGTGATTTATAATCCTGTAAATCGCAAGGATTCTTATGGACTAATTTCTTTAACATAACCTATGTCCCAAAAACCTACCATGTATTCATATAATAGGTTATATGTGTCTTGATGGGAAATATAATAATTTTTCTATGTTTTACCTCTATATTATACTCAATTTATAATAAAAATTTATACTTTTAGGTCATGAACGTGTTATAATGTGAATCCCTATATAAAATCATCAACGTATAATTCAGTTGTGGTGTAATTTAATCCTATCAGTATGTGGTATGTATCTCATTAATAAAATTTTTCTCTTAATCATTTAATCATAGACATAATGTACCATTTCCTAGCATTAACTCTTATGGTGAAATATGTATTTCATTTTCCATTAAAATCTTCCCAATAAAAATAATAACATATTTTAACAATTATGGTGTGATTTTACTTTATTTAACAAATCATATTCAAACATCACTAGAATTCTCTAGTCAAACTTAAATTTTACCAAATTATAAAATAGAATAGAATGAAAATTTTCAACCGCATACCATAATCAATTTATTTATATTATGAATCACTATTCCTCAATCCATTTTATACTTCAAAATTCCTTACTTATTATCTCATTTTTTTATAATATTTCACCACTAGAAACCATATTTAGTTATTATTAAAGATAGGGGATATACCATAAACTCACCATTAATAATCCTAGGGGTGGATAGGGTATAACTCTCCAGGATTTTCATACTTAAATATCACATTATTTTAAATAAATTTTCAATAAATTTCATAATCACAAGCATGTGGACCATAATAGATTAGTGTATTTTGGATACTAGAAATAAATACTTCTTATTTCAAGAAACATCTTCCCGGGCTCCCACAACGAACTTGTCACATTGTACTCATCTTTGGAATACCCTACCTAAACCTTTCTTTATGACCTGGGGAAGGAAACATAGAAAAGTGTAAGGTCAATTTCATATTAAGGGTGAAAAAGAGTTATCAATATATAATCATATGAAATTATAAGATAATAATAGGGTATTCTATAATAAACCTAACTTATATAGTTCATACCCAACCTTTCATAGATCGTAAACATTATTCATGTAATAAATAAATATCATTTTAAAAAACATCTCCCATAAGAGTGAGAAGTCTTAGTAATTCAATATTTAACCATAATATCATATTATGAATGTGTGGAATTATAATAAATATATAAAAAAAATTCATATGTTTAGGTTAACAACCAAGACCATCAAAAAATTGGATCAAGAATTATCACCTATTTCCCAATGTGGATCAAGGCATGATCTATTTCCCATTGTGGATCAGGAATCTCCTGTTACGCATAATTTATCAACACATAGACTTGTTTCCCATTTTTATCTTATGAGTTATAAATATTTAACCATTTCATTATTTTTATGAATAGGTCCCACCCATATCATAATTAAAACCATACTTATGTGTGTCGCAATATCATTAAACATTCATCATTTCATCATATCATAACCTATAGAAAAAAACATATTTTATAAAAATATCTTCATCATAAACATAAACCATATAGAGAAAAAAAATAATGGTATCCATGGATTATATCCCCATTAAATCATAAGTAACATCAATGGATGTCACATTATATGGAAAATTATTTTGAAATATCACTTAGAACATTTCTTTTTGAAAGTTGACTTTTTTACTTTGAAACAAATTTTTAAAAAAAATGAAAATCCAAGTCCTTTTATTTGAAAAGAACATTTGAAAACTATAAAATAATCTTTGAAGTTGTTTAAATAATTTCTTGAGAAAAATAAAGATTCCATCTGGAATGTCATTACAAATCCCCAAATTATTTTGTAAATACGTTAATTCTAAAATAAATGTTGAAACTTATAAAGTTGTATTTAAAAAACTTGTGTGGTCATGATAGTGGAAAGTTTTATACATTTCATATAGGCTAAAATATATATATTTTTTATAAAATCCTAACATATATTATTTCGAAATCTGAATGATTATTCCTTTTAAAAAATTATAAAAATTTAAACAAGGGTAAAATATTTTTTAGAAAATCATTTACTGAATAGGGAAAAAATTTAAAACATTTCTAAAAAAATTAAATAATGAAAATTCCACTAAAAAGATAATTTAAGTTAGAGTTTATTAAAAAATTAACTCTTCGGTATAAAAAGCGAGTAAAATGGAGGGAAAACTTATATTCTCATAACATAAATAGAGGAGAAGAAAACTAATGTGGATATTGATAGATAGATCATAATATTTCATTATTAGATGCATAAATATTAATAATAATAATAAATGATAATATTGTTTCATAAAACCCATATAACTTTGGTAACTTTGAATTGTAATAACAATGAAAGAATAAAATTAAATGAAACCTAAAATATTAAGAGAATATATAATTTCATGATATTACATTTCAAAGGGGTTGTAATAACCTCATAAAATAAGATAGGTTCCTAACATAATATATTTCGCAGAGAAGAAAAATTGAAACAAAAACCCCTTATAATTATAGTAAGGTATTTTTTCCTCAATTTTTATTCTTTGACGCATATGTTTTGTTATGAACATATCTTCTTTTATAATATTTATATTCAAAATCTATGAAATGTAATATCATGAAATTATTTTTTTAAGGATATATTATGTTTCATTTAATGTTATTATTTCATGGGGATTATGATTCATAGTAACCCAAGTCGCAATGGATTAAGGATATAATCTCATTATTTACAAAGATTGTTTATTTTTATGCTTTCAACCTTCAAATTTTATAATCCACCACTCAAGAAAAATATTAATTTTATTATCCTATTGTTTTTCCATGGGAATACAAGTTTTTCCTTAATATTCCTCTCTCTATATACTCCAGAGTTCAAAAATATGTTTTTTAAAAAATATGACTTCATTTATCTCTTTAGTCAAACATCCATTCTCTTCCAAAACTATTTTTCTAAAAAAATCAAAATATTTTTTACAATTATCCAAATGATTTATTAATTTCATTTTACCCATGTTTTAATTATTAATTTTTTATTAAAAATAATCTTCAATAAATGTTACATGAAATACCCATTTAGATTTTAACAAAATTTGATGGGAATATTTATTTTAATGTGTATGACATGTATATAATTTTCAACAATCACAACCACTCAATGTTTTAATGATTACTTTTTAGGTTTAAATTTTTTTTTTCAAATAAATTGCATATATAAAATATTTTATAAATTCGTAGGGTTGTTTGAAATGGAACGGTAATTTTCCTCAATAAAAGTTTTAAATGATTTTTATAGCTTCCTCTATGAATTTACAATGTTATTTTCAAATAAAAGGATTTTGGAAATGTTATATGTTTTAAAAATTACTTTCCAACATGGAATGTTTTTTTCCTGAAGAAATATTTCATGTGATCTTTCAAAATAATTTTCCACATATGATTAATCCTTTGATTTTTCTTTATGATTTACTGGGGATATGATCCAAGGAAACAATTTTTATTATTTCTCTGGATGGTGCATGTTTTTGGTGGAGATATATTAATGAAACATATTTTCTTTACAGGGTATATGATACGATGATATGAAGAATGTTTCATGACATTGTGGCACACATAAGTATGGGTTTCATTATGATACTGATGGGAGCTATATCTTCATCCAATGAAGTGGGTAAAGGTTAATATCTTGTGAGATAAAAATGGGAAACAAGTCAATGGGATTCATCCACTCTGAGAAAGAGTTTAGTGTTTCTCCACTATGGAAAACATGTGATTTTTGATCTACTATGGAGCATATAGAAATTATAAAAATCAATATCCTAGGAGAAAATATCAATAATAGGATTAGTAAGGTGGTATGAGTAAAGGTATTTTTTTTATGATAAAGAGAAAAAAATGAAATATGAATGGAAGAAGGTACTATGGAATAATATGATTCTACCTAGAAAATGTATTATGAATTAATTAGAATTATTGAAGTGTTTATTTATTGGAATTCAAGAATTATGAAATATATAATTATTATTCAGTATATGTTTTTTCATTATGTATTGGAACTAATATGTTAAAAGGAATAAAAAAATAGAAAATTTATTTAATGAATAGGTGAATTTTTTTCGAAAATACATGATCAAGGGAAGATGTCCCTTAATATGTTCAAGATATTAAGATAATAATGTTTTCATAAAGATATTATAGATATGAATAAAGTAAACTAGATAGTATTGATGACCTTTTAACTAATTAATGTTTTAGAGATAAATTTATTTATGTTATCATTGATGTATTGTACACCATTATTGGATTTATGGAATATATTAAATAATATGTGGTTTTATTCAAGGATTGAGGAAGTCTGTATGTATCAATTAACGTTTTATGGTAATTATGATTATTTCCATGTTTTAAGAAAATATATAACTAAGGTATTCACGTATTTGGAATGTGAAAATTAGAATCTACATTATGATATTTGGAGGATTAATTTTAAGATGATTTTGGGAAATTCAGTGGAATTTTTTAAAGAAAATTACATTGGAAGTGTCATAAGGTTAAACCTTTATAGATTAATTTATGTTGAACATTAGATGAGGTTTTAGAGATTAATGTGTTATTTCACTACATCAATATATATTCATATTTGATAACCTATGTTAACCATTTTTTATAATAAATATATATAGAATGAATGAATTATCATTATTTTATAGATATTATTATATATTTGTCCTTAAAACATAAAAAAATCATCTCTTAGAGTAATAGTTGAAGTGGAAATTGAACACAGAACAACAAAATGATGACATTGAGCCTATATAATGGAATGAAATTAGGTAAATATATATTCTCATGAAAATTATTTCCCATCTATGATAATATAAAAACTTTATTATCTAATATATATATATATAATGATATGTTATTAAGGTACTGGAATAACTTATATCTATCTCTACTTCCATCAAATTTTTTAGGTCCACAAGGCTGAATACCCTGAGAGGGGGGGTGAATCAGGGTATGACTAATTTAAAATTAATGCCCATTCTGATCTTGTTTCGTTGTTAAGAAAAACACTCTTCTCTCTCTTTCTTGTTGCACAAAGTAATCAAAAAGTGAAGCATGCACAGGAAACATAAATGTTACTTGGTTCACCGCAAAGGGCTACATCCAAGGAGCATACGCCGACAAGTTGCCGGTCATACCAATTCCAATAAACATCACTAGCTGTGGATTATAATGATCAGGCTAGATCACTTCTACGCCCAGGCTCACTGACTTTACAATGTTTAGGGTCAGATCACTGCTTCCCCAAGAGTCACTCCCTGTTTCTCTCTCTGGCTCACTGCCGGTGGAGAGGATCACCTTCTTTCTCTTTCTTTGCTCATTTCTCTTGGGAGGAATCCACTCACAGTTTATAGACCTGTAGGTCTCTTCATTTGCATGAAGTAATGCATCTTCCTTTGTAAGTAGATGCTCTGTTGAAGCCCAATTTTCACCCGTAGATGAATCTCTCTTTGCACCGAAGGTATCGAGAAAACATCCAGCTTCCACGCAGCCCGAAAATCACTGTTGGAAATAAACCTTACTTGGCGTTCAAGTCAACCTCGACATGCATGTATCGGCGCGCAAGTCACAACGGGCGCGCAAGTCCTCCTCTGACACTTGTGCGACTCAAGATTCCTCAACTCCAAACCTACGCGACTCACTTCCTTTTACGCCCAATCAAATATTGGCACACAACTCTACACTGGCGCGCAGCTTCAAACACTAGCGTGTAACTATCACGCTGGCGCGCAAGTCCCACCTGTGAGACCACACACACACCTTGCGCGACCACCACACTTGCGCGACGGGAGCTCTGATTTCTCAAAGTGTTGAACTCCGGTGAAGAATGAAGAGGGGTGGTCCAGTATTTATAGGCAGTCTGACCACCCTGCGCGACGACGCGCAAGTCAACCCTCAGCGCGCAAGTCTCAATGCGTAGGTCTCTTCCCCTGCAAGTCACTTGCGTGCCCTACTTCCAAACTAGCTCTAACCTCTTTCCATTGCCATATTTTGTTCTTCTGATCATGAAAAACCAAAGGCGTGCAAGTTCTCAAACTTCCAAGGCATTGGCGCGCATGTATCTTTTACGGCGCGCAAGTCACCTGCGCGACCTCACTAAAACTTGCGTGACCCTTATACCTTTTCCATATTTTGATGATCTGATCTTCAAAAACAGATGGCGTGCAAATTTCCAAGCCTTCATGTACATGGCATGCAAGTCCCTTTTCCAAAAACCACATTTCATCATTTGTCGATTTTCAGGCCCAAAAATTTGGCAAACACTGGAAAACGGTGCCACCTTGTATCTGTTCTTTTTGTACCTCCTCCAAATCATCCATTCCTTTTGTCGATGTTCTTGAATCAAACATGAATCATTGAACTCAGCTCTTGAACTCGACATTTCATCATTAAATACTCTTTGTCAACAAATTTGTATGTCATTTCTTTGCTTTGTCAACAATCACCACTCAGATGTCCACTTTGTCAACAAACACAATCACCTCAAAAATACTTCAATGATGACTTGAGGGATTTTTTTCCCAACAAAATTTTGTATTAAATTAGAAATTCATTTGTATGGAATACAACATCCCCACAAACTAATGTTATTTTTATTCCCTCACCATATTTCATAAATATATATAATGGTGGGTTTAATTTTTATTTCATATATTTATGGTATAGTTATTCTAATGAAATTATAAAATCACATTTACTTTTTTACCATCCAACCAATTAGAAAACAATAATGTCAAACATATGTATGGAGGACTACCACCTCGCGAACAGATGTGATATGACTTTGATTTATAAAAAGACCATATTTTTTACTTGTATGGATTTGAAGTTTAACCAGGAAATTTTTCAGATTGAGGCGCTTAGACGATCCATGATTTTGAGGCCCGATGTGCATGGAATTAATTTTATAAAAATATTAAATATATTTTATGTCATGTACACATAGTTTTTCATGAATAATGGGAATGTCCTAAAAAGTCTCAAAATTTAAATATGAGAACTTTTTTGAATCTATAATGTGAGGTTCACCAAAGGCATGGCCTAAAGTTAGTTGGTGCAGGACGTTCCTATAATGTTGTTGTTGGAAGGTACATTCATTGGATTAATTCATTTATTCATCAATTTATTCATTACAAGTATTACAAAAATAAATTATAAAAATACGCTATTATAGATACTTCAGATGGTTACCAACATAATTTTTGGACTTTTGAGAAGAGGATTCCATTATTCTTCATTAGAAAACTGTGGTCAGAAGATGACAAGATTCTAAATCAAAGAAAATTGTGGTGTAGTGAATTCAATTAATATTTCCTTTTTTGGTAGTTTATTTCTTCACCAATTAACAATAAAATATTTCGGAAGGAATCATAATTTATGTTTTATTCTCTAATGATTAAACTATGGATCTTGATCAAGCTTATATTCTTGGATTCGTTTTAAAATTAATATTTTTCATGAGCCTCTGTATTGGATATCAATTGTTTAATCAATCTGTCCCAGTTATGACATTTGTATCTCCCTATTTATCCCAAATTTGTATTATTCTTCCAACAAATCTATTCTAATGATTTTTTAATCCTTCTTTTATGTGATTTTCCCCCACTCATTGATTTTATTCTTCACTATCAGACAATGGGGTCACGATTAGAATCTTGTTGGGAGGGGTCGAGCATGATCGAACCGCAAGATTCATTATGGATTCATGTGGTAAAAGTAGATAAATGATTTGCGGAAATATCTTGGTGATTTATAGGATATGGGTGATGATTCCCATGTATTAGAGATCATATACTGATTGGTAGTGATGATAGGCACATGGTTCTTGTGACGAACCAACATGGAATAACATATACCAATTTCTGTCCACTCGAGGGTTGGAATAGATGAATGTAACTCTTCTTCTGTGATTCTTGGTTTACATCATGTATCAATCAGTGTGGAATAGGAATATCTAGAATAATGTGTGGGAGATCTCGGTTTTTGTGAAAATCATAACTACAAGTCGTGTAATTAGGAAGAACACATGGTCTGTTCTTCAAAAATATATGACAAGAAGGTTTCAGGGAGATCATAACTATCACAAGTTTCATGGGACCCCCACACACCATGTGTCTCTATACTGGTGACCCAGCTTGTACTCTAGCAGTACAGTGACATGTGCACACCCAGGAACACGTTTAGAGTACATGGATGCAGCCGGAATGACATTGGCATGGCTTGGAGAACACACATTATACTGTAGGGGCTGATACATTCCATATAGTAACCTTACATGGAACTTAGGGCTATATATGAAGTTATCCAGGTAATGTGAAATACATGGCCGGGTAGTATGATGGGACCACGTGTCAGGTGGGTCCCTTCATAATATGTACCACCTTTTGATGAAACTTCTACCTCTCGTATCTCATTAATTTAGAATTAGAATTTATCTTAGGAGTAGCCTTTACTAATGTTTTCCCACAAGTAATGTTATTGTGGCCTTGATAGTTTATTTTGAGATATTATTAAATATGTGGTTAGAATTATTATTATTTAGGAACTAGTCAACAATGAATGTTATTAGGCAGGGTAATCAAATGGATTAGAGTGGAACCCTCCTACTGGGATTGGGCATGGGTCCCCTATCTATTGTCAAAGTGTCACCCTCCTACTAGTACAACGAATGGGTCCTATTTGTTCCACATATTGGTACCCTCTACGTAAGATAGGGTATGGGGCATCTATCATCTAATGAAGTGGTTCCCCTTTATAAAGTCAAGGTAAGAGTCCTCAATATACTGATTAGCACCCTCGGTGGAGTCAGGTAATGGGTCCTCTATCTACTAATTTGAATCCTACTTTGGATACTGGGAATGGTCCATCTATTTAATGAGTGGCACCCTCATGTTGGATTAGATTATGTATTTTATATCATCAGAGTGGCACCCCCCTCTTGAGATAATAGATGGGTTTTCAATCTTCCATCAGATTTGATACCACTTCTAGGACAGGGCATGAGTCCTCTATCTACTATCATAGTAGTACCCACATACAGAGTCAGATCATGGGTCCTCTATCATCATAGTGGAACACTCCTATTTTATTTGGTCTTGGGACCTCTATCTATTTATTATCAGAATCTTTTTGTACCAGGTCATGGGTTCCCTACCTATAGATTATATCCCCTAAATAATGTGTCACAGTGATGAGGTGTGTATCTACAAGTATTATTCTTTGGAAATACATTTGATATTCTAGGAATCATTGATGGATCTATTTGATCTTTTGTAATACTCTTTTCTTGGGATGGGATGTAAAATGGTGATCCCCATTTCTCTCTCCTTCGGGTTTTCATTTATGAGTATATATATGTGACCATCTTCATGTACTTTTTTTCTCTCTTTCTATTGATTGAGTTGTCTACTTTAATCATCAATCATATCCCACCCACCCCCTTAACTTTTGTGGCATCTTAATGGGTATGCATATATGCATCCCTGTATGGGATTTTCCCATACATGTCATGTCTTATGTTGATGATGGATAGTTTTGGAAGAAATTATAGAAGATCATATAGGATACCTTGGTGTATTTTACCATCTGTGGTGGTCAGGGATTCTTTATCTAGATTCTAGATCTCTCAGTATTTACATTACCAAATTTTTTAGGTAGGGAAATAATTCTATTTAGGTGTATATTTTGACCGTTTACTTTTGATATTGTGATCTCATTCTCTTTACTTCCTAGATTTTGTTACCTTTTTATAGTTACTCTAGATATCATTTCCTTTTATATTTATTTCTCTACACTTATACATGGATATGGTTGGGTGAGTTAATATGGGTAAATTAGGAAAATACATCCTATATTAGATATTACCTTAAGTTCTTGATAACGATGCCTACATGATAGAGGCAGGCTTGGGGTCTTTGAGGCACTACTCACCACTAGTCAGGCGAGCTCTGGTGGGTTAGGTTGCGACAGATTAGTATGAGAGAGGTTCATTCATTGTGAAAGTGTTTGAAATTTTCCCTAATGAGGATTTGGTTTGGATTAAGGGAAATGGTTTTAGAGTGTCTTTAGTGTGGATTTAATTCTAGGGAACCCAATTTTGGGGTGATTACTGATCTATCTATTAACTAGGACTATGGATACCTTCTTCTCGAATCGGTATACTAAGACATTGGTTGTCGGGAACATTGGTACATTCATTATATTGAATTGAGTAATCGACAATCCTTGAGTAATATCCTAATATATATATGCTCATATGACAATAGTATATCATGATTAAATTTTCTGGAAACCTTTATGAGGACAACCATCTAAGTTACCGATTCAAAATCATGATGAATATCTGATGAGTGATGAGACATTTGTTAAAGGGGCATCATGTGGGATCCTTCCTCCTGGATGAGAGGTAGCAGCACCCCACCTATTGAGTAGTATAAAGTACCTGTTTAGAAGGCTGAGAATTCATGTAGGATTAGCACACTCCATTAGTTCCATCACCATAGGTCGTTGACGTTTCACAGTGATCTAGATCTCTCACTGGTAGAGGATTGGATATTTAGTGATACTAGATTTCCGGATTATCTAGAAAACTATTGATCCATTGGTTATGATGAAATCTAAAATTTTCCACTAAAATGTTGGTTGATGGTGGTGTCTAGTAATGTAAATTCAGGACGAGTCATCACACACATGGACCGATGTTCAATATATGTTTCATGTAGATTATTACACCCATGATTGTACTCATTTTGGATTAAATATATTCTAGTGATTCGTAAGGGATGTATGATGGTTGTTGAGTTTGTTTTTAGGACCACTGGCTATATGTGGTACTCCATTGACATGATTCAAGATGATTACTTCTGGGTGATGGAGTTTGAGTATGGTATCCGTATAAACATTCATTCTAGTTTTGTATACTTATGAATTCCCAATTAATTCTAAGTGTTGTTATGGGTTCTAGGGACTGATAGATTCCTTTCAAAGGGAAACCACAAATACGGAGCTGGCATCGGATGTTATAGGGTTGATTCATCTATAGTTTCTAGCAAAATCTGGTCGAAAAGACCTCGGTGCATAACATTTACCATGATAAAGTTGAGCTTATAGTCATATGGTTCATTGAGAACATATGGGAGAATGGAATCTCCTTTACGGGCGGCATAATGCTTGTGATGGGTGAGATAACATGGAATGTGACATCCTAACATGATGTGTTGAAGAGGGTTGACAGATAGTGGATGGACCAACATTTTAGAGGCAACACCGTGATCATGGATCTCCAAAGTGAGGGTAGGGTGTCCCTCGAGGAGGTAGATTGGGAAGAGGATCAAGTGGGGATCTAGTAGGGGGATTTTAGGGTGGTGTATTATGTTGTGAGATCTTTCTACCACCGCCAGCAGTCGGTTCCATGGATATCTTTAGGCTATTGGGGTATAAGACATGGTATCTCATGATATAATTTGAGGTGTGATATATGTTTATTATTTGATTTCATCAGAATGATTAGACACATGTGTGAGTCACTTCTTCATATCTTTACTCCTACTACGAGAAATGGAGGTCCCAATTAAAGAATTTTCTAGTATATTTGACTATAGGATACTACAGGGAATGTGTATTAAATCAATTTTATCATACAGTAGTGAAATATAACTCTTAGTAGAGAGAGTTTCTCATGGAACCTTTTGGTCATCCCAATTATACATTTTGATTTCATATTTTGTATGGACTGTTTATCAATGGTTAGATCCAAAATTGACTGTCATCATAGATGAGTTAGATGTATTTGCACTAATGGAATGATATTATTCATTGTTGTTGATAGAGATCTAAGGTATGTATGTTTGGGTTTTTATGAACAATACATTGTGACTCATCACCCACCAGTTAGTGACTATATACCTTGGTGAGGAAGGATCTTCATGTTGGGACCAAGTTGTAGGGATAAAGAAGTAAGAAAAGTTTTCTGTTATAGAGCGTTGTCTATTGTTCTCAAAGAAGATAAATCAATTCACTTTTTAAAAGGACAAAAAATTAGACGTTGTTTTGATGATTTGTATTTTACTATCATCTAATGTTTGGAGAACTTTTGGTGAAATCTGTATGAAGGATAAAGAGATTAATGTAGTGTTTTTGGAAAAACACATTTCAACATCATAAATATCCACAAAAATTACAATGGAAAGAAGAATACATGCAAGTGGCGGCGTGCAAGTGCTGTAGAGGCACACAAGTCATATTTCAGAAATAGAATTATTTCCGAAATATGGAAAAAGACATAAAGTGGTGTGCGGATTTTGGTTCGCAGGTGGTGGCGTGTAGGTGGTGGTGTGCAGGTGGTGGTGCACATGTGGTGGTGTGTAGGTATGGGTACGCAGGTATTGGCGCACAAGTCTAGGTCACACAAGTCCTTAAAATGCCAATAAATAGACAACTATCCTCCTCATTTCTTAAGGCTCAATACTTAAGAATTATCTTTGAGCTCTGGGCGCGCATGTAGAGAATTGGGTGAGCAGTTGGAATATTGTTAGAAGGTGCATAGATTGGGGCACACAAGTTGGAGGCGCACAAGTGTTAGTTGGTGTGTAGGCTACATGAAGGAAGCACGTCTGAAGGGCAGTGCGCAAGAAGAGTCATGCATGTTCTATGCGCGTTGCTATAGGACGCACAAGTCAAAGTGGGCGCGGAGGATGCTTTGCGCTTGGGGTTCCTGCCAGCTTCTAGGTAGAAAAGTGAATAATTTCTTTGAAATATTCGATTTTTATAATCTCATTAAGAAGCATTGATCCATTGTATTAATATATTTTTGCTAAGAGGGAGCACACACACTATTGTATTGTTTTAAAAGTGTTTCACGAGTGTAAGGGTATATACTACTCATTGTATTCCACGTCAAAGGATTTTTTTCTAGTGGATTGTGTGGTACTGGATTGTTTCTGTACCATACCAAGGACCTTTCTACTCTTGCTGAGTAGTAAACCTTGTAAATATGGTGTTCCTATGGGTGTGTGTGTTCAGCAGGGAAGAAAGTCTTTAACAGGAGGTGAAGGTTGTTTCAAAAAGGGGAAACTTAAAAAGAAAAAAGATATCACTGATTCAACCCCTCCCTCTCTCAGTGATACTTGGATCTTGACTGGGAACCTTAATTGGTATCAAAGGGAGGTTACATTCGTTTATTCATTGCTGAAGTGGTTTAAGAGATGTTGTGATGGAGAATCTAAATTGCATGAATAGTAAGGGGATTCCGATTTTGGATGGAAATAAATATCACATCTGGAAGGACAGAATGAAGCCTTATCTTATGTCTCTTGGATATAAAGGTCTTGAAACTACAACAGATGTATTTCCTGCCATTGATGACAAGATTCCTCTTACACCTTTTAATAAGAAGAATCTTGAGAATGATGGAAGAGATAGAAATGAATTACATTCATCTCTTTCTGAGAGTGAATTTTTAAGAGTGAAAGGTGTTGCTACAGTCAATGGAATATGGGTCAAAATAAAGAAAATCTATGAACGAAATAAAGAAGTGATGAAGGCTAAACTACAAATCTGGAGATTGAAGTATGAAGACTTGAAAATTGGAGAATCTAAATCTGGTGGGGATTTCATTACCAGGGTAAATGATATTTTCAGTACAATCAGATGTCTTGGTGAAACAGTGTAGGATTCTATAGTTGTCGAAAAGATATTGAGAATTCTTCCAGACAAATTTGATGTTAATGAGTCTTCATTGGAAGATAGAGACCCAAAGACATTATCTATGGATGACTTGCATAGCACTCTGGTTAGTTATGAAATCAGAAGGGAGAAGTCTATGAAGACCAAAACAAAAGTAGAATGAGAAATTTCATTCAAGGATTCAAAGAGAGAAAAGTTAAATAATACTCTTATTGAAGATGATGTGGGTGAATCAGATTATGAAGATGATGTATGTAAAAATTTTGAGGAAATTTTATCCTTGTTTTCCAAAAATGTGAAAATAGGTACAGGGAAATACAGAGGGAAAATTCCCTTGAAATGTTTTGAATGTGAAGTTATTGGTCACTTTGCGGATAACTGTCCTCAAAATAATAAAGAATAAGATAGTGATGATGATGATAGACAGAAAATAAGGTCCTGGAAGAAACAAACTGACAGAGATAAGTCTTTTTTAAAGGGTAAGGATAAAAAATTCTTCAAATCAAAAAGAAGAATCTTTTAATCTAGATATGAAGAAGAAGATAGTGAAGCTGAATCTGAGAAATCATCTACTGAGATAGCTAGAGATAATAACTTTATTGCAGTAGTAAATAATGAAGATTATAGGAGAAATAGTTCTGAAGAAGAAGAAACTCAACTTGAATATCATCTGATAGAAGATTTGAAAGAATGTTTGAGGAAGATCAGAAGGCTTGAGAAGGAAAAAAAAGTTGATAAATGAAATTTCCACATTTAACAATCAAGAAGGATTTCCTGAGGTGAAAAAAATATGGAAAAAGAGATTGATGATCTGAAAATTTCTTTTGGGAATGCAAAGAATCATAATGATCACATTGACGTAGATTTGAAAGAAAAATAAGAATAATTTGAACTATTCCAAAAAAAATTGTCCAAAGCTACAGAAATGAATTTCAGTTTCAAACATTCTATCTCAGAAGTTGGTGAATGTTCCAGTAAGAATGAACCAATGAATGGTCCACAGAATTTACCTTCAAAAGTTTAGAGGAAAGATGGAACTGTATCTAATAGGAACAAAGTTGAAAGGGCTATGTATGTGGCCAAAGTCAGTAATGCCGAAAAATCAGAAGTACATAAAAATTCTGTGTCCATAAGATTTATACTACTTTTGGTCCTGATATGTTTGAACAGAAATATGAGCTGAAAAAGAAGGTTATGATTGAAAACATAAAGGTTGATGGTCAGCAGAGTTCTGTTAAGAAGGATGTGGAGAATAATGTTCACAACTCCAGTCATTATAGAATTTTCAAAGGAAAATATTCATTCTATGGTTACTGTTGGTATTGTGGTGGATTCGGACACACTGCAAACATGTGTTGGTTTAATCAACAACATTACAACTATTCTACAAGTCTTGAAAGACAAGGATTGAGGGGGGAGTCAATCCATACAAAATAGAATGTCTCCAAATAAATTTCAGAAGATATCTGAGAAGACTAGTGTTAATGTTTTGAATAGGTTCCAATACCTGGAAACTGTTTGTGAAGTATGTGATCGACCTAGACATCTTTCCAAGGGCTGTCTTAGTGTGTTAATAGAGCAACAAACGATTCTTAATAATTCTCACAATCCAGTGTTTTTAAAAGCTAAAAGGGACAGGTATGATAAGTCTAAAAAGAAAGAGTGCATGGTTGTTTGTCCATAACACATTGACTTGTCTAGTAAATTAGAGGATGCACAATAGAAAGTGAAGGAAAAGGAAGAAAAAAAATCACTTATTGTCATAACTTATTTGAAAGCTACAAAATGAGAATGTCATTGTATTCTTGATAGTGGATGTCCCTCTCATATGAAAGGATACTTAATGATGCTGACGAATGTGAAAGACTTCAAAGAAGGAATAATGATATTTGGAAATGATGAATCTCTAAGGATCAAAGGTGTGGGATCAACCATTATTGGAAAAGAAAAGTTGATATCCAGGAAAACACTATCTGTTGATGGGATGAAACATAACCTGTTAAGTGTGTCACAACTCTGTGATGAGGGAAACAAAGTAATATTCATAAAATATGGATTTGTTGTCAAAAGTGAAAATGATGAAAATATAGTTACAAGAGGCCAACTTACATGAGGGAATCTATTACAAGTTGGTGATGTGCATAAATCTTGTTACATGAGTGTGGTGGATAAAAATAAATATTGCACAAAAGGATGGGGCACATGTGTCAGAGAAATATGTGCAAGATATCAAAGCGAGACAATATTCGAGATATTCCTGATTTATCAAGAGAAAGAGATTTGTGTTGCACTATTTGTGAGAAAGGAAATATTAGTAATTCTATGCACAAGAGAGTTGAAATTCACTAAAAAGACCCTTGGATGTAATGCCCTAAACCTAGTTACCCAGAGCTGGTGCATTTTTAAAAAACATTGGCATGATCACAAGAAAGATCAAATCTCAAAAGACTGATTAGTTTAGTATCCTCGGAAACACTAGATATATTCATAGTCTTACATTACATCATAATGTGAAAACTACTACAACAACATATTGTCTTTATATCCCCTCATACTATCCATGTAGGTCATTCATAATTTACTTCTTCACATCCTGGGAAAAATAAAACATTTAAAGGGGTGAGCTCAGATGCTCAGTAAGGATAACAATATACCAGAAACATTTCATAAATAAGCCTAAAAATTTAAGGAAATGTATAACTAAAAAAGCCTTTTAAACATTAACTTCAACATAATATGGCAAAGATAAAATTAAATAATTCCATTTACTATTTCACATGGATATTATACTTGTCGAATAATCACATGCAATATCAATAGCCACATTCATAATGATGGAATGCATAATTTCAGACTATCATAACCACATAGTCAAGGCCTTGTTCCAAGACTACAAATAATATTTTGTCAAGGACTTGTGCCAAGACACTAGTTTGTCTCATGAGACCTACCGATTCATCGATAAGCTATAGCGGGCTCCACTCGTCACTTGTTAAGTCCAATTCACTCCTCATATGAACAATTTTAAATATAACATAATCATTTGTATTAAAACTATCATACGAAATGTAAATACTTTTTCCATAAACCATGAATGGTATAAAAATAACACATCCACAATCAAACATATCCCAAAAACATCCATACAATATGGAAGTTTTGTATCATAATAAATCAACTTCAAATAAGCTTAAAATCCATCAAAGGATGTTGATATAGATGAAATCAAAACTATTTGAGAGAAATATCTCTTTTTTTACAATAATTTAAAAGACAAATAATTATAAAAGAAAAAATTTACTTTGAAAATATTCATATAAGATTTTAAGGGAATCTTCGATGATTTTATAATGGTGGAAAATAGTCACACTTGCCGTATAAGTTAAAAAAACACATTCTTACCTTAATTCTGTCGAAAACGTTAAAAAGGACCTAGTTTGGAAAACGACAGAAGGATTCCTTTAGATACATCATATGAAAAGTCAATAAGGGTATTAATGACTTTATCCCATAGTCTTTAAAATTTTAATAATGTTTTGAAATACAATTTTCAGAAACATGAATGTGGATGATAAAGAGGTCCTGGTAGATAAATATGTATAAACAACCTTGGATAATGAAGAGATTGTGAAAGAAACCCTTACCTTGTAATTTTCCTTGATTTAGGGTTGGTTAACCTCCTGTATAATGGTGAAATAATTTTTATTAAATTATAAAAAATCATATACATTAATATGATATCATATATGATCTTTTAAGATTGATTTGATAATAATATCTTAGTATTATCATCATTTCGTGTATTAACTTACTCGTTTTATTTTATATTATTTCTTATGTAAGATGTGTATGTTAAGGATAGGTTGTATATTATTCATATACATAATGATATAAATTCCTTAAACATTATTTTTAATCATTAAATGATAATTAAACTTGAATGGATGCTACAGAGAATGAATCTCATCGTGTTCGTGGAGACGGTAGTCCGTACCTACGCACAAGCGCCAATATCATTTTTTGATATTAAAATAATATATTATTGGATATTATATTATATATATAGAAAAATTATCATGTAATATTTATTATTTACATGAATTCAACATCATTATTATACCCATCCAAATAATAATGTATTGAATAACAATTACACTACGACGTAGAGACGGTAAGCCGTACGTACACACGTATGGTGACATGTCTTTCAAAGGATGGATAGAATACTGAATATGGTTGTACCATATTTATAATAACATCATAGTATATAGAATATACTGGATTTATTATTTTAGAATCGAAATAACAAAGAAATAAGCAGTTGATGAAGAAAGGAACTTGAAAGGGGGTGGTGAAAACATTGCCTCTTCTTCAGGTTCTTCCTTTTGATTTTATCAAAAGGAATACTTAGGTTTGCTTTTTGATCAATATAAGTCCTTTAGGATGAAGTGAGGGAAGTTGGGAGGATATTTGGGCAGGTTTTGGCCAAGACAAAATGCTTTTAAGGTGTGAAATTGAGAGAAGAGGGAGTGCCCTTTTATAAGAGGGGTGAGGGTCTCCTTTGGAAAAGCTATAAATATTATTTTATAATAAATCCATATTCGGTTTAAAATGTCTCCAAAGTTGATTATTTACAGTTTAAGGTGGGGATGGGTCGAAAAAAACTCATCCAATAGGTTTTAGACAGGTTTGGGTCATTATATTAACCTTATCTTTTACTTTTCACTCTTAGTTAATTAATTTCACATTTACCATGTCACTTTGTATTTTTTTATTATAAATTTAATAAACATACTATATACCTCCAAGAGGCCCAAAATTGGTCCATTAATGATACCCCTATCTTATATAAGTCATTTGGCCGAACCTTAGATTTTTAGAAATAGAATATAAAATAATAATATAATATTTGTTTTAAAAACTCTTTTACGTCAATTTTGACACTCTTGGGTATTTTGTTTTTGATAATTTCATAACAGCATTATTACTTCAAAAAAATTTATATAATCAGTCCTAATATGTATTATTAACCTATAAAATTAGTTTAATTCATAAAAAGTCTGAAATTATATTTATTTTGATATTTATAATATCAATTATTTTAATATTTTGATTAATTGGGTAATTACTGCATCACCATGGTGTCATAAATAAATTAAATTATTTAGTGTCTAAAAATTATAAATAAAATAAAATTCTGTAGTAAATCTTTCTATATTTCTAATGAATATTTATAATCGAATTTATATTATGTATAAACCTATATTAAAAATGTTTTACTTATTAAACATTGATTTTAACTTTATTAACTCTTCTTCGAATTAAATAATAATAAATGTCCTAATCTAATACATGTGGACCTAAATGATAATACTTTATTCCTATGGATTTTTTGTACAATTTACACTTGTCCAATAGAATTATGATATATTTTAGGGTAATATTAATATCATTTTTACCCTTAATTACCCTATTTACTTTTAACCGTGGTAAATAAAAGTAAAAAGTTACTATTCACCAAAAATTATTTTCATCTCATTTAACCACATTTTACTCCTTGATATTAACCGTGTCTCCCGGAGTTTCTAAATTCCACTCACAGAAGCGGTAAAATTAAGTTTTATGTAAATTTCCAAATTCTTCTAGGAGGTGGGTAAAAGACGGTGAAAAGTTCAATAAACTTTTTACATATCTAAAATTATACTAAACTAACTCCAATGAATTACATTGAACTTATATAGGTATTATTTATCTATTTTTACATTAATTAAATTTAAATAAAATAACTAATTATTTAAATAAGAAATTCGGTTTTAAACTATAACTCAATGTTTTTTCACTATTCATCACAAATTGAATGTTTTCAGAAAAATACCAATATTTCACCCTAGGAAAATTTTGATATTCCGAATCCAAAAATGAAGTCCATTTTGAAAGATAAAATTTATAAAATTTCAAAAAGTGGGTATTACTATTCATAACAACTAGTTTGATTAGTTGTGGTGTGTGTTAAAACACAAAGTTGCGTACAACACAGGCTACTGTATTATTCAAAGAGAAGCATACCGTTGAAGCGTGGGGTGTTACATTCTACACTCCTTCAAATAATTTCATCCTAGAAATTTATAGAATACAACACATGAAAATACTTGGTTGATTCTTCATCAAAAGTTCCTCGGGTTCCCACGTTGCCTCTTCCATTTTGTGGTTTCTCCATAGAACTTTTACTAGACAAGTCGTCTGGTTTCTCATCACCTTTTCTCTAATATCAATAATCCTAACTGGCTCTTTGCAATAAGACAGATCGGGTTCCATATCTAATTCCTCATAAGTATATGCATTGGGTTAGGAATTTATTTTCTCAAGAGTGATACGTCGAACACATCGTGAACTTTGGAGAGATTTGGAGGCATTTGCAAATGGTAAGCTCAACCCCAATTCATTCTAGAATTTCAAAAGGTCCTATGTACCTGGGACTCAATTTACCTTTCTTACCGAAACATATAACTCTCCTCCATGGAGATACCTTCAAGAAAACATGATCTCATACCTAAAATTCCAAATCATTCCTTTGGTTGTTAGCATAGCTCTTCTGCCTACTTTGAGCTAATTTGATGTGGTTTTGGATTACCTTCGCCTTTTCCATCGTTTCCTCCACCAGTTTTGGGCCTACAAGTTTTCTTTCACCAACTTCATCCCAACAGGTTGATGTTCGACATCTCTTTCCATATAATCCTTCATATTGCGCCATCCGAATACTTAAATAGAAGCTATTATTATAGGAAAATTTCACCAGTGGTAAATATTGATCCCGCATACCTTGAAAGTCAAGTGAGCAAGATCTCAACAGGTCTTCTAAAGTTTGAATAGTCTGTTCTGATTGACCATCTGTTTGAGGGTGGTAGGAAGTGCTTAAAATAATATCAGTATCCAAGGCCTTCTGAAGACTCTTCCAGAATATTGAAGTTAAACTGGGATCATGATCAGAAACAATCGATATGGGTACTCCATGAAGTCTCACAACTTCATTAATATATAGTATTTTTAGTCGTACAAGTGGTAAATCCTCACTTATAGCATGAAAATTTACTGACTTGGTAAGATGATCAACAATGACCCATATTGAATTTTTCCTTCTAGGAGTCTTTGGTAGTCCACGGACAAAGTCCATTGTGATATTATCCCATTTCCACTGAGGAACGGGAAGATGTTTTATGACTCCTCTAGGCTTTTGCCTTCCAGCTTTCACTTGTTGACAAACCATACATCTTGACACAAAATCAGCAATCTCCCTCTTCATGTTTTCCCACAAAAAATGTTCCATAAAATCTCTATACATTTTGGTTCTCCTAGGGTGTATAGATAAATTGGAACTATGAGAATCATACAACAATTCCCTTTTTAGATCATGTATATCGGGAACACAAAGTCTCTTCCCAAATTTCCAAATTCCATATTCATACACAAAGTCACTCAATATCCTATCATTAATAGCTTTAATGTTCTTTTGAAATGATTCATCACCGGTCTGAGAACTCGTTATCCTTTCTAGTAAATATGGTTCTGCGACCATTTGAAAAAGTATTGAGGTTTCACCATCCATGGTGATTCCCATATCCATCATTACTAGATCCATGTATATAGGATCGTTTTCAACTATCATCTTTTTCAAAACTCCCTGATCCTTTCTTCTCAAAGCATCTTCCACCTTATTCGACTTCTCCAGGTGGTAGTGTATTGTACAATCGTAATCTTTGAGTAGTTCAAGCCATCTCCTTTCCCTCATGTTGAGTTCATTATATGAGAAAATATACTTCAAACTCTTGTAATAAGTATAAATCTCACATTTTCACCATAGAGATAGTGTCTCCAAATCTTCAATGAAAAGATTACAGCAGCTAACTCAAGATCATGAGTAGGATAGTTTTGCTCATGAATTTTCAGCTATCATGATGCATATGTAATAACTCTATCATTCTGCATAAGGACACAACCAAGTCCTTTATTCAATGCATAGATATAAATAACAAACTCGTCATTTCACGATGGTAGAGTCAAAATAGGAGCATTGGCTAATCTTCTCTTCAGTTCTTAAAAACATTCTTCACACTCTTTTGTCCTAAAAAATTTAACCCCTTTACGTGTGAGCTTCGTTAATGGGTTAGCCAATCGAGCAAAGTTCTGGAAGAAACATTGATAATAACCGTCTAAACCAATAAAACCGCATACCTCAGTTATACTCATCGGTGTTGGCCATTCATGGATTGCTCTTATCTTAGAAGGATAAACAGAGATTCTATCTTTGGAGACAATATGGCCAAGAAAATATATCTCCTAAATCTAGAATTCACACTTGCTAAAATTCCCATATAATTCATGTCTTCTCAGAGTCTTTAGGATAATGCACTAGTGATTTTCATGATCTTCGTAGCTTTTGGAGTATACCAGGATATCATCAATAAATACCACCATAAAATCAATAAGATATTCCTTGAAAACTCTATTCATCAGATACATGAATACATAGGTTGAATTAGTCAATCAAAAAGGCATTACTGTAAACTCGTAATGACCGTACCTGGTTTGAAATGTTGTCTTTGGAATGTCTTCCTTCTTCACACACAACTAATGGTATCCAGATTGAAGGTCAATCTTTGAAAAGTATTGAGATCCATGTAGTTTGTCAAATAAATCATCAATACGAGGTAGGGGATACATGTTCTTTATTTTTATAGCATTGTTCTCCATGTAGTCGATACATAACCTCATAGATCAATCTTTCTTTTTAACAAAAAGAATAGGGTCTCCCCATGGAGAGACACTAGGGAGAATAAATCCCTTATTACACAATTCCTATAGTTGTTTCTTTAGTTCAACTAATTCCACAATGTCCATTCTATAAGGGGTCTTCGATATAGGTCTTGAACGAGGAATTAAATCAATGGAAAACTCAGTTTCTCATTCTGGAGGATGTCCGGGTAAATCTTCTGGAAACACATCTACATATTCTTTCACAATAGGTACATCCTCTATTTGAACATTCTTTTCCATACCCACATTCATTTCATTCTCTTCCTCCCAAATAATTGAATTTAGTTTAGCTATTGGGGGTGAATCTAGGTAAGAATTAGGTGGTGATGATTCCACTCTAAAGATATGGTTTTCCTTATCATCATCATCAAAAATAGTAACCTCCATCTTCTTACAATAAATTTTTTCATCATGGTTCGAAAACGAATCAATACTGAGGATTATATCAAATTCAATCATAGTTATGACGATGAGATCAGTAGATAAAGAAAATTTTTGTGCTCTAATGGGGACTGATTTCACAAAACATTGTTGCAATGATACTTACCTTATAAATTTTAACTAACAACTCCCTTGTTAAATAAAATTGGAAATATCTAATATTCTTATCAAATTGGGATGATATGAAACAATGTGATGATCCAGAATCAAATAAAGCATTTTCTAAACATGAGGAAACCAATAAATTACCTGCCACCACGTCTTTTAGAGCTTCTACCTCAGTAGTAGTGATAACATAAGTTTGTCCATGATCCCTTGGCCTTTTCTTAGGTATGTTCCACTGACGCTAAGGACATTCATTTGAATAATGTCCCATCTCCCTATAATTGTAGCATTGGACATCGATAGCTTCCTTCTTCCCCTTGCAATCACAAGCTCAGTGGCCTTTTTCACCACACTTGTAACAGACTCTCATTCCATTTAAGCAAGTACCAGGGTGTTTCTTCCCACATTTACTACAGGATGGATATTCAACTTTTCCCTTCTTCCCCTTATTTCCATTCCGAGAGTGATCAGCAAATCTCTTCTTCTCCTGATTTTCTTTAAAGTCATAAGACATAGATAATTCCTTTTTTGTCTTGATAGCACATGAGACAATATCTTCGTACAATAAGAAGGTTTGTGAGACTAATTCTCGAGGGATAATGGGTTTTAACCCATCAAAGAAACGATAAATCTTACTTCTTGGGTTACGTATATAATCTCTGGCATACCTTGCTATCCTTGTAAAGTTATCCCTATACTTTGTGACATTGTCACCCTCTATTTGTCTCAGACTCACGAAATTGCCTTTCCATATCTTCTTGATGGTCATGAGAAAATTATTTTTCTAAGAAATGTTATCTGAACTCCCTCCATTTGATATTTGATACTTCCTCTTCATCCTTTATTCTTTGAATCAAGGACCACCATTGATCAGCATCTCCAGTGAGGCAATAAACTTCCATGATATCGTTTTCCCTTTCACTACTCCCCAAAGACTAAAATATTTTCTCTAGGGAACTTATCCATTGCTCAGATACTAAGGGATTTGTACTCCCATTAAATTTTGGTGGTTTTTGCCTCAATAAGCGATCTAACATTGATCCTCCACAGTGCGGATCAGGGTTCTCCATACGGGTAAGGTTATTATTCATAACCTAAGTGATTTGTCCTGGTATAGTGATTAGTTGATCAGCACCAGTTGCATCACTAGCTCCACTATAATTATCTTGAGCTGGAGGGAAATCCCTACAGAGAGTGTGTGTATTGATGCAGTTTCCATTTCTTCCAATAGGAGCAATTTCTAAACAATGGCATACTCAAGATTAGTTTATGAATCGAAATACATAAATCCAAACTTGTAAAACACATAACATAAATTGAACTTTTTATGGATATAATCCATAATAATAAAAATGTTTTCCTTGAGGAAGTATATACTCATAAACCCTTCATAATGGTTTCTAAAGAAAATGAGAATCATCCTAAGTATATCCACCGGGAGTGTCGTAACTAAGAGTGCAGAAAGACATGTTGTTGTTCACCAGTTCTCATTCGTGTCTAGCTCAAAGAAGTGTTTTCGGGTTTTACCCCTAGGTACATCTGTGCCAGAGCCACATCTACCTGCTCGTATCCAAACAGGGATTTATTTCTAAAAAAACTCACAAAATCTTTACAATACCAAAATTCTAGGAAGTTCTTCTATACTAATCCTCAAAGTGTATCTTAGGGTTATGTGCTCTAATCAGAGTTTATCTAAATCTTGTTTCCAAGGTTTGTACTAAAATTCCATTGATACCAACTGTAACGCCCCAACCCTAGTTACTCAGAGTTGGTTAATTATTACATAACATTGGCATGATCACAAGAAACATAACATCTCCAATGACCTATTAGTTTAGTAGCCTTGGAAACACTAGATATATTCATAAGACTTACATTAAATCATAATGTGAAAACAACTACAATAGCATCTTATCTTCATATCCCCTTATACTATCCCTGTAAGTCATTCATAAATTACTTCTTCACATCCTGGGAAAAATAAATCATTGAAAGGGGTGAGCTCAGATGCTCAGTAAGGATAACAATATTGCGGAAACTTTCATAAATAAGCATAAACATTTAAGGCAATGTATAACTAAACCAAAAGCCTTTTAAACTTGAACTTCAGCATAATATGGCAAAGATAAGATGAAATAATCCCATTTAATTGTTCACATGGATATTCTACTAGTCAAATAGTCACATGAAATATCAAAAACCACTTTCATAATAATGGAATACATAATGCCAGACTATCATAACCACATAGTCAAGGCCTTGTGCCAAGACTACTAATAAGATTTTGTCAAGGCCTTATTCCAAGACACTAGTTTGTCTCATGAGACCTAATGATGCATCAGGGAGCTATAGTGGGCTTCATCGCTCACTTATTAAGTCCAATGCATTCCTCATATGAAGAGGTTTAAACATAACATAAACATTTTTATTAAAACTAGAATACAAAATGTCAATACTTTTTCCATAAACGATGAATGGTATAAAAATAACACATCCACGGTCAAACATATCACAAAAACATCAATACAATATGGAAGTTTAGTATCCTAATAAATCAACTTCAAATAAGTTAAAATCCATCAAAGGATGTTGACATAGATGCAATCAAAACTATTTGAGGGAAATATCCCTTTTTTTTAAATCATTTAAAAGACACATAATTATAAAAGAAAACATTTACTTTGAAAATAATCTTATAATCTTTTAAGGGAAGCTTCGATGATTTTATAATGGTGTAAAATAGCCGCACCCACCGTATAAGTTAACAAAAGACATTCTTACCTTAATTATGTCGAAAATGTTAAAAAGGACCTTGTTTGGAAAACGATAGAAAGATTCTGTTATAAACTTCTTATGAAAAGTAAACAAGGGTATAAATGAATTTATCCCATAGTCTTTAAAATAATAATTATTATTTGAAATACATTTGTACGAAATAAGGATGTGGATGATAAAGAGGTCCCAGTAGATAATTACGTATAAACAACCTTGGATAATGAAGAGATTGTGAAATAAACCCTTACATTGTACTTTTCCTTGGTTGAGGGTAGGTTAACCTCTTGTATAATAGTGAAATAATTTTTTTTAAATTATTTAAGAATCATATACATTAATATGGTATCATATATGATCTGTTAACATTTATTTGTTAATAATATCTTAGTATTATCATTGTTTCGGGTGTTAACTTACTCATTTGCTTTTATATTTTTTGTTACGTAAGCTGTGTTTGTTATGGATAGGTTATATCTTATTCATATACAGAATGATATCAAGTCTATAAACATTTTTTTACTCATCAAATGACAATTATACTTGAATGGATACAATGGGGAATGAATCTCATCGTGTTCGTGGAGGCAGTAGTCCGTACCTACGCACGAGCGATAATATCATTCTTTTGATATTAAAATAATATATAATTGGATGTTATATAATATATATATAGAATCATTATCATGTTATATTTATTATTTACATGAAATTCACATCATTTTTATTCCCATCCAAATAATAATGTATTGAATAACAATTACACCACGATGTGGAGACGGTAAGTTGTACGTACACATGTTTGGTGACATGTCATTCAAAGGATGGATAGAATACTGAATATGGTTTTACTATATTAATAATAACATTACATTATATAGAATATACTAGATTTGTTATTTTATAATGGAAATAACAATGAAAGAAGTAGTTGAAGAAGAAAGGAACTTGAACGAGGGTGGTGAAAACATTACCTCTTCTTCGGGTTCTTCATTTTGATTTGATCAAAATGGCTCCATAGGTTGGCTTTATGATCCAAATAAGGCCACTAGGTTGAAGTTATGGATGTTGGGAGGATATTTTGGCAGGTGTTGGCTGATCCAAAAGGCTTTGAAGGTGTGAAATTGAGGGAAGGGGGAGTGGCCTTTTATAAGAGGGGTGAGGGGCTCCTTTGGAAAAGCTAGAAATATTATTTGATAATAAATCCATGTTATGTTTATAATGGATCCAAAGTGGATTATTTATATTTTAAGGTTGGTATGGATCTAAACGAATCATCCAATAGGTTTTAGATAGGTTTGGGTCATTATATTAACCTTATCATTTAGTTTTAAGTCTTAGTTAATTAGTTTGACATTTACCGTGTCACTTTTTATTTTTATATTATATAGTTAATAAAAATACTATATACCTCCTAGATACCCCCAAGTGGTCTATTAATGATACACCTATCATTATATAAGTCCTTTGGCCGATCCTTATATTTTTATAAATAGAATATCAATTAGTAATATAATATTTGTTTTAAAAACTTTTTTATGTCAATTTTGACACTATTGGGTATTTTGTTTTTGATAATTTCATAACAGCATTATTACATAGAAAACACAATATATAATTAGTCCTAATATGTCATATTAACCTAGAAAATTAGTGGAATTAATAAAAAGTCTGCAATTACATTTATTTTGATATTTATAATATCAATTATTTTAATATTTCATTAATTAGGTAATTATTGCATCACCATTGTGTCATAAATAAATCTAATTATATAGTGTCTACAAACTATAAAGAAAATACCATTATATAGGATATAATTTAATATTTCTAATTAATATTTATAATTGATGTATTCTTATGTATAACCCTATTTTAAAACTGTTTTAGTTATTAAACGTTGATTATAACTCTTTTAACTCTTCTTTGAATTAAATAATAATAAATGTCTTAATCTAATCCATGTGGACCTAAATGATAATATTTTATTCCTATGGTTTTTTTGGTCGAGATACACTTGTCCAATAGAATTTGGACACATGTTAGGGTAATATTAATATCATTTTTACCCTTAATTATCGTATTTACTTTTCACCATGGTAAATAAAAGTAAGAAGTTACTATTCACCAAAAATTATTTTCATCTCATTGAACCACATTTTACTCCTTTATATTAACCATGTCTCTCGTATTTTCGATATTTCACTCACAGAAGTAGTAAAATTAGGTTTTATGTGAATTTCTAGATTCTCCTAGGAGGTGGGTAAAAGATAGTGAAAAATTCAATAATATTTTTATATATCTAAAATTATTCTAAACTAACTCCAATGAATTACATTGAACTTATATAGGTATTACTTATATATTTTGACCTTAATTAAATTTAAATAAAATAACTAATAATTTTAAAAAAATCAGTTTTAAACTATAAATCAGTGTTTTTTCACTATTCATCAAAAAATGAAAATTTTCAGAAAAATACCAAAATTTCACCTTAGGATGATTTCACTTTTCCAAATCCAAAAATGAAGTCCATTTTGAAAGATAAAATTTAAAAAAAATTAAAAAGTGGGTATTACTATTCATAACGGCTAGTTTGATTGGTTGTGGTGTGTGTTAGAACTCGAAGTTGCGTACAACACACGCTACTGTATTATTCAAAGAGAAGCGTATCGTAGAAGCTTGGGGTGTTATATTGGAACATTTACGCATAGATATTTGTGGAGCAAGGAGCAAGCAATATTCAAATGGATAAAAGTACTTTATTACTTTCATTGATTACTTTACTCGCATTACTTGTGTTATGAACATGAGACATAAGTCAGAGGCTCTAACAATGTTTAAGAGTTACAGAAGGAAAGCAGAGAAGGAATGTTAGTATTTAGTGAAGAAGTTGAGAAATGATAATGGTGGTGAGTATAATAATTACGAGTTTTAAAGTTATCTTGAGAAATATGGAATTCAGCATGAGTTAAGTTCACCATGCACACCTCAAAAAATGGGGTGGCTGAAAGAAAGAATTGATGTCTAGTGTAAATGGGGAGAACTATGTTACTTGAATATAGTATTTCTAATTATTATTGGAGGCAAGACATGAGCACTGCTGTGTATATTCAGAACTGGTGTTTCTATAGGCCAAACTCAAATATGACTCCATATGAAATGTTCTATAGAAAAACTCCGATTCTGAAACACTTGAGAGTCTTCAGGAGTCCATGTATTATAAAGAAGAAAGGTGGAAATCTGGGAAAGTTTGGGCAAAGAGGAGATGATGGAATTTTTCATGGCTATGCTCTAGAAGGAAGAGGATATAGATGCCTCAATAAAGAAACATGAATAATTATTTATTCTTCACATATAAAAGTTGTTGAAAATGCTGGGAAAGAAAAGCAGATATATGTTGATGTCGAAGTCAATCAAGATAGAGAAGATTTTGTTAATAATTCTAATAATGCTTCAGACTATGTTAATCCTACTCCAAAAGAGGAATCCATCTCATAGATCTCAAGTGATGAGGATGGAGTTCAAAAAATCATCCTAGTTTGAGGAAGTAAGTGGAGGCTCAAAAAATTATTGGAGATAAGAATTAGAGGGTCCAAACAAGAAGAACAAAAAATGCTATATCACATTCTTCTCTTTATTCAAAAGTTGAACCGAATGATGTCAATGAAGAATTTGAGCATCCGTAATGGGTTCATTCTATGAATTAAGAGCTTGATCAGATAGAGAAGAATGATACTTGGGAAATTGTACCCAAGACAGAAATCAAGAACATTATTGGTACAAAGTGGGTTTTACGTAACAAGCTGAATGAAGAAGGTAAAGTAATAAGAAAAAAAAATATTGGTTTGCAAAGGGTATTCAAAAATTGAAGGCATTGATTTAGATGAAACCTTTTCTTCGGTTGCAAGATTAGAAACAATCAAAATATTTCTTTCTATTTCTGCACAATGAGGTTACAAAATCTTTCAAATGGATGTAAAATCCGCATTCTTGAATGGTGACCATGAAGGGGAAGTTTACATTGATCATCCTTGTGGATTTTTATCGAAAAGGATTAAATTTATGTGTGCAGGTTGAAGAATGACTTATATGGTATAAAACAGGCTCTGAGAGCATGGTATTCTAAATTAGATTCTTGTCAATGAATATGAACTTTAAGAAATATAGAGTGGACAACAATATCTACATCAAGTAATGTCAGGAGTTTTCACTGATCATTAGTGTTTATATCGATGATATTTTATTTGTTGGAAATGATGAAGGATCATGTGAAAACTTTTCTGAGGAGATGAAGAAGTTATTTGAGATGTCCATGCTGGGAGAAATGAAGTATGTTCTTACGCTACAAATTTCACAGAAGAAGAATCACGTTTTTCTATCTCAAGAAAAGTATGCTAAGGAACTTCTGAAGAAGTTTGGCATGGAAAATTCGAAACTAGTTTCCACACCGATTTCAATGGGAACCTAGTTGTCTAAAGATAGAGAAGGCAAGGAAGTTGATCAGAAAGTGTTTCGAAATCTGATTGGAAGTCTGTTGTGTTTGACTGCCTCAAGACCTGATATCGTCTATGATGTCACTTTATGTGCAAGATTTCAGAGTGCTCCTAAAGAATCATATTTTATTGCTGGAAAAATAATTCTCGGATATATCAAAGGCACAACAAATTTTGTAATTGGGTATAATGGATCTGGAAATATTGATCTATTTGGGTATTCTGATGCCAATTGGGTAGGAAATGTTGATGATCTAAGATCTACATCTGCTTGAGTTTTCTTTCTGAAGAAAAGTTATGTTAGTTGGCATACCAAGAAATAGAATTCCATAACTCTTAGCACAGCTGAAGCTGAGTATGTTGCTGCTACTCAAGCTGCAACTCAACTATTTTGGATGAAGACTCAGCTGAAAGATCTACTTGTTGAAGTAAAGCTACCATTGCTCTTGGGTTGTGATAATCAGAGTGCAATCAATCTAACAAGAAATCATGTACAACATTCTCGTTCCAAACATATTGATATAAAGTACCACTTCATCAAAGAACAGGTGGATAGGAATGAATTGAGGCTAGAGTATGTGCCTACATCTGAACAAGTTGCTGATATATACACAAAACCGTTACCAAAGGAACCATTTTCAAAATTCTGGTTGAACATGGGTGTCCAACCTCCTTCTCATCAAGGTTATGTTTTGTGTTTATTTCCTCTCTCTCATCTTACCTTTGGATAGTGTTGTCAAGGGGGATAATTGTTTCATAAATCTATCCTTATGGAAGCATGCATAAAGGGGGAGTTGTGGGTAATCTGTGAATCCAGCATGTATGTGTGTGAACTATTCTAACTGTTTGTTGGAGTGGCTGTAGGAAACAATGTTGTTTTCCATGAAAGTTGACGAAGTAAAAAATGATGAGGTCGAAGCTTAAGATATGATCTGCAGATGGATGAGGAGGTACCCTCATGAGATTTCATAGTCACTTCTTTTGGACAGTATGGTTTTGGCTGTCAATTGTTTCCTACAATGAGTTAGCTCATGTAGGCTTAGAATTGTTGATAAGTAATCCATTGCTTAAGGTTACAAAATTTAGTGATTTATGAATCATGGTTGACAAAAAAATCCAAAGGGGGATATTATAGGGACCAATTAGGATGGATAAGGAAGTAAGAAAAGTTTTCTGTTATAGAGTGTTGTCTTTTGTTGTCAAAGAAGATAAATCAATTCACTTTTTAAAAGTACCAATAATCAGACGATGCTTTGTTGATTTTTAATTTTAAATCATCTCAGGTTTGGAGAACTTTTGGTTCAAGCCGTATGAAAGATAAATAGAGTAAAGAAGTGTTTTTGCCAAAACACATTTCAATATAATAAATATCCAAAAAATGACAAAGGCAAGAAGAAGGCGTGCAAGTTGCGGCGCCAAGTGTTGTAGAGGCGCGCAAGTCATATTTCAAGAATAGAATTATTTCAGAAATATGGCAATGGAAATAAAGTGGTGTGTAGGTATTGGTGCGTAGGTAGTGGTGTGTAGGTGGTGGTGAAAAGATGGTGGTGCGTAGGTGGTGGCGCGCAGGTGGTGGAAAATGTGTGGTGGTGCGAAAGTAAGGGTGTCCAGGTATTGGCGCGCAAGTCTAGGTCGTGCAAGTCCTCAAAATGCATATAAATAGATGAATAGACTCCTAATTTCTTAATTCTCAATACTTGAGAATTATTATTGAGCTCTGGGCGCGTAGTTAGAGAATTGGGCACGTAGGTGGAAGATTGTTAGAAGGCGCGTAGGTTGGGGCATGCATGTTGGAGGCGTGCAAGTGTTATTTGGAGCACAAGCTGCAAAAAGGCAGCGCATCTGAAGGGAAGCACACAAGAAGAGTCGCGCGAGTTCTAGACGCGCAGGTCTAGGATGCACAGGTCATAGTGGGTGCGCAAGCTATTTTACTCTAGGGGTTACTGCCATGCTTCTGGGTGGTAATGTGAATAATTTCTTTGAAATATTTGATTTTTATAAGCTCATTAAGAAGAACTGATCCATTGTATTAAACTATTTGTGTTAATAGGGAGCACACGCACTATTGGATTATTTTAAAAGTTCTCCATGAGTGTAAGGGTATATCCTACTCATTGTATTGCACATCAAAGGATTGTTTTCTAGTGGATTGTGTGGTACTGGATTGTTTCTGTACCATACCAAGGACGTAACTACTCTTGTGGAGTAGTGAACCTTTTAAATCTTATGTTCTTGTGGTTTTGTGTGTTCAGCAGGGAAGAAACTCTTTAAGAGGAGGCAAAGGTTGTTTCAAAAAGGGTAAACTAAAAAAGAAAAAAAGATATCACTAATTCACCCCCTCCCCCTCTTAGTGATACTTGGATCCTAACTGGGAACTTCACTTCAGGAATTTTGATTACTTCATTCATGGATGATATTATGGATCTCTTTACAATTATGTTATATGACTACCTATAAGGTATGAGATATATATTTTTTTCATTAATATTCAACCCATGATTGCTCTGATATCATCTTTTGAAAATCTTATTGGGCTTACTATGTATGGGTGTTATATTAAATGTTGGAGCATACAGATCTGTATGGATTATTGTTGCCTTATCTATTACATGATAAATAAAAACTACCCCGTTTCGAGGATTGATGGACTATTTGATGAGTTGTGAGGTGTAAGATGGTTCTCAATGATAGACTGTAGGTCCCACTACCACTAAATGAGATTTCATGGGGATGATATTCCAATGATGTACTTTTGATTTCACTATGGACATTATGAGTTCCTAGTGATTCTATATTGTTTTATGAATTCCCCCAACATTTTTATGGATTTTATGAACTATATCTTCATGTCATACTAGGACTATTTTTTTGTAATCATCATTGAATACATACTCATAACCTATGCGTCATAGGAGGAGCATGATGAGAAATTAATGATGGTATTAGACATGATACTAGAGAACCAAATTTATGGTTAGCTCTAAAATTACATGTTCGGGATCAAAGAGTCTCACGACATGTCAATTCTGATAATGGATTATTTGTGGAATTGGTGAAGATTGATGCAGTTATTTATTGGGGGCCACCCAAGAACAAGTTAGAGGTGGAGAGTTTTCCTTCTGTGGAAGGGAAATATCAGAGGTTTTTGGGAAGACCTCTCTAGGTTTACAGACCAGTTAACACCCTAGGATAGAAAGGTATGTAGTTTACATTGAATGAGTGGTTCTAGAGATCCTTTATTAAGTTGAGGTTAAGGCTGATGATTTATCCTATTTTGGTACTATTGAAGGAGGGTTTCCAAAATGTTGTTTATTTTAGTTCCTCTAACACAGGTCATGGATGTGTGTTGATGCATAAGAAGGAAGTGATCGTATATGGGTCAAGGTAGTCGACACCCCATAAATAGTACTATATGACTCATGACCCAGGGTTGTAAATTTTAGTCCTTTATCTAAGGATGTAGAGGGAATACCTTTTGGCAGATCATATTTTTCTTTACTCATCCCATAAAAATATCAAGGTCATGTTGACACAAATTAACAAAAACCTAAGATAGAGGCACTGGTGGTAATTTTTTTAGTACTATGACATTGAGATAGTCTATACTTCTGATGAATTTAATGTGATGGATGATTCCACTAGATTGATGTTCTAAGATCCTTTTGTGTAAAAAATGATGGAGAAGCTCCAGGTGATCCACGAGCATATGATGGTGGAATAGAGTAGGTAGAAATATTATACAGATCATTTTTGTTGGCTCTTGGATTATGATAAGAGGGACCACATATTCCTAATATTCTCCACATGATGATTATTGTAGAGATTTAGTTAGGGGGAAAGTTATCCTTGAGATTTATAATCCTATTTGGGATCTTGACGAGGGTTGGTGAGGTTTCCTACCACCTCACTAACCCTCATAGTTAGAGAATTTTCATGATGTCTTCCTTGATTCGTAGATGAGGAGAAGAATTATTAATCACATGAACATCATTGACTAGGATGATATGGACATCGAGGATGGATCCGCCTTCTCAGAGCACATAGTGGTGATCGAGGATTATAAGTAGAAGATCATTTATATATGGAAGATTCCTTTGGTTCATGTTCTATAGAAGCAGGGGATCTTGTAGGAATACCCTTGGGGAGGGATAACTAGATGTGGGATCAGTATCCACATCTTTTTGATTATTTTTTTTCTTTTGAGGATGAAAATATTGATGTAGGGAATAATTTAGCAATCCTTTTTCCTTGTAAGAATTTTAAATATATAAAAGAATCTTTTTAGTCGATGGGATGATACGACATGAGATTCTGAGCCCCGATGTGCCTAAAATTAATTTTATTAAAGTATTAAATATATTTTATATCATGTGTGCATATTGTTAAAGGAATAATGAGATATCTCATAAAATATGTCTCAAAATAGAAATTAGAAACCATTGTTGTGTATATAACTTGAGGTTTACCCTATGAGTGACCTAATGTTGGTTAGCACTAGATGTTCAGAGAAAGCGATAATTTTCATATAAGTTCAGCAGATTAGTTATTTTATATAATTAATTAATTTTTCAAATGTTCTAATTCAAATTAATTCTATAAATTCACTATTATAAAAAAATTACAAGGTTTTACACCAATCCTTGTGAACGTTGAGAGGATGAATCTACTGTTATTCAATAGTAGATTGAGATCGATTGATGAAGAGATTCCAGATCATGTTGAATCGAGGCATAGTGAACACAATGAGTCTTCTTCTTCATTGGAAGAATTTATATTCCCCAAAAAAAGATCCAACAATGAGGTAGTGCTCTTAGGTTTTACTTTCCTCCCTAATTATTAACAAATTGAGCGTGATCAAAATTCTTTTTTTTCTTTATTTAAATTGAGTCTTTACATGAGACCATGTATAAAATTTCAATTATTTATTCATTTTATTGTCATTGTGCCATGTTTATTCCCCATGTAATCATATATTTGTTTTCTTTGGGAAATAATTCTTGAACAACGATTGTTTTACTCATGGTTTAAGACCTTTTCCCCACCTATTCTTAATTTTCTTCATTATTGGCCCATGGGGTCAAGATTAGATTATTGTTGGGTGGGATCAATCACGATCAATTCCCTAAATTCATGAACAGTTCATGTTTGATGAACTTATTGATGATTTGGGGATGGATCAGGATTTTTTTCAGATATAGGTGATGATTCCTATAGATTTGGGATATGGGGCCAATATTTAGTGGGGAGAGGTGCATGGGATGTGCAAAAGACCACTGTGGATTAACATATATCAATTTAGGCCACTAGATATCTTGATCAATGAACAGAATCCTTACCCTTTTATTTCAGGAGAACATCAAGCATGGTTTGAAGTGGTGGAGGTAGCTCTAGAGGAACACTTGGAAGATTTGAGTTTCTTTGAAAATAACAGCTAAACACCATATAGGTTTGAAGAACACACAAGATGTTCTTTGGAAATATATGGTTCTAGGGTTTCTAGGAGATCATAAGTATCACATGACATGTGGGACCCCCACAAACCATTTTACATGGTGTTTGTGACCCGCCATGTACTCTGGGAGTACACAGACTTAGTCATGGATAAGCACACTACCAGTGTACATAGATCTAGCCACAATGAAATAGGAACAGCTAGGAGAACACACCTCCACCTTGGGTGGATAAGATTTTTCATGTAGTCCCCTTACATTCCATGTACGGATACATGTCTATTGATTCATCTACTTGAAAGGAAATGAGCAGGCTGAAGGGAGAGACCACATGACTTTTGTGTCCCATACATGTCATATACCTCTTTTAATGAAGCTTCTACCTCTTGTATATTATCTATTTAGACTCAAATTTAGGCATGTTAGTGCCCTATACTGGGTGATTTTCTATATAGAAAGCGAAGGAAACCTTCATGGTGAATATTGAGATCTGATGAAAGATGTTCGAAGCATGATGCTTTTTAGACAATTTTTTTATAACAACAGAGATCAGGAAGGATTATTAGAGGTATCAGAGTGGCACCTTCCTACTAAGAGAGGGATTCAGTCCTCTATCTACCTTCAGAGTGAAACCCATCTATTGTGATAGGGCATGGGCCCTCTATCTATCCATATAGTAGAACCCTATTTTTTAGATAGGTAATGGGTTCTATATCGGCCATCTGAGAGGCACCATCCTACGGATTATGGTAATAGATCCTCTATCTACTGAGTGTAACCCTCCTGTAGAGTCAGGGAATGGGACCTCTATCTTCTAAGTGGCATCCTCCTACCGAGTTAGGGAATGGGTCCTCTATCTCGTGAGTGGCACACTTAGGTTGGATCATGTAATAGTTGATCTACCATTAGAGATTCACCCTCTTACTGAGATGGGTCATGGGTCCTTTATCAACAGTTATAGTGGCACCCTCATGATGGGACTGGGTATGGGTCCTCTATCTTCCATCAAAGTTACACCCTCTTACTAATTTAGGGAATTGATCATCTTCCATTTATATGGCACCCTCTTATTGGATCAGAACATGGTTTCTATGTATATTGAGTGAAACCCGCCTCTTGTTATATGGAATGGGTCCTCTACTAATATATTATTCCCCCTCAAATATGTGACAGAGTGACGCGGTGTGCCTCCACATGGATTATTCTTTAGATAGACACATGATATGTTAGGAGTTTTTTATGGCCCTCCTAGAACTATTGGAATACTATTTTCCTAGGATGGTTTGTGATATGGTGATCCCATTTTCTCACTCATATTGGGTTTATTTTATGAGTATATATTTATATATATGTATTTTTGTTACTGGATTTCGTTTCTCTCCTGTTATGGGTTGACATGTCTACTTATATTGTATCTCTTAGTCCTCCCCCAGCTCATCTTTTGGGGCGTCCAATTGGGTATGTATATACTCACCATTCCATGGTATTTTCTCACACATGTCATGCCTTATGTAGAAAATGTATAGTTCAGTGGTGATTATAGAGGATAATAGGGCATACCTGGATGAATTTTACCCCATACAATAGTCGATGCATTGAGATTTAAGTTCAGGATCTATCAAATTTTACTTTTCTAGTTTTTTGGGATATCATTCTAGTCCAACATATATTTTTTCCTTTTAATTTTTATATTACACTATCATACTCTTGTATTTGCTAGAGGTTGTTACATACATGATTTTCACTCTAGATGTTGTTGTCTTTTATATTTATTCTTCTAAAATTCTGGATGGAGATGTTTGTTTGTGAGAATACAAGTATATTAAGAAATTTCACCTCATGTAAATTGTGTCTTTCATAAATCTTCATCACCCCTGGCCTATTGAGTTGGGCTTGGGGAAGTTTCAGTTTGGCTCTTTGTCAGCAAAGCGAGCTCCAGTGTGTTAGGTCATAACAATTTCAATTATTTTTATATTATTATAAGGATACATTAAAAGGAATATTTATGATATTTTAATATATTTATAATTTTAGAATTAATATATCACGTATAACTTATTAATTTCCATTCATTGGGGGATATGATAATGTCATTTAAGTCTACGGTGGACTACCATCTCGTGATGCGATAAGATTTATTTTTTTCAAACACTTTCAATTGAAGGTAATAAGTATAAATATAATGAATATATGTTATATATATAACATAAAAATGATTTTGTAAATGTGATATATTATTTACCTATATTTCAGTCTATCTATTGAGAATATAATAATGGTGTTCCTGAATACGTACGACCTACTGTCTTTATGAATAGTGTATTTCATTTTCTATATTTTTCTTCCATAGATTACTTTAAATACATATATAATGAATATATATGATATTTATATTATGGATAAAATTCTAGTGATGATAAAACCAGGATAAAATATGAGGACCAAAAATAAAAAAACATAATAAATGTGAAAAAAAACATAGTTCTTATTACCCAAAAGGTAATTTTAATAAGTAATTGTTACTAAAAGGGTAATGAAAGGTTATAAGTAAATTATACTTGTTATATGATAAATAATTATAGTTATAAAATTGATTTATAATAAACATTAATTTATTATAAAGGATTTTAGAATGTTTTTGAAGGATTTCTAGACATAAGGTATGGGATTTTTGTCTCACTTTTATTTTTAATGAGAACAATTATGTGGTGTATATGGCATTTGTCTCACGGAAAAATAAACTGAGGCAAAAAATTCTTACATTAGCGGTAAACATAGTTTTTAAGCATTAGAAACTCATATATAATAAATATGTGTATTCTATACATCTATTTTAGAACCATACTTCTATATATCATAACATATATTACTTACTTGTGAACTTTTATTACTTTTGTATTAACAATTCTTGGTTAAAATCACATTTCAGGTAATAACTACGTTGTTCTTTTCATATAAGTTTTGATTTTTTATTTTTGATCCTCTTAATTTAATTATAGTTCTATAATATCGAAAATTTTAACCATGATATAAATATCATATATATTTAGTATATAGATATATATATAATAATCTATAATATTTAAAGATAGAAAATGAAATTTAGTTTTCATGGAGATAGTAGTTCGTACGTATTCATGAATGTTTTCCCATTTTCTTAACAGATGAAAATAATAAATTAAAATAACTTATAATCTTTATATAATAATTTTAATTTCATATATATCGCATATATAAATTAAGTCTACCATTATTACCTTTCTGGAAAAAGAGTTAGTGAAAAAAGAAAAACATCGCTTCTTAAGGTGATAGTTTGTTGTACACACGAATGACGTTATCATATCCCCCACAACATAGATATTATGAAGTTATATGTAGAAAAATATTTATAGATGTTTAATTATATTAAAAATAGAATATATATTCATTTAATCTATCCTTATTATGATCCAATTAAAACGAAAATGATGATTGTGTCACATCAATCAGTGAGGCGGTAGTCCACTATACACATAAGAGAATTTATTATTTCCCCATAGGTTGGAATGTAAAAGGGTGGATGGGATATTATAATTACATAAATATAATAATATCATAAATATATCATATAAACATTAAATACATAATTATATCCATACATGAGTTTTGTTGATGGAAAATGGATAACATCTGTTTGCGAGGCAGTAGTTCATCATACACACGAATGATAATTTTGTTATCACATTTGATAGAATTAGGTATTGATATTGGTTATTTCATTAAAAAATAACATATACTTATATTCAATATATTATTTTTTACTATTTTACCTTATTTTTAAAATATTTTATAGAGTTACGAAATGAATCCAAAGAAGAATGCCTAGTTGAAAACATTAGCTCTTTTATGGAGAACCTCACTAGGTTTAACCTAAATCCTTCCTAAGTTAGATTTATGATTTCAAAAATAATTATCTTATATGGGGAGGGAATTAAGAAATAAATTTTCATAGGTATTATAATAACCAAAAGTATTTTAAGTTATGAAGTGGATAAGAGAGTGGGTGACATTTTATAAGTGAGATGAATGGAACACATTAAATTTTTCAAAATAAAAACGTGTACCAACATTTTTTACATTTTATAAGGCTCCAAATTGGTCAATTGTTGATCATTAAATTTAAAATGTTTCAAATTTTTCCATAAAATTGGTTTTGGACGTTTTTTATTCCATTTTACCCCCTATATTTTTACATTAGCTCCGGTAAACCCATTTTAACCTTAACCATTGTAATATATTTTTTCTGTTTTTACTATATATCAGGATAAAAAATTAATTTAAACTTATTAGATAATATAAATTATTATGATTAAAAATATTTACACCATTTTTCCTAATTCCATTAACCCAATTGAAAAAATTGTAATTTAAAATTAATCTGATAGGCACAATGAAAAAAAAATTTTCCAAAGAGAAATGTTTGAAAATATTAAAACGTTTTTATATCAAAATTCAATATGAAATTGATTACAATGAACTAAATAATATTAATATATAAACATATATATATAATTGAACTAATTTTACTTTTAAAACTAATTAAAATATAATGTAACTTGTAAATTCTTTTAATGGAAATTCCATTTTCAGTTAAAACCAATATTTTTCACTATACACTGAAACATTTATATTTTCAAAAAAATCTCAAAAAACAACATCAAGATAATTTTAAAATTATGATTAAAAATTGAAGTTTATTTTTTCAAAAAAAAATTTATAATTGGAAAAAATTAATATTAGAATGAGTGTGCAAAACGTGATGAAATTGTTTTTTTTTTGCAAAAAATAGTTTTTAACCATAAAATTGAATTTATTTATATATCATTCATAAAAAACACAGAACTTGAATATTAAATATTATATTGACTATATATTATAATAATTTAAGTAATATAATTTAAATAAATTAGTAGATTAATTTATTAACGTAAAACATGTTTATGTTCATAAAAATAGTTTTTCATAAAAAAATATTTTCTTTATTTTCAAATGGTTCTTATTTTAAATTATAATTGATTTGTTAAAAATTGATTAATATTATATACATTTGAAAATAAAATATTTTCATAGATTATTTAATCTTATTCTTACTCTCCATTCAAACGTCTATGTGATAACTATCTTATTAAATAATAATATTTCTATAGTATATCGTGTTTCATTAAAATAAAGTGTTTCATGCAGCAAAATATATCAATGAAATTAAAATTATTTGAAATATATATATTTCATAAATTATTGGGGTGTTGTATATGGATACCCATGATAAACATGCCTAAATAATAAATTGATACCATGGTATAATTAAAAAATCTCTCAAATATTTGTAAACTCAAGGATGTGAAGGTTCAGTTTCTTAGAGACTACTTACAAAAACATCATATCTTACAATAATTGTATGAATTTATCCTTAATATTTCAACTATAGAAATTATTCAGGAATTTAAAATTATATAATCATTTTCATAACCTGGGTAATGGAAATAGAAAAAAGGGGTGAACTTGAATGATTAGTAAGGGAAACATTTAAACTAGTCTAAATCATTCGATCATACAACAGAGGGAAAACATGAAGAGGGGACAAATATAAGATAAAATATAATGGTATAATAAGTGAAAATCATAAAATTGGATTTATAATTAACTATAATTTAATATAAATATATGACCAATGAATTTTCATAAAAACATTTGTTGGTATCATATAAAGAAAATAAAAAAACATGAAAAGATTATATAATAAAGTTTAATGTCTTTAGAACATGGAATACCATAACCATTAGTAATATCTTTGAAATAAATCATAACCTAGAAAATATAAGTGGAAAAAAATAATGGCTAATAATATCACAGTGGAGAAGGGATAGCCACCAGATTCCTATAACATAGTAGATCAGGCATCACAAACTGATTCCCAATATTGAGCAAGAATTCCTTACTCGATGACCATAGTAAAGGAAGAATTCATTACTCAGTTCCCATTATTATAATAAGATATTTAAAACCTTATTCAATTTCTTTTATAGAGATATTATACCCCACTAATAATTATCCATATATATGAGTGCCACTTAAAATAAAAACATTCATCTTATCATAAAATTACCCATCAGAAGTAAATGGGTATCATAATTTGTCCAAATAGTATCACATAAAAAAATATGATCATTATATATAAAAAAATTAATATCCCAAAACAATTTTGAATAAAAAATATAATGTTATTTATGAACCATTACACTATTAAAGAATAATCCTTGTAAAATGAAATAGAAATCCCAAAAATTATTTTTCTTAAAAAGTGTTTTAGAATATCATCTTAAAAATAATTTATTATCATATCTATTTCCAACAACGATTTTTTAATGATTAAAAGAAAAATTATTAAAACATTATTTCAAAAAAATATAATACATTGATAATAATTAAATAATAAATAAACATTTTAATTCGAAGGAAATAATATAAGATCTTGCTATGAAAAATCCTATAAAATATTTCAAATTGACTTTATTGAAAATGAAAATAATTAAAAGTATAATAAAACCATTTTTAAAAATTATTAAAGTGTAGTGATTGGATAATTGTATGTAAAACTAGTTTGAGTTTCCAATATGGAATGTAGAACATTGGTGGGAAGTAAAAAACCATGATATTGAAGAAAATACACAAAAGAAATATTAATTACTCTTACCAAAAATCATATCTCATGAATCAATAAAATCATAAAGAGGGAAATGATCAGTGTGAAATATGATTACCCCAGAATATAATGTGGAAATATAATATAAAATAATTATAAGTTATAATATATCAATATTTAAATATAATATTCAAATAGAGGTGATTATAACCTAAGGAATATATTTTAGTTGTGAAAACCCCTTACTGTTATAATCGCTAAGTAGAATGCACTCTAACCTTCTATAAAAAATATATTGATAATATTATAATAATTATTAATCATATTCATACCTAACTCTATTTATGATATTCATTTATAGGCATTCTCAACATGTATATTTATTAGTTTTTCTCTATTTTCCCAAAAGAGGTGTCTATAATTTTGAAAATTTATACTAGTTTCATAAGAGTGGTGTTAGTATTATATATTCTTCCAAAGTTAATAATTTCATGTAAATTAATGTAAATTTAATTAATAAATTCTATAGATTTATGATTTTTCAATTTCACATGATGTGTTTTTCACTTTTTACCCTTTAAGATGAGATTGAATAAAAGAAGAATTTGGTGAAAATTGTTATATAATTTCCATAAAATAAACAAATAATTTTTTTAATATTTTAACCATATTATATCAATAGTTATGTTTCATTTTCATTCATGATATAATTTTAGATCATTTTTCTAGTGTTGGCCAAATTGACCAAAAAATTAACATTCGATGATTAGTGATGATTATGGGTTGATTTAGTTGCAGTATCATTAAAAAAATTATTTGAATTAAATAATTTATTTTTATTTGGATAGATATGTTATATTTTTAAATTATTTATAATAAAAATTAATGGATATTAAAATATTATGTAATTTAATTAAATGATTTTTTTCTTAGTATACTTATTTTTAATTATTGAATTAAAAATGAACAATTATATTCCATATCACTAAAAGGATTTCCATTTTGTCCTACCAAAATAGTTATAATATAATAAAAATCATATTTATCCCTTTAACCAATTATCAGGGCCATCCATGTTAGATGGTTATGAAAAGAGAAATGGAGATCAATCATTACCTGTATTTGGTAGTATACATGTACGCATGGTTGATGATTTCATTTTTTATGGAATGGGAGAAATAGAAAATATATTTTATCACTTGAGAATATAAAATAGGTTATAAATATCATTATTAGTTAATTAATTCAACATTATTACAAGCTTTCTATGGTTTTTAATTAAAATTTAACAAGACACTTTATGGAGGGAGTTGACCCCACAAACATAAGAATGTTGTTTTTTCATTTCTTATGGGGAAAGTGTTGGTTTTATAATTATTATAACATAATTATAATAATATATAAGTATATTATTAATAATTATGTAAAAAGTTTAAGATATTTTTAATGAATTTGATGAATAAGAAGCGCATATAATGAAATAGAAAAGAGAAATTGTGGTTATAATATTATACAACACTTATTGGATTATCTCCTTTATAAGAGGGTTAAGACATTGATATTATATAAGAAAAGAACCTATTTAATATATATAGAATTATTTATGATTTTTTCGGTATATTTTAGTCTAATCATAGGTGGTTTTTACATGAGAAGAAGTGAGGAGATGATATCCACTTTTATAAAAGAAAGGGGATGTAATTTTTGTAAATAGCAATAACATTTCAATCATGGGAGTTCAATAATAATGAAAGTGTTTCCAAAATTTGAGAAATTATGGTTTGGGGTATGATAAGGTTTATATAGCCTCAAAAAGTTTTTAACACATTTATTAAGCATGTTTCAAACCCATTAACCCCTGAATTATTTTTTCTAAAATATAGCTTTTACTATGGATACAAGTTTTGACCTACGGTAACATAATATTTATGACTACTAATAAATTGGAACTTATTGGATAATTTGGAATTACTGATTATAAATTATAAATCCATTTTTCTATTAGAATTTCAAAAATATTCAAAAATGTAATTTAATATAATGAATATATAATGTATAATAAATATTTTTTTGAGAAATATTGTAACAACCCAATATTTTATAAGATGTATTCTTTTTAAATTCTATCATATCTTCTACCACACCATGATTATCATGTGCTATATGCAACACCGTATTAGCTTGCACTATACACAATACTAATCTTGCATCGTGTTATACACAATTTCAAGTTTGTTAGATAATAGTTATTCTACGACACATTGAGTGTATATATATATATATATATTCAATGTATAAAAGAAATATGGTTGGATTTTGTTATACGCAACAACAAAGGAGTCTTGCACTACACTCAACCCTGACATGGCTTGCATTACACGCAATCACAACCTTTCACGATATCGTGTGTTGTACGCAATACCGGGTTTCACTAAACAAAGATATATGGTTATAATATTATTATAAACTAGCCTTTATGAATAGTAGTAAATAAATTTTGAATTTTATGACATTATAATTCATCTTAAATATTTTATATAACATGGTATGAGAACAAAATAAATTTTTCGTGTAAAATAAATATTTTTAAGAAAATGCAGTTTTGCCGCCTTTTGATGGCACACCCATTTTAAATATAATTTTTGAGAATTTAATAAGTTAAATTTTACAAAATAAAATTCTTTTTTTGAATCAGGATATAAAAATTTACATTGGATAACGTTTTGAAATTTTTCTGATACCTTTCATATTTTAATGAATAGTAAAAACAAGCTATATTTATTTAAAAACAAATTTTTTCATCGTAATAATTTATATGGTTAAATTATAATATTGAATGGTTTTAAAGTATAAATATAATATATTTTTACCATTTAATATAATTTATGTCACTATAATTGCTTTTACATTGAATTTATAGGTAAAATCATTTCAATCTTTTGCAATGTTTTAACTTTTAAAACTCGTTTTCTTAACAACGAGATTAATTTTAAATTAATTTCTACAATTTTTGTGTACTGAATTTAAAAAAATGGATTCTATATTTTAAATAAGTGGGTCCTAATAATTTTAATAATCTACTTTTTATTTTTGGGCATTATGAATAGCAACTACAGTAAATTTTATTTACCATACTAAAAGGTAAATCGAGTAATTAAGGGTAAATATTATATTTTAAAATTACCCTAATTATTGTATTAATATAATTTTTTTCTTATATTTCATCCTAAGTAATATTTGGGTCGAAATGGAATCCATTGGAACCCACTTGGATGTGATTAAATGTTTAGATTATTTTATTTAAAAAAAGAGAAATATGTCTCACTCAACTTTAATATTTAAAGTATTTTTAATATAAGTTTATACAGAATATAAATTCGGTTATAAATAGTCATTTGAAATATAAAATGTTTTTATTTATGAAGGTAATTTTTTTATAAATTTTAAGAGATATTTAATTACTTTAATATCTTATACATTAATGATGTAGAAATTATTTATTTAGTGAAAAATAAGTAATATAGTTTTTATTGAAATAATAACACCCATTAAAAGGCTCAAAAACCAGACCAAAACATATTTGTAGTGTATATATATACCATAATCATCCAATGGCATAATCTATGACCGTTTGGAGTCTTATGAAAGTGATTATGACACTTATATTATTTTATTTTAAATGATGTCAAAGTTGTCACCCTCAAAATTTAATAAAAATAAAATTTTAAAAGTTGTGTGTTTTGGAATATAAATCCGACTAAAAGTATTCTTATGAAATATATAATATTTATATTCATCCTAGTATTTTAATTTTAATTATTATGCAGAAAATAAGTATATTTAATAATTATACAAAAATGTTTTTGAAATTATTTTAATAAGAGAAGTATCAAATAAATGGTTTTACAAATAGTAAAATAAAAATTATATGTACTATTTAATGTTATCCACTAATTTTATAGAATAATATGACATTTTAGACACCTATTAAATATTTTTTTTCAAATATATCCTCTATGTGGGTTTTATTTTATTTAAATTCAAATAAATGAATAGTGTCAAAATTGACATTATTATTATTTTATAAAAATAACATATTATTAAATTGTTTAAAAATCACAATAATATTTAAAAATTATATATTAAAATTTTTACAGTCTAAAATTTCATAAATTATCCTATTATGTAAAAATAACCACATCTATGTGATTATTTATAACCATTTAAAATTTTGAATTTTATTACCACAAATAAAATTAAATAGATTAAATAAGGATAAATCAAAATGATAAGGTTTAAAATAGGATCAAAACATGTCTAAATTTGATTGGATGATGATATTACAACCCTATCTCATCTAATCTTTAAATTTATTCATTTTTTGAGGTTTTTATGTGGGGTTTGAATTTATATTAAACTAATATTTTTTAGGATTCCAAAGGTGCCCCTCTCCTCCCTTATAAAAGGGAACCTCCTCCCTCTCATCTTTACCAAACATTGAGCCTTCCGACTTGGCCAAACCCTGCCCATTTCCCTTATCAACTTCCCTAGAAAAATCCTAGAGGTCATGGTCTTCTTGAAAGTCCAATATTAGTGCCCTAAGAGAAGGTTTCAAAGAGTCGTGTCGAATAAGAGGTAATATCTATTACCGATTCTTTCAAGTTTATTTCTTCTTCTACTTCCTATTATTTAGTTGTTTCATTATGAAGTAATAACATAAGTATCACTCATATACTGATATGTTATTATAAATATGAAACAACCCTATTTCACCTTCTATCCATTCTATAGAAAACGAAATCACTACACGTGCGTACGTAGAGAATACCATCTACATGCCTTGGTGTAATCTGTTTTCCACCACCACATTACTGGGATGGGTATAATAGTGTAAATAATATCTATATAATGTTATTATAAAATCATTAGGATTATAAGATATTATATCATCCACTCCAATTCCATTCAATAAATATGGGAATGGTATCATTGCTCGTGCGTACGTACGGATTACCGTCTCTACGACGCGATGAGATTCATTTTCCATGTTAACAATTAAAGAATGATTATAACGTATATATAATAAGTAATCATGAAATATATGAAATAATAATACTACTGGATTTATGTATATATGTATTTATTTCATATATTTAATTCCATTCAATTCAATAAGGAAACGAAAACAACGTTCATGCGTACGTACGGCCTACCGTCTCCATGAACGGTGTATTTCATTCCATTTGTCGATCTATTATATATATTTATATTCTGAATATATATTATATATAATTAATTTTCTATATTCTTTAATTATTTAATCAAGATCTAAGTAATCATTTTAATAATTACAAGTAAAAACACGGATGATAAATGAAACGATTTTACCCAAAATGATGCTTTAACGTGGAATTTACACAAGAACGAGTAATATAAAGTCATTAGTGAACTATATATGATATCATAACAATGAATATGATACTATAATAAGTAAATTACATTATTTAAATCATTATACATGTGTTTTGAATACGTACGAAGCATATCAGACCTAAGGTAAGCGATAATGTTGCAATCTCAATTATTTTCTATCCGAGATTTTTTATACGTAAGTATTTAGTGGGGTTATATTTATCATCCATGTACAAGTTTTATAAAAATAGTTTCATGTTTGTTTAAAGTCCTATTTACCCATTTTTTACTTTTAATACATGATATATAAGGAATCTTTTTCTTGTTTACCATACGAGGTACTTTTCGACATTTCCGGCAAAAGTACGAGAAAAATGTTTTTTAACTTATAAGGTATGAACAAATTTTTACGGATTTATACCCCCTTATTTTCATTAAGCTTTCCCTACAATATTTTATGACTATTTTCAAAAAAATCCTTTTATTTTAAAATTTCAGGGAATTTTGTGAAAAGAATATGATTTTGAATAAGAAAGGATATTTTCCTCAGGAATTTATCTCAAATGTTTTATCAAAACCATTTTCCATCTAAGATGAAATTATTTAATATGTGTATGTTTTAAGTATAATATCTCTATGATTTACATGGATTCACTTTTCTTATGATGAAATGATATCCATTTGTTTTATATGGATTATGTTATGATGGGATGATGTTTATGATACCCATTTTTTATTTGGGTTATGATGAATGATTTATGTTTATGTTGTGGCACAAGTAAGAATGGTTTCATTATGAGATTGGTGGGACCTATATCTCCCTCCAATGCATTGGATAAAGATTTATATCTCATGAGATATAAATGGCTAGAATGGTAAGTTAATCTGGTTCAATGTTACAGGACTGAAACGAGAAGTGAAATCAATTCAAAAAGGGACTTTGTCCACTAAGATGGTCTTGGCAGCAATGCCTTGGCTACTATGGAAATCATAACATGTTCTGAATGGTTTCCACAGTTACATGTTATATTCCCATTATATTTTATCATGGTTGATGGTCCATTATGATATATGCCTTACATACTTCCATGATTTATGTCTTTGCTCAATATTTTTATTTTTAAATTTCATGTTCAAGTTTTTTCTTTCAAGTGTTTATGGATTGTTTTATGTTCTCTATGTTTTCCCTTACTATGCATTTGAGCTCACCCTTTTTATGTTTTCTTTTCCCCATGATATAAATAATGGTTTTAGGTAAGGAATCAAAAAGGGGAATATTGTTATGGGAGATGTTGAAGATCTTTCAACAAGATTAGAAGTTTATATTCCAAGTATCCAAAGATGCTAAACTATTACGGTACTTTGGTGTATATTTATATAATGTATTAAGAATTCCGCCAAAGTAATGTAATTTCCATGTACGTCAATCTTTGGGTATCTACAGTTGGTATCATAGGAAATGTTTAGTTAACCTTTGGAAACTAGGATGTGAAATCTTTAATGAGATATCTAGAGATATTTCTATGGTATGTCTAGGGATGTCCCAAAGGATAAGTATACGTATAGGTTATAGTAGTAGAATTAAAATAACAATATTATAATTAAACCAATGATGTTATGTCATGAACAAGCCTGGGGTTGAACCTGAACTGGTCACCCATTCCGGCACGCGGCAAGTCTCAAGGGGCGTTCCCGATCCCCCCGGGGAGGCAACAAGTGTCAGGCATAAAAAAAGTTTAATCGTTGGGAATGATCTCAGCCTGAACAATACCAGGATCAAAAGAAAAAATGAAAACTAAACAAAACAAATAAGCACTAATAACAACAATAAAATAAATGTCATGTGACCAAACATACCTCCACGTGGCAACGCAGGTCACCACCCAACTAGAGAGCAACCTCGCTCCAACGTTGAGTGACTCAAACCAGAAAAACCCAAGCAAGGGAAAACCTGCAACTGAAATGATAAAATAGGCGTGAGCATTAAAAATAATCAGTAGGAAAGCCAAATTAAACCACTGAATCAAAACATTTCCTTTGCTAAGAAATCTGTTGACCCCAGTTTGAAATACAATTATAAAAGTAGATTTTTTTACTTTTTAAAACAAGACATATACTTTTACTTTCATTTAAGGAAATCCAACACAGGCTACAAACCATTTCCAAACCCATTTTTCATTTCATAACCAAATCAAGATAAAAAGATCCAGACTTTTCTAACAAGGAAGCAAGTAAACAAAACAGGCTGGAACAACCTAGTGCAATAGAAAGTGAATTAACCAACAAGGAGAACAAGTAGTGCTAAAGGACATAGGTAATAGTATAAGCTGTAAAGGATAACTGAAAGTAAACAATCAAGGAAAACAAGTAACTATGGGTGATCCTAAACACCCCTAGAAGACCGTTGGATGTACTCGGTTCGGAACCACCTGTCGACGTTTGGTGAAGCCCCATAGTATATAACCAACTAATCACCCTCGCGACAAAATCAGCAGCACTTCCCATCTGGCCTCTAACTCTGCCAGTGGGCACCAACCTGTCTAATCAGGGTTAGTAAGAAATTGTCACTCGATCAACTAAAAACGCCCAGGAACCCATGGTGGATACATCAATGTGTAAATAGGAGGCCCTCGCACGCATGACTCATGTCACCGCACTTACCTACCCCAAACACAGACACTTCCTATGCGTTCACCCAGAAGGGTTACCCTAGATATGATTCCCCCTCACACACACACAGATATATATATATATATATAAATAGTCATTCCGCATCCACTAAAGTGCCAACTGGGCCATCACGTCATTTAATTGTCAAACCCGTTTTATAAACTACCTGAAGTTGTCAACCCATCACTCAGTGTTACAAAATCAAATGGTTTTACATGAATATTTTACAATATCCTTTTTTTAAACTCAAAACACCACTTTTGTATTCAAAACAAAAAAAAATCCAAATGGGCATATCTTCGTAGATTCCTTTTTGAACTAATTTAGTGTGTCACATGAAGAAACCAAAACATTTTGAAACCAAGAACCATTTAGAAAATCTAGATTTTGTTAAAAATAGCCATTAAATACACCATCTTCATTTGAGGTCACATCCATGTGTGCACCTAGTGCACCAATGGATTTGTCAACATTTAATGGTGCATCAAACCTGCAAAGAGACACGAAATCATACCCAAGTAAACACTAAATTCCCTAAAACCAACCAACACAGGATAATAAAATCCAAGAATTATTTTTACAAAAAGAACACCACTCAAGACAACCAACGATAACATTGGAAAATATAGGCATTTATCTCCAACCTAGTTGGAAAAGCATAAACGGGTGCATAAACAGAGGAGAATCCGAATGTTTATTTTTAATCCAATATTTCATCAAGAAAACACTACCGTAGGTCACTATATAAACAATAAAATGTACAAAACAACATCTAGTGTAAAACTACATAGGCATAAAATATAATTGCTTCAAAACATCATTTCAAAAAAAACTATCAATTCTAAAACACCAAAATAAGCTTTGCAAAGCTATTATAAACATGCGAATCATGGAATAAAATTTATTTAAAATAATTCAAGCATCAACAGAGTGCTTTGAAAATGGAACACATGAATTCACCTACCACGTGTGTCGAAAACTCTAACACTCTAGGAGAAACATCAATCGCACACCAAAGGCATCACAAGCGAACCCTAAGATTCCACGATTCATCCAAAACCGGCCAGATTAAACCATAACATGAACTCCATACCCGCTGAAAATATAAAATCCCAAAAGTAAGAATCAAAACACAAGTGGAAAGAGAAGAGGAGATTATCAGGAGGGGAATCATCCATGGAGAAAGGTTGTGTCGGTCAAGTAGGGGTGCGACATGTCCAATACGACGCGGACGGGTGATGTTGGTGTGGTTCACGCCAACCAGAGAAGGGTTGCATGGTCGGGAGAAGAAAGGGGGGTTGCGGGGTGTCGCGAGCAGGTCGGACGGGAGGGAGGCGGCGATCGTCGCAGGGAATGGAGGAGGTCGACCGAAGGTCCAAGTCGGAGGGGGAGGCCAGCGGCCTGAGGGAGCGGCGAAATTGGGATAATGGGCTGGCGAAGGGGAGGGAAGTCGGGATGACGAGCAGGCGCGGTGAAGGGGAAACAAGGGTCGATACGCCGGTGACAGGGAGCGAGGATGCCGGCGATGAGGAGGCTGGGAGGCCGGCACACTCAGGAGGGAAAGGGGGGTTTGGGCGCCGCACACGAGAATGGAAAGGGGGGGTTCTCCTCGAGCAGGAGGGGAAAACCGGGGGGCTAGGGTTTAATTTTTTTTCATTTTATAATAATAATAATAATAATAATAATAATAGTTATAGAATAAGTATATAAACAAAAAATAAAATCCTGTTAACAATAATAAAACTTTATAAAGATAATAAAACTTTATAATAATAATAATAATAATATCGTAACTATAATAATAATACTTAAAAAATCCTAATAATAAAATAATAATAATAATAATATTTATAAAAATTCAATATTACTAATTATATTAATTGTGAACATAAAAAAAATTAATATTTAAACGTAGGGCGAACACGCGGTCACCCGGGCCGAACACACCATCACTGCTAACAATGTGGTGACCACACACCAGCGCGAAACCCGCGAACACAATTAAACATAGAAAAAATTCAAACCGCGACAAAGAAAGGAGTAAAGTAAGGGCTTCTGTGGTCGGGGTTTCGGGTCCCAGTGACAGCACATCCACCCCGCCTTAACATGGTTGTCGGGTCCTGGCCTACTAGGTGCACCTAGTTCCCCCACAGACATGTGGGGTCCACCCTAGGGTCCAACCACATGCCCGAACGGGTCATCTGACTAATGATTGTCCCCACAGGCCAAACACATGTCCTTTCTAGTGTGTTTTTTCCTCACTCGCACACATCCTGGGAAAAATCCCTGAAGGTCACCCATCTTGATCACTACTCCAGGCCAAGCACGCTTAACTGTGAAGTTCTATTCATGTAGGATCCTGAAAATAAAGGTTCACCATGTTTACAGGTGTCACCCGGGCTGAACGCTCTGTCACCGCTAACGATGCGGTGACCATGCACTGGTGTGAAACCCTCCACACAATTAGACATAGAAAAAATTCAAACTGGGACAAAGAAAGGAGGAATGTAAGGGCATCTGCGGTCAAGGTGTCAGGTCCCAATGACAGCACATCCACCCTGCCTTAACATGGTTGTCGGGTCCTGGCCTACTAGGTTCCCCTAGTTGCCCCACAGACTCATGGGGCCCACCCTAGGGTCCACCCACATGCCAAACGGGTCATCTGACTAATGATTGTCCCCACAGGCCAACACATGTCCTTTCCAGTGTGCTTTGTCTTCACTCTCACACATCCTAGGAAACTTCCCAGAAGGTCACCCAACTTGATCACTACTCCAGGCCAAGAACTCTTAACTGTGAAGTTCTTATCAGGTAGGCTCTCGAAAATGAAGTCTTGTTGACATGAGTCATATCAATTAGTCATTTAACCCCTTATCATTTGGAGATGTTACAATCACCCCCTCCCCCCTATAGAGCACAATTCCCTCGTTGTGGTCCCTACATCTCAACCCAGGTAGTGCACCACACTTAAGGCTGGGTACCACCACTGATACCAAATGTAATAATCGGGTCCGAGTGACAGCACACCCACCCTGCCGTAACATGGTCGCCAGGTCCTGGCCTACCAAGTGCCCCTAGTTGCCCCACAGACACGTGGGGCCCACCCTAGGGTCCACCCACATGGCCAGACAGGTCATCTGACTAATGATTGTCCTCGCAGGCCAACACATGTCTTTTCTAGTGTGTTTTGTCCCCACTCACACACATCCTGGGAAACTTTCCCTGAGGTCACCCATCTTGATCACTACTCCAGGCCAAGCACGCTTAACTGTGGAGTTCTAATCAGGTAGGCTCCCGAAAAGGAAGGTGCACCTTGTTGACATGAGTCATATCATTTAGTCATTTAACCCTTTATCATTTGGGGATGTTACATGTTAGATATTGAAGGTACTCCCCCTTGATTATGATTTTTTCCTCTCACACTATTCTTTTTGGGTTTTAGAAAATGGCTGGAAATCGGAAGATTCATGATAATGGAGGATATGATGGACAATGGAATGATATTCTTCATGAGCATCCAAATGAAATTGGATCTAGAAGTACACATAGTGTTATTATGCCAAATCAGAAATCTCATAATATGTTCAATAATCTCAACATTGGTAAGTATCCTGACTCAGCTATTAAGAGAAATATTGAGTTTCATGATTATCATAGAGGAAAGAAAGTTCAATTCCCCTCATGTAAATCAAATGGGAAGAGGCATTAGGGAGAATGTTTCAATGGAACTGGTAGATGCTTTGGGTATGGAAAAGAGGGACACAAAGCCAGTAATTGAAAAGGAAAAGGATTAGTTAACACCATGGACAAGGATAATGGTATTTCTAAGACATCAAAAAATGTTAAATGTTTTAAATGTAGAATGTACGAGCATTTTGCAAACCAATTCCCTAAGGGAATGTCTTGTGAAAGGAATCATCATGGCCATATGGGTAGTATTTATATTGATGATGATGAAAAGACTACAAATGATATATGAGATAAAAGAATTATTGAAGCTCGGTCAATGGTTTAAGAAGGTAGTATAATTATTGTATGTTTATTAAGAATATTGTATGGTACTATGGAATAAAGAAAAAATCTAAGGATTGTTAAACTATTTCCTTTTCTTGAGTTTTGAAAGTATATGATGAATGGTACTGGTAACCATGAAAGGTTATTCAAATATTTTTGGAAGGTAGATGATATGTGCATAATGAAAGGATAAGGAGATAATGAGTTGTTTGATAGTATTAATGACCTCATGAATGGTATAAGGAAAAAGTGATATCATGGATTTAGTATATAGAAATTTTGGGATTTTGGTATGTGGAAAGTGTTAAATTTTGACAGCACTCATGTTTTCACTAAGGTTCTATGGTAATTTATGTTTCAAAAGAATACATGATTAAGTTATTCGCATGTTTTGACTATGAGAAACAAGATATATATTATGATATATGGTGGATAAATGACGGTATTCACATGCTCGGTAGATGAAATTTCTAGTAATCGTTTTCTTTTTTCTATGAGATTGGACATATGTATAAGCCTAAAGATTGGAATGGATTATGTTGCACATAAGATAGTATTGTTTAAGGATTGAAATTTTTTCGTTATTATTTCTGGAATGTTATAATAATATGGTTTTAGAAAAAGTACAAACTGCAGGACGGGCGACAACGCATTACATCGGACAAGATTGTGGGAATCGAACCCACAACCGATGTGTGACAGGCCTTTATCACCTACCACTGGCCTACAGGAAGTCCCTAGTTAGTATAAACTAGTTTTATTTTATTAAGCGGTATGATAGATGAAGTATAAGTCCATTTTTGAAATGATATACGATAGATGGACTTATGTATATAACTATTACTAACCTTTTGTTTGAGACAGATGGAATGACCCATCATTCTATCACATGATCTGCTAACACTTCACGATTGACAAATTCAACTTCATTTCATTAAGAGATGAAGTGTAAATTTTTCAAGGCATGAACAACGGTGAGCTTATATCGAAATAAAGTAAGTATTTATTCTAATTAAAATTCTTAAACTTTAGGAAAATGATCTTGAAAACCAAAAATGTTTTCCTAGTGCCCTTATATGTGATTAATCAGATGCTACATTAGATCATCACAATTTTATGGCTTTGTGATTGTTGGCTTTTTCATAGCTATGATCTCTACCACTATCCATCAAAACTTGATGGTTATATTTCTCTTCCATATCCACATTTTCACCTAGGTTATCCTATGTAGAAACATAGTGATTAGTTAATTTTGGTAACTGTTACATTTCATACATTAGTTTTTAAAGATATGTTTTGGTATTCTTTTTTATGATGTGGGTTTCTATGAATAGTAAACGATTTATAACCCCGACAAATTTCGTGGGAGAAATTCATTTTAAGGGGGGTAGAATGTAACAAAACAAGATTTTATAAGATATATTCTCTTTAATTTCTTTCATATCATCTGTTGTATGATACACCAAGATTATCTTTTGCTATACGCTACACCGTATTAGCTTGCAGTATACACAACACTAATCTTGGATCGTGTTACACACAATTTCAAGTTTGTTTTATAGTAGTTATTCTACGAAACGTTGAGTGTATATATATATATATTCAATATATAAATGAAATATGGTTGGATTTTTTTATACGCAACAATAATGGAGTCTTGCACTACATGCAACATTGACTTGCCTTGCATTACACACAATCACAACCTTCCTCGATAGCGTGTGTTGCACGCAATATCGGGTTTCACTAAACAATGATATGTGGTTATAATATTATTATAAACTAGCCTTTATGAATAGTAGTGAATACATTTTTAAGTTTATGAAATTATAATTCATCTTACACATTTTATAGAACATGGTATGAGAACAAAATGATTTTTTCGGGTAAAATAAGTATTTTTAAAAAAATGCAGTTTTGCCGCGTTTTGATGGCGCACCCATTTTAAATATAATTTTTGACAAGTTTATAATTTAAATATTAAAAAATAAACTTCTTCTTTTGAATCAGGATATAAAAATTTACATTGGATAAAGTTTTGATATTTTTCTAATAATTTTCATATTTTAATGAATAGTAAAAACACGCTATATTTATTTAAAAACAACTTTTTTCAACATAATAATTTATATGGTTAAATTATAATATTGTATGGTTTTAAAGTATAAATAGAATATATGTTTCCCATTTAATATAATTTATGTCATTAGCATTGATTTTACATTTGTTCCATAGGTAAAATTATTTCAATCTTTTGAATATTTTAACTTTTAAAACTCGTTTTCTTAACAACAAGATTAATTTTAAATTAATTTCTGATAATTTTTTATATTGAATTTAAAAAAATGGATTCCATATTTTGAATAATTGGGTCCAAATTATGTTAATGGGATACTTTTTATTTTTGGGCATTATGAATAGTAACTATGGTAAATTTTATTTACCATAGTAAAAGGTAAATTGGGTAATTAAGGGTAAATATAAGATTATAAAATTACCCTAACAATTGTCTTAATATAATTGGATGCATATATTTCATCCTAAGGAATATTTGGGTCGAAATGGAATCTATTGGAACCCACTTGGAGGTGATTAAGACCTTTAGTTTATTTTATTTAAAAAAAATGAAAAATGTCTCACTCAACTTTAATAAATAACATATTTTTCATATAAATTTATACAGAATATAAATTTGGTTATAAATACTCATTTTCAATATAAAATTTTTTTCTTTATCATGGTAATTTATTTATAATTTTTAAGAGATATTTAATTACTTTAATAGCTTATACATTAATGATGTAGAAATTATTTATTTAGTGAAAAATAAGTAATATAGTTTTTATTGAAATAATAATAACCATTAAAAGGCTCACAAACCTGACCAAAACTTATTTTTAGTGTGTATATATATACCATAATCATCCAATGACAGAATATATGACCATTTGGAGTCTTATAAAAGTGATTATGACACTTATATTATTTTATTTTAAATGATGTCAAAGTTGTCACCTTCATAATTTAATAAAAATAAGTTCTGTGTTTTTGAATATAAATCTGACTAAAAGTATTCTTATGAAATATATAAGATTTATCTTCATCCTAGTATTTTAATTTTAATTTTTATGCAACAAATATGTATATTTAAGAATTAAACAAAAATGTTGTGGAAATTATTTTAATAAGAGAACTATCAAATAAATGGTTTTACAAATAGTAAAATAAAAATTATATGAACTATTAAATGTTATCCACTAATTTTATAGAAGAATATGACATGTTAGGAACCTATTAAAAAAAATTTCTAATATATCCTCTATGTGGATTTTATTTAAATTCAAATAAATGAATAGTGTCAAAATTGACACTATTGTTATTTTATAAAAATAACATATTATTAATTTGTTTAAAAATCACAAAAATATTTAAAAATTATAAATTGAAATTTATATGGTCTAAAATGTCATAATATTTCTAATTATGGAAAAATAACCACACATATGTGATTATTTATAACCATTTAAAATTTAGAATTTTATTACCACAAATAAAATTAAATAGATTAAATAAGGATAAATCAACATGATAAGGTTTAAAATAGGATAACACATGTCTACATTTGATTGGATGATGCTATTACAACCCTATATCATCTAATATTTAAATTTAGTCATTTTTGGAGGTTTTTATGTTGGGTTTCAATTTATATTAAACTAATATTTTTGAGGATTCCAAAGGTGCCCCTATCCTCCCTTATAAAAGGGAACCTACTCCCTCTCATCTTTACACAAAATAGAGCCTTAAAACATGGCCAAACCCTACCCATTTTCCTTATCAACTTCCCTAAAAACATCCTAGAGGTCCTGGTCTTCTTGAAAGACCATTATTAGTTCCCTAAGAGGAGGTTTCAAGGAGTCGTGTCGAAGAAGAGGTAATATCTGTTACCGATTCTTTCAAGTTTATTTCTTCTTATACTTCCTCTTATTTAGTTGTTTCATTATGAAGTAATAGCATCAGTATCACTCATAAAATTATTTGTTATTATAAATATGAAACAACCCTATTTCACCTTCTATCCATCCTATGGAAAACGAAATCACTACACGTGTGTGCGTACGGAATACCGTCTCCAAGTTGTGGTGTAATCTATTTTTCCACCACCACCTTACATGGATGGGTAGAATAGTGTAAATAATAGATATATATGGTTATTATAACATCATTCTTATACTATGATTTTATATCATCCACTCCAATTCCATTCAATAAATATGGGAACGATATCATCGCTCGTACGTACGTAGGGATTACCGTCTCTACGACGCGATGAGATTTATTTTCCATGTTAACAATTCAAGAATTATTATAAAGTATATATAATAAGTAATCATGAAATACATGACATAATAATACTACTGGATTTATGTATATATGTATGTATGTCATATATTTAATTCCATTCAATTCAATAAGGAAACAAAAAACAATTTTCATGCGTACGTACGGCCTACCGTCTCCATGAATGGTGTATTTCATTCCATTTATCGATATATTATATATATGTATATTATGAATATATATTATATACAATTCATGTTTTATATTCTGGAATTATGTAATCATGATCTAATTAATCATATTAATAATTACAAGTCAAAACACAGACAATAAATGAAACGATTTTACCCAAATCGCTGCTTTAACATGGAATTTACACAAGAACGGGTAATATAAAGTCATAAGTTAACCATATATGATATCATAACAATGAATATGATTCTGTAATAAGTCAATGACATTATTTAAATCATTATACAGAAGTTTGAGATACGTATGAAGCATATCGGACCTAAGGTAAGGGATAATGTTCCAATCTCAATTGTTTTCTATCCGAGATTGCTTATACGTAAGTATTTACTGGGGTTATATTTATAATCCATGTACAAGTTTTATAAAAATGTTGTCATGTATGTTCAAAGACCTTTTACCAATTTTTGACTTATAATACATGGTATGTAAGGATTCTTTTTTTTACCACACAAGGTACTTTTTGAATTTTCCAGCAAAAGTATGAGAAGATTGTTCTTTTAACTTATACGACATGAACAGATTTTTACTCTTTTATAACACAATTTTTTCATGAAGCATACTCTACAAGATTTCATGACTATTTTCAAAAAAATACTTTTATTTTAAAATTTCATGGAATTTTGTTAAATGAAAATGATTTTGAATAAGAAAGGATATTTTCCTCAAGAATTTATCTCAAGTGTTTTATCAAAACCATTTTCCATCTAAGATGACATTATTTCATATGTGTATGTTTCAAGTATAATATCTCAATTATTTACCTGGATTCACCTTTCTTATGATGAAATAATGTCCATTGATTTTATATGGATTATGTTATGATGGTATGATGTTTATGAAACCCATTTTTTCTTTGGGTTATGATGAATTATTTTTTTTATTGTGGAACAAGTAATAATGATTTCATTATGAGATGGGTGGGACCTATATCTCCCTCCAATGCATTGGGTAATGATTAATATATCATGTGATAGACATGGCTAGAATGGTATGTTAATCCAGTTCAGTGTTACAGGACTGAAATGAGGAGTGAACTTGATTCGGAAAGGGACTTTATCCACTAAAATGGTCTTGGAAGTAATGGCTTGGCTACTATGGTAATAATAACATGTGATGAATGGTTGCCACAAGTACATGTTTTATTCCCATTATATTTTATCATGGTTGATGTTCCATTATGATATATGTCTTACGTACTTCCATGATTTATGTCTTTGCTCAATATTTTGATGTTTAAATTTCATGTTCAAGTTTTTTCTTTCAAATGTTTATGGATTGTTTTATGTTATCTATGTTTGTCCTTACTGAGCATTTGAGCTCACCCTTTTTTTGTTTTCTTTTCCCCAGGATATAAATAATAGTTTCAGGTAAGGAAACAAAAAGGGGAAGATTGTTATGGGAGATGTTGAAGATATTTCAACATGATTAGAAGTTTATATTCCAAGTTTCCAAAGACACTAAACTATTACAGTCCTTTGGTGTCTATTTTTATTATGTATTATGTATTCCGCAGAAGTAATGTAATGTCCATATATGTCAAGCTTTGGGTCTCTATAGTTGGTATCAGAGGAAAGGATTAGTTAACCTTTGCAAACTAGGATGCGAAAATTTAGTGAGATCTCTAGAGATATTTTTATGGTATGTCTAGGGATGTACCAAAGGATAAGTGTACGTATAGGTTATAGTCCTAGAATTACAGTAATTATATTAGAATTAAACCTAAGATGTTATTTCATGAACCATCATGGGGTTGAACCTGAACTGGTCACTCGATCCGGCACACGGCAAGTCCCGAGGGGCGTTCCCGATCCCCCTGGGGTGGCAACTAGTGTCGGGCATAAAAAAAGATTAATCATTGGGAACGATTTCTGCTCTAACAATACCAGGATCAAAAGAAAGAATACAAACTAAACAAAACAAATAAACACTAATAACAACAATAAAATAAATGTCACGCGACCAAACATACCTCCACGTGACCTCGCAAGTCTCTACCCAACTAGAGAGCAACCTCGCTCCAACGTTGGGTGACTCAAACCAGACAAACCCGAGCAATGGAAAACCTGCAACTGAAATGAAAAAATAGGCGTGATCATTAAAAATACTCAGTATGAAAGCCAATGTAAACCACTGAATCCAAACGTTTCCTTTCCCACGAAATCCGTTGACACCAGTTTGAAATACAGTTATAAAAGTAGATTTTTTTTACTTTTTAAAACAAGCCATATACTTTTCCTTTCATTTAATGAAATTAAACACAGGCTACAAACCATTTCCAAAACCATTTGTCATTTCATAAACAAAATCAAGATAAAAAGATCCATATTTTTCGAACAAGGATGCAAGTAAACAAAACAGGCTGGAACAACCTAGTGCAATAAAAAGTGAATAAACCAATAAGGAGAACAAGTAGTGCTAAAGGACACATGTTATAGTATAAGCTGTAAAGGATAACTAAAAGTAAACAATCAAGGAAAACAAGTAACCATGAGTGATCCTAAACATCCCAAGAATACCCCTGGATGTACTCGGTTCGAAACCACCTGTCGGCGTATGGTGAAGCCCCATAGTCTATAACCAACTGATCGCCCTCGCGAAAAAATCAGCGGAACTTCCCATCTGGCCTCTAACTCTACCAATGGGTACCAACCCGTCTAATCGGGGTTAGTAAGAAACTGTCACTCGATCAACTAAAAATTCCCAGGAACCCATGGTGGTTACATCAATGTGTAATTAGGAGGCCCTCGCACGCGTGACTCATCTCACAGCGCTTGCCTACCCCAAAAAAAGACACTTCATATGCGTTCACCCAGAAGGGTTACCCTTGATAGGAGTGCCCCACACACACATATATATATATTCATTCCACATCCACTAAAGTGCCAACCGGGCTGTCACATCATTTAATTATCAAACCCGCTTTATAAACTACCTGAAGTTTCCAACCTAGCACTCAGTTTTACAAAATCAAATCATTTTACATTAATAATTTACAATATCCTTTTTTTTACTCAAAACACCACTTTTGTATTCAATACAAAAAAAGTACAAACGGGCATATCTTCGTAGATTCCTTTCAAAACTAATTTAATGTGTCACATGTTGAGACCAAAACATTTTGAAACCAAGAACCATTTCGAAAATCTAGATTTTGAGAAAAATAACCATTAAAAACACCATCTTCATTTGAGGTCACATCCCTGTGTGCACCTAGTCCACCCATGGATATGTCAACATTTAATGGTGCATCAAACCTGCAAAGAGACACAAAATCATTTCCAAGTAAACATTAAATTCCATAAAACCAACCAACATAGGATAATAAGATCCAAGAATGTTTTTTACAAAAAGAACACCACTCAAGACAACCAACGATAACATTAGAAAATATAGGCATTTATCTCCAACCTAGCGGGAAAAGCATAAAAAGGTGCATAAACCGAGGAGCATCCAAAAGTTTATTTTTAATTCAATCTTTCATCAAGAAAACACTACCGTGACTCAATATACAAACAACAAAATGTGAAAAAACAATATCTAGTGTACAACTACATAGGCATAAAATATAATTGCTTCAAAAATAATTTAGAACAAAAACTATCAATTCTACAACACCAAAATAAGCTACGCAAAGCTATCATAAACACGCGAATCATGGAATAAAATTAATTAAAATAATTCAAGCATCAACAGTGTGCTCTGAAAATGGAACATGCGAATTCACCTACCACGTGTGTTGAAAACTCCAACACTCTAGGAGAAACATCAATCACACATCAAAAGCATCACAAGCAAACCCTAAGAATCCATGATTCATCCAAAAACGACCAGATTAAACCATAACATGAACTCCATACCCGCTAAAAATTTAAAAACCCAAAATTAAGAACCAAAACACAAGGGGAAGGAGGAGAGGAGCTTATCGGGAGGGGAATAATCTGTGGATGAAGGTTGTGCCGGTCAAGAAGGGGTGTGACGGGCCCGGTGCGAGGTAGACAGATGACGTCGGTGTGGTTCACGCCAGCCGGAGGAGGGTTTCACAGTCGGGAGAAGAAAGGGGGGTTTCGGGGTGGTGCGAGAAGGCCGGATGGGATTGAGCCAGCTGTCGTGGCATGGAGAGGAGGAGGCCGGCCGAAGGTCCAAGTAGGAGGGGGAGGCCGGAAGCATGAGGGAGCGGCATAATTGGGAGAAGGGACCAGCGAAGGGGAGGGAGGTCTGGACGGTGAGCAGCCGCGGTGAAGGGGAAATGGGGGCCGAGACGCTAGCGACAGGGAGTGGGGACGCCAGGACGCTGGCGATGAGGAGGCTGGGAGGCCGGCGCACGCAGAAGGGCAAGGGGGGTTCGGGCGCCGCACAGGAGAAAGGAAAGGGGGGGTCTGCTCGCGCAGGAGGGGAAAACCGAGGGGGGTCTAGGGTTTATTTTTTTCATTTTATAATAATAATAATAATAATAATATAATAATAATAATAATAGTTATAGAATAAGTAAATAAACAAAAACTAAAATCCTGATAATAATAATAAAACTATATAAAGATAATAAAACATTATAATAACAACAATAATAATAATAATAATAACATCGTAACTATAATAATAATACTTTAAAAATCCTTATAATAAAATAATAATAATAATAATAACAATTTAATACTACTAATTATATTAATTGTGAACATAAAAAATTTAATATTTAAACGCCGGGCGAACACGCGGTCACCCGGGACTAACGTACCATCACCGCCAACGATGCGGTGACCACGCACCATTTCGAAACCCGCCAACACAATTAAACATAGAAAAAATTCAAACCGGGACAAAGAATGGAGTAAAGTAAGGGCATATACGGTCAGGGTGTCGGGTCCCAGTGACAGCATAGCCACCCCGCCTTAACATGGCCGTCCGGTCCTGGCCTACCAGGTGCCCCTAGTTGCCCCACAGACACGTGGGGCCCACCATAGGGTCCACCCACATGCCCGAACGGGTCATCTAACTAATGATTGTCCCCACATGCTAACACGTGTCCTTTCCAGTGTGCTTTTTTCTCACTCGCACACATCCTTGGAAACTTCCAAGAGGGTCTCCCATCCTGATCACTACTCCAGGCCAAACACGCTTAACTGTGGAGTTCTAATCAGGTAGGCTCACAAAAATAAAGGTCCACCTTATTGACATGAGTCATATCATTTAGTCAATTAACCCGTTATCATTTGGGGATGTTACAATAACCCCCCCCCCCCCCACCCCACCCCTTTAGAGAACAACGCCCTCGTTGTGGGACCTACATCTCAACCCTGGCAGTGCACCGCACTTAAGGTTGGGTACCACCTCTAATACCAAATGTGACAACTAGGTCCCAGTGGCAGCACACCCACCCAGCCTTAACATGGTCATCGGGTCCTGGCCTTCCAGGTGCCCCTAGTTTCCCCACAGACACGTGGGGACCACCCTAGGGTCCACCCACATGCCCGAACGAGTCATCTGACTAATGCTTGTCCCCACAGGCAAACACATGTCCTTTCCAGTGTGTCCTGGGAATCTTTCCAGAAGGTCACCCATCCTGATCACTACTCCAGGACAAGCACACTTAACTGTGGAGTTCTAATCAGGTAGGCTTACAAAAAGGAAGGTGCACCTTGTTGACATGAGTCATATTATTTAGTCATTTAACCCTTTATCATTTGGGGATGTTAGATGTTAGATATTGACGGTACTCCCCCTTGATAATGATTTTTGCCTCTCACACTATTCTTTTTGGGTTTTAGAAAATGGGTGGAAATCAGAAGATTCACGATAATAGAAGATGTGATGGACAACGGAATGATATTCATAATGAGCAACCAAATGAAGTTGGATCTGGAAGTCCACATATTGTTATTATTCGAAATCAGAAATCTCATAATATGTTCAATAATCTCAACTTCGGTAAGTATCCCGACTCAGCTAATAAGAGAAATATTGTGTTTCATGATGATCCTAGAGGAAATAAAGTTCAATTTCCCTCATGTAAATCATGTGGGAAGAGGCATTAGGGAGAATGTTTCAATGGAACTGGGAGATGCTTTGCATATGGAAAAGAAGGACACAAAGCCATTAATTGCAATGGAAAAGGATTAGTTAACACCATGGACAAGGATAATGGTATTTCTAAGACATCAAAAATAATTAAATGTTTTAAATGTGGAATGTATAGGCATTATGCTAACCAATTCCCTAAGGGAAGGTCTCGTGAAAAGAATCATCATGGCCATATGGGTAGTATTTATATTGATGATGATGAAGATACTATAAATGATATATGAGATAAAAGAATTATTGAAGCTCAGTCAATGGTTTAAGAAGGTAGTGTAATGATTGTATGTTTATCAAGAATAATGTATGGAACTATGGAATAAAGAAAAAATATAAGGATTGTTACACTATTGCCTTTTCTTGGGTTTTGAAAGTATACGATGAATAGTACTGGTAACCATGAAAGGTTATTCAAATATTTTTGGAAGGTAGATGATATGTGCATAACGAAAGGATAAGGAGATAATGACTTGTTTGATAGTATTAATGAGCTCATGACTGATATAAGGACAAAGTGATATCATGGATTGAGTATATATAAATTTTGGGATTTTGGTATGTGGAAAGTGTTAAATTTTGACAGCACTCATGTTTTTACTAAGGTTCTATGGTAATTTATTTTTCAAAAGAATACATGATTAAGGTATTCTCATGTTTTGACTATGACCAACAGGATATATCTTATGATATATGGGGGATAAATAATGGTATTCATATTCTCAGTAGATGACATTTCTAGTAATAGTTTTCTTTATACTATGAGATTGGACATATGTATAAGCCTAAAGATTTGAATGGATTATGATGGACATTTGATAGTATTTTTTAAGGATAGAAATTTTTTCGATATTATTTTTGTAATGTTATAATAGTATGGTTTTAGAAAAAGAACAACCTGCCGAACGAGCGACAACCCGTCACGTCGGATAAGGTTGCGGGAATCGAACCCACAACCGATGTGCGACAGGACTTTATCACCTACCACTAGCCTACAGGAAGTCCCTGGTTAGTATAAACTAATTTAATTTTATTAAGCGGTATGATAGATGAAGTATAAGTCCATTTTTGGAATGATATACGATAGATGGACTTATGTATAAAACTATTACTAACCTTTTTTTTGAGACAGATGGAATGACCCATCATTCTATCACATGATCTGCTAACACTTCATGATTGACAAATTAAACATCATTTCATTAAGAGATGATGTGGAAATTATTCAACGCATGAACAACAGTGAGATTATATCAAAATAAAGTAAGTATTTCTTCTAATTCAAATTCTTCAAATTTAGGGAAATGATCTTGAAAACCAAAATTTTTTTCCTAGTTCCCTTATATCTGATGAATCAGATGCTACATTAGATCATCAAAATTTTATAGCTTTGTGATTGTTGGCTTTTTTATAGCCAAGTTCTCTACCACTCTCTATCAGAACTTGATGGTTAGATTTCTCTTCCATATCCATATTTTCGCCTATGTTCTCCTATGTAGAAACCCAGTGATTAGTTAATTTTGGTAACCGTTACATTTCACACTTTAGTTTTTAAATATAAGTTTTGGTATTCCTTTTTAAGATGTGGGTTTCTATGAATAGTAAACGATTTATAACCCCGACGAATTTTGAGGGAGAAATTAATTTTAAGGGGGTTAGAATGTAACAACCCAATATATTATAAGATATATTCTTTTTAACTTCTTTCATATCATCTATTTTACACTACACCAATATTATTTTGTGCTATACGCAACACCGTATTAGCTTGTAGTAAACGCAACACTAATCTTGGATCGTGTTACACACAATTTCATGTTTGTTGGATAATAGTTATTCTACCCAACATTGAGTGTATATATATATATATTCAATGTATAAATGAAATATGGTTGGATATTGTTATACTCAACAACAATGGAGTCTTGCACCACATGCAAACCTGACTTGGCTTGCATTACACGCAATCACAACCTTCCTCGATAGCGTGTGTTGTACGCAATACTGGGTTTCACTAAAAAATGATATATGGTTATAATATTATTATAAACTAGCCTTTATGAATAGTAGAAAATACATTTTGAATTTTATGACATTATAATTCATCTTACACATTTTATATAACATGGTATGAGAACAAAATAAATATTTCGGGTAAAATATGTATTTTTCAAAATATGTAGTTTTGCCGCCTTTTGATGGTGCACCCATTTTAAATATAATTTTTGACAATTTAATAAGTTAAATTTTGAAAAATAAACTTCTTATTTTGAATCATGATATAAAAATATACATTGGATAGAGTTTTGATATTTTTCTAATTACTTTCATATTTTAATGAATAGAAAAAACAAGCTATATTTAATTAAAAACAACTTTTTTCATTGTAATAATTTATATGGATAAATTATAAAATTTAATGGTTTTAAATTATAAATACAATATATTTTTACCATTTAATATAATTTATGTCATTAGCATTGATTTTAAATTGAATTCATAGGTAAAATCATTTCAATATTTTGCAATGTTTTAACTTTTAAAACTCGTTTTCTTAACAATGGGATTAATTTTAAATTAATTTCTGCAACTTTTGTCTACTGAATTTAGAAAAATCAATTCCATATTTGGAATCAGTGGGTGCAAATTATGTTAATAGTCTACTTTTTATTTTTGGGCATTAGGAATAGTAACTACGGTAAATTTTATTTACCATAGTAAAAGGTAAATCGTGTAATTAAGGGTAAATATAATATTATAAAATTACCCTAACACATGTCTTAATATAATTTTATGCCTATATGTTATCCTAAGAAATATTTGGGTCGAAATTTAATCCATTGGAACCCACTTGGAGGTGATTAATACCTTTAGATTATTTTATTTAAAAAAAGTAAAATATGTCTCATTCAACTTTAATAATTAAAGTATTTTCAATATAAGTTTATACAGAATATAAATTCTGTTATAAATACTCATTTTAAATATAAAATGTTTTTCTTTATCATTTTAATTTATTTATAATTTTTAAGATATATTTAATTACATTAATAGCTTATACATTAATGATGTAGAAATTATTTATTTACTGAAAAATAAGTAATATAGTTTTTATTGAAATAATAATACCCAATAAAAGGCTCATAAACCGAACCAAAACTTATCGGTAATGTATATATAAACCATAAGCATACAATGACCAAATATATGACCGTTTGGAGTCTTATAAAAGTAGTTATGAAACTTATATTATTTTATTTTAAATGATGTCAAAGTTGTCACCTTGATAATTTAATAAATATAACATTTTAAAAGTTTGGTTTTTTAGAACATAAATCTGAGTAAAATTATTAATATAAAATCTATCGGATTTATATTCATCCTAGTATTTTAATTTTAATTTTTATGCAACAAATACGTAAATTTAATAATTATACAAAAATGTTGTGGAAATTATTTTATTAAGAGAAGTATCAAATAAATGGATTTACAAATAGTAAAATAAATATTATATGAACTATTAATGTGATCCATTAAATTTATAGATTAATATGACATGTTAGGAACCTATTAAATATTTTAGTTCGAATATATCCTCTATGTGGATTTTATTTAAATTCAAATAAATGAATAGTGTCAAAATTGACACTATTGTTATTTTATAAAAATAAGATATTATTAAATTGTTTAAAAATCACAAAATTATTTAAAAATTATAAATTGAAATTTATATAGTCTAAAATGTCATTAAGTATCCAATTATCGAAAATTAACCACACATAAGTGATTGTTTATAACCATTTAAAATTTAGAGTTTTATTACCACATGTAAAATTAAATAGATTAAATAAGTATAAATCAAAATGATAAGGTTTAAAATAAGCTCAAAACATGTCTAAATTTGTTTTTTTATTAGATTACAACCCTATATCACCAATCTACGAATTTAGTCATTTTTTGAGGTTTTTATGTGGGGTTTGAATTTATATTAAACTAATATTTTTGAAGATTCCAAAGGTGCCCCTCTCCTCCCTTATAAAAGGGAACCTCCTCCATCTCATCTTTACACAACTTTGATGCTTCAAGCTCGGAAAAAACCTGACCATTTCTTTTATTAACTTCCCCAGAAACATCCAAAAGGTCCTGGTCTTCTTGAAAGACCAATATTAGTTCCCTAAGAGGAGGTTTCAAAGTGGCCTGTCGAAGAAGAGGTAATATATGTTACCGATTCTTTAAAGTTTATTTCTTCTTATACTTCCTCTTATTTAGTTGTTTAATTATAAAGTAATAACATCAGTATCACTCATATACTGATATGTTATTATAAATATGAAACAATGCTATTTCACCTTCTATCCATCCTATGGAAAATGAAATCACTGCGCGTGCGTATGTACGGAATACCATCTCCACGCCGCGGTGTAATCTGTTTTTCCACCACCACCCCACTTGGGTGGGTATAATGGTGTAAATAATATCTATATATGGTTATTATAACGTAATAATGATTCTATGATATTATATTATCAACTCCAATTCCATTCAATAAATATGGGAATGATATCATCGTTCATGCGTACGTACGGATTACCGTCTCCACGACGCGATGAGATTCATTTTCCATGTTAACAATTCAAGAATGATTATAAAGTATATATAATAAGTAATCATGAAATATATGAAAAAATAATACTTCTAGATTTATGTATATATGTATGTATGTCATCTACTTAATTTCATTCAATTCAATAAGGAAATGAAAACAACGTTCATGCGTACGTACGGCCTACTGTCTCCATGAACGGTGTATTTCATTCCATTTATTGATCTATTATATATATGTATATTATGAATAAATATTATATATAATTCATTTTTTATATTCTGGAATTAAGTAATCATGATCTAAGTAATCATATTAATAATTACAAGTCAAAACACAGATGATAAATGAAAAGATTTTACCCAAAATTCTACTTTAACATGGAATTTACAAAAGAACGGGTAATATAATGTCATAAGTGAACCAAATATGATATCATAACAATTCATATTATTCTGTAATAAGTCAATGACATTATATAAATAATTGCACAGGAGTTTTTGATACATACGAAGCATATCGGTCCTAAAGTAAGGGATAATGTTGCAATCTCAATTGTTTTCTATCCGAGATTGCTTATATGTAAGTATTTACTGGGGTTATATTTATCATCCTTGTCCATGTTTTTTAAAAAATGTTTTCATGTATGTTTAAAGTAATTTTTTCCCATTTTTGACTTTTACTACAAGGTATGTAAGGAAATTTTATTTTTGATTACCATATGAGGTACTTTTTGACTTTTTCGGCAAAAGTACGAGAAGAATGTTTTTTAACATATGCGGCATGACCAGATTTTTATGGTTTTATAACGACTTATTTTCAAAAAGCTTACTCTATAAGATTTCGTGACTATTTTCAGCAAAATCATTTTCTTTTAAAATATAAAGGTGTTTTGTGAAAATAAAATTATTTTGAATAAGAAAGGATATTTTCCTCATGAATTTATCTCAAGTGTTTTATGAAAACCATTTTCCATCTAAGATGACATTATTTCATATGTGCATTTTTCAAGTATAATATCTGTATGATTTACATGGATTCACTTTTCTTATGATGAAATGATATCCATTTTTTTATTTTGATTATGTTATGATGGGATGATGTTTATGAACCACATTTTTTCATTGGGTTATGATGAATGATTTATGTTTATGTTGTGGCACAAGTAAGAATGATTTCATTATGAGATGAGTGGGACCTATATCTCCCTCCAATTCATTGGGTAAAGATTTTTATCTCATTTTATAGGCATGGCTAGAATGGAATGTTAATCTGATTCAGTGTTACAGGACTGAAACGATGAGTGAACTCGATTCAGAAAGGGAATTTGTCCACTAAGATGGCCTTGGCAGCAACGCCTTGGCTACTATGGAAATCATAACATGTGTTGAATGGTTTCCACAATTACATGTTTTATTCCAATTATATTTTATCATGGTTGATGTTCCATTATGATATATGCCTTACGTACTTCCACGATTTATGTCTTTGCTCAAGATTTTGATGTTTAAATTTAATGTTCAAGTTTTTTCTTTCATATGTATATGGATTGTTTTATGTTCTCTATGTTTTCCCTTACTGAGCATTTGAGCTCACCCTTTTTATTTTTTCTTTTACCCATGATATAAATTATGGTTTCAGGTATGGATACAAAAAGGGGAAGATCATTATGGGAGATGTTGAAGATCTTTCAAAATGATTATAAGTTTATATTCATAGTTTCCAAAGACACTAAACTATTACAGTCCTTTGGTTTCTATTTTTATTATGTGTTATGTATTCTGCAAAAGTAATGTAATGTCCTTATACGTCAATCATTGGGTCTCTTCAAATATATTAATTCATTTTTCTAATGTCAAACACAATTTTATAAACTATATTAAATATTTTAAAATAAATAATTTTAAATATAAAAAATAATATTTTTTTAATAAAAAGGTTTCATAAATTTCTATATACAATTTACATACTAATTAAGGAAAAAAAAGTAACGGTATTTGAAAAAACAGTACATTTCACTATTTACCAAAAAAATTTGTTTTTTAAAATTATCATAATGGTATCTTATGTTAACATTGATATAACATATTAAAAAATTATTTTCTTTTTTTTTTAAATTTACATTCTAAAATTTAAACATAAATAATTAAAAACATAAAATATAGTGAAAATCTATTTTGATAGGTAAAGTGATTTTTGTATATTAACTATTCATTTTCCTTCAAATTAATAACTAACAGTTTCAAATTATTATTTACACAATAAATATATCTTTTTATTATTTAATCAAAATATACTTATTCCCTTGAAATAAATGGCCAATTTCCTGAAAATAATTTTTTTAAGTATATAGTGAATTGACAAAAAATGACCTTTCAACAAATATAAAAAATAATGATATATCTATACATATAAATATTTTATTACATATTAATATGATCCTAATTTATACTTATATAACCTCTTACTATCTACACATAATAATTACGAATCAGAAAAAAATATTCTTACTGTTTTGAGTGGCGAATCTCCATGAGGCAGAACTTATCTTGTATATGATTTCTATCATACTATAATTGTTTGAGATCAGATTGGAATTGGTCTCAATCAAACCCGAGTGAGGATATCTCCTTCCCAATGTGGGATAAATGGTCTTCAAAAGTGAGAATTCTATAACTTAATTTCACTTATTCCCTTTTTAGATTATATAATAAGGCTACTTTTGTTTATACCCTCTAATTCAATGGCTATTTTTAATTATAAAATTTTATTTTGACATATAAAATATTAATTTAAGCTTTTTTCTGTAAACAAATTATATTAATAAAATATTTATTTATTTATAATACATAATAAAATATTTTATTCTCCAATGTCCCCTTAAATAATTATTACCATCTCATTTTTAATTATTCCTAATTAATCTAATAGTTAATTGTGTTTATAAGATAAATATGACTGTAGGATGAATCTATAATGATGTATCATGTTCACTATCCTTTTTTTACTAGTGCACACATTTTTCCTTCACGATAGGAATATAAATAATGTCAGGTTCTTTAACCATCTATGCTAAATACCCCAAAATAATTGGAGTAATTTTTCATAGGGAGTTAAAAGTCATTGTTTTATTAGTAGGTGGTCATTGTTTGACCTTTTTATGTTATTATAATATCTTTTAAATGATCATTACCAAAAGAGACAACACATTTCTAATATAACATTAAAATTGATAAAATTATGGATAGTAAGAATTTATGGGAGCATATTTCTATAAAGATATTTTAGATATGAGTTATATAATTGGTAAAAAATAATCATACCACTATATAATTTTTTTACAAATTCTACATCTATTCATCAGGGTTGTGATTTTGGTTTTTAGTAAACATTCTAGGTAAATATGTGTAGGTTGGAAAAGATAAGAATACAACACTAACAGTTCTTGAGTGAGTTATTAGTATTTTTTATTCCACATCCTTATAGGAGTCCACATCCACAGTTGTGGTTTAATTAGATTTCACTTATTCCCCTAGTCTATGTGGTCACTAATTCCTATTATCCTCAGTATTCCATGGTTAGGGCATCAATTACCAAAATTTGAAAACTCATTAAATTTGAAGCATTTTGGTGTGGATGGTGCATTGGTTAAGACTTATCTACATTCCATTATATTGGATAACCTCTTTATCTATATTTTACAATCGTAATCTTTATGGAAAAACATTACACACTTAAAATATTTTCTTATTCCTTTCATATAACCCCCTTGGTGATTTTTATAACATTTTTTCCATAAATAAAATTTAATCTTCTTTCCATCATCATATTCATCACATAAACATCTGTGAGACTCTATATATAGAAACCTAATCATTTAATAAAATTATATTAAATCATTTTATATGAATATTAAATATATATCTTAACAATACACACCAAATAACTATAAAAGTTTTGTTTATTTGGACAATAAATAAATTAAAATCTCATTTTAATAAAGATCTTGAACATCTCCCATAATGTTCTTCTGAAAAAATAATCATATTATATGTAACCTACCTAAAATATTTCTCCATAACCCCGATAAAGTTAACAAAAGAAAGGGTGAGATTAGACACTCAGTAAGTGTAAAAAATAGATATAAATTAATAATTATATGTTAGAATAATATATGTATAAGCGTATAAGAACATGATAATAACATCTGAAAATCATACGCAATATGTATAAGATCATTAATCATAAATCATGGCATAAGACCTTATTATGAACAAAAACATAACACATAATATTTTTTAATCAGCAATAATCAATCATAATCCATGATAATATATCTTAAGAAAAGTAAATAAGTTTATATAATACATATAAACAAAGAAAATAATTTTCATAGCCGAGGACCACTACTTAGACTATCATAGTGGATTGGGTTCACTCCCCATTCCGCCATTTCCTTATTCAAGGTTCACATGAAATACTATCAGAGTCGACAGATTCCCTTACTAAACAGGGTTAACTTCCCATTCCAGTCATTATTATCTCATGAGATCTCCTTCTTTACACAATTAATTGGAGTTCTATATAATTAAAATCCCACCATGACAAAATAAAAACCATAAATATGTATGCCACATGACCACAAAACATTCATCATTTAATTATACAAACCCCAAGGAATGTAAATGGGTTTCATAAGTATTATATAATTTCATTATATCATCACCCATGGAAATAAAGGTTTTCAAAAATATTTCATCATGACATTATTAACATAGGGTAAAGAAATAGGATTCATAAAATAAACTATAAATCAAAATCATATTAAAAAGTTATCCAGAAAAATCAATTGGATGGAATAATTAGATGATCTCCTTAATGAAGAATATAAATCCTTAAAGGATTTTTACATAGGTGTAAATATATTTAAAATATAATTTGAACCTTGCTTTGAAAAAATAAAAAAGTATCATTTTATTTTGGTAATAATTTCACTAAAAATTAATATAATGTTAAGAAAATTATTTGGTTTGAAAATAACGGTGGAAAATTGTAAAATAATATTAAATCCCAACAATATTAATGAAATTGGTAGATTTTATTCATACCATATATATTAAAATAGAACATTCTTTTCACTCTTTTAGAAAAAAGAAAAAACAACTTGTATAGAAATAATCTCATTAAAATGATTCCATTTAAAACATTGTAAATAAATTACATGTATATTAAAATTATCTTCTTAAAAAGATTATATATAGGTTAAAACCTCTAGAAGTATTTTTAAATAGAAATGACATTGAAGAAAATGTTCATCGCTCTAAAAGGAAATAAGGTGTCATTTTCATTGAAAACTTTTCCTTGATCTTTTTAAGTACCAAATATAGTGAAAAGGTACTATTAAATGACAATTATATTAATAAATAAAAAATAATACTGTTTACTGGGTTCAAGGGATATGATCTATATAATTTTTTTCATCTGAATTTTAGTCGATACAATCCAGAAAATAAAAGATATTGATACCTAAATCTCTAACCTCAAGTCCCTTCTTTCATTAAACATGTTAAAATGTCATATATAATAAATATTTATTTGTTATACATGTATTTTAGGACTATATTATTATATAACTTACTATTTATCATTAATTGTTAATTTCCAATTATTTTTTATTAAAAATTCCTTTTTTAAAATGAACATTTGTGTGAAAACTAGTTTGTTTTCAAGGAATATTTCAATTTTTGTAATTTATATACATAAACCTTTTCCATGGTTTCATAATATACATAATATAAATAAATATATAAATATCATATTTATTTATCATATACACTTTTATAATCATTCATGTAGATCGATGATGAAAAATGAAATACAACACTTTGTGGAGACAGTAGTCTGTACGTACACACGAGTGTTGTTTCAATTTTTCGATGGATAAAATGAAAAATATAGATAATAATTAATCTTTAATGATAAATTATTATATTATAAATATCAGATATAATTAATAAATATATCTTATTACTAACCATGTAAAATGAAAAGGAAAGGTGAATAACATCACATCATGGAGATGGCAGTCTACATGTTCGCATAAGAGAGGAAATTGTTTCCAAAAAATAAAAGGTAAAATGGAACATAATATCATTCAATTATAGAAGAATAATTATTAAATAAATATAATTTATAAAAATTTAATCCACCATAATTACCAACCTTGAAATATGGTGATATAAAATGAATAATATCTCTATATGGAGTTGGTATTCCACACATACACCTAAGATATTGTTACATTTCTCATTGTGTTGAAATGAGGAGGAAAATGGATTTCCAATATTCATAAAAAAATATCATTATATTAATTATTATGGAGTAATAATTTTATGATTTATACTATATATTTATAGTATGTAGAAGAAGATATAACTTTGAATGATTTTTTTAAGACGATTGCCTCTTCTTTGAGATACCTTTTTGAATTACAACTTATGAATTTTTTGGATGGTATTATGGTGAGACCAAAAGATCAAGAATTAAGGGAAGGAATTACAGAAGTTGTTTGGACTACTTTTTCTGACATATAGTTCTCAATGTATTTAAAAAAAAGTAAGCAAATAGGGTACCTTTTATAACTGAGGGGAGGGACACACATTGAATTGCATTAACGATTTAAATAATATAAGGTCATTTTCTTGTGAAATTGATCCAAATGGACATTAATTTGAAGGTGGGATAATATAAATTGTATATATTCTAAACATATAAAATTTTATGTATAATCTGTACCCTTATCATTTAGTTTAACCCCCCCCCCCACACACACACACAGTAAACCCTTTTTAACCCAAACTCTGGCAACAAAATTTAACAGTTATTTTAATTAAATTTGAAAAAAAATAAGTTGAAATAATTAAATAGTATTATTTATGAATATTGAAAATATATTTTCATTTCAATGTAATAATTTCCATAAATTAACTGAAAATCAATACCTATTTCATCATTTAGTCTTTCATTGTGAGTATAAGTGTTTTGATCAAGGATTATAGTTTCCTTAAAAATGTATTCTATGAAAATAGAATCCATGATTTTAATATTATAATAAGAATTGGAATTTCAAATATCTTCAACCAATCTTATGGTACATTGTATGTTCTATAGAATCCCCCTTTACAGCACTTGATAAAAATAAATTTGGATGGTTCTTTGAAAGGGAATCTCAATCCCTCTCGATTTGGTGTTATTTTTCATAATCATAGTGGAAGAGTACTTGGATATTTTTTCATCATTTGTATTGGAAGATTTACTCAAATATGAAATTATTAGAGTAATAAATGCAGTCTTCCTTGCTTAATCAAAATGCTATAATAATTTGGGGCTTGATATTTTTTCCACTACTATTGTATTGTCCATAGGGAATAGATTGTTTCATCTCTCACGGAGGCTCGTGGATTGATGGATGGAATGGAGGAGTGTGATTTCTAGAACTTGTAAAAATAGTATTTACCATACCAACATTTATTACGTCAGTTATAAATAACTGACTTGTAAAACTAAAAAAAATGATTTATCAAAATGTTTATATTATAACCATCATAATAAAATAATTATCATGATTTATCAAATTTTTTATACAATAAAAGGCATGATAAATCGATTATCATGATTTATAACATCAGTTATAAAATAACTGATGTGAAAATTTTTATTTTTTACATCGGTTATATAATAACATATGTGATAATGTAAATGTAATTTCTTTATCATGTTAGTAATTATATAACGGTCATAAAAATGGGTTTATCACACCGTTTATAGAATAATTGACGTGATAAATGTAACAAATAAGTATATATCATATCGTTTAGTAAATAACTGACGTGATAAATATTTTACAAATTTTATGAAGTCCCATTTCGAGTTATTCTACTGTTTTTATTTTGGGCGACAACGACTCGGTCTCTCTTGTGTGGAAACCCTCCCATATATTCTTCAATCTCATGGTCTCAAAACTCATTTTTAAAGCTTATTTAATCCTTTTTTAATTGGTGCATCTGTCTTCTATACTAGGAACACTCAAGTATGCTTTTTAAGCTTCTATTTGTATCATTCATGGATACCCTAAATCTCGTTTTGTTATTTCATTTATCGTAAATTTCACTATTTGTTATTTTTATTCTTATAAATCGATATATGATGCCAATCCATTGTATTTAGTGATATTAAGGATGATATAAGGATTTTGTTTCACTTTATAGTGTGTGTAAAACCTGTGGCTAAGTATTATATATGTTACTATCATTTTATGTCATTTAATTATGATCATATTATAGTATATATGCACTTGTGTTTAATGGTATTTTCTACAGGATCTATTACCATATTTTTTCATACTCACAACCTACTTAAATAACATTATATATAATAGGAAAAAATATTATAGGAACGTATATGTGAAATAGAAGTACATTGAACTGTTTAGATGAGGAAATTGACTTAATCTATGAGATTGTACTGACAATGTTCTAGAAATCGATTTGGTAGATTGTCTTATTTTTTGGTTAATTAAATATATATAATACATTATTCCATTTTGTATTTATATTTTACATCTAACTATATCATATTTAAGATAACCATTTCATTACATTACAAGTGTCGTTACTTATATACTGATGTAATTTATACTTGAATTCATAGATATCTATAAAAAATATTAGTATTTTCTTACAACATTATAAAATTTCACTCACTATGGTTTTGAATCCTCTCTTATATATAAAGAGACATTCATGTAGTTTATGGAATCAAATTTACACACAGTGGAATTAAACATGGATATCATATCTACAAATAATTTTTTAGTATCTTAAAAATTTAACTATTTTGGAATTATCATATAAATATTTATAAAATAATTTATTAATATATATATATATCTATTTTTAATATAGATACATTTTATTACATATCCAACTAGGTAAACTAGTAAAAACTCATATATTCATTTTTAAATTTCGTATTCAATGATTTTATACTCTACAAATGATATATTTTAATTAATGTATCATGAAAAACAATATGATAAATATTAATTTAATTCAGTGGTTTTCTATATTATTGCTAAAAAACAATATCATTGTAATTTTCAAATAATCATATATCATTTTTATATTTCAAAATTGTGTTACTTTCAAATTACGAAATATTTCACAAAAATATAAAATATGACAATATTTTCTTTTTAAAACTATTTTCATGCATATCTTATTATGCTTTATCATTTATATTTAATTTTATTATCCATTATTGTGTAGAATTTGTAATTATAATTTTTAAATGCGCATATATTTGTATTATATTTCAAAATAGTGTCACTTTAAAATTATGAAATATTTTTTATAAATATAAAATTGGCTTATCTTAACAAGATGTATAATTTTGATATTTGTTACAGGTAATAATGAATCAAATTGGGATTATGGTACATAGAATGAATAATTAATATGAGGAAGGTGTCGATGATTTTTTGAAATTTTCTAAATGAAATGTTCTAAATGACACATTTCTTATCCATGCCTAAAAATATTAAATATGAATAAGTCTAAAAATATAGAGATTTAGGATTATTTAATTTAGCATGGTTTTAAATGATGTTACAGACCTTGTATTTGTAATCATGGAATTGGGAAAATTTTTAGATCTATTGATGATGATGCTTTGCAATATGGTAACATTGATGAAATTGAAGAAATTAGTTCTAATTTTGAAGAAAAAAAATTGAGAACGAACCGAAAAATTAGATTCTATGTGGGGATTCTAAAAAAACATTTTATCCTAGTGATATGGATTTTTTGGTTTTATTTTTGCTGTTAAGATTGATTAACCTGAAGGTGAAGTATGGATGGAGTGACAAAAGTTTTATCGAGATGCTACAATTATTGAAATACATTCTTCTTGACGACAATGATCTTCCATATTCACAATATAAGGCCAAGAAAATGTTATGCCTGATTGTATTGGGAAATAAAAAAATACATGCCTATCTGAATGACTATGTGATATTTACAAAAAATCATGGATTCCTATCATAGTGTCTTAAATATGGGATATCATGGTATAAAAAAATAGAAAAATAATAATAATATGTTGAGAATACATAAATCCCTACCAAGGTATTTTGGTATCTTCGTATAATTACTCGTTTGAAATGTTTATTTTCTAATTCACATAACGCAAAATGTTTAAGATGTCTTGCTGATGAGTGGACATGTGATAGAAAAAAACATCATCCCTCAAATTATTTAATGTGGAGGAAAATTGATGAGAAGTATCTTATATTCATAAATGAATTTTGAAATCTCTGACTTGGTTGTGCACGGATAGAAAAAATCCATATCGAAGATTCAGTAGCACACAAAGTTCATGGCCTATTTTATTGTTAATTTACAACCAAAATTTTAAATTTTTTATGAAGTGTAAATATGTCATGTTGAGATTAATGATCTCTAGACCAAAGAAACTCGGAAATGAAATTGATGTTTTCTTTTCACCATTAATATATGATTTGAAACTCTTATGGAAGGATGGTATTAGGTTTCATGATTCTTATAAAATGGAATTTTTTCAACTACGCAGTGATTATGTTTTCTATAAATGACTTCCCAACATATGGAAATTTATCTGGATATAGTGTTAAAGCGGATAAAACGTGTCAAGTTTGTGAAAACCCAACTTCATATTGACAATTTCATCATGGGAGGAAAAACATATACATGGGTTATGAAATTTATTTTCTTATTGATCACACTAATAGATGATTAAAAAAGGAATTCAATGGATCAAAAGAATTTGATATTACTTTTAAAACAATATCCACTGAAGATTATTTTGATAGGGTTCAAAACCTTTATGTGAAATTAGGAATGGAAAATAAATTTGTTAAAGATAGACATATTTGAAAGAAACATTCAATATTTTTTAAGCTACCACATTGAAGATATAATAAAGTGAAACCTAACATTGATGTCCTATACATGGAGAAGAATATTTTGATAGATTTATTGGGTCCTTGTTAGATATCAAAGTTAATACTAAAGATGGTTTGAATGTGCGATTAGACTTACTATCAATGGGAATATATTTGGAGTAATCTCCCACACCTAATGGATGAAAACAAATTATTCCCCTGGCATGTCATACATTATAATGGAGGCACATGAAAAAAAAATTCATGATCAATTCGTTATGTAGTGTTCTATTGTTTGACATGTAAAGAAACAATATGTTAGTGATGGTCAAATTGATAAAGATGTTGATTTATGTGAGGTCCTTACTTACATATAAATGTTAATAGATAATAATGAGGAGAATTCTATAAACATGGTTTCTTCCATAAGGAACGATCATGATGAAGGCATTTGTGAAAAAAATCCCTTATTATATTCATAATATTACAGGTATCATATGTTTATTTCTCATTTAATTTTATTAATTTCATAAAATTTTATATTATTTTTTTATTAAAACATGTTTTAAAAGGAATTAGTATAAATTTTTGTTTATTTTTGTTTAGTATTGTTTAGTTTTCCATTTTTACCATTAGGTAACTTATATATTTATTGATTTTGTTAAATGAAAATTATTTTAAAACTATATATAAAAAAATACTATTTTTTGGTTAAAAAATATGTATTATGTTAGACCATTTTTAATATTCCTATACCAATTTTGGATTTTTTTTCATTCATTTACTCTATACTTCATATATCATTATTGTTATTAATATTTTAGTTAAATATAACAAATATGAATAATAATGTGTTATGTTTTAGTTTTCATTTTTGTTTCATAGTTTTTTATTATTTTATTGCATTAGTATTATAATATGTGAATTTATATATTTTGTGTACACAATTTTGTTTTCTTTAATATAAATGAAAATGAAAGATCAATCAGATAGTCAACCACAAACTTCAAGAGAGCACTATCATGATCATACATTTGTGGAGGAACATCCAAATGCTTTTCTTGATGTTCCAAAATATTCTTATTGTGCTCCAACAATGGAAAAATATATTTTGAGGGTTTGTAAACGTCACGACACATGTTTACCAAAATTATTAATTACTCATAGCAAGGACCCTAGGATAGTTGTTCACTTGGATGATAATGATGCTCCAAGGGTACCTAATGGAAAATAGAGAAATAGTTTTCTATCAACTCAGGGTAAAACCAAATTATTCATTTTGTTCAATAATTGGAGAAGTATTGCCAAAAGAACACTAGCTCTATTTTGGGAGACCATTTTGGTAATATATTTTTCTATTTTTTGACTAATCTAGAAATTTTTATTGTGTAATAAGATTTCTCTCTTCTTTATTAGATGAAATTTGATATACCTTACACTTTTGGAGTCAAGAGGAAATGTTTATTGATGGCTACTAGGATATAGAGGGAGTTAAAATCAACCATCACATCTGATTTAATTTTTAGGGATATGTTTCATGACAGTCCATATCATATATATCCTTTTATAGATGAAGACGCATGGAAACAATTTGTAGAAATTTTAATAAAAGAAGAATTTTTATTAAGTGAAATCTAAACATTTAGATGTTTTGTAATATTAATGATCTTATTAATGAATTCTTAATGATTTATTATTCTTAATTTATGGGAATCAAGGAGAGATCATCAAGAGATCCAATCCTAAAATTTATACCCTAATAGTTTATCTCAGGGATGGTATACTTTATTGGAAGATAAAATGATAGCTATATATTTACAAAAACATAGTGATGAGTATTTTGGCTCATAATAGGTTTTACCTCCATCCTCTTCATCAAGACATGAAAAATAAAAGACTACTCGGATGATATGAAAGGGAAAATATCTTATAAAAGAATCTAGGGTCGTAGCTGATAGGATTATTAGTTTATTTTATTTATTTAAGTCAATTAAATTATTTATATACATCAAATCATTAAATATTTTTTCAAATAATTCATTCAGGATTCTCTTGAGGAGCAAAGCACACAGGGGGTATTTAGAGATGGTGGGAGGAATGATATTTTATCTACTGCATTGGAAAATCCCAAACACTCAGGTTGTGTACAAGGATACTCAGCGGGTGTATTGGTATGAAAAGGGTTAATGTATTGTTCCACATATTCCATGAATAGTATATATCAAAAAATAGAATCTTTAGTGGCTGAATTTCATATTATTAATTTGACAATGTAGGAAAAGACAGAGTGTCGGTACAGTCTATGTTTGTTGACATGAAATGACAATTTCATACTACAACTCCTGCTCCACCTTTTCCAGTAGCTCCCAATCCACCACTTACACCTACACACCCCATTATTTATCTTTTTCCCCCACCTAAAAACCCCATTATTTATCTTCCACCTATTCCAACAAACCCATTGTTTTATCATACTCTCATACCTCCTCCTCCACAGCTTCTTAGTTATTGTGATTTGTATATTGATGATCCTAACTATTATATAGTGGCATATGGGAGGATATATTATATAAGAGATACAATTCATCATCAAAAGATAGAGGTGGAGCAGCAAAGGGTCACTGTACAGGATGTTATATATAAAATATCAAGAGTACCATTACCTACAGATGAGGTGACGACAATTGGACTATGTATCGACCACTTCTTAGTTTGGCCATCTAGACTTCTGCGACCCATTACCAAAGAGTTTTGTGTATGTTATATCTTTTATTTTATTTTTCTATTAAATATATTTTCACATTGAAATGTTAATATATTTTTTAAATTTTTTGTAAGAATACATTAAAGGTAAGAAATATTGTATAGCCAATAAAAATGATAATGGGTTATGACATCTGATTCAAGTTCTAGTAGTCTTGACAAGTTCTAATGATATTCTAATTTATTGGCGAGTCATTATATATTTCCATTAGAAGATTTTGTTTTTAGACATTCAATAGATGTGCGGATTCTAAAAAATGAAATCATAGGGCTTGTTACTAGAGAAAAGTTGGGTATCAAGGTGGTTCATGTTTTTTCCATGTATATATTAACAAAATTCATTCCCTCTATTAAATTTATTGAAACTTTATACTAATCTGTTTTGTATTAGATATCTTTATGAATTTTGTGAGACAATGAAGCAGACATATGTATATGGGTTGATGGACCCACAGTTGATTTCACATAAAGGGCGTGAATTGGTTATGGAACCAAAAGCCATTTATATTGCAGAAGGATTTCAATAGAATATAATTATGCAGTGTTGGATGTTTCCTTTTATTGAGAGGTATAAAACTTATGTGTCACATATTGTTATTTATCTTTTAAAATAATAACCAAAAACATTAAATTTTTCATATCAGATACCATTGGATGTTAGGTTTTTTTGGTCCAACAGGTAAAACAATTTATTGGATATGCATTGTCCATAGAGATGTGCAAGGAAATTTTAAGAACATGTTTGAAAATGTTGTTTTAATTTCTTAATTAATGTTTATATTTTAATAAATTTTAAATTTATTTCATACATATTATTTTCTAGTTGGTGATGGTATTTATTTAGAAAATCCACAAAGAAAAATGTGCCAAGATCAAAGATATAAAAGTAAAGGTGAATATCCATTTATAATTAGTATATTTTATATTACATAAAAATGATATATTAAGTTGAAATACTCATTTAAACATAATTTTCATCAACAATAAGGCATCATTGAATGCAGGTATTATATGTTAATATTTATGTATGAAATAATTACAACTATAATAGTTATGAAGCTTGAAAAGGTTACATTTCTTTATAAAATTTTCATTAATATTTCATTAGTTTAATTAATTATAATTGTTAACAACTTCCTTTTTTAATTTATAGCTATTTTATGACCCTCAACCTTATAGTTCACAAGAGTTCAAACACTTAGAAGTGTAATGGTTAAATTATTTTTCAGGTTTGATTGAATTTTAATATGTTTTTAGTGAATATATTATTTTTGAATGTTGTAATTAAAAATGTGTATTTTGTTGTATTTTGTATTTAGGTTTTTTTAGTTAATATTATAATTTTTGAATCATGTAAATGTGAATGCGTAATTTTTCTACTGGTTTTTCTTGTTTTTGGTTTGTTTTTTCTTGATTTTGGTCTAGTTTGTTGTCTGGTTTTGGTTGATTCAGGTCTACTTTTTCAAAAGGGTGGAAGGGTTTAATAAATTATTTCTAAAAAAAATTAGTCGTTAGGTCAATTATTTATTAATTGAAACCAAAATATAAAATAAAACAATTTTCGGTATTATTTTTTTTATAACCGACATGGTATATAGTTTTTTACATCATTTATTAAATAAACAACATCAAAAATTTATTTTTAATGTCGGTTATTTAGTAACCGACGTGAAAAATGTGGTGGGATATATTTTTTCTATGCCAGGTCTTCATATAACCAATGTGGTAGGATATTTTTTGATGTCGGTTATTTAAATAAACGGAGTGAAAACCCTTTACTAAAGCATCTTTCACATTGGTTATTAAATAACTGATGTGAAAAACCTCCAATATATAAATTTTTAACATTGATTTTTATATAATCGATGTAAAAACTATGATTTTTTAAGACTCCTGCAACAATGTCACCCTAGAAATGATGTGAAAAAACTAAAAATAGACATAAAAACGTTTTTCTTTCAATACTGTGGACTCAACTATTTTTTCATATATTCTTACCATGAGAAAAATCATGTGGTGGATTGTCATCCCGATAAATATATTGATCATAATATTTCATGTATGGATGATCTTTCTTTAGATGTTATATTTATTTAGGATAGATATTTTCATAAAATCACATGCTTAAGAAATGTAGTTCATTTTTTAACAAATATTCCTTGGAAACTTTGGCCATTGAAATTTTTAAAAAAAGTTATTGAAAATATTTTTAAAATAAGAACACAAAAAGAATATAAAACTACTTTTAGAAAATTATATTTTTAAGCAAAAAACTGGATTTATTCTTATTCTATGCCATGTAAAACCCACAAGATGAGTGTTAAAAAAACATTATATATATAATGTATAAATTTCTTCAAAATCATTAATAAAAATATATTAATTTAATTTTTTAAATAAAATACATTTCACACATAAAAAACATTTTCCCATAAAAAAACTCTTTATCTCCAAATAAATTTATTTTAATTTCTAATTAATTATAACCAGTGAATTTATGTTATACATTTGTAAAAAATATATTTTTTATAATTTAAATATTATTATTCATACCCTCCAATCCAATGTCATGGTGATAGCTTTAAAATTCAATAATAATATTTTAATAGTGTATAGAAGATCATTTAAACGTGGTGTTTTGTGTAAATAAAGTTATCAAAAACTTCTAAATTTTTAAACAAAACTAAAAAATAAAATCAGGGGGTGTACAATTATACTCCCTTATAAGAATTTTTCCATACAAATACATCACTGTGATACAAAAAAACTGAGGATTCTTAATCCTCATCATGTCCACATGTTCCAATATAGATTCCCCAATTTTAGAGTTTTCCCACAAAAAAATACAAGATGAGTGGTCGTATGCCATAAAAATTGTTCTATTCAATCCAGAATCTCCACTAGTTTTTCCATTATGAGAAATATTAATGTAGTGGTTTGAAATAAAATTTTAGTACATATTATGGATCACATATTTATTTTCTAAATAGAGATACATTGAACACATCATGAACATGAAGGAGATTCAGTGGAGGCACCAAGTGATAACGAACTGTTCTAATATGATCAATAATTTTGAATGTATCCATATATCAACTATACTTTATTTCAAATTATAATGAACTTTTTACATGTAAATATTCATATGAATGATTTATCACTATATTTAAACCCCAGATCTCATTGATGATTGTCATCATAACTTTTCTATTGACTTTGAGCTACACTAATATGGTTCTGAATGGTTAAAACCTTCTCTACCATTTCCTCTTCTATCTCAAGTCATATTAGATTTTTTTCTTTAACTTCATCCAATAGTTTTGTAAATATAAAATTTTATCAATAGAGAACCTCATAAGGATGGATTTGAATTCTTGCGTGAAATATATTATTGTAATAAAACATAACCAGATGAAATCTTTGAACGTAAACAACATTGAAATCCATAGAAAATTATATTAATGAATCTTCTAAGGTTTTAATTGTCTTATAAAATTTTACATATTCATAAGTAAGATATTGAGTGCTAATGTTTTTCTCTATAGTCTAATAGTTCAGAATACTTCTCCAAATATTTGTGGAAAACCTCAAGTCTGAATAAGATATAATAGAATGTGATAATCCATGTAACATTACCACTTCCTTAATATATATCATATATTGTTGATAAAGAAATAAAAATACTCTAATTGTAATGAAATTTCCTACTTCATAAGGTTATTGACTATAAACCAAATATCATTGTGCTCTTTAGACATTTTTAGGAGACCGGAGAAAAAAATCATAATGATGTTTTCTGATTTCCACCTAAGTATGGTTAATGGTTGTAACATATTCTTTAGTCTTGTATCCCTTATAATTAATGTGTTGACATTATAGAAATTTATGTATATATTTAAAAATTTCCATTTTAATGTTCTCTCACAGGAAATACTCTTTCATATCTCTATATATCTTTATATTTATAGAGAAGTATAAACTATGAGCTTCATATAATTTCTCCATAAATTATATTATTGATGGGACAGATACTTTGTACATATTCCTTATCATTCCATCACAATCATTATTGAATTCATGAACATTACCCATAATATTCTATAGTTAAAAATCATTCTTTTGTGTATTTATAATCCTCACATGGATGGTTTCATAAACATTTATCAGAGAAAGATAATGTTTATCCCCTTTCCATTTTATTTAAATATATTTATTCTCGATATTCAGGATTTTTGGATATCATTCAGTCCCCATCATGGAAAAAGTATCATTGTATTTCTAACATTGATCATCATTCACCTTGTTGACCTTACTTGGTAGAAATGTATTAATTAGATATAATCATTAATAATCATATCCTTTAGTCCATAATTAACTCTTTTTGTGAGAATTTCATAACCAACTCCTACAAAAGGTTCCCCTCCTGGGATGAAATTTAGAGAAGGAAGAAAATGAACCCTGAATCCCACCTCTAATAAATCAATGCTTGGTTAAAAGCATTGAGGGAATATCATACACACAAATGGGATGCAATTCCCATTATTATTTGAGAATAATTGATATAATATAGAAATTCCCAATAAATCATACTTATAAAAAATTAAATGAGACCAAATACATCCATGAATTTACATAAAATATAATAACTATTAAAAAAATATAAAAGTAAAAAATGTACTTCTCGATGTTGAAAACGAAAGGCCAAATAGCTTTTGAAAACCCTATGAGCTAGTAAAGCCTCGACTAGTCAATAGCTATATCTAAAATACCTGAAAATAGTTATATATATATATAGGGTGATCATAATATGTATACTCAGTAGGTTCCTCCTTGGTTCCACTTGTTCAAAAGATAATGAAATAATTCTAAATCTCAATGAATAATAAGTGAAGATAACTTTTCATGTAAATAAAAACACTATGTTCCCAGCCTTAGTAGGGATATCTCTCACTAATTATCACATAAATTTGAACCTATAATATAATATTAAATTAAGGAACAATGTTACAACTTCCCCACTAGATTTTCTCCCTTACCCAATATTGTACATCCATATCCATCTTTCTCTAAAAGTAATCCATCCCAAATATTCCTAGGATAAGAATAAAAACATTCATCTTGATTATCACATCATGTCATCATCTTATACCATACACAACATACATCACATAATCCCATTATACATCTTAATATACTCACCAAGTAATTTTTGGGAGCCACCAAAACCTATATATCATGTATTATACCTCAAGAAATACATCCCATACATGACATTCATATAATAATCCATTTTATACTAGATCTGTAGATTCATTTGTTTTAAATAACCATAATCTATTAAAACCCCATAAAAATATATTTGTAACAAAATTACAATTATTCATTCTAGTATATAACAAATCAATTACTAGAGAGGTGGTCCAGATGGGGTAGTCATCCATTCATTCCACTCCATCCAATATATTGGGGAAAACACCCCCTATAGTCTACTAGGTTTCAGTCACACTACCAACATGAATGAGGTAACATATGAAATCATAAAACCTACATGATATATTATATTTTACAACCACACTATGGGAATTAACCTAATTCTCAATTGTAGATATTATCAATCAAACACGCAGATACCACTGGTAATGACTAGATATCCAATAATCACAGAATAATTCAAGAAGATAACATTTATTTAATTCGTTATTTTTAACATTTCACTTGACATTAATTAATTCATTATTCATTGATTAATATTATTCCATTCATATTATATTAACCACCAAGTGCATTTCATTCCCTCTAAGCACAATCCAACTAATTACATGGCTCCATGATATTATTATCATTTTTATTTTATTAAATCACCATCCTCATGAGCTTAAAATAATTATTAATCATTATCATTTCATAATCCCATGTACTCTAATGAAAAACCAATGATACTATAAAAGAGATTCATAAAAAATGATAGGTAGTTTCCTTAGACAATGGGGAACGGAATAATGGAAAAAGAAACTAAGTAAGTCAGCCTTTATAAAGGTTTCATTAACTTGAAACCATTTATATTTTACTAAAACAAGGTGAAATACCAGCTCCAAACTATTCCATCAATTCTGGTTCTATACTGCACACCATATTGTGCATCACTAGGCATATTTCTCGCCATCACCGATGTCAACTTCTTTAAATACACAAGCATCCCCACCCAAATAATTTCAACCCATATACCATTCTAGGATCACACCATATCACATAGAAAGGATCACATCCAAAGAAAACATATAAAATATAAAAAATAGATTCAATAAGAAATTTATTACCTAAAAACAAGGCATAAGGCCTTCACATACTATTTATCTCACTAATCCACAAACTTTTATCATTATTATATAACTAAATTTATTAAAATACAAAAATAAAAAATTCTTTTATCATAGTTTAAAACTTTGAGTAACCTAAGGCATCAGCAATTAAAATATATAATTTATTAAAACATTCTATAAACTATAACTTTTAGTTTCAATAAGTCAAAAGAATAAAATTCCATTAACAAGTCTCTTTATTAATATCAATAGAAATCCAGTATATCTTCTTGTTAATTTGATAATTCCATAAACATATGGAATAAAAATTCAATTTATTATGTGAAAGACATCATTTGATTTCCATTAAATTAAAAAAAATCAATGGATTCTATAATTATTCCACTTTAATTATGTATCCTACCCAGCATTGTCAGCTTTATGTTCTTTAACAATTTTCATCAAATTGATAATGAAAAAACATAGCATAAAAAACATGCTAAAAAGGTATAAAAATAGATATCACACTACCTTATAAAGAAAGTGACAACCCATTATCATGGTGAAAACACATGAAATTGCTACAATCATATAACATTTCTTTTAATTATTATATTTTTCTATTTATTAAAGTTAATTCATCTATCACAAAAAAATTGATAAAGAATGACTTATTTATTATTTCACATAAAATAATTATAGAATAAAGGAATTATAAACCTTAATGATTTTAATATTCTTCAATTGAGAAAATAATAACAATGAAGATCTCTAATCACCTCTACAGTAAGGAAAAAACAACCATCCAATAACATAACAACACAACCATATCAATAATTATAAAAATAATATAATTTGAACAATTGATATAAAATTCCACAAAATTGAAAGATATAATAAAAGTAATAAAACTATTTTGAGAATAATCGTAAGAAAAATATGGAAAACTAACCCTAGATCACCGTAGATAGAAAAAAATGATGATATGGATCAATCCCTTTTGAAAGGGATTTTAAATCCCTTAAGATAACTCCTATGGACTCCTTGGTTCGAGGGGGAATCAAATTATTTGATATAAGTTGAGGTTGTATAAGACTTTATAGGAATTATTCTGAATGTACATTCATGAATTGAATAGGTAATTCACATTGTGCATGTGTCTAATTTTATACATATTAAAAAATCCTTCACCTTAATCAACCAAACCTATGATTTATTTATTTTGTAAACTGTAAATTTATGTCATGAGTTTTTTGAGATAAATTTCGGAATTATTACTCTCCGTATATACACATCATTAATATAATATACTCATTATGAATCACACTCTATGAACTTCTCTACCAATTAAAAAATATGATTTGATCCATGAAGTGAACTCTCACAACATAAATTTATAATACTCATGAGGAAAACATTATACTTCTAATACTATGTCCCAAAATCCACTAATCCTACTATAGACATTGTCCAAGAACTATAGGTCATGTAAACACAGAATAGAATTGGTGAGAAGGATTATAACCTTTACATAAGATACCTCTCAAACAATTTTCATCCTTTTGAGTTTAAACAAAACCTAGAGGGAAAGAAAATAAAATGGTGTCATTAGAAGATCCACCACGTGAGATACCTCTAAAAAATATCTCCATCACAGAAGGTAAACCACCTCACTCAAATGAACCCAGGAAAAACTATAAAATATCAACAAATATCTCATAAAATGTCTCTTGGGATATTTACCTCTCAAAAAATAGAAAGGCCACAATTAAAATATCATGTAAGAAAAATATAAAATCATATGAAAGATAATTTCAATAACCACAAAATGGGAAACAAAATATAGAATATCTAAACATAAAAATACTCAGGATACTGAGAATGAATCTATATCTCATGTTACTGAGTTCTCTCCTCCATTCTATCATGCTTCGAAAAGACACAAACTAAAGGAATACCATTCCTGGGCAGCACCTTCTCCTTCCAGTCATATATTTCTACGGGTTTTTCCTCAACGGTATCACCATAGTCAACATGAATGATATCCCAGTCAATATTTTGAGAGTCATAATTATAGGGTAAAGTTATATCTGATATAAAAAAGTCTATAAAATAAGACAACACCTCAAAATACCCAAATAACTAGGGAGAAAGCTTACACCCTTGACTAAACCATGACATCCCATGATAAGGAGACAACATAAGGATAACATGATCTATAACATAAAAATATATAGGTATCATCCTTTTATTATTAAAGGAATTGTGAAGATCTAGTATGTCATTGACCCTCTCACAAATCTCCCAAATCATCTATTTCAAGCTCTACACAAGATTCATCAATAGAATTATTGGATATCTGACCCTAGACCATCGCAATGGAGAATAAAAATGATGGTTATAAATTGCTTCAAATGGTTCCATAATAATGGTGGATTGAAACATATTAATGTAATAAACCTAAATTATTTTTTGGAGCCTTATCCATTGTCCTCCAAAATCTATGACACACTTTCACAACATTTCATCAATAGTCTAGAATGTTATCTCTATATGATCTTCCTTTCTTGACTGAAAAGAATTGATAAGTAATGACCAAGAGATAAAATCATGTTGAAGACCTCCCCACACCCTATATGTAAAATTATGATCACAATTATAGTTAATAATCATCATGACTCTGTGGAGTCTCAGCACCTCTTTTAGGTACAACCCAAAAAAACCTTCCCTAAGTTAGAATCCATGATTTCTTTAAAGTGGAATGATTTAATTAAAATTCTCACTATTTATCATATATAATATAAGAATTGATGATATTGGTATAAAATGGGGATGAAATATATCGATATAACCTCCCACTTCCCATAAGGTATATCCAAACTGTGTAGAAACCCACTAGGAAAACTATACTCATCTATCACCTTCTTGAAGACCAAACATTGAGACACAAACTCTATAACTAAATTCTTCAAGCCATGATAAAAAAATAACTACTCATTTCTCATTACATATATTTCACCCCTTGATGTACCAAGAAGAATGAGATGTGAATCTAATGGGTAACTACCTCATGAATCACTGTAGAAATGATAATATTCCCATGGAACAACACCAGTTTTTATTCCTATTTTGACCAACCATTAGGGGAATCACCAAAGAAAATTCAATCTCTCCAATCCACTTTTACATTAATCCATAAATGTTAATCCTTCACCTAGTGTAAAAAGATAATTTCACTATCATATTAAAAATAAACAATCTTTTTTTGAACCTCTCTCATATCATGCTACAACACAGAAATCTCTTTCATCACACTCTTTTAGAATATCTAAATTCACACATAGCATCACTATGTGACTTCCTTATAAACACATTGTCTATAATATTACTTGATCCTAGTGTATATATACTTTTTAAGTCATAATCATATAATAATTATATCCACCTTTTTTATAAAAAATTATATAATTCATGCAGAAGACAAACATTAGGCTCTTTTGATCGATAAATACCACAAAACACTAATATATGAGGTAATTTTTCCAGGAATTCAAGGAAAATATGTCTTCTCCTAACACGAGATCACATGTGATGTATTTATTCTCAGGATAACATAACTTCCAAAACCCATAATAAACAAGTAATCTCTACTCAATTAGAACAAAACCAAAACCATTATACGAACCATCATAGAAAACCTTGAATTGAACTCCCACTTCTAGAAAATAACTAACTTGGTAGCTAAAAAGTTCTCCTTAATGTGCTCAATAATTTCCTAAAACTCATAAGCCCATAATAATATCTGATTTGTTCTAGTAATGTATTTATAAAGACTCAAAACCTAAGAGAAATCTACTATAAATGACTTATAATATCCTGTACACCCATGTATACATTGAACCTCTATAAAAATATTATTGGATTCCAAAGAAACAACTACCTTGACATTGAAATATACATAGCCACAACTTGTTAGGACACGATATTACCAAATAAAAAACATCATTATCCTAGAAATCACACTTTCATGGATATGAGAACAGCTATTAATGGTGAAGAACACCCAAAATAGCATGTAGCTTATCTGTATTATCTTCCTCATATACGGAGTACACATGGTTGTTGTCGATAAACCCATAATGTATTAATCTAGGAACTCTATGAACATTTTATTCATAAAACCCATGAAAAATGGTAGGAGTGTTCAACAAACCAAATTGAATTAAAATAAACTCATAATCCTTATAACTAAATCATAAATTGGTCTTTATAAAATCATCACCCCTCATCAACATCAAATGATATATTCACTACGTGATGATCTTTCTGAGCCAACTAGCTCCTTTTAGTTGATCAAATAAATTAGAAATATATGGAAAAGGATAGTGGTTTCTCTATATCACCTGATTCAAGTGATGATGAATCAATAGTGGTATTTAAGATTCCATCAACCTTCTTCACAAATAAAAATATAGAACCCCATGGTGACACACTCGGCTTAAGAAAACTTCAGTGAAAATATCCTTGATATGTACCAATAGCTCTTAAAAATCTGAATACACCATCCTATATAGAGTCATAGATATTAGAGAATCTTGTGGCTATAAATCTATCCCTAACTCAATATACCATCAAGGGAGTAATTTCACAACCTCATTGGGAAATACATCAGATACTCTTCTATTACCCTCGGAAACATCATTGGTTGATTGTTTAATAAACACAATATCTTATCTACTATCAATGAATAAAAGGAAGGAACACACCTATAAACCATCTGTGGATCTCATTCACAAACAAAAACTATTGGATCTCTATTAGAATTATAGAACAAAATCTATCTCTTGAATAAATCCTTAATTTAATTCACCTAATATATATATATTTCATGCCAAGGATACATTCATATAGACGTATCCATAAACATAGGAAGTCTATCTAAGAGAGGTTTTTTCCAACACTATATCACCATACCCAAAAAATTAATAAAGGTAATTTTTTCCTTCAACTAGTGTATCAAATTACAAGAGAACTTGAATACTATAAAACTCATATACCAAAAAAAGATTATGATTGGTGATATGAAGGAATTTGTAGATCATGAATAAAAAAAAGCATGAACCCCCATAGAAAACAAGAAAATGGTAAATCAATGTATGTTTAGACTACCAAGAGATGGAAACTACAATAAATATAGCTGACCACAACCTAAACCATGGCCTCTCTAACCGTAATGAAGACCACCACCATGGTTGTTCTATACTCTCTAAGGATAGTGATCATCTCGAGGTTATCCCCTACATGCCCTTTACACTCTCTAATGATCCAAATCTAGATTACTCAATTGATAATGCCTCATAAAAAACTAAATCTATAGAGGAACATGAATTTTAACACATACTAAATGATACCATCTAAGAAAGGATAGTCACTCTATCTACTAATAATCGTATCCTCTACATGAAAAACAATTGTCTTGTCACTTAGTCAAAACCAAATTTATTCCACCCCCTATGAAACGAGATGATGAGGCTGGGAACTACCCTTAACTATCTAAAAGCTCTTTTATCCAGGACAAAACAAACCACATACCATATCTCTGCTACATTTATAATCTTAATGACCCCATTATCATGATGTTCTATTTTTATCCAGATTCCTCTTAATGACATCTAATCTTTTTTTCACCTCAATATATATCTAAGGCATAAATGGTGTGACCTGGAACTGGATCATTGGATGTAAATCTTCATCAAAAAAAATTTCTTTGGACTCTACATCTAGAAATAGGTTAGAAGCATAATCAAGATGGTTTCCAAAACAGATTATGAATCCCATCACATTGTAACTCCCCTTTGAAATGGTAATAATTTCTATATGACTAGATGCCTTTGTATTCAAATAAATAAAGTGATCTAAGAACAAGAAAAAAAATATATCATGTGATACTACTGACTCCTTATGATCACTTAGGAACAAAAACCACCACTTCCTCACTGACCTACACAATATCATCACCGCAAATAAAATACAGTGCTACTTCAAATAATGGATTGAACAGAAATCTCTCTCTACATCCTCAAACCATACCTCTATAACTGATTCTGAATTTAAGACCTCATATTTCTATAGACTTTAGCATTGTAACTCTCTGAGTTTCCTCCATTATGTTTTTTAATCATCCACCACTTCTCCATGGCAATATGTTCGCACACCCTATTGAACATATTTTGGGTGACCTGGAAGGAACGTCAACTTAAAGCTATACTTATATAAGAAAAAAATGTAATGGAATTATAAAATAGATTATTGAATATTGAATATTAATTATTTAATTATTTAAGGTTTAACCAAATCCCATGTTATGCCCATTTCAAACACATCCAAAAAGAAAAAGGTTTCATGACCCTTTCTTAGGCCAGTACCCTATAACAAATATCATTTCTCTTAATATGCTTAATAAATAAAATTATTTTTGTAATAGATCACATGATGACCTAAATAATTATGTCCAAGTTAGTCTCCCTTATTTAAATTTCATACTAGGTTTAAATGACATTGTTTCCCTATTAACCCAAGAAATTATCACCTATTTCTACCTATGAACTCCATCATATCCATAAATATAAACCCCTAATACCACTTGTTCACAACCCTGTCCACCCAAAAGTACCCATCCTTGGATTGAAATTAGGTACAGGTGACAATGACACCTGAATACCACCTCAAATAAGATAAAAGTTTGAGAGAAGCACTGAGGGTATATCATACACAAAAAAGGGTGTTATATCACTCAAATATTTGAAAGGAAAAGATATAAGATACAAACACTGAACAACTCTTTCTCAAAAAAATAAAATATTCCAAATAAATGGATTTAATTTCATACAAGTGAACAACCATGAGAAAAATACAAGTACCAAAAGCTAATCATCAGTAGTGACCATGAAATCCCAAATACCCCCAGAAAAATCCATGAGCTATTAAAGTATATCCTAATCACAAACCAACTCCTGTAGTCATGAATAAAAAATATATATTCACATAGGGTGATAATAACACATATAAATAGTAGGATCCTCCCCAAAACCTATAATTTGAAACATAAATCATGCATGCTAAAGCCCCGTGAATAAATGCTAAAGTTAAATTGTTACAAAAAAGGTATACAATGTTTCCAGCCTCATCGTGATTATCCAGGTAACCCATATAATGGAATATACAATCTAATATCCAAATAATGTACCCACTACCACTTCCCAATTGGTTTTTCATTTCTCCCCAATGTCACACATCATGACCTATCAATCATGAAAATTAATCCAGCCTAAAGACACCTAAGATAAGTATAGAAACATGGATATCATGCATCACATTATCTCATCATCACATACAATTAATCTGGGGAATCTCATCATCATTCCATCCCATGAAATATCTCTAGATAGTAACTAACTAGTTTTCAGGAGCCACTACATACGGTATATCATGTACTATACCTTAATACGTGGCATCCCAAACAAATAATACCTATAATAATACATATTATATTATATATGGGGATACAAGTGTGTGAAATAAAAAAACATACATTAAATCCCTCTACAAACATATATGAGGAAAGATAACTGTTGTTCATATGAGTACATAATACTGATAAGAGAAAAGAGTAGGGATAAAGGGTGTAATCATCCATCCATTCTTTGCGAACCTGGATGTTGGGGAAAACACCATCCCAAAGTCCACTTGGTGTCAATAACCCTATTAATATAGGTGGGGTACCATGTGAAATCTCAATAAATACAAGATATAATATAGCTCATAACCACTCTATGGGAAATAACCAAGCGTTAGGCTCAAGTATAGCTATCATCACGTGGACACCCAACTGCCACTACAGAGCACTAGATATCCTATAATAAAATTTCATTAAAAATATGTCATTTATTTAATTTTTTATCTTAATAATTCACATTGTGTTATTAATTAATTATCCATTAGTTATCATTATTTCATTTAAATTTCATTAATCATAAGTGGAATTCCATTCCCTCTTAGAATAATCTAACTATGTCCATAGTTATAATAGATTATCAATACTCTCATTCCATTAATGAAACTAGCCCATGGGTTAAAAAACATTTTAATCTTTATTATTCCATAATTCCATGTTCTCCATGAAACATAATATGTTTCCATAAAATATATTCATAACCAAGAATGGCTAGTTGACTCGGGAAGTAGGGAAAGATACGTAGGAACTAAAAACTCAGTTATTTATGATTTATAAAATATTTATTAACAATAAATCATCCATATTTCATCACACCAACAGCTAGGTCTAATTTCAACCCATTCCATCAATCCTAGTTTCATCCCCAAAACTACTATGCATATCACCATGAATACATCTTATGATCACTGATGTCAAATAAAACCAAAAACCCAGGAGTCCCCACTCAAATATCTACAAACTATAAACCATACAAGGAACACATTATATCTCAAAGAAAGTATCAAATCCAGAGAAAACAAAAAAGGAAGAAAACAAAAAACACATTCCATAGGGAATCTATAATTTAAAAATAGGGTATTCATCATTCATATGCAAATGGGTTCGGCCAGAACTAAACATTCATCTTTATCAAATAAATAATTTTATTACCCATAAGGATTAAACATTTCCCTTATCACATTTTAAAAATATGGGTAACCTAAGAAAACAACATTTAAAAGTTATATATTAGAAAAACATGATCTAAATCATAACATCTTTTTTTAAAAACATTAAGGAAGAATAATTCCATTAACATGACTCTTTAATATTATCGACCATGAGAATTTACCTCTTCTTGTTATTTATCTAATTAGATTGTTATATGGAAGAAAAATTAAATTAAACTTGTGACAGGTATCATTTTATATCCATCAAACTATAAGAGTCAATATATTCAATAAACCTACTTATATAATTATTTCACCAACAAATCATTATCGACATTAAGTTATTTATAAATTTTATAAAATTAATCATCAAAAACCATATCATGATAGAAAAATAAATAACATATATATCACAATATCTACTAAAAAATGTATAAGTAGGTTTATTGAAGACCACCACCATGGTCGTGCTATGCTCTCTACGGATAGTGATCATCTCGAGGTTATCCCCTACATGCCATTTACACTCTCTAATGGTCCAAATCTAGATTACTCAATTGATAATGCCTCTGAAAAAACTAAATCTATAGTGGAACATGAATTTGAACACATACTAAATGATACCATCTAAGAAAGGATAGTCACTCTATCCACTAATAATCGTATCCTCTACATGAAAAACAATTGTCTTGTCACATAGTCAAAACAAAATTTATTCCACACCCTATGAAGCGAGATGATAAGGCTGGGAACTACCATTAACTATCTAAAAGCTCTTTTATCCAGGACACAATGAACCACATACCATATCTCTGCTACATGTATAATATTAATGACCCCATTATCATGATGTTATATTTTTATCCAGATTCCTCTAAATGACATCTAATCTTCCTATCACCTCAATATATATCTAAGGCATAAATGGTGTGACCTGGAACTGGATCATTGGATGTAAATCTTCATCAAAAAAATTTTCTTTGTACTCTACATCTAGAAATAGGTTAGAAGAATAATCAAGATGGTTTCAAAACCAGATTATGAATCCCGTCACATTTTAACTCCCCTTTGAAATGGTAATAATATCTACATGACTATATGTCTTTGTATTCAAATAAATAAAGTTCTCTAAGAACAAGAAACAAAAAAAATATCTCATGATACTACTAACTCCTTATGATCACTTTGGAACAAGAACCACCACTTCCTCACTGACCTACACATTATCATCACCGCCAATAAAATACCGTGCTACATCAAATCATGGATTGAACTGAAGGCTCTCTCTACATCCTCAAACCATACCTCTATAACTGATTCTGAATATAAGACCTCATATTTCTATAGACTCTAGCATTGGAACTCTCTGAGTTTACTCCTTTATGTTTTTTAATCATCCACCACTTCTCCATGGCAATATGTTGGAACACCCTATTGAACATATTTTGGGTGACCTGGAAGGAACGTAAACTTAAATCCATACTTATATAAGAGAAAAATGTAATGGACTTATAAAATATATTATTTAATATTTAATATTAATTATTTAATTATTTAATGTTTAACCTAATCCCATGTTCTGCCCATTTCAAACACATCCAAAAAGAAAAAGGATTCATGACCCTTTCTTAGTCCACTACCCCATAACAAATATCATTTCTCATAATATGGTTAATAAATATAATGATTTTTGTAATAGATCACATGATGAACTAAATAATTATGTCCAAGTTAGTCTCCCTTATTTAAATTTCATACTAGGTTTAAATGACATTGTTTCCCAATTAACCCATGAAATTATCCCTTCTTTCTACCTATGAACTCCATCATATCCATAAATATAAACCCCCAATACCACATGTTTACAACCCTCTCCACCCAAAAGTACCCATTCTAGGATTGAAATTAGGTACATGTGACAATAAAACCTGAATACCACCTCTAATAGGATACAAGTTTGAGACAAGCACTGAGGGTATATCATACACATAAAAAGGGTGTTATATCACTCAAATATTTGAAAGGAAAAGATATAAGATACAAACACCCAACAACTCTTTCTCAAAAAAAATTCTTCCAAATATATGGATTTAATTTCATACAAGTGAACAACCATGAGAAAAATACAAGTACCAAAATCTAATCATCAGTAGTGACCATGAAATCCCAAATACCCCCTGAACAATACATGAGCTATTAAAGTACATCCTGATCCCCAACCAACTCCTGTAGGCATGAATAAAAAATATATATTCGCATAGGGTGATAATAACACATATAAATAATAGGATCCTCCCCAAAACCTATAATTTGAAATATAAATCATTCATGCTAAAGCCCAGTGAATAGAAGATAAAGTTAAATTGTTACAAAAATAGGTATACAATGTTTCCAGCCTCATCGTGATTATCTAGGTAACCCATATAATGGAATATATAATCTAATATCAAAATAATGTACCCCACTACTACTTCCCCGTTGGTTTTTCATTTCTCCCCAATGTCACACATCATGACATATTAATCATGAAAATTAATCCAACCTAAAGACACCTATGATAAGTATAGAAACATGGATATCATGCATCACATCATCTCATAATCACATACAATTAATCTTGGGAATCTCATCATCATTCTATCCCATGAAACATCTCTAGATAGTAACTAACTAGTTTTCAGGAGCCACCACATATGGTATATCATGTACTATACCTTAATACGTGGTATCCCATACAAATCATACCTATAATAATACATATTATATTATATATGGGGATACAAGTGTGTGAAATAAAAAAACATACATTAAATCCCTCTACAAACATATATGCGAAAACATAACCACTGTTCATATGAGTACATAATACTGATAAGAGAAAAGAGTAGGGATAGAGGGTGTAATCATCCATTCATTCTTTGCGAACCTTGATGTTGGGGAAAACACCATCCCAAATTCCACTTGGTGTCAACAACCCTATTAATATAGGAGGGGTACCATGTGAATTCTCAATACATACAAGATATAATATAGCTCATAACCACTCTATAGGAAATAACCAAGCATTAGGCTCAAGTATAGCTATCATCAATTGGACACCCAACTGCCACTACAGAGCACTAGATATCCTATAATAAAATTTCAGTAAAAATATGTCATTTAATTAATTTTTTATCTTAATAATTCACATTGTGTTATTAATTAATTATCCATTAGTTATCATTATTTCATTTACATTTCATTAATCATAAGTGGAATTCCATTCCCTCTAAGAATAATCTAACTAAGTCCATAGTTACAATAGATTATCAATACTCTCATTCCATTAAAGAACCAAGCCCATGGGTTAAAAAATATTTTAATCTTTATTATTCCATAATTCTATGTTCTCCATGAAACATTATAAGTTTCCATAAAATATATTCATAACCAATAATGGCTAGTTTACTCGGGAAGTAGGGAAATATATGTAGGAACTAAAAACTAAGTTATTTATGATTTATAAAATATTTATTAACAATAAATCATCCATAATTCATCACACCAATAGGTAGGTCCAATTTCAACCCATTCCATCAATCCTAGTGTCATCCCCAAAACTATTATGCATATCACCATGAATCCATATTGTGATCACTGATGTTAAATAAAACCAAAAACCCAGGAGTCCCCACTCAAATATATACAAACCATAAACCATCAAAGGATCACATTATATCTCATAGAAAGTATCACATCTAGCGAAAACAAATAAGGATGAAAATAAAAAACACATTCCATAGAGAATCAATATATTAAAAATAGGGTATTCATCCTTCATATGAAAATGGGTTTGGCCATAAGTAAACATTCATCTTTATCAAATAACTAATTTTATTACCCACAATCATTAAACATTTCCCTTATCACATTTTAAAATTATGGGTAACCTAAGAAAACAACTTTTAAAAGTTATATATTAGAAAAACATGATCTAAATCATAACATCTTGTTTTAAAAACATAAAGGAAGAATAATTCCATTAACATGACTCTTTAATATTATCGACAATGATAATTTCTCTCTTCATGTTATTTATCTAATTAGATTGTTATATGGAAGAAAAATTATATTAAACTTGTGGCATGATTCATTTTATTTCTATCAAACTATAGGAGTCAATATATTCAATGAACCTACTTATATAATTATTTCACCAACAAATCATTTTCGACATTAAGTTCATTAAAAATTTTATAAAATTAAACATAAAAAACCATATCATAAAAATCATGATTGAAAAATAAAAAACATATATATCACAATATCTACTAAAAAATATAGAAATCATTATTATGGTGGAAACACATGCGATCATTACAACCATAAACCATTTATTTTCATGATTCTGGTTAATTAATTATTAAGGATAATTATAACATAAACCAATGGTATAAATCATTATTAACATTATTTTCACATAAAAAAATAGTTTAATAAAAATATACCTTTCCATAAAGATTTTAGTGTTCTTCAATCGAGAATGGAATAACAGTATTCATCACCCATGACTTCTTTTATAAGGAAGTAATCACCCTCTAAGGGCATCACACAAGAAACACACCAAAAATTATCAAAAAAATATATATAATAATAAAAAATATCAACCACTATAGCATTGAAATATATAATTAGAGGAATATGAGTATTCAGATAAGTACAACATTTAAAAGAGGGAAAACTATAGTGACCATCTCTTTTCACATGTTGATATTAAAACACTTTAGAAAAACATTTCATATATTGAAAAAACACATTCCCAAAGACTGTATTATTTTAGTTTCTGGGGAAACATGGAATACAGCATCTAGTATGGTGGAATATATATAACTTTTTCCACAAAAAATCATTCCCTTTAGTATTCCAACTTAAAAAATTTCAGTATAACTTTGGAAAAGAAAACATCAAAATGACTGATCTCAGATTCTTAGTAAGGTTTGAAAAAAAATGTGTAAACATAATCATAATCATAAGAGTATAGGAACATGATCATGAAAGTAGAAGATCATACCTTGTTTATCAAAATCATAAATAGGAATCATGAAATATAGATTGGTAGTTCATAAAACATAACTCGTAAGGAAATAATGAACATGAACCATGAAAGATTGATATGAGAATAAAATATGGAACAATGGTAGACACATAGTAGTATGAAAATGATTTCCATGGTATTCAAGGCATCGCTACCAAGGCTATCTTGGTAGTATGGCTGCAATTCCTATGCCATCTTGGAAGCCATGGTTCACTACCATGAACATCTTAGTGAGTCACTTATGTCTATCTCATGAGAAATAAATCTTTAAAAAAATCATTGAAGTAGATACATATTCTACCCATCTCATAATTAAATCATATATACATATTTCATATGATTATAAAAAATCATATCCTAACCAATATAATTTAATGGGTGACATATAAATGTAATCACATCCTAATCTATGGAAAAGACATTGGTTTCATAATAATATCTTCAAAATTATATCCTCTGAAAAGAATCGTGTTTCTTAAAAAAATTAAATCAAAACATAACCCTTTTAGATAATGAATATGAATGGTATTATTGAACTATAACAAAATTATGTTATCTTAGATACTGAAGGATTTTGAAAGTTCAATTAGAACATTAATTTTACTAATAAATCACTTTTTATAACACAAAATAATTTCAGAACAATTTTCTTTTAAACCAGATAGAAAATATATTAAGGAATCATGAAAAATTATTTAAAACATTTCTTGATGAAAATATCTTCCCTACTTTGAAAAGATTTTTTTTACATGAAATGTCAAGAAATTTTAAAAGAAAACATTTTCATTGAAAATAACATTTTAATATTGTAAGCTAAGCTTCATGGAAATAAGGCATCATGAGATTGTAAAATTAAGTTCATTTTGTATAAGCTAAAAATCATTCTTATCATACATTTTATGGAAAAGTCAAAAAGTACTCTGTTTGGAAAACATCAAAAATATTCCTTTAAAACAATTTTATAAGAAGTAAAACATGTGTAAAAAGGAATTTAAATTAGTAGGAATATAGTAAAAATATTTTTGAATTTTTTTAAGAAACATGGACGTGGATGGAAAATATTCCCTAGTACATAATTTCATATAAAAAATCCACAATAATAATGAGGCATGTCTCTCACAAAAGTAATGGTGCGACAAAAATATTTTACCTTAGGTCAAATTCCCCATGTATGTGTCTGAAAATCTGGTATATTAGTTTCAAACATATTATTAACTTATAATATAGTCATAATAATATTTATTATATCATATATTACTCATTTATTACTTTATATTGTCTATTTATTTACCATTCAATGTTAAATCCATGTTTGGGTAATAACTGCTTTGTTAATCTTACGTGCTTTGACTTGTTATTCTTGATCCTATTAAAAAAATCATTATTTAATTTCTCAAATAATGTAAAACATTATTTGTATATCATATATATTTAATATATAAATATATCTAAAAATATTTATATATATGAAATATAATACACCATTCATGGAGACTGTAAGTTGTACGAATGCATGAAGGTTGTTTTATTTTTCTTATCTTTCTGAATGGAAAAATATAAATGAATAGTATGTATATATATTATTAAATTAGAGTTATTATGTAATATATTTCATATTTATTAATTATATACCTTTTTATAATCATTCTTGAAATTTTTAGTGTGGAAAATGAATCTCATCATGTGAAGGAGATGGTAAGCCGTACATACAGATGAGCGATGTTGTCATTCTCTTAATGATAAAAGGGTAAGGAATTAGATGGAATATTCATTATAGTGGATAAATTGAATGTAATATTTATAATTTATATCCATTATATCTATCATTATACGCATCAAAATAAAGTAGTGAGGAAAAATAATTACATCACGGTGTGCAGATGGTAACCCGTATGTACGTAGGAGTGGTACTTTTTTTTATAGGATGACTAAAAAGAGGAATATGGTTGTTCCATAATCATAATAATATCTCACAATATAGGTGATACTTTATTAATTACATAATTTATTAAAAAATAAATAATAATTATAATGAGAAATAATTTCGAAGGATTCAGTAAAGAGATTACCTCGTCTTTGATGATCTCCCTCTAGATCTCATCTTTCGGACACTAGAGTTGGTATTTTGACAATACGATCTCCTAAAGTGTTAATTTATAATAAAATATATTTCATTCCAAATACCACCAAAATATCATATATTAAAAAATGTTATTAGATAAGGTTTTAATCTCAAAAATCAATAGCTTTTTGATCGTTTTTTATGGATTTAAACCATGCCATTTTAATTAACACTTTGTTATCATATTTTATTTTAATTGAGGTAACTATTTTTCAATGTTCAAAGAGTTTAATTTTTATTTATTTTATTAAAATTAGAACATAGATGAAAAATTAATAATTTTTTTAGAAAATATTAAAATTATTGTTTATTTTTAAACGAATAATGTCTTTTTAATAATTTAATAAATAATTATTTTCTAAAATATCAATAGTGATAATTTTGACATTATTCATTTAATTGAATTGTAAAAATATAAAGTGAACAACTTAACTTAAAAAAATATTTTCTTATATTCTTAAGGGGTAAAGATAATCTAGAAAATTCGTTGGTTATATTAACTAAATCAAATGATATTTATTTTAATATTTTTAATATCATTAATTTTATTTAATCATTAATTAAAGAATTATTTTATCATCATTGTTAAATCAATTAAAGTGATTATTTGTTTCCTAAAAATTATAAATGAATTTACATGGGGAAAATAAATACATTATCTTTTAGATTACTATTTTTTATTGAGTGAAACTTCGGGAAAACCATATTTTAAAATAGTATATTAATTAAAAACCTATATTGTGAACCAATTGACTTCATTTTAAATAAAATATTGTAAGGGCCTTATTCATATCCTTGTGGCTCCAAATAATCATTAATTTTACCCCTCTAAAACCATGTCTGAGATATAACCAACAGCAGATATTTATCCGTGTTTTTGGATCATTTAATAATTGTTATAATTTTAATTAAAAACATTTTTTTGTTTCTCTTATCTTTATATAATAATCGCATAAGTATTGTATGAGCCTTCAATGTAATTACTTTTTTTCGTTAAATAAAATATAATAAATTTCTTATTCTCATCCATGTGGCATAAAAAGTATATAGTTTGGTCTCAATATTTGATTTTCTCAAAACTCAGTATTCCGATTAAAATATGACAAGTGTTAAGTTAATTTTATCGTATTTATAATATTATATTTTCCTCTTAATTACATGATGAACCTCTTTACCATGTTAATAAAAATTACTAAATTTACTATTCATAATGTCAAAAAATAAAAGAAACATATTTTCATAATTTTAATCCTCTTATTCCAAATATGGGATCCATTTTTCAAAATTCAAAACACAAAATTTGCAATAATTAATTTAAAATTAAACTAATTTATGGGTGAGAAAATGAGTTAATAAAGTTAAAACATGGAAAAGACTGAAACATTTTTATATCTAAATGTTGCGTTAATATGTGTTTCGACTTTCACATTGATTTTTTTTAATTTGGAAAGCACAAATCACTTATCAAATTCATATACTGTTATTTTACAATCATAATCACAGATCTATTTTTCCATTATAACCACACATTCTGTTGTTCTAAAATGTAATTATATGTTGTTTTATTCAATCATAACCACTTAAATTGTTTCCCTTCATAACCATATAAATTGTATTACAATCGTAACCACATTTGAAATTTACGTAATCATGCTTCATAACTAGGTTATGAATTGTATTCATATTATGCATCATAGTCATGAATTATAACCAAGTTATGTATTGTATCATAATAATGCATCATAAATAGGTTACGTATTGTGTCTTAATCATGAATCTTAACTAGGTTTGATATTATATCGTAATCATGCATCGTAACCAGGTTAATTATTGTATTTTAAACATGCATCGTAACCAGGTTATACATCGTAATCACATCATGCATTATAACCATGTTAAGAATTGTAACCACTGTGTCAGTCTTATATATATTAAGAATTGTAATTTTAAAATAATCATCATATTATTTGTAACCACAATATACATTGTAATTATGATACACATCACAACCCAGTCAATTATCATACTCATGAAATGCATTAAACACATTCATACTCAAATACTGCATACATGTTTCAACTTACTCTTAATTTCATAAATATGTAATTATTATTTTCTAAAAAAAATATGTCATTAAATTAGTTATATACCAATCAAAATGATTTCATTCATTTTGATTTATTTTTACCACTGTAATTCCAATTGTCAGAGTCCTTCCAAATTTTTCCTAGAAATATGACCATTGGAAGAAATATGACTATTAGAACATGAGGCCTATAAATGGGAGGTCATTCGAAATAGAATGATTTACTTTTTCATCAATCAAGTTCTATAGAGGGATTGTGTGACTTTTCGCATACTTTGTTTGAAATCCTTGAAGATACAAGACATGAACAGCTTGTTCCAAGTTCTTGTATATCTATAAGTGATATATTTTTTTGGGTGGAAAATCATTGTGATATGATTGAGGTATTTTGGGGATAGGAAGATGTGTTTCTGATCATCATATCAAGGGATTTCAAGTGTTTGATAGACAGAAGTACTGATTACCTTCTTAATCGAGGGATTCTTGGGATATAAAGCCATTCATGCCGATCATCGTATCGAGGGATTACTGGCCTGGTGGTAAGACTGACCATTTATCACAGGTGAAAGGATATCCTACTCCTTGGGATAAAATAATTATAATACCTTTACATTTATACTTCTATTTATAATATAAATGGAATCATTTTGTTTCCTTTTTCTATTCAAATTATTTTCTATTATAACTTTTTTATTTATGATACATTCATTATATAATTTATTAAGAGATTCTATATATTGAATATTAAAATCATTTACATTTTTATTTATTTGAAAATTGTATTCAATTCAAATACAATTGTATTTAATTTCTAGTGGTATTACATCACATCATATCCATCATATCTAATAACTGTATGGTCATTTGTATTGGTTGTGAATTGTATTAGTTTAAGATCTCATAAACTGAGTTCTTTATTAAGAGTTTAAATAATATGTTTTTAGTCCTAAAATTCACCCTCCTCCCCTCTTGTATTGTGCCATCTATATACACTTACATCTATATTACGATGCCACAGTTGGTATCAGAAGATGTTTTCAGTAATTTATGTTACATGCTTTATTTATTTTTGTATGGCAATAGCATTTCTTTTACAAATATTTTTTTTATATTTACTTAATACCTTAATGTGTGGAGTGGATAAGTATTATTTTATATGTTGGATGTAATGAATATGGGATCAATTGAAAATATAAACCAAAAAATACCACCTATTTTTAATTGGAGTGATTAGGGTTGCTAGAGAGATTGAATAAAGAAATTTTTCATTAATACAGGAGTCAAATATTTTGTCATGCTTACTAGAGATTAGAAAATTCCAGACAAGGAATTAAAAACCTTTACTAACAAAAAGAAACTAGAATATCAACTAAATTACAATGTACCAAATACTTTTTATGTTCTATTTCCAGGAATATATATAGTTATATATCTTTATGAATATTATCCAATTTTATCTAGAAGAAATTTTAAGTCACACATTTTGGTACATCTAATGTAATAGAAACATGAAGAGCCATGCTCTGAGATTAATATCATGCATTTTTTTCATATAAATAACTGGTATGCGATGCAAAATTAAGATTTATGACAATTTTCAATAGTCTTTAAACCACTGGTGAAAAAGATATTGATGATGACGTGCTAGTAGACAATATAATTGATATAATTCCAAATGAGAGGGTATCAAAAAGGAAAGATATTAATGAGAATAATAAAGTGACTCAAATCACTCATGATGAATTATTTGGTAATCTCTTACAGGATGAGACAATATTGAAAAGAGATGTATATTTTAATAAGAATAATAGTGGTAATGGAAATGTATCTTTAACTACTACATCAAAATCCAAGACATCAGAATGGATAAAAAGATCTAAAAGATATGAAAGCTATTGTTATATCAGATTTTAGTGAAAGTTATCATTCATAGAATGAATTAGCAAATCTTGCATGAAGAATGAACAAGATTATTGGAAGGAAATATTTTCTATATAGGTTTAAAAAGAAATATAGAAAGGATAAAAAAGACTCAGAAGTAACTTGTTATGAATGTAAAAGATCATATCATGTTAGACTAGATTTTCGACTACTTAAAAGAAAATATAGGATGGATAAACATTATGATATAAACAATAAAAAGTATTACAAGTCAAAGACAATGAAAGTCTTGAAAAAAAATGATAGTTTGAGTGAACGTGGTGGTGATTCATCAGATGAATCCTCTGAATATGAATCTTCTGGTTAGAAGAATATAGGATTAATAGCTAGACAACCTATTGAAAATAAATTTCTCAGGGATAAGCTACACAATGAATAATCTCGTAAAAATGTAGATTTAAATTCTAATTACCCTAATAAGAAATATTCTTACTCTTTGGATGAAGAATATTCCTCACTAGAGGAAAATTAACTATCTGTTGAATACGTATCCAGATTATCCAAATTTCATGAAAATGAAAATTCCAAACTCAAGAAAAATCTTAATGAAACAAATTCTATAATATCTATTCTTACAAAGGAAATATCATATCTTTCAAAAGATCTTGAACAGAAAACTCTTTATTTTGAAAATATTTCAAAGAAACCTTATGGAAGTAAATTCTCATAAGGATAAAATTTCTAATGACATTGAACAACATGTTTTAAAGATAATTGTTTTTTAAACTAAAAGCAATTAAAAAACAATTTTTTGTGAGAATGATAATTTAGTAATTATACTAAAATCTGAATTTTTTCACTAAATAAATTGTTATGAAATTTCACTATTGAAATGAAACAATTTGAAAAATGTATTCTTAGATTAATACTCTAATGAATAGTTCTAGAATTTCTTATAATCATTAAAACTGATTTTTAGTCATAACTATTTTGTTTTCCAATGTGCTCCATTGTGAAATAAATGTCAATGTAGTGGAGATTGGGAAATAAATTGTTCTCTTAATAAAACCCAATCATTAGGATTTCATAAAACTCATTTTACAAAAAAATTGTGGATTCCTAACATTCTTTTAGATAATATTTCATGATCCAAACAAGTTTGGGTTCCGAAAAACTAATTGTTTCTTTTTTTAGGAAAACAAAAAGTGTACCAACAACAAGAATATTTGGTATATGGAGAGTGGTTGTTCTCGACATATGGTTGTTAAAAAATATTTCATTGAAAATATTATTGAAATAAATGGTTGAATAGTGACCATCGGAGATAATTATTAAGGAAATATCATTGGTATAGGTAATATTGTTCTTTTAGGAAATGTTTTAATTTCAAATGTTTTGTTTGTTAATGGTCTTACGAACTGCCTTATAAGTATAAGTAAATTATGTGATGAAGGTTAGCATGTGAATTTTGGGAATGATAAATGTTTAGTTTACAATTCCAAGGATGAATTCATTCTTTCTGCCCATAGGCATTACAAATTATACACACATAACTTAAAATATATTAGGATCCAAGACGTACCTTCTTTACATGCAATGGAAGACCAATCTTGGTTATGGAATAGAAGGATAGGACATTGTATCCTTAGGAACCTTTGTAAAATCTCAATGAAAAGACTTATTAATGATCTACCAGATCTAAGGTATGGTTCTTCAAAAAAAATTAACCCTTATCAATATGGAAATTAACCTAAAAATAGATTTAAATAAATTAATGATGTTTCAACTTCTAATGAATTATAGTTTGTGCACATGGATCTTCTCGGTCCAACATAAACTGTATGTACTGGAGGCAAGTAGTATGTATTTTTTTAGTTGATGAATAAACTATATTTACATGGTTCTATTGTCTAACAATGAAATCTGAAGACTTTTTCTATTTCAAAACATTTATATCCCATGTTAAAAATGATAAAAACCTAACACTAATAACTATTCATAGTGATAGTGGTGGAGAATTTCAAAATTCAGATTTTGAAACTTTTTGTTGTAAGAAAGGTATTACTCACAAATTTTTATCTCCAAGAACACCTTAGAAAAATGGTATTGTTGAAAGAATAAATCATATTTTTTAGCAAATAAAAAAAATCGTGTTTAGTTAATACTCAATTGCTAAGAATTTTTGGGATGAAGTTGTTAGTACTTCTAGTTATATAATAAAACAAGTTTTAACTAAACCTTTTCTTAAAAGAACACCTAATGAATTGCGGACTACCTGAAAACCTAATGATTCTTACATTAGAGTATTTGGATGAAAAGTATTCATATTGAATACTAAAGATAATCTATATAAATTCTCACCCAAAACTGATGAGGGAATCATCCTAGGTTATTCCATGACTTCTAAGGCTTATATAGTATTTAATAAAAACTCTTGTACTATTGAGGAAACACTGCATGTTAAATTTGATGAATAGATCATTTTTTTTAAAAACCCTTCATAGATTAACATATGTGTTTTCATAAATTGATTATCAACCCTTGATTGAAAACTCTTCTGAAAAGAGAAATACAAAAGAATAGTTTTCTGAAATATTTACCCCATAAGGAATTATACCTTATGTTTATGAAAAGGTTTTAAAAACCCCAAATCAATAGTTTATTAGGAATCATCCCAGTGATAATATCATTGGTGATGTAAATTAACATATAATGACTAGAAATTCCTTGATAAATGAAATAGAACTTCTTGCTTTTCTATCTCAATTTGAACCTAAAACATTGAATGATTCCTTAGGTGATAAATATTGGATTAAAGTAATTCAAGATAAACTAAATGAATGTAAAAGAAATAAATTCTTGACCTTTTTTGAAAGTCCTGAAGAAATAATTGTAATTGGTGTAAAATGGTTTTTCATAAACAAATGTGATGAAAATGGAGTCATTAAAATAAATAAAGAATGACTTGTTTCTAATGGCAATAATTAACAACAGGGAATAGACTATGAAGAAACCTTTACTCCGGTAACTAGACTTGAATATATTCATATTGTATTATCCTTTGGAGCATTCTATAACTTCAAACTTATTAAAATGGATGTAAAATCTTATTTTCTTAATGGTTTTGTACAAGAAGAAGTTTTTTTAGAACAACATCCTTGTTTTGTACACTCAAAACATCCAGATCATGTTTTTAAACATACCAAATATTTTTATGGCCTTAAACATGCCCCTGGAACTTAGTATGATATATAAAATGATTTCTTTTAACAAACAATTATATAAAAGGTACTAAAGATCCAACACTTTTTATAAAAATGGAAAACAAAAAAATTGATTTTTCTAATATATGTTGATGACATTATATTTGGATCAACTCAGCAATCTCGAACTGATTCTTTTGAAAATGTAGTGAAATTTGAGTTTGAAATGAGTATGATGGGTGAGTTAACATTCTTTTTATGTTTTCAAATACCTTAAAACAAGAAGGAACCTATATTTCCCAAAAGAACTATATCAAATATTTACATAAAAAGTATGTATATGATAAAACTAAAAGTACAAGAGCTCCAATCAATACCTAAAATACACTTGATCATGATGAAGCTGGGAAACTAGTGGATCAAAAAACTTCAGAGTTATGATAGGAATTTTTTTATACTTAATATCTTGTTATCTATAATTAATGTTTTAAATATGCTTATGTTCATGATATCAATAAATTCCAATGTAATATCATTTAAAATCATTGAAAATGATTTTTCACTACTAAAATGGAACTATGAATTAAGGAATATTCTATTCTTTTGGAAATTATTTTTGTGTTGAAAAACGTTTCAGATGATAACTTTGGTGGTTGTAGAATCTATAGAAAAAGAACATCGGGAACATGTAATTTCATAGTAGATTCATCAGTTTATTGGTCATGAAAATAACAACATCCAGTAGAAATTTCTACTGTTGAATTTAAATATGTAGTAGCTAGAAATTGTTGTGCTCAAGTGTTGTGGATGCAACACACACTCACTGACTGTGGCATTACCTTTTCCAAAACTCAAATACTATGTGATAATACTACTTCTATTTCACTTAGTAAAAACCATTCACATCACTTACATGAAAAACACATAGATATTAGGCATCACTTTATTAGGGATCATGCACAAAAGGAGATATTATATTACAATTCATCGGAATGAAAGAACAACTTGCTGATATTTTCACAATACCATTATCTTCTGATAGATTTTAATACATTAAACAGAAACTAGGAATGATCATTGTAAATTAATCATTCACATATATTTCTTATTTAAATTATCTTCTAATATTAAGTTAATCCTTTTAAAAGGGGGAGTACACATAACTTTTTATCTGTTTCACTTATTAGTTTTACGTTTATCAGTTTTACATTTAATCAATTTCACTTTTATCGGTTTTACTTTTAATCTATTTCAATTTTAATAATTTTAATTTTAATAAGTTTATCTTTTATCAGTTTTACATTTAATATATTTCAATTTCATCAGTTTCATGTTATCGTTATTCTATTATTTTTTTTTGTACTAGATTATCAGTATTGGATTATTTTATCAGTTCTAAATTATTTGTATTGGATTATATTATTGGTACTAGATTTTTGGTACAAGATTGATTTCATTCTATCAGTTTTATATTTCTAATATGTCTCATTTTTTTAGTATTGTTTGTATTATTATCATAAGAACAATATACTAAAACCAAAATATTTTTCTTGATGCTCTGATTGGTACAATTTCTAAAGCCTTATTGTGGTTGTTCAAATAATTGTTTCTCAATTAATACTTTTAACATATAATCAGTTTCAGTCTGAATAATATTTTATTCTAAGGAAAACCTAAAGAGTTTGAAATCATTCACAACCATTGGATCTTTTAGATCTAATATTGATCGTCAATTTTCTTTTTAAATAACCCCTCCCAACATATCCTATAACAAACTACTAGGATTTTCTCTAAAGTATTGATGTTCTATAAATACCCATAGTGGTTTATAATCGGTTTTATCATAGTTTTCATAATCAAAAATCTACTTAGCATTCGTATCAAACATAAACAACAGGGTTAGCGACAATCTTTCATATCTGAGTAAACTACATTATCTCCAAAGGAAATGTCCCTAAAATATTTCTCTTCTATGGCCTTTTCAGGTGAAATTTTAGTCTCTCAAGACTTTTATGAGACTTTTTATTCATCTTTGAAAAGTATAATATGTTTCCAAGGCTGGGAATCCATTTTTGTTGAATAACCAAATTCATATCAGTATTTTGTATACTATGAGAAAGTATTTCAATTTTATAGAAAAATGTAGAAGACAATGGTCTCAATATTTTCTTTTATGATTTATGATAATAAGTATACAACATCCAAAAACACAATAAGCAACATTTCTAGGAGCTCCTTCAGAAGGTTGTGCCTTATGTCCCTCTCATATGTTACCGAAACTTGATAGGACTTTTGATAAGAGTAAAGATGAATAGTATCTTTTTGATATTCATAAGGAAAAAATAATGGTAAGCCATTTATCAGGAGATAATCAACTCATATCCCTCTTGATAAAAGTATTTTTAGGGTCAAGAATGGGTGATAAAGAAACTTTAAAATTTTATATGTTTATGTGCTGGTCTATTTGGTAAATATGAGGAAGTTCAATCTAATGGGATTCATTTTTTTGACGATTGAGAAGATCTAATCTAGTTCCATAAAATCTCAGATAATCATGTTTCACACAATTTTGACAATGTTTTTGAAAGAATTATTGAGTTTATGTAATGTATCAATCAAGTCAGATATGACATCCTTTGAAGAACCTCTCATTAGTAAGGATACGATAAAGAGACTTAAGTTACAACTAAATCCCAAATCGAAATTTTTTGAGAAAGATCTAGAAGATGACAATGGAAATGAAGATACTAAAGGTAGTGGGAATCATTTTATTCCCTCCAAATCATCCTCAACTGAAATAGAGGTAGGTAATACTACAAATTCTATAAAATAAATGAAACAAAAGGATATATCTGGTGAGATTTTCGTTGAGTGGAGGAAGAAAAAGGAATAAATGAAATAAGGGGATTCACAGTTGGATTGGATCTAGCTAAAGCCCTAGCACTAAAAATAAGATCAAAATAAACATAAAAAGAAGAAGAATGGAATAAGAGAACTAAAAAGATAAAGGCTCAAGCTATTGACATTAGTAGCCTTCTCAAAAAATTTGAGTAAAGAAAAAACTATTATTGTAATAAGGGAGCCACATATTCAGAATCTATCGGATCCTTTTGTGAAAGGCAAAGAAAAACAAACTTATGAACAATAGGCTACAAAAATTATCATTCAAGAATATAAAGAAGAAAAACAAAAAGATGAACAATCGAAAGAATAAAAAGGTTAAGAAGAATAAGAAGTATATGAGGATGAGGATGCAAACAAGAGAAACCATTCAGAAGAATCATGAGAAGTTATATCCATCAAATTTCCATCTCCTGATCCACAACCTTCCAAGAAAGTGTCTCAAAGGGTTTCTTCAAAGAGATTAATTAATATTTTATAAAAAGAAGAATAATAATTATATGATAGGAATCAGAATCATTTGGTTCAATTTATCGGTACTGAGATTCATTTCGGTGATCTCCCTGAATACACTAAAGATATGAATTCTTAAAGAACAATTACAATGATGGGAATTCAGTACATCGAACAAGATTTGAATAGATTGGAAAATATTATACCGTTTATTTCAAAAATTGAAACCATGCTATAAATCCTTTAAATTAGTCATAATGAAATAATAGTCTCTCTCATGATTTTGATGGATTGGTTTCTGAATCTTGGTGGTGATTTGAAGATGTTCAAGTAATGTTCTACTGATCATATAAAGGATTATAATAAAGTTTTAAAGTGGTTTTACAATGTCGATGATAGTCTCAAGAATCATCTAGATAAGAAGGATGAATTAGTGAATCTAGTAAATGATCTGAATTCTCTTTATCATAATTTGGTTGCTAATTTTAATAAAAAACATGAAGTCTTTCAAAGACTAGGTACCACAAAAGGCATATCTTCTGATGATCTTGATCATATAAAGGAAAAATTGGAGAATGAATGTAATGAGGTTTTTTTCTCTAAAATATAGTTTTATCTTTGGATAATGCCTATAGAGTTAGAGTATAATTTTTCAATTCTCAAGAAAAAAATCTTAAAGCCTATTAATCAATCAATCTGATTCTAGAACAAAGGATTTGGAAACAAGAAATGGTAATTTAAGAATAGGATTTGAAGCTAAATTCTCCTAAATAAGCTCTTGATAAAGTTATGGAGGATAGGAAAGAGTTCAAGAAGATGATTCTTCTGATGTTCAACCTCTTGGAAAACAAAAGGGGAAAGAATCAATTGTTGAACTCCTGTTGTAATAAAATTTTGTTTCATTCCAAATAATATCTATTGTATCATACTCTATTTCTCTAACATTTGTATGAAATGAATGTTTTCAATAATTCATTTTGAAAATCACTAATGGGTGGAATAGTTTTTAAAAGAAGAATTTGATAAGTACCATATTAAATGGGAGAACTCACAAGTAAATTTAAAGGGAATACGATCCCTACTGATTTGTTTAAACCTATGGTGGAATTAGTCATATTTAACATTACTTTCAGATGAGTTTATAATATAAGGGGGAGATAAGTCTTTATTATTTGTTTTGTACTGTGATATCTAAAAATGGGAAAAAAATTAGTGAAAACTTTTTTCGACTTTCACATTGATCTTCTTGTTTTGGAAATCACAAATTACTTATCATTTTCATATACTGTTGTTTTACATTCATAATCACAAATTTCTTTTTCCATCATAAACACACATGTTGTTATTCTACAATGTAATTATATTTTTTTTGTTTTCAATTTTAACCACATAAATTGTTTCTCATTGTAACCACATAATTTTATTTACAATCATAACCACTTTTGAAATTTCCATAATCATGCATCGTAACCAGGTTATAAATCATATTCTTATTATGAATCGTAATCATTAATCATAACCAAGTTGTGTATTGTATTGTTATTATACATTGTAACCATCTTAAGTAATGTATCGTAGTCATTCATCATAACCTAGTTTAGTATAATATCGTAATAATGTATCCTAACCAAGTTAAGTATTGTATCGTAACCATGCATTGTAACCAAGTTATACATCGTAATCACATCTTGCATCGTAACCATGTTATGAATCATAACCATGATATGAGTCTTATCTATGTTAATCATTGTAATTATATCATAATCATGATATCTATTGTAACCATGATATTCATCTTAATTATGATACACATCGTAACCTAGACATTTATCGTACTCATGAAATGCATTGAAATCATGTTTTAATCCAACACCACATAAATGTTTTGACTTACTCGTTCTTTCATACATCTATACTTATTGTTTTCTAACAAAAAATTTGTTATTGAATTAGTTATATACTAATCAAAACGATGTCATGCATTCTGTGTTTCTTTGACTATTGTAATCACATGTCTTCAAGTCCCTCTGAATTTTGTAGATAAATAGGATTATTGGAGGAAATATGACTGTTGGAACATGAGTCCAATAAATAGAAGGTCATTCAAACTAGATTGATTAACTTTTACATCTATCAAGTTTTAAAGAGATATATTTTGACTTCTCTCTTTATTCGTGATAATTACCTGAAGATACAAGATGTGAACAGCTTGTTCCAAGTTCTTATATTTCTATAAGTTCTTTGTTTTTCTTTGTGCGACCGATCTTTGTTACAACAATCGAGGGATTCAAGGGATAGAAATATGTGTCATCGATCATCGTATCGAGGGATTTCATGTGTCTGAAAGAAAAATGTGTTAATTACCTTATTAATCAAGGTCTTATAGAGATAGAAAGATAGTCATGTCGATCATTGTATCGAGGGATTACTAGGGTGGTGGTAAGATAGACCTTTTATCCTTGAAGAATGGATACCCTACTCTTTGGGATAAATGAATTGTAATACCTTTACATTTCCACTAATTTTTTTAATAGATAAGGAATCATTTTTTTCTTATTTATATTCAAATTATTTTCTATTTTAATTGTTTCATTTATTATACATTACTTAAATATTGTTTTAAGATATTCTATATGTTGAGTGGTAGAATAATTTACATTTGTATTTCTCTGATCATTGTATTCAATTCAAATAAAATTGTATTTCATTACTTGTGGTATTACATCATATCATATCCATCAGATCCAAGAACCATATGGTCATTTGTATTGGTAATTAATTGTATTAGTTTAAGATCTCTTAATCTATGTTCTTTCTTAATATTTTGAATACCATGTTTTTAAACCTTCAGTCCCCCCCCCCCAATATTGTGCCCTTTAATATACAGTTACACCAATATTATGATCCAACACGAAATTCAATTTAAAATTGATGTAATTGACCTCTATTATATTAAATAATAAAAATTTAGTCTATTTATACTTTAAAACCAATCAAGAATATAATTTAACACTTTAAAATATTTTTTCTGAAAAAAGTTGTTTTCAATTCGTTATTAGTATTATTTATTATTCATCAAAACATGAAACTTATCATAAAAATTACAAATATTTAATGAAATTAAAGTTTTATATACCTTATTAAGATAATATGTTTATTTTTTCAAATATAATATATAAAAGTGTCATAAATTGGATTTAAAATGGGTTCTCTATTAAAAGGCGATAAAATTATCTTTTGAAAAATATAGGCCTTCATGCATAAAATTGGGTTGGTTCTTGTCTTATGTATATAAAATGTATTGTATAAATATAAATAATTTTATATAGAATATATAATATATATATTTCATTAATATCATTCACTAATTGTAATTATTTTAATTTATTTAGAAAAAAATAAATTTTGGAATATAAAAATAAAAATATTTCATTTATATTAAATTAGTGAATATCTTCATTTGTAATTAATTTTTTACCAATTATTTCATATTATAAAACTTATATTTTTATAATTTAGTTAATATTATTCATAACTGCTAATATAATGGCTGGGTTATATATTATTATATTAAATAATAATATATTAATAATATATTATTCCTCATTGAAACTTGATATTTTATGTAATTCATGTTATTGAACGAATATGGTGTTGTGTAATACACGACAAACATAGTGTTTCATATTCCACAAGCTAATCAATCTTATGTGTGTTGTGAAATATCAACTTGGTGTTGCATATAACACAATCAAAACATAATGATTTTAATATAAAAAATTTTATATTCAATATTGTGTAAAATAAAAAACATTGAAAATATAAAATTTATTCAAAAAAATCAAAAAAAACTGAGTTGTTAAATTATAACCCCATTAAAATGAATTTATCCCTCAAAATTCATCTGGGTGGTAAAATGTTAAATAGTTTAAATTTTCTATTAGAGAAACCCACATCATAAAAACAAATAATAAAACATTCTTTAAAAAAAAGTTTGAAACATAACAGTTACCCAAAGTTACTCATAACTAGGTTTCCACATAGTATAACATAGGTGTAAAATGAATACATTGACTTATAAGAGAAATACAACCATCATTTAAAATGGAGAAAGATAGATAACCTAGTCAGTATAATGTTAAAAATCAGAAACCATAACTCAAAAAGGCTAGGAATAGTTCATTGATATCATAAAAAATGAGGATAATAGGAAAAAAAATTATATCCCAATTCTTTTCCTAGTATTGAATATTTTTCAAGATAATATATACTTACTTGATTTTAGCATAATTTTATTCTTTTTTGTTCTTTGATTAGTTTCCAATTGACCTCTTATTCCAAAACATTATGTTGAGATTTTAATTCCTGAAACATTAAAAGGTTATAAATAGAATGATAAGTTATTATATATGTCTTTATTACAACAAAATGTTAGAACAAGCTATCAAATAGGCATAAATCCACCTTTTATGAGATAATACTTCAATAACACAAGCCTATCTAAAGATAATCTTTATATTTCCATAAATGGATAAGCCTAAAATCACTCTATTAGATGAAAATCCAAAATATTAGAATGAAATTCACTAATTCAGCTTATCATTTATCCACTATATATAAAAAGGCAGTTCATGGTTTTCTCATACAAAACATGTGAATACCTTTGTCATGTATTCCTTTAGAACATGGAAATAACTTAAATTTACACAATTCTATATAGAATACATACATGTTACTTTGTTCCAAAGTATATTGGGTATATTCCATAAATCCAAATATGTTGTAAAATTTATCAATGACACTATAACCACTTATCAACAAGTCCTTAATTAGTTCCAAGGTAGTCTATACCATCCAATTTACCTACTAATATCCAACATATCTTTATGTTAACATGAGGAATAGATTAAGTGTTATCATATCTTATTAAAAATTCCACCTTAATATTAAATCACATTTCTAGTCCATCAAAAATCATCAACATAAACATTTAAATATCGAGTGAAAACACAAACTTAAAAATCCTAGTATATTTCACAATTCATATAACATAATTATTAATAAAAATTACAATTAAAATTAAATTATTTCACTTCATCCTTAATCCATAATAAGTATCACTCATCCTATTACCTGATATCTTTTTTCTTTAACATTTCATCTGTAGTCTCATCATCATGAGTAATATAACCATTACTCATACCACCTTTTTAATTCTCTTCGATATATTTCCACTTAGGAAATATATATGAAAAATGTATATTCATTCCACACAAAAAGAATTTAACCTTTGATAATGTCTTATGGAGACCAATATTCCCATCAATTTCATTAATTGAACCCTTCATATATCATTAGCAAGTACATTCTTTGTGTCTTAATTTCCAACAGTCAAAACATCTTCTTTACCACTAAGACATTCACATAGGTGATTCTTTCCACATTATTGACACAAATGAAACTAAATATTTTTTCCTCTATGGTATCCATTACATGAACTCCAATGAACTCATTCATTATCTTATTTGGTGAGTTTGAGAGTTGGTTAAGGTACAAATTTTTTATCATGTTTCTTGAAAAAATGATTAGGCATGATCACAAAATCCTTCACTCTAGTGATTATCCCATTTTCTACTCATAAGAAACATTTCCATCACATTCAACTTTAATATATTTCCTTCTAGTTTCAATAATTGACTAAAACCAAAATTCATTTAGTAAGAAACTATTATCATTTTGAGGAATGACATAATCATGAAAACCACTTATATGATGTCAAAATAATTACATCTTCCTTATTCTATCACACCTCAGCTTCATCCTAGGTTATTCAAAGATAAATTGTATTTAGATCCTTAAAAATGTTTCATGAAGTGTTTGTAAATTCCCAAAACATATCCCCGAGGAGTGTCAAACCAGGTGTGTTTCAAGGCTCATTGTCATGTACTATGTTATGATTGAGTCAGTCCTGATACACCTTGTTTGAGTTGTTACCCCTAGGTATATATGTGCCAGATCCATATCCACTTGTAGTGTCCAAACATTAAAATAATTCTAGTAAACTACTCACTCTATCCTTTACCAAAATTCAAGTACATTTTCCTAAACATTAAATCATCCTTATATATATCCTTAGAGACATCCTTATACATATCCTTATAAATACCCCTAGGGATATCACTAATGAATTCTCATCCTAGTTTCTATATATTTAAAAAACCTTCTCTCTTAAACCAGCTATAGAGAACCTCAATTTTAATACATTCACATTACATCACATTTCTGGGACATTTCATACATTACACAAACACACACCCAAATACCATATCAGTTTAGCACCTCTGTAAACATGGAACACAAACTACAAGTTGTGTGGAATACCTTTAATATTTCCCATAAAGATTATTCCCTTTAGTTATCCATCCTAAAACATTTTCTTATAACCTATGTAATGGAAACATAAATAATTGAGGATCTCATATGACCAGTAAGGGTAAAAATAGATACTTAAACATAATTATGAGCATAAGTGTAACAAAATGTGATAATGAAAATAGAAGATCACGCCCTGCATATCAAAGATCATAAATAGTAATCATGACATAAAGATTAGAAGTTAATAAAACGTAAACCAAAAGTAAATAAATAACATGAGACACGAAATAATGACATAAGGATAAAACATGTAACAATGGTAGACACAAAATAATATAATAATGATTCTCATGGGAGTAATGGAACCGCTACATAGGCCATCTTTGTAGTATGGTTTCACTTCCCATTCCATCTTGGTATTCATGGTTCAATTTCATGGACATATTTTTGGACAAAGTACCTTTTTTATATCTAATATAAATCTTTACCCAATGCATTAGAGGTAGATATAGGTCCCACCCATCTTGTAATGAAAGATTATATACATGTTCCAAAAGATCATAAACAATCATATCATAGCCAATGTAAGGGAATGAGTTTCATACACATGTAGTCCTATTTTAACTTGTGGAAAGATACTAATTTCATAATCATTTCATCAAAACCCTTATCCATGAGAAGAATAGGGTTTTTTAAAAATAATAAAATAAAAAATAAGCCTTTATAATTATAAATCTGTATGGTAATCCTGATCTATAACAAAGTATGTCAACATAGATGTGGATGGTTTTCGAAATATCACATGGAACATGGATTTTTATTAAAATGTATTTTAAAAAAATAAAACATTTTTAAAAACCTGTTCTTTTAAACCAGTATGAAAATATATAAAGCAATCATGAAATTATATTTAAACATTTCTTGAGAAAAATATCATTTTTCTTTAACAACATTTTCTTTACTTCAAATGTAATGAAATATTAAAAGAAAAAATTTTCTTTGAAAATAACCTTGTAAGATTGTGTGTATATCCACAATGTGATATTTTTTCATGAAATCATAGAAATATATTCATTACTTGTTTGATATAAAACATTCTTCTTGTACTTTTTCTCGAAAAGTCAAAAAATACCTCATTTGGAAAATGTCAAAAAGATTCATTTCATGCAATTTTATAAAAATTTGAAAATTGGTAAAGAGATCTTAAAATAATTTAGAAATATAGAAAAACTACATTTGAAAACATTTTTTTCATAAAGAAGGAAATTTATTATGAATATTCCTGAGTAAATACTTGCATATAAACAATCCCAAATAATAATGTGATTGTGAAATAAACACTTATAACTTTATAATCAGTAGAATCGTAAAACCCATGAAATAGATAAAATTGTATTGATATAGAAATACCATAATATTATTTTTAGTAATCATGAAATACATTCTTGGATAGTATATACACTACATATAAGAAACAAGTAGTGTATGAGGTATGTGTCTCATAGAAGTAAAGGTAAGACAAAAATAATTTAACTTTGGTCGGATTCCCTTCATAGGTATCTGAAACTTCTGTATAGAGGTTTTAAATATTTTATTAACTTATAATATAATAATTATTATTATTATGATATCATATATGATTCATTTATGAAATTATATTATCTATCTGTTAACAATTCCATGTTAAAGCAACGTTTGGGGTAATAATCGCTTTGTTTATCATACATATTTTGACTTTTTGTTCTGGATTCTATTACATAGATAATTATATGCATACTTTTATAATATAAAATATGATTTATATATCATATATATTTACTTTATAAATAAATATATATAATATAGATATATGAAATGGAATACACCATTCATGTAGACGGTAAATCATACGTACGCTGGAATATTGTTTCTATTTTCTTATCGTACTAAATGGATGAAGTTAAATGACATATATGTATATTTATATTATTAAATTAGAATTTTTATATCATATATTTCATATTTATTCATTATATGAATTTTTTTAATAATTATTTAAATGTTTAGCGTGGAAGCTGAATCTCATCGCATCATGGAGATAGTAAGTCGTACATACACACGAACGACGATATCATTATTTTACTGGTAAAAGTGTAAGTAATTAGATGGTATAATCATTAAAAAAATCAATATAATGTCATATTTATATTTTATATCCATAATTATACCCATAAATATAAACTAGTGATAAAAAATAGATTACACCATGGCGTGGAGACGGTAAGTCGTTTGTAAACACGCATGGTACTTTAATTTTTCGTGGGATAAATAAATTTTTTATTATTTTAGTTAAATAATAAAAATAATTTATTATAATATAGTCTATACTATATTTATTACTTTATAATGGAATCAAAAAATAAATATAATTATAATAAGAAACAATTTTCAATGATTTGGTAAGAAGATTTCCTCTTCTTTGATGATCTCCCTCTAGATCTCCTATTAAGAACACTAGAGTTGGACTTTTGAGAAGAAGAAAATATATAGAAGGTAACCAGGTTTGTTTATAAGTTAAATTAGTAGGTTTTAGACTATGTATAAGGCTTAATTTGGTGTCATGAAGTGATTGAAGAGGATCCCTTTTATAATTGAGGTGAGAGGCACTTTTCGAATCTCAAAAACTATTAAATTATAATAAAATATATCTCCATCCAAAAACAACAAAAATTTAATATATTTGAATATTTTATGATATAAGGTTTTACTCTAATCAAAAAATATAATTGTGATGAAAAATATATGGTTTTAAATCTTATCATTTTGATTAACCGTTAGTTAACATAGTTTAATTTTTACTAAGGTAACAACTTTTACAATATTAAAAGAGTGTCATTTAAATTTATTTGATGTGAATTAGACCAGATATAAAAATTTAGAAATAAAAAATTACCATAAAATAATAATTTGTATTTTGTAAAAAAATATGATTTTTAAATAATTTAACCAAATGTCATTTTACTAAATATCAATAGTGTCATTTTTTTAAACAATTCATTTCATAGATTTTTAAAAATATCAAGAGAACAAGTAAAGATTGAAAAAAAATATTTTATTATATCCTTAAGGGTTAAAGGTAATCTATAAAATTAGTAGGTAACATAAATTAACTCAAATGTTATTTATTTTAATATTTGGTAATATCATTTATTGGATTTATCATTAATTAAATAATTATTTCACCATCATTGTTAAAGCCATTAAGAAAATTATTTGTTTTCTAACACTTATAATTAAGTTTACATGAATAAAATAAATTTATTAAGGTTCCAGTTTATATTTATTATTGAAAAAAACTTCTGGAAAATTATATTTTAAAATATAATATTAATTAAAACCCTATAGTGTGATCAACTTGGCTTCCTTTTAAATAATATATTATAAGGGTGTTATTTTTATCCATGTGGCTCCAAATGGTCATTAATTTGACCCTCGGAAAGCTATGGCTGATATATAGACAACTAAAAATATGTATCCATGTTTTTAGGTCATTTAATAGTTCTCATAATAGTAATTAGAATCATTTAATTAATTTTTCTTCTATTTGTACAAGCATGACATCAGCACTGTATATGCCTTTAAAGTAATAATTTATTTCTTAAAAATTATAAATAAAATAACCTCAAAAATAAAAATATTTTATCTTTAAAAATAATATTTATAGTTTAATTTATCTTTTGTATAACTCTATATTAAAAATGGTTTTTTATTTAAAATTTGAGTATGATATCTTTAACTTTTCGTTAAATAAAATATAATAAATGCCTTATTCTCATGAAAGTGGAATTAAAAGCATATAATTTCATTGAGAGATAGATTTTGTGAGAAACCCATTATTCCAATTAATATAGTACATGTTTTACGCTAATTTTTTGTTATTTATAATAATATTTTTCACCCTTAATTTCATGATTTTCCTTTTTACTGTGTTAATTAAAATTACTAAAGATACTATTCAAAAATGTTACCTATTTACATCATTTCAACTCACTGATTCAAAATATGGAATCTATTTTTAAAAATTTAAAACATTAAAGTTTCAGTAATTAATTTAAAATTAATCTTGTTGATGGGGTGATAAAACGGGTTATTAAAGTAAAAATATGTAAAAGATTGAAACATTTTTATATCTAAATTAAATGTAAAATTAATTCTAATAACTTAAATTAGATTAACTAATACAAACATAATATAATTATAATTTAAATCCAATAAAAATATAATTTAACACTATAAATTATTTTGATGGAAAATTTTGTCTTCAATTAAAATTTAGTATTTTTTACTATTCATCAAAAAAATGATACTTGTCATAAAAATACCAAATATTTAATCAACGTAAATTTTCATATATATCCTTAAAGTTAGAAGTTTATTTTATCTATTAGAATATATAAAAGTGTCAAAAATTTGATTTAAAATGTGTTCTCCATTAAAAGGTGATGAAATTACCTTTTAAAAAATATATATTTATATGCATAAAATTGGGTCGGTTCTTATCTTATGATTATAAAATCTATTGGATAAATATTAAATCTATTATATTGAATATATAAAATATATGTTTCATTATTATCATTCAATAATTTTAATTAATTTAATCTATTAATAAATAATTAAATTGGGACTAAAATAAATATTTTTCTTTTATGTTCAATTGGTGTGTATTTTCTTTTATAATTTAGCAGTGACCAATGAATTCATTTTTTAAACCTTATATTTTTATATGATATACAATACTGTTCATAACTGCTAATTTAATTTCTAGGATATATCTCATTATATTAAATTGTAATATTTTAATAACATATTATTGTTCGGTAAAACCTAGTATTACGTGTAATAAAAGCCATCAAAAGAACTAAGTGTTGTGTAACACAATCCAAGCATAGTGTTGCATATACCATAAGATAGTCTATATTTTTTTTAGTGAAACATAGACTTTTTTGTGTTAAATGAAATCCAAAACTACTGTTTTTTGTATAACTAAATATATATTCAAAATTGTGTGAAATGAAAAATATTAAAAAGATTAAATTAATTTGAACAAAAAATCACAAAATCTTGGGATGTTAAAAAATATCACCATGGATCACCAGAGATCAAACGTAAAAAGTGTGACACTTGTGGTGTTAATATATTTTATTCCTCATTTATTCTTATTTATACTCTTATTCAATAGTTCTTCTCCATTATTTTATAATGAAATGGTGTTTTAGGGCCCAATAGAGGGTGGTGCGCAATTTGTGACCGTATAGTATAAACTATATTCTAGCACTATACCAACCAATAGGCACGTATAGTGGTTTTATCAAGGCCTAAATTTTAGTTGTGTAGTCATGAACCGGCCCCATGAACCCCGTGTTGCTCCCCCTCCCTTAGAGAGATAGGTGTTACATGTTTGGCGCATCTTTTGGAAGACCGTGCGGCCAAATAGTTTGTTATATTTATTAATTGAAAAAAAATATATATATTTCCAATTTATTTCATATCCTTTTTAACAAAAATCACCCTCATTTCATCCATTCTTAACCCCATATCCCTAGGATCTCCTCTCCCTTATATTCTCCCCTTGACTAAAATTTTGGGAGGCTTTGATCTTGTGTCTTCAAAAAAACATGATGTATGTTTCTCCTCTCCTTCATCCATGGTCTCTTATTCCCCCTTGTTGGGTTTCCCTTACTCTAGAAGTTTTTAAAATTATTATGGGTTTAATATGAAATATTTGGATTGGATATTGATGTTGGTAGTGTTTATTTCTTTTTTAGAATCTCCTCCAACTTTTTCTTGTGATTTTAACACATTTTTTGGTGATTTCAATAAGGTAGGTTCTTATATGATGTTCTATTCTTTTATTAGTTAAATGTTATCTACATTAATAAAAGAAATTTCTAAATTTATTTTTATTGAAAATGGGCGGTATAATGGGTTTTGTTCTGTGTGTGAATTTTGAAATTATTTATCACTATAGAAATGGTTGGAAAGAGATTATTTGAAATATGATGATTTTGTTATTGATTATAGGGTGAATTAGAGTGGTTTTTGAAATTAAATTAATCCATTGGTGACACTGGGTACCTGGGGTTCTAGGATAAGGACTGGTACATTGGGATATTTTTAGGGTTTTTCTCTATCTTCCTTGAAAGATCACACTAAAACCGAAACTCAATAATATGATCCTAAAGTTATTTATACCTCTAGAAAATTGGTAATGTACTCTCTAGGGGCTAGTTCATGAGGAAAGATATGGTGTCGAATAATCAAATAGAGTATTAGTTTCCTAGAACCTATGTTTAATATCTTATTAATGGTTGGATTGATGAGTTTATGTTATATTAACCATTATTCATATTTTTTACGTTTTTACCTTTATTTCAAAACCAAAACATGTTTAAAAAATTGTTTTCTTTTAAAAAAATCATTTTTATTTATCTTATAATGGTTATTCATGGAACACCTAATGGGATCCTTCTAGTGAGGTGAGCTCGAACTCTACATACACCTAATAGGTATATGTAGATAATGTGTTTTCATATTTAGGCTAGGAAAATTCCTACTATAGTAGTGTAAATGGGATCTCTGGATAGTGGAATCATCTTTTAGATGGTGTTTATAATGGTGGAATGGTGGAAGATGGTTCACATGTCATGTCTAGGTTTTGGTCTTTTTATAGTTCCCCTTTCCCTTTTTGGTTTAGATGTTTTTGGACTCAAAATGTAAATTTTTTCATGTATCTCATATACTTATCTATTTTTTTATAGTCTTTTATATATATTGGTCATTATGTTTATGTACATTTTACTTTATTGTTGATTTTATGGATTCTTTAAGCCATATGATATGGATGTTGAGTTATTTTAATGTGAAAATTGTTCCCAACAATTTATTTGATGTTTAAATACTATTTTTTATCTTGTGGGGATAAAAATTCATTTCTAGCCTATCCATGGGCTAGGTCGAGTGGCATATCTGATGGAATCCGCACCTGGTTCAGGAAAAATTGGGATCATAGAAGTTTTGATCTCATTTTGTTTCATGTTATTTGGGAATGTCATCAAAAAATAGGAACCATGACTAAGAGAGCTTAATGTGTTTATTGTGAGTGGGGTTTCTGACTAGCACACCTCATGATAAGAATTTGGTTACTATGGGATGTTAAGAGTTTGGTTTTAATCCTTCTTTAAGTGTGATGTAATGGTTATAGACAACACATGGACGCTACGGTGGGGTGGAGTGGTTAACTTATAGCTTGGGTCATTTTAGTTCTCTGATGATCAATGTATGGGTGTAATTAAGTTGTTTAATGAATCTTGATAGGGGATATACTAATTTTCCCTTTTTTTTCGGAGTGTTTTGTAACAAGCCTCCCCAATGACCTCTAGTATAATAATATGGGGACGGAAGAGAATGTTCTCCCTCAACAGTTGATTAGATATTAGTTGAGGTAGTGGTTCGGGTTGTCCAGGATACTGATCAAAGACCAGGATCAGGTCATTATCATGTCATAAAAGTTGAACTAGAATTAAGAATATGTTGATTTTAGTATTTCTTAATGAAGAAAACCCCACCATTACAATGGATCAAGGACCACTAGGAAGAAAAATATTTGGTAGAGAAGGTTGAGAGGATCTTTGAGTTTCAAAAGACTCCTGATTATATTAAAGTAATGTGCCTTGTGTTATTTCTAGAAGGCCCCAGCAGGCGATGGTGGGATTCAGTGTTTTAGGAAGGGCTGAATGATTTTTTGTCATGGAAGTTCTTAAAGGTCATCTTTACTGAGTAGTACTTCCCTAGGACATTGTCTTTTTCCATGATTTATGAATTTATGGACCTCCATCAGGGAAATCATTTAGTGTTGGAGTATTCCAATATCTTTGAAGATATGGTCTACTTTTCCATGGAGGTAGTTTCTAATGAAAAGTTGAAATCTAAATAGTTCGAAATGGCGTTATGGTGGGATATTTGATACTAGGTATTCCTATTTAAATCAAATGTCTATACTAAAGTGGTTAGCTGACCTCTGATGGTGGATATCAACTAGGTTGGTATTTCAGGATTGTTTGGGATGCTTCCAGAACCGATCTAGAATGGGATTGGCTCATATTAGAAGAAGAGATAGTGTAGGGATAAAGTAAATAAGGGTGGTGGTTGTTCTAGATAACCACCCTGACCATTACCAATAGCTATTTCAAAAGACGGAGATGTTATGTGTTATCGGTGTAGGAAATATAGACATATGCATTCTTTATGTATGGACCCACCAAATTTATTCCAGCAGTGAGGAAGTATTGGTCACTTGTAATGATTTTATAGTAGTTATTTCTTATCTCAAAGTAGTACACGATCTATAGTTCTAAGAGTAAATCTATCTCTATTTGATGCATTTGGGGAAAAAGTATCTTGTTCCAGTGGTCTTAGTGACATTGATGGATATTATTTTGTCCATAGTCATCTTAAAGAAGAACCACATATCATAAGTCAACCATAGAAACATATATATATATATATAGATAAAGTAATTATAATCTATTGATCGGGAACCATTGGAATCATATTTAGGTCATGTGACAATTTGATGTGTTTTTTTAGTTGCATCATCCATAGTAATTACTTTTTTCGATATGGGTGCTTCAAACTCAATTGTTTCTTCTCATCTAATGGATCTGTTGAAACTACCAATAGATATTATGTCTTATTCCATGGAGTTTGATGCACCTCTTAGTAAGAGGAAAGAGCAATGTTTCATATGCCTATCTTACATTACCTCCTTCGAATATATTTATCTAAAATGGGATTTACATATTTTAAATATGGAAATAATTGATGTGATCATAAGGATGTGTCATGTGATGTATTTTAATCCCCATGTCAATTTCTATCAATTGTGGGTAACTTTTACATCCATCAATGGAAGTAATATTTTTTCTAATGATAATGGGATTTACGGTCATGTTTTGTTGGACCTTTAATTTCATTGATATAATGTATTTCTAGTGAATTTTCTTACCTTTTATTGGAGGATATTGATAAAGGACCTGAGAGAGTTGTTTTCCTTTTATGGTGGATGAGATTCCAATGGCATTTCCCAAGGATTTTCGTGTTTTCATCTAAAATGGAATATGGATTTCACCATTGATTTTGCATTGGGGACATATCAAAAATAGTATCACTCAAATCAAATATCCCCAATCTTGCTTAGGGAACAAAATATATAGCTTGATTATTTGGATTTTAAATGGTTTATTCATCCAATCTTCTCTCTTTAGGCCTCTCTAGTTATTTTTTCTAAAACATTCAATGGATCTCTTTGGTTGTGTATCAATTATTAGAATTTGAATACTGTCACTATCAAGAATAAATACCCCTTACCCTGTATTGATGATATTTTTTATCAACTAAAGGTTTAATGGTGGTTTTCAAATGATGAAAACCATTTTGGGTATCACCAGGTCAGTATGGGAAAAGAGAACATTCTTAGGACTACCTTTTGATGTAGGTATAGACATTTTGATTATTTTCTAATGTCATATAGATTAAGTAATACTAGTATAGTGTTAGTGTATGTGATGAACATAGTGTTCCATAGATACCTTGAATCTTTTTTCATGGTATTTTTGGATGACATTTTGTTATTTTCCAAATCAGAAGAGGAACATGGGAAGCATTTGAGAGTTGTTATATGCACACTGTGAGATCACTATCTTTATGATAAGTTATCAAAGTGACTTTTTGGATCTGTGAAGTTATTTTTCTAGGGAATGTGATCTCATAATGTGGGGTTTTAGTTGATACAATGAATTTTAGGGTAGGGATTTCATGGAGTGATCTGGGGAATGTCTTTGAGATCGGGAGTTTTTTGGGCCTAGCAGCGTATTGTATGTGGTTTGATAGGTATTTGTATTGAATCAACTCACTCGTGAATTCTCTCACATGTAAAGGGGTGATGTTATTGTGGATTCCATAATTACAAGTTCCCTCTAAGGATGTTAAGTAGCGATTCACCACAGCTCCTATGCTGATTTTTTCTACGACCTATCAAGTGTATGATGTCTTTTGTGATGCTTTAGGTACAGGTTTGGGTTGTGTTCTTATGAAGGGTGATCTTGTAAATGGGTAAGTAACACTTGAACTCTAGACATAGATAATGAATTAGCCAACCAATGACCTTGTGAATTCAGTAGTAATGTATTCCCCTAAATGTTGACATCAATATATCTTTGTGGAAATTTTTACGTTCTTTTTAGACCAAAAAAATATTGGATAAATATTCTCCTATATATATTTAAACATGAGGTAGAATTAGTGGTTATAGTACCATTAGGGATTCATCCAGGATATTATATACAACCAAAGTAATGTGAATTTAGCTATATATTCCATGAGAAAGAAGTTTCCCACCCAATAATTGAAGGAGTCTCGTGATGGGTGGGATCTACTGGGGATTTTCCCTTGGATACACTTGGAATAAAAAACATAGTGGTGGTATATTCTAGGATATTTCATATATGATTCCTTATCTTATAGGGATTATTCTTTATGAGAAGATGAAGGATAAGTTATTATAGTGTTTTATCTAGTTTCTAAATTTTGAGGAGGCTTCTTTTGGATGGTGAAGGACTTATGAGGGTGTTCATTTATTCAAGGGCCATTAAGTCATGTCATTGTCTCTAAAAAAGGTTGTGGTTAAGAATACCATCAGTCCTAGTTTGATATTCATCCTAGATGAACCAATATGTTTTATGAAGTGTGACACCAGTTTTAGTGGCCAGCTATGAGATGGGATATAGCAATCTTTGAAACTCGGTGCTATACTGATCTGTAGGTCAAGGATGGTTACCAAAGACCCTTATTCTTCCTTCATCCAAATCCCATTCTGACCAAGATATTGGGAAAGGTATCTATGGATTTCATCATTGTATAATCACATACATCACGAGGAAGGAATGAAATTTTGGTGGTTATTGATCATCTGAAAAAGTCTTCCCACTTCACCGTGATCAAAGATTAGACCAATGTGACGAAACTGGTTTGGTTGTGTATTATAGAGATCATGAGGCTTCATGGTGTGTCATCTACTATTATTTCTAATAGGGACCCTCATTTTACCTCTCATTGTTGGGGAGGTCTTCATAGGGTAATGGGCTCACAGGTTAAACTTAAGATGACCTACCATCCATAAACCAATGGTTTGAATGAGCTAGAAAACTATATTCTGCAAGATATACTTCATGCCAATGTCTTTGAATTTCAAGGATCATGGAATAACCCACATAGATTAGTAGAATTTAATTAGAATAATAGTTAACAATACTCGGTCAAGATGGATCCTTTTACAGTATTTTATGGTTGACCATGTTAGTCTCCTCTCTGTTCAAAAAAAAATTGGTGAGAGTTCTTTGCAAGGTATGCGCATTATACAGTAGATGAAAATAAAGATACAGACGATTAGAATTCCGGGAAACATCAATACAAAGTTTATTAAATTTATAAATGCATTTTTTTATGCCTCTAGTACTATATTGGTGGCACCTAAAGCCATAATTATGTATATTCTCACATATTCCCCATCATATACACCCATTATTACTGAGTTTCATCCTTTTTCTATGACTCCTGATGAATCAGTTCATCATATTAGTATGGTGTCATCTGTGAGATTCCTAAGACTACCTTTACACCCTCTTCCTCTACTTTTATGAAAATAAAAGACCTTATGGACACCTCATTTGATCATGAATTGATTGGTTCTTATTCATTTTAGTTTTTAATATTGATTTAATTTACCCTAATGTTTCATTTATGAATATAATATTTTCCTTTAATATCTAATGCAAACTATTTGCGATTTATCTTTATTTCTTAACTTGTCTATTATTTCAATTCTTTATCTTTTTTTTATAATCCTAAAAGGTGGATTATTTTTTAGTGGAATTTGATATAGTAATAATTCTGTTCATACATTGAAATGTTAATTAGAATATTATTTACATTAATCTATACTTATTTATGTTTTATTTTTATAAAGAAGTTTATAAATTCAATTATTTGTTATCATCCAAAAGGGGGATATTTTTGGAGCATCCTTACTTTAATGATAAAAAATCTTGATTATTATATTTCTAACAAGAAAAATTATTTATGATAGTAAATATATTTATATGAAAATTTTTCTAATAAACTTACTTCAAGTTATCAACAGTTAGTTAAAATGATCTACCATTAGTTCAAATGATCTAACATTATTTTAAATGATCTAATGTTGGATATAATGATCTACTTATATTTCAGCTAGATCTATTGGTCGACTAAATCTATTGACATAATATACCACAGATGGATAAACTATTGAGAACATCTACCACATGTTTAATAGAATATATCGGTAAAATACATATATCACTGTAGAATCTACCACTCACCGATCAACTGACAGAGTTGATCTACAAATAGAGTTGTTCTCCAATTATATTTGATAAATCGTGAGATTTGATATACCACCAGAACTCATCTACCGCCCATCCTCATCTACTACCAATGGTGATCTACCAACAGACAGATCTACTTTTATACTTGATCTCCGGCTAGTGAGGATCTACTGCAAGAGTGGTACAATTGTTGTTTAGATCCTTAATTCAAATTTAATTCCACCAATGGATTTTTATGAAATTTTATGAATTAAATACCCATGTGGATTCAAGAATCAGTATTCTTAAACAAATCCATGGATTTATAAAAGAAAAATTTGGAACTTTCTAATTTATCACTCAATATAAAGATATGTGATATTATTTATTTTTACTCTTTAAAGGATAATTGGATATAGAGATATAAATCTTCTACAGAACAATATCATGAGAGCATGTAAAAAAGGTGTATGAAAAACACACAACCAATAGAATCAATACACGTGTGCTACATGAATAAAGATTACATTTTCTTAAGATAAATCATATTTAGAGATTTACATATTGAAAAATAGAATGATTTTTCAAACATCTATGAAACTCTTCTTTACTTCACAGTCTAAGAAACTTGTTTGATATACTTACAATGAAAAAATCAAGGACTTAGATTAACAAAATCATCACACATCAATATCCATCACACTTTCGACCTATATGTCTCTGTTTCTTTCTATTTGTTTCTTTCCTTTTGTATAGTCAATTATTTTACTATTTTTATTAGTACACGCTATACATTATGACTAATCTATAGTTTCATTAACACATTCTCTCAACTTATTATATTTTTATTCCTATTAATAACTTTGGATGAAGTCTTGTGGGGCATGGTATTGTTTTTCATCCCACATAGAACTGTTGAAGAGACTTTATACCTAGACATCCTAGTTTTCTATTGATTGTAAATCCTAATCATAGTTTTGGATACTGTTTGTTTTCTAATAAACTAATTTCAAATAGGTGATTTCCTATTAGAGTGAATTAACTCTCAACTTGACAATTAACCCCTTTTTTAATTATGTTTGGTATCTTATTAGTTATGTTTCTATATCTCAATGTTATAAAGGGTATTTTTTTCATAAAATGTGAAAAATTTATTTTGATTGTTAGTCTTAATTGTGTTTAAATAAAATATTTGATTAAAACATTTATATTCTAAAGTTAAATTTATTTCAATGATTATTTTAACTACTCATTAATCCTTTTTTGAGAAATTATTTTAAAGGTTAAACTTATATATATATATTTCTTTGATTAACTGGGTGTTTTATTAATTTTGGGAAATTATGTTTCAATTTTTTTTAATATAAATTTTAATAGGGAACTAAATTCCCCCCTACTGAGTTTCTCACTCCTATAAATATTTGGTTTTAAAGCGTTTTAAAATATACGTTTAAATATAATTTAGATATATTTTAAATATATTAAATTTATGCTATTTCTAAAATGAATTATTTATAGATAAAAATAGAAAATAAGGAACTACCACTAATCAGCCACCTTATTTTAATATCAATAACTATTATCAATGTAATATTATAATGAAAATTCATTTAGAGTATCGGTATTGATATTTGTACAGTAATTGAAGATAAATATGAGAAACCTAAAACTATTATAGATACTTGGAGTGATGATACTAAAACTGAATATGACAATAATAATAAAACTATGAATTATTTATACTATTATTTAGCTCAAGATGAGTTTAAAAAAAATATGTTTTGTGTTATTTCCTTTGAAATATGTGATTCACTAGTAATTTATCATTAAGGAACATATAATGATAAATAAATTTTCATAAATAACATCATTAAATATATTACATTTATGATGAACCTAGATAAGTCTATATCTGATATATATCTCAAGTTTAATGATATAGTTGACATGATGCATGAACTGGGAAAGAATATTAGTGATAAAGATCAAGTTATCATACTTCTCAAATACTTACATGAAATATAGGGGGAACATCTATATCAATTAGACAATCATGTGGAATCAATACAGTTATATTAAGGAACTTATTAGAAATCTAAGGATGTAGGAATAATAATTAAAAAGGAACAAGTACGAAGTTGAAGAATCAAAATGAAAATCAATATCTTTCAGACTACTACTTTAAAACAAAAAAGAGAAGATCAAATTGGATATCACAAGGGAAGAAGAGTCACCTGCTGACAGTGATAAGGAAATAGAACATCAGGCTAGGAATTTTAAAATTTTATACAGTAGGAATAATTTCTTTGGGAAATCAAGTAATAAATGAAACTGTGACATTAAAGGTAATAAGAGAATGAATCAGAAAAAGTATGATACCACAAAAGAGATGGACCGCTATGAATATAAGAGAAATGGTCCCACCAATGTGTAATGTCCTAAGTTAATACATAAAAAAGTATGGGGATTAGGAAAAGTGTTATAAAAAATATTTGAATGAAACATAAAGTGTCTCAAAATAAAGTTCAAGTGAATTAGACTCAAGTAAAGAAGATAAACATGATAGAACCAATATGTGTTTTATGAAAACAAAATCAGTGGTATCTAGTATTTCTGTTGCAACTTTTTTTCTTATTTTTTCTTCTTATAGAGATGAAAATAGTGAAGAAAAATTTCTAGCAAATAAATTTTTTTGAATACTATAATATATTGGAGGATGAATTAAACGAACTTGAAAGTCAAATATAAAATTTTAACTAACCATCATTCATTGGCTACTCACTTTTAATAATATCACAATATAGAAAAGAATAAAAATGGTTGATTTATAAATGAAAAAAATAATTGATAAATATCCTATGACCAATTAAAAAGGTTATGGATATATTTTCAACTAGGAGAAATACATTGACCCAGATTCTTGGAATGAAAAGTAAACATAAATATATAACTGGAATATGATATCATCCTAGAAAAAGAAGGTATATTAAAAACAAGTCATACCTATTTCTAGTTCAGTTATTTTTGTTACTATTTTTTATTCTTCTGGACCTAGAAAAAGTCTTTATTTAAAAAAATATTTGATCCTCCAACAAAATACATATTAAAAAATAATGGATTCTAAAAACCATTATTACTAAAAATGACGGATCCACGATAATTTGGGTACCAAGTTCATTTTTTGTTTAAAATTAATTTTATATGAAACCTACATGAAAAGATCCAGAAATAACTTATGTTATCTAGATAGTGGTTTCTCTATAAACATGACTTGGGACAATTCCAGTTTCATTAATCTAATCAAGGTTTACGGTGGAAATTTGTCTTTTAGTGATAATTACTATGAAAAAATAATTGTACTCAGTCATCACAGTAACTCTAATACTATTTTAATTTATAATGTTTTATTTTTAGATTAATTAAATTATAATATTCTTATCATATAATATCTTTGGGATGATGTTGTCCATGTTATATTTTAATATATTTCTCCCAAATTTTTTTATTCTAAAAATTCATTAGTTTTCACTACATTAATAAGAGGTATTGTGTATGCTGTTAATTTAAATTACTTGTTTACTCAAAAAATTTCCTATACCAGTTCCTTTTATAATGAGTCTTAACATTATCATATGAGTCTAGGATTTCTAAAAATTCATTTACATATAAATATGAATAAAAAAGGGTTAGTCAAGTATATTCAAAAACTAGATTTCTTAGATTATAAAGTCTATAACCCATGTCAAAATAGAAACAACACAAAACCTCTTCGAAAACAAATAAATACATTAAAACATATCCACTACAAGAGTTGGTTCTGATGGATTTATTTTGTACTATCTATATTTTCTTTCTTAAATAGGGATAACTATATTTATGTTGTATATGAAGAAATTTCTAGATATACATAGTTATTATTTCTAGATCACAAAATTGAATTTTTTTTTATAATTTTATTAAGTATGGTAAATTTGTAAAAATCAAAGTGGACTTAATATTAATACTTTAAGAAGTTATCAAGGGAATTAGTCTAATTATCAATATTTTGAATATTGTTTCTTAAAAAAGGCTATAATCATAAGTTTTCTTCTCTTAGTATCCCATAGTAGAATGTATTTGTAAAAGTATAAATAGAACCCTTCAAGAAATCACCCAGGAAATGCTCAATGAGTATGATTTACCTATTTAATTTTGGGAAGAATCTATGAATACATCATGATATATAATTAATAAATTTTTAAATATAATTATTTTAAATAAAAATTCATATTAATTACGCAATATAAGAAAGCCAATGTTTAATTACTTTAGAGTTTTTGGTTGTAAGGTATTTATTTTTAATACAATTTATAGTCTTGAAAAATTTGTATTCAATGGTGATGAAGGAATTTTTCATTGACATTTCACATCTAGTAAGTCATTTAGTGTATTAAATAAATGTAAAAAGATTATGGAGGAATATTAATTTTACATTTCATGAAAAATATCCCCATGATTCTATGACCACTCTATAAAACCTTGAATGTATCTATCCTATATGAATATAAACAATAAAAAATTTAAATTTTTGAGAAACAAGTATTCAAATATTTCAGTTACAAGGGACATTATAAACCTGAACATATAGAGTATAATGATATTTATATCCCTTATTTTCCTAGTAATGATAGGAATCATAGAGAACATCATTTAGATGATTGTTTTGAATTCCTATATATAGGAACACAAACTAAAGCTTCTATAAGAAATCATGTTGAACATCAGGCTTTCCTGACACATATTTAACCTAAGAACCTCAATAAAGAAAATAATGATGAATTCTAGGTGATGAAAATGAAAGAAGAAATCAATAAATATGAAATAAATGATGTTTTTAAATAAGTAGATAGACCTAAATACACTCTATCTATTGTCACTAAATGGTATTTTAAAAATAATATCAACGAGTCATGGCATATAGTTTGAAACCAATCTTGATTTGTTATATAAGGATATAGTCTATAACAAGGTTTTAACTGTGATCAAACTGTTGCACCATTAAATATACTTGAAGACACTATAATTCTACTTTATTATATAGGATATTTTAATTTCATACTATATTAGATGTACGTTAAAATATCATTCCTAAATGGTAATATAGTTTATTATGTTTTTGTTGAACAACTCCCTAAATTTAAAAATCATCATTTTCCAAAAGATGTTTTTAAATTTGTTGTAGCTTTTAATGGTTTGAAACAAGGTCATAGATCCTACTATGATATGATTAACTTATTTTAATTTATAATGGTTTTATTAATAGTTTCGTTGACCCTAATTTATTTTTTTTTAAAAAAATAAGAATATTTTTTAGTAGTTCAAAAATTATATTGGAGATATAATTTATTTCATCTTTAAAAAATTATTTCAGTATTGATTTTTCAAAAATAATTCAAAGTTAATTTTAATTTTGTTTAATGGGTGAGTTAATATAGGATCTTGGTTTCCAAAATTTTCAAAATAAATATGGAATTATTTTCAATCACTAGGCATCACATCTATAGTGTTTGGAAACCATACCTATAGTAGGTGATTCTACTTCCACTACCCCACCTCCTACTTCATTAGTTGTTGATGAGAGGATCCAATCAATTGTAAGAGAAGATTTGAATATTTTTATTGGTGATATTTCAACCTATCATCAAGAAGTTATTCATCAAATAAATTCCAATGGTTATCAATTCCATAAACTGGTCAAGGGATCTGTGAATGAATCTTAGAGTGATAGATAGACTATCACTAAAGATATTAAGTATTTTCATTCCCCATTTTATACAAATAACGATGTTAATTCTCATCTTATGTTTATTTCTAAAAAATATAATGATACCTACTATGGTTAGGACTATTAAAGAACAATCTAACATTTAAAATGTTTTATCCCCTTTTAGAAAAAATTTTATAGAATCGAATAAGGATTTTTCAAGGTAATGGAGGGTGGTGGTAATATCATTACAAGCTTTATTAAATTTATGAATCTATTTTTTCATGCCTCTAAGACTATAATAGTGGCACCTAAAGCCATAAATATGACTTCTCTAACTTCTTCCCCTTATTCTATAACCCTTCCTGCTCAGTTTGATCCTTTTGGAATGACCACAATTGAAGTAGTTTGGCATCTCAGGCTGATTTTCATCTGTTAGCTTCCCTATACTACCTCTACACCCTCCCAATATACTTTTATGACTCTATTTTTGGGAAATATAAAACACCCTATGGAGAATTCATTTCTTTGATCCAAGAGTGGTTCTGATTTGGATTTGTTTTTGATAGAGATTTTATTTACCATTGTATTACATTTTATACTATAATCCTAGACTTTAATATCTAAGGAAAACTATATATGAATTATCATTATTTCTTAACTTGTAATTTATTCTAATTTCTTATATTATTCTGATAATTCAAAAAGGTAGAGTATATTTTAGTGGAATTTAAGATGGTAGTAATCATATTCATACATAAAAATGTTTAGAATAATATTCTTCAAATTCATACATAATTATTTATGTAATTATTTTTATAAACATTGTTATTATAAATACCCAGAAATTTCAAGAAAATTTTTTCTTAATTTTCTTTGGAATGTTACAAGAACGCAGTTTCTAACGGTGCCTGATTCCGAGGCCCAGTGTTCCCAGAAACATTTTCCAAAGTTCAGCTCGGGTACGTTCAGTGAACGAACGAGCGGGTTTTTCTAACTTTTGAACTGGTGCTCAGAATAGAAATCTGAGGGCACCGATGGAATCGCAGCGCCGATAATTTCTTAAGAAGACCACTTCCTGGAGTTTCGTTTTCTCTGGATGGGTTGTTTAATTAAAGTGAGGGATAATAATATAATTGGTCTACAATTATATTTTCTTTTCTTGTTAAGTGGATTAAGTGTTGTGTCACAACACTTTTCCTCTCTCTTATGTGGTTATAACCTATGTAAGGGAGTTTGGGGTGGGACCCACTTGTTGATAACTACTTTTGAGAGGATTAAGGTGGGGTGGGGCCCACACGAGCCCCACCATTTCTTTTCTTCTTAAGTAATGCACCCGCACCCCCTATTAAACGAAGTCAACTCTTGAGTTTAAACTTTTTAATAAACGCCTCTATTAATTGGGCGGTTTGAAACACCTCAATTAATTGATCGTTTCTTTTCTTTTTGAATTTCAAGCATTGGTTTGTGTGTAAATAAAATAAGTCACCACTTATTTTATTTAGTTGGTCTTTTTGCGTTGAGAGGATTTTGGGAGAAAGGCTAAGGGGCTTGAAGTTCATCTTCTTCGACAAAGAACACGAAGAATGCGAAGAACGCCGACCTCTGACGAAGGTCGACAAGAACGCCGAATCCTCAGGGATCGACTATGCGATGCCATATACCGCGACGCCAACGATGTTCCTTCCGTGACGCACTTTTCCACGACGAACTCTCGTTCGATGACAACGTTGAGGTATGGGTTAATTTTTGTGTAAGTCTATATTCCCGTGGTTTCTTAGTTTTAAAAAAAATAACTCAGATCAACTCATCCTCAAGTTGATCTGTGAATGATTTCTTTTACGGGTTGGGAATATTAAATTGTGGGAAAACCTGTTTGGGTTGTTTTCTCTTGATCGTGAAAGAAATCCTTGTTGTTCTTCGTCTTTTGGGCCGCTTGATAACAACATAATAGGAGGAGGTCGAACCGCATGAACAAAGGAGGCACGGTGCAATGGCACTGTAAGGACACGAGAAATAACGCGGTGAAGAAGCGCGGTGCCGTCGCGCCGCGCCGTTGAGGCCGAATGAAACCGCATCCGGAGTCGGGGTCGCCGAGGTGATTCGAAGACTCTATTGGTTGAACGTTGAGTGCGGATTGACGAGTGATGACAAACGAGGCCACAAGGTAATTTTGAAGCCTCCATAGTGAAGGTCGGGTCCCGGGAGGACCATGGGTGAAGGCGGCGAGCAAAACGGACCACTGGAGCACGTTCGGTGGTCCGCGGAAAATATTGTCGGGGCGCCTTGCCGGCACGACGGTGCCGGTGGCCGGAGGCGGCGGCGGCCCCCGGCGCGCCGCTGGGGAGGGCCGTCGCGGCGGCAGGGCGCTGATCCGGCGATAGAGCGGGACCGGATAGGCGGGACGCGGCGCTCGGCCGGGTCCGGTGGCAAGGGGCGGCCACACGCGGGGCCCGGTTAGCGAAGCAAGCGGGGGGGGCAGTGCCCCCCCCCCCCCCCCCCCCCCGATTCTCAACGCTCCGCCAATTCGGCCGAGCCTCCTGGCCGGTGCGCCAGCGTGCCGCGCGGCTAGACCGGACTGCCAGGCCGGGCCGCGCCCAAGCGGGCCGGACCCGGACCTGGGTTGGGTCCACCTGGTTCGGGCCGACACAGGGGGCCTCGGGCCGGGTTGGACTGGGCCTGAACCCCCACTTCCGGACCTCTTTTGGTCTTTTTCCCATAACATGGGATACTAAACTTCGATCGACGCACCGAAAGCTGCGATGCGATCCTTGGGTTGAGACGGTCGTTTCGGTATATTAAATCCATGGTTTCCGAGAACTTTGGGTTCGGTCGGGTTGGTTCGGATACGAAACCAACCATGCCCTTGGAGTTGAAACGCTTATATCTTGAGCTCCAGATGTCCGATTGACATGTCGTAGACTTTGTTGGATTACTCTTGATGAGACGGAACATTTGTCATACTTCTCCTGTGGGTTGGACGTTGTTGGATAGTGGTCGGGTTGGATTGTATCTGAAATCCAATCGGGCCCCTGGAATGGAAAAGCTGATAACTTTCAGACTGGACATCTGTTTGACGAACCATCAACGGCATTGGTGATCTCGTTGAGAAACGGTCCCAATGAGTATACCCGACGAGTGTTCGGGGTACATTTGAGATATGGCCGGGTAGGATTGCACATGAAACCAACCAGGCCCCTGGGACGAAATAGCTAATAACTCACACATCGGGCGTCCGATTGATGCGCCATCTGCTGCGTTGAGACCCCTATGACGGGGCGGTCCTTTGAGATACTTCTTCGTGGGACTTTGAGATACTTGGAGTATTGACATGTAGCTCTTGGAGCGGACCCTCCCAAAGACGAGCGTACGGAGTATGGAGACCGTGTATCCAACTGAGACCTAATGACTACTTGACCGACTCGACTTGGAGTGAGTCAACTAGCCCAGTGGATGGAGCAATAATTTGTTTGGGTGCAGACCCATGGCCGATGGAGCACTACCTGTGTGACAGTGCAGACCCACGGTACTCATCCAGAGAGTACCTCTGCAGGCTATTAGGGGGTGTGCACTATGGTGTTTGGGTTCCAGACCCTGGCGGGAAGCACTACTGTGTTTGGGTGGATGGCCCGCGGTACTCGACAGGAGGAGTACCTCAGAAGTCTTAGGTTAGTGAGCAGTATCTCAAAGTCGTGACTGAACCACTGTACACTCTAGAGACGGGGCTCTTCAGCAGTTTCAGTTTTGATAATTAGAATCCTGGTTTGAGCTGAGTCTATGACCTTTGTGTTTCCTCATGATTGATATGGGTGAGTTGATAACTTAGGTATATGTATGGGAATATACCTGGGTGGTGGTTATCCGTTGATTTCATAGCCTTTGTGTTTCCTCATGATTGAGATGGGTTACTTGATAACTTAGCTATAATTATGGTCTTATACCTAAGTAAAGGTTATCTTTTGAGATCCTTCTTTGTGGTTATCTTTGTTGGATTTAGTGAGACCTTGAGGGTCTCGGGGTCCCTACTGAGTATCGTATACTCACCCCTGCACGGGTTATGCCCGCACCTCGTTGTGTTGGTTGCAAACGACGGGCAGCGCTGCCAGAGGCCGAGTTTTCGAGGACTGGACGGTACCCGGAGGTGGACCACACAACGAGTCAGTATCCGGAGGTGGAATTCACGGCGAGACAACACTCGGAGGAGGTTGACGGGTGAGAGAATTGTGGAGGCTATCTGTACCTACACTTCAGGTAGGATCCGTGGTGGATGATCCAGGAGCTGTGCTATATGTACCTACCATTCAGGTAGGATCTGTGGTGGACGATCCAGGAGTTTCACTCTCTGTACCTACTATTTAGGTAGGATACAAGGAGGACAAACAATGAGCTACTTCCTTTCTTCCAGCTATTTGTATTTTTCTATTTTACTTTCATTCAGATGTAGCTTTACTTTCAGTTGGGTTTGTATTCTGGCCCATTTACTTTTCAGCACATTCTTTTGTACTTAGTGTTTTACTTCCGCTTGTACTCTATGGCGTTTTGTTTAATTTTATAAAGGCAATGCCTTCCAGTTATCGGGATTTACGCCTTTGGTGCTAGTCGCCAGCCCCTGGCCTATGGAAGGCGGGCTTGGGGTAGTCATGGCATGGGCCCCGAGGATGGGTCATGACAAATTGGTATCAGAGGAGTCGGTTCTACCGCAGAACATATAACTCTAATATTTTCCTTATGTGAAGCAATAGTGTTAAGGGTACTGAGTGTGGTCTTTAGTTCAGGGAGTCCAGTGTTGGTGCGGGCGGCTGACGTATCCATACACCAGGACCCTGACAACTATTTTCCGACATTGTGCACGAAAACACTGATTGCGTGTGTGTTTCTAGAAGTTTTTAAAAGTCAGCTCAAACCAGGTCAGCTCACCAGGTATAATCGTTTGACTGTGTCACATATTTTTCTTTCAGGAAGCCTTTTCACGGACGACTATCTAGAGCCCAGAGGGATGTGTGTACTAACAGTCTGCCGAGCATTGAGGCTTCGGTATAGGGCCCTCTTGCAGTAGAGGAACCAGCGGAGGCACTAGCGGTACTACCATACGTTTGGCCACCAATGCCACCATCCCCAGTAGTAGGTGATGCACGCCAGTTGAGCGCACTACATGAGTTAAAGCGCCAGAGGCCACCCAGGTTCTGGGGAGAGACGGACCCGCAGGCGGCTTAGGATTGGCTGGAGGTTGTGGTATGAGTTTTCAGGATAGTGGGTACACCAGCGGACTTCATGGTGATCTTTGATTCCAGCCTTATTCAGGAAGTAGTAGGCAGGTGGTGGAGCCAATTGTTCTAGTTTTGAGATGGGATGACCATTACATGGGAAGACTTCGAGACCTTCTTCATGGTGGATTTTGTGCCAGTAGCTCTACACCCCGAGCGTGTACAGGAGCTGCTGCCTTTGCCACAAGATTTTCGATCAGTAGCCGAGTCTTCTGTGGGAAATAGACAGATGATGCAGGGGTCCAAGAGGACCAGAGCCAGCCATATGAGGGGCATAAAGTGTTATGAATGCGGTAGGAACGGTCACCTGGCACGTGATTTTCCGACCCCCCGCACAGTCGATCCTCAGGCGTTGGAGGAGCCACCGAGGCAGAATTAGCAACATGTGCTTGAGCAACAGCCGAGCAGTGGACAAGGCAGTAGAGCTCCAGGAGCAGGTGGACAGGAGCGGAACTAGTGGATATGTCCCTTGTATTTCTTGTTCCATGTTAAAGTTGTATTAGTGTCTTGTACTAAGAGCAGCAATAATAAAAAGACACTGATCCAAGTGATTTTTGCATTCATATCCTTTTGTTTGGTTGATACTGAGAGGTCCCTATTTAAAACTGTTGACTTGACGCTCACATTCGAGATTTCTACTGGAGGAGACCCACTGACCTCACACTGATGCCGACAGTGTGACTCGACCCTTGGAGGTGAGAGTGACAGTTAGATCTCTTGGTAGTAACGTCGAGGCCTTACGACATCATCCATGGCATGCATACAACATTCATGACATGATTGACTGTATTAGAAAACGGGTGTGGTTTATCTAGGGGATGAGACCGAGTTTCTCTTTTTCGGAAAAGGGGAAATTTTAGCAACTTCTTCAGACCGTAGGAAAAGAAGGTGCAGATCATCGAGGAGAAGATGAAGACTGCACAGTGGAGTAAGAAATGGGAAACCGACGCCAGTCTTAGAGACTCGAGTATGTTAAATGTTTCAATAAGAGGAAGCTTAAAGGAGAGAGGAGTCTGCGGAGCAGCAGATGTGGAGGCAGAGCTAGGAGAGCAGCATGAGGTGGTGTACAGTTTAACATGCTACAACCACCCGCCTTAGTTGTCCCCGCCAGGCTCAGGGAGATAGAGGGCAGGGGAAGAGTACAGCTGCATGCGGTCAAGGAGTGTGACCCAATGGCTCTAAAAATAATTCAAGGGACAGTCTGTGTCCACTACTAGCTTCCTTAGTAACAAACATCGATATGAACCATTCCTTCATTTCAAAAATCTTGTCCCAGGCCTAGAGTTTCCGCTAATCCGTAGACTTGACCCTCAAGTCTGGAGATACCTTGGGATAAGTATCGATAATCACACTTACGCCGACAGTGTGGTCAGACCCTCGAGGCGAGAGTTTCGGTTGCAATCTCTTGGTGGCAGCGTCGAGGCCTTAGGAAGATGGTTTGAGTATGGACTGGGAAATCATAGTTCATACACAAATTGACTGTATTAGGAAAAAATTGTGTGGTTTAACTACAACGTCGTGATGAGTTTTCCTTGGTCGGAGAAAAGGAAACCCCAGGCAGCACTGGATAAATTCCTGAATAGGAGGGTGCGGCCGATAACTCTTGAGTCGGTCAACCTTACCCTCATGGCAGTAGGAGTATTGAGTTTCAGTTATAAACAGGAATTGGAGGCCTCTTGAGTTCGAGGATGACGATCTCATCCTTATACGGGTCTCACATCGACGAGGTCTATAGAGATGTGGCCAAGGCGGCAAGTAAACTCCGAGGTTCAGTGGACCTTTTCAAGTCCTCAATAGGGTAGGCGAGGTGGATTACCGTTTGACCCATCCACCTCAGTTCCACTAGTTGTATGAAGACATACTCGTATCTTAACTGAGGAGATACGAGCACGACCCTTCACATATCATCGACCATGGGGAGATTGACTTTGGTGTTGGGGTAACGTTTTCGGGGTTCCAGTAGGAGTTAAGGATCGACAGGAGCGGTCCTACAAGGATGGTCGATTCCTCTTGTGCACTTTCTCTTGCAGTACGGGAACCTCCAGGTGAGAACATGGGAGAGGAAGGCTCAGATGCGTTCTCAGTACTGCTTTTGTATCTCTAGTTTGTGTTAAAGATTTACAAGGATGTAAAGCCCTGTGGTGGGAGTAATGTAAAGACACTTAAATTTCAAGAATTTTTATTTTATTTTCTTTGGAATTTTATAGGAACGCAATTTCTGACGGTGCCTGATTCCAAGGCCCGGTATGCTCGCAATCATTTTCCAAAGATTAGCACGGGTAAGTTCAGTGAACGAACGAGTGAGTTTTTCTAACTTTTGAACCGGTGCTCGGAATATAAATATGAGGGCACCGATGGAATCACAGCTCCAGTAATTTCTTAAGAAGACCCCTTCCTAGAGTTGCGTTTTCTTGGGATGGGTTGTTTAATTAATGTGAGGGATTATAATATAATTGTTCTACAATTATATTTTCTTTTCTTGTTAAGTGGATTAAGTGTTGTGTCACAACACTTTTCCTCTCTCTTATGTGGTTATAACCTATGTAAGGGAGTTAGGGGTGGGACCCACTTGTTGATAACTACTTTTGAGAGGATTAATGTGGGGTGGGGCCCACATGAGCCCCACCGTTTCTTTTCTTCTTAAGTAACGCACCTGCACCCCCTATTAAACGATGTAAACTCTTGCATTTAAATGTTTTAATAAACGCCTCTATTAATTGGGCGGTTTCAACCCCCTCTATTAATAGATCGTTTCTTTTCTTTTTGAATTTCAAGCATTGGTTTGTGTGTAAATAAAATAAGACACCACTTATTTAATTTAGTTGGTCTTATTGCGTTTAAAGGATTTTGGGAGAAAGGCTAAGGGGCTTGAAGTTCTTGTTCTTCGACGAAGAACGAGAATAACGTGAAGAACGCCGACCTCCGACGAAGGTCGACAAGAACGCCGAATCCCCGGGGATCAACTACGCGACTTCGTATTCCTGGACACCAAAGACGTTCCTTCTGTGATGCTCTTTTCCAAGACGAACTCTCGTTCTATGACAATGTTGAGGTAGGGGTTAATTTTTGTGTAAGTCTATATTATCGTGGTTCCATCCTTTTAAAACAAAGAACTCGGATCAACTCATCCTCAAGTTGATCTGTGAATGATTTCTTTTGTGGGTTGGGAATATTAAATTGCGGTAAAAACTATTTGGGTTGTTTTCTTTTCATCGTGAAAAAAATCCTTGTTGTTCTTCGTCTTTTGGGCCGCTTGATTCCAACTTAACGGGAGGAGGTCGGACCGCACGAACATGACCGACTCTCCTCCCCCATTTTTTTTGATTCTTTGTGGCACGAAAAAAGGCGGCATGGAGCAATGGCATCGTGCAGACACGAGAAAGAACACATAGAAGATGCACGACGCTGTCATGCCGTGCCGTTGAGGCCGAACGAAACCGCATCCGGAGTCGGGGCCGCATAGGTGATTTGAAGTCTCCACTAGTTGAACGTTGAGTTCGGATTGACGGGAGACGATAAACGAGGCCGCAAGGTTATTTTGAAGCCTCCACAATGAAGGTAGGGTCTTGGGAGGACCATTGGCGAAGGTGGCGAGAAAAACAGACCACCGGAGCGCGTCTGGTGGTCCGTGGAAAATACCATCGGCGCGCCTCGCCGACATGGAGACACCGGCGGCCGGCACCGGCCGACCGCCGGGAGGCGGCGGCACCCAGGGTGTCGCCGGGTAGGGCCGTCGCGGCTGAAGCCGTGGCGGCAGGCCGCTGGTCCTACGACTGCGTGGGACGCGACACTCGGCCGCGTCCGGTGGCAATGGGCGTCCCCACGCGGGGCCGCGGTTAGCGATGCAAGCAAGGGGGGGCACCCCCCCCCCCCCCCCCCCGTGTCTCAACGCTGGGCCGGTTCGGCCGAGCCTCCTTGCCGGGGCGCCAGCGCGCCGCGCTGCCTGTCCAGACAGCCAGGTCGGGCCGCGCCGTGCCCAAGTGGGCCAGACCCAGACCCGGGTCGGGTCGACCTGGTTCGAGCCGACCCAGGGGGTCTCGGCCGGGTCGGACTGGGCACGAACCCCCACATTCGGACCTCTTTCGGTCTTTTGCACATAACTTGGGCTACGGACATCCGATCGACGCACCGTCAGCTGTGATGTGATCCTTGGATCAAGATGGTCGTTTCGGTATATTACACTCAAGGTTTCGGAGAACATTGGGTTCGGCCGGGTTGGTTCGGATACGAAACCAACCGGGCCCTCGGAGCGGAAATGCTTATATCTTGAGCTCCGAATGTCCTATTGATGTGCCATCGACTTTGTTGGATTACTCTTGATGAGACGGAACTTTTGGCATACTTCACCTGTGGTTTGGACACTTTTGGATAGTGGCCGGGTTGGATTGTATCTGAAATCCAGCCGGGCCCCTGGAACGGAAAAGCTGATAACATTCAGACTGGACGTCCGTTGGATGAAACATCAGCGGCGTTGGTGATCTCGTAGAGAAACGGTCTCTACGAGTATATCCTACGAGATTTCGGGGTACAGTTGAGATACGGCCAGGTTGGTTCGCACACAAAACCAACCGGGCCCCTAAGACGAAAAGGCTAATAACTCACAGACCGGGTGTCCGATTGATACGCTGTCTGCTGCGTTGAGACCCCTATGACGAAGCGGTCCTTTTAGATACATCTTCGTGGTAATTTGAGATACTTAGAGTATCGACCTATTGCTCGTGGAGCGGACCCTCCCAGAGACGAATGTGCAGAGTACGGAGACCGTATAGCTGACTGAGACCTAACGACTGCTTGACCGACTCGACTTGGAGTGAGTCGACTAGCCCATTGGACGGAGCACTACTTTGTTTAGGTGCAGACCCATGGAGGACGGAGCACTACCTATGTGACAGTGCAGACCCGCGGTACTCGTCCAGAGAGTGCCTCTGCAGGCTATTAGGGGGTGTGCACTACTATGTTTGGGTGGCAGACCCCGGCGGGAAGCACTACTGTGTTTGGGTGGCTAGCCCGCGGTACTCGACAGGAGGAGTACCTCAGCAGTCTTAGGTTTGTGAGCAGTACCTCAGAGTCGTGACAGGACCATTGTTCACTCCAGAGACCGGGCTCTTCAGCAGTTTCGGTTTCGATAATGAAAATCCTGGTTTGAGTTGAGTCTATGACCTTTCTGATTTCTCATGATTGAGATGGGTCACGTGATAACTTAGGTATATGAATGGGAATATACATGGGTGGTGGTTATCCGTTGATTTCATTACCGTTGTGTTTCCTCATGATTGAGATGGGTTACTTGATAACTTAGGTATAAGTATGGGCTTATACCTATGTAAAGGTTATCTATTGAGATCCTTCATTGTGGTTATACTTGTTGGATTTAGTGATCCATTAAGGGTCTCGGGGTCCCTACTAAGTATTGTATACTCACCCCTGCACGGGCTATGCCCGCACCTCGTTGTGTTGGTTGTAGATGACGGGCAGCGCTGCCAGAGGCCGAGTGTTCAAGGACTGGACGGTACCTGGAGGTGGACCACTCGACGAGTCAGTATTCGGAGGTAGACTTCACGGAGAGACGATGCTTGGAGGTTGTTGACGGGAGAGAGCATTGTGGAGGCTATCTATACCTACCCTTCAGGTAGGATCCGTGGTGGACGATCCAGGAGCTGCGCTATGTGTACCTACCCTTCAGGTAAGATCTGTGGTGGATGATCCAGGAGTTGCACTATCTGTACCTACTTTTCAGGTAGGATCCGAGGAGGATGACCCAGGATATGCTTCTTATATTCCAGCTGTTTGTCTTTTTATATTGTACTTTCGTTCAGTTGTAGCTGTACTTTCAGTTGGGTTTGTATTATGGCCCATTTACTTTTCAGCACTTTCTTTTGTACTTAGTGTTTTACATCCTCTTGTTCTCTATGGTGTTTTCTTTACTTTTATAAAGGCAATTCCTTCCCAGTTATCGGGATTTACGAATTTGGTGTTAGTCGCCAGCCCCTGGCCTGTGGAAGGCGGGCTTGGGGTAGTCATAGCACGGTCCCCGAGGACGGGTCCGGACAGTTATAAATTCCATGATTTTTTATCATCAAAAAGGGGAATATTTTTAGAACATTTATATCTTAATGATCAAAAATCGTGATTATTATATTCATAACAAGATCAAGGGTTTATTCCAGTAAATCATTTTCTATGAATTTTTTTGAAATATACTTAGTTCAAATTATCGAAAATTAGTTAAAATGATGGAACATTAGTTTAAAGGATCTACCATTAGTTCAAATGATCTACTATTGGATATAATGACATATGACTTGTTTAAATAGATCTTGTAGTGGAATATATCTACCATCACACTCTACTACTGATGGATATTGTAGCAACCCTATGTCTTTAAATGGAAATTCCCTTATTATAAATATGTAATAAAGTCACATGAAAACACAACATAATGAACTAATAAGTGATAAGTGTCCTTTAAACTTATGTTTGTAACTTTTGTGTTTGGAATTTCGAAAATTTGACATACACGATTGTAATCAGCACGTTATTTGGAGTCCAATATGAAAAACTTAATTTTTGGTGAATAATAACCTACCCTTGTGAATACTAACATACCCTTATGAATAGTGATATACCCAAATGAATAGTAACCTTACCTATGATAATATTCAAGTTGAAAGTATGATATACCTATATTTTAGAATAAGTAAATGACTACTTTAAAACTGGTTTTTGATACTAAATTATGATTTTAATAAAATATTAAAATAATAACTTTTAAAAAATATTTTTGAAAAATGGACTTTATTTTTTCATTCTATACATCTAAAAATGGTTGGGGTGAATTTGTAGGATTTTTCTGAAATACTTTAATTTTTTATGAATAGTGAAATACCATAATTTACAAAATAAGCTAAATAAGATAATTATAGAGTCATGTATGATGTTCTGCTGATGTAAGCCCAATTGGTTCTGTATCACATGATAAAATTAATATTCTTGGTCATTGAATACTCACTATTCCTTGAATTGTAGAGAAATAATAAACTAATGAAATTTATATTGAGAAAACCCCTCTCCCCTCCAATATAAAGCCCACCCTTAACACCCTCAAGTCCTCGCACATATCAAGCTTCAATACTTATCTAAACTCTAGCCATGAATCTTCCCTATCCCCTTCCCTACATCCAAGAGCTTTTGGTCTCATCAAAAGACCTAGCCTAGTTCCCCTAATGAGGATTCAAGAGGTAATTTCCCATCCTCTTTCCTTTAATTTTCTTTCAATTTCACGTTTTTTTTTCTTATTCTCTCCCCACATCTCTTCATCCACATGGTATGGTAACTTCTATATCATACATATAATGAAATTTTATGATACTAATGGGATATTATATCATCCAACAACCTTCCCCTCATCCATTAATTTTATAAAAGAAAACATTGTTCGTGAGGGGTTAATCTATCACCTTCAAGAACGACATGTTTTCTTTTTCCATTTCAACATTCAGATCTGGTTATGAAACAAATTTTATGGTTGAACCAGATTATTTTATATTTTTTATGTCATATTTAATTTTTTTATCTAACTTATGTACATATTACTAAATGTTTAATCAAAACAAGTTCGTTGTGGTTGAAAAATCCCCCAAATTAACTCAAACAATCATCATTAAATTGTTATCTAATGATTCAACCACATGGTATATAATATAATCAATTATAAAATAATTCAAACTCAGGTAATATAGTGAATAATATTTAATATCTGTTCTGGATGATTACCCATGTTCTACCCTAACATCAATTTATGAATACAAGTTAACCGCTCAAGAAAAAACCTTAAAAACAAACATTCCTGAACAATGTTTTTAAACTCTATAACTCATCCAGAGGCACATAAAATAACTAAATGAAACCATAATAAACCATATTAATGTAAAAAAGGTTCTGAAATTTTTAATTAATGGTTCTAATATGGTTATACAATACATTAATGCGATGTAAGTATTCAAATATAAGGTAAGGGGAAAATCTAGAACACAATTTTATTTCTTTGGGGTATCCCTCTTTCACTCATTTTTTGATATTGTTACTCTTTTAAAATAATTTTCTCATCATTTTATATCTTTCCCTGGGATATACATGTTTTTCACTGGTGTTTATGTCAAACAAAATTTTTTCCAAAAGAACTCTTCTTTTAAGAACACACCTTTTACTTCTCAATCATGGATGACAGTTCTTGTAAAATATATGTTATTCCCTCATTATTTTGGAAACCCAATGTTAATGAATGTGTTCTTATGAGATGAAACCCATTCCTTTTCATGGGTTAGTTTTTTCAATTCTATTATTAAGGCTTCCTAGCATGTTCATGATCGTTTGTCTATGTTATGGTTATTCTCACCCATTGTTATATTGTTCTTATATATTCTCTCACTGGCCTTTTAGCTCACCCTTTTTTATGTATATTCTCATGTGACTATATGTACTAATGAGAGGTCAAGTTCAAATAAGAGGTTAGAGATAATGGAATTAGAGGAATGTTTATGCTTGATATTGTAATTGTTATGTATGGCCCTAGTTTTCCAAAAACACTAAACCATTGGATCCTCTATGTTTAAAACTATTATGTTGTTTATCTTTAAAATTATGTCATAGTAATGTAATAAAATTATGGGTCTCTATAGTTGGTATCAGAGCAAGTTTTTGTTAATTTTGGAATTAGGATTAGTAAACCCTAGAGAAAACCTCTAGTATGATACTAAGTAAAAATATGCATACAAGAAGCTTTACATAGGGATCCCATATGTTATGATTTTAGTATAAATTTATCAAATGAATAAGTTATTTATGAATTGTTGACTTATGTTTTGTTCTAACCTTTTCTATTTTAGAAAATGGTTTGAACTAGGAGAAACCAAGCCAATAACTCATGTGAGGGCCAGTGCAAAAACTGCCCGAATGGCATCCCCAATGATTTGGGAGGCAGAGTTCAAAACCTCATGGAAATTATTACCCAAAAATTTCATGTTATGAACAATAACCATAATAAAGAAGAATTTCTTCCTTCACCAAAGAGGGAGTAACTGGATATCGATTGTTTTATACGGCAACGACCTCCAACGTTTAGTAGATCTTCTGATCCACTAGTTGTAGAGAAGTTGGTCAACTCCATGGAGAAGATATTTTTTGTGCTTCACTATTCTAAGATGGAGAAGGTGACTCTATAAATTTATATTTTTGATGGAGAGGTTGACCTATGGTGGACTTTGATAAAGGACACTAGACCAAGGGAGGTAATTGAAGAGAGGGAATGTAAAGAATTTAAGATAATGTTTCTTACCAAGTATTTCCCAAGAAATATTTGCACGAAGATATAGAGATAATTCATAGAGCTCAAGAAAAAAGATGGAAAATATAACACAACCTATGAAATGAATTTCACAAGGATTTCAAGGTACCCTTTGGGGTTTTTATCAACAATGATAGAGAAATTAATAGATTCTTTAGTGGATTAAAACCACACCTTACAATGGCTCTTGCAATTCGAGACTTACGAAGTTATGAAGAAGTTTTTTGGTGTGCTCTCATAGTGGAGATGGAGTTTTTATAATGGTCCACTATCTATGGTGATATGAAACGAAATACAGAGTTTCAAGTCGGAGGATCTAATGAAAAAGGTGGGAAGAAAACTCAGCGACCCACTCGCCAAAAATGTGGGAAGTTGCACCATGGGAATTTCCTCAAAGGGATAGGGAAGTGCTTCAAGTGTGGGAAAGAAGGAAACCATGATCTAGGGTTTTGAAAAATATTAAAAAAAAATTAATGTAGCCGATGAAAGGAGAGAACCACCCATGGTTCAATGCTAATACTGTAGGGAGCTAGGTCACTATGAAAGCAAGTGCACTAAACCTAGATTTCATGAGGGTAATCAACATAAGCAGCAACCAAAGCCAAAATAACAAGTGAAGGCTTATTCCAGCGAATCTTGTAATATTTCCCGTGGTGAAACTTGACGCTATAATGGGAATTGATTTTCCCTCATAATATATTGCACGTATCAACTGTCGGGAAAAGGAAATATCGGTTCATATTCCAAACCATCCCATACTCCTCTACAAATTCATGGAAGATCATGAATCTCTACTGAAAAATCCTTCAGTGGTGTGGTTGTTGATTCCCTATGAAGAAGAATATCACTCCCAAATGGTTGAGGCAAAGGATAGTACCAACCTTGCAGAAATGCCCATCCTGAGGGAATACGGTGATGTATTTCCTGAAGAGTTACCTGGAATTCCCCCGGATTATGAGGTAGAGTTCTCAATTAAACTCATACCCAGAGCTGAACTAATCTTAAAGTGTCCTTAGAGTATAGCTCTTATAAAACTGTAGGAGTTAAAGAAGTAGCTGTAAGTGAATCTAGACAATTGTCTCATACACCCTAGTAGATCACCTTGGGGTGCGCCAGTGCTCTTTGTGAAGAAGAATGATGAAACAATGTAGACGTATACAGATTATCAGGAACTCAACAAGGTCACCATAAAGAACAGGTGTCCTCTTCCAAGGATAGATGACTTGTTCCATTAGTTAAGAGGTTCTCAATACATCTCAAAGGTGGATCTTCATTCTAAATATCATCATTTAAAGGTGAATAAAAAGATATTAAAAAGACTACCTTCCGTACAAGGTATGAGAACTATGATTTTTTTTAATGACCTTCAGACTTACTAATTCCTCTGCAATATTCATGGATTTTATGAATAGATTATTTAGACATTACATTGAAAATTTTGGGGTAGTTTTTATTGAGATATTCTCATTTACTCTAGGAGAAAGGAGGAACATGAAGAACGTCTAGGAATTGTGTTGGAGACATTGGGAAAGGAGAAGTTTTACACTATGTTTAGAAAGTGTGAATTTTGGATAAAGAAAGTCATGTTATTGGGACATGTGATCAAAAGTGAGGGAATTTATGTGGACCCTTAAAAAACAAAGTCAATTGAGGAATTTCTGATGCCCTCTACTATCACAACAATCCGTAGTTTTCTTAAATTAGTTGGGTACTACCGACATTTTGTGATAAATTTCTCATGATTGTCGAGATCACTAACTAAGTTAACAAAGAAAGGGGTATAGTATGTTTGGATGGAATAATGTGAGGTAAGCATCAAGGAGATAAAAAGAAGGCTGATCAAATCACTTGTACTCACACTACTTAAAAGTGGATAATGTTTTGTGATATATAGTGATTCCTCAAAGAAATGATTGGGTTGCAAACTCATGAAAAATGATAATGTGATAGCCTACACCTCAATGTAGTTGAAGATCCATGAGTAAAACTACCCGATGCATGATCTAGAGCTAGAATCTGAGATATTTTCCTTAAAAATATGGTGGTACTACCTTTATGGTGATAAGTGTGACATATACACCGACCATAAGAGCCTAAAGTATATATTCACCCAAAATGAGCTCAACATGATTCAAAAGAGTTGGTTAGAGATAATCAAGGATTATAATTTCTCTATTCACTATCATCCTGGAAAGATGAACAAAGGTAGATAATACTCTAATAATAAAAGAACTTGTTACTCCATCCATTTTACAGATTTAGAAATACCCTATCTTCTTGGATATGCAAAGGATGGATTTAGAAATCATAATGGTAGGGGATATATCCTACCTTTCCTAAATGATTGTGCAACCATCCATCAAAGTGAAGATTAAGGATTCACAAAGGGATGATATAGAGATACAAAAGAGGGTGAATGCAGTAATGGATGGGAAGATACAAGAGTTCCATATCAACGATGATAGTGTTATTCTATTTGGAATGTGGCTTTATGTGCCTTCATCACCAGGTATAAAGAAGGAGCTTTTGTACAATTCACATAGCTCAACATTCTCTAATCATCCTGGGAGTTCCAAGATGTACTGTGATCTCTGAAAACACATCTGGTGGGATAAAAAGAAAAAGGAGATGGCGGAATATATCTCGAGGTGCTTGGTATGTCAGAAAGTTAAAGCAGAGTAACAAAATTCCAAAGGGATGATGCAACCATTGCATATACACATGTGGAAATGGGAGAATTTTATTATGGTCTTTTTCACAAGTCTCCTGAAGATGTCGAAGGGAAATAATGTGATATGGTTTGTGGTTGACCAACTCACCAAGACTTCCCATGTTATTGCTATCCGGGAAGACCTCTCGCTTGAAAAACAAGCAAAGATATATGTGAAACAAGTGGTGAGACTGCATGGAATTCCACTCTCAATTGTCTCTAACCATGATCCAAGGTTCACATCTAGATTCTGGAGGAGTTTTGAACATGCTTTGAGTAATGAATTAAATTTCAACACGGCCTATCACCCTAAAACTGATGGATAGTCTGAAAGGACTATTCAGATGCTTGAAGATATTCTAAGAGCCTTCTCTCTATAATTAAAAAGTGGATGGGATCAGTATCTCCCATTGGTGGAGTTCTCGTACAACAATAGATTCCACTCGAGTATTCATATGGATCCATATAAGGCATTGTAAGGTAAGCAAAGTAGAACTCCAACCTTTTGTGATGAAGTTGGAGAAAGAAAGCTACTTGGACCCGATATTGTGAAAGAGATGATAGAGATGGTTCATGTCATCCAGAATCACATCAATGTAGTTCGAAGTTGGAAAAAGAGCTATGCTGACAATCGTCGAAGGGACTTGGAGTTCGTAGCTCGAGAAAAATTCTTTCTTTGAATATCACCATAGATGAGAGTCATGCGGTTTGGAAGGAAATGGAAGCTAATCCAAACGTACATTGGCCCCTTTTATATCCTTGACTGCATAGAATTTGTGTCCTATCAGCTTTCACTTCCACCGAATATAGCTCAACTTCATGATGTGTTTCATGTATCACTCATGAGGAAGTATATACCAGATCCCACACATGTACTGAACTCAGAGGTGGTACAGCTGGAAGATGATCTCTCCTATAAGGAGAAACCAGTAGAGATTTTGGACCGGAGAGATAAGGTTCTATGCAACAAGACAACCCACCTTGTCAAAGTGTTATGGAGAAACCATATGTTTGAAGAAGCTTATTGGGAACCGGAAGAGGTAATTAAGGATAAGTTCTCTCACCTGTTTGTGTAAATTGAAATATTTAGGGTGAAATTTCATAAGGGGGAAGAATGTAACGACCCAATGTATTTCAATGGAAATTCCCTTCTTATAAATATGTCATAAAATAACATGAAAACACAACATAATGAACTACTAAGTGATAAGTGTCGGTTAATCATGATTTTGTAACTTCTATATTTGGAATTTTGAAAATTTGACATACACAGTTGTACTCAGTAAGTTATTTAGAGTCCAATAAGGAAAACATAATTTTTGGTGAATAGTAGCCTACCCTTATGATTACTAGAATACCCTTATGAATAGTGATATACGCTAATGAATATTAACCTTACCTATGATAATTTATAAATAATATTCAAGTTGAAATTATGATATACCTATATTTTAGAATAAGTAAATGACTGCTTTTAAACTAGTTTTGATATTAATTACGATTTTAATTAAATAATAAAATAATAGTATTTCGAAATTTTTTTTTGAAAAATGGACTTTATTTTTGGATTCAATCCGTTGAAAAATGGTTGGGGTGAATTTTTGATGAATAGTTAAATAACCTAATTTATAAAATAAGATAAATAAACCAATAATAGAGTCATGGACGATGTTCTACTAATCTAATCCGAATTAGTTTGGAGTTACTAGATAAAATTAATATTCTTGGTCATGGAAGACTCATTTTTTTTGTCTTGTAGAGAAATAAAAAAGTAATGAATTTTATATTGAGAAAACACCTCTCCCCTCCATTATAAAAACCACACTTTCCACCCTCATTTCCTTACGCCTCTCATGCTGCAAGCCTTATCTAAACGTTTCCCAAGCCCTAACCCCTTCCCCACGTCCAAGAGCTTCTAGTATCATAAAATGACCAAGCCTAGGTCCCCTAAGAAGGATCTCAAGAGGAGGATTCAAGAGGTAATTTCTCTTCCTCTTTCCTTTAATTCCTTGTCAATCTCAAGTACTTTTCTTATTCTCTCCCCAAATATATTCAACCACATTGTATGGTAACTCTATTATCATACATATAATGTAATTTTATGTTACTAATGTGATATTATGTCATCAAACCCCCTTACCCACATCCTTTTATTTTATAAAATAAATTTCTATTTGCGAAGTGTTAATCTTTCACGTTCAAGAATGACATGTTTTATTTTTCCATTTCTATATTCAGATCTAGTCATGAAACCATTTTATGGTTGACCCAGAATTTTTTATATTTATTATGACCTATTTAATGTTTTGGAACTAACTTATGTACATATTACATAATGATTAATCAAAACAAGTTCATTGTGGTCGAAAAACCTCCCAAATTAACTCAAACACTCATCATTTAATCCTTATCTAATGATTCATCCACATGATATTTAATATTAGCAATAATAAATCATTTAAACTCATGGAAGATAATTAATAATATGTAATATCAATTCTGTATGTTTACCAATGTTCTACCCGAACATCAATTTATGAATACAAGTGAACCACTCAAGAAAAAACCATAAAACCAAACATTCACGAACAATGTTTTTAAACACTATAACTCATCCAAAAACACATAAAATAATTTAATGAAACCATAATGAACCATATTAAGGTACACAAGTTTCTTTAATTTTTAATTAATGAATCTAATGTGGTTATACAGGACATTAAAGTAAAGGGATCCTTTGGATATAAGGTAAGGGGAAAATCTCAAACCCAGTTTTCTTTCTTTGGGTTCTCCCTCTTTCACTCCTTTTTTATATGGTTACTCCCTAAAAATCTTTTTTTCATCATTATATTTCATTCTATGGGATATAAATGTTTTTCATGGGTGTTTATGTCAATCAAAATTTTTTCCAAAAGAACTCTTCTTGTAGGAACACACCTTTTACTTCTAATTCAAGGTTAACGGTTCTTATAACATGTATGTTATTCCCTACTTCTTTTGATAACCCAATGTTTATTAATGTGTTCTTATGAGATTAAAACCATTCCTTTTCATGGGTTAGTTATGTTCATTTTTTATATATGTTCATTGTGTCATGCATGATAAAGGATAATGTTATGATGTGACATGTGTGATGGGTGTGCCCGGAATTATATAGCGCAATATGAATGTTTCAATGTGTGGGTGCGCCCAGAATTATACAGCACTCCAATGCATCTGGTAAAGTGATTAATATCTTGAGTCAATGTGAAATTATGTGTGAGTAATATGTTAGCTTTTTTCACAAGTATGTGTGGTAGTTAACCACTAAGACATGATATTTCATTTTTATGCATTTCTATATTTCAAGTCTCTCATTAATGCTTCCTCTCTGGTTCATGATCATTTGCCTATGTTATAGTTATGCTCACCCATTATTATATTGTTCTAATATATCCTCTTACTGGGCTTTTATCTCACCCAATTTGATGTATATCCTTAGGTGACTATATTTACTAAGGAGATGTCAAGTCCAAATAAGAAGCTAGAGATGAAGGAATTAAATGAATGTTTATGCTTGATATTGTAGTTGTTATGTATAGACCTTGTTTTCCAAATACACTAAACCTCTGGATCCCCTATGTGTAATACTATTATGTTGTTTATCTTTAGAATGATGTAATAGTAATGTAAGAAAAGGATGGGTCTCTGTAGATCTATTGTTGATAACTTATGTAACCAGTTCAATAGAATATACGAGTAAACAACATCTACCATTGGATCATCTACCACTAACTTATCTACTAACAGAGTTGATCTACCACCAAATTTGGTCTACTACAAGATTTGATATAATTACAAAGATCCCTACTTCCAAACCTCATCTACTAACAAATTTGATCTATCATTAGATAGATATACCATTACACTATATATACTGCTAGTGAGGATCTTCCACCTGAGTTCTAATATTAATGGTTAGAATATTTATTCAAATTAAATTCCTCTAATGGATAGTTTATGGAATTTAATGAATTCAAGATGAATATGCATTCAACAATCATTATTATTAAAAAAAATACGTATGAATTGAAGAAAAACAAATAAATTATTAATTTAGTGCTCAGTGCAAGGATCTACGACATTCATTTTTATTATTCTTCATTGGATAATCAGATCTAGAGATATATGTAGTCTGCATAAATCTCACATGCATGTGTGTGAAAAAATGTTTGTGTAATGAAACACATCCAATAAAAGATTTAAAGTAGTTATAAATTTATATAGAATATAGTTTTTCATGTTGAATTATATTTGGACCTTGAAAGACTGAAAAACAAAAGGATTTTTCAATATCAAAAGCACCCTTTTTTATTGCACATTCTCTGAAACTTGTTTGAGCTCTTTCCTAATACAAAATCAAGGAATCTGAATAACTAAAGCATCATAAATCCAGAATAATTATACTTGCATTCTATATATCACTTGATCTTTCCATTATAAACATTAATTTTGAGAAATGTGTTATTGAACTCTGTTTATCAGTACACCTTATCCCCTATGCTTAAATTGGAGTGTGTTGGACACCTTCTCTCAAAATATTTTATTTTAATTCCCATGAATTATTGTTGAAGAGTTTTTCTATACCCTGGTATTGTTTTTCATCCCATATAGAACTATGGGAGAGGATTTATTCATGGACCTCCCACTGTATTGTTTATTATATAACCTAATCTAGTATTTGGATCATGCTTATTTTCAAATAAACTACTTGACAAAAGGTTATTTCTAATTGGAGGGGATTAAATCTCAGTATGAGATTGAACTGCTTGTTTAATTATATGGTTTCTTTTATTATGATTTTTTTTCTATAATTTACATCTAAAACATCATCTATTCATAAAATATAAAAAAATATAACTTTTATGCTTATTATAAACTTATTTTTTTATTGAGAATTTCATTATGTAATTTATTTTCAAAAGATAATTTTTTTTAAATATTTTTTTTACTGAGAATTAATCCCTCGTTGATAATTTATTTAAAAGTTCAATCGTAGGTAATTATAAAATTTTGATTAAATAGTTATTTTAATTACTAAGTGGATTTTTTTTTCAATGGTTATAAATATAAATTTAAATTGGTAACTAAATTAACCACCCTTTTATTTTCCCACTCTGACCAATAATAACTTTATTAAATTATCTAATCATCCAAAATCCCTATGAAAAAATAATTTGAAAATGTTAGATGAGAGAAAAAATCATTTAGGGACATATAGAAAAATAAATGAAACCTATTCTTACATTTCAAAATCCTAAGGTTGTATAAGAAAGTTTTTTCATTTACACAATTAACTTTGTTCTCAAATAATAATTTACTTAAACAATAAATCCTCTACGATATCCATTTTTTATCAAATAATATAAGAGAAAATAAAATAAAAAACATATTAAAAATGGTTTTATTGTCAAATATGATTAACCTATAAAATAATTCTATTATAGACATAATTTGTTTCCAAAAAAGGTCATAATAATTCTCAAAAAATGATATTTTTATTACCTAGTGAAATAAAAATATATCTATCAAAATGTATTAGAAATCATAGAAAATACATGTAGGTAACATGAGAGCTTATTTTCAAATCACTATTATAATAACTCTTACAAAGGGAATAACCTACATAGTAAATTTCAAAACTCACTTTGGATAAACCTATAATTGGTTAACTCTTTCCCATTACCCAATGCATTAGTGTGAAATAATAGGCCCACCTTTTATATATCGAACAAAGCCCCTTAATGGTTCGGTTTCACACACCAATATCACTATTATCAATAATTTCCATGTAACATTTCATGACATAAACAATTATAATCATTCACTTTTTAATATTATAAATAACATAGTTCTTTCATAGCATTATTTTCCATTGAAAGGAAATAGGTTCCATGAAAATATCTTCTAAATAATCATTACACATCCAAATACAAAATTAAGTTAGTATCGCTCAATATATCCCCAGTGGATAATAAGTAATATCAAGGGATTATTTTGTGGATGAATATAAATATTATTAATTAATCATTAAATAAATTCTTGGGGAAAATACCCTTTCCTCTTTTAAAATAAATTTTAAAAACTAAAAATTGAAAAAATATTTGTAACACTAATTTTCATTAAAAATAACCCTAAAAATTATGAAGGGGTCTTAAATGAAAATAATAGTCATGATTTTGTAAAAAATATGTTCATTTCATAAACATTAAAAATAATCATTCCTTTAAAACAAATTAAAATATATTCAAAAATTTCCCATGTAGAAAATGTTAAGAAATTCCAATTTAAATCATTTTAAAATAAGATAAAATATTATATTAAATAACATTAGGAAATTATTTTTTTAATAAATTCCATAAAAAAATTTTTGAAAACACATACATGGAAGATAAATGTTACTGGTCCAAAAGAAAAGGGAACCCCCCCCCCTAATACTTTCTTATGAATTTAAATTATTTTAAAACCCCCTTACTACTTTTTATATTTCATTTCAAATACCCTTTTCACATATGTTCTTTACACCATTTATCATAAAATTATAAAAATAATATAATTCCTTAAGAATATTTTAAATATTTAATCCAATATCATTAATCCTTTTATAAAAATTTATTTTAATGACATATTTAATTATTTAATCGGTTAAGTCTACATCGGGTGTTGTGAGGATGTTGGGTTCATAATTTCAAAAGATCATTGGTCTATCATTTGTGGTCCACCGGGGAATTAATTTATCAAATAAATAAAAATAATATTTAAATTATTATAAATATTATACATCAATTATTAATTTTAAACCAACCATAAAATATGATTACGTAAAATGAATTATGTTAGAGTCATAGAGATGGTAGGTCGTACGTACACATAAGTAATGTTTCCTTTTTTCAATGAACATTTGTTGAAGTAGGTGACTATAATTTTAATATAATATGATGTTAATTTTATCATAAATTTAATATTACCTTTTTAAACATTTTTATATATACCATTCATATAAGGCATTGGAATAAAAGGAATGACATCACTTTGTGGTGGTGGTAATCCATTCGTACGTACAAATGATGTTACCATTTTCAAATGGATGGAAAATGTAAGAAAAAAGAATATATATTATATTTAAATAATTTTAATTATGTTAATAATATAATATATATACTTTAAATCCATCATTATAACAAGTTATGATGGGTTGTGATGAAAAACGAATTACATCGATTCATGAGATGGTTATTCGATGTACACCTGAATGATGGTTTCATTTCCCAATTAATGGAATAAGGATATGGATATAAGTTATGAAATTAAAATAATTACATATAGTTATATTTAATTTACTTATATTTTTATGTTATCATGTTTTAAAAATATTTCAATGATATATAAGAATAAATAAAATTAAAATGATTAGTTAAAATATTACCTCCACTTCAGATAACATTCTTTTTCTTTATGTCATATTCCCTCTATGGTTGGTATTATGTGAAAAAATATTATCTCTATGAAGATTTTTGGGATGTGGGTAATGAAATATTGTATTTATTTTCCAAAATAGAGTGTTCAAAAGGTGTGAGGAAGATATGAGATGAGGTGTCCTTTTATAAGTGTGGGAAGGGGCAGACTTGGAATTTCTTAATGTATTAAATTAATATAATTAGATTTTCATGAATGAGAATAAAGAATTATTTATTTTAAATATAGGATAATTATGAGTCAAAATATTCTTAAATAATGAAATTTGAAGATGCTTATGTTTTCTTCACCCTTATCTATTAGTTTAAACCGTGTGTTACCCCATTTTGACAATTAGTGTGATATCAATGTTTTTTATACTTTAAGGGTAAATAATTTTACTATAAAAGGAGAAGAGACATAAAAATGGAATATGGGTTATTTTCAAATATATTTCATTAACTTGTCAGATTATATTTTTTTATGAATTTTAAATCATTTAATAAAATATTATTTGTTACAAAATATCATTAATGTCATTTTTAGATCTATTCATATAATTTGACATTAAATTCATCAATAAAAAAATAAAAATAAAATTCAAAATTTTCAAAACCCTCTAATATGTTAAATTTATATATATATATAATTATTGGTACACTATAAATCACAAAAAAAAAATAACTTTTAGAGCTTTTATAATCATTTACTTTATATATATATTTCTTGCATAATCAATCTGTTAGTGTTTCCTAAGCATATTAAATTTTTATATCATCACTAAAAATTAAAAATAAATTTTCATCAAAAAAATTATTCATTCATATTTAAAATAACTATTTATAATTGAATAAGAACTATTTTTATCCCTATCACAATATTTTTGAGATATGAAAGTAAATAAAGTGAAATTTTCTATTTATTATTTACTTACAATAATATATATTTCAAAATCAAAGATAAACAGACAAAAAAGGTATTTTGTTATATGATTGGATGATTATTATGAAATATACCCATACAATGAAATAAACCAATGTGTTTTAATGAATTTTAATCATTATCACATTAATCTTAACCCTATTTAACTCATTTTACTTCACCCTGGTACAAACTTATTACTATGGTTACTATTCATAGTGACCAAGAATTAATTTGACCTTATTACATAATAATAATTAGGCGGATTATAAATATTTTATTAATTTTATCAAATTCAATTTATATAAGTTTTAGAATTTAATATAAAATTAATCCCTTAAAATGTGATATAAAATATATTTTCCAGAAAAAAATTCTTCTTAAGTATAAAAGTTTTTTTATTCCAATAAATCATTAAATTAATTCCAATGACCTTAATTATATTATTAATAATGTAAATTAACTACGTTTAATTTTCACCCATTTTAAAAAAAAAATTGTTCTTTGTAAATTCATTAAAAAATGAATTTTTCAATAAAATTAAATATTTGTCACTATTTATTGGAAAATAATACTTTTCATAAAACTAAAAAAATAAGTATAAAAACATATTTATATTACGATTAAAAAACAACACATCTTATATAAATTTAATTAAATTTTCATAAAATTTTTATCTTATTTTATCACAAAAAGTCATAAAAAACATTTTTGAAGAAAACGTATTTTCAAAGCACAAAATAAGTTATCAAATAATTTATTAATTATTTAATATGAATTAACCAATACATTGGTATTGAGTATAAAATTGATATATATATATATATTTAATAATGTAGTAACTCCTATTTATATATTCCAATTCAATGGCTCGATTATAATGACAATATTTAAATATTAATATTTCTTAGTCATTAAATCTCTGATTTTTGGGTCTTTCACAATATCAAAAAATTAAATATTTTTAAAAATATTTGGGTGTTAAATTCTCCCACCATTTAATAAATTTTTTCCATTAAATTTTATTTTCATCATGGTAATCAAGTTCTTAACAATTTAAAATATCATTATCGAAAAATCACAATGTAAAAATAGTTAATTATACATCCTAGTGAAAATAGGGAAAGAAATTAATAATTAAGTTCACTTTGAATAACTCATAACTATAATTCTAAATATGAGAATATTAGGGTGAAGTAAAAATTCAAAAATCAAAAAAAATTAATTTCCATGTAATTATAGAGAGTGAAACAAATCATTAATTGTATACCCCGGAAAACGCATCCCCAAAATTTTCCAAATGCTTCCATAAACGATCCAAGATCGTATAACTTTTCGCAAGCTTCGATTTGGTAGGTCATAAGGCCCGAACGGAGTTACAGATTAGGAGTTATGGACATTTGAAGTTGGGCTGGAAAACTAGTTCGCAATTCCCATTCGCAAAGCCCCCTCCGCGAACGCGGAGCGCCACCGCAAAGCAATGAGGAGGGAAGCTCCTCAAACCAGTTTGACATTCGTGACATGTCGCGAAGACCCACCACGAAGTAGAGGATGTGGGATGTTCCGCGAGTGAATTTGACATTCGTGAACCCGCCACGAAGCGAATGAGGCGGGACGATCCACGACCGCCTTTGACGTTCACGATCTACTGGGGAGCAAGGTCCGTCTTCGCATCGAGCGAGATTTGATCCACGACGCCCCTTTCCTATAAATACCCACCTTACACCTCCTTCTATGGATGGATACTTCGCCCCTTGGTCGGCTGATATCCCGTTCTGTGGAGCTCCGCTTTGCGGCTCCGCGAGGCCATGCTCCGCGACCAGCTTCCTTTGTGATGCTGCTCCACGAGTCCCTTCTCCGCAAGCAACTTCCTTCATGTTGCTTCTCCAAGAGACTTTGGTCCACAAGCTTCCCTTTCTCCGCTAGAGGCCCATGCTCCGTGAGATCCCTCTACTTCGCGAGTCCTTTGCTCCGCAAAGCTACATCGTGAAGACCTATCATTCGCGAGGCTCCTACCTTCGCACCCACCGGTCCATACCGCAGGGGCTACGGCCCTTGCCCTCCGGGCTTGTCCCTTCGCCACCATGAAAGACCCCCATGATTAATGTAGAGTTGAACCGTGAGCTTTTCGAACCGGGACGTCATGATTTTCCATTGATCTTTTATGCACACCCACCTTCGACCTATGGAATACCATGATTTGAGATACTCCTCCACACATTATTAAACACTTTGAGTTGACATATTACTCTTGGTTTCATTCCCGTGTCGTGAGTTCAGATTCTCATCATCGATTCCCCGAGTACCTTGAGTCGAACCATTCCTTAAGTAACTCCTCCACACCCTATCACCTGGCTCCTATTCCTGGTTGAACCATAAAAGGTCACCCTCGCGTAAGCCCCATTCACCATTGCTGCTCTATAGCGGCTCCCGAGAACCATCCTCGCGTAAGCCCCATTCACCATTGCCGCTCAATAGCGACACCCAAGAAGCTTCTTAGCATAAGCCCCATTCACCATTGCCGCTCCATAACGGCACCCGGGAAGCTTCCTAGCGTAAGCCCCATTTACCATTGCCGCTCCATAGCAGCACCCGGGCAGCTTTCTAGCCTAAGCCCCATCCACCATTGCCCCTCCATAGCGGCACCCGGGAAGCTCCCTAGCCTAATCCCCATCCACAATTGACGCTCCATAGCGGCACCCGGACAGCTTCCTTACGTAAGCCCCATTCACCATTTCAGCTCCATAGCGGCACCCGAGCAGCTTCCTCACCTAATCCCCATTCACCATTGTCGCTCGATAGCGGCACCGAGCTTCCTAGCGTAAGCCCAATTCACCATTGTCACTCCATATCGGCACCCGGGGAGCTTCCTAGAATAAGCCCCATTCACCATTTCCGCTCCATAGCGGCACCCGGGCAGCTTCCTAGTGTAGGCCCCATCCACCATTGCCGCTTCATAGCGGCACCTGGGATGCTTCCTAGTGTACTCCCCATCCACAATTGTCGCTCCATAGTGGCACTTGGACAGCTTTCTCGCGTAAGCACCATTCACCATTGCCACTCCATAGCTGCACCCGGGCAGCTTTCTAGCATAAGCCAGATGCACCATTGTCGCTCCATAGCGGCAACCGGGCAGATTCTTAGCGTATGCCCCATCCACAATTGTCGCTTTATAGCGGCACCCGGAAATCATCCTCGGGTAAGCCCCATCCACCATTGTCCCTCCATAGCGGCACCCGGGAAGCTTCCTAGCGTAAGCCCCATTCAGCATTGCCACATCATTATGCCACCCGGGCAGCTTCCTCGAGTAAGCCCCATTCACCATTATCGCTCCATAGCGTCACCCGGGCAGCTTCCTCGCGTAAGACCCATTCACCATTGCCGCTACATAGAGTCCCATGGGAAGCTTTCTCACGTAATCCCCATTCACCATTTCCTCTCCATAGCGGGCCATGGGCAGCTTCCTAGCCTAAGCCCCATTCACCATTGCTACTCCATAGCGGCACTCGGTCAGCTTCCTCGCGTAATCCCCATTCACCATTGCCGCTCCATAGCCGCACCCGATCAGCTTCTTACATAATACTCATTCACAATTGCCGCTCCATAGTGGCACATGGGAAGCTTCCTAGCGTAAGCCCCATCCACAATTACCGCTCCATAGTGGCACCCGGACAGCTTCCTGACGTAAGCTCCATTCACCATTGCCACTCCAGAGCGGCACCCGGGTAGCTTCCTAGAGTAAGCCCCATTCACCATTGCCACTCCCCAGCGGCACACAGGTAGCTTTCTCGCGTAAGTCTCACTCACCATTGTTTCTCCACAACAACACCCACGCAACTTCCTCGATTAAGCCCAATTCACCATTGCCGCTCCATAACGGCACCCGGGAAGCTTCCTAGCGTAAGCCACATTCACCATTGCCACTCCATAGCGGCACCCGGGTAGCTTCCTTGCTTAAGCCCCATTCACCATTGCTGCTTCATAGCGGCACCCGCACAGCTTCCTCGTGTAAGCCCAATTCACCATTGCTGCTCCATAGCGGCTCCTGGGCTTCTTCCTAGCGTAAGCTTCATTCACCATTGCCGCTCCATAGCGGCACCCGGGCAACTTCCTCATGTAAGCCCCATCCACAATTTTCATTCCATAGCGGCACCCGGGCAGCTTCCACGCATATGCCCCAGTCACCATTGCCGCTCCAGAGCGGCACCCGGGAAGCTTCCTAGCATAAGCCCGATTCACCATTGCCGCTCCACAGTGGTACCCGGATAGCATCCTCGCGTAGGCCCCATTCACCATTTCCACTCCATAGTGGCACCCGGGAAGCTTCCTATTGCATGCCCCATTTACCTTTGCTGCTCAATAGCAGCACCCGGGCAGCTTCCTTGCGTAAGCCCCATTCACCATTGCCGCTCCATAGCGGCACCCTGGTAGCATCCTTGTGTAATCCTCATTCACTGTTGTCATTACAATCGGCGGTAAGCCATTGCAACCCCATTCAGTGGTAAACCGTTGACATCCTTATTCAGTGGTAAGCCGTTGTGAACCAATCTAGTTGTAAGTCGTTGAATCCCCCAATCGGCGTTAAGCTGTCATTAGAAGTACTATGCGGACTTTGATTCCTTGCCACAGGGATACGTAGGAAGCCTCTTCAAGGCTCAAGACCTAAATCATCATCATTTTCATGACGGTTCCATCTCGTTCACCAGTACCACTCTATAGCGGCACCCAAGCCTCCATCCTGGATTATGTCCCAACACCCTGGGCTGACTAACATGTAAGCCCCTCTTTCCTTCTCACAGACTAACCCTTTGCGACGTGATCATCACGTCCATGAAACCTCTTATTTCTGACACCAAGCATGACTCCTGTGGGCTTAGAGTGAGCACCGACCATGAAAGGAATTGGGTCAGCTCAGAGTGTAAGCCCCAAAACACCTAGTCCCGTATGACGTTAAACAGCACACCCGAACTATGAGGATATTGAATCATGTCAAGACATGGTACGTAGAAATCCTTCATGGGGTTCAATCCCACCACTAGTGGACCCCCAGGTTCAATTTCACATCGGTTCACTGAAGAAACACCATTTTGAACTATGAGGACTTTGTTCCATGTCAAGTCATGGTACGTAGGAAGCATCCACGAGGTTCAAGCCCACAACTCAGTCATTCTGACCTCCTTCATGTCGGTTCTCCCACGTCCTGCATGATGTTAAACTATATTTTACACCACCCGAACTATGAGGACTTTGATCCATGTCAAGGTAGGGTATATAGGAAGCCTCCCTGGGGTTTAAGCCCATCATTCATCAGACCAAGTTCCTTCTTCACATCGGTTCGCCGACACCCACATCCATTTTCATTCTAAACTATGAGGTCTTTGATCCTTACTAAGGCATGGTATGTAGGAAGCCTCACAAGGTTCCAGCCCACCACCCCGTCGTTCCGACCCCCTTCACATCGGTCTACCAACACCTTGGGCAGCCTAGAGTGTAATCCCCACACCATTTTGAACTACGAGGTCTTTGATCCATGTCAAGGCATGGTATGTAGGAAACCTCAAGAGGTTCAACCCTAACACCCATCGGACCAAGGTTCACCTTCACGTCGGTCCTCTAACACACCATTTTGAACTACGAGGTCTTTGATCCTTGATAACGCATGGTATGTAGGATGCCTCCATAAGGTTCAAGCCCCACCATCACCCATCAGACCAAGGTCCACCTTCAGGTCGGTTCACCGGCACCATCCCAAACTACGCGGACATTGATTCCCTGCCACGGGGATACGTAGGAGGTCTCTTCGAGGCTCAAGCCCAACATCACTATCGCCCTTGCGATGGTCCCATTTCATTCCCCCTCCACTTAATTCATTCATCCACCATCTTTCATGATTCTCACCCAGGATGCCACATCCCGGTGGGATCATGCCATCCGCCCCCTCATTGCTCCTAGTAGTACTTGTGCAGCTAACCATGCATAAACCCCAGTATGTCTCTGGGTCGTTGTCCTCTGTGTACAACCTGATTCATCACCCCTACAAACTACATGGGTTTTTATCCATGCCCACTACACAGGGTACGTAGGAAACCTCCATGATGATCAATCTGAGCCAATGGTAATCCATGGTGTCCCCCATCCTGGGTTTCACTCTCCCGGATCCGCCTTCAGTGGTGTTCAGATTAGCCATTACAATGTGACATATCCCCTCCATGGGGTGAACCAACTCGGATCCATCCTCATTGGGTGTTCTGATCCATCCATCTTTTGGATGTTCCCTCCTTGGGATGTACCAATCTGATCCATCTCTATGGGACATTCAGATCACTCTCATTCTGTCTCCGCAAGACGTTAAAATCACGAACTACCTCATGATAAACATGAGATGCCTGCGGAAAACCTCGGATCACACACCTTTGGTGTAACTGTCTCCGCAAGACATTAAACTCGCGACCTACTTTGTGATAAACATGAGATGCTTGAGGAAAACCTCGGATGACATGCCTTTGGTGTAACCATCTCTGTTAGATCCTAATCTTGCAGCATACCCTGTGTTAAACACGAGAAGATGAGGAAAACTTTAGATACATGCCTATGGCATATGATTCCCCGCATTTGACATGGGAAGCCTCGGGTTCTGCACCCTTGAGATACCCTCCAACGAGGAAGAATATAGGTTCCCCAATGTCCACACACTCATAGATGCCCCGACATGCTAGATGTTGTCATCTACTCCGACCAAAGGTTTCTACCATGTCAAGACCCCATGGAATTTCTTGACGGAAGTAGTGTAATTAACCAACGTCCACGAAGATATGGCACCGGGAATGAGATTCATGAACAACGTATTAAATCTATGAGGGAGACCCGGACTAGGTGATGAGTTCCGAGGAGGAATCCACGAAAGGAAGAACCGACATCTCATCATCCCGTTTCAATCAAGGAGCATACATCCATGAATAAGGAGCGAATGCCACCCGCCTTTGGAAAGTGGTAATGCAGGGTAACAACAGCACGTCCTCCATAGATGGATGTGTGTGCCCTGGCGAAAGTGTCAGAAACAGAAATGGTGAACCCGACGTGAATCTATTCTCCTTTAATAGCGAGTAGGCCAAATGTGTTGGGAAAATTGAGGCATCACCCATGTGAATCCCTTATATTTTATATGTGAGAGGATGATTAACATACGGTGTTTGATGACTACGGTCCATCAGCTCCTTGCTAAGCCCACAACCTCAAGAGGCCTCGCAGGTGGCATCCGCCACTCAACTCCATCGGCTCCTCGCTGATCCTGCCGCCTCAAGAGGCCGCGCATGTGGCATCCACCACCCGACTCCATCGGCTCCTCGTTGAGCCCGCCGCCTCAAGAGGCCATGCAGGTGGAAACTACCACCCCACCCCTTCGGCACCACGTCGATCCTGCCGCCTCAAGAGGCCGCGCAAGTGGCATCTACCACCCATCCCCATCTTCTGCTCACCGACTCCAGTTCCTCAAGAGGCCGAGCAGGTGGCATCTGCCACCCGACTCCATCGGCTCATTGCCGACTCTACCGCCTCAAGAGGCCGCACAGTTGGCATCTTCCACCCGACTCAATCAGCTCCTTGCCGACTCCGCTGCCTCAAAAGGCCACACAGGTGGCATCTACCACCCCACTCCTTCGGCTCCTCGCCGATCCCGCCGCCTTAAGAGGATACACAAGTGGCATCAGCCACCCGACTACATCGGCACCTCGTCGACTCCGCCCCCTCAAGAGGCCGCGCTGGTGGCATCTGCCATCCGACTCCATCGGCTTCTCTCCAACTCCGCCGCCTCAATAGGCCACGCAGGTGGCATCTGCCACCTGACTCCATCGCCTTCTTGCCGACTCTGCCACCTCAAGAGTCCATGCAGGTGGCATCCACCACCCGACTCCATCGGTTCCTCGCCGACTCCGCCCCCTCAAGAGGCCGCACAGGTGGCATTTTCCACCCGAATCCATCGGCTCCTTGTAGACTCCGCCGCATCAAGAGGCCACACAGGTGGAATCTGCCACCTGACTCTATCGGTTGCTCGCCGACTCCGCCTCCTTAAGAGGTCGCGCAGGTGTTATCTTCCACCCGACTCCATCAGCTCCTTGCCGACTCCACCACCTCAAGAGGCTGTGAAGGTGAAATCTGCCACCCGACTCCATCAGCTCCTCGCCGACTAGGACACCTGAAGAGGCCGCGTAGGTGGAAACTGCCACCCGACTCCATCGACTCTTCGCCGAATTATCCACCTGAGGAGGATGCGCAGGTGGCATCTCCCACCCGACTCCATCAGCTTCCCTCTGACTCCGCTCCCTCAAGAGGCCATGCAGGTGGAATCTTCCACCCCACTCCTCCGGCTCCTCGCCGATCCCGCCCCCTCAAGAGGTTGCGTCGGTGGCATCGGCCACCCAACTCCATCAGCTCCTCACTGATGTCGCCGCCTCAAGAGGCCGAACAGGTGGCATCCGCCACCCGACTCCATTGGATCCTCACCGAGCCCGCCGCCTCAAAAGGCCGTGCAGGTGGAATCTGACACCCGACTCCATCGCCTCCTCAACGAGCCTGCCGCCTCAAGTGGTCGTGCAGGTGGCATCGTCCACCCGACTCCATCGGCTCCTCGCCGACTATGCCACCATAAGAATCCACGAAGGTGGAATCTGCCACTCGACTCCATCGGCTCCTCGCCGACTCCGCCGCCTCAAGAGGCCGAGCAGGTGGCATCTACCACCCGACTCCATCGGCTCCTCACCGACTCCGCCTCCTCAAGAGGCCGTGTAGGTGGTCTCTACCACCCCACTCCTTCGGATCCTCGCCGACTCCGCCGCCTGAAGAGGCCGCGCAGGTGGCATCTGCCACCTGACCCCATCGGCTCCTCGCCGACTCCACCGCCTGAAGAGGCCGCACAGGTGGAATCTCCCACAAGAATCCATCGGATCCTCCCCCACTCTACCGCCTGAAGAGGCCACGCTGGTGGCATCTGCCACCCGACTCCATCGGCTCCTAGCTGACTCTGCCGCCTCAAGAGGCCGCGCATGTGCCATCTGCTGCCCGACTCCATCGGTTCCTCGCTGACTCTGCCGCCTCAAGAGGCTGCGCAGGTGGCATCTTACACCAGACTCCATCAGATCCTCACCGACTCCGCCACCTCAAGAGGCCGCGCAGGTGGCATCTTCCACCCCACTCCTTCGGCTCGTCGCTAATCCCACCGCCTCAAGAGGCCGCATAGGTGGCATCGGCCACCCGACTCCATCGGCTCATCACTGACTTTGCCACCTCAAGAGGCCGCATAGGTGGCATCTGCCACCCGACTCCATCGGCTCCTCGCCGACTCCGCTGCCTCAAGAGTCCGCGCATGTGGCATCTTCCACCCAACTCCTTCGACTCCTTGCCGAGCCCGCCGCCTCCAGAGGCCGCGCAGGTGGAATTTACCACCCAAATCCATCAGCTCCTCACTTACTCTGCCGCCTGAAGAGGCCACGCAGGTGGCATATTCCACCCAACTCCATCAACTCGTTGCCGACTCCGCCGCCTGAAGAGGCCGCGCAGGTGGCATCTGCCACCCGACTCCATCAGCTCCTCACTGACTCCACCACTTCAAGAGACCGCGTAGGTTGCATCTTCCACCCGACTCCATCACCTCCTCGCCGACTCTGCCACCTCAAGAGGCCGCGTAGGTGGCATCTTCCACCCGACTCCATCAGCTTCTCGCCGACTCAGCCGCCTCAAGAGGTCGTGCAGGTGGCATCTGCCACCCAAATCTATTGGCTCATCGCTGACTTTGCCTCCTTAAGAGGCCGCGCTGGTGGCATCTGCCACCCGACTCCATCGGCTCCCTGCCGACTCCGCATCCTCAAGAGGCCGCACAGGTGGTATCCGCCACCGGACTCCATCTGCTCCTTACCGTTTCCGTCGCCTCAAGAGGCTGCGTAAGTGGAATCTGTCACCCCACTCCATCGGCTCCTCGCCGACTGTGCCGCCTCAAGAGGCCACGCAGGTGGCATTTTCTATCCCACTCTATTGGCTCCTCGCCGTTCTCGTCACCTCTAGAAGCTGCGTAGGTGGAATCTGCCACCTGACTCCATCAGCTCATTGCCGACTCCGATTCCTGAAGAGGCCGCGTAGGTGGCATCTACCCCCCCACTCCATCGGCTCCTCACCGACTCCATCGGCTGCTCGCCGACTCCACCGCCTTAATAGTCCACGCAGGTGGCATCTGCTACCCGACTCCATCGGCTCCTCACCGACTCCGCTGCCTCAAGAGGCCGCACAGGTGGCATCTGACACCCGACTCCATCGGCTCCTCGATGACTACGCCACCTCAAGAGGCTGTGCAGGTGGCATCTACCACCCGACTCCATCATCTCCTCGCCGACTTCGCCGTCTCAAGAGGCCGCGTAGGTGGCATCTGCCATCTGACTCCATCGGCTCATCGCCAACTCCACCACCTCAAGAGGCCATGTAGGTGGCATCTGCCACGTGACTCAATCGGCTCCTCACCGACTCCGCTGCCTTAAGAGGTTATGCAGGTGGAATCTGCCACCCGACTCTATCGGCACTTTTTTGACCCTGAACCATTTTCACCCGCTACTATAGAGGTGATCCTCATACCTCCACCGTTTTCCACAAAGGCTTCCACACCTTCTAGGATCCCTCACCCCATCGTACTGAAGTCTAGGCTTCCACGCCTTTAGGGCTCCGTCGCCCCATCATACCGACGTACAAGCTTCCACGCCTTCCGGGATCCCTCACCCCGTCGTACCGACGTCCAGGATTCCACGCCTTATGGGCTCCGTCACCCCGTCATACCGACGTCTAGGATTCCATGCCTTTCGGGCTCCCTCACCCTGTCGTACCAACATCCATGCTTCCACGCCTTCGGGGCTTCGTCTCCCATTATACCGATGTCCAGGCTTCCACACCTTCTAGGCTCCCTCGCCCCGTCATACCGACGTCCCAGATTCCACACCTTTCGGGCTCCATCGCCCCGTCGTACCAACGTTCCTGGATTCTTCTCCCCTCAAGACTATAGGAATGTATTCATCCCTACTACCCTTGTAACACTTTGTGTCATCCCAACTACCATGTTGCATCAACCGTAGAGGTCCTCCCTGTGGCCTTGACACCAGCTCGTGGAAGGTTCATTATGATAATGGGATTTTAAGGAAATTCCATCATAGAGATTCCCCCCTCATCCCAACCCAATAGAATGGGGAAATATGACCATAACTCTAGCGACACAATCCTTGTGGTTTCACGTCCTTGTTTCATGACGTTAAACTACGTGACAACCATGTCCCAGTTGCAAGACATTAAACTGCACGACAACCACATCTCAGTTGCATGACGTTAAACTGCGCGACAACCACGTCCTAGTTGGAAGATGTTAAACTACATAAAAATCATCCTCTGTCATGATGTTAAACTACACATTATCGTCATGAATGACATTAAACTGCACCATCACCCTGAATGATGTTAAACTTTTCATCTTCGTCCTGCATGATGTTAAACTATTCATCTTCGTCTGTCATGATGTTAAACTGCACATTATCGTCCTGCATGACATTAATCTGCACAACTATCCATCATGACGTTAAACTGTCCATCTTCGTCCTTCATGATGTAAAACTGATCATTATCATCCAGCATGACATTAAACTGCACAACCATCCTGCATGACATTAAACTGTTCATCTTCATCCTACATGACGTTAAACTGTTCATCATCGTCCTGCATGATGTTAAACTGTTCATATTTGTCCTACATGACGTTAAACTGTTCATATTCATCCTTCATGACTTTAAACTACACAATATCATCCAGAAAAACATTAAACTTCATCATCATTCTGCATGATGTTAAACTGTTCATCTTCATCCTGCATGACGTTAAACTGTTCATCATCGTCCGTCATGACATTAAACTTCTCATTATCGTCTCGCATGACAATAAACTACAAAGTTGTATGAGCTCTATGAACCTAAACTAATACCTCCCTTGTCCTCACTGCAAGATGTTAAACTACATGTTATTCAAGCCTTCCTGACTGAGGCCCAGCTTCAGGCCCCTTGGGCTTCTCGGGCCCCCGACCCAGGTTCTCTATTGTGGGACTGTATGGTGTGGTATGAGATTATGTCTTCATTCATGTCGGGTTACTCTCCATAATGTACATATCCCTAGATGATATGCATCTCTTCATCCTACATGACGTTAAACTATGCCTTCAAGAACTACGAATGGCTTGATTCCCATCCTCATGGGATACGTTGGAGCACTCAGACGTCTCGTCTTGAGGCCATCCCCGAGCCCTTCTCTTTGACTGTCCCCCCAGGGTATAGTTTCCTCGGAGGGTCCTCCCATGGTGTGGAGTAGGATTCCTAAGCTCCACTCACACAAGGATTATAAGGTTCACACCATGTGCCCACTCCCGTTCTTCTATCCTCCTCACGTCTTCACCGCACGACATTAAACTGTATAGCATTCAAGAACTATGTATGGATTGATTCTCATCCGCATGGGATACATAGGAACACCCAGAAATATCGTCTATTGGTCCAGACCAAGAGCCGAAATCTTCCCCTCAGTTCAGGACATATGGTAGGGAGCATATTTTTCACCAATTCACGTTGAGTTAGCCTCGATCCGGCTATACGTCCCACTCCCTAGAGATGTTCACCTCTTTCATAGATGGGTACCACTATTCTTCACCCACTCCTTGACTGGGATTCCATCACCTTCCACATACGGAAGGGCCCCTGAATGGTATGGATATCCGGCCTAAGGGAATTCTTACCATTTCAGGCCAATTCTCTCATAGATTCCAAGCAACAATTCGATACAAGGCTCGCGTTTCAAATGTAGTCAGTGGTAGAGGCTCAATTTTTTCACCCATCTCAGGTCACCATAGGGTCGCTTTGTTTTGAGCATGGTCAACAGCCGCCCTGGATCTTTGGGTCCACCCCAAGATGTCCCAAACATTGAGTGTAGTGATTTTTTTGCCCCGTCCCGAAGTGACAAACTCTTTTCGGGCAGGGGAAACTTTCAGCCCCCTTTCCCAAGTTCTCTATGATGGCATCGTGTGGTGTGGTGTGGGATTATGTCCTTATTCACTTCGAGTTACATTCCATGCCGCACACATCCCCGGATGAGACACCTTATCCTCCCTTCGTCCTCATAGCAAGACAATAAATTGCAAGCTGTTCAGGCCTTCCTGACCGAGGCCCAGCCTCAGGCCCCTTGGCCTTTCTGGGGCCCTGGCCCTCATCCTCACTACAAGACGATAAACATCAAGCTGGTCAGGCCTTCCTGACCGAGGCCCAGCCTCAGGCCCCTTGGCCTTTCTGGGCCCCTGACCCTCGTCCTCATGGTAAGAAGATAAACGGCAACCTAGTCAGGCCTTCCTGACCGAGGCCCAGCCTCAGGACCCTTGGCCTTTCCAGGCCCCCAACCATCATCCTCACCGCAAGATGATAAATTACAATCTGGTCAGGATTTCTTGACTGAGGCCCAGCCTCAGGCCCCTTGGACTTTCCGGGCCGCCGTCCATCATCCTCACCGCATGACAATAAACTACAAGCTGGTCAGGCCTTCCTGACCGAGGCCGAGCCTCAGGTCCCTTATCCTTCTCAGGCCCCATAGCCCAAGTTCATACCCGAAGTGTATGATGGTGTGAGGGATTACGTACTCATTCACGTTGGGTTACTCATCATGTCGTGCACCTCCCATGTCCAGGAAATACTATTCCCCAACCCTCGTCCTCACCGCAAGACGTTAAACTGCGAATAGGCCAGGTCTCCCTGACCAAAACCCAGCTATCAGGCCCCTTGGCCTTTTTAGGCCCAGGGCCCAGGTTCACTCTTATGGGACTGTGTGGTGTGGTATGCGATTATGTCCTCATTCACATCGTGTTACTCATCATGCCATACAAATCTTCGTTAGGGTATCTTGCCCCTTGGGTGTCTTCAAGAACTACGTGTGGCTTGATTCCCATCATTATGGGATACATAGGACCACCTGGATGTCTAGGCTTCGGGTCCAGCCCCATCTTCCAAAAATATTTATCCCACCATGGCCCCTTGGCCTACCCTTCCCCGGAGAGGGGAGTATATAGTGTATTGAAAGGCTATGTCCTCATTTACATCAGGATTGTAATGACTAGGCCGTGTACCTCTCCCTCCTGAGCCACTTTGTCGACCCTTTTTGGCAGTTCACCAATGTGCCTAAGGGTACTATGGTTTAGTTACCTGGAATGTTAGACTCTACTCGAACACATCCACACCCACTTTTCAAGCTTTATGTTCCTCTTCATCAGGGCTTTCATCTCCTTTAACACCAAGAGGGACCCCCAAGAACGGACTGGATACTACGCCAAAGGGCTCTCCTACTGTTACGGGCCAATTCCGCTGAGGGTTTCAGACAACAAATTGATACAAATGCCACGTTTCGAACTTGGCCAGAGGTCGATGCTCATTTGTTGTTCCCACATCAGGCTAATGCGATATAGATACTGTTTTTTCGTTATGGTTAACAGTTATCCTCCATCACCACACCAACCCCATTAAGCCCAAAACGTCAGTTACAAAATTCACATCCTTCTCCACCTTTTCATGTCCAAGTAGATCTTACACACTCTTGATGTTATTCCTCAGTGTGCATCTGCATGTCAGGGGAACAAAGTCATGGCAAGGGCATCCTTCAGGGCTCTGCACCGATTTCCCTTTGATGGAGGTTCCATGTATTGAAATAAGGATCTTCCTCACTTGTTTCCCACACCGAGTTTGACTCACGTGGGCTTAGGGATCGGGTCGAGGTCTGCGCTTACTTGGAAGGTCGTCATCCCTCCATGGTCCAAGATCTAAGACCATATACTAAGATCTTCTCAGAACTACATCTGGCTTGATTCCCATTCTAATGGGATACGTAGGAACATCCAGACCTTCTGTCTTTGGGTCCATCTTGAGTTCTGCAAATTCATCTTATTTGTCCCGCCCTTCGGGACCCTGACCATAGGACTGCGTGGTGTGGTATGGTATTATTTCCTCATTCACATCAGGTATGTAATAGTGCCACCACGCGCACACCATTCTAAGAATTATCCCTCCTATTTCCTATCTCGCACGACATTAAAAGGCACCCTCCAGAACTACGTGTGGATGGATTCCCATCCTCATGGGATACATAGCACCACCCGAATGTTTAGACTTTAGGTCCAGCCCCACCTCCTAGAGATCTACCGATCTCCCCGGTCACCTAGGCCCCCTGGCCTATTCCTCTCCACGAGAGAAATATATAGGTGTGGTACATCGTTTTTGGAACCATGCTCCCCTTCTCCCGGGAATCCTCCATCTCTGGGCCGCCCTCATCTTGAGTCCCCCAACCCCTTGCAGTGATTTTCCCATGTGTTAAGAGTACTTTGGTCTAGGACCAAGAGTGTAAGATTCAACATGGTTCGGAAAGCCCATTTTTGAATCCCCATTCGCGATCACGGAGCACCTCTGCGAAGCAATGAGGCGGGAAGCTCCGTGAAGTTGTTTGACGATCGCGATGTGCTTCGAAGAACCGCCACGAAGCATAGGAGGTGGGATGCTCCACGAGTGAATTTGAAGTTCGCAAACCCGCCGCGAAGCGAAGGAGGTGGGACACTCAGCGACCGCCTTTAACGTTCGCGATCCACCGCGGAGCAAGCTCCGTATTCAAGCCGAGTGAGATTTGCTTCGTGGCGCCCCTTTCCTATAAATACACAGCCCCCCCTTCTCCAGATGGCGACTTCACCCCTCGGACGACCGATCTCCCGGTCTACAGAGCTCCGCTTTGCGGCTCCGTGAGGCCATGCTCGGCGAGCAGCTTCCTTTGTGTTGCTGCTCCGCGAGTCCCTGCTCCACGGGCATCTTCCTTCGCATTACTGCTCTGTGAGACTTTGCTCCGTGAGCCGCCCTTTCTCCGCAAGAGGCCCATGCTACGCGAGATCCCTATGCTCTGTGATACCTTTACTCTGCGAAGCTACTTCGCGAAGACCTATCCTTCACGAGGCTCTTACCTTCGCACCCACCGGTCTATACCACGAGGGCTGAGCCCCCGTTCCCTCGCTCGAGGTCAGTGCCGAGCTGCGGTCCCAGCCCTCCAGGCCATTCCCTTCGCTACCATGACACACCCCCATGAAAAATGCAGAGTCGCACAACGAACTTTTCGGGCCGGGACGTCAGGACTTATCGTTGAGCCCTTATGCGCACCCACCTTCCACCTATGGAATACCATGATTTGAGATACACCTCCACACATCATTAAACACTTTGAGTCGACATATTCCTCTTGGTTTCATTCCCGTGTCGTGAGTTGAGATTCTCATCATCGATTCCCCGAGTACCTTGATTCGAACCATTCCTCAGGTAACTCCTCCAAACCCTATCACCTGGATCCTATTCCAGGATGAACCATAAAGGGTCATCCTCGTGTAAGCCCCATTCACCATTGCATCTCCATAGCGGCACCTGGGAAGCTTCCTCGCTTAAGCTACATTCACCATTGCCGCTCCATAGCAACACCCGAGAAGCTTCCTAGCTTAATCCCCATTAACCATTGTCGCTCTGTAGCGGCACTCGGGCAGCTTCCTAGTGTAAGCCCCATTCACCATTGCCGCTCTGTAGCGGCACCCGAGCAGCTTCCCAGCGTAATCCCCATTCACCATTGCCGCTCCATAGCGTCACCCTGGAAGCTTCCTAGCGTAAGCCCCATCTACAATTGTCGTTCCATAGCGGGACCCACGCAGATTCCTTGCGTAATCCCCATTCACCATTGCCGCTCCATAGCGGCACCCGGGATGTTTACGAGCGTAAGCCCCATTCACCATTGTGGCTCCATAGCGGCACCCGGGCAGCTTCCTAGCGTAAGCCCCATTCACCATTTCCACTCCATAGTAGCACACGGGCAGCTTCCTACTGTAAGCCCCATTCCCCATTGCCGCTCTATAGCGGCACCTGGGCAGCTTCCTAGCGTAAGCCCCATCCACAATTGATGCTCCATAGTGGCACCCAGTCTGCTTTCTCACGTAAGCCCCATTCTCCAGTGCCGCTCCATAGCGGCACCCGGGCAGCTTCTTAGCGTAAGCCCCATCCACAAGTGTCGCTCCATAGCCGCACCCGGGCAGCTTCCTAGCGTAAGCCCCATTCACCATTTTCGCTCCATAGCGGCACCCAGGCATCTTCCTAGCGTAATCCCCATTCACCATTGTCGCTGCATAGCGGCACCCGGGCAGCTTCCTCGTGTAACCCCCCATTCACCATTGTTGCTCCATAGCGGCACCCGGGCAGCTTCCTCGCATAAGCCCCATTCACCATTGCCGCTCCATAGCGGCACTCAGGCATCTTCCTCACATAAGCCCCATTCACCATTGTCGCTCCATAGCGGCACCTGGGAACCTTCCTAGCGTAAGCCCCATTCACCATTACCTCCCCATAGCGGCACCCATGCAGCTTCCTAGAGAAAACCACATTCACCATTGCCACTTCATAGCAGCACCCGGGCAACTTCCTCGCGTAACGCCCATTCACCATTCCTACCCCATAGCTGCACCCGGACAACTTCCTAGCGTAAGTCCCATTCACCATTGACGCTCCATAGCGGCACCCAGGCAGCTTACTCACGTAAGCCCCATTCACCATTGCCGCTCCATAGCGGCACACGGGCAGCTTCCTAGGGTAAGCCCCATCCACAATTGTCCCTCCAAAGCGGCACCCAAGCAGCTTCCTCGTGTAAGAACCATTCACCATTGCCGCTCCATAGCGGCACCCGGGCAGCTTCCTAGCGTAAGCTCCATTCACCATTGCCGCTCCAGAGCAGCAACCAGGTAGCTTCCTAGCATAATCCCCATTCACCATTGCCGATCTACAGCGACAACCAGGCAACTTCCTCGCGTAGGCCCCATTCACCATTGTCGCTACACAGCGGCACCCGGGTAGCTTCTTAGCGTAATCCCCATTCACCATTATCGCTCAATAGCGGTACCCGGGCAGCTTCCTTGCGTAAACCTCGTTCACTATTACTGCTCCATAGTAGCACCCGGGTATATTTTTTCGTAAGCCCCGTTCACTGTTGTCATTCCAATCAGTGGTAAGCCGTTACAACCCCATTCAGCAGTAATCCGTTGACATCCTTATTCAGGGGTAAGCCGTTGTGACCTAATCCAGCGGTAAGCCGTCAAATCTCCCAATCGGCGGTAATCCATCATCAGAAGAACTATATGGACTTCGATTCCCTGCCATGATGATACGTAGGAAGCCACTTAAAGGCTCAATCCCAAAACAATCGTCATTTTCATTATGGTTCCATCATGTTCACCAGTGTCGCTCCATAGCGTCACCCAGGCCTCCATCCTGTAGAATGTCCCAACGCCCTGGGCCACCTAATGCATAAGCCCCTCTTCGCTTCTCACGGATGCACCCTTCACGATGTGATCATCAGGTCCCTGCAACCTCTTGTTTCTCACACCGAGCATGACTCCTGTGGTCTTAGAGTGAGAACCAACCCTGAAACACCTTGGGCCGCCTTAGAGTGTAAGCCCCGAAACACCTCGTCCCGCATGACGTTAAACTGCACACTTGAACTACAAGGACTTTGATCGATGTTAAGGCGTGGTACGTAAGAATCCTCCATGAGGTTCAAGCCCACCGCCAGTGGACCCTCGAGATCACTTTCACATTGCTTCGCTGATGAAACACCATTTTGAACTATGAGGAATTTGATCCATGTCAAGGCATGGTACGTAGGAAGCCTCCTCGAGGTTCAAGACCACGACTCGGTTGTTTCGACCTCCTACACATCGGTTCACCCCCGTCCTGCATGATGTTAAACTGTATTCTACACCACCTGAACTACGAGGACTTTGATCCATGTCAAGGCATGGTACGTAGGAATTGTATCTGGGGTTCAAGCCCATCATTCATCGGACCAAGGTCCTTCTTCACGTCGTTTCGCCGTTACCCACATCCCTTTTCAATTTGAACTATGAGATCTTTGATCCATGTTAAGGCATGTTACGTCGGAAGCCTCACGAGGTTCAATCCCACAACTCGGTCATTCCGACCCCCTTCACATCGGTCTACCAACACCTTGGGCAGCCTAGAGTGTAATCCCCACACCATTTTGAACTATGAGGTAATTGATCCATGTCATGGAATGGTACATAGGAAAACTCATGAGGTTCAATCCCAACACCCATCGGACCAAGGTCCACCTTCACGTCGGTCCTCCGACACACCATTCTGAACTACAAGGTCTTTGATCCTTTCTATGGCAGGGTACGTAGGAAGCCTCCCTGAGTATCAAGCCCCACTATCACCCATCGGACCAAGGTCCACCTTCACGTCAGTTCACCGGCACCATCCCGAACTATGCGGACATTGATTCCCTACCACGGGGATACATAGGAGGTCTCTTCGAGGCTCAAGCCCAACTTCACTATCGCCCTTGCGATGTCCCCATTTCATTCCCCCTCCACTTCATTCATCCATCCACCATCCATCTTGATTCTCACCCTGGATGCAACATCCTGGTGGGATCATGCCATCCACCCCCTCATTACTCCTAGTAGTACTTGGGAAGCTAACCATGTGTATGCCCCAGTATGTCTCTCGGTCATTCTCCTCTATGTACACCCCAATTCATCACCCCTACGAACTATGTTGGTTTTGATCCCTATCTTCTACACATGGTACACAAGAATCCTCCAAGATGTTCAATCCCAGCCATTGGTAATCCATGGTTTCCCCCATCCTGGGTTGCACTCTCCCCGATCCGCCCTTAGTGGTGTTCAGATCAGCCATTACGGTGTGACATATCCCCTCCATGGGGTGCACCAACTCGGATACATCCTCATTGGGTGTTTTGATCCATCCATCTTTTGGTTGTTCCCTCCTTGGGATGTACCAATCTTCTCTGTCTCTATGGGACGTTCATATCACTCTCATTTCCTCTCCGCAAGATGTTAAACTCGCGGCCTACGGCGTGATAAACATGAGATACCTGAGGAAAACCTCATATGACACACCTTTGGCATTACCATCTCCGGAAGACATTAAACTCGCGGCCTATATCATGATAAACATGGGATGCTTGAGGAAAACCTCAGATGACACGCCTTTGGTGTAACCGTCTCTGCTAGATGTTAATCTAGCAGCATACCCTGTGTTAAACATGGGAAGTTGAGGAAAACCTCAGATACATGCCTATGGAATATGATTCCCCGCATTCGACATGGGATGCCTCAGGTTCTACACCCTTGAGATTCCATCCAATTAGGAATAATATAGGTTCCCCAATGTCCACGTACCCATATATGCCCCGACATGCCTGATGTTGTCATCTACTCTGATAGAAGGTTTCTACCATGTAAGAACCCATGGAATGTCTTGACGGAAGTAGTGTAATTAACCGACGTCCATGAAGATATGGTGCCGGGAATGAGATTAACGAACAACGTATTAAATCTATGAGGGAGACCCGGACTAGGGGATGAGTTCTGAGGAGGAATCCATGGAAGGAAGAACTGACATCCCATCATCCCATTTTGATCAAGGAGCATACGCCCCTGAATAAGGAGCGAATGCCACCCGCCTTTGGAAAGCGGGAAAGCGGGATAACAGCAGCACGTCCTCCACAGACAGACGCATGTTCCCCGGCTAAAGCGTTGGAAACATTGATCATAATAAAGTAAATGATAATGGGAAAGTCAATGAACACATAACCAAATACCAATGAACTATGAAAAAAGGCCATCAACTCATCAAAAATGAATTTACTAAGATATCATTTTTCATTCAAGATATTTTTACTAGAATTGGGTAATTCTTTAACTGTCTATACTAGTAACACAATGAAGTATACTTACATGATATCGTTCAAAACCATAAATTAAATTTCATCCTTAGGTTGTGTGTTTAAAAAAATTTCCAATTTTTTCTCAACTTTTACTCCAAAATATGTGTTTAAATATTTAAGGATTGAAGCACTATAATAAAAATCTGATTTCCCATGACATATATAAAAAGATGAAAACAAATTCTTCTTATATTTACCAAAACTAAGATTGTTAGAACAAGGTAATATAATATTCAAAATGCAGTAACATATATATGAATAACAAATAAATTAATATCTAAAATTCAATATTAACACCGAAGGATCAACATAGATCATTCCTTAAAAAATAATCCAAAATCCAAATTAACCTCAGTAATAAAAATATTAAACAATATTTTTACATTAAAGGTTATCTCATATTGTTCATCTTTGGTCATCAAAAATTTGATATAATTCTTCCAAAATAACCCTTGACATTAAACCTATAGATTATATATACCTTAACCCAATAAAACACCTCCAAAAATATAATTAATCACATCAAAATACCAATACATAAATCTTAAAATAGGGTGTTGATGCCTCTGAACATATGATCAATATTTAATATATAAAATCATGATTGTATCTATAAATATTTATTTACCCTCACAAGAAACATCATACATCTGATGTTATTTAAACTCACCTTCTATAACAACAACAATGTCCCCAGACCGATACTCCCATTTCCAGTGCTAAAATCATAATCTTTACATTTCAAGATTTGATCCCAAAAAACATGAACAAATTTTTGTAATCCAAAACATATAAGATTATCATAGAATATTGGACCACTTACATACCCAAGGACCTTCTAGGTTTAGAGTTATAGATAATTAGTATATACTCTTTAAAATTGTACATTTCCATACATCAACTATTTTTCCCAAAAAAACTTTATAAATACATTCTTACTTCTTTCAAGGTAACTTACATATCTGGAACTCTGAATTTATAAACTTTTCTACTCATACTTAATCTTTCTGAGAAATCATTATAGAATATATTATGATAAAAAATTGTTTGAGACATATAGAAAAATAAAGGAAGATAATTAGTATATTTTAACAATATTAGGTTATGTAAGTGAGTTTTTCCTTTACCCTAAAACACTTTGAGAATAAATAATTATTTACTTTCACATGAAATAATATTTACTGTAGAAAGTTTTGAATAAATAATTTATAATAAAAAAAGGAAAATTTTATTCAGGATGGTTTCTTTAGAAAACATGATAACCCTTTAAAAACATTTTATTAATAACATACCTTTGTACCAAAATGGGAAAAATTATTTCATTAAAAACATATTATTATATTAAGTTTTGAAATAAAAATATTTCTATGAAAACTCATTAGTAAGAAATGAAAATTCATGTTGGTAACTTGGTAAATAATTTTTATACCAATCATATAATCACTATTACAAATGGAATAACCTTCATGGTAAATTTCAATATTCTCATAGGAAAAAAATATAACATGTTAACTCCAACCCTTTACCCAATGGGTTGGAGGGCTATAATGGGACTCCCTCAACCACGATATAACGGGGTTTTTGATTTTATAATAAAAAAAGGCATTATTGCAAACTTTTAAAAAAATAATCTAGGGAAATAATTATAATCATATAATTACAATGTATCCAAATTGTAGAATAAGTAATATCATGGGATGATGTCATTTATGAACAAAAATTAAAATAAAATTTAATTAAAAACAATTTATTGAAAAAAACCATTTTTACATAGAAAATCACATTTAGAAACTGAAAAATCACTTAATATTGTGAAAATACATTTATTTGAAAATAAAATTTTAAAATTATAATGTAGTCATCAAATAAAATAACACTAATTAAAACAAAAAAAATACATTTTCATATCATAAATGTTAAAAATAAACATTCTTTTTGAACTTTTTGAAAGAGAGTCAAATGTGACCCATGTTGCAAAAGTTAAGAAATTTATATTTAGAACCTTTAAAATAAGGTTAAGAATCATGTAAATTATCATTAAGAAATTATTTATGTTTATGAAATGAAATTCTTGAAAAAATTTAATAAAACATAGATATTTATGAGTAAGATTCACGATCTTAAATAAGATAAAAGATTGACATCACTTAGAAACTACTTTATTGAAGTGTATTTAGTCAATAAGGGATAAAATTAAAACTAAACATGTTAAATAAATTCATATAAAAATAATAAGAAAATATATGTGGTTAAATAAAATAGAATCTTATGATTCCCTATAGGAACCCTGAACATAAATAATCTTAAAAAGAAAAAGGATTATATGATAATTCATTTACCACTATAGTAACATTAAAATTAAAATTCATTGAAATAAGTATTAATATATAGATATATAAATAAAATTAATTTCATGAATAAATGTTCATAAATTAATTCATGAGTCATTAAATATACCATAAAAGTAAACCATGGTGTGTGGCATGAAACACGTCTCCTGAAAATGAGATTGAGACCAAGAAATCCCTTGCAAAGATCATAACGTTTGAAGTGATAGTTAATCCATGAATTGATTATTTTAACATATTTAAATCCACATAAAATACATGTAAATATATAATAAAACAATTTAGAGGAAAATTCACACATAATTATTTCATAATAAAACCACTGAAGTATAATTAAAACCCAATGAATAGAAATTTAGTTAACAGACAACTTACTACTTTGAAACTGTCATTTCAATTACCATTGGATGAATTAATTTTAATTATAATTTTAAATAACATAAATTATGAATGATTCTTGAAAAAAAATTGAGAACTTGTATTATATACCCCATATAAATTAAATTAGGTGCATAAAATTAAAATATCCATCACTGAAGTGAAATTGAGACTAAATGTCTTACATTGAGAATGACTTGTCACGTAAGTCATTTATCTCCAATATAATATACATTAATATATTATTTATTTTATTAAAACCCCTTTCAATTTTTATACTCTTATAATTAAACCATTTATTTTTTTTATTCTGATGATATATTTATTACTTAACCATTTGAGTCCACCTTAGGTGTTTTCAGGATGTTTGGTTTATAATTCCAAAATGGATTTGGTATGTTTTCCACATAAAAGGGGAAAGTATTCTATAATTTCGAGAATAATAATAATTAAATAATTATAATTTTTGAAAATTAATTTTAATTTTAAACCTAACATTGAAATATGTATAATAAAAATGAATTATGTTACAATCATGGAGAGGGTATGTCATACGTACACATGAGTAATGTTTACATTTTCTCAAATAACATGATTAAAAAAAGTATTTATTAGTTAATATTTAAATAATTATTATCATATCATAAATATAATATTAACCCTTTAAATTAACTTATTTATACCATCAATGTGATGTGTTGATGAAAAATGTATCATATCACTTTATAGAGATGATAATCTACACATAAGAATGAGCTCTGTTATCATTTCTAAGTGGATGGAATGATAAGAAAATAGATTGTGTATTATCATTATATAATGATAATTATGTAATGAAATTAATTACATCGGTTCACGTGGCAATAGTCTATCAAATAGAAAAATTATGGTTTCATTTGCCATTTTATGAAATAAAGATATAGATATGGGTTATGAAATAAATCTAATAAAATTTCATTATATGTAATGTACTATTGATATTATTTTCTCATGGTCGAATAATATTTTATGGAGGTAGACTAAGAAGTAAAACAAAAATTCTCTGTCAAAATTTATACGCCTTGTTCGAAAATCCTCCTTTGTTTAACTCCTTAATCCCTATCAAGTTTGTAGTGTAACAAAACTGGTACCTATATGACTTATTTTATGATATTTTCAGGTTATTTTTTGTTATTTCCTAAATTATATTTTTCAAAATCTATGATGAAGATAGTATAGGTGGTTCCCTTCTATAAGTGTGGGGATGGGAACTCCTGGAATTTCATAAAGTATTAAAGTTATATAATTCAATTTTCATATAAATTTGGAACCAAATTTGATATATTTATAATATAGGATGATCATGAATACAAATCCTCTCATATATTAACTTTTTATAAGTTTATGTGATTGTTACGCCCATATCTATTTCTTTTAACCCCCCTTTACCCTATTTAATCATTACTGTGATATCAATGTTTATTACTATTTAGTGATCAAGAATGATACTGTAAAAGGAAAAGAGAAACATAAATTAACTTTTATTGATATTTTTAACAATATTATATTAATTTTGATTAATATAGTATTTTTTAAAAAAATTATATCATTTTATAAAAAAATTGTATATAAAATACCATTACTTCCATTTTTGGAACTATTAATTTAATTTAACATTAAAGTAATCAATATAACAATGGAATTATAATATTGGATTTTAAAACAACTCAAAAATTTATATGGATAATTTTAATTTTTGGGACACTATAACTCAATGAAATAAAATTACTTTTTGATTTTTTAAAAATATTCACTTTATTTTTCGACTTCTTGCACTATCATATTGTCGGCATTCCATAAGAATTTAAGGTAATTATTTCATCACTAAAAATTAAAAATAAACTTACATAAGAAAAAATCATTTATATTTAAATTAACAATTTATAATCGAATTTAAACTATTTTTATCCCTATCAAAACATATTATTGATATTAAAGTAAGGAAAGTAAAATTTTGTATTTATTCTTTATATAAAATAATAAAAAGGTAAAAATAAATATTAATGGAATAAAGATCATTTTTTGAATTTTTTATGATTATGGACTAAATATACTAATATAATTAAATAAATTCATGTTTATGAATGCGTTTTAATTATTATCACTTAATTTTTAACCCTAGTTCACCGATTTTACATTTACTAAAGTAACAAATATTTACTATAGTTATTATTCATAGTGAATAAAAATGAAGTTGAACATATTACCAAATAATACTTATTTTTATTCCAAAAATATAATATTTTATTATCAAATTATGTTCATATAAGGGGCATAATTTAATTTAAAATTAAACCCACAAAATGCGACGAAAAACAGTTTTTTTAGAAAAATGTTTTCTTAAGTATAATTTTTTTACAAAAATAATGCATAAAATTGATAAAAATATAATTAATTGGATTATTATTAAAATAAATGAAAAAAATTTATTTTTAATCAATTTTAAAATATTCTTTAACATTGTAAATTATTGGAAGGAAATGACTGTTTCTAGTAAAAACATTATTTCTCTCAATTCATCGAAAAATCAAGCTTTTCAAAAAATTATAAAAAATTCACTATAAAATAATTTTTACAAGATATATTAAAAATTAATTTTAATTTTCTATGTAAATTATCTTATTGTAAAAGAATAAATTATAATATTTTCTCATAAAACGCAATAAAATAATTTTTGACGAAGAAATGTTTTTAAGAATACAAAAACTATACTAAAACTTTAGTACTTATTTCATAATAATTATTTAATAAATTTATATTTATTATGAAGTTTATATATATATATCATAATTGTTTTACTCCAATTAATACCTTCTTGTTCAATGGCTTGTTTATAATGGTTGTATTTAAATAATAATATTTCACGGTCATTAAAGTTTTGTGTTACATATCTTGTACGATATTGAACAAAGTTGTCTTTTTTAAAACCATAGTATGTTTGAAAAAAATAGGGGAAAAGGTACTTTTAATTTAAAATTCATAGAATAATTTATTTTGAAAAAAATATGGGGTTTGAAGGATAATATCTACATAATTTCAATAAATATAAATTTAGTATATACAATCTCAAAAAGAAATGAGATTGTAACATAAATCACTTACCTCATGTATCATTTTACATTGAATAATTTTAAATATGATTTAAAATAAATATGTATTTATTATAAATGAATTTAAGAACCAAATTTATACATAACAAACTATGTATCATTCCATTATTATTTCAAATTATCCTTTTATAAACAGTTTCTTCATTAAAATGAATATTCAGGTGAAAACTAGCATGTTTTCCTTAAATGTTTCAGTTTGATGGTTCCAATACTTGCTCCTTGTTCATGGTTTCATCATATCCATAATATCTGTAATACCAACAATATAATTTCTATTCATCATATATACTTTTATAATCATTCATATACGGTGGTGATGAAAAATAAATTGCATCACTTCATAAAGATGGTAGTCTATACATATGAACGAGTGATAATTATACTTTTTGATGGATGAAATAAAAGAATGGTAAATAATAGTTCAACATTAAATGATAATTATAAAATTATAAATATCATATATATTCCTTATATCTATCATTATTATTATCCAAGTAAACCGAAAATGAAAGACAAATCACATCTCTTCGTAGAGGTGGTACTCCACACATATACACGAATAATGTTATCATTTCAAAATAGATGAAATTTAAGAAGTTAGATAAGATATTAGAATTAAAAAAATAATAATTATGTTATTAATATCATATATAAACATTAAATCCATCAAAATAACCAACTATAAAATATGGTGATTTATAATGAATCATATTGTTACGTGGAGGAAATAGTCCACACATACGAACAAGAAATACTTTCTTTTTCCACTTAATAGAAATGAGTTATAAAATAGTTTTCCATAATCATAATAATATATCGTTATATTTATTATACTCTATTAATATCTTTATTATGTAGATAATATATTTATAGTAAGTAGAAGAAGAGATAATCTTTTAAAGGGTTGGGTAATACAATTACCACATCTTTGGGAGACCTCCTTTTTCTTACAAATTAAACCACATTAGGATGGCCTTATAGATACAAGGATCTCAAAAATGAAGTCAAGGAATCCATTAAGGTGTTTGGGTTGGGATTTTCCAATCTAGAGGCCTCTATATTTTTGAATATGTGAGGATAACAACTATCCTTTTATAAGTGTAGGTGACATACATGGAATTACTTGAAAGATTTAAACAATATAAGGTCTATTTATTCTTGAAGTGGTTCCAAATGTCCAATACTTTGAATGTAAGATATTATAAGGTCCAAATATCTTCAACAAATTATATTTAAACATGTTTAAATGTAATTTTTACCCTTATATCATTTTTTTTAACATATTAAATAATATTAATAAATTTTATTTTAAATATGGAATACATTTTAAACGTTTAAATTTCTATATGTGAATGAAATTCATTCCAAATATACAAAAAAATTGAAATAAAAATATTTTTTATAGAAATATATTTTAATGAATAAAACTTGATTTCTTCCTATTCTATGACTAGTAAAAACCATTATATGAATGTTTAAAAAATTAATTGAATTTATAATATATAAATTTAGTTAAATTCATTTATCATTAGAGATTAATTTACTTTGTTAAAATAAAAACCAATTTCACACATAAAAACAATTTTTTAGGAAAATATCTCATTGAGCCCAGTTAAGTCAGATTATTCCCTGGAACAAACCACCTCCATAGGGAAGGGAAGGCAAAGCAAACTCACTTGGGAATTTGGGACTTTGGGGAGCTCAGTGGTTTAGCATCCACATCAGACCTTTTGATAGCAGACCTTTCGTTACATCTATCAACATTAAGATAAAATAAAGGCTGGAATTGGGAAATTGTCATCAATCAATATCTAAGAGACCAGCGCCAGCGCTAAGGTATGCCTATAAATCCAATTGCTTCAATCTGATCTACGACAGGCTACATGCGCCTAGCTACCTCGCTCCATGGATCCTAGGATAGGGCAGGCAAACTGACAAACATAGAGGGCCCTTGATGCCTTCACAAATGGACGATGACGAAAGGGGCTCGAAGCCCGGAGTCGCACCCTGTCGATCGATGACCTCAATACGGGAAGCCTGAACCCCCAACTTAAACTACTAGCTACCTACATCGGTAGTCCTACGTGGTGCTGGGTTACAGATTACAGAATTCACTACAAGAACACTCGGATCCCCTCCTCTCTCTGTGCTCTGTCACTCTATTCACTTACGCCAAGCTTCTTCTTTGGTAGTTTGTTCCTAGACCTTGCTTAGATCTAACCTCTTTTATGACTATGAATTGATTGTGAGATTCCTTAACCTCTATATTTTTCTACATGGAACTGGAAATAGAATCTCAATAGAGTCCCTCCCGATATGCTCCTATTATCAGATATCGACTAGCGAGCCTATTTCACACTCTCCCACACAGTGATTCCAATAACAGAAAAGAAAGAATAAGATGATCATCATTTGAAAAATATCGTCTGCTAAAGATCGTCTTATCGTCTTCTATTCCTAGTTCTATCTTCCTTTAGTTCCTGTAAGCCAAGGTCAGTCTTATTTACTTTCCTTCAAGTGGATGAAGGATGAAGGAAGATGCTTTTTCCCTTGTCTAAGTCCAGTTAGAGTTTTCTGATATGGGTAGTTACGACGTCCTGTAAGAAGTCTCGATAAGAAGCTCTATAGTCCTCCTTATAAGCCCTTCTTTCTATCCCTCTCTTGCTATTAGCTCCTGTAGCTAAGCGACTAGGGCAGCTATTTCAGTTCTAAGGAAAGAGAGGTGCAGTTTTCATATTGCGTATATAGGTATGTGAAAAGACATGCTCTCATGAGAATCAGTCCTATGATTCTCTTCTCCTAGTGCAGCAAGCTCGGGAACCCAACGCCCTCTATCATCGTATGAGGGGAAGAGCGATAACGAAGATGTAAAGGTAGAAATATGGAGAAATAAAGCTAAAGACGAATTAGACTATGCGGAATTACCACTCACAATATATAACAAATAAAGTAACAGGTATTCAGAACTTAGAATCAGACTATGCCGAGAAGAACTAGAACTGGAGGAAGCAGCGGAAAGGCTAATGAAAGAACTAGAACAACTATAACAAGAGGTAGAAATAGAAGGTTCTCAATTACTCTGTATATATAGTGATATATTATATCAGTAGCATCCGGGTGAACTATATAGGAAGAGTACCCGTAGATCTTACCCTTTCTGTAGAAAGGGTCAGGACTATATAGAAAGAGTACCCGGATCTGACCCTTTATAAACCGAATAGGGTTCAGTAGCCGAGTTATCATAGATCTGACCCTCCCTAAAGGGCTTCTACTGAATATATAAGGGTTTAGAACCTTTTCTTATAGGTAGATATTGTCAGGTTAAGGAGAAATACTCCAATCCTAGTGATTACCTGGGGTATCATGCTTTGAATCAAGAATTTCTTTCTTCTCCCGCTGCGCACGACCGAATTTGTTTCCTTCACTAACTTAGAAAGGTTTGGAATGCTGAGATATGGCGTCAGTACTCTACTCTAATAGTGCTACTACCTATATTATACCGACGACCTCATCTTTGAGATTATTCTTCTATTACCTACCATAAAGGTCTACTTCTATTACCTACCATGACGAAAATTCTAGACTCGTGTTGATTGATCCTTTTATCGTATATGAAGAGATGCATGGTCGAGTTGAGAACACCTCAGGCAATCGTCGAAAAAACATCACCCGCTCGACCGTCCCCTTCAGTATTGTCCCAGCTACTCGACTGGTTTTTGGAACTAGCAAGAAACCGGGACATAGGCAATCCTAGCAAGGGCAAGGGCATCTTGTGTCTCATCTCTCGACGATCAACCCAACCACAATCGTTGTGTTTACTACTGACCTCAAAGTCAGCAATGGTCCAAGGTTGCGAACAAGCCTCTCATTTAGCCAACAAAAAGAGGCTGGTCAGGATGCGGTAGAGAACAGCAGGTAGCCGAATTGAGGTGTTCGGTTCCTTTAGCCATGGGGGGAGGATCGAATCAGCGGGGGCCATGGCAACAACGGTCTATCGGACAGACAAAAGTCTTGGAATCGTATTACTGGTCATGCAGGCCGTTGCCGTGGTTGTCGATTGAAATGCACACCTATGATTGGTGCTGCGATGCTATCGATATCGTTTGGCCAGGGCGATACCACCTGCAGACTGAACTAGGATACACCTGCCCTAGGAAGAACCTCACCCTTTGTACTAGTCTACGAGCACTAGCCATGTCGTAGCTCCAAAACAAAGTATTGAGACCAAAGTATTGAGACCTGAGTATTGAGACATCAGACACCTAAAGACTCAGGTCTAAAGACTCGGGTCTCAATACTCAGGTCTAAAGACTCAGGTCTCAATACTTTGGTCATCAAGGACCTCAGAACCTCAATACATTGGATGATGCAACGGTGTGAAGGGGAACAGGAAAGAAGCAACGATTCATATGCGGGCGAATGCAATACGCACAAGCGATTTAGTGTTCATATATAGAAAAAATGCTATATACTAGAAAGGTGAATCCATAGAGGTAATACCATTGAGTTGTCCTCGTCCTCTCGTTCACTCCGTTCACTTCGGTCCTCGCTTTCTGGATGGATCGGGTGAAAGAGATGCGGCTCGTTCCGTTGCTTGCCCTTTGTGTTCCAGAGTCAGTCCCCGCTCGTTGTTCTGCTTGGTCACTCCTCGCTCCCCTCTATCTCCTCTGTTTCGGATTCGTTCGAGCCACCCGTGAAGAAATAGATGCTTTCCTGCAACTGCAGCAGGCAGCTAAGCAGTCGAAAGACTCACCCTCGATATCAATGTGTGAAGCATGCATACATACCGAGCCGCATATGCCCATTCCATCCTAGGCATTCCACTTCTTTAAGATGGTTGTTGATTAGGTGGGGGTACGGTTTCATGGATCGCTTGGCACAAATGGACAAATGGCCACTATGACTACTACGCGTCGGGCTGGGGTTGATGGAAGGTATGGCATGGATGGTTTCAGAAGGCCAATCTCGGTATAATATAGGTGGACTACTATAGGCACCAAAAAAGGTTCCTATAGTGGTGCCTATAGTGGTCCGCCTATAGACTATATAGAAGAGTACCTGGAAAGATTATACACTATCTAGATTATATACCGAGTGGTGCAGTTGGCATTGTAGTTGTTGGGGGGTAGATTACAACGATGATACCTCGAATCACCAAGGTGTTTGGCAAATCAATGGGCACCATTTCAATGACAATAGAGCGACGGAAGCGGGTTGGAGGAATTGGCTAGACTCCTCAGGCTCATGACCTGAACGACTGCAGGTTCGAATCCTGTACCCGCAAAGGAGATGGTGCGAGATCGGCAATGCTAGGCTTGGAACCACCACGATCTGAATGGGGTTGATGGGGTTCAAGATGGTGACCTAGTTGATACCATTGGGGAAGTGGAACTCTTAGAGTAGAGTACTAAGGCATCCCTAATACTCTCATTGATTGGGTGGTATTGGCTTTTGACACCAATATAGGATGATACCGAGGTCAATCGGTCACGTACTGTATGGATGGCATGGAGTTGGTTGGGTTGGAATAGAGACCGATATAGTATGATACCACTGGAACGCTACTGGGGTCGGAGGGTCAGGAAGCAAATACGTACACCGCCGGCCGGGACCGGACATGCGATCTAGTACTCTAATCTAAACTATATAGGAAGAGTACCTGGTATCACTATATTATGAGAATACATGAGATGTCCAGTTCAGAGTTCCCGAGTACCGGTGAAGAGCAACGGGAATGATTCGATTCAGAAGCAAGGTTTTTTTTGTTGTACGGAGATTGATGGAGTGAGAATGGTTTTCCAGATGGAATGGACTCGAGCCACGGTACGACTTTGGGACAGGGTTGACTGGAAGCTACGACGATGTCTCAACGATTGGGCACCTATCGGCCGGTGGTGGTACCTCATGACATTACAAAGAGACCAGGTGAGTGGTGTGCGTGCAACAGGTACTCTCTCTATATAGTTCATAATTCTTGGATGGGGTTGAAACAATGGAATCGATGGTTCGTTGGAATGGAGATGGCCGTAGTGGTGGTTCATAGGTGGTTGGGAGAGCTGTATGCGGTTCAATGCTGCTAGTACAGTTTGGGGTTGGTTTTCCACCCTTATGAGTATTCTGACTTTTTCGATGGAACGGACAAGGATCTCACTTTTTATAGTTATCCGATTCCAGAATCCGATCTAGCAATGGGGAAATCACGTATCTTAGAAGTATACAATCGAGTCGTCCTACCAGCAAAAACACATATCCGTATTCTAGTCACAGCAGATGATGTCCCTCATAGATGGGATGTGCCTTCCTCCGGCTTGAAATGTGATGCAGTACTAGGGCGTTTAAATCAACTGAGCATGTTTATACTACGCGGTGGATTATACTATGGTTATTGCAGTGAGATTTGTGGAACAAATGATGCCTTTACGCTTTGGCCCGGGAACCTCACACAGTACCTGCTGGCTAGTCCAAACCACACCGCCAGCCCCATTAGTTATTTATCCTTATAAGTACAACCCCATGCGGCATCCTTCCACTCTCATGTGCACATGTCATATGATTCATTGTAATTTGACTGACTAGCTACTACTTGTTTTGTTTTGTCAAAACAAAACAAAACAAGTAGTAGTTACTGGAATGGTCTCGAACGGTACGGTCAGTGGGAATCGAGGTGGTACGGATAACTAGACTATATACGGAGAAGCCATAGCCCGAGAAGCCAAGGTAGGATGGGGCATCTATCACACCTAGAAACAAAATATTACCTTTCCACTCCAACTAGGCGTAGCTCAATGCCGGAGGGGCCAATGGATTGTGCCATTATTGGATATCTCAGCGGTTTCACAAAGGGGGCAACGATACTGGAACGTCAAATCGTACAACATAGAATGCCAATACCACAATATATATAATCTAATAGTGACCTCAAGGTCTATATTGTCGGGTATGCATGATACTGCTAAGGATAAAGAACTCGAAGTGGAGTGGGCGGAGCAATGGAGGGCATCGAGTAGCAACCGGGTGTGGGTGAAGCCAGCACTATTCGAATAGTGATTTGATCAACCATCTCAGCCAACAAACCCTTTTTTGCCATGGGGCTCAAGAATTCCACTATTAGAAGAGTACATGTCGCCCACTGCACAAGGTACCTATCATGCCTATGTCGCCCAGTCGATCGATCGGTCGTAATACTATGATATGATATGATATGAACCCGGTAGGATATGGTAGATGGCAGAGCTGCTGGAATGGAGTTGGTGGTGCTCGGGTGAAACGCTTTCAGTGTTCCGAGTGAATGGTCAACCCCGCTACTCAATTGATTCTGTATCTGCTGCTCCTGGGAGCTGGATATGCTCAAGCATGTTCCCGTCTGTTCTACTACCTATATTATACCGACTCAACGGTTGGAGTGGAGTTGGGGGCTCGAGCAACCTAGGCCGCCTAGTTGCCCGACTTTCCAGATGGATCATGGGGGCGGCATGGCATGGGAAGATGAGGTCTTCCATTGCCACTATCCTCACATGGTTCCACGTCGGTATAATATAGGTAGAAGACTACCCTCCCGGCTTCCCCCACTGTGTCTAGTCGAACAACCGTAGACTATTGATGCCGATAGCCACTCCAGCTGAAAAAGGTCGGTATAATATAGGTAGTAGAACCACAACTATATATCTATCAATCGTCAGTACTCTTCTAATTGTGTGCTCATGAGTCCAACTCCAGACAGACAAATTGGCACCTGAAACGGGGTCAGGTACTCTATCTATCTAGTGTCTGATCGTTTGATTGTCATAGATATGGTGGAGGGATCATGGAGTGGTGGTTGTGTTCTTACTACTGAGGTTGGTCAAGGCCGAAGGCACATATACCACACCGACCTTACCGAGTGAACCGGAAGGCCATGGAATGGATATGGGGCCTCAGTTGGCATAGCACTGAGGTGGCAGAACGACCCACTCGTACGATGAGCCCGAAGGGTGGGGGTACAGGTAGGATGAAGCGGAACGGGCATGACTATTAGAGTAGAGTACTGATGGGTCAGGTATTCCATGACGATATGGGGTGATAGAGTTGGTGGTGAGTTGCCTGGGAACTGGGGTGATTGATGGTTCAGGGCGAGCTCATGGGGCCCTTCATACTACAAGCATAGCTACCGTTGCCATACACTGAGCAGCAATAGGACGAGTTGATGTTTCATGACTATATGAAAGATATCCATGGGGGTAGTATTGGTTCCCTGACTCCACCTCCATGTTCAAGAAAGAGTGTTGTCATTGATTTGGACACTGAATGCACTCGATCGCCCGCATGGTTTCATAGAGAAAAGGCCATATCCGCTGGCATTGGAGTTGAAATGGGTTGGCATCGGCATTGTCGATTTCACCACCAATTCAATAGTGTGAGTAGTTGTGTAAAGTCTACTACCTATATTATACCGACATTATTAGAGTAGAGTACTGAAAGAATATCCGGTTCTTTGAGAGTTGGGGGTAGTGGGAATAGGCGCATGGTGGTGACCCCACGTCTTGAAGCACAATAAGTACTAGCGGCATACGGCTAAACTACTATTTGAGAGGTCCGGTAGGCAGCCCCATTCACCGAATCGATTGTCGTCGAAGCAGTGGATCAGAATGCGTTTTGTTCTTGGGTGTCAAATACGACCTACGGCTAAAGCGATGCATAAGAGTGAGGTAAGGTGAATCGCGCTCGGGAATTTGTTAGGATGTCAGTACTCTTCTAATAGTGAGTACTCTACTCTAATAGTACTACTGCATATATTATACCGACCAGTAGATAGCCAAAGGTTCTAAAAGATCTGACACCTCTTAGGTTAAGGTTGTAAACCCTTATATTATATATTCAGTAGCACCTATCTGACCCTTTAGTTAGAAAGGGTTAGGAGGGAGATGGATAACTGGTACTGCTATATATTGATGGGTTGGGGCCAATCTTGGTACTGATTCAAGTGGTCATGAATCAGTTCCGAAATCAGGCCTGGTCACTCTCCTACCTGCTTGTCGCTAGTTCAGTTTATAGTTCGATTATGCATCTAGCTCACGGACCAGCGCTGCTACTCGCCAACCAGGAAATCACCTTCAGTTGGTTATTCAGGGAAAGGATCTGGAAGAAATTGACCTAAGCCCCGGCGCTCGATGAGGGTCTTTGCCTAGCCTTCTTCTTTTTCAAAATGTCTTGGAAGCTTGAATGGTAGGTTCCGGACTGATGTGCGAGCTGGCCCCTCGCAGCTCAACCATCTATTTTCGGCTTGATTGAGGGGGCGGTGGGAGGTTTCTTTATGGCGTTGCGCATACTGGCTCAATCTGATCGATTTCAGCAGTGTCCATCGCTCCCTTCGGCTGGCTATTATGGTGAATGGATTGGGGATAAAAGGCCAATGCACCCTTAGAGGTGAGGAAAAAACCAGACCTATTGATCCTTAGGAGCATGCACAGGAATCCCGGACATTGAGGGGGAGTACCATAGCCGCGACGAGGTTGAAAGCTTTCGATGCAGGCGACTGCGGAAAGCCCCGGTTTTGATTGAGCAGGCGGTCAAGCCGAAGCTTCGAAACCGTGGAGCGGTGGGGAAACTGGAATTCTAGGTCTTTGAGCTTCGTTCTATCGACATGGATTAACAATAGGTGGTGGAGATCCGGGCACATAGCCAACCTGCAACATGGGTTCCGATGGAGGGAGGTAGTGGCTTGGGAACCGGTAGTTGCGTCAGTAGCATAATCCGGATATTGGAATGGATATATAGCCATACAGCTGCTGCTTCCCTCGCTTTTCATTTTTTAGTGATATCATAAAAAAGACTGAGCATGGACAAGGAAGACTCATCACACCTTGTCGTGTGTCGAGATGGGACAGAGATAGTTTTTCAATCAACCACCTCTCCTCCCCTGACTAGAAAGCGGATCTGATCTCAAAAGCCAGAAAGCCATTGTCTCCATCTCCATAGCCGACAGCCTATCTCTTCTCTATCCTCAAGCACCACCTTCCCTAAAGTTTCCTCCTCTCTAAGCCTTCCCTTAAAAAAAGCTGAAACCCCAATCATTCTCTTTAGTCTACGACCCCTGGAACAGAAACTATGCTTGCTCCTTTCCTAACTATCTCCTAAAAAACAAGCAATGGCCTGACTTCTTTCTTTTATACCGGGCGGTAGTTCACTATTAGAAGAGTACTGAGCTGAAAGTAGCGATCGCTCTTTTCTGATCTGTCTACTGAATGTGTTTCTGATTCGTTTTGAGTTCCGACTTACAGTAAAAAAACGGATTTGGTCTGGTTTGTTCCCGTCTACTCAATGAAGAAGCCCACTCGCTAGATAAAGCCGATACAGAAACAGATACCGCTATCCCAATGTAATGAGTGGAACTTCATATATATAAGTACCACCTCCCTCGAGTACTGAGCTTACCGAAAAGGAAGAGATATTTTTCACTTCACTTACACCTGAAGCAAGAGCTAACTAAGCCATGAGGGGACAAAAGGAAATAAATTATAGGATACTACCTATAGAACCTGTGTGTCCGTGTTTGGAAATCCACAGTGCACTAGCCATGGCCTCAGTACTCTTCTAGTAGTGTGATCGGTCGATAGCTCGATTGGAAGACTGATAGGGATAAGGTTCTAAAAGATCTGACACCTTAGGGTAAGGTATAACCTTATCCCTATCAGTGTGGAATGGTCGCTCGGTCGGTTGCTACAAGGATCCCACTGCTCTGACTGTACTCTTGATGCTCGAAAGCATATAGTACGGTTCATCGGACACTGGAATGCATAGGCAATGGTCATATCAGTTGATGCATTCTCTTGATACGGATAGCAGAGCGGTGGAATGGTAGAAAGATACGTGTTTTGGGTGGTTCAGGAGGATCGGGTACTCTTCCTATATAGTAATATTAGAGTAGAGTACTGAGGGCCCATACTCAAATATATCACTTGTGGAAGTGGACGTGAAAGCGGTCGGGCAGTCGTTGGAATCATTAGAGAAGATGGAAGACAAGCTTCAATTGAGAAAGGCTGCACTGGAACAACCGGTATACGATTTCAGATCCTGGGGCATCCATGGTTGGGTACGCGACAAGATGCATACTGGTTCAATGTCGGCATCCCAACAACCCCATGAATGAACAAATCGTAGTAGCAAAATACCCTCTTCTCTTCCGTATTATCGAGTTGCTATTTTTTTTAACGTAGGAAACCGTATTGAGCCAATGCATCTTGTCTCATTAATAGCCGGCAGTTCACTAAACATATGAAAGGACGGGGGACTCGGAAGAAGCCATTCCGGTGTGATTGGAGTCTGTTCAACTTCGACAGTCGGACTCGAAAATCGAGTAGGTGCCCTGGCAGATGTGATCGTCTCTACCACTACGAAACGAACAATCCCAACAACCGATAGATATGCTCCATAGGAGATCAGGTCATTCCAACCCTCTAAAGCATATGGAAAATCTGGAATGCGACGTGGAATGCACGCTAGGCCTAAGAAATGCATTAGACAGAGGGTAGGATTCACCCCGAAAAATGTGATCCAAAAATGGAGTTACCCTAAGCGTTCCGGGTAGACCAGCCCTGTGAATTTACCAACCCAATAGTGAAATCCAGCAAATAAAGCAAAAACGGCGCCCATCGAAAGTACATAATTTAAATGTGCCACCGCATAATAGGTATCATGAAGTGCAATTTCAAGCCCAGAATTAGCCGGTACTATTCCACTGAGTCCACCGATCGTGAACAAAAAGATGAACCCCACAACAAACAACATGGGTGTTTTGAAGTACATGATCGAACCACCCCACTAGGTAGCGAGCCAACTAAATATTTTAATTCCAGTAGGAACAACTATTATCATGGTAGCAGTAGTGAAGTACGAACGGGTATCGACGTCTAACCCAACATTAAACATATGATGTGCCCGAACCAGAGAGCCAAGAACACCAATACTAATCATGGAATATACCATTCTGAGATAGACGAAGACCAGTTTGTTCGATTACTTTGAAACGATCTGACTGATGATTCCGGAGCCAGGCAGAATGAGGATGTAAACTTCAGGGTGCTTCTCTCTTCTACTCACCAATATAAGCGAAGAAAGGTGGACTATAACATCAACTGATTCCATTTGTCTAGGAAATCTAGCCATGCTTTATGGTGAATACTGTCAGGTTTAAATGCTTTGAGATCATAAAGACTGTAATATTTCTCAATAAGGAAGAATCATCGTGATTGATGACTTCGGAAAGTACTTGATTGAAAGTAATCTAGCATCATGATCACATCTTTTTGACTTTGTACAGACCATTGATAGTAACCATTTTGACTACTATCAAAGTAGATATTTCCTCTAAATACTACCTTATAATACTCTACATCTTGTAGAAGTTTATTATTGACTCGAATACTAAGTTGAGGTAGTTGATGCTTCATAGTGATACCAATGGTACCATCAGCATCAAAGAATCATGCAAACCAATTGGATTGAGCATCTAGTGTAATAGGTAGAATGACAGGGATATCCAGTACTTGACAGACACGATGTAGTTGAAGTAGTGGTGATGAATGTATAATATGACCATTAATACAATTCATGAGTTTCATCATACCATGTCGATGATGTAGTCGATAACGATAAGCTTTAGCACCTGATCGCATTTTAATACTTCCACCAAGCATATGTTGGATATATCGTAGTAGTCGTATATCTTCCAGTCCCATAGTAATTTCAAGAGAAGTATATCCTTCCCAGTCAGATATTTTAGAACCTTGTTGACTCACTTGAATACTTCCATCACCATCGATAATTCCAGCTAGCCACTCACAGAAGGATTTAGGATCAGTTGTTGCGCATGTAGTCTCTGAGGTTCCTACTAGACTGCTTTTATGTCGTTGGTTACCTGCTGATTGTGTCTTAGATACTCCATTTTGACTAGATCGGGGTTTGACTAGAAAACCACTTATGAACATAGTAGGAGTACCATGAAGCAGACAGTCCCAGCATATAGCGCAATGCGTATTCCGATTTGAATCTGAAAAGGGCCATTTAAAACCGAAGAACCAAAAGAGATGCTGGTATAAAATGGGGTCTCCACTGCCAGCTGGATCAGAAAACGTAGTATTGAAGTTTCGATCTGTTAATAACATTGTGAGTCCCCCAGACAGTACGGGAAGAGACAACACTATGGGGAATGCAGTCACAGGAATAGACCACACAAAGAGGGGTGATCTATGCATCGTCATTCCAGGGCCATGCATGTTCGATATCGTTGAAATAAAATTGATCACACCTAAAATGGAAGATAACCCGCTAAGATGCAGACTAGAAATTGCTAAATCGACTGTGCCTCCTGAATGGCTGGTGATCCCACTTAGGGGCGGATAGACCGTCCAACCAGTGCCGCTACCCAATTCCACTACTGCTGGGAACAATAGGAGCAACAGACATGGAGGCAAAAACCAGAACGATATATTATTTAAGCGTGGAGAGGACATTTCGGGGGACCCAATCAGAATCGGAACAAGCCAATTCCCGGAACCACCTATCATAGCCAGCATCACCATGAAAAAGATCATGACTATAGCGTGCGCCATAAGAAAAACATTATATAGTTGATGGTTCCCGCCTAGCAGTTGATCACCTGGGGTTGATAATTCCATACGAATCAAAACTGAAAAGCATGTTCCAATCAGTCCAGAAAGCGCACCGAAGAGGAAATACAGAGTTCCAATATCCTTGTGGTTTGTTGAGAAAAGCCATCGTTCCGTTGTAGTTGATTTGGTTTTGTTGTGATTGCCTACCCGCTGACCCAGTTCTTCCAATGCCATGGCAAACTCCGAACCACCCTGTGCCCCTTGACTCCCCTCGAACCATTCCATCGGGCCCACTTCACTACCCATTCCAGCACCATACCGTACCAGCTATCACCTCCTAATTGGATGAAGCAAAATAAGCTATCAAAAAATGGTACTGATATATATTGGGGGTCTAGCTCAAATCTTACTTCAACGACTATGGTCGAAAATTCATTAGTTTGTCGGTCTTTCTCCTGACCCTTTCTAACTAAAGGGTCAGATCTTTTAGAACCTTATTTGTGCTGTAGGTTTGGTAGTAATTCTCTATGTCTCCGCTGTTGAACTAGATTCATCATCATTACTCTACTCTAATAGTCGATCGATTATTTAATTCAGCGCTTCCTGCGCCTATGTTCAAGCTTATGCTTATATAATCCATCAATATATATCAGTATCAGTATCAGCCTTCCTGAACCTTTAGAAAGGGTAAGATCTTTGAACCTCACCCTATTTGGGTCAGATCTTTTAGAACCTGACCCTCCCTAAAGGTTCAAAAAGATCTGACCCTCCCTTTTAGGGAGGGTCAGGAAGCCCGCTCGGAGCTGTAAATGGAACGCAAAGCGAGTACCCGTTTCCGAGTGTATTTGTCCAAGAGTGCCGCATCAAACGGGTACTTTTCCTATATAGTAGTGACACGCCAATGTTTCAAGAGTACTTTTTGAGTAGAGTACTGATGATGACTCTATATATATAAATATAAGAGTACTCGGTATAATATAGGTAGTAGAGCTTCCATTTTGAGGTAGTCCCCTTTCAACCTTGTGTGAGCTGCGCATCGCAATGTGTCCCGTCTCAAGATTGGAGTTCGGAAGCCCCATACCAGATTCCAGTAGTCCCATACAAATAGCTTAACGACCACCCTTGAGATGGCCAAACCCCCAACACCAAAATCGACCTCCGGCTGATCCGATCTCTTCCCACCGCTCTGTATCGTGATGCCAGTATCAGTGGATGCCCAACCCCGGAACCCAAGGTCCACCAATTAGAGTAGAGTACTGAGACACACTTGATATGCTAGAATACCTACATATCAAGTCTGCCTTTCACCGAGTGTCCGCGTGGTAGTTAAATAGACTGTTCTCACCGAGTAGAACATGGACTAACGAAACCTCCGTACGACATGGCGACCCCCTCTCAGTGAGATCCGACCTCAATAGCCAACTGATATGGACTTCCACGCCTAGCTGCCCAGTGATTTCTCCGATGCCCAAGAGCCCGAGTTGTTTGATCCGGTGACCCCAGTACCAGCCCATGCCCGTACACCAATTGGATACTTGGCATCGATATTCGGACAGAGAGTCTACACCGGTGCGAAACCCATGGCTGAATTCATCTTGAAACAAGTACTCTTATATATAGTCCATGTCTATCTCTTTTAACAGTAAGGTCCTTCCCGGCGTTCGTAGGCGAAACCGTACTTTCTGAATGCAGCTCAACCCCCGAACTCCAACCAGGCTCATATATATATAGTATGTCGAGATTACTAGGCATAACCATATGAATTGTGTCCAATAGGTGAATGCATCCAGTTGCGGCATCGGAATTCGATCTAGAAAACCTGTGCCCAACTCGCTTCCCTCCAGTTGTTCCTACCACCTCACCCTCAAAAGAGACACCTCTTCCACCCGATTCGACCTCGCTTCCATCCGTCTAATACTAGTCTGGTATAGACCTATATTATAAGAATACCCGTCCCTACCGCCAGAAACACCAATCGCCCCCAACAGGTACTCTGTCTATATAGTCCTGATTCCGAGCACCGTTTGTCCCCGCAACCTCCCAGCCATTCCCATGGCAGCTGCTCTACTACCTATATTATAACGACTCGAGTGGGCGGGCGTTCCAATGCCAAACACGCGATTTCCCAACCTCACTATTAGAGTAGAGTACTGACCTGAGCACACCATCCCCGAATGAATAGGAGTGCAGTTCCGAGACTATTAGAGTAGAGTACTACTTCTCTGATCTTTCTTTTTTCGCCCTCTTGACCCGTACCGGAGTGGGACCTGGTCATTCTCAGGGATACTTCATGTATCCCTCAGGTAATCAAGCCAGGTACTCTTCTATATAGTCTATAGGCACCACTATAGGCACTAAAAAATGTGCCTATAGTGGTACCTATAGTGGGCCGACTATATTATACCGAGATTCTTCTTGCTTTCTCTCTTCCACCGACCACCAACATCTCTATGACAATAAAAGGTACCACGCCCTCTATTACAATGAAAATAAAGACCTTTTTGAACCCAACCGCAGCTCTCTCTTGATGAAGCCGGCCCAGGTACTCTGTCTATATAGTATAGCAGATGTCCATCGTGTCCACACCACTGCAAGGAGCCCAGGAACCCGGCGCAAGGACTATATAGAAGAGTACCGGACTCTACTCTAATAGTATCGACACCGATATAGGAGGATACCGTCCACCCCCATTGGGAACCCACCCACTCGGTGCATCTTCCCCAGTGACCAGTCCGGAAGTGAACAACCCATGTCAGGTGCCATTCGATTCCGCCAGTGGATATGGCCATCGTACCCGCCGTAGCTATTTGGAATAGAGCATGGATGTTGCAAACCCAATCACATAGGGCCATTGTGTTTGGGGGGTTAAGGTTCTAAAAGATCTAACCCTTTCTCAACCAAACCGAATAGGGTTCAGTAGCCGAGTTCTAAACCCTTGATATAATATATCAGTAGTACCTTTCTCAACCAAACCGAATAGGGTTCAATAGCCGAGAATGTAGCGGAAGAAAAAAGTGCTTGGAAGGTTCCCACGACGTGGATTCGAACCACTCTAGAGTGACTTTCCTTTTAGTAGTCGTGAGAACAACACTATTAGAAGAGTAATGAGAATGAAGTCCTTGGTTCGGAAAGACCTGAACGGAAGGAAGAACTACTTTTTCGCAAGGGCTTCAAGGACTGAAAAAGGGAAAGAAAGAAGTGAATTCCGGTCCTGGATGGAAGAATACAGTGGAGAGTCTTTCTGAAGTGATTTCAATAGACTTCTATGTCTTTCCCGATGACTGTATTCTTCCATCCGCTCTTCAATAAGGACCAAACCTTCGGTATATTATATCCAGGTACTCTTCTATATATCTATCTAGATTATACTGGTCCTCTCCCACATCAAGATCTCGAAGAAAGATGACTCATCCCTAAAGCCTCTAAAGCTTACTTCTTTCCCTTATTTATGGGAAAGCTAGCAGCATCAGTATAATATAGGTAGTAGATCGGCCATTGATTGCTCTGTCTTGATGATCTCATTCTTTCAAATCCGTGTAATTCTAAAGGAAGAAGGATTCTTATATTAGTCGAGTCGAGTTCCTTCCCCTTATTCTTCCCTGTAAGATAACGAAATTTCTTCCGAATCTTTTTTGTTTTCCAAAAGTCAATAATGCTATCTGTTAGTCAATTCATTCCCTATAGGAACCAGGCTATCCACTGCTAATTTGAATGAACTTCCAAAGCATCAAAAGCATTTTCTGATTATCTACAGCAAGCTAGCATTTCCCATCAATTGTCATGCTTGGCCAGAGCAGAATGGGATTGCCGAAGGCAAACATAGGCACATTACTGAGTCTGGACTCTCTACGATCAGCCTGGTACTGATATATATTGAAAAATATCTATGGATCGAAGCCTTAGAAGTATATATCATAAAAAAGGTAGTATTCTCTTCTAGGAGAGTCATATCAGCAGGTGACATCCGACTTACAGGCACCTGACCCTTATATTATAAGAATACCTGGCTACCGCACCGGATCATGTTGTTTTTCCTGCCCGCTTGCTTGAATCTGTCAGCAGAGTTGGTACACCTTCCAAAACGGACGCTGAGACTTCTTCTACGGGCGGCATCTCTCAAACTGAATTAGAGGAAAACTAGAGCACTAGGTTCGAGGAAGTAAATAGCATATAACTCAAGGCCGAAATTGCAGAGAGGGTGGTAGTTCCGGCGGATCTTACCATGGCCGTTATGGCTCTCGTGAAGCACGAGGATTTTCATATGAAGGCTGCCGACAAAGAGCTGAGTGATCGCCTAGTACAACTGGTGGTGGACTCTATAAAGGTGCTCCATGACAGGATGCTGGCTCCAGAGGCAGAGTCTCTGTTGGCTGATGTGGGAAGGCTCTCTGCTGAGCAGGCGTCCGGGTGTCAGAATATATCAGAAGAGTTGAGGTCCAAAGCGGCCAAGATGACTAAACTAAAGAGATGCGAGAGATAGAGGGTGGCTTCGGTACATCAATCAATCACTGGAGGAACTCATGCAGCACGCTTCTTCTCCTTTGCAGCACTACTCTCGCCACCACTTTGCTACATAGTCTATAAGGGTTTGGTTCCTACCCTACCACCTTCCTTTCTCTTGGCCTAACCAAATCAATATCCTTATCAGACAAGGTGACTCTGGCACCTCACATCTCAAAGAGTTCATTTCTGATATTGACAGCAAGCGTTGTCTCATCTTCATGAGAAGCCACCACAGGTATCATCTCTATATGGTCTTTTCCAAAAAGCAGTCACTAAGAGATTCTTCCGTCAAATCACCAATAGACTCATCAACGGGAAGTTCAAGGTCTTCAGTACTCTTCTAATAGTGTGGTCCTGTGATGCTTAAGGGTTGGGCCCATTGTACTATTTTAACATATATATGTTTTCCACGGCGGTCAAACTACTTGTAATTGCGGAGTATGAATTCAACTTTCTTTCTAAAGCCCCAACCAACCTCGTAATCCGACTGGTTAAATCCCTAGAAATCGAGATCTAGGGGGAAGTTAAATAGAAATCTGGTTGGAGGTCATGAAGGATAGGGAGTGCTATCATTGACGAGACGGTTCTAATTGCTGAACACGGAGGTTTAGCAGGTTGAATAAGTCATAAAAGAAGCAAATAGGTCTCACAGGTTCCATTGAAAAGAAATGGTTTCTTAAAGAGGTCAAGTCGTGAAAGATCATAGTGGTCAAATGCAAATGAGGTTTTCCTAAGACGAAAATGGGGATGCTTCAACGGGAATGAAATTTGATGGGTGACGAAAGAGGTCTGGCTAATCAATTGGTCGAGAACGGGGTCCCACTATACAACCAGGAATCTTTCCCTTCCCCTTCGTTCTCCTCTTCCGGAAGGAAGAGGAAATCGACTCCCTGCGCCAGCTGGTGCTTTTTCCTCCCTTTCACAAGATTGGATAGAAAATCTCATTGACCACCAACTCAGCCTCGATCTATGGTATGTGCATTCATCTCCATAGCCCTTTTTCTTTAGCAGTACAAGATCTTCCAAGGAAGAGGTCGAGTTCCTCCCTTATTGAGAATCTATACGGATTTGTTCATTTCTATGAACCTGAAATGCAGTATACCCACTATTAGAATAGTACTGAAGCCAAAAACTGGAGTTTCAGGTCTGTGATAGGTCAATGTACTAGGGATCATGCCCAAATAGGGTAAACTATTAGAAGAGTACTTGTCTCTTGCATGCGCCTTCGTTCCTCATTCATTCAAATCAAAGGAAGTGACATCGGGAAGGGATAGGGACTCAAGTGGGGCTGGAGAGCTACTGCCCATCCTTTCTCTAGTTGGTCATTTGAATATACCAAGGTTTTGAAAGTGGTGCATGTAATGTACTAGTACTAGTTAGTCAATGAAATGGATATCAATCGCTGTGACCCAGAAGACAAATAATTCCAGTATGTGTCGTGCTTTGTCAGTTCTAAGAGCAGGTGTAATATCTCCCCTTCCAAGATGTTTTCACGACCGAAGGGATTGCATCCATTTTCTTCAGAGATGCCACAAGTGACAAGTGCATGTGAATTTGATCCCTTGCTGTATTGATGAGGAAAGGCGGAGCTTCATAACCAAACCACACCATGGCCCTTTGCAGTATATTGCTTAGATATCATAGGAAGGTGTTAACCCAAAGGCGGCCAATTGGACATGAATACATCTTAGTAGCTATCGATTATTTCACAAAGTGGGACCTATACCACGATCACAGCGGCACACGTCAACATGATTTCTGAAGAAGCATCTTCACACTCATATTATCTGAACCATCTCAAAGAGATTCGGGAGAATGGAATGCAGCAAAGTGTTCCATATCACCAGATTATGTCCACTACTATTAGAGTAGACAGCTATGAGTTATTTTTAGAAAAAAACTGAATATATATGGTACATCTCCTAGTCTTTCGCGATAGTTCAGGTTGACTTCTTTTGTTAGGTCTCAACTTCTTCGCTATGATATGCCCAGTAGTTCATATAAGAGCTATAGCCGTTTCATTACTATGTGTTGTTATGATCTTGTTCCATATCTCGTTCGTGAATCTGACTAATCGAATTGGAGGAGCTTTCCAGGATGGCTTGGTAAGCAAGAAACCACTTATGTAGGCGCAAAATCCCAGTTCTTTCTCTTCTTTCTTTTTGAAAGTCACGATCAGAATGAAAGTTAGTTCACTGGATATACCTTTTGATCCCAGGACCTTTATAGATGAATACCTAAGAGTCCAGCTCGTGACAAGTCCTTTTTGGTCATATCTCTCGGTCTTGCTTCTTATTGTTATATTCAGTTCCTTTTTCCGGTTCACTTCTTTCTTCTTACCTAGTGAGTCCTTTTTCTCTTTGAATTTGAGGATTCCCCTCACCAACTATTAGGAAGAGATCAAGGGTCGAACCTGATTTCCTATGGAGACTACCGGTCCTCTTCAGTGGAGGCTTTTTCAGCGGGCAGGACTACAGGAAAGAGAGAACCAGTCTCGAATTACCAAATAGTCCGTCCGTCCAATCACAAAAAGAACCTGCCCATCCCCTAACCTTTTAGAACCCTTAGATATCAGTAGTAGATACTGATTGATATCTAAGGGTTTAGAACCTCCCCCAATTCTAACTTCTTCCTTCTTATTCGTCTTCCTCTTTGGCTTTTCCCATCTTCTATTCTATTCTATTCTAATAGTCAATAGTAATAGAATCTTATTAGCTTAGAAAGAAGTGCTAGCGGTTGATTCTATTTCTATTGACTATTAGTATTATAAGGGTTCAACTCAATGAAAAGTAGCGGAAGGAGGGGAAAGTTAGTACTCTACCCTAGTAGGACCTTACCTTCTCTTCTATAAGCACGGGAACTTGGCTGCCCCAAGCTTCCTACGTACCCTTTTTCGGGGATCAAGCCATTTCGTGGTTCTTGCGCACATTGCCGAAATATTTCCACTTTGTGACCTAATATTCTTCCCCTCCTTCTATGAAGAGTTCCACATCAACCGAATTAGCATTGTTGTTATTGAATAATATTGTATGAATATCACTTCTTTCGGCTTATTTTTTGATTCTATCCACTCCCCATTGCGCTTTTTCTCTGTATCTCTCAATATATATAAGTACCAGCTCGTCTATACTATTTCTCTGATAAAGCTTAACAGCTAGCGTTTGGACTCATCCTCGATTCTGAATTCTTCTAATGGTTATTGGCCAAGGTTTCTTTTTTTAGTTCATTTTCGTCCCCCGAAGAGGGACGTCCACTTATTCTATGCATAGACATTTTCATCCCGCATTGGGTGATCTCAAGCTCTCCACTTTGTATATACTTTACATTCTATGTTCAAATATCTCACTCATCTTTTAGTACTCTTCTAATAGTGTCATTTCATTGATGATAGCTGCTCCAGTTTGCTTAAGCGGTGTGATATCTCTATCTCCTTCCGCGCCAATGACACTACTAAATGTGGGTGATCCAGGTCAACCTACGTTCAACCAGGTGCCAAGGTTGAATCTGAAGCCAAAGTTGAGTTTAAGGCTAAAGTGGGTGGGTGAGCATATGGACTCACACGTGGAAGAACAGACATGTGCACTTGGCTTTGACTCCAAAGGAGAAAGCCGACCATAAGTGATTGGAAGTAGCTTAGGCTGACGAGGCCATTCGACCGATAGGGAGATGTAGCTGGGGAGAGGAAGCGGGTCCACCTGTTGATTCGAAGAACCGGAAGGATGGGAAACTCCTTCCGAATAAATAATGACATAAAATAGGTATAGAATAAATAGTTCTAAAAGAGGGTAGCTCCTTCTTGAATCAAATGCAATCACCCTTGGTCTATATCCTATATCTTACACCTTGTAAGATCCATATCCACAACCATCTGATCTGGGATCTTCAATCGGCACCCTCGAATGGTATCATCAATAACTAGTAGGTCTAGTAGGTTCATAACTTGATATCCTGGAGTTGGGATTCAGTCTAGACCCCCTGACCTTCCTTGGTAGGCTGGTACTGATATATATTGGAGGTTGTTTTCCTCTCTGCATAGAGCTTGCCCACCTGTCTATTAGTTATGGCTCACTGGGTGGTTGACCACCCCTATTCCAGTAGTTCCAGATGAAGGCACATCACATGATTCATATCCTTCCCGGATGTTGGCATGTTCTTTTGAATCATTAGAATAGTATTCATCTGTAGTCGTGGAAATCTGACAATAGTTCTATGTCGAATCAGAATGAAGATCAGAGGCTAGGGCAGGGCCAAGAGCCTGATTGAAAGCAATCTATTTCACTAATAAGGATAAAGAACATAGCGAATCTGACCTTTCTCCCCCGCAGGACAACTTCTTGAACCCTTAGGGATTCTGACCTTTTAGCTCAAGCAGACAGAGACTAGAATGACTCGCTTCGCTTCCCTCTGCATGAAGGGCAGCTACCAATGAAGCTTATGAATCATTCCCTCCGTTCGCTTCGGTTCACTCGGCCATTTGTCCTTTCGCTTATGGACCTATGACTGATCAGAAGAGAAACCAGACTCAGAAGACGAGGAAGCGGAGCTAAGGAAAAAAAACGCCACCTTGCTTTGCAAGGGGGATGATCGTGCACTGTACTCAATACACCGTTGGTCTAGTACTATCATATCACTGGGGACGCGTATCAATATTGGACGATGATAGGCTTTCGGCCTTCAATATATATCAGTACCAGTCTTTGTATTCGTAATTACGTTTATCCGGGTGTGGATCATCCCCCAGCTCTTCAGGATGGCTTCATTGCATTGATTTGGCAAACAGACCCTTGGAAAAGAGACAGCGTAACGGAAGGGGCATTGGCCTATTTATATCAATGAAGAATGAAGCCCATCTTTATGATTTTGCATGAAACCTCCCACTCTTATGCATACGGGGTAGGCTACTTTCGCACTTCGGAAGGAGGAAAAAAGAAGTGGGCTCAACTGTTAAGGTCCTTATTTCTTACGTCCGGCAGCAACAAGGCACTGAAAGTGATTCCCACCTTCCCCAACTAGGGCTTTGACCACCCTACTTTCTGAATCATATGGGGCCTATTATATTCTAATAGTTGAGTCGGACGAGTCATCGTTGGAAGACATGTATGTCTGCTGGTGTAGTGGTTTAGACAGTGGAACCAAAGGTGTAGGGGCCCGGAAGGGAGACTCACAGAACCGTTTACGATTCCTAGCTCGACGATGACTTGGACTCGGAAGAATAGAGGACGAGACAACGACCTATTTTGAGAAAGCCAATTCTATAGAAAAGAAAGTGATTGGGATTCAGACTCAGAAGCCGAGGCAGGAAGTGATCCATTGGACTCTTAGCAGGAGGGAGAATGTATATCTTTTCTGGACAGAAGCATACTAGTCAGAGTGGTTCCCTCCCCCTTTCTCCCAGCCTGGCCCCATCTTCTATCTGATCTAGAAACCCTTTGAGTGTGATACAAAGAAGAAAGGCTTCTCTCATCATTCATAGATAGGAGGGGCCGAATCTAGAATCGGTAGCTCACAGACAGAGCTCATACATTCCCTTCTGTATTTGGGAATATGAGAAGTATTACCGTGTCTTATCGCTCTTTCCCGGGAATGACTCGGCATTCAGGCGGTGGTGTGGTATGGTGGCGCGAGGTCGCGAGAGCTTGTGTAGGACTCATCACATCCTGGGGTTGGAAAAACCATGGAATAGGGGACTGTCCCGCTTTCCCGGACAAGACGATACGGTCACTTTTTTATTTTTTTGGTCAAACAGGTAGAGCACTCAAAGCAGGATTGTGACAGCTTGTATAGGATACGAAATGGGACTCTTGAAAGTGGAATTCACGGTTACAGGCCTTGGAAGAATGTATCAGCTTGAATTCACTTTAGGAGCACTATATAGGAATAGTACCTGTCTAACCTTCCGTTTCACTGGATTCAGAACCAGCCTATAAAGGGGAAAACTTGGAGTCGCCCCTCTCGTCAGGGGCTTATGCACTCCACGTTGAATCAAACAGCGCCTCTGGATAGACTAGTTGGCAAGATGACAGTTGATTCTTTTGATCTAAAGTCAGCCACGACCCCTCTAAGTTCTTCAAGAGATAACTGGACTTTATAGTTATTGTAGCATATAATGTCCTGTCGATGATGGTTTTGCTTCTGGGGCTATGGAAACTGCCCTTGCTAGCACCATGTTTGAGGCCCCTTTTATTCAATAAAAATAATGGGTCTCATTCATGGCTGGTCAACCTCTCGGATACTATTCGTCATGGCCTCTCTTCACTCTATCTCACCACGTCGTGCTGTGGTATTGCACTGAGCAAGTTCACCCTGGTGTTTTATTCAATGATTATGCCATTCTAGGCGATGATGTCATCATCACTGATGAGAAGGTGGCGCACGTCTATTCTGACATTTTGTCCAACTTAGGGGTCACTATATCAACCTAAAAGTCGTTGATCTCTAAGACTGGGGCCGGGGAGTTCGCAAAGCGTTTCCGGGTTCGAGGGATGTCGGTGGACCTAAGTCCTGTGTCTGCTCTGTTAAGGGTCTCAAGAATTTATATAACCCCTATGGCCTGATGGCTATTTCTGAGAAGTACCCTATTCATAGATTCTCTACAATATGCCGGGTCGGAGGGGCTGGTGACAAGGTACTCTCTAGGTTAGACCATTATAGGTAAAACAACTACGAAAGAGTTAGGTGGATGCGTCTTGCTTCCCAATTCCCAAATATAGAATTTTGGTTAGGGAGGGGAAGTCCTTTGAATCCCTATCTCCGAGGTTGAGGATGGTCATGAAACCCAAGGAGTGAGTCTTGACCCCAGAGGAATTCCACTTGACGGAGTCATCAAAAGTCTTCCAGGAGTGGACCCTTCTTTGGGTTTGGGTTAAGCAGTGGTGAAGTTATACACATTCGTACTGTAAGGTAGCTATGTAACCTGAGGTGACCCTAACAGCATTCTTTGAAGCACCTGTCCTTTAAAAAAGCTGGAAAGATCGATGAAGAATTGGTCAGATGGTGGATAAGAGGTGGCATATGCTTCTGGTAGTGCTGTAGAAGGCTGGGCGAACTGGAAAGTCAACTGTTGGCTCAACCCTTGATTGTTCTAGGACCGGCAATGTGACAAAGTTTCCAGGTGGGTAGATCACTCAGGGAGGTCGTGGTAGGCAAGATGCTCGTCGGGGATCCATCTGTGGAATGAACCCTACCATGGCCACTGTTGGTTCATCGGCGGTGAAGTTCTCAATGTCCCGGATTTTGGTGATCTTGATGTGGGGGTTAGCCAATGTGCCTTCTGACCAAGACTGTATGGCTGAAAGGATTCCCAGTGTAGTCTGCTTGTCAACCTTGGGATAATGCCTCGGCTTGTCTTCGACGGCAATCATATCCTTGATTCGGGAACTAGAGCTAGTGGAGATTGTTCTGATCATGCATGGGTGGATCCATGGTGAGATTTTGGATTTGAGAAGTCAGATCTTAATGAATCTAGAATCCTTCTTCTTCTGTAAACTCATCGCCCCATCCACTGACCGGGTAGGAAAGTCCCAGTATGGCTCTGAAGCGACCTCCTTTCGAAAGTATCCTTTCATTGATAAGTGAAAGGGTCGAGACCTCCAGAATTCGTCTTCATCCCAGGGCTTACGTTGATACCCTATGCCAAACCGTCAGTCATTTCTGTGAGCTTCGACTGGCTCATAAATGCCCTGTTGTTGCTTTCCCAAACCGGTTGAAGTCCCTGTTTCTCATGTATTTCCTCACAAGAGGGCTTCGCCAGATTTCCGACCTCGGGCCAAACTTGCTTTCCCTCTTGGTCCACTGTGACCGTTACTACTGTGTCGGGAGGTCCAATGAAAGGACTAGGGTCTTGAATTTCCTCGTCATCCGACAGGACATTCACCGCTCTGTGATCTGGGGGTTGTCACATTAGGATGTCCTGGTGGTGTCACCACTTCCTTCCCAACTCTTTGATAATCCATCAAGTCCTGACACAGACTTCAAAGAGCACCTAGCTTGAGTGAAAAAAAAGATTCAATGTAATGTACTGGTTGTCCAGAATGATACGTACACCGTTGATCAGGATTGAAATTTCTGGGTGGTGGGTTTTGAATAGGCAGTTCTGGAACTGGCGCAATCTTTCCCGCTTCTAGAAAATTCTTGTAAGCTTGTGCCATAGTAATGGAAAAAGGAGTGAAGACTCAATTCCTTCTGACATTCTGTCTCTGCTGATTGATTCGAGCCATTTCAGGTGGTGCAGGAGCGTTTGCCACAGGTTGTGCTGGCTGTACTGGAGCTTGCCGAACATGCGTTTGATTGTACGGCAATGTGGGAAGGATGCAACCTGCGACTCCTTTTTCTCAGGCTTCTTTTATACTGGCTTTTTGGAATAGGATGATGATTCCCCTCCGCTTTGGATGACGTTTCCTGATATGCGACCTTTCTTGACAGCAGTATCGACCATGTTGGATGAGTTGGGAAAAGGTTCTGATGACACTGGCACACATTTTATCAAATTATACCCCCGTGAGAGTTTGTATGAACAGTTGGGGATATTCTGACGGGTGGATGTACTTGAATTGCATAATCTTTCCATCTGAGAGCGCATTCCCGGAATGATTCCTCGGGCTTACGGCTCATTCCCAAGAGGACACAGCGATCGACTGTTAGTTCGCAATTATGTCGATATTGTTCAAGAAATGCCCTAGATCATTCCGGCCAGGTGCGGATTTGCTGAATATCCAGACGGGAAAACCATTGCAAAGCTCCTCCCTTGAGACTCCACTAAAAGAGTTGCGTTGCATGCAGAGCTTGCTATTAGTAGCATGTCTGCAAAGTGCCCCAGCATAAATCCGGAGATGCACAACTGGGTGACCCGTACCATCGAATTGTGCAAAGTCAGGGATTTTTCATTTCGATAGAAAGATAATTGCGTGAAATTCATCATAAATTGAGAGCCCTAGCATGTTTTTAATAGGGATATGAATGGTTTTGGGCCAAATAATCCTTTTTTTGTTTAGAGGAGGTGACATGCTCCCGCCTTTCCTACACATCCGATCAAGTTTGACGTAGTTCTTCCCATTTTCATTCCCACTCCTGTTCCGCGCTTTCCTGATATAGTTCTCCACCCTTTGAATTCAAATCTGCCTCTCTCCTTTCCGTAAGAGAGAGAATTCCTTCCTTTTTGGAGCTTCCAGATCAAATTATACCAACCGTATATCCATCCTTTCAACCCAATGAGTATACGAACAATAGAGAAGAATCTGAGCGATCGAATGACTATGAAAGACGTCATGACTCTTCTAATAGTGAGTACTCTACTCTAATAGTAATGCAACAATCGAGATTAGAGAGATTCTGCGTTGTTTAATGGGAACTGCGTGGGAGAGTGTTACACGCAAGGTCTCGCTCTTCTTTCTAGGTTTTCAAAGTCCTGTTTTTTGGGGTATGCGAAGCTCAATATCTAGAGTCTGGGGCCTTTCCAATCAAATCTTATCTGTGGGGCCGATAGTAGTACTTTTTCTCTTATTATTTATCTTTCCAGCTTTCCTCCCTTATCACACTCAAAGGCACCCCTCAATATATAATATATAAGTACCAGTTCCTTAGCACAAGTGCTAAGAAATAAGAATTCCTTTTGAACAGTCATTTCAATCTTTTTCTTCTAAGTGATCGGTCCAGCCGGAACTACACCTAGCAAACCTAAGCCCAGAACAAGCCTCCTGACGGAACTACATAATCAGACACGAAGTCGGCTTTCCAGTAGAAAACTATGACAATTCGAGTCTTTCAGTCTGCAGGATCTGATCTTCCCTTAAGCCGAGCAGACGATCAGACCAACACTAACATTGAGTCTACTTCATCGTCTTTGAGTCTTATCTAGTCTTTGAATCTTCATTGACCTTGTCAGCTAGGCACAACCTGAATATGACCTCCGTACCTGACCCACTTTCCCTCTTTCATTCCTTTTCTGCTTTCCGGTTAGGAGAAAGCTTCAGATCTAGATCGATTCGACTTCAAGTATGAATTCCCCACTTACCCCTTCAAACAGGAGCACGAACTAGCGGCTTAAGTGAGCGGATAAGACTGCCCGCCTTTACGCCCTTCTTTCAAGTAGTCTTGAATGATTGCCTGCTTCCCGCATCCAACATTCCTACATGCGTTCCTTCGCCCCCGTTAGCTAGGTCTAGTTCAGCTTGAAGTGTCTAGCCCAGTCAAATATCAATAACAATATACATAAGTACCGGAACTAGCATCGTAGATAAAGGAAGAGTCTCTCTCTTGGTTTTGGGGTGGCTCTTAGCAGGCACTTTTTGCCCTGCTTCTCTAGCTGGAGTTATAGGCTTAATATCTATGAATCGTTCTTTGCCTGCCCTCTTTCAAGTGTGAGGGATCAGAATGTCAAACGAGAAGTCCAATATAGTAGCAAGAATCATACTTGATCTTTGATTCCCCGTTGCTTCTTTCATGTAGTGTAGTGACTGGGACGAGGGCATCGATCATACGAAGGGTCTCTATGTGGTGACTTTGCCGTGTTCACTGCTTTCTATTGTCCTTTCCCTGCCTACCTACCTACCACGGTACTCTTCTAATAGTGTCCATATAGGAAGAGTACTCGGGCTAACGCGCAACGGTGGTCGTAGATCAGGTAGGGTGCTCATCCGTTGGCTTCTTTTTTGGTCCCCTTTCACCGCACTATATAGGAAAAGTACCGTTGGAATTGAGGGCAGACGGTACAGAATGGGGGGCTGGTGAGGCACGGTCCGAGGACGGAACTACATTCGTAGTCATTTATCTTAAAGTTCCAGTAGTATAGTAGTCGACTGTATCTGTTGCAATGCCTATTCAACTTCATTAAGTGCCTGCGGAGGAGACCGCATTCTGTTAGGTGTAGAGGAGCAAGGCAAGAAAACCGAGGTGCCAGAACAGAACTATCAAACGGAGGCCCGGGTGCCTAAGTGGAAAAGAAAGGTTGGAAGTTTAGTCTACTACATATATTATACCGATATCGATTTGAAAATAGAACTACGGATGCTGGGCCACGCCCCTTCATCAACCACTCAAACCAGATCTGCAGATAAAGAAGTACGCTACATGTCAGACCAAGCCAATCCAGATTCAACTTGGTATTTAGCATATAAAGTCATAGGATGCTGACATAGTGGGTGACGAAGAAGACACTTCTTAGGGGTAGTGGAGTCATGATCTTGCCTCCGTTACTATTAGAGTAGAGTACTGCTCTCCCCTTTCTTTTGAGAGGCTTTCATCCGTCCCTTTTCATTCCCAGGCGTGGCAATCCCATATTCAGTGGAACAGGGGTCAGAGGCGGCTGATGTATCGTACTACTGTTGTGTTGCCTAGATGGCTCAGTAATACTGGTGAGGCCTGTTTGAGAGCTGAAGGTGGATAGCGGTTCCGTATAGGACTACTTTTGACTAGTGGCCCCAGTCAGGCGACTTGTTAGGCCCAGATAGCGAAGATCGATTCGGCGACTATTAGATTAGAGTACGCATTATTAGAAGAGTACTTGATGCCTTTGTAGTTTGATCCGTAGTTAAAGATCAAGGAATGTGGTCCAGTAATACCTATTCCTTCAGGTCTTGTCCTTCGGCAAACAGAATCTTTCTCACCCGGACGCGAGGAAGCGGGTCTCTGTTTATATAGTAATTTTGAGATTGGATGGTTGGGAGGGATGGGAAGGCGATTAGGAAAGGATAATGGTGATGCAAGCTAGGGCAAGGGCACTCCGGGTTTCACTGTCAGCTAAGCGGCACCAGTCAAGTAGGGATTTCTTCGCAAATAGTCATTTGATTACTATAGGATCATATGAATTGAATGAAATAGTACCAGGCCTTACATAGGTAGGAAGAAACTCCTCTGAAGGGCGCTTGACACAATGAAAGGAAGGAGGCGGTTCCCCTGGTTTTATACAGGAAGGGCCTAAGCTGCTGGAAAAGAGATGGGGCTATCGACTTTGCTTTCAGCTTGAGCTTGGGAAATAGACTAGGAACTTGATTCAGAAAGAGCTTAAAGGGACCTAGCTTACAAGGTCCTCTCTCACTTCTCTTTCTGCTGGTCAATCGGAGGCCCTGGGAACTAAGGCCAAGCAAACAAGCTACTACCTATTTTATACCGAAACTACGGAGCAGTCGTAGCAAGCGAGACAGACGGCTCAGCATTCGCAGGCACTTTCCACATCAAGATCGGGCTTGGTGAACCGGGCCAAAGGTGCTGCTTCCTGAATGACTGAGTGAGAGGCACGAAGAGCAGGGATCCTCCTTGAAAGAAGCCCAAAAAGACAGATCGAGCTAACAGAAGGTTCTAAACCCTTGATATATATATATATTCAGTAGCACCTTTCTCAACCAAACCGAATAGGGTTCAGTATCCTAGTTCAAAGATCTAACCCTTTATAAAGGGTCAAGATTGCTGCAAGATTCTATAACAACGCATTCTCTCCATCAAAGAAGGAAAGTAGAATCGCAAGGGTACGAAACATAGCTATGAAAAGCAATCCCCCCACATCAAAAGTATTCTTATTTTGATTCTTTCTTATTTCTGTTTCTTTTCACCTTCTTTACTTTCTTTTTTTCGAGCGGGAATGGAAGAATATAAAGAGCTTGAGTTTAGAGATGGGTTCACAATGCTCATGGTTCTGTCTACCCGATTGATACCCGAGAGTCACTGAACATAGAATAGTGAATCCAGTTCCACACTTAGAATAGTTCATTCAGTCCTTAGAAGAATGAATCCTTAGAATTGGAAATATGAATATTGAGGCTTCCTAACCCTTTTAGAAAGGGTCAGATCTTTGAACCTGATCCTATTCGGATCAGATCTTTTAGAACCTCACCCTTGACTTTAGAAAGGGTCAGATCTTTGAACCTCAACCTAAGGTCTACTGAATCTATAAGGGTTTAGAACTTAGCTACTGAACCCTATTCGGTTTGGTTGAGAAAGGGTCAGATCTATGGTAATTGACTCTATATAGTTCACCCCTATCAGTTGCCGAATTGTGGACATGTCGTGCTTGATTCGAGTCATTCCCGACCTTGCGCGATAGTCGTTAGCCATTGACTCGACTCGCACTTCCGGCCTTGACCCCTTGGATGGAACATGCAGAGCTTCATTTATTGTCATAGAAGGACCAATCTCTCAAAGGGAAGGGTCATATATCTTCGGAATGTTCCATGGGAGTCAAACCAACCCATTATGCTGAACTGAAAAGCGTATTAGAGAGTCGAATGCACCTACTGGACACAACGAGTACCCAAACGGTGGAAAAAAACGGGCTAGTCTTGGGCTATGGGGATGGAATTACACGTGTATCTGGGTTGAATCAATTGAAATGTGGTGAAATGGTCCATTTTTCTAGCGGTGTGAAAGGCATAGCGTTGAATCTAGATCCCGAGCTTGTCTGTATAGTGGTGTTGGGATTGGATACCACCGTGAAAAAAGCAGACCAGGTCACGCGCACCGGTTCTATCGTGGATATGCCCTCGGGGATGTGCCAGCTGGGTCGTGTTGTTGACGCTTTGGGTATTCCAACTGACAATACCTCAACCGTGCACTGGGAATCCGAGACTAGACGTGTCGAACTAAAAGGTCCGGGCATTATCGAACATCAACCGGTTGACGAGCCAATGCAGACTGGTCTCAAAGCAGTGGATAGCCTGATGCCTATCGGTCTTGGGCAACGCGAACTCATCATTGGGGACCGATAAACCGGAAAAACCAGCATTGGGGTCGATACCATGATTTCCCGAAAGCAAGTGAACACCATCACTCGGGAATGGGACAATCTCTATTGTGTCTATGTAGCTATAGGACAGAAATGCTCAACGGTTGAACAAGTCGTTCAATTACTCTCGGACACTTCCAGCATGGGGTATTCCATTCTAGTGGCTACTACCGCTTCAGAACCTTCTCCACTTCAATGTCTTGGACCGTATTCTGGGTGTGCAATGGGGGAATATTTCCACGATCATGGAATGCACGCTGTTATCATATATGATGATCTTTCAAAACAGGCAGTGGCGTATCGAAAAATGGCATTATTGTTACGCCGACCACCGGGCCGTGTGGTATTCCCAGGTGATGTTTTCTATTTAAATTCCCGTCTATTAGAATGAGCAGCTAAACGATCGGACAATACCGGTGCAGGTAGCTTGACCGCCCTTCCCATTATAGAAACACTAGCGGGAGACATCTCATCATATATTCCCACCAATGTGATCCCAATTATTGATGGACAAATTTGTTCAGACACGGAGGTCTTTTATCGAGGTATGCGCCCAACAATCAACGTTGGCTTATCGGTCATTCGAGTTGGCTCAGCTGCTCAGGTGAAAGCTATGAAACAAGTATGTGGTGCTTCAAAACTAGAATTGGCACAATATCGAGAATTGGCAGCCCTTGCTCAATTTGGTTCAGACCTGGATGAAGCGACTCAGGCTATTCCCAATCGAGGTTCCCGGCTTACGGAAGTTCCGAAACAACCACTACATCATCCACTGACTCTTGAACAACAACTACTGGTACTATATGCAGCAGTCAATGGTTTCTTTGATCGAATGCCTGTTGATCGAATAGCGCAATATGTGATAGCAATCACACACCGCCTCAGAGATGGTTGGCCTTTCAATCCGGACTGGCTCGCTGGGTTCACACTCAAGGTAAAGAAGGAAATCGATCACTTATTATACGAAATTGCTTCATTGATCGTCTAGCTAGATCTAATATAGTAGGCAAGGTCTTTTTCGTTCAACCGGTCGGCTTTGTGACTCACTGGCGGAAGCTACCTAACTATATAGAGTAGAGTACTTGGCAACTGGATAGCTCGATCTCTGGGTAAAGTGCTGCAGTGAATGATCCGATAATCAAGTCTGGATTCTTCTTTCCCAGTGAAAGGATCACTACCACCTCTACTACCTATATTATACCGACTATGATGATACGACCTCTACTACCTATATTATACCGATCAAGGACCAGTTCAAGGTTGCTGCTCTCCATACTCTTCTAATAGTGAGTACTCTACTCTAATAGTACCGCCAACTCTCATCGATGTCCACTATCTATATTATACCGACTTGATGACATAGTGACGTCAAGGGTGAGTGAAACGATTGAAAAAGTACGGGATGGGTTCTGCGCGTTCTCTGAAACACCATGCTCAACGGGGAGGGAATACGAAGGTGGTGCTTCAGTACTCTACTCTAATAGTTTGGAGGTACGATACTATTATTGTAGAGTACTGACAGGCTGTGATGAATGTGATTGATGGTGACGGGTGTGGAACACTTGAGGGTGATTGGACCTAAAAATTCCCACTGAATGAGTCAACACAGAGAGACAAACCATGGGAGTTTCAAGGTTCTAAACCCTTATATATAATATATCAGTAGCACCTTACCGAATAGGGTTCAGTAGCCGAGTTCTAAACCCTTGATATAATATATCAGTAGCACCTTTCTCAACCTGAAGTAGCCGAGTTCAAAGATCTGACCCTTTCGCAACCGAATAGGGTTCAGTAGCCGAGTTCAAAGATCTGACCCTTTCTCAACCGAATAGGGTTCAGTAGCTGAGTTCTAAAAGATCTGACCTCAGGTTCAAATATCTAACCCTTTCTCAACCGAATAGGGTTCAGTAGCCGAGTTCTAAAAGATCTGACCTCAGGTTCAAAGATCTGACCCTTTCTAACGGGTTAGGAAAGATACTAATAAAGAGGAGTGGCGGTGGCAGGCTTTTGATTTCCGACGAGGATGAGGATATGAAATAGAAGAGAGGGATGGGATCTACTCCATTAAAGAAAGCGCAATAAAGAGATCATGTTTCTGCTTGTATTCCCACTAGTGGATTAGTAAGAGTTCCTCTATTAACGGAAGAGAGATTGTTGCCTTCGTCGGAGGCAATAGCGAACCAAAGGCGAGAGCAACCCATGGAAGACGAAAGCGGGGATTTTTACACCAGAGCATAGATCGGACTCAGAATAACAAGGCTCGAGAGACCACTTCTCAAGCTACAAGAATGCCATCTCAATCCCAAGAAAGTCAGTACGCACTCAATCCAAACTCTTATTAGAAATCTACCTCAAATGGATTAGAAGGCTCTGAAAGGCGATGTGAATCGTGGCCTTTCCGAGCTTCGAATCAACACACAATACAAGATTGCCTCGCCCAGCCAGTGAAATAGATGTAGATATGGATCGTATGAGGAAGAAGATGAATTAGGGGATTGAGATTAGATTGTTATGGATTATCAAAAAGACTTATAGTGTAACCTTTTCAATCCTCACGAAGGTAGAGAAAACTTTCATATCCTAAAATGTATACATTCAATAATGCATGGATCTCTCGCTGTGAGCTATACATATAGGATAGGGGACCTCTTCATCTAATCGACATGAGTACGCGCGAGAAGTGCGTGCAGTGTTCGTGTACTGGAGAACCCCCCTGAATGGGGGGCACGCTTGGCCCCTGTTACATTGCTTTATTCTTTCTGGACTGAGAGATCAAGTTGGAATGGTTTTGCTTATTCAACGATCATGTCCCTCTCTTCGCGGGTCACTTTTCTCGAAACGTATCTAGTCCGCATGGGTTTAAAGGGAGGTTCACTTGTTTTGGAAGCGAACAATCAAATCACCAACCGCTCGGTAAAGAGAAGCATTTTGTTGATCTAATTTAAACGGTGCTTCCAGCTTCTGGGCCCTAGTGCGCCAAATCGAATCTCGTGACCTGGGAGTAGGGCTCACTGTCATGTCCACTATATATATAAGTACCCAGATTGAATCTGACCCGATTGCAGCCAAAAGCCTGAGTATGTGTCTGCGGTTTCAGACTTACTTTAGGCGATGAGTTCACTCACCACGGACGTACGCACCGTAGTCCCAAGTGCGGAACCGGACAACCACGATTGAATAAGTGTAAGTTCCCTAGAAATTCAAATCAATCCGGAGGTGTTGGTTCAAATCCAGCTCGTGACAAGGGGATTCATAAATAGTATTGAGAAATATCGTAGTGTGATAAGAGAAAAGCGTGTGAGAGAGAGATATAGCAAGAGCTCCTATTTACCCGAACGATGAAGGTACCGCAGACCGTTCTGCCTAGAAGACTCTCTCTTTTGTTAGCACCAGTTGATTGATTGAATGACTAGGCGCATTACTAGTGAAGATGAGACTCTCCATGATGCGTCAGAGAAAGACTGGCTCCGCTCAGTCTGTAAGGTATAATAGCAAGGAACTAGGTAGTGCTTTTTCTCCTTCGATATAAGATCTTTTTTTTCGGGCGAGGAACGAAGCAAACAAATGAGCTAATATTTCATTCGGGGTTTCCAGAAGGTTTTCCACCCATGAGAAAGAGGAGTGAACGGCAATATTTTTATTTCAGATTGAAGCAGGTTCAGGAGCTCCTGTCTGATTCTCTCTTCTGATAGATCGGAAACTGTACCCTTTCTGTCAGAGTTCTAATGACTCTCGGTTTTTTTACAGGGACAGCAGCCCGGAGACATTTCCGCCCCTTCAGCTCAGACTTATGGATCTCTTCCTCAGATTGAAACGGTGGTTTTTTTGCCATAATCCATCAATTTCAAAAGGGGATATGAGAAAAGAGAGAAGAGAATCAATTAGCTTCTTCCCTCCCTCCGGATTCAAATAGTGGATTTCTAAATTGCGTAAGAGATGAGAGAAGGCCGCTTAGAATGTTGAGCTCTTTTTCGAGCTTTGTCTGTCTCTAATGCGACTGAATAATGCAAGAGAACAGAGTAGTCTCCGCCCAAAGGTGCCCTACGAGGGCCAGTCACCGGGGATGAAGTCAACTTGCTTCTGATTGAGCTTGAGGCTGCTTTTCAGATGAATGAGAGTTTTTTTATTCTCCGATGTGATATTCTTAACACATTGAAGTTGTTTTCGGTATTACAGGTACTCTTCTATATAGTGGCCATCTCAATCTATTCCTGCAATTGGGGTGAGTCTCGTCTATTCATCGTTGCTTGACGTATCGAACCGAGCACTTGTAGTTCTATTTATTTATATAGTTTTGGAGGACTAAATAATTGTAATCAACGTATATATTGATTTGATATAGTTATAACACTCGAATTCTCTGACAAAGAATCTGTTCACGGAGGTTGTTGTAGTTTTCGTAGTTGCTTGTAGACTCACTATTAGAAGAGTACCTGTTTTCGTCGAGATTTGGTTGGTGTTCAGTGTACCTTTTTTTAGTACAAGAGACTTTATATGATATAATACCTACGTTCGAAGGGTCCCACCTTCTGTTTGTTGGTCAAGAACCCACCACAACTCTATATAATATTTATTAGAGAAAGTCTCCAGGGTAAAGAATACAAAAAGATAAATGATAAGACTCAACAAGCAACGGCTTTATAGCGTCTGTGCGAAGGGAGTTGTTTGTTCCATTTTTCTTTGCTTTTAGCCCCACTATTAGAAGAGTACCTGAATGGGATGACTTAGGCGAAGTGTGAAGCTGTAGTTAGTGACTTTCCTGCCCTTCGCTGAAGTTGTTCATCAGAGGTTTGGAACCAATCAAAAAGGAAGAATCAAGGAGGAGAAAAAGGATGAAGCCGACACGGGTTGAGGGAGAACATCAATTGCCGTCTGACTTCGAGCATTCTCTTCTACGCATGGAGGGGGGTTCCGGCATAGCAGGGTTCATTAAGTCATGGGAGCTTAGAGAGATTGGGACAGGTACTCTTCTAAATAGTTCAGAAGCTCCATCTCCCTTTGGTTTTGGTTCTGCTTTCGCTGTGATGCTTCTTTGTCTTTCATTCTCATCCTTCTATTCGACATGACTATATGAAAATCTTGACTCTTAGGCAGTCTGAGAAGTTAAGGTACTAATGGGTGAGTCAGTCACAGACCGAGGATCGGAGTTGTCCCATTCTATTGATCGATTCAGAGTTCCGCACCGCTATGATAATGAGTTCGAACCTGAGATCATGGGTTAACCAGTCCCATCCCAAGTCAAATCAACAGGACGGAGAGAGACCTATTCAGATGAGGTCTCGCAATATCTCATCGCTCAAGTCCTCCGACAGCCCTGTGTAAGCTTAGTAATGCAAATAGACAAGAAAGAGGCCGGGAGGTGCTAAAACAACTGCCAAATTTCCTCTTTCTTTCGCAAGACAGACAGAGATTGAATGAATGGAATATAATTGAACCCTGAATGGACAGGTAGAATAGTCTAATAAAATAGCATATATGCATGTTGAACGTCAGTACTCTTCTAATATTGTGTCTCGTAGAAAAAGGAATGCTCGAAACGGGTAGGGAGAGTGAGATATTAGATATTTATAGTATCTATTCTCGATATCTTATCTAGATTGATCCGTAAACTGTTTGTCTTCATACTAAGACCAAGATGTTGTAACAGATCAACTAAACTTGTCAGTACTCTTCTAATAGTGTCTATCTAGAAGTTCTGCTAAGAAAGTTTCGAGTATTTTCATTAAATAGTTAGGATTCTTTATATGCTAGAATACCTGTCTCTAGCTTCTCTATAGCTAGCTATATAATTAGCTATACAGCTTATAAGCGTCACATCCATTCAAGTTCTATAGCTGATAATAGCTAGATAGCTGCCAATTTCCTTGCGAGACAAAATGTCTATATTTAGTCGGTAAGACTTTCTTTTCCATAGTTGGGAATGGAGTGATCCCTAGGGAGTAAAAGGTTACATGGATATAGGAGGTTTTTTACATACCAATCCATACCCTTTAGAAAGGGTCATATCTTTTAGAACCATAACCTAAAGGTGCTACTTATATATAAGGGTTCAGAACCATACCTCATTTTATAAAAAAGATCCCTCTTCGAGTCTCGGATACTTGATATCTAAGGGTTAGAAAGGGTCAGATCTACATCACTTGACCCTATATAGTTGAAAAGGGCCTTTTCAACCCTCTTCGAGCCCTTATGCTTTCTTTTCCGCCGCCTTTTGAAGGTATGAGTACGTGAAAGCCCTAGTTTCAGGGTGTAAGGGAGAGAGGAAGTGAAGTACTCTATAGAATATGGGTTAGAGCGAGTGACCAGGTTCCTTTGCTATCGGTCCAGCCATTGAGGGTTCAAGTCCTACTCATCTAGAGCTAGTTTCAGTTCTAAAGGAAGGAATTGAGCGAGTGTAAGTGCTTCGCTTGTTACATTACATCCAGTAAAGAATAAAGCCTTTGAGACCTCTTCAAGTACATCAAATCAATTCTACTATCTATATTATACCGACAGTCATAGGATAATTTATCTAGTTTAGTCATGTAGGATTCTTCGATAGCTTAGGAGGAGATATTATAGTCAGGGACATTATAGTCAGAATAATATGAAATTTGCGTAGTAGATACTAAAGGAAGTCACTCCCTTCGTGTGCTAGTGCTCAAGACTATAGCGTTAGCTATGGAGATTGATTGCTCGGTCTTCGGTATAATATAGGTAGTATGGTCAAAAATCTAGAAGTGAAGTGGCAATATATATCAGTACCAGGTTCAAAATTTCTGATCGACCCCGTTAACCCTAGAAATACGTCATACTAGGGCTTTCACAACTCTCACACCCATTCCATGGTCATGGGTGAGCCCTCGGACGATGACAAGAGTGGTTATAAGTTATCGGGCTAATGGCTTTCTTCTACAGGGAGATGCGAAGAGACGTTTAGGAAGTGAAAGCATCTAAGCTCCCCAGCTCGAACAGAACAAGGTCAGTACTCTACTCTAATAGTGTCGAGAGTTAAGTGTCCGCTAACAATCGATACGGGAAGGTTCGAGGTGGACCACTGCCTCTCTGAAAGCAGGTAGCTCTGTACTCTACTCTAATAGTGCGGTCAATGAGAAAACATAGAGACGACGAGTGAATGGAAAGGATTCATCCAGAATCCCAATAGCTCCTAATTCGGCTTTGTAAACTACCCCTAGGAACTTCGACCCCAACGCTCCGGCGGATTGTCCTTCTCACGGGCTGGAAAACCAGACTATTAGAGTAGACTATATAGAATCAAGTACTGAACTCTACTCTATATAGTCTGGCACTGTCGATTATTTAAGTCAGCGCTTCCTCGCCGTGTCACAATGGGTTTGGGCCCTCAAGAATACCGCCCACCTTTCACTGGGAGCGAGTAGGATCCTCAAGCGCCTATCAGTAGTGAGCCGGTAACCATCGGTTAACCCGTTACAGTTTCCTCTGGAGTCGTGTTATTGGCCGATGTCGCCACCAACCTAATAACAAACAAATAGGACACAACCCTTTCGTCTAGTAAAGGATCAGATCTCACGATCACGGTTCACTAGTTCCCACAGTTCTTCGGGGAAACTATCTAGTGCCTACGGTGGATCCGGTGCCACGTATGATTATATTATCACTGCCGGCATGGCAGGCTCAACTATTAGAATATAATGGAGTCATGCACGGAATCACTCGTTCCGCATTCCCCCTGTAAAAGGAAGGAACTTCAATCGGTTGATTCTAGCTAAAGCTAAATATCTCAAATGAATATGTAAGGGTTTCACTAATGTACCAACTGTCGTGAGATGGGCGGACAACTCGCAGACTAGCTTGGCGAAAGCATGGAATAGAGGCTCTCGACTTTGGCGGGATCCCTAGTTCCGTCTATCGACTCCCAATTATCTCGGATATTCTTATAATATAAGGATCCACTCGAAGCCTTTAATTAAAGGACTCTGGGGAATTCCATCAATCTCGTAGATAATCGTGGGAAGAGTAGACTTCAAGTATTGGACTTAAGTGAGTTGGTCGAACTATATAGACAGAGTACCTGACTCTACTCTAATAGTACTATATAGATAGAGTACCTGACGCTATGCTGTAGACTTGAAACCGAGCGGCTGGGACTAGCCTTTCACAGTGCTGGTCTACCCTGATTTACCCATTGAGAGGGGCTCTCTATTATATCATTTCTGAGGTTTTGCCACCCCTATTTCATTAGCATTATCTTTTTTTTCTTGCATGGAGCTGGTACTGATATATATTGTTGGAATTGGCCAATCACCAAGGGCGATGATAGGTTAGCATTCCGTTAGAACGAATAGAACGAACTCAACTGATAGGGATAAGGAACTGATCACCGTTACGGCACAGCCGGGGAGAGCGGAGAAAGGTACAACACAACTAGAATGCTTTTTCAGAGCCCGAAAAAAGAAGTAATGCAATTGGTTGACCCAACAAGGTCACGGCCCCTACCGCTAACTTCTCTGTCCTAATCTCCTGTGTCGAAGCTTTCAGGTCCTTAGATCGAGTCAAGCTTGCTCACTTCCTCTAACGAGAAAATCAAATCTCTAACTGGTCCTATAGAATAACCTTACTGGCTTACACTATTAGATTAGAGTACTGAATCCATAGCTAGAAGAGGGAATGACAAGATGCTGGATGAATGGAAGCATTTCGCTGTGGTTCAAGAGAGTAGATCCCGAGACAAAGGGAGTTGAAGTGCTCCGAGGGGGAATAGAGAAAGACAGTTCCAGTGGTGAAGTCATTAAGGAATATGGAATTTGAGACAGTATTCGTATCGATTCAGAGAGGTAGCGCGAGAGAAGTGGAGTTGCGGCTATGATGGCATTGGAATTGGGGGTGGAACTGATAGGCCAAAGCAAGCAGGTTGTGATCGACAATGTCGGGAACAACTAGAGCTGGGGTTCATGGGCCGCCGGTTGGGCAGCTTCCATGGCCATCAAACAGCGTGGGATATAGGTGGTTGTGGTCAATTCGGAAAACTGGTGACTCCGTACGACTCATGGGGTTTGGGTCGACTGAGGAGGACCTGGAATACTTCATGCCGCGTATGTGCTCGATGTCGTGGCCCAAGGGTTGGTGGTTGAAATGGGGTTTTCGGGGTGAAACACAAGTGGTGCTCGCATGGGGTTGAGCTCGAGACTACGATGAGCCAGTGCTGGTGCCTGCTGCTTCGCCAATATCAATGACAAGACGGAATGGTCTGTCTCCATTTCAGGTGCCAGTCCCTATTGTGAAATGATGGTACACCTACTACACTCTCTATTTCACCTATTGGGGGTGGCCTGAAAGGTGACAGAAGGGTGAGGAGGGGGAGCGGTATCATCGGGGGGTACACGCTTCCTTCCAGTGTATTGTGCGGGGGAGTTCTGGCATTGCATTTTGGGGCTCATGAGTGGTTGGTTTGGAGTATTGGGACATGAGGTTCGGAGACGAAAATCATAGTCGTTGAAGTGGCGGTACGGTTTAGCGCTCAACGCCCAACATGATTTCGAGTTCAAAGTATATTATACTACCTATATTATACCGATGTTTCATCAAAAACATTCATATGGGTTGGGGTTGGAAGGCCAATAGATCCACGTGAGGTAGTAGCGTCGGTATCATCAAAGCATCATTCTCTTCTTCTTGGACTGGTATGCCTCATATGCAGTTGAAATGGGGGTCCTACTGTGTGTCGGCACTGCGGTTTGATTTTTGTCAAAAGTCGTAGGAACTATAGCATTGAGGTATGGGAGACCAGTAGTTGCGATTTTCATTCATAATTGAATTTTCATAATTTCATCGAGTATATCCGGACCCTTTCTAAAGGGTCAGATCATTGAACCTCACCCTTTCTAAAGGGTCAGGAGATGGTCTGAACTATTCACTATTAGAGTAGAGTACTGATTGTGGCACCCCTACTACTCTTATTGATTGGGTACCTCTTTCCACTCCATTGGTGGTTGTCTTGATGGTCGGGTGCAGGTGGGTCGAAAGGGTAGCGCGATCCGAAACGATCCGTGAGCCGAGGGTGATACGATCCCCATGGCCGAAGAGTCCCCCAACCGCCTGGAGGAGAAAGAGGGGAGAGTGATGTGGTTCGGAGTGTATGGAGGATGGAATGCGAATGGCCAACAATGCTACGATTCCACTGTCACCAATATTCCGAAGGGTTAAAGTTCAAGTTGCTGCCAGGTGGTGCGCCTTTGACCCATTACATTTCCATAGGAAGTCGCTTGGCATCCTGTGTATAGTGGCAGTCCCCAAACGGTCCCTGACGAGAGTTGTGTGTTGGGCCTACTACCTATATTATACCGAGTATAAACAGACCATCACAAGTACTCTTTTAATAGTGTCATACGGGCCTTCGAGTTCATCCACTCAAGAGAAATTCCGTAGGTCGACTCACTCCATTCGAGGTGTGGGAGAAGGACTATTAGAGTAGAGTACTGCATGCACTCATTGGTGGTTGCACTACGATTTAAATGGTGTCGTCAACTGCCAGGGAATGTTCGAAACATAGAACTGACCATCTGCCAACGCCAACAACTATCACGATTGCGGCACAAGAAGAGAGCGAACTGGACAACGAGATATCAAACGAGCTACAAATGGGACATCAACGATCAAAACAACTACACGCGACAAACACACCTGACTGATCGAGTGGCATTGGCGGTCCAGTTGAATTGCCTTCACCATTCCCCCCTTCGGTGAAAAGGTGCATCGACGACTATCCAATGGCATCGAACGAAAAAAACCAGATTGGACGTGTTTATGGTTCGTTTCCTGTTTTGTGGTTCCATTCCACAGGAAAGGCAACAGGTCAGAAACCTTGTATTGGTGAATGGGTTTTGAATCAAGAATCCATTTCAGCACATTGGGCCAGGAGATATCATTTCTAGTTTAGCTCGAGTTGAATTGACCTTACGGAGAGCCATCTATACTCAATTGGAAGTGGAAAGAATAGGCTTGGTACTCATTGATTATGTGGGGCAGCACCCCCATTTCCACTGTTCTAGCACCATCGCTGAATGGTCTAGGTTACTCAAAACGTTTTGGGGTGTCCATTGCATGATCAGTTGGATACGATTGGTCAGGTCATCTCTGCATATTGCCTTCGGACCATCCAGCAGTCCACCTTTCGGATCCGAAGAACCATATTGCTTCATAGGCAGTTCGTTCGCAGTTCAACACCGCCACTCGAGTACACTCTATCGTTTTGCTACTACTACGACTATCGATCACAACCAACCCCATGACACCTTTGTTCAATGGATCCACCCACCAATGACGATTCTGAATACGGATACGGGAACTCAACTGACTTCTTGCTCGCATCCCAACCTCCGCTATAGACTCTTTATGAATCGCATCCGCCCATTCGCTCTCAACTCAATACCAGATTCCAATCGTTCTTCGGAGTTGAATCATAGAACACCTACAGCTATGGTATGCTGAACCCCCCTTCCACAATGACAATACGGGCTCCGAAGGTTCTAAAAGATCTGACACCTTACCGAATAGGGTTTAGTAGCCGAGTTCTAAACCATTATAGATTTAGTAGCAGCCCTTTAGGGACCGAATAGGGTTCAGTAGCCGAGTTCTAAAAGATCTGACCCGAATAGGGTGAGGTTCAAAAATCTAACCCTTTCTAAAGGGTAAGGAAAGAGATATGTTATGTCTTTATTCTCTTCGTGTCAAAGATCGATGTGGCTTCTTGGCTACTAACATAATTCGATACAATCCTTCCGCAGGGTTGAACAAGGGATTGACTTTCCTGATCTAGCTACTTTCGGTGCTAGGATTCTGGTATATGTTTTCGCATGGTCTTGGCCAGTCACTGTAATTGAATATTGAATAACTGTGGTTTCAATGTCTCCCTTGCACAGTATCTGGGTTAGAAGTGTGCTTATCGGTAGTTGTGTCTTCAATCATAGAGGTAGACGAAAAGAGCTACTTGAAACATTCATTAAGACCTTAAACAAGAATAGTGTTTCAATTACAGTTAGATTTTGAGGATAGTATTGGGTTCCCCCTGCTGTACTATCTCGACCAATGGGAAGAGGGACAGCCGGAGGGATTGACTGACTTGTTTCAGAGAGTTCATTTATTATAATATAAGGATTTAGTCAGTAAGTCTATAATCAGTACTCTTCTAATCTAATAGTGTTCCCTTCTTGTATTTTGACTCCCTAAAACGACTTTGGACAAGCGGCGGCTTTACTTGGGTTACTCGATTATACCACTAAGGGGATACTTGTTTGAGAAGAAGCCTAGTCCTTTCGAAAGTGTCTGAGAAGGAAGATCGATCTTATATATGCTAGTTATTACCGATCTTGGGGCATTAAGATAATAATGGAACCAGGGTCTTATCCTTGTTTCAGTGAAATGATTTGCCTTCACTTGCCTTCAAAACCTCGTCAGTTCCACAAAAGAAAGAGGCCCCACATCCTACTAGGCGTGCCTTATCCTATTGCTACTGCTGCTACAAAAGTCCTAACATTGGGTCATAGCATTTTGACCATTTCCTTCCTTACTTGTCGGAGTAACGACCGAACGGAGGCCTTACGACTATTATGGATCTATTACCTGCATGACAAGAATTTGAAATAGACATTCAATCAACGGGAAGTTTTTGAATACCTTGGCTCTTAGGTCGGTGAAACTGTCCCTATATCTAAAAAGTCAAGCCGAGTTCACATTATAGTTATCTTTTTGTAGACCGGATGGGACCTAACAAACTCTCTACGTTCGTACCTGCAGATAACAAGTCAGAAGTGTCCCCTGAGTCTGAGTTAGCTGTTCTAGTTCAGGACAGGATAGTATGGGACCTCTTGCTTAGGGCTTTGGAAGCAGAAGCGAGCAACCATCGGAAGTTTCCTGTTTGAAAAAGGTAGCATTTGCTAAGTAAGAGTAAGTACACAGATCAGGTGTAGCGATAGAGCGGTTTCATTTACGATTCTATTCAAACAAGCTATTGCGCCTAATTTAATCCCTCGTATCAGCCAGCTTTCTTATGAGGGTAGACACAACAAGTAGGTGTGAAGCCTTTAAAAGCCCAAAAAAGCTTTATTTGTTCGCACCTTTTAGCCCCTGTTACAGAAGTGGAAGGATTCGTTGGTAGTTTTCTCTCTTGCTAGAGTAGGTATACGCGGATTTGGGTTGCCTAAGTAGAAGGCATGGAACTAGTGATTCCCTTGCGATCTTGTCTTCCTACTATAGAAGGATCAGCGCACGGATCAGGGTTTCTGACTCGCGGAATATAGGATAATGCTATGCCTAAAAGTCAGCATTGGATGGGCATTGAGAAGGAAGTCTGCCTTTCTCCATCCTCTATTACAGCATAGTTGGAATTGGATATTTGTAGATCAGATCTTTTCTAGTTCTTGAATACAGCAGAGCCCTTGACTAGGAATTCCGACAGCATCGGCTATGCTGCCTTTTAGTCAATTTGTGATGAATTCTCTTCATATTCGTTCACACCCGAGAGAGAGTAGCTTCCTTTCGAGCTGGGTAATCAAAAGTCGAAAGAGAAAAGAGTGGTTATTCCGACATGCCTCTAGTGCCATGTTCTTCACTCGGAGTGCTTTCTGACCCCTTCTTAAACCAAGACTGGATAAGAGACGAGCTGAAACTGCAGGGGATTCACTAGAAAAGGTAGCAGGAGTCGATAAATTGGACAATCAGGTAGCTATTTCATTTGTAAATATCCACCCTGGCTGGTATTATTGGGAGGACTCTTAGACACGGTAAGACTATTTGGAACTTCAAGCCCTATTACTTTTACTCTTAGACACCCGCTTGCCGTCTTTCCTGCTTTTCCATTTGACTTGTTTGCTGCAACTTATGGGGGTTACCCTGAGACTGCTCCCAGGGCTTAGGACTCCCAACCATGGGTACTCTGTCTATATAGTCTGGAACTTAAACTATATATAAGAGTACCTGTGGGATGGCATGAATAAGTATTTTTCTGCAACAGGTACTAGATTTTCCATTGCCTTACAGGAAACTGGCCCTACATTTATAGGGCTTACCAAAGGGGAACTCCAGGTGAAGACCTTATTAAGCACTACAATTGGGCTTGCTTCCCAAAGATCCTTATCTTTCTCCCAGGAGTGATACAATGGCAATAGAAGAATAAATCCCACTATTACGGTGGAAAACTTCTTACCCAGAGATTGGAAAACCCTTATGTTATGAAAGCCCTTTTTGTTCGCGAAAGAAAGTCCAATTGCTGGAACTGCAACTAAAACACCAGCAAAGTCAACTGGCCTAGACCGCTCGTATGAAACCCATCAGGAAACTTCCACAAGCCCGACAGAAAATGGATCTCAAACTGCTAGAAGCTGGGAAGACCTTAGGACTTAGCTTACCACTTTCACTGCAGCTAAGTTTTCTCCCACTCAAACAGAAGGAAAGAAAGAGAAATCCAAGGTTCTGCTACTTATTTATATATAAGGTTATATATAAGTCTGCTACTTATTTATATATAAGTTTCTAAAGGGTCAGGACTTTATAAACGAAAGAAACTAGTCCAATCACATCTATATCTATAGTGGTCGAATGAATCACTCTTCTAATAAGCCCAATCTCTAGAGTAGTACGAGTATGTTAAGCCTCCTTGCTTCTCAATTGATTCTTTCTGTCCCTATTCCTCTCTCAAAAGGGCTTATTGAGGGGTGATGGTAACCGGCTGCAGGGTTCTTAGGTGAGGTTCAGTGATCTGACCCTTTCTAAACCGAATAGGGTTCAGTAGCCGAGTTCAAAGATCTTACCCTTTCTAAAGGGTCAGATATTTGAACTCGGCTACTTCAGGTTGAGAAAGGTGCAACTGATATATTATATCAGGGGTTTAGAACCTTTATCTTTTTGACCTTTGTAGAGCGGATACGGAATGGCTTCAGTCGAACTAGTCCGGAATTGCATGTGTGTAGCATATAGGTCAACTAGTATGAGTATTTCTATACGAAATGAATTGGTTTGTCTTCAGTATACCCGCGTAAGTCTCACTCGCTCGCTTACTGGCATGACTGACTCTTATTTCTAGGCGTAGTTCGTATAGTCCTTTTTAGCATTGGAAATGGATAGAATAAGAGCTGTTTCAATACGTACTTGAGGACCGAGCTTGCTCCATCCTCTATTACTTCGTAGTGGGATTGATTTAGGATAGCACGTGGCACCCACTCAAATTCATGGTGGCGGTCAACGTATTGTATCCAATGGAATGCAGAACTCAACTAGCTATGCATAAGAGTAGTCGGTCTTCCAAAAACCTGGGGACCAAGAAGTCAAGTAGACTGGTGGCAATCGAAATGGTCGAAAGACGTCGCGATTTCAGTACTCTTCTAATAGTGATATCCAATGAACCACAAAACCAAGTCGATCCGTCCTGTACCTTCCTAGCCCAGTACATTTTTCATAGCTACCAATGATCATCCACCAATCGTTCCGACCTGCCTATGTGATGTCACCTTCGGCCTCGAGCGTCACCGCATTGCTTGCTCTAGTACTCATCGGAACTCCTGCCTGTCTCATGACTGGGTTGTTGGGCGCACCACTCGATCTTCAACAAGGTGAACTTGCTCTTCTTCCGTATGTTCATGTTCCCGCTGCTCGGATAAGCCTGGGGGTCAATTGCGTGACTGGCTCTTCGGTTTTTTTATTTGTGGTTACAAAACATCCTTTGGTTCTACTATCAGCTCAGTCCGGTACTGCATTGGTTGCTTGGTCTACAGGGTTGGTCCTAGTTACTGGTTGGTTTCGGGGGTTGGTTTTGAAATGGCATGGCTCCTATTGGAATTGGGATGCTCATATGACCTCTGTTTTGCTCTCGTTCCTCATTGCCCTGGGTTCACTGCGTCTTCAAAAGCTACCTGTCACACCAGGCCCTTTCTCACTACTGGATGGAACGATCGATCTCCCATTACTCACTTCTTCCATCAACTGGTGGAATACATCGCATCAACCAGGTAGCATGAGCCGCTCTGGTACAACAATACATGAACCAATGAACCGTCCCATCTGGTCGAATGTTGCCCTTTCCTCCTACGTTGCCTTTTTATTGTTCATTCTGGAAACAAGACTGCCGATTCCTTCCTTTTCCGAAGAGCGAATGGGGTAGCTCGTCGAGTGGGGGTTGAGCCTGGCTTGAGTTCATCCTTGGGGTCGAGTGGCCTATCCTATACTATAGAGTAGAGTACTGGTCCAATACCAATCAAATCAATAGTAGTACTTCTCGCTGCCGAACGAACAAGCGGTATGGGGGGGGGGGGCAACTACAGCATCGATGGATCAATGGGTGGTGGAAACAATGGATCTATTGGAATGGAGTTGGTGGTGACTATTAGAGTAGAGTACTTGAGAATGGAAGGTGAGAAGGTACGACTTTGAATTGGTGGGGTTGGGGTTTTTTGGCGGATGGGCTGGACTTTATATGCTAGAATACCTGGTTGTTGGCTACATTGCAATACCAATCAAGTCACCAATGAGTCGATGCTGGACACTGGAATGTAAATGGTGTTGGGGGTCAGGATCAAATGCCAATGAACGTCTACTACCTATATTATACCGACTCAAACAATATGAATGGGTGGTCTTGCTATGATGCCGAAGGGTGGAAGAACACTGATGTTCATCCGGATTCATCGGGGATTGAAGGTGGTTGCTGTACCCGTTTTCAGCCCTTTTATCAAACCCCTAAGGAGGGATGAGTTCGGTGCGCCAAAGTCTCTCTTTTGATAATGATAAATGAAATGGCAATATTCTTTTATAATAGTTGGGATATTCATTCCATCTTCTCGGTCTGTGTCTTCATTGACTCCCAAACCACGAACTGGGGGCAGGGGAAGCCAAGGCAATACACGCACTTGCTTGATCTAGTGGGCCACCCCTATTACGAATTGGGGGAATCGAAGGGCGGTCAACACACAAACTAAGAGAAAGGGGGAAAGCCGAACTAGCCAATCGAATGGACAAAACTAGGTACTCTGTCTATATATTGTCGAAGTCCACCATTCTAATCCGCTCAAGGTAGCTTTCTCAATTCGTTATCATGACCTCAGGCTAGTCTCAGGTACTCTTCTATATAGTGTACTTTACTATATAGAAAGAGTACCTATCTTCCTAGACCCCATTATCGAGCCTCTAGCTAGTATATTTGAGAAACATTAGGGTCCCTCACGTGAGATGCTTTCAAGGCTCTCTGTTGTTACACTGAACTGGCCATCAAATTGATAGCCTTCGATCTGCTCTGAGGGTGCTGATCCATCTTCTCGCTGAGTTTCTTGGGAAACTTTTCAATCATTTAATTCGAACAGGGTCATAACCAGTGAAGAAAATTATGTGTCAATTCTATAGCCATATTTATTCTATGTTTCTTTGAGCTTCCCCATTCCTAGCATCAACTATTAGAATATAATAGCTCGATCCTAGCTGAGCTCCGAAGTCGGTCATTGCTTCCTAAAAAGAGTACTGGTAATCTACGACCCTCCATTAGCCTCTGGCTTGATATAGGTAATGAAATTCTCCTTCCTCAACCTAAAGGGGCATACGAGTCAGGGGCGGAGCGCTGTTTTGTTTCATCAGTTCCCCAATGGAAAGGGGCTTAGGGGGGGCAGTAATTGGCTATAGCTGGAATAAAAACCTGTTCTTTTCTCAGCTACTTGATATCTAAGGGTTAGAAAGGTTCTACTGATATATCAAGGGTTTAGAACCTCACCCTAAGGTCTACTTCATCTTTAAGGGTTTAGAACCTTCGGTGAATGATTTCTTCCCAACATTCCTTCCATTTAGACATAGATCTATCGTTACCGACTAAGGAAGGGCAAACGTGGAAGATTTCCAATCATTTCGACAATGTCGTACCTTCCTTCTCGTTTGATCCCAGGTACTTTCTATTTACTATTCCTCTTGAAAGCACTGTGGAATTAGACAAAGAAAGTCTTTCACCAAGCTGACTGAATGTCGTACCCCTTGCTACTTAGATTTTCCTTCGAGTTCAATTTCTTCTTACTTAGTAGAATGGAAACCCTTGGAGTTCGATCCAAACAAAAGCAGAATTCTGGAAAGCAAATCTCTTGACTTCCTTTTCACTTCTAGTCTTTTACCAGAGAAGAAAGAGATTAGATTGACCAAATCGAAATGTGCACCTTCTTCATACTGTAAATTATCATGCGTACTTCCCTCCAATGCCTCAGTTTAGGCTATGACTGATTGATGAGCCTTCTATCTCCTTCGGTCAAGCAAGGCTGAATGAATCAAGGGACGAACAACTTATAGGCTTTCCGCCTTCTCTTCTAGCTCATTCGATTCCCTATAGGTTATAGGTCTAGGTATATGCAAAGAGAACTGGGCTAACTTGACTTGGTCTGCTCCCATCCACTGATGTAAAGATTGGGCATGGGAGAGGTGAATTTGACGAAAGAACATTTCCTGACCCTTTCTAAATAAAGGGTGAGGTTCTAAAAGATCTGATCTGAATAGAATTAGGTTCAAAGATCTGACCCTTTCTAAAGGGTCAGGAGCGGTATCAAAACTATTAGATATTAGAGTAGAGTACTGACTTTCTCTTTCGCGGGGTTTCAGACACAGGCCCTTATAACAGGCCCTTATAACAGGTATTCATTTTAGAAGGGCCTGTTATAAGGACCTGTTATAAGGATCGTACCCACACTCGGCTCAATAGGAAGAGGAGCGAGGACCTCATTTTTCTATTTCTCACGTAGCGCTCAGAAGGAAGGGAAGAGAAGCTGCTCAGTACTCTACTCTAATAGTCAGTACTCTACTCTAATAGTGAGGAGTCCGTCAATATATATAAGTAACAACTGTTTTCACGAATCCCAATGGAAAGATTGTAGCTGGGTTGATCAGGGGGCAGGGTCTACTACCTTGAACATCATCTAGTTCAATACTGTTTAGGAAGATCCCACTATTAGAGTAGATTAATGACACTATTAGAAGAGTACTGAAAGAAGAATAGCTAGAAGGGAGGAATGTCCGATTGTGATAGAATAGTAGCCTATCTACGAATGCTATGGGTCACTCGCGGTAGTATTTGCTTTTCCTGTGACCAAATCTACTGCGAACTCAGGGCCTTATATTATGAAAATATCAGTCAATTCACTCTTTTGTTTCAGAGCTCTTGCTGAATCAGCCGAGAGAAGCAATATCCGAATCGACTCATCCGAACCTGGTCTTGAAACAACATCGGACAGTGGATTGAGATCCAAAGCATACATTGTGGCTACCTACGGTTGGGGGTAGATGGTTGGTTCGTAGGCATCCGAATAACCAAACGTGCCTTTCATCCGCAAGGGGCTATAGGGGCAGTTCATCTTGCCTTTTTCCCGTTTACATCGATCATTGCTAGGTGGCCAGAGGTACTGATATATATTGTCGGTATAATATAGGTAGTAGAGTATGCCCCATTGAGCTGCGCGATACCCCAACTATTCACTCCGATCTCGCTTTCATTCCACGGCTAAACCACCAATCCAAGTCACGCTACTAGTACCAGTTCCATTGGAACCACTAGGCAGCCACCATGGAACCCCAAGGCATGATGTCGCTACATACACCTACCATCACCCTACTAAATAGAGATAGAGTTCGGTATAATATAGTTTAAGTAGTAGAGGTATGTCCACCCAGCTCTACTACCTATATTATACCGAGAACTGACGGTGTGGAGTTTCCAGACGACTCTACTACCTATATTATACCGACTGCGGATTGGATCATCAATGCCCGATGCGGAATGTCAGTGCATCCAATAGTGGGCATCTGGGTTCCTTGTTCCAATTCTCAGGAGATGCCAAACGAGAAGCAGTTGAATGGATATCCTCCGGTGCAGTAGCAAAACAATCTTGGGCCTCGACTCCAAAACATGTCCTTTCCACTCTACTAGACTCTTTTTGATCGGATCACGCAGCGTCACCACATGATTCCCAATAGCAGTTTCAGCATTCCCGGCACCCAAATCAAATCAGCCCTGCCGAGTTGCCAACATCGCATAAGAGCATCCAGTCCCTCAATGCCACCAATATAGTTTATCATACAGTTCACGCGGGATTGACCCTGGGCCGAGACTATTAGAGTAGAGCCGGGTACTTTTCCTATATAGTTTACAGTAGAGTACTGACTATTAGAGTAGAGTACAGAGTCGTATCGCGTAACGAAACCTCTTCTAATAGCCGACTATATAGAATAAAGTACTGAGCAAATCAACAATATACGGTTTGATGGTTGTCAACGAGTCGAACGGCATTTGAACCCCCATACTACCTGGCTCGATTCATGTGCCCCTTTGCTTGGAGTGTATTCCAGCGCTTCGGTATGCACTTCGAGGTCGAAATGTTGTCTGGACCTCTTATTGATAAAATGCGATCGTAACAGTGAATATCTGACTCGTTTTTCAGGCAATCCCAGTGGTACAGGTAAGGTGATCAAGTCTAATATCCCACCAACCCAACTCGGTTGATAATGAACAGTTTATCAAATGCTCTCATCACGATGCAGATCATTCGGACACCAATTTCAGACACCACAACACTCTTCACTTTTTTATTGATGACACCTGCCAAACCCCCCATAACAATTCCAATAGAGAACCCGTGCTTGAGTGGTCCCCGTACCACGCTTTCAGATATCGATTGATGAACCTCTACTCTATATAGTTGGCCAATTCCATGATCGATCCCACTGTTGCTGATCCGAACTTCGCCCTTGTTGTTCACCTGCGGCTATCCCCTGCCTACTGGTTTGTATTGGCATGACCCCATACCTTCCCTTTTGAAACTGGACTGAACGTTTGGACAGGTTCCAAACGTACCTCTATATAGTAGAGTACATGTTGCCTTGACTCTACTGTGCCGACGGGTGTGTGTCTAGGTTGTTCCTGCTTTGAGATCGTGCTCCACTACTCAATCGTTACTTAAACCTTATGGTCATGTTTTCACCTTTCAAGCTCTTGACACACAATTAGAGTAGAGTTCGGGTACTCTTCCTATATAGTTGGAACAACCTGGCTCAAAGACTTGTTTCAGTCACATCGGAAATATATATCAGTACCAGCCCCCATACTGTTCTCGACTAGCTTTCCACTGCCACCGGTTGAAGTAATGACCCTTTCAACTCGGGCTGACGGCACCGTGGACCTTCCAATGTACCACACGACTGCCAATCCATATCATGCCAGGCACCTCTTATGCCTATGTAGAGTCAATGTGATGGCAAAGTGACCTGAAAAAAAAATCTTGCCCACGCTCTTTCCGCACCGCACTGTACCTCAACTTCTCAGAGTGTTTCAGCAACCACTAGCTTTCGTCTAGACATAAGCGATTCGTCATCAACCTTCTACTTGACCAGCTGATTCGTACAATATATATCAGTACCAGGACCTTCCCATGGTGTGCACAGACAGTATGGGAGCTGGTACTGATATATATCGGCGGTGGTGCCTGATTGCTGGCATCACGTACCATTTATCATGATGACCGTAAATATATATCAGTACCAGTCCCACTTCCCTCCCATACCCAATAGTACATTTGTATAAAAGTAGATGACATCACTATAAACATCATCCCCAGGAACTAGAGAAGGTACTGGAAGTGGCTCAGGAACTATTTCAGGTTCCGGTTCATTGCGGTCAATATATATCAGTACCAGTCACTAGGCAATTACCAAGCTCATGAATCGTGTATTCCCCGGTCGGTACTTCAACCTTATGGTACAGACAATGTGACTTCCAACGATGACATTGTTCATTGATTTCAGCACTCGGTACTTCAACCTTATGGTCCCGTATCACCAATGTGCAGCCTCTTGCACTTCCTACCGACTCATCCTAAACTTGTCGAGAGGGGCTGGTACTGATATATATTGGCGCTTTTCATTCAATGTTTGTGCTGCATATTCTAATCTTCTTGCAGGCCATCTTCTATCGCGATAGCAATAGTTCATTTTTTTCACAGATTTTTCTCTCACTTGTTTTGCAGGGGTTGAAAGTCTTGAAGAAGTAGAAAAGAGCGGTAGCCATGATCGACGCAAGAGCTGGGGATTTGAAAGTCAGCATGAATCTGAGAAGATCTCTGATTGTGATCAATTGGGTCTCACTCGTAATAACGAATGACTTTCTTGTCATCGGCTCGTGTTACTGAAATCTTCGATGATCTTATCAAGTTCACTGGTACTGATATATATTGTAATAAAGTCGATTGCTCTGTCGTAATTGTTTTCGGTCACTCCAAAGCTTCCATGGCAAAATCTGTACCCCCATCTACCGAACCACGGATGCCCGTACGCAACCCCACGAAGAAACCTGAGTAGAATGCCCATGTGGACTTTTTTGACACATCCTCAACCTGAAAAATCTTAAAAAAATAAGCCATTTAAGTATTTTCATTACCGGGTCCAGAGATTTGTGCAGATTCGATCCCAAAGATCCATGATTTCTTTGTCGCAGAGATACCTAGACCCTCCTTCAATTCCATTAATACAGAGTAGATGACCAAACCCATTACAGTGAATCAACCGATGGGTTTGAAGATAAAAAACACCGTCATCCAGAGGCTTATTCCACCCATCATCAACTGGAATTATCACACCGCCATCAACAAATTCAATAGCTTCTCCTAGCCCGATTCTTAGTACTCTACCCTAATAGTGTACCTCTTTCAGGTTTTCAATCGGGTACTCATTCCACAGCAAGGTTATTCCATTCATTCCATCAACAGCTCAATCGATGGGACTTGCTTTCCATCCTAAAGGAAGTGACCCATAGCCGGTAGAAATGACTTAAGATAGAGGGAGATCACCCCTAACAGAGTCCATTCTACGAATAGTCACACTGTAAAGCCCAGGTACTCTTATAATGTAGTGTGCCTAGAATGCTAGATCTCTGCTCTATAAAGACTATACAAGACGATCAGATGATCAGACGATGTTCCGATAATCGTCTTCTTGTCTGATTGTCTGATGAAGTTATTCCGTTTTTTCTTTTTCACTTTCTTTCCGCCCACAATACAAGATTGAAACTGACCTTTGACATTCCGCACCTGTGATCCTCCTCACCAACCTTCTTTATGGAGGGTACCAACCGATCTCACGACGATGAGTCACCCACATACTTAAAAAAAGCATTTCAATACGAGAGCAACTAAATCAAGCCCAATTACAACTCACTCTGATCAAATAGCACTAAGGTATAATATTTCCAGCGGAAAGGTAGCCTTGTTCGCTTTTTTACCCTTGTACTTGAAAATCTAGCTCATAGCAGCATTTCCGGGTTCAGTTACTTAGTACCGAGATTGGAACAACTTAGCGCGGGAAGTCCCATATGTTGTCTTAGCCTTGCCTCACTTATTTACCTCATAACGAGATCAGAATGAGATAGAATTGGATTTAAAGTCTTAGCGGCTACCACGTTCCCTCAGACGAAAAATAGGCACTCTTCTATATAGTCCTAGACTTGCTTCACCCGCAAAGTAGGATCAGGCTTAGTCTACTAGAGACAGAGGAGAGCTCACTCGTACTCTTTGATCGACCAAGCCGAAATACAGATCTCATCACAGCACTTGTAGTAACCCATTGTCATCGTCTTATCCCTGAAAGTTATCCCGATAGTCAATCCGCTACGCCCCAATGTTACAGAATGAGTCAAGGCTTTTCACCTTGTGTGATCTGGGATCATCGGATCGGATTTGTCGGAGATATCCTGCTTTGAAGGACCCACGGGGCAGTAACTCAGATCAAAAGAGAAATCAACTGCAATACATGGAAAAGGGTGAATCTCCTTACTATGCATTCAGGAAAGTCAGCACTATTCTCAGATGCAACGAGATTGACGCACCTAAGCTAAGTCTTTCTGCCTTCCCCGACACACAAACTTAATGAGTAAAGTATAAGCCTAAGGATCACGACTAAATGCAGAGAGATAGCTATTATATTCTAATAGTTGACTCCCCTCGCTCTTCAACAATTCTGTGTAAGTTAAGCTTCTCGATCCTCCTCCTCCTGATCCAATGAGCTCCAATCAGGCATGAAATCACGAATTCAAAAAATCAACCACGAGGGATGTCAAGTAGCTTTGATTCTTCTCCTAGCGGGGGATACTCACTCATTGTAGTCATTAACCTCCTCAACGGGCCAATAGACAGAAAGTTAGTGCTTCTACCCGACCGTAATAGTCTCACTTCGTTCATAAAGAGCTTAGCAAACATCTCAGACATAACTGGTAGAGAACTAACTAGGAGAAGAAAGACAAGAAATACAGTCATATTACAGTTTAGAATAATAGAATCTCTTATTAGCTTATGAAGGAAGGAAGAAAGTGTATCTTTGAAAGCGGAAAGGAGTGCCGGGTACTTATATATATAGTGGACATGATGTGTCCATCGATTAGTGGACATGATGTGTCCATCGATAATGGAATCTTTCTCTCCCATCTCTTAGCAGTTGAGGAAAAAAAGACGGGGTTTACTAAATGAGAACACTTCAGATTGAACTACTAGGATTGGAATCTGTCTTGAGGACAAAAAGACGGGGGTGGACTTTAGATGCTAAATACACCCCACAACATTTATGCAATTCGTCCAGAAGTTGTGTGGATGAAGGAAACTAATGGTAGATCACTCGGGTTTCTATCACTATTAGACGATATATTATTTATTGTCTTATTGTCTGCATCTATATAGACTATACAAGAAGATAATCCGATGAGACGATCTTCCGATAATCGTCTTCTTGTCTGATTGTCTGCTCCTTTGATAAAACAGAGCATGAGTGAGTTAGGGTATTACATACCCCCTACCAAGTAGTCTTGATGGGGATTAAAAGAAGAGTCTCATTTCCTGACCCTTTATAAAAGGGTGAGGTTCAATGATCTGACCCTTTATAAAAGGGTCAGGAGATGAACAAGTTCCTTTTCCTTGAAACCCTGCACCACCATGAAACAATTCCCCAAATTATTAGAATAAATAGAAACATTACAAATAAAGCACACGAGCCAACAGGCTCAAGAATCTAAGGTCCCCAAATCATTCCAAGCCTTAGGTTACTACTACCTATATTATACCGAAAGGCTACGGCACTGCTTCGCACCTCGGTGAACTATGTGAACTATGGATTCTCAACCTTTTCCCATTCCATCTTATTTGACTATTTTGGCTATTGGATGAATCCTGATGAGATATTGTCTTCGATATTCCCAAGACCAACCTATTAGAGTAGAGTACTGATCTTTCTCCAAGACCATATACTGTAACAGGAGGTGACGTTCACAGATGCCCAAAGAAAAGAAAGTCCCACACCTTCAGTACTCTACTCTAACAGGTATGAAATTCGAGATTCAGTAGGTTGGTCAGTCACACAAAAAGGAGTAGTGAAGGGTTCAGTTGCATTCACTTCTGCGGATAGGAGGGAGAACTCTCTATTCCTAATACTAAGACTGCGTCTCTTGCATACACTTACTAAAATGCAGATAATATTGAATGACCGTCGGGCATTTTCAGAAGGTGCAATTATTTTCATTAAATAAGAATGACTATATAGAAGAGTACCTGTTTTCTGCCCATAGGCGCTAACAAATCAGTCAGAAGTAGGTCCGATAGTGAAGGGAGAACACTTGCTGGGTACAACTCTCATGTGGACGTCCTGCTTGATACAAGCAATCAGTATAAAATCACACAATAGGCAGAGGATATTAGTCAAGCCCCTTAGGAATTGAGTGAATATGATACCTTCTATTCTATTGATCTGGAATTGGGCCAATACGATTGATAGGTAGTCTCCTTTTCAGGTAATGGGATAGACAAATTCCTCTGTACACGTGTGGACTAGACCGTCAGTACTCTTCTAATAGTGGGATTGGAAGGCCGGGTCAGGCAAAAAGACTGGTATGACTCTCCTAGAAGAATGGATGTGTAGAAGCATCTCGATTAGTTTATACTTGTCAACGAAAAGGATTGTTGATGCTCTTCTTGTACACAAGAATTCGAATCCAGCAAGTGTGGCTTCTTCTTATTAGGACCAGGTACTGCTTTTGGATGATCATAGGCCCTCAGATAATGATTGTGTCAGTGCATGATGACCCGAAGTCTTAGTGTAGCTGACAAAGGGGATTACAAGCTGGTATGACTCTCCTAGAAGAGTTGAACTAGCTCGCGTGGAAAATAGAACTATTTAGTAACGAAGAAAGTGCTAATCTCGCAGTCAACTGCTAAGAAGCGGCGGAGAGAGGTGTAAATCATGAGTCAGCAAGCCTTCCAACAAAGGATTTTTCCATGGAGATTTGGTCCTTATATTATGAAAGAATATGCATAAAAGAAATACTTTACAAACTTGAAGCGGGTTCAGTTATCATGAAATGTATAGGGTGGGAAGTGAAGATACTTGCATAAATATGGACTTCGGGCGTAGACTATTCTGATTGTACGGTACTCTTATATATAGTGATAGAAGAGTACCTGATCTGATACGTCAAAAAAGGAAGTGTGTGCCCCATCACTAACTAGGAGGTGGTTTTCATCAAGCCCTCTCTGTAATAACAGATGCAAGTATGCGCTAGCTAGGATCTAGACTTATACAGTAATCAGAAGAGAAGATAGAGTGGCTAAAGCACCTTTGTTTGGTATTTCAAGGTAGCAACTTCGGACCCGCAATGTTATGAATAAACCTGGAATGGCTTACGGCCTCTATTGCCTGAAATCCTCCCTACACGTGGTTGGGGTGTATCGACGTAGCAATTGGATGCCCTTCTAAGCCTGTTTAAGCAGCCATCATTGGAAGAGCAGCCGACCCCCATATAGAGGGGAGCATCCATCGTTGACCAGTTTCAGTTTGTACTTTTTTAGTGCTCATTGCCCCTTTCCTCGTGGTTTTTGTGTGAAACTGATGATTTGAAGGTAGCCTCGTCTGTATCCTTTCGCGTTTTTGGGGTGTCTCTTAAGGCAGCATTGAAAGCATTCGCTGTAAAGTCCCATTTTCTAATTGAGATGATTCTGGGACGGCAGGCTCTGTGGAAGTAGTAGTGACATTGCTCTCCTCTTTCTTTTTATGGTAATGAGATCAATCTACGCGCTTACGCTAAGGTGACTAAGAGTGGGACCGCTAACCTTTGGATTCTCTTTACCGTGTAGATTCATTACTTTCTATCTATAGAGCTAGCGAGTGATCATTCTATGGTTGATCTTTTTATTCTGGTAGTCCTGGTTAACTGAACCGATTGCTGCTCTCTTTGGGCGGAGCCCTGTCCTAGCAACAAAGGGAGGTTCACGAGTCATGTACCCATTCTCTATTCCCCTTTTCTCTTCCTAACGTCCACGAACAACGAGAGAAAAGTCATGCGAACTCAGAAGAAGCAGCATTTTTTCTGTTTCCGGCTGGCCTATATTGTATTGCTTTCTCATCGTGGTATACTTGAAATCAATCTTTGCCTATCTGATGGAAAGAGAAGTAGCTTGCGCACTTCTTTGCAGTGCTGTTCTCTACTGCATCTTATCCAGGACCCAATGCTTCATCTCTTGTTGCTGTTTCGGCGGATGCACTTTTTCTAGGAACCTGTTTATCTTATTCAGTATCAACCGACGGGGTATCCCTGTGCTTCAGATAGGGACAGAGCTCGAAAATCCCTAGCGAATGAGGTAAAGACAGAATGAACAGTTGGTCGGGCGGTTGAAGCGGATCCACTTAATGGAAGGCGTATAGAACGCCGGACAAGCAGCCAGAACAAAGAAAGAGGAGAGCGAAGTGAAGCTATCGAATGGCTCGAATGGGCACGAACTGGATAGTCAAGAGACATTTGTTTCTGTTGCTGGTTTGAGAGAGCAGGTGTAATAGGGCGAGATGAGAGCGGATAGGCAAAATCTCTTTCTTAAACGAAGGGATCTGAGCCTTATAGTCTATCTCCTTCTGTTGGTTGTTTCGGTCCCAATAAGGTCTTCCGAAAGCGCGGGAAGAGCTCATTCGCCAAGTACCTTTCTAAACAGGTTTAGGGAAGGCCGTTACGTAATAGGGGACTCCGGGAAGCGAGACGAGAGGAGTCAAAGGGATAGGGATCAGAGGAAGAAAGCGCCCTTTTATGCCCAAAATCAGACAAGTTCTTTGTTTCATAGCTAATAAGATGAGGTATTTATTTCCGGGATCGATGTGTCATAGCTGAGGAAAGATGCTGATGTGAACTGAACTGATTATTCTTAAGTAAGCGAATCATGGCTAGCTTTCATTGAAGTGATAGGCGCGAATCTAATCCCTGAGACTGCTGGGTCAAAGTGGAAGGAGAAGTATAGGATTTCCGAAACGGAAAGAGAAATACCCATTATTCCAGTTTCAACTACCAACTGCACAAGCAGAGGTTTTTATCCCTGTTGAGGGAGGAATAAAAACCTTTCTGACACAATGAGGTGTGGACTAAGATGTGCAGCTGCTCCTTCTCTTGTTAATGCACTCAGGGAGAGAAGCCATTATTGTACTAATATAAGAACCACCTATTTTCTTACACAAGAATTTCTGTACTAAAGCGGTCGTGGACAAAGAGCACTTGCTCTTACTTCTATTGAGAGGTCCCATTATTCAACTAGGGAAGCCCCTCTGCTTGATCTGATTTTTCTCGAGGAATAGGATATTGAAACCAGCGAGACCTTAGCCCTTTCCGGGAACAAACTCAATACGTGGCCTCGAAAGGATAGGTCAGAAGGAAGCTAATTGGTTGAAGCTCCTCAGCTCTTCACCTATTGGACAGAATTCATCTGGTTATGCCTAGTACTCTCGACATACTATATATCAATTCCCGGGTCTGACCACAGGGTGGATGTCACGACCCTGGCAGTTGAAGGCCTTCACACTATTAGAAGAGTACTGAGGATCCACCGACTCCAAACTACAACCCCCAACTACCATCTCAATCACAACACCACTACCTAATGCTTTTCTACTAGACCACCTTCCAAAAGGAGACAATGGATACATGGTGGCATCACACTTGCTTGGAACGGATAAGCGGGGAGTCCGCCCGGCTAAGGTAGCACCAGCCCCATTCCATTCGTTCCCAATACCACAACCAGTGTCCAGGCATTCAAGTCTACTACCTATATTATTCCGACATCCAAACCCCCACTCCTCACCAGAGATCTGCTATCTAGTATGTGATTTGCCACTATTATAGTAGAGTACTGAGGCATGGTCCACGTGTTTATCGAACCGCTCCTGACTCTATATACTATATAGTAGGGTGCAGGTCGTCGTTCAAGTACCGAAGTCGAGTTGTTTGGCTATTCCCATCGCCGAATGCCCTGATACTGATATATATTATCATGAGATGGAATCAATCGTACCGCTTTGTGATTTGTGATTTGTGATATAGAAGGCAAAGGCCTTCATATATATCAGTACCAGGTGGGGTCCAGAATCAAGGGTTTGGGTTTCACCAGTTGGAAGGCTATTTGTCCGTTGGTGGTTGTCCTCGAGCACCTCACCGTACCCCCTATCTCGATACTTCAACCTTAACCGTGACGCGTCAAAAAACTCAACTATTAGAATATAATAGTGAATAGAATAAGGCGTGGCTTCTCTGACTGGGGCTCGATGACTGATAGGGATAAGGAACTCAGAGCTGGGCATCTATTTGTAGATACCTTGAGCATCAGGGTGGCCAACCCTTTGTCTGGGGTGAGTTTTCATTGGTTGAAATCTATGATATAGCCGCTGATCCTAGTCGAAATAGCTCTCCTAAGATAAGGAAGAAGAGCGCTGCTAAGGTCAGTACGATCTCCCATGCCGAGGAAGGTCAACTCATGGAGACGGGAACGTCTGACATCATCATATCAAAGCTTAAACAATGTGAAAGTTGGTACGAGATATATAATGATCCCATCTTGCGATATCGAGTTGTAAACTCCTATACAAGATTAAAAAATCTATATGGAGATCTTATGTCACTTCGAGATAGTCAGACGACCCTAGGAGAAATAATTCAATCTGATTTAGACAGAGAGGGTCAACCAGATGAATACGAGTTAGAAGAGCTTGAGCATATCTCTCTTCTGCTTGACTGGTTGGCTTGTTGCCTGTGCTTTGACCGTAATATAATGTTGAAGCAACTCTTTCTTTATGGTTGACCGCGAACTCAAAGAAGTATCATCTTCCATATGCTATCCCGCGTGCTCAGGATACGATTCACCAACAGCTTCCGATTCCGAGTGGAAGAGACTTTTGGTAATCCCTTGGATCTCTACGTCCTGGAAGAAGACCCTGATCAATGCTTGAATGGCCTTGACGGCAATCCACTGATCTTTCATAAAAAAGGTAATATACCCCTTACCCTTTAGAAAGGGTCAGATCATTGAACCTCACCCTATTTGGGTCAGATCTATGAGAACCTGACCCTTTATGAAGGGTCAGATCTATGAGAACCTGACCCTTTATGAAGGGTCAGATCTATGAGAACCTGACCCTTTATGAAGGGTCAGATCTATGAGAACCTGACCCTTTATGAAGGGTCAGATCTATGAGAACATGGCCCTTTATGAAGGGTCAGATCTATGAGAACCTGACCCTTTATGAAGGGTCAGATCTATGAGAACCTGAACCTTTATGAAGGGTCAGATCTAGGAGAACCTGACTTTTTATGAAGGGTCAAATCTATGAGAACATGACCCTTGATGAAGGGTCATATCTATGAGAACCTGACCCTTTATGAAGGGTCAGATCTATGAGAACCTAACCCTTTATGAAGGGTCATATCTATGAGAACCTAACCCTTTATGAAGGGTCAGATCTATGAGAACCTGGTGTTCAAGAAGCGCTAATATATTTCATGCCGCAATTCAAGTAGAAATGAAGACGGTTACACTACAACAACCCCTTCCTATCCTAGTAACAGCTTCCTTCTTTATAGGACATCCAATGCCCAACCTTAACATCCCTATTATATTCTAATAGTGGGGGTCCTTCATAATCCGGATTCTGCTATTGCTCCTGTAGAAGTTGTTTAAGCCTTTATTCACTCATAACATGCATAGATCATTTCCACTATTGACCAAAAGACATGTACGCAGAGTGTTGGCTACAAGAGGCGGTGGGATCCACTAAGGCTTTCAGACTAGCTGAATAAATTGGACAGGAGCTAATAACCAATTCTCATGCAAGGGAGAGATCCTTTATATCCGGAGCAGATGCACACCAAGTGTTAGGAGAACGCGATGATTGGCCCAAAAGTCAAATATGTAGTTGGTAAAAATGAGTCAGACCCGCCTTACGAACTATCACCTTAGGTTCACTTGAATATAGTATGGTGCATACTCTATTTTATGTTGATTGTCTCATGACGAGTTATGCTCCATTTCGTGCTTTCGAGTTATCAGTTATCATAGTAGAGCGAGAAGCCGTTTGAATTTTGAAAGAGAGGGGAAATCCACTAGGGTCTAGCTCAACACTATATAAGGGAGAGGAATCGAGTGCAGCTACCAGCGGGAGATAGATGTGGTTCGAAATTCACTATATAGAAAGAGTACCATTGTTAATTTGGTAAAGATCTATTCTTTAATTGGTTTCATTTTTCTAAAAAATACGAAATAATCAGATAGTCACCTTCTGAATGCAAAAAATGGCCCATTTAGTCAGAAGAGTGGTGAGACCTTATGTTCACCTAACCATGAGGGAAATACTTAAAGAAGTAATAAGTCAATATCCCAAAAGCCATAGAATACTTCCGCTTAATGGAGCTCCTTGACTTCAACTGTGGAGGACGTGCGTAGCATTATTAGCTAGCTGGTGGAAATTCCTCAGAGTTAGAAATGAGCTATCATTTGATTTGACTTTTTAGCAGCCACTTGGAAGACCAAAGGCCAGAAAAGGCTGATCTATGTCTCAAGTTTGGTGAAACGGGTGCTCCTCATATACCCAAACCGTGAAAAAACAATCTCTTATGATTCTTTTTCAGATGAAGAAGGGATAAGGCCCTAAATATGGAAGAAGAGCAGGTAGAGGGAAGGATGAAGCACTTGCTTCAAGACCGTTCACTCGTTATTTGAAATGGGGATCCATAAGGATGTGCCATCAGGAACGGTGGGATACACCACATTTGATGGATCTGATCGTTCTAAATACTGCAAAAATAGTAGCATCCTGGCAAGGATCTAGCTAGGCCCGTGAGGGGCCCTTTGAAAGATCTTTTCATGAATACCAAGAATATTTTGGTTACAACTGGATGGTCGTAGGATAACAATAACTGCCTGACAGCTCAGATAAGGAAACAGTACCCGGGGCACTGCTAGAACCCCTATTACACTTGGAGATTTCTTGCCTATGTCACTTGTACAGTCCTGTAACATGGTAAGTGTGCCTTATCATGGGGTTGAGGATGCTTCAAAGTCTGATTTTGAAGAGACACCGACCCTAGTCAGTGTAAATGATGTAGACGGAAGGCTTGATTACCACCCCCAAGACGGTAGACCCCATGGTGAAGACCCGACTTAGATGAGCCTTTAGATTATTCTTTTTTAGCACAACTAGCTAATGTCCCAGCTAGAATGTCCATGTATGACTTGTTGAGGTTGTCACCTGACATCCGACAAGCTGTTTTCAAGGCTCTATCAGAAGCCGATCAGTATGCACCCCATGTACACCAGATACAAGTGAATGATGTACCTCAAGAAGAGAACTGAGGCATACAAGAGAAGATGAAGGCGGAGGAGCCAGACCTCACATTTTCTCGAGAAGACTTGTTGTTAGGGGACCTTCACCATAATCGTCCACTGTACCTTTCAGGATATATTGGTGAAGTCAGACTCCGCCAGGTGCAACCCTAAATGTTATACCCCTACCCCTAAAAACGGTAAGGAAGCTCGGGATCCCCACCAGGAAGCTGAGCAGCACTAAGACCCAGGGTACAACGCTGAGTCTCAGAAAGCTATGGGGCCTGATTGCAGATCTTAAGACCGAAGTCACTTGCTAAGTGATCGAGAAAGAGACTTCCAACAGCGGATGGGAAGGCCGTGGATCGCATTTTACCTTCAACTTTGCACTAGTGATTCAAGTACGTTGAAAAGAACGGTAAAGTACAAAGATTCTTTGTGGAGAGGAAGCCTAAGGGGGTTGAAGGCTATTGCAAAGATGTACGCCAGTGACCCGGAAGACGAAGAAAAACAAAGACCTTGAGGAAGTGGTCAGGTCCAAAAGGGAAATATGTCATCCATATAAATGATGTTATCGAAGTCCCTAGGTCCCAACCTATGAAGAAGTTCGTTGTCAATGTAATTCCCCTTGAAACTCCTATACCTCTGATGGAGGATGGAGAAGGAAAGATGGAATGGCCGAATAAGAATAGTGCCCCCACTATCTCCAGAGTCGAGATCTTTCAATGTGTTTATTATAGGTGAAAACATATCATATTATTTAGGGGGTCTGACACACCCTTCAGGTCAGATCATGGAAGGTTGGTGTGGCACCTTAGGAAAAACCCGAACTCACATACTTCCCTTCGGAGAATCATGAAAAATATGGGATACGACATTGAGTGCCCCAGGGGCTTGAATGGGGGGAAAAGGCATAACTACACCCCTGAAGCCTTACCTAAGAAAAGAACAAGAGGAGGCGATGGCATCCAGAGGATACATTGACCATCGCCCGTACGACTTGGGGTATCAATTACCTATAATGCTACCTCCGAAAGCGACAGCGAAGTCAGTGAGGTTGGGGAAGCTTTCCCTTCTTCCACTACCACGAGTTGGGGTCGGCTATTACCCTGCCAAGCTTCATGAGAAAGCCGAGTGGAGATGAAGATGAAGAAGTACAATCATATAGAATGGTCAAGCCTTAAGTTCTTAAAACGGTGTACAGTGAACGGTAGACGAACCCTCTATGAGGAAGATGAAGTGTACGAGTTCGTCGAAGAAGAGACAGAACATGAATCGAACCCTATCCCTCCAACTGAAGATGAAGTTCTGGGAACACAACCAGGAAGAAAGACGGTAATCTTTCTATATAGTCATGCGCCTGTTACAGGAGTTTTCCGATGTATTCGCATGGAGCTATGCGGAAATGCCTGGAGGAGGTCGCGATGCATCGTCTGAATATCAGGGAAGATACAAAGCCAGTGAAGCAACCCGACGATCATGGAGAAGATCGAGAAGGAAGTCTAGAAGCTGAAGGATGTAGGCTTCATCCGTGAAGATGGGTATAATATAGATAGTGGCAGACTGGTTGGCGAACATAGTCCCAGTCACTATGAATAACAGTAACCTCCTTGTTTGTATAGACTTCAGTATACTAAATGATGCATGTCCACCCATCACAGAAATAATGATTAAAAAGACTTTTGGTTACGAGCTTACAAACTCATTCCGTACGCATTGACGGCTAAACATTGATGCCGTTTGGACTCAATAATGCTGGTGCGCCTTACGTGATAGGGCCAGAGGTCCATGACCATGATCTTCAAGGACATGTTGCATAAGATGGTCGAATGTTATGTGGACGACCTTGCAGTCAAGAGCCGAGACAAAGAAGATCACCTGCAAGACCTCCTTCGAAAGGTTATGACAGCACAACCTGAAGATGAATTCTCGGCTCCAAGAGAGAGAACAAAGGACAAGGTATGTTCTTATTGCTTTTCTTATCGGTATGGAGAGGCTAAAGTCAAGAAGTAGTGATCTCCTTTGTGCGTGTGTGTTCTTTCGCCTTTGGACACCACTATATAGAATAGTACTGTCATTAACCCGAACCAGAGTTTACAGCTGACCTCCACACCTCCGAAAGACTCAATCACTTGACACTTTCTTATTAACACCGAAGAGCTAGTGCGCAACTAGTGCCCAATGAAGACCCAAGCAATGCATCGAGAAGGCGAAAGAGAGAAGCCAGGTCTATCTCTTCCTGACAAGGAGTCCAGTCGTATAATCAGTCCTATTCTTTCAGAGTCATACAGGTACTCTATATATATAGTGATAGAAGAGTACCTGTCGAGACCTTCCTCTTAGGGGAAAGAAAGAGGTTCAACAAGGCTACGAGTTCTGGCATACTTGACTTTAGAAAGGATGTCCTACTTCTATTTCATATTTCACCTTCACTCAATCAATCTCCTAATCTTAATCCTACCACCCTTACTACAAACGTAGGAAAGGTTCAAGGGCTCTCTTTTACCTAATAGATGCAAGCTAGGAAGGAGAGTCAAGCCAGGAAGGCACCTACCTAACCTAACAGTATGCCAACTACGAAGGCACCTACCTAGAATCCCACGTTGAACCTATTTCCTAACTAAACTAAAGGAACTCTCTCCTTTGTAGTGGATCTCAATGCTTAGAAGTTCAGAAGTCCTACTAATAATAATAAAGGAGGGAGGAGTGAAGCCAAGGAATGGAGGTACAAGCTCGACGATAGGAGGGGGAGAGGAAAGTATTCTACTTTTACTTTATGTATTTCATTGTTTCACTTGAACCTATATTTTCTAATAGTGATAGAGGAAATAAAGTGAGCTAGACTATGATATAGGGGTTGGACTGACAAGCTCTTAGAACTTAGATTAGCTAGGATCGGAGTTTACGAGTGAAGTTATGGGATATTCAATCGTAGATGCTCGAGCGAGACTAAAGGGAGAGAATCTCTAACTGTCAGGCAGAGGTAGAAGTCACAGAAGAAAAGAATGTCTTGACCTTTCAAGTACCAGCAGTTGAAAGAGTTTCAAAATAGAAGCTTGAATTCTTTGTAGTTGTAGCAGAATCATGGGAACGCGTCACTCCTCGAATCTAATAGAGAAGAGTAGGTACCAAAAACCTAGTACCCTTTAGGCGGAAGATCTACTTGAAAGAAAGGTGCCAAGGTTGTCAAGGTCGGTCACCTCCTTCTTTTAGAGTAGAGGGGGGAGGAGCGAAATGATAGCTTAGGAACGAAAGGTACTCGGCTATCTGTGCAGGAGCAGGAGAGAGATGATAGTTCCTTGACTAATCTAATGAATAAGCGGAAGATACTCGACCGCCTAAAGGATTTTTTTGTATTGGTACTTGCTTTCCTAATCAAATAGGGGGAGTGGGGACCAGCGAGACTAGGAAGGTTTGGAAACAAAAGGGGCTTTTCTCACTCAAGGCTATGAATGCTAGAAAGGAACTCTATCTACTAACAATGAAAATATTTGATTACCCAAAGAATAGGTATGAGTTCACAACCCCCTATGAAATGCTCATCAAACCTCTAACATTCGATATTCTATATATATAGTGCAGAAAGGCTACTTTCGAGGAGGCAACAAATCCATCTCCTAGCCGGTACTCTTTCTATATAGTCCCTTAGACCACTCAGGTAAGAAATAAACTACCTTCTTTTCTTCTAAGATAGGCCCAAAGGTAGAAGAATAATTGTCTGATAAGAAATGTTTGAGGTGACCTTCGAAGAAGGGGGGAACCCTTACTCGACGAAAGGGAGAGAGACGAATCCGAGAATATAGGGTGAGGTGCCATATCCCGGGTCGAATGAAGAGGAAAGTTTTAGATCGACCTCGACCAAAGACAGGGAGAAGAAGGGGACAAGATGATCCACTAAGCTAATAGGGATAGGGGAGAAGCGACTCGACCAATGGCTATTTAGAAGCTGGAAAGTCTGATATGATGAGCGGCTAAAAGCTTCAACGAAAGCTAAGCAACAGAGGCATCAGAAAGAGAAGAAAGAGAATCAGAAGGAATCAGGATTTGTGGAAATGGGGTCACCCTCTACCGGGTTGATAAAGGTCAATCGACAAAGACAGAAGAAATAGGGCTTCTTGCTTTAACCAGTCCTGGAAAGACTAGACGGATAGTAGGGTAAGACTGGGTCACTCATAACGAGTAGCCAGGGCATTTCATAACTAGTGAGGAAAGAGGCTTCGGAAGCTCGCTCAAAACAACAACTAGACTACCACTGAACGGGCAAGAAGACCTACTAATAGGAAGAAAAGGTGCTATCCGATCGAGAAATAAGTGAAGGAGCTTGACCAATCCCAGTGAGGGAATTTGCTAAAAGAGAAGTGGAAAGGGAAATATTGACCTCAGGGGGTTAACGACAACAAAAGAAGTGACTATATAGGAAGAATACCCGTCTCGATCCTTGAACTCACCTTCATTCAACAAAGAAATTGAACGCATGAACTCTCCTCGGTTTCTGACATCCCTTTTTATAGCGTAGCGCATTGAAGTGGGGAATTGAAAAAGAGAGGAAGTTTGAACAGAAGCTACATCTCCTCATGTCTTCAACAGTCTGGAGTTCGGGTTAATGGACGGGAAATGAAAGGAGTGTCCAGCCGCTCAACCATAGAGCACTAGTACTCTAATCATACTGTGTTTCCAGAAAAGCAAGAATCAATCAAGATTCCACGCCAACATAAACCTAATGAAGTCTGTGAAACAGGAAAGAAACATAGAGATCCTTTTCCCACAGGAAAATCATGGTCCCCTTCTCACTTTCTAATGGACTATAGCCGGAACGAAGGCACGAATTATATACCAAGTCATTCCTATTCTCCTAGTCTCACAACCTTAGCTTTGGTTTTAGCCCCTTTCCCATTTTCATAATAATAAGGTCATATTTCTTGTGTTCGGGCTTTTGAGTCCATATACTGGTTCTAGTGTGGGTGAAAGCCTCGAAAAAGGCTTAGAGCCATTTCCAAGCTCTTAGGAAATCTGAGAAAGGGAAAGGGCCCAAGCTGGTGATGAATGCTATGATGAATAAGAATTGGCAATCCCTAGGGGTGAGTGGTTTTGGATTGCATTTGTTTACATATAGAATGAACATAAGGAATGCTTTTTCGTGAATTCCCCTATACCCATAAAAGGAGATGAATAAGTCTCTAGGTGATGTCTTCTTGGTACATCGTGTGGCTAGAACCTGCCCCCAGCAAAGGTTATTGATAGTTGCGATAGAATAGGTGTATAAGGGTGTGCTTGATGTTGAAATTCCAGGTTGAAGCTCAAAAAGATATAGTCCCTAGAGATTCTTAGTTTTTTTATGTTTCTCGTGCCCCAGGTTTACGAGAGGTTGGTCTATCTCTCAAGCTTCAGGTCATGAAAAAATGGGAGTCCGAGTACAATCCTTCGGGTACCTTTCCTTACCAGTCGAGCTACTTTGTTCGATCGGAAGTGAAAATACCTATTGACCTTAGAGCGGTCTCGTGGGACAGGCTCTTGAGATTTTGGGGTACGGTCTACTATATTATATATACCGAATTAGAAATAAGGTGAATGGATAAGACGAATACAGTGGATAATAGACGAATTCTACGAAAGAGGAAGATACGGATGCATGAGGAAAGGAAGTGCGTGTTCAGAGTTGGAGGATGCCTGAGGTTCCTGCCTTCTGATGAACTAGACAGATCAAGGTTGATTTCCACATATGCTTTAGGAAGTTGAGCTGACGTAATTGATTACAAGAAAGTGACTCAAGGAACTCTGCAAAAACGTTGAATCTTAACAGTAGAAGGCGATAATCCCAATGAGCGGGCTCCGCACTGCCAACAAAATAAAATGAAAATAAGTATAGGAAAGACAAAGTGGGTCTGGACAACAACCATTCCTTGAATTTGGTTCAGGCAAAGCGATAGACCCAAAAAGGGACTCGTCTCCAACTCTAAAGAGATTGGACTGGGCTAAAACTCTATATAAGAGTACCCGACCTCTATGGCAGAAAGCAGAAAGAAGAAAATGAGAGCTGCTGCCCGAAAAATAAAAGCAAAAGGATAAGCAAGAGAAAGTGAAACCCTTCATGTCCTAGTGAGGAAAGGAAGGTAGAGAAAGGAACAGAACTTGTCTTGGATAGTACCCTTCTAAGGCTCAGGTGAACTTCTGTTTTTTCGTGAACCAACGAGTTCAGTTGTGTTGCGTCATGAGTCTACAAGCCTGTGCAGGTCCTCTCTGATCAACTCGTGAGGCCTCTATAGTAGCCTGTTGAGATCTGTTGTGGCATTCCTTGTTGCTGATCGTGGCTCCCATCGTGAGACCCACAAGCTTATTTCTTCTCAGATCTAACGTGATGCCACAATCAAAAGGGCCAAGTTGCTAGATTGCCTCGATGCAAAAATGTGAAAGTTAAAAAGGAGAATGAGCTCAACCAACCTATTTAAAAGATAAAAAGTAGATGTGCAAACCCCTCTGTTTGGTCAACTACTGGCCATACAGAGCGGAGCGGTAGAAGCACTCATTTCATTCTAGTGGGACCTAGAGGAGCTTAAAAGGTACGAAGTGTCTTTCTTCCTTTCCTTATTATGGATTATTTTTCTACTTGACTGACATTCTTACGTTCTTCCTTTCCTGATTAACTTGCTTTATGCCTTTCTACCTTTCTAGTAGTAGTAGGAGTTGTAGTATGCCTGAATTTTCTACCTAGGAAGAAATACCTCTTGCCTCTTCCTCCCCTACCCTAGTCTTAGAGCTAGGAACTGGGAAAGAGTAAGCGATAGCCCTACTACTCCTAGTGACCGGCTACTTGACTACGCTATTCAAAGAATCGAAGACAGTGTTGTACAAGCGCACTCTCTCTGGGCTTTCTGTGTTGTAGCAGGGCTTTTCTTTCTGAAGAGATGGGCATGATCGTCTTTGTTTGAGGAATAGTCATAAGCGTCATTCTATTCAATAGAGTAAGCAAAGGGAAAGGCCTACCATTAGTGGAAAGAGAAGAAGGAAGAGTGAACTAAGACGAGAGAAGTTGGAACTAGTGCAAGTGAGGGAATCCGCTCTGCTAGGTCGAAGCAAAGAAGGAAGAATGATTATTCCACTCTAAAGGTAGCTCCTGCCTCGAGGCAATGAAATTTAGGAGTGACAGGCCGGATACTATGTAGGCGCTCGTAGAAAAAAGAAATCTTTACGGCTAGTTGCTTGCTTAGAAGATAGAGTCCTTCCTTTACGATTACAATATACTTTTTTTAATATAAAAGCCTTAAGAACGGCTCCACAGCAACCATAAGGTCAGATGCCAAACCCCATGCCCTGAATGGAGAAGGAGCTGGTAGCGAAGGGGAAGAGGATACCGATTCTTCAGCATAAGGCTGAACCTCCCGATTCTCATTCTCCTCTTCTCCAGCCGCAAAGGCTATTATTGGAAAACCTAAAAGAGATAAGAATAAGAAAATAAGAATTGGCAAAGCATAAGAAAGACATTCCAGTTGAAACTAGATTCCTTTCAAACTATGAAACCAATTGTGAAACTTGGCGAAGATAGAAGAACACAACTGTTGCAAAAACCAGTATTGTAGTAGTAGCTGCACCCCCTCGATCCCTCGTAATGAGGCGACAAGATTCTTCTCGAAATAGTCTAGGGTCAAAGGAAGCATTGAAAGCGGGTATGCCTGGGTTGGAATGAATCCGGAACAGAACTGAACTAGGAAAGAACAGAACTTCAACCACCTCAAGTGGAACCCTCAAGCTTTCTAAGTCTGTCCATCATCGTACTTGTGTTGTGAAGCCGGTTCTGAACCTCAAGAGTTAGGAAAGACAACCTGCACCAGAAACTGCACCTCAAGCTGAACCTTCACTCTGAACTGGGGAAGGCAATAAAGTCAGTTAAGAAAGGTATAAGGCAAGCCAGAAAGAAGGGAGCTAGCAAGGAAAGGAAGGGAAGGAAGCTAGCAGGAGCCAGAATCAGACCTGTAAGCCATACTAGTTTATGAAGGCAATCCAATCTGTTGAATCCAACTTGAAGTAAATTCCTGCAAACATGCCTACCCGCACCTGAACCAGTACCAGAACCAGAACTAAAAGCTAGTGAAGGGCATCTGACTTGTGAAGCTGATGGGGTTTCATGACACGTGTAGATTCCAATCTTACAATTTGAAAAAATCCCGCCCTTATCTCGTACCGTAACCTGTACCTGAACCAGTACCAGTACCAGAACGTCCAGATTTTGAAGCCCACTAGAAAGCCAGAATCAGACTTGAAGGTAAATCCCTCACTCGCTGCTACAATCTCCCCCCCCAAGCAAGACAGAAAGACGGGAACGAGAAGGGGAAAGCATAAGAACTTCACCTTAACTGAACCTCAACCTGAACCACCTAGGCAGGGAACCAGCACTGTAAGCTCGTGAAGAGAAAGCGAAGCCAGTAACAGCCAGAACTGAAAGCAGAATGTAATAGCTCGGCCTTAAGGGGGGAATAACTCGACTTAAAAGGAGAGGAGGAGCAGAACAAGGGACACCGGAACTGAAATCTCGGGCTCGGGAAGTCAATCAGATTGTAGAAGGAACTTGTCCAGCTTGTGAAGCCAACTATAAAGAAGAAGGCCCTTATTTCATTAATTCATTTAGTAGCATCCATAAAGTCATCTCGTACTGCTGATCATGCTTCTTCAAGCTAGAGAGATGACAAGGAAAGGAATTATTCCCCTCCTCATCTCTATCTCACCCCACCAAAAACATGGTCACACCATTGGCACCAAGAGAAAGCGAACCCTCGGTCAATCAAAGTGGGTCTAAGCATGTCGTGAACAGAGTTCCGAGTCTCTAAGACCCTCCCTACTCTAATGAATCTAATGCTTCCTTCACAGCTTCTTCTTAAAGGGATCTATTTATGGAACTAAAAAAGCTAGGTACTTGACCCTATATAGTTTCGCCCCGGGTGTGGGAGATCCCATCTACCATTCCTCCAAGAGTGGTTATGCCGATTCTTGCAAAATCCATTATCTTCCCTACACTATATAGAAAGAGTACCGGCTCCTCTTGCTTCACTCTCCCTTCTGTCTTTCTTCAAGAGTCAGATAAGAAAGGGCTGACTTAGCCTACCAGCTAATAGGGATTTTTTCACTCGGAGTTCTTTCTTCAAGACCTTGAGGCGGTGAAAGTAGTGTAATGTCCACAGATTCGGCTTAGTGAAAATAGCCCTAGTTTGATCTTCTTCCACATAAGACTTTATAATTCAATCGATTCCTGATAGGATTGGAAATGGGCTTAGTAAGCCTCCTTCATTTAATCTTCTCAGTGAAGGAAGCCGGTGTTCACATCTGATCCTTCCTGGGATTTGAACAGCAGACTGGTACTGATATATATTGGGCATTCGAACTTGAGAGATTCCTTCTTCATTGGCCAGTCATAGTGGTCTGGTCCCTGCTTTCCTGAGAAGAGAGGGTGAGGTTAAAGGAATTTTCTTTTCTCTTCAGAACCTAGAACTATAGATATGAAGTACCCGATCCTTCTAAGGTGGAAGTCTAGTGCTTTCATAGGGCTTTCCCGATGCCGATCTATATAGGTAGAGTACTGAGGCCTTTGTCCTGAACATCATAGGAATTGAGATTCTATCTAGTAGGGTACTATCCAAGACAAGTTCTGTTCCTTTCTCTGCCTTCCTTTCCTCACTAGGACATGAAGGGTTTCACTTTCTCTTGCTTATCCTTTTACTTTTCTTTGTCTGGCAGCAACTCTCATTTCCTTCTTTCTGCTTTCTTCCATAGAGGTCGGGTACTCTTATATATAGTTTCAGCTCAGTCCATTCTCTTTAGAGTTGGAGACGAGTCCCTTTTTGGGTCTATCTCTTTGCCTGAACCAAATTCAAGGAATGTTTGTCGTCCAGACCCACTTTGTCTTTCCTATACTTATTTTCTTTTTCTTTTGTTGGCAGTGCGGAGCCTGCTCATTGGGATTCTCGCCTTCTACTTTTAAGATTCAACGTTTTTGAAGAGTTTCTTGAGTCACTTTCTTGTAATCAATTACGTCAGCTCGACTTGCTAAAGCATATGTGGAAATCAACATTGATCTGTCTAGTTCCTCAGAAGGCAGGAACCTCAGGCATCCTCCAACTCTGAACACACACTTCCTTTCCTCATGCATCCGTATCTTCCTCTTTCGTATAATTCGTCTATTATCCCCTGTATTCGTCTTATCCATTCACCTTATTTCTAATTCGGTATATATAATATAGTAGACCATACCCAACAATCTCAAGAGCCTGTCCCGTGAGACAGATCTAAGGTCAATAGGTATTTTCACTTCTGATCGAACAAAGTAGCTCGACTGGTAAGGAAAGGTACCCGAAAGAGTGTACTCGGACTCCCATTTTTTCATGACCTAAAGCTTGAGAGATAGACCAACCTCTCGTAAACCTGGGGCGCGAGAAACATAAAATAAACTATGAATCACTAGGGACTATATCTTTTTGAGCTCGAACCTGGAATTTCAACATCAAGCGCACCCTTATACACTTATTCTATCGCAACTATCAATAACCTTTTCTAGGGGCAGGTTCTGACCACACGATGTACTAAGAAGACATCACCTAGAGACTTATTCGTCTCCTTTTATGGGTATAGGGGCATTCACGAAAAAGCATTCCTTATGTTCATTCTATATGTAATCAAATGCAATCCAAAACCAATCACCCCTAGGGATTTCCAATTCTTATTCATCGTAGAAGTCATCACCAGCTTCGGCCCTTTCCCTTTCTCGGATTTCCTAAGAGCTCGGAAATGGCTCTAAGCTTTTTTCGAGGCTTTCACCCGCACTAGCACCAGTATATGGACTCTAAAGCCTGAACACAAGAAAGCTGACCTTATTATTATGAAAAGGGGAAAGGGGCTAAAACCAAAGCTAAGGCAGCGAGACAAGGAGAATAGGAAAGACTTGGTATATAATTTGTGACTTTGTTCCGGCTATAGTCCATTAGCAAGCGAGTAGGGGACCATGATTTTCCAGTGGGAAAAGGATCTCTATGTTTCTTTCCCGTTTCACAGACTTCATTAGGTTTATGTTGGCGTGGAATCTTGATTGCTTCTTGCTTTGCTGGAAACATGGTATGATTAGAGTACTAGTGCTCTATGGTTGAGCAGCTGGACACTCCTTTCCTTTCTCGTCCATTAAACCGAACTCCAGACTGTTGAAGACATGAGGAGATGTAGCTTCTGTTCGAACTTCCTCTCTTTTTCCATTCCCCACTTCAATGCTCTACGCTGGCAAAAGGGCTGTCAGAAACCGAGGAGAGTTCATGCGTTCAATTTCTTTGTTGAATGAAGGTGAGTTCAAGGATCGGGACGGGTATTCTTCCTATATAGTCACTTCTTTTGTTGTTGTTAACCCCATGAGTTCAAGATGTCCCTTTCCGCTTCTCTTTCAGCAACTTCCCTCATTGGGATTGGTCAATCTCTTTCACTTATTACTCGATCGGATAACACCTTTTCTTCCTATTAGTAGATCTTCTTGCCCGTTCAGTGGTAGTCTAGTTGTAGTTTTGAGCGAGCTTTCGAAGCCTCTTTCCTCACTAGTTATGAAATGCCCTGGCTACTCGTTATGAGTGACCCAGTCTTACCCTACTATCCGTCTAGTCTTTCCAGGATTGGTTAAAGCAAGAAGCCCTATTTATTCTGTCTTAGTCGATCGACCTTTCTCAACCCGGTAGAGGGTGACCCCATTTCCACAAATCCTGATTCCTTCTGATTCTCTTTCTTCTCTTTCTGATGCCTCTGCTGCATAGCTTTCTTTGAATCTTTTAGCCGCTCATCATATCAGACATTCCAGCATCTAAATAGCCATTGGTCGAGTCGCTTCACCCCTATCCCTATTAGCATAGTGGATCATCTTGTCCCCTTCTTCTCCCTGGCTTTGGTCGAGGTCGATCTAAAACTTCCCTCTTCGTTCGACCTGGGATATGGCACCTCACCCTATATTCTCGGATTCATCTCTCTCCCTTTTGTCGAGTAAGGGTTCCCCCCTTCTTTGAAGGTCACCTCAAACATTTATTATCAGAAAATTCTTCTTCTGCCTTTGGGCCTATCTTAGAAGAAAAGAAGGTAGTTTCTTTCTTACCTGAGTGGTCTAAGGGACTATATAGAAAGAGTACCGGCTAGGAGATGGATTTGTTGCCTCCTCAAAAGTAGCCTTTCTGCACTATATATATAGAATATCGAATGTTAGAGGTTTGATGAGCATTTCATAGGGGGTTGTGAACTCATACCTATTCTTCGGGTAATCAAATCTCCTCTTTGTTAGTAGATAGAGTTCCTTTCTGGAATTCATAGCCTTGAGTGAGAAGAGCCCCTTTTGTTTCCAAACCTTCCTAGTCTCGCTGGTCCCCGCTCCCCCTATTTGATTAGGAAAGCAAGTACCAATACAAAAAAATCCTTTAGGCGGTCGAGTAGCTTCTGCTTATTCATTATATTAGTCAAGGAACTATCAGATCTCTCCTGCTACTGCACAGGTAGCTGAGTACCTTTCGTTCCTAAGCTATCGTTTCGCTCCTCCCCCCTCTACTCTAAAAGAAGGAGGTGTCCGAACGTGACAACCTTGGAACCTTTCTTTCAAGTAGATCTTCCGCCTAAAGGGTACTAGGTTTTTGGTACCTACTCTCCTCTATTCGATTCGAGGAGTGACGCCTGCCCATGATTCTGCTACAACTACGAAGAATTCAAGCTTCTATTCTGAAACTCTTTCCACTGCTGGTACTTGAAAGGTCAGAACTTTCTTTTCTTCTATGACTTTTACCTCCGCCTGAGGGTTAGAGATTCTCTCCCTTTAGTCTCGCTTGAGCATCTACGATTGACTATCCCATAACTTCACTCGTAAACTCTGATCCTAGCTAATCTAAGTGCTAAGAGCTTGTCAGTCCAACCCCTATATCATAGTCTAGCTCACTTTACTTCCTCGCCCACTATTAGAAAATATAGGTTCAAGTGAAACAATGAAATACATAAAGTAAAAGTAGAATAATTTCCTCTCCCCCTCCTATCGTCGAGCTTGTCTCTCTGTTCCTTGGGTTCACTCCTCCCTCCTTTATTATTATTATTAGGACTTCTGAAATTCTAAGCATTGAGCTCCACTATAAAGGAGAGAATTCCTTTAGTTTAGTTAGGAAATAGGTTCAACGTGGGATTCTAGGTAGGTGCCTTCGTAGTTGGCTTACTGTTAGGTTAGGTAGGTGCCTTCCTGGCTTGACTCTCCTTCCTAGATTGCATCTATTAGTTAAAAGAGAGCCCTTGGACCTTTCCTGCATTTGTAATAAGGGTGGTAGGATTAAGATTAGGAGATTGATTGAGTGAAGGTGAAATATGAAATTGATGTAGGACATCCTTTCTAAAGTCAAGTATGCCAGAACTCGTAGCCTTGTTGAACCTCTTTCTTGCCCCTAAGAGGAAGGTCTCGACATGTACTCTTCTATCACTATATATATAGAGTACCTGTATGACTCTGAAAGAATAGGATTGATTATACGACTGGACTCCTTTTCAGGAAGAGATAGACATGGCTTCTCTCTTTCGCCTTCTCGATGCATTGCTTGGGTCTTCATTGGGCACTAGTTGCGCACTAGCTCTTCGGTGTGAATAAGAAAGTGTCAAGTGATTGAGTCTTTCGGAGGTGTGGCGGTCAGCTGTAAACTCTTGTTCGGGTTAATGATGGTACTATTCTATATAGTGGTGGCCAAAGGTGAAAGAACACACATGCACAAAGGATCTTAGAACTTCTAGACTTTAGCCTCTCCATACTGAGAAGAAAATCAATAATAACATACCTTGTCCTTTGTTCTCTGTCTTGGAGCCGAGGGTTCATCTTCAGGTTGTGCTGTCATAACCTTTCGAAGGAGGTCTTGTAGGTGATCTTCTTTGTCTCGGCTCTTGACTGCAAGGTCATCCACATAAAATTCGACCGTCTTATGCAACATGTCCTTGAAGATCTTGGTCATGGACCTCTGGCCCTACCATGTAAGGCGCACCAGAATTATTGAGTCCAAACGGCATTATCGTTTAGCAGTCAACGCATACGGAATGAGGTTGTAAGCTCGTAACCAAAAGTCTTTTTTATCATTATTTCTGTAATGGGTGGACACGCATCATTTAGGTTACTGAAGTCTATACAAACAAGGAGGTTACTGTTATTCATAGTGACTGGGACTATGTTCGCCAACCAGTCTGCCACTATCTATATTATACCCATCTTCACGGATGAAGCCTACATCCTTAAGCTTCTGGAATTCCTTCTCGATCTTCTCCATGATCGCCGGGTTGCTTCACTGGCTTTGTATCTTCCCTGATATTCACACGATGCATCGCACCTCCTCCAGGCATTTCCGCATAGCTCCATGTGAATACATTGGAAAACTCCTGTAACAGGCGCATGACTATATAGAAAGAGTACCGTCTTTCTTCCTGGTTGTGTTCCCGGAACTTCATCTTCAGTTGGAGGGATAGGGTTCGATTCATGTTCTGTCTCTTCTTCGACGAACTCGTACACTTTATCTTCCTCATCAAGGGTTCGTCTACCGTTCACTGTACACCGTTTTAAGAACTTAAGGCTTGACCTTTCGCTATGATTGTACTTCTTCATCTTCGTCTCCACTCGGCTGTCTCATGAAGCTTGGCATGGTAATAGCCGACCCCCAACTCGTGGTAGTGGAAGAAGGGAAAGCTTCCCAAACCTCACTGACTTCACTGTCGCTTTCGGAGGTAGCATTATAGGTAATTGATACCCCAAGCCGTACGGGCGAAGGTCAATGTATCCTCCGGATGCCATCGCCTCCTCTTGGTCTTTTCTTAGGTAAGGCTTCAGGGGTGTAGTTATGCCTTTGCCCCCCATTCAAGCCCCTAGGGTACTCAATGTCGTATCCCATGATTTTCATGATTATCCGAAGGGATGTATGTGAGTTTGGGTTTTGCCTGAGGTGCCACACGACCCCTCCTTGATCTAACTTGAAGGGTGTCTCAGACCCCCTAAATAATATGATTTGTTTTTCACCTACAATAAACACATTGAAAGCTCTGGTCTCTGAAGATAGTGGGGGCACTATTCTTATTCGTCCACTCCATCTTGCCTTCTCTATCCTCCATCAGAGGTATAGGAGTTTCAAGGGGAATTACATTGACAACGAACTTCTTCATAGGTTGGGACCTAGGGACTTCGATAACATCATTTATATGGATGACATATTTCCCTTTTGGACCTGACCACTTCCTAAAGGGCTTCGTTTTTTTTCGTCTTCCGGGTTACTAGCGTACATCTTTACAATAGGCTTCAACCCCCTTAGGCTTCCTCTCCGCAAAGAATCTTTGTACTTTACCGTTCTTGTCAACGTACTTGAAACACTGGTGCAAAGTTGAAGGTACAATGTGATCCACGGCCTTCCCATCCGCTGTTGGAAGTCTCATTCTCGATCACGTAGCAAGTGACTTCTATCTTAAGATCTGCAATCAGGCCCCATAGCTTTTTGAGACTCAGCGTTGTACCCTGGGTCTTAGTGATGCTCAGCTTCCCAGTGGGGATCCCGAGCTTCAGTACTGTTTTTAGGGGTAGGGGTATAACATTTAGGCTTGCACTTGGCGGAGTTTGACTTCACCAATATATCCTGAAAGGTACAGTGGATGATTATGGTGAAGGTCCCCTAACAACAAGTCTTCTCGAGAAAATGTGAGGTCTGGATCCTCCTTCTTCATCTTCTCTTTTCTGCCTCGGTTCTCTACTTGAGGTACATCATTCACTTGTATCTGGTGTACATGGGGTGCATACTGATCGGATTCTGATAGAGCCTTGACAACAACTTGTCGGATGTCAGGTGACAACCTCAACAAGTCATACATGGTCATTCTAGCTGGGACATTAGCTAGTTGTGCTAAAAAAGAACAATCGAAAGGCTCATCTAAGCCGGGTCTTCACTGTGGGGTCTACCATCTCGGGGGTGGTAATACAGCCTTCCGTCTACATCATTTACACTGACTAGGGTCGGTGTCTCTTCAGAATCAGACTTTGAAGCATCCTCAACCCCAGGATAAGGCACACTTACCATGTTACAGGACTGTACAAGTGACATAGGCAAGAAATCTCCAAGTGTAATAGGGGTTCTAGCAGTGCCCCCGGTACTGTTTCCTTATCCGAGCTGTCAGTCAGTTATTGTTATCCTACGACCATCCAGTTGTAACCAAAATATTCTTGGTATTCATGACCGAGATCTTTCAAAGGGCCCCTCACGGGCCTAGCTAGCTTCTTGTCAGGATGCTACTATTTTTGATGTATTTAGAACGATCAGATCCATCAAATGTGGTGTATCCCGCCGTTCCTGATGGAACATCCTTATGGATCCCCATGTCAAATAACGAGTGAACGGTCTTGAATCAAGTGCCTCATCCTTCCCTCTACCTTCTCTTCTTCTATCTTTAGGGCCTTATCCCTTCTTCATCTGAAAAAGAATCATAAGAGATTGTTTTTTCACGGTTTGGGTATATGAGGATCACCCGTTTCACCAAGCTGGAGACTTAGATCAGCCTTTCCTAGCCTTTGGTCTTCCAAGTGGCTGCTAAAAAGTCAAATCAAATGATAGATCATTTTTAACTCTGAGGAATTTCCTCCAGCTAGCTAATAATGCTACGCACATCCTCCACAGTTCAAGTCAAGGAGATCCATTAAGCCGAAGTATTCTATGGCTTTTGAGATATTGACTTATTACTTCTTTAAGTATTTCCCTCATGGTTAGGTGAACGTAAGGTCTCACCGCTCTTCTGAATAAATGGGCCATTTGTTGCATTCAGAAGGTGACTATCTGATTATTTCGTATTTTTTAGAAAAATGAAACCAATTAAAGAATAGCTCTTTACCAAATTACCAACGGTACTCTTTCTATATAGTGAATTTCGAACCACATATATCTCCTGCTGGTAGCTGCACTCATTTCCTCTCCCTTATATAGTGTTGAGCTAGACCCTAGTGGCTTTCCCCTCTCTTTCAAACTTCAAACGGCTTCTCGCTCTACTATGATAACTGATAACTCGAAAGCTTGAAATGAAGCATAACTTGTCATGAGCCGATCAACATAAAATAGATTATGAACCATACTATATTCAAGTGAACCTCAGGTGACAGTTCGTAAGGCGGGTCTGAATCATTTTTACCGGCTACATATTTGAATTTTGGGCCAATCATCGCGTTCTTCTAACAATTGTTGTGCATCTGCTCCGGATATAACGGATCTGTCCCTTGCATGAGAATTGGTTATTAGCTCCTGTCCCATTTATTCATCTAGTTTGAAAGCCTTAGTGGATCCCACCGCCTCCTGTAGCCAACACTCTGCGTACATGTCTTTTGGTCAATAGTGGAAACGAGCTATGCATGTTATGAGTGCATAAAGGCTTAAACAACTTCGACATGAGCAATAGCAGAATCCGGATTGTGAAGGAACCCCACTATTAGAATATAATAGGGATGTTAAGGTTGGGCATTAGATTTACTATAAAGAAGGAAGCTGTTACCAGGATAGGAAGGGGTTGTTGTAGTGTAACCATCTTCATTTCTACTTGAATTGCGGCATGAAATATATTAGCGCTTCTTGAACACCAGGTTCTCATAGATCCGTCCCTTCATAAAGGGTCAGGTTCTCATAGATCTGACCCTTCATAAAGGGTCATGTTCTCATAGTAGTTCGACCTACTCGTCGACCTCTTCTCGGTGGAGTATCCATACAACTGAGGAAGTTTCAAATCAAGTTATAAAAAAATAGGAATACTGTGCCTCTTGGGATTGAGCTTTCTGACTTTCATGATGGTGCGCTGGAAGGGTGGCTAACTGACCTACTAGAAGCAGACTGGGATTCCCTCTCGAAGGGCCCTAGTCAAAAGGCTAAAGGCATAAAGAAAAGAGATTAAAACAAGACAACAAAAGCTGGAGATATTCGTAATACTGAAATCGAGAAAGTGATCCCTATCGACCCCAAAACCTACTATCTCCTGGGATATTTTTCGGAAGAAATATTCCAGAAAAGTAGTAGAGCAATATAGTGATTTCATTTCCATTTATAATCAATTTATAACCAATCAATTCATTTTATAAAACTATTAAAAATACATTTTCATAATTTAATATGTCATATTCATACCCTCCAATCCAAGGGTTTGGTGATAATTTCCACATTCAATAATGGTAAGGTAATAGTATACCATTGTTTATTTATAGATGGTGTTCCACATAAATAAATATATCGAAAACATAAAATTTATTAAATAGAAATTAATGATAAAATCTTTGGGTGTTATATGATACTTATTGTCGTTTATGTGTCTATAATCTCAATTAATTTCACATTGTTAATCATATTTTATAATAAATGGTTTGTAATAATCCCAAGTTTTATCACTCAAGAACCCATTCCAATGGGTTTTTTATTGAGGTAATCTCCCTTTTTTTCATTAAACACATTGTCATCTCTATTTCCATCAATTTCTAAAACTAAAATTATTGAAATTAGTGATGAAATATTAATGATAAGGTGGAATTATTATAATCATAATATTAATTCAACCTTAAAACATATTATTTTACATTGATATTTTGGCCTAATGTTCCATTAGTTAAACCTATATAAATCATTGTTTTAACTAGGTCAATTTAAGTGGGTTTATCATATACTTCCAACCTGATCCATCAATGTAACTGATAAATCCACCCTTCATATAAATTCATAATGGGAATTTGATCATCCAAACCATATCCCCCAAGACTGTCTATCTATGTGTGTGGTCTTAGTCCCACTCTTCATGCATTAGGGTGACGATTGAGGGAATGCTCAACCTATCTTTTCAGGGTTATTATCCATAGAATCATTTGTACCATATATATAAAAAATTTCCAGTATCTATATAGATATTTATTTCACTTAAAGTAACATACTCAAGTAATTACCAATATTTTAGGATATTATCATATACTTAGACTCAACTCTAGGGTTTTCACTATGATTCTACAAACTTAATACCAAAGGTAACTAAAATAATCTCCAAAAATAACAAATCCTTCTCTGACACAAACAATAGTAACCTAAAATAAAATTATATAAATAATACATTGATTTCATGGTTTAATTAATATATCTCAAAAATATTTACACAACCAATGTACATAAAAATAAGGTTTCAATGAGACTACCAACATAAATATCACATTTTACTTCACTATCGAAAATTTAGCCATAAATATGCTCCTCTAATAACTCTTATAGACATATATTATTATATAATTGTCTTCATATCCTGAGGTATGGAAAATTAAGAAATGGGTGATCTTGAATTCTCAATAAAGTAAACTAAGAAACTATTCATAGTTTTTAGATCATAAACTTGACAGAAACAAGAGAAAGGGAGAAATATCAAATAAAAACAAAAAAATGATCAGAAGTTACAATCATAAAATGTTATTCAGAATGAAAGGTCATTGAAAATAATAATAATACCTATGATATGTAATAAAAACATTTATGGGGAGTATATAATTAAAATAAAACAAGACATGGAATCATAACATAATAGAGAAGAACATATTTAGAATATGGAATATCATAAAAATTTATCATACTCAAAAATAAAGAATAACATAGGGAAAATAATATAAAAACACATGATTATAGGTAATTATATAATAATATATTTCAAATCACCACCTAATTCCCATAACATGGTAAATAGGCATCCCAACCTGATTTCCACAGTATAGCGAGAATTCCTTACATGATTCCCATAGTGGAGTGAGTAATCCTTACTCGATAAAAATAATTATCTCAAGACATATTAAACCATAAAAAATCATTTCTAGGATATATTATAACCCATCCATTATTATCCATTCATATGAGTTGCACTTAAAATCAAAACATTTATCTTATCAAAAAAATCCATGAGAAGAAAATGGGTTTCATAACTTTCCCAAATGGTATCACTTTGAAAATGACCATTTGACACAAAAAAATAATCTCCAAAATGGATTATTTAATAATGGAATATACTGGTTATTTAATGAACCAATACTCTAGTAGAGAAAAATCCTTTTAAAATGTAAGATAAATCAAAAAAGGATTTATAGAGACCCTACATTTTCTTACATGACTGTACATCATTTTAAAGACAAAAAACATAATATAATTAAAAATCTGAAATCCAAAGGTTTAATGTATTCGAAAAATTAGTATCCTAAATAAAATATACATAATAAAACATAAACATTTTTTTAAATCATTTTTATACCCTTCTACTTAGAAAATGTAATCACATGAGGACAAACATCAAAGAAATGGGTGAGCTAAAATCCCAGTTAGAGGATGGATTAGGATAATGAATAAATATAACATGGTTGATCATAATCATCATAATAATATAATAATAATAAGATTGAAATATGCATCAAGAAAATAATATGTTATAATGGCCTAGAATTTCTAAATTCGTAAAAATGAAACATCACATCTTAATGGTCAAATACCACACATAGTTGTGAAAAAATTTATCATCATGTTCATGCATAATATTTGTGCATAATCATAAAATCATCATTTTGAACAAAGATAGAATAATGATCCCATATAATACACATAATATCATGATACACATCACATTAAACAATGAATTGGAGGGATATAAAATTATAGTCTCACCAATAACATCATAACCTTTACATAATCATGTATGCCACATATACATTTTACAATCAAAGTCATTAATGAATTCATGGAAAGGATTAGGTTTCATACAGATTTAATCAATCATGATTTCATTAATAAACATGGGGTTCTAAATTAAAAATGAAAGGACATATTTTTTAAATTAATCATCTTTCTTGACTGAATAAGAAACAACTCAAGTAAAGTCATAGATTTGATTTGGAAAGAATATTTATTTTGAAAAATCATTATATTTGTTATAAATTCTTTTTGGAAAATTTATATCCCCAAAAATAAAAAGGGAAGAATAATGAAATGTTATTTAAGGAACATTATAGTAATATTCATACCAATGATGTCATTAAAGTAGGATAACATAAAGGAAATTATTTGGATTTTAGAATCCCCTTATATTTATTCTCACTTTATTTCGTCACTTTTGCGCATCAGGAATAATAATATTATATTTATTAAAAAAATTGATGCATAATTGAATTATATCTATATATACAACTATTTATCAATTATAATCATTCGATTATATTTTTTAGTTGTTTTTGGTGAAATTGAAGCCTATTAATATCATGTTTTTCTTAAAAATTTCATGTTTCTCTTTGATTTCTATATTTTCATCCAAATTATTTTATAGAAAATTATAATTAACTCTAGAATCTTATAATACATGTAATTAATTCTTTCTATATTATATATAATTAATAATATCATAAATGATGGTTTTAATAATAAATGTCCTGATGATGTCTATGTATGTGGTTAATAGGCCTTTAACGAGACGTTGTCGAAAGTGAGAGAAAGGGAATTATGACACTTATATTTTTCATAAATAAGATAATAAAATTAGTTTAAAATCATTAATATTATGATAAATTACTTCATAAATAATTTTATAATATATTATTTTTAAAGTTATTGGTAAAAAGGAGAAATATATAACTAAAATAGCGAAGAGTAAATAGATATTTACTCTCTCCATGGTGTAGCTCCTCTTTTTTGAAACTATAACTACCTTAGTGATTGGAGTTTGGTTAATCCAAAATTTACCTAAGTATTATAAGGGTATTTATTGGGATTATTTTGGAAGATATTTGGCTTTGTAATGGATGGGAGGAGTATTTTCCAAGGGAAGGGAGAGGGGTTATTTATACTCGAGGAGAGGGGTATTTTTAGAATAAAATATTAAATCCATGTTAAACATTGTAATAGTGATTTTTTGACATTAGAAACCATATTTTAAATAATTAAAAATATCTTAATACATTTTTCACATGATAATTCTAATTAATTAGTTTAATAAAAAATAAATGTGGAAAAAATAGAATTTTTTTTATTAAGGAATCACTTTTGAGTTTAGGTTTTGGAAAGTTATTTTTAGTTTTGAAATTATGTTTGTTGTAATTTAATGACAAATTTATGATATAAAATATATCATGGCTGAATAATATGTTCTATAAAGGATTCTCTCCTTATTATATCATGAATTATGTAATTTAAGATAAACCGGTTATATAAAAACAATATTTTACTATTCAGTATAAAATTGATGTATTTTAGAAAAATACCAAAATTCACCCATAGATAACTTCAATGTGATGATTTTAAAATTGTTATTGATTTCATAAAAATAAATTCCTATCATAGGTAATTTTAGTTTCCAATATAAAAAATATTATTTTTACAAAATACATTATAATGTAGTTTATTAAAAATGTTCTTATATTTTATTTGAGTTTATAATCAAGGAAATTGCTTTTTTAGAATTATAAAATTTATATTTACTTATATAAATATATATAAATATTATATATAAGAAAATTTATTATTTTAATTTAAAATTAATATTTCAATAGTTAGGATACAATTCTCAACGGTCATGTTGTTATTCCCGACAGTCATGTTATTATTCTAATGGTCTCATAATGTCTTATAAATAACACTTCATTCTTTAACTCAATATTCAACTCAATTCCTGTTAAGGTTCTATATTTTCATTTTATAAGATTTTTAATAGTTTAATATCTTTTTTTCTTTTCTATAGTGTTGGTAGTGGGGATAGGATTCTAGTAGATTAGGGTAATCTATGTTTTCCCATTTTAGCTTTACTATTTTATATATTTTTTTTCAGTTGTAATGTTTGTAATTTTAATGAGTTTCATTTATGATTAATGTAATAGTATTTATTAATGAAATAATTTTTTTCATTTTCTTTATATGTATATTATTTTATAGTATATTATAACATTCATTTCATTCATGAGAGAAATATCATTTGTCAACTCTTGTATGTCACATTGTCCCCACCTTTATAAACTTTTACCCTGATATTTCTACTCATATTACCATTACAGAATAGCTGAGGGTACTTTTGATTCATTGTTTCTTCTATTTCCCATGTTTCCTCTCTATACATATTGTTCCTACATAATAATTTACAATGTAATTTTTCTTTTTGCAGATAACTTTTTTCTATAGTTAAATATCTTGACTAGATTCTCTTTGTATGAGAGGTCATTCTTTAGTTGTACCACATATAGATTTTGTACATATGAGGTGTTGGTTATGTACATCCTGAAGAGTGATACGTGGAATACTTTATGAAATTGAGCTATACTTAGTAGAAGTGGATGTTGATAGTCTACTGCTCTTATGTGATCAAATATCTCAATGGGGACAATGTACCTTTGGATGAGCTTCTCTTTCTTTCCAAACTGTATGACTCTCTTTCAAGGTGATATTCAATGGAAAACATTTTCTACAAAATTGAACTACAAGTCCCTTAAAAGTATGTTATTATAGTTATTTTTCTCACTCTGTGTATATTTTATATGTTATTGGATATAATGAGCCTTCTCTATCATCTATTCCATAAATTAGGTCTAATTGGATTTTTTTTCACCAAATTCATCTAAATTGTTTTGAGTTTTTACATCTCTTCCCATATAGAGATTCCTATGGATGCATTTGAATATTCTAGAAGATTTTTTTTATGGTTACTCAACTAATGGGAGATTTTGATCCTATCCTCCTTTAAACTCCATTAAGTATTTTCCTAGCATATCCTCAAGCATCTGTATAGTCATTTCTTATTGGCCCTTAGATTTTGGGTGATAGGTTGTAATAAAATTCAATTTACTACTCAAATAATGTTTAAGACTTATCCATAATTTAGATATGTACCATGGATCATAGTCAGAGATGATCAAAAGTGGAATACAATGTTTCCTCATCATGTCCTTCACATAAACCATATGAAGTTGTTCCAGTGATAAATTTTCCTGAATAGTAATAAAGTGGGTAGTCTTGGTTAGTTGATCCTCCCCAACCCATATCTCACAATTTTCTTTGGATGTATTTGGTATATTACTAAAAAATTATATAGTCACATTCTCTCATTTAGACATGGATGTAGGAAATGGTTGCATCATCCCTTTGTAATTCTATCTCTATACTTTAACATTATAATATACCAAACATCATGAGATATACTCATCAATATCATTTTTTATGTTTTTCGAGCATAAGTGCTTTTAAATATCATGGTACATCTTGGTCCATCTTTGATGGACAGAGAAAGATGAGTAGTGTGCATTATCCAATAGATCCTTCTTCATATAATGTGATGAAAGTACACAAATCCTCATCCCAAATGGAATCACATCATCATCATTGACGTGGAACTCATGTATCTTCCATTGATTTGATGCATTCACCTTCTTTTGTATCCCTAGATCATCCCTTTATTCCTCCTTGATCTACTCTTGGATAGATAATTGGATAGTCATTTGAGAAAGGTATGATCTATTCACTACCTTTATGATTTCAGGATTCATCCTTTGCATATCCAAGAAGATAGGGTCTCTCTCAATCTGTATCATGGATAGAGTAGAAGGTTCTTTTCTGCTAAGAGCATCATATACCCTGTCTTCCTTTCTTAGATGGTGGTGAATAGAGAAATAATAGTCCTTGATTATCTCTAAACATCTTCTTTGATTCATATTGAGTTATTTTACTATGAATATATACTTTAGACTCTTGTGATAAGTAAATATATTACACTTTTCACTATAAATGTAGTGCCACAAAATCTTTAGAGTGAATATCATATATGTTAACTCCAGATCATCTATCAGGTTGTTCTACTCATGAATATTCAACAATCATGAGGCATAGGATATCAATTTTTTGTTCTTTATGAGTACACAATCCAATCACTTCTTTAAAGCATCACTATATATTATAAAAACTTCTCTCCTTATTTGTACTATGATTACAGGTGCAGTGATTAACCCCTTCATGATCTCCTTAAATCTTTCCTAACATTATTCCATCCCAAAAAAGTTTACCCAATTCTGTGTTAAATTAGTTAGTGGGATAGACATTCATGATGAATTCATCACCAAAGGTTTTTGGTACCCATCCAATATAAGATAACTAAAGATTTCCTTGAAACATTTAGGTCTATTCCATTCTTAAATATCCTTTGTCTTTGAAGGGTCTACAAAAATTCCCTCACTTGTGATCACGTTCCCTAAGAATGTGACTTGTTACATCCTAAAGTCACACTTGCTAAAATTAGCATACAATTTATCCTTATTTAATGTCACTAGTGAAATATTTGTATTCTCTTTATGTTCCTCCTTAATCTTGGAGTAAATGATAATATCATTGATAAAAACAACCATTTTTTGATGTAGTCTCTAAAGACACTATTTATCAAATCCATGAAGATTGTAAGGGAATTAGTAAGTTTGAAGGGAATCACTATGAAATCATATTGCCCATACCTTGTACAGAAAGAAATATTATAAATATCTTTCTTCATCACATTCATTTGAGGATATCTAGAATGATGATCCATCTTTGATAATTATTGAGATCCTCTAAGTTGATTGAAAAATTCATCAATTATTGTAAGTGGATACTTGTTCTTTTTTTGATATTGTTGTTTTCTTATTAATTGATACATATCCACATTGATCCATCATTTTTCTTCACAAATACCACTATCTCCCCTCAATTATATGCACTAGAGAGTAAGAACTCCTTTAAAAATGCTCTTGCAGATGCTTATTTAACTCTTCTAGTTCGATTAGGTCCATCATATAGGGTAATTTTGAGATAATGGTGGATCAGGCTATGATATCTATTGATAACTCCACCTCACGATCTAGGGTAAATCTAAGTAACTGTTCTATAAATGCGTTAGTGAATTCTTTAATAATGGGAACTTCTTCTAGAATAATACCTTACTTTGAGTCAACCATTTGGGATTGTTATGCCTCAACACAGGATTTCAACATCCATACCATTGAGATATTTCTCAAAGGAGATTCATGATCTTCCTTGCATTTATAAAGGATCATTGGATGGTTCATAAGATGAAATGATATTTAAATTTCATGATTGTTTATTTGTGCTCTATATAATGAGATCCAATCCATGCCTAATATAGCATTTAATTCTACCAAGGGAAGTATTATGAGATTTTCTAGAAGAATCTTCCGACATACACCAGTAGGAGAAGAGTCCAACACATGGGTTTCAATGATTGTTCTACTATGTGTTTTTATAGATATCTCTACTTCATGGTGTTGAGGATTCAATTTAATAGTTCTTGAAAACAATCAGGATATAAAGGAATGTGTAGATACAGAATCAAATAAGGATTTTTCCATTCTTGAGTGAATAAGAAGTGTACCTTTTACGACATCATTTTTATAATCCACTTTAACAGTTGTGATAGATTATTATTTCCCTTTCAAATTTTTTATCCGTGGTTACTAATATTGATTACCATCATTGAATTCTGGTTTATTACACTTCCTTTCATAGTATTATTTCCCCCTAAAGCTGATGCATCGAACTATAGGTGGTTTATTTTGAGGTTCTTTCCTTTACTCTATCATGATGTCTGGATTATTCATGTCACTTAGACATTAATGATATTGAGTTCTTTATTTTCTATATTTAAAGCATTTCCCCATCCCTCTAAGGCAACTCCCTTGAGGCTTATTCACAATTTTTTTACATGTGGATAGTTGGGTCCTCTTTTCACCTTTTTCATTTGACCCACCAACTTGAAACTCCACTCATATCTTCTTAATTTCAAAACCATGGGACCATTATCTAAACCATATCTCTATTTTGATAGAATATTGAAAAAATTCGTCATAAAATACATTGTCTCAGATATCTAGTTCATTTATAAGGTGTGTTTATAAACCACAAAAGAACCTGTATATATTTTTTATCATTGTTGATAACAAAACCATGTGAGAGTATTTCAATCCTTGTAATGTTTTTATTATAATCAATGATAGATTCATCTTCCTTTTACTTCATCTCTATGAATTATACATCTATCTTTGTTCCATGATTTTGAGGGAAATACTTATTAAAAAATATTTTCATAAAGTATTCCCACTCCATCTCTTCCATTTATTCCTAGAACTTTGGGTTATTTATCAACACCCCCCAATTATCAACTTTGATATCAATAAGATAGATGGTTATAGTCACCTTATCCATCCCAGAATATTGGAAAACATAAAATATATTATCCATTGAGTTAACCCACTATTCTGTTACAAGTGGATGAGTAGATCCATGAACATTTAGTGTTCATTTCATCATAAAGGAGACAATGGATAATTTATCATTCTTAGAAAATTTTAAATGTTCCACTTGGTTCATTTTATTATCCATATCCTGAGAAAACTTGGTAAGAATCACCATGATATTTTTACTCCAACTCCCATGACATTGGGTATGTCGTTTTGGAAATCATTTCATTATCCCTCACATAAGTATTTACCTATTTTCTCTTGGTTTAGACCATTTAATAAAATATAAAAGGTTTTCTAAAATCATAAATAAACAATGAATTAATAAATAATTTATTCTGTTGTGAAATTAAATTAAAATTCATATCATATGGGATCCATATGTTTCAAAATTTTCTAAAATAGTGTTTCATGAATGTTTACATATAGCTAGTCTTATCCTGAAGGTTCTCACTAATGTTTTGTAATCCTACTTCCCAAATAAACTAAATCATTCTCTGATACCAACTATATAGAACTTAGTTTTTATTACTTTATTACTACATCATTTTAAAGATAAATAACATAATAGAATTACAAATCAAGGATCCAAATGTTTAGTGTCTTGGGAAAATTAGGCCCATCCATAACATGTACATAAAAAATATGATTTTTTTAAATATTTCTCCTTTATCCTTAGAAAAACACGCCTTCTCCTAATTACATGTAATCACCTAGGGATATACATCAATGAAAGGGGTAATCTAAAAGCCTGTTAAGAGGATAAATAAGGACCGTGAATCAATATAACATGGGTGAGAATAATCATCATCATAATATAATAATAATATTATCAACATGAACACCATGAAGGTATAATTTGGTAATGGAATGGAATGATTAAATGCATAAAAATGAAACATTGTGTCTTAATAGTCAAATACCACACAGAGTTGTGAACAATGTTATCATCATGTTCAAGCATTGTTGGAGTTTCTTCCCAAGAACCAATTGTTTTCTAATTTATGGTAAACATATATTCATTTTAGGGATATCAATAAACTCTTTATCACATCATGATTCTTCTTCTGCATAACATTGCATGTGATAAATTCCTATGAGTATCTATCTCACTAAAAGTTCATAGAGGATCCCTACTAGGATGAGAACCCGGATGTGCCATGAAACTATTCTTGAATATATGTTCTATATCTAGATAATATCATTTAAAGGGACATAAATATTATAGGTTATCGTGTATGTACACTCATAGGACATTGAGGAACCTTCTTTTGGTGTACACACTTACTAATGTCCCGGAGGATATTATGAGAATGAGACCCTCCATTAGAATATTCACATTATTAAGTGTCCTTGGATGTTCCTATATGTGGATGTGGGTATTGTTCCTTATACTATAATATTGTTATTATTGGGTGTCAAGAATCATTCACTTAGATGTATTGGTGAAAACCTTGTTGAACTATGTTCATGGAGATGTAGGATATGTTGTGGGTTTCACTAGTAATACTGAATTAATGAATAGTGTGAGAAAGGATTTTCCCCTATTTTCCATAAAATAAGTTGATATCTTAGGCCCTTTGATGGAAATGATATAGCCTAAAAAAATCCATGGACATGGTGTTTTATAGAAAAGTTCAAATTATGGGATGTCAAAGAATGATAAAACTGAGCACATGGGTTGATGGCACTTGCATGCAACCCGCTTGATTGAAGATATCAAGACTAAAGGATTATATTATATGGTAAACATTCATATGATTTGAAATGTCTTTGTGGCATTAACTTATTTCTCTATGGGTTCCTTGGTTTTTTAATAGACACCAACATTAAACTTTAGGCTTCTCGGCCTAATTCCACTGAGAAAGAGGCATATAGGGTCACACACTAAATGTATCTTGTATATCAGTTATATAATATATTATTTATTATTTAACAAGTTAAATAAATATTATTCCCAATTGTGATTTAATAATTTTTCATGGATGACTAATCACATTTATTTTGACACTAGTTATTCAATAGAATATAACATGGGAGGAATAATTAACAAATATTTATATACTATTTATTGAGTATAATATTTGTATATTTATTGGAAAATAATGAAATGATATTTATTTAGTAAATAAATAGTCATTAAAAGGTTCAATAGATATGGTGAAGGATTGGAGGTCCATGTTAAAGATCCGACGAGAAATAATAATATTTAATATTATTTTATTAAATAATATCTAATTATAACTCACAAGTTAAGTCCATGTCAGGAAATAATAATGTTGTTGTTATTATGTGACATGGGGTTTTTTCTAGGATTAATAAAATAATTAAGGCTCTTGTTCAAATTATTTATTATTACCTTAGTGAATTAAATTCTTGGTTATATTATTCTCTTATTAGCCAAGTGCTACAAAGTGATGATTATTATTTATTTTTCACAATGAATTGGAGAAAAGATCGCAATCCTAGAGAGTTCATCCCTCTCTATGAATGCTCTTCAGAACGAGAAAGATCCTCCCCGACTAGATCAAGGAGAATGATTTAGAAGTGGTTCACAAGGCGATCAAAGTAGTACATCACAAGTGTAAGGATCAACTGTGCTAGAACCTGAAGAATCCTTCAGTGACTTCCGGAGATACGTAGAACACTTGTGGATCACTGCTAGAGAATATCTTCTCTTCATCTGTAAATTTAAATGATGGTACACCTGATGATTTTTTGTTGAATGCATCAACGAAGGAATAACCACCTTGGAGGTAATTATTTAATTTAATTAAATTAATTATAAAGAAAATAAGTTGATCCTCTCTCTTGTTTTTAGGTTTCTATTCCTTTGTCTAAATACTTGGTTAAATTCTATGGATATTGGCATTCATCATCGTATTGATCTCAGATTGTTCATTGAATATTGAAAATATTAAAGTTGGGAACCATCCCTCCAATGCTTCCACTACGCCGGGAACCTACAAGTGATATCAGAGCGGGTATATTATTGATTATAATAATTTATATAATTTTTTATGGTTTAAACTTTAATAATCCAGTTTTCCAAATCATGTTTAATAGTTATTTTTAATTTAAATTAAGAGATATGTTCTTCCTCTATCATTTAACATAGATCTAAAAGAAATGATTAATTTTATGATTAAAATTAAATCGAGGATCTCATCCCGAGGTTCCAAGGGTTATTTCTAGGTAACATTGTAGTACACACCATGTAGTCAGATCTACATGATGTGTAATTGTATTCAATTCATCAGGAGTAGTTCAGTAATTACTCAACCTGTGTGCAATAATGATATGTACTATATTTAATTCTTACACCGTGTGTTGACTGGGACAGACTTGCATACGGTCAGCCAAACTATATGTCATGTGGCCCACTAGACACATCGTGTAGTCTCTTTTGGGTTAGGTTTGTGCCATGAATCCAATACATGACTTAGCCGACCGGTGACTATGTAACGTGAATTCAACAAGGCATGTGTCCCACTGAACATTCCATGTACTCCAAAGATTTTTGAATTACACCTCACACACCATTTCCCCATGCGTTTACATTATATGGAGAGTGAGGAGGGTACACACCGTGTAGTCATATCTACACTCCATGTACGCTTTCTAGATTACAGAGATTTAAAATTTATTATTATATTATGTTACCCTAGACACAAGCAACTTTGTGTGGGTGTAATGTTTTGACACAGAAAGTAATAGGTGTTATATATATATATATGTGTGTGTGTGTGTGTGTGTTTAATTAACAACTGCATAAAGTTCAAAGATATTAACATCATGTATGAGTTTCATTATAGTTATAATTATGGGTTCATTCTATATGTCACAAAGAATAAAGTGTATATATGTATAATACATTTTGGGTAGTTTTGTATGTGTATTCACCAGGTTACCTCCATGGTACAAGTTACGAACAAGATGAAGTTTAAATTAATTCTAATTTTTTTAAAATTATAATGAATGAGAATATAAAGGAAATTTATAAAAAGGTTTAACATAAATGGATTGATTAATTGAAGATAATAATTAATCTATTTCAGTGCTATTTATCTAAAATAAGAATGATTAATGAATATAAAGCTAGTTTTATTAAATGGGTAATTTGTTGCATGCATGTGGATGATCATGATCTAGGCCATACCTTTGTAAGTGATTAGTTTCCTTTTAATTTATTGTTAAATTAAATTATAAGCCTACGTTCCTTCCCTCTTCATTAATATGTTGGGATTGCTTGACCATGGTTTATTTTATGTAAATCCCTTATTACCCCACAACTATGTGTGAGTAAAATAATATGTAATGGATGGAGATCCCATGTTAGTAGAGGCAGTTCAGGATAAGATCTGAGGTGAAACCAATCCAAGGAGATACCAATGTGGACATATGGAAAGATATAAATATGAACATATTTAGTTCAACGTGTTTCACCCCTAGTTCAGTGGTTATTTTACCATGCTCTAGATAAATTGACCATTATAAAAATCTCATACTCATACTCATTATTTTATTTTTGTCTGTTGCATGGTTTATTCATTATGGATGTATTGTCACGGTCACATAATTAATGAATTAAACAAGCAATCAATATGGAACCAAAATAAACTAGTGTATACGTAAATATTATCTAATGCATGGTTAATCACTTAATATTATCCCACTTAATATTAACAAGCATGTGAAAAGATAACAAATGGAAACTTATTCATAAAATAAATAATAACTCAATAGAATATTAAGTCTGTATAGCCTTCCACTACTTAGATTAGAATCAAACAATAGTTTAAAGTTATTGAGTAGCCAAATTTGGTGTGATTTAAATTATCAAGGAATTCTAATTTTAGGTTTTGGGTTGACATAACTTAGTTTACATCAAGGGTTTACTTCCCAAGCGGGGCATAGTGAAACTGAGAGATAATGGTTGAGGAAATCCAAAATTTAGGATTTCAGGAGTGGGGAGTCCACTCAACGGATCAAGGGGCTATGAGTTAATGTAGTTGGCTTTTGGAATGCCTCCCTAACACCTTTCAAATTGCATGACCAGCCAATGTTAGGGTATTATAAAGAAAAATATGGGTCCTTTCCACTAGAATAACCAAGAAATAGTATATTCCAAAGCCAATGATGAGGTCTATTGTGTTTCAATAAAGTAGTGGGAGACTACTAATATTTATTTATTTATTCGTCTTAATTTTATCAGATAATGTACTAAAACTCTTTTCACGTTAATTTTAGAAATGGCATTAAAAATGACTTCAAACACATTATTTTGATCCATATACGAGAAGGAAAAAATTCTCACCACAACTAATTTATAGGAATGGAAAAGGAATCATCGGGTCATACTTCTCCATGAAAGGAAACTATATGTTCTGGAATAACCTTTACCAGTTTCACCTGGAAATGAGGTGAGTGATGAGGAGATCTATGTGTACGAGAAATTTCCAAATGATTCTATAGATATTATTTTCCTCATGCTATCATCCATGACCAATGATCTCTTGAAGCAACATGAGGTAATGGATGATTATAGAATGATGTAGACCTTTTGGATCTTTTTCAAGATAAGGTGAGACAAGATAGGTATTAGATCTCCAATGCTTTGTTCACCATAACTTTTTGAGAGTCTGCATCAACAAGGACAAATGTAGTCACGATTTTTTGATATATCGAGTGTGTGTACATCATAGGGATTAAATTACTAGATGAATTGTGTATAGATCTATTAATATCATTACTTCCCTAGAACTTATCAAGTTTTATTGTGAATTATAATATGAACAATAATGGTAAGAGTCTATTAGAAATTATTAATTTAATTCACCAAGTGGATAAGGATATAAGACATGAAAACCCATAATACTTATGGATAATAGGAATACAAAGGGCATGGAAAACGAGGCCTAAGACTTATAAATAGTCTAAATCCCCCAAGCATCATCTGACAAAGAAGGGGATGAACCAAAATCAGGGCAAGGAAATGGAGGCAGTATGCTTTTCATGTGGTAAGTCAGGCCATAGGAAGACAAACTACACCCAGAGGCATAGTTAACCCAAAGGTCCATTAATTATTGAGTGAAATATTTAAATTTCTACACATTGGGTATTAAATATATCCGGTGGTGCTCGCATCTATATTCAAATAAAATAACCAAGTAGATTCGGAAAAATTGCTATAGGAGAGGTGGATCTGCGAACTATCAATGGTGTGAGGATGGTTGCACTTCCCATTGGTGACTACCACATCATATTTCCAATGGAAATTATTTTGGTTATAAATGGATGTTATTATGTACCTAGTGTCATCAAAAACATAATTTTTGTGTCATGTTTGGATACAGATGGTTTTTTTCCATGTTAGAAAATAATAGTTGTTTATTTTAAAAGGACAACATATGATATGGTATGGCACATTTAAATAAAGGTCTGTGTGTATTAAATTAAGAAAAAAATTATTATAAATTGATAACAAATCATGTTTACATGAATAATATAACACCCAGTTGTGGAATCACTATCTCGTTCGTGCACGTGAGAAGCATTTGACAAAGATCTGTCAAGATGGTTTTTTAGATTCTTCAAGATAAAACCACTTGATGGATGTCACCCTTGTTTATAAGGGAAAATGACCAATCCTCTATTTGGTGGATAGGGTGAAAGTGCCATGAGCTTCTAGGATTGCTACCCACTGATGTGTGTGGGCCATTTCTAGTAGAAGCTATAGGTGGATATTATTGCTTCAAAATTTTACTAATGACCTGAATAGATATGGATATATTTAATTGATGAGTTATAAGTCTGGGTACTTTGAGAAATTCAACGAATTCATGAATAAAGTAGATAATCTACATGGTAAGAAGATTATGAATCTTAGATTTGAATAATGTAGAGAATATATTAACCATGATTTCGTCGACTTTTTGCAGGACTCTAGGATTCTATCTCAACTCACTCCACCTTATACACCACATTGGTATGGTATTAGTTAAAGGAGAAACCATACCTTTTTATACATGGTAAGATCGGTGATGAGTCATATAGATATTCTATTATCATTATGTAGTTATGAATTACAAACTACAACATACACATTAAACTGAGTACCAACTAAGGAGGAAAATGGAATTACCTTCGAATTATGGAGAGGAAAGAAACACATTTTGTTGCATACATTTGTATGGGGATGTGAGGCATTTTTTAAGTCTTTTTAAAGCAAAAATGTATAACCTCAAATAATGAGGGCTATATTTATAGGGTATCATAAATAAAAAAAGAGATACTACCTATAAAACCTCTGTGAAAAAGTAGTTTTTTCCAGACAAGATGTATTTCTTGAGAGGGATCAAATCCTCAAAAAGGAAAAGGGGAGAATGATTGACTTTGATGAATTTGATGCTCAAGATACATAGGATTTGGTATAGTAATACATTTTATAGGTCCCATGGTATAACTAATTCCAAAAACCCAAGTACTATATATGAGTGTAAGAGAGGTAAGGGAAGTGGAGAGATAGGATTTTCTTATCACTGAGGATGATGACTCATTATTTTTGGACAATGATGAACCTATCTCATAAAAGGAATTAGTAGAGATCTTAGAAGCTACAAGACTACTAGAAGATATGAATTATGATATGGATTCCATGTATCATAACCATGTTTGGGTTCTAGTAGGTACACCGGTTGATGTAAATCCTATTTAATGTAAATAGGTATTCAAGTGGAAATTGGACATGTAAGGTAATGTAAGTACCTATAAACCAAGGCTAGTGGATAAAGGGTTTAAAAGCATCAAAGAATTGACAATGATGAAACTTTTTCGGTAGTTACCATGATTAAATCCGTCAGAATAATATTTATAATAGCAGCTTACAATGATAAAGATATTTTTCATATAGATGTCAAAACTGCATTCCTTAACGGGAACCTTTAAGAATATGTCTATATGACAAAATGAGAAGGTTTTGTGACACTAGGTGATTCATAAAGGATTTTCAAGTTGCAGAGATCCATTTATGGATTAAAACAAGAATCAAGGTCATGGAACATTCAATTTGATGAATCCATAAAATAATTTTTTTTCATTAAAAATGAATGTGATTCATTTGCTTAAAAGGGGTTTAATGGGAATTAAGTCCTTATCTTAGTAGTATATGTTGATGATATATTAGTAATTGGAAGTGACATACTAGTTTTACAGTCTGTTAAAGACTTGTTGAACAGGTTTTTCTCCATAAAGGACTTTGGGGAAGAAGCCTACATTCTACATATCAAGATCATTCATGGTATATCCAAGAGGATATTTGGACTAAGTGAAAGTAAATATATTTACCGTATAGTAATGATATTTATTATAGAACAATCCAATATGGGATTGGTTCTAGTTTCACATGTTTTATATATTTCTTAGAATATGTCTCTCCAGAAGCAATAGGAGAAATATAGAATGAGTAAGATCACATACGCTTTAGCGATAGTATCTATAATGTATTACATATTGTGTACTTGACTTGATGTTTCTATTGCACTAATAATGGTAGGAATATGTCAAAAATATCTTGGAGAATAGAATTGGACTGTTGTTAAGACTATCTAAATGTATCTAAAGAAACTAAGGAATTTTTTTGTTTTATAGAGGAGATGAGGAGATTATCATCAGTGGTTATGCTGATGATGGTTTTTAGACAGATTAGATGGATATAAAGTCACAATTGAGATATGTTTTCTATCTCAACAGAGAATCTGTGAGCTAGAAGAGTCCATTGGAGCCAGTTTCTAGTGATTCTATAGCTGAGTTCGAGTATATAGCAGCTTCTGATATAGCCAAGTAAGTCGTATAGATTTGGAACTCTGTCTAGGATCTTGATGTGGTACCTAGTAGTAAAGACATTATCATATTGTACTATGATAATACTATAGTGGTGGCTCTTGAAAAGATCCAAGGTCACATAAACAGAAAAAGAACATACTCCAAAAGTATCACCTCTTGAGGGAATTCTATGAATGGGGTGAAGTTGTAGTGAGTAGAGTATCCATGGAAGAGAAAATAGTATATCCCAAGAATAAAGGAATATCTCAACAGAAGCATGAATATCATGTGAGAGATAATGGAATGAACATTACTAGTAGGTGGATCTAGCGAAAGTGGGAGTCTGTTGGAGTTAGTTCCCTAAAAACAACTTATATGTACTTTATGATAAACATATATTCATTGAATGAATATCAATAAAATCCTTATCATGTCATGATTATTCTTCTTAATAACATTGGATGTCATAATTTCCTAGGAGTAGTTGTCACACTAAAAGGTCTTAAAAGATCCTTGGTATGATGAGAACCTAGAACTGCCATGACACTGTTCTTGAATATATTTTCTTTAGATTAATGATTTCACTTTAAGGGACACAAATGATATAGGCTATTAGGGGTGGATACTAATAAAACTATGAGGAACATTCTTATGGTGTACGCCCATGGTAATGTCTAGGAGGATATTATGAGGACTAGACCTATGAGTACACAATTCGCATTTATAAGTGTCATTGTATGTTTCTACATTCAAACATGTGTATTGGTCCTTAGGCTTTAAGATTATTCTTAATGTGTATTACGACTTGAACACATAGATGTATTGGTGAAAACCATAATGACAGATGTTTGCAGTGAGGTAGGATGTGTTGGGTGCATTACGAGTAACGTTGCATTAATGAATAATGTGAGAAAGGATATTTCCCTTCTTGTTCCTTAACAGAATTTGATATCTCAATCCATTATATGGAAATGATATAGCCTAAATAAATCCATGAAAATTGTGTTCTATAGGAAAGTTCAAGTTCTTGAATGTCAAAGAATGATAAATCAAGCACATGGGTTGATGGAACTTCCAAGAAACCCACTTTTTGCGAGATATCGAGATAAAGGGATCATATTACACAGTAAAAATTCATATGATTCTACATGTTATTGTGGCATTAACTTCTTTCTCTATGGGTGCCTTGGTGTGTTGTGGTTTCTAACCATGGAAATTAGGAATCTCTGCCTAATGCCACTAATAATGACGCCCAGAGGGTCACACATTGAGTATATCTAGTATCTCAGTTAAATAATATATTATTTATTATTTTACAAGTTGAATACAGTTTATTTATTCTTGTTCTTTAATAATTATTCATGGATGCCTGATCACGTTTATTTTGACACTAATTATTCGAGGGAATATAATATGAGAAGAATAATTAATAAATATTTATTTGATATTTAGTTAATATAATATTTATATATTTATTGGTGAATGATGCTGGAATATTTATTTAATAAATATATTTTCATTATTCAATATTTAATAAATATGTTAGAGGATTAGCGGACCATGTTAAGGGTTCTATGAGAAATAATAATATTTACTATTATTTTATTAAATAATATTTAATTATAACATGAAAGTTAAGCACATGTCTGGAAATAATAATGTTGTTTTTATTATATGACACGGGGGTTTCCCTAGGATTAATAAAATAATTAAAGCACTTGTGCAAATTATCTATTTCTACCATAGTGAATTAAATTCCTAGTTATATTATTCTTTTATTATCGATGTGATGATTATTAAATGTTGTACACTATGAATTGGAGAAAATCTCTCAAGCCTAGTGAGTTCATCCCTCTCCAAGAATCCTCTCAAGAATGGGAGTGGCCATCCTCCAATGGATGGAGGATAACTCTTTGAAAGAGGTTCTCAAGGTGATTGAAGGTGAGCATCCCAAACACAATGATTTTCCATGCTAGAACATGAAGACTCCTTTAGTGACATTTGGAGATACATGGAACACCTGTGGATCATCTCTAGAGAAGGTATACTCTTGATCTGTACAACGCAATGACGGTGCACCTACATATTTGTAGGTGAACACAACAACGAAGAAAGAATCTCCTATGAGGTAATTCTATAATTTAATTAAATTATTTATAAACAAAATATGTTGATCCCCTCTCTTAATTCAGTATTTCTATTCCTTTTTCTAAATCCTTGATTCAATTCTATGGATACTGGTGATCATCATTATATTAATCCCATATTTTTTATTTAATATGGAAAAAATTAAAGTTGGGCACCATCCCTCTCACACTTCCTATGTTCTCAGAACCTACATTCATAATATATGTGAATAATCATAACATCATCATTATAAACAAACATAGCATAATGTTCATGCATAATACACATCATCTCATGAGATACATCATATTACCCAATGCATTTGAGTGCTATATAATTCTGGTACTAGCCATTATATCATAAAATTTACATAATCATGCATGCCACATAGAACGTGTTATAATCATAGTCTGAAAATACCCAATAGAAAGGAATTGGTTTCATAAGGATTTTATAAATCAATATTTAATAAAAAAACCTAGGGTTTAAAAGTGAAAAATTGAAAAACATATTTGGTATAAGAAACATTATTATTTGGTGAATATTAAATAACTCAAGAGTTGTCATAGATTTGTATTTGAAAGAAGAGTTATTTTGGAAAATCATTATATTTTTCATAAAATAAAGTTAGAATAATTTATATCACTGAAACTAATATTTAATCATAATGAATTGATTTGAAATGAATAATAGATAAATGTTCATAACAAATATATCATGAAATAGGGATAACCCAAAGAAAAAGGGTTGGGTTCGTGAATCCCCTTACCTTTATTCCTGCATTATTTCCACACTTTTGCGCCTCCTAAATAATTAAAACAGATATATTAAAGCATTGATCCAAAAGTAAATTATAGTCATTTTTGAAACTATTTTTCAATTATAATCATTTTTTATATTTATTTATTTCCTTCGGTGAAATTGGATCATTTTTATATATTTTTTTTAAATTCCCTCTTCCACCTTGACTTCTTGGTTTTCATTCAAATTGACTTATAGAGAAATATAATTAACTCCATAAGATTATAATACATGTAATTACATATTTATATATTATATTAAATAAATAATAACCATATATGATGGTGTTTCTCTGAAATGTCTGGGAAATGACTTCATAGTTGGTTAACTGACCTTTAATGGGATGTTGTTGAAATAGGAGTAAATGAAATTATGAAATTTATATATATCAAAAATATGATAATTAGTGTAGGTTAAAATCATTAATATAATGTTAAATTACTTCATATATAATTTTATAGTATATTTTTTTAAAATAATTGCGAAAAAGAATAATTAGAAGAAGAAATGAGGAAAGATTAAATAGAGACTTACTCTCGCATTATTATAGCTTCTCTTGTAATACATTTTAACTCCCTTAGTGATTGGAGAAGGATTACTCTAGAAGGATCCTAAGTATTTAATTGGGATTGATAGGGAGGATTTGGGAAGATTATGGGCATTGTAATGGGTAGTTGTAGTGGCTTTACAAGGTAAGGGGTAAGGTTATTTATACTTGAGGAGAGGGGTATTTTTGAAGACAAAATATATTGAATAAAAAATTATATGTAGGTTAAACCTTATAATATTGACTTTTTTGAATTATAAACCATATATTAATTAAATAAGACGATTTTAAGACTTTTTTTAATTTATAATTCCAATTAATTATTTTTATCGAAGGAAAGGTGGGAAAAAGATGAATTGTTATTTTATGGAATCAATTTTGAATTTATGTTTTAGAAAGATCTTTTTAGGATTGGAAATTAAATTTATTGTATTTTAATGACTCTTTTATGAAATAAAATATTTCATGGCAGAATATCATGTTCAAGGAAGTATTATTTCATTATTACATCATGAATGATGTAATTTAAGATACACTGGTAATGTGAAAAACATTATTTTTTCTATTCATATAATAATTGAAGTATTTTAGAAAATTTATATAAAATAAAACTTGGATAATTCCAAGGTTATTATGTCAGAAATGATATATAATTATCAATAGAAAATTCTATCATGTGTAATTTGTAACGCCTCGACCCTAGAATCTAGGAGCTAGTGAATTATTTTAATACATTGGAATCATTACAAGGAAATATGTACCGAAGGACCAATTTGTTAAGTAATCTTGGAAACAAGATACATACATAAGTTCTAAATTACAACTTAAAAGAAAAACAACACTAAGTTATTCCATTAGAAACATCCAATCTTTTTAGACTATGTCTGCAATTCAATCATAACTAACTCTTTCATATCCTAGGAAAATAAAACATAAAAAATGGTTGAGCTCAAATGATTAATAAGAGTAAGCAATATAGCGGAATATAACATAAACATTAGGCATGATGAATAATTGAAAACACATGGCTTTACAAATAATAAACATGAACACTTTATGGCTGTAATATGAGATGAGTGAATAATGCCATAATAAAACATAGTCATTGGTATTATAATAGTCAAATAACCACATGAAATATCAATATCTAATCTCATAATGATGGAATGCATAATTTCAGACATCATAACCACATAGTCAAATCCTTCTTCCAACACTAAAAATAAGATTTTGTCAAGGGCTTGTGCCAAGACACTAGTTTGTCTCATGAGACCTACCGATACATCGAGGAGCTATATATGGACCACTATTCACTTACTAAGTCCAATGCATTACTCATATAAAAAGTTTTAAACATAACATAAACATTCATAGTAAAACTATCATATGAAATGTTAAAATTTATCTGTAAACTATGAATGGTATAAAAATAACACATCCACAGTCAAACATATCACAAAAACTTCAATACATTATAGAATATTTGAATCATAATAAATCAACCTCGATCAAGAATAATATCTCATAAAATATGTTGACATAGTTGGAAATGAATAGTAAAAATCTTTGAGAGAAATATCCCTTTTCCATGAAAGCAGTTAAAAGTATCACTATTTATCAAGATGCTTGTTTAAAATAGATTTTTGAATCAAAGTGTCCCATACCACTTGGAAAATTTTAAATTAAATTTTAATTTTAAAACATTAATGTCTATATAAATAAATCCTTAAAAGCATGTTTAAAACATGGAAGTTAATGAGAAATATTTAGAAGGATAATGTTTTAAAACATTAAAAATGATATTTTAGTTAGAGTTCCTAACCAAATGAGAGACACCTGAATAAAAATAATTGAGGTAATAAAAAATTATAATATAATGAGAATAAAGGGATTAATTATATACTTTGTCAAAGTACATTATATACACCATATAAAAGTGAATTGGCATATATCCACAAATAAGTCTCAATGTAATATAAATTGGGATTAAATCTCTTATAAATACCGTATCCTTAGGTTAAGAATAAATTAAAGACATAATTATGTGTGAAAAATATAAATACACTCAATATGATTGGATATTCTGGGTAAATCAATCAGAGGACATTCACACATATTCTTGTAAAAACAACACCAATGACTTGGATGTTTAACTTAATGATTGGAAATTGAGTTAAGATTACTCTTATCAAGTTCATCTTAATGACTTGAGAAATTATCAATGGAGTAATTATGCGAATCAAAATTATTTCCACACAAATGGGAGTAGAAATTACTGCATAAATAATAAATAGTAATCCCACACATAATCTCGGAGTAAAAATAATAAATGAACCATATGTAAATCCCAATGAGAGGAAATTGAAATTGGAAATTCCCTTATCGATTTGTTAACTCACGAAACATACACCCCATGAAAGAAGGATCATACAATGAAGATTTAAATACAGATAAATTAAATTATGTTACACCAATAATAAAATCATGGGAATTGAATACACCACACAATAGGAAATAATGGCTAATATTTCATGAATCTCACAGGAATAAAAGTGAGATGAAAAACCCTTCTCACGTTGTAATCAATCGAGTTGTATGAAAAAAAGATATTAACCACAAAATGAATCACAAAATTCCATGAATTTAAAGATAATTTTGATAGTATATATCAAATGATATCATAAAATACATCACATGCAATAAATAAGTGGAGAACAATGGAAATCTTGCAAAATTAAAGTGAGATAAGAAATCCCTTACCTCAAGTCTGACTTGTCTTCTATATTCCATGTTCTTCATGAATAATAAACATAAGTTAATTTATACTTGATTAAGAACATTTTTCAAGTTTATTATTCGTTTTATATCCCTTATTAACTTTCTATAATAATTAGTTAATTATTTGAGTTCATATTGGATATTTTATCGATGCTCGGAACTTGAGTCAAAAATGAACTTGTTATAATTACAATTTTTTCATGTGGTCAAAACTCCATTATCTCCAAAATGATATACATGATTTAGATATATTATATATCCAGTATATATATGTATTTATAATAGTACATAACATTGGGAGATAAGAAATGAAATGCCCCATTCATAGAGATGGTAAGTCGTATGTACGCATGAACGCTACTTTCATTTCTATTTATTATTTTAATGAAATTAAAGCATAATGATACATAGGTATATTATAATTACAGTATAATATAATATATAATATAATTAACTCAATCCTTTATACTTCCCACATAAGGCATTAATGAGTCATATAACTATGAGGGGGCAGTAGTCCGCACTTCCTCAAATGAAATTATCGCATGTTCCCATAATGTAAACAATAAAGGTATTATATAAATGGAAAATACAGAAGCATAAAGTAAAAATAAACATAATATATATCATATATAAATACAGTTCCATCTTAATGGCCACTATGAGAGGTAGTAGATGATAATTTAACAATCATTGTTTCGTGTGGTATTAGTTTTTCATCTACAGAAACAGTGTGTTCTTTACCCATTAGATGGAGGTGTGTGTAAGTATAGTTCTAAAGTTTTTCATAAAAACATACTAGTATATTAAAGATAATGTTTTGTTATAAAATAAAGGAATAAATAGAGTTTAGGGGATGAATAAGTAAAATAAAATAAAAGATGTTAAGAGAAACCATTACCTTTAATTTGGGTAACTCCCATTAGTTTGACCAAAAGGACTTCATGAAGTGACTTATGCCTAAAATAAGGATTATAGGTGGAATAGAGGTATCTTGAGAGATTATTTAGGTAGGGGTGGACGATCCAAGGGGCTTGAGAGGTGTGAGGAATGGGTTAGAAGTGGTGTCCTTTTATAACTGAGAGGATGGGCTCTTTTGGAAGGTTTGAAAATGTTATTTTATTATAAACATATATTTAGTTTAAAAAGGGAAAAATCTCATTAAAGTTGAATATAATTTGACTCATGTTCAAAATAAAATCATCCCATAAGAATTTGAGGGGTTTTGTATATTTTATTTATATTAATAATCTTATTTATTTAAATAATTTATTAATGAGGTGAATACTGCATCATTATTGTGTCATAAATAATTTAATTTATTTGAGGTCTGAAAATTATATAAAAATTAACATAATTTAGGAAATAGTTTTAGTTATCCCTTTAATATTTATAGATGAAAATATGACTTATATAACCCCATGTAAAAATTGATATTCTAAAAGATATTTTTTAATTTCAGTTTTGTCTTTACTTTATGTTAATTAAAATAAAGTGTCATTCTCACTCTTAAGTGACTCCATGGGGTCCCAAAATAGACCCACGGATGCTCATGTTCGGCCATGATTCATCCAATAAGGTTAGGACAAGTGTTAAGGTAATTGTGTTTTATTATAATATTATTTTAACATTGAATTACCCAATTTATCTTTAACATCGGTAAATAAAAGTCAAAGGTTATTAATCACCAAAAATTATTTTCATCTTATTGAACAAAATTTTACTTACTAATAACAACCATGAATGTCATATTTTTGAAATTAAATTGACAAAAGTGGTAAAATTTCATTAAATGAAAAAGCTAGTTTTTTAACTACTACTAAGTGGTTTTACTATTCATCAAAAATTTTAGTTTTTTAGAAAAATACAAAAAATTCATCCTAATATATATTTGATATTCCAAATTCAAAAATGACGTCTATTTTACCAAATTAAAAACATATAATATTCATTAATTAATTTAAAATTAATTTTCGTCTTCAAAATAAATAGCGTGTTTTTAAAAAATAATAACTATTAATAGATTGACACTTGTTTATGTATAATTTCAAAGTGAAATTAATTCTAATTAAAAAATTGGATTAAATGGTAAAAATATAATCTAATTATATTTCCATACCATTCAAATGTATAATTTAACTCTATATATTATCTTTATTAAAAAAGTTGTTTTCAATTAAAATTTAGTATTTTTCACTATTCACCCAAATATGAAAGTTATCAGAAAAACACCAAAAAATTATTGAAACTTATTTTTTATGTCCTGATTCTAAATAAGAGGTTTATTTTTTCAAATTGAATATATAAAAGTGTCAAATATTGTATTTAAAAAGGGTTCTCCATTAAAAGGCGGTAAAATTGCATTTTTTGAAAAATACTTATCTGAAAAAAATGAATTTGTTCTTATATTATGTCTAAGAAACACAAAATATGGATGATAAATTTATATGAAATATATAAAATTCAAAATTCAATTAATACTCTTCATAACTGATTTTTAATGGCTAGTTTCGTAAGTCGTCGTGCGCTCGAACTCGATGTTGTGTGAGGTGCAAGCTATTGAATTACATTAAAGAGATAATGTACTATGAAACCTTAGGGTGTCACATTCTTCCCTACTTAAATGAATTGTATCCTAAAAATTTAATCTTAGGATTGAAAACATGGGTTTTTAAATTTCAAAATATTGTAGTTGAAATCCCACATCGAAAATTGATTAATGAGGCCTCTATTTTAAAATTAATAAAGGTAAGTATAAAGGTTACCAAAAATAACACATAATAGGGCTCTATGTATGAAAACATGGATATGGAAGATGAAACTAATCATCATGTTCTAATGTAAATTGATCGAGAATATTATTTAGAGAAGTTAATGATCTGAAAGTCATAAACATGTGATGGATTGAAATGTCTTTGATTACCTAGTAGGAAAAGTAAACAAACAACATTTTTGTTTTATGTTCCTTTTAAAAATTCTATTGAATTTATTTTTGAGATTTACTAAGAGTATAAGGAGATATACTTACCTTACAAGTAGATTTTCATCCATTAATAAATTTCTAACACTAACTCATATTTTCTCCAAACTATGGCTTTTAAAGTTGACTTTGTTACACCTGAAGCACTACAATCAACTTATAGTGAATCACATAATCCAAAAAGGATGAACTATATATTTACATTGTCATTAAACATAAACTCTTACCAAAATGGTTTGTACATGATCATATGATCCTCAAAAAGGAGAATCCTTTATAGAAATAATTACTACTTTAATCTCGAAAATTTAAAAAAACAATACCCAAAGTTCATCAAATACCCTTCAATTAAAAATTGTACTTAAAATCCTTCAATATAATCCAAACTAATATTAAAACCCAAAACTCAGAAAAATTTGATTACGTTGTCTTCCACGTTAAATTGTATCTCCAAATAATATTGACTACTCTTAATGTCACATAATTAAAGGGAATTAACCTAATCACATATTCTCTATGATAGGTTAATCATTTCCATAAATAACCCAAATCTCTATAATCAACAAAAAAATATTGAAAAATATCTACCATTACTCATCAATTGAAATCCCATAGTATTCTATTTTCCTTAACCATATAGTGTTACCAACAGAGTGAACGTCTTTCAAAATAACCTTTATCACTTAATCGCCAAATCATTTTACTAAACTATGGATATCAATTTGATAATACATAATGTCCTAAATCAACTTAATAAAATCGTTTAACTAAAAATAATTAGTCACACTAACTATGGACTTCATGTAGTCTAGTGGTAGGTGATAAATCCCAATCTCACTCTGGATGTGGGTTCAATTCCCACATATTTTTCCGACATGATGGGTTGTCACAGGGTCTATGTGTTGTCATTTTTCAAAAACTATATTTTATTCCATTACCAAAATGAGATAAATTCCTCAAAATAACCATAATATAATTTAACCAAAAATTTTATCTCATACCTCGCATTTTCATCCCAAAATATAATAAATTTTAATTTCCACAAATTCAAGGATCATATAAAACCAAAAGGTTATTTATAACTATATCCACAATAGAAAATATAATTCTTCCTGAAATATCATTTTAACATGACAAACTAAAGGGTTTCACAAACAAGATAAAATTCTTCCAAAGTAATCCCATCAACAAAAAGAACAAATATTTTTAAACATTTCACCAACCATTTATTTCCACATAGCTTCTTATTTGACCAAGAGAATATCCTATAGAATATGGCATTCACTCAAGTAATGGCCTGGTCCCCAACATTTACGAAAAATGACTGTAAATGTATTCTCGGGTCTATTTTTATTTTCAACCATAGTACTCTTTATTTTTTCTCGACAATTATTTACTTTATGTCCTTATTTCTCACACATAAAGCATTTCTTTGTTCCATTGAGACATATTCCTCAGTGTCTCCTTCCACATTTCCTGCATGATTGAAATTGATGTTTCTTTTCTCAATGATCTTCACTATTGGAGATCTTATTATTCATCACCTTTCCCTTCATTGTTGAGTCCGGGAGTTGGTTCATATATATGTTGTCGATCATATTTTTGGAAAACTTATCCGGAATGAAAATGATATTTTTACTCCTATCTACATTCTATTTTTTTACACATTTACACAACCATTATCACCTTATACATCATGCTCAAAGTTACTATGACTTCCTTGGAATCCAGCCATTGACTAAAACTAGAAAGCATTATGTGAGTAACAATAGTCATAAAATCTTTATATAATATCATGACACCAAATTTTCAATTTGAAACACCATACTATTAACCATGGTCCTTTATTCTCATCTTATATTAAAATCCATTAAATCAGTTTGTAAAGAAAATATAAATTATCCTCAGAATATCACCAGGTAGTGTCGTAACCAAGAGTGCAGCAAGGCCCGTTTTCGTGCACTAGTTCTCGTTTGAGTCTTACTCAAAGCAGTGTTTTCAGCTTTTACCCTTAGGTACATCTGGGCCAGAGCCACCTCAACTTGTTTGTATCCAGACTAGGATGTATTGCATGGAAAACTCACAAAATATTAACATTACCAATATTCTAGGAAGTTCTTCTATATTAATACTCAAATTCTATCATATGGTAATGTTCTATAATCATAGTTTTCTAAATCTAGATTCCAAGGTTTATACTAAACTTCCTATGATACCAACTGTAATACCCTGACCCCAGAATCTAGGATCTGGTGCATTATTTAAATACATTGTCATGTTTACAATGAATCATGTCCATAAGGACCGATCATTTTAGTATTACTGGAAACAAGATACATACATAAGTTCAACATTAAAATTGAAACGAAAAAAAATCCTAATTTATTACATTAGAAAAAATACAAGCTTCTTAGATTATGCCTCCAAGTCACTCATAACTAACATCTTCATATCCTGGGAAAATGAAACATAAGAAAGGGGTGAGCTTAAATTCATAGTAAGAATAAGAAATACAACGGAAGTTAACATAAACATTAGGCATGGTGAATAATTGAAAACACATGCCTTTACAAATAATAAACAGGAACACTTTATGGTAGGAATATTAGATGAGTGAGTAATGCAACAATAAAACATAGTCATGGGTATTCTACTAGTCGAATAAACACATGAAATATTAATATCTAATCACATAATTATGGAATGCATAATGCCAGACATCATAACCACATAGTCAAGGCCTCGTTCCAAGACTACAAATAAGATTTTGTCAAGGCCTTGTGCCAAGACACTAGTTGGTCTCATGAGACCTTCTGATACATCGAGGAGCTATATTGGACTCCACCCATCACTTACTAAGTCTAATGCATTCCTCATACGAAAAGTATTAAACAGAACATAAACATTAGTATTAATAATAGCATAAGAAATGTCAATACTTTATCCATAAACCATAAATGGTATAAAAATAACACATCCACAGTCATACATATCACAAAACCTTCAATACAATATGAAATATTTGTATCATAACAAATAATCCTCAATAAAAAATAATATCCTGTAAAGGATGTTGTCTTAGTTGAAAATGATCAGTATAAATCTTTGAGAGAAATATCCCTTTTAAATGAAAACATTTAAATGTATCACTATTTATCAAGAAGCTTGTTTAAAATAGATTTTGGAATCAAAGTGTCCCATAACACTTTGAAACTTTTAAAAGAAATTTTAATTTTAAAACATTCATGTCCATATAAATAAATACAAAAAACCATTTTTAAAACACAGACATTAATGAGAATGATTTAGAATAATAATGTTTTAAAACATTTAAAATGATTTTTTAGTTAGAGTTCCTAACCAAATGAGAGACGCTTGAATACAAATAAATGAGGTAATAAAAACATTATAATATGGTGAGAATAAATGGATTCATGATATACTATGTAAAATTACATTATATAAACCATATAAATGTGAATTGGAATACAACAACAAAGAAGTATCAATGTAATGTGAATTGGGATGAAATCCCTTATAAAGACTATATCCCTAAATTAAGAATTAATCAATGAAATAATTATGTGTGAAAAATATAAATACAATCAATATGATTGTATATTAAGTGTAAATCAATCATTGTACATTCATACATATTCTTGTAAAAACAACACCAATGACTTGGATGTTTAACTCAATAAATGAAAATTGAGTTAAGATTACACTAATGAAGTTCATATCAATGACATGAGAAATTATCAATGGGGTGATTATGTGTATCAATACTATTTCCACAAAAAGGGGAGTATAAAATACTACATAAAAAATAAATAGTTATCCCACACATAATCTTGGAGTAAAAATAATCAATGAAGCATGCGTAAAGCCCGATGAGTGGAAATTGAAATTGGAGATTCCCTTACGGATTTGGTAACTCACAAAACATACACCCCATGAAAGAATGATCATAAAATAAAAATGTAAATACCGATAAATTAAATTATATTACACTAATAATATAATCATGGGCATTATATACACCACACAATAGGAAATAGTGGCTAATATAGCATGAATCTCATGAGAATAAAAGTGAGATTAAAAACCCTTATCACTTTTTAATCAATCGAGTTGTATGAAAAAAGTTAATAACCACAAAATAAATCGTAGAATACTATGAACGTAATGATAATCATGATATTATATATCAAATGGCAGTATAAAATACACCACATGGAAAAAATTAGTGTCAAACAATAGAAATCTCACTGAATTTAAAGTGAGATAAGAAACCCTTACCCGAAGTCTAACATGTATTGTATGTTCCTTGTTATTCCTAAATAATAAACTTAGGTTAATTTATACTTGGTTAAGAACATTTTTCAATTTTATTATTCCTTTTATATCAGTTGTTACCTTGCTATAACAATTAGTTTATTATTTGAGTTCATGTTGGATATTTTATCGATGTTCGGAACTTGAGTCAAAAATGAACTTGTTATAATTATAATTTGTCTATGTGGTCAAAATCCTACTATCTCCAGAATGATATACATGGTTTAGATATCATATATATATTATATATCCATTATATATATTTATTTATAACATTACATTAGATTTGGAGATAAGAAATGAAATGCACCATTCATGGAGGCGGTAAGTCGTACAAACGCATGAACGCTACTTTCATTTCTCTTTTATATTTTAATGGAATTAAAAAATAATGATACAAAGGTATATTATAACTCCAGTATAATATCATATTTAATATAACTGACTTCATCCTTTATATTTCCCACATAAGGCATTAACGAGTCATGTCACTTTGAGGGGGTGGTAGTCCGCATTTCCTCAAATGAAATTATCACATTTAACCATAATGGAAACCATAAAGGTATTCTATAAATAGAAAATATAGAAGCATAAAAAAACATAAACATAATATATATCATATATAATTGTTGAACTCTCTGGGAATCTAGTTGATTATCTATATTTTGATAATCCCCATTATGATTATTTATATTTTGATAATCCCTATTTGATCAATGGTTAACTACTTATTTGGGAATCTAGTTGCTTTAAGTATTTTTCTATTATTTTATATTTAAATATTAGTATTTCGGTTACTGGATGTTTTTACACTCTGACTTAACCTATTCTACCAATAGAATGGTTAAATTGAATTAGCTACCGATACAAGACAGAGCTACCGCTACCGATACAAGACAGAGCAACCTCTACCGATAAAAGACAGAGCTACTGATACAAGACAGAGCTAACGATACAAGACAGAGCTACCGTTATTGATACAAGATAGAGCTACTGATACAATATAGAGCTACCAATACAAGACAGAGCTACCACTACTGATATAGGTCTACAGTTACATATCAAGTCTACCGGCACACATCAAGTCTACCGTTACACATCAAGTCTACCGTTAAACAAGAATTCACTGATACAAGAGAGCCTACCGTGACATCTACCTACCGATATCAAAGCTACTGATCTAGAGACAGAACCTGAAACTGCTTTAATTTCATTATCATTGTTTAATCTAACCAACAGTCATATTAGGTATATTTTAATGCACTTACATTTATTTAATGGGTGTTTGTTGGTAGTCCGGAAACCGTACCTCGTACCTGCGAAAAGAAATCATTTATTTTTCAGGAACTCATGCTTTAAAATGAAAGAAGAGGAATGAATATATCAGACAACCGAGGAAGAACAATAGCGTGTGTGAATGCAAAGAGACGACTGAACTTTCCCGAAGAACTCATTCATTCCGACATACCAGAAAGAGCTGAGAACGAGAACGAGAACGTCCACACAAACTTCATCAACTACTTTCTCATCTGTCTCTGCACCTGGAAGTCAAGGAAGCGGACGACAATCTGTTTTCCAGAAAAAAACAAGAAGACGACACAGAACCAATTCTGATTAATCCAAAGGAGTCCAGAGCTGCACTGCAATCACTAGAGCCATTTCTAAACTCTAAATCTTTGCCTATGTGATTTACTTTTTACATTTCGAGCAGTGTGTGTTATCTGCTGTAATTTACACACACACTGTAATCTGTACTATAACAGGAGGATCTGTAAATCCTCACTCAAAATCTTACATCTTTTATCTCCCACTCGGATATTGGTAGAGGTCATGCGTGACCTGGACAGCTGGTGCTGTCGTTTCTTTATTCCCACGGATAAAAGTGGTAGAGGTATTGGACCTGGACAGTTGATACTTTTTTAATCCCCGATCTAGGGTGTGGATCACTTTTATATAAAGTTTTGAGAGGACTAAGTCTCATCTTGAGACTGAACCTTTTGGTTAAATCTGCTGTGCTTATTTATTTTCAAAGTTATTTTTATTCCGCAACAAACTACTTTAAAACCAAAACTTTTTTAAGTCACTTTGATAATTAAACTAACAAGTGTTTATATTAGTTGTAAATCATTAAGTTAGTTTAAAAGTTAATCAATTCTTTGGATTTGGTTAACTGGGAAATAATCAATCCTTTATAAACCTAAGAGAACCAATATTTTGATATAAATTCACTACAGTTTAATTCTGTGCTTAATTTGGGGGGTTTTTAAGTCAAATTTTTTAAACAGAAATTTTAATTGGAACTGAATTCACCCCCCTCTTGAGTATCCACTCTGACCAAAATTTGGTATCCGAGGATTTAAAATAATTTATGAAGTACTCTGTTTTTCAACTGTGATTTTAGTTGTATTTTAAGGATCTTAAAATTTCTATTACTTCTAAATTTTTATCTATTTAATTTTTTTTCAAACTAGTTATCATTGATAATAGACTAGAGGGTGCTGATACTAACATGCCCCGTTGCTTCAATGGTACAAACTATGCTTAGTGGAAACTTAAAATGAAAATTCATTTAGAAAGCATAGGTTTTGATGTTGGGGCTGCCATAGAATCAGAATATAAACATCCCACTACTGCTAGATCTACTTGGGATGAACCTACAAAGACTGCTAACAATAATAATTGTAATGCAACGAATGCCCTGTAATGTGCTTTAGGAGATTAAGAATTTAACAGAATTTTTTCTTGTAAATCTTCTTTTGAAATTTGGGATACCTTAGCTGTTTCTCATAAAGGAACAACTAATGTTAAAGAAATGAGATTAAATACTTATACTATTAAATATGATAATTTTAAAATGAAGACTTATGAACCCATTTCTGATATGTATCTCAGGTTCAATGAGATAGTCAACATAATGAATTCACTTGGAAAGATTGTTCCAGCAAAGGAACAAATTATGAGGATTCTGAGATGTTTACCAGACCGATGGAGAGGCACATCTGTTTCAATCAGAGAGTCGTGTGACATTACTGCTCTACCTATCAAGGAACTAATTGGAAAGTTGATGATGTATGAAGAAGAAATTAATGTGAAAAAAGAATAAGAAGATGAACCTAGAATAAAGTCTGTTGGTTTCAAATCTTCAACTTCAAAGAACAAGGATAAGGAGAAACTTCAAGCTATAAATGAATGTTCAAGCTGTGAAGATAGTGAAAGTGCATATGATAGTGAAGTTGAGATGGCTCACATTGACAGAAGATTTAAGAAATTTTATAGGAAGAAGAAATTAATCAGAAAATCAAATTACAAAGGAAAGTATGACAATAAGGGACATTGGAAGAAGGATTGGAAAAAGTCAGATAAAAGTGATGAAGTTGTCTGTTATGAGTGAAAAAGAAAAGGACATATTAATGCAGAATTCCCAAAGCTAAAATTCAAGAAGAAATATTATTACAACGATAGTAAGTACAAAAAGGATATGAAGGCTACTTAGAGCGCTTCTGAGGATAGCTTCAGTGAGTCTAAAATTTCTGAGACTAAATCCAGAAATAAGACAAATATGTGTTTCATGACAGACGTATCTGAGGTAATATCTGAAACTCCTGTTTTAAATTCATATTGTACTGGAGATGATTCCGAATCAGAAAACATGTCAAAATCTGAACTATTTGAAAATTGTGATATTTTAGAAGAAACCTGTAATGATCTAAAAGACAAATAAAAAGGTTTAAAGAAACAGTATGCCTTAACTGTTAAACATAAATCTGATCTGGATATTGAAATAGAAAAGAATGCTCAGTTTCTTAGAGAGAATACTGAACTAAAATTATCTAATGAGCAACTTAAGAAAGTCTTAGAAAAGTTTACAAATGGTAAAGTTACTCGTACTCAAATTCTAGGTAAGAAAATAGCACCTAGATACACTACTGGTATAGGATACCAACCAGGACATAGAAAATTTACCGAAACTAAATTTATTCCTAAATCTAGACAGAATACTGCTAGTTCTAGTTCTAGACATTTATATGCTTCAACTAGTTATATTCATAGTTACAGATCTAAAAAGGTTTACCTTTCAAAATATATTGATTCTACAAATTTTATGAGACCCATAAGACAAATTTGGGTACCTAATGTTTTGTTGGCTAACCAGTCCGAACCCAAGAAAATCTGGGTACCAAAATCATTTCCTATCTAAATTTTTTTTGTAGGGAACCTGCTTAAAGACCTCCTGTAGAAAGACCTGGTACATGGACAGTGGATGTTCAAGACATATGTTAGGAGATTTTTCATGCTTTAAATGCTTAGTCAGAGTTGATGGAGGTTTTGTCACTTCTGGTGATAACTCAAAAGGAAAAATCATCGGCTTAGTCCAGATTGGTAACACTGACTCAATATTGATTTCCAAAGTTTTATTTGTTGATGGACTGAAATATAATTTGTTAATTATTTCTCAGTTATGTGATGATGGTTTTAATGTTAAATTTGAGAATGATTCTTGCAATGTTTTTTATTCTAAAAATGTTTTAGTATTTTCTACCTTAAGAAATGAAAATGTTTATGCTGTTGATCTGAATTCTTTAGCAAAGCAAAATATTACTTGTTTAAATGATTTTTATAAAGAGTCTTGTCTTTGGCACAGAAGATTAGAACACTGCAATGTACATTCACTTAGAAAACTTGATAGGAATAAATTAGTTAGAGACCTACCCAAACATGAATTTCCAGCAGACAAAGTTTGTAATCCCTGTCAAAAGGGAAAGAAACATAAAGTCTCTTTCAAATACAAGAAAGAAGAGTCAACTTCTCATCCTCTCGAGTTGGTTCACATGGATTTATTTGGACCTTCTAGAGTTTCTAGTTTAAATGGGAAGCATTATTTTTATGTTCTTGTAGATGACTATTCTAAATATACTTGGGTATATTTTCTAGTTCAAAAAAGTGAAGCCTGTTCTTACTTTGTTAAATATTCCAAGTCTGTAGAGAACCATAGTGGAATTAAGATCAAAACCTTGAGAAGTGATCATGGTCGTGAGTTTGAAAATCATGAGTTTGAATATTACTACTCACACAGTGGCTATAGTCACAATTTCTCTGCCCCTAGGACACCTCAGCAAAATGGTGTAGTGGAATGGATGAATATAACTCTTCAGGAAATTTCCAGAACCATGCTCAATGATTATGACCTACCAGTTTATTTTTGGGCTGTGGCTGTCAATACAGCTTGTTATATTATCAATAGAGTCTTGATCGGACCCTTTCTTAAAAAGACCCCTTATGAGTTGTGGAACCATAGGAAACCTATGGTTAACTACTTCAGAGGTTTTGGTCTCAAAGACTTTATTCTTAATACTAAAGATAATCTTGACAAGTTTTCACCAAAGAGTGATGAAGGAATTTTCCTAGGTTACTCTATTTATAGTAAATCTTATAGATTTTTCAATAAAAGAACCAAATGTGTGGAGGAATCTGTTCACATAAAATTTGATGAAACTGATCCACATGAGCCTAATACCTTTCATGAAAATTTTGAAGATGATCTCTCTGTTTTGAACCAAAATGATAAGGACTGTGGACCTGTAGTCAAAACATCCAGTTCTGGAAATTTCCCAGAACCTACATCCGTTGAACCCCAACAAGTAGATAAACCTAAAATCTCTAGACCTACCTTTTCTAAACCAACGAGGATTCTAAAGAACAATACTTTATATGCTGTCGTAGGTAATCTAGATAGAGGACCACAAACTAGAGATTCTCTAAGAAATCAGGTCGAGCATCAAGCTTTTCTATCATAGTTAGAACTGAAAAATATCAATGATGCTATCAATGATGAATTTTTGGTAATAGCTATGCAAGAAAAACTAAATCAATTTGAAATAAAAATGTCTGGAAATTAGTAGAAAAACCTAAGAACACATTGAGCATAGGCAAAAAATGGGTGTTTAGAAAAAAAGTTGATGAATATGAAAACATCATTAGAAACAAAGCTAGACTAGTTGCACAAGTTTACAATAAAGAATGAGGAATTGACTATGAGGAAACCTTTTCACCTATAGCTAGATTAGAGGTAATTAGGATCTTACTTGCTTTCGCATCACATCTGAATTTCAAGTTATATCAAATGGATGTGAAAAGTGATTTTCTAAATGGTTTTGTTGGTGAAGATTTTTTCGTAGAACAACCACTTGGTTTTCCAAATCTGCACTTTCAAAATCATGTTTTTAAACTTTCTAAAGCTTTATATGGTTTAAAACAAGCTCCAAGAGCTTGGTATGAAAGACTTACAAATTTCCTTATTTCAAATGGATTTTCAAAATGAATTGATGATCCCACTCTTTTTATAAAAAGAATTTCAAATGATATTTTAATAGTACAAATCTATGTTGATGATATTATTTTTGGATCTTCGAAAAATTCTTTATGTACTGATTTATCAAAGGTTTTTCAGAATGAGTTTGAAATTATCTTAATGGGAGAGCTTAAGTACTTTCTTGGATTTCAAATCTTTCAAACTAAAGATGGTATTATTTTGAATAAAAGTAAATATACTAATGATTTATTAAAACATTTGGGTTTGGATAGTATTAAGGGAAGTGATACACCTATGTGTACCACCTGTAAAATGGATATTGATGAATTTGGGAAACCAGATGATCAAACTCATTATAGAGGTATGATTGGGAGATTACTTTATCTTACTGGTAGTCGACCTGATATTATATTTAGTGTATTTATGTGTGCTAGATTTCAAGCTAACCCTAAAGAGTCACATTTACTTGCTGTTAAAAAGATTCTCAAATATCATAAAAGTACTGCTAACTTGGGATTGTTTTACCTAAAAGGAAAATCATTTGATTTAATAAGTTATTCAGATGCTGACTTTGATGGATGTAAGTTAGACAGAAAGAACACATCTGGAACATGTCATTTACTTGTAAAATCCCTAGTATCATGGTGTAGTAAGAAACAGAACTCAGTTGCATTGTCTACTGCTGAAGCAGATTATATAGCTCCTGGTAGTTGCTGTGCACATATTCTGTGGATGAAACACACTTTATTGGACTATGGATTTAATTTTAAACATGTTTCAATTAACTGTGACAACACTAGTACGATCAACATCTCTAAGAACCCTATGTCTCACTCTATAACTAAACACATCGATATTAGACACCACTTTCTAAGAGATCATTATCAAAGAGGTTATATAACTCTAAAATTTATAGGCACTGGACTCCAATTAGCTGATATTTTCACTAAGACATTATGTTCAGAAATATTAAGTTTCATTAGACAAAAATTAGGAATGATAACTTATTCTTAAAACCGTTAGAGAAACCTCACCATTAGAGAAACCTCACTGTTAGGAGACCTCACCATTAGAGAAACCTCACCGTTAGGAGACCTCACCATTAGAGAGACCCCACCGTTAGAGAGACCTCACCATTATAGAGACCTCACCATTAGAGAAACCTCACCGTTAGAGAAACCTCACCGTTAGGAGACCTCACCGTTAGAGAAACCTCACCGTTAGAAGACCTCATAGTTAAGAGACTTTACCGGTGCATCTCGCGCTATTTTAAACTTATGTATTTAATGCCGAGTCTTCAAAAAAATTTATGTTATATATATATATGATTTATTTTATTTGTGAATCCTAAATGATATTAAAACCCGATATTAGACTTCACTCAATCTCACTGCGAACTCGTCTGTTCAAATCCCTCCAACCTAAACCACTCAAGCCGCAAAACCCTAAACCTCGAATCTGTAATGGCCTGCGTCAAGAGACCCCATATTAAAGATGGGAGTAATGAGCCTTCAGCGAAAAGACAGAAGGTTACGAATACTAGTACCAGTGGAAGTGGAAGTGGATGTGTAGCACGAAGGAATCTAGTAAACCCGCATCTCTCAAGGCGAGTGATTGTCGTTGAGAAAGAGGTGTGTGAAGAATGGCTCATGGAGAGAAAGTACTTGGTTCTTAAGATTTTAGAAGAAAAATGTTGGACTGAGTGCTTCGCGAACAACAATGGACCTTATTATCCAGGACTGGTGAAACAGTTCTATGAATTCGTTCATTTTGAAAAGTATGAGGAAGAAAATAGAATGATTTATTATGTGAATGGACATGAATTTTATTTTACTTCAGTGGAATGGGCTGGGAACTAAAGAGTTCTGCATGAAGGAGATTGTGCTTTCTATTAAAAATCTGTTCCCTCAACCAGTGATGTGTTTAAGTATGAAGATGCTTTATTAGAGATGACAGGGAATGAGACCCCTAGAAAATTAATAGCTGCAAAGATGGCAGGGGACGATAAACTTCTTTTCAAGTCTATTAAACATGTAATTAGTCCAAGGAGAGGAGACTTTGCTAAACTGAGATTCGAAGACATTTATTTGCTACATCTGTTAAACCATGGAGTTAGGGTAACTCTGTGTAGATTGATTATGATTCAGATTGAGGATATGACTAGACCGAAGTCTAAGTCAAATGCACTGTTCTTCTCAAAGTTGATTTCTGTTATGATAAAATCAAAGGAAGTGGCTGGACCTCAAGATCAAATGATAGTAGTTAAGGATATCTTCTGCATCACCAGGACTGTCTGTTAATATATGAAAGTCAGATGGAATCCTTGGAGAAAATCATGGGTGAATGATGATGGAAGAATATATGATAAGTTCACACCAAAGGATCATCCTTCTAAACCAAAGAATGTGAGAGATCCTGGCCTTGGACCAGATGATCCAGAACTAGTCTATAGTGATGTTGAAGTTGAGGAGGAAGAGACATCAATAGAGGAAGGAGGTGACCCAGACTTACCCCCTAGTCTCGTGCATCAAGTTACTTCTTATGGAGAAGCTAGCCCTCCAAAACAACAACCAAAGAGAGAAACTGTCTTGAAGGACAATGATACAGAGACTACAGAAGAAGGAGAAGAATCATGCCAGTATGTTGTCAACTACACCTCTGAGGAGGATGAGGCAACCAAATCAGATCATGATTTTAATAGGGAAAATGAGGCTGCTGGTTTATCATATGATGAGGAAAATGAAGAAGAAGAGCTCAGTTTGATCCCTCTTTTAGACAGTACAGTAAAAATAGTGCCTGATCAGGAAACGGAAGTAACATCTGTTGTTGAAGAAGTTCTTGAGCCATCAGAGAAAATGGTTATTGAATATGCTACAGTTGTAGAAGAAATTACAGAATTACCTCAGGAAGAACAGTTGGAAGAGATACCTCAGGAGACTGTTCCAAGTGAGGGCGAGAATCTTGGCTCAGTATCAGTGCTATATGACATTGAAGGTTGGACATCAGATCCAGGATATATGATTATTGGACTTTCTTATGGAGATTCTGATGAGGAAGCCCTACCCCAAATGGAATCAGTTACCTTACCCACTGTGGCTGAAAATGTGGCAACCAAGGAAGACCTTGAGTCCTTAAAAGCTGAATTGAAAGAAGCAATAAGGGAATAAATGAAAGATATGAAGAAAAGTATGGTTGAAGAGATGAAAAGCGTGGAGAAATCCCTTGATTTATCCATTGGGTATGGTGTATCCAGTCATGTGAAAGAAATGATGGATAAAAATAAAGTGTGCCACACTCAGATTGAGAGTTGGATGGGAGCTGTAGTTGCTTTGAGAGAATAGATTTCTTCTCTCACTACCATGCATATCTCTCAAACTCAAGTAATGTCTGACATTCGATATATTAGAGAAGTGGTCAAGAAATTTTTGGATGTTTTTGAGGCCGTTAAGAATTCAGTCAAAGAACATATGAACAGTCAGAATGAACTTGTTCAAAAAGTATTGAGTAGTCTGACTCAATCATTCAAGGAGACAATGGCTTTTTCAATGAAACCTCTTCCCTCATATAGCTGCAGTGTGAACCTTGACCAGATCTGCACTGTTATTCAGGAAGAATTGGCTATGGCCAATCCCAGTGGTGCATCGGATACTCAGATTCTTGCAACCACTAGGGAAGTTAGTAGTTTTTTTCATGATCATCTGCGGGCAGTTACTGATTCTCAATAGGCAATCAAGAATAAGGTGGATTCTTATTTCGAGAAGGTTTATACCAAGAAAAAAATGAAAAACCATTTCAAATTTTTTATTGAGAATATGAAGTTGCCTCCAGTGACTCACGCCTTCAGAGAACAGGTTCGTAAGCTCAGAGAGCTTACTCCTGCCTTGGATAAATTCATTGAAAATAAAGATAATTTTGTGTCTGCAATGGAGAGAGGAGGGAGTATTATTATGGATTTCAAGAACTTTCTGTTTCACATCCTACATGTGGATGCCGGGCCATTCATTGTGCCACCTGCCTTTCCTGCCTCTGCCTCTGTGAGTACCCCTCAATTGACTCCAGTTCAAGACATCAAGAGCTTGACACCAATGATCACTCAGAGGAATACAAATTTTGAATCCGGTACAGTTTCTGTAGCTGAACCGTCAACTGTGGCTTCATCTATTCCGGAACCCTCTACTGATCCTAAGGGAAATACACCTGTTTCAGAGGAGGATTGAGTGATTCTAGATCTTGTTTGATAGGATTCACTTGTATTTCTGAACTTTTACTTTTCTCAGTGTATCTATTGTACCTTAATGAAAATTCTCTTGTATTCTATACTTTATCTTTTCTCTACTACCCTTCTTTTTTTAATCACAAAGGGAGAGGAAATGTGAAAATATGCGAAAATGAGCCAATGAGAGAAAATAAGAAATGAGGCCTAAGAGTGAACAAAGGGGGAGAAAAACACAAAAGGGGAATGAGAAACTGTGACTTGAGAAAATGAGACTTAAGAGATAATCTTCCAGTACAATTGAAAGTGGAGGAATATGGATGTTTTGTTCTAAACAAAATAAGCCTTTTCCTCTGACCTCTGATATTTATTTATTTTTTGGCATAAGTTGTGATTATCAAAAAGGGGGAGATTGTTGAACTCTATCAGAATCTAGTTGATTATTTATATTTTGATAATCCCAATTATGATTATTTAAATTTTGATAATCCCTATTTGATCAATGGTTAACTACTTATTTGGGAATCTAGTTGCTTTAAGTATTATTCTATTATTTTATGTTTAAATATTAGTATTTCTGTTACTGGATGTTTGTACACTCTGATTTAACCCATTCTGCCAATAGAATGGTTAAATAGAATTAGCTGTCGATACAAGACAGAGCTACCACTACCGATACAAGACAGAGCTACCACTACCGATACAAGACAGAGCTACTGATACAAGACAGAGCTACTGATACAAGACAGAGCTACCGCTACCGATACAAGACAGAGCTACTGATACAAGACAGAGCTACCGATACAAGACAGAGCTACCACTACCGATATAGGTCTATCATTACAAATCAAGTCTACCGTTACACATCAAGTCTACCATTACACATCAAGTCTAACGTTACACAAGAAGTCACTAATACAAGCTAGCCTACCGTGACATCTACCTACCGATATCAAAGCTATGGATCCAGAGACAGAACCCGACACTGCTTTAATTTCTTTATCATTGTTTAATCTAACCAATGGTCATATTAGGTATATTTTAATGCACTGGAATTTATTTAATGGGTGTTTGTTGGTTGTCATGAAACTGTACCTCGTACCTGCGACAAGAAATCATTTATTTTTCCAGAGCTCGTGCTTTAAAATGAAAGAAGATGAATGAATAGATCAGACAACAGAGGAAGAACAATAGCGTGTGTGAATGCAAAGATATGACTGAACTTGCCCGAAGAACTCATTCATTCTGATATACCAGAAATAGATGATAACAAGAATTAGAACATCCACACAAACTTCATCAACTACTTTATCATCTGTATCTACACCTGGAAGTCAAGGAAGCGGACGAAACTCTGTTTTCCAGACAAAAACCAGAAGAGGACTCAGAACCAATTCTGATTAATCCAAAGGAGTCCATAGGTGCACTGCAATCACTAGATCCATTTCTAAACTCTAAATCTTTGCCTCTGTGATTTACTTTTTACATTTCGAGCAGTGTGTGTTATCTGATGTATTTTACACACACACTGTCTCCTGTACTATAACTGGAGGATCTGTAAATCTTCACTCAAACTTTTACATCTTTTATCTCCCAGTGGGATAGTGGTAGAGGTTGTGCGTGACCTGGACAGCTGGTGCTGTTGTTGTTTTTATTCCCACAGATAACATTGGTAGAGGTCTTCGACCTGGACAGTTGCATACTGTTGTAATAACCTGATCCAGGGTGTGGATCACTTTTATATAGAGTTTTGAGAGGACTAAGTCTCAGCTTGTGACTGATCCTCTTGGTTAAATCTGCTGTGCTTATTTATTTTCAAAGTTATTTTTATTCCGCTTCAAACTACTTTAAAACCAAAACTGTTTTTAGGCCACTTTGATAATTAAACTTGCAAGTGTTTATATTAGTTGTAAATCAGTAAGTTAGTTTCAAAAGTTAATCAATTCTTCATATTTTCTTAACTGGGAAATAAGAAATCCTTTGAGAACCTAACAGAACCTTTATTTTGATATAAATTCACTTCATTTTAATTCGGTGTTTTATTTCGAGGTTTTTAGGACAAAGTTTTTAAACAGAAATTTTAATTGGAACTCAATTCACCCCCTCTTGAGTATCCACTCCGACCAACAATAATTATAGTTATATCTTAATGGCCACCATGAGAGGCAGTAGGAGATAATTTAACAATCATCGTTTCATGAGATGTTAGTTTTCCATCCATAGAAACAGTGTTTTCTTTACCGATTAGATAGTGGTGTGTATAATTTAAGTTCAAATACTTTACATAACAACATCCTAGTATATTTAGTATAATGTTTTTACTGTAAATAAAATTAATAAGTAGAGTTTAAGGGTTGGAGATGTAAAATAAAATCAATGAAGTTTAGAGAAACCATTACCTTTAATTTGGTTAACCTCCTTTGGTTTGAACCAAAAAGACTTCTTGAAGGGACTTATGCATAAGGTAAGGCTTCTAGGTGGAAGATAGGGATCTTGAGAGATTATTTTGGTGGGTTTTGGATGATCCAAGGAACTTTAGAGGTGTGAGGAATAAGTTAGAAGTGGTTTCCCTTTATAACGGATAGAAGGGGATATTTTGGAATGTTTGAAAATGTTATTTTATTATAAACATATCATCAGTTTAAAAAGTTTAAAAACACATTAAAGTCTATGTTAAGATGAATCATGTTCAAAATAAAATAATCCAATAAGAATTGGATTGGTTTTGGATATTTTGGTAATATTAATAATCTTATTTATTTAAATCATTTATTAATGAGGTGAATACTATATCATTATTGTGTCATAAATAATTTACATTATCTGATGTCTAAAAATTATAAATGAAATACCATAATGTAGGAAATTTTTTTATCTTTCTAGTGAATATTTATAGTCAAAAATATTACTTATATAACCCCATGTAAAAATTGATATACTTAAATATATTTGTTAATGTCATTTTTGTCTTTACTTTAGGTTAATTAAAATAAAGTGTCATTATCATTCTTAAGTGGCTCCATGGGGTCCCAAAATTGATGCAAGGATGTCCATGTTCAGAAATGACTCGCCCAATAATGCTAGGAAAAATTTTCAGGTAATTTTTATTATTATAATATTCCTTTCACCTTAAATTACCCAATTTACCTTTAACCGCGGTAAATAAAAGTCAAAAGTTACTATTCACCAAAAAAATATTTTCATCTTATTGAACCAAATTTTACATATTAATAACAACCATGTATGTGGTATTTTCTAAATTCAATTCAAAGAAGTGATAAAATTTCATTTAAATGAAAAAGTCAGTTTTTTAACTACTACTAAGTGGTTTTACTATTCATCAAAAATTGATGTTTTTCAGAAAAATACAAAAATTCAGCCTAAGTTATATTTGATATTCCAAATTAAAAAAATCATGTTTATTTTTCCATATTCAAAACATATAAGTTTCATTTATTAATTTAAAATTAATTCCCGTTTTCAAAACAAATAACGTGTTCTTAAGAAATAATAACTATCAAAAGATTGACAATTTTTATGTATAATTTCAAAGTGAAATTAATTCCCATGACCAACAATGGATTAAATGGATAAAATATAATCTAATTATACTTCCAAACTATTCAAATGTATAATTTAACTCTATAAATTATTTTGATTAAAAAAATTCAATTAAAATTTAGTATTTTTCAGTATTCACCCAAATATGAATGTTATCAGAAAAATAGAAAAAAATTTATTGAAACTAAATTTTTATGTCCTGATTCTAAATAATAAGTTTATTTTGTCAAATTTAATATATAAAAGTGTCAAATATTGGATTTAAAAAGGTTTCTCCATTAAAAGGCGGTCAAATTGCATTTTTTTAAAAATACTTCCTTTATTTGAAAAAAATGAATTTGTTCATATATTATGTCTAAGAAACACATAATATAGATGTTAAAATTATATGAAATATATAAAATTAAAAATTCAGTTAATATTATTCATAACTACTTTGGAACGACTAGTTTCGTAAGTCGTCATGTGCTCGAACTCGGTGTTGTGTGAGGTGCAGGCCATTGAATTACTTTAAAGAGACGATGTACTATAAAACCTTGGGGTGTTACATACATTAAATTTTTAATATAAAAAATTTTATTTTTACAAAATACATTAATATATAGATTATTACTAAAGTGTTTATATTTTCTTGATGTTTTATTAATCTTAAAAATTATTTTTTAAGAATTATAAAATTTATATTTATATAAATTAATATTGATAAATATTATTTATATAATAATTTTTTATTTTTGATGTAAATTTAATATTCAAACTATTAAGTTAATGTTTCCGATGGTAAGGTTACTATTCCCAATGGTTTGGTTACTATTAAAATGATCACATTACCTCTTATATATTCTAATTCATTATTTCACTAAATATTAAACACAATTCCTATTAAGGTACTATATTTCCATTTTCTAAGATGTTGATTGGTTTACTAATATTTTTTTCCTTTTCTATATTTTTGGTAGTGGGGCGATGATTCTTGTATATTGGGGAGATCTATATTTTCCCATTTTATCTTTTCTATTTTATATATTTTTTTCCAGTATTAATTTTTGGAATTTTAATCATTTTCTTTACTGGTTAATTTAATAGTGTTTGTTAATGAAATAATTTTTTGTCAGTTTCATTATGTGTATAATATTATATAGTATATTATAAAAATCATTTATTTCATAAGATAAATATCATTCGTAATCTCTGGGTTGTTATAGTATTTTTCATATAAATCATTTCTTAATATCATTTAAACAAGATATGATTTTAAAGTCAATTTCCAAATACAATTTTTTTGAAGACGAAAATAACAATTTTTAAAATAGTACATAAAAATAAATTCATATAAATATAACTAGATAATAAATAAAATATTTGTTAAAATATGAAGTATAATAGAATTATATAATACCATGGTAATAAAAATCCCATTAAATATTATCAAATTTCATAATTAAAAACCCATATCATTAAAATGATAACAAAAAATTGGTTTCAAAATTAACACAGGGGGACTAAAAGTATTGTTGGAGATTACAAATTGATTTTCCACTCAATAAAGAAGAACATTGGTGGGATGTAAATACCATTATCTGAAAGAAAAAAATCATTAAAATAAATAAGAGTTACTCTTCACAAAAATGCATTTTCATGAAACTATAGACTCATCAAGGAGGAATAATTTAGTATGAAACAAGGTTACCCAATAAAATATTGTGTATATAAAATGTAACATCGTCCTCGGTAAGATTAGATAGACCCTTAAATATAATAGTCAAAGAGTAGTGATTGTGACCTAAGGAAAATACTTGTGTCATGATAACCCCTTACCTTTATTCATGATTAGTCGAATGTGCTATAACATCATATAAAAACATAACTATATTAATATAACGTTTCATAAACATATTAATATGTAAATTTATTTATAATTATCATTTATAATAATTACATACATGTATATTTATTATTTTTTCCTAATTTGTAGCATTTTGTTTTTATAGTTTTGATTGTTTATGCTTGTTGAGTTGGAGAAGTGTCAGTATTCATTATTCTTACAATGTTCATCATTTCAATTAAATTAAATTTGTGATAATGGATGAATTATAATTAGTTATGATTGTTCTATTTTCCATTGTGAGTGTTTCTCTCTTTATACTTGAAGATGAGATCGATAGAAAGATGACATCAGTGATTTTTTTATCCAACAAATGATGGTTTATTAGTTATTGAGATAAACATTGATGTATATATTTTAAAATAAAAAATTAAAAAAATATTTATATATTTATATCATATTATATCATTATGTATGTTTTCATAGTCAATCATGATATAATTTTATTGCATTTTTCAATTCGGTGGTCAAACCAACCCAAACATGAACATACTATGATTATTGACAATTATTTGGTGATTTTGTTAAAATAAAATTTATCCAATGGTAAAATTATATAATTTATTTTATTATTGTGATATATAAAAATTGTAAATTAAGTATAAGAAGAAGTAATGTATATGAAAATATTACATAATTTAAATTTCCCCTTAGTATGCTTATTTTAAATTATTGAATTAATGATAACTGTTTATTAATCATATCATTAATAAGTTCTCCAATTTTTCATACCAAAACCAGAATTATTTCATAAGAATAATATTAATCCATTAAAAATGTACTCATGATCACCCATGTAAGGTGAATATGAAAAGAAAAAATGTAAATCAATCATTTCAAGGGAATATAGTCCACACATACCCATGGTTAATGATTTTGTTTTCCATAAAATAGAGGAAATGGATAATAATTTTTATCATTTAAATATTTAAAATATTTTATAAAAATAATAATTATTTAAAAAATGAAAATTAAGACCATTAATGTAATGTGGATAGGTAAAACAAAACCTAATAATTTGTGGAGGCGGTAGTTCGCACACACACACGAAAGTCATTTTCGCCTTTCATAGGGGAAACGGGATGGACAGTTATTGAATGTAAAATTATTATAATAAAATATAATTATGGTATTGATAATTATGTTATAATATTATGATTTTGTAAAAAATATATGAATAACAAATGCACATAAAGAAATAGAAAAGAGATTGGTTATAAGCATCACATACCTCACTTCTTGGATTATCTTCTTTCCAAAGGGTCTTAAGCCCTTCAGGGATGATCTTTTGATAAAACCAAACAATATTTAAGATGTATATGAGTCTTTAAGAGAGGTTTTGTATGATTTTTAGATTAAATTAGTGTGTTTTACTGAGGGGAATAGAGTAGAGGAGAGGCCCCTTTATAATAGAAACAAATGACATTTTTGTACATACAAATACCTTTTCAACAATGGGAAGTCACTCCTAAGGAAATTGGATCCATAATTTGAGATGTAATGGATTTTTAATAGATATGGTCAAGTTATCATCAAATATTTCTTTACACACATGTTTTAAAATTGTTTAAACTCATTTAACACATTAATTACTACTTATACCATTTTTTATTGTACTTTGGAAACACATTTTTACCTAAGGTAACATAATATTTATACAGAAAAATAAAGTATAAATTATCATATATGTTTTACCCACTGATTCTAAATTTGATATCCATTTTTTTAGGTTCAATTTATAAATGTGTTAATAATTAATTTTAATAAAATAAATATATAATGTATTAATTTTTTTTTGAGAAAACATTACTTGAGTTTTAAAATATCAAATATAGGCATATAAACTATAATAAATTTATTAAAGTCCATAATTTAATTTATAAAATAAATATCTTTTAAAATAATAAAGTTTTATAAATTTTTTATTCATGTTTATATAATAAATAATGGCATAAAATAAACAGTATTAGAAAACAAGGTATATTGCACTATTCACCTAAATATTTTTTTTGAAACATCTCAAAAATTTATCTTTATTTAATATTTCAATGATAAATAAGAAAAAGTTAATTTTTAAAAATTCACATCCTAATATTTATAAATTTTATTTTTAATTAAAATTTTATAATATAGAAAAAAGTTGTTTTTCTAGGAAAATTATATTTTGTATATTGACTATTATTTTCTACTATAAATGTCTAATTAAAAAAGTGTTAACTTATTATTTATAAAATCAATATATATTTTAATTATTAAATCATAATAAATTTATTTATTTGAAATAAAATTCCAATTTTATAAAAATGTATTTTTTAATCAAGAAGTGAATTAAGAAAAAATAACCTTTCGAAAAGTATAAAAATTAATGATATATTAATCGAAATAAATATTTTGTTACATACTAATATAATTTTAATTTCATCTTATATAACCCCTTATGATCTTCACATAATACATAAGCATTAGTTAGTCTCTGGTTTTAGTTTGGGGTGGCAGTTTAGCTAGCATGGATCTTGCGGTAGTCTCTATGAGCAAGAACTTCTCCCATATACAATTTCGATTATTCCATAATTGTTTGAGTTCACATTGGGCTTGTTCTTGAGAAAACCATAACAAAGATACCTCCTTCCCAATCATGGATAAATGGGATTCATAAGGGAAACTATCGTTACTCAATAACATTTATTTCCTTCATAGATTTCATAATACTGTTACATCTTTTTATACTCATTAATTTAACAGTTATATAATATTGGTCAAATTTTATTTTAAGATTTTGAGGATTTGTTTTAGTTTTGTTTTTTGATGTTAAACATTATATTGAAATAATATTTATTTTATTATTATATATAGTGAAATCTCATGTCGTTTCATTGGTGATTAGTGTGTATGGTATAAATCATATAGATGAGATATGTTACCCTCTAAAATATTAGGATCATAAAACAAATATCCACCAATCATCTAAATTAAAAAACTGAAAACTCATCCATAGTACATATTTTCATTTAATTTCATATGGAAACAATGTTTTAAAAATAAATCAATACCAATTTTGATGTCCTGTAGAAATAACTCTAACATAGAGACACCTATATGTCATGAGATTGTAATGTCCAACCCAATCACCTTACATGCCATAAAAATATGTAAAAATTATATTTAGAATAAGAGGTTACCATAGAATTATAATAATTTTTTCCCACAGAAATTGTCCCATGAAAATGAAGAAGAACCATACTAAAACATCAGAAAATATAATCCCAAACAGACTCACTCCCTATCTAATTCAACTATCATCCCAGCTTCACTAGGACTCACTTTCCAAATTTATCCATTATTTTAGTAATATAATAATAATAATAATATTTAATGGAAATGTTCTTCATACATTCTTCTTTACTTATCTAGTCACCCTCACACCCCAATAAAATAAATCATGTCACTCTCATCCTTTCCATATCCACAAACCACAACCTTTTATCATATTGTCACAACCACATAACCAAAAAATCATCCATGAAACCACATAGAATACCTTCTAACATATACACATATCACGTCGGCTTCACATTATATACCCATCACCACATCACTTCCACATGACCACAAAACTACACTATGTTTAGAAGAAAGAGTGTAAGAGGATGAATAATTAGTATATTGTGTCATTCACATTCTCATTATAATGGTACATCCCAAACCCAAAACCTCATATGGGAGTTGATCATCGTACCCTAATTTTGTTTTGGTGCATAAAAAATAACAACAATTACAATATATATGTATATATATATGTATATATATATGTATATATATATACATTAAAACTAATCATAAAATCCCAACCTAGGGTCTACTTCCGACCATAACATGGCTAGAATATCACATCATTTCATTATCTCTATCATTCATCAATGATTTCAATCACATAAAATGTATCGTATGTGAACACCAAGACTGAACACAACCCTTAAATTACTATTCCATATAGAATTCCACTTCATTATATATTAACCACATTATATTCATTAATAATTATAAATTTCAATAACCTCCTCCAACCATTTTACAATTTATAATATATTTACCACTTAACATTTGTTGATAACTTTAAATCACAAATCCATCACCTTATAACTTTATATAACCCATTACTATTATAATTTTTAATGTTTTTTATTAATTTATAAATATTTTTTACCCTATCACATCTTCCACATGAAATCATACTAACTAAAACAAACTCCCATCATCATCCAAACAACATAATACTTCGATACTTCTTTCCCTAAGACAGAAATAAACCCCATAAAGATATTCTCATATAACACATAATTTTATTAAAAAAATATCTGTATTAAAATAGAAACAAAACTCAAACAATAAATTAACCTTTATCATCACTCCTTTAACAAAATATTGGTTTTGGTTTAACAAAGAAATAATCAATCATTATAAAAAATATTTTAGACTCCCATTTTAATCACATAAAACTATTTTAGTTAATCTACCACAAGAATTTATGATCTCTTCGTATTAAATTATACAATTAAAATCATATGAATAATATTACCATAATAATATAATAAAATAACAATTAAATAGAAATTAAATCAAGAAAAATATTCTTGAATCACTTCCCTTATTTTATTTTTGGTTCAATAAAGTATATTTGTTAGGCCAATTCCCACTTTTCAGCAAAGGAAAACAATAACGTTATAATTCAAAACAATATCTAGTAAATGAAAGGAGAAATTTTTAATCACCTACTATAAAAGAATATTTAATAGGATCCATGATGAAAATTATTAGAAGTTGATGACCAATTTCTAAAAAATTAATCCACCTACCATCCTAGTATACATCATCCAAAAACATAAATCATGACTCAAAACATACCAAGACACAAGAATAATGAATAAAAATATGAATATGATGATGATGATGAATCAAGGGATAATTAACTCATTCACTAAAAATAAAACCAATGGTGATTATGGAATCAAAATTGGATACATACCATATTATAATCCACTTAAAAATCCCAAAGGTCACCAATAATAAAGAATAAGAAAAAGGTAAAATAATACATTTGAGAGACCATATGAATTTATAATAAAACATAATGCATATATAATCATGGTATAATTACATGGGTTACTCTATAAGGGGTTTTAGTTAATGGTACTTCTGAAAAACATAGTGAATACTCTTCCCATAATCCCCCAAATATCATATCCAACACCCTTTAAATTTAGATACCCACCAACCACAATATAGTGTAATCCTAATAATCTTGTTGTAATGTACAAAATTTTAATATATGAGGACTAATTCCCACTATTATTTGAATATCAAACCAACCTGTTCTTTAAAACCCCCAAAATGTTTAATAACATCATTGAACTATGATAATAATCATAGTAAAATAACAACAACAACTATAGAAAGCACCCATAAATTATGGCTAAAATTGACAACGTAAATTAACACAACGTATTGTAATCCCTAAAACCAGCGCACAAGGGTCAAAATACTATAACAAATGGGGTATATAAATACTTGGATTCATTTGGAAATAAATTATGGAATAACTAAAGATAAGAACCACAATATTTTTCTTATATAAAAATTTCTGAAATAAATCCTCTCTATTTCAACCATCTATCTCTAAAATCAACCCTAACACCTAGAAGACAAATAAATATAGGGATATAAAATCCCAGGCCTTAGAATTAGATACCTCTAAAATGATTCTTTTCCTATATAATCAAGGTATAAACCATAAATAATGTAATAATCTCAAAAAAAACACCCCCAAAATATCTGTAAAATATGTGTCCTTCCAAAAAAATAACATGTTTTAAAATATAGGAAACGAAAACCCTAATCATGATAGCATAAAACAATCATAACCCCCACAATAATAATGAAAACATCAGAACAAATCATGATATTGACCATGAAATTATTGATTTCACCCCCATGTATATTCCACTAAAATCACATACCTCAATAAGACATGAAGTAAATGAATGATGGTCCCTTATATGAACATAAATTGATGACCATGAATCACTATCGTTCACTCTATAAATGTCACAAACTCCATAATATCTAACTCACCCAATCTAATAAAATGGTAATAATCATGAATATATCATCAAAGCTATGACACATAGAAGATTCCATGATTTTAATACATAAACTAAGTAAGAACCAAGGGTCATGCCACCTCACTAAGTCTTTACAAAACCAAAAAAAAATTAATGAAATTAGAATAAATATTAATAACTCTAAAAAAACACAACAACCCATTATAAGGATAAAATTTAAAAAATATATATTAAATCATTGAAATCAAAATAAATAGGTCTCCTCCTCCACTATAAATATTATTTTTCATGTTCATGAGCTACCTTTATCCTCTCATGAATCAATCACACTTTCTCTATCAAACACTATAATAAATATCAAGAAAGAGTCACTAACTTTCAGAACATGATCCATTGAAATAGTGATATGTATGTTCTCTCAAATAATTTCTTTACTTGAACCATATAAATATAGTAGTGACAGAAATTATTATAGAATACTCTACCAATTCTAAATTATTCACCCTTGATCCTCCAAAATTAATTTCCAATGCACAAAAAACTTCTTCATGCATTTGTATAATCTACTATTTCTAGTCATATATCTTTGAATTCAATGTCGTTATAAGACATAATTAAGATCCAAAGTCTTATTTTAGAATCATAAGGTGAAATGAGAATCTTAATTAGAGATTACCATCCCCAAATCCCCCATAGAGCCTCATCACCTCCTTCATATACAGACTCTTAAATTCATCAAATACACTAGACTTATTAATACTTATGAAATTAGATTAAGTCATAAATTAATCTATGATAACCCAAAAAGTTTCACATTTAAATGAATCACAAGGAATAATATTCATGAAATCCAAAAAAAAACATTTCCTCCCATTTAAATGGAGTAATATTCAACAACTATAATAGACCTACTAGAACATGATTCCTGGATTTTACCCACAAAAAGATCAAACATAAAGATATAAAATCAACCACAGGCCTCTTCCTAACCAAATTTAAAAACTAATCCTTAAAATAATGATACATTATGGTTACACCCTCATATAAAGCCAATGTGGAGCTATAGAACTCACATATTACCATCTGTTGCATTATCAACATAATAAAAAACATCCCATCAAACAACATAGAATTTTTATAATCCTATGAAAATCCAATAAAAATTTATCTTTAAATGACATGACATTCTATATATCCACCTTATGATCCCATATATTAACATATTTAACTGGTTGGAATAAGGATGAGTGTATTTTCATTTCCTATAGGAAAACACTACAACAAACTTCCATGATATCCAAATATATTTTTCCAACCTACTCCACCACCCTTCATTTATCTTTAAAAATTTGGGTAGTATCACTGTGAAACGTATTAATTATTAAATAATTAACTATATTTCCATTAACAATATTATAATATATTATTAACTGAAAATCCTATAAGAACATCATCCATTATTACTGGCACAAATTAAAATCCCATTAAAATAAAATATATTCAAATCTCTTGTGATCATTGAAGACCAAAAAACACTCTTCAATAAAGTAGTATATTTTTATTGGAGAATGTATTTCTCTTGATAAAAGATAAAATCTCTAAAATTACTTTTATTAAAATATTATTTACTACTCAAACATCATATGAATATTTTTATTATTATTATATTTAAATAAGAGTCAATCTTGTCTATCAATTATCCAATTTCCCTCCTTGAAGAAAATAATTTAACATAAAAAAATCATATTTAATAAGATATTGCATAAAACTATGAATCTTGGGAAAATACATTTTGAAATTTTAAAATAATGTCCTAGATAAAATAAAACAACAAATTTTATATTATGTTATCCCCTTTTCAAAATATATATATTCAAATTTTCAGGATATAATTTGTACCTTTTTTTAATTTATCATTAATGAGACACATGAAATTTTCAAATCCTCGGCATTATTGTGCATTCAACCCTTTCTTATTTCAATACATAAGGTTTTAGAGTTTCATCTTCCTACAATCCAGGATTTAATACTAATATACTCTAATATAGTTCATATTGTATATTTCTCCAATATTAAAATTTAATCCTTCAATAAGATCTAGCTATAACTATACAACTATTTCATAACATAATGACATATTTTTCAATGTTTGATTTTTTCTTCACCATTTTTTTTTCAAAATTCTTCTCAACTATTCAAAATTCCTTGAAATAAACTATTAGTTATTTCCTGATACTTTTGTAATATTTTATTCTAGTTTTTTAAATAAAACAACCCAAAAATTCATATTTTCATTTTTTATAACAATTACCCCATTCGAATGTTAAAAAACCATAAACTCTTTTCTTCAAACACCATCATTTAAAAATCACCAACACACTTCGAATAGTGTAATCAATAATTCACTACTCATTAACATTACACCCACATGAGTCATGCTCATCATGAGAAATAAGAGTTAAATAAAACATTCCACAATGAAATACTCCATTGAACTTATTATTTTACAATTTATTTTATAATAACTTCACTCTGGGAACCACTAGTCATTATTTTCCTAAAAAACATCCTTACACTACTTCTTACTTATATTTCTATTATAAATTTATAAACATATTCTAATTAAGATTTAGGTTCTATTACTTAATTATATTTATCGATGAAAATTACTCACCATTTTTAGTGGTTTTGGAATATTCCACCTATATCAATATGGAATAGAGTTTTTATTCATCATTTATCAAAAATATATTCTATTCAATAAGAACATACTCTATCTATCTTTACTTTTTTAATAAACTCAATTAGTAGTTCTTTGATATTTTTCGTGAGGAAATATTAACATATCCAATCAAACAATGGGATATATCATGGCTTGACAATAAAATCTTGATAAATATCATATATTAAATACCAAAAGTGGAATGAAAAACATATTAGGGAAATGGGTGATGTGGATATAAATTCTACACATTTTCCACATATTTATCTTAAGATTTTAATCATTTAATTAATTATATTTACACTTTTTACAAATTATTTACTCTTTTGTGATTTTTTTAATTAAATTTATTATTCATTCATTTTTTATAAGTAATGTTGTATTTTATGCTTTAAAATTATTAGTTTATACTTAACTTTTATTCTGGTTCCTTAAATTTATTTTTATTTCTTATATTTTTCATTGTAATATTAATGTTATAATTAATCATTTTATCATTTTATTATCTTATAATAAACTGAATGTTTAATTTAACATTCAATCATTAATTGTGTAATATCAAAATTAATTAAAATTAATAATTATTTTTCATTCATTAGTTAATTTATATATTTTTATTTTTAATTATATGATTCAATTTATAATATTTATTTTATTTATTATTTTCAATTACATTAAATAGTTTATAAATACATTTATGTTTGAATTTAGTTTCTTATTTTAAATTTATTGGATAATCGTTTTATTATTAGTTTAAGTTTCTTTAATGTAGTTATGTTTAAAAAAAATATTTTTTGTAAAATATTTAATTATTTTTATGTGTCCATAGCTTCATTATTTGTAATACCTCTACCCCGGTTACCTAGAGTCGGTGCATTATTACATATCATTGGCATGATCACAAGAAAGATAAAGTCTCGAAAGACCGATTAGTTTATTAGCTTTGGAATAAGTAGATACATTCATAAAGATTACATTACATCATAAAGTGAAAACTACTTTAAAAACATCTTGTATTCATATCCCCTCATATTATCCATGCAGGTTTTTCATAAATTACTTCTTCACATATGGGGAAAATAAAACATTGAAAGGGTTGAGCTCAGATGCTCATTAGGGATAACAATATAGCAGAAACATTCATAAATAAATATAAACATTTAAGGTAATGTATAACTAAAACAAAAGACTTTAAAACTTGAACATAAGAATAATATGGAAATGATAAAATGAAATAATTCCATTTACATATTAACATGGATATTCGACTAGTCGAATAATCACATGCAATATCAATAACCACTTTCATAACGATGGATGCATAATGCCAGACTATCATAACCACATAGCCAAGGCCTCGTGCCAAGAATACAAATACGATTTTTTCAAGGCCTTGTTCCGAGACACTAGTTTGTCTCATGAGACCTACTGATGCATCGAGGATCTATAGAGGGCTCCACCCATCACTTATTAAGTCCAATGCGTTCCACATATGAACATGTTTAAACATAACATAAACATTCGTATTAAAACTAGCATACTGAATGTAAATACTTTCTCCATAAACCATGAATGATATAAAAATAACACATCCATAGTAAACCATATAAAAAAACCTTCAATATAATGTGTAAGTTTTGTTTCATAATAACTCAACATCAAATATTCTTAAAATTCCTCAATGGATTTTGACATAGATGAAATCAAAACTATTTGAGAGAAATTTCTATTTTTTTTTTGAAATCATTTAAAAGTCACATAATTATAAAATAAAACATTTACTTTGAAAATATAATTATAAAATTTCACGGGAAGCTTCAAATATTTTATAACGGTAGAAAATAGCCACACCCGCCGTATAAGTTAAAAAAACATTCTTACCTTAATTTTTTAAAAAAGGTTAAAAAGGACCTTGTTTGGAAAATGGCAGAATGATTCCTTTACAAACTTCTTATAAAAAGTAAAAAAAAGGGTATAAATGACTTTGACTCATATTTTGTAAAATATTAAGAATGTTTTGAAATAAATTTTTAAGAAACATTGATGTGGATGATAAATAGGTCCCAGTAGATAATTACGTATAAACAACCTCGAATAATGAAGAGATTGTGAAATAAACCAATAACTTTTACTTTTCCTTGGTTGGGGGTAGGTTAACCTCTTGTACAATAGAGAAATAATTGTTATTAAATTATACAATAATCATATAAATTAATATGATATTATATATAATCTTTTAACATTTATTTGTTAATAATATCTTCATATTATTGTCGTTTCGAGTGTTAACTTACTCATTTTATTTTATATGTTTTGTTACGTAAGCCATGTTTTTATGGATAGGTTGTATTTTATTCATATCCAGAATTATATTAAGTCCTAAAAAATTATTATTAATCATCAAATGAGAATTAGCCTTGAATGGATACGATGGGGAATGAATCTCATCGCGTTCGTGGAGACAATAGTCTGTACGTACGGACGAACGAAAATAACATTATTTTGACATTAAAATAATATTTAATTAGATGGTATATAATATATACAGAATAATTACCATGTTATATTTTTATTTAAATTAATTAAACATCATTATTATACCCATCCAAATAATAATGATTTTAATAACAATTACACCACGACCTGTAGACAGTAAGTCGTACGTACACACATATGGTGACATGTCATTCAAAGGATAGATAGAATACTGAATATGGTTGTACCATATTAATAATAGCATCACAGTATATATAAGATACTAGAGTTATTATTTTAGAATAACAAAGAAAGACTAAGTTGAAGAAGAAAGGAACTTGAAAGAGGGCGGTGAAAACATTACCTCTTCTTTGGGTTCTTCCTTTTGATTTGATCAAAAGGGCGCCATAGGTAGGCTTTCTAATCCAAATAAGGCCTCTAGGTTGAAGTGAGGGAAGTTTAGAGAGTATTTGTGTAGGTTTTGGCCGAGCCAAAAGGGTTTGAATGTGTGAATTAGTGATAAGGGGAGTGCCCTTTTATAAGAGGGGAGAGGGGAACCTTTGGAAAATCAAGAAATATTATTTTATAATAAAATCATATTCTATTTATAATGGCTACAAAGTGGATTATTTAAATGTTAAAGTGGGTATGGGTCGATAGAAACTCAACCAATAGGATTTAGACAGGTTTGGGTCACTATATTAACCATATCTTAAAGTATTAACTCTTAGTTAATTAGTTTCACTTTTACAATGTCTCTTTGTATTATTATATTATATGGTTAATAAAAATACTATATACATACAAGAGAACCCCAAGTTTTCCATTAATGATACACCTATCATGATATAAGTCTATTTTCCGAACCTTAGATTTTTAGGAATATAATATCATTTAATAATATAATATTAGTTTTAAAAACTCTTCTATGTCAATTTTGACACTATTTGGAAAACTGATTTTTGTGAAAATCATAACAGAATGATTACTTCGAAAAAAGTACATTAAATAAATCCTAACATTTCATATTGACCTATAAAATTAGTGTAATTCATAAAAAGTCTCAAAATTATATTTATTTGGGTATTTATAATGTCAATTATTTTAATTTTTCACTATTATGGTAATTACTGCATCATTATTGTGTCATAAATAAATTAAATTATTTAATGTCTAAAAATTATACATAAAATATAATTAGGTATGAAATTTATTTATCTTTCTAATGAATATTTATAATAGAATTTATCTTATGTATAACACTATATTAAAATTGTTTTAGTAAATAAACATTGATTTTAACTCGTTTAACTATTCTTTGAATTAAATAATAATAAATGTCGTAATCTAATCCAAATGGACCAAAATGACAATATTTTATTCTTAAGGTTGTTTTTGGTCGAGATACACTTTTCAAATAGAATTAAGACATGTGTAAGGGTAATATTAATATCATTTTTACCCTTAATTATCCTATTTACTTTTAACCGTGGTAAATAAAAGTAATAAGGTACTATTCACCAAAAATTATTTTCATCTCATTGAACCAGATTTTACTCCTTGATATTAACCGTTTCTCTTGGATTTTTTAAATTACACTCACAAAAGTGGTAAAATTATGTTTTATGAAAAATTCAGTTTTTTAACTACCACTTAGTGGTTTCACTATTCATCAAAAAATGAAGTTTTTCAGAAATATACAAAAAAATGACCGTAGTCTAATTTCGATATTCCAAATAAAAAAATGAAGTCCATTTTGAAAAATAAAATTTATAAATTTCAAAAATTGGGTATTACTATTCATAACAGCTTGTTTGATTGGATGTGGTGTGTTAGAACTCGATGTTGCGTACAACACACGCTATTGAATTATTCAAAAAGAAGCGTATCGTAGAAGCTTGGGGTGTTACATTCGCCCATCCTTGAAATAATTTCATCCTTGAAATTTCTAGAATACTACCGCATGAAAAGACATGGGTGGTTCTTCATCATAAGTTACTCGGGTTCCCACGTTGCCTCTTCCATCTTATGGTTTCTCCACAAAACGTTTACCAGACGCGTCGTCCGGTTTCTCAATAATTTTTGTCTCGTATCAAGAATCATGATGGGCTCTTCCCAATAAGACATATTGGGTTCCAGTTCTAATTCCTCATAGGTGAGTACATGCCTTGGGTCAGGCATGTATTTCCTCTATAGTGAAATGTGGAACACATCGTGAACTTTGGAGAGACTTGGCGGCATTGACAAATGGTAAGCTACAGCCCCAATTCATTCTAGAATATCGAATTGTCTGATGTACCTGGGACTCATGTTACCCTTCTTACCAAAACGTATATCTCCCTTCCATGGATATACCTTCAAGAAAACATGATCTCCTACCTGAAATTCCAAATCCTTCCTTTGGTTATCGGCATAGCTATTCTGCCTACATTGAGCTTCTTTGATGTGGTTTTGGATTACCTATACCTTTTCTATTGTTTCCTCCACCAGTTCTGGGCCTAAAGGTTTTCTATCACCAACGTCGTCCCAACATGTTGGTGTGCGACATCTCTTTTCGTATAACGCTTCATATGGTTCCACTTGAATACTCGAATGGAAGCTATTGTTATAGGAAAATTCTACCAGAGGTAAATATTGATCCCACGTACCTTGAAATTCAAGGGAGCAGGATCACAACATGTCTTCCAAGGTTTGAATATTCCGTTCTGATTGTCCATCTGTTTGAGGGTGGTAGGTAGTTCTCAATTGAAGTTCAGTATCCAGGGATTTCTGATGACTCTTCCAGAATCTCGAAGTAAAACGGGGATCACGATCAGAAACAATCGATTGGGATACTCCATGAAGTCTCACCACTTCATTAATATATAGTCTTGCTAGAAGTTCGAGTGGTAGATCTTCTCTTATAGCAAGAAAATGTGCTAACTTGGTAAGATGATCAACAATAACCCATATTGCATTGTTCTTTATATGAGTCTTTTGTAGCCCCATGACGAAGTCCATCGTAATATTATCCCATTTCTACTCAGGTATGGGAAGAGGTTTCATGACTCCTCTAGGCGGTTGCCTTCCAGCTTTCACTTTTTGACAAACCATACACCTTGACACAAATTCAGAAATCTCCCTCTTCATGTTGTCCCACAAAAAATGTTCCTTCAAATCTCTATACATTTTGGTGCTCCCAGGGTGTATAGGGAAATTGGAACTATGCGCATCATCCAAAAATTCCCTTTTTAGATCTGGTATATTGGGAACCCAAAGTCTCATCCCAAATTTTAAAGTTCCTTCTTCATACACAAAGTCTCTCAATCTCCCATCATTCACAGCTTTAATCTTATTCTGAAACTCTTCACCAACAGTCTGAGAACTCTTTATCCTTTCTAGTAAAGATGGATTGACAACCATTTGAAAAAGAATTGATGTCTCACCTTCCATGGTGATTCCCATATCCAACATTACTAGATCCATAAAAATAGGATCCCTTTAAATTCTCATCATGTTATAAACTCCATGATCTTTTCTGCTCAAAGAATCTGACACCTTATTTTCCTTCCCCGAGTGGTAGTGTATTGTGCAATCATAATCCTTGAGAAGTTCAAGACATCGCTTTTGCCTCATGTTGAGTTCTTTTGGTGAGAAAATATACATCAATCTTTTGTGATCAGTATAAATCTCACATTTTTTACCATAGAGGTAGTGTATCCATGTATTCAAAGAAAAGATCACATCTTCTAACTCGATATCATGAGTAGGATAGTTTATCTCATGAATTTTCAACTGCCGTGATGCATAGGAAATAACTCTATCATTATGCATAAGTACATACCCAAGTCCATTCTTCAATGCATCACTATAAATAACAAACCCATAATTCCCTGATGGTAGAGTCAATATAGGAGCATTGGATAAATTATCTTTCGTTCTTCGAAACATTCTTCACACTCTTTTTTACATTCAAATTTAACCCCTTTACATGTGAGCGATGTTAATGGGTTAGCCAACCAGGCAAAATTCTGGACGAAACATCGATAATAACCTGCTAAACCAATAAAACTATGTACCTCATTTATACTCATTGTTGCAGGCCATTCGTGGATTGCCTTTGGCTTACAAAGATCAACAAATATTCCATATTTAGAGAAAATATGGCCAAGAAAAGAAATATCCAGAAGCCAGAATTCACACTTGCTAAACTTCCCATATAATTCATGTCTTCTCAGAGTCTTCAGGATAATCCGCAAGTGATTTTCATGATCTTTGTAGCTATTGTAGTATACCAAGATATCATCAATAAATACCTCCAAAAATTCATCTAGATATTCCTTGAAAACTCTATTGATTAGATCCCTGAATATAGAGGGTTATTTAGTCTTCCCAAAAGGAATTACCATAAACTTGTAATGCACATACCAGATTCGAAATGATGTCTTCAGAATGTCTTCCTTCTTCAAACTCAACTGATGGTATCCAGACCTAAGGTCAATCTTTGAAATGTATTGAGATCCATGATCTTGGTCAAAGAAATCATCAATGCGAGGAAGGGGATACTTTTTCTTTATTGTTATAGCATTAATATCCCTGTAGTCGATACATAACCACATATATCCATCTTTCTTTTTAACAAAAAGAATAGGGGATCCCCAAGGAGAAACACTGTGGTTAATAAATATCTTATTACTCAATTTCTCTAGTTTTTTATTTAGTTCAACTAATTCCACAGTGGCCATTCTATAAGGGGTCTTTAATATAGGCCTTGATCCAGGAATTAAATAGATGGAAAACTCAACTTCTCATTCTGGAGGATGTCCAGGTAAATCTTCCGGAAACACATCTACATATTCTTTCACAATAGGTACATCCTCTATTTGAACATTACTTTCCTCTCCCACAGTCATTTCATTCTCTTCCTCCCCAATAATTTAATTTAGATGAGCTACTAGGGGTGGATCTAGATAAGAATTAGGTGGTGATGATTCTAATCTAAAGATAAAGTGTTCTTTATCATCATCAGAAAAAATCGCAAACTCCTTCTTCTTACAATAAATCTTCAAACCATGGTCTGAAATCCAATCCATACCGAGGATTATATCAAACTCAATCATAGGTATGACGATGAGATCAGTGGATAAAGAACATTTATGTTCTCTAATGGGGACTGATTCACAAAAATTTGTTGCAATGATAATTCCCTTAAAAGTTTTAACTGACAACTCCCTTCTTAAATCAAATTGGAAATATCTAATTTTCTTAGAAAACTGGGAAGATATGAAACAATGTGATGATCCAGAATCAAATAATTCATTTTCTAAACTTGAGGAAACCATTAAATTACCTACCACCACGTCGTTCGAAGCTTCTACCTCAGCAGTAGTGATTGCATAATCTTGGCCTTGATCCCTTGGAATTTTCTGAGGTAAGTTCCCATGACTCTTAGGAAATTCATTTTCATAATGTCCCATCTCCCTAAAATTGTAGCTTTGGACATTGGTATCTTCCTTCTTCCCCCTACAACCACGAGCTTGGTGGCCTCTTTCACCACAGTTGTAACAGACACCCATTCCTTTTAAGAAAGTACTGGCGTGTTTCATCCCACATTTACCACATGATGGATATTCAACCTTTCCCTTCTTCCCCTTTTTTCCATTCCCAGATTGATCAGAAGATTTCTTCTTCTCTTTCTTTTCATTAATGTCATAAAACATAGAGAATTAATTTTCTTTCTTTATGGCACATGAGACAATGTCTTAATACGACTAGAAGGATTGTGATACTAATGCTCGACAGAGAAATGGTTTTAATCCATCAAAGAAATGATCAATCTTAATTCTTGGGTTACGTATATAATCTCTAGCATACCTTACTAGCCTCATAAAGTTATCCTCATACTTTGCAACATTCTCATCCTCCTTTTGTCTCAGACTCCGAAATTGCCTTTCTATATCTGCTTGATGGTCTTGAGGAATGTATTTTTCTAAAAACAGATCTTTGAACTCCCTCCATTCCATATTTGATACTTCATTATCTTCCTTCGTGTTTTGAATCAATGACCACCATTGATCAACATCTCCGGTGAGGTGGTAAACTGCCATGACAACTTTTTCCCTTTAACAACTCCCCAAAGCCTGAAATATTTTCTCTAGGGAATTTATTCATTGCTCCGCTAATAATGGATTTGTACTCCCATTTAATGTTGGTGGTTGCTACCTCACGAAACGATCTAACATTTATCCTCCATGTTGTGGATAGGGGTCATCCATATGGGTAAGGTTATTATTCATAACCAGAGTGAGTTGTCCCAGAATGGTGATTAGTTGATCAGCACCAGTTGCATCACCAGCTCCACTATAATTATCTTAAGTCAGAGGGAAATACCTACATGGAGTGCGTGCATTGATACAGTTTCCATTTCTTCCACTAGGTCCCATTTATAAACAATGGAATAAACTAGATCAGTTTATGAATCAAAATACATAATTCCATTCTTATAAATCAATTAACATAAATTGAACTATTTATGGATTTAATCCATAATCATAAAAATGTTTTCTTTGAGGACATATATACTCATAAAACCTTCATAATGATTTGTAACGAAAATGAGAGTTATCCTAAGCATATCCCCTGGGAGTGTCGTAACCATGAGTGCAACAAGGCCCGTTGTCATTCACTCATTCCCGTTCGAGTCTAGCTCAAAGCGGTGTTTTTGTGTTGTACCCCTAGTACATCTGTGCCAGAGCCGCCTCTACCTGCTCGTATCCAGACATGGATTTATTACTCAGAAAACTCACAAAATCTCTATAATACCAAAATTCAAGGAAGTTCTTCTATACTAATCCTCAAAGTTCATCTTAAATCTATGTGCCATAATTAGAGTTTATCTAAATATAGCTTCCAATGTTTGTAATAAACTTCTCTGATACCAACTGTAACGCCCCGACCCTAGTTACCCAGAGTCGGTGTGTTATTACATATCATTGGAATGATCACAAGAAAGATCAATTCTCAAAAGACCCATTAGTTTAGTAGCCTTGGAATAACTAGATACATTCATAAAGTTTACATTACATCATAAAGTGAAAACTACCAAAAAAATTCTTGTCTTCATATCCCCTCATATTATACCTTCAGGTCATTCATAAATTACTTCTTCACATCCTAGGAAAATAAAACATTGAAATGGGTGAGCTCAGATGCTCAGTAAGGATAACAATAGAGCAGAAACCTTCATAAATAAACATAAACATTTAAGGCAATGTATAGCTAAAACAAAAGGCTTTTAAACTTGAAATTAATCATAATATAGAAAAGATAAAATGAAATATTTCCATCTTCTTATTCACATGGATAGTCTACTAGTTGAATAATCACATGCAATATCAATAACCACTTTTATAATGATGGAATGCATAATGCCAGACTATCATAACCACCTAGCCAAGGCCTCATTCCAAAACTAGAAATAATATTATTTCAAGGCCTTGTGCCAAAACACTAGTTTGTCTCATGAGACCTACCGATGTATCAAGGAGCTATAACGGGCTCCACCCATCACTTAGTAATTACAATGCATTCCTCGTATGAACAGGTTTAAAGATAACATACACATTCGTATTAAAACTAGAATATGAAATATAAATACTTTCTCCATAAACCATGAATGGTATAAAAATAACACATCCACAGTCAAACATATCAAAAAACATTCAATACAATGTGGAAGTTTTATTTCATAATAACTCAACTTAAAATAAGATTAAAATTCCTCATAGGATGTTGACATAGATGAAATCAAAACTATTTGAGAGAAATACCTCTTTTTTGAAATCATTTAAAAGTCACATAATTATAAAATAAAACATTTACTTTGAAAATATCCTTATAGGCTTGTAAGTGAAGCTTTGACGATTTTATAATGGTGGAAAATATCCGCACCCGCCGTATAAGTAAAAAAAACATTCTTACCTTAATTCTATCAAAAATGTTAAAAAGGACTTTGTTTGGAAAACGACAGAAAGAGTCCTTTATAAAATTCTTATAAAAAGTCAAACAAGGGTATAAATGGCTTTAACTCATATTATGTAAAATATTAAGAATGTTTTGAAAAATATTTTTAAGAAACATGGATGTGGATGATAAAGAGGTCCCGGTAGATAATTACGTATAAACAACCTTGAATAATGAAGATATTGTGAAATAAACCCTTACCTTGTACTTTTCCTTTGTTAAGGGTATGTTAACCTCTAATATAATGGTGAAATAATTTTTATTAAATTATATAAGAATAATATACAATAATATGATATCATATATGATCTTTTAACATTGCTTTGTTAATAATAACTTAATATTATTGTCGTTTTGGGTGTTAACTTACTCATTTTATTTTATATGTTTTTTTAAGTAAGACATGTTTTTTATGGATAGTTTGTATCTTATTCATATCCAAAATTATATTAAGTCCTTAAAAATTATTATTAATCATCAAATGAGAATTAGCCTTGAATGGATACAATGGGGAATGAATCTCATCTAGTCCGTGCAGACGGTAGTCCGTACGTACGCACGAGCAACAATATCATTCTTTTGATATTAAAATAATATTTAATTGCATGTTATATCATATATAAAGAATAATTATCATGTTATATTTATTATTTACATGAATTACACATCATTATTATACCCATCCAAATAATAATTTATTGAATAACAATTACACCACGACGTGGAGACGGTAAGTCTTACGTACGCACGTATGGTGACATGTCATTCAATGGATGGATAGAATAATGAATATGGTTATACCATATTAATAATAAAATCATATTATATATAAGATACTAGAGCTATTATTTTAGAATAACAAATAAAGAAGACGTTGAAGAAGAAAGGAACTTGAAAGAGGGTGGTGAAAACATTACCTCTTCTTCGGGTTCTTCCTTTTGATATGATCAAAAGGGCTCCATAGGATGCCTTTATAATCAAAATAAGGCCTATAGGATGATTTAAGGGAAGTTTAGAGAGTATTTTTGCAGGGTTTGGCCGAGCCAAAAGGCTTTGAATGTGTGAATTAGTGAGAAGGGGGAATTCCCTTTTATAAGATGGGTGAGGGGCACCTTTGGAAAATCTAGAAATATTGTTTTATAATAAATTTGTATTCGGTTTCTAATGGCTAAAAAGTGGATTATTTAACAATTAAGGTGGGGATGGGTCGAAAAAAACTCTACAAATAGGATTTAGATAGGTTGGGCCACTATATTAACCATATCTTTAATTATTAACTCTTAGTTAATTAGTTTCACTTTTACAATGTCTCTTTGTATTTTTATATTATACGGTTAATAAAAATACTATATACGTCCAGTAGAACCCCAAGTGGTCCATTAATGATACACCTACCATGATATAAGTCTCTTGGACGAACCTTAGAAATTTTGGAATTGAATATCAATTAATAATATAATATTTGTTTTGAAAACTCTTTTATGTCAACTTTGACACTTTTTAGAAAATTTATTTTTGTGAAAATCATAACAGAAATATTACTTCAGAAAAAGTCAATTAAATCAATCCTAACATGTCATATTAACCTATAAAATTAGTTTAATTCATAAAATGTCTAAAATTAGATTTATTTGGGTATTTATAATATCAATTATTTTAATTTTTTATTATTATTGTAATTACTACATCATTATTGTGTCATAAATAAATTAAATTATTTAATGTCTAAAAATTATAAATAAAATATAATTATGTATTAAATCAATTTATCTTTCTAATAAATATTTATAATCTAATTTATCTTATGTATAACCCTATTTTAAAAGTGTTTTAGTAAATAAACATTGATTTTAACTCTTTTAACTCTTCTTGGAATTAAATAATAATAAATGTCCTAATTTAATCCAAGTGTACCTAAATGATAATATTTTATTTCTATGGTTGTTTTTGGTCGAGATACACTTGTCCAATAGAATTTGGACATGTGTCAGGGTAATCTTAATATCATTTTTACCCTTAATTATCCTATTTACTTTTAACCGTGGTAAATAAAAGTAAAAAGTTACTATTCACCAAATATTATTTTCATCTCATTGAACCACATTTTACCCCTTGATATTAACCGTGTCTCTCGGATTTTTGAAATTACACTCACAGAAGCGGTAAAATTATGTTTTATGAAAAATTCAGTTTTTTAACTACCACTTAGTGGTTTCACTATTCATCAAAAAATGAAATTTTTCAGAAAAATACCAAAAATTCAGCCCAGGCTAATTTCGATTTTCCGAATCAAAAAAAGAAGTCCATTTTGAAAAATAAAATTTATAAATTTCAAAAAGTGGGGATTACTATTCATAACAGCAAGTTTGATTGGTTGTGGTGTGTTAGAACTCGATGTGGCGTACAACACACGCTATTGCATTATTCAAAGAGATGCGTACCGTAGAAGTTTTGGGTGTTATATTTTTTTCTTTTAAGGTTGCATATTAATTCTAATCCACTGAAAGTGCAATAGTTACTCATCTTTTTTACTGAAATGGTAAGTTGGAGTCACCATGGTTGTTCCACCACTCCCCCTTCCTCTATTTTAGCGGTGACTTAATGAGTCACTACCACCATTCATTGTCCACAGTGAACCACGGTTGCCTTACCTTCTCTTAGAGAGTCACCATTATTTTCCTCGATCTCATTGTTCCCCTTACTTGCCATCACTAACATTAGATAATGGTGACTCCCATCATTTGTATCACCATCCTATAACATCAGGCTTTCCCACTCACCGTTCATCATGACCCACCAGTAGAACTCAAGCCATTGGTTCCAATGCAACACAGAATCGTTCACGCACCATCGTAGCTCTTCTTCTGCAAAACTACACCGATTTCAGAATTAACAGAAGGATGATCTCTCCTTTCTGAATATGAAGTCCGGGTCTAAAAATTCCCTTTGAAATAATCCAAAAATATATGATGTCATCATGATCAGGCATCACCACCGTTGACCGATCCCACAGATGAAGATGATGCTCGTGTGTTTGGAAGATGAATCTCTATATGATTTGTAGATCTCGGCTCACAAACAAAGGAAACATGATATCTGAAATTGCCTTGTAAAAAATATGAACAAGTATGTATCAACGTCTCCTTTTAAAAAAGATGATAAATTGAGGAAAAGTACAGAGTCGCTGCTATGTTCACTAGTTTGATGCCCCACCACGGTTCCAATGCCTTTTGAAGGAGCTTCAAACCCGAGCCCAATCAGATATTATCCCTGAGCCTAACCTTTTTTTCTTCCATGTGAAGCTATGATTTGGATCTATCCTTCTTATAAAGCTCCAATTATGTCTCAACTAGAGGAGAAGGAGATGGTTTCGCCAGAATGAGGAGGAGACGATGCGGCACCTTCAGGAAGAATCCATGAAATCCCCCCTAGGCGTATATAAGATTAATTAGGGGTGATTACAAATAAAATAAATTAATAATTATAATTAAACAATATAATATAAAACTAATTATTTAAATTTAATAATTAAAACGAAAATATTAATAATAATTTAAAAAGAAAATTAAAATAATATAATATAATCAAATTAATTTAGAATACATAAATTTGTCTAATAATAATAACTATAATAAACTTATTAAATTTATTAATTAAAATAAAAAAATAACAATATTAAATAAATTAAATAATTAACTTAATAATATAATTACTTTTAATCTTACACACTTTTATTTGAATAATTATTATAATAATTTTAATTAAATACCTATCATATTTAGTTAAAGTTTATTATAAAATAAATTAAATGAAATAATAAATTAAAATATTTATTTAACATTAATTTAAATAATAATAATAACTAATTATAGAAGTAAGTTGTTTTTAAATATTTTATTTTTAACTGTTCTAACTATTCTCTATTATAGATACATGAAGGTACCAAATGTATGCCTAGGTGCATCCTAACAAACATAGAGAATTCTGTTACAAGGGAAAGGTTAAAATGAAATGTTATGCAGTGAAAAAATGAATGTGTGTGGTGATGTTACTGAAGATAAAGTTTATTTGGTGGATGGTTTGGGTGAAAAACAGAGTGTGATACTGGAGGGTTAAAATAGTGATAGAGCAGCAGTATATTGGGGATCGATCACTTACCATTCGAAAATTTTCCATGATGAGACCAGGAGAGCAGAGCATCAAAAGACTTGGAAATTCATCCCTTTATCAACTCTTAGAGATAATTTCATGGAGAGCAGGAGAACTAGGGGTTCTTCCTCCCTCTATTATTGTAACGCCCCGACCCCAGCTACCCAGAGTCGGTGCATTATTTTGTAGCATTGGCATGATCACAAAAGATCAAGTCTCGAAAGACCGATTAGTTTAGTAGCCTTGGAAACACTAGATACATTCATAAATGTTACATTACATCATAAGGTGAAAACTTCAATAACAAAGTCTCCATAGTCCACACTCATATCCTCTTCTGACTATCCCTGCAGGTCATTCATAAAATACTTCTTCACATCCTGGAAAATATTAAAACATTGAAAGGGATGAGCTCAGATGCTTAGTAAGGATAACAATATTGCGGAAGCTTTCATAAATAATCATTAACATTTAAGGCAACATATAACTAAAACAAAATCCTTTTTAAACATGAACTTTAGCATAATATGGAAAAAATAAAATTAAATAATGCCATTTACTTACTCACATGGATATTCTACTAATCGAATAATCCCATGCAATATCAATAACCACTTTCATAATGATGGAATGCATAATTCCAGACTATCATAACCACATAGCCAAGGCCTCATGCCAAGGCCACAAATAAGATTTTGTCAAGGCCTCATTCCAAGACACTAGTTTGTCTAATGAGACCTACCGATGCATCGAGGAGCTATAGCGGGATCCACCTGTCACTTATTAAGTCCAATGCATTCCTCACATGAATAGGTTTAAACATATCATAAACCATAACATAATCGTATCACATAAAACATGGATAAAGGAAACATAACATTTCCACATTTCAATCACAAGATATCAATACAACACATTGATATAATAAAAATGCTTTCAAAACGATTTTCAATACCAAAATAAAATAAAGTTAGAACTTTGTATTTATTTTTCATTAAAAAATGTGATGGCTTGTAGAGGAAGCCGAAACTCAAATAATGGTCAGGCCGGCGGAGAAGTCGTTTTCGCCGCATATGTATGGAAATAAAAACATTCTCTTTTTTTCATTTAGTAAAACGCTTCGTATAAAAATGATTCCTTTTGAATAACTGTAAAATTCAAAGGGGTTTATACACCGTATAAAAGAACGTTTTGTATAAAACCAAATATGCCTCAATGAAAGGAGATTGAGACGAAGTCCCTAAAAAGATCATTTTTAAAATAAAATAGATCTATTATGTGTATTCACTATAGTTACACATAAAGAAAGTAAAAATACAAAATAGGACATAATAATATCATGACATAATTTGAATGTAGGAGATTAACCCAAAGAATGGATATTGGGTTAAGAAGTTCCCTTACCTTGCGTCCTGTCCTGACTCGACCGTTATTTAACCACCGGAATAATAAAATAGAGTTAATTCCTATTTACTTAAGAACCATGTTCATGTTCATTATTCCTTTTATATCCCTTATTACCATGTTATGAACATTATGTAATTATTTAAGTTTATAACGGTCATTTTGTTGATCGTAGGTACTTGAGTCAAAAATAACATTCTTATAATTACAAGTTGTTCATGTGGTGATATATCCATTATATCCAGAATTATATTCATGATATAGATATCATATATCTCATATATATCTAGTATATACATGCATTTATAATATTCCATAATGTTTAGAGGTAATAAATGAAATGCACCGTTCATGGAGACGGTAAGCCGTACATACGCATGAACACTACTTTCAATTCTATTTCATTTGAAATCATAATGATATAAATGTATATTATAATTCCAGTATAACATCATATATAATATCATTTACTCCATCCTTAATACATCCCACATATGGAATTAACGATTCAAATCACTTTGAGGGGGCGATAGTCTGCACTTCCTAAAATGAAAATATCGCGTTTACCCTTAATGGAAACAATAAAGGTATGACATAAATGAAAAATACAGAACCTTAAGTAAAACATAAACATATTATATATCATTTATAAATAGAGTGAAATCTTAATGGCCACCTTTGAAGGTGTTTTATGAGTGTTGAACAATCATCATTTCGTGAGGCAGAAATTCGCCATCCACAGAAACCGTATTTTCTTTAAAAATTAGATGTAGGTGTGTGTAATTGTAGCTCAAATACTCATTATAACAACATCCTAGTATATTTAGGATACAGGTTTTGTTACAAAATAAAGTAATAAAAAGAGTTTAGGGGTTTGGATAAGAAAAATAAAACAAAATAACATAAGAGAAGACATTACCTTAAAATTGGGTAACTCTTTTGATTTGAGACAAAGGCTTCCTTGGGAAGACTTCTGCCCAAAGTGAGGCTTCTAAGAGTAAGGTAAGGAAGTTGGGAGAGTATTTGGACAGATTTGGGCCGAGCCAAAAGGCTTTTAACGTGTGAGTAAGGTGGTAGAGGTGGGGGCCTTTTATAAGTGGAGAGGAGGGGCACTCTTGGAAAGTAAAGAAAAGTAACTTTATTATAAAATGAGTTTCGGATTTTAGAGGTACCACACATATATAATTCGAGGATAAGGTGATAGGGGTTCTAAATCTACTCATCCAATAGGTTTTTGACAAGTTTAAGACTTGTATTTTACATTATCTTTTTATTTTATTTAAATCGTTAAATAATCAGGTCATCGCTGCATCATCATGATGTCATAAATAATTTAATTTATTTAATGTTTAAAAATTATAAAAAAACTACTATGATGTATGAAATATTTTTATCTTTCCAATGAATATTTATAGTCAAAAATATGACTTGTATAACCCCATGTAAAAATTGTTTTAGTAAAACATTTCATGTTTGTGTCATTTTTTACTTTAACATTAAATAAAAGGTATTTATGTCATTTTCCAACTAAAGTGGCTCCATGGGGTCCCCAAGTTGACCCATGGATTGTCTTGGTCAGACATGGAACATCAAATGAGGGTAGGACATGTGTCAATCTCATCTATATTATTAAAACATTATTTTTACCTTAAACTACACTAATTACCTCTAATCGCGATTAAGAACTTAAAAGTTACTATTCACCAAAAAATTATTTTAATCTCATTGAACCACATTTTACTTCTTAATGAAAACCATGTATGTCGGATTTTTGAAATTCAAAACACAGAAGTGGTAATGTTTCTTTTAACAAAAAATCAGTTTTTTAACAACCACTTAGTGGTTTCACTATTCATCAAAAATTGAAGTTTCTCAGAATAAGGCCAAAATATCACCCTAATCTATAATTGATATTTCAAATTCAAAAATGATGTCTATTTTAAAAAATTACAAACATACAAGTTGCATTAATTAATTTTATAATTAATTCCCGTTGTTACAACAAATAGCGTGTTTTTAAGAAACAATGTATATCAAAAGATTGGCAATTGTTTAGGTCCAATTTCAATGTTAAATTAATTCTAATAACCAGCATTGGATAAAATGGTAAAAATATATTCTAATTATACTTGAAAATCACTAAATAGTATAATTTACCACAATAAATTATTTTTATTAAAAAGGTTGTTTTAAGTATTTTTTAACTATTCATAAAAAATTGGAAGTTCCCAGAAAGTTACAAAAAATTCAACTTAGGATAATTTTGATATTAGGAATACAAAAAAAAAGTCCATTTGGAAAAATAAAATTTCTATAAATTTAAAAAGTGGTTATTACTATTCATAATGGCTACTTTGATTAGTTGCAGTGTGTTAGAACTCGAAGTTGCGTACAATGCAAGCTAATGCATTATTGAATGAGAAGCGTATCATGGAAGCTCGGGGTGTTACATTCTCCCCTCCGTCAATAAATTGCGTCCTCACAGTTTGAAATTTTTCATTGAAAACAAAAGGTTGAAAATAGAAAATATCTTTGTGGAAAACCCACATCAGAAATAAGGTTAATAAATATATAACATTAAAAGAAAGAAAGATAAGTACAAAGGTCACCCGAGATAGCCCATTCTTGGATTCAATGAAAATATGGATATGGAGGAGAAATAAACCATCAAAGTCTGATGGAGAGTTATAGAAAACAGGATTAGGAGAATGTTTAACTACAAGAAAATCACAAACTTGTGATTGGTTAAACGATCATTGATTCTCCAGACAAAGTAAAGTTAATCTTATTGTCACATAATAAAAATATGATTACCTTCATCATATTAAATCCTTAATGAAAACAACAAGTACTGTTGTACAATCACATTATCCTTATAACCAAAATATAATCCTTGAGTCCAAAAGCACCAATACATTAATTATTCCACTTCAACTGTAGTAACAATATAAGATTTTCCTTGATCCCTTGACCTTTTCTGAGGTAAGTTTCCCTGACGCTTAGGAAATTCATTTGCATAATTCCCCATTTCCCTTCAATTGTAGCATTTAACATTGATAGCCTCTTTCTTTCCCTTGCAATCACGCGTCTGGTGACCTTTTTCCCCACATTTATAACAAACTACCATTCCTTTTAGGCAATTACCAGGGTGATTCTTCCCACAATTATCACATAATGGAAAATCCTTCTTTCCCCTTTTCCCTTTATATGTCTCTTGTTCCACCGTTCTCTTCTTCTCTTTCTTTACATTGTTGTCATAAGACTTAGAGAATTCCTTTTCTGTCTTGATAGAACACGAGACAATATCTTCTTATAAAGAGAAGGTTTTTGAGACTAATGCTCGATGGATAAATGGTTTTAACCCATCAAAGAAACGATCAATATTACTTCTCGGGTTACGTATATAATATGCAGCATGCCTCGCTAACCTTGTAAAGTTAGCCTCATACATTGCGACATTCTCATCCTCCTTCTGCCTCAGACTCAGAAATTTCCTTTCCATATCTGCTCGATGGTCATGAGGAAAGTATTTTTCTAAGAAAATATCTTTGAACTCCCTCCATTCCATATTCGATACGTTATCATATTCCTTTGTGTTTTGAATCAGCGACCACCACTGATCGGCATCTCCAGTGAGGCGGTAAACTGCCATGACAACCTTCTCCCTTTAGATACTCCCTAAGGCATGGAATATTTTCTCTAAGGAGTTTATCCATTGCTAAGCTACTAATGGATTTGTACCCCCATTAAAAGTTGGCAGTTGTTGCCTCATGAAGCGGTCTAACATTGATCCTCCACGTTGCGGATCAGGGTGCTCCATATGAGTATGGTTATTATTCATAACCTGAGTGAGTTGTCCCATATGGTAATAAGTTTATCAGCACCAGTTGTATCTCCACCTCTACAATAATTATCTTGAGCAAGAGGGCAATCCCTACATGGAGTGCGTGCATTGATACGGTCTCCATTCCTTCCACTAGGCGCCATTTCTAAAAAATGGCATAAACTAGATTAGTTTATGAATCAAAATACATAATTCCGTACTTGTAAAACACTTAACACTAATTGAACTATTTTATGGATATAATCCATAATCATAAAAAATGGTTTCTTTGAGGAAGTATATACTCATAACCCTTCATAGTGGTTTATAAAGAAAACGAGAATTATCCTAAGCATATCCCTCGGGAGTGTCATAACAAAGGGTGCAGCAAGGCCCATTGTCGTGCACCAGTTCCCGTTCGAGTCTAGCTCAAAGCGGTGTTTTCGGGTTTTACCCCTAGATACATCTGTGCCAGAGCCGCCTCTACCTGCTCGTATCCATATAGGGATGTATTGCTCGGAAAACTCACAAAATCTCTATAATACCAAAATTATAGGAAGTTTTTCTATACCAATCCTCAAAGTCTATCTTCGGGCTATGTGCTCTAATCAGAGTTTATCTAAATCTAGCTTCCAAGGTTAGTACTAAACTGCCTCTGATACCAACTGTAACGCCCCGACCCCAGCTACCCAGAGTCGGTGCATTATTTCGTAGCATTGGCATGATCACAAAAGATCAAGTCTCGAAAGGCCGATTAGTTTAGCAGCCTTGGAAACACTAGATACATTCATAAATGTTACATTACATAATAACATGAAAAACTACAATAACAAAGTCTCCATAGTCCACACTCATATCCTCTTCTGACTATCCCTGCAGGTCATTCATAAAATACTTTTTTCACATCCTGGAAAATATTAAAACATTGAAAGGGGTGAGCTTAGATGCTCAGTAAGGATAACAATATTGAGGAAGCTTTCATAAATAATCATTAACAGTTAAGGCAACGTATAACTAAAACAAAAACCTTTTTAAACTTGAACATTAGCATAATATGGAAAAAATAAAATTAAATAATGTCATTTACTTACTCACATGGATATTCTACTAATCGAATAATCCCATGCAATATCAATAACCACTTTCATAATGATGGGATGCATAATGCCAGACTATCATAACCACGTAGCCAAGGCCTCATGCCAAGACCACAAATAAGAATTTGTCAAGGCCTCGTGCCAAGACACTAGTTTGTCTCATGAGACCTACCGATGCATCTAGGAGCTATAGTGGGCTCCACCCGTCACTTATTAGGACCAATGCATTCCTCATATGAATAGGTTTAAACATATCATAAACCATAACATAATCGTATCACATAAAACATGGATAAAGGAAACATAACATTTCCACATTTCAGTCACAAGATATCAATACAACACATTGATATAATAAAAATTCTTTCAAAACCATTTTCAATACCAATATAAAAGAAAGATAAAACTTTGTATTTATTTTTCATTAAAAAAATGTGATGGCTTGTAGAGGAAGCCGAAACTCAAATAATGGTCACGACGGCGGAGAAGACTTTGTTGCCGCATATGTACGGAAAGAAAAGCATTCCCTTTTTGTCGTTTAGTAAAACGCTTCGTATAAAAAAGATTCCTTTTGAATAAACGTAAAAGTCAAATGGGTTTATACACCATATAAAAGAAAGTTGTGTATAAAACCAAATATGCCTCAATGAAAGGTGATTGAGACGAAGTCCCTAAAAAGATCATTTTTAAAATAAAATTGATCTATTATGTTTATTCACTATAGGTACACATAAATAAAGTAAAAATACAAAATAGGACATAATAATATCATGACATAATTTGAAAGTAGGAGATTAACACAAAGAATGGAAATTGGGTTAAGAAGTTCCCTTACCTTGCGTCCTATCCCGACTCAACCGTTCTTTATCCTCCTGAATAATAAACTAGAGTTAATTAATATTTACTTAAGAACCTTTTTCATGTTCATTATTCCTTTTATATCCCTTATTACCATGTTATGAACATTATGTAATTATTTATGTTTATAACGGTCATTTTGTCGATCTTAGGTACTTGAGTCAAAAATAACATTCTTATAATTAAAAGTTGTTCATGTGGTGGTATATCCATTATATCCAGAATTATATTCATGATATAGATATCATATATCTCATATAAATCCAGTAAATACATGCATTTATAATATTCCATAACGTTTAGAGGTAAGAAATGAAATGCACCGTTCATGGAGACGGTAAGTCGTACGTACGCATGAACGCTACTTTCATTTCTATTTCATATGAAATCATAATAATATAAAGGTATATTATAATTCCAGTATAACATAATATATAATATCATTTAGTCCATCCTTTATACATCCCACATATGGAATTAACGATTCAAATCACTTTGAGGGGGCGATAGTCCGCACTTCCTAAAATGAAAATATCGCGTTTACCCATAATGGAAACAACAAAGGTATGCCATAAATGAAAAATTCAGAACCTTATGTAAAACATAAACATATTATATATCATTTATAAATAGAGTGACATCTTAATGGCCACCATTGAAGGTGTTTTATGAGTGTTGAACAATCATCGTTTCGTGAGGCAGAAATTCGCCATCCACCGAAACCGTATGTTATTTATCCATTATATGTAGGTGTGTGTAAGTGTAGCTCGAATACTCATTATAACATCATCCAAGTATATTTAGTATACTGGTTTTGTTACAAAATAAAGGAATAAAAAGAGTTTAGGGGTTTGGATAAGCAAAATAAAACAAAATAACATAAGAGAAGACATTACCTTAAAATTGGGTAACTCTTTTGATTTGAGCCAAAGGCTTCCTTGGGAAGACTTATGCCCAAAGTGAGGCTTCTAGGAGTAAGGGAGGGAAGTTGGGAGAGTTTTTGGGCAGAGTTTGGCTGAGACAAAAGGCTTTGAAAGTGTGAGTAAGGTGGTAGAGGTGGGGGCCTTTTATAAGTGGAGAGGAGGGGCACTCTTGGAAAGTAAAGAAAAGTCACTTTATTATAAAATGAGTTTCGGATTTTAGAGGTCCCACACTTATATAATTCGAGTTTAAGGTGATAAAGGTTCTAAATCTACTCATCCAATAGGTTTTTGACAAGTGTATTCCTTGGAGTTTACATTATCTTTTTATTTTATTTAAATTGTTAAATAATGAGGTCATCGCTACATCATCATGATGTCATAAATAATTAAATTTATTTAATGTCTAAAAATTATAAAAAAAATACTATGATGTAGGAAATATTTTTTGCTTCCCAATGACTATTTATAGTCAAAAATATGACTTGTATAACCCCATGTAAAAATTGTTTTAGTAAAATATTTCATGTTTGTGTCATTTTTTACTTTAACATTAAATAAAAGGTATTTATGTCATTTTCCAACTAAAGAGGCTCCATGGGGTCCCCAATTTGACCCATGGATTGTATTGGTCGGACATGGCACATCCAATGAGGGTAGGACATGTGTCAAGCTCATCTCATATTATTAAAACATTATTTTTACCTTAAACTACACTAATTACCTCTAATCGCGATTAAGAACTTAAAAGTTACTATTCACCAAAAAATTATTTTAATCTCATTGAACCACATTTTACTTATTAATGAAAACCATGTATGTAGGATTTTTGAAATTCAAAACACAGAAGTGGTAATGTTTCATTTTAACGAAAAATCAGTTTTTTAACAACCACTTAGTGGTTTCAGTATTCATCAAAAATTGAAGTTTTTCAGAATAAGTCCAAAATTTCACCCTAAGCTATAATTGATATTCCGAATTCAAAAATGATTTCTATTTTAAAAAATTCCAAATATAAAAGTTGAATTAATTAATTTTATAATTAATTCCCTTTGTTACAACAAATAGCGTGTTTTTAAGAAACAGTTTATATCAAAAGATTGGAAATTATTTATGTCCAATTTCAATGTTAAATTAATTCTAATGACCAACATTGGATAAAATAGTAAAAATATATTCTAATTATACTTTAAAACCACTAAATAGTATAATTTACCACAATAAATTATTTTGATTAAAATGGTTGTTTTAAGTATTTTTTCACTATTCATAAAAAATTGGAAGTTCTCAGAAAGTTATAAAAAATTCAACTTAGAATAATTTTGATATTACGAAAACAAAAATGAAGTCCATTTGGAAAAATAAAATTTCTATAAATTTAATAAGTGGTTATTACTATTCATAACGGCTACTTTGATTAGTTGCGGTGTGTTAGAACTCGAAGTTGCGTATAATGCAAGCTATTGCATTATTGAATGAGAAGCGTATCATGGAAGCTCGGGGTGTTAAAATTATTATACATTTATGTAATCTATAATCAGATGTTTTTAATGTTTGTAATCAATATGATATTAGGATGAATTTCTCATATTGGGAGTTTTAAAGTTTTCTGGTTTATTTTTATAATTCTTCAATTTATCCTTGTTTGACATTAGAACTGATCGGTGAGATTAATTCTGATGTTCATTTCAATTGATTACAACTTAATTAATTTTTTTAAAATGAAAATCATCGAGTTCAATTAGCAAGATTAAACTTGAATATAATGTTTTTGATGCTTAATTTTCATTAACATTGGAGTTTTACAGTGAGTTTAATTACTATTATTCTCTTCTGAAATTCTCAACAGTCGATGAACATTGGAGTGGAAAACACCAAAATACATACTTATGTTTAAAGTATACTATATAGAGGGAAATATATCATTAATTTCTTAAGGTTTGATTCTATAAAATGAAGTTGAAAATTCATTAATTTAACCAGAAAATTTAGAATTCCCATGTCTTTCTTTGATCAATTAATTCAATGTTTGTTTTGGTTTCTTATTTCATAGTTATCTGGAAGTTCTTCATACCTTAGTTTTAAACATAGTTATATTTAGTAATAAAAATAATTTCGTGTAGCATTACCACCTTATAAAAAATTGTATAAAAAATATAAAAATTAAAAATTAAAAAAATGTCTAATCCACCAACAGTGACCCTAGTGGGTTGTTTCAAAAAGGAAAAAAGACATTTGGTAATTCATCTCTCCTGGTGGATTTGACCTAACTTTCTACTAAACTGTAGTTACTAGAAAAATAAAACTATTAAAATTTGATCAATTTTAACGAAAACCTTTTCAATTTGTTAGTGTCATTTCCTGAAAGGCTTCAACTGACCACTTTTCTTTAAAAAAATCAAAAAATTCACATTAAAAAATTGAAAATTGGAAGTTTCTGTTAAAAAAATTCTACTATATTTTATTATCAGTTATGTATAATTTTGTCACTGTTTATAAATCTTTAATGTTGTGTTGAACTGTTGAATTATTTTTCATTGTGGTTGTGCTGAATTTCATGTCTATTACTGCATTTCGAATGCGCACTAAATCATCCACTAATAGGCTACATCCCATAAACATGGATATTAATAAACATCTCATTACTCTAAAAATGAAAAACAAAACTAAAATGAAGAATTTAGAAGATATGGTTCCTTCACCAAATAATGAACAAAATCATCATCATGAACCCTTTTAAGAGAATGATAGGCCCATGATGAGGGAGTTCAAACTCCCTCAAGTGTTAAACAACGCTTCTTTCATTAGGATAATTCTTAGAGCCGAGAACTATGAACTCAAACAATCCCACATATCTCTAATTCCTACTTTTAATGGACTCTCTAACGAGGACTCTTTAGCCTATATTATATATTTTTACAACAATATGGAACATTTAACTCTTCTAGGGCTTGTTAAAAATGAGCTGAGAATGTGAGTGTTTTCTATTTGTCTTGAAGGTATTGCTTGGAATTGGTTCTTCAGTCTAGATGAGAAAATATTTAAAAAATATGATCATTTTTATAATTCATTTGTCATGAAATTTTATCCCCAAAGACATAAAGGATAACTTAGGAGAAAATCACACGTTTCTATCAAAAAGATGGAGAATCCTTTCAGGAGGCTTGGGATAGATTTAGGGACCTTATTATGCAGTGTCCTCATCATCAACTCACATCCCACCTTCTCATAGACACCTTCAATGAAGGGTCATCCTCCTCTGGTCAGAACATAGTTGATTAAGCTGCAAGGGGATATTATAATGATAAGACAAATGAAGAGTTGAGATAAATTTTCAATAACCATTATTTAAATTATTAACATAAAAATTCATGAAGTAAAACATAGAATATAAATGTAAATACTTGAAATTGAAATGAAACTCTTGATCAACTTGCTGACATCACTAACCAACTTCAATCTTTAATGAACCGGAACTCCCAAAAAATTCTTAACCAAATGGGTTGTCAAAACCAAAACCAATATCTTATAGAATAGTGTTCCTAGTGTGTAATGATTGGGAACACTCAGAACTGTTTACCAATATTTTTCATTACTTCTAAACAAAAATAAAACTCAATTCTTTTTAATTGTGGTCCTAGGATTCTTGTTAAGGATGACCGATTTTTAAATAATTACAATCAAGGCATTAAGAATCATCCCAATTTTTACTGGAAAGAAAAAGGATTAATTAAACAATCCACTTCCCCTAATTACTATAACCCACCTAGAAAAAATTATTAAAATCAATAAAGGGAAGATTCATCTAATTCTCAAGGAAATTATGATGGGAAAGTGTCTTCAAAATCGGATCTAATTTTAAATAGAACAGTCTCTCAATAGGAATGATTAAAAACACAACTGAATAAACATAAAGCCCAATATGAATCTTATAAAACACAAAATAATTCTATAATGAAAAACAAGGAAACTCAACTAGTCTAAATAGATTTAGATTTTACTTTTGAAGATAAATTTATATTTTCAAATACCAATGAAATAAACCCAAGAAATAATGATATGGCTGTCGTAACTAGAAATGGTATTAACACTCCATTTTTACCTGAAAAGGGATTTGAAAATACCAAAACTAAAAAACTATGTGAATATAGAAATATAAATCTCATGTGCACAAAATCTGGAAATCAATAGAAAAGTATTGAAAATGTGGACAATTTGAATTTTTACTAGGAAATCAAATTGGAAATTTTTCTGAAAATAAGAATACTACTGAAGATATGAGGGGCGTACCTACTGTTCTTAGGAATTTTTCCCCAACCATCCCTTTATCGAAACATTTGAAACCCCAAAGTAATACCAAGGCTAAACTCTATTAGTTCCTTATGCAATTTACCAAGCTCCATGTGAAAATTCTTTTCATTAAAGCTTTAATTCAAATCCAATATTATATAAAATATCTTAAAAAAAATTCCAAACAAAAAGACTCTGGAATAATTTTTCACTTACAGCCTCACTGAAGAGTGTAGTGTTGTTCTCCAAAAGAAGATCCCAACCAAGCTCAAAGACCCTGGTTGTTTTTTAATACCATGTACCTTCGGAAATTCAAACCAACTCAACTTCATGTGTGAATTTAGTGCTAGTATCAGCCTTCTCATATACTCACTTTTGAAATAGTTGATATTGTGTGATCTTCAACCCACCATAGTCATACTAAAATTGGTCAACCATTCATTCAATCATATTGTGGGAAGGTAAGAGGTCTTTTTAGATAGAGTGGGAATGTGGTTTCTACTTGCTGACATCTTAGTATTAGATGTGGATTGTTCCCAATAGGTTTACATCATTTTGAGTAGGCCCTTCTTGTCCACATGTGGAGAAATTATTGATGTGTTTAGGGGTCAGTTGATCTTTAAAATTTGATAACAATAAGAATAATTTAATGTTTTTAAAAATATAAAAGGACTAACATTTCTTTAATGTTTTTAAAAAATAGAATCCTTGTAAGATGATAATAAATTTAAAATTCTAAAGAATATAAAAAAATTAATTTACTGAAGAAATAAATTTGGGAACTGAAATTTCTGTTTTTTCTATTTCACATACTGTAGAATATGATCAAATAGAAAATTCAGAAAATTTTCCAGAACTGGAAAACTATAAAATTTCTGTTTCTGATGAAGATATGTCATCTGCTTCTGAACATAGAAAAGTTTTGAGTGAAATTGAGGGTGATTATGCTATCACCAACACTGCTAAACATTTTTCTGAAGTAGAGGGAAATATTATAAGACAACTTGATGAATTTTTCATGATAAATATTCTTTATTCTGAATTGTACTATCTAGACAGTGAGTTATCCACTTTGTATAGCAGTGTCGGAAATTTATAATATGGTCATGAAATTGAAATTATTTCAATATTTCAATATTTCAAACACCTTTTAAGGGATATATTGAATACCTTGGACCTCCTAGGACCAATATTATTCCTTCTAGAGAAAAATTACCCATCCATGAACTTAATCCACTCCCTGAACATATTAAGTAATCATTATTGGGTGAGAATTATACACTATCTGTTATTTTTTATAATGAGTTGAAATAAAATTATGAAGAAAGATTATTAAATTTCTGAAGAAATTAAAATCTTACATAGTCTATAATATAAATGATATAAATGGAATTAGTCCTTCATTCTATACACACAAAATCCCTATAGAGCTAGACCATAAGCTTAGAGTGGAATGTCAAAGAAGAATAAATCCCAAAATGAAATAATTTTTGTGAGAAGAGGTTATCAAACTGATGGGTTCTAGAATAATATATCCCATCTATGATAGTACTTGGGTCAGCCCAACCCATGTAGTTCCCAAGAAAAAAGGTTTCACTATTATCAAAAATGAGAAAAATGGAGAAATTCAAGTTAGAAAATCCTACAAATGGAGATTCTGTATACACTATATAAAGCTCAATTCAACCACTAATAATGAGTATTTTTTAATGCCCTTCCCTGATAAAATTCTTGAGAGGAGTTGGGAATGAGTTATTCAATTTCTTGAATGGGTATTTTGGTTACAACTAGATTCCATTAGCTCTATAGGATCAGAAGAAAACTACCTTTACATGCCCCTTTGGGAAATTTACCAACTAGTGGATGCTTTTTGGGTTGTGTAGATCCCCTACTACCTTTCAAATATTAATGATGGATATCTTTTCTGATATTATTGAGAAAATCATAGTGGTTTTAATGGATTATTTATCCATTATGGATAATACATTTGAAATTTGTACTATAAATTTGGAGTTAGTGTTAGAGAGGTTCTTAGAGATCAACCTTGTTCTAAACTAGAAAAAATGCCAATTTATGGTCACTGAAGAAGTATTATTGGGACATAAATTTTCTAATATATTTTAGAGGTAGAAACTACCAAAATTAATTTCATTCAAAAACTATCACCTCTTGAAACTTTTAAAAGTGTTAGGAGTTTCTTAGAGAATGTCAGTTTCTACCGAAGGTTTATAAAAGATTTCTCAAAAATCACTAATTCCTTGTGTTCATTATATGTCAAGAATTATCCCTTTGTGTTTTATCATAACTATCTTGATTCTTCTAATCTGCTTAATGAAAACCACACTAAACCACCTATCATCACTACACATTATTAGAAACTCCCTTTTGAATTAATGTGTGATGCTAGTGATATGGTTGTTGGTGTTGTCCTAGGATTGAAGAGGGATAAGAAGATGCATGTGAATTAGTATTCTATAACACTTCTAGATGAGACACAAAAGAACTATACCACTACTAAAAATGAGTTGTTAGCTACTTTTTTTCTCTGGAGAACTTTACGCATTATCTTTTATGTTCAAAATTCATCATTTTCACTGACCAGACTACTTTGAAATATTTGTTGTCTAAGAAGGAAGCCAAACCCAGGTTGATAAGATGGATTTTTTTATTATAAGAATTCGATTTAGAGATTAGTGATAAGAAAGTAACATAACATTTAGTGAAATATCATCTTTCTAGTCTTCCTGAAACCTATTCTTAAGATCCAAGGGAGATTAACTCTTCCTGTCCTAAGGAAAAGTTACTCACTGTTTCAAAAATCCAGTATGCGTGGTTTGTAGACTATGCCAATTTCCTAGAAGAAGGTGTATTTCCCAATGATATGTTTAATAATCAAAGAAAAAAATTCATTTCAGACCTTAAGTATTACCTTTGGAATGACCTCTTTCTTTTTAGGAGGTTTTTTGATGGAATACATAGAAGTTGTGTGTCATAAGAAGAGATTCTTCCCATAATAGAGAGTTCTCACTCCTCACCTTGGAGAGGAAATCATGGTGGTGAAAGGATAGCTCAATATTTCCTTGAATCTAGTTTATATTAGCCCACCTTATTCAGGGATATTAAGAGCTATGTTGTTGGTTATGATAGATTCTAAAGGTTATTTAATGTTGGGATGAAGTAGTAGATACCTCAAAAGTGTATTCTAGAATTATTGATTTTTTATATTCGGGGTTTAGATTTCATGTGTCCATTTCCATCATCTCAGGGGAATGAGTACATTCATTATGATGTAGATTAGGTTTCTACGTTGGTTCAGGCAGTGGATCTTCCCAACAATTTAGTAATTATTGTTATATTTTTTTCAAAAAGAATATCATTTCAAGATATATAGTTCCAAAATACTTTATAACTGAAAATAGAACACACTTTAAAAACTATAGGTTTAAGGATTTAATGTAAAATTATGGATTCTCCCATTAAACTGGTACTTATTACCATCTACAGTCTCATGGAAAGGTTGAAATATCAAATTGGGTGATGAAACAAATTCTAGATATAACTATATCAAATTATAGAAAGGATTGGTCTTTTAAATTAGATGAATCATTTTGGGAATATATAATAGATTTTAAGACCCTAATAAGTATGTCTCCATATAGACTGTTATTCAAGAAATAATTTTATTTGCCTGTGGAGTTGCAGAACAAGTCATATTGGCAGTTAAGGCCTTAAATTTAGATTTAAAGAGTTTTCGTGAAAGGAGTTTTCTTGGGCTAAGTGATCTTGATGAAATTAGGAGAGAGACTTTTGAAAATTATAGAATATAAAAAGAGAGGTACAAGGGATTTCATGATTCTGTTATATGAAATAGATAGTTTATACCTAGACAGAAGGTCTATCTCTTTAATTCAAGACTCAATCTCTTTCACAAAAAACTGATGTCTAAGTGGTCTGGTCATTTTATAATTATTAGAGTTTTAAATAATGGTTTTTTTGAGATAGTTGGAGAGGAATAGAAACCCATTCTAGTTAATGAGAATAGAGTTAAACTATATTTTAAATAACAACAAAAGGGCTTGGATACCATTGCTGTGATTGAAAACTAAATATGAAAAAAGTCTAACCGGAGACTTAAAACATAGTTATTCATGTTATTCAACCCATGGATCATGATTTATCCTTATTTTTGTACCTTTTTTTAATAATGTGTTGTTTGCAACTATATTTGTACTCTTTTTTTGCAAGATTAGTCCTCTGGGTTCTTGTTTTCAAAGATAGATGTATGATGCTGCTATCATTTGGGGATTAGAACATTCCATTGTTCTTAAATTCATATGGAGTTCATGCTTGAGAATAAATGGATTAAATTTAATTCATGGAAGTTCTTTATTTTAATTTCTGATTTTTTCCTCCTGATCATTTTACAATTTTCACTATTAAGTCACTGAACAACGGTACGGCGTTGAGTTACTATTGAATTTGAGTCACTGTTACACTACTAGCTGTGATTCATCTCAATGGTGACTCATTGATAAGTTTCTATTGGTGAGTCAGTGACTGCTACTTAAAAATCTATTCTTTAGCTGAAAAAATTCTTTTTCATATGATTATTTCTGAAAATTGTGTTTAAATATGTTAAAATCGTTACTGTGTGACTTTAAGTATGCGGGGGGAGTTACCCCTATTTGGTAATTCATTATAAGGGTTCATTGAATGCATATTTAGGCTTTATTTAATATGAAATTGAATCTAATCTATTAAACTACTATACCCTTTTCATTGTGCGCTTAAATGTTTAACATTAATGGGTTTGAACTTAATTAAAATTCTATATCATTTTGTTAAATGATAAATCATTTGAACTTTTTGGTAATATAAATTGTTTAGTGAGGAAAATACTTTTGAACGTTAATTATACCCTTAAACATGTCATTAATCCACTATAATAAAAATATAATTTGAGCATTAAAAGTCTAATTTTTGTCTTCTCCACATTTTAATTTAACGTTTGCGAAAAGGTTAGGTTTTAATTGTCAAGGAAGGGGTCAACTTGTCTGGAGCTAAACTAATTTTTATAAAAGCCCATAAATTCCCACTACCTATTAACCTTTTTGCAAAAACAAATTACTGGTTTTATTTAAAATCCTATCACAATTTGAGTTTATGTAGGCTTTACAATATATTTCAAATGAGTATTTCCTAAAAAAATTACTTTACTGGTAGTTAATGATTTCCTTTAATCTGAAAATTGTTAGGGTGAATGTTTGTGGAGTGAATCTGTTTAGTGATTTTATGAGTTTTCTATTTAAGAACAATGTTTGAGAGTGATACATGATACTTTTTTGTGGAATTGTGATTATAACTTTATGAATAGAAAGTTTTAACTTCATTCTTGGGGACTCACTTTCTTTTAATTATTAAAAAAATAATCACCTTAGTGGACGAATTTGAATGATTTTCATATAGATCTTTTAAAAGTCGAGTAAAATAGACATTTGGTAACCCACGGTGAACCTCTGAGACTCTAGGAACTATGTTTGTTTCTGTTAAATAAAATCCTGTTGTACAATAATGAATAAGTGAATATACAAAGTGCTCACCACAAGATATATAGATTGGAAAAAATTATAATAAAATGTCTAGGGTTAAAAATGAGTTCATTAAGGTGAGGAGAATAATGAACTCTATATGAAGAAGGGTATAATTATTTTTTATGAGACCATTTTTGTTGTATCGGTAAGATTATTCAAAAAAATTAACTTAATTTTTTATTTTTTTGAAACTAGGTAAAAGTCAAAGTACAAAGTTCTTTTTGTTAAGTTCTTTACTCCACAAAATTTTAACCTTTTATCACTCTTGAACTTAGTAAATGGATTTGAATTTTAGTAAGTCATTAGGTAGTTTCATATATGAGGTAAGAAATTCACAAAGGTTAATGATTCATTCCTCTCTTAATTACATAGTGAGTATTTAAATCGAGGAAAGATTACATTTGACCCTTACATTTCAAAAGCCTTCTACTCTGTTTTTGTATTCTGATTTGAAAATATAGAACATCTTATATTTTGAGTTGTTTAATAAAAAACAATTCTATTTTTCAAAGTTAATAAAACATGGAATTGATTGAGGAAAACCAATGTTTAATTGTGGGGGTATTTAATATGGCCCTAAATTCTACACATTTTCCACATATTTGTATTAATATTTTAATTATTTAATTAATTATATTTACACTTTTTACTAATTATTTTCACTTTTGTGATTTTATAATTAAATTTATTATTCAATCGTTTTTTATTAGTAATTTTGTATTTTATGCTTCAAAATTATTAGCATAAACTTCCCTTTTATTCTAGTTGTTTAAATTTCCTTTTACTTCTAAAATTTTGTATGGTAGTGTAAATTTTATAATTAATCATTTGATCATTTTATTATTTTATAATCAAGTGAATATTTAATTTAACATTCAATCTTTTAATTATGTCTTCATAAAATTAACTAAATTTAATATTTATTTTTCATTAATTAATTAATTTATATCTTTTAATGTTTAATTATTGGATTCAATTTATAATCATTATTCTATTTATAATGATTTATAAATAACGTTAAAATAAACTAATGTTATAAAATTGATTTAAAATACATACATTATTCTAATTATAATAACTATAATAACCATATTAAAATTATTAACTAAAATAAACATTAATATTAATATTAAATAAAATAAATAATTAAAGTAATAATATAATAACTTTATTTTTAAAATCTTTTCATTAAATGTTTATTATAATAATTTTAATTAAATAACTATAATATTTAATAAATGTTCATTACAAAATAAAATAAATTAAATAATCAATTAAAATATTTATTTAATATTACTTTAAATAATAATAATAACTATATATAGAAGTATGTAGTTTTTAAATCTTTTATTTTTAAATGTTCTAATTGTTCTCTTTTGCAGATAATTGCGGGTACCCAATTTAAATCTAGATGCATCCCACAAGTCAAAAAGAATTCTATTAGAAGGTAAAGGTTAAAACGAAAAGTGACGAAGTGAAAAAGTGCATGTGTGCGGTGATATTACTAGAGACAAAGTTAATTCGGTAGAAGAATTGGGAGAAACACAAAGTGTGGTAGTGGGGGGTTAAAAAATTGATATAGTAGCAACATATTGGGGATCAATCACTTACTATTCAATACTTTCTCACGACAAGACCAGGAGAGAAGATCAACCTGAGTCATTGAAGTTCATCCCTTCATCACCTCTCAGAGATAGAGTCCAAGAGGGTTGGGTCACTACCGGGTTCTTCCTTGATCTTTTATTCTAAATTTATATACTCTATAATCATATTTTTTTAATGATTGTAATTAATAAGATCTTATGATGAATTTATTAGCATGGGAGTGTAAAATGTTTCTGTTTTATTTGTCTAATTCTTTAGTTTTTCCTTGTTTGACAACAGAACTAATCGACGAGATTAAATATGGAATTCATTTAAATTGATTAAAACTAACTTCTTTTATCAAAATTCAGAGCATCATGTTCAATCGGTGATACTAACCCTGAACATCATCCTTTTAATGCTTAATTATCATTAACATTGGAGTTTTATGGTGTGTTTAATTCAAAAAATGTGTTATGAAATTGTTAGTAGTCGATGAACATTGGAGTAGAAAACTCTAGAATTCATTCTTCTATTTCATTTATCATCTAGTGAGGGAGATGTATCAATCATTTGGGAAGGCATGATTCAAAAAAAATTAAGTGGACAATTCATTCATTTAAATAGTGAATTTAGAAATCTAGAGTGCTTCTTTGATCAATTCACTCAGTGTTTGTTCTTGTTTCATGGTTCATCGTTATCCGAAAGTTCAACATATATTAGATTTAAAATTATTTCCCTTTAGTCAAAAAATTCATTCAGTGTCTCATTACTAACTTATAATAATATATATATAAAACATATAAAAAGTAAATAGTAAAAAATTTATACTCCACCCACTTTTGACACATGTGGGTTGTTTAGAAAATGGAAAAAGAAATTTTGGTTGTTCATCCTTCCCTTTGGGTTCGAACCTACATTCCATCGAACTGTAGTTAGTAGGAAAATGAAAATATTAAACTTTTAATGGTTTCAATGACATCATAGTTAAAGGGTGTTCACATCTCCAATATTTTCATGTGAATGGAGATAGATGAACTCCAAGAGAAAATTGAATCGTCTAAAAACATTCATGGTGAGTGACTTTTTTATTCTATCTCAAATATAAATTTGATAAGAAAAATAATCCAATCACCTCAAAGATTATTCAAATTTCTCCTAAATGAATTAATTTATGATCTATATGTGTTTTGTCCACGAAAGGTGGACAATATTGTTTCTATGATTAATAGCACGGAAGTAATCATACATTATTTAAATAGTAATATTTACTCCAAATCCAATGTCTTAAAGTTATTTTCTCATCCATAAAATTTTCATTTAAGGTTGAGTAGTCACTACATATTTCATTTCTATATTTTTCTGTTAGATGAAATATTTCTTCTTCTGCATCCAAATAAAAAATAAAAATATCTAAGATAAAATGATCTAACTGATGATTTATCTGTAAAACCAGCTAATCTATATCTATATATCCTTATAACTACTAATTTAATATTTTATTGAAAATTGTTTTCAAATCCACCATTCATTTGACATATTAGAGTATCATTTTATCTTCTGAAATTTGGACTTATTTAGAAAAAAATTGATACGATAAGGTTTGAAATGATGTAAAAAATATCAATCCTTAAAGATGTTATATACAATTAGAACCCAGTGGTTTTTCTATAATCTATTACATTTACTGCCTTTCCATTTCCATCCTTTGAAAACATCATATAGGTAGTTGTAAAGGCCATCATTTTTCTATATTGTGAAATTCAAGGGAAATTTAATTTTTTGGTTTTAAATGAACATGAGGGGTAAAATGGTCATTTTCCACAAGAATATGATCTTTTATAACTATTATGACCAATTAATAGGTCCCAAAATGGGGTTTTCATCCTATGATATGACATTGGTGGAATTTTTAGTTGTTCAAGTTTTCACAGAATAATTAAAATTTTATATTTAGTAATTTAAATATTGATTTATTTGCACATGTTCATATGAAAAAATCATTTCAATCGAGTATTTTATTGATATATTATTTCTTTTGGTGAGTCTAAAATATGTTTTTTACTAGGTAGGTTATAAAATTATGTCGGGGGTCAGGTCGGTTATGGTCCCCTTTTTATTTTTATTTTTCTTTTTCATTACTTTTTTCTTTTTATTACTTTTCATTTCTTTTTATTTTTTTCTTTTTCCACCTTAATTTTGATTCTCATATATTCCCCCAATGGTATTTCAATAATTTATTACAATATAATATAGGGATTGGGTGAGATGGACAGATGGTGGAAGGTGGGAGATGTCGTTGCAGAGCTTGGGTCTCGACTGATTAGTATGCGACAATGGTGGAGAACGAATCAGGCTAATGTGTCAATGGTTTCTACTTAGGGGTAGGACCATTTTTATATTTTATACATAAATAAAAATGGATTCAATTTTTTATGTTTTAAATCCCTATAATTATTGATGATAACCCCCCCTTTGGATCGATATATGATTAATTAGGGAAAATAGGGGTTTCAAGAGGTTCTCATGGGATTCTCAATCAAAATTACGGATCAAACGACATGTGGCTTCGAGAACACATGTAATGTGTTCTTCATATTCATGGATGAATATATGAATTCTAATATATTATTTGATTTTTATAGGAATATTTTTATAGGGTCTTGTTTTGTGTACGATTGGGTACATGGTCAGATAGCCCGTGTCAGGGCACTTGGTTGTGTGATGTACATAGCCAGATCCTATTCGGAATTCATGACATGCAGGAGTACATGACCAGGTATAACACATTCCTATGAAATTTTTGTTACATCCATGTGTACCCTATGTAGGGTACACATAATGTACTTTGGTTTACATACCATGTCTTGTTGGACTACATGCCCAGCTAGAGTTTGTAGAGTACATTTCATATACTCGGGTGTACACACAATATACTACTCCCATTTTACCTAGTTGAGGGTTTTGGATATTTAATACCAATAAATTAGGATAGGAAAAATTACGAGTCTACTTTTATTGTTTTACCCATGTATATCATGATGGTGGAACCCTTAGGGTGATTTAAGTAATTTTAAGAGATGTTTCGAGTGTGTGATTTATGATAGGGAGGTTCTTCCTCTAGTAAATGGATTCAGATGTCCCCTAAGTGGGACATATGGTGAGGCCATGTTGGGTTCATAAGAATGGTTGGATTTCATGGCATGGTATCACCAAGATCCCTGACTGGTGTATTTCGAGATAGTCCCTTGATATCAGAACTGGGATACGACTTGAAGAGACAAGAAGTTTGGGTGTTTAGGATAACCTAGTGTGGCTTGGAAAAGGAATTAACATGAGGAAATATCTCTTATGAGTTATTAACTTTTAGGAAATGGAGCCAATGAGTTGTTAAAAATATTTTGTGGTATCTTCTACCCTCAAAATATGAGTTTGGCCTGATAGCTTAGTTTTTTATTTGATTGAGGATCCCAAGATGGATTCCTCTGCTTACGATCTGACTAGGGGATCTCAAAAGGGATTCCTTTACATATGTATTGACCCCTAATATACTAAGACATACTCATCTGCCTATGTAACATATAAATGTATCCTAATAAGAATTAATATACTTATACACTGAATTAGAGGATCCAAAGGAGGATTTCTTCGCTTACATGTTAATCTAAAGGATCTTGAGTCGGATTACACTCCTATGTTTTGACCTATGTGTCCCTAATGGGTTTTTTGGTGGTTGACTGGCCCTTAGTGATTTCATTTTTGAATTTGGTATATATTTTAGTTGGTGTCACCATAGAACCCATACCAAACATGTGAACCCTAGGGGGTGTGGTAGTAGTGATTGGTTTAGGCATTTATGCAACCGTGGTCTTTTTTTATTCTTAAATTTAATTAGTATGGATGTAGTTATGTATGGTTAAACATGGTTCCAAGTACAGTTCCAATGTTCCTATTGAAATGTGATTTTATGGGAGGGATTCCAAAAGGTAGTTCTTGGGATTTATTTTTTGAGCTTTATATGAATCAATGAGTTCCTCCTTTGATTCCTAGAGAGCTCAGGATACAATATTCAATGTTATCATTATTATAATGACTAGTGATTCTAGGATTCCTTCTAAATGATGTGAAATGTAGAAAAAATTTCCATATTTACCTCATTAAAACCTCTTAGTTAGCTTATAACCTAGAATTCTCATATCGTTAATATCTTGGTAATGTTTCTAGGTTTCCCCATTTCCCTCAAACACATGATTCTTGTGGCATCCCAGATGATCGATGTTGGTCTCCACGATTGATTCATAGGATAATCCAGAGGATTGAGTGGATTTACCATCATTTATTTTTCCAAATATATCTACTAATTGGTTTTTTATATAGTGATTGAAGTGTTTTGTGTTGTCATCATAGAATGGGAGATTATTCCTTATGTATTTCCTAACGGTTATATCCTTAGGAATTTATTCTATTTTCTCGAGTCATGATTAGCTATATACAAGGACCTAGGAATCTAATAATCGATTGGAATTGGGGACACTGAGACATTGTCTAGTTCAACTAGTTACTCATGGGTTGTGTGGTATACCTAGAATTTCTAGGATCCTACTATATTCCTTACTTATAGAATATTCAATTGATAGTTGGAATTATAATTTATATTTAGTGGATGTGACTATGGGTAATATCAAGTCTAGAACACATATCCTATTGTAGTGATGTAGCCTACTAAGATATATTTCTGGTGGTAAAAGTATGTATAGTTAATTTAGAACAGGGACCCAAAGATCTATGATGGTTTTATTTTATATATTGTTTATTCCATATGTGTCTTGGCTTGGATGGAAATATTTTAGGGAAATTAACATGTGATAGTAGGTTAGAGATTCACCGTTGAGGGTATCCTAGTATGATTTATTTATCACCCTCTGTACGTGCACCTCCGTGTGTGTTCTAGATCTATGTATACCTTAAGTTTGAGCACAGATGCAAGATTGATAAGGTTAAACCCATAGTTGTGTGATCAGTTGGGGATGCTAGTGTGGTGTCTTATGATCATGATAGTGAATCTCGATAGTCACAGAGAATAGGTATGTGACATGGCCAATAGTTTATAGTAGATCCTAGCGGATATTTTTAGTTTCTTATATTTTATATGTGATTTTTGTAATTCATGATCAATTGTATTTGTATAAAATGTCTATTTGGTCCTTTGCAATATATTATTCATTAATACTGTCCGGTTTATAATTATTTCTTACGTACTCTGTTTATTTACTTCTATGGATGATTCTTCGTTATTTCCATTTATTTTTAATCTAATTCAATTTCATAGTCTCCCCATGGACACACCATATTCCCTTTCTGCAAGTTAGCATCCTTTTTTGTATGGAGAGGCATGCTTGAGGCCTTGTAGTGAATCAGTCAGGTTACTGTTCAAAGAGTGATTCTTGGTGGGATTTGATAAATCTATATCATAGGGGGTTAATTTCATATTTGTCCTTATTTTTGACATGGTAGATAAGGGAATTATATATGTTTTTAGTGCATGTAATGGATATCAGTTAGGTGCATTCAGAACACTCATTCCGATAAGAATAATAGGTTACTAAGGGTATAGGATTAAGGTTCTTGGGATGAAATTTTATATTTTTATATGATATTAACCTTTAATGATTAACATAAATGTTTTTGGTTGGTGATTTATGGTGTATATCTAGAACATTTACCATTGGTAAGAGGCCAGTGACTTGATCTTAACTCTTGTTTTGTTAAGGAAATAGGTGTCTCAAGTATCCTATTAGGAATATAGGGTCCCCATTTTGTAGCCTTTCTTGTATAAGATTTATATTATTGATTATTAAGATAAATATTTCATGTGTCGATAATAACCTAAATTGTGTTTTCCCATATAGGTTCTTGGTGGAATTCTACTCTGTTGGACTGCATTTTTTACCATATTCTATGTAAGATCATATTGGATATGTTATGATATGACATGGGGATGGTGACTCAAATGTAGTTCCTAATAAATTTGATGTGAAATTAACATTATTAAATCATAATATGTTTTTAGTTCCACATAAGTAACATGGGTAGGTTGTTAGGGGAATTTGATTCCTTAAAGGGGTGTTGTTAAGAGAACCATGTTGTCTTGTGCAGCTAATTCCTTTCCAGTAGACCCTCTGTGGGTGTATCCTTTTCATGTGTGGTTAAATAAGGAGTTCTAACAATACACGTGGAGTTTTCCCATAAATATTTCTTTGATATTTTACATAACGGACATACATTTATGGTTATCTAGTCAGATCATCAAATGTAATGTTGATGGGTACCTCAATGTTTTTAGTGAACTAGAACCTTGAAGGGGTATTATGGTATACAAATATTTGGTGAGGATCAGTTCATTATCTATTTACATTGACATCATGAACCTCTATGGATCAGTTCCTTATGAAAATATTCAAATAAGAACAGTTCCTACTCTGTGGATTCTACACTAGTGATTCCATTAGAATCCTCCCTTATGTTAATAGTTACCGATGGGTTTCACTTAAATGGGTTTCGAATTATAACTTATATGGTTTTTCCTTGGCAAACTATAATTGAGATCTGTTATAATTGAACCCATTTTGACAAGTTTTTACCATCACAGTTTGATTATATTTTTAAATGTATTCAGTTTTAATTCATTTACTGAGAGATTTTAGGCATGAGAGATGGAATGCAACAATCATGGAGGGAACAAGGATGTTTTCTATGCATTATAAATAGATTGTGATATGGTTCTTATGTGAGATGAATATTAGATAAGTGATTAAAACAAGAAAATCTATGTGATACCTAACTGATAAGTCTAGGTGTGTGGCCTATAGGCCGTTAATTGTGAATAGATCATTAGTAAGTTGAATAAATTTGAAAATTAGGGAAACCCTCAATATGGGTTAGACTATATTTGGGGTGTCTTATAGGTATTGTGTGTGGTTATACACTAATGGTAAGATTGGTGCATGTGACGTGTTATCACATGTGTGACAAGGAAGGATGATTCCTTTGATTTTCGATAAAGTCCCGATGATTATTGGGTATTGATACTACCTTCGGATAGCATGATTATTCATTTCGATGGCTTGGTTGACTAGTGAGTGTGCTATTACAAGTGTATTAAGAGTGTTGGTGTTACCTCATGATTGAAATGACATGAGGTGGTTGATATGAGTGTGAATAAGGTATAGACATTTTAGATAAATAAAGATCACTTATGGTGCTTTCATTATATCTTCTGATAGGAATTCGTGGTATAAATCATCACATAGGTAATGTGGCCAATTTTGAATTGGAGTTCCAAGGGAGCTCATAGAATATTAATAATGATATTCCTTGTAACATGGTTAGAATTTTCATGGTGATGTTGGACTAATGGAATCATTATTTAAGTGGTGTGATAGGGTGTTATGGTATTTTACACCTGATATTATGGGATAGATAGGAATAGTATGTGAAAGTTGTGTGTGGTAACATTTAAATCTTTAATTGGTGAGTGGTTGCATGTGCGATTAACACCAATGGTTTCAAATAAATATTATAGGCATGGTTTCCCTAGAGTTGTGATGAAATGATAAATGTATCTCCATGGTTTAGAGGACATCAAGAATTTATTTTGTGTCATGGAGTGGTTGATTTGGATCAATTATGGTCAGGTATTGACAGGACAAGGTGCATGGTTCTAGAGGAGTGACATACAAGTAATTCTAGAACAAAATAATTTTGTTATCGAGGAGTGGTATAACTTAATCCATACAGGAGTGAGTGCATTATTGGTTATTTGAGGATGGTTACCCTAATTATGATTTTAAATTCATCATTTTCTATGAAAATCATTCTTTGGAAGCTGGAATAGGGAATGATTTAATGTTTTCACATTATCACTCAAGAATGAGTGGGTTTCTCCGTGATATTTATAATGTTAGTTGAGGGACGATTCCTGGTTCCTAGAGTTTGTGTTCAATTTTAAGGTGATGATAATTATAATAATATGGTGGACAGTGTCATATTGGTCTCAGTTAATGATATCTCATTTTTGAAGAGAATATTGAGCATTTTGGGACTGGTTCATTGATGGTCGAAGAACATAGTTATGTAGGTATTTATGATGAGATAATGTCTACTTATTAACCACTGGGGTTTTTTTGAGGAAGAAAAGGTTTATAGTGGGGAGGTTGTAAAGACCTGTGATTTTAAATATTGTGAGATCCATGAGAAATTTGAATTTTTGGTTGTAGACACTCATAAGGGGTAAAATTGTCATTTTACCTATAAGATGATCTCGTATAATTTTTATGTCCATATTATTGGTCCCAAAACTAATATTATAACCAATGACTATAGATTGGTGAAATTTTTATCCATTCTACATTTTACAGAAGTATTTTTATTTAATATTTAACTAATTAAATATTAGTTTTTTCACATGTGTTTATTTGGGGATTTATTTTGAATAAAAAACAATATTAGGATTCTATCTCTATGTTCGAGTCTATAATAGGAGGTCTTTACAAGGTGTTGCATAACCTTATGTTGGGTGTCAGGTCAGGCATGGGCCCCCTTTTCTTTTTCATGTCTTTCTTCCTTTTTCTTCTTTTTTTTCTTTTTTTTAATTTCTCCTACTTCATTTTATTTCTCCAATATTATCCCTAGGTAATTTAATTATTCTTATATAACAGAGGATAATGATATGGTGATATATTGGGGGGAAAAGTCAGAATTCATTACAGATCTCGGTCTCACTGGATCGTCATACAGTAGCAGTGGAATGTGAATTAGACGAAAGAAAAAGAACATTCCTCCCAAAGGTAGGCCCATTTTTTATTTTTATCTATAAATAGCTATATATACATAATTTTTAGTTTTTAAATATTTATAATGACTACTAATTAAACCTAGTGCTGGATCTATTATTAATCGAGGGAAACATGGGTTTTAGGAGGTTTGTATGGGTTTCCCGGTCAGAAATACTGATCACTTCTCATGTGGTTTCAAGAACACATTCTATGTCTTATTCATATTTTTGGATGAATAAATGATTTTTAATTCACCACATATATTCTGCAGGGCACATCATGTTGGTTTTCTTAGCGTGTGGTCGATTACATGACCATATAGCCTATGTCAGGACACATGGTCATGTGATGTAGATGATCAGATCCCATGTGGGATGCACATCATGTTGGAGTACATGACATGGTGGCACACAAGGCCAATAAATTTGCGGGACATGTTAAGGAACCCAATGAATTGTACATGTCAGTTATTGAAATAACAAATTTTTTTGCTTTTTATTTACATGCTATGTACGGATGGAGTACATCTGTAGGAGAATCTTTGATGGTATATGTTGTGTACCTGGTTATACATGTTGTGTAGTCCTCTCTTATTTCCCTTCAATTATTTTGTGTGATTTTAAACCCTATAATAATAATTGGATAATATAAGAGTCTATTTATAGTTTTCTTCATGTAGATTATGATGGTTAAACCCATGGAGTGATTTGATGACTCTTACGATACTTTTTAAGATCAATGTTCTATGATAGTGAGTTTTAACCACCATTAACTGTATTTATATATATATATAGTAGGATTTGTGGTTAGACCCATATGAGGTTTATAAAAATGGTTTGTGGATAAGGAATGGTGTAGAAAAGTTCATTTATTGGTGTATCTTGGTATAACCCCTAGTAAGCTGGTCCAGGTTGTGACTCAAGAAGATAGATATGTTGAGTGTTTGGGATAACCTAGAGTGTCTTATAAAGGGGAGCTTAATAAGGCCTAATCCATTATGATTTGTGGACATTATGGAAAAGGATGTAGTTAGATGATACAATTGGGTTGTGGGTTGTGTTACCCCTAAAATATGGGTTTGGTATGAGAGATTAGTTTGTGATTGGGGATCCCAATAGGGATGCCTCTGCTTATGATATTACCTAGAGGATCACATGAGTAATGCCTCTTCCTATGTATTGGCCACTACGATCTCAAGAGGGATTCCTCTACCTATGAAACAAATCCATGACACCAAATAATTATTCCAATATTTACATGTTGGATTTGAGTATACAAAGGGGGATTCCTTTTCTTATATGTTAAACTAATGTATCCATAGTGGGATTCCTCTCCTAGGTATTGGCTTAGGGACACTAGTGGTTGACCGGCCCTGAGGAATTAATTTTTGGCCATGGGAAGATATGGAAGTGGGTGTCAACATAGAACCCATAACTAAAATGTGATCCCTAGTGGATGTGTTTGTAGTTCTGGGTTTTGGTGTTTGACCAACCCTACTCATTTATTTAAGATTTCATGTAGTTGATTCTATTGCAACTATTGATTACTAGACATGCTTATAAATACTCATTCTATGGCCTTGACATGATGCGATGGTATAGTGGGGATTCCCCGAGCTACATCACGGGATCCATCTTCTGAGTCTTATATGAATTGATGGTGTCGGTGTTAGATTATTGGGGATATCAAGATCCTATATTAAAGTTTATGAATACTATAATTCCTAGTGTTTCTTAGATTCCTTCCCTCCGATGGGAAACAAAGAATATGTGGATGAGAACATCTTTGAAACCCCTCGTATATCTCCCAGAAATCCGGAAATGACCTGATCTAAGTGAAGTTATAAGTTTTCAGGTGGCTATATTTCCAAAGATCACAGGATTGTTATGGGTAACCAATCCTTTTACACATATTATTACATGATTCATAAACATAAATATACAATAATTATAACACATGGAATGTAAAGTCCTGGTTCCTTTAAAAGTCTAGGTTCTTAATACATAAAACATGGAATCATTATTTTATATTACATAGTGAGATTACAATATCAATTAAAGCTCCTAAATATTCATGGGATATTATAGAGAATACATAAAGAAATGGGTTATCTAAAAATCCGAGTAACAGAATAAACATGATGAGGAAGCTTAACATGTGAGTCAAAGGTATAACAAGATATCATAAAAGAGAAGGTATATGATTAATCACATATAACCAATATATAAAGAAAATGGTATCATAATATCTTGGACTCATATGAAATTTGGAATCAACATAAAATATGAAATAAGGATAAGTCAGGTATAACTACCAAGATAACATCACATGGTGGACGTAGTGAAATAATGGATTATACTCACTCCCTAATCATGTACATGATGTCTCATGAGACTAAAACATCCCCCAATGTATTGGATTAAAATATAGGAAAACCCATCATAAAATGTTCATGATCTATGTGTTCTATATAATAGAAATCAATAAAGGAATAACATAATAATTACCCGTGGAATGAAAATTGGTTTCATAATGTTGCTTCATATCATAACCGAAAGAAGTTTCATAATGAAGGAATTTGAGAAATGATCATAGTCATGTACCACCCCTATCAAATAAATGGATAATAAGGTAGGTATATATCTAAGATACATACATAAATAATTTATAATAAATCTTTAATATTAAATGTTGTCTTCATGGATGAATATAAAATCTTTTAAAGATATTAAAATCATTATTGATAAAAATTACACTTCTAATTTGAAAATAAATTTGATAAAATTAAAATGCAAAAAAAGGAAAAAAATTCTTTAAAAATATCATTGAAAAAATATAAATTACGCTTTAAGTCAAATAATGGTCATAACCACCAACAAATTTATTCATGTCGTACACTTTAAAACAAGTATTCCCTTCACATTTTAAGTAAAGGTTAAAAGAAATTACCTTATTCGAAAAATAATAGGTCGATTCCTTTAAAAAAAAATTAAAAACAGTTATTGGTAAGAATGACTTTAAACAATCATAGTAAAAAAATTTGGAAATATTTTCGAGAAAATCTGGATTTGGAGGAAATATTGATTTTCAATCAAAGAGAGAAATGAAGTCGATTTTCTAAAATACATTTCCTAGATAAATTTAACTACCAAAGATTATGAAATGATACTACTACATGAAAATTTCATGAATAAATATAGTATAATAAAATATTTGTTTTTTTATATTTCAATAATCAAATAATTTCCAATAATGGAAATTTAGGCATAAGCAATCCCGATTAAACTGACATTGATTCATAAACCCATACATCTTAGTTAATTTTTGAGTCATAACTATCCATGAATGAAATTGTTCAATTATAACGTAAAATATCTTCAAGTTTTAATTATTAATGATATAGTATTTAAATGGGTATTATATACACCATTTAAAAGATATTATGTTTGTAATACGAAATGTGCCTCACTGAAGGAAGTTTTGAGATAAATGATTTACGAAGATTATATCAATGAAGTAGGAGTTAATAAATGTATTAATCTTGTGTAAAAATGTAAATATACAAAAAAAAATTTAAATAAAATAATAAATTAATAAAATGTCATTTTCTACATAATCTTGGAATAATATAATCAACTAAGTAGACGTATAACCCTATGAATGGAAATTGAGTTAAGAAACCCCATACTTCACACTTCCGTTTAGTTGAGTCCTCTTAACCTCATATATAGTGGTTTTAAACATGATATTAACATCTAAAATAATACTAATATTATTTATAATACCTCATACGGTCCTTTAATAATATCGTTTTACCTGTTCATTAATAATATTTCACTATCACTATTGTTCCGAGTGTTAATTGCCTTGTTTTCTCCTGCACATTTCATCATGACAGTTCTAGATATTTAACATAGGTTAAAATTCCATAATCTCTAGAATTAAATTAATGTTATAAATATAATTTATCTTAAGTAGATACATCTTTAGAATCATTATTTAATTTCTGACAAGGATAATGAATCCCTTCCCTTTGTGGAGATAGTAAGTCATATGTACACACAAGTGACATTAACATTTTCTTAATGAGTGAAAGGTTAATGAAGTGTATTTGATTATATAAAAAAATAAATATGTTAATTACATTTTAATGGTATTAAATGTTAATTTTTGATCTTATGGGCATGAGTTAGTGGATTTTAATTTTGAACATCCATTGTCATCATTTGTGCACTTCATGCCTAATGTACTCTAATTTAGGCTCAATGATTCATCTGATTTTAAGGAATTTAATTATCCATATTTTAATTTTATGTTTTCAAAATTGGATCTAAACATCAATATGAACATGTTTCATTTGGAGATCAATGTAGGATTCAAAAATTATGATGGTGATATTTGGCGATGAAAGGAAATAATTCCAGAAAAGGCAGATTGGACACCATCCCACTGATGAGAATGTGGGGCCCACAATACAGACCCACTGAATCCAAAATTTCATGGGATGATATAAAAAATATCTAGTAACATATAAGTATTCACAATCCAGTGCTAATTGGGCTTCCATTGTGGTTTTTCAAATGGCCCAAGTTAGAGATAAAATCTGGGCCAGATTATGCGGCCCAGAAAAACAGCCCACCAATTTAATCATATCTCAGCAACCACAATATCATTTGTGGTGAAATTTTATAGAGATATAGCCGACATCTGGAGCTTCAATTTTTTATTCTATGGCTCAATATAATTATGTCATCTATAAGTCCATCATGGTTCATATTTTCAGTTGATGTAAGCTCGATTCCACTTCGAGTGAAGGACAAAGAAGTCCACTCTTCCTTACTTTACACCACCCTAGGACTACCATAATCAAGTGTTATGCTTTGTACTATTCGAGTCTTGACCAAAGGATCCCAAACCTTCTATATAAGGATGTGGTGTTGATGTATTTAATCATATTTAAACTTTGTTTCATTTTAGTTATATGATGCCAATTTGATGTTGTATTTCAATTCCTTCAATTGTATGTTCTTGAATTACATTAGCTTCTTTATAAAAGTTCATCATATTATAGTTTACTATTCTTATTTTTATCACTTTTATACTATTGTGTCAAGGTGTGAACTTTTTCACACCAAACCTTGTGAGATTATCACACAACGGTGGAGTGATCATTATTTCATTTTTTTACTTCTCCAATTCCTCCCTCATGAGTCTCCTTCCCACTTCCATTGAAACCATAGGATAAATGGAGGTATAACCCAATTATGGGTTGATCCAAGGGGGTATCAAGTGACTTTGTTTATGTTATTTATCATTCCATTAATTGATAATCACTTCTTTTAAATGAGATTTTTATTTGATGATTTTAAAATCTCTTCATCCTTATTGAATTTAAGGTCACACACTTCAAGTGCTAATACGAACCATTACCTTGGAGTGCTCAAAAATATGATCCTTAAAACATATAGGTGATTAATATTAGGGTGTGTAGGAATTAAACTAGTAAGTGTTGATTTTTTTGATCTCCTTAAAAGAACCCATATCAAATATAAGAAATAGAAATATTTAAAAAAACGTATCCAATCCACCCCTTGTAATAACCTAGGATCAACCCTTCTAATAATTTGAATTCCCTTAATAATTTTAGTGTTCAATTAATCCCATCTAAAATAAACCCAAATTTGGCCACTTAATAGCTAAAAATAGTCCATATAATTTACATGTATGTTGGATACCTTTTATGTCTCTGAGGATTAGACAACCCAAGCTAAACTCAAGAGACCTCTTAACCCTAAAATGTTGGGTAAATTTGGGGGAGGCCAAATTTTGGAACTGTTGTCAAGGACCCAAGTAAGTAATCTAAACACCAATTCTATTCTCCCACATTTCTTCATTTCCCATCAAAATTCTCTTATCTTTTACCTTTCTCATTTTTTTCTTTTAGCCCATGTCAGCCTACACTCGTGACCAATCAAACCATCTGGTTAGGGTGGATAGCGCTAGGGTTGGGAGTCAAGTACACCAAGAGAACTCTTTACAGTAGATCCTAATATTCCTAATAAACCTGAGTCAAAAATTGATCCCATTTCAATTGAAGGTCTTCAAAGAAACCAAGTCATAAACCCGAGTGGGAACCAAAATGGAAATCTAACTGAGGTAGCCCCAAACTTGGGGAATTAAGTTGATCAAACCATGAATGACTACCTCACACATGATTCGAAAAATTCCCCCTCATGCATTAGACACAACTCCCTAGGATATGCCAACAACATATTTAAACCCCATGCCCTAATCTATCTTCCCACATTCCATGGAATGGAGTCCAATTTTCCCTACCTTCATGTTAAGAAGTTCAATGACATTGTAGAAACTATGTGTCCCCCACATCAACTAGAATCATCTAATATGAGGATAGTTTTGTTTTCTTTAAAGGATTAATCTAAAAATTAGCTAAACAATTTGATACCATCATCCATCAACTCTTGGGACCAAGTAAAAAGAGAATTCTAAAAAAAATACTTTCCCCACCACAAAACAATTACACTTAAAAAGAGAATCCAAAATTTTTTTGAAGAAGAGGGAGGGTCATTCTACGAAACATGGGAGAGAATCAAAGACACTCTAAACATGGTTCCTCACCATAGTTTTTCTATTCCTGAACTAGTGAGAATTTTCTAGGAATGGTTGGGCCCATGAAACAAAAAATTCATTGTCATGATGTGTAATGGAACCTTTAAATACAAAGCCCCAAATGATGCTTACGAGTATCTAGAAATCCTTTATAAAAAACAAACCTGGGGAACTTCACCTTATTCTGAAAAGAAACAAAGAACTACTAGAATATATAACCTTAGAGAAGAGGAAATCCATGTGGCTAATCACGCAGCACTCTCTATGAATGTTGAAGAGATGGAACTTAAGAAAGTCCATGAAATCCACACTATAGACCTTATTTTCACATTTTGTGACAAACATGGCCACAAGACAGGCAACTACCCAACCATTCCATCCATCAAGGTTTTTCTTTTAGGAGAACCACCAGAAGAAGTAAATTCATTGAAAATTAAAAAGCCTCGATACCAAAACAACTTCAACCCAATGTATAATGACCACCCAGGCTTCCGCTGGAAAGATAACCAACAACCTATCCAACCATAGGGAAAAAATCATTACCACCATCAGAACTACCAATCCCATAACTAGTTCCAAACCCAACCTATCCAATACCAATTTCCATCTGTCCATTTTCAACAAACCATCCAACTTCCAAAATATCCCCCTGGGTTAAACCAATCTTATCATTTACCAAACCAAACTATTCCACAAAGCCTACTTGAACAACAGTGAAAACAAATGGAAATGATAAACATGGAAGTCTATTCCCTTAATCAAGAACTTCAAACATTCAAAAATAGAAAGTAACACATGCCTACTCTAGAAGTACGATCCTCCAATTTAAGGGGAGATTCAATTTGTACTCAAACAACTCATGAACAAATAAAGGCTATGACTATTTTAAGAAGTGGGAAATCTATTGAGAAATCAAAAAAACTAATTCAGAACCCATGTAAAGCTTCAAAATCTAATGAAAATTAAAATGAACTACAAGATCAAATTGAGGAAACTGATAAAAATTTGAAAGAAACAATTCTTCAACAAACAACCCCACAACCTGCACTATTTCCTAAAGGCGTGAGGGGGATAACCAAGCCTGAATTGAATGAAACATTAAGAAAAACTTTCTCACAAGTAAAGTTAAAAATTCCCCTTTTCGATGTAATCCAAACCATACCTTCCTAATCAAATTACCTTAAGGACTTTTGGACCTTTAAAAGAAAAGTTTCACATAAAAACCTTGTCCTTTTGGCTGCTAATGTTAGTATCACCATTCAAGGGAACATTCCTCCAATGTTGAAAGACTCGAGATTGCTTTACATAAATGTTGAACTAGGAGAGAGAAATGTTGTCAAGGCCTTGTGTGAACTAGGTACTAGTGTCAATATCATCCCCTATGTTTTGTACTCCCAGGTAGTCCTAGAAGAGCTCCAACCCACATCCATTAGGCATCAACTTGCTGGTCATAGAATTAGGGTTCCAAAGGGGATTTTAATGGAAGTTCTGGTAAAGGTTGAAAACATCATCTACCAAAATGATATCATTGTCCTTGACAACCATCCGAACATAGGAAATAATAAACAAAACCCAATCATCCTTGGTCGTCTGTTCCTTGTAAAAATCAACACTTTTATCTAAGTTCAAAATGGGAACATGACTATCATCTTTGGAAACATGAGTCTAGACTTGAACATCTATAATGCAAGGTCACAAATTTGGGATGCCGAGGATATACATGAAGTAAACAAGATAGGATGCATTGATAATGAATCCATAGAATATAAAGGAATATTTAATGGATGTTTAAGTCAGGATGAGATTGATTTCCTTTGTTCACATGAAGGAATTTTGACTCCTTGGTTGGAATCATTTTCAAATTTCTCTTATGATGAAGTCTTAGGTCCAACAATAAGTGAAACCTTTCATGAATCCACTTTCATGGAGACCAATCAAACATGATTCCCTAAATATGATCAAACCAATCTTGTAGCTGAAACATCTACACATGGGGATTTAAATAAATCTAAAATTCTGGGAAACAAAATCGATCTTGACCCAATGTCCCAATATTCTGCTGAAATTAAACACAAACGAGATCTTTAATTGAAGGAACTTCCCGCCGCACTCAAGTATGCCTACCTAGGGAAAAATGAAACACATCCTATTATCATTTATTCTTCTCCTGAAGACAATCATGAGTGGTTGCTTCTAGATGTCCTTTAGAAATATAAGAAAGCCATTAGTTGGACCATGTTTGATATTCCTAGAATTAGACCACTAATCGGGACTCATAGGATTTTTCTAGAATCAGATTAAAAGCCATTTCATCAACCTCAATGGAGGCTCAATCATAATATCCTATAGGTATTAATGAAGGAACTTATGAAATTATTAAAAGCTGGTATCATCTATTACATAGATGAGAGTGAGTGGGTGAGCACAATCCATGTGGTTACAAAAAAGGCTGGAATCATAGTGATAACCAATAAGGATGGAGAGATTCTTCCAAAAAGGGTGAGTAGTGTCTAGAGAGTCTGCATCGACTATAGGTAGCTAAACTCATTTACCAATAAGGAGCATTTACCCTTAGCATTCATTGACCAAGTCCTTGAGAGAGTGACAGGTCATGCCTTCTACTATTTCTTAGATGGGTAATCAGTGTACAATCATATTGAGGTATCCCTAGAGGATAAAGGGAGAACTACATTCACCTGTCCATTCTGCACATTTTCCTTCAAACGCATGCCCTTCGGGATATGCAATGACCATAGAACCTTCCAGATGTCCATGATGAGAATCTTCTCAGATATGGTCGGATATTTTCTTGAGGTCTTCATGGATGACTTCTCTATGTTTGGGGATACATTTGAGGGATGTCTGAGGAATGTGTAGAGAGTCTTTTCAAGATGTGAAGAAACGAGTCTGGTCCTAAACTAGAAAAAATTTCATTTCATGGTTAAACAGGGACTAGTCCTTCGCCATATAGTCCCAGGTAGGGGGATTTAAGTTGATAAAGAAAAGGTTGACAACATTCATCACCTTCCATCACCCAGAACTGTTAAGGATGTGAGGTCTTTCTTAGGACATGCTGATTTCTATAGAAGATTCATCAAGGACTTTAGTTCAATCTCCCATTCCCTTTTTCTCTCCTAGGAAAGGATGCTCTATTTATTTGGACTGAAATCAGTGATGGTTCATTATCTACCCTCAAATCCTCTCTCACCTCTTCTCCCATTATGAAATCTTCAAATTGGAACCTTTCTTTCAATCATATGTGTTATTCCAGTGACGATGCTGTAGGAGTTGTGTTAGGAAAACGTTGTGATAAAACTCTTTATGTCATTGATTATGCAAGAAAATCCTTAAATGATACCGAAATCAACTACCCCACCACTAAAAAGGTGTTACTTTCTATTCTGTTTTCCTTAGGGATGTTTAGGTCCTACCTCTTAGGATCCCCCATCAATGTGTTCACTGACCATTCTACACTGAAATACCTCTTAAAAAAAATAAGATTCTAAGGTAAGACTGATTATGTGGGTTCTTATCGTACAAGAATTTGACCTCATAATCAAGGGGAAAATGGTGTTTAAAATGTTGAAGTTGATCACTTCTCTTAGATAGAATTCAAAGGAAACTCAAATAACATTTCTATGTCTGATTCTATCCCTGATGAACATCTATACTCTATGAGTGACGGACCTTGGTATTCCGACATAGCCAACTTCTTAGTTATAGTAGTCATTCCAAAATTAATAGGGACACAATCTTGATGAAAATTCCTTTATAAGGTTCGGCACTATGTGTTTGATGATCTCTACCTCTATAAGTTCTGCCCTGAACAAGTCATTAAAAGGTGTGTCCTAGAATCTGAACAAGAGTATATACTTAAATCATGTCGTAGTGATGCATGTGGAGGTCACTTTTCCTCTAAGAAAACCTCTCCTAAGGTTCTTTAATTTGGTCTCTTCTGGCCCACCATCTCAAGGGACTCCTACACATTTTTTCCAATCTGTCGAAGGTGTCAACAAGTAGGGTCCATCACAAAAAGGAATAAAATTCCACTCACTCCCATCTTAGTTGTTGAAATCATTGACTGTTAGGGAATTGATATCATGGGTACCTTCCCAATCTCTAGAGGATATCTCTGCATCCTCTTAGTTGTTGATTATGTCTCAAAATGGGTTGAGTCCATTTCCACTAAGTCTAATGATCAACAAGATTTGATTCAATATATATAAGAGTATATATTTTTTATATTTGGAATTCCTAGAGCTATCATTAGTGATCATGGAACCCATTTCTGCAACTGACCATTCTCTTCACTCATGTATAAGTATGGAATTTCTCACATGGATTCCACTTACTACCATCCTCAAACCAATGGTCTAGCTGAGTTAGAGAATAGAGAGATTAATAAAAATCTCAAAAAAATTGTCAATCCATCAAGGAAAGATAAGCCTGAGAAACTCGTGGATTCTATTTGGGCATATCGTACTTCATACAAATCCATTCTAGGAATGTGACCATTTAGGTTGTTTTGTGGAAAATCATTCCATTTACCAGTTGAAATTGAGCATAAGGCTTTTTGGGCAACTAAGAAAATAAATTATGACCTCTCATTGGGAGGAACAAAAAGGAAATTAGATTTTAATGAACATGAGGAACTAAGGATGGAGGCTAATAAAAATTCAAGTATCAATAAAGATAGAGTTCAAGCCTACCAATCTAGGAATATCAAAGTCAAACATTTTGAACCAGGAAAATGTGTTCTCTTATATAGTTCATAATTTCATTTACACCCACGAAAGTTGAGGTCTATATGGTCAGGTCCATACATATTGTTTAAGGTGTACCCCCATGGGGCTGTAGAAATTCAAGTTCCCACCAATGTTCAAACCTATGAACTTAATGGTCATAGTGTCAAACCATTCCAAAAAAATGAATTTGATGAAAACATGTGTGAACCAACCATAGATGAGGAAAATATTTAAAGAATTAAGGGTCTAAGTCGAGTTAGCGACATTAAACCAAAGCATTGCAGTGGAGGAAACCCATGGTTTTCATGTTTTTAATCGTTTAATCAACATTATTTTTCAAATATTATTATTTAATCATTTTTTATATTTTAAAAAAAATATTATAATTTTTTTACTGGTGACTTGTTCTATTATGAGTATGGATGGGTATGAAAGGAGAGTTCCATATTCATCTGTGTCACGTGGTGTGATCTTTCAGAAATACCTTACCCAAAAATTTAAAAATAAGATAATGTATCAAATGTTCATTTAATTTTTATGAGTTTTTAGGTTAAAATAAAAAAAGGAAAAATTGTAGTTTGGGGGGAAACCCTGTCACATCTGGCGAATCTGCAGGGAATCGAACCCGGGACCGAAGGGAGACAGGGGCACGCGCATACCACAATCCTACGGCTTATAGTGTTCCCTTATTCTATAATTTTTTTATATACTTATAATTTACTTTCTTTATTATATAAATATATATATATAGTTTTGTTTGTTTGTCTGTTTGTTTATTCCTATTTCAACTAGGTAATTTTCAGAGTTACATGGAGATCATGGGATTAAAAAGAAGGAGCAAGAATTTCAACTTCAACCAGTAGGTGACTTCATTCCATGATCCTAATTTTCCATTTCATTTTTGAACTCCCCTTATCTGCCTCTACCCCTTCTAAATTTTCTTTTCTTCAAACACTGGGGACAATATTATTTTATGTTGGGGGGAGATGAAATAATTTTTTTTTCTTTTCTGTGGAAAAAAATGATTTGAAAAAAAATGTGTGTAAATTAAGTGGAAAATTCCTTTAACTTTGAACATGATAATACACACTAAAAACATTTAAATTTGATATCAAATAATTTAGCATTCCCCGATTCTGATTTTAATCCATGTATAATATCATGAACATAGATTTTAGAAAGTGTGGTTGTCCAATGTGATATTTCATCATTGGTATTTTCATCCAAATAAAAAAAGATCACCATGCACATCCATTAGATGGTGGGGTATTAGTTTGAGTTCATGGGGTCCCCCAAATAAATATAATAGGTTTGGTAGTAATTTTAGTTTTAATATGAGTATTCAAAAAAAATAAAAAAAATAAAAAAAACAATAAATTTGCGCATATAGTAATGAAATGACCTAATGCGTGACTTTTGTCACTTGGGGATCATGAATCCATAGTGGTCTAGCCCATAGTTAGTAATTTCATCTCTATTTGTGGTAATTTAACCTTTTTTTTAATGAGTTAACTCAAGATAATGCCGAAGTATATGGTTTTTACTTGGTGCCCTAATGTCTTTGAGCGTGGGAGTCAACGACAAAGCATCACGACATAGGTTGACTCTTTTGAGTTTAATTTCAATTACCATGGAAATATTGAAAAAAAATTGAATACTTATATTAATATTGAAATTTTATTCCACCTAGCACTTCCGTTATTTCCCCCTCGAATAAATATGAACACCCATGTCTATTGTGATACACAACACATCCTCATACTTAATTAACGTTGGATGAAATATGGAAATAAATTTGAAAAAAAGGAATGGGATTGGGATTGGGATCTTCTTATGAAAGTATATTGTGTTAAAGTATTTTTATTGGTTTCATGATTATTTGGTATAAGGTTATAAGGTGATCACTTTTTATTAATGATTTTTTGAAAAATGGAATTCAAATTTCATATTGTTGAGATAAATTTTGCTCGGGACTAGAAATTCTCAAGTTGGGGGGGGGGGGTGATTAGACAATAAAAATTCATATTTTAATTACATTTTAATGGTATTAAATGTTAATTTTTGATCTTATGGTCTTGAGTTAGTGGATTTTAATTTTGAACATCCATTCTCAATATTTGTGCACTTCATGCCTAATATACACAAATTTAGGCCCATTGATTCATCTAATTTGAAGAAATATAATTATCTATATTTTAATTTTATATTTTTGGAAATGTATATAAACTTCAATATTAAATTTTTTTACTCAGGTTTCAATGAAGGATTCATAAAGGATGATGGGGATATTTGGTGATGAAAAAGAAACAATTCTGGAGAAGGTATATTGGACACCATCCCACTGAAGAAAATTTGGGACCCACAATACTGACCAACTGAATCCCAAATTTCGTGCTATGATAGAATAAATATATATTAACATATAAGTATGCAGGATCCAATGCCAATTCGGCCTTCATTGTGGTTATTCAGGCGTCCCAAGTTAGAGATAAAATTTTGGGACAGATTTTACAGCCCAGAAAAACAGCTCATCAATTTAATCATTTCTCCTCAACCACAAATTCATTTGGGCTTCACAATTACAGAGAGCTAGGAGAAATCGTGATATTCATTTTTCTCTTCTATGGCCTACTCTAATTCGGTAATCTAGAAGGCCATCTAGGAACGTATGTTCGGTGGATGCAAGCTGGATTCCACTTCGGGTCTAGGATAAAGAAGTCCACTCTCCCTTACATTCCACCACCCTAGGCCTACAATAATCAATAGGGATGATTTGTACTATTGGAGGCTCCATCCAAGGCTCCAAAAACTACTATTTATGTCAGTGGTGTTGAAGGACTTAATCATCTTTGATCTTTGTTTCATTTTAATGTTATGCTGCCAATTTTTTGTTGTAATCTCATTTCTTTATTTTTTAGGTTATTGAATTACCATAGCATCCTTATAAAGGTTCTTCATATTCTAGTTTCCTATTCCTCTTCTTATCACTTCTATACTATTGCCTCAAGGTGTGAACTTTTTCATACCAAATGGTGTGTGATTATCACACAATGGTGGAGTGATCATTATTTCTTTTTTTTACTTTTCCAATTCCCCCCTCATGAGTCTACTTTCCGCTTCCACTGAAACCATAGGATCAATGGAGGGATAACCTAATTATGGGTTGATCCATGGGATTAGAAAGGGGATAGATTTTATTTTATTTCTCATTCCATTAATGGATAATCTCTTCTTTTAAATGAGACTTTTATTTGATGATTTTAAAACCTCTTCATCCTTATTGAATTTATGGTCACACACTTCAAGTGATAATACATACCTTTACCTTGGAGTTCTCAGAACATTGATCCATCAAGTGTATAGTGATTAGAATTAGGGTGTTAAGGCATTAAAATATTAAGTGTTGATTTTTTTTGATCTCCTTAAATGAACCCATCTCAAATATAAGAAATTTAAATATTAAAAAAAAATGCATCCAATCCACCCCTTGTAATAACCTAGGATCAACCCTTCTCAAAATTTGAATTCTCATAAGACTTTTAGTGTTCACTTAAACCCATATAAAATCAATGAAATTTTGGAAACCTGCTAGCTAAAAATAGTCCATATAATGTACATGTCTGTAGGTTACTTCTTTTGTCTCTGGGGATTTGACAACCTAAGCTAAACAACAAGCGACCGCCAAACCCAAAAATTTTGGGTAAATTTGGGTGAGACCGGTATTTTATTTTATATTTATAAAATAAACATAATTTCAGATATATAAAATATATTTATTATATTTACCATTTAATTCCTTCCAATTTAATGTGTTATTAAAAAACAATCATATCTATTTGTGAGTCAGTAGACCACCGTACAAACAACCGATGTTTCCTTTATCATTCAATTGAGTATTAGATAGTTATCGGTAATTAATTTATCATAAAAACATATATATACATTTAATATACTTAGTTCATTATATTATTATTTTTTAATATGATTTCAGTGAGGTGGAGGAAGAAATAAAATAAATGCTCGGTTAAGGAAGTTACCTCTTCTTCAGAAAAATTCTTTTGTATTTCATGAAAAGATTTTCTAAGCTAGATTTTTTGCCAAACCAAGGATTATAGGATGAGGTAAAGAAATTATGGAACTGATTAGGTCAGTTTTTTTTCAATAAAATTTGAATTTCAAAGTATTAAATGTATATGAGAGGAGTGTCCATTTATAATTGGGGGAGAGGATACACTTGAAAATTTTGAAAAGAACAAATTACACCCATGGTTTTCTCATTCTACAAGATTCCACAAATGAACCACTTTAGATAATTAGAAAATAAAGGTCAATATATATCCATTAAATATGATTAATACATGTTTTAAGTCATTTTTACCCATATTGTTTTATTTTAACACTTGCTAAACCATTTTTTATCTTAACTGCAATAAATAATTTGTACTATTTTTACTATTTATTATGAAAAAATTAATGTTGACCTAATTAGATGATATAAATTATTCTTATTACAATTATATAATAATTTCTCAAAAATTTAATTTAAATATTTGGTAGAATTTAGCTTAAAATTAAACCAAAAAATGTGTCAAAAAAGGATTTCCCAAAAAAAACATTCAAATTATTAAAAAGATTTTAAATAATAATTCAATACAAAATTGACTCTGACAACCAAAATTAATAAAATATTAACATAATTTAAAAAATTATTTAAAAAACAATTTAAAATATAATTTAATTTTTTTAATATTTTAAATGAAAGTTTAGTTTGCAATAAAAAACAATATTTTTTCACTACTCATCCAAAAATTAATCTTTTCTAAAAATTATGAAAACAATTACCCAAAGATAATTTTTAGATGTCAATTTATAAAAATATGACTTTTTAAATTATAATTTACAAAATTGGTAAAAAATAATTTTGAAATAGTTTAATAAATTATGATAAAACCTCCTTTTAAAAAAATGTTGTTTTTTTGAAAATATTTTTTCATTAAAGTAGTTATTATATTATTTATAATCAATATATACCAATTCATTTAATTTTGTACATTGGTAAAACATAAGTTTCCTAATATAATTTTTCATATTCATATCCTACCATATAATGGCTTGGTTATAATGGTCTTATTTAAATAATAATATTCTAATAGAGTATCTTATTTCGTTGAAACACGATGTTTCATGTATTCCAATCTATTGAAGAGATTAAAATTATTTAAAAATAAATATACAAAAAATTCTTAGGGTGTCACAATCTCTTCAAATCATGATACTACATATTGTATATACTATCCAATGTAATGTCACTCTTATAAAATCTTTGGATATTATAATTCTTGTGACATCCCCAATGATTGATGATGATCTCCTCGATTGATGCATAGGATACTCCTAAGGATATGGTAGACATACTGTGATTGCATTGACCATAGCTGTCTAGGAATATTCAATTTAGCTAGTAATTGAAATATCTCTAGTTATCATCTATTACATAGAGATTATTCCTTATATGTTTTCTAAGGGAAATTTCCTTGGGAATGCATTCTAGTTTTTAATTTTTTGATTTCTTATGGACAGGGACATAGGAATATAACATTGGCTTAGAATATGGAATAAAAATATATTTTTTAGGTTCAATTAGTCACTCTTGTCTTGAGTAGCATTCCTAGTATTAATATGATCTTACTATATGACTTACTAATTTAACTTCCAGTTAAAACCAGAAATTCTAATTTATATATTTTTTGAGGTGATTATGGGTGAGCCTAGATCTAGTAAATATATCCCTATATAGTGGTATATTTTGGTAAAAGAAAATTTTGGCACTGATTGAAGTAGTAAAAACTGATCAAGATCATAGAACTAAGGATTAATAGTTGTATTATTTTATTTATTTTTTATTGCAGTTCATTTTGGCTAGGTTGAGCATAGTTCTTGAGCATACACTTATAAAAACTGGTTATAGGTTCACCACTTGGGCGGACTTCTGAGATTTATTTCTAACCCCTTATATAGTAACCTCATTCTTCCTGTATAATTTATTTATACTTTCAGGTAGATCATGTATTCATTATTGATAAGGTGGGGCCTAAGGTTTTAATATTTAGAAGAGATTATCATGTAGAGACTTTAGATCGGTTTAGTATCACTCAAGAGTCATAGAGAAAGAATATTTGACATGGCTTAGATTTGAAATTTGAGCCTAGTGTATTTATTTTTAGTTTTATATATTGTATATATTTTAATCTTGATTGGTGATCATTTATTACTTTAATCACATGGTTGTTTGGACATTACTACATTTTATTCATTATTATAGCCTTGTTTATATTTATTTCTTCTTCACTATGATTGTTTTATACTAGGGATAATGTTTGGTTTTGACCAATATTTTTCTTACAATAATGTGAGGTAATAGTCTCCCCATGAACAAACCCTAGGCCCTTGTTGTTATTTAACAACCTCTCATATATAGGGAAGAGAACTAGAGGCCTTGTGGTGAACTGGACAAGTTACAATTCATATAGTGAGTTAGGGCGAGATGTGACAGTAGTTAATGGTATTATCATACCCTTGTAATCCAAAATTATAAACATTAACAAAAAATATATAGAATATTTGGATTGAGAAATAAAATTTTTAATCTTTCCTTACATCACTTGTAAATTATATAATATTATAATTTTTACAATAATTGATATTGAAAAAATTATCCTCGTGAATTTTGAAAAAAAAATCATTAGGAATCAATGTAAATAATATTTCATGAAAATATATTAACACCATCATCATTTATTCATTCATTTTATACATCAATATTATAATAAAATCCTAAAAGATGGAATCTAGTGCTCCTCAACTATTGATTAATCCTTTATTACCAAGGTATATGTGACTTCTATAAATCATAATGTTCATTATTTAATAGGAACACTATATTCTGTCCTTTTTAATGAATAATCCATCTGATTGTTCAATATATACCATTTCGTAATTAAATCTATTAATGAGTGAAATGTTTTCTTCTAGTAGGAAAACCTTGAATTTTATCACCACAAGGTATATCAAACATATTATTTAAAATCTAACCATGGAATAAAATTACTCATCCACATCAATTACATCAATTTTGGAGTAACCTTTTCACAAAGTTCATGCCTTTTCTAATAAAATTTTCATCTTCATTCCACTTGAAATAGAAAAATAACTTGGTTCTGAAAACATTATTTCCATTCAGTCTCATAAAAAATAACATGTATAAATAAATTTCATTTTACTAATCTCTTCATTAATATAATTGATCCTTATCTAACTCATAGTTATAAATTCTTATTAGAAAGGATTGAAATTTCCAATTACAAAATCAAGGGGTCGTAAAATAATGTAGCTCAGGGGTTCTCCAAAAAGAAATGATCATATAGTTTGGGGGAAGAAATCTAGTGCTATATTAATTTTTGAGTGTATCATAATATTCCCTTTTTGAAAAAAGAATATCAAATTCCATATTCCACATATACTAAGTATTTAATATTCCTACTTATTGTTTAAAAATATTATCCATGATCTGATGTAGCGTTGAGTCACATAATGTGTACGAAGGAACCCTACCTTGATGTTGGCCACCAGGGAGGAGTATTACTTCACCGCTGATAAATAAAATTTATAATGATTCCACCAGGAATAGTTGGGTATTTCACAATAAGAGAGTTCAAAAGTACATAAAAATCACTAAAATTAGGCTCCATATATCCCATATTATCATAAATTATTCTTCCACCATGAATAATGTAATGATATCGCACTCTATATATATTGAGCATAAATATAGATTTTATTAAACATTACCTCACCCATCGATCCTAAGGTATCTCTCAAAACCTTAGACACAGAGGAGTTTATAGTGGGAGAATCTTCTAAATAAGGATCAAATTTTGTTTATGATTGATCAAAAAATCAATATCTGAAATGAGGGACAATGGACTCACCTTTAATCTAGGATTAGGTACATGAAAACCTATCTATATAGCCACATTTAAATACTCTCATTCAATCCAATTTCCTGATATTATAAACATTTTATGTTCCTATTTTTCATCCTGATATATTCCATTTTTATGAAAACATGTAGTTATAGACATGTTTGAAAAATCATGTTGAATTGTGACTCCACTAATTTCCCCCAACATAATTATAAATAAAATGATACCACTTCCCTTTAAATAATATGTTCACTATTGATTCATTGTTATATAACAAGTATAATACCCATTTAGGAACTAGTTATGCACTTTTTTACACTTTATAATTAGTAGAAATATCATAGTTACATATTATCTATTATAAAAAGATTTATTTAATAGGGATATCCTTTCATCACATCATTTTACCACTCATCAGTACCTTATTTCACATGTTTGATATTCCTATATTCTAAGATAAATTAATACATTGATATTCTAAGAGTGAAAAATAGTAATTAGGATTCTCTAAGAGTGTGATATAGGAAAACGAATTTTGATCACTATTAATCATGGTGTCCAAAAGAATAAGATTATTTATAGCCAATCTAAATGGGATATTTGTTTTCAGAAACCCAGAGAAAAACTATGAAACTCTAGATCATTTTTCCTTCCATAAGAAAATGTTTCCTTTCCCTAGGATCTAAGATGGATGTTCCATGACGATTCACAGTGAACCTATAAGACTGTTCAATATATGAAAAACATTTTTCTCTTAATGATCATAGAATATTCGATATTTATATATTTATATATAGTGTGCCTTTCAAAAATAGAGTGAACCACATATGTATAATATATTATATTATATTGTATGAAGTAAATACTCACCTTGATGTATCCCAGGTTGATTATTATCTCATCAATAGGCATGGAAATCTGACACCATCTAGACTAGTGGTATTTTCCATCTTTGTGTGAGTATTAGATAAAAAATTAGGCCCTCCTTCAATACTTGTAATGAAATTCTTATGATCCATTATAATAAAAAACATATTATAGGAATAGAAGAAAACACACTATCTGTTAGAGTGATCCTCCAATTAAACGATAAGAATATGATAAACTTATTAATAATATGAGTCATAACCATACTAAAAATGTTATCTAAATGATAAATGTTAATTCTATAGGATGAAAGTGGAGCTAACACAAATTTCCTAGAAAATTGGTTCCAATAAATACATAACCAATCTTTAATCCAATTTTCATATCCTAATGTGCATTTATTAGAAATATATAGACTACTTTAGTCAATAATGGTCACCTTCTCCCTCTACATTCTATAAACATCAAGGATACTATTAAAACCATTATTGATGTTACTTATTCAATAGATAAATAAAAAAATATTGTCTAAAAAGGAAAAATAAGAGATACTAGTAAATATGAATCTATCAATGAAAGGATAAATGACTTTATATTAGATTCAATTATTTATATTTCTAAATATAAAATAATAATAAATAATGAAAATAGAGGGGAAAGTGGATCACCTTTGAAAATATCATGCAATGATTTGAAGAAACCCAAGGATTTTTCCATGTGAGAGATTAAAAACTATGGAGAAAAAGGGAAATTAAAGAGATGGTCACACACCCACTCTAAGAAAAAAAATTCCCTCATGGTCCTTAAAATGAAATATTATTCCAGCATGTTATATTTCATTTACATATCAAACAAAACTATATTTTTCATAAAACGTTTCATCCTTTTGATGTCATCTACCATCTCCAATACTATACCAACAGTTCCATGAATACTTTTAACCAATATAAACCCATGTTGATCCCCAATTATCAATGTGGGTAAAATATTTTATAATATATTATTGAGGATGTTATCCCTGATTTAATTAGAATAATTTCACAATATAATGGGAGATCTTGATAGGATAATCTTGGTTTTTTGACATTATGTGTGAGAATAACAATAGATGCATAGGCAACTCAAGGTAGACTACCAATTAAGAGTAAATCTTATAAAAAATATTTGGGTTCTTTATCAATAATCTCTTAGGACAAAATATAAAATAATCCCTGAAAACAATCCATACTGAGAACATTTTTTGGGTTGATTCCATTTATATCCACCCTAACTTCTTCCTCCTTAAGAATGTATCCCATATCATAATTATTATACCAATTCAAATATCTAGGGATTATATTAAATATGTACCCATAAACTTCTTCCCTTAGATTATGTGTTTCTCGATTACACTTTTTACTTTATATATGGTAATAAAAATGATAAAAAATTTATCATGTTACATTCACATCCCTAATATAGTAACCACCACTGAGGATCATGTTTATACTTCCCATAAATTTATTTTGTTTGATATTGGAATTAAAATATATAATATTCATATATATCTCATTAAACCACACTAATCTTGATTTTTCTATGTAAATTTTATCCCCTTTAAGAAATTCCTCTAATAGTTGTTTTTTATATTACAAAAGAACACAAAAATATCACCATACCATCGATCATGGAGACAAAATTATAGTAGGATAATATCTAATTATATATTCTCTAATTTTTTTGGTGATGAGACAAATTTCTAAACCACTCAAGCATATCCCCTTTAAACCTAATGTTTTTTTAAAGGCCACCCACACATATACCTATAAACGAGAATCTAGGGATGTATATATAACATTCATGGAATAATTATCTTATGATAATATCCTAAATAATTAAAATGGATATTGCTACCATGTACTGTTTGATATATACAAAAATAATAGAATGATTTGAAAGAGGCGTTTTCATGTGGGTAATAGTGGTGTGTGGGGATGAATAAATCCATGCAAGTAAGATAATAATCTATCTAGATAACTCCATATATAATGAAGACCCCTCTTATTATTGCACTAGGTGAAATCATCACCTAAATAACCACATTTCATGGGACTATTATAGTCTATGAAGGACTAAAAATCATTAATTTCTTTAATGATGTGTAATAATCCTCCAATATTATTAAAATATATTGAAATATTTATGAAAAATCTTAATATACATCCTGATAAGGAACTCATGTAAAAATAATAAAGCATGTGACATAGGGGTTTTCTTACCAAAATATCACATTTATCATAAATATTATAATTAAAAAAATGATAAGGATAATAAAATAATATTTATGGTGAGATATGAATTAAATATCAAAACCAAGTCAATATGATGTTTTTTTGAGAAAATACAATTGTGGTGATTTCTTGGATTTTCATTCATTCAATTTATAATGTGTGACTTATAAGAAAAAACAAAAATAACTTTTTTTTGTGTTGGGGTCAAGAAACACAATAAAAAACATTTTTGGTACAGAAATAATTATAATGAATTCATATTTAGATAGGGATACAATACTATTAGAAATATAAATGATGTTATAGATCACAGGAGAAGATTATAAAGGGGCATGATTCCATGAATACCAATACCTTGGGGTGAATAAAATAGTAACTCGATATTTTAGTTGGCCTGGAATTTTGTGATCACACTATTAGAAGATGCGATCGAGGAACTCTTATTCCATTTATAAGCCTTAATGAATTGGATATCAATACACTCTTCACCAACAAACTATAAAATACCAAAGGGATTGAGGTATGATGTAAAATGGTCTATCCCCTACTCACCGAGGGCCTCCATATAGTTAAATTGAGGGGAATAAGAAATTTCATTAATCATCATTAAAAATTTCCTATTATAGTGTCTTTATAAAATAATTCATTTTATTTTGAAAATTTACTTTTATGATTAGAGTTTTAGATGATATTTTCCTAATAAAAACATAACAAAACCATAATTTACCAAGTGGAAACTTTTAATCAATATCCATTTTTCAAAAATATATTACATATAAAAATAATCATGTTTCATTCATGAAAAATATTCACAACATTTAAATTGAATTATTTTTTATTCTTTACCATCCTTAAACCATGTGAACAACTTTGTAAAAGATGGGATGGTCACAAAATGATCAGTAAGGTATATAAAAAAAGAAATCAGTTAGTCCAATGAAAAATAGAAAAACACATTAAATTTTTACTTTTACATTCAAATTTAATTTATAATATTAAATAAAACCATTAAAATTTAAAAAATGACACCTTATTTCTCAACATAATACTTTAAAACCTCTAGATATAAAATAAAAAGGTCCATTTTGGAAATATAGATCATCATATTCATAAAACCCTTTCAAAACCCTATCAATTCGAATAACTATATGGATGACTTAAAATTTAAATATTTAGATAACATAATCAATAACCAATTCATTGTATATCTATAATTTGGCTCACCCTTTGAATGGACTATATCAAGAACACCCATTTTTTATCAGTTGTAATGGGGATCAGCTAATCATATAAGCTATATCGAGCTCACCATGAGATACAATGGGGATCAAACCATCATATAAGTTATATTGGTCTCACCCATTATTCATATAATTCTAAACTACTATGTCATGAATAAAAAAAATCCATTCACCTTTTATCATAAAACCCTATGAAAAACACTTTTGAACGCATATACAAAATTCTTTTGGATATTGAAATACCATTTTCATTGACAACCCCATTTCTAATACAAAAATACTATGAAAAAATGGAATGGTGGGTTTTATTGAATAAATCAAGAAATATTATAAAGTACTCCAAAAATAAAATAAAGTATATGGGGGAGGAAAAAGATGTTGTCTCCCTATATGTTAAAATAGAACATTCCTTTTTTCTTTTGAAATTAAAGTTAAACATTTTTTAAAAGTAATATTTTTTTGAAAACAATTAAAATAAATTAATGATTGGATTAAAATTTATTTGAAATCCATTTATGTCCATATAAAAACAAACATAAAACAATTTTCGAAATAGTGATATGGAAGGAAAATATTTTGAAAATAAATCTTTAGAACTTTTAAAAATTGTGTTTTTAATGAAAGAGTATATTACCTTGAGTCTAAATCATCATGATTACTATTTATATTCCTAGGTAATAAACTTATGTTAATTATTTACCTACTTAATAACCATTTTAATGTTATTTTATTCCTTTTATTTCACTAATTATCATGTTATAATCAATTAAATAATCAATTATGTTCACACCGGATGTTTTGAAAATATCTGACTTATATGTCCAAAAAGAATTTACTAGGTTGACCATTGTAAAATAAGTAATTATTTCAATATATACTGAATAAAATAATGAAATATTTATAATTTACATATATTTATTTTACTTTAAATACTAGTCATGAAATATGGTTATGAAAAATGTCCTATGTTTTGATCATGGAGATGGTAGGTTGTATATACATATGTACTTTTCCATTTTTCTAAGATCACTAGGGAAATAAGTTAAGTAATATTTTATCTTTCTAAAATGATAATAATATAAAAAATACCCGATTTTTTATTTAAATATAATTAAATATCATCTATTTTATTTGGTGAAGAAAAAACAATCACTTCCCTTCATGGAGACAGTAGTCCACATGTACGCACAAACTACGTTATCATTTTATAGTATAATAATGAAATATTATCTTTTAATATTGATAAATTTGAAATTTATATCATAGTGATATTATTTATATCATAAATATTCATTTAATTTATCCATATTACATTCCATGAAAAGCCTTAGAGAAAAACGTATCACATTGCTTCATGAGATGGTAGACCTCCGTACATATGAGTGACATTATCTTATGAGCCAAAAAAGGAAATTAAAAAAACTATATGTGATCTAATAATTACATAAGTATAATTATGTTAAAAATATAATATATATACTTTAAATCCATCATTATAACAATCCTTAATGCTGATTATGAAAAAATAATTACATTGGTTCATAAGGTGATACTCTATCATACACATGAATAATGGTTTTGTTACCCATTTGATGCAAGAGGAGGTATAATTGTGTTGTTAAATTAAAATAATAACATCATATCATATGGGATATACTATTGATATTATATTTTCAAAATTAAATAATATTTTAAGGAGTTGTAAAATGAAATAAAATAAAAACACTTGACTAAGATTGATACCTCTTACATAGATAACCCCCTTAGGTTTGCCCAAAAATCATTCATAGGATGAAATTATGATCAAACAATCAGATCTACGTAGTTTTTAAGGAAGTAATGAAGGAATTATTTCATGACGTGGCTAATATATAGGGCTTTGAAGGTGTGAATAGAAGAGGACATGGGGTTTCCTTTTATAATTGAGGGAGAGGACACACATGAAATTTTAAAAATAAAAACATATACAAAAAATTTTCACAAGCCACAGGGCTAAAAAATCTTACATTATAAATTATTATAGACTATAATGTATAATTGTTACCAAAAAATAAAATTTAGAAAAGTTATAATTTCATTTTAGCAATTATATTTTTAGTTTAACCCCCCCTCCCCCCCGTTAATCCCGTTTTTACCTTCATCGTGGTAAAAAATATTATTTTAACTAATAATTATGAAAAAAATTAATTTTACCTTATTAGATAATACAGTTTTTTTGATTCGAAATATAGAATACACTTTATGAATTTCAATTCACGTAAGTGGGGTAATTTAATTTAAATTAAAACCCATAAATGTGATTGAAAATATATTTTTCAAGTAAAAAAGGATTTTATACTAAATCCATAAATATTAATAATAATTATATAAATTTAAATTCTTATTTAAAGAAAAATTAAGCAATTTAAAAAAATCAGACAAATGTGTTTTTAAACGAAAAAATAATCATATTAAAAATCTAAGAAAAATATGATCTAAATGTAACTAAGTGGATGAAATATAAATAAATAATACTTAAGTTACTTTTAATAATATTCAAAACATATTTTTACTTTTGAATTTATTAATTTATTGGAAATTAATGTAATTTTTACAAAATTCCGTATTTTTTACTATTCATAAAAAATAAATATTTTCTGAAAAATCCCAAATTTTTACGCTAGGTCAATTTGTATACTATGGTTTCCAAAATTAATTTCATTTTATAAGATAAATTTTCTAATATTTCAATAAATTTCCTATATTTTGTCTCAAAAAAACAATAAAACTCATTTTTATGAAAAAATATTTTTTATGAATAAAATTACATCCCTAAAAATTGATTGATTATTTGATAATAATATAAAATTAAATTTAAATGTAGTAGGAAATATATAAATATATATATATATATAATAAATTAGTTAATATTATTCATACATATCAATTTAAAGACTAGGTTATAATGGCCAAATATTTTGTGAGTTATTTATGCTCGGTGTTGCGTGTCGAATACGCTATCGAACATAATGGTATTATTTTAAAATAATGGAGTGATACATTTTCACCTATCCCAAATTAATAAATTAGATCATTTAATTATAAAATATGTTATATTAATTAAACTATTTTTAATTTAAAATACCTTTCTTGAAATCCACCATCGTAAACAGGGTTAGTAAAACATCCTCTTGATAAGAGAGAAAACGAATGTAAAATAGGTGATCTGTAATTGCATACAACTAGGTATTCAAGTTGGAAAAAATTTGTTGTAATTTAATATATGGATATGGAATAAAATTTTAATTCAAAAATGATTATGTATATTTATAGAGATTATTGATCATAATAAGGTGAATAATCATGTCAACGTCAAAAACCACAAAACTATAAACCAAACAAGTGTGAAAATGACCATTGATTTCATTGGAAATGATGGAAATAAGACATAATTTTTTTTTCAATATCATTTTCCTATAGTTTTACAATTCCATTACCATATATACTAAAAACGCAAATAAATATACTAACATGCTAACAGAATTTAACCCATCAATCAATTACCATCAAAATCTTATGTTTTCCTCCAAATAATGATTGTTAAAGATGAATTTTTCATACATGGTGCCCTATAATCAACTTATAATGTATCTTATAATCCCAAAAGGATAACCATTTATTCCTCCTATATTTAGACATTATACACAACCAAAAAAATTATCACAAGGCAAGACATTTCCCAAAATTAATAAACCATTATATCATTAATAAAAAAAATCAATAGTAATACCCAAATATCAAACTAAATCATTTTATAAATAACTATCCATTAAATTATTCAAAACATTGATAACTAATATTGAAATAAAAATTTATATGTATTTGATCACATATTCTTATGAGATTTATTTAACCATTATCACTGAATAACACTAATTAGTTTCAATGTTTTGGGAAAAAATGTATATTCCATAATCATATAATATTCGATATATACTAATAATTTCCATAAATAATATGAATCACATTAAATATATTTTAAAATAATATATTATTAAAAAATATAATTTCACATCAATTCCTTAAATAAAATTCCATAATTTCTTTTTTCTTTAATCATATAATGCTCCCAAAATCGTGAACTTTATCTAAAATAACATTAACCACCTAATCACCAAATCACTTTTCAATCCCATGGTTATATATATGATAAAACAAAATTTTCAAAAATAAACATATTCATTATATTTCGAACCATTTTATAAAATGATGTCATACTAACTAGGATATCACATTGGTTAGTGGTTGGAATTGTTCCCTTGTCTCCCTTCAGTTGTGGGTTCAAGCCCAACATACTTTTCAAATGTGCCAAGTTGTAATTTTTCTAAAACTGAAATAATATAACTCTTATAAAATTCCTATATATTTTTTGAGAATCTTAAAAAATAATCTTAACATAAAAATATTATATAAACCTTAATTTTTATCAAAACATGTAAACTTATGTCCACAAAATTAAAAGAGAATTCTTCCTCAAACAAAGTTTTCACATTATAAAATTAGGGTTACATGTACATGAAACATATATATAAACCTAAAAAATATCCCCAAATGTACTCCCATCACATAAAATATAAAAAGTGTATAAATGAATTTAATCTTATGATCATCCTTAAATCTACCACTACATCATTAATTTTGAATCCCTAAATTTAGACACCTACATCACTCAACGTTCTTCATAACCCATTAACCATTATTTTACACATTATTCCGTAATACATCCTTCCTACAAAAAAATTATGATTAATTCCCTAGGATTCAATGATTTAAATATATAATCCAAGATATATTCCATATCTTTTATATTTCATTTAAATAGTTCGTAACTTCAACTACAATAAAATTAGGTATTACTATATATTTATCTAAATAGTCCTACTTATCTTGTTCTTAAGATTTCCCCCAAGGACATCAATTTTCATAATTCCCATACTCCACTCATTTAAAACATTCAATTGATACCCTAGAATGATTTTTTATTCCATTAATGGACCTCTTCCTTTTTTCCTTGGAAGGTTATTACTTTAGGACCTTGTTTACAAAATAAAAACATCGGTATGGCCTTTTAATATATTTTCCTAGGTGATTCTTCCTACACTCATGACATATGAGTCATTGAATATTTTTACCTTTATGATCTCTATAACTAGAACTTCCATGGGGCTTCATTTATCCCTCATTTGATTTGTTAGTAAGCTCTCTTCTGTTAAAGATAATAATCATAACTTATGATAGATTGTTAAGAATAATCATAAGAGGTATAACTATATCTCCAATTCCATTCATTTTTGTATTCATACAACCACCAAATTTTCATTCACATTCATTTTTACTTTGGTTCCAGCTAAATATGTCGATTTAATAAAACCAAAAAGTGTCAGTATTATAATATCAATAAAATCACAATAAACCATTTTATGGTAATGATAAACAATAATTTATCCTTAACCATGGTATCTTAAAATACATCCATTTACCCAAAATAATTTTAATTCTCCCAAATACACTAACAATTTTGGTTATAGATTAATTTTAAGTTATTCTCAAATAAAATCCTAACCTATGAAGTTTTCTAAATTGAGATCTGATGCCAACTATAAGGACCCATAATTAAAAATTACATATTCTAGTTTATTTAAAACAAATTAACTTTCCTTTTCTAATAATATTTTAGGATTATTGTTTTATAGAATTTGGTTATAACTAGAACATAAAAAACATATTTTAAGAAATATAAACTTATAATCAGTATCTATTTTTAATAGAATATTAATCATTTAAAATTTTACACGTTTTGTTTTCATAAAAAATATTCATGACTTTTAAATTAACCTATTTCTTATTCTTTTCCATCCTTAAACCATATGAAAAATATTTTATAATGTGTGATAATCATAAAAATCTCAGTAAAGGATATAAAAAGTAGAAATATGTCACTCTGGTGAAAAAAATTATAACCCATTTTATTTTACCATTATCTTAATTTTTTTGTGATTATATGATTTAAAAAATCTCCACATGAAAAACAAACAGAAATATTTTCCATAAAAAACCATTAAAATGAGTAAAAATTTAATAAAAACCCTATTTTAGAATATTAGAGCATCGTATTCATAAAACCCTTTTAAAAACCTTTCAATTGGAATAATAGTATGGTAGAATTCCAATATAAATCACCACACATCATTATCTAAACCTAATTAATTGGAGAAATATAAGAGGTTTCACAGTTTTTATAAGCTATATTAGGATCACTAATTTATCATGAGCTGTAATAAAGATTAACCCTTCGTATAAACTACATTGGCCTCACCTTTGAGCAATAATTTAGATACACCTATTGTATAAGTTGTATCGATCTTGAAAATTTTTCTAATAATTAAAAACTAGAATATCATGAATAAAAATAAATTATGTTTTCACATTTACACCATTAAACCCTTTCAAAAACACTTTTGAACCCATATTCAAAATGCTTTCAGATATTAAAATACAATTTTTTTTTTCAAAAAACAAATTTCAATATCAAAATACCCATAAAATGGGTATTAGGGTTTTTCATTGAATAAATCAGGATATCTTGTAAAGGAGGTAAAAATCAAATATCATCTATAGATGAGGGAAAATCCATTGTCACAGTATGTGATAAAATAGATAATTCATTTTTACTTTTTTAAAGAAAGTGAAACATTCCATAAAAGTATTCCTTTTCTAAAAACCTATCAAATAAAGTGAAAATATACTTAAACTGTCTTTAAAATACATATATTTCTATATAAAAACATCCAAAAAACAATTATAAAAATAAAAACATGGAATAAAAATATTTAGAAAGTAAATCTTTAAAACCATTAAAAATTGGGTTTTAATCAAAGTGTTTCCTACCATGAGTCTAACTCATCATGAACATTATTTATATTCATGAATAATAAACCTATGTTAATTATTTTAATTATTAATAATTTTTTTTCATGTTTAATTTTCCTTTTATTTCCTTATCATCATTCTATAATCAATTACTTGATCAATTAAGTTTATGTCGAATGTTTAGACAATATTTGACTATATATACAAAATTACTTTTTTCAGTTTACTGTACCATCCTAGGTAAATAAATAATAAGACATTTTCATATTTATTAATATTGTTGAATTAAATATTAATTTTACTTTAAAGGTGATTCTATATTCGATGGTGTACCTGATACGCAACAACGGGTTTCTTTGAAATCTTATGTTGCACACAATGCTGAGTCATACTGAAAAATAATAATATAATATTATTTCAAAAGGTAGTATACACCTAGCTATATTATTGGAGTGAGGGAATATAATTAACTACAATATGATTATACATGTTTCTTAAAAAAATTTACATTATCCAATAAAATTTAGAGGCTTAAATGTGAATGAATATAATTTTAAGCACAAATAGTCTCATCTTCCTTAAAAGGTTGATTTATTGCCTTTTGAGGGAGAATCCTCTTTAAATATATATTTAGTAAAATATATATGTTCTATTTAAAAAAATTAAAATTCTTCTTTAGTATCAAAACCTCAAAATTAACTTTGGGTAAATTTTTGGTATTTTTCTAACAAAATTCATTTTAATGAATAGTGAAAAATACTGTATTTTAATTCAAAACATACTTTTAATATAATTTATTTATATGGTTATATTATCTTTTAAATTGGTTTTAAAGTTTAATTAGATTATATTTTTACCATTTAATCCAATTTTGTTCATTGTATGCAATTTCACTTTGAATTTGTACATAAACAACTGTGAATCTTTTGATAGTTATTATTTCTTAAAAACATGTTTTTTGTTTTGAAAATGGGAATTAATTTTAAATCAATTAATTCTACATATATGTTTTAAATTTTGTCAAATATTCATCATTTTTTAATTTGTTATATAAAATATATATTAGGATGCTTTTTTGGTATTTTTTTTGAAAACCTTTAATTTTTTATGAGTAATGAAAACACTGAGTAGTTAAAAAACTGACTTCTATATTTAAATGAAATATTACCGCTTCTGTGAATTAATTTTTGAAAATATGATGTTCATGGATGTTACTATTCTGTAAATTTTTGTTCAATATGTTGAAAATATTTTTTGGTGAATAGCAACATTTGACTTTTATTTACAGCTGTTAAAGGTAAATAGGGTAATTCAAGGTAGAAATAATATTATAATAATAATAAATTACCCTAAAATGAGTCCAAATACTATTTTTTTATACATGGACAAACATGGACACCCTTGTCTAGATTTTGGGACCCCATGTATCTACTTAAGAGTGATAATGACACTTTATATTAATTAATTTAAAGTAAAGACAAAAATGACATAAACAGATATCTTTTCGTAAATAAATTTTTATATGGGGATATATAAGTTATATCTTTGACTACAAATATTAATTTTGGAGATAAAAATATTTCCTACATCATGGTGTTTTTTTATAATATTTAGAAATCTAATAAATAAAATTATTTATGAAACATTAATGGTGTTGTGTTTACCTCATTAATAAATGATTTAAATAAATAAGATTATAAAGATTAAAACAATATCCAAAACCTATTAAATTTTTATTGGGTGATTTATTTCGAACAAGAGTCTTCCTATATTCGACATTAATATGTTTTGGACCTTTAGAAACAGAAAATCATTATATAATAAAATAATATTTTCAAACATTCCTAAAGAGCCCCTCCCCCCCTTAGAAAAAGCTCTCACATCTGACCCATTACTCACACCTCTAAAGCCCATTGAATGGTCCTAAGTCTACCTAATTAATCTCAAAACATCCCTATATTCCTCCTAGAATCCTTAAATTTGGATAAAATTACTTCAATAAAGTCTTTTGGTTCAAACTAATGGGGGTTACCCGATTTAAAGGCAACGTCTTCTCTTAAATTCTTTTCTTTTATTTTACTTCTCCAAACCACTAAACTCTTTTTATTTCATTATTTTATAAAAAAAATTATATTCAATATACAAGGATGTAATTATGAGAAGGATTCAAAAAACACTTACACACACCTCCATCTAATGGGTAAATAAAATACTGTTTCTGTGGACGGTAAACTAATGCCTCACGAAACGATGATTGTTCAATTATCTCCTACTGCCTCTCATGGTAGAAATTATGATGGAACAGTATTTACATGTGATATATATTATATTTATATTGTCTCTAGTATTCTTTATTTTTCATTTATATCATTATTTTATGGTTTCTATAATGGGTAAATGGGACAATTTCATTTGAGGAAGTGCAAACTACCGTACCCTAAAAGTGCTATGACTCATCGATTCCATACATGGAATGTATAAACGATGGTGTTATTGAAATTACATATTTTATTATACTGGAATTATAATATACCTCTGTACCATTAATTTTTCATTCCATTAAATACGAAATAGAAATTAAAGTGGCGTTCATGCGTATGTACGACTTACCGTCTCCATGAACAGTGCATTCATTTCATATCTCCAAATGTATGTACTATTATATATACATATATATACTGGATATATATGATATATATGATATATATGATATCTAAAAAATTAATATCATTATGGATATAACGGAATTTTGACCACATGGGCAACTTGTAAATTTAAAAAGTTCATTTTTGACTCAAGTACCAAATATCGACCAAATGACCATTATTAAATTAAATGATTACATAATGTTTATAACATGGTAATAAGTGATATAAAAGAAATAATAAAATTGAAAAAGGTTCTTAACCAAGTATAAATTAACTTTAGTGTATTATTTAGTAGATTAAAGAAGTAATAGGTCAAGTTGGACATGAGGTAAGGGACTTCGTTTCTATATCCTTTCATTGAGGCATATTTTGTTTTATAAATGACATTATTTTAGACATTGTATAAACAACTTTGAATTTTCATTTCATTCATAGGGTATATTTTTCTACGAGTAATTTTACTAAATGAAAACAAACAATGTTTCTTTTAATGTAAGTAGTGACAACGACATTTTCTGCCACCGCGAGTATTAATTGATCTATGACTTTCTTAACAAGAAGTAATGTTTTTAAAAGGAAAATAAATACCATATACTATTTTACATATTATGGTATTGAAAAGGGTTTTGATAATGTATTTTTTTTATGTATATATATTTAAATAATGTGGAAATGTTGTATTTTTTTGTGATTTTTTTATGTGTTATGAATATGTTATGGTTCTTGGGAATTGTTTACGTATACGGGTAAATCTATGATAAACCTAGGGAGGGTGAGCCCGAGATATCACTCCAATGCATTGGGTAACATGATGGAGGTAAATGAGATTGTTTATCCAAATACAATTACGGAATATACCGTGATTGGTATTCCAAATGTATCTCCCTACATAGCTGTGAAAGCTAAAATGTATGTATGTTATGGATGCCATAAGTTGCCTTTATGATTTATGATTACTATGTGTTATACAAAAATCTTATTATTTAATGAGGTATGTTAAAGAGATTATGTTATGTATGTATTAATGATCTAATGTTTTCTTTCTTGTTTTACAACCCTTCCTGATCTTTTTATGCTCATCCCAAGTTTCTAAATGTTTTTCAAAGGACTTAAAGATGAATTGGATCAAGGATGGGATGAAGGAAAATTCATGATGTCTAAAACATGGAACTAAACATGACTCATTTTTTTAAGAGTTTTTATTTTATAAAAAATGGAAAGTGAGTATAATTGTCTACTTATGTTTTTTTATGATGTAATGTAACATTTATGGCCTAATTCTATAAAACTCTAAACTTAACAAGATACTCAATGTGAATTATTATTTTAATTCAAGATTAAGTAATGTTTTAAGGCTAGGTCCTTATAGTTGGTATCAGAGGCCAGTTTAGACAACATTCAGATTTAGAAAATTGTTAAATTAATGTCTATTAATTAATTTATGGTATGATTAAAATGATATAATATTTATAGATTACCATTTTCCTTCACCTAAGATATTTTGGTGTTCACAATGGTTTTCCTTAGAAGAAAAAGGGAAGCTATGATGGGATGACATCAGGAGGAAGACAACCTTCCAAATCAGGAACCCGAGATAGTTTGAATCAAAACTAAATTGGTTGTTCCAATGATGGAATAGTTGACTCACGCTATTAATGGTGGTGGTATCCATGCACATGATCATCTTGATCAGCCACAGAGGAACATGTCAGTAGTGGAGCATTTCATGAGGCAACATCCCCCATCATTCAGAGGATCATCGAACCCTTTGCGAGTAGAAGGGTGGATTAAAGCACTAAAAGATATTTTTAATGTCATGACATGTTCTGGACATCAAAACGTTAGTCTCACTGTTTACCATTTTTAAGGAGAAGTTGATCAGTGGTGGTTGATGATGAAAAATCTCAAGTATAGTGAGGAGATTGATGCTCTTGTTTGGGATGAATTCAATAGTATGTTTCTTGAGAAATATTTTTCCTATGGTGTTTTTTCATAGGATGGAAAAATAATTTCTGGAATTGAGGTAGCAGGAGGACTCGGCAGGTTTCTATGAAGAAAAATTCACATGACTAGAAATGTATGCTCCAAACTTCATAAGAGATCTTGATAGTAAAATCATTCATTTTTACTCAGGATTAAAGCCAATGTATCGAAGGTATTTAGCTTCTAGTGAGTTCAAAAGTTATGAAAAATGTGTTCGATGTGCGGAGAATGTGGAAATGGAATTTTCTGATGATCAGGTGTTCTTTGACAAATAACAAAATAAGATGTTGAGGTGGCAGAAGAAAGGGAAGAACTGTTCAAAAAAAAAATTGATGGTAAGAAACTTAAGTTTAAACTTTTTGAAAATTTGGTTACAAATCTTGCTTGGGAATGTTTTTTGAATTATGGTAAGTGCTTCCAATGTAGTAAATTGGGACATAAGGCTCGTAATTTACCTAAAAAGACCAGGTTAATGGTAAGGAAAAATCTGATTTACATTCAGTAAAATGTCTTAAGTGCAACGAAATGGTTCATTATGAAAATGAGGGGCCAAGAAGAACTCATCTGAGGTAAAGAATCCTGACTACAAGAATAAAGGGGTGGAAAATCATTTTCAACTACTTCAGTAGATATTGGTCCATCGAATGAAGTAGTATCAGGTACACTGTTTATTTATTCAGATTATGCCAATGTGTTGTTTGATCCATGCTCTACAAATTCTTTCATTTCTGAAACTTTTTCTAGTAAATTGGGAATTCCATTTCAAGATATAAATCCTAAACATATGCTAAAAACACCGGGGGGAAATGTTGAGAAAAAAATAAATTATAAGAAACATAATGTCCTTGTGTGCGGAAATAATCTACCTACAACCCTATTTCTTTTTCCTCTCGTAAGGATTGATGTTATTTTGGGTATGGATTGGCTTTAAATTTATCATGCTAAGATTTACTGCAGAGCTAAAGTGGTTTCCTTTCAGAACGATTTTTAGTTTGTTTACAAGAAAGAACCCTAAATTTTGATAACATATCAGTAAGATGAAAATCTAGTAAAAAATGGAAATGACTGTTACCTAGAACATTTGGTTGAAAAAAAGGAACTATTCAGATTAATGATGTTCTAGTGGTAAATGAGTATATTGAAGTTTTTCCTAATGTGTTTCCTAGTATAATACCTAATCAAGAAGTTGAATTTATTGTTGACTTATTTCCTGATGCTAAGACTATTTCAAAACCCCCTTATCGAATATCTCCAATTTAACTTCTACAGATAAAGAAGCAATTACATGAGTTATTAGATAAAGGTTTCATTCGACCAAGCACATCACCATGGGGTGATCCTTTCTTGTTCGTTGAAAATAATTAAGGTTCAATGAGACTTTTCATTGATTATAGTGACTTGAATAACATCACTGTTATGAACAAGTATCTTTTTCCTCATATTGATGATTTGTTTGATCAGCTCCAGGGAGATCAGTATTTTTCGAAGATTGATTTGAGTTCGGGGTACCATCAGTTGAATTTAAAGGAAGAAAACATTCTGAAAACTATTTTTTTACTTTATATGGCCATTATGAATATGTAGTTATGTGTTTTTGGATAATCAATGCACCTTCTGTATTCATGGATCTTATGAATAGATATTTATGTGAGTTCTTGGATATGTTATTGGTTGTGTTCGTTGATGATATTTTGGTTTATTCTAAAAGTAAAGAAGGCCATGAAAGTCATTTAAGGGTTGTATTTCAAACCTTAAATGAAAAGAAACTGTTTGGGAAATTCATAATGTGTGAGTTTTGGTTACAAAAACTTTCATTCCTTGGTCACATTGTTTAAAAAAATATCATAACTTTTGATCCTGTTAAAAAAAGATGTTGAATAATGGCCAAGACACATAAATATAACCAAGATCTATATTTTTCTTTCTTTTGTACATTATTACTGGAGTTTGTTGAGAATTTTTCACGGTTATCTAGTCCAATGAATAAGTTAACTCGAAAAGATGTTAAGTTCATTTAGACAAAATAATGTTATGATTGTTTCAGGAATTCCAAGGAATATTGGTGAATCCTCCATGTTTGGTATTACCTTCGAGAAATGGTGAGATTGTTACCTACAATGATGCTTTATTTAAAGGAATTGGATGTGTCCTTATGCAGAATGATCATGTAATTTCGTATGCTTCACATCAGTTACAACCTCATGGACTAAATTACCCTACACATGATTTCGAATTAGCTGTTATTTTTTTACTTTAAAATTTGGGAGGCATCATTTATATAGAGTAAAGTGTGAAATATACACTGATATCAAAATTTTGAAGAATATATTCACTCAGAATAAATTGAACATGAGAGATAAGATATGGATAGAATTATTCAAGGAATATGGTTGAATGATTCATTACCATTTAGGAAAATCAAATAATGAGGCTGATGATTTGAGTTGAAAAAGTAAAGGTTCATTAACATTGTTACGTTTGGAACAAGATCATTTGATTAAATACTTGATTAAATTTGTCATTGAAGATTTTGGTGTAGGAAATTCCTATGCTTTGTTTCAAGTGTCAGTGAAATCATCTCTATTGGATAGAATTAAGAAAGCAGAAGAGGAAGACAGTGAGTTGTAGAAAAAGGTATAGTTGGTTCAGATTGGTAATTTTCCTAATTTTAACATTGATAATAATTGTGTTTTGAGGTTTAGGAAGCGATTATGTGTGCCTTGTGATACATATTTGAAGAATGAGTTGTTATGTGAAGTTCATAGTTCTCTATTTTCATCTCATCCTAGTAGTACTAAGATGTGCATAGATATTCGAGAGTATTACTAGTGGGATGGAATGAAAAGAAGATATTGATGACTTTACTATGAACTATTTGACTTGTAAATAGGTTAAAGTAGAGCAACAATTACCAAAAGGATGCTTCAACCTTTACCGGTGCCAGGGTGTTAATGGGAAAATATATCCATGACTTCATTGTGGGATTACCAAATTCATCTTGAGGTAATAATGAAATATGGGTTATTGTTAATCGATTAAATAAATCTACCCATTTCTTTCCTATTCAAGATACTTTGTCTCTAGATCAACTTTTTGTGTTGTATGTTAAAAAGATAGTCAGGTTTCATGGAGTTCCTCTCTCCATTGTGTCTGATCGTGATCCCATGTTTACTTTTAACTTTTATAAAGGCATTCGGAAGTCATTGGGTACTGAATTAAATTTTAGAAAAAAATTTCATCCCCAATCAGATGGGCAGAAAGAATGAAAAATTCATACCATGGAAGATATGCTACGTGCTTGTTCACTGGATTATCATGGAAGTTGGGTCCAACATCTTTATTTGGTTAAATTTTCTTATAATAACAGTTTTCATTCCAGTATACAGATGGCTCCATTTGAGGCATTATATGGGAAGCTATGTCAAAATCCAGCTTTTTGGTATGAAGTAGATGAAAGGAAGTTGATGGGACCAGAATTGGTTGAAGAGATGGTAGGAAAAGTTCAGGTGATTTGGAAACACATGAGAACATCTTCGAGAAGGAAGAAAAGTAATACGGATAACCAAAGGAAGGATCTTTTATTTGAGGTAGGTGATCATGTATTTCTCAATGTTTCACATTGGAAAAGTGTCATGTGTTTTGGTAAGAAGTGAAATTTGATTCTGAGGTTCATTGAACCTTCTAAAATCCTAGGGAATGATGGATCAGTTCCATACAGAGTGGTTGTACCTCCATGTTTTTCCCATGTACACAATTTTTTCTATGTTTCAACGTTGAGAATGTATATGCCGGATCAATCTCATTTTTTGATCCCAGAGGTAGTTCATTTGGAAGATAATATCACTTATAAGGAACAACCAATTCAGATTCTTGACCGTAGATAGAAAGTGTTGCAGAATAAGGTAATTCATTAGGTAAAGATTTTGTGGAAAACTCATATGGTTGAAAAGGCAATGTGGGATTCTGAAAATGCTATGAAGGATAAATACCTGCATTTATTTGATAAGTGGATAAAAATTGCAAGGACACAATTTCTAAAGGGGGTAATAATGTAACATTCCATGTAAATAAAGAATAATAAATTTTCATATTTATTAATGGTTTTAAATAAATATTAATTTTACTTTAATGGGGATGCTATGTTTGATGGCGTAACAGATATGAAACAACAGGTTTGATTGAAAATTATGTTTCACACAATACTGAGTCCTACTGAAAATTAATAATATAATATTATTTAAAAAGGTATTTAATGCCTAAATATTGTATTGGAAGGAATGAATAGAACTAACTAAAATATTATTATACTGTTTTTTTAATTTTTTTTACATTTATCCAATAAATGATAGAGGCTTAAAATGTGAATGATTCTAATTTTAAGCACAAATAGTCTAATATTTTTTTAAATGTGGATTTACCTCCTTTTGATGGTGAACCCTCTTTCAATATAGTTTTGGACACTTTTATATATTCTATTTGAAAAAAATAAACTTCTTCTTTATAATCGGGACATCAAATATTACTTTGGGTAATTTTTTTTGTATTTTCTAATAAAATTCATTTTTAATGAATAGTGAAAAATACAGTATTTTAATTAAAAATTCCTTTTAATATAATTTATTTATATGGTTATATTAACTTTTTAATTGGTTTTAGTGTGTAAATATATTCCATTTTTACCATTTAATCCAATACTGGTCATTGGAATAAATTTCACTTTGAGATTGGACATAGACAACTGTCAATCTTTTAATAGTTATTATTTCTTAAAAACACGCATTTTGTTTTTACAACGAGAATTAATTATAAATTATTTAATGAAACTTCTATGTTATTAATTTTGTAAAATAGACATCATTTTTGAATTCAGAAGATCGTATATATCTTATGCTGAATTTTTTATATTTTCTGACAACTATCAATTTTTATTGAATAATAAAAACACTGAGTTGTAGTTAAAAATGACTTTTTCATTTAACAAAAATCATACCACTTCTATGAATTTAATTTTTAAAATCCGACATACATGGTTGTTATTAGTATGTAAAATGAGCTTCAATAAGATGAAATTACTTATTGGTGAATAGTATCTTTTGACTTTTATTTACCACAGTTAAAGGTAAATATGGAAATTCATGGTAAAAATAATATTATAATAATATTAAATTACCCTAACATGTGTCCTAATACTATTGGTTGATACATTTCCGACCATGGGAATCCTTGGATCAATTTTGGGACCCCCTAAAGCCAATTAATAGTGACAATGACACTTTATATTAATTAATTTAAAGTAAAGACAAAAATGACATAAACATATATCTTTTAGTAAACCAATTTTTACATGGGGATATATATGTTATCACTTAGAATATAAATTTTTATTTGAAAGGTAAAAATATTTCTTACATCACGGTATTTGTTTTATAATTTTTAGACATCAAATAAATAAAATTATTTTTGACACAATAATGATGTCGTGTTTACCCCATTAATGAATGATTTAAATAAATATGATTATAAAGATTAAAATAATATCCCAAACCTGCCCAATTATTATTGGATGATTTTATTTCGAAAAATAGTCATCTTATCTTTTACTATAATAAGTTTTGTAACTTTATAAACCAAAAATCATTATATAATAAAATAATATGTTCAAACATTCCTAAAGAGACACCCCATAAAAAGAACTCACCTCTAACCCATTACTGACACCCCTAATTCCCCTTGTCTCATCAAAAATATTCCTAGTTAGGCTCTTTACATCCCTCTATTCCTTCTAGAATCTTTCCCTGAGGTAGAAGGCACTTTAATAAAGCCTGTTGGTGTAAACCAAATGGATTTACCCGATTTAAAGGTAACACATTCTCTTAAATTATTTTCTTTTATTTTACTTCCCTAACCCCTAAACACTCTTTATTTATTTATTTTATAACAAAAAAATATCATTAGTATACTATTATTTTTTTTATGAGAAGGATTCGAACTACGCATACACACACCTCCAACTTAATGGGAAAGAACATACTGTTTCTATGGACGGTGAACTACTGCCTCACGAAACGATGATTGTTATATTATCTCTTACCGCCTCTCATGGAGGATATTATGATGGAACTATATTTATATGTGATATATATTATATTTATATTTTCTCTATACTTCTGTATTTTTCATTTATATCACACCTTTATGGGTTCCATAATGGGTAAATGCGGTATTTTCATTTGTGGAAGTGTGAACTACCGCCCCCTCAAAGTGATATGACTCGTTCATGCCATATGTGGAATGTATAATGTATGGAGTTACTGAAATTATATATTATATTATACTATAATTATAATATAACTATATATCATTAATTTTTTATACCATTAAATACGAAATAGAATTGAAAGTAGCATTCATGCGTACGTATGGCTTACCGTCTCCATGAATGGTGCATTTCATTTCTTATCTCCAAATGTATGCACTATTATAAATAAATATATATACTGGACATATATGAAATATATGATATCTATATCATGAATTTCATTCTGGAGATAATTTAATTTTTTCCACAGTGACAACTTTTAAATATAAGAACATCATTTTTGACTCAAGTTCCATGTATAAACAAAACAACCATTATTAACTTAAATGACAACATAATGTTTAAAACATGGTAATAAAGTGATATCAAATGAATAATAAACATTAAAATGGTTCTCAAAAAGGTAGAAATTATATTTGGTTTATTATTCAAGATATTAAAGAACGAACGGGTCCAGTCGGACACGAGGTAAGGGACTTCATCTCAATCTCATTTTATTGAGGCATATTTTGTTTTATACAAGACTTTCTTTTATATGGTGTTTAAACCCATTTGACCTTTCATTTCATTCAAATGGAATATTTTTCTATGATGCGTTTTACTAAACAACAAAAAAAATGTTTATTTTAATGTACGTAGTGAAAATGTCCTTTTCCTCCATCACGAGTATTATTTAATCTATGGATTCCTTAATAATCCATAGTGTTTTGAGAAGGAAAATAAATACCATATACACATTTACGTATTTTTTTATTGAAAATGGTTGTGATAATTAATATTTTATGTCAATATATTTAAATTATGTGGAAATGTTATCTTTCCTTTATGCTTCATTTATGTGTTATGAATAAGTTATGGTTCATGGGCATTGTTTACATATACGGGTGGTTCCATGATAAACCATGGGCGGGTGAACCTGAGATAGATCTCCAATGCATTGGGTAATGTGATGGAGGCAGAAATTAATGTTTAACCTAAGTGATTTAGGGAATATTCTATGATAGGTATTCCAAATGTAACTCCATACGTAGCTATGAAAGCTACAACGTAAGTATGTTATGGATTCCACAAGTTACCTTTATGATTTTTGATTACTATTTATTATTCATAAATCTTATGATTTATTGAGTTATGTTAAAGAGCTTATGTTATGAATGTATTGATGAACTAATGTTTTCCTTGTCTGTTTTGTAACCTTTAATGAGATTTTTATGTTCATCCCATGTTTTAAAATGTTTTTCATAAAACTTAAAGCTAAATAGGTTCAAGGATGTGATTATGTAAAAGTCATTATGTCTAAAACATGGAACTAGAAATCACTCTTTTTTAAGAGGTTTTATTTTATGAAAAAAATTGGAAACTACTTAAAGTGTGTAAATTTTAATTTTTGAGATGTAATGTAATAGTTATACCATAATTTTCTAAAACGCTAAACCTAAAAAGATACTCAATGTAAATTATTCATTTATTCAACATTATGTAATATTTTATGGTCAGGTCCTTATATTTACTATGGTAAAATAGTTCAAAATATAAAAATCTCCAAAATAATATTCATGAAATAATTATCATTTTTATACATCAATTATAATTTTAAAACTAATTGTGAAATATGGCTTTGAAAATGTTTCTACAATACGATCATGGGGACGACAGTTTATATGTACGCATGTGTAACCTTCCCATTTTTCAATGATCATTATTGAAATAAGGTAGGTAATGTTATAAATTTATAGAGTTATTATCATATAAAAAATTCCATATTATTTATTTACTTATACTTATAAATATCATCTATGTGATTTGGTGATGAAAAATGAATCACATTGTTTTGTATAGGTTGTAGTCTACACGTACACATGAATGATGCTATCCTTTTTCAGTGTAAAAAATAAAATTATATATTATATTTCAATAAAAATAAATATTTCATTAATATCATAATTATTTGATTTACATAACATATATTCATTAACTCTAACCTTTTTACCTTCCATGAAAATCAATAGTGAAAAACAAATCACGTCACTTCGTAAGTTGATAGTTCGTCTACACGCAAGCGACATTATTGTATCCACAATTAATTTTAAATTAATAATTTATATGTCATATAATAATAAAAATAATAATTATTATGTTAAATATATGATATATATATATAGTATAAATCTATCAATATAAAAATTTTTGAGAGGCATGATGAAAAACGAATTACATTTGTTTGTGATGGAGTATTCTGAAATACACATGAATGATGGATTAGTTTCCAATTTGATTGAATAAGAAATGGATTTAGGTTATTGAATTAACATACTAACATATTAATATATTTTGGTGATATTTAAATTATATCCCCATAATTCAATAAGGTTTTAAGGAGGTGGAAGAATAAATAAAAAAAATGCTCGGTCAAGCATGATGCCTCTTCCTCAGATAATCTCCTTAGGATAGCACTCGAATACTTATTTGGATGGAATTATGAGACAAAAAGGGATAAAGAATATTATTAAGGAATTAAATCAGTTATTTGGGCAATAATTTTAGGATAAATTGGTATTTTAATGTGTGAAGTGGATAGGATAGGGGTGGAATTTTATAAGTGGGGGAGAGGAAACACTTTGAATTTTTTAAAATAAAAAATTTTACCCTCTTATTCCACATGAAAAGGCCAAACAATTGACCATTTCCAATCCATAGAGAAAATATGGTTTACATATGTCCATAAAATAGAATATAGACAAGTTTTTAGGTCATTTTTGTCCTTATCTTTTTATTTTTACAATTGGTATACACTTCTTCACCTTAACCATGATAATTTTTTTGTATTCATTATTCATTATGATAAAAACATAATTTGATATTATTATATAATATAAATTATCTTGAATCCAAATATGGAATCCATTTTACCAAATCCAATTCACATAAGTGGAATATTTTAATTTAAAATAAATCCCATAGATGTGACAAAAATATGATTTTTCAAGAAATCTACTTTTCAAGATAAAGATGATTTTATATTAACTCTATGAAATGGAATCATCATTATATGAATTTACATTAATATTTATAAAATATAATATATAAATTTAATTTAAATCATTCCTCATTAGGTTTTTTTTAATTAATTAAAATGGATAAAAATTATCAACATTAAAATTTCTTCCAGAAAAATGTGTTTTTAAACCTAAAAATATATACATACCAAAATAGAATATAAATATGATTAAAAAGAAAGTAAGAGGATTTTATATAACTAAATATTAATAATTCTACATTAAATAATATTCAAAACAAAATTTCACTTTTAAATTACTTAATTTATTGAAATGAAATTACATTTTTATAAAAATTTGTATTTTTTATTGTACATTAAAATGTCAATATTTTATGAAAAATAAAATATTCCACCCAATGTTAATTTTTATATTATAATTTGAAAAATTAATTTACTTTAAAAAATAAATATTCTTATTGTTCTAGAAATTAATTAAAATATTTCCTCACAAAAATCATTAAAAACATTTTTGAAGAAAACATATTTTTGAAGAATAAAATTACCTTACTAAAAATTGATTGATTATTTATTAATAATTTATAAATGAATTTATTTTATGTAGGAATTATATATATATATATATATCATAAATTATTTAATAAAATTCACAATTAAAAATTTAACAACTATTTTATAATGGTTATATATTTCATTAGTAGTTTAGCCTTAGTGTTGCATGTCATATACACTATCAAATATAATGTTATTATTTTAAAATATTATGTTTTTACAAAGAATCGTGTATTTGAGTGGTATAATGAAATCCAATGTCAAGGAAGATAGCATTTTTTATGCATTAAGATTGTTAAAATCCTTCAGTAATATTTAATTATCCAAGGGAGAGGTCTCCCAAGGAGAGATCATGCCTCTCATGCCACATCACCAGTAATAGTAGGGATAGTATTGTTGATTCAATTTTAATTTTTAATATAAATATAATTTGAGGGAAACAATCTGAAAATATTATCTACCACAATATAATTGATGACTTGGAATCGCCAACTAGACATTAACTGTAGAAACTCAGTTTTTCCCTTGTAAGATATTTAAGTATTTCTATATATATTTCCAGATCAATGCACTAAGATGTCATGTAATTATGAGGCTTGGTGTTCCAATAATTAATTATACAAAAATATTAATTATATTCTATATTTTGCACACATTTGATATTAATATAAATTGGATTAATCTTAAACGGATGCTCGAATCCTAAATTTGAGACCATGATTGAGTCTGGAACATAGTGTTCACCCTAGGGACGACCTAAAATTGGTTAGCATGGGGTGTTCAGACTCCTCACTCATTGGTGGTACATTCAGTGCATTAATTAATTATTAAATTAAATAATTCATTCATTTTGACAAAAACTAAATTTCTACAAATTCATCTTCTTAGATAATCCTTTGAGATTAGCCTCATTAACTCTATAATGATTATATAACTTATCTTTCCTCCTTCATTGGTGAATCACCTTAATCGGTGAAAAAAAATTGGATTTGATAAGATCTCAATGTAGCCAATGTAATGACACCCTTTATTTATTGGCGAGTGAGTTATTCAACTAAGAGAAATCCTATCTCTAGGCAGGACTCATGAATTGGTGATTTATGCCCCTTGATTAAATATATTGAGTATATTGATCTTTTTTCATAAATATATGCCAATTGTGAATTGAGCATGTGCCCGTATACTAAAATATTAATTTATTCTTCTTGTTTTCAAAACATGAAAGCTCATTTTTCATCATTATATGAGAATATTTTTCCAAGAATGGAGTAAAATATTCTTGTTCTTTTTTCAATTTTTTTTCTTCACATTCATCACTAGTTGGACCGCATAGTCCTGATTCAACATTGTCTAGTGGTATCGAGTTCTATTAGACCAACAAAATTGCAAAAATTTCATGGAAGAGGGTCAGATCCGTGTATCTAGCATAGATATGATATCATTATAGTGTTTGGATGATTTTTCCAATGATCATAGGATATATATTCTACGATTGAAGGTTTAGAAAGTGTGACCACGTATGGGATTACTCTAAATCCTACCAGATTTGAGTTTCTTTCCACTGGAGGGCCAGAATCTACTAGATGGGGATATATTCACAAATCATGGATATAATTGATACCAAAATAAAATCATATATAAATTATTCAAGTGTATATTGTAGATCTATGTTTCAATGAAAAACTAGACTATGTGTTGTGTACAAGGAAAAAACACATGTCGTGTAGCACTATGAGTGTGGAGGCTAGTGTGGGTGCATATAGTTATTTAAAAAACGTTTACCCATGTTATTTATACCTTCAGTTCTGGTTTCATGCCATGGTCTTATGGAGTCGGGCTTTCGGTGGTTGTGTCTCGAGCCCCAACTTTGATCAAGTTGGTGCAATTTGGTATTAGATGTGGTTTAATTCCTTGGGATGTTGTTTGGACTAGTCCTCTTATGTGGATTTGGTTGATTTTAGTGAAATAATTTCAATGTTTCTTGAGTGAGGCTCTTACGCCATGGGAATCCAGTTATGGTGCATGTGGTTGAAAAATCCATTCAGTAGGAACATTACTACCTTTTTGTTGACTCGGCATTCCGAGACATTGGTTACAAGGATCAATGGTACATGTATCATATAGGATTTAGCCTTTGAATTTCCTTCTTGAGTCATCTCCCCATTATTTATATATATCTGTGTGTGTGTGTGTGTTCCTCTAACCATGGTATTCCTTGATAAATTTTAGGATTCTTCCATGATGATAGTCAGCTAGGATACAGTTCTGAATCATGATAATGACTCGATGAGCAACGATGCCTCGTTTTAGGGTCCATCCATTGACCCCATTCTTATAGGTGGGAAGGTAGTAGCACCTCCACATATGGATCAACAGATCATTCTAATATAGTATTCTTAAGAGGCACATGGTCTTAGCCTTCTCTGTGAGTTCAGAGGCCAGAAGCCCGGAAGGTTTTATAGTGAGCCATATCCTCATGTAGCAGATGATTGGATAGAGTCGGTGGTCTGTATTTTCTAGCTCATTTGATTCATGGAAGATCACTAGCAGCTAGCCTTTTCCAATGAGTAGTTCGGAACTTTTGGTTCCTTTTTACATAGATGTGTGATGAGACGACACTCACATTTCTTGAAATCTAGAATATGTTCCGTGAGAAGTACTACCCCTACTGTTTTCACTCATTTCATATTCAGTAGACTTTGTAGCTCTAGTGTGGGTATATGATAGTGGCTGAGTATGAATTGAGGTTAACATACCTTACACGGTAATCTAATGTCATGGTCTGGGATGGCTACGTATGATCATGGAATTTTGAGAAGGTAATCTATGGGGATATTATTAAAAATGTGGTTCCTCTTTTCATCCCCACCTATGTCAGGGTGCTAGATAAGTCACTAGTAATAAAGATATTTCTGTCAAAGGGACTCCAGACATATTGAGTTGGAGGTGGCCAGCATAGAGCTGAGTCATCTAAAACATCTAGTAGACACCAGCTTCTAGTATCTCGACATAGGATACCACCACATGATAAGACTCAATCACATGGTCAAGGGAAGCATAGAGGAACAGGAAATCCTAGAGAGGTGTAGTTCCATTATTATGAAAGGTAAGGTTACAGAGCACGAGAATTCCTCACTAGATGTGTTGAGCAGCATAAGAAGATAGATGGTTGACTATTGAAACCCAATCTTAACGTACATAGACATTTCACCACATTTTCATAATACATAAAATATTCCAAAAAAGGATTCCTAAAGAATTTATTAGTCTACTTCCTTTGGAAACATGGAAACAAGAGAACAAGTAGAAAAGTGAGCTAAATTTTCTCCCATTGTATTCTTATTGACTATAACCCCTCCTATACACATCACACTTTATACATATCTTCATAAACTGGGGATGGGAACTGTAAAAGGGGTGAGATCGGATAATCAGTAAGGGTAAAAAAGGATGACATGTAATCATAATCATGAGAATTGGACTATGAGAATGTGATCAAAATAATTGAAGATTATGCCCTATATATCAAATATCAAAAACATGAATCATGGAATAAATCTTGATAGTTCATAAGACACAAATCATAATGAGAATAAATAACACAATCCATTAAATCATAACATCAGAATAAAACATGGAATTCTAGAAAAAAAATCCTATAATATGATTTTCATAGTAGTAAAGGAATCTCTTCCAAGGACATCTTAGTCGAGAAAGTCCTTTATGGAACTATTTTCACTCCCTGTTCCAACCCTTTGTTACTGAAAGAATTTCACTCCTCATTCTAACCCTATAATATTGAATTGAGTTCACTCCTCATTCCATCCCTATAGTACAAAACCTATTTTACTCCACATTCTAGTCATGTGTATCTCATTACATATCAATATTTACCCAATGCATTGGGGGGAGATATATGTCCTACCCATCTCATAGTGAAATCATATATACATGTGTCCAAAAATCATAAATAATAATATATTAACCCATGAAATGAAATGGGTGTCATAAACATGTAATAGTATCTTAACATGTGGAAAAAATGCCTGTTTCAAATTCATTTCAACAAAAACAAAACTCATGAAAGAATAGAATTTCATAGAAATATAACCCATGAATATAATTAGGTTTCACAAACATAATTTCAACAATACATAAACCAATCATAGAAATAATATAAATGGAACATTTAGATAATTTCCCAAAAAGGAGTGAGTAACACCAATGGGTGTCATATTAGTGGGAAAATAATTTTTAAAGATATTATAAAGAAACTTAATGAGAAAATAATCCTTTCTCCTTTGAATAAATTTTCATAAAATATCAAACCTTTTGAAAATCATTTTCTTTGAGAAATACTTTGAAAAATTATAATGAAATATTGAAAAATATATTATAATTATTTCATTGGAAAAATTATTTAAAAAAATCATAAAAATTATTCTTTTAATCATTCAATGAAAACATCAATGAAATGACTGTGGGTAAATCCCTATATGCCAAATGAGGTAAAAATAATATTCCTTTTTCACAGTAGAAGGTTAGAAAAATTACTTGTCCATAGAGAAAAAATAAGATTTCATTGAAAACATTGGTAAAAGAAAATAAGGGAAAAATATCCTTTAATCATCGTAATAGATTAGTAAAATATTCTTTGAATCCTTTTTCATAAAGCATGGTTTATAAAGAATAAATATTTCTGACTAAAGGGAGAGGTAAGGACATATTTTCATAAAAAAATCTTTCTTAATTATCTTAAGTATTAAAGTGTGGGAAAATGGTATTAACACATGAAGACATCAATAATTTTCATAGGATAATAATATTCATAATTATTCTTGAAAAATGGATCATAATATTTCATTAATAAAAACATGATCATAAACAATCTCGATAATTGAGGAGACTATTTCAAAAAACTATTACCAAATGGTATCTTTGAATCATACATCCCATGTAGAAAAATGAAATTACAAGCAGGTAAAAATATCATGAAAATAAGGATATTCTAGTCATAACAGTTCAAATGTAGTTTATATGTCTCATATAAAAATATAGGTGTATAACATGGCATGAGTCTCAAAGAAGGAAAATTGAGACAAAATTAATTTATTAATTGGGTAAATTTTGAAACTAAAACCCCTTGATAGAATGATTATAAATTTGTCATGTAGATATCCAAAGATTTATTTATAAGATTCATATAATACATTAATTCTTAATATATACAAAACACAAAATAATTGATTGGTGAATAAGGCATATATCTCATAGAAATAAAGGGTGAGATGAAATTCCCTTACCTTGTGTCTTTACTCTCATCATAATAATACATAATTAATATAAAATAAATTTAAGTTTATTATAAATCTATCAAAAAACCATATTATTATATCTAATATCATATATATGTTTTATTATTACTTTATATTACCCACTTGTTAACAACTCTATGTAAAGGTTTCACTTCGGGTAATAATCACATTGTTATTCACTTGTGTCTTAATTTGTTATATCTTTTGTAATTATAATTAAATCATGATTTCCAGAATATAAAAAATGATATAAATTTAATTTATATTCAGTATGTTTATAATATAACAATCTATAAATTATGTAGGTATTAAATGGAATACATTATTCATGGAGATTGTGGGTCGTACGTACACATGAACGTTGTTTTTGTTTAATTATTGGATTGAAATAAAGGACATAAATGAAACATATGTATATATATAATTATTAAAAAAGAATTATTATATCATACATATCATATAAGTTCACCCAATACATACTTAATACATTCTATATAGTTTCTGAAAGAATAACATCGTTTTGAGGAGGCTGCAATCAACACTTCCTCAAACGAAATTATCATATTTACACCAAATAGAACGTATAAAGATATGCATGGTGAAATGATTACATAAGATTAAATAAATAATAAATATAATATATGTTTTATATAAAAATATTATTCATAATAATTCCTACCATGAAACATGGTAAAGGAAGAATGAACAATCATCATTTTGTGAGACAATAGTCCGTTGTACACATAAACAATCTGATCGTTACCCATTAGATGGAGTTGTGTGTAAGTGTATGTTGAAACATTATCATAAAAAAATTTCATAACATTGAGGATACTGTTTTTTATAATAATATAATAATATTAATTGGGTAAGTCTATAAGAAATAATAAAATAAAGGATTTTGAGGGAGGGTGTTACCTCTTAATCAGGTAACTCCAATTGGTTTTCACCAAAGGGATTCCTTGGAAGACTTTCTTCCAAATGGGAGGCTCCAAGGTGAAATGGATAATTTTTGTGAGGATATATGAGTATATATTTTATGAACCAAAGTGTTTTTAGAGGTGTAAATAAGTTGAAAAGATGAGGCAAATTTATAGTGGAGGAGTCGAACTCTTGTAATATTTTAACAAAGAAATTCCATACTTGTTTTTCAATTGTAAAGTGGATCCAATAACGACCCAAATTTGATCCAAGGGGGGTATAGGGTCTAAATATGTCCATAAAACAGCTCTTTTATAAGTTTATAGGTCATTTTGGGTCTCAAATTTAATGTTTAGTCCTTAGTTAAGATTAATTTTACTTTAATTGATAAAATTAATTTTAATTAAATTCACTTATAATTTTGGTAAATGATAATTAGACATTATTAGACATTATAAATTATTTTTATTCAAACTATGGAATCCATTTTTTGAAATTCCAATCACCTAATTGGTAGAAATTAATTTGAAAGAAATCCCATTGGCAGGATAACACTATTGGTGTTAAAAGTAAAAATGATTAAAATGTTTCTAAGTTTTCTATCCAATTTCAATTTAAAATTGGTTAAAATGGACTCAATTGGATTAATTGATAAAACTATTATCTACTTAAATTATGAACCCATTTTAAAATTTAATTTAACCTTATTAATAAATTACATGAAAAATCATTTCTGAACAAAAATTTGGTATTTTTCATTATTCCTTAAAAAAAGAAACTTCACAAAAAATACCAAATATTTACTCAAACATATTTGTTATGTCCCATCATAAAATCTGAAGTTTATTTTGAAAAATTAAATCTATAAAAGTTCCAAAAAATTAATTCAAAATTGGTTCTCCATTAAAAGGCGCTATGAATTCCTCAATAAAAATATTGATTTTTAAGCATAAAATTTGGTTTGTTGTTATCTTATGTCTATAAAATATATTATATGAATATCAAAAATATTTGATTGAATATATAACATATATATTACCTTAATTTCACTCACTATTTAAAATAATTTTAATTTATTAGTGTAAAATAGCTTTGTGACTATAAAAATAATAATATTTCACTTTATATTCAGTCGATTTTCATATTCCATAATAATTAATTAGTAGCCTATGAATTCTTATTATATTTTTGTAAAATATATATTTTCATAAATTAGTTAATACTATCTATAACCTCTAATCTAACATGTAGGTTATATATTATTATATTAAATAATAATATTTTAATAATACATTTTTTTGTTAAACCTCAATCATGCATGTTATGTGAGTCATATAAGAAATTTATTATTGTGTGTAATGAAAGATAACCTCAGTGTTCTATGTAGAGAAACATAAAATTTATGTTGTGTGCAGTGTATGAGTAAATGTTTTTCCATATAATGTAATCCAAACTTAGTGATTTAATATAAAAAATTATTTTTCTAGTGTTCCTTGAAATGAAAAATATATAAAATATTAAATTAATTAGAAAAAATAATATACAAAATATCATGTTTTTACATTATACCCACTTAAAATGAGTTTATCCCCTTAAATTCATCAAGGTTATCAATGGTTTAATACATGAAATATTTATTCATAGATACTCACACTGTCAAAATTAATTCTGAAAATTCTCCTAAAAAGAGAAAGTTGGAACCATAACTGTTACTCATACAACATGGTTTCCACATAAGAGAACATAGGTTTGGAGTGATGATTTGACATGGAGTAAAAGAATAAATACTTATAGGGAGTGATTTAGGTAATGAATCACAAACAAGTGAATGATCAATAAAAGTTAGGGGCCATAAATTCATAAATCTAAGGTAATTTAAAAGGCCCTCAGATTAATAAAATTAAGGTACTAGGACAACAGATTTTCTTATGGTCACTATCAAATCATTGAGTAATTATTTTATTCACCGAGATTATAAGGAAATATAAATTTTTCATATATTTATATGAAAAATCATTTTTTATTTGTTCTTTTATCTATTTATAATTAATACATTACCTTGATAAATGGATGTCTAGAAATTAACTTTGATGCCTGAAGTGATAAAATAAACTCTTAGCAAATCATATGGGGTATAAAAGAATGAAGACTATAACTATTTTCTCTAAATATTCTTCAAAATAAATATGGTTGATACATTAATCTTTAAACATAAAAAGTAACTCTACTGGTTCATCATTAAAAATTATTCAACAAAAATAATTAAACATTAACCCGAACATCATATATGCCAGTGGTAGGCATGAAACACTTATTGTCGTTTTTCCATGGGTTAATGACCCACAACCTTTCCATACATGATTGGTTGTCACCTGAAATACATGATGTCCTCTTCTAAAACACACTAATATAATTTCAAAAAAAAAAGATGGACATTCTCATCCAATGGACTGAAGGCCTTAATTGTTTATTGATTTTTGATAATCCACCTTTCAAGGGGTGAGGTAGAAACCTTACAAGTCCCATAGGCATAAGTATTACATGGCCTGTTGGCCTTAGAGGAATTCATTTTCCTGTAGGTTTCAAACATTACATACATCCCAGACTAACTACTTGGAACTGCTCCTTCCCAGCATCATCATCGTAAAATAAACTTTCCACCTTCACATGGCTATTAGTCTAGGAATTACTATGCATGCACCGGCTTGTCCTGATGGAAGGTGCTATAACCACTCATTTGTGCAATCCTTTTAGCTTCTGCTATGGTGAATTCTCATTTCTTATCCTCCTTGTAGAGCTTATTCTTTGTAGGTCATCTAGTTTGCATCTGAACTTAAGGTGGCCCTAAGGCCTTGAGGTGGCCCGAAGGCCTTACTGACCCGAAGGCCTGGGTGTCCCAAAGGCCTTAAATGACTCAGGGACTAAATCAGTGGCCCGAAGGCCCAAACAGGGGCATATTCCCAGCTTCTACAGTGCCATATTGTACCTGCTACAGTCCCCGCAACAGTACCTGCTACAGTACTGCACAGTTCCCACTATAGTACCTGCTACTTTACTGCACAGATCCTGCTACAGTACATTCTACAGTAATGCATAGCTCCCACTATAGTACCTACTACAATACTCCTACAGTACCCCCAGAAATTATATCTCTTCCTGGAAATGATCTCGGGTCTCACAGATGCACTTATAGAGTCCTTACCAACCGGGCTAAGGCTCATGTGCAGTAAGATAGACATTCTTAAAATAATGTTAATCACTAAATATCCTTTTTACTAAAGTTTTCAATATAAACTCAATGAATAAATACTTCCTACAAACATTAACTTAAACTTTTAATGAATGAATAACATTATAAACCTTTTAAAAGCTAAAAATTCAAAACATTAAAAATAAAGTCACAACATTAGCTTAACATTGATTCCACCATATATCACAAAGTACCTATTGGTTTTCCCATTCCTAACATGTAAATACCATCATCATATATTCAATTAAAACATGGTAATAACTTGAATTACCATAAATAATTATGTAAAACATGTATGCTTCCTTTTTTGACAAATAACTGGATATATTCCATAAATCCAAGATGTTTTAAACATCATTCATGATTGCATAAACTACTTATAAATATGACCTAAATTCATTCCAAGGTAATTAGTAGGGTCCAATTTACATATATACAAACAAAATTATCGTAGCATAAGGAATATATTAATAGTTATCTTTCTCTTAATGATGTATTTTCCACGGACATCGCCTTTCAATTAAATAACTTTTCTATTTCATTGGATCCATTCAAAGTATTCTTGTAAATAATTTTTGAAAAAACATTAAATTAAAAATCCTTATATATTTTACATTTCATAATTCATGAATCCAAAGACATAAAAACTTTAATTACATCATCCATAACCCATTAAAAAGTCTACCTCGTCCTATTATATAATAACTATTTTCTTTTACATTTCATATCAAGTCTCTTAATCATCAAAAATTTAACCATTACTCACACCACCTTCCATATTCTCTTAAAGAGATTTTCTGTTGGGATGTTGAGTTTCATAATGAACATTTATTACACACTTAAAACACATAAGCTTTGATGATGTCTAAGGGAGTCTTATATTCTCATCCATTTCATTAATCAAAATCTACATTTTTTCCTTGCAGCCACTTTATTTTTGTCTTTATTTTCCACAGTCGAAACATATTCTTATTCCTCTAAGATATTCACTTATATGATTCTTTCAACATTATTGACACAAAGGAAGTTGAATATTATTTCCTATAGTTGGTTAAGTTACACATTGTTATTAATAATCTAGGAAAACTGATTAGGAATGATCACAATATAATTCACTCTAGTTATCTTCCCACTTGTCTTATCATTAGATAATTTTCCATCATATTCAATTTTAATCCATTTCCTTCCAATTCCACCCATTAACTAAAACCATAATAATAGTGTTTGCATTACTTATCATGGTAGAAAACAATATAGTCATGAAAATAATTACTTATAGGATGTCTAAATCATGAAACCTTCCTTAATTTAAGACACCATAGGTTTATCCTTGGGTATTCATATCCAACTTATATTTAAAACCTTAATGATGGTTCATTAATTTTTTTTTGAATTCACAAATCATATACCCCAGGAGTTTCAAACTAAGCATATAATAATTCTCTTTCTGTGTACTTAATTACCCTAAGTCAGGTCTGGAACATCTGGTCAGAGTCATTACCCCTAGAAACAGTTGTGCTTGATTTACATCCACCTATAGTATCCTGAAAATCATGTATTTCTATGAAACCACTCATTGTATCCTTTATAATAAATTATAAGACATTTTCCTAAACATAAACGCATCCTTATACTTATACTTAGATACATACCAAGACATATCATTAGAAATATACATTGGGATATCCCTAAAGTTTTCTCATCGTTGTTTCCAAAGTTTAAGTAATTCTTTTCTCTAATACCAACTATATAGAAGAATAATTAATTTATATAGGAATTACATGCATTTTATGGAATACTTAGAATATTAAAAAATTGATTCCTACTTATCGTATTAGTCTAGTTACTTTCGAAACATAGAGACATGAACACTAGTAAAAAAGTGAGCTACATTGTCTACCACTATTTTCATCTTGAATAACACCCTTCTTAGACAAATCATACTTAATAAATATCTTTATAACCTGGAGAAGGAATCATAAAATGTGGTGAGATCATATGCTTAATAAGGGTAAACAGGGGAGACATATAAGCATAAACATGAGCATCGGAGTATGAGATCATGATAAAAAACTTTTAAGATCATACCCTATATATCAAAGATCATAAAAATGAATCATTGAATAAATTGTGATAGTTTTAACGGAATGAATCATAAGGAAAAAAATATTATAATCTATAAAATCATTACATCAGAATAAAATATAGAATTTTGGAAAACACAAAATCATATAATATGATTTTCATAGTAGTCAAGGAATTGTTGCCAAGGCCATCATATTGGAAAAAGTCATTTACTAAATCAGGTTCACTCCCCATTCCATCCTTGTGTTACTAAACCGAGTTCACTCCTCATTCTAACCTTGTAATAGTGAACATAGTTCACTCCTCATTCTGGACCTATAATACATACTAATTTCACTCAATGTTCTATCCATGTCAATCTCATTAGATATAAATCTTTACCCAATGTATTTTAGGGAGATTTAGGTCTCACCCATCCAATAGTGAAATTGTACATACATGTTCCACAAAATAATAAACAACAATATGTTAACCAATGAAATGAAATGGGATTAATAAATATTTAATCATATATTAACCTATGGAAAATATATTGTGTTTATAATAATTTCATCAAAAAATTAACCATTGAAAGAAGCGAATTTCATAGAAATATAACCCATGAAAAGAATCAGGATTTATAAACATCATGTCATCAATAAATAATCCAATCAAAGAAAGAATAAGAATGGATCCATTAGATCATTTCCTGAAAAAGAATGAGTAACACCAATTGGTGTCATGTTATATGGAAAATAACATAAAAAAATATTTTAAAAAACACATCATGAAGAAATTATTCATTTCTCCTTTGAAAGATGATTCTTAAAATGTTAAAACTTTTGAAAATAATTTTCCTTGAAAAATATATTGAAAACATATAATGAAATCATTAAAAAAACATGATAACTCTTTCATTGAAGACCAATTTTATAAAAAAATTATGAAAAATTATCCTTTTAAATATGAAAAAGGAAACTTCAACGAAATGACGGTGGATAAAGTCATACATGTTGAACTAGGTAAAAATAATATTCCTTTTTCATGGTAAAAGTTTAAAAAAACAATTTTTTTGGAAAGTAACAATAAGATTCCTTGGAAAACATTTGTAAAAGACAAAAATGGTAAAAATGTACTTTAATTATAATAAGAGATTTGTATAATATTTTTGGAATCCTTTTTTTGAAATAATGGTTTTGAAAGACCACATATTTCTGAATGTAGATGTAACACCCCAAGATTTCATAGTATGTTATTTCTTCAAAGTAATCCAATAACGTACACTACATGCAACATTGAGTTCTAGCACACCACGACATACCAAACTAGTCGTTCAAAAGTGGTTATGAATAGTATTAACTGAAATTTGAACTTTATATAATCCTTAAAATTTTAGAATCAATATTATGAGTTTCTTAGACATAATAAAAAAAAATTCATTTTTTCAGATTAAAGAAGTTTTTTTAAAATGCAATTTTACAACCTTTTAATGGTGAACCCTCTTTAAATCCAATATTTGAAACTTTTATATATTAAATTTGACAAAATAAACTTCTTATTTATAATCTGGACATAAGAATTTAGTTTCAATAAATTTTTGGCGTTATCTTGATAACTCTCATATTTGGGTGAATAGTAAAAAATACTATATTTTAACATAAAACAACTTTTTTTAATCAAAATAATTTTTAGTGTCAAATTATACATTTTAATGGTTTGTAAGTATAAATATATTATATTTTTACCATATAATACAATTTTATTTATTGGAAATTATTTCACTTTGAAATTGACCATAAACAAGTATCAATCTTTTGTTTGTTATTTTTTAATAAAAACACGCTTTTTGGTTTTGACAATGGAAATTAATTATAAATTAATAAATAAAACTTTTATGTTTCTAATTTGGTAAAATAGACATAATTTTTGAGTTCATAATATCAAAATTATCTTAGGGTGAAATTTTGGTATTTTACGGAAAACGTTCATTTTTTTATTATTGTGAAAAACCCTAAGTTATTGGTTTAAACCGACTTTTTATTTAAATAATTATTTATATTATTTAAATTTATTTTAGTTCAAAATAGATACATAATACCGATATGTGTTCAATGTAATTCATTGGATTAGTTTATTAATAATATTAGATATATAAAGTTTTATTGAACTTGTCACCGTCTTTTACCCACCTTCTAGGACCATTTGAAAATTTACATAAAAATTAATTTTACAAATTCTGTGAGTTGAATTTCAAAAATCTGAGAGACACGGTTCATATCAGTAAGTAAAATGTTGTTCAAAAAGATGAAAATATTTTTCTGTGAATAGTATCTTTTTACTTTTATTTACCAAGGTTAAATGTAAATAGGGTAATTAAGGGTAAAAATGATATTATTATTACCGTAACACATGTCCTAATTCTATTAGATAAGTATAATTCGATAGAAAACAACCTTAGGAATAAAATATGATCCTTTAGATCCACTTTTATTAGATTATGATATTTATTATTATTTAATGCAAAGAATAGTTAAAAGTGATAAATTCAATGTTTAATAACTATACCATTTTTAATATATGGTTACAAATAAGATAAATTATAATATAAATATTCATTAGAAAGATAAAAATATTTCATACATAATAATAATTTTTTTATAATTTTTAGAAATTACATAATTAAATTTATTTATGACACAATGATGATGCAGTAATTACCTTATTAATGAATGATTAAAATAATAAACATTATAAATGTCCAAATAAATGTAATTTGAGACTTTTTATAAATTAAACTATTTATAGGTTAATATGACATGTTATGGTTGGTTAGATGAATTATTTTTTAAGTAATAATGTTTTTATAAATTTATCAAAAAAATACCAAATAGTGTCAAAATTGACATTAAAAAGTTTTTAAAACAAATATTATATTATTAATTGATATAATAGTCCTAAAAATATATTGTTCGGCCAAAATACTTATATAAAAATATATATGACATTAATGAACCAATTGGGGTTCTATTGGAGTTTTATTTTAATTTTATTAACCATATAATATAAAAATACAAAGAGACATGGTAAATGTCAAACTATTTAACAAACAGTTAAATCTAAAAGAAAACGTTAATATATTAACCCAAACCTGTCTAAAAACTATTGGTTGAGTGTTTTTAGACCCATACCCACCTTATCCATTAAATAATTTATTTATTTATTTCCATTTGAAACCGAAAAATAATTTATTATAAAATAATATTTTAAGTTTTTTCTAAGGTGCCCATCAACCCTCTTATAAAAGGGCACTTCCCCTTCGTTCAAATTCACACCTCCAACAACATTTGGCTCAGCTAAACCCTACCCAAATATCCTTCCAAATATCCTACCTTAATCCTAGAGGCCTTCGTTTGGTCATGCATCCAACGTAAGGAGCCCTCTTCATCAAATCAAAAGGAAGAGCCCAAAGATGAGGTAATGATTTCACCACCCTCTTTCAAGTTCTTTTATTCTTACACTTACTCTTTCTTTGTTATTACCATACCAAAATAATAACTCCAATACCTTATATATATTGTGATGTTATTATAAATATGGAATAACCATATTCATTTTTCTATCCTTCCTATGAATGATAATGTCACCGTGTGTGCGTACGTATGGCTTACCGTCTCCACGTCGTGGTGTAATTTGTTATTCAACACTATGTTATTTGGATGGATATAATGATGAATTATATGTATATAAATAATTAAAATAACATGATAAATTCTCTGTAAAATTAATATACCATCCAATTCCACACCTTTAAGGAAATGATATTCTCACTCGTGCATACGTACAGATTACCGTCTCTACGCCGCGATGAGATTCATTTCCATATTCACCATTCATCGACAATTATAAATATATATATATATCTAATAAGTATGTAATATATAAAATAATAATGATACTGGATATATATATATATATATATGTATGTATTTATGTATGTATTTATGTACTTACATATATCTTATTCACTTACTTCCGTTCAATACGATATGAAAACAAAAACATCGTTTATGCGTACGTACGGTCTACCGTCTCCATAAACAATGTTTTCCATTTCATATTTATATCTAATATAAATATTTATATTCTAAATATAAATTATATATGAATCATGTTTTGTATTCTTTTAGTATTTAAATCATGATATAAATGATACGGTCAAGAATAACAAGTTAAAATACCTACGATAAAGAAAGTGATTATTACCCGAAATGTAAATTTAACATGAAAATAATTATTAAATTGGTTGTATAAAGACAGAAATGAATCATTTATGATATAATAAATATGAATATGGTAGTGGTATGATATAATAACATAAAATGGTAATTATACAGGAGGTTAAACATACCCTCGACCAAAGGAAGGTGCAAGGTAAGGGATTTTCATCTCACTCCTTATTCTCGTGAGATTCATGCAATATTGCCACTATTTCCTTTTGTGTTGTGTATGTAGTTATCTTAATTGTATTCATTGTGTAATACACATTAATTTATGTTTATTTACATCTTCATTGTGTGGTACTTATTTTATGGGGTGTATGTTTCATAAGTTACCATATTGGTAAGGGTTAATTTCCCAATCTCATTATTATTCGAGATTGTTTATGGGTATGTTTTTACTGGGACATATTTATTACCAATGTCCATGTTTCATAAAAGTGTTTTCAAAGGGATTCTATTTAAGGGTCTCTTTTACTAAAACATCATTTTAAATATTTTAAATATTTATTCTTCTAAATCATTCTCATTAATTTCCATGTTTTCAAAATGGTTTTTAAGGATTTATGTATATGGACATTAATGTTATTTAAATGATAATTCATTTCAAAAGTTTAAATGTTGTGTGGGATAGTTTTATTAAAAAATGTCATTAAATGACTTCCTCTCAAAATTTTGTGACTTTTAAATGTTTTCATGAAAAAGGTATATTTCTCTCAAAGAGTTTTACAAATCGATTTCATTCATGTCAACATCATTTGATAGATTATAAACTTGTTTGAAGTTGATTAATTATTATGAAAATCTTTTATATTTTATTGGAGGTTTTGTGATATGTTTGAATATGGATGTGCTATTTTTACACCATTCATGGTTTGGGGATAAATTATTGAAATTTTATGCTGGTCTTAATATGAATGTTTATGTTATGTTTGAACCTTTTCATATAAAGAATGAATTGGACTTTGTAAGTGATGGGTGGAGCCCGCTATACCTCCTCGATGCATCGGTAGGTCTAATGAGAACAAATAGTGTCTTTGAACAAGGCCTTGAAAAATCTTATTTGTAGTCTGAGAACAAGGCCATGACTATGTGGTTATGAAGTCTGTCATTATGCATTTCATCATTATGAAAGTGGCTATTGATATTGCATGTGATTATTCGACTAGTAGTATATCCATGTGAATAAGTAAGTGGCATTATTTGATTTTATCTTTTCCATGTTATGCTAATGTTTATGTTTAAAATGCCTTTGTTTTAGAATTATACATTTCTTTAAATGTTTATTCTTATTTATGAAAGATTCCATTATATTTTTATCCTTACAAAGCATTTGAGCTCACCCATTTCTATGTTTTATTTTTCCAAGGATTCCAAGAATTGTATTGTGATTGATATGCATGGTTAAGATTAGGTAATAATGGAATTCATAAAGGATTATTTATGTTCAGTTTTACGATATAAAGTGGTATGTAACTTTCATGTATGTATTATATTTTCCAATAATGGTAAATCGATCAGTCCTTCAGGACTTGATTCCTTGTGATCATGCTAATGTATTAAAATAATGCACCGAATCTGGGTAACTGGGGTCGGGACATTATAGTTGGTATCAGAGAAAGTTTAGCAACAACCTCAGAAATAGATTTAGATAAACTATTATTATAGAACATCACCCTAAGATAGACTTTGGGTATTATTATAGCAGAACATCCTAAAATTTTGGTACTATAGAGATTTTGTGAGTTTTCGAAGCAATACATCCCTGTTTGGATATGAGCAGGTAGAGGCAGCTCTGGCACAGATGTATCTAGGGGTAAAACCCAAAAACACCACTTTGATCTAAACTTGAATGGGCACTGGTGCACAACAATGGGCCTTGCTGCACTCATGGTTACGACACTCCTGGGGGATATGCTTAGGATAATTCACATTTTCATTACAAGCCATTATGAAGTATTTAGGGATAAATACTTCCTCAAAGAAAATATTTTTATTATTATGGATTATATCCATAAACTTCTCAATTTACAATAGGTATTTTGAAAGTTGGGAATTATTCATTGTGATTCATAAACGGACCTAGTGTATGCCACTATTTAGAAATGGCACCTAGTGGAAGGAATGAGAACTCCAACAATATTTATGATCCAAAGAGTAAGAAGGATCATATCATTCATGGTATTAATCCAAAATTTTTAAGGGAAATAGTATCCCACATATTCTCAACATATGAAAAATATTATCATGTGTTAATAAAATAAGCAATGAATTCTATATGTTCTATGTCTTTGAAGGGAAGCCAGAGAAAATAAGGATGGATAAAGGGAAGAAGGGAAAGAAGGATTTTCCCATATGTGATAATTGTGGAAATAATCACCTCGGTAAATTCATAAAGGGAATGAGAGTTTGTTATGAATGTGGAGAAAAATGACAACATGTACGTGATTGTAAGGATAAGAAAATAGTTTCATGTGTACAATGCTTCATCTACAAGGAGTTGGGTCACTACACGAATCAATGTCCAAATTATCCGAGTATACCCCAAATGATACTATTTGATAATAATCAAGTTATGATACTACCGAATATGAAGAGGAATGGTTAAGAGTTCTTAAGTTGTTATAAATGTGTTGTGTCATTTGAGTATTGTATTAATTATGTACATGTTATAAGAATTATAGAGTATATAAGGATTGTACTACAGTACTATTTCATTAAGGACATGAGATTGTGTGAAACCAAGAAAAGTTACTCAATGGACAGTTATTTTTTTTGTATAATATATTGTTGAGAGAAAGATAAACCTTGATATGATTCTGATACTGAGGTAGTTATTTTGGAATAATATTTGATTTATTTGGATAAATTATATTGGATATTCATGACTCCATTGGAACTGATTAAGGGTTACATTCTTTTATCGTTGTTGGAATATTCAAAAATTTGGATATAAGGAATATATCTAGTATTATATAAAGAATATGGGAGAATTAATGAAATAAAAAATGATTTATGGTAATTTAGGGTGTCACCATGTTTTAAAATAATACATGATGAAGGTGTTCACATGTTATTACATGGAAAAAAGGATATTCATTGTTTTTTACTTCCTTATAAATTTTGGAATATGAGTTTGGATAGATGTATTTTGAATAAGTATAAAGGTAGGATGGATTAATTTTTAAATTGGATATTATTGTTAAGGTTATTTTTTTATTGTTATAAAAAGGAAAACACACAGACCGTGTGACAATCCGCTACGTTGAACAATGATGCGGGAATCAAACCCACTACCACAGTGAAAATGGGATTTATCGCCTACCACTAGACTATATGAAGTCCCTGGATTGTATAATCTAGTTTTTTTAAAGGGGTCTGATAGGGGAATTATAAATTCATCATTTTTGGAACCCTATACGATTAGGATAAGTAGAATATTTTTTTGAAATCTTTTTTAGTGAAAGATGAGTTTGTGGTAGGAATTAGTTGAAGGATGAAACTCTACTTGTCAAGTATATATATATTTAATTTTTTCCTCTTATTATATGGGTAAATTAATTCTTAAACTTTAGTTAAAGTATATTAAAACCAAAAATGTGTTATCATAATGCCTTATGTTCTGTTGAACCGATGGTATTTCAAATCATCATAGATTGATGGATTTGAGGCCCTCAATTTTACACTTGTTTCTGATTGATGACCTCAATCACTCCCTATAAATATTTCTGTTTTTCCTCCATTTATGTGTCTGAAATTTAAAAAAAATTCTCTTAATCAAGATCATAATTTGGTGATGACCCCTTCATTTCCCTTTTCCTCTTATTAAGACTAAATTTTTTAACCTAATTTCCGGTGTGGGTTTTCCCGCAAAGGTATTTACTATTTTCAACCTTTTATTTTAAAAGATCAATTTAAAATTTTGAGGATTCAAATTATTGATGGTGGGAAGAATGTAACACCCCATGATTTCATAGTACATTATTTCTTCAAAGTAATCCAATAACATACACTACACGCAACACCGAGTTCTAGCACTCCACGACTTACCAAACTAGTCATTCAAAAGTCGTTATTAATAGTATTAACTAAATTTTGAACATAATATAATCCTTATAATTTTAAAATCCATATAATATGTTTCTTAGACATAATAAAGAATCAAATTCATTTTCTTCAGATAAAAGAAGTATTTTTAAAAAAAATGTTTTTTTACCGCGTTTTAATGACAAACCCTTTTTTTAAATCCAATATTTGAAACTTCTATATATTAAATTTGACTAAAGAAAATTATTATTTAGAATGGGGCATAAGAATTTATTTTCAATAAATATTTGGTGTTTTTCTGATAACTTTCATATATGGGTTAATAGTGAAAAATACTATATTTTAACTACAGACAACTATTTTTAATCAAAATAATTTTTAATGTGAAATTATAAATTTTAATGGTTTGGAAGTATAAATAGATTATATTTCTTCCATTTAATCCAATTTTATTCATTGGAAATAATTTCACATCTAAATTGAACATAAACAAGTATCAATCTTTTTTTAGTTATTATTTCTCAAAAACACACCTTTTGTTTTTGACAACAGGAATTAATTTTAAATTAATAAATTAAACTTCTATGTTTTTAATTTGGTAGTAAAGAATTAATTTTTTATTCAGAATATCAAAATTATCTTAGGCTGAAATTTTGGTATTTTTTTCAGAAAACATACATTTTATAATGAATAGTGAAAGACACTAAGTTATTGGTTAAAACCATATTTTTATTTAAATAATTATTTTTTTTATTTTAATTTATTTTAGGTAAAAATAGATACATAATACCAATATATGTTCAATTTAATTCATTGGAGTCATTTTGTAATAATATTAGTTATATAAAATTTTGTTGAACTTTTCACCGTCTTTTACCCACCTCTTAGGAGCATTTGCAAATTTACATAAAATATAATTTTACCACTTCTGTGATTTGAATTTAAAAACTCAGAGAGACATGGTTGATATCAGTTGTAAAATGTGGTTCAATAAGATGAAAATAATTTTCTGTGAATAGTAACTTTTTATTTTTATTTACCACGGTTAAAAGTAAATAGGGTAATTAAGGGTAAAAATGATATTATTATTACCATAACACATGTCCTACTTCTATTGAATAAGTGTAATTCGAGCAAAAACAACCTTAGGAATAAAATATGATACTTTAAGTCTACTTTTATTAGATTAGGATATTTATTATTATTTAATTCAAAAAAGACTTAAAAGTGTTAAATTCAATGTTTAATAAATAAACCATTTTTAATATAGGGATACACATTGTAAAAGTTAGGCTATAAATATTTATTAGAAATATAAAAATATTTCATACATAATGGTATTTTATTTATTATTTTTAGACATTAAATAATTAAATTTATTTATGACACAATGATGATACAGTAATTACGGTATTAATAAAAGATTAAAATAATTGATATTATTTCTATCCAAATAAATTAAATTTGAACCCTTTTATAAATTACACTATTTTCTAGGTTAATATGACATGTTATGGTTGGTTAGATGAATATTTATTGATTAATAATGCTGTTATGAATTTAGAAAAAACAAAATATCAAATAGTGTCAAAATTTACATAAAAGAGTTTTTAAAAAACATATTATATTATTAATTGATATAATAGTTCTAAAAAACAAGGATCAGACAAAAGGCTTATATAATAATATATATGACATTAATGAACCAATTTGGGTTCGATTGTCATTTTATTGTATGTTTGTTAGCCATATAATATAAAAATACTAGGAGACAAATGTCAAACTATTTAACAAAGAGTTAAATATAAAATATAAAGTTAATATAGTGATCCAAACCGGTCTAAAAGCTATTGGTTGAGTGTTCTTAGACCTATAACCACCTTATCATTTAAATAATTCATTTTATGAGCAATTAGAAACCAAAAATGAATTTATTATGAAATAATATTTTATGTTTTCCCTAAGGTTCCCTTAACCCCTCTTATAAAAGGAGACATCCCCTTATTTCATATTCACACCTCCAAAGCCATTTTTCTTAGCCAAACCCAACCCAAATATCCTACCAAATATCCTACATTCATTCTAGAGGACTTAATTTGGTCAGAAAGATATCTTATGAAGCCCTCTTGATCAAATCAAAAGGACGATCCTGAAGAAGAGGTAATGATTTCACCAACCTCTTTCAAGTTCTTTTATTCTTTCACTTACTCTTTCTTTATTATTACCATACCAAAATAATAACTCCAGTACCTTATAAATATTGTGATGTTATTATAAATATTTTATAATCATATTCATTATTTTATCAATCCTATGAATGGTAATGTCACTGTGTGTGTGTGTGTACAGCTTACTGTCTCCACGTCATGGTCTAATTTGTTATTCAAGACTATGTTATTTGGTTGGATATAATGATGAGTAATATGTATTTAAATAATGAAAATAACATGATAATGTCTCTGTAAAATTAATATACCATCCAATTCCACACCTTTAAGGAAATTATATTGTCACTTGTGTGTAAGTACGGATTACCGTCTCCACGACGCGATGAGATTCATTTCCACGTTCACCATTCATCTACAATTATAAAAATATATATTACTAATAAGTATGTAATATATGAAATAATAATTCTACTAGATATATATATACATATCTGTGTGTATGTATATATGTACTTACATATATCTTATTCACTTACATCCATTGAATACGATATGAAAACAGAAACCGTGTTTATGCGTACGTATGGCCTACAGTCTCCATAAACGGTGTTTTCCATTTCATATATATATATCGATTATAAATATTTATATTATAAAAATATATGATATATGAATCAACGTTTTTATTATTGAAGTATTTTAATCATGATCCAAATGATATGGTCAAGAATAACAAGTTAAAATACGTACGATAAAAAAAGCGATTATTACATGAAATGTTTATTTAACATTAAAATCATTATTAAATGGGTAGTATAAAGTCCTTATTGAATCATGTATGATACAAAAAATATTAATATGGTTTTGGTATAATCTAATAACATAGAATGGTCATTATAAAGGAGGTTAAACGTACCCTCTATGAAATAAAAGTGCAAGGTAAGGGGTGTTCATCTCAATCATTATTCCCGTGAGATTCATGCTATATTGCCACTATTTAATTTTGTGTGGTATATGTATTTCCCATATTGTATTCATTGTGTAATAAACTTTAATTTATGTGTATGTACATCTTCATTTTATGGTACTTCTTTCATGGGGTGTATGCTTCATAGGTTACCAAATTGGTAAGGGTTAATTTTTCAATCTCATTATTATTCGAGATTGTTTACGGGTATGTTTTTACTAGGACATATTAATTACCCATGTCTATGTTTCATACAAAAGTTTTCAAAGGGATTCTATTTAAGGTAAAATTTTACTAAAACATCATTTTAAATGTTTTAAATATTTATTCTTCTAAATCATTTTCATTAATGTCAATGTTTTTAAAATGGATTTTAAGGATTTATTTATATAGACATGAATGTTTTTAAAATGTTAATTCCATTCAAAAGTTACAAATTGGTATGGGATAGTTTGATTCAAAAATGTATTTAAATGTCTTCCCCTCAAAATGGTGTTACTTTTAAATGTTTTTATGAAAATGGGATATTTCTCTCAAAGATTTTTTATAAATCATATTCATCTATGTCAGCATCCTTTGATAAATTTTAAACTTGTTTGAAGTTGATTTATTATTATACAAATCTTTCATATTTTCTTGGAGGTTTTATTATATGTTGTAATATGGATGTGTTATTTTTACACCATTAATGGTTTATGGATAAAGTATTGAACTTTTTTTGTTCTAGTCTTAATACTAATGTTTATGTTATGTTTAAACCTTTTCATATGAGAAATGCATTAGACTTAGTAAGTTACGGGTGGAGCCCGCTATAGCTCCTTGATGCATCGGTAGGTCTCATGAGACAAATTAGTGTCTTGACACAAGTCCTTGACAAAATCGTATTTGTAGTCTTGGAAAAATTCCTTGACTATGTGGTTGTGAAGTCTGACATTAAGCATTCCATCATTATGAAAGTGGCTATTGATATTGCATGTGATTATTAGACTAGTAGAATATCCATGTGAATAATTAAATGGAATTATTTGATTTTATCTTTTAAATATTATGCTAATGTATAAGTTTAAAAGGATTTTGTTCTAGTCTAATTCATTACCTTAAATGTTTATACTTATTTCTGAAAGATTCCTCTATATTGTTATCCTTACTGAGCATATGAGCTCACCCCTTTCTATGTTTTCGTTTTCCCAGGATTCCAAGAAGTGTACTGTGATTGATAAGCAGGTTTAAGATTAGGGAATAATGGAATTCATAAAGGATTATTTATCTTGTGTTGTATGTTATAAAGTGTAATGTAACATTAATGTATGTATTATATTTTTGAAGAATACTAAACTGATTGGTCCTTCAGGACATGATTCTTTGTAATCATGCTAATGTATTAAAATAATGCACCAACTTTGTGTAACTGGAGTCGGGGCATTACAGTAGAGATAGGTAAGGTAGTATTTTCATAAACACATTTTATTAATTGTCATAAGTACCTAAAAGTGAGGAAAATTGTATTAATACTTTAAGGCATAAATAATAACCAAAGTTTAATAAAATTCAATAATGTTATTGAATGTTATATCGTAATATTTCATTAATGAAAACGTGATCATAAACAATCTCGACAAATGGTCAGATTGTTTCAATAAACTCTTACAACATGGTATCATTGAAATATACTCCCCAAGTAGAAAAATGAAATTACAACAATCTTAAAATATCCTGAAAATAATGAGATTCATTTTTTAACATTTCAAAGTAATATTATACAACTCATATAAAAATATATTTGTATAACATGGCATGTGTCTCAAAGAAGGAAAATTAAGAAAAAATTAATTTACCTATTTCGTAACTTTTAAAACATAAACACCATGATAGAAATATCGTAAAATTGTTTGGTAAATAAGCATATATTTAATTATAAGAGGAATATAATACATTAATGTGCAGTATATACACCACATAAAATAAGTTAGTGATGAATAAGGCTTGTGGCTCAAATAAATAAAGAGTGAGATGAAATTCCCTTACCGTGTGTCTTGACACTCTTCGTACTCATACAAAATTCATGTATAATAAATATAATTTTATTATAAATCTATAAAATAAATATAATATTATATCTAATATAGATAAGTTTTTATTATGACTTTATATTACCCACTTTTTAACAATTTTTTGTTACGTTTTCAGTTCAGGTAATATTCACCTTATTTTTCACATGTGTATTAATTAGTTATATCTTTTGTCCATATACTTATATAATTACATAGATAATATAAAACAAGATATAAATATTATTTAAATTAATTATATGTGTATTATAATAATCTAAACAATATGTATGTATGAAATAGAATAAACCGTTCTTGGCGATGTTGGGTCCTACATACGCATGAATGTTGTTTCTGTTTTATTGTCGTATTGAAATAAAGAACATAAATGAAATATATGAATATATATATATAAAATCATTCTATTATAATTATTATATAATTTATATCGTATAATTTCACTAAATCTATCCTTAATTCATTCAATGTAATGTGTGAAATAATCACACCACTTTGAGGGGCAGTAGTCCACACTTCCTCAAACAACTGACTGAATGCAGTTTTTTTTCATTATCAAATGCCACTTTAAGGGGAATAGTGGAAAACTACAAAAAACATCATTACAACCAACTAAAACCTAAAAGATAAAACTCATAGCAAGACTACATAACCTTCCCCACCCCAGCAATGAAACCATGGTGCCAAACCTTCACCATTGCATGGCCACTCAGTGAGCTATTCCGTGGAGGATTGCATGGGCCTGGTACTGATGGAAAAGCAACACCCTCTTAAACGACCAAGTCCAAGAACCATACACCAGTGAAGTCTTAGTGCACTATACCTCATCTGAAGTAGATCCTAGAAGAATTCTGGTTTCAAACCATCAAAGCCAACATAATGGCATCGTATATAGTATATATAAATATAGTTTCAATTAATAGGAGGTAATGTAATAACAAGAAATCATCATTTTGTGTGATGGTAGTTCATCGTACACATAAACAGTATGTTCGTTACCGATTATATGGAGGTGTTTGTAAGAGTAGGTCATAAGCTTATCATAAAAAAATATAATTATGTTGATTACACTTTTTTGTCTTATAATAATGAAATATTATGAATTGAGGGAGTGGATATATAAAATAAAAAATGGGGTTTAAGTGAGGGTGTTACCCTTTAGTTGGTTAAATCCTTTTGGTTTCCAGCAAATGGATTCCTTGGCATACTATATGAAAAAAGGGAGGTTTAAAAGAGTAATAGTAGATTTTTTTGAGGATATTTTAGTATATATTTTCCAAAACTAAGTGTTTTGAGAGGTTTAAAGAAGTGGAGAAGAGGATGTCTTTTTTTATTGTGGAGGATGAGTGTAAGTCTTGTAATATTTTGAAAAAGGAATTACATACATGTTTTACACATGTCAAGTGGATCAAATAATGAACCAAATTCGACTACTGTTAGGATAGGATCAAAATATGTTTATCGAATGCGTCTTGTACATGTTTCTAGATAATTTTGCGTCTTAAAATTAAGGTTTAGTCCTTAGTTAAGCTTAATTTTACCTTTAATCGATGTAATTAGTTTTAAATACATTCACTAATAATTTTGGTAAAAAAATAAATTGACCTTATTATAAATTAGAAATTATTATTAGTTAAAATATTTAATCTTTTTTTCCAAATTCCAATCATATAAGCGGTAGAAATTAATTTAAAATTAATCCTGCTAACGGGGAGACACTACGGGCTTTTATTGTAAAAATGATCAAAATATTAATATGTTTTTATATCCAATTGCAATGTAAAGTGGGTTACAATTACTTAAATTTAATTAATTGAAAAAAATAGTATCTAATTATGCTTTTAACCAATTTAAAATTTAATTTAACCTCATAAATTAATTATATGAAAATATAGTTTTGATCTTTAATTCAGTATTCTTCATTATTCATTAAAAAATAAAAATTTACAGAAACAAATAACAGATATTTACCCTCACAAAATTCATATGTTCATATTTAAAATATGAAGATTATTTTAACATATTGAATATATAAAAGAGCTAAATTTTTTATTTAAAATGGGTTCTCCATTGAAAGGAAGAAAAAGATTCTTAATACATATATATGTTTTAAGCATAAAATTGGGTTTTTTATTATCTTATTTATATCAAATATATTAGATTCATATAAAAATATTTTTTTGAGTATATAAAATATATATTATAATAATATCACTCACTAATTATAATTAATTTAATTTATTAGTGTAAAATAGCTTTGTGACCACAAAAATAATAATTTTTCCCTTTATATTAAATCGATTTTCATATTCATTTATAATTATTTGGTATGATGCGAATTCACATTATATTTTTTAAACCATATAATTTCATAAATTATTTAATATTATCCATAACCTCTAATTTTATGTCTAGGTTATATCTTATTATATTATATAATAATATTTTAATGATACATTATTGTTCGGTAAACATCGATCATGTGTGTCGTGAAAACCATCTAGGGAAGTCATTAGGGCATGTAACACAGGCTAACCACAATGTTCCATGTAGAGAAAACTAAAATTTATGTCACATGTAGTGTAACGCCCCGACCCCAGTTACCTAGAGTCAGTGTATTATTTTAATACATTGGCATGATTATAAGGAATCATGTCATGAAGTACCGATTGGTTTATCATTCTTGGAAATATATTACATACTTTAACATTACATTACAATTTCAAACATAAAACACGTCGTAAATAGTTCTTTGAGAACACCATTATTCCCTTTAGCTTAACCCTGAATGTCAATAATTATACACTTCTTGGAATCCTGGGAAAATGAAACATAATAAAGGGGTGAGCTCAAACGATCAGTATGGGTAAGTAATAAAACATAAAATGACATAAATATTAAGCATGGTGAATAATTGAAACCACATGCCTTTACCAATAATAAACATGGATACTTTTATGGAAAGAATATGAGCTGAGTAAATAATTTCATAATAAAACATAACCATGGGTATTCTACTAGTCAAATGACCACATGAACCATCAATATTATTTCCATAATGAGGGAATGTATAATGCAATACATTCTGAAACATTTTGTCAAGTCCTCGGCCAACACGTCTAAAAATGATTAAGGCCTCAGCCAAAACCATATATCAAATTAAGAAAGGGACTCAGCAAATTCCAGGTCTAGTTGTCTCATGAGACCTACCGATGCATCGAGGAGCTATAGCGGGCTCCACCCGTCACTTACTAAGTCCAATTCATTCCTCATATGAAACAGTTGAAATATAACATAAACATTCATATTAAAAATAACTTACGAAATGTCAATACTTTAAACATAAACCATGAATGGTATAAAAATAGAACATCCACAGTCAAACATATCATAACTCATTCAATACAATATGGATGATTTTATTATAATCAATCCACCTCAATCCAAAATAATATCCAATAAAGGATTCTAATAAAGTTGAAAATGAAGTTTAAAACTTTTTTAGGGAAATAAACTTTTTGTAAAATCATTTAAAAGTCTCACCTTTATAAAGGAAGTAATTTAAATATATTTTTAAATAAAACTGTCCCACAACACATTGAAACTTTTGAAAATAATTAACATTTAAAAACATTCATGTCCATATAAATAAATCCTTAAAAACATTTTGAAAACATGGACATTAATTTAAAAGATTTAGAAAGATAAATCATTAAAACATTTAAAATTCTGATCTTGATAAATATTACCTTTCACAAATCCTCAAAATATTCATTTTTAAGTCATTTTTATGAAAATGGAATCGGGTGATAAAAATTTCCCTATAAATACTTACACGTAAACAATCTTGGATAATAATGAGATTAGGGAATTAACCCTTACCAATTTGGTATCTTATGAAACATACTCCCCATGAAAAAACTATAATAAAATGAATATGTAAATACACATAAAATAAAGTGTATTATACAATGAATACAATTATGGGAATTACATACACCACACAAAAGGTAATAGTGGAAATTTGACAAGAATCTCACTGGAATAATGAGTGAGATGAAAAACCCTTACCTTGCACTTTCCATTAGTCAAAGGTATGTTTAACCTCACGTATGAAGACTATAGTATGTTATTAAATTATACCAGAACCATATTAATATTTATGATATCATAAATTATTTATTTATGATTTTATATAACCCATTTAATATTATTTTCCATGTTATATTAGTATTTCGGGTAATAATCGCTTTCTTTATCGTACATGTTTTAACTTGTAACTCTTGATTGTATCACATAGATCATGATTTAAATACTTCCAGAATATAAAAAATGATTTATATATCATATATATTTATAATATAAATATGTATAATATACATATATATGATATGAAAAACACCTTTTATGGAGACAGTAGTTCGTACGTATGCATAAACGTTGTTTCCATTTTCCTATTACATTGAACGGTTGTAAGTGAATAAGATATATATAAGTACATAAATACTTATATATATAAATATATATATCTCCAGTAGCATTATTATTTCATATATTACATACTTATTAGTAATATATATTTTTATAATCATCGATGAATGATGAACTTGGAAATGAATCTCATCGCGTCGTAGAGATGGTAATCCGTACGTACATACGAGCAAAAATATCATTTTTTTGATATTAAAATAATATATTATTGGATGGTATATCATATATAAGGAATCATTATCATGTTATATTTATTATTTACATCAAATAAAAATCATTATTATTTCCACACAAATAATAATGTATTGAATAAGAATTACACCATGACGTGGAGACGGTAAGCCATACGTACGCACGTATGGTGACATGTCAATCAAAGGGTGGATAAAATAATGAATTTGGTTGTACCATAATAATAATATCATCACAATATATATAATATACTGGTGTTATTATTTTATAATGGAAACAACATAGAAAAAGGAAGTGGAATAAGAAAGGAACATGAAAGAGGGTGGTGAAATCATTACCTCTTCTTTGGGTTCTTCCTTTTGATTTGATCAAAAGGCTTCCTTAGGTTGGATTTATGATCAAAATAAGGCCTCTAGGTTGAAGGTAGAATAGTTTAGAGGGTATTTGGGTAGGGTTTGGATGATCCAAATGCATTAAAAGGTGTGAATTAGATTAAAGGGTGACTGCCCTTTTATAAGAGGGGCGAGGGGCACCTTAGGAAAAACATAATATATTATTTTATAATAAATTTATATTCGGTTTATAATGGTTCCAAATTGATTTATTTCAATGATAAGGTGGGGAAGGGTCTAATTACACTCAACCAATAGGTTTTATACTGGTTTGGGCACTTTATTAACCTTATCTTTTAGTTTTAACTCTTAGATAATTAGTTAGACATTAACCATGTTTCTTTGTATTTTTATATTATATGGTTAATAAACATACTATAAACTTCCAAGAAACCCCCAAGTGGTCCATTAATGATACACATATCATTATATAAATCTTTTGTCCAAAACTAAGATTTTCAAGAATAGAATTTCAATTAATAATATAATATTTGTTTTAAAAAATCATTTTGGTCAATTTTGACACTATTCACTAATATTTTTTTTAAAGTCATATAAAAATTATTAATTATAAAAAAATTAACTTAAGGAATAATAACATGTAATATTAACCAATAAAATTCATTTCTGTCATCAAAACGTTCAAATTATATTTATGTTAACATTTATAAAACCAATTAATTGATTCTTTCATTAATAAGGAAAATACTACATCATTATTGTGTCATAAATAAATTTATTTATTAAATGCCTAAAAATTATAAATAAAATACCATTATGTAGGAAATATTTCTATATTTATAATGAATATTTATAGTTTAAAATATAACATATATAACCCTACGTAAATGTTTTTCTAAAAGATATATTCTTATGTCATTTTTGTATTTACATTAACTTAATTAATATAAAGTGTCATTATTACTTACAAGTGGCTCCAGGAAGTCCCAAAATCGACCCAAAGATGACCATTTTCGGAAATGTATCAACCAATAAGTCTAAGACACGTTTTAGGGTAATATAATATTATTATAATATTATTTGTTTACCCTTATTTACCGGATTTATCCTTTAACCATGGTAAATACAATATTTACTGAAATAATTATTCAAAATGACTAAAAATAAGAGTTACCTATTTACACAATTTGGAAATCCTGATTCCAAATATGGAATCCATTTTTCCAAATCCAAAACATAGAATTGGCAGAAATAAATTTTAAATTAATTTCCGCTGTCAAAACAAAAAGCGTGTTTTTAAGAAACAATAACTATCAAAAGATTGACACTTGTTTATGTCCAGTTTTAATGTTAAATTATTTCCAATGACCAAAATTGGATTAAATGGTAAAAATATATTCTAAATATACTTTAAACCAACTCAAATTCATAATTTATCACTATTAATTATTTTTATTAAAAAAGATCTTTTTAATTAAAATTTAGTAATTTTCACTATTCATCAAAATATGTAAGTTATCAGAAAAGTACCAAAAATTCACCCTAAGCTAATTTCGACATTCAAAATCCAAAAATGAAGTCCATTTTGAAAGATAAAATTTATAAAATTTCCAAAAGTGGATATTACTATTCATAACGTCTAGTTTGATTGGTTGTGGTGTGTGTTAGAACATGAAGTTGCGTACCACACACGCTACTCTATTATTCAATGAAAATGTACTATAAAATATTGGGGTATTACATTATCCCCTCCTTTAATAAATTTAATCCTCTCAATTTATGCTCGGTATTGGAAACTTGGGGTTGACATTTCAAAATATCTTAGTTGAAATCCCACATCAAAAAATGGATTAATGATGCCTCTATTTAAAATAAAGAGTGGTGAGTATGAAGGTTACCGAAAATAACACATTCTAGGGTTCCATATAGGAAAACATGGATATTTAAGAGAAATATAACCATCAATATATGATAGAGTGTGGTAGAGAACATGGCTATGAAAAGGCCAACAATCACAAAGCCATAAATTTGTGATGATCTAAGGTACCATCTAGGACATTTTTTTTATTCTAAGTTTCTTTTCGTAATGTTGAGGAATTTATTTATGAGATTGTCTAAGATCATATGGAGATATACTTAAATTATAATTATATTTTTATCCATTAATAAATTTCTACCAGAAACTCATCTTTCACCCCAAAACATAATACAACCAAAAAATACTCTATTTATCCTAATCCTATAGGGTTCCAAATATAATGAATTTATAATTCACATATCATACCCTTTCAAAAAAGAAACTACATTATACAATCCAGGAACATCATGTAGTCCAGTGGTAGGTGATAAATCCCAATTGCAATATGGTTTTGGGTTCGATTCCCGTAGCTTTGTCTGACGCGACGAGTTTTCACATAGTCTGGATGTTGTTCTTTTATAAAAATCCAAAAATAACCATTCAAACTTAATCCATTCCAACCATTAGACTTATCCAAAATACTTCTATCCAAACTCAAAGTCCAAAATTTATAAGGAAGTTAAACACAATCAAGATCAGTTTTTTCCATGTAATAACATCTGAGCACCTTCATCATGTATTATTTTAAAACATGGTAACATCCTGAATTAGCATAAAACCTTATTGATTACATTCATGCTCCCTTATACTTAATATAATACTGGATATACTCCCTCTATCCAAAAATTTTGTAAACTCTGACAATGACAAATCATTAATCAGTTTCAACGTAGTCAAGAATATCCAATATAATTTATTCAAATCAACCATCGCTTATTCCAAAATAAATACCACATTATTGGGACCATATTAAGGATTACATTTCCTTCAAACATGTATTTTACCAAAAGTGTATCTCAATATTAAGTCACTTTTCTTAGAACCATATGATCTCAAATCCTCAATGAAATAGTACTGTAGTACAATCCTTATTTATCTCAAAAATTCATATAACTAGTATATTGTTGATACAACACTCAAATGGAATAATCCTATAATAACAACATAAGAACACTAGTAATTCTTCTTCATCTGAGGTATTATAATAACTCTATTATTATCCAATATCATCATTTGGGGCATACTTTGATGATTTGGACATTGGTTCACGTTGTGTCCCAACTCTTTACAGACGAAGCATAATACATTTGAAACATTTTTCTGACCCTTGTAGTCACGTACTTGGTGTCCTTTTTCTCCACACTTATAAAAAACTCACAATCCCTTCAGGCAAGATCCAGGTTTTTTATTCCCACAGTTATCACATATGGTAAAATTATTCTTTTCCTCTTCCCTCTATCCATCTCTCTCTCTTCCATCCTTTTCATCTCTTGCTTCCCTTAAAATCAATAGGACTCAGAGAATTCTTTTCTTATCTTATTTACACATGATATTATTTCATCATATGTTTAGAAAACATGAGATACTATTTCCCTACTAAATTGTTTCTTAATATAGTGGAATATATGATCCTTCTTACTATTTGGATCCTATGTGTTATTGGAGTTCACATTCCTTCTACTGGGCGCCATTTCTATACAATGGCATACAGTAGGTCAGTTTATGAATTGTAATGAATAATTACAAACTTGTAAAATATCTAACATAAATTGAATACTTTATGTATATAATCCATAATCATAAAAATGTTTTCTTTGAGTAATTATATACTCATAATACCATCATAATGGTTTGTAAATGAAATGATAATTATCCTAATCATATCCCTCGGGATTGTCATAACCAAGAGTGCACCAAGTCCCATTGTTGGGCACCAGTTCCCATTTGAGTCAAGCTCAAAGGGGTGTTTTCATGTTTTACCCCTAGTTACATTTGTTCCAGAGCCACCTCTACCTACTCGTATCTAGATAGAGATGCATTTCTCAGAAAACTCAAAAAAATCTCTACATTTCCAAAATCCTGGGAAGTTCTTCTATACTAATCCTCAAATTATATATTAGGGCTATGTTCTCTAATTAGAGTTTGTCTAAATCTAGTTTCCAAGGTTATTTCTAAACTTCCTCTGATACCAACTATAACGCCCTGTCCCCAGTTACCTAGAGTCGGTACATTATTTTAAAACATTGGCATGAATATAAGTAATCAAATCCTGAAGGACCGATTAATTTAGCAGTCTTGGAAATAGATTACATATATTAACATTACATTATAATTTCAAACATAAAAAACTTCATAAATTGTTCTTTGAGAACACCATTATTCCCTTTAGCTTAACCCAACAAATCAATCATAATACACTTCTTGGAATCCTGGGAAAATAAAACATAATAAAGGGGTGAGCTCAAACGCTTAGTAAGGGTATGTAATATGGTGGAAAATGAAATAAATATTAAGCATGGTGAATAAATGAAGCCACATGCCTTTACCAAAAATAAACATGTATACTTTTATGGAAATAATATGAGCTGAGTAAAAAATACAATAATAAAACATAATCATGGGTATTCTACTAGTCGAATGACCACATGAACCATCGATATTATTTCCATAATGAGGGAATGTATAATGTCGGGCATTCTGAAACATTTTGTCAAGGCCTCAGCCAAGACGTCTAAAAATGATTAAGGCCTCGATCAAAACCATATATCAAATTGGGAAAGGGCCTCATCCAATTCCACATATAGTTGTCTCATTAGACCTACTGATGCATTAAGGAGCTATATCGGGCTCCACCCATCACTTACTAAGTCCAATACATTCCTCTTATGAGAAGGTTGAAATATAACATAAACAATCAAATTAAAACTAGCATACGAAATGTCAATAATTTTTCCATAAACCATGAATGGTATAAAAATATAACATCCACAGTCAAACATATCGTAACTCATTCAATACAATATGGAAGATTGTATTATAATAAATCAACCTCAATCAAAATAATATCCAGTAAAGGATGCTAACAAAGTTGAAAATGACGTGTAAACCTTTTTGAGAGAAATAACTTTTTTGTAAAATCATTTAAAAGTCACACATTTATAAAGGAAGTAATTTAAAATAGATTTTTGAATCAAAGTGTCCCTTAAAACTTTGAAACTTTTGAAAAGAATTATCATTTGAAAACATTCATGTCCATATAAATATATCCTTAAAAACAATTTGAAAACATGGACATTAATTAAAAATATTTAGAAAGATAAATCATTAAACAATTTAAACTTCTGATCTTGATAAAGATTACCTTTCAAAAATCTTCAAAATATTAATTTTTAAATCATTTTTATGAAAAATGGACATGGATGATAAAACTGCACCAGTAAATACTTACACATAAACAATCTCGGATAATAATGAGATTGGGGAATGAACCCTTACCAATTTGGTAACTTACGAAACATACTCTCCATGAAATAAGTATCATACAATGAATATGTAAATACACATAAATCAATGTGTATTACACAATGAATACAACTATGGGAAGTACATACACAACACAAAAGATAATAGTGGAAATTTGACATGAATCTCACAGGAATAAGGAGTGAGATGAAAACCCCTTACCTTGCACTTTCCTTTAGTCGAGGGTACGTTTAACCTCATGTATGAAGACTATAGTATGTTATTAAATTATAACAGAACCATATTAATATTTATTATATCATACAGTATTCATTTATGACTTTATATTATCCATTTAATAACAATTTCCATGTTATATTAATATTTCGGGTAATAATCACTTTCTTTATCGTACGTGTTTTAACTTGTTACTCTTGATTGTATCACATAGATCATGATTTAAATACATCCAGAATAAAAAACATGATTTATATATCATATATATTTAGAATGTAAATATGTATAATAGACATATATATGAAATGGAAAACACAGTTTATGGAGACGGTAGTCCGTACGTACGCATAAACGTTGTTTCCATTTTCACATTGTATTGAACGGATATAAGTGAATAAGATATATGTAAGTACATAAATATATATATATAAAAATATATATATCTCCAGTAGCATTATAATTTCATATATTACATACTTATTGGTAATATATATTTTTATAATCATCGATGAATGGTGAACTTTGAAATGAATCTCATCAAGTCATGGAGACGGTAATCCGTATGTACACACGAGCAAAAATATCATTCTTTTGATATTAAAATAATATATAATTGGATGTTATATCATATATACAGAATCCTTATCATGTTATATTTATTATTTACATAAAATACACATCATTATTATACCCATCCAAATAATAATGTATTGAATAACAATTACACCATGACGTGGAGACGGTAAGTCGTACGTACGCACGTATGGTGACATATCATTCAAAGGGTGGATAGAATAATTAATTTGGTTGTAAAATAATTATAATAACATCACAGTATATATAATATACAGGATTAATTATTTTAGAATGGAATCAACATAGAAAAAGGAAGTGGAAGAAGAAAGGAACTTGAAAGAGGGTGGTGAAATCATTACCTCTTCTTCAGGTTCTTCCTTTTGATTTGATCAAAAGGGATCCTTATGTTGGCTTTATTATCAAACTAATGCCTCTAGGATTAAGGGATTATATTTTATATGGTATTTGGGTAGTTTTTGGATGATCCAAATTGCTTATATGGTGTGTATTAGATTTAAAGGTGAGTGTCCTTTTATAAGAGGGGTGAGGGGCACCTTATGAAAAACATATACTATTATTTAATAATAAATTTATATTCGGTTTATAATGGCTCCAAATTGTTTTATTTCGAGGTTAATGTGGGTATGGGTCTAACTACACTCAAAAAATTGGTTTTAGATAGGTTTGGGTCACTTTATTAAATGTATCTTCTAGTTTTAACTCTTAGTTAATTAGTTTGACATTAATCAAGTCTCTTTATATTTTTGTATTATATGGTTAATAAACATAGTAAAAACTTCCAAGTGACCCCCAAGTGGTCCTTTAATGACACAAATATCATTATATAATTTAGTTTTCAGAAAATTTGATTTTTAGTAATAGAATATCAATTAATAATATAATATTTGTTTTAAAAACTCATTTTTGTCAATTTTGACAGTATTCACTAATTTATTTTTTTTAAAGTCATAAGAACCTTATTAATTCGAACCAAATTCATTTAAGAAATCATAAAATGTCATATAAAACAATAAAATTGTTTTATAGCATCAAAACTTTCAAATTATATTTATTTTAACATTTATAATACCAATTATTTGATTCTTTCATTAATAAAGAAAATACTGCATCATTATTATGTCATAAATAAATTTAATTATTAAATATATAAAAATTATAAATAAAATACAATTATGTAGGAAATTGTTTTAGATTTATAATTAATATTTATAGTTGAAAATATAACATATATAACCCTATGTAAAAATTGTTTTTCTAAAAGATATATACTTATGTCATTTTTTTATTTACTTTAACTTAATTAATATAAAGTGTCATTATCACTTACAAGTGGCTCCATGGGGTCCAAAAATGGACCCAAATATTCCCATGGTCGGACATGTATCATCAAATAGGGTTAGGACACGCTTTAGTGTAATTTAATATTATTATAATATTATTTTTTACCCTTATTTACTGGATTTACCCTTTAACCATGGTAAATAAAATATTTACCGATGTAATTATTCAAAATGTCTAAAAATAAGAGTTACCTATTTACACAATTTCGGAATCCTGATTCCAAATATGGAATACATTTTTCCAAATTCAAAACACATAAGTACTAGAAATTAATTTTAAATTAATTCCCGCTGTCAAAACAAAAAGCCTGTTTTTAATAAATAATAACTATCAAAAGATTTACACTTGTTTATGTCATTTTTAAATGTGAAATTATGTCCAATGACCAACATTGGATTAAATGGTAAAAATATATTATAAATATACTTTAAACCCACTAAAATTCATAATTTATCACTATTAATTATTTCGATTAAAAAAAGTTTTTTTAATAAATATTTAGTAATTTTCATTCTTCATCAAAATATGAAAGTTGTCAGAAAAGTACCAAAAATTCACCCTAAGCTAATTTAGATATTCCGAATCCAAAAATTATGTCCATTTTGAAAAATAAAATGTATAAAATTTCAAAAAGTGGTTATTACTATTCATAAATCATAGTTTGATTGGTTGTGGTGTGTGTTAGAACTCAAAGTTGTGTACAACACATGATACTATATTATTCAAAGAGAAGCATACCGTGGAATATTGGAGTTTTACATGTAGTGAATGATTTACATGGTTTTTTGTATAATATATGTCAAATATAGCGATTTAATAAAAAATAAACTATGTCTTTTCAGAGGCATTTGATAAAATTTGAACGGTACATAGAAGATTATCGTGGCCCCTATCAAAGGATGACATGAATAAATTGAGAAATTGAAAAAAAATAATATAAAATAAACTATTTAAAGTGTTTTATGGAATGAAAAATATAAAAAAGATTATTTTGATTCCAAAAATAATAATTAAAAAAATATTTCGGTGTTTCATGGACCACCACATTAGATACTATGTTGTGATGAGGGATCATCCTGAAAAATGTATGGTGGTCCCCAAGGAGGTGGAGCTGGTAGAAGAGTTGGAGGATCTGTGGTTGGGGGAAGATGTTATGTGATCCTTCCACCCCAACCACCAGGTGGCATACATCAGGCTCAGGGAGCTGGTGGTCGGGGCCACAGATAGTTGTAGGCTTTGGAATATTATGACCTCATAGCACACAAGATGATTAGAGGTATGATCTGTATTTATTCTATGATTGATTAAGTATTAGTATACAGAGTTTACAATCATTCATTCATCTCTATATTTCTGGTGCGAGAGATGGAGCTCCTAGTTGAGGTTCTAGCCTAGCAGCTTCCTCTTCAGGTTTTTGTGGGGAACACTTCTTCTGTATATTTTAGTTGAGTCATTACTCATCCCTAAGGGCCCATGTTGTGACTACACCATGCTCGCCTTCCATTGTCTTGGGGCTAGTGACTAGCACTTCAAAGGTGTGTCCCTAAAATGGGAACGAATTTCCTTTTAACCTAGATAGACACATAGTCCAAAAACACACTAAGAAGCAACCATGAAGTAACCTACCATAGTGAAAGCATGGTGAAGGTAAAAGGTCCAAAATACAAGAACAACTAAAAAGTACAAGTACAATTGAAAAGTACAAACACGGCTAAAAGTGAAAAAATAGCCCCAAGATTGTCCATCGAGGATCCTACCTAAAGGGTAGGTATAACTCCCAGTCAGGTATAACTTAAGTACATAAATACATATGATTAATCGTAATCTAGATAATCTTATTCTATTAAGAGTTACTGTTATTGAGCCAAAAAGGATTGATAGGTAATAACCCCCACTAACCCACATAGTATTTGACACAGACAGGATTAGTATGCGCTTACCCGCATAGTATTGCTAATTGCTGGCTCACATAGGATCAGATAGAATCTTATCCACACATGATCGACAGATGCTGACCCACACAGGATCAATCTTCTTTTTTCTCGTTACAGCCTGCCATAAGATTCATCACACTCGGTGCACTCGAGTTTTTTATAATATGAACCTAGAGATATCAGTCATACCATCACTGCCAATAAAATCCATAAAAGAGTAACCCAAATAACCTCCATGTCGTAAGGCTTCTAACGCAATAGGAGGTGCGTCAATCAGACGCATGGTTTGTGAGTTACAAGTGTTTTAGTCTCGAGGGACTGATTGGATTCTTGTTCGATCCAACCCAGCCATATTCCATCTTTCTCCAAAACTCAATTGGAGTATACCAAAAGGAATTCCATGCTCCAAGGTTCCCAGAACTATACACGGTTTGTCAAAAGGATGTCCGGTTCTCAAGATATGGCCCTTTAGGTGTTTCTCAGTCTGGTTGGGTCCGGGTCCGGTCCAACCTGGTCGGACTGACCTAACCCATTCCAGGATCAACCCGGCTCGGCTGGGCCGTGGTGGCTCAGATCGGCCCGCAAGGGGGCATCCCACAAGGGGGAATGGCCCACCGGTATAGCCTGTGGTGGGGTCCTCCCCGGCCGGTGCAGGTGGGGGTGAGTCGCTCGGTTTTCCGAATGGCCTAGAGGTCGTTCGGCTTATGATACGACGACACCACATGGGCATTGCCCGATCACTGCGGAAGCCGCTGGACGTGTGGGTTCCCCCTTCACCGCAGCTTCGATCGTGGCTCCATTCTCAACGGAAGCGCTCTAGTTTCACCACCCTTCCCTTCCGCGGTCGGCCGACATGTCGGCCCCCTCCTCTGACCGCCACGGCCCCTTGCACACCGGCAGCGCGTGATGGCACACCGCACCTCCTCTGTGGCCGGCTTGTGCCGACCACTCCACTGACCATCATGTCTTAGTGCCATGACCTCCTCTTGTGACGTGTGATGACATGACACCTCCATCATAGCTGGTTGGTGTCGCTCTGTCAACGGTCTTCCACAGAGGTGCAAGGGTATCAAGGCAGCGGAGGGTTTGGGCCAAGTTCATTTGGCTCACATCCTCCTCATTAGCTCGAAAACATGAGGGACGATTAAAGGATTCAACAATCACTTTGAAAAACAAAAAAATTAAAACTTACTTCAAGAATGATGGAGAATGCCAGTGATTGAGGAAGTGGGTTGGTGTTCATCATACCCCGAAACTGGCCTCTAACAACGTCACTCGATCATCGATCTTAGGTTTGGGGTTTCAGTGTCACTCATCACCACTCATCGGAACCGGATCTATCCACCAAGTTTTTGGCCTCTCAGCAGTTTGTTAGCACTTCGTTGCTTGGTGTAGTGGTGCTGATTTGTCCCCCCAAACTCTATATAAATAGGAGAGGGGAGGGTGTATAACCCTAATTGGATTTAATGGGGGCTCATTAATTAGTTAATTTTCTTAATTCCCCAATGGTGCAGTTACTTAGGATTGAAAGGTCAATCCATTTATTGTCTTGACACATCGCTGGTCCCACGTTGTCACTTATCCATTGGCGGAAAAGATAGAAGAGAAAATTAAAATTAACTATGTTATTTTTTTATTCATTTTAAAATCCAAAAAACACAACTTTTTCTCTAGACCTACTATGGTCAAAATGAATCCTCCCTTAAGCGAATCCTGGTGCTACAGATTCAACGGTACCAACATATTTTTAATCTGAGCACCGGTTTGAAAGTTAGAAACCACCTCTCATGCGTTTACTGAATGTACCTAAAAAAGTTCATAAATTCATTCTGGGCACACTAGGCCTTGGAATCATGCGTCGTAATTTTTTTCAGACTCGTAAAAATTCCATATATTTAAAAAAATACATGGATTATCTAGGCCTTTACATTATCCCCACGTTAGGGCTTTTCATCCTCAAAATCCACAGCATAAACTAAGAAAACAAATGGGGGTACTGAGCACGAATCTAAGACTCCTGCTCCCATGTGCTCTCCTGAAGGTTCTTATGCTGCCAGAGAACACGCACCAAAGCTATCAATCGTCCATTAGAATCGCTCCTGTCAATCCTCAATCTCTACTAGAACCTTCGAAAATGTATCTCCATCATCGAAGTCCATCTTTCCATGGTCGATGATGTGATATGGATCATGCACATATCTCTTCAACCGGGATACGTGGAAGATGTCGTGCACCCTCTCCAATTCTTGTAGAGGTTCCAAGCAGTATGCCACCTCGCCTATCCTCCTATGTATCATTAATTGTCCAATAAACCTTGGTGATAACATGCCACCTCAGTAAAATATCTTTAGTCCCCATCGAGGTGAGACTCATAGAAAGACATGGTCTCCCTCCTCAAACTCCAAAGGTCTCCACCTCCTATCATCCTAAGACTTATTTCTACTCTATGTTGTAATGTCCCAGACACTCCTGGTCCATTACTTTTCCAAAACACTGATCCACCAAAACGGTGGCACCAGTCACAGGGGTGCTAGTCACGGTGGCACCGTGAGGGTGGCACCTGTTAGGGTGGCACCGTGAGGGTGGCACCGTGACAGTGGCACCATGAGGGTGGCTCCATGACCGGGGCACCGTGACCGTGGCACCGTGACGGTGGCACCGTGATGGTGGTACCGTGAGGGTGGCACCGTGAAGGTGTCACCGTTACGATGGCACCATCCAGGTGGCACCATGATGGTGGCACCATAAGGGAGACACTGTGATGGTGGCATTGTGTCCTCACCGAGCGGTCTTCGTTCTTTTTCCAGTTTCCGACTTTTTGTGCCCCAGCTATATATATTTTAATGTAAAATGATTTAATTCCCCTTTCAAATCCATTTAAAGCCCATAAATAATATCTAAAATCCCCCAGGTGTTAGGAAAACCTTAAACTTATCAAAACATGTGGTTTTCCTTAGTGTCACGCCCTTTCCCCATAACATCCAGTTCCGCCCCCGTTGCGCATTTTCATCCATCTAAAAGAAATAGTTTAACGCACTTCTGTAATGCCACCACCCTGATAGGAATAATTAATTAAAAATTAATCCCATCGTGTGTAACCTCCCAACCGCATAGGAAACCATGACCTAACTTTAAAGTGGTTCAAAATTCCTTATCCCGTAATAATAGAATCTCATCTTTATATCATTCAAGAGTTCCTTCATTCCCATTCTTGGCTGGATTTCCTTCTTCTCCTTGGTGCGCTTGGAGTCCCTCCTTTTCGAGGCTTGTGGTACACCTGTGTTGGAGTTTTTTTGCCCGTCCGTGGGGTCCCAAGAGTTCCTCCCATGAAAGTCGCACATCCCCAGTTCTTGGCACATTGAGAAGCAATTTGATCCTTGATCAACCAGGTAGGGATTTTCCTTTGTCTCTCCTTACTGTGTATCATGCGGGGTGGGTATGCAACTGTTTATATGGGAGTGGATGAAACCAAACCTTAACAAAGATAATAAACAGACTGCTAAAGAATGATGGGGTGCATTTGACAATTCTACTATACTCTTTTATAATTTCTATATGTTGTGAACTGTATGGGCTTATGATCACTGAGAATCATGGTCGTTGGTGGTATTTCCTTTCACACTAATTAACCCTTTTCTTATGTGATGATTAAATGACTGTAACATGGAAATCGGTTATTCACCTAAACTTAGTTGGTTAAATGGATTCCTAGTGAACATAAATCCATGTGTGGTCACCCCGGTTAACCAAAAGAAAGAAGAACCTAATGAATGATGTGCCTGAACCTGGAAGTTTCTCTACTCTGTTTTGGTAGTAGGTGTGTTGATCTGCTTGATGCTTATGGGGTGATGTGGATGGGGATGGGATCCTCTTTTGTGGAACGGTTGTTTGTTGTGAATATTAATCTTTATGGGGGCTGTATCTTGAGGCTTGGTTTGGTTCCAGTACATTGAGGGATCTCACGGATCCCTTTGTTGTTGTGACTATACAAGAGAATCAGGTGTGAATGCTTAAATTTCTATTTGGTTGTTTCTCTTTCTATGGCTTGAGGTTATGTTTATTAGTTGCCCAGTAGTATATAATTCACATAAATGGGATCACTTGAACATGAAAACAAGTATGGGTTGAATTGGGAATTGTTTTTGGGAGTGATTTTTGGTTTGGTTGTGAGTGTTGTGCCATTATTTTATTAATGAATTGTAATGAGGGTGTTTATGCTTAGGTTGTCTTCGGAAAACCTAGGATGGGATGAGTGCTTGTTATCTATACATATATTTATAGTTTTTATGTTTCTTATTTTCTCCCCACCCAAGTTGAGCACTTAGTGTCGAACACCCCCATTTCATGGGGGCGAGTTTTTCCCAACACTCCTATGAGTGGATGGTTGTTATCTCCTTTTCTGATACCTTTCTAGAATAGCCCAAGAATTTTCTGGCAGGTTGTGATGGTCTGAGGTCCATTATAGCCCAAGATTCTTCGAGCAGGGTAGTTGTGGTGGTTGGCCCAGGTGTGTGCGGGCAGGTTGTTTCCCAAGAGTCTTCGGGATGAGGCCCAAGTGTCTTCAGGCATGGCAGTGTTGGGTGATCTTGGTGCATGAAATAGGCCAGGTAATATCGGCTAGGAAATTGGATTTTAGAGCCCCCCGTGATCCGATGTAAGGACTCTAGGCCTACCGAACGACCAAGTATGGATACACTGATTGCATGGTAGAGACCCTACAGAAGGTACATGCATCATAATGACTTGTGTTATTTTGTTTCATGGGTATTTTGGGGTTTGAAATGAATAAGAAGTCTAATAAAATTTATGAAAAATATTTTACACTACTCAGGCATAGGCATTACTTGTTTACCTTGCAGCTATGGCACCTGGGAGACCACCATGACTAGTGCGGGTGATCGAGGCCCAGGAGGTTGACACAACCGATCGGCAGAGGACTAACTTAGAGGAGGAGGACAATTAGTGGCATAGGACGCTTTGTTTCTTTCAACTGCATACCCTTGGAAAGTACTAGGGTAGCATCTCAAACATGGAGACATATAGCTGGCTCGAGTATCTAGTGATAGCTTTCAGCTTGATCCGAGCTCCGACAAAGTGCTGGGTTCCTCTGGCTATAATCCAGATGCGTGGAGCACCATGTCAGTGGTGGACGCTTTATCATGGGGAGAAGAGGGAGGCTGAGGTTACGTGGGCTGACATCGAGAAGGAGTTCCGGGAGGAATTCCTCTCTTCCATAATGAAAGCTAAGAAGAGGCAGGAACTACTCTCCCTCTAGCAGGGGAGTATGTTAGTGACAGAGTTGGGGATCAAGTTCAAGGATCTCTTTCGCTTTACACATGACCCCTTTCCGGTTGAGGAGTCTCAGGAGAGACGTTTGGAGGAGGCACTTCGGCCATCTCTCTAGTATGTTGTTACTCCCTTCACCCTACTGACATACATGGATGTCCAGAAAAAGGTTGTAGTGGTGGAAAGGATGAACATGCTGGAAGGTGTATCACGAGAGGGAATCTAGTTGGGATCATCGAAGGGGAAATCCATCAGTATCAGGCCTTCAGCGTTAGGGCCCTCTAGGTTTTGACAAGCAGGAAGCAGGCCTTAGCAGTTCCAGTTCCGATCTCCTGGACCTCACACTTCCCTTTCAGGACTAGGGCTGAGATTCTTCATCTATGGAATCCATGGGCACCTTTGGAATCAGTTCCCAGACAAAGTACAATACAAAGAGGGTGGGCTGGTTCAACGCCCACCTTAGCAACAGTAGTTTCTAGCTAGACCCTTTCAGTAGCAGCAGCAGGGGCAGCAAGCTCCCGCTCCTCTAAGGGCAGGCGTTGCAGGAGGAGGACGACCTCAGTATTCTCCTCAAGGACCTCAACCAGGGCACGGCCGGGGAGGTGGATGACAGTCAAGAGACAGAGGAACTGGGTGTGGGAAGTTTCACGCCGCAGAGGCACCGGTTCCAGCAGGGCCAAAAGTCGTTCGATGTACGATCAGCTTGTTTAGTACCCTTGTCTAGGCCTTGTTAGATTCATGAGCTTCAAACTCCTTTGTTTCACCCAGTCTGGCCCGTGATCTAGGTCTATACACTGAGAGACTTCTAGTGCCCTGGTGCTGAGCACACCATTCGGTGGCCAGACCGAGTTGTTTTATGTTTTCCGTAGGTGTAAATTGATGATAGGTCTGCATCAGTCTACCAGGGACCTTCTACTATTGTATATACAACCTTACGATGTCATCCTAGGCATTGAATTGATATTCTATGTATGTGCAGTCATTGACCGCTTCCAAGGAAGGGTCGTGTTTTCAGATTTGGGTGGCCGACGAGTAACATTCATCGGTGATCGGGGTTTCCAGAAAAGCAGCAGGCGACAGGTACCCCTCCTTTCCTTATTAGCATAACTATCAGTGGAGTCGGTGGATGTAAAAATGGTGGAAGTGTCAGTTATTTTTAGTGAGTTTATAGACGTCTTCCCTGAAGAGGTGGTGACTCTACCCCTTGACACGATGTTGAGTTCGGGATAGACTTGCAACGTGGTACCTGTCCGATTTTGAAGGCTCCCTACCGGATGGCACCTTCTGAGTTGCAGGAGTGGATGATTCAGATTGATGATCTGATGAAGAAGGGTTTTGTTCAACCAAGTGCGTCAGCATGGGGTGCTCCAATCTTATTCACAAAGAAGGTAGATGGTGGTCTCAGGATGTGTATAGAATACCAGAGACTGAATCAGGTAACAGTCAAGAACTGTTACCCTTTCTCGAGGATAGATGAATTTTTGATCAGTTAAAGGGGGCAGGGTCGTTCTCCAAGATTGACCTGCGGTCGGGGTATCACCAGTTAAGGTTGAAGGAGGTTGACATCTCGATGACTGCCTTCAGATGTAGATATGGGCACTTTGAGTTTTTGGTCATGCCGTCCGGCATTACGAACACTTCATCTGTGATCATGGGGCTCATTAAATCCTTTTTTTGAGAATACCTGGATCGGTTCATAGTCGTGTTTATTGAAGACATCCTGATCTACTCATGATTAGAGGAGGATCACGCTGAGCACCTGATAATGGTTTTAGAGGTCCCCCGACAGCACCAAATCTATGGGAAGTTGTCCAAGTGCATGTTCTAGACACAAGAAGTGCACTTCCTTGGGAAAGTGGTGTCCGAGCAGGGAATAGCAGTGGACCCATTGAAGGTTGAGGCAGTTGTTTCTTGGGCAGCACCCAAGAATGTGGCTGAGGTTTTTAGTTTCCATGGAATGGTAGGTTACTACCGGAGGTTCGTACCCAACTTCTCCCAAGTTGCAGAAACTTTGATAGCTTTTACCAAGAAGGACCAGGCCTTCGTGTGAAATTGGTAATGCCAAACAGCCTTTAGCTATCTGAAGGAGGAGTTGGTAAGTTCCCCAGTACTGAGGTTTCCCAAATAATGGGCGGCGTATGTGGTGTTCTGTGATGCTTCAGGACAAGGCCCCGAGTGTGTGCTGATGCAACGACATGGGGTGATCTCTTGTGGGTTTAGACAGATATGTCATCATGAGCGTAATTATGCCACCCACGATTTGGAGCTTGCGGCGGTCATTTTTTCACTACATTTGGGGCGGCATTACCTCATCGGAGAGCACTTTGTGGTCTTCACGAATCACAAAATCATGATGTATATATTCTCCCAGTGGGACCTAAACTCACGACAGTGAAAGTGGATGGAGTTCCTTCGATACTACGACTTCGAGATTTCTTACTCCTCAGGAAAAGGGAATTTGGTGGCCAATGCCTTGTGCAGGAAGTCATAGAAGGATGTGGTTTGAGAGTTGGCAGACACTGGGAAGGCGATGGAGGAGTTGGCTGCCCTGCACCTGGATGCGAGGATGGATGGTGGTAGAGGTTTCATGTATTATATGATAGTGCAGTATTATCTACTACGACAGGTGGATGAGCCTCATTGGGGAGACATAGGGAGTGAAGTGATGTGTGACAGGGTTAATCAAGGTGATGCTCTTGAAGGGTGGACAAAGGATGGTCAGAATCCGATGCTTTTCTGAGGGAAGTTTTTTTGTTCCAGAGGCGATGCATGACAGGGTTCTCGGTGAGTCACAAAAATCACCCCTAGTAGTGTACCTGGTAGTTTCCAAGATGTACCAGAGTCTAAGGAGTCTGTTTTTGTGGCCCGGGGTAAAGCGGGTGGTGGCAGAGTTTGCGGCCAAGTTCTTAGTGTGTCAGCTGGTGAAGGTTGAACACTGTGTTCCAGGTGGTCTGTTAAAACCTTTAGATATCTCTGAATGGAAGTGGGATTACATCTCGATGGATTTCATCATAGGAATACCCAAAGTTCAAGGAGGATGTGATGTTATCTAGGTAGTGGTGGACCGGTTGATGAAATTGCCTCACCTTCTGGCGATCAAGGAGTGAGGTGAAGTGGATGCCTTAGCACGGAGGTACATGGATGAGGTGGTGCGGTTTCATGCAGTTATGAGGTCCATATTCTCGGATAGGGGTGGGCATTTTACCTCAAGAATCTGGAGAGGATTGTAGTATGCTTTTGGCACCCAGCAACGTCTTAGCACTGCCTTCCATCCCCAGACAGATGGACAGATAGAGCGTACCATCCAAATGTTGGAGGATAATATATGAGCATGTTTTCTGGATATTGGGGGATCGTGTGTGTGATACTTTCCTCTAGTATATTTTTTCAACAATAATATCTATCACTCTAACATTGTCATGGCTCCGTTCGAAGCCTTGTACAGAAGGCCATTTCGCTCACCCGTGTGATGGACTGAGGTTGGGGAAACATGTGTTCTTGGCCTGGAAGTGGTGCAGAGCACGACAGTGAAGGTTTAGATTATATGGGGGAGGAAGAAGGCCTCTCAGGACTGGGAGAAGTCGTATGCTGATAATAGGAGGAGAACCTTGGAGTTCGAGGTCGGGGACCACGTATTCTTGAAGGTCTCCCCTAGGTGTGGACAATGGAGGTTCGTCAGGGGGAACAAGCTTTCTCCAAGGTTCATCACACCCTTTAACGTGTTGTGGCGAGTCGAAGAAGTGGATTATCAGCTAGTTCTACCACTTTCGCTACTAAGAATACATGACTTCTTCCATGTGTCACAACTCCGACGATATCTACATGACGATTCAAATTTCCTCGACTGGGGAAAGTTGGACATCAAGGCCGATGTGACATTTGCGGAAATGCCTATTAGAATCAAGGATTGTAAGGAGAAGGTGCTCTGTGGATGGACCATTCCTTTGGTTCGTGTGTTGTGGCGGCATGGCAGGCTCGAGGAAAGTACCTAGGAACAGGAGACGCAGATGCGCACCCAGTACCCAGAGCTGTTTTGAGTTTTGTTCAGTTTTTTTTACTTGTTTGTGATGGAATGCTTTTCTTTGTTAACTATGGAACACGCGGTTTTCCTTTTTCGGTGGATGTGTGTGAAGAGTCCTGAAAATGGAGATGGGAGGACCTGATCCTAAATCAAGACGCATTAAGGTGGATGCGATTAAACCCCTGTGGGTGAGTCAGTGCCGCCGAAAGTGGATAATATCTTGACATGGAGGAAGAAACTTCCTAACCCATATGACTAGACAGCTTGACCCTTGAATGTTGTGTGGTTTCTTGAGGGAGAGTTGTGTGTAGATGTTGATGATGTTCACTCTTGGAAGGTATCTTTCGAGGTGGTTGTTTGGAAACCCTCTTTTCTTCGGGTTTATTTTTGATTCTCGAGGGAGAGAATAGTTTGAGAGATATCTAATGTGATGGCCAGGACCCTCCTAGTCCATTACTTTCCCAAAACACGGCTCCACCGAAATGGTGGCACCGGTCACAGGGGCACTAGTCATGGTGGCACCATGACGGTTTCACCCGTCATGGTGGCACCATGACGGTGTCACTGTTCATGGTGGCACCCTGACGGTGGTACCGGTCAGGGTGGCACCATGAGGGTTCCACTGTGACAGTGGCACCATGTCATCATCGAGTGGTCTTTGTTCTTTTTCCAGTTTCTGACTTTTTCCGCTCCTGCAACATATCTTATAACGTAAAGATGATTTAATTCCCCTTTCAAAGCCATTTAAAGCCCATAAATAATATCTAAAATCTTCTAAGATTCGATCAATCCTTAAACGTACCAAAACATGTGGTTTTCCTCAGGGTCACACCCTTTCCCCGTACCTTTCATTTCCGCCCCCGTTGCACTTTTTCCTCCGTCTAAAAGAAACGGTTTAACACACATCCATTATGTCACCAACCCGATGGGAATAATTAAATAAGAATTAATCACATCATGTGTAACCTTCCAACCACATAAGAAACCAGGATCCGACTTTAAAGCAGTTCAAAATTCCTTATCGCGTAATAATAGAATCTCATCTTTATATCACACTAGAGTTTCTTAATTCCCCTTCTTGGCTGGATTTTTTTCTTCTCCCTGGTGCACTTAGAGTCCCTCCTTTTCAAGGTTTGTAGTATGCTTGTGTTAGAGTTTTTCGAGTCTTCCTTGGAGTCCCCAATGTTCCTCCCCTTCAAGTCATGCATCCCTAGTTCTTGGCATGTGGAGATGAACTTTGATCCTTGATCAACCGGGTTGGGATTTTCCTTCATCTCTCTATAATGTGTATCATGAAGGGTGGGTAACCTACTATTTATATGGGGGGGGGATGAAACCTAACCTTAACAAAGATAATAAACAGACTTTTAAATAATTATGGGGTGACTTTGACAATTTTTCTATACTCTTTTATAATTTCTAAATGTTTTCAACTGTATGGGCTTATGCTGACTGAGAATCATGGACATTGGTGGTCTTTACATGCGCACTAATGATGCATTTTCTTCTGTGATGATTAAATGACTATAACATGGAAATCAGTTAATCACCTAAACTTGGTCGGTTAAATGGATGCCCAGTGTAAATCCTTGTGTGGTCACCTGCGGTTAACCAACAGAAAGAAGATCCTATTGAATGATGTGCTTGAACCTGGAAGTTTCCCTACACTGTTTTAGTAGTAGGTGTGTTGTTTTTCTTGATTCTTATGGGGTAATGTGGATGGGGATGGGATTCTCTGTTGTGGAAAGGTTCTTTGTCATGAATATGAAGTTGTGTGGGGGATATATCTCAAGGCTCGGATTGGTTCCAGTACATTGAGGGATCTCACAGATCACTTTTTTGTTGTGACATTACAAGAGAACCAGGAGTGAATGCTTAAATTGTTTTTTGGATGTTTCTGTTTCTCTGTATTGTGGTTATGCCAGTTAGTAGCCCAATAGTGTAGAATTCACTTAAATGGGATCACTTGACCATGAAAACAAGTATCGGGTGAATGGGGAATTGTTTTTTGGAGTGAGTTGTGACTTGGTCATGAGTGTTGTGCCTTTTTTTAATGAATGAATAGTAATGAGGATGTTTTTACTTAGGATGGATCTAGAAACCCTATGTTGGGATGAGTGCTTGTTACCTATACATATATTTTTAGTTTGTATGTTTCTTTTTCGCGCCCTACCCAAGTGAGCACTTAGTGCGGAACACCCCCATTTCTTGGGGGAGTGTGTTTTTCCCAACACTCCTATGAGTGGCTAGTTATGAGATCCTTTTTTGCTCCCTTTCCTGAATATCCCTAGACTCTTCGGGCAGGTTGTAATGGCTTGAGGTCATTATAGACCATGATTCTTCGGGCATGGTAATGGTGGTGGCTGGCCCAGGTGTGTGTAGGTAGGTTGTTTCCCAAGAGTATTTGGGATGAGGCCCGAGTGTCTTAAGGTGTGGATGTATTTATTCTAGACCAGGTGTTTGCGGGCGTGGTTACGCATGGTGGTTGTGGCCCAGGTGTTTTTGGGAAAGATGGTGGTTGTGGCCCAGGTGTTTGCGGGTGGAATGTGTGTTTGTGGCCCAGGTGTGTGCAGGTGGGGTGTGGAAGTGGGACTATGGTGAGAATGGCAGGATTGGTTCGATGCCTAATATATCTTCAACAACTAGTGGGAAAGTGGCGCGAGGTACCCAAATATCAATGTGTTATTACTATACATTACTTGACTTGTGTTATTTGGGGATCGTGCCTTGGTGAGGCCTGGGTGGATGGTTTTCCTTTCTAGGTTCTTGGTTATCTCTTTTCTCATAGGGCATTAGAATGCCTCCCCACTTGTGCATGAGAGTATTTGGTTTCCCCTACTGTGTATACATGTATTATCACCCTATGTATATAAAACGTCTTTTATGTTTCCAAGAGGACTTCAGGGATTGTGCAGAGCCGTACTAGTTCGGATGTTGGGACAGTTGCAGTTGATGTTTTTCTTTTCTTTGGTACTTTACCTATGTAGTCACCTTGTACATTGTGGAATTTACTTTTGTAACATGAATGTGGGAATGGTTTTATTTGGCTTTACAATTATCTCCAATTTTGGTGATTTTTGGATGTACTATCTTATCTCCTGATCCTAATAAAGAAAAAGGGTAATTCCTTCCATCTTGTATGTGATTCTATACCCTTGGTACTAGTCTTTACTCTAGGGCCTGTTGAAGGTGGGTCTCGGGAGTCATTATCTCTTCTTCAACTTGAATATGGAAGGGTCTACAAATCTTTTTTCCCTTCCCTCTTCTTGGTGAAGGCGGGTCGTGACATGTGTAGTCTTCATCCACTCCTGGATTATGTACACCTTCTCATTGGTATCTCGTACAAACTCTAGACAGATAAGTGTTGACTCCCCTAGGTCCATCCAGTATAGAGGTCACCTACCAGGTTGACCATATAGGGCCTCAAATGGTGCCATACTGATGGTGAAGTGAGAACTATTGTTGTATCAAAACTCTACAATTGGCAACTGATCCTCTCAACTGTGAAAAAAATCTAGGATGTAAGCACGAAGCATGTCCTCCTGTGTCTGTATGGTCCGCTCTATCGAACCATTTATCTAAGGATGAAAGGTAGAGCTCAAATATAGTTTACTCTCTAACACCTCCTGAAATCCCTTCAACAACCGGGAATTAAAACGTGTGTCACGGTCAGAGACGATCATCGATGGAACCACATGAATTTACAAAATCTCGTATACGTAGAGGCGTCCCAAACCCTATATTGATCCCTACCCTTGGATAGGTAGGAAGTGGGTTGAGTTGGTGAGTTGTTCAAAAATCACCCAGATGGAATCAGGTCCCCTAAACGTATGTGGAATCCCTATCACAATGTCCATGGAGATTCCATCTCACTTCCACTTAGTCACCTCTAGTGGTTGTGCTAAGCTTCTTGGAACCTGATACTTGACCTTCAATTGCTGACAAGTGAGGCATCAAGAAAAAAACTCGTCCACTACTTTATTTATCCTAGACCACCAATGGGATGCCAGGGATCATGGTACATCTTCTCCACACCATGATTTACTGCCAGAGGGGACGTTTGGAACTCCCTCAGCACCTCCCCTCATAGCCCCACCATTATCATGGTACATCCTATGAAAAGGATGATTTTCTCTCCACCTTTAGAAAATCCATCAGATGCATGTCTTGTGGATATCTGAGTACGTCGAGCCTCAATGTCAGTGTCCCCATGATGCACCTATCTGACTCGCTGAAGGAGTGAGGGAGAGAATATCATAGACTATAGGTATGCTCCTCCATATCTATCCATGAAGGATATCTACAATGCGGCTCGCTGGTTTGTCTCCTCCCTAAGCAACTGCAAACCAGACCTCCTGCTGAGTGCATCTTCTATGATGTTCCCCTTACCAGAAGAATAGACTATCTCAACGTCATAGTACCGGAGGAACTCTAGCCATTTCCAATGTCTCAAGTTTAGGTTCTTCTTAGAGAAGATATACCTAAGACTCTTGTGATAAGAGTGAATTGTAAAATGTTCACCCTTCAAGTATTCTCGCCACATCATCAGGGCAAAGACCACCACTGCTAACTCCAGGTCATGGGTAGCATAGTTCTGCTCATGTTGCCTCAGCTTTCGAGAGTAGGCGATCACTACTCGCTCCTATATCAGGACTCACCCAATCCCATTCCCTGATGCATCGCTGTAGACTATATACCCAACGCCCTCTTCTGGTATCCTCAAGATTGGGGCACTCGTCAGTCTCTGCTTCAGCTTTTAAAAACTCTATTGGCATCTATCTGTCCATACGAAGGGCAGTCCTTTCTTTGTCATTGTTGACAAGGGTGCCACAACTCTAGAAATGTCAGGCATGAATCTCTGGTTGTATTCAGAAAACCCTAGAAAAATCCACACCTCAATAACACTCTTGTGTGGCTCTAAAACAAGCACAACCTCTATATTCAGTGGACCCACTGCAACTCCTGTCTTCGAGATAACGTTTCCCAGAAAGTTGATTTCTCATATCCAGAACATTCAATTCATTAGCTTACCATAAAGCTGGTGCTCTTAGAGTGTATCCAAAACTATCTTTAGATGATAGGAATGCTCCTCCTTTGACGATGAGTATATCAATATGTTGTCACTGAAGACCACCACAAAGCGATCTAGGTATGGCTGCAAGATCCTGTTCATGAGTCCGATGAACACTGAAGGGGAGTTGGTCATGCCAAATGGAAAATCCAAGAACTCATAGTGGCCATAACAACATCTGAAGGACGTATTCTACACATCTACATCTCGTACCCAGAGCTGATGATAACCTGATCTGAGGTCTATCTTCTAAAACCAACAAGCTTCCTTCAGCAGATCTAAAATATCTTCAATCCTCAGATGTGGATACATTTTTTTCAACGTCCCCTGGTTCAGGTGCCGGTAGTCCACACAGAGTCTAAAACTACCATCTACCTTCTTGGGGAAAAAAACTGAGGATTCCCATGGAGAAACACTAGGCCTTATGAACCACTTCCTCTAAAAGACCTCCAACGGTACCCATAACTCACGAAGCTCTGTGGGAGCCATATGATGTGATGATGTAGATATTGGTGTCTTCCTGGGAATAGGTCGATGTAAATTTCTACCTCTCTACATAGAGGTAGTCCCAGAACATCATCAAGACAGAAATCAGCATACAGGTCCACCACTACAGGATATCTCAGACTCTCAACATCTACTGCTCGGAGGGTAAGGCTAACCAACTGGTGTGTGATTCGCTACAGCCTCCTCCAGGTAAGTCCATCATGTGCTACAAAGTATCCCTTCTCACCATTTATTGAAAACATGGTCCCATCCTCACAAACACACCACACTTTGTACGTAACAAAGTCAATTTGGGCATGGACTATGGATAACCAGTCCACACCCAAGATGATGTCGTAAGGCCTTGACAGCGCTACTAGAAGATCCCAGCCGAAGCTCTAACCTCCTAGAGTAGTATCACACAATTGGAACTAGTGTGTAATCATCAAATGCCCTCTTTTAGGAGTCTCTATCAATATGGATTGAGCCAAAGTCTCCACCAGAATCTTCAGCCTTTGAACAAGGCCAGTGGCAATAAAAGAGTGACTGACACCTGTGTCTATAAGTACTTAAGATAAGGTGGATTTGACACAGATCATACCTTTAATAATCTCTAGAGAACCATGGTCATAGGCCTCAACTTCCTGGAAATGATCTTGTCCCTGTCCACCTACTCCCTGTGGTCTGGGTGGACCACCTGGAGGTGGTGGCGGTAGAACCTCGAATCGTCGCCCACCGCCGGCTGCACGGCCAGCTCCTCTTCCGTGTCCATCTGCAATCTATGGAACTCCCTAATCGAATCATTGAGTCTGCCTTGGTGTTCCTTTGACTGTCTTCTGGTCATCCATACAGCGGGTCGTGAAGTCACAAGCCATGTGACTCTGTCCACCACATGAGTAGCATTGTCTACTCCTCAACTATTCTCCTCGGTCCCATGAGCATTGCACCACCGACCCTATATCTTAGCATCATCCACTAGAAGGCCTAGCCCGCTTGGGCCAGCATTTTATCCATCTACTACGTGATGTGGATGACTCTACTACCAGGAATCCGGTGGTGGCTCTCGATGTTTGTGTCTTCTCAGCTAAGAAGCTCTCTACCAAAAGTGCTTGTTCTAGCACCCCAACTTGTGTTGGAATGCTAAGCGATATCATCGATGATATGTTCTATCATCAGAGACCCTAATCAAAGGTCCCAGACCTGAAGAAACGGTCTTGTACCATGTTAATGGATTAGCGGGAGAGACCAGTGAATCTCGTCGAGTACTAGGCCACAAACATGTTACCCTTCTATGAGTGCAGCAGGTCCTATATACGCACTAAGCATACAGTCACTAGGACAAAATCCTCCCTGAAAAGGCTCTCATAGCCCGTCCATATGAGAGTCACCTCATCGTGTATCTGGATCATCATGCTCTATAATATCCATGCCGCTTCCAGGAAAATTCTGGATTCTAGGATCACCATAAGGTCAGCTGGTGTACCAACCAAGCAGAAAACTCTGACTACAGCCTCCAGCCAGTCCTCAGCCGCATGCAGGTCCGTCTCACCTCAGAACCTCAGAGGCCTCTTCCACTGAAACTCGAAAAATGTGTTCATTTGGAGTTCACCCTCTTCTGGTGGGGCTATTGGCAATGGCTTCCAATGGGTAGTGGTTCTGTTGGTACACCACTCGAAGGTGCTAACGTCATAAGAGGGCTTTACACCAAGTCCACATTGCTCGGTGGACCATCTTTTCATACTCTATCGAGAATCCTGAATGTCTATCTACATGGAATCATCCTAAAATAAAATCAGTGGTCCATATTCAATAATCTATACTTGGTGGGAAGGCTCAAAGATATCACAAGAAAACATTTAAAAAACCCACGCAATTAGTGTTTCTGTGCAGTAAGTCGGAAATCAGAATTTAGGGTCTTAGCATATGGATACGTCGACTGCTGCACCAATACTAGACTCCCCAACTAAATTCCATGCTCATAACACTTAACACTATTTCCACAATAAAAATATTAGAGTCCTAGTTCTTTAGTAGATCCAACTCCTCTGATTCCACTTTGTCACGACCTGTCCCTCGGGGCTCATGCCGTGACTACCCCAAGCCCCCCTTCCATAAGCTAGGGGCTGGTGACTAGCACCATAAAAGAAATATCCCTAAAGAGGGAAGGCATTTTCATTCATCCTGTATAGATACAAAGACAAAAAACACAACAAGAAGCAACCATGAAGTAAACTGTAGTAGTAAAAATGTAGTGAAAGTAAAGGGGCCAGAATACAAGCCCAACTAAAATGTATATGTTCAAATAAAATGTTCAAGCACAAATGAATGTGAAAATAATCTCTTGGTTCATCCACCTAGGATCCTTCTTCAAGGGTTAGTACAACTCATGACCAAGTATAACTTAAAAACATAAATATAGATGATTAGTCATAAGATAGATCATCGTATTCTATTAAGAGGCACTATTGATGACCCACTCAAGATCGATTAGTAATAACCCCCATTGATCCACACAAGATATGACCCACATAGGATCGGTATGCACTGTCCCACATAGGATTTCTGAGCACTGATCCACATAGGATCTAATAGAAGCTGGACCACACAGGATTGATAAATGTTGACCCACACTGGATCGATGTTCTTTCTTCACGTTACAACCTGCCATAGGATTCCTCACACTCGGTGCGCTCGAGTTCCATAGAATATTCCCCTCATGATATCAGTCATTCCTCAACCACCACTAATCTCCCCAAAGAAGTAACCCAAAGAACCTCCATGTCGTAAGAGTTCCAATGCGACAGACAGTGCATCAATCAGACATCTGGTCTATGAGTTATAAGTTTTTTTTTCGAGGGCCCATTTAGATTTGGGTTTGATCCAACCCAGTTGTATTCTAACTGTCTTCAAAACTCAAGTGGAGTATTCCAAAAGGACCGTCTTTCTCAAAGGGTCCCAGTGCCATATATGGTTCGTCAAACAGACATATGGTTCTCAAGATATGTCCCTTTAAGTGTTTCTTGGTCCGGTTTGGCCTAGGCCCGGCCTGACCCGGTCTGAGTTCAATCCAGTTGGGCTAGGCCACAATGGCTCAGCATGCTGGGGCAAGGTCTGGCCCATCTAGAAAGGGGGCGTAGCCCACCGGTTCAGCCGGTGGAGGGGTCTGCCCTAGCCGGTGCGGGGGGGGGGGGGGGGGGGGTGGGGGGGGGGTGAGTCACCCAGTATCTCGAACAGTCCGGAGGCTATTCGGCTTATGAAACGGAGGCACCTGATGGGAGCCACCTAGTCACTACGAAACCCACTGAAGGTACAGGTTCCCCCTTATCCATGGCTTCGAATTTGGCTCCTTTCTCAACAGCGACATTCTGGTCGAGCCGCCCTTTCCTTCTGCGGCCGGCCGATGTGTCAGCCACCTCCTCTGACCAGTACGACTGATGAGCCACGACCCATTTCTCCCCAGTGGTTCGTGACGGCGCACCACACCTCCTCTATGGCCGGCTGATGGTGGCTGCTTCAGAGACTTCTGTGACTTAGTGATGCGACCTACTATTGTAATGCATGACGGGACGCCGCGTCCATCGTAGCAAGTTGGTTCCTCCATGCCGACGGTCTTCTACGGAGGCGCAAGGAAAGCATGTTAGTGGAGGGTCTGAATCGGGTTTTCTAAGCATGTGCCCTCTTCATTAGCTCGAAAACATGAGGATGGATTAAAGGATTCAACAATCACTTTGAAAAATAACAAAATTAAACCATACCTCAAGAATTACAGAGAACCCCTGTGATTTAGGAAGTGGGAAGATGTTTGTCGTCCCCTAAAATGGCCTCTAACAACATCGCTTGATCACAGATCTTCTGTTTGAGGAATAAATTTTTCTTGTCACTACTCACCTAAAACGGCTACGTCCTCCATGGGTTTGGTGTCGTGGCAATTTTTCAGCACTTTGTTTCATGGTTAAGACGTGTTGATTCCTCCCCCCAAACTCCATATAAATAGGAGAGCGGGAGGGTGTCTAATGCTCATGGGATTTAAAGGGTGCTCATTAATTAGGAACCTTCCTAGTTCCCCAACAATGAAATTACATAGAATTTAAAGGAAAATCCATTTATTGGCTTGACATGTCGCTGGTCCCACGTTGCCGCATGTCTGTTGTAGGGAAAAATAAAAGGGAAACTAAAAATTAACTCTGTTATTATTATTATTCTTTTTAAAAGTCCCAGAACAAAACTCTTTATCCAGACCTACTACAGTCAATGTGAAGCCTCCCTTTAGTGAATCCCAGCATTGTAGATTCAACAGTGCCCTCAGATTTTTAATGTGAGCACTAGTTCAAAAGTTAGAAAATGTCTCTTGCACATTTACGGAACGTACCTCAAAAAAACTTCATAAATTCATTCTAGGTACATTGAGCCTTGGAATCACATGCCATAAATTTTTACAGACTCGTTATAATTCTATATATTTCAAAAACAATTACATGAAAAATCCAGGTCCTTACATGTTGGAGAGTGTATCCCTTGGTGCAATATGCTTTTCAGGCATTTGGATTCCTTCGGTTGTGGAGGATTAGATGGATGTCTTACCTAATGAAATTATAAGACTTCTTTTACAGTGGGAGATGGATTTTTTATGTCGACATGGAATGTGTGACCACATCGATATCTTCTGCGACATATCGAATGGCCCCTACAAATATTAGGGAGCTACAGTTTTAGTTGGAGGACAATCGAGATAACAGTTTCATCATACCCAATGTATCCTGCTGAGTATCTCCATTGTTGTATGTGAAAAAGGTGGTGGGGTTCTTGCACCTTTTCATAGATTATTATTGGATGAACCAGGCCACAATAAATATCTAGTACCCCCTTTCGATAATTAATGATCTCTATGACCAGTTGTGAGGTGTGAGATGCTTCTTAAAGATCTTTTCCAGGCCTGGATACAACCAGTTGAGGTTTCACAAGGCTGATATTCCATAGTTTGTATTTTGATTTCACAATGGACACTATGAGTTCATAGTGATACCATTTTGTATAAAACAATTACCCATTCATGTTAATATATTTGATGAACCAGATTTTTCTACCATAATTGAACCATATTTCTATTTCCATTGTCAAAGAGATACTCATCTAATCTATATCAGAAGAGGAGTATGCATAGCACACTAGGATGGTCCTATATTTTCTTTGAGTACCATATTATTTGGAAAATACTGAACTTCCACTTCTAGATTCATGATGTTCACATTCTAGGGAATGTAATTTTTGAGCCCGGTTTAGCCATGGACCTAGCGAAGATCAATACAGTTATTTCTTGGGATCCATCCAATAACGGGTTATAAGTTCAAAGATTTCATGTATTGGCAGGTTACTACATGAGGTTTGTGGAATACATCTCTATAATTGCATCCCTTTTAAACACCCTGGTGCTGAAAGGGAAGGCATTTACTAGTACTAAGCAGTTCTTGAGGGCCTTTGAGGATTTTAGGTTGAGTTTGACTAGTTATACTATTTTGAGACTACAACAGGATGTGATGGAGTATGTGGTTTATTGTGATGCCATCTGATACGGGATTAGATTAATGATGATGCAGTGATAAGAAATTATCACATATGGGTTGAGGAAGTTAAGACCCCATGGGAATAACTACGTGAATCATGACCTAGATATATCAGTGGTAGTATTCCCCATGAGTATGTGGCATAACAACCTTCTAAAGGATCTCTTTATGGTTTACTCAGACCATTAGAGTGTCAAGTATATCTTCACATAGAGAGACTTGAACCTAAGACAGATATGCTTTTTGGTGTTCCTATATGACTATGACTCTGATAGAGTCTATACTCCAGAGATGGGTAATATAGTAGCTTATTCCCTTATCCAGAAGTCCTAGGATCATTTAGTGAAGGAGGATTCATAACATTTGACCTCCTTGCAGCTGACCTTGGTGGAGCATGACGGTAAATCATTTCTATAGTTGATGGTGTTAACTCCTCTACTTCTCGAACATGTGAGAGAATCCTAGATGGGAGATATAAACGGTGAGGTCATCAATGACTTGATATCCATTGGGTATTTAGTAGATGGATATTATGAAGTAAATAATCTAGTCATCTTTTTTCAAGGGACGAATGGTGGTTCCAGTCATGATTCTGGAGGAGGTGATGTGCGAGTTCCACACTTCTTCCCTAGTTTTATGTCCTGGTGTGGGGAAGATGTAAAGATACCATTAGCAAATTTTTTGTGTTCCAGAATGAGAAAAACCATAACTGAATTCATCTCTCAGTTCCCCACATGTCAGTAGGTGATGGATGAGAACCAAGTTATGGATGGTTTTTTGAAGCCCCGTGATATCATGTCATGGAAATGAGTTGACAGATCACTAGTCTTTGTGAATGGGGTTCCATTCATAGTGAAGGTCCATGAAACCATCTGGGTGATAGTTTACTGACTCAAAAAACTGGTACACTTCCCTTATATTAGGGAGTAGAGTTCGATGGAGAGTTTGGGGAATTTGTATGTAATAGAGATCTTTCACCATAATGTGGTTAACTCAATGATTGTTTCTGATCATGATGTGTGGTTTATGTCATGATTGTGGAGATGCCTTCAAGGGAAATTTGGGACCCAAATAAGGATGAATACAGACTTTAACCCCCCAACTAATTGGCATACCAAGTTCACTATCCAAATGATGGAGGATATGTTGGGGGCGTGCATGTTAGACTTTTCTTGGATGTAGGAGGATCACTTTACCTTGTTATATTTTTCATAAAAAATAGATAACACTCTACTATTGGAATTTCACCTTTTTAGGCCAAATAAAGGAGACCCTGCATGCCACCCTTGTGTTGGAATGAGATCAGGGAGACATCCCTTGTTGGCCGGTAATGGTGTAGGTAATGATGGACAGGGTCAAAATCATATGTAACTAGATGGGGTCATCCTAGATTAGATAAAAATCTTATAAAAATCACCGTCATATGGCCCTATATTTTGATTAGGGAGAATACATTTTTAAGAGAGTCAACACACAATAAGGTTTATGGAGGATTGTCGTGGGAGGAAAGCTATCTCCTAGTTTAATTGGGTCATTCGAGATCATCTAGAGGGTTGGTGAGGTTTCTTACCTCCTCACCCTACAACCACAACTTGAGTTGGTTCATGACATCTTGCACATATCACAGCTGAGGAGATACATGTATGAAAACATGTACGTCCTCGACTGGAGTGAGCTAGTCATCAATGATGGAGCCACCTTCACAAATCACATGGTGGTGATCAAGGATCCATAGTATAGGACCCTACATGGATGGACCACCCCCTTGGTTCCAGGTTGTGGCAGCCCGGGAATGTGTAAGAGAGTTCCTAAGAAATGGAGATCCAGGTGTAGGATTATTGTCCTTAGTTTTTTTTAATTTTTCTTTTCAGGGATGAAAATATTGAACAAGGGAATGATGTAAAGACTTGGTTTTAACCTTTTAATACTTTAAAATATTTCTATATATATTTTTAGAGCTAGTAATTGACACAATGTACAATTTTGAGGCCCAGTGTTCCAAGAATTAATTTTATAAAAATATTAACTATATTGTATATTGTGTTAATATGGATTCTTAGAGTAAATGAGAAAAAAATAAAATAAAAGAATGAATTAGAAATATGAGACCACGGTTGAGTCCAAAACGTGATTTTTACCCTATTCAGTACATATAATGTGTTAGCACAGGGCATTCAGACTCCTCGCTCGTTGAAAGTACGTTCAGTGGATTAATTTATTATTAAATTCAATCATTAATTCATTTTTAACTAAATGAAATATCTACAGATGAATCACCATGTATAATTCCATATGGTTAGCTTCATAAAACAAAGTAGGATTCTAGAGCTTATTCTTTCTCATTCGTTAGAGAATCACCTCACACGACGATGAAATATTGGATCAGATCACATCAGGAAACAACGAATGCAATGAATTCCTTAAATGGTTGGTGGTCATGTTCATTAAAAAAGAATAATCCAATATCTAGGTGGTACTATTCAATTGGTTATTTACTCTCTTTGATTAAATATATTGATCAAATAAATCCCTATTCTTTGATTTTTACCAATTGTGAATAGAGCAGGTTCCTATGAACTGAAATCTTAATTCGTTATTCTTTTTTACCCCGAATAATTATTCTTGATCATTAGGCAAGAATTATTATTCGATTATGGAAAAATATTTCTTGGGTTTCCCCCCATGTTTTCTTCATGTTCATCGCTAGTTGGACCCTGCTGTACCGGTACAACATCGTCAGGCAGTACCAAGCCCGGTCAGATCCTTGGAATTGAAACAATTTCATGGATGATGGTTAGATTGATGAATCTAGATGATATCTAGGATTCCTATGGGTTTTGGATGATCTTTTCAATGATCGTAGGATATATATTTAATTGTGTAAGGTTTAGGACATGCAAAAGAATACCGCATCGCTTGAAATCCCACCGGATTCATGTTTTGGGCCATTGGATTTCTGGAATCCTATGTTTGGTGATAGATCCACAAATCACAACCGAAATAAATTCTGAAATTGAAATAGATAGAAATAATTCAAGTGAATACCATGGATCTATGTTTCTATGAACAAACCTGACTATATCTCATGTACAAAGATAAACACATGAAGTGTAGCCCTATGAGTGCGGTAGATATGGTTTTGGGAAATCATAAGGATGAAGGGGTGTGTTTCTTAACATTATTTCATACACCCCTTCCCATATGGTAAACCTTTGTGGTGAATCACACTGACGGGATCTTGTGTGGAATCACACATCCAGATACAAGACTGTGTATTTGAGTATTCAAACATAGGGTCATGTACACAGATACGGCTAACAAGATATATCCCAATGCGGATTAGTCTGGCCATGCCGTATAGTCCACCTACATTGTGTGTAATAATACACGGTTTAGGAATGATATTCCAGATAGGGACACAACTAGGTGATGGAGTGGGATCAAATTTCATGGGGGTCCCCTCACATTCTATATACCATTTGGTTCCTTGTTAGGAAACTTCAAGGTTTTGTGACACCTTCATTTGAACTCTGATGTTGGATCACACATAGTATATCCTAATTGTTTTCCCTTGTAGAATGTGATGGTACTCAATATTGTACATTTTGATATACAAAGTGAAATGTTCTGGAAACATAATTTAATTAGGTGACTCCTTACAATGGTAGTGATCTAGAAGGATCACCAAAGGCTTCTTCTAAGTGGAACCCCCTATTGGATAGGTCATGGGTCCTCGAATTAAAATAGTGGAACCCCCCCCCCCCCCCCATCATCTTGGGCATAGGTCCTATACCCACTAAGTGGAACCCCCTATTGGATGGGTCAAGGGTCCTTGTACACTATAGTGGAACCCCCTCCCACAATTAGCATTGGCGCAAGTCCTTTACAATTACATAATGACACATTCCTGTTGTTGGTTATGGAAAAACAATTATTTTCTATGTTAAAATATAGTATTTTGGTTAACCTTGGTTGTCTCTAGAGTGGAGCTCTCAACAATCATGTTTGTCACATTAAATTTAAGAAATAAGTGGTGGTTGTTTTTGAATTGGTTTGGTTTTGAAAATAAAGAAACAAAATAAAAGAAATAATTAAACTAAAATATATTAGAATCAATTGGTAAAGAAATTGATTGAAAATAGTGATATGTATTGAGTGATCAGGTTGGGGTTGGATTTCGAATTGCAATATTATCATAGTTTTATTTTATCCATTTCTCCTTCTCTAAGGCAATGAACGTGAGATTTTACAGTTGCTTCCTCTCACATCTTTGATCGTGGTGTTATTGAGAGTAAACCATAAAAATATCATATTTTGGTCTACTCTCCTTCCTTTTGTGAAATCGTTTCAGTGAATACTCTCAATTAATTTAGGCAATTCTTGATCGGGTCTTGTTTATCCCAAACAGTCATGAATATGCATTACAAATCTAGCACGTACTGACAATATCCATGTACTTAAACACTATGCTCTAATATATTTCATCATATATAGACTAGAACCTAGTGAGAGAGATAATTTTTCACTAAAAAATAAATAATAACAATAAAATATAAAATCAAATACAATCGCACAAGAAAATATAAACAATTATTACAATTTAAACCAACTTGTAAAAGAGAGAAATATTTTCTTAACATTATTCTCGTGAACTTAAACATTAAAAAAGATAAAAAAATAATAACTTTCCCCAATCAATCGGAATATTTACCCCACCATGGTACGTGTAATTGAGAAGAAGGGGAAGAAGAAGGGAGTATAAAACTAAGAAGGACAAAAGAAAGAGAAGAAAGAACAGAATTTTTCTCCTCTAGAATTTGTCCACCAGAATGATAGCTTCGGTTTTCCCATCCTCTCAAAGAATAAGGACAAGGTCCCTTCTTATAGGAGGTGAGGAATGAAGTTTTCCATATACCCAAAATACTTCAAGGTATTTAGGGTTGTGCGGAATGAGTTGAGGCTGAATTAGTAAACCAAACATTTTCTGTCCACTAATCACAATTCCACAAACCCAAATTTTACTGGTTGAAGGGTGTACATAATCAAACAATTTCTCCATGAAATTTAATGTAAAAAAAATCTACTCTATTTTTATTTCTAAAACATATATAAGCACCCCATTTTGTTCTCATTATTCCGAGATATACCTCATTGAATGAGTCATTGACTATTCTACCGGCCAGAATAAGTGATCACATTGACCGATTTTGTTTGGCTTGTTGGAGTTCTAATTGGATATGGGTCCAGAAGACTTAGTTGTAACCCATATATCATGTCATCCTAAAAAAGGAATCAGGTGAATTGGATGCAAATTTTAGGATTTATGCACGAAATAACGAGGAAACAAAAATCTATTTAATGTAGAGAATTAACCACTTTTCACATTTACGCTCAAAACTCACCCAAAAACATAAAATGATCCAAAGAAGCTCAAATTGGTTAATGGGAAGGGATTAAATCATTGAAAAAAAAATATGAAATAAATATGAAAATATGATCTATGTCAATTCCCCGACACTTATCACTTGGACTCCTGGAAAAGTAAACATCGATATCAAATAAAAGAAATTTTAAAGTAAATATCCATGAGATCTAACAATTTAACACCAAGAAATAAAAGATATATGCCACCTAAAAAATTATTATTTCAATTTCTTCATTTTAGATCATTCATTATATTTCATCTTTATTTCTCCTCTCATTCACATAAAATAGTTACCTCACTTGCATTTTCTCTCATTACACAAATATCATTTTCCAACAATATCTTTCTCTACAAATACTCATGCAAGGGTCACCATAGGTTTGATAAATTTCTAAATCTCCACCCGATATTAGTCAATGACATATGTTTATCATGAGGAATTATCAAGGTTGTTTTATGGATTTAGGGTGGTAGGATTTATATGTGAAAATTTCTAAGGCTGAAAAAGGAGGGTTTGGCTCTTTTTGAAGCAAAATTGCATTATTCTAATTTTTACTAAAGTACGATCTCCTCATTTACTACCATTAGTAGTAAATATGATCCATCAACATGAAAAATTAGTGAAACTTTACACTATTTATCAGTTCAACATAAATAGTTTCAATCATCTCATATATGATTTTTCTTGAAATATCCAGATAGACACAAAATTCTTTTTTATTAGAACCTCCATAAAGGCACAAATTCTCATACATGAAATCTCCAGAAAAGGAACAGATTCCAACCGAATGCTTTTTTTAAACAATGATAACATTTCTTCATCATTTGATTTTTCACCCAAAGTATCTCCAAATGAGGTGTCACAATACAATTTAACCTCTCCCACACTTAAGTTCAACTAGATTATGCAATTTCACATCAAGAATAGGTTGGATAGGGAAAATTGTCTTGTAATGTGATTAACCTAACAGGAATTTCATGGATTATAAGGGATACACTGATTAAATTTTCATGGTATGCCATAATGAAAAGGATTTCTATGAAATAGGGGATTTAATATCAATGAAATGCTTCAATCATTTAAAACGCATGAACCTCAAAACCTCATGTTTTGATAGAAATAAATCAAATTCTGGTTAAATAAAGCATGAAATTGTTCTCTAAAGAAGTGAGGTAAAATACAAGAATATGAAAGTTATGTTTAGAAGCCTCACAAAAAAGTGATCTCAAATATAAAGATCGTGAATTGTGGAATGGGATTCAAAAATCGGAGTACTTTTCATGAAATTTCTAAATATTTGGACTAGAAACTATGTAAATTTCAGTGTTCATTTAAGCTCAGTTTCATGGAATAAATTTCCTCACTCATAGACATGGGTTTCAAAAATTACAATGATAATTATTTTAGCTTAAAAGTTTTAAAAACAAACAAAAATCTGAATAACACACTTTTTTTTATAGAAAAATAGAAAATCAATCAATTGAAATTACTAAACTATAAAGGTTTCCTCCCCCACAAATAAATGATGCAATGTCAAAATGCATGAAAATTGTTTTAACATGTAATAATTTTTGAAATTTAATCAAAACAATCTATAAAGTGATAAAGATAGGTACAACTAGACTTATTAATAGTGAAACATTGAGTTAAGCTCCTAAGTGATGCACATATGAAATCCTACAACCAAAAGTAGATAATAAAACATAATAAATTTATTGAATGACAATTAAAATATAAATAGAGTGAGAAAAGAAGGATAGATCTTGGTTTGATACCCCAAGTGGGCCCTGGGTTTTAACTGGCTCCAGTTTGACAGTTTCAGTTGGTTATCCCTAATATGATTATGGGTGAAGTTTCTTTGAGATGAACCAAAAACAATTATTCTTTACATCTTGAACTTATTAATTTTTATGAGTACTCTATGGAAATGGTATTCCAAATCCACCCCCATGAAAATGAGATGAATCTTGTAAGGTGGGGTTAGGATAAAGAATAATTCCTCATCTTTATTTATTTCCACTTGCACAATCACTTATTAATTATCCAATAGTTGTTCAAAGTATAATACATTAAAATAATAGTTAAAATGAAAATTATAGTGTAATTATATTTGAATAAAATTAATACATGATGAATCAATATCAAATTATTCCCTTTCTAAGTAAGAATCTTGAGTCTAATTTTCCTCAAAAAAGTCCACTTGGATGACATCTTGAACTCCTTCCAATGAATGATCAAAATTTTTGGGGAGCTCTAGATGTTCCTCTTCAAGTGTATCTTATTTTTCCTCATCCACCAAGGAAATACAATTTTTGGATGAATCTGAAAATTTATAATAAGGTGAGGTAATACTCAATTCAGATTCTATATAATCATAATTAAAAGAGTTAAGAAAAGTAATATCTCTCTTAAGTGGATTGACTTCAATTTGTTCTTCAATATGAGGTTCCTATTGTATTTGAATTTCACAAGACATATGTAAGTAGTCAGGCTCCTCTATATTTTCTTCAAATTCCAATGCTCTGGTGGCATCTTTCTTCAATGGTTCTGGATATTCTACTTTGTAAGGAATATGTGGATAAAGTAGTTATTCACACTCATTATATAATATATATATATAGATATTTTTTATCTCACACATGTTGCTTAGTGTGAAATTCTTCCTTCTTGTCCTCCTCAGGTTCATTTATAAGTTCTTGTTTTTCCATAAATGCTCATACATATTCAAATGCATGTTCTACTTTATTCACTAGTTTTTCTATGTCATTTATAAGTTCATTCATATGAACTATATCATAACCAACCTCATATACTTGTTAAAAATTTGGGTGGTTGTTAAATGAATTAAAGAAATTATCATTAGAAAACATCATGGAAAAATATTTTTTATATTTTGTTTTGAAAAGTGTCAAATATTTATAATGTGATTGCGGCACTACCTCCCTGGAAACGGCGCCATGTTTTGACATTTTCCTGTCGTGGGGTGTGGAAAAACAATTATTTTCTATGTTAAAACATAGGATAGTGTTTAACCAAGGTTGTCTATAGATAGGAACACTCAATAATCCCTTATGTCACTTTAAATTAGATAATGAAGTGGGGTTGTTTTTTAGATTTTTTGGTTATGAAGAAAAGCAATGAAACTAAATAAAGTAATAAATTAAATGATATAAACAAAATTGAAAAATAATTCCTTGAAAATAGAGATAATAATTGGGTTATTAAGAAGGGTATGGTTTTTCAAATGTAATGTTATAATAGTTCCAATTTTATTCAATCCTCTTCTGCTAAGTTGGTTTAAGTGATATTTGATGATTGCGTCCTATAACTCCCTTGGTAAATGGTAGTGATGAGAGTAAACCTTTCCAATATATCATCTTGTTCTACTATCCTTTATATGTGTTAAATATATGTAGAGAACACCCCCAATTGAGTTAGGCAATTCCCGACCGGGTCTTGTTTATCACAAATAATTAAGAATATTCAATACCCCTGCCACACATACTGACGATCACCAATTACTTCACCACTAAGCCCAAATCAATTCCATAATATATAGACCAAAACCTAGTGGAGGGAGATTATGAACATTTACCAATTATATAATAACAACCTAATATTAAATCGAATACAATTTCATAAGATAATAAATTGTTTATTAAAATTTGAGACCAACACCGCAGAAGAGAGTGTGTGTTTATTCAATCAAATGAAAGAACTAAAACATTAAAAAAGATAAAACCTAACCTTTACCAATAAATCAGAATATTTACCCACCATGGTAAGGGTAATTGAGAAGAAGGGTAAAGAAGGAGGCATTATAAAACAAAGAAGAACAAAAGAAAGAAAAGAAAGAACAGAATTGTTCTCCTTCAAAATCTTCCCACCAGAAAGATAAGTTCAGTTCTCCCACCATCCTTCCCAATAATGCAGAGGTACCTACTTATAAGATGTGAGTAATGTCGTTTTCCATATTCCCATGATATTTCATGGAATTTGGTTTAGTGTGAAATGATTTGTGGTGGAATTAGTAGACCTGACGTTTTCTAGCTGCCAATCACTATTCCAACAACACTATTTTGATCGGTTTAAGGGTGGCCTTAATAACATTATTTATCGATGAAAATTAATGTGAATCTTCCTAATCAAGTCGAATTTCGAACCCAGTTTTAAGAATCCAATTTGGTTGTCGGTATCCAGAGATATGGCTCATTGAATGAGTCATGGTCCACGATGTCATCCAAAATAAATTTTCACATATACCGATTTTGTTTGGCCGGTTGGATTTCGATTTGACACTTGGTCCATATTACATATTTGTATCACACGAATAATTCCATCCTGAAAAAAGGAATCACATTAATTGGAGGAAAATTATATGATTTATTCTCAAAATATAGAGGCAACATAAAACTTCTAAAGGTTAAAAATTAACCACTTTTCACATTTATGCTCAAAACTCACAAAAAAACATAAAATGATGAAACTAAGATAAAATTGATTAGTGATAAGGGATTAAATAATTTAAAAACATATGTAAAAATATGAAATTATGAGGTTTTTATGTTCCCACCCCCACAATTAAATAATTCAGTGATTGTAATGCCTTCAAGTGGTTTTAACATGTAAGAATATTTTTAATTGAATCATAGAAATAAATAGTGTAAAGGAAAGCTACAACCTGACTTATTGGTAGTGAATTATTGAGTTAAGATACTAATTTATACACATATGAAATCCTAAAACGAAAGGTATATAATAAATATAATAAATTTATCAAAAAACAATTAAAATATAAATAGAGTGAGAAAAGAAGGATAGATCTTGGTTTGATCCCCCAAATGGGAACAGGGTTTTGACAACCTCCATATATGCAATTTAAATTGTTTATCCCCAATCTGATGGTGGGTGAAGTTTCTTTAATATGAACAATAATAACTAATTTCTTGAATCATGTATATTTTCTTTTTTGTTAAGGATTCATGAATATAGTACAATAAATCCACACCTATGAAAATGATATTAAACATTAATTATTGGGGTAAGACAAAGAATGAGTCCTCATATATATTGGTTTCCATATTCAAAACTTCTTCTTCATTCTCTAGTGGTTCCTCAAGGTATGATACATCAAAGGAAAAGTCAAATGGAAAATCTGACAGTATTTCTATTTCAATAAAATTAAAACATGCTGAATCAATATCAAATTATTCCCTTACAAAGTAAGATTCTTGTGTCTCTTTTTCCTCAAGAAAGTCCACATGTATATCATCTTTAAATCATTAAAATAAATGATAAACATGTTTGGGGAGCTCTAGGTGTTTCTTTTTATGTGTATCTTCTTCATTTTCCTCATCCACCAATGAAAAAAATTGTTGGATGAATCTAAAAATTTATAACAAGGCGAGGTAATACTAAATTTAGATTTAATAAAATATGAATGAAATGATTATAAGAAAACACTATCTCCCTGAGTTTGATCAACTTAAATTGCTTATTAAATTATAGGTTCCTCTTATAGATGAATTTCACAATATAGAGGTATGTAGTCAGGCTCCTCCATCTTTTCTTCAAATTCCACCGCTTTGGGGGTGTCTTCTTTTAATGGTTTCGGTTCTTCTACTTTATAAGAAATATGTGGATCAAGTAGTTATTCAAACTCATTACATAACCCATCAAGATATTTTTGATCTCCCACATGTATTTCAATAATAAATTCTTCTTTATTGGCCTCCTCATGTTCGTGATTAGGTTCTTGTGTTTCCCTCAATGCATTGACATATTTTAATGCAAGATCTACTTTATTCTCTTGTTTTTATGTCATTTCTATGTTCTTTCATCTGAACTATATTATAAAAACTCATCTTATTGTTCCACATGTGGATAACTTTTCCATGAATTAATGATATGATCATTTTAGAACCTCATGGAAAATTATTATTGTTTTTTATTTAATTGGAAAATGCTAAATATTAATAATTAGATTGTGGCACTACCTCGATGAAAACAACGCCAATTTTTGACACATGCCTATTTTGGGGTGTGGAAAAAACAATTATTCTCTATGTTAAAATATATTATAATTGTTAACCAAGGTTTTCTCTAGAGAGGAGCGCTCAATAATAAAGTTTGTCACTTTAAAATTAAAAAAGAAGTGGTAGTTTTTTTTGAATTGGTTTGGTTTTGAAAAAAAATGTAACGATAGAAAAGAAGTCATTAAAGTAAAAATATTAGAATCCAATGTTAAATAAATTGATTGAAAATAGTGATATGTATTAAGTGATCAGGTTAGGGTTGAATTTCTAATTGTAATGTTATCATAGTTTTATTTTATCTATCTCTCTTCGGCTACACTGATTAAAGTAAGATTTCACAATGGCTTCCTCTTACATCATTGATCAATGATGTTGGTGAGAGTAAACCATAAAAATATCTTATTTTGGTTTACTTTCCTTCCTATTGTGAAATTGTTTCATAAAAAACTCTCAATTAATTTAGGCAATTCTCAACCGGGTCTTGTTTATCCCAAACAATATTGAATATGCATTACAACTCTCACATATACCGACAATCACCATCTACTTCAACACTAAGCTCTAATCTATTCCATAGTTTATAAAAAACACTAGTGATGGAGAAAATTTTCATTAAAAAAAGAAATAATAACAACCGAATATAAAATCAAATACAATCACACAAGATTATATATATCATTATTACAATTGAAACCAACTTGAAAAGGAGAGACATATTTTCTTAACATTAAGCATGTGAAACTAAACATTACAAAAGATAAAACCTAACCTTCCCCAATAACTCATAATATTTACCCCACCATGGTAAGGGTAATTGAGAAGAATGGGGAAGAAGAAGGCATCATGAAACTAAGAAGAACAAATAAAAGAAAAGAATGAACCAATTTTTTCTCCTCCACAATTTTTTCACCAGAAAGATAGCTTCGGTTCTCCCACCCTCTCATAGAATCAGACCGAGGTACCTTATTATAGATGATGAGGAATGTAGTTGGACATCTACCCATGATGTTTCAAGGAATTTAGGGTAGTTTGTAATGAGTTGTGGCTGAATTAGTAGAACTGACTTTTATGGCCGCCAATCACAATTCCACAAACCCTAATTTGATCGGTTGAAGGGTGTCATTACTCACATCATTTCTCCATAAAATTTAATGTACATATTACTAGTCTAGTTTTTTTAACCCAGCTATAATCACCACATTTGGTATTCAATATCCCTAGAAATGTCTCATTGAATGATTCATGGTCTATTCTGCCATCCAGAATAAGTGTTCACATTGACCAATTTTGTTTAGCTTCTTGGAGTTCTAATTGGATATGGTTCCAGAACACATAGTTGTATCCCAAAAATCATTTCATCCTAAAAAAATTAGGTGATTTGGATGAAAATTTAAGGATTTATGCACGAAATACTGAGCGAACATAAATCTATTTAATTTACAGAATTAACCACTTTTCACATTTAAGCTCAAAACTCACAAAAAAAACATAAAATGATCCAAAGAAGATAAAATTGGTTAATGGGAAGGGATTAAATCATTGAAAAACATATAAAGAAATTTATAAATATGATCTCTATAACATACCAAGTGGAACCCCCCTAATATACTAGGGCAAGGGTCCTCTACTTTAATTTTTTTCCACTAGACTATGTAGAACCATGATTAGGTGTGTATTAATTTTCATGTTTACTTCTGGGAAGACACATGAGATGTTGGGAATCATTTATGGAATTTTGGAATTGTTGGTGACCCTTTTTCTTGAGATAAGCTGTGATATGTAGATCCCCTTACTCTCATGGTTGGGCTTATTTAACTGAGAATATATATATATATATATATATATTCTTATGTATCCACACCTTGTATTTGGTTACTCTCCTTCCATGAGAGGTGAAGATGCATGGGGAACTCCATTTTCTTTCCGTGTTTAGATTCTTGTGGTTAGATGAGTATAATCTCATGCTATATGAGGTGAAGGCTCTCTATGTAGTTTATCTACTCACCTTGTCAAGCCCCTTATCATAGATGAGGTTTTAATAAGTCTTTTTTTGGGTTGATCTATTATCTTTAAATTGTATCTTACATATACTGTCTTTATATTTCCTAGTGTATCACTTACATCACTCCTTGGATATTTTTAATCATCCTATTGGGTATGTATATACTCAATAATGTTTGCAAGAGAGCATGCAGACAACCCTTCTAAAATCATGTGTCCAAGTTTATGTTGTTATTATTCAAGAAATATTAGTCCAAAAGAGTGGGAATAATATTGATTTCTATTTTGATTCATTGATCTATGAAGCCAAAACAAGGTCTGGATGTGAATCACTCACAAAGATAATAGAATAACATAGAATTTTCTATACACTTCACTATTGTTGGTTAAATACCACTTAGAATAACATCTGACATAAACTCCCTACCCAACATCCCCATAATGCTCTCATCCCACACATAGAGTGAAACAAAGTAATTATATTCTTGAACAAATAGAGAAATGTTTTTAGAATAAACCAATTTATTAGGTAAATGTTTTGGGGAAAACACATATGATTGAAGAAAAAATGAGAATTAGTAAATGATATGAAGGAAACATATTCCCACTAGTTTAAATAATGAATAAAATTGTGAGGAAGAGAAGGAAAAGTGAATATTGAATAGTGATATGATAAAAATGGTGGTGATCATGTGTGGAATGATTGAATCGCAGGGACATCAGGTAGGAAGTTTTGGTCAAATGCTATGCTAAGTGGTAGTTAACCAATAGTTGTGAAGTAGACATAGAATCCTTTTTTCTTTTATTAGCTTTGTGAGTGTGGCATAGACAATCCTTGTTTTGGATCTATTGATCATTTGATTCAAATAGACATCAATATCATTAACTGTGTCATGGTTTCTTAACATTCATATTGTCTTCTAAACCATCATGAAGTGAATAGAGAATCCTTAGTCATGTTTTTAGTTTATATATGGACCAAAGAAACCCTTTGGAATAATATAAATGTAATGTTATGATATACATTCTCTATTTTACTAAAAAAAATATATAATGATGAGTTGATTTAATTTTCCTTATTCTTTATAGAGTTTGTTTATTTTATAAGACTTCTATCTATGTGTCATGCCTTTGCAGGAAGAGCAATGATGTTGTCTCTGCTCAATCACAAATATAATCTTGATATTAAGATATTAAAACATTTTCCATATAATTAATGTATAATTTCATATTCATGTTAAATTTATTTATTTTTCGTATTACTTACATAATAATAATTTTCTTATACAGGTGGATTATTTGGTTTGAGTTGAGGTACTATGTCTATATTTCATGGCTTTTATCACTAAAACATTAACATAATTCTTCTCCCTTAAAACCTTTTCACCAATGAATGTTTTCGTTTTATCACTTTATTTCATGTTTTCTCTACTGCCTTTATAGAATGAGCAAAGGGCTACCTCTGATCAATTACAGAGGTAATCTTGATGTTTGTACAGTAAACTCATTTTCAATAGAATTAATATATTTTTTCATATTTATTTTTGAATTATTTCATTTATTATTACTCATATAATATTTGTTTTCTTATACAGGTGGATTATTTTGTTTGAGTTGGAGTTCTTTGTCCAACATTCATTCTTCTTCTCCCTCAAAACATTTCCACCACAAAAGAGTTTCATTTATCACTTTCATTCAAGTTCTCTCTACTAGCTTTGTAGGAAGATAAATGTCGTTGTCTTTTCTTAATTACAGGGGTAATCATGATTTTATAAAGAAAAATAATTGTCAATAGAATTTATGTATTGTTTCATATTTATGAATTTATTACTTTTAGTATTACTCAAATAATTTTTTTTTCTTATATATCCTAATTCTTTTGTTCTATTTTTGGAACTATATCCATCTTTCATCCCTTTCTACACCAAAACATTCATATATTTGTTCTCCCTCAAAAAAATTAACCACTATAGTGTTTCATTTATCACTTTCTTTCATGTTATCTCCACTGACTTTTAATGAAGAGAAATAAAACTACATCTACTCAACTAGAGTCAATCTTGACGTTTTCACAAAAAATCATTATCCATATAATTAATTTGTTATTTCATAATTATGTTGGAATTATTTCTATTTAGTATTACTCATATAATAATTATTTTCTCATACATGTGGATTATTTTATTTGAGTTTGGATGCTCTTTCCAACATTAATGTTTTTCTCCCTCAAATCATTTTTTCCGCTAGAGTGTTGCATTATTACTTTATTTCATATTCATCTTACTCTATTTGTAGGAAGAGTAACATTGTAGCCTCTACTCAATTACATAGGTAATCTAGATGTTTTGATTGTAAAATCATTGTCCATAGAATTAATGTATTGTTTAATATTTAGTATTAATTTATTTCTTTTTAGTATTACCTACATAATAATTGTTTTCTTATACATAAGGGTTCTTTTGTACGAGTTGGGGTGCTCTATTCATCTTTCATCTCTTTCTGCACCAAAACATGCACATACATTTTCTTCCTCAAAACCATTCATCCCTTTAGTGTTGAAATTTCTCACTTTCCTACAAGTTCCCTCCAATTCTTAATTATAGAGGTAATATTGATATTTTCATAGTAAAATATATTCCTATATAATTAATTTATTATTTATTATTTATATTTTATTTATTTATTTTTAGTATTAATATTAATAATTATTTTCTTATACGAGTGGATTTTTTATCATGTTGATTTCGGTTGTTCAAATATTTTCATGAAGTGTTGGCAGTTCGAAGCTGATCATGTAGTGTTTTGAGACATTGGGATGTATTATAATTAGCATCACCTTAATCTGACACATGATGTGACTGGTATGAATCCAAGTACTTATTTCTATTTTAAATGGATGTTAATTATAGTAAAATTAACAACTGATTCAATCTGTATATTTTCAATTTTAAAAAGATATTTGACTTTAAAAAGTTTCAATCGCTGATAACTGATCAAACATGATCAAATTTTCTTAATAATTTTAGGTATTGATTCATAGATAATTTTTTACATATAGGAATCAGTCTCAAATCAAACAGTTGCACTATGAGATCTGTATAAGTCAAAGTGCGTGTTTTATGTTTAAAATTACATTTTAATAAAAAAGACAAGTGATGTACTAAAAACTGAGAAAAAAATTCATATTGTTTTGATACTTTATTAAAACAATACATAAATGATTTGGAACATGTTAGAATCAACCACACCACAATCAGATGCACGGTGCGACTCATATGACTCAAAGTGTGTCTTTATTTAAAATTTACATCAAATTTAGTAAAAAAACTAAATGACCTACTCAAAACTAAAAAAAACATTAATATTGTTTTCATACTTTATTACAATGATAAATAAGTTGTTTGAGATGTTAATGAATCATTCTCACCACTATCTGATGTATGGTGTGACCGACATGACTCCAAGTCCATGTTTTTATTTAAAATTGACATCAATTTTAGTAAAACTGTTAACTGACATACTCAAAATTGAGAAAAACAATTCAAATTGTTTAAATAAATTATTAAAAAATGATCCATTATTCATTTCTGATATATATGAATCATCCTCACCTCAATCTAATGTACAATGTAATCGGTATGAGTCAAAGTACTTGTTTCAATTATAAAATTACATATTAGTAAAAATCAGAAAAGTTACATACTCAAAAACTAATAAAACACATTTAGATTGTATTGATACTTTATTAAAATGTTCCTTATGTCATTTTGGGATGTGTAGGAGTTACCCACACCTCAAGAGGATACATGTTGTACTCGATATATCTCAAAGTGCATCTTTTTATTTAAAATTGTCATCATTTTTTGTAAAATGGACAACTTTCCTACTCAAAACTCAAAAACCACATTTTTATTGTCTTGATACTTCACAAAAATCATCCATAAGTCATTTGTGACATGTAGGAATCATCTTCACATCATTATGATACATGATGCTCCTATTGTGACTTAATGTGTCCATTATCATTTTAAAATCAACATTTTAGTTCAAAAAGTGTCACTCATTGAAAACTGATCAAATGCACTCAGATTTTCTTGATAATTTAGGAGAAAAATAATAAGAAATTTTTTTGTGAATGAATCTATTTCCCATTAAACAAATACATGATATGATCAGAACGAGTCAAAAGTGTGTGTTTCCAGTTTGAAATGGTATTTTAGTAAAAAAATTAAAACTAACATACTCAAAACTGAGAAAACACATTCAGATTGTTTTGTTACTTTTGTACAATGTTCCATAGGATATTTGAGATGTGTTGTAATTAGACACACCTCAACTTGATGCACGGTGTGACTGGTATGGCTCAAAGTACATATTTTTAGTTAAAATTGACATCTATTTAGTAAAACTAAAATTTTTTGTTTATTTATTACATAATATTATTACTAACATAAGAATTGTTTTCATATACAGGTGTGTTCATTTTCTTGAGTAGGGGTGGGTTTTTCGGCAATAGCATGAGTCTGTTCAGGATTAAAAGATAAAAGAACAATTATGTATTCAAATTTAAGTAATACTTTGTATTTATGTAATTGTATAAACTAATGTTTGAAATGTCTAAAATATAATTTTTATTTCATGTGTTTTTATTATAGATTTTATCTCATTTGAATCCTATATTTGGATATGTTTTATTGTAATCTGGTGTGTTTATTTTGTTGTGGTGTGTTGTAACAGCACACTGCAGTGGTGCTATAGTGTCCTGTTGCAACACACTATAGTGTGACCCATTATCATTTCTTTTAAAAGAATGTATAAATGTGTACTTTATCATCACTCATATAAGCATTGATAAAATTCTATTTTATGAGTGCTCAAAAAGTGCTGATAAATGGTTCCTTTAGCGGTGCAAAATTAAATCACTGATAAAAGACTAGGGCTTTAAACCTCTCTAATGTATTCATCCCTTTTCCAGTGCTGATAGAGGATATTTCTAACCCTATTAAATCCCGTTTTTTTAGTAGTGGATGCATGTTTTTTGTATTATGATCTAACCTAAAAGTATGGTAGAATGATTCATTAAGGGCTGGAAACAAAGTCTCTTAATGGCATTATCAATAAGGTAATTCAATAAATATGAATAAATATTGTGATGTTTTATCAAGGTGGAAATTTATATTGGATTTATCCCCAAATCTCATGGTTTTTATAATAAAATAAATATAGAATTAATAGGGAATTTTAAAATATATAGAGATAAGAATATGATCCTTCCTGAATCCTTGAAGTGTGGAAAGAAACATGGGTGAAATTATCTTCGAGGTACTGGTAAATGTTTCAAGTTTATAAAACAAGGTTATCAAGAATAGAATACCAAAGTGATGGGAATAAGTTAGATAACTATATGTGTAGAGATAAATATCCATAGAATTCACCAACCACACTCTAGTTTTTAAAATACAAGGAGTTGATTGCACCGTGATTTACTATTTTATTTCACCATTACACCACTATTTTAAAATTATTTTTATTTAAAATAACAAAAACAATAACAAATTGTATTAATCATTTTATTGAATTATTCAATTTTTAACACTATTAAAAATATAAATTTTACATTTCATGATAATTTCGTTTTAGGATGAGGTGATTTGGAGGATCCATGATTAAGTTGAAGCAAAATGGGCCAAACTACATTGAATCCCATTAATACATGTCCACTTTTTTGAATGTTCTATGAAATATTTTAATTCAAATTGAATAAATTTTTTAGTTAATCCAAAACTCGGTTGGATAAAATTAATCACAAGGGACCCAATACAAATCCAACCTTATGGTGGCCAAAATGAACTGATCTATCTAATTAACTGAATCTTAATGAAGTCAAAAAATTGGTCTTGTATCTCCTCCATATAAAAAAATTTAGTTTTCCAAATGATGTCAAATTTTCATTGTAGATATTAAAAAGGTAGGGAATAAACTTTTAATATTTTTTCTAAAGTTAGAGAAGACTATTTAGCCACCCAAAACCATGGTCAAAGTGGATTCTCAAAACCTTCTATTTTACCTATAAAATGGACCCTTGGGGACCCCATTTATAAGTTCTACCAAGAGATTGAAGTGATGCCAATTTGAAGTTCCATATGGGTCCTCCCATCCACATTGAGGTTATATAGATTCCTATCCCCATAAGGATAGATGAAATGAAGATAGAGATCCACCCAAGATTCCTCCTCCACTCGATGGTGGGATAAACGGTCGACATTCATTGTGAGGGAGAAACACATATTGTAAAGGGAGTTATGGAACATGTAATTATTTTAGTTTGATTTATTTTAGGTTTTAGATTAGTTTATTCATAATTATCTTACTTTTATTCTTATTTTAATTCTTTTTTTATTAAACTGAATGGAATGATTTTTACTTTTAACTGATCGGTGTGATGTTATGAGTGTGTGATTTGTGTTATTCCAATTAGAGAAGAATAATAATAATTTTCTTACCCACATATTTTGAATTTAAATTTTCCTTTTATGGAATTTTACCATGCATAATATATGTACCTTGGTTATATGATTTTTCTTTCAATATTTGTTTCAACATGCATTGATATAGAATCAGGGAAAGTAATCGAGATTCTAATTATTTTCAACCAAAGGCTTACTTACACCCTTAAATAATATATAAGAATTAGGAACCTTAACTTTTTTTAGTGAACTCACAATTATCCATTTTTCTCATATTTTTTAAAATACACATTTTTTTAACTATTAAACTCTTTAAATTTGGTCTCTTTTTTTAATTGTTTTCAAAACCACACCCTCTTTTAAAACTTTTTCTTTAAAATAAACACATTAAACCTCTAAATATCATTTTAAGATAAACTAGAGTTTTACCTATACAGTTAAATCATCTTCAAACCACAATAAATTTAATGTTTCATGACAATGTGGACAAATTTTGGCAATGTTTTTGGGGAGTTATTCTATTTTTAGTCTGCAATTTTCATAAAAAAATACTATGTATTATGTAAATATCGGTGTGCTTCATTCATTACTTAATTTTTTAAGTTTATTTTTAATATTTTAAATTTGTAAGACATTATAAAAAATTTATCTTCATCAGAGTAACTACTTCCATTCTATCACAAACCTAAGAGGATCTTGTGTCATTGACACCAAGAAGCACTAAACAATCCCTTGAAATAGGATGCAAAAACAACAAAACTCTTCTCGATCCTTCTTCATCTTATGAAACCAAAATCAAGACTGAAATAAAAGTGCATAGTATGGATTAAAATAACTGAAAATTAAAATAACTAACCTATATTGATTAGATATTCATCCAGTATACATTCAAATACATGGCGAGGCACCCAATTTTGATATTTAATACAGTTTAATTCTCTTATTACCAAGATTTCATAGACTCACAGGAGAAGATCCATATAAGCACTTAAAATAATTTCACACTATGTCTTCAGAATTGAAACATGAAAATGTGGGTAAAGAATAATTATAACATAGTGAATTCCCATTTTCATTAGAATACACTTCAAAAGATTGGTTATATTATGTTAATTCCTCAGTTAGAGGTCGAACATGCATGAAATGCCTTTATCATGAAAAATAATTCATATCCTATTAAAGTGTAACTATAAGGAAAGAAATATGTGGTATAAGGAAACCACAAGGGGGAACACTTCATGATTATTATGAATGATTTAAATGGATATGTTCAATATGTTCACACCACCAAATAACTGATAATAATTTAATATAGTATTTTTATAAAGTCTTAACTCATATTGATCAAAAAAAGATTTATTTTTGGGGGGGGAGCTAGTTGATAAGTCCCCAATTTCTGAAATAAACCTAATAAAAAGCATGGCATAGAACACACAACAATATAGATCATGGTCAAGTGTACCCATTCGAGTTTCCCATGAGTTGTAGAGTTGTGAGTTTGAAAAGGAAGTTGGAAATGATGTTTTAATAGGTGCGTAACCTTCACCAACAACTTGATCTTTCCCAAGTGAAGTCCCAATATCTTCCTCCCATCCATTATGGTATTTGGTCTACTGACAGCCATTATTCTGACCGATTCCCTCAATTGAGATAACCTTCTGAGAGTTGTGAGGCAATCTTCCCAAGCCACCCCAATAACCAACCCATTTGGAAAAAACCATATTTTCCATCCAAACTAGGTGTAAATACAAACAACCATATAATAAAGTGGGTATTTAAAAAAACCTCAACAACCATGGAACTAATCAGGGAAGAGTATTCATCCACCACCACCACATAGAAAACATCAACCACTACAAAGGAATTTCCAGTAACCCCCTCCAAAAACTGAGACTAGCCTTGAGTACATGATGAAAAAATGGATTTAAATAACCTCCAATTCCAAAACAATCACCCAATCTTCCATATAAGACATAATAACCAAATTAGTCCAACTCTCCAACTCGAAGGGGAAAATCCAAAGTCATGGATCAATAAAATATCTTCTTAACCACTAGTCAACCCTAGGTATATAGTAAATTCCAGTTCCATCGCCCTTTCGTGTGTAACAACACTCAAAACCTAATACACCCCTCCATTAGAGTCATCCCCTATTAAGTTAACCACCATCCCAACCACTTAAAATAGTCCAAATGAGGACAAACATTGTCCTAGGAGAAGACCTATAGAAGTAAAGAGTGTTTCATTTGATGAGCCACTAAGAAAAATAATTCTACTTTCATATCCCTAATTTTCCACCAAACCATGGAAGAAAAAAAGGAAAATGATCTTGATAAGGAAATTTTGGAAACATTTAAAAAAATGAAAGTTAGGATCCCCTTTATTGATATCGTGAAAGAAATTCCAAGTGCGCTTGGTTTATAAAAGAGATGTATACGCACTAAAGTATAATTATTGGCGATGAAAAGGTTTGATTATATAAGAACATATCATTATTTATTGAGCCATCAGTTCCCACAAAATGAAATGTTCCTGAAATATTCTTGAATCCATGCACCATTTGGCAGTATTTCTTTTATGATGTTATGATTGATTTGGGTGCTTATATAAATTTGATACTCACTCCATTTTTTCGTCCTTGTAAGTTGGGTAACTGAAGCCTACATGAATTTTCATTCAACTAGGAAACTATAGTATTGCACACCACACTGTTGTGTTAGAGGATATTCATGTGTGGGTGAAAATTTTAATTTTAATTGCTAATTTTTATGTGCCTAAAATGAAAGATGATAGAATTAATTAATGATAACCAGTTATATTTGTGAGGAATTTCTTGAAAGATGGGAAAATATAGTTAATTTCCACAATGTTAAACTATCTATGTATTTTTGGGTTGACATTTTTCACTTCAACATCCTTGATACCATGAAGCACCCCTTGAAAGAACATTCCTCACAATCATTTAATTCAATTGATGTACTAACTTACTATGAAAAAACTTATTTTATCTCCCTTGATCCCCTTTTTGAGTTTTTATCATTGATAGAAATCCTATGTAATGAAGCATGCATTTTATTTTATACTAGTTTAGAATCATTTCAATCATATTCATTAATTAATTATTTCAAGAGCATTGAGGGTCTCATGACTGTCAATGATAATGTTAAAATTGTAAATGCTTGTTCCTCATCTGAGGATGTTACCATTGAGTAGTTATATAATATCATTGACCTCTCACATTCAAATTTACTCCCATCAATCCACAATTACTCTTAATTAGAACATAAACCACTACCTCAAAATTGGAAATATTCATATCTTCAGAATGGAAACAATTTAAATGTCATTATTTATAGTTTAGTCCCTCCAGAGCATGAATTAAAACTACTTAACCTTTGAGGGAGTATAAAAAAGCATTGTAGTAGAAACTTACCGACATTCCTGATATTAGTCCATTAATATTTATCCTTCATGTATTATTAAATGATGAGGATAAACTAGTCATTATAGCACAATTTTTACTAAATCCAAACCTCTTAAATGTTGTTAAAAAGGAGGTAGCAAAATTATTAGATTCTAGAATCATTTACCCACCTCTAACATCCAATTGGATTGTCAAGTGCGGGTATTTCCTAAAAAATATCTTAATATAATTGAAAATGAAAAAAATGAAATGGTTATAACCTATTGTATGTCCACAAAACTAAACACTAAGAAGATTCTTCAAAACACCCAATGATACCAAACATTGAAATTGTGAAACCCAATTCATCTAAATTCATGTCGTTCTTAACATTATTATACTACGCTCACAAAGTATGATTGAAACTAATAGTGATCTCCAGTATAGGAACCACAAAATAAAACCCAAACTGATCAATCCTATAACATCATAGAACCTACACTTTCGTATCATGTTCTTAAATCCATAACATTACATTTCCAGCTTCGATACTGGTAATTATGACCCAAATTTTTCATCAAAACATTAAAATTAAAACATGAAAACATATATCATGTAAAAACATGAGTAACATTTAATTTTAGAGTTTAAGAAAATTAGGAAAAACTCATACATAAACAACTCATATCAACTGGGACTCATATGTCGTTAAAAGTAAATTTCTCCATTTATTATTTCATAATAGATCATCAACATCATCCATGTGCCCTCCTTTATAAATTAAATTATCCAACATAATTATTTAAATCATGGAGTAAGGTAAACTTAAAAGGTGTGATCTCATATTCTCAGTAACGTTATTCATAAACATTACCATTTAAATTTCATCAATGAGAATAAGAGTGCATATGGGTATTTTGACATAATCAAAGTGTATGAGATAATCCTAAAATAACTCATACTTATCAATACCTAGAACATAAAATACGAAAACATGGAAAATTCAAGAGTCGTTAGATTCAATAATAATGATCCATGTGAAATCAATCTAGATCTTTAGAAGAATTATAAATCCATAGAAAGAAAACATAAAACATATTGGTATCTTGGAAAATCATCTCATTAAACCCTTACAGAACCCATGAAGAAGCCTTACAAATGGAATAACAAATATAGGAAAATTCAATTTTCAGAGTACTGAATTCATAAGAGAATTATCTATGAACACCCATTGTATAAGCTATAACGGGAACATCCTGTACTATATGGTCACACCAATCATTTATAATGGAAAAGAACCGAATACATAGATAATTAACCAAAACTCATTGAAAACCCCCATATTTATTTTCAAAGTAGAATTAACCAATGAAAATGAAATAAGTTCAACTATAATCTCTTTGAATCATGATTAACCCATGAAAAAGGAATGGTTTCTAAAACAATATCTTTGAAACATGATTAACACATGGGAAAGAAATATGTTTCAAAACAATCTCTTTGAAACATGATTAATCTACGGGAAATAAATTAGTTAAATAAAAATCTATCTGAAACATGAGTAACCAATGGAATAGAATTGGGTTAAATAGAAATATATTTAGGAAATAACAAACCCATAGAAAATAAATGGGTTTCACAACGCACTCTTTACGATGAGTCAATCCATAAAAAGAAACAGTTTTCATAAAAAAATCATTGAAACTATAATAATATATCTAAAAAATGAATGAGGATAGTACCAATAAAAATTATAATTTGGGATTTTATGTAAAAAACGTTTTTTGTGTTTGATGAATGGAAATTACCTTAAAATATCATTAAAATATTCTTGAGGGAAATACAATTTAAATATTCGAAAGCATCTCATGCAACTTTGAATCATTTCAATCATTAACCCCATGAATGGAATAATATTAAATAAAACTTATAATATAATTATAATAAATTTTTTCATGATATTACATGTCAAATAGGAAGTATATATGCCTTAGAAAATAATATAGGTCTATTGCATAACAAATATCACTAAGAAGTCAAATTATGATAACAATCCATTGTGGCTTTGGTAGAATTGAAACTGCAAAACCCATGGAAGAATAATAATTGATGGAAACATATAAAATCAAGATACATAAGTATATTCATGATAAAAAATTTAAATAGGTATTACATTCATATTATAAAATAATGTAGGTGTAAAATGTAATAGACATCATAAAGAAAATTGTAATAACAATCTATTTCCGATTTGGTAACATTAAAAGCCTAAACCCCATAAAAGAATAATCATTAAATAAAAACTCTAAATACCATCATGATAAAGTAATTCATTATACAATATATGAAAATTTTATGTACATACACCACCAAAAAATAAAAAATTGGTGACTTTTACATTTATCTCATAGATGTAAAAAGTGAGATGAAAATGCATTATTACTTGAGTAAAATTTCAATAATAATACCAATGAAAGAAATAACTTCAAATGAAACAATATATACCGTGAATATAATTTTATTCATGATATATAAAAATATAGGGTCATTATATACACCACCCAAAATAAATAAGTGGTGAAAATGGTGTATTCCTCATGAAAGTTAAGTGAGACAAGAATCCATTAACATGAGTCTCACTTGTCATGTGTGTATTTTTATTCCTAAATATTATGTTAATTATATACTTTATTTATAACCTTTTCTATGTTTATTAATTCATTAATTTCAATTATTAAAATTTTCAATAAAACAGGATAAAAAATTAAGTTTAGGTCGGCTCTTTTGACCATATTCAGTTTATGTTTCAAAAACAACTTTTGTTGGTCGATTAAGGTCAAAGAGTTCATTATATCAACAACTACAGAATAACAGAATTGATTTTTTTCATATTTATACATCAATAATATATTTAAAATAAATTTTTCAATATGGTTATGAAAAATGAACCAACATTACAATCATGGAGGCGGTAGGTTGTACCTATGCATTGGTAACATTTCCTATTATCAATGATCCTTATAAAAATAATGTATGTAAAATTTTTCATTCCATAATGATAAATATATCATGTATACCATATTATTTAATCATGTAAAATTATATATAGAATTAATTTTATTTAAATGGATTCACATCATGCCGAGGAGGCGGTAATCCACACATCCATGAATTATGTTATCACATTTTTAGTTTGTGAAAGGGTAATAAATAAAATGATATATTATATTTCCATAAACATAATTATGTCATGAATTTAATAATGATTTTATTTATATAATATTTTAATAATTAAAATATTCCTTAATATATTTCATGTAATGTGTGAATGTATTACATTGGTTTGAGGAGGTGGTAGTCCGCACGTCCCCAAACGATGTTAATGTATTTACACAAAAGGGAAATATTAAAGGTGTGAGTTATATAAAACATCCATATTTATTAATACAACATAAATATCATATATATCATATAAAAATAGGGTTTCCATCATAATTTACATCCCTGATTGGCAGTAAAGGAAAAATTAATGACATCATTTCATGAGGCCATAGTTCATCTTTCAGGAAATATAATTTTGTTACCCATTTAATGGATGTGTGTGTAGGTTTTGGTTGAACCCTTAAAATAAAAAACAACAATGTATATTTACGATATTGATTTTGTTATATATGTATGGAATAATAATAATAATTATATAATCATGGGTGTATGATCCCTGCCTTTTTTTATATGACTCAGGCTTGCGCACATGTACTCTTTTTCCTAGTTTTGAGTACTCATTTTTCAGATTTTACCTTGGAGTGATATTTGGGGAAAATTAAGAATTTTACAAGGAATTGGGGAATTTCATGGTTTCTACATAGTTTTCCCAAACCATGGACCTCAGCATAAAAAAAATCATGTGAACCCAAATAGAGGGGATTCACACAACTAGAACACAGTTTTCCAAACCATGTTCCCTATTATGTGATTTCATGAACCCCACCCCCCAAAAAGAGGTGAATGGTTAAGGTGAATGCTATGTAAAAAATGCACCTCTATATAGAAAAATGTTTTCATGTTTTTAATTACACAAAAAAATTAGATTTACAATTCGCAAACCCCGGTATTAACCCCTAATCAACCTTAGTTCAACCCTAAATGTTATTTCATGATTTTGGAGGCCCCTATATAGATTCCAAGACCATTTTACCTATATTCTTAATGACTTAAATCCAAGATTAAATATCTTCACCCCTCCCTATATGTGGATCTAATCCCATATGGTTTCATTCTCCTCTTTCATATATCCCTCATCTTTTGGAGTAAAATTATCCTCTATTTTTTGGGATCTATATCTTGGATTGTTCGATCTAGATATAGGATTATGGGATGTTGATTTTTTGATCTTAAATTTCGGTTTCAAATATGTATCTCATTCTATATCATCGTTCTTCTCAAATTGTAGATTTCTTTTGGTGAGAATTTATCATCAATATTGATGTAGGTGATGTATTATTAAAATCCAAAAGTTAATATTTCAATTACATGTATATAATTTAATAATTTCTATTGGTTGATTGGAAATTAAGTTTCTCAAATTTATTTAATAAATTTGGAAAATTAATTAATTAATACAATTTGAAATTTGGGGATATTGAAATGATTAAATTGGTATAATTAATTATTGAGTTAATTATGGGATATTTGGATTTTTTATTATAAAAAATTAATTGATGAATTAATTATGGGAGATTGAGATTTTTTATTTTGAATAATTAATTATGAGATTGTTTTTTAATAAATTTATGAATTGATTCAGAATATCTACATGATAAACTAAAAATTTGAATTAGTAATGAAATTAATTTGGTTAATTGATATTTTAATTAATTAATTTAATGATGTTAATATTCAATTATTGATTTTTTTTAATTAATTGGTTAATTAATTTATGTTATATTTTGATATTATGACATATGTGAACTGAAATGTTGAATGGTTACAATGGGATTCATATGTGATTTGAAACGATGAATGGTGACAATGGAATTCCTATATGAATTGAAATGATGAACGGTAACAATTGTATTCATATATGGATTGAAATGATTAAGGGTAACAATGGAATTTATTTGTGATTTGAAATAATTAATGGTAATAATGGAATTTATATGTTGATTGAAATGAGGAATTGTAAAAATAGAATTCATGTGTGAATTTATATGATGAATAGTAACAATAGAATTCATTTATATGATATCCCTTTGGGATTTCTATGAATCAAACATGGGTCAAAGTGGGTAAATATAGTTTGGGTATCCACAAGAATGTGAAGTACTTTTTAGTTAAAAAATAAAGGTGATATTGGTAACTATTTACTTATTCATTGTAATTTATTCTTTCTAAAACTACATCCACTTTTTTGACTAGATATTGTTTTATACGGTGATGGTGGTAGCCAACTAAGTAGTAATAAAATCCTAATTGGGCATCATAATCGGTACCTAAATTGATTTCACAGTTTCAAGATAGGTTAAATGAAAGATCCATATGTTAGATGGATGAGTCGGGATGGATCATTGATAAGGGAACCAGATGTGGTTCGTGACACACTTGGTTGTTGTCAATGTCTATTTATTTTGGGACTTTTCCATATTAACACATGATATGTACTTCATCATGTCATATATATTGATCAGTTTTGATATTTTATTTAATATTTTGGTTATCTTTTGATATGTGTAATATTCTAGTTATGTTTATCTCTTTTGGTTATTGTTTAGTTGTTTCTACAGATGTATTACTCTAATAAAGATGGTATAGTCTCCCTATGATTGATAATATAACCTTGTTGTTATTCATCTACCTCTAGTGTATGGGGAGGAATTACTAAGGTCATGTAAGACACTAGATTAGGTAACTATCATGTGACACCCTAGTCGGGATGTTACATGTGGATAAGGAAGAAAAACATACATACACGTTGAAGAAGGTTACCTTTTTGTGTAACTCCTTTGGGTTTGCACCAAAGCGATTCCTTGGTTGGATTTGTTCCCTAATTGTGGAATCTAGGGTAAGGGGAGATTTTGGGAGATTATTTTGGAAGGTTTTGGATAATCCAAATGTATTTAAAGGTTGGAATAATTGGGGATGATGAATTACTTTTTATTGTGGAGGGGGAGTGGCATTCTTGAAAATAAAAAAAAGTAAACACTATTGAGAGATATCCCCATAAATCATATGCCTCCAATAATAATCCAAATTTGATAAAAGAGGTGATATGATCAATTAATTTCCAGCCAATGGGTTTTGGAAAATTTTCTAGGTTATTAAGACTCTTAAGATTTAATTTTAACAACTAATTAACCAGATTTTTACCTTAATCACTACAATGGATTCTAATTACTTTCACTGATAAATTTTTTCAAAATATAATTTTAAATTATAAGAAATTATAAATATGAAAATTCCAAATATAGAATCAATTTTTCTAAATTCCAATCAAATATGTGGATGTTATAAATTTAATATTAATCTCGTAGATGGGACGACAATATGGGGTTTTAGTGTTGAAATGTTAAAATTGTTTCTAAGTATTAATATCTAAATTAAATGTAAAATTGTTTACAAATACTTAGATTTTTTTAAATGGTATAAATTTTTTCAATTTATACTTTAAAAAAATTATAAACATAATTTAACTGTATAGATAAATTGGATGAAAATTTAATTTCTAACTAAAATGCAGTATTATTCCCTATTCATCAAAATATGAAAGTTGTTAGAAAAAAAAGAAAAAAATCAGTAAATGTAAATTTTTATATTCCTTTTTCGAAAATAGTTAATTTTTAAAAAAAATATTATAAAATTTTCAAAAAATATTGATTTAAAATATGTGTTCCATTAAAAGTTGGTAAAACTATCCTTTAAAAATATATATCTTTTTATAGTTAAAATTAGACGTATTCTTTACATAACACTATCAAACATATTAAATGAATTTCAAAAAAATATTTTTTAATATAAAACATATAAATTTCATTAATAACCTTAAATAATTGTGATTAATTTAATTTGTTATGATAAAAAGTCATTCTATTCATAGAATCGAGTTTCATAAAAACACATCCATTATAATAAATTGGGCTTTATTTTTATTTATAATAAAATGGTATCTACTAAATTTATTTTATATACATTTTTAAGCTATATTTTCATAATTTATTTAATAATAATCTTTTATTCTATCCTAGCAGCTCGGTTGTGATAAATAAATATTATTTATAAGATATTTTATTCCAGTAAGACTCGATCATGCGTATAACATAATTCATGAAATGGGATCGATGTTGTGTTCAAAAAAAGATAAAAATGGTATTTCTTATGATGGAATCTAAATTATGTATTATGTGTAACAGAACACATTAAATAATTTAAATTATTTTGAAAGAATATATTTCAAAATATCTCAGGATGTTACGTCATAACCCTATAAAATGATGTTCTCCCTCAAATTTTATCTTTTTTATCAAATGAATTACATTTATAGTATTCCTTAATTCGAAACCACATCATACAGAAGGTTAATAAATTATCCTCTTGAAATAGAATGTGGGAAACATAAACATAAACTCAAGATGCACATAACTAGGATTCTACACAGGGATAACATTGGTCAGATATTACAATTTTATTGGGAAATCAAAACTATTTACTATATACTAATAGATAGTTATAGATGAAAAGTTCAATACTATGACAATGATGAAAAACCCACTAGCCAAATAGATGTGAAAAATGTCATTGATTTCATTAAAAAATATTGAAATAGTGTGATAGTTTATTTAAAGATCTTTTTCTTAATGATAATCAATTCCCTTATCAACTAGTCCATGAATAAATATACTTAATTGTTGAGCATAATGTCGTCATATAATCAATTTCCACCAAAATATAATATTTTTCTATGAATTATGAGTATTTGAGTTGATATTTTAATTCCCAAAGCACAAAAATCATGTTTTAAATACCTTATAATCATTAGAGAGTTATTCATTCTACTTCACCAATTTTTTGACATTGAAAAACCAAAATGATTATCACGGAGTAAATAATTCCCAAAATGACTATACCATTAAATTATAAACATATATTCCAAATTCACCAATATTACCCAGTGTTGAATCTAAATTATTTATATTTTACTATGCTTAAAATTAAATAAACCTTTCTGAACTATATTAGTAACCTAAATATTATAAAGATATGATTATATATTATTGAAAGATAATTCAACCATTTTTCAATATTTAAAAATCACGTGTTTCTAACATAATTATTTCCTGAAAAAATTCACGCAAATGATGACATCATGTAGGCTGGTGGTAGTGCGTGAAACCCTTGTCGTCCTTTGGTCATGGTTTCAAGACCCACCACATTCCCAGATGTGATGGGTTGTCACATAGAAAATGGGTTGTCCTTTTTTTCTTTAAATATGAAAACCAATTACTCCCTAAAAATACATTTATGTTATACTATGGTTTATAAATACCTCAACCACCAAAAAAAGGTCTCCAAAAATGTCATTAATAAAATCAATATTTTTACTAATTAAAACCCTTAAATTATTTTTCTAAGGTTTTTAACTAATGATAAACCTTAATATTATATTCCTATGATGGTATCCATAACTATTAATATAACCTCATATGAAAACATTCTAATTACAATGTTTTCTAAACCAACCTTTGATTACAACTAAAATAGCATAGAACCCACACTCTTGAATCATGTTTGGAAATCCATAACATTAAATATTCTAATTTGATGCTAATAATTTTCACCCAAATATTTCATATATACCTAACAACATCAAAAGAAAAACATGGATCAAGTAAACCCTTAAGGACCTTTTAGGTTTATAGTATTAGATAATTAAGAAAACCTATTATATAAATAATCATATCAACTAGGACTCATATGTTTTCAAAAAAATATTTCTCCAATTCAACCCAACTTTTCTTATTTCATAATAGATCATAAACATAATCATTTTGAAATCCATTATAAAAATAAATCATTCATTTTAGTTCTTTAATAACATGGGAAACTAAAACATAAGAATGGTGATATTAGATTCTCAGTAAGGGTAAACAAATGTATTATCAATTAAATGTCATTAATGAGAATAAGAGTGCATAAAGGAAGGATGAAATATTCAAAGTTAATGAGAAAACCCTAAAAGAACTCATACCCATCAATACATGGAACATCGAATATGAAAACATAGAAAATGAAAGAGTCATCAGAATCAATAATTATGAGCCATGTGATGTCAATCTCGATAATTAGAAACATTATAAACCCATATAAACTAATGATAAAACATAATGGTATCTTGTAACATCATCTCATTGAACCCATATAGTAACCATAAAAATTTAATAACCAATATGGTTAACTTCCATCTAGAGAGTACCCAATTCATCATAGTGTTATCTGAGTGTACCCATCATATAAGCTATAATAGTCTCACCAGGTTCTATCTGGGTGCACCCATCATTTATAATATCCCAGAACCAAATACTTGGAGAATTTATCAAACACATTGAAATAACATTTACTATTTTTAGAATGTGATTGAACTATAAATAGAAAATAGGTTCCACAACAATCTCTTTTATAAATTATTAACCCTTAGAAAATAAATTAGTTCCAAAACAATCTCATTGAGACATGATTAACCCATAGAAAAGAAATGGGTTTTAGAGGAATCACTTTGAAACATGATAAAACAATGGAAACAAAATGGGTTAAATAAAAATCTCTTTGAAACATGATTAACCCATGGAAAATTAATGGGTTAAATAAAACTCTATTTTGCATGTAATCAACCCATGGAAAATAAACTAGTTTCAAAAAAAATATTTACGACATAATCAACCCATGGAAAAGAAACAGGTCTCACAACAATCTCCTTGAAACAATACTAATCCATAACATTAATTAATTATGATTATACCAATACCAAATCTCCCCTTTGTACTATAAGTTAAAACATGGTTTTTTATGTTTATGAATAAAAATGAACTTAAAAATTATTACAACATTCCAGAAAAAAATAATCTTTAAACATTCCAAAGAATCCCATACCACTTTGAACCATTTAAATCATTAACCATGTGAATGGAATAACATTAAATAAAACATATAATGTCATGAAAATAATTAGATTCATGATATAACCATTAAATAGAAATCATTAAATAAAACATTTAAATACAATTATGATAAAATGATTCATGATATTATATATCAAAAGTGGTAGTAGATACACCACACAAATAGAAATTATTGGTGAATGTGACATTTATCTCACAGATGTAAAAAAGTGAGATGAAAATCCCTTACTACTTCAGTAACATTTTAATTATAGGTCCTCTGAAATAAATATCATAAAACGAATCTTTAAATAGCATGAAAATATATTTATTCATGATATATAATATAATAGGTTCATTATATACATCACATAAAATAAATAAGTGGTGAAAAAGGTGTATGTCTCATAGAATTAAAGTGAGATAAAAATACCTCACCTTGTGTCAGACATGTCATGTTTGTCTTTAAATACCTAAATAATAAACTTATGTAAATTATAAAAAAATTTGGGAAACTTTTTCAGGTTTATTTTTTTAATTTCATTGCACTTAGTAAAATGTTCTACACAACTACTTGAACAATTATGTTTACATCGAGTGTTTAGACCCTATTTGGTTAATGTGTCAAAAATGAATTTGGTATGTAAGCTAGGGTTAAATAATTTATTATATAGAAATATATATAATAATAATCAATTCACAATTATCATATTTAAATATAAATTATACTTTTAAAATAAATCACGCAATATGGTTATGAAAAATGAACCAATGTTACAGTCATGGAGATGGTAGGTCATACATACACATTAGCAACATTCATATTTTTCAATAATCCTTTAAAAAGTGTTTAGGTAATTTAGACTATAAGGATTAAAGCTTAACCACTATGTAACGACATTTCTACCTTAATCATTGTAATTAATTATAATACATTTCACTACTCTTTTATTTTAAAATCTATATTAATCATATTAGACATTATTAATTATGCTGATTCAAAATATAGAATGCATTTTCCATAATTCCAATCTTAGAAGTGGAAAAAATTGATTTAAAATTAATCCCACAAATGAGATGAAGAAGTGGTTTTTTATGTAAAAAATGAGTAAAACATTTCTAAGTTTCAATATCTAAATTTAATGTGAATTTGTTTCCAATTAACTAAATTAGTTAAATTGATATAAAATTGATCTAGTTCAACATTAAACCTAACTAAAAACATGATTTTACTATACAAATTAATGTTATGAAACTGTAGTTTTTAACAAAAATTCAGCATTCTTCAATATTCATCAAAATTCGAACATTCTAAGAAAAATACAAAAAATTCACCCAAATTAAATTAGTATATTTTCCTTTTAAAAATAAAGTTATGTTTTTCAAAAAAAAATTATAAAATTTACATAAATTATATTAAAATAGGTTCCCCGTTAAAAGGCTATAAAACTGTACTTTAAAATATTATTTTATTAAGGTAAAACATGATTCTAGTCATAAAAATTGGTTTTATAAAAAAACACATACTTTATTTTCAATTGGAATTTATTTTCATTTCAAATTAATTGGTAACTAATGAATTTATTTTATAAAAATGTTTAACTTATATTTTCATAATTTGATCAATGAAATTCATTTCTTCCATTCCAATAACAAGGTGATAACTATTATGTAAAATAAGTTATATTAATAGTATATTGTTGTCTAGTATGAATCAGCCTAGCAAATAACATAAGTCCTCAACATGACTCGATGTTTTGTTTAAAAAAAACATGGTGGTGTGTGTGATTTATTCTAAATAATGTATTTCTTGTTACATAGTATATTAAATAATTTAAATTGATTTTATATAAGATATTTCATAAAATATTTTAGTGTTAGAAATTCAGAACATAGACCCAAAACAAATCCATGCCTAGATACTCGATACCAATATCAATATTCATCCCATGATTTAATAATGAGAAAATCTATAAAAAAAATCCATGGAACCCCTTAAAAATAAACAGATAAAACACTTGGTTCACCCCCAGTCAATCACTAAGAAAATGAAACACAATCTATATAGGAATTGGTCTCTTTTCCCACATATACCCAAACATGGTTTACACACACCAATGTTTTTCATTTATTCCAAGAAACACAACACAAAATTAATGAATATATTTCAATCTCCATCAAACAAAAAATAAAGGAAACTTGGTTTTCTTAGTTACTAGTTTTTTTATCAAAAAAAGCAATAGAAACCATTTTATACCCACATCAGTCTTACCATAGTTTTAAAACACCATTGGTTTCCATGGATTTCCACAATAATATGAAATTACCAAAATCCATGTTTTAGATGGTCACTCTCTCGAAAATATGTATCATTTTTAAAACCCACAATGTAATCTCATTGCAATAATATTTTCTTCATCTTTTCTAAAAATCAAAAAATACCAAACTGTTTCAAATAATATTTTTATGACCTATTTCACGTAAAACTAACTTATTAATACATTTTAAACATACCTCATGCCACCTAATGAGTTTTCCTTTCAAAATAATGTTTAATCTAAAAATTATAAAATCCCTAAAACCATTCCCTATATCATCCAACAATTATATCACTATAAATGAATAAAACCCTTTAATTAATATTATTTTAATCACCCTTATAAAATATTTGAGAATACATTGAATTTAGTATAATTTAGTAATGAATAACATCTTATCATAAGGATACATGTCAAAAAACACTGCACATAGTCATGTGTCTGATTCAATAAGCATACCACTATAATTATGCATGAAAAAATCATTAGATATTAGTTGATCCTTATGACTCATCCCATGTGTCATCCATTTACATTGGGATTCATGGTCTAAACTGACACCTTCCTTGAGTGTGTTATCCCATACTAGATATCCCCAAGAAACACGAGTTTCAACCAAATACATGCCCCGAAGGAATACTATAATCTGCCTCTCAAGTCCTATAAACATAACAACTCCCCCAACTGACACTATCCCATTCCAATCATGTTCTGATACAGATTTGTAACACCCCTCCCTAGACATCCAATGTAACTCATGTAGTGGATTCTACTAGACCATAGGTGAACCTTCTCATATTATAGAGGCTTCTGACTATTTGAGAAGGATTAAAACATTGATGGGAATATAATTCTTTTTGAAAGAAGTCTTATATGTCATTCTTGAATTTATCAAAAAATTTGCAGGACTTATCCAAACAATGGACATCCCAAAAACATAAAAACATAATACAGGGACACAATGGGTCTCCCACAATCTAGAATAGGAAGATTAAAATAGTTTATAACATAAAAAAACATAAAAATTTAGTCACAATAGATAAATAGGATATCATAATATAAATAAAACAATTTAAGACTATAAATTATAAATATTGAACAATAACCAACAAAAACTAATATGTCCTCTGACTCAACTCATGTGATCTACCTACAAAATACTTGGTCTTTGACCTCTTAAACCTACACCATGCATAAATCCCTAAAAATTACCTATGTCTCAATATAAAATAGAAAAAAACACCCTCGTACGTTGCAATACATATCATGTTGGCAGGTATGGGAGAGTTCAACGACCTAGTAGGGCCCTCAATGCCTCAGTAATACCGAGTGCTACTGTGATCAAGTGGATATGTATAATATATATATATATAAATATATATAATGAGTGAATTAATTATTTTTAAAAACACCAGCCAAATAACATAACATATACTATATAATAATGAATACACATTATGTTATGATGTGTTTACTATGTAATTAAAACACATAATCTTACACAGTTCATATATCCTATGGAATAGAGTCCAACATCACATACCAAAAACCACTCTATATCCACTCTCAAACTTGAAGAAAAAAGGTTGGGTGTTTCACCTTGTCTTAGATACTGTCTAAGGGTTCATGAAAGGGTACCCTAAAGTCCCAATCTATCCCATCTCATTGAACGGATATCACTCATCCAATCTCTGATTAGTCCCATATTACTAATTGGAGGCCAAACATTTGACCATCTCATGTCACATCACAACAAACCCATCCTTCTCACCCAAAATTGTCCCTTGTCCACACCTTATCATATAAAATATCTTTCAAGGGAGGTCTCACATCAAATAATCAACTAACTCATTCCATCTCTTACAATACAAGTATGACCATAACTTATCATACAAGTAAAATCACCTTTATCAAAAACTACCTCATCAATAAATATTTCTTCAAACTATATACAAACTAGGAATCCATATCATTAATAGTTCTAATATAAGAACCATATAACTTAAGGTGAGGATATACCTCATGACTCATTATCCCACTAGATTAATCTATCACCTATCACAAGAACATATGGTCATCACACACAGGTAATAAAAATAAATAGACACATCCAATATTACCACTAACTAACTCACATCCATGATTATAGTTACTCAATACCTATCTCCACATCTCAACATTCCTAATATACAAACCATACCTCTAAGAGTGCTATCACATCAATCATGACCAACCCATCACTTTTATAGAAACTAAAAATTTCATCATCCAATACACAAAATCTAACATAATCATGCAAAAAATACATCCAAGAAAATATAAATAAAGATATAAATAATAATATAGGCATGGTAAAATAGAGAATTACATACATATGTTCAAATTAACCAAAACCAATTTCATATCAATCCCCTTCGTATTTCCTTTCAAACTGAAAAAAATTTCTCTCTTTACAATCCATATTTTAAAAACTTTTACCATTATTTTTTAAACAATATAAGGGTTTAAAAAATTATAGAAAACATTAATTATGACTACTCTATAATAATTTTTAAATACAATTTCATAATCTATTATAATATCACCATTTTTTCAATTAAATTAAGCTCATATTGATAACATTTATTTTTAAAATAACACTTCAAAAATGAAATATATATTATTACCAAAATCCAACACATTTCTCCAAACATTCTTTAAATAGGTTCATCATTTATTATTCCCTGAGTTCACCAACATTGAACCATTTAACATGTCATGCATTCCATATTGAATATTAAGATAATATGTTCCCATCCCACATTGTGGAAAAACCCCTCACATAAGTAGTAAGACATGGAAGAAGACAATATAAAGCTTGAACATGAATATTAAATCACTAAAGACTAAGGTACACAAATATGTGAAGGATACCTACCTCAACTATAGATTCAAAAATCTACATCAATATCATACTAAACTCATTCACATTCATGATAAAATATCTAATACATAAAAACCATCAAAATAATTAAAAAGATATTTAAACCCAATATCCCATGTAAAATAACAACAACAAAATTCTAGGAGATATCATGGCACTAAGACTGAAAACCATGATGTCTGTCCCACTTATAATATTCACATGGATGTAAGTCACACAAAAATCCCCAATTAAACCTTTATATTCAATTCCCAATTTTACCCAAATTCACCAAAACCCTAAATAAATCTGTAGGGAAACCTAAATCAAGTAAATTGATGAATGATGGATTTAATAACTACTCCCAGAACCTCTCTTATATGATACATAGAAAATAATCTTTATAATGGCTGTTTTAACTATTCTCTATTGAAATTGTCTCCTCGAAACCCTAGATGCCCAAAAAATAGATAAAATGAGGGAGAAAAAAAGGATATAAAGTGATATTACCTCAAATAGAAATTATTAAAATCTCCTATAAAACCTAGACTAAAGGGACATCATGGGAGATCAATAGAAGATTCAAGAGGCCTCCTCCAACCCACCATCCATTATAAGATTTTAGTCTAATAAACCAATAGGGATACAAATATAAGCCCCTATGAAATTAGCAGAGGGGCCATAAAAATAGGGTTCTTATATCTTTTTCAGGGAATAACCATATGATTCCGTCCATATGATATCTTTGGGAAGGAGGATGTAAATAATAGTTTGGCATTTTAATGATGTGATCCTAGGGTTTACAGTGTCACACCCCATCACCCAACTCATCCATGATGTGAACCTCCACTATCAATGTGTGAAGGGTCCCAAATATAATCACCTCTGTGTCATAAAAACTTTGATTAATTGAAACCCTTTATCATGGTATTGAATAACCTTTGTATGGGTTACTCATAGAGATCGCTGATTTTTACATTGTGAATGGCTTGCTTCTATAAAATCTTAATAGCCCAGATATCTAATCACTACATCGATACTCGTACGAGCACCCAATAAATCTTCAAAACCTTGATCAAAATCATAAAAAACACTATATATGATCTCAAAATCATAATTATAATATGAATCCAAATTTATTAAGCATTCATTTCTCTGATACTAAATAATCAAATTACCCCTCAAAGTAATCATTGTGAAATTCACAGGTCATTGCACTAATAAACATGATGTATAAATTTAAAAAAAAATAAAAAAAAATTATAATACACAATTATTTTCATATAGGGTCCTTTATAATCATTATATACTCTCATATTTATTAATCCATCATATATAAAATATTATTTTTCTTTTATCACCTTATGTAGGTACTAGGTAAACATTTGAACTATAAATTTCTTTTATTATTATAAAATTTTTATATATACCTTAAATTCTATAATTATTTATAATATTTGTCTAAAAAGTTAATAATATACCAATCCTATCCTAAATATTATCTTAATAGAAACCGCATAGACTTTTATAATTCTGCACAATCACATTATTAACTCAAAGAAATGTCTTGGAATTTAATTTCATATAAAATATATTCTACATTACATTAATGGTATTTGTTAGATATTATCATGTTATTTATATCTCAATATCATGAGAATTTTTTAATAAACTTCTATATCATATTTTTATCATTATGATTTCATAAAAGAACTGGTATTTACAAAGTCATTGTTTCATACTATTCACCAAAAATGAACATTTTTAGAAAATAAAAAAAGTCACCATAGATTGGTTTTGATGTGATGATAAAAAAATCCATTTTATCATATTAATATTATAAAATCTATATTTTATATTTTATTTAAAATTTTATAAAAGAAAGAAAAACAATTTATTTAAAAGTAAAATACGTTTTCTTTAAATGAAAATCTTATTTTGTTTCATAGCATAATAAAAATATTTATAATATATATATATATATATATATAACTTAAGTATAAATTTATAGACTATGTAATAATTAAATAATTATTCGGATTTAAAAAATTACAAATCATTTAATGGGAATGTATTTTACAGTTTAATATGCCATTTTTTATATCATAATGTAAACACATTAATTGTTCATGTACTGTAAGAAAATAATTTATCTTGAAATACATTTCCATAATGAAATAATAATTGATACATTTTAAAAATAATTTTTCCAAAAATAAATTCATAAGATGAATATTTTCAAAGAGAAATATTTAATAAAACTCCAAGTTACCAAATGATTTCTATAAATAGTTAATTACCTTCAAACCTTCATAGTTGTTAATCCAATTCAAAACAAACTGATATACTATGTTCAATTATAACTTTTATCTTTTTATTCTCTTGTTATACCATGAGAGATTACTCTAATAAATAACCATTTATATCAAAAAAATATTTTAAACAAATAAATGAAATATTATTCAAAAATATACACAAGAAAACTAACAGAATAGTTCACAAAATCAAACACCGCATACTGTGACTTTTACATATCAACAAATTTCTCATTTAAAATGAAATTGATTTATTTTGAATAAATTATCCAAAAAAACTATTTAATAGTTCATTATTCCACAGACAAAATAATTTATCCCACAAATTTCAACATTTAATAACTCCCTTTATATATATGATTCATGATAATAAGATCACTCCTCAAATAAGTATTATACATATAAATTGATAACAAACCAAATATTTGTGTGATTCCCATTAAAAATATATATGTAGAAAAAGATAAATAATGATAATGTCTTATTTTACTCCCACATTGAGGTAATATTCAAATTAAAATACTGGATAGGGGGATAAATCACTATACCCTAACCTTGAGAGGAATGAGGTTGAGTTCACAACATCAAAATTAATTAAATTAATCCTTCAATAATGGTTTAGAGAAACTGTCAACCACTTTATCATTTATATTAATAAATAATAGCATCACCATATTTCATTCCATAAGATATTTGAGATGGTGATACTTCATATCAATGTTTGTGGGCCTTAAATATTTAACATGGGTCTTTAAATGATTAATAGGACATTGAATATTAAATACAACAAGATGTGATCACTAAACCTCTACATTTAGATCTTCTAACTATAAACTATTATGCATAAATTGGGTTATGGTTTTATTGCTAGTAACATTGTATGATTTAGAAGTTATCAAGGAAAAAACATTTTTTCTTTTTTCACCAATGTACACACCTATCTCGTAGTAATATAAATCCAAAGGATGTAAGACATTCCTCATAAAAAATTTGTTCTAAATATTCATCTATATAAATGAGTAGATCAAGCTATCCTTTTATTAAATTTTTCAATCCCAAATCTATTTTTCCATTAATGTACATGATATTCATCTTTAAATACACGAAATGTGACTATTTAGACTAATTTAATGTCTTGAAAAATATTTCACAACATAGAAAATATATAGACATTATGTTTTAATGTATAAAAAACATATAATATTATTTTATTACTCTCTTGTATTAGCTTTCTTGCATTACTTGAACATAGAAAACGTTTTCCTAACAAAAATTGGAGTTGAAAACTCCATTTAAACATCCATTCTAGACTTATTTATATGTTTATGGGCATAAATATATTCAGAAATGAAAATATAACACTCCTCTTGAGTAATATTTAATCCTAGAAAATATCTCATCTCGTAAAGAATGAACATTTTATATGACATATATATCTCCAATAAAAACTATACTAAAAAATTATTTATTTATAGTAAATATGGAATTATATCCATAAACAATAACAATATAAGAAACCTCTTTGACATATTTGATAAATAGATATCTCTCCCTTATTCCTTTATTAATATTATACATATTCAAATATTCATATCAATGTGAATGCAATGATCTTGTTTCTTGTTTAAACCCATAATATACATTCTATAAAAAAAAAGAAATCATATTCTTCCTTAAGAAAGAATAAAAAATGTTATTCCTTGTAATACTCTTCCAAAAAATCACCATCGAGGACCAAAGACCGGAAATCCATTTGAAATATATTTCATTTCCATTATAATATAATTTTAATGAAAAAATAATAGGTTTCATTAATATATATCTAATTATAATATCCATTACACATAATACTTACATTTTTCTCATGAGTTCTCTATTTTCATTCAGACTATTATAGAACAAACATTTTATTCTAAAAAATTCATGTTTCTTATCTTGGGTAAAAAAATAATAGGTTTCATTAATACATATCAAATATCATTATTTATTCATGGAATTAATATACTATTGATAATCCAAATAATATTGGTAATATTTTGGTATAACATTAGTGATTTATGTGTTTCCTTCCACGAATTTATAATTTTATAAACCTACCCTAATTGATCACAGTGGATGTTATAGAACATCACTTACTTTCCCAATCTTGGATATTTTAAATAAGTTTGTTCTTCATCACTTTAATTTACAAGATCATCATCTTCTACTTTGAATTAGTTGAATAATCGATTTTTTTAGAAACCTAACCCTATTATGTAAGAAACAAAACATCTTTATCACTTCCATAATATTATTCCTAAAGTATAACTTCATTAATTATTTTTTGGGTTCCTTCACATTATCATAATCGGTAATATTCTCAGTTTCTTTATTATAACAATGATATCCACTTCAATTTGAAGGACAACCTAATAAGATAACTTTAACACCTCATTGTTCAGAAATGATTAGGTTTTGACCTCTAAATATGATACAGTGACTTTCAAACACTCTTAGATACATCAATAGTTGATATTTTTTAATAATAAATCTCATATGGGGACATATTTAATTTTTATATAAGAGGTTATTTTTTAATTGTTAGATGTTGCACTAATATCTTATCACACAAAATATCGATATATTCTATGATCAGTCAACTTAATATTATATATCTCTTAAAATATTCAATTCTTATATTTAGAAATATAATTTCATAATGTTTTATATTGAACATTGAGTTTATGTGGAATATCATGCTTCTCAGGATTATATTAAAACTTATATTTGTTTTCCCATTAATATTATCTATATATAGAATCATTAATGATAATACACAATCCATTTTTGTGCTTCCTTGGGAATTATTAAATTTTTATAGAGCCTTTGATTCATGTTTAATAAATTTAATACAATTAATTATGAAAATTTAATAATAAAGGATACCAATTAAATAACATTATTTTTTTTCATTTTTCTTCAGGGGCCAATTAATTTCATATTAGATAATACCAAAAGTGTATATAGATTGAATCATTAACTTCTTGTGTGAATATTTTATATACTTTCCATTATAATATATAAGTAACATAAAATTTCAATATATTTTTAAATTAGTTACATCATCATAATTATCCCCAATAGTAAGCTTAATCATATTATTTTGTCCTACGTGACCATGTATTGAGTTTTGTAAATAATTTTCTCCTTTTAGGATTAAATATATGTAACTCCCTTACACCAGTTACCCTATGTCAGTGCATTATTACATACCATTGGAATGATACAAGGAATCATGTCCCGAAATACCGATCAGTTTAGTATCCTTGAAAATAGTAGATACATTCCTATGTTTTACATTTCTTTATAAAAGAAAAACTACAACAACATTGTCTCCATAGGCCACACTCATATCCCTTAGACTGTCCATGCAGATTAGTCATAGTATACTTTTTCACATCCTTGGAAAAATAAAACATAAAAAGGGGTGAGCTCAGATGCTCAGTAAGGATAAGAATATTGTGGAAACATTTATAAATAAGCATAAAAAATTAAGGCAATGTATAAGACTAAAACCAAATCATTTTAAATCTGAACTTCAACAATATATACCAAAGATAAAATAAAATAATTCCATTTACTTATTTACATGGATATTCTACTAGTTGAATAATCACTTTCAATATCAATATCCACTTTCATAATGATGGAATACATAATGCCAGACTTCATAACCACATAGTCAAGGCCTTGGGCCAAGACTAAAAATAAGATTTTGTAATGGCCTTGTGCCAAGACACTAGTTTATCTCATGAGACCTACCAATGCATTGAGGATTTATGGTGGGCTCCACCCAACACTTACTAAGTCCAATGTATTCTTCATATGATAAGGTTTAAACATAACAAAAACATAAAACTAGCATACGAAATGTCAATACTTTATCCATAAACCATGAATGGTATAAAAATAACACATCCATAGTCAAACATATCACAAATCCTTCAATACAATATGGAAGTTTTTTATCCTAATAAATCAACTTCAAATAAACATAAAATCCATCGAAGGATGTTGACATAGATGAAATCAAAACATTTTTTAGAGAAATATCTCTTTCTATTTTTAAATCATTTAAAAGTCATATAATTAAAAAGGAAGACACTTATTTTGAAAATATTATTATAAGTATGTAAGGGAAGCTTAAATGATGTTATAACGGGGAAAAATAGCCACACATTCCCTATAAGTTAAAAAAATTCTTACCTTAATTTTGTCAAAAAGGTCATAATGAACCTTGTTTGGAAAACGATGGGAAGATTTCTTTCAACCCATTTTATAAAAAGTAAAACAAGGGTATAAATTCCTTCAACACATAGTCTAGTAAATAGTAAAAATGGTTTGGAATAAATTATTAAGAAACATGGAAGAGGATGATAAAGATTTCCCAGTAGATACTTATGTAAAAACAACCTCAGATAATAAAGAGATTGTAAAATTAACCCTTACCTTGTACTTTTCCTTTGTCGAGGGTAGGTTAACCTCTTATATAATGGTGAAATAATTTTTAATAAATTATACAAGAAGTATATACATTATTATTATATCATATATGATCTTCCAATATTTATTTGTTAATGATATTTTAGTAGTATCATTGTTTCAGGTGTTAACTGATTCATTTTCCTTTATATTATTAGTTATGTAAGACATGATTATTATGGATAGAATTTATTTTATTCATATCTAGAATGATATTATGTTATTTAAATATTATTTTTAATCATCACATGAAAATTATTCTTGAATGATTTCCATGGGGAAGGAATCTCATCGCGTTCATGGAGACGGTAATTCGTACGTACGCATGAGTGACAATATCATTATTTTGTAATTAAAATCACAAGTAAATGGATGTTATATCATATATATATATATATAGAATAATTAAAATGTTATATATATTATAATACTAGATTATAAATCATTATTATACTCATCCAAATAATAATGTATTGAATAACAATTACACCACGACGTGGAGATGGTAAGTTGTATGTATGCACGTATGGTGACATATTAATCATATGAGGGATAACATAATGAAATATAAAATTTTTACTACTTTGGTAACATTGGATCATTAGCACCAAGAAATAATAACATAAAATGGAACTTAAATAACATGATAATAAATAAATCCATGATATTACAGGTGAAATTGGCTGTATATACACCTCGTAAAGGAATATAGGTGAATAACACAACATACTCACCTATTTCAAAATACTAAATGATTCATTAAAATAACTATTCGTTCACCTAGGTCTCATGTGAAACCACATTCTTAGAATCTAATTTCGTTTGGTTTCTATGATGCTTACCGAGTAAAAAAATTTATATAGAAAACAAATACCATATGTCTCACTCTATTGAAAATAGAGGTTTACCATGTAAGAAATTACCATATCATATAACAGAACCATAAATTTAAAAATGAAATATTTTCCATGTTCAACCATTTTTAACACGTCCATTATACTTTTGAAGATAATACCATTTTCAACATAACCATTTAATCCTTTTCAAAATCTCACTTTTGAAAAAAAAAATTGAATTTTAAAAAAATTATACAATTTTACACCCAATCATATATCTCTGCTCAAAATAAATATGCACTCCTAGTGGGATGTCATTTTAGTAATGCATGAAATTATCCTCTCATTGGATAAACCAATGACAATGAGATTCCAATTCCTAAATGTGTCACCAAAATAATTATGTATCAAACTCCCCGCTAACTATAAGTTAATTATAAAAAATATTAGATGCATAATCATAACTAATCCTAATAAATTATGAGACTGAAATATAAATTTTTTACTACTTTGGTAACACTGGATCATAAGCACCATGAAATAATTACATAAAATGGAACATAAAATAACCTGATAATAAATAAATCCAAGATATTACATGTGAAACTGGTTGAATATACACCACATAAAGGAATGTAGGTGAATAACAAAACATACTTCTCGAAGAAGGTAAATTGAGAAAAAATTAGTTTACCTAAAGTGTTGAATTCAATTATAATCATTCAAAAATCCTATATAAAAAATTTAATTTTACTATAAATATATTGTAAACCCGTATTAATTTACACTATACCATATATGATCTTCTTACCACCTTTAATTTATTGTTTATTAATGCTTTCATATTAAAGTTACATCTCAAGTAATAACCACTTTGTTTTTCATATATATTTTGATTTGTTATAATTTTGGTCATCATACAATTATCATGGTTCCATAATCTCAATAATGATAATTATTATATAAATATCATATATTTTTTGTATATATGTATATATACACAAGTCTAAATTATTTAGTGATGGGAAATGAAATACACCATGCATGGAGTCGGTAGTCTATACGTACCCATAAATGTTGTCTTTCATTTTATTTTTGGGTTGAACGAAATAAAATTCAATGATATATTATCATTGAAAAATCATATTTATGTATCATATAACCCAAATTTTTATTAAACTTATCCTTATTAAATTTCATTCAAATCATTGATAAATCGCATCGCTTCATGATGAGATAGTGCATCGTACACAAGAACGACGTTATCATATTCCCAAAAATAAGAAAGTATGATGGTAAGTGTGATATAACAATTAAATGATCATAATAACATCATATTTATCATATTTATTGTAGATAAAATTTAAATACATCATTCTTACTAGACTTTATTGGTGGTGTGGAAAAATGAACAACATCAATTCAGGAAGTGGTAGTCCGTTGTACACACGGACGATGATTTTGTAACCTATTTAATAGGAAGGAAATGTTTGTTGGTAATTAACATAACAAAAAAAAATATAGTTATATAATATATTCTAATTTTATTATATAATATTGATCTAAAAATAATTTAATGGTGTGGAGGAAGAAATGAAATAAAAGAACTCTTTGATGAATGTTACATCTTCTATAGGTATCTTCCTTAGGTTTGCACTGAAACACTTCTTATGACAACTTAAGTTCCAAATAAATTATCATAATATTTGTGGAAGGAATTTAATAAGTGATTTGGGTTTGTATTTTCTGATCTGATGAGGTTTTATGGTGTGGATAAGGGAGGATAGTGGGTGACCTTGTATAAGTGGGGGAGAGGACACACTTGGTATGTTTTAAAACAATTTAGTACTCCCATATTTTTCAAGTCACAAGGGACCTAATTAGTTAATTATAGAACCTTAGTCATTTAATGGTTGAAATATATCCAAAAAATCGTATTTATACAAGTTTTTAGGTAACATTAACCCCTTTCTTTTTATTTTAACCCCTAATAAACCCATATTTTCCTTAATCTCAATAATTAAATATTACTACATTCACAATTCATTTTTGTAAAAAAAATATTTTGTACTTATTATACAATGTAAATTATTTTGATTCAAAATATTAAATCCATTTTTATAAATTCCATTCAAATATGTAGAAAAAATAAATTTAAAATCAATCCCACATACGTGATGAAGAATTCGGTTTTCAAGCAAAAATGATCAAAAGATTAAAATGTTTTTATATACAATTTCAATATATAACTGATTAAAATGACATAAAATGGATTATAAAATGTATTATTGAACTAAATATACTTGGAAAAATTTAAATATAATGAATATTTATAAATAAATTATACAAAAAGGTAGTCTTCTATTAAAATTCTGTATTTCTCACTATTCATCAAAAAATGAAATATTAAAAAAACCCAAACAATAACCCTAAGATAATTTTTAAATTATAAATTAAAAAATGATTTTTATTTTATCAAATTAAATTTCTAAATTTCTCAAAAAAATTAATTTTATCATTATTCACAAAAATTCATAAGAAGTAGTCTTATGATAAAATAGTATTTTTAAAGCATATAAATAAATTACCAAAAATTATGTATTTTATAAAAAAAATTCCTTTATATATATAAGACAACTATAAATAATATTTTAAAATTACTTATTACAATTTATATTTTTATATTTAATGTATAGGTTTATAAGAGTCACATTAAATAGTTAAGTTAATAATATATCATGGTTTTATTAAAACTCAATGTTGTGAGAATGCAAGATAAGCCAATGTTGTGTGTATACTTTCATTAAATTCACATTGTGTATAATGTAATATTTACTTGGTGTATTTTTAAATTCAATCCATCAATGAAATTTACTTTTATTGAAAAAAATTAAATTCATAAATAATCGATGTGTTACACACACATTCTCTATAAACCCCTGAACATTATCATGGGATTAATTGGGATCTACTATGGATAATCCTACTACATGGATCATTAATTGTTAACAACTACAAGAATTCATATGTGACTTGTAGGATTCATCAGATTCTCACTAAGTTGTAGAGGATTTAAGATAATCATCATCACTCATTTTTCATGTGAAGGTTCTTAAGAGAATGTCTCTAGAGTGGAGAGAATTATCTTTGGTGAATATTGTACACATACATGTTATATCTTTCAATTATGGTGAGGGAACGGTATAACCAGGTATACATAGATCTATGATATAAAATAAATAATTTCACATATTCCATTAAGCATATTATTATTTTTTGAACCCCATTTCTAATTATTATTATTATTATATAAATGATATGTGTTAAACTCATAGATCAAATAGATATTATTTATTAAAAAATTAATATGAATTCAAATGAAAAATGAAATAGCATCTCTCAAAAGTTTCTAAACACAACCCAGTCAACCCCAAAAATATTTATTATACCTATAAAAATAGTTATTTATAAATAAAAATCAATACACTATTAACTGATAAATAAATATTCAACTAACAGAATAATCTATCAAAAAATTGGTCACGGGATATTTTTTATCATCCAAAATTGAGTAAACGTTATTCCTCATGCTAGAGAATAATATGGTATTATAATATTAAATTCATATAGAATTTACCTAAGGTTCTAAATAATCATAGTGTTTGGCCTTCAAGGTTACTTTCCTGGTGGAATGAGTCCAAATATTCCTAATGTCCATTGTTAAAAACTACCAACAAACTAAGGAACTAATAGGGTAAATAACAAATGCCTAAATGTCATAAAATGTCTTAAGAACACTTAATTGTGTCATAAAGTCCCTTTTATTATATATCTCATCATAAATGTTTCATCTCCTATGTTATCAACCTATATGCCTTGAAATTATAGAAATAAAATCAACTAAAAAATAACATGGCCACAAACTTAATTAGGGAGATTCATACACATAAACATTCCAAATAAATTGACTTCTATAAAAAAAAGGGGAAATACCTTCTTTCATTATTCATTAATGACTTATCACCCACAACACACCCAATGTACAGAAATTTAACAGGAAGACAAGACATCATGATTTATAAAATTAATCAATGTGTGAAACTCATGTAATTAATTAATAATAATCTTAATGTAGAAATATCCATACACATGTTTGCAACAAATAAAATCCAATGACATTAACATGTGGAATTTCTATTAGCGGGTTTATTCCTACGACCTCCTCTCTTGGAGATTGTCAGGGTGGACATCATGGGATGAATTCAGAATGTATTATGGTACTTTGACCAATAATATCATATATCATGTGTGTATTGTCAGATGTTATAATAAATCCATAGAACATTTTTTTAATAATATTATCATAACTCCTTTAGGATCTCATTAAAGTGGGGAATTGTTGTGTACTTTTCATATGAAAAGTACTATAGGAAATTATCACAATCAATTACTTATATAAGAATGATAAAGATATGTTATGATGTTTATTATATTAATATATATATATATATAATGTATAAGGATATTTGGGTATTAGGAAACAACTCAAATGGAAGTGTCAAATAATGAGGGGTTCAACATGGATTTTTGATAATTATATGGACTCTTACATATTATGGTTTAGTAGTATGAAGATATTTTAAAGACATAAAAAGTTTCCATTATTGATTTAAGATCATATAATTTTGGTTTGGATCAATATGTAATCATAACATGATGATTTTTTGAATTTTTTATGAATAGTGTTTTACAGTGTGTCCATATCCATCATAGTGCGATGTCATAGGGTGTATATCTCCATTATTATTCTAATAGTGGGTCATAACACGGTATCATGTATCATGGAATAAATAATTGGAGATCAAGTTTTGGTGGTACTTCATTGGAGATATTGGACTATATTTATTTGGTTTGGTGATACACTTCCTTGTTAATATTTGATGAAATAGTTTAACGGATACTAAAATAAATAGATATAGTTGATTCATGACATGATTTCTCGATATTAATTGGAACTGGACATGTCACCACATGACCATGGATAGATACATTATGAAACTATTTTTTTATGTCTAGGTATAATTTTTTTATTCTTATTCAGGTTCATCAATATATAGTTATATTAGTTATTTTTTGTTTTCTTATTTTTTATTTAGGTAGTGTTTTTTGTTGGGGGTACATTGTTTTATCTTATTGAAGTTGCAATTGCATTATATGAACAACATCATCATTACACTCTTCTTATAATTCCTTAGTGGTTGTTAAAACATTGATTGAGGTAGAGGATTTCATAACCCATTTAATATTTTGAATAATGCGTAAGTAACATGATTTTATTTCATTAGATTAATTGTAAGCATTAAATAAACTATGATAATGAATAAAAAATATTGAGATTGATGAAATTAAGTTGAATCTCATGAGTTTACATATTTTTATGTTATTATCATTGATTTTTGTTTTAAGAACATTCGTATTATATGATTATCATGATATTAATATTGGGAATTATTATTCCATGGATGTGATTAAATTGTTAAAATCACAATTCATAAGAGGCTAAGTAGTCAAATTTAGTGGTTAATTAATTAAATGAAATTGATAATCATGATGAGGTTTATTATATATTAGGTGATCAAATCATCTATAAGAATTTTTTAAAAGATATTATGGAAGTTCTTTTTTACAGATATTTATTATGGGTTACTTCTAAATTACCTTGTTGTTATGTAATGACTGTGTTAAATTGGTATTGGTTTTTGTGTCTATTTTTTGTGTTGGGCTGTGTTGGGAAGTCAGTAAATGGTTAGTTATAAGGATTAATATAGGGATTGATGGTTGTCGTTTAATGATGGTTGGGTTGTTATTGTATCAATTGGTATGATACCTTTTGGGGTTGATATGGTTTGTATTGTGTGTTGTGGGAATAGAAATATAGTTTCTTGATATCTATGGAATGTGATTTGGACTTGTAAAACTTGTAAAATGAAATAGTCTTTAAATGAAATAATAATTATAGAAATGAATGTTTAATGCTTAAAAAAAATGTAGGTAATGGGTAATGGTATTGAATGTGAGAAATGAAGGAAATAATGAATTAAATACAGTTGTAAATGTTAAATTTTTAATAGTTAAATGAATTGAATAAATAAGAATTTTTGAATGGGTTTTTGGTAAATTTATGTTAATGGTGTAGGATGGTTTTAATTTTAGTGATGGTAGTGGATTTTAGAGTGTATCGAGGGTGATTCGATGATAAATGTATTCCTTTGTATGTTATATTAGAGTGGGAAAATAGGTTGCTAATACGTGTTGCTATACTATGATTATATTTTATTATGATTATATTATACACCCCTCTTGAGTTTGATAACCTTATCAATACTCAAATATTTTGTTTTTTAGGGTTTTTCTAAAAATATCTATGTTAGTGATGGAACACATAGGTGACTTCCCCCTATTTCACATTCTACCTTATGATTATATTATATTTTGGGGTTGGGGAATGGTAAGGGTTACGTATGGGTGGATGAGTGCACTAGGATGATTTACATCATATTCATAATTACCTATAATTATGGATATGAATTTGTATAGATAGATGTGGTTTTGGTTTTAAAAAAAATAGTGGGGAACATGCATGGGAGGAATAGGGAAGAAGGTTGACATTATTCATTTTCATGATACCCTTCTATGATTGATATGGATACATGTTGTGGATGTTGACCAAAAAACAAAATGATATATTAGACTCTGTATGAAGTTGGAATTTGAAGGGTTATTCTCTAACCCACATCGGTGGTGACGTGTGTATTTAGACTAATGCCAACATGATATTTTCAACCTTAAAGGAGCATATAATAGGTTGGGTTGTGGTCCAAACCACATAAAATGGTACTCATAATAGGTTTTTGTGTGTGTTATTTGATTCGTGGATATGGAAGGCATTGTAATTCCATAATATTGGATCTTGAATCACAAGAGTGACAAGTCGGGGTAGTTTTTTCTTTGATCTTTTTTTATAATTTTTTAATATTATGTTACCATATTGGATTTGACATTTGGTGTTAAATATTTGGTGAGGATATATGATAGTTTACCTTTTTTAGGTGAATGTTGGTTGCACTATTTTTTGACTGAAGCACTAGTATATTTCCTCCTCATTTTCACAAATAGGTCATCAGGTTGATCCTACATAGTATACATATATGCTCACTATTATATATCTAAATTGCATTCATGTTTTTGGGGAAGGTTCCTAGTATGTGTGGGTTTTATAAATTTCTCCATACACTAGAGGAATGTTTCATTATGTTTGTGAGTAAAGAAAATTATCTAATAATATTTTTCTAAACATTTTCAAATTTATTATTTAACATATTTTATATAAGTATTATGTATACAGTTCTATAAATATAAATATAATTAGAATATAATAATATTTTACAATTAACATGATAAGTTTTATATTAATATAAATAATTATCATTTACTAGGTTAGTAACAATATGTATGTTTATATATTTTAAAGTTAATTATGATTAATTAATTAATTAATAAAAATTATTTAATTATATTTTAATCATTTCAATGGCCTTCCCCCACTAACAGATCTATGTTTGATATTGATGGATTGGGTATCCCCCAAATTACATCTCTAATAGTTCATATGATAGAAAGAACACCAAGGGAATCAGCCAAACATGTGAGGGTAATTACCTTCAAACCTATAAGTATTGAAGAAAAGAGAAAAATAATATATATATATATATATATATAATAAATAATCCTATAATTATTTTAAATTATATATAAATATGGACCTAAAAATTTATTCCCAAAAAACAAATCTTAGAAACTTTTTGATATCTCCATGCTAGTAATGTCTAGTCCAGTTCCAAAATCCCTCATAGAAACCTAAAAAATAGTTTATATATAGGGTTGAGTAATAACATTTACACAATATGATCATCCTCAAGAACTATGGATAAATATGGATCAATTGTGACACCCACCAGGACACATGTATGTTTTATAATGAGTTTGGTTTATCACTATTTTCATTCAATGTGATTTCAAAATAGTGACCCAAAATTTTTACAAATAAATTACACATCCCATTAAATGAATATTATTTACAAAATATTACAATATATGCAAGATTATTATAGGTATAATGCTTATTGAATCTCCAATACATAAGAAACTAGTTTATAAATGAATTGCATTATCTTCCCCTTATTTCTTCGTAACTGTAACCCTTATTATACATAGTATACATAATACCATTCTTCGTTACCTGAGAAAATAAAACAAAATAAAGGGTGGTATCTAATGATCAATAAATGTAAACTAGAAATATATCTATGACCGCAAAAAGAATGAGAGATTATTGGTATGTGACCTTGAGAATAACATTTGAAAACCATGCCCTACATATCAGATATCATAATATTGAGTGATGTCCTAAATATTGGTCACTAAAAAGACATGAATCATAAAGGAATTTAGAATTTTATCCATGAGAGCATAACATTTTCAAAAGTCATAGATTTTTGGAATACATAAATTCATAGAAGGTCAAGACTACCTACTAATACATTTGTATCATTTTAGGATTGGTATGACCACATGTGTAATTACTTCATGCTTGGGATAACCTCTCGTGTGACATATTTTGGGGTTGGTATTACCACTTGTATACCCTTTGAGCTCATATAGAATTAATCATTAACCAATTCATTGGGGGGAGATATAGGTCCCACCCATCACATATTGAAACTGATTAATATGTGGGCCACAACATCATTAAAAATTCTCCATATCAGACCCCATCAAAAGAAATTGGTTTCATTAACATTTATTCATAGCATAACTCATGGAAAAGAAATAACTTTCATAATCATTTAATTATAGTATAACCCATGGAAGAATGAAAGATTTTACTAAAAATAAATTAATTATAAACATAGACTATCCGGAGAGTGAATAAAGATAGTATCATTAAATCATAACCCTAGAGAGACAGCTGTTACATAAACAAATGTCATCATATATTGAAAATGATTTTGGAAGATCACTTCTATCATTTCTTATGGAATATAACCTTTCCCTTTTGAAATCACTTATTTTCAATTTAAAATTTTATAAAATAATATGGAGAAAATTTTCTTTTCAAATAACCTTAATGAATTTTAATGTAATATTCAAATCATTGAGTGGTCATGATTGTGGGAAATTATATTCATCTCGTATAAGTTAGATGAAAACGTTCATTTCATATTTTTGGTAAAGGTTGAAAAAGTATCTTATTTAGAAAATGAAAATAATATTTCCTTAAAATCATTTTTAAAAGTCAAAAATTCGTTAAAATTACATAAAAAATTTTATGGAAATAGCAAAACCAATTCATTAAAACATCTTCAGAAATTATGTATATGGAATAAAAAAATCGACTAAAGAGAGAAATGAAGTCCATTTTCCTTAAAAACATATTTTTTGTACTCTTTATACTTATGGTGAGGAAAATCGAAGAAAAAAATTTATTTTTAAGAAATAACTATATCAAAAAAAATTTAAAAAGTTTCATGAATTTTATATAAAAAATTTTATCATTAGAAACCTAATCATAAAAAAATTTGGTAAATAATGAGATTGTAACATAAAATACTTACCAATTTGGTATCATTTGAATCTTTAGGCCCATGAATGAAATAACCATAGATCAATTTTTAAATACAATAATTCTTATGATTAGAATAATAAAAAATTCATGGGTAGTACATACACCACACAAAATAAAAAAATAATATATAAAGAATGTGTCCCATAGAAATGAAAGTTCCTTGAAAATCATATACATTGAGTTCCACTTGTTTCGAAATCGTTAGAAACACTTGTATGGTAAATATAAATTTATTATAAATATATAACATAATCACATGAATGCTTATTATATGATTTATATTCCTTATGTACATATATTTAATTTCATCCATAATATTAGAGATAGAATAATGAATTACTTTATTCATGGAGAGAGTAGGTCATACATACACATGAATGCCTTTTTAATTTTTGATGGATGCACTACAAGAAAATAATGTTTTAGCGGTGGTGTTTTTCTGTGTGGTTTTAAAAATCACTGTTAAATTTTTTTCAATCAAAAATTTAGTGGCGGATTTTAAAAATACTATGAAAAAACCACCAATAATTTATTTTAAAAAAATCATAAATTATTTTTTAAAATCTTCTAAAAAAATGTTCAATTTTTTCGACACTTTTTTAAAACCCACTGAAAAATTTAAGAAAATTTAAAGAAATATTTATTATTTATTTACTATTTTTTATTATTTTTATTATTTACAATCAAATACAGTTTATTATTTATATTTTTATATATATATAATGTGTCAATTAATTGATATTTATAATTATTAGTCAATAATATTTTTAAACTAAAATCAAATCTTCAATAAGTAGAACAACAGACTTCGACATCAAATGACCAGAACCTCTGATCCGAGAGTCCATTTAAACTCCACAACCAGTCAACTAAAATTTTATAAAATGAAAGAAAATCATGTCAGATTTAAATCATGTGATAATCAATGGAAAAAATACATTCAGAATTCAAAAGTCGAAAATCACACTCGAACTTTAAACGGCCATAACTTTTAATCCAGGAGTCTGTTTGGGCCCTACCACATATCAAATCGATTCTTGCGACAAGATCTATGCTACTTATATTATGTACCAACTCTTTGAATATTGTACCTCTTTTAATTCTTCTAGAAAGGCTAAGAAGGCCACTAAAACATAGTTTTTAGTTGCAGACATCGATTTCTTAAAATTGAAACGGTTATAACTTTCGATCCATGTGTTTGTTCGGCTTATACCACATATCATATCAAAGCACATTTCATTACCTTCGATTTGACTAGTTTTGGAACTAAAAAGGAATCTCGGATCAAATTTTATGATCATTTAACATTTTTTAGGGTTTTCAGAGGTTTTTAACCTTTTATGATTTGTTTAATTATTTATTTTTAATTTATTCATTCACTTATTTATTTAATATATATTAATTAATTAATTATTATTTATTACTTATTTATTTATTATTTATTTATGTATTATTTATTTTTATTTATTTATTTATTTAATACTTAATATTTATTTATTTATTTATTATTTAGTTATTAAGAACACATTGATTATAAAATTATTTTTAATTATTTAATTATTTATTATTTATTATTATTTTATTACTCATTATTTATTTATTTATTTATTCGTCATTATTTATTTATTTGTTTATTATTAATAATTAATTAATTATTATTATTTATCAATTAAAAATTATTAATCATTTGTTATTATTATTCATTAATTATTAATTATTAATTAATTATTTATTTATTTATATATTTTCTATACTTATTTATTTATTATTCATTATTTATTCATTATTCATTAATCTTTATTCTTTATTCTTTATTCATTATTATTTTATTTTTAATTTACTAAATATTAATTATTTATTAGTTTATTATTCATTTATTATTTATTTATTTATTATTTATTTATTTATTGACTATTTATTAATTATTTATTAATTAAATACTAATTATTTATTTTTTATTTATGAAATATTAAATATTGATTATAGCATATTAACTATTAAAATTTAAATATTAATTATCAATTAAGAATTATGAATTTTTTAATTATCAATTATTAATTTTTAGTTATTAAAAATTAAAAATTAAAAATTAATTATTATTTATATATCTATTTATTTATGCATGTATTTATTTATTTATTTATTATTTACTTCTTATTATTTGTTATTTATTATTTATTATCTATTAATTTTTTTTAATATACTAAATGATAATTTATTATTAGTTTATTATTCATTTATTATTTATTTTTTTATTTATTCAGTATTCATTATTTATTGATTATTTAATAATTTTTTATTTATAATTTATTAATTATTTATTAATTATTTATAAATTTTTAATTTTTAATTCTTAAATCTTAATCATCAATGATCGATGATTAATTATAAATTATTTATTATTTATTATTTACTATTTACTATTTATTATTTATTATTTATTATTTATAATTTAGTAGTTTTTATTTATTTTTTTCTATTATTTTTTATTTATTTATCATATATTAAATTACTTTTTAATTAATTTATTATATATACATTACTTATATATTATTATTTATATAATATATAATATATATTATACATTATACATTATACATTATACATTATATATTATCTATTATAAATTATCTATTATCTATTATCTATAATATATTATGTATTATATATTATGTATTATATATTATGTCTTATATTTTATATGTTATATATTATATGTTATATATTATATATTATATATTGTATATTGTATATTGTATATTGTATATTATATATTATATATTATTGATTATTGATTATTGATTAGTCATCATTGATTAATAATTATTGACTAATAATTATTGATTAATAATAATTTAGTGTGTATCTATTTGTTATGTATTACTTGTTTTTCCAATATATATGTGTGTGTATGTGTGTGTGCAAGTATATTAAATTCGATTTATTACTTGTTCATGGACATGGACTTATGCCTGGAGATGGGCATATGCGTGGTAATAATAAATAAATAAGTAAATAAATAAATAAATAAATTACATAAAATAAATAAATAAATAATAATAATAAATAAATAAATAAATTACAAAAAATAATGAAATTTAAAATAAGAAAAATTTTAAAAAAAATAAAAATTAAAAAAATAATAATAACAATTTAGCGATGGTTTAAACCGCAACTAAAAAACTACTGCTAAATCATTCTACGCTGGTTTTAAAAAACTGCCGCTAATTATTTCCAGGCACACGATTTAGCGGCGTTTTTCTGAAACCACTACAGATTGATTAGGAGTGTTTTAAATTGCTCCTAAATACAAATTTTGGCGTAGTGATAGAATGAAAGAAAGGTAAATAATAGTTCACAATTATAGAATAATTATTATATCATATAAATCATATACATATATTCCTAAAATCCAACCTCCTTACATTCAAGTAAAATAGAAATGAAAAATGAATCGCATTGCTTCGTGGAGGTGGTTGTCCTCACGTACGCATGAACAACATTATAAATTCAAATTAGTTTTGAAGGAAAGTGTTAGATTTGATACTATCACTAAAGCAGCATAATTACGTTATAAATATAATATTTAGACATTAAAATCCTCATAACAACCATACATGTAATATGGTGATGGAAAATGAATTGTATCCCTACACGGAGAATGTAAGTCATACGTACACATGAGTGATACTTTCACTTCACATTTGATGGAAAGAGGATATATAATGGTTTTAATAATCTTAATAAAAATTCATTATATTTAGTGTTTTGAGGTTATTATATTATGATAAATACTATATATTCAGTGGAAGTATAATAAGAAATAAATTTAAAATGTTTAGGTAAGACAATTACATCACTTTCAGGAGACCCCCTTGAGATCCGTTCTTAAAGAACATAGTGTAGGTATTTTTTTTGGTGATCAATAATGAGATAAATTTTAAATGGATGTTTAAAATATATTTTTTCAAGCTATGGTCAAGCTATATGGCTCAAATTTGTGTGATATTTATAAATAAGGTTGTCCTTTTATAAGGGATGAATAATACACAGTACAAATTTCTTAAAATATTAAATTATAATAACGTCATTCTCAAACCAAATGTTTCGAAATTGGATATACATGGGATGGGGATGGAATTTTAGAACATATATTTTCCCTTTATCAACATTTATGACTTTTCTAATTTTCATGTGATTTGATAAAAAATTATTTTGATAAAATATCATTAATGTCAATTATGAGACTATTTATTTAATTTGACATAAAATCCATAATTAAAATGATTTAATTTAAACTTAATTATTTTTAATAACACTAATATTCCATATTCATCTAAAAAATAATATAATACATTAAATCAATAATGTTATATTACTTTTAATATATTTAAAATCATTTATTATATTTTTTTATTAATTGGATGAATTTTGCATCGGTGTTTCATAAGAAATTAATGTAATTATATGACTTCTAAAATTTTCAAATAATTATCAATCATGAGAATTCATTAATCCCATAATAAATATCAATATTAGTTAATAATTTTTTTTACCAATGGGAATATAAAAAAAGATATTTAAAACAAAGAGAATGACACTTTGTAACTTTCATTAATTGAAATATTATATATGTAATTTTCATGGAAAAGTTCCCATTAAAGAAATATATTTTTCACATAAGGTGATAGGGGTGTAATTAAATTATGAAAAATATTTAATAAGAAAAAATATGGCTTTATCGCTTAGTTTTATCCAGTTTTATCCCAATTTACACTTTACCATGGTGATAAATTATACCAATGTTACTATTCTAATGGAACAAAATTGAAAGAAACTATTTACAAAATATTAACCTCTTGAGTCCAAATAAGGAATTAATTTTATCAAATACATTTTCTAAAATTGAAAAAAAGTATTTTAATATAATCTCACAACACCTGTTGAAAACTGTTTTTTAGAAAATTATATTTTTACACATAAAACATGGTTTATTCTTATCGCATTATTAAAAAACTTAAATAAATATTTAATCATTTTATTGAATATATAATTTATAACATTCATTAATATAAATCACCTATAGTTATTATAATAATTTATTATGATAAAAATACATAGTGCACATAAAAACAGTTTTTAAGAAAACATATATCATTTTCATCAATGTGATTTTTATTTTCTTTTATAATCAAATGATAACCAATGAATTTATTTATTTCATATAAAACCATATTTTATTTATAATTTATCAATTTCTATTTATAACCACCAATCCACCAACAATGTTATAATTGTCACTTTAAATAATAATTTGTTAAAAGTATATCAGGGTTCGTCTAAAGTCGTTGTTGTGAGTAATTCTATATATTGATGAAATTAAATTTATTTTAAAAATATTAAATAAAATATCAATGGGTTACATTCTAAACCTCTTCAAATTATTTTTTCCCTCAAAAGTTTTCCCTCTATTATAAAAAATTAGGATATCTTTATTTTATTGAATCCTTGGGTTCCGATATTTCCCTCTAAACATTATGGTTTCACCATAAAACATTGTCTAGATAAGAGGTATTGTTTAATAGAACTCTCTATCTACGATCTATAATCTCCATTGACTATTCATTATAAGAGTGATCCTACTCAAGTTATATGATATCTAGCTTCAATACATGTGAAGGATCATGTATGTACTTCCTAAGGAGAGACAAATGGAATGCATCATGAACCCGAGAGAGATTCACTTAAAGTACCAATCGATAAGCTACCTCCCTAAAAATATCAATAATTTATATGGGACATATATACATGGGGTTTATATTTCTATTCAATCCAAATCTCATGACCCCCTCCTTGGGAGATATTCATAGGAACACCTATTTACCAACATCAAATTCCAAATATTTTAGATCATTTTGATTATGAATTTTTTTGACTCTAAGATTCCCTTATATGCTACTAAATGGATCTAAACATCACTTCAATTGCCTCAACAATTTTGGGTCCCAATTGCTTTATTTATCCTACATAATTCCAAAACATTGGAGTTCTACAATTTTGACCATAGAAGGATTCATAAGGAGCCGTCTGATTTTTAGTTTGAAAACTATTATTTAATGATAATTTCACCAAATAAAGGTGTTGATCACAACCACAATTAAATTATATATATAAATCTCATGAAAATACTTTTAGAGTTTGAATGGATCTATATACCTAACCATCTATCTAAGTATGATATGTCATACTAAATCTCAATTATCTATCTAGAGCCTACTGAAGACTCCTCTAGATGTTTGTGGTCAACCTTGGATCCTGATAAGATACAATAGAATATGGAACTCCATGTAACCTTACCACTTATCTATTATATATTTTGGAAATATCATATATAAATAAATATTCTCTAACTATATTGAAATGAGATGAATTTTTATGGTGATCGATTACAATCCATATCACATTATTCCCTTTTGTCATTTTGGGGAGTCCAATAACAAAATACCAGGTGATGTTTTTACATTTTCACTATGGTATGGGTAATGTTAGTAACATCCCATCAGACTTGCGTTTCTCAGTTATGAATTGATGACATACCAAGAATTTAAATACAAATAACTTCAATATATCAATTTATATCTACCCACTAGAAAAACACTTTCATGTCATTTTATATATTTATACTTCCAGGATGAATATAAAATGAAGAAATATTCTATTCATCCAACAAATCCATCAAAATTAGTATTGAGGTGACATAAACATGGTTCATAAACCTCATCTCTCCATCACAATACATATTAGTCATAAGAACATTTCTCAACTTATTCTTTAGTTGTAAAATTTCCTTCTACGCCTCTTTAATAGTTATATGGAAAGATGTTCGAACACTCTTTTGATCTAGATTAGATTTTCCCCTTACATTAATATTTATCTCTCCATTATTGGAAAATAATATAATATTTAATATTTTGGATCTTTGTCATTAATAATCTAACATTTTCCATTCAACTGAAATCATTGGACTCCTTATTTTCTTTCCCAAGTGTTAATTTATTGAGTATTAAAAATCATTAATCAACTCTATCCATCTTCTCTAGAACATATTCATTCCTTTCAAATTGAATATATACTTTAAACATTTTTTAACCTTATATATATCACACTTTTCTATGTAAAAATATTTATCTAAATCATTAAGGAATAAATTACTAGATCTAGATCTAAATAAATATTTTCTTAATTTTGTTCATGAACCTTCAATTCCCATGAGGGATAAGTTATAACCATATCATTTTTCACGAGTACACATCCATGTCACTTTCCCAATGGATCACCCTAGTTTACAAACCCTTATCCACTATAGGGTAATTTAAGCACAAGTGAAATGACTAGCCCTGCCTTCATTTTTATAAAATACCCCCCACATTCATCTATCCAATTAAAATTATATCCCTTCGGAGTTAACTTTCATGGTGGATTGTAAAATCATGAAAAATCCTCCACAAACCATTGCTAATATCCTTCAAAAACATGTTAAATATATATCATTGTTACCATAGTTGATATGTGCAAATTATCAATGGATTATGTCTTTAATGGATCAAAAAATTTACCCTATCTTGAGATTATATAACCAAAAAATTAAACTTTCTATGTCTAAATTAAAAAAAATTTATATTTTTCATAAAAATTATCCTTCATTAAGTTATTAAGAACAATCCTCATGTGATCTTCTTGATCATCCTTTCTCTTTAAGTATCAAATAATTTCATCAATAAGGACTACCACATACTGGTCTAGGTAATCTCTAAACTATCTATTCATTAAATGCATGAACATAGAGAGGGAATTAGTAAGTTCAAAATGAATCACTATATATCCATATTTTCTAAACATTTTTTGGAATTATATATTGGAAATATTCTTCTTATTGACCATTAATTAATGGTATCTAGAAAAATTAAATCTTGAAAAAGTGTTGATATCCAAATATTCAATCAAAAAATTTATTAATATGGTGTAGAGAATACATGTTATTGATAGTGATCATGTTATGTTTTTGATAATTAAAGTATTTTCTCATTGAACTATCTTTCTTCTTAATAAAATGAATAAGTGAGCCCCAATGAGACACACCTAGATAAATGAATCACTTTTCAATATTATCTGAGGGTTTCTTTTTTAATTATTTCATCTCAATCAGGACCACTCTATACACATTTCTTGAAATGGTAGTTGAACTACGAATGACTTATACTAAAAAATAAATGTCAAAAATAGTATAAAAACATGAAACTCATCTATTAATCCATAAAAAAACTCCCTCATCATAATCATATATTCTATTTTTAGTTTATCCCTAACTATATTAGATAAAACCACTTTTGACAATGAATCATGACCCATATGATGGATGCTATTTACAGAGGAGGTTGATATTTATCATCACACTGGTAGAATATCATAAGTTGGTTTACAATTTCTTTTGTTACTTCCCTTATTTGGTAATTGATGTGGTATTTATTTAAAGAAATCCATTCCATTCATAAAATAACATGAAACTCAACCAGAGGAAGGAGAAAAATATTTATAGGAATAACATTCCGCAAAATAGAAACCAGAGAAGAATCATAGACTTGATATGTGTTCATTGTAACATTAGGTGTATTCAATTCTAAAAAAAATTAATTGTTGAGGTGGTAATGTAATACCCTAAGAATATTATTTAAAAATATAAGAGTGGGTATATCCAGAATAAAATAAGATATTATCAGTTATAGATTGGATGATGAGTGTGCCTCTAAACGTGTCATCATTACACCCTACACCATAAATTGTGATCGCATGCTATTTCCCCTTATAATTGCGATTAACTGGTTTTTGATAATGATCATTATCATTAACTGTCATATATTGGAACTAGTTTTCATAATTCTCATACTCCTATTATTTGAAATACTGGTTAATGGGTGCTTCATTCTATATATATTTCCATTTAATAGCATCATTCGATAACTCCTTCCCATCACATCGACATTCAGTCACTCGAAAAACTTCCTTTCCAAATTTAAATAATTTATTAGTCCTCATAATACAATTTCATTTGGGTTTCCTTCTACACTTTGTGGATAAGGGATGTCTCGTCTTCTTCTCTCCATGGTTTTTAGAGTTTCGATTGAATCTAGTCATTCTTTTCTTGTCAAAATCATAAGATTTGAAAGGTAACTACAATCTCTATTTCAGCCTTGATATCATAACTAATTATTTCATCATTTCGACTAAAGTCCCATATACTTAAATTTATTTAGAGACTTCAATTTAGACACTATAGAATCAATAAACCATACTTTGTGTTTGAATTATAATTCTAGAAGCATACCTTGAATTTCAGTAAACATTTTCCTCAAAGTTACCAATAGATTCAATATCCTTATACTTTAAGTAAAGGAATTATATCTTTATTTTTTAAAATAATATGATTAAAGTACATAGTTTGAAATACTCTCTTAAATTCATCCCGCTCCATGGATTAAATCTATTATTTTTCCATCATATTATTTGTATGTTTCTACAATTGATTTTCTTCACCTTATAAATGAAAAAAAGAGAAATTAACATTCACATGATCCAAATACTAGAGAATGGAAAATATCTCTTCTTTTCCACTTATTAATATATCATTAATTAGTGGATGAGTGGACTTCTAGCTCCCAAAATAGTTGGTTTATTTGGAGGATAATAATTGAATTTTCTATTGCATTCTTCATTAGCACAGTCCCTTTAGGTTTTATCTATATTCTAAAACCAAAAATCATAGTGTGATAATATTTAATCATAGAGGTAAACCACCTAATAATGAAAAATAATTTTTAGGAAATTTAAATCCTGAAACCTTATTTTTAATCAAGTAAATGTTATGTTTAACATATATCATTTATGATCATTACTAAAACATTCTGATTTAATCCTATATATAGAATTATTCTTAGGGTTATTGTTAAGGTTTTCTAACTCTATTTCCCAATGGTAAACTAAACCATTATCTAATTGCAACTCTATTATCCAATAAATTTCATTCATTAATATCCCATCTAATTGTATGAATACTCATTAAATAACACGAAAGACTTCTATAGAATCATATAGGTCTACTTCTTTTAGAAACATGGATACATAATGAAATAGTTTATAAATAAACTATATTACCTCACACTTAGTTCTTCAGAACTATAACTATTCTTATATATATTATACATAATACCTATCTTCATAATTTGGGAAATGAAAACAGTAGAAATGTTGATATCTAATGCTCAATAAGAGTAAAAGGTGGAGATATATATGATATAATATTATCAATATAAGAATAATGTTATAAGAACAAGATCATACAATTTTAAAACTATAAAAAGCATATAATAAATCATAATATTGAGTAATTTAATAAATAATGATAGTTCATAAGACATGAATCATAAGTAAATCAAAAACATGATCCATGAGAGCTTAGTATTCATGTGAGACATAGAAATTTGGCATATAAATAAGAATATAAAACCTTATGCCAAAGGTACCCACCAAGACATTCGTAACATGATATTCTTGAGATAACACACCATATACCTGCTTAGGTATGACGATAACAATCTGTGTACACTCTTTTGGTTTTGGGATAACTTCTTGTATACCCTTTTATCTCATAGAACATTAATCATTTCCCAATGCATTGTAGACAGATATTTGTACCTCCTATCACATTATCAAAATAGAAATGTGTTTGAAAATATCATAAATTATTTTTTAAATATGTACCTAGAAAAAGGAATTTTTTTCATAAACATTTCTTCATTATAAAACCTGTGGAAAAAAACATGGGTTTCGTAACCATTACATCAAAGAATAAGGATAGAAACATTGGATCATAAACCTAGTAAAACTTAAGTAACAGCAAAGGATGTAATCTTAGAAGGAAAATTATTATGAATAATAACATAGAAAATTTATTGAGGAAAGTAACCTTTCACCTTTAAAACCAATTATTCAAAATATAAATAATTCCATATATTATGAAAAAAATATTCACTGAAAATAATCATTAAAATTTTAAATAAATATTCAAACCATTGAGCAGTCATAATGGTAGTAAATTCCATTAATTTCGTATAAGATAAAATAAATCATCCATTCTCATGTTTTTAAAAAGCACATCATTTAGAAAATGAAAAGAAGATTCCCTTAATAAAATTTAAAAAAAATTAAAATTTTGTAAAAGTTAATTTAAAAAATCATAGAGTATCAGTAAAAACCTTCATTAAAAACATTTCTTGATAACATGGATATCTAAGAAAAAGATTTTTTATGGATTAGAGAAATGAAGTTGATTTTTCTTAAAAACATATTTCCAGTCTCTTGAGTACATAAGGTGTGTAAAATTAAATGAAAAAAATTATATTCATGAAATAAATAGATTATAAAAAAATTAATGAGTTTCTTTAAAGTTAGATCATAATTTTTCATCATCATAAACTTAATCATAAATAATCCACACAAATAATGAGATTAAAACACAAAACCCTTACCACTTTGGTATAATATGAATCGTAAGCCTAGTGAAAGAAAGAAACTTGTATGGATTTTTACAAACCATAATTTTAATGATATTGATTATAAACTTAATTAATGGTTAGTATATACTAAAAATAAATGAAATAAGTTCTTTATTTGGCTTGTGTCATATATAAATGAACAGGAGATGGAAATCCTTTACCTTGAGTTCTACTTTTTTTTAAAGCATTCTAACCTCCTCTATAATAAATTGAAATTTATTATAATATTATACCATAATCACATACATCCTCATTATATCAAATATATTCATTATATTCATATATTTAGAAACATCCATAATAGTAGAGATAAAAAATTAATTACAACATTTTGGGAGATTATATGTCATACGTATGTATGAATGGTATTATCATTTTTCGACGAAAGGAAAAAAATAAAGGTAAATAATAAAACATGATTATAGAATAATTATTATATCATATAAATCATATATATTATTTATATTCACTTTCTTTACCTTTAATTAAGTTATAATTGAAAAATGAATCACATCGCTTCATGGATGTGGTAAGTCATACATACGGACGAGCAACATTATTATTTCTTATCTGTTTGGAAGATATGAAGAAAAATAGGATATTAACATTATAGAAGAATAATTATTCCATAAATATCATATATAAACTTCAAATCTATCATAATAACCATCTATGAAATATGGTGGAGGAAAATGGATTGTATATCTATGTAGAGATGGTAAGTCGTATAAAATCACGAGCGATATATTCACATTCTATTTTATGGAAAGATATTGGATAATGGTAGTTTCATAATAGTAATTAGGTTTAAAATATTTAGCGTAAGTAATTTATTATTTTATGAAAAATAACATATATTTAATGGAATTATAATAAAAAATAAATTGAAAGTGATCGGGTAAGAAAAGTGTATCCCTTTTAGGATCCCTCATATGGATTCTTTATTAAGGAATTTAGGGTATGTATTTTGGGGAGATTATAATATTTATAACATGGATGAGTGTGTTGAGAATATAATTTTTTATGGTTATTTTATTCTATATGGCTCAATGTGGTGTGAAAATTGGAAGGAATGGGTGTCCTTTAATAAGATGGGGAGAGTATACACATTAAATTTCATCAATGTTTAAATTAAAATATTATCATTCTTAGTAAAAATGGTTCCAAATGTCCTATAAATAGTTAGGGGATGATATTATTGACCACATATTTTTCCCTTTTTCCTATTTTATGATTTTTATGTTTTTTATGTAATTTATAAAAATATTATTTTTATAAAATGGCATTACTGTATATTCTGAAACTATTCATTTAATTTGACTAAAATGGCCTAAATACCATGTTTTAATTAAAATAGTTATTAAAAAAAATAATAAAATATGTTATATTAAATAAAAAATAAATTAAAAACAAATCAATCAAATTATATTATTTTTAATATTTTAAATTTCATTTATTTTAATTTTTCAAATTAGGAAATACTACATAATTGTGGTATAATAATTTAAAATCCATATATAATTAAAAAAATCATTATATAATTAATAAAAATTTGAAATAAATTTTTTTCATGAAATAAAACATTAATATAAAAATTACTACCAATATTAGTTTATAAATAGTGTTTTTAACTATTTGAATATTTAAAAGATATTTAAAACAAAGAGAGTGAAACATTGTAACTTTTTTTAAAAATATTATTATTTAATTTTCATGGAAAAGTGTCCATTAAAAACTAAATTTTGATCCTAAGATGGAAAGTTTCTAATTCAATTCATCCGATAAGAATTAAGAAGATAAATCAGGCCCTTATAACTTAGGTTTAACCATGATTAACCTGATTTACCCTTTATCTTGTTGATAAATTTTACCATAGTGATAGTTCATTTGACCCAGAATAAAAAGGTATTGTCTACCAAATCTTAACTGCTTGATTCAAAATATGGAATCCATTTTATCATATTTTATGTCAAAAATTATCATAAATTGTTTTTAAAATAATCGTGCAACATGCGACATAAACCGTATTTTAGAAAAATTTATTTTTATGAAAATAACAATGTTCACTCTTATATTATACTTATAATAAAATATAAATGAATAATAAAAAATTTGTATATATAATTTATAATTATCATTATAATAATTAATCTATATTGATTAATATATTTATTAAGATAAAATTATATTGTGTCAATAAAATTTTTTTTTTAGAAAAATATTTATTTTTCTTTTAAATGATTTTTATTTTCAAATATAATCAATTGAAAACCAGTGAATTATTGTTATACATATTCAATGATATATTTTTCATAATATATTTATCCCTCTTAATACCTTATAATTCAATGTCTAGGTGGTAACTATCACTTTAAATAATAATATTTTAATGGTATATCATGGGGCATATATAGTAAGTGTTGTGTGTATCACATTATAAAGAATAAATTAAATTTGTTTAACAAAAATTCCTAAAAAATGCGGGTGTTGAATTCAACATTCTTGGTATTGTATTTTTGGAATTTTAGGAGAAACAAGTGAGTTTCATGGTCCTTTAATGGTTATTAGTAACTGTTTGGTAACCATTTGATATGGTTTTGTCAAATATTGTGTCATTTTTCATGGTTTGGGCACAATTTATTTAACCATGTGAATCACCAAGAAACCCATGTAGATGGTTTTTTTGGGTCCCGATGTGGTTTAATGTCTTTTTTATAGTTTTTCAAATAGTTTTACTATTCCAAGTAAATCATAAGCTTTGGTTTCCAAGGGTTTGTATAGATCACACGGTTAGTAAATGGTTTTTCTAACCATGCTACCCATATGGGTTTTATAAAATAAAAAAATTAACCTGCCACCCTTTTTCATTTTCAAAAAAATCTGATCCTAATATTTCATTATCTCTACTATTCCATCACTTGATTCCTTATGTTTTTTTCCCATTTTTCTCTTTTAGAATCTCAAACAATTTGGGTGGATATCTTCAGGGTATTTGTCGATATCTTCTCAATCCCCCCCATTCTTTATATCTACGCTCAATATCTCTTCCCCTTATTTCATTATAATCATAATAGGGATTTCCATCCAAATATATAGTTTTTTTAGTTAACTATATTTCATATTCATATGTTTTATTGAGTACAGTATCTCATTATTTCCATTTATTGTTTTTGATGGTAACTATATTTACTTCATCGTCAAGGTAGGTGTCTTTACATGATGGTTCTTTCTCACGAAATAATTTTTTTTTATTTTTTTCCCTATATTTTCACTTTTGAAAATGATATATTTAATGTCTATGAGGAAATCATCATGTAAATAAATATCTGGTTTCTTGGAATGTTGTTTTAAAGGGTATTTAATTTAAAAATAAATTTACGCATGTTATTTGTTAGACGAAATGCCTCAAAGATAGTTTTGACTATAATTTTTTTCAATTCTTGGATAATAAATTATTTTCCTATATAAATTTCTTATTATATTATTAGTATAATCTACTTAAATTCCCAGGAAAAAATTTCACCTTGGGAACCTTGGGTGTGTTGGGTTATTGGAATATACAAAACTTAGCGAGTGTGGCACCACTAGGGGTTATGGTTTCGATACCTATAGATTGTGGTAGGACTTCGTATCATTGTGATTCCCAGTATACTATCTTTGTATTCCTCTTATATCCAACATTTTTATCCCCATAGTCTAGAGCCCATTTGGTATTGGTTTTATTCTATAGAGAAATGTTCAAGATTTTATTTCCTACATGTTTATATTTAGATACGTGCAATTTTTTTTCTATTTTCCAATATGTTATCATTCATGTCTATTTCCATATTATTTCAATTGGAAAATTAATTTTTTTTAAAGGAACAAAATTAGATAAATTTTTTTAAATGAAATTAATTATTAAATCTATTTTGATATAAAGAAAGAACTAGCAGTTGGATGGTGATAATAATTTTTTAGACTCTTGGGGGTATCTTATTGGTAATTTTATTCACACCTGATATATGTCATTGGAAATATGTAGATATATTTTTTAGGGTATAGGTAAATTTAAGGGTTTCATGTCGCTTTATGAAATCTCTCGGTTGATTTCAGGTCATCGTGGATTTGTATGGGGGTGATGAATAGTCTCATGAAAACATAGTTTTAGTATTAGATTTTCATTATAACATGCATTATAATTCTTTATTGTTTTTATATATCCCATGGATATGTACTTATTATTATTTTATTTAATTTACTATATATATATATATATATCTTTTTATACATGATACATATATTGTTGTCGTTTTCGGGTGAAATCTTTCTCCTGGTTTTGTATGTAGATACCAAGGTGCTTATCGCTAGCCCGAGGTGATCATGAATTCTCTTCATGACTTTTGGTAGGCCATATTGGGAGATATTTTAGATTAAACCATGTCGGTTCATTTAAAAAAAGATATAAAATTAAAAAAATTCCTCTGATTTGGTTATAGATTGGATTTATGAACTTCTGGGGTTGACGTTTATTTTTGGTTTTTAGACTAAATGTGTCATGTTTTCTATTGGTTTATAATTTTTTCTTAAATTATTGTTTTTAATTGGATTTAATATGGATTCTTAAATATTATGATTTGATTCATAGATTTATTCTTATTCTAATCAAGTTTTATATTTTTTTTAAATAGATAATTCCACCTAAAGGGATATTTCACAATTTAAGGGACGGACCTATGGGGAGCGTCCCATAAGAAAACCCTCCAGTTAAGCCTACTTTAGTTGAAATGATAATATAAACTATTAAATCCTAGGGTCATGTGGTGTGATGGATGTTAGGAATGAATGGTGGATCATTTTTTGAATTTACCAAATATAATCTATAATATTTCATGCTGAAAGAGGATCCCAAGAAGTTGAATAATGAATTAAGATAATAGAGAGTATTTTTATCTTTTTGAGACTCTATAGGGCTCTACGGTGGGATTCATATATATTCTTTAATGAACTTAAATTAAATTGTGGAATTCCATCATGTAATCCAGATTACAAAAGGTCCTTGCTTGGTTCTATTTCAAAAGGCCAACAATCAATAGTACTATCTGGATACATTATATTTCATGAAGGTTTAAGAGTTTATAAAATTGGATCAAGTAGATATTTCTATGATGAATTATGCATCTCATTTTATCAATTTGGATGATATATCTCTATAAATTATCACTATTGACTACCTTATGGTAAGATTCATTGATGTGGGTCGGAAGCCCGATATTCCATTGATGATTACCCTTATGTACATGCTGACATTTGTCGAGTTAGTTGATAATGATACTATATATTAGGTATAATTATCTTGGAAAACATGACTTAGTGGAGTTTCATTTATAGTAGGTGGTGTCAATGGTGTGAAATCTATCAATAAAAATGATGGTTAGTAAGGGTTCATAGTTTATTTCTACATCAATTATCAATTATTATTTAGGACAGTACAAGGTAGCTTTCTTATAGTGTGGAAGAAATCACCATTAAAACCATTACTTTTTTGCACCTATTATTTTTCCATTATTGTAGATAATCCAAACACCTTAATTGTTTATTTGGGAAAGTATCTCATGATACTAGAGACAGATCCTCCCATACTAAAGGATCTCATGTTTGTTAAAATTAAATGAAAGGTGGGGGATCTCATTCTCATTCTACGGGTAATCAGGTAGTGGAGAAAGCATATGGATGGGTTGGGGTTGGAGACCTTTATACTCTATAGTATTCACAAAAATAATCTAAAGTGGGACCAACTACCGTGAGAGGTATAATATTTACTTCACCATTTATAGTATTAGATTTATTTGATAAAGGTGATTATCATTGTTTTATATTGTATAATATTAATGGTGTGTTGAGATTATTCTAGGAGACCATGAATTTTATGATAGTTATTTCCTCCCCCATGGTAAGAAGGAATGATAAAAATTTTAAAATAACACAGGGTTAGGTTATGATTATAGACCTTGAGGTCAGGTGATATTTTCTATTACTTGATATTAATATCTTCTAAAAAATAATTGTAATGTATTGGATGGTTAGTTTTAAATATTATATCAAATTTTATCTTTATTGATTTTATTTTCTATCTACTAAATGGGTTACTCATGACATTAAGAGTGAGTGAGATTCTAGATCTGGGAGAATATGGGATCTTGTTCATAAGGATGGACTTATTTGTTGGAAATTTTAATAGATGTTTCTTTAAATAATTGAGTCTTTTTGAATTTTTAAACTTCATGTCATTATAAATGATTACATTAAAGTCATTAAGGATCATAATTCTGGTTTACCTCCCTAGAGAGATGTTGAGTTTTCTGTTGACCTAATTCTGAGGATGAGTCATATTTCCTTCCCATATTACCATATAACACCCATTGAGTTGATTTAATTGGAATTTTAGATTGATTATATTGAGGTCAAAGGATTTTTTATTTAACCATGTCACATTGGGATTCACTAGTTTTCTTTACAAATAAGGAAGATGAAAGCCTCCATCTTTTTCTTTATTACCAAAAGATTAATCGTGTAACCGTTAATAACAATTTTCTTGTTCCATGGATTGATAATATATTTAATCAATATAGAGGTGACCAATTGTTTTCAAAGATATATTTTTTATCAGGGTACCATCAGCTAAGAGTTTTAAAGGATAATATTCATAACACAATATTCAAGAGAATATATTGGAATTTTTTGTTATTTTGTTATTTCATTAGGCCTAGCTAATACTCATAGAATGTTTATGGATTTGATGAGTATGATATTTCATTGGTCCCTAGACTCATTAATCGTTGTCTTTTGGATGATATTTTGTTGTGATCTACATCAGAGGAAGAACATAAGAATCATATGGATAGTGTTCTTAGAACCCTGAAAGAACATCATCTATATATAGATGTTTCTAAATTCTAGTTTTGGTTAAAAGAAGTAGATATTATGAGAAAATTTAAATCTGAGAGATACATATTAGTATATCCTATGATTATATGGGTGGTTATGTCTTTAGAAAAACCTAGAAATATGTTTGACAGTTATAGCTTCTTGTGTTTGGATGGTTATTCCATGTGAGTTGTTCAAGAATTCTCTAAGATTATTTCCCCTCTGACTGATTTGATTCATAATGGTATCAAGTTTGAATGGAATAATAATTGTAAATTATATTTTTTGGAACTAAATAAAATGTTGACTTCATCACCAGTTTTGATTCTTCATAAACCATGTTTGGGTTATGATATTATCTTGGTCCCTCAATCATGGGGTTGGTTTTTTTCTGAAATAGGGGTAATAGTTGGTGGCCTATAGATATATCCATCTACTTCCTAATGGGAAGAATTATCCTATCCAATATCTCAAATTATATTTTGTGATGTATTCTCACAATACATGGATCCATTAACTCCTTGGTGAGTGATTTATAATATATTTTTAATACAATAAGAAGAAGTACATTTTTACCTAGAGGTATATGAACCTAAACAAAGTTATAGGGTTGAGTATATTCAGAATGGTTTCTTTATTATCATATAAAAATATAGAAAAGGGAATGTGTTCACAAATTATTTAAGTAGGATGTTACCAACTCAATCCTCAAAGTAATTAGTGAAATAATTTTCTTTCATTACTCTGTTCACTAAGATGTTCTTAGATTCGGAAGAATCTTGTTGGTAAGTGTTATTGGAATATGTGATGATGATTCTTTATTTCATGATTAGATTTATCTTAGAAAATAAATAGAAACTAATTTTTATTGTATTATACAATAATTTATTGTTGGGATACATATGATGATTGATTGTTGTCTCTTAATGGTGTCTTTCATTTCTAAAGAAGATTGGTCCTACAATCAACTCTAAGGAATGATTTGATGGATAGTGAAAATTAATGTAGTTATTATGTATAAAATGGGACTACCAATATTTATAATGATATTATATGTAGTTTTTGGTGGTCATGATGAGATGTTCGATTGTGGTATTCATATATTGAAGATAAAGTTGGAGAACCAAAAACCATCATGTTTGTTACAACCTTTACCCATTTTGGCATAGAAGTGGGATAAGAAATACATGAACTTAATAGTTGGTTTTCCACACACCCCTAGGAAGAAATATTTTATTTTTTTTATCATCAACTGATTTAAGATATCAACCAATTTTCTTGTCATTAAAGATACACTAAATGTGGAAGAACACTAACACTTGTATCGTTGAGTGATTGTGAAGCTATATAGAGTACCTTATGATATTGATATTGATAGAGATCTTTTATTTAAATCTCAGTTTTTTAAATTTATATGAGAGGAAATGGGAACCTAGAATAAATTTAAACATGTTGTATCACCCTTATATGGATGGACATACTAATAGGACCATTCACATTAATGAGGATATGCTTCGAGCATGAAAGCATGATTTTAGTGTTTCATGGGAATATCATTCTCTATTAGTTGAGACCTCATATAATTATTTGGACTTTATTTTATAATATTACTAATTATAATTCTTAATATGGAATCCGTTTTTCTATTTTCAATTCATATATTTATAAGAATTTTTTTTAAAATTAAACCTAAGGATATAATGAAAAATATTTTTTCCAAAGAAAATATCTCATAAGTATGAAATGTTTTTATCATGAAATTTAAAAATAAATTGAACTGAATGATCTAATTACTTAATTTGTAACATAATAGTAATAAATTTAAATTAAAACATTTATAAAATATAATATAGCATGGTAAATAATTTAAATAAAAATATGGTTTTAATTAAAAATATTATTCTTCACTATTAATCTAAAAATTAGTCTTTTTATAAAATTCTAAAAAATTTACTGAAAGATAAATTCAAAATATATATTTAAAAACGAATTTTATTATTTAAGATATATTTTATATAATTTGTAAAATTATTTTTAATTTAACTGTATAAAGTGTAATTAAAATTCCTGTTAGAAAAAAAATTTCAGAAAACTTTTTTTATTTCAAATGTTTTCTATTTTATTTCTAGAAAATAAAAAACCATTGAATTTATTTTATACATGTTTAAAATATATTATTTTCATAATTTACTTAGTCCTATTTATACACATTAACTTAAAAACTAGGTTATAATGGTCATATTTGAATAACAATATTTTATTAGATTATCATGTTTCATTTTAACCCAAAATTGTGTGTATCGCAAGCTATCGATGAAATAAAATTAATTTTTAAAAATATATATCAATAATTATTCTTGTGAAAAATTATCATCTTGGATTGGTGTTTCATTTTATATATTCTATCAAACCTGATGTTTCTGTTTTAATATGTTTGGGAGTTATAATTGGATCGTAGCCTACCTATCCCAAACATCACACATGGTCCAACATTATCATTTGAATAAGTGTATATACACAACCACATATCCATATCTAACACAGTTGGGTATCATGAACATGGAATAATTCAACCATGTACCATATTTCTTCCATTAATGAACCAGACCCTATATATCATGACATAATAACCAAATATCACCAAAATAGTGGGGTCTATGTTTATAAATGATATAACCCTAATTCCCTCCTCCTACCATGCATGAACCTCATCATCTATTGACATAAAATTGTATCTTTCATGTTATATAATTAATTCATCACAACATGTGTGTATATACCAAACATAATATATCATATTCCATATCACATATGATAGGAGGTAGAGGGAGAGGGAGGATCCAACCATCCATTCAATCACTAAGAAAGATATTTTTTAAAACACCTGAAACCCAAAACATTTGGGAATCAGTAAGAATAATAAACTCTTGGGGGTGCATATGAAATCATAAGAAAATATAATATTCAGCATAACCATGGGTAGGTCTAACTAAGGGTTTAACACCAAAACTCTCTTAGAAATCATAATTTCCCATTTAATCATTTCCTTTACCAATTCTATCATTACAATTTTACAATTCACATTATATTTACTATTTTATTAATTTTAATATTTAATGTTAACAGATTCTGTGGAAATAAATTACATTTATTTTATTCTTTGTTATTCTATCCAAATCATTAACATTGAATTTAATTCATTGGTTATTTTAATTCTACCACATCATTTGTCTTCTTTAATATTTAGTAATTACCATGTTAATTTATCCCATACTTCATCCAAGCCACAATGAAATTTAAATAAAGCCTTAACTAATCCACACAACCATCGGATCTATAACCACATGATGTAACCCCAACAAAAAAAATAAATTTTTAATTAATTTCCATGAAACACTTTATAAAATAAATCAAATGAAATCAACTATAATATTATTCATTTATTATAAATCAAAATTTTATTTCCTAACAGCTTCAATCAAAATTATAAACTCCCACAAAAAAATAATAATGATTTTAAATGGATAAACTAGTTATGAATGTGAAAACATTTCCTAAATAGATTCTAATTATATCACCATAGCATGCCACAATCAACTACACCTTAAATGGTAATCCATGATAAACACAATAATGATCTATATAAAACCCATTGAAAATCACCCCAACCATCCATTCTTAAATCATGTTTTTCATAAGTTTTAGGTGTATCTAGCTTGGATCATATTTCCATGTTTAATGATTTTAATAATCCATTAATTAAAATTATAAAAATAAGTATCCTCTTATAAAAGGTGGTTCACACAATTTATTTACTATGAAAGAGAACAATTCAAAAAAATAAACAATAATAACAATAATAATATAGTCATTACATGAATAAATTACAATAGAATAAAATAATATAAATCACAACAGATGACATATTTTTATTTAATTCCATTTAATACATTTCATAACCATTGTTAAGATAATTATTATCATTCACCTAGAGACCGTAAGAGCATGCAACTTCCATAATTTATATAAATAAAAGATGATGTAGTCTTGAATCCCCGACTCCTTTTAATATTCAATGAATATCTCTATAGAATTGAATTTGACAATTATCAATAAAACAACATGATGGATAGTTCCTCAAGACACAACCACAATGAATCATCATCAAAACACACTAAGGGGTCAACCAAAACCAAAGAAACCTCACTGTTGTTTACTTTGAGAAGAATGGAACAAATAAAGGGGAGATGAATTATAGAATAGTTTACCAAGGAATGAAAGAGGTTAATATCCATAAATTAATATGATTAAATACTCTAAGGAGTTATTTTAGGGAATTAATAAAGGTTGTAGTTTTATTAGTGTTTGTGGGTATATAATAAATTTCACACCATGGGACAATCTAGCCCTTATGTATAGATAAAACCAAAGGGCCTTTTTCATGGAATGGTAGAAATGATCAAGATAATAGAGCTTATGGTAAAACATATATTTTATATTCTATTTATTAGAATAGTATATCACCCACTCTCTTAGTGACCATTCTTCCACTTTTAACTGTTTATTTGACTAATGTCATAGCAAGATAGTTTCCACCATAGTTGTGGTTCCCTCAACCATGGCCTCTATGGAAACCCTTATCTTTTATACACTTTATTACATGATTTACTATATAATGAAACCCAAAATACAACCCAAAAAAGATCTATAGTCCAGGGTTATTTGGGTAGTTATATAATTAACATAATAAATTAAAATTGGGATACCACAATATTTTATAACTCCATAACATGATCTTAAAAATCCATTTCTATCCTAAAACTACATGGGATAACATGAGGACATACATAATAAAGGGGTGAGATATAAATCCCAATAAGGTAACAATCATACAAAAACATGATGAAATTAGTATATATTAGACAATTTTAATATCATAGTGACTAAATTTGGTGATAATCAAAGAAATGAACATCAAACAACGATATAATAAGATATCATTAAGGTGGTGTAGGAATGTTCCAACGACATAAAACATAACTTCATAAGAATATGTCAAAGGTAACTGATGAGAAATCATAACCAGGTGTTATGATGAGAAAATAATATGAACCTTATATGTTATCTCAGGAGATAAAAGTATTACCTAATTCATTGATGGGATATATAATTTTGGGCCCACCTATCACCTTCATATCAGGTAAATGCGTTAGGGTTCCAAATAGATCATACAACATAATAATTAATTTAATCCCATTTAATATGACTATTAAGGAGTGTGGATTATATGAATGGAATTTACTAATAAATTAATAATAATTAAATCTATTTGAATACCTATGAGTGGAAATGATGATGGGTATACACTACACAAATATCAGGAATGGAAAATTATAGGGTACTTTTGGAAGAAAATATAGTGTACATAAAGATTAATTGAAGAGTTTAATGGGAGTGAAAGGTAGTCCCTGATTTATTAAAAATAATAATTCTAATAAATGGTATGTGTAAAAAATAAACCAATATGAATAGTGAGAAATCAAAAGGCATAATAAAAAGATAGTGATTGAATAAAGAGGAGGGGTGAGAATCCCTCACCATTGGAGGGAGCTTCTAAATGATTGGTAGGATTCTATTAAGATCATGGGAACACATTGGGATGGATTTAGAGAGGTTTAGGGAGAGTAAATTAATTATTAATGGGTCTTTAGTGAAGAAGAGTGGTAGGTTGGGAAGGTGTTTCTTGAAAAAGTGTAGGTAATTCTTTATTAACATTTAAACATCGGTTTCAGAATCTATATGTTAAAATAATAAAACCAAAAAAAATTGAAACAGTTGTTTCTCATGATTTATTCAAAATAAATGTGGATCAAAATGTTTTATAAGTTTATTAACCAAAAATATTTAAATAATTCCATTGGTTACATGGAAGTGATTCACATTAAAAAAACTGGTTTTAGAAGCATAAGATATAATAGAGGTTTTTGAATATTCATTAAAGTATTATACAATTAATTAAATAACATCAAAAATACATTATTTTAAAGGAAAAATCTATAATTTTAATTTATTAATTATATATAATATATTACATCACTTTTATGCTATTATAATGCCTTAATATAGACCATATATTTAAACTATAATTATATTTTACCTAAAAATTCCACTTTCTAATAAAATTTTGAAAAATTAACCATTGGCTAGTATTAATGTGATGATTTTAAAACAAATTTTTATTTTACCAAAATATTTTTCTTATTATTATAATTTTCAAATTTAAATAATAAACATTATTTACAGTAAAATTATTTTGTTATTACACTAACAATTTTTCCCTAATAAATATTTAATTGTACTTCATTGGATAATATTATCATTTATAATTAAAAATTATTTAATAATATTATTATATGAGTTTATTATCTATCTAAAAATTCTTGAATTTATCAAAAAGAGTTTTAAACAAATATATTCCCCAAAAATATAATTATTTCTTTTTCATATCAAAATCAACACATATATATTTGTATATATATATATTAATAAGGAAAAGTGATAAAAAATATTCATTATTTTATGAAAAAAAATATAAAAATTAAATATAATTCGATCTAGATACATAATTTCTTATTACAGAGAAGTATGCTCTAAGGGTAAGGTGTCTGATGGTTGCACTTTCTTGGGGTGGTTCGGAAAACATGGGTTTGGTCATGATCACAATAAACTTGAACTTATCCCTTAAAAGGTTTAATTTATGTTTTAGTTGTTGAATTTCATCTTATGATTATTAATGAAAAACCATAGTGATTAAATATTCCTTGGAAGATCTGATAATTGGGATTTATATGGTTCTATCCAACTAGTCGAGGCCATCACTTCTTCCGTCTGTATCAATTAGACTTTATAATAAGCCTTCAAATATACTAATCATAAGAATAACTATACAATGGATAAATTATCAATGGTTTATAGGATTAATTGAAATTTGAATACAATAAGGTTTATTTTATAGTGGTCCAAAATAATAAAAGTCGATCATGTGTTTTCTATAATTTCACTACTGAATGAGGCATTTGTTCATTTAAAAAAATAATATCATTTAAAAAATTCAGGTCATTACATTCTCCCCCCTTCAAAAATTTCACCTTTGAAATTTTATTTCAAACACTAAAACAGATGAGGGTACATCTATTTTATCACCACATTTGGTTCACAAGTCAATTCATCAAACCTGTAGTTCCACAATATTAATTGATTTGGTGAGTTTCTTGCTTGGTATAATTTTTTCTCTACGATGTAATATATTCACATGATAATCCTCATATGAAATATGTTTCTCCAAGGGTACCACCTCTATATTTTGAACTTGTGTGTGGTTTGGTATGTACTTTCTAAAGAGGGCTACAAATAATACAAAATTCACTTTAGATAAGGTTGTTATGAGTTATTTCTGATAGTCTATAGCTTAGATACAATCAATGATCTCAAAAGGGATTATGTATCACAAACCAAGATTTCCCTTATTCTCAAACTGCATTACTTTCTTCCATGACAATATATAGAGCATCACATTATCTCAAGACTCAAACTCTTGTTCTCTTTTATAATTTTATCTATAAATTTTCTATCAAAATTTTATAGAATTCATATTATGTTTAATTTATTGAACCTTCTATTTCATATTTTATATAAGATCAGGTCACATAAGATTCTTCTCACAAGCTTCATCCTAGAATGATTGAGTCTGAAACCTCTTCATTTATATAGTCTCATACGGTGTAATTTTAATTATATAATAGAATATATTTTTATATAAGAAATTTAATAAGGGGTGGTATTTATCCTAACATATATGGAAACCCATTGGACAGGATATCATCATATCTTCATGAGTATAGATGGTTCTCTCAAACTGAGCATCAATATGAGGGTGATAGGATGTTTTGAAGCTCAAATATGTATCCAATTCTTTCTAAAGACTTATCAATAAACTCCAGAAAAAAGGCAATTTAAATTAGATACAATGGATACTGGAACTCCATGCAGTCTTTCCACTTCCCTTTTTTATATCATTATGATATTTTCATAAAAGAAATATTTTTTGATAGAAATGAAATGTGATGACTTTATAAGGAGATCAACTAAAACCAAGATGGAATTATCTCCATTATATGTCTTGGGGAGTCCTATGATGAAATATTTGGTTATGTTTTCTATTTCCATATTGGTATATATAATGGTTTCATCATACCATTAGACATCATTCATATTTCCAAGACTTTTAGGCATACCAATCATTGAGATACAAATTTTTCAATCTATTTCTTGGTGTTATCCTGACAAAAATATTTCTTCATATCTCTACACATCATAGTTCTGCCTATATTAATAGATAGTAAAGAGATCTTATCATCATCATCTACAAGTTCTATTTTAAGTTCTAGTTTTTATGGGACACATATCTGTATTCCAAACATTATAACGCCATATTTAGAAAATTTTAACTCTGTATTAGTTTTTACCTTTCTCAATAGATCCTCATTTCCATTTTTCCTCCTTAATCCCCTCAAGAATGGATGGTTAATGAGTTATTTTTTCAAGGTAAGATGAATAGATTTTTTCTATTCCCATTTCTATCCTTTACTTTTCCAAGATAATGGGATCCCTTTAAACCTCATCAAGGATAGATTTTTGATATCTGAAAGTGCCAAGTCAGGATGATTGTGTCACTGAGATGGGGGAGGGTTAAATTAGTGATACCCTTTTATTTTATGTTTCCTTTCAATTGAAACAACCTTTTCCACCTATTAAAGACTCAATTCCCTACAAAAACAATCAACCTCGCATCCACAGGAACACAAACATTTACAAGGTTAACTATTAAATAAGAATAGATATGTCCTTGATATGGTTAGGAAATGATCCAATACCAAAAAAAATCCACTATAAAATAGTCACGAGATTACAATGAGTAGGATATACCCTTTCAATCATGTTGTAAATTGAAAACAATCCAAAAGTGTGTGTGAACCCTCTTATCACAAATAGAGTAGTAAAATTTTTATGTAACAACTCATGTTACCTATGCTAATCTTCAATTCAATAAATGTATTTAATTAAAATACAATTATTTAATTCCCCACCTATAAGAAAGGTAAGAACCTCTTGGATTTGTTCATGAAAACTCAGTTTGGTTTTCTTGGGTCCAATTTTTCCGGTCTAATTCCTCTGAGTACGATTATCATTGATACAATTCTTCCTAGTTTGATTTTCTTTCAATAGAATGCAATAGAAATGAATTGGTAACACTTAAATACTACTTCTTCCTTAGTCTGAAAATACTCAGTATGGAAATACCCAATACAGAAATCTTGAAGTCGAATAATGTAGCCTGATATAATGATCTGTTGAATACAATTGACAAGCTGAATATAAAGATCCACTTAGTATGAAAAATCTTTTGTACGATGATCAGCAGAACACAATGTTTCAATTTTCTCTCTTCTTCCAGTCAAAATTTCATCAATACATATAAAAATGGTATCACATTCTCTCACTAAAAACATAGAGATTATATTTCTACTACGGTGAACAATACTTCATCATCAAGAAAGTACCATATACATTCTACCTTTTATAGGTGACCCAAAATAGGTTTGGGTAGGAATCCCAAAAACATTCCCACTCACATAAATTCACCCAAATAGTAATTTCCCCTAAAATCTTGGAGTAATTATGAATTCACCAATGCTTCTAAAATATTTTCAATTCTTATTAAAACATAATCTCTTTCTTCAGAAATTCATTTGAATTTTCGGAATGATTTAAATACCAGATTCTAATTTTTCACAATGTGATTTCTTCAATACACAGCTCTATGTCAATTGAAAACAAATTTATAAATAAATGGATACCATTATGATTTTTTAAATACGATTCACAGAACATATTTGAATCAAAATATTTCATTTGAATATACCTCTCCCCCTTGAAAATTCATTCACAGATATCCTTCTCCATTTTTTGTTTGACCAACTTGATATTCAAAATGTCATCTTATTCTCTTATCATGACACAATTGGAATCAGAAAAAGTAAGTAAACCCTTGTGAAATGGTTGGATACATTTTTTATCTCATTTTCTCATTCTCTTCTCTTGAACCTATTAAAAAACATATTCTAATGTTCTTCTCTTGACCCACTTGGTAACATGTCATATCTTTTATTTCATTCTTCTGAATCAATTTATAATTGACTTCATTCAAAGATCATTGCTTGTATCATGACTTCCTTCATGAATTTGAATTCATTTCAGCACAGCTTTAGAATCATCATTTTTAGATTGGAATGTGTCATACATTTCCATTCATTCCATCTGTATTCTTATCTTATCAACCTGAGTATGATCTTTTCTAAATACAATTTGTCTTGATACGATCATCTTGATATTATCAACATCATCTTGAGTTTGAGTACGATATTCCTGGGTACAAACATTTCTAGGTATAAAAAATGTATATCTTATCTGCTGGATTAGTTAGATTCTACAGTAACTCAGTACCACCTCTTTTATCTTGATATGATTGTTTTGAAAAATAATTTGTTCTCTTATTTCCCTTCAATCGGAACTGCCTCTTCAATTAGCATCACCTTTTCAATCGGCACGACCTTTTCAATCATTACAAACTTTCCAATTGGTACCACCTTTCTTACTCCCCCTTTCTTACATAAATATTTCATCATAGGTTCTCAATTCAACTTATTATTTTTATGAAATACAAATCAGCATAGGATCGTCATAATTAATTCATCTTAGTCATAGAGACTCTAATTCTTTATCCAAAAAAACACTTATTTCTAATCATATTTAGAGTGAATCTGATGACAACCAATTTCTCATTATGATCTTCTCTTATTCCAGAACTAAGGAAAGTCTGATCAAAACATTTTCTTCCAAATTATCTTCTTCTCATTATGATGGAATTTCACATTTAGTATGATTCTTTTGGAAACGCGAGTTTGATTATTTTCAATATATGGATTTGTTTCATTAAAATACAATCCTCAATATGATTTTTTCCATAAACAAGGTGAGGTGATTTCCAAAAACATTACTTAACAACAAAATAAAACATTTGAAAGAAAAACACCTTCATCATCATCTATTTCCTAAAAATCTCCTATATTTTTTTTGTTAAACAGGTTTCATAAATCACTGAACTTTGTATCCTCAAGAAATTGATTAAATATCAACAATTCTAGGACTATGTGTTCTAACTAATTGTAGAAACTAGAACCATTGGTAGAAAAGTCATGTTTTCCAAGAGTAGTTACTATGACAACATATTCATAATTCTTCTTCATATCTTCTTCATAATTCCTTGAATAGAAATCAATTTACTTCCTACAACCACTCCAACAAATAGTTAGAATAGATCACTCAAAAAACATTTCTGAATTCATAGCTTACCCAAAACTATCTATTTTATGAAATTGATTTAGGAAACAATAAAAATCTCCCCCATGAAACTAAGATCCAAAGGTAAGATAAGATATGGGATAGAAGAACATTAATCAACATTGAAGATAAATTGGTTCGATACCCATCTTCAATTTCAATTTAGAAAATGATTCCTTGGTAAATATTTTTTGAATATGTCAGAAACTTGTTCTGATGTCAAAAAAATATTCTATCTTTAATTCATTCTTCTCCATATGATCTTTGTTGAAATTATAATTGATATCAATATTTTTTGAATGATAATTTTTAACGGGATTCCAAGTGAGAACGATTGTTCATTGATTGTCACAACCCAAAAACAAGGGTAGATTCACATCAATAAGTAGATATTCTAATTGATTTTTCATGAATAAGAGTTGAGTAGAGACTTTAGGGGTACAAACATACTAATAATCAGAAGTTATGAGAGTTACTAAATTATTTTCATTTGAATTCAATCTAACACAATTATATCCCATAAAGAATACTCCACCAGATATGGATCTTCTATCATCAACATTTCTTTCATAATATTTATCAGAACACCAAACAAAATCAATACTATCTGATCTAAAATACCTGAATTCAAATTCTATGTTTTCCTTGATGTATTTATTAATTAATTTTCTAGTTATAATATGTGATTCTTTTGGAGAAGTTATAAATCATGAACATAAGGTAAAAACATAAAAAATGTTGGGTCTAGAGGAATTCAAATACAATAGGCTTCCAAATTAGCTTCTGATACTCATTTTGATCAACTACTTTTCCTTCACCATATCTGAAAAACTTCATTCCCACTATAATTTATTTGGAAAATGGTTTTGATTTTTCCTTGTCGAACCACTTTAGATGTTCTTTATCATACTGTTATTGGGAGAGAAATATGTATTCTTTTTTTTTTAAGGATTTTTAACCCAAAAAACTATTTCATTTCCCCAATAATTGATATTTCAAATACCTTCTTCATTTATTCAAAAAAAATTCAACTTCTTTTATCATTTCCAAAAATGATAATATCATCAATATAAACAATTACAATGAGGGAATCTAATATAAAAATTATTATCCACTATTCCTTTCATGAAATTCATATTACTTAAAAAAGTATCTAATTTTGAATACCTTCCCCTCAAAGCTTATTTTATCCCATAAAAGGCCTTCTTCAATATGAACACATAACTTTCATCGCTTCCAACAAAAAATCCAAATGGTTGTTCAATATAAACTTATTCTTCAATATCACCATTTTGTATTTTGTATTTAATATCCATATGAAAGATCTTGTAGATTCATTGTGAAACCATATCATGAAAGACTCTGATAGTTTCCAGTCATCCTACCGAAGCTAAGGTTTCATCAAAATAAATACCCTTAATTTTTTAATACCCTTTTCAAACCAATATTTCTTTGTTTATAATAACCTCATCTTCTTCATTCATCTTGTTCCAAAACCCCATTTTATGTTAATGATGTTTTTATTTTTAGGATTGGGAATAAGTTCCCATGTAATTTCATTTTCAATCTGATCCAATTCCTCATTCATTTCTTCAACCCATTCTGGATGCTACAAATATTCTTTCACAATATTCGGTTCAACATTTTCATAGAATGAAGTTTTGTGGTAGCATTTTTTTTTCTTCTGGTTTGATTCTTTTGATGTTGATCACCAATTATATTCTGATCCTCCAATTTTTTCTCTCGTCCTGGGATGAGTTTTTCGATAATTATATTCATCACTTGAAATAGATGTGTCTATTTCTTCTTATTGAGAAGGAATATAATTTTATATACACTTATATAAATTTTTTTCTTCAACTTTCTGAACTATCTTGTCTTCCTAAATATGTTTATGTTCCTCTTCTTTTTCAATTACATTCACATGAACTGAATCAATAATTATGTTTGTTTCTTATTTGATGCATTTGTATCCTCTTTCTTTCAGATCATAACCAAGAAATATTCCATATTCACCTTTCTTCTCAAATTTTCTATAGTTTAGAACTTTATTCTTTATAACACATAGACTCCCAAAAACCCTCACGTTTTTTAAAAATGGATTTTTTCCATAAAATAATTCATTTTGAGTCATACCTAATTAAGGCCTATAGAAAAAACTCTTCAGAATATAAATAGTTGTACTTGTGGGTTGCCACTGAAATTAATGAGAAAGATCATGTTCAAGTAACACGTTTCTCCCTATTTTAACCAATCTTATGTTATTTCTTTCAACAACCCTGTTTTCTTGGGGAGTGTATGGGGAACTATACTCATGCTAAATTCCATGCATCTCAAGATAGTTGTCAAATTCTTCACTTCTATACTCACCACTATTATCTATACACAACTTCTTCACTAAATACTGACATTCCTTTTTTCCTTTTCCTATGAAACTTTTAAAAAATTTAAAGGCATGTGATTTATGTCTCATATACATGTCACATGTTATGTGATTGACATCATCAATGAATGTAATAAAGTAATTATCTATATTAAATGATTGTTTTCTCATTCCCCCAAATATATCTGAATGAATCAGCTCCATGATTTGTTTTGAACAAATATCAACTTTTATATGGACAACATTTGTAATCTTTCCTTTATAGAAGATAGTTCCACACCAATCTATTCTTTTTGTAAAATTAGGAATGTCTCAAACATTTTATCTTTAAGATAATTTGATCATTTTTATCTAACAAATGTGTCCCAACATTTTGTGCCAAAATTCATTCTATTCCACCATACTCATGTCATATGAGTTTTGTATTTCATCGATCTGAAACAAATCCCCTTTTGTATATTGGCCTCTTGTAATAATCTTCCCATATTCTTAAATTTTCACAACAAACCCATCTTTCCAGAAGATATCTTTGTTAACTTAATCACACAATTGTGAATCACTCATGAAATAGACTTTCAACCCATCAACATGCAATTCTTTGTTGGTGTCCATATTTTCTATTCCAATGATGGATGATCCAAAGCCTTTGATTTTTAGGGATTCATCATTTATAAATGTCACCGGTCCTTCCTTAAATTATTTTACATTATTGAAAAAAATAAATTCTCCTATCATGTGAGATGAACACCCATTATCAAGTATCCAATGTTTTTCTACTTTTGTGGATTTCATTGCAATTTGAACAACAAGAGATTATTCTCCGTTAATTTCATTATATATATTCAGATTTTGAGAATTAAGGATATTTTTCTATATTGGTAACAAAATAAGAAATCCCTTTTGAAGATGTCTAGGTTGATCACACCTTTCAGAAAGTGTTTCTAGGGGTTGGAACCTATTTTGAATCTCCACATTATTGTTTCATATTTCGTTACAACAACCTTCTCAGACATCTTTCTTTGAGGATATTGACACCCCCTCAATATATGCCTTCAATATACTATAGGATAATATAAATTTTGATGGTTAAACCAATATATAATTTTCTTATGTATGAATCCTCCACAATACTACCAATATCCATAGAAAGATTAGTTTCCTTTGAAACCTCCACATTGATCAGAATTGTTAATACATTCCTCAGTCAGCTTCTATTAATTTTCAATTGGATTCTTATTCTTCTTTTCATCATTAATATAATCAATAGTATTTGAAACTTTTCCAGATCTATATAAAACGTTTTCTTACTTCATATGTTTTATAACTTCTAAATTCATTAGTTTTTCCATATACAAAACTTTTCCATCATTCTCCTTTTCAGAAACAATTACATTATTCTTATCATCCTTTAATGATAAATCTTTTTGAATCTTATCAGGTTTCTCATCATGAGAACATTCAGCAACTTCAGTAATATAATTTTGTAAACTTGTACTTTTCTTTTCATATTTAGAATGTTTTTGTTGGAAAAGTTCTTAATATTCTTCATTTTCTTTCAATTTCACTTCCAGATGATCATTATGATTCTTTTCTTCTATAATAGATTTCTTAAATTCATCAATCTCTATCACTAGATTTTCATTCTCATTAGAAAACAATTCTTTATTTGTCATGGAAGAACATTCATCTTCAAACTTTTTTTTTCTTTTCAATCATTCTGATCATTCTCATACATTCTTTCATTTCTTCGATCAAAGTTATTTCAAGTTGATTTTCTTCTTATTTAGAACTATCGTGTCAGAATTATTTATCATTTCCATTTTTAATAAAAATATTTTCATTATCACAATAAACTCATTTTTCAGATTGAATATTACTACCTTCATCTTCTTCATCTTTCGATGAGAATCTTCATCTTTTGTAGTTGAGGAATTTATTTTATTTCCCTATGGATTTAAATTTTTATTTGTCTCTCTATTTCTTCCGTGATCTTCTTTTCTTTCTTTCTTCTTAATCATTATCCTATTCATTCATTCTTTGAGGACAATTAGCAGTAATGTGAACAATGCCTCTGAATTCGAAATATTTCAAGGGATGTTTCCCTTTTTATTTCCAGGTACATCTTTTCACATATTTAGAATGAAATGATAAAACTTCCTTGATATTTATATATAACTAATTTTCAAATTTATAATTAGAATCTTCTTCTTCAATAAAATTATTATTTGATTTTTCTTTCTTTTCAGCATTGAAATACATTTCTCTATCGACTTTGGTTTTTCTATTCATAGTTTTCTCTCCTCTCAATTCATAAGTAATAAGAGTTATATTAAAATCATAAAGACATAATGTTTTTGGATATCTGTATTATAATGAAGAAACTTTTTCATCAAAATTTTTGGGTAGGATTCTCAATATCTTTTCAACAATTGTAGAGTCATCCATTCTTTCACCAAGACATCTGATAGTACTCACTATATCATTAACCCTAGTAAATAAGAACCCAATATATTCATTCTCACCCGTCACCAAGTCTTCATACCTCAATATCCATATTTCATGTTTTCCCTTTTTGAATTTTTTATTTCCTTTGTATATGTTTTACAATTTATCCCATATACATTTCACTATGGTAACACCATTCACTCTTAAGAATTCAATTTTACAAAGTGATGATAATATAGAATTATTATCCCTTCCATCATTTTACATATTCATATATCAATAGATGCAATATGATATTTATCATCAATGGGTGTAAACCCAACAATTGCAGCTTCAAGAACATCATAACTGGTTGACATAAGATAATGTTTCATTATGTCATTCCATATATAGTAATTCATTCCATCAAAGACTGAAATACCTTAATTATTCAGAATGTTCAAATTCTCCATCTACAAGGAATAAGTGAAGGGAACATGTTCTCTAATACCACATGAAAGTTCCCATTCATGAGGATTATATCAGTTAGAGGGGGTGAATCAATGATACTATTTTTCTTTTACATTTCCTTTCAATTGAAAAACCTCTTCCATCTATTAAATATTCAATTCCCTACTGAAAAAAATCAACCACACATCCATAGAACACAAATATTTACAAGATTCACTATTAAATAGGAATAGCTACATCATTAGAATGGTTTGGAAATGATCCAATACTATAAAACCCACTTGAAAACAATCTAGGGATTAAAATGAGTAGGATATACCCATTCACTCATGTAGCACTTTTAAAAAAAACCTCATGTGCATGTACACCCCCTTAGTAAAAAAGGAGTAACACAATTGTTATGTAAAAACTCATGTTGCCTTCATTTCTCTTCAATTAAACAAATGTATTAAATTGAAATACAATTCTACAATTCCTTATACAAATGATAGGTAATAAACTTATAGACTTTGTTATAAAAACTCAGTTAAATTTTCTTGAGCCCCATTTTCCCTGTCTGATTCTTACGAGTATGGTTATCCTTGATAAAATTCTTTCTAATCTAATTTCCATTAAATAGAAAACAATATAAATGAATTGGTACCACTTCAATACTCATTCTTTCTCAATTTGTAAATCCTTAGTATGGAAACACACCATATGAAATCCCAAAGACAATTAATACACTTTAATATGATGATAATCTGAATACAATTGATAAGACAAATATGAAGATCTACTGAGTACGATAAATCCTGAGTATGATGATCAGTTTAATGCATTTTTTCAGTCTTATCTCTTCTTCCTGTTTAAATTTCTTCAATAAAAATCAAAATGGTATCACTTTCTCTCACTAAAAACTCAGAGCTTCTCTCTCTAATACAATGAAAAGTACTTCATCATCATGAAATTTCAATGTACTTTAAGCCTTTTATAGGTGACCTATAACGCCCCGACCTTAGTTACCCAGAGTTGGTGCATTATTGCGTAACATTGGCATGATCACAAAAGATCATGTCTCGAAAGACCGATTAGTTTAGTAGCCTTGGAAACACTTGATACATTCATAAGTCTTACATAACATCATAAAGTAAAACAAAACTACAACAACATCTTTTCTTCATATCCCCTCATATTATCCCTATAGGTCATTCATAATATACTTCTTCACATCCAGGAAAAATTAAAACATTGGAAGGGGTGAGCTCAGAAGCTCAGTAAGGATAACAATATAGCATAAGCTTTTCATAAATAAACATTAACATTTAAGGCAATGTATAAATAAAAAAAATCCTTTTAAACTTGAACTTCAGTATAATATGGAAAAAATAAAATGAAATAATGCCATTTACTTATTCTCATGGATATTTTACTAGTTGAATAATCACATGAAATATCAATAACCACTTTCATAATGATGGAATGCATAATTCCAGACTATCATAACAACATATCCAAGGCCTCGTGCCAAGACTACAAATAAGATTTTGTCAAGGCCTCATTCCAAGGCACTAGTTTGTCTCATGAGACCTAATGATTCATCGAGGATCTATAGTGGGCTCCACCCATCACTTATTAAGTCCAATGCATTCCTCGTATGAACAGGTTTAAACATATCATAAATCATAAAACATGCATAAAGGAAACATAACATTTCCACATTTCAATCACAATATATCAATAAAACACATTGATATAATAAAAACATTATCAAAACCATTTTCACTACCAAAATAAATAAAAATTAAAACTTGGTATTTATTTTTCATTTAAAAAAGTTGTGGCTTGTAGAGGAAGTCGAAACTCAAATAATGGTCACGGCGGTGGAGAAGTCATTGTTGCCGCATACATATGATAATAAAAACATTCCATTTTGTTGTTTAGTAAAACGCTTCGTATAAAATGATTCCTTTTGAATAAATGTAAAATTCAACGGGGTTTATACACCATATAAAAGAAATTTGTGTATAAAACACAATATACCTCAATGAATGGAGATTGAGACGAAGTCCCTTACCTCGTGTTCGACTTGACTCGACCATTCTTTAACCTCCTGAATAATAAACTAGAGTTAATTTATAATTTCTTAAGAACATTTTTCAAGTCTATTATTCCTTTTATATCAGTTATTATCATGTTATGAACATTATGTAATTATTTATGTTAATAATTGTCGTTTTGTGGATCTTTGGTACTTCAGTCAAAAATAAACTTCTAATAATTACAAGTTGTTCATGTGGTGATATATTCATTATATCTAGAATTATATTCATGATTTAGATATCATATATATCATATATATCCAGTATATACATTCATTTATAATATTACATAACATTTACAGGTAAGAAATGAAATGCACCGTTCATGGAGATGGTAAGTCGTATGTACGCATGAACACTACTTTTATTTATCTTTCATATATAATGGAATGAAGATATAATGATATAAAGCTATATTATAATTCCAGTAAAATATCATATATAATATCATTTACTCCATCCTTTATACGTCCCATATATGGCAATAGTGATTCAAATCACTTTGAGGGGGTGGTAGTCCGCACTTCCTAAAATGAAATTATCATGTTTACCCATAATGGAAATCATAAAGGTATGCCATAAATGAAAAATACAGAAGAATAAGTAAAACATAAACATAATATATATCCTATATAAATATAGTGACATATTATTGTCTACCATGAGAGGTTTTAAAATAAGGTTGAACAATCATCGTTTCGTGAGGTAGTAATTCCCCACCCACAGAAATAGTATGTTCTTTAACCATTAGATGAATGTGTGTGTAAGTGTTAATCAAATACTTTTCATAACAACATCATATTATATTAAATACAGTAGTGTTTGTACAAAATAAAGGAATAAAAATAGTTTACGGGGTTGGAGAAGCAAAATAAAACAAAAGAACACAAGAGAAGACATGACCTCAAAATCGGGTAACTCTTTTTTATTTGAGACAAAGGCTTCCTTGGGAAGACTTGTGCCCAAAGTGAGGCTTCTAGGAGTGAGATAGGGATGTTGGGAGAGTTTTTGGGAAGAGGTTGGCTGAGCCAAATGGCTTGAAGGTGTGAATAAGGTGGTATATGTGGGGGCCTTTTATAAGAGAGGTGGAGGGGCACTCTTGGAAAGTCAAGAAATGTTACTTTATTATATAATGCGTTTCGGATTTTAAAAGCCCCAAAATTATATATTTCGAGGATATGGTGATAAAGTTTTGATATCTACTCATCCAATATGTTTTTGACAAGTTTATGTCTTAGATTTTACATTATCGTTTCATTTTATTTAAATCCTTAATTAATGAGGTAATCGCTGCATCATCATGGTGTCATAAAAAAATTAATTTATTTAATGTCTAAAAATAATAATAAAAATATCATGATGTAGGAAATATTATTATATTTCCAATGAATATTTATAGTCGAAAATTTAACTTATATAACCCCTTGTAATAATTTTTTTAGTAAAACAACACATGTTTTTGACAATTTTATTTTTACTTTAAATAAAAAGTTATTAATGTCACTTTCATACACATGTGGCTCCATGGGGTCCCCAAGTTGACCCATGGATTGTCTTGGTCGTCCATGAATCATCCAATAAGGGTACGACAAGTGTAACGGTAATGAAATATTATTATAACATTATATTTACCTTAAATTACATTAATTACCTTTAATCGCGATTAATAGAACTTAAAAGATACTATTCACCAAAACTTATTTTAATCCCATTGAATCAAATTTTACTTCCTAATGACAATGATGTATGTTGGATTTTTTAAATTAAAATTAGAGCGGTGGTGAAATTTAATTTAAATGAAAAATTAGTTTTTCAACTACCACTTAGTGGTTTCACTATTCATTAAAAATTGAACTTTCTCAGAACAATACCAAAAATACACCCTATTCTATATTTGATATTACTAATTAAAAAATGATGTCTATTTTACAAAATTAAATACATAGAAGTTGAATTATTAAATTTAATAAATAATTCCCGATGTCACAATAAATAGCATGTTTTTCAGAAACAATATATATCAAAAATTGACAATTGTTTATATCCAATTTCAAAGTGAAATTAATTCTAATGACCACCATTGGAGAAAATGGTAAAAATATATTATAATTATACTTTTAAACCCCTCAATATTTTAATTTATCACTATAAATTATTTTCATTAAAAAAGTTGTTTTTAAGTATTTTTCACTATTAATCAAAAATTTGAAGTTCTCAGCAAAATACCAAAAATTCAACATAGGCTAATTTCAATATTCTGAATCCAAAAATGAAGTCAATTTTGAAATATAAAAGTTATATAATTTCAAAAAGTGGGTATTACAATTAATAACGACTATTTTGATTGGTCATGGTGTGTTTGAATCTCGAACATGCGTACAATGCAAGTTATTGCATTATTCAAAGTGAAGCGTATCATTGAATCTTGGGGTGTTACATTCTCCCCTCCTTCAATAAATTTCTTCCTCGCAATTTGAAATTGTTCTTCAAAAATAAAAGGTTAAAATTAGAAAATACCTTTGTGGAAAACCCATATCAGAAATAGGGTTAATAAAAATATAACTTTATAAGAAAGAAAGATAAGTACAAAGGTCACCAAAGATTTCCCATACTAGGATTCCATGAAAACATGGATATATAGGAGAAACAAACCATCAAGGTCTGATGGGGAGTTGTAGAAAATAGGGTTAGGAGAAATATAACTACAAGAAAATCCCAAACTTGTGATTGGTTAAACGATCATTGATTCCCCAGTAAAAAAAGTTAACCGAATACATTTTTGTTTTAAGTTACCTTTCATAAAGATGAGGAATTTATTTAGGAGATTTACTAATAACGTAAGGAAATATACATACTTTTCATGTAGACTTTTCATTCTTTAATAAAGTTTTACCACAAACCCATTTTTCACTAAAAAAGATAATAGAACTAAAAAATATTATATTTATCCTAATCGTACAAGGTTCTAAATATTAACACATACTATTTAAATTAGGAAAACTATTTTGTAATAACCAGGGACTTCCTGTAGGATAGTGGTTGGTAATAAAGGTCTGTCGCACTGTGGTTGTGGGTTTGATTCCTACAGCTTTGTCCGACGCGACGAGTTATCCCCCAACCTACAGGTTTCCCATTTCCTAAAACTATAGTATTTTAATATTCCAAAAATAATCTTCAGAAATGTTTTAACCTTAAACAATACTATCCAAAGTTAATCTTAATCCATTCCGACCTTTATAGTTATCCAAAATATCTCTATCCAGACTTTCTCTAAAGGGCCTCTAAATTCCAAAATCAATTGTAACATCATATTCCCCAAACAAGGTAAAGTTTTTCTTATTGTCACATACTAAATATATGATTAATTTCATCATATTAAAACCTTAATGAAAACAACAAGTAATGCAGTACAATCCTTATATATATCACATTATTCTTATAACCATAATATAGTTCTTGAGTCCAAAAACACAAATACAATAATTATTCAACTTCATCTGTAGTAAAAACATAAGCTTGGCCTTTCTCCCTTGGTCTTTTCTGAGGTAAGTTTCCTTGGTGCTTAGGGAATTCATTTGCATAATTCCCCATTTCTCTACAATTATAGCATTCAACATTGACAACCTATTTCTTTCCCTTGTAATCATGAGTCTCGTGACCTTTTTCTCCACATTTATAACAAACTCTCATTCCTTTTAAGAAAGTACCGGGGTGATTCTTCCCACAATTATCACCTAATGAAAAACCTTCTTTCCCTTTTTCCCTTTATCTATCTCTTCTTCCATTGTTCTCTTATTCTCTCTCTTTACATTATTGTCATAAGATTTAGAGAATTCCTTTTCTGTCTTGATAGAACACGAGACTATATCTTCATACGTTGACCAAGATTGTGATACTAATGCTCGACGGAGAAACAGTTTTAACCCATCAAAGAAAAAATCGATCTTACTTCTTGGGTTATGAATATAATATACCACATGCCTTCATAACCTTATAAAGTAAGCTTCATACTTTGCAACATTCTCAACCTCCTTTTTCCTCAGAATCATAAATTGTCTTTCCATATCCACTCGATGGTCATGAGGAAAATATTTTTCTAAGAAAATATCTTTAGACTCTCTCCATTCCATACTTAATACTTCTTTATCTTCCTTTTTATTTTGAATCAATGGCCACCATTTATCAGCATCTCCAGTGAGGTGGTAAACTGCCATGACAACTTTTCCCCTTTCACTACTCCCTAACGCCTGAAATATTTTCTCTAGGAAATTTATCCATTGCTCAGCTACTAAGGCATTTATACTCCCCTTAAATGTTGGTGGTTGTTTCCTCATGAAGCGGTCTAACATTGATCCTCCATATTGCGGATCAGGGTGATCCATACGAGTAAGGTTATTATTCATAACCTGAGTGAGTTGTCCCAGTATGGTGATAAGATGATCAGCACTAGTTGTATCACCAACTCCATCATAATTATCTTGATAAGGAGGTAAATCCCAACATGGAGTGCGTTCATTGATATGGTTTCCATTCCTTCCACTAGGCTCCATTTCTAAACAATGTCATAAACTATATTAGTTTATGAATTGAAATACATAATAACAAAATTGAAAAACACTGAACATAAATTGAACTATTTATAGATATAATCCATAATCATAAAAACGTTCTCTTTGAGAAAGTATATACTCATAAAACCTTCATAATGGTTTGTAAAGAAAATTAGAAGTATCCTAAGCATATCCCTCGGGAGTGTGGTAAACAAGAGTGCAGCAAGGCCCGTTGTCGTGCACCGGTTCCCGGTCGAGTCTAGCTCAAAGCAGTGTTTTCAGGTTTTAACCCTAGGTACATCTGTGCCAGAGCCACCTCTAACTTCTCGTATCCAGATAATGATGTATTGCTCGGAAAACTCACAAAATCTCTATAATACCAAAATTCTAAGAAGTTATTCTATACTAATCTTCAAAGTCTATCTTTGGGCTATGTGCTCTAATCAAAGTTTATCTAAATCTAGCTTCCAAGGTTAGTACTAAACTACCTCTGATACCAACTATAATTCCCCAACCCCAGTTACCCAGAGTTGGTGCATTATTTCAAAACATTGGCATGATCACAAAAGATGAAGTCTCGAAAGACCGATTAGTTTACTAGCCTTTGAAACACTAGATACATTCATAAGTCTTACATTACATCATAATGTAAAACAAAACTACAACAACATCTTGTCTTTATAACCCCTCATACTATCCCTGCAGGTCATTCATAATATACTTCTTCACGTCCTAGAAAAATTAAAACATTGGAAGGGGTGATCTCAGATGTTCAGTAAGGATAACAATATAGCAGAAGCTTTCATAAATAAAAATTAACATTTAAGGCAATGTATAGCTAAAATAAAAGCCTTTTAAACTTGAACTTCAACATAATATGGAAAAAATAAAATGAAATAATCACATTTACTTATTCATATGGATATTCTACTAGTCGAATAATCACATGCAATATCAATAACCACTTTCATAATGATGGAATGAAAAATGAAATAATATCATAACCATGTATCCAAGCCCTCATGCCAATAATACAAATAAGATTTTGTCAAGGACTCATGCCAAGACACTATTTTGTCTCATGAGACCTACCGATGCTTTTAGGAGCTATAGAAAGCTCCACCCGTCACTTATTAAGTCCAATGCATTCCCCATATGAACAATTTTAAACATATCATAAATCATAAAACATGCATAAAGGATACATAAAATTCCACATTTAAATCACAAGATATCAATACAACACATTGATATAATAAAAACATTATCAAAACCATTTTCAATACCAAAATAAAAGAAAATTAAAACTTGGTATTTATTTTTAATTTAATAAAAGTTATGGCTTGTAGAGGAAGCCGAAACAAAAATAATGGTCACGGCGGCGGAGAAGTCGTTGTCGCCACATACATACGATAAGAAAAACATTCCTTTTTATCATTTAGTAAAACGCATCATATAAAAAGATTCCTTTTTAATAAACGTAAAATTCAAAGGGGTTTATACACCGTATAAAATAAATTTGTGTATAAAACAAAATATGCCTCAATGAATAGAGATTGACACGAAGTCCCTTACCTCATGTCCGACTTGACTCGACCATTCTTTAACCTCTAGAATAATAAAATAGAGTTAATTTATAATTTCTTAAGAACCTTTTTAAAGTTAATTATTCCTTTTATATCACTTATTACCATGTTATGAACATTATGTAATTATTTATGTTAATAACAGTCATTTTGTCGATCTTTGGTACTTGAGTCAAAAATAAACTTCTTATAAATACAAGTTGATCATGTGGTGAAATATCCATTATATCTAGAATTATATTCATGATTAAGATATCATATATATCCAATATATACATGCATTTATAATATTACATAACATTTAGAGGTAAGAAATGAAATGCACTGTTAATGGAGACGGTAAACCGTACGTACGCATGAACACTACATTTATTTCTGTTTCGTATATAGTGGAATGAAATCCTAATGATATAAATGTATATTATAATTATAGTTTAATATAATATATAATATAATTTACTCCATACATTATATGTCCCATATATGGCATTAGCGATTCAAATCACTTTGAGGGGGCGGTTGTCGGCACTTCCTAAAATGAAATTATCGCGTTTACCCATAATGGAAATCATAAAGGTATTCCATTAATGAAAAATATAGAAGAATAAGGAAAACATAAACATAATATATATCCTATATAAATATAGTGACATCTTAACGGCCACCATGAGAGGTGTTAAAAGATCATTGAACAGTCATCGTTTCGTGAGGCAGCAATTCACCACCCACAGAAACAGTATGTTCTTTAACCATTAGAAGAATGTGTGTGTAAGTGAAATTCAAATCCTTTTCATACAAAAATACTATTATATTGAAGAGACTGTTGTTTTTAAAAAATATAGGAATAAAATATTTTAAGGGGTTGGAGAAGAAAAATAAAACAAAAGAACACAAGAGAAGACATTACCTCAAAATCGGGTAACTCTTTTTGATTTGAGCCAAAGGCTTCCTTGGGAAGAATTCTTCCCAACGCGAGGAATCTATGAGTAATATAGGGAAGTTGGGAGAGTTTTGGGTAGATTTTGGCCGAGCCAAATGGCTTGAAGGTATGAATAAGGTGGTAGAGGTGGGGGCCTTTTATAAGAGAAGTGGAGGGGCACTCTTGGAATGTCAAGAAATATTACTTTATTATATAATGCGTTTAGGATTTTAAAGGTCCCAAAATTTTATATTTCGAGGATAAGGTGATAAGGGTTTAAACTATACTCATAAAATAGGTTTTTGACAAGTGTATGTCATAGATTTTACATTATCTTTTCATTTTATTTAAATCGTTAATTAATGAGGTAATCGCTACATCATCATGGTGTCATAAAAAATTATTTATTTAATGTCTAAAAACTATAAAAAAATATCATGATGTAATAAATATTTGCATATTTACAATGAATATTTATAGTCGAAAATTTAACTTATATAACCCCATGTAATAATTGTTTTAATAAAACAACACATGTTTGTGACAATTTTATTTTTACTTTAAATAAAAAGTTATTAATGTCATTTTCTTACACAAGTGGCTCCATGGGGTACCCAAGTTGACCCATGGATTGTCTTGGTTGTCCATGACTCATCCAATAAGGGTAGGACAAGTGTAACGGTAATTTCATATTATTATAACATTATATTTACCTTAAATTAAACTAATTACCTTTAATCGTGATTAATAGAACTTAAAAGTTACTATTCACCAAAACTTATTTTAATCCCATTGAACCAAATTTTACTTCCTAATGACAATGATGTATGTCGTATTTTTTAAATTCAAATCACTAAGGTTTTAAAATTTAGTTTAAACGAAAAATTAGTTTTTAACTACCACTTAGTGGTTTCACTATTCATTAAAAATTGAAGTTTCTCAGAACAATACCAAAAATCCTCCCTAAGCTATATTTGATATTCCTAAATCAAAAATGATGTATATTTTACAAAATTCAAAACATATAAGTTTAATTAATTAATTTAATAATTAATTCTCGTTGTCACAACAAATAGCGTGTTTTTAAGAAATAATATATATCAAAAGATTGACAATTGTTTATGTCCAATTTCAAAGTGAAATTAATTATAATGACCACCACTGGATAAAATGGTAAAGATATATTCTAATTATACTTTAAAACCACTCAATAGTATAACTTATCACTATAAATGATTTTGATTAAAAAAGTTGTTTTTAAGTATTTTTCACTATTAATCAAAAATTGGAAGTTCTCAGAAAAATACCAAAAATTCAACATAGGCTAATTTAAATATTCCGAATCCAAAAATGAAGACTATTTTAAAATATAAAATTTATATAATTTCAAAAATTGGGTATTACTATTCATAATGGCTATTTTGATTGGTCGTGGTGTGTTAGAATCTCGAACATGCGTACAATGCAAGCTATTGCATTATTGAAAAAGAAGCATATCGTGGAAGCTTGGGGTGTTACATGTCCCAATACATCTTTGGGTGGGAATCCCAAAAACATTCCCAGTCACCTAAATTCAACCAAATATGAATTTCCCCTAAAATATTAGAGAAATTATGACTTTATCAATGCTTCTCAAAGCTTTTATATTCTTATTCAAACATTATATCCTTCTTCATACATTCATTTGAATCATCACTACGATTTCAATACATGAGTCTTCTTTTTCTAAATCTGATTTCTTCAATAAACAGCTTTGTATAAATTTCAAACAAATGTATAAATAAATGTAAATCATTCTGATTTTCAGAATTCAATTCTCAAAGCTGATTTGAATTAAAATATTTCATTTGAATGAACAAATCCCCATTGAAAATTTATTCAAAAATATTATTCTCTATTTTTTTTTTGAATAACTTGATATTCCAAATATCATATTCTCCTCTTCTATTGACTAAATTTAAAACCTATAAAGTAATTCATACCTTTTTAAATGGATTAATACATTTTTGATCTCATTTTGTCATTTTCTTCTCTCGACCCACATAAAAAAACATCATTTTCTCTTCTTATCTTGACGCACATGGAAGAAAATCAACTTCTTCATTTATTTCTTTTGAAACACTTGACAATTAAATTCATTCACATACATGTAATTCTATCATATCTTACTTCCTGACTTTGAATTAATTTGAAGAATTCTTTTGCATCATCAGATTCAGATTTGGAAGTATTATAACGTTCCATTAATTCTATCCAATTTCTTCTCTTCTCAACCCATGTATGATATTTCCTGAATATGATTGGTTCAGATATGATCATCTTGCGTATCATCAACTTCATCCTTGGTCTGAGTATGATCATCTTGGGTACAAAAGTTTCTGTGTATGGATGTTTTGTGGCATATCTGATAGATTAATCAGATGTTATAGTTAATATTCAGCACCTCTTTCATATGGATACAATTGTTTTCAAAAAAATTGGTATCACTTCTTTCTCTTCAATTAGTGTCGCCTCTTCAATCGGCATCACCTTTTCAATTCGCATCGCCTTTTCAATCGTTACCACCTTTCCAGTCGGTACCCCATTTCCAATCGGTTCCACCTTTCTTACTCCCCCTTTTTCCATCATGTAACACCCCAAGCTTCCACGGTATTCTTCTCTTTGAATAATACAGTAGCGTGTGTTGTATGCAACTTCGAGTTCTAACACACACCACAACCAATCAAACTAGCCGTTATGAATAGTAATACCCACTTTTTAAAATTTTATAAATTTTATCATTAAAAATTGACTTCATTTTTGGATTTGGAATATCAAAATTAGCTTAGGGTGAATTTTTGGTATTTTTCTGAAAACATTCAATATTTAATGAATAGTGAAAAAACACTGAGTTATAGTTTAAAACCGAATTTCTTATTTAAATAATTATTTATTTTATTTAAATTTAATTAAGATCAAAATAGATACAAAATTCCTATATAATTTCAATGTAATTCATTGGAGTTATTTTATAGTAATTTTAGATATATAAAAATTTTATTGAACTTTTCACCGTCTTTTACCCACCTCCTATGAGAATTTGGAAATTCACATAAATCATAATTTTATCACTTCTATGAGTGAAATTTCAAAATTCTAAGAGACACAATTAATATCAATGAGTAATATGTGGTTCAATGAGATGAAAATAATTTTTGGTGAACAGTAACTTTTTACTTTTATTTTCCACGATTAAAAGTAAATAGAGTAATTAAGAGTAAATATGATATTAATATTACCCTAACACAAGTCCTAATTCTAATGGACAAGTGTATCTCGACCAAAAAAACCTTAGGAATAAAATATTATCTTTTAGGCCCACTTTGATTACATTAGGACATTAATTATTATTTAATTCAAAGAAGAGTTAAAAGAAATAAAATCAAAGTTTAATAACAAATTTTTTTTAATATTGGTTTATAAATAAGATAAATTCTATTATAAATATTCATCAGAAAGCTAAAAATATTTCCTACATAATGGTATTTTATTTATAATTTTTTGACCTTAAATAATTTAATTTATTTATGACACAATGGTGATGGAGTAATTACCTAATTAATGAAATATTAAAATAATTCATATTATAAATATCCAAATAAATGTAATATGAGACTTTTTATGAATTAAACTAATTTTCTAGGTTAAAATGACATATTAGGATTTGTTAAATAATTTTTTTTCGATGTAATAATGCTGTTTTGAAATTATCAAAAACAAAATACCCAATAGTGTCAAAATTGACATAAAAGATTTTTTAAAACAAATATTATTTTATTAATTGATTTTATATTCATAAAAATCTAAGGATAGGCCAAAGGACTTATATAGTGATATGTGTGTCATTAATGGAACTCTTGGGGGTATCTTGAATGTATCTAGTATGTTTATTAACTATTTAATATAAAACTACAAAGAGACATGGTAAATGTCAAACTATTTAACTAAGAGTTAAATATAAATGATAAGGATAATATAGTGACACAAACCTGTCTAAAACCTATTGGTTGAGTGTTTTTAAACCCATTCCCACTTTAACCTTTAAATAATACACTTTGGAGTCATTAGAAACAGAATATGAATTTATTATAAAATAATATTTCTAGCTTTTCCTAAGGTGCCCATCCTCCCCCTTATAAAAGGACACCATTTATAACCAATTCTTCAGACCTTCAAAGACTTTTGGTTCGGCCAAAATCTGCCCAAATATCCTCCAAACGTCCCTCAATACAACCTAGAGGCCTTATTTTGATCATAAAGACATCCTATGGATCTCTTTTGATCAAATCAAATGGAAGAACCCGAATAAGATGTAATGTTTTCACCACCATTTTTCAAGTTCCTTTCTTCTTCAACTTCTTCATTCTTGGTTATTTACTTTCTAAAATAATAATTCCAGTATATTATATATATTTTTAGGTTATTATAAATATTTTACAACCATATTCAGTATTCTATCCATACTTTGAATGACATGTCACCATACGTGTGTATGTATGGCTTACCATCTCCACGTCGTGGTGTAATTGTTATTCAATACATTATTATTTGGATGGGTATAATAATGATGTGAAATTCATGTAAATAATAAATATAACATGATAATGATTCTGTATATATGATATAACATCCAATTATATATTATTTTAATATCAAAAGAATGATATTGTCACTCATACGTACGTACGGACTATCGTCTCCACAAACACGATGAGATTCATTCCCCATCGTATCCATTCAAGTCTAATTTTCATTTGATAATAACAAATAATGTTTAAGGACATGATATAATTCTGTATATGAATAAGATACAACGTATCCATAACAAACATGGATTACGTAACAAAACATATAAAAGAAAACGAGTAAGTTAACACCCGAAACGATGATAATACTAAGATATTATTAACAAAACAATATTAAAAGATCATATATGATATCATATTAATGTATATGATTCTTTTATAATTTAATAACAATTATTTCACCATTATATAGGAGGTTAACCTACCCTCAACCAAGGAAAAGTACAAGGTAAGGGTTTATTTCACAATCCCTTCATTATCTGGGGGTGTTTATACGTAATTATGTAATGAGACCTCTTTATCATCCACATCCATGTTTCTTAAAAATATATTTCAAATCATTATTACTATTTTACAGACTATGGTTTAAATTCATTTATAACATTTTTGCCTTTTTATAAGATGTTTATAAAGGAATATTGACGTCATTTTCCAAACAAGGACCTTTTTAACCTTTTTGACAAAATTTAGGTAAGAATGTCTTTTTTAACTTATACGGCGGGTGCGGCTATTTTCCACCATTGTAAAATATTCTAAGGTTCCCTTACAAGCTTATAAGAATATTATCAAAGTAAATGTTTTATTTTATAATTATGTGACTTTTAAATGATTTAAAAAAAATATATTTCCCTCAAATAGTTTTGATTTCATCTATGTCAACATCCTTTAATGGATTTTAAGCTTATTTGAATTTGATTTGTTATGATACAAAACTTTCATATTGTATTCAAAGTTTTGTGATATGTTTGACTATGGATGTGTTATTTTTATACCATTCATGGTTTATGGATAAAGTAGTGACACTTCGTATGCTAGTTTTAATAAGAATGATTATGTTATGTTTAAACCTGTTCATATGAGGAATTCATTGGACTTAATAAGTGATGGGTGGAGCCTATTATAGCTCCTCGATGCATCGGTATGTCTCATGAGACAAACTAGTGTCTTGGCACGAGGCCTTGACAAAATCTTATTTTTAGTCTTGGCACGAGGCCTTGGCTACGTGGTTATGATAGTTTGGCATTATGCATTACTTCATTATGAAAGTGGTTATTGATATTGTATGTGATTATTCGACTAGTATAATATCCATGTGAATAATTAAATGTCATTATTTCATTTTATCTTTTCCATATTATCCTAAAGTTCAAGTTTAAAATTATTTTGTTTTAGTTATATATTGCCTTAAATGTTTATGCTTATTTATGAAAGTTTCCGCTATAGTGTTCTCCTTAATGGGCATTTGAGCTCACCCCTTTCAGTGTTTTATTTTTTCCAGGATGTGAAGAAGTATTTTATGAATGACCTGCAGGGATACTATAAGGGGTTATGAGTGTGGAGACAAGATTTTGTTGTAGCTTTCACTTTATGATGTAATATAAACTTTATGAATGTATCTAGTTATTCCAAGGCTACTAAACTAATTGGTCTTTTGAGATTTATCTTTCTTGTGAACATGTCAATGTTATGTATTAATGCATCGACTCTGGGTAACTGTGGTCAGGGAATTATAGTTGGTATCAGAGGATGTTTAGAATAAACCTTGGAAGATATATTTAGATAAGCTCTGATTAAAGCACATAGACCTAATATGGACTTTGAGGATTGGTATAGAAGAACTTCCTAGAATTTTGGTATTGTAGAGATTTTGTGAGATTTCCAAGAAAAACATCCCTATCCAGATACAAGCAGTTAGAGGTAGCTCTGGTATAGATGTACCTAGGGGTAACACCCAAAAACATCGCTTTGAGCTAGACTCAAATGGGAACTGGTGCATGACAACAGGCCTTGCTTCCCTCTTGGTTACGACACTCCCAGGGGATATGCTAGGATAATTCTCATTTTCTTTACAAACCATTATGAAGGGTTTTTGAGTATATACATCCTCAAAGAAAACATTTTTATGATTATGGATTATATCCATAAATAGTTCAAATTATGTTTAGTATTTTACAAGTATGGAATTATGCATTTTGATTCATAAACTGATCTAGTTTATTCCATTGTTTAGAAATGGCACCAAGTGTAAGGAATGGAAACCATATAAATGAATGCACTCCATGTAGGGATTTCCCTATCCTCAAGATAATTATAGTGGATCTGATGATGCAACTGGTGCTGATCAGCTAATCACCATACTGGGACAACTCACTCAGGTTATGAATAATAACCTTACTTGTATGGAGCACCCTGATCCACAGCGTGGAGGATCAATGTTAGACCACATCATGAGGCAACAACCACCAACATTCAATGGGAGTACAAATCCTTTAGTAGCTGAGCAATGGATAAATTCCTTAGAGAGAATATTTCTGGCTTTGGGGAGTAGTGAAATGGAAAAAGTTACCATGGTAGTTTATCACCTCACTGGAGATGCTGATCAATGGTGGTCATTGATTCAAAACAAAAAAGGAGATGATGAAGTATTGAATATGGAATGGATGGAGTTCAAAGAGCTTTTATTAGAAAAATTCATTCCTCGTGACCATCGAGTAGATATGGAAAGTCAATTTTTGAGTCTGAGGAAAAAGAAGGATGAGAATGTCGCAAAGTATGAGGATACCTTTACACGGTTAGAAAGGTATGCTTGAGATTATATACGTAACCCAAGAAGTAAGATTGATCATTTATTTGATGGGTTAAAACCATTTCTTCGTCGAGCATTACTGTCACAATCCTTCTCATCGTATGACTATATTGTCTCATGTGCTATCAAGACAGAAAAAGAATTCTCTAAGTCTTATGAAATTAAAGCAAAGAAAGAGAAGAAGAGATCTCCTGATCAATCTTGAAATAGGAATAATGGGAAGAAGGGAAAAGTTGAATATTCATCCTGCAGTAAATGTGGGAAGAAACTCCTCGGTACTTGCTTAAAAGGAATGGGAGTCTGTTAAAAGTGTGGTAAAAAAGGCCACCAGGCTCTTGATTGCAATGGGAAGAAGTAAGCTTCCGATGTCCAACGCTACAATTGTAGAGATATGGGACATTATGCAAATGAATTTCCTAAGATTAAGGGGATCATACCTTAGAAAAGTCCAAGGGATCAATTCCAAGCTTATGCTATCACTACTGCTGAGGTAAAAGCTCCAAAAGACATGGTGGCAGGTAATTTAATGGTTTCCTCAAGTTTAGAAAATGCATTATTTGATCCTGGATCATTGCATTGTTTCATATCTTCCCAGTTTGCTAAGAAAATTAGATATTTCCAATTTGAATTGTCAAGGGAGTTGTCAGTGAAAACTCCTAAGGGAAGTATCATTACTACAAAATTCTGTGAATCTATTCCCATTATGGTATATAAATGTTCTTTATCTGCTGATCTCATCGTCATACCCATGACTAAATTTGATATAATCCTTGGTATGGATTGGCCTTCGAACCATGATACAAAAATTTATTGCAATAAGAAGGAGGTTACTATTTTTGATGATGATGATAAGGAACACCTTATCTTTAGAGTAGAATCGTCACCACCTAATTATTACCTAGATCCACCCCCAGTAGCTCAACTAAATTCAATTATTGGGGAGGAAGATAATGAAATGACTTTGTATTGGAAAGGAATTTTCAAATAGTGTATGTACCAATTGTGACATAATGTATAGATGTGATTCCGGAAGATTTACATGGACATCCTCCAGAACAAGAAATTGAGTTGTCCATTGATTTAATTCCTGGTTCAAGGCCCATATCAAGGACCCATTATAGAATGGCCATTGTGGAATTAGTTGAACTAAAGAAACAACTAGAGGAATTGAGTAATATGGTATTTATTTTCCCTAGTGTTTCTCAATGGGGAGCCCCTATCCTTTTTGTTAAGAACAAAGATGGATCCATGAGGATATGTATCGGTTATAGCTAAAACAATGCTATAACAATAAAGAACAAGTATCCCCTACCTCGCATTGATGATTTATATTACAAACTGCATATAGATCAATACTTTTCAAATATTGTCATTCGATCTGGATACCATCAGTTGTGTGTGAAGAAGGAAGACATTCTGAAGACAGTATTTCGAACCAGGTACGGGATTTACGAGTTTAGAGTAATGCCTTTTGGGCTGACTAATGCACCCTCTGTATTCATGGACCTAATGAATAGAGTTTCAAGTAATATCACGATTATTTTGTGGAGGTATTTATTGATGATATCTTGGTATATTCCAAAAGCTACGAATATCATGAAAATCACTTGTGCACTATCCGGAAGACTCTTAAAAGACATGAATTATATGGGAAGTTTATCAAGTGTGAATTCTGGATTCAGGAGATTTATTTTCATGTCCATATTATCTCCAAGTATGGAATCTCTATTGATCCTTCTAAGACAATATCAATCCAAAAAATGGCCAGCACCAATGAGTATAACCGAGGTATGCAGTTTTATTGGATTAGTAGGTTATTATCTGTGTTTCATCAAGAATTTTGCCCGATTGGCTAACCCGTTAACGAAGCTCACGCTTAAAGGGGTTAAAATTGTTTGGACAAAAGAGTGTAAAGAATTTTTTGAATAACTAAATACAAGATTAGTCAATGATCCTATATTGACTCTACCATTGGGGAATGATGGGTTCATTATTTATAGTGATGCATCGAAGAAAGGACATGGATGTGTCCTTATGCAGAATGATAGAGTTATTGCATATACATCACGACAACTGAAAATTCATGAGGAAAACTATCCTACTCATGATCTCTAGTTAGATGTTGTGTTCTTTGCATTAAAGATATGGAGACATTATCTCTATGGTAAAAAATGTGGGATTTATACTGATCACAAGAGTATGAAGTATATTTTCTCACAGAAAGAACTCAACATGAGGCAAAGGCATTGGCTTTAACTACTAAAGGATTATTATTTCATGATACAATATCACCCAGGAAAGGAAAATAAGGTGGAAGATGCTTTGAGTAGAAAAGATCATGGAGTTTTGAACATGATGAGAATTGAAAGGGATCCTATTTTCATGGATCTAGTGATGATAGATATGGGAATTACCATGGAAGGTGAAACATCAATGCTTTTTCAAATGGTTTCGAAACCATATTTACTAGAAAGGATTAAGAGTTCTCAGAACAATTATTAAGAATTTAAAAAGAAGATTAAAGCTGTGAATGATGGGAGATTGAGTTAATTTGTGTATGAAGAATGTATTTTGAAATTTGGGAAGAGACATTGTGTTCCCGATATACCTGATATGAAAAGGGAATTGTTAGATGATGCTCATAGTTACAATTTCTCTATACACCCTGGGATCACCAAAATGTATAGAGATTTGAAGGAACCTTTTTGGTGGGATAACATGAAGAGTGAGATTGTTGATTTTGTGTCAAGATGTATTGTTTGTCAACAAGGTAAATCTAGAAGGCAACAGCCTGGAGGAGTCATGAAACCTCTTCCCATACCATAGTGGAAATGGGACAATATTATGATGGACTTTGTCATGGTACTACCAAAGACTCCTAGAAAGAAAGATACAATATGGTTCATTGTTGATCGTCTTACCAAATAAGCACATTTTCTTGCTATAAGAGAAGATCTACCACTTGAACGTCAAGCAATGCTATATATTAATGAAGTTGTGAGACTTCATGGAGTACCCCTATCAATTGTTTTGGATCGTGATCCCCATTTTACTTCAAGGTTCTAGAAAAGTCTTCAGAAGGACTTGGATACTGAACTTCGTTTGAGCACTACCTACCACCCTCAAAGAGATGGACAATCAGAACAGACTATTCAAACCTTAGAAGACATGTTGAGATCTTTCTCACATGACTTTCAGTGAATATGGGATCAATATTTACCTCTGGTAGAATTTTCATATAACAATAGCTTCCATTAGAGTATTTAGATGGCGCCATATAAAGCGTTATACAAAAAGAGATGTTGCACACCTACCTGTTGGGATGATGTTGGTGAAAAAAAACATGTAGGCCCAAAACTGGTGGAGGAAATGATGGAGAAGGTGAAGGCAATCCAAAACCACATCAAAGCATCTCAAAGTAGGAAGAAGCGCTATGGTGACAACTGAAGGAAGGATTTGGAATTTTAGGTAGGAGATCAGGTTTTCTTGAAGGTATCTCTATGGAAGGGAGTTATACATTTCGGTAAGAAAGGTAAACTGAGTCCCAGGTATATCGGACCATTCGTAATTCTAGAATGAATTGGGGCTGTAACATACCATTTTGAAATGCCGCCAAATCTTTCTAATGTTCACGATGTGTTTCACGTATCACTATTGAGAAAATACATGCCTAACCCAATGCATGTACTTACTTACAAGGAATTAGAACTAGACCCCGATCTGTCTTATTGTGAAGATCTCGTAAGGATTCTTGATACGAGAGAACAAGTGCTATGAAATTGGACAACTCGTCTGGAAACAGTTTTATGGAGAAACCATAAGATGGAAGAGGCAACGTGGGAACCCGAGGAACTTATGATGAAGAACCACCCGAGTCTTTTTATGTGGTAGTATTATAGAAATTCCAAGGGTGAAATTATTTAGGACCACTTGGATTAGATTATGACATTTATTATTATTTAATTCAAAGAAGAGTTAAAAGAGATAAAATAAAAGTTTAATAACTAAAACATGTTTTATATAAGGTAATAAATAAGATAAATTCTATTATAAATATTCATTATAAAGATTAAATGATTTCCTACATAATGGTTTTTTATTTATAATTTTAAGACATTAAATAATTTAATTTATTTATAACACAATGGTGAGGCAGTAATTACCTAATTAATGAAATATTAAAATAATTAATATTATAAATATCAAAATAAATGTAATTTAAGACTTTTTATGGATTCCACTAATATTCTAGGTTAATATGGCATATTAGGATTGGTTATATTTTTTTTTTGAAGTAATAATGCTGTTATGAAATTATCAAAAACAAAATACCCAAGAGTGTCAAAATTGACATAAAAGAGGTTTTAAAACAAATATTATATTATTAACTGATATTCTATTCCTAAAAATCAATGGTTGGGAAAAAGGACTTATATAATGATAGTTTTATCATTAATGGACCACTTGGTGGTATCTTGGACGTATATAGTATGTTTATTAACTATATAATATAGAAATACAAAGATACATGGTAAATGTCAAACTATTTAACTAAGAGTTAAATATAAATGATAAGGTTAATATAGTGACCCAACCTGTCTAAAACCTATTGGGTGAGTTTTTTTAGACCCATCCCCACCTTAAACTTTAAATAATCCACTTTGGAGCCATTAGAAACCGAATATTAATTTATTATAAAATAATATTTCTAAATTTTCCTAAGGTGACCCTCCTCCCCCTTATATAAGTACACCAATTATAACCAATTCTTCACACCTTAAAAGCCTTTTTCCTCGGCCAATCTCTACCCTAATATCCTCCCAACTTCCCTCACTACAACTTAGAGGCATTAGTTTGATCATAAATCCATCCTATGGATCCCTTTTGATCAAATCAAATAGAAGAACCCGAAGAAGATGTAATGTTTTCACCACCAATTTTCAAGTTCCTTTCTTCTTCAACTTATTATTTCTTGTTTATTTCCTCTATAAAATAATAACAGAAGTATATTATATATAATGTGATGTTATTATAAATATGGTATAACCATATTCAGTATTCTATCCATCCTTTGAATGACATGTCACCATACGTGCGTACGTACGGCTTATCGTCTCCACGTCGTGGTGTAATTGTTATTCCATACATTATTATTTGGATGGGTATAATAATGATGTGAAATTCATATAAATAATAATTATAACATGATAATGATTCTGTATATGTGATATAACATCTAATTATATATTATTTTAATAGAAAAAATGATATTGTCACTCGTACGTATGTACAGACTACTGTCTCCATGAACGTGATGAGATTAATTCCCCATCGTATCCATTCAAGTCTAATTTTCATTTGATGATTAAAAATAATGTTTAAGGACTTGATATAATTCTTCATATGAATAATATACAAATTATCCATAACAAACACGGCTTACATAACAAAACATATTAAAGAAAAGTGTAAGTTAACACCCGAAACGATGATAATACTAAGATATTATTAACAAATCAATGTTAAAAGATCATATATGATATCAAATTAATGTATTTGATTCTTGTATAATTTAATAACAATTATTTCACCATTATATAGGAGGTTAAACTACCCTCAACCAAGGAAAAGTACAAGGTAAGTGTTTATTTCACAATCTCTTCATTATCCGAGGTTGTTTATACGTAATTATCTACTCAAACCTCTTTATCATCCACATCCATGTTTCTTAAAAATGTATTTAAAATAATTCATACTATTTTAAAGACTATGGGTTAAATTCATTTATACCCTTTTAAATTTTTATAATATGTTTATAATGGAATCTTTATGTCATTTTCCAAACAAGGTCCTTTTAACCTTTTTGACAAAATTAAGGTAAGAATGTGTTTTTTAACTTATACGGCAAGTGTGGCTATTTTCCACCATTGTAAAATCTTCTAAGCATCCCTTACAATCTTATAAGAATATTTTCAAAGTAAATGTTTTATTTTATAATTATGTGACTTTTGAATGATTTCAAAAATAGAGATATTTCTCTCAAATTGTTTTGATTTCATCTATGTTAACATCCTTTAATAGATTTTAAGCTTATTTGAAGTTGATTTATTATGATAAAAAACTTACATATAGTATTCAACGTTTTGTGATATTTTTGACTGTGGATGTGTTATTTTTATACCATTCATGGTTTATGGAGAAAGTATTTACATTTCGTATTCTTGTTTTAATACGAATGATTATGTTATGTTTAAACCTATTCATATTAAGAATGCATTGGACTTAATAAGTTACGGTTGGAGCCCGCTATAGCTCCTTGATATCGGTAGGTCGCATGAGACAAACTAGTGTCTTGGAATGAGGCCTTGACAAAATCTTTTTTGTAGTCTTGGCATGAGGCCTTGGTTACGTGGTTATGATAGTCTGCCATTATGACTTCCTTCAGTATGAAAGTGTTTATTGATATTTCATGTGATTATTAGACTAGTAGATTGTAACACCCTGAGCTTCCACGATAAGATTCTCTTTCAATAATGCAATAGCTTGCATTGTATGCATGTTCGAGATTCTAACGCACCGCGACCAATAAAAATAGCCATTATGAACAGTAATACCCACTTTTTGGAATTATATATATATTATATTTCAAAATGGACTTCATTTGTGGATTTCGAATATCTAAATTAGCCTATGTTGAATTTTTGGTATTTTTCTGAGAACTTCCAATTTTTTATGAATAGTGAAAAATACATAAAAACAACTTTTTTAATCAAAATAAATTATAGTGATAAATTATACTATAGAGTGGTTTTAAAGTATAATTATAATATAATTTTACCATTTTATCCAATGTTGGTCATTAGAATTAATTTCACTTTGAAAATGAGCATAAACAATTCTCAATCTTTTGACATATATTGTTTCTTAAAAACACGCTATTTGTTGTGAAAGTAGGAATTAATTATAAAATTAATTAATTCATATTATATATTTGTAATTTTTTAAAATAGACATCATTTTTTAATTCGGAATATCAATTATAGCTTAGGGTGAAATTTTGGCATTGTTCTGAAAAACTTTAATTTGTTTATGAATAGTGAAACCACTAAGTGGTAGTTAAAAAACTATTTTTTTTGTTTAAATGAAACATTACCACTTTTGTGATTTGATTTTAAAAAATCCGACATACATGGTTTTAATTAGGAAATAAAATGTGGTTCAATAGGATTAAAATAATTTTTTGGTTAATAGTAACTTTTAATTTTAATTAATCGCGATTAAAGGTAATTAGTGGAATTTAAGGTAAAAATGATATTATAAAAATATGAAAATACCCTTAAACTTGTCCTACCCTTATTGGATGAGTCATGGCCGACCAATAAAATCCATGGGTCAACTTGTGGACCCCATTAAGCCACTTGGGTAAGAAAATGACAATAATAACTTTTTATTTAAAGTAAATTTAAAATTGTCACAAACATGTGTTGTTTTACTAAAACAATTATTACATGGGGTTATATAAGTTAAATTTTCAACTATAAATATTGATTGTAAAGCTAAAAAGATTTCCTACATCATGGTAATTTGTTTTATAATTTTTAGACATTAAATAAATTAAATTTTCTTTGAAACAATGATGATGCAGCGATTACCTCATTAATTAACGATTTAAATAAAATGAAAAGATAATGTAAACTCTAAGGATTAAACATGTAAAAAACTTATTGGATGAGCATATTTATAACCCTTATCACCATATCCTCTAAATATATCATTGTGGGACCTTTATAATCCGAAAACCATTTCATAATAAAGTAACATTTCAATCTTTCCAAAAGTGCCCCTCATCTCCTCTTATAAAAGACCCCCACCTCTTCCACCTTATTAACACCAGCAAAGCCATTTGGCTTGGCCACCCTCTTCCCAAATACTCTCTAAACTTCCCTCTCTTACTCCTATAAGCCTCACTTTGGGAATAAGTCTTCCCAAGGAATCGTTTGGCTCAAATCAAAAAGAGTTACCCGATTTTAAGGTAATGTCTTCTCTTGTGTTCTTTTGTTTTCTTTTGCTTCTCCAACCCCCTAAAATATTTTTATTACTTTATATTGCAACAACACCAGTATCATAAATATACTTGGATGTTTTTATGAGAAGGATTTTATTTACACTTACACACACCTTCGTCTACTGGTTAAAGAACATAATGTTTCTGTGGTTGGCGAATTACTGCCTCACGAAACGATGATTGTTCAATCTTCTTTTAACACCACTCATAGTGGCCATTATGATGAAACTATTTTTATGTATGATATATATTATTATTTTTTACTTATGATTCTGTATTTTTCATTTATGTCCTACCTTTATTATTTCCATTATGGGTAAACGCGATAATTTCATTTTAGGAAGTGCGGACTACCGCCCCCTCAAAGTGATTTAAATCGTTAATGCCATATGTGGAATGTATAAAGGATGGAGTAAATGGTATTATAAATTATATTATATTGGAATTACAGTATACCTTTATATAATTATAATTTCATTCCATTAAATATTAAATAGAAATGAAAGAAGCGTTCATGTGTACGTACGGCTTACCCTCTCCATGAACGGTGCATTTCATTTCTTACCTCTAAATGTTATGTAATATTATTAATGCATGTATATACTAGATATATATGATATATATGATATCTAAATCATGAATATAATTCTGGATATAATGGATATTTCACCACATGATAAACTTGTAATTATAAGAAGTTTATGTTTGACTCAAGTACCAAAGATCGACAAAATGACCGTTATTAACTTAAATAATTACATAATGGTCATAACATGGTAATAAGTGATATAAAAGTAATAATGAAAATGAAAAAGGTTCTTATGAAAATATAAATTAACTCTAGTTTATTATTCAGGAGATTAAATAATTTTCGATTCAAGTCGGAGACGAGTTAAGGGAATTTCATAACCCAATTTCTATTCTGTGGGTTAATCTCCTAAATTCAAATTATGTCCTGATATTATTATGTCCTATCTTGTATTTGTACTTTCTTTATGTGTACTTATAGTATATACACATAATAGATCTATTTTATTTTAAAAATGATCTTTTTAAGGACTTCCTCTAAATCTCCTTTCATTGAGGCATATTGGTTTTATACACAACTTTCATTTATACGGTGTATAAACCCCTTTGACTTTTACTTTTATTCAAAATGAATCTTTTTATATGAAGAATTTTTACTAAACAACAAAAGGAATGTTTTTTATTACGTATGCGGTGACAACAAATTCTCTACCGCCGTGACTATTATTTTAGTTTCGGCTTCCTCTACAAGCCATAACTTTTTTTAAATGAAAAATAAATACCAGGTTTTAATTTTCTTTTATTTTGGTATTGAAAATGGTTTTGAAATTGTTTTTATTATATCAATGTGTTGTATTGATATCTTGTGTTTGAAATTTGGAAATCTTATGTTTCCTTTATGCACATTTTATGTGATACAATTATGTTATGGTTTATGATATGTTTAAACCTGTTCATTTGAGGAATGAATAGGATTTAATAAGTGATGGGTGGAGCCCGCTATAGCTCCTCGATGCATCGGTAGGTCTCTGGATACAAACTAGTGTCTTGGCATGAGGCCTTGACAAAATCGTATTTGTAGTCTTAGCACGAGGCCTTGGCTACGTGGTTATGATAGTCTGGCATTATGTATTCCATCATTATGAAAGTGGTTATTGATATTTCATTTGATTATTCGACTAGTAGAATATCCATGTGAGTAAGTAAATTTCATTATTTAATTTTATTTTTTCCATATTATGTTGAAGTTCAAGTTTAAAAAGGCTTTTGTTTTAGTTATACATTTCCTTAAAATTTAATGTTTATTTATGAAATCTTCTGCAATATTGTTATCCTTACTGAGCATCTGAGCTCACCCCTTTCAATGTTTAAATATTTTCCAGGATGTGAAGAAGTATTTTATAAATGACCTACACGGATAGTCAGAAAAGGATTTGAGTGTGGACTATGGAGACTTTGTTATTGTTGTTTTTCACTTTATGATGTAATGTAACATTTATGAATGTATCTAGTGTTTCCAAGGCTACTAAACTAATCGGTCTTTCGAGACTTGATCATTTGTGATCATGCCAATGTTACGCAATAATGAACCGACTCTGGGTAACTGGGGTCAGGGCATTATAGTTGGTATCAGAGGCAGTTTAGTATTTACCTTGGAAGCTTGATAGAGAAAATCCTTGATTAGAGCACATATCCATAAGTTAAACATTGAGGATTAGTATAGAATAACGTCCTAAAATTTTGTTGTTGTAGTGATTTTTTGAGTCTTCTGAGCAATACATCCATGTCTGGATATGAGCAGGTAGAGGTGGCTCTAGCACAGATGTACCTAGGTGTAAAACCTGAAAACACCACTTTGAGCTAGACTCGAACGGAAACTAGTGCACAACAACGGGTCTTGCTGCACTCTTGGTTACGACACTCCCGGGTGATATGCTTAGGATAATTCTCATTTTCTTTACAATCCATTATGAAGGGTTTATGAGTATATACTTCCTCAAAGAATTTTTTTTTTATGATTATGGATTATATCCATAAATTTTTCATTTTATGTTAAGTGTTTTACAAGTGGGGAATTATGTATTTTCATTCATAAACTATTCTAGTTTATGCCATTGTTTAGAAATGGAACCTAGTGGAAGGAATGGAAACCGTATCAATGCACGCACTCTGTGCGGGGATTGCCCTCATGCTCAAGATAATTCTTATGGATCTGGAGATACAACTGGTGCTGATCAACTTATTACCATACAGGGAAAACTCACTCAAGTTATGAATAATAACCTTACTCGTGTGGAGCACACTGATCCGCAACGTGGAGGATCAAGGTTAGATAGATTCATGAGGAAAAACCGCCAACATTTAATCGGGGTACAAATCCATTAGTAGCTGAGAAATGGATAAATCCTTAGAGAAAATATTCCATGCCTTGGGGATTAGCGAAAGGGATAATGTTGTCATGGCAGTTTACCGCATCACTGGAGATGCCGATCAATGGTGGTCGCTAATTAAAAACACAAAGGAAGATGAGGAAGTATCAAATATGGAATGGAGAGAGTTTAAAGATATTTTTTTAGAAAAATACTTTCCTCGTGGCCATCGAGTCGATATGGAAAGACATTTTTTGAGTTTGAGGCAAAAGGATGATGAGAATGTTGCAAAGTATGAGTCTAACATTACAAGGTTAGCGAGGCATGCATCAGATTATATACGTAACCCAAGAAGTAAGATTGATCATTTATTTGATGGGTTAAAGCCATTTCTCCATTGAACATTAGTCTCACAAACCTTCTCGTCATACGAAGATATTGTCTCATGTGCTATCAAGACAGAAAAGGAATTCTCTAAATCTAATGACAATAAAGTAAAGCAAGAGAAGAAGAGAACGGTGGAACAAGAGACAGATAAAGGGAAAAAGGGAAAGAAGGATTTTCCATTATGCGATAATTGTGGGAAGAATCACCCTGGTACTTGCCTAAAAGGAATGGGAGTTTGTTATAAATGTGGAGAAAAGGGTCACCAGGCTCGTGATTGCTAGGGAAAGAAAGAGGCTATCAATGTTTAATGCTAAAATTGTAGAAAAATGGGGCATTATGCAAATGAATGTACTAAACGGTAGGGAAACTTACCTTAGAAAAGGCCAAGGGATCAAGGACAATCTTATGTTGTTACTACAGTTGAAGTGGAATAATTAATGTATCGGTGCATTTGGACTCAAGGATTATATTCTGGTTATAAGAATAATGTGATATATATAAGGATTGTACTGCAGTACTTGTTTTTTTCATTAGGGTTTTAAAATAATGAAGGTAATCATATTTTTAGTATGTGACAATAAGAGAAACTTTACTTTGTTTGGGGAATCTGATGTTACAATTGATTTTGGAATTTAGAGACCTTTTAGAGAAAGTCTGGACAGAGGTATTTTGGATAACTATAAAGGTTGGAAAGGATTAAGTTGAACTTTGGATAGTATTTTTTATGGTTAAAACATTTATGAAGAGTATTTTTGGAATATTAAAATACTATAGTTTTAGGAAAAGTACAACCAGCAGGTCGGGGGATAACTTGTCGCGTAGGACAATGCTTCAGGAATCGAACCCACAACCATAGTGTGACATGCCTTTATTACCTACCACAAGCCTACAGGAAGTCCCTAGTTGTTACAAAATAGTTTTCCTAATCTAAATTGTATGTGTTAAAATTTGTAACCTTAAACAATTAGGATAAATAGAATATTTTTGAGTTCTATTACCATTTGGAGTGAAAGATGTGTTCGTGGTAAAAATTTATTAATGAATGAAAGCATACATGAAAAGTAAGTATATTTCCTTACGTTCATAGTAAATCTCTTAAATAAATTCATCAACTTTATTAAAGGTAACTTAAAACATAAACATTTTCGGTTAACTTTTCCAACTGGGGATTCAATGACCGTTTAACCAATCACAAGTTTGTGATTTTTTTGGTTAACTTTCTCCTAATCATGTTTTCTACACCTCTCCATCAGACCATGATTGTTTTTTTTCTCCATATCCATATTTTCAGATAATCCTAGTATGGTCTATCTTGGGTGACCTTTGTACCTCTATTTCTTTCTTTTAATGTTATATTTTTATTAACCCTATTTCTGATGTGGGTTTTCCACAATGGTATTTTCTATTTTCAACCTTTTATTTTCAAATAAAAATTTCAAATTGCGAGGACGCAATTTATTGAAGGAGGGGAGAATGTAACACCCTGAGCTTCCACAATACGCTTCTCTTTCAATAATGCAATAGCTTGCATTGTACGTAAGTTCGAGATTCTAACGCACCGCGACCAATCAAAATAGCCATTATGAATAATAATAACCACATTTTGAAATTATATATATTTTATATTTCAAAATGGACTTCATTTGTGGATTCAGAATATCGAAATTAGCTTATGTTGAATTTTTGGTATTTTTCTGAGAACTTCCAATTTTTTATGAATAGTGAAAAATACTTAAAAACAAATTTTTTAATCAAAATAAATTATAGTGATAAATTATAATATATAGTGGGTTTAAATTATAATTAGAATATATTTTTACTATTTTATCCAATGGTGGTCATTATAATTAATTTCAATTTTAAATTAGGCATAGACAATTGTCAATCTTTTGACATATATTGTTTCTTAAAAACACGCTATTTGTTGTGACAAAGGGAATTAATTATAAAATTAATTAATGAAACTTATATGTTTGTAATTTTTTAAAATAGACATCATTTTTGAATTCGGAATATCAATTATAGCTTAGGGTGAAATTTTGGCATTGTTCTGAAAAACTTTAATTTTTGATGAATAGTGAAACCACTAAGTGGTAGTTAAAAAACCGATTTTTTTGTTTAAATGAAACATTACCACTTGTGTGATTTGATTTTCAAAAATCCAACACACATGGTTGTCATTAGGATGTAAAATGTGGTTCAATGGGATTAAAATAATTATTTGGTGAATAGTAACTTTAAAGTTTAATTAATCGCGAGTAAAGGTAATTAGTGGAATTTATGGTAAAAATGATATTATAAAAATATGAAAATACCATTACACATGTCCTACCCTTATTGGATGAGTCATGGCCGACCAAGAAAATCCATGGGTCAACTTGGGGACCCCATGGAGCCACTTGGGTAAGAAAATGACAATAATAACTTTTTATTTAAAGTAAAAATAAAATTTTCACAAACATGTGTTGTTTTACTAAAACAATTATTACATGGTGTTATATAAGTTAACATTTCGACAATAAATATTCATTGGAAATCTAAAACGATTTCCTACATAATGGTAATTTTTTTATAACTTTTAAATGTTAAATAAATTAAATTTTAATGACACAATGATGATGCAGCGATTACCTCAATAATTAACGATTTAAATAAAATGAAAAGATAATGTAAAATATAAGGCTTACACTTGTCAAAAACCTATTGGATGAGCATATTTTTAACCCTTATCACCTTAACCTATAAATATAACATTCTGGGACCTTTAGAATCCGAAAAGCATTTCATAATATAGTAACATTTCAATCATTCCAAAAGTGCCCCTCCTCTCCTCTTATAAAAGGCCCCCACCTCTACCACCTTATTCACACCATAAAAGACATTTGGCTCGGCCAACCACTGCAAAAATACTCTCTCAACTTCCCTCTATTACTCTTATAAGCCTCAATCTGGGCATAAGTCTTCCCAAGAAATCCTTTGGCTCAAATCAAAAAGAGTTACCCGATTTTAAGGTAATGCCTTCTCTTGTGTTCTTTTGTTTTATTTTGCTTCTCCAACCCCCTAAAATCATTTTATTACTTTATTTTGTAACAAAACCAGTATAATAAATATACATAGATGTTTTTATGAAAAGTATTTTATTTACACTTACACACACCTTCATCTAACGGTTAAAGAACATATTGTTTCTGTGGGTGGCGAATTACTGCCTCACGAAACGATGATTGTTCAATCTTCTTTTAACACCTCTCATGGTGGCCATTATGATGACACTATTTTTATATATGATATATATTCTGTTTTTGTTTTCTTTATGATTCTATATTTTTCATTTTTTTCCTACCTTTATGATTTCCATTATGGGTAAATGCGATAATTTCATTTTAGGAAGTGCGGACTATCGCCCCCTCAAAGTGATTTGAATGGTTAATGCCATATGTGGGATTTATAAAGGATGGAGTAAATGGTATTATACATTATATTATAATGTAATTACAGTATACCTATATATAATTATAATTTCATTCCATTAAATATGAAATATAAATGAAAGTAGCGTTCATGTGTACGTATGGCTTAACGTCTCCATGAACGGTGCATTTCATTTCTTACCTCTAAATGTTATGTAATATTATAAATGAATGTATATACTAGATATATATGTTATATATGATATCTACATAATTAATATAATTCTGTATATAATGGATATTTCACCACATGACCAACTTTTAATTATAAGAAGTTTATTTTTGACTCAAGTACCAAAGATCGACAAAATGACAGTTACTAACATAAATAATTACATAATGGTCATAACATCGTAATAATTGATATAAAATGAATAATGAACATGAAGAAGGTTCTTAAGAAAATAGAAATTAACTCTAGTTTATTATTCAGGAGATTAAAGAACGGTCGAGTCAAGTCGGACATGAGGTAAGGGAATTTCATAACCCAATTTCCATTCTTTGGGTCAATCTCCTACTATCAAATTACATCATGATATTATTATGTCGTATCTTGTATTTGTACTTTCTTTATGTGTACTTATAGTAAATACACATAATAGATCTATTTTATTTTAAAAATGATCTTTTTAAGGACTTCGTCTCAATCTCCTTTCATTGAGGCATATTTGGTTTTATACACAACTTTCATTTATATGTTGTATAAACCCCTTTTACTTTTACTTTTATTCAAAAGGAATCTTTTTATAAAAAGCGTTTTTACTAAACGACAAAAGGAATGTTTTTTTTTACGTATGTGGTGACAACGACTTCTCCGCCGCCGTTACTATTATTTGAGTTTTGGCTTCCTCTACAAGCCATAACTTTTTTTAAATGAAAAATAAATACCAAGTTTTAATTTTATTTTATTTTGGTATTGAAAATGGTTTTGATAATGTTTTTATTATATCAACGTGTTGTATTGATATCTTGTGATAGAAATGTGGAAATCTTATGTTTCATTTATTCATGTTTTATGTGATACAATTATGTAATGGTTTATGATATGTTTAAACCTATTCATTTGAGGAATGTATTGGACTTAATAAGTGACGGGTGGAGCCCGCTATAGCTCATCGATGCATCGGTAGGTCTCATTAGACAAACTAGTGTCTTGGCACTAGGCTTTGACAAAATCTTATTTTTAGTCTTGACGTGAGGCCTTGGCTATGTGGTTATGATAGTCTAGCATTATGCATTACATCATTATGAAAGTGGTTATTGATATTGCATGTGATTATTTGACTGGTAGAATATCCATGTGAGTAAGTAAATGGCATTATTTAATTTTATTTTTTCCATATTATGCTGAAGTTCAAGTTTAAAAGGGATATTATTTTAGTTATACATTGCCTTAAATGATAATGTTTATTTATGAAAGATTCCGCAATATTGGTATCCTTACTAAGAATCTGAGCTCAACCCTTTCAATGTTTTAATATTTTCCAGGATGTGAAGAAGTATTTTATGAATGACCTGCAAGGATAGTCAGAATAGGATATGATTGTGGACTATGGAGACTTTTTTATTGTAGTTTTTCACTTTATGATGTATTGTAACATTTATGAATGTATCTAGTGTTTCCAAGGCTACTAAACTAATCGGTCTTTCGAGACTTGATCTTTTGTGATCATGCCAGTGTTACGCAATAATGCACCGACTCTGGGTAACTGGGGTCAGGGCGTTACATAGAATATCCATGTGAATAAGTAAATGACATTATTTCATTTTATTTATGTCATATTATGCTGAAGTACAAGTTTAAAAGGCTTTTTTTAGTTATACATTTCCTTAAATGTTTATGCTTATTTATGAAAGTTTCTGCTATATTGTTATCCTTATTGGGCATTTGATCTCACCCATTTCAATGTTTTATTTTTCCCAGGATGTGATGAAGTATTTTATGAATCACCTGCAGGGATAGTATAAGGGGATATTAGGGTGGAGACATGATGTTTTTGTAGTTTTCACTTTATGATGTAATGTAAACTTTATGAATGTATCTATTTATTCCAAGGCTACTAAACTAATCGGTCTTTTGAGATTTGATCTTTCTTGTGATCATGCCAAAGTTATGTAATAATGCATCGACTCTGGGTAACTATGGTCGGGGCGTTATAGTTGGTATCAGATGAAGTTTAGTACAAACCTTGGAAGATAGATTTAGATAAACTCTGATTAGAGCACATAGACCTATGATAGACTTTGAGGATTAGTATAGGAGAAATTTCTAGAATTTTGGTATTGTATAGATTTTGTGAGTTTTCTAAGAAATACATCCCTTTATGGATACGAGCAGGTAGAGGAAGCTCTGGCACAGATGTACCTAGGGGTAAAACCCGAAAACACAGCTTTGATCTAGACTCGAACAGGAACTGGTGCACGACAACAGGCCTTGCTGCACTATTTGTTACGACACTCTCGGGGGATATGCTTTGGATAATTCTCATTTTATTTACAAACCATTATAAAGGTCTTATGAGTATATACTTCCTCAAATAAAACATTTTTATGATTATGGATTATTTCAATAAATAGTTCAATTTATGTTAAGTATTTTACAAGTATGGAATTATGTATTTTGATTCATAAATTGATCTAGTTAATGCCATTGTTTAGAAATGGAACCTAGTGGAAGGAATGGAAACGGTATCAATGCATGCACTCCATGTAGGGATTTCCCTTCTGCTCATGATAATTATAGTGGAGCTGGTGATGCAACTGGTGCGGATCAGCTAATCACCATACTGGGACAACTCACTCAGGTTATGAATAATAACCTTACCCATATAGAGCACCCTGATCCACAGCATGGAGGATCAATGTTAAACCACTTCATGAGGAAACAACCACCAACATTAAATGGGAGTAAAAATCCCTTAGTAGCTGAGAAATGGATAAGTTCCCTGGAGAAAACATTTCAGGATTTGGGGAGTAGTGAAAGGGAAAAAGATATCATGGTAGTTTATCGCCTCACTGGAGATGCTGATCAATGGTGGTCATTAATTCAAAACACAAAGGAATATGATGATGTATCAAATATATAAAGTAAGGAGTTCAAAGAGCTTTTCTTAGAAAAATACTTTCCTCGTGACCATCAAGAAGATATCGAAAGGCAATTTCTCAGTCTGAGGCAAAAGGAGGATGAGAATGTCGCAAAGTATGAGGCTAACTTTACAAGGTTAGAAAGGTATTCATGAGATTATATACCTTACCCAATAAGTAAGATTGATAGTTTCTTTGATTGGTTAAAACCATTTTTTCTTCAAGAATTATTTTCATAATCCTTCTCGTCGTACGAAGATATTGTCTCATGTGCTATCAAGACAGATAAATAATTCTCTAAGTCTTATGAATTTAAAGCGAAGCAAGAGAAGAAGAGATCATCTGATCCATCTTGAAATGGAAATAAGGGGAATAACGGAAAATTTTAATATTCATACTGAAGTAAATGTGGGAAAAAAAACCCCGGTACTTGCTTAAATGGAATGGGAGTCTGTTACAAGTGTGGTGAAAAAGGCCACCAAGCTCGTGATTGCAAGGGGAAGAAGGAATCTTCTGATGTACAATGCTATAATTGCAGGGAGATGTGACATTATGAAAATTAATTTCCTAAGATTCAGGGGAACATAACTTATAAAAGGCCAAGGTATCAAGGCCAAGATTATTCTATCACTACTACTGAGGTAGAAGCTCTGAAAGACGTGGTGGCTTGAAATTTAATGGTTTCCTCAAGTTTAGAAAATGCATTATTTGATTCTGGATAATTGCATTGTTTCATATCTTCCCAGTTTTCTAAGAAAATTAGATATTTCCAATTTGATTTGACAAGGGAGTTGTCAGTTAAAACTCCTAAGGGAAGTATCATTGCTACAAAGTTCTGTGGATATGTTCCCATTAGGACATATAAATGTTCTTTATCTGCTGATCTCATCGTCATACCCATGACTGAATTTGATATAATCCTCAGTATGGATTGGATTTTAGACCATGATGCAAAAATTTATTGCAAGAAGAAGGAGGTTACTATTTTTTATGATGATGATAAGGAACACCTTATCTTTAGAGTAGAATCGTTACCACCTAATTCTTACCTAGATCTAACCCTAGTAGCTCAACTAAATTAAATTTTTGGGGAGGAAGAGAATTAAATGAATGTGGGTGGGAAAGGAATGTTCAAATAGAGGATGTACCAATTGTGAGAGAATATGTAGATGTGTTTCTGGAAGATTTACCTGGACATCCTCTAGAACAAGAAATTGAGTTCTCCATTGATTTAATTCCTGGTTCAAGGCCCATATCGAAGACCCCATATAGAATGGACACTGTGGAATTAGTTGAACTAAAGAAACAACTATTGGATTTGAGTAATAAGTGATTTATTCCCCCTATTGTTTCTCCATGGGGAGCCCCTATCCTTTTTGTTAAGAAGAAAGATGGATCCATGAGGTTATGTATCGACTACAGGTAAATAAATGCTATTATAATAAAGAACAAGTATCCCCTACCTCGCATTGATGATTTATTTAACCAACTGCATGGAGATCAATACTTTTAATAGATTGAACTTCGATCTGTATACCATCAGTTGTGTGTGAAGAAGGAAGACATTCCGAAGATAGTATTTCAAACCTGGTACGGGCATTACGATTTTACAGTTATGCCTTTTGGTCTGACTAATGCACCCTCTGTATTCATGGACCTAATGAATAAAGTTTTCAAGTAATATCTCAATGATTTTTTGGGGGTATTTATTGATGATATCTTTGTATATTACAAACGTTACGAATATCATGAAAATCACATGCGCATTATCCTGAAACCTCTTAGAAGACATGAATTATATGGGATGTTTAGCAAGTGTGAATTCTGGCTTTAGGAGATTTTTTTTCTTGGCCATATTAGCTCCCAGGATGGAATTATTGTTGATCCTTCTATGAAAAGAGCAATCCAAGAATGGCTAGCACCAACGACTATAACCGAGGTACACAGATTTATTGGCTTAGCAGGTTATTATCGGTGTTTCGTCCAAGATTGCTCCCGATTGGCTAACCTGTTAACGAAGCTCACACATAAAGGGGTTAAATTTGTCTGGACAAAAGAGCGTGAAGAATGTTTTGAAGAACTAAATAAAAGATTAGTTAATGCTCCTATATTGACTCTACCATCGGGGAATGATGGGTTCGTTATTTATAGTGATGCATCGAAGAAAGGACATGGTTGTTTCCTTATACAGAATGATAGAGTTATTGCCTATGCATCACGACAACTGAAAATTCATGAGAAAAACTATCCTACTCATGATCTTTAGTTAGCTTATTTAATCTTTTCTTTGAAGAAATGGAGACATTATATCTATGGTGAAAATTGTGTGATTTATACTGATCACAAGAGTTTGAAGTATATTTTCTCCAAGAAAGAACTCAACATGAAGAAAAGGTGTTTGATTGAACTACTAAAGGATTATGATTGCACGATACACTACCACCCAGGGAAGGAAAATAAGGAAGAAGATGCTTTGAGTAGAAAAGATCATGGAGTTTTGAACATGATGAGAATTGAATGGGATCCTATTTTCATGGATCTAGTGAAGATATATATGGGAATTACTATGGAAGGTGAAACATCAATTCTTTTTCAAATGGTTTCCAAACCATCTTTACTAAAAAGGATTAAGAATTCTCAGACCGGTGATGAAGAATTTCAAAAGAAGACTAAAGTTGTGAATGATAGGAGATTGAGAGACTTTGTGTATGAAGAAGGAATTTTGAAATTTCGGAATAGACTTTGTGTTCTCGATATATTTGATCTAAAAGGGGAATTATTAGATGACACTCATAGTTCCAATTTCTTTATACACCCCGGGAGAACCAAAATGTATAGAGATTTGAAGGAACATTTTTCGTGGGAAAACAAGAAGGGGGAGATTGCAGATTTTGTGTCAAGATGTATGGTTTGTCAACAAGTGAAAGCTGGAAGGCAAATGCCTAGAGGTTTCATGCAATATCTTTCCATACCAGAGTGGAAATGGGACAATATTACGATGGACTTTTTCATGGGACTACCAATAACTCCTTAAAGGAATAATGCAATATGGGTCATTGTTGATCGTCTTACCAAATCAGCACATTTTCTTGCTATAATAGAAGATCTACCACTTGTTGAGATCTTGTTCACCTGACTTTCAGGGTATGTGGGATCAATATTTACCTCTGGTATAATTTTCCTATAACAATAGATTCCATTCAAGTATTCAGATGGCACCATATGTAGCGTTATATGAAAAGAGAAGTCGCACTCCAACCTGTTGGGATGACATTGGTGAAAGAAAACTTGTAGCCTAGAACTGGTCGAGGAAACGATGGAGAAGGTGAAGGCAATCCAAAACCACATCAAAGCAGCTCAAAGTGGGCAGAAGAGCTATGCTGACAACCGAAGGAAGGATTAGGAATTTCATGTAGGAGATCATTTTTTCTTGAAGGTATCTCCATGGAAGTAAGTTATACGTTTCGGTAAGAAAGGTAAACTGAGTCCCAGGTACATCAGACCATTCGAAATTCTAGAACGAATTGGGGTTGTAGCTTACCGTTTGGAAATGCCTCCAAATCTCTCCAAAGTTCACGATGTGTTCCATGTATCACTGTTGAGAAAATACATGCCTGACCCAATGCATGTACTTACTTACAAGGAATTAGAACTGGAACCCGATCTGTCTTATTTCTAATATCCCATAAGGATTCTTGATACGAGAGAACAAGTTCTGAGAAACTGGACGACTCATCTGGAAAAAGTTCTATGGAGAAACCATAAGATGGAAGAGGCAACATGGGAACCCGAGCAACTTATGATGAAGAACCACCTGAGTCTTTTTATGCGGTAGTATTCTAGAAATTTCGAGGACGAAATTATTTGAAGGATGGGAGAATGTAACACCCCAAGCTTCCTCGGTGGGTTTCCCTTTGAATAATACAGTAGTGTGTGTTGTACGCAACTTCAAGTTCTAACACACACCACAACCAATCAAACTAGCTATTTTGAATAGTAATACCCACTTTTTGAAAATTTATAAATTTTATCTTTCAAAATGGACTTCATTTTTGGATTCGGAATATCGAAATTAGCTTAGGGTGAATTCTTGGTATTTTTCTGAAAACAATCAATTTTTGATGAATAGTGAAAAAACACCGAGTTATAGTTTAAAACCAAATTTTTTATTTAAATAATTTTTTATTTTATTTAAATTTAATTAAGGTCAAAATAGATACATAATACCTATATAAGTTCAATGTAATTCACTGGATTTAGTTTAGAATAATTTTAGATATATAAAAACTTTATTGAACTTTTCACCGTATTTTACCCACCTCCCAGGATAATTTGGAAATTCACATAAAACTTAATTTTACCACTTTTGTGAGTGTAATTTCAAAAATCTGAGAGACACAGTAAATATCAAGGAGTAAAATTTGGTTCAATGAGATGAATTTTTTTTTGGTGAAAAGTATCTTTTTACTTTTATTTACCACGGTTAAAAGTAAATAGGGTCATTAAGTGTAAAAATGATATTAATATTACCATAACACATGTCCTAATTCTATTGGACAAGTGTATCTCGACCAAAAACATATTTAGGAATAAAATATTATCTTTTAGGTCCACTTGGATTAGATTAGGTCATTTATTACTATTTAATTCAAAGAAGTGTTAAAAGAGATGAAATCCATGTTTAATAACTAAAACATTTTTAATATAGGGTTATTAATAAGACAAATTCGATTATAAATATTCATTATAAATATAAAACGATTTCCTACATAATGGTAGTTTATTTATAATTTTCAAAAATTAAATAATTTAATTTATTTATGACACAATGGTGATGCAGTAATTACCTAATTAATGAAATATTAAAATAATTAATATTATAAATATCAAAATTAATGTAATTTGATACATTTTGTGAATTAAACTAATTTTATAGGTCAATATGACATGTTAGTATTGGTTATATAAATTGTTTTCGAAGTAATAATGTTGTTATGAAATTATCAAAAAAAAAACCCAATAGTGTCAAAATTTACATAAAAGAGTTTTTAAAACAAATAGTATATTATTAATTGATATTCTATTCCTAAAAATATAAGGTTCAGAAAAAGGAATTATATAATGATAGGTGTATCATTAATGGACCACTTGGGGGTCTCTTGGTTGTATATAGTATGTTTATTAACTATATAATATAAAAATACAAAGAGACATGGAAAATGTCAAACTATTTAACTAAGAGTTAAATATAAAAGACAAGGTTAATATAGTGACCCAAACCTACCTAAAACATATTTTTTGAGTGTTTTTAGACCCATATCCACCTTAAACTTTAAATAATACACTTTGGAGCCATTAGAAACCGAATATGAATTTATTATAAAATAATATTTATAGCTTTTCCTAAGGCGCCCCTCCTCCCCCTTATAAAAGGACACCACTTATAACCAAATCTTCACACCTTAAAAGCCTTTTGGCTTGGCCAACCTCTACCCAAATATCCACCCAACTTCCTTAAATATAGCATAGAGTCCTTAGTTTGATCATAAAGTGATCCTAAGGATCCCTTTTTATCAAATCAAATGGAAGAACCTGAAGAAGATGTAAAGTTTTCACCACCATTTTTCAAGTTCCTTTCTTCTTCAACTTATTATTTCTTGGTTATTTACTTTCTAAAATAATAACTCCAGTATATTATATATACTATGATTTTATTATAAATATGGTACAACCATATTCAGTATTCTATCCATCCATTGAATGACATGTCACCATACGTTTGTACGTACGGCTTACCATCACCACGTCATGGTTTAATTGTTATTCAATACATTATTATTTGGATGGGTATAATAAGGATGTGAAATTCATGTAAATAATAAATATAACATGATAATGATTTTGTATATATGATATAAAATCCAATTATATATTATTTTAATATCATAAGAATGATATTGTCACTCGTGCGTACTTACGAACTACCGTCTCCACGAACGCGATGAGATTCATTCCCCATTGTATCCATTAAAGTCTAATAGTCATTTGATGATTAAAAATAATTTTTAAGGACTTGATATAATTCTTTATATGAATAACATAAAACCTATCCATAACAAACATGGCTTACATTGCAAATTGTATAAAAGAAAACGAGTAATTTAACACCCGAAACGATGATAATACTATGATATTGTTAAAAAATCAATGATAAAAGATCTTATATGATATCATATTAATTTATATGATTCTTGTTTAATTTAATAACAATTATTTCACAATTATATAGTAGTTTAACCTACCCTCAACCAAGGAAATGTACAAGGTAAGGGTTTATTTCACAATCTCTTCATTATCCGAGGTTGTTTAAATGCAATTATCTACTGGAACCTCTTTATCATCCACATCTATGTTTCTTAAAAATGTATTTAAAATAATTATTAATTTTTTACAGACTATGGGTTAAAGTAATTTATACTTTTTTTGACTTTTCATTAGATTTTTATAAGGTAATGTTTACGTCATTTTCCAAACAAGGCCCTTTTTAACCTTTTCGACAAAATTAAGGTAAGATGTCTTTTTAAACTTATACGGTGGGTGCCGCTATTTTCCACCATTGTAAAATCTTTGAAGATTAGCTTACAAGCTTATTAAAATATTTTAAAATTAAATGTTTTCTTTTATAATTATGTGACTTTTAAATGATTTCAAAAAAAGAGATATTTCTCTCAAATAGTTTTTATTTCATCTATGTCAACATCCTTTGATGGATTTTAAGATTATTTGAAGTTGATTTATTATGATACAAAACTTCCATATTGTATTGAAAGTTTTGTGATATGTTTGACTATGGATGTTTTTTTTTATATCATTCATGGTTTATGCAGAAAGTATTGACATTTCATATGCTAGTTTTAATATGAATGTTTATTTTATGTTTAAACCTGTTCATATGAGGAATGCATTCGAATTAATAAGTGATGGGTGGAGCCCACTATAGATCCTCGATGAAACAGTAGGTATCATGAGACAAACTAGTGTCTTGGAACGAGGCCTTGAAAAAATCTTATTTTTAGTCTTGGCACGAGGCCTTGGCTATGTGGTTATGATAGTTTGGCATTATGCATTCTTTCATTATGAAAGTCGTTATTGATATTGAATGTGATTATTGGACTAGTAGAATATCCATGTGAATAAGTAAATGGAATTCTTTCATTTTATCTTTTCCATATTATTCTGAAGTTCAAGTTTAAAAGGATTTTGTTTTAGTTATCCATTGCCTTAAATGTTTATGCTTATTTATGAAAGTTTCCGCTATATTGTTATCCTTACAGGGCATTTGAGCGAACTCATTTAAATGTTTTATTTTTCCCAAGATGTGAAGAAGTATTTTATGAATGACCTACAGGGATAGTATAAGGGGATATGAGTGTGGAGACAAGATTTTGTTGTAGTTTTCTTTTTATGATGTAATGTAAACATTATGAATGTATCTAGTTATTCCAAGGATACTAAACTAATTGGTCTTTTGAGATTTGATCTTTCATGAGATCATGCCAATGTTATGTAATAATGAATTGACTCTGGGAAACTGGGGTCAGGGCGTTATAGTTGGTATCATAGAAACTTCAGTACAAACCTTGGAAGATAGATTTAGATAAACTCTAATTAGAGCACATAGACCTAAGATGGACTTTGAGGATTAGTATAGATAAACTTCCTAGAATTTTGGTATTGTAGAGATTTTTTGAGTTTTCCGAGCAATAAATACCTATGTGGATACAAGCAGGTAGAGGAAGCTCTGGCATAGATGTACCTAGGGGTAAAACCCGAAAACACTGCTTTGAGCTAGACTCGAACGAGAACGGGTGCACGATAACGGGCCTTTCTGCACTCTTGGTTATGACACTCCTGGGGGATATGTTTTAGATAATTATAATTTTCTTTAAAACCCATTACGAAGTGTTTATTAGTATATACTTCCTCAAAGAATTTTTTTTTATGATTATGGATTATATCCATAAATAGTTTAATTTATGTTAATTATTTTACAAGTGTGGAATTATGTATTTTGATTCATAAACTGAACTAGTTTATGTCATTGTTTAGAAATGGAACCTATTGGAAGGAATGGAAACTGTATCAATGCATGCACTACATGTAGGGATTTTCCTCCTGCTCAAGATAATTATAGTGGATCTGGTGATGCAACTAGTGCTGATGAGATAATCGCCATACTAGGACAACTCAATAAGGTTATGAATAATAACCTTACCCGTATGGAGCACCCTGATCCAAAGCGTGGAGGATCAATGTTAGACTTATTCATGAGGCAACAACCACAAACCTTCAATGGGAGTACAAATCCCTTAGTATCTGAGCAATGTATAAGTTCCCTAGAGAAAATATTTCAGTCTTTTGGGCGTAGTGAAAGGGAAAAAGTTATCATGGCAGTTTATCGCCTCACTAGAGATGCTGATCAATGGTGGTCATTGATTCAAAACACAAAGGAAGATGATAAAGTATCAAATATGGAAAGGAGGGAGTTGAAAGATTTTTTATTAGAAAAATACTTTCCTCGTGACCATCGAGAAGATATGGAAAGGCAATTTCTGAGTCTGAGGCAAAAGGAGAATGCGAATATCGCAAAGTATGAGGCTAACTTTACAAGGTTAGAAAGGTATGCTTAAGATTATATACGTAACCCAAGATGTAAGATTGATCGTTTATTTGATGGTTTAAAACCATTTCTTCGTCGAGCATTAATGTCACAATCCTTCGCGTCGTACGATGAAATTGTCTCATGTGCTATCAAGACAGAAAAATAATTCTCTAAGTCTTATGAATTTAAATAAAAGCAAGAGAAGAACAGATCATCTGATCAATCTTGAAATGGGAATAAGGGGAAAAGGGAAAAGTTGAATATTCATCCTACAGTAAATGTGGGATGAAACACCCTGGTACTTGCTTAAAAGGAATGGGAGTCTATTACAAGTGTGGTGAAAAAGGCCACCAAGCTCGTGATTGCAAGGGGAAGAAGGAATATTCCAATATCAAATGATACAATTGCAGGGAGATGGGACATTATGCAAATGAATTTCCTAAGATTCAGGGGAAAATACCTTAGAAAAGGCCAAGGGATCAAGGCCAAGCTTATGCTACCACAACTGCTGAGGTAGAATCTCCGAAAGACATAGTGGTAAGTAATTTAATGGTTTCCTCAAGTTTAGCAAATGCATTATTTGATTCTAGATCATTGCATTGTTTCATATCTTCCCAGTTTTCTAAGAAAATTAGATATTTCTAATTTGATTTGACAAGGGAGATGTCAGTTAAAACTCTTAAGGGAAGTATCATTCCTACAATGTTTTGTGGATCTGTTCACATTAGGGCATATAAATGTTCTTTTTCTACTGATCTCATCATCATATCCATGACTGAATTTGATATAATCCTCGATATGGATTGACTTTCGGACCATGATGCGAAAATTTATTGCAAGAATAGGGAGGTTACTATTTTTGATGTTGATAATAAGGAATAAATTATTTTTAGAGCAGAATCATCACCACCTAATTCGTACCTAGATCTTCCCCTATTAGCTCAACTAAATTCAATTATTGGGGAGGAAGAGAATGAAATGACTGTGGGTGGGAAAGGAATGTTCAAATAGAGGATGTACCAATTGTGAGAGAATATGTAGATGTGTTTCCGGAAGATTTACTTGGACATCCTCCAGAACGAGAAATTGAGTTTTCCATTGATTTAATTCCTCGTTCAAGGACCATATCAAATACCCCTTATAGAATGGTCAATGTGGAATTAGTTGAACTAAAGAAACAACTAGATAAATTGAGTAATAAGGGATTTATTCTCCCTAGTGTTTCTCCATGGGGATCCCCTATCCTTTTTGTTAAGAGGAAAGATGGATCCATGAGGTTATGTATCAACTACATGTAAATCAATGCTATAATAATAAAGAACTAGTATCCCCTACCTCGCATTGATGATTTATTTGACCAACAATATGGAGATCAATACTTTTCAAATATTGACCTTCGATCTGGATACCATAAGTTGTGTGTGAAGAAGCAAGACATTCTGAAGACAGTATTTCGAACCAGGTATGGGCATCATAAATTTATAGTAATGCCTTTTGGGATGACTAATGCACCCTCTATATTCATGGACCTAATGAATAGAGTTTTCAAGTAATATCTCAATGATTTTGTGGTGTTATTTATTGATGATATCTTGGTATATTCCAAAATCTATGAATATCATGAAAATAACTTCTGCATTATCATGATGACTCTTAGAAGACACGAATTATATGGGAAGTTTAGCAAGTGTGAATTCTGGCTTCAGGAGATTTCTTTTATTGGCCATATTATCTCCAAGGATGGAATCTCTGTTGATCCTACTAATACAAGAGCAATCCAATAATGGACCGCACCAACGAGTATAACTGAGGTACACAGTTTTATTGGCTTAGCAGGTTATTATCGGTGTTTCTTCCAGAATTTTTCTTGATTGGATAACCTGTTAATGAAGCTCATACATAAAGGGGTTAAATTTGTTTGGACAAAAGAGTGTGAAGAATGTTTTGAATAAATGAAGAGAAGATTAGTCAATGCTCCTATATTGACTCTACCATCGGGGAATGATGGGTTCATTATTTATAGTAATGCATCAAAAAAAGGACTTGGTTGTGTCCTTATGCAGAAAGATAGAGTTATTGACTATGCATCATGACAACTGAAAATTCCTGAGTAAAACTATCCTACTCATGATCTTAAGTTAGATGTTGTAATATTTTCTTTGAATATATGGAGACATTATCTCTATGGTGAAAAATGTGATATTTATACTAATCACCAGAGTTTGAAGTATATTTTCTCACAGAAAGAACTTAACATGAGGCAAAGGAATTGGCTTGAAATACTAAAGGATTATGATTGCACGATACACTACCACCCGGGCAAGGAAAATAAAGAGGCGGATGCTTTGAGTAGAAAATATCATGGAGTTTGGAACATGATGAGAATATAAAGGGATCCTATTTTCATTGATCTAGTGATAATAGATATGGGAATTACCATGGAAGGTGAAACATCAATGATATTTCAAATGGTTGCCAAACCTTATTTACTTGAAAGGATTAAGAGTTCTCAGACCGATGAAGAAGAATTTCAAAACAAGATTAAAGTTGTGAATGGTGGGATATTGAGAGACTTTGTGTATGAAGAAGGAATATTGAAATTTGGGAAGAGACGTTGTGTTCCCGATATACCTGATCTAAAAAGGGAATTGTTATATGATTCTCATAGTTCCAATTTCTCTATAAACCCTGGGATCACCAATATGTATAGTGATTTGAAGGAACATTTTGGTGGGACAACATGAAGAGGGAGATTGCTGATTTTGTTTCAAGATGTATGGTTTGTCAGCAAGTGAAAGCTGGAAGGAAACAGCCTGGAGGAGTCATGCAACCTCTTCCCATACTAGAGTGTAAATGGGACAATATTACGATGGACTTTATCATGGGACTACCAAAGACTCCTAGAAGGAATGGTGTAATATGGGTCATTGTTGATTATCTTACCAAATCAGTACATTTTCCTGTTATAAGGGAAGATCTACCCCTTGAAAGTATAGTGAGGCTATATATTAATGAAGTTGTGATACTTCATGGAGTACCTCTATCAATTTTTTCATATCGTGATCCCCGTTTTACTTCAAGGTTCTAGAAAAGTCTTCAGAAGGCCTTGGATACTGAACATTGTTTCAGCACTGTCTACCACCCTCAAACAGATGGACAATCAGAACGGACTATTCAAACCTTAAAATACATGTTGAGATCTTTCTCACTTGAATTTTAGGGTATGTGGGATCAATATTTACCTCTAATAGAATTTTCCTATAACAATAGCTTCCATTCAAGTAGTCTGATGGCACCATATGAAGCGTTATACAAGAATAGATTTCACACACCAACCTGCTGGGATGACGTTGGGGAAATAAAACTTGTAGGCCCAGAACTGGTGGAGGAAACGATGGAGAAGGTGAAGGCAATCCAAAACCACATCAAAGCAGCTCAAAGTAGGCAGAAGAGCTATGCTGACAACCAAAGGTAGGATTTGGAATTTCAGGTAGGAGATCATGTTTTCTTGAAGGTATCTCCATGGAAGGGAGTTATACATTTTAGTAAGAAAGGTAAAATGAGTCACAGGTACATCGGACCATTCAAAATTCTAGAAGGAATTGGGGATGTAGCTTACTGTTTCGAAATACCACCAAATCTCTCCAAAGTTCACGATGTGTTCCAGGTATCACTATTAAGAAAATACATGCCTAACCCAATGCATGTACTTACTTACGATGAATTAGAACTGGAACCTGATCTGTCTTATTGCAAAGAGAACGTAAGGATTCTTGATACGAGAGAACATGTGCTGAGAAATAGGATGACTCGCCTGGTAAAAGTTCTATGGAGAAACCATAAGATGGAAGAGGCAATGTGGGAACCCCAAGAACTTATGATGAAGAGCCACCAGAGTCTTTTTATGCGGTAGTATTCTATAAATTTTGAGAAAGAAATTTTTTGAATGAGGGGAGAATGTAACACCTCAAGCATCCATGGTACGCTTAATATAGTAGTGTCTGTTGTATGAAACTTCGAGTTCTAACACACACCATAACCAATAACACTAGCAGTTATAAATAGTAATACCCACTTTTTGAAATTTTCTAAATATTAACTTTCAAAATGGACTATATTTTTGGATTCGGAATATCGAAATTATCTTAGGGTGAATTTTTTCTATTTTTCTGAAAACATTCAATTTTTGATGAATAGTAAAAAACACTAAGTTATAGTTTAAAACAGAATTTTTTTTAAATAATTATTTTTTTATTTACATTTAATTAAGGTCAAAATAAATACATAATACCTATATAATTTCAATTTAATTCATTGGATTTAGTTTAGAATAATTTTAGATATATAAAAATTTTATCGAACTTTTAACCGTCTTTTACCCACCTTCTAGGAGAATTTGGAAATTCACATAAAACATAATTTTTCCGCTTCTGTGAGTGGAATTTCAAAAATCTGAGAGACACGGTAAATATCAAGGAGTAAAATGTGGTTCAATGAGATGAAAATATTTTTTGGTGAATTGTGACTTTTTAATTTTATTTACCACGGTTAAAAGTAAATAGGATAATTAAGGGTAAAATTGATCTTAATATTACCCTAACACATGTCCTAATTCTATTGGACAAGTTTATCTCTACCAAAAATAAACTTAGGAATAAAATATATCTTTTAGGTTCACTTGGATTATATTAATACATTTATTATTATTTAATTCAAAGAAGAGTTAAAAGAGATAAAATCAAAGTTTAATAATTAAAAAAAATTATATTGGTTTATAAATAAGATAAATTTGATTATAAATATTCATTAGAAAGATAAAAATATTTCCTACATACATTAATTTTATTTATAATTTTTATACATTAAATAATTTAATTTATTTATGACGCAATGGTGATGCAATAATTACATAATTAATGAAATATTAAAATAATTGATATTATAAATATCAAAATAAAAGTAATTTGAGACTTTTTATGAATTGAACTAATTTTATAGGTTAATATGACATATTAGGATTGGTTATATAAATTGTTTTCGAAGTAATAATGATGTTATGAAATTATCAAAAACAAAACACCCAATAGTTTCAAAATTGACATAAAAGAGTTTTTAAAACAAATATTATATTATTAATTTATATTCTATTCCTAAAAATCTATGGTTAGGACAAAAGGACTTATATAATGATATGTGTATCATTAATGGACCTCTTGGGGGTCGCATGGATGTATATAGTAAATTTATTAACTAAATAATATAAAAATACTAAGGACATGGTAAATGTCAAACTATTTAACTAAGAGTTAAATATAAATGATAAGGTTAATATAGTGACCCAAACCTTTCTAAAACCTATTGGTTGAGTGTTTTTCGACCCATCCCCACCTTAAACTTTAAATAATCCACTTTTTAGACTTTATAAACTGAATATAAATTTATTATAAAATTATACTTCTAGCTTTTCCTAAGGTGCCCCTCCTCCCCCTTATAAAAGGACACCACTTATAACCAATTCATCAGATGTTCAAAGCCGTTCGGATCGGCCAACCACTGCCCAAATATCCTTCCAAATTCCCTAACTACAACTTAGAGGCCTTAGTGTGATCATAAGGTCATTCTATGGATCCCTTTTCATCAAATCAGAAAGAAGAACCCGACAAAGAGGTAATGTTTCCACCACCCTTTTTCAAGTTCATTTCTTCCTCAACTTCTTCATTCTTGGTTATTTAATTTCTAAAATAATAACACTAGTATATTATATATACTGTGATGTTATTATAAATATTGTACAACCATATTCAGTATTCTATCCATCCTTTGAATGACATGTCACCATACGTGCGTACGTATGGCTTACCATCGCCACGTCGTGGTGTAATTGTTATTCAATACATTATTATTTGTATGGGTATAATAATTATGTCAAATTAAAGTAAATAATAAATATAACATGATAATTATTCTTTATATATGATATAACATCCAATTATATATCATTATAATATCAAAATAATGATATTGTCGCTCGTGTGTATGTACGGACTACCGTCTCCACGAACGTGATGAGATTCATTCCCCATCATATCCATTCAAGTATAATTGTCATTTGATGATTAAAAATAATTTTTAAGGACATGATATAATTCTGAATATGAATAATATACAACCTATCCATAACAAACACATCTTACATAACAAAACATATAAAATAAAACGAGTAAGTTAACACCCGAAACGATGATAATACTAAGATATTATTAACAAATCAATGAAAAAAGATCATATATGATATCATATTAATGTATATTATTCCTTTATAATTTAATAACGATTATTTCACCAATATATGTGAGTTTAACCCACCCTCAACCAAGTAAAATTACAAGGTAATGGTTTATTTCACAATCTCTTTGTTATCCAAGGTTGTTTATACGTAATTATCTACTAGGACCTCTTTATCATCCACATCCATGTTTCTTAAAAATGTATTTCAAATCATTCTTAATATTTTATAGACTATGGGTTGATGTCATTTATACCCTTGTTGAATTTTTATAATAAGTTTATAAAGGAATCTTTACCTCATATTCCATAAAAGGCCATTTTTAACTTTTTCGACAAAATTAAGTTAAGAATGTCATTTTTAAATTATACAGCGGGTGCAGCTATTTTCCACCGTTGTAAAATCTTCGAAGCCTCCATTACAAGCTTATAAGAATATTTTCAAAGTAAATGTTTTATTTTATAATAATGTGACTTTTAAATGATTTCAAAAAAAGAGATATTTCTCTCAAATAGTTTTGATTTCATCTATGTCAACATCCTTTGATGGATTTTAAGATTATTTGAAGTTGATTTATTATGATACAAAACTACCATATTGTATTGAATTTTTTTTGATATGTTTGACTTTGGATGTGTTATTTTTATACCATTCATGGTTTATAGAGAAAGTATTGATGTTTTGTATGCTAGTTTTAATACGAAATTTTGTGTTATGTTTAAACCTGTTCATATGAGGAATGCATTGGACTTAATAAGTGATGGGTGGAGCTCGCTATAGCTCCTCGATGAATCGGTAGGTCTCATGAGACAAACTAGTGTCTTGGCACAAGTCCTTGACAAAATCTTATTTGTATTCTTGGCACGAAGCCTTGGCTACGTGGTTCTGATAGTCTGTCATTATGCATTCCTTCATTATGAATGTGGTTATTTATACTGCATGTGATTATTCGACTAGTAGAATATACATGTAAATAAGTAAATTGCATTATTTCATTTTACCTTTTCCATATTATGTTGAAGTTCATGTTTAAAAGTCTTTTGTTTTAGTTATACATTTCCTTAAATGTTTATTCTTATTTATGATAGTTTACTCTATATTGTTATCCTTACTGGGCATTTGGGCTCACCCCTTTCAATGTTTTATTTTTCCCAGGATGTGAAGAAGTATTTTATGAATGACCTGTAGGGATAGTATAAGGGGATATGAGTGTGGAGACAATTGGATGTTGTATTTTTCACTTTATGATGTAATTTAAACTTTATGAATGTATCTAGTTATTCCATGGATACTAAACTAATCAGTCTTTCGAGATTTGATCTTTCTTGTGATCATGCCAATGTTATGTAATAATGCACTGACTCCCAGTAACTGGGGTCGGGGCGTTGCACATCACGCTTGGATTATAAACACTAACCATGTGTTTTTGTGAATATTAACCTCCTTTTGTGTGAATATATATTTTAGGATTCTATTATCTATATATATACATATTGAACTTCTCCATATAGAGAAACTATTGAAAAATCATCAATTTAAAGATAATTATATACCATTATTTACCATATATTGGGTATTTATTCTTATAGGTATTTAATTGGTTGGAGGAATAGTATATAAAATTATCATCCTTTTTGTGTACACAACTTAATACCTTTTTGGATGTATCAATATAGATCAAAAACCCTTCCCCACTGGTTGGTAATGAGGGCACAAGTACAACAATTATAATCTTCTTTAAATCATTAATGGTCACTTCAAATTTATCAATCTAGAAAAACAATTGCTCCTTCTGAGTTAGAATGGTTAGTTGGGTTGACAATTGAGTTAAGTTCCTCAGAAATCAACAATAGTACGCAGCTAATCCAATGAAACTAAAGATCTTGGTCAAAAATGTTGGTCTGAGCCATCCTCCAATTTTCTTTTTTAAGGATCTATAGATATTCTTTTTCTGGTGTTAACATGCCCAGGTAATTTTTCATATTCTATCCAAAATTAATATTTAATGTAAATTTCCTATAACATTTACTTTCAAAAGGTTTTTAGTACAAATTTAATCTTCTCTTCATGTTCCACCTTGCATTTAATGTAGATAAGAATATCATCTATAAAGAGTACCAAAAATTTATTCAGCTAATCAATAAAGTCATTATTCATTAAATCCATAAAGATAGTTAGATCATTTGTGAGTAAAAATGGCCTCACTATGAACTCATAGTGCCCATACCTTGTATGAAAATCCATTGTGGGAATATCCCCATTCTTAACCTTTACATGATAATATCTCAGCCAATGAACCCCCTTAAATATGTATTGGGAATCATATAATTGATTAAACAAGTCATCGATTTGTGTAAGATGACACCTTTTCTTTATTTTGATATTATTTTTCTCATGGTAACAAATGTTGAGATACATGATCCATCCATCAACTTAGTGAAGAGGACCAGTGTACCACATGGTTAATCACATGGGTGTATAAACCCTATTTCTATATTCTCCTATATTTTATTCATTAGTTATTCAAGTTAAAAAGTAGGAAAATATATATATTCTTTTATATTTTAAAATATCCACGTATAATCTTGATTGATAAATCATCGTTAAAAATTGGAGGAAGACTATGAAATTCTTTGGGAAACACATATGCATATTTCCCTAAAATTAGTGTGCCATCAAGGATAATATTTTCATTGGTGTTAATCAGTTGATCTAGATAAACATTCTCGTAATTTAATAATATCCATGATTGATATGATGATACCAAATCAGATTCATTCTTTGACTTAAACTTTTATAGAATTGAAGGGAGAATCATTATACATAGGGTGATATCATTCTCGTGGGTTTTTATTGACTCTTTATAAGGAAGTCCAATCCATAACCATAACTACATATAATTCTTATAAAGTGGGAATCACAAGGTTAGATGGGATGTTCATCCCACTAATATTTATAGAGATAGGTTATGCACTTTAGATGCAATAATTTAACCATTTATGATATTCATAAGAATCATGCCATTTAAATTTTGATGTGGTGTTTGAACAATTCTACTAAACTTGTGTGATATAAAAGAATTAATATATTAAAAATCAAATAGTATGTTCTCTATCCTTGATTTAATAACTATTGTGCCAATTCCTACATCATTGTTGGGATCCAGCTCAGTAGTTGTGATGAAATTATCTCTCCCTTTCTTTTTAGGCCCTGGAGAATGTTATCATGATTTATATTTGGAAATAATTTTCCTTGTGTATTGATTGTCATATTATCCTTGTTCAGTGAAATTGAAAAATGGATTATACACTGATGGTTGATCAGAGAATTCCTTTCTTCTACCACATTAGTGGGTTTATTACATTATAATTCACTGTCTAGGAGACCTTCCATTCCAAACATAAAAAATTTATATTCCCCATTAAGTAATTTATTAGATTTTTATTCCCATATTTTTTAAAAGTGGGATACTGGGATTTCTTCCCTAAAGGATATTTATCCATAAAACTACTATAATTGAAATCCATTCTCAACTTTCCCTCACCTGACCCAAGAGACCCATGATATATTCCAATCTCCATTTTTTACTTTAAGGGAATGTTGGATAATTTTCATGTAGCTATTAATGTCTCAAATCACTAATTATTTTCCTATAATTAGATTTATCCTAAAAAAGAAGTAGTAAACTTTAATTTCATAGAAAATGGCTCTATTGGAGGCATGTCATGAATGTTTGGTAAATATAACCTCATATGCCCCGATGGATTCATCATCCTTCTGGTTGAGGACAATGGAACCCATCTCTATTTTATGATAGTGAGTATTATTAAAATATTTTTTGAAAAATATTTTATTGAATTCTTTCCAATCTATTTCATTGATCTTCTCCTCATGTTTTCATTTTTGATCAAATTACACAATTTATTTTCTTTGTCCACTATTTTATAAAAAAACTAGGATGACTTTATCTTTCCCATAACATTTAATGATGGAGAGTATCTATTAAATTCAGTTAATACATTGTTCCATGATTAAGGGATCAGAAGATCCAATAAAATTTAGGGATTTGTTTCACATAATTGTCTCAATTGCAACATGTTACTTCTTAGGGGGATGTGGTATTTCCTCTGATTCAATATTCAACTTATAACTTGATTTTATGGAGTATTTATTTACATGAAGTCCTCTACTCCTTCTCCCATTAGGTTGGGCATCTCATTTTGGCATTTCCCATCACATTGTTTGTTGACTCAGTTCTTCCTATTTCTTGTAATTTACTAAAATATAGGTAGAATAAAATGAGTATTAGTAAACTATTAAACAAATTAAAGGGAAACTATGAACATTTATGTGATAAATCAAAAATTATATATGTTCCTCAACCTATGAATTTCTAGGATTCGATATATCTTACCTATGGCCTATTTCCTAATATAAAGTTTTATATTCATTTTCCCCTTAATAATGGTTCATTTAGAGCTTTTAAATTTATCAATGCATATCACCAACAAGTTTCAAACCCGGTGTGAAATAAGGCCACTTTTTCATGCACCAAGTGATGAATAATTCAATTACCAATGCTCCGAATTCAAGGTTATTACCCCTAAGTAAAAATATTTTAAATCCACCTCCACATTTGGTATCAAAACATGTATTTTGATTCATACAAACCACATACTCTATACATTACCACAATTTTGGGATTTTTTAATATGTCTATACTTATCTCCAAGGAATTCACTAAAAGTTTCAAATCCTAATCCCCACAAATAACTAGATCATTCTATGATACCAAATATGACAATGTATTTATTTTATACACTTTATTTAATGATTTATTATACAATTAAATACATAAAAAATCCAGAAAGATTGAGAGGCCTAGTGTCATTGGTTAATTAGATACATATACTAATAAATTGAAATTGGGATACAATGAAGTTATTGAATCCTCTTTAATATGCTCTTAAAATTCTATCGCTCTTCTAAAACTATACATAATAACATTGGGATGTACAAAAAATGGGTGATCTATAAAGCCCAATAAAGGAATACTCAATGCATAACATGATGAAAATAATACATATTAGTTAAGAGGAATATCAATGTGAAATAAAATTGGTGAGAATCAAAAAAAATGAACATCAATGCATTATATAAGATGACAACATCAAGGAAATGTAGGAATGTAAAAATGAAATAAAACATCACATTATAATAAAAATTCAAGGAAAAAATATGTGAAATCATAACATAGTGTGCATAGGATAACCACATGGGCACCATACATGTTATCTTGTGAGATAAAATCATTACCCAATAAATTAAAGGAATATATAATGTAGGATCCCAACCTTGCTAGAGATGTCTCATGATCATTTTTAGGTACTCGTGTACCCTTTTATGGGTATATATTGGTTGGGTTTCTATTTAAGGTTTTTTTGTGTGAATTTGGAAATCTATAGATGTTTTTCGAATGAGAAGGGGTAGAGCATGGTTGGTTCACTATTTTCTCAAATAATGCACGTATCCCAGTAAACTGTATATTCCCAAATAGAGTAGAATTGCATGGTTGGTGCATGATATTCCAAACAGTGATCCCTCTTAGTAGAAACCTTTCAACCATAATATGATATATGTTGTTAAGGCACACGTTTGGGAAAACTGTGCACCCCCATCCAAGAAACCATGCATGTGTGTTATATTTCAATGAAAATTTTATTTTAAATTCCCAAACCCCCAGTTGTTATCCCTAAATTCCCTATTATTTATTAACATAATTTCCTATGTTTTTATAAGTCCAATTGTGGATCCCAAACCCTTTAGAACTCTGTTCTTGATGAAACAATTAAACAATTGAAGGATCATCTCTTCCTTGGTAAGTGGTTTCTTCCTAGTGTGGATTTGTTTCTCTCATATATATAATTACCAATAAAGAGGGATATTTTTCTTCTTTTTTAATGGTTTAGAAATATGTTTTTATGGATATTTATCCAATTTATTTTGATATTAGTCAACAACATTGATGTAGGTTTTAAAATTATAAATTCTCATGGTATTGATTCTAATTACATTTATGTAATTCTAAAATTTCTATTTACACATTTTCAAATCACATCATAAAATTGATTATTTAACAGTTTAATTAATTAATGAGACCATGGAATTAATGAAATTATGTTGTTATTAAATTGGTTCATATTTTGATTATGAAATTGCTGAGTAATGGGATATTGAATTGGTTGATAATTAAGGTATCATTGGCTTAACTTTTATGGGTTAATGGTTTATATGATGAAATGATTATAAATAGTTTATTGGTGAGTTTTTCATATTATTCCACATGATTAATGTGAATAAGAATAATTTAATTGATTAATGAAATGGGACACATTGTTGATAATATTTTATAATATGGTTAATGATTATTAGCATTGATGTATATAAAATATGTGATATATGTTATATTTCAATTTATGTGATGACGAGTGTAGGATAATTACTAATGATACTCATACCCATATGTGATAATGAGTGTGTGATAGGGACTAATTATCCAAATACCCATATGTTATAACAATGAGACATGGTATTAGGACTGATTCTCCAAATATCCTCAGGGTTCTATACATGAATTTATATGAAAAATACATGTTAATTTGACAGGAGTTCGAGTATCCTTGATATTAAATTGGAATTAAATGATTGATGAAATCACTTAGTATAATTAATTTTCATTCATTGTGTGATATTGTTCAGACTTCGAAATGGGCTAATGTGGGTATTTTTGGTTCATGCGTAAACATGATCTTGAGGATTTATGTGGTTAATTAAAGAATAATGAATTTTTAATATTGTTCAATTATTATATTTTACTCCAATAATTATACTATTTTATACACTGTTTCCGACTGAATATTGTTTTAGATGTCATTGGTTGTGGCATACTATGTTTTAATCATACGCTACATGGTCTGCCTAATTGGTAACCGAATAGACATTATGTTTCTTGGGCATTATAAGGGTAATATTCATATGTTATATGTTTGTGTTCGGATGGTGCATGGATGAGGTAACTGGACAAGATGTTGGGACCTTCTTGGTGATTTTTCAGTGTGTCGTTATTTATCAGTTTTATTTAGACATTGTAAACATATATGGAATGTCATATCTATAATTTTGGATTGGTTATTGTTTTCTTATTTTGGTTTATCATGTAATAGTGGTCTTATTCTGGTAATTGATTATATCATTTTTCTATTATTTATTTACATTCCATTATTTTTCTTATTCGATAAAGAGGGTATAATCTCCCCAAATTATATATTAGACCCTCACTACTAGTTGGAATCATCTAGCATGAGTGGAGGCATTCCTGAGGTCATGTGACCAACTGGTTTAGGCCACCTTTATGTGTCACCTAGGTTAGAATGTTACAAAGTGGTGTCAAATGGACTTTTATTTCCTTTTATTTTATATTACTATTTGGAATACTTTATATATGAATAAGAATTCTTTTGTGTGGTTTTATAAGTGGGCTTTTTTGTGTGGTTTTATAAATAAGAATTCTTTTTTAACTAGTGTATTTGAAAGGAAAAATGATCCTAACATGAAATTGAAAATTATAAATGATGATATATGTGGTAAATGAGATGGATAAATTTTTTTTCTAATAATAAGACTTTATATATGAAAACAATTTACCCTAGGTTAACCATGACCTATATGAGGGATTGTTCAGGGTAGTGATAGTGCCTCAGTTTTGACCATGTGGTGGGATAAGGGGGTGAATTGTTACAGACATATGTGAGTCCCAATTGTTGATGTGTGATAATGTTGTACTATTTTTCATAAGAAATTTGTTTTTAATTTTATATATATTCCTCCATAATGAAACTTGATGGTAGAATGACATGAGGATATGGATGGAAATGATCCTCCAGTGGTGGAACATAAGGCTCAAAAAATCTAGGTGGAGATTAGAGAGAGTTGTTCTATGAGAACATCACATTATTTATGAATTTTATGGAATGTGACCTTGAGAAGGTTGTGAATAGTATTTATTGATTGACATAGAAGTTTCAATTACAACACCCTTCAACATTAGCTAGAGAGGGTGGAATTGAGGAAGCTGTGTTTTGGATTGATTTTACCAAGATGATCATTTACCACCTAGAGACTTCTAATGATAAGATACTCAAACGGTATGCATATATATTTTTTGGTCAACTGAAGTGTTGGTGGGATATCCCAAATTGGTACGGTATCTGCATATTATGTAGTGGAAGGACTTTCAAGATAAGTTCTTAAATAACTCTTACATTGAGATGCTCAGGAAAGAGAGGTTATCATATTTTTTTTAGGATGAACTAGGGGATAATGTTTGCGATGGACTATTTTGGTAACTTTAATAATTTTAAATTTTTTGTTCTATCATTTTAAGCATATGATTCTACTATGTAAAACTTTTTCAAGATGGTCTTCAATGTGATATTAATCCCCATGTTAATATATTTCAGCAAAAAAAAATTCATCGGTGGTGAATCAGGCTCTTCTTTTCTGAGGGGAACCTGATGAAGGATTCTTGTGGGATGTCTGTGGTTTCGAATTGATGACTAAGAGGTATGTATTCTATTAGTAGTAAGAATATCTTCAATAATATCAACCTAGGAGGTAGTAAGAAAAGTGTCCAAGGGGAAGGATTACTTTATCATGGCCTAATTCAAATATTGTTCTACTAGTGTATTTGGTCGGTCCAATGTCATAGAAAGTTCCCCCAACTACTAGTAGAGTGTAAATCTTGGGGAAGGATGGGAAAAATATAATTGTTCTATGGGAACATGTGGTAAGTGTGTAATTATGGAAGATCTAGGCATAATCACATTATTGGATGGGGATCTTCTACCCCATATCATTCTGGGAGTTGAAGTTCTAATGGATGCGGATATTGAGGTATAATACATGGTACTTCTAGGTAAGAGAATCCTTATCAGTAGGGTATTGTAGCTTAGGTAACTTTTAATTCATCATAGGGAAGAGAGGAAGGATGATTTCATTCAGTTCAACCAACAATATTGGATACTAAGGATGACATGTCGATAGTTATAAGTAATATTACTATACATTCTGTTATTTTTATTTCCATATTAGATACAAGAAAACTTATTATTTTATATCCAAAAAACATGTGAACAGTTTCACTCTGGAGGAGGAGTTTGTAAGTGGGGTTATGATGATAGACACACCTTTGAGAGTATATTCAGGCGACATCTACTTATGTATGGGGTGTTCTATTTAGTTGGGGATTATTGTTTAAATTGGGATATACCTTATATGTTAGGCTTGGACTTGAATTTGAAAAGGTGTTTGACTAATACATCAATTTTGATCCTACCCAATCTAGGTGAGAAAAATATGGTATTTTATGATGCATTCATGATAGGACATGGAGTGGTGCTGATATAGGGGGATCATGTTATGGTGTATGGGTTATGGAAGTTGAGTCCATGTGAATTGAACTACCCTACACTCAAACATTATTTTACTATAGTGGTTTATGACTTGACTTGTTGGAGATATTATATATTGGAAGAAAATTTCATTATATATAACAATCAAATTAGCATGAATTATATTTTTTCATATTGAGATTTTAATCCATGGCATCAAAAAAGGATTGATTATATAAATTCATCTGATTTTAAACTAGAATACACACCTAAGAAAATAAAAAGTGTTGTGGATGATTTGAGTTGGAAAACTTGAACTCAAGAAGTTTAGGAGTTTAGTTCTAAGTATAAGATGATGTCCTTACTAGCTGATATACATATTTTTGTTCAGGAAGGCTAATAATAGATGACCCTCTTATAATTGTCAATTGAGACCACACTATTGAGTCAGATCAGGGAAAGTAACTATGTGGATCTTGAGTTTCAAACCATTATGGAAATACGTGAATGTGGGGAGTCATCTTATGATTGAACCATAGATGGGGATGAGACCATCAATGTTTGGAATCATGTTTTAGTGCCTATGAGTATACGATGGGTGATGATGTGTTAATTTCATGCATCAAAGTGGGTGGTTCATCTAGGTTTAGCCAGAATGTACCATGACCTACATTGACATTATTTGTGTTCAATCATGAAATAGTATGTTGAATGGTTTTTAACATGATGCTACACCTTTCAAGAGGTTCAGGATGATCATTAATAAGTCGGTGTTTTACTATAGTAATTACCCATTTCAGAATGGATGTGGGAAAATGTTATAATTGACTTCATGGTTGTTATCCTAAGGATTCCATGTAAGAATGAAACTATTTGGGTCATTATTGACTAATTGAAGAAGGTACCACATTTCTTACCTATATGGGAGAATTTCTATGTTGACCAGGGGGGAGACATGTACGATTGGGAGAGATTCTATCTTCACAGGGTTCCATGAAGTATAGTTTATACTATGAATCATGTTTTACTTCATACTCGTTTAAAGGATTGTATAAGGCTCTTGGTAAATAGGTTTTAATGAGTTCATCTTTTTACTCATAGATATATGGGTAGTCATAATGTACTATATGGGTTTAGGGGGATATAATATAGGTGTATGACCTAGAATTTGGTGGATCATAGAAGAATAACCTAGAAATTTTTGAGTCCACCTATAAAAATAGTTATCATGAAACTATTTATATAGAACCATATGAGGCAATTTATGGTAAGCATTTCAGATCACCTCTGTGTTGGTTAGAGTAATGTCAGTCAGAGCTGTTTGAACTGTGTCTTGTACATGAGACATTGGATCTGATATAGTTAATTTTAAAATGTATTGTTATATCGTTGAGTATGCATAGGTTTTATGATTATCAATGTTGATGACAATTTGATTTTTTTAGTTGGTGATTATGTGTTCATTTGGGTGTCTCCTATATTGGGTCAATATAGGATTCATATGTTGGGAAGGATAGAATCTAGGTTTGTTGGGTTGTTTGAGACTATTGATAGAATCAGGTCAGTTGTTTACTAATTGGATCTTACATGGTGGTGTGTTTTTATTCATGATGTCTTTCACGTGTCACAAATTTCTAGGTATCACCCCAACCCTTGTCATGTGGTCGATGATGATGATGATGTTGAGATTGAGATAGATGCATCCATTTAGGAGCATCTGATTCAGGTTATGGATCATAGTGAGAAATTGTTGTGGGGAAGGACTATACTGATAGATCAAGTATTGTGGAAACATGGTCATGTTTTGGAGTAAATATAGGACATAGGAGAAGATATTCAGGCTCATTGTCCTTATCTTTTTATCTGTTAATCATAGAGATGTTTTGGAGTATATATTGAGAAGGGGCTATTATAAGTTTGATAGACTATAAGATCATGACCATTATAGAGACATCTCAATCTCATTTTCATGTACTCTATTACCATTATTTGGAGTATATCTGGGTAGGGTTTTATTTTTTGGTATGTTTCTGGGGAATTTTTAAAATTTTGGATGTTTTTGGAAGAAAAAGGGGCAGTACATGGTTACTAAATAGTTATCCCAAACTTTAAACCTACCCTAGTAAACCATGCATTCCCAAACAAAGGGAGATTTCATGGTTGGAAAATGGTTTATCAAACTTTGTGACCTCATTGTAGAAACTGTGAACCCCTTCGATGAGGAACCTGGTTAAGGAACATAGGTTGGAAAATTTTTTTCCCCTTCCCAAGAAAATGTACATGTTGGTTTTATTTCTACAAACATTTTATTTTAAATTCTCAAACCATCCGATGTTATCCAATAACGCCCTATTTCTGCCTGACACAATTTCCTAAAATTTCATAAGCTCTATGGGGGCTACCAATCCTCTTAGAACACTTCTATTAATTAATTGATTATTTGTTCGAAGGATCATCTCTCTGTCTGTAATTGGTTTCTTCCCTGAGAGGATTTCTCTCTCTCTAATCTCAGTTTATATATAGAGAGCGATAAGTTTCCCTTTATTGACAATGATTTAGATCTATTTTTTATGGATATTCATCTATCTGATTTTTATCTTAGGTTTTGTGCCAATATCTTCTATTTCATTGATATTGATCATTTTTTCAATTTGGGGTTTTTTGTTTAGAGAACGCCCATCAATGACCTTGAAATAGGTGTTGTATTTATCAATTATCATAGTATTACTTATTATTGCGTCTATGTAAATGTGAAATTTATATTTCCACATGTATAAATCAAATCTAAAATAAGATTAATTAATTGGTTATTTAATTAATGGAACCATGGAATTGTTAGAATGTTGTGATTATGAAATTGGTTGATATTAGGATTATGAAATTTGTGAATAGTGGGATATTGAATTTATTAATAATAGGTATTAAGGGTTGGTTGGATTAACTTTAAAATTTTAGTGGTTAATATGAAAAAATATTAATAAATTGTTTAATAGCGAGTTTCTCATATTATTTCATGTGGTTAAATTGTGGAACCATGATTTAATTGATAATTGAAATGGAAAACCATTATGAAAATGATTGATAAGAATGTTAATGATGATTTACCTTAACATGTATAAAAAATGTGATATATGTGATATTGTGATATATTTGATGAAAGTTTGGGACAAGGACCTATTTTAAAAATACTCATATGTGTTAATGAGTGTGGGATAGGGATAGATTATCCAAATACACATATGTGATAACAATGAATTTTGGTACATAGACTAATGCACCAAATACCCTTGGGGTTATAGAAATAATGTTCTAGGCCCTCTGACATTGGAGATGGACTGGAGTTCCAAGTAGCCTAAACAAGAAATTGGAATAAAATTATTGAAGATATCTATTAATATAAGTAATTTTTATTCAATATATGATATGGTTCAAACTCTACCAAGGGACGAAGCAGGTATTTTTGGTTCGGGTGTCATTGTAAAATTTGTGATTTATGTGGTTAATTAATGAATAATAATTTGTGAAAAAATTACTTATTATATTGTACTCTATTTTTTATACAACTGCACACACTGTTATAAAATAGATATTGTTTAGACACCATTAGTTATTTCCTACCGAGTTCTACTCACACCCTACATGAGCTACCTGATCGGTACCTGAATAGAATTTATGTTTCTGTATATGGAAAAGATCCCTATATTTGATGGATGAGTTGGGATGGAAGATGGATGAGTGTACTGGATGTGATGTCGAGACCCACTTGGGTATTTCAGTGTGTATTTTTTGGGGGCTTTATTTACACACTTGACACATATATGGCATGAAAAATCTACAATTTTGGTTTATCATGTGATAGTAGTCTTATTCAAGTTATTAGTTATATAATTTGGCTATTGTTTATTTTCATTTTATTGTTGTGAAACATTTATAAAGAGTTTATAGTCTCCTCTTGTTATATATTAGACCCCCACTACTAGTTATAATCCTCTAATGTATAGGGAGCCATGCTTGAGGTCATCTGACCAACCATATCGGGGAATTTATATGTGGAACCTGGGTCAGGATGTTACATGTATTTTTAAGCCTACCCATCACATACATATCATGTACATGCATTAGTGTTCCACATAGAGCATACAATATAAGGACTCATTTCATCAATTTTAATCCCATGATAAAGGAGTATGGGTAACATAATTGGAATTACATAATAAATGAAGGATAATTACGTATAGGGGATTTCCCATGAGTGGAAACGGAGATGGTCTACACTACAAAAATGTTTGGCATAGAATATCACTGGATAATTTTAGAAACATAAATTTTGTACACAAAGATTCATATAAGGGATTAATTAGAGTGAAATGTGTAGCCTAATTACATTTATATCATAAAGATAATAAATGGGATTTTTGAAAACATATTTCAATATTAACTATTGGAAAAAAGTAATAATAAAAATAAAGTGTGTGAATAAAAAGGGGGAGAGGATCCATTACCTTTAGAAGGTGATTTTAAAATATTGGGAGGAGCCAGATAGGATATTGGAAACACCTTGGGATGGTTTTATATAAGGATAAGAAATGTAAATTCATGATTAATGGTTTCTGAATTAACAAGAGTGAGAGGTTGGGTGGGTATTCATAACATATTATTTGGATTCTTTATTAATTTATAAACAATGGTTTTGGTCCCTATATGATAAAATAATCAAAACCAAAAACTATACCCCAGATTATTTCACTGTTTATATCCAAATAGAACAAGATTCCAATATTTTATGAGGCCAAGAACTAAATATATTTAAATAAAAGAATTAGTGATGTTCAAGTGATCTATGTTTATAATTAATTGTTTTAAAACCAAAAAAAATATAATATAGGTTTTGGATGATTCATTGAAATATTATAGAATTAATTAAATAACATAAAAAAGATTATTTTAAATTTGAAATCTATATTTGATAATGGATTACTTTAATATCATTTATTATATAGCTTAGGTGTTGTTATGATCCCATAATACCAACCATATATTTATACTGTATAGAATTTTTATCCAAAAATTACACTATCTCAGAAATTTATGAAAAATATACCTCGGGAAAATTACAACCTCCTCACTTAAAAAATAATGAATTTTTCCGAAAATAGTTTTCTAAATATGATAATTTTCACTTTTAATTAAATATCCTTATTTATGGAAAAATACTTGTTATTATAATAATAACAATTTTCCAACCATTATAAATATTACATTATACTACATTATATTATATTATCATTGGTATATAAATATTATTTAACAATAATATTTTATAAAACTATTATTTATTTAAAAATAATTTAATTTGTAAAAAATATTGTTAATACTATCTATATTACAAAAATACAATTTTAGTTGCTTCATATCAAAATCAACTCATATATATTTGTAGATATAAAAACAAATACGGAAAAAGGTTAAAAAAATAATTATTTTCTTAAAAATAAAACAAAAAATATATTACTACTAGGGTCAAGATACATAACCCCTAATTATATTATCCTATTTTATAAGGGTAATGTGTGCGATGTTGGCACTTTCTTAGAGTAGTTTGAAGAACATGGGTTGGTCCATTATCTCAATAAGATTGATATTTTCCCAAAAAAATATCTTGTTCATGTTCTTTTATTGAGTTTAATTTTGGAATTTTTCATGGTAAAATGATATGTATTCCATCTCCCTAAAAATCTATACTAATTGGACTTCATAGGATATGATCCTAATAGTCAAGGCAATCACTTATTATATATGTGTTAGTTATATTTTTTTATAAACCTTAATATGTACTAATTATAATGATAATTGTACAATGGATATATTATCAACAATTATGATTCTTGATGATCTTTTAAGTCTGACAAACTATTTTTTATAATGCTCTAAAATAACCCATTTAGTGCATGTGTTGTTTATGACTACACTAATTAATGATTCATTTATTCTTTTGAATTGGGATTTTGGTTTATAAAAGATCATGTTTTTATAGAACCCCTTTGAAATCCAACCATAGAATGGAAAAATTACTCTTATTGTTTCAATCACGCCAAGTTTACAACCATGACATAGAGGTACCCACTCCTAGGTTCATCCACTAATAAAAACCCCAACCACAATATAATGCAACAACTTAAAAGATCCAAAACAAGAATTTTGGGGATCCCCATTTCTCATAGTGAAATTTCTATGTCATCATTCTCAAGGTGACCAACAACACGACATGGCACACACTCCCTTATTTAAGGAAACTATATTGAAACCATCCTAAAAACCATGCCTATTAAAATTTCACCCTATATAGTGTTTCAATCAGCCATAAAAAAGAACCCATTGAAAATGGGTATTCTATATGAAGCCATACTAACTATAAAAAATAAAAAACATAATACACTAACAATACCATTACAACCTCCAACAAATCCTAAAAAATAGTCATATTAGATAACTTATCCAAGAAAAACTATACCTATAACCCCCTCACCACCATCAATATTACCCTCTTCAACTCTAATAGATAAAACATGCAATATAAAAAAGTTCCAGTGTTCTATTCTGTTACATTCGATACCTATTAATTGAATATCTTCATCAAAAATCAAAATTATCCCAAAAATAAAATAGCGACTGCTGACCCAACATTCCACAAGAGGTTCATCTAAATCAAAGGTATCACCACCAATAAAACATGGATTCAACTCCATGGATGAAAACCTAAACCTTGACAAAAATTAGACAATTATTTCATCATCAATTCGATCTCAAGGATGGATCCTCCTAAAACAGAATTACTAGAATTGAAATACCCTCCCAACATGGAGGCTGCTCTTTGTAAAAAGCACTACTTATCATAATAGAAATTGAGTCTATAAGGGTGATAACTATTGATCCCAAGGAATAATACACTTAATAAAAATCATACTCAATATTCATAACACCCAAAACACAATAATTTAATCATAACCTCTACTCCACTCTTAACTAGAGACCTACCCAAACTAATGTACCATATGAGATTCATCTAAAATAGAAACACTATAATATAATAGTGGCTCAAACAAACTAGGAATAGAAAAAATTTATCATTATAATGCTATACTCAACCTCCCTAATACTAACCATCTCTTCCTTTCATAAGGGAGAAATAAATTTATGAGATTATGTTTTAAAACTAATTCATTCCCACCAACCATGAATTTTAATTTTCTATAAACCTTAATTCATTTGAAAAATCTAGAAAATAATTTCCTTATAAACTAATGAAATCATTCAATATTAAGTCAAAAAAAGAAATTAATTTAGTTAAAATATCAATACCAATTTGAAAGAAAAGGGGAGATAATATTCCATTGAATCGTGTTAAACATTAATTTCAAATACCATTAAAATTTTAGTTTCTTATGAAAGGAACAAGCATAATAACTCTATATATATTCATATACACTTAAAATAAACATACATTATCTTAAATGACTACCCCTGAATACTCTTCTTCCATACAAATAGATCAATCACCTTGCCTAAACAAAGGGACACTATGAATTTAAGGGAATTTATACAACCAATTGCCCCTATCACCACAAAAAAAACATTGCATCCAACCAAATACCAAATTCCTATTGCCTCTCAAACTCATGGTTCAATTTCATGCATGATCCTCTAGAGACAGCTTCACTTACTTCATTAACTTGTAATAATAACTACAACTCAATGTGTTATCTTAATCCATCCCAATATCCCATTGAAAAACTATATCGAACACCTTTGAGTTATCCCACAATTATATCCAGGACTGAAACTACAATATTTCTACCCAATGAGATTTATTTGTCTCCAATTATAGCACAAAATGTTTTCCAATGGTTTTTTTTCCATCTAATGGGTCTACAAACTAAGAAATCAATGTCAAAAAGAGAGTCTTGAGATAACACACACTATACTTACCTTACTAGTGCTCGAAAAATCCTTTATTCATTCATTACTTCTTATATAGAGGATAAAATCCAATTTTAAAAATATATATAATTATTCCTAATAAATTAATTTTTATTTATAATGATTCAACTTCCTTTATACATAATCCACCCATAAAATATATCCCACTAATATGGAAACCTATAACTGACCATAATTACTCATTAATTAGATTGAAACATTGGCCTATTCTCACAAATCCTCAACCACAAGGCCAAAAAATCAACTATGGAAATATAGAGCTCCCTAATACTAAAATATATTCATCACAATATACCATTTCTCCTTTTCAACTTTACAAAAAAAATACCCACTTAACACCCTGATGAAATATATTTTACTAAAACATAAAAATTAATAGTGTTAGCTTAATCAATTAAACAATGCACTAATATCAATAAAAACAAATGAACACTGTAATATCCTCATTCAATCCTACACACACAAATAAATAAATTGATCTATCCTTCATAGAATAAATCTTATATCTTATCTATATAATATCCTCCCATCCTCAAACAACACACTGCGTCATCACTCTCATATAACACTTATCCAATAATTAAGTAATCAAAAAACTCTTTTAAAACTCTATATTAATCAGGTCCACCCCAAAAGAGGAACAATTATCCTAATTAAGATAGGAAAATAATAACACCTTCCAAGGAAATAATTATTCATTTCTGTAAATTTCATCACTTAATCAATCTTTATCGAACCTAAATAGAAATCATTAGTAAAAAAAGACAACCACTCTTTGAAACCAATACATTTAATTATTTTAAAATAAACTAAACTTTTTTAAGAAATATTTATAAATAATCTTTCAAAACAATTCCATAAAAATACTTTTAAATATTTCCTTAAATCAGAGGGATAATAAATACTTTTATAAAAAACTCTAAACCATTTTACTATATAATTTTTTATAATCATTACAAACATCATTTAAAGAAAAATTTCTATTTATTTGTGAAAACAAAATGTATTATGATTTAAATAAATTCATGTTTAAATCACTAAAAATTACTACATTCATCATTACAAAGGTAGTAATATGTTCTCAATATTAGAATGCTAAAATTAAAAAAACATTCTTAAATTAACTCGTTACCAGTTGAAAAAAAATTAATTACTTTGTAAATTTAGAAATTTAGCTTCTCTTGAAAAACAATATACTAACATTTCCACCATTATAAAATTATAACCATAACATGTTTTAGTCACATTATATTTTTCATCTAATGAAACCCTGTCCCAATCATTACCAAATCATCATCAATAAGTTTAATATAATTTATAGGTAATATATATTATCAATTAACTAGTTTTATAAATCATGAGGTTAAAATATATTATTTTCTCAAATTCAATAGCTCCATGGTTTTATTAATCATTTGAAATTACATGTAAATAAATAAAATATTAAAAATGAATGATTTTTTTAAACATTGTATATGTTTACATTTTATATTCTCATTGGGTAAAGGGAATTACTCCTTAGAGTTCAATGATAACATAAGATTTTATTTCTTCAACAAAAAAAAATAAAAATAATAACAACTATATTAGCATTAATAGAGTTACCTTGAATACAAAAATATACATAATAAAACTATAACACCCAACATAAATGAGGAATATAAAAACAAAATATTGTAACAATAGAATAAAAAACAATAGAAACTATAATAATCTATCTCCATAGCCCTAGATATTTAATATAATACACTAGTATTAAACAAATACCTAATACTGATATGATTCAATTTATTAAGGTATATTTTATTCACATAATCTATTAATATTCTATTTTACATCCTTGGAAAACCCTATATTAATCATAATAAAAAACACTTATAATGCATGTACATCTATTAGGTCTATACCCTTCGGTCAATATTATCTTTCCTGGGGTGTTTATTAAGTTTATGGTACTTACATTGGATCATAGGGGGTCTTAAATTTCTATGTTATAGCCGATCTCCTTTTCTATCATTGACTATATTTTTTTTTCAATGTTGTTAGCCTACTGAACCCTTATAATCAGCACTAGTTCATAACTCTAATCAAGATCCTAACTACCAATCTTATCTCTTATACAAATTTTTCATGACTTATCCCCATTATTAATATTCTAGTGGTGAAGGTAATGATGATCTAAAATGTTCATCTCTAGTAGGCCATGACCTGCTAACTGGAACTGAGGGAAATAATTTCATATGTGGGAGGCATTACCTTAAAAATCCTTGAATGATATAATAAAACTACCGAAAATAAACAAATGAATATATATATATATATACTATATAACCCAAAATTTATGTCAACTTCATACAAGTGAGAACATCCAAAAATAAATTCTTTAAAATAAACTACTAAGGAAACATCTCCTCAAGAGCTCTAAGCATGTAATTTCTTGATCGGTCTCAAAATCCCCCCTCGAAACTAGAAACAAATATTATATATTTTGTTGAGAATATGTGTATTATTAGATATATCATCCACAATACCTCTTATAAAAAAGTAGATTAATCATATAAAAACATTAGTGGATAAACAAATAGAAAAAAATCAGAGCTATATTAGGTTAACTACCAAAAAACCTCACCTAGTCTCACTCAAAAAAATATAACAACCAATATAATAACATATTATCAAAGAATATCATGAAAAGGCACTCTAAAACCACATCTATAGTGATTTTTTTCTCACACCCTCACAAAAAAATTCATCTGTTATCATCCTTTATTTATATATATATATATATATATATATCAAATCAATGTTATTTTGGGTTAGATAATAACCCTAACTATAAAATCCTCCATTGTATTAAAACATTCTAATTGGAGTCATTCCATATCGAAAAAGACTTATGTATATCCACCATAGTAGGTTGTCATGAACAAGAATGAAATCAATCTCATTCGATTCTCCTTATATGCATAGCCCCAACCAAGAATGTCATCATATTGTAACAAGCTGTACATATAATGTTAAGAGGGAGTAGTGAAACAATCATTGAGTTTTTAAATTCCATATGTTCATACCAACCATTACCCATCATAAAACATAATACATCTGAAGGGAGAGTGAGGAAGAGGGAGTATCTAGAAAATCATTCCCTCACTGACTTGGATATTGGGTAAAACACACAAAACCCAAAACATTAAGTAATTAGTAATAATACATGAATTGGATGTGGTGAATATGAAATCACATTAAAATACAATGTATATATTATTTACAAAAAAATCTTAACCTATCAATTTTCACTGAAATAGTACAACAACATCCCTAAAGGCCATTATAATTTCTTATTTAATCATTTCCTTTAAGAAATCCAACAATACAATTTTCCCATAAAAATTAATTTCATATTTTTTATTTTCAACATTTAATTTCAATACATTATCAATCTATTAACCACATATATTTTATTCATTACTCTTTTAGTCTAATAATTAAAATTTTTTAACATTAAATTTTAATTTAATTACAACCCATCCTTTATAAATTTCATCCCATTCTCCTTATAATTTTCATTTATCCCAACCATACACTATGCCACTGATCTATTCAAACACAACCCCACCATATCCACACAACCATCAAAAATACATACACACGAATAAATACAAACAAAAATAGTGAATTTTCAACAAATTATAATGAAACTCTTTTTAAAAATATTCCCATGAAATAATTTACCACATTATTATTTTTTAAGAAATTTGTTTTCTATGATTGAATAAATTATTCATAAATTCTATACTCCCACAAAACCAACATGTTAATTAAACAACATGATCTAACCAATTAGGAATGTCAAGTTAAGGTCATCATTTTCCTCCAAATATGCCATAGTAGAATGCCACAATAAACCAAATGTACAATTGTAAAAAAATAAAAAATACTCATAAAAACCCTAGAAAGTTTTATAAACTGACAATTCTTCAACGAAACCATACGAAATTATTATGTATGACCGGAATAGATCATGTTAAAAGGTTTTTAAACATCTAATAATAATCCCATTTATATTATATAAATCGATTTCCACTTTTTTATGGTAGTTCCAACTAATTATTAATTTGGATATTATTTCATTGTCTAGTGAAAACTATACTATAGTTTATAAATTAATCCCATATGATAGAAAAAAATCATATAAAGAATTTGTTAAAACATATTTCCCTTCAAATTCATTTATTATATTTCTTTATCACAATTAAAAATATTCTTACCATTCACCTACCAGTTGTGCACAAAAATATACATTCATAAGATATATATATATATATATATCTGTGTGTGTGTGTGTGTGTGTGTGTGTGTATTCATATGTATTCATATATGTATATTATATATGTACAGTATATAGTGTACATTTATATTTATTATCTAGAATATTATACATTAATCTTATTCATGTATAAAAAATATAGTATATACATATATTTTTTATTTTTATATATGTATTATATTATATATACATTAAATAAATATTGAAGGAGTTCTATTCGATGCAACAACCAATATCACATCCACTCAATTATGGTTTCAATAGTATGTGAATGAAACATTTGTTCATTTAGGCTTCTCATTGATTCATTAATTGAGTTTGATGAATTTTATTCAAAAATGTTTTGTAATACATGTGATGTGTTATAACCTAAATTTCCTATAAGTAAAGATACGGGTGTTCTCTTTATTGTGTGTGTATTAGTATATGTATCATGTTTTGTTAACACACAGTGAACCTAAATTTAATGAAAATATAATGAAACTCTCTTCTCCCATATCATCATTTATATGTCCTCTAATAAGGCGTTAACACCCATTTGAGAATATGTGTATCCTCAAATACATTAATTTTTACATTCTATGGTGTTACACACTTGGAGTTAGGGTTATTTCTTTCACTTATTCAGGTTATCTCCCTAAAAAAATTCCATTGAATATAAGAAGATTGTTGTTGCAAATTATGGTATTCTGGTATACTATTTTTCAGATATTTTACACATTTTAATTCTTTGAGAATAATCAGCCTATGTTTATTGGTTATTTACAATGCCAAAATAATAGAATAAATAATTAAAAATCTTAAATGGTATAAAATATTATTTCTTCAAGAATCAAATTTGAATAAATGAATGTTTTTTTTGGAAAAAATCAAGGTAAAGCATTTTAGATGAACAAAAGATGTGTTTTTTGTTGTGTAATGGTTATTTTCAGTTACGTTTATAAGGATGGTTTTACATAAGGGTAAATTTAATTTACCCTTTTGCAATATATCTAAATAAATATGGAGGGTTAAATTTACATAGATGGCCTAGGTAAAGGTAACCACCACATTTTTTATACATAGATCACTCTTTCTAAAGGTAATTTGTTTATTTCATTTACATTTAGATGTTTCTCAAAGCTCTATAAAGGCATTTCATTGTCTTAACTTACAAAATTTATTCCAAAAGTTATGTGTACAGGTAAAATTTCTTACCTTTATATAGGAAACACTATGTAAGGGAATGTTAATAAAATTTTAAAAATTTATTTTAAAATTTTTAATAATTTTAATAGTATATAATTTTTTATAAATCCCAGTAAATGGTGATTTTTTAATAGTTAATATTTAAAAAATTTATGAATAAATAAATTATAACAGTTTTATAATTAGTTATAAAATTGTTTATGAAACATTTATATTCAAAAAAAATTAATTTCAATGTTTCAAATTTCGTTTCATATATTATATGACATACCTTATGATCAAGAAATAAAAGTGTTTACATCGAAATCATAAGCATAAATTTACAAAACTTGTATAAATTACATAATATATGATGTATAGATTTTATAATGTTTTTTATAATATAAATTTAATTGTGAAACATTTACGATTCAGTAAATATCAAATAAATTTCATATAATACTAAAATATAAAAGAGTTCATTTTGATATTAATATAAAGTATCTTTATAAATTTTATGGAATATATATAATATTTTTCTAATTTATAAAATTTTATAATTAGCTATTATTTTTGGAGTGTTGATGAATTATTATCTCTTGTTTTATAAAACAAATAAAATTTTATTTATTTATTACATTCCTTTGATATTCATGTTTATATAAATGTTTAGAAAATGTTAATATTGTGTAAGATTTGTGTTTATATTTTAAAATACTTATAAGAGATATATCCATGCATTACAAGTTACACATTACTTCATTAAATTTATTTTTCATCTAATATGACCATGACTTTTTATAGGAGTTTTGAGCTTGAGAATTTATGTTAAATATATTTTCTGTATATTAGGTGTTCGAGATATCATAAATTTAATTCTCTCTTTTAAATAAATTCTCCAAATGTGGAGGGACATAGGGTTGGACCAATTACCGACAATAAGGCCATTCCGTGTCACGACCCATCCTCGGGGCCTGTGCCATGACTACCCCAATCCCGCCTTCCATAGGCCAAGGGCTGGCTACTAGCACCAAAGGAGTAAATTCCGATAAAAGGGGAGGCATTGCCTTTATATAAGTAAACAAACACAACATAGTATGCAAGCTGAAGTAAACACTAAGTAAACTATGTAAAAAAGTAAGTATTGGAAAGTAAATGGGCTAGAATACAAACCCAACTAAAAGTACAGTACAACAGAAAAGAAAGAACAGCTACAATAAAGTAAACCAGCAACCACCGTGTCGTCCTATGGATATCCCACATGAAGGGTGGGTACAAATGGTCTCCTCAGCTCCTCGAGTCTGGTCGTCCGCTCCGTGTACGTCCGTCCAAGTGGTCAACCTCCAGGTACAATCCTTCTCCACAAGACTCCACCTCGATCAGTGATATATGTTGTCTACATCCAACACAACATAGTGCGGGCATAGCCCGTGCAGGGGTGAGTATACGATACTCAGTAGCGACCCCGAGACTCCCTAAGGCCTCCCAGAATCCATAAAGGATAAAACACAATGGAAAGATACAAACACGATGTATAAACCAAATCTACTTAGTTATATTCCCATACATATACCTAAGTCATCAATTCCAGTTCAGCTTCATCTTCTGAAACCAAGTACAACCCAGTCCACACAGGAATGAATAACCCAGTCCACACAGGAAAGTAAGTCAATCACATCGATGATATTGATTGAAAGTCAAGACTCAGCTCAAACATGTATAATATTCACGAAGAGGGGTGGAGATGATAGATGTATCCTCTTAATCATCTCCCCTACCGAACCCATGTAGGATCCATGTACAGAAGTCATTGTTGTCGAAGCCATATAGGATCCAAGTACAGTAACCATCGCTGCCAAACCCCCGTAGGATCCAAGTACAAACATCATCGTTGCCGAACCCACAGATGATCCTAGTATATTCTTCATCACTGCTTAACCCATGGAGGATCCTAGTACATTCGTCCTCGTTGTTGAACCCACGAAGGATCCATGTACAGTCGTCATCGTCTTCGCAGTCGCAGCCAGCTCTAGGGTTACCGCACACAGCACGCTCGATTCTGGGAGGGTCCGCTTCAAGAGCCAAGGAGTCGATACATCAACTATCACGAAGACCATAGTGGATGTATCACAAAGTTATGTCTCGTCAATAGGAACACAACGCGATAGATGGTGCGTCAATCGGACGCTTGGTCTGAAAAAATTGGTTTTTCCGTCCTAGGGGCCCGGTTAGAAATATACTCATTTCTAACCTGTCCGATATCCATATTCATCTAAAGCTCAATTAGAGTATCGCAAAAGGATTGTCTCATTGAAAGAGTCCTAGTTCTGTAGACTTCATGTCGATCAGACGCACGGTCTTAGAGTTATTCTCATTTAAGTGATTAACATGCCCGACATGTTTAGCCCAGTGGGTCGATGGGTCGGGTTAACCCAGTTTGATGGGTCCGACCCAGTAGGGGTGTCGAACCAGTCCGAAGGAATACACAACATGGCCCGAAGTGGTGCGGCCTGGCCCGAAGTGGCGCGGCCCGGCCCGGCAGGGCCTGGCTGGGCGCATGGCCCAGCGGGCTCGGTCGGCTGGCCAAGCAGGTTCCCTGGGGGGCACGGCTCCCCCGTTTGTCTGCACCGGTGGCGTCGTCCTTCCCCAAACTAGCCGGCTAGACCGGCCGGCCTTCAGCGCATGCAGCCCGCATAGGCGGGCCGCCGTTCTTCTTCTTTGAGGCACCCTCCTGGCGCTGTGGTCCGATTATTCCCGGCCGACCAACAGGCCGGCTGGTTTCATTCTGGCACGGTGCCCTCCTAGTGTCGCGGATTCCCTTTACCCGACCGGCCAATGGGCCGACCGGTTCTTTCACCGAATCAGCCCGTGTAGCAGGTCGTGGTTCCTCCCGCACAACCGGCATGATTGTGTCGGCCTCCTTTGTCGCGTTCTATGGACGGCGCGGTGGCGTAATGCCTCCTCCGCCTTCGATGTCCTGTACTAGAATTATTAAACGAGAACAACGGAGGGTTTTCGGTCCATGTTCATTCGGCCCACACCCTCTACGTAAAAAAATAGCAATCAGCTATATTTAACAACGATTTCCAAAGAGAACGGGGCACATAAACACCCACTTTCATGAAAAAAAACCCCTACCTGAACAATATATTTCGAACGTCGTGTGTCACCGAAGACGGTGTCGCGGGGTGAGGTTCAGTAGGCGACGACAGAGAGTGTCCGAGGAGGAAGCGGTGTCTCCTCTTTTGTCACAAAGAGAAGATATATAAGGCGAGACGTTGTTGGAGAGATCCTGCATCGGTGTCTCCTCCCTTGTCGCAGAGGAAGAAGGGGATTGAGAATCCGGGGTCGCCGAGTCGATGTTCTTCGTCGGAGAGTTGGCGTTCTTCAACAAAAGAGATGAAGCATTCTTCAAAACTCAAGAGCTCTCTCCCCAAAATCTCAACACAACAATCCAACACAAAAATAAAATAAGGCTTCTCCTTATTTTATTAAATCATGCCTTTCCTGCAAAATTTAAAATTTAAACACTTAATTAATTAATTGAAGTGCTTCAATTAATTGATTAAAGTGTGTTGGCAAGAGTTAATAGGGAGAGAGAGAGAAGGTGGAAAGGTTTCACAAGTAATGAGGAGTTTACAAAATTAAGAGGGGGGTTTAAGGAGTTTTAGGGAATGTGAAGTGTTGGGGATCGTGTGGGCCCCACCTCACAAATATCCTCACATGGGTAGTTAGGGGCCCCCCCTAACTCCCCCATGTATGATATAACCACTTAGATATAGAGTAAAAATTGTTTCACATTTTTATTCACTTCTTATTTAATCCACAAATTTTAACTTCTCCTCCCGCACAAACACAACTATGGTAATGCTACCATTAATTAATTATCGGCATTGCGAATTCATCGGTTCCGTTGGATTTCAATTCCGAGCACCGGTTCAAAAGATAGAAAAACCCGCTCGTTCGTTTACTAAACGTACCCAAGCTGAACTTCGAAAATTGATTCCGAGCACACCGGGCCTCAGAATCATGTGTTGTCAGAAACTATGTACTTGTAAAATCCCAAAGAATTTACGAAAAAACATTTTCTTGAAATTTACGGTTCTTTACATTACTCACACCTCAGGGATTTACGTCCCAATAAAGCTACATCATAAACTCGGGAAACAAATGATGGTACTGTGCACGCATCTGAGCCTCCCTCTCCCATGTTCTCTCCTGGACGTTCCCATGCTGCCAACGATTGCACGCTAGAAGAATTGACCATCCATGTAGGACCCTCTCCTATCGATCCTCGATCTCCATCGGGACCTCCGCAAAAGTCACCCCGTCATCGATGTCCAGATCCCCGTGATCAATGATATGTGTTGGGTCGTGCATGTATCTCCTCAGCTGAGATATGTGGAAGACGTCGTGCACCTGGTGCAACTGAGGTGGAAGAGCCAGGCGATAAGCCACCTCACCTACCCTGTTGAGAACCTGGAATGTTCCCATGAAGCACAGAGATAACTTGCCACTCCGGCAAAATCTTTGTAATCCACATCGTGGTGAGACCCATAAGAAAACGTGGTCTCCATCCTCGAACTCTAGTGGTATCCGTCTTTTATCAGCATAGGACTTCTGTCTACTCTGTGCAGTCCTCATCTGCTCCTGCATAATCTGCACCTTCTCTGTTGTAGCCTGGACCATCTCTGGTCCTACAAGTGCTAACTCCCCAGGGTCATTCTAGCACAGAGGTGATCTTCATGGTCGGCCATACAGTGCCTCATATGGTGCCATCCCGATGGTGGAGTGGTAGCTGTTGTTATATGCGAACTCCACCAAAGGTAGGAGATCCTCCCAACTGCAACCAAAGTCAAGAACACATGCATGGAGCATGTACTCAAAAGTCTGAATGGTCCTCTCCGTCTGGCCATCCATCTAAGGATGAAAGGTAGTGCTCAAGCATAGATGCGTCCCAAAATCCTCCTGCAACCCCTTCTAAAGTCGGGATGTAAATCGATCATCTTGATCGGAGACAATAGATGATGGAACACCATGAATCCGTATGATCTCATGAACGCAGAGGTGTCCCAAGCTCTCCACTGAGCCCTACTCTTCGATCAGTAGGAAGTGGTCCGACTTGGTGAGTCGTTCTATGATCACCCAAATGGGGTTGTGTCCTCTGGAATTATGTGGGAGCCCCATCATGAAATCCATGAATATCCCATACCACATCCACTTCGGGGCCTCTATGTGTTGTACCAAGCCTGATGTTACCTGGTGCTATGCCTTCACCTACTGGCGGGTGAGGCATCGTGAAACGAACTCTACCACAGCCTTCTTCATACCTAGCCACCAGTGTTGTCGTCTGAGATCCTGGTACATCTTCACTACTCATGGATGTACCTCCATAGGGGAAGTGTGAAACTCCCTCAGCACCTCCTCATGTAATGAAACTGGTACCATGGTACGTCCCCTAAAGAGGATGACGTGCTCTCCTCCTACAGAAAATACATCAGGGGTCTGTCCTGTGGATATCTGTGCAAGTTGCGTCTCATTGTCAATGTCCCCACACTGCACCTCTCGGACCCGCTGATGTAGTGGAAGAGTGACTATGAGAGACTGTAGGAAGGATGCTCCATCTCGATCCAAGAAGGATATCTGCAAAGCGGCTAACTACTCCTTCTCCTCTCCAAGTAGTTGAATGCCTGACCTCTTACTGAGAGCATAAGATACTACGTTCCCTTTCCCAAGAGTATAGACTCTCTAAATGTCATAGTCCTGGAGGAACTCAAGCCATCGTCACTATCTCAAGTTCAAGTCCTTCTCCGAGAAGATGTACCTCAGACTCTTGTGGTCAGAGTAGACTGTAAAGTGCTTTCCTATAAGCTAGTGCCGCCACATATTCAAGGCAAAGACCACTGCTGCTAACTCCAGGTCATGGGTAGCATAGTTCTGCTCGTGTTTCCTCAACTGTCGTTAACCAAAGGCGATCACTGCACTCTCTTGCATCAGGACACACCCGAGTCTGGTCCCTGATGCATCGCATTAAACTACGTAACCTATTCCCTCCTCCGGCAGCATCAAGATGGGTGCACTGGTCAATCACTGTCTCAGCTCCTGGAAGCTCTGCTGACATCTATCTGGCAACATGAAGTGTTTCTCCTTCTTCGTCAAAGCTGAAAGTAGTGCTGAAACTCTGGAGAAGTCTGGCACAAATCTCTAATAGTACCCAGCCAAAACTAGGAAACTCCACACCTCTTTCACACTCCTGGGTGGCTCCCAATAAAGTACCTCCTCGATCTTCGCAGGATCCACCGAAACTCCCACTTCAGAGATAACGTGCCCCAAGAAATGTACCTCTCAAATCCAAAACAGAAACTTTGAGAGATAACCATAAAGATGGTGCTCTCGGAGTGTGTCCAATACAACCTGCAAGTGGTAGGCATTCTCCTCCTCAGTAGTTAAGTAAATCAGTATGTCGTCAATGAAGACTACGACAAATCGATCGAGGTAAGGCTGGAAGATCCTATTCATGAGACTCGTGAACACAGCTGGAGGGTTGATTATTCCGAAAGGCATAACCAAGAACTCATAGTGGCCATACCGACACCTAAAGGTCGTCTTCTACACATCCTCATCTCGAAATCTGAGTTGATGATAGCATGATTTGAGGTCTATCTTCGAGAACCATTGTGCTCCCATTAGGTGATCAAAGAGGTAGTCAATCCTTAGAAGAGGATACTTGTTCTTTACGGTCACATGATTCAGGTGATGGTAGTCGAAAAATAGTCAAAATCTCCCATCTTCCATCCTGGGGAATAAAATTGGAGAAGCCCAGGGTGAAACACTAGGTCAGATGAATCCCTACCCCTGCAAGTCCTCCAACTGTACCCGCAGCTCACGAAGCTAGGCGGGAGCCATCTGATATGCTGGATTAGATATCGAGGTTGTCCCGGGGTACAAGTTAATGTAGAAATATTCCTCTCTATGAGGAGGTAGTCCTGGAACGTCGTCAGGAAAACGTCAGCATACTGATCCACCGCAATATGAAAACTCACACTCCGCACATCAACTGCTCCAAGGACGAGACTAGCCAACTGGTGGGTGATCGGCTACCCACTCCTCTACGTATGTCCATCCTACACTGTAAAGGATACCTTCTAACTGGTGAAGGTGAATCTTCTCCCATCTGTGTGAGAATACTACACTTTGGGCCTAATATAGTCGATCTAAGCATGGACTGTAGATAACCAATCCATGCCCAAGATGACGTCTTAAGGCCTTGATGCCGCTACAAGAATATCCCAGTCGTTGCTCTCGCCTCCTAGAGTAAGCTCACACTGCTGGTACCAGTGCGCAATCGTTGAGTCAGCTCCCGTAGGCATCTCTTGCCGTAAGGATCGAGCCAACGGCTCCGTCGGAATCTCTGAGCTCCGAACAAGGGCAGCGTTAACAAAAGAATGTCTCACTACTATGCCTATAATAATTACAGCAAGGGTGGAGTAGACCCAGATAGTACCTCAAATCATATCAGGTGTGTCATGGTCGTAGGCCTCGACTGCCTGGAGCTAAGCCTGCCCCTGTCTGCTAGCTCCATGTGGTTGGGGTGGTCCTCTTGGTGGTGGTGGTGGTAGAGCCTCGAAGCGTCGTCCACCACCTCCTGCTCAGCCAGCTCTTCTGCCTCGCCCTCCTACTCACTGCAGACCACCACGGACGAACCTATGCCTTTGCCTGTGTGGTCCCTCAACCACCTACTGCTCCTCTGCATGGCGGGTCGGGCAGTCACGATCCATGCGGCCCTGCCCGCCGCATGTATAGCACTGTCTACCTCTCATATGACTAGATCTACTACGTGTGCCCCACACCTCCGAACCAGTATCCTGAGGTCGCCCACCTGATGTCTTGATCCGCTTGGACCTCTACAACATCTCTCTACTGCTGGATACAGAAGACTCTGCTACATGTTGCCATGCGGTAGGCCTCGCTGCTGGTGTTGGCTCAGCAAGGAAGCTCTCCACAAGTAGGGATTTCTCCAGTACTCCTACCTGTGTCGGAATGTGGAGGGAGATCATAGAATCCCTGGTCCCATGTCTCAGTCCCTGTTCAAAGGTCTGGGCCTGGAATAATGGGTCTTGTACCATGTTCGTGGAGTAGCACGAGAAGTCGGTAAACCTCGCCGAGTACTGGGCTACTATCATGCTTCCCTACTGTAGTTGTAGTAACTCCAACATATGCACCACACAGAGGGTGGATGGAACTAAATCCTAGAGGAAGAGGCTCTTGAAGTCCGTCCAAAGTAGATATGCCTCATCATGCACCTGGAGCATCAGACTGCACCATCTACCTGCTACTGCGTGCAAGAGACTCGCGGCAAGGATCACCATAAGATCTGCTGGTTTCTCTACCAATCTAAAGACTCACACAATAGCCTCCAGCCAATCCTCTTCTGCCTGAGGGTCCGTATTTCTATGGAACCTGGGCAGCCTCTGTCGCTGAAACTCATGTAGTGCATTAAGGCAGCATGTGCCCTCCGCTGCTGGGGCTGGTGGTATCGGTGGCCCAGTGGATAGAGGTACCACTGGTGCCTCCAATGTAATGGGGCCCTGCATCGAGGCCTCGTTGATTGCGGTGCTTCCATATCGCACGTAACTGGGAACCCTAGCTGGCTGTCATCATGGGGTCATCCAGAAAAGAAATAGCTGTTCCACGGTTAATGCAGTATACCTGGTGAGATGATACAAATTAATCACTAAGAAAACTTTTGAAACACATATGCAATCAATGTTTTCGTGCACTGAGTCGTAAATCAGTAGTTAGGGTCCTAGTGTATGGATATGTCGGCTGCCGCACCAACACTGGACTCCCTAGACTGATAACTACACTCAATACTCTAAACATTATTGCTTCAAAGAGAATAAATTATCAGAGTCCTGAGTTCTGCGGTAGAACCGACTCCTCTGAAACGAATTTGTCACGACCCATCCTCAGGGCCTGTGTCGTGACTACCCCAAGCCTCTAAATAATCTCCCATGCCGAAACCACGTTGGATCCAAGTATAGAAGTCGTTGCTGCCGAACCCACGTAGGATCCAAGTACAGTAACCATCACTACCAAACCCACATAGGATCCATTTACAGTCGCCATCGCTGCCGAACCCACGGAGGATCCTAGTACAGTCGTCATCGCTGCCGAACCCATGGAGGATCTTATTATAGTCGTCCTCGTTGTCTAACCCACGTAAGATCCAAGTATAGTCGTCATCTTCGTCATAGTCGCAGCCATATCTAGGGTTCCTGCACACAGCACGCTCGATTCCGAGAGGGTCCGCTCTACGAGCCAAGGGGTCGATACATCAACTGTCACGAAGTCCAGAGTTCATGTATCCCAATGTTCTGTCTCGTCAATAGGAACTCAATGCGAAAGACGGCGCGTTAATCGGACACTCGGTCTAAGAGAAATTGGTTTTTCCGTCCGAGGGGCCCGGTTAGAAATATGTTCGTTTCTAACCCAGCCGATATCCAAATTCATCCGAAACTCACTTAGAGTATCGCAAAAGGACAATCTCATCAAAATAGTCCTAGTGCCATAGATGGCACGTCGATCGGACGCACGGTCTTAGAGTTATTCTCGTTTAAGTGATTAATAGGCCCAACTCGTTTAGCCTAGGGGGCCGATAGGTCGGGTTAACCCAGTTTGACGGGTCCGACCCAACAAGGGTGTTGAACCGGTCCGAAGGAATACACCACATGACCCGAAGTGGTGTAGACCGGCCCCAAGTGGCTCGGACCAGCCCAGCGGGGCATGACCCGACTCAGCCTGGCCTGGCGCGGCCCGGCTGGCTCGGCTGGAGGCCGAGCGGGTTCCAAGGGCCCCCCACCCTAGTTTTCCGCACCACTGGAGCCAAGCGGCGCTGCCCTTCCCCAAACTGGCCGGCTAGACCGGCCGATCTTCAGCGCACGCGGCCCGCATGGGCGGGCCTCCATTCTTCTTTTGCGCGGAACTCTCCTGGCGTCGCGGTCCAGTTCTGCCTGGCCAGCCAATGGGCTGGCCATTTTTCTTCTAGCGTGGCGCCTTCTTGGAGTTGTGGCTTCCTTTTACACGGTCGGCCGATGGGACGGCCGGTTCTACCACCGAAGGGGACCGTGTAGCGGGCCGCGGTTCCTCCCGCACAACTGGCGCGACGGCGTCGGCCTCCTTTGTCGCGTTCCCAGGATGGCGTGACGGTGTCGTGCCTCCTCCGCCTTCGATTTCCGATTCTAGAATAATTAAATGAGAACAACAGAGGGTTGTTGGGCTGTGTTCATTCCGCCCGCACCCTCCCCGTAAAATGATAGAAATCAGGCATTTTTAAAAACGATTTCCAATGAGAACGGAGCACGTAAACATCCACTTTCACGAAAAAACCCCTACCTCAACAAAAGATATCGAACATCGGGTGTCATGGAAGACAGTGTCGCGGGGTGAGGTTTCGTAAGCGATGACAGAGAGCACCCGAGGAGGAAGCAGTGTCTCCTCTTTTGTCACGGAGAGAAGATTTATAAGGTGAGACGTCGTTGGAGAGATCCCTCATCGGTGTCTCCACCCTTGTCGTGGAGGAAGAAGGGATGGAGAATCCGGGGTCACCGAGTCAACGTTCTTCGTCACAGAGTTGGCATTCTTCAACAAAGGAGATGAAGCGTTCTTCAAAACTCAAGAGCTCTCTCCCCAAAATCTCAACACAACAATCCAACCCAAAAATAAAATAAGGCTTCTCCTTATTTTAATAAATCATGCCATGCATTCAAAATCTAAAATTTAAAAACTTAATTAATTAATTGAAGTGGTTCAATTAATTGATTAAAGTGTGTTGGCAAGAGTTAAGAGGGAGAGAGAGAGAATGTGGAATGCTTTCACAAGTAATGAGGAGTTCGCAAAATTAAGAGGGACGTTTAAGGAGTTTTAAGGAATGTGAAGGGTTGGGGATAGTGTGGGCCCACCTCACAAATATCCTCACATGGGTAGTTAGGGGCCCACCCCAACTCCCCCTTGTAGGATATAACCACTTAGATATAGAATAAGAATTGTTCCACATTTTTATTCACTTCTTATTTAATCCACAATTTTTAACTTCTCCTCCCGCAAAAACACAACTATGGTAAAGGTCCCCTTAAGAAATTACCAGCATTGCAAATTCATCGGTGCCCTTGGATTTCATTTCTGAGCATCGGTTCAAAAGATAGATAAACTCACTCGTTCGTTTACTAAACTTACCCGAGCTAAACTTCAAAAATTGATTCTGAGCACACCGGTCCACGGAATCAGGTGCCGTCAGAAACTGCGTACTATTAAAATCCAAAATAATTTAAAAAAATTCCCTTCAAATTTACGGTTCTTTACATTCCTTGTAATGGTTGGTGAATGTGGTCAGTTCTCTATCTTACTTGGATTAATCATGTGGGTTTTTTCAATCACATTTAACTCTATACTTTCACCAGAAACCTTCATGTGCCTTATGAATATGATGCATTAGGATATGTACGGTTATACTTTCCTTCTATTTTTTGGTCAGTAAAGAAAAATTGTGGGTTTTGTAAAGTATTAAAAAGTAATTTGTTATGTTCACATTAATTTAGTAGTTATAATATGGATTATAAAAAATTCATTATAAACATGCATACACAAAAAAAATGAAATAATGAGAAATTAAAGATTTCATAAGATTCACTAAATATGAATTCAATAAGAATGTGATGTATATTAAATTGCTGAGACTAAGATTTCCCAAGACACTGTTTGTATGATTCCTTCCAAAGAGATACTTGTCAAGACCTAGATCATTCAAATTATAAGCCATTCTAAAACTACTATTCCCTAGATTGTCTTGTATAAGATAATAAATTATTAAGTGGATCTAGGTTTTCCTTTTAGTTGGGTTATGATAAAACTATGTTCCCATGGATTAGCCTTATTTACTGTGTTTTTATGTTATATTTGGGTTAAACTATATGATATTACCGAATATGATTATGTTATTTTATGAATAGAGTTGAGTAAATCCAAATGATAAAGTTTAATAATTATTTATTTTCTGAACTATCCAAGATTCATATTTGTTATTAATGAGATTCATCCCTACCTAAATATCTATATAATGGGGGAAACGATAAGGTGAATTGAAAAATAGCATAATATGGTTCTTGGATGACTAATTATATATGATGTGAGGGGTCATATATTTTAGTTAGTGTACTCTAATTTTATGTATATAATGAAAATATAAAATGAATTATACCTACCTAATAATATATGTTTGTTATAAATCATTCCGTACATAATCATAATCATATGGAGATCACTGAAATGTATGACCTACCAAACACATAAACAAGGGTATCTAATATTGAGAATTGTTCCCAAGGAGAACCATTCAAGGAACCCAAATTTGTATTCTATAGAGATCAATACCACTAACTCTAACACATGGGTATTGTTGAGAGGATGTATTAAACAACATCATATATTGATAATCACAAATCATTATTTTTTTTATTCCTGTAACAAGTGTATTTAAATGTTTAACTATTTTTTATGAATTATGGGATTAAAATTTATCATAGATTTATTATGGTGTAATTATATTTCAGTTTTTTTATTTTCCTATTAATTAAATGATATTATTCATTTATTTCATTGATAAATATTTATTTATTAAGTTATTAATATTCATTTATTCATTTGTTATATCATATTATGTTTCACTTAAAATATATGTATATTTCATGTTTTTATTGTTCATAACATGTTCTACAAGTTTCATGAAGTGTTCCTTGGGAAAATAGTTTATTTTGGACCACTAAATAACATTTATACATGATTTTTATTGTTCCAAAAAAGCTAATGTACTATTCACTATATAACTAATTTGAAATTGATATATCCAATTTTTAATCCTTGTTTCCAATTTGTGAGTCTTCTATTGAAATTTTTATATTTGAATATATTTTTTATTTAAACCATAACATGTAATAAAGAAATCCAAATTAAGTGATTATTATTTCATTAGAAATTTAAGAAAAATATCAATATTTCATTAGAATATAAAAAATTAAGAATAGATCTTTTTCATAAAAAATATTACCTTATAATATACAACTTGTTTTTAATCTGAAATCAATAATTTTTTAGAGCTATTTTGCTACTATATTTTAATGATAAATTAAGCTATAGATGTATGATTAGGTGATTCTGGATTCTTTATAAAAATAATAATATTTTATAAATACAACTTAACTAGACCCAAATATTATTCTATCATTAAAATTTCTGATTTTGGTATAAAATTTAATAAGTGAACTTGTTTAAATATTTCATAATATTGTTTATGTGAACATTGGATATTTCAAATATTGGATACATAAATTAATCTATGCTGAATGACTAACATGTGAATCAGATACATCAATTCACTTACATGAATTCATCAACATGAATTTTTACACATGAAATTTCTACGTGCATTTGCTTATTGGAATTTAACTGCATTAATTCTCTTACGTGAGTTATTCTATGTTAATTTTCCTACAGGAATTCGACTACATCGATTCACCTATGTGAATTTGGATATGTTTATTAATATATGGTAATTTAGCTATGTAAAAATCATATATATAGAAAAAATAAATTATTTTATCAAATTCACCTTCATGGTTTTAAAATTTTCTAAATGTTTTTTCTTAAACATGGAAATATACTATGTTTTTATATATTTTGATATATATTTTTGTTGAAATTTAATTATTAATATTTTTTATTTATAATTTTCTGTGAAATTAGTCATTAATTATTTGGAATACAGCTGAACACAGTTTATATTGTTTTATATAATCTTAAATTATATTCACATGGGATTAAGCGTGTATTGATATTCATGCTAGTATTTTGGAAAATGTGATATTCAAAATTAAAGTAGATGGAATATGAAGTGTTTTTTTCAAATATTTATATGCATATTCTTAAGGATATTTATATTAATTATTAATAATTTATCTAAAAACTTTCCTCTTTATAAAACATGTGTTTTTTAGAATATAGAAAGATAACTTAAAATTTTCAAAGTTTAAATTAGAATTGATTAGAAATATAAATAATTAATCTTGCATAAATTATTGGATTATTTAATGGAATTTATAATAAACATTTATGGATGTATTTAATATTTTATAAATATTTTATTATTCTAATGATTATTTTTGTATAGAATGTTTTTCATTTTTATAGTTTAATAAAAGCATCTTTCATATAGAGATTCTATCATTGTAATTTATGAAGAAAAGTTTCATTTATATTTGGTGTATAAATGTATCAAAGCATTTAGTGAACCAATATTGATGAGAACATAATTTACTATTAAGTGTTGTATATTTTGAAATTGTCCTACAGTGTAAGGAGCCATCTTTTTCCGTACTATAAAATGAGAATAAATTTTAATTTTCTCTTTAAAATGATTATTATGGGTTAAATAGTAATTTTAACCAAAAATATATTCATATAAATTTTTTTAAACCACTCAATTGGTCCTATAATAGGTTTTTCTCTAATACATGAGTTTTGGGGAAGTTGATCTTGTTCAAATTTTCACAAAATAATCAGTATATAAAATTTAATTAATTAAATATTATTTAATTCAGGATAATTCAAACACTTATATATTTTTAATAGAGGTCATAATTATTGTTCTACCAATGGATTTGAGTCTATAATGTGGGGTTTTTCCTAGTCTGGGCATAAACTCATGCCATGTGTTAAGGTCGGGTATGGACCCCTTTTTCTTTTTCTTTTCTTTTTCTACATTTTCTTTTTCCATTTTCTGTATCCTCCTTCCATGGATTCTAACATGCTCCCCTTTTTGTATTTTCCCAACCACACCCAATAAGGGAGATCAAAGGGAGAGAGATAGAGAGATATGGGAAGTGACTTCATGAATCTCAATGTGATCTAGATTGTCATCTAAAAGCGATAGAACATGGTTATGTGGGAAGCTTCATCAGATTCCACTCAAAGATATGTTGTTTTTAGGTTTTTTATTTAATCCCTATATTTTTTTCGGATTTCTAGTTGTAATTCACTATTATGATTTATATGGACACTTCTTGGGTCGACCTGTTGCTATTTTTGGGAAACCATGGGCTTCATTCTGATTACAAAGGTTTCTAGTTTGGAATTCCCAATCACATAGTGTGTGGTTCCCTAAACACTCATAATTTCATCTTCATATTCAGGTAAGAATAGACTATATTGACCAGATGGTGAGTAGTATGGAGGATATTCTGTGCATTGTATCTTGGAATGTGGTTGAGTACATAGCCAAACAGCCCATGTAGGGGAACTTGGTCATATAGGGTATATATCTAGACGCTTTATGGATTTCATGGAATGTATGAGTATATTTGCATGTGAATCACATGGAAAGGCCATATGTGGTGCATGGAATGCTACCCCATTTAGGTTAAACATCATGTACATTATTATCATTCCATGTACTTGGGCCATACACCACAGGACTAGTTGAAGTGCCCGCCTAGGTGGGTCATTGAGAGTACACATCATGTACTTGGTTATAGACTTGTGTGTACCACTCCCTTGATACCCTTTTAAATTTTTTATCTTGGTTTTACACTCTATAGTTTAAATTAGAAAAAATAAGAATCCATTTATAGTATTTTCTCATAGATATCATGATTATGCAACCCTTGGGGTGATTTGATTACTCTTAAGTGGTGCTTTGGGGTGAGTAATCTATGATGGAGAGGTTACCCCAATAATAAAATAATTCAAGTGTTTATAGTGAGTGATACATGAAATGAGACACATCTAATGATTAAGATAGTTGTTGGGAGACATGTTATGGTATCATTAAGGTCCTTACTTTGTGTAACAACGTATAGTTTCTTTTCAGTGGGACTAAGATGTGTTTCAAAGAGACAGATAGGTTGGGTAATCAGTCCAACCTAGAGTGGGGCCTTGAACTAAGATGGGTTATGATCCTTTCCCCATGGACAATGTTTATGCATATTTTTTCATAAAGAATATCTCTATTTTTAGGACTTTTATTTCTTCCTAGGAGGTTGTGAGTTGTTAAATATGGGTTTGTGGGATGTATTTACCCTGAAATATTGAAATTATCCCAATAGATTGGTTTCATATCAAGGATCCTAAGAGGGATTCCACTATTATTGTTTGGGCATAGATGTTCCCATTATAGATGCCTATATTTTTATGTTTTACCCTTAGGATCCCTATAAGGGTGAATCTAACCATATATTGTTTTCGAGGATCCGAATAGGGATTCCCTTTCTTATCTACTATCCTACAGGTTCCCTTACGGGAAGCCTCTACATGATTTTGTTATTGAGGGTCCCAAGAGGGATTACTCTACCTTGTTACCATTTTTGTGGATCCCAAAATGGATGTATCTACTTATTTTTGGACTTCAAGGATCATATAAGGGATACCTAACCTATTTATTAACCTTGGGGTCCCTAGTCGGTGAACTACTGGTTAACCGAATCTAAAATAGTACATTTTGTTTTTGGGTAGATATAGTAGTGGGTGTCACATTAGAATACATAACAAACATGTGATCCTAAGGGGTTGAGGGAGTGGTGATGGGTTTAGGAATTCATCCAACCTCACTCTTTTATTTATGATTTCACTCTATTACCATTGATGTATTTGTTACTTCCAGATGTGATTCTTAGATCCTTACCCATGGGTCTATATGTGATGCACTTTCATGGTGGGGATTCACAAAGTTACTTCCTAAGACCCATCTTATGATAGTTATATTAATTGATCTTATCATTACAATAATTCAGATTATCTAGAGTAATCATCTTTATAGAAACTTGAATGAATTGTGGTCTACAGATTCAATATTTGGTGAATATATTACTATAATTACTAGTGTCTCTTGGATTTATTATTTTTCCAAGAAATAAAGGTGGTTACTGTGTGCGTCTCAGAAACCCTAATTAGTTATTGTGTCACCCTTGATTCCTATCTTGCTAGGATCCATGTGATGCTAAAGGTTCTTGAATGGATGAATTTCCACATATCATTGGATGCTTCTGAAACCCTTAGTATTGATGATGATATCCTTAATTGGTAACTAGGATGCTCCATGTGATTATATGGAATCACCAAGATTGAATTACTCAGAGTTGTCCTAGAATTGGCCATTGTTCCCATTATTGAATGATTACAAGTTATTTTCTCATATCCAGGATTTAATTCCTTACATATCTCTAAAGGGTTATTCCCCTTTGAGATTATCCTCATTCAAATGCCTTGGTTACTTATAAGTCAAGAACAAGGAACCTGACATAATATTGGATTAGGTATTTATTTGAATACTTCTTGGTTCTATCGCTTATAAATAGTCAAGGAGCTATTCTTTGGATGCTGAAGAATTATATCTATGTCTTATTTAGATATGTTTCAGTTGATACATGGAGTACTGCTTTATATAGTTGACTCAAGTATGGGTGACCCTACTACTAGGAATTTAATCCCCTTTTATTGACATTGTTTTATCAGATACATTATTTAAAATGGAAAAATTTGGATTGTATGATCGGATTCATAGACCTAATGATCGATGATGGATATATTATATTATATTTTTTTTATTTTTTTTAAATACTGCACATTTCATATTTCATGAGAATTCACATATGATAACAGATTATAGGTTCACCATTGGGTGTAACATACTAACATTTATTATCACCCTTGTATATGTTTCTTGATGTCTGTACAGACCCTATGTCAATTTATTAGTCAATCACATATGCATGATGGATAGACAGAGCCCTAGGGATTCATAATCAAATGGAGCTGTAAGGACATGAACAATTATAATTGATTTTTGATTTTCATTAAATGTCTTATTATGGAACATGGTTATAGAAAACACATGAATTTACTTAGATATATATTTGGATTTAAAATACCATAAATAATATTACCTTTTTTAATATATAAGTTAAAAAGTGATCAATGATTAATAGGGCTTTAACAAATACAAATGACATAGACAAAGCAAGTGATGACCTCATCCATTACGATTATACCTTATGAATCACATTTATCAAAGATTCCATGGGAGGTAGAACCGCTAGGATTCTCCCATGACCAAGACCAAGATGAGATCCGACAATTATTTTCTAGAATAATATTAATACGTATATTTTTAGAAGAATTATTTTTTTCATTTTAATTGTTACTATATAAATTATTTTGATTTTTATTCAATTAAACACAAATTGTATTTCTCACGTAATATTCTAATTAAATTAAGGATTTATATTGATGAATTAATGTAATTTTTAAATAAATATTATTTTAATAAAATATTATTATTAAATTAGTTTTATTAATTATAAATTTTCATATAACTTGTATGAAGTGAAATGTACGTTTTATAAGGGCTCAAAAACTATTATTGTCAAAAATAAATAATTTTTCAATAAATGTTAAATAATATTTTAAAAGTGAAAATAAGAATATTAATAAAATTATATCGATAAAATAAATATTATCTTTGGAATCGAAATATTGAAATTATCCAATGGTGAATTTTGCATTATTTTCTTAGAGAGTCAAATTTTCAGATAAAAATTAAGTACTGTATAAATATACAGTGTGCTTTATGACATCATAATGAGACAAAAAAGATATAATAAATACTATAATGGGTATATTTGGAAAAATATATGGTTTCCCCTTAATATAATTTTATTATAAGTATATTTGATTAATATTATTAATCCTTTATGAATCCTCCAAAAAATATAATATAATTTATGATTTAAAATTTATTTATTTAAAAATGTGACTCATCCCCCACATATGAATGTATAATATTTTAATATGTTTTCCCATTTTCTGAATAAAATAATTAAAACTATCTCATTTTTAATAAACCATGGTGAAAATCCATGGTAAGGTTTGGGGTTTGAAATATTTTATTTTACTGAGTCCAAAACCTAAATATTAAAGAAATCAATATCTTTCCCAAAATATACCCACCCAATATCGAAATTATATTCACTAAAAATATTTGTAGGATGACCTCAATCTTACTTCATCTCTCTATAATCCTCCCAAGGTTCCCCCAAGAGCTTAAGAATCCCATTTCAATCTTTTGGAGTCATACTCTTAAAGTAAGGTATCCGCTCTTTCTCATTTTTATTCAATAATATCCTTTGTGTTATGCACTTTTATTTTTAATTCCTAATGAAGGGGTATCATTTCTCACATACTCGATACTACCATTAGGATGTATAAATGATGATATACCCCTTTATATCCCATTAATATCTCTTAGGAACACCTGTTACCATGTCGAAATTTCATAAGGGTTCTTTCATTTCTCCTTTTTTTCAACTTTCTTTGTCTTATTATGCCCTTTTATTTTCAGTTAATAATTTCAGGGTTATGTTTTCTCACCTCCCTCATAATACCCATATTATCTATAAATGATGATATATTCCTTTATCTATCCTTAATCCCTCCCATTACACCCATTACCATGCTGAAAGTTTGTAAGAATCCTTTCCTTTCCCTTTTTCTTCAATCTTATTTATTATCACATGCCTTATTTTTCTAATAATAAATGTGTATACATGTCCCTATTACTATAAAATTCTTGTAAAAATTATTATAATCCCATTTCACTCTCATCAACCCTTTTTATTAACTTTTAAGTGATGTCGTTTTTCTGCCGAATTTTCACCATGATTTTCCATACCAAAGCAAATGTGTAGTGAATGTCGCACCCATTTACTATCAAGGGTGTTCACTTTTATTCATATATACATTTTTATCAGATAATTATATATTTTTATTCCACATACCTTTATCATATAATAAATTATAATGATGAATGAATCTATATTTACTAATCTATGCAGCACACTTAAGAATGAGGACGAAATGAATGTTACAGGTGCACCCAGAATTTTATAGTGCTCTAATGCATTGGGAAATTTTTAGTATCGTGATATTTTATGTTGGGATAGGGGTGTACCTGACTCCTTTATATAACATTGTCCACCATGAAGTCTTGGAATTTTATCTTTGACTTATGTTTATGATTCAATTTTTTGACTTGTTACCATATTTCTCATGTCATGATTATCATGCAATATCATTCCTTATTAATCATGTTCTTTTAGGGCTCATTGATATTACTTGTCTAAAATGTTTTATTATCTTCATTTTATTCCATTTTTATTACCTTACTAGTATTTATGGATCATCCCTTCCTTATATATTTCCCTAGGTTATCAAATTCAGTTTTAAGCTCAAGCATGTTAAAGAATTTTTAAAAAAAGATGTTCTTATTCATGTTTAAAATTGTAATGAAATATTCCTAATTCATAAAGGATATATATTTCTTTATTTTTTAGTTTTTATTAAATTTAATTTTATTTAATTAAATCATGTATTAAATTTAAATAAATACAAATATTTTTATAGTTTGTATGAGAGGAAATGTTTATTTATTTTTGGGGTTAGGATTAGAAAACTATAGAAGAATCCTTAACGATAAGACTAAGTATGAGAATACATCCTTATAATTTTTGTGAGTATATAGTAATTGTTTTTTAAAGAAAATATATCATAATCCAGATACTAATAGTGGATGTGGTTATGTAATAGATTTACCTAAGAGTAACAACTCCGACAAGGTGTTTATGGCCTAATTCGAGGTAACCTGCTATATAATAACCGGACATACTACACACCTAGTTTGACACTCTCAGGGGATCTAATTTGGTAATTCATAATCTCATTTCAAACCATTAATAAGGGAGTAAAAAAATACCATAAGAGTATATGTTAGAAAATATATCATGGATAATAAGGACTAAATCTTAGAAATCCAAAATTTAAGGAAATACATGTAAGTTATAAGTTATTCCTTTAATGTCACTAGATTACCATTTATCTGTTTAAAATTTAAAGATACTCACACTTAATTTTACTTTTATTATAGATGATGTCCAAAAATAGGAGGAATCAGGTAAAGAATCAATGTGAAGAGAAATGTGATGACTTCCCATAATGATATTCCAAACCCCATGGGAATAGTAATTGCACACTTAATGAGGATACTCTATCAGCTGACTCAGAATTTGAATAGAATCCTAGATTATAAGGAGCATCCAAACACCCCTAAGAGAGAACAATCCACAATTGAGAGATTCTTGTATCAAAGGCCTCCTACTTTTGATGTGTCATCTGATCCCTTAATCACAAAATAGTGTATCCACTCCATTGACAAGATATTTTCAATCCTTCAATATTCTAAGTAAGGGAAGGTTCTTTTGGTTGTTTATCATATGGTTGGTAAATCTAGTCAATGGTGGACCTTGATCAAAAAATACGAATCTTAAAAAAATTATTTATTCAATGGTGTGTAAGTATTTCTAGAAAATATTTTTCTATATATATTTTCACCTCACTCTACTCCTTAAAATGGAAAGATATTCTTTTCCCCTCATGAAACAATATGATGAATCTATCAGGGCGTCTGAGGAAAACATCAAAATAATTTCATGGTACGCATTCAGCTTTGTCGTTACCCTCAAATTCATGGTTGACCGCTTCTTTGGTGGGATAAAACCTATCCTGTGGAAATCCATGGATATATTTTCCTTTTATTGATATGAGGAAATTGTCTTATGTTACCTAAAATTAAAATTTTAGATCGATGAATATTATGTGTATCATGGGGATAAGAATCAGATAGTTTAGATAAATTATAGAGGTCTGACAGAGGTATATAATGGAGCGAAGAAATTTCAAAAAACCACTTTCCAAAGGTGTGGAATGAAGAACCCCATAAATTCCATGAAGGGGTGAGGAAATTATTTAGGTGTGGGAAGGAAGGGAACCTATCCAGGGGTTACCGGTAGAAGAAACCCGGTACTGTAATGGAGAAAAGCATTGCTCATGTCAACCCTTTGTGTATTTTTCATTTCTAAAATAATAAAAAACATGGGAATTTTTCAAAACAATGAACTAATACAATGGTATTCAGAGACAACCAACAACCTTCAAGGTATCAAGGGTGATATTTTTCCATCACTATTGATGAAGTGAATACCAACAATGAAGTGGTGATAGGTATGCTAGTTATTCATTCGTGAATCGTGAAGGTACATTTTTATTCTTGTTCTACTCATTACATCATATTGTGAAATTTTTGTATAACTACTCAAACACCAAAAAAATAATTGAAATATAGATGATGATGAAAATGGAAAATGTGGAAATTATTTCATCCTAATTATATAACTCCTGCTATGTCAATATTTTTGGTATTAATTTCTCAGAAAACCTTTTCATACACCCTTTGGTGGAATTTTATGTAATTATAGGCATGGATTGTATTTACTTATATAGAGCCTATATAAATTGTCGTGATAAGGAAATCACTCTTCGTATTTTGAATCATCCTCAGATAATGTACAAATGAAAGGAGAAGGACGAATCTTCTTTAGAACCATCATCTTAAGAATGTATATTATTTACTTATGAGAAAGAATATCTAGATCAAATAATTGAGTCTATAAACAATATGATCCCAGAATACATGGCTATTGTTAGGGAATACGCTGATGTGTTTCTTAAGGAATTTCCTATTCTTCCTTCTAGCCGTGAGGTTTAGTTTTTAATCAATCTTATTCCTAGGGAAATATCATTTTCCCAGACTCTATATTGAATGGTTTTTGGGTTACTTTAAGAGCTAGAGAAACAACTATAGGAGAATCTTGAAAAAGTTTTCACACACCCAAGTGCTTTATTATGGGTTACAACAGTCCTCTTGATCAAGAATATGAATTGTTCAATGAAACATTGTATCGATTGTCATGATCTCAACAAGATCATGATAAAGAAAAAGTATCATATTCCTCAGATTGATTAATTTTTCAATTAGATATGTGGATCATAATACATTTCCAAGTTGGACTTTTGGTGGGGATATTACCAAGTTAGGGTGAAGAAGGAGGATATCCCCAAGACTATTTTTCATACAAGGTATGAGTACTATGAATTCATAGAAATCCCTTTAGGGCTCACTAATGCTCCATCAAATCTTCATGGATTTGATAAGTAGATTATGTATAGATTACCTTGAAAAATATTTGGTAGTTTTTATTTATGATATTATAATATACTCCAAAAGTAAAGAGGAGCATAAAGATCATTTGAATACAATTGTAATGATCTTATGAAAGGAAAATCTTTATTCCAAGTATAGAAAATGTGAGTTCTAGTTGAAGGAAGTATCTTTCTTGGGGAATATCATCCCAAGAAATGGGATATCTATTGAACCTTTTAGATTAGATGAAATAGAAGTATGGAAAGGGAAAAAATCTATTACATATATGTGTAGTGTCATTGGGTTAGCTGGGTACTATCAAAGATTCGTGAGAAATTTCTCACGGTTATCAAACACTCTTACCAAGATAACTTCGAGGGGTAAAACGTTTTCATGGAATGATCAATGTGAAAAAAGTTTCCTGGAGTTAAAAAAGAGGATTATCACTAAAAATGTTCTCACACTACCCAGAAGTGCAATTCTATTCATGGTATTCATTGATTATTCGAAGAAGGGCATGTCATGAGTGTTGTTACCAAATGACAAAGTCGTTGATTATTATTCAAGGTAACTGAAATTTTCTGAAAAAAATACACAAAACATGATATGGAGTTGGTTGTAGTAATTTTATATTTAAAATATTGTATGAATTATCTATTTGGGGAGTACTATCCAATATTCAAAATCATAAAAATATCATGTATATATTTACATATAAAGATCTAAATATGAACTAGTGAAGATGGATAAAGTTGATCAAAGACTATGACAGCTCAATCCCCTACCATCCTTGTAAATTGAACAAAGTGGAAGTCATTTTAAATAGAAAGTATTTGGAAATTATATCATTGATGAAAATTGAGAGAGATCTAATATTCTAAGATTTCAAAAAGATTGACATGGGAATCATAAAGTAAGAAAAATTGTCAATCCTTCCACAAATTATTTCTCAACCATCTCTCATGGAGAGGTTAAATTATGCTCAATGAATTTATATAGGAATTAAGAAGAGAGTGTATTTTATAAAGAAAGGTAAATCTTCATAGTTCAATGTTAATGATGAATGTTTTGTGATATTTTGTTCAAGACTTTGTGTACCATCAAATCCCGAGTTAGAGGAGTTATTGGATGATTCACATAGCTCAACCTTCTCCATACACCCAAGAAGCACAAAGATGTATCAAGGTATCCAATAATACTATAGGTGGTACAATATGAAGATGGAAATCACAAAATATACATTAGGATGGTTTGTAATTCAGAATGTGAAAGTGGAAAGGAAACAATTCAATGGGATGATGAAACCATTACTCATACCCACATGGAAATGGAAAGAAATCACCATGTATTTTTTCAATGATATTATAAATAGATCAAGAGGGAATAATGAAATATTGGTTGTGGTGGATCATCTTAAAAATACCACTCACTTAATTGTGATATGAGAAGAATTCAAACATGATCCACTTTCATGGATATACATCCGGAAAATGGTCAAGCGGCATAGAGTACCACTTTCGACTGTATCTGATAGAGATCCAAGATTCACCTCTATGTTCTGGAAGAGTCTCTAACATGATCTAAATACTATTTTGAACATCAAAACATCTTATCACCCTCAAACTGGTAGAAAATTTGGGTAGACTATCTAAACATATGAGGAAATGTTGATATCATGCTCAATGGACTTCAATGGAGGTTGTGAACAATATATTCCTCTAGTCAAGTCCACATATGATAATATTTTCCATGCGTTCACCCATTTGGATCCCTATGAAAAATTTTATGGGAAGAGTTGAAAGAAAACTCCATGTTGGGAAAAATTTAGGGAACAAAAATGACTAGGTCCTAAAATGGTCAAAGAAATGTTAGAAAAGGTTAAGACCATTTAGTAGCACATACAGGATGATCAGAGTCAACAAAAGTTCTATGTTAACAATTATCAATGAGACCAAAAGTTTGGTGTTAGAGACATGGTATTCCTCTATATATCTCTATGGAAGAAATTCATGATATTTATGAATAAGTTAAATCACAGTCTAAGATGTATCGGCCCCCTTTAGATCCGTGATAGCATCATATCTATGGCCTATCGACTTGTACACCCACATAACCTATCTTGAGTTTATGATGTATTCCATGTATCACTCTTGAGAAAGTACATTCCTGACCTCCACATTTACTCAATCTATTAGTGGTACCATTGGAGAAGGATCTATTCTATGAGGAGCATCCGGCGAAGATCATAGATCATAGAGAAAAAGGTCTTTGAAATAAGAAAATGCACCATTGTAAAGTGATGCGAAGAAACCACAAATTTGAAGAAGAAACATGGGAACTAGAGGAAGTGATGAGACTAAATTACCCTCATTTGTTTTAAGGGTGGTGAAATGAAAATTTTTTGGGTGAAATTTATAAATTTTGAATATTGTAACAAACTAAAATATTTTAAATGAGGTTTATATTTTTGATTTTAATTAAATTTCTTGGTATGTGAAACGGTTATGGAAAAAACATGCACTTATTTAGTTATATATTTTTATTTAAAATACCATTCTGAATATTACCATTTTTAATATAGCCATTAAAAAATTATAAAATGATTAATATAAGTATAAGTCTTTAAAAAATCCATTTGACATAGAAAAAGTAAGTGATGGCCTCATCCAATACGATTATACTCTATGAAGCCCATTTATCAAAGCTTACAAGGGAGATAGTATCACTGGGATTTCCCATTAACCAAGACCAATCTGGGATCAAATAACATCCGCATGAGTGAAACCATTTATGGTTGAATTTCAAGCTCATCAAGATCACGAACCAAACCATGTTTTTCAAACAACCCATGAAAGTCTCACTATCGTGCTCTTTACTCCTAGGGCGTACACCAGTGTAATAAAGGGATATGTATCAAGAACCTATAAATATAAATATATATGTTTTATAGATTAATGAATTTGTTTTCATATTTATTATTTCATTATAAATTATTTTCATTTTGATTTAATTTAACAAAAATATTATTTTTAGGTAATATTCAAAATCAATTAAGAGATTAATGTTTAATAATTAATGTATTTTTGAAATAAATTTTATTTTCAAACCAAATTTATATTAAAAAATGTTTTTTAATTATAAATGGTTTTATAATTTTTATGAAGTGAAATATAAATTTTATAAGGGTTCAAAAATAATTATTGTAAAAAACCCATCATTTTTCATTAAATGTCGAATCTTATTTAAAAAGTGAAAATGTACATATTTAGAAAATTATGTATATAAAATATATTTTTTAATCATAACATCAAAATTATCAAACCCATAATTTTTCATAATTTTCTAAGACAGCCAAATTTTCATGTAAAAAGTAAATATCGTATATTAATATGGTGTGCTTTAAGTCATAATAATGACTCAACAATGATGAAAAAAATACTATAATGGGTATATTAGGATAAATATTGGTTTTCCCATTAAAATAATGTGATTTTTTTATTTTATTAGTTTTATGAAGCCTCTATGAATCCACTGAAACATATAATGTATTTTATTACATTAAATTCATTTCACTAAAAATGAAAATATCCTACACATATGAAAGGATAGTATTTTAATATATTAGAAAATTTTCCTAATAATATAATGAAAAACTCTCCACTTTTGAAAAAACCATAGAGAAAAACAAGGGATGGTTTTTTTGAAATATTTTATTTTGTTGAGTCCAAAAACTAAATATTAAATAAATATCTTACTTTTCTTATAAAGCCACACCCAATATCCCACTTATATTCACTCAAAATACATTTATCATGACCTTAAAATGAAATCCTCTCTCTATAATCCTCCCATGGTTCCCACATTCTCTCAATAATCCCCTACTGAGCTTTTGGTGTCATACTTTAAAGGTAAGGGATCCTCTCTTTCTCACTTTTATTTAAGAATATCCTCTATGTTATTCCCTTTTAGTTTTAATTCCTACTAATGGGGTATATTTTCACACCTCCCTAAAACTTATAGTATAATGTATAAATGATTATGGACTCCTTTTATCTCTTTAATCCCACATAATAACACTCGTAACAATGCTGAAATTTCATAAGGGTTTTTTCCTTTCTCCTCTATGTTCAGTTTTATTTATCTTGTTATGCCCTTTTATTTCCAATAACTATTGATTGGGTTTTTTTCAACTCCCCAAAACTAACCTTATTATTTATAAAATATAAGATACCCTTTTTATCTCTCTTTAATCCCTCTCGTGTGCACCTGTTATCATGCTGAAATTCCAAAAGCATCCTTTCCCTTCCCTTTTTCTTCAAGCTTATTTATTATCATATGATTTATTTTTATAATTATAAATGTTTTTACATGTCCTTAAATATCCCTATTAATATAAACATAATTTAAAAATGATAATATACACATTTATCTCTCATAATCCAATTTTATGAACTTTTATGTGACGTCGTTATGCTGTCAAATTTTCACCATGATTTTCCATGCCAACCCAATTATGTAGTGAATTTCTTAAAAATTATTATCAAGGTTTTTCCCTTTTATGCATATATACCTTTTTATTGGGCATGTAAATTTATGTATTCTGCACTCTTTTATCATGGAATAAATTATAATGATGAGTGAATCCTTGTTTTATGATCTATGTGGCACACTTAAGCATGATAGTGAAATGAAAGTGTTGGGTGCACTCAAAATTATATAGAGCTCCAATGCATTAGGTAATGTTTAGTATCATGATATGTCATGATAGGAGAGAGTTTTACCTGCTTCCTTTATTGTACATTCTCCACCATGAAGTCTTGGTGTTTTAGACTTGACCTATATTTATGATGCAGTGTTTCATGTTGTTGTCACATTTCCCATGTTATGATTATAATGAAATAGTCTACCTTATTATTTGTTTTCCTTTATGCCTAATTGATGTTCTGTGTCTAACAAGTTTTATTATCTTCCTGTTATTCCATGTTTATTACCTTACTAGTTTATATGGATCACCCCTTTCTTCTATATTTCGCCAGGTTATCCAATGCAGTTTCCATCACAAGCATGTTAAAGATGTTTCAATAAAGATGTAGTAATTTGTGTTTAAATTTGTAATGAAATGTAACTAATTTTTAATGAAACTAGACCAATAAATATTTAAATTTGTATTAAGTGTAATTTTATATAATTAACTCAGGTATTAATGTGATATAAATATAAGTATTTTTATAATCCACTTGTGTGGTGATTTATGATCGAGATGGTGTAGCTTGATAGTAATGGAAACTGAGTATGTGGTTCATATAGTATTTAATAATAGATAATTTTATATAAAATTTACTTTATTATACTATATATGAGGTTAGACTAGTTAGTGATTATTGTTGTATGTATGATATGGTTGTCCTGGCCTTTAGTGCATTTCATTTCTTATATCCTTGTTTATATTTTTGTTTCCTCACTGTAATTAATTTATACTATAGATGATTTTTAGTTATTTATATTGTTTTATTACTCTAATATGATAGAATAGTCTCCCTAAAGACATACCTTGGGCCCTCACTACTAGTTAGTATCCTATAGAGTATGGGGAGGCATGCTTGAGTCCCCTTCTCTAACATGTTCGAAAATTATTCATATAGTGAGTCTGGTTGGGACAAGACAAAGTGATATCAGAGGAGTTTAGTTCTTATTATATTACTACTTAGGATATTGTAGGATGGATTATTAAGAATCTGTCAGATGTTGTGGTGGATATAATAATAATGTAGCAAGAACACATATTTTGTTAAGAAGTCCAGGTTTCCATAGATTTGGGATTGTTGTTTTTTATTTGTGATGTTATAGTTGATTACGATTTTCACTTTGATTTGCACACTTGGGGTATAGAGTTTATGATTTAAAATGAAATTCAGACTCTCACCCCACTAAATAGATTCATGTGCCTAATATTTACTCTATAATAGTAAAGGAGTTGTTTGTTTGTTCATGAATCATATTTGGCACACAAGTTCTATATGTTATTGGTCTTCTGGTGCGTGATTTATGTTACAAATGACTGAGGGAAATCATTTATAGTGTCAACAACAACCTAAACGTTTTTTCCATATTTTTTCTTAGTGATATTCTACACATCTATACCACCTTATTAAATTTTATTTCCTTATTTTCTATGTGGACTACGCAGTGATGTGACTTGGTGATAGTGATGATCATGCAGTGCCTTCTTCACATGAGGTGTTGTGACCCTTGGTATGTTATATATGGTACTTATCATCTCATAATAACTCAAATAGATCATTGGGGGCATGTAAATATTTAGAGAGGGCCTATTAGTAAATCCTTGTTGACCTGGGAAGCTAATAAACTTTCAGTATAACTTTTTTTTTTGTGTCCTTTTCAGGTGAGGTTATGTAAAGATCCATACCATCTTAAATGATATTTTCACATCTGTCTTGATACGATATTTTACTTAATAGACAAACATTTATGGTCATCAAGTCGGATCCTTTGGTTTTGTAACATCCTGACCTTGAATCCACTAAGTTTTTCCCTAATATAGTTTCCCACATGAATTCAAGTGTGCCTCCAAGTATACCAAAGGTATTCAACTGGTAGTGAATTCTTTGGGTGTCCCTATGGGTAAAATATTACCTCGTTATTAGAGTGTCTCATAGTGGTAATAATAATGATAAGTTTCAAAAAAAATAAAAAATATACATCTTTTGGGAAGCTATTCACTTTAAAAATAATAGTAATAAATAACCATTAGTTGAAGATAAACCATAATGATAAATAAATAGGTAGAATCTAACTCTATGTAAAGGAAAAAAATTGATGATCATGTTATGATGCCATATAAAAGTGATGTACATGGTATATATGGGTATATGAATATAGAACATGTTAAACAGTAGGAAAAAAGAAAAAAAATTGTTTCCACTACAATCATGAGCAAAGTCTTTATTCCGTACTCTTGTACTCTATCCTAGTACTAAAAAATCAAACATCAGAAGTTGGAAACATAACTTTATCTATACCTATATACATTATGTATATTCAGGTACCATAGGCTTCCCAAAAAAGGGGTGAGATATATATAGTATTCCACCACCAATGGTTTCTAAAACTATCCAGTCTCTGCATATAAAATGAGTTGTGTGCAATTACAGATAAGGGTAAATCATTAAATTAATAAAAAACCTCATCTTAAGTCCTTATGGGATACCCAACCAATACTACCTAATTCATCCTATAAATATGTGATATATAAGTAAAATTGTTATACATATATATACATATGTCGATGCATTATAAGTCTGATGGACTACATGTATAGAAAACATAATAAGGCCAAATGTTTTTCAAGTATAAACAAGGAACAATCATAAGCATATTCTATGGCTTGGTAGATTTATCCTTAACATAGATAAAAAGAGTTCTCAGTTCTTATTAAAAATGAATCCTTATTCCATCCAAGGAAATATATAGAGTGAAATCCCATGCATAGCTCCAAGATTACTATACGTATCCATAATTGTAAGAGTCTATCCAAGGTTATTTATAAGGGAAACTGAATTTTTACCCTATGAATGGTCCAAGGCATAATCCTATAAGCCCTTCCCTGGTATCCACTTCAGGAACCAAGTATTTTCCTTATTGTAATACCAAACAGTTCCCACTGAAGTAGTCTAAGGAAATCCTCTAGTGAACTAGGTATCACTCAAGTTTAATGTACATAAGGAATCCACCCAATGATACCATCCATGCTATTATATATAGAAACCAAGTATCACACATAGAATACTAATATTCATTTAAAGTTCCTAATTTTAATCACGATGAGCTTGTCCAAGGAAATATTAATTTGGGACCCTTGTATCTCCCTTGGGTTATAGTAAGAGTAAGGGTTTAACTAGCATGAATTCCACCCCATCAAAGAAACATATCATAATCATTAATATGGTAAAAACACACACCTAAATTTTTAGTTTAATTTAACATAAAACATAAGGCATCTCATTCCATTAATGGAAGCACACCCTTAGGTGTGTCTCATGTCAATGTGGTCAACCTAAGACATTTTTCAAGGGTCTCTATGAGCAAACTAAGAATTTTATACCAATTTATTTAATTAATTATATGTGTAGGAGGTTTCTTCAAAGAAGGATGGTGCAGGACACAATGTCGTATGATATAATTAAACGATTCTTTTAGGGAAAATAACTAGAAAACTGACCAATGGTTGGTAGATGACCATTTCTACATTATCAGCCTTCGATTCGAGCAAGAATGGAAGGAATCATCCAAATAAACCAAATACATGAAAATAATTAATATGAGATCAAACCAAAACAACATAGAATAAGGAGAGATAAATAGTGGAAGGAAGGAAAAAGAGTGGAGATATTACTATTATCTATCTAACACAACTGATGGTAAAGGAAATAGAATCTATATGATAGAGTTACCTAAAATCCTATGGATATCCATATAGAAGTAACTTCATGTCAGAGGGTTCATTATGTAATAAAGAATAATGAAATGAGGGGTGGTTTAAATATAATGTGGGTAAAATCGTCATTTTGAACAAAATATAAATGGTTCATGGTTAGAAAACAAAGTTGGTAAATTCATGCACTATTCATTGACACCCAACTACCCAGGTGACACACCTCATAGGGACTGCAGTGCATGGTTGTAAAACCCATGAACGGACCATGTGTACCCCCTTGTATAGCCCTACACGACTAGATCCTCCTTTTCACATTTTAGGAAAACTAGTTGATATCCTTACCTGGATACAATATTTTAGGTGCACCGTTAGCAGAAATCATGCACTAACCATGAACATATCATGTTTCCATTGAAAACAAGAGATTTCGGATTCAAACAACCCCTATGTAGTTCATACGATTCCTTAGACCCTTAAGAAAATTAGGAGCATAAAATGGAATGTATGGAAAAATATTTTATGTATCTATGCCTCATTGAAAATTTAGGATGTTACAACCTCCACTCCTTAAAACATCCCATCCTTGGGTTTCTCTTCAAAGGGTGTTAAATCATTATTTGTGAAAATTTCTAGATACTATGCACACATCAGCCTCACTCTTCTAAGTATCAAAATGCACACATATGTTATACCATAGCACCCATACTAGAAGAATAGTCCTACCTTAGAGATACTTCAACATTTTATCTCCAATACATATCATATTCTCCTCAAAGGATATATCCACCTCAAGATCAACTTCTTTAGGATCAAACATATGAGTTGCGCCAGAGTAATAAATGTGATGCTTCAATACATCGAAGATGTTTTTTCATAGTCTAATACCTCCAAGGTTAAACCCACAGATAGGATACTAACCTAACTCCCTCCATGATCCTGAAAGGACCAGTATAATAAGGATATATATTTCCATGTATATGAATCATTCTGTGACCCAATATAGGGAAAACTCACAAAAGGATAAGATGTACCACATCTAACTACAAAGGTCAGCGTTGATGATCGGTATAAGAATTATTCTTGGACTAAGCTGTATCTATATAATTCTAAATTAGGTATAATAACTTGGATGTTTCCTTAATGAGATTCGATCTAGTAGTGTTGCCTCACCTTCCTCTAACCAGCACATGGGTGAATGGAGAGGTCTTCCATATTGGGCTTCATAGGGAGTCATCTGAATAGTTCCCTAGAAACTATTATTATATTCACATTAAATTAAAGGTTAGTATTTATCATAAGATCCTCCAAAGTCAAGGAAACATTCTTTAATTATTTCTATAAACACATGTATCCTACAATAAGTCTGACCATCTGTCTAAGGGTGATATTTTATGATCAGTAGCACTTGTGAACCCATTGATTTCTATAACCCCTTCAAAAACTATAATGTAATCCTCGAATCTTGATCTGATATGATATAATGGAGAACACCATGAAATCAAAAAAAAATCTACCGAATATAAATCCTTCCAAGATCATCAACTAAGAAAGTCACTTGGATAGGTAGGAAGTGTGTGACCTTGGTCAACCTGTCTACGATCACTCACACTGCATCACTTGCTTGAGGGGATCTTGAAAAACCTATCAAAAATTCCACAGCGAAGTCAAATCATTTCCACATTGGAATGAATAGAGGATATAAAATTATATTAGGCTTCGGGTTCTCTTCTATCACCTACTAAAGGGTATAACATTGTGTCAAAAAACCTGTAATATGCCTCTTCTTACCTGGCCACTAGCAGTGAGGATATATGTATCAGTACATCTTGGTAATTCTATGGTGTACTTTATAAATGGATCAATGAGATTCCTATATCAATTCATCATATATTACTAAAGGAACCATGATATGTCCATGGATCTATAAAGTCTCATCCCCATTGATAACCCTACCAAGTGGAAGGACCTCACTTGAAACACTATCCTTATGAATTATACCTCAAGATCAGAAATCATAATACTCCTTACACATAATATATGGGAGGATATAACTATTAAAGATATTAATATAGGATTCTGATGATATTATGGATCCTTGAGGTCTCACTACTGGTATCTTGAATGGCTTGTTTTTTAGTCTTCCTGGATCCGGGAATCTGCTACTATATTTCCCTTTCCTTGAGTATAAGTGATATCAAGGTCAAATTAATTCAAATATTTTACACACATATGATTCCTAATATTCAAATCTTTATGTTTGGAAATCTATTAGAGGCTTTTCTGGCCTGTCTAAACAAAAACTTATCACTGAGAAGATCATTCCTCAAACTGTGTAAAGCTTGAACCATGAATGCAAACCCGAGGTCATGGATTGTGTAATTCCACTCATGATGTCTCAGATGGAAGGACCTATATTCCAAAAATAATTCTCCCTATATTAAATTTTTTCTAATATTGATTCTTGATGCCTCACAATAAATTATATAGATTATGTATGGTTCTGGAGGAATCGAGATAAATACTGAATTTAGTCTCCCTTTTAGTTCTTAAAAAGCTACTTTACAAGATTTATAACATAATAACATCACATCCTTATTATTAAATCCCATGAGATTCACTTCTTTGTATCAGTAATCTTGAATTAAATCCCTATAATATCCATCTAACCCTAATACATTTTGTGTGTCAAATGAATTCCTACGATTCTTTAAATAAACTATGGAGTTCAACTTATACGGGTCAATAGATAATCCTGAATTTGAAATAATATGACCCATGATATCAACCTTATGGATAAAAAAGTAAAATTTATTGAGCTCAACATATAGCTTGTTCTCTCTCAGTATATTCATCACGATCTCATGAGGATTAGCATGGTTGTTTCTAGTGATAGAATTCACCAATATTAGTCCACAAATACTTCCACAAATAAATCCAGATATAGGTGGAGAACCTAATTAATTAGATCCATGAAAACTATATGTGATTTTTTTAGGATTAACAGCCTAAAAAAGAAACACATTGTAGAGACCCAAATCATGACGTACATAAAAATTACATTACTTTTTCAGAATACTTAATATATAAAAAAAACCAAAACTGAAGGATCGTAATAGTTTAGTGTCTTTGGAAACTCAGAAAATAATCTTCTAATCATGGTGAAACATCATCAACATCTCCCATAAAGATATTCCCATTCTGTTTTCTCACCTAAACCTTTATTTATATCATGCGGAAAAGAAAACATATAAAGGGTGAGCTCAAATGCTCAGTAAGGGTAAACATCGGGAACATAAAACAATCCATAAACATTTGAATGTAAAAACATGATCATAAAATCTAAACATCAAAATCTTGAGCAATGACATAAAACATTGCAGTAGATAAGTAATAGATCATAAAATAACATTAATCGTGATAAAATAGTTTGGGAATAAAACTTATAATTGTGGAAAAAACATTAAGCACATGATATGATTTCCATATTAGTCAAGGCATTGCTACCAAGACCATCTTAGTGGACAAATTCCTTTTCTGAATCGAGTTCACTCCTCGTTTCAGTCCTATAACACTGAACCAGATTAACTTACCATTCCAGCCATGTCTATCTCATGAGATATAAATCTTTACCAAATTAATTGGACGGAGATATAGGTCCCACCCATCTCATAATGAAATCATTCTTATGTGTGCCACAACATAAACATAAATCATTCATCATAACCCAAGGAATAAAATGGGTTTCATAAACATCATCCCATCATAACATAATCCATAGAAAACAAATGGATATCATTTCATCATAAGAAAAGTGAAACCATGTAAATCATAGAGACATTATATTTGAAACATACAAATATGAAATAAAGTCATATTAGATAGAAAATGGTTTTGATAAAACACTTGAAATGAATTCTTGAGGAAAATATCCGTTTTTCTATAAAATCATTTTCTTTTCACAAAATGCCATGAAATTTTAAAAGAAAATGATTTTTTTAAAATAGTCAAGAAATCTTGTAGAGTAAACTTCATGAATATAAGACGTTATAAAACTGTAAAAAATCTATTCATGCCGTATAAGTTAAAAAACATTCTTCTCGTACTTTTGTCGGAAAAATCAAAAAGTACCTCGTATGGTAAACAAAATAAAGATTCCTTACATACCATGTAGTAAAATTAAAAAATGGATAAAGAAAAGTTTAAACATACATGAAACCATTTTTATAAAATATAGACATGGATGATAAATATAACCCCAGTAAATACTTAGGAATTAACAATCTCAGATAAAAATGAGATTTGAAAAGTTATCCCTTACCTTATGTCTGATATGCTTCGTATGTATCCAAAAATCCTATATAATGATTTAAATAATGTCATTGACTTATTACATAATCATATTAATTGTTATGATATCATATATGGTTTACTTATGACTTTATATTACCCGCTCTTTTGTAAATTCGATGTAAAAGAAGCGATTTGGGTAAAATCATTTCATTTATTGTACGTGTTTTGACTTTTTGTTCTTTATATTATTATGTATATCCTGATTTAAATAATTCAAGAATGTAAAACATGATTTATATAAAATATATATTCATCATATATATATATATGATAGATCGATAAATGGAATGAAATACACCGTTCATGGAGACGGTAGGCCGTACGTACGCATGAATGTTGTTTTTGTTTCCTTATTGAATTGAATGGAATTAAGTAGATGAGATAAATATATATAAATAAATCCAGTATCATTATTATGTCATATATTTCATGATTACTTATTATATATACTTTATAATCATTAATGAATGGTTAACATGGAGAATGAATCTCATCGCGTCGTGGAGATGGTAGTCCGTACGTACGCACGAGCGATGATATCATTCCCATGATCGTTGAATTGTATTGAAGTGTATTTATAATATTTCAGAATAAATATAACTTTAAAATAATCATATATAGTTTTTTATTTACACCATTATACCCATCCAAGTATGGTGGTGGTCGAAAACAGATTACACCACGGCGTGGAGACAGTATTCCGCACGTACGCACGCGCGGTGATTTCATTTTTTGTAGGATGGATAGAAGTTCAAATAGGGTTGTTTCATATTTATAATAACATATCATTATATAAGTAATAATTATGTTATTACTTTATAATGAGAAAACAAAATAAGAAGAAGTAGAAGAAGAATGAAACATGAGAGAATCGGAAGAAGAGATTACCTCTTCTTCGACGCACCTCCTTTAAGCTTCCACTTAAGGAAGTAGAGTTGGTCTTTTGAGAATACCAGAACCTCCAAAATGATTCTAGGGAAGTGGATAAGAGATATAGTCAGGGGTTGGCCGAGCTTCGAGGTTCAAAAGGGTGTGAAGAGAAGAGTGAAGGGGTGCCCTTTATATAAGGGAGGATAGGGGCACCTTTGGAAAAACATAAAATATTATTTTATAATAAAGGCATATTCGATATATAATAGCTCCAAATTGATTTATTTCGAAGCTAAAGTGGGGATGGGTAGAAATACTCTCAAACAATAGGATTTAGACAAGTTTAGGTTACTATTTTAAACTTATCTTTTAGATTTAACTCTAAGTTAAATAATTTAACTTTTACCATGTCTTCTTGTTTTCTTACAATATATGGTAAATAAAATTACTATAACCAGCCAAACGAACCCCAAGTGGTTAATTATTAATATATATAACCAAATATATGTCATTTGGACTAGCCTTAGATTTTTAGGAATATAATAACAATTAATAATATAATATTTGTTTTAAAAACTATTTTATGTCAATTTTGACACTATTGGGTAATTGATTTTTGTGAAAATCATAACAGCATGATTAGTTCAAAAAAAGTTAATTAAATCAATACTAATATGTCATATTAACCCATAAAATTAGTGTAATTCATAAAAAGTCTCAATTTTCCTTTATTTGGGTATTTATAATATCAATTATTTTAATATTTCATTATTTAGGTAATTACTACATCACCATTGTGTCATAAATAACATAAATTATTTAATTTCTAAAAATTATAAATAAAAACCCATAAGGTAGGAAATATTCTTATATTTCTAATGAATATTTAGATTCGAAATTATCATATGTAAAACCCTATATTAAATTTTTTTTCAGTATTAAACATTGATTTTAACTATTTTAACTCTTTTTTAAATAAAATAATAATAAATCTCCTAATCTAATCCAAGTGGACCTGAAGGGAAATATTTTATTCCTAAGGTTTTTTTTGGTCGAATTAAACTTATCCAATAGAATCAGGACATGTGTTACGGTAATAATAATATCATTTTTACACTTAATTACTCTATTTACTTTTAACTGTGGTAAATAAAAGTAAAAGGTACTATTTACCAAACATTATTTTTATCTTATTGAACCACATTTTACTCCTTGATATTTACCGTGTCACTCAGAGTTTCGAAATTCCCGTCACAGAAGCGTTAAAATTAAGTTTTATGTAAATTTTCAAACTCTCATAAGAGATGGGTAAAAGACTATGAAAAATTAAATAAAATTTTTATGTCTAAATTTTTTGTAAAATTACTCCAATGAATTAAATTGAACTTATATAGGTATTATGTATCAATTATGACCTAAAATGATTTTAAATAAATGAAATAATTATTTATATAAAATGTCAGTTTTTAAATAGTAACCCAGTGTTTTCACTATTCATAAAAAAATTGAAAGTATTCATAAAAATACCAAAAATTCACACTAGGATAATTTTGATATTCCGAATCCAAAAATGAAGTCCATTTCGAAAGATAAAATTTTTCAAATTTCAAAAAGTGGGTATTACTATTCATAAAATCTAGTTTATATAATATTTTAATAACATATCATTGTTTATTGAAACCTGGTATTGCGCACAACACACGCTATCATGGAAGGTTGTGATTGCGTGTAATGTAAGCCTTGTCAAGGTTGTGTGTAGTGCAAGACTCCTTTGTTGTTGCAACAGAATCCAACCATATTTCATTTATACATTGAATATATATATATATATACTCAATGTTTCATAGAATAACTACTATCAAACGAACTTGAAATTGTGTGTAACACGATCTAAGAATAGTGTTTCATATACTGCAAGCTAATACGGTGTTGCGTATAGTGCAAGATAGTCTTGGTGTAGCGTACAACAAAAGACATCAAAGAAATTAAAAAGAATAATTATCATAAAATCTCGGGTTGTTACATTCTACCCCACTTAAAATGAATTTCGCCCTCGAAATTCATCGGGGTTATAAATGGTTTTCTACTTGAATGTTTCTTTAATTTTAACCCACATCGTAAAATGGAATAACAAAACTTATCTTTAAAAACTAAAGTATGAAACGTAACGGTTACCCAAATTAACTAATCACCGGGTTTCCACATAAGAGAACATTGGTGGATATATGGATAAAGAAGAGAAATCTAACCATCATGTTCTGATGGAGAGTGGTAGAGAACATGGATATGAAAAAGACAACAATCACAAAGCCATAAATTTGTGATGATCTAAGGTACCATCTGATTTATCGTATATGAGGAAACTAGGACAACATTTTTGGTTTTCAAGATCATTTCCCTAAAGTTGAAATTTTTTGTAATTAAAATAAATAATTACTTGATTTTGGTACATTCTCAACATTGCTCGTGCCTCGAACAGTTTCCACTTCATCTCTTAAAGAAATGAAGTTGAATTTGTCTTTTTCGAAATGTTAGCAGATCATGCAATAGAATCATAGGCCATTCCATCTGTCTCAAACATAGTCTTAGCAAAACTTATATACATAAGTCCATCTATGGTGAGATTAATCGGATATGGTTCCAAAATGGACTTATACTTCATCTATCATCCTGATTAACAAAATAAAACTCGTTTCTACTAACCAGGGACTTCCTGGAGCCCAGTGGTAGGCGATAAAGGCATGTCGCACTTTGGTTGTGGGTTCGATTCCCACAACCTCGTTCGCCACGATGGGTTTTTGCCCATCCCATGGGTTTTCCTTTTTCTAAAACTATACTATCATAATATTTCAGAAATAAAAATTTATATCTTTAACCAATACTATATGATGTCCATTCCAACCTTTAGGCTTATTGAAAATACTTCTGTCCAATTACTAGAAATTTCATCTACCTAGCATGTGAATTCCTTCATTTGTCCCCCATATATCATATGATATATCTTGTCGGTCACATTCCAAATATGTGAATACCTTAATCATGTATTCTCCGGAAAAGTGAAATACACATTGAACCTTAGTAAAAACATTAATGTTGTCAAAAGTTAACTCTTTCACCATACCAAAATCCCAAAAATTCTATATGCTCAAACCATGATATCACATTGTCCTTACATCAGTCATGAGATCAATAATACTATAAAACATCTAATTACCTCATTATCCCCTCATTATGTGCATATCATCCACTTTCCAAAAATATTACAATCACTTTTCATGGTTACCGGTACCTTATAATTATTGAAAACCAATACATAGATATTCCAAAATTCTATGATGCCATAAATGAGATTCCATGATACTATTTTGAAATCCCATTACATAAGCACTTAATCATTATAAAACATCATTGTCATACTCAACATCACAAATAGTGATCGCATGTGACTTCCCTTTATCCTTTCCATTAAGTGTTTGATCATGTTGATCATCATCAACCCTTGGATTAGGGCATTGATTAGCATAATGCCCCATTTCATTGAACTTGAAGCATTGAAGTATTGGTGGTGCATTCTCTGCAGTATTTTCTTTATTCATATCATTAGAAACCCGTTTTCCATTACTTCGACACTCAGATTCTCGATGACCTTCTTTTCCACACTTAAAACATTTTCTAGTCCCTTTAAGACAATCTACACCATGCTTCTTTCCACACTTTGAGCATAAAGAAACATTCATATTTTTTTCACCATTATTCTGAGATTTTTCCTTGAACTCCATCTTTCGTTTCTTGTCAAAACCATGAGATGGATATTTTACCCCAACTTCCAGTTCTACCTTGATAGCACAACACACAATTTCTTCATAGCTACTGAAGTCTCTTATAGATAATTCCCTTCGAAGACTTGGATTTAAGCCACTGAAAAATCAATCAACTTTACTTTCAGGTTGGATGATAAAACCAAATGCATACCTTGCAAGTCATGTAAAATTCACTTCTTATATACCAACAGATTCATCATCCTTCTGATTAATCTCAAGGAACTCCTTTTCCATATTTGTTCAAAGAATATGAGGGAAGTACTTACTGAAAAACAATTTCTTGAACTCGTCCCATTCCATGGATTCAATTTCATCTTGGGCCTTGTATTCTTAATTAGAGTCCACCACTGGTCTGCTTCACCTTCTAAACGGTAAATTGCTAGAATGACTTTATCATGTTCTGAACAGCGAAGTATGGAAAATAGCAATTCAATGGTACTGATCCATTTTTCAGAAACAAGTGGATCAGAAGACCCATTGAAAGAAGGTGGAAGTTTCCTCATGAAGGACTCAATAGAATATTGTTCCTTTCTCTGATCATTTGGAAATCCAGAATGATTCACAGCTTTTGTAATTATAGCAATAAGATTTTACACTCCATCTCCCATCACATTTTGTTGTTCAGGAGGACAATCAGTGAATTGTCCATTACATTGATCAACACGGTTCCTTCGGGTTCCAGCCATCGTCTAAAACCCATAAAGAATAGTGTGAGAGGAAAAAATCATTCTAGAAAAAACAACATAATAAAGGGGGAGTACCTTCAATATATAACATCTTAGGGTAAATTCTAAGAATGTTACCATAATTCTAGGAATATAACCTATAGTTATACTTAACCTTAGGGACATCCCAAGACATACCTTAGAAATATCTCTAGGGATCTCACTAAAGTTTTCACATCCTAGTTTCCAAAGGTTAACTAAACATCCCTATGATTCCAATTGTAGATACCCAAAGCTTGATGTACATAGACATTACATTACTTTTGCAGAATACTTAATACATAACAAAAAACAAAACTCAATGATCGAAATAGTTTAGTGACTTTGGAAACTCTGAACATAATCTTCTAATCATGGTGAAAGATCTTCAACATCTCCCATAAAGATCTTCCCCTTTTGTTTTCTTACCTAAACCTTTCTTTATATCCTGGGTAAAAGAAAACATATAAAGGGTGAGCTCAAATTCTCAGTAAGGGTAAACATAGAGAATATAAAACAATCCATAAACATTTGAATGTAAAAACATGAGTATAAAATCTAAATATCAAAATCTTGAGAAATAACATAAAACATTGCAGTACATAAGGCATAGATCATAAAATAACATTCATCTTGATAAAATAGCGTGGGAATAAAACTTTTTATTGTGGAAAAACATAAACACATGATATGATTTCCATAGTAGGCAAAGCATTGTTGCCAAGACCATCTTAGTTGACAAAGTCCCTTTTTGAATCGAGATCAATCCTCATTTCAGTCCTGTAACACTGAACCGGATTAACTTACTATTCCAGTCATGTCTATATCACAAGATATAAATCTTTACCCAATGTATTGGAGGGAGATATAGGTCCCACCTATCTCATAATGAAATCATTCTTACGTGTGCCACAACATGAACATAAATCATTCATCATAACACAAGGAATAAAATGGGTTTCATAAACATCATCCCATTATAACATAATCCATATAAAACAAATGGATATCATTTCATCATAAGAAAATTGAAACCATGTAAATCATATATACTTTATATTTTAAACCTACACATATAAAATAATGTCATCTTAGATGGAAAATGGTTCTGATAAAACACATGAAATGGATTTTTAAGGAAAATATCCTTTTTTCTTCAAAATCATTTTCTTTTCACAAAATTCCATGCAATTTTAAAAGAAAAGGATTTTGTTGAAAATAGTCATGAAATATTGTAGAGTAAGCTTCATAAATATAAGGCGTTAGAAAACCGTAAAAATCCATTCATGCTCTATAAGTTAAAAAACATTCTTCTCAAACTTTTGTCGGAAAAATAAAAAAGTACCTCGTATGGTAAACAAAATAAAGATTCCTTATATACCATGTAGTAAAAGTAAAAAATGGGTAAAAAGGACATTAAACCTACATGAAACCATTTTTATAAAATAGGTACATGGATGATAAATATAACCCCAGTAAATACTTATGAATAAACAATCTCAAATAAAAATGAGATTGGAAAAGTTATCCCTTACCTTATGTCTGCACTACTACAAATACGGCTTTTATCAGCGCTAAAAATGGCCTTTATCTGTGCTAGAAAAAGTGCTGATAAAGCTGGAGAAGATAAATGGGGGGTCCCCCTTATCAGTGCTCCGAAAAGCGCTGATAAAAGGGTCCTTTATCAGTGCTTTGTTTTAGCGCTGATAAAAGACCCCTATATTAGCGCTTCATTTATCAGCGCTTTCGTTTTAGGGATGATAAAGGACCCCTTTTGTCAGCGCTTTTTTAAAAGCACTGAGAAAATGTAAAAAAATATAAAAAAATTAAAAAAAAATTAATTTTTTTAAAAAAATTTAAAAAATAATGCCAATCGAGGGGGATTTTATAGATCTTGAGCCCCCCATTTTACAGCGCTTTTCTGCCCCTGTATAGCGCCTCATGCACCCCCTTCACCCTTTAACATCGCTTGCTCCCATATTCCCCCCTGTGCGCGCACCTCTGCCTCCACCAGGATTTGAACTCGAGACCTCCCCCCTGTGCGCCTAAGCCTTTACCAATACTCTATTTTGATTTATCTTCCAATTTATGATTTCTATATATATATATTTATTTAGTTATATTTATTGGTATAGTAATATATATTTATATTAATATATATATATAGTTATATTTTAATATATATATATATATATAGTTATATTAATATATATATATATTAATATATATATATAGTTATATTAATATATATATATAGTTATATTTATTCATATAGTACTATATATTTATATTAAAATATATATATAGTTATATTTTAATATATATATATATAGTTATATTAATATATATATAGTTATATTTATTCGTATATTACTATATATTTATATTAATATATATATATATATAGTTATATTAACATATATATAGTTATATTAACATATATATAGTTATATTAAGATATATATATAAATAGTTATATTAATATATATATAGTGATATTAATATATATATTTATAGTTATATTAATATATATATTTATAGTGATATTAATATTTATATTTAAATTAATACAAGTATATATATATATGTAGTTATATTAATATATATATAGTTATTAGATTAATATATATATAGCTAGATTAATATATATATATAGTTAGATTAATATATAGGTATATAAATATTCATATATTTTTATTTTAAATAAAATGGATGTTAGTTATTATTTAGATAAATCTAATATATTTTATATGTAAATATATTTTATTATTTATATTTATAATTAAATTTTTATGTGTGAATATATAAAAAAATATGTATATATTGTTATATATTTTATTAAAAATAGTAGTGTATTATAAAAAAGGTTGAAATGTCAAATACATAATATCAATATGAATGTAATACCTTAGAATAAATTCAGTCCCCACAAAAAAAAGCCAATAATACCCCCTTCAACGAGGCTAAAAATCCATAAAGTGTTGAAAAATCGGGGTACCCCAACAAAAAACTCAGTTTTAGAGGCCTTCTATGCCTCTTTTGGCCTCGAAAATCCCTTGACCTGGGCTACCTGAGTCACAACGACGTAGAGCTCGTTGCAGGCTTCGATTTTATATGTGGTAGAGCTCAAACGGACACCCGGATAAAGGCTTTGAGTTGCGTTTTCAACATATTTTGGATCTTTCTTAAATATTTTTAATTTTTTTAGTCATTAAATTGTTAGTAAATTACTATCACTCCATAAAATTATCAAATTATTAATTAAAAATATTTTTTTTAATTTTTTAAGAATCCATTTTCACAAAATATCTTATATATTAAGTATATTAAGTGTAAATGTACATTTATACTTATCTAAAATATATTTAACAATTATATATTATATTTATATAAATATAACTATATTTATATAGTAATATATTAATAATTTTTTTTAATTTTAATGTTTTGGAGTCGACCCTTTATCAGCCCTTTTTTTAAAAGCGCTGATAAAGCACCCCCCCCCCTTTATCAGTGCTGCTAAACAAGTACTGATAAAGGGGGTTCCTTTATCAGCGCTTTTCATTAGCATTGATAAAGGGGGCGCTGTGAAAAATTGTTTTTGTGGTAGTGCTGATATGATTTTTATGTATCGGAACCTCCTATATAATGATTTAAATAATTTCATTGACTTATTACAGAATCTTATTCATTTTTCTAATATCATATATGGTTTACTGGTGACTTTATATTACCCGTTCTTTTGTAAATTCGATGTAAAAGCAGCGATTTGGGTAAAATTGTTTCATTTATTGTACGTGTTTTGAATTTTTGTTCTTGATATTATTACTTATATCCTGATTTACATAATTCAATAATGTAAAACATGATTTATATGTAATATATATTCAGCATATACATATATATATGATAGATAGATAAATGGAATGAAATACACCATTCATGGAGACAGTAGGCCGTACGTACGCATGAACACTGTTTTCGATTCCTTATTGAATAGAATGGAATTAAGTAGATGACATACATATATATATACATAAATATTGTATCATTATTATGTCATATATTTCATGATTACTTATTATATATACTTTATAATCATTCATGAATGGTTAACATGGAGAATGAATCTCATCGCGTCATGGAGACGGTAGTCCGTACGTACGCACGAGCGACGATATCATTCCCATGATCGTGGAATTGTATTGAACTGTATTTATAATACTTAAGAATCAATATAGCTTTACAATAATCATATATAGTTATTTATTTACACTATTATACCCATCCAAGTATGGTGGTGGTCGAAAACAGATTACACCACGGTGTAGAGACAGTATTCCATACGTACGCTCGCGCGGTGATTTCTTTTTGTGTAGGATGGATAGAAGGTGAAATAGGGTTGTTTCATATTTATAATAACATATCATTATATAATTAATACTGATGTTATTACTTTATAATGAGACAACTAAATAAGAATAAGTAGAAGAAGAATGAAACTTGAGAGAATCGGAAGAAGAGATTACCTCTTCTTCGACACACCTCCTTTAAGCTTCCTCTTAAGGAAGTAGAGTTGTTCTTTTGAGAAGACCAGAACCTCCAGACCGTTTCTAGGGAAGTGGAGATGAGAAATGGGAAGGTTTTGGCCAAGATTAAAGGCTCAAAAGGGTGTGAAGAGAATAGGGAAGTGGTTCCCTTTTTATAAGAGCGGAGAGGGGAACCTTTGGAAAAACTTATAATATTATTTTATAATAAAGTCATATTTGATTTATAATATCTCAAAATTGATTTATTTTGAAGCTAAAGTGGGTATTGGTCTAAATACACTCAACCAATAGGTTTTAGACAAGTTTAGGTTACTATTTTAACCATTTATTTTAGATTTATCTCTAAGTTAAATAATTTAACTTTTACTGTGTCTTCTTGATTTCTTACACTATATGGTTAATAAACTTACTATAACCCGCCAAACGAACCCCAAGTGGTTCATTATTTATATATATAACCATATCAATGTCATTTGGACGAACCTTAATTTTTTAGTAATATAATAACAATTAATAATATAATATTTGTTTTAAAAACTATTTTATGTCAATTTTGACACTATTTTGTAATTGATTTTTGTGAAACTTATAACAACATGATTAGTTCGAAAAACGTTAATTAAATCAATAATAACATGTCATATTAACCTATAAAATTATTTTAATTCATGAAAAGTCTCAAATTATATTTATTTGGGTATTTATAATATCAATTATTTTAATATTTCATTATTTAGTTATATACTGCATCACCATTATGTCATAAATATCATAACTTATTTAATGTATAAAAATTATAAATAACATACTATTAGGTAGGAAATATTTTCATATTTCTAATAAATATTTAGAGTAGAATTTATCTTATGTATAACCCTATATTAAAAATTTTTTAGTTATTAAACTTTGATTTTAACTATTTTAACTCTTTTTTAAATAAAATAATAACAAATGTCCTAATATAATCCAAGTGGACCTAAAGGGAAATATTTTATTCCTAAGGTTTTTTTGGTCGAATTACACTTATACAATATAATTAGGAAATGTTTTAGGGTAAAAATAATATCATTTTTATCCTTAATTGCCCTATTTACTTTTAACTGTGGTAAATAAAAGTAACAAGCTACTATTCACCAAAAAATATTTTTATCTTATTGAACCACATTTTACTACTTCATATTAACCGTGTATCTCATATTTTTTAAATTCCACTCACAGAAGTAGTAAAATTAAGTTTTATGTAAATTTTCAAACTCTCCTAGGAGGTGGGTAAAAGATGGTAAAAAGTTCAATAAAATTTTTATTTGTCTAAAATTATTATAAAATGACTACAATGAATTAAATGGAACTTATATAGGTATTATGTTTCAATTTTGACCTAAAATAAATTTAAATAAAATAAATAATTATTTATATAAAAATTCGGTTTTTAAATAGTAACCCAGTGTTTTCACTATTCATCAAAAATTGAAAGTTTTCAGAAAAATACCAAAAATTTACCCTAGGCTAATTTTGATATTCCGAATCCAAAAAGGAAGTCCAATTCGAATGATAAAATTTATAAAATTTCAAAAAGTGGGTATTACTAATCATAACGGCTAGTTTATATAATATTTTAATAACATATCGTTGTTTAGTGAAACTCAGTATTACGTACAACACATGCTATCATGGAAGGTCGCGATTGTGTGTAATATACGCCAATTCAGGGTTGTGTTTAGTGAAATAATCCTTTGTTGTTGCGACATAATCCGACCATATTTCATTTATACATTAAATATATATATATATACACTCAATGTTGCGTAGAATAACTACTATCAAACGAATATAAAATTGTGTGTAACACGATCCAAGAATATTGTTTCATATACTGCAACCTAATACAGTGTTGCGTATAGTGCAAGATAATCTTGGTGTAGCGTACAACAAAATACATCAATGAAATTAAAAAAAATAATTCTCATAAAATCTCGGGTTGTTACACACATACAAAACATATCTACTCTAAAATGTTGTACATGGAATATATGATGTTCTAACATGCACCTAATGGTAGCCAAACCTCGGATAGATATAAGATAAACCCATTGCTCCTTTGAGTTGGGTGATGAGGTCACTGATACGTTCAACTGATTCATTTTCTTAACTATGTGTTGGTTCAATCGACTATAATTCATGCCCAACCAAAGGTTCCAATCTGTATCCTTGTATAAAAGGATATGTGAACCCCATGGTGATGTAATGGGTCATGTAGATCCCATGTCTTCCATGTCTTCCAACTGATTGTTAGTTTTATTAATCTCTATAGGATAAATCTAGAACATAAGAATGCACACTTGTGTCACATCTGGCACTAGTTCAATGGTGAATATACCTCCCTATTAGGAGGTAATCTAGAAAAATATTTAGAGAAAACATCCTTGAAACAATACACCACATGATTGAATTCAATATGTGGAATTCCCAGATTTCTTATAAAAAAGCTATCTATCTGGGTTATCTCTCATCCCAAAACATGATTCTCCATTCTAGCTTGACTATACTGAACATCCCATTCTTCCTTTTGAACAAAGGTACTACCCTCATGTGACATTAAAGACAGCCTCTATCGATAAAAATTATCATGGTTGTGTAAGAAACCTACCATTCCATCCTGAGAATGGAATCAAATCATGTCATTTCGAGGACAAAAAGATTCCAAAGGAAGAGACATCCACCAACCACATGAGGCAAATCCCTAAACTGGTATATACTCTCTATGTAGTTGTTGTACCTATGAAGTCTTAATACCTTGGCAGTGACCACCTCCTCACCATGATCAGCCGATAGTACTCCAGGTTCTTAACTAATATAGGGATACAAATCTTGTACCAAAATTAAGTGTTAGTGAAAATCCCATATCACTAAGAACTGGAGGGAAAATTGAGTATAAATTTTGAAGGTGACTCCTCCTGCCAAAATATCAGCATTTAATTAGGATCCTCATTCACTGGTCATCTTATGTCTTGTCCTACCACACTGGTGATGCACCACATAACTATCAATGCATGTCAACTGGTTGTAAAATCCTCTGTGAGAACAATGGAAGAAACATTTTCTTCCACTAAACTAATCAAATCCCTTCCTAGAAACCGAACCACCCATACTCACACAACAGTATTCTCTTGGTTTCTTCTTAGTGAAGAGGGTATGGTTCACTATTATTGAATTGGTGTTTAATGGAGATACATTAACCTATTATTGGATGGTGTATGCAATTCCATCCTCTAACCGTTTCTTAATCTCCATCTCATCACTTATAGGAATATTTGAAAAATGTATAAGCTTATAGACATATCTCCCTTTTGTAGGTTTATAAACTCTCTATCATGGTCTTCTCTCAGTATCTAAGGGAAAAATTAATCAAATAATAATGTCTGGAAGTCCTCCTAGACCATATCCTAGTAAAGATCATCCTGAGTGACAATATCACACCAAAAAATGGTAGATTCAAAAGTCATATAGTTGGAGAGATTGAACCTCCACTCTTTAGGAATCTATAAGTTATCTATGATTAATAAAATGTCCTCTAGCCATGATTCAGTAGCCTATGGACCAATATCCCCTAAGAAGGTGGGAGGATGTTTCTACAAATATTCTTACATCAACTCTTCCCTAGTAAGGGAAGGTTATGGATATCCCTATACAGGCTACACAAAGATGAAGAAACTATCTCGAAATTGAGCATAGACACCTATTGGAAGAAGAAAATGAGGTGACTCTGATGGTACTATAGGAGGTGATAATGGTGGATCAGGACCCACTATCTCCAGTACATGGTCGTCACCACCCTATTGGTTCAGGACTCAAGGAAATCATGCTAAAATATATGCACAATTTTCAAATGAAATCTTGAGATAATATTTAACAATATATAGTAACCATCTATAATATAAGAGGATAGGTACATCGCTTTCCAATAATGAGTCACACCTCTCCTCTTGCATCTAATTCTAGGACTAGGTGATAAGAAATGTAACAGAATTCATAAGAGACACCTCCTACTACCCACAAAAATGGTTTTTTTGGGGTCAAGGTCTCATATTACACCACTGGGGTTCTGGTATATGGAGTTTCAATTACAATATATAGAGGAAAAAACTCTCTAATTTGAAAATTGTCATCCCCATTTAGTGGTAATCATCTCATTTAAATGCTTGAATTTATTTATGTTCATAGATATTTATTTTCTTATAGATATCACAACCTAGTTAGATGTGTCACCATTCCCAATTTATAATTGTCCATACTCTTAATATTTTAAAATCGGCGCACCATGTAATTGTTAAAGGACCCTTACATCTGGTATTAGAATTTAGTAGGTCATATAAAATGATTTCATTAGATGAATCAATTTTCCCAATTTAGGGAATTACTTTCTTCATCAATTATAATTGGCATTCATGTAATCAAAAAACTAATGTTTCATACCATATTGCTTGTTTTTCATGGATCAATCATTGAATAATTGGTTGATTAATGTGTCTTCATCAATCTATATTGGGAAAAACCATTAAAATTGATGCATTCACTTTATTTAATCTAATTATTTCACCCCTTCATGAATTTTTATCATAGTTCTGTATATAAAAATCATATCACCCTCAATGATCACATGAAATTCAAGAAATGAATAAATAATATGAACATATATTTCATGTGATAATTCATGACATGTGAATACACATGTTCCTATAATTATGAATGAGATTATAACTCATTTCCATTAACTAAAAAGAATATCAAGCCTATAAAAATAATATCAACAATAATAACTTCATAAAACATGTGTTTCAGCTGGAAAAAAAATTAGTACAATTGTAACCAGCAAAAACCAAATCAACAATATCACATACCATGTAATTTGGGTTTCTCTAGTATGTGGGTTAGATACTCCTAAGAACATGCTCATCACCATATTATGATATATTCCTACTCTACTTAATAATACCAAAATAGAAAGACAAAAGAAAAAATCCCTATGAATCCACATTTTTATCCTTGACTTGAAAGACACAAAGCGGTGCCCTGAGATGGTTATCCACATGACCTCAAGCGCACCTCCCCGTATTCTAGAGGTTGTCAACAAGCAGAGAGGGCCTAGGGTGTGCCCCTGTAGAGAATATGACCTCATGATAATACTTTAGTACAAAAGTAATAATAATGATAAAAACAATAAATAATAATAAATAATCAAAAATGGATGATAAACCATATAGATCAATATATAAGTAAAAGAAAAATCAATTTTAGATACCAGAAATTATATTCATATCATGATTTTATAAAAAGGATGTATATAGGATAAAAGGGAAGAGAAATTTAAAACATGATAAAAAAAAAGTCCTAAATTTTTTTTCCACTATTATCATGAGCATAGCCTCAACCCTATGCTCTCATACTCCAGCCTACTATAGAAAAATAAAAAATCAGTTGTTGCCCGCTTCTTATTGTCTATACCTATAGACATGAAGTCTGTTTAGGTATTGTAGGAGGACCAAGTAGGATGTTAGATATAATAAATACTTAACCACCAATTGTGTCTAAAACTATACAGTATATGAATATAAAATGAGTAGTGTCCATGTAAATTTATAATTAAATCATTAAATAAATAAAACAACTCGACCAGGGTTCCACATGGGATACACGATTGATTATACCTTCTTCATCATAATATGGATTTCTCTGAACCAAGTTCATCCAATAAATATTTGATATATAAGTAAAATTATAATATATGTATATATATATATATATTTGGATACATTATAATATTTCTAGCATATACGTATGTAAAACATAACAAGGTCATCTGTAGTCAATTGTAAACGAAGAATGATCCCAGGAATGTTCTTTTTCTTGGTAGATACATCCTTAACATTGATAAAATGGATCCCAATTTCATGTCAAAAATGTATCCCAATCCCCTCTAAGGTCATCTATAGAGAGGAATCCCATGTATCATTCTAGGAGCACCATAAGTATCCATAACTGTAAGAGTATTTACAAGGTGATCCATAAGTTGAACCCAAGTATCACCCTCAACATGTTCTAAGGCATAACCCTTTGAGCCTATCGCTAGTATCCACCTAGGTAACCAAGTATCTCACATGGAATGATATAGAACATTTTCCACATATCACATACAAGTAAATCCATTGAAGAAGTAGTTATCACTTGTGGGTAAAGTATATACGACCTCTTCTCGGTGAGCCCGTAATGACCCCAACCCCAAAAGATTAGAGTCAATGAATTACCTTATTATATTGGCATAGATACGATGGGTTGAATCTCAAATGAATCATCAGTTTAGTAGTTTTGGATAATAAGATATATACATGATACCCATTTTACATTGGTAATAGAAAATAAAACATATTAAATAACAGTAGTGAATAAACTGTATCCTTGAAAACTCATTCAAACATCCATTTATTACATTTTGGGAAAAGAAAAAAATTGAACACTGATCTCAAATTATCAATAAGGGTTATGCACAATGGAGGATTTCATGAAACATTAAATAATAATCCATATGTAAAGATAAATAACAGAATACACATTCTATTTAAATAACATTCCTTTGTGAAAAGATAAGTCATAATCAATATGGTAAGGTAAATAACAGAGAAATGGTTCCATTTAATCCATAAACATAGAACGAAATGAATCCATATATAATATCATTGTGAAAATCTTAGAGATAACAATAACTAAATATTGGATGAGGTAAATTGTTGATTAATGGGTGTCATGTCTCAGGAACATTATAACTCTATTATCAAAACCTTTCATAAGAAATTTTAAACTAAAGTTATAAACCCATTTAATTTGGCCAATTGATTTGTATCATGAGACCTACCAATGCATCAAGTGGCTATATAATGTTAGGACCCACACATCATCGTAGGACTAGATCATTTCCCTTATATAGAATAATCAATTAAATTCATGGATCAAAATTACGTATCACCAAATATTAAATTTGATTAAAGGATATAGATTTATCAAGACTTCCCCAATTAATAAAAAAATAAAAAATAAAAAATGAATGAAAATATTGTATAAGGTTTATGTAATAATCATATAAATCATACAATAACATGTATTTAAGTGCATTTTAATTTCTACTAAAAATTATCACAATCAATTGATTTTTTAAGATAAAATTATCAATCAGAAAAGAAAGTTAGATTTTTTCAATAAATTTTACAACTTGGAGAGTTTAAAGTCAAATACCACTAGATGAAATGATTCAAAGTGAAACTTATAAAACCATGAAGTGTGAAGGAATCATGATATTATATTTAAAGGACCAATATATACACCACACAAAAGTTAATTGGTGAATAATTGTAACACCTTAAGCTTCCACAGTACGCTTCTCTTTGAATAATATAGTAGTGTGTGTTGTACGCAACTTCGGCTTCTAACACACACCAAAGCCAATCAAACAAGCCATTATGAATAGTAATACCCACTTTTTGAAATTTTATAAATTTCATCTTTTAAAATGGACTTCATTTTATTATTCGGAATATCGAAATTAGCTTAGGGTGAATTTTGGGTATTTTTCTGAAAACATTTAATTTTTAATGAATATTGAAAAAAATGAGTTATAGTTTAAAACAGATTTTTTATTTCAATAATTATTTATTTTATTTAAATTTAATTAAGGTAAAAATAGATACATAATACCTATATAAGTTCAATGTAATTCATTGGAGTTAGTTTAGAATAATTTTAGATATATAAAAATTTTATTGAAATTTTCACCGTCTTTTACCCACCTCCTAGGAGAATTTGAAAATTCACATAAAACTTAATTTTACTGCTTCTGTGAGTGGAATTTCGGAAATCTGAGAGACACAGTTAATATCAAGGACTAAAATGTCGTTAAATTATATGAAAATAATTTTTGATGATTAGTACCTTTTTTACTTTTATTTACCACGGTAAAAAGTAAATAGGGCAATTAAGGGTAAAAATGATATTAATATTACCCTAACACATGTCCTATGTGACAACCCAAGCTTCCACAGTATGATTCTATTTTAATAATACAGTAGTGTGTGTTGTACGCAACTTCGAGTTCTAACACACACCATAACCAATCAAAGTAGCCGTTATGAATAGTAGTACCTACTTTTTGAAATTTTATAAATTTTATCTTTCAAAATGGACTTCATTTTTAGATTCGGAATATCTAATTTAGCCTAGGGTGAAATTTTGTAAATTTTCAGATAACCTTTATATTTTGATGAATAGTTAAAATTACTAAATTTTAATTAATTTTTTTTTAATCAAAATAATTAATAGTGATAAATTATTATATTGATTGGTTTTAAACTATAATTAGAATATAATTTCACCCTTTTATTCAATGGTGGTCATTATAATTAACTTCAATTTGAAATTGGACATAAACAATTGTCAATCTTTTGATTGATATTGTTTCTTAAAAATACGCTATTTGTTTTGACAATGGGAATTACTTATAAAATTAATTAATGCAACTTATATGTTTGGAATTTTGTAAAATAGACACCATTTTTGAATTCAGAATATCAATTATAGTTGAGGGCGAATTTTTGGTATTTTTCTGAAAAACTTCAATTTTTGATGAATAGTGGAACCACTAAGTGGTAGTTTAAAAACTAATTTTTTGTGTAAATGAAACATTACCACTTCTGTAGTTTGATTTTTAAAAATCCAACATACATGGTTGTCATTATGAAGTAAAATTTGGTTCAATGGGAATAAAATATTTTTTTGGTAAATAATAACTTTTAAGTTTGATTAATCACGATTAAAGGTAATTAGTGAAATTTAAGGGAAAAATTATGTTATAAAAATATGAAAATAACTTTACACTTGTCCTACACTTATTTTATGAGTCATGGCCGACCAATACATTCCATGGGTCAACTTGGGGACCCCATGGAGCCACTTGGGTAAGAAAATGACATTAATAACTTTTTATTTAATGTAAAAATAAAATTGTCACAAACATGTGTTGTTTTACTAAAACAATTATTACATGAGGTTATATAATTTAACCTTTCGACTATAAATATTAATTGGAAATCTAAAAAGATTTCCTACATCATTATATTTTTTTTATAATTTTTAGACATTATATAAATTAAATATTTTATGACACCATGATGATGCAGCGATTACCTCATTAATTAACGATTTAAATAAAATGAAAGGATAAAGTAGAATATAAGTCTTAAACATGTCAAAAACCAATTGGATGAGTAGCTTTAGAACCCTTATCACCTTATCCTCTAAATATATCATTTTTGGACCTTTAAAATCCGAAAATCCTTTCATAATAATGTAACATTTCATTTCTTTCCAAGAGTGCCCCTCCTCTCCTCTTATAAAAGACCCCCCACCTCTACCACCTTATTCACACCATAAAATCCATTTTTCTCAGCCAACATCTTCCCAAATACTCTTTAAACTTCCCTCTCTTACTCCTATAAGCCTCACTTTGGGCAGAAGTCTTCCCAAGGAAGCCTTTGTCTCAAATCAAAAAGAGTTACCTGATTTTAAGGTAATGTCTTCTCTTATGTTCTTTTGTATTATTTTTCTTCTCCAACCCCTTAAAATCTTTTTATTAATTTATTTTGTAACAACAATAGTATCTAAAATATACTAGGATGTTTTTATGATATGGATTTGTTTTACACTTACACACACCTTCGTCTAATGGTTAAAGAACATACTGTTTCTATGGGTGGAAAAATATTGCCTCACGAAACAATGATTGTTCAATATTCTTTTAACACCTCTAATGGTGGCTATTATGATTAAATTATTTCTATATATGATAAATATTATGTTTATGTTTTCCTTATGCCTCTTTATTTCTCATTTATGGTATACCTTTATGATTTCCATTATGGGTAAATGCGATAATTTCATTTTAGGAAGTGCGGACTATCGCCCCCTCAAAGTGATCTGAATCTTTAATGCCATATGAGGGACGTATAAAGGATGGAGTAAATGAATTTATATATGATATTATACTGGAATTATAATACACCTTTATATAATTATGATTTCATTCCATTAAATATGAAATAGAAATTAAAGTAGCGTTCATGCGTACGTACGGCTTACCATCTCCATGAACGGTGCATTTCATTTCTTACCTCTAAATGTTATGTAAAATTATGAATGAATGTATATACTGGATATATATGATATATATGATATCTACATCATGAATATAATTCTGGATATAATGTATATTTTACCACATGAACAACTTGTAATTATAAGAAGTTTATATTTGACTCAAGTACCAAAGATCGACAAAACGACCATTATTAACATAAATAATTACATAATGTTCATAACATGGTAATAAGTGATATAAAAGGAATAATAAACCTGAAAAAATTTCTTAAGAAATTATAAATTAAGTCATGTTTATTATTCAGGAAGTTAAAGAACGGTCGAGTCATGTCGGACACGAGGTAAGGGAACTTCTTAACCCAATTTCCGTTCTTTGGGTTAATATCCTACTTTCAAATTATTTCATGATATTATTATGTCCTATCTTGTATTTGTACTTTATTTATGTGTACTTATATTGAATACACATAATAGATCTATTTTATTTAAAAAAATGATCTTTGTAAGGACTTCGTCTCAATCTCCTTTCATTGAGGCATATTTTGTTTTATACACAACTTTCTTTTATACTGTGTATAAACCCCTTTTGACTTTTACTTTTATTCAAAAGAAATCTTTTTATACGAAGAGTTTTACTAAACGAAAAAAGGAATGTTTTATTTGTCGTACGTATGCGGCGATAATGACTTCTCCACCGTCGTGACCATTATTTGAGTTTCGGCTTCCTCTACAAGCCATAATATTTTTTAAAATGAAAAATGAATACAAAGTTTTAATTTTCTTTTATTTTTGTATTGAAAATGGTTTTGAGAGTTTTTTTTATTATGTAAATGTATTGTATTGATATCTTGTGATTGAAATGTAGAAATTTTATGTTTCCTTTATGCATGTATTATGTTATACGATTATGTTATGGTTTATGATATGATTAAAACTGTTCATATGAGGAATGCATTGGACTTAATAAGTGACTGGTGGAGCCCTCTATAGCTCCTCGATGAATCAGTAGGTATCAAGAGACAAACTAGTGTCCCGGAACAAGGCCTTGACAAAATCTTATTTGTAGTCTTGGCACGAGGCCTTGGCTACGTGGTTATGATAGTCTGGCATTATGCATTCCATCATTATGAAAGTGGTTATTGATATTGCATGTGATTATTCGACTAGTAGAATATCCATGTGAATAAGTAAATGGAATTATTTAATTTTATTTTTTCCATATTATGCTGAAGTTTAAGATTCTTTTGTTTTAGTTATACATTGCCTTAAATTTTAATGTTCATTTATGAAAGCTTATGCTATATTGTTATCCTTACTGAGCATCTGAGATCACCCCTTCCAATGTTTTAATTTTTCCAGGATGTAAAGAATTATATTATGAATGACCTGCAGGGATAGTATGAGGGGATATGAAGACAAGATTTTGTTGTAGTTTTGTTTTTACTTTATGATGTAATTTAAGACTTATGAATGTATCTAGTGTTTCCTTGGCTACTAAACTAATCGGTCTTTCGGGACTTGATCTTTTGTGATCATGTCAACGTTACACAATAATGCACCGACTCAGGGTAACTGGGGTCGGGGCGTTATATCCTAATTCTATTGGATAAGTGTATCTTGACAAAAACATCCTTAGGAATAAAATATTATCATTTAGGTCCACTTGGATTAGATTAGGACATCTATTATTATTTAATTCAAAGAAGAGTTAAAAGAGATAAAATTAATGTTTAATAACAAAATCATTTTTAATATATGGTTATACATAAGATAAATTAGACTATAAATATTCATTATAAAGATATAAAATTTCCCTAAATAATGGTATTTTATTTATAATTTTTATACATTAAATTATTTAATTTATTTATGACAAAATGGTGATGCAATAATTACCAAATTAATGAAATATTAAAATAATTGATATTATAAATATCAAAATAAATGTAATTTGAGACTTTTTATAATTTTAAATAATTTTATAGGTTAATATGACATATAATTATTGGTTATATAAATTTTTTTCGAAGTAATAATGCTGTTATAAAATTATCAAAAACAAAATACCCAATAGTGTCAAAATTGACATAAAAGGGTTTTTGAAACAAATATTATATTATTAATTGACATTCTATTCCTAAAAATATAAGTTTCAGACAAAGGAGTCATATAATGATAGTTGTATCATTATTTGACCACTTGGGGGTCTCTTTGAGGTATATAGTAAGTTTATTAACTATATAATATAAAAAAACAAAGAGACATGGTAAATATCGAACTAATTAACTAAGAGTTAAATATAAATGATAAGTTTAATATAGTGACCAAAACCTATCTAAAATCTATTATTCATAATAATTTCGACCCATCCCTACCTTAACCTTTAAATAATCCACTTTGGATCCATTAGACACCGAATATGAATTTATTATAAAATAATATTTCTAGTTTTTCCAAAGGTTCCCCTCACCCCTCTAATAAAAGGGTACTCCACCTTATCTCTAAATTGTACCATCAAAGCCTTTTGTCTCAGACAACCCCTAAAAAATTCTTCTTTTAACTTCCCTCACTTCAACCTAGAGTCCTTAGTTTGATCAAAAATCCAACCTAAGGATCCCTTTTGATCAAATCAAAAGGAAGAACCCGAAGAAGAGGTAATGTTTTCACAACACTTTTTCAAGTTCCTTTCTTCTTCAACTTATTCTTTCTTTTGTATTTCCATTGTAAAATAATAACTCCAATATCTTTTATATACTGTGATGTTATTATAAATATGTTACAACCATATTCAGTTTTCAATCCATCCTTTGAATGACATGTCACCATACGTGCGTACGTACGACATACCGTCTCCACGTCGTGGTGTAATTGTTATTCAATACATTATTATTTGGATGGGTATAATAATGATGTTTAATTCATGTAAATAATAAGTATAACATGATAATTATTATTTATATATGATATAACATCCAATTATATATGATTTTAATATCAAAAGAATGATATTATCGCTCGTGCGTACCTATGGACTACCGTCTCCATGAACGCGATGAGATTCATTCCCATCATATCCATACAAGTCTAATTATCATTTTATGATTAAAAATAATGTTTAAGGACTTGATATCATTATTTATATGAATAATATACAACCTACCCATAAAAAACATGACTTATGTAACAAAACATATAAAAGAGAACGAGTAAGTTAACACCTGAAATGACGATAATACTAAGATATTATTAACAAAGCAATGTTAAAAGATCATATATGATATCATATTAATGTATATGATTCTTTTATAATTCAATAAAAAAATTCACCATTATAGAGGAGGCTAACCTACCCTCTACCAAGGAAAAAGTACAAAGTAAGGGGTTTCTTATCTCACTTTTAATTTCGTGAGATTTCCATTGTTCACCACATATTTATTGCATGTGGTGTGTGTAATGCCCATGTTTGTATTCATTGTGTAATATACTTAATTCATGTATATTTACATTATAATTGTATGATCCTACTTTCATGGTTGTATGTTTTGTAAGGTACCAAATCAATAATGGAATTTGAAATTTCAATTTCCACTCATTCGGCTTTACGCATACATCACTAATTATTTTACTCCAAGATTGTGTGTGGAATCACTATTAATTTTATTATGTCATGATTTCCACTCCCATTTCTATGGATATAATTTTGATACCCATAATAACTCCATTGATAAATTCTCAAGTCATTGGTATGAACTTTATAAGAGTAATTTTTACTCAATCTCGATTTGTTGAGATAAAAATCCAATTCATTGGTGTTGTTTTTACAAAAATATGTGCGAATGTCCTTTGATTGATTTACATAGAATATCCAATCATATTGAGTGTATTTATATTTTTCAAACATAATTATGTCGTTGATTTATCCTTAACCTAAGGATATGGCCTTTATGAGAGATTTCATCTCAATTTACATTCCATTGAGACTCCTTTGTTGTTATACACCAAATCAATTTTATATGGTGTATATAATGTACTTTCTCATAGTATATCATGAATCCCTTTATTCTCATGATATTACAAAGTTTTTATAACCTCAATTATTCGTATTCAAGCGTCTCTCTTTTGGTTTGGAACTCTAACTAAAATATCATTTTAAAATGTTTTAATGATTTATTATTCTAAATCATTCTCATTAATGTCCATGTTTTAAAAATGGATTTAAGGATTTATTTATATGGACATTAAAGTTTTCAAATAAAAATTCCTTTTAAAATTATCAAAGTGGTATGGGACACTTTGATTGAAAAATCTATTTCAAATGGATTCTTGATAAATAGTGTGACTTTTAAATGTTTTCAAGAAAAAATGGGGATATTTATCTTAATTGTTTTATGATCATTTTAATCTATGTCAATATCCATCATTATTCTCGATTGAGGTTAATCTGATATAATATAATCTTCCATGTTGTATCGAATGAGTTATGTTTGACTGTGGATGTGCTATTTTTATACCATTCAAGGTTTGTGGTTAAAGTATTGACATTTCGTATGCTAGTTTTAATACGAATGTTTATGTTATGTTTCAATCTTTTCATATGAAGAATTCATTGGACTTAGTAAGTGACGGTTGGAGCCCGCTATAGCTCCTTAATGCATCGGTAGGTCTCATGAGACGAACTAGTGTCTTGTCACAAGGCCTTGACAAAATTTTATTTGTAGTCTTGGCACGAGGCCTTGACAATGTGGTTATGATAGTCTGGCATTATGCATTCCATCATTATGAAATTGGTTATTGATATTTCATGTGGTTATTTGACTAGAATAATATCCATGTGAATAAGTAAATGAAATTATATCATTTTATCTTTTCCATATTATTCTGAAGTTCAAGTTTAAAAGGCTTTTGTTTTAGTTATACATTTCCTTAAATGTTTATGCTTATTTATGAAAGTTTCTGCTATATTGTTATCCTTACTGAGTATCTGAGCTTAGCCCTTTCAATGTTTTATTTTTCCCAGGATGTGAAGAATTAATTTATGAATGACTAGCAAGGATAGTATGAGGGGATATGTAGACAAGATGTTGTTGTAATTTTTTTTACTTTATGATTTAATGTAAGACTTATGAATATATCTAGTGTTTCCAAGACTACTAAACTAATCGGCCTTTTGACACTTGATATTTTGTGATCATGCCAATGTTATGTAATAATGCAACAACTCTGGGTAACTGGGTATTGGGGCATTACATTTGGTATCAGAGGAAGTTTAGTACAAACCTTGGAAACTATATTTAGATAAACACAGATTAGAGCACATAGCCCAAAGATATACTTTGAGGATTATTATAGAAGAACTTCTAGAATTTTGGTATTATATAGATTTTTTGAGTTTTCCAAGAAATACATCCATGTCTGGATACGAGTAGGTAGAGGTGGCTCTGGCACAGATGTACCTAGCGGTAAAACCCAAAAACACCGCTTTGATCTAGACTCGAATGTGAACAAATGCAAGACAATGGGCCTTGCTGCACTCTAGGTTACGACACTCCTGGGGGATATGCTTAGGATAATTTAAATTTTCTTGACAAACCAATTTGAAGTATTTTAATATAAGATGAGAATAAATGACCTTGGTTAATCTTAAGGTGTTTCAAATTGATAATATGGTTTCATGATATTCTCTAAATGATTTTATGACTACTGTTACTCACACAATGATTTCTTGTTTTAGTCAATGGCTGGAGTCCATGGAAGTCATAGTAACTTTGAGAATGATGTACAAGGTGGGAACAGTGGTGGAAATGAGAAAAATAATGGAATGTTGATAGGCATAAAATATATCGTGTTCATTCCAAATCAGATTTCCAAAAATATGATCAACAACATATATATTATCCAACTCCCGAACTCAATAAAGAAGAGAAAGGTGGTGAATGATAAGAGCTCCAGCAGTGGAGACTATGGAGAAAAGAATCCTAAATTTCCATCACGCAGGAAATGTGGAAGGAGACACCCATGACAGTGTCTCAATGGAACAAAGAAATGCTTTACGTGCGAGAAAGAAGGATATAAAGTGAAGAATTGTCGAGGAAAAATGACGAGTACTATGGAAGAAAATAAAAATTTTCCCAAAAAATCCATTTACAGTCATTTACCGTAAATGTAGGGGACCTTTCCATTACCCAAGTGAATGCCCTATTCTATGGGATATTTTCTTGGTCAAAGAAGAAGCAATGTGGGAATAAATGGTTGGAGAAATGTTTAAAAGTATTAGTGCTCCTTGTTGATGGGATTACATTGGAATAATTATCTCTTGTATTTGTAACCTTGTATTTTTTCATGTGAGAATGATATTTGGGGAAGACTTATCTTTTACCCTGTGGATATAGTTATAAATAACCATTTGGTTTTATATGATCATTGTATTTGAGGAAATTACAAGTTATTATATTTTGGGATGAAAATTCAAGGTATGAGATAACATTTATGATTAAAATTATGTTATGGTTATTTTGAGGAATTTTATCTCATTTTGGTACTATTATAAAATATAGTTTTTGAAAAAGGACAACACGTAGACTGTGTGACAACCCGTCACATCGGACAAAGCTGTGGGAATCAAACCCACAACCAAAGTGCGATTGAGATTTATCTCCTACCAATGGACTACGTGAAGTCCCTAGTTTTTGTGACTAATTATTTTTAGTTAAATGATTTTATTGATCAATAATAAGTTGATTTGGGTTCTTATGTCTTATCAAATGAATACCCTTGGTATTGGAAAATGATTGGGTGACTAAATGATAAATGTTATTTTGGAAGATGTTCGCTTTGTTGGGAACACTATATGCCCTAGGAAACTAGAATATTATGGGATTTTATTTGATGAGTAATGGTGGATTTTTATCTATGTTTTTATTGTGGATTTATAGTGATTTGGGTTATTTATAGAAATGATTAACCTATAAAAGAGAATATGATTTTAGGTTAATTAATTTTAAGTATGTGACATTAAGAGTAGTTGGTGTCATTTGGAGATACAATTTAACGTGGAAGACTACATAACCAAATTCTTCTAAGTTTTGGGTTTCAATATTAGTTTGGATATATTGACGTATTTTAAGGAGAATTTTTTATTGAATGGTATTTATTTAACTTTTTGGTATTGTTGGTTTAATTTTAGAAATTAAGATTACTGTTTCTTTATCTAAAGGAATATCATTTTGTGGGATCCTCAGATCTTATACTAACCATTTTAGTTTTGATTAATCTCTAAATACAAGGTAAATATATACTTTATCCTTCGTGGATCATGTGATTCTATAGAAGTTTATTCTAGCTCTTCCAGTGTGACCAAGTCTTCTTGAATACTCATCGTTTAAAAAAAATTAGTTAGTGGTGGAAATTTATTAAAGAATGAAACTATACTTAAAAAGTACGTATATCACTTTATTTTCTTAGTCAATCTCGAAAATTATTTCCTCTTTTTTATGTAATGTAACTTAAAAAAATGTTGGCCATATACTTTTCCTACTGGGAAACTAATGACCGTTTGTCCCATCATAATTTTGTGGCTTTCTCATTTTTAAATTTCTCTTGATCTGGTTTTCTATCCCTCTCCATCAGAACATGACACTTATTTTATCTTCCATATCCACATTTTCCTACATGGAATCCTAGTATGAGTTATCTTGGGTGACAATTGTACTTCTCTTTCTTTCTTTTAAGGTGATAGTTTTTTGACTCTTTTTCTGATATGGGCCATTCCATTATATTCCCGAGCCCAATTTTAAAAATTTTGAGGACGAAATTATTTGAAGGAGGGGAGAATGTAACACCCCAAGCTTCCACGGTACTCTTCTCTTTGAATAATACAGTAGCGTGTGTTGTACGCAACTTCGAGTTCTAATACACACCACAACCAATCGAACTAGCAGTTACGAATAGTAATACTCACGGATTAAAATTTTATAAATTTTATCTTTAAAAATGGTCTTCATTTTTGGATTCGGAATATCGAAATTGTCTTAGGGTGAATTTTTTGTATTTTTCTGAAGACATTCAATTTTTGATGAATAGTGTAAAAAACATTGAGTTATAGTTTAAAACCGAATTTTTATTTAAATAATTATTTATTTTACTTAAATTTAATTAAGATCAAAATAGATACATAATACCTATATAATTCCAATATAAATCATTGTAATTAGTTTAGAATAGTTTTAGATATATAAAAATTGTATTGAACGTTTCACCGCCTTTTAACCACCTCCTATGAGAATTTGAAAATTCAAATAAAACTTAATTTTACCACTTCTGTAAGTGGAATTTTAAAAATCCGAGAGACACCGTTAATATCAATGAGTAAAATGTGGTTCAATGAGATGAAAATAATTTTTTGGGAATAGTAACTTTTTATTTTTATTTACCACGGTTAAAATTAAATAGGTTAATTAAGGGTAAAAATGATATTAATATTACCCTAACACCTGTACTAATTCTATTGGAAATGTGTATCTCGACCAAAAACATCCTTAGGAATAAAATATTATCATTTAGGTCCACTTGGATTAGATTAAGACATTTATTATTATTTAATTCAAAGATTTAAAAGATATCAAATCAATGTTTAATAACTAAAACATATTTAATATAGGGTTATATATAAGATAAATTCAACTATAAATATTCATTAGAAAGATAAAAATATTTCCTACATAATGGTATTTTATTTATAATTTTTTGACATTATATAATTTAATTTATTTATGACACAATGGTGATGCAGTAATTACTTAATTAATGAAATATTAAAATAATTGATATTATAAATATCAAAATAAATGTAATTTGGTAATTTTTATAAATTAAAAAAATGTTATAAGTTAATATTACATATTAGGATTGGTTATAAAATTTTTTTTGAAATAATAATGTTGTTATAAAATTATCAAAAACAAAATACCCAATAGTGTCAAAATTGACATAAAAGAGTTTTTAAGACAAATATTATATTATTAATTGATATTATATTCCTAAAAATATAAGGTTGGGCCAAAGGACTTATATAATGATAGGTGAATCATTAATTGGTAACTTGGGGTTCTCATGGATGTATATAGAATGTTTATTAACTATATAATATAAAAATACCAAGAGACATGGTAAACATCGAACTAATTAACTAAGAGTTAAATATAAATGATAAGGTTAATATAGTGACCCAAACCTGTCTAAAATATATTGGTTGAAAGTATTTCGACCCATCCCCACCTTAACCTTTAAATAATCCACTTTTGACCCATTAGAAACCGAATATGAATTTATTATAAAGTAATATTTCTAGTTTTTCCAATGGTTCCCCTCACCCCTCTAATAAAAGGATACTCGCCCTTCTCACTAATTTACATCTTCAAAGCCATTTGGCCCGGACAAAAACGGCCCAATTATTCTATTATATTCCCTCACTTAAACCTAGAGTCCTTAATTTGATCAGAAAGACAACCTATGGAGCCATTTTGATCAAATCAAAAGGAAGAACCCAAAGAATATGTAATGTTTTCACAACCCTCTTTCAAGTTCCTTTCTTCTTCAACTTATTCTTTCTTTGTTATTTCCATTATAAAATAATAACTCCAATATATTTTATATACTGGGATGTTATTATAAATATGGTACAACCATATTCAGTATTCAATCAATCCTTTGAATGACATGTCACCATACGTGCGTACGTATGGCATACCGTCTCCACGTCGTGGTGTAATTGTTATTCAATACATTATTATTTGGATGGGTATAATAATGATGTGTAATTCATGTAAATAATAAGTATAATATGATAATTATTCTTTATATATGATATAAAATCCAATTATATATGATTTTAAAATCAAAAGAATGATACTATCACTTGTTCGTACGTACGGACTACCGTATCCACGAACGCGATGAGATTCATTCCCCATCGTATCCAAACAAGTATAATTCTCATTATATAATTAAAAATAATGCTTAAGTACTTGATATCCTTCTGTATATGAATAAGATACAACCTATCCATAACAAACATGACTTATGTAACAAAACATATAAAATAAAACGAGTAAGTTAACACCCAAAACAACGATAATACTAAGATATTATTAACAAAGTAATGTTAAAAGATCATATATGACATAATATTAATGTATATTATTCTTATATAATTCAATAAAAATTATTTCCCCATTATACAGGAGTCTAACCTACCCTCGTCCAAGGAAAAAGTACAAAGGGGTTTCTTATCTCACTTTTAATTCTGTGAGATTTCCATTGTTCACAACTTATTTACTACATGTGGTGTGTGTACTGCCCATGTTTGTATTAATTATGTAATATACTTTAATTCATGTATATTTACATCATAATTTAATGATCCTTCTTTTAGGGGTGTATGTTTTGTAAGGTACCAAATCAATAAGGGATTTTGAAATTTCAATTTCCACTCATTCGGCTTTAGGCATACTTCATTGATTATTATACTCCAAGATTATGTGTGGAGTCACTATTCATTTGATTATGTCATAATTTCCACTCCCCTTTATGTGGATATACATTTGATACACATAATAACTCCATTGATAAATTCTCAAGTCATCGGTATGAACTTGATAAGAGTAATTTTTACTCAATCTCGATTTGTTGAGCTAAATATCAAATTCCTTGGTGTTGTTTTTACAAGAATATGTGTGAATGTCCTTTGATTGTTTTACAATGAATATCCAATAATATTGAGTTTATTTATATTTTTCACACATAATTATGTCATTGATTTATCGTTAACCTAAGGATACAGCCTTTATGAGAGATTTAATCTCAATTTACATTCCATTGATACTCCTTTGTTGTTATACACCAAATCACTTTGATATGTTATATATAAAGTACTTTGACATAGTATATCATGAATCCCTTTATTCTCATGATATTAAAAAGTTTTTATTACATCAATTATTTGTATTCAAGTGTCTCTCTTTTGGTTAGGAACTATAACAAAAATATCATTTTAAAATTTCTTAATGACTTATTATTCTAAATCATTCTGATTAATGTCCATGTTTTCAAAATGGTTTTAAGGATTTATTTATATGGACATTAATGTTTTCAAATTAAAATTCCTTTTAAAAGTATCAATGTGGTATGGGACAATTTGATTCAAAAATATATTTTAAATGGCTTCTTGACAAATAGTGTGACTTTTAAATGTTTTCATGAAAAAAGGGGGATATTTATCTTAATAGTTTGATGATATTTTTATTCTATGTAAATATCCTTCATTATTCATAATTTAGGTTAATCTAATATAATAAAATCTTCCATGTTGTATTTAATGAGTTATGTTTGACTGTGGATGTGATATTTATATACCATTCATGGTCTGTGGTTAAAGTATTAACATTTTCTATGCTAGTTTTAATTTGAATGTTTATGCTACGTTTCAAACTTTTCATATAAGGAATGCATTAGACTTAGTAAGTGACGGGTGGAGCCCGATATAGCTCCTTTATGCATCGGTAGGTCTCATGAGACAAACTAGTTTCTTGGCATAAGGCCTTGATAAAATCTTATTTGTAGTCTTGGCACGAGGCCTTGACTAAGTGGTTATGATAGTCTGGCATTATGCATTCCATCATTATGAAAGTAGTTATTGATATTTAATGTGATTATTTGACTAGTAGAATATCCATGTGAATAATTAAATGGAATTATTTCATTTAATCTTTTCCATATTATGATTAAGTTCAAGTTTAAAAGGATTTTGTTTATTTATACATTGCCTTAAATGTTTATTATTATTTAGGAATGTTTTGGATATATTGTTATCCTTATTGAGCATCAGAGCACACCCCTTTTAATGTTTTATTTTTCCCAGGATGTGAAGAAGTAATTTATGAATGACCTATGTGGATAGTATGAGGGGATATGAAGACAACATGTTGTTGTAGTTTTTTTTCTTTATGATGTGATGTAGGACTTATGAATATATCTAGTGTTTCCAAGACTAATAAACTAATCGGTCTTTCAAGAGTTGATCTTTTGTGATCATGCCAATGTTATGTAATAATGCACTGACTCTGGGTAACTGGGTATTGGGTCGTTACAGTTTGTATCATAGGAAGTTTAGTACAAACCTTGGAAACTTGATTTAGATAAACTCTGATTAGAGCACATAGCCATAAGATAGACTTTGAGGATTATTATAGAAGAACTTTCTAGAATTTTGGTATTGTATAGATTTTATGAGTTTTCCAAGAAATGTATCCTTATCAGTATACAAGCATGTAGAGGTGGCTCTGGCACAGATGTACCTAGGGGTAAAACCCGAAAACACCGCTTTGAGTAAGACTCGAACTAGAACTGGTGCATGGAAATGGGACTTGTTGCACTCTTTGTTACGACACTCCCGGGGGATATGCTTTGGATAATATACATTTTCCTTAAAAACCAATTTGAAGTATTCTAAAATAATATGAGAATAAATGACCTTGATTAATTTTAAGGTGTTTCAAATTGAGAATATGTTGTCATGATATTCTCTAAATGATTTTATGACTACTTTTACTCACACAATGCTTTCTAGTTTTAGTCAATGGCTGGAGTCCAAGGAAGTCATAGTAACTTTGAGAATGATGTAAAATGTGGGAACAGTGGTGGAAATGAGAAACAAAATGGAATGTTGATAGGTGTAAAAGATATCATGTTCATGTCAAATCAGTTTTCCAAAAATATGATCAACAACATATATATTAACCAACTCTCGGACTCAACACAGAAGAGAAAGGTGATGAATGATAAGAGCTCCAGCAGTGGAGACCATGGAGAGAAGAATCCTAAATTTCAATCATGCAAGAAATGTGGAACGACACACCCATGAAAGTGTCTCAATGGAACAAAAAAATTGATTTACGTGCAGGAAAGAAAGACATAAAGTGAATAATTTTCAAGGAAAAATGAAGAGTAATGTGGAAGAAAATAAAAATTGTCCCAAAAATCCATTTACAGTCATTTGCTGTAAATGTAGGGGACCTGGCCATTACCCGAGTGAATGACCTATTCTATAGGATATTTTCTTGGTCAAAGAAGAAGCTATGTAGAAATAAATGGTTGGAAAATTGTTTAAAAGTAGTAGTGCTCCCTATTGATGGGATTACTAAGGAATTATTTTCTCTTGTATTTGTAACCCCGCAGTTTGCCTTGTGAGAATGATATTTGGGGAAGACTTATCTTTTCCCCTATGGATATAGTTATAAATAACCATTTGGTTTAATATGATCATTGGGTTTGAGACAATTACATGTTATTATATTTTGGGATGAAAATGCAAGGTATGAGATAGCATTTCTGATTAAAATTATGTTATGGATATTTTGAGGATTTTATCTCATTTTGGTAATGTTATAAAATATAGTTTTTGAAAACGGACAACACACAGACTGTGTGACAACCCATCGCATCGGACAAAGCTATAGGAATTTAACCCACAACCAATGTTCGATTGGGATTTAATGCCTACCACTGGACTACATGAAGTCCCTGGTTAGTGTGACTAAATTGTTTTAGTTAAATGATTTTATTGATCAATAATAAGTTTATTTGGGTACTTATGTCTTATCAAATTAATACCCTTATTATAGGAAAATGATTTGGTGATTATGTGATAAATGTTATTTCAGAAGATTTTCGCTTTGTTAGGAACACTATATGCCTAAGGAAACTTGAATACTATGGGATTTTATTTGAATAGTAATGGTGGATTTTTATCTACGTTTTTTTTTGTGAATTTATAGTGATTTGGGTTATTTATTGAAATTATTAACCTATAAAATAGAATGTGTCATTAGGTTAATTACTTTTAAGTATGTGACTTTAAGAGTAGTTGATGTCATTTGGAGATACAATTTAACGTGCAAGACTACATAACCAAATTCTTCTATGTTTTAGGATTCAATATTAGTTTGGGTTATATTGAAGGATTTTAAGGAAAAAAATTTATTGAATGGTATTTATTTAACTTTTTGGTATTGTTGGTTTAATTTTAGAAATTAAGATTAGTATTTCTTTCTCTAAAGGAATATACTTTTAAGGGATCATCATATCTTATACTAACCATTTTAGTTTTTATTAATCTCTAAAGACAAGGAAAATATATAGTTTATCCTTCATGGATCATGTGATTCTATAGAAGTTTATTCTTTCTCTTCTAGTGTGACAAAGTCTTCTTGAATAATCATCATTTAAAAAAATGAGTTAGTGGTGGAAATTTATTAATGAATGAAACTCTACTTAAAAAGTAAGTATATCTCTTTATTTTCTTAGTCAATCTCGTAAAATAATTCCTCATCTTTATGTAATGTAACTTAAAAAAAATGTTGTTCATATACTTTTCCTACTGGGAAACTAATGACCATTTGTCCCGTCATAAGTCTGTGTCTTTCTTGTTGTTAACATTCTCCTGATCTTGTTTTCTATCCCTCTCCATCAGAACATCACACTTTGTCTATCTTCTTTATCCATGTTTTCTTACAAGGAATCCAAGTATGAGTTATCTTGGGTGACCATTGTACTTCTCTTTATTTCTTTTAAGGTGATAGTTTTTTTGACTCTTTTTATGATATGGGCCATTCCATTATATTCCCAAGCCCAATTTTAAAAATTTTGAGGACGAAATTATTTGAAGGAGGGGAGAATGTAACACCCCAAGCTTCCACGGTACTCTTCTATTTGAATAATACAGTAGCATGTGTTGTACGCAACTTCGAGTTCTAACACACACCACAACCAATCAAACCTGCAGTTAAGAATAGTAATACCCACTTATTAAAATTTTATAAATTTTATCTTTCAAAATGGTCTTCATTTTTGGATTCCGAATATCGAAATTGTCTTAGGGTGAATTTTTTGTATTTTTCTGAAGACATTCAATTTTTGATGAATAGTAAAAAAACACTGAGTTATAGTTTAAAACCGAATTTTTATTTAAATAATTATTTATTTTATTTAAATTTAATTATGGTCAAAATAGATACATAATAACTATATAAATTCAATGTAATTCATTGGAATTAGTTTAGAATAATTTTAGATATATAAAAATTTTATTGAACTTTTCACCGTCTTTTACCCACCTCCTAGGAGAATTTGAAAATTCACATAAAACATAATTTTACTGCTTCTGTGAGTGGAATTTCAAAAATCCGAGATACACAGTTAATATCAAGGAGTAAAATGTGGTTCAATGAGATGAAAATAATATTTGGTGAATAGTAACTTTTTACTTTTATTTACCACGGTTAAAAGTAAATAGGGTAATAAAGGGTAAAAATGATATTAATATTACCCTAACACATGTCCTAATTCTATTGGACAAGTGTATCTCGACCAAAAACATCCTTAGGAATAAAATATTATCATTTAGGTCCACCTTCATTAGAATTGGAAATTTATTATTATTTAATTCAAAAAAGAGTTAAAAGAGATAAAATTAATGTTTAATAACTAAAACATTTTTAATATAGGGGTATACATACAATAAATTTGACTACAAATATTAATTAGAAAGATAAAAATATTTCCTACATAATGGTATTTTATTTATAATTTTTAGACATTAAATAAGTTAATTTATTTATGACACAATAGTGATACAGTAATAACCTAATTATTGAAATATTAAAATAATTGATATTATAAATATCAAAATAAATGTAATTTGAGACTTTTTATAAATTCCACTAATTTTCTATGTTAATATGACATATTAGGATTGGTTATATAAATTTTTTTCGAGGGAATAATGTAGTTATAAAATTATGAAAAACAAAATACCCAATAGTATCAAAATTCACATAAAAGAGTTTTTAAAAACAATATTATATTATTAATTGATATTATATTCCTAAAAATATAAGGATTGGCCAAAGGACTTTTAAAATGATAGGTGTATCATTAATGGACCACTTGGGGGGTTTCATGGAGGTATATAGTTTGTTTATTAAATATATAATATAAAAATACCAAGAGACATGGTAAATGTCGTACTATTTAACTAAAAGTTAAATATAAATGATAAGGTTAATATAGTGACCCAAACCTATCTAAAATCTATTGGTTGAAAGTATTTAGACCCATCCCTAACTTAACCTTTAAATAATCCACTTTGGAGCCATTAGAAACCGAATATTAATTTATTATATAATAATATTTCTAACTTTTCCAAAGGTGACCCTCACCCCTCTTATAAAAGGGTACTCCCCCTTCTCTCTAATTTACAACTTAAAAGCCTTTTGTCTCTTCCAAACCCTACCCAAATATTCTCTCAACTTACCTCAATTCAACCTAGAGGGATTATTTTGATCATAAAGCCAACTGAATGAGCCCTATTGATCAAATCAAAAGGAAGAACCCGAAGAAGAGGTAATGTTTTCACAACCCTCTTTCAAGTTCATTTCTTCTTCAACTTCTTCTTTATTTGTTATTTCCATTATAAAATAATAAATCCAGTACCTTTTATATACTATGATGTTATTATAAATATGGTACAACCATATTCAGTATTCAATCCATCCTTTGAATGACATGTCACCATACGTGCGTACGTATGGCCTACCGTCTCCACGTCGCGGTGTAATTGTTATTCAATACATTATTATTTGGATGAGTATAATAATGATGTGTAATTAATTTAAATAATAAGTCTAACATGATAATGATTCTGAATATATGATATACCATCCAATTATATATGATTTTAATATCAAAAGAATTATATTATCGTACGTTTGTACGTACGGACTACCGTATCCACGAACGTGATGAGATTCATTCCCCATCGTATCCATACAAGTATAATTCTCATTTTGTGATTAAAAATAATGTTTAAGGACTTGATATCATTCTATATATGAATAAGATACAACCCATCCATAACAAACATGAGTTATGTAAGAAAACATATAAAATAAAATGAGTAAATTAACACCCGAAACGATGATAATACTAAGATATTATTAACAAAGCAATGTTAAAAGATCATATATGATATCATATTAATGTATATGATTCTTTTATAATTCAATTACTATTATTTAACCATTATAAAGGAGGATAACCTACCCTCGAACAGGGAAAAAGTACAAAGTAAAGGGTTTCTTATCTCACTTTTAATTCCATGAGATTTCCATTGTTCACCACTTATTTAGTGCATGTGGTGTGTGTACTGCCCATGTTTGTATTCCCTGTGTAATATACTTTAATTCATGTATATTTACATTATAATTGTATGATCCTTCTTTCATGGTTGTATGTTTCATAAGGTACCAAATCAATAAGGGAATTTGAAATTTCAATTTCCACTCATTCAGCTTACGCATACTTCATTGATTATTTTACTCCAAGATTATGTGTGGAATCACTATTCATTTGATTATGTCATAATTTCAAATCCCCTTTCTATGTATATACTCTTTATACACATAATAACTCCATTGATAAATTCTCAAGTCATCGGTATGAACTTGATAAGAGTAATTCTTACTCAATCTCGATTTTTTAAGCTAAACATCCAATTCATTGGTGTTGTTTTTACAAGAATATGTGTGAATGTCCTTTGATTGTTTTAAACTGAATATCCAATAATATTGAGTGTATTTATATTTTTCACACATAATTATGTCGTTTATTTATCCTTAACCTAAGGATAGGGCCTTTATGATATATTTCATCTCAATTTACATTCCATTGAGACTCCTTTGTTGTTATACACCAAATCGCTTTTATATGGTGTATATAATGTACTTTGTCATAGTATATAATTAATCCCTTTATTCTCATGATATTACAATGTTTTTATTACCACAATTATTTGTATTCAAGTGTATCTCTTTTGGTTAGGAACTCTAACTAAAATATCATTTTAAAATGTTTTAATGATTTATTATTCTAAATCATTCTCATTAATTTCCATGTTTTAAAATTGGTTTTAAGGATTTATTTATATAGACATTAATGTTTTAAAAACAAAATTCCTTTTAAAATTTTCAAAGTGTTATGGGACACTTTGATTAAAAAATCTATTTTAAATGGATTCTTTACCAATATTGTGGCTTTTAAATGTTTTCATGAAAAAGGGGGATATTTCTCTTAATAGTTTGATGATTATTTTAATCTATGTCAATATCCTTCATTATTCTCGATTGAGGTTAATTTGATATAAAACAATATTCCATATTGTATTGAATGAGTTATGTTTTATTGTAGATGTTCTATTTTTATACCATTCCCGGTTTGTGGTTAAATTATTGAAATTTCGTATTCTAGTTTTAATACGAATGTTTATGTTATGTTTCAAACATTTAATATGAGGAATGCATTGGATATACTAAGGGCAGGTGGATCCCTCTATAGCTCTTCGATGCTTCAGTAGGTCTCATGAGACAAACTAGTGTCTTGGAACAAGGCCTTGACAAAATCTTATTTGTACTCTTGGCACGAGGCCTTAACTATGTGGTTATGATAGTCTGGAATTATGAATTCCATCATTATGAAAGTGGTTATTGATATTTCATGTGGTTATTAGACTAGTATAATATCCATGTGAATATGTAAATGGAATTATTTCATTTTATATTTTCCATATTATGTTGAAGGTCAAGTTTAAAAGGCTTTTGTTTATTTATACACTGCCTTAAATTTTTATTATTATTTATGAAATTTTCTGCTATATTGTTATACCAACTGAGTATCTGAGCTCACCCCTTTTAATGTTTTATTTTTTCCAGTATGTGAAGAAGTAATTTTTGAATGACCTGCGTGGATAGTATGAGGGGATTTGAAGACAAAATGTTGTTGTAGTTTTTTATACATTATGATGTAATGTAAGACTTATGAATATAAATAGTGTTTCCAAGACTACTAAACTAATCACTCTTTTGAGACTTGATCTTTTATGATCATTCCAATGTTATGTAATAAGGCACCGACTCTAGGTAACTGGGGTCAGGGCATTACAATAATAACAAATAAGTCCCAATGGAATATAAATTGAGATGAAGTCCATTGACTCACTCTTCCTCTTTTTTTAATGTTCTCTAACCTCAGGTATAGTGGTTTTAAAAATGTTATTAAATTATCCCAGAGCCATATTAATGTTTATAATATCATATATTATCATTTTATAACATATTATCATTTTCTAATTAATAATGTTTCATAATTTTTTTTATTTTGGGTGTTAATTTCTTTATTTTCTCATGTGTGTTTAATTAAGAAATATATGGTTATTACAAATATTATATAGTTATATCATATAACAATAATATTACATAATTATCATATTTTTCAATAAATTATACTTTTAAAACCAATCATGGAATATATTTATGTAATATGAAGTACATTACGATCATGGAGATGGTATATCATATGTACGGAGGAGTAACATTTCCATTTTCCAAAGATCATTATCAAAATAAGGTAAGTAATATATAATATTTGTATAATTACAATAATATAATATATACAATATTACATTCTTATATACATTATCCATGTTTTGTGGTCTTGAAAAGAGAGTCGCATCGCTTCATGAAGGCAGTAGTCCATTCCTATACAAATGATATTATAATCTTTAATTGAGTGAAAAGGTAAGAAGGAAAATTTTATATTATCTTTGAATAATGATAAATATTTCATTAATTTCATAATAATGTCATTTAAATCACATAAAATGAGTAAATTTATCATATCACCTTCCTTATGAAGCGTTAGTGGAAGACGAATCACATTACCCCACAAGGTGGCGGTCCACCATACACAAGAGCAACATTCTTTAATCTCATACAGAATGTAAGGTAAGAATGATATATATGATATAATTAATATATATGTGTACCTAGGTTATAAATATAATTTATATAATTCATTATAACCAATCGTGAATGGTTGTCATGGAATAATGAATGACATCGATTCGTGAGGCGGTAGTCCTCCGTACACACGAATGATGATTTTGTAAACCATTTTATGAAAGTGGAGATAATTTTGGGATATTTAATTATTATAAAAAATTAAAATTATATTTAATATAATGATTTTATTTTATCATCCAAGTTTAATATGAATTGAATGAGGTGGACAAATAAATTAAATAAAGTGGGTCGTTTTAGACCATTGCCTCTTCTTTGGGGATCCTCTTTAGGTTTTCACAAAAGCATTCCTTTTATGTGTTTCTACTGAAAATAATTCTTATAATTAGTTTAGAGACTTTTTGAAATTATTTCGTCAGTTATTATAAGAACCAATGAGTTTTTAGTGTATTAATAAGAGAAGGGAGTGAGTACCTTTTTATAGTTAATGAGGAGTAGCACTTTTGTAAATAGCCAAAATTAATCCCTATTGGGATGTCTCTCTTACCACAAGTTGATTCAAAATTTATAATTAAGCGTTTTTATAGATTATATGGTCAATTAAAACCTCCATAAAATAATTAAACACGTGTTTTAAACATTTTGTTCCTTAAAATCTAATTTTCCTTATTTTTTTCATTTTGGTTTCTCACTTAGGTAACTAATATTTGTAACCTAGTCAATTTATAATTCAGAAATAAAATAAAATGATACTTATCATATAATTTGTACCCAATTATTATAAAAATGATATCAAATTTACAAAAAAATAAATCCTATGTGTGTAGGAAATTATTTTTAACATAAGCGCATGTAACATGCAAAAAAATACTACTTTAACTTTAACGACACTATCAAAGTGTTTACTATTTATCGGTCAATATATTCATTATAAAAGATGTTATGGCCCATTAATTGACCATGTATGAGATTAATAAACATTTGAAAACAACTTAGACTAATATATTATTTTTATTAACTTTAAATCATTAAATAAAATATCAATTACTAGAAAATAACAATAATTTCAATTTTGACATTATTAATTTAATTGGAATTTCAAATATATCAATACAAGGTTTTAATTTTAATATATTACATTAAAAATTTTGTGAAATGATATATTATTCTATAAAATTAATTTAATTAAATAATTCATTCCATTTACCTCGCTTTTAATATTTTTAGAATCATTTGTTTTATTTAAGTATTTAAAAATTAATTACATTCTTAGTATTTCTTAAGAATTTAAATTAATTATTTCATATAAAGAAATTAAAAAAAATATCATGGTAAAAACAACTTATTTATATTTTAAATAATATTTATAAACAAACATATTGTGTTTTTTCTGTATCCCAAAGCTTTATAAATGTTTAAAGAAAGGAAGGTTCCCTTTTTGTATTTTTCTTTGCTTGACATATTATATAGGTAACCTTCAAGTACAAGTGTGCCTAAAACTCATAAAATATATTCTAAGATAATAAGGGAATAAATATGGATATAAAATGTGTTCTTTATAAATTTTTAGGTCATTTTAACCCTTATCTTCTTAGTTTAACCCACAGTAGTCCCATTTTTACTTTAACTGTGGTAATTAATTTTTAGACTTTTCACTATTAATTTTGTCAAAAAAATTAAGTTAATTTTATTATATATTATAAATTGTTTTGATTACAAAAAAGGATTCTATTTTTGAAAATTCAATTAACATAAGGGTAAAATGTAAATTTAAAATTAATCTCACCAAGGAGAAGAGAAAGCGGGTTTTTAAGGAGAAAATGTTCAAAAGATTATAATGTTTTCATATCAAACAACAATATAAAAATTATTCTAATGAATTAAATTATATTTAGTGATATATACTTGATATAATTTTACTTTAAATATAATTAATAATATAATTCAACATTATAAATTATTTAAATTAAAAATATGTTTTCAGGTAAAATTAAGTGTTTCTTAGTAATCATCAAAAATTAAGATGTTCATAAAAATGAAAAAAAAGTCAACCCTAAGATGATTTTCGAAATATTATTTCAATAATTAAATTTATTTTTTAAAATAAATTTTCTAATAGTGTCTAAAATTAATTTTAAATTGAGTGCGCATAGCATGACTAACCCATGTTTTTTTAAACCCGGTGTTGCATTCATCACAAGCTATCAAATAAATTAAATTTATTCTAAAATAAATATATATATTAATTTATTGGGATGTGAAATTCTCCTCTACATTACTTAAATTTTTTCCTAGAAATTGAAATTTGATCTCGATAATCACGGGTTTTACATTTGAAAATCTCATTGTGGAAAACCCCACATCGTAAAAAGGATAATAAAACATATTCTTAATAAAAGTGAAAGAGAAGTATTAATGTCACTAGTAAAAATCACATGACTAGGTTTCCAAGTACCGGAACATAGGTGGCATGTGAAAACATGGATATATAAGAAAACAATAATTCCAAAATACTAGTGGAGATTGATATAGAACATTGGCCACAGGAAATCGGGTGATCTAGAGAAGGTTAATGACCACGAAACTACAAACCAAATAGGTGTGAAGAAGGTGATTACTATCATCAAAAATGATGATAATAGGAAAAAAATTAATATCATTTTCCTATAGTTGAATAATTATTTAAATCTATATGAATATTTGTGAATATACTTATTTGATAAATTTTTATTTCATTTGCCTGATTACATCTATTGGTTTCTCTTTGATCAATTTCAACATCACCTCATACTCTAAAAATGAATATCAAAAAATAAATTTTTTATTTTTCCTAAACCACTGAAATTTACTTTTAACAAATTATAATATTCATAATATATTGATAAGTCATTCCTTTGATTTTTAGTTATCCTTTTGTAAAAATGGTTAGCATAGGTTATCCAATATTCATAAATCTATATATGATGAAGTATTACCTTAATCCCTAAAACCTGATCCTAATTAAAACTTAAACCATTTAATAAATGTTTAACCATAAGGCCCTTCTAACCAAATTAATGCCTATAACTATAGAATGGAGGTCACTAAATTTAAAAAATGAACTTATAATTAATCTTCAATCAATATAAAGTAAATATTAATTGTTACATACGAAATGTGTGAATACATTCATCATTTATTATCTTCAAATATATTAATATCCTAAATCACCATAACACCTTATTTAAAACATTCATTTTTCATTATTCCTTAAATAAAGAAAATATTGTATACATTCCATAAATAAATAAAAATTCACTCCATTAATGATAGCATTAACCACTTTTTAAATGAATAATTAATGAGTTCAAAGGTATTAAGTATTATCCAATACATATAAATCACCTCTTTATCCCAGCATTATTATCTCAACATTAGGAAGATGTTAAGGGTTATCTTTCCCACAATCAAATGTTTTATAAGAAGTTCAATTTTTAACTGAATCCCTTTTTTGGGTACAATTCCATATCTTTTTTAAAATCCTTTAAGAAATTGTTTTTTATTAAAATATCTAAAAATTTTATAATTATTATAACCATAATAACATAAATAAAATAATTTTATATTATATTCCAAAGATCTAAATACTCGACCACATTAACCATTCCAATTTGGCTATATCAATAACATAATTTTAACCTTCGTCCCTTAGATTCTACTGAGATATATTCCATTGAAAATTGTGACTCTGGTTTTCATAATGCCTTATATCCATAAAATTTAAGCATTGATCATTGAAAACGTCATTATTTCCCTTGAAATCATGAGTATTGTTTCCTTTTTCACAACAATTATAGAAAACTACCATTCCCATTAATCATGTACCTTAGTGTTTCTTTCAACAATTATTACATATGAGAAAATACTTATTTTCCTTCTTCAATTTATCTATTTTTTATATTCCCTAATCTTCATATCTTAGTTCTCCTTCAATCCATATGTCTTGTATAACTCTTTCCTTGAATGTTCCATTTCTAAATGATGGAATACACTAGATTACATCATACCGTTATGAAACGTAAACTATAATCACAAAACATTTTAAATACTTAAGAAAAATTGAAAAAATTATGCATAGCTAATATCATAATCATAAATATAGTTTCTTTGGAGATATATTTATTTTCAAATCCTTTCTAACGGTCTGTAATAGGAAATGTGAATTAAAAATGAATATATCCCTAGGTTATAAATCCATGTGTGCATTATGACCTATTTTTATGAACAAGGTAATGATAAGGTTTATACCAGTGTTCCGTTTTAAGATTTATTACACTTAGGTACCTTGGTGTTAAAGCCACATCTACTTTTAGTATTTAGACAAGGATGTATTTCTAGGAAAAACTAGATAATGTATTCCTTATAAAAAAATTAGGATGTTCTTATATACTTATCCTTAATTTTTTTCATAGTATTATCCTCCCTAGACAATGTTTTCTTTAATCTAGTTCCAATGCTTTCTACAAAACATCCTATGATACCAACTGTAACGACCCTGACCCTAGTATCCAAGAGATGGTGCCTTACTTTATTAAATTGGATTACAGAAAATGGGTCAAAACCTAATGTACCAATTAGTTTAATGTTTTCTAAGAACCATGTATATACTTTATTATAATTTTATATTTGGAAAAAAATTAGAAATAATACATAACAATAGAAAATAATTTATATCCTGGAAAATGTGTTCAAAATTCTCTTTTTCATACCCTATATAAAGGAAAAAAATAAGGGTGATTTAAAATGATCAGTAAGAGTTATGTACAGTAGAAAATTTCATGAAACATTAAAGAATAATAAATAAGGAATGGTAATTCAATGAACACACATTCTATTTAAATAACTTTAATGTATGAACATATAAGGAATAGTCAACATGGAATGATAAATAACTAAAAACGCAAGCAATTTAATCAATAAACTGAGAATGAAATGAATACAAAAAAAAATATCATTATGAAAATGTAATATATAAAAATATGTAAACTATTAATTAAGGAAATACATAATTATTGTACATCATGTCTCAAGAATATGATACTGCTACTGTCGATACCTTTTGCAAGACAGTTTATACTATAGCTATAACCCGATTTAATTTGGATAACTTGTTTTTCTCATGAAACCTACCAATTCATAGATGGGATATATAATTTAAGACCCCACATATCATTTTTACTCCAATACATTCCTCATAAATCAAATAATCTATTTAATTTTTGAATCAATATGCCTTATCATCAAATATTCTTTTTGAGTAAAGGATAAAAATTTACAATATTTACATAGTTAATAAAATAACATTAAAAGTAAAACAATATGTAAAAATGATATATATATTTCTAAATAGTTATATCCATTATAAAATAATATGTATATTTAATAAAAATTAAATTGATAATGAAAATAATCACAAGAAAGTTATTGTTTCAAGGGAAAATTAAAAATCAAATAAGAAAGTTAGATTGTTCAATAAATTTTACCACTTTGAAATGTTCAAGTCAAATCCCCTTGGATGAAATTACTCAAATTGAAACATAAAATACCTATGGTTTTGATGGAATCATGATATTATATGTCAAATGAGAATTATATACACCACATAAAAGTGAAATTGTGCATAATAAAAAATTAGCCCCAATGGAATTTAAATTGAGATGAAGTCTCTTACCTCACGCTTCCTTTTTATTAAACACTAATCGAACTCCTATATGGTGGTTTTAGATAAGTTATTAAATTAAATTATTAAAATATTAATATTTATAAAATCATATATGAACCATTTATAATATTTTATCACCCTTTAAATAATGAAGATTTATTATTTTCACTATTTCGGGTGTTAATGTACTAGTTTCTCAAGTTTGATTATTTATGAAAGATCACTTTCTTATGAATATTATATAGTTATATCATCTCTAGATTAAAAATAATTACATAATTATCAAATTTTTAAATTAATTATACTTATAAAACCAATCATGAAATAAAATTATGAAAAATGATGTTCATTACGATTATAAAGACAGTAGGCTGTATGTATGCATGTGTAACATTTCCATTTTACAATGATCATTATGGAAATAAGGTAATTAATATATAATTTTTAAACAATGATCATGATATCATATATATTTTATTATATAATTATATATATCAACCATGTGGTGTGGTGATGAAAATAGAGTCATGTCGCTTCGTGAAGGAGTAGTCTGCACGTACACGAATTATGTTATCATCTTTAAGTGAGTGAAAATATGAGAAATAAAATTATATATTATCTTTAGATAATGATAAATATGTAATTAATAACATTATTATTTCATTTATATCATATATAATCATTAATAATATCATTATCACCTTCCTTGTGAAGCGTTAGTGGAAGATGGATCACATCGCTTCGTGAGGTAATGTTACATCGTACACACAAGTAACATTATCGTATCTCCTATAGAATGGAACATAATATATATATATATGTGTGTGTGTGTGTGTGCGATATAATGACTTTATATGTATAAATATGTTATAAATATCATATATATACCTTATCTTCATACTCATACCCAACTGTTAAAGGTGATAATGGAAGAATTAATTACATTGGTTCTGGAGGTGGCAGTCTTCTATAAAAACAAAGGATGATTTCATAAATCATTTGATGGAATTGGAGATGATTTTAGGTTATTTCCTTCCTATAAAAAAATCACTTTATATGAAATATAATTTATTTTTTATATCATCATGGTTTAACCAAAATTGATGTTGGTGGAAAAATAAATTAAATAAAGATGCTCGTTGAATAACATTACATCTTTTTAAGGTATTCACCTTATGTTTGCACTAAATCCATCCTAGATTAGATTTATTCCAAAAATAATTTTTCCAATATGAGTTTATGTAATTTTTTATTTTTATATTTGGTTTTTATTTTATGAACAAAATAGGTTGCAAGGTTTGAATAAGATAAGAGTGTGAGTTCCCATTTATAGTTGAGGAGGAGTGGTATTTTTGTAAATACCCAAATTTATTCACTATTAGGAGGTCTATCTTACCCCAATAGAATCCAAAATTGTTATGTAAAGTTATGGATGTATGATATGGTTGATCCACACCTCCACCACACAATTAAATACATGTTTCAAACATTTATTTCTTAACTTCTAGGTTGTATTATTTTTATAATTTTCGTTTTTCACAACAATCACTGGTATTTTTAACCTTGGTAATTTTTAATTTTAGACTAAAATAAAATTATTATTACTATATAATTGGGACCCACCTATTACAAATATTATAAATAATTTTTAAAATATAAATCTTACATTTTTTGTCAATTAATTTTAACATTGTACATATAGCGTGCAAAAACACTGCTTTAACCTTATTCGCAATAATAATGTTTTCACTATTTAGAGGTAAAAAAATTCATAATAAAATAAAAAATATTTCATAAATAGATTATATTTTTATTTATTAATATTTAAATATAAATTTATAGAATATTTTTTTTGTTAATTTAAAATCACTTATAAATTATCATTTACTATAAAATAACATTAATGTCAATTTTGAAATTATTAATTTAATTTGATTTTAATATATATCAAGATAATGATAAAATTAAAATCTATTATTTTAAAACCTTACAAACATGATATATTCATCTAAAAAATTAATATAACAAAATAATTCTTTCAATTTACTTCGGGTTTTACAATTTAGAAACCATTTATTTGATTTGATTATTAACTAAATAATAACAATGTTTTTGTTTCTTAAGCATATAAAGTAGTTATTCCATCTCAAAAATTTAAAATAAATTTTCCTTAAAAATCATTTAAATTTAAAAATAATATTTATAACTGAATATATGTTTTTTTCTTTCCCCAAATATTTAATGATAATAAAATAAAAGAAGTTTCCCTTTTTGTATTTTTCTTGAAATAACTGGTTATATAAGTCACCTTCATTTAAATTTTTACCTAAAACTTCTGAAATATATTATAAGGTCTTGAGGTTCTAAATATGTCTTGAAAAGGGTTGTTGGGGAAAAATCATCCTTTTAACCCTTATCTTTTTTACTTTAACCCCTTGGTAAATCTATTTTTACCTTAACAGTGGGTTTCTAAAGAGAAAATGTTCAAAATATTATGGTGTTTTTATTTCAAAATTAAATAAAGAAATTTATTTCATTATATAAATTAGATTAATTTATATAGAGTGGAACTAATTTTACTTTAAAATTTATTCAAAATATAATTTTACTTTATAAATTATTTAAATGAAAATTCAATTTTTTTGGTAAAATTCGATGTTTTATGTATTCTTCAAAAATTGATGATTTTCATAAAAATACCAAAAAATAAACCTAATATAATTTTTGTATTACTATTTCAAAAATTAATGTTAATTTTTCGAATAAATTTTTTAATGTATCAAAAATAAATTTCAAATTTAGTGCACATAGCGTCACTAAAATGTGTTTTGTTTCAACCTGTTATTGTGTGCATCACAGGCTATCGAAGAACATAAATTTATTATAAAAGAAGTGTTTATTATAAAGTATTGTGGTGTTATAGATACTACCCAATTTATTCCATATATAAACCCAGTATCTCTCACAATGTATTAAGATTCATTTGATGTACCTGTTTATAAAGAATGATGAGTTCATCGAAGGAATCAATAAGTCAAGACTTTTGTATCACATTCAAATTTTTATTATAATAAGGATTTAACTAAAATGAATTCTTGGACATTTTAAAAAATTATCATAGTCATTATAATTGTAAAAACAAAAAACTCAATTTGTTGTTTAATTTGAATCCAAACATGAGGCATCTCAGTCCTTTAAGGGAACAACACCCTTAGCATGGCTCATATAGAGGTGATCAGCCTCTGACATTATTCAAGGGTTTCTAAGAGCATAATAATAAAGGTACATCAATTCATTTTATTAAATAAAATTTTATGATGTTTTTTTTCGAAAATTATGGTGTGTGTTACAATAGGGAATGATAGAGTACAATGATATTTTTAGGTTTGTTGAAGACCCCTTATCCATTTCTATCCTTTAATTCGAGCTCAAATGAACAGAATCATAAAAAAGAAAAATCCATAAAAAAAAGTAATAGATATCACACCAAAATATAATATAAGAAGGTGAGGTAAATAATATAAGAAAGTAAAATGAGTTCAGATTTTACCATTATCTAACTAATGCATCCAATTTAGAATCAAATGGGGTTTACACAAGAGAGTTACTTCAAATCCAATAGAATGATATAGAGGAGGATCTTCATGTCGTAGGGGATGTTCTGAGAGGGGGAAGAAGGAAAATAGGGGTGAGTTTAATATTAAGTGGTTAAAAATCATCATTTCACTAAATATTTAACGGTTTCGTGGTTAGGCCACACGATTGGCCAATATTTACTCCAACCATGCACACCCCACCTCCCATGTGACACACCCAGTACAACCTATAACGCATGGGTGGAGAAACATTGTGTAGACTATGTGCACCCTATTGTAAATCCCCTTATGGATAGAGTCTGGGTTTCAAGGTTTAGTATAAATATGAAATACCCTTACAGGGCCTTACAGTTTTAGGGGCATGATTACCACTAACCATGTGCTAACGTTGTTCCACTGCACTTTTCTTTGAAAATCATAGCTCCAAGCTCCAAACAATCCTCAGATTCTCTTGAACCCTTCCTTAAATCCTTGATAAAATTAGTATACTAAAATAAGTGATTTTTGAACAATATTTTAAGTATTATTACCTCATAAAAAATCTAATATGTTGCAATAGTAATGTATATAGGTACCAAAATGTGTATAGTTAACTTGAACCTAGAGTGGGTGTTACTATATATAGATGATTGGTGAGGATTAGTTCATTATCTTCCTTTTACTTGAAATCATGACTCTCCCAAGAGTAGTACTGATGTGAATTTAATTTCACTTATTTTTGAATATATTTTATTTAATTTTTAATGATTTAAATAATTATTTATGGTGTTTCTTTTAAATAAATACACTTTAATAAATGTAGATTTTAATTTATTAATTAAACATATTTTATAATATATCTTGTACTTTAAGCTCAAAAATATTTAATTATTTTTTACTAAATTAATCCATTTCTGATGTTAAAAATATAGTTTGAAAAGAATATTAATTTTATTAAGTCTTCATTCATTGGGAATTTATCCTTTATTTAATTTTCTCTTTCATTTAATTTAATTTTTTAAATGTTTCATTCCTTAGATAAATTAACTTTAATATTCAATTTAAGTAATTAATACTAACTTTTTTATTAATTTATATCATTTTATTTTAATTTTTAAAACCAAATTAACAATACAGTTTTAACATAAAACTACAATACCAGTAATTTATTAATTAGTTCAGTGGTTTTAATCTACTTTACTTTTTAGTAATATGAAATTTTCATTAATTAATCATTTAGGAATTTTATTTACAAGTTAGTTGGCTTAATCTCTACTCTTTTAATTGTGTTTACTAATACGGTGTTGCATATAGCGCAAGATAATATTGATGTAGAGTACAACACAAGACATCAAAGAAATTAAAAATAATAATTCTCATAAAATGTCAGGGTGTTACAAACATGAAGTCTGTTCTGGTAGTATAGGCGGCCCAAGTAGGATGTTAGTTATATTCAATATTCCACCACCAACTGTGTCTAAAACTATCTAGTATATTAATATAAAATGAGTAGTGTCTATGTAAAGTTATAATTAAATCATTAAATAAATAAAACACCTCAACCTGGGTTCCACATGGGATACACGACTGATAGTACCTTCTTCAGCCTAATATGGATGTCTCTAAACCAAGGTCGTCCAATAAATATTTGATATATACATAAAATTATAATATATATATATATACAGATATTTGGATACATTATAATATTTCTATCATATACGTATGGAAAACAAAACAAGTTCGTCCGTAGTCATGTGTAAATAAGGAATGATCCCAGGAATGTTATTTTTCTCGGTAGATACATCCTTAATATAGAAAAAATGGATCCCTATTTTTTGTAAAAAAATGTATCCCAATACTCTCTAAGGTCATCTATAGAGAGGAATCCCATGTATCATTTTAGGAGCACCATAAGTATCTATAACTGTAAGAGTCTTTACAAGGTGATCTATTAGTTGAACCCAAGTATCGCCCTCAACATGGTCCAAGGCATACCCCTTTGTGCCTATCCCTAGTATCCACCTAGGTAACCAATTATCTCACATGGCTTGATATATCACATTTTCCACATCTACCATACAAGTAAATTCATTGAAGAAGTAGGTTTCACTTTTGGGTAAAGTACATAAGACCTCTTCTCGGTGAGCCCGCAATGACCCCAACCCCAAAAGATTAGAGTCAATGAATTGCCTTATTAAATTGGCATAGATACGATGGGTTGAATATTAAAGGAGTGATCATTTTAGTAGTTTTGGATAATAAGATATGTATATGATACCCATTTTACTTTAGTAATAGAAAATAAAACATATTACATAACAATAGTGAATAAACTTTATCCTTGAAAAATAATTCAAACATCCATTTTTTATATTTTGGGAAAAGGAAAAAATTGAACGGTGATCTCAGATTATCAATAAGGGTTATTCATAGTTGAGGATTTCATGAAACAGTAAATAATAATTAATATGTAAAGATAAATAACTGAATACACATTCCATTTAAATACCTTTCCTTTATGAACAGATAAAGCATATTCAATATGGTAAGGAAAATAACAGAAAAATTGTTCCATTTAATCAATAAACATAGAATGAAATTAATCCATAGATAATATCATTTTGAAAATCTAAGGGATAACAATAACTAAATTTTTAATGAGGTAAATTCTTAATTATTTGATGTCATGTCTCAGTCACATGATAACTCTATTATCAAAACCTTTCATAAGAAATTTTAAATATGGATATAAACCCATTTAATTTGGCCAATTTACATTTATCATGAGACCCACCAATGCATCAACTGGCTATATAATGTCAGTAACCACACATCATTGTAAGTCCAAATCATTTCCCATATACCGAATAATCAATTAAATTCATAAATCATAATTCTTTATCACCAAATATTAATTTTGATTAAAGGATAAAGATTTATTAATACTTCCCCAGTTAATAATTAAAATTAAAAATAAAAATAGAATTAAAAAATGGTATAAGGTTTATTTAATAATCATATACATCACACAATAGCATATATTTAAGTGGATTTTAATTTCTACTAAATATGATCACATTCAATTTATTTTTTAAGAGAAAATTAACAATCAAAATAGAAAATTATTTTGTTTAATAAATTTTACAACTTGGAGATTTTAAAGTCAAATACCACTAGATGAAATTATTCAAAGTGAAAATTATAAAACCATGAAGTGTGAATGAATCATGATATTATATTTCAAGGGCCAATATATACACCATAAATAAGTGAATTGGTGCATAATATCAAATAAGTCCCAATGGAATATAAATTGAGATGAAGTCCCTTCCCTCACTCTTCCTCTTTGGTTAATGTTCTCTAACCTAATTTATAATGGTTTTAGAAATGTTATTAAATTATCCCAGAGTCATATTAATGTTTATAATATCATATATTGTCATTTTATAACATATTATCATTTTTTAATTAATTATGTTTCATAATTTGGTTTATTTGGGGTGTTAATTTCCTTATTTTCTCATGTGTGTTTCATTATGAAATATATATTTATTACTAATATTATATAGTTATATCATATAATAATAATAATAATGACATAATTATCATATTTTTAAATAAATTATACTTTTAAAACCAATCATGGAATAAATTTATGTATTATAAAGTACATTATGATCATGGAGATGGTATGTCATACGTACGGTGGAGTAACATTTCCATTTTCCAAAGATCATTATCAAAAGAAGGTAGGTAGTATATAATATTTATATAATTACAATAATATAATATATACAATATTACATACTTATATACATTATCCATGTTGTGTGGTGATGAAAAGAGAGTTTCATCGCTTCATGAAGGCAGTAGTCCATACCTATAGAAATGATATTATCATCTTTAATTGAGAGAAAAGGTAAGAAAGAAAATTTTATATTATCTTTCCATAATGATAAATATTTCATTAATATCATAATAATGTCATTTAAATCACATAAAATTGGTAAATTTATCTTATCACCTTCCTTTAGAATCGTTAGTGGAAGATGAATCACATTACCCCACAAGGTGGCGGTCCAACATACACAAGAGCAATGTTCATGTATCTCATACATAACGTAAGGTAATAATGATATATATTATATAATTAATCTATATGTGTACATATGTTATAAATACAATTTATATAAATCATTATAACTAATCATGAATGGTTGCCATGGAATAACAAATGACATCAGTTCGTGAGGTGGTAGTCCTCCGTACACACGAATGACGATTTTGGAAACCATTTTATGAAAGTGGAGATAATTGGGGGATATTTCATTATGAGGTGGACAAATAAATTAAATAAAGAGGCTCGTTTTAGACCATTGCCTCTTCTTTTGGGATCCTCTTTAGGTTTTCACAAAATCATTCCTATGATGTGTTTCTACCAAAAATAAGGCTTCTATAATGAGTTTAGAGACATTTTGAAAATATTTGGTTAGGTACTGTAAGAACCAATGAGTTTTGAGTGTATTAATAAGAAAAGGGATTGAGTGCCTTTTTATAGTTGAGGAGGAGTATCACTTTTGTAAATACCCAAAATTAATCACTATTGGAATGTCTCTCTTACCCCAAGTGGATCCAAAATTTATAATTAATGATTTTTATAGATTATATGGTCAATTAAAGCCTCAAAAAAATAATTAAACACATATTTTAAACATTGTGTTCCGTAACATCTAATTTTCCTTATTTTTTACATTTTGGTTTTTCACTCAGGTAACTAATATTAGTAGCCTAGTTAATTTATAATTCAGGAATAAAATAAAATGATACTTATTAAATAATTTTTACCCAATATAAAAATGATATCAAATTTACAAAATATAAATCCTATGTGTGTAGGAAATTACTTTTTACATAAGTGCATCTAACATGCAAAAAAATACCACTTTTACCTTAACCATGCTATCAAAGTTTTTACTATTTATCAGTCAATATATTCATTATAAAAGAACGTTTTGTCTATTAATTTACCATGTATGATATTTATGAACATTTTAAAATAACTTAGACTAATATATTATTTTTATTAACTTTTAATCATTAAATAAAATTTCACTTACTAGAAAATAACAATAATTTCAATTTTGACATTATTAATTTAATTGGAATTCAAAATATATCAATACAATGTTTTAATATTAATATATTACAATCACACTTTTGTGAAATGATATATTATTCTATAAAATTAATTAAATTAAATAATTAATTCCATTTACCTCACTTTTAATATTTTTAGAATCATTTGTTTTATTTAAGTATTTACAAATTAATTACATTCTTGGTATTTCTTAAGAATTTAAATCAATGATTTCATATACAGAAATTAAAATAAATTATCATGGTAAACACAACTTATTTATATTTTAAATAATATTTATAAACAAACATATTCTGTTTTTTCTATATCCCAAATCTTTATAAACGTTAAAAGTAAAGAAGGTTCCCTTTTTTTATTTTTCTGTGCTTGATATATTATATATGTCACCTTCAAGTACAAGTGTCCCTATAAATCATAAAATATATTCTAAGATAATAAGATTATAAATATTGATATAAAATGCGTTCTTTATAAATTTTTATGTCATTTTAACCCATATGTTCTTAGTTTAACCCACAGTAAACCCATTTTTACTTTAACTATAGTAATTAATTTTTAGTCTTTTGGTTATTAATTTTGTTAAACAAATTAAGTTAATTTTATTATATATTATAAATTATTTTGATTACAAAAAAGAATTCCATATTTTAAAATTCAATTAACAGATGGTTAAAATTTAAATTTAAAATTAATCTCACCAAGGCGAAGAGAAAGTGGGTTTTTAAGGGGAAAATGTTCAAAAGATTACAATGTTTTCATATCAAGCATCAATATGAAATTTATTATAATAAATTAAATTATATTAATTGATATATAGTTGATATAATTTTACTTTAAATATAATTAATAATATAATTCAATATTATAAATTATTTAAATTAAAAATATGGTTTCAGTTAAAATTATGTGTTTTTAGTATTCCTCATAAAATTAATATCTTCATAAAAATAAAAAAAATAAAGCCTAATATGATTTTGGTTATATTATTTCAATAATTAAGTTTATTTTTGCAAATAAATTTTCTAATAGTGTCTAAAATTTATTTTAAATTTTGTGCGCAAAGAGTGATTAAACGCTATCTTTTTAAACCCGGTATTACATTCATCGCAAGCTATCAATGAAATTAAATTTATACTAAAAGAAATATATATTTTAATTTACTGTGATGTAACATTCTCCTCCACCTTATATAAATTGTTTCATAAAAATTTAAATTTGATCTCGATAATCATGGGTTTTACATTTGAAAATATCATTGTGGAAAACCCCACATCATAAAAAGGTTAACAAAACATATTCTTAATAAGATTCAATGAGAAGTGTTAATGTCACTAGTAAAAATCACATGACTAGGTTTCCAAGTATAGGAACATAGGTGGCATGTTAAAACATGGATATGTAAGAAATTAATAATTCCAAAATACTAGTGGAGATTGATATAGAACATTTGGCACATAAAATTGGGTGATCCATAGAAGGTTAATGACCACGAAACTACAAACCAAAGAGGTGTGAAGAAGGTGATTAATATCATCAAAAATGATGATAATAGGAAAAAAAATTAATATCCTTTTCCTATAGTTGAATAATTATTTCACTCTATATGAATATTTGTGAATGTAAATAGTTGCTAAATTTTTATTTCATTTGCTCGATTACATCCATTGGTTGGACTTTGATCAATTTGAACATCATCTCATAATCCAAAAAATTAATATCCAAAAATAAAATTTTTATTTTTCCGAAACCACAGAAATTCACTTTTAACAAATTATAGTATTCATAATATAATAATAATTCATTCCTTTGTTTTGTAGTTATCCTTTTTTAAAAATGGTTAGCATAGGTTACCCAATATTCATAAATCTATATATGATGAATTATTACCTTAATCTCTAAAACCTCATCCTAATTAAAACTTAAACCATTTAATAAATGGTTAACCATATTGCCCTTCTAAACAAATTAAGGTTTATAACTATAGAATGGATGTCACTAAATTTAAAAAATTAACTTATCATTAATAATCATTCAATATGAAGTAAATCTTAGTTGTTACATATGAAATCTGTGAATACATTTATCATTTATTCTCTTGAAATATAGTTATAACCTAAATTACCATAACACCTTATTAAAAACATTCAATTTTCATTATTCCTTAAATAAAAGAAAATATTGTATATATTACTTAAATAAAAAAAATTCACTTCATTAATGATAGAATTAACCACTTTGTAAATGAATAATTAATGAGTTCCAAGGTAGTATGTATTATTGAATACATATCAATCACCTCTTTATACCATCATTATTATATCAATATCAGGAACATGTTAAGGGTTATCTTTCCCACAATCAGATGTTTTATAAGAAGTTCAAGTTTCCATTGAATTGCTTTTCTGGGTACAATTCAATATCTTCTTTAAAATCCTTTAATAAATAGTTTTGTAGTAAAATCCTTATACATTTTGTAATTATTATAACCATAATATCATAAATAAAATACTTATATAGTATATTCTATGGATCTAAATACTCATGAACATTAACCATTCCACTTTGGCTATATCAATAACATAATTTTGAACTTTTTCCGTTAGCTTCTTCTGAGATATGTTCCTTTGAATATTATGATAGTGGTTTTCATAATGCCTTATATCCTTACAATTGAATCACTGAACATTTTAAACTTCTTTCTTTCCCTTGAAATCATGAGTATTGTTTCCTTTTTCACAACACTTATAGAAAACTACCATTCCCATTAAGCATGTACCAGGGTGTTTCTTTCCAAAATTATTACATCTGGGAAAATACTTTTTTCCCTTCTTCAATTTATCAATTTTTTATATTCCTTCATCTTCATATCTTAGTTCTTTTTAAATCCATATGTCTTATATAATTCATTCCTTGAATGTTCCATTTCTAAATGATGGCATACACTAGATTACATCATACCATTATGAAACATAAAGTATAATCCCAAAACATTAAAAATACTTAAAAAAATTGAAATCTTTATACATAGAAAATATCATAATAATAAATATAGTTTCATTGGAGATATATTTATTTTCAAATCCTTAGTAACGGTCTATAATAGAAAATGTGAATTAAAAATGAATATATCCCTAGGTTATCAATTCATGTGTGCATTATGACGTATTTTTATGCACTAGGTAATGATAAGGTCTATACCGGTGTTCCCTTTTAAGAGTTATTAAACCTAGGTACCTTGGTGTGAAAGCCACGTCCACTTTTAGTATTTAGAAAAGGATGCATTTCTAGGAAAAACTAGATAATGTGTGCCTTACTAAAACATTAGGATGTTCTTCTATACTTATCCTAATTTTTTTCATAGGATTATCCTCCCTAGAATATGTTTTCTTTAATCTAGTTCCCATGTTTTTTACAAAATATCCTATGATACCAACTGTAACTTCCCAGAAACTAGTAGCATAGATTCAGTGCCTTTATTAAATTAGAATAATGAAAACGGGTCAAAACCTAATGTACCAATTAGTTTAATATTTTTTATAACCATTTTTATACTTGATTACAATTTTATATTTTTAAAATAAAACAAGACATAATTCATAACAATAGAAGATAATTTCTATCCTTGAAAACTCGTTCAAAAATATCTTCTTCATACCCTATGGAAAGGAAAATAAATAAGGATGATTTAAAATGATCAGTAAGAGTTATGTACAATAGAAAATTTCATGAAAAATTAAAGAATAATCAATATGTCATGGTAAGTCAATTAACACACATTCCATTTATATAATTTTAATGTATGAACATATAAGTAATAGTCAACATGGAAATATAAGTAAGTGAAAATGCATGCAATTTTATCAATAAACTGAGAATTAAATGAATCCATAAAAAAATATCATTATGAAAATACAATAGATAATAACATATAAAATATTAATTGAGGAAATACATAATTATTGTACATTATGTCTCAAGAACACGATAATTATACTTCTGATACCTTTCACAAGACAGTTTAAACTATATCTAGAACCCTATTTAATTTGGATAACTTATTTGTCTCAGGAAACATACCAATTCATAGATGGGATATATAATTTAAGACCCCACCTATCATTTTTACTCAAATAAATCCCTCAAAAATTAAATTATCAATTTAATTTATGAATCAATATGCCTTATCATCAAATATCCATTTTGAATAAAAGGATAAAAATTTACAATATTTCCATAGTTAATCAAATAACATTAAAAGTAAAAAAATATATGTAAAAATGTTATATAATTTTTTAAATTTTCATATCCATTAGAAAATAATAAGTATATTTAATAAAAATGAAATTTCTACTATAAATAATCACAATAAAGTTATTGTTTCAAGAGAAAATTAAAAATGATATAATAAAGTGTGATTGTTCAATAATTTTTACCACTTTGAAATGTTCAAGTAAAATAACCTTGGATGAAATGACTCAAAGTGAAACATAAAATACCTATGGTTTTGAATGAATCATGATATTATATATCAAATGAGAATTATATACGCTACAAAAAAGTGAAATTGTGAATAATAACAAATTAGACCCAATGGAATTTAAATTGAGATGAACTCCCTTACCTCATGCTTTATTTTTATTAAAAATTAATTAAACTCCTATATAGTGGTTTTAGATAAGTTATTAAATTAAATTATTACCATATTAATATTTATAAAATCATATATGATCCTTTTATAACATTTTATCACCCTTTAAATAATGAAGATTTATTATTTTCACAATTTTTTGTGTTAATTTAATTGTTTGTCGTGTGTGTTTATTTATGAAAGATTGGCTTCTTATGAATATTATATAGTTATATCATCTCTAGATTAATAATTCTGACATAGTTATCATATTTTCAAATTAATTATACTTATAAAACCAGTCAAGAAAGAAAATTATGAAAAATGATGTTTGTTATGATTATAATGACGGTAGGTTGTATGTATGCATGTGTAACATTTCCATTTTACAATGATCATTATGGAAATAAGGTAATTAATATATAATTTTTTAAAAATGATCATGATATCATATATATTTTATTAGATAATTATATATATCATCGATGTGATGCGGTGATGAAAATATAGTCATGTCACTTCATGAAGGAGTAATCTGCACGTACATGAATGATGCCATCATCTTCAAGTAAGTGAAAAGATAAGAAATAAAATTATATATTATCTTTAGATAATGATAAATATGTAATTAATAACATAATTATTTCATTTATATCATATATAATCATTAATAATATCTTTATCACCTTCCATGTGAAGAGTTAGTGGAAGATGAATCACATCGCTTCGTGAGGTGATATTACGTCGTACACACAAGCAACATTATCATATCTCCAACATAATAGAACATAATATACATATATATGTGTGTGTGTGTGTGTGTCTGTTTGTGTGTGTTTGTGTGTGATATAATGACTCTATACGTATAAATATGTTATAGATGTCATATATATATATATACCTTATTTTCATACTCATACACAACTGTTAAAGGTGATAATGGATGAATGAATTACATTGGTTCAGGAGGTGTCAGTCTTTGGTAAAAACAAAGGATGATTTCATAAACCATTTGATAGAAGAGGAGATGATTGTAGGTTATTAACTTCCTACAAAAAAATCCATGTATATGTAATATAATTAGGTTATTATATCATCATGGTTTAAGAAAAATTGATGTTGGTGGAAAACTAAATTAAATAAAGATGCTCGTTGAATAACATTACATCTTTTTAAGGTATTCGCCTTATGTTTACACTAAATCCTTTCTAGATTATATTTATTCCCAAAATAATTCGTCCAAGACGAGGATATGTATTTTTTTATTTTTTTGGTAGTTATTTTATGAACAAAATAGGTTTCAAAGTCTGAATAAGATAGGAGAGTGAGTTCTCATTTATAGTTGGGGAGGAGTGACATTTTTGTAAATACCCAAAATTAATCACTATTGGGAGGTCTATCTTACCCCAAGAGGATCCATAATTTATATGTAAATTTCTATATGGATTATATGGTTGATCCACACCTCCACCACATAATTAAATACATGTTTAGAACATTTGTTTCTTAACTTCTTGGTTGTATTATATTTATAATTTTGTTTTTTCACTACAATCACTAGTATTTTTAACCTAGGAAATTTTTGATTTTAGCCTAAAATAAAATTATTATTAGTATATAATTTGGACTCACCGATTCTAAATATTATATATAATTTTTAAAATATAAATCTTATGTTTTTTTCAATTAATTTCAAAATTTTACATATAACGTGCAAAAACACTGCTTTAACCTTAATTGCATTAAAAATGTTTTTACAATTTAGATTTAAAAAAATCATAATAAAATAAAAAATATTTCATAAATGGATTATATTTTTATTTATTAATATTTAAATATAAATTTTTAGAATATCGTTTTTTATTAATTTAAAATCACTTATAAATTATCATTTAATATAAAATAACATTAATGTCAATTTTGACATTATTAATTTGATTTGATTTTAATATATATCGAGATAATAATAAAATTAAAATCTATTATTTTAAAACCTTATTAACATGATATATTCATCTGAAAATTTAATATAACTAAATAATTCATTCAATTTACTTCAGGTTTTACAATTTAGGAATCATTTATTTTATTTTTTTTATTAACTAAATAATAACAATGTTTGTGTTTCTTATGCATATAAAGTAGTTATTTCATCTCAAAAATTTAAAATAAATTTTCCACTAAAAAAACTTTATATTTAAAAATAATATTTATAACTGAACATATGTTTTTTTCCTACCCAAAATATTTATAGATATTAAAATAAAGGAAGGTTCCCTTTTTTGTATTTTTTTGACATAACTGGTTTTATAATTCACCATCATTTAAATTTTTCCCTAAAACTCATGAAATATACTATAAGGTCTTAAGAATCTAAATATGTCTAGAAAAGGGTTGTCAGGAAAATTTAGGTCCTTTTACCCGTTATCGTTTTTACTATAACCCCTTGGTAAATCAATTTTTACCTTAACAGTGGGTTTCTAAAGAGAAAAATTTCAAAATATTATGGTGTTTTTTTTCAAACTTAAATAGAAAATTTATTTCCTTATATAAATTAGATGAATTTATATATAGTGGAAGTAATTTTACTTTAAAATTTATTCAAAATATAATTTTACATTATAAATTATTTAAATAAAAAAGAAATTTTTGGTAAAATTCGATGTTTTTCTGTATTCCTCAAAAAATGATGATTTTTATAAAAATACCAAAAAATAAACCTAATATAATTTTCGTATTACAATTTCAAAATTTAATTTGATTTGTTCAAATAAAGTATTTAAAGTATCAAAAATTAATTTCAAATTTAGTGCACATAGCGTGAGTAAACATTGTTTTGTTTAAACCTGGTGTTGTGTGCATCACAAGCTATCGAAGAACATAAATTTATTATAAAGTATTGTGGTGTTATAAACACTACCCAATTTATTCTATATAAAAACCCAGTATCTCTCCAAATGTATTAAGATTCATTTAATGTTCATATTTATAAAGAATGATGAGCTCATCGAAGGCATCAATTATTCAGGACCTTTGTATCACACTCGAATTTTTATAATAATAAAGTTTTAACTAAAATAAATTCCAATCCATTTAAAAAAATTATTATATACATTATAAATTTAAAAACAAAACCCTTAATTGGTTCTTTAATATGAATCTAAACATGAGGCATCTCAGTCTTTTAAGGGAACAGTACCCTAAGCATGGCTCACATCGAGGTGATGAACCTCTGACATTGTTCAAGGGTTCTTAAGAGCATAATAATCAAGGTACATAAATTCAATTTATTAAATAAAATTTTATGATGTTATTTGGAAAATTATCGTGTGTGTTAAAATAGGTAATGATAGAGTACAATGATACTTTTAGGTTGGTTGAAGACCCCTCATCCATTTCCAGCCTTTAATTAGAGCTCAAATGAAAGGAATTATAAAAAAGAAAAATCCATGAACATAGGGACTATAATCTCACACCAAAATATAATATAAAAATGTGAGGTAAATAATAGAATAAAGGATAATGAGTTCATATTTTACCATTATCTAACCAATGCATCCAATGTAGAATGAAATGGAGTTTAGATAAGAGAGTTACTTCAAATCCTAAAGAAAGATATAGAGGAGGAGCTTCATGACGGAGGGGATGTTCTGAGAGGAGGAAAAAGGAAAATATGGGGTGAGTTTAATATTAAGTGGGTAAAAATCATCATTTCACCGAAAATTTATTGGTTTCGTGGTTAGGCCGCATGATTGGCCAATGTTTTCTCCAACCATGCACACACCACCTCCCATGTGACACACCCAGCACAACCTATAGTGCATGGTTGGAGAAACATTGTGTAGACTATGTACACCCTATGGTACATCCCCTCATGGATAAAGTCTTGGTTTCAATGTTTAGTATAACAATGAAATACCCTTACAGGGCCTTATAGTTTTAGGTGCATGATTGCCATGAACCATGCACAAACCTTGTTCCACTACAGTTTTCTTTGAAAATCATAGATTTGAGCTCCGAACAGGCCTCATATGCTCTTGAACCCTTCCTTAAATACTTGATAAAATTAGTATACTAAAATGAGAGATTTTTTAACAATATTTTTAGTATTTGTACCTCATAAAAAATTTAATATGTTACAAGTGTAATGTAGATAGGTACCATTCTTCAAAAAAATGTAGATAGGTACCAAAATATTTATAGTTAACTTGAACCTAGAGTGGGTATTACTATATAGAGACGATTGGTGAGGATTAGTTCATTATCTTCTTTTTACTTGAAATCATTACTCTCCCAAGAGTAGTACTGATATGAATTTAATTTCACTTATTTTCCCACATATTTTATTTAATTTTTAATGATTTAAATAATTATTTACGGTGTTTCTTTTAAATAAATACACTTTAATAAATGTAGAGTTTAATTTATAAATTAACCATTTTCATAAAATATCTTGTACTATAAGCCTCTAAAATATTTAATTATTTTTTACTAAATTAATCCATTTTTGAAGTTAGAAATCTACTTTTAAAAAAATATTAATTTAATTAATTCTTAATTAATTGAGAATTTATCCTTTATTTAATTTTCTCTTTAATTTAATTTAATTTTATAAATGTTACATTCCTTAGATAAATTAACTATAATATTCAATTTAAGTAATTAATACTAACTTTTTTATTAATTTATATTTTTTTATTTTAATTTTCTAAACCAAATTGAAAATATAGTTTTAACATAAAACTACAATACAAGTAATTTATTAATTAGTTCATTGGTTTTAATATACTTTACTTTTTAGTAATATGAAATTTTTATTATTTAATCATTTAATCATTTTATTTACATGTTAGTTGACTTAATCTCTACTCTTTTATTTGTGTATACTTGAAATAAATTAATTTTATTAATTAATTTTCATTAACTAATTAATTCATTTCTTTAAAAAAATTAATGTTATAATTCATTTTCTTAATTCTTAATACTAATATCTAAATTTCCCTATTTATTAGTTTATGATGGTTGTTAAATTAATTTTAGTTTCCATTTATTAGTTAATTCATTTTTATTTTGTTAATTCTTTTATTATTATTTTTGTGTTATTTTTTAAATTAATTTGAATCAGTTTTTAATTTTTATTTTCTTTAACCTTATGTTGTTATAAATTTTATGTGTTCGTTTTTTTTATGTTTTTGATTCACCGACGCTACAGATGAGTTACTGATAGATGACTTACCTATGGCTATGCATACATCACTCAATGACGTAGTGTCCTACAGACACCCATTGTGCAACCGACAACCCATCCCTTGTCGGTCTCACTAATGGATCCCCATTCTTCTTATATATTGATGCCTTCACACTTCAATATCAGTAACTCACATTTATCTCCATCAACTCTCTAAATCACTATTCTATTTTACTTTCTGACCCATCGATTTCTCATTAGCTACAGACTCCCTCCGCCTATCTCAAACTATCGACACCATCCACCATTCTTTGTTATCCTACCAATGCCAATTATATAGATCAACCTACCGATACCCACCCACCAACATCTCGTAACCATTTTTCCCACCATCGTAGTCATCCACTGATGGATCTCCAACATACATCATTCATTACACTACACACTAATGTATATCTAGATCAACACATATTTAGAACATTAACTGAAACAGATCCAGACCCTTTCATGATAAAACAGATATAAGAACTCAGATTAAAGAAATAATTGAAAATCACTCTGATCTACAGGACACAAAATCCACTACTTGAGGAAGACTGATCTCTACCTCTATTAATCCGTTGTCAAGCCGGCCTCTACTGGATGAACATAATTCATTGTCACCGCCTTCTGGGCATCTGAAGCCACAGAATCTGGGGGAAACCATGAGCCAGAGCCTATGTAATCGGATATCGGTTTCGAAGCGCCATGTTGAATAGGAAGCAGTATTGATGGAGATGCCTGATGAAATCTGTTTCCACCGCAATGGTGAAGGAGGACAGAGATCTGTCACGAGCCGAGTCACCAGCCTCCTCAAGAGCCAGTTTGCCAGAGATGTGCCGCGATGAAGGAGATGGAGCCAGGGTAACTAATTCTTCTCGAAGGATGCTAGAATCCCCCCTTGTGTTGTGTGGAAGGAGATTGGGGTTGAAATTAAAATTATATATATAAAATAATAATAATAAAAGATAAAATCTAAAAAATAAATAATTAAAAATAAAAATTGATAAATAAAATATAAAAATCATTAATTAATTAAAATATATAAAACTAATATTTTAATAATTACTTATAAATAAAATTAAAATGAACTAATAAATTTAAATTAATACATTATTCTAATTATAAAAATAATAAATTTATTAAATTTATTAATTAAAATAAAACCATTATATTAATTTATTAAATAATTAATTAATCTTAATTAAATAATAACTTTTAAAGTTTCAAATACTAATATTAATATTCTTTTATAAATTTATATTAACTTTAATAATTAATTGTTTTAATTAAAATAAAATAAAAATATTATTTAAAAATTAATAACTAAATTAATAATCGATAACTTTTAATAATTGTAAAATTTCAATAATAATTCTATTATTAATTTATTTCTAACTTATTAGTTAATTTACTTCTATTTATTAGTTTTATTAATAGTGATTTGATTTTTATTGATTTTGGCTTTGTTTGGAACATGAAAATTCAAATAGAATAGAGGGTTAAATCCATGTTCATCCAACCCACTAGGATATAGTTAGATACATGGGTATTGTTAGTACGACAAACTTTGCTCAAAAGAACACATGTATACAGTTATGTAAAGGACTTAATTAAGTTGGTGGAAACATGGCGATGACTATTAGTAAAAGTTAAGTGATATTGAAAGAGATAAATAGCGAGAAATGGGGATATATCTCATTCAATCACTATTCATGACACTTCATCCAGAAGAAGCACCAGAGAGAGATATATTTGGGACACCAGGAAGAGTAGAACATAGCAACATCTTGGAAGATTATGAGGGAGAATTCCTCTCATTTCCATTTTTTTGATTTTCTATAATTCAAATTGACAGACCATTAATTTTTCAATAATTTCTTAGTAATTGTTCATGTTAAAGGGATTACTATGTAATGGTTTATATCTTAAAAATTATTCACAAAATATCATCTTTAAGATTTGAAACTAATCGGAAAGATCATTTTTGGATCCTAATATAATTTTTCATTACACCTCCATCACTTTAATACATTACTCTATGATATCTCAACAAGAAACATCATGGATTCATCAATTTAGTAATTAATTTCTGAACTTTTGAATTAAATTGATGAGATTAATTCCAATAACATTTCTTTTTTAAACACTCTATTTATTTGGTTTTTCTAATTCTGATGAACTTCTCGAATCGTTATTCAGAGTGATTAATCTCCTAACAAGGGATACTAGTCCATTCATTTCATAAGGTCATGAATATAATTTATTTTTTCTATGTAACAGTTATCCTCATAACCAGTAACACTAATTATCCTGAGCATTAGTCTTGAATAACTTTTCTCTTCCTTTATCTACACTTATTATTTATCTTAACCCTTTTACACTCTAGTTTTTATGAAATATTATTATCTCATCTTTATTTGTTTATGATAAGATATTAAAAAAAAGTACAAAGTGACAAATATATTTCCCCCTCTATTGACACTAGTGGGGGTTTGTTTGCATAAAAACCTTAAGCACTCACCTACCTTCCCCATGGGTTCGACCCTACTCACCACTAAACTGTAGTTAGAAGGAATTTAAAAATTTTAAACATTGACTTGTTCTCAACGACAAACATGTTACTTTTTTGGCATCGTTTCCAATGAAGGCATGTACTTAGTGTTCTTGGGATAAAAATTTTAAAAACAAAACAAATAAAAAACAATAAAAACAAATAAACCGGCTTTAAAATATTTGTCGCTCTTCTTGTTTAAGAAAATTTTCTACCTTCTTTTTTCCGTGTGTTGTTGTGAAATATTTATATTTTAACCTTTCATATCTCTCTAAAAATGGAAAATTTTTGCGGTTAGGGTCATTAAAATTAATTATTTTGTGTGTGTTGTAGAAACTATGGTCACACTACTTGGCAATGTGTCTATAATGTACCACAATAGCCCTTTCAATCTAATGAAAACAAGGAAAATTATGAACCTTAACCCAAATACTACTCAAAAGTGGACTTAATGTTGTCAAAACATTTAGTTAAATTTAATGAATTTGAGAAAGCACATAATACAGAATGAAAACATTACATTATTAAACATGGGATTCACATGAAAGCATTAAAAATAAAAAACAATTTGAATTCAATGATGAAGAAAGCAATTATGAAATATTTAATCATGAAATTATTAAGCAGGGAATTGCTAAAACAAAACAACAATATTTTAATTTAGAAGAATCTGATTCTGAGGAACAAAATTATGAAATTACCAACTCAATAAATGAAGACAAAAACAGTGAATATCCAATTACAAACTTAAATGTAGTTGAGTTGGATAATTTTGGGAAATAATTGAAATATATTAAAGAAAAAATCTCTATTCTTTTCATGATCCCCAGCTTTTAGAAAAATCACTATTTTAAAAACATTGGGAATATAGTCAGTTGGGTTGAGAAAAACATACAAAATAAAAAATTGAAGGTTAAAAATTCTTCACCCATTATTTATAAAATTTTCAACAAAAACACTACATTTGAAGTGGGGGATAATTTGGAAGAGTATAATAAATTTAAAATCATAGAATCTGAAATTTTTTAAACTGAATTGAAAACCACTCTTCCCTTATTTGAAATGTTAAAGTTATAAATCTTTGAGATGTTGTTGGATGATGTTGATGAGGGAATAATATTTTAATATAGATTAACTGATGATCTTTCAATTTTATATTCTAATATTGATCACTTTTCTCAAACATTGTGTCGTCAAATGGAAAACATTAGGGTTCAACCTTTGGAAAATTGTTTAAATTTGAACAATCTGGAATATCAATTTCTTGAATATGAATTGAAAAATCATTCTAATATTACTAAATTGAAAGACTACATAGACATTTTTTGGGAAAAATAACTTTTTGAATGTGAAATTTGAGAATATTTTGAACATACACATGATTTAGGCAGAATAAATTTTTCTAGAGTAGACGTTGAGTGCTTATTAACAAACGAGGGTCTTTTGGAAGATATTTATAATTCTGGAAGACCAAAATTTGATAATATTAAAATAAATTATCTTCCATGTAGTTCACTTATATCCTCAACTTATTTGGTATCAAAACATCATCTTGATATTGAGAGTAGTTTAGAGGGGGAATTACACCTGAGTTCTAGTGTTTCTGATTTTTTCCAACACTCCATTACTCCCCTTATTAAACTTGATAGTCTGAATTCAGTTTATAACACCCTTGAATTTAATTATGTCAAGGTTTAATTTTTGATATAAATTTATAAGGATAATGAATCATCCCTAAAAGAACATAATACATTGTTTTCCCCTCCTAAAAATACTAATTTGGTCAAATATGAGTTTATACAAGAAGTAGATAACACTACTTTCATGGATGAATTTGATGCATCTGAGATTAAAAGTTTCTTTAGAGAGATTGAGGGAGTCAACAAAATTTTACCTAAATCTAAATATCTTATAAATACTAAAAAATTGTACTCGGTTGATGCATTTTTTTCTTTGCATAATGACTCCCTTGAGCAGTTCATTACTGTTAAAAGGGGATACATAAGAATTTTTACAGGTTATGAGAGTTTAGTCTTTGTTTACTTTAGACTTGGTTCCCTCAATTCTCATTTCTAAATTAAAAACATTTTAAAAAAACACATTTGATGGTTCTTACTAAGGAAACCACACCCACCTATTAACCATGGTAAGTTTCTAGGTGAGTCCGGCTGGGGACTTTAAAACCCTTACTACATGGGAGGCAACCCGTGATTTTTCTTATTGCAATAAAAAATTAACTTAAATAAAGTATAACTAAATACATTAAATTGAGTGATTCATGGGTGTAAACTCATAGTTTCTCTTTTGTTTTTACTTTTTGTCTTTTTCTTATTTTACATTGAATAAAGCATTGTTTGATGTTGTCCTTATGTTCTATATATATTTTGGATATATGTTTCTTTGGCCTCTTTGTGTCTTATTTTTAGAATAATAAGTATGGTTTTATTGGTTTCAATAGATGATGATAACAATCCCTTGTTCTTCATATCATTTGGAGTTTCATGCCTGACCAATTTTTGATAAAAAAAATTCTGAGATTTTTCTTCTTTTATTTCTGGTTTCTTGATTCAAATCTTTATTTATTTTTTAATAAAATCACTACTAAAGAAAACTTTGTTAGTGAGTCCATATCTCGTCGATACACTTGATCTATCGATACAATATTTTCGATAAGTCACTAAATGGTGACTCACTATTGGTAGTTTTGGTGAGTTGATGATATTATGCCAATGTTGGAAAAATTATGATGCAAGTGTTGGTTTGCTAAAAGATTTACTGTACTGGAAAATATTTTTATTTTGCTGGTAATAACTGCTAATTGTGTTTTTGTGCAATAAAATTTTATTTCATCACTGGATAATTTCTTGAAATTGATTTTTAGTTCTTGTAAATCCATACACTATATGAATTTAAGTGTGTGTGTGGGGGGGGGGGGGTTTTCATGGTTGGTCATTTTTTCTACAATGTGTTTAATAATTGTTTTATGCTCTTTTGGACATCAGTCTGGATCATAAATTTAATTTTTCTTTCACAAAATTGAATGGGAATATACATGTTTTACATGATTCTTTCTAAACATAATTGACAAATTTTGTCACTACATTAAATGATACTTCATGTAAACCTACTCTAAAGTAATTTTCTTGGAAAACATTCTTTTAGGCCTTAATGAGTCCCTTTACATGTTGTCAATATGCTAAATTTATAATTTGATTTGATCTTTAATAGTCACAATTATTCTTCTCAACCATGAAATTCATCTTTGGCGATAAATTTGGGTTTGAATTGTGGTGTAGGGGTCAACTTATCTTGAGCGAATCTATGCATTATTATAAGATCACTAATTCCCACTGCTCTTCATAATTTTTGTTAAAAAATGGTCAAATTTTTTCAATTTTTTTTCACAGTTTTAGATTCTTTAGGATTTTCAATATACATAAATGATTCTTTCCTAATTATAATACCATATTAGTTTTTTTGTTTCCTTGAATCTGGACATTTGAAGATGAATGAATGATAAATGATTTAATTTAGTTATTTTATGAACATTTGGTTTTGGAACTGTATTTGAGAGTGATATAGGATACTAATTTGTGGAATTAGGATCATAACTTAAGGAAATAGATGTCTGAACTATTTTTTAAGGGACCTAACTTTTTTAATTATTTAAAACAATAATCATCTTAGTGTTCCAATTTAGATTTTTTTTCATATGATTCTTTTGAAACTAAGGTAAAATGGGTATTTGAGAACCCACAGTGAATCTCTAAGACAGTTGGCATTATGTGTGTTTCTATTAACTAAATACCTCTAAACAATACAGAATAAGTTCCTATGTATAGTGCTCATCACAAAATAAATGGATTGGGAAAAAAGTATCTTTCTAGTGTGAAAAACAAGTTTATTAATGTGAGGTGAATAATGAATGCTGGACGAAGAAGGGGACAAATGATTTTTTTTGGAATCATTTAAATTATATTAATAATTTGATTCAAAAATAATAATAAATTTTTATTTCGGAACATAAGAGAAAGTCAAAGTTCATGGTTCTTTTTGTTATTTTCTTGACTCCACTTACCTTTATCCTTTTATCACTCAGGAACTTAGATCTTCAGCTTGAATGGAAGTAAGTTAGTAGGTAATTTCATATATGGGGCATGACATCCTCAGAAGTAGATGATTCCTTGCTCTCTTAATTACCCATGAAATATATGATGTTATGAAATATTTCATTTGAAACATTATTTTTCAAAATCCTCACTTAGAGTTTCTTGTCCTCAATTTTTAAATTATTTAACATGCTTCAATTTGATCTGATTAATAAAAATATTTTTCTATTTCAAAATGATATTAAATCATGGGATTGATTAAGGACAATCAATGCTTAAGTGTGGGGTAATTTATGTGACATTAATTTCACTTATTTTTCACATATTTTATTTAATTTTTTAATGATTAAAAACATTATATATGGCGTTTTTGTTAAATAATTACACTTTAATAACATTAGAATTTATTTTATTAATTATCCATTCCTATAAAAAAAATTAATTTATGTCTCTAAAAACATTAATTGTTGTTTACTTGATTAATCCCTTTTTTATGTTCTAAATCTACTTTTAAAAAAATATTAATTTAATTAAGTCATAATTAATTGAGATTTTATCCTCTATTTAATTTTCCCTTTAATTTAATTTAATTATTTAAATTTATCTTTCCTTAGATAAATTAACATTAATATTCAATTTAAGTAATTAATCCAAACTTTTTTATTAATTTCTATATTATTATTATAATGTTGTAAACCAATCTAACAATCTAATTTTGACTTAAAAACTAAAATACAAGTAATTTACTAATTAGTTCATCAATTTTAATCTTCATTACTTTTTAATAATCTTTCATTTTTTTCATTCATCATTTTATCATTTTATCTACATAATAATTAACTTAATAATTAATATTTTAATTGGGTTTACGTGGAATAAATTAATTTTAATAATTAATTTTCATTAATTATTTAATTTATTTCTTTATAAATTTTAATGTTATAATTCAATTTTTTTAATTATTAAGTCTTATATCTAAATTTATCAACTTAATAGTTTAATATGGTTGTTAAGTTAATTTATGTTTCTTGTTTATTAGTTAATTAATTTCACTTTTGTTAATTCTATTTTTATTTTTTAGCATTCTTTATTAAATTAATTTGATTCATTTTTTAATTTTTATTTTCATTAACCATTTTTTGTAATAAATTCAAGGTGTTAGTTGTCTATTTTTTTGTATAAGTTTTGGTGTCACTGGCACTGGAGATGAGTGACTGATGCACGAATTACCACTGGTTATGCGTAGTTCACTCACTGACACAATGCCCTACAAAAACCATTTGTTCTACCAACAACCCATCCCATGTTGATCTCACTCATGCACCCTCGTTCTCCTCATCTACCGACAGCTTCACCCTTCCATGTGAGTAACTCTTATTTCACTCTATTATCTCTTTATCTCTCCATTCCATTTTACTTATCGACACATTGGTAGATCATGAGCTACCGATGCCTTTCACCTGTTTCAAACTATCAACATCATCCATCATTCATTGTTATCCTACCAATGCCACTTCCAGATCTCATCCTATCGATTCCCACCCACCAATGACATTAACCATTTTTCTCACCATCACAGTCGGTCACTAATGGGTCTCCTGCAGACACCATTCATCACATCACACATAAATGTAGATCCATATCGACATATATTTTGAACATAAATAGAAACAGATCCAAACACTAGAAAGCTGAAATAGATATGAGAATATAAATTGAAGAAAAACTTAAAAATCACTCAAATCAACAAGATACCGAAACCACTACTTGAAGAATCCCAAGATACACCATTGTTGATCTGTTGTCAAGGCAGCCTCATCTGGAAGAACCCAAGGCCTTTCCACCACCTTCCGAGAATATGAAGATTCCAGATCAGTAGGAGAAGCCAAGATGGAGCATATTTCATTATACCTTAGGTCCGCTTCGCTAGGTTGAACATGGAGAATTGCTGATGGAGAAGCCGGATGAAACCTACTGTCGCCTCAAAGGTTAAGTAGTACTGAGAGTCATCGTGAGTCGAATCACCAGCCACCTGGGGAGATTGTTTTGCTGGTGTCATGTCGCAGTGAATGCGATGAAGCAAGGTTTTTTTATGCTTCTTGAAGAAAGCTACACCCCCCCCCCCCCCTCCCAAATTAAAACATTAATATAATTATAATAATAATAAACTTATTAAATTTTTTAATTAAAATAGAACAAATATTATATTTTATTAAATAATTAAATAAAGTTAATTAAATAATAGCTGTTATGTTTTATATTTCTAATATTAATATTCTTTTAGAAAATTATATTAACTATAATAATGTTTAATAATTTATTATTTTAATTAAAATAAAATTACAATATTAGTTAAAACATAATTACTAAATTAATAATAGATAAATTTTAATAATCAGGAAATTTTACTAATAATTTTATTATTAATTTATATCTAAATTCTTAATTAATATACTTATATTTATTTGTTTTTTATTGGTGTTTTTATTTTTATTGATTCTGGATTTTTTTTTCACATGCAGATTCAAGCGGCACATCGAGTGACGTCCAGGTTCATCTGAACCATCAAGATGCAGTTAGATACCTAGGTATTGCTAGTAAGACAAGCTTCTTATGAAAAAACACACGTATGTGGTCATGAAAATAAGAAGATAATTAAGTCGATGAAAATTTGGGTGTTAACTGGAAGTAGAAGACAAATGATATTAAAATATTGAAGTAGCGTGAACTTAGGACATCTCTCATTCAATCGCCATTATGGACACTTCATCCAGTAGAAGCATTAGAGGGAGAGAGATCCAGGACACTTGTAGGAGTATAACAAAACATCATCTGAGAAGATTATGTTGGATAAATATTCTCCTTTCTATTTTCATTATATTTTTTATAATTCAAATCAATAAACCTTAAATTTTTCAATGATTTTTGAGTAATTTTTCATGTTTCGGGGATTACTATCTACTGGTTCATATCTTTCAACTTCTTCAAAAAACATCATCTTTTGTATTTGAAACTGATCTGTGCGATCAATTTCAAAACTTAATCAAATTTTCCTTTCACTTCCATAAAATTAATCCATTACTACAAGACCTCTCGGTAGGAAAGATCATTGATGCATCATTTTAATTCTTAATTTACAAACTCTTGAAGTATATTTGTGATATTAATTCTAACAACATTTATTTTTCAAATACTCTATCATTTTGGTGTTTCTAGTTGTGGTGAACTTCTAGAATCACTATTTTTTTTAATCTTCTGGAGAGGGATACTAATCAATTCATTTTCTGAGGTCACGAATGATTTTTTTCTGTGAAAAGGTTATTATCATAACCAGTAGTACTAATTACCCCAAGCATTGATCTTCAATCAATTTCATCTTCTTTTGTGTGTACTTATTATTTATCATATCCCTTTTTCACTCTAGTTTTTATGAAATATTATTATCTCATATTTTCTATTTTAATTCAAGATTTTTAAAAAAATGTAAAAAGTGAAAAATATATATCCACCCCCACTGTTTACACTAGTGGGGGTTTTCTTTTTTAACCCTTAATAACTCACATACCTTCCATGTGGGTTTGATTCTACTCTCCATTAAATTGTATTTAGTATGAATTTAAAAAAATTAAACTTTGACTCATTTTCAATGATGAGCGTGTGAAGTACAATATAAGGATTATAAAAGAGGATTAGGGTATTGTAGTCTGATTTTTGGTAGCTGATTCTACTAGAGTTCCTTCGTTGTGTTGGCAGTTTCTAATGGTTTTCACTTAAATGATTTCCAAATTACAATTACTAGGATTATTTACTCTATATCGTGAAATTGAAAACTAGAAAAATTGAACCCATGTAATCTTTTTTAACCCTAGTAGGTCGATGTTATCTTTACCTCTCATATAGATTTGTGGGTGACACCCCATCCAATATGACCTTGGCGATAGGTATGATCTTTGGGTTTGGTGGTCAAACCTAGTTACCATAATATATGTCTTGATCGATAGGGATTTATAGAAAACCTATAGGACATTTGTATTGACTCATACCCTAGTGAGTTGGTGTTTATTTTGATTGAGTCCAACCTGTGAGATGGGTTGGCCTAGGTTTATATATTTCGTTTAAGGTAGTGACCTTGTTTGTACACTCATATCGAGACTGATAAATGTAAGGTTCCTAGATTTGCGATATAGGAATAATGATAACATTTTTTATTAAAAAGGACCTAGGGTGATTTTGTTTTGAGACTGGATCTAGTGGGTTAAACTATTCAGATTCCTAGACTTGTTGACTAGTGAGTGTGTTGTTAGCAGAGTACTTAGAAAATGAGTATATTCTCATGAAAAGAATGGAATTAGGTTATATATAATCATGTGGGATAATTTGAAATAATTTAGACCGAGTATGCAATGAAATAATTATAAAATTCCATTTTGAGGTGAGTGTTCATTAATTAATCATGGTACAAGTGAGGCACTTAATTTTAAATACGATTTCCACAAGAGATCATGTTTTAATGAGGATGACATGTTGTATAGAACAGTCACCTTTATTTATTTATTTATGACTCATTGGAACATAATTCGGGTCTTGTATTGGTTTCTATGGGATTGTACACCTACCCTGCTGGAAAACATAGGGACAATATATGTTGGTTGTACATGGTACTATTTAAATGGAAAATTGGGGAGTGGTTATGTGCAAGAAAAGGAATGATTATTCAAATAAGTTTTGTGGGTTTGGTTTCCTGAGAGTATTTATAAAATAGTTAATGTCCAATTTTAGTATATAAAACAAGAAGAATGGATTGATTTTGGTGGCATGACAAAACTGGCTCAGAACTGGTCAGAAATTGGCAGTTCGGAGAGTGTGTATTGTTATGAGTGACACATGTTTATTTATGGGACCTATTTAGGTTGTCCTCATGGAGAGGTATAATATAAGATATGTGGTGCAGATTTCACTATTAACCATATGTGGGTGGTGACACTTATTACGAGTTGAAATGAGATTATTTCCATGGAAATTGTTCTTGGAATGAAACAATGAGCGATGTTGCAGGTTAGCAGTCCCGAAGTAGAATTTTTGGAAATTCCAATAATTATGTTTGGAAATGGATAGACTATGGGATGTGGATCTTGGAGTTTGGTTTCAATGTGATTATAATGATACTTATATGGTGGTGATTATTAAATCTATTATGATTAAACATATTCTATATTGAGAAAGTGATGGGAACACTATAAGATTGTTCATTGGAAGGCCAACATATCATAGGTGTGAAGATGATTAGGGTGAGATAATGGTCGATGTGGATCCCTAGAGGTTCTTAAGGATGATAACGTTTTTGATGTAGTGTTTTGAAAAGCCATTTTTTTCAAAAACTTTTAATTGAGAAGAAAGTATAATTTTCTACTTTAGCATGATTCTAAGGGATAAAATGGTAATATTTCTCTAGAATGTGATCATAGATAATTTTTATGACCACTAGTTTTGTCCATGAATAAGGTTTTTAGCCTAGTGTAATACTTTGATGTATTTTTTAGAAACTCGAATTTCCAAAAAAATAATCAGTATTTAATATTTAATTCATTAAATGTTATTTTATTCAGTCATGTTCAAATGGATATATATTTTGAAAAGAATATTGGATTGATATTTCATCTTTGAAATTGTTTCTATAATGGGGGTTTTCCTAATTGAGTCACAAACTTGCATAATCGTTGGGGCCAAACCCTGATGCCTTTTTCATTTTCATTTTTTTTCGAACATTTGATTTTCCATTTTCTTTGTCATTCTTCCTTGGATTATCACATTTTCCCCTTTGAGGGTTCTTCTTTTCTCAGCTGAGATATGAGGGGAGAGGATATAAAGATAGAGGGGGGAGTAGGGGTGCCTTTGTGGAGCTCGGGAGGAACTTTATTGTCATGAAAAAAACTCTAGAATGTGGTTGAAGGTGATGCTTCTATAGATTTCATCCAAGTTATCTTGTTTTAAACAATATTATCTTAAATACCAATATAATTGCTTCTTTATAGTTTTAAGGATATATTATGCTTTCTAGGGACCCATGTGGGTCAATTAGTATCTATTTTTGGGAAAAGGGTGGTTTCATGCCGATTGTAGGGGTTTCCTATTTTGAAATCCCAATCACATGGCATGTGGTTCCATGAACACACAATGTGTGTCATTCCTATTCAGGTAATAAGGGATTAGATAATGTACTTGTAGTTTACTCTATAGGACACATCATGTAGTATCACTCGACGTGTGTCCATGTACATGGTAAGGAATCCCATGTAGGTCAACTTGGATCTTTAGTGTACACAGACAGACACCATATGGTAAGTGTGGCATGTAATATTACACACCCATTTGAATCACTTGGCCAAACCGAGTGTGGTACACGATTAAGTGCCCTTTATAAGGTTCAGACTGTATACATGATTAATATGGTGTGTACTTGGTTTTTACATACCAAGTTACGATGAAGTACAAACCCATATAAGGATTTGAGATTACATGTTGTGTACTCCAGTATACATACATTGTACTACTCCCTTAATTCCATTTTGTGTATTTTTCATGTTTTTTCACCATGGAGTCTTAACTAGTAAAAATATGAGTCCATTTTGAGTATTTCGTCATGTAGATCATGTGGTTAGACCCCTTTGGGTGATATGAGGTCTCATAAATTTTTTTTGGGGTGAGTAATCTATGATAAATAGGTTCTCTACCTAGTAAATGGATTCATAGGTTTTTTGATGAGTGGCACATGAAATGAGCCCCAACTAAGGGTTAAGACAGTTAGCGAAGGACATTTTATACTAATCCAACTCCCTTGGTTGGTATAACTTGGGATAATACATGGTTAGAGATACTGAGATCAGTTTTAGGGAGGAAAATAGATTGGGAGTCCAAACTAACCAAGATTCACTACTGGAAATAAAAGTTTTCCCAACAATTTTTTCCAAATGGTTTGAACAAAAACATTTTTAAAAATACCCTATGCCATTCATTGATAATGGTTCATATGAACTGTTGGCATATCGGTGATAATAGCTGGTTTTCCCCAACGGTTCAAATGAACTGTTGGGATATATCTATCTAAAATTACCCCTCCATTGGGATACTTATCTTATCCCTAATCCGCACTTCTCCAAACCCTCGGCACCAATCCCATACTCCTCTGTCCTCACCGCCACTCCCGTACAGACCACCCCTTGCCACCGCTCCTATCCCAACCACCCCTCGCCACTCACCGCTCGCCGCTCACTGATCGCCACTACCCGCTCCCTGCTCATCAGCGCTCACATTTTTTTTTTCAAAATCTAGATGTGAACCCATAACCCTTTTCATTTTACACTAAACCATAGCTCGAAGCATCCATATGGACGACTTTTCCCAATATCTCAATAGGAATCCTACTTCCAAACCGACTCTCTATGTGAATCCTACTTCCTAGAGTGAAAGGTCTAGTTTTCCAACGCTCTATTCTTCCGCATTAAATGGGTACATGTTATGATCCCCTCACGCTTTTAGTTTGTGTTTGGAACCCTGCTTCCCTACCTTCTCTCGAGGGTTCTAACTCTACTTTCCAATTGTTCATCTTATCTTTGATTCAAGTAATTTTTGTTCATTCACTTTAAATCAGTATGTATGCCTTCATTTATTTTCAATTTTTTGGTTCCATTTCGATGCAACGCACTATCTATTATGATCACCTTATGAACACAAGAAATATATCATATTTTGTTACAGTTTTATTGTAATTTACCTGTATAGAATCATTTTGATTGATATTGAAGAGGTCGAAATGAGGTGGGGAGGAGGGGGTGTGCTGGAGGGGGGATGGGCAGGGGTGAGGTGAGGAGGAGGGGGATGGACAGGGGGTTGGAGGTGGTTGTGTAGGTGGGGGAGGGGGGGATGTGCTGGGGGTGAGAAAAGATAAGATATGGCGGTGAAATAACATCCATGTTGATGGAATCACCAATACATCAACAACTAGAAAAACCTGCTCTATGAGTGCCTCAACACATTACGATGTTAAAGCCACTCTATCCTAAGTGATCATTCAACTAGAGGGGTGTTTCACTCATCCAAACCTCCCATTAGATCACTAATCACATCTAAATATAGTGAAAATATTGAGATAACTAGATCGAAAAATAGTTCCAATGCCGGATCTATGATATCATATGAGTCTCCTCCTTGGACTAGAGTCCTAACCAGAAACATCATCAAACCTCGGGACCAAATTCCAACAAAATATGGGATGATCTATCCTTCAAACCACTGTCCAAATAGCTGATGTAGAAGCATATATCAACTCACATAAAACAAATAACATACCCTCTCCATGGTCCATGGGATATTAACCTCTAAAAACAACCACTATTGGCTCTCTTTGACCCACCTTAGTGCCAAACTAAAACACGAGGCTCCCATGGTCCACAATGTGACAATATAAAGTGATATCCAACTATAGCGTCCTCAGGTGCATCCAAAATCTTGGCCCAAGCCATTCAAAAAAAACCTCAAATGGGAAAAAGTCCACAGTAAGAACATACACCATATGAGGGGTACCTCTAGTACATCCAAAGAACAAGACACACCCAGTGTAGAAATATCCCAAATGCCCCTAAATGGCCTCCAAATGATCATCTATCAACAACGCACAAAATGGGGTATATAAAAGAAATTAATAACCAATGAATTATCAATGGTCCTCATGAAAATCATAAAAGTTGTACATTACAAGGGATCTATAGTACAATATTGACCACTCCACATGGGCATTAATAATTAATAGCTATAGAAAACACTGTTCACTCAATCAGTAACAAGTCCACTATGGTATCCTCAAGAGTCCCTTTGATGCATATAAAAATCTTAAGGAAATACGACAATAACTTATATCCCATAACATCATCCCATCCCAATGGTTCCAATAGATCCAATCCTAAAAAAAGGAGGTAATCCTCAATTGTTCTAACCTTGAGAAATATATACCAACATGTTAGGATAAAAAACGATCTCTTCATATATACTACTTGATTATAATTTTCAGGATCTATATGAAAGAATATTGAACAAAACTAGCTTATATTTCAGAATCCATTCCAACTAATGATCTCATAACCCTCACACATGATTCTCATCTCACAACCCAACCTGTTGGAGGATTCTAAATCCAATCCTTGAAGAAATCCTGATAAAGAATTCTCTTAGTCCAAAACACTATAAAGACCACATTCAAACACATAAAGTATTCCACTATAGAAATTTATATGAAAAACTAATCAAAATTGAATACTCAAAATATGAATTCTAATGCAGGGTTAAAATAAGGTAAACAAATCAAGGAGAAAAAAGTACCCAACCTGTACTTTAGGTACATGATATGTAACCCAAAATGTCCCCTCGTTCCATGTGACATAGACTGCTTAGTGTGTACTTTTCCAAAGAACACATCATGTGTTCCAGTATATGATGTTTACCCCCACCTGGGTACATTCACATACAAGGTCCCACTTAGCATGAAAAATTACCTACTACGTGGAATGTATCACCCCATATACAATCTTTACCCCACATATGGTTCCCATGTATGTACCAGTCCATATCTCCCCCCACACAAGGTCTAACCTGGCACAATGCCTATCCATTTACCTCGTACTAGATATAGCTTTATACCCTACATGGTCATCTTCCACTAGAACACCCTGAGTCACCACTAAATAGTGTGTAACCCACCCCCTTTTATAAATATTTTAGTTCCCAAAAACCATATTTCCCAAGTACGAAGAACACATTTTGTGTGTTCTCAAAACTACACATCATGTACATGAGTTCTCCTCAACTAAACCCCCCAAAAATATCCCAAAACACATAATTTCTCCAAAGTATCCATAGATTGAATCCTGAATGGGTCACTAAAAACCCAAAAAATATGATTAAAACTTAAAATAAACTACCCTATGGGAATTTGTGGGGGAGGCGAGGGTGCTTGGCGGGGGTGAGGTGGGGAGGAGGGGGTTTTGTATGGGATTTGGTGGGGACGGGGTGGGCTGGGCAGGAGGTGGGGATGGGGCATATGCTGGGCAGGTGGGAGGGTGTTGTGCAGGTGTGGGGGGTCGCTGTGTAGGTGGGGGGCTAGGCAGATGGGGGAGGGGGGCTGGGCAGGGGGGTTGTGCAGGTGGGGTGGTGGTTGTGCAGGTTGGGGAGGGGGCTGGGTATGTGGGGGAGGGTGGGATGTGCAGGGGGTTAGGCTAGGTAGGGGGGAGGGGGGATGGGCAGGGGGGCTATGCAGTTGGGGTGGTGGTTGTACAGGTGGGGGAGTGGGGGGGATGGGTAGGTGGATGAGTATGAAGATGAACTTGAGTTCCTTCAACCCAATTAGGGAACTGCAGAACGATTTCGTAGGACCCGAGTATATCGAATAAGGCACATTCGTGGAAGAATCTATAATTCTAGCCATGTCCCTACTTAGACTATCAATGTTATAGAAACTATGGAAGACCCATTTAGTGAGTCTAATAGGAGAAGTAAAATCCCCATGAATAATCCAACCAAGTAAAATTACCATGGAATGTAATAATGTTCTATCCATCATAGATCAAGATTAATATGACATTATGTTGAGAAACATCAGACCCATGTACTTGTATTTAATGATAAATGTTATCAATATTTGAAAATATTATATTCACTTTGATTTTTTGATTTAACATCATTCCAATGTTGACACATTCTCATATGTTATATGATGAGGACAATATAGAACCATCCACATAGATACCACAGATCTGTGTCCAATGCAAGAAAAGTCCATAAGTCCATTTCATGCTCGGGGATCAATTTGGAGACCCGATTTCTGAATCACAATTTTTAGTAATTCAGTAGGATAAAATCTTCATTGACTTTTTAGGAAGGCCTCTTTAAACTTTTCTAACCACTCAAAAATAACTACATTCTTAGTAATCCTAGTCATAGGCACTTCTAAAGGGGAAAATATTTAAATAAACCATATGTAATACCCGAATAAACAAAGAAAATCCACAATCTCAAACATGTTTTGTATACCTTCTCATGAAACCACAACCTATACATTCTTTGGGTACACATAAATTCCCACATTATAGATTATGTGCCTAAAAAAACATACTTTATGGAAGTATAAGTGACACTTTGAGATCTTATAAAACATATAATGTGGTCAAAGTGTACAAAAAAATCTATAGGTGTCTAATGTGTATATCAATGATCGGTGAGTATATAAGGATATCATCAATAAGCACCATAATGAATGAGTTGAGATATGTATGGAAGATATCATTCATGAGATCCATGAACACCATTGGATTAATTTTAAACATGAAAGGAAAGTCAAGATATGTATAGAATATGCCTTAATATTTTTCACACCATTTTTAATACAAAATCATATAAATACATTCATTCAACTAATCAATTCATGTCCTTAAATAAGTTCCACATGTCTCATGAATGCTAAGTAAAAAATGGCAAGGATAAATATTTTTCCTCATGTAACTCTTTATTACCTCTACAAAAGTAGTAATTTACCACTTTCAAAATAGTAAATTATCTTCACACATGTCTTTCCTGGCCCAACATATTTATATGTATCCACTAATTTTACCCTTATGCAACAACTTCAATTCCATACTTCATCATTTTATCATCTACATCATTTTCAACTCAACTTGAGGACTTCTCTAACACTCTAAATAATCTCAAAACATCATGATATATACTGAAGAGAAATTTTTTACCACTAAAATAGTTTTTTAAAATTCTTTAAATTCTTCCTCAACAAGAATTATCTAAATTACAAAGAATGATGCATTGAGGCTATCCATCCAAGGTCATTAAGATGAAATACATAGTCTCCTTTCCATTTATGATGGAATAAAACTCATAAACTCTAGAACATCTTCATGAAGATGTTGTAAGATTATTATATCTTCCATAATGATAGAAAATACAATCATACTTGGCATCTTAAATCCACCCGTTTGTAATTTTCATTAATACCACAACACACCTCTACATTAAATATGTGTTCCCATTTATTTAACATCCCAACAAGAACCTCAAAAATATATTTTTCAAGGTATAAAACTCTTCCTTTATCCTTAACATTAACAAACATCCTTTATAAACACATTAATTATAATAAAAAAGTGGTAAAAATGTTATTGGAATACCTATTGTTTCATATTTTTATTGATGTTAAATAATTATAGATTTCATGATATTTAACACTTTGAAATATTTTTAACATGTTTTCCTTACTCAAACGGGATGAACCCACCTTATCATCATTATGGTAGTTTATATACTCAATGATGAGAATGTTGTCTTGTTATACAGTAGTGATAGCCTCTTCCAACATCCCCAATATTTTATTATTTCAATTCTCTATATGTAAGTAAACATCAAATGAATGGGGATAGGGAGGGGCACTTTTCCTTTAATTAGATCTGTATTTTTTCTCATGTAATTTTGAACTGATTTTATACTTCTTATTTTTCTCTTCTAATGTTTAGAAATAAGTGGAGACTTTTTTTAGACTTGACACTTATATGTTTCTATATTCTGGTATTATTTCTATTTCTCACAAAATTTCTTCTTTTTCTTGGATTTACCCCATAGATTCCTTCAAGTTCTATGTTAATCACATGTTCTTACAGTAATTAATGTATTTGTGCCAAAAAAATCCCACAACACCAATTGTTAACCTCGAATATTTTATCTTAGAACTTATTGGTGAGTCTATATAATAAATTATACATTCTTTGTAGGCATCATGAAACCATTATTTAGCCTTCTCCCAAGGCAGTATTCTTGTCTTTATTTAACTTGAATTTTCCTTTATACTAGAGTAACCACATCATGTCTTCCGTTATCCCAAACACCATTTGTTTTTTCTTTAGAATCAATAATTTTAGAGAACATAGAATCAGTGAGATTTGAAAAATTAAGAGTTTCGTACCTTTGCCATTGGGATATCCTTCTTTGAAAACATGGATAATTTAGCCTGACTCTCTTCTTCTCAATCATAATATTATCTAATATGCTTGAATGTATTTTCATAATTAATCCATTATGATTGTTCCTCATTCAATTCATTCTATTTTACAAAAATATTATCATTATATTCATTCATGATTATGTCATTCACAACAATTATTACCATGGATGTTATGATCTATTTAACGAGATCAATTTTATTTACACACACCTTTATTCCTTATTTATATTTCCTTTTAACTTAATTCTTATCTTGGGTAATTTTCTCAAGGAAAAATTCTAATTTTTTTCTTGTAAAGTACTCATTATAGGAAGAGTAATTTGTAATTAATAGGAATTTACTTTTTGATAGCATCATTTTGAATCTAAGATCAGTTTCCCCATTGCTTACAAGACCATGATTTGACTCATCGGGTAGTATGATTCTTATATGTTGGGCGGTGACTTCTATATGTTCGGGTGGATTTGGATATCTACTGCCAATCGAGGTAAGACTATAGTGGCATTGGTTGGTTTCTCACTAGTTATGAAGCATCTGTTATGTGTTCTATGGTTCCTAATATCCTTTTTGTAGTGCGTTGATCCCTGCTCATTGGTTTCGAGTCGCCAAGTCAAGGGTGACTTGCCTGCGTGTGCATAGGTAAGTAAGTATATGTATGTGGGTTCCTCCGTTATGTTTATAGTCATCCATGGTAGTGATTATGCACGTATGGGTCTAGTTGTGCCCATGTATATATATATAAATGCATATGCAGGTGAGTGGATACTAGTATATGCATATAATCATATGTGCAAGGATCCTCTTGCACATTCTCATGGCCATGCAGGTGTGTGCGTAGGGGATAGGTGTCCTTGTAAGTGTGTGAAGGTGCGTATACCCAGTGGTGGAGTAGCAGAGTTTAGATAGAAAGCTCCAAGAGCCGAAGTGGACGACCTGGTTTCACCTTGAGGTAGGATCCCTCTCCTAGCCTCTTTAATTCAAGAATGCTTTAAATTGAATTCAGCTTCTTTCTTAATTATGCTTAATTACATTGAATTTCATATCTTGAATAATTTTTCATTAATATAATTGTGTCGTTTAATAAATAAATTCATGTTTTTATAATAAATAGGTATCCATTATACCCAACCATAGATACATTTTTATGAACAAAAAACTGGCATCATTTTACTATCATACATGAAACTCATCTTATACCCAAATAATCTAAATAGTGAGTATAAATGATTACTCAACCACAACCTCAATTTGTAGGATATAGTCATGTATCCAAGCCCTAGACTAATACTTCTCACTCAATATAGCTCATCACTCAACTCCCAACATCTTCCATACTACTAAAGGTAGTGTCTCATACAACTATATATCACATATCGACCTTCTCACTCAACAAACATCCATGTTAATACATTATGATCAATGTAAATCCATTTTCTGAAATAATACCATATTAACCAAGGTAGGTCTAATATCACATTCCAAACGCTCCATTATCACTCATGGTTGGGTCCATTTATAACCTTATCACTCAAGGTGAGGCCATTATATTGACCACTACCTTATCAATCATGGTAGGGTTAGATATCATGTTATAATATGATAACATCATTATCACTCAAGTAAGGGTCCTTATAGAACCTTATCACTCAAGGTGTTGTCATTCCTTATTATATATCACTATACTTGTTAGAATTATTCACCGAACATTTGTATAAAATAACAAAGAGGGTATTTGGTCCATATCATAGCTCACCAGATAGGTACAAGGTTCTAGTCACTCAGGACCTATTCCCCCTACCTTATCAATCATGTTAGTGTTAGATATCATTTTATAACATGATAGAATCATTATCACTCAAGTAAGGGTCCTTCCAACACCTAATCACTCAATGAGTTGTCATTCTTTAAGATATTTCACTATACTTGTTAGAATTTGTCACACAACATGTGTATGAAATAACAACGGCATTTGGTCCATATCAAAGCTCACCAGCTAGTGTACCACCATGAGGACCATGGTCCCATGTGATAAATGGTTAATTTTTTTGATTCACTCTATGGATCATCATTCAAATTTCAATGGATACAAAAATCATCTATGGAAGGTATATACTAAAATTCATGTAGTAATCTACTAGATTGTCATGGAGGATTATCTGAATGTTTGCATTACAGATTAGGGGTAGAATATTACCTTGTAATCATATCCTCTTAGAATATGATAGAAAATTTCCAAAGTGAGCCCAACAGATGATGTAAATTATTCATATCCACAGACAAGCACCATGTTGGATGTCATTATAGCATATCACCTTGAAAATTAGGCATGTGATATCTCTCATGAATCAAGTAAGTATCTATCCCCATAGAATTTATGTGTCACAGATTCTTGGCCAATATCACTCTCTTAAACACAAACCAATACCTTGATAAATGCAAAAATATAACAAAATCTTTTGACATTATAGAAGTCATTTCCCCATAGTATATAATTCCCCCATCACTATACTCTACGAACAAAAAGTTTATAATGGTCTTAGTGTAAATATACTTCTAGGTTATTATATTGAATGATTAAATTCATTGAAAAAATATTAAATTTATCCCAGAGTAATAAAAACCAATAACCCTTATCTGATAGATCTGGATTGAGGTAGGGGATTCTTTATATAAGAGTTATAAACATGAATTTCCAAGATCCCCCTCCCTATTTGATCAGCAAGACAACATTTTATTGGTTCTTGGTCTCTCTACCACATCAATATTCGAACCATACAAGGGGAAGGGATGTTAGTAAGCCTTAAAAAATGTTGTGATAATTTATATGTATTTCTTGTGTGTTTTTTGTGTGATTGCAGGTGATTGAAGTTAGTTTTTGTGAGTTTTCTATGTGTGCGGTGTGTTTTCTGTGTTTGCAGGTTGTAGTGTTCCTAAACACACAGAAAGAGTGTTTTTTGTGAAGTTGCAGTGTATTTTTTTGAGATGGCACATTTTTCACACATATTGTAGCCTGTAGTTGATTGCAGACTGTTTCATTTTAAATTAATGGGGGTCTAAGCCAACAGTTTCAAAATCGTTGGGTTATACCCCTATGTGATGCTGCATTTCCCAACCATTCAAAACCATTGGGTTATACCCCCTATATGTTTATTCCAACGGTTTTATAACTGTTGGAATACCCCTATGCGCTGATTTTCCCAACGGTTCAGTTGAACCATCTATATAACAGGATCCAATTTTATTCCAACGGTTCATTATTAACCGTGGGCAGTTGAAATCTAAACATCCTTTTTCCCAACGGTTCAACGTGAACCATTGTTATAAGGCTTTCCTGATGCCTCACACACCAATGGTTTCTAAAACCATTGGGATAAGATTTCCCAGCAGATTGAGGGCCTTTCCCAACGGTTTAAAACCATTGGGAAAACATGGATGTCTAGTAGTGATTAGTACCTTGAATTGAGTTGGCTTATTCTCCATCCACCTAATTTGATTCTTAAGTGGGTTTTTCCTAGAGTACATATCCCTTATGTAGTATAAAAATTTTTCATAGAAGGCCATGAGTTATTATGGATTGGGTTATGAGATTTGTTTACCCTGAGAGATGGTCATTTGACTAACATACTAGTTTAAAACTGAGGGTCCCAATATGGATGCGTCCACTTATGTTCTGGCCTAGAGGTTCACATGAGGGATGCCTCTACCTACATGTTTTACCCTTAGGATCTCAATAGGGATATATCTAACCATGATTCATTTCTTAGTATCCCATGAGGGATTACCTTTATTACTTTCTAACATAAATAACCCCTATGGGGTTTCTCTACCTTATTTATTTAGGGTTCCAAGAGGGATTCCTCTACCTTGGTACCATTTCTAAGGATCCTAAGAAGGATGCTTCTATTTATATATGAACCCATAGCATTCTTCAAGGGATAATTGTCATGTGTATTAAATTTTGTGACCCTAGTGGGTACCCTAATGGTTATAAAACCTTAAAACTAGTGCATTGTGAGTTTGGGTAGATATTATTAGTGGGTACCACCTTAGATCCCATACAGAACATGTGAACTTGAGGGTAAGTGGAATTAGTGATGTATTTAGGTGTTCTAAATACCCTAATATTTTAATTATGATTTCAAATAGTTATTGTTTATGTTGTATTTGATTTCCAGATGTGATTATTTGAGCTCATCCAATGTTTCCCAATGTGATGTGCTGGAATAGTGGTGACGCCTATGGGATTTTCACTAGATTTGTTTTTAAATACTAATATGAATTGATATTACCATAATATAAATTCCTAGTATCTATTGGATTCCTCCTCATATATCCTTGGATTCCTAACTAGATCATGATGAAATATATATCGCCATTATTTCTGGAATTCTTAGTGTCTCTATGATTACTCCCCCCATTAGGAAACAGAAGAGGTTACAATTTTCTTCTCAAAAACCTCCCATATAGTTAGCATATCACCTAGGATGCCTTGAATTCTTGGATACAAGTTGTTACATAGGTTTATATGTGTATAGGTTTACCCCAAACACTCTCTACTTATGATATCCCAAAGTAAGGATGATGATCTACTTGATTTATTCTTAAGATCCACCCTAGGATTGTGTGGTCACACCATGATCTCATTTCTTAGAGCTATATTGGAATTGGCTGTTGAGCTGGATGTTAAATGATTTGAGGTTATTATCCTAGATCTAGTACATTATTCTATATAGATCACCAAAGGTACATTCCTATTAGGGATTATCCAATTACCAATGTCTTGGTTTCCTACTAACTGGGACTAAGGAACTAGACATCATGTTGCTTTCGATAATTCAAAGACAATATCTTTTTTCCACCAATTACGCATGGCTTAAGAGGTGTGTGTAGGATGCCTAAAAAATATAACTATGCCTTATTTACAAGATATCCATTTGATACCTAGATTTATATTTTATATAGGTTATGTTACTATAGGTGATCCAATGTACTGGACATGTATCTTCATGTGGGGATGTAGCTAACTCAGAGATATTACTGAAAGTTACAGAAAAAAATTATTGTTTCACAATTTGTGGTGGCCTACTAAGATTTATTTCTCACACCTTGTACGTGTAAATAGGTTTTCATGTCTAAATTTTTTTTACCTTTTGGATAATCATAGATACACAATGGATTATGTGAGGCCCGTAGTTTTATGATCGAGTCAAGCCACTCTTTTGAAGTCTTCTGATGTGGTGGGTGCAGCTCTTGACTCATGGATACTGAGTGTGTGGTTTGGATCATAGTTTTAAATATAGCCTTGTATATTTATTCTATTTTATTTTTTTCTATACGTGGTCGGCCTAGTGGTAAATTAGTGTTGTATGTATAATGTGTCTATATGGGCCTTTACTGAATTTCATTTATTATAGATTTTTTTTAAAAAAATTTCAGACTCTAATTAATTTATACTATGGATGATGGTTAGTTATTGTTGTTGTTTTTTCACATTGATAGAAGTGAATATTCTACCCATGAACACTCCCTAGGACCTCATTTTATGTCATTAGCATCTATTATAATTGGAGGAATTCTTAAATCCTTACTGCGAAATAGGTTGACTACTGTTCATATAGTGATTCGGGCCAAGATTTGACACATAGCTTCATTGTTCAACTACTTTAAAAAGTAAATGGATTGTTTCCCATGCTTAATTTTATGAAAAACATGAAGGGATTGAGAACTTTCTAATCCAATTCAAAGAACATCCTTGGCAATCAGTCACCGTTTTATATTTTTTTATCCATTCATTGTGTTGACATTTTATGGGGTGTATTTTACACACATAGTGTGTATTTCATGGAGTTATACTAACCTTAAAAATAGTACATGGGGGTTTAGTATAACCCCATATATGATTTTTCTTGGCCTATAAATTTCGAATATGAGCTTCTAGTTAACCTGTAAAATATAATAAGAAAGGACTACTCTTATAAGAGTTAGGTTTTAGTTTTCCCCCTTAGAAGACGGGGTTACTCTTAACACATTACATAAAAAAGGATTATACTTATCTTATGAAATTATAGGTTAGATCCTCACCTGTAAAAGTCTAGGTTTGTTTTTTCCCATTTAAATGACTAGGTTTCATCTAAACCTGAAAAGGTAAAGATTTTGGGATATATCCAGTAAAATTCTAGGTTGGGTATTCTCTTATAAAAGGTTATAATTTTGTTCTAAACCCATAAAATACAAGGTAATTGTGTTAAAAGATAAGGTGAGAAAATGGTAGATGTGAAGAGTTTTCACCATCCATCAAAAGTGATATACCATAGTGGATTCCATAAAATAGATTATTTTTTGAATATTGGAGTAATATCATTTAGATTTAAACCATTATAAAACTATTATATTTATATTTTAATTTATCAAGTTTAATTTTATCACTATTTTATTATATCATTGTATTTGAATTGTTTAATATTTGAACTGATCACTATCCTCTCTCAAACCATAAATTCAAATTAATTTTTAAAGGCCAACCCCACCCCGTCTTTTCCATTACTATCACATATCTAGATCATGAAATTTGTATCAGATCAGTACTGTTTTAAGGATAGGTTAGTTAATAAATTTTTTCAATACCTCGATATTGTTTTTAGAGGATAACTCTTTTTAAAATATATTATTCTTATATTAATATTTCAGATATTTCATCATAGTCCTTAACAAAACTAAGGTAAATTTAGTTTTCAATGATCACAAACATAAGGGACAAAAATGGTTTCAATCTAGAATTTCCACCACATTTCATTGATAGTAAGTATACTCTATTTAAATTCTGTATGGAAGCTTATCTAAAGAGTATGGACATTCTATTATGAGTTATTTTAATTAAATATTATACTTTAACTAAATATTATTTGATTCATTTAAAAGTATAATATATTGTTAAATATGATCTTCCTTATAAAGTCATGAATATTATTTATTATTCTTTTCTACTGAAATGTTTCTTAAAAAATTTATAGTTGCAAAATTACTCATGGTAATTGGTACTATATTGAAATGACTACATTTAAATAAGGATATTCAAAGAATTTTTTATTTAATTATAGAATGTTTTGAAACATTAAAATAGATTATACAATCAATAAAATGTAAAAACAGCATTTTTCGGAAGGACATATCACTCAGGGTAATTTTCATATGAATTTGTATTGTTCTGGTGTTATTTTTATGGTTGTAGGAAGAAAGGAAATATTAAAGACAATTGTATAAAGCATAAAAATACAAGGAAGGCCGAAAATAAATAAAATTAATTTATAACATCATAGAGTGATTTTCAAATCTTAATCAATAATGAGGAAAGTCTAAAATAGACTGGTAATTTTGTAATTATGGAAAAATATTCTGAGGTAACATATTAAACTCCAAATTCTTATTTTATTGATCTTTGTTTATATGATAGAAAATATATAAATATATGTGGGATAATTATAACTAAATATAGTGATTATAAATATGATTCTCTTAATTATATGAATTCTATTAATAAAAATCATTCTACTGATGATCTGAAGGAAATATGGTATTAATATGAAGATAAAATAAAATAAATTACTTTTATATTTGTTTTAATCAATAAAAAATTATAGAAATGTATTTGAAAAGAAAAAAAATATATCCCTTAATTTAAGGAATGTTTATTTTGAAATTTTAATTATTAAGGAACAAAATGAGATTTGAAATGAAAAACATAGAAAAATAGATTCTTACACACATGAAAAGGTATTTAATGATTTTAAATTAGATACCAAATAAAATGAAAGGATAAATAAATAATTTGACAAATATAAAAATGAAAATAGTTGTTTGAAAAAGAAAATTTACAATAAATGTGCTTCAAATGTCAATATTAGAAGGAATGTTTATTTTAATAAATGTAATGATAAAATGAATGGACTTGGTTGTGACTCTCTTATTCATACAATATTTAAAAATATTCTATGAAATAAAATTCTGCTATAATTTATTATGTTAATTTCTCTAGATGTGGATCAAATTGTCATTATGCTTGAGATTGTCCATTGAATTTCACTCAATCCTTTGGTCACAAAAGGACATTCATGTCCAAATATGATATTATGTAAAAACTATCTAAACAAACAACTTCTTGGGTACCTAAAGGTATGTATTCACATTCGTGTAAAATTAATATATTATTTATACCCTGGTAATATGTATTTTTTTTATTCTAATGTTCAACATTCATGTCATTATAGATTTATCATTCGCATGTTAGCATAAGCATTATAAGGTTTATTATTTTATTTTAACTACTATTGAATTTCTTGTATCATTTTGGGATGATACCATGTACATGAATATTTAACTTTAGTGTTGGGCATGAAAACTGAGTAAAATTGAGTTCATATTACATGCTATTGATTTTTAATTTCAATATGGCCTTTGAATTTTTTTAATTTTTAGTTGCACATTCATGTCTAATTATATGTTATTTTTATTTGATTACTTTCAAAAAAATGAATATATTATGACATGATTAACTGATCCTTGTGATATTGAAATATTTTTTATATGATTATTCACTACTCGAATTAAATGAAACTTATATTGCTTTGATATTAACATATTGGAAGGATATAGTTGATTTAATGAGAGTTACTTTTGAATTAATTTTAGTTATTTTAGTTATTAAACTTGCTATAATATTTATATTTATATATATACAATTATTAAAACATTAAATATAAATTATATACTAAATATTTAGAACATTTCATACATGAGATTGATTTATTATTATGGATATAAATAGGAAATTAATTGAGAATAAATACTTTTTTCTTATTTTTATATTTATTCCCAATTTTTTAACTAATTAAACTTTCAAATTAAAAAATTGGCTATATGAAAATCATCTACGTAGATTAATTCACATATATGATAAAATTCACCTATGTGGTTTAAAATATTCTATATATTTTCCATAAACCTGGATATATACTCTTTTTTTCATATATTGGATATTTCATTTTGTTGAAAGTTTATTATTAATATTTTTTATGTTTTATTGCACCAATAATTAATAATTAATTATTTAAAATCCATGAAAAAATGTTTAATGTTGTTTTATAGTGAATTAAATTATATTCACATGACATTAAAGGTGTATTTATATTCCAGATAATATTTTGGAAAATGTGATATTTAAAATTAAACTCGCTAGAATATGAAGAGTTTGGTTTGAATATTTCCTAGAAGTTTCTCAGGGGTATTAATATTAATTATTAAATTCTATATTAATTATTCTAATTTTTATTCTGTCTCTAAAATATGTGTTTTATATAAATTCCAACAGATAACACAAAAATTGAAAAGTTTAAATTATAACTATTTTGGAATATCAAGAGTATTTTTAGCATGAATTTCTAAAGTATTCTAAATAATTTATTAGTGACTTTTATCGATATTTTTTTATTGAATTAATTGTTTATTTTCCTAATGGCTATTTTTATATAGAATTTTTTTCATTATTATAGTGTAATGAAAGATACTAGAGCATGAATATTCAATAATTTAAATTTATAAGGAAAATAGTCATTACTATTTAGTGTACAAAAGTAATAAGGAATGTAGTAAAGAAATTTTTATATGAATCTACATTACAATTACATGTTTTATAGTTTACAACTGAGTCCTCGAGCTTTATCATTTAACTACTTGTTGAATTAAACTATTTGTTTCCCAAGATTCATTATTTGAACAACTTTAAAAGCATAAGTACAACCTAATACAAATGCAATAATCTTCATCGATGATCATTCGCTATGTTAAATTATTTTATTCATTAATTGGGGTGTGACTATATGGGGTGTATGGTTCAGATATAGTTCATATAGAAAAGGGTTATACTAAACATACAAAAGGTGTGTATGGGATTAGTTTTCCATCTTAGATGACTCAGTTTAGTCTATTGCCTCAAAATATTGGGTTCTTCATGGACCTGTAAAATAGTATAGGAAAGGTTTGGTCAAGTAAGAGTACATGTTTATTTTGTCCCCTTATAAGAATGGGTTCCTCTTAACCCATAACATAGAATATGTTTGTACTGAACTTTTGAATTTCTAGATTGGTTATACAGATTTAAAATAAGTGGTTAGTTTTCTCACCTAAAAATAGTGGGTTCTGTCTAAACCCAAAAAAAAGAAAGAGGTTAGGATTGAGCCGATGAAATTCTAGGTTGGATCTTCACCTATAAATGGCTATGTTTTTTCGGAACCCATAAAAGAAAATGAAATTGGGTTAAGCCTCCAAATATGAAAAAAGAATATGTAAAAAGTTTTTCTTATCATTAAAAAGTGATATACCATATTGTGTTCCACGCACTATTTTGTTGTCTGAAAATTAGATTATGGTCATTTAGATCTGAACCACAATAAAATTATTGTTTTTTTCTTTTAAATTATTTCATTTTCTTATTTCTATCTTTTTTTAAAAGGTTTGGCTTAATTGTTTAATATTTTTACTAATCACCTTCCACTCTTACATATTAAATTTAAATTCATTTTTAAAAGTCTAATTCACCACCCACCATCTATTTCCATCACTTATCCAGTTCTAATAGGTATTAGATACCAAGTGAATGTCACACATTTTTTCTAATAAACATTCAATCAAATACATGATAGAATTAATTAAGGATGAAGTACATCTATATTTCAAAAATAATTAAAGTTTTTATAAGATAAGTTGTGAGTTTTTATCTAAGTCTACATATTATGTTTTTTACACGAATTGAATAATTGGTATTATGTTCTGTCAACAAATATAAATTTTATTTCTATATCATGTTTGTAAAAGATTAGTTTTTCATTCATTATTAATGAAATTTGTTGTTATATATATAAGAATGAATTTTTTAATGAAATTTGTAATATATTCATTCCAAATATGGATAATACTTTCTGTCACATTCAAAATTAGTAGGATAGGTTTGATTTTAATACCACCTATAATTGGAATTGTTTCCACATACATATAAGTAATAAATTCGTTCAAAGAAACCATAGAGATATATTTTTTACTCATTCAATTATGAATCCTTTGATACATGTGAATATTGTTTATTAGGAAAAATTGACCAAAGTACCTTATAGAATAAATGGTGGAAGTTCAAGTTGACTATTGGATCTCATACATGGTGATGTATTTAGAGGAATGAGTACTTGAAAAAGTTGTGGCTTTAGGTACATCATCAAATTTTCTTATTAATTCGGTCAAAATGGTTATGTTTATCTCGTGGAAAAATTTATTAAAATTCTAAGAATTTCACAGAATTTTTGGAAGATATATAAAATCCACTAGGAAAGAGAATTATGATACTATAATCAAATAAAATTGACTAATACATGAGATAGGAATTTATATCTCATCCATGATATAATATAATTATTTCAAAACTCACTCCTCTGAGAATACCACAGTGTAATAATTTGTATGATAGTAGGAATTTCACCTTAATTGACATGGTTTGATCAATGATGAGTATATGTGACCATCCTATTTCACTTTGGGTTATAATATATATAATGCAAAAAAAATTATACAAATGTTTCAAATAATGTTTTTATAAAGACACCATATGAGATATAATTTTTGAAAAACTCCAAAATGTATTTTATGAGGATTTGGGGATGTGAAGAATTAATATAATGATTTTATTATGATAAATATAACCCTCAATTGAAAAAGTGTTTATTTACTGGTTAGCCTAGGTAAACCATGGGATATTATTTTTGTAACCCAATTTTACACAAACTATTTGTGGTATGAAATGTTATTTTACATGATAAACAATTTATCAATCAAGGTGTCATTGGGAGAAAATTAAAACATGGATATGTTCAAGGAAAACAAATAGTAAGTTTTCTAGATGTAGAAGTTGAGTGGGTTCTATAAAGAGTTATGAAAAAATATCTTACTCATGTTTCCCGCAAACCTTGAAGGTCTTGTAGGATTCATCAGGAAAATAAAAAAATTGGATTTATTAATGATAATGATAATAGAGTAATATTTATCACATATTAATGTACTTCCTACTATGATTCCATTGAGAATTATTATTTGTATAAATGGTCAAAATAAGTAATGTCTTGGATTTCACCATGTTTTTATTATATTGAATTATTTTGAGACAGGGCTTTGAGACATCGCGCAGTTCCAAGGCCCGGTGAGCCCGAAACCAATGTTTGAATATAATTAAAAAAATTAATTAAATTTTGTGCATGTGTGGTTTTCCTGAAAAATTGGAATAACACTTGAACGGGTGCTCGGATCAGAAATCTGAGGGCGTCGTTGCATCCAGAGCAGTGAGTTTACCCTGGAAGAGACCTAACATCGGCTGGCGCAGGTCGGTGGCGAAATCTTGTTTTTGGACGTAACCGTAATAAAATATTTAATTAAAATATATTATTAAATCCTTTCTGTAGGGAAATATTTTTATTCTTTTAAATATAGATTTCACAGGGGGTCAGGGTTACAATTCCCATAACACTGAATTTCTCTGGAGAGCTCTGGAGAAAACCTCCCGATGAAACAACGACGTTCTTGACGAACTTCACCGGCAATGATGACGCGACAACTGGATCTTCGCCATCGAATACTGAAAATCCAGGTAGGATGTTTAATTTGTGATTTATTCCATGTTCTTGATTTCTACGACAAACGCGGACTAATCCACAAACAGATTAGCCCACAGATAGATTGTTCTTGCGGGATGGGATTTTGTATGGATTTTGGGGGATTGAATCCATGTCGATATTTTGTTGTTGACTTTTATGCTCCGTTTAATCCTATTTATGGGAACAGATCAACTCTGTGACAAACAACGATGGAGGTTCGTTCCTCATACTTGCTTCATTGGATTTCTCCCCTTTCTCTTCCGTGCGTTCTTCGCATTCTTCACGTTCTTCGTGGGGTGATGAAAAATGGATCGTTTCTCATCCGTTCTGCGATCCAACGATCCCAAATTGAAGAATCGAAACCACGATGATCTCACGGAGGTGTGACGATAGTTCCGGCAGATGATTCATAGCGGATCGAGAGAAATTTCATTTTTGGGTGTTTTTCTTCCGATGGATCGTTGGAGGTTTATGACCCGATTGAAGGACCAAAAAAACCCAATTTAGTGTTCGTATGACTGGACGAACCAATCCCTAAATCATCAGAACAAAATGATGAGATATCGTGGATCCAGAAGATCAGCCGAAGCATGAGGAAGAAGACGGCGTTCTAGAAAAATCTCTACTACACGGTGTGTAGTATGGGCTACACGGCGTGTGTTCATCGGCGGATCACCTGGTGTGTACTCTGGGAGTACACAGACATGGGTTGGCTACACGTCCAAGGACACAATTTCTGTACCCCTCCCCGGCCAGACCCGACTAGATACGCGGGATACCCCATGTACTGGTACATGGGCAGGCGACACGGACAGACACCGTGTACGGGCATACGGCCAGGGTACACGAGTGTTTTCCAGTTGACTGGACATGGCAAGTTCTTTGAATTACACAACATGTATATGATTTCCTACATGACTTCAATTCCAGACATGGGCCATTTACACGGGTTGTACCCAGAGTCAGGGATCATGGCGTGTGATACTTCGACACGCCATGTAGTTGAGTTTTACACAACTTGGACGGATGACTCGGGCCATTACATGGGCAGTACCCGGTATCAAGGAACACAGTGTGAAACCATACTACACGCTGTGTAACCTATTTTACATGTCTTGAGCTAGTTGCCTTCTGTGACTTGGACTAGTTTCTTTAGGGTTCGTCCCCATGGTCATTCTCCTACAGGTTTCCGGTATCATTTCCGATATACAGGAGTATGATCCCTTCAGCAGGACTTCTTGAATAGAATTGTTTGAATCCACTCTATTATACTTAGAGCTGGATCCTCTATTCATTCCTGGAACCCTAGGCAGATTTATTGGTATCGACGTGACCAACTTTACCTGGGTGTTGATCCTCTGCCTAGTGGATTAGTTCAGACTGAGTTGTTGGAATCACCCCATAGCTATTTGTTGTGATCCTCATCTAAACATCATATTCTCAAGTACTTGTGGAGTGTGTTCTCTCGGAATGAGTACTCCGTATATCTCTCTCTTCAGACTTAGGAGTGTTTTCTCCTTGTTACGTGCTTAGTGGAATCTCTAAGTAGGATCTTAGTGGTGGTATCGCGATAGTCGATCGTGTATGAGTATATTTGGATATTCTTGTTATATGTTCTGTAGGCATATACTGTGTAGAGCTGACTGTATTTTTTTCCATTTTTGTATTTCCTTTGTGTTTTTGGGGTGTACTACTGGGTATTGTTATACTCACCCTTGCACAGGCTTTTCCCGCACGTGTCGTGTCTTGTGCAGACGAGCGAGCTTTTGACAGGATTCTAGGAGGACTAGGACCGGATGTTGATCAGTGAGATAAGAGAGGCCGAGGTGTGTTCCTACTGCTACAGATTTATATCCCAGTACCTTTCTTTACAGGTTGGACTTTGTTACAGACTCTCTTTTGGTGTTCTTGTACTTTTGGCCCAGGGTTTTACATTATTGTACTTTACTTTCCTATCGTACTCTGTTGGTCGGGTTTTTAGTGTATGCATGCATTTCCATTTTTGTTAGTTTTCACTTTTCAGATTTTTGGGATTAGAGATTTGTGTGAGTGTGTATAGGTGTATAGGAAATGCCTCCCATGTTAGTGATATGCCTACTCGGTTCTAGTCACCATCCCCTGGCCTATTGGAGGCGGGCTTGGGGATTGCGGCTCGAGCCCCACTGGGATGGGTTGTGACAGAGTTGCGACACGGACAGACACCGTGTACGGGCATACGGCCAGGGTACATGGGTGTCTTCCAGTTGACCGGAAACGGTGTGTTCTTTGAATTATATGCCGTGTATATTCTTTTTTACATGACTTCGATTGCAGACACGGGGTGTTTACACGGGTAGTACCAGGAGTCAGGGAACATGGCGTGTGATTCTTCTATACGTCGTGTAGTAGAGTTTTACACAACTTGTACAAATGGCATGGGCCGAAACATGGGTAGTACCTAGTGTCAAGGAACACATCATGTAACCATACTACACGTTGTGTAACCTATTTTACATGGCTTTAGCAAGTTAGCTTCTGTGACTTGGACTAGTTTTTTTAGGGTTCATCCCCTTGGTCATTCTCCTGAAGGATTCCTGTATCATTTCTTACATACAGGAGTATGATCCCTTCAGTAGGACTTCCTGAATTGAGTTGTTCGAATCCCCTCTGTGAAACTTAGAGCCAGATCCTCTATTAATTCCTGGAACCCTAGGTAGAGTTATTAGTATCAACGTGACCAACTTTACCCGGGCACCGTTCCTCTGCTTAGTGGATTAGTTCAGACTGAGTTGTTGGAATCACCCCATATCTATTGGTTGTGATCCTCATCTGAACATCTTATTCTCAAGTAATTTTGGAGTGTGTTCTCCCAGAACGAGTACTTCGTCTCTCTCTCTCTTCAGACTTAGGAGTGTGTTCTACTTTTTACGTGCTTAGTGGAATCTCCAAGCTGGATCCTAGTGGTGGTATCGCAATAGTCGATCGTGTATGAGTATATCTGGATATTCTTGTTATATGTTCTGTAGACATATACTGTGTGGAGATGACTGTATTTTTTTCCCTTGTTGTATTTCTTTTGTGGTTTTGGGGTGTCCTACTGGGTATTGTTATACTCACCCCTGCACGGGCTTTGCCCGTACGTGTAGTGTCTTATGAAGACGAGCGAGGTTTTGACCGGATTCTTGGAGGACCAGGACCAGAAAGTGCTCAGTGAGATTAAACAAGTCGAGGTGTGTTCCTAAGGCAATGGATTGCAATCCCATTACCTTTCTTTACATTTTGTACTTTTTTACAGACTCGCTTTTGGTGAGCTTGTACTTTTGGCCCATGGTTTTTCATTATTGTACTTTACTTTCCTATCGTACTCTATTGGTCGGGTTTTTAGTGTATGCATCCATTTACATTTTTAGTAGTTTTCACTTTTCAGCTTTGTGGGCATGGAGATATGTGTGAGTGTGTATAGGTTTATAGAAAATTATTCCCATGTTAGTGATATGCCTACTCGGTGATAGTCACCAACCCCTGGCCTATTGGAGGCAGGCTTGGGGAGTTGCAGCTTGGCCCCACTGGGACGGGTCGTGACAGTGTGGTATCATAGGTTGTTGGTTCTATCTTAGGGAAAAGAGTCTGTGAGTTGGTTTGGGGAGCCAGTGTTATGTGTTTTGTGTTCAGATTTTAGGCCAGGAACCCCAGTGTTGGTGCGGGCAGTCGACGTATCCATACACCAGGACTCTGATAACTTGATTTTCGACTCAGAACACGAGAACACTAGTTTCAGGGAAAAGTAACGATACATGAATCATATAGGAATGATTTTTGGTTTCCATGTCCTTCTTGAGTCATCTCTCCAGATATACTCACTGACTGAGATACATCTTGTTTCTTTAAAGGATGCCTCCGCGACGCGCACCCACTAGGAACCAGTAGCTCAATCATGAGGATGACCCCCTCAGTGATGAAGCTTCGATACAGGTACTAGATCCTCCAGTTTTACCTTCGGAGGGTGTGCTAGTTATTCCACCACCTGTGGAATAGTGTTTAGTTCCTGTTGTACCAGTGGAGGAGGAGCGCAGGCTGAGTGCACTCCACGAGTTTCACAAACAGAGTCCCCTCAGGTTTCGAGGTGAGCCTGACCCTCGGGCAGTAGAGGATTGGCTTGAGGTAGTGACCAGAGCCTTCCGTTTGGTCAGGACACTAGTAGACCAGATAGTGATCCTGGCAGCGAGCCTTATTCAGGGCTCGGCAGGGCTATGGTCGAGTTTGGTTATCCAGACTCACGAAGAGGCGACTCTTGCATGGTCAGAGTTTGAGCGTCTCTTTAGAGAGGAGTTTTCACCGGTTACCCTGAGAGAAGTATGTATACAACAGATTCTTCAGCTCCAGTAGGGGACCATTATGGTGGATGACTATTCATCGAGGTTTACCGACCTCTCACAGTACTCGATAGATATGGTCCGGGATCAGTACTTCAGAGCATGGACATTTGAGCAGGGCTTTTGCAGAGACATCCAAGAAATCATCATCCCTATAAGCATTACTACTTATACGGGGGGTGCTCGAGCAGGCTTTGGTGGTCGAGAGATTCTTGGAAGAGAAGAGGCAGCTGACAGTTGTCAGTGGTGAGCGAGCTGGAGCAGAGACCTCGGCAGTAGGGAGCCGACGTCAGGGACCCCCGACATGGGAGACGTTTCCAGAAGAGATCCCAGGACAGGGGATCTTCCTTACAGGGTTCACAGGGCACATCCATCCAGCCTTGATAGAGGCAAAGTTACTCATGCGATGGCAGGGGACATCTCGCCCGAGATTGTCTGACCTGCCGTACTACCGACATGGGAGCAGTGGATGGACCACCGAGGCGGAGGCAATGTGTGGAGCAGACAGATCCGCGGGGCAGCGGACATGGTAGAGGAGCTGGGAGAGCAGTAGGAGGTGGTCGATGTTTTGACCTTTTTCTACCACCACCATCAGGAGGTCCACCCCAGGCTTAGGGAGATGGTGGAGAGAGGAAGGGACGGCTGTAGGGAGCATAGGCTTATGAACCAGGTACTCCCGGAATGATTAGAGGTACAATCTGTGTATTTTCTACTTTGGATGTTCTACTGATAGACATAGGTTCTAGTCATTATTTTCTAGCTTCTTATCTTGTTCGAGACCTTGAGATTCCAGTAGAGTCGTCGACTCAACCCTTACGCTTAGAAACACTGACTTGAGAAGATTCAAGGATCACACACTTTTGCAGATAGTGTGACTTGACCTTTTGAGGTAAGAGTTTTGGTTGGAAACTCTTGGTGGTAGCGTTGAGGCCTTACGATGTCATTCTTGGTATAGATTTTCTATCCACAGTTCATGCCTAGATTGATTATTTTAGGCGAAGGGTGCGGTGTGTTCGCAGTGATGGAATGAGGTTCTCCTCCATCGGTGAAAAGGAGAACCCGAAACCGTAGGATGGACTCGTGTGTAGGAGGGCACAACTAATTTCACACCAGTTGGCTAGCCTATCCCTTGGAATAGTAGATGATACGAGTTTCCAGTTTCTAGCAGTAGTGGCTGAGTATGGGGACGTCTTTCTGGAGGATGTCCCCAAGATACCTCCCCATCGAGAGATAGATTTCTGTATTGAGTTGCAACCTAGGATGACCCCCGATATTAGCATCAACATATCGGATGGCTCATGTAGATCTCCTTGAGCTGAGAGTGCAGCTGGAAAACTTGCAGAAGAAGGGATTCGTGAGACCCAGTGTTTCACCCTGGATGGCCCCAGTGTTTTTTTCCAAGAAGGCAGAAAGAATATTGAGGCTGTGTGTGGATTACCATCACTTGAATCAGGTGATCGTGAAGAACTGGTATCTAATACCGAGGATCTATGACATCTTTGACCAGTTAAGAGGGGCAAAATGGTTCTCGAAGGTTGATCTACGATCAGGCTATCACCAGTCGCTAGTACGAGATGTGGATATACCAAAGACGGCTTTCAGATGTCGCTACTGTCACTATGAGTACTTGGTGATTCCCTTCGGTGTGACGAATTCCCAAGCAGTGTTTATGGGACTCAGGAACCAGATCATTCAGCCCTATCTAGATCGGTTTGTAGTGGTCTCCATCGACAATATCCTGGTGTACTCTGTGTCCGAGGAGGAGCACGCGGGGCACCTGAGGATGGTTCTGGATACACTCTAAGAGCACCACTTGTACGGGAAACTCTTGAAGTGTCAATTCTGTATACAGGAGTTCCACTTTCTGGGACATGTTATCTCAATAGATTGTGTGTCCTTGGGCCCAGCCAAGGTAAAGGAAGTGTTAGCATGGGAGCCACCCAGAGCGTGATGAAGGTGATGAGTTTCCTTGGGTTGGTAGGCTACTATCGGTGATTCATTCCTGATTTCTCCAGTATTTCAGCACCCATGATAGATTTGACCCAAAAGGGGCAGCCTTTCGTGTGGACCGAGAGATGCCAGTAGGCTTTTCAGCAGTTGAGACAGAGTCTGACGAGCGCCCCGATCATGAGATTACCGGAGGAGGGTGTCGAGTACGTAGTGTTCTGCGACGCATCAAGGACCGGTCTTGGTTGTGTCCTGATGCAGAAGCAATCAGTGATTTCTTATGGCTCACGTCAGTTGAGGCCACACGAGCAGAACTACGTGACCCATGGTCTTGAGTTGGCAGCGGTAGTCTTCGCGTTGAAGATGTGGCGGCACTACCTGATGAGAGAGCGGTTTATCATCTACTCTGATCACAAGAGTCTCAGATATATCTTTTCTTAGAAGGATCTGAATTTGATAAATAGGCGATGGCTTGAGTTCCTCCAGGATTACGACTTTGAGATCGTTTATACTCCTAGGAAGGGGAACGTTGTGGAAGACCCTCTCAGTAGGAAATCCAGTTCGCAGTTGCTGGATGAGGCAATGAGGAAGTTGGCCTCTTTACAGTTATCCTTCATGGATAGAGACGAGGGATCTTACCTTCAGTCGATGGTTGTTACCCCTCCACTCTTACATGGAGTCAGGGAAGTGCAACTCAGGGATGAAGACTACACAGGGTTGGCATAAGTCTTATACCGACAGGAGACAGAGGCCCTTGGAGTTTGAGGAGGGAGACCATGGGTTCCTTCGGGTCTCACCTCGAAGGGGATTGTGGAGATTTGGATGAGGTGGAAAGATATCTCCAAGGTTCATCAGCTCTTTTTAGATTCTGAATAGAGTTAGCGAGGTGGCGTACTTCTTGGCTCTACCTCCTTAGATGGACAGAGTACACAACGTCTTCCATGTGTCATAGCTACGGAGGTATGTGCATGATCCATCGCACGTTATCGACTGGGGTGAGCTGGATATCCATGATGAAGCGACCTTTGCTGAGTACCCAGTATAGATTGAGGATCGGCAGGAGAAGATCCTTTATGGGAGAGTTATTCCCTTGGTACGTGTCCAGTGGCAACACGAGAATATCCAGGAGAGCACGTGGGAGTGGGAGGCTCAGTTTCATGTCCAGTACCCACATCTTTTTGAGTATCCTTTGTTTTGAATTTTCAGGGATGTAAAATCATTAATGTGGGTGTGATGTAATGTCTCGGATTTCACCATGTTTTATATTATATGGAATTATTTCAAGACCGGGCTTTGAGACAGCGCACAGTTCCGAGGCCCGGTGAGCCTGGAACCAATGTTTGAATTTAATTAAAATAATAATAATTAAATTTCATGCACGTGTGGTTTTTCTGAAAAAGTGGAATAAAACCTGAATGGGTGATCAGATCAGAAATCTGAGGGCACTGTTGCATCTAGAGAAGAGAATTTACCCTGGAAGAGACCTAACATCGGCTGGCGCAGGTCGGTGGCGAAATCTGGGTTTTGGATGTAACTGTAATAAAATATTTAATTAAAATATTTTAATAAATCCTTGCTGTAGTGAAATATTTTTATTTATTTAAATATAGATTTCACAGGGGGTCAGGGTTATAATTCCCATAATACTGAATTTCTCTAGAGAGCACTGGAGAAAACCTCCCGACGCATCAACAATGTTCTTGACGAACTTCGTCGGCAACAACGACATGACAACCGGATCATCGCCATCGATGGCCGCAAATCCAGGTAGGATGTTTAATGTGATTTCTTTCCCATTCTTGATTTCTACGATGAACGCGGAATAATCCAGGAATAGATTAGCCTGCGGATCGATCATTCTTCTGGGATGGGATTTTTCAGGGATTTTGGGGGATTGAATCCATGTAGAACTTTTGTTGTTGATTTTTCTGCAATGTTTAATCCTATTAATGGGAGCGGATCAATGACGTGATGAACTACGGAAGAGGATCGTTCCTCAAACATGCTTCATTGGATTTCTCCCCTTTCTCTTCTATGTGTTCTTCATGTTCTTCGCGTTATTCATGGGGTAATGAATAATGGATCGTTGCGCATCTGTTTTTTGATGCAATGATCCCAAATTGAAGAATCGACACCACATCGATCTCGCGGAGGTACGACGACGGTTTCAGCAGACGATTCGCAGAGGATTAGGAGATATTTCATTTTTCGGAATTTTTATTTGGATGGATCTTTGGAGGTTTATGAACAAATTAAATGACCAAAAACACCCGATTTGGTGTTCATATAATGGGACGAACCAAGCCCTGAAGCATCGGGAAAAAGGGACGAGAGATCACGAATCCTGGAGATCGGCCGAAGCGAGAGGAAGAAGACAACGTTCTGGAAAAATCCCGACTACACGGCGTGTAGCATGGGCTACACAACATGTGTTCATCAGCGGATCACATGGCGTGTACTCCGAGAGTACACAGACATGGGTTAGGTACATGGCCAAGGACACGGCGTGTGTACCTCTCCCCGGCCAGACCCGGCCAGATACACGGGATACCCCGTATACTGGTACACGGGCAGGCGACACCGACAGACACCGTGTACAAGCATATGGACAGGGTACATGGGTGTTTTCAAGTTGAACGGACATGGCATGTTCTTTGACTTACACTCTGTGTATATGATTTCCTAAACGACATCGATTCCAGACATGGCCTGTTTACACGGGCAGAACCAGGAGTTAGGGAACACGGCGTGTGATACTTCTATGCACCGTGTATTTGAGTTTAGCACAACTTGGACGGATGACATGGGACATGACACAGGCAGTACCTGGTGTCAAGGAACACAGCGTGTAACCATACTACATGCTGTGTAACCTATTTTACATGGGTTGATCTAGTTTCCTTCTAGGACTTTGACTAGTTTCTATAGGGTTCATCTCCTTAGTCATTCTCCTGAAGGTTTCCGGTATCATTTTTGACATACATGAGTATGATCCCTTTAGTAGTACTTCCTGAATATATTTTTTGGAATCCCCTCTATGAGACTTAGAGCCAGATCCTCTATTCATTCCTGGAACCCTAGGTAGAGTTCTTGGTATCGCCATGACCAACGTTACCCGGGCGTTGATCCTCTACTTAGCGGATTAGTTCAGACTGAGTTGTTGGAATCACCCCATAGCTATTGGTTGTGATCCTCATCTGAACATTGTATTATCAAGTACTTATGGAGTGTGCTCTCCCAGAATGAGTACTCAGTATCTCTCTCTCTCTTCAGACATAGGAGTGTGTTCTCCTTGTTACGTGCTTAGTGGAATCTCCGAGCTGGATCCTAGTGGTGGTATCGCGATTGTCGATCATGTATGAGTATATCTGGATATTCTTGTTATATGTTCTGTAGACATATATTGTGTGGAGATGACTGTATTTTTTTCCCTTGTTGAATTTCCTTTGTGGTTTCAGGGTGTCCTACTGGGTATTGTTATACTCACCCATGTACGGGCTTTGCCCGCACGTGCCGTGTCTTGTGCAGACGAGCGAGTTTTTGACAGGATTCTTGGAGTATCAAGACTGGACGGTGCTCAGTGAGATCAGACAGGCCGAGGTGTGTTCCTACGGGTATGAATTACAGTCCCAGTACCTTTATTTGTAGGTTGGACTTCGTTACAGACTCTTTTTTGGTGGTCTTGTACTTTTGGCCTGGGATTTTGCGTTATTGTACTTTACTTTCCTGTCGTACTCTGTTGGTTGGGTTTTTAGGGTATGCTTGCATTTCTGTTTTTAGTAGTTTTCACTTTTCAGCTTTGTGGTCTTGGAGATGTCTGTAAGTGTGTAAATGTGTATAGGAAATGCCTCCCTTGTTAATGATATTCCTACTCGGTGCTAGTCACCAGCACCTGGCCTATTGGAGGCGGGATTTGGGAGTTGCGACTCGGGCCTCACTAGGACGAGTCATGACAAAATACATAGTATCTCAAATGTATTTCATGTATATTAATCTTATTTTTAACTTTTTAAATGCACCTGAATGGGTAAGACCCATAGGGTGAAAGTGGGTTTTTAATAAGAAAACTTACATGGATGGTAGAGTTTCTATATATAAATAACACCTTATAGAAAATAGTTATAAAAATATCATGGTAATGACTATGAAGAGATAATTTCAACTATTATAATGATAAATTCTATTCATATTTTGATAGTCATTACACCTAATTATGATAATGATATTTATTAAATGGATGTAAAAATAACATTCCTTAATGATAATTTGTTAGAGGAAGTGTTTATGATATAACCTGAGGGTTTTGAAGTTCCAAAATAGTATTATAGTGTCTTAATGTTACAATAGTTCATTTTTGGATTGAATAAATTTTCTCTTAGGTACAATATCTAGTTTGATGATGCATTCAAATAGTTTTTTTTCATCAACAACATGGATGATTCTTATTTATATAAGCAGGATGGTGGGATCAGATCTATATCACTAATCTTGTATGTAAATGACATATTTCATATCACAAATGACATCCCAACAATTCACTATATAAAGGTATGGTTAGGTAAATGTTTCTTAATGAAATACATGGGTGAATTAGCCTACATAATCGGTTTGAAGATCTATAAAAATAAATCTAATAAGTTTCTTGGACTGATTCAAAAGACTTTTATTAGTAAAGTGATCAACCTTTTTCATGGAGAACTCCATGATGGTATCTTTACAAATATTTCATGGCACAAATATTAAGAGGATTAAAAATCCTTTTCAGAAGGTAAAAAATGATGGATATGATTCCATATACATCTTCCATATGATCTATCATGTGTGTCATGTTGTGTACAAAGCATGATGTCTCTTAGTCTTTGAGAATAATATGTAAGTACTAAACAAATCCTATTCAAAGTCACTTGATTAAGATTAATAACATTATTATGTACTTAATAAGTAATAAATACATTTTTTATCTTTGAGGGAGTAGATAAACTCTATGCAAAAGGATACACATATGATAGTTTCTAATCCAATAAAGATGATATAAAATCTCAATATGGATTCATGTTTTTACTAAATGGTATAGCTATCATCTATAATAGTTCCATTAAATTCACTATAGAGGAATAAAAAATGGATGTAGAAGACATCGTTGTATAATTTTTTTTCAATTAAACTATTTGAAACAAGATGTTCATTTCTGAAATTTGGGTGATTCCAAGCATTGATGGAGAAATAGAGCTATATTGTGACAACAATGGTGTTATTTATCAGGATAAGGTACCCTAGTCTCACTAAAGGACCAATCACATCCATAAAAAATACCAAATCATATGGTAGATCATTTAGAGGGGTGATTTAATGTTTATTTGGGTGGTTATGTATGATAATGTAAGCGATTATTTAATGAAACCATTGTCATAGATACAACATGAGGGTAGTATAAAATCTGTGGGTGTAGAAAACATGAAATATTTGTTGAAAAGGTAGTAAATGTATCATTTTATTATAAGAAATGTAATGTTCATTTATCCTTCATTCATGTGTGATGTAATTTGTTTTTCATGAGTGGTTTAATGATAATATCCATTTAAAGTATGAATTTGAGTTGTTCATAACCAATAATCATCATAAAGTGTTTTGGGATTTGATAATATGACAAGGTTAGTTGAATAAATTCTTATAATCAATATAATAATTTGTATATGATAAATATATAATGGATTCAAGATGTGATAAGTATACACTAATTATATGGATTGGCATGTAGAAGTATATTTCATAGAATGGAATACTTTTATTGACATACTTATTGGTGAATGATTATTATCAATCCTTATTACCATTTTTGGAGTGATTCCTAACATGATAACTTTCATATATTGAGACCCTACCAGTGCAAGTCAATATATGAACATATCTAATACATGGGTGGTTGGGTGTGTTTTTTGTCATATATTTGGTTTGAGCACAACTGAGATGGGATTTTTTCCATTTCTATAACAATTTAAGAAATTTTGATATTGATTGATTTAGACTGAAAAAATGAAAGGAAATTTTTAGTTAAGTGATATGATCAACTACTTAGATGATGCGTACATGGTGTATTCATCTATGATATTAATGAAATGTGATGTATTCATTGACTTGGATATTATTTTTTAGATAATCAAGGAAATATGATGTGAATCTACTAAATTGACATGTTCAATGTCTAGTTTTCCCTCGGTGTCATGAACAAATGAATTATATAGGAATATAAATGTTTTGTAAGTAAATAATCTAGGTACATGTACATGTAGTTATATGAGTATATTTGATAGATATCAAATCAGTCACCTTAGAATATTTATTAGAACTTACACTTTTTTTAGGCTTCCCTTTTCATACATATATAAAATAGGAATTTATTATTTGTTTCTAATTCTACTAAGTCCTCCATGGTCACACAATTAGGCCCTTGGGGAAGGATAAAATGATGAAGAAAGTGTATTTTAAAAATAAGGAAAATTTGGTATTTTTATATCCAAACGAGTTTGTATGGATTAAAAAAGAGTTTTGAAGTTTGGGCATAAATTATTTATGGGATTTTAGTGTATGTGTGATATTATTGTGTTTTCACTAAAATATATATGCATAAGATGCATGTATAAATTCATGTGATGCATATTATATATATAAAGTAAATGATACTAAATATATGTATAGTATGTAGTGTACATTTATATTCTTATCATGCATGGTATTCACGTAAAATATATATAGTATATATGTATTATATTATATATTTTAGAAATTCATATTGAATGAGTTTCATTTGATGCAATAGAAAATAATAGCTCATCTCACAAATAGTTTCATCAATATGAAAACAATAGGTTAGTTCATTTATTGAATCCATTTATTCGTTAAATGAGTTTAATGAATATTATAACATAATAGTTTATAATTCATGTGTTTCATTATAAGAGGCTTCACAAATATATAAATATAAGGGTGTTTTTTTATTATGTGTGTAGTGAATGTATCACATTCGTTCAATGTAATAGGGATCATGAGTTTCCTGAAAAGCATATAAAATTTTCTTCATCCATAGCCACATTTATCACTATCTCTGTCTCGATAAGGTGATAGAACCCCTTTGAAAATATTGGTACCCTCACCAAACATTTATGGATCCTTTGGAATGTTTTTCCCTATTAGTGTTAGGGTTCTTTCATTATCTATTTTGTATGACCTCCCTTAAATGTTCTCATTTGAATATAAGATAATGTGTTCTGTAGATTACAAAACCTAGGTAGTATTTTTTTTATATTTTAAACATTTTAATTATTAGAGATAGATATACCTATTTTTCTAGTTTACTTATAATGCCAATAAAACAAGGATTATTAAATGAAACCCAACTTCAACCATATATAGAAATGGAATGAAACACAGATATTTTACACAAATAAAAGTGGTAGAAGTCTTGAATAATATACCTCCTTGATTTTTTTTAAAGGGGGGGGGCTAGGCCCCAAAATATTATAATAAAAGAAAATCAAAGGAGGACACCAAAGTCAACATACAGGATAATACATCAAGTTCCCTGTCCCGGTGAACCAATATTTTTCCTTATCTTGTCAGCAATTAATCTTTCTTTCTCTCTCCATTCGTTCCATGTTTTGGCACTGATATGCCTTCAACCTCTTCCTCTCGTGAAATGGCTTTCAAGCTCTTTGGCTTGCTGTAGCAATGATTCAACATCTTCATCCGAGCTATCAGCTTGCACCTCCTCCATCATCTTCAAGGCCTCCTTTCCTACCCTTTTTTGACTTCTGGTTCTGACTTGTTGCCAAGTACCTTCATCATCTCCATCTTTTTTGTGACCTTTTCTTGGTTTATCTGTTTGCTGTTCTGTCACCTGCACATCAAGTGTAGCTAAAAGAGATGATTCTTTCAAGGTGTTACTCACCTTCCCCGCTGGAGTGACCGAGGTGTTATCCACCACTTCATTAGTCGGATCTTCAACGGCCACTACAGAAGGTTCAGAGATTGATGGAGCCATAGAAAGAGTAGCAGAGTCAGCCTTTTCAGAAAGTCCAGGTGAAGCAGTAGCTTCACAGGTTGCAGTAGAATCCAAGTTTGTCATGTGGAGATCCTCTGTCATCTGCTGATTTTCCAGCAGCTTTGGTGGGTGCAAAGTCGTGGTTTCCACCTCTTTCCGAGGAGGGTCAACAACTACAGCCTCTAACTGACCTGCAGCACTACATGGAAAATTAGAATTTCTCACATGCTCATGAGAAGAGGAATATACCTCCTTGATGATTCAATGAATACCGCACTAGTATGTGAGTGATAATAATCAAATCAAATAAAATATATAGATATTATATAACAAAATACTGATATTGAATCATCATTAAAACAGGTATATAGATCATCCAAAACTAAAGAAACCTCATTGTGAAACAATTTAAAAAGAATGGGAAAAACAGATATATGGATGAGAGAATAGTTAAACATAGATAGAAAGAGATCAATACTCAAAAATGAAGAGGCCAAAATTTTTAATAGAAAAAATTATGGGGAACTAAGAAGTGCCTATGGTGAGTTTGTGTTTGAGGTAAGGTAATAAAATTTTAACCAAGGGAGGCCCCAACACCAACATATTTAAAAAACATGATGGAACATCACCACGACACAGTGACATCTAAAATATTTTAGGATTATCTTGTGAAATAAAAAACCATGATTTCTACCTTTAAAGTGGATTTCCTCATAATTTCTCTATGGTTATTACACCCTTCATAAAAACTAGCCTTACCAAAACTACAACATGTTGGTGACTAACATTTTCACACATCCCTTGAGAATACGCTTCCTTTAGAAGACCACCATGACATTGAAAAATTCCCCCCACCGCTTCAATCACACCTCATCACTAGAAAAACATAGAGGCTCCCCCATGATGTTTCCATCTTCTTAGAAAAATATCTACCAAGTTATAACATAACACCACAAATGCACCCAAAACAAGAATTTTAATATTCCCTATTTCCAATAAAGATATACCTAAAACAAAATTTTCAAGGAATCCATTACAATGAAATGATGAAAACTCCTTTTTTTATAAATATGATTCAATAAAAACTCCCTATACACCACATATATTATAACACCCCTCTACATGGTGTTGCGAACCCCAATTCCAAATGAACCACCCAAAATTTTAATTTCTATCTTTAAATATACTAACTCTCTGAAATGAACAAACCAATACACCCACAACACCATTGCCACTTATACCATTCCCCATTGAAATAGAATATTTGATCCCTTGTCATAAAAAAACTCCACCTCTAACCGCTGAATCACCATCAAAATTTTTTATAATCCCTCAAACACCAAAAATAAAAAAGGAATTTTTCAGAAATTTCTAAGTCATTATACTCATCATATTCAAATTTAATAGCTAGATTATAAATATTAATCCATAAATTAAGAAAATATTGAAATAATTGGTATGTAATGATATTTCACCATTAATTCGGTTTGTATGGTATTAATAGGAATAAGTATATTTAATTTGGTATGTAATATTTTCTAATGAAACAAATTCACTAATTATATTTAACTTACTGTATTGAAATTTAATTTTTAATATATATTTTGTAAATACAAAGAATTTAATTTTTTAAATGTGAATATCATTAGAAATTAACAATATTTTTCTAGTAATTTTATAATTACAATTTTTAATAAATAAAGAAATTAATTTTAAAAGTAATAATATCAATGATTGTATCACATAGATTAATTTATCATTAATTTTGTATGTAATAAAAATTATTTAATGTTATTTTACTCATCATAGTAAATTTTCATATATTTTTTATAATTACAAATAAATCCATTATATAAATATGATTATAATTAGTAAGTAATAATATTTTAGCAATAATTTTGTAATTACGATATTAATACGAATAAATATCATTATTTTGGTAAAAAAAATTATTATATAAAAATTAATTAATAATATTTTACACTTTTAATTAAAATTTAATATATAATATCTAGTTTATAAATATTAATCATTAAATTATATAAAAACTAATATAATTTGTATGTAATAATATTTTACCGTAAATTTGGTTTGGAAGGTATAAATATGAATAAATATCATTGATTTTTTAATTACTATTATACTTGATTGTATCTTTTAGTGTAATTTTTCATTTATTTGGCATGCAATAAATATTCTCAAATAATATTTTATTTTTCAAATACAAATTTAATATCTTGTTTATACAAAATAACTATTCCATTATATAAGTATTAATATAATACATAAGTAATAATATTTTACCATTAATTTTGAATTCATAGTATTAATATAGGTAACTATTTTAATTATAAATGTAATTATATGTATGTAATGAAAATAATCTAATAATATTTTAATCATTGTTTTCAAATTTATTTGTTAATATCTTGTTTATAAGTATTATGCATTGAATTATATAAATATTAATATAAACAGTAAGTAATAATATTTTACCATTAATTTGGAATTAAATATGTTAATATGAATAATTATTATTGATATGGTAAGTAATAATATCTATGTTTCTATTTTCTAGAGTAAATTATAATTAATTTTCTATTAAATAAAAATTATCTTGTAATATTTTACTAATTATATTCAAATTTAATATCATGTTTATAAATATTAATAATTAAATTTTAAAAATAATTATATAATGATTAAGTAATAATATTTTACTATTAATTTGGTAAGCATGCTGTTAATATGGATCAGTATTATTAAATTGGTAAGTAATAAAACCTATGAAATAAAAAACCTCTAATAATATTTTACACATAATATTCAAATTGAATATTTAATATCATTTTTATAAATATTAATCACTAAATTATATATAATATGAATAAAATTGATGAGTCATAATATTTTTAAATTAATTTTTTATGTATAGTTTCAATTTCAAAAAATGTTATAAATTTGGTCAGTGATATTATCTATAATTGTATCTCCAAGAGTAGTTTGTAATTAATTTCAGAATAAATAAAAATATATTTTAATATTTTAATCATCATGTTCAAATTTAATTACTTGTTTATAATATTAATCATTTCATTAAATAAATAAGAATATAATTAGTACAAAAGAATGTTTTACCATTTATATATTATGCACCATATTAATAGGATTAAATATTATTAGCTTCGTATACAAGATATTTATGTAATAAAAAATCAGTCATGTTATTTTAATCATCATATGAAAAATTAATATTAATATATATATATATATATATATATTTAAAAATATTAGGCATTCAATTATATAAATATAAATAGAATTTTTTTTAAATTTATTTTATCATTAATTTGGTAATTATGGTGGTAATATGAAAAAATTACATAAATATGGTGAGTAATAATTTCAAAATTTATATCTTTGAGAGAAATTAATCATTAATTTGGTAATTAATAAAAATTTTCTATTAATAATATTCTTGTTATATTAAAATTCAATATCATTTTTATAAATATAATGCATTAAATTTTATATAGATGGATTTAATTTGTAAGTCATAATATTTTACCATTCATTTGGTATGTATTATACTAATATAAATAAATATAATTATTTTGGTAAGTAATAAGATCTGTAATTGTAACACTACAACCTAAATCACCAAGACCAATCCAAAGTGGTACATAAGCTCATATGTTCCTCTTCGTACACCAGACACTATCCACTAGCAGCAAGGATCTAAAGTGAGGTCATTACATTGACTATACCCTCAATAATAACATCCACTAACAAATATAAAATTATACATATATCAATAGAAAAATAGAGTACATATAATCATTAATTAAATCATCAACAATGAATGAGATGCAATAAAATAAAGTCTCAAGAAGTTTTGTCAGCATACAAGACATAGATCTCCCACCTAGGTGATCACATATACAAGATAGCAAATGAACAAAATTCATAAAAGGCTCCACTCCCAACTCTAAACCTCACCTCATTAAAGTCTCCAAACTCCAAGAGAGTTATCCTGCTCAACGATTAACCCAATGCCTTATCCCAACCAATACATACAAAAAAATAAAGGATGCATAGGTGGCCAAGGTCCATGGCCTCTCAAGAAGGGTGTGTGTACATCTTAGTAGGGCTACATGGACACAATCTCACACATATACAAAAGAATAAAATATACATGCATGTGGTCAACACAACAGAATAAAGGGAAAAAATATAAATAACATTCAAATAATGGATATATGAACACTAAAAATAATCTATATCAAAGTAAACAATCAACTACTCTTCCATGGGTACACATATGTTAGGTCCTTGAAAATTTTATCTACCTTCTTCTGCTCCATGGTAGAGGGGAGGTCATATGTTTGCCCGACACACACATCAAACTAGTAATTTACCAATATCCCCCATGAAGGTATATTCATAGCTACCTTTAAGAAAAAATCTAATGTTGACCTAATACATTAAACTTGGTCAAGACACACAATACTTGTCAACCCAAGACCACAGATCTAGGGAAATACAACACATCACATGTTGACCTAAATTCACATCTCTTAGTAATCCATCACATCATCCACACTCCCCCTAAAAGGGGCTAACTAGCCTGTGCATATCAACCTGTTCACTAAATTTAAAGTACATAGAAACTACACAAGTTACACATAAGCTACAATAATGATGTTCATGATCATATCATGTTAATAAAGAGTCATATATCCAACACACATACACATGCGAACCATATCAAGAATAGATATCATGGGACTACCCACACACCACATGTGAATCATATCAATGATTGGTCTCATAAGGCTATACAACAACCATAATTGAATCATTTTAAGCGTAGTTCTCACGGGATACACAAACACACCACTTGTGAGTCGTATCAATGATAGGTGTCATGTGGCTACACAAACACCACATACAATTAATATCATGCATGGGTCTATTAGGAAACTAAGTCTCATGGAGTATACTTATATCCCAAGGGGATTTATTTAATCTAAGATAAACATCTATAGTCAAGTCCATGACCATTTGTGATCGTGGAATCATCCAAGTACACAAAGAACTATTGTGGTCCATATCACATTGTTTATTTCACTAGGAATAGTCCTTTAATTAGTTAATACATCATAATAATTATTAAAATTATACATATCTTTTACTTATAACACATTTATGAATTTTGGATCATTCTCCCAAGGTGGAGAAACTCATATAATATTCATATAGACTATCAAAATATCATAGGGTAATGTACACAAAACCACCTGCCTAAATACGAAGCCAACTCCTTTCCTTGAAAATACAGTCTGCTCTTTCTGAGTCCATCCAGGTCTATATGACCTCCATCAATCACCACAATTTCCTAACTCAAGCTTTATAATTCCAACATAACTAATTATAACTAAATTATAAATAATTATATGATTACAAGAAATCTCACAAACAATGGGGAATGAGATAATCACTAAGTAACTCATTAGGTATCACCGCCAAGATGGAACCATGACCAACCACTCATGGAGGGCCTAGAACACCCTTATAAATAATTCATGGGGAAAATCCCCATATTCCATAAAAAAATAAAAGGAAAATAGAATATAATTAAATTATAATCTCATGAAGAATTCAATCAGATGGTGTACCTTAGTTGTAAGGCCGCACAACGGAATTTGGGCAAATCCTAGAACATTATGTGTCAGAGACATGAAAAATTCCTCTATTCAGTTAAATGATATGATGTTTCATTAAATTCAATTCAATCATAAATCCTTCAATAATTCACAATGTTATGTACCTTCCACAAGACAACAAACAAAATCACATTTTCATCATCAGGGGACATCCACTATCCATGTCGAATGAAATCACAATCCTAATTGGTCTATTACACCATGATTTGGTGTAAATTGAATCCAATTCTCTATCTGGAATCAATAAAAATATCAATATATGATCAATAAGACTAAGGAGAAATAAAATTCTTATAGAATTGAAAAATCATCATATCTTAAATGACAAGACTTAACAAGAGGAATCATCTACAATGAATAACACATTTATCCACCACCACAAGAGGGAAAAAAGATTGGGACCAATAAAGAAACTATGATCTAGTATGAGTCCTATAAAGGATTACATCTATATCCATCTTAGAACAGAGAGAACAATCCAAGGGAGGAAAGAAGGAGAGAATGGCTGGAATGACCCTTCCAATTTGTCCAATTAATATAAATCCAAATGGGTGTTAGTAGGTAAAAGGAAAAATATACCCCTACATAAGATTCCCTACAGTAGCACCACCAACTCATCGATGATTCCTTTTGGGTAATAGGGATACTGCCCCCCCCCCCCCAAATATAGCTAGTGGGTGTGAAGGTAGCCCCGACTGCTCCTAGATTCCTTCAACGATCTCCCAAAATATGAGTTTCCAACCAATATTCCTTTCAAAACTAAATACACCTATTTAATATTTTTATTCATATAGCCTCACCGTTCATCACCTGATTATATAAAAAAAATTATCCATAAGAAGAAAACATCATTCTCTATCAAATGATCACATGCCATAATTAATTGGGTCCCACAATCTCCCCACCATAGCACTTTTCATCCATGATAATTTTTTTGTATCATGTTAATCATGTCTACCAATATGATTCAGTCATCAACCACAAAGAGTATATAGAATTACGTCCTCAAATGTCAACCCCCTACCCAATGACTATACTTCATTCCCAAATGATCATCATTCTCTCAAATTTATATACTATATTCAAAGTTCACCAACACTTGAAACGGTGCCACATTCTCTCTATTAGGTCAAGCATCAATAAGACACTCATCGCACCCATCTATCTCACCACACCATTTTTTCTTTAGCTGATTCCAACTTATCATCATGGTACTGGACAATCATACATAAACAATGGGTTAAAAATCAACACAACTACCTTATTCCTAATTCCAAAAAAAAACAAATGAGTCATTACAAACCATAAAAATCCTGATATTTCCAACCTTTTCTTTTAAGGTCATGATCAATAATTAAACACCATTATCATAACCAATTCAATAAGCCTGATACAGTTTCAACCCACAACATTTAATTTAACATGGATACACTAGTCTTTTCTCTTTCAGATGATGTCCTGTAAAGTTATGAAACCTCAACAACCAACGCTGCATTAATTAACCGATCATGATTCCTTAATAATTGAAAGAGTCATTAAAATTAACTAACACCCTCTCTATTAACATAACCTAACATTAATGGAATATCCCTTGTTGGTTCTCCTTTCAGTTACAACACACATAATGTTCTCAAATTTAACTAAAACACTATTATTTTGAGTCATTATTATATTTAATTGACATAACCATGAGTATAGTACCCAAATATGGTCTCCAATGGGAACCACACCTCAATATTTCATTACCCATTCATCACAGAACCAGATACTCTCAAGTCCATCACACATCAAGTATCTAATGTCACTATTAACATCTAAGGATCGTTATTAAAAACATCCATGAAACAATTCATGTGAGGTTAATTCACTGATAACAATATTGATTCTACCTGCAATAAGATTATCCTTATTATCACCTTACAAAGAAAACATCAGTCTACCTAGACCATTACTTGTTTATTAGTAAATAATGTGTAAGTTTAACCGTATATTCATAGTTGAGTGTCAAGTAATACACTTAGAAACTGTATAAACCAACACTACCCAAACCATAGTTCACTATGTTCAATGATCCAATATCCATGTGAGTAATTTTATCAAGAACCCTATGTGTGGGTTATGACATATAACTCAAACAGTCTCATTCCCTTATTCAAGATGATAATACAAACCATGATACCTCCATTGATGTTAAATTCAGGTTGACTGCACAATGGTACCATGATCCATTGATGACATAACCCACCACCACAAAGACATCTCTGAACACATAATCCTCTAATATTCCAAACCCATGAGATTCATGTTGAACATGTCATTTTTTACTCTAAAGGAGACACTAAACTAATATTTTCAACGACCTTCTACCTCTATCTCATCCTGGTTCATATGAAGAACTGGTATCATTCTCAATGATTATCTCATCACTTTCCCTACTAATTTAACCAAATCCATGCAAAACCAAACACATGAATCCGTACACATCATGTCTTTCTCAGCAATTCATTTTGACAGCAATCTCTTCACAAAACTATGTGACTCTTTATTAATCTTTTTTAGATTCTTCTCCATAAAAATCTACTTTCTCTCACACAAGAACAATGGTCAAACATTATTATGTAACTATATAAAAAAATATAACTTATTATTTCAGGATTTATAGACCCTTAATATCATACTCACATCTCATTCACATTGTCTACATATTACAAGGATCATGTTCTATCCAAAAATATCACATTTGACACTCCTATTCAAAAGTAGGAATCTTCTTCATGCCTAGATATATCGCACATTCAACCTCTACTCAATCATTTCCCTAAATCAAAAATCATTACTCGTTATATCACTACACTTTAAGAGGATCATCTATAAATAAAAGGTTCAGGTACTTGAATGGTCTTTATCTATAAAACCAACTTCATCATCATGAATACTAATAATCAATGTGTTATATACCCCAAGTTTATAATGAAAAATAGAATATTTACTTAATCTTATGAAGTTTAATTCACATTCATAAAAAATTCATTCAATGAAAATCCACTCTTAAGGAATTGACAAATCCTATTAACACCTCACTTGAGTTACCTTCACGTAGAATGAGGCATTGACACACTAGTGAACAGATTCACATCTATAAGGCCATAAGGTTTCTCCAAATAACAAATAATTATGTTTAATTAACGTCATGGAACAAGTAAAAACATCAAGGTAAAATTTTATTGGTATAATTAATGGAATCCCCTATACAATCTCCGTCGATCACCCGTAGGTGACATGTTCGGTTAAGAAAAATTCCAAAAAAAATTAATATGGATAACAACACATCAGTAATAGTAAAAAAACATATAATAGTTACCCACAAGAAATATTCACTAAGAAATCCAATGCTTGAGAAAAAGATACCAAGGTTCGCTGCAACTCCAATTCATATAAGGGTTTCATTATAGTCATCATCCCCATGTAACACCACATTATAGCCCCACAAGACCTTCTATAAGAAGGAGAAAACTTATGGGTTCATCTGAATAGGATACCACTATGAATTGTTACATAGGGATACAGTGTAATTTATTGACATCTTGAACAAATAAATCTTCTATAATCAATAAAATAACCCAAAAATCGTCATTTATGTCATGTAAAATCCAACGTGATGAGTATGATTCATGAGACACCTTTCACCGATGTGACCAAGAGTCAAATTCATATGAAAACAGAATCCTTAAAATATATTTCCATCACATATGGTGAAATCATATAACTATAACTATATAATCTATGAACACCAATCTCATACCCTAGTATCTTGGAATTTCCTCAAGAATGTTTTTCATTACGCACTAAATTGAGCATCATCACAAGCTATGACACATAATTATGTCACCTTTCTACCATGACCCCAAATAGTAAGGCAAAAGAAAAATTAAACAATATAATACCATTTTTATTACCTTGAACCAAATCATGAGGCCAAATAAGGAGTTGTAAATGACCTTAGGCACACCACCTTATATGTTATAGGTTATTGTAAATAGTTGAATGAATAAAGTGAAGTCATGGGGAGAATATACCCTCAAAAAATTATAGATTAATAGATAAATAACTAAACATATAACAATAGAAAAATAGAGTACATTGAAGCATTAAAAAAACATCAAAAATGAATGAGATACAATAATATACAGACTAAAATGTTTATTCTACCATATATGATATTGATCACTCGCTGGGATGATTCCATTTATAGGATAGTTAATTACAAATATATAGAAAAGTCTCTACACCCAACTCCAAACCTCACCTCATTATTTTATCTAGACTGAAAATGTGACAACCCACTCAATGATCAACCCCATGCCTTAACACAACCTTTATCTAAAATTTATTAGTGTTTCTCGGTTACCCATGTGTCATGGTTTCCCGAGTTGACTATGGGTATAACATTATAGAGAACCACCAATGTGATCCAATATATAAACTATAAAATTTAGTGTATTTGAATTTTATATGATTGATATAATAAATAGATAAACTATAAATATCTGAGGCACAATGGATAAATAAACGCCAACAATAATAAATGTACAAGTAAACAAACAAGTAATCATCTATGTGCACACATATTTCTGGTCCTTGAACATTTGATATACATACATTGTATCTATTGCAAAGGGAAGGTCTTATGTTGTCCTGATTTACTCAACCAACTGGTAAAATTTTAACATTCCCATTGAATGGATAGTTATTCTTTTCTTTAAGGGAAATAATAATGTTAACCTAACTTTCTGATATAAAAAAATATATACACCACACATCAACCCAAACTCAAGTGTTTAGGGTAATCCATCACATCATCCATGCTCCCCCTCAAAGAGAGTGACTGGCCTAAACGGATCAACCTAATTTCTCAATTGAAATGATAGAAAAACTACACATGTAACACACAAGATTAAATAAGGATATCCATAATCATTTCATGAAATAAAAGTTCCATATACCCAAAACACATCCAAATTAAAATCATATTAGCAATATGTATCGTAGGGCTATATAAACAGAACAAGTGAATGATATCAAGCATAGGTCTCATAGGATACACAAACCACATGTGAATCTTATCAAACATAGATTTAATATGCTAAACACACACACACACCTCATATGATTAATATAAATCATAATTATCATGGGTAAACAGATGTACACACTACATGTGATTCATATCATGTATTTTTATATCAAGACACTAAGTCTCATTTAGAATGATTGCACCACCCCCCCACACCCACACACACAAGGGTTTCATTTAATCTAAGAATTACATATATAGGCATGGCCGCATCCATTGACTATGGTTCCATAAAAATAGTGCAAAATGGACCATTTTGGACAATAACATTTGAATCCTTTCACTGGGAATAGTTATTTAATTAGTTGATATTTTACAATAAATAATATATTTAAGAAATTAATGTATTTCAAAACATGATAATGAATTTAGGATAATTCTACCAAGTTATAGAAGATAATATTCCATTATAATATTCTAGAATAACACTTTAAGGTAATGAACATGGAGTCACCTACCTCAATATGAATCCAAATCCCTTCGAAGAAAATCCAGAAATCTCTCTTTGAGCTTTTTTAAGACCATATAAGCTCTATTAATTTCCATAAGGTCCTAACTCGAGTCTGAGAATTCTAGTTTAATTTTATATATCAAAACTATAGTTAATTTAATGATTACAAGTGGAATCACAACCAAATATGAAAGGCATAATCATCGAGTTCCCACATTGTATCACCGCCTAGTTGGAAGTATGACTATCCTCCATTGGAAGTTATGAAACACCCTTATGTCTACGTCTAATGAAAAATTACTATCCGATAGATATATATCAAATTCCAATTTAATATAAATAAATTTAAATCTCAAGAATAATTCAATCAGATATTGTACCTTATCCGCAACATTGCAAAATAGGGTTTGATCAGCTCTCAGCACATTCCTAGATCTATACAACCCAAAATCCCAAATTTACTTCCATGATATGATGGATGGTTCAATTCAATTTAACCAAAAAAAATATATGAATTAACCATAGGATTTACCATTAAGAAAACAATAAAAATGCATGTTTTCATCCTCACGATACATCCTCTTGCCTTGTCGATTGAAATCCCAATCATTCTAGGATAATTCCACCATGATCCACTAAAATGGACATACAATTGTCTAATCAGAATCAAGAAAAAGATTAATGGAGCATAAATATGAATAAGGATAATGGGAATTGTAAGATAAATGAGACATCATATGATTACAAAGGCTATAAATTACTAAGAGGAATCTTATGAAATGAAAAACACATCAATCTATCACCACATGATGGAGATGAACTTGGGAATAATGAAGAATAAAGGATATTGTTTGAATTATCCAATGGATTACATTTTGATCCATCAAGATAATATATAACTCTTGGAGGGAGGGTAGGTGGATAGAACAGCCTAAATGTCCCTTCCAATTAATCCAAGGGAAGTGCATACTAAATGGGTCAATAGGTATAAGGATGAACTTACTCTGACTAAATACACCATATATCACCATCATAGGCTCTCTGATCGGAGTCCACTAGCTAGATGGTGGGTCTTACAAGGAACCTAGGTTTAAACCCATCCCACCAACTAACCGGTGGCTAAAATAGAATCCCCAACTTCTCCAAGCATCCTTAACTGATCTATCAGTCTTCATGTCTCCATTTGAGATACCTTTCAAGATTAAATACACCTCTTAATGATTTTTAAACATGAATTATTATAGTTCAACACCTTATTCCTTGAAAAAATCATCCAACAGATGAAAAGTTCAAATTCCGTCTAAAATTCACAACCTATAATGACGTTGTTCATTACAATGTTTGTACCTTATTGAGTAATTTATATTTTATTTTTTAAGTAATAATAATTATTTAATAATACTTCAATCATCATATAAAAATTTAATATCTTATTTATGAATATTAATCCTTAAAATAAATACATATTATTTTAATTGGAAAGTAATTATAATTTGCAATTATTTTTGGAAGTATGATATTAATATGAATAAATACCTTTAGTATAGAAAGTATTAATTACTAATTAAAAACATAATTATATTTTGGGTCATTGTTGAGTGGTTAACCCACTATGTTGGACTACATGAGGTTTAGGATTCAACCCTATATGACCGCAAATTCAAGGAGTCTTTTAATGGGGACTATATTATTACTGTTAAAGAACTATGGTGGTAATATAGTAGTAGGAATATTCACTAGTTTTGTATTTTTTTCCTAATGGGAGTCAAGGATATCCATATGCCAATAAGAAAGTATGCCTACAATCCATGGGACCTCAAGGTCAGCATATAGGCATAAAAATTTGATTTTGAAGAAACATCATACCTATGGAAAAAGGTTGAGGCATAGAAATAACATGTTGAGAAAACTAGAAGTGGAACGAAAGGGAAAAGGAAGCTGAACCATTGGAAATAGGTCGCATTCACCCCTATGTGTGGATTGGTTAGCCCATGATTCATCATCAGTGGTGGCTACAACATAAACACTTTATGGAGACCAGAAGGTGTTATTTCGGTATAAGTATTGCACCCTTTGGACATTCGGGTCATCTAAAAGAAAAATTTAAATGGGTGTTTGTGTCTCTAGGCCTTCAAATAGTGTTAGGGTACCTCTCAACATAGTTAAAAAAAGATTATCTAATAAACAAAAATTCATAAGTCTTTCAGGCTATATAACTAAAAAAATTCTAATAGTATTTTACTCTTAATGTTCTAATTTAATATTTTATGTCTTATTTAAAAATATTAATCATTAAATTATATAAATATGAATATACTATATAGGTAGTAATATTATACCAATAATTTAATAATTATAGCTTTAATATGAATAAATATAATTAATTTTGTATGTAATAATATCTACATTTGTATCTTATATATTAATTTATAGTTAATTTAGTAACAAAAAAAATTAAATAGAATTTGACACACAAAATTCAAATTTTATATTATGTCATTAAATTTTATGATTTTAGTTACACAACGATGAATATATTGGGTAAGTAATATAATTTTACCATTAATTTAGTAGGTATGGAATTAATATAAATAAATATCTTTAATTTGGAACGTATTAATATTTAAGTAACACAAATACTTGAATAATGTTTTACTAATCAAAGTCAAATTTAAAAATTGATATCTTATTTATAAATATTAAGTATTGAATTATATAAATCATAATCAAATTGGTAACTACTAATTTTTTACAATTAATTTAGTAACTATTGTAATGATAATAATAAATATCATAGATTTGGTAAGTAATAAAATCTATATTTATATCTTCATGATTAATTTATCACTAATTTCGCATGTAATAAAAATTCAGTTATAATATTTTACTTGAAATTTTTAAATTCAGTATCTTATTTTTATATAATAATGATTAAATTATATAAATATTAATATATTATGTATGTAATAATATTTTACCCTTTATTTAATATGTATGATACTAATATGAGAAAATATCATTAATTTCTTAAGTAATAATATCAAGGTAATGAAAAGTTTCTAATAATATTTTACTCATCACATTCAAATTTAATATTTAGAATTTTTTAATAAATTTTATGATTTCCACTATATAAATATGAATATAATTGTTATGTCATAAGTATTTACATTTATTTGGTAAGTATGATATTAATATGAGAAAATATTTAGTAGTTGGTAGGTAATAGTAATGATTTGTGTATCTTATAGAGTAATTAATCATTAATGTGGCATGTAATAAAATTATGTAATTATATTGTACACATCATATCTAAATTAAATCTGTTATTTTTAAATATTAATAATTCAATAATATCAATATCAATATAACTAGTAAGTAATATAATTTTACCATTGATTTGGTATGTAAATTATTAATATGAATTTATATCATTAACTAAGAAAGTAATAATTTATATATAATTTATATTCCCTTATGTTATTTTATACATCATATTCAATTTTAATATTTGACATGTGGTTTGTAAATATTAAGAATTAAATTATATAAATGTAAATATATTAGATAAGTAATAATATTTTATAATCAATTTTGGTAATTACTATGTTAATGTGAATAAATATTGTCATGGCCTGCCCTCGTAAGGAAGTTCTCTATAACACCCCTTGGATTTTGAGGTGTTTTATAGGTTTTTTTCATTATTTAACATGTATCATACCATGTTTCAGATATTTGGGGCTTTGTAAGTAGATTTTATTTTGGTAAAAGGTGGTTGTATATATAATAGTTTCTGTGGCATTATGGTATTCACCGTAAGACAACATGTGTCACGTCATGATTCTATCAATGTAGGGACACTAAGAAACTATTTGTTGAACACATATTGTAAACAATAATTCATAACATGTATTGATCTTAATGAATATCATTCATGTAATGGACATGATTTTCAATTCATGAATTTCCTGATGTGGAAAATGAAATTTGAATTAAATTTTTACCTCCCTCAAAATGTGTATTTGACTATAACTTTTATCTCTATTATTCTTTTGGAAACTTAGATGATGGGTGATTCTATCTTTGGATGATTTTGGATTATTTATTCTCAATTCATGGTCAATAAAACATTCAATCATTATATCAATTTCCTCTTTGTATGTCTAATCCTATCTTCACCCAAGATTTATACTTCTTCTTAATTATTTATCTTAAAACCATGATGTGATGAAATTGAGAAATTTCGTAGGAATTAGTCATGTGGAAATCTATTAATAAGTGACAATCCTTAGAAGTTATGCTCTTCTAAGATTGAGGTTTGAAGTATTTTCTATGTTAAAAATTTTATATAAGGATGCATAACTTGACTTTCTTATAGCCATGTGTGTAACCCTATGAGTGTAATGTTGTGTGATATGATTAGAATGTAGGTGCGGGTGTTGTCTTATGAGAAATATGATATGTTATTTCATTATCATGTGGGAGTGTAAGTATCTTTTTTATAAATATAAAATTTTATTTGACTAGCATGTGGGTGGGTACATAGTCCTATGTGAATTTTTTTTAGTTGGGTGAGATAATATATGTGGATTATTCATTTAATTTGGTGGATGTAAATAAATGATATGTTTGATATGTGGGATTATTTTTTTCTCTGTTTGTCTTTTGATATAGTGGCTAATCATCAGTGTGACAGTTTATTCATGGGATAATTTTCACTTTCTTGTTCATTTGATATGGTGGTTATCCATCAGTGAGATGATTGGGTTATGGATGATTTATTCTAATTTGTTCTTTTGATATGGTGGTTTTCCAATTGTGATCTAGTTGAGTTATGGAATCAATTATAACTTATTCATTACATGGTGACTAGTTTTACTTTTCTTATAGTAATGAAACAAAATAGGTAGTATAGGGGTTTGTGGGAGATTATTTAGTGTCTGATGGCCTGATAGGTTGTATATTTATTTACACATTTATTTTTAGTCATTTCATGCACCATTATATATTGTAACACTCCAATGTTTTAGAATATATTTCTCTTAAAATAAATTTTTAGTTTTTCATAGCTTATATTACTCACAAAACTGTCTTTAAACAAACTACAATATACTATATTATTATTAAAACATGTCTGTCATAACCTAGGTGTTAAAATTGAAGGTATAAATATGAATATACATGTCTTGAAAAATATTTTTAACACTTTTATATAAAACAAACATTTTGATAATTAGGTACTTAATTATTTTTAAAGTCTATATATGCTTCAAAAAAATATTTTACTATAAAATTTATTATTTATTGATTTATGTGAACAAATAAAATAATAAATTTTAGAAACTTTTAGAAAATTTATTTCCTAAAATTATATTCATTTTTTAAAATATTCATTTAAAATTATATTATATTGAATTTTTATGAATTTTATGAAAAGATTTATTTTTCAATGAATAGTGAAAATTACTTCCTGGAGATCATTTTTTTCATTTTCTCAAAACTGGTTTATGGGTTACTGGTAACCAAACAGCAACTGATCCAAATTACAACCAAACACCCCAGCCACATATTCCACCATCCAAATTCAATATTCAAAAACCATTCCAACATTTCCAACACAAGTACCAAGGCGTCTTGGGCAGAACACCACCACGACCCACACCCCGGCAGTGTAATCCTACTACCGGCGAGCAACCCATCAATGTTCAACATACACCACTACAGGTCACCGATGAGACTATCGGAAGCATCATCACCAAAACCTCCTCCATAGATCACCACCATTCACTATTACACAGTAGTAGACAGCAGAAGCAAAACAAGAATCAGCTTCAATGCCCAGAAAATAGACCAACGCAGAAGCAGCAACATCCCTTCAAAGGCCCACCATCGGAACCAAAATCGACGAACCCCACCGCAACCATGATACACCCTCCAACACCACCGCCACTCCAGAAAACCAAAGAGTAAATCATACCATAGAACGTGGAGCCAAACCACCATCACCCAGGACTGGGAGGCCCAACCCCGTGTAGAGGTAGCATCACTGGCGATGAGATCCGGGATGATCTGACTAAAAAGCACCACTCTAAGATTGGATCTGGAAAAATCTAAACCACAAAATAATCATCGTCAGAGTCCAAATATCACCCACCATTGGAATTGGAAGAATCCATCAAGAGGGATGGGAAACACTGATGATGGCGGTGCTGCAAAATAAACTTTTGAGCTCCAACGTCAAAGCATCATAACAGTTCACCTATGTCGCGAAGACCGTCGAGCGCTAACCTATGAGAGAAATGAGAAATATAATAAACGGAGGGATGGGAGATGTGTCACCAGAGCCACGTTCATGAGGCTCTCCCCTCTGGGTTGAGGACAAAGAGAAACCCTAGATCGCAAGAGTAGGGAGGACACCGCCGCTCAGAGGCCCTTGTCCAGTGAAAATTACTTATTTTTTTTTGAAAACTCCATTTCCATTTCAAGCATTGTCAAAATTTAAAATTTTTATAAAATTATTTCATTGTAAAATTAGCTCAGTAATATATGAAAAAATATAATCCAGTTCTATGCAATATATTTTATGTTTCATTTTAGCATAAAAACATGTCATACTTAACAACACTTTTTTTCTAAATAACTACTTTTTACTATGTTTTACTGGTATATTTTAAAATTATCTTATTCCACATATCTGAATTGAATTTAATAAAAACAAAATCCATATATTTAGTGATATTAATTAATATAATATAATATGTAAAACATTTTTTCATTAAATATAGTAACTAAAATATGTATTTTTCACATTAGTTAAAGAGAAAAAATTAGGTCAAAACCATTGGGAAAAACTTTATAATAACACTAAAAATTCCTTATATCAAATAGTATGAGTGGTTTTTAACAAAATTAATCATAAAATATTTAAATATTTAATTTTAAATCATTATTTTTAATTTAGTAACTCTATTTGACTATTGTGAAGAAAAGTAATATTATATTCAAATTAAAAAATATTTTTATGTCTTTGCATTTAACTTAATGGTTGGATGGTTTCATTTTGTTTTTAATTTCCCAAAATACTATAAAAACATTCACTTGTTTATTATTTAACAAAATATATTAATAGAAACAAATTTATTACTTTATTTCAAGGTTAATTAATTTTTACTAAAAAACCATGTTTTTAAAAAAAAAAATAGGTTTTCAAGAATTTGGTGTTTATATATTAAATATAATTTATAACAACAATTTAAATTAAATCTGATAAAATTGATTTCAAATTTTTAATAAAAATTTACAAAAAACATTATAATTACCCATAAATTGTTTTCATATAATTAATTTACTAGGGTAAAGAAGTTGGGTTAGCATGGTTACGGTTCAAATGGGATTAAAGTAGTTTGAATATAAGATAAGTCATAAAATGTTTACAAAACTTTTGTAAATGGGAATAGTTGGGTTTATTTGTACTCTATGATATATTATATTCAATTTTTTGGTTCCTTGGTTCCACTTTTCATGATTATGATATATATATATATATATATTATTAAATCTTTTATGTTGTTCTGATAGTGTCATTTACCTCCCTTTTCAAAGTGTGAAACCAATCCTCTCTTAACCACATGTCTTGAGATTTATAGATTATAAAACCCCAACCATCATACCTAATTAGCTTCCTTAATCACATTATAGAGATTCTGGACTTCCCAAAATGTCATCCTTTCAAGGCATTAGGTGTACGCTGAAAGAGGTTTCTCAACGAAGAGGTTTAACTTTTACCTGAAAGTTTTAAATTTTATTTCCATTTATACCTCTTATAAATCTATGTTATATATTATAAAATAATTAATATATTATATTAAATATACTTATTTTTTATTATTAGTATTTAACAAAAATTATCAGCCTTCTTCTCATCTGTTGGAAAATAGTAACATCGCTCGTGCGTACGTGTGGACTACCACCTCCACAAATCGATGTGATTCATTTTTCATATATGTTATACATGTATGGTAATAAAAATAAATTTAATGAATATATATGATATATATGAGATTATAATTATTATATTATGGTTAATTATTATTTACTTTTCCTTTTTTCCATCCTTCAAAAAGTGAAAACATCGTTCATGCATATGTACGACCTACCATCTCCATGAACTATGTAATTAATTTTTCAGTCTCTACCTTTTATGGATATATATATATGATAAATATATATGATTTTTATATCACTATTAACATTATTAATAATATGGAACCATGATAAAATTACCAGGATCAGGACTACCAAACTATGATATGCCTGAAAATGAAGTAGTTATCACCCATAAAAACGATGTTAATAACAAATTATTAATAAACATGTGATAATATATTATAAGTAAATAATATATGATATAAAATATATAATTATGATTCTGAAAAATATTTATAATACATCTAAATATATTATACAGGATGATTTAATGTCTACTAATTAAGATGAGACTCGAGGTAAGGGATTTATATTTCAATCATATTTCAATCGGATTGTTTTCAAATGAATTTCAAATTATGAAATTATATAATAGTTTAATAATAAATATATTTTATTTTATTCTCATCTATTTAATCATGGAATTTTCATGTCATAGTAAAATTTTCCTCTATTGGGTGCTTTAAATTATTAAGAAAATGTTTTTAATAAAAACAAACATTACTTCCTCTTTGGTCCAGAATATTTTACTCCCATGCCCATGTTTTTTATTAAAAATTTTCAATAATGCTTCTAATATTCTATGATGATTTCTAAAATTAATTTTTACCCAATTATTTATTTTTAAAAATGATATAAAATTAATCCTTTTTTATTTTTATTTTACTACATATTTTTTACTTTTTACAGAAAAATGCGAAAATGATTTTGTTTTAAAACACATGACATGAAATGAATCTCCCTCTATCATCATTGAAAATATATTTGAATCTTCCCTTAAAATTTTCAAAGTTTATTTTCAAAGAAAATGATTCCTCAATATTTTGGAATTTTTTAAATTTGAAATTGGTTATTTCAAATAGAATGGCTATTTTATTCAAACATTATTCAGGATGTATTTTTAAAAAATATTTCATCTATAATGAAATACTTTTATGTTAATAATGATTTTATGGGGATATGATCTAATTATACAATCCTTATTCATTTTCTTTATTATCTATGATTATAATTATGAGATGTTTATGAAACCAATTTTTTTCATGGGTAATTATATGGTGATATGATTAATATTTTTTGATCTTATGAAATCTTTATGAATGGAATATGATTTTTTGATGGTTGGTAACATTATATCCCTCGAATGAGTTAGGTAAAGTGATATTGATAACTCATGAGATTAATATAATAATCATGTACTTGATTGAGAATATTTTTATTCCTATATTAATGTGTGAGTATGATTGCTTCTAACTATGCTCACTTGAATATATGTGAACATGATTTTGAATAGCTTTGTTCACATTTTGATGCATGAGTGGGACTGATTTCAAGATATACTCACAAGATTATGTTAGAAAATGACTCTATTTATCTATGTTTAAAATATTAATATTGTTTATGTTTATGATAAATCATTCATAGGTTATGAATCTTGAATAATTATTACTATTGACAATTTCTTATTGATCATACTTATAGAAATGAATTGATTTTGGATATTTTAATTTGAGATTTTTTGTGTGTGAAATTTTTTAATTTATAGAGGTGAAATTGAATATGTTATAATTCCATTATAACAATTGTATTCTCTAATTATTGATATCACCCAAGTTTACCCTTACCGAGCATCTGAGCTCACCCTTTCTAATTGTTCCTCCCCCATGTCATGATGGCAGGTTCTATGTGTGATAAGTCTATAAGGGTACCATTTGTAAAGAAATATATTTATGATTATGAACATTATAATTAAATAATATTTTTATATATCTAGTCTCTAAATACACAAAAGCCTTATACTACCTGTTTCGGTGTGATTGTGATATTAGTTAATTATTCATCTAAAATGATGTAATATTTATATATGCTATGTTCATGTCACTTTAGTTGGAATTAGAGAAAATTTTAAAAAATATTTGGAGATTATGATTAAAACACTTTGGTGGTAAAACATAGGATAATTATATGTAAATAATTACATCCTAAATTTTTGGTAAATAATGTATTAAGTGTTTTCCAAGAAATTAATCATGATCTGGATAATACAAGTGGGTGTGGTTTCTGTAGAGATGTATCTCAAGGATATAACCCTGAAAATTATTAGTCAATTATATCTTAACCATCATTGTTTTGCATAGTTAATGTTCCCTTACTACGCACTTGGTTTCACACTTTTTAGGGGGTATGATTGGGTTAATTCACATTTTTTTAATAACCATTATGGAAGATTTAAATTGATGAAGATCATTTATAGCGTATGTTGAATTATTTTTCAATATTAATCATTATTTTTAATAATGTTTATATTCATGCAAATAATTTTGGTTTTACTAAGGGATTAAAGATAGAATGATGAAGTTGAGGTGGTGGAAGTTACACACAAATATTGAGGTATCTTATTTCAGATTTGAAATGTGAATTCCTTTGTATCATGAAGGTATCTAGGAATGTTAATTCATATCCCTATTGATTAGATGTTGCGTTAGTATTAAAAACTCAAAATGGCATGATGATCATGTCTAATTTGTATTTCCCCACTCTAATAGAATTTAATTGGAATATTCTTCCTATAAATTTTGTTAGTTGTCATTTAACTGAATTTTATAAATTTTCGGGCAAGTATTTGTTATCTCTCTATAGATCCAATTTTAATTTTTGGGTAAGAGAAGTCACATTTGATATTCTAAAGCAACCCATGATCACATTTTTGAGTGAGTATGAACATGAAATTCTAATAGAAGTTACTTATTTATGTGGGTATTACTACCTATTCATGCGGGGTTTTTATCTCAAATAATTTGGGAGAATATCAAAATCGATGAAATTCCTATTGTTCAAGACTATGATGTTCAATTTCCTTAAGATTTTCCTAGTATTCCCCAGAATTGTGAAGTTTAGTTTTCAATAGAACTTATAACTGGTGTTGTTCCTATTTTAAGGACTCCATTGAAAACAAACCCAATCGGAGTTGTAGGAATTGAATAAAAAACTCTAAGATAATATTTATGATGGATTTATATTTCCTATCATGCCACCATGGGGTGAACCTCTTATTTTTTGTTAAGAATAAATATGACTCAATTCTTCTTTGCATTGATTATCTAAAACTTAACCAGAGATCAATCAATAATAAGTATCCTATACCCTATGTTGATAATTAATCTAATCAATTTCAAGTAGCTCAAAACTTTTAAAAAATTAACATTTAATCTAGATATCATATATTGATGGATAAAAGGGATGATATAACCAATCCATATTTTCTATATGACTTACGAGCATTATGAATTTGTTGTGATGACACTTGGACTTATTAAAACCCCTAATACTTTCATGGGTTTAATGAATATAGTCTTTAGATATTACCTTGATCAGATATTTGTAGTCTTTATAGATGATATTCTTATATATTCTAAGATAAAGGAAGAGCATGATAATTAATTTTAGAATAATTTTTATGACCCTGAGAAAGGAGGGGATTTATTAAAAAATTACCAAGTGTAAGTTTTGGCTATAGAAACAGTCATTTTTGGGAAATATAATCTCAAATAAGGGTATATCGGTGGATCCATAAAATATGGATTTTATTAAATGTTTCCCCAGACCAATCATTGACAATGAGATTCATAGGTTTCTTGGTTTTTCTTGTTATTTTAGATGGTTTGTGGAGAATTTATTATGGATATCTAATCAAATAACTAAGTTAACTCGGAAGGGAGAAAACTTCTTTTGTATAGATGGATGGAAAGAAATGTTCAAAGAATAGAAGAAAATATTGGTCAGTGCACTTATGATTACACTTCCCTATAGTGGAGAAGGTTTTTTTATCTTTAGTGACCCATTAAAGAAAGGATTGGTATTAATCATCAAGAATAATGATATGGTGATAACGTCTTCCATGTGATAGTGGATGGATCTTGAGAAAAATTACCCAACTCATGATTTGATGTTAGTTATGGTAATATTTTCATAAAAAATATGGTGGAATTATATTATGGGGGAATGATTTGACATATATACTAATCATAAAATATTAAAATATATATTCACTCAGAGATAGTTGAATATGTTTCAGAGAATATTTTTGGATTTTATTAAAGTTTATTATTTCTCAATATATTAAAACCCAAGGAAAGAGAATATGGTAGAAGATACGTTGAGCCGAATGGATAATGTGATCTTATCAATGATGAGGATCATAAAATATTAAATAATTCTTTATCTTCAAAGGATTGACCATGAAATATTTAAGGGGAGAAATGTTATCTTTCTCAAATGACTATTCACCATCTATCCAATTGAAGATTAAATAGGAACTCTAGGAATATATTGAGAAACAAAAAAAGGTGAAAATGATCCTAAAATTAATATTCATTATTATGGAATTATATGATTTAAAAATTTATTATGTGTCCCTTAAATAATATATATAAAGAAGTAATTGTTTGATAAAGCTAACAGTTCAACATTCTCAAGTCATCATGGAATTATGAAGATATATATATATATTTGAAGGAGTATTTAGGGTGGTGAAATGAAGAGAGATATTGAAAATTATGTATATTATTTTTTGGAATATCAGATATTTAATTCTGAGAGAAATAATTATAATGGAATGTTACAATCATTTCCTATATAGAAATGGAAGTGGGAAAACATCACTCTGGATTTTGTCTTTATACTCCAAAAAACATATAAAGGTCAAAATGTTATTTCTGTGGTATTCAATTCCCTTCTGAAGTACATATTATTTATTTATATAAGATAATATTTACCAATAGATAAAATTTCCATAGTATATGTTAAGGAAGTAGTATGTTTTTAGAGATTACCACGATCTATTGTATGTGATTCGGATATCAGGTTTACCTCAAAGCTCTATTAATGTCTTCAAAAATATCTAGATTCAGAAAAAAATTTCAATACTGATTATCATCCTTATACATAAGATTAGTCTAAGATAACAATTCAATCCATAAATAATTTATTGATGTCTTATTATGTATATTTTATAAAATGTTAGGATTAACACCATTCTCTAATCAATTTTTTACACAACAATAGATTTCACTCAATAATTAAGACGAACCCATAAAAAGTACCCTATAAAAGTTTGTGTAGAACTACATGTGATGGGATGAAGTTAGAGAAATAAATATATCAATTAATGTGTTATCTGGGAAAATAAAAAAAGAAGTTTAAATCCATTCAGGAGCGTATGAATGCAACTTATAGTTTACAAAAATTTATAATGATAATCATAGATGAGATCTAGAATGTGATGTTGCGGAGATGTTATTCATATGAATTTATCCATGGAATAATGTTATGAAATTAAAAAACATAGGAACGTTAATACTAGGTATTTTGACCACTTTGAGATTCTTGATTGATTAATTATGATATCAAATTTCTTGGGGTTTCTGTAAAACCTCTCTTAAGTTCACAATGTGTTCCATGTCTCTATCTTAAAGAAGTACATGCCAATAAATTCATGTGTGATGTACTCATAGGTTTTACCACTGGATAATGACCTCTAATATAAAGAAAAAATAATATAAAGTATGAATCATAGAGATAAAGTTATATAAAACAAGAATACTCACTTGGTTAAAATTCTTTGGAGGAATCATAAATTCAAAGAATCTACTTACAAACCGAAATATTTGATGAAACAAAGTTATTTTCATTTTTTTATATTAGAGTGATATAATTTTGGAGAAAAGTTTAATTTTAAGGTGGTTAGAATGTAACACCCCTAGACTTATAAAATATTTATCTTTGAATAAATTTGACTTATTAAATATCATGTGTTACACACAACACTGAATTTAAATAAATGAAAATATATTGTATTGTTATTTAAATGAGACTAGAATAACCTAAAAGATAAAAATTATGTTATTAATATGAATCAGAAAATTATTAAAAAAAATTGTATAAGGGTTTTAGAAAAAACAACCATATAGATCGTTGACCACTCTATTTTTAGTAAAGTCTCTATATGATTCAAAATTACATTTTTCCTCAAAAATTGTTTTTTATTTCTTTTTATGAATAAATAGAATAATTAACATTTTCACTTTTGTAAAATTTATTTTTAAAATTATTTATTTTTTAAATCAACATTCCAAAATTTTGGTAAAGTGAATTTTTCATAATTTTCTAAAAAAGTTTAAATTTTCAATAAATAGTGAAAAATACTAATTTTTATTGACAGTATTCTTTTAATTTCAAGAATTTTCAAAATTTATATTTTGTGTTCTTATATTAAAATTAATTTATATAAAAAATATAAATTATGTCTGATAAAATGGATTAAAATTTGTAATCGTCATGTGAATAAATTTAAGTCCTCTTTTATTTTTGGACATATAATTAAGTTATCATCGTAAAAAGTTATGTTATCATGGTTAAGGTCTAAATGGGTTTAAAGTGGTTTAACTAGATGATAATGATTCAAATATATCCAAAAATAATCTCAATGTGTATTTTTTTATTTAATTTCATCCCTATGACACATTATATTATAATATCATGTTATTTGCTTCCACTTCACATGATTAATATATATATATATATATTATTTAACCTTTTAAGTAATTTCATGTGGGTCATCTCCCTTCATATTAATGTATATTGCATATCCTCTTCTCTTCACACCTAATAAGCCCTATAACTTGGCCAATACCTGCCATAATAAATTATTATAATCCTTACCTACATTCTATAGATTCTATTCTTTCCAAAAATACCATTCCATTAGGGTATAATTTGAAATCCAAAAGTGGTTTCTCAATGATGATGTATAACTCTTAATCAAGCATTTTCAATTTTATTTATTATTATTCTTTATCTAAATATATGGTATACATTATAAAAAAATATATTTTTATCTTAAATATATTTAAGTTTTATTATGATGATTTAATTACCATTATCCCCCCTTTTTCCCATCCATTTGAAAACAATAACGCTGCTCGTGCATTTATGTGGACTACTACCTCCACAAAGCGATGTGATTTATTTTTCACTTCCCTTTTACATGGATGGTAATAAGGATAAATTTAATGAATATTTATGATATAATAATGATTAAATATAGTTGAATTACTATTTATGTTTCTTTTATTTCATCTATTGAAAAGAGGAAACATCATTCATGTGTATGTACGACCTACTATTTCTATAAATGGTGTAATTCATTTTTATAGATCTAACTTTTTTAATTAAATACCTATATATATTGAATATATATGATATTTTTATCATGATTAAAATATTGGAGATGATGTTAATATATAGACCCAATCATTTTACAAATATTATTACATGATTTTAAACATAAATATCCATTTAATACAAACCATGGAACGAAAATCCTTGTGTATTTGGAAGACTGGGTTCACAAATTGGCAACATGAAAATAAAATAAAAAATATTTATATAAATATATATAATCATATACTATATTACACTAATATCTTAAAACTACATAGGTTAACCTGGGGAATACATTGACAAGAGGGGTGATATAAAAATCGCATTAAGGGAATAAACTTGGAAACAAAGCATAGATTTTGAGCTATATGGCATAACATGACAACATAAAAGGATTGGATCATGAATAAACATATAGAAAAAAGAAAAAATATAACATGAAATCAAAAGATCATGGATATATAGGAATGTTATAGAAACATATAACCAATCATAAATATGAGGCAAGTCTAACTGCCAAAATGATATCACATGGTGGACAGAGGCACATAATAGATTAGGTTTACTCCCTTATCTTATACGTGACATCTAATGAGAAACAAATACCAAATTATTTGGAGAAAAATTGGGTTTAACCCATAAAAACATATATATGTATATGTTCTCCACATAAATAAATCAAACAGAAGGTATAAACCTAAGTATTACCCATTGAAAGAAAAGTGTTTCATAAGAATAACATAAGTCATAACCAGAGAATGTATCATAATGGTTTCCTTAAAAGAAGGGATTAAATAATCCTTATACATTTATATATAAAAAAATTATCATATATCCTGATAAATTATTTCCAACTTAATTGTTGATGTCAAAATGAATGGTTAGGTAACTTTTAAAATGTCCTACATAAGCTGGTTTTTAAGGAAAATAATAGTTTATTTAAAGAGGGTAAGATCAAAATGATTACCATAAAACCTGTCAAGAACCGAATCTCATCACCGCCAAAACCAGCACCCGACCTGACCCATGACAAGTCCCAAAGGGAATTCCCGATCCCCACGGGCTAGCACAAGTGCGTAGGTATAAAAAACTGAAAATTGGGAACGATTTACCCGAGTTTTTATACTTAAAACAACAAATGAATCCAAGAAATAAAAACTAGATTTTTCAAACCAAAACATCTTTTACTAAAATTCAGAACTGAATTACACAATTTTAAACAATGTTTGCACACCATTACAAAGGTACAAACCCAATAGAAGACAGCCCAAAGAACTTCCACATGGAAAGAGGCACCACCCTCAAGCCATCTCTACGACACTGCATCACGATGGACTGCTAAAAACCCGAACCAAATGATAAAACATGTACCCAAACCTGTGACATAAGATAAGAAAGTCTAATTACACCCAAAGGTGTAAGTAGGGTGTGAGAGAAATCCCAGTAGGATACCACCTATAAGATATTCCATGTGATAAACATTTCATGACAAAAATCATTGCAAGTTTTGTAAATAACAAATACTTGTTATAATTTTCTAAAGGATGCAATAATAAATGAAAACAGTTTTCATGTGGGATAATTTTAAAGGACCAAAAATTTTAAAATAAATAACAAAGCTACTGAATTTTCCAGCCAACAATACCGTATACCGATAGTAAGTATAAAGGATCTAATGAGCACAAGTAATAGGAAATAACCCCTAGGCACTAGCTAGCTGTGGGTCCCAGGTACCTCGTATCTCGGTGAGAGTAACCACAAAAAAAATTATATGTTCTCATGCATGAACCCCTAGTAGGGATCATACCCATAACCTAGTGGTACCCAATTATCATCATCATCGTTTAGTTAGAGTTGTAAGCGTCAATCTTGCTACATGAAACTGAGGCCAAACCCCATGGATTCATTAGCATACTAGTACACGTCCACCCACCTAGATACTCGGGTTTTCCCTTTGTGCTCAAACAAGTTCAACAATCCAAGAAATATAGTTTTCACATGAAAATATCACTTACACATCAAATATTAACTAAACATCCCCTTGTACATCACATAAGTCACAAATCCCACTTTTCATTCAAATGCATTTTGAAATCAAACTTACACCAAAATTGCCTACAACAATTTTCACATTTCTTTAACACTTCCACAAATACATTAAACAATTTTATAAAACCATTATACATTACTCAACTCACATAACATCCCACACACATGTCACATAATACCCTTCTCACCTTCACAATTCATTTTATCAATAAACTCACACGAAACATCACACACCTGTGTTTCTCACACAAAACACAATTTAGTAAAACATTTCAGAAATTTATAAAACATTCTAAAAATGTTGGATATATCAAATCACCACATTACCATTCAAAAACCCACATTAGGTGAAAACAATCACCCAAACAGTACATATACACCCTTTCCCAACTTTGTTTAACCAAATAAAACATTTTCAATTTTTATAAAACAAAACCAAGAGGTATAACCGTTGTTTGCACACTAAAACTGTTTCAACAAATTAACAAAAAATTAACGGTTTTACACCTTAAACTCATTAAAAAAACACTTTTCAGGAACCACATGACAATAATGAATTAACAAATTAGAATTGGAATCCCCTTTCAAGACTAATAAATCACTTTCATATGTTATAAACTACCCTAATAGTCACACATGAAAAGTACACAATTTCAAGCTAAAATACAACTAAAAATTAATTGTTTAACCAAATCCATAAAAAATAGTTTTTAAACCACAAAAAACAGATTTTAAACATACTTAATTAATAAACCAAGCAATCTAACTCATCACAAAATGGTTACACATGGAATCACCTACCTTTTGAGTCGAAACCCTCAAAACTTGGTGCGAAACCTTAAGCGCACCACCACTGCACCACAAGGAATATAAATCCAGACCTATAACACAAAATATTGACCCCAAAGATACCAAATCAGACCTTAGGATCGAACCCCAGCTTCTGGATATGAGTAACTTCAAGAAAGATGAAATAAAACTAAAAGAGGATGGAAGGAACCAAGAAATAATTCCCTTACTTGAAATATATTGAAGAAATCGGCCCCAATCCACTAACATATGAATCTCCAAGTACCCAAAACTGGTATGGAGGTTCTAAGGATTCCTATTAGGTCATGTGGGGACTGAAATGGGGGGAAAAGGATAAAAATTGAAGGAGTTATGAAATATTTATTTTACCACATCAAATCTGGTCGATTTGAGAATGAGTATGAAATATCGCCCTACTTCGTGGATCACCTAAGCTCCAAAATTGCTAAACCAATACTAGTGGTGATCCTAGGGAAATTGTATTTGAGAGAGAGGTGGAATCATGGGAAAACAGTAACCAATTAATGAGATATGAAAAATTTTAAAAACATATTTAAAGCAGGAAATGGGCCTACGGGCAGGCCCATTACCTTACTCAAAAACTCAAATCCATCATGATTTTGGATTTATCTATGGTCTAAAGGGATATGGTGATGTTAATATATCAGTGTATCCAAATTGGGAAGTGGAATGTGTTTAAAATAGTAAACATTGAAGGATTTATAGAAGAAACAAAATTAGTTTTTAAATCTGTAAATGGGCTCGCGGTTTGGCCCAAATTTTCAAAACCCACCATTTTCACCAAAATGGGCGGTAAACCCCCCAAAAAATCAGGAATGGAAATTAAATAAAATATGAATATATAAAAAAGTCACGTGTGTGATAATTCTCCCCACCATAAAACCTTCCGCCCTCGGAAATCCACATCAAGGACAAAGAAAAAAAACCAAACCCAACCGAGAGGCAGAAATGGACTCATTTGCTAAGCTTTTCCCCCAAAGGCCAAAACACCTCCTGTGATCAATTAAGGAAGGAATACTTCACAACCAAAACATACACCTCTTTACTGAAATGATCAAGCACATTCAGATTTATCCTAAAAAACCCTTCAAACACTATCTGAACAAGGCTCAAGAAATTTACCAAAACAAACAAGAACATCGAATAAGGTTACACTTACCTTGATATAAATAAACCATTGGGAACTCTCCAATATCGACATTTACCCAAGGAATATGTAGGTGGTTATATAGCTCCAAACGAGACCACCTACTTCCAACACAATACCAAGTACAAAAGTGAGTTATTGGTACAAGGATACACAAATGGGCTCTCCACCATAAGAACCAACCATCTTAACTGGTCGATATGGGCCGACACAGAAAGACCCCAAAACATAAAGAGTTGGGACCATCGCACGGTTAGCCCACGCAGTTTCAGAAACTGTGCTCTAACCATGTGGATCCTTATACCTACATGGTTTTCTGGTGAATGGTTATTACTAAATGTTCACTCAACATGTGTAGAAAAATCTAAAACCTTTCCCCTGAACCCAAAGGAAACCAAAGGGGAAAAGAAAGTCATTGGGAGATAACATGGGGATGAGGCCCTCCACCTCTTTCCACCGAACTTGAACAAAAGAAGAAATTTGACAACACCAAATGTTTAAACTATTCACATATCACATACTGAGAACAGTTCATTGTATAAGGTTAAAAACAACACTGGGATTTCCTCCGACTACATTTCATCTTCTCTCCGGGACCTATGGCTGGAGCTGGAATGATTGAAGCATCTTCGGCCTCACAGTTAGGATTTGGAAACCCCATAATAGAATTTCTTCTTCCAATTCTACAAACAACTACACACAATCATAGATGGGTTCACCAAGACATAACACACTCCAGAACTCACTTTACCATAACTTGGAAATTTACGGGAATAAGGGTTTAGAGGATACAATAACATCAGACCTTGTTTCTTCAGGTGATAAACAATAGAAATAAAGGTCACATATAAACAATTTCCTCTAAAATAGAGTATGTCGAGATCTCACAAAAGTAGAAACACTTCTGAAAAAAATAGACTCACAAAATATTGTACAACTTCACCTTTACAATCAAACGAGCACGTAAAATCAAATCGTGTCATCGAACATGACCAAAGAGACTGATAGAAATAATACAAGGAGGGGGCCTTACAGAACACCCCCAAACATCACAACATTCTAGAAATTGGACATAAGAGCCTCTTGTGGCTAGATTTACCACACTGGTGGTTGAACATAAACCCCTTCTTTGAAGAGAGTACGAAGGACTTAGAGGCCTTCTTAAACACTATCCATACTGACAACCCCAGACAACTTTCACCTTTGATAAATCAGGTAGCTTAAAAAACTAAGGTATCTTTCAACCATCCAGGAGCACTCCACTGCAATAAGAGGATCTGAAAAAAAAACCAAGAAAGTAAATGGTGTAGACTCATTCTACAAAGCTCAAGAAAAGATTACTTACATTGATCAACTAGAGGATTTTCCAATGGCAAAAAAATCTGGGTTGCACTTCATTTGTGCACTAAACATTAATGGGGGCGTACCTTATCCAACGAGAGAACCCAAGGACCCAACCAAGCTGATCCATTGGTAAAAAAATGCCACAAAAAAGATCCAAACTCATTAATGGAACCACCTTAATGGTGTCCCAAAACATATATCATAAGAGACTACTAACCGGACCTTCTACCCAACTTACCGGCCAAAAACAAACCCAAAACACAGTTCGAACAGGAGGGGTTCTTAGACTCAAAACATCCCTCAACATCAAAATTTTCTAAAAACACATAATATACACCATCCCAAACAATTCATCAAGACATAATTTTTTTCATTAAAAACATTTCTTTGAAAACCAATGGTTCAGTAGTTAGCGTATCCACCAATGGTACCCCATGGGCCTCACACATGCGTGTTTCTGTGCCACACCAGGAACCCTCCTCATATTCATCCCGACACTTATCCAGTAATGCCATCAACCATACATCATCCCATATAACCCAATGCATGTGGTCGCTCATGTAAATGCCAATGGTTAAAACAAAAAATATTTCCACTTTTCAAAAACAAAATGGTCAACCAACCCATCCTTTTTCTCAAAACTGCTAAAAATGAGATCAAAATCTCAATTCACATATTACAAAACTATACATAAGGACACCAATATTTATAAAATAGCTCACTTTCAAGTTATTTATGTCAATTTGAAGACATATCATCCCATTAAAACACCCTTTAATTGTTTATAAAACTGTATTGGAAACACTTTTGAAAACCAACTTCAATATGGTTCCTGATATCAAAAGAGGTGTAAGCACACTATTTTCCATTTCAAAATAATTTGGAAAATTCAGTTCCACCATTTCATAAATCAAACCATTCCCTCTTTACTTGAAAATCATTTCACAAAAACATTACACTTCGTAAAACCAAGTCACTTTAAAACCAAAGTTCCATGATTTCAAAACTAAAGAACAAAATAATGTGAGAGGAAACTAGTTTTAGTGGGTGACTTGGACATATAGTTGGAAGCCATATTTCATTCACTTCACCATCATAGGGAGTGTTCTAGGGAATATCCCCAGCTCCACCTGGCTTGCCAGACCCTGCGAGCTCACTGAGACCATTAAACCAACTCTCTTTTCATTTCCACTAATCATCATCAGACCAAGAAAACCAAAAGACATAGATAAATCTTGACTTCCCCTGGCAACCTGAATCCGGACATGAGGTGTGGTGATCAAGCACACTACCCATAATCGGAATTTTATGTCCTGAAAATCTTAACTCCAGACTATCCCGACTATTTCCCAAAACAACCTGACTCAAATAGAGTGAACCTGCTCTGATACCATTTTGTCACGAACCGAATCTGGTCGCCGCCAAAACCAGCACCCGACCTGACCCATGGCATGTCTCAAAGGGCTTTCCCAATCCCCATGGGCTGGCACAAGTGCCCAGGTATCAAAAACTGATAATTGGGAACGATTTACCCGAGTTTTTATATAAAAAACAACAAATGAATCCAAGAAATCAAATCTGGATTTTTCAAACCAAAACATCTTTTACTAAAATTCAGAACTGAATTACACAATTTTAAACAATTTTTTAACACCATTAAAAAGGAACAAACCCAATAAAAGACAGCCCAAGAACCTCCACATGGAAAGAGGCACCGCCCTCAAGCTATCTCCACAACACTTCCTCATGATGGACTGCTAAAAACCCGAACCAAAGGCATAAAACCTGTACTCAAACCTGTAACATAAGATAAGAAAATATACTTACACCCAAATGTGTAAGTAGTTTGTGAGCAAAAGCCCAGTATGATACCACCTCTAAGAGATTCCATGTGATAAACATTTCATGACAAAAATCATTGCAAGTTTTGTAAATAAGAAATACTTGTTACAATTTTCTAAAGGATGCAATAATAAATGAAAACAGTTTTCATGTGGGATAATTTTAAAGGACCAACAATTTTATAATAAATAACAAAGCTACTGAATTTTCCAGCCAACAATACCATATACCGACGGTAAGTACAAAGGATCTAATGAGCACAAGTAATAGGAAATAACCCCTACGCACTAGCTAGCTGTGGGTCCCAAGTACCTCGTATCTCGGTGAGAGTAACCACAATAAAAAATTATCTCTTCTCGTGCACGAGCCACTAGTAGGGATCATACCCATAACCTAGTGGTCCCCAATCATCATCATCATCGTTTAGTTAGATTTGTAAGTGTCAATCTTGCTACGTGAAACTAGGTCCAAACCCCACGGATTCACTAGCATACTAGTACACGTCCACCCACCTAGATACTCGGGTTTTCCCTTTGTGCTCAAACAAGTTCAACAATCCAAGAAATATAGTTTTCACATGAAAATATCACTTCCACATAAAAAATTAACTAAACAGCCCCTTGTACATCACACAAGTCACAAATCCCACTTTACATTCAAATGCATTTTGAAATCAAACTTACACCAAAATTGCCTACAACGATTTTCAAATTTCTTTAACACTTCCACAAATACTTTAAACAATTTTATAAAACCATTATAAGATATTCAACTCACATAAAAGCCCACACACATGTCACATAATACCCTTTTCACCTTCACAATTCATTTTATCAATAAACTCTCACGAAACATCCCACACCTGTGTTTCGCACACAAAACACAATTTAGTAAAACATTTCGGAAATTTATAAAACATTATAAAAATGTTTGATATATCAAATCACCACTTTACTATTCAAAAACCCAAATTATCTGAACACAATCACCCAAATAGTACAGATACACCCTTTCCCAACTTTGTTTAACCAAATAAAACATTTTCAATTTTTATAAAACAAACCCAAAAGGTATAATAGTTGTTTGTATAGTAAACCCATTTCAAAACCCTCATTAAAAACCAAAATCATAACAATACCAATAAAAACAGAACTTTAATCCCTAAAAAATTATTAAACCACCCCCAAGTGTTATAAAAATAAATCAAATAATATCACAAAGATACCCATGAAAAACACACGTTTTCATAAATCACCTTCAAGAATTACAGCACGGTTTTACACCTTAAACTCATTCAAAAACCCCTTTTAAAGGCACACAAGACAATAATGAATTAACAAACTAGAATTGGAAGCCCCTTTCAAGACTAATAAATCACTTTCATATGTTATAAACTAAACCCAAACATTCCCCCAATAGTCACACATGAAAAGTACCCAATTTCAAGCTAAAATACAACTAAAAATTTAATGTTTAACGAAATCCATCAAAAACAGTTTTCAAGCCACAAAAAACAGATTATAAACATACAAAATCAATAAACCAAGAAATATAACTCTTCACAAAATCCTTACACATGGAATCACCTACCTTTTGAGTCGAAACCTTCAAAACTTGGTGCGAAACCTTATGGGCACCACCATCGCACCACAAGGAATATAAATCTAGACCTATAACACCAAAAATTGACCCCAAAGATACAAAATCATACCTTAGGATCTAACCCCAGCTTCTGGATATCAGGAACTTCAAGAAAGAGGAAATAAAACTAAAAGAGGATGGGAGGAACCAAGAAAGAATTCCCTTACTTGAAATATCTTGAAGAAATCAACCCCAATCCACCAACATATGAAACTCCAAGTACCCAAAACTGGTATGTAGGTTCTAAGGAGTCATATTAGGTCATGTGGGGACTGAAATGGGGGAAAATGATGAAAATTTAAGGATTTATGAAAGATTCATTTTACCTCATCAAATATGGTCAATTTGAGAAAGAGTATGAAATATTGCCCTACTTCGAGGATCACCTAAGCTCCAAAATTGCGAAACTGATAATGGGGGTGATCCTAGGGCTATTGGATTCGAGAGGGAGGTAGAATCATGGGAGAACAGTAACAAATTAATGAGATATGGTAAATTTAAAAAAAACATATTTAAATCAGGAAATAGGCCTATGGGCAGGCCCATTACCTTAATCAAAAACCCAAATCCATCATGATTTTGGATTTATATGTGGTCCAAAGGGATATGGTGATTTTAATATATCAGGTTATGCCAATTGGGAAGTGTATTGGGTTTAAAATAGTAAAAATTTAAGGATTTATAGAAGAAACAAAATTAGTTTTTAAATCTGGAAATGGGCTCTCGGTTTGGCCCAAATTTTCAAAACCCACCATTTTCACCAAAATGAGCGGTAAACCCCCCAAAAACTCAAGAATGGAAATTAAATGAAATATGAATATATTAAAAAGTCACGTGTGTGACAAAACCCCAAGTGAACTAATATAATTTTATTTATAAAAATTAACATTTTTTATAAAATTTGGATGTTTTAAAAAATTCATTTGTTAGTTCTTTAAAATAAGTATGGAAAATAGAGAAGTTCCATTTAAATGTATTTTCGAAAGGAATTGAGGAGGGAACCATTAAAAAGAAGTATCCCCCATCAATGAAAGACAAATTCAGCTAGATATATATGTTTGGAACATATATAAATAATATATGAGAATTTATAAAAAAAATAGGGTGATAAAGTGTTATAAGATTGAGAAAGAATTACCAAAATGAAAATATGGAGGTTTAAAAAGATCTCATACCATATATTCTAGAATTATTTTTCACTTGTCCTTAATATCCTGAATAACAAAATTAAACTAATTAATTACATAATTCAAAAAATCTAATATATATTTTATTTTTTATAATTTTATTAATTAGAGGTTTGGGTAGATATTTTTATATCATCAACAATTATATGTAGAGAGGATAAGTGGTGGTGAGGGATGATATTTATAAGGGGAAGATGGGTGTTTTTTAATATTATATTCTTTAGTTTATTTTTTTGGGCTGAATATTTTCAATAGTATTGATTATTGTGAATATATAAAGTAAATGGTTTTTCTGAGTTTTATCTAATGGTTTATTACATCAGTAATGACTCAAAAATCCTTGTATTTGACTTATAATGTTAATACCATAAATTATTGTATTTCACTATTCACCAAAAAAAATTAATAATTTAGAAAAATATAAAAATTATCCATTGCCATTTTTCAATATGAGGAATTTAGAAATGGAATCCAATTTATTAAAAAAAATTATAAATATGAAATTTTTTAATTTTTAAATAAAATGGCCATTTATTTGAAAACTACTGAATTTAATATTTTAATTAATTTTTTGACCCATTGAAAAATTATTTATGGTCAAATAAAATTATCTTATCATTATAATACAACATAATATTAATTTATAAATCTAATTTATATAAATAAACTTTATTTTAAATCATTATATTTATTATAAAAGTGTGATTATGACATTTATGTCTTATGGAAAGAAAAACACATAATTTATCATATTTAGAACATTTATTTACTTTCTCCATGGTTTAAATATTTCATATTATAATTTTATAATATACCTATATATTATCTTACACTTCCATATGTTTCGTTAATATTATAATGGTCATATTACTATTCCTAACATTCATATTACTATTCCAATAGTCGGGTTACTATTCCATCGTTCAAATTACTATTCCAATGGTAAGATTTTTAATGGTTATATGGGTTCCAGACATCCTATAAATACATATTCTTTCATTAAGTATTCATTCACATTGTATTTTATCTCATGGTTATATATACTTATATCTTTAAAATGAATATTGTTTTATTAATATTATTTTTTATTTCCATATATTTATTCATGGGTGTGGTCATTCTGGTCGATCGAACATGTCCAAATTGTCATATATTAATTATCTTATTTTATATTTTTAACCCATTGTAATATTAGGAATTATTGTTGGTGTAGTTTTTGAATCATGTATCATTATTTGTCTATGAGAATATTTTTTATTGGTTTTTTATGTATTGCATGTGCTTTGTACTACATCATATAATTATAATAAGGGAAAATCAATTAATAAAATTCTTGGTCATTAAATTCTTCCACCCTTAAAAAAATTTCCCATAATTTTTTTTAAGTGAAAATATATGAGGGTACTTCTATTTCGTGGATTTATCTAGTTATCATTTCACATCCTCATACTTATGGTTTTGTTGTAGTACTTTGACTTGGTGAGTTGTCTTGTTGTGAGGATATTTATCTCTATAGTCCAATATATTCACAATATGCTCCTCATAAGAGATGTAATTCTCTATCCATACCACCTTTGAATTAAGTACGTGAGAGTGATCTATTATTTCCGTCCTCAAGAGGGATACATTGAATACATCATGTACATGAGACATGGTTAGTGGAAGTGCTAGTTGATGGGCCACAATACTGATGCAATATAGAATCTCAATGGACGTGATGTACCTCAGACATATGTTCCTCTTCTTTTCAAATCTCATGACTCTCTTCCATGGATATATATATAAGAATAACATATCTACAACCTCAAACTCTAGGTCCCATATATTTTTTCCATATTTTCTCTTATGTCAAATCATGGAATCCCTAATTTTTTATTGAATGAACAATAACGTTTCTATCATTTACACGACTATATTAGGTCCCAACAACTTTTATTCACCGAATACATCCTATCATCTAGGTATTGTTCATATTTTCCCATGAAGGTATTCATATTGAGACTTTTGTATTCATGAGTGTAAACTATTGTTTTAAGAGAACTTGACTAGAGGAAGATGTTAGACCCATCCTCTTTTTTTGTCCATCACACATTCCTTAAACATATCTTCTAGTGTTTGGTTAGTCTCCTCCGATTAGACATTATCTTGGGGTGATAATCCATATTGTATTCAAACATAGTGTTTAGATAAATTTTTAGACTCTTCAAGAACATGGAGTTAAATCTCAGACCTCAATTGAATACAATCAATAATGGTACTCCATGAAGCCTCACCACTTATCTAATTTTTATCCATTCAATTTTATCAATTGAGATGTCATCATAAATTTTAATGAGGTGAGAATCCATTGTAAGATGATACAAAAAAGTCCCCATATTATTTTTCCTTTTAATGTCTTTGGATGTGAAGTGGAAAAGACTATAGTGATGTTTTACTATTGTCATGTAGGTATGGGTAATGGTTGCATCACCACCTGATATTTTTTCCTTTCAGCCTTCACTTGATTACATACTAGGAATTTAGATGTATACTATACGGTCTCCAAATTCATATTGGCTAACTATTCATTCTCTCATAGATCATGATACATCTTTGTGCTTCCTAAGTGTACAGTGAAGGTAAAACTATGGGAATCATTCAAAATATCCTTATTTACCTTAGTTTTTTATGGTGCACATAGTTGCGAGCCAAATCATACAAATCATTCCTCATTAATTTTGAACTCTCAGGATTTATTATTTATAATAGCTTCCACCTTCATCTAAAATTTCACATCATCTCTTTGAGCATACTTTATCATTTTAAGGGATGGTTGGGAAATCATTTTCGAAATGAAAGATGTCATTAATTAATTTATTATTCCCATGTATATCATCTGAAATACTAAAAAGATTATATCCTTATAAATTTTCATATTTGGTATGGTCATCAGATCTTTCTACTGAGATCATTTTCTACTTTATTCTCTTTCCCATGATATTAGTGGATTAAGCAGTCATAATACATGATAAACTTGAACCATATTCATTAGTGCATATTAATCTCATTTTGTGTGAATATATATTTGAGGTTGTTATGATATATATATATATATATATATATATATATATCTCACACTTCTTCCCATATAAAGTGGAGATTAATTCTTCCAACTCCAGATAATGAATTGAATAATTCTTCTTGTTAACATTCAACTACCTTGAGGCATAGGCAATCAAATTATCAGTTTTCATTAGTACACAGTACAATAACTTAATTTAATAATTTCTATAAAACACAATGATTTCACCACTTTTTGGTAGTGTATGTATTTTTGTATTGATAAGTCTTTTTTTAAACTATTTGAAGCACTCTTTTCATTCACTGGTCTAGACAAACATAACTCCATTCAAAGTTATCTTGGTTATTTGGTTTAAAAAACATGATAAGTTCTTTATAAATCATCAATAATAACGATCTAGACCAAGGAAACTAAGTATCTACATTATATATGTTGTCCTAGGCCACTCCTTAATTGTCTTTGTCTTAGAAGACTCCACATATATCACTTTTATAGTGATAAAATTACCCAAAATTATACTTTTTCCATCCAAAACGGACATTTATTATATTTAACACATATCTTCTCCTTTCAAAAGGCCCTTAGTATTCAAATTATTCTCATTCTCCTCTATTATCCTGTAGTATTTCATAGTATCATCTATAAATACCATCACAAATTTTTCAATGTAATCTCTACAAACTCTATTCATTGTTTCCATGAAAATTTCTAGATAATTAGTGAGTTTAAAGGGAGTCTCTATGAACACATAGTGTTCATTCCTTATTTGAAAGGAATTATTCATAAAATATTCTTTTATCACCTCAAATTAGTGACATCCTGGCCGAAGGTCTGCCTTAGTGAAATACAAGGCCCCGGTTAGTTAATCAAAAAAATATTTAATATATAATAATAGATTCTTATATATAATTGAATTTAAATTTAGGAAATTAAATTATAAATATCTGATAAATACCTTTAACAATATTCTGCACAAGTTATTTTATAAATTATCAGGTAATATTTCTATTTTTCTCTCTTTATTGTATAAAATGATTAGGAAATTTCTATAAGAAAAGATAACATTATTTCATCATTGATTGAGAATATTTTTCCTCAATGCCCATGTTTTCTCTACAATGTTTTCAATAATGCTTTAAATATCCTCCAAAAATTATTTGACGTCATTTTTAACCATGTATCCACTTTTATAAAATGTTTTAATATGAATATTTATATGTTTTTCTAAATCAGTTACTTTAAAATAATTCCAAAAATTTGAATGGAATCTTCATTTTAATAGACACAACATGAATAGAATTTTTATCTAGGATGACTGTTAAATGCTTTGAATATACCTTTATAAGTTTCTAGGGATATTTTCAAAGAAAATATTTTCCATAATATTTCTAAAATTATTAAATTTTAAATAAGTACTTTCATAGTTAAAGTGTATTTTCCTAAAGAATTATTTATGTGATCTTTTCATGAAATATTACATCTATGTTGAAATCCTTTGATTTTAATTATGTTTTACTGGGGACATGATCCAATGAAACCAATCTTATTCCTTCTATGTATGGGCTATGATTATAAGGATGATATATTTATGAAACCCATTTATTTTCCCTGGGTAGTTATATGGTGATATGATGAATGTTTTATAATCTTGTTACATTTATATAAACGTATTATGATTATGTAATGGTTTGGTATGTTATAACCCTCTAATAGATTCAGTAAAGTGATATTTATTTCTCTTGATATTAGGATGAGAAGTTTGAACATGATTTTTAATATCTTAATTCACATATTGATGAAAGTTCATCAAGTTATTCTCATTGCAATATGTGTGGACATGGTTTTTAATATATTTTTTCACATTGTGATGCATGATTATGACCACTTTCTTGATATGTACACAAGATTATACATGAATATGATTTTGTTTGTCTTTGTTCACAAGATTATGATTTCTTATTCTTATGATGAATCAGGGCTATATTATGACTTTTAAATAATGATTATTACTTTGACACTCTTATTAATAATACTTATAGAAATGAATTGAATATGGAGGTTATGGTTTTCAATTTTATAGGTATGAATATTTTACATTGACAACATTAACTTTAATATGTTATCATATCCTTATTATCAATATATTATAAAATGATAAATATCTCTCATGTTTAACATTAATGGGCATATTAGCATTGCCTTTATTATGTTTTCCTTCCACAGGTCATGATGGAAGGTTATAAGTGTGCTGAGTCTAGAAGGGAACCTTATGTAAAAAAATATGTTTATGATGATGAATATTGTTCTTAAATAAAATGTTTATGTATCTAGTATTCGAAGACATTAAACCTTTATGTCCCTCAAGCATGTATTATTGTGAAATATATTTAATATTCATCAAAAATTATTTAATATTTATGTATTTTATCCTTGGTTAAATTCATGTATATTGTACTTATATTAAGGTCCTATTGGTGGTGTATTACAGGGTTTAAAATCACACCATGAAAGGAAATCTCAGTGGGTGTGATGACTTTATGGTTAGGTATCCAAATAAGTATAAGTTCCCCATATCATTCAGTTGAGAAAGAGCAACTGGGTAGACTAAGGTGGTGTTGGAAACACTCAAGGAAGATTTCTTTTACACCTCATTTATTTTATTGTCATTGTTTGTCCTGGTAGATTGATCCACCACATGTTTGGATACCGTTAAATTCATATATGAATATTGTACTCCATATTAATACTAAATGTATGTTGTTTACCAATTGTTCACCAATTTATTATGATGATTCTTTATACTATTTACTATGGTTATTAATTCAATTGTATTTTCTACTCTGATAGTTTTCATTTATCAAGGGTATAGTCTCTAAAATATATCATTAATACCCCTTACAATTGTTGGTTGCCTCTTGCATATGAAGAGGTGTGCATGGCGTCATGTGACCCACTTTCCTAAATCAGGTGAATTGGGTCGTGGTGTAAAAAAATGGAAACATATCCCATTATTTTCCTGAAAATAATTTGTTTATTAGTATAATTAAGATAGGATGGTGGGAAACCATATTGGATAATTATGCTAGTTTTTTGGAAAATTCTATTATAGTGGACCTCAGAGTTTACAGGGAAATCAGATTTATTTTACAAGTTGTTTGATTATAATTTCACAATATTCTAGGGGTATTATTGGGATATTATAGTTCATTGTGTTTTCTCTTGGATGACTAGATGGTGTGGGTGATTTCATGCATTGTAAATAGGCATGTTGGCTCACATTTCATGTCCTTGTTTTATTATGATTGATATAACCTAATAATGTTATAAAATATTATATATGTGTGATGATGACTAATGTGAATGCATAATTATGGGATTAGAACATGGGTAGTTAATAACATGAATTCCTAATGAATATGGGTGGCTCTTAGAGTGTGTTCCCTAGTGTTATAATATTCAAATTAATTGAAGAAATTTTATTGATGATTTCATATATTAAAGGTAAATCTTAGTTTTCTTGTTGAATTTCAGATATAATAGCCATAATATTTCTTCCCATAATAACCAAGGACAAGGTTTGAGAGTCTCTTAAGGTTTTATATTCTCTTCTTGTGCCTTTGGATGTATATTTGGGTATAGATGGTAATGCTAAAAAAATTTCACAAGTCATTATGCAGCAAAACCGCTTCAGCATGGGGTTTTTTGACTAATGTCAGCTCAAGGTGGAGGGGAACATATAATTGTACTAAAGGTGGTGAACATCTATTTTTTCCCAAGTTACAACTTACTTTATAATTTCAAGGTATAATGGGTCCTTGGGATATAGTGGACTAGAAGTAATTTGTTGAAGGAATATTTGAGTTGGTTAAGACTCTTACCAATCTAAGTGTGAAGTTATTTATTGATATTACATAGGGTAATTCTAAGAGGAAATGGAGTATCATGTTCCAGGTTATGAATCATGAGTTTCTAATAAGGGAGTCCTTTAAGGATGTCTTATTTGTGGGATTATATCAAGATATTATGAGTTACAATCAAGCATAAGAGTTTATAGATCTTCAATAAGGAATTATGTGGACATCTCTTTATACCTCTAATTTTTTAGATTTTCTAAACTTTTCAACTCTTTTAGATGGGAATGAATACAAAAAGTCATTAAATATCAAATATTGGATTATTTCCAAAAGTGTATCAATGGGCGAGAAACATTAACTTAATATCATATCCAGAAATACTATACAAGGATTTAAAAATTGAGAAGCTTCTATAAGAAGGGAATGTAGTGGGACTCTTTCTTGTTTTTAGTAGACTAACAAGTGGTCATTATAGTGGGGGTCAAGACCCAAAAGATCAATTTTTTACTACAACCCAAGTTAAGGTTCCATGTGTGTAGCATCTACCTATTGTCGTATTGAGGCATTCCTTGAATGAATCTTAGATTACGAAGGGTCTAGAAGAAGAATAGTTAGTATGACTTATTTCTATTTTTATCCACCTAATGAGTGGTCTATACATTTCAATATAGGGTGAATTTTATTATAATAAGAATAGTAATGATGAGGATACATTTCAAGGAGGTGAGAGGAAACTAGATAAGAGTAAGGGTTCTTTATATCCATCCATAGGAGGAGGTTTTCCTTAATGTTTCCAGTGTGGGAAGAGAGGGAATCACAGTAAGTTATAACATAATCTTATAAGAGAGCTCCATTTTTCTGTTATAATGGTGCATATACTTTTATTTTCAAGATGTTTTTGTAGATAGGTTCATATAGATAAATTGGGTGCATTTAGAAAATGATGGTGTAGTCAGGGGGACCTCAGATAGATATCTGAGCTACTATAGGATAGTTTAGTTATGGAGGAGAAAAAATCTCTCAATAATAGTTATAGACTATACATGATTATTTGGACTATTAGATCCATAGGATATGGGGTAAATGTCATGAATATGATGTAGTAAGATCTTATTGGTATGATAAGTTTTCAACTGATAAAGGATAAATACCTTTGAAAATGAGAGGTAGGGCATTTATCACATCTATGATTTTATCTACATTGTTTCATATGAGAAATTCTAACTCATTTATTTCAAGTCAAGTCATTTTTTAATTATATTTACTAGTAAATTTATCTCTAGGAATATTATTCATTAACACTCCAATTGGAAATAAGGTAGATCATAAGTCAATAGTTATATACTTTTATATAGTGGTTGTGATCTACATATATCAATGACATTTCCTAGGTTTCAAAATCACATGTTTTTTCATCATTGGTATGGATTGGATGATTAGTTTTTCAGATCGTATCGACTGATATTGTAGAAAAGTGTTCTTTACCTTATATAAGGAAAAAGAGTAAATTTTTTCTAGGTAATGGGATCTAAGAGTAATAAAATTATGGTCAAACCTTAGTAAACTCGATAGTATTATGGTACATGTGGTATGAGTAGTTCCATCAATGATTAAAGTAATAGTTAAATCCACTCTCCATATTATGGTGGACCATTACTAGGATATTATTCTAAAGTATTTATAAAGACTTCGTCTATACATATGATTTGTGTTTAAGACTGGACTCATTATAGATGCATGGACTATATCAGTTTCTCTATATAGAATGGAATCAACTAAGTGGAAGGAATTGAAAGTTCATCTTAAGGATCTAGAGATGAATGGGTTTATTCAGAAAAGGACTTATCATTGGGGTTATTAGGTAATTTTCTCTTATAATGAATATAGAATCCTTCGATATTTTATATATTAAAAAAATCTTAATCAGTTTATAGTGAAAAACAGGTATCATCTACATAGGATAAATGATCTCTTTGATTAGTTTAGGAGAGCTAAACAGTTCTCCAGGATTGACATGCAGTCTGGATACCATAAATTCCATTTTAGTGACAAGGAGATGAAAAAATATTTTGGGATTAGGTGTGGATTTTCCATGTATCTCATGACTCTTTTTTGATTGAAAAATTCACCAGCTATATTCATGCCTCTCATAAACCAAATTGTTCATCTTTACCCATACTTTTTCATTGTTGTTTTTTGCAATGATATATTTCTATACTCAGAAATCCGAAAGTAACATAATAAACATCTTAATATTATGTATATTACACTTCTAATGCATTGGATTTATGTTAATTTATAAAACTATAATTTCTAAAATCAAGAGGTATGTTTTCTCTAGAATGTGATCTCAAAATTAGGGATATTAGTCTATCCAGAGAAGGTAGAAGTCGTGATGTTTTGGGTATGAAATAAGAACATGTTTTAGATTTTTATTTTTTTGGGTTTAGAGAGGAATTAAAGGTGTTTAACTCAGAAAATATCTCACTTAGTAGAACCTATGACTAAGATAACCAATAAGGGAGTAATTTTTAAATAATAGAATTTTTCTGAATAGGTTTTCCAATAACTTAAGTTATTTTAACATTTTCTTCTATTCCAATTCATCCAAACAAATGGATTTTAAAACACTACTAAAAAACACCCTATACCCATAGTATTTAACCCTGGATGTAGCCCCTAAAACTGTTAGTATAGATTATACCCATGCTTTTAAGAACCATGTTGTTGGGAGCCATCGGTATAGACCTATACACATGGTTTGACCAAACCATGGGTATAGACCACCAATACTCATGGTTAATAGACATTTGGTGTAGGTAATTTAAATTTCATGACTTATACCCATGGTTTGACCAAACCGTGGGTATATGTTAATTATTAATAAAATCATCTATTGGTATTTGGTCCCAGCACCTCCTATCTACACTCCAATGACTTTAGAACTATCCTATAACACATTGTTTGTTATTATATTCAAATATATATATATATATTAAAGGTTTTATTAGTATATTTATTATTATGAAAAAATAATTTACCAACCTGTACCCACGGTTTGGACAAACTATGGGCATAGGTCCTTTATTAAAATAATATGCCACTAGGAATTGAACGAAAAAGATTCCACATAAAATAAAAATACTTTACCACCATACTATAACACTTTTTATGTTATTATATTCACATATGTGTGTGTGTGTGTAAATTTGTTTATATAATAAATTATTTTTATTATTATGTAAAAACAATTGTCCAAACTATACCCATGGTTTGGTTAAACTATGGGCATAGGATCTTTACAAGAAATTTTTTTTTCTTCCATAATACTTATTACCATGGTTTAAAAAAACCTTGGTATAGGTCCTTCCTAAAAAAAAAAGTTTCCGATGAAATCAATTACTATATATTATAAAACTCATGGGTATAGGGGTGACCTATAGCCACAGTTTTTGGAGAACTGTGGATATAGGTCTTTCTTGTGAAATTTTCTTTCCCATGAAACCTATTCCCATCATTTACAAAAACTGTGGTTATATGGGTGACCTATACCCATGGTTTTTTAGAGAACTAGAGGTATATCGTTGTTTTACAGTAGTGTATACTGACTATTGTATCAGGAGTTAGTTCAGGGAATATCAGTATGTGAGGATATTGGGTAGTTTCTTACTGGTCCCATAATCTATGACTCCATTAATGGAACTACCCTACTCATGAATTAGATTTGGATATCGGGTTCTAAGACTTGAAGTTTGGTATCATTATCTCTGTAGTGAGATATGTTTCATCCACATAGACCACAAAACCTTATGATATATTTTCTCATAATGATACTTAAACCTATGACATAGGTTTTGGGTCAAGTATTTATATAAACTCATCTTTGATATAGATTATTCCCCTAGAAAATTCAATTTTTTTGTTCATTATCTCAGTGGGAAGATGAAATAGTTGGAGACATGAACATTAGTCAAGGAGTGGAATCAAATGATCTTGTTATTAAATAAGAACATTGGTGCATCATAAGATCCATGGGTACTGACCTATGCTAATTTGGTCATTAATTTCTCATTGTCGGATTGAGTGGAGGCTAGGAAGGTGTCTGATTTGGATTTTTTGGTGATAAGGGAGTGGTTGGTCCAAGATAGAATTATTCTATGATGGTCCTTGGATGAGAATGATGTGATCCATGTCCATGGTATAGTGTTAGTTCCTACTTCTATGGGGTTGGAATTGATGAGGGTCTCTCATGGGTCTCAATGGGAAATTACCTAGGGATTAAATAAAATTTATCATGACATTAGGTATTGTTTGGGGTAGACAGGAATAAATAAGGTCATTATAGGATTCATCACTCGCAGCCTTTTATATCATAGGATCATTGTAGGGAATCAACGGCCATGAGGGTTACTTCAACCACTCCCATTTATGATTTTTAAATGAGTTGACATGACCTTGGATTTCATTTTGGTGTTACCTAGGATCCCTTATAATCAAGATACAATATAGTTTTTTATCAGTTAATGAAATTCACATACATATTTTCTATTTAAGAGACCCGGTCAGTGGATGAGTTGGATATATTTTATATGTGTGAAATCATGTTATTATATGGTGTTCTTTTGTATATTATGTCAAATCAAGAAGAACGGTTCACATCAAGGTTTTGGAAGTACATATGAAAGGTGATATTATCTTAGTTAAAGATGAGTACAACATATCATTCAGAGATAGAAAAATGTTCTAACAGGATGATCTTGATTTTAGAGGACACTATGAGAGCATCTGTGATCAATTATGATGGACCATTGGATCACCATATTGTTTTTTCTAAAGTGAGTGTATATACATATATATTATAAAGAAATCTAGATGGACATTTTTTAGGATATATATGGTAGTCCTGTCTATTCATTTCTATGTTGGGTGGGACAGATTGAATCCTCATAATTGGACAAAGTTTGGAATAGGAATATTCCGAGAAGGTGTAGTTGATTTATAAAAGGATAATTACCACTTAAATAATTCTATGTTATTATTTTAACTAAAGGTAATAGACCTTGAATTTTGTAATGGGTGACTATATGTCTTTATGGGTGTTAAAATAAATTGGTGTATATGGTTAAAAATTACTGAAATTTATCATAGTAGTTTGTTATCCCATTTGATATCAGGGAAAGAATCCGAGTTATGGAATACCGTTTGAATATTCTTACATCAAATCAATATATGAATGATGTGTATCATATGTCATAAATCTGGAAGTATGATTTGGACACTGTACACATGATTGATAGTCAGTATGTTGAGTTTTATATAGATGATTTATTCAAAGAATGTCTACTTTATATTGTGAACTATTGTTATAATGTCCTACATGAAAAGACGAAATCTCTTGTTCATCTATTTTGAAAACATGGGTGTATCTAGGGAGATACATGGGAGTAGGTCATTGATGTGTGAATACAATGTACATAGTTGTTCAAAAAAAGAGCCTTAAAGATAATCCTCATATATAATAATACTTTAGAGTGGGGTTTTTAATGAAAATTATATTTTAAGGTGTGTTGTAGTTTAATTTTGGGTTGTTTATTATGTATCAAACCATGTTTCATATCTCTTGGGATATAGGAGTATTTCAGGATATAATTTTAGTAAAAATTCATCAGACATGTAGTTGTTTCTTCTATAGTTGGGAATTCAGGGAATGATACTATGTGTCATGTTGTGAATATATCATACTAGGGATGCTAAGAAACTATAAATTGAATTTACTATGAAGCCCATAATTTATTCCATGAATTTCATAATAGGTAGATCATTCACTCAGTGAATACTATGTTCACACCCTGAACTACCAAAAATTTAAAATTAAATATGCATTAATTGGAAACATTCCTAATAATAAATATTTTATTGTACCTGTGATACCCCCATGGACATAATCATATCATAGTTACATGACTAAAAGAAAATATTTCATTACAATACACTCCCAAAATATTTTTAGTTGACTATTTTATAGAATTTTGACCACAAAATAGCTAAAAAATCCATGTCGTTTTCAAATAACATATATTTTCCACTATATATGAAACATATTAATCCATATCAAGTCTTAAAAATATCTATAAACATCTATATATAAGATAATCTTCAAGACATATTATACATGATACTTATATTCATAAACCGGGAAAATGGAAACAAAAAAAGGGAAGTCTCTAATACACAATAAGGGTAAACAAAAGTGATAACAATCAAAGATCATAAGTGACCAAAAGATAAGATTATTGGTATAACCAGGATTCATAAATAATTTACACCCAAAAAATAAGAGATCAAAACCCATGGAATAGGGCATGGAATAAAATAATAATACATCATGAAAATTCCACTTATCAAAGAAACAAGGAATACTTTGAGAATTATGTGAAAACATAAGTATGGGGAAACATTACCTTCATGATTCACACACTTGCACCCAAAATTTCATGAAATTAAATTATACCCAACTATACCAGTCTCATGAGATATAAACTTTTATCCAATTATTTGGAGGGAGGTATAGGACCTACCCATCATTCATCCACACATATATGTGACAATTGATAATCTTTCACATATCACATTAAAAGGGACCCATGGAATGAAAAATTTGTTTACAAACTATTCAGTTGAAAATAACTCCAGTAAAACATTCATAATTCCATCAATAAACATGATAAATGTGTGAGATATAAATTTGAATCCAATGATACTAACTAACTTTCTTGGTAGAACCCATAAAATAAAGTAAATGGTGTTTACATCATATATATAAATGGTATATATTTTAGTTAATTATTTACCCAATCAATAAATGTATGTAATCTAGGTGAACACCCTTTAATTAATGAAATGGAAAATACAGTATGCATAAAGGAAATGTATTAGAAGAAAATTTATACCTATTAAAAGTGGATGTTTAGGTAAGACAAATGTAGTGATAGATCCATCCTTTAAAAAAATTAATATTTCATAATCCATCTTGAGAAAAAAGGTGGAAAATTTCTATTGAATAATATCATTTATCAAGCATAAAATATGTCAAATGATATTTACTTGGATAAAAAAAAATTTTGGGATAATTGGTAAAATCACTTCATAAATAAAAAGCATTCTTAATATTTTTTAAAAACATTATTTACATTAAAATATTTTATAAAACAATGAGAATAATATTTTTATAAAAACATGAAAACTTAGATGAAATATTTCATTAAAGAGGAATAAAATTGATGAAATATGTTTTCATATTGAAAAAATTTCAAAAATTATTTTCACACATTGAAAAAAATTAAACATATAGAGAAAATTAAAATTTATTTAAAAATATTGAATTAAAGATAAATTAAAATAAAATGGTCTTAATTAATTATTGAGGCATATATAGGTACATTTTCCAAGGCATCAAATAATAAGGACATGGAAAAATGGAGGTTTTTTACCTACAAGAATAGGTAGGGACGCTTTCCTTATAACATATTAATAATTATACATGGGGTAAAATTAAAAAGATGGAAGACATATAAAACCCCAAAATTAATTAGAGTATAAGAAAAATGTGTGGGTTTTTATAAATAAAGAGAATATAAATTCAATTGATGGATTATATTTTAAAACCATCCCTGGCCTTAAATTGAGATTGATGAAGAAACCCCTATAGTGACGGTATTATATGTATCAAAAGAACATAAGAGGGTTAACATGAAATTGATATTATATTTTCATCAAATGAAAGATGTTAATTATATTTTAATTACATATGGAAGTGAATACACTATATAAAAACTATGGTGTGAAATATCAAACAAGTCACAAGAAATTAAATTTGATACAAAGAACCCATTATCTTAATCCCTGACTTCCACTAATGCACTAAGATATCTTAATAAAAAAATTAATTATCTAAATAAATTGTTTGAGAACCTTTTTCATATATATAACCTTTTATAAATATCATTTATAATTATTATCTACTTTAATATTACTTAGTTATTATCTATTCTCAATATTGGGCATGAGTAAACATGGTCATCTTCAACTGGTTTTGTAATAGTGGTGTAGTTCATTTATATTCTAAAACATTTAATCATTAAATGTTAATAAAAAGTACTATAATTTATTATTTATAATTATATATATTATTATAATTTCAATCTATGGAAATATTATTTATTATTCTCAAAGATAAAATTAGTTATGACCTTGTTTCAGTGGTTTTTAATTAATTGACATTAAAATCATAATTAATGAGTTTAATATTTTTTCTACCATTATAGAACAAAAAAATAATTATTTAATTATTTAGATCATATTTTTTTAGTAATTAAAATCCCATTATTTTAACATCCACTCTCGATTCATCGTTCAGGTTGTTTTTTTTTTATTAAATTTTCTATTTCTCTTTTATTTTATCTATGAATTTGATGTTTTAGATATTAGTCTTTTATATATAAGGATAAAATTATTGGTGTTTAAGGGAATTGAAATTAAAGGCTACATGGGGGGCCAAAAATTCCATTATCTCACTAGTGAGGATCCACTAGCAAGATAGTTGTTCTAGTAGTGGATCTGTAAAATACATAACTCACTAGTCAGCCAGTGGGAATCCACCAGCCTGTTAGTGGTGCTAAAGAACCCATATTATTCTATATATCACACCATCCCAACTATGTCTAGACAAAAAAATACAGGAGATGGTTCCACCATACTTCCAATGAGGCTCCATGACTCACGAGTACTTCCTAGCTAAAAGTATATTAATTTCACCCCATAAGCTTTTTATTCCCATTCATTTTTTAAATTCATTATTAACCAATGATAACCACGTATCCCCTATTTCAAATTTGATACATCTACTCTGGGTTATAGAGCTCTCACATTCATCTCTGCTTGGTTATTTAAGGTTGGATCAATCCGGTAAAGCTAGAATAGTATGTTATTAGATCTACACCATTTTCCTCTTCCTTCTTGGGAGATAATATTTGATCTATGATGGATCTATGTTTTCCTTGGTGATCCAATAATGTTTCCTACCATTTTCCATATATATTTGATGGATATAGTATTTTAAATATATATTTTTATCAAATAAAGATCTATAATGGATTTTAAACGTTCTACATGTATGTGTTTATGAATCATATTCCTAGACTTATCATTGATGGTGGATTGATAATATAACTATAATAATTTGAGGATCCTTTTGTATATTGACAGAGGTTTAGATGTGTTAATGACGTCCCATATAATAAATCTAGAACTCTCATGAATAGTCATTATTTTGAAGTATGTTTTCTTAAATAAATCATATTAAGACTCTCTTATTCTTGAATCTCACCTTGAATATGTTTTCCATTCATAGATTAATGATGGGTCAATGTTTATTAGACAAACTTTTGGTTCTCTTATATAGGTGTATGATATGGTTCATGCTTCAATCCTTGATGAAACTTGAAGGAAATCATCAAAACTCTTTTGGTAGGATGTTCTTTTCCATTTAGAGATGTTTTATATACTCATTTTCCTCGGTATAATTCTTGTATTGGCTTGCTTGTTTATCATGCCTGATAGTGATCACATGTGGGTGTGTGCATAGCCCATGAGACCCATTTTTTATATTTGTTTCCATGAGAATACATTTATAGAAAATTTCTATGTTTTTTTATGATCACATATTTATGTATCTTGTTTATGATTCTCATGGATCCATATATTCCTTCCTTATGTATTCTATACCTTATTATATTTGTTTACCATTCCATTGGATGTATTTCCTTTATATTTGAATAAGTGGTTCCCCATGATATGTTTATCCCATAGAGTGATATTGATCATGAATTGTAATAATGTCATCAACGGACTGTAACACTGGGTAAGGACATGGATATTCCTAATGAATTGTTTTTCTCAAGTTTACTCAATTATTAGAAAATTCCAAGCATCAAATTCACTTGATTCCTAAGGGCCATCATGTAGTGTATTTACATTATTCCTAGATTATGTCGAGTACCATGTTCACACAGTATCATTTGAATTTCAAGAAGTATGTTCACTTGATTCCTTATGGATATTGTGAAACATGCTTACTAGCTTTGTGTTTAGATGGATATCATTGGGAGTATCTTTAGCCTCTTTAACATGCCTTAGTATATAATGTTGAGTCTAAAACTGATCATGCTATAGGGAACTACTAGGAAATGGTGGGGCCTGATGGGACAGGCTTGTAGATGTGAGGGTCTCACTTGGGAGGCATTCAAGGACATATTTTTGTGGAATTATATCCAATCATGATGAATCTAGACCATGAAAAGGATTCCATAAATCTACAATAGGGATATATTAATGTGTCATAATACACCACACATTTCAAAAAGATTCTCTGTTTTACTCCCCTCCTTAAAAGTATTTTAGTAATGAAGGATAATAAGTTTCATATTCTACTTCATCCAGAACTGAGATGCCCAGTCACAAGATTTTATCTAGCTACTTATCCTGATATGTTGCATAATGATATGGCTATGGATAAGGTATTTGAGGAGGATAACACAACTAGTTTCATACCACCCATCAATATATAGGTGAGGGAATCTCTTATAGTTTTGAATACTACTATATCTAGTAGTATATATAAGAATGCAGAACAGATGACCCTGGATAGGTGTAGAAATACTGAGAATATCATAGCATCATCTACTCCATTTGGGGGAGATTCAAAGTACTTCAACTATGGATACTTTATCCACTTATGAAGATTCTACTCAACACATCTAAAAAAGTGTCGATCATGTTAAAAGATGGGACATATCATTTAGTTATATATTAGATTAATGAGTTCAACCTTATGTTGGGATTTTAGGTAGATGTGGTAAGGGATCTAGGGATCCAGATAAGGACCTCAAAAGTATGTCTAGAAAATGATGAATCAGATAAGTCATGTACCTCAGTGATAGGGTCATGCAATCGAGTTAGGTCTAGTATATACATCTGATCAGAATATGGAATCTTTTACTATTTCAAGTATTTAATTCATCACCTCTATGTTTTCCACTACTTTTTTTGATATTGGTGCTTCATATTCCCTTACATATACACAATTTATTACTGAACATTACTTGGTGGTCAGTTTATCTTATAAGTTTATTTCTATTGATACACTTTTGAGCATGAATTTTTACCAACTTTAGTGATTCCTAGAGTTTCCTATAATAGTTTCAAGTTTTGGAAATCTAAGGGACTTAATCATTTTGGAGATGAAGAGGCTCAATGTGATTCCTATAATTGATTGTACAAAAAACTATTGATGCAACATTGATGTATATCAAAGATATAATTCATATATGTCTTCTAATTGAGATAAGTTCATGATTAATGTAGAATGGGAATTGGGATCATGAACAGTGAGACCGTAAATGCGAAATTTTGGCATGAATATGGTATAGATAGTGGGATTGGATCTTTCATCAGGCCACTAGTAACCCCCAATCATTTCCTCTAGTAATGGGTCTCTATCTGGATGTATTTCTGGATGACTTCATAAGAATTCCCCCTGATCGAGGTGTTAAAATAAATATAGAAATCATACTAGGTGTTCAAACTATCTTGATACCACCTAATCAAATGTAACTAATTGATTTAAATGAGTTCAAGGTATATCTAGAGGAATTAGACTAGAATGGATTTATTAGCTTTAGAACATAATCACGGGATGCGCTTATTTTGTTCACGAATAAGGATGATAGTATTGTTCTAATCTGTAGATATTATTAGAAAATGAACCAGGTGGTGATAAAGAATATGTACCATTTCCAAAAATTGATGACATTTTTTATCATTTGTGGGGATCCTAATGGTTCGCTAAGATTTCTCTCATATTAGGATATCAGTAGTTATGGGTTTGAGTGGATGACATCTTAGAGGTGGAGTTTTATAGAATGTATTGTCAATATGAGTACTTATTGATTCATTTTGGATTAATGATTATGTTGAAAGGATTTATAGATCTCATAAAAAAATTTCCTCCCATATCATGTACCATTAATCATGGTGTTCATTGATGATATCCTCATCTACTCATCAATAACTAAGCAGCAAGACATACATGTCATGATAGTCCCAATAACACTTCAAGAACATCACTTATATGACAAGCTATGAAAGTATATGTTTTTGGATTTAACAGATGAAATTATTAAGTAATACGGTTTTTGATACCATTATATCTGTGTATTTAGAGAAATTTGAGGTTTTTTGTCTTGGAAATGTACCTAAAATGTGTTTGAGATCAGGATATTCCTGGTTTTAATGGGATATAATCATATTTTTATCTATTAATTTTCCATTTATCATCACCGCTTACTACACTAAAGAATAAATAGGGGAATTTTTAGTAGTCAAATCATTGTTAAGAGTCTTTTCTTAAGGTGAAGGGGAGGTTCAACACAACTACAATGTTGATTATTCCTAACCAAGGGATTAGTAATGGTGTATACTAGGATGCATCAGAAATTTTTTTGGGAGAATTATGGATGTATAAGGATTGGGTAGTAGCTCATTGGCCTTTCTATCCATGACCCTATGAGTAGAACTATCCTATACATGACATTGATCTATGTGTTTTGGCCGATGTTTTGAAGTATTGGTGACACTGCGTATTTGGTGATTGGTTTATTGTTTACAATGAAAAAAATATCCAACACTCTATTTACTCATATCAGGAACTGAATTTGAGTTATAGGAACTGGGTAGAGAACCTATAGAAATTTAAATTTGATATGGCCTATGCTCTAGATGAAGGTACCTTTTTGGTAGATTGTCTTAGTCATAAGATGAAGGTTTCTTAAGAGCATGGTGAATAGAATTTAGAGGAGTTGTGGTGGCTAATGATCTTGTTCGATGACTAGATGATGGATTGTTTTGAGGTTTTGGCATCGATGGAATATACCCCCTTTGTGATTATATCTTCTTTAATAGACTATGTTATGTTTGATTAGGAATCTAATCTAGAGTGAGTTTTAATACGGGAAAAGTTAGAAATTGATGACATGATACCTGGGTGGTTGTTGGAAAGCGATGATGTGATTCAATTCATGGTTTATTTATAGTCTCTACTTCCATCAGGTAATATTTTCTAAGATACTTCAATAACACTAAGTGGGAACTGCATCCTAGAGTGAAAAATAGGTAAATATTTTTTAAGAAATAGTTTTGGTGCCCAACGATAAAAGGGGAATTGCTCGAATAATTTTTTTATGCCTTACATTTCATTGGATAAAGGTTAAGAACCAGAATCCTAGTGGTTTTATTTTACCAATTACTATTCCCATGTGGAATTGGGATGATTTCATGATGAAATTTGTGATGGGGTTACCATGTACCATGAGAAGTTATTGTACTATTTAGGTTATTATTGATCATCTAATAAAATATTCCAACTTCATGTCATTCTATCAGACTCACTCAATTGATGATATGGGAAATCTATATTTCCATGAGATTATAAACTTTCATACAGTTCAATTGATAATTTTATCTTATGAGATTCAAATTTTACCTTTTGGATTAGTGAGGGATTGAAAAAGGTATTGAGGACTCTACTGAGATTGAGCATAGTTTACCATCCTTAGATAGATATATATTTAGAGTGGATTATTTATATATCAGGGGATATGCTTAAGGATGATATCCTAGACTTTGGCGGAGCATGGGGGGATCAACTATCCTTGGTTTTGTTTACATAAAAAAATAGTTAATGGGATTTGATTCATATTTCACATTTTGAGGCTCTTTATGGTAGGCCATGTCATTAAATTATTTTTTGGCCTGAGGTTGGTGAGGTAGCTATTGTGGGTCACAGTATGGTACATGAGACCTTCTAGAGAGTATGAATTATTTAAAAGAGGTTGATCAAAACTTAGAGTAGGTATAAATATTATTCCCATTATAGGAAGAGACCATTGGAGTTTTCTATTAGTGGATAGGTTATTTTCAGAGTGGTTGCTCCAATAAGTCAACAATGTTTGAGGAAATAGGGGAAGTTTACATTGTATTATTTAGGACCTTTTCAGATCACCCAACAGATTGGAATAGTAGTGTACCATACAAATCTTCTTTCATGTTACCATGGTATGAACGATGTGTTTAATTTGACATAAATCTGGAGGTACATTCTGGATCCCATGCATTTCATTGACAATGAGGATGTTCAGAAAGAGTCTAATGCATCATAAATTGAATTCATAGTTTATACCATATACTAAAATAAAAAAATAAATAGATTAAATCCAATACAACTATTAAAGATTCTATGGAGTCATGGATGGATCTAGGAGGAGACCTGGGAATGGGATACTGATGTTTGGACTCAATGGACAATTTTTTTAGGAGAACTAGTCAATTATCAAGGATGAGAAGATATTAGAGGGAGGTATTGTAAAAAACTCAGTTGATTAATTGTATGGAATGTTTTTATTTTATTAAAATGTCCATTTTTCTATTTTTATATATTATTTGGGTGATTTAGTGGTTGTTCTTTGAGATACTATGGTCCTGGGATTTTTTTAAGGGAATTATTCTAGTGTATAAAACAAGGACACTAGCTAGATAGTGGGGATCCACTAGCCAAAAAATGGGGATCCACTATCCCATAGATGATATTGGTAGTTGGTTTGAGAAAATAGAAAACCCGCCAGCCTACTGATCGTACTGGTAGAACCTAGGTATTTCTATCAATCCCACTAGCTAGATGGTGGTATTCCACTAACCAGTATGTGGTTCTTCCCAACACCCCATCCTGCTTGAGGTGGTTCCATTGGAAAGCTATTAATTCCCACCAGTTGTCCTGAACAACCTGGTTGGGATTTTATTAGATACACCCCACTTATTTTAATTCCCACATAGTTCTCAATTTCTTTTTCACCCTTTTCCAACCTTGAACACACTATTTCAAATTTTAAATATTCTCATTTGGATCCAGAACTCTCCCATTCATCTCCCCATTGTTCTTCAAAGTTAGATTGATATGGTCATGCTTAAATGGTTGGTTCTTCCTAGAGCTACACCATTTTCTCCATCCTTATTTAGATATGAGTCGAGGTATATGTTATCGTTGGGGATCCAATGATATTTCCTTCCATTCATTTTATATTGGGGATGGATCTAGTGAATTGATGATATCTCTTGATAAAATAAAGATATACCAATTATTACAGATATTCTAGAGGAATGTGTTTATAAATCATATTCCTATACCACTTATTGATGTATGATTAATGATATAACTATAATCTGTCAATAATAACTTTATATATTGGTGGATTTTTTTACGTTTGAATGATATACCCTCAACCAGAGCTAGAACTCTCATGAACAGTGGATGTTTTTCAGTAATTTTTCTTTGATTGATAATCTTAAGACTCTATTATTTATGAATCTAATCATAAATATCTTCTCCATTTTTCTATTAATGATGGATTAATGATAATTGTTTATATTCGAGGTTATCTTCAATATTTTTGGAGGAATTCATGATCTATTCTTTGTTCAATAATATATTTGATGAATTAAAGTCCTCTCCTTCGACATTCTTCAGAATAGTTTACATTTTTTGAACTTTTTATGGTATGTAATTCTAGAACTATCTTCTTAGCATGGAATCTCATATGTCTCTTTTCTGATCCTCTCTCTTCAATGAACCATAACCCCGGATAAGAATCCTTAATGTGAGAGCTAGTTCTTTGTGGGTTTGAAACATGGTTTAGGGTTCAATCCCTAATGAAAATTAGAATAAATCATTAATAACCTGAAGGTAGGGAGTTCCTTGAAATTTGGGGATCCTTTATATACTCATTTTTCATGTCATAATTATTACATTGGCTTTATTTTTTACCCTGATTGATACTGATTCCATGCATCTATGTGCACCCATTTATGATGTTTAATTCCATGAGTATGACTTTCTAACCTATTTTTATTTTCATTAATGATAACATGTTTGTGTATCCTATTACTGATTCTTAAGATGACATGATTTCCATTCCTATTTATGTTCTGAACTGTTATATGTGATTACCATTACTTTGGAGGTATTGTCTTGGAATTTTAAGGGGTGGTTCATCGTGATATGATTATCCCATAGGCGGAGTGCTCCCGACATGAAATAATGGAATCGATGGACATTTACATGGGGTAGGGGGTAGAGATTCCTAATGAATAATTTGTAGTTTATTAAATCAATTCATAGATCTTTACAAGATGATAGTTCACTCCATGCCTAGGGGATTATCGAGAGTATTTTCACGTGATTCCTAGAGGATTCTAAGAGTCATGTAAACATGATGTCATATAGATATTGAGTAGTATATTTTTTGACTCTTTAAGGATGTTTTGTAACATCATTACCTTATTTTTTATTAGTAATTGATCACTTTTGACCTATTTTTTCATCCTTCTAGCATGGATAGAAGAAGGTATGATCAAGGCTCATTATAGCTGGGATAACATAGGAACACTCTAATTATCATTATTTATTATTTATTGTGAATTTCTTGTTATCATGGTATTGACATATTATACAAGGTTCACACATTGTATGGACACATTGGTGGTGTATTACAAGGTTTTTAATACTCAAACCCCAAAATGGTAATCATGATAATAGTGTATAATTCCTCATCGGGGATCCTGGTAAGGGTAAGGGGTCATTGATGATAGCTGACTTGCAGATCATGGAGCTGGTATCAGGACCAAGATAAACTATAGAGTATTTTACATATTGTTTTATTTATTTGAATACTTGATCTTATACACTGGTTTGGATTTCTACTATGGGATTTTGTTTATTTATCATATTACATGTCTAACATATGTTATTACATTATGATTTTTACTTTACAACTTCATACTCTGAGCTATTTTATAATTTTTTTGGTATTATGTATGTCTATGATTATCATATGGTTTGATCTACCCATTGAAGGTGTTTGTACCATCGTTGTTAGTCAGAAGCCTTTTATATATAAGTATGTGCACAATGTTATGTGTCTCTCTTGATTTAACCTATTAGTTTGAGTTGGGTAATTACTATATTGTTCTATTATATTATTTTATATTGTTGTTCAAGTAGTTGGTTAGATTGACCCAAACATGAACACACCAAAATTAATGGATTCTTATGAATTTGAAGGTGGTTCTTTCGGAATAGTATCATTATTAAATAAGTATGAAGATATTATTTATATATTTTTAGGGTGTTGAATAATATTATAAGATAGTTAAATAAATAAGAAATAAAATATATGAAAAATGAGATATGTTACCTTATAGAGGCGATAGTCAACTCATGCACAAGTGAAATTTTTTTCGTAATTAAAAAGGGGAAATGTGGTTATAATATATTTTCTTAGAATAATAAAATTAATTATAAAAATAATACTTATTTAATTTTTTAGGAAGGATAAAATTATATTTGGAAATGTAAGAACAAAAAAAATAATTTTGTGAAAAATAGTTCTCATGTTGAGGGCTTAGGATTTCCCTTAGCGGACTCCTTAGAAATGGTGGGACTAGGAAAAATTATTATGGTCATGAGATAATAGAGGTGAAGAATTATTCTATGGTATAGAAAAAAGCCTTATTTTAAATATGAATTCAAAATTTGGGGGTGGTCATGAAAGGGTGGTGAGATTTCCCTTTTATAATTGGTGAGAATGGAATTTTTGTCATTATTTCATATTAATATAAAGAGAGAACATGTTTGACATGTCAATAAGACTCCAAAATGGAAAATAATAGAGTTAGTAAATAGTTTCTTCGATTCACACCTCAACCACTCAATTATAACTTATATAACATGTTAAGTTTTTTAACTGTTTGGTTAACCCTTTTACCCTTTTAGTATTCACCATGGTAACAAATTTTTATATATGTAATTTATACTTAATGCCTAAAATAAAATATAAATTATTAGATAATTTATACCTACTGATTCCAAATAAAGAATACATTTTATCAAATAAAATTTATTTGAGTAAGAAAAATCAATTTTATTATTAGCACAAGTTACATGTAAAAACCTATTTTTAGAAAAATAGTGTTTTTTATTAAAATTTATGTTTATGATAAAATTAAAAATATCTATATTTCATGATAAAAATTAGCTTATTATAAAAAAATTATTTAAAATCAACCCAAAAATTAATTTTACCAAAATTATATTTAATTAAAATAAAAGACCAAAAGTAATTTTTATTGAAAAATTTTAATTATGTCCTTCCAATTTTAATCATAGGTTATATAAATGAAAAATAGTATCATTAAAATTTATATCTCTACTTATTTTATAATTTTTTCCAAATAAAATGTTTTGAATAGTTTTAGGTCTTTCTTATATAATGATAAAGACATAAAATTTACACTATTGGTAAAAAAATATATTTCTCACTATTCACTAAACTTCAATTATTTTATTACTATATATTATCATAAAAATTATTTAAAAGTGTTTGATTTAATTTATTAACACTTTATGTGGTTATTTTTAAAATAATAATGTTTTTTTTTAAATAATACATATTAATTATTTATCCTCTAAACGTATGAAATTTTAATTAATTACTATATTTTTTTACTTAGGGTTTTATTCATTTTATAGTTTCTAAATAAAATATATCTAATATGTCACAGACCATTTTAGTTTGTATTTTTTTTTATAGAATAATATATTAACATAATATTTATTTAAGGAAAATACACAGTGAAATTTTTTGTTGTTACATTAAACCCCCCCCCCCAAAATTAAGTCCTTGAAAATTAAATTATTCTTAAACAATGAAATATTTAAGGATATAAATAAGATAAATATGATTCCATATTTAATTTATAATGAGGTTTCACTCACACTATCCTTATTATGGCTAGTGAATTTATTTTTCCATCATAATATGTATATAATTAATGTTGAGTTTTTTCATTAACCATTTGAGTTAAATAAACTAATATAATTGAAAAAAATTTATAGAGAGTGTATAGTTATCCATGTATTAATATGTGATCATAGGTTTATTTTTATATTTTATTTTCCTATCTTGTAAATTAGAATGACCTTTATATCAAGAGGGAAAATACATGCATAATATAACACTAGATATTACTAATGGAAGGATAATATAATTTTATAGGAGGAACATTACTATAAACAAATATTATAGAGGATTTACATATTGGGGATACAATAATCATAAAATTATAATCATTATTAATAATTAATATTTTATTCAATGGGTGGTGACTCTATATTCTTAGTAAACATTTAAGGTACAGATGATTGGGATGAATAAGATATGGATACAACACTAACATTTCTTAAGTTGGAGATCTGTGTTCCCCAATTCATATCAAATTTATAACCTAACTTCATTGTGGTTTCTTCATGTGATTTCCTTTGTCTTCTATGTTTTATTTTACATATCATTTTTTTATCCCAAGGATTAGGTCATTGACTCGGATAATTCCCAAGTTCACTACATTTATTACATTGAACTATTAGTGGTACTTTAGTATGAATTATTTTTCCTTTAAATTTTTACACTGATCTCATCATTTTTACTTGGTAATTTGTTTTTGTATTCCTAGATTATCTATACATAAAACTTCTCCAAGTTCCTTTAAGGAATTACCCTGGGTGATTCATACCATATTTTTGGCACAAAGTAAATTTAATCTTCTTTCATTTACCATATTCAACAATAGAAATTTCATGATACTACATCCTTCTATTATTTGGTGTGTATGGAAACTAAAATTAGTTTTTATTGTTAATAATAATTCATTATAGCTAATTTGGTAAAATCATATGGTTTCTCTCTTCATTTTATATACTATAAGATTACTTGTTAGGAAAATAATCACATTTTTTGTTAAATCCTTCATTATATAGTTTCCTAGGGATTCAATCATTACTAAAAACAAAACAAGGTAATCATCATTGATGACCATTAACACTATAATAGAATTATTATATAGATAATTAAATGAAAAAAAAAGACCTCATAATGAATTAATCATTGAAAATTTTAACATTAGGTTTCAGTTAAACCTAAATCACTCTTGGTTCAATATAGGTTTTATTTGGTCTGGTTCTCTCTTAATTTATAGCCTAATAAATCATTCATAATATCTTTTTAAAAAATGTTATTGCACAAATCATATCCTTTTGGAGTGTCTATCCTGATGTGAAATCTTAGATTAACTCATCATGAATATAGTGATGATTTAGTTGAGAATCAAAGAAACTTTTTTTGGTTCATTACCCCTAGGTGTGTATGTTCCACATCAACATATATTTCCTAATATCGATATAGGGATTTAATTTCTAGGATAACGACACAATTCCTACTTTACCAAAACATAAATATGTTATATTATGCTAATAAATATCCCTTATAATTATCCCTATGTTTTTCACAAAATTTATCTTATCTTAATCCTAAAAGTATTAAATATTATTTAAACTAATAAAAACAGTTATCTATAACATTAAAATTATGATCAACTTTAATTTATCATCTCTTAAATTATCCTCAATAAAAATCATAACTAATAAAGTTATGTAAACCTTACTATGATACCAACTATAATTTCTAATATACATGAGCCTTTCATCTTTACACAACTAAAAGAAAATATTTCAATACAATACATTCCTATTATCTTTTAGGTTTTTAATTTTAGAGAATTAGAACGAAAATTAAATAAAAAAACATGTTTATTTTCCCAAAAATAGATTTTTATTCCATTATATAATCAATTGATGAAGCCATAAAAAGTCATCGACATATCTCTTAAACACTCCATAAATTATACTCTTCTAAACACATAATACATATATATTATTAATAACTAATGGAAATTTGAACTTAAGAAATGGATGATATTGGATGCTTGGTAAGGTTAAACATAATTTATAACATTAAAATATCATAAGTGAGTATAAGATGATAATATGAGTATAATTAAGAAGCACAAAAAATGTATACCTGACAAAAAATATATTATAAATCATGGAATACAGGATGTAATAATATAATAATAAATCATAAAAATGTCACATATCATCGAAATAACGAATATATAGATAATTCTAGAATAACCATCAATATAGGGAAACATCACATTTATGATTCAAGGAATTTCACAAACTCTTTCAAGAAACTAAATTATCCCTTTTATACATTACATATAATATATAAACATTTAACCAATGATTTGGATAGAGATATAGGACCCCACTCATTATTTATACATATTTAGATGTTCTATTTAAAAATAAGTAACTTATCAAATCATAAAAACCCAATGGGAATAAAATAGGATTTATAAAACCATCGAATGAAATTCATTCATGAAAAAAAATTATAAATCCAACAGTAAACATGATAAATGAATTGCATATAAATGGGTATCCAGTTTTACTAATTAAATTTAAAGGTAAATACCATTCAATGAAGTATGTGATATTTATAATGTAAAGATAAAGGATACATGGTTTAGTCAGTTATTTTCACAATTAATAGATGCATGGAGTTAAGGTGAACACAAACAAATTAATGAAATGGATAATAGGTTATGCACAAAGGAAAGGCATTAGAAAAAAAAATTATGCTTATTAAAAATTTGATTGTTAGGAAATAAAATGGTAGTGATGGATCACTCTTTTAATGAAAAATAACAATTCAAAAGTCATCTTGAGAAGTAGCTTGGACAATATATTTTTATGATAATCTATTATCAAGAATAAAATATGTAAAAGGGGGTAAAATTAGATAAAAACAATTAGGATAATTAAGAAAATATATTTAGAAATATGAAATATTCTTTATATTTTTGAAAAAAAAAATTAAAAAAATAATTTATAAATCAAGGGAAATAATATTTTTTAACAAGAAAACATAGATATAAAGTATCAATAAAAAATAAAAAATTGAGAAAATAGGTGTTCACATCAAAAATATTAAAAACAAACCTTTTACACATTGATGAAAATAACCAATACAAAAAATTATAAAATTTCATTAAAACAATTTAATGAATGTAAATTTATTATAAAATGAACTTAATTAATTATTGGGTCATATATAAGGAAATTCCTAAAATAATTTAATGAATATATACCTTGAAAATGATAGGTTTTTGACTAAAGTGAATTGGTAGGGTTAGTTTCCTTATAACGAGTAAATAATGAGCCAAGTGTAAAATATAATAGTGATGATAAGGAATATAAAACCAAAAAAATAATTTTTGGAGAATGAAATAATTTGGAGTTTTATAAAGAAAAATCATATAATTTCCACAAATTGATTGTCTATCAAAAAAGATCTTGATTTGAAATCAAGGTTGAAGAAGAAACTTTTACGTTGATGGTAAGTTAAGAATCAAAAAAACATAAGAGGGTTAACATTAAATATAAATTAGAATATCATTAAATGAAATAAATTAATTGTACTTGAAGTCAAAATGGAATTTAGTACACCATAATAATTAAATAATGGGGATCATATTCAAACCTTTCTCATGAAATTAAATTTTTTGACAAAGAACCCCATACCTTAATTCTCAAATTCCACTAAAGTTCTTGAATCTTATTTATAAAAAAATAACTATAGTAATATACTATTTGATAAACATAATAATTTCTCTAAACATTTATAATTTTTATTTATATTTATTTAATGCATGTATATTGGTTATTTATTATCTATTTTCAATTTCAGGTGAGATTAATCTTGATCTATTTGAATTAGTTTCATAAAAGATTTATTTTTCTTCATTATTCTCCCAATGTTCACCATTACCATGTGATAAAAGGTCCTATAATTGATTCTTTATAATTACTTATAATGTTATAATTGCATTCTATGGGAATTTTGGTTATTAATCTTGAAGATAAAATTGGCTATGATTTTTTTTCAATTATTATTAATAAACAGGTATCTGTATCTTAGTTAATGAGTTTAATATTAATGTTACCCTAATAAATCAAAAATATAATCATTATTTATTTATTTATATGATATATAATTATTAATTATTTTCTCATATTCATCAATGATATTATTTTATATAATTTCTCACATAGGTAGTCAGACTCACCCAAACATGAAAAAACTATATTTAATGGATGATTATGATTATGAAAGTGATTTATTTTGAAGTAATATAATAATTACATAAATATAATGGTATTATTTATATATTTTTCTATATTTATATAATTTTTAAGAGAATTTAATATATAATAAAAAATGGTTGATAAAAAGGACATGTTACCTTGTGGTGGTGGTGGTCTTCAAAAGCATGAGTGGAATTTCAATTTTTTTAATGGAAGAAGATATATTTTTTTCATAGATATTACCTTATAATAATAAAATTAAATATAATAAAACATATTTCATTTTATAGAAATTATAAAATAATATTTTTGGGAAAGTAATAAATAAAATAAAATAAGGTATGGGACAAAATTGTACTCATGTTGAGGGCTTGGGGATTCCCTTAGAGGACTCCTGGGAAATGGAGGGCCTATAGTAACTTAATGTGACCATAAGATAAAGGAAGTGAAATATAATTCCAGGGGATATAATAATGGAATATTTTAAATAGGAAAAATATATTTGGGAGTGGTTTTTAAAGGGTCGTGAGAGGTCTCTTTATTAAGTGGTTGGAATTCTATTTTTGTAAATATTTCATCTAAATATAAATAGATCACATGTTTTGCATGTCAAAGAAGACTCTAAAATGAAAAATAATTGAGTGGGAATCAATTTTGGTCTATACACGCCTCATGAACTCAATTGTAAATAAATTTATAACATGTTCTGCATTTTACTCCTTTTGTTAACCCTTTCTACCCTTTTGTCTTTTACAATGGTTTTTCAAAAGTAATTAACTTTTAATTACTAAAAATAAAAATGTTCCTTATTAGATAATTTGTGTTTAATAGTTCCAAATATTCAATCCAATTAATCAAATAAAAATTCTCTATGTAATAAAATTCAATTTTAACATTAAAGAATGTAATGTGTGAAAGTCAATTTACAGAAAAGGTGTTATTTGAATATTAAAATTATTATGTTAGGTAAAATTATAAATTTATTTTATTTTCATGATATAAATTAATTTATTATAATTCCAATAAAATTAATTTATCATTAAAATCAATCCAAAACATGATTTTACGAAAAAAATTATTTAATTAAAATAAAATACTAAAAAACATTAGAAAATATTAATTATGTCTATAAAATATTAATCATAGGTTATATAAATTAAAAATAGTCATTTTAAAATGTATTGTTTTAATTATTAAATACATATTAGTAAAAATGAAAGGTCTATACACTCTTATGTTATTTTTTATAATTATAAAGTCATAAAATATACAGTTTTGGGAAAAGTTGTATTTTTCAATATTCATAGAAAATCAATAGGTTTAGAAAAGTCCAAAAATATTAATTTATGATAATTTTGACTTTATTGAATTAAAAATTGAAGTTATTTAAAAAAAAATCGAAAATTATAAAATTTATTTATTTTAAAGGGAATAAAAAAATGAAAAATGACATTTATTAAAAAATAACCTTCTTTAATATTAAATTTCCTTCATAATATTACATACCAATTTCTATTTTAAATAATTTAATATTATATATTATCATTATAATAATTTAAAACTGATTGATTTAATTTATTAACAATTTAAATAATCATTTCATAAAGAGTAATTATTTTTTAATATTAAATCAAATTAATTATTTATCTTCCATAGTTAATGAATTCAAATTGATTACTATATTTTTATTTTCTATAGGTTTTATTTGTATATTAGTATTTTAATATTTTTAATCAAATATATAAATACTTGTTCTAGTTTGGTTTTTTATGTATAACAATCTATTAATAATACATTTATTTTAGGAAAATATATATAGAAAATTTTGTCATTACAATCACTCATTTCTCCCTCGACCCTTCAGAGACCTATAAAATGGTAGAGGATCTATTTAGATGATTTTTGATCCTTTATTAATAATTTTTTGTTATTAAAATATTCATTCATTATATTGGATTCCTCTAAATATGTTTAATCCTAGCATATCGCTAAATGTATCCTTTTTCTTGACTCATCATCATAGAACCTTGATATGATGAAATTAATGTTGACCATAGGAATTACGAATGATTGGATTGATTTAGATTGTAATTCTTGGAAATTTGGGTCTATTACACTTGAGGTGGGAATTCTTCACCATGTTACAACTTTTATATAAAGATGTATCACTTGACATGCATGTGTGTCCCTATGAGAACTCTATTTGGTGATTTTATTAGTATATGGGTGTATTTTTTGACCATTGAGAAATATTCTATGTGATTTTATTAGCATGTGGGTGATTGAGTATCCCTGTGAGAACTTTATTGTTTTATTTTACTACCATGTTGGTGTGGGTGTGTGAGTGTAACCCTATGTAAATTCTTTTTTATCCACGTGTAATGATATGTGAGGTTTATTCATTTGATATGTCGGTTATCCATCAATGAGATGGTTGGGTCATTTCATAACGTGTTTCTTGTTAATTTGATATTGTGGTTAACAATCGATGTGATGGTTGAGTGTGGAATGATTTGTGCTTGCTTGGTTCTTTGATATAGTGGTTATCCATTGGATAAATGTTTGATTCATGGATAATTTATGATAACTTCTTATTTTTAAGTAGTGGTTACCCATTGATGATATCGTTGAGTAATGGAATAAATTACGTGACCTTTTTAAGATGTGTGGTGATTGTTATGAGTTTTCCTCCATCAAGGTACTTAAGCTGGTTGGACTTGTGTTTATAGAAGCCTATTTAGAGCATAGTGACCTGGAAGGTTATTTTTCTATTTTATAAATTATTTTTAGTCATTAAATACAGTTTCATGTATATGTTTCACATATGATAATGACTCATTGGTGGTTTCCTAAATGGTTTTTACACACACCCTATGTGGATATCTTGGTGCGAGTATATACCTTATGGTCAGGGATCCAGCTAAGGGAAAATGTCTTATGGATGGAAGATGATCATAAGGAGTATGATGAACTTAGATGATGTCAGGAAAGACATTGGGATCATTTCTGTTACACATTTTTTATTTATTATCTTTATTTATATAGTTATATTGATCCACGATATCTGGGGATCTTGTTAATTTGATATATGACTCTTTTATTCTATCTTAGTACTGGATATATGTTTCTTAATTATTGTTTACTTGTTGATTTTGTTGATTTGTTATACCATGTACTCTGATTATTTCTTATGTTTCATGTTCTACTATGACGGTTATTTGTTACCCATATAATAGTATCCCCAAGTTATTATTAAGTTCCTCATTGTTAGTTAGTGACCTCTTGTGTAAGGGGTGGCATTCAGGAGGTTCTAAACCCCTCTGGCTCAGACCATGTTATTTGGGTCAAGGTGTTACACATTCCTAGTCATATGGTGAATATGATAGTGCCCCCACAATGATAGCCTCTAATAGGCCATTGGATCGTGACTAGTGTTGAGGGTTTAAAAATGTATATATATGGGAGGAACTACCCTCAAATTCCCATGTAATGAATAAAAACACTAATTAACTCCATATATAAATGAAATAATACCTTAACCTTATAACATCATAATTATATTCGAATATAAATTTTATAATTAAATAATGAAATAAAAGTACTATGAAAGAGATCCCTTAGTAACTCCAAGCTTCTAGATAGTAATTCCTAATTCAATCATTGATACCTCTTAGAAGCAAAAAAATATATATATTATATTTATATATGTAGTGTGAGAATACACATATACTCAATAGGATTGTAGGGTCTTGGTTTTCTTAGAACCATTATTTAATTTTTTTTCTTCAATTACATGTAATGAGAGGGAATTTGAAGGTGGTCCTGAGGTTAAGGTTTCAGTTATGCCCTCATGTGGTCAAAAATTCCCCTGTATATGACTAAAAAAGAGTTATTTGTCCTACCCATTTAGTAAATATGTCCATTTGAGCTTCCTATTGTAGTGCTTCATGATCATAGGTAAAGGTACACCCATTTTAGAGGGCATGGAATATGGGGATATTTCAGTGAGATCCATATGAATCATCAGGAGGGGTGAAACACAACTTTTGTGGGTTTATTACTTGGAGAGTCTCATAGTGGGGAACATGGATAGAAAATTTATGTTTTAGTGCTTATGGGGTGTAGAATTGAAGTGAATTTATGTTTTTTTATGTGTGATATAAATGGTTAGTATAGATCCTTTATACCATGGAAGAAGCCATGGTCTACAAGAAATTGAGAGGAGAAATTTTCATGGTAATATCCATTGTTATAGAAAATACTATTTTTAAATTTGTGAAATGATATCATTGAAATGTGTACTTATCCATTTTAAAGGTGGAAATTTTAAATTTGGATTTGATTGAGGCCATTATAGTTTTGTCAGAATACACCATGCCATATGGGAGATGGTTTGAATTTATCTATAAATATGGATTTATATTTCTCTTTGGTTTGACGTTGTTATTTTCTATTAAACTATATTTGGTTCTAAGTCACTTTAGAAGAATTTAGGTCATCCATTTTTGTGTCAAAATCATCCTTATTTATTTCATTGATTCTCCTTCAATCGTAGGTTCATTTCTTATCAATTTTCTTTCACTCTTCTTATTCATTCTTCAAGGATGGATACATCCCCATTTTTGGTCGGTTATGTTGGATTGTATTTTATTTATTAGTTATAAATATGATGTTATAGGTTTTAAGAAGATTTTTATGGATTTTTTTAGTAATTGGTTATGGTTATATTGGCTTCGTGTTTCTGAACTATGATTCAGGTAAGGGGTTTTAAGCTTCCTTTAATCTTATGAAATTAAAATTTTCTTGATAAGATATGAATTCATATTAGTTACCTCAATGATCTTAAAAAATTATGATTTTTATCAACATTAAGTTATTCAATATATTTATCATCATTCCTCTTTACTTGATAGCCCCATAGATCTAATTCATGGAACAACTGTCATTATCATTAATTAGAACCCACTCGATTAATAATGTGAGATAACTAATTGCACCACTTAAGCCTTTTATAATCAACCCACGTGAAAAATAAATATAAAAATTTTAAGTTATTACTCTCCCCTTGGGCAAGGTATAGATAGTTTGGTCCTCGTGGGGGGGGGGGTTTACATATAAATTTACTATCATCCAATTTTCATGGGATATTTTATGTTCAAGGGGATGTAGTTATAATGTGATTTCTTTTATTCTAAAGTATAATCATTTCTCTTTACCATAGTGTTATGTGTTTTGGTTTGGCATAATGATATTTTTTTTGTTTTTTCTTTTAGTATTTATTAATATGAACTATGCATTTATTTATTGTGATTACACAATTTCATGCTTCAATTTATACACTAGAATTAAATTATAATGTTTTTTATATATAATTTATATGTAAACCAATTGATAGGATACATGAACTGGTTTATAAATGTTAATTGGCAACATGATCACGATGTTTCTCCTCCCACACAACTTTATTCTACATATAATAAGATTACTAATTCAATTTTAAATGATCTGTATTGGTAAAGATATCATAATCTTGAATGTATATAGATTCTGGACCTAAGGTTATAAATTGAAAGTCTAAAATTAATAATTAAATCTTTTAAATATCCTTGGAAATATAATTAAAAAATTTGAGGTATCATGGAATTGATTTCAAATAATGCTTAATATAATGATGCTTTGAACTTATATTAATGGGGTATTTCCAAACGTGATCAGGTGATTGTCTCCCATTAAGATATTATCTCATGGTAACTATATTTATGGTTATGATTAGTATTAATGTCTTTATATGTTTTGTATTTTTTCTTTACTGAGGGATATATTGTAGTTTGTGATGATCAGGGAATGTTTCTAAACTTCTCTTTAACTAAGTTATTTTCTTATATATCCTTTCTTCCCTAAGGTGGATGCATTTATCCATGGTTTGGTCACTGGGAATGTATAGGATCTTTATATAGGTAGTTTTAGTGTTCCCTTTAGGTAAGTGATGTTATTTTTTATGTAAATAAATTTTTTTGTGCTACAAACATTATACCTGTGGTGTGTATGTGTGTTTTTGTGTGAGATTAGGTGTTAGGAATTGTTTGTTTAATAGGTATAACTTGAGTACGGATTATTATTAGTATGTTATAGGACATGAGTTATTATATATTCTCATATATATAGGCCAAATTTAGGTTTCCCTTATAGATGGTGAATTAATCTCGATGTGTTAGTCGAGTCTTCCAAAGTTACGGATAGATTCTTAAATAATAAAATGATCAAGAAAGTGTTATAAATTATTGAATATAATATTTACCATAAGATTATAAATGATTTAAATTATTTGAATGAATTGATACATTCACGCTATTCCTATGTTACTAAATGATGGTTTAAATTTAATGTGTCTTAATAATGGTAATAAGTTAATGAATGAATTGAATATAGTGGAAAAATAACATTGTACTAAATATTGAATGTGATAGATTTTGATGCTTTTAAGTAAATGACATTAATAATAATGAGATATATAAAATATAGAATAATATATAATGTTGATTATGTAAGTGGTGATCAAATGGGAAATAAAATAATATCACTATTGGAAATAGTATTTTATTGATTAGGATATCCATATATATAATAATGTTTGTTGGTTTATTTTTCCATCTTACTATCTTATTATTGAATGATAATTAAACATGGTTATGATGAGTATATTATGAATATATTTATATTTTATTTTATTTGTTTCTTTTATATCATGACATAATGGTGTCTGGAATATTGATGAATAGGGATCATTGTATATTCCATATCGGCTGATGATGGGGTAATGTCCATATAGTCATACTTATGGTGATGGTGGTTGGTGATGATGACTTTAATGATGGATGTTGATATGGAATGTTTCATTGACATGATTGGTAATGATTATATTATATTTGGATATATGATGTTTCATATTTTAATTGAATCATTCTTGAATTTTTGGTTGGTTAGTTAGGGGTTCACCAACTTTCTCTAAAACACCTCAGACCCATACCCAAGGATTTGGTTCTAAAAACATACTCTTTAGAATAATAGCTTTGATACCAGTATATAAAACTCAATTTTAACCATTCATAAATTAAAACCAAAAATTAAATATTATTTCACTAACATACCCAATACCTTTTAGGCTTATGGATTTAAAAAATTAGTAAAAACCCTTTATTTTACAAAAATCCTGTCTTTCTCATCAAATGAGTACTTTCCATATTAATGCTATTTTTTCTTATTCCATAAGAATACTTAAAAATATCCCACAATACTATAAAAACATGATACCCCTCTATACATATCTTACATAATATCATCATTCATAACCTAGGTAAATGTAAATATAGAAAAGTTGAGATCAAATGAATTGGAAGGGTAAACATGGGAGATATTGATTGATGATCATATGAAATAATAAGATAATCATAAGGGTATAAGATTATAATCATAACTTATAAATTTAATATGATTTCCATCATAGACCAAAAATCAATAGTCAAGGAAGAAAAATATTATTACAAGAGTCATGAGTCATAATATTGTGGAATCATCAATAATTAATTATGATCTATGAGATAATATCATAACATAAGAACATGTCATTAAATTAAGTGGTATAACCACCATCCTAGAAAATCATTTCATTTTTCTAGGATCACTTCCCAAACAATCATCACATAGTAGATATAAAACCTTAATAGACTAGGTTTATTCCTTATTCCTAATCATGTTACCCTTTACTAAACTTGGTTAATTCCCCATTCCAGTTCATTTTATCCATTACTAGATTGAGCTCACTCTTTATTTGAGTTCATGTTCTCTAATGAGATATAAATCGTTACCCAATTCACTAGAGGGATATATAATTTCTGTTCCACCCTTTAGATAATGAAAACCATACATATCTATGCCATAATATCACAATGCATACGTGTAAATAAACTTGACGGTATCATAATATCATATCTCAAGTGAATTATAAATCTGATGATATTAACATAGATTAAAAATACATTTAAAATAAAATTTAAATATTTCTTAGAAAACAAGAAAAAATTAACCATTATATTTATAAAATTTTTTATTAAAATTCCTAGAATATTGATCAAAATATTTTCTTTGAAAATAATCATGGAAACTTTTAAAGAATCTTCAAATAAAATAATTTTCATAATGGGGGTAAAATTCATTTTTGCGGTAAATTTTAAGACAAATATTTTCTCTACATTTTTTGTAAAAAGTAATAATTTTTTTCAGAAAATATTATAAAAATCATTTATAAAACATTCAAAATAAAACATAATGTGTTAAAAAATGAAATTAAATAATTATTGTATATTAGAAAATATCATTCATGAAATCATTTCAAATAATATAGACATGGAAGAAAATTTTCACCGGCTTAAAAAAAGGTCAGATTTTCCTAAAATACTTTTCTTCATCATTTTATGTTCCAAAGAGGGGAGAATAAAATAAAAAAACTAAAAACACCATAAATAAAAATGGTAGAATAAAATATATTAGGTTTTATAGATAAATAGTAGATAGTTTCCCTCATTATAATTCTATCAAAGATAATCCCAAAATAAATGAGATTGAAACCTAAACCCTTTCCGCTTTGGTAATTTTTGAATCATAACCCATTGAATGAAATAACATCAGTTCCAACAATAAATGAATTAAATATAAATATATCAAAAATATATCATATCAACGGAACATTATATACACCTCATAAACTCAAATAGTTATATAACAATAAACATGTCTCAATTAAATAATATTGAGAGGAAAATCCCATACCCAAAGTACGACCTGTTTGGTATATGATATTAACCAAATATATTTTGAATTTAGATATATTATAAATAAACAAATATGTTTATTCAAACTTTTAATACCATATCTAATTCACATATAACATCTTATCACCCATTTATTCATAATTCTTCATTAACATTATCATATTAGTTGTTAACTATTCTGTTTATGTTGTATGTTTTAGTTTGTAGTCTCTGTCCTTACATCTTGGCCATGGTTTAATTTTCTAAAATAATTAGTCAGTATATAAATATGTTATATATAAATTATATAGTTTTTATAAACATCCATAAAATTTAATAATTGAAAGATGAAATGATTTGTTCATGGAGACGGTAGTCCGTACAAACACTGGAAGGCTACTTTAATTTTCTAACGAAAAGAATTAATAAATTTAAATAATTTTATATCATTCCATAATCATATTTATATCATAAATATCATATATCTATATATGTTAATTACTTCATCATATAATTGGTTAAGGAACATATAATACTTTACTACATGGAAATGATAGTCCTCATATACGCATTGGTAAAGCTTTCTTTTCCTATTTGATAAAAAGGAGTTGAAAAAGGGATATTACCAAAACATAATAAAATTTAATTATATTGAATATACCATTGCTATTATATCATTATTATTATATAATATTTATATGAGTTGGAAGAAGATATGAGCATGGAAACACTTGATTAAGAGTTATACATCTTCTTTAGAAATATTTTATTAACTTGCACCATATGCCTTCAAAAGAAGGTATTTGGGGAATACTGGGACCTCTAAGATAGTTTTAGAAATATGGGATGGTATTTCAGTAATAATTTTTTAGATAATAGAATAAAATTGTATATGGATAAGAGGATAGGAGCTTCCCTTTTATAAGTGATGTGGGTGGAAAACTTATAAATAATTGAAACATTAATATATAATATGTATCTATTACTCATTTAAAATAGATAAAAATAAATTATATTAATATGTAATTATTATAAGGGTGAAATATAATAAGAAAATAAAATTTCTACAGGTTTAGGTGTCATTTTAAAACTTATATTTTCGTTTAAGCCTCTCATTAACCATGTTTAACCATAACCATTGTAACAATTTTTTCAATATTTTTGGGTCATGAACATAATTTTAAAAATTACAAGTGTTGCATACAGGAACCATTAGTTATAATGACTATAAATTCCAATATATTTGAGTTATGATAGGTTTTTTACAATTTAATATTTATTTAAAAATATTTTTTTAATATTAAAAACCATTTAAGCTCATTTTTTGGACTATTCACAAAAAATTGAATTTTAAACATATAGAGATAAAAATAGAGTTATAATTTGAAAATATAAATCATTACATACCAATAATTTTCATTCATAAAAATCTTTTAATACACTAATTTATCTAAAACATATCACTTTATATATTTTTAAAAGTAATTAACTTTTATTTTTCACCTCCTTGCACAAGTGTTGCATCGGTGATGTGTATGCATTCATGGTAATTATATCATCATAAAGAATTTAAAAAATATATCATAAATATAATTTTATCCCTCTTCAAAATAAACATTTATAACCATTATAAATTCTTTTAATACAAAATAAAACATATTAAATTTATTAAAAATAATGGAGTAGCATTTTTTAATGATTATTTACTTAAATAATATAATATTTATTATCAAAATAGAGTGGGACAAAATTTACTTAATTTCAAATATAGTATTATTTTAGTTTAACCCTCTCAATAACCAGGTTTAACCTTAACCATTGTAACAAATTTCTCAATATTTAAGTGTCATAAAGATTATTTTAAAAATTACATGTAACAACCCAAACATTCATTAATCAAAAATCTTCTTGATCTAATTTAATGTATTATTATGGTTATATAAATTGTGAACTTCATTGGTTTTATGTTTCTAGATTTTAAAATACCATTTTGAATTGTGACCATTTCTAATATAGTCGTTGAACAGTGATCACATGATTAGTATAAATATAGGGCTTTAACAAATCCAATTTACTCAGAAAAAGGAATTGGTGGTCACATCTAGTAGGCTTGCCCCATATGAAGCCCATTTGTCGGAGCTCAGAAACGAGGTGGAATCAATGGGCTTCGCTCTTAAACAATCCTAAGCTGAGCATGAACATGTTCATCTTGAGTGGAACTGACTACTGGAGAAGTGGAAGTTAATAGAGATTACCACCTGAGCGATGTTATCTGAGACACCCCAAGAGTTTGTCACCATCAAACACCATACACTTTGGTATTATGTAGGTTTTAAAAGGGGTTATGTAACTATACCCTAGCACTATGACTATGAACATTATTTTTGTATAAATAATGTGCATTTATTTTATTATTGTTACTTTGTAAATTGTTTTTAAAGCACAAATGGTATTTTATTTAATATTCAACTAAGAAATCTATTTTGAAAAATTAATGGATTTTTAAATTAAATTATATTTTAATTAAATATAATTATAATTAAATTACTTTTTATTAAATATAAATGATCATATAATTTTATGAATGCAATTGTAATTTTTATCAAGGTTTGAAAGTTGTTTTTGTCAAAACACAAGAATTTTCAGTAAATGTCTGTTTTTATTTTAAAAGTAAAAAATTCAGATATTTATAAAAAAAATACATAAAATGAATATTATTTTTGGAATCAGGACATCTAAATTATCCAACAGTGAATTTTTCATAATTTTCTGAGACAGTCAAATTTTTAGGTGAAAATTAAATACTATTTAAATATAACATGTGTTTTATGACATCATAATGACCCAATAGTGATGTAATAAAATAATATAAACATTATTTTAGGAAACTATATGTTTTACCATTAAAATAATGTGATTTTGGGTTTGTTTTATTTATTTTTACTAAGCTTTAGTGGGCCCTTCTAGGCTTATAAAACATTTGGTATTTTTAAATTATTTTTCTTTTAGAGTGTGACTCAACTCCACATAAGAAACCATGGTATTTTAAGAAGTTAGGCTATTGGACATATAAAATATTTTTTTTCACTCCTCTTTGGAAAAAACCATGGAAAAACCATGGGCTGGTTTGCAGTTTTGATTAGATTAATATGAGGTGTCCTTAACCTAAATAAAAAAGAATTCCCTCTCCTTTCTAATATAAACCAAACCAAGCTCCCAATTCCTCTTCACTCAAAGTATAGTGATTTATACCAACCCCTTCCCTCCTCTCTCTATAATCCTCTCATGTTTCCCCCAATCTCCCAAGAAGCCACTCTCAAGCCTCTCCCAAGCCTTTGGGATCACACTTCCTAGTAAGGGATTTCTTCCTTTTTCAATGTTGTCCGATTCTCTTTAAGTTTATATTCCCTTTTTTCAATTAAAAATGTTGGTGTATGATTTAAGACCTCCCCCATAATACCCAATTTATGTTTAGATGATGGGAGACCCCTTTTTCATTAATTCCTCCCATGTACACCTGTTACCAAGCCGAAATTTCGTGAGGTATTTATCTCTCTTCTATTACATCCAAATAATTCTTTTATATTATGAATATAAATTCCATTAATTTTGTTGGTACATGTATCTATATTACCCCTTAATATATATTTAATGTAAATATGATGATACACCCATTTATCTCTCATCAAACATTTTTTATCAGTTATTATTTCACGCTGTTATGCTGGCGAAATTGCACTATGATTTTCCAAGCCAATGTCATTCTGTAGTGAATACCATTTCCATTTATCTATCAATGGTATTCACCTTTATGTGCATTTACTTATTGATTTTAAAGATTCATATATATATTACACATCCCTTTATCATGGACTAAATTATGATGATTTATTCCATATGGTATGATCCATGTGGCACACTTATGCATGAAATAAAATGTTTTAGAATGGTGTGCCCTGATAGCGCTCCAATGCATTCAGTAAAATATAGTATCATGATACATCATCTGAAATGTGTGTTGAATCATGATAATTCAAGTGAAAATATGTTTTAATCATGCTTCATGTGATGTGTGGGTTTACTCATGATCCAAGTGCAATGTGCCTTGGCTCATGCTAATTCCATGTTAAGTGTTGTTGTCACATATCCATGTTATGATTATCATGATTTATCATGAATTTATGTTCATGTTTCTATTGTGCTACATTGATATGCCTATTGTATAACATGTATTGTATTCCTCTTGTTATTCCATGTTTATTACCTTACTAGGCTTTATAGCTCACCCTTTTCTTATGCATGTCCTCAGGTTATCCCATGCAATGCTATGTATGAGGGAATGTAGTGGTCATCTAAAGGAAGTTTTCAATAAAGAAGTTATGTGTTTTTTTCTAACATATTATGTAATGTTCCTAAGACCTAAATACATTAACCCTCTCGATATTCTATGTTTTATCAAGTGAATATTTTATGTAATAAATCACGTATAAGTGTGTAATAAAAATCAGGGTTGTTATAGTTGGTATCAGGTGATAAGTTTTTTTATTTTTTGGATTAGGATTAGAAAACCCTAGTAAATACATGGAGACAAGAATAATTATAATAAAAACATCCCTAAGTATCAGTGAGTATTGATTAAGTGGTTTATCAAGAATATACCTCCATGTATAGATAAGATCTGGTAGAGGCAGCTCCGCCACAGATGTATCCTAGGGGTAAAACCCAGAAACATTTCATTGAGCTAAACTCGAATGGGAACTAGTGCACGAAAATGGGCCTTGCTGCACTCTTGGTTATGAAACTCCCAGGGGATATTATTTGTTAAATTCACAAGCTTAGTATGAACCCTTATTAAGGGAATGAAAAAAATTCCCCTAAGAATATATGTTAGAAAGTACATTAGGAATAGAATAGATTGAAGCCTATGGAATGATATGTTAAGGAAATAAAAGTTATTAATTAAGTTATCAGTTTTGTCCTTGGATTACCCTTTATGTGTCATCCCTAAATTTTCTTTTATTCTATCCAATGGCCGGTAATAGGAGGACTCGAGCTAACATCCAATGTGAAGATCAATGTGATGATTTTGCTAATGAGATTCCCAATCCGATGGCAGTGGGAATCGCAAACATTGTCACACTTCTCTCTCAGTAAACTCAAGATTTGTATAGAAATATGGGTCAAGGATAACATTAAACTCCCCCTAAGAAAGAATAAGTCACTACTAAGAGCTTCATGAGACAAAGTCATCCTACTTTTAATGGATCATCTGATCCCTCAATTGCCGAACAATGGATCAAATCCATTGAAAAGATCTTCTCCATCATTCAATGTTATGAACAAGAGAAGGTTCTCCTGGCTGCTAATCATATGGAGAGAGAATCAGATCAATGGTGGATTTTGATAAAAATACAAAGCCTGGGGAAGAGATCAAGTTGTTGGAATGGAAGGATTTTTCGAAGATGTTTTTCGATAAATATTTTCTGTGCACCCTCTCACTTAAGATGGAAATGGACTTATTTTCCCTCAAGAAAAAATACAGAAAATCTGTCGAAGCGTATGAGGAAAACATTACAAGGATTGCACGATACGCCTCCAACTTTTTCGTTACCCCTGAATGCAAGTTTGACCACTTATTTGGTGGGATAAAACCTAGACCACGGAAAGTGCTGGTGATCTGTGACTTCGACAGCTTTGAGGAAATTGTCTGACGTGCCCTCAAGTTTGAAATGGAGATCAGATAATCTCGGGTGTATCATGGGGATAAGAAGTGTAAGGTGGACTTCAATGCTGGAGGTCTAATGGATAAATCCAACAGTGCTAAGAAGATCTACCACCCCATATTCCAAAGGTGAAAAAAGAAGCACCCCAGAAATTTCCTGAAGTGGGTGAGGAAATGCATTAGGTGTGGATGAGAAGGGCACCTAGTTGTTAACTTCCGATTAGAAAAATCAGCGGCTACAATAGAGGAGATGAATGATCCATTCGAACCTCAACGCATTTTTCATTGCTACAACTGTAAAGAATCAGGGAATCTTGCAAATAAGATCCCTAAGACAAGGGTATTCAGAGGCAACCAACAACCTCCAAGGCAGCAAGGGAGAGATTTTTCCCTCACTACTACTGAAGTGAACCTCAAAAATGAAGTGGTGACATGTAATCTAGTTATTCATTAAAGAATAGTGAACATACTTTTTCATTCAGGTTTTATGCGTTCTTTTATATCCCAAAAGTTTAGTAGAACAATCCCAGCACCAACACAAATCATGGAAGTAAAGAGGTTGGTGAGTACAAAAAATGGGGGAATCATTGCATCACATGAATATAACTCCTCTCCTACCATAATCTGTGGATTGAATTTCCCAGCGAACCTCATCACACTCCCTCTGGTAGAATTTTATGTAATTATTGGCATGGATTTTCTTTCCTTATATAGTGCCAATATAAATATCTGTGAGAGGGAAATCACTCTACATTTGGAGAATTGACCCCTGATTCCATACAAGTGCGAGGAGGATGTACCTTCTTTAGCTCCATCATCTCAAATGTAGATATTACTACCCTATGAGTACACATATCTGGCTCAAATAATTGAGTCCAAGGAAGCAACCATCCTCATAGACATGCTTATTGTGAGGGAATTCACTAAAGTGTTTCTCGAGGAATTGCATAGTTTTCCTCCTAAAAGAGGTTTTGAATTCCCAATTGATCTTATACCTGGGGACGTTCCAATATCCAAGACCTTATATATAATGGATGTTGTGGACCTTGAGGAGCTGAAGAAACAACTACAAGAGAATCTGGATAAAGGGTTTATACGCAGAAGTGCTTCACCATGGGGTGCACCAGTCTTCTTTGTCAAGAAGAAATATTGGTCAATGCGCATTTGTGTTGATTATCGTGAGCTTAACAAAATCACTATAAAGAACAAGTATCCTCTTCCATGAATTGATAACTTGTTAGATCAGCTACGTGGAGCACAATACATCTCCAAGGTGGATTTTTGGTTAGGATATTATCATGTAAGGGTGAATAAGGAAGATATCACCAAGACTGCTTTTCATATAAGATACGGGCACTAAGAATTCATAGTAATTCCTTTCAGACTCACTAATGCTTCATCAATCTTCATGGACTTGATGAATAGAGTCTTTAGGGATTAATCGACAAATTTGTGGTAGTATTTATAGATGATATTATTATATACTACAAAACCAAGGAGGATCATGAGAAGTATCTAAGAACTGTACTAGAGACCTTGTGGAAGTATAAGATCCATGAAAAGTACAACAAGTGTGAGTTCTGGTTGTCAGAGGTCTCATCCTTGGGCCATATCATCACATGAAATGGGATATCTATGGATCCCTCCAAAATAGATGAAATTGAGGGATGGATTAGGCCAAAATCTATAATGGATATCCTTAGCTTCTTCGGGTCAGCTGGATATTATTGATTATTTGTCAGAAATTTCTCATGATTGTCCAATACTCTTACCAAGCTAACCCAGAAGGGAGTAATGTTTGTGTGGAGTGATAAATGTGAAGAAAACTTCAAGGAGTTAAAAATGAGGCTTATCACTGCACCCGTGATCACTTTACCCATAAGTGCAGAACTTTTTGTTGTATTTAGTGGTGCTTCGAAGAAGGGCATGGGTTGTGTGTTGATGAAAAATGACAATTTCATTGCCTATGCTTCAAGGCAATTGAAATTTCATGATCAGAATTATCCAACACATGATTTGGAGTTAGTTGTGGTGATATTCGCTTTAAACATTTTGGTGGCACTATCTCTTTGCGGAGAAGTGTGAAATATATACAGACCACAAAAGCCTCATGTACATATTCACAAAGAAAGAGATGAACATGCACCAATGAAGATGGTTAGAGCTGATGAAGGAATATTACTGCTCAATCCATTACCACCCTAAGAAAGAGAAAAAGGTGGAATATGATCTAAGTATAAAGGACCCGATGATTATATCATTGATGAGAATTGAGAAGGATCCAATCTTCTTAGACTTGATGAATATGGACATGGTAATCATAAAGAAGGGAACATCATCAATCCTTTCACAAATGATTTCTCAACTGTCAGTTTTGGAAAGGTTAAAGGATGATAAAAAGGATGATGTGGGAATTCAGAAGAATTTGGAAGCTATCAGAAAAGATAAATCCTCAGATTTCGATGTTAATGAAGAAAGAATTGTGAGATTTTGGAAAAGACTATGTGTTCCATCAAGTCCAGAGTTGAAGAAGGAACTTTTTGATAATGCACATAGTTCTAATTTGTCTATTCACCCAGGAAACACAAAGATGTATCAAGATATACAAGAGAATTATTGGTGGGATAATATAAAGAAGTTGATCGCTGAGTATTCATCAAATTGCCTGGTGTGTCAGCAATTGAAGTCAGAGAGGCATAAGTCTAAGGGTATGATGCAACCATTGCCCATACCTACATGGAAATGGGAGAAAATCACCATGGACTTTTTCACCAGACTTCTGAAGACCTACAAAATCAACAATGCAATCTGGGATATTATGGATCATCTTACAAAGTCTGCACACTTCATTGCAATTCGGTAGGATTTATCATTGGATCAATTGGCACAGATATATATCAGGAAAGTGGTAAGGTTTCATAGAATACCACTATCTATTGTATCTGATCGATATCCAAGATTCATCTCTAAGTTTTAGAAGAGTCTTCAACATGCTCTAGATACTGAGTTGAACTTCAGTACGTCTTATCATCCTCAAACTCATGGCCATTCCGAGTGGACTATACAAACACTAAAGGATATGTTAAGATCATTTTTTATGGACTTCAAAGGAGGGTGCGACCAAAATATTCCACTGGTTGAATTCTCTTACAATAATATTTTCCACTCGAGCATCCAAATGGCACCGTATGAATCCCTATATGGGAAGAGGTGCAGAACACTGTCATTTTGGGATGAATTCGGTGAACATAAGTTTCTAGGACAAGAAACGGTCGAAGAAATAGTGGAGAAGGAGAAAATCATTCAACAACATATCAAGGAATCCCAGAGTTAACAGAAGAGTTATGCAGATAACTGTCAATGAGAACTTGAGTTTAAAGTTAGAGACATGGTATTTCTATGCATTTCTCTATGGAAGAAGGTCATGTGGTTTGGAAATAAAGGTAAGTTAAGTACTAGGTACATCTTCCCCTTCGAGATTCTTGATCATGTTGGGGATGTGGCCTATCGACTAGCACTTCCACCTACCATGGACAAAGTACATGATTTTTTTAATGTATCCCTCTTAAAGAAGTACATACCAGACCCTACACATGTACTCTCTTCAAAGGTAGTACAACTAGAGGATGATCTTTCTTACGAGGAGAAACCAGTGAAGATCTTAGATTATAGAGAAAAAGTTCTAAAAAATAAGATAATTCCCCTCGTCAAGGTGTTGTGGAGAAACCACAAGTCTAAAGAAGCGACGTGGGAATTGGAGCAAGTGATAAAGCAGAGTTACCCACATTTGTTTTAGAGTGGGAAAAGGAAATTTTGAGGGTGAAATTTCTTAAGGGGGGAAAATTGTAATGACCCAAATGTTCATTAATCGAAATTCCTCTTAATCTAATTAAATGTCTTATTATGGTTTTATAAAATGTGAACATCATTGTTTTAATGTTTCTGGATTTTAAAATAGCATTATGAATTGTGACTATTGCTAATATAGCTATTGAATAGTGATCACAAGATTAGTATAAATATATAAATATAGGGTTCTAACAAATCCAATTTACACAGACAAAGGAAGCGACGACCTCATCCAGTAGACTAGACCTGTACGAATCCTTTTTATTAGGGCTCAGAAATGAGGTGGCATCATTGGGTTTCACTCTTGACCAATCCCAAGCTGATCTTGAACACGTTAAGCTTTAGTGGAACTGACTGTGGAAGAAGTAGAAGTTAATAGAGATTACCACCCGAGCAATGATATCTAAGCCACCCCAAGAGTCTGTCACCATCGCACGCTTTACCCTTCAGTCTTATGCATGTGTTATAAGGGTTTACATAATAATTCCCTTGTACTATGACTATGTAAATTATTTTTGTATAAAGAATGTGAATTCATTTTATTGTTGTTACTTTGTAAATAGTCTTTAAAAGAAAAATAGTATTTTTATTTAATATTCAACTAAAAAATCTATTTTGATCAATTAATGGATTTTTGAATTAAATTATATTTTAATAAAATATTATTATAATTAATTTACTTTTTTTAATATAAATTATTATATAATTTTATGAATGAAATTGTAATTTTTATTAAGGTTTTAAAGCTGTTTTTGTCAAAACCTATGAATTTTCAGTAAATGATAGTTTTTATTTTAAAAGTAAAAATTCACATATTTATAAAAAATTATTTAGAAAAAATGAATATTATTTTTTGAATCAGGACATTGAAATTATCCAATGTTGAATTTTTCATATTTTTCTAAGACAGCCGAATTTTTGTGTAAAAATTAAATACCGTTTAAATATATAATGTGTTTTATGACAACATAATGACCCAATAGTGATGTAATAAAATTATATAAACATTATTTTCGGACAATATATGTTTTACCATTAATATAATTTGATTTTGGGTTTGTTTTATTTATTTTATAAAGCTTCAGTGGACCCTTCAAGGCTTGTAAAACATTTTGTCATTTTAAATTGTTTTCCTTGAGAGTCTGACTCACCTCCACATAAGCAACCCTATTATTTTAAGAAGTTGGGACATTGGACTTATAAGATATTGTTTTCCATTACCCTTTGGAATAAACCATGGGAAAAAACCATGGTCTGGTTTCTGGTTTTGATTAGTTTAATGTGAGGTTTCCCAAACCTAAATAATAATGAATTCCCTCTCCTTCCCTATATAAACCCACCAAAGTTCCCACTTCCTCTTCACTCAAATATTTTTAATTTCGTCTAACCCATGCCCTACACTCTCTAGAATCCTCCCAAGGTTACCCAAGCTCTCATGATGCATCTCCCAGGCCTCTCCCAAGCCTTTGGGATCACACTTCCAAGTAAGAGATTTCTTGCTTTCTCATTTCTGTCCAATTTTCATTAAGTTGTTGTGCCCTTTTGTTTTCAAGTAAAAATGTTGGTGTATTGTTTTTCACCCCCCCCCCTTCATAATATCCTCTTTATGTTTGGATGATGGGATACCACTTTCCCTGTCATCAATTCCTCCCATGTACACTCGTTACCATGCCAAAATTCCGTCAAGGGTTTCCCTATCCTCTTTTACATCCAACCAATTCTTTTGCATTAGGCATCTAAATTCCATTACTTTTGTGGGGACATGTATCTATATGACCAAATTACTGTCCATTTAATTTAAATATGATGTGACACCATTTTCTCTCTCATCAACCATTTTTTATTAGTTCTTATTTCATGTTTATATGTTGCCGAAATTGCTCTATGATTTTCCTAGCCAATGTCATTGTGTAGTGAATACAATTCCCATTTCTCTATAAAGTGTATTCACCTTTATGCAAAATTACTTATTTATTATAAATATTCATGTATGTATTCCACATCCCTTTACCGTGAAATAAATTATGATGATTGATTCCATGTTGTATGATCCATGTGGCACACTTATGCATGAAATGAAATGTTTAAGAAGGGTGTGCCCTGATAGCGCTTCAATGAATTGGGTAAAGTATAGTATCATGATACATCATGTGAAATGGTTGTTGACTCGTACTAATTAAAGTGCAATAATTTATTACTTGTGCTTCATTGCATTGAGGGTTTACTCATTCTCCTTGTGCAATGAGCCTTAGCTCATGCGAGTTCCATGTTTAGTGTTGTTGCAACATTTCCATGTTATGATTATCATGATTTATCATGGCCTTATGTTCATATTTCTCTTGTGCTCCAATTATATTCCTATTGTATAACATGTATTGTATTCCTCATGTTATTTCATGTTTATTCTCTTACTGGGCTTTATAGCCCACCCTTTTTTATGCATGTCCTCAGGTTATCCCATGCAATGCTAAGTACGAGGGAATGTGGTAATCATGTAAAGGGAGTTTTCAATAATGATTTTGTGTGCTTTATATTATAATATGTTACGTAATGTTCTAATCCCCAAAGAAACTAGGACTCTCGATCTTCTTTGTTTTATCAAGTGAAAAGTTTATGTAATAAATCATGTTTAAGTGTGTAAGAAAATGCAGGGTTGTTATATTACAAGTGTCACATACATGAACCATTAGTTATAATGTCTATAAATTCCAATATATTTTAGTTATTATCGGTTTTTTACAATATAATATTGTTTTAAACTAAATTTTATAATATTAAATTCCATTTAAACTCATTTTTTTAACTATTTATAAAAAAAATTAACTTTTAAATATATAAAGATAAAAACAGAGTTATAATTTGATAATATATATCATTACATGAATTTAATTTTTATTCATAAAAATCTTTCCATACACTAAGTTATCCAAAGCATATCACTTTATATATTTTTAAAAGTAAATAACTTTTATTTTTCACCTCCTTGCACAAGCACTACATCAACAATGTGTATGAATTCATGGTAATTATATCATCAAAAAAAATTAAAAAATATTATCATAAACATAATTTTATCCCTATTAAAAATAAATATTTATTACCATTATAAATTGTTTTATTACAAAATAAAACACATTAAATTTATTAAAAAATTGGGAGTGACATTTTGTAATGATTATTTACTAAAAAGGATATAATGGCTATTATGAAAGGAAATTGGGACAAAATTTACATAATTTGAAATATATTATTATTTTTGAAGAAATATAATCATAAAATGAAATATATAACAGTTTATTTATTTATTCTTAGACCTTATCCCATACTTTTAACCTCATTTAACCCATTTTACCTAATATCTTGGGGATAATCATTCATCGTGGTTCCTATTCATTATGACTAAAAATGAAATTAGACTTAATACATAATTTTAATATGATAATTAAAAATATGGGATCTATTAAATATAACTTAATTTCTAAAATTGGAAAAAACATAATTTTAATATAAGTACACAAAATGTAGCAAAACACAGTTTTCAGAAAAATCCATGTCTTAAGCATAAAAATGATTTCACCCCAAAATCATGTATAATGTGGATTATAATTGAATTATTTTGATTATTTTTAATAAAATTGGAATTAATTTTCTTTAGACCTAATCCAAAACAAAATGGTGTATTCTAAATAGTTTAAAAGAAATGATAGTTTTTATAAAAATCATTATTTTTTAATATTCACCCAAAAAATAAAGATTTTTTGAAAATTTATAAACAAAATCAACCAAACATATATTTTATATTATGATATCAATAATTATTTACATTTTATTAAAAAAATATAATTTTTAAAAATTTATCTTTTAAATTAAAATATATAATATAATGAAAATAGGCTTTTATATAAGAATATCATTTTTATACTTTTATGGGTTTTTATTTTTACTTGGTATTAATGTATTAAAGGCCATATATTTTTATTTATTTTTGATAACCCACTTTTATACTGGGTTGATAGGTAAACCTTACAAGAACAATAGGCCCAAAAACAGAAGGCAAAGTACATGACCTAAAGGTCCAAAGACCCTACTACACTTGAACTGTCCCTCCCCAACATCCACTACATTAATGGTGCCTAGCTCCTAGCCTCATATGGATGATCAGTTATAATTTCCTGATTTAGAGCTGCAAAGATTCTAGTACCAATGGAGTCTGTCATACCCACTCTTCCTTACCAATCTGGTTCACTCAACTTTTATCACTATTATTTTCTATGATTCCCCTTCTGGGCCTACTCCTGTGTGGTCTGACCGGAATATTTCATAGTCAGTAGGACCTTTAGTCCAAAAGACTATATCTTAGAATCTTAATGTGGCCCAAAGTCCTTATAACCCAAATTTCTAAGGATTACTAATGGCCTTGTGGCTCATGGTCCCAAACTAGTGGCCCAAAGTCCCAAATCGGATGAATAGTTCTGCTACCAACGTACCTTTAACATACTATCTATAAAAACCTAGAAATAATCCCCCATAATCCTTTGATTTTGGGTTCATATTGGATTATGGGGTGATTTAACCACTCATATACCAACCCAACTACAATTGTTTCCTTTATTTTATTTAAATATTATTATTATTCAAAATTGTGTTCTTATTTCATAAGAACTAATAATAAAATTTGAATATGGAAAGATTTTCAACATATATTTCATAATGTTTTTTCTCCTACTGATACTCACCAAACCAATATATGGATTATAATAGTCATATTTAAATAATACTTTTTAGTATATTTAAATCCTTTTATGCTCATAGTTTCAAGTGGTAAAAACTATCACACTTATTACTTTTAAAAAAATAAATAAATTCAAAAATATAGTGGTGTTATATTATACCCCTTAAATAAATTGCATCCCTTCAATTTTATCTCTTTTATAATAAAAAGGGTTTTAAAATATTTTCATAATCAATTTATATTTGTGGAGGATAAATATACAACAGTGGCAAGGAATAAATTTTAATACACATTAATAATATTTCTTTTTGAAAAAGACATTAATATCTATGTTTAGATTAGGAATCTTATCATTTAATAAGTATTTCTAAAATCATGCATTTACCATAACAAGACTCCTTATAGTGAAATATTATCATAAATAATACATTAATAGTTGAGGTACCTTTTCCATTTAAAACTTAATAGATTTATCATCCTATTTCTTCAGTTGAGTAAATATTTTACCATCAACATAAAGAATAATAAAAAATATACATAATTGAATTTTTTCCATACAATATTTTTAATTTTTATCTTAAATTATGTTTTGAACAGTTTTCCACCTCTAATTTATCCATATTCTAAATGATGAATGTTGAATTTTTCATTCTAGAAGAAATAAAATTGACATTTAACATATCAACATATTTATAAAAGTATGAAATGTTATTTAAAAAGTTATTATCCATTAAATAATGCTAAAAATGTTTATAATAGTATTATATAATATCCAATATAAATAAATCTCCATATAAATAAATACAACATTAATCTTCAAAGTCTCAACAATAACCCCAAAATTTAAACTTTAAATATTTCATAAATAACTAACCCAAAATATCTTTAAAAAATTCATGAACAAATTATAAACCCAAAAAATAGAAATTGTTTATCTTATATTCTTTTGAGATAAAATTTACATTTAACTTCAAAGAAAAAAATCACAAATAAAGTAACACAATAAAAATTTAAATTATATACTCATATAATCTCTAAAATATGAAAATATTTTCAACAATAAAATCATATATTCTTCTATAAATTAACCCAATATGTATTCCTAAAATTCTATTTACCTTAATCATTTAAAATTTCCCAAAATAGTGAAATTATTAAAAAATTACATTAATCATATAATAACAATTTCATTTTTCATTTCCATAGATATATTTACAATAAAACATATATTTCAAATATATAATAACCCTTTACCCCACATTTACAAAAAAAATAATACAACATCAATGATCATAATAAGCCTAATGGTTATCAATAACTTCCAGTTTATGTCCAAAAAATAAAAATGAATTAATACTAAAAATAACATTTTCATTAAAACACATATTAATCACAAGGGTTTTATTTAAATAAATGTCACCCAAAATATCCAAAATCATTTCAAAATTATATCACATAAATTGTCTAAAGTGCATCTATGAATTTAATATTTTTATCAGCCTTAGACTCTTTAACCCATGATAATATCTATAACTCTAAAATTATCTTAAAAAACATCATAAGATATAAATTTATCTAAAACCATTCTATGATACTAACTATAACACCTTGGACTCGTATAGCACATTTTGAAGCTAAAAATATATATACAATTATGGATATGATACAAATAGATGCCACTAAATTTTAATCATCCTTAAATTATAAAATAAAAATATGATTCACTTACATACCAAATATCCAATAGGTTTGGACTTTTAGAGAATTAGTAAAAAAAACCTTTATGTAAAACCCCCATGCCTTTCGGATAAAATGGATATTTTTTCCATTATACCTAGAATCTATTATTCCATATAAATAATTCAATATATCACATTACAATTTCAAGAAATTATAACCATTTTTCATCCTTCATGTCTTATGAAAATGGAAACATAATAAAGGGTGATCTCATATTCTCAATATGGGTAAACTTGGGAGATATACATCATTGACTAGATGAAAGAATGAGATGAGTATAAGGGTGTGATATAATGATAACAACATAAGATATTTATACCCAATGGGTAATATATCATAAATTATGAGTCATCTCGTAAAAAACATTCATACTAAAATATTTTAGTCATAAGAGTGAAGAACCATTAATAATCAATCGTGAACCCTGACAGCATACCATAACATAAAGACATGTCATAAATGTGAACAGAAAAATTAAAATCATATAAAATTATTTCATTAGACTAGGATCACTTATATGTATATAACCACATAGTAGATTGATTCCTTTACTGGATTAGGTTCATTCCTCATTCCATCTCATGTTATCCTTTACTGGATTGGGAACATTCCTCATTCTAGTTTATATTATCCTTTACTTGACTAGGTTCACTCCTCATTCTAGTTCATGTTATCTGATGAGATTTAAATTATTACACAATGCATTTTTGTTCTATATAACTTTATGCCCCCCATACCACATAATTTAAACATTACATATTTTTTCAATAAAATTATAAAAACATTCTTCATTTCATCATAGCATATTAAGTCATTGGAAAGAAACAAGATTCAATAAATCAACCTTAAAATATCATCATCATAATGCATTCATATAAAGAAATAAGATTGAATGATAATATTATATCGATAGTGAATCATACATCATATGATATTGAAATATATGAAAAAACATTTAAAATAACATTCTAACCTTTCTTCGATATCATTAGAAAAATAAAATTTTCTTTTCAGAAAAAATGAAATAAAAAATCACAAAATATTGAGAAAAATAAATTATTTATAAATAAAAATTGAATATTGTTAGAAACATATTCAATTAAAATAATATTCATAATTATAGGAAAATTTTATCTGCATTAAAAGTTAATTTAATGATTCCATTTACACTTTTTATAAAAAAAATAAATAACCTATTCGGAAAACATTATAAAAATTAATATTAAAAATGTTGAAAAGAAATGAAAATATTGTTTGAAAATAATTTAAATAATAATTAGATAACATAAAATAATTTTCTTGAAAGAATTTTAAATTACATGGACATGGAATAAAATGTTTTTCTACTAAAGAGTAAATAAGTTCAGCTTTTCCCAAAAATATTTTATCAATCGTTTTAAGTTCCAAAGAGAGGATAATGACAGGAAAACATGAAAACCCAAGAAATAACCATATGATAAAAAATATATAGTGGGTTTATGAGAAAAATAGAATATAATTTCCCTCATTATAAATCTAACATAGATAATATCAAAAACAAATGAGATAGTAATATAAACACTTGCCAATTTGGTTACTTTTGAATCATAAAAAACAAGAAAGAAATAAGGTAAAATGAAAATTTAGATACCATGAATATAATTATTTTCATGATATAAAATATCAAAGGATATTTATATACATGAGATAACAACAAGAAGTTTTATAATATGAAACATTTCTCAACGAAAAAAAATTGAGATGAAAAACCATTGCCACACGTATAACATGATTTGTACGTGATCTTAACCTTATGTATAATAATTTTATATTTTATATATCTATAGTATAGAAACTTTTTAATAATTATAATACCATATATGATTTACTTATGATATATTTCCACCTTTTTATCAACAATTATTCATTACCATCATCATTTTGGGTGTTAGCAGTTCTGTTTATCATGTATGTTTCGATTCAGGAATTCTGGTCCTCGAATCTTGGTCGTTGTTTAATTATATCAAGAATATTAATAATTATTTAAAAATAATATTTATTCAGCATATATATTTTTATAAATATGAATTAATAGTGGTAACATAAAAAGGAATCATAAATTTCATAGATATGGTAGTATGTACATACTTATAAACATTGTTCTCATTTAATAATAAAAGGAAGAAAATAATGGGAAATAAAATTACATAATTATAAAATAATTTTTATATAAAAACTCACATATATAATTGTTAAATACATTATTATATCTATACATTATAGGTGGTGATGGAAAATGAAATATTTTTCTATATGGAAAAAATAATCTGTGCATATGCATAAGCGATGCATTCATTTCCCATTTAGTGTAAAGGGGATAAAAAGGATTGTTCCATAAATATAATAAAATTTAATAATTTATGATATATGGATTTAATTATATCATAATTATTTTAGAAGATTTATAAATGGTGAAAAAAACATGGAAACACTTAGTTAAGAGTTATACCTGTACTTTGGAAAACCTCATTTATATTACACATTATGACTTCAAAAGATGGTATTTGGGGAATAAGATAAGCTATAAGATGTGGTGAAGGAAGTTAGGAATTTATTTTTCTATTAATTTTCTAATCTAATTTTCTCAAATTTTTCAAGAAAGGGGGGACATGAGATTCTATTATATAATTGAGGGGGTGGAAAACTTGTAAATACTTGAAACATTAATATATAATATATGTATTAGTTTTGAAAAATGGATAAAAACTTATTTATATTCTATTAAAATGAGGATAATTCCAAATTATAATCATATTTTCAAATTTATTTAGGTTTAGGTTTCATTTTAACCCTTATCTGTTGGTTTGGACCTCTCATTAACCTTGTTTAACCGCAACCGTTTAAACAAAAAATTTGATCCTTATGGATCAGGATAGTAATTTAAAAAATTAAAAGTGTCACATAAATAAAACATTAATTATTGGATCAACCAAATTTCAATTATTTGAGTAAATGTAGTATTTTTATGATTTTCTAATGATTTATAAATAATTTTTTAATACTAAACACCATTTAAAGTTCTTTTCAGAACTATTCACAAAATATGACATTTAAACATATAAAGATTAAAATAAAGTTCAAATTTTAATATATAAAACAATATAATCATTTAATATTGATCCATAATTATCATTAATGACCATAATTTTTCAAAAAAAATCACTTTTAATATTTTTAAAACTATTTATCTTTGATTTTTTACCCTCATACATAAGAGTAGCATTATTTATGTGTAAGAGTTCAAGAAAATTATATTAGAATAAATAATTAAAAATAAATTACTATAAAAAATATTATCTTTTAATGTTAAAAATAAACATTTATAAACATTCATAACTTCTTTTTGTCTCAATGGAAATATAGTAGGGTCATTGAAAATAAGAGAGTGACTTTTTGTAATCATTCTCTACATTAAATAATATAAAAGTTATTATCAAATGAAAGTGGTACCAAATTTAAATAATTTCTAATATAGGATAATTTGGGTATAAATAATCTTATAAAATTAAATAAAGAAAATTTTTATATTGTTTTTTTTTTGACATTATTCCATCATTCTAACCCTCTTTAACACATTTTACACTTTGTTGTGGTGATAAACTTTTATACATGTTACTATTCATTAATAATCAAAATGATTTTGACCTTATTAGAAGAATACATGTTTTAAGAATATCAATTATTTGATATCAAAATATTATATAATCTTCATCCCCATTGAATTAATTTGATTAAGTTTAGTCAAATTGGGATAATTTTACTTTTAAACCAATCCTAAATGAAAGGATACTTTTTAAATACAATAAAATAAATATCATCTTTTATAAGAATTGGTATTTTTACTATTCATCTAAAAAGAAATTTTTTTAGAGAAATTACAAACCAAAATTTCCCTAATATATATTTTATATAATTATATCAAAAATTATGATCATTTTATTAAATAAAAAATCTAAAATTTAGAAATTTTTTATTTAAATGAAACATAAAAGTGTAAGAAAACCCTTATTTTATAGGAAATTTCCCTTTTATACTTTTAAGCATTTCTATCTTTTTTTTATTTAATTTTTATTATTAAAATTTTATTTCCATTTTCTTAAGAAATAATCAATATTTTTTAATAAGAAAAAATTTCTACAAATATTTCATAATGCAGTTACTCGTACTCATACTCTCCAAAACAACAAATATACTATAAAATTCATATTTAAATAATATTTATATAGTGTATTGTGGTTCGATTAAGCTCATCTTTATATGTATTTTATGATATTGAACATATTATTTATCGAAAATAAAAAAAATTATAAAATTATAGTTTTTATTGTCTAACTAGAATATTGGGTTTTAATATCCTTTGAATCGATAGGTGGGAGGAGTGGAATGTTTCTTGACCTTACCTAAATATATATAACAACCTATATTTTTTGTGTAAAATTTAATTTAAATAGTTTTTATGTTTTTTAAATCTTGTACTACATGAAACACTAAACTAAAGTGAATATTTTAAAATGTTAAAATATAGATAAATGTGATGTAAATAAATTAATAACCTCTATGAAATAATTGAGTAACTATTAGTAATGTTAATTTAATTTCTTGTGGATAAAAAATTATATTTAAACACTAAATTGATCTAATTTAGAGTATGAAATTTAATTATAATTTTTTATACATGTAACCAAATTAATAATGATTTATACATTGAATATCAATTGATTAGAAGAAATTAATTTCATAAAATAATTTTTATATGTGTAATGTATTTTCCTCAGAATAAATTAACATAACCATAACAAATAAATGATTATAATCAGAATTGTTAATAATATATTAAATTAAATAAACTGGAAATCATTTAATAGTTTTTTCTAATCAAGGAATAAAAATAAATTCATTATTTTTATTAAAGATTTAATTTTTTTAAAAGTTTTTATAATGTGATATGTGAATTAGGATTAAAAATAATTTATAAAACCTTTAGAAATTGAATCATTTAAAAAAATTAATATATGTAATAAAAATTTTCAAAAAATAATAATAAGGTACCATTCAATTTTTTCCAAAAAAAAAGTTACCTAGATAAAAATGTAGTCACCTCCATAAAGGTTAAAAAAGTAATGTTGTTAAATGAAAATATATGGACCCAAATATCATTAAACCTTTTCAAAATTTAATTTTATGATTTTATAAAAAAAATACCATATATAATCTTATATATTGTACTTATTTGTTTCTAATTTTCTTAAAAACGAATATTATAATGTTATAACCATCTAAAATAGTGCTACTCCCCTCATATATAAAGTGTTCCCTTAATAACCTCATTTATTCACACCTCTAAAACTAACTTAATTGAAAAAACACTACCTAAACCCCTCACCAACTGTATTTTTATTACCTATAGGTTCTATTCTTCCAAAATTACAACCCTAAAAAGTCTTCGTGCCTAATAAAAAGGATGGTATCCAATAAAAAGGTAATTATCTTAACTAAATTCTTTAAAGTTTCATTCCTCTTACTCCTCAACTAAATATACTATAAATATCCTAATATAATGAAATAATTATAATTTCAGCAATAAACCAGCTTTTTAAAAAGGTCTGAATTATTTTTACCCTATTTAAATTACTTATATTATCTTAGAAAATATGTCATATGACCTAAGAAAGGTATCATAAGTGTTTGAGGATTATTCAGAGCTCATAGATCTGAATTATAGATGAAAAAGAACCAGCACATGGTTGGAAAAAACCATGAACTGGTGGCCACATTTTTTGTAAAACCATGTGTGGTGCTGCAAGGCTCTAGAAAGGGGAGTGTAATAGCTGATCATGGTTAGAAAAACTATTCACCCTAACCATGTGTGTCCATTGTCCATTAGAAAATGGAAGGTGAACGGTTGGCACACAGTTTGTCCAACCATATTTTCAAACCGTACACTCTTTTAAAATTATGAGAAAATACATTTTTCCCCTCTTTCCCTTAGGTAACCCAATTTTTATTCTCCCTCTTATTTCTAGCAGACTGTATTTGATGAGAGATCCTCCTATCCTCCTATTGGGGTTTTTGATATCTTCTTTACTCAGCCTCCATTTTCTTAACCGCTTGTCGGGTTGAATCCCTTCTTGTAATCTCCTGAATCCTCTTCCTTCTTATAGCTGATTATCTAATCAAATTTTTCATTATTTTGGTGTGAGATCATATGCCCTATTTTCGATCCATTTGTATATTCTCCTATTTTTTCCCTTTATACTTCAAACCTAAAGCTAATACTAGTTCATAAGTCTTCAACAACCCTAAGGTAGGTTCTCTAGAAAATTTCACTTATTGTTTTGATGTTTTAATAGAATATGTCATAGTTTCACATGTTGGACCTTAATTAATGTTTCCTTAGAATGTTTTTTATCATTATAATTAATTTAAAGATATTATGATACTCTTGTATACTCGTGTTAATCCATTAGAGGATGTTAACCTCATTGGTTACTACCCCTTATGTTGTGTTATATTAAATGGACATCTTTAGGTGAATATTAAATTGATCCAAAAACCTACTAAGTGGTTTGGAATGGCTTATTATTGGGTTTTATTTATAACCTAAATTAAATGTTTTTAATTAATTAAATTAATGTTAGTTTCAAGGTCATTCCATGTGTTATTTATGGATAAAAAAAATTTAACTTGAATTACTATTGTTACATAGTAATAAATGAAGGTAAGTGATTTAAAAGGAAATTCATATGATTTTTATCATAGAATATGGATATTAGTCATTAGAAAATGGTTAAGGGACATTTTGAGCATGGTGTATCACTCTCCCTTATGTTGGGTGTTGGGAATGACATCGCAGACCATTAACTTGGACGATGCGAATGACGTTCCACATTCCCTTGCTTCGGTGTTGGCCATGATGACCCACCCCACTATCTTGATTGATGGGCATAATGTCTCTCATTCATATGAGATTTAGGGCTAGTTCCCTTACTAGATCCTATAGCTCATTAGACTGTACATGGACATCTAAGTTACTCCCCGAGTCCAGCTATCACCTAGTTTCTATGTACATGACTATATTGAAATATATATATATATATCAACACACACATATTATATATATATATGTATTATAAATGTATTATATATATATATGATTACTTATAAATGTGTGGACATGGTAACTGGGATTAGAGTAATTTCAGCATATGTCAAAGTAGATAGTGTAAACTAGGTTTCCTCTAGGAACCTAAGTTAACTTTGTTTAAGGATTTTATCACTATTTATTATTTATGATACCTACACACTACTATGTTATGTATACCAAATGGATTATTCTAGACACCATTGGAGGTGGCCTACTCAGTTTATGTCACACCCTATCTAGGTCGTTGTTGGCACCCGGGAAGACTTAATGGTTGCATATATTGACAGTAGAAAGATGTAAGTCAAGGATGTTTTTTCTATTTTTCATATATCATTGGAGAATGGGAGAAAAGTAATGATTGTATGCTCACACTTCTATATCAAAATCATTTTGGTTCTTTTGTATTTTTTTAGTATGTTTTATATTCATGTACTTTGTATTTCATTGTATCCTATCTTTTTGTACCATCATTACCTAACATCATTTTTTATATGAGTCATCTTCTGGATACAATTATTATTATTTCTTGTAGTTTCTTTATCCTATGTTCTTTATTATGGTATTTTTTTCAATGTTATATAATTTATCTCTACGAATGTGTTTTTTATTATTTCCCTTATTCCAATTGTGCTACTCTAATATGAGGGTTTATTCTACCCATTTTACCACCTCATACCCTCTCTACTAGTCGTCAGCCTCTAGTGTAAGAGGAGGTGCGCTTGAGGCCATGTGACCCACTAGACCGGGACACCATTTGAGTGGCTCCTGGGCTGGGACATTACAAAGTGGTATCAAAGAATTTTTTTCTATTTTACTATCATTTTGGAATCATATAAAGGGGATTATAAATGTTTTAGAGTTTGGTAGTGAGTCTATTTATGGGAGTAGTTAACCCATGTATAGGGGAAAATCTATATTACCTAGGATGGGATATTTTTGTTCTGGTTTTCACCTATTATAATTGAATTTATTTCACTATTGGGTGATGTACATGCTATGTTATGTTATTATTGTTATTATTATTGTTATTATTATTATTATATTTGATTTTATCATTGGTCTATTATGGAAAGGTGGTACTTGAGAATTCAGCATTATAGTCACTTTAGGACTCGCATGGCATTCATTCTACCATTATAGAAATGTTTATTTAGGTGCTTACATCACTTGGATTTCTTATGATGGTTATAAGATCCTTAACTATGTTATATACATATAAATTTACTAAAGTTGCTTTCCAAATAATTAAAAACACATTTATGTGCTTAATGTTCTTTCATCAACCTAATAGTGTTTTCTTTCATAGATTAACAAAGACACCTTTACTGGAGAATTATAGAACATTGAGGCATGGATCATTGGTCGCATGGGTTGGAACATGTTTATGGTTTCAAATTAAATGGATGCCAAATTTTAATTTATAATGTGTGTGGTGCCTTATAAATTGGAAATGGTGAACCATATAATTCATCCATCTCTATTGATTTCTATATCAATACATATAAACATTTTAATTTTAAATTTTCAAATTAAATGGTGACTGTAAAATGGGTATACGATTTAGAAAGGTGAACACCTAAGTAATGTGTTATCTTAACCCTAACTCGACCTTTGTAGTGGGATTAGGGAGATACTTCTATGTTACATTAAGAAATTATTATCACCTAAACCTAATTATTTTAGAATGAACAAAGACATTACCTTTTCCATTATAATGATATGTACCAACCCAATTAGGTATCTATGATTATATTACTGCTGAATTATTTTCTAAGGTGTGTGTTTAGAATTGTAGAATCATGACACCAAAATATCTTCTAGTAGTATGATAGGAGGTTGGTGAAGACAATGCTCTAGAGGTGGTGGTCCTTGATCCACTAGTATTTCCTCTAGTAGTGCCACCATAGGCACAACCTGTTATTCATAAATTGGGAACTAATGCCCTGTTTCGAGAGGGTTTCATTCGTATGATGTAGTCTATGCAATTATTTTATTGACCTTACCCAACTTTGGAAGACTAGACTGACTAAACCATATTCATACTTTTGTGGCTATTTTATCAATGGTTTACTAATCCTCCACTAAAAAATGTGAATTTAGTGGTAGTTTCTTAAAAACTCCTGCTAAATATTAAAAGTATGAAAAAAGTGAATCACTATGTTGAACCCCTTGCTTCTCCCCCACGTGCCCCAAACCATTCTCCCCCAAGAACCCCCTACCCCAAACCCTAGCCACCGCCCCTCACCAGTGGTCTGATGTCCCCCCCACCCACATGCACTCTTATTTCCCTTGTCCCCCCCTTGTGCGCTCTCAAAACTTGGTGGCCCTGTCTATTGCCAACGCTTGAGATTCGTGCTCTCACCACTGCTTGAGCCTTGTTCCATCTTCATCACTCAATCCTCATAAACCCTCACTCTCTCCCATGCTTGATACCCTACATCACCAAGATATACAATTTTCCCTAGTCCGCCCTCACCCCCATCCTCACCCTCTCTGCCTATAGGTAATTTTTGTTTGTTCTGTGTAATTTTTTCTATTTCTTCCACTATAAATTTTTACTATTGATGAAAAATAAAGGGATGGTTGGATTGTATTGTTGTAGACCATGAGGTCTTAGTGATTTTCAGATATTTTTTCTTAATTTTTTGTTTCCATTATCATTATCATGTTCTCCATTTTAATGTTAGATCCTCTAGAATGAAAATTCATGAAGGTTTTATAGTCTAAATTTTATATAAGTATTCGAGTAAATTTATAATGGCATGCATATAATTCATCATGAAAATTATTTTTGTCTCTAATTAATTTGTTTCATATAAGGGATACAATTAATAATATGTTGTATTGCCATGATATTTTAAGTAAATAACATTATATGATATAAAATTAAAATATTTTTTTAATTGGGAACCAATTATTAATAAAATATAATGGTTTCATAAATTTTATTTTTTTGAGATTGATTATGTTATATTGAATTGAATTAATATAGTTTTATTTTATTATATAACATGGTTGAAAATTCTAAGAAAATTTAGAAATTCATGTTGAATAATCTTATTAATGAATTTATTAGTTAGCTTCATTTTATTATTTTGTAATTATATATTTACTATTTTAGAATAATTTGACATACATAAATTGCCTTGGGTTTATGGTGGTATGCTTAAACAACATCATAATGTGATAAAACAACACCGGTGATGTGATACATTCTATAAAATTTTACTACAACATTTTCAATACTTACATGGGATCAAACATAGTGTATTGCAAAATTGTCTTATGTTTATGAAAAATCAACTTGATGATGTGTCTAAATTCAAACTCGGTTCACCATTATCACTTTTTATATGGAGTAGTTCCCAATTAGAAAAGGCATTTTTCATCTATTTTAAAAAGAGACAATCTGTATTAGATGGTCGTTTATACAAGATTAAAGGGGTGTATATATGATGATATCTGATAATAATGATGGGAATAATGTTTGAATGTTATGGAATGTTATAGTAAACAATGATGTTGTAAAATGAATGTGGTTACATGAATGGTAAGATTATACAGATGATTTAATGATGGTAATGGGATGATGTTGAAGGCACTTAGGTATAAGGGAGTATTCATGGATCTTCTAAAATTAGACCATTTAATGATAATGGATGATGGTTTAAGTATAATTTGTTGTGTTTGATAATGGTCCCTATAGTGAATTATCAATTGTGCTTCTAGTGTAATATAAAAAATGTTTCTCAATAGTCAAAAACAATTTATGTTTTAATTTTAAATTTCTTTTTCAATTAATTTTCCTTAACTCTGGATAGGTTATATGGTGTTTCCTTAATGATATTATCTACCTGGGTCAGAGGATATGTGTCTGGATAACAGGTAATTGAAATGGTTATATTTTTTCCCTTTGATGTTTCTTACTGTTATTTAACATTTCATTGTGTATTAATATTTTATTGATTTTTATTTTTATTCTTGTGTTCATAATGATAATATTTATGTGATTTTACCTTAGTAAAATATTTATGGTCTATGTGAATATAATGAATTATAATAAATATTTTTTAATGGAAGGGTTGGTGAGTGATTTGATATTGTTTTTTTTATGGACAATGGATCAATTGGTTTTGATATATCTATTTTTGATCTTTTATAATTTATTCTTTCCTACATATTATTCACTGGTGTTTAAAGGTTATTTTTTTATTCATTAGCTGATTTGTTTCACCTTATAAAGTGTATACACTATGTGATATATATGGATAAAACTTGGATAACATTACCGAGGAACAAAACTCAGTATACTAAGGGTTTAGAGGAGTATTCAGATTTTTCAATTTATAATTGATCTTTAGATAGGAAAATAATATTTCCCTATCCTAAATGTAAATTTAGAAGATTGTTAAAGGGATATTAATTTTATGAGAACTTTATGTTGAAGAAATTTCATGTTCAATTTTTTGTTGGATTTGGAATGGATAATTTAACATTATAGAAAGTTTGAGCGCTAATGTAAACCAATAGAAAAAGATCCCAACTTCATCGATAATGGACAATGAAATAAAATACCTTATAAACAATTCTTTCGACATTACAAGACAACAACATCAACATCAAAACATATCAGAATAACTAGTTGAGTGTGCTACCAATAGTAACTTGACAAGTGATGTTTTGGGACTATATTACAACTAGATAAATATTATAACAATTATATCCCCCAATAGATTCTATGGAGACTAATTTAAGTGATAACTTCACTGAGTAGCCAAATGTGTTTCATGATTTAGTTGATGATGGAAATCAATAGTTGTATGGTTGTTGTTTGAAATATTCAAAACTTTCTTTTCTACTAATGTTTTATCACATCAAATGAATATGAAGAATCAAAAATAAGGTGATTTTAATGATATTATAATTGTTTTGAGATTCATTTCCTTAAAATAAGATCCCTGAGTATTTTTTTGATATGAAGAAAAAATTTACAAGATTGGTCTGAATTATAAAAAAAAAATTCTTGACACAATATTGTATGCTTTATTGGGGAGAGGATTCAAGTAGAAAAGATTGAAAAAATGATCTTCTTCTAGATGGAATTAAATGGGTGATGCTCTAAGTCTGAATCAACATACTACTATGAAGAATAAGATAAATAACATGGCTACAAATTTTTTTTCTTTAATTCCCATTAAAACCATGATTGCAAAGATTATTCATGTCATCGAAAACCCATGATAACATGAAGTGTCATTATATTGATAATAATAATTATTGTCAATAAGAATTAAAAGAGACTAATAATCATGGAAGAAATTTGATTCATTATATCAAGATTTGTCATCTGGTCCTAGGAATGTCTGATTGGGAACGGTTGCCAATGGATTCATCCCATTTAGGACTTTCAGCACCATTTATAGAATTTGGTCAGTTGTTTTAATCCCTTGTAATTTACATATGTGGATGTGTATGCAAAAATTGTATTTTATCATTTCAATTACTAATCATAAAAAAAAACCATACCTGGAAATGATATTGATGTATACTTGTAGATTCTAATTGTTAAATTATACGACTTATGGAGAAATAGTGTTGATACATATAATGAATCTTCTAGAAAAATGTTCAAAATGCATGATACTCTAATGTTAACCATTAGTTACATCCATGGACTTAGGAACTCATCTGGTTGGAAAAATTATACAGGTTTGGATTTTCATGTTTTTAAATTTGATTTTGAGCCCAAACAACAACCTTGTAGTAAAAAATGGTTATACTTTTATAATTGAATATTTCATGATGCAACTAAAAGATTTCAGTTGAACGGGTAAAAATTAAATGGGTCTATTGATCAGATACCACCTCCCATGTTGTTTATATGTTTTGAAATATTAGATCAACTTTGAAATGTTGAAGAAAAATTTTGGACGTTGCATCATTTGAAAGATAGTGGGAAATGATTTCGATGTGCATATTCAACTAAAATTGGAATGCAATAATTGAAGAAAATTTATATTCTTCAAACATCCATACTAGAAATTTAATGTTTTTCAGTATAATATTGATGTTATGCATATTGAGAAGAATGTTTATGACAATTTTAGCTTCACATTTCTTAATGAACATGGAAAATTGAAGTACCATATCCATTCTTGGAATTACTTACAAATAACAAATATAAAGTGTGATCTTCTACCATATGAGAATGGACATTTTTCTCCCAAAAAAAATCAATGAAAAATAGGGATAAAGATATATTCTGTTGAATTTTAAAACATGTGTAGGAATATGATGAGTATTAAAGTAACATATTAATGTGTGATGACTTAAATCATTATAAGTAACGTGGATTAAAAATTCATCCTTCCCATATTTTGTTATAATAGTTACTACAATTGGCATTGTGTATATTATTACCTGAAAAGGTTACTTCTATTGTACTCAAATTTTTCACATTCATTAGAAGACTATGTGAGAAAAAATATATAACCATTTGAGATTGAAAACCATAAGAAGATATTTTTATTCAAATTTTGTGCAATGGATATGATCTTTCTTCTATAATTTTTTACTTTCCTGATGAATTTAACTATGCATTTTGTTGAGGAAACTAAATTAGAAGGCCCCATACATTATTGATGCTTGTATACAATTGAGAGGTACATTATTTATATGATTTTCGGATTATGTAAATAATTGTTGGCACTTTATGAAGTACATAATTTTGTTTTATTTATTTTATTTCAGATATATCTTGGTCATTTGAAATCATATAGAGAAAATTAATCTCAAATATAAGGCTCTATCTTTTAAGGCTATTTGGTATAAGAGTTTCTTACCTTTTGATCAAGATACATGGATGATATTGAGATAATATTCAATCAAGTTGGATGTGTTGACAACACATTGACTCTATCTCAACTACATGGGAAATCAAAAATATTATCTGTTATTGGCCGATTAGTTATGAGGAGCTCAAAGTGATACACTAACAGAAATGAAATTATTACTGATGCATAAATATGTGATGTCAAATAGTGAAATAGAAGATCTATTTATTTGATATCTTATGATACACACAAATATATGAATGAGAGGCTGAAAAATAAATTATAATGATATAAAAATCTATTAATAAAGATCTTGTAGAATGGTTTTCACATTGTGTAAGTTTGTAAATATGGAAAACAATATAGATATTACGTTAACACATATATTTTTTATAGTATAATAATGTATATTAATTTTTGAGATCATGAATACTTTTACTCAGACTGATTTGTCATAATATTTTAATTTTATTGGTGTAGGTCCTCTAAAACAGGCTAGAAATTTCAATGCTTACAATGTGAATGGCTTTAAATTTCATACAGTCTGTCGGGAATAAGGTTTAAAAACACAAAATAGTGTTATATTTATGGTTTCGAAATTGGGATACTATGGAAAGTTGACTGATATTATTGAATTAAACTGCCATGGTCATTTTTCAATTGTTTTATTCAAATGAAAGTTGTTAGATATTACCAGGGGTATTAAAAGACATTCTTTGAAATTAAATTCTATGAAATTCACTCGCTTGATGGATGTTAGTGACCAAGAATTATATGACATGTATATCTTATCATCTTAAGAAGAAATGATATATTATGTGAATGATTTCATAAATGAAGGGGGAGTGCAACTATTCACATAAAACAAAGATACTTGTATAATATGAGTGATGAAGTGGAATATTTAACCTCTGACATTGAATCCCATAAATTGAAAGAAACTAACTTATTTTTCCATCTTGATATTGAAAATATTAGTCTTTCAAGAGGGGATGAAGTTGATGAAGTGATGATATAGTAGGACAATGACATGATTGGTAGAAAAAATGAATGTATGTGGATACATCCATTAATTTATCAACCACGTATGTTATATGTCTAGTTATTCATTATCATAGATAAGAATATTTTTTTAGTACTGTGCATCTATTATCATTTCTAAAAAAATATTCAGGATTGTTTTTGAATTATCTGTTCTAAAGTTAATTTTATTTTTTAAAATGATGGGAATGTCAATGTTGAAGTGTTTCAATGATCCTATTTAACTCTCGACATCTGAGACAGTGCCTCCCCATTCAGTAGTGAGGGAGAAGTTTGTCACTCCATTTTCTTCACATGGGTATTTTACAGTGATGTTTATAGGAAAAAATTTAATGTCAGCTAAGTTCATGTACCTTTTTATACTACTAACTATTTTTTCAAAAAAGATGAAAACAATGTTATTATGGAGAGAAATATGATCAATTAAAATTTTTAGAATATAAAAGGATTGAATATATTTATCCCATTTTACTTTTATGGAGTCAACATAGATTATTTTTTATGATTATTTGTCCAAATTATAGGACATGTCGTGGGGGATCTGGTTACCCTTCTGATTAATTATGCTGATTGGAGGCATTTGCCTCACGAATAGTCATCTCGTATAAAGATGTAAGAAGTAATATTCATCGCTAAACTGAATGTATTGATTGAATTATATCAGAAGAAGACTCAATCTATATCTTGTGATATTTCGCCAATGGATGTTAGTGAGTTGGTAAATCACATAAATTCAAAATCATTTATTAAATAAACGTTTATTGGTTATTTGTTTATATTTAAATATACAACACTATTTAATTTTATACATAATTGTCAAGCATGTACCGATAGTAAGAATTGGAGATATATATGGAAAGGGTGTCGAGAAGTAGTTAATTTGGATGGTAGATGGATTAATGAATGTGGAACACAAATCAATACAAGTTTTGATTATTTCATATAACCATCAACATCATGTTAATTTTTATTATTCAATGGATAAAATGAAAAGTGAGCCGAAGGAGGTTGAAAGAAATGGAGGCCAACGACATCCCCTTTAACCAAGTTCACTCCCTCGGGTTTCAATGAGTACACATCATGAATGCATATTGGATTCATATTGGATACATCGATATATGATAGGTAGTCTACCACATGGTTTTCCCCATGCCAGGAGTGTATCACTTTGATAGTGTTGCTAAGAATCCATTTTCACTTTCTTATATTGTAGGTGATAGACCGGGGAGGTTGGAAAAGGCCATGCAGTGCATTGTGGAGTATCTTTGAATCTGTTTCCACAACCTCTATGAGAATATGATTCCATATACATAAACATAAACCCTAGTACCTAGGTTTTTCCTTAGTCTAAAGAGAGGATCCATGTCCAATCCAAGCAGAGAACACCAAAGAAACTAATCCAAGGGAGTTACAAACAACCCCCTATACAACGGATCACCCTCGCGCTACATGACCCGTCCGTATTAAGTTTGATTTCCCTCATGGGGGGTCATCTTACCCATTATATTTTGTTTCTTTTGTCATTGGGGTGAGGGAGGGAGGAACTCCCTTGAAGGAACTCCAAGGAGGGATCCTTCCACCAGTTATTGATGAGACTTTCCATCTCACAAAGAAGCTTTTTTGTCCTGGTGACAATGACTCTTCCAGATGAGATAATTCCCTCATGTCACTCCTTTTTCATGGCCTACCAAATACACCAACACTCTACATGCAGAATCATGGTATGTGGTAGCTTCTCAGTACCCCTGAAACCCGCACTAAGAAACCACCAGTCCATGAAATTGAGGTTGTCCATGTTGGGGTCCAAACAGGAAGTAAACCCCCAAAGGCACCCCATACTACAGACGCCCAGACACCACTAAAAAAGAGATGTTATGAACTCTATTTGTTTCTATTTATACAACATGAATAGTGTCATACCTTCAAAATCCCACATCATTGGATGTTTTTATCTATTAGGACCAATTTTTTCTAATACTCTTGGATAGGAAGTTTTATTTTGGAGGGATGAATTTGTTCCACAAGACTTCATTCCAAACATCAACACCCTCCTGCATGTCCTAGGTGCGGTAGAAGCCCTTAGAAGTAAAGGTAACCAAGGAAAGAGTAAAAACACAAAATTCAAGTTCTGTGGATAGATCTATGAGTTTGAAGAGGTCTTGTTGATTATCATCCAGCACAGCCTTGATAAATTTGGGATAAAGACAGAATTTATGAAATGATATGTTGGGAGTGGGGCAACCGGGGTAGCCAATAGCCTCTCCCACCCAATTAATGTTCCAAAATGATATCTCTCCCCTCCTGATGATCCAACGTGCATGTTGTTAAAGATCATATATAAGGGGAGTGATGAAGGACTGAAACATAGAGTTGTTCCCCTCCATTCCATTCTAATTACCATTTAGAGAATTCTTCATGGTTTTCCCCCAAAGAGTGTGTTGCGCTAGGACTTACCATGCCATCTTGGCATGCATGAAAATGAATGTGTCTTCCAGGCTATACACGTGAATGTTTTCCTCCCTGGTAGTCCTTTCCAATCTCCTCTAGGATGCACATCAGCAGTTTCCTTCTACATTTGGGTCCCAAATTAATCTATATAGTATCTTATTGATGATTATAATGGCACCCTTTAGAGTTTTAATGGAATACATGGCATGTATATGAGTGGCTAGAATCATGATTCTAATTAGGGATTTGTACCCACCAAAAGAGAGAAAATGGCTTTTCCTGTTGAGAATTCTGTCTGTAATCTTGCTGATGAGAAAATAAAAATCATTAATGTGATGTATTCTAAGATATATGGGAGCCCCCAGGTACCCCATAAGAAATATCCCACAATGAAATTCAAGGATTTTCTTGACTGTAGAGATCTGGCTGGGCATACATCTGTTCGAGATGTATAGGTGGATTTTCTCTTTGTTGATGACCTGGCCACTTTAGTGGCAATATTCATCAACCACATTGTACAATCCTCTGATAAATCTATTTCCCAAATTCATAAAGATGAAGGTGTCATCCACGAACATTAGGTGTGTGATATATTGAGATCTCATACTCATTCAGTAGGGAATAATTCTTCCACTATTAATGCTCATGTTATGTAGGTGATTGAGGATATCCCATGAGAGGATAAAAATGCTTAGAGAAATAGGATCTCCTTTCCTTAAACTATAGTAAGCCTTTTAAAAACTAAATGACTTCCCCATTAATGATATTTTCATCCATGTGGAACTAAAGCATCTAAAAATGTGGTTAGTATTCCAGGTAGAGAGGCCCATACCTACCAACACCTTGATGATGAATCCCCACTCATTGTTATTGTATGATTTTCTCAAGTCCAACTTGATATTTGTGTCTGGACCGTGAGTCTTAAGGTTGATTCCTTTAATCATCTCTTAATCTAGTGCGATTTCACCTTGGATCGACCACCCTTTCACGAATCTGTGTTGTTCCATGGATACCCACCTTGGGATGTGTTTGTAAAGTCTAGTATTTATTATACTGGCTAGAATTTTTTATGATAAATTGAACAAACTAACCAGTCTAAAGTGCATGATGGAAGAGGGGCATCTGGTTTTAGGAAGGAGAACCATAGTGGTGGGGATATAAATCCTTTCCAGGCTCCCTCCATATAAATAATCTTTAATTTTCAAGGAGATTTCCTTCTTCACCACCGCTCGTGAGGACCTGTAGAAAGATACGAGGAACCCATCAGGTCCCAGTGCACTATATAGATTAAGGAGAATAGTAACATAAATCTTCTCTTTATTGGGAATGGAATAGAGCATCTCATTATTCTGATCTAAGAAAATATTGTGAATCGCCTCAAGGATCTATGTGTCCTCTGTGTCGTCCGTGTAGGTTCCATTATATCTGAGAATATTAAGCTGGTTATATCATTTTTTATTAGAGATGCATGCATGAAAGAATGTTTTCTTTATACATCTCTCCCTGATCCATTTGATCCTTTCTTCTCTTGCAATTCAATACTATTTCAGTATCATTTCCTTTAGAATCTCTTTTTTATTGGATATCCCCTCAAAGAAGCGATCATCCCACACATCTTCAAGGTCATTCTCGAGACGTTCAACTTCCTACATGGTGCCATCGATGTCATTGTGCATGTTTGGTAGACCACTTACCAACTTATGCAGAAGAGTCTTATGTCGCTGAAGCTTATTGAGGATCACAACCCACGTCTTCCCCGGAGGGGGTTCATTCCATGTCTCACTGACCAGCTCTTGGTACCCTGTTATTTTGGCTCACTACTAGGTGTAAAGAAATATACCATGAAAATCATGTCCACAGGATAAGGATAGAATGAGTGTAGAGTGGTCTGATAACCCCTAACAAGGTGAGACAGCTTTGCATATGAGAACATAGAAGTATCTTTCAAATTGACCAGACACCAATCCAAGTGTATCTATGGACATTGATTTCCTCTTTGGGTGTTACACTATGTGAAGTAGTCACCTGAGAAATCAAGGTTGATGAGGCCTTTCCTGGCCATGAACTGTACAAACTTCATACTAGATTTCCTATGGAAGGGGCCACTACCTTTAATTTCATGTGGATTGTCAATCATGTTGAAATCCCCACCAATCACCCATGGTAGGATTCCAGGATCAAAGCCATTGAGATAACTCCATAAGGTTTCCCTTTGATGTGATTCATAGCTCCCATAAAAAACTTCATGAATATAGTAATTTCACCTTTTTATACCATTGTTGAGATATATAGATTTCATGCCTGATTCATGACTACAGAATAGCTCCTGTGCTAGAATACCCATATATGCATGTTGAGTGGGGTTTCCTACATTGATTCCTGCATTTTTATCTTCCTTGAAAAGGATTCAATACTAGAACTATTTTTCTTATGTTCAAGTATACCAACTTCACCAATTTTGTGTTTTCTTATTTCAGAGGCAATGATGTTTGTCTTGACCTAGGCCCCAAGACCCTAGGAATTCCATATGAGGATGGTAATCATTGATATGTGAGTGTTCTGGAACGGCCCACATAACTAGTATCTTTATTGAAATGATTAGAGGATCATTCTATTAGGGATCTAGATTTTGAGCGCATAAAAACTCCCATGTTAGTGGGAAGAACCAAGACAGGAGATGGAGAGTGAGGAGGTGAAGAAAATGGACAGGAAGTGGAGGGACTCTGATCCTCATAGGGAGTCATTGAAGGTGAAAAGGAATATTTGTGACTGAGGAGAAAGACACCCTTCCTTCCATCTGGTTGAGTCTCTAGGGAAGGTTCTAGAGTACCCACTTCATTGGATACACCCTAGGGAAAGGAAGAGCTAACAATTGCACATTCAGGGTCAGTAGTCTGCATGCAGGACCAAGATGACAGAAGGGTTAGCAAGGATAGGAATCCAGACACTCCAGGCGCTATGTATACCATACACTGCTCTAGGAGGGGTCCCTCTGATAGCGAAGAGAAAAAGGGGATGGATCGCCAAACCAGGTTGGGGGTGAGGGATACCTTTCTGGTAGAATGGGATCATATCCGTGTATATATCCAAGTCGCCTTTTGAGGAGGATTTCACCACATGTTCCAGGTATTGAGTGACTGGTTTTTGGACCACTAGACCATCAGGCGAGATTATTTTCCTCTGTGAGGCTTCAGTAGATAGATCACAGGACGGTGGAGGAACCTGGATCCTGATATCAGGCCCTTTGGAGAACCAACAGGCATCTAGATGCATCTTCTTGAAAAAATGCAAGGAGTTTCCCTACCAAATAAAATGGGAGAAAAATCTGGGAAATACTTGATAAAAATATCCGGGCTCCAGCAAAAGACATCTTGAACTCGAGGCATGCATTTTTTCAGTGGTGGGTGGGAGATATCCATCTCCACACAGATACAAGACATCAAATCATTCTCACAATATCTTGTCTTGACATCCGAACATAGAAATCCCCCAAGGGTGTCACCGATCAATTTTAAGAAGCCTCCATTCTGAAAAGGTAGTGGACGACCTAGGAGATGAATCCACACCGTAGCACAACAGCTCCCCTTGACCCTGTGTACATCCATTGACCACCGAGATAGAAAAAAACCCACTTGTTGATAGATCATGGTTCCCTACACTAAAAAAGGATGAAATCTTCTTCTGAGTCCAAGAGATGGAAAAAAGAATGTTTGTTCACCTCAGACATCCGGACTAGAGATTGTAGGCCTTATGAAAAAACAAAGCTTTATTAAACTGAAAGAGGAGGCTTCATGGACCTAAATATGGCAACCAATGTCCACTTCAAGCCTGCCTCCGCCTCCACAGAGGAAGTTTCCGGATAATCCTGGGGGATACAGGAGATGACACACGAAGCCTCCAAGATCAGCACATGTACATCTGGAAAGCTGTTCCGCTGAGAAGCACAAATCGATCCGCAAAGGGCATCTCTAATGGAACCTGGCCGAGGTGTCTTAAGAGGGAGGCCGACAGTGACTGGAGGATCTGCACCATTAGCGAGAACTATAGATGGACCCCGAGTTGAGTCTAAGGGGCCAAGATTCATCCAACCCCATTCCCCATCAGGATTACTGTAATAGAAAAAAGGCACCACCAGCCCCAGGGAAGCTGGAAGACTATAGGGAGAACCCAGATCTGGGGCCAACCGAGGCAGGAGCGAAGCCGAAAACCAAGGAGGCAAAGCCTTAATAGTCAGAAAATTTGAAAACTCTAGGAGCATGTTGGGCGCTTAGTCTCAAGCAGAAAGCGGATCCATCACTCTTGTTGTCTTTGACTCTTTCATATACATTTTTAGTTGTGGGATTTATTTCTTATTGTCCTTTTCACCAGATTTTCCAAAATGTGTTAGATATTTAATGTTATTAATTTTAAACATAAGAATCCCATCGATGTTGTGTATTTAATTCAAATTAATTATGGAGGATTATGTATGTATATAATCTAGTGATTATTTATATCTTGATGTGTTATAGTTGGATATCTGTTTTTGTTTGGTTGTTCTGGGGTTACAGGTTTTGTAGTTTTATATTTTTTTAAAATCCATATACCATGAAAGTTAAAACCACTACCATATATTCTAAATTATTGATTATAGGTGTTTTAAACTACCATAATTTATGTTTGATATTTTTTAGTGGTGGTTTTTTGGTTTTAGAAGAGGTTCAGTGACTTAAAAATGAATGTGGGATTGCGGCGGTTTAAACCGCCCCCATCCTGTTGGTATTTTTTGGAAGGGCACTACCCCTAAAACAAAAACAATTACCACAAAATAAATTTTTGAGATGATTCCTAGAAAACATCACTAAATGGAAATAATATATGAAAGTTTAATGTTGATACCAAATTTATTAGTGATTATTGGAAACCATCAAAAAATCATATAGAGAGAGTTTATACCACCACCATATGTGTGTTTTTTGTAGTGACTTGTGAATTCTAGTAGTATCATCCACCTATGTTTTCATGGGATGGTGCCCCTCAAGATATTGAGACATCGATGGAGTCCTTAATTTCTATTTTTTATCATCTAGAGATTCCTCTAGAGAGGATTTTCAAGTTCACATCTTATATGTTACACAGTTCTACCATGCGATGGTGGGATGCCATTACCTAGGAAGTTTGACACTAATAGAAGATCTGTAGGGAATTATAGACAGTCTTTATGATTACTTCTTCCCAAAAACATTGAGGGATGGCCTCTATTGAGTTTTTCTGAATATACAATAGGGAGTTATGTCCAAAATATTATACTTTACATGTTTTATGGAGCTTCAATGTTTCACACTAACTCTATATGGGGATGGTCTCCTGACAACAAGGTTATTTGAGGATGGGATTATATGCCGCATCCAATCATAGGATAATGTTTTTCAGTTGACTACTATTTTTTATATAGACAACTATGCCCTCATTAGTGAGTGGAATTTAAGGGAAGATAAATGTGTGATCCAGGATAGTTCAACCCCCATATATAGTGGTATTTCCTCTAGTGGAATTAAGCATAATTTTGAGGATTCTCACTGGGGAAGTGGATGTTAGATAAGTTGTACTGACAGTTATGTCATATTTCATTAGTGGGGAAGCCAGGTTATAGGAAACCCAGGTGCATGTGAGACCCAGTTTAATGTAGAGGTTGTGGAAGGATGACCCATATTCATCATTAAATAAGGATCTTTCCTCTAGTTCTAAATGATAGAGGATAACCCTGACTCCATATTCTAGAGAGGGTCCAGTATTACCACTACAGGAAGAAATATGGAGTACCACCAGCTCCTCAGAATGAGGTGGAGGTCGAGGTATAGGGAATAAGACTCAAGATTCATAGTTCAAGTAGAGGGAGCCTACATAGGGAAGTTATGTTGAGACTCATGTTTATGGAATGGGTTAGTTACATGGGGTGAAACCTATGTCAGTCGAACAGAGTGTGGGGTGATCAATAGTTTGAGGCAGTGTCTGCTTTATTTGAAATAGTTATATCACACTCTTTTATATATTTGTAAATTCAAGAGAGTCTAGGCCTCGAGATCGAGTACCTATGTGGTGTCACGAAACTTTATACCCCATTAAGTATTCAATCATAGAGTGTTCACTGATTTAAGGAATGTCCCCTCGATATAGGTTGTTATCTGTTCGTGTGGAATATTTTTGTCCATGACATGATAGGTTTTGATATAATTCTTTAGATGGATGGGTTGATTCCTAATGAATAAAATGTTTATCGTTATTGTCATAGGTTGACGTTCACATCACCAAAGGGGGGTAGGAATATTCCCCAAGGGGAATGGGATGTCCATGCAACTCATGTTGGACTTGAGAAATAGGGGCTATGTATAGTAAAAAACCAAATTTCTAGTATCTACCTAGATGATCAGGGTGTGTGACACTTCATTTTTTCTCCTATGGTGGATTGTTTTAGGTACGTCTTCCAAGATGAATTTTCTAGGATACCTCCAGTGAGAGAGGTGGAATTTATTATTTATCTAGTTCTTGGAGTAGCACTAGTGTTCATTCCTCCTTACCAGATATAACTTATGGAAATTTTAGTTCTTAAGAAGTAGTTGGAAGACATAGAGGCTAAGTTTTTTATAAGCCCCATCACCACTCTCAGGGGTTCATCGTTCCTTTCTTCAAAGAAGATAGAAAGTACCACCAAACTTTTCATGTATTATTCATGATTTAACCAACTCAAAATTACGAATAAGTATCATTTTTCAAGAATATAAGTCATCTTTAACCATCTCCATGGATCTTGGGTTTTATTAAACATTGATTTCATTTCAGCCTATCACCAGACACAGGTTAGATCCTAATACATACCTCAAAAATATTTTTAGAGTAAGTATATTCTTTACGAGTATTGTGTTATATCGTTTATTCATGAACGTGAATATAGTTTTTATGGATCTAATGAATCGAGCTTTTCACCTATATCTTCATTATTTTGTGGTAGTATTTGTGGATGATATCTTAGTGTATTCTGACTCTCAACACAACTATTAAAAATATATTTAGATCATGTAGAAAAAACATATAGAGCACTAGATCTAGGCTAAGCTCTCTAAGTGGGACCACTGGATCGAAAAATTACACTTCTTATGTCATGTAATCTCATAGGTAGGAGTGTCAGTAAACCCAGTGAAGGTGAGAGCATTAGTTTCTTTGGAGTATCCCAATAATTTCTTTGATATAAAAAGTTTATTAGGGATAAATGACTATTAAAAACACTTTATTCAATAATTTTCACACCTATAATCATGTCATACAGGCCTGGCTCATAATTTTGTGAAATGTTTATGGAATGAGGTGTGTGATAAATCCTTTCAGGAGTTGTAGGGTATACTAACTTCCGAACCAAACTTGATTCTTCTAGAACTAGGAAAGGAACTAAAAAGTTTATTGTGATTCATTGTGCGTCGATCATAGAAAATTTTTTGTGAAGGATGATTGAGTTGTAGTATATAGGTCTCGTCAATTGAGGCATCATGAGAAGATTTACCCGATACATGACTTGGAAAAATTTGTGCATGCCTTGTGTTGTGAGATGAATTATTTTATTGGGGAGTGTTTTTTGGTTTTTGTGAACCAAAAAAGTCTCATGTATATGGTTACATAGGCTGATTTAAATCTTAGGTTGCATAGATGGGTTGAGTATATTCAATCCTTCAATTTTGATCTTGCATATATGCCTTCTAAGGGTTGTAACGTAACCCATGATCTGAATCTGAAGACATGGATTAAGAAGTTTTGAAGGATAGTGGTGAGTGGAAACCTATGGCCCTATTTTAATAAATTTATTTGGACATTTAGAAGGATCATGGGAAATAATCTTCTCAACATTAGAATTTACCTCTGCCCTTCTAGAATGGGAAAATACAGGGAAGATTTCTGATCCCAAGGGCCTGATCCTAAGGAAGATAATTTCACATAAGGATTCATCTCCTGGTTAAACCATCGATGTGGATAAGATCTTATTCATACATGGGTGTTTTGGGGATCCATTAGACATCTTGGAGGATCTAATGTGGGAATCTCATGCCTCGATGTGGGTAGTTCATCTCAACATCACCAAGATATATCACGACTTACTTCACCAGAATTTGTAGCCTAGTCTGAAATGGGAGATATATTTATTTATTATGATGTGTCCCACCTTTCTACAGGTGAAAGCAGGACATCAAAGAATAGTGGACTTTTATAACCATTTTACATTCCTGAGAGTAATTGAGATGATTTGACCATGGATTTCCTGATTGGTATTCCTACGTTGCCTAAAGGAAATGATATAGTTTGGGTCATTATTTACTAGTTGATGAAGGTCTCTCACTTCTTACCTATTCAAGAGACCTTATCAGTGGATGATCTAAAGAGGTTATACATCATGGAGACCATACACCTCCAATTATCTCCATGTTTTATCATATTATATATGGAAATACATTTTATGTCATGGTTCTAGTAGGGGTTGCATAAGTTCTAGGGTATACAGGTGATTCTAAGAATGACCTCTCACCATAGATTGATGGTAAGATGGAACATGCGATTCAGGTTCTAGAGGACATGCTCCATCCATGTTTCTTATCTTTGGTGGTTCTTGGTAAATGCACATACCCTTTGTTGGGTTCTTTTACAGTAAAAGTTTCCATGATACCATCCAAATAGCTCCTTACAAGGCCATATATGTTAGGCTGTTCTAGTAACCTATGTTCTAGTTATATGAAGGAGAGTAATCTTTACTTAGGCCACGTTTTATTCAAGAGACATCAGATCAAGTTTATCTAATCCAGAAGTGCATGCTGACAACTCATTATTGGATGCAGTAATATTCGAATCATCATTGATGACCTCTTGAATCTGAGGTTGGGGATAGATTTTTCTTCTTTTCCTTCACCTTGGATAGTCCATCAGTGAATCAGAAGGCAAGGAAATATGGCACCTAGATTTTTTTCCCTTTTTAAATCATAGAGAGAATCTAACTAGTGTCTTACAAGATAGCACTACCTCATATGCACCAGTATATGCATGATGTATTTCACATGTCTCAACATTGTTAGTATTATCCATACCCATCACATGTTTCACATCCTTAGAAGTTTGATTTAGATATGGAAGCTTATTTTGTGTAGTACCTAGTGTGTATCATGGATGAAAGGATGAAGGATCTCTAAAGATGGTTTGTTTCTATAGTACAGGTGTTATGGAAGCATGGAAGAGTACATGACAATACTTGGGAGGGAGATGCTGACATACATGTTTAGTGGTTGGATATTTTCTCAAATGATCATTTGATACCCTGAAAAGGGACACTTAGATATGAACTCCTTTAAGGAGGGGAGGTTGTAATGGCTTATCTTTTTCAAAGGTGTAGATATTTTTTTATTTTAAATTTCTTTTTCCCTAGTAAATGATCTTTATGGCCTAAGGAAGGTCTTAAAATCTAATGGGCCTTGTTCAGAGCCCAAAGATCTATGTTATGTAGGAAAAGGCTTGGTATACGGTTTTACCAAACCTTCCACTAGAGGCTGCACAATTTTGGAAAACTGTGTGGGTTACTTCTGGGCTCCACTATAGGGATCCCATGTACTGATCATGGTTAAATAAATCGTTCTCCCTAACCATGGGAGTCCACGATCCATTGGATACTGGTAGGTTCACGGTTGGAACATAGTTCGTATAACCATACAACCAAACTGTTCTCCCTTTAAAACTAATGTAAAAATACCATTTTTAACTCTTTTCACTTAAGTAACTCAATTCTTTTTTGTCCCTATTATTTCCATAAAACCACATGCCTATGGATCTCCTCCTCTTCTCTTCTTTGGAATTTTAATATCTTCACTATTTAGACTCTATTTTTATTTTTGTTGGTCACATTGAATCCCTACTGGTAATATGTCAACTCCTCTTCCATCCTATAATTGTTTATCTCACTGTATTTTGTGCTATTTTAGTGTGAACTCATATTCCCTATTTTCAGGGATTTTTTTATTCTTACATTTTATACCATTCTACTTCAAACCTAAAGATGATACTAGAGGAATATTCTTCTAAAGGCCTTAGGTAGGTAGTCTAGTATTTTTTTTATAAAATTTGTAATGTTTCTATAGAATATTTTATAGTTCTACACACTGGATCTTCCCCCTTAATTTCCATAAAACGTTTTTTAATTTTCTAATTAATTGAAACATGATATTATAATCCCATAGACCCATGTTAAGACATTAAATGATGTCTACCTCATTGGTTTTCACCCATTTGGGCGTTCTAAATTAAATCCCCTCCTTGAGATGACTGTGAAATTGACCCAACCATATTCTAAGTGGTTTGGATTGACTTATAGTTGGGTTTTTTTCTTCACTAAATTAAATAGTTTGAATTGATTAAATGAAAGTGAGTGGAAAGGCCATTCCATATTTTATTAATTGACAAATATTTTTTATAACTTAAATTACCACGGCTAGATAGGAATAAATGAATGTAAATTATTTAAATGGAAATACTATATGATTTCTATAATAATTCATGTGTATTGGTCACTGGAAAATGGTTAATAGACTTGTTGAGCATGGTGTTTCATGCTCCCTTACATTGGGTGTTGGGCATGACGTCTCACACTGTATACATGGACTATGGGCATGACGTCTCACACTGTATACATGGACTATGGGCATGACGTTCCATGTACTCATGCTTCAGGTGCTGGGCATGATGAATCACCCCAATATCTTGAGTGATGGGAATGATTTCTTGTATTCATATAATATTAAAGGATAGTACCCTTGATAAATCATATATATCATTAGACTATGCATGGACATCTCAGTTACGCCCCGGGTCCAGCTACCACGTAGTATCTATGTATGTACCAAAATATATGTATTCAAATATATAGAGAGTATATATATATTATAAATGTATTATATATATATATATGATTTCTTATAAATATAGGGGCATGGTAACTATGGTCGTAGTAATTCCTACCTATGTTGAAGTGGGTAGTGTTAGCCAAGTGTCCTCTATGAACTTGAGTTAACTTGCTTACATATTTTATCTTTTTTATTATTTATTATACCTTTTCACTACTATGTGATTTACGTAGACTTGATTATTCTAGACACTATTGGTGGAGGCATGATGTGTTTATCTCACACCCTATTTAGGCTATCATTTTCACCTAGGAAGAGTTTAAGGTTGCAGGTATTGATAGTGTCAAGCACCAGGTCATGGATGCTTGATTTGTTTTTCTTATAGCATAGGAGTATGGGGGTATAGAACCAAGCCTATTCTCATGATGATAATAGATATTTCTTTTGGGTATTTTTTATTTTTGTTTAGATTTTTTCATATGAATGTACTTTGTAATTCCCTATATCCCTTTTTTTGTATATCAGCATGACATGACATCATTTTTTACATGACTCACCTTATGGATTCGATTATAATTATTGATTTAAGTTTCATTATCCATTGTGATTTATTTTGGAATTTGTTCCTATTGTTCTATTAGTTTTCTATACAATTATGTTATTTATTTTTCCCCTTATTTCCACTATTCTACTCTGATATGAGGGTATATTCTCCCCATTGTACCACCTTAGAGCCTCGCTGCCAGTTACCATACTCTAGCATATGGGGAGGAAAAATGAGTCCATGGGCTTAGGGGTAATGGTTTTGTGGCTCCCATGAAAATACGTTGTAATTTTACACATAAATATTTTTATATTTATGAAACAACCATTATCTACTTATTTTCCATCCAAAGGAAAATGAAAATTCATTTGTTTTTACATGTGGACTACCACCTGCATGAAGCGATGAAATTCATTATTCATCACTACCACACATGTCAGAATATAAATATATATTTAATGAATTAATATGATATCTATCAAATAATTATGATTATATAAAGGTAAATAATTCTCTACTTTATTTCCTTCCCATCGATTAATGAATGAATATATCCCTCTTGAGTATGTGCAATCAAACTTCTCTATAGATGACATATTTCATTTTCCATTGCCTCTTTAAATGGTTGTTTCTAATGAATTTAAGGAATAAATTTAAAATTAATAAACTATTATTTATGTCCCTAATATTCTCAAAATATTATATTATTATTATTAAATAGCATGTTCTTACTCATTCAATCATTTTAACACATTCTTTTTTTGGTGGGTTTTACCATCTACATGAATGATGTTATGTTGTTTATGACATGAGTGAATAAGGAATGTTAAATAATTGGGATATTATGTAATAATAATTAATCTTTGTTGTTTCAATAATTTATTAATGGTTATATGCATATGTTTATTCATAAATAAAATTAGTTTTTTATGAAATTGATGTTTCTAAAAAATGAGATATTTAAACACTCCATATGAACCCTCAATTTAAGTTCAATAAAATGAATATTAGATTCCAAAAATTGTATCAAAAACTTTTTTTAACTTGGAATGAATATTCTAGAGATGATGAAATCATGAAATAGGAGGTAAGACCGAAACCATTAAATCGAAACATACATGAGATACAAGACTATTATCTCACAATATTAATTTTTAACAAAGAATTATTAATAAATGGGCTATAAGAAATCATAATTTAATGTAATGTCATAAGATAAATATAAATATGCTACTCATATATATATATATATATATAATAAGTGTTAATTTATTATATAGGGAAGTTATAGCACATCCTACTAAGAACAATTTTATGGTAAGGTATTTTTGAACTAAATTCCACTTCATTGGGACATGCTTCATATTATGAACCTATTTTCAATTATATGGTGCATATAATGAATATTTTATATTATATAAAGAATCTATTTATAACCAAGGTATTTTATATTTATTTTAATTTTATTCATTATAAGAGTATTTTAATTTAAAATCTACAAGTTATTTTCTTTAAAATATATGTATTGAATGATTTTATGTTTTTCCCCAAATATTTCTATTCCCTAGCCATATTATTAAAAAAAATTAAATTATGATCTTATATACACATCAATGATTACTCAAGAATATTTTTGATTACTTAATTGAGTAATTTTTTATATCACTTAATATCATGATTGTGCAAGGTTGGTTTAGCCTAAGTCCAACTTTTTTGGTACATGGGTGGTTTATCCCAAGTCCAAAAAGTTATGGGTACATCATGGTTCATCCCAAGTCCCCTATGATATGATTAGTTGGTTATTCTATCATATAATGAAATAAATTTATTGGTGGTTATCCATAACATAAACCATGATTTTTATTCTTATGTTTATTAGACACTCTTTTTCCATGTTCTTATGCCTTTTTATGTTATCATGGCTCAAGATGATTGATTTATGACCCATTTTTATATCACATTCCTTGATTTATGGCATATGTCTCTTTTTTGGGTATGATTTATTTATGTTATAATCATATATTTTAGTTATGTTCAAAAATACTTATTCTCATATTATTTTCACATAAGATGGATACCTTTTATGATCACCCATAATAAGTATTTGACCTCACCCCTATTTATGTTATATTTCATATCCTACGAAGTTGAGTATAGAATATGATAAGTCTAGAAGGGTGAAATATATGAAGAACTTTTGTGGGAGATATTGAATAATTTAATGTAAAATAAGTTGATTGTATACTTAATCTCCAAAGACACTAAACCTACCAGTTTGGGGGGTGTGACTTATTATGAGTTATATTGAATATTCATATAAGGTGATCTAATATACAAATATATTTTGATTAGGTTTCATTAATTGGTATTGGAGAGTGTCTTAGTTATTTTTTGGACTATGTTATGAATAATGATGATATAAAACATATGATAACCTATTTTGAACTAAAATTGATATAGGATTATCCTAAAGTGTAAAGTTGAAATAAATATTTCATAATTTAATAGATCTTTGGAATGAGTTTCATTATCATATGATTTCTTTCTATAAATATTATTTATTAATGAGCACATTGACCATCTAGGTTTTAATAAATGGTTATAATTATGAGGAATTGTATTTACATTGAGGGTGATCGATAATCGAATGGTCGTTCTCATGAGAAATCAAATGTAATTAGATTTGGGATAAAACCTCTTAGGGCTATGATCACAAAACTATAGAAATCTATGAATAATTGTGAAAACCATGTCAAAAATACAAATGAAAAAATAAAGGTTAAAATTTTTATTGATTCCTTCATGTGACAATATACACCCTCTTTTATCTGGTCTTCTATTACTTGAATTATTGAGTAGTGGATCTTTAGTGAGAAAATGATATTTTCCATTCTCATGTTCTCAAATAAGGTGATTTTTTTAAAAAAAATATTTATCATTTGGAAGGTGAATATGATAAATGGGTTTCACTTATCGAGTAAACATGTCATGAATAATAAATTGACTCAATGGAATATGAATAGTTTAAGAATATATTTTTGGAAAAGTATTTTCCTTGAACTCTGAAAACAAAAAATGAGTGTGAATTAATAGATCAAAAAAAGGAGGATGAATTTATTATTATCTTGATGGAAATTTTATAATACATGAAACATATAACTTTGTATTTATCATGGATCTTGAAAGTAAAATTGACCATTTCATTTTTTTTCTTGAATTTAAGTCTCTGAATATCATTGGCTATAAGGGAGTTCAATAACTATGAAGGTATTTTTTTTATGTTCCCTAAAGGTAGAAATATAAATTGTGGACTCCCGTTATTCCCATGATTTTTGAAGATAAAAAGAAAAAAATTTATTTGAGGGGAATTTAATTTATCAAACCCTTAGAGGGGGGAAAATTAATCTTTCTATGTGAGAAAAATATATAAAGAATCATGGGGGAAATTTTGTCAAAAGATCTAGTAAATGATTTAATTGTGGTAAAATTGAACATCTTACACTAGAATTGTAAATTGATATAAAGAGGATATAAAAACGAAATTTATGGAGATAAATCTCAGCCTAATTCACCACCCACACTAAAATTCTATAGTTTTAAGGAATATGGTAATTATGTTAACAAGTATACCAAAATTATAGTTAATGATAATGATTAGAATCAACACCCTCTTAATGTAAGGTACTAAGGTAAATACCATGAAACCCAATTACAGATGTGGGACACAATAATGATGTGTTAAAAGGTATATATAACATTCACTCGATAACTGCTAATGTTATATTTGATTCTTGATCTAAAAAATATTTTATTTATGAAAATTTGTTGAGGGTGTCATATCACCACCTAAGTGACCAAATATTGAATTGTTAGTCGAAATTATTAATAGTATAATTATTGCTTCTAAAGTTTATATCACATATTTTATAGAAGTTTATGAGAACATGCTACCTGAGAATATCATTCTTATCACTTTTTTGAATTTTATGTCATTTTCGGAATGGATTGGATCTCTCTATTTAGATCCCATACCAATTATTAGGGTAAGTAAGTCACAGTCTATATTCTGAATCAAGATAATATCATATATTAGTGATATGAGGGATAGGAACATCCAATTGAAATTAATTTATTTATATGGGTCATAATACTTACCCTAGAGGAGTATCTAGCCCAGACGGTTGGGGATAAACTCAATATTGAAGATATTTTGATTGTTTAGGAGTGTGGTGATGTATTTCCTAAAAAAATCATTGAATTCCCCAAAATCATGATGTTGAGTTTTCTTTAAGAAATTATATGTGGTGTTACAGCTATATCAAGGAATACTTATATAAATTCCCTAATTGAATTATAATAATTAAATAATCAAGTCCAAGAGAATTAGGGAAAGGAATATATATTCTCATATACCTCCCCATAAGGTGCACCAAAACATTTTTTTGAAGGAAGATGGGTCAATATTCTTTTGTTTTGATTATTACGAACGTAAAAAAGATCATGATCAAGAATAAATACATTTTACCCCAAATTGATGACTTATTCATCCTTATATATGGGACATTATACATCTCTAAGAATGAAATTCATTATATATATCATTAATTAAGGGTCAAAAGTGATAATATACCTAAGAAATATTTTTAATGATGTACAGATGTTAAGTATTTATTTTAATCCCATTTTGAATCCAAAATATCACCATAATCTTCTAAAAATTATTAAATATAGTATTTATAGATTACATAAATAAAGTTATGGTAGTATTAATACATTATATTCTTATATATTCTAAGAGAAAGGAAGAGTGTGATGATATTTTGAGGATTGTGATACAGGTACTGATAAAGGATAAACTCCATTATAAATTTATATAGTGTGAATTTTGGACATGGAATGTAATATTATTGGGTCATGTAATCAAAAAAAAGGGAATATATTTTGATCCTTAAAATACAAAGGTTTCAAAATAGTTTCTCAAACCTACCACTATGATTGAGATCTCTATCTTCCTTTAATTGGATGGATATTATTGATTATTTTTGAGAAATTTCTCATGACTATCAAATCCATTAACAAAGTTAACATTTAAGGGAATATATTTCCTCCAAATAGAGTAAAGTGGATAAAATTTCATGTAACTCAAGGGAATTTTTTTCACATAACCTATACTCACATTAAATAGTAGTATAGTAGGGTTGGTGTTATATATTGATTCTTTAAATAAGTTATTGATTTGTTTTACCAGGAAAATTGAAATAGTGGTAGCTTATGCCTCATGAAAATTAATGGTTCATGAGTATAATTATCTAAATCATGATTTGTATCATGAAATAGAAATTATTCCTTTAATTATATTGAGGCATTATCTATATAGTGAAAATTGTGATATATATATTGATCATAAAATCTTAAATTATATATTCACATAGAAGGAGTTAAATATGTTTCAATGTAGATGGTTAGAATAGATTAAAAAATAGTATTTATCAAAACATTTCCACCCTAGGAAGGTGAAGGTGGTGGTTGATGCTCTATGTAGATATATTTGTGCTGCCTTATTTATGATGAGGATTGAAAAGGATATAATATTCATGGATTTTTAGAGGATATACCTTCAAATATTAATGAAATGTGTGAAATATTATCTTTCTTAATTTAAGGATCAAATATTCATCCATGTAAAGATCAAATTTTCATGGAAGGGGGTATGGATATAAAAAAGAATTTATGGAATGTTCTTAATTTCTACAATGATAATGTTCGAATGATAAGATTCTGGAACCATGTATGCGTCCCTCCAATACAAGAATTAAAAAAAGATCAATTGGATTATTCCAATAACTCATCATTCACTATTCATATTACAATCCAAAATATGTGTAGATATCTCAATAATTATTTCTTGTGGGACAACATGAAAATAGATATTACAGAGTACATATCTAGATGCTTGGTATGATAGAATGTTATGGATAAATATAAAAGGTATAAGGGGACGATTAAACAATTACCTATACCTATATGGAAGTAGGAGATCATCACCATGGATTCCATATTAAGACTCCCTCAGAGATATGAATTTTATAATAGAATCTAGGTTATAATTGATCTAATTAAAAAGTCAATGAATTTCATTGCTATTATAGAATATTTATCACTTGACCAACATTCAATAAAATACTTAATGGAAGTGGTAAGGATACATTGAGTACCACTCTAAATTATAACTAAATTAGATCCATGTATTACCTTTATGTTTAGGAAAATTCATTAAAAATGATTGAATATAATGTTGAGGATCATTGAACAGATGACCAGACAGAAAGAACCGTTCCAACCCTAGAGGATATTATGAGATCCCATTATATAGATTTTAAAGGTGGTTGAGATCAAAAACTTCACCTAGTAGAGTTATTATATAATAGTATCTAATATTATATATTTTAAATGGAACCATATGTGGCACTATATGGGAAAATATGCATGACTATGACAAGGTGTGATAAATTTGAATAATGTAAGGAGTTGGGACCTGATCATGTTCAAGAGATGATATAAATGGATCAAACTATTTAGTGGAATATTAAAACTACTAAAAGTTTTTAAAATGTCTATATTGATGCTTTTTTATGATATTTAGAAATTAAATTTTGTGATATGAAATTTCATCGACTATCTCCTTGGAATAAGGTAACGAGATTCATAAAGAACAAAATATTAATCCCCGGGTACAATTGGCCATTCAAAATACTCAACCACATGTTAATTGTGTAGTATCATCTTTAACATTCACTAAAACATTTATATGTGCATTATATATTCCATGTATCACACCTAATGAGGTATATATAGGATCCTTCACATATATTAAACTAAGAGGTTATACATTTGGAGAAAATGATCTTATAAGAAACAACTAGTAGACATATTGGATAAAATAGATAAGGTGGTATAAAGAAATATCACTCACCTGGTAAAAGTTCCACAGAGTAATAAAAAGTTTGAATAAGTTATGTGGGATCCATAGGAGGTGATAATATTTAATCGTCCGCCTTTTTTTCATTGTAGTAATGGAATTTCATGGATGAAATTCTTTTAAAGGGGTAGAATATAAAGCATCATGTTATTAGTATAAATATCTCTTTAAATAAATCCAATGGCTTTGATTGTTTTTGATACACTCAAAACAAAACAAAACATAATAATTTAATTTATTAGAAGACATTTAAATAAGATTTAAATTAACTAATTATATCTAAGAAATAATAAACTAACTTTAAGGAAGGTTTATCTACTTGTCCATTGTTAAAAAATATTTTTTTATCATTTTTTAATTAAATTATAAATTTAACGTTTTTAAAGTGTTAAATTTAATTAAAGTTATTTTTTAAACATTTAAAAAAGTAATAATCATCCAAAAATTGATTATCAATTTGTTATAAGGTGATATTTTTTTAAAACTATTTTAATATATTTAATGAATTTTTATCTTAATAAATTAAAGTAACAATATTGACAAATTAATTTAATGAAATTTATTTATAATATATTCAATAAAATAAATTCATAATCATTAATTAGTTATTACTTTTTATGTAATATGAATAAATTAAGTTTTTGTGTTTAAAGATGATTTATTTTGAAAAATGGTTTTTATGAGTTATGTACTCTGAGATTAATTTTTTTTACTAGTTTTAGAAATTTAATATTTTAAAATGGTTCTAATATTTGAAGTTACAATGTTAAAAATTTTTAACAAAGTCCCCTTACATTGTTTTCATAAAAATAAGTTACCAAGTTATAAATGTAGTCACCTCTGTAAAGGTTAAATGGTGTAATGTGGTTAAATAAAATTATAAGGATAAAACTATCTCTAGAACATATTTAAATTTGATTGGATGAGTTTATTTAAACTATAACTCAACATACCATAAAAATTAGGCCTATTTAATTCCACATTATCTTTAAAATGACTTTTATTTTGATGCAATAAATATTTTCAAGAGTGACTCTCCTCAATTGTAAAAGGATTCCCCCATCAGATCATTTATTCACCCATATAAAGCTTCATATATCAACAAAAAATGAAAAAACACATATACCCATATCTATTAATTTAGTTCTAGAGGAAATATTCATCCCTAAATTCCAACTTAAGAAGGCTTAAGGTGTGTTCCAAAGATAGATATCCGAGGAACATGTAATCATATTAACCAAATTCAATCAATTTTCATTCTTCTTGCACCTCCACAAAATCTTAAATAAATATAAAAATATAATAAAATCATCATAATAATTACTATTAAGTGATAATATGTTGATGGAATAATTTTTATATCCTTCCATTCAATCCTATAAAAAATGAAAATGTTGGTCATGCGTACGTGTGAACGATTGCGTCCATTAAGAAATAAAGTTTGTTTTTCATCATCACCTCACATTTTTGGTTTTATAGATGAATATAATGAATTAATATGATATCTATGACATAATTATAATTTTCTAAAGAAAAATTATTCTCTACTTTATTTCCATTCAATCTATTAATGAATGATAATGTCACTCATGTGTACATACAGACAACCACCTCCACGGACAACATATTTCATTTTTCATTACCACCTTACATCACTAGTTGTAATGGATATCAAAAATAAATATGATATTAATAAAAAAAATTAAATCAATAAAGTTAGATAAAATTAATATTATCATTATGAAATAGCATGTTCTTATTCATTTGGTAATTACAACACGCTCTTGTTTAGGTTGGTTTTTCCACTTACATGAATGAGATTATAATGTTTTTGACATTAATCATTAAGTAATGTTAAATAATAGTAATATGAAGGAATAATAATTAATTTATGATTTTCTTATAATTTTTTATTTGTTATATAAATATGTTGATTCACTAATTAAATTAGTTCATTTTATTAAATTGAAATTAAAAAAATGATATTTTTTGTAATTCCATACCAACAATAAACTTAAGATATATAAAATGGATATGGGACTCTATAATATAATTATAAAACTTTATATTATGAAACATTGACCAAGGTACGTGTACTGAAACTTCTGAATCAACAATTTCATGAGAAAGGGGACAGTTAACTCATAATATGGATTTTTAAAAAAGAATAATAAATAAAAGGGTAATAACAAATCATAAGTCTATAACAAATATATATTTTATAATGTATTTTATTTTAAATAAATAATTAGTTTTATAAAAGTTATCACACACAACACCGAGATTAAATGAATCGTGATATACTATAGAAATATTATTATTTAAATATCACTATTATAACATAGTCATTCGTCTCGAAGGTATGAATATGTGTAACTACATTATGAAATATATGTTCAAAACTTTTCTTAACAGAATGTTTTTTTATTATTTCCTCTCAAATAAGTACCATATTTTTAATGATCATAATTATATCATATAAGCTTAATAACATTTAAATCTAAAAAGGGTCATTTCTTTATAAAAGAGGGTTTTCCTTATATTTTGTATTATTATTTAAAATATAAATTTATTTATTTATTTTATAATATTAATATAATGAATGAAACATAATTTTTATATAAATAATAAAAAATAATCATATGTTAAAATTTTGGTATTTTCTAAATATATTGACTTTTGGTTGAATAGTAAAGAATATAATTTCTTAAAAACATTCATTTATTTCAATTAAATAATTTAATTTAAAAGTTTTATTATATTTTACATTTGTTTTAAGGTCAGATATATTAAATTTTATTAAATTAATTCCAAAGAAATTAACATTATACTACATTTGAGTGTAAAATCATTTTTAAGCTTAAAACGATGCATTTTTAAAAAAACAGCCTTTCATTATGTTGCATGAACTTATATTAAAATTAATTTTTACTACTTATATAAATTATGTTTTAGAAAATAGATTCAATATTTCTAATAATTATATTCAGATTATTTACTAATATTCATTTAATTGTTATTCATAATGATTAGTAACCATATTAAAAGTTTATCACCTCGTTAAAGGGTAAAATGGGTAAATCGGGGTTAAAACTATGGGATAAAGTCTCAATATCTCTCATAAAAATTTATTTATTACATTGTATGACATTAATTAATATATCACTATCCTATATTTTAGAATATTAATTTTTTAAAATTATTTTTATTACAACATTAATATTATTTTAAGTTAAGAGTAATTAAAAAATGTCACCCTCTTATACTTAATATATTGTCAGGATATAGATATAGATAAAATGATATATGAATGAATATAGAATATAAAATTGATAACTAATTAAATATTTTTATAATATTTATTTATTTTTAATTTTGAGTGATGCTATAATTACCTTGAACGTTTCTAGAAAGATGATGTAGCATTTGTACAATCAATTGAAAAATAAAAAAATCATTTTAAAAACATTAAGAGAAATATTTTTTGGATGTATTATGATATTAAATTAAATTATTGGATAAATATAAGGTATTAGTGATGATTAAATAATTTATATTCTAATACCACTATTATCTTAATACCATTAAAGTTAAAATATGTGAATAGTCATGAAAATGACTTTAAATTGTATTTAATGTTTAAAAATAATTATTAAATAATAAAAAAATAACACTTTATTAACTAAATTGAATTACAAATTTTAGATATTTTCACTCAAGGTTCATGTATCTTCCACTTGACTTTTAAAAAATTTCTTTCATAACCCTTAAAAATTGAAAATTGCAAAAATGTCATTTCTTTTTTCCTATAAAAATGGATTCAATATTTGATTTCCAATGGAATGTATTAGTTAGGTTTTATCTACAATATATAAAAAAATTCTCTAAATTTACCTTCCCACATCCCCAATCCCCTAGAATGACCATTAGACTCTCCCTCAATGGCCTTAAACTCAACCGAAAGAAGGATTTGAGAAGAGGATGTATAAATCATAACTGTTTTCTTTTAAGTTTATTGTTTCTTAAAACACTGTGAAATATATTTTATTAATCATAAAAAATGAATTAATTGTCATAAATACACAAAAATATTACTATTTTATAGTAAAACTATTATTTTCCTCATTTCCATTCAATGGGAAATGAAAGCATCGTCCATGCGTACGAACAAACTACTATCTCCGTGAAGCGGTGTGATTAATTTTTTATCACCATCCATAATGTATAGGAATATAGATGGATTTAAGAGATATATATCATATTTAAGAAATGTTTATTATTATTTAAAGATAAAATATTATCTACCTTTGTACCCTTCTATCTGTTGGAAAATGATAGCATCGCTCGTGCGTACAAAGGGACTACCTCTTCTGTGAAGCGATGTGATTCATTTTATATTTATAATTTATATAGATTGTTATAATGACAGATTTAATTAATATATATTATATAAATTATATAAATATTCTTTTTTAAGTTTGATTTATTATTTACCATTCTTTCGATTCATCCATCAAAAAGTGAAAACATCACTCGTATAGACGTACAGACTACGACCACTATAAAGTGATGTAATTTATTTTTCATATCCACCTTATATGAATGGTTATAAAATTTTATATAATGAAAAAAAATTAATTAAATTATTATTATTATTAAAATTAAGAAACCATAACCAAAGTTCAAGGATTGGAACCACTAAAAAAACTTGAATGAAAAATGGAACAGTTAGCACCAGGAACAATGATCTTAATAAATAGCTGTCAAATAATGAGTAATAAGATATTATTAGTGAATTATATGTTGTAAGATAAGTATAAATATGGTTTTTTATAGATTTATAATAAATCTAAATATATAATATAGGATTTTAATAGAACATATAAAGTTTGTTAGGACTTGGGGTAAGGATTCATTGTCTCAATATTATTTCATTAACATATGTTCCATGTTATCAACCTATTTTTGTTTATATAGTATATGTACTAACCAATTTATTTATTATATCATGAATATATTCATATTAATTGAATTTAAAGTTACCTTTTATGTAATTTATATACTGTTTTTTATGTATCAAAAAATTTACCAAGTTGTAAGGTTTTATGTTATAATGCCATTTGTAATTGGGATTCTTCTTGCTTGAACCTCCTTTAGTGGAATTGTATGATCATTATATGTTAATCTCCATTTATTTTATTCTCCTAAAGTTGTTTTTATGTTTTTCATGTATTCCTTTAATTCTTCTCCCTATGGTACTTAAAATAATGGAAGATGATTTTTAAAGAAAATCAAGCCATATTTCCTCTTTAGTCAGTGGCCTTTTTCTTCCATATCCATGTTCATTAAAATATTTTCAAGAATGTTCTTTTCTATTATACACTGATTATTTAACTTCATGTTAAAACATATTTTAATTACTTTTTAAAAAAATTAATGAAATTTTTATAATTTTTTCTGAACAATTTTTATATGAATATTTAAAAAGTGTGAAAGGAATATTTTTTTTATGTATACCACATGAATAGATTTTCTCTCCATCCTAACCATTATTTACTTTCAAAATTATGTTACAATTTTCCATTCATATTTTTGATGAAATTATTTTTCTTAATATTATGGGAATTTTTATATAAAATTTTATCATTATAAAATTGAAGTTTTTTATTATTTTCAAAAAAATGTTGTCATGCCCTTTTAAATGAATTTATCATATATTTAAAATGATTATGATGTTTCTTATACTTCACTAGGTAATTGATATAATGATACCATCCATGTTATTTCTCTATAGGGATTATTATTATTTGAGGTTGAAATCATTATAAAATCCATTTCTTTTCCGCTGGTTCAGATATGATTAATTGATGAATGTTTTTATGATCTTATGGCACACATGTGTATGGTTTTTATTATGTTATGGGTGGGAAAGGAATTATATATCCCTCTAATGAATTTTTTAATTATTGATATATCATGATATAGTATCAAATTTTAAAGGGAGTGAACCCATTCTAATAATGAAAACATAATGAGGAGGGAACTCATTATATGAATGAAAATAGGTTGGGGAGTGAACCTAATCCATTATGGGTCTTTTTATACTATGTGATGATGTTATTGGAAGTGATCCTTGACTAATGAAATTATTTTCTATGATTATGATTATTACACAAAATTCCTATGAAAATTTCTTATTCTTATGATATTATCTCCTATATTATGATTAATTAATGATAATTCCTCAATCTTATGACTCATATCTTTTAAAATTATAAAGCTTCATGCATTTACCCATGATTCATAATCTATGACTGATTGTGTGTGAGCATCATAAGTTATAATTTTGTTATCATTGCCTTATGCTTATCTTATTACTGTATATAATCATCTATTAATATTTGTCTTATTTAGCCTTACTGAGCATTTGAGTTCACCCTTTCTTTCATTTCCATTTCAATAGGTTATGAAAAATGATAATATATATGATAAATCTAAAATGGTATCATATGTGTAGAATTTTGTGGGAAATGTTTAAGTATTTTTTGACACTATTAAATATGATCCATGCACTTTGCCGCTGAATTAAATATTTGAACCTCGCATAGACACCAAATGTTCAGTTTGATTAGAAATTTATTATTTATATTGTATGAAGGATAATATTTGGTTCCCATGTGTTGAAAAACAAAATATATTTGACCATAAACAAAAACATCATGGGACACCTGAATAGGTCACCTGCATTGGACTCTTGCATGGGACACTTACATAGGACACCTGTATAGGACACTTATTTCATTCACCTGCGCACCATACCTGCACTGTTGATCTATACAAGTGTCATATGTAGAAGACCTATTCTACCTTTATAATATTTTATCTTCATTATCTTAGGGTATGACCATATTATTTTGATTATATCCAATCCTAATGGGGGGTCTGAGACATAATTTAATCAATTGGTATAGAAAGATTATGAATAGAACATCAAGTTGGGTAGAGAGGTTAATATCCCTAGGAATAATCAAAGGAACATGACCAAGATGGGTTGTGTTCAGACCCTTGTGCATTAGAAGGTTCACGCATCACCCCTATGTGGAACTGAACGACTGACCACTCCTACCTGGGGTAACTATGTTGAGTACCTACACTATGGACCTATGTGGGGTAACACCTTCAACCAAGGTTCCCTATTTTCTTATAAATAAGACCCTAGGGCTCCTCATTTACACAACTAGAAAATCAGAAGAAACCCCGAAGCTCTGGTCATACAGATCCTTCACCTGGGTCCTCTAAAATCCATTAGGTATCCCTATGAAACATAAGAAAATATATAATTAATGGATATAGTGTGATCAAAGTCCCCTAGGGTCTGAAATAAAATATTCTTAAAAGAGGATCCAATTTCCCCTAGTGGAAATCCACTTGCACGAGGACCCTTACCTAATTAGGGCCCTGTGTCAGACCCATCTAGGGAAACAGGAGGAGACCTATGGTACCTATGCTAAAGCCTCTCCCAAGTGTTTTTTCCTAGGTAGTCCATTTCCCAATGCATATCTTTCTCATTTAGGCCTATTCTCCCTATATTAAGCAATTGCATCTCCTATCAGGACCAGTATAAAGAACATTTTCTCACCAAGACAAGACCTATGAGATCCACCTTTGAGACCTCCTTGAAGACACCAATGAAAGAGACCCTTCTCCTTTGGATCCCTCATCTGAGGGGGGGAAATTGGAACTTCCACTGAAGCATCTAGACTTAAATAATCATGGTAAAAGAAACACAAACATGTCTTACATCTGGGTATGTATTCTTTTAGCTGGAGGTGTCCCACACTTGTCCTACATGATAGGTAGGATCGTCGTGGTACATGTGAGTATGAAATACTTCGATAACAATCACCCCAACCCAAGGGGTAGTGTTAGGGACTTCTTGATCTTGGAAGTAAGGTCTATGGACCTTCCCTTCCCACATTTTCTCTAAGACTACGGAACTATAGTTCTGGGAGGGGAGACAAGGAATGAGATCCTCCTCTCTTCCCATATAACCAATTTTATGGAATCCCTCTTGGAGTAAGCACTTTTCCTTTCTTATGGGACCAATCCTGGTTTATTCCTTCCTCATTTTCCATACCCATGGGCCATAGTTGGATAGATCACCAAATGTGACTATCCCAGTTACCAAAATAAGAGGGGGTATGGGAACTTCAAATCCCTTTCCCTCCCCCTTTAAATCTAGGTTACAACAACTGGAGGGGTGTTTCATTGCCCTGGGCTCTTCCACCAGTTAAAGGAGGATCATGTGGTTTGTTAGATCTTCTACTTCTTCCTTCTCAATTTCAATCAGGACTCATGTGGGCTTAGAGTTTGGATATGATCATGACATCTAAATAGTCTGATTCATGTTTTGGAATGTAATATTTTCTATGATCTTCCTCTCGTCTTCCTTAGAGGGCCTACATAGGTGTGGGTCCTCACGGAACTGTATTTGACCTTAGGGAAAATAATATTGTGTGGTTTCTTAGATCCACCACTTCCTCTTGTTTCTAACTCCAAACATGAAACATGTGGGCTTTGAGGTTGGTGATCATTACCTCCTCACAGTCATGAACCATTGTTAATTATTCCAAATGTAATCCCCAAATGAACCTATGGGACTCCTATTTATAATAAGCCCCAACCATGTCAGTATACCAAAAAAATGGGCCTTCTATTTGGTATAATCCTCACTCATTATCATGCATTGGGACTCATATTTTATGTAATCCCCAACCTCCATTCAGAAGGGAATCCTACTTAAGAATAAGTCTCAAACAAACCTACAAAATAAATAGTGGAATCCTCTTTAATAATAATCCCCAACTTAATCCTATCAAAGGTCCATACTCCCCCGTTATAAAAACCTTTAGAGGGCCTCTATAGGTGTGGGTCCTCAAAACTGAACTACGTGGAATTTGATTCTTTTCCAAATTAGATACATAGGAATCTTCTCTTAGGTCTAAACCCGACACCCCAAACCAAACCTAATTCTCTCTGGGCTACATTCCTAGTGCAGTCTTATTAAAAATGGGAATCTATATCCTTTCCAAGTTCCCTATGAATCTTTGGTATAAGTCCCACACTAAACATTGAAAAGTCACCATATTCTTATATGTCCATTTCATATGATGTTAAACTGTATGGTTCAGTCATCATCCCATGACCATAAAAGGTATGATGTGTCTTGTTAAGAATCACTAAATTATATGGGCTTGGATTCATTTTATAAGGATATATAGGAAGCCCGTCTCATGGGTCTGATCCCGACATAAAAAAATTCCCATATCCCTGGATGATGATTCACTCTAGAGAGCCCCATTGTGTGGCTCAAAACCATCATGGTAATAAGATGAAAAATGACTCTTGAATTAGTACATACGAGGGTACCATTGATGGAGAACCTTAGATACATTTAGATATTGCCATTGATGAATAACCTAAAATACATATAGATTATTCTAAATTATATACATGAAAATAATTTATTGTTAATTAAAGGGTGACCCATGTTATACATGGGAATTTATGAATGATTCACCAACATATCTTAAATCTATAAGAGATTTCTGGAATAGGAAACTGCCCCCCCCCCCAACCTAAAGGGTGTGATGAGATCGACCTCCCATCCTCTCAACCAATGTGAGTTGTTAAGTATAATTGTTCTAACATCCCAATGAGATCCTAACTTTGGAATTAATTTCCCTCATGGATACAAAACTATTGGGTGTTTCCAAATACATGAACAAATACTTTTTTAATCCATTCAACAATAGTGAGCCCGATGTGAATGACTGCACAAAACTAAACCCAGTGAAATCAATCCTCAATATTCAATAACAATTTCTTTTTGAAAATAAAAAATGGTCAACCCGAAGTTAATCATTAACCAAGATTATGGTTTCACCCACATGTCAGACCCATTTCTCTCTCAAAATAAAAGAAGGTTGATTATCCAATCAAAAAACATATTTTAATTACATTTTAATTGTATTAAATGTTCATTTTGGATCTTATGGGCCTGAGTTAGTGGATTATAATTTTGAACATCCATTCTCATCATTTATGCACTTCATGCCGAATGTACACTAATTTAGGCCTAATGATTCATATAATTTTAAGGAATGTAATTATCCATATTTTATTTTGATATTTTTTCAAATGGATATAAACTTCAATATAAACATTTTTCATTCAGGGATCAATGGAGGATTCATAATGTATGGTGGGGGGTATTTGGCGATGAAAGGAAACAATTCTGGAGAAGGCAGATTGGACACCAGCCCACTAATGAGAATATGGAGCCCACAATACAGACCCATTGGGGCCCAAATTCTGTGGGATGATAGAATACATATATAGGAACATATAATTCTTCAGTATCCATTGCTAATTTGGCATCCATTTTGGTTATTCAGGCATCCCAAGTTAGAGATAAAATTTTGGGCCAGAAACTGTGGCTTAGAAAAATAGCCCACCAATTTAATCATATCTAGAGAACCAAAAATTCATTTTGTCTGAAATGTTATAAAGATATATGAGACATCTGGAGATTCACTTTTTTCTTCTATGTCCCACTCCAATTCGGCCATCTAGAAGGCCATCTAGTCACTTCTGTTCGGGGGATGCAAGTTGGCCACCACCTCGGGTCAAGAGTGGAGAAGTCCAAGTTCCACAAGATTTCTACAACCCTAAGCCTACCATAATCAAGTGGGATGATTTTCACTATTGGAACCTCTACCCAAGGCACCCAAAATTCCTATTTAAGGTAGTGTTGTTAGAGGGTTTGAGGATATTGGATGCTTTCTTTCATTGTAATGTTATGCTGCCACTTTTCCTTTGTAATGGTATTCCTCAATTGTAAGTTGTTTTAATTCATCTTTGTTTCTTAATAAAAGTTTTTATTTTCCTATTATTCTGTTCTTATACATATCACTTTGATAAATTTTCATTAAGGTGAACCTTGTGAAATTATTCACACAACGGTGGAGTGATCATTTTCTTTTTATTGTTTTCTTACTTCTTCACTTCATCCCTCATGAGTCTACTTCCCGCTTCCATTGAAACCATAGCATCAATGGAGGGCTATCCCACTTATGGGTTTATCCAAGAGAGTATCAAGGGTATGTATTTGATTTTATTTATCACCCCATTAATGTTTAATAATATCATTTAATTGAGATATTTATTTGATGATTTTAAAACTTCTCTGTCCTTGTTGAATTTTAAGGCCACATACTTCAAGTGCTAATACGAACCTTTACCTTGGAGTGATCATAAATTTGATCCTCAAATTGAATATGTGATTAGTATTATGGTTTCTTTGGTATTAAACCAATAAGTGATGAAGTTTTTTGAACTTCTTGAATAAGCCCATCTCAAATATAAGAAGTTGACACTGGTAAAAAAGGAATTTCATCCAATCCACACCCAAGCGATAACCTGGGATCAACTCATTATTTCAAATTGAATACACTTAATTATATTAGTTATATCTTAAAACCCATAAAAAATACACCAATATTTGGAAACTTCATATCCAAAACAATCCATATAATGTATGTGTCTGTAGGATTCTTCATAGGTCTCTAAGGATTCGACAACCCAAGCTACACTACAAGCGACTACTTAACCCTAAAAACATGGGTAAATTTGGGTGAGACCAAATTTTGGAACCGTTTCCAGGGACCCATGTAAGTCATCTAAACTCTCATTCTATTCTCCTCCAATCATTCTATTCTCGTCCAAATTACCTTATCTTTTCTCTTTCCCTTTTTTTTCTTTGGGTGCATGTCCGCCTACACCTGTGACCAATCAAACCGTCTAGTTAGGGTGGATTGTCCTAGGGTTGGGGAGTCAAGTACACCAACGGAACTCTTTACATTAGATCCTAATATTCCTAATAATCTAGATTCAAAAATTGATCCCATTTCAATGGATGGTCTTCAAAGAAACCAACTCATAAACCTGGGTGGGATCCAAAATGGGAATTCAATTGAGGCAACCCCAAACTTGGGAAATGTAGTCGATCAAACCTTGAATGACTACCTCACACCTGCCTAGACCAATGATCCATCAAGCATTAGACATAATTACCAAGGATATTCCAACTACATCTTTGAACCCCATGTCTTAAACGACCTTCCCCCATTCCATGGAATGGATTCTGAGATGTCCTACATTCACGTCAATGAGTTCAGTGAAATTGTATGAACCATGTGTCCCATACATCAACTAGAATTATCTAAGTTGAGGATATTTCATTTTTCTTTAACGGATCAAGCTAAAAACTGGCTATAAAATTTGAGACTATCATCCATCAAGTCATGGGACCAATTACATAGATAATTCTACAAAAACTAATTTCCCCACCACAAAATAATTTCACATGAAAAGGGCATCCAATACTTTTTTGAAAAAGATGGAGAGTCATTTTATGAAACATGGGAAAGGTTCAAAGAAACAATCAACATGGCACCTCACCAGGGATTTTCAATCACCGAACATGTTAAAATTTTCTATGAAGGGTTGGGTCTAGGTAATAAACAATTCATTTACATGATGTGTAATGGAACCTTAAAAAACAAATCCCCAAATGATGCTTACAAGTATCTGGAAAGCCTTACTGAACAAAACCAAACATGGGGAACATCCCCTTATTTTGAAAAGAAAAAAAGAACTATTTGAATTCATACACATTGAGAAGAGGGAAGCCTTGGGGATAAACCTGTAGCACTCTCTAGAAAGGTTGAAGAGATAGACCTTAGGAAAGTCCATGAAATCCAAAATGTAGACCTTGTTTGCACAATTTGTGACAAACATGACCATAAGACAGACAACTTCCCAACCATTCCATCCATCAAGGATTTTATTTTTGGATGACCCCCAGTGGAAGTAAAAGCCTTGAACTTTCAAAATCCTCAATACCAAAACACCTTCAACCCAAGTTATAATGACCACCCAGGATTTTTCTGGAAAGATAACCAACAACCTAGCCAACCACAGGGACAAAATACTTACCTCCATCAGAAATACCAAACCCATAACCAGGTCCAAACCCAGCATATCCAATACTAACTGCCACCAGTCCATTTTCAACAAACCATCCCACCTCCAAAATATCCCACTAGAATAAGCCAATCTTCTCAGACACCAACCCAAACTGTTCCACAAATCCTACAAGAACAATTGTGTAAACAAATGGAAAGGCTGAACTCGGAAGTCTCTTCCCTTAAAAAATAACATCAAACCATCAAAACTGGAAAGGCACTCATGCCTACTCAGGTGGTACAATCCTCAAAATTAAGGGGAGAGTCAATTTGAACTCAAAAAACTCATGACCAACTAATGGTTGTGATTGTTCTAAGAAGTGGGAATGAATTGAGAAACCTGAACAACTAATTCAGAACCCGTATAAGATTCAAACATGGATGAAAAAGCAAATGAACCAAATGATCAAACTGAAAATCGCGAAAACACTGTCAAAGAAAAAAATCTTCAACAAACAATCCCATAACCTACACCATTTCCTCAATGCGTGAGGGGGAAAACCAAGCTTAAATTGAATAGAACATTGAGGTAAATATTATCACAAGTCAAGTTGAACATTCCACTCCTCGATGCTATTCAAACCATTCTTGCATACTCAAAATACTATAAGGACCTCTACACATTTAAAAGAAAATTCTCACATAATAACCAAGTCCTACTAATAGAAAATGTTATCACAACACTCCAAGGAACCCTTCTACCAAATATGAAAGACCCAAGATGTCCTTACATCAATGTTTAACTAAGAGAGAGCAAAGTTGTCAAAGCCTTGTGTGACCTAGGTGTCGGTTTCAATCTCTTTCCTTATACAGTGTACTTATAGTTAGGCCTAGAAGAGATCTAACCCACATGTATCACACTTCAACATGCTGATCATAGAATTAGGGTTCCAAAGGGGATTTTAAAGGATGTTCTGGTAAAATTAGAAAACTACATCTACCCTACCGACTTCATTGTCCTTGACAACAATCCTAACTTAGGCAACAAGTAAAAAAACCCAATCATCCTTGGTCATCCCTTGCAACAATCAACTATGTTATCCAAATCTGAAATAGGAACATGACCATCACCTTTGGAAACATGAGTCTAGACTTGAACATCTATAATGCAAGCTCGCAAATAGGGGATGATGAGTAAATTCATGAAGTAAACATGGTATGAAGAATTGATAATGAATCTGTAGAACATCAAATAATATTTGATGGATATTTAAGTAAGGATGTGATTGATTTCCTTTTTTCACATGAAGGATGTTTATCTCCTTCTATTGAATAATTTTCAAATTCCTCTTATGAAGAAGCCTTAGGACCAACAATCAGTAAAACCTTTCAAGAAACCACTTTTATAGAGACCAGTCAAACTTTTTTCCCTAAATCTGATCAAACCAATCTTGTATCTGAAACTTCTACACATGGAGATTTTATTTTATCTAAAACTCTAGGAAAAAAATCAATCTTGATCCAATGTCCCAATATTTAGCTGAAATTCTGAACCAAACTAATCTTGAATTAAAGGAACTTCCTATTACACTCAAGTATGCCTTCCTAGGGGACAATCAAACATATCATATTGTAATTTCTTATTCTCCTGAAGCCAATCATGAGAGGACGCTTCTATATTTCCTTAGGAAACATAAGAAATCCATTGGTTAGACCTTGTCTGATATTCCTAGGATTAGTCCACTAATCAGGACTCATAGGATTATTCTATAATCTGATTCAAATACATGTAATCAACCTCAACAAAGAATCAATCCTAATATCATGGAGGTATTAAGGAAGAAAAATCTGGAATTGTCAAAAGATGGTATCATCTATCCCATTGTTAAGTGTGAGTGGGTGAGCCCAATCCATGTGGTTCCCAAAAAAGATGGAATCACAGCGATAACCAATAAATATGGAGAGATTTGTCCAAGAAGGGTGAGTAGTGGTTGGAGAGTATGCATTGACTATAGGAAGCTAAAATTAGTTACCAAGATGGATCATTTCCCCTTACCATTCATTAACCAAGTCCTTGAGAGAGTCACAGGTCAGACATTCTATTGTTTCTTAGATGGTTACTCAAGGTATAATAAAATTGAGGCATCCCTAGAAGATCAAGAAAGGACTTCCTTTACATTTCCATTCGACACCTTTGATTTCAAACTCATGCCCTTCGGGTTATACAATTCCCCTAGAACCTTCCAGTGGTGAATAATGGAAATATTCTCAGACATGGTAGGATATTTTCTAGAGGTCTTCAAGGATGAATTCCCTGTGTTTGGGGATACATTTGAGGGATGTATGAGGAATGTGGAGAGAGTCTTTTCAAGATGTGAAGAGAATAATCTTTTCCTAAACTGGGAAAATTTTCATTTCATGGTTAAATAGGGACTAGTCATTGGCCATCTATTCTCGAGTAGGGGGATTGAAGTTGAAAAAGCAATGTTTGACATCATTTTTCACCTTCCATCACCCAGAACTGTTAAGGAAGTGAGGTATTTCATAAGACATGCTGGTTTCTATAGAAGATTCATTAAGGACTTTATGTCAATCTCTTGTACCCTTTGTTTTCTCCTAATGAATGATGCTCCATTTTTTTGGATAGAAAGTTGTGAGGGTTAATTATCAATCCTCAAATCCTCTCTCACCTCTCCTCCCATTATGAAATCTCTAAATTAGAACCTTAATTTCGAACTTGTGTGTGATGCCAGTGACTTTTTTGTAGAAGATGTGTAAGGATAACATTTTGATAAAACTCCTTATGTCATTGCTATGCAAGAAAATCCTTAAATGATGCACAAATCAACTACACCACCACTGAAAAGGAGTTACATTTTGTTGTGTTTGCCTTAGAAAAGTTTCGGTCCTACCTCTTAGGATCCCCCATCATTGTGTTCACTGACCATTTTACACTAAAATACATCTTCCAAAAGCAAGATGCTAAGGCTAGAATGATTAGGTGGGTACTTCTATTATAAGAATTTGAACTCACAATCAAGGATACAAAGGGTTATGAAAATGTTGTATCTGATCACCTCTCTAGGATGGAATTCAAAGATAGCTCAAATAACCTTTTTGTGTCTGATTCATTCCCTAATGAACACTTATACTATGTGAGTGACTACCCTTGGTTTGTCGGCATAGACAACTTCTTAGTTACTGGAGTCATTCCAAAATTCTTAGGGACTCAAGATCGAAGTAAATTCCTTTCTTATGTTAGGAACTATGTGTTTTATGATCCATACCTTTATAATTTCTACCCTAACCAATAAATTTGGAGGTGTGTCCCATAATCTTAACAAGAGTTCATCCTTAAATTATGTCATAGTGAGGCTTGTGGAGGTCACTTTTCCTCTAAAAAACATCTGCTAGGATTCTTTAGTGTGGTCTCTTCTGGCCCACCCTCTCAAAGTACTCCTACACATTTTTTCAAAGCTATCCTCAGTGTTAACAAGTAGGGTCCATCACAAAAAGGAATCAAATTCCACTCACACCCATTTTTTGGGTTGAAATCTTTGACTGTTGGGGAATTGATTTCAGGGGTCCCTTCCTAAACTCTAGGGGATATCTTTAAATTCTATTAACTATTCATTATGTCTCAAAATGGGATGAGGCCATTCCCACCGAATCCAATGATCATCAAACTGTGATTAGATTCCTAAAAGAAAACATCTTCTCTAGATTTGGAATTCCTAGGGCTATCATTAGTGATTGTGGAACTCATTTTTACAATCATCCATTATCATCACTCATGGAAAAGTATAGGATTTCTCAAAAAGTGTCCACTACTTACCACCCATAGACCAATGGTCAAGTTGAGTTATCCAATTGAGAAATCAAACAAATTCTTGAGTGAACTATTAATCCATCTAGGAAAGATTGGTCAAGAAAACTCTTAGATGCTCTTTGGACCTATCGAACCGCATATAAAACCATTTTATAAATCTCCACATATAGGTTGGTTTATGTTAAAGCATTCCATTTTCTAGTGGAGATTGATAATAAGGCATTTTGGGAACTTATGAAAATGAATTATGACCTCTCCTTAGCCAAAAAATGGAAATTAAATCTCAATGAACTTGAGTAACTTAGGATGGAGGTTTATAAAGATTCAAGGATCAATAAAGCTAAACTACAAGTCTACCATTCTCTAAATATTAAAAACAAACACATTGTAATGGGTAAACCTATTCTTTTGTATCGTTCTAAACTTCATTTACACCCATGAAAGTTGACTTCTAGATGGTCAGGTCTATACATAGTGCGTAAGATGTACCCTCATGGGCTGTAGAAATTCAAGATCCCACCAATGGTCAAACCTTTAGAGTTAATGGTCATAGAGTCTAACCATTCATTGAAACATTCCAAAAAAAATTTAGTTAATGAAAACTTGTTTGAACAAACCTTAGATGAGGAAAATACTTAAATAATTAAGGGTCTAAGTCGAGCACACGACATTAAGCCAAAGTGCTGCATGAGAGGAAACTTGTTGTTTTCATCTTTGTGAATAATTTTTTAAATAGGATTAATGAATCATTTTGATATATAAAAAAATAGACTCTAGACCAATTCTTCCATTATGAGTATGGATGGGTATGAAAGTGGAGTGACATATTCATTTGTATCATGTGGTGTGATCCTTGAGTAATATCTTACCCATCAAATTAAAAAGAAGACCATGTATCATCAGTTCATTTTATTTTTATGTGTTTCTAGGTCAAAAAAAATAAAATAATAATAATAATAAATTTAAAAGGCCACATCGTAGGTCGTGGGGGAAACCCCATCACAAACGGCGAAGCCGTGGGGACTCGAACCTGGGACCGAAGGGAGACAGGGGTGCGTGCTTACCACTAACCTACGACTTATAGTGCTTCTTTTTTCTATAATTTTTTTATATATACTTATATTTCATTTTTTATTATATAAATATATATATATATTGTTTTTTTTCATTTTTTTGTTTGTTTTTTTCCTTTTACACTAGGGAACTCGGTAAGTGACATGGATATCAAAGGACTAAATTAGAGAAATAAGAACCTCCACTTCAACCATCAGGTGACTTCATTCCATGATCCTCATATTTCAATTTCCTTTTTAAACTCCTCTTTTCTACATATACCCCCTTATAAATTCTCTTTTATTCAATCATTGGACACAATGTCATTTTAATTTGGGGGGAGATGAAATATAAAAAATTATTTTGTGTAAAAAAATTGCTTTTGTGTGAAAAAAAAAATGATTTAAAAAAATGTGTGTAAATGGATGGAAAAAATCATTTAAATTTGAACATGATAATACACATTGCACACATTAAAACTGAATATGAAATAATTTAGCATGCCCTGATTCTAATTTTAATCCATATATAATTTCAGGATCATGGATTTTGGAAAGTGAGGTTGTCTAATGTAAAATTTCATCATTTATATTTTCATCCAAATAGAAAAAAAGAGATCACAACACATGTCCATTGAATAATGGGGCATTAGTTTGAGTTCATGGGGTCCCACAAATAAAAATCATAGTTTTGGTGATCATTTTAGTTTTAATATGAGTATTATAAAAAATAAAAAATAATAAATTTGCCCGTAGAAAAATGAAATGACCTAATGTGCGGCTTTCGGCACTTGGGGATAGTGACTCCGTAGTTGTATGTCCCAGAGTTAGAAATTGTTTCTCTACTTGTGGTAATTTGACTTTGTTTTTGATTGAGTTAACTCAAGATGATGCCCAAGTATGTGGGCTTCAGTTTGTTCCCTAAGGTCATTGATCCTGGGAGTCATCGGCAAAGTCTCGCTACATGGTTTGACTCTATTGAGTGTAATTTCAATTACCATGGAAAAATTGCAAAAAAAATAATAAATTAATACTCATCTTAATATTGAAATTTGATTCCACATATCACTTCCATCATTTTCCCCTCGAATAAAAATGAACCCCCATGTCTTTTGTGACACACAACATATCATCATACTTTATTGAAATTGGTTGAAATGGGGCGATGAATTTGAACAAAGGAACGGGATTGGGATTGGGATATTCTTATGAAACTATATTGTACTAAAATATTTTTATGTGTTTCATGAATGTTTGGTATAACAGTTTTTGGTGATCATAGTGTATTAAAATGTCTTTGGAAAAGGGAATTTTAATTTCATATTGTTCATAAACATTTTTCTTGGGACTAACTAATCTCAAGATGGGGGGTGTGATTATCCAATAAAACACATATGTTAATTAAATTTTAATGGTATTGAATGTTCATTTTTGTTCTTATGGGCCCGAGTTAGTGGATTTTAATTTTGAACATCCATTCCCATCATTTGTGCACTTCATGCCTAATGTACACCAATTTAATCCCAATGATTAATATGAATATAAAGAATGTAATTATCAATATTTTAATTTTATATTTTGGTAAATGTATATAAACATTAATATGAACGTTTTTCATTCAGTTATGAATGGAGTATTCATAAAGTATGATATGGTGATTTGGCGATGAAAGGAAACAATTCTGGAGAAGGCGGATTGGACACCAGACCACTGATGAGAATATGGAGCCCACAATATAGACCCAATGAGGCTCAAATTCCATGTGATGATAGAAGACATATATATAAACATATAATTCATCAGTATCCAGTGCTACTTCGGCATAAATTGTGGTAATTTTGGCAGCCCAATTTAAAGATAAATTTTTGGGCCAGATTTTGCAGCTCAAAAAAATAGCCCACCAATTTAATCATATCTCAAGAAACACAAATTAATTTGGGATTAAATATTATAGAGAGATATGAGGCATATATAGATTTAATTTTTTCTTCTATGTCCCACTCCAATTCGGTCATATAAAAGGCCATCTAGTCGCTTCTGTTTGGTGGATTCTAGTTGGCTGCCACCTTGGGTCAAGAGTTGAAAATTCCATGTTCCACAAACTTTCCACCACTCTAAGACTACCCTAATCAAGTGGGATTCCTTTCACTATTGGAGGCTCGACCTAAGTCTCCCAAAATGCCTATTTAAGGTAGTTATTTTGGAGGTTTTGAGGATCTTTTATGCTTTCTTTCATTGTAATGTTATGCTGCCACTTTTCCTTTGTAATTCTCTTCCTCAATAGTAAGTTGTTTTTATTCATCTTAGTTTCTTAATAAAAGTTCTTCTTTTCCTATTATTATAATATTTTACATATCACATTGATACCATTGCCTCAAGGTGTGAATTTATTCACACAAAACCTTGTGAAATTATTCACACAACGGTGGAGTGATCATTTTCTTTTTATTATTTTCTTCCTTCTTCAATCCCTTACTCATGAGTCTACTTCCCACTTCCATTGAAACCATAGAATCAATGGAGGGATAACCCACTTAAGGTTTGATCCAAAAGATTATAAAGTGGATGGATTGGATGTTATTTATCACCCCATTAATGTCTAATCACTTCTTTTAATTGATATTTTTATTTGATGATTTTAAAACTCCTTTGTCATTGTTGGATTTTAAGGCCACATACTTCAAGTGATAATACAGTCCTTTACCTTGGAGTGATCATAAATTTGATACTTTAAGTGTATAGGTGATTAGTATTATGTTGTTTTAGTATTAAAATAGTAAGTTATTAAGTTGTTTGATCTTCTTGAATAAACCCTTCTTGAATATAAGAAGTTGAAACTGTTAAAAATGGAATTTCATCCAATCCACCCCCAAGAAATAACCTAGGATCAACTAATTATTTCAAAGTAAATTCTCTTAAGTTTATTGGTTCTATCTTCAAACCCATCAAAAATCAACCTAATGTTGGCAACTTCATAGCCAAAACAGTCCATAGAATGTACATGTCTGTAGGTTTCTTCTTATCTCTCTGAGGATTCGACAACCCAATATATACTACAAGAGACCGATTAACCCTAAAAGCATGGGTAAATTTGGGAGAGACCAAGGGTCGAGAAAGACAATAAATCATTCTTGAGTTCATTTAATGATATGGTGCTTTGATGGGAATTTTTTGTTACCTATATTACAGGAACATCAAATATGATCTTCCTTCAATCCAAATGGTTTTGTACCAATGCTCACAGATATAATTCTTAGCTACCATACGTGAGGGGAACTCATCCATGTAGAGGATGTCGTCACCATCGCAGTGTCTTCAATTATGGGTCTCAAATTCACTAGTTTATGAGTATCATCTGAATGGTACCATCCTAACCTTGGAGGCTATCTGATAGGACCTCCAGACCACAAAGCCTCATTTATCATGAAATCAGCAACATTCAGTCCCTCCCTTGTCCCTAGAACACAACAAAAATTCCCTCCCTAATCATAAAGAGGTGGATCAAGAGGATTTGGGCAGTTATTCCTAAAGATATATGGGTCCTTCCATAGGGATCTTTCCGTAAATCTCAGTCACCAACACTATGAATCATTGAAATATCACAATTAGGATGGTTCCATCCTCAATAGGCCATCCTAGGTCATCTAAACTTAGACGATCAAGAAAAACCTCTGGGGGAAGCAATCAGATAACATGAAATAGGGATACATCTCTTTCCCCACTAAAGAATACTAATCACATTTGTTGGAAAACTGGGACTCCGAACATACACCAACACTCCTTAATTTAGCTGTCTAGAAGACTCATCTGGCAGTGTCCTGGGAAGCATGATGTTCAAATTCGGTGACAAGAAATGAGTATGTACATACACCCATCCACATAAATCAATATCTATAACATACTTGTATGGAAGTTTCCAAATAATTCTATTGATAAAAGTTGGTGGAAAACTATGTGTAGGAAAACACCCCTTCCAGCACCTATCAATCCTACCATCGACCTCATCTAGAAACATCATGAGAAGTCAGTCATAAATTCTCGACAATGAATAGGGGTATATCCAATTGTCTTCCCCCACACATGAATACTTTCACTATCCACTAGTAGAAAAGGGAGGATATGAGCGTGCACATGTCTTTTCTCCAAATACGGAATGGTCATATATCATTGTTGCAGTTAATAAAAGTCCAAAATCATATCCTGAAAATGGTAAAAGGGAAAATGGATAGCACTACTCACATCCTACGAGCTTCTTAGGACATCGTAATAGAAAAAATAGTTCTTAAAGAGGGATTGATGCATAGATCCATCCCCATAAATGGGGTGTCCCATCAGCAAGTCACCCACAAAGAAAACCCATACCTCTTCGACTGTCTAAAAATTTCATGGGGAAAACTAACTCAAGATATACAAACAAATGGATCAAAAACATACATCTATTCCAATAAGAGGTAATCAGCCTATTATGATGGTCAATCCAAGGAAAGAACAAAAACTTGAAAATTTCTAGAATCCTTTCAAAAAATTTCATTATCAACTTGGGATCAATTCAAACAAGATTACATTCTAGAAAACCACATTCCCTTGTAAGTGGCCCAAATTACTCACAAGAAGTCATCAGAAAAGTACCCTCAATAGAGACAACTAGAAGAAAGAAGTGTCGATCTAAGATCTCATTTTACATAATGTTGGAGTTATTTAATCCCTTAGAAACTTCTCTTTAGAAGATCAATATCCTACTAACCAGTTACAAAAATATATTAGTATTAATAATAAATCTTAAGGTCCTCCTTAAAAACTTCACCATTAAGGCTTGATTCATGATTATAATTGGATAGGTCTCGAGAAACCATCTCTTGATGAGAGTCTTGGAATCACTCTATGTGTCTAGAATATTAAATAGAATGAGGGTATTACCCTTTCTATCATCCACCATGATTTTCCTCCCCAGGTAGTCATTCACTATAAAATTTATCTCCATGGTACTGTTTCACTTCTTCAATAGGGTCCTCCCCTTGGAGATATACTGATGAGAAAGCCTTCCAACTGTGAGGCACTTGGGAAAATAGTGTCGATAATGTTTGATTTCTTATTATTAACAAGTTAAATCCTTTCCCAGTATGAAGATATCCCAATTAAATGGTCATTCTTTGAGCCACCCTTGGATCTCATGCCTTCCACTATGGTGGTGGAAACCCCATTACCAATCATGCCCTTTAAAATAAATAAGTTGGGAAGCATCCTCTTTGGTCGGACCAAGTCGAGGAACCTCGGGATAAAAAAGAAGAAGGATTGTTGAACATGAGGAAACATCTGGATAAAGATTATATACCATTAATTTCCTAGACTTTAGACACCCTAAAATACCACAGTCTAGAGGTTTTTTCATAAAATTGTGTGCATGAAATAGGCCTCAATATATAGAAAAATCGTTATCATTTAAGAGAAAAATTATTAACCTAGGATGAGTATCAAAGTCATGTCAATGTAAAAGAAGACTTGGAGGCTCTCATAGCTGCACAAAATCCAATGTTTGAGAAATAGTAAAGATATATTCAATGCGCAAGTATTATTTCATTAAATATATTGTGACAGATGATCATAGATACCCTATCTGGTGTGCATAGTAGATGATGGGGTGAAAATGGAGTGTTACATTTCACCACGCTCCCCAACCAACAAACCTCACTGAAGGTTCTATCATGCAACATCATATCTTCAGGACTACTTCAACAAATGGAAAATGTTCACAACTGTCAATATACTCAACAAAAACATACCCTGGTCGAATCTCACTATCTTTAGGCTGGAAGAAATTAGGTTATTGAAATAATTTTATATCATGAATCCAAAAATATCAATAAATACTCCCACTTAAGGTAAGTCATTCATCAGATAGCATAGATTTTGAAAACAGAATAATGATCTTTGTAATTAGGTGATTGAGGTGCATACCAAATGATGCACCCAGCCCATGTTTGAAAAAAACTCTATAGAATTATAAGGGAAGTCGCAACATTAGTATCCATGGCAATCTAGGTGTACTCTTCTCCCACAGGGCTACTGTCTTTTTCAGCACAACCTTCGAGGTCTTCAAACCAAGATCGAATAGTTGTGAATGTGGAATAGAAACAGCCTCATCCCTCAGGGTTGAGGGATTTCTTAGCTTAACAATCTCCTCCTAAGTGGATGTCTTAATTATCCCAATTAGGAGAAATTTCACAGAATGAATGATCACAATTTTTCATATCATGTGATTCGATATCCTCATTGGGAATGTGCACAACTGGACTATATAGAGATTCCCTTTGGATTATCATCCACTAAATGGATCTCATAGAATTAGTAAAAGAGGGTATAATTACTTGTAAGGGACATAGAAAAAATATAGTCTCTTAAATAAACTAATAAAATTCTTTAAATTCATTATGTGTTAGTGAATTTCATTAACACTTCCTCTATAGACCCTGTAGAATTTGAGGCCAATTTAGAGGAGGAACTAAAGGATGAATTTTCAATTCAAAATACAGTACATGCTGAAATTATTAAAGGATGTGTGTGTACCCATAACTATATGATCACTCAAACCCTAGGAATTCCCTCAATCACTCTTCTAATACCTCCTTAGAGAGCTCCCTACAACAAAACTGGAAAAGGTAAGTTCACACCTCACCTACTCCATAAAATGTTGGACCACTCGTGCATGAGGAAATATTTTCCCAACAATATAAAGAGACGAAATAATTGAGTAGAATAAGTGAATAACTACTTCAAGGAATACTTCATGTTAGATACATTCTATAAGAAGATACAAATCTTGCACCCCTATCTAGAACACCTCAACAAAGAGGGTTTTTCACAACAAATATAGAAGATATAAAAGATCCTATTAATGTGGGATACTAACCACTAGTATACTTGGACACTGCAGTAGTGGATTAGGAGTTTCCTTTATTAGGTATACACTCAGAAAGTGTCCGCGTGCACCCATAATAGACTTACCCTATAAGAAACCCATTGAAAATACCTAAAGTTACCCCAAAGATGGACCTACCGACTACTGCCCCTATTCGAGATTCGGTCCTACAATACTTTCCACAGGTGTTCATGAATACCATTAAGTCTTCAATGGCTTGATTGGAAGCCATGGAAGAATGGAATATGTAGGTGAATCTAGAGAACAATCCTTAACCCAAATGTTTTGATCTGAATCTTCTAATTAAGAACTTATAAAATCCTACATTTCGTATTTTTAATGACTCTAGGGACCCAGAGCGGCACTTGACACATTTTTTCCACCATTGTGATCCCATGATAGGGACCCCTAAACAAAAAAGAGGCAGTGAAACTTAGGTGATTCTTGCAGTCACTGCATAGACTAACCTTTTTATAGTAAACAAGCTTGTTGGGTTGATCAATTATGGGGTGGGAAGACCTCCATAAAAGTTTTCCCTTTCAAATAAGGTCAATGTTACATAAGACAATAGACCGTGAACTCTAAAACTAAAAAAAGTGGGAGAATGAGAGGGTCTTAGAATTCGTTTCTTGATAGAAGGGATTGTATTACTCATTAAACCTACAACTTCTTCAAAAATACTTGTTAACAATCTATATAGAAAATCATCATGATGAATTGTTCACACCACACATACATGTAAAATACACAGGAGGGTTTCGGGATCATAATGAGATTTCTCAAAGAGTAGAGGACTCTATTTCACATACTATGGATAAGTATCAAGTAATTACTTCAACCCAAGTAAATAAAATGGTGAATGTAGATGCTTCCACAATTACACTTACGTAGCCCCAATCACCCGTTCCTTCTCCAAAGCCTAAACCATATCATGCAGATCCTCCTCCTGAATGTTAGCAAAAACACATGCTTCATCAGGGTGATCAATAGTATATGAGGAGAAAATAGTTTGATGAGATAAAGAATAAGGTATATTCTATTCTAAGTGACCAAGTCTCTAGCTACATAAACTATATAATGGAAAACAAATTGATTAAGTTATCAAATCCTAATAGTCTAAATAAGTATGGCGACAAAAATCTCCCAAAATATTTCCCCGTCCATCAATCATTTGGGGAACAACATCCAAGATTGTTTAATTTTCGAAGACATCCAAAAAAAGATAGTGCAAAATAGATAGGTGAATCTGGGAAGTCTACCTACTCAACTAGCACGTCTCTCTACCACCAATTCAAATGAGGAGAATGAATGAAATGAATATAACAGCAAGGGTGCGTAGAATTTTTGTGATTAGATGGTTAGAAATATGATTAAATAGAATCATGTCATCTTCCAATCCTAATTTTAACATCTATTTGTGCCCTCAACCACTTCGACCAGAACATATTTGTCTCCGTCGATGACTTAGCCCTCTGAAATCTAGTCTTCCAAAAAGTTACATAGTCGAAGGAGTAATAATAAAAGTAGAAATATGAGCTTGTGTCAAAGATTATGTTGCCTTTAAATATAGAATACTTCATTCCTACAATCCTAGATGTATAGGCATCTACCTTCTAAATGGTATAATAAGGTCCAACCCTCCATATAGGATCTTCATCAAAAATGGAGTTGATCGTCAGTTCCATTAATGTTATTATCTTAGTGGATCCATTATCAAATGATGATTGTGACTATAAACTCAAATTCCCTACATTTGATTTGGAGAACTGGGGGAATAGTCTATCAGATCTGAGGATATAGTTGAAGAAGTAATCATGCCAGGAGTCACTATTCAAATTGTGTCCCTATTCAAGCTATCTATGTGGCCAAAACTCATTGGAGAAATCTACAATGAACTCATCGGGAGAAATAAATTTCCGCAACACAATTCAATGTTTGTCCTGATATAATAATCCAAGAATATCTGAAAGAGGAAGGGTTGTCTATTAATCAATCTTAGTATGCAGAAAAACCTAGTCTTCATAGTTCACAGAGGGAAGAATCATCTCTAGTATCCTATTCCAAGGGATGGTCCATCCACATCATGTGATTTAGTTCATAAATCACCCATAAAAGAGTGTCCCCAAACTAGGAAATATAAACCTTTAGACCATAATTATGTTGTTTTGAAGAATCTAACCCTGGTTCTAGCTATGTTTTTAATCTTGGATTCCTTGATCCTATAAAAAGGCCTCCAGAAATTACTCATAGAGGTTGTGTAAATAAATTAAGAATTTGAAGTTGAATTCACTGCTACTAAAGTATATCATTCAAATAATGGTCCTAAATAATGACACACGGTCATCTCTTTCAGAACCGAGGATGAGGATTCCATCATACAGGGACCTGTTAGACCCTTCAATATATCTGGTAGGATAAACAACATTGATATCCAATGATAATTCATAAACAATGGCTCCAGATTCAACATTATTCAATTTCATACACATCATCAACTTGGTTTCAGTGATTCTCATTTGTCCCTCTCTACTCTGATGTTATGGGGATATGAAAATAATGAGAAAGGGACACTTTTAGAAAATCAAACTCAAGACTTGATTCAAGTATCACATCTTTGACTCATAATTCATGGTTATTCCACAATATTGGGCCTTCAAAATTATTCTAGGAAGACCTTGGCTACATCAGCATGATGTTATCCACTCATCATACCACTAATGATTTAAATATTGTATCAATTGAAAAATTGGTACACAGCATGGTGAAAAATCCCCATCCGAGTCCTGTGAATCATAGTACATGAACACAAGATTATATCAGAGGGAATGGAAAAAATACATGACTAATGATGTCACTAGAATAAGTGAAAAAAATGGTCTGTAGATGATTATGGCTAGTCCTTTCAAGCAGATCAGTGCAGAGTACATTCTACCCAACAACCAATTTAAAGAGTTGGGACCAAATGTTATCACACATTTAATGAATTCTATGATGTCAATCTTGAAAATTAAGAATGATAGTGTTGGAGAGGTTTTCACTTCTTCAAGTAGTAATGAAAGCCCATATGAAAACGTCTGCATTCCAACCCCTGATATTCAAAAAATCATTGTTACATTAGATATGTTGGAATAATTTTTCATGATAATGGAGGGAAATGGAGATTCTCATTCTTAGTCCCTCATCTACCCTTCAAAGCTCTAGAAATCCCCCTCACCATCAATAGACCCAGAAATAGTTTCTTCTCCTTTTGAATGCCTAAATGTCAGCTCCTCCTATAACTCTAAGAAACTTGATTCATCGCCTACTTCCTATACAGAGGTGGAAGAGGTAAATCATGTGGGACAATAAAAGAAGAAATACCTCGTAGATGATCCTATATAATTTGAGGAAGGTTTATTCACCACTGTTGATGAACTCATAGAAATTAATCTTGGAACAGAAGAAGATCCACTACCCACATTGATTAGTAAAGCCTTGACTTTTAAAGAAAAGGAGGTATATACCCCCTTATTGAAGCAATTCCAGGACTTGTTTTTCTAAACATACATATATATTATTGTCCTTGACTCCAAGGTTCCAACCCAGCACTAGGTCTTTCCAGAAGACCACCAGAGAAACAAATAGGTATCTATGAGGACACACCCTACTTATGCTACCAAAATTGAGGTTGAAGTGAACAATATCATCAAGGAATAATTCATTTGGTGAGTTTGGTATCCAAAATGGATAGAAAATATCATCTCAGTCAATAAAAAATGGGAAAAGTAGGGTCTGTATTGACTTCAAAGATCCCAATCATCACTTTCTGAAGGAATACTTCCCAGTTCCAATTACAGAACTACTGATTGATGTGATGGCTGATTATCAATCCATCTCTTTCATGGATGGATATTCAGGATACAACCAAATTTGTATGGGATAATAAGATTAATAATACTCTATCTTTAGGTCCCCCCCTAGGGAGTATAATTCTATTAGGTAATTTCCTTTGACTTGAAGAACATCAATGTCACATACCAATGTGTCATGCATCGCATCTCTAAACCCTTCTTGGGATGAATTTTGAATGTTGTACTGAAAATATATAGGCTAATTTTGGAAAAAGATCTAACAAACTAGCTGATCTTGAGACCATATTCAATAATCTAGGAAAACATATCCAAAAAATAAACCACTTAGTATTTTATTTTAGGGAATCCTTGGGAATGTTTCTGAGATTTGTAATACGTCATTGCAGTATCAAATTTGTCTCTAATAAGATAAAGGATATCCTTATAATTTTCACTCATAAAAGCATAAAGAGTTGATAAGACATAAATGACGCTTTTTCTTATATCCATAAATCCATAGCCAAAATTGCAGGTAGGTGGTTTCCCTTCACTAAACTGTTGAAGAAAGAGGTCAAATATCAGTGGGCTAATGACTACCAGAAAGAATTAAAAATCCTCAAGAAATTCCTCTTGATCCCACCAATGCTAATTCCACCTTCCAAGAGAAAGAAAATAATTTTATATTTTATATCCCTTGAGTGATATATACGTTCCTTCCTTGCACAAAAGAACAAAACCAGTAAATAAAACTACTCTAATTATCTGATTCAAACCATGATCAATGATGTGACTTGTTATTCAAATACTGAGAAGAGGTACCTGGAATTAATATTCCCGGTTTAAGAACAGAGGCACTACCTACCACACCACAAGGTCCATTTAGTCTCTCAAAATAAATTTCTCAAATATATCCTCATCCATCCTATATTGGAAGGACTTTTGGTACGATGGGATATTATCCTATAGTAGTTTGATATACAAGTCATGCCACATGAAGCAGTGAAGGTCCTGGAATTCGAATATATTCTTGGAGAATACCTGTCTGAATAAACTACATTGTTAAATACTGAATTTTCATATGAGGATATATTCTTTATTCAAGATAACCCCCCAATGTGGGAGATGTATTTTGACAGCAGATCTAGGATCCCAATAGGGAGGATAATGGAAAACATTATGATCTACAAATTCAGGTTAGGGATTGTTCTCATCTCTTCAAAAAAGAAGTTTTTCTTTACTTCTTATTATCATAAGGATATACTAACAATGAGGTAAGATATTATGCCCTCATTATAGGCCTAGAACCCACACTTCAAATACCATCAAACCACAAAGAGGTAAAATTTGATTCAAAGTTGGTAATAAAACTTATCAATAGGGACTATTCTATCACAACAGAAGAGCTAATTCCCCTACTTGACTATTTCTATGGGTTGGTGGTAGAGTTCACCTCATATCCTACATTGAATCACTTACCCTGATTATAGAATGCCCAAAAAGATGCATTGGAAAATACAGCTACAACTTTTGAAGATCCATACTGGGATGAAATGGTCATCATTATTTCACATCACCAATTGGCCTTGACTTTTGTTCATGTCAGAACTAACGAGATCAATGATATCATTCCTGTAACCAAACTTTTTGGCCCTACCACTGGGTGGATGATTCCCATCATGGACTACCTATCAAATGGAGTACTCTCATTGAATAGAGCTGGGAAATATAAAATCCAATGGTGAAAACCCAAAGTAGCTCTTTATGATGGCCCAAATTGCAAGAAGGTCCTCTATAAATGAGGATTTGATTGAGTCTTTATCAGATATATTATTGAATAAGTGATGATTACTATCATGAAAGAAGTAAACTTGGGAGTCTATGGTGACCAATAGTTCGATTTCATTCTTTCTCAAATAATCTAAATGCTTTGGTACTATTGGCCCACTATGAAATATGATTACATATAATTATCCATGAAAATTCAATCCTATTAAGTTCATAAAAAATTCAACCATCAACCCCTGCAGTTTCTATATAAAAAAAATACTCCTTTCCATTTTCCACATGGGGAATGTATGTTGTGGGGCCATAACCTCCATCTACGACCAAGTAGTTAAAATTCGTCTTAACCTCTACTGACTTCTTCTCCAAATGGGATAAAGAAATGCTCCTCAAAGAATTAAAATCCAAAATCATTGTCAGCATCGTGAATTCAAACATAAATACTGTATTTTGTGTCCCTCATATAATACAAATAGATGATGGCATCGATTTCTTTTCAGCTGAGGTGTAAAATATTTATTTAGTGTATAATATCTAATCCAACCATTCATCTCTCTATAATGTAATAGATAATTGGAAGATATAGGCCTTCAGCAAGACCCTATAGAAAAAACTCCAGAAGATGGTGGATAAAGATAAAATTTCTTGGCCTAATAATCTCTAGTATTCCACGTGGGATTACCAAACATTAACCTGTACTGACACACGAGTGACCACATATTCACTAGTGTCGGCCTATAGAAGTCTTTTGGTCCTCTTATCTAGTATTAGTAGTATTAATAGTCACAAATCATGTAAATTCATATAAATCATATCTAAACATTTTAATCATAATTATTTAAGTTTTAATATGTGAAATTATGTCTATCTATGATCTCACATAAATTTGGTACATTCTATTTACATTTATATTATAAGACAGTCTGGACAAAACTATATTTTAAGTATAATAGACTTACAATGACAGAAGAGATAAGACACCGACAGTGCAAATTACCTACCAATGCATATGACTCACTGATACAGATGACCTACTAATGCATATGAATCACTGAGGTAGATGACCTACCGACGCAGACAACCTATCGATGCAAACGACCTACCATCAGTACAAATGACCTATTGATGCATGGTGCTACCAATGCTTGGTGCTACCGATGCATGGATGCACAGATAGTTAAAATGAGTAAAAAATAGTTGGAAAGACTGAAATAATGACATACCAATGGGATTAGTGACCAACATAAGAGAAACTGACCAAGGACTCATCGACAAACTGTTTAAAATTTATTCTATTTAAAATTATTTTAATGATAATATTTTGAGAGTTTTAATGTGACTGATTAATTAAATGCATTTTTGTAGACATTATAAATGGGGATGTCAGAAATACAAGGTACTGTATCTACCTCAAATATGAATATTCTCAAACTGCAATAAAATATATTAAAAGGTGAGTGCATGAATGAAGACACACAGACAGACTTGAAAAAAACACAAGAATACTTACTACAAGCATCATACAGAAGAAGAAGAACACAAAACAAATTTCTTATTCCTAGTTGTTGTGAACCCTAGAGGTTCTAATCATTAAAATGTTCATTATCTAAGTAGTATCTAAAAAAAGGAGAATAACCTCTCAACTTCCAGGAAGACAGAACATAGTGGTCCACAACACTCTGTTTTTAGTTTCAGTTTCCAAAAGATGACTCAAGCTTTAACTCGGATACATTAGAGAGTTCAGAGCTGAATTATATCACACTCAAAGCATCTCTAAGCCCTTATTAATGTATTCTGCCCTGTTGTGTACCATTTAACTAAACATTCGAGCTATGTGTGTTGTTGTGCTAAAACACACACTACCTCCTGTGCTAAACTAGAGGATACTAGATATCCACAAACACTTATCTTTTTACACTTTTTTGACCCATGTATAAATATGGAAGAGGTCATGTCTGACCAGGTTGTTTGTTTTCCCACATAGTACTATAGAAGCGGTCTTGTGACATAGATAGTCTTGGGTACTATTGTTAACCTTGATCTAGGGTGTGGATCAAATATTATATATATATATATATATTTCTTAGTGGCTAGTGATCACCAAGTGGAGTGGATTAGGTCTCATCTTGAGACTGAACTACTTGTTTTATCCACTATTTTTTTAACCTTTCTCCATTTTAACTCATATTCCAGAAAACTAAATTTTTCGTTGATATTTATTCTTGGATAGTTGTTATAATTGATTTTACTCATTAGAGTTTTTTTCTGATGTTTTATAAATATCTAATATTTTTATAACTGAGAATTAATTAATCATCTGAGAAACTACTTAAATGGTCAGACTGTTATAATTTTACTACCTTAGTTAACTAGAATGTTTTATGTTAAATAGGGTGAAATTTATAAATTAACCTCTTAAATAGGAATTTTTATAGGAACTCAATTCACCCCCTCTCTGGAGTGCCCTGCTCTGAACAACATTTTGTATCAGAGGAGATTTAAAATACCTATTTTCAATGTTTTAAATCTATTTAAAATAATTCTCAATTGTGATTTTAGTTGTGTTTGAAAGATCTCAGTATTGTTGTAAGTTCTAAATTTTTAGTTCTTTAAATAAATACACTTTATTATTTAGTATGGATAATAGATTTAATGGTTCTACTTCCAAAAAAACTTTATTCTTTAATGGATAAAATTATACATAGTGGGAAATTAAAATTAAAATTCACTTAGAAAGTATGGGTTTTGAAATTTGGTCTTCAATTATAGATGAATATAAGATTACTTTTATTGATAGTCACACTTGGGATGAACCAAATAAGGATGCTTATAATAATAACTATAAAACAATGGATTCCTTACACTTTTATTTAGGATATGAAGTGTTTAATAGAATTTATGCATGTAAAACAGCCCATGAAATTTGGGACACTTTATCTGTTTCACATAAAGGAACCTCTAGTGTGAAGGAAATGAGACTTAAGACATATACTATTAAATATGAAAACTTCAAAATGAAGCCCGATTAGCCTATTTCTAACATGTATCTTAGGTTTAACAGAATAGTAAACACAATGATTTCTCCAGGAAGAGATGTTACAGCTAAGGATAAAATCATGAGAATACTCATATTCTTACCAGATAGATGGAGAGGACATTCAGTGTACATTATAGAATCATGTGAAATCAACAAGTTACCATTAAAGGATTTGATAGGAATATAGATGTTGTGTGAGGAGGAACTAAAAGTCAACAAAGAAGAGGGTGATGGACCCAAAATAAAATCAGTTTCTTTCAAATCTACTACCTCCAAGAAGAAAGAAAAAGTTCAAGATGACACTGAAAGTTCAAGTGATAGACAATCATCAGCAAACAGTGATGAGGAGTTGGCTCAAATAGCCATAAGGTTCAAGAAATTTTATAGAAAGAATGAATTATTTAAGAATCCCAACTACACAGGTAAATATAATCACAAGGGACACTAGAATAAGGATTAGAAAATAAGTGAAAATCGGATGAAATGGTTTTTTAGGAATGTAAGAGAAAAGTACAAGTAAAGGATGACTATCCTAAGTTAAAATATAAGAAGTGTTGTGAGGAAAATGATAGAAAGTATAAAAAATCCATAAAGGAAACTCAGAGTGCTTCTGAGGATAGCTTAAGTGACTCAAAATCCTTTCATGAAAAAGCTAACAAAGACAATATGTATTTTATGAAAAACACATCTAAGGTAACCCAAAAAACTCCTTTACAAAATTCCTATTATTTTGGAGATGAGAGTGATTCTAAAAATATGACCAGTGAATAATTGTTTGAATACTTCCATATTCTTGAAGACACTTGTAATGAACTAAAGGATAAATACAAATATTTAAAGAAACAACATTCCTTAACTACTACTGTTAAATCTGAACTAGCCGTAGAGAATTATAAAAATGTTCAATTAGTTAATGAGAACAATGAACACAATCTATCAAATGAGAAATTGAAAAAGGACCTATAAAAATTTACCTATGGTAAAAATACTCTTACATAGATGATTGGTAAAAAAAATTCCCCTAGATACACTACTGGTATAGGATACCAACCCAGGAAAAGAAATCTCACTAAAAACATGTTTGTAACTAAATCTTGATAATCTTTTTTTCTACCTAAAAGTGAAAATTATTCTGTTAGTTCTAGTTCTAGAAAATCTTTTACTATCTCTAGATTTTATGGACCAAAAAATTCTATTTTTCAAATATGTTACATAATTATTATAGGAAATCCATGAGGAAGATGTGGATTTCTAAAGCAATGATTACTAATGTTACTGGAACCAAACAAATTTAGCTACTGAAATATGTTTTTTTTACTATTTTGTAGGAAGGTTTCTTGAAGAGTTCTTATAAATTCTTATGGTACATGGATTGTGGTTATTCAAGAAAAACGATAGTATATTACCCATGCTTCAAAAATTTAATAAATATTGGTGGTGGTTATGTCACTTTTGGTGACAATGCTAAAGGAAAAATAATTGGTTAAGCCAGATTGGTAACTCTAACTCAGTTTTAATTTCTAAACTACTTTTTGTTGGTGGATTAAAATATAATCTTCTTAGAATCTCTCATCAATGTGATGATGTATTTCATGCTAAGTTTGATGCTTTCAATTATTTTAACTCTAAAAATAAACTAATATTTTCTTCTTTTATAATTCAAAATGTTTATGTTGTTAAATTAGATTCCTTAGTTTCTCAAAACGTTTCATGCCTAAGTGTATTTCACAAAGAGTATTGGATTTGTCATAGAAGTCTAGAAAACTGCAACAAACACTCCCTTACAAATCTTACTAGAAAGGTTTTAGTCAAGGACCTACCCAAACTTGATTTTCAAAATGAAAAATTCTGCAATCCTTGTTAAAAGGGTAAACAACAAAAAATATCTTTCAAACGAAAGAATGAAGTTTCAAATTCTCAACCTCTCAGGTTGGTTCACATGGATTTTTGTGTACCATCTAGAGTTTATTGTTTAAATTTGAAGCACTATGTTTATGTTCTTGTAGATGACTATTCTATGTATACTTGGATTTACTTTTTGGCCCACAAAAGTGAAGCCTACTCTCATTTCACTAAATATGCTTGGATTTTAGAAATTTTTAGTGGTCTTAGAATTAAATATCTAAGAAGTGACCATGGTCATGAGTTTGAAAATCAAGAGTCTGAATCTTTTTTCTACCAAAATGGAAATAGTCATAATTTCTATGCCCCTATAACACCTCAACGGAATGGTGTTATAGAAAGAATAAATATAACATTATAATACTTTACTAGAACCATGCTTAGTGAGTATGAATTATCTATTTAATTTTTAGCTAAATATATTGATATAGCATGATACATAACCAATAGAGTTTTTATCAATCCTATTATTAAAATAAATCCATATGATTTTTAGAATAATAGAAAAACCAAGGTTAATTACTTCAATGTTTTTTTCCTGAAAATTCTATATTCTCAACACTAATGATAATATTGAGAATTTTTCATCCAAGGGTGATGAATGAATTTTTCTAGCATACTCAATCTATAGTAAATCATGTAGAGTCTTTAACAAAAGATCCAAATTTGTGGAATAATCTATACATGTCAAATTTGATGAAGCATATCTACATGAACCTAAGTCCTCCCTAGAGAATCTTGAGTATGATATGTCAAATCAGAACATCAATGAAAAATCTTCTGACCATATTATAAAAGAATCTATTAAAATTTCCAGTTTTGGAAATTCTACATATTTAGGCTATAATGAACCTGAACTTGCTAAAGTACCTAAAATTATTATCCCTTCTTTTTCTAGAGTTGTTAGAACTCTAAAAAACCCATCCTTTAGATTTTGGTGATGGATACATAGAAAAAGAAACACATGCTATATCTTCTCTTAGAAATCAGGTTGAACAACAAGCTTTCTTATCACAACATGAACCTAAAAACATCAATGATGCTACCAATGATGAATTTTGGGTGATGGATATACAAGAGGAATTAAATCAGATTAAAAGGAATAAAGTTTGAAAACTTTTGAATATACCCAAAGACACATTAACCATTGGAACCAAATGGGTATTTAGGATCAGTGTATGTGAACCTAGTGACATAGTTAGAAACAAAGCAAGATTGGTTGCACTAGGCTATAGTCAAGAAGAAGGAATTGACTATGAAAAAACATATGCACCAACATCTAGACCTGAATCCATTATAATATTTCTTGCATATACCGAACATATATATTTTAAACTATATCAAATGGATATTAATAGTGCATTCCTAAAAGGGTATATAGTTGAAGTTGTTTTTTTCAACAACCCATGGTTTTACAAACCCTCATTTTCGAAATAATGTTTTTAAATTGATAAAAGCTTTATATGGTTTAAAGCATTATCCAAGAGCTTGGTATGATAGGATCAACAGTTTTCTTATTTCCAACAGTTTTAAAAAAGGTATAACTAATCCTACTCTCTTTATAAAATAAATTTCAATAGATTTTTTAGTAGTAAAAATTTATACAGATAATATTTTTTTTAGATATTCAAAATATTATTTATGTGTTTATTTTTCAAAGTTGATGCAAAGTGAATTTGAAATGAGTTTAATGGGTGAACACAAATTCTTTCTTGGATTTCAAATATTTCCAAATAAAGAAGGTATTTTATTAAATCAAATTAAATATAATTAGGATATTTTAAAAATATTTGTCTTTGAAAGCACAAATGGTAGTGAAACTCCAATGATTACCGTTTGTAAGTTGGACCTTGATGTAGATGGTAAATCAGTTGATCAAATTACTTATAGAGAAATGATTGGAATCTTAATATACATAACTTCTAGCAGGCTATATATTATGTTTAGTTTTTTCATGTGTACAAATTTTCATGAAAACCCCATAGAGTCTCATTTAAATTTTGTTAAAAGAATTTTCCAATACCTCAAACATATATCCAGTTTAGGACTATTTTATACTAGAGGATAATCATTTGATTTAGTTAGCTATTTTTATGTTGATTTGGTGGTTGTAAGTTAGTTAGAAAATGAACCTATAGAACATGTCACTTTTTGGGTAAGTCTCTAGTTGTATGGTGTAGTAAGAGACACAATTTTGTTACATTATCTACTCCTGAAGCTGAATACATAGTTGCAGGTAGATGTTGTGCACAAATTTTCTCGATGAAACACTAATTTCTAGATTATGGATATCAATTCACACATTTCTCAATAAATTTTGATAACACAAGTGCTATTAACATTACAAAGAATCTTGTTTCACATTATAGGATAAAACACATTGATTTAAGATGTATCTTTTTAAGAGACCATTATCAAAAAGGTGATATGATGTTAAAGTTCATTGGCACTGAATATTAGCTTGATGACATTTTCACTACGTCATTGAACACATAAATAATGAACTAAATCAAAAATGAGTTAGGAATGATCAATTTATAGGAACTTTTTTTGTTATTCCTTTAACCATTATAAGTGAATTTGTTATGCCAACACTGACGCTATGTCATGCCAAAACATCTATCGTGCCGATACCGATGCTAAGTCATGCTGACACCATTAGTGTTATGAAAAATTTGTTACTCCGACACCGATGACTCACTGTTTTTATACGCTTTATTTTTATATCAGAACGACAATGTTACATTTATTTTTTGAACCTGGTTCATGATTTCACTATTGTGTGATTTCAAAATCCCTAAATGATATAAATTTGAATCAATCCACCCTACTCTTTTACACCTAAACTCTCTCAACCGTTGCACAATCTCTACCCCCGACCTTTCACCTTCTATCCTCTAGACTGAACTGATTGAAATGGAATGTGTGAAGCGAGCTCTTGATAGTGGTGAGACTCATGCTTCTAAGAAACAGAAAGTTAAATTGAGAAAATCTTCAACACCTGTAAATCCTTCTTTATCAAACCATGTTGTAACTATAGGAAAATAAGTTCCTGTGTAATGGATGTTAGAAATAAATATCTACTACTCATGGTACTAAAAGATCAAGGATGTCTTGAGTGGTTCTCAAATAATTAATGACCCTTTTAACCAAATCTAGTTCATGGATTTTACATGAATATTGAGTTTCTGTTAGAAGAAAGTGATGTCACCTAGATCAAGTCCATGGTAAAAGGCAATAGAATCTATTTCCCTTCAAGACATTTTGTTGAATGTCTTAAAGTTCCTCATGAAGGTGTATTTTATGATTATCAAGGTACCTCTCCACCTGAGAGTGATATGTTTTTCATTGAGACAACATTAAATGACCTTACAAATAATGATGAGAACAGAAGACCCGTTAGTACAGAGTTAAGTGGAGAATGTAAAATCTTGTTTTAGTTTGTCCTATATCAAATATATCCCAGGAAAGGGGACTTTTCTTCTCTAAAATATCAATATTTATACTAGTTTTATGTACTAAAAAATGAGATCAAGGTAAATTTGAGTAGATACCTTACTGTGCATATGAGTGAGATGATAAAACCTTCCTCCAAAAAAAATTCCCTATCTTATGCAAGAATGATCTCATATATGATAAAAGAAAAATGTTGTATAGATGAAGGAGAATAGTTTTTTCTAAGTGCAGTGGGATCTGACTCAACAAAGATATTTATAAGAGGATGAAAATAAATTGTAACCCATGGAAGAGATAATTGGTTAGAGATGAAGATAAGATCTATGATAAGTTCAATCCATTGAAATAACCACCTAGGCCTAAAAATATTTCTGATCCTAGTCTGGGACCAAATGAGGAAGTTGTTTACTCTTCGGAAGAAGAATAAGAGCATGTCACTACAGTTAGAGATCAGGGATCACCTATTGATGATAGGAGTGATCCGGACATCACTAGACCTCACAATGGTTTTTCCTTTGTACCTCCTTGTCCTCTAATTTCCATACCCTCTAATGATACAACTCTTAAAAATAATGGGGATGAGGAGATAGAATTATAATATAGTGTCAACTATGTAAGTAGATCCAGTGGCTGTGAAGAAGAAGAAGAAAGTGAAGAAAATGAAAGTGGCAGTGGTAGTGAAGAGGGAGAAGGTGGAGAATATGGTGATGAAAATCAAAATGAAGAACATGTATCTGGACATGATGAAAATGAAAGTAGTAGAAGTGATAATGACCATCATAAGGATGATCAAGGTGAAGATGTTGAAATTATCAAAGCTCTGGATCAGGCCCAGTTAGAAGAACCTCTTGAAGTTGTTCTTTAAGTAAGATAAAATGATGAAGTTTCTATTAAAGTGGAATTTTAAGAAATTCCTGCACCTTATTTAGTTTTTTAAAGGAGAAGAACTCATGCAGAAGATGAGAAACCAATAAGAAAATCTCTAATTGAGGGGGGTCCTCAAGAAAAAGAAGATCAAGATGGTTAAGAGCATCAACTTAGAAGATTAAGGCTTAATACTCTCATTCTTTTGGATGATGATGTAATGATTGAATGGGAAAGGAATCTTGGGTATGTTGCATTGGGATTAAATTATAAAGATTCATATAATAATGTTTTTTACCTATTGAAATGGAATCAATGGCTAGGATCCATCTTGGTGAATCTGTCACTAAAACAAATTTTGAAAGGTTTAAAGAGTAAGTATGTTCAGTTGTGAGTATATCTATTCAATGTCAAATGGTTCATGAAATTCAGATAGGTAGAAGAGAAAACATTGAGTTGAGTGATGAATTACACTCTATTAGATCTTCCATAGCATAAATAAGGTAGTCTTGAAAAGTGGTCTATGTTCCAAGTAAAGAAATAGGTTTAAGTGAAGCTGATGTAGTTACTATTGAAAATAAAGTGATAGAGGAGATTCAACCCAACCTTATCAAAACTGTTGAGACAATTGTTGCAAGCACTGCCAAGCTTTGGAAAGAAGAGACTAGACTTGCTTCTACCATAAATACTTTGACCTTGGAGTATAAAGGTTGTGTAGATACTATTATTAAGGCTTTAAAAACACATATCTCAACTTCTATTGATATTCCTTATACATCTAGTCAAACCTCTCAGACTATGGATATTGAGGCTATCAGAACTATTGTAAAAGAGGAGCTTCAATCTCTATTTCATACCTCTGGTTTGTGTAACCTATAAAATGTTGACATGAATAGTAATAATGTGCATGATATGGTTAGATTATATACCAATGAAGCATCTTTAACTTAGGAAGATCTTATAAAGAGCATTAATTCATATTTATAAATTATTTACACCATGAACCAGTTGACAAGTCACTTTAATTATTTGGAAAAAAATTGACTTTACCCCCATTTACAATGGAATTAAAAGAAAAAGTCAAGCAATTGTGGGACTTCACACCTATGTTGGACAAATTCATGGAGAATACGGATGAATTTGAGAAATAAATGAAGTATGGTGGTGAGATTATTGAGGATTTCATCAAACTATTAAATCTATATCTTTAGGTACAAAGTGAAGCAATTATAGTCCATGTTGTTTCACCTCTTGGACCTATTGGATCAATGCCTACACATTGAATGTCAGTTTCTCATGCTTTGACTTAGATTCTTCCAGTGATCCAAGAATAGTTTTAACCTCTTATGTTCTCAACCAAACCATGATAGACCCTCTATTCATCCTTCTAAGAAAGGGAATGCACCTTTTAACCCTCAATCGTAGTGTGAATCATTCTCTGATGGGTCTTCTTTCTTCCTTCTATTTGTCTTTGGAGACTTGTAATGCATTGTACTTTCTTGATTAATGGAATTTTGTGTTCTTACCTTTCCTCCATTTCTATTTTATCTATTACTTTATGATACCTTTTTCTTCTGTGCTAGTTTTTTTCTTTTTGATAATCCCAAAAGGGGGAGAACTAGTTGGCTAGCCAGTTGGCATTATCCTTCAATAATTTACCTTTGATATCACTCTTATCTATGTTAATTTTCGTTTTGATACCATTACACTTTAATTCAACTCTAAACACTATCTAGATATTATAAATAGACATTCATAATGGGAAATTATAAGTAATTGGATTTCATTCCACATTTTATGATTTTACTGAATAATACCATGATTTGTGATCATAAAAATGAGTGAGATTGTTGGCCCATAAGAGACTGGTGGTCCTCTACTCTAGTATTAGTAGTTTTAATAACCACAAATCATATCAATTTATATTAATCGTGTTTAAACATTTCAATCGTAATCTTTTAAGTTTCGATATGTGAAATTATGTCTATCTATGATATCACATATATTTGGTACATTATGTTTACAAGTATATTATAAGAGAGCCAGGACAACACTATATTCCAAGTATAATAGAGTGGCACTAATAAAAGAGATAAGACACTGATAGTGCAGATGACCTACCAATGCATATGACTCGCATACATAGATGACCTACCGCTGCATATGACTTGACAACATAGACGACCTACGGATGTAAATGACTCACCGACGTAGACAACATACCGATGCAGATGACCTACCGATGAAAATGACCTAAAATTAGTACAAATGACCTTCTGATGCATGGGGATACTGATTCAAGGATTTACTGATAGTTTAAATGAGTCACCGATGTATGGAAAGACAGATAGAATAACATACTGATGGGATGAGTCACTGACAGAAGATGATACCGACCAATGACTCACTGATAGATTTTTTTAAATTTTATTCTATTTAAAATTATTTCTAATGGTCACATTTTGAGTGTTTTAATGCTACTAATAAATTTGAAGCCTTTTTACATACATCATAAATAAGGATGTCAAAAAAACAAGGTACTATATCTACCCCAAATATACATATTGTCGGACTGCAATAATATATATTAAAAGGAGAGCACATGAAAGAACAGACATGGAAAGACTCATGAAAAAACAAGAAGACTTACTATGAGCACCATACCGAAGAAGAAAAATGAACAAGGAATTATTCATTCCTGGTTTCTATGAACCAGAGAGTTGCCAATCATTAAATTTTCATCATCTCAGTAGCATCCAACAAAACTAAAGGAGAAGAACCTCTCACCTTCCAAGAAGACAGATCATAGTACTCCACGACACTCTATTTTTAGCGTTTGTTTCTAGAAGAGGAATCAAGCTTCAACTTTGATACATCATAGTGTTCATAGATGAATTGAATGTCACTCAGAGAATCTCTAATCCTTTTTTAATATATTCATCTCTGTTATGCACCATTTAACTGAACATTCGATCTGTCTGTGTGTCTATGCTAAAACACACATTTTATCCTACACTAAATTGGATGATACTATATATCCTCAAACACCTATCTTTTTATACTTGTTTGACACAGGTATAACTATGGAAAATCTCTTGTGTGACCTTGTTGTTTGTTTTCCCATGTAGAACTGAGGAATCGGTCTTATGACCTGGACAATCTTGTGTGTTGTAGTAAACTCTGATCCAGGGTGTGGATGAAATCCTTATATATATTTATATTTCTTGGTGGCAGGTGACCACCAATTGGAGTGGATTAGGTATTAGATTTATATTGAACTACTTGTTTTATCCCCTATGTTTTCAATTTATTCTTTCTTTGTTTTAACTGATGTTCCAGAAAACTAAATTTTACATTTATAGTTAGTCTTGGATAGTTATTATAACTATTTTTCCTTATTAGAGTAGTTTCAAAAGTTTTATCAATATATAATATTTTTATAACTGAGAATTATTCAATCTTCTGAGAAACTACTTGAACAGTCAGACTATTATAATTTTACTACCTTGGTTAACTGGAATGTTTTAGGTTAAATAGGGGGAACATTATAAATTAACCTCTTAAACAAAATTTTTTATAGGTTATCAATTCTCCCTCCTATTGAGTGTCCTACTCTGACCAATAACTATTATACAGAATAGAATTAGTCTGGCCCATTGAGGTTCAATTTTCATCACTTCATATTTTCATACTAGCTATCCATGGAAGATAAATCCCAATAATTATTGGATGAATTGGAGTGACTCGATGAGATAATATTGTATACCCTTTATCACTTGTAATTCTATCACAATCGGATATTTATATCTTTTAACAAGAAGTTCTTCCTTTGTTCATTCATCTAAGGAGAACTATAATTATTACTTAAGACTCCAATGATACCAGGAAAGAATCCCTTAAATCTTGAACCAAAGTGGGAGAGACCTTACTCCATACACAAGGTCCGCTATAATGGGTCTTATTCCTTGATATCATTGGATGGAACACTCATTATGACCCCCAACCAATTCAATATTACTAAATAAATATTTTTTGTAATCTCATGATGCTCTTCTCAGCCGCAATACATAAAACTATGTAGTTGTTCTTTATTGAATTACCTCAAAAGGCATGATATTCCTCCTGTATCCAAGAAGTTAAACTAAAAATCTCTATATATAGTCCATGATATAAGGCATTAGACTGCATAGCATGTTTTCCTGACCATGTGACATTAAGCTACATGCTATATATCACATATTCATGATGTTAAACTATATAGTCGGTCATTGTCTCTTAACCTTAAAAATCATTAAAAAACATCCATTTCGCAAGAAGATAAACTACAAGGCATGGATATATAAGTCATAATACATTAATATATAGAAAAAAATCCTTAATATGTGATGTAAAACTGCATGATTCACATTTTTTAGATAAGTGGAAAGCCTATATAGCATTCTGATCTGTGCTTGAGTGGGTTATATTTCTTGGGGTTTGTCACTTGCCATGCCTTATTTCTTGGTCATTTCCATCATTCTAAAAAAATATTGATTCCCACTTTTCCCCACATCAAAACCTAATTGACATGGGGAACTATTTTCTAAAACCATGTGTGGCTTGATTCTTGCTCAAAAAAGATACGTAGTGATGCATGGGTCATAACCCTTTGTCCATACTCAATATTTATTTCCACAACAAGTTACCAACATCATTATTGCAAGATATTAATCTTCATGGCTAACGCCCCTGTTTCACAATGATTAACTACACAATATTTATAATACCTACAGGTGGATAGATTCTCATGTGAATTAGATAAATAGTGATTCCCCCATTTCCAATCCTATGTAGAACCGTAAAAATAAATAAATAATTCTCCAATCCTTATGTAAAAGTCATACATGCATAAGGAACCTTACGAGAACTATGTGTGGCTTGATCCCTTCCCTCACAGGATATGTAGTTATTTTCAAATTTCCATCCTTGGTCCTAGACACAACATTTCCCCAATATTACATCTGGTCATATTCATCCTCATAGTACGAATTTAAACTGCATAAGATTTCATAACTATATAAGGATTTATTCTCATTCTAATGAGATATGTAATGATTCCCGGATCTCATATCCAAGTCTAGCCACCAAAAAATATAATTTCCTATGCCCTTATTTTGTTATTACTTTGTGTGGTAGAAGAAGCATTTAACACTTCTTATTTCTCATGTTGATCATCGATCATGCGGTCTTATATGTTTTGGTAAAATAGTTCCCTACATATGTAAGGCGCGTTAATTTCGATTGGGATTATCATGGTCATGGATGCAAGACTTCAAAAGTCACACCAAATGTCCTGGATGCATGACTATAAGCTACATGATTTCCTAAAGAAATACATGTGGATTAATTCTCATTATAATGAGATATGTAGTAAAATACATATCTTCAATCATGGTCCTAGTTGAAACACAATATGGGAAATTCCCCCACTCTCTTATGTATGATTCACATCTACATAAGAGGATTCAATATGGTGTCTCATCCTATGTGTGAGCCCATAATTAAAAAACCATTTTCTCCACACATGAATTAATTCAGTTAGGGGAATATCTTTTAGAACTATGTGTGGATTGACTCTTGACCCAAAAATATATTTAGTGATGCCTAGGTCCTATATCATGGTCCAGCCATAATATTCCTCTTTCAGGTTGAGTCACCAGCATCCTTACTGCATGACGTTAAATTGCATGGCTAATGTCACAGTCGCATGACTCTAAACTACATGGTACCTCATGGAATATGTGTATATTGATTCTAATTATAGTGAGATAGATATTGACACCTAGGCCTCATGTCTTTGTCCTAGACATGGAGTTAATAATACTTCCCCCTCCCTTGTGTAAAAACAATGATCTATGTAGGAGCTCATAATTGTGGTTCTCTTATTCAGTTTTCCACCATGGAAATAGATATGTTCCTTCCAAAATATGAATCAGATCTATGAAAGGAACTCTAAAATCCATGACCAATATCATTCTAATTAATTCCTTTGTGTATGAACATACCCATTCCACACTTCACACTCCTAATCTTGGATACTTTTAGATCTTCATAATCTTTCTCCAACTACTAGTGATAGAATTTATGATACATGAGGAATCCTTTTCATGAATATGATATAACACGCCCTAGTTATATTTTCATAAGTCTCCCATGTATTAGGCATATCATCCATAAATGAAATGTTTTGAATATGAAGTAACATTCCCCAGCCAAATTTGCATAAAATATCCCACAAAATAGGTTTTCAAGCCTGTTGTAACTTCTCCCTTAGGAGAAGCCTCCTCTATCTTGATGAGATTTGATGACATTATGTTATAAACATATTTATGAATTCAGCCTGTATCCATTACCCACATACTTTTTGCATATCATTTATCCTGATCTCGGAACCCCCAAGATCTTGGTTTACAATTTCCTCCCTTGGGTTCGAAGTATGCAAGAATGAACTTGGTCTGGTAGGCCATATATTACATTTCATTTCCATAATACATGGTCTTGGTTATATGGCCTAAAAATAAAAGCACCATTATTTCCCGTATATAGTTTTAGACCTACATAGGAAACCTCTTCCCATTCTTAGGTAATTTTAACTTAAAATGCTTCTCTTATATTCATGTACTTCCCTTCCACAAACCAGACTCTATGTCTAAGGACATCTGAATCTCCATACTTTATTTTTATATCATCAATAGAATGTTGTAATTTATGAGAACTACATTTTCCTAACTATGTGATAACATGACCCAAATTTATTTACATAAGTTTCCCATAATTTTTCTGTCCTTTCATCCAAATTATGCCACTATTTTACTATATAGTAACACGCCCTAGTTCGATTTTCATTAATTTACCCAGAAAATTGGGTTTTCAACCAGTGGTAACTTTGTACTCAGGAGACACCGACTCTATAACCATAATCCATTTTCCCATACCAATATTCATATTTAGATATCTATATAATATATGTTACAACATTCCTCTCTTCACAATTTAATATGATCGCACATTCCCTGAAAAATTACCAAGAATGAGAGAATCATTAACCTTTCAGTCAAAACTAAAGAACATAAATTATAGCCCCCCCCCCCATAATGTACTTATTGTATGATATTAAACTGCATATCATAATGTACTGGGTATAAGATGTTAAATTGTACAACAATTTCCTTGTCATAATACGTTAAACTGCAAGGTCAATATCCTAGTCACATGACATTAAACTGCACGACGTTTCATCCTTTGTCAGAAACCCCCCACCCCCTGACATCAGCCATTTATTAAAATAAACCCACATTCACAAAATACAAAAAAAAGGATAAATATCCTGTTCATATCCAATTCCCATACAGATATCCTCTTTGTTTTCAGATGTCTTCCCTAGGAAAACCACCCATGATGGTTTCAAGAAATCTGAATCTCCATAAAAATTCTATGGAAATCAAAAATAGAATATCAAAATTCATGCTATATCCATTTCATGACTATGTTGTAACATTCCCTAGTTGTATTTTCATACTTTTCCCAAATAAAGGGCTTGTTAGCTAGAGGATGACATTATTTGACTATGTTGTAACACACCCCAGTTGGCTTGGCATAATATTTCCCACAAAATTGTTTTTTCAACCAGTGGTAATTTCATACTTTGAAGATACATCCTATATTCCCATTATCCCTAAAAATATTGTTCTTGAAACCTCTTTTCAAATTTTTTCCACGTCCATTCCCCATATATATTTCTCACATTATGATTTAGATTCGTAAATAACAATGTCATGAATCAAAATTACCCTTTGGTGTATCAGAATAATGTTAGAACATTCTTGGACCATGATACCTATTTGATTCATCATTTCAAAACTCATAGTCAATTTTTTTCAACCTAAAACATAAATATTTGAAGTCCATCATGCATGAAATTAAACTTCCACAAAAAGAGACACAATACTCACAACACTCAGAATAAAATTCGAGCATTGGCTCGCTAAACCAATTCTTTGTATGGTTTAGGAAAGAATCGAGCATTGAAAATATAAAAGGCGTAAAATTTTTTAGGATGAACCCCCACAAAGGATGTCCTAAGTAAAATCTAAGTCTTACCCTCTAAGTCTTCTTTATATTGGAATTATTAAAAAAATTGGGGGGATGACATAAAATACACAAAGTTTGTAGGGTTTTCCATATAACCCTATAAATAGTTGATCTACACTCACTAAACCCCATGAATTAGTAAAAAAATAGAGTATCCTTACACATTTGAGATAACTCCAAATCCCATCAATTGATGTATGAATGTGTTACAGTTCCCTAGAGTTACCTTAGAACCAGACACTTTTCATTCTGAATGAATATAATTCAAAGGAGGGTTATTTTTTAACTATTGAAATGTGTTCCATACATGTTGTCACTAAATTCATGATGTGAGCCTCACTTAGACACAAAATGTTGAGTTTGAGTAGAAATGTTCCTTTATGCTAGATGATGGATCATATTGGATAACCATGTGTTTCAACCCAAAATGTCCTCGACCAAGCCTCAAAAGTTCATGAGATTCATGTATGGGACACCTACACAGGACACCTACATGGGAAACCTTCATAGGATACCTTCATGGGATATATGTATGGGATACCAACATCATTGACCTACATACTAGATCTGTACATTGTACCTGTGATTTTGATCTGTGTGGGTATTCTGTGTGGTAGACATTCACAACCTTCACAATCTTTTCCCAAATTTTCCTTAGGACTCAACCCTCTTCTTGTGATTGGATTTATTACTGAGGGGGGATTTTGTTGACACTATGTTTTTTCATATGGGATAAAAATATTATGAAGATAACCTCAAGTAGGTTAGAGAGGTGAACAGACCCAAGAATAATCAAAAGTACTTTCCCAATATGTCCTACACTCACACCCATTCACATCAAAAAGATTCATGTAGTCCGCTTGTGTGGCACAGAAGGTTTGACCTCCCCTGTACGGGGTAACTATAATGAGTACATATTCCACTGACCTGTGTAGGGTAACTCCATCAACCTGGGTTCCCTATTTTCCTATAAATAGGACCCCATGGATCCACATTTACACAACTGGAAAACTAGAAGAAACCCCAATGCTCTGGTCCCACAGCCCCTTCACCCAAGTCCTCCAAAATCCCTCAGGTATCCCTCTTCAACTTAAGAAAAGATTAATAATTAACGGGGTAATTGGTTTAAAGTCCCTCCAAATTATGAAACACAAAACACCTGTGTGAGGACCCAATTTACCCCTAGTGGAAAACTACTTGCATGAGGCCCCATCCCTAATCAGGGACATATGTGAGACCCATCAAGGGACACCTAAAGAGACCCGTGGTGCCTAGGATAAAGCCTACCCCATGTGTTGTTTCTCAGTTGGTCTATTTATCAAGGCATATCAAGTTCACATAGGATTATTTCCCCAATGTAAAGTACTTATATCTCCTCCTAGGACTAGTGTGAACCACCATTTCTCACCAATACATGACCTGTTTGATCCTCCTTTGAGCCCTCGTTCAGGCCACTAATGGCAAGGCCCCTTATCCATTGTATCCCTCATTTGAGAGGGGAAAAATTGGAACCTACCTAAATCATATGGACTTTAAGAAAGATGGTAAGAGGAACCCTAGTTTGGCTCCCATTGTTGTATGCATTCCATCAGTTAGAGGTGTCCCACACTTGTCCTACCTGACAGGTAGGGTCCTCAGGGTGCATGTGAGTATAAATTCCTTCAGTCATGAGGACATAGACCCTAGGTAAATTGTTAAGGACTTCCTTGTTTTGGACTCAATATTTAGGTACCTACCCTTCCCTAATCATCTATGAGACTAGGGACCTCTAGTTTTGAGATGGGAGACATGGAATAAGATCCTCCCCTCTTCCCCTAGAACCAATTTTAGGGCATCCCTTTTTAATTAAGAGAAAAACCTTTCTTGTGGGACCTATCCCACTCCATTCCTTCCTCCTTCTCCAAACCCATGGGTCATATATGGATAGATCACAAAACATCGCTATCTTGATTACCAAAATAAGAGGGGAGATGGGAACTTCAAGGCCCTTTCTCTCTCACTTTGGGTCCAGGGTACAACGATGGTATAGTTGTGTCATCACCCCATCCACTTCCACCAGTGAAAGGATGATCATGTGATTTTTTGGATCATCCACATCCTTTTTTTCACATTCAATCATGATTTATATATGATTAGAGGTTGGTTATGGTCAAGACATTTTTATAGTCTGTAGCATGTTTTAGAAGAGAATAATTTCTCATATCTTCCTCTCATATTCACTTAGAGGGACTCCATAGGTGTGGGTCCTCAAGGACATGTATCCAACCTTAGGAAAAATCAAATTTTGTTGTTTCTCATACCCACCACTTACTATTATTTCTCACACTGAGAATAACTCATGTGCGCTTTGAGGTAGGTGGTGATCATGACATCTTCATGATCCTAAAACTTTAGGCGTAATTCTATGTTTAGGCCCTAAATAAACCTATTGGTCTCTTATTTGGAATAATCCACAAACATTTCACCATACCACCAAACAATGAGCCCACTATTTGGTATAATCTCCACTCATTACCAAGTGTCTGGTCCTCCTAATCAGTGTAATCCTTAACCTCTATTGACATGGTCATCCTCCTTAGAAATAAGACCCAACAAAACCTCACAAATCAACAAGGGAATCATCTATAGGAATAATTCCCAACATAATCCTTTTAAAGGGTCATAGTCTCCTTCAATAAAAAAACCTTCAAAGTGTCTCCATAGGCATAGATCCTTTCAAAAAAACTATGTGGGATTTGATTCCCATCCAAATGGGATATGTAGGAAGCCTCCATAAGGTCCAAACCCAACACTCCAAGACAACCCTAATTATCATTGGGTCATATTCCCAGAAGAGTATTATTCAACCTAGGAATACATATCCCTTATAGATTCCCTTGGCTAATTCAGTATAATTCTAACACCAAACATTGACTAGGAACCTTCCTCGTATACATCCTCGTCACTTGATGTTAAACTATATGATTTGGTCCTCGTCACATGAACTTAAAAAGTAGGATGTGTCATGTTAAGAGGCACAAAACAAAGTGGTTTATAATTCCTTTCACAAGGATACATAGGAAACCTATCTCATGGGTCTGATCTCGATATCAAAACAACTCCCACCTCCATGGATGATGATTCACTCTAGAGCACAGCACTATGGGGTTCAAAACTAGTTTCATAATAAGATGAGAAATTAATCTTGAATCGGTGCATAATAGGGTACCATTGATGCATAACCTAAAATACATAAAAATATCTCCATTGATGAAGAGCCTAAGATACATACAGATGATTCTAAATTACATAAATGCTAATAATTAATGGCTAATTAAAGGGTTACACACATCATACTTGGTAATTAATGAAGGATTTTGGAATATATCTTAAATCTATAAGAGAGTCTCAGAATATGCTATAATTCTCCCCAAAATGGTGTGATGAGCCTGACCTCCCATCCTCTCATCTAATGTGACTTTTTAAGTATCAATTTTCTAATCTTCCCAATGAGTGCATGTCTATGGAAAGTAGTTCCCTCACAGATACCAAATTGTTGGGTGTTTACGACACCACGAACAAATATCGTTGGAATCCACTAAAAATAGTTAGTTTTAAGTGAATTATTGCTCAAAACGCAACCCCCTACAATCAATCATCGATCATCAACTATATATTTTCTATAGAAGTGGTCTACTTATAGAATTAGAAAAACCTGGAATAATGTGAAAAATTCTCATTTGAGGAGAATTACATAGTTTTTATTACATAAATGGGTTTTTTTAATTCTTTAAAACTCCAAACCAGGAAGGTTTTAGTTATATAAGTGTCTAAATATTGAAAATTCATATTTTAATTATGGATTTTTTAAAATTAGGTGAATTTAGTTGATATAAAACCCATAATAAAAGAATATGTTTTTAGAACTATATCTAAGTTTATGGGTCTCAGGATATCTCAGTTGATATCAAAGGAGGGTTTATATAACTTTAGAGATCATTAATGTATCAAATGATGATAATTTAATTTTTAATGATACCGTTATGAATTTATAGGTTCAATCATTATCATAATTCTAATGGTATATAAAACTTTTGAGGTTTGATGTGATATCATTTTAATGTGATTAAGGCTATTTTTGTGACATTTAATGGGTTTTAAGAGGAATACATAATTGAAGTATATGTAACCCTTAGGTATATCATGTGACTTAATATAAAGTATATTTGGGAAGAATGATATTATATTGGGTATAGAAGGTTTAGATACCTATTAGGGATAATACATTCTTTAATGTTGAAGTAATTATTGTTAATTAAGAGTTAGAGTTATCATATTTTTGGGAACATTATATGATTATGGTAAATAGAAATATTTTTTTCTATGTTGGGATTTTATTTGAGAAATAAATGTTGAGTTATATTTTGGATGAAAATAAAGTTTTATTGTGTATTTTTTATATTTAAGTTATTTATGGAAAAAAGTTAAATTATTTTGTAAAACACATGATTATGGTATATATTTATGTTTTGTGACTTTATGAGTGGTTAATGTTATTTAAGGATAAATGTTAAGTTGATCTTGGAATAATATGTTATCAAATTATTCTAATTTTGGGTTTTAAATTAGTTCAATAATATTTTGGAATATTTTTAAGGTTAATTATTTATGTAATGATTTAATTTGAACATATATAGTATTATTTTTTAGGTTTCGGAAATTTATGTATAAGTTTTATTCATATGGGATATTACATAAACATTTACTAACCATCTTGGTTTTGTTAATGGGTAGAAATAGGGGGAATAAATTTTCATCTTTATTAAAATATTTTGATATATTAAAATATAATTTTAGTGCTTCAATTATTAAAAATACATCGTGGTTATTTATCCTATGACTTGAAGTGTAAGTTAGAAAATTATTGAGATACAACTAAAGGATAAAATTATGGAAAGGAATCAAGTAAGTATACTCTCTCATATTATCCATCTCAATGGTAAAATAATTCGTCAAAGTCAAACAAGAAAAATATAAATATATCAATTCCAATCTAGAAAATATTTCTATGCAATCATGGTGTATTTTATGAAACTCATTCACAAGTAAGAGCCTCACAATTTTAAACTCAAGGTTTAAGAAATATTTAATAAATAATAAGTTTCATATTCTTAAAATAGATAATAAAGACCTTTTCAGAAGTAAATTTATTCCATGATGATTAAAATTTATCTATTTCCACATATCTATATTTATCTTAAACTCCATATAATTGATTCTGAAAAAAAATTACCCCTTTTTTCATCATTCATGAGAAAAAAATTCTAAGGATGGAATTTCTTTATGTGCTTAGAATGTAATACATCAACATTTTAGAATTTATTTTCTTTTAAATAAAAATTATATTCAATATCATGTACCACATGTAAAACTGAGCTTAAATTAATTGTGATATACAATGTAAATATTATTATTTAAATATAACTCTAATTACCATATCATTGGTTTGGAATGTATGAATATGGGCAACTGTATTATGAAATATGTGCCAAAAAAATTTCATTATTCAGATTTATTGATTAGGGGCTAGGAAATAAGTATTGAATTTTGAATGATGATAATTAAATAATGCAGGGATGATAATGGTTAAAGTTTAAAAGTGTAATTTTTATATAAAAGTGGGTTTTATACATATTTTTTATTTTTAATTTAAATGATAGATGATTTCATCATAATTAACTACTTTATTTAACCCCTACATCACTATTTTAAACTAGTTTTGTATTTAAAATTAAAAATATTATCTCAAATTTCACATACCATTTGATTCAATTATTAAATTTTTATCACTGTCAAAAAAGGAAATTATTCTTTTTTTGGTGATTTCATTATAGGAGGATGTGACTTGGAGGGTTGGATATGATCCAGAAGAGAAATGGGCCAAACTACATGGAAGCCCAAGGATATATGTACACGATTTAGCTCATTTCTCAGACTTTGTGCCTCCAAATGGGATAAAATTTTGTGGGAAGCTCTAAAACATCATGGGATACATCTCATATCAAGGATACAAATCCCAATTAGTTAATTAATGGGTTCATCAAAGCTAATCTATTCAGGGGACAAAATATGCATGAAGTCAATGATTTGGTTCTATATTTCGGCCATATTTTGCATTGTCATCCTTCATTGGCCTCCAAATTTGATGTAGAGATATTCAAGATGCTAGAATAAATCTTTTATATTTTTTTCAAATCTATATAATTCCATTTACCAACTCCCAACCAATACAAAATTGGTATCTCGAAAACTGGGTGCCCAAAACCACTCTCTATTTTGGCTATAAATTGACACCTTGGGCACCGATTTTGGATGTTCGGCCAATGAGTGAAGTGCTGCCATTTTGGAGTTATATAGGAGTCTTATCACCACATTAGAGTTTATGTAACTCTCTATACTCATAGGTGGAGCTCTTGAAGCAAGTATCCCTTTATCTAAGCCTTCCTCTCTTTATTGCTTTGTAATATTTAAGTTTTCCTAATAAACGTCTTTGCTCCACTTCTATTTCTTATATTTTCTTCTTTATTCCCCTATTTTACTATATTTTATTATTAATTAATCTTAATAATTGGGATGGAATCAAAATTATAAATGAGATTTGGTTTTACCCTTTCTAAACCTTTTCACATGCAAAACGTTTCAACAATGACCACACCGCCCATGGAAGTGTAGTTCTTTTTAGTAATTGATATACCTCTAAGATTATTCATTAAGTTATTTTAAATAAATGAGAAACTGTAATTCACTTAATATGATATATTAATTGTGTTTTTTAATTAAAATAAACTAAGTAATCAATTGAGTAATTAATAAAAAAACACACGTGGTCGAAAATTTGTGTAAATTGGGAGAGTGTAAACTTAATCAGTAAAAAAGACCATATGGGATAAATTTTTATAGTTAAAATATTACCCATAAGATCAATTCATCCTAATTTTCAAAAATAGATATGTGCCTTAATTTCCCACTGACCATAATCTATCCTTAGTGCATCAATCAAAGCAGGGTGCTGCAATTGCATGTTCTGAAGATAGTCTAGGGCTTAATTCTCTTCATCATTGTGGTAAGTTAATTCTCATAGGGTTCTGGGGTTAAAAAATTAGAGGATCATAATTAAGTGGATAATAATCTATATGATAATGGTTAATAATTAAATGAAGAGGTATAGTTAGATCGATTATGACTTTTAAAAATTTTCTAAAAAAATATCTTCTTGTTGTGTCTTTTTAATCAAACTTCATTTCAAAAATAAAAAAAAATATTTTACAATCTTCTTCCAGAGAAATTATTATGGTTTTATGAATTTTAATCCCCCCCACATCCTTTCAAGTAGTGATATTACTTCATTTTATGTTATTTTTTAAAAATACCTTTAATAAGTTGTCAAATCTACTTCCTCCATTGAGAGATGACCTTGGTCAGCCACTCTGTTCAACCTATGTACCCAAAAAAATCACTAATCTTTTGAGGGCTCCCATGAAAACACCTTTCAAATTGGCTCCATTTCCGGGGAGTCATGTAATATATTCATCCAATTGGAGGTATTTATTTTATTTTTTATTTAACTCTTTTCTTCTCCTTTTTCTTTCTTCTTTCCCCTTTCTCATGTTTTTTTTCTTTCTCTTACTCTCTTATTTTATTTTTATGAGATCAAATCAAGATTATTTTATTTTTATTATGGTCCAATTTTATTCATTTATTCTCTATCATTCATTGATTTATAACATGAACTAATCCCGAATATCTCTTAGATCTTGACCCTGATATTTAATGAAGACTTTGGGATCAAATATGACACTCTCAGTCTATGGGAAGTTTCAACATTAAACCTATTGAAGAATTCCTCTATTCTGGGAAAATAGAAATTGAAAACACCTATATATCAAACCTAAAAAAAGAACCAATTTGTGAAAACAATGACAATGAACTTAATAAAACCATTCTAGATTTTTTTTCACCTGATATTAATTATCAACCAAATTTCATTGGATACCCAAATCTCAAATCAGACTTTGAACTGAAATCTGGGTTTATTCATCTTCATCCAAAGATTCGTGGTTTATATGGTGAGTATCCAAACAAACATTTAAAATAATTTAAGGTGGTTTTATCAACCTTAAAACAAAGAAATATTTCTGAATATCAAATCAAACTAAGAGCAGTCTCTATCTCACTTGATGGAGCTGCAAAAGATTGCATGTATTATTTACAACCTAAAGATGTAACATGTTGGAAAGATTTGAAACATATTTTCTTGCATAGATTTTTTCTAGAATCAAGGTCTAATTCCGTTCTTAATGAGATATCTAGGATCAAACAAGCACAAGGGGAGTCAATTTATGAGTATTGGGAGCCATTCATGAAGTTGTGTGAAAGCTGCCCACATCACCAAATCAGTGAGAAACTCCTCATCCAATACTTATATGAAGGAATCACACCTATGGACAAAATCATGGTGGATGTCATGGATGGAGGAGCATTAGTGGACAAGACACCAGTAGCTTAATATTCATTGATTGACAATATGTCCCAAAAATCTCAACAATTTGGTGATCGAGGTACACCACATGTTCGAGGAGAACATCAGGTAAGTCCTTCTTCTCTTGAAAGTCATTTGATTGATAATAAGTTAGAATAATTGACCAATATGGTGAGGAATATTAAATTGGATTAAATGAAAACCAACCCCCTCCTTCAATGCCTTGTGGAATTTTCACTGAGACAAGCCACCCAACTGACTGTTTCCCCCAACTATAAGAAACAGAAAATTTCACAGCAGTATTTCCTGGGTGAAAATATTAGTAGCAACAACAACTATATCCCCAAAAGAATCTTGATTCCTTTGCACCAACATACAACCAAGGGTGGAAAGATGAATCAGAAATGAGCTATGCATCTAGACAACAACAAAGGCCCCCCTTTCAACAAAACTTATTACAGCCTCCACCTAAAAAACTGAGTTTCCAACAACCACGATGGATATTTGAATCTCAAGCATCAACAAGTCAAATACAAGAGAATTCTAAACAAAAGTTAAATTCTAATACTGATGATATTTTGAAAAAAATTGTTCTTAATCAATAGTATGATTTGAAGAGTCAATGTTTGGTGTTGAGGGAGTTGAATACACAGATGAGCCAGATTGCCACTGCCCTCCATGAACTGGTAATTAATAATTCTGTAAATCTACCTTCCAAACCTACTCCAAATCCCAAGGGGAATGTTAGGCCCATCTCATTGAGAAGTGGGAAGTAAACAACTGATACATCTTCACCTATAATTCCATCAGGATTCACCTCAACTCTGGAAATTCCCCATTCTATACCAACTAATGAGAAATCCAAGGAAAATGATAAAGGTAAGAAAATGATTTATGATGTTCTTCATAAACCCCTTCTATTTTCAAATAGTGTTTTAAAAACCAAGAAGATGGATGAGGAGGTGATGAAAAATGAGGTTTTCGACACTCTCAAGTGTGTGGACATAAGAATCCCCCTTATTGAGGCCATTAAAAAAATCCCAAGGTACGAAAAATTCTTAAAAGAACCTTGTAAAAATAAAAGATGGATCAAGGGAAATGATAAGATCAACCTTGGAAGTAATGTGTTAGCACTAATTACACTAACTAAAGTAGTGCCAACAAAGTGCACGTATTCAGTGAAATTCACCATCCGATGAACTATAGGGTAGTTACACTTTTCTAATTATTTATATGATTTATGATCTTCCATAAATGTAATGCCTCACACTTTATTATGTTCTTTGTAGGTTGGTGAGTTGAAGCTCACAAGAGTAGTGGTGAAGTTTGCGAATAGAGCGATAACATATCCAGCAGGATTCCTTGAGGATGTACTTGTTCAGGTAAGAGACATGATCTTTCTAGCAGATTTCTACATGCTTAACATGGGTGATGATTAGCTATGTTTTCATGCTCCCATTATCTTAGGTAGTCCCTTCCTTAAAACTTCAAAAAACTATCATAAATGTCAATGAGGGTACACTTTCCATGAACTTTGGAGATGAAGTTGTGATATTTAATGTTATGGACTCCATGAAGTACCCCTCAGAGGACCATTCTATGTTTGTTATCTCCCATTTTGAACCACCAAATAAAAACCCCATGGAATTTGATTGTCCTATGCTTATGGAGATTATGAGTATTGGTTCTACTTTAATGTCTAAGAGTACATACACACCTATTTCTTATGCACAATACTCTCTGAGATTTTATTTTTAAATGGATTCATATTCTGATTTTGATCATGTGAACTCTGATTATGACATGGTTTTTTAGTATGCCGATGGATTTCATGATTTATTCTCTGATTTTAATGATTTATATTCTAATACTGATGTTAATTGTGCACATATTTTTGTTCCTTCAACTTCTCCATCCATATATCACACCCCTGCATTGGAACTCAATACATTACCACAAAATCTAAAATGCTCATACTTTTTAAGTGGTGAGAAATTACCTGTTATAATTACTAACAATCTCCCTTCTTAACATGAAGAAAAACTTTTTAATCTTTTAAGGGACAACATCAAGGAAATCAGGTAGAAATTGCCTGGCATATCAGGTATTACCCTTTCTATTTTCATGAATAGGATTCTTTTTGAGTATGGGGATAAACTGGTTAGACATCCACAAAGGAAACTAAATCCAAACCTTCTGGAAGTTGTTAAAAATGAGGTTGAAAAATTGCTCGAGGCAGTAATAATTTATCCCATTTTAAATTCCCTATGGTTGAGTCCTATTCAGTTTGTGCCTAAGAAAATTAGTGTTACAATTATTAAAAATGAGAAAGATGAGTTAGTTCCAATGAGGGTGCAAAACAGTTGGTGTTTGTATATTGATTATAGGAAACTAAATCAATATACTCACATTGAACATTTCCCCCTCCCATTTATTGATCAAATGCTTGAAATACTAGCTTGGAAAACACACTATTGTTTCTTGGAGGGGTTTTTTGGATATTTTTAGGTTCCTATTTCTCCAGAGGATCAAGAGAATACAATATTCACTTGTCCATTCGGTACATTTTCCTACCGAAAGATGCCATTTGGACTTTGTAATTCCCCAGGTACCTTCTAGAGATGCATGGTGAGTATTGTTTCTGATTTTATTGAGACCTATGTGTAGGTATTCATGGATGATTTTATAGTGTATGGGTCTTCATTTAATGAATGTCTATGTAGTTGGGAAAGGTTTTGAACCATTGTATTGAGAAGAATCTAGTCTTGAACCTTGAAATGTGTCATTTCAAGGTAGATCATGGAATTTACTTAGGGAATGTAGTGTCAAAATATGGGATAGAGGTTGATATATCTAAGATAGAAATTATTTTATCCTTACCTGATTCTTCATGTGTGCGTGATATTAGATCTTTCCTAGGTCATGCCGGTTTTTATCAGCGCTTCATCAATGATTTTAGTAATATTTCTCTTCCTTTGTCATGATTACATCAAATGGATTTTGATTTTGTTATTGATGATTCATGAAGGTAGAATTTGATGAGCTGAAGAAGTTTATGACCACTCCACCAATCATACAACCCCCACAATATGACATTCCTTTTGAGCTTATGTGTGATTCCTCAAACTTCGTGGTTTGAGTTGTCTTATCTCAGAGGGTGGATGGACATTCACATGTGATTGCCTATGCATCAAAGACATTGGATTCAGCCAAATCAAATTACATAACCACAGAAAAGGAGTTCCTTGATTTTATATTTTCATTAGATAAATTCCATTCATGTTTATTGGGCTCTAAAGTAGTTGTTTTTTCTAAACATGTAGCTCTAAGGTACCTTTTGAAGAAGCTATATGCAAAGCCCCGGCTTATCCGATGGATGCTCCTTTTTCAGGAATTTGAAATTGATATAAAGGAAAAGAAGGGGTCAGAAAACTTGGTGGCGGACCACATGAGTAGTCATACTCACACACTAGAGGAGGAAACCTTGGACTAGGTACCACTTCAAGACACTTTCCTTGATGATCATATTTATTCCATCTCAGGTATGCATCCTTGGTATGCTAATTTAGTTAACTACCTAGTTTCCTCTGAAATCTATGCAAATTTAAAGAAATATCAAGTCCAAAAGTTAAATGTTGAGTCATGATTTTATGTTTGGGATGATACATACCTATGGCACATGTGTAGTGTCCAAGTTATTAGGAGGTGTGTTCCTGATCATGAGTTTGAGTCTGTTTTACATTTTTTCAATACACTTGCTTGTGGTGGACACTTTGGACCCCAATGGACAGCAAGAAAAGTTTTAGACACTGGATTATATTGGACTATATTATTCCATTATGCCCATGTGTTTTGTCAGTCATGTTATCATTGCCAACACACCGGGAACATTTCTAGGAGACATGAGATTCCCCAATAACTCATACGATTCAATGTGACTTTTTATGCATGGGGCATTGATTTTATAGTTCCTTTTCTTAGTTCCTTTGTTTTCTTTTATATTTTGGTTATTGTTGATTATCTGAGTAAATGGGTGGTGGATAAGGCCACCAGGACTGATGATTATCATGTTGTTGTGGACTTTGTCAAATTGCAGAGTTTTTACACGTTTGGAGTACTGAAGGCCATCATCAGTGACCAAGGGACACACTTTTACAATTGGAATCTTTCTTTCATACTTCAGAAGTATGGGGTGACACATAAAACATCAACACCGTACCACCCTCAAACAAATGGCCAAGATCAGGTTTCAAATAGGGAGTTGAAACAAATTTTGGAGAAAACCATGTAGCCGAACAGGAAATATTGGAGCAAGTGCTTGGATGATGCGCTTTGGGATTATAGGACAGCATACAAGACACCCATTGGTATGTCCCAATTTCAGATTGTTTTTGGGAAATTGTGTCATCTCCCCATTGAAGTTAAGCATCAGGATTATTGGTCTATAAAAAATAAAACATGGATTTGGCACAAGCTGGAATCTAAAGAAAGTTTCAAATTAAAGATCATGAAGAGATTAGATTGTATTCAAATGAGAACTCAAGGCTCTACAAGGAAATATCAAAAGAATCTCATGATAGAATGATCCAACAAATAGAGTTTCATATTGGAAATAATGTCCTTCTTTAAAGTTCATGATTGAAGCTGATGCCTAGTTAGTTGCATTCTAGGTGGTTAGGTCCTTATGTTGTGACAAATGTTTTCTCTTATGGTGCAGTGGAGATCACATAAGAGGACACAGGATGGAGCTTTACAGTCAATGAGCAACATTTTAAGAGATTCATTGAGGGACTTCATACTAATGCAGTGGATTTCATCACACTACATGACCCCATCATCACTTGAGCATATCAGGCTATTCCTAACCATTTCACTTCTTTATTCTTGTTCCTATTTAAAATTATACATTTAATGTTCACATATCATCTCATGGGATCACATTGAGTAAAATGAAATATTTTAATTGTGGGGTAGGGAACCTTTTAGTTTAGTAATTTTAATTGTTTTCCTATTTTTCAAGGTTTTTCCTAAAAAATGTGTTTTTTTAAATTGTGTGTGTTTATTTTTAAATTTTTTGTGTGTTTTTGAAACTTTTGAGCTAAAATTATTCTCATCGTGATTTTGAAATCCATATCAATAAGTGAAAAAATTTATCCCATGAAACTATGCTTAAATAAATGCAGAAAATAATTTTGTTTCCAGTTAAAATCTTTAGTAATTTCTTGAAAAGTACTCTAAATTTTGAATCCCATGACACATCTCACTATCTTTATATTTGAAGTCACTTTCCTATGATGCTTTTGAACCATTATTTTCAAATTATTTACATTTACCTCACTTCTTAAGAGAACCAAACCATGCTTCATTTAACCAAAAATTGATTTATTCCTATCAAAACATGAGGGTTTAAGGTAATTATTTTTAAATTATTGAGGAATTTGTTTGGTATTAAATCCCATATTTCAAATAATCCTTTTTATAATACCCTACCTTGAACATGTAATCATTGTATCCCTTATAATCCATGAACAGTCAGTTAGGTTAGCCGCATTACAATCCAATTTTCCTTATCCAACTAACTCTTGAAGTGAAATTGCATAATCTAGTTGGACTTAAGTGTAGGGGAAGTTGTCTTGTGTTGTGCTACCACATTCTGTGATACTTCTGGTAGAAAATTAAATTCTGAAGAGATGTGTTTTCTACTGAAGAAAATCACTATATTGAAATTTATGCCTTTTCTAGAGCTTTCATGATAAATGAAGATGTTCCTTTCTAGATCTTCTAATAGAGGGAGAAAGTTGTACCTTTCTGGAGCTTTCAAGAAAATCATGTTTGAGAAGATTGTCATTTCTACTATTGAAATGTTGAATGGTGTGCACATTCCTTTATTTTTCATGATGATGAACATGAATTGATGATATGGGGATTGAGGAGGAGACCATATTTAAGTGAAAATTAGATTTATGAAATTTTTCTTAAAAAATAGTCATGGCCTCCTCATTCAGCCTCAGAATTTTTCACATCTAAATCCTATAACCCAAAATCCACAGAACAACCCAGAATATTCCTCATGATAAACATATGTATTTGACTCACATCGGGTGGAGATGTAGGAATTTATCAAGCCTATGGTGAACCTTCTATGATTTTGTATGAGAAATACATTACTGAAAAATTGACATTTTTTTGATAAGATAAAATTAAAGTGAGGTAAGTTTTTTGTGCATGGTAGGATAAATTAAATGGAAATATATTGAATTATATAAATGGATAACTTGAAATAATGGTTTTTTATGAGGCATGATATCTTTTTTTTCTTGGAGTGGAATTGTTGGATCTCAAGGATATGTGTTTTAAAAATAATGATTTGATATTAATGTTTAATTGTCAAAATTTTTCAGAATACATGATATGAGGTTTTTTCCAGGAGTTCAAAAGGGTAAGTGTGTGGGTGTGATCGCATCATAATTCAATACTTTATTTCACCCCTACATAACTATTTTAAACTAGTTTTGTATTTAAAATTTAAAATATTATCTCAAATTGCACATCCCATTTGATTCAATTATTAAATTTTTTTCACTGTTAAAAATGGAAATTATTATTGTTTTGGTGATCTGTTTATAGGAGGTGGTGACTTGGAGGGTTGGAGATGATCCAGAAGGGAAATGGGCCAAACTAAAAGGAAACCCAATGACATATGTACAATATTTTGATCATTTATCAAAATCAGTGCCTCAAAATGGGATGAAATTTTGTGGACCTCTCCTAAACTTCATGGTTAAAAATCATATCAAATAGATGAATCCCAATTCGTTATATAAGGGTTCCATCTAAGCCAACATGTCTAAGGAACAGAATCTGCACAAAGTCAATGATTTTGTTCTGTATTTTGGTCATATAATGAGTTTTCATCTTTAATTGGCCGCCAAATCTGACATGGAGATAGTAAATATGCTGGAATACAACCTTTATATTTTTTCCAACTCTAGATAAATCCATTTAGCAACTCTAAACGGGTGCACAAGTGGTATCTCGAAAACTGGGTGCGCAAAACCACTCCCCATTTTGGCTAGAAATTGACACCTTGGGCACCCCATTTGGAAGTTCAGCCAAAGAGTGAAGTGCTGCAATTTTAGAGTTATAGAGGAGTACTATCACAACCTTAGATGTTCTGAAACTCCCTATACTCATAGGGGGGTCTCTGAAAGAAAATATCCCTTCATCGAAGCCTTCCACTCTTTCTTGCTTTGTAATATTTATGTTTTCAAAATAAACTTTTTTTGTTCCTCTTCTATTTTTTATATTTTTTTATTTATTCCCTTGTTTTCCTCTATTTTATTCTTCTTTAATCCTTATAATTAGGCTATAATTAAAAGTATAAATGAGATTGGGTTTTACCCTTTTTAAAAATTTGCACCTACAAATTGTTTCTACGATGACTACACCACTCGTGGAAGCGTAGTTCTTTTTAGTAATCGATCTACCTCTAATATTATTCATTAATTTATTTTGAACCAATGAGCTATTGTAATTCACATAATATGATCTATGATTTGATTTTTTAAATTATTAGAAAATAATTAAGTAATTGAGAAATTAACGCCAAAACACACGAGGTCACAAATTTGTGTAAATTGTGAGAGCACAAACTTTTTTGGTAAAAAAAACCATGCGGGATAAAATTTTAGAGTTAAAATATTGTCCCTAAGCACAATTCATCCTCATTTTCTAGAATGGATGAATTCTTTAATTTACCACTAACCATAATCTATCCTTAGAACATCAATCAAAGTAGGGTGTTGTGATTGCATGTTCCGAAGATAGTCAAGGGCTTAATTCTCTTCATCTTTGTGGTAAAGTTAATTTTTGTAGGGTTTGGGGTTTAACAAATTAGGGGATCATAATTAAGTGGATATTAATTTAAATTATAATTATTAATAATTAAATGAATATTTATAGTTATATATATTATGCCTTTTATATATTGTCTAAAAACATCTTCTTGTTGTGTCTTTTTAATCGAACTTCATTACAAAAATAAAAACAAAAATATTTTACAATCTTCTTCAAGAAAAATTATTCTATTTTTATGAATGGTAAAAAAACCCACATCCTTTCAAGTATTTTTATTATTCCATTTTATGTTATTTTTTTAAAATACCTTTAATATGTTGTCAAACTTACCTCTTCCTTTGAGAGACGACCTTGGTCAGTCACTCTGCTGCACCTAAGTACCCAAAAAAGCACTAATCTTTTGAAGGGTCCCACGACTGCAGATTTCAATAGACATATGAATTTTATAATTTATATTTAATTAATGGAACTTTATTTTTAGCTTAATAATTTTAAAATTATCTTAAGATAAATTTTTGGTAATTTTCTAAAAATATGATTTTTAGTTAATACTGAAAATATCATCTTTTGAAAAACTATAATTTCTTTTCGTTGAATCAAGTAATTAAAAAGTGCTATTTTATTTTATATTTGTTTTAAATTCAAATAATTTTTTTTTAATAAATTGATTCGATCTTAAACAAAAATTATACATTGTTTGGTACTAAAATCATCTTTATTCTTAAAATGGAGTTTTTTCTAAAAAACGTTTTTGGTGTGTTGTGTGAACTTATATTAAAATTAATTTTGAAAAATTCTGGAAATTAAATATTAGAAAATAGATTCCATTTTTGGGATCAACATATTCGAATTATTTCATAAGATTTATTTTATTTTTAGTTCTAATGAATAGTAACTATAGTAACAGTTTATCAGCATGGTAAAGGGTAATATGGGTTAATTAGGGAGAAACTATGGGATAAGGTCTCCAAATATCTCTATAAACATTTTTTTATTTAATCTAATGATTTTATTTGAACAAATCCATCTTATATTTGAAAATATTGATTTTTTCACATGAATTTGATTGTAACCATTATATTGTTTTATGTGAATAGTAATTAAAAAATGTCCCTCTCTCACTTAATATGTTTTCATGATTTGGATATAGATAAAAATTATATATGAGTGAATATAGAGATAATATTATTAATAATAAACTATATTTATGTTATTAATTTATTTTTAGTTTTTAGTGATTGCATAGTTACCTAGAATGTTCACACAGTGCCAATGCAAAGCTTATGAAAGATGTAGAAAAATAATGTTAATAATTTTAAAAAATTTAAATGAAATAATTTTTAGATTATTTATGGATGTTCGTGAATTTATTGGATACTTATAATGAATTAGTGATGTTTAAATCACTTATATTATAATTCCATTGTTATCTTCATACCTTTTATGTTAAAATATGTGACTAGTCATGAAAAATCACTTTAAATGGTATTTAATGTTTAAAAATTATTTTAAAATCATTATAAAATCATAAAAATACAATATTAACTAAATTTTAGGGTAAAGGTTTTATCATATCTATAATGGACCATTTATTTTCCACTTGACCTTTTAAAAATTACCTTCATTGCCCTTAAAGATTGAAATATATCAAAAAAATCCATAGATTTTTTCTATAAAAAGGGACTTGATCTATGATTTCAAAAGTCACATATGAGTTCAGTTTTATCTCAAAAATCAACCCAAATTCCTCTCATAATTCCAATTCATGTTCCCCTAATTCCCTATAGTGAACATAACCGAATCCTTCAAATAACTTAAGCTCAATCAAAAAGAGGATAAGAAAAAGAAGGTATAATTCTTAACTGATTTCTTTTATGATTATTTCTTCTTTATTCAACTTAAAATCTATTTTATATATCCTAAAATAAAAAATTAAATATCATAAATATACTAATATTTTAATATTTTTATGGTTAAACTATTATCTACCTCATTTCCATCCAATGGAAAATAAAATCATTGCTCATTCATACATACGAACTATAGTCTCCCTGAAGCAATATAATTTATTTTTCATCACTATCACTTATATATGGTTATACATATGTATTCAATGGATATATATTATTTTTATTACATAATTATTATTCTAAAAATATAAAATATTATCAACCTTCTTACACTTCCATCTGTTGAAAAATTATTACATCGCTAGTGCGTATGTATGGACTACAACCTCAACAATGAAATGCGATTCATTTTCCATTTATGATTTATTTGTATGGTCATAACAATTTATTTAATGAATATATATGATTTATATGAAAATATTTTTATTATATTAATTATAATTATTATTTTAAATTTTTTATTTCTATCCATCGAAAGATGAATACATATCTCATGTGTATGTATAGACTACCACCTCCATGAATTGATGCAATTCATTTTTCATTTCCACATTATAATAATTGTTATTGAAGAGTATATAATATATAAATATGATAATTAATACATGATTAATATTATGAAAATTATGAAACCAAGACCAAAGTGTAATTACCCAAACCACTGAACAAAAAAATACATGAAAAACTGTAATAGTAAACACCTAAAACGATGAATTTAATGAATAAAAATTAATAAATGGGGGATAATATTTTATAAGTAAATATAATCTGTCATGGTAAGTATGAATATGGTTATATAATATATATATATATATATATATATATATTATATAGGAGGATAAGATCATGTATAAGGAAATTTAGGACTTGAGGTAAGGGTTCTTCCTCTCAATATTGTTTCGTTGAAACATATTGATTTTTTTGAACATATTTGTGTTTATATACTATATATAATTTTATGTTGAAATATTATATCATTAATTTCATTATAATAATTTTATTTAATGTTCCATTTGAACTTATTTCTTTGAAGGGGTTTATGATTCAAAAGTTACGAGAGTGGTAAATGTTTATGTTGTAATATCATTTTTAATTGGGTTTTTTTATTATTGAATCTCTATCGGATGAATTATATGATATTTATCTAATAAATAAAATCTATTTTATTATACCGATTTAATTTCTTGGGTTTTATGTTTTTTTATTCTCCTCTCTATGTTAATTAAAAATTGAGAATTTTTTTAAAATAAATTTTGACCTCATTTCCTCTTTAGTTGGAAAAGTTTTTACTGCAGATCAATTTATTTAAAATGTTTTAAAAAAAATTATTTTTTATTATCAAATGAATATTTAAATTGATTTTAAACTACATTTTACTTTCTATTAATTTTTTAAAAATTAATTTTTACAATGTTTTTTGAATGGGTTATTTATGAATTATTACAAAAACTATAAAATGAATATTTTTTTACATTTACTATACGAATGGATTTTACTACCTTTAAAATCATTATTTACTCTGAATCCTACATAAAAATTTTCCATTGTTATTTTTAAATAATATTTTTTCCAATATTCATGGAATTTTTATTTTAAATGCTATAAAAAGAAGATGATATTTTTTTCAAGTTTACAAAGAATGGTTTGAATTCTATTTTAAATATATTTTTAGTCTATGCCCACACCCTTTGATGTTTATTATAATCTAATGAGGATATGATATAATAATACTATCAATTTTATTTATATGTATTGATTATTATTATTATATGATATTGAATTTTTATGTAACCCATTTTATTTCCACAGGTCATGTAATGATGAATTGATACAAAAAATTATGATATTTTGGATCAAATATTTATGGATTTAATTATGTGGTGAGTGGGCCTATAATTATATGTCACTCTAAGTAATTAGGTAGTTATTACTACCTCGTGATAAAATATGATAAATTATGGGGATTTAACCCATTCCAAAAAATGAAAAGAGGATGGTGAGTGAAACCATTATAGGAATGAAAAGAGGTTGGAGAGTGAACTCAATCCATTATGGGACTTCTTACACTATGTAATGATGGTATTTATAGTGATCCTTGACTAATTAAATGATATTATATTCTTATGATTGTGAAACACAAATCTTATTACATGTTCATATGCTTATGATATGCTCTTATGTTTCATTATTGATTAATGATTATTCTTCACTCTTTTGACTCGTGATTTATGATATATGACTAATTACATCGGAAATATGTACATTATGATCATTTTATCACATTATTATGTTTAGGTATGTTTTTATTTTGAACTATATTAAGTCAATTTTCCCTGGTCCATTGAGTAGACTCTCCAGTCCTAAAATCCTTGACTTTGATTTGCATAGTATTCCCTCCCAGTTACCCCAATTCCAACTTGGTAAGTAAAACCTTGATATAAACTTGGTTAAGTTAACCCATTATCTTTATTAAGACTACAATATAACTAAAAGGGTCCCCCAATATAGTTTTACTGATACTTTAACCATATTTGTATCTTAACATAGAATATGAAAGGTGATATATAACATAATATTTTGTTTAGATATTTCATATATTTATGCATAAATATTATTTATTTTATCCTTTTACATGATTGTTAATATTATTTGTATTTTACATAGTATATTGTTGGAATAAAAAATATGTGCGGAGGAAAAGGACGTGGTGCCAAAACTGAATCCAAATAGGCTACCTCGTGAAGACCTATCACCGAACCCCATAGCAACGTGGCTGGCGCAATGTAACCCCCCTTCACAACTGTCGCAGAGCAAAGAGGATGGAGGCTCCTCAATCCATCTGACGTTTGTGAAGCCACCATGTAGCGAAGAGGCGGGAGGCTCCACATTTATGACACAGTGCCATGTAGCATTGCACCAAGCAATCCCTTCTTCACGGTGCCTCTTGCCTATAAATACCAGGATCCCATAGAGCCCAAAAAACAGATCCTCCAACCTTTCACCTTCTCCACTCTCAAATCACGAAGCAATTTATTTTCTGAGAATAATGATCTCTCCAAGGTACTTGAGCATTGCAAAGTGCCTTCCCCTTGGCTTAAATTCCACCCCTCTTTAAAGAGGGATACCCTTGGTAGAGCCTGTGGGCCTCCATGAAGGAAGGGGATCCCCAAGCGAACTCAGATCTTCGTAGAGTACTCACGCTTCGTGAAGTACCCTCTATGCACATTTACACCCTCTGCTAAGTAAGGTTCACAATGCTTCATGAAGCGCATTGCTTCATAGTGCTACGATTCACGAGGCACCCTTGCTTCATGATGCCCTGCTTCGTGAAATCCTTTCCACTTTGTGAAGCACCATCTGTATGAACCTATGCCCTATGCCAAGGCTAGGCCACCCCACGTTGCAAAGCATACCCCTTCACGAAGACCCTCTACTACATGGAGCACAAGAGCTTTTGGAGGCCTCTTCCTGTGAACCCATTTGATCTGCAAACCCTTTTCTCGTACAACCATCCCGGTTCTTACAAAGTGATTTCAAGGTCCCTTGGGTGGTGTTTCATGTTCTGCTAATTATCCCCATTCTTCTTCACATAGGCATTCTAATAGCTATTGCTTCTTCCCATAGCCACGCTAACATGGGCCCCTTAATGGATCACTCCATGACACCCCCCCCCCCTCTCTATGGTATTTATGATCCCTTCCCTTCCTCAAGGATGGATAGGTATTAGTTATGTAAGTCCTAGGAGTACAGAGTGAACCTGCCTCATCCATGTTGCAGGACGTTAAACTGCCAAGAATCATCATCCTTAGCACATGACACTAAACTATGACCTCTCCTTGTGCACTTTAAGTGGGGGCCCCATCTCAGATATTCTCTATGCTCACTCGTCTCTACAAGAGTGAGATATTCCTCACATGGAATGAGATCCTCTTTATTGGTATGAAATCTATCCATGGGGAAGGAAAACCACCTTGGTGTAAGTCCCTAGTCTTTCATGCAGTAGGTAGCACCCCTGCTCCTCCTACCTTCTTCCTTGCCAAAGACCAGAGGAGAGATGGGAACCAGAACCTTTGTTATCTCATCCCTCTCCCACTAGGATTTGTCACCACTTAGGAATCCATCCTGAAGTAAGTCCCAATATCCTTCTCCCGGGGCTGCTAACGACGCTTAATCCCCTATTTCCTCTTTGGGCTGCTAACCACGCAAAATCACATGTTTTCTCTTTGGGCTGATAACCATGCATAATTTTTTGTTTCCTCTTTGGGATTCTAAACATGTGTAAGACCTTGTTTCCTCTTTCGGCCGCTAACCACGTGTAATCCACACTCCACTTACCATAGACGCACCATTCACGATGTGATCGCCAGGTCGTTTATGCCTCTGGTTTCTCACATCGAGTATGACTCATGTAGGCTTAGAGTAAGCATTGACTATGACACCCTCTCGAGGTCGCCTTAGCTTATAAGCTCCAAACACCACTTCTGAACATCGTGGACTTTGATCTTTACTAAGTCAAGGTATGTAGGAAACCTCCATAAGGTTCTAGCCCAACAAAACTATTCAACCAGACCCCCTTCACATCGGTCCACCACCAAAACCATTCTGAACTACATGGACTTTGATCCCTGCCAAGGTAAGGTACATAGGAATCCTCCCTAGGGTTAAATACCAATACCTATTTGTCCCAACCCCCTTCACATCGGTTCACCAAACACTTCTGAACTACATGGACTTTGATCCTTCCCAAGGAAAGGTATGTAGAAAGCGTCGTGGAGGTTCAAGCCCAACACACCTATTGGTCCCGACCCACTTCACGTCGGTTCACCGACACCTCTCTTGAGCTACGTAGACTTTGATCCTTGCTGAAGAAAGGTATGTAGGGAGCCTCCCTGAAGTTCAATCCCAACACCTACTGGTCCCAACCCCCTTCACGTTGGTTCACAAAATAATCCCAACCACTTCATGTCGGTTTACACTCATCCTACATGGTGTTAAACTGTATGCCCCTTTTCATCCTGCATGACGCTAAACTGTACTCATTTGAACTAAATGGGCTTTGATCCTTTCCCCCATAGTCATGGTATGTAGGAATCCTCTATGAGGTTCAACCCTATCTAGAGGTAAGCCTTTGTTAACCCTAACTGAAGGTAATCCATTGTGGTCCCCAACCAACGGTAAGCCATTGGAACTCTATTCGACGGTAAACCTTTGTGTTCCCCAACCAATGGTAAGATATTGTCTTCCCCAACTAGTAGTAAGTCATTATAGTCTACAATCGATGGTAACCCTTTGTAGTCCCCTTCATTGGGACACACTTCTCTGGTCTTCCCTTCAAGCGTCAGACCAACCTTGGGCTGCTAACCAAGCGTAAGTCTTAACATTTCATAGGGTTGATGTCCTCTGTGTACACCCTGATTATATGCCCCATTCCGAACTACGTGGACTTTGATCCATGACAAGGAAAGGTACATAGTAATCCTTCTTGAGGTTCAATCCCATCACCCATATCTCATCGTGTTCTATTTCCCTTGAGCCTATGTGTTTTGAGAAGGTCATATCCCAACATCGAGGTTCCACTTCCTCCAGGTTACATCCATACGGGTTGCCTTCTCAGGTGTCCCAGCACCCACTGAACTATGTGGAATTTGATTCCCTACCATGGGGATATCTAGAAACTCTCTTAAAGGATCAATCCTAACACTACCATCACTTTAATGACGGTTCCATCTCATTCCCCCACTACTTCATTTTATTCTCCATCATCCATCCTGATTCTTACTCGGACTGCCACATCCTAGTGAGATAATGTCAATTCACCTCTTCAATGATGTTAGAAGCACCCGGGTAACTAACCGTGTGTTTTCCCTAACATCAGTGTTCCCTCTAGGGGTTTCACCTATATAATCCACTCACATCAGTGTTCTAATCAGTCTGATATGTCTCCCCTAAACGTTAAATTTGCAACATAACCTGTGTTAAACATGGAAAGCTAAGGAAAACCATAGAGACATGTCCATGGCATATAATACCCTACATTCGACATGGGATGCCTCGAGATTCCACGCCATCAATAAGCCCTGTCATAAATAGAAAAAACCCATATGTGTCAGTGTTCCAGCATCCAGACATTCCAGTGATGTCCAACATGACTACTCCCCTGACCGAAGGTTGCTTCCCTAAACGGACCCCTTAGAATTTCCTGGCAGAAGAAGTGTAATTAACCGGCATCCATGAAGACAAGGCACTGGGAAGAGTTTCATAAACAATGTCTTAAGTCTATAAGGGAGAATCAGACCAGGTGATGAGTTTTGAGGAGGAATCCACAGATGGAGGAACTGACATCCCATCATCCCATTTCAATCAAGGAGCAAATGTGCTTGAATAAGTGATGGATGTCTCCTGCCATTGGAAAGCGGTAATGTGGGGAAGCAATCAGCACCTCCTCCTCCTAAGGATATGGATGTGTGTCCCAGTGAAAGCGTCAGAAATAGAAATAGTGAACCCGATGTGAATGTCTTCTCTTCAATGTGGAGATTAGTAGCATTTGATCCATTAGTGGACTAGCATTTCACTGGATCCATGTATCTGGTGTCGGGTCCCGCCAAAAAAATAGTGGGACTTGCATGACTCTCACTAGAAGTTAGGGAAGTTGAATGTTGGAAATCCCAGTTTGTGATGTTGTTAGTTTGGATCCTTCTTACCAGCTAGGGAAGACGGAATGGTGTTGGGGCACAGAGCATCGATTTCCTTGTTTCAGCACTAATGGATTAATCTCCTTGCCTTCCAGGACCCAAGATGCCATATTAGGAAACCGATCACCACCCACCTATTGACGTAGGGGTAGGGATAACGTCATCATAGAAATCCCTTGTGGACTTATTTCCCCCATGGCAGCCTCCACATTTATAGCTTCTGGCACCTACACCCCATCTCCCCATCGGAGTTCGTTCAACGAAGGGTGATAAACGACCTCGTCTGACGATACGAGGAGGAGGGGATCATCCCAACTAGGGACATGGCCCGACCAGACCTAGAGGCTTTTGCACCTCATCTCCACCGTTGCCCCCAAGGGTAGCGCAGGGATCCACTACTCCCCACTCCAACGCACAACTGTTTCAGGAGCCTCTCCCCAGAACGTTTCGATGACTCCCTCCCCTAGCCAATGATTTGGGAGATTTCCGGGCCGACCCCATTGGGATATCGTTCCACGGACTCCCAAGGAGGGCCCCCAAAAGGTTGTTCCAATGTCACTGTTGACGCTCCTTTCGTCACAGAATCTAAAGATCGGAAAAGGGAATATCTCAGCTGAAAGTGATTCATCCTTTGAAGAAAACATCAAAAATCGACAAAGGCATGAACAAAGGATCAACAGCAAATCCACCGCGAAAGTGATACCACTGCCGCGCAAGTATACTTGCGCGACTACCTTGGTCGCGCAGGTGACTTGCGCGACCTAATTGGTAACCACCTGATAACCGCCCTGGGTCTTCTTTTGCCTATAAATAGACCCTGTGGGCCCCCCATTCGAGGGGATTTTTTTCCAGAAACTCGGATCGAAGCTCCCGACGCCCAAGTCTCTTCTCAAAGCTTCCAGAACACTTCTAAGGTAATTTCTTACCTAGAATGGAAGATCTAAAGAGAAGAAGGAAGGCCTAAGTGTTGAAACTTATCAAACACTTGTGCGCCGACTTAATTCCTTCAATATAACTTGCGCGTCCCTTCTCTGGAAGAACCTCAAGAGGATTGTAAAGGGTTTTATAAAGAGTCGCTCAAGAATTTCAATGCTGGTTGAAAATCGCGCAAGTACCACTTATGTCGCGCAAGTATACTTGCGCGACCAATACTTGCGCGCCGCTGCAGGACTTGCGCGCCTTGCAAGACTTGTGCGCCCCTATCTTTTTGGGTTCCCATCTTACCCATTTTACCCCTCTTAAGCCATTTCACCTTTCCTTTTTAAGATTCAGTCTTCAAGACACTCTTCAAAGCCATTTATGGCATGATTTCTTGATTTGAATTTCTTATCTGAAAGGAATTCTGTGGAATCTCTCTCGAAGTCTAGTGATTTAAATATCCTTATGTCACTAAAATACAGAGAGTTCATTCATTCAACCTCATCCTTTAAAATGAGAAAACCCTAACCTGGGTCTCCTTTTCAGGAATAATCCCCAGTTATAAAACCTTTGATCTGGGCATCTTCCTCAGGAGTAATCCCCAATCAAAGTCCTCTAATCTGGGGCATCTTTCTTAAGAATAATCCCCAACCTCAAATATGGGCATCCTCCTCAAGAGTAAGCCCCAAATCTTAATCCTTAACCTGGGTCTCCGTTTCAGGAATAAGACTCAGTCATAACCATGGGCTTCCTTTTCAGGAGTAATCCCCAAGTCCCTTAACCTGGGTCTCCTTTTCAGGAATAAGACTCAGTCATAACCTTGGGCTTCCTTTTTAGGAATAAGCCCCAAGTCCCCTTAAACTTCTCTTAACCAGTCATAAATTACCTTTGATTTGGGTTTCCTTTTCAGGAATAAAACCCAATCATAATTCCCCTCCTAACTTGGGCATCCTCCTTAGGAGTAAGCCCCAATATTAGAGTATTCAAATCTCCATGAAGCACATATAACTTTGTGGACCCTGTTCTTGGATTTTCTCCCTAAAAGTAAATCCTAAACCTTCGTCTATCTGGGCAGTCATCTATACATAAGCCCCAAAACAAATTCTTATGATTGCATCTTTTATGGCACAATTGTCTAAATTTTACCAATACCTCTTGTTTCTCACACCGAGCATGACTCACGTGAGCTTATAGTGTAAAAGTAATTATGACATTCATCTTTGAGCCATCAATCATAAACATCATATCCCATTCCTCGAACTACGTGGGTTCTGATTCCTTTTTCAAAACAAAGGATACGTAGGTAGCCCATTTATGGGTTCGATCCCAACATTGAAATAATCTATGTCCTTCTGAATGACGATAAACTTCAAGTGCCCCACTGAGTGGCTTTAAAACCAGCCTGGTCATCAAAATGACCAAGAGACTTTTATATAAATGTTTTGAAGGATACCATTGACCAAGAATCTCTAAACAAATATAGATGATTCTATATTGATGAAGAACCTCGAATGCATATAAAAGATTCTCTAAATTTCTTGCATATTTAATCATTGATTGTTAAAACTAAAGGAAAGCACATTTTATACTTGGTAATGTAATAAGGATTCATGAACATAACTTAAATCTATAAAGAGAGTCCCGGAGTAGACAATAATTCCCCTCAAAAAGGTGTGATGAGTCCGACCTCCCATCCTCTCGACCAATGCAAATTCCTAAGCCTCATTAGTCCACAAGCTAATGGGCGCCTGCCTTTGGAAAGTAGGTCCAAACGGATGTGGAATCATTGGATGTTTCCGATTCTACGAACAAACCCGTTAGAAACCGATCGGAACGTTTGAATCTCCCGTCCAGGAGGTCATCCCCGGATTCCGCGCGAAACAAAAATGGTGAACCCGACGTGAATCCTTAACCAAGTTAAAGTGATGTTCTTCTTATCTGTTAGGCCCCTTGGGCCAACAAGGCAATCATTGACATATGATCATCCAAAAGATGCAGTAGCCGGATTCATCTTGATTATGTCTGTTACATGGAACAGGAACTCTTTTTTTCAAAGATCTTCTGCAAAAATGGCTTTCCTTAAATTCACCCCTGTGAATACTGCTGCTAGGAACACCTCTACTGTGAGGTCTGCTGCTGTGAAAACCAATGCTGCTACTCCTGCTGGAACGTCATCCGCTCTGAGGATGACATCACCAACTCAGCGTCTTCAACGCTGTGTTTCTAATGCACTGGTTAAGGAGTACCGTCGCAACGGTACTATCCCAACTCTGGAGGCCACTCGTCAAGCCCTCCAAGTTAACAATTCTACCTGGTCGTCCGGACAACGGCGAACAGCAATCAAGAAGCAGGAGGTGCTGACTAACGTCTCCAACCGTTTCGGGTCGTTATCCCCGGAACACAATTTCCATTCACTCCCTTATTCCGAGGAAGTGAATGAGCAGGTCCCTCGGGGCCTTAATTCAAAAAGACAGGAGTCCTTCTCAAGGGCTCCCATCAACAATCGCCGCCAGACTCGTGCGGTAGTGCGCCCTCAACATGATGAGGGTACCGACTCCAGGCATTCAGCTCAGGTTCCTCGAACCCGAGCAGGCAAGATGAACCGCCAGAGACGGAATCCGGTTAACAATGGGCAGGTTGTCATCCCTGCCATCTCCGGAGAAGTCCACCAACCTAACTTGGTGGCAAACAACGAACAGGCACACACACCTGCCCGTTTTAATTCAGCTGTCCAGCAGACTCGTCTGGCAGCATCAAGCCGATCCCGCCAGGCAATTCCGGCGGAGTACCATAGGCAGGAACATACACCTGCTTATACATCACCAGTTAGTCAGCAGGCTCGTCTGACTACATATGATGGATCTCGTCAACTGCGTTTGGCGAAGTGTAATCAGCAGGCACATACACCTGCTAATACTAATCAGGTCTACCAACAGTCTCGCTTGGTAGCGCACGGAGAAGTCAGTCGGAAAGTCCCGACGACAAACAGGAGGCAGACTAAACTCTCTGCCTCCACACTTGAGTACTGTCAGGATTCACTGACAGGAAAAGGAGGACAGAAGCAGGCACATACACCTACTCCAAGCCCGGAATGGACGTATATCCCTGTTCCGGCGGCTGAAGTCACCAAGCATATTTTGTCAATGGTGAAAGAGCAGAAGCAAATTCCTGCTCATATTCTGGATGCTTGCCAGGATATCATAACATCTTCAGCATCATCTCAGGGACAGACACATAAATCTATCCCTAGCAATGGAGTGACACATCAACAATTCACTCCGGAACAGACACACACATCTGTTCCAGTCCAAGAGGGTTGTGGGGCCTACTCCCCCATATCATACGGACAACCAAGTCAGTCACATACACCTGGTTTGAGCGATGATCGTCAGCCTAACCTGACCATATTTCTTGATCAGGCACATACACCTGCTCAGTGCAATCACTTTCGTCATCAAGTGGTTTCTAAAGCGAGTAAGAAGGCATCTAAGAAAAAGATCCGCCCAGCACAGTCAGGAGATCAAAGGCCAATCTGCAACCAAGCCTTGCTCGATGCTGGAGTTCTTGAAGCCCTCAGACATTTATCTGTCGGAATTCAAGATTCTACTCCCTCAGTTCCCAGTATCCAGGAACCTTAGTTTTGAAGGTCTTCAACAGACACTTCCTCATGAAGACTTGCTTCATGAAAATTCGGTCAATCTTGAAGTTTCTTCTTCAGATGAGAGCCACATGAACCCTCTGTGTGGTCAGAAGGCCAAGGAGCAAGAGATATCATCTTTTGCTGTAACCCATCATGATGGTCCTCCTCATGATGATGAACTTCGCTGCGAAAGTCCTCTCCGCAGTAGTGATTCACGTTGTCTCGAAAATTCTTCAGAAGGCAATGTAGTGACGAGAAAGCCCTCCTATCTCGAGGCACTTGCAAACGTAAAACCAGTCATGTCTGATGCTTTACTATCGGTAGGTGAAACTCTTTCTCCATCAGAAGATAGCCTGGGGTTCAGGTTATTCTCTGAACCTTCCCTGGGTCATTCATCTTCCAGCATGAATAGTGATTCCTCTACCAATCTTGTTGAATCCGATGAAGCAACAAGGAAACACCAACTCTGGTCCAAACAGGTAGAAGAATCTTCATTTAATGATAAAGAGGAAATGCTGAACATGAGGGAAAAACTGGCAAAAGGTGAAGTACCAGTCATGTTTTGGCCTTTGGCTGACTCCCAGTACGACATTCCAAAGATGTTGACGGATGATGGAATCCATGATATTCGTCTCAACATATGGAAAACTCTTTGTCAATTGAAGAAGAAGGTATTATCTTACGATGAATATGAAAATCATCTTAAGATAATAGAAGGGTTACAACGCCAGATTGATTTGGCATCTCTATCAGTCTCTCGGTATCCGAAGGCTGAAAAGCAACAGAGAACCCTTCAACGTTCATGCCTTGGCGCACTAAGAAGATTGCGTCAGTTAATTTCCAATGCTCCATCTAATTTTCATATTAGAGGATGGGGTGTTCACGGAGCACTACATTTCACAGTGCTTTCCGGTCAGCAGAGCCCGCCGAAAATGGTCTCATGCAATGTTATTGCCCATGGCCGGCCACAGTCAATGGGCTTTGTTCATAATCAAAAGATTGCTCGAGATCAAGCTTCAACTAGTTCCTCTCAAAATCAAGTATATAGAGAACAGGTTGTTGAATTGCTCCTACATCAAGCAGGCGAGAATATTGCACAAGCCTCTCATCTGGAGCAAACACATCATCAAATGACAGAAGTTTCGGAAATCATCCAACGGTCTGTTGAACCAGGTGATAAAAGTGGATACAGGTTAATGCATCCAGCTAATTTCCGAACTAAGATTCGCAAGATCAAGAGAGATTTCAAAAAGATCTCAGACATAGCATGTCAAGAGACACCCCAGCTTGCCAGACTGGGGACTTCTCTAACCCAACCCTCAGAATCAACGAATGGGATTCGAGGAGTTGAGCGGAAGAAACAGGAACACCCCCAGTCCACCGGACTGGGGACTTTTTCAAATCTTCAATCCCTCCCTCAGAGAAAGTCAGTATTCTCTCGATTAGGGAATAAGCCTCAAGAGGAACGAAGAGCCAAGCTGTCAGGAGATTCTCTCCAAGTGACAGTTCTCCAAGAAATTCATGAGGGATCAAGTCAACGGAATGCCATGTCTCATCATGGACATAGAAGGAGACAATATCACAGAAATGCTGATAGAAAGGATTCCATGCAATATGCATCCATTAATGTCATCACTGCTGTTGCTGCTGATTCACCAGATGAGGCTCAATCAGAGGGATCAGACGAAGAGGTTCCTGCTCAAGAAGTCGCGCACGCAGACCTAAATGAAGAAGGTGTGCGCACACGTAATCAAAGGCTTACCCAAAATCTGGGTATTCCTTTAAGTAACCCACTTCCCCCTCTCCGAAAAGGATCCAATAAGGGGAAAGGAATGAATCAAGTTACTTCTCATCCTTCCTCTAAAGGAGGTCAATCGCTCTCATTGGAGCAAAGATTTGCACAACAGGAGGAAGAAATGAAAGAATTAAGAAGGTTGAATGCAGAACTACTTCAGAGTAGTCTTCTTCTTAAGAATGCTGAAGTCCAACAGCCGAAGGAATTTGTTGTAACTACTGAGATGGATCAAGAATATCCTCCTTTGTCAGTACACCCACAGAGGTCTAATCCTACGGGTCAAACGCAACAACGGTTGGCAGCACTACCATCAGTTGCGGCACCAACCACCACGTCTGTCCAAGCTCCATTCATTGCACCTACCCAAAACCAAGTTCAACCTGACGTTTCTCAAAAGTTAATAACTACTATTGAGTCATTAACAGCTCGGTTAGAAACTATGGAAGGGAAACGGGCGCAAGTTCAACCTGAAAAGAAAGTTTACCCTGAATGGGTAGATTCAATTTCTCCTCCATCCAGTTTTGGAAACCCTATTTTCCCTACTTTCAATGGATCAGGCGACCCTGAACAACATTTGACGCATTACGTATCTTGTTGTGATCCTATGATGGGAACTCCAGAGCAGCAAGAAGCAGTGAAACTCAGATGCTTCGTGCGAACCTTGTAAGGACCAGCTTTTGTCTGGTATACAAGCTTGAAATCCCGGTCAGTCATCGGATGGGAGGATCTTCGTCAAAAATTCCTTCTTCAGTTTAGCTCAACTTTGCCAAAAACGACAGTTTTCGATCTTACAAACTGCAAGCAAAGGGAGAATGAAAGGGTCTCTGATTTCATTGCTCGTTGGAAGGGATTAACGTATTCCTTGAGTTTATCACTCCCTCAGGAGGAATTGTTGCCAATTTGTGTGGCAAATTTGCGTGACGAATTATGCACGCCATTGATCCCTGTGAAATACACAGGAGGGTTTCGAGAACTTACTTCAATCGCTCAACAGATTGAAGATTCCCTTATACAGGCTAAGGTTAAATCTCGTGTAATTCCATCAGCTCCAGGAAGAAGAATGGGTAAAGCATAAACTGCTACAGTTATGCTTAAACAGGCACCTGTACCTATTTCTACTTCAAAACCTTCATCTTCTCGAAGGGCTCCACCTCCTGAACGCCAACAACAAAGGCTGTTTCGTCCAAATGATCAAAAAGATCAACGACGAAAACAATTTGAGGATATGAAGAGTAAAACATACTCTTTCCAAAGTGAGCAAGTTCCTGGTTACTTCATTTCAGCTCTGGAAAATAATTTGGTTCAATTACCAGTGCCGAAGAGGCCAAACAAGGAAGGAGATGAAGACCGTCCCAATTATTGTCCCTTTCATCAAATGTTGGGGCATCCCATCCAGGAGTGTTTTGTCTTTAAAGACCTCCTGCAAAAGATGGTCAACTTGGGACAAGTCAAATTGAAGGGTTCTTCAGCTCATGTAGCGTGTATTACCGCTACAGATCCAGAGGAAGGAGGCGAGTGGCAGGAAGTCAAAAGAAAAACTGCGAAAAAATATGATGATTGGATGGTCAGAAAGACAATCAATCGGACCCATTCCATTTTGCGAACACAATTGAAGAAGCCAATTGTGTCTCCTACAAAAGCTGCAGTAAAGCCTCCATCAAAAGACAAATCCTCAAAAGGGCAGCTCAATTCAAAGAAGAAAGAGGAATCAGGAGAAGATGAGTATGTATCAAAGCCTAAATTGTCTTTGACTCTGGCAGATTTCATGCCATCTACTTCAAAGCCACGGGCACCGTCCCACCAAACGGCACAGCCTAAACAGGATAACCAGGCAGAGTCTTTATCAGATGAAGAGTTAATCTTTGGTTCTGTTAATATGATTCAATTAACAGATTCATATTCCAGTCTTGATGAGCCTGAATTCCCTGTATCAAATAAGGGAACCCGAGGAAGTTCTAGAGGTTCAGGATATAGGGGAAAACGTGGATCTTTCCGAAGCCACTACTCTAATTCTACCCCTGCTAGCACTGTATATGCAGCAGAAACTCGTGGTAGAGCCCTTCAGCGAGCTCAAAAAGAACAAGCAAGTTCTTCTGCAAATGGCCAACTCAGCTTCGGCACAGTTATTTTGGAAGACCGATTAAAGGTTCCATCTTCTTTATCTCATCAAGCAAATGGATCTAATCAGTCTAATTTTCCAAAACCAAGGATGTTTCCAACTTCAATACAAGATGCATCAGCTTCCAAAGCATCTGCTTCCAAGGTACCTGCTAAACCGCATATTCCCATTGGGAAACGCAGGCCTCTAGATCAAAAGTATGATATATTGAAACACTTGGCCCAAGTACCAGCCAAATTATCAATTTTTGATGCTTTGAATCTATCAAAAGATCTTCAGGAAGCACTCATCGAAGCTTTGTCAAGTCCTCAGGAGTTTGAAGCTGAAATTGCTGCAGCTGAAATTTATCACATAGAGAATAATCCTGCAGAATGCCATGCAGTGATATCTTTTACTGATAAAGATGAAGATGATGTTGTGCATGGGCACATAAAACCTTTGTACCTATCTGGAAAAGTTAATGGTATAGATGTTCGAAGAGCTTTTATTGACAATGGTTCAGGAGTCAACCTCATGCCCATTCGCACACTTCGTCGATTGGGCCTCACAGAATCTGATTTATCTCCTTCTACCATGATGTTGCAAGGGTATGATAAAAATGAACAAGAACCACTGGGAGAAGTTACGCTCAGAACTCAGTTTGGAGATCTTGTTTCCAATTCGGATTTTATGATTGTTGATCAGGACTCAGCTTTCAATATCTTGCTTGGAAGACCCTGGCTACATCAGCATGCAGCTATTCCGTCATCATACCATCAATGTCTCAAATACTGTTATGATGGTCAAGTTGGAACATTGTATGGTGATAAGGCCCCGTTCAAGACATGTGAGTCTCAATACATTGAGGCGGAATTTTATCACATGAAGGGAAGAGAAAAATCTACAATGAAGGAAATTACCAAAGTTAATGCTCCATATGGTTTGGAAAAAATTCCAATAAATCCATTTTCACATGTGAGTACAGATTATGTGTTACCTATCAGTCAAATTGACAAAATAGGCCCAAATCAAAATACTCTTATGGAAAGATCCATAATGTCAATTACGGCAATCGAGCCAGACAACATGGGAGAAATTGGTAACTTACCAAGCAGTGATGAAAGCATAAGTGGTGACGTTTTCATTTCGTCTGCTGAAATCCAACAAGTCTATACTTCGTTAATCAGGCTAGAAGAAGTTATAGCAACACCAGAGGTGAATATTGATGTCGATTCTCAATCCATCATTTCCTCTTTATTTCCCAAAGAAGACCCTTTATCATCAATAGGGTCGGAAATGGAAGCTTCTTCTTCAAAATGTGAAAATTTTGACATCTCTTATGATCATGAGAATTTCGTTTTTTCATCTACTTTTCAAGTAGAAACGGAAGAAATAACACATGATGAAGAGGAAGAGGAAGATCTTAGAGATGCTCCTCCAGCATTTGAAGAGGGTATCTCTACCACTGTGGATGAACTCAGAGAAGTAAATCTGGGTACAGAGAAAGATCCACGCCCCACTTTAATTAGTGCGGCCATGACCCTTGAAGAACAAGAGATGTATATTTCTTTTCTAAAGCAAAATAAAGATATTTTTGCTTGGAATTATACAGAGATGTCTGGCCTTGATCCTGATGTTGCCACCCATCATTTGGGTTTTCCAAAAGAACATCGAGGATTCAAGCAAGCCGCGAGAAAAACACACCCAACATATGCTTCCAAAATCGAGGCTGAAGTGGATAATCTTATCAAAGCTAACTTCGTCAGAGAAGTTCAATATCCCAAGTGGTTGGCTAATATTGTCCCTGTAAAAAAGAAGAACGGACAAATTAGGGTTTGCATCGATTTCAGAGATCTTAATCGGTATTGTCCCAAAGATGATTTTCCAGTTCCGATTACAGAACTCTTAATTGATGCGACGGCTGGATATGAAGTACTTTCTTTCATGGATGGATATTCTGGATATAATCAGATCCGAATGGCCCCAGAAGATGAGGAATATACAGCCTTCAGAGCTCCTCAAGGTGTGTTTTGTTACCGGGTGATGCCCTTTGGTTTAAAGAATGCAGGTGCAACATATCAACGCGCCATGCATCGTATCTTCAAACCTTTTCTAGGGAAATTTGTTGAATGCTATGTAGATGATTTGGTGGTTAAATACAAACAACGTTTTGATCACTTGGCTGATTTGGAAGTCATATTCCACAAGCTTCGACAACATAATTTGAAGATGAACCCTTTAAAATTTGCTTTTGGGGTAACCTCAGGAAAATTCCTCGGCTTTGTTGTACGCCATCGTGGTATTGAAGTCGATCCTGAGAAGACCAAATCAATCCTTGGTATGTCACCTCCTCAGAATTTGAAAGAATTAAGAGGACTTCAAGGACACTTAGCCTATATTCGGCGTTTCATCGCCAATTTGGCAGGCAAAAGTTTACCCTTTACCAAATTATTGAAGAAAGGAGTCACTTACCAGTGGACTAAAGAATGTCAAGAAGCATTTGATGTTCTCAAGAAATACCTCTTGAGTCCACCAGTACTCATGCCACCTGTTGAGGGTAGGCCTCTTATCCTCTATGTGACAGCTTTAGAGCGATCATTGGGTGCCTTTCTCGCTCAAAATAATGATGTTGGGAATGAAAATAGTCTCTACTATCTCAGTAGAACTATGCTTGAAGCAGAAACCCGGTATTCGAGTATTGAAAAGTGTTGCCTAGCATTAATCTTTGCAGTTCAGAAACTGAGACACTACCTGCAACATCACGAGGTCCAATTGGTATCTCGTAATAATCCACTCAAATTCATCCTTAGTCGTCCAATTCTTACAGGACGTCTGGCAAGTTGGGCGGTTATTCTACAGCGGTTCGACATCCAGTATGTGTCTCAAAAGGCAATTAAGGGCCAAGCTCTGGCTGATTTCCTGGCTGAAAACCCTTCAGTGGAAGACACGTATTCAGATATCGAACTCCCTGATGAGGAAGTTTTTTCTATTCAAGAGAGTCCTCAAACATGGGAAATGTATTTTGATGGTGCTTCTAGAAGTCCAACAGGGAAGAAAATGGAAAATCCTAAATTCAACAAAGTTGGTTTAGGAATTGTGCTCATTTCTCCAGATAAGGCAGTGTTACCTTATTCCTTTTTGTTGTGGGAAGGTGGTACCAATAATGAAGCTGAATACCAATCTCTCATTGCAGGCTTGGAGTTAGTGCTTCAAGCACAAGTGAATCACTTAAAGGTGAAAGGTGATTCAGACCTGGTAATCAAACAAATCAATGGGGATTATGTCATGAGAAAAGAAGAATTAATCCCTTTTTATGATTACGTTAGAGAGTTAATGTCGGAATTCCCTTCAGAACCGACATTTTCTTATGTCCCAAGATCACAAAATGCTCAAGCTGATGCACTGGCTAATATAGCCACAGCTTTAGCAGATCCAAATCGGGACGAGACAACCATCGGTATTGCCCACCGTCGTGCAATTTCACCTTATGTTCAAGTCAGAACAGAGGAAATTATTGAAATTAGTCCCATTCCTGAACTGTATGGTCATACTACAGGATGGATGTCACCTATCAAGGAATACCTTAAAAATGGAACACTTCCACCTGATAGAGCCGAGAAAGAACAAATTCGGCGACGTGTGGTCAATTTTACTCTTTATGATGGTCCAAACCACCTCGAGAAAATTCTCTACAAACGTGGTTTTGATGGAGTTCTCTTCAGATGTATTGATGGTGAAGAGACAATGGCTGTCATAAAAGAAGTGCATGCAGGAGTCTGTGGTGCCCACCAGTCTGGACATAGATTGTCTGATCAAATTCGAAGGCTTGGATACTTCTGGCCTTCAATGATACAAGATTGTGTTAATTTCACAAAGAAGTGTCATTCATGCCAAGTATATGCCAACTTCATTCATCAACCTCCAGAGTTGCTTCATACAGCTAAATACTCATGGCCATTTTCCACATGGGGAATGGATGTGGTGGGACCTTACCCTTCAGCTACGGCCAAGCAGTTTAAGTACATTCTTACTGCTACTGATTTCTTTTCCAAATGGGCAGAGGCAGTACCTCTCAAATAAGTCAGTTCTAAATGCATTGTTAGCTTCATCAAGTCTAACATCATTACTAGATTTCGTGTCCCTCATACCATATTGACGGACAACGGCACCAACTTCTGTTCTTCTGAGGTAAAGAAATTGTATCAAGAATACAACATTAAGTCCAACCATTCATCTCGATATCATGCAGCGGCTAATGGCCAGATAGAGGCCTTCAACAAGACTCTTTCAAATATACTGCAAAAGATAGTGGATAAAGATAAGAGGTCATGGCCTGATAAACTCTATCATGCTTTATGGGCTTATCGGACTACCACTCGCAATGCAACGCGGTCTACTCCATATTCATTGGTATATGGAACAGAAGCAGTCTTGCCAATTGAAGTTCAATTTCCCTCACTCAGAATAGCCATTTGTGATCAGTTATCAACAGATGAGCAATCCCAAAAGCGGTTGAATGAATTGGAACAGTTAGATGAGAAGAGATTGTGCACTTTGCACCACTTGGAAATCTATCAGAATCGGATAGCACGAGCTTTTAACAAAAAAGTTCGTCTTCGTTCATTCATTCAGGGAGAATTGGTATTGGTTCTCAGAACACCAATGATACCAGGAAATAAGCCTCCCAAGCTTGAACCAAAATGGTAAGGACCTTATTCAATACATAAGGTCTACTCCAATGGAGCGTATTCTATGATCTCAATGGATGGAGAACACATCACGACTCCAACTAATGCCAGATTTCTGAAGAAGTATTTTGTATAAACACAAAATATTGTTCCCAGAACTGATATCCTCATATTGGTTCACCTTAGTCCTAGCTACATGACTTTAAACTGTACAGCACCAGTTCGTCCTTGCTATATGACGTTAAACTATACAGCGATGGTCCAGTATGACCTTAAACTGCAACTTCGTCCAACATGATGTTAAAATGTGTCACCTTCAATGTCCTACATGACATTAAACTGTATAATGTCCTATCTACATGACATTAAACTGTACAGAAGTTCCTTATTTGTCCGAGATGACATTAAACTATATGTCGTCCAACATGACGTTAAACTGTGTCACTTCAATGTCCAAGATGACATTAAACTATATTGTGTCCTAGCAACATGACATTAAACTGTGTGGCACTTTCATCGTCCAGCATGACGTTAAACTCTAAAAAGTCCCCAGAACTGATATCCTCATATTGGTTCACCTTAGTCCTAGCTACATGACTTTAAACTGTACAGCACCAGTTCGTCCTTGCTATATGACGTTAAACTATACATCGATGGTCCAGTATGACTTTAAACTGCAACTTCGTCCCACACGACATTAAACTGTGAAAAAGTTCCCTAAACCGTCCAGTATGACCTTAAACTGCATCATCCCTGGTCCATGTATATGACCATAAACTATTTGCAAATCCCTTATGTCCAGCAAGACGTTAAACTGTGACGTCCTAAATTACATGACGCTAAACTGTATAAAAGTCCCTCACGTCCGGAAAGACGTTAAACTATATAATCATCAAAGGTCCAACATGACATTAAACTGCACCATCCACGGTCCATGCATATTACCTTAAACTATTCGCACTTTCGTCCGACAGGACGTTAAAATGGTACACTCTTTTGTCCTTACTGCATAACATTAAACTGCACAGTCCCCCTTTTCGTCCAATATGACGTTAAACTATATTGTCCCCATCGTCTTAACTACATGACGCTAAACTGTACAGAAAGTCCTCCTTTTTTATGTCCTACATGACATTAAACTGTACATCGTTAAGGTTGTTATTACCTCTTGTTTCTCACACCGAGTATGACTCACGTGAGCTTAGAGCGAACATCAACCATAACACTCCCTTTGGGCCACTAACCATGTGTAAGTCCCAACAATATTTTTTATTAGATCATTGTCCACAAGAACAACTTGATCATTGATTCATTCTTTAATTGAACTACACGGACTTTGATCCTTGCCCTCCAGGCTGGGTATGTAGGCAACCTCCCAAAGGTTCAAGCCCAAAAACAATCTCTTCACATTGGTTCACCACCATCTCATATGATGATGATTTGTGAAACCACCCCTGGAATCTATATCTTTACATTGATTCACTTTCGTCCTTGTTATATGACGTTAAACTATACAACACTTTTGTCCGGTACGATAATAAACTACAATATTCTTTGATTTCCTCATTTGAGAAGGAACCATTATTAACATTGATTCTTTTTCAATCATGGTTTTCATTTTCAAAAGACTACGTACATAAATGGTAATGCCTAAACTTTTTATTTTAGGTTAAAACCATCATTGCACTAAAGTCCCCTTTTCACCCTTCACATGTACGAACCAAATTTGTACAAAGGGTAGTTCTAGAACTACGTGGACTTGATTCCCATCCTTATGGGATACGTAGGAACATTCGAGTGTCCCTCGAATCCAGTCCCAAGTCTTTTGGGCCTAACCCCAAATTTCACTTTCAGTCCCTTGGCTGAAAAGTCTTCATGAAAACACACATTGTGTATTCATTATTATGGTCCGAATTCTATGACCCTAAACTAAGATCACTCATACTTTCGTCCAGCACGACATTAAACTGCATTTCAAGAACTACGTATGGCTTGATTCTCATTCTTATGAGATACGTAGTGAAGTCCAAAATTTCAATTTAGGACCCAGCCACAACATAATTATGGTTATCATTGACCTATGTATCTCTATATACATTGGACAATACCCATCATTATGTGTTATAATCCTAACCTTAAATATTTTCAGATCTTCATAACCCTTTTCATGACTTCTAGTCACAAAAATGTCAAACTTCTGAGAATTCTTTTGCCTGACTATGCAGCATGTGCCCATAGGTGGCCTTGCATAAACAATCCACATAACAGACTTGTCAGCCAAAAGATGCTATTTTATTTAACTATGCAGCCAATGCCCATAGGTGGCCCTGCATATTTCAACCCCCTAACGGGTTTTGTTAAATAATAGTAACTTCATTCTTGGGAAGAATGCCTCTTTTGTCCTTATTTGTCTTAAACGACAGTATGTAGGGATCCGCAAAAATAGCCATCCTTAACATATTTGTCCCATATCCTTTTTCATGATCTGAAAGTATTCAAGTCTATGGTTTATTCTTCTTCCCTACATTTGGGTCAGACCTTCGTAGGAGTGATATTCATCCAGTTCTTCGATATTCTTGTTTGGAAATATATTCTCCATATTCAAGTACCTCTTTCCATACAACAAACTCTATGCTTTAGAAAATTTTGAATCTCCATAAACTTTCACTGGCTTTTAGCACTAGGAAAGTAAATTTCTGGGAGTTCTTTTTCCTGACTATGCAGCACGTGCCCATAGGTGGCCTTGCATAAACAGTCCACATAACAGACTTGTCAGCCAAAAGATGCTATTTTATTTGACTATGCAGCCAATGCCCATAGGTGGCCCTGCATATTTCAACCCCCTAACGGGTTTTGTTAAATAATAGTAACTTCATTCTTGGAAACTACTTCTTCTAATGCCTTTTAGCTCTTTTTTCATATCATTCCTCAGATTCAAATATTCTTAAGCCATAGTTTACATTTTTTTCCCCTCATACTTGAGTATGGTAAATATGTTTTCAGATAAATTGTCAAGGAATTGAATCCATTTTCGATCAAAGCTATTTCGACCTTAAACATTAGCCCCTTTATGTCCGGCGTGCATGACTTTAAACTGCCCACACAAAAGACAAAGGAACTCTGAATAAAAGTCAAGTTCCAGCTCACTAAATATACATTTTTTGTATGATTTAGGTAATATTGAGTAGTTAAAAGGTTCAAAGTTTGTAGGGTTATTTGTAATAATCCTAGTAAAAATCAAACTATGCTTACTAGGCCCATTGGCTTAAGTAAATTTGAAGCAGGTAATGGAAGAATGAAAGTACAAATGATTGAAGAAAAAAGTGTTTTTCATTGATACACAAGAGTTAGAAGGACATCCACAGACTGGAATCTCTTCTCTTTTTCAAGAATTACAGAATATTGTCAACATAAGTCTTCATTTGATGTATAGCATCCTGAGCCTTATCAACAGTTACTTGAAGCTCGTGAACTTGACCAGCTTCACTCTTTTCAGCTTGCTGAAGTGCCTTCTTAGCATCTGCAATGGCTTTCATGCCATTCATATGAGTTTCATCCAATGATTTATTAAGCTGATCAAGTTCCCCAGTAACAGCATCTAACTGTTGCTGGAGTTGCACCTGCTGGATGACCTTTTCTTTGATTTTTTGCTTCAGATCCTTCATCTTGATAGCATAATCAGCTTCAGCCTGGGATATCGCAGCCTCAAATTCGCCTATGTTGACTGAAAATTTCACTCTGGTCAAATATTCCCGACTTATCTGCATTTGCTCCCTCCTGAAAATGATCTGTTTCACCGCAGCATGGATCTTTTCATACCCAAAACCACCAAGTCCCATTATAACAAATTGGGATGATAATCGGGAAATTTTTGATGGTAGCTCTTCTAAAGGCACCCCCGATATGATGTTCCATATGTTATTCCATGCCTTACGTCGTGAAAAGCTGAATGCTTTAAGCATATCTGGATCTGATTCAATATCATCGTCAGAAGGGGGTATGTAATCTGGAATTAGCGCGCTTAGGGAGGTTCCTTGTCCTGCTCTTTCCCCCCTGACTTGTGCTCCTTCACTTTCAATTCCCGTTGGGACAGAGGCTGAGGCCTCATCTTCGGGTCTAGTCATTGCAGTTGATGGTCCTGCATGATTAATTGAAAGATTTATTCAGCTTCAAAGGATAACAAAAGAATGGATTGTCTTGCGAATAAAGTACAATCACAAATATTGTTATCCATTACCCAATGGTGGTTCAGCAACCTGAGAAGACTTCTCCTTATCTTTCCCAGTTTCAACAGGATTTTCAAGATGGGTCTCAGGAGAGTTTATTGGATTTAGCTCTACTTGAGATAATGTTTCTGCAATGATAGGGTTGACATCAGTGTCCACACCCTCTTCAGGCATTGGCAGTTCAGCGGCTTCTACGGAAGAAACTGCATATTATTTTACATCATGGTTAGAAGTATATTTTTTTTAAGAAAAAATTTGGGCGAAGGGTAACACTCACGCCCAAGGTCTTCTAAATTACATGACAACTCAGCATGATTATAAAATTCTTCAAAAGTCATTCCTTGATTCATCATTTCATCCAATGATACTTCAGAATCTTGATTAGTCTCACCAGTGGGAGCATTTGCTACGTCTTCTTGCCGACTTATGTCCTGCAACCCCTGACCCTGGACAGCATCTTCAGTAATAGGAGGGATACTGGGAATGGATGGTAGCTCTTCTCCAGGAGCAACCAAATCAGCCTGAGTCTGTGATTGTTCTACAGCACCCTCCACGACCTTTGAAGAAGGATCAGTCCCTTCCCTCAAGGGAGAAATTGAAGAAGCCCCTGCAATCCTCGGAAATATGAGTAACCATATGATTATGGGTATAAACTCATGATTGTTCGAAGGACTTACCACTGCTAATGAAACGTTTATCTAGGGATTTCCTCCTTCGTTGCCTTGGATTCTTTTGTTTTTTCGAAGTATCAGTAGTCTCCCTAATTGGCACTTGGATTGGCGAATGAAAGGCTATGTCCAGTGCCTCATTCATGGCATGCTGGCCTGGAGATATCTCGCCTGGTTCGCGAGGAGAATCAGCAGCAGCCCCGATAGCAGTACCACCAGGGCTATATTGTGGCGAAGGAACCCTGGTTCCTTTCTTTGCAAGCTGCAAGATGAAGAAAATAACTTTCTTAAGTAACAAAGCTTCAACTAAAATCAAGTTGCAAAGAAAATAAGGAAGGCAAACTTACATCTTCAGGAGCCACGTACTCTTGCCATTCCTCATCTCCAGAACCACCATCCCCCTCAGTGGTGCCACGATCAATCATTTCCTTCACCCGCCTGGTGATAGGAACCGAATTATCGGTGGCATATATGAGCATTTCCAGCTCTCTGATGTAAGCTCGCACTTCATTGGGGTTATCTCCATATTGAAGGTCTTTGGAATCTAGAAGATATCCTATCCCAGGAAGTTGTAGGCCCTCACACAAATCCAGCCAGGCGGTCTCAGTATCACAGTATAAGCTCTGCCATAGCTGAACAGCCTCTGGTCTTAGATATAAAGGCTGTGGGGAAGGTCCTACAATTTTTTATTTTAATTTCTTCCCGACTCCTGCAACTACAGATAGAGAATAAGAAAGTGAGACTTATTACTTTAAAAAGTAGCAGTGATTGAAGTTATTACAATCAAATAACTCACCAGGAGCTGATGGAGTGGGTCTTTTAACTCTGGCCGGAGGATTGTATCGTGCACAAAACCGTTTTTCTGCCGGTTGTGCCTCATCATCCCCATCATGATAATCCGATGAATCAGTTCTAGAAGAGGAGTCTGTTGAACCTATTTCAGGTGGAGAAGCGTCACCTTCATGAGGAAGAGTTTCTTTCTCTACAGTCCTCTTCCTCTTTCCCACTTGATATACTGGGTGATTCAATATCCCTTTAGGGTATGATGCTATCCAGTGTTTGGCATAAAATGTAGTCAGATAATGTGCCGCTTTTTCAACTGGTAGATCAAATACTGCCCCAGTCTTCTCTCTTGATGTCAGCAACCATAGTTGTCGAGCAACCATCAGATGTTTCTCTAACCTGACATGTACTGGAGGGGATACAACAATCTGTTGCAAACATTTGAATTGGCGTGCAAATATATATGGAGCATAGGCCTCGCATTTGATTTCTCCATCAATCCTGACTACTAACACACCATCCCTGCAAGCTAGCATGTATGCCCTCAAATCCAAATGGGCTTTCCCATCATCAACAAACCGCCCAGATGGTGGACTTCCATAAGGAAAGAAGTTGAATTCCTTATACATGCTTAGTCTTACTTTCATGTCATAACAATTAACATCTAATGGAGAAATTCCAGAGAATGCTTGCACTGACGGTCTGAAAGAGCTTCCAGGAATTTGTAATCCATTCTGTACATTGTAAGTCCTGAAGTGAGTGGCGATCCATCCCCACAAAACCTGGAATGGTCCCACTATTCTTAAAGGAGATTTACCCAGGAAAACGTGAAGTAAACTCCTGTGAATCTTTGCTAAAATGGGGGTAGCTAACCCAACCATTTTTCCCTCAGCCAACTTGGCCGCAATAACGAAGGTCCCTGGCCTAACGCCTCCCTTCGAATCCCTGACCGGCAAGAGATAAACACTGAGCCACATTGCCAAGAAACCCGCCAGACGAGTTTTCTTTGGAATTCTTTGATTCACTTCATAGCCCCATTTTTCAAACTCTCCTGCTTCTAGAGTTGGCCAGAATGTGCCAGGAGCTCCTCTCTTCTCAGGTTTTGGACAAGTGGTAGGACATCTGGGCCGGGTATCCTTGGATTTCTTCTTCTTGGATCCTTTTTCTTTTGGCTCCATCCCTTTCTTCTCAGTTAGAAACACATTCATCCATTCTTCCGGATGGATATCTTTTCTAAAATGAGTTAATGAGGTCTCTGAACTCTTGAGCCTGTGAAAGATTTTAAATAATTCTCGAGCCAAAGCAGGAGTCTTCTCTGGATCATTCCAAGTCACCTTGGGAGGAATGAATTCATCATACATATCACCCAAGATTGGAGCCCCTGAGATCTTGTGGACATCCCACAAACTGATACCTACTTCTCCATGAGTCAAATGGAAAGAATTAGTCGCTGGGCTCCAATGGCTGAGTATCTCTGGCACGAAGATATCATGTCTGTAAATATATGTTTGCCCAACCCAAACAGCCTCATATATTGCAGTTCTCTTCAGATCCTCAATAAACTCTGCGCAAGTCTGTCGCACCCAGTATACCCACATCCAAGTTGGCTTCACACCTCCCCCAGGACGGAAATCCCAACTTTTCTTCCAGCCTTTGGATTGATCCATCTGAGCATTTCGGAAGATTGAAGGATGACAATGTGGTTGAAGCTCAGGTGTATGTTTTTTCAGATCTGGTGTGCAAGGGCTATGATGCATCACATAAGCCTTCTCCACTATTCCAGCAGTTTGAAATGATCCTCCGCCTGAGATATTTGCTGAAGCAAAATTGGTATAATTCTGAAACCAAGAAAATGGAAGATAATTCTTTACTTCTGGAATAATGACTTCTTGCAGATGACCATGACCATACAAAGGTAGATAAGTGCAGTGAGGAAAGTCGCGATGATATTTCTTCAGATACTTAGCCAAATCTGGAAGAGTGCTGTTTTTGACAGTATAGTAATCAGGGCCAATGATATTCATCATATCATCTATCCGCTTGCTAGACAGTTCATCAATTAATCCAGGTCTAAGAGCCATTGAATCTGCACAAGAGTTGAATAAATTAAACTCTTAAGTGGGTTTATTTTTTCATAAAATTTGTGAAAGAATTTGGGAAAAAATGGCTAAGGCATTAAGGCGCGCAAGTATGGAGATGTCGCGCAAGTGGTACATGTGCCACGCAAGTTTATGTCGTGCAAGTATTACCGCGCAAGCCCTATTACCTTGAGAGTAGCGCGGCAGCGAGGAAACAGTGAAAACAGGAGACTTGCACGGCGAGAGCTCGAGAAATCCGGAAATCCAGATGCATATAACGGAGATGAGGCCGGGTATTTATAGGCTCGGAAGCCTACCTGCGCGCCATACCCAGAGCGTTTTAAGGCCTGCGCGACGCAGACTTGCGCGCCACCCTCTGCGCCCTGAAAGACTTGCGCGCCCTCCCTTTTCCTTTGGAAGGATTTGATTTCCTCAGAGTCAAATCCTCATTTCTCTCCGGATCCAACTCTGAGGGGGGACTTTTGTTGACGCTCCTTTCGTCACAGAATCTAAAGATCGGAAAAGGGAATATCTCAGCTGAAAGTGATTCATCCTTTGAAGAAAACATCAAAAATCGACAAAGGCATGAACAAAGGATCAACAGCAAATCCACCACGCAAGTGATACCACTGCCGCGCAAGTATACTTGCGCGACTACCTTGGTCGCGCAGGTGACTTGCGCGACCTAATTGGTAACCGCCTGATAACTGCCCTGGGTCTTCTTTTGCCTATAAATAGACCCTGTGGGCCCCCCATTCGAGGGGATTTTTTTCCAGAAACTCGGATCGAAGCTCCCGACGCCCAAGTCTCTTCTCAAAGCTTCCAAAACACTTCTAAGGTAATTTCTTAACTAGAATGGAAGATCTAAAGAGAAGAAGGAAGGCCTAAGTGTTGAAACTTATCAAACACTTGTGCGCCGACTTAATTCCTTCAATATAACTTGCGCGTCCCTTCTCTGGAAGAACCTCAAGAGGATTGTAAAGGGTTTTATAAAGAGTCGCTCAAGAATTTCAATGCTGGTTGAAAATCGCGCAAGTACCACTTATGTCGCGCAAGTATACTTGCGCGACCAATACTTGCGCGCCGCCGCAGGACTTGCGCGCCTTGCAAGACTTGCTCGCCCCTATCTTTTTGGGTGCCCATCTTACCCATTTTACCCCTCTTAAGCCATTTCACCTTTCCTTTTTAAGATTCAGTCTTCAAGACACTCTTCAAAGCCATTTATGGCATGATTTCTTGATTTGACTTTCTTATCTGAAAGGAATTCTGTGGAATCTCTCTCAAAGTCTAGTGATTTAAATATCCTTATGTCACTAAAATACAGAGAGTTCATTCATTCAACCTCATCCTTTAAAATGAGAAAACCCTAACCTGGGTCTCCTTTTCAGGAATAATCCCCAGTTATAAAACCTTTGATCTGGGCATCTTCCTCAGGAGTAAGCCCCAATCAAAGTCCTCTAATCTGGGGCATCTTTCTTAAGAATAAGCCCCAACCTCAAATATGGGCATCCTCCTCAGGAGTAAGCCCCAAATCTTAATCCTTAACCTGGGTCTCCGTTTCAGGAATACGACTCAGTCATAACCTTGGGCTTCCTTTTCAGGAGTAAGCCCCAAGTCCCTTAACCTGGGTCTCCTTTTCAGGAATAAGACTCAGTCATAACCTTGGGCTTCCTTTTTAGGAATAAGCCCCAAGTCCCCTTAAACTTCTCTTAACCAGTCATAAATTACCTTTGATTTGGGTTTCCTTTTCAGGAATAAAACCCAATCATAATTCCCCTCCTAACTTGGGCATCCTCCTTAGGAGTAAGCCCCAATATTAGAGTATTCAAATCTCCATGAAGCACATATAACTTTGTGGACCCTGTTCTTGGATTTTCTCCCTAAAAGTAAATCCTAAACCTTCGTCTATCTGGGCAGTCATCTATACATAAGCCCCAAAACAAATTCTTATGATTGCATCTTTTATGGCACAATTGTCTAAATTTTACCAATACCTCTTGTTTCTCACACCGAGCATGACTCACGTGAGCTTAGAGTGTAAAAGTAATTATGACATTCATCTTTGAGTCATCAATCATAAACATCATATCCCATTCCTCGAACTACGTGGGTTCTGATTCCTTTTTCAAAACAAAGGATACGTAGGTAGCCCATTTATGGGTTCGATCCCAACATTGAAATAATCTATGTCCTTCTGAATGACGATAAACTTCAAGTGCCCCACTGAGTGGCTTTAAAACCAGCCTGGTCATCAAAATGACCAAGAGACTTTTATATAAATGTTTTGAAGGATACCATTGACCAAGAATCTCTAAACAAATATAGATGATTCTATATTGATGAAGAACCTCGAATACATATAAAAGATTCTCTAAATTTCTTGCATATTTAATCATTGATTGTTAAAACTAAAGGAAAGAACATTTTATACTTGGTAATGTAATAAGGATTCACGAACATAACTTAAATCTATAAAGAGATTCCCGGAGTAGACAATAATTCCCCTCAAAAAGGTGTGATGAGTTCGACCTCCCATCCTCTCGACCAATGCAAATTCCTAAGCCTCGTTAGTCCACAAGCTAATGGGCGCCTGCCTTTGGAAAGTAGGTCCAAACGGATGTGGAATCATTGGATGTTTCCGGTTCTACGAACAAACCCGTTAGAAACCGATCGGAACGTTTGAATCTCCCGTCCAGGAGGTCATCCCCAGATTCCACGCGAAACAGTCACCTCCAAGCCCCATGAGCTATGGAATAGGTAAGCTATGCACTTACACCGCCAGCCCTAGTACGGTTGACCTGATGCCAGCGTCAAGCGCAGGCCAAGGAGGATTCTCGCCAAGGGGAGTAAATGTCAATGACTATCGTGGATCTTGCCACCACCAATGTATACCATTAGTTCCCTATCTATCCATAGTAGCGGCATGTAGACGACTGACCTAGGTCGAGGACCCTACCGCCCCATATGTTGTCTAGGTTGACTCTCCTGGTTGCCGACACAAGTAGTGCCCACCGTGGGCCGACCCGTCGCCACGACACCCAGTACAGAGGTCCTCCTCGTACCGCCACTATTGAGAATGTGGGTACTCCCTGCTTCCATGCTTGGCATGGAGTTCCACCCCGTTCCACATTCAATCTGAATGAGGGTCCTCCCCATGGCAGTGAAACTTAGTACAGAAGCCTCTTCCACGCTCATGACATCGGGTATGGAGTTGTTCCTCATGCCACAAGTATCTGACATGGAGATGTTACACATCCAGTCAATCTCCAGTATGGGGTCCTTCCCCATGCCCTTACAACATACAACGAAGGTCCTCCTCACCCCAGAAATCAGAGGATCGAAGGTCAACCGTGCTTCATTAGAACCCATCATGGAGGTCCTACACGTGTTTGGATTGACCAGTACGAGGACCCTCCTCGCGCTGACACTGCCTGGGGAAATAAGCATGGAGGTCCTAACCATGCTCCTACCACCCCCGGTAGAGGTCCTACCCACTCCATCACTTTTCGTGAAGATTCCCTCTGCAGATCAACTAGTGGACACGAAGGTCATCCTCATGTTACCTTTTACATCTTTCTAGGTTCTCCTCGTACCCCAGATCACTCAGGTAGAAGCCCTCTCCATCCCAGCATAAGTTTGGCTGAAGGACCTCCACGATCCAGAAATATAACCTGCCCCAAACAGCCATCCTGGGAAAGGAAGGTAGGTCATCACTGCCATAAGAATAATGTTGGGAAGGTTCATACTGAGATTAAACATGTCTGGTTCTCAGATTATAAGGTGGAATACGACTCAGCAATGGAACCCTCACCTCGATCCTCCATGTCAAAGGCTGGTGAAGGAATAAGGCGCATCAGCCTCATACTTCCTGAATGAGAGGTCCACTAGATCCCTGCCTCCCTCCATAGATACATCTAGTAGGAAGAAGATTTGGAATCTCTCCAGGTTTTGGCCATGTAATCACCACCATCATCACCAGGATAATTATCTACCTATACCAGATATCATCAAGAGTTATTTTGGTTAACAATGGCAGACGAGAAATAGCATGGTCTACTTCTAGTATCTGTTATCCCTACACCCGAAAGTACAATCACCATCTCATCTTATCGCGATGTGGTGGCCAAGTCACTGCACTCTTCAAAGTATAGCCTGAGATGCAACAGTTTGTCAGCCCGCTCGCCATATTCTCCACTGGCCATCCTACCATCTCTGCAGTTTTCTTTAGTACCACTTCATGTTCCCCAACCGCCTCCAGTAGGCGAGTATGGAAACAAAGGCCCAAACCCTGGGTCTGAGCAGAGGAGCATGTGGGACATTTTTGCAGCAGACCATTTCTTGGAGATGTTTTGGCCAGTTGCAGCCCCAAATTTCAGTGCGCCGGAATCACTCACCCAGGAGGAGGTTGGATGATTTCTCTAGACCCTCTGGGTGACTCACTTTTGTCTTCATCATCAAAGAGTGGCCTACCCCAAGAGTCAGAAACACTTTAAATAAATTGGTCAATAATGTTGTTTGGTTGATTTGGTCACACTCCCTAAGGCCCAATGCCCTGAGTCACGAGGTCTCCATAAGGCCCTCTAACAAAAATGCATCCAGAGATTTAAAGTGCTCCGTAGTATTATCAAGGATACTACCCCCTACTTATAAATCCATGGTTTCGGGTAAGTATGATTCCCTCCACATCAGTTCTATCTAGTGCCAACCTGACTTTCCATGTGATATCGAGGATATGCCTCCAGGTATGGTCACGGTTAACATGGTTGACCTACCAGGGGAAGAGAACGGGCTATAGCTTCTTGGAGAAGGTCAACCCCAAGGGATTCTCACACCTATTGGATCCATTGGTAATAATTACTCACCATCAAAGAAATTTACTGGGTCTCCCTATAGCTACCGAGTCATTAACCCTCGTTCAAAATCCCAACAAGGGTAAAGAGCACCTCAAAGTCATCAAACCCTCTGAGCCATCTGGCATAGTGCAAAAGATGGAGGATGATACTGAGAAAGTTGTGTTGTGTCAACAACTCACGAAGCATAATAAGATGGTTGATAACCTCATTGTCAAATGTCCTATAGAGCAACGACCATACTACAGTGATCCTCAGTCGGGGCAGTAGGGGTAAACAAAATTTTCCCCCAGTGAATTGCCTCCAGGTGACCCTGACCATCCTGCCCACACAGACAGGGTTGAGAAAAGAACTTGTGGAAAGAGGGTGTAGTATGTGTTGCCAAATCCACCCGAGTGATGTGAAAACCCCTAGGACCCATCTCAGGTTTCTCCATACGCTTTTCAGTTCATTCCACCAACTGATCCATGAGTTCATGGGCTTTCCTATCATGTTGAAGATCCCACCAATGAACTAGAGGTCAGATATCCCTGTCAAGATAGAAACCCACACCCAGATGATCCCATGGTGGCACTCATTTCTCACCTCGAGGCATTGGAAACACGACATGTGGAAATCTCACCTGATGGAAAGCCATATGCGGCGTGGGTGGATGATATTCCATCACCCCCGAGTGTCATAAATTTTTCCTTCTCCCCTTTTAATGGGATGGGTGACCCACTACAGCATCTAGACCATTTCATTTCAAGGTGCAGACCCATGCTGGGAACTCTGGTGCAGCAGGAGGCCACCAAACTCCAATGCTTCATGCAGAAATTAGAAGGACCTGCATTTGTTTGGTAGATCTAGCTACCCATTGGGTCAGTAGCTAGATGGGAAGATCTTCGTAGGCAATTTATTTACAATTTCAGTTCCACCACTCGGAAGACGAGTATTGTAGACCTCTACAAGTGCAAGAAGAGGTCGGATGAGCGTGTTTCTGACTTTGTCGCTTGGTGGAAAGGGATCACACACTCCCTTGTCATTCCACTGACTCAAGAGAAACTAATGACAATGTGTTTGGGGAATGTCAAGACAGGACTGAGAACCTCCCTAATCACCCAGAATTACCTTGGGGGATTCTAAGACTACTCTGATAAGGCCCAACATCTAGAAAACTCCTCACAGTAGGCCAGCTAGACACGTCTGTTGCCTCCTCCAATTCCCATAAGAAGGGCCGCCAAGGCCGAGCCCACCATGGTGGCCCAAATTGAGGCCTCTAGACAACGGGAATATTTACTAGTGGAGCCTCTTCTACAGCTTCACAAAGGATCACCACCGCAGGCGCATCCTCTGGCCCAACAACACCCACCTCAGAACCAACAGGTGCCCCTACGTAATGCACTGCCACCACCCAGGGGAGATAACCAGGTTCTGCCTCCTCAACAGGCTCCTCCAGCACCCCTTCAGGGTCAGGGTTCCAAATCCCCCTTTTGGGATAGAAGAAATTAGACATAATCATTCAACAAGGCTTAGGTCCCTAGTTATTTAATATGTTCCTTGAAACAGGGAATTGTATGTTTTCTTAAATGCAGGAGGCCAGAAGAGGCAGATCTAACTGATTTCCCCAACTACTGCCCCTATCACCAAATCCTGGGGAACAACCTAAAATAGTGTTGTGTGTTTAAGGACTAGCTTCAAGACCAGGTTGATAACAACGTAATCAGGTTGGGACCAGCTCTGGCATAAGTTGTTTGTGTATTCGTGAAGCCTGAGAGTGGTAGTGACAGCGAAGGTGAATAACATCAGGTTTCTAACCATGGGTCCTAGAAGTATAACGACTATATGGATCATAAGATTGTTTCTTGTGCCCATGGTTTTATACGTACATGCTTGAAGTGACCCGATCCTTCAGAATCCACAGTTACTACTCCTGCATCATCATCTCACCTATCCCCTATTCCAAAAAGGAAGCATCAGTGGGGTAAGGGAAAACAAAGTCCCCAGCCCATGTAATCATCATCCCATACTCTCAGCAACTTCATGCTCCCATAGATGGTGATTCCCACCAATATTCATCCAGTAGTGGAGGATTCTTCAAGTGAAAGTAAAGTGTATTCCTTGGTTAACACCGTAGATATGGTAAACCCCTACATGATTTTTTGACAGCGAGGAGCGCCAGGCGGATCCTCCCAATGTTACAAGTTATCATCAGCGTCGACAGAGCCACAAAAATATGGGTCATTGGAGTTACTTAGTCAGTACTTCTAGCTAGGCTATACATTCCACTAAAACAAGAAAACATGAGCATCACAGAGCTCAGCATGAACAACCTTCTCATTTGGTGCCATTAGATACACCTTTGTCGTCGTATGTACTACATGATTAGGATGAGCAACCTCGATCACACAGTGATCAGCCACGCTCTAATATGGACCAGTCTTAGCCATATGGACCTTATCCAGTAGTGACTCCACAAGCTTCATCCAGTAAGTAGCGGGACACTCCCAGCACGAGTCAGCCACCGGCCTAGCTGGTAGGGCCCGTCAAACCTCCTGTCACAGAGCGACCTCCAATAAGAAGAATCTCATGCCTTGCACAGAATTATGATTTCCTCAATCATCTCACCATAATTCCATCAAGTCCCTCCATCCTTGAGGCCCTTCGCCTATTAGTAGATATGTGTGAAGCCCTCACGGAGGATATAAGAATCCCCCTTTAGTTTGAGATGGAGGTAGTAGTTGCAGAAGCCTTCCATGCTGAGGAAGTCGAGCATTTTGAATGCTAGTTCATTTTCTCATTATCTGGAGAAGATGAAGTCTCTCCCATATAATGGAAAATCCACCCATTTTACATCACTGGACACTTCAATGGAATGGAGATCCGTCACTATCTTGTCGACACAGGCTCTGGGATCAACCTTATCCCGACACAGACACTCCGTAAGATGGGGTTCTCTGAGGATAGCTTAAGTTCCTCTAACCCAAAAATCCATGGTTATGATAGGAAAAAACAGACACTAGTCATCAAGATCTACTTAAATACCTAGTTTGGTGGTCTGATAGTCAATACTGAGTTCATGTTTCTTTCATAGTACATCGCTTACAATGCATTGGTGGGTAGGTCGTGGTTTCATCGGCATGTGGTGGTCCCTTCATCATATCACCAGTGCCTCAAGTACTCCCTTAATGGTCGAGTGGGTGTAATTCAAGGTGATGCATCTCCTGTTGCCTCTTTTGAATCCTTCTATGTGTATTTGGACTATTAAAGGATCAAGGAAAAGTAGATTCATGCTAACGAGGTCGAGCATGCTACGGCTATGACCAACTCATGGACAGATCTAGATGATGCCTACAACTTTCCAATCCACCAATTAGAGGCTGCAACCCCAGACATGGGACAATGCTTCATTGTTTCTAGAATGAGGGAGGAGCACATTCCTAAGTCTAAGCGATGCCGGAAGATCACCTCATACTCCTACACGAATCAGGGTCAGGTGATCCCAGAGCCCCCAACACCAATAAGATATCAGGATGTCTGCCCCATGGCAACAAAAATATGCCATACTTTCTTGTTTCACTGAGATGTGATAAACTATATCAATCCAACCGTCACTATTGCTTCGATATCATCAAGCGTGGCCCCTTAGGTGGAAGACCATATGGGATCAGGTTGACATCTTTCATTGATATGGTTTTGGCAGCATGCGAGTCCCCCGATGCAGTGTCCACCACCGCTCAAGCTGGTACCAATCTCCCATTGGGATCTGTTGACTCATAGGAATCTCCCCCCACTAAGGATCTGTCCTCCATATGTAAGAACCCATGTTTTTCCGGAATGTCATTTCGAGCAGAAAGTTGAATTTTTGCTATTGGATGCTCATGAGGGGTAAACTGGTCATTTTCCTCTACCATCGGATCTTGGATAAATTTTCTAATAACTCATTTGGTCCCAGAATAGGGAGATTACCCTAGGATAGGAGTTTGGTGGAAATCGGAGCTGTTCGAATTTTAGCGGAATATTTAATATTTAATATTATTAAATAAAATATTAAATTATTCGCGTAGTTTATTTTTCAATAACTTCTAAATGGAATGTTGGATTGAGATTCCATCTATGTCATTAAGTTTGGAATGGGGGAGATTAGTCTAGGGGAGGCATAAACTCATGTCGGGTGCGGGGGGCATCCCAGACCCCTTTTTCTTCTTTTCCTTTTCTTTTCTTTTCTTATCTCTTCCTTCCTCCTCCTTCTTTCACACCCTCCATATGTGCTCCTCCTTGGCCATGTATTTTTTGGTGATTTGGATATTGATAAATAGAGGGAGTTGGGAGGCAAGAGGGGTACCGATTCGAAGCTCTCGACGCGCTGAGTCGGCGTGCAACAACCAGGAGCCGTGAAATCAACCAAAGCTTTGGTGGTTTCTACCCAAAGGTCGGTTCATTTATGTTTTCGCAATATATCCCCTTTAAACATGTTTTTCTAAGTCTTTAAATCCTTATATTTCTTTCTTGTAATCCCATGAGTCTCGATCTGTTGTTTCGGGGGCGAAAACATGTGTTTCAGGCGTTTTAAGGGATATCCTGTCGGAAAACCCAGAATACATGACATATATTCTAGGGGTACACGCCATGTGCTCTTACTATTTGGGGAAGTTGAAGTTATCTTAAGTACAAGCCGTTTACATTGAGTACACACTGTGTAGTTGGTGGTCGTGTGACTGGTCGTGTGAAATAGGGCACAGAATAGTGGTTGTTTTTGGAGTACACGCTATGTACTATAAGTATATGGAATGTAGTGGTACATGGGCATGTGTTTTAGTGAAATCAAACATGGGGAGGTTCTCTTGTGTCCTTGTGGTGAACTGGATCGAAGCACCAGTTTAGTGGCTTCCGGGTCGATTCGTTACAAAGTAGTATCAGAGGATTTTTCTTTCCTGGTCTTTACTATTTGGGATATGGTAGACATGAGTATTATGAATGTGTCAGAACATGTGATGGATATTAGGATGGTGCATTGAGAACACTTGTTCCGGTGAGAATTCCTGGTTTCCAGGGTTTGGGATTGTTGTTCTTATTTTTCAATGTTACAGTTGTATATGATTTTCTCCTTGAGCGACGCACATGTTGGATAGTGTTTTGACTTACTATGGATCTATGTCTATTAGACATTGGCAAGATGGAAGGGATGGATTTTGATTCTTGGTCAGAAAAGGAAAGAGGCATCTCATGCATCATACTAGGCACGTAGGATTCACAGCATATATGCCTGCTAGTGTGTGTTTTTACTGATGACTGAGACCCTGGGGTCTGCATACACAAACATTTTACTCTGATGGTGGGATATGTTGATCTATGTTGAGGTGTTCGTTTGAGGATGATGACTCAGTCCTTGTGCACAGGTGGTGTAGTGACCCTAGTTGGTCGATATGGCATGTGATTCCTTTTTTATTACCCCCTTTATTGGGTTTTGTTTCTCATGTCTATGGTCATCTAGTCGAATCTATGAGTATGATGTCGATAGATACCAAGGCTTTTCTTGTGAACTGGACCTCCATGTGTTATTTCTGTATATGGATTCTCGATGAGTGTTAGTTCAGTTTCTCTTCTACTTGGGTTGTGAAATCCAGGGAGTAGTTTATTCTAAGGATGCTCGGAGAGGATCCAGGCCCTTGTAGGATGTGTTTCGGTTTTGACTTTTGTTGGTCATTGTGATCTTTACTATCTTATAAGAGGTTTCAGATCTTTTGGGATAAGTATTTAGACCTTGTGACCCAGTTTTGAGGCTTTTTCTGTAGGGCTAGGATGAAGACCTAGAGACCCTTAGTTTTTACTCTAACCTTTGTAGGTCAATGTCTATTCTGTTCTAGGTAAACCTGTGTGAAAATAGTTGACCAGTGCTTGAATCCTGGTTGGGTTTTGGAAGGATGTTATTGTGGCTCAGAGGGAGCTAGGCACAACTTTAGTGAAATATTAGTGTACTCCTATAAGAGATGATCATGCTCTTTCTTGATTCTTCTTGAGTATGCTGAGTGAGCTTTGATCCTACATCGAGCTCCTTTTTCTTTCATAATGTTCATCCATGTTGCGGATGGAACCTTTTCTGGTTTTTCTCTCAGAGCAGTACAAGAAAATCCATATGGTGGGGAGTGCAACACTAAACTTTTTAGTGTGTTTTTCCTTATTTAGGTTAAACTAAATTGTTCCCTAGTGGTATTTTGGTCTCATAGTTTCTTTTAAGATGGCGACATGGGTATTCCTATGTTGGGGAGTACCAGTTTGGTCGTAGTCAAATATCTTCTATGTAGAGGGTGGTGGTTAATGCTATAAGGATTGTCATTGGACGGTCTAGATAGCCTGGTTGTGCAAATTCTTAGTTTGGGAGCATGGTTGCTGGTCCATTCCCTAGGATTCTGGGGGATGAGAAGGTTTGTGGTGGGGATTTTGTAAGAACCCGTGTTTTTTCGGACTGTCGTTTTGAGTAGAAATATGAATTGTTGTTGTTGGATGCTCATGAGGGGTAAAATGGTCATTTTAATCTACCATCTGATCTTGGATAATTTTTTTGACAACTCTGTTGGTCTCGGAATAGGAAGATTACCCTAGGACAGGAGTTTGGTGGAAATTTGAGTTGTTTGAATTTTAGTAGAATATTTAATATTATTAAATTAAATATTAAATTATTCACACATGTTCATTTGTCAATAACTTCTAAACAGAGAGTTGTATTTAGATTTCTTTTTCATCCTTGATTTCAGAATGGGGATTTTAGTCTAGTGGAGGCATAAACTCATGTCGGGTGCCAAGGCCGTCCCGAACCCCTTTTTCTTCTTTTCCTTTTCTTTTCTTTTCTTCTCTCTTCCTTCCTCCTCCTTCTTGCGCATGCTACATATGCACTCCTCCTTGTATTTTGGGGGGATTTGGATATTGAGAAAGAGAGAGATTTGTGAGCCAAGAGGGGTACTGATTCGAAGCTCTCGACACGCTGAGTCAGCGTGCAGCAACCGGGGGCCGTGAAATCAACCGAAGCTTCAGCGGTTTCCGCCTGAATGTAGGGCCATTTATGTTTTCACCATATATCCCCTTGAAACATGTTTCTTTAAGTCTTTAAAGCCTTATATTTATATCTTGTAAGCCCATGGGGCCTGATCTATTGTTTCGGGGGTGAGAACGGGCGTTTTGGGCGTTTTCAGGGATTTCCCATTGGAAAACCCAAAATACAAGGCATGTATTTTAGGGGCACACGCCATGTGCTCTTACCATTAGGGGAAGACAATGTTTTCTTAATTACACTCCATGTAATTTTTGTACACTCCATGTAGTTGGTGGTCTTGTAACTGGTTTTGTAAAATAGAACACGAAATATTGGTTTTTTTGGAGTACATGCCATGTACTATAAGTACACGTCGTGTAGTGGTACTTGGGAATGTGTTTTAGTGAAAACAAACATGGGGAGGTGCGCTTGATTCCATGCGGTGAACTGGCTCAGAGCACTGGTTTAGTGGCTTCCAGTTCAGGTCGTTACACTATAAGTGAAGAAGAGGATTTAGGGGATGCTCTTCCTACCTTTGAAGAGGGTGTCTCCAACAGGGTCGATGAATTGGTACAGGTGAACCTCAATAGCGAGGCAGATCTAAAGCCCACATTGATCATTGCCCCTTTTCCTATCAAAGAGAAACAGTAGTATGTGGACTTCCTCGAACAACACTATGATGTATTTTCTTGGAGCTATAAGGAAATTTCGGGGATAGATCCCTTGGTAGCCATCCACCACCTCAATCTCCCAACAAAACACCATGGGTTTAAGCAGCCTCCTAGAAATATGCACCGTTCTCACAGTTCAATGGTCAAGGCCAAAGTTTATAAGCTCATCAGAGCCAATTTCGTTAAGGAGGTTCAGTACCCTAGATGGCTAGCCAACATTGTGCCAGTCAGGAAGAAGAACAGACATATCAGGGTCTGCATCGACTTCTGGAATCTCAAATGTCACTGTCCAAAGGATGATTTCCCCTTCCCATGATGGATTTGTTGATCTATTATACAGATAGTTTCCAGAACCTCTCCTTAATATATGGGTACTCCAGTTATAACCATATTCGGATGGATCCTAATGATGACAAGTTTATGGACTTCAGGGCACCATAAGGTACTTTCTATTACGACATAATTCCCCTCTATTTAAAAATTTCTGGTGCCACCTATCAGAGTTCCATGCATTGCATATTTAAGACAATCCTCGGGAAATTGGTGGAATTCTATGTGGATGATATGGTGGTAAAATCCCGCTAGTGTTAGGACCATCTCAAATACATTCATAAAGTGTTCGACTTCCTCCATTCTCGCCACCTAAAGATGAACCCATTAATGTGTGCCTTTGGAGTCACCTCTGGAATGTTTCTCAGCTTCGTTGTCAAATACAAGGGCCTCAAAATTGACCCATATAAGATCAAGGCCATTAGCTAGATGTCTCCCCTGAGAAACATTCGGGAGCTTCGAGGCTTCCAAGGCCACATAACCTACATATTCCGATTCATCGTGAATTTTGATGGAATGTGTAAGCCCTTTTATCGACTAAGGAAGAAAAGAATTTTTTATCAGTGGGATGGAGAATTTCAAACTTATTTTGAGGAGATCAAGCAATATCTACTCCAGCCTCTGATCTTGATGTCGATAGTTTCCGGAAAGCCAATGGTCCTTTATTTGACCACCCTGGAACAATCTCTTGGCACCCTTCTCCCTTAGAATAATAATGAGGGAATGGAGAACAGTCTCTACTATCTTAGCCACATTCTTCTCAATACAGATACTAGATACTCCCCTATTGATAAAAGCTGCCTCACACTGGAATTCGCAGTACAGAAACTGCGACATTACTTACTGCACCATGAGGTAAAACTAGTGTCCCGAGTAGATCCGCTGAAGTACATCTGGAACCACCTAATGTTGACATGCCATCTAGCTAGGTGGGTAGTGATACTTCATTAGTTCAACATCAAGTTCATCGATTATAAGGATATTAAGGGACAAGCATTGGCAGATTTCCCCACCGCTCATCCAACTCCCACAAACTAGTCTCTGGATCTTGATTTTTCTGACGAGGCAATCCTCTTAGTAGATCAAGCCATTATGTGCTGTAAAATTCACTTTGATGGTGCTTCCCATATCCTTACTGGAAGAAGGCTCAATGAACCCAGGATTAATAGAGTAGGCCTAGGTATTGTCTTTATTAACCCAGCACAAGCCATTCTGTTGTATTCATTCCTGTTGTCATAAGGATGCACCAACAATGAGGAAGATTATTAGACTCCCATTTTTTGCCTCGAGTTGGACCTCAATATTGACATTCCACACTTTCATGTGAAAGGGGACTCCAAACTAGTCATCAAAAAGATAATTAGTGAATATGCCATTAGAAATCTAGAACTCATACCACTATTGGAACGCACCATCTAGATAATGGCCTAGTTCCCATCTCGGGCAGAGGTTACTCATGTCCCTCGATCCCAGAATGGTCGAGCTGATGCCTTGGCCAGCCTAGCTGCATCACTTAGAGATCCAAAATAGAATGATTTGATTATCCATGTGGCACACTGGAGATTCATCACTCCCATCACTCCAGATGATAATGACAGCCTACAGGTAAGCCACCTTACCACTAGTGCCTCTACGTCATGACCTCCAGGTCCCCCAGATGTAGTGGACGAGGTGACTCCTGACTGAAGAACCTCAATTATTTAATAACTCCCAAATAGTAATCTCTTGGTAGATTGAGTCGTGCATGAGTGAACATGATGTCGTGCATTACATTTTACCCTCCATAGTGGTTCTGATCTTGAGAAGATTCTCTACAAGCACGGGTTTGATGGGGTTCTACACCGTTACATTTTATGAATTGAGATTTCTCAGGTCATTCAAGATGTTCATGCCAGTTCTTGTGAGGATCATCAGACCGGGTCGAAGCTATCTCACCAGATCTGGAGGATGGAAAAAAATGTCCCTCCATGATCCATGACTGCATTGAGTTTTCTAATAGGTTACATGCATGCCAAATTTGTTCCAACTTTGTGCATTGGCCATTGGAGCCTCTCCACACTACCAATTACTCCTATACCTTTGAATTCTGGGGACTCGATGTCATGGGACCATATCCACCGACAACGGCTTTACAGTTCCTGTTCACCCTGACCACCACAGATTTCTATTCCAAGTGGGAAAAAGTGGTTCTGCTCAAGGAGGGAAAGGCCCATTCTATTGTTGGCTTTGTAAGATCCAATATCATCCATTGATTATGAGTCCCTCATTCCATACTCACTGATAACGGAACCAACTTCCTGGTGGCTGAATTGAAGAAATTGTACACAATGTACAAAATTCATTCTAACCATACCTCCCGCTATCATGTGCAAGAAAATGGGTAGATCGGGGTGTTCAACAAAACTCTATCTAATATTCTTCTAAAAATGGTTGGTTAGAAAAATTAGAGTTGTCTAGACAAGATCCCCAATGCCCTCTGGGATTATCAGATGACAACTCGTAATTCCACATAGGTGACCCCATACTCCCTGGTGTACCGAAGAGAGGCCATCTTGCCCATCGAGATTTAGTTACCTTCATTACGCACAACTGTCTATGATCAGTAATCACCAAATAAAGTAGGTGAAATCTGTCTTGAGGAATTGGAATAACTCGATGAGAACAGGCTTTGTGCCCTGTACAATTTGGAGAGTCATCATAACAAGATATCTAGAGCTTTCAACAAGAAATTTTACCTCTACTCTTTCTTGCAAGGTGACTTGGTGTTGTCCTTGAGAACACCAATGATACCTAGATGAAAATCACCTAAATTGGATCCTAAATGGAAATGACCTTACATCAATCACAACATGTACCCTAATGGTACACACTCTCTGGTGACCATGGATGGTGAGCGTATAACTCCCCCACACTAATGTTATGTTCCTCAAGCAATACTTTGCCTATGAAAATGGGGTCCTACTTGACCTTAAAATGTTATGTCCCACATAACATTAAACTGTATGTCATCCCGCAAGATATTAAATTTCATTTCAAGAACTATGTATGGCTTGATTACCATGATTGTGGGATACTTAGGAACACTCAGATGCCTCGTCTTGAGTCCAGCCCCCAGATTCTTCTTTGACTATTCCCCCCGGGTATAGTTCTCTTAAGGGATCATGCATGGTGTCGTGTAGGATCCTTTGGACCACACTCATGTCAGGAATACGATGATCACACCATGTTATCCCTCTATATTCTTCTATTCTCCCATTTCCTCACCAAACAATGCTCAACTGCATGGCCTTCTAGAACTGCATGTGGCTTGATTTCAATCCTTATGGGATACGTGGGAACACCGTGACATTTTGTCTGTCCGCCTAGACCCAAACATTGGAATCTCCCATTAGGTTGGAAAATATGGTGTGGTTCCTACTTTTTCCCTCCTTTACGTCGGGTTCATCATGACCGCACCATAAATCCCTCTCGCTAGTGATCCCCTCCTCTTTCACCATCCTGCTTGACGTTAAATTGCACGAGCACATTTTTTCTTCACTAACACCCATCATTTGGTCTTTCATCATCATTCACATCCAAAAGGACCCTCGAATGATAAGGATACTTAGCCTAAGGCATATCCTATCATTTCGGGCCAACACCCTTGAGGATTTCGAACGACAAGTTGAGACAAGTCCCGTGTTGTGAATATGATCAGCGGCTGATGCTCATTGGTTGTTCCCATTTCAGGTCACATGATATAGATGTAGTGTTTCTAACATGGTCAACACCTATCCTTTATCGTTGTCACCACCCCCATATGTCCGAAATATTGGTTTTAGTGGTTCATTTTGCATTGTTATCTCTTCAAAAGTCAGTCTGCCTCGGGCAGGGGTTTGAGTCCAGCTGTCATACCCTTATATGTTGGGAAGAGTCTGGTCTTACTCCTTGTTTCCCACACCGAGCATTGCTCACATGGGATTAGGAGATTTGGTGAGGCAATAACCACATAAGGGGGTACATATCTATGGTCCGAGCTCTATGACCTTAAACTATGATCTCAATCACCCTCATTGCAAGATGTTAAACTGAAAACCAGCTAGGAATTCTTATCTCAGGTCCCTCACCCCCTTTTGGCCCCCTGGCCCAAGTTCTCATCTTGGATTGTGTGGTGTGGTATGGTCTTACATCCTCATTCATGTGAGGATATTTTTTCAATGCCACACATATCCCCTTGAGATATCCCTCCTTCATCTATTGTCATATCGCAAGCATAGGTCCCTCCATGCTTCGCATGTCCTGTCATTTGGACTTCCATCATCATTCACATCCAAAAAGAACCATGAATAGTATGGATGATAGGCCATAGGGTTCTCCTACTATTTCGTGACAACGTCCCTTAGGATTTCGAGTGAAATGTTGATACAAGTCACGTGTTGTGAATGCGAGAAACAGTCGATGCTCAATTGTTCACCCCCAAAACCCGGTCACACAAAAAAAGATAATGTGTTGGAAACATGGTCAACAGTTATCCTCTATAATTGTTGTAATTTTTTGGGTTTCTATAGGCACAATGATTCACCCTCTCCACTCACCTTTACCTTGAATATGACATTAAACTAGACATATACGGTCCAATCCCTATGACCTTAAACTAAGAGAACCATCATCCTCACCGCAACATGATAAACTGTGAGTTGGTTGGGACTTCCCGTCTTAGATCCCTCAACCCTATCGGCCCTCTGGCCCAAGTTCTCATTTGGGATTGTACGGTGTGTTATGAGCTTCTGTCCTCATTCCCGTAAGGTCACACATCGTACTGTACACATCCCTCATTTAGATACCTTTCCCCTGTCTGCATCCTTTCTGCACGACATAAAACTGCACAACATCCTCCAAAACTATGTGTGGCTTGATTCCCATCTTTATGGGATACGTAAGACTAACTGAACATTTAGTCTTTAGGGTCAAGTCCCATCTCTTAGAAACCTCCTTATCATCATAGCCTCTAGGCCTGAGTCCTTCTAGGAGAGGGGTATACTAGGTGGTATGGGATTATGTCCTCATTTACATCATGTTTGTAACAACCATGCCACATACCTCTTTCTCCTGATATCCCTTCGCTCACCTGTTATGAACTCATCTTTTTGAGTCGGTTGCCCTTAATTTGGGCTCCCCGACCCTCTCCAACAATTCACTAATATGCCTAGTAGTACTCTAGTTTATAACCTAGAGTGTCAGATTCTACCTAGACATGATCTCGCCCATTTTTTAGGCTTCATTTCCCCTTTATTTGTGTTTTCATCATCTTTTACATTTAAAAGGACCCCCAAATGGCATGGATGATCGGCCCAAGGGATCTCCTACCATTTCAGGCCGACGTCCTCAAGTGTTTCTAATGAAAAATTGATACAAGTCTTGTATTGTGAATATGTTCAGTAGTCGATACTCATTTGTTGTTCCCATTTCAGGTCACACGATATGGATATTGTGTTTTTAACACGGTCAATAATTATCCTCAATTGTCACACCAACCCATCAAACCCTAAATGTCGGTTGCATGATTCAAATAATTTTCCACCCCCCATAATGTCCAATTTTAATTTTGACACTCTTGGTACTATCCCTCAGTGCACATTTACACGTTAGGAGGACAAAGTTGCGGTAAGATGTCATTTGAGGATCTGCACCGATTTCCCCTTTACGTGTATCCCATCAGGTGCAAAAATCTATTCTGCCCTTGTTTCTCACATCGAGTTTGACTCATATGGGATTATGGATTGGATCGTGGTCTTTGCTTGCTTGGAAGAGTTTCACTTCTCCATCATCTAAGCTCTAAGACCTTAAACTAAGATCTTTGTATACATCCTCTACTTAGAACTACGTCTAGCTTGGTTCCCATGCTTATGGGATACGTAGGAACACCCAAAAATCACGTCTTTCAGTCCATCTCATTTTTCACTAATTATCTCTTCTATTATGGCTTTTAGGCCCTAAATCTTAAGGGATTCTATGGTGTGGCATGTTTGGGCTTGTGTCCTCATTTACGTCGGGTTTGCAACGACCACACCACATACTCCCCTTCTAGAAGCTAGTCTCTCCTACCTCTTATCTTGCATGACATTAAATTGTATGTCATCCCACATGATGTTAAACTGTATACGGTCCTACATGACCTTAAAATGTTACACCGTTCATGAAGTTAAACCACATTCTCAAAACTATGTATGTCTTGATTTCCATCCTCATGGGATACATAGGAACACCTAGATGTTTCTTCTATAGGTCCAAAACCATATTTTTCTAACCTCTGGGGGCCCCTTGGCCTGAGGTTTCTTCCCTATAATTTTGCATGGAGTGGTGTGGACCAGATCCTCATTCACGTCGAGTATGCTTATCATGCCATTCATGTTCTCCTCCAAAACCTCATCCTTTCTGTGTGTGTCCAAGCCATATGATGTTAAATTTTTCTACATGGACCCACATGAATTTAAATTTTTTTGTCTTTATTGCATGAAGTTAAAAGTCATAGTTGGTCCTATCATACAACCCTAAATGATGATATTATTGTCCTGGCCGCATGAAAAAAATGGCACTGCATTATGATGTCCTCACTCAGTGGGGACAACATGTTGGGTATTGTTCATCCACTATACAATTTTTCAATGCCTACAAGTGGATTTATTCTTATTGAGACACCAAGATTCTTTATCCTCAATTAATCACTTCACAAAAAAACACATCTATCCTAAAGGACAAACAAGATCCATCAAATGTCACTTCCTTTGGTGTGTGGACCAGACCTGCACGACCTTATCATCCCTAGCACTAGTACCTTACCATGCTATATTCAGAACTACTTATGGCTAGATTTATATTCTCATGGGGTACGTAGGAACCCCCATGCACTTTGCCTCGGGCCCATCCTAACTTTCATTTTTGGTCCCTTGACCTAACACCTCCCTAAGGAACACATGGTGATAAAGACTCCATGCCCTCATTCACATTGAGTTATATAATTAACTCATTGTGTGTCTCTCTCATTCATTACTATCTCTGGTTCGTGCTCTAAGACCTTAATCTAAGATCTCTGGTCCGAGCTCTAATCCAGAGCTACATATTGATTGATTCTCATCCTCATGGGATACGTAGGAACGCTCGGACATTCCGTCATCGGGTCCATCCCTAGGAATCTTAAATACTACCACCCCCCTCTTCTTCGGCCCCTTGTCCTATACTCTTTATTCCAGAAGTATGTGATGTGGCAAGTGCCTCTTGGGGGGTCTCATTCATGTCGGGATATGTACCACACTACACGTTCTCGTTCGGGGTACCATGTTGTCAACGCATGACTTTAAATTGCGACCGTACCCTGAACAAGTTCGGGATGCCCTATGAAAATTATGGGATGCATCAGCTCCATCACTAGAGAGGTCCTATCTGGAGGTATAAATTATCCCTGATTAGACCTATGTGCTCTCTTAACATGTTTTCACCACAGTGGCATAATTTGAAGAGTGTTGGACTTCATTTCAATGATCAATCACTCCACCCTCCACACTTTGTGTGCCCTTCATTTGGACCCTCATCTTCCTTCACGTATAAAAGAACCCCCTAACAATATGGATTCTTAGCCTATATTTATTCTACTATCCTAGGCTAACATTTCAGAAGACCAATGGATAACATGTTAAGTCAGGCCCCGTGTTTCGAACATTGTCATCGGTCATCCCTCATTTGTTGTCCCTATGCTATGCTAATGTAATAGGGAAGATACGTTTCTAACTTGGTCATCAGTTATATTTTATTGTCACCCATCCTTCATAGTATTCCAAATTTTGGGTTTCGTGATTCACACCCTACACTCCCTTGTGTTTGGATTGATTTTAATGCCCCTGGCATTGCCCTGCTCATGCGTTAGAGAACATTTGGTAAATAGAAATTCGACTATCCCAATACCTTTTCCCCTTAGTCATGCCTATCTATTTCTTCCCAGAAATATTGAATGGTTGTTGAACCCCTATATTCTTGAAGCTTGGTCAGCACTCTCATGTTCAGGTGGAACAATAAGGTGGTCATCCCTTGTTTCTCACATTGGACTGAACCCACGTGAGCTTTGGGATTGATCGTCAGATGTTTCATCAATGTGACATACATGTACCAGGCTGAAATAAATAAAGGAACTCATGCATGCATCTAATATAAATAATAAAAAAATGAAAGTATGTACAAAAAAATTATATGCATTACAACACCTGAGGATCAACCCCTCCCATGGACGGGTTAACCCCTTCAAAAGAGTTTGGAGCTTCGCCACTCTCTGGATTGTGGCATCTAAGATTCGTTATATCCGGTTTATTTATCCTTCCTCCACAGTAGAAATGGGTGGAAGTTCATCAGCCATAATCCCGGCCCACTCCTCATCAGTCCATACGACCGCCATCTCCTCAGAGGCTTGCTTCATCCGTCCTTCAGTCTCTACCATCTTGGACTTTAGCTGTGATATAAGCACTTATTTCATATTGAGGAAAGACGAATTCTCATCTTCTTGGACCAGTAGCTATTGAATATCATTTTCAGCCTCTTGGATCCTCTTTATGTTAACCTCTTTTCTCTGCTGCCAACCCACTCCAAGGCCAGAGTCATGTTCCTGAATCTTCTCTACCATTAGATCTCACATGAGCATGTGAGGATGTTGGGAATCCACTCCCCCAACACATAGTTCATGTAGATGGGACTGAATCCTACCCATATGGTCTATCCATTGTGCTTGAGGGGTCTCATCGATGAAGCGATTGATCAGCTTACATGACTGGTGATGGACGATTTTGTTGTCCTCCTCATCAGAGGTCATCTTGTCCTGATCTGTGGGGTCAGTAGGTTTATATGTAGAAAACGCCCCCAAGAACTCGTCAGCAAGGTCTGCATCTGGTTTCTGGTCGAGTATGTCAAGACCCCTGTTGTCTGGTGGATCCTCATCATCGGATCCCACCTCAATGATCCCAGGCTCTGCTCAGTTAACGGTCCCACCAGTGATCAGGAGCGTCATATCTTGGTTAGTTTGGGTATCCACATCCACAACCACCGGTATTCCCCTCGGAAAGGTTCCTCCAAGAGTTCTAGCCAACCTTTCCAAGGTATTCAATTCCATTTGAAGAAATGTGCATACAACAATTACACGTATGTCAATTAACCTGATCAGTGGGTAGCATTCGAGAATTCCATAAAATAGACTAACAGAGAACAAATAGTCAGTCTATCTCTTGGGTTGTTGCCTTCGGAACCCCAAAGTGTGGCCATTCGTATATTGTTGGGTAGTCCAAAGGTTTCGGGATGGCCACACTGGGTGTCGCTTCACCTCCGAGCACGATGATCGTCGTATCCATAGGTGTAGATCCCGAAGTTCTCACAGTCGCATCTACTACTGAGCGAGAGTGGGTTTTGCATATGAGGTCCTACTACACAGTTCAAATGTTTTTTGAGAAATCCTAAAAAACCCGGGTGAGAACTCCAGGGAAGTGGTTAGGGTTTTACCTCAAGGGACTCTACAAATTCCTCCATCTCTAGGTATAAATCGCTGACCTCACCTTCCTCCAAAGGGCGCCCTCCACCGGCTTCTTCCCCTCAGGAAGACTCTTCTGATTCTTTTGGAAGAGGGAAGTGTTATCTTAGTTCTTTGGCTTACAACTATAGAGGGGAATTTCAGTCCATAAACACATTTACCTGATCCGTCATTGGACTTGAATCACATTGGGAGTGTAAAAAGTCCTCCATCTCGACCAAGTATTTCTCCCCCTCCGCTTAGGATACTGCAAAGCCAGCCCTGACAGGGCTGATCCCCAGAAAATCCATCCTGAGATGGTTCAGGTGTTGCCACATATCAGACAGGTAGAGGAATTGCCTATTGACATCCTAGATGTCCCAAGCCTCTAGGAAGGTAGTGTTCTCCCGCAAGTATATATGGTGTAGCCTCTTCCCCAGAGCCCAGGTAAATATCCTACAAAACCCCCTCGGCAGCCTTCCCTCTGGATAATTCTATCCATATGGGATCACTGGATCCACTATTGATGTATCACATTCGACTGATGTAGTCTTTACCACCACTGCAGCCCCGCCACCACGAGATGTCTTCTTTTCCTTCTTGCCCTGGCCTTGAGGTTGGAGATACACCCCTTCACTAACCCGGATAGTTTGATGCTTCAACATCTCCCCCGGGTAAGCGTCCTCCTAACTCTTTGTGTAATTATTCACCAGCCTGAAGATGGCCATAGGTGGAGGAAACTCATTCTGCATCTTCCCATGTAAACATGATCCACATCTGACTCATCACACACAGGTTCTTATCATGTATCAACCCCAAGTAGACCTGCGGGGTCAGTTACTGCATGCACCAGAACTATCTCGTGAAATGGTGTGGGGTGTATAGTTCGTAGAGGGACTCATGGTCAAAAAGTGCCACTAAGACTCTACCTCGAAAGTATAGGAGGTAAGACCAATGCTCTTCCATTCCCTGACCAACATCAATGAACACACCTATTGGTAATGGGAACAGGTGGAGGTTGAACTCATTTTCCTTCCAGACCTAGTTCAACACCAAGGGTGAGGTCAGCTTAGTCTGAAAGCTCCCACCGCATTTAAAATGGTTGGTTGAAAGTTAGATCATGTAAGGGAGATGGGGTTTGTATATTCATAGATACCCCTAATATGAATTGTTATCCACCCATAAAGAAGGTGAAATGTCCCGCATATCCTCTGTGGTTTCTTCCCCTCGCTGATATGGCACAACATCTTATAGAACTTTGTGAACATCAGGATCCTGAGTTTGACCCATCCCCCTATCACCAACATGGATTCCATGATAAACAAGATCGTTTGCATTCCCATTTTTGTGTCCCTCACCAAAATGATCCAACTGCAGATGAGCACCGTAATGAATGTAGCCAACCTAACCACTGGTTTCTACTCGGTACTGACACTGAACCACAAGTTTTTCCACTGGTTGTTCTCTTAGAGTCTCTAATTTGAATGCTATTTTCCTCATTGAACCCCCTTCTGGAAGTTCCAAGTCCTCAGATGGAATTGTCTATCCTTCGGGAAGTTCAGGAACTACCTGAACCACCATCTGAAATGGATGTCCCTCACCGACTGTTTGTCCTCCCCTGACACCAGGTCCATCAATTCCCTTGCCAATGGAAGCATTTTCTCTCTATCCTCCCATGCACTGACAGTGTTTAGGAACTCATCATACATCTCCCCTAGTATCAGGACCCCTGAGATCTGATGTAGGCCCCATAGGCTAATGTCGACCTCTCCATGGTGCAAATGGAAAGTGTTGGTCCTCGACGACCATCTACTTAGAATCTCTGGCACCAATTGTTTCAGATGATAAATATGGAATTGAGAGGCCCATGCCACCTCATATATACCCACTCGCCTCAGCTCTTCCCTGAACTCCACACATGAGGCACCTACTCAGTAGGCCCAAGACCAATCGTCCGTAAAGTTGTCGCCCTGGTGCATATCCCACTCATCGGTCCACCTTTTCTTTGGGTTCCCCAGGGATGCCTTCACAATATTGTGGTATATTGTGAGAGATTTCTCTGGTTGAAATTATTTCTCGTCAACATTATTCATGTGGTTGTACAGGAAATCAGTGTTGATAGGCATGAAATCCTCCCATGTATGGTCGTCAGCTACCCTGAACCACTAGCACTAGCACGATGTGCTCTAGAACCAGTAAGATGGATCATCCCTGCTTTATTCCAGGATGAAGATGTCATCCCTAAGTCCAAAACCATACAGAGTCATCCTCCTACACAACAGTTTTTTCTTCTGGATCTCTGATGGCAGCTCTACTAGTGATTCATGATCTAAATGGCTTCAAATAAATTCCTTGATGCCCGAGGTATTTTCCATCTCCTCCCTCTGGGAATCATCAGCAAGGACCCCCCTAGAAGCATCTGAGCAAGGAATTTAGTTTTTAGAATTTGGAAACTTACCCAATAGGCCCAAGCCCAATCATTTGTAATATTTCTTCCCTGACGTAGATCCCACTCATTGGTCCAACCCTTCTCTGGGTTCCCTAGGGCCTCCTTCAGAATATTATGGTATATTGGGGAGATGTATCTAGTTAAAATGATTTTCCACCAATGTTATTCATGTGGTTGTGTGGGTAGTCATCGTTGACAGGCATTAAAGCCTCCTAAGTATGGTTGCCAGCCGCCCTGAACCCCTGGCGCCGGCACGGCGTGCTCCGGAACCGGTAAGTTGCCTCATCCCTGCTTGCTTCTAGGATAAAGACGTCATACCTAAGTCCAAAACCATACAGAGGCATCCTCCTACACAACTGTTTGTTCATATGGATCTCCGAGAGCAGCTCTAATAGAGAGTCGTGATCAAAATGGATTCGAATAAATTCCTCGATGCTCGGGATATTCTCCATCTCCTCCCTCCAGGAAGCATCCACAAGGACCCCCTAGAAGCTTCTGAGTGAGCCATTCATTTATTATAATTTGGAAAAAAAATTCATGGTTCGTGAATCTCATTCGCATAGCTATTTGGTGGATATCATTCACGGAGCTTGGTCCCAACCAAAAATTGTAAAGCCCTACCCTGACCTAGAATACACAAGCCGCGGAGCACACCCTCAAAGAGTCAAAGGACTCACTATGCACCGCAAAGCAGAAAGGCCTGATTCTCAGAGAGCAATTGTAGAGCACGCAGGGCTTCGCGAATCGAGAGCACTATGGCCAAAATGCAGAGGTAAGAAAGTAAAAAATAGATGATGTCTTTTCGTGCTTCGCAGCACATCTAGTTGTGTCAAGCTACATGGCACTCTCAACCAGCACGTTGCCTCTCCACATCATGACCCTCCTTTATGAGCCTTCTTTGCGATTGATCAAGAGTTTTGGTGATTTAACCTCAGACTTAGAACCTCATTTTCTTCTAGGCTCCAAGTTTGAGGGGGGAATTTTTTAGTGCCAAAAATATGTGTGGAGGAAAAGGACGTATAGTGAAAATTGAATCCAAAATGTTTGCCTCGCGAAGACCAATCGCATAGCCCCGCAACACTAAGGCCGGTGCAAATAAACCTCCCTTCGTAACTCCCACAGAGCAATGAGGCGGACATCTCCGTGATCCGCCTGATGCTTGAGAATCCACTATTGAACAAAGAGGTGGGAGTCTATGCGATCTTCCTGACATTTTCAAAGCCTCCACAAAGCGAAGAGGTGGGAGGATCTGCAGTTATGACATAATTCCACATAGCTTTGTGCCGAGAAATCCCTACTTCGCGACACCTCTTGCCTATAAATATCGGTCTCCCCTCGATCCCAAAGGAAAGATCCTCCAACCTTTCACCTTATCTGCTCTCAAATCATGAATAAATATCTGCTCTGCGAAAAATGATCTCTTCAAGGTACTTGAGCATCATGAAGTGCCTTTCCTTTGGCCTAAATTCCACCCCTCTTCAAACAGGGATTCCCTTTGTAGAGCCTGCGGGCCTCCATGAAGAAAGGAGATCCCCAAGAGGACTCGAGTCTTTACAAAGAACTCCCACTTCACGATGTACCTTCTATGAACATGTACACCCTATGCTAAGCGAGGGGAACTGTGCTTCACGAAGCACATTACTTCGTAGGGCACCCCTGATTTGCGAAGCCCTTATTCAAAAAAGCCCTTCCACTTTACGAAACATCATACATATGAAAGTATTCCATATAATTAAGCTAGGCCACCTCACTTCACGAAGCATACCCCTTCGTGAAGCCCCTCCACTACATAGAGTAGTAGAGCATCACAAGGCCACTTCATGTGCACCCCTTTGCTCTACAAACCCTTTTCCTGTATGACCTCCAGGATTATATGAAGTGATTTCAAGATCCCTTGGGTGGTGCTTCATGTTGCTTTTCTTGGCCTCATGCTTCTTCACATAAGAACACTAACAGATATTGATTCTTTCATAGCCACGCTAATGTGGTCCCCTCAATGGATCACTCCACGACACCCCCTCACAATAGCATTGGGGATGTCTTCCCTTCCTCAAGGGTGGACATGTATGAGTTATGTTATTCCTAGAGGTATGGAGTGAATCAGCCTCGTCCAAGCTGCAGGATGTTAAACTACTAAGCATCATCATCTTCTGCACATTATGTTAAACTATGACCTCACCTCGTGCACTTTACGCAGGGTGCCCCATCTCGGACATTCTGTATGCCTTCTGGTCTCAACATGAATGAGATCTTACTCACATGGAATGAGATCCTCTTTGCTAGAATGGCATATGTTCGCGGGGAAGGGAAACCACTTTTGTGTAATCCCCTAGTCTTTCTTGCAGGAGGCAGTATCTCTAATCCTCCTATAATCTGCCTTGCCAAAGACTGTAGGAGAGATGGGCACCGAGACCTTCATTATCTCGTCCCTCTCTCATTGGGCTTTGTCGCCACCCAGGCCTCCATTCTTGAGAAGGTCCCAATCTTCATCTCCCTAGGCTATTAACCACGCATAATCCCCTATTTCCTCTTTGGGCTACTAACCACATGTAAGCCCCCCTCTACTTCCCATGAAATCACTATTCGCAACGTGATCATTAGGTTTTTCTTCCTCTTGTTTCTCACAGCAAGCATGACTCACATGGTCTTAGAGTAAGCACCGACCATGACCAAACACTTATGAATTACATGTAATTTGATCCTTGCCAACGCTAAGTACATTGGAAGCCTCCCTAATGTTTACTCCAAACACCTAATGGTCTTTACCCCCCTTTACACTGGTTCACCAAAACCATTTCAAACTATGTGGACTTTGATCCTTTCCAAGGCAAGGTGCATAGGAAGCCTCCCAGAGGTTCAAGCCCAAATCCTATTGGACCCAACCCCATTCAAATTGGTTGACCAAACCATTCTGAACTACGTGAAATTTTATCCATGCCATCTCAAGGTATGTAGGAAGCCTCCCAGAGGTTCAATCCCAACACCTATTGTACCTGACCCCCTTCACGTCGCTCCACCAACACCACTTCTGAACTACGTGGACTTTGATCCATGGAAAGGAATGGTACATATGAAGCCTCCCCGAGGTTCAAGCCCAACACCTAATGGTCCCGACCCCCTTTCACGTTGTTCCACCAACACCACTTCTAAAATATGTGGACTTTGGTCCTTGACAAGGCAAGGTACGTAGAAAGCATCCCTGAGGTTAAATCCCAACACCTATTGGACCCGACCCCCTTCATGTTAATCCGCCAACACCACTCCTGAACTACATGGAATTTGATCCTTTCCAAGGAAAGGTACGTATGAAGCCTTCAAGAGGCTCAATACCAACACCCATCGGTCCTGACCACTCCACATCGGCCCACCCTCATCCTGCACGACATTAAAATGTACTCCCCTTTTCATCCCACATGATGCTAAACTATAACCATTCGAACTATGTGGGCTTTGATCCTTGTCTCCTAAGAATGTTTTGTAGGTAGCCTCTATGAGGATCAACCCCATCTAGAGGTAAGCTGTTTTTAACCCTAACCAACGGTAAGCCTTTGTGGTCCCCAACCAACAGTAAGCTGTTGGAACTCTATTCGTTGGTAATTCGTCGTGTTCCCTAATCGACTGTAAGCCATTGTCTTCCCCAACCAGCGGTAATCCGTTGTAGTCCGCAATCGATGGTAAGCCATCATAGTCCCCTTCATTGGGACCCACATCTCTGGTCCTCCCTTCGAGTGTCAGTCTAACCTCAGGCTGCTAATCAAACGTAAGCCCCAACATTTCATCGGGTCATTGTCCTCTACATACACCATGATTCCATGGCCCAACCTAAACTACGTAGACTTTGATTCCCTACCTTGGGGATACATAGGAAGCCTCCCTGAGGGACAAACCCATCATCTTTCCCTAGATCCTATGTGTTTTGGGAAGGTCATACCCCAACCCGGAGGTTCCACTTCCTCTGGGTATCATTCATATGGGCCGCCTCCTTAGGCGTCCCATCATCTCACTGAACTACGTGGACTTTGATTCCTTGCCATGAGGATACGTAGAAAGTCTCTTTGAGACTCAAGCCCAACATCACCATCGCTCTTACGGTTGTTCCACAATATTCTCCATCCACTCTCAATAACCCCTATCCATCCTGATTCTTACCCGAGCCTCCACATCCCAATGAGATCATTCCAATTCACCTTTTCACTGCTCCTAGCAGCACCCGGGTAACTAACAACATGGTATCCCCTGCATCAATGTTCCCTCTAGAGGTTTCACCAATCTAATCCACTCATGTCCGTGTTCCGATCAGTCCGATCCATCTTTTCCAGATGTTAAAATATTGGAATACCCTATGTTAAACATGGGAAGTTGATGAAAACCTTATAGACATTCCCAAGGAATATAATTCCCCACATTCGATGTGGGATTCCTTGGGAATCCATGCCCTCGAGAAGCCCTATCAGAAGGGGAAGAAACCCAGATGCGCCAGTGTACCAACATACAGACATTCTAGTGATCTCCAACGTGACTACTCCCCCCCAACCGAATTTTGCTTCCCAAACTGGAACCCTTAGAATGTCCTAATAGGAGCAGTGTAATTATCTAGCATCCATGAAGGCATGGCACTGGGAAGAGTTTCATGAACAATGTCTTAAGTTTATAAGGGAGACTCGGACCAGGTGATGAATTCCAAGGAGGAATCCATGAAAGGAGGAATTGAAATCCCATCATCGCATTTCAATCAAAGATAAAATTTCCCTGAATAAGTGATGGATGTCATCCACCTTTAGAAATCAAGAATGTAGGGAAACAATCACTGCGTCCGCCTCCGAAAGAGATGGATTCGCGCCCCGTCGAAAGGGTCAGAAACAGAATTGGTGAACCCAATGTGATGTTTATCTCCTTAATGTGTAGATTAGTAGCATTTGAGATATAAGTGGACTAGCATGTCATCAGATCCATGTATCTGGTGCTGTTCCCACCAATCAAATAGTGTTCCTGGCATGAAACTCACCAGAAGTTGGTGTAGTTGAATGTTGCACATCCTAGTCTGTGACATTGTCAGTGTGGATCCTTCTTACCAACCATGGAAGACGGAATGGTGTGGGGGTATTAGGCATCAATTTCCTTGTTTCAGCACTAATGGTTTAATCTCCCTGCCTTCCAGGACCCAAGATTTCGTACCAAGAAACCGATAACCACCCACCTACCGACGCAGGGGTAGGGGAAATGTCATTGCAACAATCCCATGTTGCCTCATTTCCCCCATGGCAGCCTCTGCATCCACAGCTGATGGGTGCCTATTCCCCATCTCCTCGTCTTAGTTCGTTTAGCGAAGGGTGATAAATGGCCTCGTCCGATGATACAAGGATGAGGGGATCATCCCAACTAGGGATATGGACCGATAGGACCTAGAGGAATATGTGGCTCATCGCCACCGCCCTTCCAAGGGCCATGTAGGGAGACACTACTCCCCACTCCGATGCACAACCATTTCGGGAGCGTCTCTCTGAAACGTTTCGATAACTCCCCCCCCCCTATGCCGATGAGGTGGGGGATGTCTGGGCTAGCCCGGTCTGGATCCCAATCAAGGGGCTCCCAAGGAGGGCCCCCATCAGGCCACGCCAGCACCTCCACCCTATCCCACGAGCTGAGTAACACGTAAGCTATGGGCTTGCACTGCCAGCCCCAGTCAGGTTGACCTGACTCCAGCATCAGGCGCAGACCGAGGAGGATGCCCACTAAGGGGGGTCAATGTCAACGACTATCGTGGCTCATGCCACCATTGAATAATATCATCAATACCCTATCTATGTTGAGTAGGGGCACTCATATGCCTAAACCAGATCAAGGACCCAACTACCCCACATGTAAGATGGGTCGACTCTTATGGTCGCTAATGCAGGTAGTGCCTGCCGTGGGCCGACCCGCGGCAATGACACCCAGTATGGAGGTCCTCCCCATACTACCACCATTTAGAATGTGGGTCCTCCCCGCTTCCAATATTGGTGTAGAGGTCCACCCTGTGCCACATTCAATCTAAATGAGGGAACTTCCCATGGTAGTGACACTCAGTACGGAGGCCTCTTCCACGCTCATGACATCGGGTATGGAGTTTTTCCTCCTGCCACAGGCCAACAATGTGGAGATGATACACATCCAGTCAATCTTCATCGTGGGGACCTTCCCCGTGTCCTTACAACATCCGGAAAAGGTCATCCTCGCCCCAAAAATTAGAGGAATAAAATTCATCCTCACTTCATCAGCACCGAGCATGGAGGTCATGCCCGTGTTCGGCTTGACCAATATGAGGACCCTCCTCGCAATGACACTTCTAGGGTAAATAAGCATGGAGGTCCTACCCTTGATCCTACCAGCTCTGGAAGAGGTCCTACCCACTCCAGAACTTCCTGAAGGGATTCCCTCCCCACATCATCCATTGGACATTGAGGTCCTCCCCATGTTCCCTTTGACATTTGTCTAGGTGCTCTCCACACCCCAGCTCACTCAGGTTGAAGTCCTCTCCACCCCAGCACCAGTTTAGCCAAAGGACCTTCCCATGCCTAAAATCTACCATGTCCAAAAGATTCATCCCATTGTACAAAGGCAGTTCATCGCTGCCATAAGATGAATTCTGGGAAGGTTCAAACTGAGATTAAACATGCCTGCTTCTCAAATTATGATGTGGAATACGACTCAATAATGGAACCCTCACCTCGATCCTCAATGTCAAGGTTAGGGGCATAGATGAGGCACATCAGCCTCATAATTCTCAAATTCATGGTCCACTGGATTCATGTCTCCCTTGGCAGATACATTTAATATGAAGATGATTTGGCATTTCCCTAGGGTTTGACCGTGAAATCTCCACCATCATCACTAGGAACATTCTCTTCCTCAACCATAGATCATGGAGAGTGATTATGGGGACCAATGGAAAAGGAGAAACAGTATGGTCCACTACCATCATTCAAAGTCCCTATGGCAGAAACTGCGGTCACCAGCCCGACTTATCACGATGTGGTGTCCAAGTCACTGCACTCTTTAGAGGATATCCCGAGATTCAGTGGTTTTTCATCCCTCTTGTTGTATTCTCCACCATCCATACTACCATCTCAGCATTATACTTCAGTACTGCTATCGATTCTTAGTTGCCTCCAGTTGATGATAGCGGCAATGAAAGACTAGACCTCGAGTCTGAGCTGAGGAGCTTATGGGACATTCTTTCCGCAGACCATTTCCTGAAGATTTATTAGCCAGTTGCAGCACTGAATTTCAGTGCACTGGAATCACTCACCCTAGAGGAGGTTGGATGGTTTCTCTATACCCTCTAGGTGACTCAATTTTTTCTTCGTCATGGACGAGTATCCTACCCCAAGAGTCAGGCACACTTTGAAGACATTGTTCAACAATGTCATTTGGTTGACTTGGATGTACTGCCCATGGCCCAGTACCTTGAGCCACCAGGTCGCTATAAGAACATCCAACAACAATGTGTATAGATATTTAATGTGTGCCGCCGAATTATCAAGGAGGATTCCCCCACATACAAATCTGTGGTTAAGGGCAGTATGATTCCCTCCACTTCAGTTCTATCTAGCGCCCAACTGAATTGCTAGGTGATATCGAGGATATGCCTCCATGTAGGGTCATGGTTAACATAGTCATCCTATTAGGGGAAGAGAAAGAGCTAGAGTTTCTTGGAGTTGGCCTACCCCTATAGAGATTCTCACACCTATTAGACATGTTGGGAAGGATTACTCTCCATGAAAGAAATTTACTAGGTCACCTTGTACTTACCGAGTCATTAATCCTCGAATGGAATCCCAACAAGGGTAAGGAGAACCTCGGAGCCATAAAACCCTCTGACCCATCTGGCTCAGTGTAGAAGATGGGGGATGATCCCGAGAAAGTTGTATTGTGTCAAAAACTCATGGAGCATAAGAAGATGGTACATGACCTCCTTTCCGAACATGTTCTGGGGTGATGACTAGACTATGGTGATCCTCGACTGGGGAAGTAAGGGAAAACACAATTTCCCCTGAAGAATTTCCTCCAGGTGACCCTTACAATCCTGCCCACACAGATAGGGTAGAGGATTGAACTTACATCGAGATGGAGTGACATGTGTTTCCAAATCCACTTGAGCAACGTGACAACCCCCAGGACCCAACTCAGGTTCTCCTATCCACTCCGCAAGTCATCCCACCAGCTGCTCCATGAGTCTCTGGGAATGCCTATCATGTTGAAGATCTCGCCAATGCACTAGTGGTCATGGATTCCCATCAATACAGGAACCCCTGCCCAGATGATCCCATGGAGGTACTCATTGCTTGCCTTGAGACATTGGAAACATGACAGGTGGATATCCCTCTTGATGGAAATCCATATCCAGCATGGGTGGATGATAAGCTAGCACCCCTGGGGTTTTGAAATCCCCCCATTCTCAGCCTTTAATGGTACGTGTGACCCACTGTAGCATCTGGCCCATTTCATTTCAAGGTCTGGAACCATGCTGGGAACTCCGGTGCAGCAGGTGGCCACCAAACTCCGATACTTCATGCAGACATTAGAAGGACCTTTGTTTTTATGGTACAACCTACTACCCATCAGGTCAGTAGATGGTTGGGAAGATCTTCATATGAATTTTCATTACCAGTTCAGTACTACTACTTGAAAGATGAGTATTACAGATGACTTCAAGTGCAAGTGGAGACCTAATGAGCACGTCGCGGACTTTGTCGCCCAATGGAAAGGGTTCACATACTACATTGACATGCCACTGACTCAGGAGAAACTATTGATGATGTGTTTGGGGAATGTAAATATAGAATTGGTCCCATCTTTGATTACCTATATTTACCTCAGGGGATTCTGGGACTTCTCTAATAAGGCATAGTATCTAAAAGAATTCCTACAGTAGGCCAGTCAGGCATGTTCGTTGCCTCCTACAATACCTGTGGGAAGGGCTTCTAAGGATGATCCCATCGCGGTGGCCCAAATAGAGGCCCCCAGATAACTATAATTTTTACCAGTGGATCAACCTCTACAGCCTTGCTGAGGCCCGCCACCCAAGGCCCAGCCTCTAGCCTAATAGCACCCACCTTAGAACCGACAGGCGCCCCTATGTAATTCGTTGTCGCCACCCAAGTGAGATAACCAAGTTCCACCTCCTCGATAGGATTCTCTAGACCCCCGTCTGGTTTAGGCTCCTAGATAGAATAAACAAGGCCTACTCATTCAACAGGGCTCAGGTCCCCATTTATTTCCAATGTGACTTGGAATAGGTAATTGTATGGTTTCTTGAATACAGGAGCGCAGAAGAGGCAGATCTAACTGATCGCCCCAACTACTACCCCTATCACCAGATCCTAGGGAACACCCTCAAAAAATGTTATGTTTTTAAGGAATGGATTCATTATCAGGTCAAAAACAATGTAGTTAGGTTGGTCCCAACTCCAACACAAGTGTCATGTGTATTCATGAAGCCCGGTAGTGGGAGTGACAACAAAAGAGAATGGAATCAGGTTTCTGACTGGGGGTCCTAGAAGTATGTTGACTGGATGGCCCATAAGGTTGTATCCCATGCCCTTGGTATTATCAATGCATGCTTCAAGTGAACAGAGCCTTTAGAAGCCGTAGCTACTACTCCTTCATCGTCGTCTAATTTTTCCCCTCCTCAGGAGATCAAGCATCGACGATGTAAGGGAAAACCAAGTCCCTCCCCAATGTCATCGTCATCCCATACTATCGGAAACTTTATTCCCTTGGATATGGATATTCCCCCCAGAATTGGTTCAGTAGTGGAAGATTCTTCAAGTGATAGTCAAGGGTAATCATTTTTTAACACCGTAGAACTGGTAAACCCCTACATGATTTCTGTCAATGAGTAACGTCAAACAGACCCTCCAAACGTCCCCAGTTGTCACCAGAGTCAACAGAGCTGTGGCTATAGGGCTCATTAGAGTGCCTTAGTTAGCACTTCCAACTAGGCTATACGTACCAACGAAACCATATAGCAAGCCCAGCGTAGAGCTGATCATGCACAACCTTCTTATCTAGTGTCATCAGGATCGCCTTCTCCTCCGTTAGTGCTGGTTGATCAGGAGAATCCACCTCGACTGTTCCATGATCAGCCACACTCTGCTATGGACTGGTCTCAATCATATGGACCTCATCTGGTAGTCACTCCATAGGCTTTGACTAGTAAGCGGCGGGACATTCCCAGCACCAGTCAGTCGATGGTCCAGCCGATATGGCCCGCCATACCTCCTATCATAGAGCGACCTCCTTTAAGTAGAAGCTCATGCCTGGAACGAAAGTACGATGTTGTCAAGCATCTGGTCAGTATTCCATCAAGTCTCTACATCCTTTAGGCTCTTCTCCTATCAGTAGATATGAATGAATCCCTCATTGAGTATTTAATAAGACACCTCCAATTTGAGACAGAGGTAGCAGCCGTAGAAGCCTTCCATGCTGAGGGAGTCAAGCCTGCTGAATGCCAATACATCATCTCATTCTCTGGAGTAGAAGAAGGCTCTACTATATAGGGGCACATCCACCCACTGTAAATCACTGGCCATTTTAATGGCATGGAGGTTAATCGCTTCCCTGTCGACATAGGCTCTAAGATCAACCTAATCCTGACTCGAACACTGCAAAAAATAGGGTTGTCTGAGGATGATCTGAGTCCCTTAGACCTAAAAACCCAAGGTTATGATAGGATAGAATAGACACTGGTCGGAAAAAATCACCTAAACACCAATTTTGGTGGTCTGGTAGCAAGCACCAAGTCCCCCTGGCTAGGATCCCTCCTCCATAAGTGAAAAGGAGGATTTATAGGATGCTCCTCCCACCTTTGAAGATGTTGTCTCCACCAAGGTCGATGAATTGGTACAGGTGAACCTCAGAAGTGATATGGATCTAAAACCCACATTGATCAGTGCCACTATGCCTATCAAAGAGCAATATTAGTACGTGGAATTCCTCAAACAACACTGTGATGTATTCTCTGGGAGATATAGCGAAATTACAGGGCCAGATCCCAAGGTAGTCGTCCACTACCTTGGTCTCCCAGCAAACCACTATGGGTTTAAGCAGCCTCCTAGAAAGATGCACACTTATCATAGTTCCATGTTCGAGGCCGAAGTTGATAAGCTCATCATAGCCAATTTTTTCAAGGAGTTCTAGTACCCCAGATGGTTAGCCAATATTGTACCCATCAGGAAGAAGAACGAACAAATCAGGGTCTGCATCAACTTTCGGGATCTCAAATGTCACAGTCTAAAGAATGATTTCCCCCTTCTCGTGAAAGATTTGTTGATCAACACTACGACCAGGCTCTAGGCCCTCTTCCCCATGGATAGGTACTCTGGGTATAACCAGATCTGAATGGATCCCGAGGATGAGGATTATACATATTTCGGGGAACCACAAGGTACTTTCTGTTACCATGTAATGCCCTTTGGTTTAAAAAATGCAAGTTCCACAAATCATCATGCCATGAATTGCATATTTAAGTCGATCCCCATGAAATTGGTGGAATTCTACATGGATGATCTAGTGGTAAAATCTCACCAGTGTCAAGACCATCTCAAATACCTTGAGAAAGTGTTCGGCTTCCTCCGTTCTCTCTGCCTAAACATGAACCCATTGAAGTTTGCCTTCGGGATCACATCTGCAAAGTTTCTCAACTTTGTTGTCAGATATAAGGGCATCAAAATTGACCCAGAAAAGATCAGTACCATTATCCAGATGTATCCCCCGAGCAAGACTAGGGAGCTTCAAGCCTTCCAAGTCCACTTAGCCTACATACGCTGATTCATCGCGAATCTGACTGGCAAGTGTAAGCCCTTTTCTCAACTAATGAAGAAAGGAACTATTTATCAGTGGGACAAATAATGTCAGACTATTTTTGATGAGATCAAGGAGCATCTACTACAGCCTCTAGTCTTGATGCCAGCAGTTTCTGGAATGCCACGGGTCCTTTATGTGACCTCCCTAGAACGATCTCTCAGCGCCCTTCACACTCAGAAGAACAACGAGGGAATGAAGAACAGTCTCTACTATCTCAATCGCATGCTCCAAAATATGGAGACCAGATACTCCTTTATCAAGAAAATATTCCTCGCACTGGTATTCATAGTACAGAAGTTGTGACATTACTTGTTTCACCCCGAGGTACAACTGCTATCTTGAGTAGATCCATTGAAGTACATCCTGAACCACCCAATATTGATAGTCCGTCTATCTTGGTGGTCAGTGATCCTTCAGCAATTCAACATTAGGTTCTTCCCTCAGAAGGCTATTAAGGGACAAGCATTGGTAGATTTCCTCACCGCTCATCCAGCTCCCATAGACCAGTCTCTGGACCTCGATTTTCCTGATGAGGTGATCCTCTCAGTAGACCAAGCCATTCCATGCTGGAAAATACACTTTTATGGTGCTTCTCAGTGCCATACCGGTATAAGGATCAATGAACCTAGGCTCAACAGAGTAGGCTTGGGTATCATCTTCATTACCCCAACACACTCCATTATTCTGTATTCATTCCTGTTATCAGAAGGCTGCACCAAAAATGAGGCAGAGTTTTAGGCTCTCATTACTATCCTCGAGTTGGCCCTAGAGATTGACATTCCCCACTTTCATGTGTAAGGGGAATCCAAATTATTCATCAAGTAGATCAATGTTGACTATGTCGCTAGAAAGTCATATTTCAAACCACTGTTGGAACGCACCCTCAAGCTGATGGCCCAGTTCCCATCTCGGTCAGAAGTTACTCATGTCCCTCAATCCCAGAATGGTGGACCTAACACCTTGGCCAGCCTAAGTGCATCACTTGTAGAGGTTGAATAGGATGATTTGATTATCCATGTGGAACACTAGAGAGTCATCACTCCAGTCACTCCAGATGATAATGACAGCTCATAGGTAATCCACCTAATCATCAGTGCCTCCATGTCAGGACCTGCAGGTCCCCCAAATGCATTGATTGAGGTGACTCCCGACTAGAGAACCTCTATTGTCGAGTACCTCCAAAACAGTAATCTCCCAGCAGATCGAGCCGAACACGAGTGAATCTGACGCCACACATTACGATTTACCCTCCAGAGTGGTCCTGGTCTTGGGAATATTCTCTACAAGTGTGGGTTTGATGGGGTTCTCCTCTATCTCATTCATGGAATTGAGATTTATCTAGTCATACAGGAGGTTCATGCTAGTTTCTACATGGCTCATCAGACCGGGCCAAAACTATCTCACTAGATTTGGAGGCTAGGATATTTTTGACCCTCCCTGATCTGTGACTACATCGTGTTTTCCAAGAGGTTCCATGTGTGCCAAATTTTTCCAACTTTGTGCATCACCCACCAGAGCCTCTCCATACTACCATATACTTCTGGCCCTTTGATGTATGGGGACTTGATGTCATGGTACCTTATCCACAAGTGATGGCTTGCCAATGATGGTTCATCCTGGATGCCATGGATTTTTTTTTCAAGTGGGCAGAAGCAGTTCTGCTCAAGGAGGTCAAGGCCCAATCTATCATTGACTTTGTGAACTCCAATATCATCTACTAGTTCGGAGTCCCTCACGACATACTCACTGATAATAGTACTAACTTCTGGGTGGATGGGTTGAAGAAATATTATGCCAAGTACAATATTTGTTCTAACCATAACTCCCGCTATCATGTGCATGAAAATGGGCAGATTGAGGCATTCAAAAAAACTCTATCTAACATTCTATAGAAAATGTTTAGTTAGAATAAGAAAATTTGGCCTTACAATATCCCCAATGCCATTTGGTCTTATTAGATGACAACTCATAATTCCACAAAGGTGACCCATACTCCTCGGTGTATAGAACAGAGGGAATCCTGACCATCGAGATTTAGTTACCTTTATTATGCACAGCTGTCTATGATTAGCAAGCACCAGATAAAGTAGCTAAAATTATTTTGGCTGAATTGGAAGCAATCGATGAGAATAGGCTTCATGCCCTACACAATCTAGAGAGGCATTAGAACAAGATATCTAGATCATTCAACAAGAAATTTCACCTCCGCTCTTTCTTGCAAGGTGACATGGTGTTGGCCTTGAGAACCCCAATGATACCAACATGAAAACCACCCAAATTGGAGCCCAAATGGGAAGGACCTTACATCATTCACAAGGTGTACCGCAATGGTGCATACTCTCTAGTGACCATGGATGGTGAGCGTATAACTCCTCCCACCAATGCCATGTTTCTCAAGAAATACTTTGCCTGAGAAAATGGGATCCAATATGACCTTAAAATGTTATGTACCTCGTTAAATTAAACTGTATTTTGTCCTACAAGATGTTAAATTTCATTTCAATCACTACATATGGCTTGATTCCCATGCTTGTGGGATACGTAGGAACACTCGGGCGCCTCCTCTTTAGTCCAGCCCCTAGATTCCTCTTTGATTATTTCCCCAGGGTATAGTTCTCTTGGAGGATCTCTCATGGTGTCTTGTAGGCTCCTATATCCCCCACTCATGTTTGGATTACGATGATAGTACCATGTGCTCCCTCCACGTTCTTCTTTTCTCCCACGTCCTCACTGTATGACGCTAAACTCATGGACTTCAAGAACTACATGTGGCTTGATTCCTATCCTCATGGGAAATGTAAGAACACCCATAAATTTTGTCTATCAGCCAAGAACTAAACATCAGAATCTCCCCACGGGTAAGAAAATATGTTGTGGTGCCCTCTTTTTCCTTCCTTTATGTTAGGTTTCTCATGAACGCACCGTACATCCCTCTCCATGAAGATCTATACTTCTTTCACCATCCTACTTGACATTAAATTTCACAGGAACATTTATGCTTCACTCACTCCCATAATTTGGGCTTCCATCATCATTCACATCCAAAAGTCCCCCCAAACGGTATGGATACTTAGCCTAATGGCACTCTTATCATTTTGGGACAATTCCCTCGAGGATTTTGAATGAAAATTTGATACATGTCCCACGTTGCGAATATGGTCAGCAGTCGATCCCCATTTTTTCCCATTTCATTTCACACGATATGGATGATATGTTTTTAACATAGTCAAAAGATATCCTTTATCATTTTCACCACTCCCATATGTCACAAATATTGGGTGTAGTGGTTCATTCTATCCTGCTATCTCATCAAACGTCAGTCTGCCTCAGGCAGGAGTGTGAGTCCCACTGTTGTACCTTTATATATTGGTAAGAGGCTAATCCTACTCCTTGTTTCCTACACTGAACATTTCTCATATGGTCTTAGGAGCATTGGTAAGGCAATACCCACATAATGGGGGCATGTATCTATGGTCTGATCTCTATAACCTTAAACTAAGATCTCAATCATCCTCATTTCAAGAAATTAAACTGCAAACCGACCAGGATTTCCTATCTCAGGTACCTTGCCCCCTTTCAGCCTCTTGGCCAAGTTCTCATCTTGGATTGTGTGGTGTGGTATGGAATTACATCCTCATTCAAGTCGGGATATTCTTACCATGCCACAAATATCCCATTGAGACATCCCTCCTTCATCTATTGTCTTTTCACAAGAACAGGTCCCTTCATGCTTCGCGTGTCCCATCATTTGGGATTCCTTCATCATTCACATCCAAAAGGACCCCTGAACAATATGAATGATAGGCCCTAGGGTTATCCTATTACTTCATACCAACTTCCCCAAGGATTTTGATTGAAAATTTGATACAAGTCTCGTGTTGTGAATGCAGTCAATGGTCGACGCTCAATTGTTTTTCTCCAAACCCAGGTCACACAAATATGGATATTGTGTTGCGAACATGGTCAACATTTATCCTCTATCATTGTTTTTGTTTTGTGGTTTTCTGCAAGCCTGATGATTCACCCTCTCCACTCACCTATCTCATGTATATGACATTAAATTAGGAATCTACAATCCAATCCCTATGACCCTAAACTAAGAACATCATCTTCCTCACTACAAGATGATAAACTGTGATTTGGTTGGGTCTTCTCATCTTAGATCCCTTAATACTATCAGACCCCTGACCCAAGTTCTCATTTGGAATTGTACGTTGTGGTATGAGCATGCATCCACATTCATGCCAGGCCACACACCGTACTATACACATCCCTCATTAAGATACATTTCCCATTTCTTCATCCTTATCGCACGACGTAAAACTGCACAGCATCCTTAAGAACAATATGTGGCCTGATTCGCATCCTTATGGGATATGTAGGACCGCCTGAACATTTAGTCTCCAGGGTCCAACCCCATCTCTTAGAAACCTCCTTATCATCCTAGCCTCTTGGCCCGAGTCCTTCTAGGGGAGGGGTATATGGTGTGGTATGGGCTTATGTCCTTGTTTACATCGGGTTTGTAACAGCCACACCACATACTTATTTCTCCTGAGACCCCTTCACTCCCTTGTTCTGAAATCATCTTTTCGAGTTGGATTCCCTTAAGTTGGGACCCTCAACACTCTCTAGTAATTCACCAATGTTCCCAAGAGTACTATGATTCAGAACCTAGAGTGTCAGATTCTACGTAGACATGATCTCTCCCATTTTTCAGGCTTCGTGTCCCCTTCAGTTGGGTTTTCATCATCTTTCACATTTGAAAGGACCCCCAAATGGTATGGATGCTTACCCAAGGGTTATCTTACCATTTCAGGCTAAATTCCATGAGGTTTTCAAATTAAAAATTGATACAAGTCCCGCATTGTGAATACATTCAGCGGTCGATGCTGATTTTTTGTTCCCATTTCAGATCACACGATATGGATACTATGTTTCTAACATGGTCAATAGTTATCCTCCATCATTACTCCAACCCTATAAAACCATAAATTTCATTTTCATGATTTACATCATTTTCTACCTCATCATGTGCTAGTGGAATTTTGAAACTCTTGGTATTATCCCTCAGTGCTCATTTTCACGTTAGGAGGACAATGTTGGGGTAAGGTGTCATTCGGGGCTCTATACTGATTTCCCCTTTACATATATCCCATGTGTTGCAAATGCTTCTTCCACAAGTATTTCCCACACTGATTTTGAATCACATGGGATTAGGGATCAGATCGAGGTATGTGCTCGCTTGTAAGAGTTTCACTTCTCCATGGTCTGAGATCAAAGACCTTAAATAAAAGATCTCCTTATACATAATCTCCTTATAAATACATATAGATTGATTCCCATGCTTATGGGATACATAAGAATTCCCAAACGTCACATCTTTGGGTCCAGCTCAGGTTCTACTAATTATCTCTTCTATTCAGCCTTTTAGGCCGAACTCTTATAGGATTCTATGGTGTGGAATGTGTGGGATTATGTTCTCATTCACATCAGGTTTGCAATGTCCACACCATTTACACACTTTCTAGGAGCTAGTCACTTATACCTCCTATCCTGCATGACATTAAACTGTATGTCGTCCTGCATGATGTTAAACTGTATATGGTCCTACATGACCTTAAACTGTTACATCCTTCATGACGTTAAACCAATTTCTCAAAACTATGTATGTATTGATTTCCATACTCATGGGATAGGTATGAACACCTAGATGTTTCTTCTATAGGTCTAGCAATATATTTTTCTGACCTCTGTTGGCCCCATGGCTTGGGGTTTCTTCCCTGGAATTGCACGTGGTGTGGTGTGGACTAGGTCCTCATTCACGTTGAGTATACTCATCACGCCATGCACATTATCCTCCAAAACCATGTTATTTATGTGTGTTTCCAAGCCATATGACGTTAAAATATGCCTCATGGTCCAAAATAACTTTAAATTGTTGCGTCTTTATTGCACGACGTTAAAATTCATGGTTGGTCCTATCATACGACCCTAAAAGATGATATTATCACCCTGGCCGCATGATGAAAAATGACACTGCATTGGGATGTCCTCGATCAGGGGGACATAATATTGGGTATTGGTTATCCACCATACCATTTGTCAATGCCAACATGTGGCTTGGTTCCTGTAGCGACACCAGGATTCTCTATCCTCAGTTAATCACTTCACAAAAAAACACACATCTATCCTAAAGGACAAACTAGGTCCACAAATGCCCTTGACAATAGAGGAATTTTCTCTGAGTCCTCCCATGCACTAACAATGTGGAGGAACTCATCATACATCGCCCTCAATATCAATACCCCCTAGAACTGATGTATGTCCCATAGGCTGATGCTGACCTCTCCATGGTGAAAATGAAAGATGTTGGTCCTCAATGACAATCTACTCAGCACCTCTGGAATCAACTGTTTCAGCTGATAAATATATAATTGAGAGGCCCAAGCCTCCTAATAGAGACCCACTCGCATCGGCTCTACCTCGAACTCCTTTCATAAGAAACCAACCCAGTAGGCCTAGGCCCAATCATCTGTAAAGTTGCTGCCCTGGCGCAGATCCCACTCGTCGGTCCACCCCTTCTCCAGGTTCCCCAAGGCCACCATTAGAATATTGTGGTATAGTGGGGGAGATTTCTATTGTTTCAATTATTTCCCATCAACGTTATTCACGTATTTGTACAGTCAGTCAGCATCGAAAGGTGTGAAATCCTTTCAAGTATAGATGTCGGCCACCCTGAACCACTTGCATTGGCATGACATGCTCTAGAACCAGCAAGCTGGATTGTCCCTACATGCTTCTGAGGTGAAGACGTCATCCCTAAGTCCAAAACTGTATAGAGACAGCCTCCTACATAATGGGTAGTTCTTCTGGCTCTCTGACAGAAGCTCTACCAGTGATTCATGATCCGAATAGATTTGAATAAATTCTTCAATGGCCGGGATATTCTCCATATCCTCCCTCCGGGTAGCACTTGCAAGGACCCCCTAGTAGATTCCATGTGAGCCTTTCAGTTTTCATAATTTGGACACTTTTTTCCTGGTTTGCAAAGCTCGTTCGCAGAGCTCTTTCACGGAGATTGTTCATGTAGCTTGGTCCCAACCGGAACTCACTGAGCCCTGCCCCAACCTAGCAGACATAAACCACAGAGCGTACCCTCATAGATTCAAAGGACTTGTTTTGTGCCACGAAGTATAAAGGCCTGATTCGTGGAGAGAAATTGCCGAGCACGCAGAGCTTCGAGAATTGAGAGCACTATCGCCAAAATTTAGCGGTGAGAAAGGAAAAATGATAGGTCATCCTCCCCTAATTATAGGTGACGACCCCTTGTGCTTTGCGGTGCGTCCAGTTGTGGCATGATTAGCGGCACTCTCAAGCCGCACGTCGCCTCTCCGCATCGCGGCCCTCCTTTACGATCCTTATTTCTGATTGACCATGCAATGACCCAATATTTTATAAATGGAAATTAATTTCTTATAAATATGTCATAAAGTCACAAAAAACACAACATAATGAACTAATAATTGATAAGTGACCATTAAACATAAGTTTTTCCCTTCTGTGTTTGGAATTTCAAAACTCTGACATACACAGTTGCAATCAGTAAGTTATTTGGAGTTTGAAAAGAAAAACACAATTTTTGGTGAATAGTAACCTATCCTTATGAAGAGTAACATACAATTATGAATAGTGATATAAACTAATGAATATAAACCTTGCATATAATAATATATAAATAATATTCAAGTTGAAATTAAGACATACCAATATTTTAGAATAAGTAAATGAATGTTTTAAAATTGGTTTTTGCTAATAATTTATGATTTAATTAAATATTAAAATAATAAAATTTTGAATTTTTTTTTGAAAAATGAACTTCATTTTTGGATTCTACACATAAAAAAATGTTTAGGTTGAATTTTTTATAGTTTTATAAAATACATGAATTTTTATGAATAGTAAAATTAAATAATTCACAATAAATTCTAAAACCTTAATTTCTGCATCATGCATGAGTCATGAATGATGTAAATGGACTTTGGTTCGAATTCATATTCATTTATTACTATTATTCATCATGTAATACTTACTATTCCTTGTATTGTGAAGAAATAATAAATAAATGATTAAAAATTTATGAAAACCCTCCTCCCCTCCACTATAACCACACCCCCCCCCCACTCCCTCTTCTCTTCACTACTCTCAAGCCATATGCCATAACAATATTCTACCCAAATATCTCTCTAAGATCCTCCCCCATGTACAAAATCCCCTATCCTCTTCAAAATACCAAAACCTCTCCCCATAAGAGTTTCTCAAAGGAGGAAGTCTCAAGAGGTAAATTCATATTTCCAATTCCTTTATTTATTTTAAGTTCTTTTATTTTTGTTTCTTTCCTCACCTCCCTTCACCCAAATAGTATGAAAAATACAGTAACATAAATGTACTGTATTTTTTTAGGATAATTTTATATTTCATTATCTTCTCTCTTTTCCCCACCTTTTAATTGAAAGAAATGAAAACACTGTTTAGATGTGCTAATTTAGCACATTCAGGGACAACAGTTTATCAATTTCTATTATCATATTTAATTATGGTAATGAAACCATTAGTGTTATGGTTGAACTAGATTATTATATATGTAATATATCTTATTTTTGGTTCTGTAATCCTCTTTTACCAATTTTATTAAGTTATAAAGCAAAACATGTTCTTTGTAATCAAACCCACTGATTAACAAAAACGGTTGTCACTATGGTTTTATATAATAATTTGAATTCACTCTAAGCATCCAATTTAAATTTAAAACCATGTAATATCATGTTTGTTCAATAATAGAATATAAATACAATTATGGGAAACCAATTTCATCTTACATGTTTATCCAAACATAAATATAAGCAAACTGGTCATTAAAACCTAGTAAACAAACGAGCCCGAATAGTGAAATTGAACCTCATAACCAATTAAAATGGTTATAAATGAACATAAAATGATTATATTAAACCAATTACATATGAAATTGTTTCTAGAATTATTAATTAATAACCCAAATTTGTTTATTCAGGTCTTTAATAACAAGTGGAGAACACCAACAGATTTAAGGTAAGGGATCCTCTCTATTTCACTCTTAAATCAAGATTTTCCTCTATGATGTGCCATTTTATGTGTAACACCTAATGATGGGGTATGTTTACGCACCTCTCCCATACTTTATTATTGATTTATAAGTTATGATAAATCCCTTTTCTCTCTCATTGAACCCTCTTAGTTACATCTGATACCATGCCAATAAACCGTAACAAATTCTACCTGAACCTTCTTTGATCTTTCAGGTTTCTTTATCTTTCATTATATCAAAATGGATTTATTTTATATGTTTACGAACATATTCTAAATTATTTTATGTTTTACAAAATTCATTTATGAAGACCCTTTAATCACTCTCTTGTTGGGAAGTACATGTTTTTAAAATATTCCCTCCTTAGAACTTTCCGATAAGCAGACCTGTTTTAAGGGAACTTCCCAAATTTTTACCTAATTTCAAGTGAACTATATACTCTATTTTAATACACCATTTTATTTATAAAATAATTATTTTTATTATTAAAACCTTCTTGTTTCAATTCTAATTTTATATAAAATATTTTCCTCTTTTCTATTTTAAAATCTCTATAGTATTTTTCCTTAAAATCGCACAAAAATGTTTTAATGCTAATATTTCCCAAATACATTTCATAAATTTTGTCACTTATATTTGACACCACCTACCATTTTATATTCCTATTTTACCTTATTAACTTACATGTGAGTTCTAATCCCTTTCTTTCATGGACACTTTCATGATACGCCCATTGGTTGTGCTTTATGTCAAGATTGTGGTACCCAATTCTTTCCATGGGCACCCTTATATTTAAGTATGGTTGATTATGTATGATTATTTATGTGGAAAGAATATTCATGAAAATATTGAGATGGGTGCACCCATATAGAGCTCCAATGTAATGGGTAAAGTTAAGTCTCATGAGATGCAATGAGAAACGGGATTGATGGTTAGCCTTGGCCTGTACTAAAATGGGAAATGGGATTGGCAGTTAGCCATGACCCATACTAAAATGGAAAATGGGATTGGCAGTTATACTTGACATTTACTAAATATATGTTTTATAATTCTTCCATATTTAAATAATTCCATGTTTATATGGTCACATTCTTATATGATATTATTTTATATATTACATGCTTTGGATATCATTATTCCATGCCTCCTAACTCATGTGCTTAAGACATATCTTTATGTTTATTCCCTTACTAGGATTTTTAGATGATCCCTTTTTTCATATGTTCCCCAAGGTACCCAATGTATATGTAAGGGATCAAAGGAAGTTAGGATGTCTTTATTGAAATTGAATAAAGATGTTTTTTAGCCCCATGTTTCGTGTTTTATGTACCTAGTCCACCAAGACACTAGAATTAATGATCCTTGTCTTGTACTCTGATGTATAATTATGCTCAAAATCATGTAATGTTATATGTAAATGGAATGGTTTTCTATAGTTGGTATCAGAGGATGGTCTAGTTATTTTTGGAGATTATGAGAAGAGCCCCTTAGTGAAAACCTTAAAGATAAGACTATGTATAAGAAAACTTTCCTAAATTTTGGTTAGTATTGAGTAAGTAATTTATAAATAAAATACATCCCTGTCTAGATACGAGTAGGTAGAGGTGTCTCTAGAACAGATGTACCTAGGAGTGAAAACTCTAATAAGGTGTTTTGGGCTTGACCTAGGGTATCCTGGTACATGAAAACGGGCCTTGATGCACTCTTGGTTACGAGATTCTCGAGGGATATACTTTGGTAGATTCAAGAGAATTGAACAAACAATTATAAAGCGATAAAGAAAAATCCAATAAGAATATAAGTTAAGAAATAGATTGAGGATAACCTGGATATAAACCTAAAGAATAAAAAGTTAGGTTCTAATTCTTCTTTATAAGTTTATCCTTTTCTGTTCAATGTTTCCTTTTTATGCTAAATATATAAGTATTCAAGACCTCTAATTATAAATTCTTTTCTTATTTAATGGTTGGAAATAGTAGAACACATTCCAACAACCAATGTGATAAGAAGATTTCCCTAATGATATGTGTGACATGACGGGAGAGGTTGCTCAAAACTTCATGGTAGTACTTTCTCAACTACCTAGAGTTATGAATAATAACTTCAATCATCTAGAATGACCTCCTCCTCCATGGAAAGAGAAATTTTCTGTAGAATCCTTTATGTGGCAAAGGCCTCCCATGTTTAAAGTATCTTTTAATCCCCTCCTTTCAGAACAATGGATTAACTCTATTGAAAATATATTCTCCATCCTCTAGTGCTTGGAAGAAGATAAAGTTGTACTGGAAGTCTATCATTTTTATAGGGAATCTAATCAGTGGTGGAAACTTATCAAGAATACGAAGTCTCGGGAGGAAATTGATTACATTGATTGAGAGGAATTGAAGAGGATGTTTTTCAATAAATATTTTCCTCAAACCCTTCATATCAAGATGGAAAGAGAGTTCCTCGGACACAAGAAGAAAAAAGATGAGTGAATCAGAGAATATGAAGCAAACTTTACAAGGCTTTCAAGGTATGCCTCTGGATTTGTCATGAATATCGAAAGCAAGGTGGATCGCTTCTTTAGCAGACTAAATTCAAGTCTACAAAAAGAGTTGGCAATTTGAGACTTCGGTAGTTTTGAGGGGATTGTCCATTATTCCCTCAAAGTTGAAATGGAGATTTAAGACTCTCAGTGGTCACATGGGACCAATGATAGGAAGAAGAAAATGGAGAACATCATGGTTGGTTCATCAAATAAGTCTCATGATGGAAATAAGCCTGATTTTTTTCCTTATAAAATTTGTGGGAAGAAACATCCTGGTAACTGTCTGAAGGGTACCAACAATTGCTTCAAATGTAGAAAGTTTGTCCATCTATCCAAGAACTACCAAAGAGATATGAAAAATCCCACTAATGTTTAAGAAGAAAGGAAGGTTCAAATAATCACTTAGCCTACAGTTCCATGTTACAACTACAAGGATCAAGGGCATTATCAAACAATTTCCCTAAGTCAAGGGTTGTCAGAGGCAATCAGTAACAACCTCCAAGGAAACAAGGAAGGGCTTATGTTATCACTACTGTTGAGGTAGAGCTAGAAAACTATGTGGTGATAGGTATGATAATTATTCCTTCAAGAATAGAAAATTTACTATTTGATTATCGTTCTACACATTCATTCATATCTTGCATGTTTAGTAGAACTATTCAAACACCACCTCAAAATTTAGAAGAAAATTTATCTGGGAGAACCGTGAATGGGGAAGTCATTGTGTCCATGGTTTATAACTCCACCCTAGTTAACGTTTGTGGACTGAACCTCCCAAAAAATATCTTCATACTTATTTTATTGGAGTTTGATGCTATATTGGGCATGTATTGTCTCTCTTTATTCAAAGACAACATCAACTGTCGGGAAAGGAGATCACTTTTCACATCCCAAAGCATCCTTTGATTCATTACAAGTGTAAGGAGGAAGATGAGTCCCCTTTAGAATATTCATCTTAGGTGTGGATATTGTTTCCTTATGAGAAATAATATCTTACTCAAATTATTGAGATAAAGGATAAGATCATGCTCGAAAACATGCCCATCGTGAGGGATTACACTGATGTATTCCCTGAAGAGTTTCATGGTCTTCCTCCTAACTGAGAGGTTGAGTTCTCAATTGAACTTATCCTTGGATCTCTGTCTATCTCAAAGACACCTTACAAAATGGCCACTATAGAGATGGAAGAGCTAAAAAAGCAGTTACAGGAGAGTATGGAGAACAGTTTTATATGCTCGAGTGCTTCACTGTGGGGTGTGCCAATCCTCTTCATCAAGGAGAAGAAAAGATCAATGCACATATGCATTGATTATCGTGAGCTCAATAAAATCATGATAAAGAACAAGTATCCCTGGCCACAGATAGATGACTTATTCGATCCGCTTCGTGGGTCCAGTTATTTCTTTAAGATAGACCATCAGTCAGGATATCACCAATTAAAGGTGAGGAAGGAATATATTCCCAAGTCTGCCTTTCGAATGAGGTATGGACAATATGAATTCATAGTGATGCCCTTCGGAATCACTAATGCTCTAGAAATTTTTACGAATTTATTTAATAGAGTCTTTATAGATTACCTCAACAAATTTGAGTTAGTCTTTATTGATGATATTTCAATATACTCCAAGAGCAAGGAGGAACATGAAGAGTATTTGAATATTGTGTTAAATACTTTGTGAAGGGAGAAGTTTTATGAAAAGTACAGTAAATGTGAGTTCTATATGGAGGAATTATCATTCTTAGGGCATGTTATCACCAGCAAAGGGATATCTGTGGACCCTTCCACGATGAAGGCAACTAAAGACTGGCCCAGGCCAACTTCTATAATGGAGATCCGAAGCTTTTTGGGTCTAGCTAGGTATTATTGACAATTCGTGAATAACATTTCACGATTATCAAACCCAATGACCAAGATGAAATGGAAGGGGGTAAATTTTGTTTGGACTCAGGAATGTGAAGACTATTTCATGGAGTTAAAAAAGTGGCTTATCACTAAGCCAGTACTCACACTCCCTACTAGTGGAGAACTCTGTGTGGTGTATAGTGATACTTCTAAGAAAGGATTAGGCTATGTTCTATTGAAAAATGATAAATTGATAGTCTATTCCTTAATAAAGATGAAAATCAATGAGAAAAACTATCCCACACATGACCTGGAGTTGGTGGTTGTGGTCTTTACGTTGAAAATATGGAGGAATTATCTCTATGGGAAAAAAGTGTGAGATATATAATGACCAGAAGAGTCTCAAATATATATTCACATAGAAAGATATTAATATGCACCAGTGAAGATTGATAGATCTCATCAAGAATTATGACTGCTAAATCCACTACCATCCTGGTAAGGCAAACAAGGTGGCAGATGCTCTAAGTAGAAAGAATCATGCATCTTTATCAATGATAAGAATTGAAAATGATCTGATCTTATTCGATTTTCAAAGGATGGGCATAGAAATCATTAAGGGGGGAACATCATCAATCCTTTCTCAAATGATTATTTAACCATCATTCTTGGAGAAAATAAAGGATACTCAATGAAAGGATGTTGAAATTTAGAAAAGGGTTGAAGCTATCAGAAATGGGAAATCCATCGATTCCAGAATTGATGACGAAGGATTTATAAGATTTGAGACATGATTGTGTGACCATCCGATCCAGAGATAAAAAAGGATCTATTTAGTGATGCACATAGCTCGACCTTCTCTATCCACCTAGGGAGTAAAAATATGTATCAAGATCTTTGAAAAAACTTTTGGTGGGACAATATGAAAAGGGAGATTGCTGAATATACATCAAAGTGCTTGGTATGTCATAAAGTGAAGGCTGAGAGGAAAAGGTCTAAGGGGATGATGTAACCACTACACATACCAACATGGAAGTGGGAGAAAATTACTATAGACTTTGTCACTAGACTTCCTAGGACATCCAGAAGAAAAAAGGCTATATGGGTCATTGTGGATCATCTTAAAAAGATAACTCACTTTATCGCAATTCCAGACGACTTATCATTATATAAACATTAATGGATTTACATAAAATAATTGGTAAGGATTCATGGATTAACACTATCTATTGTATTCGATTATGATATGAGATTCACCTCAAAGTTCAGGAAAAGTCTCCAACATGCTCTTAGCACTAAACTAAACTTCAGTACGGCCTATCATCCTCAAACTGATGGCCAATATGGGTAAAATATTCACACATTGGAAGACATGTTGAGAGAATGTTCTATGGAATTAAAATAAGGGTGGGGCCAAAATCTTCCAAAGTTTGAATTCTCATACAACAATAGTTTCCACTCGACCATCTGAATGGCACCATATGAAGCCCATTATGGGAAAAGGTGAAGAACACTGGAATGTTGGGATAAATTCAGTTATAATAAGCTGCTAGGACTTGAAATGATCCAAGAAATGGTAGAGAAGTTAAAAACCATTACACATCATATCAAGGTAGCCCAAATTTGATAGAAAAGTTATGAAAACAATCATCGACGATACCTTGAGTTTAAAGTTGGAGACATGGTATTTTTATGCATATCTCCATGGAAGAAGGTAATGACGTTTGGAAAGAAAGGGAAGTTAATTCCCAGGTACATCAACCACTTTTAGATCCTTGATCAAGTCGGAGTTGTGGCCTATCGACCAGCACTTCCACCTTCCATGTAGAAAGTACATGATGTCTTTTATGTATCCCTCTTAAGGAAGTACATAACATACCCTTCACATGTACTCTCTTCAGAGGTGGTATAGTTGGAGGATGATCTTTCCGATGAGGAGTAGCCAGAGAAGATCTTGGATCGTAGAGACAATGTTCTATGCAACAAGACTACTTATCAGGAAAAGTTACTATGGAGAAACCATAAGTACGAAGAGGAAACATGGGAACTGGATGAAGAAATGAAGGAATAGTACATGCAGCTATTTTTGTCTTAGAATGTAAAATGAAATTTCAAGGGAGAAATTTCCTAAGTGGGGAAGAATGTAACGACCCAATGTTTTATAAATGGAAATTACTTTCATATAAATATGTCATAAAATCACATGAAAACACAACATAATGAACTAATAAGTGCTAAGTGACCTTTAAATATATGTTTGTAAATTTTGTGTTTGGAATTTCGAAAATATGACATACACAGCTGCAATCATTAAGTTATTTGGAGTCTGATAAGAAAAACATAATTATTGGTGAGTAGTAACCTACCCTTATGAATAGTAACATACCATTATGAATATTTATTTAAACTAATGATTAGTAACCTTTTGTATGATAATATATAAATAATATTCAAGTTGAAAGTACGATATACCTATATTTTAGAATAAGTAAATGAATGTTTTAAAATTGGTTTTTGATAATAAATTATGATTTTAATTAAATGTTAAAATAATCATATTTATAAAATTATTTTTGAAAAAATGATTTCATTTTTGGATTCTACACATCGAAAAGTGGTTAGGGTGAATTTTTAAGATTTTTCAAAAATACTTGAATTTTTTATGAATAGTAAAATCTGATAATTCACAATGAATGCTAAAACCTTAATTTATGCATCATTCTTGAGTAATGGATGATGTAAATGGACTTTGGTTCGAATTCACATGCATTTATTACTATTATTGGTCATGAAATACTTTATATTCCTTGTATTGTGAAGAAATAATAAACTAATTATTAAAAAATTAGGAAAACCCTCCTCCCCTCCACTATAACCCCCCACTCCCTCTTCTCTTCACTACTCTCTAGCCTTGTGCCTTGCCAATATTCTGCCCAAATATCTCCCCAATATCCTCCCCCATGTCCAAAATCCATAAGCCTCTTCAAAATACCAAAACCTCTCCCCTTAAGAGGTTCTTAAAGGAGAAAGTATCAAGAGGTAAATTCCTCTTTCCAATTCCTTCATTTCTTTTAAGTTCTTTTATTTTTGTTTCTTTCCTCACCTCCCTTCACCCAAATAGTATAATAACTCCTGTAACATAAATTTACTGTAATGTTTTTATTATAATGGTATATTCCATTATCTTCTCTCCCTTATCCACATTTTAATTGAAATAAATGAAAGCACCATTTGAGATGTGCTAATTTAGCACATTCAAGGATAACAATTTATCAATTTCTATTATCATCATCAATTATGGTCATGAAATCATTTCTGTTATAATTGAACCAAATTATTATATATGTAATATATCCTATTTTTTATTTAATCCTTTTTTACCAATGGTATTAAGTTATAAATCAAAACATGTTCTTTGTAATCAAACCCACCGATTAACAAAAACTGTTGTTACTATGGTTTTATACAATATTTTGACTTAACTCTAAATTACCAAATTAAATTTAAAACCATGTAATCTCTAGGATGTTCAATAATATAATATACATTCAATTCTGGACCACCAATTTCATCTTACATGTTTATCCAAACATGAATATAAGCGAACCAGTCATTAAAACCAAGTAAACAAATGAGCCCGAACAATGAAATTGAACCTCATAACCAATAAAAATGGTTATAAATGAACATAAAATGATTATAATAAACCAATTAAATATATAAGTGGTTTTAGAATTATTAATTAATAACCCTAATTTTTTATTCAGTTATTTAATAACAAGTGGAGAACACCAACGAATTTAAGGTAAGGGATCCTCTCCATTTCACTCTTAAATAAAGAGTTTCTTCTATGCTATTCCATTTTATGTGTAATAAATAATGATGGGGTATGTTTACGCACCTCACCATACTTCCTTATTAATTTCTATCTGATGATAAACCCCCTTTTTCCCTCATCGATCCCTCTTCGTTACACCTGATACCATGCCGATAAACCGTAACGAATGCTACCTGAACCTTCTTTGTTCTTTCGGGTTGCCTTATCTTTCGTTATATCAAAATGGATTTATTTTATATATTTATGAACATATTATAAATTCTGTTTAGTTTTAAAAAATTCATTTATTAATACCCTTTTATCAATATCTTTTGGGGATATACATGTTTTTAAAAGATTCCCTCCTTATAACTTTCTAATAAGCAGACCTGTTTTAAGGGTACTTCCCAAAATTTTACCCAATTTCAACTGCACTCTATCCTATTTTTTAAGACACCATTGTATTTATAAAATAATTATTTTTATTATGAAGACCTTATTCATTAAATTGAGTTTTTATATAAAAGATTTTCCTCTTTTATATTTTAAAATCTCTATAGTATTTTCCTTAAAACCGCACAAAAATGTTTTAATGAAAATGTTTCTCAAATACATTTATTATATGTTGTCACTTATGTTTGACACCACCTACCATGATATATTCCTATTTTACCTTATTAACATAAATGTGTGTTCTAATTCCTTTATTTCATGGACACTTTCATGATATGCCCATTGGTTATACTTTATGTCATGATTGTGGGACCCAATTATTTCCATGGGTACCCTTATGTTTATGTATGACTGATTATATATGATTATTTATGTGGAAAAAATATTCATGAAAATGGTGAGATGGTTTTTCCCAGATATCACCCCAATTCATTGGTTAAAGTTATGTCTCATGAGATGTAATGGGAAACAGGATTGACGGTTAGCCTTGACTCGTACTAAAATGAGAAACGAGATTGGTAGTTAACTTTGACTCGTACTAAAATGGGAAATGGGATTCGAGATTAGACTTTACCCATACTAAAGACATGTTTTATTATTCTTCCATATTTATATGATTCCATGTTTATATGATCACATGCTTATATGATACGATTTTATATGTTCCATGCTTTGGATATCATTATGTCATGCCTCCAAACTCGTGTTCTTAAGACGTATCCTTATGTTCATTCTCTTATTGGGATTTTCATATCATCCCTTTGTTCATGTGTTCCCCAGGGTACCCTATGCAGATGTAAGGGATCAAATGAAGTTAATATATCTTTATGGAGATTAAATAAAGATGTTTTTTTAGCCCCATGTTTATGTTTTATGTACCTAGTCCACCAAGACACTAGAAAAAACGATCTGTGTATGGTAATCTGATGTATAATTATGCTTAAAATCATGGAATGTTATATATAAAAGTCTTGGGTCACTATAGACCAAGTGTTTTGGTGATTCACCCTTAGAATTAGAACCTCGTTTTCTTCTTGGCTCCAAGATTGAGGGGGTATTTGTGGGCTCCCAAAATATGTAGGGAGGAAAAGTACGTGGAGAAAAATAGAATCCAAAGAGACTGCCTTGTGAAGACCAATCGTGGAGCCCCGCAACACCATATCCAGCGCAAAGAAACCCCCCTTCGCAACTGCCACAGATCAAATAAGTGAGAGGCTTTACAATCCTCCTGACATTTGTGAAGCCTCTATAGAGAAAATAGGTGAGAGGCTCCGCAATCTGCCTGACGTTTGCGAAGATGCCGCAAAGGGAATAGGTGGGAGGCTCTGCAGTTACAACACAGTGCCATGTATCTTTGCACTAAGTGATCCTTGCATCATGGAGCAAATTGCCTATAATTACCAGGCTCCCCTCGAGCCCAAAGGATGGATCCTCTAATCTTTCTCCTTCTCCGCTCTCAAGTCGCGAAGCAATTTTTCCTCTACAAAAAATGATCTCTTCAACGTACTTGAGCATCGTGAAGTGCATTTCCCTTGGCTTAAATTCCACCCCTCTTCAAAGAGGGATTCCCTTCACCGAACCTTAGGGCCTCTACAAAGGAAGTGGATTCCCAAGGGGACTCAGGTCTTCACAGAGCACTCACACTTCATGAAATACCCTCTTTGCACATGTACACCCTATGCTAGTCTAGGGTCATTGTGCTTCGTGAAGCACATTGCTTCACAGTTCTATGCTTAGAAGGTCACCCTTACTTCATGAAGCACCATCCATATGAACCTATTACCTATTCTTAGGCTAGGCCACCTCACTTTGCGAAGCATACCCCTTCATGAAGACCCTCCACTACATGGAGCACCACAGCTTCACGAGACCTCTTCATGTGAACCCCTTTACTCTACAAACCCTTTTCTCGTACGACCCTCTGGGTTCATACAAAGTGATTTAAAAGTCCTTTGGGTGGAGCTTCATGTTTTGTTTCTTATCCTCATGATTATTTTCATAGGTACGTGAATGGCTATTGCTTCTTAGCATAGCCACGCTAATGTGGGCCCCTCAATGGATCACTCCACAACACCCCCTCGCTGTGACATTGTGGATGCCTTCCCTTACACAAGGGTAGACAGGTTTCAGTTATGTATGCCCTAGGGGTACGGAGTGAACCCACCTCGTTCGAGTTGTAGTACGTTAAGCTCCCAAGCATCATCGTCCTTAGCACATGACGTTAAACTGTAACCTCACCCCATGCACTTTACATGGGGTGACCCATCTTGGGCATTCTCTATGTCTGCTCATCTCCACAGGAGTGAAATATTTCTCACATGGAATGTGATCCTATTTTCTGGAACAACATCTATCCATGGGGAAGGGAACCCATCTTGGTGTAAGCCCCTAATCTTTCTTCCAGGTGGAAGCACCACTGATCCTACAATCTTCTTCCTTTCCAAATTCCAGAGGAGAGATGGGCACCAGGACCTTCATTATCCCATCCCTCTTCAGTTGGGCTTTGTCTCCAACTAGGCCTTCATCCTGAAGTAAGTCCCAATCTCCATCTCCCTGGGCTGATAACCAAACATAAGCCCTTGTTTCCTCTTTGGGTTGTTAACCACGCATAAGCCTCTATTTCCTTTATGGGTCACTAACCACATGTAAGCCCCACTCCACTTCCCACAGACACACCTTTCATGATGTGATCATCAGGTCCTTGTTGTCTCTTGTTTCTCATACTGAGTATGACTCACGTGGGCTTAGAGTAAGCATTTACTATGACATCCTCTATGGGCTGCCTCAGCATGTAAGTCGCAAACACCACTTCTGAACTATGTGGACTTTGATCCTTTCCAAGGCAAGGTACATACGAAGCCTCCCTAAGGTTCAAGCCCAACACACCTATTGGACCCTACCCCCTTCATGTTTGTCCACCAGCAAAACCATTCTGAACTACGTGGACTTTGATCCTTTCCAAGGAAAGGTACGTTGGAAGCCTCCCTGAGGTTCAAGCCCAACACCTATTGGTCCCAAACCTCTTCACATTAGTTCATCGAACACTTCTGAACTATGAAGACTTTTATCCTTGCCCTGTAATGGTATGTTGGAAGCCTCTTAGAGGTTCAATCCCAACACACCTATTGGTCTCAACACACTTCACATCGGTTTACCAACGCCTCTCTTGAACTATGTGTACTTTGATCCATGATAAGGCATGGTGCATAGAAAGCCTCCCTGAGGTTCAAGCCCAAAACCTACTAGTCCTGACCCCCTTCACGTTGGTTCACAAAACAATCCTGACTACTTCACGTCGGTTTACACATCCTACACGACGTTAAACTGTGTGCCCATTTTCATCCTGCATGATTCTAAACATTACCATTCGAACTATGTGGGCTTTGATCCTTGCTCTCCAAGGCAAGGTATGTTGGAAGACTCTATGAGGTTCTACCACAACCAGCGGTATGCCATTGTTGACCCTAACTGATGGTAAACCATTGTGGTCCCCAACCAATGGTAAGCCATTGTAACTTCATTCGACGGTAAGCCATTGTGTTCCCAAATCAATGGTAAGTCGTTGTCTTCCCCAGCCAATGGTAAGACATTTTAGTGTGAAATCGACAGAGATCCTTCAAAGTCCCCTTCGTTGGGACCCACATCTCTGGTCCACCCTTCGTGTATCAGACCAACCTTGGGATGCTAACCAAGCATAAGCCTCGACATATCATCGGGTCGTTGTCCTCTGCGTACACCCCGATTTTATGCCCCATTCCAAACTACGAGGACTTCGATACTTTTCAATACAAGGTACATTGGAAGCCTTCCCGAGCTTCAAGCCCATCACCTATATCTCATCTTCTTCTCTTTCCCTTGAGCCTATGTGTTTTGGGAAGGTCATATCCCAACCCCGAGGTTCTACTTCCTTTAGGTCCCATCCATATAGGTTGCATTCTCATGTGTGCTAGCACCCCACCGAACTACATGGACTTTGATTCCCTGCTATGAGAATATGTACGGAGTCTCTTCGAGGCTCAAGCCCAACACTACTGTCACCTTCATGATGGTTCCATCTCATTCCCCTGCCACTTTAGTTGATTCTCTGTCATCCATTCTGATTCTTACCTAGGCCCCCACATCCCTGTGAGATCATTCCAATTCACCACTTCACTTAACATAGCAGCAATCAGGTAACCAACCATTCGTTATCCCAAAAATCAGTGTTTCCTCCAGGGGTTTCACCCATCTGATCCAATCCCGTCAGTGTTATGATTAGTCCGACCCGTCTTTGCTAGATGTTAAACTTGTGGCATACCATGTGTTAAATATGGGAAGATGAGGAAAACCACAGAGACATTACCATGGAATATAATTCCTTACATTCGACATGGAATGCCTCGGGATTCTACGCCCTCGATAAGCCCTATCTTAAGGGGATGAAACCCATGTCCTCCAGTGTTCCAGTGTCCAGACACACCAGTGATGTCCAACATGATTTCTCCCCCGATCGAAGGTTTCTTCCCTAAACGAACCCCTTGGAATGTCCTGATATAGGTAGTGTAATTAAATGGTGTCCATGAAGACATGGCACTAGGAAGAGTTTCATGAAAAATGTCTTAAGTCTATAAGGGAGATCAGGACTGGGTGACGAGTTCCAAGGAGGAATCCATGAAAAGAGGAACTGACATCCCATCATCCCGTTTCGATCAAGGATTAGACATCCCTGATTAAGTGACGGATGTCACCCTTCTTTAGAAAGTGGTAATGTGGGGCAACAATCAGAACAAACTCCTCTAAAAGAGACGGATGTACGCCCTGACAAAAGCATCAAAAACATATATTTCACAATGTCTCGATAAAATAATTTATACATAATCCATTTATTTTATTTAATATTCCTTGCTTTTTATTTTATTTATTTTAAGTGATCCTGGTTAAGCATACAATAAACATAAAAAATAATCATTAATTGCATAGAAATAAAATAAATATGTTTCATGGTCATTCTTTTTACTAATTATTAGTTTATCAAGAAGAAAATACACTGACCCTTCACCTTAGGGAGTAACTCCTTAAACTATTCTTGGTTTTAGTTGTAGGGTTCCCCTTAGATCCAATGTATCTCCTTGGTTGGTTTCACCTTGAAATGGGTTATAAATGACCTCCTCTCATTGGAGCATAATCCTTTACATGTATTTACTCACACACATGTAAGGGGAACTTGGGGTTAGGGTAACATAAAATAAACATTAGACATGCGTACTTGTACAAAATAAATATGTAATGGATGACCCATAAGTTATCATATTATTTTAAATAAAACAAATATCACATAATAAACCCATGAAATAAATATAAAATTAAATTAAAACCAACCACATATAGTGTTATATCAATCTCATGATCATACATTAATAAAACGAATATATATTTAGTTAAAAAAATTATCATTCATTTTTATTTACTCTTTATTAAGATAAATCACTCAAATTAATTATCTTATTAATACATTAATTCATTTATCTTAGTTTCCATTCAAATAGAATTGGAGATACCCATATATTTTAAATATATATAAATTAAATTAAATGATTTAATTTAAAATTAATATGTGCATGATTTGTACTAAAGGCAACATGAAATTTTCTCTTATATAAATTGATTTGTATGTTCCATGTCAAGTATCATCTACTTACACAGAATATATCATACATGGAATGACATGGTATTTCACAGTGTGTAGTTCCATGAGTCTAGCCAAGTAGTCATCTCAACATTTATGACACATGACATGCTATTAATATACATGGTGTGTACCAATGTAAAATCTTTTGAAGTAAATGACATTTATCTGAACCATAAATAGTATATAGTTTTGTATTAATGTGGAAATTAATTAATCATTTATTTATATGAAAAACCTTATAATACAACATGTGTTCCTACTACACATCATGTAGTTTGTCACAATTACAAAATTATTTTTAATTTAATGTATTTTATTTACATGGAATGCATCATGGTTTAGTGTTTACTTCTCATAAATACGTATGAGTTACATGGTTTATAAAACCCACTACAATACAAGTACTCCATTATGTGCCCATCCAAAAAACACACATAGGGACTCAGTGTGTAATCCATGTAGGAATTTATGTGTTACATGGTGTTTGTGCTATATACACACCATGTATACAAAACTAGACTTTATTTATGAACTATTAGTCATTACTCATCGTATAATAAATACATGTCATACTCATTGAACCGCCACTGTCGTGGTACCACCGACGGAGTGGGCTTCCGCTGATCTCAACTCGTTCAACCAATTGAGAAACATTCAGTGGATAAGGGAACCTTGCCAAAGTGCCTTCCCTATAATGTATTTGGATCATTGATCCAATGATAATGTTACATGCCTAAAAGTTGTCAGTGAAACCCTGTGAAGAATGAACACAAAAACAAGGTTTTAAACATGGATTGGTGGTCATCTTTGTGTGGCCATCAATTATTGACGGTTAAAAGTGAAAAATTAGGAGGCTGTGAATGAAAAATCAACAAAAACTAGAATCAAAACTTGAAATTCGACAAATTCTACCTCATAATGGCCATTCATCATTGGTGATATTTCCACGGTACTCCTACCTCAATTCACCATAGATTTGGCAGAGTTTTCTCCTCTATCCGGTGAAGAACGATAATGAATTCCTTTAAGAGGATAGGGAGAGAGAATCTAGAGAGATAAATTGATCAGGGATAACCTTAATCCCATCTTCTTAAATTCTATTTATAGGGGCTCCAAAATAGTGCAGAAACTGAAACTGTCATGCCCCCCCATTTTATATCGCACCTAGGAAAAACATCTCATTCCAAACTCAATGGGGGTCTCAGATTTCCAATCCAAGACACCATTCAAAAGTTATTTAGTTTGACCCTAGGAGTAAAATTATTGTTTTTAATTACCATTTTACCCCTAGATATCCTTTTCCATAGGAGTGTCACGCCGACAAAATTTATGCCCCTCCTACGGTAAAATCCACATTCTGGACTCAACCATGGACTTATATTTAGGATATGAGATATCATTTAAGATTTATCCCTTCTCTATTACATGCATAGTATAAAATATATTTAAATTTTATATAATTTACTCCAGGAACACTAGGCCTTAGAATTGCACACTTTTTGAACACCTAACTCTTGAAATATATATAGAAATATTTCAAATTGTTACAAGGAAAAAATTAGGTCTCCACATCATTCCCTCCTTTAATATTTCCATCCCCAAAAAGAAAAATCTAGGAAAAAAACTCGAGATACTGAGTCTGTATCTGGATCTCCCATTCCCAAGAACTCTCTTGCATGTTTCATTACTGACACATGACATGAACTAGTGGAATAGTCTATCCACGTAAGGTTCACTCTTGTTGATCCTCAATTGCCACCAAGTGATCCATAAAGGTGGCTTAATTCTCAATGTCCAGCTCACCCCAGTTTATGACATGTGTAGGATCATGCATGTATCACCCCAGCTACGTCACATGGAAGACATCATGCACTCTCTCTAGTTTTGGGGGTAGGTCAAGGTGGTAGGTAACCTCGTCAACCCTTCGCACGATCTCAAACGGATCGATGAACCTTAGGGATGGATTGACTCCCAGTCCAAATATATGTATTCCAAATCATAGGAAGACTCTTAAGAATACATGGTTTCCATACTTAAACTCCAATGGATCAACTATTGATGAGAACATAAAGGTCACATATATTTCTCTTGATGAACTATTTGGAACACTTCTTCAACATGAGACTAGAATGAAGAGAGATGCTGATAATGTAAAGAAGAATAATGGGAATGGAAGTGTTTCTTTTACTAAAACTTCAAATCATATAAAATCTAAGAATATTGAGAGAGTTACCAAATCTAAGTCTAAGAAAGTTGCTATCCAATCTGAATCTAGTGGAAGTGAATCCTTAGAGAATGAGTTATAAAGTCTTGCTCGAAGGATGAACAAGATAGCTGGACAGAGGAACTTTCATTTCAAATACAAGAAGAAAGAAAGGAAAGATAAGAAAGATTCATAAGTTACATTTTATGAATGCAAGAGATCTAGACATATAAGACCTTATTGTCCTATTCTCAAGATAAAAGAAAGAAAGGAAAAGCATTCTGATAGAAATAGAAAGAAGTACTACAAGGATAAAGCAGAGAAAGTCTTGAAAGCTAATGACACCTAGAGTTCCAGTGGTGGGGACTCTTTAGATGAATCTTCATATTATGAATCTTCTGGATAGAAGAATCTTGGTCTAATAGACAGACTACCTATTGATAATCATTTCTTAATGGCTAATGTACACAATGTTGAATCAATGACCAATGTTTATTTAAATGCAAATTATAGTAATGATAAATAATATAACTCTTCTGATAAAGAATCTTCTTATAATTAAGATAATATCTTACCTACCTATGAAGAAGTTTCTAGGTTTTCCAAACTCCAAGAGATTGAGAACTCAAAACTCATGAAAAAGCTTCATAAGGAAAAATATAGGAATACTTTTCTTACTAGGGAAATATCAGATCTTTCTAATGATTTGGATAAGAAAAATGTTAATTTCTAAAGTATTTCAAAAAATCTTAAGGAAGTAAATTCTGATAAGAATAAACTTTCTAAAGATCTATAAAACATAATTTCTAAGAAAAATGTTTTCGAGCCTAACTCTAGTTCAAAATAGAATTTTTTAGAAGACAAGAACCTAGATATCAAACTGAAATCCGAAATATTTTCCTTGAGGAAGTGTTTTTCAAACTTTACCTTAGGTAAGGAAAATTTTGATAAAATTTATTCTCAAATCCGACCTCAAAGGAATTGTTTTGGTTTTGGTAATACTGGTTCTAAACTGATTTTTAGTAACAATCATTTTGTTCCTCAAAGTGATCCATTCTGTACTAAGTGTCACAGTGGTGGACACCAATCAAAAAATTGTTCCTTAAACAAAACCCAGTCTTTAGGATTTTATAAAGCCTATTTTTCTAGAAATATGTGGCTGCCTAAAACTTTTCTTTATGAGATTCCGTGATCCAAGAAAGTTTGGATTCCATAAACCTAAATTTTTCTTATTTTCAGGAAAATAGAGAAGGTACCAATAGAAATACATGGTACATGGATAGTGGATGTTCTCAGCATATGATTGGTAACAAAAACTATTTTGAAAATATTATCAAGACGAAAAGAGGAAAAGTAACTTTCAGAGATAAGGCTTTGGGAGAAATTATTGGTATAGGTAACATCGTTCTTCTTGGAAAAACTTTTATTTAAAATGTTTTATTTGTTAAGGGTCTTAATCACAACCTCATTATCATAAGCCAATTATTTGATTAAGGTTACATTATCAATTTTAGGAATGACAAGTTCTTAGTACACAATTCCAAGGAAGATTTTATTCTTTCTACCCATAGGCAAGAGAATGTTTACACACTAAACTTATAAGACCTTAGTAGAAAAGATATACCTTGGCTTAGTGCAATGGAAGTTCATTATTGGTTGTGTCATAGAAGGTTTGGTCACTGTAACCTTAGGAACTTATGAAAACTCTCTAAGAAAATATTAGTTAAAGATCTACCAGAGCATAGATTTGATTCTTCAAAATTTTGTGATCCTTGTTAATATGGAAAGAAACATAAATCAAGTTTAATGTCAATCAGTGAAGTATCAAGTACTGATGAATTATAGTTAGTGAATATGGATCTTTTTGGTCCTACACAAACTAGAAGCATTTGAGACAAGTATTATGTATTTGTTTTAGTTGATGATTACACTATATTTACGTGGGTATATTTTCTAGCAAAGAAGTATGAAGATTATTCTTATTTTAAAAGTTTTAGATCCCAAGTTAAAAATGATAAAAACCTTCCATTGAAAACTATTCATAGTGATTATGGTTGAGAATTTCAAAATTATTATTTTGAAACTTTTTGTAGTAGAAAAGGCATTACTCTCAATTTCTCATCACCAAGAAATCCTCAACAGAATGGTTTTGTTGAAAGAAGAAATAGAATCCTTCAAGAGATAACAAGAACCATGTTGAGTGAGCATTCTATAACCAAAATTTTTTTGGCTGAAGCTCTAAGTACTACTTGTTATACTATAAATCATGTTTTAATTAGACCTTTTCTTAATAAAACTCCTTATGAGTTATGTAATGGTTGAAAACCTAGACTTTCCTACTTCAAGGTTTTTGGTTTCAAGGTATTCATCCTGAATACTAAAGATAATCTACATAAATTCACACAAAAATCTGATGAAGGAATTTTCCTAGGCTACTCCCCAACTTCTAAGGCTTATAGAGTTTTCAATAAAAACACTTGTATTGTTGAAGAGACAGTACATGTGAAATTTGATGAAACTAATCCTTTTGTTTTTAAACAACCCCAACCTACATCCTTGGATGTGTTTTCAAAAACTGATAATCAACCATTTTTAGAAGATTCTTCTAATAAGGAAAATGCCCAAGAAAATGTTTCTGAAGCATTTAACCCAGAATATTTCTTACCCTATGTTGATGAACAGGTTTTAAAAAACCAAAATCAGTTGTTTTTAAATAATCATCCCAGTGATAGCATCATTGGTGATGTGAATCAACCTGTAAGGACTAGAAGTTCCTTAAGAAATTAAGTAGAACATCTAGCATTCCTTTCCCAATTAGAACCAAAAATCACTAATGAAGCTTTAGGTGACGATGATTGGATTAAATCTATGCAAGATGAACTAAATGAATTCGAAAAGAATAAGTCATAGACCTTGGTTGAAAGACCTAAGGAAACTTCTGTTATTGGAGTAAAATGGGTTTTCAGAAATAAGTGTGATGAAAATGGAATCATTGTTAGAAATAAATCTAGATTGGTTGATAAAGGCTATAATCAACAAGAAGGAATAGACTATGAAAAAACCTATGCTCCAGTAGCTATAATTGAATCTATTCGTATCTTACTTTCCTTTGAAGCATTCTTCAATTTCAAACTTTTTCAAATGGATGTGAAATGTGCTTTCCTTAATGGCTATGTTCAGGAGGAAGTTTTTGTTGAACAACCTCCTAGTTTTGAAGATACAAAACATCCTGATCACATTTTTAGACTTACCAAAGCTTTATATGGCCTTAAAAAGGTACCACGAGCTTGGTATGATAGACTTATAGGATTTTTGCTTCAAAATAATTATGTTAAGAGAAATACAGATCCAACCTTTTTTATAAATAAATATAAGAAAAATGTTTTTATTGTTGAAATTTATGTTGATGACATTATATTTGGTTAAACTCTGCAATCTTTAACTGGTTCCTTTGAGGATCTAATGAAATCTGAGTTCGAAATGAGTATGATGGGTGAGTTAACATTTTTCCTTGGTTTTAAAACCAGAAGGAATCTATATATCCCAACATAAGTATATTAAAGATATTCTCAAAAAGTATGGATATGAAAACACTAAAAGTATAAGTACTCACATTGGTACCTCAAACAAAATTGATCATGATGAAGCTGGGAAACTAGTAGATCAAACATCGTTTAGAGGTATGACATGAAGTTTACTTTAATTGACACCTAGTCATCCAGACTTAATGTTTTCAGTATGCTTGTGTGCAAGATATCAATCCAATCCTAAGGAATATCATTTAAAGGTAGTGAAAAGAATTTTTTTCTACTTAAAGTTAACCATGGATTTAGGACTCTTTTATACTTTTAGAAATGATTTTGTTTTATAAAGTTTTTCAGATGCAGACTTTGGTGGATGTAGAATGGATAGAAATAGTACATCCAGAACTTTTCATTTCTTAGGAGATCCAGTAGTTTTTTGGTCATGCCAGAAGAAACACTCAGTAGCACTTTCCACAGCTGGAGATGAATATGTAGCAACTGGAAGTTGTTGTGCTTAGGTGTTGTGCATGAAACACACACTCACAGAATATGGTGTGAGTTTTACCAAAACACAAATTTTGTGTGATAATACAAGTGCCATTTCCCTTATTAAAAACACTACACGTCAGTCTCGTGCAAATAACATAGATAGTAGGCATCACTTTCTTAGGAATCACACACAAAAATGAGACATCATTATTCAATTTATCAGAATGAAAGATCAACTTGCTGATATTTTCAAAAAATCTTTACCCTCCGATAGATTTGAATACATTAAACAGAAGTTAGGAATGATAACTGTAAGGTAATCCTCCTTTTTATCTTTCATTTGAACCAATATTCTTACAATAATAAACTCATTTTCATAGGGGGAGTACATTTTCATGTTAATTCAAAAATATTTCAAAAATTTTCATAATGATGTTTTTAAAATTTTCATAATGAAGTTTTCAAAAAAATTCGTAATGAAGTTTTCAAAAAAATTCGTAAAGAAGTTTTCAAAAAATTTTGTAATGAAGTTTTCAAAAATATTTATATTGAAGTTTTCAAAATTTATCATAATGAAGTTTTCAAAAAAATTCGTAATAAAGTTTTCAAAAATTTTCGTAATGAAAATTATCATACTCAATTTTTTTTCGCAATAGATTTTTTTTCATAGTCTAAAGTCCTTCAAGAATAATTTTCCTCAATACGAATAATTCTCCTAGAAATCCAAAAGGTATAACTCTTTATTGAGTTTTCATAATCACATTTTACTAGCTGGTAGTTTCATTTTTATTTTTTAAAATTTCTCAGACTCTAGTTTCATTAAATCAGAATGTTTTCCTTAAAACCTCAAAAGATCAGATCCTACCAAATTTTCCTTGTGGCTATAATTTCAATCGTCATATCTGACCAGAAGAATTCTTAGCCATTGTATTGATACGGGAAGATGAATTGTCGCATCAATGCCTATATGAAGGACCCCCGAAGGGTTTCCCCACATCAGTTTTCAAGATTTTGTGTGTCAAAGCTCTTCTCTCCTACAAAACCCCGTTCTGGTTTTTAAAAGGTTTCCCAATTCCAAATGTCTAGTGAAGTTCCTTCTCAAGATATGTCTTCTGTCAATCTGATTGCAGAGTGGAAAGTATATAGAGAGAGGTTGGTGCATCCGAATTTCTTCAATAAATATGATTTCAATATCTCTAAAAACATCAAGCTAAATGGATAGGGAAGTGTTTTCATATCAAAGCCTGGAGCTCAAGACTTAGTGTATCTGAATCTAATCATTGGGTTTTATAAGTCAGTTTGTTTCTTTAAGGAAGAAGGGAGAGATAAATTTTCATTCAAGAGTTATGGAAAAACCTATGACTTTCTATACACTAAGGTTGCTAGCTTGGTGGGGCTGTCTTTTGAAGGGGAAGTCGAGTTTTGTTCCCATAAGATGCCAGATTTTCAAGGAAGTTTTGTAAAGGTGAAGGCTATGGAATGTCTTGGACTTACAGATGTCCAGACTACAAAGATTTCTCATTTTTCTACAAATAATCGGATCTTTGAGTTATGGGTTCAGGGTTTTATCGTTCTGAGAAAGGGTGACAAGGACACGCTGAAGAAAAGTGAAATGTGTATCTTGTATTTTTTGTTAAATATAAGGAAGATCAATCTGATGAAGAATATTCTCATTATGATAAAGAATATCAAGAGTGAGAATTTTAGAGCACAAATAATCATGTATCATTCCCTACTCTCCAAGTTGATTGTTCGATGTCCTGAGTCTTTCATGATTCCTTGAACTTCCAAGCCGAGGAATTGAAAATTCATGTTAGTAAGAGATGATACTTTGAAAAGAATGACTTTCGGCTTTTCTAAAGATTCCTGAGAGTTTTATGATCTACCAGTGGAAGAAGCAGAATCTAATCTGAAGAATGCAGAAGAGGCTGAACCATCAAAGAAGGCTGGAAAAAATAGGAAACTTAAGGAAGTGGAAGAAAAAGAGAAAACCCCTAAGGCCAAATAAACTCAATTCGCACCTCCAAAGCCCAAGAATCAGAAAGCCTATCTGAATGAGGTAGTAGCCAAATGGAGAGAAGACAAAAAGAATCGGAAGGAAGGAGATCCACAGTTTGGCTTGGATCCTACAGAGGCCAGTGCTTTTAAAGAGAAGGCAGCCGATGAGCTTGAGAAGCAAGCCAAAGAGAATAATCTTAAGAAGAAAATTTATAAGGCTGAAATTGTCCAATCTCTTTTGATGGGCACTAAAATAGCATCTGATAATATTCATGTACTGAAATCTTTCTAGGATGAACCCTTACCTGAGACTCCGGGGAAATATTTCATGACTTTAGAAAAAGTACTTGAAAAGGTTTTTGAAGAAAAGGAAGTTGTGAAAGATGTACAAGAAGCTGAAATCAGTGATGATACAGCTGATCTAAAAAAGAAAGTTGAAGACTTTCATGAGAAGGAATGTGCATCTGAAAATTTATCAATCCGGACTTCTCAATCCAGATATTAGAAACTTGCTACTCCTGGAATTGATAATAAGTCTGAAGAGTAAGTGAACAAGTTATCTAAGGAAGAGATTCATAATCATGACTTCATTCATTATAAAGATATTAAGGTAGGGGCCAAGAATGAAAAAATGATGAAGATAGAATTGTTCAATTTTCTGAAAGTGAGAATTAGTCTCCAGATGAGGAGGCTGTTTTGAAAACTGACAAGGGGAAATAGGTGGTTGTTGACACACCAACCAAAGTTGTTATAAGGAAGAAGGAAGCTGGTGGATCTTCTAAGAGGAATCTTGTCGAGATAGAGGAAGAACCATCACCAAGAAAAGTGTCATATTCGGAATCATCATCTCTGGGACATGATTTTTTCATTCAATCACTAAAGAATCCTGTTGACACCATTCCGATCTTTCCAACCATTGACTCCAGATGTCAGATGCTCCAACATAGCTTAAATCAAAAATCAGATTCTGTATCCATGGTGATGGATAGGTGTGTAAAGATTTATGCAGATTACAAGAACTTCCTTATCAACTATGATTCCCACAAAAAATATTGTAAGAAAGTGGTTAGCTGATCAAAGAAAATAGTTGAAGACTTGAGAGAGCATGATGAGTTTCAACAAGACGTTAAGGAAGATTTTGATAATGAATATATCAAAATCAAGGATCTCACGACTATATTTGAGGAAAAGTTATCCTTTGAACAGAATACTTAGATTCAGGAGGTCAAGGATCTGAATGGGAAGTTGTATTCTATTGCCTAAAGCTAGAAAAGGGAAAGGGATCTTCGGATCGAGATTGAAGAGAAGCTAGTGAATAAAGAAGAATTTTTGATGGCTCGGGAAGAAAAGATCAAATATTTAGAAAATAAATCAGAGGATCAAGATCAGATTCTAAAGCAAGCAGAGGAAGACCACAAGGAGCTGAAGAAGCTGAAAAAAATAGTGAAGAAGTTAATACCCAAGGAAAAGGAAAGAAAATAGATCCAATCTGATCTTTTTTTTTTGTATTTTCTTTCCTTGTACAAATACTTAAAATATTAATGAAATTGTGGTTGCTCGTTTTTTGTTTGGATGTTTGTACTAATATTTCAGGTACCACATTTGTTTACATTCCCTAAAACTCTTTTTTGAAAATCCCAAAGGGGGAGAAGGAAAAAGAATTCTAAGTAATGAAGAAATATCCCTATGTAAGGGGGAGTTTATCTAAAGGGGATTTTTCATTACAGAGATTTCCGTACTCAAGATAATGAAAAATATCATTCCTAAAATCTAGAATATGATCCTTAGTGTTCCAAAGCCTAAGGGGGAGTTAGTCATATTTTCCTTTTCCAATGTAAAAAGGGAGATAAGTTTTATTTTCAAAGTCTAGAAAAATATTTTCTAAGTCCTTATATTCTTTTTTGTAAGGATGTTTGTGCTTTCTAAAAAGAGTGAGGTTGTTGGGTAAATAATGTTTTCCATATAACTTTTACATTCCTTCATACCTGATGGATATTGTTAAGTCATTAAGGATTCCTTATGACTTTACAATTCTTTCTTGTTTTGAAAATCTTAAACACATTATCTCAAGGAAAATATCTTTTTACCCTGTATTTCACTTATATAAGGAAAAATTTCCTTCCCCAAGAAAATTTATCCTTACAATGTTTTCATTGTTCATATCATAATTTTTTATAGTGTCAAATTCGGGTTTTAACCAAAACCTCAGAATCATATAAATACGTAAATATGAAGCATTCTGTTTTAGGATCTGAATTCTCAAGATTATGGTCACAAACTCTTCTGAGTTCTGACTCCTAATTCTGAATATGAATTCTGGATATGCACTCTTTTGAGTTCTGACTTCGAAATTCTGAATACGAATTCTGGTTACGAACTCTTCTGAGTTTTTTCATCCGAATTCTGAATACGAATTCTGGTTACGAACTCTTCTGATTTCTGACTCCTATTTCTAAATACGAATTCTGGTTACAAACTCTTCTGAGTTCTGACTTTGAATTCTCATGTACTCTAACTCTGAACTTTTTAAGTTCAGGTTCCTAATTCTTTTGAATCCAGATTCCAAATTGTCTTGAAATTCAGACTCTGAAATTCTATAGAGTTCATTTTCCGAATTTCTAGAAAACAGAATATAAATATCCTTGTATTATAGACTCCAAATTCATTTTTGGTAAGACTCCAAACTTTTATTTGCTTACATTCTGAACATTGGATTTTAGTTATGTAACCATATTTTTTCTTACACTTGTTTTAGTTATAAAATGATGTCGTGCATTCAGTTACTAACTAACTGTTGTTTGAGTGACACGTGTACAGGTCCCTCTGAGATTCAAGGAAAAATATGACCGTTGGAAGAGGGAGCCGACCGTTGAATTTGTGCCTATAAATATGAACTCATTTGAAAGAGATTAGTACTTTTTTAGAACTTTTAGACAACCTTTGATCTAAAGTGATTTCTAAAGATAGATACTCTAATTCTTAGTGTGAACTGAACTCCTGGTTCATATTTTCTTTGTGTGACTCCGATTATTGTTGTGTACAATCGAGGTCTTCTGGGGATAGGAAGATAGAGGTGTCAACTACCTTGAAGTTGAGGGCTTGTGGGGATAGCAAGACAGGATTTGATCTTCGTATCGAGGGCTTACCCTGGTGTGGGTAAGATTGACTTTCTTGAAAGTATAAATCAAGGGACCTTTATCCAAGGTTTTTGGATACCCTTCTCTTTGGGTTAAAATATTTACAACTTATTACTTGTTTTGTTACAAGTTTTCCACTAAATTTGTATTATTGAGGAAAGTATAACCATGTTATACTTCCTTATACTTGTACTCTGATTTATTTATATTCTATATGCTTTAAGGTAGAATCTTTTTTCTTGTAAACTTTCATTAAGTTTCATTTTATAGAACCATCTTTTCATATTCACATTCTCATAATCATATTTTCAGAATCAATAAATTGTGTACAACTAGAGTTTTTGTGAATTTCCTTGTTTAACCTTGTAAAACATAACCATCTTTAAAAGTTCCAAAGGATTTTTTAAAATTATAAAATTCACCCCCCCCCCTCTTGTATTTTGAGCATATTTAGATACTTGATTCAGTATCTCTATTATTTAGATGCTTCATTTGGTATTATAGAGTATATCATACTCACATACCATCTCAACAATGGATATGTCATCCCACTTCCACTCCAGGATTTCAAGAGGTTGCAACAAACCCACCAGAACCTGATGCTCTTCCTTCAGCTATTGATAGGTAAGTCATTGGGATATGAACCCAGCAATGAATTGTCTCATTCTAGAACACCAAAACTACCATTGTATATCCCTTTACATCTTCCCCACACTAGTATGTACAAATAAGGGAGAAGCATGGAACTCCCTCATCACTTCATCCCTCATAATAACTAAAATAACTATTCACCCCTAGAAAAAGATCTGGTCATTACCTCCTTCATAATACCCATCCGGTGCATCGCCTATGGATATCTAGTCACATAGAACCTCACAGGCAATATCTCCCAGCTAAGACTCTCTCTCCCACTCAAGTAACAAAGGTGTCAGCACCATCGACTGCAAAAAAGTTGTTCTCTCATGCTCCACCAAGGTCAGTTGTAGGGAATCTAAATACTCTGAAACTTCCTTCATGAGGAAATCCCGGGACTTCCTAATGAGGGAATCTACTATAATTTTTCCCTTCCCTGGAATATAGATGATCTCAATGTCATAGTCTTATAGGAACTCCAACCAACTTAATTGCCTCAGGTTCAGGTCTCTCTGAGTAAAGATAAATCTCAGGCACTTGTGGTCTGAGTAAACCACAAAGCGCTCTCCCAGGAGGTAGTGTCTCCACATCCTTCAGGCGAGAACTACCACTACAAGCTCCAAGTCATTATTCGTGTAGTTCTTCTCATGGGGTCTCAACTGCCTCAACCCATATTTGATGACTGTCCATTATTGTATCAAGATGAAACTGAGCTGAGATCTGGAGGTATCACAATAAACTAAGAACTCAATACCCACCTTATGTAGTCTCAGAATTGCAGTGGTCATCATCCTCTTCCTTAACTCATCAAAGGCCTTATGGAACTACTCAAACCAGTTAAATGATTTTCCATTCCATGTTAGAGTGTTCAAAGGGGTTGTGGTCCTGGAGAATTCTTCAAAAATCTCTGGTAGTACCCATCCAAACTGAGAACACTCTGCACCTCTAATGCATTATTGGGTGGATAACAAGTAGGTACCTCTTCGATCTACATCGTGTCCATCGAAAAAACCTATTCAAAGATAAAGTTCCCCAAAAATTGATCCTCATGTGTTCCGAAATGACACTTCAAGAGCTTCCCATAAAGCTGGTTCTCTCAAAGAAAATCAAAGACCAACCTCAGATGCTCTGCATTCTCCTCCTCGGATGCCAAGTAAATGAGTATGTCTCCAATAAAGAAAACAAAGATTCAGTCCAAGTATGGCTAGAAGACCTGGTTCATCAAAGCCATGAAAACAGTGGGAGTGTTTTTCACAACAAAGGGAATCACTAGGAAATCATAATGCCCGTAGCGATATCATAAGGCCGACTTTAGAATATCATCCTCACTTACCTGTTGCTGGTGGTAGCCAAGTCTCAGATCGATCTTGGAGAACCACTTCACACCTCGCAACTAGTTTAAGAGTTCATCAATCCTTGGTAAGTGGTACTTTTTATTAACTGTGGCCTGATTCAGATGAAGATAATCCACATACAGCCGAAAACTCCCATCTACCTTCTTCACAAACAGAACTGGAGCTTCCCATGGGACACACTGGACGTGATAAAACCCTTCTCACAATGGTCTTACAACTATAAACATAGCTCCTAAATCACAGTACATGTCATCTGATAGGACATAGAAGTATCTGGGTTTTCCCTGGTTTCAAATCAATGCAAAACTCTAACTATCACTTTGGAGGTAGTCTGGAGACATCTTCGGGGAAGAAATCCATGTAATCCTTCACAAATCAGGGAACCCAGGTTTTTGAAGAGTCTTCTTCACCATGTTTCATGCTCTCTAACTGATGGGAAAAAGGTTGTCATCCCTTGTTCATTGAATTAACCTACTCTACTGTGAGGCCTTATTTTCCAAGAAAGGTGATTCTCATTCCATCAGTGTGCTGACATTTGACTAAACTGCGGCGAAAATCAATCTGGAATCAAACCATGGAAATATAGTCCATTCCCAAGATGACATCATAAGCTTCCATCATGATGACCCGAAAGTCCCATGGGATTAATTCTCCTCTAAACAAAATCTTTCACTATTGACAAATAAAATAAACAGAATAGGTGCTTCCCGTAAGAACCCGGAGACTAAACAGCTATGATAGTGCCTTTTCTGGGAGCTCTAACTCTCATGTCAATATTAGTGAGAAAAAATAGTGTTTGGATCATGTGTCTACTAATACTAAAGTAAGAGTAGAATAAACATAGAGCGTACCTTGTATCATCTCATGCACTAGAGGATCACAAATAAATATAGCTTGTAATTGTCTGCAGACCTGACTGCTAGCTCCCTGACCTATAGGTGGGTTGCCCGATGGTGGCGGTGGTGGTCATGGGAACTCATAGCGCCATCCCCATCCACCTAGTCCTCCTGCTCCTGCTCCTCTTTCAGCACCACCTCCCTGGGGACCACCCTAATCATGGAGCTGCCTATTCTAGGGTGGTCCACCTGCTCCCTGCCCTGAATTCTCAACTCGCCAGGTCGAGAAGTCTCACGCCAAGTGACCTTTACCATCACACATGTAGCATCGAACTTCTTCAACCAGTCCTGATGCTCTGTGATACCCTACTACTGTCAAACCATGTGGTTGAGCCTGGTCCTGGAATGGTGTCCTACATCGCTGTCCTGCTACATGGCGTTTGTCACCTGATGTGTACATCTATTCTCTGAAGCGACCACTACCAGTCCTAGATGATTGGTGCCCCTATGCTATGAAAATATTCATCATCTTTTCCCTATATAGTACTCCAACATAGGTAGGGATGAACATGGGAACTAATATTGCACAGATCTCTCAGCCGAGACCCTGATCGAACTTTCATTCTCAGAAGTAATTGTCATGGACTATATCTAGTGAGTAACGGGTAAAATTCGTAAACCTATCTGCATACGCAACTACTATCATGGATACCTACTACATCTATAGAAGCTCATAAATCCTGATCGCGCGTAAGCTCGAGGGAAAGTACTCCTCATGAAACAACTACTGAAACTCACCCCACAGGAGAGTTGTCTCATCATACATCTGGATAACCAAACCCTGCCAACGCCTGGCCAGCACGAGGAAAAGGATGGTTACCAAGGCTAATATTTTGTTTTTTAGTGTCTTCACTAGCAATAAAATATAGATCATTGACTCCATTTAGTCCTCTACCGTTTGAGGTTCTCGTTCACCATAAAACCTTAGCGGTCTCTACCACGGGAACTCATGAAGTGTGGTCAGTTTGTGCTTGTCCTTGACCTACACAAACAATTCTAACTATTGCTCTGTGGGTGGAGGTACTTCTTCTGGTCCACCGGGAGGAAGGATATCACATGATAGCCCCTGAACTAAGGCCTCATCACTCCCGATGTTGTCATCGTAGGAAGGAGTGGGTAACCTAGTTGGTTTTCTTCACAGAGGCATCCTAAAAATTTATCAAGGAGTACCATAGTAAGATGAGAATACATATATATAATAAGAACAACAAAAAAAGACAATGTTACTCAATTAGGATAGTCAAAGACACAATCCGATATGATGCATGTACCATTAGTCCCTAAAACACATGTCTCAGAATGCCGAGTCGACAAGAGGGTAATCAGGATCCTGGTGTGTGTCTACGTCAGCCATCATACCATCATTGGAATCCTTGGTCTGAGAGACACTCTCAATACATGTCGACATTGTTTCCCTATACCCAATCGAGACCTTTTTAGGGAAATGTCCAAACAACATCCCAAGTATAGAGACCCGAGCCTTTTACATATAACATTTCAGGATTTTAAGCATAATTAATCATCAGAGTACAATCCAAGGATCATTAAGTCTAGTGTATTGAAATACTAGGTACATAAAACATAAAACACTTATTTATTTAATCTTCATAATGAGCTCCTAACTTCCTTTGAGGCCTTACATCAGAATAGGGTACCCTGGGGAACACATGAACAAAGGGATGAGCTAAAAATCCCAGTAAGGGAATGAACATAAGGATACATCTTAAGAACATGAGTTAGGAGGCATGAAATACTAATATCCAAAACATGGAACATATGAAATAATATCATATAATCATGGGATCATATAAACATGAAATCATATAAATGTGTCAGAATCATAAAACATTTCTTTAGTACTGGTCAAGGCTAATTGCCAATCTCGTTTCCCATTTCAGTACGGGTCAAGGCTAACCGCCAATCCCATTTCACATCATATCTCATGAGACTTAACCTTACCCAATGCATTGAAGCTCTATCTAGCCTCACCCATCTCAACATTTTCATGAATATTATTTCCACATAAATAATCATACATAATCAATCATTCATATACATAAGGATACCCATGGAGAGAATTGGGTACCACACTCATGACATAAAGCATAACCAATGAGTGTATCATGAAAGTGTCCATGAAATAAAGGGATTAGAACATAAATGGGAATTCATAAGGTAATATAGGCTTACAAAATGGTAGGTGGTAACAAATAGAAGTGACATCATATAAGAAATTTATTTGAGAAAAATTAGCATTAAAACATTTTTGTGCGATTTTATGGAAAATACTATAGAGATTTTAAAATGGTAAAGAAGACATTAGTTTATATAAAAAAATAATTGAACCAAGAAGGTTTTCATAATAAAAATACTAATTTTATAAAGACAACGGTGTCTTAAAACAGAGGATAGAGTGCACTTGAAATTGTGTAAATGTTTGGGAAGTTTCTTTAAAATGAGTGTGCTTATTGGGAAGTATCGAAGCGGGATTCACTTAAAAGAATGCATATCCCCTAAAGAGAATAAGAGATGGATCTTGGAAAATGATTTTAGAGAATATAAACATAATTTATAAGTTTTACATAAAAATAAAAGACAACTACATTTTGGTAAAAAGAAAGATAGAGCAACCCGAAGGAATAAAGAAATTTCGGGTGGAATCCATTACAGTTTATCGGCCTGATATCAGGTGTAACTAAGAGAGATTGATGAGAGAGATAATGGGTTTATCATCACTTATAAAATATTAGTTAAGTATGTTCGAGGTGAGAAAACATACCCCATCACTTGGTATTACACAAAAAAGGCATATCATAGAGAACAATCTTGATTAAGAGTGAAAAGAAGAGAATCCCTTACCTTAAATCCGTTAGTGTTCTCCACTTGTTATTAAAGACATGAATAAAAAAATTTAGGATTATTAATTAATAATTCCATAACCTATTATATATTTAATTTATTTATTTTAACCCTTTATAGTTCATTCAAAGCCTTTTTGATTAGTTATATGGTTCAATTTCATTGTTCGGGCTCGTTTGTTTACTTGGTTTTTAAAAGATCGGTTCACTTATATTCAAGTACGGATAAACATGAAAGATTAAATTGGTTGTCCCAAATTGAATTTATATTATTTAGTGAACATAAAAATATTACTTGTTTTTAATTTTAATTAGGTTTCTTAGAGTGAAGTAGAATTATTATATATATAACCTTAGTGATAACTGTTTTTGTTAATCGGCAGATTTGATTACAAAGAACATGTTTTGATAAATAATTTAATACCATTTGTACAATATAACTATAGAACTAAAAATAGGATATATTACATATATAATAATCTAGTTCAATAATAACACAAATGGTTTCATGATCAGAATTAAAGATAATAATATAAAATGATAAATTGTTGTCCTTGAATGTGCTAAATTAGCACATCTCAAACAGTGCTTTCATTTCTTTCAAATAAAAGGGCGGGGAAAGGAAAGAAGATAATGAAATATACCCTTATCATGAAAAAATTCCTGTACATGTATGTTACTATATTTATCATACTAATATGGTGAAGGTAGGTGAGGAAAGAAATAAAAAGAAAAGAACATAACAGAAAAGAATAAATCAGGAAGAGGAATTTTACCTCTTGAGACTTTCTCCTTTGAGAACCTCTTAAGGGGAGAGATATTGGTATTTTGAAGAGGCTGGGAGCTTTTGGATGTGGAGTAGGATCATGGGGAGAGTTTTAGGAAGAACAATGGCAAGTCACAAGGCTTGAGAGGAGTGAAGAGAAGAGGGAGTGAAGGGGGGGTTTATAGTTGAGGGGAGGAGGGATTTCATAAAATTATAATCATTAATTTATTATTTCTTCACAAGACCAGGAATAGTAAGTATTCCATGACTAAGAATAGTAATTTTATCATGTGATCCCGAAACAAGTGGTCATAAATCATCATAACATCATCAATGACTCAATAAATCCCTTATTTAGCTTTTATTGTAAATTATCGTATTTTACTATTCATCAAAAATTCAAGTATTTCAGAAAAAATCCCAAAAATTCACCCTAACCATTTTTAGATATGTAGAATCCAAAAATGAAGTCCATTTTTCAAAAAAAAATTCTAAATATGATTATTTTAATATTTAATTAAAATAATAGTTTACTATCAAAACCAGTTTTAAAACATTCATTAACTTATTCTAAAATATAGGTATATCGTACTTCCAACTTGAATATTATTTTTATACTATTATAGGTTAGGTTACTATTAATTAGGGTATATAAATATTCATAAGGGTATGTTAATATTCATTAGGGTAGGTTACAATTCACCAAAAAAATATGTTTTTCTTATCAGGCTCCAAATAACTTACTGATTACAACCATGTATGCTGGATTTTTGAAATTCCAAACACAGAAGTGACAAAGTTTTGTTTAAAAGTCACTTAGCACTTAATAGTCCATTATGTTGTTTTTTCATGTAATTATATGACATACTTATGAGAAGGTAATTTCTATTGAAAAACATTGGGTCGTTACACCAAGGGTCGAACCACCTATAATAGAACTTTTTCACGACTCGAACCATTCTAGGGGACAAAGCCACAACTACCTCAAGCCCACCTCCATGGGCCGTGGGGTGGAAACTAGCACCAAAGACTGAACAAAAATGGGGAGGCCTTTGCCTATGTACCTGTGCACACACACACTGCCAACTTGATACAAAAGTGCAGAGGGAAAAGAAAATTAAAAGATGAAACCTACAATAAAGATAAATAAATCATACAAGGATGGACCACTAACAAAGTATGAGTACAGTAATGTAAACAGAAAGGAAAAAGGGGAAAAATATACACCCTACTAGTATTGTGTTCCAACCCAACTGAAAACTAAAAGTAAAGATGATGAGAAAGCTATGCTCTGGGAACCCAACTGTGACCACCGCACGTGGCCCAAACACCTGTGATCCTGATCTCCCGGATGTCCCGATCATACTTTTCTGTCATCTGCATAAGGCATGATACCTGTAGGAAAATCCCATGTAAGGGTGAGTATAAACATACTTAGTAGGATTCTCCATAGAGGAGGGGGAGTAGTAAGAGATACAAAGGAAAATGAGGTGTATAATATAGAACATTAGTACACTAAATGAGTGCAGTCCAACCCCAAAAAAATGATGTAAACTCATCCAAACACAAGGATCTAGACACGGTGAGGAGATGAAATTCTCATCTAGTCTTCGCTACCTCTAGTAGGAGAGTATACTCATCTAACCACAAGAATATAGAGATAGAAATCACATGTAATTCCCCATGTGTCTTCGCCTCTCCTAGAAGGAGAGTAACCAGAACCAAGGAGTGGGTGCCACGATAGGGTGTAAATATATATATGTATTCTCAGACCAAAGAAACCCAAATGAGAGAGAGGGTAGGGGATATTCTTCTCAAAGATCATCCCTGGAAATGACCCACCAATTGTTCCAGGAGTAACCACCATCAATTCCAATTTTCCACATGTTTTCCCAGATTTTCAAGTCGAAGGGGCTCAAACACCTCACCTTAATACAATCCACTTTGGATGGGTCTGCCTCATCCGCACAGTTTTAGGTCACTTCAATAGGACGCGTCTTGGTGGGGAAAGTTCCCCTCTTACCTGAGATACCAAGTTAGGGTCCAAATATACATATTTAATGATTCATCAGTAAACACTACTTCCCAGCCCAGCTAAAAGGTGATACATTGGAGGGTAATCCCTAAAGAGTAAACAAAAAACCTCACTACCTAGCCCCACTAGAGGGTAAGTCATGAAGGGAAAATAGCGAACCTCACTTCCCAACCTCATTAGAGGGTGAGCCAGAAAGAGTAAATGATGAACCTCACTGCCTAGCCCTGCTGGAGGGTATATCCTGAAGGGAGAACGATGAACCTCAATACCCAGCCCTGCTGTATGGTAAGCTAGTAATGCTCTAGTGATACTGAAAACATCATTGTAATCACTACCATCATCAAACACCTCAAGATGAGAACCAAGTTTGGAACACCTAACTTTATAACTCATTCTTCAGAATTTAGGCCACCATCATGTTCTATGCATAAAAACTTACAGGATAGACTATTTATTTTCCTAAAAAGGAAAACCAGTGAAAAGGGTGATTTAAGCTACAAAACACATGAAAGGATCAAAAAGGGGACCACATTCCAACCACAAACATAAAATTCTAAATATCATCCCAAAAGGTCCATCTCAAAGAGAGGAACACATTTCTATAGATGGTGCATCAAACAGATGCCTGGTTCAATAGTTATGGGCGATTGAAGATTTCAGAAGGGGTCCCAGGGTCGGTCGACTGACTCACGGTCGATCCACCAACCATGTAGTTCGACCAAATTGGTCGGTCTAGTCCTCGGTCAACCACCACATTTTAGACTGACTGACTACACCTCAATCCGGGGATGCTACCACAGCGGTCAACCGCTCTGGTCAACCGTGGGTGGTCAACCTGGGATCTGACCTGAGTCTAACCCGTTTCACCAGGTTCAACCCACTAGGGTTGACCCAACCCATTTACCCAACCTGACCCACTAGTGACCGCGGGTCCAACCCGTGGTTCATTCGCTGCCTGAATCAACATGGCAGACTGGCCACACGGGATTCGCAGTAGTGGTCGCCAACTAGGATCAGGTGGCGTGACCCCGCCTGGCCGACAGCCGAGCCACGTGGCATGGCCACGCCATGGAACTGTAGCTTTCATGGTGTCATCGCCACTCCAGGGACCCCCGATGGAGGTTCTTCCACCACTTCTCCGTGAACAGCCAGTGGAGCAGCCCTCAACTATTTGTTGTGCCGGCAGTGCCTCAGCGGTCCCTTCTGTGGGCCGCAGGGCTTGATTCATTTACCCGATCAGAAAACCATCAACAAATCGGGGAACCTTTCATTAGTGCCTTCCCTTTAATAGATTTTTATCATCGATCCAATAGTAACATTACACATCCAAAATTTTCAGTGAAACCCCAGGAAGAGAAGACCCCAAAACAAGGTTTTAAACATAGATTAGTGACTAAGATTTTCGGTAATCAATGATTGAGGGTAATAAATGAAAAATTAGGATTCTATGACTAAAAACTCAACAAAAACTAGAATTTTAACTCATAATCAAAAAACAATACCTTGTAACGGGCGTTCTTCATTAGTGATACATCCACGGTGTTCCTACCTCGATCTGCCAAAGATTTGGTGGAGTTTTATCCTCGATCTGGTGAAGAACAACAAATAATTCCTTTGAGATGAGAGAGATAGATTATAGAGATAGAAAGAAATTAGGGGTAAACCTAATCCCATCTGATAAAATTCTATTTATAGGGGCTCCAAAATATTGTGGAAACGGAAACCATAGCGGCCCCTCATTTTATATCGCACCTAAAAAAACATCTCATTCCAAACTCAACCGCAGTCTCAGATTTCCAATCTTAGACTCTGTTTGAAAGTTATTTAGTTAAACCCAAAGGTAAAATAATTATTTTTAAATAAATTTTTACCCCTGGAAAGCATTTTACATAGGATTCCCACACTAATAAAAGTTATGCCCCATCTAGGGTAAACGTCCATGCATTATTTTTCTGTTGCATGCACAATATAAAATAAACTTAAATTTTATATAATTTTTTCTGGGAACACCAGGCCTCAAAATTTCACACCATATGAACTCATAACTCTCGAAATATATATTAAAATATTTCAAAGTGTTACAATGATAGAATTGTGTCTCTACGCATGGTGTGTACTTTTTCGTTACATTTCATGTATCTATGTTATTTATCCATACTTTCTAGAACCTCCAGATAGAATCTTCAAATGTTCTTCATCCATTACTGTATTTATTCTTGGTCATATGAAAGTGATGAAACATGATTTCTAACCTTTCATATTAATGAACTCATAAACTAGAAATGAAAAAGTAACAACAAATAAAAAATTCAATCAATAATTAATATTAATAATAATAATAAATTAATATTCTACTCATTTGATTCCAATAGAATCTTTTAGAGAATAATAAAAATTGGTTGGCCCCATAACCTAGAATTCATTTTCATTGATTTATTTATATATATCCTCAGAATCAAACGAATTAAACCCTATAATATTCATATAGATGATATTTTTATATAAAATTTATAATTAACCTTTATAAATATAATTAAATTTAATTGAAATTTGTTCCTGGTTGTCATATTATTTGACCTATTCTTTTCATATCTTTATTTTATCAAAGGTTTCAAAATTATAATCCTGATAGTGGTATCTATATGTGCTCTAAAAACCATAAAATGTTGTTATAGAATCTATGGGATCTTTTATGAATGATTCTAATCACTTTTTTTCCATCGTTGATCACAACAATAATTTTTCAAATTACAAGAATTATTTCTCTCGATACATGAGATGGGGTATGAGGATCATCACTCTCTATTCTAGATATCATTCTTGGGAATCTCTATCTAGGTTTGGGAGAATTATCTCTTGTGAATATTGTGCACAAAAATCATTACTCTCTAGAAATGATATACTCAGGTTTATATAGCTAGGTTTAGAGAGTTGGTTATTTCACATAGGCCCTTAACCAATCTACTAATATTTAGAGAGTAATAATATATTAATATTATTATTTCCTTAACATTTTCTAAACTTGTAGATTATTTATATATCATTTATTAAATAAATTAATTTACATTAATTTAAATCTTATATAAATATATAATTTCCACTAAACATTTAACAAAGTTTGTCTATCCTCTTTGGTATTTATCAAACCAGAAATAATGACTATTTATTTATATATATAAACATCACTACATTATTCACTCAATAAATATATATTATATTCACTAAACTCATGAATAAACATTTATTTAATATTAATATATCAAATAAATGATTATTTGTTACCTCGTAAATAAAAAGAGATTAAAAAATATTATATACTCACATAATTATTAATTACATTGTGGATAAATATTTAATTAATATAAAAATCCCATGTATATTCTCTCAAATAACTGATGAATAAATTTATGTGATCAACCATACTTGAGTAATTATTAAACTATATGAAAAAATAATATGTTTTAAAACTATTAAATTCAAATATAATTTAACAATGGTTCTTGATACACTTAGTGTGTGACACTCTATGACTCTTCCTTAGTTTCATTATGATAAAAACCCTAAATTATAAGATTATCATCTAGTAACATATCATAGAACCCATAGAGAAAGAAGTTAATTTCATAATTACCACATCCTCCTATAAATGTTTATTGTGTAATAAAATCTCATTGTATTGATATATCATCAAGCAGTCTGCATACTTTGTTCGATGATATTTCTTTTGTTGAATTCTAGAAATTAACACATCGATACGCTTCTATGGTCTTGGATTTATCAGAATGTTCCATTTCAATAAAAGTTCCTGATATATCTACTTCCATTAACATGGAAGGGACAAGTCATTTTATTAACTTATTCATTAATATCATATTTCATATGAAGAATCCAACAAATACTACATGTCCATTCACATATATAATCATGGTTTTCATTAATACATTTGTGTACACAACTTATGAAATGAATTAATAATATTCTCTATTCTAAATAGTAATAAACTCATCTAAATATAGGTATATCTAATGTCACATATTACATATAGAATTCGTATGGGTGGGCCATTATAAAAAACTCTTATCTTAGATATTAAAAAAGGATAAATTTATGATAATAAATCTCAAATATTATGGGTTTCTGACATTGGATAGAATGTATCATCTGTGTATAGTAATATGATATCATTCAGACATAGAACATTTATTTGAGAATATCACTATAGAACATCAAGGTTCTTAATATAGAGGGAAATTTCGATAACCATTTATTGTGAAAAATGATATAAATATATTATCACATAGATGTTACAAATAAGAAAAATAATACTATGATAATTTTTTTACCAATATTCAATACTTTGAATATAGTAATTTATAAAAGTACTAATTGAATTTGTTCTAGGAAACTAACTCCAATAGTATTGTCTCGACATATTTCATGGTTACCACCACATACATATCATCAATACAGTTTTAGACATATTTCAATAAATTTGTGAAATAATTTCAAGGATGACTCCATGAATAAAGAAATTAGAAAGCGTACTATGTGTGTATGTTTATTTCATGAAAATTTCCTTTTAAGAGAAATCATATTATTATATATTTTCTTATTAGTTATTATTTTTTAGTATATGATCCTTGATAGATGATGATGGAGGAGAAACTGGAAGGGATTTATAGACATAATCATGAGGTATATACCTACATAATGTTAATTCCAAAGTATAAACGGTCTCCAGCACATGATAAAGAGAGGAGATATGGACACATGATGACAAACGTCATGGAATGCATTAATCGAGTCCTAATGTGAGTTCAGAATCTACTCATCATATGTAATTAAGAATATTTTATTATATGGTAATTAAAAATATTAAATTTTATGTTTAGTTATTACTATAATTTATTAAAATTAAATTGAATTTTTAGCGTATGAAACCTTATATCACACATTGAAGTATTTTTTGGAAAGAGGAAAGTAGAAAAAATAGGGTTTAAATAGAGATAAGTGATATTGGACCTAAATTTATTTTAAGATTAACATGATTTAATAATAATATACCATATTTATCGTCAATTTATTTGACCATTATGGGCATAGATTTGAGGTAACTAAGTGCCAAGATATTTTGACCGGTAGAAGTGGGTTTGTGATTCTGGTTTTATTAGAGTATTGTTACAGTGATTTCAGTAACTTCCAAACATTATAGTATTATTGTGTGCATGTAACCATAGGGTTTTATTTTGTACACTTCTCTTAGGTGTGGTTATTTGATCAAATAATTTGACTATAGAGTATTAAATACTTATATAATTCAACATCAATGTATATATGTTGATATTAAAACTTGAGTATGTCCATTGATACACCTGCATTTTTTTCAAACATTAGTAGGCTATGATAAATACGGAGGCCAAAGTTAACCCATATTCATAATGAGATGGATTATATTTGTTAATAGAAACCTTATTAAATTTTTGATTTAGGTTTCCAAGAAATTCACACCCACACTCGTTTCCCTAGATGTATAGGGAAATAATAAAATAATATTTAGGATTAATGTTATGGTATAGTTGTTAGTGTAAAAGTATTTTTATATAAATAATTGAATTTTATTATAAATAAAAACATAATATGCTTTTATTATTGATTCTTAAACCATACCATCATATGAATAACATAATTTTTTCATTAAATAATATGTTATTAAAACTAATTAATTTTAACCATTAATTTATTAAAAATAATTATATAAATGTCATACATTTATATGGAGGAGGATGGCTTATCTTCCCAATAGTCTCATCACTCATGTGGTGTATAGAGAGGTAATTTTTTTATAATCTTACTATTTAGAGATAAAATAATTTACACCATGATACACCTATAGAATCCATTATTCCATAAATCTAATATCTTAGATTTTATGGAGTCTCCATGTGTGACTTTATATCTGTTGATCATCATTTGATTTCTCTATTTTTTGATCGATGGTGACCAAATACACACATTTTACATCATCTAGAGGTGTATATGACTATAAAATTAAAAGAAATATAATACATTATGGTTCTACCTATCCATGTTCATTTGTTCATAGATGTGGAATTGGGGGAATGGTGTGATGTTATCCATTTTTTACTTGGCATTAAGGTTGTTGGCCGACCTCTTATCATTCAAGGTGGTTGATTATGCATGGTATATCTACTAACCACTTCTTAGTGATTCATGATGGTACTTATGAGTTAATACTTATTTAACACACACATTCATATATTATGAAGATACATATAGTAAGATTTTCTATCAACTACTCCACTTCTTAAGTGGACGTGATGTACTTACTATTACTTGAGGATTTATATAGGACAACTACAAATATTTCAGGCTTATTTGTATTAGTATATCTATATAGATGAATTTTTAAGTCATGTTGAGCATATTAGAACCATATTATAGTATATTTTGTTCTACTACATATGTGGGAATTGGATCATTTTCCACGCATCGCACCAAGAATTATCACACTACTTCCTCAACACATTTTACAGGACTAACCTCTATGATACTAGTATATTTACATAATTAATTTGAATTATTTTATAATTTTATTGATATAATTTATAAACTAACCATATATTTATTTTTTTATTAGGTGGAGTCAGAATCAGAAATATTTACATACCTCAATGCACATTGTGCATAGTTTTCTAAAGATTTTTTACCCTTTATATCAAAATGATGTAAGGTAAACTTTAATTTTATTCAAATAAATATTATTTTTTGTTATTAATTTTATAATATATTATAATGATAATTAGATATATTATTGTATCAATTTATGAATAATTTTTGATTTTTCATATCAGGTTTTGTAGATACCATATACAAGAGTTTTCTTGAAATTTCTTCCACTATACTACACAACTATGGTTGGATACCATAGAGAAGTGGTTTCACTCATCCAATTTCACATCATGAGTTTCACTATCTAGATAGAATCATGATACAATTTGGGTACATGTATAATATCCCCAATTCACCATGAAAGGTTCTTGCATTACAAATTATTATATTTATAGGTAGGTATGTGTTAAATTTTCCAATCTATCATGCACGTTACATTGAATTTTGAGATATGAATTCCTAGTAAAATATCTTTCAGCCCACATATCCCACAAAATGACACCAACTATCTAATTGGGAGAGTATTGTTACCAAAGTCACATTATTTTGTACCTTACATACCTTAGGATATCCCTCCACCAGTTGGTATGTTCACTATTTTTTATTAGATTTTTTATTTCATATTTTTTATTAACTTGATTGTTATTCAATTTTAAGTCATAGGGGTTATAGTAGAATATATATATCTCTAGTCCCCTGTGGGGGGATTTTTATTTCAGTATGTACTTTATATAGATCTCTTGTCCCCCATAGCTCCCATTCATTATATATATTAGAGCGTCTATTATGATAATAGATAGACATATCCTAATCCACAAGCACCCACTAAGTTATTTAGGGATTTTTATGTGACGACTGATCCTAATAAAGATGATGTACCACCAGCAGCACCACCGGCATGATGATAGTGATGAGGAATGTATAGAGATTAAAATTAGGAAATTTATGCTTGATATAGTCTCTTACACCATATAGAGTGGATCCTACATAACAGGAAGATGTTCCTACTTAGTAGAGAGAGGATCCTACACCATAGGCATTTACTCATGCATCTCATATTCCACCATTATTACAGACAAGCCTTACCTCTGACATCCCTAGATCTTATAGGGGGAGGGTCCAAAATATTATATCACATTTTATGTAGTAATTTGGAGACATTCTTTTTTATGACTTATTTGATGTGTATATGAATTTTTCATAAATTTCATGGGGTATTATCAAGAACCCATACTTGATGACATTTTCACTTAGATGTTATATTGGGAAGTCCTCTATGTAGTATATTGGGAAGTCATATAGTCATTAGTATAAGAATCTTGTAGTAGCACAATATTCTATGGAACCATCATTAGCATAACAGTAAGAAGAGGAAGTAGTGCCATATATGTAAGTGCCCCCTATTGAGGTAGATGCAGTGAAAAAAGTGGAACCCACTCTAGTAGGTGGCATAAAAAAGTGGTGTAGATATCATTCCCAAAGTGTGAGTGAGGTTCATACAACAAGTTGTGGAGTAAAGATGTAGGGATGTTGATATTTACTACAGTAAAACATTTTACATATTAAAAAAATTAATTTATAAAGTAATTAAATTTATTTTTAAATTCTAAATTTATAAATAAATTTTCAAAATAACTTAACAACTATATTTTTCATTACTTGATAAACATAAATAGTCCAACAATTTAATTTTATAAAATTATGTAAGTTAAATTATTATATCAATGCCTATATGTTTATTTTACTTAGAAAACTTCATGTATAAATCAAAATTTCAATTTCTAAAATAAATTACTATATAATTTTACATTATATTTTTAGTTTACAAACATATTTATTGTATTTTATTATAATAGTATGATGAGTTTTATATGAACTTGTACATTTTCAAGGACCAAAATTATAGTGACCCAACTTTATCTTAGTTAACAATTAACTTGATCTTGTGGTTTCTGAGTCCCAATACTCCCTCATGGGTAGAATAGTAAATTTAACATTATATATGACCTCAAAAAAACTCCGGGTTATTATATTAATCCTAAGGTGTGGTGTCTACTCCCTAGATGATCCAGGGTGGAATATTGGTTGTTAAATACCTTCATGTATAATGTATCAAGTATAATATATTATTTTTATTCCACACACAAGTGTTAAAAGGAAATATTCTTTACCTTAATAATGAATCCTATGATAGAAAATCCAAGACCATGACTATGTTTGGAAAGATGGTTTTATTATATGAGAGATATTATTTAAGTCTGTATCAAGTTCCTATGGTTTGGCTGGTTGGGGGTAGAAATCAATTAATGGAATTAATTTAACACCCACTAAAAAATATATATTTTACTTAATATATTATTCTTAAGGATATTAAATGCCCATAATTCTATATTGGATCATCCTTAGGGTATACACCATATCCAAAGATCAATATAACAATCATAAAATTTTATTAAGGTCATATATAAGTGTAAATTTAATATTTCAACTCTAGGGGTGTTGGGACACAGTATCCTAAAATTTTAGTTAAGTCTTAATGGGGAAAACCCAAGTCACTAAAATAATTTTTCTGGTGGGTTTTTTGGTAACAATGGTGCAATCATAAACAATATACTATGAACACATATTTTGTTATAATATATTAAGAAAATAAAATAACAAATTTTAAAATGGTAAAAATATATTTTAAATAACTAGAAAAATTAAAAGTAAAAGAAAGATATTTAAATAACAATTCCAATAATGGGAAATAATAAAATATATCTCCACTGAATAAATAACAATCCATAATGATAGTATTTATAGGTCAATTATAGATATTCACAATAATAGAAATCATATTATATGGATAATGAATACAAACTAATAATTCCACAAAAAACCAAAACAATTTAAAAAAAGTGTGATCACGTTATTAACAAAAAGATAAATTGATTTAGTTTTATGGTCGATGAAAATAGAATATAGAAATTAGTACAGATGAACATAGAAATTTAATGTACTTCTATCCAAATTAGACATACATGAGTTAAAATAGAAAACTAAATAAATTCCACTCTAAAAAATGAAAAGAATCATACTATATTAATAATACTCAAATAAAAGTAAATAGAAAATTTTAAATTTTTAAGGATAAAAATATACTTATAAATCATAAAAGAAATAAATTAGAAACCCAAAATTAGAATTTCCATTCAAGAAAGTAAAATTTCACTTTAAAAATATAGATGGTGGGAAAAATTATTTCACACTTTTGAAATTTTACTTTTCTCCATATTAAGGAAATAAATAATATATTTTCTTAAAATAAATAATAAAACTATAAAATAAAAAACTAAAAAACTTAATAATAAGAGATTTAAATCATTTCACACTATTTATACAGATCATGAGAGAATTAAATAATTTAATTTTATCCAAACCCATATTGATAAATAATATGAAATACTAACCAAAAAATATAAAATAATATAATTATTCCATAATGGGATTTTTACCAACAAAAATCCATAATTCTAGATGAATAAAACCCAATAAAAACCTTATGCTAACATTCAAACCATGCACTAAAAACATCCCAGTAAGGATTAGAACGATAAAAAAAAGAAAACCATTAGTAATAAAAATATTCTAAAGGAATATAACACACACAAAACCCCTCATGGAAAACCCTATCTCTAGATAATCATCCATGAAAGATCTATCTCTATAGATCAGGTGTCATTCTATAGATGAGTGTTCCATGATAAAACATGTGCCAAATAAATAATAACTTATATATGAAAATATGGGAGTCACAATTTTCTCCATAATAGGAATTTTAATCCATATAAAATCACAAAGATCCTTATTCTATTGAAATCATTGGTTATTTATGTTATATATGATATTATATCTCCCACATTCCCTCTTGTACTTTCCCATGTTGCAACAAATATGAACTAAATAAATAGTCATTCCTTATAATAAATTCCCTTTTTGAATAATGATCTAAATATAATTTTCCACAAAAGTTTTACCATCCTCCTTGTTAACAATATCCTAATTTATAACTCCTTAAGGGTCTAGTAGAAATTATTTGAACTAATAAATCGGTAATACATTATGAATTATGATATCCTAAGGTGGAAATACCAAATGGTAAGTCACTTCTCCAATCTATTCAATTATTTGAAGATTACCCACATATCAAGGGGTCAGCTTTCCCTCTTTTCCATGTCAAAAACACCCCAACTAAGGAAACACTAATATAAATTCTATATAATCTATGGTAAACTCTAATGGTCATCTATAACTATCTTCCTATGATTTATATCTACTTTTATAAATCATCATTTTTTTAATTATTAAAATATGATCAATCATTTAATACACCAAAATATTCCCTAAGATATAATTTTCTCCCATACCATTCCAACATAAAATTGATTTTCATAGTCTTACACATCCCACTTAAAATGGTTTCATATTAATTTTATCTTTATAATTTTTATTATATAAAAATTCTACAAAAAATGATCTTTTCATGATCACACAAAATATATAACATCTGTCTAATGTATATACTCAAAAACATGTATCGTTATCTTGGATTGTTTATAAATCTAAAAATGATATGTTTAGATCAACCTCAATGGATAATAAATTAAACATGTAATACCTTTTTAAAATATTTAAATAAAACATGAATCAAAATAAAAAACAATTGTTCTAAGAACCCCAAGATTCTTGACCACGTTCTTTACATATATCTTACCAAAATATTCCAATGTATACGTTCCTTGAATATATATGAAGTGGGTAAACATAGTTACTTGATCCAAAACTACTATAAAACCTTTGAGATATTATTTTCATACCAATAATAAAATACATGGACAGTTCATCTCATTTCCATATGGGCATAAACCAATTTAATAAACTAACTGATTACTGGTGTTCGATTTTACCTTGATGATAGGTCAAAAAATAAAATAAAAAACTTGCTATGTCTCATTTTATTCCACACCAATAGAATCAAAATTTATTATCATGTAATGAATTGGTTACTCTAAGATGAACCAACCACATTGAATGATGAAAGGATTTCATAATAATATTTCTTTATCAAAAGAATCTATTATTTTTTCTCTAAAATAGCATTCCATATTATGTTATTAATTTAATTCGTCAATTATATCCCCACCATTTATTATACCATAAAATCCCTTACATTAGAGTACGTTATTATCCCCTATTTTACTTGATCCATAATTTTATTGGGTATTTTTATTTGAGATAACAAAGTATGACATCTTTCCTTTTACACGTTCAGGTGCAATTTATCCAACTTACTCATCAACTGTCATTGAATTTATGTCTCTTTAGTTTTTATAGTTTGATATGTATAACTCAAAGAATTAATTGAAACATTTCCATTTAAAATATTATAAAAGTGTTCAAAATCAAAGGATTGAAGGTTTTTAAATAACCTGTTTTTTCATAAATTTAAACCACAATTAGAGAGAATATTTCAAACTATTATGATCACTACATAATAAATATTTCCCACTAGAGTCACAAACCATTCAAATAAAATGTACTACAAGAAATACTAAATGATTTTTAGGATGGTTCTTCTCATGAGGTTTTAATTTTCTTGACTATAAATTATAATATTATCCCATTATATAATAAAACATTTTAAAAATACGAAAGATACAAAATACTCTATATAGCCTTTATCTAGTTTAGGTAATATAAAAACCACATATTAGTAAGTCTTAATTTTATTTCATCAAAAAATATTTCTCACATTTGATTCTATTTAAACTTCACACATTTCTAGGTTTTAGTTGTCGTGGGAAAATCCATTTTCAATAAATCAAAAATTAAAATCATATAAAATTAGGCCAATCCAAAGAAACGTCAAATTTTGAAAAAAAATCTATAATTTTTCTTAGGACATTACAGCCTTAAATTTATATGGATCAATAAAAATTAATTTATTGGATATAGAGGGACCTAAAAACATCACTTATTTATTCCATAAGTTAATCTTTGAGAACATATCACATAGTTTATGTACACTTAATATATAAAATACCTAAAAATGTCCCTCATAGACCACATTTAATAAATAATAAATAAACATATTAAACAAACACTACCAAATATGTGCTACGATTATTGGGGTGAAATATAATTAATTTATACCATGAATTGTACAAGAGAGTTGGTAAATCCAAATGAAATAAATATAAATTTCTAATTCCCTTATCTATGTAAAAGATTTTCATTTAGAATACCATTCTTCCTAACTCTATTCTAGTGGTATTAGGATTATAAGTTGAAATTATAAAACCACATATCCCTAGTAACATGGTCAAATTAAATATTAATATGTGAAAAATGGTATTTATTTTTCAAATTCACTTGACTCGTACTCTTATAATCAATGAACAATAATAAAATATCATAGAACCTATTGGAAAATAGGGAAAATATTTCCCATAATTAAACATTGATGAATGAATCTTTTATTTTTTAAATCATCAAACTTTCTCCTTAAATTATTATAATTATATTATTTTCATGCTATATAAGGACAAAGAAATCAAATTTTCCCTATGAAATTGGTCATTGTATAACTCTACATCTATTTTCCCTAAGAACATCAAATTATTACTTCAGAGTTGAATGGATTTAAACTATCATAAAAATCAATACCATTGAACTATATATTCAATCAAATTCTAGTTTTTAAAATCAATTTAGTTACACTACATGATCCATGTATTGTTTTATCAAGTATACTTCAACCACTTATTTCAACATCCACATAAAATAAAAAAATATCATTTATCTAAGAATTTTTATTTGAATGTACAATTAAAGGGATGATATTGTTCAATAAGGCCCCAAACCACAACATAATTAATTTCCAGGATTTATTGGGGTTACCCTAGAAAGTGTCATTGTGTTGTGATGAAGAAGTTCAAGAAGTAATGTGAACCTGGGTATCGGTGGTGGTGGTCTTTTAATTCTACCCCATAATGGCATGTTGTGTCATAGATAACATATCTTTGTCATAATTATTGTATTGGATTTTTCCTGGTTGTTAAATTATGGGGTGTTTCTATATGATGTATAATTTCACACTATAATTTTACCTTTTGAAATTTTCAGAATTCTTTGGGTAGGGGAGTTATGATGTGACACTGGGGATCATTCCACAATAGTCCCATGTTCAATTTTTATTATTAAAAGTAGTGTTTTAAATAGATAACATCATTTGGTTTTGGGGGTTTATCTATCAAGTGAATAGAGAATACCCCCTTGATCCTTCTCCCCCTTCTTCTTTTCCTATGATCCATAGAGGGTTTCGACTTGTGGATTCACTGATATAGGTGAGATATTTCCTCTTCCACTCCTCCTACCTCATCTTCTTTCTCTCTTATGATTATAGTGATCTATATATAATGATTTGGTGTAGATTCCATGAAATCATGGTAGAATAAAGATTCAATGAAGTATCTTTTTCTCATAAATTATAGATGATGCAAAGTGAGGATGATTACACATCATGAAATTTAGTTTCGTTTGAGATATTCAAATACTTTATTTTTTTCATTTTTATTGGATGATTTTAGATAAATCATATTAATGAATTGATTTTAATATTTATGGACCTTAAATGTAATTGGGTCTCATGTATGCTCAGATTATATTTCACCTTTTTTCATTATTTTGGAAAGGATACATCTTTAGGTGAGATTTCCCTCATTTATGTCTAAATGAGTAATTATGTATTAATTGGGTAAAAATATAAGTTGTTTATGATTAATTTTGAAGACTCTTAGTTTAGTTAGGGTATCCTAATTGATTATTCGCAATGTATTAACCATGGATGGAGTGATTCTTCTTAAAGGTATAAATCCATTATGCATTTAGGTGGTGCCTAATATTACCTCCTTATATGTGGCTTCATATATTTTAAATATTATAAGTGTAATACCTTGTTTCTATGGGTGAGAAAATTAAAGATGAAATTTGAATTTTCAACCTGTTGGAATATTGAATTTTGAATTGAAAATTAGAATAATTTTATTAAAATAGAATCCTATTAAAAATATTCAATTAGACATGGAATAAAGTACTTTAGGTATTAGGAAGGCTTGGAGAGTGCTTGACCTAGTCTGGGGTGGTTAAACTTCTTGTAGTTTGCATTCTACAGCCACCGTCTCATCATTGGAAAGCCACTGGCTTACTGGTGGAGTATTTATGAGGGAAATTACATCCCCCGCCTTGAATTTTTATAGGTTCATCCCCCTCTTCTTCACACTCATTTCTCTTTTTCAACAAGGAGTTTCTTCTCCCTACTTTTCTCCTTAATGCCAATCAAGAGGGTGTTTTGGGTGGATTATATCGATGATATATGGTATGTATTCAACTCAGGTTACCTTCATAGATATCCTCATATTATATCTTTATAGATTATCACACCTTGATATGGTGGTGAATTTGGGTATAGAGGTTTGAAACAATTATTCCAGGAATTATAATCTTATTCTCTCTCCTTAAGGGAAAATTCTATTTCTCTCTATCCTTCCTCTCAAGGAGATATAAATGTATTAAATGACATGATAGATTTTACTTGGTTCAACCACACCTTTATATGTCCATGTATCATGCATAGCAATGTTCTAATGCATGGAATTCACTAAAGTATAACTTCTTTAAAAGTATATTTTGGAGGGTTCTCACTAACACTCATGGTTCGCTACAATGAACAAATGGATAACTGATCTCCCTACATCAATAAATAATGGAATAATCTTCTTATTGAAAAATATTATCCATGTAAAGATGAAAAAAACATATACCAAAATTGGTGTTTCACATCAACACAGAAAATTTTAACTTATAGTGATAATAATACTCCAAGAATAGAACCTTCATTGACCTTCAATCATTCATATGAGATCTGGAATAATCCCATTTAGTCTTCCCTTGTTTGTTCTTTAAATTCATGAAATCAATATATATTTCATTATTCAACTATTATTTCATTTAAAAAGCCCCAATTCATGTATAAATCCTTCATACCTTTAATTATCAAATTAAAGTCCTTGAAAATTGATTTTAAATCGTCCATTAAGTTTTGGTTATAACTACCATCAATTATTAGATTTAGGGCATAGGTTTTTTTTATGTTTTTTAAAATCAAATGTTTAAATGGTATACACCACACCTTGGTGAAAAATTCCTCATCGGTTTTCCTTAACATGCCCAGAACCACAGGCATAGCCTCTCATTACAAGCTATTTCACACAGGTCCACATCAACTAAACCACAACCATTAAAATGAATGTAGTGTGTCTTTCTGCGGATCATAGGGAGAAATAGTCTTTACCATAACATGTAAAATGAAACTTTCTATCCTTTTTCATCCCCCAACAACAACATTACTTGGCCATGGATTCCTTATTATTCCTTAGTGAAGAAAAATTTCATGTTTTTCTGACAATGCGACATAAAACATGACTTGCACCATGATCAGTTAGCAATTTTGGATTTGATCATCACCCATCAACAATTCCCATGTATAAAATGGGTTTTCATTTTCTATTCTAGAAAGGTACAATCAATTTCCATCATGTCGTATACCACAATTTTTTTCATGCCCATTTTGGTCATTGTCTTCACAAAATGACCTCCACAATGGGGGTGGTTCTTATGTTCTACTTCTCTATCACCATTATGCCTTCCACTATAGGTGTGTCCCTAGCCATGGTAAACCTTTACTTCACAAAAAATGGGAACTTCCTTTGATTTACATCCTAATAATAATCCTTCATCATCCTTGTCAATGAAAACAACTCAAAAAGATTTAAGTGGGAATCTTGAAACACCTCCTACTATCATTCTAATTTTATTATTCTCTAGTTTTGGCCTAATATTATAATTTTACTATAAGGTAGTTAAATTATCTTATTATCATGGTTATTTCCCTCATCCCTCATATAGGAGGTACCAAAATGATGTTAGCTTTCCACCACTCATTGATTTTATGAAGCTATGTTACATTGTGGATTTTTCTATGGGTTTTAATTAAAATTAAATTGGGTTAATGGTGAAAATAGTAGTGTGTGTTGATTAAATTTTATAGTGTATGTTATGGGGTGTGTCTAGGATGGGAGGTACCATATTTATAAAAGTTTTAGTAATTTATAGATTCCCAGTGAGTAAAGAGGAATTATGCGTATTTTAATTTAAGTTATTTAATTAATTTTTTTGGATATCTTGAACTAAGAAATGGGATTTTGACCTAGGTTTGGGATTTAATGATCATTTATAATCTTGGTTAGAAGCTATTAGTCCATGGATTTAAATGGAATTAGCTTCGGTTTAAGGTAGGTGGTTTCGATACTAGTTTTATGGAATTATTCAGGATGTTTGTCAGTAGGTGTATGTGTGGTATCACCACTAAGGTATTGGACACCTATTATTGATTAAATATTTCAATTTCATTTAAATAGTTTAATTTAAATTAAAATTTTAAACTTACATTATCACCTAATTATAAAAATTTAAAAATGTTCATAGGCCACCATGGACTTAGTGCATTGGTTTGATGCCTAGCTGCTGGTGGTCGAGGTTTGGGAGAATAGTATGCATTAAAACTTGATCCACTTGAGGGGTGTTAATTAGATGAATTTTACTGGATATGATTTAGTATCCCCTAATATATTGTGGACTTATTGGGCTATATCTTGACCCTTTTGACACCTTGGAGTCATTAAGCTCATTGAACTGGGTATGAGATAAGTGATCCTTCCCATCAAAGTATGTTTGGGACTAGGTGAATAGGCCATAGGATAAATAGAGTTAGGTTGGATGAGTATACCAACCTAGATAGACCTTATAGACACTAAGATGGGTCATAATCCATCTCTCAAGGCTATTATAAGTATGTCTTAACCAATGAGGTCTATAAGGCTATTTTATATTGATGAATTTATCGAGGAGTGTAATTATAATTAGATATGTTTGAGGACATGAGACATGGCTAAGATTGAGGACCCTGGGTAGGGATCCTCCACTATGGTATTTTTTTAGGGGACCCCAATGGGTTCCCCTTGAGATATTGACCCTGATAATGGACATTTAGTAAGGTGTAAATGATCATAGGTTCCATATTAGAGACCAAATCGATGTTTTGGGACTTCACAGGTTGTAATTTTTTGGGTCTCACTCTAAGGTGTCCATTCATGTTTATGCATATCAAGTTTTTTAGTGAGGTCAACCCATAATTCCTTTGCTTTTATAAATGATTTCAAAAACATTTGAGGATGAGGTTGTGACTCTGTTAGAATACACCATTGAGTTTTTTATAATGTGATATGTGATATTTTCTCATTGTGTTTATAATTTTTATATAAATTTACATTAATATGTTGTGGTTTGATATAATTAAAATTCCCTAACTGGAATTCATTAAGATGAAAAATCCCTAATGGGTAGTCATTATACATAAAATTCCCAATGAGGCCATCTTGGTAATACTGGTGGGGTATCCATGGATTTGGATCTTTGATTCTTGGTTCAAACCATGGGAGAGAGTTCCAATCATGTGTTATATATCAGGGGATTTGGGTTCTTTGGTGGGTGTGATCGAGCCTTCTACACTGCTAGGTCTCGACTTCCAAGACCGATTGTGTTCTGGGATTGATCATTCCCCTAGTTATTATTATGGGATGGATAATTCCCTATTTCAATTTATTGTATATTGATATAGATCAGGACCCAAACCTATTACCTTTGTATTGTGTTGAAAGATTGTTGGTACATTATTGTGGTTGGAATGGTCATCATGACATGATCAGAAAAACTCCAACACTAGCCAAAGTAGGTATGGTCAATCAATTTCATGGACCTTAGGATCAATGGTGGTCATTTTTTTATTTATTTATTTCCATCTGTCATCTTTTGTATTTAGGGCATGTAACTTTCACATATCATTTCATTTATGGTATGTGTGGGACCTTGTTGGTGGTTTTCTATGGAATTTTTTACTCACATCCTACTTGGTCCACCATTTAAATTGGGTACCCAAGAATAATCTCACTTGTTTTAGGTATAGGTTGGGCAGCGGCCTTGGTTTTTTCATGATTGAGTAAGATATATTGGAGTCTGGAGACTAAGAGGAGGTGAGTATTAGAGTTCGGAGAAAGAGCTCGCTTTTATTTTATTTCTTATGTTTATTATATATATGGGATCATCCGGGTTGGTAATACTTTTTGTATAATTAATACCCTCTTATTTATTTTATATTTCATTTTATTTAATACTGATTGTTCACTTTTATTACTTTCATTAACATTTTTCTTCCTTTTTATAATACTTGATCATTTATTTTATGATTTCACACTAAAATTTAGGGGGTATAATCACCCCCACTATACCTCCTTCAACCAAACGTTTATACTTGGAGTCCTATAGTATAGGGGGATGTGTTCCTAAGATCACATAGTTTTTTAACCCGATTACTATTCTTTGTGAGTTTAGATGATATGTTACAAATTGTTACCAAATATTTATTTTCTTTTGTTTTACTATTTGGGATATGGTAGATGGATGGTATGTAAATGTGTCAAAGACTCTAATTGATATCGAAGTGGTGTGTCATGAACACTTTCCCTAATAAGTATTCCAAGTTAATGGGGGCTTGGTATTGATGTTATTGTTATTAAATATTCTATTTATATGGTGTTCACTTCATGTGATGTATATGATATTTGAGGTTTAGGTTATATTTTGGATCTCGCATTTGGTCTATAGAGGGAGGAGGTGTCTCATGAACCATTATTGGGCATGTAGAATTAACATGAAAAACAAAGGACAACTATTTTGATTATTATAAATGAAAATATAGGTAAATTTGTTTATATATTAAATAATAGATCATACTTTTACATATAATTTATTGGGGGTATTATAGTCAGTTAGACCAACATGTGTATGTTTCCTTTAGATGGATGGTTAATGGACCTATAGTGAGATCTAATTTAAGATGATGATGATATAGTTTCATGTGCACAGAAGTGATAGTGCCCCTTTTGGTTTAATACAAGTAAATGAATCCTTAGTATTAAACTCTGTGTAGTTGTTATTTTATTGTTTTGATTATTTAAAGTTCTAGTAAGAACCTATATGGTGTTTTCTTGTATAATATAGAATATAATTATATTGAAATAAACCTCATAATTATGGTTCCTTGACATTTATCGTCTATTTTGATGTTTTTATATCTTTTTTGTGTGTTTGTGCGTGTTTAAATAATAATCGAAGATTTTTTTATTCTCTAGGGAGAAATTCCATGGGTGGATGGTTCGTAAGAATCAATGTCCTAGAATACTGGTGACTTGGAAAGAGGTGTCTAATATATGTTTATATGTGACTATAAAGGGGGTTTTAGAATATATGTTTCCTTGGGAATTGAGATATGAATATGATTTTTCTTATGATTTATGACGTGCGATGTGGTTTTCCAGCTAGGTGGGAGGACCTAGAGACCCTTGAGATGTGACTTGTGATTCTTAGATAATTGGTTCTTGGTTAACTATGGTAGAGACATGTGAGAAGGGTTGTATCATGTTTATAAGATCTTTATATATATGTGTGTGTGTGTGTGTTTGTATATAATTACCAAATCATTTTTTATTCTCAAGGGAGTAGTTTTGTGGGTGGATGTTCGGTGAGAATTAGTTCGCTAACTGGCTGATGACTTGGCATGACATGTCGAATCTATTTATATACGATAACTGAGATGTGGTGTTATAAAATAAGATTACTTGTACCTTGATATGAGAATAATATGTTTCCTGTGAGTTATGATATTGTGAGATTTGGTTTTTTGGGAAAGGTAGGAGGACTGAGAGACCCTTGAGATGTGACTCTTGGTTCCTAGAGAATCAATTCCTTGTTATGTGTAAGGGTGACACATGAGAGGGTTTGACCTATGGTTGTGAGTATCTTAGAGTTGAAAAAACATGGGTAGATATCATAGGTTTATATTGATTCAAATGAGGTGTTATTAAGTATAAGGAGTATGCGTGTTAGATTCCTTTGGATTTCATGAAAAAAGGCCTTGGGTGTTGGGGCTTTGGAATATGAGGAAAATAGAGTGTCTTAGTATCAAGGTGAAATTTTGAGGGTAGTATAGTTTTAGTGGTTGACCCTAGTGACATTGGATGTTCTTTAGTGTCATGTAAAGATAAATTGTATATGCTCATGTTTATATAATGATCTCAATTAGAAAGTAATCATGTGATTGACCATGGAACATTTGATGTTCCTGATTTATAAGAGGAGTGCCTAGAGTACATTGAGTAAACATAATTGACATGTCATGGATCATGGAGAGAATGTATTGATGATGTATGTATAATAGGATCATAAGTCAGGATTTATGATCAGGTGTTATGGGAGCATATTCATGTGGTGCTTAAATGTGATTGGGGAAGTGTTTATGGTCACACATGGTTCCTGGTCAGTAATTAATCAATGAACGGGTACATTTAAGCTTAGTAAAGACAGTATTATAAGTTTTGGATAAAAATTAATAGTTAATCCTATATCATTATGATGATTACAAGGGATGGTGGAGATTAATGGGTCTTGTAATGAGTAGCACGTGTATAATTTTGGATGAACTTGATGAGGTTTTACTTTTGAAGTGTCATAAGTAAATCCATAGGTTTTGGGAGTTCACGAGTGGTTGGTTGAGTGTGGATACCCAAATTATGGATTTAATTTAATTGGATTTAATTATGGATTTTTACATGGTCTAGGATTAGGTTTTCAATTAAATTTTGTGATAGAACTCAGGGACGAGCAGTCTAGGCCACATCCATCCATCATGTTCAGTGATGGATGGAGCATGGGACATAGAGATCAGAATATGGTTCAACAGAGTGATAGTAAGGATGTTTCTGTAGTGGTGGAATTATATTATTCGTGGTTGTGTTAATATCATTCTAGAAGGGTTTTTAATGTAAAATACTAATCAGTGGGTGGTTGTTAATGTACCAGAAGGTATGTATGTGGTGAATCTGGAAAGATTTGGATTCCTTGGGGTATTCCATATTCGAATTCTAGGGTAATTTTAGAATGAGATCGAGAATTGGTTTTAGGTTTGGGGTTTTTTTCGGGGATTTGAGCACTATCAGGTCTAATATGCGTTATTTTTTATGGTGTGGCAAAGCATGATGACGAGTTTTAGCTGATTGAGAATTTGATTGTTAGAATTCCCTCAAAAGTCAGTATTGGACTTATATGGGATTTTTTAATGATCTTAAGTAGATTTTAGGGGTAAATTCATTGTGATTAGGTGTTTTTATGACATGTTAGTGGATATAGATATTAATTTTCTAGATGGATCATCCATAAGAGTCTCAACCAATTTGTTTTCATGTAATTGGTTACAGTGTGCCAAAACCGACATAAGGTGCATCATTTTTTATAAAATTTGTATTTAGTGGGATTTAGTTTGGTATTTTTCAGGATAACCCAACATGTTAATATTATCCTTTAATTATTGGATCACATCCATTTTAGATTTGAATTTTTTTGAATCAATGATTGGTATCGATGAGTTGCAAACTACACTGATTAGGTTTCTGGATAAATGGGAAGGTGTATCATTTAGGTAATTCGTATAGTAGAAAACACGCTTTTAAGTATTTGGATATTATAGGTTGATATTAATGATGTGGATTACCATATTAATGATGAAAAATTTGATTAGTATACCTTGTGTTCTTAGGATAGATGATTGTGGGAGAGCATTGTCTTAGTGATTCAATAGTAGTGATGGGTGTTAGCTTGTGGTTTTTGAAGATTTTTCCTAGTGTTTGGAGTTGATATTTAGAAGGATATAAAAATTTTGAGAATGTAACATGAAATTTTGGAATTAAATTGATGAATTTTGTAGGTTGTGTGATGTAGTTTGATTCCCTACGAGGCTTCCATTAGATGAGAAGTGTTATAGTGGGGAAGTATGTGGGTCAAAAAATTCTTGAGTGAATTTGAATTTTCAGCCCGTTGGATGGTTGAATTTTGAATTGGGATTTATAATGAGATTTATAAGGTTGTAACCTATTAAAAATTTGTAATTAGACATGTAAGTAAGTTATTTTCTATCTGGAAGGCCTAGAGAGAACTGGAACTAGCCTAAGGTGGTTGGGCTTCTTATAACTAGTAGCTTAAAACCATTGTCTAACCAATACGATTTTAAATAGAAAAGTTAAATTTTTCCCATCTAAAATTTTTTTAGGGGAAGAACCTATTCTCAGCCTTCATTTATCATTCTCATCCAAGAGTTTATTACACCTTTTTATCCAACTTATATCCCTTCAGGAGGGTGTTTTGGGTGGATTATATCAATGATCTAAGGTACATCTTCGACTCCAGTAACATGCATCGTTCTACTCCACCTTTAATTCTTGTTTTATTATTATATGATTTAGGTATAATATTATTATTTTATTATAAGGTGGTGAAATAATTTGATTCTCATGGGTATTTTACACATCCCTCGCAAAGGGCATCCCATAATGATTTCTGATAGCCACTACTTGTTGATTCGATAGAGGGGCGTCATGCCATAAATTTTTATATGGGCTTTCACTAAAGTTAAATTAATATAATTTTGTTAATATATGTTTTTTTGGGTATTTATCATGGTGTAGGTTTAGTTTTATGTCGGGTATTTTCGAAACCTCATTACTGAAGTTCCGACAATTGTTGGAATCCATATGAGTTAATAGGCATTTTCTATGTTTTAAATTATATTTTTAAATTAATTTTAATTGTTTTAATTAAGTTTTTGGGATATATTAGATATATATAGGGGAACATCACCTAGGTATGGTCTTTCTTGATCATTGATGATCTAGATAATTAGTTATTGGGTCATGGAATTAAATAGAATCATCTTTGGTTTAAGGTGGGTGGTCTTCATACTAGACATATGGAATTATGCATGATCTTTATAAGCATGTGTATGTGTGGACTCACCACTGAGGTGATGGAAAACTCTTATGAATTTAATATTTTAACTTAATATAAATAGTTTTAATTAAATTTAAATTTTTAAACATTCTTCAGAACCAATGAATAATAAGTTTACAAGGTGCCTAGGCCACTATAGACCTAGTGCACTTGCTTGATACCCAGTCATCGATGGCTGAGGCTTGAATAAATAGTATTATTAGAAACTTAAACCCCTAAAGTGGTGTTACTTAGATGAATTTAAATGGATAAGTCTTTGTGGCCATATAATTGGTTCTCTAGATATCGAGTGGCCATAGTGGGACATATCATTACCCTTATGACACCTTATAGTTGTTATGCCCATTTAACTATGTATGGAGTACATGATCCATTCCCTTAAAGTATGTTTGTGCCTAGTTGAGTGTAAAATAGGCTAAATAGTGTATTTTTGGTTGAGTGGTCCATCCTAGCTACACTTTAGTGACATTGATATGGGATATGAGCCATCTCTCCAAGCTACAACCAGTATGGATTACCCTATGAGGTCTATGAGGTTGTGTTATATTTAAAAATTTGTTGAGGAGTGTGATTACCATGAGATATGAGTGATAAAATAAAAATTTTCTAATAAAAAGGACCACTATTAGGGATCCAATAATTTTTTATTTTCCTAGGGGACCATAATAGGTTCCCCTTAAGAGGAAGACCCTAAAAGGGACATATAGTTAGGGGTATATGATAATGGTTGTAATATTAGAACTCTGAATGATGTTATGGGAATGTGTTGGTTTTGATATTTATAGTCACACTCCTTGGAATCCAACCCTATTTATACATGTTGGGTTGGGTCATTTGGGGAACCCTTGATTCCTTTATTTTTATAAATGATTTTGAAAATTCCTTATGAGGCAGTCATGACTCTGTTAGAAAATGTATAACGACCCAAGATTAATGTACATGGAAAGTACATTTATTTTTTAGAATACATAATATATCACACAAATATGATCCAAAAGACCGTATTAGTTTAGTGTCTTTGTAAAATTCAAACATGATCTTATAACTTGGTCAAAGATATTCAACATCTCCCATAAATATTTTCCTCTTTTTTTCTACCTAAACAATTTCTTTATACCATGGGTAAAAGAAAACATAAAAAGGGTGAGCTCAAATGATCAGTAAGGGAAAACATAGAGAACATAAAACAAACCATAAACATAAGAATATAAAAGCAGGAACATAAAGTTTAAATATCAAAATCTTGAGCCATGAAATAAATCTTGGTAGTATGTATGTCACGGATCATAAAGGAACATTAACCATGATAAAATAGCATTGTCATAAATCATAGAATTGTGGAAAAAAAGTAATCACATAATATTATTTCCATAGTAGCCAAGTATTTTCTTCCAAGACCATCATAGTGGACAACGTCAATTACTAAACAAGAATTACTTGTCATTCCAACCATGTATTACTGAACCATATTTACATTCTATAAAACCCAATATTACCAAACCAGATTTACTTGTTGTTATATTCATGTCTATATCATGAGATATAAATATTTATCCAATTATTTGGATGGATATATAGTTCCCACCCATCTAATAATTAAATCATTCTTACATATACCACAAAAAATCATTCATCATATTATAACTCATGAAATAAAATGGGTTTCTCAAACATCATTCCATCATAATACAGATAAAATAAATGGATTTCATAATAATAATTCCATAATAAACAAAATAAAATAAAATTAATAACAGGGATAACCTTATGTCATCTTATATGGAAAATAATTTTGATAAAACACTTGAACTTAATTATTGAGGAAAATATCCTTTCTTCTTCGAAAGTATTTAATTTTCTCAAAATGTCATGAAATTTTAAAAGAAAACAAATTAATTGAAAATACACTTAAAATATTGTATAGTAAGCTTCATGTAAATAATATATTATGAAGATGTAAAAATATATTCATGTCGTATGAGTTAAAAAACCTTCTTCTCGTACTCTTGCTGGAAAAGTCAAAAAGTACCTCATATAGAAAATGAAGGAAAGATTACTTCAACAATGTTTAATAAAATACTAACCAACAGGTAAAATTGACTTTAAAAAATAGAAAAATAATAAAAATAATATTATATATTTAGTAAACATGGACATTAATGATAAATATACCCTAGTAAATACTTATGAGTAAACAATCTAAGATAATTATGAGATTGCAAAATTATCCCTTACCTTAGGTATGATTTCTTCCATATGTGTATGAAACTCCTGTATAGTGGGTTAAAACATATTATTAACTTGTAATAGAACCATAATAATATCTATGATATCATCTATGATTCACTTATGACTTTATATTACCCATTTATTTATCAATTCCTTTTTAAAGAAATGTTTTGGTTAATAATCATTTTATTTATCGTATGTGTTTTGAATTTTTATTCTTAATCTTATTACATAGATCATGATTTACTTACTTCAAGAAAGTAAAAAATGATTTATATTATATAAATATTCATTATATAAATATATATAATAGATAGATAAATGGAATCTAATACATCATTCATGGAGATGATAAGTTGTACGTACGCATGAATGTGGTTCCCATTTCCTTATTGAATTGGATGGAAACAAGTAAATGACAGACATATATATATACACATAAATCCAGTAGAATTATTATGTCATATATTTCATTCTTATTTATTATATATACTATATAATCATTCTTGAATGGTTAACATGGAGAATGAATCTCATCGTGTTGTGGAGATAGTAGATCATACATGAGTATGAGCGATTATATAATTCACTTAATTATTAAATGGTATGGATTTGGATGGTATATTAATTATACAGAATAATTATAATCTTATATTAATTATTTACATCCATTATACTCATCATTAAACCCATCAAAATTAAATTTTTTTAATAACAAATTACACTATAGCGTGGAGATGGTAAGTCATACATACACACGCATAGTGATATTGTTATTTGTATGGTGGATAAAAGGAGGTATATGGTTGTACAATAATTATAATAATATATCACCATGTATAATATACACTATTTATTATTTTATTAAGGTAACAACATAAGAATATGTAGTATAATAAAAAAAGAATTTTGAAAGAGTTGATAAAAAAATTACCTATTTTTCAAGTATCTCCTTTTGATTTTCATAAAAGGTCTCCCTAAGATGGATTTATGCACAAAGTGTGGTCTCTAGGATAAATTGACAGAATTTTGGAAAGTAAATGGGGAGGTTTTGTTCAAGAAAAATGTCTTTATAAGTGTGATTAAAAGAGAAGGAGAAGCTCCCTTTTATAGGAGAGGTTGAGAGGCACTTTAGGAAAGTCTTTAAATATTAATTTATTATAAATTTATTTTCAGTTTATAATTTTCCCAAACACATTTATTTAAAATATAAGATGAGTACGGGTCTAAATACTCTTATAAAATAGGTTTTAGAAAAGTTTAGGTCACAAAATTAACCTTATCTTTTAGCTTTAACCCATAGTTAAATACATTAGCTCTTACCATGTATTCTTGTATTTTCATAATATAAGGTTACTATATTTTCTATAAAATTCCAAGAGAACCAAAAGTAGATCATTAATGAAATATTTAACACTATATAAGTAATTTTTAGAAATATTATATTTTTAGGACTATTATATCATTTAATAAAATAGTATTTGTTTTAAAACTGATTTATGTTAATGTTGACACTATTTAGTAATTGATTTTTGTTAAATCCATAACAACTTTATTCCTTCAAACCAAATATATTAACTCTTCCCTAAAATGTAAATTTCATCCAAAAAATTCATGTATGGAATCAAAATGTTAAAATTAAATTTATTTTAATATTTATAATATCATTTATTTGAATATTTCGTTAATATGGTAATCACTACATCATCATTGTGTTATAAATAAATTTATTTTTTTAGTGTCTAAAAATTATAAATAAAGTACCATGATATATTAAATATTTTTATCTTTATAATAAATATTTATAGTCAAAGATATCATTTATATAAACAAAAATAAAATTTCTTCAATAAAATGATACTTGTTTATGTTATATTTCCATTTACTTTAAATTAATTATTATAACATGCCATTTTCACACCCAAGTGGTTATAAAATTCAAAAATTTAGAAATAATGATTTTATTGGTCACACATGACTTATTCAATAGGATTAAGACATGTGATAGAGTAGTTTTATATTATTATAATATTATTATGTTTTACCCTTATTTACCTGATTTACCATTTAACCATGGTAAATAAAAATAGTTACCAAAGTTACTATTCCTAATCTCCAAAAATAAAATAGACCTATTTAAATAATTTGGACCTTATAATTTCAAATATGGAATCCATTTTTCTAAATTTAAAACACATAATTGAAGAAATTAATTTAAAATTAATTCATGTTGTCAGAACCACAAAGTGAGTTTTTAAGAAGTAAAAACGATCAAAAGATTGACATGTGTTAATGTCCAATTTAAATGTGAAATTACTTTTACTGACCAAAATTCTATTAAGTTATAAAAATAAAATCCAATTAAAATTTAAAACCAATTAAAAAGATAATCTAAATGTATACAAAATTAGAATAAAAGGCATTTTTTAATTAAAATGTAGTATTTTTCATTATTCATAAAATTTAGAGTTTTATTAGAAAAATTCCAAAAATCCAAAAAAAGAAAAATTTTATTTAAATATTCCAAATAAGAAGTTTATTTTTTCAAATATAATATATAAAAGTGTTAAAAACTTTATACAAAATGGGTGCAGCATCAAAAGGTCGTAAAACTGTATTTTTTTTAAAAATAATTCTTTTATCTGAAATATTGAATTTGTTCTTATATCATATCTAGAAAAAATATAATATTAATTTAAAACATTACTTTGAATATATTATATATATATTCCACTCATAAAATCCATAAATAGTGATTTTTTTATTTTTATAGACTCACTTATTTTCATTCAAATAGTTATTTTAGAAGGAAGTTAATATTATTCATACCTGCCATTATAATGAATATGTAATAATATTTAGTTTTCACATATACTCGATCCTACATGAAATGAACTCTATCAAAATATCCTAAAATTGTACGTAACATAATAATAGTGTTTCATATACTACAAGCTAATACGGTGTTGCATATAACGCAAGCTAATCTTTATGTAGTGTAAAACAAAAGACATCAAAAAAAATTAAAAATAATATATCTCAAAAACACTTGGGATGTTATATTATACCCCCCCTTAAAATGAATTTCTCCCTCAAAATTCATTGATGTTATAAAAGGTTTACTACTTAGAATTTTCTTTCATAGAAACCCACATCGTAAAAAGGTATACAATAACTTCATTTTAGAAATGAAAGTTAGAAACATAATGGATATGAAAAATAACTCATCACTGGGTTTCCACACAGGATAACAAAGGTGTGAAGTGAAAAAATGGATATGGAAAAAAATATAACCATCATGTTCTGATGGGGAGTGATAGAGAACAAGGTTAGACTAATTTTAACAACTGTAAATCCATAAATACTTGATGATTTAAGGGACTAAATGATTCATAGAATAAAAAGGTAGTAGGATAACATTTTCTGTTTTAAATATTCTTTTCCTAAAGTTAAATAATGTGAGAATAAATACTTACTTGATTTCAGTACAATCTCGTCATTGGTCGTGCCTTGAAAAATTTCCACTTCATCTCTTATTAAAAGAAATGAATTTGAATTTTTCATTCCTAAAGTGTTAAAAAATAACGCGATACATAAATTAAATTATAGGTTATTCCATATTTTTTTTATCAAAAAAGGATAGAACAAGTTATCAAACATGCATAAGTCCATATAATGTAAGATAATACATTATTCTAACAAACTTCATCTGATGTTTAACTTAAACTTTCAAAAAAATTGATAACCATAAAGTCCTTATGAAAGTTAAAAATCTAAAAATATATAAAAAGGTTCACCAAATAGGCTTAACATTATCCCCCATATTTCATAATATATCTCTGGTTGGTCGCATTCCAAAAATGTGAACACCTTCATCATGTATTCTCTTGAGTCACAGTAACAACCTAAATTATCAGATATCCTTATTGAAAACATTCTTGTTTATTTTTTCCAAAACATATTGGATATATTCCTTAGGTCCCAAAATTTTTTATACTTTATTCATGATCGCATAACCATCTTATCAACAACCCCATAATTAGTTCCCAAGAAAATAGCAGCATCCAATTTACTTATTCAAATCCAACATATCTTTATTTAAACATCATTATCTTAACATAAGGGTTGTCATTCCCTTAATCATGTGTTCTCTAAGTATATCACCTTAACCATAAATCACATTTTTGGCTCCTTATAACTATTAAACATATCCTTTCTAATCCTTAATGGAAAAATTATAATGAAAACACTTATATAATTCATGATTTATATATATAAAAAATTGAATTCTGAAACATATACACCTCAGTCATCCAACATTATTCTTAAAACATTACTCAGGATCCATCATCTTTAACTTTCCTAAAATGTGAATTTTTTATTAAGGTTTTGTAACATCAATCGTCTTATGTTTAATTTAAAAAATACTGAAATAATATTACATACATTTCACATGTCACTTATAATATCTTTATCCTCACCAGCATGACCAATACTCATACCATTTTCATGATTCTCATCATGATATTTCCACACAGTAAATCAATATTTTTAATTCCCATACTTTTCACAAGTAAAATATTCAATGGTTAACTATGTTATATGTAGTTCTGGCTATTGACTAAGACTATAAATAAAAGTGTAATAAATACAAATCCTTAATTAGAAACACATAAGTGAGGAAAATTACTTATATTATTTCAATGTATGATATCTTCAACTAAACCTTAGGTTAGTCATTATTATCAAAAAAACCCAAGGATTGTAACCTATATTTATAATTATCTTTATGAAATCCCTAGAAATATCCTTAGAAATCTCTCTAGGGATCTCACTAAAGTTTTCTCATACTAGTTTTCAAATTTTGATTAAACCTTCGCACTGATACCAACTCTAACGGTCTGAAATTATTTCCAATGGACAAGAATTGATACCTATCAGAGAAATCCATGGGAGGCTACACCCCCTAGGTGGAACACACAACCATCCACATTGGAATCTATTTCCTCATGAATGCCTTTGGCAGAGATTCATGCTTCATTCAATGTTCACACATGATAGTTCCCAAGGATTAGATTCCTTTATACCTCCTTTTCTCTGATACCAACTCTAATTACCCAAGCATTAAGTACATGTACATTACATTTCATTTTCTAAATAATTAATACATCACAAAAATATAGGCCAAAATACCGTATTAGTTTAGTGTCTTTGGAAACATGGAACATAATATTCTTTCATAGTGAAAGATCTCAAACATCTCCCATAATGATCTTTCACTTTTTTTCCTACCTAAAACCATTCTTTATATCTTAGGGAAAACAAAACATAAAAATGGTGAGATCAAATGCTCAGTAAGAGTAAACAAGTATAACATAAAACTAACCATAAACATAAGAATATAAAAACCTGAACCTAAAGTTTAAATATCAAAATATTGAGTCATGAAATAAATCTTGGAAGTACATAAGTCATAGATCAAAAAGGAACAATAACCATGATAAAATAGCATTGGTTTAAAACATTGAATTATGGAAAAAATAGTCACATAATTTTATTTTCATAGTACCCAAGGCATTGCAACCAAGACCATCATAGAGGAAAAAGTCCATTACTTAATCAGGTTTACTTGTCATTCAATCCTTGTATTACTGAATCAGATTTACTTTTCGTTCTAGCCCTAAATTATTAAACCACATTTAATTTTTGTTACTTTAAATTCTATATCATGAGATATAAATCTTTACCCAATGCATTTTACAGAGATATAGGTCCCACCCATATCATAATGAAATCATTCTTACATGTTCCCCAAACACATAAATCACCCATCATAGTATAACCCATGAAATAAAATGGGGTTCTTAAACATCATTCCAACATAATACATATAAAATAAATGGATTTCATAATAATAATTCCATCATAAACACAATAAAATAAATGTAATAATAGGGTAACCCTATGTCATCTTAGATTGAAAATAATTTTGATAAAACACTTAACATAATTCTTGAGGAAAATATCTTTTATTCTTCAAAAGTATTTTCTTTTCACAAAATGTTGTGCAATTTTAAAAGAAAATGATTAAATTTAAAATAAACATGAAATATTTTATATTAATTTTCATGGAAATAAGTTATTGTGAATATGTAAAAATATTCTCACGTCGTATAAGTTAAACAAACATTCTTCCAATACTCTTGCTGGAAAAGTAAAAAATACCTCATATGGAAAATGAAAGAAAGATTCCTTCCATACCATTTAATAAAAGAAAATTCACCAATGGGTAAAATTTACTTTAAAAAATAGTAGAAGAATAGAAATAATATCATATATTTAGGAAACATGGACATGAATGATAAATTTACCCCAGAAAATTCTTACGAATAAACAATCTTGAATAATAATGAGATTGCAAAATTGTCCCTTACCTTAGTTCCAATTTATTATATATGTGTATGAAACTCTTATATAATGGGTTTAAACATATTATTAACTTTTAAAAGAGTAATAATAATATCTATGATATCATATATTATTCACTTATGACTTTATATTACCCATTTATTTATCAATTCCATGTTTAAGTAATGTTTTGGGTAATAATCGTTTTATTTATCGTATGTGTTTTGAATTATTATTATTGATATTATTACTTATATTGTGATTTAATTACTTATATAATGTAAAAATTGTTTATATATCCTAAATATTCAGTATATAAATATAAAAAATAGATAAATAAATGAAATGGAATACACCATTCATGGAGACGGTAGGTTGTACGTACGCATGAATATTGTTTCCGTTTCCTTATTGAATTGAATGGAAGAAAGTTAATTACATATATTATATATACATAAATAAAGTATAATTATAATGACATATATTTAATTCTTAATTATTATATTTACTTTATAATCATTCTTTAATGGTTAATGTGGAGAATGAATCTCATCGTGTCGTGGAGATGGTAGACGGTATGAACACATGAGGGACAATATCATCTACTTAATGGTTAAATGGTATATAATTGTATGGTATATTAATTATAAAAAATAATTATAATTCTATATTAATTATTTTCATCCATTTTAATAATCATTATACTCATCCAAATTAAGTATTTTTGAATAAAAAATTACACCACGGCGTGGAGACAGTAAGCCGTACGTATGCACGCATGGTGATATTATTATCCGTAGGATGAATAAAAGGACGTATATGGTTGTACCACAATTATAATAACATATACTCATGTAGAAGATACTATATGTATTATGTTATTATGGGAAAAACATAAAAAGAGGAAGTATAAGAAGAAAATAATTTTGAAAGAGGTGATAAAACAATTACCTCTTTTTTGAGTATCTCTTTTTGATTTGCACAGAATGTCTCCCTAGGATGGATTTATTAATAAAATTTATCCTCAAGGATAAAGGGAGGGAATTTTATAGAGTAAATGGGTAGGTTTTGTTTGAGAAAAAGGGTGTTAAAGGTGTGATTAAAATATAAGGAGATGTACCCTTTTATAGGAGAGGTGAGGGTCACTTTAAAAAAGTCTTTAGATGTTAATTTATTATAAATTGATTTCAAATTTCTAATGGTCCCAAACTCATTTATTTCTTAGATAAGATGAGGAGGACTCTAAATCTGCACAAAAAATAGGTTTTAAAAAAAATTAGGTCACAAAATTAACCTTATCTTTTAGCTTTAACCCTTAGTAAAAAACATTAACTCTTACCATGTCTTCTTGTATTTTCATAATATATGGTTACTATTGTTACTATAAAATGTAAATATAACAAAAATTTGATCATTAATGAAATTTTTAAAATTATATAAGTAATTTCTTCGAATATTATATTTTTAGGACTATTATATCATTTAATAAAATAATATTTATTTGAAAAACTCATTTATGTCAATTTTGACACTATTTAGTAATTGATTTTTATTAGTCATAACAACTTGATTACTTCAATCCAAATCCATTAACTCATCCCTAACATGTCAATTTCTTCCAAAAAAAAATTTTATGGAATCAAAATGTTCAAATTGCATTTATTTTAATATTTATAATATCATATATTTGAATATTTAATTAACAAGGTAATCATTACATCACCATTGTGTCATAAATAAATAAATTTATTTAGTATATAAAAATTATAAATTAAATAGAATGAGGTAGGAAATATTTTTAGATTAATAATGACAATTTATAGTTGAATAGATCATTTATATGAACCAAAATAAAAAAATTAGTCAAAAGATACATGTTTATGTTATATTTTTATTTAGATTAAATTAATAATTATAACATGTCATTTTCACACTCATGTAGTTCTCAAATGCCATATTTTGGAATAATGGTTGTTTTGATCACCCATGACTCAAAAAATAGGATTAGAACACATGTTAGGGTAGTTTTATATTATTATAATATTATTTTTTTACCCTTATTTACCTGATTTACCCTTTAACCATGGTAAATTAAAATAATTACAAAAGTTAATATTCATACTATCCAAAAATAAAATGGAACTGTTTAAATAATTTGGACTGTCTGATTCAAAATATGGAGTCCATTTTTCGAAATTCAAAACACATAATTGATAGAAATTAATTTAAAATTAATTCCCGTTGTAAAAACTAGAAAGTGAGTTTTCAAGAAGTAAAAACTATCAAAGGATTGGCATGTCCTTATGTTCAATGTAAATGTGAAATTACATCCAATGACCAACATTGTATTAATTAATAAAAACATAATAAAATTACACTTTAAAATAAAATAAAATGATAATATAACTATATAAATAAAATAAATTAAAATGTATTTTTGAATTAAAATGTAATATTTTTCACTATTCATTAAAATATGAATTTTATCAAAAAAATACCAAAAATTAAATCTAAGTAAATTTTTATGTACCACTTCCAAATAATAATATTATTATTTTTAAAATAGAATATATAAAAGTTTTAAAATCTAGATTTAAAATGGGTGCACCATCAAAAGGTGGTAAAACTATATTTTTTTGAAAAATTCTTATTTTATCCAAAAAAATTAATTTGTTCTTATATCATATCTATAAAACATATAATATGAATTTAAAACTTAACATTGAATATATTACATATATATTTAACTAATAAAATCCATAAATAGTGATTTTATTATTTTTATAGACTAACTTATTTTCATTCAACTAGTTTTTTAAAAAGAAGTTAATATTATTCATACATGTCGTTATAATGACTAGGTTATATTATTTAGTTATCACTTATACCCAGTTTTTTCTGAAATTAATTCTATCAAAATAACATAAAATTTTTTGTAACACAAGAATAGTTTTGTGTATACTACAAGATAATGTGGTGTTGGGTATAACCCAAGCTAATCTTCATGTAGTGTAAAACACAAGACATAAAATAAATTAAAAAGAATTTATCTCAAAAATCTTAGGGTGTTACAATATTCCTTGGAGGTGATTGTGACATGATATAGAAAACTCCTTCATATAATTTATGATTTTTATAGAAAACAAACTTGGGGTGGTTATGGTATAATATAAATAAAATTCACTAAGAGGTGGTTATTTGAAGAAAACACTATAAGGATTGGTAATAATATAGGAAAAATGAATATGGCAGTCTTGACACTGTTGGTGAGGATATCATGGATTTAGAGCTAGGATTACTAGTTCTAAGAAGAGGATAGAGTTCTTTACACGTACTATCTTCTAGTGTATTGTGGGATCCTTGGTGGGAATTTTTGAGTATTCTGCATAGTTGGGGTCTACTGTCGAGATCCATTATATACTAGGATGGAGTATTCTTTATTTCATTACTCAAGGATGAATAATTACTTTGTTTGTCATACTATATACCTGGGTGGATCATGATCTGGTTTCATTACATATTTACTGGGGTGAAAGACCCTCAGGTCATTATTATAGTTGGAACAGTCATCACGTTGTGCTCAGAGACACTCCATCACTGGATGAAATAGGTGTAGTTGATCGGTTTTTCAGAGATAATGATAAATTGTGATTATTTACTTATTTTTTTCTAGTAGTTTTATTTTGTATTCAGATCCTATAATATTCACATGTCACTGAATTATTAAAAATTACATGACTGTATTGTTAGTTACCTGATATGTTTTATACTCACACCTTACTCAGGCCACCATTGCGCTTTGATACCTAAGAAGACTCTTACTTGGTTTAAAGTATTGGTTGTATAGGGGACCCAGATTTTTAATGATCAATCAGGATATCTTAGAGTCTATAAAAATGAAAAATATGAGTCTTGGATTTTAGAGCATGGCCTCACTTTTATTTTAATTGTTTTTTTATTCTATATATTTGATCATCCCATTTGGTAGTCATTATTTTATGTTGTATGACTGCTCAATTATTTTATATTACATTTAATTTATTATAGATTGATCTATTTTATTGAATTAATTTTCTTTATTCCATATTTTTTATGATATTTAGTCATTTGTTTTATAATTTTGAACTCTAATATAGGGGGTATAGTCTTCTGATGGTACCTCCTTAGATCCCTGATGCTAGTTAACATCCTAAGGAATATGGGGAGGTTCACTTAAGGTCATCTAGTGGTCAGAACTATTTAACAATAATAGTGATTTTCATTAGGATATTACAGTTAGTGTGAGTAAGCTATTTTGAGCTTCGCTAATGCGAACCATGAGTGGTTCCCTCTTTATAATGTGAGGCAAGAGATTTTGGTTAGAATATTAGAAATCACTCAGGGGTTACATATTTATGATTTATACATTAATTTATATTTGATATATTTGTGAGTCTTAGTTAGATATGGATGAAACTATGATGGGTTTCCTTTATTTGAGTTATGCCTCATTTAAATTAAGAGGTTTTTATAATGGTTATTTGTTCTCAGCTATGGTGGTGGATAAGGGGGTCTATTTGATTGTTACGGAATTGGACATATGAGATAAGGGCTATAATAGGTATATAATAATTGTACAAGGTTTAAATAAAAAAGGGTTCCCTTAATTTTTGATTGGTTTTTTGGGATATATAGACCAATATAGGTCCCTTGAATCTTATGTTTTAAGATTGTGTCCACAAATGTATATATCTACTTAAAAAAGTGCTGTAACGCTTACTAAATCAAACCATGGAGGGTTTCAATATCCCTATCTAGTTTAAAGATCCTTTTAGGCTGTCTTTTAGTGTCTTTTAGAAATGGTAAATTATATTTTTATTAGGATAATAATAAAGTTAGCCTTTATGATGAGACTTTGTTTTTATGAGTCTCATTATGGCATGACTATGTGATATTGGTAGTTTTATGAGATCCTAATTTGATATAGAAAAGGATGAATTTCTTTTATGTATTCTAGGAATGGTACGTCATGCGTGTGTGTGACATTGTCAGAAATTGGGACCATGGGGATAAAGTTTAGTGAGATAATCCATTCAACATGCATATGATATGAGGTGATCCAGAACATCACTTTCAAAACTGGTACTAAAATCAAATAATTTAATCTCTAGATGTGATATTAAGTGAGATGATTCAATCTAAACTTATATATATTTCATTAATATAAACATTTCATATCACAAATGATCACACAATCATAGAACCCAATGGTTTAGTTTATTTGGATATTATATACATAAAAATATTATTGTGAATATTTTTCTATTATCACATAATACTAGATCCCCTTATAGACATCTACCAAGTTATACTGATCTTGATAACCTCGGTAATAAAAAACATAATAAACGGGTGACTTCAAATTCTCACTAATAGAAAAACACAAAAATGATTCATAAATTATTATATAATAATCATATGATAAAACATGAACATGGGGGAAATATCTGATAAAAAGGAACATAGAATAATAAGAGTTATCCATTAGGCATAATATAAGGATATGTAATCTCAAATGATCAAACATGTTTCATGAAATAAGAAATATGAAATTTAAGATAATGAAAATAGGACGTTGATCATAACATAATAATATAACATATAAATGTTTCATAAGAATGAGAATTGGTAATTATAAAATAGTGGATCAGGAATCATGTTTCCACTTCCCCTAACATATTGGATTAGGAATCACATTCCTTCCTCCCGTCACATGGTGTATCAATAATCACATCATTTCCTCTAATAACATAGTTGATCTAGAATCATTTCCTTTCCTCCCATTATATAGTGTATTATTAATCACATCGCGTCCTCCCATCACATAGTAGATCATGAATCATGTCCTTACCTCCCATACTTATCTCATTAGATATCAGACCTTACCCCAAAAAATTATAGGTTTATATAATTATGATCCCACCAATCATATTATGATAATATATATAAATGTTTTCTATAAAAATCAATCAATTTTCATCTCATAAAGAACCCATGGAGACAAAATGAATTAGGAATCATGTTTCTACTTCCCCTAACATAGTAGATTAGGAATCACATTCTTTCTCTCATAACATGGTGTGTAAATAATCACATCATTTCCTCCAATAACATAGATGATCTCGAATCATTTCCTTTCCTCCTATCATATAGTGTATCAGTAATCACATCTCATCCTCCCATCACATAGTAGATCAATAATCATGTCCTTGCCTCCCATACTTATCTCATAAGATATCAGACTTTACCCCAACACATTATTGGTCTATATAATTCTGATCCCACCAATCATATTATGATAATCCATATAAATTTTTTCTATAAAAATCAATCATATATAATATCATAAAGAACTCATGTCAACAAAATGGGATTTTTAATAGTTCAACAATGTATAACATAAAATGATGATAAAAGTTAGGCTATTTGATGCCAAAAATTAAATCACCCAAAAGGGGGGGTTTCATAAGGTAATTTATATCATAATTAATGAAACATAACTCTAAAATAGATAGATATTTTAATCAAAAATATTAAAATGGAATCATAATCATAAAAAGATATTTCATAAAACATATTTAACCTTGTTATAAAACTCTAACTTATGAGTCACTTTAAAAAAATAATATTCAAGAAGGTTCTTACAAGAACCTTTTTCATGAATCATTTATAAATAAGTCCTAATAATAGAGTCTTCAAAAATACATAAAGTTTACCCATATAGAATTTGGAGGGGAAGAGAAAATATACAAACGTGAAATTAAAATCCTTTTTAATATGTTTAAATACCCTTATTAAAACCACCATCATTAAAAGAGTAACAAATATTTATTTTGAAGAGATAAGTGTGGTGATGGATGGATCCTTTTATAAGTGGACGGATTTGCATTTTTCTAATAAGAGATGCACTATTAAAAGTAATTGGATCCAAAAGAGTAAAATAATAGAGTGGGTAAGGATTTTTCAATCCATATCTAATAAAAACAAACAATAAATAATGTTTGAGATTTTTGAGGATGTTTATCATCAATTAAACTTTTTCCATGATTTTCATTTTCCATGGTAACTTGTTTTTCAAGATAGCTAGTTAGGAATCACCAAAAGATTCCACTCTCTATATAATATCGCATTTTTATTCCCATTAGAAAAATCATCTCATTGTCTATCACATATATTTTTAACTTGATTCCTCCATGATCCATTAATTACTTGAAAAAAGAAAATATGATTAGAATAATTAAATTAATAGATGTGAAACAATATGGAAAACTATGAACTAAAAAGAAATAACTCATAAATGATATTCATAACATAGATCACTAATTTCTATGTTTCAATATTGGTTATCCATTTCCATTTAATATTAGGTTCTGTAACCTAAATATAATCAAAACCCTCATAATGGTTAATAAATAACATGTGAATTAATGAAATAATATCCCCCATGTGTTTTAAACTAGGTCTGTATTTAAGCCTGCTAATTTTTCACTGGGTTATGATCTAGTTAAAACTCAATCATACCTTGTAAGGTGATTACCCCTAGGTTAATTTGTGCTAGAGCCTATATTCACTTATTTGCATCCATATAGGGATTTCATTTTAAGGAAACTACACACTCTATACTTTACCAAAAATTGAGAATATTTTCCAATATTTAGGAACATCCCTTGGTTTTTTCACTATTTTTCTCAAATCTTAATCTCCAAAAATGGAAACTCTAATCCCTAAGAAACTAACCTATGCTTCGATTCTAATTGAGTTGACCCAACCCTACACTCTTAGATGTGCTGCAAAAAATAAATAATTTAACCACCAGATTTGATACCATGTGAGATGACTCAAGACAAACTTACATATATTTCCATAATATGAACAAGACACCTCAAAAATGATCACATAATCCTAAAACCCCAAGGTTTAGTGTCTTTTGAGATAATATATATATATAAATATTATTATGAACATTTCTCCACCATCACACAATATTAGAACCCATTCTAGATGTCTCTCAGATTATACTCATTTTCATAACATGTGGAATGTGAATCTTAATAAAGGGGTGATATTAAATTCACAGTAAGGGACAAAATTAAAAAAATAGTTATAAAGGTTTATATCACAAGAATATGATAAAAGATGAACGCGAGAGAAATATATGATAAAAAAATTAACCTATAATATTACTATTCGTTCACAATTCATAATAGTATGACATGTAATCTCAAATGATCAACCATATACCATTATATAAGAGTGAATAAACATAAAAAAATAAACTTGATCCATGGAGTATAACATAATAATACGACATATAAATTTTTAATATTAAAATTCATATGTAATAATATTATAGTGGTTCAATAATTGTATTCCTTCCTCCAATGATATAGTGGATCATGAGTCACGTTCTTTCCTCCCATAATATAGTGGATCAGGAATCACATTTATATCTTCCATCACATAGTAAATTAGGAATCACATTCATGACTCTTATCACATTGTGGATTCAGAATATCATAACTATCACCCATAATATATTGGATCAAGATTCATGTCCCTGCCTCTCATAACACAGTGGATTATAAATCACATCCCTCCCTCCCATTACATAGTGGATCTGAATTCACATACCTTCCTCCAATTCTTATCTCAGTATAAATCAAACTTTACCCAATTCATTGGAAGGATATATAATTTTAAGAACTCCCATAACATAATGATAAAACACAAGTATGTGTTACACAAAAAATCAATCATATATAATATCCTAATGAATCCATGGAAATAAAATGGGTTTTACAGCACATCCAAATTGTATCATATGAAATGAACTCAAGAGTTAGATTGGTTGACACCAAAAAATAAATAACATAAATTTGGGTATTTCATACATGAATTTAGAAGGTATTTCATGAAACATAACTCCAAATATGATAGATATTTTGGACATAAATAGTAAGATGGAAGCATATTCATATAAATTGATTTCCTAAAACATTTTTAACCTTGTTGTAAAAAGATGGAGTTACAATAAAATTTTGAAAAATAATTATCAAGAAGGTAATTAGATGAATGTTTTTTAAAAATAAATTGCAAATAAGAATTAATAATTGGTCCTTTAAAATTCATAATGGTTGCCCATGAGAAATTTGGATTATAATATAAAAAATACACACTTTAAAGGAAAACCATTTTAATATTTTAAAATACCTTTATTGAAACCCACGTTGTTAAAAGAGTAATAAATCATTATTTTCAAAATAAATAAAGGGAAATATGAAGATCATAATAAATAATAAATATTTATATTTCCAATTAATAAAGAAAAAAATTTATAGGAATGAAGAATGCATACATGTAAGAGAAATCTATTATTAGAAGGGATTGGAATTATTCTTTACAATGATATACTTTTTTGAGAAAGAAATTCATCTTGGTAGAATAATTGAATTAAAATATGATTTTTCATAGATAGAAATATAAATTTCCATAAAATAAAACTATAGTGTAGAGTAAACAAAAAATTTTGGAAATAATTTCAAAATAATCATTATAACTCAAAGTTAAAAGATATGAGGTATCAAAATCCCTTGTGGATTTGGAAACATTTGAATAGAAATCAATTAAAAATAGACCATAATATGGATTTATAAATCACTTGAATTTCATTAATGGTATGATAAAATGAATCCCAAAATAATTAAATACACCAAACAATATAAAACAAGTGTTGAATCAAGTCCTTTCCTAATAAGATATCTCTGGTTTGTAACATTCCAAAAATGTGAACACCTTCATCGTGTATTCTCTTGAGTCGCAGTAACAACCTGATTTATCATATATCATTATTGAAAACATGCATGTTAATTTTTTCCAAAACTTATTGGATATATTCCTTATGTACCAAAAAGTTTTATAATTTATTCATGATAGCATAAGCCTATTGTCAACAACTCCATAATTAGTTCCCAAGAAACTAGCACCATCCAATTTACTTATTCAAATTCAACATATCTTTATCCAATCATCATTATCTTAACATAAGGGTTATAATTACCTTAATCATGTGTTCTCCAAGTATATCACCTTAACCTTAAACCACTTTTTTGGCTCATTATAACTATTAAACAAATCCTTTCCAATCCTTTATGAAAAACTTATAATGAAAACACTTATATAATTCATGATTAATATAGAAAAATCATTTAATCTTGAAACATAGACGCCTCAATCATCCAACATTATTCTTAAACCATTACTTAGGTTCCATAATCTTTATCTTTCATAAAATATGAATATTTTCTTAAGGTTTTTAAACCTCAATCTTCTTTTGTTAAATGTAAACAATACTGAAATAATATTACATACCTTTCACATGTCATTTACAATCTCTTTATCCTCATCAGTATGACCAATACTCATACCATCGTCATGATTCTCTTCATGATATTTCCACATAGTAAATCAATATTTATAATTCCCATACTTATCACAAGTAAAACATTCAATGGTTAACTATAGGAGAGGTGAGGGTCACTTTAGGAAAGTCTTTAAATACTAATTTATTATAAATTGATTTTGGATTTCTAATGGTCACAAACTCATTTATTTCGAAGATAATATGAGGTTGAGTCAAAATTCTGACAAAAAAAATACATTTTAGACAAGTTTAGGTCATAAAATTAACCTTATCTTTTAGCTTTAACGCTTAGTTAAGAATATTAACTCTTACCATGTCTTCTTGTATTTTCATAATATATGGTTACTATAGATACTATAAAATGTAAATATAAAAAAAATTTGAACATTAATGACATTTTTAACATTATATAAGTACTTTTTTCGAATATTATATTTTTAGGACTATTATATAATTTAATAAAATAGTATTTTATTTAATAACTCATTTGTGTAAATTTTGACACTATTTAGTAATTGATTTTTATTAATCATAACATCTTGATTACATCAATCAAAATGAATTAACTCATCCCTAACATGTCAATTTCATCCAATTTTTTTTGTATGGCATCAAAATGTTCAAATTACATTTATTTTAATATTTATAATATCACGTATTTGAATATTTAATTATTAAAGTAATCATTACATCACCATTGTGTCATAAATAAATAAATTTATTTAGTGTATAACAATTATAAATAAAATAGCATGATGTATGAAATATTTTTAGATTTATAATAACAATTTATAGTTGAATAGATCATTTATATAAACCAAAATAAAAAAAATATTAAAAATATACATGTTTATGTTATATTTCTATTTAGATTAAATTAATTATTATAACATGTCATTTTCACACCCAAGTGGTTCTTAAATGCCATATTTCGGCCTAAGGGTTGTTTTGATCACCCATGACTCATAAAATAGGATTAAGACACATGTTAGGGTAGTTTTATGTTATTATAATATTATTATTTTTACCCTTATTTACATGATTTACCCTTTAACCATGGTAAATAAATATAATTACAAAAGTTACTATTCATAATGTCCAAAAATAAAAGGGAACTACTTATATAATTTAGGCCTTATTATTCCAAATATTGAATCCATTTTTCTATATTCAAAACACAGAATTGACATAAATTAATTTTAAATTAATTCTCATTATAAAAACCAGAAAGCGAGTTTTTTAAGAAGTAAAAACTAACAAAAGATTGACATGTGTTTATGTTCAATTTAAATGTGAAATTACTTATAATGACCAAAATTGTATTAAATGATAAAAACATAATACAATTACACTTTAAAACCAATTAAAATTATAATATAACTATATAAATAAAATAGATGAAAAGGTAGTTTTGAATTAAAATGCAATATATTTCACTATTAATTAAAATATTAATTTTATAAAAAAATAAAAAAATTCAATGAAAGTAAATTTTTATGCACCACTTCCAAATAAGAATTTTATTTTTTTCAAATAGAATATATAAAATTTTTAAAAACTAGATTTAAAATGGGAGCACCTTCAAAAGGCGGTAAAACTATATTTTTTTGAAAAATACTTCTTTTATCCAAAAAAATTGACTTGTTTCTTATATCATGTCGATAAAACATATAATATGAATTTTAAACATTACATTGAATATATTACATATATATTTCACTAATTAAAATCCATAAAGAGTGATTTTATTATTTTTATAGACTAACTTATTTTCATGAAAATAGTTTTTTAGAAAGAAGTTAATATTATTCATACATGTCGTTATAAAGACAAGGTTATAATATTTAGTTATCAATTATACCCAATCTAGTGTGAAATTAATTCTATAAAAATAAAATGAAATTTTTTATAACACAAGAATAGTGTTTCATATACTACAAGCTAATATGGTGTTGGGTATAACCTAATCTAATCTTTGTGTAGCGTAAAACAGAAGACATCAAATAAATTAAAAAGAATTTATCTCATAAAATGTCGGGGTGTTACAATATTCCTTGGAGGAGATTGTGACATGATATGGAAAAATACTTCATTGAAGTTATGATTTGTATAGAAAACACACTTGGGGTGGTTATGGTATAATAGAAATAAAATTCACTAAGAGGTGGTTATTTAAAGAAAACACTCTAAAGATTGGTAATTATATAGAAAAAACTAAATATGGTAGTCTTGACACTACTGTTGAGGATATAATGGATTTAGAGCTAGGATTACTAGTTCCAGGAAGAGGATAGAGTTCTCTTCACATGCTATCTTCTAGGGGATTGTGGGGTCATTGGTGGGAATGGTTGAGTATTCTACATTGTTGGGGTCTACAGTCGAGATCCATTATATAATAGGATGGATTATTCCTTATTTTATTATTCTAGGATGAATAATTACTTTGTTTGTCATACTATATACCTGGGTGGATCATGACCTGGTTTCATTATATATTTATTGGGGTGAAAGACCCTCAGGTCATTATTATAGTAGGAATAGTCATCACGATGTACTCAGAGACACTCTGTCACTGGCCGAAACAGGTGTAGTTGATCGGGTTTTCAAAGATAACGATCAATTGTGGTTATTTTCTTATTTTTTTATAGTAGTTATGTTTTTTATTTAGATCCTATGATATTCACATGTCACTGAATTATTATAAACTGCATGACTGTATTGTTAGTTACCTGCTATGTTTTATACTCAAACCTTACTTAGGCCACCACTGCACTTTGATACCTAAGAAGACTCTGACTTGGTTTAAAGTATTGGTTGTATTGGTGACTGAGATTTTTAATGATCAATCAGGATAGCTAAGAGTCTATAAAAATGAAAAATTTGAGGCTTGGATTTTAGAGCATGGCCTCACTTTTATTTTAATTATTTTTTTATTATATATATTTGATAATCCCATTTGGTGGTCATTATTTTATGTTGTATGACTGCTAAAGTATTTAATATAGCATTTAATTTATTATATATTGATCTCTTTTGTTGAATTAATTTTCTTTATTCCATATTTTTTATGATATTTAGTCATTTGTTTTATAATTGTGAACTCTGATATAGGGGGTATAGTCCTCTGAAGGTACCTCTGTAGATCCCTGATGCTAGTTGACATCCTCTAGAATATGGGGAGGTTTACCTAAGGTCATGTAGTGGTCAAAACTATTTAATAATAATAGTTATTTTCTTTAGGATATTATAGTTAGGGTGAGTAAGCTAGTGTAAGCTCCGCTAATGGGAACCATGAGTGGTTTCCTCTTTTTAATGTGAGGCTAGGGATTTTGGTTAGAATCCTAGAAATCCCTCAGGGGTTACATATTTATGATTTATCCATTGATTTCTATTTGATATATGTGTGATTCTTAGTTAGATATGGATGAAACTATGATGGGTTTCCTTTATTTGAGTTATGCCTCAATTAAATTAGAAGGTTTTTATAGTGGTTAGTCATTCTCACCTAAGGAGGTTAATAGGGGAGGGTCTATTTGATTGTTATGTAATTGTCCATATAAGATATGGGCTATAACAGGTATATGATAATGGTCCAATGTGGAAATAAATAGGGTTTCCTTGATTTGTGAGTGGTTTTTTGAGATATATAGATCAATATTGGTCCCTTGGATCTTATGTTATGTTATTGTGTCCACAAATGTCTATATCTCCTTAGAAAAGTGGTGTATCACTTAATAAATAGAACCATGGAGGGTTTCAATATCTTTATCTTGTTTAAATATCTTTTAAAGATGTATTTGAGTGTCCTTTAGAAATGTAAAATTATGTTTTTATTTGGATAATAATAAAGTTAGCCTTTATGATGAGACTTTTTTTTATGAGTCTCGTTATGGGATGACTATGTGATATTTGTAGTTTTATGAGATCCTATATTGATATAGAAAATGATGAATTTCTTGTGCATGTTCTAGGAATTCTACGTCATGGGTGTGTGTGTCCTAGTGAGAAATTGGGCCCATGGGGATAATGTTTAGTGTAATAACCCATTGAACATGTATATGAAATGAGGTGATCTAGAAATGCACTCTCAAATCTGGTACTAAAATCAAATACTTTAATCCCTAGATTTGATATTAAGTGAGATGATTCAATCTAAACTTATATATATTTCAATAATATAAACATTTCATCTCAAAAATGATTGCACAATCATAGAACATAATGGTTAAGTTTATTTGGATATTATATACATAAAAATATTATTGTGAATATTTTTCTATTATCACACAATACTAGATCCCCTTCTAGACATCTACCAAGTTATACTCATATTGATAACCACAGTAATGAAAAACATAATAAAGGGGTTACTTCAAATTCTCACTAGTAGAAAAACACAGAAATGATTCATAAAGTATTCTATAATAATCATATGATAAAACATGAACATGGGGGAAATATCTGTTAAAAAGGAACATGGAATAATAATAGTTATCCATTATGCATAATATAAGTACATGTAATCAAAAAGGATCAAACGTGTACCATGGAATAAGAAATCTGAATTATTAAGATAATGAACTTAAGACATTGATCATAACATAATAATATAACATATAAATGATTCATAAGAATGAGAATAGGTAATCATAAAATATTGGATCAAGAATCATGTTTCTACTTACCCTATCATAGTGGATTAGGAATCACATTCTTTTCTCCCATCACTTGGTGTATCAATAATCACATCATTTACTCCAATATCATAGTTGATCTGGAATCATTTCCTTTCCTCCCATCATATAGTGTATCAGTAATCACATCTCGGCCTCCCATCACAGAGTAGATCAGGAATCATGTCATAACCTCCCATACTTATCTCATAATATATTAGACTTTACCCCAACACATTATAGGTCTATATAATTCTGATCCCATTATTCATATTATGATAATCCATATAAATTTTTTCTATAAAAATCAATCATATGTCATATCATAAAGAACCCATGGAAACAAGATGGTCTTTCTGACACTTCAAAATGTATAACATAAAATGATGATAAGAGTTAGGTTATTTGATGCCAAAAATTAAATCACCCAAAAGGGGGTGTTTCCTAAGGTAATTTAGATCATAATTCAAGAAACATAACTCCAAAATGGGTAGATCCTTTTGTCAAAAATATTAAAATAGAATCATAATCATAAAAATATATTTCATAAAACATTTTAAACCTTGTTATAAAAGTCTAAATTACGAGTCACTTTTAAAAAATAATTTTCAAGAAGGTGCTTAGAAGAACATTTTTCATGAATCATTTATAAATAAGTCCGAATAATAAAGTCTTGAAAAATACATAAAGTTTACCCATATGAAATTTGGTGTGGAAGATAAAATATACGAATGTGAAAGTAAAATACTTTTTAATATGTTTAAATACCCTTATTAAAACCTCCATCATTAAAAGAGTAAAAAATATTTATTTTTAAAGGATAAGTGGGGTGATGAATGGATCCTTTTATAAGTGGACGGATTTCCATTTTTCTAATAAGAGATGAACTATTAAAAGTAATTGGCTCTAAAAGAGTAAATTAATAGAGTGGGTAAAGATTTTTCCATCATTCTCTAATAAAAACAAATAATAGATAATGTCTGAGATATTTTAGTATGATTATCATCAATTAAACTTTTTTCCATTATTTACATTTTCCATGTTAACTTGTTTTTCAAGATAGATAGTTAGGAATCACCAAAAGATTATGCTCTCTATATAATATCTCATTTGTATTCCCATTAATAAAATCATAGCATTATCCATCACATCTATTGTTAACTCGATTCCTCCATGATCCATTAGTTACTTGAAAAAAGAAAAGTTTAGTAGAATAATTAAATTAATAGATGTGAAACAATAGGGAAAACTATGAAATAAAAATAAATAACTCATAAATGATATTCATAACATAGATTATGAATTTCTATGTTTCAATCTAGTTTGTACATTTCTATTTAATATTACATTTTGTAACATAAATATATTCAAAACCCTTATAATGGTTCATAAATAACATGTGAATTAATGAAATAATATCCCCCATGTGTGTTGAACTAGGTCTGCAATTAAGCCTGTAAATTTTTCACTGAGTTATGATCTAGTTAAAACTCAACCATACCTTTTAACTTGATTACAACTAGGTTAATTTGTGCTAGAGCCTACATTCAATTATCTATATCTATATAGTGATATCATTTTAAAAAAAAACTAAACACTCTATACTTTACTAAAATTTTAGGATATTTTCCAATATTTAAGAGTATCCCTTGGTTTTTTCACTATTTTTCTGAAATCTTAATCTCCAAAAATAACAAATCTAATACCTAATAAACTAACCTATGCTATGATTCTAATTGATTTGACCCAAAACTATACTCTTATATATGGTTCTAAAAATAAATAATTTAATCTCCAGATTGGATACCAGGTGAGATGACTCAAGACAAACTTACATATATTTCTAGAATATAAACATGGCACCACAAAAATGAACACATAATCCTAAAACCCCAAGGTTTAGTTTATCTTGAGATAATCTATATAAAAATATTATTATTTACATTTATCTATCACCACACAATACGATATCCCCTTCTATATATCTCCTAGATTATACTCATTTTCATAACATGTGGAATGGAAAGCTTATGAAAGCGGTGATATTAAATTCACAGTAAGGTAAAAATTCAAAAAATGGTTATAAAGGCTTATATCATAAGTATATGAGAAAAGATTAACATGGGAGAAATATATAATAAAAAATTAACATATAATATTACTATTTGTTCACAATTCATAATAGTATGAGATATAATCTCAAATGATCAACCATATACAATTATATAAGAGTAGAGAAACATAAAAAATAAACTTGATCCATAGAGTATAACATAATACTATAAAATATAAATTTTTAATAATAAAATTCATATGTAATAATATTATAGTTTATCAAGAATCGTGTTCCTTACTCCAATGATATAGTGGATCAAGATTCACTTTCTTGCCACCCATAATATAGTGGATTAGGAATCACATTTATATCTCCCATCACAAAGTCCATTAGGAATCTCATTCATGAATCTTGTCACATTGTGGATTAAGAATATCATACCTATCACCCATAATATATTGGATCAAGAATCATGTCCCTACCTCTTATAACATAGTGGATTATAAATCACATCCCTCCCTCCCATTACATAGTGGATCTGAAATCACATACCTTCCTCCAATACTTATCTCATGATATATCAATCTTTACCCAATTCATTGGAGGAATATATAATTTTAGGACCTCCCATCACAAAATGATAATACACAAGTATGTCTTCCACAAAAAATCAATCATATATAATATCCTAATGAATCTATGGAAAGAAAATGGGTTTTACATCACATCCAAATTATATAATATAAAATAAACTCAAGAGTTAGATTGGTTGATACCAAAAAATAAATAACCCAAATAGGGGTATTTCATAAGTGAGTTTAGAAGGTATTTCATGAAACTAACTCCAAATGTGATTGATCTTTTGGATATAAAGAGGAAAATGGAAGCATATTCATATAAAGTTATTTCCGAAAACATTTTTAACCTTGTTGTAAAAAATATGGAGTTACAATAAAATTTAAAAAAATAATTATCAATAAGGCTATAAGATAAATGTTTTTCAAAATTCAATTACAAATAAGTATTAATAATCAGCCCTTGAAAAGGCATAATACTTACCCATGAGAAATTTGGATTAGAATATAAAACATACACACTTGAAAGTAAAACCTTTTTAATATTTTAAAATACCTTTATTGAAACCCATATTTTTAAAGAGTAATAAATCATTATTTTTAAAATATATGAATGTAAATATAAAGATCATAATAAATAATACATATTTATATTTCCAATTAATAAAGGAGAACATTTATAAGAAGGAAGAATACATACATGTAAGAGAAATATATTATTAGATAGTATTGGAATTATTCTTAACAGTGATATACTTTTTTGAGAAAGAAATTCATCCTGGTAGAATAATTGAATTAAAATATAATTTTCCATAGACAGAAATATAAATTTACATAAAATAAAACTATAGTGTAGAGTAAACAAAAATTATAGAAAATAAGTTCAAGAAGAATCATTATAACTCAATGTTAAAAGATTTGAGGTATCAAAATCCAATATAGATTTAAAAACATTTGAATCGAAATAAATTAAAAATAGAACATAATATGGATTTATAAATCACTTTAATTTCATTAGTGGTATGATAAAATGAATCCCTAAATAATTAAATACACCAAATAATATAAAACAAGTGGTGAATATGGAATGTGTCACATGAAAAGAAAATTAATACTAGATAAATCCTCATATAAATCATAATTTATAAAGTAAGAAACATTTGAAAAGGGATTTATGTGAAAGAAATTTAAATCCAAAAAAAATTAAAAATTAAAAAATTATTGGGAAAATTTTACCCAACTTATAATAATGGATTTCAATAAGAATCATTATAACTTAGTGAAAGTATATTGAGTTAATAAATTCCCTTGTAAATTTAGTAATAATTAAATTAAAAGGATATGAAGGAGGAATTATTGTAAATAATTTGGAATATAAGGAAGGAAACTCAAATAATGACAATATAATCCAAATGGGGTAGTAAGTAGATCATATAAAAGAATAATATGTGTATTAATAAAACAAGACTCAATGAATGGAAATTAATACAAAAGCCTTAGATTGGATTCCTTTTTGGTTGGGCACACTATAATGTCATGTATAAAAAGCATAACCATATTAAAAAAATTATTTCATAACCATATTAAAATCTAATAAATTTTATATACTTCATTTATAATCACTCTCCACATATATATTAGATTATTATTGTGTATTTTCACAATCAGATGTTCTTTAATTTGTTCATTACATACATGTATCGTAAAGGAGATATCAATCATTTTCAATTGATAAAACTTTAGTAATTCCTAAATAATTCATGGTACCTTAATATAATTTTTAAAATTATTTATAAAGTTCCAATATCATTCCATGATATTTTTAGTTACAATTCCTGAAGATGAAATCGATGATGATCTCGTTTTGGGTAATTTATATATATCTAAATAATTATTTATAATGATTAATGATTTTTATATAATTATTTTATAATCATATTCAAAAAATAAATTAATCCTCAATATAATTTATATTCATTGGATAATTTTTTATAACCATCCATGTAAGGTTGAGATGATAACAAAACACATCATTCATGGAGATGATAGGCTTCACATATGCATGAGCAACGTTTTCATTTTATAATGAATGGTAGGGGAGGAAGATAGATAATCATTTATCTTTAGATAATATTAATGGTTTTATAAAGATCATATTAATACATAAATAAATTATTATAACCATCCATATGAGGTGGTGATGAAAAAAAAATATCGTTCATGGAGGTCACAATATGTACGTATGTACGAGTGATGTTTTCATTTTTTTGAATGGTTGGGAGAAAGGTAGAAAATCACTATTTTATTGAAATAATAACATTTAAGAATAATTATGATAATTATGTACTTATTTTATCATGTTTAGAATATATTTTTATATTTTGTTAGAAAATAAAGTAATATATATAAAAAATGAGTGATTAGTAATATTTTACCTTACTCCTATGAATAACTCCATTAAAATTGGATTAAGTATTTTCAGGATGGTATTTTGATGATATAGGGAAACCTATAATGTTTAGCACATGAGGCTCAACCTAGTTGGTGAGGACTTCTTAAGTGAATCCAGACGACCCAGGATCAAATCTCGGCGGAGCCTAATTTTCTGGTATTGTAGCAGTACTCTAGCAGGAACTGTGCAATACTGCAGCAGGTAATGTAGCGGGAACTATAGCAGGAACTATAGAAGACACTATTTGGCACTATAGAAGTTGGGAATATTCCCCCATTTGGGCATTTAGGCCACCGATTTGGCCCCTGAGTCCTTTAAGGCCTTCGGGCCACCCAGGCCTTCGGGTCAGTAAGGCCTTCGGGCCACCTCAAGGCCTTCGGGCCACCTTAAGTGCAGATGAAAACCAGACCACCTACAAGGAACAAGATTCAGAAGGAGGATGATCAAGGAGCTTTCACCATTATAGAAACTAAACATATTGAAAGAATGATAGGGTATGGCACCTACCATCTAGACAAACCTATGCATGCACAGCAAAGCCTAGCCTAATAGCAATGCAAAGGTCGAGAGCTGATTTCATGAGAATATTCTAGGGATGAGTAGTTCCAAGTAGTTATTCTACATTGTATGTAATGTTTGAAGCCTATGGGAAATGAATTCTTCTAAGGCCTATGGGCCATGTAATACTTACGCCTACGGGCCTTGTAAGGGTTCCACCTCACCCCTTGAATGGTGGAATATCAAAATCAGTACAAAATGATGGCCTTCGGGCCATTGTAGGAGGATAATTTTTATATAAGTGTTAGGGATTTATTTTTAGAGAATTAGGTTTTAATGATTGGCTTAAGGTGTGAGGAGAAGTGGGGTGGTGAAGGGCCCTTTTACAAGTGAGAGGAGTGAAATTGTGTAATAAGATATGTATTATCCCAGGAAAGTAGATCAAGAAGTTGAAAATAAGGGATAGAGTTAATTCTTGGTAAATAAACCTCTCATTCACACAAATAATGGATAATATTTTAGATATTTTATGAATGTTTCCTTTAATTTAACTTTTTACCATAATTTACTTTTACCACGATAACTCATTTTTTGAACTCAGTAACTTAAATTTATGAATAAAAAATAAATTTCCATTATTAAGTAATTTGTACATATTTATTTAAAATTGTAAAACAATTTTTAAATATTAAATTTCTAATATTGATAAAATTAATTTCAAATAATAAATGTATAATCCATAAAAATGTTTATAGAAAAATATAACTTAGGATCAAAAATTCCAAAAATAGGTTTCTAATTTAAACATAATATTTTCAAATATATAGTTTTTATTATTAAATTTATCTTTTTTCAGCAAAAATGTTTTATAAAATTTTAAGTGATACTTATATCCTAATAATATCGTAAAAGTCATGGTATTTATAGAAATATTATTTTGTGTTATTCACCAAAAAACCAATCATTTCAGAAGAATCCCAATTTTTTTTCCTAATATAATATTTTCATGATAATATTAAAAATTTTGTTGTTTTTCAAATTTAAATTCTAAAATTTTGAATTTTAACTTTTAAATGGAAACATAAAAATAATGAAAAAAATATATTATAGGAAGATGACTTTTACAATATTAATTATTCTAATTTTTATTTCTTATCAATTACTAATTAATTTAGTTTTAATATATTATAATTTCTTATCATTTAACCATAATATATTTAGTTTCTTAAAATAAAAATGATTAACACAGAAGTATATTTTTAGTAAAATATAATTTTAATCATAAAATGAATTAATTCTTCTTACATTCTGTATAATAAATAATATATGGATGTTAGTTTATTTTCTTGTAAATATTATCAATAAACATAATTAAAATAATTCATTATTAAAGAGTAAATAAAAATAAACAATAATTTAAAAAATAGTTCATTGAAAACTATTACTTTTATACTAAATACGCTTCACCAAATAATATTAAAATTAATTATCTATATTTGAAAATTTTAATTTTACTAATCAATTGATATTAAAATTTTTTTTTTGAATTTTATAAATATATCATATAATAATTTTTTGTTCACAAATATATATATATATTATAATAAAATATCTCAATTAAATATTATTTTTTGTATAATATTATCATAATGAATTAATGTTTTATCCTACATTGTAATATTTTATACCATTTAAATATATTTAAATTTAACTTAGTTTTGTGTTTCATATGGAGAATTTTATTAAACATGATGTATATTTAAGGGAAATTTTATTCAGAATATCATGTTTTTATATGAGATGTATTGATATTATTGTGTTTATAGTGATTAGTTTTTTACTTAAATTGGTGTGCTTATAGTGATGATCATTCACCATGTGCATGGTGTCGATGGAAAATAATACACCCTAAGATTTTTGAATTTTTGATATATCATTTTCCCCTAATATTCTCAGTGATATATCATTATATTTTTATATTATGGATCATTGATATGTCATTCACTAGGATATACATTGTTCACCTATTATAGTTGTGGTGATATCCCATTAACCTAAAGATATACAGTTTCTATATGATATCATGGTTGTATCTCTTTCACTTGAAGATAAATATTTTTCAATTTTTTTGTTTTTAATGGTGTTACATCGTTCACTTAGAGATATATTGTTTTTCTTTTATTTTGTGGGGATACATCTTTCGCCAGAAAATACATCATTCACCATGTTGGTTTTGGAAGTGCATCATTCTTGAAAAATGACTAATGATGTTATATCATTCACCTTAGATATGACTTAGTGATGTATGATTCACCATAACTAGCTTATAGGTGATTAATCATTTTTAACACCCTAATATTCTATAGTATTTCTTTTATTAAATTTTACTTCTTCGAGGTCTTATATTACACAGAACATCAAGCTTAAACAAATGATTGAATATTATTATTTAATAATGATAGTTATCACCTAGTTGTTATAATGGAGGGAATGAGAGATATTAATTTAATTAAGAAAATATAGTTTAAACTTGTTTTCAAAATTAATTAATTGGTTAAAAATTAATTATAAATGAAAACAAAAACCAATTGAACATAAATGGTGTGTTTTTATGAAAAATAATTTGTATGCCCAAAATGGAATTTTATCAAAATAAATTAAATTAATTACTAATAGTTAAAGATATTAATGAATTTTTTTTATAATATATACAATATTTTTTTAAAAAAAATCATCCATTAAGTTTGATATTATTATGATAAGAATAATTCAATTTTAAGAATAAAAAGATATATTTTATAAAAGGAAATTTCATCATCTTTTAATGGTGCACTTATTTTAAAACTAAATTTTCACACTTTTATAGATTCTCTGGAACAAAATAAACTTCAATTTTAAAATTTGAATTTCAAAATTAGCATATGATGGATTTTTGGTATTTTTCTGAAAATATTTATTTTCAAGTGAATAGTGAAAAATATATATTTTTATAAAACTTACAATTTCAAAAAATTAAATAATCTTTATGATTTAAATTTGATCTTAATATAACTGAATTAATCTTTATTTATAAATAATATAATCTATTTTTTTAATCAACCTTATATCCTATTTTGTTATAAGTGCATTTTTGGGAATAAAAATACATTTTTCAATAAAACTACTTTTCATTTCATTTTGTTGGATAAATTGTAAATTAAATTCTAAAAAAAATATTTTTAAAATTTAAAATTGTATATTATTTTTTTATTCAGAATTAAAAAAATATTAAATATTTCTCTTTTATTTTTGTCTGATATGTATAGAAACATTGGTATTTTTTGTCACTATGGTAAAGGGTAATTTCGGTAATTTAGGTTAAAAATAAAATAATAACGATTGTAAAATTACCATAATATTTTTCCCAAATTATATTAAATGATTTACATTCGACCCTTAACTTCTAAGTTTCTAATTTGAGTTATTAAATAGATATTTTCCATGAAAATGACTTTGATATCATTTATGTTAAAAAACACAAAATGTCACATTCATATTTTTAATAACTATATTATTTTTAATATTATTTTATTTAGAATATATCTTCAAATATAGATTTTATTTTGAAAGATGAAATAATTATATTCATCATGGTATTTCATTTTTAATTTTAAGTGATGAAATAATTACCTTAAATAACTATACAATGATGATGTCGTAATTATTTTATTAATGAAACAATCAAATAAATGATGATTTTAATTAGAAATTAAATTCATCTCATTTATAAAATTATTTTCATAAAATTTATTCCATTTTTTTAATCTGTATTTCTAAAAACAATTGGGGTGATTTTTTGGTTTTTTCTAAAATAATTGAATTTTGGGTGAATAGTAAAATACGGTAATTTATGGTATTTAACATTATAAGTAAATAAATGAATTATTTAGTCATATATTATGTATTTATGTGCTAATCACTCATTATCTCGAACCCACATGCTATAGTTTCTGTACTTAGTCACAAATATCAATACTATTGATAGTCTTGATCCAAAATAATAAACTAATGAATAAAATAATAAAAAAACCTCATTCTCCTCCACTATAAATACCACCCCTCACCACCTATTCTTCTCACACATTATCATACTTATAACATGATTATATTCTACCCAATTCCTCTCCCAATAATCTTCCCTAAATTTTGGTCTTTTTGGTCTCACTAAAAGACCATCTTCAAGTGCCTTAAAGGAGGTTCTCAAGGAGAGGACACTCAAGAGGTAAAACTTTCCCTCCTTTCTTTTAATTTGTTTTATTCAACTATCCTTCCCTCACCAACCCTATAAAAACTGAAATGATAACTAAAGTATCATATATATAATTTTATTTTATTTTTTAATACAATATCCATCCCCAAATCTCTTCTCCTCTCCTTTTATTCTAAAAATGAAAACTTTGTGTGCGAGGTGTCGATTCACCGCCTTCAGGGACAAAGGTTTTTCATTTTTCATTACTACCTTCAAGGATGGTCATAAAACCATTTTTATAGTTGAAAAATATTATAATATGTGTATTATAACTTATTTAATGGTCTAGAACTGGTATATAAAAATATTATTAAATAAAACAATACAAATTTTGATTATCATAAAAACCAGCAAAAAAATTAAATAATTTTCATTAATAATTTATCTAATGAACCATACTCATACCATATATCCAAATGATATATAAGATCATTAAAACATATGGAAGTTCATTTATAACATATAATTTCAATTATTTAGAATTATTATCATTTTACATGAACTTTCATACTTGTATACAAGAGAACCGATCATGAAAACCAATAAAACAAACACACTCGGAACAACATAATTATTCACTACAACCCAACAAAATAGTCATAAATGAAATTAATAAAAATATAATACATCAAATATATGTTTAATAGTTTCTGAATTATGTAATTAATAAATAAAATTTTATTATCCTAGACATTAATTATAAGTACGGAATGCTTTCGGACCTAAGGTACGGGTTTTATAATCTCACTTTTAAATCTTTGAGATATAACTTATTCACCAATTATTCCTTATGTGTCGTTTATGTATAATTCTATTTGATATATCATATCATTAATCCCTTTATATTTATTTTATTCAATTTTTTATTTGATAATTATTAATTTTATGGGGCATATGATCCAACTGATTGCAAAGTGGTAAGGGAATTCTTAACACAATTTTCGTTCATTGGGTTAAACATCTAATACATTGATTATTTCCTTATCTGATTATGTTTCAAATTAATTTTTATTATAATAATTTGAATTTACACTTATTTTGTGTTTATATATAGCTGATAAACATATTCTATTCATTTGGTTAACGATCACACTTTCTTCTAAAAATACTCTTTTAAATATTTCTTTTTTTTAAGTTTAAAGGAAATATTTTTTAACTTATACAACATGAGAAGATTTTTATGCTTTTGTAATACGCTAATTCCTTGAGGAATTATTTACAATTTTATGATGTAATTTTCAATTAAATTTTTTTTTTATAATTTCACTTCTTTGTAAATAATTGATTTCAATGTAAATGTGGTATTTCTCTCAGGAATTTTTTAATGATTTTTATAATATTTTCATATATGTCAAAAATATTTGTTATATATTTTTATTAATTTAGTTTCATCTCTTATGATACCATCTATCATGTTTTATTGAATTGTTTATGATCTTTGTGATTGGGTATGTACTATCTTGATACCATTCACCATATTACTCTGGATAGTTTGTGGTTATGTTTACTGATTGGGGAAATTATTTACATTTCATATGCCAGTTTCAATATGAATATATATATTGATTTTTTTCCCCCCATTCATATGAGTAATTAATTTGACATGTTAAGTTTTATTTGGGGACCACTATATCCCCTTGATGCATCAGTAGGTCTCATGAGAGGAACTACATTGATTTTTGGCTGAGGACTTACCCATTTAAATAGACTTCTAGGTCGATGCCTTGATGGTATTCTTATGATGTCCCAAATTAGGCATTCCCTCATTATGATATCAGTTATTAATAATCCACATGATTATTTAACAATTATAATATCCATGGTTAAGTATAGTTCTCATTGGATTGTTTATATGATGTTATTTGAACAACTTTTATTCCTTCCATATTATGTTCAACATTATGTTTTAATGCCATGTGTTTTTTGTGATTCTCCTTTTTTTATTGTTTAAGTATATTTATGATATCTTTCATTGTATTCTTACCCTTATTGAGTATTTGAGTTCACCCATTTCTAATGTTTTATTTTTTTTCCCAGGATACCAAGAAGTATGTTATGATTAACATGCATGGGTAATCTACGAGAATAGGAAAATTTACAATGCAGTCTCTATGTTGTACTACATTTCAAGTTGTAGTGTAAAACCTATGTTTGTATCTAGTTTTCAAAATCTACTAAACTATTCAGTCCTTTAGGATGTTATTTATTGTTCTTATTACCAATTTAATATAGTAAGGCATTGGCTCTAGACTACTGGGGTTTGGGTATTTACAGATGGTATCATAGAATGTTTTGTAGAAACTTTTGAAACTAGATTTAGAAAAACCATATATTATGGAAACATAACCCTATAACATACTTTTCTAATATTCCCAATATAACTAAACTTTATGTTTAGAGATTATTTATACCTAAATTTTCAATTTACATTATGTGTTTCACTAGTTTTATATTATACATTATTTTTCATAATGTTATGATCTAATAGAGTGTATGTTGCTGATTATAAATGGAACCTAGTGGGAGGAATGGAAACTGTATCAATGCATGTATTCCATTTAGGTATTATCCTGTTATGCATGATAATGATGATGGATCTAGAAATGCAGCAAAATATGAATACCTTATAACTACACTGGGAAAACTGACTCAGGTTATGAGCAATAACCTTACCCGTACAGAGAAGCCTGATCCACAATGTGGTGTAACAATTTTAGATCACTCCACATAACAAAAATATCCATTATTCAATGGGATTATATATCTATTTGTAGCTAAACAATGGATACTTTCCCTATAGAATAAATTTATCACTTTGGTACATAATGAAAGGGAGAAGGTTATCGTGGTAGTTTATCATCTCTTGGGAGACGCGGATCAATTGTGGTTATTGATTCAAAACACTAAGGTGGAAGTGGGAATTTTATACATAGAAATGAAGGATTTTGAGGAAATTTCTATAGAAAAATATTTCCCTCATGAACAGTGAGAAGATATGGAGAGAAAATTCTTGAATCTGAGATAGAAACAGGATGAAAATATTACTGAGTATGAATCCAACACATTAATAAGGAATGATGCAGACTATATACATAATCCAAAGAGATATATTGGCATTTTCTTTGATGGTATTAATCAAATTATATGAAAGGTAGCTAGTCTCCAAAAAAATTCCTCATGTAAGGATATAGTATCATGTTATATCATGATAGATAAAGAATTATCCTTGTTTTATGACTTTTAAAGGAAGAAAGAGAAGAAGATGAAAGCATATAAAATTATGGATAAAGTGAAGAAGGTAAAGAATTATTTTCCCACATGGGATAATTATAGAAGGAAATACCCTAGTACTTAAATGAAGGGAATGAGAGTTTTCTACAAGTGTGGAAATAAAGGAATCCGGGTTCATAATTTTAAAAGATATAAAGCAATTGTACAATGATTCAACTTTATGGAGATGGGGTACTATGAAAATGAATTTACTAATAATTAGAGAAATATACCCCTAAAGAGGAAAATGGATCATGGTCAAGCTTATGCTACTACCAAAGATGAAGAGGAATTATTAATATGCATGTGTTTGGATTCATGTATTATGTTATTTGAGTATTTTAATAATAATTATATGGTTATAATAATCCTGATATATATAAGGATTTTACCACATTACTTCTTTTTAAGTAATTGTAATCATGTGATAAATAGCATGAGTAACCAAGATAAGTGATTCTATTGTAATTTGATCTTTTTCAAAACACATGACTTGGGAATGATTACCCTAAATCTATTTTTGATATTGAGATAATAATAAATAGATTATTATGGGGTAGTATTGGTGAAAATGAATGTGTTTAGTGATTTGATGGTTTATGTTATGCTAGAATTATAAAATGTTTAGATTTAATGAATATATTCAATAACCTAAGATTTTACTCTTGGAAGCATGCATGTTTCATAATGGTTTAAAGGATATCAAGGTATTCATATATTTGGTATATGACAATAAGAGCTACATTATTTTGGGAAATATTATGTTACGTTTATTTTTGAAATTTAGTGACATTCCTTATAAATATTTGGACATTGAATTTGGAATAATGTATATTTAATGAGTCTTAAGACCACCACTTATGGAATGAAGTAAGTTGAACATTGGATATTATTGTTTGTGGTTAAAGTATGATTTATCATATTGTACAACCTATGCAAACCATTTTTGTTTTTATAAATATTTATTGGAGGAAGGAATGACATTATGTCTTTAGGATTTATTAAAATTGTTTCAGGTATGAAAAATTCATCATGAACATACATTCCTTGGTGTAAGTAATGAAGTGGAAATAGATCAAAGAAAAACCAAAGGATAAGATTATACATATTAAATAGGATTGAATAAAGTAATTTCATTTTCTCATGTTTCTATAAAAATATTAAAAATTCCTGAACATTAGGAAATGTATTTTGGAACAAAAATGTTATCTGTTTTCTTTTCTGTTGGAGAAATCAGTGGTCTTTTAACCAATCACAAATTTAAGGTTTTCCAATGTTTAAGTTTATAATGACCATGTTCTCTATCACTCTTCGTCAGAACTTGATAGTTTGATTTCTATTCAATTTCCATGTTTCCATGTCCCACTAATGTTATCCTATTTGAATGCTTAATTTTTTGGGGACCTTTACATTTATATTTCACTATTTTTAAGAGGATGTTTTATTAATCCTTTTTTTATGATGTGGGATTTCCATAAGGGTATATTAAAGTGAAAACTCCATGATTATCAGTCAAATTTTTAAATTATAAGGATGAAATTTATTTAAGTAAGGGATAATGTAACACCCCAATAATTTATGGTATTTATCTTTTTAAATTCAACATCATTGGTAGCTAACGTTACAATGAACACTGAGCTTGAACAAATGATTAAATATTATTATTTAATTGTGATAGTTATCACCTAGCTATTGGAATGGTAGGAATGAAAGATAAGAATTAAATTATGAAAATATACTTTACATATTTTTATAAAATTAATTCATTCGTTGCTGATTAATTTTATATGAAAATGAAGAACAATTCAACAAAAAGGATGTGGTTTTATCAAAAAACTATTTTTATTATCAAAATAGAATTTTAACATGATAAATTAAATTAACCAATAAAGTTAAAATATATTAGTGAAATTTTTATGTTATATATTCAATAAAATATTTTCAAAATCATCCAACATGTTTTATAGGCTTAATATAGGAATAATTCAATTTTAAGCATAAGAAGAAGTATTTTCTAAAGAAAATTTTACCACCTTTTAATAGAGAATTTATCTTAAAACTTAATTTTTAATATTTTATAAATTATATTGAACAAAATAAACTTCATTTTTAAAATAGTAATTTCAAAATTACTGTAGGATGAGTTTTTAGTATTCTTCTGAAAATATTTTTTTTCCAGTGAATAGAGAAAAATATGGATTCTTATAAAATTATTAATTTATTTATATTAAATAATATTTATGATTTTAATTTAATCTCAATTGAACTCAAGAACTATTAAGTTATAAATAATATAATCCATTTCATTTTAATCATGCTTATATCTTATTTTGGTAAAAGAACATTTTGGGGATTAAAAATACATTTTTCAATAAAATTGTTTTTCATTGCATTTTGCAGGATAATTTTTAAATTAAATTATGAAACCTGTGTGTTTAGAATAATGAAAAATAGATTCAAATTTTTTATTCATAATTACCAAATTTATTATTTAGGCCTCTTTTATTTTTGAGTAATATGAATAGTAACATTGGCCATTTTTGTTAGCCTGGTAAAGGGTAAATTGGGTAATTTAGGTTAAAAAATAATAAGGATTAGAAAATTACACTAAAATTTTAAAAAAAATTATAATATGATTTATATTATACCCTTAAAACATAATGTTTTTATTTTAGTTATTTAATGGACAGTTTTTCATTAAAATAACTATGATATCATTTAAATTAAAGAAAATTACAAAATGTCACATTCATATTTTTAATAAAAATATTATTTTTAATATAGATTAATTAAGAAGATATATTCAATTTTAGATATTATTTTTAAATTAAAAATATTTATCTACATGATATCATTTTATTTTAAATTTTTAGTGAAGAAATAATTACATTAAATAATTATACAATGATGATACAGTAATTATTTTATTAATCAAACAATCAAATAAATGATGACTTTAATTCAAAATTATATTTATTATACTTAGATAATTATATTCATAAAATATAGTATATTTTTAATATCTTCATTTCAAAAAAGTGTTGGGGTGAATTTGTGGTATTTTTCTAAAATAATTGAATTTTTGGTGAATAGTAAAATACGATAATTTAAGATATTTAACATTATAAGTAAATAAATGAATTATTCAGTCATGGTTGATGTATAGATGAGTAAATAGCTCATTATTTTAAACTAAAATTTTCTATTTACTATACTTATTCACATGAATCAATATTATGTACAGTCCTGATCCAAAATAATATACTAATGAATAAAATAATAAAAAAATACCTATCTCCTCCACTATAAATACCACCCATCACCACCTCCTCTCCTCACACCATCTAAGCCTATTATATCACTTATATTCTTCCCAATTCCTCTCCCAAACCTCTTCTCTACGTTTTGGACTTTCTAGACTCACGAAAATACCATCTTCAAGTTCCTTAAGAAGGTTCTCAAGGAAACAACCCTCTAGAGGTAAAACCCTCCCTCTTTTTCTTTTAATTTCTTTTCTTTTCTTATAAATCACTCTCCTCCCCTATCCAAATTATCATGATAAGTATAGTATCATATATATAATATAATTTTATTATGTTAATTTAATATCCATCATAAAATCTCTTCTCTTTTCCTTTTGTTCTAAAAATGAAAACATTGTCTCTAAGGTGTTGATTCGCCACCATCAAGGACGATGAGTTTTATTTTTTCATGAACACATTAAATTTTGGTTATAAACCAATTTTTATGGATAAAATAGGTTATAATATTTTTATTAAAACTTATTTAATTTTCTTTAAATACCATATAAACATATCATTAAATAAAACGATACTAATTCATGATGGTCGTAAAAACCACCAAAATAAATTAAATCATTTTCAATAACATTTTATCTATTGATTAATCCTCATAACATACAACCAAAGGATATATAAGAACATTTATACTTATATATAATTTCATTAATAACATATAATTTTAATTTTGGATGAGTATTATAAATTTACATGAACTTCTATAATTCTATACTATTGAACTGATCATGAAAACCAAGAAAATGAACACACCCAGAACAAACAAAAACTAAACATTATAACCCATAAAAATTTTCATAAATGAAATTAATAAAATTATAATAAATAAAATATATTTTGAATATGTTTTTAATTAATTTATTAATTAATCTAATTTTATTATCCATTACATTAAGTACAAGTGCATAACGCTTTCAAACATATGGCTGGAGTTTTATCATCTTGCTTTTGTTTCTATGAGATATGCCTTATTCACAACTTATTCCTTGTGTTTGATGTATGTATACTTAACTTTGATATATCATATCACCAATATTTTTATATTAATTGTATTACATGTTTCATTTAATAATTATTTATTTTATGGGGCATACGGTCTGAATGATTATAAAGTGGTAAGGGAATTCTTATCCTAATTTCAATTCATTGGGTTAAATATCTACTCCATTGATTATTTCATTATGTGATTATGTTTCAAATGAATTTTTACTATATTAATTTTAATTTCTACTTTTTTTTAATTATATTTACTACTGAAACACATATTTGATTCATTTTTTTAGCACTCACACTTTCTTCTAAAAATATTCTTTTAAATGTTTCTTTTTTAAAAAGTTTAGAAGAAATGTTTTTTGACTTATATATAATGATCAGATTTTTCTAATTTATGATGCCTTAATTCAATGAGGAATCCTTTAAAAGTTTTCAATTTCATTTTCAAATAGAAATTTATCTTTTATAATTAGACATATTTTTTAATATTTGATTTCAAAGTAAAAGTGTAATTTCTCTCAAGAATGTTTCAATGCTTTTATTAGAGTATTTTCATCTATATGGACACTATTTATTGGATCTTTTTATTAATTAAGGTTGATATATTATGATAACATCTACCATATTTTATTTAATGGTTTATGATCATCTTGATTATGGATGTACTATCTGGATACCATACACCATATTAATCTGGATAGTTAATGATTATGTTTATTGCTTGGGGAAATTATTTACATGTCATATGACTGTTTCAATATGAAGGTATATGTTGATTATGTTTTACCCCTTTCATATAAGGAATTCATTGGACATATTAAGTGTCTGTCGGATCCCACTATAGTCCCTTGATGCGTCGTTAGGCCTCATGAGATGAACTAGACCATGTCTTGGCTTAGGCCTTCCCATTTATGTAGACTTCATAGACAAGGCCTTGATGGTATGTCTGTCATGTCTTGAATTATGAATTTATACATTTTGATATTAATTATTGATAATAAATGTTATTATTCAACTATTATAATATCCATGGTTAAGTATCATTCTCATGTGATTTTTTATATGGAATTATTTGTTTGGATTTTATTCCTTCCATATTATACTCAAGATTATTTTTTAATGGAATGTGTTTTTAGTGATTCACCTTGACTTATTGTCTATCTTTATTTATGATAGATTCTTCTATATTCTTACCCTTACTAAACATCTGATCTCACCTCTTTATTATGTTCTATTTTTCTACAGGATTTTAAGATGTATATTATGGTTTATATATAGGGATAATCTAAGAGAATATGGACATTTCTAATGAAGTTTTTATATGGTATTCTATTTCATGTAGTAATGTAGAACATATATTTGTATCTGGTTTTTCAAATCTACTAAGCTATTCGGTCCCATGGGATGTGATTTTTTGTTCTTATTACCAATGTAATACAGTAAGGAACCAGCTTCAGGCTACTAGTGTTGGTGTATTTACATCATTCAATCATGTGTTTTGATATAGAGATAGTTCATTCTCATCAATCGATGCTATGAAAGGTGATATCTTATTTATACTCATGTCATGTTCAGACTATGGGAGTATCATCTTATTTAGAAACTTTTATAATTATGTATATGTCGACTATTAGGGTGTTTCCATGTATACCCAATATGGTAAATTCTTTGTGCATGAATAGTTTTCATTTAGTAAATGAATGCACATATATACTATTTTTGTTATGGAAACCATTAGTATTTGTCTGATGAGTTTTATTCTCACACACGTAATAGGTACTTTGGTGCATGTGTAAACCTTATGTATGTCATATAATTTTATGAGATAAGATATCTCAGGTGGATTATAGAGACTGGTAGGAGGCAATACCACAGATATTGTGTATTTCTCCTTGTATTTTATTTTCAGTAAACTTGTATTTTCAATACTCTAATTTTTGGATAACTTACATCAATTTTATAAATATATTTCCTATATGAGTTCCATTTTGTTATATTAGGGCCATGTTATTATTATGGTGTACTTTAATCTATAATTATATATTATTCATTTTGATTCTATAAGTTCTATGTATGATTTATTATTATTCTTTATTTATATGTTGTATTAGAGGGTATAGTCTCCCCACATGGTTCGTTAGACCCTCATTACCAGTTGGTAGACTCTGGTATATGGAGAGTCACACATGAGGTCACATGGAACCACTATTCTGGTACTATTTGGGTATTATGATCCTGGATGTTACAAATTGGTATCAAAGATTTTATTCTCTTTATCTTACTATTTATTATATGGTTGATAAAGATGGGTATAGTCAGAACTTGGTATGAATGATATTTCTTATGCTTGTCCAGAACTTTCATAAGCTAATGTTATTAGGTTCTCATAGATTTGATTATAACATTAAGAGTTGTTTGAATTAATGTTTGTATACTTTTTAATTCCAATTTCATTTTTTATCCCATTGTCACCTCTTCACTTATTCATTGAGTGATTCTCTCTTTCTCTTTACCTATATTTTGGTGACAATGCATGAAGATGTTGAATAGTAAAACAATAAAAGATAACACTAGAATTGTTGAAAATATTCATCTCCCTAAGTATGGCTATGTCCTCATTGTACTATGGTTTTTATCCCATGTGCACAAAACATCCTTATTATCAAAAAAACGAATGATTAAGGGTATGGAATTTGATTTTTTTTCCTAGTGCTGACCTGGTAAAGATCATGTAATGGATTACTTTCCCATTCTATAAGGTAATGGGCATGACCTTCCTTAAAGAAAAATTACCAATATTGGCTCGAGTCCCTCCTAAACTCTATTGATTGACCTTATTCCTATCTTGTAGTAATAAAGTGGGCTACCTCACTCTTATTTAGACTTCTACAAAATATGATGTTGTTGGCTGGAATCCTCTCAACTATTTAGCCTCTATATGATCAACTTATATATTCTACCCACTTTTACTTTTCTTATTCTTCTTTAGTACACATGGAAAACTATCTTCAAGAAATACTAGTTATTTATCTCTATTTTCCATTAATACCTCAATTCTTTAGTAGGTACAATATCATCTCTCTCCATTATTTATTTCACTATACATATAGAATGTGCATTGGTTATGGTTGAGAACCCTCTCACACCATTTTTTTCTTCCTCATGGGATATATATTCCTAGATTATATGAATATTATTTTCAATAATATTTTATCATGAAACTCCCATAAGACTCAGTATCTCTATCTCCCCTATTCTCATAGTTTCCAAAATATAGTAATCAAATATTTCCCAAAATCTCTCTCTTTTAAGACTTGTCTTTTGGTATTCTTCTCATTCAAAATATATTATAAATTGGGATGAATACTCATAGTTTTCTCTCATGATATTTATCATGCCATTATTTCAATTCTTATCTTCAATTCTAACTTTATAAAATCTACATGGAATAATAACTCCATAAATGCATGATTCAATAGTTGCGGTCATGGGTCCTTTGTTTATAGCACAACACTCTCCAAAAATATTATTCTTTAATAATTAAAAATACTAAATGAATCATGGAATATATCATAGATTTAGGATATTTTAATTTGAATGTATCGCATAGAATAATATAATTTCATTGTATGTGTGGTTAACACATATGCTACAGCCAGTGACATATATTCTTATCAGAACCATATATACGAACAATTTTATAATGACAACTATGTTGGTTCTTTAATCACACATACATTGAACCCATCCATTGACATGTATAAAATCACAAATGAAGTATCTTCCTTTATCACACACTATGGGATCATCTTGAAATTCATACACTCATCAAATATATATCCATTTCTTTGAGGGAATAAACTCATTAAAGTTGTATGATAGTATATTCCTTTTATGGCCACCATTGGTTCTTATAGGGAGTAGAGTAATCCTCCTCATTTCTCAAAAGAATATTTTAGTCTCACCATAGTCATAACTACAGTGTGGTAACCATTTCAGTCCCATTTTTCAAACATCATTCTTATCATTACTTCCACTACATCATAACCTTTATCCATTGCATGTTAATCATTATTTATATTCATCTTATTCTTCACCATAAATGTCATTACTTCTTGAATCATGAGTAAATTTATTGTGATATATATTCAATGAAATAATATTGGTGAATCTTCTAAAGTATTTCTCACTTGTTAAGAATATATTAATTTTGGAAACTCATGATGTAATGGTGGTAATTCTGATTAAATTTATGAAACATCAAAAAGACCCATAAGCAGGTCCTAATAACCTATACATAGTTTCATATTTCCTTTACGTAGTTTTCCCTTACCATCACACATGCCTTTTTAAATTGATTTTACCTTCACATGGCCTTTAGGATATTCTTATTTCCTTTATCACTATAAGAAAAACGGGTGAGGGAAGTGCTACCCCTTTATCAGCGCTTCTTTTAGTAGTGCTGATAAAGGAGGGCTCTATCAGCGCTGAAAAAAATTATATTTAAAAATAAATAATGAAAAATAAATTATTTTTATATAAGTATATTTATTCATATATAAATATAATATATATTTTTTAAATATGTTTTATATACATTTAAATAGATTATTACATTTAATATAAAATAAATTTAGTGTTAATGGCTTCAAAACATTTTAAAAAAATATTATTAATTAATAATTTTATAATTATTATTGATTAAAAATCATTTAATAACAATTTGAAGACACAAAAAATCAAAAAAATTAATAAAACATCTAAAATAAGTTGAAAATGTAACTCAAACTTCAAACGGCCATAAATTTTGATCCGGGTGTCCGTTTGAGCTCTACAACATATCAAATTAAAGCCCGCGACAAGCTATACGTTCTAGTGATGCAAGAAAATCCTCTTTCACAATTTTTTAGGCCAAAAAAGGCCTAGAAGGCCTCAAAAATGCAGTTTTTAGTCGGGATACCCCGATTTGTTAACATTCAAATAGGTATAACTTCTGATCTGGATGTCCGTTAAGCCTGTACCACATATCATATCAAATATTGTTTCATTTTCTTCGATTCGACTAGTTGTGGTGTTGAAACGGGATTCTAGATTATATGTTGTGGTCATTTTAACATTCTATGGCTTTTCAAATACACATATATATGTATTTATTCATAAATATATATGTGTGTGTGTGTGTGTCTATGTTTGTGTGTATGTCTGTGTGTTTTATATATGTTTCTATGTATGTATTTATTTATTTACTTATAAACACGCATCAAAAACATATTTGTTCATAAATATATTTAAAACTAATCATATAAGTATATATTAATATACAAATAAATATATGGATAAAAAATTATAACTAAAAATATATATCTAAATAAATAAATATAAATATATATTAATATACGAATGAATATATATATACTAATATATGAATAAATATATTTATATTAATAAGAGTCTATATCAATATACGAATAAATATAAATATATATAAATATATATAAAGAGATATATCATGAAATCGAGAAAATAACGAAATAGCTTAGTGGTAAAGGTGCAGCCGTGAAATGAAGAGGTTGGGGGTTCAAGTTCGAGTGGAGGCAATGGTGGTGCGCGCGTGTGAGGATGTGCGGGAAGGGTAGCACGTGGGAGACCTCCTAATGCTGATAAACGGGTGGTCAAGCGTTGATAAAAGCTCTCCCCATGCATTATCTAATTTTTTTTTATTTTTTTTTACTTTTATCAGTGCTTTTTAAAAAGCGCTGATAAAGGCCCCTTTTATCAGCGCTAAAAAAAGCGCTGATAAAGGGGTATTTTATCAGTGCTTTTTTTAGCACTAATAAATGTGGCCTTTATTAGTGCTTTTCGGAGCGCTGATAAAAGGGACCCCCCTATATTAGTGTTGAGCTTTACAGTGCTTTTGTAGCACTGTTAAAGCCAATTTTGAGCGCTGATATAGGCCATTTTTATAGTAGTGTATAAAGATACTTATTATTATAATACCTTTATGAAAAAACCTATTTTACTCTTCTATGGATCTTTTTTCAATGTAACCTTTTTCTAAATTTCTAATGACCTTTATACAATACTTTAATGACCATTGAGCAAACTATTTTCCTATGTAATGACTTTTTTACAACTTAGAAGTACCAATACATAGCTAGATTAATTTGAAGATCACCACTATATAGGTCATGGATGTCAGTATTACCTTGACATAGGTATCAATATAACTTTACGCAACCAGAACAACTTACTAATTTCCTTTATTTACCTAGTAAAATTATGTATTTACCTGTACATAGCTTTTTATTTTCTCCATATTAACTCCAAACACCTCAAATATCTTTAGAACTTATTCAACTCAACTTGAGGCCTTCTCAACATCTTAATCTCTTCGTAAATAATCTTAAAAAATTTATAAAGATATAAAATTCTTCATTTGAATCCCTCTATGAAACCAATTTTTTTCAGACATTTTATTTAAAATAGTTCTCTACATGAAATAACAAGTAGAATATTAACAAGATTGGGAACTTCTAATTACCTTACAAGCTCTCCAACATTTTCATATTATTTAACTATGATACATGTATATCCTTTAATTTATATACTAGGTGGATACAAACTTCATCAACCATATTCTTCGGGACTTACAACCACTTCCAAGAACCTCATCATGTATACTGCATCCTTTATTGATAATAAATACACCACATACAAAGTGGGTTCATCAGTCTATCCTTTTGTATTTATTTCCAATACCAAATCTTATTTTCTTCTCTCTATCCTATAATGAATATAATTACAAAGAATATGAGAGGGGATGGTATCACTCAACTTATAAGAAATTTTCCATTGACCATTCCACTCTTATTCTACTTGATCCATTATCATTGTAAAAAACAAGTGGGTTTTATTTAGACATCAAAATTATCAAATAATCAATAAAATTTGATAATGATTCATAAATCACTAAGAAAAATCTTTCAATGGTGGTTAAAAAAATTTCATACCAAAACCTATTTATGTCAATTGTAAAATTTATTTTCCTTTACATAAGAACCTAAGTTCTTTTCCTCATCTCAACACACATATTGAAAAAAATTCAAGTACATGCACTAGGTTTTAGAAATAATTATTGATACATCATAAGATTTAATTATTTTCATTTCATTGAAAAGGAAAATTTTCTCCCCACTGTTCTTTGGATAAGATATTTTCAACCAAGGATGATAAAAGGAGTATTTATACCTTTTCCAATGACAAAAATTAAGCATCATCTATAAATTTCAAATTTATATGAAGTTCATGAATATAGTAGATTCTAAATATTAAATCCCCTTTAATAGATGATCTCTATCTCTACCTAATCAATGTATAATTTTTTTAATGATGTTCTTTAGAGTTTAAAATGATAAATCATACCAGGATGGTGACTTTTTCAAATCAAGAATATTTACTATAGATTATTATACCTCATTTTTTTCCATTTTAGAGCCATAATCACCCTAAATTGCCTTCATGGTTAGTTCATACATAAAAAAATATTAAGGGAATAAAGTAGAACCTATTTTTATCCTTAGTGGGAGAAAAAAGGTTAAGAATTTATTCTCAAAAATGAAACACTTCCCTATTTAGATCCATGTCTAGATAAAATATTCATACATGAATTTATGGATCTCAAGGAAGTATTGAGTAGTATGGGTACTTTTTTCTATCCTTAAGTGAAATCTACCTTTTAACATGGCCCATAAAGGCACATGAATCCCTTATTGAAGCTTTTTTATTCTTCAAGATTTCTTCTTAGGCTGGTATGGTTGTGTGACAATCATTTAAATTATTCCCACCTACATTCAGCTCCCACAGAACTCCTCATGAGATCTTAGTTTATCTTATTTTTTGGAACTTCTCAAGAGATTTTATTTCTTCTTCAGGTTGGACTATTTATTTCCCTCTTAATATTTCCTCCTCTGAGATTACATTTCTCTTTCTTTCTATAAATCACCAATCCATTTCTCAAATAATACTTTCTAAATTTTATCAACCTCTTTGGTCTTCTATATGATTTATTATGAGTTCCTTTACCAATACAGTCCCATTATTTTTACCTTGTAAAATTCTTCCAGTTTTCTCATTATTTCTCTTATTAACACTTATAATCATTTATTATTTTTGAAAATCCATGTAATTTCCACTTTTTCTATAAAAATAATTAGCTTCTTCATATTATTAGGGGAATATTTTTTCTTGGACTACTTGGGGATTTTTATCCAGATTGCTCTTCAACTTATCGCCTAAGGATAACTCCCCAGCTTTCACTATAAATATATTTGAAATGTTTTTTAACATTTATCTCTCTATTCTTTCTTAAGGAAGTATTATATCGATTCTTTAGATTTTTTGTAATTTTCATCTCATTTTTTTGTTGAAATATTGAATGATATATACTTTCTTGTCACTTCACTATCACTAAAACTATTTTAAATATCACATATATTTCCAATAATTTCAATTTTTTGATTTTAAAAGATTTTTCTTCTTGGTATATGTATATTTATTCTTCTAAAACTTTCTCCCCCATGAAATGGGCTTACATTTCCCCTTTTAAATTGATGTATTATGAAAAAAATCCAATTCCTTATACCCAAATATATTACAGTAAAAAAATAACCAAAATTATATGTTTTTATTATTTGACCTATATGTTTTGTATATTTTTTAGAACTATTTTATTGATATTTTTAGTAGTTACATAAACTAGTTGGGACTAATTTGGGTAAAACTCTTATTATGATTGAAATCATATACCATTGGTGTATTGGTAAGTTTCACATAAATTTTATTCAATTATGTTGGTAAAAAAAATTTGATTCCACCTGTATGGATTTTAGAGACAAATTTAGTACAATTAAAATATTTTTTGATGGATTGTACCTTTATTTTTGTGGCAGCTATATATGGATAAGAAGACGATCTTGGATTTTTTTCTAATAGATAGAGATATTTTCATCATATGATTCCTCCTTTTTAGTTTTTATAGTAATATATTTACTTTAAACTTATTGTGGAGTCTTTTCTTGAAATAATTCACAATTATTGAATTTAAATATAATCTTCAAGAATTTAATATGGACATGTTTATCTCATTCTGCATTAATTTTAGTTTTTCTTCACAAACCATTCTCGTATCTTTAACTTGATATTCATGAATTTTGTTATTTTCTTATATTAGATGGACATGATATTTAATCCTGTTATCCTCAAATTCAAGATGAGCACTTTAAACTGTTATTACTTACATATATCCCTAGATTATTTCTTTGTGGTTTTTCTTGGATTCTTATCTATGATGAAATTTAATGAGCGATTCATTCTGAAATCTATAGAATATTTCTTCAAGATCCTCATTCATGGTACTTAGGGTTCCAACCTCTTTAAAGATATTTATACACATCATTACCCTTGTTCTAAATATTTCCTTAAGATTTATAAATTTTCCTCAAGTTGGGTGATCTCCTCTTGTATACTTTTGATAGATCTCCGCATGAATGTGATAACTTCTATTGGAAATTTCTACAAGGTCTTCATGAGATAGTCATAAGAATATTTATATTCTTCTTCAAATATATGATCTTTACCAAAGGTACTGGATCATTTGTAAGGAAATTTTGATTAAAACATTTTTTCCTCATCTTTATATAGATATGGTGAACTATATGAGGTTGACATGTTTTACATTTCCTTGGTAGTTGATTCAATTACCATATTTTCATATAATATGCTAGATTTTTATTTCTCTAGATTTTAGCATAAAAAATATGATTTTTATTCCACTTTTCTATATAGGGTTATTTTATCATCAATAATATTTTTAAGAGGAAACTCATAAACATATTTGATAGAAAAACATCAACTTTGACAACCATAAAATTGTGGAGGGTCCTATTTCTTTGGTGAGGATTTTTTCAACCACTTATAATCTATTTTGTTCCTATTTATTATTGTTTGGTAGATATTTCTTCCATTATTACATTCACTAGGAAATAACAAGATTTTTAAAACATACACTTTATTTATCCTTTGAAAGAGAAACTCAAATCTTAAAAAAATGAAAAAGAAGATCTAAATAATGGTATTCCCGACTCTAATAGTAATTTATAGGATCTCATTTAGATGTTTCTAACAATTATAGGGGGTTGAATCAGGTTGGGTGAACTGTTTTATTCTAATTTTAATTTTTATCCCTTTCCCACCACTTCAATTATTCGATGAGTAATTCTCTCTTTCTCTGTACCTATCCTATAGTCTATATGTATGCATATATAGAATAGTAATGAATAACAAGAGATCATAAGAATTTTTTATAAGGTTTTCTTCTGTAAGGATTAATACATCCTTGATGGAATATGGTTTTTAACCCACATTAACAAAACATCATCATTATTATAAAAGAAAAAATGAAAAAGGGTATATACTTGGACTCATTTTCCTGGAACTAACTAGATAAAAATAAAGATCCTATTATCTATTTATAGATAATGAAATTGAACTTCCTTGAAGCATGATCATCCATAATGGCTTAAGTACCACCTAGACTATATGGATAGAAATTCTTCCTATCTTGCAGTAATCAAGTGGGCTACCACAATATTCTTCATATTTATACAATAGATGATGTTATAGGATGGACTCCTCTAAAATATTCAACCTATATATAATCAATTTATATATTCCACTCAATGTTTTTTCTTTGTATGACTCTTAGTTCACATGGAAAATTCTCTTCACATAAAACTAGTTATATATCTCTCTTTTCCTTTAATGACTCAAATATTCAAAATGTATTATATCATCTCTCTACTTTTTTATTTTTTTAAAATTTCATAATGTGTAATGGTTACATTCAAGCACTCTCTCACATAATTTATTCTTCTTACTCAAATAATATATATTCCTAAATTATATGAATATTATCTTCAATTATATTCAATATTCAAACTCTCATAAGACTGAGTATATCTAACTCAATTATTCTCATTGTTTTTGAAACTCATGACTCGAATATTTCTTAAAATATCTCCCTTTTAAAATCAAATTTCATTCTCCTTCTTATTAAAACTCTCCTATAAATCAGGCTTAAGACCTTTTTCCAAAAAATATTTAAAAATGTTATTATCAAAACCCATATCTTTTATACACTTTATTTCATGATTTATTTCATAAATATACACTTAATAAAACCCCATACTATCATGAATTCTTGTTATTTGGGTAATTAGGTACATATAGTAACAACTTGAAACAAAAATACAAATATTTAAACTAAAACTTTGTAACATTATCTTAGATTTCGTTGGTCATGTAAAATTACATGGGATAACCTGGGGATGTATATAAGAATGGGATGAGATATAAATCCCAGTAAGAGAATAATCAAATCATAACATGAATAAAGTAATAAAAGTGAGTCTATAGGAATATCAATGTAACATTATATGGGTGATAATAATAAACTTGAACATCGAATCATGATATAAGATGATAACATAAAGGTAACATGGAAATTTGGCAACAATATAAAACGTGATATCATAAGCATAATTCAAGTCTAACCACCATAACATCATATCATACTGTGTTTATGATAACCTCTAATTTTCTATATATGGAATATTGTGAGATAAAAACATTACCCAATGCATTGGAGGGGTATATAATTCTCGGCCCACCCATCACATTCATGTCATTTACACATAAAAGTGTGTCATGTATATCATACAACATAAGAATACCTTTCATAAATTTTAATCCCAACATTAAGGAATTTGGGTTACATAAATGGATTTCCCCAATAAATTAATGATATGTATACCTAGTTGAATACCGTTGAGTGGAAATGGGGATGGGTATTCACTACACAAATGTTTGGAATGAAAATATTGTGGGATAATTTTGACAACATAACGGGGGTACATAAAGATTAAAGGAAGGGTTTAATGAGATAAAAGTGTTATGTGATAAATTTTAAATCATAATTAAAGTAATAAGGATGTGTAAAAACATCTCCCAACATGAACAATTTAGAATCAAAAGGCCTTATATAAATAGGGTTCTTGAATAAAGCGGAGAAAGAGAAGATCTCTTACCAAGAAAGTGATCTTCTAATTGCTTAATAGGATCTTCTAAAGATATTTTTGGCACCTTGGTAAGGATATAGAGAGTTAATATAAGATTAAATTCATGATACATGGGCTTTGAGTGGATACGAATGGGAGGTTTGTTGGTTTTATATCAAAAGCGAGGAGAATTCTTTATTAATTTCTAAACATATATTTTGGACACTATTTAATAAATTAATCCAAACCAAAAACTATCCCATGTATTTTTACAATTTTTTATACAAAATAAGAGTGTGTTTAAGTATTTTATATGTATAAGAACTAAAATACATAAAATAATACCCTTGTTGATGTGGAAGTGAGTTATGTTTATAAAGAATTGATTTTAAAACCTTAAAATATAATATAGTTTTTAGTGGATTCATTAAGGGTTTATAAAATTCATAAAATAAAATAAAAACACATTATTTTAAAGGGTAAATATACTTTTGTTCATTTATACTATTTATTGTATTTATTACATCACTTTTGGACTTTTATGATGTCATAATACATATCATATAATTATACCATGTTTAATTTTTACCCAAAAAGTAGAATACCTTTTAAAATTAAGAAAAAGTTACCTTTGGATAATTTTGACATGATATTTAAAAAATAATATTTATTTTATCAAAATAATTCCATAAATATAAGGATTTACACTTTTAAGACCAAAATCTTTATTAAATAGGAAAATATTGGTTTTTTTATAACAACAGTTTTATAACCCTTATAAAAATTATATTTGAATTCAAAAAATTATATTATCATTTATATTTAATAAATATTATTTAATAATAATATTTTATTAAAATATCATTTATTTTAAAAATTCTTGAATTCATTAAAAATAGTGTCTGGATTGAAACTATATATTTCCCAAAAAAATATTTTTCAGCATATAAAAAAATATTTTTTAACAAACTTATTATTTAAACATTATAAAGTAATGATAAAAGATAAATATAATATTTAATTTATATAAAAAAATACAAGTTCATATGTTTAGGGTCAAGATATATATCACTAACCAGGTGAGTTGTCTTGTTTTATAGAACATTATCTTTACGATCTAAGATCTTACTGGATACACTTTATATGAAATATCATTATCCAATGGAACCACCTTTAGATTTAGTGCATGTGAGGGGTATTATATGTACTTCCTTAAGAGGTATTTTTGAAACATATCATGTATATGAGATAGGATGGGTAGAAATGATAGTTGATAGGCCACTGCTCTGATGCGATCAAGGATCTCGAAGGGGTTGATATATCTTTGATAATCCTTTCCCTTCTTCCAAAACCTTATGACTTTCTTACACAGTAATATAATAAGGAATAATTTTTCTCTGACATATTCCCCAGGTCTTGTTGATGATTTTCAGCATATATTTTCTGTTGGCATTATTTAGATTTTATAAGACACGGAGTGGTTTGATCCTTCTCTATAATTTCTTAGATAAGATCAGGCCCCATTAGATTTTAATCACAAAATTCATCCCAGTATGTCAGAGTCATACACCTCTTCCTATATAGAGACACATAAGGTGTAATTTGAAAGCTAGAATAGAAAATTTTGTTATATGAGAACTTCACTAGGGGAAGGTGTTCATCCCAACATCCTTATAAATCTATTAAAAAATTTATCAACATCTCTTCTATAGTTTTAATGGTTCTTTCAGAATGACCATCTGTCTGAGGGTGATAAATAGGGGTAAAGATTAGTTCTGTATCAAATTATTATTGAATTATTCTCCAAAACTGTGAGGTAAACCTCTAATCTTGATTAGATATAATAGAGAGTTTAACTCCATGAATTATTACCACTTACCTTTTATATATCTTAGTGGGTTGGTAAAGAGAGAAATATTCCTTAATAACAATGAAATGTGCTGACTTAACAAGGAGATCAACTACAACCTAAATGGAATTATTACCTTTAGGGGTTCTAGGGATTACTATGAAGAAATATGTGGTTATATTTTCCCATTTTCATACTATTATGGGAAACAATTTCATTATACCCTTAGAATTTAATTATTTAGCATTGACTTGGTTTCATTCCAAACATCATGATAAAAATTTTACAATATCCCAATTTATGTCATCCCATTTGAATTTTTTCATATAATATGTATACATCGCAGTGTTTCCAATATTAATAGATAAATATGAGCTATGTGCATTATTCCTAAATTCCCTCTTTAGTTTTAGTTTTTATTGGACACATATCTGTGTTCCAAGCCTTATAACTCTATCTTTATCAATGTTATACTCTATAATATTTGATAATTGTTTCTATATCACATAATTATCCTTCTTAAAATCATTTATCCTCTAAATAATATATGTTTGAGTATTCATTTGATTAAGGTGGTATGAATATCCTTTTATTATTATCATGTCAATCCTATGTATATACAAGAATATTGGATTCATTTAAATTCTAATATTTTATAGGATTTTAGGGTCCTTTGTACTCATAGAATCTACAACTTTGTTAGACTTAAAAATATGGTAATGGATTTAAAAATATTAATCCTTTATTAGCTCTAATCACCTTCATGGACACATATTTAGCTCATTTTTGTGTGAATATATACTTGATCCTTTTATAATATGTATATATGTGACACTTCTCCCAATAGAGATAATGTTTCCAAGTTATTCGTGTGAAAATGATTGCATCCAATTATAGATCATTTTTTGGTTAGTTCTACACATGTATATTTAATTGGTGTGTGGAATACTTGATAAATTTTTCGACTTAAATTAGTAAAAAACTAGATCCTTTGTAGGATATATCACTATAGATCATGAATCCATCCACACCGATGGGAAATGTAAGCATTGGTGCAGTGATTGGATTCTTATTTATCTCTTAAAATATTTATTTTCATTCATCATTCCACACAAACTTCATCCCATTATGAGTTATCTTTTTTAGTGGGCTTGAAAATCAGGAAAAATTTCTCAAAATTCATTGATAATACCTAGATAACCCAAGGAAATAGCATATTTTCATCGTAGATGTTGGTCCAGCCATTCTTCCATTACCGTTATTTTTAAAGGATACACAGATATCCCCTTTTTAGTGATATTATTCCCTAGTAATGTTACTTTATCAATATAAAACAAATATTTACTGTAATTTTCTTAAATATTTTATTTTCTCAAGGTCTTCAGTATGTAATCCAAATTCTCATCATGCCCCGCCTTTCTTTTATAGTAGATACAGATATCATATATAAAAAATACCATATATTTTTTGATGTAATCCCTAAAGACTATTAATTATTTCCATGAATATTTCAATATAATTAGTGAGTCCAAATTGAATCACTATGAAATCATAGTACACATACATTGTATGAAAAAAATTCTTGGGGATAGCATCCCTATTCATCTATATATGATAATATCCCAACCAAAGACTCATCTTAGAGAATTAATGGGCTCTAAATATATGATCAAAAAATTTATCGATATTCGATAGAGGATACTTGTACTTTATCATGTTTTTTAGTTCATAGTAATCAATGCAAAGGAATATTGACCCATCCTTCTTCTTGATAAAGAGGACTGGTTCACCCCATGGTGAATCACTTTGGCATATAACACATTTATCTATATTCTATTGTAGTTTATTATTTATATCATCAACTGAAAAAAATTTAATTATATAGAGTTTTTTGGATATTGGAAAATCTATGGGTATAAGTTTGACTAGGAAATCAGCCTCTTAGAAAGAAGGAATACAACAAAATTATTTGTGAAACACATTAGTGAATTTACGTAAAATGGGCATGTCATCAAAAATGATCTTTTCCTTAGTCTCAATATTCTGAGATAGATACTCTTTCTCACAAGGCAATAACATAAATGATTTAGATGATGATACCAAAGGATATTCATCCTCATCCTTTCACTTTATAGAATTAGAGGGTAATTTGCGATACGAAGGGTGATTTCTTTCTCTCATAAATTTATGGTGCCTCTATATAAGGAAAGAAAATACCTGCTCATAATAGTATCGAATTCCACTAAAGGGGGTACCACAAGGTTTTATAGAAAATTCATCCAAACAATTTTGAAAGGGGGGGATTTATATACTTAGGATACAATAATTTCCCTAATTTTCATTTTCAATGATAGATCTACTTACATGATTTGTAGTGGTATTTGAATAGTTCTACTAGACTTGTTTGATATAAAGGATTTCATAGAACTAGAATCAACTAATATGTTCATTATCCTTGATTGAATAACTTGCATACCTATCACCACTCAGTTTTCGAGATCCAACTTAGTAGTTATTATGGAATAATCTTAACCTTTCTCTCTATGCCTTGGAGGTTTTTGTCATCGGTTTTCATCGACAACCCTTGGCTTAGTGCACTCATTTTCATACTTTCATTGTTCCTTGTAGTTGAAACATTCAAAAATAGGCAAAGTTTTCATAGTATTATTCCTTTATTCCATCATATTATTGGGTTTCTACTATCAAAAATCACTATCTAGGTTCCCTTATTTCCCATACCTAAAGAATTTCCTTTCCCCGTCAAGTAATTTCTTGGATGATTCTTCCCAAACAATGGATAAGTGGGATGTTGGTATTTATTACCACATTAGAATTTTCTATCACATCACCATAATTAAAATACATTCTTTACTTATTATATTTAGACCCCTGATACACTAGAGTTTTGATTATATTTATTTTAACATTGAGGTAACATCTGACAAATTCATTATAGTTATCAATGTCTCTAATCGCAAAATATTTTCATAGAATCAGGTTTATCCTAATTAAGAAGTGGTCAAAATTACTTTCAGGGTAAATGATAAATATTGAGTTGTATAATACAAGTCTTATAAAGTTCACCTCATACACCATGATGGATTAATCATCAATTTTATTGAGGATAAGAAAATCCATCTCCATTTTATTTCAGGGAGTGAAAGGAAAACATTTATTAAAAAATATTTTCTAGAATTCTTTCCACTCTATCACTTTAATCTAAACCTTAGGATTCAGATTTTTTATCAATTTCCACCATTCATTATCTTCTCCCTCCATAAAATAAATAGAGTGTCTAAACTTATCTTTTTTAGAGAATTGAAGGATGGATAGGACCTTTTCAATGGATTTAATCCACTATTCCTCAATTAAGGGATCAAAATATCCACTAAAATTTGGAGGCCTTTTTTTCATAATGGTATGAATTGAAACTTTCTTCTTCTTAAAGGGGTGTGTTCTTTCTCCTTGATTCATGTTTCTATTCAAAAATTTAGTTAATTGTGAAATTATTTCCATGAATTTCTTGAATCATGTTCCTATTAGGTTGGGAATCTCATTTAGGCAGTCAATAAATTACTCATCACAATGGTTATTTACTTTCTTCCTCCCATTTCCAACCATTGAGTAAAAATAAAGAAACAATTAGGTTTGATAATTTCAAAAATATTAAATATGTGAATGGTAAATCATGAACATTAAATGGATAACTCATAAATGAAATATGTTCCTCAACTTATGAATTTATGGGTTTCAATATAAGTTATCCATGATCTATTTCCTAACATAATTTATTATGGTTATTTTTTACCCTTAATAATGTTTTTTAATGAGCTTTTGGATTTACCAAATCATATCCCACGGTAGTGTCAAACCATTTGTGTACAAGGACTCTTTTTCATGTATCGGGTGATGATTAAATATAGTTTAATGCTCCATTTTTGAGGTTGTAAACCCTTCATAAAAATGGTCCAGAGCCAAATCTAATTATAGAATACAAAAATGGATGTATTTTATTAGAAACCACTTACTATATACTTAAACAAAGTTTTGGGATGTTTTTCTACATTTATTCTTATCCTTAAATCTTTCACTAGAGTTTTTTAATCCTAATCACCAAAAATTACTAGATTTTCCTTTGATAACAACTATCTCAACCCAAATATTTAATACATTTTATTTCATGATTTATTTCATAAATATAGACTTCAAAAATCCCATAATATCATGATTATTAGTGTCTTTGGGTAATTAGATGCATAGCATAACAACTTGAAATAGAAATACAAAGATGTAAACTGAAACTCCATAACATGCCCTTAAATTTTCATGATCTTACAAAACTACATGAGATTACCTAGGGATGTATATAAGAAAGGGGTGATCGATAAAGGTTTGTGAGGTAATAATAAAAGAATAACATAAATAAAGTAATAAATGTGATTCAATAGGAATATCAAGGTAACATAAGATGGTTGAGATTAATAAACTTTAACATTGAAGCATGATATATGATGACAACATAAAGGACACGTGGGAATGTGGAAATAACATAAAAAAAGAAATTATAAGCATAATTCAAGGATAAATTCCAATAAATCATAACATATTGTTCATAGGATCACCTATAATATACCATACATGGTATCTCATGAGATAAAAAAAATACCCGATGCATTGGAGAAATATATAAGTCTAGGATCACCTATCACATTCATATCATGTACATGCATAAGTGTGACACATAAATAATACAAAAAAATAGTGTATTTCATCAATTTTAATCCTATTATTGAATATTTTGGGTTAAATATACATAATTAACCAATAAATTAAGTATAGGTACACTTATTTGAATACCCTTTAGTGGAAATGGGAATGGGTATTCACTACACAAATGTTTGTCATGAAAGAATCATAGGATAATTTCAGTACATAAAGATTCATGGGATGGTTTAATGAGATTTAAAGGGATCTATCATCACTTGGACATTATAAGGAAATTAATATGGATGTCTAAAAACATATTCCATCATGAAAAAACAGTGATCAAATGGAATAATATAAATAATTTGATTGAATTATGAAGATAATGAAAGGATCCATAACCATGAGAGGGCACCACTAAATGATTTAGATGATCTTATTAAGAGCTTGGGGAACATTGGGTAGGATGTAGAGAGGAAAGTTCATATTAAATTCATTATATAAGTGTTTTGAGTGAATAGGAATGTGAGTTTGGGTGAGTTTTCACAAAAAAAAAGAGTAGAATTCTTTATTAATTTCTAAACATAGGTTTTGTACTCTATATGATAAATTAATATAAACCAAAAACAATACCATTATTTTATACCATTATTTATTCCAAATAGAAGTAGATTTCATTATTTTATATGTCTAGGAACTTATATACTTAAAATAATACCCTTGGTGAAGTGGAAGTGACTAGGGTTTTTAGAGAATTGATTTTAAAACCTTAAAATTAAAATATAGGTTTTGTAAGATTCATTTAGGGTTTATAAAATTAATAAAATAACCTCAAAAACACATTTTTTTAATGGGTAAATATAATTTTGGTCATTGACACACTTTATAGTGTTTATTACATCACTTCTAGGATTTTATGATGTCATGATACATAATTTACAGTTTTACCATATTTACTTTTTAACCGAAAATCTGATTTTCTTAGAAAATTATAAAAAATTGAACATTGGATAATTTCATTTTTATATTTAAAATTTAATATTTTTTATCAAAATTATTCTCTAAATATGAAAATTTAAACTTTTAAATCAAAAATATCCATTTATTGAAAAATAATGGCTTTTTTAATATAATAGTTTTCTAGTCCTTATAAAATTACCATTGAATTCATAAAAGTATATTATAATTTATATTTAACAAGTATTATTTAATAAAAATATTTTATTAAAATATCATTTATTTCAAAAAAATCATGAATTAATAATAAATAGTGTCTTTATTGAAATTATATTTTTCCCAAAAATAAAATTTGTGTTTCATCGTATAAAAATAGAATTTTTATCAAACTTATTTTTTAATAATTCAAAGTAATATTTACTAATAAATATAATCATTAATTTTTTAAAAAATATAAAAATACATACTATTGGGTTTTAGATACATAACCCTTTATTTCACCAACGAATCTCCTAAGGTTAGGGTGTGTAATGATGATATTTTCTTAGGGTAGTTTAGTGAACATGGTTTGGGTTGTAATCTCTATGAGATTAAAATTATCCCATAAATAGTTTCAATAATTATTTAGTTGTTAAATCTCATCTTTGTCTTGTTCAATGGAAAAGGCTAATGATGTTATCTCCCTCAAAATCTATGATAAATGGACTTCATCAGGTATGATACTACTAATCAAGGACATCACATACTTTTCTATATCAATTGGATTTATTATAACCCTGTATATATATATTAATCAAAAGATCAATTTATAATGGTTATACTAATAACAGTTATGATGCTTAACATTGTTTTAAATTTAACATTATTCAACTTATAACAGTCCAAAATAACTAAAGTAGTGTATTTTTTTATATAATTTAACTTCTTAATAAGGAATTTACTCATTTAAAAAATTAATTTTATTTATAAATATTCAAGTAATTACAATTAGGGACTTATTTATATTATTTCCCTCTACTGTAACTCTTAAAAAATCATGGAATAAAAATTTCATGAATGCATGCATCAATAGTTCTAGTCATGGATCCATTCTTTGTGACATAAGACTCTGTGAAAATATTCTTATTTCCATGTTCAAAATACTTCTAGAATCATGGCATAGATCGTGGATATTTTATATTTAAATTTGAATTCATAGCATATAATTTTATAATTTTTTTATATGTGTGGATGATAAAATATCTCCAGTCAATGATAAGAAGGCTACTCAGAAGCACATATATGCTCTCTTTTAGAATGACACCTATGTTGGTTCCTTAATCACACATATATTGAACCTAACCAATGAAACATATGCATACACATAAGAATTATTTTCTTATTCTATTCACCATAGGATCATCTTAAAATCCATACACTAATCAAATACATTTTTTTTCTTAGAAGTTATATTCTCATCAAATTCATACGATCATATTTTCCTTTTACAACCACCATAGGTTATTCTACAATATGGAGTAGTCCTCCCCATTTCTCATATTAATTATATAATATCACTATAATCATGAATAAGGTGTTGGGATGCGAATCCTTATTTCATAGCATTGTAATTTTGATCATCGTATTTATGTTTACTAGAAATTTGATTAGCAGATAGTGGGTAGGCCTGATGTGAAGACAAGTAACAACAATTTATATATATATGAATAATAATCATAATAATTTTATATATTCTGATGACATAAAGTTTGGTCTATAATTTTTGGTAACTTTTTATAAGATAGTCACTTAAAGGATGACTCCAGAATATTTTACTAGTGTAAGATATGAAGGTCAAAAACGTTATTGGAGATCAATAGTAACATTCCATATTGAGGGTCCTCCATGAATATAGGAAGGTTGTGTGATTGGTACCACAGACTAAAGATTCCTACAAAAGGAAGTAGGGATTAAAGGGAATAGTAATTTGTTGCATGCATTGGGTACTAGTGAAATATATATTTCATAAGAGTTTTACAAAGTGTTAATCATTCTGTAATGAATATTTCTGGTGTTTTTTATAGTTTCTTGTAGTATTTTCACTCTCACTAATATAAACAAGTCATTGTGGTGTCTCCTATAAAAATAGTACAATATTCTTAAGAAAAATAATCTCTTTTGTTAATTTACGACTTTAAGTACTTCAGTTTCTTGAATATTCATTACTTGTATGATTGTGTTGGGGTGTGTATGAGGTTGACTTAGTATAGTGGGTAGGGTGTAGTGACTTACTATTTTTAGTAAAATTATTCAAGTGGAATAAACGTTTCAAATATTTGGTTTGTCAATACATTGATCTGTGTAATAAATTTCTTGTTGATCAAGAAGGCTAAAGTTCTTGTGATTTTACCACCAACTTAAGTGATTGTTTTTTAGGTGGAACTTCTTAAAATTTGGAATGAAAGGTAATTTAAACATTCATGAGTTCATCACACTTTTAGTAGCATAGGTGTAACATCTCGTTACCCTCTTTTAGGTTTTTCTCTTCTATCTTGTTGTTTCCCTTTTTATTTGGGTGAATTTTGGGACTAACGAGTATGGTGATCATTTTCTAGGAAAAATACCTAATTTTGGGGATGTATTTTTGTTTGAATTAATTGAGTCTAGGTAAAAATATGTTAAATTATTTATAGGGTTCTCCCAAAGTTTAGATAATTTTGGGGTTGTTTTTAGGCTTTTAAGATCAAAATGGGATTTTCACAGTCTGTTGGATAAATATATGGCATGTAAAGGGATTACACACTTTCTATTTTTCACTGAGAAAAATCCATGAACTAGTGTAGGGTGTGAGAATTTTACATGGCATTAATGTGCATTACACGTCAAGTAATATAAGAATCGGGTTTTTAAAAAAAAATATTGATGGGTTTTTCAGCATACTTGGGTTTGGTGGAATACACTATGTGAAAAGGTGTTTCATGCCATGTAAATATCATGATTTGGGATTTCATAGAGTAATATTTCTTATATTTCCTTAATTAATTTTTTATTCTTATTCCCTCTCAACCTAGAGGATTTTAGGGGTGATTTTGGACACCTTTGACCCTTTTAAATCATTTTGTTCATCCATTTATTTTCATTGCAATTGCAGTGTATTTTTGCAGGTGAGTAATCATTTAGGTTTCTTTTTTTATTTTGATCATGGTAGTGTCATTATGTTGGGTTTATATATTCATTGATCTTCCTGGTTGGTTCTTCTTGTTTCCTTCTAGATCCTTCAAGAGATATTCCTCTATAGGTAAACCCTTGTGTTGGTTGTGGTACGACATGTGGGTTTCCTTGAGGTATGTTGGGATTTATTCCCTTTACTGACGCTTTTCCTAAATTTATGCAATTCTTAGATGTTTGGATTGATTCTAGGGCCTTCACTATCATCATTTTTTTCTTTCTAGTTGGTTGATCATGTTTCGAGCATGTGTTTTCCTAGTTTGAGGTAGGCAATTTCGTCTCAATCCTATGTTGGATATACTGAATTTACATGGTTTTATAAATTGATTTATAAATGAAATGGCATGAATGATTTATTTATTTGTATGTTTGGAAACAAGTTTTTCATAAATATGGTTTTTCTCTTTTTTCGTAAAATAAAATGGTATTTTCAATGAATTGTGAAATGAAATTCAAAAAAGGTATTTGAAGAATGTTTTTGAAGAAATGGTTTGGAAAATAGAAAACATGGGAAGCCTAGTGTACTTAAGTGGAAGGCTTAGCTTAGGCATATTATCAATGTATTACTGGGGTTTTCACTCATGGGGAATTCCTCTATTTTCTAGCCCTATTTTTCTAGAGTACTAATATTGACTTGTTTGGGTGATTCAATCATGGGTTGTTTCTTTTCTCTTTAGTATTTTTTCATAAGTACTTGATTGTGAACTATTTAGTGATTATTTTATGATTAGTATTATAGCTTAACCTATAGATATCCTTAGTGTGATATTACCTATTCTTTTATCTTGTACTATTTTATCTTGTACTTCCATGGATTTGATATGATATGTGATACATACTTGCTCTGACTTGATTTGTTTGAAATGATTTGAAACTCTTTTACCTAGATTGTTTTTGAAATGTTTAAAAAATGGAAAATTAAATATTTTCACATGATTTTGATAGAAAAATTGTAAATTTTTATCATTAATTTCTTTCTTTAAATTTGATCGTGTTCATATTATTATATAGATTCTTATTATGGAACACTGTGGGGAAATCCTACAGAGCCTATTATCTCACACCCTATGCACCACTTTGACAGTGCATAAACCGTCGTATGTATTTTGATGTAGGGAAAGAAAAGTCATTGTAGTGAGGAAAAAAGGTTTATAACAGTTCTATCTTGGTAGCTGGTGGTGAGATGGTTGATGTTACCCACTCCATCACATAGAGTATTAGGTTTCCAATTTTAGTTGTACTTTGATTATTGCACTTGTAATTTGTGGTGTTATGGATACTTTTGCGTTTTATATTTTCCACTTTCTTATTTCTTTTATGGATTATATCTATCCCTTCCACTATTTCACTATTATATATATATTTCATATTGTTGCTTCATGTTGGGAGAAATCATTCCCTCTGGATTTTTTATAATTCTCGAGTGCTAGTCTCCATCCCATAAGGATTAGGAACATCCTTTGGGAATGTGTAAGTTTAGGTTAGTTTTCAATTTCAAAGGGTATTAGGTTTTATTTCATCATGTTTTGGTATCAAAGTAGGTTTTTCCTCTAGATTATTTGTCTTGAGATGTTTGGTAGAGTAAAGATTAAATATTTGGTACTTGAGATGTAGGTTGCAATGAGTGTTTGGATAGCTATTATCATGATGGGAATGAAGTTACCATGGGGTGTTGAGATATGTGTCTCCAATTTTGTGTTCTTGATCTTAATATTAGTTTTTACCTATGTTTTTCTGGTTTGAAATAAGATTATTCAGTTTTATGATCACTTCTTCTATTTCAGTGTATAATAGTATACCTCCAAAATGTGTTCCATTTGTTCATCTGGAAGATGAATTTGACACTCCTTAAGGGATTGATCACAAGAGTTCTTGCATGATAATACATTTTCCTTTAAGGTTACTAATGAACCTCAAGTGGTGGAGGAATGGATTGAAAAGATTGATTAGATCTTTGACTACCTGGATACACCTGAGAGTATCATGGTGAAGTATGTGGCATTCTGACTTAGGGGTCCTAACAACAAATGATCGGATTCAATGGTACAAGTGGATAGGCATGTGGGCTTAGATTGGAAGGGTTTTGATACTATATTCTTTAATTATTTTTATCCATAGTTTCTAATTATGGTGAATTATCTTGAGTTCCTATCTTTGCATTAGGGAGAGCATTTGTTATCGGCATATAGCAATCGATCTGTAGAGCTAGTTCATTTAGCTTCAGGTGTTGTAAAGAATAACCATCTGAAATATCATAAGTATCTACATGGTCTAAGATCAGATATCAGATCATAGGTATTTATGTTGAATATTTTTAACTATGAAAATATAGCATATAGGGTGATTATTTCGGTGATGAATATAGTAGGAAAGGTTAGATATTATTCCCTTATCTTCCACCTAGTGGCAGCTTCATTGGTATTTAAGGTAAAAAGAGGAATTGGTAGGATCATCACAGGAGTGGTGTAGGCAGTTATCAGTGGTCGACCTCCTCTACACCTTCAGTTACAAATAGCATTGTGCCTCTAACTTGAAATTAGTGTGTCCAAGATAGACACTCCCAGTGTTATTGTATTTTACCTTCAAATATGCGTAACAGTTGTGGATGTAATGGTTGTCTATAGAATTTCTATCAGACTATTTCTATACCTTAATATGGCCAGGGATCATTAGCACTAAAGGATATTGTTTCATATTTAGATTCTTCAAAGACTATAGGGATCCATATATAGGCCTCAAGAGTGAATCACCATCATGTAGTATATGATCTTCTGATGAAGGTAGATGTGGATCCAATGATAGTGAGAGGTACCATCTGTATTACATCTTTAGTATAAATATATTTATTTGATACCAATTCTTACAAATTTTTTATATCTAGAAATTTTTGATATATTTATAAAATTACAACGGTTCTCATGTTTTTTTATGGACTTAGTTATGACTCTTGTAAAGAGAAAGGAGTGGGAGTTTTGGTGTCCTTATTGTTCACTATAGATAGATGATTTGAAGTTACTCTAGAATTTCCTCATTCTTGATTTGGATTTGTTTAACATCATCATCAGGATGGATTTACTGATTTCTCATTATTCTTAGGTTGATTGTTATCATTAGAATGTCTCATTTCTTATGGTCGATGGGAGGTCAAGGGTGTTTTGAGGAGAGTGGGATCTGAGGTCAGGTTTTGTAGGACCTTTCCACCCAGAGTTATGGAGTGTATCTCAACTTTAATAGTTGATATTGATGAAGGTTCTTCTATTTTTTACCTTAACACTTTTGTTAAATATTTTCTTTATCTTTTCCTAAATTCTTTCTCTAGTCCTCCTCTAGAGAGATAGGAAGAGTTTAGATAGACCTGGTTCCAGGAATGTAGCTTATTTTAATACCTTTTATCATATGGAACCAATGGAGATGGAAGAGATTAATATTTAGTTGGATGAACATATGGAGAAAGTTTTTATTCACACTAATGTTTCACCTTTGATAGCCCTTGGGCTCTTTTTCATGAAGGAAAATGGTTCACTCCAATTGTGGGTGGGCTATTATAAGTTAAAATGGGTAATGGTTAAGAATAAGTATCATTTTTCTTGTGTGGATGATTTTTTTGATCAATTAAAGGGTAAAGTGGTTTTTGAAGATTGAAAGTTTATTGCGTTATCATCTGCTTAGATTTTGGGAGTGTGATATATCAAAGACGGGCTCTAGGAGTAGGTATATAAATTATGAATACCCTTTGATGTTATTTTTTATGACTAAAACTCTTATATTTGTTATAGCTTTGATGAATTTGATATTAGATCAATATCTTGACACTTTTGTGATAGTGTTCATGGATGATATTTTGGTTTATTTTAGATCAGAGTGCGAGCATAAGAAATATTTGAGTTTGGTTCTGGAAATACCAAGGAGTCACTATTTGTATGTAAATATTTTGAAATAAAATTTTCAGATACATGAAGTGAACTTCTTGTGAAATATGATTTCTAATCATGGCTTATCAATTGATCCCGAGAAGGTGATGTTTTTTTTTTCTTGCCAAGAACCATAGAATGTCTTTGATATTAGAAGATTCCATGGTTTGGATAGATATTATCAATGGTTCATCAAGGATTTTTCAAAGTTGGTATCACCTTTGACTACTCTTACCAAGAAAGGGGTAAATTTTATATGGTATGGAAAGTATCAGTCTCCTTTTGACAAGTTAAATTGACATCTGACATCAGACCCAATTCTGATCTTACCTGATCCTGGTAATGGGTATGTAGTTTTTTGTGAGGCTTCTGGTGCTGGTTTTGGTTGTGTGCTTTTAAAGGAAGACCATGTGGTGGATTTTGGATCTTCTCATCTTTGAATGCATGATAATAATTAGCCCAATCATGATTTAAATATTTTCATAGTTATTCATGCACTTAAATGTTGGTGAAAAAAATATTTTTGGGGAGAGGTTCTCATACTTTTCTGACCATAAGAGTCTTAACAATATCTTTTCTTGGAAGGAAATGAATCTCATATAGAGGAGTTGGGTGAAATACCATCATAATTTTGACTTCAGTATTTCCTACACCCTAGGGAATTATAATATCATTCCAAACACTCTTAGAAAAAAATTACCATTGCATACTTTTTTGGAATCAAGTGAATAGTGGAACCGTATGGGACCCTTTGATCAGTTGCACCTGGATTCTCTAGAGGATATTTTAGGTATGGTTTTTGCCATTTTTCATTTATCATTATCTATCCTTGATTACATTCTGTATATTTAGTATCATGATGATGAGTTTAGATGAATTTTAGAAACCCTATATGGTGGGGAGACCGTTTTTGGTTAGTCTCCCTCTTCATATGGTATGCTCTATTTTGGAGATCGGTTTTGTGTCCTAACATAAGTGAGGATCTTATTTTTTCTTAATTTTCATATTTCTTCATTGTTTATTCATTTTGGATCCACTAAGATGTATTATAACATGAGACGGTGATTCTGGTGGATGGGTATAAAGTTTGACATTTTAGATTATGTTTCCCGCTATTACACCTACCAATAGATAAAAGATGAGCATCTGAAACCTCATAGTTTTCCTTTGAATCTTCCAATTACATATTGGAAATATAGTTAGGTATCCAAGGAGATTTTTTTTTGGATTACCATGGACTCTCTAAGGGAGGAATTCTATTTTCATATTGATTGATTAGTTAAAAAAATTAGCTCATTTTATTTCAATTAGGGACACCAAAAAGGTTAAATATATAGATAAGTTGTATATGAACGAGATTGTGAGATTACATGTGGTTTCATCTTCCATTATTTTATATAGGGATCCTAACTTTACTTCAAGGTTCTAGAGGATCCTCTAAGAGGCGATGGGGACTCTGGTCAGACTGAGTACTACTTATAATCCATATAAAGACAATTATACAGAGCAAGCTATTCAAATCTTGGAGGATATTTTCTATGCATGTGTCTTTGATTTTGGTGGATCTTGGGATATCCATCTGGGGATAATTGAGTTTTCATATAAAAACATTTATCATTCGTCGATCATAATGGCTCTCTTTCAGGAATTCTATGGTCTCTCATATAGACCACCACTTTTTTGGGAAGAGGTGGGTGAGGCCTCTTTGGTGGGACTAAGCCTCATTCAGGATACATTATTAAGTATTTTGGATATACTTCGGTATCTGGTTACATCTCAGAGTTTATAGAAATATTATGAAAATCAGCGGTGGAATCCTTTGTTGTTTTCCATAGGTGATCGGGTTTTCTTGAATGTTTCTCCTATTTTGGGTCACTATAGTCTTGGAAAATAGGTAAAATTGGATCCAAGATATATTAGACCATTTGAGGTCATTTATCATCTTGTGTAGGTTGCTAATTAGTTATCTTTTTCAGTTCAGTTGACATAAATTCGTGATTTTTTCCATATATCATAGCTTAGGAAATACCATCATGATTCCCCTCACATTCAAAGTTGTGAAGATATCAAGTTAGATCTAGATGTTTCTATTATGGAGAAACCAGTAGATATCACTGACTCTCAAGTGAATATATTATATTGGAAATCTATTTCATTGGTCACAGAGTTATAGCAGCGTGGATCAAATTCTTTCAAGACTTGGGAGCATGATTCATTTATAAGGGAGTAGTGGCATCACTTCTTTTATGAACATCATTCTTCCATATACCATCATTTATTATGGCGACTTTGTAACATCCTATTACCCGATTTTAGGTATTTATCTTCTCTGTTGTTTTTTCCCTTTTTATTTGGGTACATTTTCGGACTCTTGAGGATGGAGCGAATTTTTTGGGAAAATGACCTAAATTTTGGGGATGTATGTTTGTTTGAATTAATAGAGTCTGGGTATAAGCATTTTAAATTATTTTTATGATTCTACCTATGTTTAGAGAATTCCCTATTTTTAGGGTTATAAGTTCAAATTGGGATTTTCGTAGTCTATAAGAGAAATAAACATTGTGTAAAGGTATTATATGATTTTTATTGGTCATCATGTAGAAGCCATGAACCGATATAGGGCTTGAGAAGTTTACACACCATTAATGTACATTACACTCTTTATAACATTAAAATAGGTTTTTTAATAAAAATGTTGTGGTTTTTTTTGTGTACTTGAGTTTTGTGGAATACACAACGCTAAAGTGGGTTTCACACCATCTAAATCTTATGAGTTAAGATTTTACAGCAATTCACAGCTTCCCATTACTTAATTTGTTTTCATACCTATTTTATCGCAACCTAGAGGCTCTTAGGGGTGATTTTGTAGACCTGTAACCCTTAAAAATAATTTCATTTAATTATTTATCATCATTTAGATTGTGGTTCAGTTCTTCAAGTGAGTAATCCTTTCTATGTCTTATTTTCCTTTGACCACAGTAGCACCATTTAATTGTGTTTATAGATCCATTAATCTATTTTTTTTATTATTCTTGTTTCCTTTTAAATCCATCATGAGATTATCCTCCTTAGGCTAACCCTTGTGTTGTTTGTCATGTGGTGTGAAAGTTTCAATGAGGTGTGTTGTGATCTATCCACTTCATAGACCCTTTTAATAAATTTAATCCATTATAATATTTTTTGATTGATTATAGGTCCTATGTTATTATCTTTGTGTTCTTTATAGTTGGTGGATCCTGTTTCGGGCATGTGCACCCCTAGTTTGAGGTAGGTGGTTCTATATTTATCCAATTTTGGATGAAATGAATTTATTTATTTTTATAAAAATAATTGTAAATGAAATTTCATGATTTATTTTTCTATTTTTGTGTATGGAAACGAGATTTTGATAAAAGATGGTTTTCCCCGTATTTTGGTAAAAGAAAAGAGTATTTTTAAAGAATTTTGAAATGGATTTATAAAATGTTTTTCAAATAAATTTTTGATGAAATGGTTTGTAAAATAGGGAACCTTGTAATCCTTAGGTACTTAGGTGGAATATTTTGATTAATTTCATCATTCATGTCTTATCGATGGGGTTCAATCATAGTGTGTTACTCTATTTCCTTGGCCTATTTTTCGAGAGGAATAATATTGAAATTTTTGAGGGATTAAATCATGGGTTTTTTATATACTTATTAGGACTATATTCTAAATAATTTTTTGTACACTAATCATTACTTATGGTATGAGTATTCGGCTAGCCTGACCTATAGTTATCATTTATGTGATGTTACCTATTCTTTTAGATTTTATTATTTGAGATTTTACTATAATATATTTGATATGATATGTGATACATAATTTCTCTTACATGATATATGTGAAATTATTTGAAACCATTTTTCTTAGATTAATTGGAAATGTTGAAAAGGGGGAAATTAAATTTTGTTTCCATGCTTTTGATAGAAAAACTGTAAAATGTATATCATCATGTGTTTTATATAAAAATCAGTATGTTCATATGATTGTATAAGTAATTATTATGGAACACCTGGGAGGGATCCTACTAATAAAGTTATCTCTCACCCTTCCCACCTATTTGGTAATATATAGACCTTTATATATCTTTTGATGTAGGGAAAGGAAAGGCATTGTAGTGAGGTAATGAGGATTATGTCAGCTATTTCTGGGTACCTAGTGGTGAGATAGTGTGAGTTCCCCTTGATATCACATGGAGTATTTGGATTTCTATTTTAGTTTTCATTTCATGACTGGACTTGTACTTTGGGATATTCTAACTACTTTTGAGTTGTATCATTTCTGTTGTCTTATTTCTATTATGACATATATTTATCCCTTTTATTGTTTCATTATATATATATATGTGATATTTTTTTATTTTTTTTGGGTGAAATAATTCCCTCTATTTTTTGATGCATGGGTTCTAGTCAGGCCCATGGGGTTCAAGAACGCCCTTCGGGTATTTGGAAATTCGGGTCGGGTGCCAGTTTGAGTGGGTATCAGGTCAGGTTCTTCAAAATATGTATGGTATAAGATGAATGAAATACGTATATCAATAAATTCAATGGAATATTTGTTGGATTCTAGAAAATATAGATTTAAGACCATCTAATTCAAAAGGACTTGGAAGACCTATTGTCCCAGGTAAAGCTAGTGCAAATGGAGAAAAAAATGGGAACTTTATGATAGGAAAGTGTTGGAGATGGTAAGAATTACACTAGAATGAAGTATTTATTTCAAAATTTTTGATATGAAAACTAAAATAGATGATATTAAGGTATTAAAAGATATATATGAAACATAGATAGCCTTTAACAAATTTTTCATGTTTGGATGGTTGTTTGAATTAATGTTTTCGAAAGAAAAACTGGCATCAAATCATGTGAATGAATTCAACATTATTCATGGAAAAATCTAGTCAATAAAGGTAAGTATTTCATATAATGTATTTTGGTTTCTATTATTATATTCACTTCTAGAGAATTGGAATTCTATGGTTACTATAGTTAGTAAATCTAGTGAAAATATTGATATAGTTTTTGATGATATCCAGAACATAGTTTTGTATGAAGAGATAAAGAAAAGGGAAGTTCAATTACTGACTAGTAGTTCCCTTAATATTTATTTAATAGTAATTTAACTCCCTCTAAAGAAATTCTACTGAATAAACCAATAGAAAAAATGTACCATGAAAGAAGGCAGAGTAAGTCAACTAGTCCTTGTCCAATATGTTGGAAATGTTGAAATAAAGGACATATCAAGGACTATAAGTTTCACAAGGAGAACACCATAAAGGTTTCAATGTATAGTTTTTGAAATTATGTTTACACAATATAATAAAGAAAATGTTATTTATTGACTGTGAATACTCTGGTAGGAGGTTGGGTGATTGATTCTAGATAATCTTATCATTTAATCTGTGATCAAAGATGAATGGTCAATTATGTATCTGGGAAGTTTTCTAAAGTATATATCATGTATGGTGAAGTCGTGGATGTCATTATAAAAGGATAGGTCTATATTCAAATTAATAATAGAATATTCTTAAATTTAATTTAAGTTTTTTTAATCCCTATATTTATAATAAATCTAATTTACATTTGGAAACTTAATGATGAAGTCTACAGGACTAGATTTTCTAATGGGGTATGTAAAGTCACCTAAGGATCAATGATAGTTACACTAGGAGTAATGGATGGGACCCTTTATATCAGTGAAAATTCTGATGGAATGGTGGTTTATGGAATTATAACTTTTGATGATCCAAAATTATGGAACTATAGATTCAGTAACCCTAGTGAAAAGAACTTGAAAGTTTTGAAATAAAAGGTAATATTGAAGCTAGATCACCTGAAAATTGGAAAGCATGAAAGTTTTGTTCTAGGAAAGTATAAAATTGTTTCTTTTAACTTAGAGGGTTGAAATCCTATGAATCAAAAGTTATATCTTATACACTTATGTTTTTTGACCTACCCATGTTCAATCCTATAGTGTTTTCCTATACTTTTTAAATTTCATTAATGATGCTTCTATGAATTTATATATTTTTTTTATGAAACATAATTTTTAAGTGTTTTATGTATTTACTCAGTAGAAATCATTGGAATAAATGGAATGTGTCATAAATTTTAAGTGAATCTAGAAGTAAAATGGTGGTGAGTACACCAAGTTTAATTTCTAGAACTTATATCTGAAGGAAGGAATAAGGAATGGAAAAATGGTTCTTGGAACTCCACAAAATAATGGAGTATCTATTGGAATTTAGTAGAGAGATATTGATGTATGAGATTGAATTTTGATAATCTTGAGTTAATTTGGGAAGAGGATCCCAAGATAGTGGAATATATCATCAATAGAATTCAAACTTTATCAGTTAGAAAAGATCTTCAAGAGGATCTAAGGTATAGAAAATTACCAAAATTTGAACATCTTAAAGTTTTAAGTAGTTTATAATATATACAAGTAAATTCTAAGTGCCATGATAAACTTGAATAAAAATTCAAAATATGTTTTTTCCTTGGATATAGATATGAAAATTTTTTATATTTATTGTCAGATAGTAAATGAAAACAAATCATCAGAAGCATGGATATTTTATTCAATGATAAAATTATATGGGAAGATAAGAAATTAGTAGAATATTAAATTGAGGATAATAAAATTGCTAAAGCAATGTTTGATCAAAGAATTGATATTTTGAAGATAAAATGGGAACGTCATATATGGGCACTCAAAGCATTAGAATACCATGATTAATACCATTAGAAGTACAAAAAAGTTAAAGGCAAATTGAATCTTTGGTGGGGGATATAAAAATATGTGCTCCATAAGTAAGAGTACTAGAAGTTCAATTCATAAAAGAAGGATTAGAGCCCAGAATCTTAGATTAGATGATTCAATTGAGGAGATCAATGAGAATCCAGAGACGAGTATAAATTATTGGGAATAATTTGAAATTTATACTCCTAACAGATTCATTATAATCAATACATCTAGAGGAATTAGTTCTTATTAGTGAATTGAGGTAATGGTACCTTTACTTAAATGAAGAGATGGATTCATTAAAGTTCAAAAAAAAACTTTAGAGATGGATGAACTTCAAACGAGTAAAAATAAACTTGTGAATAAGTGGTTTTTCTAAATTAGAGAAGAACATTATTGAAATAAAAGTTATGAATCATGGTTGGAAGTAAATGAGTTTCAACTTAAGTAAGGAGAATATTTATTCGAAATATTATCCCTGGTAGTTAAACATTCTACCATTCAAACAATTATATTTATAGTGGAATTAAAATATATATATAAAGAATATATATACATGAATATATCGTTCCTTTTTGGTAAGTTGTGGGAAAAATCTACACGAATCATTCAATAAGCATACCAAAATATGGGAATAGTAATTTGGTTTATAGATTTAATAAAATCTTGTATGGATTGATGCATGATAATGGAATTAGATGTATGACTCATTTATGGTTGAAGAATGATTCCATATGTGTAATGATGATCATTATAGTCATTATAATCAATGGGATGATGGATCCTTCAATATTTTTTTATTTCATATTGATAACATATGGTTGGTTAGATCGGATGTCCAAAAGTTTGGAAATTTAACAATATGTTTTCTTGAAGTTTTGAGATTAAATATCTCAAGAAATATAATAAGATATTATGAATGACAATAGAAATGAATAGGAAGGTAGGAAATTTGGTTCTATATTAGAAATATTATATACAAAAAAATCAATGAATGTTTTGGCATGGATGAATGCAAACTGATTATAAAACCTCTTGTTCAAATGGTTTGGCATAGACGAATGCAAATAGATATTTCATTTATAGTGGTATTTTTTAAGAATATTTATCTCCAAAACTATAAATAATCATTAGGAAGATGTAAAATGTATCCTTTTTAATTTAAAAGGATTAGAATATCAAGATTTTATTTGGAGGAAGATCCATTACAAGTATTTGTGGACTTATATTTTTACTAGAGACTCAGACGATCAGAGGATCACAAACAGTTTTGTTTTTACATATAGAGGAATAGCATTTATTTGGACGTTACAAATATAGAATATTATCACATTAAGTACAATATAAGATTATTATGTAGCTACAATGAAATTAGTGGAGGAGATAGTTTAGTAGAATAAATTCTAGAATTAATTAAGACAAAGTTATGAGGTATGGATTCTTTTTTGTAAAATCTAATTTTCAATACACTTTACTAAAAAACCATTTTTTCAAGTAGAAATAACATCGATACGAAGTACCACTTCATCATAAATATACTAAATGATAAAGTATTAGATATATGAAATATTACTAGTAACTAAAATTCAAGAGTCATGTTCACTAAGACTTATGCTCAAGAAAGTATATGGTAACATCATGCCTCAATGTGATTTGGTTGAATGGAAGAATAGAGGAGGAACATTGTAAGAGAGGAAGAAAGGAATTTTGATGAATAGTTTTTTTAGAAATTTTTTCTCTGGAACAAGTCATCAAGTGGTATATTTTTGTGATTTAAAGCCTTGTTTTATAGAACTATAATTTTATACCACTAAAACATAAAGAATCAAATTTACATTTATTAGAAATTTGATTAGTGGTAGGTGGTTGGGCTTGATGTGCGGGTAGGCAGTAGCAGTTCATCATCAGTAGCAGTAGAATCATCAGAAAAATTATCTTTTGATGACATCAAGGGTTGTCTAGAATGTTTTGGAGCTTTCTAGAATGAAACCTCTTGAAGTAATACTCTATAATAGTTTTCCACTATAAGCAGTGAAGGTCAAAAAGGTTACTGGAGATCAATAGTAATATTCTATATGGAATATAATCCATGAATATGAGAAGTTGGTGTGATTTTTACCATCAACATAAGCTTCCTTCTAAAGAAGGTGGGTACCAATGTTAATAGTCATATGATACATTCATAGTGTACTGGTGGAATATAAAATGCATCATATTTTTACTGAGTGTTATTCATTCTATAATAAATCTTATTGATATTCATGTCAATTTCATGAAATATTTTTAGGTTTGATAATATAAAGAAGTTACAATGGTTCCTCTCATTCTTGTTGTACAAAATTATGAATCACATGAATCAGCCTTGTTAATTTGTAGATTTATATTCTTTTTTTTTTAATATATAATTATTGTATGATTTTGCTAAGGTGTGTGTGAGGTTGACTTAGTGTGATAGGTAGGGTGTAGTGACTTCCTACTTCGGGTACCCTAGTTGATTGAAATATAAACTTTAGAGGTTTGGTTTTCTACTATGTTGATCTAAATAATGAATTTTCCAATGGATCAAAGAAGCTATAGTTCTTTTTGTTTTACCAATAACTCTGGTGATCAGTTTTTCATGTGTAAATTCATAGCATATGGAATTGTAACAATTTCATTCATGTTTTTTAAAACACCATTCTCACGATTGTTTTTATTATGTTATAGCCTATAGCCATTATTTGTTTCACATTCTTCCTATTCATCTTCTTCTTTAATTCCAATCTCAGTCCTTCTTTAATCATGAGTAAAGGCATCATTATATATCTTTAATGAATGATTAGTCGTTCACCATCTAAATTATTTCTAACTTCCTCAAAATGTATGAATTATAGAAAAATATAATATAATTCCAAGGATTTAGAATACAATTATGAAATATCACAAATAATATTATGTATGTCCTAATGAAATTTAAATATATAGATGTTACCACTACACAGCTGTCCCTTACCTTCACACAGGTTTTTCTTAATAAAGGTTACCTATATATAGAATTTAAAATTTTCTTTTTACATTTACATAGATACCAGTTAATATAGAACAATTATATAGAACCCAATCTACCCTTCTTAAGCTCTTAGTTTTTATAGTACCCTTGTGTACAAGCTGTGATAACCTTTACACAAGTATCTAATGACCCTTACATATCTTATTTTCATCTGGAATGACCTTTACACAACTTAGGAGTACCTTTACATAGTAAGTATAATTTTTATATCACTTTTTATGCATTTTTTAGATGTTAGAATTACCTTGATGTGGGTATCAACATGCCTTTACATATCCAGAAAAACTTTTTTTAACTTTTACAAAGCTAGTGAAATAATTGATTTACTTATATATAGCTACCCATTTTCTTTAAATTAACTCCGAACACCTCAAACATCTTAAAAACTTCTTTAAATAAACTCATGTCCTTCTTAGTATCTTGGGATATTATTTAATAAACTCAATAACTACTTCCAAGCACCTCATCATGCATATTTCTTTCTTCATTGAAAATAAATACAATAGAAAAAAATAGTTTCATAAAATTTCAATGTTATCAGGGTTTTGGGATTGATGTTGTTATTTAAAGTTATAGGTGAGGTGATTCTTACCAAGGGTGATGTTTTTATGTATTGATTTATGTTTTTTCTCTTAGATTGGGGTGGATATACGCATCTATTCATGATTTATATTTGGAATGTAGGATTCTCATGACATTCATATGCTTATGTGTAATTGAAGATCTAATTCTGCGGAGGGTTTAGTATTTTAGTGTGTCAAAAAAAATTCATATGTTTTTTCCTATATAACTTATTGGTGTAATTCTAGTCAAATGTACTATGGTTGTTGGTTTTTGTTTTGTATATGATTACTAGTTATGTGAATTTATGTATATTTGATACCGGGTATGGGAATGGGAAGGTGGGGAAATATTTATGCCTAAATGATATGAGACCTCAATGTCATAGGTTGCATGTGGAGTGGAGAATCATGTTTTCTACATCTTCCTTTCCTCTATTCTATGAGAATGCGAGTCTGATATTAACCTAAGAGTGGGTAATAATGGTTTAGGTATACCTTATTTTTATTATATATTTATTATTGGGTATTGGATTATTGTTTTCATTAAGATAATTAACATTGGTGCATTAAAGTTTCTTCATAGAATGTTACCTCTATCAGATGTCATCTACAGACTAGGCTGTAGAGCCTAATGATGATGATTTTGGCTCAGGATCATTGATATTCAAGTATTATTCAGGTAGTGCGGTTATCTTCCCTACTTATGCCTAGGATGGGTTAGGATACATGAGTGTATCCCTTGAGTTTCAGTGGTTATCCCAGGAATATGGATTTCATATATATATAATCATGAATAGATTATTTATGTTATGGATTGATATACTAGAGTAGTGATCAGGTATATAGCATAGGCATTAGGGAATGCCTTGTATACGTGTGAACTAGGATGTATGATATGTGTTTCATCATATAGGTGATTGACATACTCATAATAAATAGTTAATTTATTAGGTCTGTGATCCTAGGAATGATAGGATGTGACTCAGGCAAGCATGAGTTTAATGGTAGGGTAGGATATCACAAGGGTTTTCATGTGCTCTGTTTTGGGATTTGATGGAAAATGGTGGTTTTTGTGCACCATTTTGAGAATGGTTTGTTGAATAATTTGTTCATTGGGGAAAATAGAGTGATTTTGTGATCAACATCTAAGGTATATGAGATCATAAAACCAAATCCAAACCATGGGATAGAGAAATGGTGAGTTTTTAAGGTGTGGTCGGTATTTTATAGCATGTGGAGCATACCGAATGAGATGATTTGGAAGAACTATGAGGTAGTGATATTCAGGAGTTGGATGTCACATGACATTGGGATACAAGTCACAGTGACGTGTATTTATGCATTCTGGTTGCAAGAGAAAGATTTCATGGTATGTAAGTTAACAAAATTGGGATGTTAGTTTAGTCCATTGAAATACATATGGTGTATAGGAACTTGAGACAATCCTTTATATTTTTATGGGTCCTAGGAATCCATAATTCCCCTAATTTCTTAGATCTAGGTCATGTGGTGCTAATGGAATTCAATAAATGATCACACTTGGGTTGTGATTGGGTGTAAGATGGTTCAGTTAAAGTATGGATAGATTTGATAATTGTAATGTGTGGATTGGCCAGTGACATCAGATGGATTGAAGTATGACCAGTGTGTGAGACCTAATCTATATATTGTGATGGTAAAATTACTAAGGGATCATGATAATTTTTGGTATACTGAACGCACAACTCATATAAGGGATGAGCTATGATTTCTTTGGGATGTGAAATATGGTTTGAAGACTATTAGGTTTTCTAATATGTTAAGGGAATGAGTGGATTTGTGTGTTTGCTAATAAATTATGAGATTTCATTAGCAATAGTGAGATAGGAACTGATGAGATGGTGAATTACTAGTAGGTTCGGTAACAGGTCTGCGGCTAGTTAAAACGTGAGATCCATTTTGTGATGAGCCTATTAATATTTAGTGTTATAATATTGGTTCGTTGGTAATATTTGGAAGTAGTTTCATATAGAATCAGGATGTCATGGATCTAAGATCCGGGAATATAGGATGGTTCAATCAGAATTTAATGAGTAAGGATAATGAGTGTCAGTGCTCAGATGATGGTATATTTTGAGTAGGATCATTCTCATTGATTTGGAATAAGATAAATTTTATTGTAGGGAGAACGCCATAGATGGTAAGAGGGTATAGTTCTCATTTTGAGATAATCTTGTTAAATTTCAAGGGTGATGTGTATCTTTACCCAACTGATAGGTGCTTAGGAATTTTCATCGATTCTTGGAGATAAGAAACGGAATTATGGATAGTAGACATAAAACAACACAATGAAGGTATATAATGATGAGTATTGAGTAAGGATAGTATGTTTAGTAACAGATACACATGAGTTTCATGTTACAATTAGGTGAAATTGAGTATGAATTTCAGGAAATGGTCTGGTATGGTGACCAGGTATATGGAATAACAATGTTTCTCATAAGTGTGATGCCATGTGAGATAGATTGAGTATTTTTTTAGTGTAGTCATCAGATGAGATTGTGGGTTCTAATGAGGATATTCAAAATATTCTCAGGTTTTGAGATGTGTTTTTGATGGTCTGGTTTAAAATAGGAGCATCAACCAATGGTTTATGGAGTTGGTTAATTGATAATTCATGAATTCCAGTAAGAGTGGGGCATCATCATGGTGTTGTGGAAGTAGTTGGAACTGTGATGTGTTCGATATTGGGTTTTTAATGGTAGTCAGTGTTTTGGGGTATCCTCTAGAACATTTTATAAATGATCTAATTTGATGTCTTAAAAAATGATCAAGGCACACTTTTTGAAGTAAAATCATTGCTATAATGATTTTGAGTATGTGGCATTTAGGGTGTTAGGTAGTTTCATAGGTTCAGGTGCGGTATTTACATGAGCATGACTGGTGAGATATAAAAATTTTAATATTTCATCTAGTTTCAATGAACAATGTGAATTATAGAATATAAACATAGAAAATTATTGGAAACAAGAAGTGTTATTGGGGTTATAACACCCCAAAAATTTTGAAGTACAAGTTTATATTACTTTCTAACAAACCTTTCATATTCTAATGTCTTGATCTATTGGAGTCATTGGAGGAGGCTAGGGGTGGTATTTTGATGATTTCACCTATTTTGGGATGAAATTATGTTGTTGGCAGGACACACCACAATATGTGATGATACAGTGTGATGAGGGGATACATAAGAGTAGAATTTTGGAGTTAGTGTATTTTTATATACCACATCTTGGTAATTTCATTATAAAGGCATGGTTGAGGGGATATGGTTATTCCATGAGGTTCCAATCCATTTTAAAGAGTGTGTTAATGATTTTTTGGTTCTTCCCAAAAAGTGAGCATTGAATCATGATGGAGAGGGTCACATCGCAATGTGACACTGGGAAGGGATGGTTGTGGTTTTCTAATTCTTACCAAGAATTTGGAGTTTAACCGTAGGTAACATATCAACACAAAAATGAATAAATTGTGTTTTTTCAGGATTCCTAGTGATGGGTCATTGAACTATGATTTGTGAGGTCATCCCATAATGTGACATTATGCAGTTCTTCAAATTTATTTGGTGGGGATATTGCACCATGATATATGGGATCACCCACCTCCCCCCCACCCCCACCCCCACTTATCCTCCTCCTTATCCCATGATCTATGAAGTTTATAGACTTATGGATTCATTGGTAAAGGTGATATCATTCATATTTATCTTCCTCTTCCTCCTATTCTTCCTCTATTTGGATTCGAGTGACCAAGATTTATAGATTTGATATTGATTCAACCAAATAGTGGTGGAATCGAGATGGAATGAAGGGGATTTTTCTAGGGATGTATAGAGGAGTCAAAGGTAGGATGATTTCACATTATTTTAATGTAGTTTAATTTGATGTAATTCACTATTTTATTATTCAGTATAATTCCATAATTTTAGATAAAAATTCTTCATAAATTGAGGTGGATATTGGGGGGTTTATATGGGATGGGTCTGAGTATATTTTGTAAGAATATTTAACCTCTTTTATTGAGATTTCGATAATGATGCACCATATGATGAGTTATCACTCATTTGTACCTAAATTAATAATTATGAATTAATTGTTTAATTAATTATAATTTTTTATAATTAATTTGGAGGCCTCTCGGTTGAGTTAGGGTCTCATGATAGGTGATTTAATATTATTGATAGCATGGATATAGATGGAGTGATTATGCTTAAGGAAATAACTCCATTGTTGAGGTATTTGAGGTCTAATATTACATATTTATATGTAGCTTATATTTTGGATGGATTATAAGTCTGGGTAAGTTGGTGTGAGTTATCACAAAGGGAACCGTGAGTGGTTCCCTCTTTGTGAGGTGAGGATAGGGTGTTTTATTATACTATTAGTAAGAATTTAGGGGTTATGTATTTATGATTTATCCATTTATGACTATTTTTACTATTTTTAAGGCCTATTTAGAGATATATTGAATAGAGAGGGGTGTCCATTCATTGAGTTATGGATCACACAACTTAAGATGGTCATGTAGTGGTAGGTGGTTCTCACCTAGGGTGGTGGATGGAGGTTTGTCTGTTTGATTATTATTGATTTAGTCATGTGAGATATTGGATTGGGAAAGTATATGAGAATTACTTGATTTGGAACCAAATATTATTTTATTTTTTCTTAAGTGATGAGTTTAATATATCCATATCGAGATAGATCCCTTAAAATATATGTGACAAGAACATTATCATCGATGGCCATCTCACTTTGGAAAAGTATCGAGACACATTGGGAATGGAACCATGGGGTGTCTTTGTCACTAGATTGTGTAGAGAGGCTTGTAGGGAATATTCAAGTGTACTTTAGAAATTAGAACATATGTTTTATTAGGATAAGTGGCTAGTTGACCTATGTTATGAGACATTGGTTTGATGATTCCATCCATGTAATGGACCGTGTGAGATAGGTAGTCATATGATATCCTAATCCAAACAATCTATGGTCTTTTTTTATGTGTTCTAGACATAGTGTGTCATAGGTGTGTTTATCCTGGAGGGAAATCTATTTAGTGGGGTTAATTCTTAGGGTGATAACTCAATCACTATAATACTGACATGCATTTATATTCTTGTGTTTATAGTGATTAGTAATATAGTTAAATTGATGTGATTATAGAGATGGATAATTCCACTAATCTATGGTATCAATGGTAGATCTTGAACCATGAAACTCTTGAATTTGTGATAGATCATTTTTCTTAGATATTATTGGTGGTATATCATTCACTGTGGAGATTATGGATCAGTAATATATCATTCACATGTAGATACATTGTTTTCCTATTATTATTGTGGTAACATCCCTTTCACCTAGCGATACATAATTTTTTCATGTTTTAATGGTGGTATCTTGTTATCCAAGAAATACATATTTTTCCTTGATGTTGTTTTGATTGGTGATTGATCAGTCACAAGGAGATATATCGTTCACCAATTTTTGTGGTGTCACATTGTTCACCAAATTATACCTCATTATCTATATTGGTTTTGGTGGATCATCATCCACACACAATGATAAATGGTGATATATCATTAACCTTATATATGATTCAGTGATATATCATTCACCATGACTAGATTTTGGGTGATGTATCATTCACCCCTATGTTAGGACATGGATATATCCTTTTCTCCTCATTTAACCTAGAAGACGGTGATGTAGTGGCAGAAAACCAGTTATGGTGTTTTTTAATTTCAAATCTATTTTACATTGTCGTATATATATATATAAGTGGTGATAGATCATTCACAATTAGGTTGTGTTTATAATATATATAAGTATAGTCCCATACTGACACAGGATGAAGAAGGTACGTATCGATAATTAGGTTGGATCAATGAGTAACCAGTGGGGTGGATGGTTTGTGTGTGTTATTGTTATAACATACTTTTCATTTAGTACATGCATTCCTATATATACTATTTTTTAATAAGGACACTATTGGTGGTGGCCAATAATGTTTTATACTCACACCTTGCATGGTAACTCTAGTGAACGACTAGAGCTTATGTATGGAATGAGGGATGGGCGATGGTCTAAATATATGTTAATGAGGTAGGATAGATAAATGGTGTAATGGAGACAGGTCTAAGGTAATTTAAATAACAATGTTAAGTTCTCTATGACTTTTACTTTTAGTTGTTTTGTTTTTAGATATTACATCTATTGTATAACCCTATGACTTGCATGAGTTCAATTTTTTTATAACAAGTTTATATTATTGTAATGGTTTCCTTTCTAATGTAATTCCATATTTTTCACTTGTATGTTATATTTATTATGGATAATCTATTATTAGTTATAATTTTTATGATGAAATTAAAGGGTATATTCTCCCCACGTGATTCTTCATATTCTTACTACTAGTTGGCAGACTCTAATATATGTGGAGGAATTCTTGAGGTCATGTTTCACCACCAATCATGTATAAATCGGGTAGTGTATGGTGGTATTTTTAGTCCCAACGGATGATTCAAGAGGGGGTGAATTGAGTTTCCAATAAAATTTATGTTAAAAACAATTTTAAAAATTAAATCCCTTATTTTATAAAAACACCTAATTAACAAAAACAATGGAATTATATAATTTTATCTTTAGAAAATCTTCTCAAAATCTCAATAACATCTCAATTAAAATACATTAGAAAATAATTTAACTTTTGAAACTAATTTACTCATATCAAACACTATATATAAAATAATAATTTAAGTTAACTATCAGAATAAATATTTGTTTAATAATTTATAAAATAAAAAATGGTTGGGTTAAAAAAACAAATAAATAACATATAATAAGACACAACTGAATTTTAAATAATGGGTTCATTATCAAGCCGATAATTAATCCTATCCATATAGAAATCACCTGCTTCAATGAAATTTATTATACAGTAAACTAATACAAAACCTAGATCAGGTTTTAGAAAACATCACATAACGAATTCCAGTCACAGATCCTCTTCCATAGTTATATGTGGGATAAAAAGGTTCTAGATCACACATTACCACTTCTACAGTTTTAAATGGGAATAAAAATGAAAATAATTGAGCAAGTGTGTCCAGAATTCTGCATTTTAGTTTATTAAAATAGGTTTTAAAGATAAATAGAGTGAAACAAAAAAACATAGCTCAAAATTAGGCTAAAAATAAAATAAAAAGAAATAAAATATGAGAAAATGTGGTGCATCTCAATCAAAATAGATTTGGTCACTCAGATTTCTCAAAAATTATTCTTGAAAATCTTCTATAGAGTTTTCACAGAAATGTAGGAAAATAAAGTATCATGGAAGACTGGACAAAACTGATGATCTCAGTCATTTAATTGTCTAGTGTACTTCCACCCACATGTGTATCAATTATTGTTATTTTCTATTGTATGAAATTATATATTTCTATGTCCATACATGTGTATATAAATTTGTATGTGCACGAGGGAGATCTTCTGAATTAATAGCCTTCCAACCAGTACAATTAACCCTTAATTTTGGACAATTACAGTTGCATATTTTGTGGTAGTGAGGCCCTTGGTGGTAGATGCCATGGGTGGTGGATCCTCAATGGTATCTCCACTTGATGGTGGAACAAATTGATGGTCGATTTTCTTTATCAAAAGCAACATAGTGAACTAGTGGTAGTATTATTGAATTGGTGGTAGATGTGAGTGGAATCTCACTTCAACTAATGGTAGATCATTTCAAATAATAGTAAATGGTCCTGGTAGATCAATAATTAGACAATATTTTTGATTTTTGGACAGAATATAGTTGACTATCATGATGCATTAAATTCATTAGAAACATAAAAAACATGATTTGGGGGAATTAAACTAAAGAGGTTCCTAAACTAATCCAATAATATCCACATTTTATGATCAAAATTTATGGCATTAATAATAAAAAAAATATTTAACAGATGAATACCATATGAATAAAAAAAATACAATATTTTTTATAATAAAATTTTTTATGTGTTGTATTACATATACATGTTCAAGTCCTACATTTATGCCATATAATCCTATATTTCTCCACCTTTTTGTATTTTCAAAGAGTGATAAGTAAGATTAAAATAAATAAGACACAAATAGGTATAAAGAGAAATTATTTTCATTAAACATCAAAATGTAATATAGTACATGAGAAAATGATAAAAAAAATATAATCCCTATCAAATAATAATTAAAGTATGAAGAATTATCTTTCTATATGGAAGAGATAGGGTCCATTTTCTCATTTACTTTTCTATAACAAAGGAGTAAGATATGAGAATGTAGGATGACGTGCAAGAGGATTGAACACAATAGGTCTGAGATGCCTCACAGCCTCAACTAGTGTAAGTCCAAATGGATTATCTGTAATAGAGGTGGTCTGTAGGGGTATTAATAATGGTGTAGAGAGGGAGGCAGTCAAAGTAATAGTAGGAGGTATAATGAAACTAGTCCTGGTAGTATATATAAATAGTTCCAACAACTCCAAAAAATAAGTAATCACATGTCCACCATGTTCTATTTCCATGAAAAATTCTACCTTATCTTCCATGAACAGCTTGAGCATGGGTAAGAAAGTATTCAACTCAGTCACTTTCTCCTTGAAGTCCCTAGTAATAGGAGGTATTATAAAATTCTGATCTAATAAATTAAATTGATATTTAAATTCATGATTGGTATAAATCATATAGAAATATTACTTAATGGCCTTAATAATTGTTTCTCTATAATTTCTAGTATCATTTTAGAAATATATAACCTAGTTATAAATTTCATCACCATGATATTTAATCTAGTGAATCTCATCCTGATGATAAGTATAGAAATAAAATATAACATCTTGAACTTCTTATCTCACTATATGTCTGATCAACTCAGTATCAACTAAAGAAGGAGCTGAATGAGGTGGGGCTTTGGAAGAAGAAGCTCCAAGAGTATACAAAGACTCCAACCTCTCCAGAAGAGATTTTTCTCTTCTTGTGAATCTAGAACCAATAACCTCTATAGAATATTGAATTGCATCCATATATTCTACCCACCGCTTATTATCATTTCCATGTTTCCCATCATTAAGAAGATTTTGGGTTGGAGGTGAACAGTTACCATAGAAATAATCATCCTTGATTAAGATATAATTTTCTTTTTATATTTAATATATTATGATATAATAATCCCACTAAGATATGATAGAAGATTTTTTATGAAGGCATAAAGGTCAGCTTGAGTTAGATAGTTGGAATGAGGAGGAGATGAAGGGGGAAGAGTTGAAGACCTATACTTGCTATGAAAGGTATTGTCCTCATGTCTAGGTTCCACAATAGGTAACATAGACAAAAATTGCTACAAATTTTATTATTCATTAATTCTCTCCAACAATGATCCCTTAGGATCTCTCTTTTCAACTGATATAGTAGGTCTACCATGATTTGGTGGACTTCCCTAGTCATTATCACCAGAATCATCATAATCATAGGAATGACAATAAGATATAACAATCTTGTTAGATCCTAGGGAATTTTTCTCCTTATATATTGCTTCACCTTCAACTCTCTATGAAACCATTAGATCAAAAGGGATTCCATAATCATGACCTTATAAAGTAAATGATTCATATCCATTAACCTATTCCTAACTTGCTGAAGCATATGATGAAATTCCCCACCATTATTTATTAGTATACCTACTAGACTAAGTGAAATTATAAAAGGGATTATAATACTTATCCTCATCTACACCATTATTATTTTACTATGAATCATTAAAAATCCCAATCACATCCTTTGGACTCTCAGAAGAAGATCTCTCAAACTGATCACCAATTGAAACTTAAGTTTCTTCTGTTTCATTTTCTTCTTCTAATAAACATTATCTATAAGGTAAATAGGTGGACTATGAGATCTATATTCCACCTTTGGACTCTTAACAACATTAATAACACTCTTATATTCCACTAAAATAGGTAAATACTCTTCTGCATCATCTTTATCTTAATTTTCCTCAACCTCATCCTCAACTTCATCATATGAAGAATACTCTACAAATTCATCTCAATCTAACATAGGGTTAACCATCTCTCCTAATATGGTAGGGTAATCTAATGTATTGAACATATCATATATTTTATCATTTTAATATACCAAAATTTTGAAACATGAATTAAAATTTAATTTCATTCTTTTTCATGTTACTCAAATAAGATTAAAAACACTGTAATTAGTAACTTTTTCTTATCCTTTAGAAATAATAAATCTAGATTCCAACATTGAATATATCATATTAGATTAGGCAAGAGAGTTTCATATTGATAAAGCATTTCAAATATCCATAATAAGTTCCATAATATATCTATAAATATTAATCTTATCTTATGTATTTTTAAGAAACAATAAAAAAATATCTTGATACCTCATTTTGCTAAATTTCCCCTTCTTGGGACATAGCATCTGTTGAATAAAAATAAATAATTAATTATATTAACTGTATAATTCAACAGAAGGGGGCCTTGTGATAGTTGGATTACCAGTGAGATCAATAAGAGAATCCACTATCACAGAATGTTTCACTATTAATGGGTAAAATTTCTTGATATTCCTTATATACACCTTTTTAAGGAACATTCAAAAATATAGTCCATTGTTTCAAAGAGAAAACGACTTAATTTCCATTCACCAATTTTTTCATATAAGATACTTCTTTTATTTAAAATCCTACTCAGCATAAATGTAAAAAATCAACTAACCTAAGGTATATTGGAGGATCATTCATTGAAAACCATTATGACCTTCCCTAATCAAGAATCACATTCCACACAAGTTATTTTCTCAATGATAACTGATAGCCATCAACTTATTTTTCTTGAAAGATAACTTATGATTAAATATTATGATTTATAGGTTCTATAGGATGACTTTATTATCATCTTCACTTCGTTGAAGGTTACAAATCATCTGGGAATTTAGTAGAACACTTCGATCACACCATTTCTGAATAGGTTTGGAGGTTGAAGGTGGAAGGCAGAGAGTTGATAGAGAGAAATAGAGGATGTGAATGGTTCTAAAGGATGTGAATGATTTTGAAGGATTCATAAGGTTTTAAAGGAGGTGTGTGATATATAGAGTTCCTTTGACTCATATTTAGGTAGATTTATCATTTAAGGATTTATAGATTAAATTTTAAATAAAAAGAATACTAATAATAAAAATTTAATAAGATAATAATTTTAATTACTCCTAAAAGGAATGATAGACTTTATAATTTTTGGTCTTATTTGTAACAACCTAATATTTTATGAGATATTTTTTTCAAATAAACTTATTTTCTTTGATAGCTCGCATTGCATGCAACACTAAGTTTAGATGAACCGTGATATACTATTAAAATGTTATTATTTAAAGTGTTAGTTATCACATATCCATTATATTAGTGGGTATGAATAGTAATAAATGAATTATGAACTTTTTATGGTTAAATATTTATAAAATTAATTAATTGGGTATCATTTTATTATAAATGAAAATAAACATCATTTGAAAGAAAAAATATATATTTTCTGAAAAACTGATTTTATAAACAAAATGTTTTTTATCTTAATAAATTAAATTAATCACTATATGTTAATGATTTTAATGAATTTTATATATTATATATTGACTAAAATGTTTTAAAATTAATTTAATATTATTTTTTCCAAACATGGTACAAAAATAAACCAAGTTTTATGAATAAAATATTTTCTTCTAAAAAACGGTTTTCATCGCACATTGCGCACATATTTTAAAAATAATTTCTGTCACTTTTATAAATTTAATTTGGTAAAATAGATTCAATGTTTCTAATTAGGAGGTTCAAATTTTTTAAATACTTTTTTTATTTTTGTTCAATATGAATAATAACAGTGGTAAAATTTATCACCTCGGTAAAGGGTAAATCAGGTTAATCTAGGTTAAAAATAAGTGATAAGGATATAATTTTTCAACTTATTTTTATTATATGAATTAAATTTTATCAGTATCACCTTAGTATTAGAGTTTATTTTTTAAATGGACACTTTTCCATGAAAATTACATTTATAATATTTTAAAAAAAAGTTACAAAGTGTTACTCGCTTAGTTTTAAATATCTTTGATATATTCACATTGGTAAAAAATTAGTTAGGAATAAATATTGATAGTAATTTTAAGAATAACGAAATTATTTCTTGATATAAATTTATTTATAATTTTTATTAATTATATAATGACCTTAAATTCTTATTCAACATCGATGCATTATTTATCCAATTAATAAAAAAAATATAATAAATGATTTTAAGAATATTAAAAGTTATATAATTTGAGTCTTTTAATGTATTCCATTAATTTTATAGAATAATGTGAAATATTAGTGTTATGTTAAATAATTAAATTTGAGTAAAAAACATTTTATGTATTTTAACTCAAATTAAATAAATAGATTCAAAATTGACATTAAGAATATTTTATCAAAATAATAGTTTGTTAAATTACATAAAAATAATAAAACTATTGAAATAGGAAAAATGGTATAATATATGTTCTAAAATTTCATCTCATTTCTATTTATATTCCATTTAGAACCATTTGTATTGATAGTGACTTTATTATAATTTAATCTTCTAAGATATTCCTAGTGTGTCCTCTCCCACCCTTATAAAAGGACACTCTCTGTTTCTATTTTCTACACCAATTTGAGATATATAGCTCAAATATACCCTAATTTTTTTTATAAACATACTTCTACAAGTTATTGAGGTGACTATATCCCCAATACATACCCTAAGTTCCTTAATAATGGATCTAAATGAGGTATCCTGAAAGAGAGGTAATTTTTTTACCCGACCACTTTCAAAAAATTTCTTCTTGTATGTCCTGTAAATATGTGGTATTTATCATAAAAAATATATATTCAGTACCATAAATATATTTAAATTTTATTATGATTATGAATCTACCGTTATAAATCCTATTTACATCAAATAGGAAGTGTAAGTGTCACTTATGCATACTTACGGGTTGTCGTCTCTGTGTAGCGATACAATTCATTTTACATCACTATCATTTAAGGATGATTATTATTATGGTTTTAAAGTTTATATACTATATTTATGACATAATTATACTTATTTAATTATAATATCATATCTACCTTCTTACCTTCCAAACTAATGGGAAACGATAACGTCACTCATGCGTACTTGTGGACTACCACCTCCACGAAGCGATGTAATTTATTTTTCAAATCAATTTCACTTGAATGGTAAGGAGGATATATATGATGAATATATAAAATTTATATGATATAATAATTATTACATAAATTTTAATTATTATTTACCTTTCTCTTATTCCATCAATTGAAAAATGAAAGCAGTGTTCATGCGTACATATGGTATAATATCTCCACAAATGGTGTAATTCATTTTCTATCCCTAACATTATAGATGACTCTAAATATATGTATATAATGAATATAAATGATATAATAATAATTTTTGTGATTATTTAATAAAATTATAATAAATTAAAATTGATTATACCAAAGTTTATAACACTTTCTAAGCTAGTGGAACTCAATGTAAGGGATCGTCATCTCACTTTCATTTCTATAGGACACATGCCTTATATACCACTATTTTATTTTGTATTCTGTATATACTTCCCATGAATTTATTTTATAATTATTATAATGAAAATTGTGGGATTTACATACCCTTATAAGGTTTTTTGTTTCATGGGTCTTACTATTCACATGATACCAAAGTGGTAGGGGTTTTATGTTATAATGTCATTATTTATCAAGATACTTTTTGATTAAGTTTATGATAATGAAAAATTATGATCTACTATTAAATAAACTCATAAAATATTTATATTATGGTTATTTATTTAAAATAAATTTTTCATTTTCATTTTCCTCACCTTAATTACTCAAGAGACTGAGAATATGACTTTAAGGAAAATCGACTTCATTTATCTCTTCAGTGGAAAAACATTTTTCTTCCATATTCATGTTTTCTAACAATGTTTTAAAGAAGATTTTTATTATTACCCTATGATTGTTAAATTCATTTTTACCTATGTTTTAATTTTTAATTTTTTTTAAATGAATATTTTTATCATTTTTTAAAAGATATACTTTTTGACTTTTTACCAAAAATGTGAAAGGAATATTTTCATTTAACTTATACAGCATGAAAAACATTTCCCTATATCATGACCACTCAATTTTTTGAACATTATGTTACAGTTTTTCATGGTTATTTTCAAAGAAAATTATGTCCATAATATTTTTGAATTTTTTATATTTTAAATAATTGATTTAAAAATGGAAAAGTTATTTTCATCAATAAATGTTACAAGTGATCTTTTAAAATCATTTTCCATCTAAGATGACATCCTTTGATATTATATAGGTCTTAATAGGCTTATGATTGAATGATACCATCTTTATTCCTTATTTGGATGGTTTATATTTATGATGACACTATTTTTAAGAAACCCATTCTTTTTTCTATGGGTTATACTATAATGAAATGTTTATGAAACCCATTTATCTTCTACGGGTTATGATATGATAAAATGTTTTTCAAACCCAATTCTTTTCATGGCTTTTTAAATGAATAATTTTTTATGATCTTATAGAACACATATGTATGATTTTCCTTATGTTATGGGTGGGAACTATATCTCCCTTGAATGCATTGTGTAATTACTAATATTTTATGAGATCAAAGGGTACACAAGAGGTTATAACAATCCCAAAAGAGGGTACACCTAAGGTTATACCAAGATCTAAGTAGGTACATAGGTGGTTGTCCCAAGACTAACATGTGATGAATGTCTCGATGGGTAGCCTTGACATAAGTTTTTCTATGCTTATGTGTATTCAAAAATTACATTTCTTATTCCAATGTTATTCTCTCATGGCGCATGTTCTTGATTCCATTATGATTCATGTCTTATGAACTTCCAATACATTTGTCATGACTCAAGATTATGATCTATGATGTGCAGGTTATGGTTTTAAAATGTTATGCTCAAGTTCTCATACCATTATTCTCATGTTTTTTATTATCTGATTATAGATATCTCCCTTGTTTACCCATGCTAAGCATTAGATCTGACCCTTTCTTAAGTTTTATTTTCCCAGGTTATGAAGAAAGGTATTATGTATAATATGACTAAAAGGTTACTAGTTATGAAGTACTAAGTTGGAGATTATGTAGTTCATTTATGAACCATTTGGTTATGTATCCAAGTTTCCAAATGCACTAAATCAATATTATTATAGTTTGGATAATCATGTTATTTAAAGAATATTAATCTAATCAGATTTGATATTTGTGTATGAAAATAATGGGTCGTTATAGTTAGTATCATAGTAAGGTTTAGTTAACCTTTGGAAACTAGTATGAGAAACATTTAGTGAGAACACTATAGAAGAGTCTATATACATGATAAAATATAAAGTTTTGGTAAAGATCATAAATGAACTAGGTTAAAACTAATTTTTCATATATTAAAAATATGGTTTCATAATTTTGATATCATGTAAATGATTTTTTCAAGATTATGTGGTTTTTATCTTTGATTAATGTTGAATATACTGTACTTTTTTTATTTTAGTCAATGGTCGAAACCTGAAGGAATTGTGTTAATATTGAATTCCATATATAATGCAATGATTTTTCTACTGGGAAACCAAATATTATGGGAGATAGAATGAAAAATATTATTTTTATACTCACATGAATTTCTCTAGATATGAATCAGGTTGAGCGTCCAAACGAGCAGAGGGGACAATATTCTATTGATTCCTTCATGAGGAAACATACACGTTATTTTATGAGGTTTGATGATACAATAATTTTTAAGAAATATATCAGTGTCATCAAAACTATATTTTATATTCACCAATGTTTGTATTATGAAAGATTTATTTTGGTTGTTTATCATTGAGAAGGAAAAATCAGATCAATGGTAGACTATTATCAAGAACACAATGGAATAATATGAGATTGAATCCTTTAAGTGGGATGACTTTAAGATATTATTTCTCAATAATTAATTTCCACTTATTCTTTGAACAAAAATAGATAATGAATTCCTTGATTAAAATCAGATGGGTAATGAATATGTTGGTACCTATGAGGAAACTTTTACAAGACTTCTGAGGTATGCTTCTGTAATTATCATCCCACCTGAAAGTAAGGTCGATTGATTATTCAATTTCATAAAACCAAGTCTCTGAAGGGTGATATACATAATGTACTTAATTATCTATGAAGAAATTATTTTATGTGATATGAAGGTGAAAATGGATATTGGAGTTACTCATAAATCTCATGGATTCTATAAGAGAAGTAAAGATGGAATTCAAAGAAAATTATAAAATCTATGGAGAGTAGAAGATAAGAATTTCCTTATGCTCATGTAATGGAAGGAAATATGGGGAAAATTTTCTTTGGGGACTAATAAATGTTATAAGTGTAGAAAAAATTCCATCAAGTGACTAAATGCTAAAGTGATGGTAAGAATTTATCTAATGATATGAATAGAGAGAAATCTCCCTAGAATTCACCACCCAAAATATAATGTTTCAAATTATAGGAGTATGGGAATTATACTAACTGATACCCAAATCCAAAATTTAATGATGACAATCATCATAAAAAAACCTCTTAGTCCCATAGAAAATGGAAAATCTCATGTGATAACTATTTCTGATGAGGGGTATAAAGACAACGTGGTGAAAGGTACAATTATCCTCAACTCGGGAACTGCTAATGTCTTATTTGATTCTAGATCTATCCACCCTTATATTTTTTATTAATTTTTAATGGTATTATAGTACCAACTCACCTATTATATGTCTAATTATTAGCAAAAACCCCTAATGGTACAATAATCACATCTCAAGTCTATGATTCTTCTCCGGTTGAATTTTTTGGGAATGTGGTTCCTTCAAATCTTGTTATCCTCCCTCTAGTTGAGTTCAATGTTATTTTGGGAATGGATTAGATTTATTTACATAAATACCATATAAATTACCAAGGAAGGGAATTCATGTTTGATATTCCAACCTAACCTATAATTTAATATCATTTTAACAAAAAATATGAACTTCTGATGGAAATCACAACCATTTTACGAGTTTAAAATACTATTAAAAAGGAGTGTTTATCTCATATGGTTGGAAGAAACTTGACATCAAAGATATTCAGATTGTGTAAGAGTTTTTTAATGTATTTATGAAAGAGTTTCATGGTCTTTCTCCAAATCATGAAGATGGGTTTCCCATATAACTCATGTCATGTTCTACTCTTATTTCAAAAACTCTATATATATTGGAATTGATTGAGTTATGGGAATTGAAAAAGAAACTCCAGGATAATATTTAAAAGGGATTAATTTTCTAATTGTGTCACCTTGGGTTGTACCTATTATTTTTGTTAAGAAGAAATATGGATCAAAGTGACTCTAAATTGATTATTGTGAACCTAACATGATCACTATAAAGAAAAAGTATGATCTAGCCCATATTAATGACTTTTATGTGAATCCCAATACATTTCCAAGATTGAAATTTGTTTTTTATATCATCAATTGAGGCCCAATAAGGAGAATATAACCAAGACAGTATTCTAAATAATATAAGGACATAATGAATATACAGTGATTCCTTTTGGTCTTACTAATTCCCTTTTTATCTTCATGAACTTAATGAATAGAGCCTTTAGTGATTACCTTGATTAGTTTGTGGATGTCTTTATAGAAAATGTTCTTATATATTCAAATAGAAAGTAAAATCATGAATATCACTTAAGTATTTTACTAAAGAACCTAAGAAATGAGATTCTATATAAAAAATTTACAAATTGTGAATTTTATCTATATAAAGATTTATTTTTGGGTTATATACTCTAAAGTTATGGTATATCTATATATCTATAAATAAATGAAGCAATTGAACATTGTCCTAAACCATCCATTGTTATTAAGATCCATAGTTTACTTGGATTAGATGTATATTATCGATTATTTGTAGAGACTTTTTCATGGAAATCCAATCCACTCACCAGCCTAAAATAGAAGGGAGCCATGTTCCCCTGTACATATGAATGCGATAAATGTTTTAAGGAACTGAAGAGAAGGTTGGTTAGTTCATCCATTCTTACATTATCATGTAGTGGATAAGGGTTTGTAAACCATACGGATGCATTGAAAAAGGTATTCGGATGTGTCCTCATAAAAATGATATAGTTATTGCTTATGCCTCACTATAATTTAAAGTTCATGAACAAAATTACCCAACACTTTATTTCTAAAGCTATTGGGACATGACCTGGATAAGGAAATAGGAGAAAGTTTTAGAGTCATTCAGAACAATATAAGGGAATCTTAGATTCAACAAATGAGTTGTTCTTTCAATCATTAGACATATTTGGAATTTGAAGTTAGTGAAAATGTTTTCTGATGAATATCTCCCTAGAAGAGGGTGATAAGGTTTTAAAAGAATGGAAATCTTATCCCTATTTATATCATTCCCATATAAATTCTTGATCCTTTCATGTTGGTCGTTTATCAATTTATGATTTCACCAATTCTCTCTCAAGTTAATGATGTGTTCCATGTGTCTCTCTTGAGGAAGTACATACTCAATCCTTCACATGTAATGAACTCATAGGTCATACTACTAGAGAAAGAAATATCTTATAAGTAATATCCTTTAAAGAATCTAGATCATAGAGATATAGAGAATTATATGAAACTAGACCACTCACTTAGTCAATGATGTGTTGTGAAACAACCAATTTGTGGAAGCTATGTGGGAACAAGAGGATAAAATGAAATAGATATGTCTTCTTTTTTTTATATTGGAGTAATGAATTTAAAGGGAAAAATAATTTAGAGTGGGGTAAAATGTAACACAACAAAATTTTGTAAAATATATTTTTTCAAATAAATTTAATTTCTTTGATAGCTTGCATTGCGGTCAATATTGAGTTAGAAGAACCATGATATACTATTAAAATATTAATATTTAAAGTGATAGTTATCACCTTGATATTGGATCGGTGGGAATGAATAGGACTAACTAAATTATGAGAAATGTATGGTTACATATGTATAAAATTTTTTAATGGTTATAAATTGATTATAAATTAAAAGAAAAATGAAATATTTTTCTGGAAAAATTATTTTATGCACCCAATGTGTTTTTATCTTAATAAATTAAATTAATCAATACTGGTGAATTAATTTAATTAAATATATAAATTATATATTAAATAAAAAAATATTAATTTATTATACTTTCCTAAGCATGGGATAATAATAACTCAAGTATTATGCTTAAAAATATTTTTTCTAAAAAATGGTTTCCATCGCGTGTTGCGTGCTAATTTTAAAATTATTTTTTCCAATTTTATAAATTTAATTTGATAAAATTGATTCTATATTTGGAATTATGAGGTTCAAATTTGGTACATAGTTCCTTTTATTTTAGATCAATATGAATAGTAACTATGGTAAAATTGATCACCTTGGTAAAGGGTAAATCAGTTTAACATAGGTTAAAAATAAGTGATAAGGCCATAATTTTTCATCTTAATTCATATTGGATTAATGAAGTTAGACCCTGATGAACCTAGGTTTTAAATATTTTTTTTTTAATGCAGACTTTTAAAAAAAATTACATTTAAAAAAATTTACAAAGTGTCACTCTCTTAGTTTTAAATCCATTTTATGCATTAAAATAGGTAAAATAATTATGAGCGAATAATGATATTAATTTTGTGATTAAGAAATTTATTTTCATTATATAAATTTATTTATAATTTTTAGTAATTATATAATGACCTTAAATGCTTATGCAACACCGATACAGTATTTATCTATTTAATAAAAAATATAATAAATGGTTTTAACAATATTAAAAGTAATATAATATGGGTGATTTAATGTGTCACATGAAGTTTTTAGATTTATATGACATATTAGTGTTATTTTAAAAAATTATATTTGAATTCAAACTTTTTATTTATATCTTTTAAGTCAAATTAAATGAATAGTGTTAAAATTGACATTAATCATATTTTATCAAAATAATCCTTTATTAAATTACATAAAAATAATATTATTATTAAAATAGGAAAAAAGGGATAAAATATATTTAAAATAACATCCCCTATCAATTTATTGTGCATTTGGAACTATTTTTATTGAGATTTAATTTATTATAATTTAATCTTTTAAGAAATTTCAAGCATGTCCTCCCCCTCCCTTATAAAAGGGAACCCCTTATTTATATTTTTAACACCACTTTGAGTCATATAGATAGACCATACCATAAAAAATTGTATTATAAAAATCCTTGTACATTTTATGGAGGTTTTGATCTCCCAAAAATACCTACTCTAGCTTCCTTAAGAAAGGATCTAAAGGATGTCTCTCGAAAGAGAGGTAATTGTCTTACTAGACTCTTTCAATTTTGTTCTTCTTATACGTTCTTTGAATTTATGGTATTTATAATAAAATAATAAATTCAGTACAATAAATATTATTAGATATTATTATTATTATGAAACTATCATTATCATCCCTCTTTCCATCAAATGGGAAGTGAAAGTGTCGCTTGTGCGTATGTACAACTCATTGTCTCCACAAAGCGATAGAATTCATTTTCCATCACCATATTTCATGGGGGGTTATTATGACTATTTTAAAGTTTATATATTATATTTATGAAATAATTATTCATTTTTAATGATAATATAATCACTAATTTCTTACCTTTCAAACCTATGGGAAATGATAACATCATTCGTACGTACGTGTGAACTAACACCTCCATGAAGCGATGTGATTCATTTTTCATTTCACTTTTAATTAAATATTAAGGAGTATGTATCTAATGAATATATATTATTTATATAATATAATAATTATTATATAAATTTGAATTATTAATTCTCTTTATTTCATACTATCCATCAAAAAATTAAAATAGCCTTCATGCATACATACAGCCTAACATCTCCATAAACTGTGTAATTCATTTTCTATATCTATCATTATGGATGAATATAAATATACGTATATAATGAATATATATTATATAATAAGAATATATGTTATTATTTTAATGAATTTTTATAAATCTAAATTTATTATATAGGATGTTAGAATAGTTTCGAAGTAGGTGGATCTCAAGGTAAGGGATCTTCATCCCACTTTCATTTTTGGGGGAGACATGCCTTATATACCACTTTTTTATGAGGTGTATATACTGCCCATGAATATATTTTATGATTATTATAATAAAAAATATGGTATTTACATATATATCTAAGGTTATTTCTTCAATGGGTCTTACGATTCAATGATACCAAAGCAGTAAGGGTTTTTTCTTACAATCTCATTGTTTATGAGGATTGTTTATGATTAAGCTTCCAATGATGAAAAATTATGATATAACATTTAGTAAACTCATGAAACTTATTATCATATTTTTATTTCTTGAAAATAATTATTTTCATTTCATTATTCTCAACTTTAGTGCTCAAGATACCAAAAATATGTTTTTAAGGAAAATCAACGTTATTTCTCTCTTCAGTTGAAAAAAAATTTTCTTCCATATCTATATTTTATAAAAAATATTTTAAAGAAGGTTTTTCCTATTATCCTTGGATTTTATAAAATAATTTTTACCAGTGTTTTAATTTTTTTAAAAAAATTGAAAGTAAGCTTCATGTTCATTTATTAATAAGGTGTTTTTTGAATTTTTACCAAAAAGAGTGAAAGGAATGTTTTCCTTTAACTTATATGTAATGAATGGAATTTCCCACAATCAAGGACACTAAATTTATCAAATATTAATTTATAATTTTCAAGATTATTTTAAAATAAACTTTTTTCTATAAATTTTTTTGGAAATATTCAAATTTTAAGGAATTTATTTCAAAATGGAAAGGTTATTTTCTTTAAAAAATGCTCTAAATGTTCTTTCAGAATAATTTTTCCATCTAATATTACATACTTTTATGTTACTTATGTATTATTGGGGTTATGATTAAATGATAACGTCCTTATTCTATCTCTAGATGGTTTATGTTTATGATAATAATATTCTTATGTAACCCACAACTTTATTTATGGATTATACTATGAATAAATGTTTATGAAAATTGTTTCTTATCCATAGGTTATGCTATAATGAGATATTTATGAAACCTGGTTATTTTAACAGTTATAAAAATTTCCTTTATCAATTCTAGAGAACTGTTGATAATCAGAGAGAGATTAAAATCTGTTTTTATTTATCAGCACCAAAAAAAGTGTTGATAAATGGGTACTTTATCAGCACTAAAAAAGTGATGATAAAGGGGTTATTTATCAGTGCTTTTTTAGAGCTGATAAAGGAATACTTTATCCGTACTTTTATTTATCACCAATAATGGGGTATACTGTAGTGTGTTGTAATATCACACTACATCACCAGTGCAATGTGTTGTAATAGAAAACCACAACACCAGAAACACCACCAGATATCAAAAAACTCAAGTACCAACACAGAATTTAAATTAAATGAATTTTACAACACAAATAAAATAAAAAAACACTATATTATTGACATTTCAAATATTGGTTTATAAAATTACATAAGTAAAAATTATTACATACATTCAAAAATATCAATGTTTCTTTGTCTTTTGATCCTGACCCTGACTCATGCTATTTCAGAAAAAACCAACCCTAATCGAGCTAAAAATTCACCTATATAAGAAAAAAAATCTTATATTAGTAGTAGTATAAATAAAAAAAATTAACAAAGAGTGTTTATTTTAAACGAAACCTCCCATCATACCAGAACATTGTGTATCGGATTCGATTTGTGGTTGATTATTCCATAACACACTATTTCCAGTTTATATTAAATCATTATCTCTATTAAAATTAATTAAATAAGTATAAGATAAATCCCAATCATGTTTGATCGATTTTTAGTAAGTGACACTTTTTGAACTAAAATATCAATTCTAAACTAATAACAGACACTTTGGGTCATAACAGGAACATTGTGTATCATATTTAAGTCAGTTAATTTCTACATGTCACAAATGACTTATAGATAATTTTCCTAAAGTATCAAAACAATCCTAACATGTTTTCTTAGTTTTGAGTATGTTAGTTGTTCGTTTTATTAAAATTGAAGTCAATTATAAATAAAAAGAGGCCCTTTGAGTCATACTAGTCACACCGTGCATCAGATTGAGGTACGGATGATTACTACATGTCTTAAATGACATATGGATAGTTTTTAAAAATTATCAAAACAATCTGAATTTTTTACCCAGTTTTGAGTACATCATTTTTCTTTTTTACTAAAATGTCATTTAAAACTGGAAACATGCACTTTGACTCATTCCGATCACATCATATATCAGTCCAATGTGAAACCAATTCCTACACATCAAAAATTCACTATCAATCATTTTACTAAATTAATAAGAAGAATGTGAGAAAGTTTGATTGGTTTTCAATGAGTGACACTTTTTGAATTAAAATGTCGATTTTAAATTGATAACAGAAAATTTGGGTTATACCGTGAACATCTTGTATAAGATTTATGTGAGGTTGATTCCTACACATCAAAAATAACTTATGTGTCATTTTATTAAAGAATAAAAACAATCAAAATGTGTTTTATTTGTTTTTAGTAGGTCATTTTTTCATTTTACTAAAATTGATGTCAATTTTAAATAAAAATATGCACTTGGGGTCATACCGGTCACACCATGTGTTGGATTGAGATTTGGATGATTCCTACATGTCTCAAAGGACTTATTGATCATTTTCCTAAAGTATCATAATAATACAAATGTGTTTTCTCAGTTTTGAGAATTTCACATGTATTTTTTACTAAAATGTCATTTTAAACTCGAAACATACACTTTGACTCATCCCAATCACATAGTGTATTAGTGTTATGTGAAATTGATAAATACACATCAAAAATGAATTATGAATTATTTTCATAACTTATCAATAAAATCTAAGTTCATTTAAGTAGTTTTTAGTGAGTGACGCTTTTTGAACTAAAATTTTGATTTTAAAATGATAACATACACTTTGATTAATATTAGGAATATTGTGTATTGGATTGGGGTTTGGTTGATTCCTATATGTAAAAAATGACTTATGGATCATTTTAGTAAAGTATTAAAACAATATTAATGTCAATTATTAGTTTTGAGTAGTCCAGTTGTCCATTTTATTAAAATTAATGTCAATTTTAAATAAAAAGATGAACTTAGATTCATATCGGTTGCACCGTGCATTGGAATAAGGTGAATGTGATTCATAAACATCTTAAGTGACTTATGGATCATTTTTCTAAATTATCAAAACAATACAAAATATTTTTTTCAGTTTTTAGTATGTAATTTGCATTTTTAACAAAAAAAAGTTATTTTAAACTAGAAACACGCACTTTGACACATTTCGATCATATATTTTATCAGTTTGACATGAAACTAATTCCTACAAATCACAAATGAGTTTCTAATTGTTGTCCTAAATTATTTATAGTGATCATGGTATAGAATTTTTAAATTCTGATTTTGAAACTTTTTTTAGTAATAAAGGCATTACACCTAACTTCTCAGCCCCTAGAACTCCCCATCGAAATGGTGTTATTGAAATAAAAAATTGTATTATACAAGAAATAATAAGAACCATGTTGAATGAATACTCAATTTCTAAACATTTATGGGATAAATCAGTTAGTAAGGCCTATTATACTATAAATAAAGTTTTAATAAGACCTTTTCTTAATAAAACACATTAAGAATTGTGGACTAATTGAAAATCAGAATTTTTTTTGTTTTATAGTATTAGGATTCAAAGTATTAATTTTTAATATTAAAGATAATTTACATAAATTCACACCCAAATCTAATTAAGAAATATTTTTAGGTTATTCCATTACTTATAAGTCATATAGAGTTTTTAACAAAAATTCTGTTGAGGATATAGTAAATATTAATTTTGATGAAATCAGTCCTTTTTTCAAAAAACCCAACCAATATCCTTGAATGAGTTTTCAAAAAATAATTCTCAAACATTGTTAGAAAATTCTCCTCTTAATGAAAATACTCAAGAAATTGTTTCTGAATTATTTACTCAAGAAGACTTTCAAACTTATGCTAATGAACAGGTTTTACAAAACCCAATAAATCATTTGTTTCTTAGGAAACATCCTAGTGATAGTATCATTGGAAATTTTGATCAAAGTTTTAGGAATATAAGTTTCTTAAGAAATGAAGTAGAACACCTTTATTTTCTTTCCCGATTTGAACCTAAAAATACTGATGAACCTTTAGCCAATGAGGATTGGATAAAGTTTATACAAGATTAACTAAATTAATTCTAAATAAATAAAGTTGGGACCCTAGTTTAATGACCTAAAGAAACTTTAATAATTAAATTAAAATGGTTTTTTTGGAATAAGTGTGATAAAAATGGAATAATTATTAGAAATAAATAAATATTTATTATTAAAGGTTATAACCAATAAGAGGTAATACATTATGAAGAAACCTATACTCTGGTATAAAGAATTGAATCTATTCTTAATCTACTAGCCCTTTCATCATTCTTCAATTTCAATATTTTTCAAATGGATGTAAAGTTTGATTTTCTTAAAGGTTATGTACAAGAGGAATTTTTTGTTGAACAACCACCTGGTTTTGAAGATACAAAACATCCTATCAATGTTTTTAAACTTAATAAATATTTATATAAATTTAAATATCCCCCTCTAGCCTGGTATGATAGATTAACATGATTTTTATTACAAAACAATTATGTTAAGTGAACTGTTGATCCAAATATTTTTATAAATAAAGTTAACAAAAACATTATTCTTGTTCAAATACATGTTTATAAAATTATTTTCAGATCAACTCAATAATATTTAATATATTCCTTTATGAATCTTATGAAATCTATATTTAAAATGAGAATGATAGGAGAGTTAACATGAGTTTTAGTTTTTCAATTTTCTCAAAAACCAGAAGGAACTTTTATATCTCAACATAAGTATATAAAATATCTTCTTAAAAATTTGGGACACAATAAAACTAAAAGTATTAGTACTCCCATCAGTACCTCAAATACACTTGATCTTGATGAATTTAGGAAACCTATTTATCCCAAAAAAAATAGATGTATGATAGGAAGTTTACAACAATTGATATCTAGTCGACTAGACTTAAAGTTTTATATATGCTTATGTGTAAGATATCAAAAAAAATCCAAGGGAATACCTCTTTAAAGATGTAAAATGAATTTTTAGTTATCTTAAGGGAACTATAGATTTTGGACTTTTCTATTCTTCTAGAAATTTTTTTTAACTAAAAAAATTTTCAGATGCTGACTTTGGTTGTTGGAGAATGGATAGAAAAAGTATGTTGGGAAATTTTAATTTATTAGCAGACTTGTTATTTTCTTGGTCTTGTAAGAAATATTACTCAGTAGCACTTTGCACTATTGATGCTAAATATGTGGCAGCTAGAAGTTGTTGTCCTCAAGTGTTGTGGATGCAACACATACTCACTCATTATGGAATGATTTTTAGAAAACTCAAATACTACATAACAACACTAATTCCATTAAGAACCATTCACATCACTCTCATGAAAAACACATATATATTAGGCATCACTTTCTTATAGATCACACACTAAAAGAATATATCATTTTACAATTCATCAGAACTCAAGAAAAACATGCTGATATTTTTACATTACCTTTTCCTTCTGGTATATTTGAATACATTAAGTAGAATCTAGGAATGCTTAATGTAAAGTAGTCATTAACATATACTTCCTGTTTACCCATCTCCTTGAATTAAGTTACTCATCTTCGTAGGTGTATTACAAATGTTCAATTCTTATTTTCAAAAAAAAATCCAAATCTGGGTTTTCTTAAAAATTTATCATAATAGGTATTTCAAAATAATTTTTTTTTTTAAAAATCTCATAGTCATAATTCCAAAAAATAAAATCAGACTTTCAAATAATTATAAATGTTCTGAATCCATATTTTTAAAAATTCTTCTAGATTCAAAATTTTTTCATAATTAGATTATATAGTATTTCTACTAGTACAATTTTTATTTTAAAAATTTTGTATTCAGTTTTTGTATTAAAACTATTCTTTTCAATAGTCTCAAAACTATTATAATGTTATTAATTTTAAAACATTCAATAAGAATACATTATTTATACTAAATATATTTCTATTATGCAAGTTATTATTTTCATCCTTTAATTTTTCTTACACTATTCCATTATGGATTAGTTAAGGTGTTTTTTGTCATTTCTTTTTATTGTTTTTTTTTTATAAATTGTTTTCAGTATTCATTACCAACATTATAAAATTTATTAAAAAAATCAAGAGTTTAAAATAATTTAATATTTATTTGGAATATTTTTAACCATTAAATCAAAGGAACTATTATTTCAAACATTGGATTGTTTTACAAAGTTGAACCGTCATCTTGTTCACCTATATAAATGAGGATCCCACTATCTCTCATTAGTTTATTGAGATAGTTTGAACCAAAATACTATTTCTTACAAGTTTCCCAACCTATAATAGTTTATTTTCATCGGATTGAATGTATTCAGTGCTGATCTAATGGCTAAAAAACATGATTTCCAAAAATGTTTTGTCTTCAGAGAGAGGTCGATCCAAAGAGTTTTCTTCGATAAATAGTATTCTTATTTAAAAAGGGCTATTATGTTTTATGTATGGGAATTAGTTTTCTTTGAAAAATAATATCTTGAGATTGAAAATTATTATCCTAAATTTGTGCATGGGTTTTATGATTCTTTGGATTTTATAAAATAAGAAAATAAGTATTCATTCATGATGTATAGAAAAACATATCTTTTATCAGCAAGAAAGTTATCAGAATTGGTTGGAGTACCATCCAGAGAATATTCTCATTTTCCATATCATAAACTTTTCTATTTACATGGAAATTTTTATATAATTAAAGCTTAAGAATCATTTCTTTCTCATGACTAAGAAAATAGAAATTTTCTCATCTCACACTAGATAATCACTTTATAGATTTATGGATTCAAGGATTATTGATTCCTCAAAAAGGATACTGCGACCCTTTGGAAGTCATATATATTTTTGAATCAGATTATTTTTCTCAATTTAAGGAAGATTGATCATGTGAAATTTGTACTCTTAACTATTTTTTATGTTAAGAAAAATTCTATTAAATCTAAAATTATAATGTTTCCATATTTTTTTAGAATGATTATTATGGAATATTTGAAGTTAATAAAAGATGAAAAAAATATCATTCCATGAGGGAGAAAGTTTATTTTACAAGTGAGTATATAGTGAAAATAATTAAGTTAATGTTTGATGAGAAAACCAATATATTTTTTCAAAAAACTAGTACCACTACATCAGAGATAGATCCTTCAAAGAATATAGAGAATAAAGATGAAAAAATAAAAAGGTTGAATCATCACCTTATAGGTAAGAAAATAAATAAAAGAATAAAAATAAGTTACATGATGATGTTTTTAAGGAATGGATGCAACTCAAGGCCGATACGAATCCTTGACTTCCTGAAATTGGATTAGACACTGATAACAACCCAAAATTTTATTAATGAAAATTCCTCTTGATATAATTAAATGTATAATTATGTAAAGTGGATATATAAAACTTATTCAATTCCTTGGTTCTATGTTTTTGAATTTTAAAATATTGTTAATAATTGTTACCATTTCTGATATAGTCTTTGAATAGTGATCGCATGATTAGTGTAAATATAGGGTTTTAGCAAATCCAATTTACTCAGACAAAGGAAGTGATGACCTCATCTAGTAGAATTTCTCCATATAAATCCCTTTTTGAGCTTGTAAAGGAGGTAGAATCACCGGGATTCACTCTTGACCAAACCCAATCTGAGATTCAACACGTTAAGCTTGAATGGAACCATCTATGGGAGAAGTAAAAGTTAATAGAGATTACCACCCGAGCGACATTTTCTAAACTACCCCAAGAGTCTATCACCATCGCACACCTTACCCTTAGGTATTATGCAGGTGTTATTAGGGGTTATGTAACAAGACCCGAGCACTATGATTATGTGCATTATTTTTGTATAAAGAATATATATTCAATTTATTATTGTTACTTTGTAAAAAGTTTTTTTAAATCACAAATAGAATTTTTTGTTAATATTAAATTAAGAAATATATTTTAATAAAGTAATATATTTTTTAATTACATAATAATTTAACTAAATATTTTTACAATATTTTTTTTATTAAATATAAATGATCCTATAATCATTATGAATATAACTGTAATTTTTATTAAGGTTTGAAATCTGTTTTTCTCAAAACCCATAAATTTTTTATAAATGTTAGTTTTTATTTTAAAAGTAAAAAATCACTTATTTAGAAAACTATTTAGATAAAATTAATATCATTTTTTATTTAGTATTTTGAAATTATCTAACAGAAAATGTTTCATAATTTTCTGAGACAGTCGAATTTTTTGTTAAAAATTAAATACCATTTAACTATATAATGTGTTTTATGACTTCATAATGACCCAATAGTGATTTTATAAAATACTATTAAAATAATTTTATACCAATATGGGTTTTATCTTTAAAATAATTTGATTTTATATTTTTTAGATTAATTTTATGGTGCCTTAGTGGACCCTCCAAGACATATAAAATGTTTTAACTTTTTAAAATGATTTCCTTGAGAGTATGACTCACCTCCCCATAAACAAGCCTAATGTTTTATTAACATTAGTAATTTTCCTTATAAAATAATATTTTCCACTCCACTTTAGCAAAAACCATGGCCAAAAACAATGGTATGGTTTGTGGTTTTGATTAGTCTAATGTGTAGTGTCCAAAACCTAAATAATAAAGAATTCTCTCTCCTTTCCTATATAAACCCACTCAATCTCTCATTCCTATTCACTAAAAACCTTCAGATCTCGACCAAACTCAAATATACTCTCTCTATAATCTTCTAAAGGTTCCCCATGCTCCCTATTATCCTCTCTCAAGCCTCTCCTAAGCCTTTCGGATAACACTTCCAAGTAAGGGAATTCTACCTTTCTCATTTTTGTCCAAATTTATTTATATTGTTATACCCATTTATTTTCAATTAAAAATTTTGGTGTATGATTTATCACCTCCCCCATATTTCCCTCCTTATGTTTTAATGATGAGATAAATCTTTCTCTCTCATTAATTCCTCTCATGTACACCTATTACCATGCCAAAATTCCGTAAGGATTTTCTCTCTTCTCATTTGCATTCAATAAATTATTTTATATTATCCATATAAATTCCATTACATATATTGAGATATTATGTTCCATGACCCCCTTACTATCCATTTCATATATAAATGATGAGACACCCCTTTATCTCTCATCAACCCATTTTACAATTTCTATTTGACGTTGTTATGCTACCGAAGTTACACCAAAATTTTCCATGCCAAAATCTTCATGTAAGTGAATACCATATCCATTTATATATCAAGGGTATTCACCTTTATGAACATGTACTTTTTTATTGAGGACTTAAATTTATGTATTCCACATCTCTTATTCGTGGAATAAATTATGATGTTTAATGAATTTATGTTGTATGATCCATGTGGCACATTTACACATGAAATGAAATGTTTATAAAGGGTGAACCCTGATAGCACTCCAATGCTTTTGGTAAAGATTAGTATCATGAAACATCAAGTAAAATAAGGTTTTAATAAATTTAATTCAATTTCAATGAGGGTTTACTAATTCTCCATGTGTAGTGATCCCTGGCTCATGCTAATATCATGTTAAATGTTATTATCACATTTCCATGTTATGATAATCATGCTATATCATGCCTTTATGTTCATGTTTATCTTGTGCTGAATTGATATTCTTATTGCCTAACATGTACTATATTATTCATGTTATTCCTTTTTTACTCCCTTATTGGGATCTACATATCACCCTTTTCTTATGCATGTCTTCAGTTTATCCCATGCAATGCTAATTATGAAGAATTTTTGTGGTCATGTAAAAGAAGTTTTCAATAAAGATGTTTTTTTTATATTCTAAGATGTTATGAAAAGTTACTAATTTCCCAAAACACTAGACCTATCAATCCTTAGAGTTCTATTAAGTGAAATATTATTTAATAAATCATGTTTATGTGTGTAATAAATAGTAGGGTTATTATAGTTGGTATTAGAGGATAGGTTTAGTTATTTTGGGATTAGGATTAGAAAATCCTAGTTAATGCCTTAGGTATAAGACTAAGTATAATAAAAACATCCCTAAATTTGGGTGAGTATAGAGTAAGTGGTTTACCAAGAAAATACATCCATGTCTGGATACGAACAAGTAGAGGTGGATCTGGCACAGATGTATCTAGAGGTAAAACCTGAAAAACTGCTTTAAGCTAGACTCAAACAAGAACTAGTGCACGACAATGGGCCTTGATACACTCTTGGTTATGACACTCCTAGGGAATATGATTTGGTAAATTCATAATCTTATTATGAACCATTATTAAGGGAATAAAAAAATTCCCCTAAGAATATATGTTGGGAAGTAGATCATGGATAACATAGATTGAAGCCTATAAATTCATAAGTTAAGGAAATAAAAATAATTTATAAGTTATCCCTTTATCATTGAATTCCACTTCATGTGTTACCCCTAAATTTTCTTTTTTTCTAGCCAATGGTTGGTAATAGGAGGGCTTTGGCTAATAACCGATGCAAAGATCAATGTGGCAACTGTTCTAATGAGATGCCCAATCCGATAGCAGCGGGAATCACAAACTTTGTCATGATAATCTATTAGTTAACTCATGATTTGAATATAAACATGGTTCAAGAGGAATGTACAACCCCCCCCCCCTAAGAAATAACAAGCTGAAATAAAGATCGTCATGGGACAAAGGCCTTCTACTTTTAATGGATCATTTGATCCCTCATTCATTGAAAAATGGTTCAACTCCATTGAAAAGATCTTCTCTATACTTCAATGTTCTGAACAAGAGAAAGTTTTTATATATGCTTATTGTATGGAGGGTTAAGCTGATCAATGGTGGGCATTGATCAAAAATACAAAGACTAATGAAGATATTGAGGCATTGGAATGGAAGGATTTATGGAAAAAAATCGATAAATATTTTTCGCGCACCCTCCAACATAATATGGAAAGGGACTTCCTTTCCCTCAAGAAAAAAGATGAAAAATCCATCAAAGCGTATGAGGAAAAATTCACAAGGCTTGCACGATATACGTTTGGCTTTTTCATTACCCCCAAATGAAAGTTTGACCACTTCTTTGGTGGGATAAAACCTATCCTATGGAATGACCTAGCGATCTGTGACTTCGAGAGCTATGCGGAAATTGTTTGATGTGCCCTTAAAGTCAAAATGGAGATCAGTGAATATCAGGGGTATTATGGGGATAAGAAATATAAGGTTTAATTTAATTATGGCAGTTATATGGATAAATCCAATGGTGCTAAGAAATTCTTGTACCCCACTTTCCAATGGTGCAGAATGAAGCACCCAAGAAATTTCCTGAAGGGGATGAGAAAATTCTTTAGGTGTGGAAGAGAAGGGAACCTGGCTATTAACTGCTAACAAGAAAAAATAACTACTATGATAGAGGAGAGGAACACCCCATTCGACCCTCAACACATTTTTCATTTCTTCAACTATAAATAACCATGGAACATTAGAAACCATTTCCCTAAGCCAAGGGTTTTAAAAGGCAACCAACAACCTTCAAGGCAGCAAGGGTGATCTTTTTCCATCACTACTACAGAAGTGAACCCTGAAAACAAAGTGGCGATAGGTATACTAGTTATTAATTGAAGAATATAAAATGTACTTTTTTATTCTAGTTCTATGCATTCTTTTATATCCTGAAACTTTAGTAGAATAATCCCAACACCACCAAAAATCAAGGAAGTAGAGATGTCAGTGAGAACGGAAAATGGGGCAATCATTGAATCCCATGAATATAACTCCTCCGCTATCACAACTTATGGTTTGAACTTCCCAAAAAAACCTCTTCATACTCCCTCTAGTGAAATTTTATGCAATTATTGGAATGGATTATCTTTCTATATGTAGATCCAACATAAATTTCTATGAGAGGGAAATCACTCTCCATATGGAGAATCGAACCCCGATTCTGTACAAGTACAAGGAGGAGGATGAATATTTTTTAGAACCGTCATCTCAAGTATGAATATTACTGCCCTATGAGTATATTTATATTTCTTAGATGATTGAGTATAAGGAAGAAACCACCCTTGAATACATTCTTATTGTGATGGAATTCACTAAAGTGTTTTCTAATGAACTTCTTGGTCTTCCTCCTAGAAGAGATATTGAATTCTCAATTGATCTTATAACTTCGGATTTTCCAATATCCAAGACTCTATATAGAATGGTTTTTGTGGATCTTGTGGAGAAAAAGAAACAAATACAGGAGAATCTGGATAAAGGGTTTATACACTCAAGTGCTTCACCGTGGGTTGCACCAGTCCTCTTCTTCGAGAAGAAAGATGGGTCAATGCATCTTTGAATTGATTATTGTGAGCTCAACAAAATCATGATAAAGAACAAGTATTCTCTACCCTGAATTGATGAGTTGTTCGATCTACTACAGGGAGCACAATAGTTCTCCTAGGTGGATTTTCATTCAGGATATTACCAAGTAAGGGTGAAGAAGGAGGATATCCTCAAGACTGCTTTTCGTACAAGGTACGGGCACTATGAATTCATAGTAATGCCTTTCGAACCCACTAATGCTCCATAAATCTTCATGAACTTCATGAATAGAGTATTTAGAGATTACCTCAACAAAAGTTTTGTAGTCTTTATAGATTATATGCTAATATACACCAAAACCAAGGGGGGTCATGAGGAGCATCTAAGCACTATTTTTGAGACCTTGCAAAAGGATAATCTCTATGAAAAGTAAAAAAAGTGTGAGTTATGATTGAAGGAAGTCTCATTCTTGGGTAATATCATCACAACCAATAGGATATCTATGGATTTTTCAAAAATAGTTATAATTGAGGGATGGTTGATTCCAACATCTGTGACGGATATCCGTAGCTTCCTTAGGTTAGCTGGATATTATCGCCAACTTGGGAGAAATTTCTCACAATTGTCCAACCCTATTACCAAGCTAACCTAGAAGGGAGTGAAGTTTTTTAGGAGTGATGAATGTGAAGATAGCTTCAAGGAGTTGAAATGGAAGCTTATCACTACACATATTCTCACACTACCCAAAAGTGGAGAACTTTTTGTGGTATTCAGTGATTCTTCGAAAAAAGGATTAGGCTATGTGTTGATGAAAAATAACAAATTCATTTCGTATGCTTCAAGGAAATTGTAATTTCATGATCAAAACTATCCAACACATGATCTGGAGTTAGCTGTAGTAATCTTCACTTTAAAAATTTTGCAATATTTCCTCTTTGGGTAGAATTGTAAAATATACACAGATCAAAAAATCCTCAAGTATATATTCAAATAGAAAAAGTTGAGCATACACCAACTAAGATGGTTAGAGCTGATCAAAGACTAAGACTGCTCAATCCATTACCACCCTGGGAAAGCGAACAAGGTAGTGGATGCTCTAAGTAGAAAAGATACAGAAACTATTTCATTGATGAGAAATGAAAATAATTCAATCCTCTTAGATTTGATGAATATGGACATGGGAATCATTAAGAAGGGAAAATCATCAATCCTTTCACAAATGATTGCTCAATCGTCTCTTTTGGAAAGGTTAATGGATGCTCAAAAGGATGATGTGTGAATTCAAAAGAAAGTGGAAACTATTATAAAAGAGAAATACTCATAGTTCAATGTTAATGAAAAAGGAATTGTGAGATTTGGGACAAGACTATATGTTCTATAAAATCTGGAGTTAAAGAATGAACTTTTGGATGATGCACATAGTTTGAATTTATCTATTCACCCAGAAGACAAAAAGATGTATCAACATCTCTGAGAGATTTATTGGTGGGATAACATGAAGAAGGATATCACTGAGTATACATCAAAGTACCTAGTATTTCAGCAAGTGAAGGATGAGAGGTGGAAGTCTAAGGGGATGATGAAACCATTACCCAAACCAATATGGAAATGGGAAAACATCACCATGGACTTTATCACCGAACTTCTGAAGATATCCAAAGGAAATAATGTTATCTGGGTTGTTGTGTATTATCTTATAAAGATTACACACTTCATTGAAATTTATGAGGATTTCTCATTTGATCAACTGGGATGGATATGCATCATAGAAGTGGTAAGGCTATATGGAGTACCACTATCGATTGTATCTAATAAAAATACAAGTTTCACCTCTAGGTTCTAGAAGAGTCTCCAACATCATATGAATACTAAGCTGAACTTCAGTATGGATTATCATCCTCAAACAGATGGCCAATATGAGCAGACTATCCAAACACTTGAGGACATGTTGAGAGCATTCTCAATGGACTTCAAAGGAGGATTGGATCAACGTCTTCCCCTGGCTGAGTTCTCTGACAATAATAGTTTCCACTGAAGCATCCAAATGGCTCTTTATTAATCCCTTTATGGGAAGAGGTGTAGAACACTGGCATGTTGGGATGAAGTTGGGGAGAAAAAAATCATAGGTCCAGAAATGGTCAAAGAAATAGTGGATAAGGTTAATACCATTTAGCATCACATTAAATATGCTCAGAGTCGAAAAAAGAGCTATGTGGATAATCATCGACGAGACCTATAGTTTGATGTTGGGGATATGGTATTCCAATGAATATCACCATGGAAGAGAGTTATGATATTTCGGAAGAAGAGAAAGGTTAGTCCAATGTGTATCAGCCCTTTAGAGATCCTTGATCGCATTGGAGTAGTGGCCTACCGACTAGCACTCCCACCAAACCTATCTCAAGTACATGATGTATTCCATGTATCACTTTTGGGGAATTACATACCTGATCCATCACATGTAATCAATCCATAGGTGGTTCCATTAGAGAATAAACTTTCCTATGAAGAGAATCCAATGAAGATCTTCGATCATAGAGAAAAAGTTCTGTGAAATAAGACAATTCCCCTCATTAAGGTGTTGTGGCGAAACCAAAAGTTTGAAGAAACAACATGGGAATCAGAGGAAGTGATGAATCAGATTTACCCTCATCTGTTTTAGTGTGGGAAAAGGAAATTTTGAGGGTGAAATTTCTTAAGGGGGAAGATTGTAATGACCCAAACTTTTATTAATGAAAATTACTCTTCATATTATTAAGTATCTTATTATGTAAAGTGGTTATATAAAACATATACACTTCCTTGGTTTTATGTTTTTTGATTTTAAAATACCGTTAAGAATGTTTACTATTTCTAATATATTTGTTGAATAGTGATCACATGATTAGTATAAATATAGGGATTTAATAAATCCAATTTATTCAGACAAAGGAAGAGATGACCTCATATAGTATAATTGCTCCATACGAAGCCCATTTATCAAAGCTCAGAAAGGATGTAGCGTCAATGGTCTTATCTCTTATCCAAGCCCAAGCCGATCTTCAACATGGTAAGCTTGAAAGGAACCACCAATGGGAGAAGTGGAAGTTAATAGAGATTATTACCTAAGCGATGTTATCCAAACTGCCCCAAGAATCTATCATCATCACACACTGTACCCTTAGGTCTTATTAGGGTGTTATAAGTGGTTATGTAACAAGACCCTAGCACTGTGATTATGTGTATTATTTTTATTACTTTGTAAATGGTTTTTTTGGAGAACAAATTGTATTATTAGTTAATATTCAATTAAGAAATTTGTTTTGATGAATTAATGGATTTTTGAATTAAATTATAATTTAATAAAATATTATTACTAAATTTATTTTTATTAAATATAAATGATCGTATAATTTTTATCAATACAATGGTAATTTTTATTAAGTTTTGAAAGATATTTTTGTCAAAAACCATGAATTTTAGATAAATGTTAGTTTTTATTTTAAAAGTAAAAATTCACATATTTAGGAAATTATTTAGATAAAAATTATATCATTTTTATATTCAGGACATCTAAATTATCTAACATTGAATTTTTCATAATTTTCTGAGACAGTCGAATTTTTGGGTAAAAATTAAATACCGTTAAAATATATAATGTGTTTTATGACATCAAAATGACCCAATAGTGATGTCATAAAATAATATAAAAAGTAATTTCGGCCAATATAGGTTTTATCTTTAAAATAATGTGATTTAAGATTTGTTTTATTAATTTTATGTTGCCTTAGTGGACCCTCCAAGACTTATAAAATGATTTAACTTTTTAAAATGATTTCCTTGAGAGTGTGACTCACCTCCACATAAGAAAGCCTAATATTTTAATAATTTCGGACATATTCCTTATAAAATAATATTTTAAACTCCTTTTTGGAAAAAAAACATGGTCAAAACCCATACAATTGTTTGTGGTTTTGATTATTTTAATGTGTAGTGTCCAAAACCTAAATAATAAAGAATTTGCTCTCCTTTCTTATATAAACCCACTCAATATCCCATTTATATTCACTAAAAACCTCTGTAGCTCGACCATAATCTACCATAATCTCTCTATAATCCTCCCAAGTTTCCCCAATCTCCTTATAAGCCTCTCTGAAGCCTATCCCAAGCCTTTGGGATCACACTTCCAAGTGAGTAATTTCTTCCTTTCTCATTTTTTTATAAATTTATTTATGTTGTCATACCTATTTATTTTTAATTAAAAATGTTGGGTTATGATTTCAAACCTCCCCCATACTTCCCTACTTATGTTTTAATTATGATATACCTCTTTATCTCTCATTAATTCCTCCCATGTACAACTGTTACCATGCCAAAATTCCATAAGGAATTTCTCTCTTCTCATTTACATTCATGTAATTATTTTATATTATGCATCTAAATTACATTACATATGTTGGGATATTATGTTACATGACCCCCTTTCTATCCATTTCATGTGTAAATGATGATATATCCCTTTCTCTTTCATAACCCATTTTATGATTTCTATTTGATGTTGTTATGCTGCTGAAGTTACTCCAAAATTTCTCATGCCAAAATCGTCATGTAAGTGAATACCATACACATTTATATATCAAGGGTATTCACCTTTATGCACATGTACTTTTTGATTTAGTAATTACATTTATTTATTCCACATCTCTTATTCATGGAATAAATTATGATGTTTAATGAATCCATGTTTTATGATTCATGTGGCACACTTATACATGAAATGAAATGTTTATAAAGGATGCACTCTGATAGTGCTCTAATGCATTGGGTAAATATTAGTATCATGATATGTCAAGTTAAATAAGGGTTTACTCATGATAATTTAAGTGAAATGAGGGTTTTCTCGTTCTAATTCAAGTTCAATGAGGGTTTACTCATGCTCAATGTGCAATGAGCCTTAGATCATGGTAATATCAGGTTAAATGATGTATCCATATTTCCATGGTATAATAATCATGATATATCATGCCTTTATGTTCATGTTTCTCTTATTATTCATTGATATTCCTATTGCCTAAAATTTACTATATTATTTATGTTATTCCTTTTTCACTCCCTTACTGGCCTCTATAGCTCACCCTTTTCTTATGCATGTCCACGGGTTATCCCATACAATGCTAAGTACAAAGAAATGTTTTGGTCATGTAAAAGATGTTTTCAATAAAGATGTTGTTAATTATTTTATAAGTTGTTATGTAATGTTCTTAATTTCTCAAGACACTATACCTATCGATCCTCATATTTTTCTTAAGTGAAATTTTATGTAATAAATCATGTTTGTGTGTGTAATAAAGAGCAGGGTTATTATAACCCTGTTGAGGATATGGCCATTAAAATTCATGGTGCTCAGGAACTTCAGAAAGAATCAAAAAAGAAGAAACCAAGAAAGGGACTTTGAGAAACTCTTTTGTGTGAAAATCTATTGAAGCATGTACAATCGACATCAAAAAATTTATTTTTACCATCCAAACAACCAAACATGGATGCAGGTTTATAATTTATTGAAACATGAGTTGTTTATGGTATTACTATATCTAATAGATATAAAGGAAAATATAGAGAAATTTTTCAATAATTATTTCTAGCTGTGCCATCGGAAAAACAATCAGCACCATCTCCTTCATATATAGTTTCTATATCAGCTTCTCAAGAAAGATAATTTTTACCAATTTATAAAGATAGAAAACTGTTATAATAGCTCGACAACTTGAGGAAGCCATCAATAAAGAAGTTAGTAATATAGTCTAAGACCACCAAAAATAATTCTTGGAAAATAATGATGAGAATCAATTGATAGAAATAAATTTTTTTGAGATAGATGATAAAGAAGGATGAGAATTAAAATAAATTGAAACTGTTGAAGAAGAAGTTCATGTTGAACCTAGGGAAAAGGTTAATAAAATAAGTGAGGATTAAAAAGAAAAGTTAGTGATGGGAAATAAAATCAATATAAAAAATCATTAGTGTCATCATTATCAACATCTTCCTCAAAGTTAGATGAGGAATAATTACAAAATTCAGAAGAATAATCCTCATCAAGAGAAGAAAGAGAGTCTTCATCAAAGAAAGATGTGGACGATGAGGTTTCAAAAACAAAATATTCTGAAAATACTCATACTAATGACATAGATATTATGGAAATTTCAGATAAAAAAGTTACTCATATGAAGGTTGAAAAAGTTAAAAAGAAATTTTAAAATATTTATAAGATCAAAAGAAAAGTTTTAAGTTGTTGGAACAATCCAAACAAATCTTCTTCATACTGATCTAAAATTATCAGATTCAGCAGGAACTATTTCTTTAAAGGGTTTCAATTAAATTGTTCAATCTTTGAAAATACTCAAGGGAATCATTCCTTATTTTCCATGAATGAAAGTAAGGTTAAAAATGATTTAGGGAAGACTTTCTCAAAAAACAAAATATATAAAAATGATAACAGAATCAGTTATCTGTATTGATTCTGATTTAAAAACTTTTCATGAAAGTTATAGTGCCCAAAAAAATCTTATAATTCAATGGTAAAGTGGTCATATGGTGTTTATTTCGATAGTTGGTCCCATGATGCGAGGGGGAGGACTTGTTCTGGGTAGGAATGGCTCGGTGTTAGTTACTTTTTGCAGATTTTATGGGTCAGGAAGCTCACAGGGGGATGAAGTTCAAGTGTTACACATGGTTGTATTTCTTTACAAAAGGTTCTCCTTGATGGTTTCTGAAGTGGAATCAGAATTTGAGGTGTTGATTCGGGATTTACTTGGGAAAGTCAAGGCACCTTGGTCATTGACCTATCTTGTTCGTAGTTGCTTCATGGAGAATCCTAATGGTTGTGTTATTTGACATATTCCAAGAGAGGGTAATTTTCTGCAGATTCCCTTTCTCAGGGGTGTATTCCTAAAGAACCCATGTTAATTTTCTCTAGCATGGGGTCTTTTCCTTCGGTTTGTAATGGTTTTGTCTTAGGGGATGCCCTTAGGCTTCATCATTTTAGGTTTCCTTCATTTCATAGTTTCATGTATGGATGGTTGTTATGCCCCTTTGAATAATTAAAAATGAAATAATTGATTGATCGATAGTTAGTCCCATGGTGATCAGATTCAAGATATTAAAAAGTTGATGATCGAACAAGATGGGTCCTTCAATCGGTAAGAAAAACATATGGCTAAAAGGGTGAATTTTTTTTGAAGAATTCAAAGATTAACCCAATGATCATACTAAATAATTGGATTCACTTAAAATAAAAGTCATAGATTTTAAAAATAAAATGGAGAGAGTATGATTCTATGAATATGATGTTGTTATCTTCAGATATTAGAACAATGAACTTGATAAGGATATAAAGAATCACATAACCAAAAACCAGTCCCTAAAATATTAAATGAAGAATATTAAGAAATATTGTAAAGAATTCAAGAAGATAAAGTTGGTTTTCAAATATCTCAAGAAGAATAGCTGATTTTATATTAAACTCTTGTTTTATTTCAAACTTAGACAATATTTTGAAATCCTTGTTCATGAATGAATTACACTTCCATCCAACACATTTGATCAATTTTTTTATAATTTTTTTCATGATTGATTATTTAATTAATCATATTATATTGTTTCATACAATTCGTTTTCTATTCTTTAACATTTCAGGATATTCAAAAAAAATCTCAAGTATTTTTGAAAATCATTATGGGGGATATATTACCACAAAGGGGGAGATATTTATACAAAGGGAGTCTTCCTATAGTAAGGGGGTTATTCTAAAAGGGGGGAGAATTTTATTTCTTAAGGGGATACAACACCTTAAAGGGGTTATTTTGTATTCATTACTCTCTCAAACATATCTAGAATAATAGAAACTTAGAGGAGTTAAAAAAAATTATGAGTACAAAGTTTGTTAAAATTCAAGGACTGTAAGTTTTTAAAATTCTTATTTCATTGAATATTTTTGGTTTGTACTTTCCAAAACAGAGGATATTATTGAGAGATAAGTTTTACTTCTAAATTTTCTATTCTATTTTGTTTTGGAAATCACAAACACTTTCTTTATATTTACTTTACTAACTTTATGTGTCCAAAGTGTTTTAATTGTTTTTGTAGAAAACAAATATTTTACCATACATAGAATAAGTTGTAAAGTATTAATATTTATAAACATATGTTTCCTAAATATGATAATCATAATAGATATGAATATGATATATTCAGTCTCATATTTTTATCAATATAAATGAAAATTATTTGTTCTATATTTTGAACTAACAAAGTCTTCATCATCAGAATGATATCGATACTGGATAAATCGTATTGACCTCAATTATGATAATCGTATTGATAGTTTTAATAAGGTCCATCGGAATCACCTTTTTTTATAATCTGAATACAGGAAAATGGTTTCTAGAGTAAGTAATACATTCATACACTACAAATGGTGTATAATAATATGACATCAAACCTTCTACTATACTAGATTAACTTTTTCTAGGCGTCGAATTCATTATATAAATCTCATAGAAATATGATTTTTTGGAAGGAAATATGACCATTGGTGATATACCTATAAATAATCAGTCATTCCAATAGTTTGATGTTGATCGATTTCATTTTAAAATTTTTATTTTGTGATAGCTATGAAGATTTCATGTGAAAAAATCTAGTTCTTAGTTGTTTTAATCACTTAGAGTCTTTTGTTTTGTAATATTTGTATCCAAGTGTGTTAATATGGTCGAGGGCTTTTGCGGTTAGGAAGACTGAGATACGGATCATCGTATTGATCGAGATCTTGTGGGGATAGCAAGAAATAATTTATCTTCATATAGAGGAAACATGAGGATAGTGTTATATAAGCTGATCATCATATCGAGGACTTGTGGTGATAGCGAGATAGTTTGATATTCATATCGAGGGCTTAACCTAGTAAGGGAAAGACATATTTTCTTATAAGAATAAAATAAGCGACCTTTATCCTAGGTTATTGGATATCTTAATCATTGGGTTAAAATAAGTGTATACATTTGTATTACTTTTTTTATTACAAGTATTTTATTTCCACTACAATTGTAATAAAAAGTAAATCCTTTTATATTCATGTTTTTATTTTTATTTTTTTAATCATAATAAATTTTATTATGATCAAATTATTTTAATCTATATTATTCTTTGAATACAGTATTACCCTGATTACAATTCTATATGATTTCAGATAGAATAAATACTTTTTTATTACTCTAATATATTGTAACTATTGTGATTGTGATTATTTATGTATTACTCTAATATATCATGATCGTTGTGATTATGATTTTTTTTGTATTGATATAATATATCATAACCATTATGATTACAACTCGTTCTTTATTACTCTAATATATCATAACAATTTTGATTACAATTATTTTTTTATTTGTGAATATGATTAAACTCCGATTATTTTACCACTGTTTACTGACTATGATTCTATATGCTATGAAGTTAGAATCAATTTATCGATATGACATATGACTTAAATATCAAAATATACTTGATTGTGATATTTTTATTATCGGACCCAAGGGCCTAGTCTGATCACTATTTAAATCCTTGAGAGGTTTTTTTAATATTATTTGTTTAACCTCATTAAACTAAATTTCCTTTAAAGTTAAAAAGAAAAGTTTTTAAAACTACAATTCACCCCCACCCCCTCATATTTATCCATATTCATATAAATTATGATCCAACAACATAGGAAATAATAGAAAATACATACAAGGGTCACACTCATGATAAATCATAATACCATCTAAAATACTTCACTACTTGATCATATATGTTTGAACAAGGTTAAAACATGTACAGACACACAAACCTTGACCCCTTTATCTCTGTATAAACATTATTAGATCGAGAGTTTTAGACTTCCCTCAAGGCCAGAACTTGGTCCTCCATCAAAATATGAAATTAATAAATCTTCCAATATGATTTTTACTCAATCCATGGTTCTCAAATCATTTTTTAAATCAATTTCCCTAAAGTCATTTTCAAATAAATATTTCAAAATCCTGACTATCCGGATAGTCCAATCCAAAAAATACTTTCCAATAATTTAAAAATAAACAAACCCACCATTCAAATAATTTTTTACAAAACTCATCCTTAATTTTTAAAACATTATTGTCTAATAAAACTAGGTTTTCTGGTAATTCAATTATCAGATCCAAACACTCTTTTAAAATTCATAACCATCCAATCAATCAGTAATTTATAAAAAACCAATCAAACATTTATTAATAAATAAATTTGAAATAAAGTCATAATTTATTTAAAAAAACATTGACCAAGAATAAATTTATTATCCACTATAATATTAAAATATCATATCCCGCTATCTTGGAAGTTTTTTTCAAAAAATCCATGGATTGGTATTTTGTAGATCTCAGCTATCTAGATGATTTTCTAAGCCTTAGAATCACCATCCCCAATTCAATGTCAAGAACTTTAACACACATGGTCAAATTCCTTGACGTAAGGTTTCAATAAAAGGGATGAAAGGGAAGAAAGATAAGGATAATAGATCACAAACATTGTTAGACTACACGGTTTTCAAATTATTACTCTTAAACATGAATCAACCCAATTATAATTCTAATTTCTATTTCAAACATGAAATTAATTAAAACTAAAATAATTAATTACATAACTCTAAACCGTTTTTTGTATATATAAAATTCAAACCCTTTTTTGTTTTCAGATCAGCATGTGTAATGTTATCCATTGAACATCTTGAGACCTCACGGGTCACACTCACATCTCATGGTTTAAAGAAGATATTCACAAAATACTATATATATATAATGTGTTTTGACTTATATCATAGGTGTTGCTCGGAGTGGATACTCAAGAGGGGGGTGAATTTAGTTCCAATTAAAATTTCTGTTAAAAAATATTTCTCTTAAAATACCCCAATTTAAAAACAAAGTTAAACTGTACTGAATCTATACAGAGTGTAAAGGTTCAATTAGTTTCTCAAACATTGATTAGGTCTCATTTAACTTAATTTGAAGATTAAATTAACCTTTGAAACTAACTTACTGGTTTACAATAAGTATAAACACTTGAAAATTTAACTATCAAAGTAGCTTTAAAATAGTTTTGTATTTCAAAGTAATAACAGCAGAATATGTAAAATATATATGTAATACTTAGACTTAAAATAAAAGAACAAAAAAGTTAACCAAGAGGTTTAGTCTCAAGCCAAGACTTAGTCCTCTCAACAATTTATATAAATTGATCCACACCCTGGATCGGGGATAAACAACAGTACACTACTGTCCAGGTACAAAGACCTCTATCACAGTTCTTCGTGGGAAAAACAAACAATAGCTTACAGGCTGTTCAGGTCTTACTCAACCTCTACCACCATCCACAGTGGGAAACAAAAGAGTTATGGAGTTTAAGTGAGGATTTAAGAATCCCCCAGTTTAGTATAGGAGACAGTGTGTGTGTAAAATAAACAGGATACACACACTACTCAAAATGTAAAGAAAGAATCACTAAAGAGAAGTATGATTGAGTTTAGAAATACTTTAGTGATTAGAAGTGCAGCTCTGGACTCATTTGGTTTATCAGAAAAGCTTCTGAGTCCTTCTCTGGTTTTTCTCAGAAAACAGAGTGTCGTTTTCTTCTTTGATTCTTGGTCCAGCTTAGTAGCATGAGTGCATGAAATGTTTGTTGTAGTTCTTCACTCAAGATGCAGCTTGTGTTCTCCTCTAGAATAAGTTTCTTCATGTATGTCCAAGATTCTTGTATTATGGATGTAGACTAGAGAAAAATGCTCCGCATTTGAATGCTTGTTCAGCTCCTTTCTCTTTCACCCTTCGTGTATCATATTTTTTTCTTTCAAGGAGTGTCATATGCATCTATATATTTTTGTCTATATCTTCCAGTGTTCTCTTTCCATCCCTTTATAGCTTTCATCTTCGGTAGAAAAGAATAATCTTCTTTTGCATGGGTACTAGGTATGGTTCCCTGACATGCAACAAAAATCATTAAATAACATTAACTGCATTAAAATCATCAAATGTAACCGTTAGCTAAATAAATAAGTATATAGGGTTTGACTGGTTGGTCAATAATTAGTGGAATTCTATTGGTAGATGTGCAAAGTGGACTTTGTATCGCAGAACCTTCCATCGGTAGCTCTTTTGAACTTGCATCGGTAGATCTGTTGAACTTGCATCGGTAGCTCATATACCGGTGACTTTAGTTCTATCGGTAGCTCTTGTTATCGGTAGCTGTCTCTCCATCGGTAGCTCGTTGCATCAGTAGTTGTTTTCACGTATCGGTAGACTTACACTATCATCAGAATTCTATCGATAGCTTGATATATCGGTGACCAGTATCAGTAACTATCTGTGAACTAGCTCTATCAGTAGACTTCTGTCTATCGGTAGCTCTGGTTTGTTCTATATCGGTAGACTTTGTTTCTGCTTACTGGTAACTCTGGTGTGTCGGTGACTATCTGTCTATCGGTAGACTGAGTATCAGTAGCTCTAGCTAAAATGTAGACCAGTAACTTAATACTTATCTATTTCATATACAACATATCCGAATGGGTTAGAATTACTTCAGAACTTATATAAACACGGATAAAAAAGATTAAATTATCTCAGGGATTATTTTAATATTATTATCATCTTGAGCACAGATTGAAAGAATTACTATATAGAAAAACATTAGATTGAGATTATCAAAGTATATGAAATCATAATTGGGATTATCAAAACAGGTGAGGTCAACAATCTCCCCCTTTTTGATAATCCCAACTTATGATATGATCATTTTTTTAAAACAATTGTATCAGAGGATATATAATTAAGCTCAATTTTCTTAGAGAAAATAGTATGGTATAAAACATAATTTATCAGAGATAGAATTAAATGTATCAGAGATAAAAGAAAAAACCATGATATCAAAGGTAAAATTTAGTGGTATCAGATAACATCAGAGAACTAAATGAAATGATATCATAGGATGAGAGAAAAGACACTGGTATTAGAAGATGAAATTCAGAGGTATCAAAGGGGAAAATAATAATAGATCTTAGATAAAGTTGATCCCCCTTTAATTAATATCTCTCCCTCTTTTGATACTTAGAGAGTATTTCTCCTCCTTTGTAAAATATTTCTCCCCCTTTGTGATAATCAAAAAGTGGGAAATAATAAAGAGAAGTGGAATAATAGGAACAGAAGAAATTCACTTATATTAAATGTGACAAAAAAAGTACAAAGACAAAAAACAAAATACATAGGATTCCTATAAAACAGTCCAGCTACTGGATCAATCGACATCCTCAACGTGAGATTTTCCCTTGGGGTCAGAAGAGGATGCAGGTGGTGAGGATTCTGGTGAAGGCTTAGGAATTCCTGAAATGACCACAGGAGGATGAGCAACGGATACTATGCCTGGACTGTATTGAGGAGTCCTTTCGGTGATCATAGTTGTGAGGCTTCGAATGTCTTGGATAGGAGTCATCTGAATTGGAGAAGTAGTAGAGGCAGAGGCAGGCAAAGCAGGAGGGACAATTATTGGCATGGCATCAACATACAGAAAAGGCAGCAACAGATTTCTAAAATCCATAATGATTCTACCTCCTCTCTCTATAGTGGATATGAATTCATCCTTGTTCTCCATAAACTTGTCCAAATCTCGAGTTAATTCTCTTAGATTTCTAACCTTCTCTCTAAAGGCTTGAGTGACAGGAGGTAGTTTCATATTCTCAATCAGAAGCTTGAAATGACTGGTCATTTGGGTCTTTGTGTAAATTTTGGAGAAATAGGAGTCCACCTTTTCTTTTAATTCTTTTTTAGAGGAAGAGGTTTCTCTCATGTAGTCATGGACTATATTCATAATTTCTCTGGCTGAATCTATGGTAGAGAGAACAACTCTGATCAGTTCAGATAAGTCCACAGAGCCACTGGTTGAGGCAGAACTCAGCTTCTCTTTCATCACAGATCGAATTTGATTTAAACCCATTGAAGGTTTAGATGCAAGGGAACCAACAGAAAAAGATATAGTCTCTTTGAAGCTTTTGGTCAAACCACTGATAAGATTTTGAACATTGGATTCCTGGGTTTCAATATGATCTTTCATAGAATTTTTGAAACCTTCAAATACTAAAACCATCTGACTTACAACACTCTTCACATAAGCTAAGTCCTTATCAGCTTGGGATTTTGAGCTCGTGTAAGAGTCTAAAGAAACAACAGATTCCTTTAGAGATTCAATATCTGCTTCAAGTCTAGAAACTTGAGCCTGGCATTCTTTAACTTATTCAACTATTTCGTCTATAAAATTTGATAAATTTCATGCAGGAGATAATTCAAAAGATCTGTCCAGTATAACCATTTCTTCAGCAAAACTTTGCTTCATCTCAGCAATTGAGGCACAAAAAGATTCTTTCAGCTCATCCCTTAAGATATCCATATCAACCTTGGTAACCAAATCAGCAGGTGCAACTGCTGTAGATGCTCTTTCAGAGGCTAAACTGACCACAGCAAGAGTCATAACTGATTGAATTGAAGATACCATAGAAACTTCCATTTTCTTTACCTCTTCCACAAAACATTCCTTAAGATTTTTCTTTAAAGTATCCAGGTCATGCATTCTAACCACATATTAATGAAATAACTCAGAATCGACATCATAAGTAATCTTAGGTCTATTGTGAGATGCCTCATTATCTGAATCTGAATAGTCTAAACCACAGACTATAAAACCAGGGTCTTCTGCCCAATCATTAAAACCAACATCCACTGTTACACTTCCAAACTTATATCGATACTCCCCCTCAATGGGTGAATCCTAAATTAGGATAACAGCATTATCAACATCATTCATAGTAGCATTCTCAACAGGTCTTTCATCCTGAGGATAATCTTCCACTATCAATTCCATTACTGCAGCAGCAGGAGGGTCTTCTGGATTAGGTAAGGGTATGTCAACTCCATTTGCTTCCTCAGTAGGTACTAAAGATTGTCCAATCACTATACTTAGGCTCAAATCAGCTGGCAGATATGCTTCACTCTCATGAACATCTTCTTCATTTTCTACAGCAGCAACTTCAATAGCTTCTAAATAAGCTTCTTCCTTATCTGATATATGTTGATCTAGATTTTCAGGAGCTGGGTTAGGAGGAAAATCAGGGTCTCCCCCTTCATCCGCAGAGGACTCTTCCTCTTCGGAATCATCACTGTATTCTGGCTCCTCTTAATCAGTTCCCAGACCTGGATCCCTCACATTATTTGGTCTTGAAGGATGAGTCACAGGATTAAACTTTTCATACACCCTTTGGTCATCATTGACCCATTCTCCTCTCCAAGGGTTCCAATTTATTTTCATGTACTTACAAACTGTAGTTTTGATACAGAAGTTATTCTTCACTACCACTGTCTCATCTTAAGACTCAGCAACCCCTTTTACCTTGATCATCATAGATATTATCTTAGAAAAGAATAGGGCATTTGTCTTTGATTTCAGCTTTGTCATATCTTCCATCTAGAGCATCAGCAATCTTCATAAATTAACCTTTACACAATGTCTTAAGAGGTGTAGGATATAGATATCCTAATATCTCAAACTGTAAGAGTCTCCTATCCTCGGTATCAAGACATGTTGAACAAATTTGAACAGTAATATATTCTCTCCATCCATTTCTGTAGAAACTACCTATCTTTGACTTCCATCACCTTTCAGTTCTTCCAAAGCAGTCTCATAATCGAAAATGTCACTAGTAGGTGGCATGGATCTCGCGACATATCCAGATACTCCTTCATGTGGAACTTTCAAGCACTCATCCCATTCAACAGATGAGAATGATATTTCCTTTCCATTCACAAAATAAGTTACTCGATTTTCATTCTCTGATTCTTCAAAGGTTACAAAGTCGTAAAACTGTTTCACTAATTTTGGAAATTAAGGACCATTGTTGTTCAAAAAACACTCTACCGATTTTTTGATCTTCAAGAACTTCGAGCACTAAGGACCTTCTAGGCAGAATCCATTCTACACACAGTTCATTTTCAATCACAATAACTCGATTTTGCATATGAGGATTCACTGGTCGTCTCCCCGACCTAGTTCTAGCAACACTTCCACTACCTCTTTCTTCTTGCTCGGTCCTTTGCTTCTTTGTTTTCGGCTCAACAGAGTCATCTATGACGGTAGGAAGTTTGGTTTTTTCCATTGCTGGTTTGAAGGATTTAGGGTTATCTAAGGATTCGGGGGATAAGGTTTGAGGGTTAAGGTTTTAGGCGCAGTAGATTTTGAAGTAGCTCGGACTTTAGTTTTATCATTTAGGAATCATAAAACAAATAAAAAAATGAAATAAAATTAAAACTATTTAGATTCTGGCGGTAGACAGAAGTTTTAAAACAGTGAACATTGGTGAGAATTTTCTATTAGTGAGGTTTTATATAGGTGAGGTTTTCTATCAGTAAGGTTTTACATCGGTTAGTTTTTCTATCGGTGGGGTTTTAAATCGGTGAGGTTTTCTATTAGTGAGGTTTTACATCGGTGAGGTTTTATATCAGTGAGGTTTTACATTGGTGAGGTTTTCTATCAGTGATAATTTTACATCGATGAGGATAGCTACCGATTGAGGTTAAAAATTCCTAACTCGTGTCTAATGTAACTCAACCTATCTAAACTCAAAGGTTTAGTGAAAATGTTGGCTAATTGATGTTCAGTGCCTATAAAATCAAGAGTAATATCACCCTTTTGGTAATGATCTCTCAAGAAATGGTGCCTTACATCAATGTGTTTGGTCCTAGAGTGAGACACAGGGTTCTTTGAGATATTTGTTGCACTATTATTGTCACATTTGATTGACACGTGACTAAAGTCATATCCATAGTCCAAAAGAGTGTGTTTCATCCACAGAATTTGTGCACAGCAACTACCAGTAGCTATGTACTCTTCTTCGACAGTGGATAATGCTACAGAATTCTACTTCTTACTACACCAAGATACTAAAGATTTTCCTAATAAATGACATGTTCCTGAAGTTCTATTTCTATCAAACTCACAACCAGAAAAATTAGCATCTGAATAACTCATTAACTCAAAGGGTTGTCCTTTTGGGTAAAACAAACCAAAGTTTATAGTTTTTTTAAGATGTTTAAAAATTATTTTAACGGCAAGTAAATGCGATTCTTTTGGATTAGCCTTAAATCTTTCACATATACACACACTAAACATAATATATAGTCGACTAACAGTAAGGTAAAGTAAGATTCCAATCATACCTCTGTAATTGGTTTGATCCACTGGTTTCCCAGTTTCATCTGCCTCCAATTTACAAGCAGTACTCATAGGAGTTTCACTTTCCTTAATACTATCCAAACCAAAATGTTTTAAAATATCCTTTGTATATTTACTTTGATTCAAAACAATACCATTTTCATTTTGAAACACTTGAAATCCAAGAAAATATTTAAGTTCTCCCATTAAAATCATTTCAAATTCATTTTGCGTATTCTTTGAAAAATCAGTACATAAAGAATATTTAGAAGATCCAAAAATAATATCATCAACATAGATTTTAACTATTAAAAAATCTTTAGAAATTATTTTAATAAAAGGAGTTGGATCAGCAATCCCTTTAGTAAAACTTTTTGAAATAATAAAATTACTAAGTCTATCATACCAAGCTCTTGGAGCTTGTTTTAAACCATATAAAGCTTTAGAAAGTTTAAAAACTTGATTTGGAAAATGAGGATTAGTAAATCTAGGTGGTTGTTCAACAAAAACATCTTCAACAATAAAACCATTTAGAAAAGAACTTTTGACATCCATTTGATATAACTTGAAATTCAGATGAGAAGCATATGCAAGTAAGATCCTAATGGATTTTAATATGGATACAGGTAAAAAAGTTTCCTCATAGTCTATTCCTTCTTCTTGACTATATCCTTGTGCAACTAGTCCAGCTGTGTTTCTAACTATGTTTCCAGACTCATCAACTTTGTTTCTAAAAACCCATTTTGTGCCTATTATTAAACTGTCCTTAGGTCTGTCAACTAATTCTCAAACTTTGTTTCTTTCAAATTGATTTAACTTTTCTTGCATATTCGTTACCCAAAATTCATAATTGATAGCATCATCGATATTTTTAGGTTCTAGCTGTGAAAGAAAGGATTGATGTTCAACCTGGTTTCTTAGAGAATCTCTAGTGTGTGTTCCTCTATCAAGATTACCAACAACAGCATCCAAAGGATGATTCTTTAGAATCCTTTTTGATCTAGTAAAGGTAGGACTATAAATTTCAGGTTCATCTATAGGTTCGGGTTCCATAGAAGCAGATTCTGGAATATGTCCAGAACTGGATGTTTTTATAGCAGGTTCATTAGATTTATCATTAAGGTCCAGAATACTCAAATCTTCCTCAATATTTTCAAGAGAGGTTTTAGGCTCATGTGGATCAGTTTCATCAAACTTGATGTGAACAGATTCTTCCACACATTTGGTTAATTTATTAAAGACTCTATAGGCTTTTCTAGTTAAATAATAACCAATAAAAATTCCTTCATCACTCATAGAAGAAAACTTGTCCAGATTATCCTTTGTATTAAGAATAAAAACTTTGCAGCCAAAGACTCTAAAGTAACTAACTTTAGGTTTTCTATTATTCCACAACTCATAAGGTGTCTTCTTAACAACTGGTCTAATTAAGACTCTATTAATAATATAAAAATCTGTATTTACAGCTTCATCCCTAAAGTAAATAGGCAGTTCATATTCATTAAACATGGTTCTAGATATTTCTTGAAGGGTTCTATTCCTTGTTTCTACTACACCATTCTGCTGAGGTGTTCTAGGAGCAGAAAATTTATGACTATATCCATTGTGTGAGCAATAATATTCAAATTCATAAATTTCAAACTCACGGCCATGATCACTTCTTAAGTTTTTAATCTTAAGTCCACTAAGATTTTCTATAGATTTGGATTATTTAACAAAATAAGAACAATCTTCACTTTTGTGAGCTAAGAAGTATACCCAAGTATATCTAGAAAAGTCATCTACTAGAACATAGACATAGTGCTTCCCATTTAAACTAGAAACTATTGATAGTCCAAACAAGTCCATGTGAACCAGCTCAAGAGGTTGAGAAGATGAAACTTCTTTCTTTGATTTAAAAGAAACATTATTTTTCTTTCCCTTTTGACGGGGATTACAAACTTTGTCATTTGGGAATTCAAGTTTGGGTATATCTCTAACTAAGTTCTTCCTAGTTAGTATTCTAAGTGAATAGATGTTGCAATGTCCTAATCTTCTATGTCAAATCCAAGACTCTTTATGAAAAGATTTTAGGCAAGTAACATTTTCCTTAGCTAAAGAATTTAAATCAACTGCATAAACATTTTCATTTCTTAAAGTAGGAAATACTAAAACATTTTAAGAATTAAAAACATTACAAGAATCATTTTCAAACTTCACATTAAATCCTTAATCACATAACTGAGAAATACTTACAGGTTATACTTAAGTCCATCAACAAATAAAACTTTTGAAATTAAAACTGAATCAGTGTTACGAATTTGGTCTAGGCCGATGATCTTTCCTTTAGAATTATCACCAAAGGTGACATGGCCTCCATCAACCTTTATTAAACTTTTGAAACATGAATAATATTCAGACATATGTCTTGAACATCCACTGTCCAAGTACCATACCTTCTTGTGAGAACTCTTTAAGCATGTTTCCTACAAAAAAAATTAGATTGGAAATGATTTTGGTACCCAGATCTTCTTTGGTCCAGAAAGGTTAGCAATCAAAGCTTTAGGTACCCATATTTGTCTTATGGGTCTCATATGATTTATAAAATCAATAGATTTTGAAAGATAAACTTTATTTGATCTATAACCATATGAATAACTGGTTGAAGCATAGGGATTTCCAAAACTATAATAAGTAGAATTTTGTCCAGACTTAGGAATAAATCGATTCTTAACAAGTTGCCTCTGTCCAGGTTGGTATCCCAAACCAGTAGTGTATTTAGGTGCAACTTGTTTACCTAACATTTTGAGTAAGTGTGTCTTTTCCATTTGTAAACTTATTTAAGTCTTTTCTAAGTTTCTCATTTGACATTTTTAGTTCTGTATTTTCCTTTAACAGTTGAAAATTCTTCTCTTTTTCAATAGTAAGTTCAGTTTTAACATTAGTAGTGAGAGCATGCTGTTTTTTTAATGATTTGTATTTATCCTTAAGTTCATTGCATGTCTCCTCCAACATATTGCAGTATTAAAATAATTCCTCACTAGTCATGTTTTTAGAATCAGAATCAGAGTCTGAATCATCTCCAGAATAATATGAATTTAAAACAAGAGTATCTAAAGTTACCTCAGATGTGTTGGTCATGAAACACATGTTGGCATGATTCTTCTCAGAATCAGTAGCTTCATATTCACTTGTATTATCTTCAGATGCACTCTAGGTATCCTTCATAGATTTTTTGTACTTCTTGTCCTTATAATCATATTTCTTTTTGACTTTTAACCTTGGACAATCATCCTTGATGTGTCCTTTCCTTTTACACTCATAGTAGACTATTTCATCATTCTTGTCATCTTTCTTCCAATCCTTCCTCCAGTGTCCCTTGTTGTCATACTTTCCTTTGTAGTTAGATTTCCTGAAGAAATTATTCTTCCTATAAAACTTCTTTAATCTCCTGGCTATTTGATCCATCTTAGCATCACTATCTGAATCAGAATCTTCACTGGTTGAACTCTCAGTAGGTATTTGCATTTTCTCCTTGTCTTTAATCTTATAGGCAGTAGACTTGAAAACTACAGATTTTCTCTTAGGTTCATCATCTTCCTCCTTATTCACGTTGAGTTCTTCCTCATACATCATTAATTTACCAATAATCTCCTTTACTGAAAGTTCTCCAATGTCACATGTCTCTCTGATTGAAACAGAGGTTCCTCTCCATCGTTTTGGCAGACATCTCATTATCCTCATAATTTTTTCCTTTGATGGAACAGTTTTACCAAGTGAACTCATTGTATTGACTATCTCATTAAACCTGAGATACATATCAGAAATAGGTTCATTAGTTTTCATTTTAAAATTTTCATATTTAATAGTATAAGTATTCAATCTCATTTCTTTGACAATGGTTGTTCCTTCATGAGAAACACTCAAAGTATCCCATATTTCAAAGTAAGTTTTACAAGAAGAAATTCTATTAAACTCTTCATCTCCTAAATTATAGTATAGAGCATTCATAGCTTTATAATTATTATTGTAAGCAGTCTTTGTAGGTTCATCCCAATTTTTTCTTTCAGTTTCTAGAATTTTATATTGAGACTCTATAGCAGTCCAAATATCAAAACCCATACTTTCTAAATGAATTTTCATTTTCAGTTTCCATTGGGCATAGTTTGTACCATTAATGAAAGGTGGTTGGTTAGTAGCAGCACCCTCTAGTCTATCATCCATAACTAGATTTTATAAAATACTTTTAAAGAGATAAGAATTTAGAACTAACAGAAATTTAATATCTTTAAAGATGCAACTAAAATCACAGTTGAAAAACAGAGTATTTCAAAAATCTTTGAACAAAAACAAACCTCTGATACCAAATGTTGGTCAGAGTGGATACTCAAGAGGGGGGTGAATTGAGTTCCAATTAAAATTTCTGTTAAAAAATAATTCTATAAAAATCCACCAATTTAAAAACAAAATTAAACTGTAGTGAATCTATACAGAGTGTAAAGGTTCAATTAGTTTCTCAAAGATTGATTAGGTCTCAGTTAACTTAATTTGAAGATTAAATTAACTTTTGAAACTAACTTACTAGTTTACAATAAGTATAAACACTTACGAATTTAACTATCAAAGTAGCTTTAAAATAGTTTTGTATTTCAAAGTAATAACAGAGGAATATGTAAAATATATATGTAATACTTACACTTAAAATAAAATCACAGCAAAGTTAACCAAGAGGTTCAGTCTCAATCCAAGACTTAGTCCTCTCAACAATTTATATAAATTGATCCACACCCTGATCGGGGATAAACAATAGTATACTATTGTCCAGGTACAAAGACCTCTACCACAGTTCTTTGTGGGAAAAACAAACAACAGCTCACTAGATTTTCAGGTCTTACTCAACCTCTACCACCATCCACAGTGGGAAACAAAAGAGTTATGGAGTTTAAGTGAGGATTTAAGAATCCTCCAGTTTAGAATAGGAGATAGTGTGTGTGTAAAATAAATAGGATACACACACTGCTCAAAATGTAAAGTAAGATTCACTAAAGAGAAGTATGATTGAGATTAGAAATTCTTTAGTGATTAGCAGTGCAGGTCTGGACTCGTTTGGTTTATCAGAAAAGCTTCTGAGTCCTTCTCTGGTTTTTCTCAGAAAAAAGAGTATCATTTTCCTCTTTGTTTCTTGGTCCAGCTTAGCAGCCTGAGTGCATGAAATGTTTTTTTTAGTTCTTCACTCAAGATGCAGCTTGTGTTCTCCTCTAGAATAAGTTTCTTCGTGTATGTCCAAGATTCTTGGATTATGGATGTAGACTAGAGAAAAATTCTCCGCATTTGAATTCTTGTTCAAATCCTTTCACTTTCACCCTTCGTGTATCATATTTTTTCTTTCAAGGAGTGTCATATGCATCTATATCTTTTTGTCTATATATTCTAGTGTTCTCTTTCCATCCCTTTATAGCTTTCAGCTTCAGCAAAAAATAATAATCGCCTTTTGCATTGGTACTAGGTACGGTTCCCTGACATGCAACCGAAATCATTAAATAACATTAACTGCATTAAAATCATCAAATGTAATCATTAGATAAATAAATAAATATATAGGGTTTGACTGGTTGGTCAATCATTAGTGGCATTATATTGGTAGATGTGTACGGTGGACTTTGTATCGTAGAACCTTCCATTAGTAGCTCTTTTGAACTTACATCGGTAGCTCTGTTGAACTTTCATCGGTAGCTCATATACTGGTGACTTTGGTTCTATCAGTACCTCTTATTATCGATAGTTGTCTCTCCATCGGTATCTCGTTGTATCAGTAGCTATTTGCATGTATCGGTAGACTTACACTATCAGCACACTTTTATCGGTAGCTCGATATATCAGTGACTAGTATCAGTAACTGTCGGTGAACTGGCTCTATCGGTAGATTTTGTCTATCGGTAGCTCTGGTTTGTTCTGTATCGGTAGACTTTGTTTCTGCTTACTGATAACTCTGGTGTGTCAGTGACTATCTATCTATCAGTAGACTGAGTATTGGTATCTCTATCTAAAACGCAGACCAGTAACTTAATACTTGTCTATTTCATACACAACATATCCGAATGGGTTAGAATTACTTCAGAACTTATATGAACATGGATAAACAAAGATTAAATTATCTCAGGGATTATTTTAATATTATTATCATCTTGAGCACAGATTGAAAGAATTACTATATAGAAAATCATTAGATTGAGATTATCAAAGTATATGAAATCATAATTGGGATTATCAAAACAGGTGAGGTCAACAATAGGGTATGATACAAACATGTTATGTGGTATGACTGTAGAAATGGAGGGTATGAGATATTACTTAGTTTTTCATATATAATCTAAAATGATATATAGATATCATATAGCTTCCTTGTCCACTAATATTATAGTCCATGGAATAATCTTAGATCCATGAATCATAAGGTATGATTCGTTTGGCACTGTTTTGTTTCACTAAAATCATTACAGTGTTAACGATTTGATACTATCATCTACTATATGTATGATATCATTAATTTGTTTTTATATATGATGAAAAAGTATCAATTTTGATATATTCAAGTAATAGTTTCACAAACTGAATGAGTTGAATTTTCACATGTATTATAATGAATGAGTAATGAATAATCACTCAAGGATGGTCCTTGATGGATTCATATAAATATTTGGTACCCATTTTATGGTGTATTTATCACTCTTGTATATAGATGGTAAAATCTTCCTTACCTCATATATCTCTTCCTATTTAGCCATATTCCTCACAAGGAACTAGAATGTCATGGGTTATGAGAGAATATTGTACGATTGTTGATCAATTCATCACATCTTGTGGATACCACTGGAAGAGGGATGCCTTTTGGATACCTCTATAGTTATAATCATCATCATATCATTAATTATTTAATCCAAAAAGAGTGTGCATAAAAACGACAAATAAAGAACAAAGAAAAGTAATAAGGAAAACAACAACCAAGAAATGAATTATGGAGGCCTGAAATAATGGAGACCCAGTGCATCCCCTCATACCAAATTCCCCTCCTCTGGTTTCAAGGAGCTTGGGCTTGTGAAAAATGAAACACAATATCCTTATTCCGCAATAGAAGAAATATGGTATGCAACCTTATTACCCTTGTTCTGTCAGTATTTGCAAAGACCAGTGATCATAGTCATGGCTTCAACCTGGAGAGAATTGTCACATATGAAGTGTGTTGTGAAGACCAGGGTGAACGAACCCCTATAATCCTAAACAAAACCTCTTTCATGCATCACACCCATGCAATAGTATCTATCCATGTTTAATTTAAGACCCAAGGATGGTGAACACCATCAAACCCAGTGACCCTATGGATCTTTACAAACTGATTGATCTGGAGTGTTGGTCATAAAATTTAGTATCAAATTTGGATCATCCTGGTAGTTATTAATCATTATCACCAAGTCATGTAGTAGACTCCTTGTTCTAATAATGAGGGAGTTCCCTGATTAGATGGCCTCATCATGATGGTCCTTGTTGTTTTCTTTCTAACAATGGCATCAAAACCTTTCCATGATTTTAATTCCTAAAATCATGCTATAAATTAAGTTTTTTTCAAGCTGTAATACCTATCATATCACTATCATTAAATATGAGTGTAAATTTAATTCTTCCTAATTTATTTGCATATTTAAAAATAGGATATCATAACAAGCAACTCAGAACAAATTATTTTGTTTTATATTAGTTTTCACATATGACATAAGGACATTGTATTCTAAGATATCATTGTACCATGGGTTCAAAATAGACCATCATATTTCGTTAGTAATATCGATGTGAATCATAAAATATGATTGATACATAAGGCTTTTACCTTGACACATAAGGATTTTTTCATATGAAATACACTTTTCCCTTTTCTGCAAAAGTTTAAAAACCTTACACAAACTACTTATCGTGAGTGATGACAGGACTATCAGTTATAAAATATGATTTATAGTAGTTAAAAGGTTTAGTAATCATATTATATCAATCATATTTTATGATTCCATTGAAATCATTAAATATTATTAACAGAAAAAATTATTTTTCTTGAAATTCAATTGTGAATTAAATTTTATAATTTATAAATTATAATAAAAGTGATTTTGAGATATTTATTAATTTATAAAAGTTTCTATAAATTAATTATTTGTAAAGTGTATAACTAATTAATTAAATGTTTATGAAACTTTTATTAATAAATATTCCATGATATTAAGTGTTAATATTAAAATTTATTTTAAATTATATGGTATGACTTATAATTTAGATATAAAATATTTATATAAAAATTATAAGGTTAATTCATAAAGTTTTTATTAATTAAAAAATAAGGAAAATATATAAATGAGTTTATATTTATGTTGTGAGTTGTTAATAGTACTTAAATTTAATTTTTCAAATTAAGGTCATATTTGAGATATTATTTAGACCACATCAAAAATAGTTTTGATGATTGAATTGATTGAGGTATAAATAATGTTAAGTATATGATATTTAGATTATATAAATAATCTATATAATAGAAATTGATATATTAAATGTTTATATTTAATTTCATATTATATATTTATGCTAAATGTCATAAAATAATGATATGAAATATTTAATATTAGGAAATGAATATAAAGAGTTTATATTCAATATTATAGAGTTTCCAAAAGCTTGAGTTATATTGAAAACTTCTAGGTCACTAGTATGTTTTATTGTGAGTTTTTTATTTCAATTTCATTTACTTTTGGGTTTTCATGAGTTGGGAGTTGAAAGTGTGTATTTGGGGGAAATATGATAGGGTGTATGGTTGGCACATGGTTAGTAATAAATTTGAACCCAACCATGTGAGAGGGGGTTTGGGGAGACCAAATACATTTTTAATGGTTACCTAATGATTTTTATAACCATGTGGACTCTATAATAAAATTATACAATATATTTTTTAAAAGGGAGGTGACACACATGGTAGGAGTAGAAAACCATGGAATTTTAACAGGTTACATAAAATTGTGAGATGATATATTTTCCCTTGATGATTTTTAACCCTCTTTCTCTCCTTTCTCCTCCCACTCATTCAAACCAGCCCCCTTCATCTAAGATATCACTTTTATATTGAAAACTTGGTAGTATTATTCCTCCCTTAGTGATATCTCATGAGGAAACTCCTATTTTCTCTAGATTTCCATTCCTTATACCTATATTCTCCATTGTTCTCCCACTACCTTTGGATTCTTGGAACCCCAAAATTCCATGGGACAAAACCTGGGGTTCGAAATATAGGTTTGATGGAATTTATTAGTGATTTTGGATCTTGAGTATTCTCTATTACTATTCCTAGTGTTTTCAAGAAAAGATAATGATGTTTTAAAGAATCTAAAGTTCCCATTTGGATTCTTGATGTTTGTACTATATGCATTGTTGATTTATTTTATAGATTAAATTAAATGAGTGAAGGTATGGATGGGTGAAGGATTGTAGTATCCACCCAATATATAAAGAACTTCTTTCCCATACTCATTGGGTAATGTAATTGGATTTTATACTGGTTACACACGTGTATGGATATATTTTAAGTGGTAGCCTAAACATCTAACAATTGATAAATTATTCTCAAATGAGACGTGATTCTAGTGTTATTAGAGAAAGAATCACTTTCCACTATATGACACATAGAAAGATATACTACCATTATGGATGGACAGAAAAGATAATATCATATGATGGTTTAATAGGTCAACATGTTAACAACTATTTCAAAATCTTGGAGAACCATTGTCTACAATAGTCACTAATAAAGTTGAACATATGAAAAAATATGGCTAAAAAACTTTTAGTTGGAAAAACTATAGAGTTTTTATTTTATTTATAAAAATATGTATAAAGTGTTAGAAGAATATATCGTATAGGAGGAGAACCCATCCTTGAGTTACATTACATTTTGGTTATATAAATTAGTGGGAAAAACTATTTTATAAAGGATGATTTGTTTTTATATGTATTGGGATTGAATTGAATTAATTCCAAAAAAATATGAATTCTATAATTTTAATAAATAAATTAAAAAAATATGTTTGAAATATAGCATAAGTTTCATCCTACCGGAAACCAAATATGTGTAATTTTTATTCTCTAATTTTTGATTGTGTGTCTACTCTCCAGTGTATGTGTGATCCTCAAATGAATTAAAGAATTCGAAAAAATTGTCGTTAATGTATGTCCGTATGTAGAGAAATGTAGGAGTCATCTTGTTCAACATAGTTGTGACACAGACTAGAATATGTGTGACTAAATTTTGGAGTATGAGTCATGTTTAGTTGAGCAGGATATTTAGAAAAGGACTCTTAACATATTTGTGTTTCATGTTGAGTGTAGGTCTCATTTGTCTCAGCATGTGTATAATCTCTCTATGGGAATGTAATATCAACCATCATATGTGGCATCTAAGACCTGCATATGAGTCATTTCCAACATAGAAAAATTCAGAGGTTCTTCTCAATGAAAAACACAGGTTTATAGATTTACATAATTTAAAGGGGAAAAATATATGGGATTATTCTTGGACTGTTATTTAAATATCAAAATATCAAAAAAGCATATGAGGTAAGATTGAATGATAGAGACACTAATCTTTGAATTGAGAATGGATAAGATCAATGAATGTTGAGAAATAGAGATGAGAAGCTATGTAAAGGTAACCAAAGACCTATGTAATGGTGATTCATAAAATTTAAATGCTACATAATAGTTGGTTTTGAATTACATGGGTTGATTTATGGTAACAGTGATGTTCTATAACTATGTAAATGTAAAAAAAATTCGAAAAGGTCATTTGAATTTTTAAAAATGTAATACTACAGCTTCTAATAAATATATAAATGTATCAATTACCTACATAAGGGAAACGCATAAAAAACTAGAAGATATGTAAAGGAATTTAAGTCTTCTATAATTTCTTAATTATAATGAAAATAAATGGTTGATGTGTGTGTTAGTCAATCATGAAAAAAACATCATAAAGATTTTAGTAGCCATGATCCAAGACTGGGTTAGTGATCTTCATGGTGGTAAGGAGGAATATCAAATTTTAATGTAATGTCTAGAAATTCAAATGTGTTGAATTGAATTTATCATATTTTCAATAATAATATAGATGAAGTTCCATCGAAGCTTAATCTATTCTTCAAGGGATAAAAATTTGTGAAGATTCAATCTTGAGAAGAAGAAATAAAGAGGATATATATGTTTTGAGATGTATTGTGCTACAAGAAGGTTCCATGTCATAATTTACTGCTTTAGGTCACGGGATAACTTTCATGCCGCAATATAATGTGTTGCACATTTTTATACAGTTGAGTAAAATTAATTAAAAATTTAGTGGGGATATTTTGAGTGAAAGAATAAGATGTATCTGAGCCTATTTAATAATAAAATAAAAATTTTATTTAACTATACAAGATGTATTAAATAAGGGTATTATTGGAATATCCATTGAGTTGAAAAAGAAGTGCATGAAATAACATGGGAACCCAAAACTAGGTATTCTATTATGGTGTTTTTGGAAGATTGAGAGATGTACCCTTTAGTATTTCATTTTATGATAATGAAATTTATAGGAGAAATTTAATTATACTAAATGAAGTAGTATGGTAATGATGGGATTGAGGAGGTAGATATATAAAAGAGATAATGAGATGTTTTTTATGTGTGATTTCTAAAAATGAGAAAAAATATCTTGTGCATATATAAGAACTAGGAAGAATTATAAAAGAACAAGAATGAGGTGGATCTCATACTTTGATGAAGCTGAAGATCAATAGGTATCAAAGCTTAAGGAAGAAGAATATTTCATCTATCATTCAAAGACCAATTTGAGAGAGATAAAGTAGTGATAAGAATAAGGAAGGAATATATAAGGAGTGACCGACCTACTATTCATGTTCTTATCAATAAGTGTCAATACATTCATAAATTAAGTGATATATCATGGTGAACATCTTCTAGAGATGCATATGAATCATATTTGTAAACCTATGAAACCTTTTTGAATCTACAGATCATATTTTAATAATGAGTTTTAAGGAAACACTTATATATATATAGTTAAAAGTCATATAACCTATGTGACTCAGGATATTTAGGGATATTATAGTGTGAATATAAAACTACTATGATAAACTATTACAAGAGAAGTCCTGTGAGAAGCAAGAAAATATACACACTATGAGACTCGGTGTGAGTGTGAGAAGCATCAACCATTGTATTCAACATCTGATTATATGGTAGAATCCTTGATTGGGGTAGATAACCAATAAATTAAAGGTGTATTTATTTATGTAAAAACCTCATAAATATTGTTTGATCTCTTTATTTACTTTACATTCATTTTATATAGTATGTTTTCTTAGTTAAAAAAAAATAGATCCAAATTAACTAACTGAAAATATAGATTAAATTATAAAGGTTGTTAAAATTCCAATAAACATTGGAATTTGGTAAAAAAAATAGGATACACCTAATTACCCCCCCCCCCCACAGGTATCTCCAATGATCTTGAGTGGAATACAAGTGTTATCAGAGTTAGGTTATCCTTAGATTTTTTCTATTTTTAAGACCCGCTAAATTTTATTTGGTTTAATGAAGTGAATATTTACAATGTTTGAAGAGACTCATATAAAAAGATATAAATATATTCCTATTGTTAATAATGTACAAGTACTTTCTAATACTTTTAATAATAGGAAAAATAATTAGGGTAAGAAGCTAATAAAAATATCATGAAAGTAAAAGGATCAACCACTTATTGAATATGAAAAATGTAGTAAGTTATGATATATGATATAGATACTTTATATGACTTTAGTAAAAGATATGATGAAGATGAATCTAATTAATTTTATAGATATTTATATTCTAAAATTAAAAATTATCTAATTAAATTTCCTCTTGAAGTATTGTCGAACATATTTTCTTACTTCATGGGACGTTTTAATGAGAAACCACATATAGGGAAATAAAAAGATGTAATAGAAGACTAATTGTCTAAAATATTTTATAAATGCAAAAATATCTCAAAATTGGTGAAATAAAAGGGTTAAACATCCTCACTTTACAATCATAACATGTTTTGTGATTGATAAAAAATTATAAAGAACAATTTTTTAGAAGGAATTTTTTAAGGATGTTGTTTTTTATGTATTCCATGCACTGGAAAAGCTACATAATGTGACTTTTAATTTCAATGATGAACAACTAGATGTTAAAGTTAAGTGAGTAAAATAACATGACAATTCACTTTAATAGATTGGTAAGATTCATGATGAAATAGTTTAGAAGCTGAATTGTGAATGTGATGGTAGGATCAAATTAGTTGAGACAAAGAAATTATAACACCTTGAGACTTTATGATATATTCATTTTAAACAAATTCAACCTCTTTGATAACTTTTGATACATGAAACCCAGATATTTTAAAATAATATTATTATGTTAGATAGCATATATAACATATAACACCGAGTATAAATGACCCATGAAATATATTATTTAAATATTCCCATTATAACCTAGATAATAAAATAGAGAGTATGAATAGGAATAACTAAATTATGAAAATTATATGGTTTACACATGTATAAATAAATTTATTTGTTATTAACTGATTATAAAAAAAATTAATAAAAAAGAGATGTTTTCTAAAAAAACTATTTTTTTCAAAAAATTGGTTTTCGACATGTTTTGCATACTTAGTTTAAAATTAATTTTTTTCAATTTAATAAAATTTATTTCAAAAAATAATAATTTTTTTAATCATCATTTCAAAATTATCTTAGAGTAATTTTTCCATATTTTTTTGAAAAGTTTTTTTTTCATGAATAGGCTAAAAAAATACTAAGTTTTATTAAAAATTTCCTTTTCATTTAAACCATTTATGAAGTTAAATTTTGTTTAAAAAAATTAAAAATTAATATTAGTTTAATTAAATCATAATAAATACAATTTATGTCATTGTAATAAATTTTATGTTCAATTTCTATATAAAAACTGTTTATACTTATGAAAACTTTTCCTTTGAAAAACTATTTTTCATCACGTCTGCGGGATTAAATTAAAATTAAATTGTGCGACATATGTGAATTTAATTAGGAAAATGGATTCTATATTTAGAATAAGTATAATTAATATTATATAATAAGTTCAAACTAATGTTTTTCAAAATCAATTGTAAAAATAGTAAAAATTAATTACTACAGTTAATGTTAAAACAGATTTTTCAGGGGTAAAACTAAGAATATAAGGATTAAAATGACCCAAAAACTTGTAAAATTATATTTTCATGACATATTTTGACTTTATATAATCTAAGGTTCAATATTTATCCATTTTTTGATCCTTTTTTAATGTAAAAAACATGGTTAAAATATATTCTTTTTAAAAATTCCAAGTGTTTCCTTCTCCCCGCTTATAAAAGGGAAACTCCCATCCTCTTCTATTCACACTTAAAAATATCTTTATTTTATAAATTACCTTCCAAATAAATTCTTTACATACCTCACCATAATCTAGAGTCATTTTATTATCATAAACCCACTCTAGGATGGCTTTAAGTATAAACCTAAACAGGTTTTCCAAAGAAGATGTATAGTTCTTAACCATGCGTTTTCATTTTATTTATTCCTTTAACTTTGTAAATATCCATAATTTATGATAAAATAATAACACCAGTATATATAATATACTCATATGTTATTATTTCAATTTCATGACCTATATCCATCTCCTCTTTTAACAAATAGGAAACAAAATCGGTGATCGTGTGTATGTCAGACTACCGCCTCACAAATTGATGTAATTAATTTCCCATCACCACCTCTCATGGATGGATATAATGATGGATTTTATATATATATATATATATTAATTTTACTTATTTAATTAGAATATCACATATACCCTTTTACCTTCCAATCCTTTGGAAAATGATAATGTCGCTCGTGCATACGTGTGGACTATCTCCTCCATATAGAAATGGGATATGTTTTTCATTTCATTTTGAATATGATGGTAATAAGGATTTAATTAATTAATATATATGATATATATTATAACTATAATTATATTTTCAATATGAAATTTTATTTAACATTCTTTTGTTCCATATATTAGAAAAAATGAAAATAAGGTTCACGCGAATATACGGCTTGCCGTCTCCACGAACGGTGTAACTCATTTTTCTATATCTAACTTTTATTTACTATTATAAATACATATATAATGAATATATATTATATTAATATTATTATTAACATTTTTAATATGATTTAACCATGATAAAAGTATATGGACCGAAACTATCGAACCAAAACATACATGAAAAACAAAGCATTTATCACCCATAATAGTGTTGTTAATAAAAATTGTTGATAAGAGGGTGATAAAAAGTTATAAGAAAATAATATAAGTATGATATACATATATATATATATATTATTAATATATATTAATAATAAAACTATATTAATTATATAGGATGTTCAAATATGAATGCAGGGAACCGGACCTAAGGTAAGGGATTTAGTCTCAATTTCTTTTCATTGAGGCATATTTTAATGTTATACACCAATTTATTTTATATAGTGTTTATAAAGAACCTTTATCTTATTATATCATTAATCCTTAATACTTCATGTTATTTTAATTTTCAATTCAAATTATTTTATCTAGTGGTATTTAAATCAAAAGTTTCCAAAGCATGTATGGGTTTCTCATATCACTTTTGATTATATGAAACATGTTCCATATTAAACACAAATTTATTTTATGTGGTGTATATACATCCCCTTTGATATTTTGTACCATGAATCTATTTATCTTCATGGTATTTAAAAGTTTCATTTGAATTTATTTCTTTCATGGGGATTATGATTCAAAAGTTACCAAAGTGGTAAGAGTTTATTTCACAATATCTTCATTATTCGGGATTATTTATGTTTAAGTCTATTTTGTGTGAAATATTTGTTATTTATATCTTAAACATTATCTATTTTCTTATTATGTGGTTATTTAGGAACTTTTCAAGTAATAGTGAAATTTTCCTTTCTTTGGTATGTAAAATTATTGAGAAAATGTTTTCATGAAAAGAGTATTTTATTTCTCTCTTAAGTCAAAAATACTTTTCCTTCCATATCCATGTTTTCTAAAAATATTTTCAAATTTTTTTTTAACATTCTAAAAATGATTTATTAAATTGATTTTCAACCATGTTTTACTTCTCAATAAATGGTTTGAAAAGAATCTTCTTATAATGTTCTAAATGAGTTACCTTTTAACTTTTTCACAATAGTGTGAAATGAATGTTTTTTTAACTTATAATACATGTAAATAATTACCCGTTGTTATAACCAACCACTATTTTGAATCATCCTTTATAATTTTACAGGGTTATTTTTAAATAAAATATTTTTCCCAATATTATGTAAATTTTTGTTTTTAAAATTTATTTTCAAAGTGTAAATTATATTTTTCTCAGGAATGTTTTTAATGGAATTTTTACAGTATTTATATTCATTAATAACAAAACATCTCAATTTTTCTTATTATAAATTTGGAATATGTTGTAAAGATACCATCATTATCATTTATTTGGATGGTTTTTTATCAGTTGGGTTGGGATGTACTATTTTGATACCATTCTCCTTATTACTCTGGATGTTTTATGATTATATTTATTGATTGTGAAAAATATTAACATTCATATTCTAGTTTTACACAATGAATGATTATGTTTATTATGTTTATTAATTTGGTAAATTATTAACATTTTGTATTATAGTTTTTCAATACTAATGTTTATGTTGATTATTTTTCTCCCCTTTCATATGAGGAATGCATTAGACTTAGTAAGTGATGGGCGGGGCCTGATACATCCCTTCGATGCATCGGTAGGTATCATGATAAAAAATAGCATGGCTATTTGGTTGAGGATTTATCCATTAATGTAATATGTCTTAGCATGAGCCCTGGATGTTATGTTTATGATATCTAGTATTATGAATTATTTCATTATGAGATTATTTATTTATATCTATGTGATTATTATATAAGTTAGAATATTTACGATTAAGTTTCAAGATCATGTGATTATTTTTATGGAATTATTTTTATCAACATTTATTCCTACCATATTATTATTTATGTTCAAGTTATTTGTGAAATGAAATTATTTTGAGTTATTTACCTTTCCATGATGATTATGGATTATTTGTTCATAATATCTTCCTTTGTATGTATATACTTGTTGAGCATTAGAGATCAAACAATTCTTATGTTTCATTTCCCAAGGATGTTAATAAGTGTATTATGATTGATATGCAGGGATATACTAAAGGGAATAATAGTTTTCTCAAAGAAAAATCTATATTGTATTTTACTTTTTCAAATGTAATGTGAATTTCAAGTATGTATCATGTTTTCCAAGACTACTTAATTATTTAGTCCGTTGGGATGCAATCTCTTTTATCTAGAACCAATTTAATAAAGTATCCATTGACTCTAGGCTACTAGGTTTGGGGTAATTATAGAAATATTTCCACAATATAAAGTACATGAATCTTAGAGAAAAGATGATAAATTTTGGCATAATCAACCTAAATTATATCAGGATGCTAAGAAAAGAACTACTTCCACAAGAACTTCTGAGAAGAGACTTAGATATAATAATTTTAATTTTGGTGGTAATGGGACTGTGCTAACATGTGGATAATCATCCAACTCTATCACATGGAAGTATGTCTCCCACAATACTAAAATAGATACATCCAATGAATCTATTTTACTAAATATTATAGTAAAAAAGTAAAATTATATACAAATGTGGGTAAAAAAATATTCTAATAAACCCACCAATACATCAAGGGTGGATGTGATGAGATTTAAAAACTATCCCAAATATTGTTGCTCAACATAGTATAGTCCCAACCTAAAATCAGCAAGCATATAAAACTAATCAGCTAGTAGCCAAAGAAGAAAGATATATGTTGGTAGATATTTGTGTTTCTAGAATTTTGGTCACATAGATGTTGAATATTGGCATAATATTTTAATTCATAAAATTGGAAGGAGGTTAAAATCAAGGGGGAGAAGATATAAATAAAAGAAAAAATCTCTGGATAGAATTCACTGAATAAGGAAAATCTTTTAAAAAGAAACATATTTAGAAGAATATAAAATTTTTATAATTATTAAAATATATATAGTCACATGTTTGATATTTTATGGTAGTTTTCAACCAAAAAACTTCTTTTCATATGTAAATATAATTCCACAAAAATCATGTTAATAAGAAACGAGTTAAAGATAATTTTACCTTATAGAAAATTAGAAAAAGAAGGCTGAACAAATTTTACTGAAGATAAAAGAAGAGAAGGATTTTACACAAACTAGAATAAAATGTTTCTATTATGATAATAGAAGAAACATCATAAATTTTGGTAATAAATCTATGGAAATTAAACAAATATGGTTAAATATAGAAATGAATAGTAATTTAATCAAGGAGATCCTCAAGAAGACTTGAAAGGTGGAAGAAATATCAGAGGAAGAGTATGATAGGTTTCATAATAATATAAACTCAAATAATTATATAGAAGGTCAAAATAGGTATCTCATAGAGCAGTTAGATGTATTCCAAGAATTCATGGTCAAAATATCCTATAAATGATAAGGGAAAGGAACTTTTGATCTGAAGTACCAAATATAATGCTTTAAAAAATAAATCCAAAAAAATTATGAAAGAGTAATATATTACTAAATATGCATTGATCATAAGTCTATATTAGTTGGAAGAGTTCACGAAATTAAATAAATTTGAAAAAATTAATATTGCCCAAGTTTCTCAAGTGGATATGTCATTTCTATATATAAAGAAATATGAAAACAAAAATAAGTCGATACTACCCTATGATTAAAAAAATAAGAATGTGAATAAGCAAGAAAGCATGATGAAGCTTAGAAAATTCAGAATTGTAAAGAAAGGTTCTATTAGGTTGAGGAAGAAGTATCATCTTCTGTGTTACAATTAAATAACGGTGAAAGACCTCCTTATTCCCATATTTTTTTTATTTTTTTTAATATATAATTGAAGGTGAATCTAGAATGAATACATCTATCATGGTGTTCTAAAACTTAATTTTTTATAACTGATTAGAGATAATTTATAGAAGAGAGTAACCATGGTGATGAAGTATTTAATGTATCCCTCAAGTGGGGGAAATTAATTATTTTATGGCTAATAGAGATTTTTAATTTTATAAGAATATGAAATCTGGACAACCCGATCCTAATACGAAGTTTTAGGTGTAGTTTTTGCTCTCCTAAGACTATTATGGTTTATGATGTTTCTAATCATTAAGAGTGAGTGAGTGTATAACAAAATAAAGAATTATAGTTATTTTCACTATAAAAATTTTTATGTGGTTTGTTAAGATGGGTTCAGGTTTATGAATTTAATGAAAAATATAATTATACAACCCCTATATAAATAAAAATTTTAAATTGGAACCACATTGAGAAATTTTATTAGGAAACCATGATTCTTTGTTAAACCTGCTTTTATTTTCTATAATGTGTTATCTTAAAGGCTTAGATATGACTTAATTAAGTCTCATTTCTATGAAAATTTTATAATACCTTCATTCTCTTAAGATATTAAAATATAAAAGGGAGAATAAGTTGATTTGAGACAAGGGTGAGACGAATGTGTTCCCTAGTATGTTCTCTAAAATTATGGGATAGAAAAGTTTTCCCCAAATTCCATTTATTGTAAAGAAGTGGGAGTAAAACACTAACTTTTTGATTAATTGGGTATTGAAAACAAATCCAAATGGGTATATTTAAGTGTCCATGTGGATTTTTGATACTTGTATTGTATTTATTGATAATGTGTTTTATAGATTAAATTTAATGAGTGTATATATAGATGGGTGATGGATTGGAGTGTCTAACTAGTATATATATAAGGTGTTTACCATACTTATAGGGTACTGGAATTATAGTTTTCGGTACTTAAATACCAAGATGGGTTGATTTAAGTAGTAGCCTAAACATATGATAATTATTAAAATGTTATTAAATGGGATAGTAGTTAAGTGTTTTTGGAGGAATAATAATTATCCACTATCAGAAATATGGAATGAGATACTACCATTATGGATAAATATATATTATAACATCATATGATTGTTGGACTGACCATCATATTAATTATCGGTTCCAAATCTTGGAGAACCATTATATAAAATAGTTACATCTGAAGTTGAATATATGGAAACAAGGTGGTTTCTAAACCTTATAATAGATAACCTATAGATATGTTATTTTAATAATCAAAATATGTTCAAATTGTTAGAAGAAGATAACCTAGAAGAGGAGAACCCATCCTTGAGGTACATTATATTTTGGTTACTAAAATAAGTGAAAAATACTCTGGGATGAAGGTTGATTTGTGTTTACATTCCTTGGGATTGATTTGAATTAATTCTGAAATTATTTAATGAGTTTTGGAATTTTATTATAGAAATTATAAAAATTTTAAAGTATGAAATCCAGTGTATGTGTCATATTAGAAGAAACTAGATTAGTGTAAGTTACATTCTATAATATGTGTATGTGTGTCTTATCACTAGTGTATGTGTGACCCTTAAAATAACTGAATAATTTGATGAATAAATTTTTGTGTACATGTTTATGTATATCAATGTAGATGTCATCTCATACAACATAGGTGTGACACAGATCAGCATATGTGTGACTGAGTGTCAGCATATGTGTTATGTTTATCAGACCGAGAAATTTAGAAAAGGAATCTTAGTGTATTTGTGTTTCATGTTGAGTTTAGGTTTCATCTACCTCAACATATGTATCATATATCTGCATACATGATATATCAACTAGTGTACATTCCATCTATGACTTACATATGCATCATGTCAGAATTAGAAAAATTAAAAGGTTTTTCTAGTTGAAAAACATGGGTTTTAGATTAATTTAATTTAAAGAGGAAAAATAATTGGTATAATTCTTGTAATATTATATAAAGATCAAATAAATTTGGGAAATATATATTATTAGTTGTGTAAAGGTATCTAAAGACCTAAGTTAAGGTGACTCTGAAAATTTGAAGGCTCTATAAGGGTCAGTTATGAACGCCATGACATAAGTAAGGGTACCAGTGATGTTTTGGTCCTATATAAATGTCATTAACATCTATGTAAATGTTATATTGAATTTTTTAAAGGTATTCCCATAGTTTCTAAGAACTATATAAAGGTCCTCGGGGCCTATGTAAGGGAAACATAAAAACAAATGGATAACTAAAGGAATTTTAATTTTTCTGAATTCCTTAATTTAGATGAAAGTAAATAGATTATGCATATAATGTTTGATCATAAAAACATAATGAATCTTTAAATAGATATTATTTGATCCTGAGTTTATAAACTTCAAAGTGTTAAGGAGGAATATCAAATAATTAAGGAATGACTGTAAATTCAAATGAACTGAATTGAATTTATCATATTTTCATGAATAATGCATATGAATATCCATCAAATATTGAGTTATTATTCAAGGACTAAGTATTTTTGAAGCCTAATATTTAATAAAAATAATTAAAGAATATGGTTATGTTTTGAGATGTTTTTTACTGCAAGAAGAAGTTACCACACCACAATCTAGTGATTTATACTACAACCTAACTTCCATGACACAAGATGATGTGTTGTATATTTTTATGAAATTATATAAAATTAACTGTAGATTTAGTAGAGAAATTTTTAATGAAAGAATAAGATAAATCCAATCCTACTGAATAATAAAATAAATAAGTTATTCATCCATGTGAGATGCATCAAATAAAAGTATTGTGGGAATATCCATTGAGTTGAAAAAAAACATATAAATTAACATGGGAACACAAAACTAGATATTCTATGATGGTTTATTGGTTGTAAGTGGAAAGTTACTCTCAGTATTTCATTTGAGGATACTTATCATGATGGGTTGAATTTAATTCTTTAAAATAAATCCAAATAGGAATGAGAACATTGAGGAGTATGATATATATAAGGAAGAATTAGACACTAATTATTTGTGATTTTGAACAAGAAGAATGAAGAATATGTTCATATATAAGAACTAGAAAGAACTCTTGAAGAATATCAAGGATTATCTAATATTTTTTCTAAATTTTAAGATCATTGGGTATTTAAGCTAAAGGAAGAAGAATATTATGGCCATCATTCTAAGATTAATTTGAGAGATACAAAGCAATGTGAATAAGAAGTAAGATATGAGGAGGGACCTACATTTTTTTCATATTCTTATCGGTTGGATTTGAGGATTTTATAAACAAAGTGAGATGTCCAAATGAACATATTTTTTGGAATCCTATGAAGATGAGTAGTGGGAAGTTATCGAGTTTTAGAGTATTTTTTAAGAATTTTTAAAATTTTAATTACATGCTACTGGTAAGAAGGAGATCTATCTTACTGGTGTAGAATAATCCAATATAGATTTTATAATAAACTTCTAAGAAGGATCTCTATGGAAACACTTTCATATACATGGTATAAATCCATAGAACCATTGGGACTCAGGATATGTAGGAAGATCATAGTGTGACTTTGTGACTACAGTGGGGGGATGTTTCAAATGGATTCCTATGAGATGAAATAAAGTGTATACACTATGAGAATCAGTGTAAGTGTGATAATTACCCACCATTATAGTCAAAATTTTAGTATAGTAAAGAATACATGATTGGGTTGAATAACTAATCAAGTAACAGAGTGGGTCTTTCTAGTCAATCCATATAAATACTTTTTGTTCTCTTTATTTTCTTTACATGAATTATAGGATGTATGTTTTCCTAGTTAAACATAAAATATATCCAATGGAACTAATCTGAAATAGATTTTAAATTGTAAAGTGGATAAAATATTCCAAGCGACATTGGAATTTGGAAAAGAAAATAGGAAATGCCTAATTCAACCCCCCCCCCCCACCTCAGTTGTCTGCATCAATCCTAAGGTTTATTTCATAATCAAAGGTAGGTGTCTCTACATAGATTAACTTTTTATTTGAAAGGACTAGTTTTATTGATATTTAATTAGTTTTTATTGATAAAATGTGTTTAAAATTAATTATTAAGGGCTGATGGTTCTGATTTCCATGTTGTATTGTCTTTTTTTGATATAAATTGTGATTTTTCTTGACTTCTTCATTGAAAATAATTTTTGTTTCTTAAAGGTATTTATTGGAATGTTCAAAAGTATTTATGTATTTTAAAGTAAGTTTTCAAACATTTTTTGGAAGTAAACGTTATTCCAAGATATCTTAATAATTATGGAATATTACTTTTTACCTTGGATATTGATTTTGAATTGGTTTATTTTTTTTAAACATGGGAGACATTAGGTGGGAAGGTGACCAGATGGGTGATTCCTTAGTTTTAAGTGTAAACTAGCTATGGTGAGCCCTTGTGAGGCCTTCATCTATATTACTTGTTTAAGATCACATGGACCATCCAGTGTTCCATGAGTGAGTACTAGTTACCTTTAGAACCTATGGGTCAGGGTGTTTCCCATTTTACTTATATTATTCTTGAGTTCATGATTGTTTCGCATTCTTACTCTCATATTGTCTATGATGATGTTATTATGATTTATTACCCTCATGGATCATGTTTTCTTGCCTTATGCAAATAAATGTGGGGAGTTATTTTGTTTATAAAACCAAAGGGACAATAGAAATTTTTTCAAAATGAAAATTTATTTAAAAATGGTTTTAAAACTAGAATTTAGGTTTTCATTGTCAAAATTGTTTTGTATATTCATGGTGGTATCCTAAAAGTATTTTCCACACACACTGCACATGCCATTGGGAATATGAAGACTTGGTTTTTTAGTATTCAATTAAAGGAAAAAATTCTATATATATCGGTGGGTCTTACTATTTCTTGTTGTCCTTTTTTGATGTCATAGTGGTAGTGATTATGGGTCATGAAGAGTTGGAATCCTTAGTGATTTTGGGTTATGATGTATTGGCCTCTTTGACCTTGAACTTGTTTTGGTATATTGTATACATATGATTTTTATTATCATTTTTTATATTGGGTATTCAATTTTTATGTGTTATATTCATTATTGTTGTTTTGTATACTCTAATTTTCTATCCTTTTGTTTTGAAACAATTTATTTAATGGTGTGGATGTCGAGCATATTCATGGGTAATACCATATTTTAGGGAGTAATTCATGTGATTTTTATTTGTATTCTAAGGGTGAAATCATTCCTAATTGTTTTTATTTTTATACCATGGTGCTTGTATCTATACAGTGATTGTTGGGACCATGCTTTAAGCCTTATAGTGATCCAGGTCAGGTGATCTCTCACATCAACCCAGGTCAGTTCATTATAAAATGTTATCAAATACCTCTTTTTATTGGGGTAGTAAAGGTATTATAGAGATATAAATGTCAAACCTTGATAGTTTGGTGCATAGGAGTGTAGAGATAACTATTCTTCATGCCAAACCTTGAGTTACTAGGGGTGTTTAAGAAAGGATTCTAAGATTTGAGATAAATTAAGAGTTTTTTATGAGATCTAATGTGGATAGTATTTTGCTATTATTATATTTCTAGAAAGAAACAGTTTTTCATTTTGAGGAAATTTATGTTTTGGTTGAAATAGAGGAGTAACACAGAGTTGCATGGTTTAGGTGTATGGTTAGTAGAAACTATACAAAAATCATGTGGCCAGGTATGAAATCCTTATAGTTCCATTTTTCATAGTTCTTGAATGTTTTTTCAACTTTTACATCCAAACCTTACACAATGGGAAAATTATTAAATTTTTAATTCTTTCACCCCTTTGATATTTTTAATTTTTTGGATTAATGTTATTACTTGTTTAAGAGTAATTGAGCAGGATTTTTTTATTACATTGATGACTTGGGAAAGAGATTTGGTATTTATTGTGTCTTATGTATTATGTTTTATAGACCATACCTCCCTGAAGAACCTATAATAATTGAATGGAGGAATCTGTTTAGAATACACAATAGGCTAATCCACTCATGGACTCCCATATCATTGAATCAGTTATCTGAACCATTCAATCTATTAAAAAAGGTAGTGATCTTGGAAAGGTATGGGTGGTGGATCATGAATAGAAGCTCGTGAAGTAGAATCCATCATTATTTTTTTGGTTATCTAGGTCCTTAGGAAATAGAAGAGTGACTATAAAATATTGAACATGTTTTCTAATTCCTCTAGACTCTTAAGACATCCAAGGTTGTTTTTCTACCATATGTTCTAGAATTTCATAATCAGATGTGGTGTGACTCTATAATGTTATCTATGATCTATAAATATCTTCCTAGGACTAAGTAAAAGAATATTTTCAACTAAAATAATTATCCTAAGGCTTTAAGAGTGTGTAAATCTAGGGATTTTTTGACACTTTAGTAGAAACATCATCCTATTATGGAATACAACACTTGGTTTTCTCAATTCGTTCATATTTCACCTACGCTTCTCTAAAATGACTATCTGAAGTCTATTAATTTTAAATTGGTTTATTATCAAAGAAAAATTGAGTAAAATCCTTATTTTTCTATCAACCTATGCAGATTATGTATAGAAGCATACAATTGTTGATGTAGACATAGCTAATTTGACTCATATGAGTGATACCCTTGTTTTTAGAGGGGCAGTCAAAACTCTTCCTCAGGTAAAAAAAGGAAATGTGAGGATAATCAATGGGGTAGTAAAGGAATTTTTTTGTGTCCTACCTATGATTCTAGGTAAACTATATGATTGAAGTCAGTAGTATGTTATAAGTATGGGAGGTTGTGAAATACCAATAATGTCTTCCAAGAGGATCTGATGACTTTCCCTCAATGAGGATTCTTGGCGAATCACCAATTTTAATAAGATGCCCTCCTTGGGGTAGTAGGGTGTCTTTTTCTCATATCAGGGGATCCTAGGTGCAGTCTGGTGCTTTAAACGTAGTTTTTTTCACCCCCATAATAAAAGGAAACTTTCATTTTGTAACATCCTAAACGCGGATTCCACCTAATAGTGCTCTGGGCCCAGTTAGTCACATGGAATCAAGCGCATCTCCCCAAATTTCAAAGGCTTCCAACTAGCTGCAAGGGCCAAGGTGATGTTATTGGGGAGACTATTCCCTCATTGGTAGAGTTAAACACAATAAAAAATAACAATATATAGTGGAAGTAGTTATACCATAATAGAAGTAAAAAGCGGAATACTGATAATATAAATAACCAGGAGTCATATCATACAATAGATAATGCATGTCAGGTTTTTTTATTTTAAACAGCCAAACAAGTCCCAATTCAATCATATAAAATCAAGTGCCAAAAGTATAAAGGTACAAAAAGTATCCCAGCAATATCGTAAGCCTTTTCTTGCTCCCATTCTCTCTTACTCCTAAACAGCATATCAAGTACCTATAGGAGGGTGCTTTCCCTTATCGAAACCTTCAATCATATTGTCTTTTTTATCCCAAAGCATGTCCAAAATAGGGTGTGTGACCAAATCCTAGTAGGCAACCACCCAAGTTCTATCCCAATCTGTTAGTAAATATATATATATATATATATATATATATATATATATATATATATAACAGGTAGCGTACAATAGTGAAAGTAGAAAGCTAAGAAGTACTCAAAAGTAAAAAGTCATACAAGAACTGGTTTCCATTTTCATTCTATTTAATTTAATTAACAGTTCAAATACACAAAATTTTATATGTCTTGAAATACAAACTAAGCCCGACATCCCTCGTATAGTAGTAAGCACAGCAGATGCCTCAGAAGTCCATCTAAGAAAGAATAAGTAATTAATGAATCCAAGATTATGCTTTGGATTGGTAGACGCATCATAAACCATTTCAATATATAATATAACCCGATCCCATCCTTGACATTACTTAGCTGGAATTTAAGTATCACTCTGCGCGTAAATCCACCAAAACCCTACAATACCATCCCAACAAACCTCATAGGATCCTGTTATCACCCTAGCTGTGGTATAATCCATGTTAACTAAGCATGTTCTTGGAGGTCTTATAGGTATCCCCAAGTATCAATAATGACACATAGTTCATGCCTCTTAAGCCCATCCATGGAATCCTATAGGGATCCATGATTCACTCAGCATTTATCATGGCCTCTATGAGCCTGTCCACGACATCCATGGTTCACTCATGGATTAACAATAATAAACAACCAATTGAGCATATCCAATTCATTCCATCATAATCCAAGGTTCGATCAAGGGACCAAGGTATAATAGACATATAAGTTTTTCCATGGAATTATAAATAGAATCCATGATTCACCCAATGTTGTTTACCATTTAACCACAACAAGGTCAAATTAACAATTCATTAGATGTGCTAGGGTTGAAACGATAACCATCAATCATCTCACCACCAAGGGTGGCATAAGCTAGGACCAACCTCTAAGGCTTGGCCTATCATTACTCATGTGGGTACATATATCATAGAAATCCTCTCATGTAATATAAACTATTACAAGGCTTTAACATAGCCTAACTCATGTGGGTAGGTACATAATTGGAGTAGAACACTCCAAATGTTCTTAATCGAGTTTAGGGATAACACATGTCAAGGGGAAAGTCACCCATCCCATACCCTTATCCAATTCGAAAACCATCAAACAACATGGAAATTAATTTATTTAATCAATTTCATTTTAACCAACCCAAGAATGGTAATTCAAGGGATACCTCATAGGTATCCTAGGCCAAACGGCCATAAAATGGTCAAACTAGGCACTCACCCATGGGGTGGACCTTAATCCGAGTAAACAACCAATTATATGATTTGTAACGCCTATTTAATTTCATAAACAATGATAGGAAACAAAAATTATGATTTATAAATCAAGGAGACACCCCAAAAATGGGTTTCCGGCACTCCGGCATATATAAACAGCACTACATTTAACGAAAGACATGAGACCACCTACCTTAAGATCATGCTAGATAGATCATCCAATATCAAGATCTGATTCTCCCAAGTTTGGGAGAAATATGAAAATGGATGAATAATAGGATATTAGGTCATATAATCCTAAATAAAAATATCAAAATTTTTGTTCTAAATAATCATGAAAGGTTAAAAATGAATCGAGGAATCACCATTGCGGATACAAGGAGACGAATGACACTCGATTCAGAGGTCAGATGAAGAAGGGATCAGAAAATGGAGAATATTATTTAAAGGGATCTCTCTCGTGGTTCTCATACTATGTAATGAAGGAGGGAGAATAATTTGTAAGTTAAAAACAATTTAGGGGGAAAATAGTCATTTTACCCAAAATATATGGGTCGCACGGTTTTCCCACACGGTTTTGTAAACCATGCAGAAACCGTGCACGGATCTTTGTAATAGAAAAGGGCACTCACATGGTTACCTCACATAGTTTGACTAACTGTGTTGTAACCATGTGGTAGGTCTCTTCCTTAGTTTTGAATTTTTTTCATACCTAACACACGGCTGTGTGGATGCTACCGCACGGCATCCTGAAACTATGTGTCCACTAATGCCTCCTCCCATACAGTTAGATTAACCATGCCGACTACCTTGCACGATTTCTTATAACCGCATGGTAAGCCTACAACACTCTAATCATTTGGGTTTCGGGCTTCCAACAAGCACCAGACACCTCTGAACCTCCCATGACCTTAGCAGTAATTCACATTAGGTCATAGTAAATCAATTAAACAATGAATTAACAGAAAAATCATGATTTGTACCACAAAGAAGAACCGGGTTCTTACAAAATTCCCCCCTTAAAGAAATTCATCCTCGAATTACCCTTCCATGGGTGGTGAAGAAGTATCTGAGAACAACTCCATCCATTGTGATCGTACATCAGCCTCCCTCTCCTAGGTCTCATCTTGTACTTGGTTGTGTGCCATAAAACCTATACTAAAGTAATAGACTGGCTGTGGAGAACCTTTGTGCTATGATCCACAATTCATATAGGATACTCCTCAAAGGACACATCTACCTATAACTCAGCATCCTTAGGTTGAAAAGTGTGAGACGGGTCAGAATATTAACTTCACAGCTGAGAAACATGGAACACATCATGCATAGATCAGTACCTCTAAGTTAACAACAGCTGGTAGGAAACTAGCCTGGCCCTCTCTAGAATCTCAAACAGCTCGATGTATCTCGGTGAAAGCTTTCCCTGTCTCTTGATCCTCTTGTGTCCTAACCTCAATAAAACACATATGAATACCCTATCCCCAACCATGAACTCTAAAGTTCATCTGTAGTAGTCACCATAATATTTCTAAAGATACTATACAGTAGTCATCTACTTCTGAATCAACTACACCTGTTTTGTGGTGTCAAGGACAAGACGCGGTCCCGGTATAGCTACCTCTCCTGCCTCAGGCCAACACTAGGGTGACCGAAATAGTGTACCGTATAAATACTAATATGGTTCCATCTAAATATCGTCCTAGAATCTTTTATTATAGGAAAACTACACTATTGGTATGTGCCTCTCTTAAGAACCCCCAAAATCTAGGATGCATGCTCGAATCATGTCCCCAAGTACCTGAATCATGTGCTCTGACTGACCATCTATCTAAGGGTGGAAAGTTGTTCTCGGAATCACCCATGTACGCAAAACCCTTTTAATCCCTTTCCAAAAATGAGAATTAAATGGGGATTCCCTATTTTAAACGATGGAATATGATACCCCATCGAGTTGTACTATCTCACGGCTATACAAACTCCCTAGATCATCAATACTGAAGATTTACTTGATCTACAAGAAATGTGAAACCTTAATGATCCTATCAACGATATCCCAAATGGAATTGTTACCTTGAGGTGACCTTGGTAAACCTATCACAAAATAAATTTCAACATCATTCTATTTCTACTCAGGAATGGGTAGCTACTGTAAAAGCCTGGCCGGTTTCTGGTGTTCTGTCTTCAAATGATGATAGGTGGAGCACCTCACGAAAAAACCAACTACATATCTTTTCATACCAAGAAACCAATACTAATGATGTAAACCCAAGAACATCTTGGTGGAACCAAGATATACTGCCCATACATAGGCATGAAAGTCCCACATCAACTCCTCATGCATGTCTACCGAAACCCATACGCAGCCATGTAATCACAAAAAATCATCCCCACTGATGGTCCAACCAGGAGGAGGTTCCTCACATTCCACACTCTCTCATAGAACTAGGACTCTATAATCCGATAGCTACCACATCCTCACTCTATCCAGTAGGGTATAGGTAACATCTAAAGAAGAAATAAATGTATGCCCCTGATTATCATGCACCTCTAAGTCCATCTCAGAGAACAAATCCACAATCTTTCACTCACTACTGGCATGTTGCACTTCCTACACTTGAGTCCTACTTCTCAATTCATCTTCCATTGAATTCCCTTTTCCACACATGTAGGAAAGATTAAATTCAAAAGACTAATGGTATTCCACCAACATTCACTATCTCATATTCAGATCACTCTTATTAAATATGTACGTGAGGCTTTTGTGGTCCATGTACACCATAAAACACTCTTCCAGTAAGTAATGTCTCTAACATCGTAAATCATGAACAAGTACAGCCAACTCAAGATCGTGTATTAGGTAATTACTCTAATGCAGCTTCAACTACCGAGACCCATATGTAATGACTCGGTCTCCATGCATAAGGACAGCTCCTAGGCCAATACCTGATGTGTCGTAGTACACAGTGTAACTCATGCATGGCTTTGTAAAAATCAGTACCAGCACTGAATTCAATCTCCCTTTCAGCTTCTAAAAGTCCATCTCATAGGAATTTTTCCATACATACTTCACACCCTTTTTATTCAGGCCCATAAATGGCGCTATTAAAATTGAGACGTCCTGTATAAAATTCATGTAGTATCCATCCATCTATAAGAAACTCTTCACCTCAAAAAATTATTGGGATTTTCCCATGAAACTACTACTCTCGCCTTCTCTAGGTCTACTAATACTCTTATCTCTGAGATGATGTTACCTAGGAAGTGAATCTGATTCATCCATAAATGGCACTTTGTGAGCTTAGCATATAACTGAGACTCTCTCAGTGTACTCAATATGATATCAAGATTTTTGGTATGGTCATGTAGATTATGAGAATACACCAAGATATCATCCATGAAAACCACAAAAAAAAAGTTAAGATATGGATAGAACATATGGTTCATCAATTCCATGAAAATTGATGGTGCGTTTATGATAACAAACATCATAAAAACACACTCATACAGACCATACCTACTTTGAAAGGTTGTGAAAGGTATGTCTGATGATATCACATGCACCAAATGATAACCAAATCTCATATAGATCTTTTAGAAAACTCGAGCTCTTTAGATCTCGTCAAAGAGATCATCTATTCATAGTAGAGGATACTAGTTCTTAACTGTAAACTAGTTTAACTTATTATAACCCACACAAAGTGTGAGGGTACCATCCAACATTTTCACAAAAAGGACCGAAGAACCCCACAGAGAACTGGGTCAAATGAAACCATTATCCTCTAAGTCCTCTAGATGCCTCTTGATCGCTTGCAACTCTATCTTATCCATCCTGTAAGGAGGAATGGATACCAATTCAACTTCTATAACTAGATCGATAGAGAAATATAACTCTCTCACCAGAGGTAAACCTGCAAAGTCAATCAAAAAAACATCCCTCAAACTATCAACCACTAGAGGGAAATACATCTGACATTTTCTCTGATCATCCAGATACAAACTTGAAATCTAGGTTGTCATCCCACCCAACCCACAATATTCAGGTCCATCTCGGCTCTCTTGTACATCCCATTCACCTTGGTATATAAATGATCCTCCCTATAGTGATGTAAAACTCACCCTATGGAGATAGAAATAAACAAAGTCCTGAAAGTAAACCAACCAGTCCATCCTGAGAATGACGTCAAAGCCTATCGTCTCTAGTACAGGGAGGTCCCATACGAAGTGACACCCACCAACCTCAAGGGGGAACTTCTTGTACTGACACACACCTATCATTCTAATCCCTAACAGAGTATCTATAATTATAATGTTGTCATAAGTAAAAACACAAATCCCAAGTATCTCCACAATGGGTACAGATATGAAACTATGTGAAGCCCTGATAACAAAAAGTGCAAAAGCTAAAACGGAGGCTACTAAAATAGTACCTCTAGCAGTAGAAGGTCTGAGATCCTACTCTTGTTGGGTCTGTTTCACTACATAAGTCTGGTCTATACCATGTCCCTGTGACACTACATAGCTATCCTGAGCTGCCCCACCCTATTATCACAGTTATCCTAGGTTCTGGCTACCATGGTCATGACCACCACCTCATCTTGAACAGCCTGATGCATTCCTTCTCCCTAACTGGTGAGAAGCTACAAACTTCACTCCTGAACATGGAAATGGTGCATACCATCTCTCACTAGCTACTTGTGAGAAAATACTAATAAATCACTAAAGATGGCCCATCTTACTGCAATATCAACACTCAACTAGATCCTACAGACACTGTGTCCTCATATTCCCCAGCCTGCCGCACTGGTATAACCTTACCTAACTATTGGAATAAATTCTACCTACTCACGTCACTATGCAAAAACTCCAGACAATGCTTCATACTGCTGGTTGACACAATACTAGATCTAGGTACCAAACTACCTTGTCTCTCACATCCATATTCCCTCAACTTATGCTTGGTGATCAGTGCCTAATTCACTATAGCAGATATAGTATTCAACCTGAATAAATTTACCTTTGATCGGATGTCTTATCTAAGAACATTCTCAATGTACTAATATTTTGATACATCGTCACCCATCAGAAGAGGTGTAAAGCACTGGAGCTCAGTAAAACAGGTCGAGTAGTCCATCGCTAAAAAATTTCCCTACTCCAGATGCATGAACTCTTGGGATTTATCAGCCCTTAGTGTCTTGGGATAGTAATAATTGTAGAAGACTGTTTGGAAATAACTCCATGCCATATCCCAATGATGCTCCACCTGAGTGATAAAATCCCACCATCTCTGGGTGGAATCACATATCATGTACATAGATTGATTTACCCTCCTCTTAGGATGTGTCTCTAAATAATAAAAGATAAAAAAACATGGCTTGTATCCATGAATCTATAGATTTGGTCTGCCATCACCCAAAAACGTGGGTGGATGTTGCTACTAGAATACCCACCTCAGCTCAGTCATAGATGTGGCAGGATGTGGTGCTCCCTAAAAGGTTTGTATGAACCTTATAAGGCATTCAACGAACTGTGCATCAGCATCTTCATACAGTATAATAGTTGGTGTTGCAACTGGAATAATTAGAGGATCCACTGGTATACCATGGCCTACCAACTCCGGGGTATGATAGTCACCACCCTCTAGGCGCACAGTTGGAGTTCTTCATGGTAGGTGGCATGACTCTATAAAACCAAGAACATGCCTCGGTTCAAGTTCAGTTTCAAAGTCGCAGCTAAAAAATAAAAAACAAAATAGGATAGTTCAACGCCTTTATCTAAGCACTCACCCCTCTACCTACCCCATGGTTCAGGTTTAGGTGTAAAACAATGGAGAGATACTACCAAAATCCCACTACTAAGGTCGGTTCTGGCCAAGTTCCCTACAAAAATAAAATTCAATACCACTTGCTTTTCACATTCATTTAAAATTTAAACTAAGTTCACATTCATATCCGGAATTGGCACTCATTTTAAATGTTATCACATTCCCTTCTCAAAGGGTATCCTAAATGGTATGTAGAATTTTGATCCATGGTTTCCCATACTCCCTATGAAACAAAGATTGGAATCCACCTATGGCATATCATAATGAAATTCAATACAAAGCTGAAACATGATCCACCAAATTCTAATTTAATAGGTCCCATACACCTTGGATAACAAAACTTGGTGTCCATTCAATTCAAACCATAACACATACCAATACACCTATCACAACAATAGTCATATCTATCACGGTACCTATCACAACAACATGTAATCAATAATGCTCTTTAATGTCACGGAAAGAATTCATGGCATGTGATTTCTAACAAGTTCTAATATGATGCATGAGATGGAATACCCTCATCTCATTAGGTTTTAAAAAAATAGAACCCCAATGATATTAATAATAACAGCACAATACATGTGTGTTACCCAACGGTGAAATCGAATCAACTATAATAGTAAAAAACCATAAAATCAAAATTCAATTCAAGGAAATTTGTCTTTTCACTGTACGTGGGGTAGCTACTCTTGGGAACAACTTATTACCAAATACCATTTCCTTCCTATCCTAGTCTATCAGTTCCAAACAGTAAAGAAAACTAGAAATTATTCCTTTGATAACACTTTGTAACATCTTGAACCCATAATCCACCTAACAGTACTCCAGGTCCGGTTGGCCACATGGCCTCAAGTAAAACTCCCCAAACACCACAGGCTACCGACAAGCAACAAGGGTCAAGGTGATGTTAGTGGGGAGACTATACCCTCATTGGAAGAGTGCAACACAATAGATAATAACAACAGATAGTGGAAGAAGTAATACCATAACAAAAATAAACAACAAAAGATTGTTGAATTTAAATAACCAGGAGTCATATCATACAAAAGATAATTCATGTCACATGTTTCTATTTTAAATATCCAAACAATCCACAATTCTATCATATACAATACAAGTTCCAAAAGTACAAAAGTAAAAAAAAAATATCCCAACAACATCATATGCCTCGACTTTGCCCCATTCTCTCCTGCTCTTAAAGAGAATATCAAGTACCTGTAGAAGGTAACTTTCCCTTATCGACACCTGCAATCATATAATCTATTTGTTCCTAAAGAATGACCCAAAAAAGGGTTGAGACCAAATCCCAGTAGGAAACCACCCAAGTTCTATGCCAATCTGTCTGTGAATATATATAACAGGCAGTGTACAACAGTGAAAGCAATAATCTTGGAAGTACTCAAAAGTAAACAGTATTACAAGCACTAGTTTCCATTTAAATTCCATTTATTTTAATTAATATTTCAATTTCATTGAATTTCATATGTCTTGAAACTTGGCCTAAGTCCAGTATCCCCTGTATAGTAGTAAGCACAAAATATTCCTCAAAAGGCTATCTAAGCGAGAATAAGTAATGATTGAATTCAAGTTTGTGATTTTTCTTGGAAAACGTGTCATAAACCATTTCAAAATACAATATAACACGAGACCACCCTTGACATTCCTCAGCTAGAATTAAAGCATCACTCTTGGTGAAAATCTACCAACACCCTACAAGCTCAACTCGGCGAACCTCACAAGATCCTGGTATCATGCAAGGTGTGGTATAATCCATGTCAACAAATCCCATCCTTGGTGGTCTTATAGGGATCCCCAAGTATCACTTATGACACATAGTCCATGCCTTTTGAGCTCATCCATGGAATCCTATAGTTATCCATGATTCACTCGGCATTTATCATAGCCTCTATGAGCCAATCCATGGTGTCAATGGTTTACTCATGACTTAACAATAATAAACAACCCATTGATCCTATCCAAGTCATTCCATCAGAATCCAAGTTCACTAAAGGGACCAAGGTACAATAGACAGATAAGTTCATCCATGGAATTATAAATGGAATCCATGATTCACCCAATGTTATTTAACATTTAACAATAACAGGTTAAAATTAAAAATTCATTAGATGTGCTAGTGTCGAAACCATAAGCATCAAGCAGCTCACCACCAAGGGTGGTACAAGATAAGACCAACCTATAACGCTTGGCCTATCATTACTCATGTGGGAACATATATCATATCAATACTCTAAAGTAATCTAAACTATTACAAGTCTTTATCATAACATAACTCATGTGGCCAGGTTCATAATTAGAGTAGAACACTCCAAATGTTCTTAATTAAGTTTAGGCATAACACGGGTCAAGGGGTAAGTCACCCATCCCATACCCTTATCTAATTCAAAAACCATTAAACAACATGTAATTTCATTTATTTAATCAATTTCATTTTAAACAACCCATGAATTGGAATTCAAGTCATACCTCATAGGTATCCTAGGCCAAGTATCCATAAAATGGTCAAACTGGGCACTCGCCCATGGGGTGTCCCTTATTCTAGGTAAAAAACCAATTACATGCATTGAAACTCCTATTTAATTACCAAAAAAATGATAGGAAACAACAGGTATGATTTATAAATCAAGGTAACACCCCAAAAATGGGTGTGCGGCACTCCGTAATATATAAACGGCTCGACATTTAACGAAACATATGAGACCACCTACCTTAAGGTAATTCTAGATAGCTCATCCAGTATCAAGCTCTGATTCAACCTGGTTTGGGAGAAATATAAAGAATATATGAAGAATGGGATATTAGGTCATATAATCCTAAATCCAAATAACACATCCATTTTTTGAAGAATCAATAAAGTTTAAAAAGTAATTGAGGACTCGTCATTTCAGATCCAATGAGATGAACAACACTCAATTCAGAAGTCAGATGAATAAGGGATCTGAAAATGGATAATGTGATTCAGAGGAATATCTCACGTGGTTCTCCTATTGTGCAATGAAGGAGGGAGAAGAATTTTTAACTTAAAAATTTTCAAGGGAAAAATATTCATTTTACCAAAAATATCTAGGTCGCACGGTTTACCCACACCGTTTTAAAACCATATGGAAACCATGCATGGATCTCTATAAGATAATGGGGAACTCGCACGGTTACCTCACCTGGTTTGACTAACCATGTAGTAACCATGTGATAGGTCTTTTCCTCGGTCTTCAATTTCTATAGACCTATCGCACGGCTATGTGACTGCTAATTCATGATATCCATAAACTATGTGGCCACTAGTACCTCATCCTGTATAGTTAGCTTAATCATGCAGACTATCCTGAAGATTTTCTTCTAACCTTACAGCTTTCCCAGAACACTATAAGAATTTGTGTTCTGGGCTTCCAATGAGCCCTAAAAACCTATAAACCTCCCACGACCTCAATGGTAATCCACATTAGGTCATAGTAAAGAAATTAAAAAGAGTATTGACAGAAAACTCATGATTCGTACCTCAAATAAGAATTGGGTTCTTACACAGTCTGCTAAGAAGACTTAGGGAAGGCACAAATCCGGGTGATTTTTTGTAGAAAATCATGTTCCAGAAGAGTTTGAGGTCAATATAGTGGTTTTTAAAGGAATAGTTCTTATTAATTATTCTATAGTTTTGGAATTTTTTGAAATAGGTGTCTCATTCATTCATTTCATTCAAATTGATTGATTCTTTAGGGATTCAACTACATTTGATGTCTTATGTAGTGGATATTTCTACTCAGTTAAGAAAGATGAAGGAGTGTGGATTTAATTTTCTAGAGTATCAGGTTCTGATTGTTTATTTTGAGCTTGTGTGGAATTTTTTATTCTATATCTAGAAGGTTTCCAATATCATTATTAATGTAGATTGTATTATCTATTTCAAGGTTTAGATTAATTATCATCATTATATAGTGTAGTTCTTATATTTTGATAGGATTTATCATATCTTTTGGGGTGAGTGGTACCTCATGTTGGAGAGTATATGATTGTTTCTACTAGATGATATCTTGATCTCATACCAATTTTCAAGGTTTCTCTTTTATGTGGTCGAGTAGGGTTTAGTTGGTCAGCTTCTAGTGGTGGCAGATAGGTATATTGACATCTTTCTATATGATTTTTCTAGGTTTTTGCCTCAGTGGGAGGTATATTTCTCTATAATATTACTTATCAATATTCTTCTCATCTCTTTTTTATCTTACCAAATATATCATAAAAATTTAAAGGAGTTAAAGGTTTGGTTAGAAGATCATAATGGAAAGGGATTTATTCAACCGAGTGTATCACTATGGGTATTACTATTTCACTTTGTAAATAAGGAGGATATTAGACTCCAACTTTTCATTTATTACCTGAATCTCAACTATGTGACCATATAGAACAAGTACACATTTCCTAAAAAAGAATGATCTCTTCAACTATCTTAATGGATCTCGGTGGTTTTAAAAAATTAATCTGAGATCAAGATTCCATCAATTGAGGATTCGGGAAGTAGATGTTCCTAAGAAAACTTTAAAGAGAAGTTATAAAAACTATTATTATTGTATAGACCCCAAACTTTATATACATGGACATTACATTACTTTAGCAGAATACTTAATATATAACAAAAACAAACACTAAAGGACCGTAATATTTTAGAGTCTTTGGAAACTTGGAATATAATCTTCAAATCTTGGTGAAATATATTCAACATCTCCCATAAAGATCCTCCTTTTTTTACCTAAAACCTTTCTTTATATCCTGGGGAAAATAAAACATATAAAGGGTGAGGTCAAATTCTCATTAAGGGTAATCATGGAGAAAATAAAACAAACCATATATATTTGAACTTCAAAACATGAACATAAAGTTTAAACATCAAAATCATGAGTTGTAAAATAAATTTTGGCAGTACGTAAGGAATAGATCATAAGGGAACATCAATCATGATAAAATATCATGGGAATAAAACATTTAATTGTGGAAAACCATTAATCACATGATATGATTTCCATAGTAGCCAAGACATTGCTGCCAATACCATCTTAGTGGACAAAGTCCATTTCTGAATCGAGTTCACTCCTCGTTTCAGTCCTGTATCACTGAACCAGATTAACTTACTGTTCCATCCATGCCTATCTCATGAGATATAAATATTTACCTAATTCATTGGAGGGAGATATAGGTCCCACCCATCTCATAATGAAATCATTCTTACATGTGCCACAACATAAACATAAATCATTCATCATATCCCAAAGAATAAAATGGGTTTCATAAACATCTTCCCATCATAACATAATCCATATAAAACAAATGGATGTCATTTCATCATAAAAAAATTTAAACCATGTAAATCATAGAGACATTATACTTGAAACATACACATATTAAATAATGTCATCTTTGATGGAAAATGGTTTTGATAAAACACTTGAAATGAATTCTTGAGGAAAATATCCTTTCTTTTTCAAAATCATTTTCTTTTCACAAAATGCCATGAAATTATAAAAGAAAAGGATTTTTTTGAAAATAGTCATGAAATGTTGTAGAGTAAGCTTAATGAAAATAAGGCATTATGAAAATCGTAAAAATCCGTTCATTCCATATAAGTTAAAAAAACATTTTTCCCGTACTTTTGTCAAAAAAGTCAAAAAGTACCACGTAAAGTAAACAAAAGAAAGATTCCTTCCATAACAAAAAGTATAACTCAAAGAGGTTTAAACATGACTTTAAAAATACATGGAAGAATGTTAAACACTTTATTAAAAACATTTTTATGGACATGGATGAAAATATACCCCAGTAAATACTTATGTATAAGCAATCTCAGATAAAAATGAGATTTGAAAAATTATCCCTTACCTTATGTCCGATATGCTTCGTATGTATCCGAACCTCCTGTATAATGATTTAAATAATGTCATTGAATTATTAAAAAATCATATTCATTTTTATGATATCATATATGGTGCAGTTATGACTTTATATTACCCGTTCTTTTGTAAATTCCATGTTAAAGCAGTGTTTTGGGTAAAATCGTTTCATTTATCGTACCTGTTTCGAATTGTTGTTCTTGATATTATTACTTATATCCTGATTTACTTAATTAAAAAATTTAAAACATGATTTATATATAATATATATTCATTATATAAATATATATATATTATGGATCGATAAATGGAATGAAATACACCGTTCATGGAGACGGTAGACCGTACGTACGCATGAACGCTGTTTTCGTTTCCTTATTGAATTAAATGGAATTAATTAAATGAAACATATATGTACATAAATAGAGTATCATTATTATGTAATATCTTACATTATTATTTATTATATATATACTTTATAATCATACTTTAATGGTTAATCATGGAAAATGAATCTCATCGCATTCGTGGAGACGGTAGTCCGTATGTACGCACGAGGGATGATATCGTTCCCATAATTATTGAATAGAATTTTAGTGGATGATATAATATCTCATAATAAGTATTATGTTATAATTACCATATATATTTATTCTTTACACCATTATACCCATCTAAGTAAGGTGGTGGTGGAAAAACTATTTACACCACGACGTGGAGACGGTATTTCGTACGTACGCACGCACGGTGATTTTGTTTCCATAGGATGGATAGACGGTAAAATGGGGTTTTTTCATATTTATAATAAAATATCAGTATATTATTGATACTGATGTTATTAATTTATAATGAAACAACTAAAGAAGAATAATTTGAAGAAGAAAGAAACTTGGGAGAATCGGTAGAAGAGATTACCTCTTCTTCGACGCGGATCATCTTATCCTCCTCTTAGGTCACTAAAGATGGTCTTTAAAGAATACCAAGACCTATAGTAGGTTTCTATGGAAGTGTATAAGTGAAATGGGTAGGGTTTGGCCTAGCGTGAAGGCTCAAATGTGTGTGAAGAGGAGAGGGAGGAGGTGCCCTTTTATAAGGGAAGAGAGGGGCACCATTGGAAAGTGTGAAAATATTATTTTATTATAAACTTATCTTCACATTCAAAAGGTCCAAAAATCATTAAATATGAATATAAGATTACTAATGTTAGAAATAAAATCATAAAATCAGAATTGGATATGTTTTGGATAATATTTTAATCATTATAATCTTATTTATTGAAATCATTTATTAATGAGGTAACTATTGCATCATTATTGTGTCATAAATAATTTAATTTATTTGATGTATAAAAATTATAAAAAAAAATACATCATGTAGGAAATATTTTTAGATTTCCAATTAATATTTATAGTATAAAATATAATTTATATAACTTCTTATAAAAATTAATTACTAAAAGATTTTTGTAAATGTCAATTTTGTCTTTACATTAAATTAATTAATCCAAATTGTCATTATCACTACCAAGTTGCTCAATGGGGTCCCAAAATCGACCCAAGGATTTCCATGGTCGGCAACTACTCATACAATAAGGTTAGGACAAGTGTTAAGATAATTTTGAATTATTATAATATTCTTTTAACCTTTAATTACCCTATTTACCTTTAACCGCGGTAAATAAAAGTAAAAAAGTTACTATTCACAAAAAATTATTTTCATCCTATTGAACCAAATTTTACTTCTTGATAACAAACATTTATGTTGTATTTTTGAAATTCAATTCATAGAAGTAGTAAAATTTCATTTAAATGAAAGAGTCGGTTTTTTTTAACTACCACAAAGTGGTTTCACTATTCATCAAAAATTGAAGTTTTTCAGAAAAATTCCAAAAATTCAGCCTAAGTTATATTTGATATTCTGAATTCAAAAATGATGACTATTTTTTCAAATTAAAAACATAGAAGTGTCATTAATTAAATTTAAAATTAATTCCCGTTATCAAAACAAATAGCATGTTTTTAAGAAACAAAAACTATCAAAAGATCGATACTTGTTTATGTCCAAATTCAAAGTGAAATTAATTCCAATGACTAACATTGGATCAAATGGTAAAAATATATTCTGATTAAACATTAAACCCAATTAAAAATATAATATAACCATATAAATTATTGTGATGAAAAAAGTTGTTTTTAATTAAAATATAGTGTGTTTTTACTATTCATTAAAATATGACAGTTATCAGAATAATATGAAAAATTTATCAAAATTAAATTTTTATATCCTGATTCCAAGGAAAATTTTATTTTGTCAAATTGAACTTATAAACATGTCAAAAACTAGATTTAAAGTTGGTGCGCCATCAAAAGGCGGCAAAACTGCATTTTTTGAAAAATAATTATTTTACCCGAATTTTTTTTTGTTCTCATACCATATGCTATAAAATGTGTAAGATGAATAATAATGTTATAAAATTAAAATTTTAGTTAATAATATTCATAACGGCTAGTCCATAATAATTTTATAACAATATATCGTTGTTTAGTGAAACCCGGTATTGCGTACTACACACGCTATCGAGGAAGGTCGTGATTGCGTGTAATGCAAGCCAAATCAGGGATTCATGTAGTGCAATCTCCCTTTGGTGTAGCATACAACACAAGACATCAATGAAATTAAAAATAATAATTCTCATAAAATCTCGTGTTGTTACATTCTACCCCCCTTAAAATGAATTTCACCCTCAAAATTCGTCAGGTTTGTAAATGGTTTATTACTTGAGAGTTTCTTTCATAGAGACTCACATCGTAAAAAAGAATAATAAAAATTAATTTTAAAAATTTAAGTATGAAACATAATGGTTACCCAAATTAACTCATCATTGGGTTTCCACATAAGAGATCATAGGTGAAAATATGGATATGGAAGAGAAATCTAACCATCAAGTTCTGACGGAGAGTGGTAGAGAACATGGCTATGAAAAAGCCAACAATCACAAAGCCATAAATTTGTGATGATCTAAGGTACCATCTCATTCATGGGATATAAGGGCACTAGGACAACATTTTTTGTTTTCAAGATCATTTCCCTAAAGTTGAAGAATTTGAATTAGAATAAATACTTACTTTATTTAGGTATAATCTCATCATTGTTCATGCCTTGAACAATTTCCACTTCATCTCTTAAAGAAATGAAGTTGAATTTGTCATTCGTGAGGTGTTAGCAGATCATGTGATAGAATGATGGGTCATTCTATATGTATCAAACAAAAGGTTAGCAAAAGTTATCAAATATACATAAGTCCATCTATGGTGAGGTTAATCGTATATGATTCAAAAAATGGACTTATACTTCATCTATCATACTGATTAAAACAAAACTAGTTTATACTAACCAGGGACTTCCTGTAGCCCAGTGGTAGAAAATAAAGGCATGTCGCCTTCGGTTGTGGGTTCGATTCCCACAACTTTGTCTGACGCGACGGGTTGTCGCCTATCCTGCAGGTTGTCCTTTTTTTAAAACTACACTATTATAACATTACAGAAATAATATCAAAAAAGAGGTTCTAGCCTTAAACAATACTCTCTTATGTCCAACTTAATCCATTCCAATCTTTAGGCTTATCTAAAATACTTCAGTCCAAGATCATAGTATAAAGAAAACGATTACTTGGAAGGTCACATAACAAGCACGTGAATACCATCATTTATCCCCCATATATCATAAGATGTATCTTTTTGGTCACATTCCAAACATGTGAATACCTTAATCATGTATTCTTTTGAAACATGAATTAATATAGAACATTAGTGAAAACATGAATGATGTCAAAAGTTAACTCTTTCCACATACCAAAATCCCAAAATTTCTATATACTCAAACCATGATATCACTTTGTCCTTATATCAGTCATGAGATCATGAATACTATTAAACATTTAATTTTCTCCTTATCCCTTCATTATGTGCATATCATCTTCTTTCAAAAAATATTTCAATCACTTTTCATGGTTACCGGTACCATATTCTTATGGAAAACCACAATTGACCAATACATAGATGTTCCAATATACCATAAAAGTACCTCAACAACATTATTCTTGAATACCAATACATAAACACTTCAATTCATTCTCTTCAATGATTGTCATGGAATATATCCTTCCTTGATTTATAAGTAACTTCTTAGGTCAGGGCATTGAGTTGGGTAATGCCCATGTTCTCCACATATGAGACATTGGACTCCATAACATTCTATCACTCTATGACCCTTTTCTCCACATAGATAACATCTTCCCCTCCATTTGAGGTATTCCTCAAGGTTCTTAATCCCTTCTTTAGAAATATCAATATTCCTTTCTCTATGCTCCTCACCATGTGAACATGCCTAAAATTCCATCTTCCTCTTATTTGATGACTTCATAATACAACTAAAGTTCACCTTGTTAATCATATATCGAGATGACTGATTTGGCATAATCACAATATCTTTCTCTCCAGGAATCACAAAATTTCGTTGATCATAGTCATCAATTTGTCCATTGGAATCATTGTTAACTGAATTCCTTCTCGTTCACTCCATTGACTAAGACCAGAAACCATAGTGTAAGAAGCAGTTAAAATAACGAGGAACCACATAATCATAAAAAGTCACTTATGGGATGTCTAACTTATCAAAAATTCTTTAATCCATGAAATCTTAGGTTCACCGTAGGTTATTCATGATTGTAAACATAATTCTACGACTCTAACCTATACGTATACTTAACCTTAGGGACATCCCTAGACATACCTTAGAAATATCTCTAGGGATTTCACTAAAGTTTTTGCATCCTAGTTTCCAAAGGTTAACTAAACCTTTCCTCTGATACCAACTGTAGAGACCCAAAACTTGACGAACATGGAAATTACATTACATTAGTGGAATAATTAATACATAACAAAAACAAACACCAAAGGACCGTAATAGTTTAGTGTCTTTGGAAACTTGGAACATAATCTTCAAATCTTGGTGAAAGATCTTTAACATCTCTCTTAAAGATCTTCCCTTTTTTTACCTAAAACCATTATTTATATCCTGGGGAAAAGAAAACATATAAAGGGTTATTTAAAATGCTCAGTAAGGGTAATCATGGAGAAAATAAAACAAACCATATACATTTCAACTTCAAAACATGAACCTAAAGTTTAAACATCAAAATCTTGAGTTGTGAAATAAATCTTGGTAGTACGTAAGGCATAGATCATAAAGGAACATCAATCATGATAATATAGCATGGGAATAAACCATTTAATTGTGGAAAACCATTAATCACATGATATTATTTCTATAGTATCCAAGTCATTACTTCCAAGACCATCTTAGTGGACAAAGTCCCTTTCTGAATCGATTTCACTCCTCGTTCCAGTCATGTATCACTAAACCGGATTAACTTACCGTTCCAGCCATGTGTATCTCATGAGATATAAATATTTACCCAATGCATTGTAGGGAGATATAGGTCCCACCCATCTCATAATGAAATCATTATTATGTGTGCCACAATATAAACATAAATCATTGATCATAACACAAAGAATAAAATGGGTTTCATAAACATCATCTCATCATAACATAATCCATATAAAACAAATGGATATCATTTACTCATAAGAAAATTGAAACCATATAAATAATAGAGACATTATACTTGAAACATACACATATTAAATAATGTCATCTTTGATGGAAAACGGTTTTGATAAAAAACTTGAAATGAATTCTTGAGGAAAATATCCTTTCTTTTTCAAAATCATTTTCTTTTCACAAAATGCCATTAAATTTTAAAAGAAAAGGATTTTGTTGAAAGTAGTCATGAAATATTTTAGAGTAAGCTTCATGAAAATAAGGCATTATGAAAAACCTTAAAAATACGTTCATTCCATTTAAGTTAATAAAATATTCTTCTCGTACTTTTGTCAGAAAAGTAAAAAAGTACCACGTATGGTAAACAAAAGAAAGATTCCTTCCATAACACAAAGTAAAAGTCAAATAGGGTTAAACATGACTTTAAAAATACATGGAAGAATATTAAACACTTTATGAAAAACATTTTTATGGACATGGATGAAAATATACCCCAGTAAATACTTACGTATAAGCAATCTCAGATAAAAATGAGATTTGCAAAATTATCCCTTACCTTATGTCCGATATGCTTCGTATGTATCCAAACCTCCTGTATAATGATTTAAATAATGTTATTAAATTATTATAGAATCATATTCATTGTTATTATATCATATATGGTTCACTTATGACTTTATATTACCATTTCTTTTGTAAATTCCATGTTAAAGCAGTGTTTTGGGTAAAATCATTTCATTTATCGTACGTGTTTCGATTTGTTGTTCTTGATATTATTACTTATATCCTGATTTACATAATTCCAGATTGTAAAACATAATTTATATAAAATATATATTCAGTATATAAATATATATATATATATGATGGATCGATAAATGGAAGGAAATACACCATTCTTGGAGACGGTAGATCGTACGTACGCATGAACGTTGTTTTCGTTTCCTTATTGAATTAAATGGAATTAAGTAAATGAAACATATATGTATATAAATACAGTATCATTATTATGTAATATATTTCATTATTATTTATTATATATATATACTTTATAATCATACTTGAATTTTTAATCATGGAAAATGAATCTTATCGTGTTCGTGGAGACGGTAGTCCGTACGTACGCACGAGGGATGATATCATTCCCATAATTATTGAATAGAATTTGAGTGGATGATATAATATCTCATAATCAGTATGATGTTATAATTACCATATATATTTATTCTTTACACCATTATATCCATCCAATTAAGTTGGTGGTGTAAATACTATTTACACCAAGATGTGGAGATGGTATTCCGTACGTAGGCACGCGCGGTGATTTTGTTTCCATAGGATGGATAGAAGGTGAAATTGGGTTGTTTCATATTTATAATAAAATATCAGTATATTAGTGATACTAATGTTATTAATTAATAATGAAACAACTAAATAAGAAGAAGTTGAAGAAGAAAGAAACTTGGGAGAATTGGTAGAAGAGATTACCTCTTCTTCGACGCGGATCATCTTATCCTCCTCTTAGGTCACTAAAGTTGGTCTTTAAAAAATACCAAGACCTATAGTAGGTTTATATGGAAGTTTAGAAGTGAAATGGGTAGGTTTTGGCCTAGCGTGAAGGCTCAAATGTGTGTGAAGAGGAGAGGGAGGATGTGCCCTTTTATAAGGGAGGAGAGGGGCACCATTGGAAAGTGTGAAAATATTATTTTATTATAAACTTATCTTTACTTTCAAAAGGTCCAAAAATCATTAAAGATGAATATAAGATTACTCATGGTAGAAATAAAATCATCCAATCAGAATTGGATATGTTTTGGATAATATTTTAATCATTATAATCTTATTTATTTAAATCATTTATTAATGAGGTAACTATTGCATCATTATTGTGTCAAAAATAATTTAATTTATTTGATGTATAAAAATTATAAACAAAATCCATCATGTAGGAAATCTTTTTATATTTCCAATTAATATTTATAGTCAAAAATATAATTTATATAACTCCTTATAAAAATTAATTACTAAAAGCTTTTTGTTAATGTCAATTTTGTCTTTACATTAAATTAATTAATCCAAATTGTCATTATCACTACCAAGTGGCTCAATGGGGTCCCAAAATCGACCCAACGATTTCCATGGTTGGCCACTACTCATCTAATAAGGTTTGGACAAGTGTTAAGATAATTTTGAATTATTATAATATTCTTTTAACCTTGAATTACCCTATTTACCTTTAACCGCGGTAAATAAAAGTAAAAAGTTACTATTCACCAAAAAAAATTTCATCCTATTGAACCACATTTTACTTATTGATAACAAACATGTATGTTTTATTTTTGAAATTCAATTCACAGAATTAGTAAAATTTCATTTAAATGAAAGAGTCGGTTTTTTTTAACTACCACAAAGTGGTTTCACTATTCATCAAAAATTGAAGTTTTTCAGAAAAATTTGAAAAATTCAGCCTGAGATATATTTGATATTATGAATTCAAAAATGATGACTATTTTTTCAAATTAAAAACATAGAAGTGTCATTAATTAATTTTAAAATTAATTCCCGTTATCAAAACAAATAGCGTGTTTTTAAGAAACAATAACTATCAAAAGATCGATACTTGTTTATGTCCAAATTCAAAGTGAAATTAATTCCAATTACTAACATTGGATTAAATGGTAAAAATATATTCTGATTACACTTTAAACCCAATTAAAAATATAATATAACCATATAAATTATTGTGATGAAAAAAGTTGTTTTTAATTAAAATATAGTGTGTTTTTACTATTCATTAAAATATGAAAGTTATCCGAATAATATGAAACATTTATCAAAATTAAATTTTTATATCCTGATTCCAAGGAATAATTTTATTTTGTCAAATTGAACTTATAAACATGTCAAAAACTAGATTTAAAGTGGGTGCGCCATCAAAAGGCGGCAAAACTGCATTTTTTGAAAAATAATTATTTTACCCGAAATTTTATTTTTGTTCTCATACCATATGCTATAATATGTGTAAGATGAATAATAATGTTATAAAATTAAAATTTTAGTTAATACTATTCATAACGGATATTCCATAATAATATTATAACAATATATCGTTTTTTAGTGAAACCTGGTATTGCGTACTACACACGCTATCGAGGAAGGTCGTGATTGCGTGTAATGCAAGCCAAATCTGGAATGCATGTAGTGCAATCTCCCTTTGGTGTAGCATACGACACAAGACATCAATGAAATTAAAAATAATAATTCTCATAAAATCTCGTGTTGTTACATTCTACCCCCCTTAAAATGAATTTCACCCTCGAAATTCATCAGGGTTGTAAATGGATTATTACTTGAGAGTTTCTTTCATAGAGACTCACATATTAAAAAGGAATAACAAAAACTAATTTTAAAAATTGAAGTATGAAACATAACGGTTACCCAAATTAACTCATCACTGGGTTTCCACATAAGAGATCATAGGTGAAAATATGGATATGGAAGAGAAATCTAACCATCAAGTTCTAACGGAGAGTGTTAGAGAACATGGCTATGAAAAATCCAACAATCACAAAGCCATAAATTTTTGATGATCTAAGGTACCATCTGATTCATCGGATATAAGGGCACGAGGACAACATTTTTTGTTTTCATGATCATTTCCCTAAAGTTGAAGAATTTGAATTATAAGAAATACTTACTTTATTTAGGTATAATCTCATCGTTTTTCATGCCTTGAACAATTTCCACTTCATCTCTTAAAGAAATGATGTTGAATTTTTCATTCGTGAGGTGTTAGCAGATCATGTGATAGAATGATGGGTCATTCTATACGTATCAAACAAAAGTTTAGCAAAAGTTATCAAATATACATAAGTCCATCTATGGTGAGGTTAATCGTATATGATTCAAAAAATGGACTTATACTTCATCTATCATATCGATTAAAACAAAACTAGTTTCTACTAACCAGGGACTTCCTATAGCCCAGTGGTAGAAAATAAAGGCATGTCGCCTTCGGTTGTGGGTTCGATTCTCACAACTTTGTCTGACGCGACGGGTTGTCTCCTATCCTGCAGGTTGTCCTTTTTTCAAAACTACACTATTATAACATTACAGAAATAATATCAAAAAAAGGTTCTAGCCTTAAAAAATACTATCTTATGTCCAACTTAATCCATTCCAATCTTTAGGATTATCCAAAATACTTTAGTCCAAGATCATAGTATAAAGAAAATGATTACTTGGAAGGTCACATAACAAGCACGTGAATACCATCATTTATCCCCCATATATCATAAGATATATCTTGTTGGTCACATTACAAACATGTGAATACCTTAATCATGTATTCTTTCGAAACATGAATTAATATAGAACCTTAGTGAAAACATGAATGATGTCAAAAGTTAACTCTTTCCACATACCAAAATCCCAAAATTTCTATATACTCAAACCATGATATCACTTTGTCCTTATATCAGTCATGAGCTCATGAATACTATTAAACATTTAATTTTCTCCTTATCCCTTCATTATGCGCATATCATCTTCCTTCCAAAAATATTTCAATCACTTTTCATGGTTACCGGTACCATATTCTTATGGAAAACCACAATGGACCAATACATAGATGTTCCAATATACCATAAAAGTACCTCAACAACATTATTCTCGAATACCAATACATAAACACTTCAATTCATTCTCTTCAATTATTGTCATGTAATATGTCCTTCCTTGATTTATAAGTAACTTCTTAGGCCAGGGCATTGAGTTGGGTAATGACCATGTTCTCCACATATAAGACATTGGACTCCATAACAGTCTATCACTCTATGACCCTTTTCTCCACATAGATAACATCTTCCCCTCCATTTGAGGTATTCCTCAAGGTTCTTCTTCCCTTATTTATAAATATCAATATTCCTTTCTCTATGCTCCTCACCATGTGAACATGCCTAAAATTCCATCTTCCTCTTATTTGATGACTTCAGAATACAACTAAAGTTCACCTTGTTAATCATATATCGAGATGACTGATTCGTCATAATCACAATATCTTTCTCTCCAGGAATTACAAAATTTCGTTGATCATAGTCATCAATTTGTCCATTGGAATCATTGTTAACTGAATTCCTTCTTGTTCCCTCCATTGACTAAGACCAGGAACCATATTGTAAGAAACAGTTAAAATAATGAGGAACCACATAATCATAAAAAGTCACTTATGGGATGTCTAACTTATCAAAAATTCTTTAATCCATGAAACCTTAGGTTCACCGTAGGTTATTCATGATTGTAAACATAATTCTATGACTCTAACCTATACGTATACTTAACCTTAGGGACATCCCTAGACATACCTTAGAAATATCTATAGGGATTTCACTAAAGTTTTTGCATCCTAGTTTCCAAAGGTGAACTAAACCTTTCCTCTGATACCAGCTGTAGAGACCCCAAACTTGACGTACATGTAAATTACATTACATTAGTGGAATAGTTAATACATAACAAAAACAGACACCAAAGGACCGTAATAGTTTAGTGTCTTTGGAAACTTGGAACATAATCTTCAAATCTTGGTGAAAGATCATTAACATCTCTCATAAAGATCTTCCCTTTTTTTACCTAAAACCTTTATTTATATCCTGGGGAAAAGAAAACATATAAAGGGGTATTTAAAATGATCAGTAAGGGTAATCATGGAGAAAATAAAATAAACCATATACATTTCAACTTCAAAACATGAACATAAAGTTTAAACATCAAAATCTTGAGTTGTGAAATAAATCTTGGCAGTACGTAAGGCATAGATCATAAAGGAACATCAATCATGATAATATAGCATGGGAATAAACCATTTAATTGTGGAAAACCATTAATCACATGATATTATTTCTATAGTATCCAAGTCATTACTTCTAAGACCATCTTAGTGGACAAAGTCCCTTTCTGAATCGATTTCACTCCTCGTTCTAGTCCTGTATAACTGAACCGGATTAACGTACCGTTCCAGCCATGTGTATCTCATGAGATATAAATATTTACCCAATGAATTGGAGGGAGATATAGGTCCCACCCATCTCATAATGAAATCATTCTTATGTGTTCCACAACATAAACATAAATCATTCATCATAACCCAAAGAATAAAATGGGTTTCATAAACATCATCTCATCATAACATAATCCATATAAAACAAATGGATATCATTTACTCATAAGAAAATTGAAACCATATAAATAATAGAGACATTATACTTGAAACATACACATATTAAATAATGTCATCTTTGATGGAAAATGGTTTTGATAAAACACTTGAAATGAATTCTTGAGGAAAATATCCTTTCTTTTTCAAAATCATTTTCTTTTCACAAAATGCCATTAAATTTTAAAAGAAAAGGATTTTGTTGAAAATAGTCATGAAATATTTTAGAGTAAGATTCATTAAAATAAGGCATTATGAAAACCTTAAAAATACGTTCATTCCATATAAGTTAAAAAAATATTCTTCTCGTACTTTTGTCGGAAAAGTAAAAAAGTACCACGTATGGTAAACAAAAGAAAGATTCCTTCCATAACACAAAGTAAAAGTCAAATAGGGTTAAACATGACTTTAAAAATACATGGAATAATATTAAATACTTTATGAAAAACATTTTTATGGACATGGATGAAAATATACCCCAGTAAATACTTACGTATGAGCAATCTCAGATAAAAATGAGATTTGCAAAATTATCCCTTACCTTATGTCCGATATGCTTTATATGTATCCAAACCTCCAGTATATTGATTTAAATAATGTTATTAAATTATTAAAGAACCATATTAATTGTTATTATATCATATAGGGTTCACTTATGACTTTATATTACCCTTTCCTTTGTAAATTCCATGTTAAAGCAGCGTTTTGGGTAAAATCGTTTCATTTATCGTACGTGTTTCGATTTTTTGTTCTTGATATTATTACTTATATCCTGATTTACATAATTCCAGAATGTAAAACATAATTTATATATAATATATATTCAGTATATATATATATATATATATATATGATGGATCGATAAATGGAAGGAAATACACCGTTCTTGGAGACGGTAGACCGTACGTACGCATGAACGTTGTTTTCGTTTCCTTATTGAATTAAATGGAATTAAGTAAATGAAACATATATGTACATAAATCCAGTATCATTATTATGTAACATATTTCAGTATTATTTATTATATATATACTTTATAATCATACTTGAATGGTTAATCATGTAAAATGAATCTCAATGCGTTCGTGGAGACAGTAGTCTGTACGTATGCATGAGCGATGATATCATTCCCATAATTATTGAATAGAATTGGAGTGGATGATATAATATATCAGAATTGTTATGATGTTATAATAACTATATATAGTTATTATTTACACCATTATACCCATCCAAGTAAGGTGGTGGTGGAAAAACTAATTACACCACGGTGTGGAGACGGTATTCCGTACGTACGCAGGCGCAGTGATTTTATTTTCCGTAGGATGGATAGAAGGTGAAATGGGGTTGTTTCATATTTTTAAAAACATATTATTATATTATTCATACTTATGTTATTACTTTATAATGAAACAAATAAATAAGAAAAGTTGAAGAAGAAAGAAACTTGAGAGAATCAGTTGAAGAGAATACCTCTTCTTCAACGCGGATCCTCTTATTCTCCTCTTAGGGAACTAAAGTTGGTCTTTAAAGAAGACCAATACCTCTAGTAGGTTTCTATGGAAGTGTAGAAGTGAAATGGGAAGGGTTTGTACAAGATTGAAGGCTCAAATGTGTGTGAAGAGGAGAGGGAGGAGGTGCCCTTTTATAAGGGAGGAGAGGGGCACCTTTGGAAAGTGTGAAAATATTATTTTATTATAAACTTATCTTCATTTTCAAAAAGGTCAAAAAATAATTAAAGATGAAGATAAGATGACTCATGGTCTAAATAAAATCATCAAATCATAATTTTACATGTTTTGGATAATATTGTAATCATTATAATCTTATTTATTTAAATCATTTGTTAATGAGGTAACTACTACATCATTATTGTGTCATAAATAATTTAATTTATTTGATGTCTAAAAATTATAAAAAAAATACCATAATATATGAAATCTTCTTATCTTTCCAATGAATTTTTATAGTCGAAAATATAATTTATATAACTCTTTATAACAATTAATTACTAATAGATTTTTGTTAATGTCAATTTTGTCTTTACATTAAATTAATTAATCCAAACTGTCATTATCACTACCAAGTGGATCAATGGGGTCCCAAAATCGACCCAAGGATGCCCATGGTCGGCCACTACTCATTCAAAAATGTTAGGAAAAGTGTAAAGGTAATTTTTAATTATTATAATATTCTTTTAACCTTGAATTACCCTATTTATCTTTAACTGTGGTAAATAAAAGTAAAAAGTTATTATTCACCAAAAATTATTTTCATCTTATTGAACCACATTTTACTTATTGATAACAAACATGTATGTCGGATATTTGAAATTCAATTCACATAAGTGGTAAAATTTCATTTAAATGAAAGAGTCAATTTTTTTTAACTACCACTAAGTGGTTTCACTATTCATCAAAATTTGAAGTTTTTTAGAAAAATACCAAAAATTCAGCCTAAGATATATTTGATATTCCGAATTAAAAATTTATTTCTACTTTTCCAAATTCAAAACATTGAATTGGAATTAATTAATTTTAAAATTAATTCCCGTTATCAAAACAAATAGTGTGTTTTTAAGAAACAATAACTATCAAAAGATCGATACTTGTTTATGTCCAAATTCAAAGTGAAATTAATTCCAATGACCAACATAGGATTAAATGGTAAAAATATATTGTAATTACACTTTAAAATCAATTAAAAAGATAATCTAACCATACAAATTATTGCGATCAAAAAAATTGTTTTTAATTAAAATATAGCGTGTTTTTACTATTCATTAAAATATGAATGTTGTCAGAATAATATGAAAAATTTATCCAAATTAAATTTTTATATCCTGATTCAAAGAAAGAATTTTATTTTGTCAAATTGAACTTATAAACATGTCAAAAACTAGATTTAGTTATACAACTCATCCTTACTAATGCTCTTTTGGTTTTAATGAGTTTCATGAACTAGATTGTCCATCACAATTTCAATTCCTTCATGGAGGTGTTTATGGATGATATCCTAATTCACTCTTTGTCAAGGGAGGAACACAAAGACTATATAATCATTTTCTATAAGGTATTTAGATATAATCACATGTATTCTAAGATATCTAAATTCCAGATGTGGACTTAAAAGGTGATATTTTTAGGTTATGTGATATCAGAACAAGGAGTCTCAATGGATCTTGATAAGATCTAACTAGTGATGTATTAGGAGAAGACAAAGAATGTGTTTGAGATTGGGATATTTTTAGGTCTAGTTGGATATTACATATATTTAATCTAAGATATTTCAAGTATAGATATTACCTTGAAGTCCTTGACCTGAAATGGGGTGAAGTTTGAGTGGATCAGGAAGTGTCAAAGGTCATTTAAGGAGCTAAAAGCAAGGTTTAATTCAGATCTAGTTCTGATTCTCCTTAAGTCGGGTTAGATTTATTCTATGTTTTTATCCTTCAGGGATGGGATTTGGGTGTGTACTGATGTTTCTTGATCATATGGTGGTATATGGATCTCTCTAGTTACACCCTCATGATAATAATTACCCTACTCATGACTAAAAGTTAATAGTTTTTAGGCATTCCCTAATTATGTTCCACCACTATATTTTCAGTTAGTGGTTTATAGTGTACTTATATCATAAGATTATAAAGTATATTTTAGAGTTATTTGAACCTTTGGTAGAGACACTAGATAGAGCATCTCTAGATTTTATAATTTGATATATCTAGTACCCCTAGAAAGGGGGATTTTGTATCTGATGCCTTGAGTAGAAAACCACCGACCCAAGTAGTGAGGGAATCCATAGAGGAATGGAACATGATGGGATTTTTTAATAATATGTGGTCATATTTGGAAGAGTGGGTAAAAAGTGTTATTTTTACTTTTGTGAAGGCCATGCCTTCCTTAGATGATCAGGTTCAGGTTATTCAGGAAGATGAATCTAATTTCCATCATAATAGAAGTATTTTAAATGGTGGGAAAACCTCGACTGACTGGTCTCAATCTCATAATGGTTCCATTATATTTTAGTAGATACATTTTATTCCCTTTTATTTGAAGAATGATTTGATGGAGGGAGGGCACCAGTCCATTTGGGTTGTTCATCTTGGGGATACCAATATGTTATATGATTTGAGATGTTGATATTAGTGACCTAGGATGGGATGGTTCGTTACTAATTTTGTATCTTAGTGTCTCGCCTTCTGGGTGATAAAAGCTAATAATTATAGAATAGTTGGTTTATTGAATCCCGTTTTTATTTAGGTATGAAAGTTAGAACATATATTGATAGATTTCATGATTTTTTTCCCCAAACTCCAAGTTAAAAGGCTTTTTTTGGGTGGTAATTTACTAGTTGACTAAATTAGATCATTTCATATCCATTAGGGAGTCAATAAAAATGGTGGATCTTAGAAACATTTATGTTTGGGATACTGTAAGGATTCATGGAATACCATTAACCATTGTTTCTAATTTAGAATCATGATTCAAATTTTTGTTATGGAAATTTCTTCAGGAAGAAATGAGATCATGGAAGAGATTGAACATAGTCAATCGCCATCATATAGATTGAAAGACTGAGTGGAAAATATATACTCTTAAGGACATGACTCGAGCATGTGTTCTTGATTTTTGTGGATCTTGGCAGAAAAAATATTTTTTTTCTTGAGTTTTCCTATAATAAAATTTTTCGAGTTATGATAAAGATGGTTCCCTTTAAGATGAATATGTCAATCTCTTCACTATTGGATAGAATATGGTGATCACTCCTTATTAAGGATGAAAATTATTAAAGATAAGACTGTAAAATTGTAATTAATCTCAAAGAAGTTGGTGATATATTAGAGTCATTAAAAATATTATCCCAATTATCATCCTCATTTTTTGGAATATCGTATTAGTGATCGGGTGTTCCTAAGGGTTTTTCATTAGTTAAGACACAATCAGTTTAGAAGATAGGGAAATATGGAACTACATTATGTCAATAAGTTTGAATCCATTGAATTCCTTGGGAATTTTTTGTATCATTCATCCTTTCTATCTTAGATGATGTCAATCCATGATGTATTCTATGTGTCCAAATATAATAAATACCATATGGAACCATCCCACATAGTCAAGTGGGAGGATTTGGAAGTGGATCCTGATACCTCTATTATTGAGCATCATGTGTGTATTTTATATTATCAAAACAAAGTTTTTAATGGTAAATTGATTTATTTACTCACTTTTCTATGGAAGTTAAATCTGGATGGTAATGAGTCTTGGGAATGTAAAGCATTTTTTAGGGAGAAATGGTCTCACATTTTCATAGATTCGGAACCTTTAGGACTTTTTGGGAGTAGAAAGTGGAATGGTTGGGATAATTTTGAAACCTTATGTCTTACAGGTATGATTCATTATTAGTTTTTATTTTCATTTCATTTACTTTTTAATTTTCAGGATTTAGGGGTCAAAATATGGATTTTTGGGAAAATAGGTTGGGGTGCATGACTGTGTGTGGTCAGTACTAATTGTGAAAGAGGGGTTTGGGGAGTCGAAAGCTATTTTTCACAATTACTACATGGTTTTTCTAACCATGTCGACTCTCTAAAAAAACCATGTAGCCTATTTTGTAAAGGATATATAACCCATGCGGTTGGCCTGTGGTTTGGAAAATCATGCATCTAAATCATGTGGTCTACCCAAGTTTCTTAAAATTGTAAATTAATATATTTACACTTAATGTTTTATAATCCTATTTTTCCCCTTTATTCTCCCACACATTAGAACCAACCCCATCAAGTCGAGATCACTCTTCTCCCATGTTCCCTTGATAGTCTCCCATATCCCTTAGGTATTTCTCCTGAGGCAACTCAAATTTTCTCTTAATTTCCTCTTCATATCCCCATATTTTCCCTTTTATTCTACTCCTTTTATATTCTCAAAACCCTATAAGGGAATGGGGTCAAACCTAAGGTTAGGGGTAGAGTTTAGATGAAATTTAATATTGTTTTTGGCTTATAAGGATTCTCTCTTCTCATTCCTAATGGATTTAAGTGAAGTAAATGAAGTTTCATTGAATCAAAAGTAGTTTTATCTATATAACTCAACACTTAATTTAGAATGAATAGGGTTATTGATATTTCCATTGGTTTTATTTTAGAAATATATTTGAGATTAATTTTTTAGTGGTAGTGTTTGTGATTTCATAGCTTTTTTGGCTTGTGTTGTTATAAATTGTTGTTTTTCTTAACTTTTACGTTGAAACCCAATTTTAAGAGTTCAAGGTGTTTTTCAAAATTTTGAAAGAAAATACTTTAAAAGAAAATTTTTAATGTGGTTTTTGAAAAAAAAATGTGATTTCAATTTATATTATTGATTATGGGAAACTATTGTTTACCTTGTATGTTTATTTGGCATAGGTTGATTTTTTTGGTAAATAGGAGACCTTGGGTAGGCAAATGATCATATGGGTGATCCCTAGATTTAAGTATAAAATTAATAAGGTCCATTTTTTATGAGTCCTTGTGATTCCCTATGCTATCTTAATTTTTTAGGATCTTATAGGTTGGATAGTGTTTTTTGAGTGATTCCTAGTTAACTTTGGAATCTATAGGTCTGATCTCTTCCCATGTTTCTTATATAATACTTGAGTTTAATCTTGTTATGTATGATCACTCTCATACTATTTATGATGATTTTTTTATGGTTTATTTTCCTTTTTCAACTTTTTTAATTATCTTATTATTATAAATGAGGGAAGTTTTTTTATAAAACAAAATGGATTATAGAATTTTTTTCAAAATTAAAATGTATTTAAAAATAAATTTTAAATTAGAATTTAGGTTTCCATTTTGAAAAGTGTTATGTAGATTCAGGGTGGTAACCTAACGTGATTTTCCTCACACCCTGCACAAACCATTGGGAATATAAAAAATAGTTTTATAGGATTCAAGTAAAGTAAATAGTTCCTTTCATATTTGTGGATTTTTTCGATTCTCATCGTCCTTTTCAATGTCATTGTGGTGGGGACTGGGGGTCATGAGGAGTGGGATCATGTAAAGCATTTGGGATCCTCAGTGATATTAGGTTACGTTGTATCAAATTCTCTAGTCTTGTTATCTTTTTGTTATTATTGTATATATATTATATTGGTTAGCATTTTTTATATTTAGGATATGATTTTTTTGTGTTATAGTTCAATGTTGCTTCTATTTATACTCTTATTGTATATTCTCATGTATTGAAATTGTTTATTTAATGGCATGGATGTATAACTTACATATGGTTCGTGATAAATTTATAGGAGAAATATGTATCATGTTTATTTGGATTATGAGGGTTAAATCATTCCCAATTGATTTTATTTTTATACCCCTATGGTTATCACCAACCCGTGGTGATCGGGAATGAACTTTGGGCCTTATGGTTATCCGATTTGGGTGACGGGTCTGGTAAACCATGTATTGTTCATTACAGTTATTCCTAGGTTTTTATTCAGGAATATAATTAATATATTTTTAATGTATGTATGATTTATACTAATTTTTTTAATCTAATTATAAGATTAGCATACATACATATAAGAATTTACATTCTAGGTATGATAATGGATTTATTTTTCTTCTACCTTAACATTATTTTATATAGAGTTATGAGCTTAAATTAAATAGTTACTTATAATTTATAAATATTGGGTATTAAAATTATTTTATAATTTACATGTTTATTAAGTAAAGTATCCCTAGGCAGAGGGACTTTGGGTTGGACTTTCCATTTGTTGAAATAGTGGGTGCCCTAGACCCAACTATTATGTGCTTTTGATTACCATATCGTGTATAGAGTTAACTATGCATGATGTCATCTTACCATTATAGTGTAGACTTTTCTGCGTCCACTATTGAAATGGTAATGTCCAAAGATTAATTGTCGTATCGAAAGGTTATAGCAGTTCCCAGGCTATAATGAGAACCTCTAGATACTATGACATTAATCTTAAATATATGTTCTATGGTCTAGATACATCTTACTAATTGGACATAGTAGATGTCTGACCATCAGGTGCTGGGGGCTCATAAGCATTGAGACTTCTTCTCATGAAGTTCGCACTTGGTGATCTGTAGTAGTGAGATCATGAGGACTGACCCGCCAATAGGAACACCACATGTTTCAGGTGTCATTGGATGTTCCTATCTAAGATCATGTGTAATGGTGTCCTGACTTGAGATCATTACTAATGTATGTCATTTGATCACGTACATTGATGCAAGACGAAAACCATGGCAATGAAGTCGTGGCGAGGTAGTTTGCGTTGGGTGCGTCATTGGTGGCATGTCATTGGTTGAATGGTCAAGAAAGGATTTGTCGCTTCCAGGTTATGGAAGTAATATATCTCTGGCCATGTTGATATGGATGGCAGTACCTTTATAAGACCATGGCCATGGCAATCAAGGGTAAATCCATCCAGTTACATCAACAAACAATAAAGCAAGAAAAAGGGTGATGACATGAGAATGTGTCCTGCTTTATGAGATATTATAGACAAAGAGATTATATTACACAGTGCGTGTTCGTAGGTTGGTTGTCGCTGCTGTGACAATCCTTATTTCTTCAGGGGCCATGATGGGTTGCTAGATCCCGCTCTTGGTCTGTGAATATTATTCAAGGCTGTCGAAATAAGGGCCTAGAGGGTCACACACAATAACGTATTCAAGAATCTGCCCTATTCAGTTGAATAGGAGTATTGGACATAGTGGGCCCCGCCACAGGGGTCCGGGATTTGTCCAGAGTTAAACGATCACCAATGAAATAAATAAATTCATGTTATTCGAGTTTAGAATAATGAGTATTGAATTTATTTATTAAATGTATTTACGAGTTTTAAGTAAATACATGAAAAAAATATTAATTGACGAATATTAAATTATTCAAGGTTTAATTAATATTTATGGGAGCGACGAGTCGGGTTAATGACTTAATTATTATCATGTAATATATTTTAATATATTACAAGTAAATGATAATAATATTTATGGCTCAGTTTAGAAGTCATAAAAACGTCGTTAATAGTGCGTTAAGTATTCGGGGCTGGCGAGGCGATACCGGGTATTTTAATTGAGCACTATAAATATAAGAGGAGGGGACTTTGCCAAATACTATTCATGTAGTTTATCTCTCCTCTCCTCTCTCCCACATTCTAGAGAGAGATGCTCTGGATCCAAGGAGCTCGGATGAAGCTCTCTCTCGGGCATCGCTAGCGAAGCGATGCGGTGGTCGTTGGAGCATCGAAGGCATCGTCGCAGATCCGCGCTAGCACCCGGATTACGACGAACGACGCTCCCGCAGATTCCTTGAAGCGCGTGTGGACGATCTAGAGGAATTCGGCTTCGGATTCTTCGAGCAGCGATCGCCAACGACGAGCAGACGTCGTGCGCGGCTTTGGATTCAAACCAGGTATTTTACGGTTTAATTTTGTGCTTAAAATCCTCCACGCGTGGTCCTCGGCTTTGACCGGGCTGCCCTTCACCGACGTCGGCAAGTTTACGGCGAACGGCGGTGGAAAAATTTTAAAAACCCACCTATTTGGGGCTTCCGCTGCACGCCCGGTTCCAACACCATTATCCAAGAAGCATATTACTTTTTCTATAATTGTGGGGTTGACTCTATGTATCTAGTATTATTTATGTAGATATTATTGATTTAATATATTTTTAAACCTTTATATGAAATAGTTTCATGTAACTTAATAATGGGATGTATTTGTTTATGTGTGAATATAATTGGAGTTATATTTGGGTAATTAACACAAGATATGAGTTGTGTAAAGAGTTACACATGAAAGTGGTTTGAATATATTAATTTGTTAAAATCAATGTAATTCCAAAACTAAATAATTAAAATTATACATACATTTAAAAGTAAATATAATGAGATTATATTGTGAGATTAAATCCCGTTAAAATACCTAGTGTTTTATTCCTTCAAAATGAAACACATTTCAAAACCTTGATCATCCAACCAGGTAGGTTCGCACTAAAGAGGGGTTCCCATGGATTATCTTATGTAATACATGGTGGAAATGGATAAACCTAAGAGGTAGGTAACCAAATCCTAATATGATATTTGGATTATACTTATTTTGGAAACCCTAAGGGTTGGGATACTAGAGAAATAGATTTTGAGTTTATCTATATGATGGATTAGGAAAAGTGTTGTCTACTCAACTAGCCAACAGTCATATATGAAGTAATTGGGATGTTTTCCTACCTAAATAACTAAGATGTATCGTTCAATCCAAAGTGGGATCATTTTATTAGTTCAATGTAGATATTGGCCCACTGATGGATATGATGAGTTTAAAAGGTGTCATCATTTTAGTGTGATTCCATTTAATAAAATTCCTTATTAAATGTTTATAAAACATGATACACATATGATAAAACCTTATGTTGTATATCAATATCATCATCATCATCAAACTTAACTTTGAGATCAATATTTTGAAAGAATATTATTGATGTAATAATCTCTAAAGAATGGTAACTTAAGAAAAATTATTAAGTAATATAAATTCTATATGTTAGAGTAAACACTTAATGAGTTACCAAGTGTCTAAGTGGTTCATAAAATTAATCTAGATTGTTATATAAGAATAAAATGATTCACTTGGGTTTTCAAATGAATTAGATGTAAATTTACTAAAGGAATTTTATTCTCTACTCATATATTCAATTTGATTAGATATGAAAATGACTTAGTGATATTATAGGTTTACTTAAAGAAAATTTTGGTTAATAAATTCATTTTTTTGTTAATGGAATGTTCAAACAATGTAAATAATTTCAATAAATTTTTACCCAGATTTATAAATGTGTTTAATATAAACTATGGAATTTGATATCCAGTTTCAAGTGTTTTTTTTATAGTATGAGTAAGTAAATTTTCTAACTAGAATAACACAAGATATTTATAAAGTCTAAAAATGTTTATTAAAGTATCTAGTTAAATTAATTTAAACCTAAAGGTAAATCAAGAAGGAAAGGGTAATGATTTTAGAGTATGGAATTGTTTGGAATATATAAAGGAGATGGAATTATTTGGAATACATAAAGGAGTCTAGGAAAACTATATGGAATTTCAATGTTTGGTATAAGTTTTATAGAAATCATTTCTTTTATTTTTAAGGTTATGTGATACCAAATGTATGTTTCATAGGAGTTTTAAATGTAAAATAGTTTAAAATCAAAGTACATATTGATAGATATTGTATTTTTCATTAAAATTATTAGGTAAATAGTTTATACGTCAAAGGTTTGAATGTGATGGAATGTATCAAGATTATATGGATCTAAGTAAAGGATTTTTATAGTTATTTCATTTATATTATATGATAATAGTAGTTTTTATTACCAAATAGTAATTATAAACAATATGGGATAATTAATTTAATACACATGGTTTATGCTTTATCAGTTTCTATAAAAAGTTTTGAGGATAAGATATAGATATAATGTTTTATCTAGGACAAATAATTTTATCTAGATATTTGTTAAAATATGAGAGATATGATCTCACCACCCTTTAGTGGCATATTTTAAAGAATAAAATATTAGTTTCAAACATACTCCAAATACATAGGATACCATATATGATATATATTCATTAGTTTGATAGTTAAATATTCCTACTAAGAGAAAATAAATGTTATTTCTTATTTAAGGGAGTTTTTGTATCTTAAAATAATTTTTGAAAAAATATATAGAGTATGAGAGTCTAGTGGGAGTTTTTTTGAACTTATAAAAGTATAAAGTTAACAAAAAAATATTATGTTAGTCAAATATCAAATTTATTTTCACTGGATATCATAAAATAGGTTAAGGTTTGGTGGTAAATGGAAATGTAAAGGGTTTTATTTAATTTTACTAATATAGTGAACATCACTTTATCCAAATTGATTTTAGGATATATTATAAATAGTTAATGTAAATAGTTAAATTATTTACCAAAATATTTCAAGGAAAATTTTTATAGAATAGGTTTCAAGATTGATGATGATTTACCTATAAATAATTATAATTAGGACAAAAAAATTTACATCATAACATTTGGAGTTGTGGAATTAAGAATTTTGAATATGTTTAAGGATTTGAATATTAAGAATATGATTCCTAAATATTAACATTATTCAAACTTTATTTCTTGATAAATATTACCCACTAAAGAGTTTATTGGGAATAATTTATAAGTTAGTCACATAGAGATGTGGAAATAATTATATATAGATGTAATAGGATAAAACCCCCGTAAAATGTAGAAAACAAAAGGCTGATCTGGAAGTATATCATATATTATATATTAGATAGGTTCTTATGTAAGGTTTTTTTAATTATTATTAAAGTATTTTAATACTATAAAATTAATCATGTTATATCAAAGTAAATATCTACTTTATCATTCTTCCATGTTGGTTGCATATATGTGTGTATAGATTTAAATTTTTTTAAGTGAAATGATAATTGGTCTCTCAAAGTATGACTTTGAGTTATCCCTAATTGATGTTATTCATGTATTATTATTGATTATGAAGAAATGTTAAGGATAGTGTGAGTATAATTCTTATATCAAGATATAAAATATGTTTATGTGGCACAAAATAGGATTTGTGTGTTGTATGTCCCAATAAATATACCACATGAAGAGTTATAAAATATGTATTTTGTATACTAGTGATGCATGGATCATATTTAGAGTCCCCAATACCTAACATGTCATTAGTTGGATCTCAACTAAGATGATATTTTTTTCTCTCATTTGATGATTATGACGTTTGGGCCCTCGATTGAGATAGACTTAAAAAGTGTGTGGTTACACAGAGATAGTACATATTATGTGATTAACAATTTGGATGAGGTACATGTGATGATCTTGTAACACCCCATAAATTATAATACTTTAATGTTATGAAATATTATTTTACATGAAACACTAAATGAAAATGAACTAAATTATAATTAAAATATGATTGAAGTTACATAGTCATTGAATTGGTGGGTATAAATAGAATTAACCATATTATGAAATCAATATATAAAGTAGAATAAATGGTATCATGTGTATAATTCCTCCTTATGAGGCTCATTTTTTTATCTTGGAAAGTAGGTATTTTCACTATGGATTCCCCTAGACCACACCCAAGTCAAATTGTAACAAGTGTGGCTTGAGAGAAATAATTTTTTAGAGAAGTTTAATCTCATGTAAATCACTATGAGATCCTTGCTTTTTTAATCACCGCTTGTGACAACCACAATTGTTATCTTGTACTTAGGTTTTGCAAGGATATATTAAGGGGTTTTGTAAGTACAAGTTAGGATAATTTAAACATGTAATTATCAATATAGTAAAATTACATATATATCATGTGTATTTATAAATTTCACATTTTTCACTTTTAAATAAAAATAAATTTTATTTTTAATAAAATATTATTAGAAGAAATAAATTAATGAAGCTAAATAACTAATAAAATCATTTTTATGCTTAAAATGTATTTTACAAAAAAAAATTCCTTTTTATGTGATATGGATTTTTTTCAAGAGACCAAATATATTATGGTTTAATGATTATTTTAAAAAAATTATTATTAATATGAATAAATATATTAACTCTCATTCAATTGGTAATTGTTAAAAAATAAGAATAAGAATATTTAATATTTAAAAAGTCCATTTTCTGCAAAAAAAAACTATTATATATATATATATATAATGATTTAATTTTCTTATATTTGTAAATTTAGTTATATTTAATTGATTAAAAAATTATATTCAACATGTATAAAATTTATAGGAGGGGTAATATTATATTTTTAGTAAAAGAATAATTTCTATGGTAAATATTTAAATAAGGTTAAATGTGGTAAGAGGGGGTAGATTAAAGTGGCTCAAAATTTTGTTGATTAAAATGATGAAAACGCCATATATAAGTCCTTTTGGGTGATAAATTAAATCCTACAAGTCTCACCACCATTTCTTTACCTAAATCACCTAACAACCATGTGATTCTATCTTTACATTTAACTTAACTTAAGTTTCCTAATAAATGTACCTATTCTTTAACAATATAAGCAGATCACTTCCATACAATTAAATCCACATGTTTATCCTTAAAAATCCCTTGAATTCCTTCCCATTTTACCTCTCCTATAAGACACTTTTATGTTTTGAAACTTTTGGTCACAAAAAGGATCCCCATGTCCTCCATTTCCAAGAGGTCCTTCAAGAGAAGATTTGAACCGTCAACATGAGTATTATTCACTCCCTAACATTTTATTATATATAATTTCCATAAAAACATCCTATAATTTGATTCTTCACCTTAATAACATTTAAATAATATTAGTATACTTTTTTTATAATGATATTATAATAAAATAATCACTTTTATAACCATACTCACTCATAGATTATAGCATGTTCTTGTTTGGGCCGATTTAACCACCTATATATATGATGCTATAAATCTATATTATGGATAACTATCAAAAATTAATTACTGGTAATATTATATGTTAATAATAATTTTTTTCTATAAATTTAATATTAATATTTAACTAGTTATTAGTATACTACCTTTTTTTCATAAAAATTTACCGAAACAAGCTCATCACAACTTCCACATTAATGAATTGTCACTAAAAATCTCATAGAATGGAATTAGAACTATATAAATCATTATTTAAAATCTATTCTGGTACCTTGAATAATCTAGGAATGATGAACTTGGTATCAAATAACAGGGATCGATATCTCCATTATGAAATGTGTACAAAACAATCAAACTTACTAACATCTGATGATGAAAATAAAAAATAAATAACTAAAAAAAAGTGTAATAAATGATATAATTAAAGAGTGGAAATTTTAATATATATGAATAAGGATCCTAAATAATTAATTAATATTATTATTTTTATTATACATAAGTTTAGAGTGTGTTTGTCTAAGCGGAAATCCAATATAATGGTATTATCAAATCAAAATCCTTTTCCTCGAGTCCTAATTTTTATCCATTTAATATGTTCTTCAAAGTTATTATATTATTCGAGTTATTTATTTCATATGTTATTCCCTATTCTCTCTCATTGTAAAAATTAAACTCTTAGTTCAATTATTCTACTTTGATGGGTTTATTTTCTTATAAAAATGAAATTTTGCTAAGAATAATTCTCTTCCTCTCTAAAATATATTTTCCTCCATGTCTATATTATTTATTTCCAAAAATGTTTACCTTTATTATTTTTAAATAAAAATATGTAATATCTCTTATGATCTTCATAATTATCTTCAAATATTTCCAAAATAATTTTTATTATCTATTTTAATGATGTGGGTTTTAATATAGATATTTTAAAATGTTAAAAAGGTTATTCCTTTCATGTTTATATATTTTATCTTTCACCCCACATTTATTGATGTAACATTTATTTTTTTTAAATTTTCCATTATTCAGATTAATTTTTTAGTTATATTTTAAAATTTATTCATATCACTTTATCTAAATTTGTTTTTTAAAGAAAAATATAAGTTCATATTTTACGAAAGTGGTAAAAAATGTTTTCTAAAAACTCTTTTTACATTTTCGCTTCCATTTTTCTATTTATCTCTAAAATATCCATCTCCAATGGAGTTATGTTTCGTGAATCACCTTTTAAATTACCTTATGTAATGCTTATTTTGGGTGATTGAATTTTAATAACATCTAATTAAATTCTTGATGTTATTTTCTGTGACACCATTTGGAAATGTTACAAAACCCAATTTATTTCCATGAATTTTTCAGGACATGATATATGAATGGTTTCATTTGGAACACATGTGTATGTTTTATAATTATTATATTTGTGTGTCTTTTCTGACCCTATAATTAATTGGATAAATCTTTATATCTCATAAGATAATAATGGGAAATGAGTGGTGATGCTCGATCCACTATTGGTAATAAGTGTTGACACCTGATTCACTGTGTTATGGGAAATAGGTAATGATACCTGGTCCACTATGATATTATGGTATTGGTAGTTAACCATAAAATATGTTATGATTTCATATTCTTATAAAAGTCCCACACTCTTATTCCATGTTTCTATGTTATTCTACATGCCTATAATATGCTCTATGGCTCATGATTTTTTCCTCATGTATCTATATTCTTATTCCATGGTATATATTTGATCTATTGATGTTAAATTTTATTCAATAATGACTTATGGAAAACTATTATTGTTCTATATTTCTCTCATTATCATAATTTCTCATATTCTTATGATCTGACCACTTTATGACTTTTTTGATGATATTTTTCTCTTATTGATCATTTGAGATCACCCCTTATTTTTTTCCCATTTCCTCAAGTAATTACTGGCAATATTATGTTTATAAGGAATACTTGTAGTGATTTTTTCTGAGATATAATGAAGATTTTATGTCAAATATGACTTTTTATATATCTAATATCCTAAGACACTAAGCCTTTGAGTTATGAGGTTTTGTGTTTTTTTATGAGATGTAATATTCAAACTATGTAATTATTGTAAAATGTATTCATGTTTAGCTTCCATAATATTCAATTGTATCAAATATGTTATGTAAAGTATATTTTTATATAATTTAACTTAATAGTGTGTTTCTAAGGCATCTCAGTTGGTATCAGAGCGGGTTTTAGTTATTTTTTTCGATTATGATAGAAAGAATTAGTGAAAACCCTATGGATAAGACTAAATATATGAAAAAATCTTAAAAAAAATTTGAATGTATATAGTGTGTGGTTTTTAATAAATGACATCCATAACTGGATAAAAATAAGTGGGTGCAGGATTTATCCTATATGTACCTGTGGTTAATAACCCTAAAAAAGGTTGGTTGGGTGTTAAATCAATCTTCACTTGATGTACAACTAATGGGTCTTGTGCACGCCTAGTTTAAATTTATAGTTTTCCTTCTATAAATATATTAATTTAAGTATTCTCATACAACATATTTCCTTTATTTAAAGTTATGTATGGACCCTAGAGGAATCGAGTTAACAATAGGTCTGATGGACAATGAATAGATTGTCCAAATTAGAAACCTGGTGAGATAAGGGTTAGGGTACCAAATATCATGTTGATGCTCCCTAAAATATACTAAGATTTAAACAATAATTTAGACCATGTAGATATCCCAAACAAACTAAGGAAGGATAATCATGTTATATAGTCCTTAATGTGATAATGTCCACCTTCCTTTTATGGGTCTTCTAACCCACTAATTGTTGAGAAATAAATCAACACCATCGAAAATATATTTTTTATCCTTAAATTCTAAAATCATGATAAGTTTATTTTAGTTGTGTATATCTTATTATTTGAGGATGACCAATAGTGGAATTTCATTAAGAATGTGGTAAAGAAGAAATAATTTTACTCTATTGAATGTGATGAGTTCAAGAAAATATTCTTTAATAAATAATTTCTATAAACTCTTTTCATGAAAATGGAGAGATAATTCCTAAAGATGAAATAAAATGTGGAAGAATCCATTAGTACCAATGAACAAATTTTCTGATATTCATGAGTTATTCCTCCAATTTTATTATTGTCACCGATAGTAAGATCAAATGATTCATTAGTCACCTAAAACGAACTACTCAGAAGGAATTGGATATAAGAGATGTTGGTAGCTATGAAGAAATTTTTTTATGTATACATAAGGTAGAAATAAAAACTAGGGAATCTTATTATTCAAAATAAAATAAGGAAAAATAGAGTTTCATTGAAACTCAAATGAAAAATCATATGGAGGAAAGAAATTCCAGTCACCTACATTCCATAAATATAGAAAGAAATAGTTTGAAAATTTCCTAAGAGGTTAGTGAAGATATTTTAAATCTAGTAGATCATTCCATCAAGAATGTGATTGAAAAAACTATATGAAGATTCCAATTAACAAAATGGAGAAGGGTAAGGTACCAACTAATAATCCATGCACACTTCAATGCTTTAAATGCAAGGAATTTGGGAATTATTCAAATAAATGTCCCAAACCCAAGGATAATGAGGATAATAAAAATCAATAACCTCCAAGACCAAGGGAACAAGGAATTCCCTATGAAATAACTACTACTGAAGTGGGTTTTGATAATTAAATGGTAAAAGGTACACTTATTCTTCACTCTAGATTTTCAAATGACTTATTTGATTTTGGTTCTCCATATTTTTTCATATCATGAAAGTTTTATTATAATGTTGATTCACCACCTCAAACCTTGGGTATTGAATTATTAGTTATAACACCATGTGGAACAATGATTGTATCCAAAGTATACAAATATTCTCTGATCTAGGTTTTTGGGATTATACTTCCTGTGGATATAGTTCTCCTTACCTTAGGAGAATTCGATGTGATACTTGGAATAGACCTTATCACTCTGCATAGATCTCATATCAGTTTTCAAGATAATTAAATATCATTTCATATCCCTAGTCATCTCATTATTATATATCAAACCAAGGTTGATTATGAAATCCCCTTGGAAGAAAAATTTATAATATGGGTCTTGATTCATAGTAAAGCTAGAATCTTGGCTAAAATGGTTGAGGTGGACTCAACATTGGGGATATATCAATCTTATGGTGTATGTTGAACTATTTCCTAAATAAAAACTGGGTATTCTCCCAAAACATGAGGTTGGGTTTTTATTAAAATCATTTTTGGTTATATTCCATCATTTAATAGTTTTTATATAATGGATCTCATTGAATTAGAATAATTGAAGTTCAGAATTTTGAAGAATATATAAAAAGTTTTTATATTCCCAAGTGCTTCACCACGGGGTTCATCGGTCCTTTTTAAAAAAATGAATAATGGATCTATGTATTTTTTTCATATATTATTATAAGTCTAACAAGATCATGATCAAGAACAAGTATCTTCTACCCCATATTGATGATTTTATTGATCAATATAGAGGATCTAAATTCTTATCAAATGTTGATCTTCAATCAAGATACCATCAATTGAGGGTAAAGAGAGAAGATATACCCAAGAAATATTTCCATACATACTATGGATGGAATGAATTTATATTGATTCCATTTATAATTACAAATTACCCTATTATTATTATTTATTTGATAAATAAGATCATTACATGTTACCTTGACACATTTTTTGTGGCTTTATTGGTGATATTATCATATATTCTAAGAGAAAGGAAGAACATGAATAGAATCTTATGATTGTATTAAAGTCCCTATTAAAGGAGAAATTATATTCCAATTTCAGAAAGTGTGAATTTTGGATACAAAAAAAGGTATCCTTCTTGGGTCATGTAATCACAAGAAATGGTTTATCTATAGATCCTTTAATGATAGATGTGATTGAAGAATAGTCAATACCAACCACTATGATATAAATACATAGTTTTCTTATACTATTTGGATACTATTAAAAAATTTTGAGAAATTTCTCAAGACCATCAAATCCTTTAACCATGTTGATGTGGAAGGTAGTGAAGTTCCTCTTGAAAAAAGAATATGAGGAAAGGTTCAAGGAGGTTAAGAATAGGTAGAAAAGGGATTTGTAATGTACAGTGATTCTACATTAAAGGTTTTTTGGTGCATCCTTATGTAAAATGAAAAGGTAAGGTATTATGATTCATGTCAATTGAAGACATGTCAATAGAATTACTCGATGCATGATCTAGAGAAATTGGTGGGTATCTTTGCATTAAATATTTGGTAGTATTATCTCTATAGTGAAAAGTCACTAGTGCAGAAAATGTTTTTTACGTCGGCTATTTTTTATTTTTTACATTGGTTTTTGGCTGACATTATTACAAGAGATGTTATAAATATTTTTTTTAGGTCAGTTACTTTAAAACTGACGCAAAAACATAAATTCGAAGCATTGTTTACGTCAGTTCCTAAAAAAACGATGTGGAAAATGCTTCAAAGTCATGATTTATTACTTCAGTTTTTAAATAATTGACGTGTCTTATAGTTTATTACATTAATTATGTAATAACCAATGTAATAAACTATGCCTCTGAAGAATATTTTGTGTTGGTTATTAAAATCCCGACATGAAAAACAAGTTTATCATGTTGGTTATGAAAATAACCAACGTGATAAACTCATCTGCGAAGTGTTTTTTCACATCGGTTGTTTTTTAACCAACGTGAAAACATATATACTATGTTAGTTATTAAATAACCGATGTGAAAAACCATTCCCATGCGTTTATCATGACAGTTATAAAATAACTGATGTGATAAACCAGTCTGCGAAGTTTTTTCACGTCAGTTATTTTATAACTGATGTGAAAACATATATACTATATTGGTTATTTAATAACTGGTGTAAAAAACCATTCCCATGAATTTATTAAGTAGGTTATAAAATAACCAACATAGAAACCAATTTTTTTAATAAAATCGTCTAACTATTAATATGCCCTGCCAAAGAAGACCTGAAACAAATAGAAAACAGACCAAAACCAGACCAGAATGCATACCGGAAAACATCAGAACTTGACCAAAACAAGAAGAACTAGAGCAAAATTAAACATTCACATATATAACATTCAAAACTTACAATGTCAACTAAAAAAAACCTAAAACCCCTTGGACATCCCCAACCCCCATGGACAGCCCCCCACCCAACTGAACAGCCCTCCCCACCACCACCCCCCAGAACACCCTCCCACCCCCTGGATAGCCCCCCCCCAGACAGGCCCCCACCCCCCTGGACACCTCCTACCCCCTCGACACCCTCCCACCCCCCGAGACACCCCACCCCCCGGACACCCTCCCACCCAATACACACCACCCCACCCCACTACACACTCCCCCACCCCCTGGACACCTTCCCACCCACTAGACACCACCCCACCCCCTGGACAGGCCCCCACCCCCTAGATACCCCCCCCCCCCCCACCCCTGTGGACACCCCCCACCCCCATGGACACCCTCCCACCACCTTGGATATCCCCCCCAGACACCCCTACCCCATGGAAACCCTCTCACCCCCTAGACAGCCCCCTGACCCCCCTAGACACCCTCCCAGCCACTGGACACTACCCCACCCCACAGGACATCCCCCCACCCCTGGACACCCGCCAACCCCCCCCCCCCCCCGACAGCCTCCCACTCTGACGACACCCCCTGGACAGCCCCCCACAACCACCGCTGGACACCCCCCACCCCCACCCCCCCTGGACACCCCCACCCACCCACTGGATACAATCCCACCCCACTGGACACCCCCCCCCCCCCCCCATCCCTTGGCACCCACCCCCCTGGACACCCCCCCTAGACACCCTCCCACCCCCCTGGACACCCCCACCCCCCCTGGACAGCCACTCCACCCCCTACGCCCCGGACACCCCACCCCACACCACCCCCTTAGACACCCTCCCACCCCCCAAGACACCCTCACCCACCCACTCACCCCCCTGAATAGCCCCTCCACCCCTTGTACACACCCTACCCCATGGACAGCCCCCACCACCCCCCCCCCCAGACACCCTCCCACCCCCCTAAACACCCTCCCACCCCCCTAAATACCCCCCACCCCCTAGATAGCACCTCCATCCCCTTAGATATCCCCCGCCCCCTGGACACCCCCCCCCCCACACCCCCCTAGACACCCCCACCCCCTTACACACCCCTTACCCCTTGGACATGCCCCCCACCCCCTGGACACCCTCCCACCCCCTGTACACCCCCACCCCCTGGACACCCTGACACCCGCCCACCCCCTTGGACACCCCCCCCCCCCCCCCCGCCCCATGGACAGCCTCCCTACCAATGGACACCCCACCCCACCCCCTAGACACCCCCTACCCCCCTCGACAGCCCCCCTAGACACCCTCCCACCCCCTGGACACCCCCACCCCTGGACACCCCCCCCCCTAAATAGCCCCTCCACCCCCTGGATAGCCCCCCACCCCTCTGGACACCCTCCCACCCCCCACCCCCTGGACACCCCCTCCCCCTGGACACCCCATCACCCCCCGGACACCCCCTACCCCTTGGACATTCCCCCCACCCCCCCCCCCCCCCGAATAGCCCCCACCCCCCTAGACACCACCCCACTCCACTGGACAGCACCCCCCCCCCCTGAACACCCTCCCACCCCCTACACCCTTGGACACCCTCCCACCCCCTAAACACCCCCCCCCCATGGACAGCCCCTCACCCCCAGAACACCCCCTCCCCACCCCCCACCCCCACCCCCTTGGATACCCCCTACCCCTTAGATAGCCTCCATCCCCCCTGTACACCCCCCATGAAACCATTACTATGCTCTGCCAAATTATGAAACAAGCAAAAACCATACCAAAACCAAACCAGAATCCATACCAAAAAAATATCATAACTAGACCAAAACAAGAAGAACCAGAGAAAAGTTAAACATTCACATATATAACATTCAAAACATACAATTTCAACTAAAAAAACCTAAATCCAACCAAAACAACTACCAAATAAACAATTATAATTATAATATTTAAAATTATTTTACACTACAAACAAACTAAAATCCAATCAAACCTATAAAATAATTTGATCATTCCACTTGTAATTGTTTGACCTCTTGATCACTATTGGGTTGAGGGTCATCAAATAACTTCAAATTAAAAGGATAGTAGTTAACATGTATAATGAATAAATAAAATGAAATATTATGGAAAAGTTTATAACGAAATCTTACCAGGTCAAACTTCACAAGTGTTCTAATTGTAATTATTTCATACATAAATCTTAACATATAATATATGCATTCAACGATTCCTTGTTGTTCATGAATGTTATATTTAAATGATTTTCAATTCAAAATATCATTTTTATGTAATACATCTAAAAGTACAAATTATAAATGGATATTTACCTTTACTTTTACATATTTGATCTTGGAACTCTTTTTCTTTGTGTTTTTTTGAAAGTAGACCCATCCCCTATTAAAAAATAATACGAATGGGATAAATTTAAAATTCATTATAATATGAAAAACTTTTAAGAAATTGAAACTTACTTTTCCAACATATTCTTAAAACTTCTCCGCACAACACCATGGACAGAGCATATCCAATAAAGTGTTTTCTCCCTTGAATAAAAAACACATAACATCCAATGATCACTGATATAAACGAAAATATAAGGTTAGTGGTTTTTTATGTTAAAAGATAATGAACACTTTTCCAGATATATATTTCATACCTATCAAAAAAAGGCATCATCTAACACTGCGTGATTATATTCTGTTCAAATCATTCAGCAATATAAAGTGTTTTTTGTTCCTCATCCAGTGAATGTGCTTCAGGGGAAATCAAATGTGGGTATATAAATCCATATACATATTTCCACTCATTCTTATCACACATGTTATAAAGATACCTAATACAAAACCAACATAAGTATATATTTTTAAAAAATATAACGTAGGGAAAGTTGTTAAGACTTACATGGAAAAAATATGTACCACGTTGATGCCCAACTTATCACCAATAACAATCTCCATGATATCATTTTTCACAATCCCCATATTTATTACACAAATTCCATTAGAAACTCATAATGATCCGCCAAAAAATTTTAATATCTTAACAATCTATCAAGACTACTAGAATCGGTATCTGATTTCATAGCCATTTGTCTTTGTTGTTGTCTATAAATTATTTCTTTACCTTTGAAGTATTCCTGTAAAAATAAATAGAAAAATATATTAGTTTTAAAATGTTAAAATAAATTTAATAAAAAAGAAAATAAAATATATAACAAACATACCTAAATGGTAATGAGTTACAAAAGTCTATATGGCCAAATTAAAAAGTGGCTGATACTATGTCCAATTGTTGTCACCTCATCTGTAGGTAATGGTACTCGAGATGATCTATCTCTAATATCCTATACAACAACCCTATGATGATATACCTCTAACTATTGATGATGAATTGTATCTCCTATACAATATACCAGCCCATATGCAACTATATGATGGTGAGGATCATCAACATACGACTCACAATAATTAGAAAGTTGTGGCGGAGGAGTAGGATAAAAATGGGGTCTATAAGCTGAGGTGGGGGAGTGGGAGCTACTGGTGGAGGTGGAGGATAAATAATGGGGTCTGCAGGGGGGTGGAGGAGTGGGAGATGCAGTCTGAAATTGTATTTTCATGTCTACAAACATAGACTATACCGAGGCTCTAATCTTTTCCTCCATAGTCAAATTAATATTATGAACTTCAACCATTAAGGATTTTTTTTTTGATAAACACCCTCAATGGAAGAAGTTGAAGAACGTGGAAACACTTTTCTTACCGATACACCTGTTGGATATCCTCGTACACGATCGAGGTGTTTGGGCTTTCCCAATGCTACAGATAAAAAATCTTGCTTCCCAGTAGCTTTAAATACCCCATATGAGCTCTTCTCCTCAAGATAATCCTATATTAATTAATTTAACATTTCTATAATGATTAAAATTATGTAAAGAATATAATTAACTTAAATAAATAAAATAAATATCTTACAATCCTCTCAGCTATGATTATTGATTCTTTCGAAAGATATTTCCCCTTTTTTCCCATCCGAGCTCTCTTCCTTTTTTCATGTCTAGATAAAGGGTATGGAGGGGAAACCTCTCTAGAGCTTGAAGACTCACCTCTCGGTTTTTGTAATTTTTTGTCCATCATTTGTTCTTCCAATAATGTATACTCTCCCCGAGATAAACTATGAGGGTATAAATTTTTAGATTGGATCTCTTAATGAGATGTCCTTGTTTTCTGTAAATTAAGAATAAGAAATCATTAATAAAACATTAATAAGATCATTTATACAAGAAAGCTTATAAAATTTTACATTTCCCTTACCAAAAATGAATCTTTTCTTCTACTTTCAACAAAAGAAGAGGTAAAACATATTATATTAGAAACATTTAAAGATTATATAAACAATAGTAAAATATCTCAATAAAATCATCTCCCACAACTGAGATATTATCACTTTTTCTATACTTCTCCAATCATTATACAGAATGATTACATTTCTTTTACCCTAAGTTGATACAAAACTCTTAAAATCTTTTGCATTTGGACCTCTAGGAATATCATTCTCATCAAACTCAATGAGTATCCTCTGGTCCTGGCCACGGGCAAGTGATAGTTTTGGTAAATGTTTGTAGCCACATTTACCAACTCTTGAAATCTTCTTTGTCATTATAGGAGAAAATGAGGAATATTGGGGAACATCAAGAAGAGCATGTGAATGTTCTTCCCCAGAGGTATGATCATGATTCTCAGCTCCATAATCATGTGATTGATCAAATGATTGATCTTTCATTATCCTTAAAATCAAAAAAGAAAAAATTAGTTCACAAATATACAAATTCAAATATTATAATACTAATGTAAACAAAAATTGGAATACTGAACTAAGTTACGTAATAGTAAACATGGTAAATATGGTAAGCATGTTAAACAATGGTAAATATGGTAAACATGGTAAACATAGTAGTTTAATTATCATTCAAAAAAATCAATAAATATAGAGGTTACGTAAAGGTAATTTATGGTAAACTATGGTAAACATGGTAAACATGGTAAAGTAATTGTCATTCAACAAAATCAATAGATATATAAGTTACGTAATGGTAAACATGATACACTAAACTAAACAAAATTAAAATAAACAAAAATTTCTAACATTTTATGAAAATAAATAATGTAAAAAATAAATAAACATGTGTTACCTATAATATTAGGAATGTACAAATGGATTTTCTTTCCCCAAATTCCTTCATCTGGATCGTTCCTTATGACACAAACCATGTATTCAACATGCTCGTCATTATTTTTTTCTAATATTTCCATGGAAGTAGGGATCTTACATAAATAGGCATCATTATCAAGTTGATCCTCACCAACATATAGTTTTTTCCCTTGTAAAAAAACATACCCCTGAATATCTGATTGATAAACTATATAGAAAATTTGTTTTGCATGTGTTTCCACTATAAAAGAATCTGATGTGTCTTCTGATCTATTCATATTAACAACTGTCATTCCAAATTCATTATGTCTGACACTGTTGTTACTGATAAACCATTTACAGTTAAAAATAAGAACATAAATTTTAAAGTAATCAACCTCCCATGTTTCTTTAATGACTCCATAATATGAACTTGATGCAGAAATTGGTTTTTTGTCTTTAGAACTTGAAAAATTCATTACTTCTTCAAACACCAATACACCACTATCCTGAATTGCAGTTATGTTGTCCTGAGATTTCGTATGAAATTTATAGCCATTAATGTCATACCCAGACCATGTTATCACATTTCAACTTGGACCACCCACTAACCATCTTAATGTCTCTGATACATATTATCTACTAAGCAAGGTGTTTTTAAACCATGGTAAAAAAAATTGTAGTGCTCATTCAAAATCCACATTTCTTTCTTCTTTGGATAACATTGTTTCAACTCATTAATATGCAATATGATATACAATTGAGCATCGGCTATGTTATTCAAGATGTATAATTCTAGCTTATTCATCTCTTTAGCTGATAACGATTTGACTTTCAATCTACACAACCTATTTCCCTCATTATTAACTCATTCATGGTGAGATAGAGGCAAACCTATATGCTCTTCTACATCCAAGTAGCTCGTAAAAAACTCCATAACCTCCTTATAAATATACTTTTTAATAATGGAGGATTTAGTTCAATATATATTATTAACATACCCCTTCAATATTTTCATGTACCTTTCAAAATGATACATCCAACGAAGATATACAGGTCCATAAAGCTTTATTTCTCAAACCAGATGAACCATTAAATGCACCATTGTATCAAAAAAATATGGATCAAAATACATTTTCAATTGAAAAAGTATAGAAATTGCATCCTTTTCCAAAATTTTCAAAGCATTCACATCAATCACCTTATTACAAATTTAATTGAAAAAAATAACACAAATTCATTATAGTCTTTATAACATAGATGGGAAATATTACACACAATGAAACTCGTAGAATTTATTGCATCATGATGTGACAATCATGAGATTTCATACCTATCAACATTAAACCCTTCAAAGAGAAAAAAATTACATTTTAAGAATAACCTTGAGGCACTTTGATATCATGAAGACACTGAAAAAGATAATTTTTTCCCTCTTGGATAATGTATGACAAGATGGGGGAAGAAATGTTCATCTTCCATTAGGAGTGGGAGCTAACTCCAAACGTATACCCATTGATAGTAAGTCTAATCTTGCATTCAAACCATATTTAGTCTTTCCTTTAATATCTAACAATATTCCAATCAAACTATTGTTGATATTATTCTCCACATGCATGACATAAATATTATGTTTCACTTCATGATATCTCCAATATGGTAGCTCCAAAAATATTGACCTTTTCTTCCAAATATGTCTATTATTCTCATATTTATGTGTCTTTTCCAATGTCACATCAAGGTTTTTCACCCTCTCAAAATACACATCTGAGGATAAAGGTTTTGGAGCAATATCAAATTCTTGTGAGACATTGAATGCCCTTTCAGTCTTCTATAAGAGTGATTCGTAAGAAAAAACTTTTAATGATCCATGTATATTGTTTTCCTCCCATGATGCAATTGAAAATATGAAGTCTATTATTCACAAATTGTATTTTCTTTATTCCCCTTAACACTGTATCCAGAAAAAAATTTATACATTGGGAAGTCATTTATAGTGAACATAAGCACTGCATGTAGTTGAAAATATTCCATTTTATAAGAATCATGCACCCTAATACCATCCTCCAATAAAAGTTTCAAATCATCAATCAATGGTGACAAGAAAACATCAATATCATTTATGGGTTGCTTCAGACCAAATATTGTTATACTCAATATGACATAATTGTGATTCATACAAACTTTAGAAGAGAGGTTGTAAATTACCAATAAAATAGGCCATGAAATATGTGTGCTACTAAGGGTTTGGTATGGATTCATTCCATCTATGCACAACCCAAGTCTGATATTTATAATTTCATTTCCAAATATAGGATACTGCTCATCAATTTTCTTCCATTGTGGACAATCAGCTGGATGACGTATTTTTCCATCACATATCCACTCATCATCATGTCATATTAACCTTTTTTCATCATGTGAATTAGCAAATAAACATTTCAAACGATGAATTATAGGAAGATACCAAAATACCTTGGAAGGGATCTCTATAATCTCTACATCAGCCAGTTATTTTTCTTTCAACTTATACCATAATGTCCCACATTTATGACACTCTGACATAAATTCATATTCCTTCCTATATATCATACAATCATTCGGGCAGGCATGTATTTTCTTGTATCCCAACCCCATTGGGCATAATATTTTCTTGGCCTTATAATGTGAATCTGGATGATAGTTGTCTTTTGGAAGAATTTATTTCAACAATTGTAGAATCTCTATAAAATGTTTGTAACTCCATCCATGTTTCGCCTTCAGCTTAATCAATATTAACACCGCCGATAAAACTATAAATTCCATATAACCAGGATACAATGTTTTTTCAGCATCACCATATAGACGTGAAACTGTCGATTCTATCTCAATTTGTACTATTGTAATATCACGAATCATTTCTTCAATTCCATCGTAGTTACCATCTTACAAATCATTATCATCAATAGATCTAACATTCTGTCCAGTTTCACTATGCCAAATCCAAGGGCTGTAACTTGGATTAAAACCATGAAAAATAATATGATATTTGGTCTCTCTACTTTTCAACTTCTTCATAATAAAACATTTCAGGCATGGACAGAAAAAAATGTCACTGCTTGGAACATTTTGTTTATAAAATTCCAAAATGACATCAACACCTTCTTCATATTCATTACTTGTTCGATGTGCTGTAATCCAACTTCGATTCATTATTACCTATAACAAATATCAAAATTATACATCTTGTTAAGATAAGTCAATTTTATATTTATATGAAAAATATCATAATTTTAATGTAAAAAATTGAAATATAAAACAAATATATTCATATTTGAAAAATATGTGCATTAAAATGATTTTAAAAATAAAATATACTTAGATATAATAGTTTTAAATTCATATTGAATCCTTTCTTCTTAGGGTACACAAAGAATACATCCTAGTGCAACGGGATACCAAATTCTCCCTTCCGTAAACAAGAAATATGAAGTATAAATATTAAAATATTAAAATATGTATACATTAACTTCTGAAAATTACACATATCCCAACGATTTGAAACCATTGGGATAGCCCCTAAAACCGTTGGGATAGAATATCCCAATGGTTTCACACACCGTTGGCATGATGGTCGTTGCAATATTCCTATACCAATAGTTCTACAGGAATAGTTGGTATAGACTGCCTGAAGTTAATATATGTTGATAGTTTTAATGAAACTGTTGGGATATATATATACCAATAGTTCAAGAATTGTTGGTATACATGTTGTCCAGCATATAATCTATTCCAACGGTTTCATGGAAACTGTTGAGATATATGTACAACAATGGTTCAAGAACCATTAGCATGCAATCTCTAGTATATAATATATTACAACGGGGGGTGGGGGCTGTCCAGGGGGTGGGGGATGTCCAAGGGGTGGGGTGTTAATGGGGGTGGGGGTCTAGGGGGTGGGGTTCCAGGGGGGTGGGGTGGGGGTTGTCCAGGGGGTGGGGGTGTCCAAGGGGGTGGGGGTGTCCAGGGGTGGGGGATGTGCAAGGGGGTGGGGGCGTCCAGGGGGTGTCCAAGGGGGTGGGGGTGCTGTCTAGGGGGGTGAGGGGGTTGTCCAAGGGGTTCGAGGGTGTCCAGTGGGTGGGGGTGGTGTCCAAGGGGGTGAGGGGGTTGTCCAACCCCCAACCCCCTTGGACAGCCCCCACCCCTGGAAACCCCCCCAACACCCCTGGACACCCCCACCCCCATGAAAATCCCCCCCAAACCCCTGGGAAAGCCCCCCCCCCCCACCCCCTGAACACCCCCCACCCCTTGTACACCCCCACCCCCATGGACAGCCCCCCAACCCCCTAGACAACCCCCCCCCCCCCCGGACACCCCCTACCCCATGGACACCCCTACACCCTGGACAGCCCCCTCACCCCCCCCCCCCCTGGACACCACCCCCCACCCCCCTGGACACCCCTACCCCCTTAAAGAGCCCCCCACCCCCTGGGCACCACCCCCACCCCCTAGACACCCCCACTCCCATGGACCCCCCCCCCCCCCCCAACCCCCTAGACACCTCCCTGACACCCCTCATGCCTATGGACACCCCCTACACCCTTGGATACCCCCCTCACACCCTGGACACCACCCCCCTGGACACCCCATACCCCCTTGGAAAGCCCCATCACCTTCTGGACACCCCCCTCCCCACCACCACATCGGACAGCCCCCACCCCTCTGGAACACCCCACCCCCCCAACCCCACTCCCCACCCAAACACAACTCCCCACCCCCCTAGACACCCCTACCCCCTTGGACAGCCCTCTCACCCCCTTGGACCCCCCCCCACCCCCCCCCCACCCCCTTGGACACCCATACCCCTTGGACAGGCCCCTCACCCCCTAGATACCACCCCCCCCCCCACCCCCCTAGACACCACTACCCCTTATACAGCCCCCTCACCCCCTGGACACCCCCCCCCCCCACCCCTTGCACACCCCCTACCCCCTTGGACATTCCCCTTACCCCCTGGACACCACCCCCACCCCCATGGATACCCCCTGGACAACCCCACCCCCTTGACACCCCCACCCCTTGGACATCACCCCACCCCTGGACATCCCCCCCCCCCCCCCGAACACCCCCACCTCCAAGGACAACCCCCTAGACCCCCCCCCCCCCAGACACCCCCACCCCCGAGACACCCCTTACCTCCTTGGACAGCCCCCTCACCCCCAGGACACCCCCCCCCCCACCCACCCCCTGGACACCCCCTATGCCATTGGAAAGCCCCCTCACCCCCTTGGACACCCCCACCCTCGTGGATACCACCTAGACACCACCACCCCCTTGGACATCCCCCCCCCCCAATCCCCTAGATAGCCCCCCACCCCCTGGACACCCCCACCCTCTGGAAACCCCCTACCCCCTTGGACTGCCCCCTCACTAACCCGGAACCCCCCCCCCCTGGACACCCCTACCCCCTTGGAAAACCCCCTCACCCCCTGGACACCCCCCCCCCCCGGACACCCCTGGACACCCCCCACCCCCTTGGACACCCCCCCCAACCCCCCCCCCCCCCCCCACCCCTGGACACCCCCCAAACACATGAAATTACACGCGCACACACATTATAGAACACACAAAAATCATAAACTTGCATGATATCACTTCCATGGTTTATTTTACTAGAAATAAATGTATCATGGTATAGAATACCTCTAGGACACTTACCATGATAGCAAGAACAAATACAAAAATATAACATCTCAAAACATAAGTTTAGGGCATCTCAAAAAATAAAAAAAATAAAACTAAGTCACGTGAGTCTTACTTTTGTGTTGAGAGATGAACCGATAAATCTGGTGTTAATAAAGGTGATTAATAATGTTGGAAAAACGAGGTTGGAGGGAACGAATTTGAAGAATCCTTTCTATGTTTTCTACGCAAGAGAGATGAGTCTCAAGTCGCCCAATCGAAAAAAATAGAATGATAGAATATGGGGTGTGATAAATCTTTTAAAATCTTTATCACATTGGTTATTAAATAACTGATGTGATAAACTATTTTTTATATGTTTATAACATCAGTTATTTAATAACCGATGTAAAAAATCCTTTATCATGTTGGTTATTTTATAACGGATGTGATAAATAGAGTTTTATCCGGTCGGTTATTTTATAACCGATATGATAAACCAATTTTTTCAGCTTTGCATGTCGGTTATATAGAACCGACGTGAAAAACTCCAATGTGTTAAACATTTTTTTCACTAGTGAGTGTGATATATATACTTATCATAAGAGCTTAAAGTATATATTCACATAGAAGTATTTGAACATGTGCTAAAGGAGATAGTTATAGTTAATAAATAACTATGATTTATCAATACATTGTCATCTGGGAATGGACCAAATGGTGGTAGATTCCCTAAGTATAAAGTTTCATGTTACTCTATCCTTAATGAGGAATGATAGAGACCCAATATTCATGGATATTAATGGACACCTATCAATGGGTGTGGAAAATCTAAATTATATTCCTATGGAATGTAGTGTTAGTGGTCACCTAAGTTGTATCCATAGATTAGTTCTCTAATCTAGTGTCACAAGTACTAAAATAAAATAAGTAGATGATGACTACTAGGACTGGTAAAAATGAAATAAGAACTTAAAAACCAAAGTCAGAGATGATTTATTATATGAGGCTTGGCTTCCCAATTGTAATTTTGACATAGTTTTTTTCAAAATAAATATATTTACCTTTTTAATTTATCTAATGAAAGGTTTCACTGAAACTTCACCTTTTTACCCTTGATTAGGTTTAATGATAACAAGAATAGTCCTAACATTTTCCTTGATTTGGAACACACTCCATCCTATGTTTTAAAGTCACAATGAATCACTTTTTATTTACTTATTAAATACCTAATCAGATATTTTTATTCCCAAGAAACCATGTTTGATCACTTCCTCTCCCTTAAGTTCTAAATAATCACTAAACACTCTCTACATATCCATACATCAATCAATAAATATGATCCAAAACCAATTAGAGGGAGAAAATAATTCCTTAATCAAGGAAATAAATAATGGATAGAATTAATCAAAATCATAATTTTATCCAAATTAAATTATGAAATCAAAAAATTTAAAACCATTTAACAATAAAATTATATTAATGTTTTTAAATTAGTCTCCTACACTCAAGTATCATAAATGGGTCACCTCCCATACCCCCAACCACTCTAAGTTTACACCCCTGTATTAAATAAGAAAAAATGAATTTTTAAGGAGTGGATTTCATAATAGAAAAGTAATGGAATAAATGAGCATAAATCTAGAGAAAAAAAAGTTGATACTCCATCTACGCCTTCTCCACCTCTACCTTGTACAAAGTTCTCTTCTTATTTTCCAACCTTTAACAGCATCTTTCCAACCTCTTTATAAAGAGAGAGATCCTTCATATCTTCTTTATTTTCTAAATTTTCTTCTCTATATTCTATTGTAACACCCTGATATTTTATGAGAAATATATTTTTTTGTCTTATGTTATATGAAACATCAAAGGAATCTTTCACTACAAACAACACTAGCTTGGCTTGCATTATACGCAAGAGCAACCTTCCTTGATAGCGTGTGTTGTACACAATATCGAGTTTCACTAAACAAAGATATATTGTTATAATATTATTATGGACTAGCCGTTATGAATAGTATTACCTACATTTTGAATTTTATTACATTATTATTCATCTTACACATTTTCTAAAACATGGTATGTGAACAAAATAATTTTTTTTGGGTAAAATAAGTATTTTTCAAAAAATGCAGTTTTGCAGCCTTTTGATGGCACACCCACCTTAAATATAGTTTTTTATAGGTTTATAAGTTAAATTTGACAAAAAAAATTCTTTTTTGGAATCAGGATATAAAAATTTACTTCGGATAAATTTTTCATATTATTCTCATAACTTTCATATTTTAATGAATAGTAAAAACACGCTATATTTTAATTAAAAACCACTTTTTTCATTGTAATAATTTATATGGTTAAATTATAATATTGAATGGTTTTAAAGTAAAAATATAATATATTTTTACCATTTAATATAATTTATGTCATTACAATTAATTTTACTTTTAATTCATAGGTAAAAACATTTCAATCTTTGGCAATGTTTTATCTTTTAAGACCCATTTTCTTAACAACGGGGTTAATTTTAAATTAATTACTGCAAATTCTGTGTTTTGAATTTTGAAAAATTGATTCCATATTTTAATTCAGTGGGTCCAAATTATTTTAATAGGTTACTTTTATTTTTTTGATATTATGAATAGTAACTACGGTAATTTTTATTTAATGTAGTTAAAAGTAAATCGGGTAATTAAGGGTAAAAATAAGATTATAAAATTACTATAACACCTGAAAAAATTCTATTGGATGACTAAAAGTAGACCCTTATCACCTAAGGGTCGGAATGAATTCATTTTATGGACTTTTGACCATTAAAATAATTTAATTATTATTAAAACCAAAGAAAGTCACAACATGTCACTCTCTTAAATCTTATAAGTATAATAATTTTAATTTAGTGATAAACTTTATGAAACTTAGAAAATTAATAGTTTCCAGAAATATAATAAAATTATCTATATCATGTGAATTTATTTATAATTTTTAGGTATTAAATAATTATCATTAATTATGACACAATAGTGATGTTGAAATTATTTTATTGATTGAATTATCAAATGAATGATTTTAAAAGTATTAAAATAAATATTATATGAACTATTTAATGTTCTACACTAATTTTCTAGATAAATATGACATGTTTTGAATCCATTAAATCTTTTATTTCGAACATATCTTCTATTTATATTTTATTTAAATTCAAATAAATGAATTGTGTCAAAATTGACACTATTGTTATTTTATAAAAAGTACATATTATAAAATTGTTTATAAATCACAAAAATATTTAAAATTTATAAATTAAAATTTATATGGTCTAAAATGTAATAAAGTATAAAATTATGGACAATTCACAATATATAAGTAATTATTTATAATGATTTAAACTTTAGAATATTATTACCACAAATAAAATTAAATAGATTATATAAGGATAAATCATGTTGATAATGTTTAAAATAAATTCCCAACTTGTCTAAATTTTATTGGTGGATGAGATTAAAACCCTATATCATCTAAGATTCGTATTTTAGTCATTTTTGGAGTTTTTTAAGTGGGGTTGGAATTTATTATAAATTAATATTTCTTATAATTCCAAAGGTGCCCCTCTCCTCCCTTATAAAAGGGAACCCCCCCTCCCCCTCTCTTATTTACACAATTTAGAGCCTTCACGCTTGGCCAAAACCTCCTCATTTACCTTCTCAACTTCCCTATAAACATACTAGAGGTTCTGGTATTCTTCAAAGACTGATTTTAGTGCCCTAAGATGAGGTTTCAAAGAGGCGTGTCGAAGAAGAGGTAATATCTGTTACCGATTCTTTCAAATTTATTTCTTCTTATACTTCCTATTATTTATTTGTTTCATTTTGAAGTAATAAAATCAGTATCACTCATATACTAATAAGTTATTATAAATATGAAACCACCCTATTTCACCTTATATCCATCCAACGGAAAATGAAATCACCGTTTGTGCGTACGTACGGAATACCGTCTCCACGCCGTGGTGTAATCTGTTTTCCAACACCACCATACTTGGATGGATATAATGGTGTAAATAATAACTATACATGATTATTATAACATGATACTAATTCTGATACATTCCATCTTACACTCCAATACCATTCAATAGTTATGGGAACGATATCATCGCTCGAGCGTACGTACGGCCTACCATCTCCACAATGTGATGTGACTCGTTCTACATGATCTTCATTGAATAATGATTATATAAATGAATTTAATGATTAAATATGATATATATTACACTAATACCATTCTTTAAATAAGGTATCTATAACCTAAAAAGAGTAATAAGAATTTATTCGACAAGACATGCACAAGAACATAAAGCAATGAAGACCCAAATAACAAGTAACAATGAAATATTACTAATAAGAAGCTAATAATATGGCCATATATGATATCATAACAATGATTATGATTTTTTAATAAGTCAATTAAATTCTTTAAATCATTATACAGGAGGTTCGGATACATGAAAAGCATATCGGACCTAAGGTAAGGAAAAATCTCCCAATCTCATTTTTATCTGAGATTGTTTATACTTCAGAATTTATTGGGGAATATTTGTCATCCACATCCATGTTTTGTCAATATGTAATTTTATTTATATCCTCCTACAATTTTTTAAATCCAATTTAACCCATTGGTGAGTTTTTAGTAAAAGATATGAAAGGAATCTTTTTTCATTTTTAGTACAAGGTACTTTTTGAATTTTCCGGCCAAAGTACGAGAAGAATGTTTTTTTAACTTATACGGAGTGAATAGATTTTTATGATTTCATAGAACATTATTTCCATGAAGCTTCCTTTACAAGTTTTCAAGTTTATTTTTAATCAACTTATTTTAGTTTCAAATTGTATGACATGTTAAGAAAGTAAAAATGCTTTTGAAGTAGAAAGGATATTTTCCTCAAGAATGGAGTTTAAGTGTTTTATCAAAATTATTTTCCATTTAAGATAATATAGGGTTATATTTCTATCCCTATTTTTACATTTATTTTATTATGTTATGATGGAATTATTTTTATGAATTCCTTTTATCTTATATAGTTTATATTATGATGGCATGACGTTTAAGAATTCCCTTTTTATTACATGGGTTATGATATGATTTATGATTTTGTGGTACACATAGGAATGGTTTCATTATGATATGGGTGGGGACCTATATCTCCCTCCAAATCAGTGGGTAAAGATTTATATCTCATGAGATAGACAAGGTTGTAATGGTAAGTTAATCTGGTTCTGTGATACAGGACTGGAACGAGGAGTGAACATAGTTTAGTAATGGACTTTGTCCGCTATGATGGTATTGGAAATGAGCCTTGACTAATATGAAATGATTTTCTATGATTATGTGTGTATGCCACAAAGTTTCATGTTTTAAGTTATTATTATTGGGATTACATTTCACCACTCTGATTTATCCCATGTTATGATATTATGATCTCTTTTGCAGGTTAATATATTCAAAATGTTATGTTTGATATTTCTTTTGTTTACCCTTACTGAGCATTTGAGCTCACCCTTTTGTATGTTTTCTTTTCCCCAGGTCAATAAGAAGGGTATTAAGTAGGATATGCCAAAATGGGACTCTAGATATGATGAAATAAACGGGAGACAATGTGGATGATTTATGAACCTGTTGTTTATGTTTCCCAGTTTCTAAAGACACTATACCTATACGGTCCTATCATGGTTGTGTTATATGTTGTAATAAGTATTCTTCAATTTTGAAGTAATAACCGTGTATGTAAAGTGTGGGTCATTATAGTTGGTATTAGAGGAAAGGTATAGTCAACCTTTGGAAACTAGGATGTGAAAGCCTTAGTAAGAACCATAAGGATTTTTCTAAGCATAGAACACAATATTAGTGTTTTAGAAATGGCCATGAATAACCTATGATAAGACCTTAAGTGTAAAATTTTATTCTTGATTATGTGGTTTTCCTATTATGATTAGTGTTTCTCACACTATTCTTATTGGTTTTAGTCAATGGCTGGAACCTGAAGGAACCATGTTAATGCTGAATGCGATGGGCAATGCAATGATTTTCCCCCTGAGTAACCAAACGTTATGGGAGATGGAATGAAAAATCTTGTAGTCATGCTCACGAAACTTTCTCAAGATATGAACCATGTAGGACTTCCAAACGAGCAAAGGAAGGAGCAACATTTTGTTGAATCCTTTATGAGGCAGTGTCCACCTTCATTCAGCGGGTCTTCTGATCCATTAGTGGCTGAACAATGGATTAGTACCACTGAAAATATATTTTCAGTTCTACAATGTTCTGAACATGACAAAATCATCTTAGCAGTGTGTCGTTTGGATGGTTATGTTGATCAATGGTAGAATCTTATCAAGAATACAAGGAAAATAGATGAAATTGAGTCCATGGAATGGGACGAGTTCAAGAACTTATTTTTTAATATGTACTTCCCTCGTATTCTTCAAACAAATATGGAGAAGGAGTTTCTTGAACTAAAGAAAAAGGATGATGAATTTTTTTCTACCTACGAAGAAAATTTTACAAGACTTGCAAGGTACGCTTCCGGAATTATTATCCAACCTAAGAGTAAGATCGATCGATTCTTTAGTGGCTTAAAACCAAGTCTTCGAAGTTTGTTAGCCATATGGGACTTCACTATCTACGAGGAAATTGTTTTATGTGCTCTCAAGGTTGAGATGGAGATTGGATTAACCCATTAATCATATGGGTTTGATAAGAACAGGAAAATGTAATTCAAAGGAAAATCTAAAGACCACACTGAAAAGAAGATGATTTTTCCTTTATGCTCAAATTTTGGAAGGAAACATGGAGAGAATTGTATTAAAGGGACAAGAAAAGTTTTTAAGTGTGGAAAAGAAGGTCATCAGGCAATTGAATGTTGAAATAATGGGAAGAAGATGTCTAATGATGAGAATAAAGAAAGGGATACACAGAATGCACCTCCAACACTTCAATGTTTCAAGTGCAAGGAGATGGGGAATTATACCAATCAATGCCCTAATCCAAGGGTTTTTTATGATGATCGATGTCAAAAAACTCTTAAGGCCAAAGACAAAGGAAAGTCACATGCAATTACTATAGATGATGTGGAGTACGATAACGAAGTGGTGAAAGGTACACTTACCATCCACTCTAAAGTAGAAAATGTTTTATTTGATTTTGGATCCACCCACTCTTTTATTTATGAAGAATTTTATAAGGGTATCTCCGTACTACCTCAACAATTAGATGTTGAGTTAGCTGTGACAACTCCTGATGGCACAACAGTCCCATCAAAAGTTTGCAATTCTTCTCCGATTGAAGTTTTAGGGAAAGTGCTTCCTTCAAATCTTGTGATCCTTCCTATAGTGGGATTTGATGTGATTCTTGGCATGGATTGTCTTTCTTTATACGAAGCTCATATTAATTGCCAAAGAAGGGAAATCACATTTAATATTCCCGATAAATCTACTATCATATATCAATGCAAGGATGAATATAACCTTCCAGTGGAAATTTATTCCATCTTATGGGTTTTGATTCCAATAAATGAAGGTTATTTATCTCAAATGGTTGGAGAGAAACTCAAGATTAATAATACACCCATTGTACAGAAGTTTTATGATGTATTTATAGAGTAATTGTCAGGTCTTCCACAAAATCGTGAAGTTGAGTTTTCAATATAACTCATATCGGGTGCTATGCCCATTTCAAAGACACCTTATAGAATGTCCCAAATTGAGTTGCAGTAATTGAAGAATCAACTCTAAGAGAATCTTGATAAAGGATTTATACGCCCTAGTGCGTCACCTTGGGGAGCACTTGTTCTGTTTTTTAAGAAGAAAGATGGATCAATGATACTCTACATTGATTATCAAGAACTTAACAAGATCACTATCAAGAACAAATATCCTCTCCCACACATTGATGACTTATTTGACCAACTACATGGAGCTCAATACTTTTCCAAGATTGATCTTCATTCAGGGTATCATAAATTAAGGTTCAAAAGGGTGGATATACCAAATACAGCTTTCTATACAAGGTATGGACACTATAAATTTATAGTGATGCCATTTGGTCTTTCTAATTCCCCTGCTATCTTCATGGATCTAATGAATAGAGTCTTTAGAGACTATCTTGATTAGTTTGTGGTAGTCTTTATAGATGATATTCTTGTCTATTCAAAGTGCAAGGAAGAACATGAAGATCACTTCAGAATTGTATTAAAGACCCTAAGAAAGGAGAATCTTTATGACAAATTTACCAAGTGTGAATTTTGGCTTCAAAAAGTTTCATTTTTAGGTCACATAATCTCAAAAGAGGGGATATCTATGGATCCAGCAAAGACAGAGGTTATCGAGAGATGGTCGAGACCAAAAACAGTAACTGAGATCTGAATTTTTCTTGGTTTGGCTAGATATTATCGATGTTTTGGGAAATATTTTTCACAATTATCTAATCCACTCACCAGGTTGACTCGAAAAGGAGTTAATTTCGTGTGGATGGAGGAGTGTGAAGATAATTTCAAGGAGTTGAAAAGAAGGTTATCCAATGCACCTGTGCTCACACTGCCTTGTAGTGGAGAAAGGTTTTTGATCTATAGTGATGCATCCAAGAAGGGATTGGGGTGTGTTCTCATGCAAAACGATATGGTGATAGCTTATGCCTCACGGCAGTTGAAAATCCATGAGGAAAATTACCCAACTCATGATTTGGAGTTAGCTGCGGTAATCTTTGCATTAAAGATTTGGAGGAATTATCTTTATGGTGAAAGGTGTGATATTTATACTGATCATAAAAGTTTAAAGTATATTTTCACACAAAAAAAGCTAAATATGCGCCAAAGAAGATGGTTGGAGTTGATTAAGGACTACGACTGCTCGATTCATTATCACCCTGGGAAAGAAAACAAGGTGGCAGATGCATTAAGTAGACAAGACCATGCCAGCTTATCCATGATGAGGATCACAAAAGATCCAATATTTATGGATTTACACAGGATGGATATTTTAATTATAATGGAAGGTGAAAAATCTTATCTTTATCAAATGAATGTTCAACCATCTATACATGTGAAGATTAAAGAGGCACAAAAAGAAGATGTAGAGTTACAAAAGAAGGTGAGAAATGTTCCTGAATTCAACCTTGATTGTGATGGGATAATAAGGTTTAGGAATTGGGTTTGTGTTCCTCCCATCCTAGAATTAAAGAAGGACTACTGGATGAGGCTCATAGTTCTTCATTCTCTATTCATCCTAGAAGTACAAAGATGTATAGGGACCTGAAAGAGTATTTTTGGTGGGATGGCATGAAAAGAGATGTTGCTGAATATGTCTCTTGATTCTTGGTTTGTCAGCAAGTTAAAGCTGAGAGACAGAAGTATAAGGGGATGTTACAACCATTACCCATACCTGAATGGAAATGGGGAAACATCAGTATGGACTTTTTCACTGGAATTCCTAAAACATCCAAAGGCAATAATTCTATCTGGGTTATAGTTGATCGTCTTACAAAGTCGGCACACTTCATTGCTATTAGAGAATATTTCTCTCTGGATCATCTTTCCATGATATATGTGAAGGAAGTGGTAATATTTCATGGAGTACCACTTTTCATTATATCTGATCGGGATCCGAGGTTTATCTCAAAGTTCTGGCGAAGTCTTCAACATACTTTAGATACAGAGTTGATTTTCAACACTGGTTATCATCCTCAGACAGATGGTCAGTCTGAGAGAACAATTCAAACTCTAGAAGCTGTGTTAAGAGCTTTCTCTATGGATTTCAAAGGTGGTTGGGATCAACGCCTACCTTTAGTATAATTTTCTTATAATAATAGCTTTCACTCCAGTATTCATATGGATCCTTATGAAGCTCTCTATGGAAAGAAATGCAGGACTCCAACTTTCTGGGATGAAGTTGGGGAAAGAAAGCTATTAGGACTGGATCTTGTTGATGAGATGGAAGAAAAGGTCAGATCTATTCAACAACACATAAGATCAGCTCAGATTCGACAAAAAAGTTATGCCAAAAACTGAAGAAAAGACCTAGAGTTTGAAGTGGGTGATAAAGTGTTCTTATGAATATCTCCTTGGAAGAGAGTAATAAGATTTGGAAAGAAGGGAAAGCTGGGCCCTAGGTATATCGGTCCTTTTGAAATACCGGATCGTGTTGGGAAGGTAGCTTACTAATTGGAACTTCCACTGAATCTCTCTCAAGTTCATGATGTGTTCCATGTATCTCTCCTGAAAAAGTACATATTTGATCCTTCACATGTACTAAGCTCAGAAGTTGTACCGTTGGAGCAAGATCTTTCTTATGAAGAACAGTCAATAGAGATTCTGGATCGTAGAGAAAAAGCTCTATGGAACAAGACCACTCTCTTGGTGAAATTTTTATAGAGAAACCACCAATTAGAAGAAGCTACATTGGAGCTTTAGGATATGATAAGGGATGGGTATCCTCATCTGTTTGTTACGAAGTGACGAATTTCAAGGGAGAAATTCATTTTAAGGGGGGTAGAATGTAACACCCTGATATTTTATAAGAAATATTTTTTTTTCTTATGTTATATGAAACATCAAAGGAATCTTTCACTACACACAACACTAGCTTGGCTTGCGTTATACACAAGAGCAACCTTCCTCGATAGCGTGTGTTGTATGCAATATCGAGTTTCAATAAACAATGATAAATTGTTATAATATTATTATGGACTAGCCGTTATGAATAGTATTAGCTACATTTTTAATTTTATAACATTATTATTCATCTTACACATTTTCTAAAACATGGTATGTGAACAAAATAAATTTGTTTGGGTAAAATAATTATTTTTCAAAAAATGTAGCTTTGCCGCCTTTTAATGGCGCACCCACTTTAAATATAGTTTTTGATAGATTTATAAGTTCGATTAGGAAAAATAAAATTCTTCTGTGGAATCAAGATATAAAAATTTACTTTGGATAAATTTTTCATATTATTCTGATAACTTTCATATTTTAATGAATAGTAAAAACACGCAATATTTTAATTAAAAAAAACTTTTTTCATCGAAATAATTTATATGGTTAAATTAAAAATATTGAATGGTTTTAAAGTAAAAATAGAATATATTTTTACCATTTAATATAATTTATGTCATTACCATTAATTTTACTTTGAATTCATATGTTAAAACATTTCAATCTTTGGCAATGTTTTATCTTTTAAAACCTGTTTTCTTAACAGTAGGATTAATTTTAAATTAATTACTACAACTTCTGTGTTTTGAATTTTGAAAAATAGATTCCATATTTGAATTCAGTGGGTCCAAAATATATTAATATGTTACTTTTATTTTTTTGATATTATGAATAGTAACTACGGTATTCTTTATTTACTGTAGTTAAAATTAAATCGGGTAATTAAGGGTAAAAATAAGATTATAAAATTACCCTAACACCTTAAAAAATTCTATTGTATAACTAAAAGTAGACCCTTATCACCTAAGGGTCCGAATAAATTCATTTTATGGACTTTTTACCATTAAAATAATTTAATTATTATTAAAACCAAAGAAAGTGACAACATGTCACTCTCTTAAATCTTATAAGTATAATAATTTTAATTTAGTGATAAACTTAATGAAACTTCGAACATGAATTGTCTCCAGAACTATAATAAAATTATATACATCATTTGGATTTATTTATAATTTTTAGGGATTAAATAATTATCATTAATTATGACACAATAGTGATGTTGAAATTATTTTATTGATTGAATTATCAAATGAATGATTTTAAAAGTATTAAAATAAATATTATATGAACTATTTAATGTGATCCACTAATTTTATAGATAAATATGACATTTTATGAATCATTTAAATCTTTTAGTTTGAACATATCTTCTGTCTATATTTTATTTAAATTCAAATAAATGAATAGTGTCAAAATTAACACTATTGTTATTTTATAAAAATTACATATTATAAAATTGTTTATAAATCACAAAAATATTTAAAAATTATAAATTAAAATTTATATGGTTTAAAATGTAATAAAGTATACAATTATGGAAAATTCACAATATATAAGTAATTATTCATAATTATTTAAAATTTAGAATATTATTACCACAAATAAAAAAAATAGATTATATAAGGATAAATCATGTTGATAATGTTTAAAATAAATTCCCAACTTGTATAAATTTTATTCTTTGATAAGATTACAACTCTATATCATCTAATATTTAGAGTTGAGTCATTTTTTGAGGTTTTTAAGTGGGTTTGGAATTTATTATAAATTAATATTTCTTATAATTCCAAAGGTGCCCCTCTCCTCCCTTATAAAAGGGCACCTCCTCCCTCTCCTATTTACACAATTTAGAGCCTTCAATCTCATCAAAACCCTGATCATTTCCATTCTTAACTTACCTAGAAACATACTAGAGGTCTTGGTCTTCTTCAAAGACCAGTTTTAGTTCCCAAAGAGGATGTTTCAAAGAGGCGTGTCGAAGAAGAGATAATATCTGTTACCGATTCTTTGAAATTTATTTCTTCTTCTACTTCCTCTTCTTTAGTTGTTTCATTATGAAGTAATAACATCAGTATCACTCATATACTGATATGTTTTTATAAATATGAAACAACCCTATTTCACCTTCTATCCATCCTACGGAAAATGAAATCACCACACGTGCGTACATACGGAATACCGTCTCCACGTCGTGGTGTAATCTGTTTTCCACCACCACGTTACTTGGATGGGTATAATGGTATAAATAATAACTATATATTATTATTATAACATGATACTAATTCTGAGACATTTAATCTTACACTCCAATACCATTCAATAGTTCTGGGAACAATATCATCGCTCGTGCGTACGTACTGCCTACCGTCTCCACGATGTGATGCGACTCATTCTACATGATCTTCATTGAATATTGATTATATAAATGAATTGAATGAATAAATATGATATATATTACACTAATACCATTCTTTAAATAAGTTATCTATAACCTAAAAATAGGAATAAGAATTTATTCGACAAGACATGCACAAGAACATAAAGCAATGAACACCCGAATAACAAGTAACAATGAAATATTACTAATAAGAAGCTAAGAGTATGACCATATATGATATCATAACAATGATTATGATTATGGAATAAGTCAATGACATTATTTAAATCATTATATAGTAGGTTCCGACACGTTCAAATCATATCGGACCTAAGGTAAGGGAAAATCTCGCAATCTCATTTTTATCCGAGATTGTTTATACTTCAGAATTTATTGGGGAATATTTATCATCCACATTCATGTTTCATAAATATGTAATATTATTTATATCCTCCTAAATTTTTTTAAATCCAATTTAACCCATTGGTGAGTTTTTAGTAAAATATATGAAAGGAATCTTTTTTTGTTTTTAGTACGAGGTACTTTTTGACTTTTCTGGCCAAAGTACGAGAAGAATGTTTTTTTTAACTTATACGGAATGAATGGGTTTTTATGATTTCATAGAACATTATTTACATGAAGATTCCTTTACAAGTTTTCAATTTTATTTTTAATCAACTTATTTTAGTTTAAAATTGTATGACATATTAAGAAAGGAAAAATATTTTTGAAGTAGAAAGGATATTTTCCTCAAGAATGGAGTTCAAGTGTTTTATCAAAATTATTTTACATCTAAGATAATATAGGGTTCTGTTTCTATCCCTATTTTTACATTTATTAGATTATGTTATGATGGAATTATTTTTATGAATTCCTTTTATCTTACATGGTTTATGTTATGATGGCATGACGTTTAAGAATTCCATTTTTATTACATGGGTTATGTTATGATTTATGATTTTGTGGAACACATAAAAATGGTTTCATTATGAGATGGGTGGGACCTATATCTACCTCCAATGAATTGGTTAAAGATTTATATGTCATGAGATAGACATGGCTGTAACGGCAAGTTAATCTGGTTCAGTGATACAGGACTGGAACGAGGAGTGAACTCGGTTCAGTAATGGACTTTGTCCACTTTGATGGTCTTGGAAATGAGCCTTGACTAATATGAAATGATTTTCTATGATTATGTGTGTATTCCACAAAGTTTCATGTTTTAAGTTATGATTATTGGGATTACATTTCACCACTATGATTTATCCCATGTTATGATATTATGATCTCTTTTTCAGGCTAAGATATTCAAAATGTTATGTTTGATATTTCTTTTTTTTACCCTTACTGAGCATTTGAGCTCACCCTTTTGTATGTTTTCTTTTCCCCAGGTCAGGAATAAGGGTATTAAGTAGGATATTCCAAAAAGGGACTCTAGATATGATGAAATAAATGGGAGACAATGTATATGATTTATGAACCAGTTTTTTATGTTTCCCAGTTTCTAAAGACACTATACTTATACCGTCCTATCATGGTTTTGTTATATTTTTTAATAACTATGATTCAATTTTGAAGTAATAACCATGTATGTAAAGTATGGGTCATTATATCTATCTTACCTTTTTTGTACTTGATTTTATCAAAAAATAAATTTGTTAGTAGATCATCCTTGTTTTAAGGAGTGTTTTTTACTCCTTCTGTTCCCATGAGGCCTCCATGCATATGTTTCTTAAATTCTCCACAAGACTCAGGGTGTATCGCTTGGAAATCATGTGGATATCAGGTACTTGAAATTTTAGCACAAAACCATCTGTAATGTAGACATGATTTTTGTAATGTGGCCTCTTTTACTATGGTTTTTATTCTTATTTCCACTATATTACCATGGAATAATAAACTTCCCCATGTCCATAGCCTCTTACTTCTTAAAAAAACTCACCAATTCCTTATAGGGTACCACCACTACATATTAATTCTATCCCTGGTGAATCCTCCATCAAGTTTTTTTATTTTTATTTACCCATGATGTAGAGGTAATCATTATGTCATAACCTCCATCTACCTCAAAAAATAGCACTTCCAAATTAGAAACCACCACAGTATCATGAAAATATTATGACATGGATTCTTTTCTTCAATCTCAAGATATAGACAACCGTGATGTAGCAAGCCAGTCCATGGTGGAACCTCCTCTCTCGATTTGGGATCTAATATCTCTATAAGGAAATAGATAACCATGGGGCATAGCATATATCAATTCTCTATTGGTACCAAGTTCTCCCTCTAACTTCCATGGAGATATTATAGTATGAAAATGGTGGAAATGGAATATCATCCATTTTTCCTTAATTATAATTTTCATATAGCTTTTATAGTGGTTGGATTGAACTTCTTATTACCATGAAGGGATTTCTTATCTTCTGTTCAACTTTACAGTGGTTGGCCCAGGCTCCATATGTCATTTATGGCAGTTCCTGGCTTCAAGAGTGGCTCTTCAAATCAAGACTAAGCTCTCATAGTGGAAATCATGGTGTTCTCCGGTGATATTCAGTGATGTTCTGGAAATTGCAAGGGTGGAAATAATAATTTTTGACATTAATTAAATGTCTTAGTGGGGGTGTGGGTTGCTTGTGTGAGAAAAGATGCATCATATTTGTAAGTGGGAATAGTTCTCACATCTCATCTGCCCACATCGAACTTTTCAAAATTATACCACTCATATATATTAAATCTCATACCCCAGATCACTTGATCTAGATAGACTGGGATTAGAGGACCCCTACCACCACTATGTGCTGCCCTACATTGGTGAGCCACCCCCCCCCACCCACTACTGCACAATGATGCCTCATGTTCAGGTGCACTCTTGTGCTCATGGGTATGACTTTGTACACCATGTGTTACATATGCCTCCTACCACCATTGAAATGTTTCCTCTTGGCCATTTTTGGTCAGATGATCCCCCTTGAGAAAAGGGATATCATGCGCTATCCACTTATTTTTACCGAAAATCTTAAAAAACACTTGGTGAGAATCATTCCAAAAAATTAAAATCCCAATTAAGCTTCAATTTTATCATTTTTAATTTCTTACTCCAAATTAATTCTTAAAATTTAAATCACACACATTTAAATAAAATAATTAATTACATGGGGGAAATTATTAAAATCATTAACATACCTTATCAAAATTTAAAAAACAAGTTTTGAAAATGAGGGAATAAATTACCAACACACTTGAACCAATTATTTTTCTTAAGCATTGAATCAAAACAAAAAATTGTAAAGGTCACTAATGCTACTAGTATTTAAATATAAAAGTAAAAAAATTAGACAATTGTTAATGAGATTTCTAAATTTTCAAGAATCACATAAAATATTAATTCAACTTCACACTTTTAAAATGAACAATCAACCCAGATATTTTACATTTTTCCTTTGGAACGTGATGGGTCTTCTCCTTCCTTCCACTCAAGATTCTAAATTTATTATTATTAAACATCCCAAGATTTGATATTAATCACTTGAAATTTTTTTATCAATACTCAATGAAAATATTGAACAAGATTTATCATCATACCTTGAATATATTCACATCCTATAGGCTTAAAAGAGGCCTAAATTCTCTACATTCTAAATAAAAAAATCATATAAAATCATTAGGACTTTTCAATCAAGGTTCGGATGGATATGAGGCTTAAGCTTGGTAAATATTTTTTTTTGTAACATTAAGTCTCAAAGATGAGGTTTATCGGGAAAACATAATACATGATATCAATTGAAAATTTAAATTAAAATATCCCCTTAAAAAAGTGACAACATCCACTTTTTAAGCTCAAAGTAAAGGTAATGAATAATGTAATCATAATGAACAATGTACACCCTCTTGAATTTTCTCTATTTTTTCATTTTCTTTCTTTTTCATAGTAATTATTTTCGTATTTTTTATTTTTTCAAAATTTATTCTTAGAAAAAATATCACATATACCACCTAACCCATATGATAAAATCATTTGTCTCATAATAGTGGTTTTTTATTCTCCCAATCAGAACCTATTTTTTTCTTTTTTTTAATAGGGGTATAAATGAAATACAATGAATGTGTATAAACCTTTCCTAATTCCCAAAATATAACCCTCACATTTATTCCCTTCAATTTAGTGCATCCCTTCCACCATGGCCTCCCTCACCCCCCCACTTCAACTTTAAAATATCATGAAAATATATAAAGTATGGTGGAAATGGGAAATATTGACTTGTAATGTGTTTAATTTCTAATAAGTCCATTATTTTATTCTACAGTATAAACAATGATTAATTTAAAATGTTGTCTCAATGATAAGATCCTATCAATAAAAAAATTTTAATCAAATTAAATGTGAATTTTTATAATCATTGATTTTAAAAGTTCCAATGAAAGTTCTAGTAGGTGGAATACCTCAAGATCTCACAAGAAATATTATAAATATTTAATTGGAAAAATTAGGTCAATAAATCCTCTGATGAATAAAAAATAAAAAAAATTTATAACCACTAATGGAATGGATAAAAATAATAAATCAATCTACGTGAATTTCAGAAATTAAAAGTGTGAAAATGGGGGTCATATACTTTAATTAACCAATCTCCTCAAATAATGATTCATCACATTAGCATTCTATATTCATCTATAATCATTAAATTCTCCATATTACTCATTGTTTCGTAGTTCCTTGAAATGTGTGTTCTAGATTTAAGAATCACTGTTTCCAGGTGGTTTCCATTGGATTTATTCATGGAACCTAAAACTTCCAACAGTTCATTATCCAAAGAGGACATGCTTTCCAAAGGCAGGTATTCGTTAAGTTTTGAACTTTATGATACTTAAGAACATGCATTGGTCGAGAGAATGGGAGGTCAGACTCATCACACCCTTTTGGGGGGAATTATTTTCTACTCTAGGACTCTCTTTGTAAAAATAAAATATTTTCATGAATCCTTACTAATTCACCAAGTATAACATAAGTATCCCTTGGAATTTACAATCACTTATTAATATACGTAAAATTTAGAATCATCAGTGTGCATTCAAGGTTCTTCATCAATGGAAACATTTTTATGTATTCGAGGTTTTCCATCAATGGTATCCTCTAATCGCGATTAGAGATTATTTTAATCATCGTTGTGAGGATACTGGTTTTTAATCCACTCAGTGGGGCACTCTGGAATTTATTTTCATCCAGGAAGATGAAGTTTTGTTTTGATCTTGGGATTGTGCCCGTAAAATGGGCTACCTACGTATCCTTGTGAAAGGAATCAGAACCCTCGTAGTTCGGTGTCACTTAATAGGACACAACATACCTTTTAAGTTCATGTGATAAGGACCTCTAAGTGAAAGGTTCTTAGTCAAAACTTAGTGTGGGACTTATGCTGAAGCATCCCAAGGAACTTTGGAAAGGATATAGTTTTCCAAGTAGGATTAGACCCTATTGGGAATATGTCCCAAGGAGAATAGGTTTGATTTGAAGTGTTGGGTTTGAACCTCAAGGAGGCTTCCTATGTATCCCATATGGATGGGAATCAAACCCCACATAGTTTGATAAATATCATAGGAGAGTATGGTCCTATGAGAGAGATGAGTTTGAGATTACTTCTTGAAAATGATGCCTTGATTATTTGAGGATTGAATTTGGGATTTATTTCCTAAGGAGGATGCCCAAATTTGGGCAATTAGGGTTGGATTTATAAGGAGGATATCCAGTGAGCTAGGGCTCTGAAAGATCTTCCTGCATATCCTGATTTGAACAGGAATCATAGTTCTTATAGTTCCTTCTAGTGAGTGTTTGTGCACATGTTATAACCATCACATATCTCTAAGCCCACATGATTCATGATCGGTGTGATAAACAAGAGGATGTGAAAGATTCAACAAAGGCATTCACACTTACTAATTTTTCCTCCATGCTGATGGAAGAGGACATGTTGATCATGGAAGAGGTTGAGGCGATGAACCTTCCCTCTATTCTATTTACATTGGAAAAGGGTCCAATGTTAGGAAGAAGGGGTGAAGGTGAGGGGCTTATACCAGGATGGCTGCCCTGAAATTGGTTATGGTAGAGGATGGAGACTTCTCTTATGATTGAGTGGAATAGAAAGTGCAAAGTGTACCTTCACTAATGGATACCTAAGGTTCTGGGTTGCCTCTTTGAGAAGGGAGAGGCCGGTAACCAAGCATCTTCAAAACTGGGAACTTCCCAACACTGTTTCTAGGAGAAACTTCCGTGTGACTGTGGATATACAAACCCAAAAACATCACATGAATCCTAACCCCATTGTGAAACAAATGTGGGAAACCTCTGACTGTAGAAATACAAACCCAAATAAGATACATGTTGATGTTCCTTACCCAAAGTATTGAGAAGTCAGGAGGTTTTGGTGGAGGATTCAACTTAACCCCTTAAAATATAAGGGAACCAAGGAAGAAGATACCCTACTATGAATGGATTTTAAGAAGGGTACTTGAGATGGTCGCATAGGTACCTCATGCAAGTATACCTCTTAGGTACCCCACATTGTTGTATCGCGCAGGTATGGTGTGCAAGTGAACCGTGCAGGTATACCAATAGGTAAGGCACGTAAATATACCGCGTAGGTATAGATGATGACTAAAGAATGTGAAGAACTTCAAAACATTCATATACCATTTAATTATCTCTTATCTTGTGGTTTAGAGAGTTACCTGAGACAATTTGAGATATATAGGCGAAAGAGCTACGCAATGGGAGCTTCAGGGAATCTTTCACTCCTTTTTAGTCCCAAAATTGGGAACCCAAGGGCTCTATTTATAGGCATGGATGGGCCTAGTCGAAGAGATTTTTCCAGCACAGGTACTTCGCACAGCTCCGTTGTGCAGGTTCTCTACGTAGGGACATAAAACATCTTCTGGCGCAGATGTCAGTCGTGGAGGTCGGCCGCATAGGTCGGCCACAGAGGTCGGCCATGTATCTTGGTCATGTAGCTCGGCCAAATATATTGTCCACATAGCTTCGTGAAGCTACTTTTTCACAATGCACTTTGAGATTATTATTGATTATACTTTTTACACTTTGAATATTGCTTTGGGATTTGAAATATCCAGAAGTTTTCTTTATAATTTTTTTGTTACTTTCTCAAGTCGTGTCAACAAAATCCCCCCCCCCCCTCAGGGTTGGATTCGAAACATACAAAGAGGGTCAATTCTTGAGTTGAAAGTTTCCGAACAGTGTAGGTTTGCCATTCAGCTGCTTAACAGAGGTATGGTGCGAAGAGATTGTGTGCATTCTAGATGTGTAGGTCTTCAGTTTCCTATAAATAGGTCTCACCTTTCGCAATTTTTTTATTCACATGTGATTTCTCCAAAATTTTGAAGCTCTCTTTGCATATCTCGTTCGCCCATCTCTTATTGTGTTGTACTCTCTCTTAACTTCTTTGAAACTTCTTCAAGGTAAAATTAATTACGCGATGGAGCTACGCCAAAGGACTTCACCGATAGGATTGCGTTAGGATCCTTGGAAAAGCTTCTACGCGACGGAACTCATCGAAGGACCAACGTGACATGTGTCGTCGAAAGACCTACATGATAGACCTCATCGAAGGACCTATGCAAACAGTGTCCTTTGCCAAAATAAATTTGATTTACTATTTAAAATTATAACTTGGAATTTTGGTAATTCTTTTGCAGGAAATAATGACTCATTTGATGACTCATACTAAAGAAGATAAGGCTCTCCATAATGAAATGATGAATATTGTCAGACCAGACTATTACGAAATTGTTGAGAGTACTCTTCCTGGGATATGGAAGGGTCTAATTATGTATCAATGTGACTATGCACAAAGTTCTTATTTAACCTTGTACGGTCATGGGCTTTTGAAAGATTCCCATGTTCCATCTGTTAAGAAGTACTTTCCAAAAAATTAGTTTCTTCAATAATCCAATTGTAACTACATAAATATTAGTGCAAGGGGTTCCAATACAAGAAGGAATAATTACTATTAGCTACATCCTTCATCACAATGGTTGCACTCCCAATATGAAAGATCATGTTGTAGAACCAAGGCTACATTGTTATGATTCCACTTTTCAGGCTTCTCAAACAGATCAATCTAATGGTTGGAAATGATATTGGGACCTTCATTCTATAGGGGGTGTAAAACCTGAGTGGATGTGGGAATTCTGGGTACGTCGAACTTGTGCATAATTCAGAAAAGAGTTATCATACGTTCATATCTACAAAGCTGTCTGGATGGGGCAAACTTATGTTTACAAAAATGAATTCATTCCTAAATTACTGAGCCAATGGAGTCCACAAATGAATTCCTTCCATTTGACATGAAGTGAAGTTGGTATTAGTATCTGGGACATTCACCAAATAGTTGGAGTTCCCATTCTTGGGGAAATTTATGATGAATTTGCTAAGCCTACTACAACATGGGGTAATTCTTCTAGAACACCACGACTAACTCATGAATTATTTAAGATAGTGAAGAATTTACCTAAGTACAAGAAAGATATTCATGCTAGAGTGTGGATGGAAGCCTTCTAAGAACTAACAACAAAGGAAAGTCTAACCTGTGGACGTCCCACTGTTTGTCCTTCTGCAAATAATTGAGGCAGTTCAGGCACATATTGGCCTACACTGGAAAGAGGTGATTATAAGCACTAGGGCTATAAATTCAAGCCCAATATAGATGCAAAAGTACACTTAGCTGCCTTCTTTCCATGTGGTTAAGTGTTTATTTACTTCCAGTCTGTGAATCTGGAGGTGGTGTAAGATCAGGGACTTTCATCATTGCAGCTAAATTGGTAGAGGGAAAGTATATTGGGCTAGAAACCCCTGTATTAACATAAATTTACCATCTCCTACTGCATTTATACAATGGAAAGGATCCATTTAGGATTTTAGGTCCATTCCAAGTGTTGTGGGGATAGATTGCAGCACATTTTTCTTCATAATCAGTGTTGAATTCAGTCAGAGTTTCCAATGGTCGATTCACCCCATTTTTACAGAAATTTTATGGTGTTAAGCCTATGAACTTGAGACCTGATGAGGTGCTGAAGGTATTGAATGTCTCGGGAGAATTTAACTTCTTTCCTTTTGGTAACCCACCAACATGAACATTTATTGATGATGGTAAAGAAAATAATTATGAACTGAGATCCTATATGATGGCATTCAGGGATGGCGTATTATCAACTAGGATTGATGGTGAAATTATTTGCGAGGATTATGTCCCCTACAGGTTTTCTTGTTAGTTCATATGTCTTCAACAATCAATCACTTTTCCACACACATATGTCAGACATGATAAGCACCCAATGGTAGCATGACAATTATGGATTCTAACAGCTTTAGAGTTATCCAAATTGTCGATTACATTACCTCCACCAGATTCATTGATCGTATTGGAAATTGGGCATGATAAAGCTTTGGTTTCTTTATATCCTCAAGGAGATCTGAAAAAATGAATATATTGATTGGCAGCTATAATGATTGTTTCAAATGGAAATCATGGAAAGAATTACAAGGCTAGAGATGATACAGAAGTTTCAGAGGTTTTAGAGCCCTCAAAACATCTTCACAGAGAGTATAGCAGGAAGACCAGGGCTAAAGAAGCAAAACCTCCAACACCAAGGAGATCCATTTGCCACCATCAAATAGATATTCTTATTCCATCTGGTGAATTTTTTGAGGAAGAGAGGCATGAAGAATCTCTCCAATCAGAAGGTGTTGAATCTCCTCCACAGTTAACCATACCAAGATTGAATTATGTGAGACCTTCAACCAATCATCATTGGGAGAGTGTGACCTATGATATTAGGGATTCATGGGAATTTCTCCTTCATGAAATTTGAATTCCAGATATTTGTGACATCAAGGAACCTTCTAATTACAATCCGGACAATAACTTGGATGAATTATAAAAGTATATTGCGGAGCCGGAGACTTTTATATATGCAACTAATGAACAAATCCTAGCCTCTAAACGAGTATCTCATATGATGGACTTAGGAGTCCGTGAAGGGGTAATTATTGACTCTAAGGAGGAGCGGGATATTTATGTTAATACCGAGAATGTATTTCCCTTTTTATTTTGTCTCAACTCTGTTTTACCATTTATCATTATTAATCTTGATGAAAATATATTTGTGCAGCTTGAATGTAGAGAAGGAAGATTCGGAAAAATTCTCGAATCACCCAAGTATGGTCTTATAGGATCTCCTATTGATGCAAAAAATGATCCTCCCAGGTCGCCAGAACTTTCTCCAGGAGCAAGAATCATGATTTGGGTAATGGAGACAGATAATCCTCAACCATTACCTCAAGTTTCCCCTATTAAGAGGAGTGTTTCAATCTCTCCCCAATCTTTTGAACAAAAATGCAAGAGATAAATGATATTTATTCGAAGAGTTCACTGAAGGAGTAAGTATTTATATGATCCTTAGGGCATACAACTTTCTCAATAAATTCTGGTAACCATGTTTTATCCTCTTGTAGGATCTATGTCTCTCTCCCCTCTCAAGGGATTAAGAGCCGATTCTTCAAGACTAGAAAAAGAAGTCCCAGTGGAAACTCAGGTTTATGCTGAAGAATCTAAAATTTTAGTAGATAAATCTTTAAAAGATTCAGCTATACCTTCCCCTGGATCTTCTGAGAGAGAGGAAAGTCATGGTAATATTAAATACATTCCTTAGTTTCTTTTGTCAAAGGATCCTGAAATAATCGACGTTGATATTCCTAATGCTTTCGAAGAAAGGAATAAATATCCATGGAAATCTAAGACAAATGATGATGTTGACCCAAACCTGGAAAGACCTGATGCTGGCATACCAATTGAAGAGCCAACGGAACAAAATTTCAGCAGAGCCAATTTGGGTATCAACCAACGTTTTTTGGATACCTTAAATGGTGAGGTAGTTGTAATATTTCAGGTTGTATACACTAAAATGATGGACACCCTTAATCAAAATATTGATATTCCAGGTTCCATCAAATATTTTGGGGATTTTCATGAGGAATTTCAAGGGAGTAAGTCCCTATTCTTTCATTTTCCATACATAATTTGTTCTTTAACTTGATTATTTACATCAAAGTTCACCTTATGCAACTTTATCTGAAAAAAACATTGTAAAGGCTCTTTAGGAACAGGGTGTTCCACTTTATCCTTCTATTGGAGTTGGAGAAATATCTATAGAGGATCCTTAAACAATAGATGTTCCAAAGCCTTCAAATGTCATAACTGAGAAAATTCAAAGAAATGCCTCTTTACAAGAAACACCTGCTTAAAACACTAGAGCTGAGAATATAGGGGATAAATCCAATCAAGTAGTTGAATTATTATTGGGTAAATATAATCAGTTGTCTGAATCATATTTTCTTCCTCAATTTGAAACTACTAATGACCTAAATTTATCATTTAGGGTTATCAGCTCCTAGATCAAAAGGTGAAGATTCTACTATCCCAAGATAAGTAGAACAAGGTAGCTCTTTAAGCGACCGGTTTACAGAGTACATTTTACCTCATGGTAGTGACTCATATTCAGACTTAGAGATGCAATATGCTCTTAGTATTTCACGTAAGAAGACATGGCGGCATATCTAGAGCATAGTTGCCGAAAATCCTTTAGATGAATTGTTGTCCCATTTTTCAAAACTCCCAGCATTATTCTATATATTGGGATTTGCTGGATATAATTATCATCCAGTCTATGATTCCATGAAAGAGACTATTTTCCAATGGGATTAGGAGCATAAGATACAGAAATATTTTAAAGAGGATAAATGATGCATCAATATTGAGATCTTTTAATCTGTAGTATTTCAGGCGGAGGCAAATCATAACAAGAAATCACTCAAAATCATCCAATGAATCAAAGAGACCATGAAGGAGTTGTTATATCTTCAACAAAGATTGGATTTTGTTCATAACAAGCTTGAGCAGTTGAATCAGGCATTGGAAGAAAACTAATTAGAGGGAATAACTTCCATTTCAACTGCTAATGAAGCACTTCGTCAGGCTGAGGAGACTGGAGTTACTCAACTATATCAACTTCAACAAGCATCTGATAGGGCTTATAAAGTAGTCCAACAAATGAAAAGTCATGTTGAGGGTTTATTCTAAAACATGACAGAGAGGCTACATTTTGTGGATGACCATCTATTTTCATATAAATAAAAGAATTTTTTTTTTCAATCATAAAAATATTCATTCCTATATTTCATGACTGCAATATGAAAGTTAAATGATGATAATGATTCCTTTATATTAAAAAATCATTATTATAATAATAAGAATGAAGTGCTCAAAATTTTCATATTAAATCGAGGGACTTAATGAGCATAATTTGATTATTTCTAGGGTTATATGGGTAAACCCAAAAAATTTGTATCTTGACCTCTTTTTTTATTGCTCAATATAACCTAAATCATACAAAAATATATGTTTAGTGAGCTGAGACTTGGATTTTATTTAGAGTTCCCTTTGCAGGTTCTCAATCTAATGAGTACCGAGTCTTTTTTTACTAGCAGTTTAGAGTCATGCATGTTGGACTGTAAAGAGCTAATATTTAGGGTCGAATAGCTTTGACCAAAAATTTTGAATTAGATTCCAAACAATAATCAGTGTTTAATAATTGCTTTAATATTCTTTAAACATTTCCAAGGGGAATATTGAGTCATGATTTTTTTATGGTCACCAAATCTAAAACCTGTATCAACATAAGGGGTGTCTTTCCTAGGGACGAAATTACCATTATTTAACAAACCTGTTATGGGGGCCGTGTTATGAAGGTCCAACTGGGGCATATGCTGCATAGCCAAATAGTGGTATCTTTTGACTGATAGGCCTGTTATGTAGGCAACTTATGCAAGGTCACCTAAGGGCACGTGCTACATAATCAAGAAATAGATTTCTTCAGGAATTTAACATTTTCTGCCGATAGATTGAGGGAAATAAGATTTGGGTGACTTAAGACCACAATAGGTGGTTTTTCCAAGGAAATGAATTTTAAGAATGAAAAAAAGGCTATTTTATACCAATATAAGTCATGAATAGGAAAACCATTTTTATACAAATTTGGTGCATGAGTAATGGTTAAAAATTTATCAGAAAAGGGGAGATTTCTGATATCGTTCTATGCAGTTTTAAGTCATATAGTAAGGAAATTGGTACTATGAAATTTTAAGTTATGTAGTAAGGACATTGGTATTGTGCAGTTTTAAGTCATGCAGTGAGGACATTATGTGGATTTAATTTAAAGTATTTAGCGCTGACCAAAGGTATGAGAAAACTCTCCCAATTTCTTGATAATTTGTTTGGAAACATACTATCATATTCAGGTATGGAAGGGAAAACTGTAAATTGTGATTTAGGAATTTCGGGAACCGAGGAATGGTATGGGAAAAGGGCTAAAATCATTAGAGGAAGTCTTTTCTAATAACAAATTTACCATTATTTTACAAACCCGTTATGGGGGCTATATTATGCAGGGCCAACTGGGGCATATGATACATAGACAAATAATGGAATCTTTTGACTGACAGGCCTGTTATATAGGCAACTTATGCAAGGCTGCCTAAGGGAACATGCTGCATAGTCAGGAAAAAGAGCTCTTAGAAGTTTTACATTCTATTTCTAAAAGTCGAAGAAAGTTTATGGGGATTCATATTTTCTAAAGCATAGGGCTTGGTTTATAGAGAAAGGTACCTGAATATGGAAAGGGTATTTCCAATCAAAATATCCAAAGAATCAGAGGAATATGACTTTTACGAAGGTCTGACCCAAACGTAAGAGATATGGTGTCTGTAGTTTTAGGTCATATAACTGGGACCAAAAATAGAAACAATATATAACATGTGGCCAAGTGATATCAAGGTTATTCCCTAGTGTATCGAACACATGGTGAAGGAAATGTGTAAACCATGGTCTTAAAGATTTTCATATTGTGAGAAAGATAATGGGAAAAATATACTTGGTTGACTGTTTTAAAATACAGATTCTTGTATATTGTCATCAAAGATTAAAGGGGAAAAAGATACCATAACTAATAATGAAGTTACCATTACTTGAAAAACCTATTATGGGGGTTGTATTATGAAGGTCCAACTGGGGAATATGCTGCATAGCCAAATTGTGGAATCTTTTGACTGACAGGCCTGTTATGTAGGAAACTTATGCAAGGCCGCCTAAGGGAACATGCTACATAGTCGGGCAAAAGATATCTCAGGTATTAGAAATCTTGTCACCAGAAACTGTAAGAAATATTATAAGGGTCTGGAAATATTCAAGATTAAGGGTGTGAAATATGGACGAGGGATTATGTTCAATGTTTATGAGAAATATTTGAATCAATATTGACCATGAGTTTGATTTCCTTTACGACTCATATGTAAAATGGAGACTTTTTTTGTTTCCTTTGAATGAATATGATGATGTGCAGTTTTAATTCATGCAGTGAGGACATTATACTATGCAGTTTTGAGTCATGCAGTGAGGACATTATACTATGCAATTTTGAGTCATGTAGTGAGGACATTGTTAACCCCATAAGAAATTAAAATACCTTACATAAAGAATCTATTTACCCAATTCCTAATCCCACATGAGCTATACTCGGTGTGAGAAACAAGGAGCAGTAAGGGTTTCTTTTATAATGCAAAGGTGATGCAAATGAAGAATAGGGGTATTAGATTTCCATGTAGTTTAACGTCATGTGGTAAGGACGACAATGAACTAATATGAAAGGAAAGACATATTGTAACTGGATTAAGGGATAAAACCCAAGTGTCACTATATGTCTTGTTGGGGAAGGAATCAAGTCATACATAGTTATTAAAACATTCCCTATGCAGATTTGATTTTTATACATGAAATAAGGGGGGGTTTATCGCACAGCTGGGCCCAAGATTAGAGATCTAGGCGTCTCTACATATCTCATTGAAAATGAGAATCAAGCTATATGTTGTTCTTGAAACAATCATTCCTCATACTAATGGAGTTTGACATGAAGAATGGTGGCTTTTTTACACATTTTGAGAGAACGGTAAATCTTATAATATAAAATGGTATAAGGACCAAATCATATGTCTTAAAGAAACACTCTGTATAGATTTGATTCATATATAGGAGGAGAAGACGAAAATAAAAAAGATTTTGTGATTGTGGTTGGGCCTAAAATTGGAGATTTAGGCATCTCTACATATCTCATTGAAAAATGAGAATCAAGCCATACGTAGTTCTTGAAACATGGTATCTAGGAAGATCTGACTACAACATAAGAAATAGAAGAACTCATGTACTAATAAGGAGTAGTGATGACGTTAATGACGTTTTCTTATGGAAACTTATAGCGTCTTATAGAGAAAACGTTAATTGTGAAAATGATGCCATGCAGTTTAGCGTCATGTGACAAGGACGAAGATGCTACGCACTTTAACTTCATGCAGCATGGAAGCTTATGGTTGTTATGTAGTTAAATGTCTTGCAACTAGGACATGGGGACTATGCAGTTTTAAGTCTTACAGTGATGACTAATGTGGTTGTTATGTAGTTTAATGTCATGCAACTAGGACATGGGGGTTGTGCAGTTTTAAGCCTTGTAGTAAGTACATTGTACTGTGCAGTTTAAAGTCTTGAAGTGAGGACTAATGTGGTTGTTATGAAGTTTAATGTCTTGAAACTAAGACATGGGGTTGTGCAATTTTAAGTCTTGCAGCAAGGACATTGTACTGTGCAGTTTAAAGTCTTGTAGTGAGGACTAATGTGATTGTTATGCAATTTAATGCCTTGAAACTAGGACATGGGGGCTGTGTAGTTTTAAGTCTTGCAGTGAGGACTAATGGTTTATAATTACATTTAAGTATTTCTTCAAAAATCTTGCACTGGTTTGAGATTTATTGAGATCTCCATCCATTGAGATTAAATAATAATCTCTATTTGAATAGACTTTATGTATGGAATAAGGTCCTTCCCATTTTGGTTAAATTTTTGGAGGTTTTTTCCTAGTATCACTGGAGTCATAAGGACTAATACCAATTCTCCTTGAAGGAATGAATGAAGATGAACTTTCTTATTAAAATATAACGTTATTCTATTCTAATAGACTTCTAGATGATGCAAAGTATGCAATCTTTTCTCATCTAATTGTTCCAACTCATTGAATAATTTATGAGATCTTTCATCTGTAGACAACTAATCACAGATTGCAACTCTAAGTGAAGGCAATTGTATTTCAATTGGAAAAACTGCTTCAGTTCCATATACCAATGAATAAGAAGTTTCTTGGGTAGAACTACGGGTAGTTGTCTGATAAGCCCATAAAGAATTCAAAAGTTTATCAGGCCATGATTTCTTATCTTTATCCACCATCTTCTAGAGTATATTTGATAGGGTTTTGTTGAAACCCTTTATCTGTCCATTGGCCACCGCATGATAGAAAGATGAGTGGTTGGACTTGATATTATGTTCCTAATATAACTTTTTTACATCAACAGAACAAAAATTGGCACCATTTTCTGTCAAAATAGTATGAGGGACTCCAAATATGGTGATGATATTAGTTTTGAAAAAACTAACAATTCTTTTGGCTTTGAATTTCTTGAGAGGTATTACCTCAGTCCATTTAGAGAAGAAATCAGTAGTAGTGAGAATATACTTGAACTTCTTAGCTATGGCTGGAGGATAAGTCCCTACTACATCCATTACCCATGTGGAAAATGGACAGAAGTATTTAGCTATATATAGAAACTCTGGGGGTTGATGAATTAAGTTTTCATGCACTTGATAGGGATGAAATTTTTTAGTAAAATATATACAATCCTGTGTTATTGAAGTCCAAAATTATCCAAGCCTTCGTATCAGATCGGAGAGTTTGTGCCCAGATTGGTGGGCACCACAATCTTCTGAATGTAATTCTTTCATGATAACCGTGGCCTCTTCTCTATCAATACATCTGAAGATAATTCCATCAAATCCTCTCTTGTAAAGGATCTTTTGGTGGTGTGGATTATCAAAAAGAGTAAAACTAGGAAATCATCGCCGGATCTTCTCCTTCTCAGCCCTATTTGGTTGAAGTACGCCATTTTGAAGATATTCCATAATGGATATTCTCCATCCTGTGGTATGACCATATGGTTCAGAAATAGGGAAAATTTCATTAATTTTCTCCATTCTGGTTTTGAACAAAAGGTAAGACCACACGGCGATGGGTTATGATGATAACTATCTCATCCCGATTTGAATATGCCAAGGTTGTAGCTGCATTATCCAGGGCATCTTCTTGGGCATTTTGTGATCGCAGGACATAGGAAAATTTCGGATCTGAGGGAAATTCATCCATTAACTTTCTAACATAATCACACAAAGGGATTAACTCTTCTTTTCTAATAGAATATTTCCCATTGATTTGTTTGATTACCAATTCTGAATCACCTTTTACCTTTAAATGATCCATTTTCACCTGAAGGGCCAATTCCAAACCTATGATGAGAGCTTGATACTCTACTTCATTGTTGGTACCACCTTCCAATAATAGGAAAGAATATGGAAATACTACCTTTTCTGGGGAAATAAGGACAATTCCTAATCCAACCTTGTTGAGTTTAGGATTTTCCAGTCTCTTCTCTGTTGGACTTCTAGAAGCACCATCAAAATACATTTCCCATGTTTGGGAATTATCTTTAATAGAGAAGACCTCTTCATTAGGAAGTTTAGTATTAATCGATGTGTCTTCCGCAGATGGGTGCCCAGCAAGGAAATCAGCCAAAGATTGGACTTTTATTTCCTTTTGAGGCACAAACTGGATATCAAACTGTTTCAAAATAACCGCACACCATGCCAAATGCCCTGTAAGCATAGGATGATTGAGGATAAATTTTAGTGAGTTATTACGAGACACCAATTGGACCTCATGATGTTGTAGGTAGTGCCTCAATTTTTGAACTGCAATAATTAATTCCAGGAAACACTTTTTATTACTTTAATACCGATTTTCCACATCAATCATAATTTGACTGAGATAGTAAAGTCTATTTTCATTCCCAGCATCATTCTTTTGGGCGACGAAGGCACCTAGTGATCTCTCTGAAGATGTCACATAGAGAATAAGTGGTCTTCCTTCAACAGGTGGCATTAATACTGGTGGACTCAAGAGATATTTCTTAAGTATATCAAATGCTTCTTGGCAATCTTCAGTCCATTGGTAAGTGACTCCCTTCTTCATTAATCTGGTGAAGGGTAAACATTTTTCTACCAAATTGGCGATAAAGCGCTAAATATAGGCCAAGTGTCCTTGAAGTCCTATAAATTCTTTCAAATTTCGAGGAGGTGACATACAAAGGATTGATTTTGTTTTCTCAGGATCAACTTTGATACCATGATGGCATAAAAAAATCCAAGAAACTTTCCTGAGGTTACCCAGAAAGCACATTTTAAGGGGTTCATCTTCAAATTATGTTTCCGGAGTTTGTGAAATATGGTTTCCAAATCATCCAAGTGATTGGAACATTGTTTCGATTTGACTACCAAATCATCCACATAACATTCAACAAATTTCCCTAATAAGGGTTTGAAGATATGGTGCATGGAATGTTGGTATATTTCACCTGCGTTCTTTAATCCAAAGGGCATTACCCTATAGAAAAACAAACCTTAAGGAGCTATAAAGGCTGTATATTCTTCATCCTCTAGGGCCATTCGAATTTTATTATACTTAGAGTAACCATCCATAAAGGAAAGAGCTTCATAGCCATACTTTGCATCAATTAGAAGTTCTATAATTGGGACTCGAAAATTATATTTAGAACAATGTCGGTTAAGATCTCTGAAATCAATGCAGACTCTAATTTTCCCATTCTTCATTTTCACTAGGAAAATATTGGCTAGCCATTTGGGATATTCAACTTCCCTAACAAGGTTATCCTTTATAATCTTATCAACTTCAGCTTTAATTATAGAGGCATGAGTTGGGTTTGTTCTCCTTACTGCTTTCTTGAATCCACGATCTTCTTCTGGAAAACCCAAGTGATGGGTGGCTACATCAGGATTAAGACCAATAATTTCCATATAAATCCAAAGAAAATATATCTCTATGTTTCTTTAGAAAGGAATTATACACATCTTGCTCTTTAGAGGTCATGGCTGCACTAATTATAGTGGGTTTGGATCTTCTTTTGTACCCAAATTTAATTCTCTGAGTTCATCCATGGTGGTAGAGACACCTTCTTCAAATACTGGAGGATCATCCCTGAGATATTCCTCTTCTTCCTTATTATATGTTACCTCTTCTGTTTCCACTTTCATAGTAGATGACAAGGAAATACTCCCAGAGTTAGGGGAGGAGTCGGTATTAGAATATCTCGAAGAAGAAGCCACCATATCTAACCCTACTGATAATGAAGGGTCTTCTTGTGGTAAAGAGGGATTGATGGATTTAGAATCAATATCTTTGTCTTCCTCTAACATTTTTACAATTTCTTTTATTCTGATTGATGAATTAGAGGCTCATTATAGTTCAACAGATGAAATGAAAACATCTCCATTCAAGCTTCCATCATTTCTTGTTGTATCAATAATTTCTCATATGTTATTAAGCTCAATCGTCACAATTGACATTATGGGAATTACTGGATGAGTGAATTGATTTGTTTTTACCCTTTCAACTTGATTGATGGGTAGTACATAAGTTTTACTCAAATGCATGAATGGATTTTCAAGAATCTTTTCCAGTCCATTTGGAGCATTAACTCTGGTTATCTTTGTGGTCATGGGTATCGTTCCTTTTGTGTGATAAAACTCCGCCTCAATGTATTGAGATTCACATGTTTTAAAAGGAGCCTTGTCACCATAAAATTTCCCAATTTGACCATTGAAATAGTATTTCAAACATTGATGGTATGACGAAGTTATGGCTGCATGTTGATGCAACCAAGGCCTTCCAAGCAGAATATTGAAGGTTGTGTCCTGATGAACAACCATGAAATCTGAATTAGACACAAGATCTACAAACTGGGTTTTGAGTTCAATTTTTCCTAGAGGTTCTTGTTCATTCTTTTCATATCCTTAAAACATTAAATTCTAAGAAGATAAGTCAGATTTAGTCAGGCCCAATTGATGAAGTGTTCGAACGGGAATGAGGTTGACCCCAGAGCCATTATCAATGAAGGCTTGTCAGATATCTATGTCATTGACCATGCCAGACAGAGAAAAAGGTCTGATATTCCCATGTACCACATGGTCTTCATCTTCATCCATAAAATATGTGACTTCATGACATTCTAGAAAAATTGTTCTCTATAAGATAAACCTCAGCAGAAGAAACTTCAGTTTCAAATTCTTAAGGACTTGACAAAGCCTCAATGAGTGCCTCTCGAAGATCTTTTGATAGATTCAAAGCATCCAAAATTAACAGCTTGGCCGGTACTTGGTCTAATTGTTTTAAAACATCATACTTTTGATCCAAAAGTATGCATTTCCTAGCATGGATATGTGGTTTTGAAGGTGCTTTGGAAGTTGATGCTTCTGTTACAGTCGTATTCTATGTTGAAATAGAAGCAGGGCATATTCCTGAATTTGGAAGATTAGACTGACTAGTTCTATTCACTTACTAAGAGGAAGATGGAATTACTTCTAATAGGTCCTCCAGAATAATTGTGCCAGAACTGGACTTTTTTTTCATGGAAGAAACTCCTTGTTCTTGTTGACCTCACAAAAGGGCTCTTCCATGCGTTTCTACTGCATATATGGTTTGAGCAGTGGTAGAGTTAAAATTGTGGTTTCTAGAACTCCCACATCTTCCCTTGTATCCTCTACCTTGGCCTCTTCCTCTAGTTCCCCAATTAGGTACAAATAATTATGGCTCAATAAAATCAGAATTACCATTGGCATAAGGATCTGTTAAATGGATAACATTAACGAAACCAAAGATCAATTCTTCATCTGATGAGGATTCATCCTGATAGGTTACTTCAAGTTGTACCATTTGGCATGGTGATGCTCATGATTTTGAAACAGATGGCATAAAATCTTCCAGGGTTAAGGACAACTTTGGCCTTGACACAATCTCTTCTTCTTCTGAATTCTCTTTGTCTTTATCATCACTTTACTTCTTTGAGGAATGGCCTTTTGATGAAGATGTTTCTGCTGTGGTAGGAGTGGTAGAATACACAATTGGTTATTTCAACTGTGTTCATAAAATATCATGAGTCCGGTTGATCATTTTCCTGATCATCCAATCATCATATTTTTTCACACTTTTACTTTTAACCTCTTGTCATTCTCCCTCTTCCTCTGGATTAGTAATAGTAACACATGCTACTTGAGCTGATGAACTTTTCAATTTCACTTGTCCAGAGTCTACCATATTTTGAATAATGTCTTTGAAAACAAAGCACTCCTAAATGGGGTGTCCCAATATCTGATGAAAGGGATAATAATTCGGATGATCTTTATCTCCATATTTATTTGGATTCTTCAACCTTGGAAACTAAACCAAATTATTTTCTAATGATGTGATGAAGTAACTAGAAACTTTTTCATTTCTGAAAGAATAAACTTTATTTTATAATTCCTCAAAATGTTTCCACCTTTGATCTCTTTGATCATCTTGATGAAACGGTCGTTGATGCTGATGCTTAGGAGGCAGAGCCCTTCAGTATGATGAAGGTCTTGAAGTAGAAGCAGGTACAGGTGCCTGTTTGAGTGTGACTGTAGCAGCTTCTGCCTTTCTTATTCTCCTTCCTGGAACTGATGGAATTACACAAGTTTTAGCCTTAGTTTTTATAATAGAGTCTTCTATCTGCTGAGCAATTGAAGTAAGGTCTTGAAACCCTCCAGTGTATTTCACATATATCAATGGTGTACGTAATTCATAATGCATATTTTCCACACATATTAGCAGAAACACTTCTTGAGGGAGTGCTAAACTTGAGGAATATGTTAATCCCTTCCATCGAGAAATGAAATCAGAAACTCTTTCATTCTCCCTTTGTTTATGATTGGTAAGATAAAAAACTGTCGTCATTGGTATTGTTGATCTAAATTGAAGAAGGAATTTCTGACGGAGATCTTCCCACCTAGTAATTGATCGAGATTACAAACTTGTATGCCATACGAAATCTCATCTTTGTAATGACTGCACAAAACACCTAAGCTCAACTGCTTCTTGTGGCTAAGAAGTTCCCATCATAGGATCACAATGAGAAACAAAATGTGTTAAGTGTTGTTCCGGATCTCCCGAACCATTAAAAATTGGGAATGTAGTATCCACAGAATGTGTTGGGGGAGGAATTGCATCCACCCATTCAAGGTAAGCTCTCTTTTACGGATGAACCGGTGCATGTCGTTCCTCCATAGCTTCCAAATGATTCATTAATGCCTCAATTGTGTTCATAAGCATTTGGGGAATTTTTAGATGAGTTGGATTATGTGCAGGTATAACAACTGGAGTTTGAACTAGTGAAATGAACGGTAATACCACTGATGGTGGTTTTGATATCTGCCTTGGATAACCCATGGGAACAAGTCTATCAGGATGTATATGATCATGTCTTGATTGGGTACCCAATAGAGGGAATTCATTATCTACATTTGTAGTTACTATAAATCCCCTTTGTTGAGGAGCTCCTACTAGATTTGCAAGTTGAGGAATTGCCTGGGGAGTATGTCTAGAAGAAATGTTGTTTCGAAGAAACTCTGTATTGAGTCTTTTCAACTCCTTTATTTCCTTTTCTTGCTGTGAAAATCTTTCTTCAAGTGAAATAGATTGACCTTCTCTAGTGGAAAAGTGAGATGCAATCTGACTTTTTCCTTTCCCCTTGTTAGATGCTTTTCAGAGAGGGGGAAGTTAGTTATCTGAAGGCATACCTAGATTCTAGGTAAGCCTCTGATTTTGGGTACGCACACCTTCTTCATTTGCCTCGGTGTGTACCGTATTATGGAAAAGAACTTCATCTTCTGATTCCCCTGAACTGGACTTATTTTCTGGCGGATCTTATGCAATGGTATTGATAACATTCACTGACGCATAATTCATTAATGGAATTTTTTTAGTGTTTCTACTAGATCGTCTCCCTTTTTTTCTTTCATGAGACTCTGTTATCCTATATGAAGAATTCCCTGTAATTTTTTTGGCGGACAGTAACATGAAAGGAATCATTGGATAGTTTATTTGTACACTTTCTTTGTGGCTTCTTCCCTAATTGGGAAAAAACTAACTTTCGTTGAGGAGGGGATTGTAGATGTGAAAAATCCCCTAGCCTTGTAGGTTGGGGTTGATCATTTTCTTCTTCTTCAAATCATTGAACATTGTTTAATGAATTTGAAGGTTGAATTAAATAATCCCCCAGCCTCGAAAACCAGGGTGTTTCTTGAACTGCTATAGCTGAAATTCATGCAACTACTCTTCGGATTTTGCGGATTTTGGTTCGGAAATTAGTTAGGTGCATCATCCGACAATCACTCAAATCATCTGTTTCAGAATATTTCTAGGTTATTTTAGACATTTTTATCCTCTGACGCATGACATTTTTTAAACGGGATGCCTGCTCAAGGTTCTCAGAGGCTTGATGTAAAAGTAGATCAACAACTTCTTTTCTTTGGGCCGGATTTTGATGAGAACTGGTTGAGGCCGGTTCTTGAGCATGCATTTGATTACATAAAAAACCTATTGATTGTGGCTAGCTATGGGCAATAACATTGCATGAAACCAATTTTGGTGAACTTTGATAATTTTAGAGTGCAGTGAAATGCAATGCTCCATATGCACCCCATCCTCTGATGCGAACACTAGATGGGGAATCATAAATTGATTGGTGTATCATCTTTAGAAGATTGAGACATGCATGCTGAAGGGTTATTTTTTGTTTTTCAACCCTTGGATGTTGGGAAACTGAAAAATATGCCAAGTCAATTTGGCATTGTAACCCTTCTATTACCTTTACATGATTTTGATATTCATCATATGGTAATACTTTGGTTTTGAAATGATGAATATTTTTCAATAAGTTGAGACGAATGTCATGAATGAAATCTTCTGTCATCAATTCTGGAATATCAAACTGAGAATTTTCCAAAGGCCAGAACATGACTGGTATTTCTCATTTAGCTAATTGTTTCCTCATGTTTAACATGTCATCGTCATCTTTCACTAGAGGTCTTGGTTTGACCAAAGTGGATACTCTGTATTAGAAGATAAATGACCCAAGGGAGGTTTGGAGAATGAATGTTCCCTTAAGATGTCTTCTGACTGAGAAAGTGTTTCACCCATAAATGACAAGGCATCAGACATGACTGGCCTTGTGTTTTTAAGTTCCTCCAGATATGAGGGCTTTCTTGTTGCTACATTATCAATTATGGAATTTTTTTGACAATGTGAGATACTACTGTAGAGTGTAATTTCACAGAAAATTTCATCAAGGGGAGGATCACCATGGAGGATTACAGCAAGGGATAAATCTTCTTGCTCCTTGGTCTTCTGGCCACATGGAGGGCTATCGTGGCTCTCATCTGGAGATAAGAACTCTTGATTGGACTAATTTTCATGAAGAAAGACTTCATGATGAAGTGTCCGATGAGATACTTTAGAATTACAACTACCACTACCAAAATTTGGTAATGAGATGGTAGGATCTTGAGTAGCAACAGATAAATGTCTGAGGGCTTCAAGAACTCCAGTGTTAAGAGGAGATAAATCACAGCTTGACTCTTGATTTTCCAATGGTGTTTGTCGAGACTTCTTTTTGGATGTTCTCTTATACTTAGTTGGGGCCACCTGCTGGGAGAAGTGGTTATAATGGGCAGGTGTATGTGCCTATCTTGGAGTAGTTACCGGAACAGACCAATTAACTCCAATTGGAAAGGGTGTATGTTCTTGATCCTGTTGTCCGTATGATATGAGGGAAAATTCCCCATGACCCTCCTGGACTGGAACAGAGGTGTGCATCTTCTCTTGGATGGCATGCTGATGTGTCATCCCATGTGTGGGGATAGATTTATATGTTTGTTCCCCTGATATTGCTGAAGTAGTTGTTAAAATATCCTGACATGCTTCCAGAATATGGGAAGGGATATGTGTGTGCCCTTTCACCATTGATAAGATGTATTTGGTGACTTCAACAGTCGGAACAGGAATATACGCCCATTCTGTATCTGGAATAGGTGTATGTGCCTGCTCCTGCCTTATTTTTCCTATCAATGGATATTGACAGTACTCATGCATGGGGTAGAGAGTTGGTTCTGCCCCAAATTTGTCGTCGGAGATTTCTGACTGACTTCTCCAGGTGATACCAAACGAGACTGTTGGTAGGCTTGATGAACACTAGTAGGTGGATGTGCCTTCTGAAAATTTTCCATCAAGTATGGTTAATAGACTTCCTTCAATACTGGAAGATGAGACAGTTGATAGAATCGGTGATTGTAAATAGGTGTATGTTCCTGTTTATCAGTTGCCACCATATTAGATTGGTAGGCCTATTTAAATGCAGTCAGACAAGCCTACAGACTGGCTGATAACTTGTGAGAAAGTGTATGTGCCTGTTCATGGTAATCCACTGGGTTTATCTAGTGAGATTGGAGGGTTTCTTTCAGACAAGACTATTGAGAAACAAAATTAAGACGGATGGGTGTATGTGACTGCTCGTTGTTTTCCATCAAGTTTGGTCGATGGACTTCTCTGGAAGAGGCATAGGTGAGAACCTGCTCCTTGTTGACCGAACGTTGTCCCTGGTGGTTTGTCTTGCAAGCCCGAGTCTGAGATACATGGGCCGAATGTCTAGAAATAAAACCCCCATATTTTTGGAGTTGCACTACCACATGATTCTGGCGGTGATTACTAATGGGATTCCTCAGGAAGGACTCCTGCATTCTTTAATCGAGGCCTTGAGTTACCTCTTGATCCAACTCCCTATAGTATGGGAGGGACTAGTTATATAATTCTGGGGATAAGGACCCGAAATGGTTGGAGATGGTGGTTTTCACTATCTGCTTCTTGATCATTGGTCATCATTGGCCAGATGATCGAATATTGTTGTTGACATGGAGGGCCTTTCGATAAGCCTCTAAAGTCAGGATTGTACCATGCTGGTGATGTTCTTTTACCAGCACATTAGAGACCCAGTGTTGAAGACTCTATGTTGGTGATAACGTCCTTCCCTAGGATGAAGATCCATATTGAGCAGTGATTGAGAAGTTCACAGATGTTGTCTTATAGAAAGCCATTCTTTGGTTTGAAGGGAGTTCTATGGAAAACTAAGAACAATGACAAAATATATTAAAGAAACATCTTTTCAGATGGATACATGCGTGATTAATTCCTTCGTATGGAATTCATTTATCAATTGATAAGGGCCTAACATGTGGGTAACATTATTAACTTGGTTACGTATTCAAGTTGGGTTCACCATTTTTGTTTCGTAGTTCCTTGAAACGTGTGTTCTAGATTTAAGAATTATTTTTTCCAAGCGGTTTCCATTGGATTTATTCATAAAACAAGAAACTTCCAACAGTTCTTTATCCAAAGTGGACCTGTTTTCCAAAGGCAGACATTTGTTAATTTTTTAACTTTATGATACTTAAGAACATGCATTGGTTGAGAGGATGGTAAGTCAGCCTCATCACACCCTTTTGGGGGGAATTATTGTCTACTCTAGGACTCTCTTTATAAAATTAAAATTTTCTCATGAATCCTTATTAATTCACCAAGTATATCATAAGTATCCCTTGGAATTTACAATCACTTATTAATATGTGTAAAATTTAGAATCATTAGTATGCATTCAAGGTTCTTCGTCAATGGAAACATCTATATGTATTCGATGTTTTCCATCAATGGTGTCCTCTAATATACCGATTAGAGATTCTTTTAATCATCATTGTGATTATACTAGTTTTTAATCCACTTAGTGAGGCACTCTGGAATTTATTGTCATCCAGGGAGATGAAGGTTTTTTTGATCTTGGGATCATGCCCGTAGTGAAAGGAATCAGAACCCTCGTAGTTCGGTGTCACTTAATAGGACACATCATACCTTTTAAGGTTATGTGATAAGGACATCTAAGTGAAAGGTTCTTAATCAAAACATAGTGTGGGAGTTATGCTGAAGCATCCCAAGGAACTTTGGAAAGGATATAGGTTTCCAAGTAGGATCAAACCCTATAGGGAATATGGCCCAAGGAGAACAGGGTTGATTTGAAGTGTTGGGTTTGAACCTCAATGAGGCTTCCTACGTATCCCATATGGATGGGAATCAAAGCCCCCATAATTCGATAAATCTCATAGAAGATTATGGTCCTCTAAGAGAGATGATTTTGGGATTACTTCCTGAAAAGGATGACTTCATGATTCTAGGATTGAATTTGGGGCTTATTTTCTAAGTAGGATTCCCAAATTGGGGGAATTAGAGTTGTATTCCTGAGGAGGATATCCAATGATCTCAGGCTTTGAAAGAGATTCCTACGTATCCTGATTTTAATAGGAATTAGAGTTCTCGTATTTTATTTTAGTGAGTGTTTTCACACATGTTATAACCATCACATATCTCTAAGCCCACATGAGTCATGCTCAGTGTGAGAAACAAGAGGATGTGAAAGATTCAACAAATGCATTCACACTTCCAAATTTTTCCTCCATGTTGATGGAAGAGGGCGCGTCGACCATGGAAGAGAGCGAGGTGACGAACCTTCCCTCTATTCTATTTAAATTGGACAAGGGTCCAATGTAATGAAGAAGGGTTGAAGGTGAGGGGATTATTCCAATATTTCTTCCCTAAAATTGGTTCTGGTAGGGGAGGGAGACTTCTCCTATGCTTTCACGGAACAGCAAGTGTGAAGTGTACCTTCTCTACTAGAGACCTGAGGTTCTGGGTTGCCTCTTTGAGAAGGGAAAGGCCGCTAACCAACAATCCTCTAAACCAGGAACTTCCCAACACTGTTTCTGGTAGAAAATTTTGTGTGACTGTGGATATACAAACCCACAAACATCCCATGAATCCTAACCCCATTGTGAAAAAAAAATGTTGGAAACCTCTGACTGTGGAAATAAAAACCCAAATATAAGACACGTTGATGTGCCTTACCCAAAGGTTTGAGAAGTCAAGAGGTTTTGGTGGAGGCTTCAACTTATCCCCTTTCAGATAAGGGAACCAAGGAAGGAGATACCCTGCCATGAATATATTTTAAGAAGGGTACTTGAGTTGGTCACATAGGTACCTCACGCAAGTATTCCACGTAGGTACCCTATGTTGTTGTATCACACAAGTATGGAATACAAGTGAACCGCGTAGGTATACCACGTAGGTAAGGTGTGCAGATATACCGCACAGGTATGGATGATGACTGAAGAATGTAAAGAACTTCAAAACATGCCTATCCCATTTAATTATCTCTTCTCTCGTGGTTTAGATAGTTACATGAGACAATTTGAGAGATCTATGTGAAAGAGATATGCAATGGGAGATTCATAGAATCTTTCACTTTTTTTAAATCCTGAAATTTGGAACCCAAGGGCTCTATTTATAGTTATAGATGGGCCTAGTCGAAGAGATGTTGCCCGCGTAGGTACTTCGCGCAGATCCGCTGCGTAGTTTCTCCACGTAGGGACATAAAACATCTTCTGGTGCAAAGGTGGGTCATGGAGGTCATTCGCGTAGGCCAGTCGCAGAGGTCGTCCACGTAGCTAGGCCTTGTAGATCGGCCTCACAGACCTGTGAATCTACTCTGTCGCGAAGCACTTTGGGATTATTGTTGATTTTCCTTTGTAGTCTTTGAATCTTGCTTTGGGATTTGAAATATCCAGAGTTTGTCTTCATAATATTTTTGGTTACTTTCTCAAGTAGTGTCAACACTCATTCAATATCTTTAATATTGAAATCTAAAACATGGAATCATATGATTATTGAAAAATTGATGTCTCTTAGATTTTTTAAGCAAAGAAAAAAATCAAAGTGTGGGAATAAAAATTATTCTTTAAAACTATAAAATCAAAAAAAAAAGAGGGAATCCAAAAATAATTAATTAATTTTAATGTAAAATCCCCTTTCTATATGAATATATTTCTTAATCCCATTTTCCTCCTCTTATCAAAGTTTTTTGGATGCCATGTTCCTTCTTTAATATTCCTAAAAATATAAAAAACCTCATAAAAGGGTAAGGACCATTTCATTTTAAGTTTAAAGAGATAAGGGAAGGGTGTTTATATCCTAAGTTCCTAAATACTAAGAAATAATTAAAACTTGGGGTACCTATAGGAATTACTTTTGTTTCTTGTCATTGGATCAACCAAACCTGATGAGAAGTGATCAGTATATGGGTTGGAGATGTGTGAGATCCTCCATTAGTTCTTGGGGTATGTTTCCATGGTACTTTTTCATATTTTTACCATTGATAGTAAATGGGTTTCTCTCACCTTATTTCTTAATCTAGAAAAAACCAAAAGGATAGATATGAGTAATAAAAAAAGGTCCTTCCCACCTAGAATGAAGCTTTCCCGAAATTAACTTCAATTTAGAATTGTAGATTATAACATATTCTCGAAGTTAAAAGGTTTTTGGTTTAATTAGTTTATCATGTGATTCTCATTTTCTCTCATTATTAATTTTGAAATTTTCATAGGCTTATCTTATGATTTCTTCAAGTTAGTAAAACTGAAGTTCCCTCTATTTTATGGAATTATCCAAATCCAAATTTATCTTCTTTACACCCCAATATGATTGTTCTTCCAACTCAACTGGTAGATGAAAAATTTTCCCATAAATCATATTATTGGGGATCATAACTATATGTGACTTATTATCTATTTGGTATGCCCATAAATTGTCTTCAAGTCATTAGATCCAATCCTTCTAGTTTGGTTTAACCATTTCCCCCAAAATAATATTAATATCTCATTTGGACACTTTATCTTGGCCATTTTTTGGGGATGGTAAGGTGTAGATGCATGTCCTATGATAATCCTCATACTTCTTAAGTATACACACCATTATTATATTGAAAAATTGGGTCCCTTTTCACTGATGATATCTCTTATCACTTAGAACATACAAAAGATGTTGGACCTGAAAAAATCACACCGAAATTTTGAATCATCATTTTTTGTAGCCTTGGAATCCACCCATTTTGGAACATAATCAATAATAAGAAGAATATAAGAATTTCTAAAATACATGGGAAAGGGTCTCATAAAATTAATTCCCCATACTTCAAAGATTTTACTAAAAATGATGGGTTTTTAAGTCATCTATTTTATTTTAGAAATACTTCCAAAAAATAGAAATTTTTCTCACTTCTTACAATATTCATGTTCATCCTTAAAAAAAATTGGACAAAATATTCCTGATTACAAAACTTTTCTTATTTTTACTTGAGGTCCAAAGTGGCCTACACACACACGTGTGTGAAAAAATTAAAAAAAATAGATTCAATTTCACTCTCTATAAAGCACCTTATTATGACTTTTTCATTAAAAATTTTCAAAAGAAATGGATCCTTCAAAATATAAAAAATAGATTCAGACTTGAGTTTTTTTTATGGGAGTTGAGATGAGATAGTACCTAATATATGACTAGATAATTCACTATGTTGGCATACCATGGTACTTGACCATCCCTGTTGTATATTTTTTCTCCATGCATGTGATTATTCAATGGGTTTAGTTATAGAAACCCCACTTCAGTAGTATTGTGTATCCCACTAAGGTGATTTACCACCTTATTTTCAGTTCCCTTCCTATATTTCATATCCAAGTTTAACTATTTCAATGGTAATATCCATAAAAATAACCTTGGATTGGAATCATCTATATTCATCAAGTACCTAAGGACTGAATAATATATAAATATAACTTTTAGTCCCAAGAAAATAAGATCCAAACTTATTAAAAGAAAAAAAAGGGCAAGGAATTCATTTTTAGTGGTTTTTTAGTTGACTTGAGTAAAATCCAATGTCATTGATCTATAATCTATCACTTGTGGTATTCCTTAAATTCTTTGAGAGATGGATCCTCCCATAGCTTGTTTTGATGCATCACAAAATGGCTCAAATGGGTATTCCTAATTTGGTGATTTCATGATTGGTGGGGTAACCGGCCTTTTCTTTAGCTCATAAAATACTTTCTGATAATCACCATTAAAATCAAATTTAGCTTCTTTTAAAGGTAATCTAGAAAGGGAAAAGTGATCTTAATAATTTACTTGATGAATCTTCTACATAATCATACATACCCTAAAAACTATCAAACATGTCTCGCATAAGTGGGAAATGGAAAATAATTTATCAATTCAACCTTGGATGTATAAACCACAATTCATTTTTGTGAAAGGATTTTTCCTGGTACTATCCCCTTCTCAACCATGAAGTGACACTTTTAAAAATTTAAAACAAGATTATTTTCAATAAATGTTTTCCATAATTTTTCCAAATTCCTCAAGAAATGATCAAAATAATTATCAAAAATAGTTAATTAATTAAGAGATACCTCTATAAAATCCTTAATATGATCTGAAAATATACTTATCATGCACCTTTTAAATGTAATTATATAATTGCACAACCCAAAAAGCATCCTTTTATAAGAAATATTCTATAAGTACATGTGACGGTTGTATTTTCATGATCTTCTAGAGTTATGGGTACCTAAAAATATTCTGAAAAACCATCTAAGAAATAATAGTGAGTTCTTCTTAATAACCTCTATAGCATTTGGTCAATGAATGGAATGGGAAATTGATATTTTTGAGGGACTTGATTTATCTTCCTATAATAAATACACACTCTCAAACTATTCTAAACTCTTATTGGAATTAATTCATTATACTCTTTCTTTACAATGTTCAAACTTGTTTTCTTGGGAACTACATGGATAGTTCTAACCCATTGGGAATAGGAAATTTTATATATGATATCAATGATAAAAAATTATTTATCTCCTTCTTTACTACCTCTGTGATAGTGGGGTTTAACCTCTTTTAAGTATTCCTAATAGGTCTCTAATCCCCCTATAATGAGATTATATGTGAAAAAAATGGGGTTAATTCCAGGGATATCTCCTAAGCTCCACCCTATATATCATATGTTTCTTTTCAGAGGGCCAATCAAAATTTTCTCTTGGGTTTTAAATAGGTTGTTAGAAATGATTACTAGAAATCTCTCTCCCTCTATGAGGTATTCATACTTAAAATAACATGGGAGTGGTTTTAATTCAAGAATCAGAGGGTTGTTCAAGAGATGAGATTGAATTTAAGTTCCCCACTTCCAAATCTTTAATATTCTATGTGCAAGGAATTATATCAACTTCTTAATCATCCAATAATTTATTAAAGAAATCATATTTTACCTATTATTCCAACTTGAAATTATAATTTACACATTTTTGTATACTCACATGTTCCATGGTATTTTTAATGGGAAATTGATCATATGAGGCTAAGACTTTATGGAACATACCTAAATATTAAATAGGTTCAATACCTTCTTCATGTGAAATTAAAAAGATTGAATGGTTGTTATAAGGGTGATTTATGGAGTCAATAATGTTAAAGGGCACCATTTTATCCCCAAGATCCATGATAAGTGTTCCTTCATGCACATTAGTGATTGTATTGGCCATCTTTAAGGAAATTCTACCCGAAATAATGGATGATTGGACCAGTTATTTATATTTATTCATGGTAAGTACATAGAATTCGGCCAGAAAAACCAGTCCTTTCACTCCAACTAGCACATCTTCTAAGACTCCTTCTAGAGAAATAGTGGATCTATTTACAAATTGGACCAACACTCTAGTGGTTTTTAATTATATTATTTACAAATATAAATTAAAAAAGTGAGTAATTAAATTTATTAAGGCACCAATATCACATAAAGTAACATAAAATTTTAAATATATGATAGATAAAAGAATATAAAATGTCCCTGGATCATGACACTTTAATAAATAGTGGCATGATTAATTATGAGACACACAACCCTAGGATTATTCTTCTTTTCTCATCAAGTCTGTTCATTTTAGTGAAAATCCCCATGATAAATTTGTCATACTTTGTAATTTTTTAGATAGATTATAAGAGAGGGATGTTGATTCAAACCTTTTGAATGTTTTTTTAATCTCTATTTTAATTTTATTCTCTTTTAAATTATTTGAATGAGTAAACCTAGAATTGGATAGTTGTAGAATGTCATTATTTTCTCTTAGTTTCCTTTATAAGGGTGTTTTAGGTCTATCTATCCTAAACCTTTTCCTCACTTATTCTTTCTTCTTATCTTCATCTCTTCATTGGATGGGTTGATCTTCAATATTCTTCTTAGAATTTTCATCCTTTATTTCTTTAGGTTAAACATGAACTTCCTTATAATTAGGTTCCTAAATATCCTTTTCAATCCTTTTTTTAATAACTATTGTACTCTCGTTTAGATTTGGGACTATTTTGGATGGATGATTTCCTAGTATTTTGGAAATCATGTACACAAGACATTCATACTTGAAAAATATTCCACTAATTTTTTCATCTATTCAATCTCTACTCCTTTTTAGTGTTGTTAATGAATTTAGAAATGTGTTGAATTTTATTCATAAGGTTTCTTTTTGGAATGTGGATTTTAGGTATGCTTTCCACTAATAGGGTTGTTTTGTAGTTCTTGGAAAGGGTTTGGGTTATGTAATTATTGTTGGTATGGTGGATAAGATAGACATTGAGTTAAATAAAAATATATATCAAGATTTTGTGACCTAATTCCTCATGGTTCTTATAGATTCTACTTTTATGCCTTATTTTTGGAACTTACCTTGGTTTGAAGGTTGTCACATATCTCTCCATACCCTTTACTTCAATGCACTAGTCAGTAAAGAGGTTGGGTTATGAACATATTACACACTCCTAAGGTGGTACTTTTTTTTAACTCACTTTCTTCATAGTCATTTTTCTCACTTAAATTTTTAGTTCCTCAAGTTTAGTTTTAAGTAATAGTGTTGAATTAGAAGTCATTACCTCATGAACCCCTTATGCACTCATTCCTCTTATTCTAAATTATTGGGAATTTTTTTTATCTTTTTTATTAGGCTCCTATATTACATTGTTTACATATTAGTAAAATATACTCTAGATGATTCATCTAATAGGTTCCTATCATTTTCCAAAAATCCTTGATAAAATAACACTATAAAGTGATGTTACTCTATAGCTTGATGATGGAGACTCACAAAAATCTTATTGAATATTTCCCAAAACTCATAGATAGTTTATATGGGTTTTTTTGGATGGCATAGATATCATTTCTACTATGCTCTAAGAGGTTGGGAAGAATATTTTCATGAAAAAACTTTGGTGTTTTTCCCAATCATGAATCTATCTTAGTTGTAGGTTATACAACCACTCCTTAGTAAATCCTTCAAGTGAAAAGGGGAATTCCCTTCACTTGAATTGGTCTTAAGTTACCCCCCTTGGTGTGAAGCTTGAAAACAAAAATCAAAATTTATGAATATTATAGTTTTTATCTTCACCTATATGACCATGGAATTTAGGAAGAAGTGGAATCATATTAAAATGTAATTCAAAGTCATTTTTCAAAGAAGGAATAGCTAATTAGTTTTATTGATTGGAAAATTATGGGGTATAAAGGTCCCTTAAAGTTTGGATTGGGTTTATTTCTATATTTTTTGGCTCTAAGTGAATATAAGAACTATCACTAAATTCCTCTAGATTAATTTTAAAAAAAATCTAAATTAAGATTCCTAAGTCCAATTAGCAGAGTTATTTCTATATCTAGATAAAAAGTAAATAATTCTTTGTTATAGGTCCTAATCATGAAAAATCTAAGTTATATTGGAACTCACTCCCTAAAAATAGCACCGGGTTTTGACGCACACCAATTTTAGGGTTTGGAAAAATCTAAATTATATTTATAAGTAATATAGTGTTAGTGGTAACTTAGATTGTCTCTAGAGAGTAGTTCTCTAATCTAGTGTCATGGATTCTAAAAGAAAATAAGTATATAATGAATTCTGGTATTATTGAACAATGAAACAATACCATAATAACCAAAGTTAGTGATAAGTGATCATTTTAGTCTTGTATTTTCATTTGTAATGCAATCATAGTATTTTCAAAATAAATATATTTCCATTATAAATTGATGTAATAAAAGGTTTCAAAATCACTTCCCCTTTTTACCCTTGATCAGGTTTGATGATAGTGAGAATAGCCCTAAAAATTTCCATTCTTTTTACTACTATCATTCCTATGTTTTAAATTCATAATTAATAACCCTTTATTTACTTAGGAAATACCCAATTAGGCATTTTTATTTCCAAGCAACTAAGTTTTATCATTTCCTCTTCCTCTCATGTTTAGTAATCACTAAACGCTCTCAACCAATCCTTAGACTAATCAATAAATATGATCCAAAACCAATTAGAGGGAGAAAATTATTACTTAACCAAGTTAATAATTAATTACTATAATTAATCAAAAACACAATCACATCAAAAATTAAATTCTGAAATAAAAAATATAAAACCATTTAATAATGAAAATTGATTAATGTATTCAAATTAATCTCCTAGAATAAAGCATCATAAATGGTTCACCTTCCCTCCCCCAATAATTCTAAGTTTCTACCCATCCATTAAAGAATAAAAAATGGATTTTTAAGGAGTTGAATTAATATTAGAATAAAAATAGAGGAAGAAAATATCATAAATCCATAATAGTAAAAAATTGATCCTCTGGTCAAAAATTCTCTACCTCTGCCTTCATTAAAGTTATCTCATTTTCCACTCACCTTAGACAGATTTTTTTCCCTTCTATTTATATATAGATGAATCTATTATATCTTCTTTCTATTCCTAATTAACTTCTCTTTGTTATTTATTTTATTTTTTTATCTTCCTTTATCACAAATTAAATTGGTCAATAAATCATCCTTGTTTTAAGGAGTGGTTTAACTCCTTGTGTGCACACGATTCCTCCATGCATATGTTTTTTAAATTCAACCTAATACTTAGGGTTTATCCCATGGATATCCTGAGGATATTGGGTACTTTAAATTTCAATGAAAACCCCACTATGGTGTGGGAAATAATTCTATAGAGTAGCCTCTTTCACTAAAGTTTTTTTTTGTATGGCCATGTATGCCTATAACATAGAAATATACTCCATGTGTATAACCTCTTCCATATTTTGAAACTCATCACTGCCATATAGGGTGCCTCCAAAGTGAATCTATTCTCTCCCTAATGCATACTTCTTCAAAAAAATTGTTTTTCATTTAAATATGATACAGCAGTTAACATAATACAGTAGTCTCCATCTCCCTCAAAAACCCAACACTTCCAAAGTTAGAACCTCCACAGGGTCATTCAAACCCTTTGGTGTATCTTATTTTCTTTAATATCCTACTACAATAAAACATTGTGTAGATTTTTAGTCCACGGTTCAATCACCTCTCTTGATTTTGGATATGGGGTTGCTATGAAACAATGGTAAAGTCTACAGTATATAATGTTTCAATTATCTAATGGAACTGAGTTCTCCCTATGACATATATGGTGATCATATGGTGTGTAAGTGGAATAAATTATGTTGTGACTCATTTTCCTTCATCATCATTAGCATCTGGCCTTTACAGTTTATGGCTTGAGATCCTAGTTATCATTAAGGGATTTATCATCTTCTATTCAGCTTCATAGTGGTCATCCTAGGCTATAGATTTCATCCATGGCGGTTCTTGTCCTTGAGAGTATCCCTCTAGATTTATCTTGATCTCATATAGTGTTAGTCATGGATTTCTCCAATGATATTAATTGGTAGTCTGGAGATGTTGAAGGTGGAAAGAAAAATTAGTGGTGTGAATGGAATTTTAGAGTGGGGGTGTTATTTGTGTGAGTGAAGTGGAATCATATTTGTAAGTGGGAAAAATTCCCACATCTTTTCATCCCACATAAAACTTTTCAGTGTGATTCCTCTCATATATATTAAATAATGTTCTATAGACCACCAAATCAAGTTGGACTAGGACTATTAGATCCCTACCATTATTGTGTGTTTTCCCACACTGGTGAACCACTCCTCCTACCTTCAAATGGAGATAACCCATGTTCTAGTGTGCTCCTATTACTGTACACCTATTTGTGTGAGTTATACATGACCTATTCCTCCTACTTCTTATACAGGATTTACTCTTGGGATTTCATGGTTGGATAAACATCTTGGGTTAACTATGTAGATTACAACCCTTTGGTTTATGGATAGCATGGGTTGGACACATTTCTACCTAAAATTATATAAAAATCTTGGTGAAAATCATACCAAAAACTCATAATCTCAATTGAGCTTCAATTTTATCATTTTCAATTTCTTACTCTAAATTAATTCTTTAAATGTAAATCATATACATTTTAATAAAATAATTAATTACATGGGGAAATGATTAAAAACATTGAAAACCATTATAAAAAGTTTAATTAAATCATAAAAAATGAAGGAATCATATATTCAATGTACGGATTTTTAAATAATAATGGAAGTGATGAAATCTAACCTTTCCCAAATATTTTATCAACCATCTATCAATAAAAAGATCAAGAGGTTAAAAAAGATGATATAAAGATACTGAAGAAGGTGGGAAATACTATAGAGTTCAATTTTGATGGATATGGAGTTATAAGATTTGGAACCATGATATGTGTCCCACCCATACTATAATAAGAGAAGGATATTTTGGATGATACACATAGTTCATCCTTCTATATTCATCCTGAAATCTTAAATATGTATAAATATCATAAAAACACATTTAGTGAGACAACATAAATAGGGATACTTTAGATTATTTATCTTGATTCTTAGTATACAAACATGTAGAAATAGGGAGTATCACCATGGATTTAATCATTAGTCTTCCTAATACTTCTAAAGGATAAAGTTATATCTAGTTAATAGTGGATATACTTATAAATTCATCACACTTCATTTATATTCAATAGGACTACTCAATTAATCATATTTCTTAGTTACACATGAAGGAAGTGGTAAGACTATATGGAATATCACTTTAAATTGTATATTATCAAGATCCAAGGATCACATAAAACTTTTAGAGTATTATTTAACATTATTTGGTTATAGAGTTGAGATTTATCATAGATTATCATCCTTAAACTGAGGGTCAATCTGAAAGGACCATTCAAACATTGGAAGATATGCTTTGATCATGCTCTTTGAATTTCGAAGTATGTTGGGATCAATATCTTCCTCTGGTGAAATTCTCATATAATAACAGTTTCTACTCTAGTATCCAAATGGAATGTTATGAAGATATATGTGGGAAGATATGTAGAACTCTGATATGTTGGTATGGATTTAGATAAAGTCATATATCAATGCATAGTATTTTCTAATAGATGAAATGGAATTTTCAAACCATTCAATGATTTATGTAAGCAGCACAAAGTTGGTAGAATAACTACATTAATAACCATTGAAGGGATATTGAGTTTAAGTTGGTGATAAGGTATTCCTTTGGATATATCTTTAGCAGTGGGTTATGATATTTGGTATAAAGGTGAATCTGATCCCTAGCTACATTGGTCCCTTCAAGATTCTTGACCATGTCATGACTGTATCTTATTGCTTAGCACTCCCTCTATGCCTCTCACGATTACATGATGTGTTCTATATATCACTTTTGAGTAAGTACATACCAGATCCATCAGATGTATGTAACTTAGAAGGTATATAGTTAGAACACGATATCTCTTATGAATAAAAAACTATATAGATTTAGGATTGAAGAGATAAAATTTTGTAAAACAAGACCACCCACCTTACTAAAGTTCAGTGGTGAAACCATAATTTTGAAGAAGTTATGTGGTAACCTAAATATGTAATGAGAAAAATGTACCCTCGATTATTTTAATCCATGTAATAAAATTTTGAGGGAAACATTCCTATAAGGGTGGTATAATGTAACACCCGAGAGATTATAATACTTTAAAGTTACAATAGCTTGTTTTACACGCAACACTGAACAAAAATAAAATACCTAATAATTAAAAAAATATTTTTGTAACATATTAATTGAATTAGTGGTTATAAATAGAATTAATCATATTATAAAATCAATAAAAAATGTAAAATAAATGGAATCAAGTAGTATAATTCTTCTTTATAAGGCTCATTTTTTTCAATCTTTGAAATTAGGTAGCTTCACTAGGGTCTTCCCTAGACCAAGTCTAATATGAACATCAATAAGGGTGAATTGGGTAAAATAATTTTAAAATGAATTTAAAAATCATGAAATTAATTATTATATACATACTAGTTAAATCTTCATCCAATACTACCACCATTATTTATCTTATCCTTTTTATGCTTAAAATATAATTTACAGAAAAATGTCTTTATATGGTATGAATTTTTATTTTATGAAACTAAATATATTATGGTTAAATTATTATTTTAATAAATTATATTTTTATATGAATAAATATATTAACACTCATTCAATTAGTAATTTATAGTAAATAAGAATAAGAACAGTTAATATTTTAAGTGTCATTTTCTACAAAAAAATATTTCCCTATATATATTATGTTTTAATTTAAAAGTTAATTTTATTATATTTAGAAATTTAATTTGATTAAATATATTCATAATTCATATTCATAATTTTTAAATTAGGTAGTATGGGTCATATTATATTTTTAGTAAAATAATAATTACGGTAGAAAATATTTAAACAAAGTTGATGGGGGTAAAGGGAGTAAATTAAAGTAGATCAAAGTTTTGATGATTAAAATGAAGAAAAAAAATATTATATAGGACCTTTTTTATGTATTAAATTAAATCTCACATGTATTTACAAAATTTCTTTACCTAACACGTTTATATCCCATGTGATTCCATCTTTACCCTTTACCTAACTTATGTTTCCAAGGAAATTTATCTCTTTTCACTAATAAAAGCAGTTCACTTGCACTCAATTTAAGCTAAAATTATCCTCATAAATTAATTTTAATTTATTCCCATTTTACCTCTATTAAAATACTCTTGTAAATTTAAAGTCTTCTAGTCCCAAAAGGATCCCCAAATCCTCTATTTCCAATAGATCCTTCATGGAAAAATGTCATCCTTCAACGTGAGTATTATTCACTCCCTAACCTTTTATTATTTATTTTTTTCCAACCACCTCTCCTTCAATTTGATTAATCAACTTAATAAAATCTAAATAATACCATTATACCTTTTTATAATAATATTATGATAGAATTATTACTTTCATAATCTTACTCACCTATAGATTGTATCATGTTCTTGTTTAGGTTGATTTAACCACCTACAAGAATGATGTTATAAATATCCATCATTGATGAATATGGAAACTTAATTAATGGTATTACTATATATTAATGATAAAATATATTTTTTTGTTCCATAAAGGTAATATTAATATTTAACTTGTTATTAATATACTACCTTTTGTTTGTTAAAAAATACCAAAACAAGCTCATCACAACTTACATCTTCATGAATCATAACTAAAACCCTCATGAAATGAAATTAAAATTTCATAAATCATTATTAAACATCTACTCTAGTAACTTTTTTATTCTATTAATTTTAAAATTTGTATCAAAGTACAGGGATCGACATCGTTATTATGAAACATGTATGACATAATCAAAATTACTAATATTCGATGATGTAAATAAACAATAACTGACTAATAAAATTATAATAAATGATTATAATTAAATAGTAAGAGGTAATAAATTTGAATAATTTTTTGGATTAATTAATTTATATGGTTATTCTTATCATATAAAATTTTATAACACATTTGACCAAGAAGGAATCCAAGGTAAGGGTTTTTGTTGACTCAGCCCCATTTTCATTAAGTTGTAGTTTATCTCCCTTGAATGTGTTCTTATAAGATCTTTTATTGTTATATTTTTTATTTAATATGGTATTCTATATAATATATCTAAGTAAAAACTATATTTTTAGTTTAATTATTATTCTTTTATGTATTTATTACATCATAAAAATTCAATGATGTTAAGAATATTTTTCTTACCCTCTAAAATCTATTTTCCCTCTATGTCCATATTCATTATTTATAAAAATGTTTTCCTTTTTTATTTTGAAATCTATATTTTTAATATCTATTTTTATATTCATAAATATATTTAACTCTTTTCAAAAGTAAGTTTTATTATCCTTTTTAATGATGTTGGTTTCAATAAAGGTATTTAAAAATATTAAAAAATATTTTCCATTCACATTCATATCTTTTATCTTTCACTCTAGAATTATGTATATAAAATTTAGTTATTTACATAGTTACATTATTGGGATGAATGTTTTAGTGGTTTTTTAAAATTTCTTCATATCACCTTTTCTAAATTTATTTTTGAAAGCAACTTGTGACTTATTCTATTTACAAAAATGGAAATAAATGTTTTCTAAAAACTATTTTTATGTTTTAGCTTCTATTTTATCCTTTATTTATAAAATATATATTTCATATGGAGTTATGTTTAATGAATCAACCTTAAATTTTACTTATTAATTACTTATTTTGGGTTACTGGATTTTAGTATCATCTGATAGAATTATTGGTGTCATTTTATGTGATACCATTATAAAATGTTATGAAACCCATTTTCTTTCCATAGGTTTTTCATGATATGATGTATGAATGATTTCATGTGTCACAAATATGTATGGTTCATCATTATGAGATGAGTGGGACCTATATATACCTATAATTCATTGGGTAAATCTTTATATCTCATGAGATAATAATGCTAAATGAGTGGTGACACTCGATCCATTATGAGAAATAAGTGGCGACACATGATCCACTGTGTTATATGAAATAGGTAGTGATGCATGATCCACTGTGATATGATGGTCTTTGTGTTTAATATTTATATATTTTATAATTTCATATTCTTATGAATGTTCTACACTATTATGACATGTTTCTATGTTATATTACATGCCTAGGACATGTTTCATCGATCATGATTTTTGCACCATGTCCTTTTATTCTTATTCCATGGATGTATTTGATGTCATGACGTTATATATCCTTATATAATGCCTTATGGAAAACTCTTATTGTTCCATATTTATCCCATGTTAGTTTGTTCTTATATGGTTATGATCTAACCTCTACGGATCATTGATAAGGTTTTCCCATTACTAACCATTTGAGCCCACCCCTTCTTTTGTTTCACATTTACCTAGGGAATTATATATAGGATTATGTTTATAATTATGTATTTTATATATTTTTTATAATAAAATAACTCTTTTATACATTTTATTTCAGGTTTTTTAAAATAAAGTTCCATAAAATACAACCTAGAACTCTAAAGGTCTAGTGTTTTTGATAGATTGGAAACATAATACAAAAAATAAAACATAATCTAAATAATCTTTATTTAAATATCCATAATGTGGTCTTTAAATCCCATTAAAAATATTTTATAAAATAGGATATCCTGGGAAAATACATAAAGGAAAATGGTGAGTTATAAATCTCGATAAGGGAACAATCATGTTAGTGAAATACAACTGTTAAGACAAGAGGCAAAGCATGATATCATAAAGAGGAAGATCATATATCATTAAAAAGAATAATATCATAAATAGGTTGATATCATAATATTGTGGTATAATTTAAATATGATTCCAATATAAAACATGAAATAATATTCATAAATTAAGGATCTCCGCTAAGACAACGTGATATGGTGTGTCAGGTTAACCGCTTGTGCACCATACATAGTATATCATGGGATGAAAACATTACTCAATGAATTGGGGGATATATAATTCTAGGAACACCCATTACTTCATATCATGTACATTCATATGTGTTTCACATAAGAAAAGCAAACATAATACATAATCACAAGTGAAACCCATGAAAAGGAAATGGGTAACATAATCTTGTCTTAGATCACAAAAAATGGAATATCTTAAAGGTTCTAATGAGAGAAGGGATTAGATCAATATTGTACATTCATAGATTAATAAGTATGAATATGTTTTTAAAATTAAGTTCAAGTGAAGTCAATACATAAGAGAGAGTGTATAAGTAAGTTTAGAAAAGAACCTCTTAAGTGGGGTTTTAAGAAATAGGGTAAAGAGACAATAATGAAAGTAAGAGAACAATATTTTCATTAAAACAAAAAATTAACCCAAATGGTTTTAAATAAATTAATTAGTGTTTTAAAACAATAAAATTTAAAAAAAAAATTGGGTGGAGTGGTACATGAAATTAGGTAAGAAATAGGGAAATTCCCTAGAGTTGAGTTTTCTTAAAAGAAACAATTGAGAAGGGAACTTGAAGAACATGTATTATCACTAAAAAATGTTAAAATAAACTAGGTATATATTTAAGTAATATATATATATATAATATGGAATAATTAAAAGTGAAAAATATAGAGGGATGGGAGAATAAGAAGAGAATGTGTAACCCAAAAGAAATTAGGGAGGTTCAAAAGATCCCTTACCTCAGGGCCTTGACTTGTTTGGGATGTTCATCTAACCACATGAATAATAAAATTAAATCTACTAAATACATGAATAAATACCTTGTTGTGATATATTTAATTTGTTAATATCCATTTATTATCATATGACATTCCTTTATAATAATATTTTCTTATATCGGCCACTTGTGATTGTTCGATCAATTTCTCTGAAATTACTTTAGTATGTTGACCATGGTCAAATTTTTTGTAAAATGGTTTCATAATCACTATAATTATATTTTTTTTTTCTTTTTAATCATTACATTAGAACAAATTTTATTCATTGTAATAGATAATTCCAAAATAGTTCAAATTTTTGAGAAGTACACTTGTTAACTTGTTATTGACAGTTAGAATTACTATTATCATTCATTGTTAATATGATTGATGTAATAATCAAGGGATATTTCCAAAATATTAATAATTTAATTGATATTATATTTATTCATTGAATTAATTTTTAAAACCAACCATGTAAGGTGGTGATAAAATGAAGTACATCATCCATAGAGGTAGTCAACTGACTATAATATAGGCGATGTTTTTTTGGAATTATAGAAGAGAGTAAGTCAGATAATGAGTATTAAATTAATATAATAACATTTAAATATATCAATATTACTTATTTTATTATAATTTCATGGATATAATATATTTTATGATGTAAAGTAATAAGAAATGTAGGATAATTTGATTGAGAATATTACCTCTTCCATTGGATGTTTACTCTTAGGATTTACCAAAAGGCTAGGTATTTTGGTAAGACCAAGTCTTCTAGGACCTGGGTAGAGAGTTGGGGAGATATTAGGGTAGAGTTTGGATGATATAAATCTTATAATGAGTATAGAAATGGGTTGCTGAAGGGTATTATTTATAGGGGTGGAGGGTGTTTTAGGATAAAATATTAGAATAAAATATTATTTCTTCACATAATGACACACCATGTGAACCAATAGCAAGGAGAATGTGATTATATAATAAAGGGGAAACTAAAATAATCAAATAAATTCTTAAAACCTCACAATTTTTTTGATATATGATATTAAAAAATATAGTACTTACATAATACTTTTATAAAATTTTAAAATTTCATCCTTGTATTTATTTTTTATGAAAAATATAAAAACTTCACCCCAACCATTTTTCAACATTATGATTATAAAAATGAAAACTATTTTATCAAAATAATTTTCTAAATATGATAAATTTATTTTTAAAATTAAAAAAATAAGATATAGAAAAAAGGTGTTTTGTCAAAAAATTTCTTTTATACATTATGTGTTATTATCCTTATTTCCAAAAAATTAATAATTAAATGAGAATTAATCTTTTTTTGTATATTTAAAAAAAATTAGAGTCAAATTTTAAAATAGACGAATTTAATAAATAAAAATACCTAAACCCTAAGAAAAACTATTCTTTGAAAATAACCCTTTTACATTTATCGTGGTAACTAACTTTTACCATGATAAATTACTTTTATGCATAAAATAAAATTGAACATATTAAAGAATATAAAAAATTCATATTCAAAATATGAAAATTATTTTATTATATTAAATTTATAAAATTGATAAAAAAAATTAATTCTATAATAATAAATGTATGACGCATAAAAATGTTTTTTATACTATTCAACCAAAAATAAACATTTTTAGAATAATCACAAAAAAACACCCTAAGATAATTTTGAACTTCTAAATAAAACAATAAAGTTCATTTTATAAAATTTAAATCCTGAATTCTAGATATTTTACTTTCAAATAAAATTATATATTACATAGAAAACAATTTATTAAGAACAAAAAACTATTTCTTTTGTTATGGGTGACTATATTAATATTTTTGTTGTCCCTTAATTATTATACGTTTGATATTTTATTAGTAATACAAGTAAATCATTTTCATTTTATGAAATTATTCTTCTAATTAAATGGAATTTATCTTTTAAATATATAATCAAGAAAATGGTTTTAATGCAACAAAATTTATACACTTAAATTAAAATACTATTTCAATGACCATTTTATATCTCTAAAAACTAAATTATCAAGATTTTATAACCATTTTACAGAAATAAATCACTATATATAAGAGAAATTACATTTTTAAATAAAAAATTCCATAATTTTATTTTATTATAAAACTTGTTATTTAATGTTTTAAAAGAAAATTTCCATACCCTTGGAAAAAATTTATATGATTTCATAGAATTATATTATCAAATAAATATTTTTTTTCAAAAACCATTTCCTAAAAATAAATATTATTTAAAATTTTTATATTTATCATAAATATTTATTTTAATGAAAATAAAACAAATATGTCTTTCTGAAAATATAATTATGTTTTCTTGGTGTCAAACATTTATTTTATCATATTTAACGCTTTTATTTAAGTGAATTATGATATAAATTCCTTTTATTTTATTTATTAAGACAAAAATATATATTATTTTATTATTCCATCAGCTTAAAAAATATTTTAACGGTTAAGATATTAGTCATAATAGTCAAGTTACTATTCTAAGGATTATATTGGTTTCCTAATTCTTATAAATACCCCTAATTTGTATCCTTCATCGTTCACTTCAATTATTCCTAAGATTTTTTATTTTTTATTTTCAAAAATATTGATTGGGTTACTGATATTTTATATCTTTTTTTAAAATTATTTTTGTAACACACTGAGATTTCAAAAGAGGAACGTCATATTTAATATGTATATGACAGCAACACCAAGCTTAAAAGAGAATGTAACACCCTAGGATTTTATGGTATGTTTTTTTAAAATAAATTTAACCAATTTTTTAGCTTGTGGTGCATGTAGACCTAAGATTTTAAATTAACAATATGTTCAATAATATATATAACATACAACACCAAGCATCAACGAGTCGCGAAATGTTATTTAAATATGATTTTTATAACCTAGCAGTTAAATTAGTGGGTATGAATAGTATTAACCTAATTATGAAATATATATAAAGTAATTATTCAATATAAACTAATTGATTAATTATTATAAAATAAGTACTTAATTTTCAGTGAAGTTATTTTTTTCTTTATAAATATGTGTTCTTTAAAAAATGATATTTATAGCTTTTGTGAGTAAATATTATAATTAATTTCTAGAATGTATATAAATTTTATTTTATAATAAAAATATTATTTTTGAAATCAGAATATCAAAATTAGATTAGGGTTGTTTTTTTGTATTTTTATAAAAAGATTAATTTTCCAATGAATAGTGAAAAATACCGATTTTTATTAAAAATTATATTTTTCAAGTATTTAAAAATTCAAATTCAAATTTTGATTAGTTTTAAAATTTAATTATTTCCTGTTTATTTAAAATAATTCAATTATGGTTTTTGAAATATATTTTTATACTTGAAGTTATCAATAAAAATATTTTATATTTTAAAAAGGTCATTTTTCTTAAAAAAAATTATCATGTTTTGTCAGTTTAATTTTAAATTAAATTCTGAAACTTCTATGTTTTGAATTTTAAAAAATGGATTTCATACTTTTAATTAGTGGGTCCAAATTTATTTAATATTTCCCTTTTATTTTTATTCAATATAAATAGTATACTTGGTGATTTTATTACCATATTAAAGGGTAAATTGGGTAATTTAGGTTAAAAATGAAATGATAAGAACCATAAAATGACTCCAGAACATCACGTGTTTATAGTTTAATTTTAAATTAAATTTTTAATCTTATATGTGTTGAATTTTGAAAAATGGATTCCTTATTTGGAATCATAGTGTCTAAATTTAGTAAATAGTTCCCTTTTTTATTCAATATTAATAATAAACTTAGTAATTTTTTTACCATGGTAAAGGGTAAATCGGTTAATTTAGGTTAAAATTTTAAAAGAACCAAAAAATGACACAAACACTTAACTAAATCTTACTGGATGATTATATTTCAACCATAATCATCCAAGGATCGAATTTATGACCTTTTGGGACTACTTATATGAGATTCTGACCTTTATAGTATTTTATATAAAGAAATGCCAAACATATCACACTCTTATTTTTAATAATTTTAATATTTTTAATATGGCATTATCTAGAGGATATGTTAGACTATAAAAACTCTTTTGAGATCTAAAAGTTTTATCTTCATCATGGTAATTTATTTTTAATTTTTAGTGAAAAAATAATGACCTTAAATAATTACACAATGCTGACGCGGTAATTATTCAATTAATGGAGAAATCAAATAAATGATATTTAAAATATTATAAGTAATATAATTTGAGATAAATAATGTTATCCATGAATTATATATATTATCATGACATGTTAGTCATACAATAAAATATTTTTTTCAAATTATAAGTGTTTTCTTGATATTATAAATGTCAAATAAATGAATAGTTCTAAAAATTGACAATATTAATATTTTTTAATAAATAACATTTTGTTAAATGATATTAAATTACTAAAAATATTAGATTAATCCAAATTAATGTTATATGGTTAATTAAATCTACCATGGTCCATTTATTAGTCTTTTTTCATTTTATAGTAACATTATTAGCCCTTATAGAGTAAACAATTTTAATAGTATAGTAATTGTCAAAAGGGTTAAATGGGGGTTAAATTTTAAAATAAGGGTGAAAACATATAAAAAATTTGTCCAAATTTTATTAAATGAAATTATTTTGACTTATATTCACCTTATATTCTAATTATATCAATTTTGAGTAATTTTAACATGATAATAATTTATATTAATTTAATATGTTAAGAAATTCTAAGAATGCCCCTCCCCCCAATTATAAAAGTGCACCCCTTCCTTCACTTATTTACACCACTTTGAGCCTTATAACTAGAAAAAAACCTACCCATTTCTCTTATAAAAATATTTATACAATTTATTGAGGTTTTGGACCTTCTGAAATATAAATCTTAGGTCCCTTAAGAAGAGATCTAAATGAAGTCCACTAAAGAATAGGTAATTATATTTACCTAATATTTCAATTTTATTTCTTCTTCTACTTTCTATTAATGTGTTATAAACGTCCTAAAATAATAAATACAATATCATAAATATACCTATATTTTATTATGATTATGCTAAAAACATATCCCATCTCATTTCCATCCTAAAAAAAATGAAAATATCGTTCGTGCGTACGTACGCCCTACCATCTCCACGTACCGGTGTAATTTGTTTTTCATCACCACTTTAATTGAATTTTTATAAATAGGGAACTAATGAATTTATATGATATATATATATATATATATATTAAATAATAATGTTCCTTCAAAGTTTAATTATTCCTTAAATTTTTTTGTTTGATCCATTGTAAAATGAAAACATCGTTCATGCATACGTACTGCCTACCGTCTCCATGAATAGTGTAATTAATTTTTCTATCTCTATTTTTATGGATGACTATAAATATCTATATACTTAATATATATTATATTTAAACCATAAATAATATTATGTATATGATTTAAATATGATAAAATTATAAGTATTGGAACTACTGAATTAAACATGCATGAAAAATGAAGTTGTTACCATCTGAAAGAGTGATTTTAACGATGAATTGATAATATATAGGTGATAAAATATTATAAGTAAATAATATTTGGAATTATATATGTGTGTGTGTGTGTTTGTGTGAGTATAGTTTTGGAATATATGTATAATAAATCTATATTTACTATACATTATGTTCAAACACATACAAAGGAAATCGAACTGGAGAAGAGTGTTTCTCAACTCACTTTTACTTCTGTGAGACATATGACATATTCACCAATTATTTATTTTTTGTGGTGTATATACTTCCCCTATGATATATTATATCATTAATCTCTTTGTATTCATGTTATTTAATGTTTTATTTGAATTTTTTTCTTTTATGTGGATTACGATTCAAAAGAAACCCACATGGTTCACAATCTCATCATTATTTGATATTGTTTTTTTAAGTCTCAGTAGAGGAAAATTTCTCTTCCATGTCCATGTTTTCTAAAAAAAATTAAAAAATTACTTTAATATTCTAAAATTATTGTTTAAATTAATTTTTACCCTTGTTTTTCGTTTTTCAAAATATTTTAAAAGGAATATTCTTATCGTTTTCTGAACATTGTTTCTTTCTTACAAAAGTGTGAAAGGAACGTTTTTTAACGTAAAAAAGTGAACAGAATTTCCATATATCATGAAACCTAAATTATTTAAAGCTTCCTTTACAATTTTACAAGGTTCTATTCAAATAAAATTATTTCTTTATTATGTACATAGTTTTTTTTATTTTAAGAATTATTTTCCAAGTAAAAAGGGTATTTTCCCCAAAAAAAATATTTCATTACTCTATTTAATGTATTTCTATCAATGTTAACAACCTTTTTCAAATATTATATAGAGGATTTACTCTAATGATACCATTCTTTATATTTCTTAGTATTTTTTATGATTAGTTTTACTAGGGAAGGTATTGATTTTGTGTATAACTTGTTCTTCCAATATGGATAGTTATTGATTTTGTTAAGGCATGTTGATTCAGTTGTATTATTTATTCATATGATGAATTAAGTGGACTTAGTAAGTTATGGGAGTGGCCCACTATATCCATTCGATATATTAGTAGATATCAGGAGATAAACTAGCTTAGGTATTATCAAGGGCCCTACTGATTGATGTAAGATGTCTTGGAATTAGGCCTTAGCAGTATGTTTATGATATATGGCATAATTCATTACATAATTATGAAATATTTATTGATTTCCATGTGATTATTATATTAGTTAGAATATCCATGGATAAGTTTAAAGATCTTATGGTTATTAATTTTTCATTATTTGATCTTTATTTCTTCATGTCATATTATGCTCAAGTTATTGATTAAAAGGAATATGTTTTAGTAATATACCTTTCTATATTGATTATGCCTTATGATTTCTTTCATTGTAAATATACCCTTACTAAACATTAGAGCTCACCCCTTTCTTATGTTTCATTTCTCTAAGATTTCAAGAAGTGTATTATGATTGATATATAGGGATATGCTAAAGGGAATAATTGTATACTCAATGAAAATAGTGTGTTCTATTTTATTTTTTCAATTGTAATTTTAAATTAAAGTATGTTTCTAGTTTAAAACACTACTAAACTATTTGTTCTTTCAGGATACGATTCCTTTTATATAGTTCCAATGTAATAAATTATCCATCGGCTCTGGGCTACTGGGGTCAGAGTCTTTACAATTGGTATCAGAGGAAGTTTAGTAGAAACCTTGAGAACTAGATTTAGAAAAAAAAATAGATTAGGGAATATAACCCTATGATAGAGGTTATATGGTTTTTCTTAGTAATACATCCATGTTTATATATTACAAGTGGATTTGGTTCTAGAACATATGTACCTATGGGTAATAACTCTGAAAAATGTGCATCAAGTTTGACTTGATAGTTACTTGCAATATGACAATGGCCCTTACTATACACCTAATTTGACATTCCTAGGGGATATGCTTTGGTTAAATTCACATTTTGTTTAGGAACCATCGTGAAATATTGGAATATATGGTGACCATGAATAAGATAAGTTAAAACTAAGTTGAAATATATTTAAAATGAGTTTTTATGATTTAGAAATCCTATAAATGATACTTCATGGATATTTTATTCCCACTATGGTTAGTGTTTCTCACATTGTTCTTTTTTGATTTTATTCAATGGAAGGAACTAAAAGGAACTGGGTTAATGTTGAATGTGATAGACAATGTGTTGATGAGAAAAAAAATAAAATGATTATTAGGGTGAAGGATATTATGATTATTTATAATTATCTATCATGATATATGATTATCAACTTTTACCTTAACTAACTCTCAGACTCACCAAAGAAGAAAAGGATGGAGTCCACTAAGAGATTGAATACTAGAGTCCATGGAGGAAATAAGGATCAATTTCATTAATTTCATATATATGGAAGGATAAACCTATGATAGTGTCTTAAAGGAATATAAAAATGTTTTATGTTTGGAAAAGAAGGAAAAAAAATCAAGTAATGTCTGAGGAAAAATGAAAATTTTGTTTAACGTAATGGATGAGAATAATGGTCTCCCTAAGGTATTATAGATGATTGAATGTTTTAAATATAGAAAGTATAGGTATTATGAAAATAAATGTACTAGGGGGAAATATTATGAATAGAATCCACAAGTTTGAATGATTAATGGTTATATTGATGATGATAAAGAGACTACAAATGACATATGAAAGGAATGAGGTATTAAGGAATATGATGACGAATCTTAGTTAATGGTTTAATAATGTAGTGGAATGATTAATGTGCTTGTGTTTTGATTCAAGAATTATGTTATAGAATTATTTTATCAATGAAATTATAGTTATAAGAATTATGAAATGTATAAGGAATATCCTACAATACTTTTTCTTTAAGTATTTGAGAGTGTATGTTGAATGGTATTGATGACTAGGAAAGGTGATTCAATAGAAAGTTGGTCTTTTTTCAAAACACAAGATTGAGGGATGTTAACCCATAATATATAATAGATGTTGAGATAATAATGATAAATAAATGTTTATGGTATATTATTGGTGACCATGTAATTTTTTAGTGACTTCATAGTTTTTGTTATCTTTTTTGGAGTTTATTACATGTTTGGATTTAAGGAATATGTTCAATAAACTAAGATTTTTTTTGGAAGAATGTATGTTTTCGTTTATCTTTTAAGGTGATTAAAGTATTCACATATTTTTTATGTGAAATTAAGATCAACATTATTTTTGTGTGGGGGATATAATGTTGAGTTGATTTTGGAAATTTAGTGGCCTTCTAAATTTTTAGACTTTGAATTTGGATAGATGTATTTTGGATGAGTCTTAAGGTTGACTGTTTATGGAATATAATAAGTTGATATTTCGGTTTTGTTGGATAACTTGTTTTAACCATTTTATTTTTTAAAATATATAGAGATAGTAGGAATGAATTGTTATTATTTTACTAAGCTAATGATCATTTAAATTTTAATTCTAGTACTTCAGGAATAAAAATTCTTATTGGATTTTAATTTCTTGGAGTAAGAGAGGACTAAAAATTGATTGAAGAATATCAAAAGGATAAAATTGTTACTATAAAATATAAATATATCAAGTCACTATATTTTTTATGTTTTTAGTCTAAAAGGTAAAGGAATTCCTCAGCTCTAAGAAAATAATCTTGAAACAAAAATGGTATTATATTACCTTTATATATAATGAATCAATGGACATTTGACTCATCCCAAATTTATGGTTTTGTGGATATTGACTTTCTATTGATCATTAACTTTATTTTGATCAATTACCTCTATCACCCTCTACCATAGTTTTTGAATTTTACTTTTCTTTTAAGTCCATATCTTCACTTTCCACATGTGTTCTCTTACTTAGAACCCTAGTTGTGTGATTATTCCATATGACCTTCGTACTTACCTTTCTCTCTTATCAAGAGGATGTTTTATTAACCCTTATCATGATTTGGGATTTCAATAATTGTATTTTAAAATTTCAAACTATTTATTATTGAGATTAAGATTATATTGTGAGAATGAAATTTATTAAATGGGGTAGAATGTAACACCCCATGATTTTAAAAGATGAACATCATATTCAATAGTGTACATGACATGCAACACCAAGATTAGAAGATAATTTAACACCCTAATATTTTATGGTTTTTTTAAATAAATTTAATCTATTTTATATCTTGGGGTGTATGAAACCCAAAGATTTTAAAATAACACTATGTTTGATAGCGTATGCAATATGCAACACCGAGCTTCAACGAACCATGAAATATTATTTAAATATAATCGTTAAAACCTAGAAATTAATTTGGAAAGTATGAATAGAATTAACCAAATTATGAAATATATATAAAGGACTTACTTAATGAAAAATCATTAATTAATTATGAGGAAATAAATACTCAATTTTAAGTAAATTTATTGTATGCTTTCTAAATACATTTTTCTTAAAAATGATATCTATTTCTTTTTTTAGTAAATATCAAATATAGGTAAATTCTATTTTATAAAAATAATATAATTTTGAAATCATAATATAAAAATTATCTTTGGGTTATTTTTGGATATTTTTCTGAAAAAAAATTTATTTTCCAGTGAATAGTGAATAACACCGATTTTTATTGAAAATTATATTTTTCAAGAATTTAAAAATTAAATTTCAAATTTGGATTTTTTTTAAAAAAATTAATTAGTTACTTTTTATCTAAAATAATTCAATTATGGTTTTTTAAATGAATTTTTATACTTTAATTTAGTATAAATATATTTTATATTTAAAAAATTACATTTTTCTAAAAAATTGTTTTTCATCGTGTTTTTCCGGTTTAATTTTAAATTAAATTCTAAAAATTTAGAGTTTTAAATTTTATAAAATTGAATCCATATTTTTAATTAATGGGTTCAAATTTATTAAATAGGTCCCTTTTATTTTTTTCAATATGAATAGTAAACTTAGTAATTTTATTAGCATGGTAAAGGGTAAATCGGGTAATTTAGATTAAAGATAAAATGATAGGAACCATAAAATGACACAAAAACTTACCTCAATATTATTTTATGAGTATATCTAGACCAAAATAATCCAAATGTATAATTTATGACCTTTTTTAACCAATTGGATGAGATTGTGACCTGTATATTATTTTCTAAAAATAAATGTCAAACATGTCACACTCTTATTTTTAATAAGTGTGATATTTTTAATATGTTGTTATTCAAAAGATATATTAAAATATAAATATTATTTTTAAATATAAAATATCTAGATTCATCATTTTAATTTATTTTTAAATTTTAGTGAATAAATAATTTCCTTAAATGCTTACACAACATTGACGCGGTAATTATTTAATTAATGGAAAAATAAAATTAATAATATTTAAAATATTACAAGTGATATAATTTGTGATAAATAATTTTATAAATTAATTTAATATATTACTATGAAATTTTAGTGATATAATAAATTATTTTTTATGAATTATAAGTATTATATTGATATTATAAATGTCCATGTAATAAATAGTTCTCAAAATGGACATTATTGATATTTTATAATAAATAATATTTTATTAAATGGTAAAAAAATTATAATAACCATATATTCAGACAAATTAATTTTATATGGTTACTTACATCTACCATGATCCATTTATGGGACTTTTGGAATTTCATAGTAACATTATTGTCCCTTATAGTGTATAAAATTTTAAAAGTATGGTAATTGTCAAAAGTGTTAATGATGGTTAAAACTAAAAGATAATGGTGAAAACATATCCAAAACTTTTCCAAATTTTATTGGGTGAAATTATTTCTACTTATATTTACCTTATATTTTAATTATATCGATTTTTATTCATTAATACATGAGAAATAATTATATTAATTTAATATTTTAAGAAATTCCAAGAATACCCCTCCCCTAAATTATAAGAGTGTCCAGTCCTTCACTTATATCACTAATTTGATCCATCTAGATCAACCAAACCTAGAAAATTCCTCTTCTAAAAAACCTTATTCAACTTATTGAGCTTCAATCGTTTCCAAAATAGAAATATTAGGTCCCTTAAGAAGATATTTAAAGGTAGTCCACCAAAGAAGAGGTAATCATCTTTACCAACTCTTTCAAATTTATTTCTTCTTCTAATTATTATTCATGTGTTATAACCATAATAAGATAATAACTATAATATAATAAATATACTGATATTTTATAATGATTATGTTAAAACTATATTCCATCTCATTTCCAAGTACAAAAAGTGAAAACATCACTTGTACATATGTACGGCCTACCATCTCCACGTATCGGTGTAATTCATTTTTCTTCACCACTTCACTTGGATTGTTATAAATATAGAACTAATGGATATATATGATATATATGAAATTATTATTATTATTATTATTTAAATTTTAATTATTCTTTAAATTTCTTTCATTCTATCCATCAAAAAATGAAAACAACATTCATGCATATGTGTGGTATGCCATCTACATGAATAATATAATTAATTTTTTTATCTCTATCTTTATGGATGAATCTATATATATATATATATATATATATATATTTCATATATATTATATTTTCACAATAATTAATATTATTAATATAATGGAACTATGATAAAATTATAAGGATCATAACTACCGAATAAAAATATATATGAAAAACAAAGTAGTTACTACCCGAAAAAGTGATTTTAACAATGAATTAATAATAAACAAGTGATAAAATATTATAATTAAATAATAAAATATTATATTTATATATATATATATATTAGTAATATTATTTAATATATTTATAATTAATATATATTTATTATATAATAAGTTCAAACACACACAAAGGAAATCGAACTTGAGGTAAGGGTTTCTCGTCTCACTTTTACTTTTATGTGACATATGTCATATTCACCACTTATTTATTTTGTGTGGTGTATATAATTTCCCTTTGATATATTATATAATTAATCTCTTTATATTCATGGTATTTAAATATTTATTTAAATTTATTTCTTTTATGGGGATTATGGATCAAAATATTATCATTATTTAGGATTGTTTATTTTTAAGTCTCAACTGGGGAAAATTTCTCTTCCATGTCCATGTTTTCTAAAAATATTTTCAAAAATATATTTATTATTCTCTAATGATAGTTTAATGTCATTTTTACCATTGTTTTATTATTAAAAGAATTAAAAGGAATATTCTCATCTTTTTATGAATAATGTGTTTTTTTATTTTTCTTACAAAAGTGTGAAAGGAATGTTTTTTAACATATATGGTATGAAGGAAATTTTATGTCATCATTACACCTCAATTATTTTAAGCTTACTTTAAATTTTACAAGGTTCTCTTTAATGAAAATTATTTATTTATTATGTGCATTGTTATTTAGTTTTTAAAAATTATTTTTAAAGTAAAAAATGGTATTTTCCTCAGGATATATTCCAGTAATCTCTTTAAAGTATTTTAATCTATCCTAAGAACCTTTGTTGAATATTATATTCAAGTTATAATATAATGATACCATTCATCAAATTTATTTCTATGGTTTATTATTGGTTTGACTTGGGAAAGTATTGATATTCCATATGACTAGTTCTTCCAATACAGGCAGTTATTGATTTTATTAAGGAATATTTATTTAGTTGTATTATTTATTCATATAAGGAATGAATTAGATTTATTAAGTAATATTCGGGGTTCTTTATTTCCCCTAGATGCATTGGTAGGTCTCATGAGACAAACTAGCTTGGGTATTAGCCGAGGCCTTCCCCATTTATGTAATATGTCATGGTATGAGGCCTTGATGGTATGTTTATAATGTCCAGCATTATGAATTCCATCATTATGATATTAGTTATTGATTTACATGTGATTATTCAATTAGTTATAATATCCCTGGATAAGTTTCAAGATCTTGTGATTAATTATATGGCATTATTTGATCATTATTTATTCCTACCATGTTATTCTCAAGTTATTGATTAAATGAAATATGTTTCAGTTATCTATATTTCCATATTGATTATGCCTTATGATTTCTTCTATTATACACATACCATTACTAAGTATTAGAACTCACCCCTTTCTTATTTTTCCTTTATCTAGGATACTAGGAAGTGTATTATGATTTATATTTATAGATATGGTAAAGGTAATAATTTTTTACTCATTTAAAACACTATGAAGTATTTTATGTTTCCAAGTGTAATATGAAATTAAAATATGTATCCAGTTTTCCAAGACTATTAAAATATTCAGTCCATAAATATGTGATTCCTTGTATCTAGTTACAATTTAATAATTTATCCACCATATCTAGGCTAATAGGGTTGGGGTATTTATAATTTTTTTTATGTAATAATTCTAGTATAAAAAGATGATTCAAATTTCCTTATTCTAACTATTTTATTTTTCTGTGTTTACTGTATCATTATAACCATTTCAATTTTTACGAGTATATTTATTCTATAAATGTGGTGTTTAAATTAATATAATAAAGAGTTTTTGATCTATTATCTAGTACATGTGTTTAATATTATATCATATTACTAAATATGGCACACAATTGTTATTCAAAATGAAAATTCATATGTAAAAATTTGGCTCATTACATGTTTTATGGGAGATGTTGAAGAAATTATGTGAAATAATATTTTTATGTAGTTAATCTCTTAAAACATTAAACCTTTGGGTTCTGAGGTTATGTGGTTATTTTTGGGATGTAATATTCATATTTTGGTATTATTGTAAAATATATTCATGTTTAGTTTGGGTTATCTCACTTAGTATCCAATTTGGTATGTAAAGTTTGTGTTTTTAGCACCAAACCCAACATTAAAGTTTTTAGGAAACTCAATTTTAATCCATAAAGTTGAATTTCATATGACTTATTCATTGACTTGGTTAGTATATACTTAGATAATTGAGAATATATGAGTGGGATATAAGGTATTAGCATACTCTATGTCTTAAGGTCACTCAATTTATTAGAAAAAGGGATCATATGATAATGTGCACTTGCATATAATTTAGTGGGTGGACATCAGTATAGAGATACTTATGTTTAATAGAGATCATATTGGATCCCTTTATATATTGAGTAAAATTGATGTTTTTTTAGAGGCCTCTCTTTGTTTACATTTATAGATCTGGTAATTCAAAAAAAATGCTACAAAGGCCCAAGGGGCCACACTTTGTGGTTGACTGAATGGTGATTGATTATGACACAAAAGACACTCTAAAAGTGTTGTGTAGTTTATCCAAAAGAGTTTTTTATGGGAATTCATCAGGTATTTTCTATGATGTGATACATAGTGAAGTTTATGGTAACCTTACAAAAGTGTTTTGTAATATACCAAAATTTAATTTTTGATATGGTTTCGTGAGTAATTATATATGATATAATATAAGGTGAAATTATAAGTACCCGACCTTAAACATTACATATTCTATTGATTTTAAACTAGAATCCACATTATTACATTCCCAAGAATATTTTCTGTTTATAGTTTAAGAGAATTAGGACTAATCCTTACAAAATAAACCCATACATTACAAGTGGACACTTATACTCAATATCAATTTCTTCTATAAAACATAAGTCTTAAAATAAAAACATGGTTTCTTTTCATGATCAAATCTTAACAATTTTTCCCATGATCTAATCCTTTCCTTTATTATAACTTAAATCTTGTGAAAAAAAATTAAAACTTGAGATGAACATAAATGCTCAGTAAGTGACATAAAATGAAGGAAACCATTAGTACATTGAAAATCCATAAAAATTTTAATAAAAACAAGCATTTTATTCGGAAAAATGAATCACCTTTTCAAAGAGATCAATATCTTACCTTTTGAAAATCAATCGATTTTCATGAAAACTAATAAGAAAGAATATAAAAGACAATTATGTAACTTGGAACATCATTTTCCATATCACTATTATAAATATTATAGCTATATCCGCTACACAAGGAGTAATCATCATAGTTAAATTTGGAATAATCACAACATTATTATTCCTACAATATCTTAGGATAATCCTAATTAGTTAAATCTGTCACATTACCTGATGCATTGGAGAGTTATAATGGGATCACCTGCACTCGGTTTATCACTGAACCACCAATCCTCATAAAAAATTCCCAAGAACCATAACATAAGAATAACACGTGAATCTTTCATAAAGAAATATTATTGAGGAAAATAATGTTCCCATTTTGAAATAACTTTTCATTTTTACAAATTCATGCACTCAAAAATGTAAACACTTTAATTGAAAATAAAATTGTCAAAATGTGAAGGAATCTTAAAAAAAATTAAGTGGTGTGAAATATAGAAATTATTTTCATTCCATATATTTAAAAAAAACATTCCTTTAGGCCTTTGTAAAAATAGTTGAAAGAGTAACATTAAAATAGTATTTTTTTTTTAAAAAAAAGTCCCCTATAAATACCACAATAATGAAGTGAACGTTAATCAAATGATTATATTATGTGTATTCAATGTAAATACACATAAAGAAAGTGTAAATAAAACATAATATATTCAAAAGTAATTTCACACATAATATTAACATGATATAATCAATAAGTATAAGTTTAACCCAAAGAATGGAAATTGGGTTAAGAATTACCTTGCACATGAGCCTCAGTCCAGTTGGTGAGGACTCCTTAAGTGTATCCAGGCGACTCGGTATCAAATCCAGGTGGAGGATAATTACTGGCATTGTAGTAGTACTGTAGCAGGTACTGTAGTAGGGTTGTGCAGTACTGTAGTAGGTATTGTAGAAGGCACTATTTGGCATTGTAGTAGCCAGGAATATTCCCCCGTTTGGGCCTTCGGGACACCGATTTGGTCCCCGATTCCTTTAAGACCTTCAGGCCACCCATTCCTTTGGGTCAGTAAGGCCTTCGGGACACCTTAAGTGCATATATAAACCAGAAAACTTACAAGGAACAAGCTTTAGAAGGAGGATGAGCAAGGATCTTTCATCATAGAAGAAGCTAAACGGATTGAAAGAATGAGAAGGTATGGAACCTACCATCAGGACAAGCTGATGCATGCATTGGAAAGCCTAGTCGAACATCCATGCGAAGGTGGAGAGCTGATTTCATGATGAAGATGCTAGGGAGGAGCAGTTCCAAGTAGTTAGTATGGGTTATAAGTAATGTTTAAAGCCTAAGAGAAATGAATTCCTCTAAGGCCTATGGACCATGTAATACTTACACCTACAGGCCTTGTAAGGGTTCCACCTCACCCCTTGAATTATGGATTATAAAAAAAATCAATAAAAAATGAAGGCCTTCGGGCCATTGGAGGAGGTTAAGAATTACCTTAATTCACATTCAACTTCCTTCAAATTTGTTCAAACTTCCTACATAATGGTTTAAAGAATGTTATTAACTCATTAAATAACTATATTCATATTTATAATACCTTAAATTATGTTTTTATAACATATTAATACCCATTTATTAATAATATTTCATTATTTTCATTATTTCGGATGCATTCGTTTCATGGTTTCATGATTAGTTCATTTGTGTATAATTATGGATGTTCTTGTAAAATGGAAAAAAAATACTCCATAAGTTGAGTTAAATGATATTAATTAAATTAAATAAGTTTAAATAGTCCCATTTATCATTTTTATTTCTTACATGAGGATTATTCATTAGATAAAATGTTAATGATAAATGTTTAGTTTATTTTGGTGGTTTTTCTTAACACCACGAACTAGTTTCATCTTATTTAATATTATATCTGTATATTAGATAAAAAAACATGAAATAGGTTATAATACACCTATTTAAATATTATTTAATCATAATGATACTTTTATGACCATCCATGAAGGTGGTAATGGAAAATGAAAAATCATTATCCACAGAGACGGTTAACCGCCATAATTTGGACAATGGTTTAGTTTCCTTAAGTAAGAGGAGGTAATAAAAAGTATAAATATAATATATTCCATAAAAAACATAAAATTATAGTATATAAATTATTACGGAGTTATAATGACTCTATGGATGAATGATTTCAGTATAAAATAGAAGAATAAAAGAAGATAAGATAGGTGTTTTGAGAAAATTTCCTCTTGGATATCACCTCCTTGAAGGACCCCTTGAGGACCTTGGATTTGTATTTTGGTGTGATGAGAAGCACTTGGATGTGATTATAATGAGGAAGATATTTTAGTAGATTTAAGGATTTTTAGTAGAAATGGGGTGATGAGGGGTGGCATTTATACTTGGGTAGGGGTGGTTTTAAGTGATTAAATAATTATTATTTTATATTTAAAGCCAATCACAAAGAGGTGGAATTAATATCCCTAACTTTGGATGATAATTAATGTTGTAAATTCTTTTTAGATTAGATAAAAAATCAAAAACCCATTTTAATTTTAATTTTTAGATATTTTATTCCTTTTCCTTTTAACTTTAACATGTTTCGTTATTTTACCTATATCGCGGTAAATCTTTTTTTTTTTACTATGGTAATTTTTTTGTATAAAAATGAAAATGAACATAAAAACTAATTTTAACCTTAATATTATAAATATGAAATCAATTTTAACAAATTAAATTCATATAATATGAAAAGTTTTATTTAAAAATAAACTCATAGACATAATGAAAAAGTAGGTTTTTAAAGTTAAAAGGTTAAAATGTCTACAAAGTTTTTATATCAAATTTCAATGTGAAATTGATTCCAATAACCTAAATTGGATTGATTAATTTATAATTTAACTAATTTTAATTTAAAAACAAATTAAAATATAATCTAAATATATAAATAAATTTGTCAAAAATGAATTTTTCAATTAAAATTCAATATTTTTCACTATTCATCAAAAAATGAACCTTCTTCAAAAAATACCAAAATTTCACCCTAAGATAATTGTGTGATTAAAATTTAAAAAATGAAGTTTATTTTTTCAAATAAAATTTATAAAATTGAAAAGTTTAATATTTAAAATAGGTGTTCCATTAAAAGGCAGAAAATGTCCTTTTAGAAAAATAAAACTTTTATGCTTAAAATTGGATTTATTCCTATATTAAGCCTATAAAACTTATTGTATGAATTTAGAAATATTATTTTGAATATATAACATATAAATTTCATTAATATATTTCATTAATAGTGATAAATTATTTTAATAATACTAATAAATTTGAAAAAAAATATTTTATCAGTACCAAGGTTGTTACATTCTCCCCCAATTCTAAAAATTGCGTCATCAAAATTTATTTCACTTTCTAAAAAAGTGGGGATATTTTTCTCACATGTAATTTTTATATTACCATGTTTCCTCTTTAATAGTATGGTTTTTCTATAAAACCTTAACCTAATGAATCACCTTATTCCGTAACACTTGCTCTATGTGGTCAAGAACCTGAACTGGTTGTTCCTCATAAGAAAGATTTCATTCCAACTGAACTAATTTAGTACTCAAAAAATGAGATGAATATAATTAATATTTCCTTAACATTTAAACATGAAACACATTGTTTACCTGGGATAAACTATATGGAAAATAAACTCAGGAGGTAACTGGTCCAACTTTCTCTAGGATTTCATAGGGTCCAATGAATCGTGGACTTAGCTTCCCCTTATTACCAAAACGCATCACACTTTTCCATTGAGAAACTTTGAGAAATACATGATCACCTACCAAAAAAGAAAGATATTTCCTATGGTTATTTGCATAGATTTTTTCCCCGCTCTAAGCTAACTTCATGTGCTGCTGAATTATCTTCACCTTATCCACCATTTTGTCTACCAGTTTTGGTCCCAACAACTTTATTTCACCTACATCATCCCAAAATTATAGATTTTGAAATTGATTTCCATATAATGCATCAAAAGGTTCAAACTAAATACTATAATGAAAACTCTTATTATAAGAAAACTCAACCAAATAAATATGTTAATCTCAAATTCCTTGGTAATCCATGAAACAAGCTTGAAGCATGTCCTCTAATGTCTGAATTATTCACTTGAACTGTCCATCATATTGTGGATGAAAAAAATTCTAAAATTTAATTTGTCACACATTGACTTCTGAATAACTTTCCAAAAATTAGAAGTGAACCTAAGATCATGGTCTAATACAATGGATATATGAACTCCATATAACCTGAAAATATCCTTGACATACATTCTAGAAAGTTGATCTAAATACATAGTATCTCATATAGGAAGGAAATGTACAGATTTATTCAATTGATCAATAATAACCCAAATTATATTATTACCTCAATAAGTCTTTGGAAATCCCACTACGAAATCCATGGATATATTTTCCCATTTCCACTCCAGTATTGGAAAAGGTTAAAGCATCCCCTTCAATAACTATCATTCTCATTTAATATATTTATAAGTAAAACACTTAATAGTAAATTCATCAAATATATATTTTCATTTCATCCCACCATTAATACTCTTGAAGGTCTTTGTACATCTTAGTGATTCTTGGATGAAAAAAAAAATTGAACTATAAGCTTCAATTAAAAAATATTTCCTCAACTGAGAATCACAAGGAATACATAATCTCTTCCTGAGTCTCAAAACACATTCTTTATCAATATTAAATCCAATAAACTTACCCTTTTAACCAACTCAACCTTTTTTTGTAACTCATGGTCATCCTTATGAGATTTCTAAATTTTTTCCGACAGATATGATTGCATTAACATCTGAAACAAAATAGATTAAGTCCCTACATCCATAACTTCAAATCTACAATTCATCAAATAAATTACAAAAGGGTTACTTTCCAAGCATAACATGGTTAATGTGGTATTATTTTTTCGACTCAAAGAATCATCCACATTATTTTCTTTTCTAGGATGATAATGAATCATGAAATCTTAATCCTTGATAATTTATAGCCATCTTCTCTATCTCATGTTCAATTATTTTTTAGTTAATATATACTTCAAACTTTTTTGATCAGTATACATATCACACTTTACTCCGTACAAATGATGCCTCTAAATTTTTAATTCAAAAAAAACAACAACTAATTCCAAATCATGTGTAGCGTAATTTAACTCAAGAGGTTTCAACTGATGTGAAACATAAGAAATTACCTAATCACTGTATTAGGACATAATCAATTACTTTCAATAAAGCATCACTGTAAATGATAAATTCTCCATTTTTGGAAGGTAGGGAAAAAATATAGCATTTTCCAATCTTCAATTCAATTCTTTAAAAAAATTCATCACATTATTTTTTACAAAAAAAAAATTAACTATTTTTTATGTTAACTTAGTTAGTGGGATATATAAATATGCAATATTTTTAATAAACCATTGGTAATAGCCTACCAATCCAAGATAAATATGAATATCAATAACATTTATAGGTCATTTACATTTATCAACTACTTTTGTTTTGGTGGGATCAATTATTATACCATCTTAAGAAATAATATGTCCAAGGAATGAAATTTTTTGCAAGAAACTTTCACTCTTAATAAACTTTCCATATAGTTTCTTTTATTTTAAGGATTTTAAAACAATCCTTAAGTGTATTTTATATTCCTCCTAGATTTTAGAATATACCAAAATGTCATCTATAAACACAACCACAAATTGATCCAAAAAATAATGGAAAACTCTATTCATAATATTCAAAAATAAAAAAGGTTCCTTAGTTAACCCAAATGGAATAAGTATAAACTCATAATTCCCATCACTCATCTGAAACATTGTCTTTAGAATTTCATCCTCCTTCACCTTTAGCTGATGTTACCTGAACAATAATTCAGCCTTCAAAAAATACTAATCTCCCTAGAGTTGATCAAACAATTCATCAATATGAGGAAATGAATTCTTATTCATAACATTAATACTATTAAAATCACTATAATCAATGAAAATCCTCATATAACCATCTTTATTTTTAAAAAATAAAATCGGAACACCCCAAGGTGAAGTTCTTGGTCGAATTAAACCATTATCTAGAAACTATTATAATTTAGTTTCTAATTCTAGAACTTCTACTTGATCCATTCAATAAGGGGGTTTTGAAATTGGATTAGAATTAGGAACTAAACCAATATTAAATTCAACTTCCTGATCAAGTATAATACCAGGAAACTCATTAGAAAAAACATCTAGATACTCATTTACTAATGGTGCATCATTATTATGAATTTTTCCCTTGTTTTTAACAATATGGTCAAGATAACTTTCATTTCCATCTTTTAACATTTCCTCATCTTCCTAATATGTTATCAATGGTGTCGGTTCATTCTTGTATACAAATTGAAACTCTTTCTAAAATAAAACTTATTTAGCTTTATAATCTATCTTAGCATGGTAAATAGAAAGCCAATCTATATCCATAATAACATCAAACTCTACTAGGGGAAAAACAACAGGGTTTTTAGGTAAATTACTTCCAAATAAAATCACAGGAGGATTCTTACAATTTATTTTTACATTAATATTTCCCCATGTTTTTTACCATAAGTTCTAGATTCATTTATAGAGGTGGAATTTCTAATTTACCATAAAATTTCTTGAAAATGAAAGAATGTATAAACCTTATATCAAAAAATACATCATCAAAATATGAATAAACAATGTACCTGATACCACTTCTTTTGGTGGCCCAACATCTTCTAAAGTAGTTTCAAAGGATATCACCACACCTTTCTACTTGTAGTCTTGTTGTTTCTCATCATTTGGTTTCATCTTCAGACACTTGTTTTCAAAATGACCCATAACATTACATTTAAAACATTTTACTAACTTTATATCATAATTTATATTACCGCTACCATGATATTTTTCATTAAAATTACGATCCATATTCCCAAACTTACCACATCAGAAACACTTACTATACTTCAAAAGAAATTCCTCAGTATGTTTTTTACCAAAATTCTCACAAACTGAAAACTTAATTTTCTTACTATAAAACTTAGACTGAATGGCCCGAAGGCCTTCTTTTTATTTTATTATAGACAATCCCCCTTTTAAGGGTTGAAGGGGAACCCGTACATGACCCGTAGGCCCAAGGCACATGGCCTGACATGACCCACAATACATGACCAGAAGGCCCAAAGGCATACCATGCCCATTACATGACCTGTAGGCCCAGCCCACTAGAACTTCCACTCCCCAGCGTCTTGAATCATTGATATCCTTAGCTCACCACCTTGCATTGCTGATCGGTTAGCATTGCCATGTACAAAGCTGCATGGTGCCTGGTCTCGATGGCGGCTTCCATACCCTCTCATTCTTCCAATCCGGTTAGCTCTGCATCTGGTGGCTGCTACTCCTGTTGCTTTGATCCTCTTATAGGGAATATTCTGTGTGAACTGGGATACTCCATGGTCTACGTGACTCAAAGGCTGTGTGTCTCGAAAGCCTTTGATGACCCGAAGGCCCTGGAGACCCGTAGGCCCAAACCGGTGGCCCGAAGGCCCAAATCAGGTGAATAGTTCTGGCTGCTACAGTACCGAACAGTAACTACTACAGTACTGCTATAGTACTACTATAGTAACCTCGAAATTCGTCTCCACCTAGTTTTGAACCCAGATCTCTTGGATGCCAAGTAGGAGCCCTTACCACTTGGGTACGGGCTCGTTGGCCTATCAAACTTATTTGATACATTCTTCCATTTTCCTTGCCGCTTTAACTTATTTTTATTTCAGTTTTCAAAGAAAACATGATCATTAAAAAAAACATCATTTCCACCTTCTCCACATATTAAAAAAATTATCATAACTTTTTAATTAATTAGAATCCAATTCCCTTCGATATTTAGCCTTCAATCCTAAGTAAAATGATTGATTTTAATATCAAGATCCAAGATAATATTTGTAGTGTACCTTTCCAAATGAGTGAATTTTTCTTCATATTAAGCCACTAAATCCTCTTCCTACCTCAATTTTAAGAATTTTTTTCCCATCCTATGTCAAATCACCTTAGGAAAATATTTCTCAGGAAAAACATTTTTGAATTCATCTCAATCCAAAGCATCAATGTCCTCACTATCCCTAATATTCTTGACCATCAACAACAACTAGTTCACTTCATATTCAAAATAGTAAATATAAATACTAACCTTTTTATGGTATGAACATCCCATGACATCAAAAAAACTTTCTAGTGCTTTAATCCACCCTGTAGCTACCACTGGGTCAGAAGATCCACTAAAAACTGGAGGATATTGCCTCAAAAAATGCTCAACTGCTGACATATTGTAAGAACCCGGTTCTTATTCTTGAGGTACAAGTTTCTTCTTTTCCTTTTTCTTTAAGTGTTTTTGAGAAAAGAAGGAAGATGGGGAAAATCCCAAATTTTTTGACTACACGTTGTGTACTTTTCCACACGCCGTGTACTTTGGCCGTGTGGGATGAGTACACAGGGCGTGTAGGCCTGTCGGCGATGAAGGATGTAAGAAGTGACTACACGCCATGTTCTTAGTATTTACACATCGTGTAATCAATTGGCATGTTAATAGAAAGGCGGTGGAGGCAGCTGCCAGCGGAGCGACCGTACACACCATGTAATTAGGAATACATGTCGTGTACTCATGTCGGCAAGTGAATAGTTCGGAGGTGAAAAGTAGCCGCCAGAGGAACAGTTAAATGAGAAAAGTACATGTCGTTTACTTGAGAGTACATGCCGTGTAGTTTGTTTTTTTTTTTTGCTTAAAACGGTCACTAGCCTCCTCATTTGGTAGAGGAGGCAGAACTGCTATTTGGGGCTCAAGAGGATGGCTAGAGCTTTGGAGATCTCCTAACCGCACACCGGGAACCCGATTTCTACGTCGTCGATCTCCTTTGAACCGCACGGGTAATTCATTCCTTCCCCTTGAGTAGTTCTTAAAAATTATTTTCTGAGGGAAAGTTATTTGAGGTTGAATGTGTGAGAATTTGTCCCATATCTACATCATTCATGGGAATTTCGAGAGGTGTCGTTCACGTATATTGATCAGGAGCGATCGAGGTAGGTGGTCTGGTGTTTATTTCCAACTATTGAGTTGAATTATGTATCATTGTGCTACAAACCCATGTTTGGGGTGTCTTATGGCTGAGGCCTTTGTTGAAAAGATATCTATAATTGTGTAGATAATCTAATGATAAGTTTAAACTGCTGTTTGGGATCACTTCTTGGATCCAGGACCACCCCGGGGGTGCGTTCCTCTATTTATCCTTTTTGATAGGATACTCGAGGGTATTCCATGATTATATTATGCATTTAATTTTCTTGAGATAAAGTTTATATAAATGATTGTTTATGCTTTGGGCTCGGCCCGGTTCCTTTAGCCTAAGGGCAGTGTTCTATTAGCCTGAGGGTAGTGCTTGCTTAGCCTGAGGGCAGTGTTAGGTTAGCCTGAGGGTAACATTTGTTTATACCTATGGGTAGTAGTCTCTATGACTAAGGGAAATATCACATATGCCTGAGGGCAATTATCGTTATTCCTGAGGGAAACCACCTGTGGGTATTGGATTTTGTTACCTGAGGGTAAGGATAGTATGTCTGAGGACACGACTATTTAGAACATTCACTGTGGTGTTTTTCTATGAGGTATCTTCCAAGACGAAGCACAATCTTGGAGGTGATAATTAATAATCAAAATGGCAATGAAACTGGTAGTGATAGTTACTTTTGAGTACTTACTAGTTTACGGCATTCACTTTTGCACGCTGTTGTTGTACATTTTCACTGACAGTTGGGCACGGGCCTTTGGTGGGTGCCTACTAGGATTTATTTCTCACACCCTATTTGGGTCATGTCTTCGGACCAAACAGACTATATTTCTATAGGTTTCGATAGGGGAAAGGGTCCCTATATAGGTACATGATTGTAGTAGAGGAGTAGGAGAGCATGGAACCGATCCTAGGCTTGTGATGCTACTGTGTTTCGTTTACTCTGCTTGTTTTGACTGGTTGTACCTCATAACTTGAGTTGTATTGTATTGTATTGTAGTGTATCCTATTTGGATGCTTTTATAGAATTAGTGACATGCTGCATCTTTATATATATGACTAGTGGTTCTCTTTTACTTCAGTTTTCCATTTCAGTTACATATTGTTTACTGCTTCTGCTGTTGAATATTATTTTCTTTTCTATTGTACTATACTTTGAAAAATGAGGGAATAGTTTCCCCACTATCAAACCTGGGCCCTCGCTGCTAGTCAGTAGCCTCTGGTGTTTGGGGAAATGTGCTTGAGGTCATGTGACCAATCAGGTTTGGGGCACCCGTTGAGTGGCACCCGAATCCGGGATGTTACAAAGTGGTATCAAAGGAGGTTCTTTTCTTTGACTTACTGTTTGTAACCTTAGTCAGGGATAGGATGGACATGGTAGTTAGTAATAAGTTGTGTCTGGGAGTAGCTAACCCGTGTATAGGGAAAATCCAGTCTACCTTGTTTATTACAATTTTTCTGATTTTCCAAATTTGACAATTGACTTGATTTTCACCATTGGGTGACGCACTTGTGGTGTTATGTTTATATGTTATACTTGGGTTCTATTTAGTTTCAACCCTATGAGATGAGGGTATGCCATCTCATGCATCATTTAGTCACATTCTAAAAATCACATGTCATTCATTCCTTCCATGCCATATAGGTGCATTATAAATTGCATGTTATTGTGATAGTTTTTGTGCTAGAAAATCATGATGTTGTGATAGCTTCTTTGATAAATACATGCTATTTGATGGGGTATTTTTGTGTGAGGTTTTGATAGAATAAATGCCAAACTTTGGTTTTTGGGGAGTATGGGCCCTCAATAACCGGAATTCGGTGGATCATTGACGTGTTTACTTTTTTATAACATGTGTAAGATGCCAAAATTTGATTCGTGGGGATTATGGGCCCTCACATATCAGAATTTGGCACTTGGGTGTTTTTTTCAACTTTTTTTGGGTTCCGGAGTAGTATTTGAGGCTTACTGTCTGGAAAACCCAGGATACATGTCGTGTAGTTCTATAGACATATGTTGTGTGTTCTTCTGTATGGGAAGAAATGAAAACATTTTAAGTACACGTCGTGTAGTATCTTCCTGTGTCATAGACCGTTTGGGTGGGGACACAGGGTAGGGAATGGCTTGGGAAAACACGTCGTGTACCGGTTGTACATGCCATGTAGTGTTGACCCGGTGTCTGCCCGTGTAACTAACAACACAGATGGAGGAAACCTTAATACATACACGTCGTGTCTACCTTGAACACACCGTGTAGTCTGACCTAGGTACCTGGCCGTGTCACTAACAACACGGGTCGGTGTTATCTTTCCTAGTATATGTTGTGTCCGCATGGAACATGTCATGTGGTGTCAGCCATATAGTCGGCCATGTAGCGAGCAACACGGGTTGGTCTGAGGCTTCCTTGAACATGCCATGTCTCTTTGTAACACACTGTGTAGTGTGACTTGGGAACATAGGTCGTTTCACAAACAACACGGGCCGGTGAAAGCTTGTATATTACATACAGTGTACCTATGGGATACACTGTGTAGTTTTGTTTCAGAAGAGTCGTGTGGATTAGCTGTGTAGAAGGACTCGAGCATGGAAGGAGGATTCAAGTACATGCCATGTATTTAGAAGACACATCGTTTGTTTGGGGTGTTACACGACCAGTTTTAGCTGGAGTACACGCCCATGTGGATGGATTGTGAGAACACACCATGTAGTATTTATACACATCATGTAGTCAAGTTTTGTAAATCTTGAAGACTTTCTTTCTCCTATCTCCTTGTTTTCAGTCTTTGATAATCTTGATCTAAGGTGTGTATTTGACCTTGTAGAGTCATGCCACCAAGACGACCACCAGTTTTTCTCCAGGAGAGTGGTGATGATTATACTCCGGAGATGGTGGTCCATGGGCTACCAGTGGAACCTTTAGCAGTACCAGATGCAGTGCCAGCTGTTATACTGGACACAGGCACGGAGGCGCAGTTCTGTAAAGGCTTCATGCGATTCTTGCAGACCTTCCAGGGAGCACCTCAAGCCACTACATCTATGGAAGATCTCACTCGTATATTCCAACAGCAACATCTGCCTACATTTTCAGGGGATGGCAGACCATAGGATACGGGGTCTTGGTTAGGTTTGATGCATATGATATTCGAGCATCTAGAGACGCCTCTAAGGCGGAGGGTCAAGATCTCTACATACATGTTGTGTGATTTCGCCAAGAGGTGGTGGGATGTTACCACCCAATCTGAGCATCACCAAGACATGGTGTGGGAAGATTTTCAGATAGATTTCTATGAATTCTTCTTCCCAGAGACGCTGAGGGCAGATCTAGGTCGAGAGATCATGAATCTGCAATAGGGAACCATGTCAGTGATGGATTGTTCTGCTCACTTCACTTAGATTCAGAATTTATCACCTGTTCTAGTGGGTGATGAGGTTTTGAGGGCTAGAGGCTTTGAGGATGGTCTTAGGAGTGACATCTGAGCACTGCTAAACATTTTTAGGTTACCTATAGTTCATGATATTGTGAACCATGCACTAATTACTGAGCAGAACCTGTGGGAATCTAGTGGTGTGGGACAGGGAAATTCAACACCAGTTTCTGGTACTATTTCTACCAGTAAGAGGAAGAGATAGATGGACTTCTCTCACGGTGGTAGTACTAACCAGAAGAATTCTTCAAGTGGATAGGTTATTTGCTTCCAGTGTGGAAGAGAGGGGCATAAGAGACCACAGTGTCCATGTGACCCAGTGGAGTGTCGAGCTTGTGTAAACATGGGTCATCTTCAGTACTTTTACAGGGAGTTTCCACCAGTGGCTAGTGAGAGGGGTTCTGTGTAGACTCCTCTTGAGGGAGAAGGACCAGAAGCTTCTTACTAGTCAGGAAACTGGAATACGTCAGGGCATGCAGGCAAAGATGGTGGTCGTGGACGTGGTAGCCAGACACCAGGATCTCAGAGATAGCAGGGTGGGTCAGCTCAGGGTAGCCAGGCTATGTTGTAGGGCCACGGCACTAGGTAGGCATATGCAGTGCAATAGACCCAACATGAGCAGGATCCCAAACCATCCACTGTCAGAGGTACTATTCAAGTTGCTTCTGTTTTGTCTTTTTTACTTTTCGATACGGGTGCTACACATAGCTTTATATATGTGCTCGTTGTGGAGAGACTTTGGCTCTGTGTTTATTTTTCTTTGGATATTATTATTCTATACACTCTGTTGGGGACTAGAACGGCTAGTGTGCGTCAGTGCAGGGAGTTCCCCCTAGCGGTTTGTGGGTGTCACTTTCTATGGGACCTCTATGTCTTAGAGATGATAGCTTATGATGTTATTATTGGGATGGATTGGTTGGTACCCTTTTGAGCCTTTGTAGATTTCTATCGTCACAGGGTGAGTTTCATATCACCAGAGGGAAGAGAGTTTCTATACAATGGAGAATGGGATGTCCAAGCGAGCTGAGCTGGACCTGAGCATTGTGGGTGAGCTGGAGTGATAGCCCAGATTGCGAGTTTATATCTGAATGATCAGGGGACTTTTCCGAAGGATTTACCTCTATTATTTGATCGTTTCAGGGATGTCTTCCTGGATTACTTTTCAAGTCTTCCTCCGGAGCGAGAGGTGGATTTTTCTATTGAGCTTGTGCCAGGATCAGCACCGGTATCTATTCCTCCTTACAGGATGGCTACACCAGAGTTGTAAAAGCTCAAGAGGCAGTTAGAGGAGTTATAGGAAAAGGGTTTTATCCAACCCAGTAATTCTCCTTGGGGTTCTCCAGTCCTCTTTGTGAAGAAGGTAGACGGAACCCTCAGACTCTGTGTGGATTATCGGAAGTTGAACCAGCTGACGGTCAAGAACTGATATCTCTTGCCAATGATCGATGATATTTTTGATCAAATTTGTAGAGAATGAGTGTTATTGAAGATTGAATTGAGATACGGATATCATCAGTTACACATTAAACCATTAGATATACCGCTTACATTTTTTCGGAGCAGATATAGTCTATACGAGTACTTTGGTTATGTCGTTCGGACTCACGAGCACACCAGTAGTTTTCATGGCTCTGATGAATTGTGTGTTCCATCCTTATCTGGATTCTTTTGTGGTAGTCTTCGTGGATGACATCTTGGTGTACTCTCACACTTGACACAACCATGATACCCATCTTGAGATCGTATTGAGTACACTGAGAGATCACCGGCTATATGCTAAGCTCTCAAAGTGACACTTTTGGATGGACCAGATACACTTCCTGGGTCTTATCATCTCTGAGGTAGGAGTGGAAGTAGACCTAGAGAAGGTGAGAGCAGTGGTTTCCTGGGAGAAACCTAAGAACATGTTTGAGATACAGAGTTTCTTAGGGATGGCTGGTTACTACAGGCATTTTATATAGGACTTCTCCCACTTAGAAGCACCGTTGATGGGTTTGACTAAGAAGGGAGTGAATTTCCTTTGGTCAGAAACTTGCGAGATAGCCTTTCAGGAGTTGAAGGGAAGGTTGATATCAGCACCAGTCCTGATACTTCCAGAGCAAGGGAAGATCTATAAAGTTTACTGTGATGCATCAGGTATTGGGCTGGGAGCAGTTTTGATACAGGACGATCGATTTGTTGCGTACGGGTCTCAGTAGTTGAGGCCACATGACAGGAATTACCTGACTCATGATCTCGAGTTGGCTGCAGTTGTTCATGCATTGTGGTTTTAGAGACATTATCTCTTGGGAGAGCATTTTGTGGTTTTCACCGACCATAAAAGTCTAAAATACATCTTTACTCAATGTGACTTGAACCTGAGACAGTGAAGGTGGGTTGAATACCTTCAGTCCTTCGACTTTGAGCTTTCCTATACACCTGGTAAGGGTAATGCAGTAGCTGATGCACTGAGCAGGAGGAATCAAATACAGGCAGTGCAGAAGGCCAGTGGTGAGTGGAAGCTTATGGATTTGATCTCTAAGATGCATTTGGAGGTTCACGATAGTCAGGGGAAGACCTATATTTCTTCCTTATCTATGACCTCTGCCCTCCTGGATAGAGTGAGGATGAGACAGCTATCGGATTCAGAAGGCCTAGTTCTACAGGAGTCGGTGGCAAGTTAGGACCGTCCTCCTGAATGGACGATAGGTCATGATGAGGTATTGTGTTTCCATGGACGAGTATGGGTTCTAGGGGATATACGCGAGGAGTTGATGTGGGAGTTTCATGATTCAGCTTGGGCAGTGCATCCCAGAGTTACCAAGATGTACCGTGACTTCAGACATCAGTACTGGTGGCCGGGTATGAAGTGAGAGGTAGATGGTTTTGTTACGAGATGTTCCACCTGTCATCTGGTGAAGGCGGGGCATCAGAGGCCATCTGTACTATTACAGGAGTTACCCATTCTGGAGTGGAAATGGGATGATGTCGAAATGGACTTCGTGACTGGGTTTCTGAGGACACCTCGAGGTAGTGATGTCGTGTGGGTTGTGGTGGAAAGACTCACGAAGGTGGCTCACTTTTTTCCGATCATGGAGACTGTCGGTGTTGACGAGCTCGGAAAGTTGTATATCCGAGAGGTAGTACGGCTTCATAGGGTTCCTCATTCTATAATTTCAGTTAGGGATGCCCGCTTTACATCTCATTTTTGGCAGAGTTTTCAGAGGGCACTGGGTATACAGGTGCTTCTGAGCACAGCTTACCACCCTCAGACCGATGGCTAGTCAGAGCATACGATACAGGTGCTAGAGGACATGCTGCGTGCATGCGTCCTAGACTTTGGGGGCTCTTGGGAGAATCATATACCCCTGGTTGATTTTGCCTATAATAATAGTTTTCAGGAAACTATTGAGATGGCACCTTACGAGGCTTTATATGGTAGGCCATTCCAATCACTGTTGTGTTGGTTAGATGCAGGTGAGGTAGATTTACTGGGACCACGTCTCGTACAGGAGACATCAGAGTAGGTCCAGTTGATTCAGAAGCAGATTTCTACTGCACAGTATCATCATAAATCTTATGTTGATCACCACAGATGACCCTTAGAGTTCATGGTCGGGGATCAGGTTTTCTTGTGTGTTTCGCCGAGGTTGGGACATAGGCGGATCAGGAGATAGGGTAAACTTTCACCGATGTATGTGGGGCTGTTTGAGATTATGGAGAGAGTTGGGTTAGTTGCCTATAGGTTTCAGTTACCATAGAGGTACCAGGCCATGCGTGGTGTCTTCCATGTATCTCAACTGCGTCGTTATCATTCAGACCTGTCTCACGTCTTTCAGCCTGGGGAGGTTGAGATTCAGATCGATGCGTCCTTTGAGGAGCATCTGATTCGTATCGTTGATAGGAGCATGAAGGTTTTCTGAGGTTGGTCAGTTCCTCTCGTATGGGTGCTATGGCAGCATGGCCGAGTTCAAGACGAACCCTGGGAGCGGGAAACCGACGTACATGATCAGTGGCCGGAGTTGTTCACAGCTTTATCTTCACCACCCTTGGGAGGGAAATTCAGGGACGAATTGATTTAAGGGGGGGAAGTTTGTAAGAATCGGGTTCTTATTCTTGAGGTATGGGTTTCTTCTTTTCCTTTTACCTTAAGTGTTTTTGAGAAAATAAGGAAGATGGGGAAAAATCCCAAATTTTGGGACTACAGTCCATGTACTTTTCCACATGTTGTGTACTTTGGCCATGTGGGATGAGTACACAGGGCGTGTAGGCCTGTCGGTGATGAAGGATGTAAAAAATGACTACACACCATCTACTTAGTATTTACACGTCATTTAATCAGTCGACAGTTGAATAGTAAGGTGGTGGAGGCAGCCGCCAGCAGAGCGACCGTACACGCTGTGTAATCAGGAATACACGTCGTGTACTCATGTCGGCAAGTGAACAGTTTGATGGTGAAAAGTATCCGCCAGAGGAACAGTTAAATGAGAAAAGCACACGTTGTGTACTTGAGAGTACACGCCGTGTAGTTTGTTTTTTTTTTCTTAAAACAGGCAGTAGACTCCTCATTTGGAAGAGGAGGCAGAATTGCTGTTTAGAGCTTGGGAGGACGACCGGAGCTTTGGAGATCTCCCGACCGCACACTGGGAACCCGATTTCTGTGTCGTCGATCTCCTTTAAACCGCATGGGTAATTCCTTCCTTCTCATTGAGTAGTTCTTTCCATTTCTTTTCCAAGGTAAATTTATTTGAGGTTGAATGTGTGAGCGTTTATCCCAGATCAACATCGTTCATGGGTGTTTTTGGAGGCATCGTTCATGTATACCGATCAGGAGCGATCGAGGTAGGTGGTCTGGTGTTTATTTTCAAATGTTGAGTTGAATTGTGTATCGTTGTGCTATGAACCCATGTTTGGGGTGTCGTATGGTTGAGTCCTTTGCTGAAAATATATCTAGAATTGTGTAGATAATCTAATGATAAGTTTAAACTTCTATTTGGGATCACTACTTGGATCCAGGACCACCTCGGGGGTGCGTTCCTCTGTTTAGCCGTTTGGACAGGATACCTGAGGGTATTCCATGATTATATTGTGCATTGAATTTTCTTGAGAGAATGTTTATATAAATGATTGTTTATTCTTTGGTCTTGGAATGGTTCCTTTAGACTGAGGGTAGTGTTCTATTAGCCTGAGGGCAGTGTTTGCTTAGCCTGAGGATGGTGTTTGGTTAGCCTGAGGGCAACCTTTGTTTATGCATGTGGGCAATAGTCTCCGTTCTTGAGGGAAATATCACGTATGATTCAGGGAAAAGATCGTTATGCCTGAGGTAAATCACCTACGGGTATTAGATTCTGTTACCTGAGGGTAAGGATAGTATGTATGAGGACATGACTATTTAGAACATTTACTGTGGTGTTTTTCTATGTGGTACCTGCCAAGCTGAAGCCCAAGCTTGTAGGTGATAAGTAATAATTAAAATGGAAATGAAAATGGTAGTGATAGTTAATTTTAAGTACTTACTAGTTTACTGCATTCACTTTTCCACACTGTTGTTGTACATTTTCACTGACAGTTGGGCACGGGCCTTTGGTGGGTGCCTACTAGGATTTATTTCTCACACCCTGTTTGGGTCATGTCTTCGGCCCAAACAGACTATATTATTGCAGGTGTCGACATGGGTAAGGGTCCCTATATAGGTACATGATTGTATTAGAGGATTAGGAAAGCATGGGACCGAGCCTAGGCTTGAGATTCTACTGCGTTTTGTTTACTCTGCTTGTTTTGACTGGTTGTACCTCGTACCTTGATTTGTATTGTATTGTATTGAAGTGTATCCTATTTGGCTGCTTTCATAGAATTAGTGACATGATGCATCTTTATATATATGATTTCTGGTTATCTTTTACTTCAGTTTTCCATTTCAGTTGTATATTGTTTACTGCTTCTGTTGTTGTATGTTTTTTTTTCCGCTGCGCTACACTTTGAAAAATGAGCGCATAGTTTCCCCACTATCAGACCTAGGTCCTCGCTGCTAGTTGGAAGCCTCTGGTGTTTGGGGAAATGCACTTGAGGTCATGTGACCAACCGGGTTTGGGGAACCCTTTGAGTGGAACCCAGATCCAGGACGTTACACATATTCCCTTGTGGTTGATATGGATTATCTCATGCATGGATACCACTACCTTTTATAGCCTATCTAAACTGATTTATCATAGAAAAAATCTTTTTAGTTTTGATTCTAATCATCTCATGATGTTGATTTATAAGTATGTTTCCCACTCGATGCCTTCCTGCCACAGTTTCCCTATTTCCTCTGTGGAAAACCATTCTAAATAGACATATCTTAGACAAAGCAACATGGGGATCTTAAAATAATATATCATTTAAACTTAACCATAAAGTAAAAAAATAATTTATGGGTATTCTTTTAACATTATCTTAACCCCTAAAGTTATCTAAAATGTGTTATGATACAAACTATAAGGATTCATCCTTAAACATTACATATTCTAGTGATTTTAAACTAGAATCAACATTATTATATTCCCAAAAATATTTTAGGTTTAGAGTTTTAGATAATCGGGATTAATCCTTACAAAATAAACTCATAAATTACAAGTATACACTTATACTCAGCATCCATTTCTTCCATAAAACAAAAGTCTTAAAATAAAAACATTCTTTCTTTTTATGATCAAATCTTCACAATTTTCCTCGTGATAACATCCTTTTATCTATTCTCTCTTAAATATAGTGAAAAACATTTTAAAACTTGAGATGAGAAAAAAATATCATTAAGGTACATAAAAGGAAATAAATTTTTAGTCTAGTGAAAATCCATAAATACATTTTAATAAAAACATTTCTTTTTATTCTGAAAAAGGAATCATCTTTTCAAAAATATCAATATATTACCTTTTGAAAATCAATTATTTTTTATGAAAACTCATAATAAAGCATATAAAAGATAATTAGGTAGCTTGGAACATAATTTTCCATATCAATATTACAAATATTGTAACTCTCTCAGCTACACAGTGAGTAACCATCATTGTTACATTTGGAATAATCACCATAGAATTATTCCTATAATCTCTTAGGAGAAACCTAATAGGTTAACTCTTTCTCATTACCCAATGCATTAGAGAGATATAATGAGATAACCCACCATAGGTGTATCATAGAAAAACATATCCTTGTAAACAATTCCCAATAACCATAACATAATCATAACACATGAATCTTTTATAAAGAAGAATTATTGAGGAAAATAACTTTCCAATTTTGAAATCACCTTTCATTTTTACCAAGTCACGCACTCAAAAATGTAAACAATTAATTTGAAAATAAAATCGTAAACATGTGAAGGAAGAATAAAAACATTTAAGTGACATGAAAGTGTGAAATTACATTCATTCCATATATAATAAAAAACATTCCTTTAGGCATTTGTAAAAATAGTTGAAATATTAACATTAATAGAGAGTAAACAATGAATCCAATAACTTATAAAAAACATATCAAAGTGCAGTAAGGTAATAAAAAGTATAAGGGTAAATATACATTCCTAACTAGAGATATTGGGGTTCCCAAACTAACATCATCTATAAAGGGAAAACCATGAGATATCCTAGATCTATATCCCTAAATCCAACCATTGAAAATGGGAAGTGCCCCCATGTACAGCTAAAATCCACTGATGCTAGATCCACCTTTCACTACCAATTTTTCTATCGACTACATAAGACATGACATGTGTGGGTAAATTACATGTAGGGGTGAGTATAAACAAACCCATTTTTACACCCTAAAAACCAAGAGGGAAGAAATAGAATAAAATAGTAAAATCAACTCATAAGGCAAGATGGTAAATAAACCCAACATCAAATATGATCATAAAGAAACCCCAGTCAATAGAGAGAAAAATACATCTCCACATATATCTAAGAAAAATGAGTTGATCTATAGCTATAAAGGTCACATATCTATTTCCAAGTAACATGTGTAATCTCACAAGAATTAGAGTGGAGGTACCACTACTTTCTACTACTCTTCACAATAAAGGAAGCACTATCGCCATTGGAGTACCCACTCTTCATTGGAGCACAATGAAGGGGGAGTACCACTACATAGATATAGGGCCCACATTCTCTATAATGTGGAAGATTATTTAATATAAATATATAAATATTATGGGAACCCATTCCCCGATTCATCAGGGGAGTAAAAACCCTAGCATCTCTCTGATGATCAAACCTGCTCACTATCATCAACTGAGAATCTATTAAGAATCATTATATTCATATCACCTTGAATCATATCTAAGATGTTGAAACATAGGCTACCATAACATCATAAATGTAATTATACTCAGGATAGGCTACTCACAATGTTTAGGGGTGCACAGGGTGTGGTCAAGTTACACAATGTGTAGCCAACACAGTTTTCCAAAACATGTTCCATCAGTACACGGCTTGGATACCCAGCCAAGTTCACAAGGTGTATGGGTCTTACACATGGAATGTAATATTTATTGTGGTTAAAAACCCTATTCTCCATGATATTATAAGGAATATTTCATGTGTTCCTCTAGGATACATGGCTTGTAGCCATAATTTTTGTAGATAGTAAGTCTTTTCTTCACACAATTTCCAAATACACCTTGTATGAGGCTTTCCTCACCTGTTGAATCACCAAATTCTATTTTATTAAAATGAATGACTCTATTAATCAAAACCCCAGAATTAAGTGGACAAAATTTGAGATTTTGGTCACATAATCACAATTTATTGTGGCTTCTGTCGCCAAAATGGGGTTTTGATTCCCAGAACCATTACCTGCAATCTGCTGGCCCGACTCAATCCATCCACAGACCATTGAACCCAAGGTCATTTGCAAGACCTTCGCATATCCATAGGTTCAATCATGATCAAACTAGTTTGGAAATTTCAAATCACTAACCCCATGGGATGACGATGAAGAACACAAAGAATAGATATGAGAGAGGCACACAAAAAAAAGTGGTAATTATCATTAGATGATGTGATCAAGACCAATGATCATAATCAAGGAAACCAAAAAGGGTGAAAATAATGGGTACAACAAAAATAGATAATCAAAATTAAAATGTTGATTAAATTTTATGGATCGTAAGAAGAATGAAATTCAATAATTAAGAAGATATGTGATCCATGATCAAAAATCAAAATCATAATAGTGGAAATCAATAAATAATAAGCCCTACCTCATGACTAGATTGATCATTTGTGAATAACACATTATCTAGTGATCTCATAAAAGATTACTCTATATTAATCATTAATCCTATAAATATCCTCAATTTTTCACTGTCAATCCATGATCTCAATCTCATCAATGGCTATGATGTATCTCCTCCTTCTCCACTCTAATATCATATGGTTATATGGATAACCCTGAAGATTTTCCATAATAGCATATAAATAGAGGAGTGTTCTAGGTTTTGTGTTTAAAAAATTAAATAAATTATTTCATTTAATTTATTTAACACACTTTCCAATGATTTAATTTAACAAAACATCTAACACCAACCAAATTTATGTCATGACAATGGTAAACCCCACATTCCGGGAACTACCATGGTCTCATATTTTCTATATAAGGTACCAATCTTTGGGAAAAAATTAATTCTAAAAAGATATGGACACATGGTTTAATATTTTAATATTTTTAATATATTAATTCTAGAATCTAGTAACACCTAAAACACCGCATTAACTCTGAGAAAAAATCCATAAATACTTAAATAAATATTCAAAGAGTCAAATTCCAAAAACTAGAGTTGCTACATTCTCCCCACATTCAAGGATCTTTTCCCTAAAAAGTAAAATCTACACAAAAAGGTGAGGATATTGGGAATGAATTTGTCTCTCAATCTCCCAGGATCTCTCCTAGATGTTACTATGTTTCTAAAGCTCTCAAACCAAAGGAATTTTATGCTCATGTTGGATCCTCTCTTCTCGATCCTCGATCAACATTTAGCACTATGAAAAGGTAACTCCATATGAAATATCCATCTCACCCTATAAAATAACATGAAATAGGTCATGAACATGTCTACTCATCTATGAATCATGGTAGATGTCATGAACTTGGTCCAACTATGGGGATAAGTCTAAGTGGTAAGAAACCTTTCCAACCCTATGTTGAAAATGGAATGACCCGATGAACCTCTAGGATTGCTCTCTACACCAAAAAAACTCTGTAATCCTCATCTTGGGGAGACTCTAAAGAATACATTCTCTCCTTAATAGAACTCCAAATTCCTATAACATCAATCAATATAATATTTCTATTGATACTGGGTTGTCTTCACAGGCTCATGGATCACCTGAACCTTCTATTTCTTCATCTAAACCAATTCTTACACAAAATGTAATGTCCCATCAACCTAATTACAGCTTAAGGTTGACCTTTAGGGTCTCCCACATAATTCATCAAATGGTTACATGATGATAGTGAAGTGGTATATGTTATTTTAAGTGAACTCCACCAATGTTAAGTGATCCTCCCAACTCTGGATAGAAACCAACATGCAATCTCTTAAAAAACTTCCAAAACCAAGATGTTTTGCTCAATATGGTCATCCATATGGGGGTGGTATGTTGTGCTCATATGTAACTGGGTCCTTAAAGCCTCATGTAATTCCTAAAAAACTATAATTTGAATTAATAATCAAGGTTAGATATGATCATCATGGGAAACCCATGAAACCAGATGATCTCATGCACATGAAAACGCCCTAAATGATCAACCAAACACTGCTCCTGGAAGGTAAGTATGTGTTTTGACTAGTTAAGTTGATTAAAAATAACCCATATAGAATCACGGAATCTTGATTTACATGTAATCCTCATAAAAAACTATTAATATTTCATCCTACTTCCATTTAGGAATCTCAATAGGTTGAGTCAGACATGCTAGAACTTAATTCTTAGTCTTTGCCTACTGACATGTGAGGCATCAAGAAAAAAAACTTGACAACACTATGCCTCATTCCATCTCCCCAAAACTACCACTAGAGGTCTTAGTACATCGTTTCCACTCCTATATGTACTATCAATGGGAAGGTATGAAACTCTATCGACACCTCTACATGCAATGCGACTGGAACTTCCATTCGTCTTGGGAAAATGATGAAGTGCTCTTCACCTTCAAAAAATACATCTAGTGAATATATTAAGGGTATCGAGTCATGCATAAATTCACATTCAATGTCACCCAATTGTACTCTCATGTTATTAGGAATCTATGGAGTCACCACCATATACTGAAGATAAGTTACACCCTTATCCTCCACTAGGGTCATCTATAGCAAGGGAAACTTCTTTGACGCCTCCTCCACCATATGAGAATGGAATTTCTCACTAAGGGAACCTACCACCATGTTTCCCTTTCCTATAGTATAGAATATATCAGAGTCATATTATATAGTATCTTCAACCAACACCTTTATTATAGGTTGATTTTTCTCTGGGTAAAGATGTACCTGAGACTTTGGTGGTCTGAGAAAACAATGAAACACCTACCCAAAAGATAATGCCTCTACACCTTCAAGGAGAAGACTACCACTTCCAAAACCAATTTATGGGTAACTTAGTTATACTAATGGGGTCTCATATTTAATGTCCCATAAGAAATCACTTCCAAACTCTATATCAACATGAATCTGAGCCCAACTCTAGAGGCATCATAAAACACCACATACTCGACTCCCTCATATGGAAGTCTTAACATAAGAGTACTATTAAACATCCTCCTTGGATTTATTAAGGATATATAAAACTATTCAGTTTAAAAAAAACTACCCTTTTCATATCAAGGTAATCAAAGGGGTTGTAAACCTAGAAAATTTTATCACAAACCTCTTGTAGTAACTTGTAAAAACAAGGAAACTTCACACCTTGGAAACACTCTTGGGTATATACCAATCAAGAACTTCACCAAACTTCATTGGGTCCTTTATTAAACCATTCTAAGAAATTAAATTCTCCAACACAAATCAAAAAATAATACTTTGGGATATTATAGTAAAATTAGCGCTCCATAATTAAGTCTAGTAGCATTCCCAAAAGCTTTGTGTGCTCTACCTCAGGTGAAAAGTAAATAAGAATGTCATCGATAAAGTTAATCATGAACCAATTCAATAAATGTTGGAGGATCCGGTTTATAATTTCCATGAGCACAATGGGGTAATTTTCAACACCAAAATGCATCACCAATAACTCATAATTCTTGGAGCGAAATTAGAATTTCATCTTTAGAATACCATCCTCATAAACCCTCAAATGATGGTAGATGGACCTGAGATCAAATTTTGAGAACCATATTAGGCCTTTTAAATAGAAAAAAGAGTTCATCAATTCTTGTAAAGGGGTACTTGATATTGATTGTCACATTGTTCAGTCAAAGGTAAAAAAGCAAAACCCTTTAAGATCTTATGAATTTTTTAATAAAAAACATTGAATACTTTAAGGGGAACACATTGGGTATGATAAAACCCTTCTCATGAAGTTTTTATAGTTTCACCCTAATCTCTTAGATCTCATCATGGTCCATTTGATATATGAAGAAGATATTGGTGTGGTCTCGAGGTGCAAGTAAAAGTTGAATTCAAACACCCAATGGGTGGGTGAACCCAAAACATACTTGTACTCCTCCACTCCCACTCAGAACTGAAATATGATATATTCTACTGCTTCAAGGGTTATACTAGACAAATAATGTGAAATAGTTTGTATCCTCCTATGTATGATCCCAAACTGTTGTTCCTGAGATTCCCTCTCACCAATGAAGAAAAAAAGCATCTCACCCATCTGAAAAAAATTCAACCCTCACTGGTAGTAGTAAAGTTTATTATGTACAGTAGTTAACCATTCCATACTAATAAAAACATTATAGGGATGTACTTCTTCTATGAAGAGGTCTAATGAGAAACTCTCGCTCCTCTGAGAGTTATGCCACACCACCAAAAGAAAAGTACGATTTTCAACACATCCTCAGTAAGAGTATTTAATATCAAGGGTAGAGCTAAATTATCTACTAGAATATATGAATCTCAAACAAGGGATATAGTAAGAAAAATAGTGGTCTAAATATATTTCTACTAAATTTTTACCTAAAGTAGAGAAGTCACTGGTCATACCTCAGATCACCCTTAATGCCTCTGGGTCATAATCCCCCATTGAATGTAGTTATCCTTCCCCTTTCTTGTTGATTCCCATAACTAGGGTTCACTCCAACACCATAACACAACCAAAACGGTTCTCAAACACACAATTTAAAGGAACTCATCCACCACACCTCAACATTATCCAATTTGGGTAGCAATGACTCTCCCACGTGGAATTAAATCACATCACAAGATAATGGGTCTTGGTAGGGGAAGTTTACCTCTTCCTTAAATTCTTGAAGCCTCATCAAATCACTATCATAGGGTTCCATAAAAACCCTATATTTCTCTGAATAATACTAGATGTTAGGATCACCATCCAACCAGGAGGGTTCCCCAAAAGGTGAAAAACTCAAGACATCACCTCTATCTAATCCTAGATCATCCATGGGGTCACTAGAAAGTAATCCTCTCTAAAGGGATTCTTGTATCTTCTAAATATAGGGTCGCATCATCATAGATGTGGATGATTAGATCCCAATAGTTCCCTAATGCTTTAGGAAGATGACTAATTGTGCACACAACCATTTAAATTGGTCGGGGTTCTCACAAGCTATAAAACCCATACCACTACCTCGATCCAATCCTCCAGTGCCTAAGGGTCTGGCTCACTATAAAACTTGAGAGATCCTTATCGCTAAAACTCACAAAATGTAATAAACTTGTGCACATTTTCATCATATACCGCTGGAGTTATCAACTACTCAACATGTAGAAAATAATCCACCTGAACCACTATATATGGATTCAAGCACTGTTCATTAGGTGAAAGAATTTCCCAATGCTCTTCTGAAGGGAACATATCAAGAATAGGTCCCTTTTCCAAGGCCTCAATGCTAAATTGGTCTTCATCATAAACCTGTGTTTGAATCCAATCTAGATTTCATCATTAAGGCATCTTGAAAATTAACAATATGTACCCTAATTAGATGAGCATAATTAGAGAGTTGAATCAAGAAGGATATAGAAGTCAAAAGACTCAATCCTATATGATGCATGTACCATCAGTTTCCTTGCAACCAATTCCTTAGTATACCAAGTCAACAAACAGGTAGTTAAAGTCATATTATATGGATATGTTTCTCACTACACCAACACTAGGTTCCCTAGCCCAAGATCTAAACTCAATACACTTCATCATTGTTTCCTTAAGTTCCCAAACTAATCCTTATGACATGTATAACTCCAAACACCACCTCTAGGAAATAACTCCCTTTGATATCACTCTATCATGACCCAACACACCAAGGACCTTCCTAGGTCAGTAGTAAGCTGATAGGGACACCCTTAGACAACCTCCAATAGGATAAGGCTAGAGACTAGTACTGAGTAAGAATATAACTAAAATGGGAGGTCTTAGACTAAGTACTTATACTCTCACACACACTCATCTCCAAGAAATATTGTATATATATAATAAATATGTAACCCATAGAGAGTAAGCAATGCATGAAACAGTCTCTAGAAAACATATCAAAGTGAACCAAGGTAATACAAAAGTATAAGGGGAAATATAAACACCATACCAGAGATACAGGGTTCCCAAACTGACATCATCTACAAAGGAAAAAATAATTGGAGAACCCAACTTGAGATCCTTGAGTCCAATCACCAAACACAATAAGTTCCACCATGTACAAATAAGCTCTACTGATACTAAATCCATTGGTCACCTCCAATCTGCTTTTTGATTATATAGGATGCAACATTTGTTAGAAAATACCATATAGGGGTGAGTATAAAAATACCTAGTAGGATGTCTTAAAACTGGTAGTGAAGAAATAGAATAAAACACATATCTAAACCCATAAGGAAATAGGGTAAAGAAACCCAACATCTTATATTCTCATAAAGAAACCCCAATCATGAGAGAGAAAACTCCATCTCCACAGCTAGCTAAGAATGATGAGTATGACTGTAACTCCAAATGACCCATCTATGGTGCCATGAACTATACACAACCTCACATGAATCATAGTGTAGGGATCGATCCTTGTTATTGTGCTCCATAGTATAGGGATAAATATCTTTAGTGGGGGACCTTCTCCCCCCAAGAGATCAGTGATGAGGGAGTACCACTCTATAGATAGAGGATTTGTTCCCTCTATAATTTGGTGGAGTACAGAATCTACATATGTAAATTGTATGGGGAACCCACACCCTAGTTCATTAGTGTATTACCAACCTTGACATCTCTCCAATGATCAAACTCGATCACTATCATCTAGTGATCATCACTAAAAGAAGCATCTTACTCATATCACCTTGTGTTGTGTCTTAGATAATAAAACAGAGATTACCATCACATACTATATGTAATTTTACTTAGGATAGTCCACTCAATATCCTGAATCTGAGTCCCAATAAATGATATATAGAATTTAGATAATATGGATGGGAGTGCATGATGTGTTAATTTAGGGTATATGGGGTGTACTCTGAATCGAAATCTTAGATGTATTCATCTTCTATACTTGGTGTGTAAAATTCCACATACATAGAATATCATAAGGGTGAAATGAAATTTATAAACACCTGGGACCAAGTAATTTTCCTTTTTAACACAATTTCACTTGCTAAGTAGGGGTACATGGGGTGTGTTCAAGTCACACGGTGTATAGGTCACATGGTCTTCCTGAGTATATATCATTGGTACACTTCTTGGTTACCCAACCAAGGTTACATGGTATTTGGATCATAAAAAATAGTGTGTGATATTTATTATGGAATGAAACCCTATAAACATCAAGATTTCAAGCAACACATCATGTGTTACTTTGGAATACACAGCGTGTAATCGGGATTTTTAGAGACAGTAATTCTGGTCTTCACATGTTTTATAGATCTGTCTTGTTCACCACTTTCCTTACATATTAACTCTACCAATTCCACTTTAATTAAAGGGAAACATATTATTTCATCAATTATCAACCTCTGGTGGATATAAATTAGAATTTTAGTCACCTAATCACGATCTATCATGCCTCTTGTCACTAAAATGGGGTTTTGATTCATAGAACAGTCACATATAATCTAGTTCCCTTCCTCAATTCATCCACAAATAATCAATTTTATGGTCATTCACAATAATTTCATGTATTTGGAGATTCAATCTCACTTAAACTAGTCCAACAATGTTGAATATCTAACCCCATGGGATAATGATGAATAATGTGAAGAATAGAGATGAGAGAGCCACAAAAAAGTGAGAATTATCATTAGCCGATGTGATCCCAGACAAAGATCATAATAATGGAAACCAAAAATATTGAAAATCATGGGCACAATGAAAATAGAAAATCCAAATTAAAAATATAATTAAATCTTTTGGATCATGCGTATAGCAACCCAAAAATTTCATATATAGATATTACATCTTATTAGATGAATATTCATTATATAACATAACAATCCATTCCAAAAATAATATAGGTATAGTGCCTTTGAAAACTTGGATACATAAAAAACCAATTCATAAGTGAACTACATAATCTACCACTATGTTTTTCATAATTATAACCTTTATTATACAATTCACACGTAATACCTTTCTTCATAGCCCAGTGAAAGGAAACATAAAAAATGGTGAACTCATATGCTCAGTAAGGGTAAACAAGGGATATTTCAACATAACATGAGAATATGGGTATGAGAACATGATAATAACATTTGAAAACCATACCCTTCAAATCATAAATCATAAACCTGAGTCATGTGATAAATCTGGTTAGTTCATAAGACATGAATTATATTGGAATCAAAGAACATGGGCCATGAGAGCAAAACATTGACATAAGACATAGATTTATATAATACACACAAGTATAGAAAATCATTTACTTTGTAGTCAAATATCATTTTAAATGATATCATAGTGGAATGGGTTTACTCACTAAACCATCATAGTATTCAAGGTTTTCTCTCAATACTATCATAGCAGACAAAGTCCCTTACTAAACTGGGTTCACTCCCCAATCCAGCCATATTTATCTCATGAAATATCAATCTTTACCCAATGCATTGGAGGTAGATATAGGTCCTAACCATCACATAATCCAAATATGTGTGTTCCATGAGATCGTAAAACATTTATCATATCAAAAACCATGAAAATAAATAGGTTTCATAAACATTTCATTATATCATAACCCATGGAAAATAAACACTTTTAATAAAAATTTCATCATTTTATCATAGCTCACCCCATAGAAAAGGAAAGGGTTTCATAAACATATTGTTATCAGAAACATAAACCATCTAGAGAAAGAATAAGGATAATATCATGGGGTATATCCCTATTAAATATTAAGAGACATAAAAGGATGACAACTTAAATGGAAAATAATTTTAAAAGATCACTTGAAACATTTATTGAAGAAAATAACCTTCCCTCATTAATGTGACTTAGTTAAAATATAAAAAATTCCCAAATATTAAAAAAAATTGAAAATTAACTTATAATCTTTTAAAGGAATATTTAAATCATTGAGTGACCATAATTATGGGAAATATTGTTCATTTCGTACATATTAAAATGAAGATTTCTTTCAAATTTTATGTAAAAATTAAAAAGAAACTTGTTTGGAAAATGAAAAGAAGATTCCTTTTAAAAAAACTGTAAAAATTAAAAAATGGGTAAAAATTAATTTAATAAATCATTTTAGAATATTAAAAAAAATTAAACCATTTTTATAAAACATGGACATGGAAGAAAAATGATTTTTGACCGAAGAAAAAATAAATTTGGTTTTCCTTAAAAACATTCTTTTGACCCTTGCGTACATAAAAATGGGGAAATGAAGGGAAAATGTGTATTTTCATGAAATAACCATAGGAGAAGAAAATTAATGAGTTTATTTAGAGATAGATCATAAAATTTCATCATTTTAAGTATAATCATAAACAATCATGATAAAAACATGTTGTAACATAAAACTTTTACCACTTTAGCAATGTTTGAATGGTAAGGCCCATGAAAGAAATAACCTTAGATGGATATTTAAATCCCCATAGTTTTCATAATAATAATAATAAAGTAAATTCATGGGAAAAATATACACTACACAAAATAAACAAGTGGTTAATATTCCATGTGTCCCATAGAAATAAAAGTGAGGTGAAAAACCTCTTACCACTTCAGAATATTTTGAATCATAAGACACATTAAATAATAAAATAAAATGAAAATTTAAATATAATTAAAATAATGAGATTAATTATATAATATTTCAAATTTTATTATATACACCACACAAAAGAAACAAGTGGTGAATATGGCATATGTCTCTTAGAAATAAAAGAGACTGGAAATTTATTACCTCAATTGTTGACTTTCTTCATAAATGTTCAAACATACTATATAATAAATATTGGTTTATTATAAATCTATTAAATAATCATACTCATATATATAATACCATATATGACTTACTTATGACCATTTATCACCATTTTATTAACAATTCCTTTTTAAAATCACTTTTTGGGTAATAACTACTTTGTTTTTCATGTATATTTTGGTTTGTTAGTTTTGGTCATTTTATATTGATCATGGTTCCATAATATCCAAAATTTTAACCATAATATAAATATAATATATATTAATTATATATTTATTTAGAGTGATCCATAAAATTTAGATATGGAAAATGAATTACGCCGTTCATGGAGACGGTAGGTCGTATGTATGCATGAACATTGTTTCCATTTTCTTGAAAGATGGAAAGAAAGAAAGGTGAATATTAATTAACCTTTAAAGAATCATTATTATATAATATATATTCATTTAATATATCCTTATTACCATATATGTCAAAATAAAATTAATAACACATCGCATCACTTTGTGGAGGTAGTAGTCCACACGTACGCACGAGCGATGTTATCATTTTATAACGGATTGGAAGATAAGAAGGTATATGTGGTATTATAATTAAAAGAGTATAAATATTTAATAATTATCATATATAATTATTAAATACATCCTTATATCTATTTGTGATAGGTGATGATGGAAAATGAATTACATCGGTTCATGAAGCGGTAGTCCGTCGTACACACGATTCAAGGTTTCATTTCTCAGTTGATGGAGGAGGATCTGGATGTAGGTTGTGAAACTATCATAATAAAATCTTAGTATATGAAAGATATTTATTTTATTATATCATCATATCTGAATAATATTTGAAGTAGGTGGAAGAATAAATAAAATAAAAACACTCTGTTAATAATGATACCTCTTCTTCTGACAACCTCCTTAGGTTAGCACCAAAATTCTTATTAGGAGGGTTTAATAATAAAAATAATTCCTCTATGATTTTGGGAGGTAATTAAGTAATGTATTTGTATGGGTATTTTCCTAAAAAAACTTTGGGAGTGTGAATAGGATAGGAGAGTGGGTGCCCTTTTATAAGTGGGGGAGAGGACATGCTTTGAATTTTTTAAAAGAAAAAGATATACCCATAATTTAAACATGCCAAAAGGATAAAAAATATCTCATTATAGAACATTATATGATATAAGATAAAAATATGGTCATACAATATTATTTTGAAAAGTTTTTGGGTCATTTTAACCCTTATCATTTTAGTTTAACCCCTCGGGAAACCCATTTTAACCTTAACCGCGGTAATTAATTTTTATTGTTTTTATTATTAATTATGAACAAAAATTCAATGGAAATTATTATATAATATTAATTATTCTAATTAACCATTTTTTTCAAATACAATATATATAATTTCTATAATTTAATTTAAAATTAAACCCATAGACATGATGAAAAAGAGGATTTCCAAATAAAAAAGTTTTCATAAGTATATAAAGTTTAAGTATCAAAATACATCATTAAATTGATTAAAATGAACTAAATTGAATTAATAAATATATAATTAAACTAATTTTACTTTTAAAACCATATTAGAATACAATGTAACTTGTAAATACTTTAAAAATAGAATTTTATAAAAAAAATCTGTTTTTTTACTATTCATTAAAAAAAATTAAACATTTTAGAAAAAATCACAAAAATTTACTCTAAGATAATTTTTACATGTTGATAACAAAAAATATGGTCATTTTTTCAAATAAATTTTCTAAAAATTAAAAAAAATTAATTTTACTATTTGGTCACAAAAATCAATGAAAATAAGTTTTTGAGAAAAATGTATTTTCAAATCATATAAATAATTTTATAAAAATTAAGTAAATATTTATCAATATATTTTATTTGTCTAAAACCTTAATATTTAATTTTAAAAATATAGTTATTCATATTCATAACACCAAATCTAATAGCTAGGTTATAATGGCCGTGTTTAAATAATAATATTTTTAATATTATATCATGGTTCATTAAAACTCAGTGTTGTATGTAACGCAAGTAATCAAAGAAATTAAATTTATTTAAAATAATAATAAAATATCATAATGTTACATTCTACCACCCTTAAAATGAATTTAAACGTTGAAATTCTATCACTTTCATACAAAAAAAATAAAGATGCTTCTACCCCATCGTATCCTTAGGTTCCCACATAGCTTCTTCATGTTTGTGGTTTCACCACAAAAATTTGACCAGGTGAATAGTCTTGGTTCGAAACACTTTCTCTATATAATCCATAATCTCCACCAGTTTTTTCTCATAAGAGAGATCATTATCCAACGATGTTAATTTTGAGTTTAGTACATGTGAATAATTAGGTATGTACTTCCTCTATAGATATACATAGAACACATCATGGAATTTAGAGAGGTTTGGTGGAAGTGCCAAGTGATAAGCTACTATCCCTACTCAATCAAGAATATAAAAGGGGATAATATAACTATGGATTTTCTTTCATTTCTTCTCGAATATTATAAACTTATTCCATGGATAAATTCATAAGAAAACCTTCTCACCAATTTCAAACTATAGATCACACTAACGACTGTCATCATAACTTTTATGTGGACTATAAGATTCCTTGATGTGTTTACTTTCTCTATCATTTCCTCGGCTAGCTCTAGTACCAATGGATTTATTTCTCCAACTTCATCTTAGCATGTTAGAGTTATACACTTATTTCTATAGAGGGCTTCATAAGGATCTATCTAAATACTTGAATGAAAGCTATTGTTGTATGAAAACTCAAATAGAGGAAGGTTTTGATCCCAACCACCCTTTAAATCCATATAAATAGATCTTCAAATATCCTCTAGGGTTTTAATTGTTCTCATGGACCGGTTATCTATTGGAGGATGATACATAGTTCTTAAACTCAACTCTAAATCCATATTCTGCTGAATAGTTTTCCAAAAATTTGAGTTAAACTTCAGTTCCCAATAAGATACAATATAATATGGTACTCTATGAAACCTTACCACTTTTTTAATGTATATTCTAGAAATATAATCAAAAGAAAAATCTTCTCTCATAGTGATGAATTTTGATGACTTCATTAGGCGATAGACTATAACCCATATATCATTGTTCCCTTTATATGTTTCAGTTGTTTGATAACAAATTCCATGGTGATATTTTCCCACTTCCATTCTAGTATGGGTAATAGTTGTAACATCCCCTTAGACTATTGTCTCTCATCCTTAACTTTCTGACATATCAATCACTGAGATACAAAATTTTTAATATCTCTCTTCATTTCATCCCACTAGAAATAATCTTTCAAAAAATTATATATCCTTGTACTTCCATGATGAATAGAGAATGAAGAACTATGAGCCTCCTCTAACATCTCCTTAAAATCACGGTTCATAAACCTTATCACTCCATCATAATCAAGGTTAAAATAAATAACATTCTTAACCTTATTCTATAGTACTACATCATCCTTTTGTGCCTATTTTATCTTCACTTAGATATATAGTTGAACACTCAATTGAGAAAGATAATATTTCTCCCCTTTCTTCAAGATTTCCAGATCTATCCTTTACAAATCTAGATATATAATATATATTTTGATCCTCATCATGAATAAGCTATCATGATCCTTATGAATAAAAGTATTGTACACCTTGCTCTCTTTCCCAATGTGGTAATGTATTTAGTAGTCATAATCTTTAATCAGCTCCAACCATATTCTTTAGTGCATGTTTAACTCCTTCTGTGTGAATTTATTGGGACCAAGTGGGTTAGAAGATGTTTTTTCAAGCTAAATGAAGTTTGTATTTCAAGTTTTGTATTTTTTTTCAAAGAATAAAGAAATCGATTCACTTTTTAAAAGTTTTTATAAACAGACTAACCATTGTATTCAATACATTGAACTCACTTTTCTTAGAAATTCCATCAGATTGAGAAAAAAGTTTCTATAATAAAAGGTTCATCAGACACACCCTGAGTCCATAATTAAAGGAAGATTTAAATGATGAAATAAATCAGATTTATCATGGATCTCATAACTAAAAACTAATTATTCTTTGATAATTTTTTAGTTATAATAAATCATAAGTTTTCTGAAAGCTTATGATGTAGTCCTTGTGAAGGAAAGGGAAGAGCTGATGCTGCCAATCGTATTGAGGTTTGGTTGGAAAGAAAGATGTATGTTGTAAAGTATAGGAACTAAAAAAATACTTATCAATGAAATTTAGAATATTCTATTCTGATATTCAACATATTCAGAGTCATGAGGAGTTCATCATACAAGCTATAGTTTTATGATAAAAGGAATTTTTTGAATCTGAAGATCTCTGATCTCAGTCTATAGGAATGAGGTCATCAGATGCAGAATTGTTTAAATTCTATGAATTTTGATCATAATGAAATAATACAAAGGTTTTGGTTTTCAGTCAGACCAATAATCCATAGGAAAAAATCTTTAGAGAAATAAGTTTTGTGATGGAAGTTCATTGGCATCATAATTAGAAAAGGAAAGAAGTTGCTAAAGTTGAAGATGATAGAACCAGTCCATTAGACACAGAGTGCCATTGATCCTCAAAGCTTGGATCATTTTGATGGGGGGATGTTGGGACCAATTAAAAAAGTTGAATTTATTGAGACCAATGAAAAATATGATCAGAGATTAATCAACAATGTATCCAACCATTTTACATCAAGATGAATTGCTGGTTGATTTTTATTTGGGTCAATAAGAAAAAAGAATTGTATCTTTAACAAGTGGGTCAAGAGAAATAAGAACTCTAATTTGTTTTCAATTGTTTTTTATCATATGGTTTAAGACTATTGGACAAGATCTAACACTAATGACTTTATCATACAAAATATCTTCAGTCTAGGAAAACAAGAAAATGATAATTGCTTAAATCTTGTCAAGATGTTATCAATGGGATCATATAAAAATTTGAAGAAGTTTGAAGGATGGTTTTTGTATATTTATTTTGGTTCAGAGAAATGTAATGAATAATATATTGTCTCTATAAAAATGAATAAATCAAAATGATCAGTTGTTTTTTAGAATTGTAATAAGAAGACATATGTTTATTTTTCAATTAGTGTGGAGAAACATAATAAAGGATATGATGTCTAAATCATAATGAATAAATTAGAATCGGAAATCTAAATCATACTAAACTTTTTGAAGAAAGTATGAAGCAAGATGAATTTTTGAAGATTTGAGAAGATTTAAGAAGAGTTAATAAGTATTGAAGAAGTCAAATATGTAGCCAATATTTAAGTGGAATTTAAAGATTCAGGAAATTTGTTTGATCAGGAATGATTTTCATAATCCCACCCAAACCTCTTCTTGGTCTCATATAAAAAAATAAGGTACTTTATACTTTATGACATAAGTATTATTCATGGAATAAGAGAGAGAATCTCCAAAACTCTATGGAGAATAAGTTTCTAGATTGTTCTTTCCTAAGGAGGTTTTCTAGATAAAAGAAAAAAGGATAAGAGACAATATCATAATCATACTTTCTAGGATCAGACCTAGAAATTGGATTGGGATTTCTAGATTAAGTAATAAGAAGTTCATAATTATTTAAATTGTATTTAGATAGGGCTATATAATTGGATTGAATAATCGGACTTGTAAATCAGACTGGAAAATTAGACTGAGTGCCCTTATAAAGTCTAGAGGAAGTTATTTCTTTCTAGAGGGTAAGGAAGTGAATAATTTTTTTAAGATAACATTTTTGAAGGTTTATTAAGAAACACTATAAAATGTTTGTTAGAAAAGTTTTATTACATCATTTCATGCTACATGAAGCACATGCACTATTTTATTGAACATAGTGCTACATGAGTGAAATGGAATATCATACTCATTGTATTCCACACAAAAGGATTGTTTTTTAGTGCATTGTGTGGTATTTTAATTTTTCCAAACCACACCAAGGATGTTGCTACACCTGCTGAATAGTGAACCATGTAAATTCTTATGTTCCTTTGGATGTGTGTTTGTTCTATTTTTATTAAGGTAACACCTCTTTAATAGAAGGATAAGGGTTTTACATAAGGAAGGAAACTTAAAAGAAAAAGATATCATTGATTCACCCCTCCCCCTCTCAATGATACTTGATCTTGACTGGGCACTTACAATTGGTATCAGAGTGAAAGGTTCCCTTAATGTACTCTTTTTTGAAGTTCTAAAGAAGAATTTGTGATGAAAAATCTCAATTGTGTGAATAGTAAGGGGATTTCAGTCTTTGATGGTAAGAACTATCCTATCTAGAAAGATATAATGTTGACTTATCTTATATATCTTAGGTATAATGTTATTAAAGTTATAATAAATGTATTTCCTCATTTTTATGATAAATTTACTCTTGCATCTATTTACAAGAAGAATATTGAGAATTTTGGAAGGGACAACAATGATTTTCTCTCAACACTTTATGAAAGTGATTTTTTAAGAGTGAAGGGTGTTTCTATATCCAAAGGCATCTGGGATAAGTTGAAAAAACATTTATTAAGGCAATAAAAAAGTAAAAAATGCAAAGTTACAAATTTTGAGGTTGAAGTATGAAGATATCAAGATGGGTGAATATGAATATGTTGATAAATTCTTTACTAGGTTAAATGATATTTTCATCACTATTAAATGTCTTGGTGAAAAGTTATAAGATTATACTATTGTAGATAATATCATGATAATTTTTTGTGATAAGTTTGATGCTAATGTTTCTTCATTGGAAGATAGATATTCTGAAACATTATCTCTAGATGATTTATATATCACTCTCATCTCTTATGAAATGAGAAAGAAGAAATCTATGAAAATAAAGACAAAAGTTGATAGAGAATTGTCTTTCAGGGATGAAAAGAAATAAAATTCAAAGAAGATTCTTATTTAAGAATAAGATGGTGATTTAGACTCCAAAAATGTGGTATATAAAAATATTCATGAATTTTTATCCATGTATTCTAAAAATTTGAGAAGAGGTATAGTTAAATATATAGGGAAATTTCCTTGGAAATGTTTTAAATGTGGAGCTATTGGGAACTTTGTGGTTAATTTTCCATAAATAAATAAAGAATATGATAGTGAGGAAGATGATAAAAGGCATATAATATCATGGAAGAAACAAGGTGATAATGATAAATCTTATTCTATAGGTAAATATAACAAATTATTCAAATCAAAAAGAAGAAGTTTCTTATTTTTAAGTATGATGAAGAATAATATAGTTATTCTAAATCTAAAAAATATTTTTGATAAGTTTGGAGAAAATACTTCTATTAAAACAGTGAACAATAAAGATTTTGGACCTAGTAGTTCTGAAGAAGAAGAAACTCAACTAGAAAAAAGATGAATAGATTGATAATTTGATTAAATCAATAATTTTTCCCTGGTGAGAAAGTTAAGTTGCTAGAATAGATTGATAATTTGAATAAATCTCTATAGAATGAAAATAATCATAATAATCCTCCTTTCTCTCCCACGGCTCCTAGGGTTTCTCCTATGTTCTTCCGTTTCTTCCCTCCCCGGCTCTCTCGTCCTGTTTCTCCTCACTTTGAATCGTCCCTCCAGCTTGACCGGCTCGGCATGTTGATGTCGCCGTTTGTGATACATGATCAGCAGGGCCTAGTTTTTTTTGGAGGTGACTTCTTTTTCATTGTGGTTGATGACAGATCTGGAGTGGCCTGGAGAGGGGGGGTTTTGTTTCTTATTTTCTTTGTGTTGTTTTTCAGTTTTGAAGGTTTTCGCTTAGCGGTTTACGCTTGAAGATGGTTGTGCTTGGGTTCTCACCACTGCCTCTTCCCTATGGGGATCTTTCTTCGGAGTTCTCGGGTGATCGCTGCGACGGTCTCATGGCGTTCTATTCTTGTTGTTGCGTTGCGCATGGACTTCTTCGTCTCCGACGGTCTGATCCAAGGGCGTAATATCGGATTCATCGGCACACTCTACGGAGCGTCCAAGGGTTTTCCCTTGGTGATGAGTTGTTGTGCTATGGCGGTTTTTCAACTGGTGGTGGTCGGCGTCTGAGCTACGGTGGTGGAGTGCGATTGAGGGTTTCTGAAGGTTTTCTTCGGTGGTTAGGGTGGATTTTTTGGGGTTTCCCTTTTATGTTTGGATTTGTGATGGTATGTGGAACGCGTGATGCTTGTGGTTCATTGATTCTATGAAGGAGACGATGGGTTCTCGTCGGCGTTACTACGGATGGTTTTTGTTCAGTGGCAGGTCTGGTGTGTCTCGCGGGCGACCTAGCCAGAGGTGATATTGGGATTCACGAAGGCTTGCATCTCGAGTTCGATGCGGATAGGAATGTGACGCATCTGATCGGTAACGCAGCAATCGAGTGACTACAGTTTTCTAGGTCGGCGTGTAATAGGCCGTGTGTCGGGGCTCGTGGCTCAAGGTGATGATGGAGGTGGAGCGGAAATTTGAAATTTGAATTTGAAGTTGAATGCTTAAATCTTGGATTTTGAGGTTCTATATAGTTACCGTTTTTCCTTAAACCGGATTTGATAAAATAAAAAAAATGATTTGCAGCAACATATAGAAGTAAAGTTGAATAAATATAAGAAGAGTTGGAACATGTCAAAAAAAACTTTCCAAATATGAACATAGGGTTACAAGTTTCAATAGTTCTATCTTTTATGTTGGTGAAATCTATGGAAAGGATAAACCTGAGAAGGATCAAAAATTACCTTCATAGGTTAAGAAGAAAGATGAAGTTTTTTCTGAGAAGAAGAAAGTTGGGAAAATTGTGTATATGTCCATGACCAAAAAATTGGAGAGTACAAAATATTCTAAAAAATGTGAGTCTTAAAATTTTTATAATACTTATGGTTTTGATAAGGTTGAAAATAAAACTGAGCTGAAAAAGGATATTCTAGTTGATAATAAAAAGTTTGGTGGTCAGCAAAGTGTTGATAAGAAGTTGGTTAAGAAACATGGTCACAACTCTGGATATTATGAAAGTTTCAGAGGAAAATATTCTTTCTATGGATACTGCTATTATTATGGTGGATTTAGGAATATGGAAAATATGTGTTGGTTTAACTAGAAACATTACAACTATTCCACAAATTACAGAAGGAAAATTTTGAGGGATATTCAATCCACTCAAAGGAAGAAGACTAAGATGGATGTTATTAAGAAACCTGAGAAGGTCGGTGTAAAATTTAAAAATAGGTTTAATTATATGGAACCCATTTTTAAAATATGTGAACAACCAGGACATCTCAAAAAAGTATTTCTTGTTTTTTTACAAGTACAACAAAAATTTGTTAACAATTCTCAGAAGTCAGATGTTAAGAAAGATAAAGGGAAAGAAAAATATCTTGTTGTAGAAACTGATCTCAATTTTATGAAAGGATAACAGCATTGGATATTGGATTGTGTGTGTTCTTATCATATGATATAATACTTAAAGTTTAAAATTTAAATGACTTAAAAGAAGGGACAATAAAATTTGGAAATGATGAATCACTTAGAATCAAAGGTTTTGGATCAGCCATCATTGGGGAAGAAAAGTTGAAATCCAAGAAATATTTTTTTTGATGGGCTGAAATTCAACTTGCTAAGTGTTTTAAAACTTTGTGATGAAGGCAGAAAAATTATTTTTAGAAAATATGGTTCTTTTTTAAAAATTTAGTGATATGTTAAGATTGTTACAAGTGACTAACGTACAAAGTGAAATTTGTTCCAAGTTGGTGAAAGAAAAAAATATTGTTACTTCGGCATGGTGGAAGAAAATTAGTTATGGCCTAAAAGGTTGGTATGCATGTTTCAAATAAACATGAGAAATTTTTCAAATAAAGATAGTGTCTTTGGAATTCTTTATATTTCAAGAAGAAGATATTGGTGTTGTATAATTTTCTAGAAAGGAAATATTACAAATTTTATGCATAAGAAAGTTGAATTTTTTTTAAAAATATCCCTGTAATTTATTAATTTCTATATTTTTGGGCCAATGAGAAAACAATCAAGTCATAGAGATAAGTACTTCATCACTTTCATTGATGGTTTTACTTGCATTACATGTGTTATGTATATGAAACATAAGTCATATGCTCTAAAAATGGTTAAAATTTTTAGGATGAAAGATGAGAAAGAATGTGAGTATTTAGTGAAGAAGTTGAGAACAAAAAATCATGTTGAATACAAAAATAAATAATTTTAAATTTAACTTGAGAAACATGTAATTCATCATGAGTTTAGCATCATAAAGAACAAAGGGGGAAACCTTGGAAAGTTTAAAAAAAGGGGTGAAGATGGAATTTTTCTTGGATATTATCCCAAAGGAAGAGGATATAGATGTTTCAAAAAAGAATTTGGAAGAAAATTTGAATCTATTTATGTGAAATTTTTTGAAAAATATAAGGAAGATAAATAGACTCATGCATATAAGGAAGATAAAAAGGAATAAATAAATTTTGATAAGGATTCTGATAAGGATGAAAAATATTGTAATCCTTCCCAAGAAGAAAAATCAGACTCGTTTGTTTCTAGTGATGAAGATGGTTCTCGAAAATCTCATCCTAGGATGAGGAAGTTGGTGGAAGATCAAAACATTATTGGTGATCAAAATCAAAATATTCAAATAAGAATAACATCAATAGCTATTACATATACTTCTTTGTATTCAAAAGTTGAGTTGAAATATGTGAATGAAGATTTTGAGAATCTAGAATGGGTCCAATAAATTAATGAATAGATGGATCAGATAGAAAAGAATGATATGTGGGAACTCATACCTAAAACAAATGGAAAAAAATATTGGTACAAAGTGGGTTTTTCGGAACAAGATGGATGATTATGGTGAAGTGATAAGGAACAAAGAAATATTAGTATGAAAAGGTTACTCAAAAATTGAAGGTGTTAACTTCGTTGATACTTTTACATTGGTGTAAAGATTAGAAATAGTTATAATCTTTATTGGTATTATTGCACAATGAAGTTAAAAAAATCATATGGATGTGAATTAATAATTTTTGAATGGTGGTCTTGATGATGAATTTTACATTAAACAACCATGTGGATTTATTTTTGGGAAAGATTAAAGTTATGTGTGCAAGTTGAAGAAATATTTTTATAGGACAAAGAAAGCTCCAAGAGCATGGTATTCCAAATTGGATACTTGTTTAAGGAAAATTATTTTCACAAAAGGAAGAGTTGATAGTAATTTTTACATCAAAGAAAGTCAGAATTTTTCTCTCATCATAATTTTCAATGTTGACAACATTATCTTTGCTGTGAATGATAAAAGAACCTATGAAAGATGTCCTAAAGAGATGAAAATTTTGTTTGAGATGTCCATGCTTAGATAAATAAAATACTTTCTTGGTTTACAAATATTACAAAATAAGAAACACGTTTTTATTTCTCAAGAAAAATATGCTAAGGAGCTTCTTAAGAAGTTTGGAATGGAAAATTAGAAACCAGTTTCAGCACCAATTTCAGTGGGAACCATGTTCTCTAAATATAGAGAATACAAGGACGTTTAGAAGAAATAATTTTGGAATCTGATAGGAATTTTGTTGCATCTTACTACCACAAGACCCAAAATTGTTTATATTGTTACCTAATTTGAAATATTTTAGGGTGATTCAAAATAATCACACTTATTTTTTGGAAAAATAATTCTTTTATATATCAAAGGGATAAAAAATTCAGAAGCAGGTATGATAGCTTAGATAGTATTGACTTTTTTGGGTATTTAGATACTAATTGGGAAGGAAATGTTAATGATAGAAGATCCACATATGGTGGAGTTTTCTTTTTGGGAAAAATTGTGTTAGTTGGCATTCAAATAAAACAAAATTAGTAACTCTTAACATGGATAAAGATGAGTATGTTTCTTACACTCAATCTACTACTCAACTTATGTGTATGAAAACTCAGTTGGAATATTTACTTATTGAAGTAAAGTTACCCTTTATCTTGGGTTATGATAATAAAATTGAAATTAACCTTACCATAAATCTGATACAACATTATCATTCAAAACATATTGATATAAAATATCATTTCATTAAAGATCATGTAGAGAATAATGAGTCGAGGTTGGAGTATATTCCTAGATCGAAACAAGTTGCTAACATTTTCACAAAACCTTTACCAAAGGAACCTTTTCATAAATTGAGGTTAAATATGGGAATTCAATCTTCTTCTCATCAAGGTTGAGGTATGTGTTGTTTCCCCTCTCTTTTCTATTATTTGGATAGTGTTTTCAAGTAGATAATTGTTTCATAAATCAATCCAATGACTGTGTGCTAAACCTTTTAATAAATCATGTATATAGGGGGGTTGTGGGTAAGCTATGAATCCAGCATGTGAATGTTTGAAAGATTCTAACTATTTGTTGTAGTGGTTGTAGGAAACTTTTGTTGACAAGAAAACTAAAGAAGAAAATAATTTTGTGAAGAAAACATTAATATGTTTTCAGAGGTCACTAATTTTGGAAAGTATGGTTTCACTGTCAATAATTCTTGTTTCCTATAATGAGTTACCTCACATAGGCTTAGAATAGTTGATAAGTAATCCATATCTTGAGGTTAAAAACTTTAGTGATTTATGAATCTTGGTTGAAAACAAAATCCAAAGGGGAGATTGTTGGGATCAAGTTGGTTGGAATATGTTTTTACAAGATAAAATGAGTTTGTATTTCAAGTGTTGTCTTTCATTATAAAAGAAGAAAGAAATCAATTCACTTTGTAAAAGTTTTTATAATAAAACTGACCATTGTATTCAGTACATTGGACTCACTTTGCTTAAGAAATTCCATTGGATTGAGAAGAAGTTTTCTGGAAGAAAAGGTTCATTAGACTCACCCTGATTCCGAAATGAAAGAAAGTTCAAAATGAGTAAAGAAATTAGAGTCTGTATAGACTTGATAACCAAAACCTGATGATGATTTTATGATCTTGGATTTCTCATAAATTATAATTCATATGAAAACTTATGATGTAATACTTATGACAGAGAGGGGGAGAGATGATGATGCCAATCATATTGAGGTTTGGTTGGAAATAAAGATATATGATGTAAAGTATAGGAAGTCACAAATACTTCTCAATGAAAGTTAGATAATGCTATATTTATCTTAAAAATATTCAGAGTCATGAGAAAGTCATGATACAAGATAAAGTTTTGTGATAGAATGAAGTTGTTGAATCCAAAGATCTTCTGTATCAGTCCATCAGAATTGGATAATCGAACACATAATTTTTTAAAGGATGGGAAGTTTTATTGAAATTAAAGAAAATGAAGGTTCTAGTTTTTAGTCAGACCAATAAGCTACAGGAAACAAATCTTCAAATAAAGAAGTTTTTTTATGGAAGTTCATTGGCATCGTAATCAAAAAAAGGAAAGAATTTGGTGAAGTAAAAGATGTTGTAACTGGTCCATCGGACGTGAAGTTCCACTGATCATTAGATATAGAATCATTTTGATGGGGGGTGATGGGACTGATGAAATAAGTTGAAGTTTTTGTTACCAATGAATAATTGGATCATATATCGATCAAAAATGAAGTCAACCTTTTTCCATCAAGATGGATTGTTGGTTCCTTTTCATTTGGGTCAATAGAGAAAAAAAGAATTGTTTTCTTAACAAGTGGGTTGAGAGAAAGAAGAAATAAAATTTTTTTTCAAGAGTTTTTCTATCAAGTGGGTCAAGACTATTAGACTGGATATTACATCAATGATTTTATTGTACATAAGATCATTGATCTGGGAAAATAGTAAAAGGAGAATTACTTTAGGCTTTTCAAAATGTAATCAAGGGGATTATATAAGTGGTTGAAGAAGTTTGAAGTATAGTTTTCATATGTTCCTTTTGTTTTAGATCAATACAATGAAGAATATGTTGTCTCCATCATAATTAAGAAATCAGAATGGGTAGTTGGTTTTGAGAATCGTAATGAGAAGACATATGTTTGTTTTTAAATTGGTGCAGAGCAATGTAATGAAGGATATGATGTCTTCATTGTAATGAAGAAATCAGAATGGGTAATTAGAATCAGACTAAATTTTGTAAAGAAAGTCTTAAGTGGGCTGAATTAATGAAGATTCAAAAATATTTGAGTAGATTTTAGAATCATTGAAGAAGTAAAATATGTGGCTTATATTTAATGGAAATTTAATGATTCGTGAAATTTGGTTTAGTGGGAAATATTTTCAGAATCCCAACCAAACCTCTTCTTGGTTTCCTATAAAAGGAGAATGTAATTTGTACTTTCTAACATAAGTACTGTGTATGGAATAAGATAGAGAAGCTTCAAAGTTCTAGGGAGAATAAGTTTCCAGATTTTACTTTCATGAGTAGGTTTTCTAAGTAGAAAAATAAAGGAGGAGAATGGATCATAATTAGAGTTTTCAGAATCATACCAAGGAATTGGACTAGGATTTCTAGATTGAGTGAGAAAAATTTCAGAATTGTTTCAGTCATATTCAAATAGGGTTCTATAATTGGAATGAATAATCAAACTTGGAAACCAGACTGAGTGTCATTACAAAGTCTAGAGAAAGTTCGTAACTGCTACTGGGTAAGGAAGTTAATAATTTTTTTGAAGATGATATTTGTGAAAGTTGATCAAGCATCACTATAACATGTTTGTTACAAAAATTGTATTACATAATTTCATGTTACTTGAAGAACATGAACTATTTTATTGAACATATTGATACATGAGTGAAAGGGCATATCCTACTCATTTTATTCCATACAAAATTATTGTTTTATAGTAGATTTTATGGTATTGTATTATTTCCAAACTATACCAAGGACGTAGCTACTATTGTTGAGTAGTGAACCTTGTAAATTCTTGTGTTCATGTGGATTTGTTTTTGTTTTGTTTTCAACAAGGTAACAAATCTTTAATAGAAGGTGAAGTTTATTTTATAAATAAGGAAAATTAAAAGAAAAATATATCATTGATTCACCATTCCCCATCAATGATACTTGATCTTGACTAGGTTCTTACAAAATATATACTTTGAAATTTTATGACTGGTATATATATCACACCTTTCCCATGAAATTAATTCCTCCATATATTTAATGAAAAAAACATCACTTCTAACTCAAAATCATGAGTTAGGTAATTTTTCTCATGGACCTTCGTATCATTGTGAATGAGAACGCATCTTAGTGCCTTCTTCGATGAATCACTATATATTACAAACCCTTCTCCTCTACAAGGTAATCTGAGCATAGGTGCGCTGACTAATCTTCTCTTTTTTTCCTTGAAATTTTCCTCACATTCATCTTTCCATGGGAACTTGGCTCCTTTATGAGTTAACATGATGAGTGGATTATATAGTTGGGAAAATTTCTCCCCAAAATCATCAATAATATCCAGACAAACCAAGAAAACTTTGTATATCAGTCATAGTGGTTGGTATGGTCCAATATTAAATATCCTCTTTCTTTTATGGATCCATCGATATACCCTCACTTGTGATTATACGACCCAAAAATGAGACCTTCTATAGCCAAAATTCACGTTTTTTAAATTTTTCATACAACTTCTCCTTCCTTAAGGTCTCTAGTATAATTATCATGTGATCTTAATGCCCTTGCTTTCTCTTTTAATAGATAAGAATATAATCTATAAAGACTACCAAAAATTGATCAAGGTAATCCCTAAAGACTCTATTCATTAAATCCATGAATATAATGGGGGAATTATTAAAACTAAATGGAATCACTATATATTTTGAGTTTCCATACCTTGTGTGGAATGTTGTATTAGTATATCCTATTTTTAACCCTCAATTGATGATATCTAGAATGACGTTAAATCCTTTAAATGTATTGATCTCTGCATATTTGATCAAACAATACATCAAGATGGGTTAGGGTATACTTGCTCTTGATTTTTATCTTGTTCAGATCCCAATAATCAATGAAAATTTGAATTGATCCATTTTTTTATTAACAAAAAGAACAAGTGTACTCCAAGGTGACACACTTGGCCAAATAAATCCCTTGTCAAGATTCTCACAAATTTTCTTCTTTAATTATTTTAACTCAATTGGGGTCATTATATAGGGAGTATTTTAAATAGTTATTTCACTAAGTATGAGTTCTATTACAAAATCAACTTCACAATTTAGTGGAAGTCTAGTAAACTCTTTTGGAAATACTTCAGAAAACTTTTTCACAATAGGCATATCATTAATTTTGAGTTTCTCCCCAACCATTTTAGATAAACATCCCTTTTCATTGCGAATCAATACCTATACAATGGATTTTATTGCCATATAAAGTTCATATTTATCATCACATTGATAGTAAATCATAGGTTGGTTTTGGAATATCAAACATAAATTCTCTTCCTTGATAATTGATGTGGGATTTATATAGAGAAATCCAATTTATACCTAATATAACATCAAATTTAACTATAGGAATAATAACAAGCTTTGAAGAAATCACTTTCCCACAAATGTCAACTAGAGAAGAATCGTAGACTTGAGATGCGATCATCATACCATTTGGGGTTTTTAATACTAATTCAACATCTGGTCATTGAGGATGGGAATTAACATTCCTAAATACTTTTCATGACATAAGGTAATCTATATAACTAAGCTCAAATAAGATACTTCAATATTTAAGCATACCTATCACCACCCAAACTTCATTGTTCTATCTTCAATCCCTTGCTAAAACCAAAATGGTTAGCATAACCATAAATAATCCTTAATCATAGTGATTAATCATGAAAAATCCTTCTTCGTGGTTCATAAATATTTTTTGAATTTCCAAAACATATCCCTCAGGAGTATCAAACTAAGTCTATAGAAAGGCTTATTATTGTGCACCAATTGAAGATCGAGTAAATGACCAATGTTCCCTTTTCGGAGTTATTACCCCTAGGTATAATTGTTACCAATCCATATCCACTTGTAGTATCTAAATAGGGATATAATTTCTTGGAAACCACTCGCTCTTTCCTTCAATAAAATTCCATGTCATTTTCATATACTTTGACTTATCCTTGTAATTATCTCTAAGGTTCCCATTAAAGTTTTCTCATACTAGTTTATAAAGGTTAACTAAACCTTACTCTGATACCAACTATAGTGACATGTGTTTTTCATACATAGATAGTACATATTATTAAATGAATATTCATTACATAACATAATGATCCATTCCATAATAGTATAGTTCTAGTGCCTTTGAAAACTTAGATACATAAACAACTAGTTTATAAGTGAACTACATCATATTCCACTAAGTTTTTTATAAATAGAACCCTTCTTAGATAGTTCACACATAATACATTTCTTCATAACCTAGGGAAAGGAGACATAAGAAAGGTTGAGCTCGGATGCTCAGTAAGGGTAAACAAGGGATATATCAACATAACATAAGCATAAGGGTGTGATAACATGATAATAACATTCTAGAACTATACCCTGCATATCATATATCATAAACTTGAGTCATGGAATAAATCATGGCCGTTCATAAGAAATTTTTTATAATATAATCAAATAACATGGTTCATGTAATCATAACATTGGTATAAGACATAGATTTATGGCATACACACAAACATAGAAAATCATTTCCTTGGTATTTAAGTCTATTTTATAAGGATATCATATTGTAATGGGTTCACTCCCTAAACTATCATAGTATTCAAGTTTTACTCTAAAGACTGTCATAATGGACAAATCCCCTTATTAAATCAAGTTCACTCCCCATTCTAGTCCAGTTTATCCATTAAGATATCAATCTTTACCCAATGCATTGGTGGGAGATAAAGGTCCCAACTATTATAAAATCCATACATTTTTTGTGATAAAATATCATAAAAAATTCATCATATCATAACCCATGAAAAGAAATGGGTTTCATAAACATTTCACCATATCATAACCCATGGAAAAGAAACAGGTTCAATAAACATTTTACCATTTCATTATAGCATAACCTGTGTAAAAGGAACGGGTTTCATAAATAAATTATCATCATAAACATAAACCATATAAATAATAATAATTATGGTATCATTAGATAATATCCTTATTAAATATTAAGAAACATAAAATGGTGTCACCATAAATTGAAAATGATTTTAAAAGGTCACTTGGAACATTTCTTGAGGAAAATAACCTTTCTATTATTAAATCTATTCTTTAAAATATAAATACTTCCCAAATATTAAAAAAATATTTGAAAATAAACTTAGATTATTTTATAGGAATATTTAAATCATTGAGTGGTCATGATGGTGGAAAATATTCTTCATTCCGTATATGTTAAAATGAAGAGTCCTTTCACATTTTTAGTAAAAATTCAAAAGAACCTTGTTCAAAAAATGATAATAAGATTCCTTTTAAACTATTTTTTAAAAATTAAAACATAGGTAAAAATTTATTTAAAAAATAATTATAGAATTTTAAAACCTTATTTAAACCATTTTTAGAAAATATGTAAATGAAATAAAAATTATTTTCGACTGAATAGAGAAATAAATATGGATTTCCTTAAAAACTTTCTTTTGGACCCTTGAGTGTAAAGAGATTATAACATAAAACCATTACCACTTTGGTAATGTTTGAATCATAAGATCTATGAAAGAAATAACCATAGGTGGATATGTAAATCCATATAATTTTCATAATAATTATCATAAATAACATTAATACAAATAATATATACCACATGAAATAAAAAATTTATAAATATGACATGTGTCCCACAAAAATAAAAGTAAGATGAAAATACCCTTACAACTTAGGAAAAATTTTAAATATTAAACCCTATTAAAGAATAACATAAAATGAATCTTTAAATATAATTAAAATAATTATATTCATTATATAACTATAAATTTGGAAGTATATAAACTACACAAAATAAATAAGTAGTGAATATGGTATATGTCTCTCAGAAATAAAAGAGAGACTAGAAATCTCTTACCTCAGTCTCAACTTTCTTTATAAACATTAGAAATTCATATATAATAAATATATTTTTATTATAAATCTATTTAAATACCTTAATAATATATATCATACCATATATGATTTAATTATGACCTTTTATTACCTATTTATTAATAATTTCTTGTTAAAATCATTTTTTGGGTAATAACAACTTTGTTTTTCATGTTTGTTCTGTTTGGTAGATTTAGTCCTTTTATATTGAACAAGGTTAAATAATCTCCATAATGTTAACCATGATATAAATATCATATATATTCATTATATATGTATTTATATTAATCCATAAAAGTTAGAGATATAAAATGAATTATATTATTCATACAAACGGTAGGTCGTACGTACGCATGGGCATTGTTTCCATTTTCTCGATAGATGGAATGAAAGAAAGGTAAATATTAATTAAGATTTAAAAAGGTATTTTTTATATAATATTTATAATATATATTCATTTAATCTACCCTTATTACCATCCATTTCAAAATAAAATGAAAAACTGTATCACATCATTTCGTGGAGGCGGTAGTCCACACATATGCACAAGTGATGTTATCATTTTCCAATGGATTGGAAGGTAAGAAGGTAGATGTGATATTATAATTTAAGTAGTATAAATATTCTATAAATATCATATATAAACATTAAATTCATCATTATCTCCATCCATAATAGGTGGTGATGGAAAATGAATTGCATCGGTTTAAGAGGCGGTAGTCTGTCGTACACACAATCTGTGGTTTTGTTTCCCATTTGATGTAAGAAGCGATGGATGTAGGATATTAAACTAACATAATAACATATCAGTATATATTATATATTTATGTTATTATATCATAATAGTTCAATAATATTTTAAGGACATGTAAGAAGAAATAAAATAAAATCTCTCAGTTAAGAACGATACATTTTCTTCGAACAACCTTCTTAGGTTAGCACCAAAAGCCTTATTAGGAGGGTTTCCTAATAAAATTAAATCCTCAAGGATGTGTGGAGGGAATTAAGGAAGATGTTTGGGTAGTTATTTTCTAAAATAAAAGTCTTTGGTAGTGTGAAGATGATATGATATAGGGTGCCATTTAATAAGTGGGGAAGAGGACGCACTTAGAATTTTTAAAAATAAAAAGGTATACCCATGTTTAAACTTTCCAAAAAGATCCAAAATGGCTCATTAAAGAACCTTATATGAGATAGGGTCTAAATATGGTCATAAAATATGATTTTTAAAAGTTTTTAGGTCATTTTAACCCTTATATTTTTAGTTTAACCCCTCAGTAAACCCATTTTAACCTTAAACGCAGTAATTAATTTTTATGATTTTTACTATTCATTATGAAAAAAAATTATTTTACCTTATTATATAATATTAATTATGATAATTAAAAATATGGAATCCATTTTTCCAAATTAAATTCACAAAATTGTAAGAAATTAATTTAAAATTAAACCCATAGACGCAGTGAAATGGTTGTTTTCCAAATAAAAAAGTTTTCATAAATATAGAAAGTTTTAATATCAAAATACAATATAAATTTGATTCCAATGTATTAAATTTAATTAATAAATATATAATTTAAGTAATTTTACATTTAAAACTGTATTAAAACAAAATTGAACTTGTAATTTCTTTAAATGAAAAGGCGGTTTTTAATAAAAATCATCATATTCACTATTCATTAAAAATTATACTTTTCAAAAAAAATCCCAAAAATTATACCTAAGATAATTTTGATATATTTATTCCAAAAATTAACTTCATTTTTTCAAATAATTTTTCTAAAAAATGTAAAATCAATATTATTATTTGTTTTTAAAAAGTAATAAAAAACATTTTTTGAGAAAAATGTATTTTCAAAGCATATAAAGAGTAAAAAAATTAAGTAATTATTTATAAATATATTTTATTTATCTAAAAACCTCATACTTAATTTTCAAAATATTTTTATTCATATTCAGACCTCCAAAATTAACAGCTAAGTTGTAATGGTCGTGTTTAAATAATAATATTTTTAATAGAGTATCGTGGTTTGTTAAAACTCAGGGTTACGTCACAAGCTATCAAATAAATTTAATTTAATTAAAAAAGTCATAAAATATCAGGGTGTTATAATTTGAAGAAAAAAATTCAAAAATATATGATACGTGCTCAATAATCAAATTCATATGGGTTTAAATCCACAAATCATGAGGCCTACCTCGAGAAAAAATCAATCTTTGGTGAAGAACGTGTTCTCTAGAAATGTTTTCAAATATTCCACTATATTCCTCATTCATCACATAAATATCCTCAATTTTTCATTACCGATCCATGATCTCAAGATCATCAATTCCTATGGTGGCTCTATACATCCTCCTCTCAAATCTTTTAAGGGTTATGCAGATAACCTTGTAGATTTTACATAACGGCATATAAATTGAGGATAGGGATAGGTTTTTACTTTAATAAATTAAATATATTATTTAATTTATTTTATTTAACACACCCATCAAAGACTACATTGGATATAATGTCTAATGCTGACAAACCTTATAGTGCACCCGAGATAAATCTTATTTTCAAAAAGAAACTATAGTCTCATATATTCCATCTAAGGTCCCGATCGATGGGAAAACCATTAATTCAAAAAATATGCGTGCACATGTTTTAATATATTTAATATTTTTAATATATTAATTTTAGTGTCTTACAATACCCAAAACATTGTTCCAACTCTGAGGAAAATCAGGAGATTCTTAAAGAAATATTCATATGATCGAATTCTAAAAACCAAAGTTGTTACATTAGACATTTCATATGATGAAGCAATCATGAGTTCAATGTATCTTCATGAACTGGCTAAGTTTCATTTACTCATGTGTTATAATGCGTGAGTAAATTCATTTTCACTTGAGGATCATCCTCAAGGGACCTATATAAAGAAGAAATACTTATTTGATGGTGGATGTAAGACTCTTGTATGTTGTTTTTTGAAAATACCTTATCTCATGGATCTCTTCCTCTTCACCCTTAGCATTCATAAGGCACTATCATGATGCGGGTGACAAGCGAATCCTAGTTGAGCATTGATAGATTCAGCACAGCTTGTGGATACCTTCAGAGGAGGGATGTCTTTTGGCTACCTCTATTGGAGCTGTCATCCTAGAATCAACTATTTTCACTTTTTATTACCTTTATATTTTAAGTATTTAATATTAATAAATATCATATCACATGTTGAGTGTTATTATATGTAATATTAATGTGATAATTTCCTCTGTGTCATCAAAAAGTCATAAAAGTTCCCCGCTATGATAAGAACCATGAAGTTTTATAATGATATCATTAAATATATGTTCTATGGTTAGATTAAATCATCTAACTAGACATAGATAATACAGGATAACATGAGTATGAGGCTTATAATACATTGATACTTCTACTCATAAAATTTTACCCTTGGTAATCTTCAAGAGATGGGGTTATGAGAATAGAACCACATGTATGAATTCAACATGTGATATGCGTCATTGGATATTCTTATCTATGAACATGTATATTGATCTGCATACTTGATATTATTATTAATGTATATCATGAGTTGAGTACTTTGATTTATTAAAGAAAATTGTTACAACATATGCTCACAGTGAGGTATAATACATTGGGTGTGTCACAAGTGATATGAACTTAATAAATAATTCAATAAATCATTTGTCCCTTCTAAGATAATAGAGGTAAATATCTCAGACTCTTTGATTGGAATGTAACTATCTGATTAAGTCCATGGTCATAATGGCTTTATCGATAAGTTCATTTTAGGAAAGTAAAATAATGATATGTTATACATTTAGGTTGATGACACAAATATGCAACCTGCTTGATGAGATATTGAAAAAAATGGATTATATTACACTATGAGAATTCATAAGATGTTATTTTCATTACAACATTAATGTATTTCTCTATGAATACCTTGACATGTTGTCATATTCTAATCCTGGATATTATGAAAGTTAGTATAATTCCACTGAGAAATAGGCCTAGATGGTCACACATGAAGTGTATCCATAATCTTAGTTAAATTCTGTTTGAATTAAATATTAAAATAAATATTATTCTCATATTTTAAGGAATAATAATTATTTAGGTTATGTTGTTCACATAAATATTTATTAAATGAATCATAAAGTAATATTTATTTAATTAAATGAATAACTATTTTTCAAATATTGATAAATGTCAAGAAGGATTGATGAGTTGAGTTATAGTTTTGTAAGAGATGATATTTAAATAATCCACAAGTTTAGCACATTCCAAGGAAATATTATTATTGTTATTATTATTATTCAATATGGGGTTTTATTTAGGATTTTGAGATTAAGGGCATGTGTGTAATAACTCATTCTCTGAACTAATTATATAAACCTGATTATATCATTTCTAGGGTTAAACTATTATTGTGCATAACAAATCCTCTCTAGAGAATTCTCTTAACCCTATAGAGAACTTCCTCTAGAATGCATTCAAGAACAAAGATCCCTAATCCTCTTTCTCCCTCTCAAGCCCACAAGAGAACATGATAAAATCCTTTAACACCTAAAGGGGTTCTTTTTTTATCAATGATTAATGATGAAAGTGGTTAGAATTATTCACACTATCACTTGGTGATTCTACGATGACATTCTGAGATTCATGGAGCACAAGTGGCCTACTACTAGAGGGATTCTACCCTTGGATCCTTCATTACAACGATGGTATGATAAGAGTGGTAAACTAAATCAAAAATGAATAAATAATTCCAATATAAGGTAATTATTATTTATATAAATTAATTTTATAGGTGAAAATATCCCCTCTTCAATTATTCTAGGGTTTTTATTGTTAACTTCTAATGATTTATCTGAAGAAATTGACAAAATCCATTATTGAGCATGGGTCTAACTTCTTCCGTTGCACCCCAGAACCTTCAGACTCTACTATGATCTTCATGAAGCATGGATGAAGATTTTTCTTAATGCAATCAATTTTGTAAGGTACACATCATAGTTTACTTATTTTACAGTAGCATGATTTCATTTGTCTAGTATGATTGATCTTAGATTTGGGGTTCTCTAGTTATTCCACTGTATTTAATGAGTGTCATTGGATTCTTTCAAACCCAACATGATCTACATAAATTCATAGACACATATGTTAGTCAAGAACTCATCATACCAACCAACCACTACAGATGAGGCTTGTATCACTAAAGTCAAATGGAGCAAAGACTTTCATTCATCCAAACCTGATGCCTCCTTTTCCTGAGATAAAATATGAACTGTCACTACCCAAAAAAATCAATAAAGGAAGATATATAATTATCATTGATGTAATGAATTTTCCATCGATGTTATACATGACATGACCTTCACCAAAAAACCTATGAATGCCAAATCCAAGCATGCCACATCACAAACAGGTGAAAAATACTAGAACTAGATGAAAATATAGGGAATAAAAAGAAGAAATGGTAATCCTTGTCAAGTATCTCACCAAACTAGAGCAGGGAGATTCCTTGCCACCACTGCTATCATGACTTGTCCCAATGGGTCTCAGGCTATGACTCCCCAATCCTGCCTCCAATAGTCTAGGGGATAGCGATTATCATCAAGTGGGCATATCACTAACATGGGAGGAATTAGCCTAAAGTACTTGTATGCATGCACATATTTCCAAGCCCAAAAAATGCTGAAATATAAAATAACTAAATGAAACCATGCATTCATACATCTAATATCACTAATAGATTACATCAAAAAGTAATGGAAATTAAACAGGATCAAATAAAATTACATCACAAAGAGTCTTAAAACAAGTCCAACCTAAAAAATGAAGATGGGGATTGTTATCAAGATACCATAGGAACATACCTCACTTTGTCCAGCTCATTAAGAACTGCCTAGTCCCGGTCCCTCTAGGACTCCGTAAAAAGGTCAATTATCTTCAAAATACATAACATGTGTGGGAAAATCCCGTATAGGGTTGAGTATAACTATACCCAGTAGGAAACCCCGAACCACAAAATATATAAAAAAAGAATAATAGTCAGCTCTACATAAGTATATTTATACAACACATATAACAATAATATCCAGATATACTCAAAAAAGATACACGGTCTCAAGGTAAAGTCATAGCCACAATACCATCCTAGGATTTTAGCTCAAAAGTTCCATATAGAACTCGTCTAGGAGAATAGACTCCATGAGTCAGATGGCATTGATGACATCCATCTGATAGGTAGTACTTGTCAAGTCTCATAATAGAAATGATATGCTAAAAGTATGAAGAGATATGATACACATATGAGAATCGCTCCCAAGGCCATGGGGTATACCAACAACTCAATTTGGATTAACCCTCTAAGTAGAGAATTGATGCTTGTGTGGTGTTAGACACAACAATACCAAAAACTCTACCTAGGGAAATAAGATGAAATAATATCTCACTCTAGGACTTACTGAGATATTCCAATAACTCTATCCAATAAGTCTTGTTAAAGGGATCACCATCCTACATGTAGGATATAGATCCATACAAAACCTTAGGTAAAAGGATATAGAGAATGCACCCTAATGAAACTTGTCTAAGATACAGAGGAAAAGGACTCCAAGACTTCTTTGAAGGGGTACACGGTGTGTACTGGCAGTACATGGTGTGTCCCTTTGACATCGATTTTTTCCCATGTAAACATCCCATGCTCGTGTCTGTGTAAAAGTACACGGCATGACCATTCTCGTGTACTTTTTCCCATGTCCCAGTACAAATATATACCTATGTACACCTAGAATATTTTTGTTCATGTCATAGTACATAGAAAACCATCAGGGAGGGGTCACACATCATGTGATGTGGTCACACATCATGTGATACTTAACTTACTCCTAAAACCCTCACCACCACTATGAGGGTTCCACATGTGGTGTAATCTCAGACTACACACCATGTAGATTGAACTTTTCTAGAAACCCTTGTTCTTCCTCCCATGTATGCTCATGCCACCGTCAACTTGGATTACAGCCTCAATCTCACTAGGATTCATGGATCTACTCAGAATGAACACCATCAATCACCAAATTCTAGCCACCCAAAACGCTCGAAAAACATCTACACGCATCATCCTCTGTCGTACGATGAAGAAAATAAAAAATGAGTATCCAAAATTATCTGATCTGCTACTGCCTCCATCATCCCAAAACCATCATGTCATTTTGATCTTGGATCTACGATATCGACTCATTATAACATGAAATGAGTGTGTAATGTTCAATTTATTTGTGTTTATTGAACCATAGACCAAAGGATCTCCAGTAATCAATGAAGAAAATAGGGAAAAAATGCACAAGAACAACCACGAGGAATGAACCTCATCCAATGTTCATGTTGGAATCAATTTTTTGTCATTATAATGATTAAAGAAGAGATAAACAAACAAACACGAAGAAATTTCCCCTAAAAAGATCCCCATAGATAACCCATCCCACAAAATGATCAATCTGTGAATCAACCTATTGGTCGATTGATTTTTATTTTTAATAGAAATAGATAACAGAGAAATAATCCAATCAAAAAAATACCTACCTAGATTTTGGATTGATCCTTGATGAAGAATAAAGTTTTGTGGTTTTTGTTGATGAGATCCTCTGATTCTGTTGTGCATCGATCAAAAAACTACGATCCAGATGTCATTCAATTGACATAGATCCTACAACACTCTCTCCAATATTCTCCAATGATTCTAGGGTTATGTCTCTAACCCTAGAATGTAACACCCCAAGCTTCCACAGTATGCTTCTCTTTGAATAATACAGTAGCGTGTGTTGTACGCAACTTTGAGTTCTAACACACACCACAACCAATCAAACTAGCCGTTATGAATAGTAATACCCAATTTTTGAAATCTTATAAATTTAATCTCTCAAAATTGACTTCATTTTTGGATTTGTAATATCAAAATTAGCCTAGGGTAAAATTTTGGAACTTTTTGGATAAAATTTATATTTTGATGAATAGTGAAAATTACTAAATTTTAATTAAAAACAACTTTTTTAATCGAAATAATCAATAGTCATAAATTATGAATTTGAGTGGTTTTAAAGTATATTTAGAATATATTTTTACCATTTAATACAATTTTGGTCATTGGACATAATTTCACAATTAAACCGGACATGAACAAGTGTCATTCTTTTAATAGTTATTATCTCTTAAAAACACGCTTTTTATTTTAACAATGTGAATTAATTTTAAATTAATTTTGGCCACTTCTGTGTTTTGAATTTGGAAAAATGGATTACATATTTCGAATCAGTATGTCTAAATTGTGTAAATAGGTAACTTTTATTTTTAGACATTTTGAATAATTACTTCGGTAAATATTTTATTTACCATGGTTAAAGGGAAAATCCGATAAATAAGGGTTATAAATAATATTATAATAATACTAAATTACCCTAAAACGTGTCATAACCTTATTGGTGGATACATTTCCGACCATGGGAATCTTTGGGTCGATTTTGGGACCCCATGGAGCCACTTGTAGGTGATAGGGACACTTTATTTTAATTAAGTTAAAATAAATACAAAAATGACATAAGCATATATCTTTTAGAAAAAAAAAATTTACATAGGGTTATATATGTTGTATTTTCAACTATTAATATTAATTAGAAAGATAAAAATATTTCCTACATAATGGTATTTTATTTATAATTTTTAGACAGTTAATAATTAATATTATTTATGACACGATAATGATGCAGTATTTTCCTTATTAATGAAAGAATCAAATAATTGGTATTATAAATGTTAAAATTAATATAATTTGAAAGTTTTGATGACATCCATGAATTTTATTGCTTAATATGACATTATAGTATTGCTTAAATGAATTTGTTTCGAATTAATAAAGTTTTTAAAACTTTAACAAAAATCAATTATTGAATAGTGTCAAAATTGACATAAAAGAGTTTTTAAAACAAATATTATATTATTAATTGATATTAAATTCCTAAAAATATAAGGTTTGGCCAAGAGACTTATATAATTATAGGTGTATCATTAATGGACCACTTTTTGAGTCTCTTTGAGGTATATAGTAAGTTTATTAACTATATAATATAAAAATACAAAGAGACATGGTAAGTGTCAAACTAATTAACTTAGAGTTAAAACTAAAACATAAGGTTAATATAATGACCCAAACCTGTCTAAAACCTATTGGTTGAGTGCTTTTAGACCCATCCCCACCTTAAAATTTAAATAATACACTTTTGAACCATTATAAACCGAATATGAATTTATTATAAAATAATATTTCTAGCTTTTCCAAAGGTGCCCCTCACCCCTCTTATAAAAGGGCACTCTCCCTTCTCATTAATTCACACCTTAAAAGCCTTTTTTTTCGGACAACCCCTACCCAAATACTCTCTAAACTTCCCTAAATTCATCCTATAGACCTTCCTTTAGTCATAAATCCAACCTAAGGAGTCATTTTGATCAAATCAAAAGGAAGAACCCGAAGAAGAGGTAATATTTTCACCACCCTCTTTCAAGTTCCTTTCTTCTTCCACTTCTTCTTTCTTTGTTATTACCATTAAAAAATAATAAATCCAGTATATTATATATAATTTTATGTTATTATAAACATGGTATAACCATATTTCAGTGTTCTATCCATCTTTTGAATGACATGTCACCATACGTGTGTACGTACGGCTTACCGTCTCCACGTTGTGGTGTAATTGTTATTAAAAACATTATTATTTGGATGGGTATAATAATGATGTGTAATTCATCTAAATAATAAATATTACATGATAATTATTCTGTATATATGATACACCATCTAATTAAATATTATTTTAATATCAAAATAATGATATTGTCGCTCGTGCGTACGTACGGACTACCGTCTCCACGAACACGATGAGATTCATTCCCCATCGTATCCATTCAAGTCTAATTATCATTTGATTATTAATAATAATGTTTAAGGACTTAATATCATTCTGGATATGAATTAGATACAACCTATCCATAACAAACATGGCTTACGTAACAAAACATATAAAAGAAAATGAGTAAGTTAACACCCGAAACGAAAATAATATTAAGATATTATTAACAAAGCAATGTTAAAAGATCATATATGATATCATATCAATGTATATGATTCTTGTATAATTTAATAACAATTATTTCACCATTATACAGGAGGTTAACCTACCCCCAACCAAGGAAAAGTACAAGGTAAGGGTTTATTTCGCAATCTCTTCATTATCCGAGGTTGTTTATACGTAATAATCTACTGGGACTTCTTTATCATCCACATCCATGTTTCTTAAAAATGTATTTCAAAACATTTTTACTATTTAATAGAATATTTTTTAAAGTATTTTATACCCTTTTTTGACTTTTTATAAGAGGTTTATAAAGGAATCTTTTCATCATTTTCCAAACAAGGTCCCTTTTAACCTTTTCGACAGAATTAAGGTAAGAATGTTTTTTTTAACTTATACGGCGGGTGCGGCTATTTTCCACCGTTATAAAAATTTTGAATCTTCCCTTACAATATTATAATAATATTTTCAAATTAAATGTTTTATTTAATAAATATGGGACTTTTAAATGATTTCAAAAAAAAGATATTTCTCTCAAATAGTTTTGATTTAATCTATGTCAACATCCTTTGATGGATTTTAAGCTTATTCAAAGTTTATTTATTATGATACAAAACTTCCATATTGTATTGATGGTTTTGTGATATGTTTTATTGTGGATGTTTTATTTTTATACCATTCATGGTTTATTAAGAAAGTATTGACATTTCGTGTGCTAGTTTTAATACGAATGTTTATGTTATGTTTAAACCTGTTCATATGAGGAATGCATTGGAATTAATAAGTGACGGGTGGAGCCTGCTATATCTCCTCGATGGATCGGTAGGTCTCATGAGACAAAATAGTGTCTTGGCATAAGGCTTTGACAAAATCTTATTTGTAGTCTTGGCACGAGGCCTTGGCTATGTGGTTATGATAGTCTGGCATTATGCATTCCATTATTATGAAAGTGGTTATTGATATTACATGTGATTCTTCGGTTAGTATAATATCCATGTGAATAAGTAAATGGAATTATTTCATTTTATTTCTGCCATATTATGTTGAAGTTCAAGTTTAAAAGTCTTTTGTTTTAGTTATACATTGCCTTAAATTTTTATTCTTATTTATGAAAGTTTCTGCTATATTTTTATCCTTACTGGGAATTTGAGCTCACCCCTTTAAATGTTTTATTTTTTCCCAGGATGTGAAGAAGTAATTTATGAATGACCTGCTGGGATAGTATGTGGGGATATGAGTGCGGACTATGGAGACTATGTTGTTGTAGTTTTCATTTTATGATGTAATGTAAACTTTATTAATGTATCTAGTTATTCCAAGGCTACTAAACTAATCGGTATTTCGAGACTTGATCTTTCTTGTGATCATGCCAATGTTATGTAATAATGCACTGACTCTGGGTAACTGGGGTTGGGGCGTTAAAGTTGGTATCAGAGGAAGTTTAGTACAAACCTTGGAAGCTAGATTTAGATAAACTCTGATTAGAGCACATAGATTTAAGATGGACTTTGAGGATTAGTATAGAAGAACTTCCTAGAATTTTGGTATTATAGAGATTTTGTGAGTTTTCCAAGCAATACATCCCTGTCTGGATACGAGTAGGTAGAGGCAGCTCTGGCACAGATTTACCTAGGGGTAAAACCCGAAAACACCGCTTTGAGCTAGACTCGAACGGGAACTGGTGCATGACAACGGACCTTGATGCACTCTTGGTTACGACACTCCCGGGGGATATGCTTAGGATAACTCTCTTTTTCTTTACAAATAATTATGAAGGGTTTATGAGTATATACGTCCTCAAAGAAACATTTTTATGATTATGGATTATATCCATAAATAGTTCAATTTATGTCAAGTGTTTTATAAGTATGGAATTATGTATTTTGATTCATAAACCGATCTAGTTTATGCCATTGTTTAGAAATGGTGCCTAGTGGAAGAAATGGAAACCATATCAATGCATTCACTCCATGTAGGGATTTCCCTCTGGCTCAAGATAATTATAGTGGAGCTGGTGATGCAACTGGTGCTGATCAACTAATCACCATACTGGGACAACTCACTCAGGTTATGAATAATAACCTTACCCATATGGAGCACCCTGATCTACATCATGGAGGATCAATGTTAGATCGCTTCATGAGGCAGAAACCACCAACATTCAATGGTAGTACAAATCTATTAGTATCTGGGCAATGGATAAATTCCCTAGAGAAAATATTTCAGGCTTTGGGGAATAGTGAAAGAGAAAAAGTTATCATGGAAGTTTACCGCCTCACCGGAGATGCTGATCAATGGTGGTCATTGATTCAAAACACAAAGGAAGATGATTAAGTATCAAATATGGAATGGAGGGAGTTCAAAGATCTGTTTTTAGAAAAATACTTTCCTCGTGACCATCGAGCAGATATGGAAAGGCAATTTCTGAGTTTGAGACAAAAGGAGGATGAGAATGTCGCAAAGTATGAGGCTAACTTTACGAGGTTAACAAGGTATTCTGGGGATTATATACGTAACCCAAGAAGTAATATTTATCGTTTCTTTGATGGGTTAAAACCATTTCTCCATCGAGCATTAGTCTCACAATCCTTCTCGTCGTACGAAGACATTGTCTCATATGCTATCAAGATAGAAAAGGGATTCTCTAAGTCTTATGACTTTAAAGCAAAGCAAGAGAAGAAGAGATCTACTAATCAATCTGGGAATGTAAATAAGGGTAATAAGGGAAAGGTTGAATATCCATCCTGTGGTAAATGTGGGAAGAAACACCCCGGTACTTGCTTAAAAGGAATGGGAGTCTGTTACAAGTATGGTGAAAAAGGACACCAAGATCGTGATTGCAAGGGGAAGAAGGAAGCTACCAATGTCCAATGCTACAATTGCAGGGAGATGGGACATTATGAAAATTAATTTCCTAAGTGTTAGGGTAACTTACCTCAGAAAAGTCCAAGGGATCAAGGACAAGATTATGCTATCACTACTGCTGAGGTAGAAGCTTTAGAAGACGTGGTGGCAGGTAATTTAATGGTTTCCTCAAGTTTAGAAAATGCATTATTTGATTCTGGATCATCACATTATTTCATATCTTCCTATTTTGCTAAGAAAATTAGATATTTCCAATTTGATTTAACAAGGGAGTTGTCAGTTAAAACTCCTAAGGTAAGTATCATTGCAACAAAGTTTTGTGAATCATTCCCCATTAGAGCACATAAATGTTCTTTATCCGCTGATCTCATCGCCATACCTATGATTGAGTTTGATATAATCCTCGGTATGTATTGGCTTTCGGACTATGATGTGAAGATTTATTATAAGAAGAAGGAGGTTATGATTTTTAATGATGATGATAAGGAACACCTTATCTTTATAGCAGAATCGTCACCACTTAATTCTTATCTAGATCCACCCCCAGTAGCTCAACTAAATTCAATTATTGGGGAGGAAGAGAATGAAATTACTGTGGGTGAGGAAAGGAATTTTAAAATAGAGTATGTACCTATTGTGAAAGAATATGTAGATGTGTTTTCAGAAGATTTACCTGGCCATCCTCCAGAACGAGAAGATGAGTTTTCCATTGATTTAATTCTTGGATCAAGGCCTATATAGAAGACCCCTTATAGAATGGACAGTGTGGAATTAGTTGAACTAAAGAAACAACTAGAGGAATTTAGTAATAAGGGATTTATTCGCCCTAGTGTTTCTCCTTGGGGAGCCCCTGTTCTTTTTGTTAAAAAGAAAGATGGATCTATAAGGTTATGTATCGACTACAGAGAGATTAATGTTATAACAATAAAGAACAAGTATCTCCTACCTCGCATTGATGATTTATTTGACCAACTACATGGAGCTCAATACTTTTCAAAGATTGACCTTCGGTCTAGATACCATCAGTTGTCTGTGAAGAAGGAAGACATTCCGAAGACAGCATTTCGAACCAGGTACGGGCATTACGAGTTTACGGTAATGCCTTTTGGGCTGACTAATGTGCCCTCTATATTCATGGATCTAATGAATCGAGTTTTCAAGGAATATCTAGATGAATTTGTGATGGTATTTATTGATGATATCTTGGTATACTCCAAAAGCTACGAAGATCATGAAAATAACTTGCACATTATCCTGAAGACTCTGAGAAGACATGAATTATATGGGAAGTTTAGCAAGTGTGAATTTTGGATTCAGGAGATTTCTTTTCTTGGCCATATTGTCTCTAAATATGGAATCTCTGTTGATCCTTCTAAGACCAAGGCAGTCCAAGAATGGCCTACACTGACGAGTATAACTGAGGTATGCAGTTTTATTGGTTTAGCAGGTTATTATCGACGTTTTGTCCAGAATTTTTCCCGATTGGATAACTCATTAATAAAGATCACATGTAAGGGGATTAAATTTGTTTGGACAAAAGAGTGTGAAGAATGTTTTGAAGAACTAAAGATAATATTAGTCAATGATCCTATATTGACTCTACCATCGGGGAATGATGGGTTTGTTATTTATAGTGATGCATCGAAGAAAGGACTTGGTTGTGTCCTTATGCAGAATGATAGGGTTATTTCCTATGCATCACGACAGTTGAAAATTCATGAGAAAAACTATCCTACTCATGATCTCGAGTTAGCAGCTGTAATCTTTTCTTTGAAGATATGGAGGCACTACCTATATGGTGAAAATGTGAGATTTATACTAATCACAAGAGTTTGAAGTATATTTTCTCAAAAAAAGAACTCAACATGAGGAAAATGTGATGGCTTGAACTACTCAAGGATTATGATTGCACGATACACTACCACCCGGGGAAGGCAAATAAGGTGTCAGATGCTTTGAGCAGAAAAGATCATGGAGTTTTGAACATGATGAGAATTGAAAGGGATCCTATTTTTATGGATCTAGTAAAGTTGGATATGGGAATCACCATGGAAGGTGAAACATCAATTATTTTTCAAATGGTTTCCAAACCATCTTTACTAGAATGGATAAAGAGTTCTCAGACTGATGATGAAGAGTTTTAGAAGAAGATTAAATCTGTGAATGATGGGAGATTGAGAGGCTTTATGTATGAAGAAGGAACTTTAAAATTTGGGAAGAGACTTTGTGTTCCCAATATACCTGATCTAAAAGGGAATTTTTGGATGATGCTCATAGTTATAATTTCTCTATACAACCTGGGAGCACCAAAATGTATAGAGATTTGAAGGAACATTTTTGGTGGGACAATATGAAGAGGGAGATTGCTGATTTTGTGTCAAGATGTATGGTTTTTCAACAAGTGAAAGCTAGAAGGCAACAACCTGGTGGAGTATTGCGACCTCTTCCCATACCTGAGTGGAAATGGGATAATATTACGATGGAATTCATCATGGGGCTACCAAAGAATCCTAGAAAGAACAATAAAATATGGGTCATTGTTGATCATCTTACCAAGTCAGCACATTTTCTTGCTATAAGGGAAGATTTACCACTTGAATGGCTAGCAAGACTATATATTAATGAAGTTGTGAGACTTCATGGAGTACCCCTATCGATTGTTTCTGATCGTGATCCCAGTTTTACTTCAAGATTCTGGAAAAGTCTTCAGAAAGCCTTGGATATTGAACTTCATTTGAGCACTGCCTACCACCCTCAAATAGATAGACAATCATAACGGACTATTCAAACCTTAGAAGACATGTTGAGATCATGCTCACTTGACTTACAGGGTATGTGGGATCAATATTTACCTCTGGTAGAATTTTCCTATAATAATAGCTTCTATTCAAGTATTCAGATGGCACCATATGAAGCGTTATACGGAAAGAGATGTCGCACACCAACCTGTTGGGATGACGTTGGTGAAAGAAAACTTGTAGGCCTAGAACTGGTGGAGGAAACGATGGAAAATGTGAAGGTAATCCAAAACCATATCAAAGCTGCTCAAAGTAGGCAGAAGAGCTATACCGATAATCAAAGGAAGGATTTGGAATTTCAAGTCGGTGATCATGTTTTCCTAAAGGTATCTCCATGGAAGGGAGTTATATGTTTTGGTAAGAAGGGTAAATTGAGTCCCAGGTACATCAGACCTTTCGAAATTCTAGAATGAATTGGGGTTGTAGCTTACCGTTTGGCAATGCTGCCAAGTCTCTCTAAAGTTCATGATGTGTTCCACATATCACTGTTGAGGAAATACATGCCTGGCCCAATGTATGTACTCACCTATGAGGAATTAGAACTGGAACCCGGTCTGTCTTATTGAGAAGAGCCCATCAGGATTCTTGATACGAGAGAACAAGTGCTGAGAAATCGGATGACTCTTCTGGTAAATGTTCTATGGAGAAACCATAAAATGGAAGAGGAAATGTGGGAACCCGAGGAACTTATGATGAAGAACCACCCGAGTCTTTTTATGTAGTAATATTATAGAAATTTCGAGGACGAAATTATTTGAAGGAGGTGAGAATGTAACACCCCAATCTTCCACGGTATGCTTCTCTTTGAATAATACAGTAACGTGTGTTGTACGCAACTTCGAGTTCTAACACACACCACAACCAATCAAACAAGCCGTTGTGAATAGTAATACCCACTTTTTGAAATTTTATAAATTTTATCTCTCAAAATTGACTTCATTTTTGGATTTGGAATATCTAAATTAGCCTAGGGTAAAATTTTGGAACTTTTCAGATAACATTTATATTTTGATGAATAGTGAAAATTACTAAATTTTAATTAAAAAAACTTTTTAAATCAAAATAATTAATAGTGATAAATTATGAATTTGAGTGGTTTTAAAGTATATTTAGAATATATTTTTACAATTTAATACAATGTTGGTCATTGGAAATAATTTCACAATTAAACCAGACATGAACAAGTGTTAATCTTTTGATAGTTATTATCTCTTAAAAACACGCTTTTTGTTTTAACAACGGGAATTAATTTTAAATTAATTTATGCCACTTATGTGTTTTGAATTTGGAAAAATGGATTCCATATTTATAATCAGGATGTACAAATTGTGTAAATAGGTAACTTTTATTTTTAGACATTTTGAATAATTACTTCGGTAAATATTTTATTTACCATGGTTAAAGGGAAAATTCGGTAAATAAGGGTTAAAAAATAATATTATAATAACACTAAATTACTATATAACATTTCCTAACCTTATTGGTGGATACATGTCTGACCATGGTCATCTTTGGGTCGATTTTGGGACCCCATGGAGCCACTTGTAGGTGATAGGGACACTTTATTTTAATTAAGTTAAAATAAATACAAAAATGACATAAGCATATATCTTTTATCAAAACAATTTTTACATAGGGTTATATATGTTGGATTTTCAACTATAAATATTAATTAGAAATATAAAATGATTTTCTAAATAATGGTATTTTATTTATAATTTTTAGACAGTTAATAAATATTATTTATGACACAATAATGATGTAATATTTTCCTTATTAATGAAAGAATCAAATAATTTGTATTATAAATGTTAAAATTAATATAATTTGAAAGTTTTGATGACATCCATGAATTTTATTTCTTAATAGGACATTATATTATTGCTTAAATGAATTTGGTTCGAATTAATAAAGTTTTTAATACTTTAACAAAAATCAATTATTGAATAGTGTCCAAATTGACATAAAAGAGTTTTTAAAACAAATATTATATTATTAATTGATAATAAATTTTTAAAAATCTAAGGTTAGGCCAAGAGACTTATATCATGATAGTTGTATCATTAGTGGACCACTTGTGAGTCGCTTGGAGGTATATAGTAAGTTTATTAACTATATAATATAAAAATACAAAGAGATATGGTAAGTATCAAACTAATTAACTTAGAGTTAAAACTAAAACATAAGGTTAATATAATGACCCAAAACTGTCTAAAACCTATTGTTTGAGTGGTTTTAGATCCATACCAACCTTAAAATTTAAATAATCCACTTTTTATCCATTAGAAACCGAATATGAATTTATTATAAAATAATATTTCTAGATTTTCCAAAGGTGCCCCTCACCCCTCTTATAAAAGGGAACTCCCCCTTCTCATTAATTCACACCTTCAAAGCCTTTTGGTTCGGCCAACACCTGCCCTAATACTCTCTCAACTTTCCTCAATTAATCCTAGAGGCCTTCCTTTAGTCAGAAATCCAACCTAAGGAGTCCTTTTGATCAAATCAAAAGCAAGAACCTGAAGAAGAGGTAATGTTTTCACCACCCTCTTTCAAGTTCCTTTCTTCTTCCACTTCTTATTTCTTTGTTATTACCATTCTAAAATAATAAATATAGTATATTATATATACTTTTATGTTATTATAAACATGGTATAACCATATTTCAGTATTCTATCCATCCTTTTAATGACATGTCACCATACGTGTGTACGTACGGCTTACTGTCTCCACGTCGTGGTGTAATTGTTATTCAAGACATTATTATTTGGATGGGTATAATAATGATGTGTAATTAATTTAAATAATAAATATAACATGATAATTATTCTGTATATATGATATAACATCCAATTAAATATTATTTTAATATCAAAATAATGATATTGTCGCTCGTGCGTACGTACGGACTACCGTCTCCACGAACGCGATGAGATTCATTCCCCATCGTATCCATTCAAGTCTAATTCTCATTTTATGATTAATAATAATTTTTAAGGACTTAATATCATTCTTGATATGAATAAGATACAACCTATCCATAACAAACATGGCTTATATAACAAAACATATAAAAGAAAATGAGTAAGTTAACACCCGAAACGACAATAATATTAAGATATTATTAACAAAGCAATGTTAAAAGATCATATATGATATCATATTAATGTATATGATTCTTGTATAATTTAATAACAATTATTTCACCATTATACAAGAGGTTAACCTACCCCCAACCAAGGAAAAGTACAAGGTAAGGGTTTATTTCGCAATCTCTTCATTGTCTGAGGTTGTTTATACGTAATAATCTACTCGGACTTCTTTATCATCCACATCCATGTTTCTTAAAAATTTATTTCAAAAAAATTTAATATTTACTAGAATATGGGTTAAAGTCATTTATACCCTTTTTTTACTTTTTATAAGAGGTTTATAAAGGAATCTTTTTGTCGTTTTCCAAACAAGGTCCCTTTTAACCTTTTCGACAGAATTAAGGTAAGAATTTTTTTTTAACTTATACGACGGGTGCGAATATTTTCCGCCGTTATAAAATTTGAGAAGCTTCCCTTACAATCTTATAATAATATTTTCAAATTAAATGTTTTATTTAATAATTATGGGACTTTTAAATGATTTTAAAAAAAAGAGATATTTCCCTCAAATAGTTTTGATTTCATCTATGTCAACATCCTTTGATGAATTTTAAGCTTATTTGAAGTTTATTTATTATGATACAAAACTTCCATATTTTATTGATGGTTTTTTGATATGTTTGACTGTGGATGTGTTATTTTATACCATTCATGGTTTATGAAGAAAGTATTGACATTTAGTATGCTAGTTTTAATACGAATTTTTATGTTATGTTTAAACCTGTTCATATGAGGAATGCATTGAACTTAATAAGTGATAGGTGGAGATGGTTATAGCTCCTCAATGCATCGGTAGGTATCATGAGACAAACTAGTGTCTTGGAATAAGGCCTTGACAAAATCTTATTTGTAGTCTTGGCATGAGGCCTTGGCTATGTGGTTATGATAGTCTGGCATTATGCATTCCATCATTATAAAAGTGGTTATTGATATTTCATGTGATTATTCGGTTAGTAGAATATCCATGTTAATAAGTAAATGGAATTATTTCGTTTTATTTTTTCCATATTATGTTGAAGTTCAAGTTTAAAAGGCTTTTGTTTTAGTTATACATTGCCTTAAATGTTTATTCTTATTTATGAATGTTTCTGCTATATTGTTATCCTTACTAGGCATTTGAGCTTGCCCCTTTCAATGTTTTATTTTTTCCCAGGATGTGAAGAAGTAATTTATCAATGACCTGTTGGGATAGTATGTGGGGATATGAGTGTGGACTATGGAGACTATGTTGTTGTAGTTTTTATTTTATGATGTAATGTAAACTTTATTAATGTATCAAGTTATTCCAAGGCTACTAAACTAATCGGTCTTTTGAGACTTGATCTTTCTTATGATCATGCCAATGTTATGTAATAATGCCCCGACTCTGGGTAAGTGGGGTCGGGGTGTAATGACCCAAAGTTTCATTAATGGAAAATCCCTCTTGATCTTATTAAATGTCTCTTTATATAAAATTTTTTTATAAAATGTCAACTTCTTTGGTTTTATGATAAGAATTGTGATCGTTACTTTTATAGTCGTTGAATAGTGATCACATGATTAGTATAAATATAGGGATTTAACACATCCAATTTTACTTAGACAAAGGAAGCGATGGCCTCATCCAGTAGAATTACCCCATACGAAGCCCATTTATCGGAGTTTAGAAAAGAGGTGGCATCCTTGGGCTTCGCTCTTGACCAAGCCCAAGCTGATCTTCACCATGTCAAGATCGAACGGGACCGTCTACGGTAGAAGTGGAAGTTGATATAAATTACCACTTGAAATATGTTATTTGAGCCACCCCAAGAGTCTATCACCATCGCACACCTTACCCTTAGGTCTTATGTGGCTGTTTTAAGGGTTTATGTAACTAATCAATGGTACTATGTTCATGAACATTATTTTTTTATATATAATAATGAATATAATTTCTTGTCATTATTGATACATTGTAAATAGTTTTTAAAGTACAAATGGTGTTTTTAGTTATTATTTAATTAAGAAATCTATTTTATTAAATTAAGGGATTTTTGAATTAAATAATATTTTAATAAAATATTATTAATATTATTAGATTAATTTTATTATATATAAATTATAATGTAATTGTATGAATGCAATTATAATTTTTATTAAGGTTTGAAATCCATTTTTGTCAAAACCCGTGAATTTTTTATAAATGTCAGTTTTTATTTTAAAAGTGAAAATTAACATATTTAGAAAATTATTTAGATAAAATAAATGTTATTTTTGGAATCAGGGCGTCGAAATTATCCAATGGTGAATTCTTCATAATTTTCTGAGACAGTCAAATTTTTGAGTAAAAATTAAATACCGTTTAAATATATAATGTGTTGTATGACATCATAATGACCCAATAGTGATGTAATAAAATACTATAATCTTTATGTTCGACTGATATATGTTTTACCATTAAAATAATGTGATTTTGGGTTTGTTTGGCTTACTTTTCAAAGCATTAATGGACCCCTCAAGACTTATTAAACACCTTGTCTTTTTAAATTAATTTCCATGGGAGTGTGACTCACCTCCACATAAGCAACCATAATATTTTAAGAAGTTCAGACTTTGGCCTTATAAAATAATTTTTTCATCTTCCCTTTTCCAAAAACCATGGTCAAAAACCATGGGATGGTTTGTGGTTTGGATTAATTTAATATAAGGGGTCCCAAACCTAAATAATAAAGAATTCCCTCACCTTTTCTATATAAACCCACCCAAGATCCCACTTCCTCTTCACTCAAAGCCTTAATAGTTCTTCCAACCTCTACCATACTCTCTATATAATTCTCCCAAGGTTCCCCAAGCTCCCAAGAATCCTCTCACAAGCCTCTCTCTAGCCTTTGGAAGCACACTTCCAAGTAAGGGTTTTTTTTCTTCCTTTCTCATTTTTGTCCAATTTTATTTAAGTTGTTTTGACTTTTTAATTTCAATTATGAATGTTGGGGTATGGTTTCTCACCTCCCTCATACTACCCTATTTATGTTTGAATGATGGGAGACCCCTTTCTCTCTCATTAAATGTCTCCCATGTACACCCATTACTATGCCAAAATTCTGAAAGGAACTTCTCCCTCCTCATTTACATTCAAGCAATACTTTTGTATCATGAACCTAAATTCCATTACAATTGTTGGGAAATGTATCTATATGACCTCCTTACTTTCCATTACATGTAAATATGACGAGTAACCCCCTTTCTCTCTCATCAACATTTTTTATGAATTCTTATGTCACGTCGTTACACTGCCGAAATTGCCCCGATTTTCTAAGCCAATATCTTTGTGTAGTGAATACCATGCCCATTTATCCATCAAGGGTATTCACCTTTATGCACATTTACTTATTGATTATAAATTTTCATGTATTAATTCCACATTCCTTTATCATGGAATAAATTATTATGTTTTATGAATCAATGTTTTATGATCCATGTGGCACACTTATGCATGAAATGAAATGTTTAAGAAGGGTGTGCCCTTATAGCGCTCCAATGCATTGGGTAAAGTATAGTATCATGATACGTCATGTGCAATTAGTGTTGACTCATTCTAATTCAAGTTCAAGGAGGGTTTACTCATGTTTTATGTGCAATGAGGATTTACTCATGCTCCATGTGCAATGAGCCTTGGCTCATGCTAATTCCATGTTAAGTGTTGTTGCCACATTTCCATGTTATGATTATCATGACTTATCATGCATTTATGTTCATGTTTTTTTATTCTATATTGATATGCCTATTTTCTAACATGTATTGTACTCCTCATTTTATTCCATGTGTACTCCCTTACTGGGCTTTATAGCTCACCCTTTTCTTATGCATGTCCTCAGGTTATCCCATGCAATGCTAAGTACTAAGGAATGTAGTGGTCATGTAAAGGAAGTTTTCAATAAAGATGTTGTATTTAATGTTTTAAGTTTTTATGTAATGATCCTAATCCCCAAAGACACTAAACCTCTCTATCTTCTTTGTTGTATAAAGTTAAGTTTTATGTAATAAATCATGTTTAAGTTGTAATAAAAATCAGGGTTGTCATAGTTGGTGTCAAAGGCAAAGGAGGTAAGAATGTATCTGATCCTTGAGAACTCTCACATGTGAGCATTGGATGAAGCATGGCTCTCCACCCAAGGGCTTCATGTGGAAATGGATTCCACTGGGGATGGTGGTGTGTACCGCCCAGGGGGTGTAGCCGCCCATGGGGTTCCCTGATAGGTATCAACTATAGTCCACTGGAAGTAATTCCAGACTGCTATAGTTGTTATCAGAGGATAGGTTTGGTTATTTTTGGGATTAGGATTAGAAAACCCAAGTAAAGCCTTAGAGACAAGAATAAGTACAATATAAACATCCCTAAATTTTGGTGATTATTGAGTAAGTGGTTTATTAAGAAAATACCTCCCTTTATGGATACGAGCAGGTAGAGGCGGCTTTGGCACAGATGTATCCTAGGGGTAAAACCTAAAAACACCGCTTTGAGCTAGACTCGAATGAGAACTAGTGCACTCCAACGGGCCTTGCTGCACTCTTGGTTACGAAACTCCCAGTGGATATGATTTGGTAAATTCACAATCTTATTATGAACCCTTATTAAGGGAATTAAAAAATGCCCCTAAGAATATATGTTAGAAAGTAGATCATGAAAAGCCTAGATTGAAGCCTATAGACTCATGAGTTAAGGAAATGAAAGTTTATTTATAAGTCAACAACTTTTGTCTTTGTATTACCCTTTATGTGTTACCCCTAACTTTCCTTTTATTCCAGCCAATGGCTGGTAATAGGAGGACTCGGACTAACAACCGTTGTGAAGATCAGTGTGATGACTGTACTAATGAGATGCCCAATCCAATGGGAGCGGGAATCCCAAACTTTGTCACACTTCTCTCTCAGCTAAATCAAGTTTTTAATAGAAACACAGGTCAAGAGGAACGTTCAACCCCCCCTAAGAAAGAACAAGTCTCTATCGAGAGCTTCATGAGACAAAGGCCTCCTACTTGTAGTGGATCATATGATCCCACAATCGCTGAACAATGGATCAACTCCATTGAAAAGATCTTCTCCATCCTTCAATGTTCTGAACAAGAGAAGGTTCTCCTAGCGGCTTATCGTATGGAGGGTGAAGATGATCAATGGTGGACGTTGATCAAAAATACGAAGCTTGATGAGGATATTGAGGCGTTGGAATGGAAGGATTTCCGGAAGATGTTTTTCGATAAATATTTTTCGTGCACCCTCCAGCTTAAGATGGAAAGGGACTTCCTTTTCCTCAAGAAAAAAGATGAAGAATCTATTGGAGCGTACGAGGAAAACTTCACAAGGCTTGCACGATATACTTTCGGCTTTTTCGTTACCCTAGAATGCAAAGTTGACTGCTTCTTTTGTGGGCTTAAGCCTATCCTATGGAAAGCATTGGCGATCCGTGACTTCGACATCTATGAAGAAATTGTCCGATTTGCCCTCAAGGTCGAAATGGAGATCGGAGAATCACAGGGGTATCATGGGGATAAGAAGTGTAAGGTGGACTTCAATGCTGGTGGGCTGATGGATAAATCCAACGGTGCTAAGAATATCCAGCACCCCACTTGCCAAAAGTGCGGAAAGAAGAACCCTGGAAATTGCCTTAAGGGGACGAGGAAATGCTTCAAGTGTGGAAAAGAAGGGCACCTAGCTGTTAACTGTCGGCAAGAAAGACCCGCGGCTGTGACAGAGGAGAGGAATGCTCCGTTCGAACCTCAACGCATTGTTCAATACTACAAATGAAAAGAACCGGGTCATTTTACAAATCAGTGCCCTAATCCAAGGGTTTTCGGAGACAACCAACAACCTCCAAGGCAGCAAGGAAGATATTTTTCCATCACTTCTGCCGAAGTGAACCCCGACAATGAAGTGGTGACAGGTACGCTAGTTATTCATTCAAGAATAGCGAACGTACTTTTTGATTCAGGTTCTACGCATTCTTTTATATCTCGAAAGTTTAGTAGAAAAATCCTAGTAACACCACAAATCATAGAAGTGAAGATGTCAGTGAGTACGGAAAATGGGGCAATCATTGCATCCCATGAATATAAGTCCTCCCCTATTATAATCTGTGGATTGAATTTCCCGGCGAACCTCATCATACTCCCTCTGGTGGAATTTGATGCAATTCTTGGAATGGATTGGATTTCCTTATATAGATCCAACATAAATTGTCGGGAGAGGGAAATCACACTCCATATGGAGAATTGACCCCCGATTCTTTACAAGTGTAAGGAAAAATATGAATCTCCTTTAGCTTAATCATCTCAAGCGTGGATATTAATGCCTTATAAACACGCGTATCTGGCTCAGATGATTGAGTCTAAGGAAGAAACCATCCTTGAAGAAATGCCTATTGTGAGGGAATTCACTGAAGTGTTTCCCGAGGAACTGCCTGGTCTTCCTCCTAGAAGAGATGTTGAGTTCTCAATTGAACTTTTACCCGGGGCTTTACCAATATCCAAGACTCCATATAGAATGGCTGTTTTAGAGCTTGAAGATCTGAAGAAACAACTACAGGAGAATCTGGATAAAGGGTTTATACACCCAAGTGCTTCACCATGGGGTGCACCAGTCCTCTTCGTCAAGAAGAAGGATGGGTCAATGCGGATTTTCATCGATTATCATGAACTTAAAAAAATCACGATAAAGAACAATTATTCTCTCCCAAGAATTTATGACTTGTTTGATCAGCTGCGTGGAGCACAATTCTTCTCCAAGGTAGATTTTCGGTCGAGATATTATCAAGTAAGGGTGAAGAAGGAAGATGTCCCCAAGACTGATTTTCGTACAAGATACGGGCACTATGAATTCATAGTAATGCCTTTCGGACTCACCAATGCTCCAGAAATCTTCATGGACTTGATGAATAGAGTCTTTAGAGATTACCTAGATAAATTTTTGTTAATCTTTATAGATGATATTCTAATATGTTCCAAAACCAAGTAGGATCATGAGGAGCATTTAAGAACTGTACTGGAGACTTTGCGCAAGGAGAAACTCTATGAAAAGTACAGCAAGTGTGAGTTCTGGTTGAAGGAAGTCTCATTCTTAGGCCATATCATCACAAGAAATGGGATATCTATGGATCCCTCCAAAACAGATGCAATTGAGGGATGGTCGAGGCCAACATCGGTAACCGATATCCGTAGCTTCTTGGGTTTAACTGGATATTATCGACGATTTGTGAGAAATTTCTCATGATTGTCCAACCCTCTTACCAAGCTAACTCAAAAGGGAGTAAAGTTTGCTTGGAGTGATGAATGTGAAGAAAGCTTCAAGAAGTTGAAAAGGAGGCTTATCACTGCGCCCGTTATCACTTTACCCACAAGTGAGGAACTTTTTGTGGTATTCAGTGATGCTTCAAAGAAGGTCTTAGGTTGTGTGCTGATGCAGAATGATAAAGTGATATCTTATGCCTCAAGGCAGTTTAAAATCCATGAGAGAAACTATCCAACGCATGATATGGAGTTGGCGGCGGTGATCTTTGCCTTGAAAATCTGGCGGCATTATCTCTATGGAGAGAAATGTGAGATATATACTAACCACAAGAGTCTTAAATATATATTCATACAGAAAGAGATTAATATGCACCAGAGAAGATGGATAGAGCTCATCAAGGATTATGACTATTCAATCCATTACCACCCTGGGAAAGCGAACAAGGTGGTGTATGCCCTAAGTAGAAAGGATCCAACGATTCTATCAATGATGAGAATTGATAAGGATCCAATATTCTTAGACTTAATGAAGATGGACATGGGAATCATAGAGAAGGTAACATCATCAATACTTTCAAAAATTATTGATCAACCATATCTTTTAGAAAGGTTAAAGGATTCTCAAAAGGATGATGTGGGAATTCAAGAAAAAGTGGAAGCTATCGAAAAAGGGAAATCCTCGGAGTTTAATGTTAATGAAGAAGGAATTGTGCAGTTTGGGAAAAAAATATGTGTTCTATCAAGTTCGGAGCTGAAGAAGGAACTTTTGGATGATGCACATAGTTCAAATTTCTCTATTCACCCAGGGATCACAAAGATGTATTGAGATCTCCGAGGAAACTTTTGGTGAGATAATATGAAGATGGAGATTGCTGAATATACATCAAAGTGCTTGGTGTGTCAGCAAGTGAAGGCAGAGAGGCAGAAGTCTAAGGGGATGATGCAACTATTTCCCATACCAGAATGTAAATGGGAAAACATCACCATGGACTTTGTCACCAGACTTCCAAGGACATCCAAAGGAAACAATGCAATCTGGGTTGTTGTGGGTCATCTTACAAAGACTGCACACTTCATTTCTATTCGAGAGGATTTATCATTGGATCAACTAGCACGGATATATATCAGGGAAGTGGTAAGGTTGCATGGAGTACCACTATCTATTATGTCTAACTGAGATCCAAGATTCACCTCTAAGTTTTGGAAGAGTCTTCAACATGCTTTGAATACTGAACTGAACTTCAGTACGTCTTATCATCCTCAAACTGATGGCCAATCTGAGCGGACTATCCAAACACTTGAGGATATGTTGAGATTGTGCTCAATGGAATTTAAAGGAGGATGTGATCAACATCTTCCTCTGGTTGAGTTCTCTTATAATAACAGTTTCCACTCAAGCATCCAAATGGCACCATATGAATCCCTGTATGGGAAAAGGTGCAGAACACCGGCATGTTGGGATGAGGTCAGTGAACGTAAGCTGTTTGGACCAGAAATGGTCGAGGAAATAGTGGAGAAGGTAAAAACCATTCAGCAGCATATCAAGGTATCCCAGAGTCGATAGAAGAGTTATGCAGATAATCATCGATGAGACCTTGAGTTTAAAGTTGGAGACATGGTTTTTCTATGCATATCTCTGTGGAATAAGGTCATGAGGTTTGGAAAGAAAGGGAAGTGAAGTCCAAGGTATATCAGCCCCTTCTAGATTCTTGATCGTGTCGGGGTTGTGGTTTATCAACTAGCACTTCCGCCTAATATGGCCAAAGTACATGATGTCTTTCATGTATCCCTCTTAAGAAAGTACATACCGGACCCTTCACATGTACTCTCTTCTGAGGTGGTGCAATTGGAAGACGATCTTTCTTATGAGGAGAAACCAGTGAAGATCTTATATCGTAGAGAAAAAGTTCTACGAAATAAGACAATGCCCCTCATCAATGTGTTGTGGAGAAACCACAAGTTTGAAGAAGTAACTTGGGAATTGGAGGAAATGATGAAGCTGAATTACCAACATCTGTTTTAGTGTGGGAAAAGGAAAATTTCGAGGGTGAAATTTCTTAAGGGGGGAATATTGTAAAGACCCAAAGTTTCATTAATGGAAAATCCCTCTTGATCTTATTAAATGTCTCTTTATATAAAATGTTTTTATAAAATGTCAACTTCTTTGGTTTTATGATAAGAATTGTGACCATTACTTTTATAGTCGTTGAATAGTGATCACATGATTAGTATAAATATAGGGCTTTAACACATCCAATTTTACTTAAACAAAGGAAGCGATGGCCTCATCCAGTAGAATTGCCCCATACGAAGCCCATTTATCAGATCTTGGAAAAGAGGAGGCATCCTTGGGATTCTCTCTTGACCAATCCCAAGCTGAGCTTCACCATGTCAAGCTCGAACGGGACCGTCTACGGGAGAAGTGGAAGTTGATAGAAATTACCACTCGAGCGATGTTATCCGAGCCACCCCAAGAGTCTGTCACCATCGTACACCTTACCCTTAGGTCTTATGCGGCTATTTTAAGGGGTTATGTAACTAATCGATAGTACTATGTTCATGTACATTATTTTTTTGTATATAATAATGAATATAATTTCCTGTCATTATTGATACATTGTAAATAGTTTTTAAAGTACAAATGGTGTTTTTAGTTATTATTTAATTAAGAAATCTATTTTATTAAATTAATGGATTTTTGAATTAAATAATATTTTAATAAAATATTATTATTATTATTATTAGATTAATTTTATTATATATAAATGATCATGTAATTGTATGAATGCAATTATAATTTTTATTAAGGTTTGAAAGCCATTTTTGTCAAAACCCGTGAATTTTCGATAAATGCTGGTTTTTATTTTAAAATTGAAAATTAACATATTTAGAAAATTATTTAGATAAAATAAATGTTATTTTTGGAATTAGGATATCGAAATTATCCAATGGTGAATTTTTTATAATTTTCTGAGACAGTCAAATTTTTGAGTAAAAATTAAATACCGTTTAAATATATAATGTGTTTTATGACATCATAATGACCCAATAGTGATGTAATAAAATACTATAATCTTTATGTTCGGAAAATATATGTTTTACCATTAAAATAATGTGATTTTGGGTTTTTTTGGATTACTTTTAAAAGCATTAATGGACCCCTCAAGACTTATTAAACACCTTGTCTTTTTAAATTAATTTCCATGGGAGTGTGACTCACCTCCACATAAGCAACCCTAATATTTTAAGAATTTCGGACTTTGTACTTATAAAATAATTTTTTCCTCTTCCCTTTTCCAAAAACCATGGGTAAAAACCATGGTATGGTTTTTGGTTTGGATTAATTTAATATAAGGGGTCCCAAACCTAAATAATAAAGAATTTCATCACCTTTCCTATATAAACTCACCCAAGATCCCACTTCCTCTTCCCTAAAAGCCTTTGGAGTTCATCAAACCTCTGCCCTACTCTCTCTATAATCCTCCCAAGGTGCCTCAATCTCCCAACAAGCCTCTCACAAGCCTCTCTCTAGCCTTTGGAAGCACACTTCCAAGTAAGGGTTTTTTTCTTCCTTTCTCATTTTTGTCCAATTTTCTTTAAGTTGTTTTGCCCTTTTAATTTAAATTATGAATGTTGGGGTATGGTTTTTCACCTCCCTCATACTTCCCTCTTTATTTTTGAATGATGGGAGACCCCTTTCTCTCTCATTAAATTCCTCCCATGTACACCTGTTACTATGCCGAAATTCCGAAAGGAACTTCTCCCTCCTCATTTACATTCAAGCAATACTTTTATATCATGAACCTAAATTCCATTACAATTGTTGGGACATGTATCTATATGACCTCCTTAATGTAAATTACATGTAAATATGATGAGTAACCCCCTTTCTCTCTCATCAACTTTTTTTATGAATTCTTATGTCATGTCGTTACGCTGTCGAAATTGCCCCGATTTTCTAAGCCAATGCCATTGTGTAGTGAATACCATACCCTTTTCTCCATCAAGGGTATTCACCTTTATGCACATTTACTTATTGATTATAAAGTTTCATGTATGAATTCCACATTCCTTTATCATGGAATAAATGATTATGTTTTATGAATCAATGTTTTATGATCCATGTGGCACACTTATGCATAAAATGAAATGTTTAAGAAGGGTGCATCCTTATAGCGCTCCAATGCATTGGGTAAAGTATAGTATCATGATAATTCATGTGCAATGAGTGTTGAATCATGCTAATTCAAGTGCAACAAGGGTTTACTCATGCTTTATGTGTAATGAGGATTTACTCATGCTCCATATGCAATGAGCCTTGGCTCATGCTAATTCCATGTTAAGTGTTGTTGCCACATTTTCATGTTATGATTATCATGCTTTATCATTCCTTTATGTTCATGTTTTTCTTATGCTCTATTGATATGCCTATTGTCTAACATTTATTGTACTCCTCATGTTATTCCATGTGTACTCCCTTACTGGGCTTTATAGCTCACCCTTTTCTTATGCATGTCCTCAGGTTATCCCATACAATGCTAAGTACGAAGGAATGTAGTGGTTATGTAAAGGAAATTTTCAATAAAGATGTTGTATTTCATGTTTTAAGTTTTTATGTAATGATCCTAAGCCCCAAAGAAACTAAACCTATCGATCTTCTTTGTTGTATCAAGTGAAGTTTTATGTAATAAATCATGTTTAAGTTGTAATAAAAAGCAGGGTTTTCATACGGGGTGTTACATGGAATTTCATCATAAAAGTTTACTTATAGATTAAATTTGGTTGTTGCATCAATGGATAAATAAATTTATTTATTTTATTCATTTTTATGCCTGTTATGAATTTTTCACAAACTCCTCGTGCTGACAAATGTTATGTTGTGCCTAGGGTAAAACTCACATTTTGAACTCAGTAGTTCCCTCTAATTTTTAATTTGGTCCTCCTTTTATAATTTATTCCACATTTTCAGGAAAATTTTGTGCACGTGCTATTTAATATATTTAATATATTTCAAACATTTATTCTAGGCACACCGGGCCTTGGAATCACACGTTTCCTTAGCACCTGGTCTCAAAAATAATCCATACAATGTCTAAAAGTAATACATGTAAAATATGAGGCATTACATTCTCCCCATATTGGGGATTTACATCCCAGAGATCCAAAACAAGTAGTTACACAAAGAGATGTGGGCTCTGAGCACAAATATGAGCATCCCACTCCTAGGTTCTCTCTTGAAGATTCTCATGCTGCCAACAGACACACACTAAAGTAATCAACCACCCACGAAGGATCCTCTCCTGTATATCCTCTATCTCTACTAGGTACTTAGCAAAGTTAGTTTCATTCTCGATGTCTAGCTCACCCCATTCGATAACATGTGATGGATCATGCACGTACCTCCTCAACTACGACACATGGAAGACATTGTGTACCCAGTATAATTATGGTGGTAGAGATAAGAAATATGCCACCTTGATAAATCTATATAGTATTTGGAAAGGTCCAATTAATCTTAAAGATAACTTGTCACCCCAACCAAATCTTCATAATCCACATTGAGGTTAAACCTGTAGGAACACATGGTCTCCCTCCTCGAACTCCAAAGGCATATATCGTCTATCTTCATAAGACTTATTTTGTATTTGTGTAGTCCTCATCTTCTTCTGAATGATATGCACCTTCTCAGTAGTAGCTCGCACCAACTCTAGGATCAGGAGTGTTGACTCTCCTGGGTCAATCCAGCAAAGTGGTGACCTATAGAGTTGACTGTAAAAGGCCTCAAATGGTTTCATACTAATGGTGTAATGGTAAAATATTGTTGTATAAAACTCCACCAGTGGTAGGTGATCCTCTCAACTATAGATAAAGTCTAATATTCAATCTCATAACATGTCATTCAGAACCTGAATGGTCTGCATAATCTAGCTATCAGCCTAGGGGTGAAAATTTATGCTCAAATATAGATGAGTCCTAAGTGCCTCTTGAAATCACCTTTTATAACTGAGATGTGAAGTGAGCATCATGGTCAGAAATAATCATTAAGGGAACTCTATGAATTCTAAATATCTCCTACACACAGAGGCATCTCAATCTCTCTACTAAACTCTTATCTTGAATAGATAGGAAGTGGGCCTACTTGGTGATTCAGTCTATGATCACCCATATGGCACTATGTCCCCTAGACATACATGGTAAGCCTATCAAAAATTCCATGGATATCTCAACCCACTTCCACTCTATCACCTCAAGGGGTTGATCTAAACCCACTGGAACTCCATGCTCATCCTTCACTTGTTGACAAGTAAGGAATAGAGAGAAAAACTTTACAATTACCTTATTCATCCTTGATTACCAAAACTAATATTGTAGGTCTTGGTATATCTTTTCCACACCTTGATGTACCGCCAAAAAATATGTATAAAACTCTCTCATAACCTAATATCAAAACGTTACTGGTACCATTGTGTGTCCTATGAAAAGAACAACATGCTCATCACCTTTATAAAGTTCATAAAGAGCATGTCTAGTGGATATCTGAATATGTAGGATCTCATAATTGGTATCCTCAAGTTTTACATCCCTAACTCACTGTAAAAGTATAAGGGTAACAACCATTTATAGGAGGTAAGTTGCTCCATATTTTTCCACAAAGTATAACTACAACAAGGCCAATTTTCCTAATTCCTTGTTCAATAACTATGAACAAGATCTCATACTGAGATAATCTGGTTCCATGTTAGAGTATAGAAAATCTCAAATTCATAATCCTAGAGGAACTCTAGCCACCGGCTCTATCTCAAGTTAAGATCCTTCTAAGAGAAATGTTTCGTAATTCCTTGAAATGTGCATTCTAGTTTTAAGAATCATTGATTTCAGGAAGTTTCCATTGGATTTATTTATGGAACTAGAAACTTCCAATATTTCTTTATCCAAAAGGGGACCTGCTTTCCAAAGGCAGGTGTTCATTAAGTTTGAACTTTACAATACTTGATAACATGCATTGGTCGAGAGGATGGGAGGTCGGACTCATCACACCCTTTTGGGGAAAATTATTGTCTACTCCACTACAACATAAATCGTCTTTAGCGACAGTCTTTTAGAGGCGGTTTACAAAAACACCACTAAACCTTTCCATAAAATGGTTTAGCGGTGGTTTATTAAAAATCATCGCTAAACCCATTTAATTTTTTACAGTGGAAACACCCCCCCACCCGATCCGACCCTCTTCCCCAACACTCACGACGATTCTCCCCCGACGAACGCCAACCCTAGATCTTCTCCCCTCCCATGTCATCGGTGACCTCGTCACTCGTTGCTGCTAACCCCCCTTCTCCCCTCGACACCCGCGATGCTGCCTTCTCCCTCGACCACGTCGAGTTTCTACCCTAGGTTGGCTCCCCTCCCCTGTCACCGGTGGTTTTCATAGTCATAGGTATTGTTTTTAATATTTTTTTTTTTGGAGCCTTCAGTGTATAGGGTTATAGAAATATGCAACCCTTTTGTGTGTATAAACATGTCTTGGAAGAGGTTAGTGTTTATTCATGATTCATATATATTCACCTTTGTTGGTTTGGATTTGGATACCAATTCTATTTAATTAGGAACAAAGATTGTACCACCAAGTGATGACTTGGGTCAAGGGGATGGGTTTCTAATCATGATTTTGGGTTATTAATTTGGTCCTACTTAGATTTTGGATGCACTAGGTTAGCTAAATATCTCCCAGAGGGGAATTTTTAGTGTATTTTATGGGTGTGTGATTTCATGATTTAGATGTGTGCTATAGTGTGAGTTTTTTCACTAGTTATATGTATCTTATTCACTGGTTTTTATCTTTACTTTTATTTTATATAAAATGTGAGATAACTTTTTTTTATTATAGTATCATGTGTAGGAAGTCTTTGGTTGACTGTCTACTCGGTGTACATACTCACACCCCGCGTATTCATCTTGGTGCATATGAAGTTTTAAATGGTATAGGTAAATGGAAGACCTCTTAATTCTATAGAGGAGCACATTGATTTTGTGGTTATTGGTGATAGAAGTAGGATATTAGAGATATTAGTGGTTTGTATCTCAGTGTAGTGCCATATTTGGCTCCCTATTCTACCTTTTTAAGTCTTTTGTCTTATAGACTTATTTGATGATATTTTTGTTTATTGTATCTCTGATTATTATTATTATTTTATATTATTATAGTTTGGTTTTCCTTTCTCATGCATCATATTTATATTTTACCATTAGAGTTATTCCCCTAAAGGTTATGTATTTTAAGGGTAAATCATCCCCCCAGTAATATTCTTAACCCTAAGTGTTTATTTCCAACCTTTAGTTTTTGTGGGATGGGCCTAAGGTTAGTGGCATTCCAATATTAGCTAAGGTGATCGGTTGGGGTTGTAATATTACAAATGATATCAGTTTTTTATGATCTATTAGTTAGGAATTTAGGTATGGATATAGGATGTTTCAGGACTTGAAATATAGGGTATAAAAAGGTATATATAACCTCTTTATACTAATATTCAAGTTACCTAGGTATTCTGATTATTAAAAATGATTTAAAACACTTCTAGGAGTGTTTTCTCCTCATAATCATGGGTTTAGCCAATGAGAGTTGTGTATCAACATTATTAAAGAGACTTACCATCATAAATTCATCATTCACATGATATTTCATGGGTTGTTACTTTGAAAATTTTCCATTTTGAACTTGCTTGTGTATTATTTCACACTGTAAAACCTATAACTAAAGTGTTGGGTAGTGACTAAGTAATGATTTTAATAACATCAACTATGGTTATAGAAAAAAAAAATACCACTAGTTAGAAGAACTATAAATTAGCAGGAGTGTGATACTAGGAATGTGGTTACACCTAAACCATAAGTAAATTAGTAACTATTAATAAGAATAGTGAAATATTTTTGGGTAGTGGAAGAGAAAAAATTGAAATGAGGAACTACATTATATGGATAAATCATTGGAATTTCAAAGGAAAATCCTGCCAATATTATAGGGTGACTTGGGACCTGAAGATTCAAATTCATGTCTAGGTTGGATAAATAGGATCTTAGATTTTCTTGGAACTATATATGGGACTAAATTAAATATAGTAGTGTGCATACTCAAAGGACTATCATGAAAATGGTGAGACTGAGTCATCTATGTTAAGGTTGATCGATACCTTACCTTGGATGGATTTGAGGATTTTTTTAACAAAAAATTATACCTACATACCTTTAAATTATTAAGAAAAATATAGTTTTTTATATTAATCATAGAGATATCTCAGGTATGTAATATAGAGCCCAATTTACTTACCTTTTTTACTTTTTACTAGAAGTGGCATCTAGTTAATCTCTCAAATAATGTGTGTTTGAGTTGGTTTTGTGACTTAAGAATCACTCTAAGGTTTTCATATTTTTTATTGATAATTTCATTGAGATTGAGAATAACTTGATGGTAGAAAAGGTGTACATTATATGGAATATTAGTGGAGGGAACACCTTTTTCCACATGAGCATAGGTGGAAACTCTGTTAGTGGAAATAAGTATAAAATGAAAAATTATCCCTAGGGCAGAAAAGCACCAGATAACCAATCCACAAGGTCGGTTTACTTTTATCCACTTCAAAATAATTAGTTGGGTTAATTCCAATATGTCTCTTTGGATCACTTAAAAAGGGAATGTATGATAGTCCTTTGAAAATTTCACAACTATAGTCGAACATGACATCTCAAATGTTTCTATACTTATCCTCTGAATTCAAAATGAGGCAATGGTTTTAATCTAACTCAATCCTATGGTAGAATGTGACATCTCAAATGTTTCTGGATTGGTTTATTTATATCTCAGGGTCATGTAATTTTTCATCCATGATGTAATCTGATTGATTATATTTATCTTGTTATATATGAGAGATATTGTCTTGTTATTTTAGTATGAAATCACTCCCATGGTTATGTGTGTTTATACCCAGGTGCTTGTAGCTTGCCCATGGTGATCAAGAATACTCCTTGGGACCCATGTTGGTTCATTAAAATATATTATTATAGGAGGTTTTATTTCTATGCATGGTTAGTAATATGGAATTATTTTATAACAATCTCTAGGAGTGTGTCCATCCATGTTTCATCACACACATTGAACTAATTTATCTTTATGTGGAATCGATTCTTTTACTTTTTGACTATACTTTTCTTATGCTTATTTTATTTTTCAGATTTTCTTTATAACTTCCATCTATATAACTAACATGTTAGTTTTTTCATTGGTAGAATGTTTGAACTTTCAACATGGATACTTCTAACTTCCCTCCTTTTTATTAGTTCTTTTAGATAATGAACCTTTCATAAACTTCTCAAATTTAGATTCCAAGGCCTCTTACCTTCCCTATGTGAAATATTCTTAGGAGGTTTTTTTCTTAAAATATTATTTCACTTTTTCCTAAGTATTATTTGTATTTATTCACTAACTTATGTGGCCTTATTTTCTTATTCGATTAATATATAGGTTGATATGAACATGGACCAATCCTATGAATACTATTTCTTCATACATCATACACATTTTCAAAATTTCCAATTATTTTTTATGTATACATGTTTCTCTTAACCTATGGATGTTTCTTATTAATATCTGGATTTCTATCCCTTAGAATTGGATTCCTTTCTAATTTTTCATTTAACGGTCTATACCAATAATCTAATTTACAATAAATGAATTTTTTGCAACACCAAAACTGATCCACGTCCCATGATAATCTTATTTCATTTGAATAATGACATTAGGTCTTGTTTATAACTTGTTTGGATTTTTAAGGGAAATCAACTTCCTTAATTTTCTTATCCACCTTAGCTAAGGTGGAATATTCCATCAAACATTTCAAAATCCATACTTGTACATAATTTTTTTCTTAGTGGGTGATTTACCATATATATTGATATAGGAAACCCTTATGTAACATATTTATATATTTTTTCAACTAGTATATATGAATCTCCTTCCCTATTTAGTAATAGTTATGTGTTTTAATTTTTTTAATATTATGTAGGCAAATTGTGATATACATGGATAAAAGCTAGATCACATTACCGAGGAACACACCTCAGTATATTAAGGGTTTGATTGAGTTTTTAGATTTTTCAATTTACAATCTATCCATTGAAGGGAGAATAAGATGTCCATGCCCTAAATGTAAATTTAGAAGATGGTTTAAGAGAGATGAAGTTTATGAACATTTAATATTGAAGCAATTCCCTGGTCAATATTTGCATTGGATTTGGCACGGAGAATCGAACATTACAGAAAGGTTGATCACTGATGTCGATCCTCAGAATGACCTCCCAACTTCATCAATAATGGAAAATGAAATGCAAAACCTTATAAATGATGCATTCGGAACTGTAAGATACCACCAGCAACATCAAAACATATCAGAACAACCAGATGAGGGTGCTACAAATAGCAATGAGACAAGTGATGTTTTTGAGACTGTAACACAACCAGATCAAGGTTGTAACATATCATTAGATCCTCATCTTGATTTTGTGGAGCCAAATGTAAGAGAAAACTTCGCTGAGGAAAATTCGTTTTATGATTTATTTGATGATGGAAATCAAGAGTTGTATAGTGGGTGTTTGAAATATTCAAAGCTTTATTTTCTGTTAAAGTTTTACCATATCAAATGCCTATGTGGAATTACAAATAAGGAAATGTCCATGACATTGGAATTGATTCATGATTCATTTCCTGAAGAAAAAATCCCTAAGTATTTTTATGATATAAAAAAAGTTGTTAATAGGATTGGTTTGAATTATACAAAAATGCATGTGTGTCCCAATGATTGTATGCTTTATTGGGGAGAGGATTCAAGTAGACAGAATTTCAAAAAATGTTATTCTTTTAGATGGCAGTCAAAGGGTGATGTTGGAAGTCTGAATCAACATAATTTCATGGAGAAGAAGAAAAGTAACACACCTTCAATGGTTTTCTGTTACTTTCCTTTGAATCCTTGATTGCAATGATTATTCATGTCATCAAAAACCGCCAAACACATGAAGTGGAATTCTATAGATAATAACAATGATGGGTTAATGATACATCCACGAGATTCACAATCATGGAAGACATTTGATTCGTTACATCCAGATTTCTCAGCCGATCCTAGGAATGTTCGATTGGGATTTGCTGCCAATGGATTCAACCCATTTGGGACTTTGAGTACCAGTTATAGCATTTGGCCAGTTGTTTTGATCCCTTACAATCTGCCTCCATGGATGTGTATGAAACAAACATATTTTATCATTTTGATGATTATTCCTAGAAAAAAAATGCCTGGAAATGATATTGATGTATACTTTCAGCCTTTGATTGACGAATTGTAGGATTTATGGAGCAACAGTGTTGAGACATTTGATGCTTATTCTAAAACAATGTTCAAAATGCATGCTGATTTAATGTGGACCATTAGTGACTTCCCTGGGATTGAGAATTTATCTAGTTGGAACACTTAAATAGGTTTCTCTTGTCCTATTTGTAACTTTTATTTTGAGCCCAAATAGCTACCTCATAGTAGAAAATGGTGCTTCTTGTGCCATCTAAGATTTCTTGATGCATCTCATAGATTTCAGCTGAAAAGATCAAAATTTAATGGTTTCATTTATCGTAAACCACCTACAAAGTTGTTAATTGGTTCTGAAATATTGGAATAACTTGAAAATGTTGAAACAAAATTTGGGAAGGTTCATCATTTGAATGATAGCAGAAAACGGGTCTGAAGTGCATCGTCAAGTGAAATCAGAATGCAACAATGGAAGAAAAAAATATATTCTTCAAACTTCTGTATTGGGAATTTAATTTGTTGTGGAATAATCTTGATGTGATGCATATTGAGAAGAATGTATGTGAAAATTTGAATTTCACATTACTTAATGAGCATGGAAAGTCAAAGGATCATCTCAATGCTCGCAAATACTTACAAGTAATGAACATAAAACGTGATCTCTGGCCAGATGAGAATGAAAAGTATGCTCTGGAAATTTTTGCAATGAAAATAGGGATAAAGATACATTCCTTCAAATTTTAAAGAATGTGAAGGTATTTGATGGGTATTCGAGTAGCATCTTAAGGTGTGTTGACTTGAAGAATCGTAAGTTACATGGATTGAAAAGTCACGATTCACATATTTTGTTACAACAGTTACTACCACTGGCATTACGTACATTATTACCTGAAAAAGTTACTGCTGTTGTGCTCTAATTCTGCACATTTTTTAGGAAATTATGTGAGAAATATCTACATCCATTTCAGCTTGAAAACCTCCATGAGAGGTTTTTATTGACCCTTTATGTAATGGAGATGATCTTTCCTCTATCGTTTTTTACTGTCATGATGCATTTAATTGTGCATTTGGTTGAGGAAGCTAAATTAGGAGGCCTCGTTCATTATCGATGGATTTATCCAATTGAGAGGTATTTTATTTATATGTTTTTCAGTTAAGTAAACAATTTTTGTCATTTAAATAAATTCATAATTATGATTATTTTATTTCACATATATCTTGGGCATTTGAAAGCATACGTGAGAAATAAAGCTCAACCAGAAGGCTCTATTGCTAAAGGCTATTTGGCGGAGGAGTGTCTTACCTTTTGTTCCAGATACTTGGATAATATTGAGAAAATATTTAATCAAGTTGGACATGTTGATGACACATCTAATCAATCTAAAATACATCAGGAATCAAAAATATTTCCTACTATTGCCCGATCAGTTGGGAGAACCTCAAATCTAACACTGACAGAATTGGAATTATTACAGGCACATAGATATGTGCTGCTGAATAATGAAATTTCATATCCATTTATTAAAGATTTTAGGATACAAAAAAAGTGATGAATGAGATCCTGAACATGAAATGAGAAAGATATAATGAAAGTTTTGAATAAAGAGCTTGTAGAATGGTTTGCACGATGTGTAAGTTCATAAATATTGCAATAAATACAAATATTAGTTTGACACATACATTTTGTAAATATAATAAATTATATTTATTTTTTTAGATCATGAATATTGATACTTGAGCAGAGTTGTCAGAATATTTGAAGTTTCTTGCTAGAGGTCCTATAAAACAAGTTACAAAGTTCAACGCTTACAATGTGAATGGATTTAGATTTCGTACAGTCGGTCGAGAAGTGGGTTTGAAAACACAGAATAGTGGTATATTTACATTTGCTGAAGTGTTATACTATGGAAATATACTTGATATTATTGAATTAAACTACCACGGTCATTTTTTCTGTTATTTTATTCAAATGAAATTGGGTCGATATTATCAAAGGTGTTAAAAGAGATTCCTTGCAATTTACTTTTCTGAACTTCTCTCGCTTGATGGATGTTGGTGATCATGAACTACATGATCCATATATATTATCATCGCAAGAAAAAATGGTATATTATGTGAATGATGTTGTGGATGAAGGCTGGAGTGTATTTGCTCACGTAATACAAAGATATTTGTATGATATGGGTGATGAATTGGAAGATTTGACCTCTGAAATTGAATCTCATCAACAATAAGAAGCAGAATTATTTGTCCATCATGATATTGAAAATATTAGTCTATCAAGGATGAATGAAGTGGATAAAGTAATGGAGTAGGAGACTGACATGATTGAAGGAGAAAATGATTGTATGTACAGTTATTTATTCATTCAGCAACCACTTATTTCATTTATGCAGTCATTTATTATCATTGTTATATATATTTTGTTTGTTAGTACTGGGCATCTATTATCATTTTTAAATTTTTTTTTCTGTATAATTTTTTTGAAATATATATTCTAAACTTAATTTTATTTGATTAAATGACAGGAATGCCAAGGAGGAAGCGGTACACTATTTTATCTACTATTACGACAGGTGACGATCCATTTGTCTCCCTCCCCACGGCATCTGAGTCATCAGCTACCTACACCTCTGCACCATCTCCCCCTGCACCATCCCTCACACCCTCTGTGGGTGTCCTATTAAAGGCTGAGTTATTGAATCTCCCTTCAAAATCCTCAGCAATTGGGCGGCAGCACGCCCCTTCCAGTTCATCATGGGCATACTGGAGGGTCACTGTTATAGGTATAAATTTTAATATAAATAAATTTATTGTATTTTTTTATACTAATTGTTTTCTCATTGAAGATAAAAAAATGAAACCATGGAGAAAAACATAAAAATTTCATATGTTTGGAATATGAATGGTGAGAAGATAGTTGTGTAATTTGATTCATTTGGGGTCCCTATGGATGACGTCGCGGGGTTACTTGGCCAGATTCTAGGCCAACCGGAAGCGGAGCCCATTTCCCTACCTATTTATTATGATGATTGGAGACATATTCCTCCAAGTTGGAAAAATGAAGTTTTTTATTCCCAAATAAAGTTAATTTTAATACATTATGGTTTAATGGAATGTCATGTTACTAATATGTTCAAAATGAATTTTTGTATATAGATGTTCTTCCACTTTAGAGTTGCTGATGTGATAGCATGAAAGTGGACATTGAAAAATCTTGGTAAGAAATGGAAAGACTTCAAATAGAGATTGTGTTGTAATGTCAATGATACTTCATTGACTGTGCAACAAATGTATGAGAAGCTACCCAGTGAGGTACTGAAAGAACATTGGAAAGTTTTTGTTGACAGACATCGTGATGAGAAGCGGATGGTATTGAAATATATATTATTATATTATCCTCATTTTACATTTATAAATGTATATTAAGAGGATATGACATTGAATACATTACTTTTAAATTGAATTTTATTTATTTCAGGATCTCTCAATACAAAATACATCAAACTGGGCTAAGCAAGTCATCCCTCACACTGCGGGGTCAAAAATATTTTATAGAAGTCGAGTGACTCTGGTAATCTTTTCATTAGTTTAAATATTTATAAGACAATATTATCTGTTTAATATATTAAATTTTTGATTTATCATTGCTTAATGCAGTCACAAAGTTTAGGGCATGAAGAGTCCCGAACTGAAGTGTGGTTGGATGTTCACAAAAAATCAGATGGAAGTTTTGTTAATGAGCATGCAAAAGAAGTTGGGGTATGAAGTCAATTTTTTATTATAATAACTTATTATTAGTTTTTACTGTGTTAATATATATTGATATTTGATTTATAGGTAAAAATTAAAGAAATATGGGATTCCAATCCTGGGAAGTCCTACTCAGTCTCCCAGGATGACCCGGTTGCTAAAGTCCTTGGGAAGGAGCATCCTGGTAGAGTGTGTGGGATGGGTTTCAGACCCGTACCATCTGAGGTATTTGGCAGGCCACCAGGGATTCCAGCTATATCTACTCTTGATTATAGTCAGTCCATACCCGAAGATTCTCAGAGGGAGATTTATTCTCTACGAACCACAGTTCAAGACCAGGGGGATCAGATATCCGCTTTGCAGAAATCGATGACTGATATATATCAGCAGATGAGCAGATATGCCCCCAGTAGTAGTGCATCGACTAGTGGTAAGCAGGTAAATCACAAAAAATCAAAATCATTTAGTTTTCAAACTTTTATTGGTTTTAAGTTTAAATATAAATATGCAACAGTATTTAATTTTCAATATAATGTTCTTACAAGTGACAACAGGAAGTGGGGATGGAGGTGGAGAGGGTGACGATATGTGTTCATCATCGGACCATGAGTAGTTATATTGTTGATGTGTTGGAAAAATATGGTAACACTTGGTTTTTATATGTATCATGTGTGGCACATAGTTTCCTTTTATTCATTTTATTTATTTCTAATGTTTCCTTTAATTTCTTTATTTCTCAAGTGTGGTATGCACCATATATGTCGATTCATTATTGTGATGATTCATTTTTTAGGATTCATTTTTTATGAGTATTTCTTTATAGAATTTTAGGACTGAATGGGACAAAGATTTTATGCATTTAGAGTATGGTTTTATGTTTGTTATGGAGTGTTTGACTCACTTTACGAGCTTTTAGGTTTTGTGCATATGTGTCTTATGGGTGATCCATCTAGGTTGATATGATTCACGTTCGGGCACAATCATGTTGTTTGATCATAGGTGAATGTATTTTAGTTGTCCACCATATCAAAAATAAATTAGGTTCTTATTACATAACATAACTTGAGGTAAGGTTTGGGCACAAAGCAGGGTAGTTCAGTTTGTTGACCCAATGGAAAAGTGTTTGGTGGAAGGAAGTGACACTTTGTGACCTATCATTAAGAGAATAATATCTAGAGCATTGGTGTTGGTAATTATATAATCTATCATTTGTGTGGGAGGTAGGGATACATGGGGAGACTGTGTGATAGTAATCAAGTTGAGTGTCGATATTGCAGTAGGATGCGCCATCTATAGGATTTTTGTAGATCTTTTCCTATAGTATATAGTGAATGAGTGTCTACAATAATTCCACATTTAGGAGTGGGGAAATTATCTTCATGTTAATAAGGGAGATATTGTTTAGAAAATCGATTAGTCTGAAGAGGTGGTCATGGTCAAAGTATCCAGACACAAGACTTACATAACTAGCATAGAGGACCTGCTCAAGGTATCTAGGCTATATATTAGGGCCACATATCAGTATAATTGTATAATGTGAGACCAATATTTGAGGAAAAGAGTGTTGGACCTTATATAGTGAGAGGTAATATTTTGGTAGCTTCCACTTTAGTATCTAATTTTTTTGATATAGGTGCTTCTCATTCCATCATATTTGTGCATGTTGTGGAGATCCTTGGGCTTGACATTCAGTTTTCCTATGAAGTGATGACACTCAAAACTTTTTTAGGGATTTGATTAGAGAATTTATGTTAGTGTATGGAGTGGACCTTGATATAAGTGGGTGTCACCTCATATGGGACCTCATTTTCCTCAAGATGATGGTTTTGACATCATTCTTGGGATAGAATGGTTGTTCCCCTACTATGCTTACATTGATTGTTATCGCCAAAGGGTATCATTCACATCACCATAGGGTGGGTTTTTTATTCACAAGGGTGAATAGGATGTGTGAGAAAGATTATATGGACTCGATCATCATGGGTTGGGTGTGATGATAGACTAAATTACTTGATTATATCTGTAGCATAATGAAGGAATTAAAAAAAATTACATGCCAAAAAGGCTCATAGAATCTAAACCCGGTCATGGGAATCCCTGTTGTAGAGTTACCGAACAATTAATTTCCTATGTTCTCATAATAGAGGTAGAGGCAAGATGATGTTGAATAATTAATGATGATACAATCATACAAAATTAACTTTGTAACATAAGTGCATACATGAGTTTATGTTTGTAGTTTCTCTTTGTGAATTTTTTATTTATATTACTAAAGGATGTGATTTCTTCTTATACATGGAATCTATTTTTATTCTCTATATATATTACTAATTTTATTTTTTCCAATATACATATTCATATATGTTCTTATTTTCTAGTATACATTACTAGTTTTCACTTATATAGAAAGTAATTATGACATGACTACTGTATACACTATTTTTTCACTATGCATTACTAGTACTCACTTTTATAGAATATAAGTCCATTCTTGTATGCACTTATTTTCAAAGAATTCATTTTGGAAAAAAATAAAATTATTTTTATATGAACGTGTAATTGATTGATCATGTCATGCTAATTCATAGGTTGGGTAGTAGTTCTTTATAACCTAGTGGTTGTGGAAATAAAAGAATGTGTCAAATCAGATGTTCATTAAGGGTAAACGCAAGAGATATCAATTGATAATAATATAAAAGCATAAGATAAGAATAATTATATGAGAGAATGACCATAAATTATGAATATCATACACAATTCATCATATATTACAAGTGGGATGTATGTTGATATGAATTGTAATGTCAGGGTTGGAACTGGTATGGATGGAATAGGTTGAACCTAGGATTGGCATTGTTTTCATGAAATATGATAGACATGATTGTTTATAATTTTTTTTAAAGGTCTAATGGCCATGTGATATATTTATCTGCATTCCTTTACTGAAAGATTCATTTGATTATGCTTAGTTAAGCATATCTTTTCATATTGACTAGTATGTATTATGTTAGACTATTCGTATTCCTGGAATGGTTTGTTTTTCAGGGCACTCGTGCAGGGGATGTAGAGCTGCTATTTTTGTTCCCCAGATCAGCTTTTAGTGGAAGTTAAAACTGTCGCTAAATGAAACTGGTAAAATTTTAGCTGCGGTTTTAACCATCGCTAAATATAGATATTTTTCTCATAGCGGTGGTTAAAACTACCGCTACAGTGTCCCACCATCCGCATGTATTCCACGGTAGTTTTTATTATTTTAGTGGCACTTTTCTGGCAAGGGGGTGTTTTTTATTCATGGCGGTTATAACCTTCGCAAATAAAAGAGATCCACCGACCATAAAACCACCACTAAAAAAACCTGAACCGCCACGAAATGAGGTAACTATGATGATTAATTTAAACCACCATGAAATGGATATAACCGCCGCTAATAGTTTCCTGACATGCAATTTAACGGTGGTTTCCTAAAACCGCTACCAAATCATATAGCGGCAATTTAAACCGCTGCTAATAGGTTATTTTCCTATAGTTCTCTAAGACTCTCTTTGTAAATTTAAAATATTTTCATGAATCCTTATTAATTCACCAAGTATTACATAAGTTTCCCTTGTAATTTTCAATCACTTATTAACATGTGTAAAATTTAGAATCATTAGTATGTATTCAAGGTTTTTCATCAATGGAGATATACGTATGTATTCGAGGTTTTCCATCAATGGTATCCTCTAATATTCTACTTAGAGATTATTTTAATCACTATTGTGATGATACTAGTTTTTAATCAACTCAGTGGGGCACTCTGGAATTTATTGTCATCTAGGGAGACAAAGGTTTGGTTTGATTTTGGGATTGTTCCCATAATATGGGCTACCTATGTATCCTTATGAAAGGAATTAAAACCCTCGTAGTTTAGTGCCACTGAATGGGACACATCATACCTTTTAAGGTCATGTGATAAGGACTTAGCCATACAGTTTAATGTCATATAGTATAGACATCTAAGTGGAAGATGCTTAGTCAAAACGTAGTGTGGGACTTATACTGAAGTATCCCAATGAACTTGGAAAGGATATGGGTTTCCAAGTAGTATTAGAACTTATTGGGAATATGTCCCAAGGAGAACAGGGTTGATTTAAGGTATTGGGTTTGAACCTCAAGGAGGATTCCTACGTATCCCATATAGATGGGAATAAAAGTCCACGTAGTTCGATTAGGTCTCATAGGAGAGTATAGTCCTTTAAGAGAAATGAATTTGGGATTACTTCCTAAAAAGGATGCCTGGTGACTTGAGGGTTTAATTTGGGGCTTATTTCTAAGGAGGATGCCCAGATTAAGGGAACTAAGGTTGGATTCCTGAAGATGATATCCAGTGAGATCGGGACCTAAGAGGGATTCCTATGTATCCCAACCATAGTGGGAATCAGAGTTCTCATAGTTCATTCAATTGTGAAAATGTTGTGACTATGACAAATATATAAGCCCACATGAATCATTCTCAGTGTGAGAAACAAGAGGATTTAAAAGATTCAACAAATTCATTCACACTTTCAATTTTTTTTCTCCTCTGTTGGTGGAAGAGGAAGAGCCTACGGTGGCGACGGTGGATGAGGTCGAGGCGACCCGGGAAGAGTGTGAGGCGACGAGCCTTCCCTCTATTCACTTTACATTGGAAAAGGGTCCAATTAAAGGAGGAAGGTATGAAGGTTAGGGGCTTACACCAGGATGGATGCCCTAAAATTTATCCTGGTAGGGGAGGGAGACTTCTCCTATACTTACGCAGAAAATCAAGTGTGAACCGTACCTTCCCTACCAGAGACCTGAGGTTCCGGGTCATCTCTTCGAGAAGGGTGAGGTCATGACCTAAACCCTCCTCCAAACCAGGAACTTCCCAACATAGTTTCTAAGAGAAAGTTCCATGTGACTGTGGATATACAAACCCACAGACATTCCATGTATCCTAACTCCCTTATAAAACAAATGTGGAAACCTATGACTGTGGATATACAAACCCAAAATAGGAGACATGCTGATGTGTCTTTCCCAAAGTTTTGATAATTTAGGAGGTTTTGGTACAGGTCTCAACAGAATACCTTTCATAAAAGGGATCCAATGAGGAAGAAACCTTTCCATGAATGTCTTTGAGGAAGTCTTGATGGCTTATAGACTGAAGAGAGAAAGTGAATCAAAGAGGGGCGCCCAAGTAGATAAGGGTGCGCAAGTAGGCTTGGGCGACCTCATGTTCACCTAAGAGACAAAAAACCTATGTGTTAATACTTGGGAAAGACCTTTCTCAAGCCTTAAAGAGTATTCACAGGTGGTCCTAGAAGTGGGGCACTCAAGTTCCTATAAAAGGATTAGGCAGCATGCAAGTATTTCTGACTTGGCGAGGTTGGGAGCTTTAGGCACGCAAGTGTTATGGTTTTCAAACACTAAAAGGACTTAAGTCCAATGATCCTTCCTTAAATCCTCTACTCAAGGTGTTAAATAACTACCTTGAAAGTTTCATAAGACTGGGGAGAAGTACTAAGGCGATCAGAGTAGCAATTGGGATTCAAGGAAATTTGTCTGTACAAATGAGGGCCCCAAAGGTCTATTTATAGGCAAATATGGGACCTTGGGCGAAACGGAATTTGGGCCTGCAAGTAGGTTGAGTACCAACCTTGTGGCACACAAGTGGTTGTGCACTGGATGGGTGGCACCCTAGTAGACTTGCGCACTGATGGTGATTTGGATAGACTAGAGTGATCCAAAATTCATGCCTTTGAAAATCTTGATTTTCTTTGTGTATTTTCCCCTTTTCTTTATAACGGGATTCCCTTTGTCATTTTTTTAGACTCTTTGATGGAATGGAGTGTCAAAAAAATCCCCTTCTCAGAATTGGATCTGAAAATGAAGAGGGGGTCTTATACTGAGGTAAAGTAATGAAAGAGAAAGAAAATATTACTCGGGTGCGCAGTTGTTACGGATGTTTAAGAAATTGGATGTGCAAGTTTACAGCGCGCAGGAAGCTGGCACGCAGGGTAACATGTGTTGCTTATATATAATGGCTTTACATCCATGAAAAGCTTCGAGACTTTCGAAATTTCCACTCTCAGTGTTCAAGTATTCTTTGATTCAGATGCTTATATTTTTCCGCATTTCTTCTGTATGTTTTTTAGTTGTACGCTATAAGTGGGGAACCATACTTTCATGCCGACTTATACTTGCGTACCAATTTTACACTTGCGCGCCTTGATGATTTTACCAAAAAATTTTTAAAACACAAAAAATGAAATTACTTTAAAAGATAATTTCTATCTTTTTGTAGGTTCAAATGGATCCTAAAATAATTGGAACTGCTTATGAGCTTTCCTGTAAGAGGATTGATGACATGATGAATGTCGTTGGTCATGATTACTTTGACATTTGTGACACCACCCTTCTAGACTTAGCAAAATATTTAAATAAGTATCATTTCAACTTTCCCCAAAGAAACTATTTTTCTTTGTATAGATATGGCCATTTGCAGGTTTCTAATGTTCCAAATCCAAAGAACTATGTCCCACATTCTTGGTTTCAAGATTATACCAACTTTTCATCAGCCAACGTTTCTGTTAGGGACTAATTTTCCAATGTTGGGATAGTAGAGAAATATCATATTATGAATCATATCTTGTGTGCTCCATATTTAAAGGCACACACACCCAAGATACAACCACACTGTTATTCATCTATCTTTCAGGATTTTCAGACAGATCAGTCCAAGGGTTGGAAGAAAAGTTGGGACTTCCGTCTAAGAGGAGGTGTAAATCTCACATGGATGTAGGCATAATGGGTTCGAAAAACCTGTGAAGAGTTTATAGATGACTTGAATGGTGTCAGGATTTATGAGGTTTTTTGGGTTGGACAAACTTATGTGTATAGGAATGATGATTTTGTGCTGGAATTATTAAGCCGATAGAGTCCAGAGACTAATTCCTTCCATTTAACACATGGATAGGTAGGCATCATCTTGTGGGATGTTTATAAGATTTCTAGAGCTTCAATCCTTGGAGACATGTATGATGAATTTATTCCTCCCAAGGTAACATGGAATAACTCGGAGAAGACACCATCCATGGTTTGTGAGTTAATGAAATTATTTAACAAACTCAAGAACACGATCACCATGAAGTCTCACTCTAGGAGAGATATTCATCCAGAGGAATGGATGCAAATATTTTTGATAAATAAGAAGGGAAAGGTTCCCACTTACACCCATCTAACTAGCTATCCAAAGGTGGAGAAGAGAGGTACTCTTGACACCTTCTGGCCAATATTGGAGAAAGGAGAATTTGACAAATGGGGATATGAAGTCAACCCAAATATTCTTGCAAAGACACGTCTGGAAGGTTTCTTGGCCATGTGGATCAGGGTGTATTTATTACCAATTTGCAACTCCAAAGGAGGTGTAAGGCTAGGAACCTTTGTTATTACGGCTAAGATGGCAGAGAAAAGGATGGTAGGGTTGGCTACTCCTGTTTTGGCCAAGATTAATAGGATTTTGCTTCATATTTACAAGGGGAAGTCTCCCTTTAGAATAGAGGGACCATTACAAGTGTTGTAAGGATGGATTGTTACTCACTTTAGAACTTATGTTGTACAAAGTGGAGTGCAGGTTTTTGAAAGTTCTTTCTGACCATCTGTTCAGGCTTTTTCTAGTATTTCACCTTTGTCCTTGAATGCTTATGACATCAAGGCTAGATTGAGCATGCATAAGAAATTCCATTTTTTCCTTTTGGTAATCCACATATGGGGCAATTTATTGATGATGGGACAGCTAGTTTGGAACTGAGGGCATATATGCTAGCTTGAAGAGATGGCATGTTGGCCACCAGAATTAACAGAGAAATCATATGTGAGGACTATGCTCCTTATAGATTTGTACATCAATTCAAATGTCTACAATAGAATATTGTATCTCCTCCTGTGCATGTTATATTAGAGCAAAACCCAATGGTTTCCTGACAACTATGGTTTTTGACATCTGCAGAGAAGACTGGGGCAGTATTTAATTTACCCATCATTGATGCAATAAGCAGATTGACTATCTGGTATGCTAAAAACTGGGTTGCATCTTACCGTGAAGTGGTATTGAATCATGTAATTCCTCGAGTTGGGGTGAATATAAGTATTAGGAGGGAACCACATCATTTGGAAGATAGTTCTTCATCATCAGGGGCCAACTCACAAGAATCATAGGTAGAGGTGATAATTCTCCAAATTCATTGAATAGACCTCGTGCTAGATATAACCTTCCTACTAGAATTAAAATATACACTCCATCAATCCCTACCAAAATTGCATCGAGGCGATCAAGTTTCCATCATTCTGAAGAACAGCAAGTTCCATTTTCTAATCCCTCATATGTGACTGTGGGTGTTGGGAAGAAACTCAAATCCAAGATTGTAGGATCCTCTTCACAATCCTCTAACATACATTCTAAATATATATGGCCAGAGGCTTTAAAACATGGAAGAGTTTGTACTATTATACTGAGACCATGTGGATGGATCTGTTTGAAGGACCACATATTCTAGGAGTAAGGTATTTGCAAGCTTCTTCTGACATTCTTTTTAAGGATAATGCAAATGAGGTGAGGACATACATTCGAGAGGTGGAAATGATCATATATGTCACTGATGAATCAATTCCTATTATAAAGTAGGTGAAGGAAATGATAGATCATGGTATCACCGAAGGGATAAATCCTTAATTGGATGAAGAGTGGCATGACTTTGTAGATCCTGAGGATGTAAGTTTTCTTTTTCTCACATTATATTCTATTTTGAAACTTGAAATTTAGTCAAAACATTTTTACTTAGGATAAATATCATATTAACTTACAGTTGGGTAAAGAAAATTCAACTGAAGTTCCTTCACCATAATATAGACCTAGAGGCACTGCTCTTGGAGCTACTGGGTCACCCCGTGAATCGGGAGAAATATCTCCGGGCCAACAAGCCATGGAAGAGGAAATAGAGAGGGTAATGGGATCTCCAATACCTATCTTTGGGGATGATGATGCAATCCCTCCTAAGAAGGTAAATAATAAAAAGCACCGAAGAAAGAGAGCCATGGTTAACCGCTTTCTTAGCAGTGGTGAGTCTCCCAGATAATCATGAATTTTAGTTCTTATTCATGAAAAACTTTTTAAACTTCTTAGTATTAAAGGGACATCTTATGTCACTTCTTTGAAAGAAACTAATGATAAGGTTCAAGGAACTATAGAAGGTGATGCTAAACATACACAAATTCCTGAAAATCTAGTGGTTTCTGAAGAGGCATTAAAGCCAAAAGAACCAACATCTATTCCCAGCACTGCTCTTGTTCCTACTATCAGGGGAGAGGGGGATTTTGGTAAATCAGTAATACTTCATAAAGCATCAAATGCAACAACAACTAACTTCCATTCTGTGATGCTTTTAGGTTCATCACATGCACCAGAACATCTGGAAACAACTAACATTGACCCCATAATTATTGCTGAGGAATCTATTCAGGGTCAAAGTTTGTTGAAGGAAAGTTTTGAAGCAAACATGCCAAGTTCTCCCATGAGTGAGACTAACCTGGGATCTGAGATTTCATTAGATAAAATGATGAAACTTGTCATGTCTTTTGAAGAAATATTTGAACATGTTAATATATCCAATCCTTTAAAAGAATTTGGAGTTCCTTGTATAGAATCAACTGGATGTGAGTTCTTATTATTCATCCTATTAATCTTCTTTTGATTAACCTTCTAACCATGGTTGGTTGAAATATGCAGTTCCATCTAAAGAAACTGCTGCTACAATGATACTTGAAGGAAATGTTGATATTAACATCAACCCCACCATTGTGGAGATATTGGCTCGGGTGGATCTTGAGACAGAAAATCTTCCTGAGATTCACTCTAAATATCTTGAGCATATTAAAGATAGAACTCCTTATCCAGAGACATCAAACAAAATTGTTAAAACTGAGAATATTGGGGAGGACTCTTCTCAAGTTTCTGACCTAATGTTAGGTAAGAGATACTAATATTGTGATTGCCTTCACTCTGTTATCTCTTGAATCTAACCATAACCATACTTCTTGATTTACTATATAGGACTATCAACTTCAATGGCTAGATCTGGAGGTGAATCCTCTGAATCAGCCCAAACAAAATTGGAAGGTGGAGCATCCATTGTCCAGGAAGGAACAGAAAAGGGAACTTCTTTGAGTGCATTAGTCCTAGAATATATCCCTTCTTATGACAGTGATTCTGAATCATATCCATAACTACAGAAGGCTCTTCTTCTTTCACGCCACAAGGCATGGAAAAATATCTATAAGATAATATCTGAGATGCCCCTTGAGGAACTACCTTCAATAATTCGATGACTTTCATCTCTATTTATCACGCTAGGATTTGGTGGTTTTGGATACCATGAAATTCATACTATAATAAAAGAGATTATTCAGAGGAGGGAGTAAGAGAAAAATCTTCGACCAGGCTTGATAAAAGCCAAACTATCAATCAATATTTAAGAGTTCCAAGAAGCATTGTCCCAGGATGAGGATAATCATACTGTAAAGTTGAAGGAACTGAATCCGATAATTAAAGAAAATATTGTTCAGCAACTGTAACTTCAACAGGAGTTAGATATCATTGTAGGGGAACTCGACCAGCTTCATAGCTCATTAGAAGAAGTCCCGAAGGATGGTTAAAAATCTATTGCAGATGCTAGAGAATCACTTCATCATGCTAAAGAGATCAAGGTTGGTCAAATAAAAAAACTTCAACAGGAAGATGATAGGGCTCAAGAGTTTGTCAAACAAATGAGGAATTATGTATAAAGCCTTTTATAATTTCTGATTTTCGACAAGAGAGAGACTCCAATTTGTGGATGCTCCTCTGTGAAAAAATTTCATAAATAAAAAATATTTTTTTGTTAATCATTTATGTTTTCACTTTCGCTAACTGCTTTTGTTTTACTTAATCCATTGGGCCTAGTAATCATAGTTTGATTTTTTCTAGGGTTATATGGACAACCCCACAAACTTTATATCTCTTGAATTTTTTTTATTTCTCATTAATACCTAAATCATACAAAAATGTATGTTTAGTGAGCTAAGACTCGACTTTTGTCTAGATTTCCCTTCGTGGGTTCTCAATCTAGTGAGTACCAAGTATTTTTTTATTGGAAGTTTAAAGTCATGCATGTTGGATTATAAAGGTATGATATTTAGGGTCGAATATCTTTGACCAAAAAAATTTAAAATTAGTTCCTAAACAAGACTCTATGGCTAAAAATTGCTTTAATATTCTTTAAATATTTCCAAGGGGAATCTTAAGCCATGATTTTTATGGACACCAAATTGAAAACTTGTATCAACATAAGGGGAGTCTATTCCAAGAATGAAGTTACCATTATTTGAAAAAACCTGTTATGGGGGATGTGTTATGCAGGACCAACTGGAGAATATGCTGCATAGCCAAATAGTGGCATCTTTTGGCTGACAGTCCCATTATGTAGGCAACTTATGCAAGGCCACCTAAGGGAACATACTGCATAGTCAAGAAAAATAGATCTTTGAAGTTTAACATTTTACTGCTAATAGATAGGGGAAAATAAGATTCGGGTGACTCAAGACCGCAGTGGGTGGTTTTTCCAAGGAAATGAATTTTAAGAATAAAGATCTATTTTATGTCGACATATTTCATGAATAGGAAAACCACTTATATACAAATTTGGTTTATGAATAATGGTTAAAATTTATCAAAAAGGGGAATTTATGATATCATATTGTGCGGTTTTAAGTCATGCAGTGAGGACATTGGTACTGTGCAGTTTTAAGTCATGCAGTGAGGATATTGGTACTGTGTAGTTTTAAGTCATGTAGTGAGGACATTGTGTGGATTTAATTTAAGGTATTTAGCCTTGACCAAAGTTATTAGACTCTCCCAGATTCTTGATAATTTGTTTAGAAATATACTACCATATCCAGGTATGGAATAGAAAATCATAAAATTTAATTTAAGAATTTCTGAATCCAAATGATGTTATGGAAAAAGTGCTTAAAATCATTAGAGGAAGTCTTTTCCAAGAATGAAGTTACCATTATTTTGACAAACCCGTTATGGGGGTTGTGTTATACAGGGCCAACTGGGGAATATTCTACATAGCCAAATAGTGGAATCTTTTTACTAATAGACCTGTTATATAGGTAACTTATGCAACGCCACCTAAGGGAACGTGTTGCATAGTCAGGAAAAAGAGATCTCAAAAATCTGACATTCTACTACTAAAAGCTAAAGAAAGTTTATAGAGATTCAGATTTTTCGAAGCACAGAGTTTGGTTAATGGAGAAAGGTACCTGAATATGGACAGGGTATTTCCAACCAAGATGTCCAAAGAATTGGAGGAATAAGACTTTTACGAAGGTCTTCCCCAAACATAAGATGTATGGTGTCTGTAGTTTTAGGTCATACAACTAGGACCAGAAAGGGAAATAGTATATGATATGTGGCCAAGTGGTTCCAAGGTTATTTTATATTACATTGAACATATGGTAAGGGAAATGTGTAAACTATGGTCTTTAAGACTTTCAGATTGAGAGAAAGATAATGGGACAAGTATAATTAAATGACTATTTTAAAATATAGATTCTTATATATCGTCATCAAAGTTTGAAGGTGACAAAGATACTATAACCAATAAAAAAGTTACCATTATTTGAAAAACCTATTATGGGGGTTGTATTATGTAGGGCCAACTGGGGCATATGCTACATAGTCAAATAATGGAATCTTTTGATTTATAGGCCCATTATATAGGAAAATTATGCAAGGCCACCTAAGGGCACGTGCTTCATAGTCAATAAAAATAGCTCTCAGGTATTATAAACTCTGTCACCAGAAACCGTAAGAAATATTATGAAGATATGGAAACATTCAAGATAAGAGTGTGGAATATGGGAGGGGGTTATTCCCAATGCATATGAGAAATATTTGAACCAATATTTGTCATGAGTTTAATGTTCTTTACATAGATATGACTCATATGTAAAATGGATACTTTCTTTGTTTCCTCTGAATTAATATTATGATGTGCAGTTTAAAGTCATGCAATGAGGACATTATACTGTGTAGTTTTAAGTCATGCAGTGAATACATTAATAACCCCATAAGAAATTGATACACCTTATTTATATAAAGAATCCTTTTACCCAATTCCTAATCCCACTTGAGCTATGCTCGGTGTGAGAAACAAGGAGTAGTAAAGGTTTCTTCTATAATATAAAGGTGACACAGGTGAATAATGGGGTGTTAGATTTCCATGCAGTTTAATGTCATTAGATAAGGATGAAGATGAACCGATGTGAAAAGAAATACATATTGTAACTGGACTAGAGATAAGACCCAAGTGTCACTATGTGTCTTTCTGAAGGCAAGAATCAAGTCATGTATAATTCTTAGAACATTACCTATGCAGGTTTGATTCTTATACAAGGAATAAAGGATTTTTTTATCATAGTTGGGACCAATATTGGAGATCTATTCATCTCTATGTATCTCATTGAAAATGAGAATCAAGTCGTATGTAGTTCTTGAAACAATCATTTCTCACGTCAATCGAGTTTGACATAAAGAATGGGGGATTTTGACACATTCTGAGAGAACGCTAAATCGTAATACATAAAATAGTATAAGGACCAAATCATATATCTTAAGGAAACAACCTGTATAGATCTGATTCATATACAGGAGGAGAAAAGAAAATAAGAATATTTTGTGATTGTGGCTGGGCCTAAAATTATAGATTTAGGTGTCTCTACGTATCTCATTAAAAAATGAGAATCAAGCCATACATAGTTATTGAAATAAGGTATCTATGCAGATCTGACTCAGACATAGGAAAGAGAGGGACTCATGTGCTACTAAGGATTAGTGATGATGTCAATGATGTTTGCTTATGGAATCTTCTAACGTCAAATAAAGAAAACGTTATCCGTACAGTTTAATTTCATGCAATGAGGACAAATGATGTCATGCAATTTAACATCATGCGATAAGGATGAAGATACTACACATTTTAATTTCATGCAGCATGGATGATTATGGTTGTTATGTAGTTTAATGTATGGAAACTAGAAAGTTATACTATGCATTTTTAAGTCTTGCAGTAAGGACATGGGGGTTGTGCAGTTTTTAGTCTTGTAGTGAAGAAATTGTACTGTGCAGTTTTAAGTCTTGTAGTGAGGATGTTTGTACAACTACACAAAGTATTTATTTAAGAATCTCACATTGTTTGGAGTTGTAATAAGTTATCCATCCATTGAGATTAAGGAATAACCTCCATTTGAATAGACCTTATATATGGAATAAGGTCCTTCCCACTTTGGCTCAAGCTTTAGAGGTTTCTTCCCTGGTATCATTGGAGTCCTAAGGACCAATACTAATTCTCCTTGAAGAAATGAATAGAGGCAAACTTTCTTGTTAAAATCTCGTACTATTCTGGTTTGATATACTTCTAAATGATGCAAAGTATGCAATATTTTCTTGTTTAATCGTTCCAGATCATTGAATAATTTATGAGACCTCTCATCTATAGACAACTGATCACAGATTGCAACTCTGAGTGGAGGAAATTGCATTTTAATTGGAAAAACTATTTTGATTCCATATACCAATGAATAAGGAGTTACTTGGGTAGCAGTATGAGTAGTGGTCTGATAAGCCCATAAAGAATTCATAATTTTATCAGGCTATGATTTCTTATCTTTATTCGCCATCTTCTGGAGTATATTTTATAGGGTCTTGCTGAAGGGCTATATTTTTCCATTGGCTGCCACATGATAGCGGGATGAATGGTTGGATTTGATATTATGTTCCTTTTATATCTTTTTTACCTCATTAGAACAAAAAATGGTTCCATTGTTTGTCAAAATAGTATGAGGGACACCAGATCTAGTGATGATATTAGTTTTGAAAAAACTAACAATTTTTTTGGTTCCAACTTCTTTGAGAGGTATTTCCTTGGACCATTTAGAAAATAAGTCAGTAGAAGTAAGAATATACTTGAACTGCTTAGTTGTAGCTGGAGGATAATGCCCTACTACATCTATTCCCTGTGTGGAAAATGGCCAAGAGTATTTAGCTATATGTAGAAACTCTGGGGGTTGATGAATGAAGTTGGCATGCACTTGGAAATGATGACATTTCTTAGTGAAATCTGTGCAATCCTGCATCATTGAAGGCTAAAAGTATCCAAGACTTTCGATCTGATCAGAGAGTATGTGCCCAGACTGGTGGGCAACATAAGCTCTTGAGTGTACTTCTTTCATGACAGCTATAGTCTCTTCTCCATCAATAAATCTGAAGATAATTCCATAAAATTATTTCTTTTAGAGGATCTTTTGGTGGCATGGACTATCATAAAGAGTAAATTTTGTTGCTCATCATCGAATCAGTTCTTTTTCATCCCTATTTGGTGGAAGTACTCCATTTTTAAGATATTTCATGATGAGTGTTCTTCATTCCGTGGTATGACCATATGGCTCAGAAATAGGTCTAATTTCATTAATTTCCTCCATTCTGGTTTGAAAAAAAAGGTAAGACCATATGGTGATGAGCTATGTTAATTATTGTATCATCCTGATTTGGATCTTCCAAGGTTGTGGTTGCATTATCCAGTGCATCTTCTTGAGCATTTTGTGATCGCAGGATATAAGACAATGTCGGTTCTGAGGGAAATTCAGCCATTAACCCTCTGATGTAATCACACAAAGGAATTAATTCTTTTTTTTTCTGATAGAATACTCTCCATTGATTTTCTTGATTACCAATTATGAATCACCTTTCACTTTTAAGTGATTCACTTTCACCTGAAGTGCCAATTCCAAACCTGCAATGAGAGCTTGATATTCTTCCTCATTGTTGGTTCCACCTTCCGACAACAGGAAGGAATAAGGCAACACTGCCTTTTCTGGGGAAATAAAGAAAATTCATAACCCAACTTTGTTGAGTTTAGGATTTTCCATTCTCTTCCCTATTGGACTTCTGGAATCATCATCAAAGTACATTTCCCATTTTTGGGAATTTTCCTAAATAGAGAAGACCTCTTTGTCAGGAAGCTCAGTATTTAATGATGTATCTTCTGCAGATGGATTATCAGTAAGGAAGTCAACCAGAGCTTGGCCTTTTATTTCCTTTTGAGGTACAAACTGGATATCAAACTTTTTCAAAATAACTTCCCATTGTGCCAAACACCATGTAAGAATAGGATGACTGAGGATAAATTTGAGTGGGTTATTGTAAGATACCAATTGGACCTCATGATGTTGCAGATAGTGCCTCAATTTCTGAACTGCAAAGATTAATGCTAGGCATCACTTTTCAATACTTGAATACTGAGTTTCTTCATCAAGCATAGTTTGACTGAGATAGTAAAGACTATTTTCATTCCCAACATTGTTCTTTTGAGAAAGGAAAGTACCCAGTGATTGCTCTAAAGCTGTCACATAAAGAATAAGCGGCCTTCCTTCAATATGTGGAATTAATACTGGTGGAATCAAGAGATATTTCTTGAGGGTATAAAATGTTTCTTGGCAGTCTTCAATCCATTGATAAGTAACTCCCTTCTTCATTAATCTGGTGAGGGAAAACACTTGCCTGCCAAATTGGTGATAATGCACCGAATATAGGCCAAATGTCCTTGGAGTCCTCTTAATTCTTTCAAATTTCGATGAGGTTACATACAAAGGATTGATTTTTTTTCTCAGGATCAACTTTGATACCACGATGTCATACAACGAAGCTAAGGAACATTCCTGAGGTTACCCCAAAAGTACATTTCAAGGGGTTCATCTTCAAATTGTGTTGTCGAAGTTTATGTAATATGGTCTCCAAATTAACCAAGTGATTGGAACATTGTCTGGATTTGGCCACCAAATTATCCACATAACATTCGACAAACTTCCCTAAGAAGGGTTTGAAAATATGCTGCATAGCACGTTGGTATGTTGTGTCTGCATTCTTTAAGCCAAAGGGAATTACCGATAGAAAAACACACCTTGAGGGGATTTGAAGGCTATATATTCTTCATCCTCTAGGGACATATGGATTTCATTATACCCATAGTATCCATCCATGAAATAAATAGATTTATAACCAGCTGTTGTATCAATTAAAAGTTCATTAATTGGAACTGGAAAATAATCTTTAGGACAATGCCGATTAAGATCTCTGAAATCAATGAAAACTGTAATTTGTCCATTCTTATTTTTCATTGGGACAATGTTGGCCAACCATTTGGGATATTGAACTTCTCTTACAAAGTTATCCTTTATAATCTTATTAACTTCAGCTTCAATTTTAGATCCATGAGTTGGGTGTGTTCTTTTTACTGCTTTCTTGAATCCATGATGTTCTTCTGGAAAACCCAAATGATGGGTGGATACATCAGGATTAAGTCCTGGAATTTCTGTATAATTCCAAGAAAATATATCTCTATGTTGCTTTAAAAATAAAGTATACACCTCTTTCCCTTTAGATTTCATGACCACACTAATTAGAGTGGGGCGTGGATCTTCTTCTATACCCAGATTTATTTCTCTGAGCTCATCCACAGTGGTAGAGACACCTTCCTCAAATGCTGGAGAAGCATCCCTAATATCTTCCTATTCTTCTTGATTACGTGTTACCTCTTATATTTCCATTTTCATAGTATATGATGAGGAAAAACTCCCAGAGTTATAGGGGGAGTTAGTATTTTAACATCTTGAAGAAGAGGCCACCATATCTGACCCTACTGATGATGAAGGGTCTTCTTATGGTAATAAAGAGGGAATGATGGATTAAGAATAAACATAATTGTCTTCCTATATAATTTCTACAATCTATTCTATTCTGGTTGACGAAGTAGAGTCTTTTTGTATTTTAGTGGATGAAATGAAGATATATTCATTTAAACTTCCATCACTGCTTGGTGGATCAACGGTTTCTTCCATGTTTTCAGGCTCAATTGTCGTAATTGATATTATGGAAGTTACTAGACAAGTTCCTAGATTTGTGTTTACCTTTTCAATTTTATTAATAGGTAACACATAATCTGTACTAACATTTATGAATGGATTTTCTAGAATCTTTTCCAATCCATTTGGATCATTAACACTGGTTATCTCCTTTGTTGTGGAATTCGTTCCTTTTGTGTGATAAAACTCTGCCTCAATGTATTGAGATTCACACATTTTTAATGGAGCCTTATCACTATAAAATTTCCTGATTTGACCATTGAAATAGTCATTAAGAAATTGGTGGTATGATGAAGGTATGGTTGCATGTTGATGCAGCCAAGGACTTCTAAGCAGAATATTGGAGGTTGTGTCCTGACGAACAACCATGAAATCTGAATTAGACACAAGATCTCCAAACTAAGTTCTGAGTGTAATCTTTCCCAGAGGTTCTTTCTTATTCTTATCATAATCTTGTAACATTAAAGTCGAAGAAGATAATTCATATTCAGTCAGGCCCAATCGACAAAGTGTATGAATAGGAATGAGGTTGACTCTCGAACCATTATCAGTGAAGGCCTGTCAGATGTTTATGTCATTGACCTTGCCAGAAAAATACAAGGGTCTAATATATTCATGTAAAAATTCATCTTCATCTTCATCTGTAAAATATATGACAACATGACATTCTACAGAATCATTCTCTATAGGGTAAACCTCAGCAGCAGCAACTTCGGTTTCAAATTCTTGAGGACTTGACAAAGCCTCAATGAGTGCTTCTCAAAGATATTTTGATAGATTTAAAGCATCCAGAATTGATAACTTGACCAGTACTTGGGCCAATTGTTTCAATACATCGTACTTTTGGTCCAAAGGTCTGTGTTTTCTAGCATGGAGATGTGTTTTTTCCAGTGATTTTGAATTTGATGCTTTTGATGTAGACGTACTATGTGTCAGAGCAGAAGCTGGAAATGCTCCTAGCTTTGGTAAATTAGACTGACTAGTTCTATTCATTTGCTGAGAGGAAGACAGTGTCATTTCTAATCAGTTCTCCAAAATAATTGTGTCATAATTGAACCTGTCTTTTATGGAAGAAACTTCTTGTTTTTATTGATCCTGCTGAAGGGTTCTTCCATGAGTTTCGGCCGCATATATGGTTCAAGCAGGGGTAGAATTAAAATGGTGGTTTCTAGAATTTCCATGTCTTTCCCTGTATCCTCGACCTTGGCCTCTTCCTATGGTTCCCCAAATAGGTACAAGGAATTATATCTCATTATAATCAATATCACCATCAGTATAAGGATTTGTTAAGTGGATAACGTTGATGAAACCAAATATAAACTCTTCATCTGATGAAGATTCTTCTTGATGGGTTAATTCTGGTTGTGTTGTTTGGCAGGGTTGGGACCGTACTTTCAAAACATATGGCATGAGGTTTTTTAGGGTTAAGGACAACTTTGGCCTTAATGTGATCTCATCTTCTTCTGACTACTCTTTGTCCTTATGATTACTTTTCTTCTTTAAGGAATGACCTTTTGATGAAGGTGGTTTTATTGTGGTGGAAGTGGAAGAATACACAATCGGTTGTTTCAACTATGTTCGTAAAATGGCATGAGTTTGATTGATCATTTTTACTGATCATACAATCATCATATTTCTACACATTTTTACTTTTCACTTCCTATCATTTTCCTTCTTCCTCTAGATCAGTAGTCGTAACACATGCTACTTAAGCTGATGAAATTTTTAGTTTCACTTGTCCAGAATCTACCATCTTTTGCAAGAGGTCTTTGAAAACAAAAAATCCATGGATGGGATTCCCTAATATCTGGTGAAAGGGATAATAATTCAGAAGATCTTCATCTTCTTCTTTATTTGGTTTCTTCGGACTTAGAAACTAAACCAAATTGTTTTCTAGGGCTGAGATAAAGTAACCAGGAACTTGTTCATTTTGAAAAGAATAAACTTTATTCTTTAATTCCTCGAACTGTTTATGCCTTTGATCTCTTTGATCATCTTGATGAGACGGTCATTGCTGTTGATGCTCAGGAGGTAGAGCCCTTCGGTATGATGAAGGTCTTGAAGTAGAAGCAGGTACAGATGCTTGCTTGAGTGTAACTATAGTAACATCTACCTTTCCTATCCTCCTCCCCATAGCTGATGGATTTACACAATTTTTAGCCGTAGTTTCTATAATAGAGTCTTCTATCTATTGAACGATTGAAGTAAGGTCTCGAAACCCTTCTATGTATTTCATAGGGATCAATGGTGTGCGTAATTCATTATGTATATTTTCCACACAAATTAGTAGCAACTCTTCTTGAGGGAGTGCTAGACTTAAGGAATATCTTAATCCTTTCCATCATGTAATGAAATCTGAAACTCTTTCATTATCCCTTTGTTTACAATTGGTAAGATAAAAAACTATCATCTTTGGTAGCATTGATATAAATTGAAGAATAAATTTATGATGGAGATATTCTCATTCATTAATTGATTGAGATTGTAAGCTTGTATACCAGACAAAAGCTGGTCCTTGTAATGACTGCACAAAACACCTAATCTTTACTGCTTCATGTTGTTGAGAAGTTCCCATCATGGGATCACAATGAGAAACAAAATCTGTTAAGTGTTTTTTTGGATCTCCCGAACCATTAAATATTGGTAATGTGGTATTCACAAAATTTGTTGGGGGAGGAATTGCATCCACCCATTCAGGATAAGCTCTCTTTTTCAGCTGAACTGGTGCATGTCATTCCTCCATAGCTTTCAATGGAGTAATTAATGCCTTAATTGTGTTCATAAGCATTTGAGGAACATTTGGATGAGTTGGAACCTGTACAGGTATAACAATTGGAGCTTGAGCTGGTGCAATGACTGGAAAAACCACTAATTGTGGTGCTGATATTTGCCTTGGATAACCCACACAAACAGGCATATTAGGATGTATATGGTCTTACCTTGATTGTGTACCCAGTGGAGGGAATTCATTATCCACATATTTAGTTACTACAAATCATCTTTGTTGAGGAGATATTATAGGATGTGCAAGTTGAGGACCTACCTGGGGAGTACATTTAGCAGAAATGCTACTTCTAAGTAACTATGTATTGAGTCTTTTCAACTCCTTCATTTCCTCTTCTAACTGTGAAAATATCTCTTGAAGAGAAAGAGATTGGCCTTCTCTCGTGGAAAAGTGAGATGTAATCTGACTTTTTGTCAAAATAGCCCGAAGGCCTTAATTTTTTATTAATTTTGATAATACACCTTTCAAGGGGTTAGGTGGAACCCTTACAAGGCCTGAAGGCTTAGAGACAATTACATGACTCATAGGTCTTAGAGGAATCACCCAGACAATACAACTTGGAACAGATCCTCCCCAGAATATGTCATGATATCATCACTTCACCTTCACAGGGCTGGTCAACTAGTTATCCTATGCAAAGCTGCACAGGCCCGGTACCAATGGAAAAGTCATACCCTCTCATTCTTCCAATTCTAGTTAGCTCTTCTCTAATGAATGTTCCTGCCCTGAATCCTCCTCTGAAGCCTTGTCCCTTGAAGTCTGACTGGTACATATGCATTTTATGTGGACTGGAGGCCTTGGGGTGGCCTGAAGGCCTTGAGAATCAACTGCCTCGAAGGCCTTGGGTGGTCTGAAAGCCTTGTAGGACCCAAGGACCAAACCGGTGGCCCAAAGGCCCAGATGGGTGAATATTTCTGACTGCTACAGTACTGAACAGTACTTGCTACAGTGCCTTCTATAGAACTACTACAGTAACCTAGAAATATTCCTCCACCTAGATTTTATCTCGGGTCACTTGGATGCACCTAGTGAGTCATCACCAACCAGGATGATGCTCATGTGCCAATATGACTTTTGCCTTTCCCATTGTTAGATGCCTTTCAGAGGGATGGGAGTTGGTTATGTGAAGGCATACCTATATTATGTGTAAGCCTCTGATTTTGGGTATGCACACCTTCTTCATTTTCCTCAGTGTGTACCATATTATGGACAAGAACTTCATCTTCTGATTCATGTAAACTGGACTCATTTTCTGGAAGATCTCATGTAGTGGTATTAATGACATTCACTGATGCATAATTCATCGATGGAATTTTGTCAGTATTTTTGTAATATTTTCTCCCTTTGTATCTTCCATGAAACCATTTTCTCCTATATGATGAATTTCCAAGAACTGTTTGGCAGATAGTAACCTGAAGGGAATCCTTGGATAGTTTAGTTGTACGCTTTCTTTGTGGCTTCTTCCATAATTGGGAAAAAACTAACTTCTGTTGAAGAGGGGATTGCAGATGTGAAAAATCCCCCAAACCTATAGGCTGAGGCTATTCCTATTCTTCTTCTTTAAATATTTGAACTTTCTTTAAGGAATTTGATGGTTGAATTAAATGAGCTGCCAGCCTTGCAAGATGGAGTGATTCTTGAACTATTATGGATGAAATTCAAGCAACTGCTCTTCTGATTTTGTGAATTTTGGTTCGGAAATTAGCTAGGTGCACTATCTGACAACCACTCAAATCATTTATTTAGGAATATCACTTTTCTATTTCAGACATTTTCATTCTTTGATTCCTAACATCCTCTAAGCGGGACGTTGGCTCAAGATTCTCAGATGCTTGATGTAAAAGAAACTCAAAAACTTCTTTTATTTGGGTCTAACTCTGATGAGAGCTGGTTAAGGCATGTTCTAAAGTATACATTCTATTACATACAAAATCTATTTATTGTGGCTGACCGTGGGAAATAACATTGCATGAGACCACTTTTGGCAGACTTTGCTGATTTTGGAGTGCAGTGAAATGCAATGCTCCATGTGCACCCCATCCTCTTATATGAAAACTAGATGGGGAATCATAAATTAACTGGAGTAGCCTCTTTAAATCATTGAAGCATGCACAATAAAGGATTCTATGCTATTTTTTAACCTTTGGATGTTGGGAAACTGAGAGAGACGCCAAGTCAATTTGGCGTTGTAATCCTTTTATTACCTTTACAGGAGTTTGATATTCATCATATAGTAATAATTTGGTTTTCAAATGATGAATATTCTTCCATAAATTAGGGCGGATATCATGAATTCAATCTTCTGCAATCAATTCTAGAATGTTATAGTAAGGATTTTCCAAAGGTCAGAACATGACTGGTACTTCTCCCTTAGCCAAATGTTTCCTCATGTTTAACACATCTTCATAATCTTTCACTAGAGGTTTATCCACTTGGTCTAACCAACGTAGATGCTCTGTATTAGAATAAAAATGACCCAAGGGAGGTTAGGAGAATGATCATTCCCTTAATATGTCTTCTGGTTTAGAAAGTGTTTCACCTATCAATGATAAGGCATCAGACATGACCGGCCTTGTGTTTTCAAGTGCCTCGAGATAAGAGGGATTTCTCATCACTACATTATCAATTATAGAATTGTCTTGACAATGAAAAATACAACTTCAGAGAGTAATTTCACAACAAATTCCATCATGAGAAGGATCACCATGGTGGATTACAGTAATGGATAGATCTTATTTCTCCTTGGTCTTCTGGACACACAGAGGGTTGTCGTGGCTCACATCCTGAGATAGGCACTATAGATTGACCGAATTTTCATGAATCAAGCCTTCATGATGAATTTTACAATGAGAAACTTCAGAATTACTACTACCACTCCCGTAATTTGGTAATGAGAGGATATGATATTGAGCAGAAATAGATAAATGTATGAGGGCTTCAAGAACTCCATCATTAAGAGGATCCAAATCACAGCTTGACTCTTGACTTTCCAAAAATGCTTGGAGAGGCTTCTTTTTGGATGTTCTCTTATACTTAGTTGGGGACACCTGCTAGAAAAAGTGGTTATCATGGTAAAGTGTATGTGCATGCCTTGGAGTGGTTACCAGAACTAACTGATTACCTCTAATTGGAAAAGGTGTATGTTCCCGATCTTGTTGTCTATATGATATGGGAGAGTATGCCCCATGACCCTCCTAGACTGGAACAGAGGTATGTATCTGCTCCGGGATGGCATGCCAATGTTTCATCCCATGTGTGGGGATAGATTTATGTGTCTGTTTCCCTGGTACTGCTGAAGTGTTTGTTATAATATCCTGGCATGCTTCCAGAATATGGGTAGGGATTTGCATCTTCCCTTTCACCATTGATAAGATATGTTTGGTGACTTCAGCGATCGAAATGGGAATATATGTCCATTATATATATGGAGTAGGTTTATGTGCCTGCTCCTGTCCTCTTTTTCCTATCAATGGGTATTAACAGTACTCATGCATGGGGGTAAAGAGTTGGGTCCACCCCAAAATTTGTCATTGGAGCTTTTTGACTGACTTCTACGGGTGCTGCCAAATGAGACTGTTGATAGACTTGATGAACATTGGCATGTGTATGTTCCTGCTGACTGTTTCCCATCAAGTATGGTTGAAGAACTTTCTTTAATACTAGCAGATGAGACTGCTGGAAGAATTGGTGATTGTAAATAGGTGTATGTTTCTGTTTACCATTTTCCACCACATTAGATTGGTGGGCTTCATTAAATGCAATCAGATGAGCCTATTGACTGGCTGATAACTTGTAAGTATGTGTATGTTCCTGTTCACGGTACTCCACTGGATTTATCTAGTGGGATTGGTGGGTTGTTTCTAGATGAGTCTTCTGATCAGCAAAATTAGGACAGACGGGTGTATGTGCCCGCTCATTGTTTTCCATCAAGTTAGGTTGATGGGCTTCTCCGAAAGGGGTAGAGGTAAGAAACTGATCCATATTGACCGGACGTTATCCTTGGTGGTTCGTCTTGCATGCCCGAGTCTGAGAGATATCGGCCGAACGTCCAAATACAACACCCCCATCATGTTGGAGGTTCACTACCGTGTGATTTTGCTGACGGCGATTGTTGGTAGGAGTCCTCGGGAAGGACTTTTGCATTCTTGAATTGAGTCCTTGAGTGGCCTCTTTCTCCACGTCTCTATAGTATGGGAGGTATTGATTGTTGCATTTTGGGGATAAGGATCCGAAATGTTTGAAGATGATGGTTGGCACCATCTGCTTCTTGATCATTGGTCGTCATTGGCCAGATGATCGAGGATTGTTATTGACCTAGAGGGCCTTCTGAGCAGTATCAAAAGTTAGAATTATATCGTGCTAGTGATATTATTTTACCATCACATTAGAGACCCAGCGTTGAAGATGCTAGGTTGGTGATGACGTCCTTCCCGTGGATGGGGATCAAGCTTGAGTAGTGGTTGGGAAGTTCACAGATGTTTCCTTGAAGAAATCCATTTTGAAGTGAAGGGAATTCTAAGAAAAACTTAAAACAACAAAAAATTCCATTAAAGCAACATCTTTTTAGATGGACACATGCATGATTGATTCTTTTTTATTTCCTTTATTTATCAATTGATAGGGTTCTAATATGTGGGTAACGTTATTAACTTGGTTAAGGATTCACGCCGGGTTCACCATTTTTGTTTCTTAGTTCCTTGAAACATGTGTTCTAGTTTTAAGAATCACTACTTCCAGGAAGTTTACATTAGATTTATTTATGGAAGAAAAAACTTCCAACAGTTCTTTATCCAAAAGGGGACCTGCTTTCCAAAGGAATGTGTTTGTTAAGTTTTAACTTTACGATACTTGAGAACGTGCATTGGTCAAGAGGATGAGAGTTCAGACTCATCACACCCTTTTGGGGGGAATTATTGTCTACTCTAGGACTCTCTTTATAAATTTAAGATATTTTCATGAATCCTTATTAATTCACCAAGTATTACATAAGTTTACCTTTGAATTTACGATCACTTATTAACATGTGTAAAATTTAGAATAATCATTATGTATTCAAGGTTCTTCATCAATGGAGATATCTGTATATATTAGAGGTTTTCCATCAATGGTATCCTATAATATACTACTTAGAGATTCTTTTAATCGTCGTTGTGATGATACTGGTTTTTAATCCACTCAGTGGGGCACTATGGAATTTATTTTCATCCAGGGAGATGAAGGTTTGGTTTGATTTTGGGATCATTCCAATAAGATGGGCTACCTACGTATCCTTGTGAAAGGAATCACAACCCTCGTAGTTCGGTGCCACTAAATGGGACACATCATACCTTTTAAGGTAATGTGATAAGGACCTAGCCATATAGTTTAATGTAATATGGTATGGACATCTAAGTAGAAGAAGCTTAGTCAAAACATAGTGTGGGACTTATACTGAAGCATCCCAATGAACTTGGAAAGGATATGGGTTTCCAAGTAGAATCAGATCCTATTGGGAATATGGCCCAAGGAGAACAGGGTTGATTTAAGGTATTGGGTTTGAACCTCAAGGAGGCTTCCTATGTATCCCATATAGATGGGAATCAAAGCCCACCTAGTTTGATTAGGTCTCATAGGAGAGTATAGTCCTTTGAGAGAAAGTAATTTGGGATTAATTCCTGAAAAGGATGCCTCGGTGACTTGAGGGTTTAATTTGGGGCTTATTCCTAAGGAGGATGCCCAAATTAAGGGAAATAATGATGGGTTTCTGAAGAGGATATCCAGTGAGCTCGGGCCCTGAGAGGGCTTCCTACGTATCCCAACTATGGTGGGAATAACAGTTCTTGTAGTTCATTCAATTGTGAAAATGTTGTGACTATGAAAAATCTATAAGACTACATGAGTCATGCTCGGTGTGAGAAACAAGAGGATGTCAAAGATTTAATAAAGGCATTCACACTTTCAAATTTTTTTCTCCTTCGCTGGTGGAAGATGGAGAGCCTACGATGGCGATGGTGGATGAGGTCGAGGCGACCCAAGGAGAGGGCGAGGTTACGAGCCTTCCCTCTGTTCACTTTACATTGGACAAGGGTCCAACTAAAGGAGTAAGGGATGAAGGTTATGGGCTTACACCAGGGTGTATGCCCTAAAATTGATCCTGGTAGGAGAGGGATACTTCTCCTATACTTGTGCGGAAAAGAAAGTGTGAACCGTACCTTCCCTACCAGAGACCTGAGGTTTTGGGTCGTCTCTTTGAGTAGGGTGAGGTCAAGACCTAAACCCTCCTTCAAACTGGGAACTTCCCAACACTATTTTTGGGATAAAGGTCCATGTGACTATGGATATACAAACCCATAGACATTCCATGTATCCTAACTCCCTTATAAAACAAATGTGGTAAACCTATGACTGTAGATATACAAACCCAAAATAGAAGACACACTGATGTGTCTTTCCCAAAGGTTTGATAAGTCAGGAGGTTTCGGTGGAGGTCTCAAGAAAATCCCTTTCAAACAAGGGATCCAATGAGGAAGAATCCATGCCATGAATTTCTTTGAGGAAGGCTTGGTTCCTTATAGACTAAAGAGAGAAAGTGAATCAAAGAGGGTGCCTAAGTAGATAAGGGAGCGCAAGTATGGGTGCGCAAGTAGACTTGGGTGATCTGATGTTCACTTAAGTGACGAACAACCTGTGTGTTAATACTTGGGTCAGACCTTGCTCAATCCTTAAAGAGTATTCACAGGTGGTCCTAGAGGTGGGGTGATCAAGTTCCTATAAAAGGATTAGGCAGCGTGCAAGTATTTCTGACTTAGGGATGTTGGGTGCTTTAAACACGCAAGTGTTATGGTTTTCAAACACTAAAAGGACTTAAGTAAAATGATCCTCCTTTAAATCCTCCACTCAAGGAGTTAAAGAGCTACCTTGAAAGTTTCAGAAGACTGGGGAGAAGTACTAGGGCGACCAGAGTAGTAATTGGGCTTTAAGGAAATTTGTTCGTACAAATGAGGGGCCCAAGGGTCTATTTATAGGCAAATATGGGACCTTGGGAGAAAAGGAATTTGGGCGCGCAAGTAGGTTGCGTGCCAACTTTGTGGCGTACAAGTGGCTATGCACCAGATGGGTGGAGACCAAGTAGACTTGTGCGCTGACGGTGATTTGGATAGACTAGAGCGATCCAAAATTCATGTATTTGCAAATCTTGATTTTCTTCATGTATTTTCCCCTTTTCTTTCTAAGGGGATTCCCTTTGTCATTTTTTTAGACTCTTTGATGTAATAGAGTGTCGACGGCAAGCATATGATTCCATGTTAGAGTATAGAAAATCTCAAATTCATAATCCTAGAGGAACTCTAGCCACCCACTCTATCTCAAGTTAAGATCCTTATGAGAGAAGATATACTTGAGAATCTTATGGTCAAAATAATGATAAATTTCTCTCCCATTAGGTAGTTTTGCCACATATTTAGTGCAAAGACTTACACTACTAACTTGATATCATGGGTCACATAGTTCTAGTCATGTGGTTTCAACTGACGTGAACCATAGGCAATCACCACTTGCCTCTTCATTAGAACAAAACCAATCTTAGTTCCTGATGCATCATAGAACACTACATACTTAGAACCCTCCTTTGGTAATCTCAAGATGGGATCACTCATAAATCTCTGCCTCAACTCCTAAAAAGTCATTTGGAACCTCTTCGTCTGTACAAAAGGCTACCCCTTTTGGGTCAAAACTGTCATGGGGGCTGATATCCTGGAGAAGTCAGGTATGAATCTCAGGTAATAGTCTGTCAACCCAAGGAAGATACGTACCTCTGTCATGCTATGGGGTGGATCTCAAGCTACCACTACGTCATCCTTCATCAATTCTACAACCACACCATCTATTAAGATAACATTTCCTAGAAAGTGGATCTCCTGAATCCAGAACTGGCACTTTGAGAGCTTCCTTTAAAGATGGTGCTCTTGGAGTATGTACAGAACCATCCTCAAGTGTCTCACATGCTCCTCCTCAAACACTAATTACACAAGGATATTTTCAATAAATACAACCATTAACTGATCTAAGAAAGGCTAAAATATCCAAATCATGAGTCTTATAAACACTGCTGGGGAGTTCATCATGAAAAAGGGAATCACCAAGTACTCATAGTGACCATAGCGATATCTTAATGTCACCTTCGTTATTTCCCCATCCCATACTCATAACTAGTGATAGTCTGATCTAAGGTCGATCTTCAAGAACCATTTTTCCCATCTACACTAATCAAAGAGGTCATTGATCCTTACTAGTGGATACTTTTTCTTCAAGTTCACCTGGTTTAATCACCATTATTCTACACATAACCTCAGGCTTCCATCCACCTTCTTGGAGAACAAAACTGGGGCTTCCCAGGGTGAAACATTGGGCCTAACAAATCCCTTCCTCTAAAAGTCCTCAAACTATTCCCTCATATCATGAATCTCTATAGAATCCATTTGATATGCTGACACATATGTCAAGGTCTTCCCAGGGTGTATATCAGTGCAGAAGTCTATCTATCGATAGGTAGGTAAGCCTAGAACATCCTCAAAAAAGACATCCTCATACTTCACCACCATTGAAAGGAAATAAAAACTCATAAAATTCACTACACCAAGGTTTATTCAATCCAAATTATGAGTAATTAGTTTCACCCTACTATGCATGAGTCCATCCTACACTACCTGGGTTCCTTTTCACCCACAAAGGAAAACTCAGTTCCATCGTTGCGGACACACCACATCCTCCACCTGAAATAGTCTATCTAGGAATGAACTATGGATAACCAGTACATACCTAAGATGATGTCATAAGGAATAATCACTACTAATAAGAGATCCTAACATAAACTCTCACCTCCAAGAGTCAGGTCACATTGTTGGGAAAAATATGTGATCACTGAGTCATCTTCAGTAGGAGTCTCCAAGCACAAGGGTCGAGCCAAGGGCTCAACCAGAATCTCTAAGTCTCGAACCAGATATGTGGTAATAAATGAATGAATATAACCTATGTCTATCAGTACTATAGCTAAGGTATAAAATACATATATTGTACCTCGTATCATTCCCGGAGCCTATGGGTTGTAATCCTCTACCGCCTTTAGCTACCCCCTCCCCTATCCGCCAACTCCCTAAGCCTGGTGTGGACTACCTAGGGTGGTGGTGGTAATAAATCAAAGAGCCTACCACCTTCATATGCTCTCCTAGATCATCTGAAATGTTGGATTCCCTTCGGGCCTATATACTCCTACCATTGCCTCTGCCTTGGCGGACCATCCACTACCTCTCGGTTAGCCATACAGCGGGTCAGATAATATCATGCAAGATGTCCCCTTCCATTTCATGAGTAGTAATGACTCTCCTTGGGCTAACTAGAACCATCATGTGAGCCCTGAACTTCATACCCTTTATCTCAGTACCTCCTCTTGAAATGCCTCGCACATCCAGGTCCCTGAGACTAACATCGACTCCCTATCACCGAAGTCTTTTCTCATATATTCCCATTGTTGGAAACCACTATCTATGTATGCTCATCTAGGAAACTCTCAACAACCAAAGTTTTCTCTAGCACCCCATTATAGGTAGTAATTCATAGATTTATAACATTGTCTTGGATGTCACTATGTATTCCTCACTCAAAGGTTCAATCCTAGAAGAACTGATCTCAAACCATATCCATCAAGTACCTGGAAAGGTTAGTGAACCTCGATGAATACTCAGAAACTGTCATACTACCCTGCTAAAGCTATAGAAGCTCATAAATATGTATATCCCTTAGCATAGATGGAGAGAACCCCTCTCTAAAAAGTCACTCAAATTATGACCATGCTAAATTCACCTCATCATATGATTGGATCACAAAACCCCACCACCATCTGATCTATAGTTGTCTTGACCAGATGAAAAACTCATGTAACCACATCAATTCAGTCCTCAATCGCCTGTGGATCAAGCTCACCTTGGAACACAAGGGGTCACTATCGCTAGAACTTGTGATGTGAACTCAGCCTATACACCTTGTCCACTAGTACCGCGGGTACCATCTGCTACTCAATAGGTGTTGGTATATCCGATGCACCACCTGGAGGCAATATCTCTGGAACTAGTCCTTGTATTGATGCCTCGTCACTGATGGGATCATCCTCATGATCATGATGTTGAATCCTAGCTGGCATACATCACGGGGGATCCTAAAATATACAATATGTATCATGCTCAATGAGTATATCTAGAGAGAATACTTAAGAAAGACATTGAAACCAAAACCCATTACTATATGATACATGTACCATTATTTTCCATGCAACTAGTTTCCCCATGTACTGATTTGAAAGGCAGGTGATCAGAGTCATGGTGTATAGATATGTTGGCTGCCGCACTAACACTGGAGTCTCTGGCCTGAAATCTGAACTCGAAACACTTAACATAGTTTCCCCAAAACAATCTTACAGACTCTAATCCTAAGGTATAACTGAATCCTATAATACCACTCTATCATGACCCATCTAAATGGGGCCCATTCCATGACTCCCCAATCCCACCTCTAACAAGATAAGGGCTAGCAACTAGTGCCAAGTAGAAATATCACTAACATGGGAGGTCATAGATGAAAGTACATGTACACAGGAACACATATCCAAGTCTGAAAATGATGAAATGTAAAACAAATAAAAGAAACTATGCATGAATACATCTAATCCCACAACCAAAGTATGACAACAAGTAATGGAAAGTAAATAGGGTCAAATACAAGCCCATAACAAAGAGTTTGAAAACAAGTCCAACATGAAAGTGAAGATGGGTACTGCTATCAAGATACCATAGGAACACACCTCATTCTATCTGGATCAATAAGTGCCGCCTGGTCTTGGTCCCTCTAGGACTCCATCAAAAGTTCAACTATCTTCATAAGACATGACACGTGCAGGAAAAATCCCATATAAGGGTGATTATAACAATATATAGTAGGACACCCTAAAATACAAAGCATATAACAAAATAATAATTGTCAACTCTACACAGGTATATGTCTACAACACAAATAATAATAATATCTAGATATAATCAACAAAGACACACAGTCTCAAGGTAAAGTCATAGCCGTAATGCTATCCTGATTCCAGCTCGAAATGTCCACATAGCACTCGTCTAGGAGAACACACTCCATGAGTCAGATAGCATTGATGATGTCTGTCCAAGAGGTAGTGCCCGTTGGGTATCATCCTAGAAAGGATATGTCGGAAGTCTGAAGATATACAATACACGGATGAGAATCACTCTCAAGGACATAGGGTATACCAGCAACTTAATCTTTATTAACCTACTAAGTAGAGGATCGGCACTCATGTAGTGTTGTTCATGGAAATACCAAGAACTCCATCTAGGTAAAGAAGATGGTAGAGGATCTCACTCTAGGACTCATGAAAGGATTCCAACAACTCAATCCAAGAAGCTCTACTAAAAGGATCACCATCCTATGTGTAGGACATGATTCAATACTAACCCTCAAAGAAAAGGATATAGGTAATGCACCCTAACAAACCTTGTCTAAGATACATAGGATAAGGGCTTTAAGCCTTCTTTGAAGGGGTACATGGCGTATAATATAAGTACATGGTGTGTCCCTTTGGAATCAGGTTCTTTCCATGTAAATGGCTCGTGCCCATGTCCATGTGAAAGTACACGGCATGCCCATGCTCATGTACTTCTGCCCATGTCAAAGTACACGGTTATGCCCGTGTACACCTGGTATGGTCATGTACATGTTGGAGTACACAGTGAGCCATTGGGGAGGGGTCACACATCGTGTGATACTTAACTTTCTCTTGAAACCCTAGATGTCACTCTGAGGGTCCCACACGTCGTGTAATCCCGAATTATATTCCGTGTAGATTGTGATTTTCCAAAAACTCTCGTTCTTCCTCCCACATACGCTCATACTTTTTTCACCTCTATTTTCATCCTCAATATCACCAAGTTTCATGGATCTATACTAATTGAACCTTTCCTCTATAAATCACCAGATTCTAGCCACCCAAACTTCTCAAAAAAACATCTGAACACATCCTCCACCACCACACATCGAAGAACATGAAAATTGGGTATCCAAATCGTGTGATCTATTATGCCACCATCATCACACAACTGTCATGTTGTTTCAATCTTAGATCCATGATATCTAATCATTGCACTAAGAAATGGTTGTGAAACATTCGATTTATCGGTGTTTGTCGAATCACGGATCAAAGGATCACCCGTGATCAATGAAGAAAATAGGAAATAAATTCACAAGAACAACCATAAGAAATGAACCTCAACCAATGTTCATGTTGGCCTAAATCTATTGTCGTTAGAATAATTAATGAATAGATAAACAAACAAACATGAAGCAATTTCCCCCAAAAAGATCCCTGAGGATAACCCATGTCGCAAAACGACCGATTCATGAATCAATTTGTTGGTCGATTAACTCACGTTCATTATAGAAATAGAGAATGGGGAAATAATATAATCAAAACAAACATCCTTCCTCAATTTAAAATTTATCACTGATGAATAATGATGTTGCTTCGTTGTTTTTGGTGAGATCCTCTAATTCCGTTGCACCCCAATTGTCGAACTATGATATTGTTGTCATTCGATTGAGAGAGATCCACCAATGCCCTCTCCAACAATTCTTCAATAGCTCCAGAGTTATGTGGATAACCCTATAATTCCATCATAATTGTTTACATATAGATGAAATTAGGTCTCCATGTCAACGTACAAATAAATTTATTTATTTATTTTATTTTATTCATTTTAATGTCTGTGATGAATTTTTCACAAACGCTTCATGCCAAAAAAAATTATGTCGCATCTAGGGTAAAACCAACATTCTAAACTCAATGGTAACCTCAATTATCTGATCTAGGTCTCTATTTAGAAGTTATTCCACTTTTTCAAGAAAACTATGTGTGCATGTTATTTAATATATTTAATATATTTCAAACAATTATTCCAAGAACATTGAGTCTCAGAATCACGCGTCGTCTCAGTGTTTGGTCTCGAAAATAATCCATAGAGTATCCAAAAATAATACATGGAAAATTCAAGTCATTACAATTTTCACTGTTTAATGTAGGATTTTTAGTAGTGATAATTTCCCTCACTCAACCAAGGAATAGAGGAAACCAAATCGACTATTTGTGATGGGATCCCATCACAAATATCCCATTACATAAAACGGTGTTGCAAATACTATTTTTTTTGATGGGTCATCATAAAAAATACTATTTGTTATGGCTAGTTATTTCATCACAAATAGTCTTCTCTAGTGTATTTAACAAATTCTTTTGCAATGGGATGATTCACCCATCGCAAATAGTATTTGCGACGGGTGAACTATTCCATCACAAAAAACTAAAAAAATAATAAAAATAATAACAATATAATACAAATAATAAAAAAATAAAAAACAAAAATATTCACAATAATATAAAAAACACACTATATAGAACTGTAAATATATGAATTAATAAAAATATTACAAAAAATATGTACATATAAATATTTATCAAAAAAATACATAAATCACTGAGGGGGAGGGGGTCATATAGAAGAGATGGTGGAGTGAACTCCATCCATAAACCCTGAGTCAAACATCGCATGTACATCATTTCATGCTCCTGTTGCTGCTTCTATCATCAACGCATCTCCTCTTTTTGATGCTATTGTTGACAAAGCTCTTCTGGATCCCTATACAAGGTCTCTATAAGCTCTCCCTGAACTTGTAGCTTCTCTTTATACTATGAAGTAAATGATTATGACTCTTCACAATCTCCCCTCGAGTTATATGACAACATCACAAAGGTTCCATAATAACTCTCAAGCGTCAATCAAGAGTCGATACCAACAACTCAAACTTTCTTGAAGACATACTGAGTCACCTGCATCCATGTTGTGTCATCAAATCCTGCTGAACTGGTGGTCAGATCCTTAGTCTTGTCCTGACTTCCATCCTATGTTTGATAATTTGTGACCTCGTATGACTCTTTTAATTAAAAATTAAGATTAAAATAGTTAAAATATTATTTTCATTTAATTTTAAAACTCAAAAAAATTATATTGGCCAAAATATGACGCCGGTGACCACCTATAATCTCTCTAGTGACATGATCATTATACATCCTCTTATAAACATCTAACTCCATAATATCAGGATGTTCAACTGCCTATATGAGTATAAAATAAATAGATCACATTTAATGTTGTATAAATTATAAAAAAAAGTACTTATCATATGTTGTCAATGCGTACTGAATGTACGACTACCAGCTCGATGTGTCACCTTCTGCCTCCCCCAGTTCTGTTGACCTAATTATACTCTCCTCTAAAAACTAGCTCTCATACAGTATGAACATAATTCATCCCAAACATGATATGAGATGTAATCCGGTTGGTGGGCACAGTAAGACTGATTAAAATACATGACTCGTGATTTCTATATGGTTTTCCTCCTTAGATTGTGCAAAAATTGATGGCAATGATCTTGTATACAGACTTATCATGGCTCCCAAATAGAGTCCTGCATGCTATCATCGACAGGATACCATAAATCCTACAAATAATTAATAATATTAAGTTACTAATTAAATAAATTTACAAATAACTAATATTTATTTAGGTATCATCCAATGATCAAACATGTGGTGCTGAACATCGATGGGAATATGATCCCATGTCATCCATGTTCTAGAAAAATAATTTCACAATATATTACTCCCATGTTCAATATCTATATGCGAAAAGCTGTGAAAAAATAGAACAAATAATCAAACAATTAGTATATAAATAAATTAATAAAAAATAATGAAAACTAACTAAAATACACAACTAAACATACCTCTGCATGCATGGATCAAAATCAAGACATGGACGTTGCTTGGGTATAGGGTCAAGAATCATCAATCTCCCAAGACCACAACTCCTCTGAGTTTCCACTAAACCGCCAGTAGTCTGAGGGTAATATGATATAGCATCAGGCTCATCACTAAGTAGTGAAACCTCCTCCAACTCATGAAATAGATCAAATAAACGGTCATCATCCATCTAAAACGTGAAATGACTATTATAATAAAATAATTGAAAATAATTATTATATATGATCATAACCAACATTTAATTGTGTCAATCTTCATATCTATCCTCATATTCATATACAAAAGTGTCAATATATTCATATTCCTCCTCGATATCATCAATTTTCATAAGAGTTCCAGCTTAATCATCTCTGGATATTTCAAATTCATTTGTTATATCAATAACATCATTATCACTATCGAACCATAACTATGGGGTGTCATCATCGATATTCATTTCTCTTCATATAAAAGAGAGATTTGAAGTAGTCTCTTGAAAAATTTAAATTCCATGCACTTCAATGGAATTACATTCACTTTGGATAAACTTATTTTAATGAGATTTCATTTTTTTATGCTCCACCAATCACTTAACTCTCTTAAAGCGGAAAAATAATTTGTATAATAAATTTGATTTACCCGATGAGCCAATAAAAATGGTTTATTTACTACAAGAAGGCTATTATATTTAATATCAATGATTCCATTACACGGATGAATACACAAGGCTCTATCAGTATCCAACCAATGACATTTAAATATTGCTATATAATTTTTTCATAGATAACACAGTTCAATTATTTCTTCCAGTATACCGTAAAAGTCAATTTCACTTTCTCTATAATGAGATCCTCTCAAGAAAACAACATTCTTCATTGTTTTTTTTTATTCTCCATATTCATGTTTATAAAATCAAAAACCATTCACCGCATATACATTATAATATTTAACCATTTTATATGGTGGGTTACTCAATACACACAATCGATTATCAATTTTATCAGTATCTTGATTTACCTAAAATTTTGAAAAACATTTATCAATATAACAAGTAATAAATTGATTTTATATGTTAAACCATAAACAATTTACTTTACCTATTTTTGAAACCAGTAGGAAAAATTATTTTATCGATGTTCTTTAAGAGCAGCAGTTGTGATTTGTGGAAATTATTTCTTGATATGATTATCATATAATCTATAAATAAAATAATATTAATTTACTTTACAAAAAATATTGAATAAGTGATAGAAGTAATCACAGTACAAATGGTTTCATTTATTCACAGTTGAGAAGAACGTATGTATAAGCTCTGTGATGTTCATCATCTGAAATTCATCGTTCATGAACTCCACCAAAGCCAAGTTTGGGATAATTAAAAACTAATAATTGATTGTTCATTTCATCGTAAAAATTTCTCTCATTATTTCCCATTTAGTTATGTTTTGATGGATATTCAGACTGAAAATAATGACAGCAGAAAAAATAAATTTTTTCCTATAAATAAACTTTTGTAATTAATCCTTCAACCGATGCTTTGTTATGTACCTTTTTCTTCAATTTATGCATGCATATCTTGAATGGGTATATCTATCGAAACTGTACCAGCCCTCCATATTTTTCTTCATTCAATAAATGTAATATCAAATGTTCTATTAAATCAAAGAAATCCAATGGGAATATTTTTTCCAATTTACATAAAATTAAAACAACATATTCTTATTGTCTACTTAGTGCATCATAGTCTGTTTTCACCACACAAATGTCTTAAAAATATGATATTTCTGTTAGAACATCCCAAATCATAGAATTCAACAAACCTATAAATCCAATCAGTAGAATTATTTACATTATAACATGATAGTCATGACTTTTTAATCCGGTAATATGACCATTTCTGACACATCCAGTGTAACGTCCCAGATCCGGCTGCCACCCAAAGGTTCCCCATATTCGGTTGGTCACATGACCTCAAGCGCATTTCCCCAAAAGCTAGAGGCTGATGACTAGTAGAGAGGGATAAAGTCAGATGATGGGGAAATTATACCCTCATTGGCAGAGTGTACACAATGGAAAACAGATAGTAAACAATAATTGAAGCAGTAATACCAAACAGAAATAAATAGAAAAAGACTGAAAGTAAATCCAACAGAATCCAAAATATATATATATATATATTATGTATGGAATATGTATCTAAGAAAATATTTAAACAAGTCACAATGCTGGAAATCAATACATAAACTGAAGTACAAAATAAAAAAGTAAACTCCAACAGCATTACAAGCCTCATCTTGGTCCCATGCTCTACAGTTCCAACGACAATCAAGTACCTGATGAAGAAGGGTGCTTGACCTTATCTATACCTATAACCATATAATCTATTTGGTTCCAAAATCATAACCCAAATAGGGTGTGAGATGAATCTCAGTAGGCAACCACCAAAAGATTTGTGTCTAATTGTCAGTGAATATATATAATAGGTAATTTTCAAAATGAAGTAATAAACTAGGAATTACTCAAAAGTAAACAATCCTATAGTTTTCAATTACATTCATTTACATTTATCAATTATTCAATCCATTGAATCATGTAACCCCCAGGATCTAGCCTAATCTCAGTATCCCTAGTACAAAGTAACGAAGTAGGTGTTTGAGAAGACTACCTAAAAAAACAAGTATGACCAAATCCAAGCTTGTTTTTTGGTTTGGCAGATTCTTAAAATTCATTAAATTATTCAATAATGACCCTTTGGGAAAGTTATCACAGTCTAATCCCCCCTGGTCTAACATAACAACAATTCATTTAATAACTACCCTCTGGGAAAGCTCTCATGGTCTAACCCCTTTGGTCTAATATACCATCAAACAATTATAAACAAACACATGGAAAAGCTATCATGGTCTAAAACCTTTGGTCTAATATACTATCAAAAAATTATAAACAACCACCTGGGAAAGTTCTCACAGTCTAAAACCCTAGGTCAATGATTCATCTAATCAAATATAAACGACCACATGGGCAGCTCTCATGGTCTAACCCCTTTGGTCTAACATAACAACAAATAAATTATAAATGACCACATGGGAAAGCTCTCACAGTCTAAACCCTTAGGTAAACATTTTCTTAAATCAATTATAGATGACCACATGGGTAGCTCTCATAGTTTAACCCCTTTGGGAAGCTCTCTCAGTTCGATCCCCTTGGTCAAAATTCACAATTAATATCACAAGAATTTCATATAATCAGTAACTTCATCCTAATAAAACAAGGCATGGAAAATAAGGCAATCCTAATAGGTACCAAATGGTCATAAACAAACAAACAAGGGGAAACACACCCACGGGGTATCCCATAAATGAGGTATCTAACCTTATGCATAAGAAAATACCATTTATCAATTAAATAAACCATAGCAGGTGATAAACAAGGTTAAATTCCAAATCAAGAAATACCCCAAATGAGGGTATGCAGCACTTTTAGTATATATAATATAAAGAAAAACAATGAAAGGCACAAACTACCTACCTCTATGTCATACGATCGATATACTTGAACGTCGGCCCTTGAATCGACCTAGATCGGCATAGATCTACAAAAAGATGAAAACACCCAACATTAAATTACTTATGAGAGAGAAAGAATCAAAAATAATGGCTCTGGAGGAATTTAGAACTCCCATGTGGGATTCCAATGCACTTAACGGTGTCTCAGTCGGAGCTCGGATGGAGAATCGGGGGTTCGATCTTCATTCTTCATTCTCGATCGCTCATGTAAGAAACATGGGAAGAAGAATTCATTTCCAAAGATGAGATGCGACCCCACTCTGATATATCAAATAAAAATAAAAGTACACAGCATGTTCTTTAAAACTACACATTGTGTAGTGGGATTAACTGGCCCCTAACTTAAGCAGTCTGCCAGGTCACCACATGGCCATGTATTCGGCCATTACATGGCCATAACATGGTGGTACATGGCAAGCTAGGTACACGGCGTGTACTCATAAGGACACAGTGTGTACTTAGAAAAATACTCTTTCTTCTTTTTTCCTCAAAACAAACTGAAAAAAAAACCATACCTGAAATGAAGATATAGGTTCTTACAAACTTCCCCCCTTAAAGAAATTCATCCCCAAATTGATTTTCCAAGGGTGGTGAAGAAGAATCTGTGAACAAGTCTGGCCACTGCAATCACACATTGGCCTCCCTCTCCCAAGTCTTGTCCTGCACTCACTCATGCTTCCATAGCACCCATACTAGTGGAACAGACTGGCCACAGAGAAACTTCGTGTTGCGATCCACAATCTGAATAGGGTGCTCATCAAAGGATGCATCCACCTCCAACTCAACCTCCTCTGGTTAAAAAACATGATATGGGTCTGAAAAGTAATTTCGTAGTTGAGAAACATGAAAGATGTTGTGCATATCCCGATACCTCTGAAGCAACTTCATCCGATAGGAAACCAGACCGACTCTCTCTAAAACCTCAAACAGGCCCACGTATCTTAGTGAAATCTTCCCTTGTCTCATAATCCTTCTGTATCCTAACCTCGATGTGACACGTAAGAAAACCGGATCCCCAACCTCAAACTCCAGAGTTTGTCTCCATCGATCAGCATAAGATTTCTAGCGATATTGTGCAATATCCATCCTCTTTCGAATCAACTCCATCTGCTCAGTGGTCTCTTAGACAAGACGAGGTCCCAGTATAGCTGCCTCTCCTACCTCCAGATAACATAGGGGTGATCGGCATGGCCTACCGTACAAACCCTTATATGGTTCCATCTGAATCGTTGCCTAAAAATTTTTATTGTAGGAAAACTCCACCAGGGGTATGTGTCTCTCCCAAGATCCCCCGAAATCCAGGACGCATGCTTGAAGCATGTCCTCTAAAACCTAAATCGTGCACTCAAACTAGCCATCTTCCTGGGGATGATAAGTCGTACTTAGAAGTACCTGTGTACCCAAATCCCTCTGTAGTCCCTTCCAAACATGAGAAGTAAACTGGGTGTCCCTGTCTGAAATGATAGAGTGCATAACCCCATGCAAACGTACTATCTCTAGGATGTATAACTTTCCAAACTCATCAACACTAAAGGTTTTCTTGATTGGAAGGAAATGTGAAACCTTCATGATTTTTTCAACAACAACCCATACAGTATCATTTCCTTAAGGTGAACTTGGTAAACCTGTCATGAAATCTATCGCGACATCATTCCACTTCCACTCAGGAATTGGTAACTACTGTAAAATCCATGTAGGTCAATGATGCTTTGCCTTCACCTACTGATAGGTGGAACATCTCATTACAAAACCAGCTACATCCCTCTTTATGTCTAGCCACCAATACTGACGATGTAGATCTCAATACATCTTAGTGACACTAGGATGAACTGCCCATACGGAGGCATGAAAATCTCGCAAAAGCTCCTCACGTATGTATGCTGACACCCATATGCGTCCATGAAAATGAAAAATCTCATCCTAACCTATGGTCCACCTAGGAGTAGGGTCCTCACCTGACACACTCTCCCATAGGACTAGGGATTCAGAATCTAATAGCTGCCTCATTCTCACTCGATCCAGTAGATTAGTGGTAACAGCTATAGAAGAAAGAAACGTCTACCCCTATTTTTCGTACACCTCCAAATGAATCTCAGAGAACAGAGCCATAATCTTCCACTCACTACTAGACTCTTGAACTTTATATATCTGAGTTCTCCTTCTCAATGCATCATCCATTGTGTTTCCTTTTCCAAACATGTAGGCAAGCTCAAAGTCAAAGGACTGAAGGTACTCAACCCACCTTCACTGTCTCAAATTTAGATCTCGTTGATTAAAGATATACTTGAGGATTTTATGGTCATTTTATACCACAAAACACTCTCCCAAAAGATAATGTCTCCAACAGTGCAAGGCATGCACAACTGCATCCAACTCGAGATCATGTGTCAGGTAATTCCTCTCATTTAGCCTCAACTATCGAGACCCGTACACAACGAATCCTTCCCCCTGCATAAGCACTTCTCCCAGCCTGATACCTGATGCATTGTAGTAAAATGATGTAACTCTTTCCTAGATCTATAAAAATTAGTATTGGTGTTGAATTCAATCTCCCTTTTATCTCCTGAAAGGCTGAATCGCAAAAATATATCCACAAGTACTTTTCACCCTTCTTAGTTAGGCCCTTAAATGGCACTGTTAAGCATGAAAAGTATTTAATAAAGAATCTATAGTAACCATCCATCCCCATAAAACTTTGTACCTAAAAGAGGTTCTTCAGTTTCTCCCAGGAAACTACCAATCTCACCTTCTCTAGGTCTACTGATAATCCTATCTCTGATATGACATGACCCAAGAAGTGAATTTGGTCCATCCAAAAGTGGCATTTTTAGATATTAGAATACAAATGATGCTCTCTCAGTATACTCAATACGATCTCAAGATGGATGTCATAGTCATGTCGATTGTGAGAGTACACCAATATATCATCCATGAAGACTACCACAAAAGAATCCAAGTAAGGATGGAACACTCAGTTCATCAGTGCCATGAAAACTATTGGTGTGTTCGTCAGACCGAACGACATAACCAGATACTTGTATAGACCATAAATTCTCCGAAAGGATGTAAGAGGTATATATGATGGTCTAACACACAATTGATGATAACCAGATCTCAAGTAAATCTTCGAGAACACCTAGGATCCTCGAAGCTGATCAAAGAGATCATCAATCCTCAGCAAGGGATATCAATTCTTGACCGTAAACTAGTTCATCTTCTTATAATCCACACAAATTCTAAGGGTACCATCTACCTTCTTCGCAAAAAGGACAGGCGAACCCCAAGGAGAAGTACTAGGTCAAATGAAACCCTTTGCCTGCAACTCCTCTAACTACTTCTTGAGCTCCTATAACTCTGTTGTAACCACACTATAAGGAGGAATGGACACTGGTGTCACTCCTAGAATAATCTCAATAGAGAAATCTACCTCTCTCTACAAAGTTAAACCTGAAAAGTCATCTGGAAATACATCTCTGAAACAATCCACCACTAGAGGAAAGTACATCTGTGAATTCTCCTGGTCATCCAGATATAAACTAAAAATTTGGGTTGTAATTCCTCCTAACCCATGATACTCAAGTCCATCTCTGCTTTCATGGACATCTCATTCACCCTTGTTTAGAAAATATCTTCCCTATGGTGATGTGAAACTCACCCTACAGCGATAGCAGTCAATAAAGTCCTGAAAGGAGACCAATCATTCCATTCCAAGAATGACATCGAAACCTTTCATCTCTAAGACATAGAGTTCCCATAAGAAGTGACGCCCACCAACCTCAAGAGGGAACTCCTTTCATTGACATAGACTAGAAGACTTAATCCCCAATGGAGTTTCTAGCATCATAACATCATCATAAGTAAAGATATATAGCCTGAGGCTCTCTACAATGGAAACAGATATAAAACTATGGGAAGCCCCACTATCAAAAAGATTATAAGATAAAAATGAGGCAACTAGAATCATACCTCTAACCGTAGAGGGTCCAGGATCCTACTCCTGCTGGGTCTGCACCATTGCAAAAGTCTGACCTATACTGCAACCCTACGACCCTGACTGACCCACCCTGTTGTCGCTGAAAACTTGTCATCTAGCTTCCACGCCCGTGACCAACTCCTTAGCCTGAACGGCCTGACAAACTCTAGTTCTCTGACTGATGAGAAACTGGTGGCCCTTCTCCTATACATGGAGTCTTAACAGATCTCCTCTCACTCACTACTGGTGAGAACATCCTGCAAAAAATTAATAATATTACCCATCTTGTCACAATATCGACACTCGGCTGGGTCCTTCAGGTAATGTGGTCTCGTATGTCCACTCTTCCCGCATTGGTAGCACACCACTTGGATACCTAAAGAAACATCCCATGAAAGCTCCCTGAGGCGCTTCCTGCTATCAGTTGAAGGAGTACCAACCCTGGATGATGAACCACCCTGGCTCATAGCTCCAAACTCCCTCAGATTATGCCCAGAAATCAGCATTTGGTTTACTATAGCAGTCACTGAGGTTCACCTGAAAACATTCACCTATGATCAGATGTCGTACCTAAGGTCATCCTAAAATCTCTTAGCTAGTGATAACTCATCACCTCCCAAAACAGGTGTGAATCACTGAAGATTTGTAAAGAGAGAAGAATAATCCATCACTAGAAGAGCGCCCTACTCCAATTGCATGAACTCCCATGCTCAATCGGCCCTCAATGTCTTGGGGTAGAAGTAATCATAGAAGGTCCTCTGAAACTCTTCCCAAGCCATAACCTGATGACGTCCCACCTATGAGATAGCATCCCACCATCTCTTGGCGGAATCACGTAGCATGTAAGTCACGAGCTTCAGCCTCCTCTTAGGAGGTGTCTCCAAATGCTCAAAGATAGAAAGCATAGCCTCCAACCATGAATCTGAAGCCTATGGTCCTCCATCCTCTAAAAAAGTGATAGGATGATGTTGCTAGAACACCCGTGTTAACTCTAACACATTAGGGTAGGATGTGGTTCTCCCTAAAAAGTATGTATCATCCTCATAAAGCCTTCATGTAACTGTTCATTAGCACCTATATCTGGTATAATATTTGGTTCTAAGAAGGGCATGATGGGAGGATCTACTGGTAGTCCCTGATCTACCATTTCCAGTGTCTGATCATCTCCCTGTACCTGGCGTACAACCAGAGGATGTCTTGGTGGCATGACTCTGTAAGGTCAAGCGCACACCTCGGTATGAGATTAAAAAAACTACAACTCAAAAGTGCATGTATAGAAAAGGTGAGGGAAAGAATTCATGTTTTCAAAAATATGGTTACATGGCATGTAGAAACACTACACAACGTGTTCCCTTAAGCTTTAACGTGGGTGTGTAACTCTTCCAACCTGGTCGTGTAACACCCCATACACATGACATGTTCCTCATGAGACACGACATGTAATTAAATATCCCATCCTACCCATGTACTTCTACACAGCTAGAAATTCATGGTCATGTTGGTGTAACACTACACGGCATGTTCATACTAGACATGGCATGTACTCAAAAGTTATATCCACCTATTTCGTTAGTCACGCAACTGGATACATGGTCGACTATAGCATGGTGCATACTCCCAGTACATGGTGTGTTATAAAAAAAGTTTATGAACCCTGTGTCTATACCCACATAGTCAGTCACTGATAAAACACTATTTTATTGAATATTTTATTGATAATAAATTATATAATTTCCTCACATTGTGTTAAATATGTTTAATTAGAAAGTATTTGGGATTAGATCATTCATTTGAATATTTGATGAAAATTCCATTTTTACCCTTTATAGTTCACTGTAGTATTTCGAAGATAAATATTTTTATATTTATTATTTTAATTTGAAATTTTGTAACAGTGTTCCTAACTTAATTATATACAACTTTTAAGCAGGACACTAGAGCTAAAACGTGCATTTGATTGTTGAAAATGGGTCATGAAGTCAAAGTTGGGCTGGACTCTCCAGAATGGAGAAGCTTCTATATTTCGGCCATAACTCCTTCATATGGGCCTTGATTGATCCCAAATTTGGAGAGGAGATAGATCACCCATATCCTCACATTTGATCCTTCTGGAAGGTCGGACAATTCACGTGTTTTGGTGGCCAAATGGGCAGTGAAAGCTAGCATAAAATATTTGGCCGAGATTCCTTATTCACACTTGAAACCACTTTGAACCTAGCCTTTCCACCACTCTATAAATTAGTGTTTTTCACATTTGGTGGGGTTGGGACGTGAATTGGTAAGTTGAGGGAAGAAGAGAAGTGGATCCACTCTAATTCTCCAACCATTTCAATAAGGGTAGCTCTTGAAGCAGGGATCCCTTCGACGAAGCCTTCTTCTTCTCCTTCATGTTGTAATGATTTTGTTTATGTAATAAACTTTGTTGTTCTTCTTTTATTTCTTCTCTTATCTTCTGTTTTGTTTAAATTTCTTCTATTAATCTTCCTATTTTGGGCTGTAATTCTTGAGTAGAAGAATTATTGGTTTATACCCATTATAAATCTTTGCACATGCAAAACGCTTCTACGATGATTACGCCACCCATGGAAGAGTAGTTCTTTTTAGTAATCGATCGACCTCTATCCTTATTCATTCATTTATTTTGAATCAATGAGATACTTTAATTCATATATTATGATCTATTAATATAGTTTTTAATTTAAATGAAACTAATCAATCAATTGAATATTTAATACAAAACACGTGAGGTCGGGAATTGTGTGAACTGTGAGAGCGCAACCTTAACCGGTAATTCAAAACCACACGGGGTCAATTTGTAGAGTTAAAATATAATCTCTAAACTCAATTAATCCTAATTTCCAGAGTGGTTATGTGCCTTAATTTACCACTGACCATAAGCTAATTTTAGAACATCAATCAAAGCAGGGTGTTGCGATTGCATGTTCCGAAGTTAGCCTAAGGTTAAATTCACTTCATCTTTGTGGTAAAGTTAATTCTCGTAGGGTTTAGGATTTAAAAAAATAAGGGATAATAATTAAGTGAATATCAATTTAAATGATAATTATTAATAAATTATTGAAGTGGTAGAGTTATATCGATTACTCCTTTTAAAATATTTTCTAAAAAACATCTTTTTGTTGTGTCATTTTAATCGAGCTTCATTTCAAAACTAAAAACAAAAAAAATATACAATCTTCTTCCAGCAAACTTCTTCTAGATTCATAAACTATAACCAACCCCCATCATTTCAAGTAGTGTTTTTATTATATTCTATTTTATTTGTTTTATAATACCTTTAATAAGTTCTTAAATTCACTTCCTCCTTTGAGAGACGACCTTGGTCAGCCACTCTGCTGCACCTAAGTACCCCAAAATCACTAATCATTTGAGGGCGCCCATGACAGCGCTCTTTAAAATTGGCGTCGTTGCCGGGGAGGCAAGTAATTATTTCAACCAATTAGAGGTATTTATTTTGTTTTAAATTTTATTCTCTTCCTCTCTTCTTTCTTCCGTCTTTACCCAATCTGATTTTTTTTTCTTCTTCTTTTATTTCCTTCTACTTCTTTTTGGACCATTAACTCAAACTTCTAATTTTTATTTTACTATGGTCCAATTTCCTTCTTTTTATATTTCATTGATTTATGACACGAACTAATCCCAAATATCTCTTAGATCTTGACACTGAGATTGAACGTAGCCTTAGGGCTCAAATCAGACATTCTCAGTCTACGGGAAGTTTCAATATTCAACCAGTTGGTGAATTCCTCTCTTATGGAAACATAGAAATTGTAAGCAATTCAAATTAAAATATAAAAGAGGAACCAATGGCTGTAAATAATGGAAATGAACTTAATAGAACCATTCGAGAATTGGCTGCACCTGATATTAACTATCAACCAAATTGTATTGCATACCCAAATATCGAATCGGACTTTGAACTAAAATCTGGGTTAATTCACTTACTTCCAAAGTTTCATGGCCTCTCTGGTGAGGATCCTAATAAAAATTTGAAAGAATTTAATGTGGTTTGCTCAACCTTGAAACCAAGAAATGTATCTGAAGACCAAATCAAATTAAGAGCATTCCCATTCTCACTTGATGGAGCTGCGAAAGATTGGATGTATTATTTACAACCCGAAGATGTAACTTGTTGGAACGATTTGAAACGTCTTTTATTGCAAAGATTTTTTCCAGCATCAAGGACCACTTCCATTCGTAAGAAGATCTCGGGGATCAAGCAAGCACAAGGGGAGTCAATGTATGAGTATTTGGAGAGATTCAAGAAGTTATGCGCAAGCTGTCCGCATCACCAAATCAGTGAGAAACTCCTCATCCAATACTTATACGAAGGACTCACACCCATGGAGAGGAGCATGGTTGATGCTGCAGCTGGAGGAGCATTGGTGGACAAAACACCAGCAGCCGCACGTGCATTGATCAACAAGATGGCCCAAAACTCCCAACAATTTGGTGATCGAGGTACACCACATATCAGGGGAGTACATCAGGTAAGTCCTTCTTCTCTTGAGAGTCATTTGATTGATACCAAGTTAGAAGAATTAACAAATATGGTGAGGCAAATTGCTTTGGCACAAAAGACATCTCTACCCCCTCCTTCAAGGCCTTGTGGCATTTGCACTGAGACAATCCACCCAACTGACTGTTGCCCACAACTCCAAGAAACAGAAGATTGTGCAGTAGTGTTTCCTGGGAGACCATTTTAGCAGCAACAACAACCATATCCCCAAAAGAAGTTTGATTCATTTGCTCCAACATACAACCAAGGGTGGAAGGATCAATCCGACATGAGGTATGGATCTGGACAACAACAAAGTCCACCCTTTCAACAAAACTTCCAGCATCCTTCACCCTACCAACAGGGTTTCCAACAACCCCAAAGGAGATTTGAAGCTCAAACATCAACAAGCCAACAACAAGGGAATCCCCCACCCAAGTTAGATTCTAACACTGATGACCTTTTGAAGCAAATTGTTCTTAATCAACAGAATGAGCTAAAGAGTCAAGGTTCAGAGCTGAGGGAGTTGAAGACTCAAATGAACCAGATTGCCACCGCCCTCCATGAACTTGTAAGTAAGAATTCCTGAAATCTACCTTCCCAACCCACTCCAAATCCAAAGGGGAATGTTAGTGCCATCACATTGAGAAGTGGGAAGCAAATGAATGATACATCTGTACCTACCATTCCACCGGGATTCACCTCAACTCTGGAGAAGCCGCATTCCAAACCAACTGATGAGCAATCCAAGGAGAAAGATAAAGGTAAGAAAAATATTGATGATGTTCCTCCTAAACCCCTTCCTTTTCCAAACAGGTTTGTTCAAACCAAGAAGATGTCTGAAGAAGCAATGAAAAAGGAGGTTTTGGACACATTCAAGCGTGTGGAGATCAAAATTCCTCTACTTGAAGCCATTAAGAAAATCCCAAGGTATGACAAATTCTTAAAAGAACTCTGCACCAATCGAAGAGGGATCAAGGGAAATGAGAGGATCAACCTTGGAAGGAATGTCTCGGCACTCATTACACCAACTCTAGCAATGCCAACAAAGTGAAAGGATCCTGGGACATTCACCATCCCATGTACCATAGGGGAGTTGCACTTCTCTGATGCTCTTTGTGATTTAGGAGATTCAATAAATGTGATGCCTCACTCTGTATTCTCTTCCTTGCAGGTTGGTGAGTTGAAGCCAACAAGAGTAGTGGTGCAATTGGCGAATAGAGATACGGCATATCTAGAGGGAGTCCTTGAGGATGTACTTGTCCGGGTAAGAGACATGATCTTTCCAGCAGACTTTTATGTGCTTAACATGGAGGATGATTAGGTAAGTTCTCATGCCCCCATTATCTTAGGTAGGCCCTTCCTCAAAACTGAAAAAACTATCATAAATGTCAATGAGGGTACACTTTCCATGGAATTTGGAGATGAAGTTGTGATATTTAATGTTATGGATTCCATGAAGTACCCCTCAGAGGACCATTCTATTTTTGTTATATCCCATTTTGAACCACCAAGTAAAAACACCATGGAATTGGATTGTCCTATGCTTAGGGAGATTATGAGTATTGGTTCGAGTTTGATGTCTAAGAGCACTTCCACACATGTTGTTGATACACAATCCTCTCTTGGATTTGATTTTGATGTGGATTCATATTCTGATTTTGATCATGTTCACTCTGATTATGAAATGGCTGTTGAGTATGCTGATGGATTTGATGCTTTATTCTCTGATTTTGATGATGTCTATTCTTATACTGATGCTCTTTGTGCACATATTTCAGTTCCTTCAATGTCTCCATCCATACTACACCCTCCTTCATTAGAACTCAATCCATTTCCACCAAATCTGAAATACTCATACTTGTTGAGTGGTGAGATATTACCTGTTATCATTGCTAACAATCTCCCTTTTGAACATGAAGAAAATCTTTTGAATATTTTGAGGGAGAACATCAGGGCAATTGGGTAGACCTTGGATGACATATCAGGTATTAGCCCCTCCATTTGCATGCATAGGATTTTCTTGGAGGATGGGGCTAAACTAGTGAGACAACCACAAAGGAGACTCAATCCCACCCTCCTGGAAGTTGTTAAAAAGGAAGTTGAGAAATTGCTTGAGGTAGGTATAATCTTTTCCATTTCAGATTCTCAGTGGGTAAGTCCTATTCAGGTTGTGCCTAAGAAGAGTGGTGTTACTGTTGTTAAAAACGAGAAAGATGAGTTAGTTCCAATGAGGGTGAAAAACAGTTGGTGTGTGTGTATTGATTATAGGAAACTAAATCAGTCCACTCGCAAGGACCATTTCCCCCTCCCATTTATTGATCAAATGCTTGAGAGACTAGCTGGGAAGACACACTATTGTTTCTTGGATGGATTTTCTGGATATTTTCAGGTTCCTATAGCTCCAGAGGATTAGGAGAAGACTACATTCACCTGTCCCTTTGGCACATTTGCCTACCGGAGGATTCCATTTGGACTTTTCAACGCCCCAGGTACCTTCCAGAGATGCATGGTGAGTATTTTTTCTGATTTTATTGAGACCTGCATGGAGGTATTTATGGATGAATTTACAGTGTATGGGTCTTCATTTTATGAATGTCTTATTAGTTTGGGAAAGGTGTTGAATCGTTGTATTGAGAAGAATCTAGTCCTGAACTTTGAAAAGTGTCATTTCATGGTAGAGCATGGCATTGTCTTAGGGCATGTAGTGTCAAAACATGGGATAGAGGTTGATAGATCAAAGGTAGATATTATTTCATCCTTACCATATCCTTCATGTGTGCATGATGTTAGATCTTTCCTAGGGCATGAAGGATTTTATCGGCGCTTCATCAAAGATTTTAGTAAGATTTCTCTTCCTATGTCAAAATTACTTCAAAAGGATTCTGATTTTGTGTTTGATGATTCTTGTAGGAATTCCTTTGATGAGCTAAAGAAGTGTCTGACCACTCCACCGATCATAAAGCCCCCACGGTGGGAGATTCCTTTTGAGATTATGTGTGACGCATCCAACTTTGCGGTTGGAGTTGTCTTATCTCCGAGGGTGGAAGGACGTTCGCATGTGATTGCCTATGCATTGAGGAAACTGGATTCAGCCCAATCAAACTACACTACCATGGAAAAGGAGTTTCTTGCTGTCATATTTGCTTTAGATAAATTTCGTTCATATTTATTGGGCTCTAAAGTAGTTGTTTTTTCTGACCATGCATCTTTGAGGTACCTCTTGAAGAAGCCAGATGCAAAGCCACGACTTATCCGTTGGATGCTCCTTCATCAAGAGTTTGACATCGAGATAAAGGACAAAAAGGGGTCAGAAAACTTGGTGGCGAACCACATGAGTAGGCTTACTCACACACTAGAGGATGACACCTTGGATCAGGTACCACTTCGGGACACTTTCCCCGATGAGCATCTCTATACCATCTTAGGTACGCATCCTTGGTATGCTGATTTAGTTAACTACCTTGTTGCTTCTGAAATACCTGAAAATTTAAAGAAACATCAAGTCCAAAAATTAAAGAGTGAGTCAATATTTTATGTTTGGGATGATCCATACTTATGGCGCATGTGTAGTGACCAAGTTATTAGGAGGTGTGTTCCTGATCATGAGTTTGAGTCTGTTTTTCAATTCTGTCATACACTTGCATGTGGTGGACACTTTGGACCCCAACGGAGAGCTAGGAAAGTTTTAGACTCTGGATTATATTGGCCTAGCTTATTCCATGATTCTCATGTGTTTTTTAAGTCATGCTCTCGTTGCCAACACACTAGAAATATTTCAAGGAGACACGAGATGCCCCAACAACCCATTTTATTCTGTGAGATTTTTGATGTTTGGGGAATTGATTATATGGGCCATTTTCCTAGTTCCTTCGGTTTTTTGTACATTTTGGTTGCTGTTGATTATGTGAGTAAATGGGTGGAGGCTAAGGCCACTAGGACTGATGATTCTCATGTTGTTATGGACTTTGTCAAAGCACAGATTTTTTGCAGGTTTGGAGTACCAAAGGCCATCATCAGTGACCAAGGGACACACTTTTGCAATAGAAATTTCGCTTCCCTCCTTCGAAAGTATGGGGTGACACACAAAACATCAACACCATACCACCCCCAAACAAATGGCCAGGTTGAGGTTTCAAATCATGAGTTGAAACAAATTTTAGAGAAAACTGTGCAGCCAAATAGGAAGGATTGGAGCAAGCGCTTGGATGATGCATTGTGGGCTTATAGGACAGCATAAAAGACACCCATTGGTATGTCCCCATTTTGGATTGTTTTTGGGAAAGTGTTTCATCTCCCCTGGAAGTTGAGCATCGGGCTTATTGGGCTATAAAGAAATGCAACATAGATTTGGCCCAAGCGGGAATTCAAAGAAAGCTCCAAATTCAAGATCTTGAGGAGATTAGATTGTTATCATATGATAACTCAAGGCTCTACAAGGAAAGATCAAAAGCAGATCATGACAAAATGATCCAACAAAGGGAGTTTCATGTTGGAGAGAAAGTCATTCTCTACAGTTCACGACTGAAGCTGATGCCTGGTAAGTTGCGTTCCAGATGGTTAGGTCCTTATATTGTATCTAATGTTTTTACTTATGGTGCAGTGGAGATCACACAAGAGGACACTGGAAGGAGATTTACAGTCAATGGGCAATGTTTGAAGAGATACATTGAGGGACATCCTACTGATGCAGTGGATTTTATCACACTGCATGACCCCAACATCACTTGAGCACATCAGGCTGTTCCTAACCCTTTCACTTTTATATTATTTGTCCTATTTAAAAATTCTACATTTCATGTGCATATATCATCTCATGGGTACACATTGAGGAAAATTCAATATTTTAAGTGTGGGGGAGGGAACCTTTTAGTTTAGTAATTTCAATTGTTTTCCTGTTTAAAAAAAATTGTCAGTTTTTCAAATTTTGTGTGTTTATTTTACAATTTTCTGTGTGTTCTTGAAACTTTTGAGCTGAAATGATTCTCATCACCATTTTTAAATCCATATCAATAAGTGAAACAATTTACCCCTTGAAACTAATCTTAAATGAATGCTGAAATGACTTTGTTTCGAGTTCAAATATTTAGTAATTTCATGAAAAGTACACTGAATTTTGAATCCCATGCCACATCTCACTGTCTTTATATTTGAAATCACTTTCCTGTGAGGCTTCTAAACCATTATTTTTGTATTCTTTACATTCACCTCACTTCTTAAGAGAACCAAACCATGCTTTATTTAACCAAAATTTGATCTATTCCTGTCAAAACTTGAGGGTTTGAGGTACTTATGTTTAAATGATTGAGGCATTTGTATTAAAGCCCCTATTTCAAATAATATTTTTTTTTATAATGGCCTACCTTGAATATTTAATCCTTTTAGACCTTAGAATCCATGCATAGCCTATTAGGTTAGCCACATTACAAGCTAATTTTCCCTATCCAACCAACTCTTGAAGTGAAATTGCATAATCTAGTTGAGCTTAAGTGTGGGGGAATCTATCTTGTGTTGTGCCACCACATTCTGTGATGCTTTGGGTGGAAAATTAAATTCTGAAGAGATGTGTTTTCTAATGAAGAAAGTCATTATATTGAAAGATGTTCCTTTTCTGGAGCTTTCGTGACAATTGAAGTTGTGCCTTTTCTGGAGCTTCTAATTTAGGTGGAAAGTCGTGCCTATCTGGAGCTTTCAAGAAAATAATGTTTGAGAAGATTGACATTTTTTATGCTGAAATGATGAATGGTGTAAACTTTTCATGACTTTTTATGATGATGGATCTGAATTGATACTATAGGGATTGAGGAGAAGAGCATATTTAAGTGAAAATTAGATTAATGCAATTTTGCTTCAAAAAGAGTCAAGCCCTCCTCATTCAGCCTCAGAGTTTTTCACATCTTAATCCTACCAACCAAAAGCCACAGAACAACCCTGAAAAGTCCTCATGATAAACATATGCCCTTGACTCACATCGGGTGGTGATGTAGGAATCTATCAAGCCTATGGTGACCCTTGTATGAGTTTGGATGAGAAAGACATTGCAAAAAAAAATTGATATTTGAGTGATGAGAGAAAATTCAAGCGAGGTAAGTGTTTTGTGCATGGGAGGATAAATGAAGTGGAAATATATTGAATGATATAAATTAAAAACTTGAAATAAGGTTTTTTATAATGCATGATATCTTTTTATTCTTGGTGTGAAATTGATTGATCTCAAGGATATGTGTTTTAAAATTGATTTTGATTTGATATTGAAGTTTACTTGATATGAGGTTTTTCCCAGGAGTGCAAAACGGTAAGTGTGGGGGAGTTTATAAAACACTATTTTATTGAATATTTTATTGATAATAAATGATATAATTTCCTCATATTGTGTTAAATATGTTTAATTAGAAAGTATTTGGGATTAGATCATTCATTTGAATATTTGATGAAAATTCCAGTTTTACCCTTTATAGTTCACTATAGTATTTCGAAGATAAATATTTTTATATTTATTATTTGAATTTGAAATTTTGTAACAGTGTTACTAACTTAATTATCTACAACTTTTATTCATGACACTAGAGCTAAAAAGTGAATTTGGTTGTTTAAAATGGGCCATGAAGTCAAAGTTGGGCTGGACTCTCCAGAATGGAGAAGCTTCTGTATTTCGGCCATAACTCCTTAATATGGGCCTTGATTGAGCCTAAATTTGGAGAGGAGATATATCACCCATATCCTCACATTTTATCCTTCTGTAAGGTCGGCCAATTCACGCGTTTTGGTGGTCAAATGGTCGGTGCAAATTGTCATAAAATATTTGGCCGAGATTCCTTATTCACACTTGAAACCACTTTGAACCTAGCCTCCCCACCACTCTATAAATTGGTGTTTTTCACATTTGGTGGGATTGGTACGTGAATTGGGAAGTTTAGGGCAGAGGATAAGTGGATCCACTCCAATTCTCCAACCATTTCAATAAGGGTATCTCTTGAAGCAGGGATCCCTTCGACGAAGCCTTCTTCTTCTCCTTCATGTTGTAATGATTTTGTTTATGTAATAAACTTTGTTGTTCTTATTTTATTTCTTATCTTATCTTCTGTTTTGTTTAAATTTCTTCTCTTAATATTCCTCTTTGGTCTTTAATTCTTGATTAGAAGCATTATTGGGTTATACCCATTATAAATCTTTGCACATGCAAAATGCTTCTACGATGATTACGCCACCCATGGAAGAGTAGTTCTTTTTAGTAATCGATCGACCTCTATCCTTCTTCATTAATTTATTTTGAATCAATGAGATACTGTAATTCATATATTATGATCTATTAATTTATTTTTTAATTTAAATGAAACTAAGTGATCAATTGAATAGTTAACACAAAACACGCGAGGTCGGGAATTGTGTAAACTGTGAGAGCGCAACCTTAACCGGTAATTCAAAACCACACGGGATCAATTTGTAGAGTTCAAATATAATCCATAAACTCAATTAATCCTCATTTACAGAGTGGTTATGTGCCTTAATTTACCACTGACCATAAGCTAATTTTAGAACATCAATCAAAGCAGGGTTTTGCGACTGCATGTTCCGAAGTTAGCCTAAGTTTAAATTCACTTCATCTTTGTGGTAAAGTTAATTCTCGTAGGGTTCAGGATTTAACAAATTAAGGGATCATAATTAAGTGAATATCAATTTAAATGATAATGATTAATAAATGATTGAAGAGGTAGAGTTAGATCGATTATGCCTTTTAAAATATTTTCTAAAAAAACATCTTTTTGTTGTGTCATTTTAATCAAGCTTCATTTCAAAACTAAAAACAAAAAAAATATACAATCTTCTTCCAGCAAAATTCTTCTAGATTCATAAACTATAACCAAACCCCATCCTTTCAAGTGGTGTTTTTATTATATTATATTTTATTTGTTTTATAATACCTTTAATAAGTTGTTAAATTCACTTCCTCCTTTGAGAGACGACATTGGTCAGCCACTCTGCTGCACCTAAGTACCCCAAAATCACTAATCATTTGAGGGCGCCCACGACAGCGCTCTTTCAGTCACACAGCCAATAACTACACAACGTGTACATATGGTACATGGTGTGTACTTAAGAAAAGTCAGTTCTTCCATAACAGAAGAACACATGATGTGTCTTCATAACATCACACACCATGTTGTCTGGGTTTTCTAACAGTAAGCTTCTAAAACATCTATGAAAGCCCCAAAATCTTAAAATTTAGACAAGCCATACCAAGTTCCGATCTGTGGGAGCCCATACTCCTTGTGAATCAAAGTTTAGCAACCTTATTCGTGTAATATCTTAAAATAATTCAATTAAATTTCAAACATGATCCACCAAATTCTGGTCTAAGAGGGGCCATAACACCTCAGGGACCAAATATTGGCATTCATACAAATGAAACTTTACATATACCAATACCCTATCAAAATAGTAGGTATTTCTATAACAGAATCTATCAAAACAGCATGCATATCTAGCACAATATCTATCACAACAGCATGCAATCAGTAATGAACCCTAAATGGCATGACAAGAATGTGTAACATGTGATCTCTAGAAAGTGACTATATGATGCATGAGATTGGATACCCTCATATCATCAGGTTGAAACATAAATAGAAACATAATGATATCAATCATAATATCACAAAACAAGTAAATCACCCAATGGTGAAATCAAATCAACTATAAAAATTGCAATATTCGAGGTAACTTGGCTTTTCCCTATACATGGGTTAGCTACTCCCGAGCACAACTTATTACCAACTACCTATTCCTTTATATCCTTGTATATTGGATCCAAATAGTAAGTTAACTCAAAAAAGAAAAACTCCTATGACCCCACTTTGTAACGTCCCAAATCAAGGTGCCACCCAAAGGTGCCCCGTACCCGATTGGTCACATGACCTCAAGCACATTTCCCCAAATATCAGAGGTTGCCAACTAGTACTGGGGGCCAAGGTCTAATAATGGGGAAACTATGCCTTCATTGGCATAGTAAACATAGTGGAAAACAAATAGTAAACAATAGAAGAAGCAGTAATACCAAACATAAATAAACAGCGGAAGACTGGAAGTAAATCCAACAGAAGCCACAATATATATATATATATATATATATATATATGCATGGAATATGTATCTAAGAAAACATCCAAACAAGTCACAATGCTGGAAAGAAATATAGAAACCAATGTACAAAAGAAAAAAGTAAACTCCAGCAGCATCATAAGCCTCAGCTTGGTCTCATGCTCTCTAGCTCCAATAGCAATCAAGTACCTGATGAAGAAGGGTGTTTGCCCTTATCTATACCCGTAACCATATAATCTGTTTGGGCCCAAAATCATGACCCAAACAGGGTGTGAGATGAATCCCAATAGGCAACCACCAAAAGATATGTGTCTGGCTGTTAAAAAATATATATAGCAGGTAATATGAAAAATAAAGCAATAAACCAGGAAGTACTCAAAAGTAAACAATCCTACAGTTTTCAATTACATTCATTTACATTTATCAATTATTCAATCCATTGAATCATGTAACCCCCAAGATCTAGCCTAAGCTCTACAGCCCCATTACAAAGTAACAAAGCAGGTGTCTGAGAATACCACCTAAACAAAACAAGTAAGACCAGATCCAAGATTGTGCTTTGGATTGGCATATGCCTCACAGTCATTCAATTATTCAATAACAACCCTTTGGAAAATTTATCACAGTCTAATCCCCCCTGGTCTAACATAACAACAATTCATTTAATAACGACCCTCTGGAAAAGCTCTCACGGTCTAACCCCTTTGGTCTAATATACCATCAAACAATTATAAACAACCACCTAGGAAAGCTCTCACGGTCTAAACCCTTTGGTCTAATATACTATCAAACAATTATAAACAACCACCTGAGCAAGCTCTCACGGTCTAAAACCCCAGGTCAACAATTCATCTAATCAAATATAAATGACCACATGGGAAGCTCTCATGGTCTAACTCCTTTGTTCTGACATAAAAACAAGTAAATTATCAATGACCACCTGGGAAAGCTCTCACGGTCTAAACCCTTGGGTCAAAATTATCTTAAATCAATTATAGATGATTATATGGGTAGCTCTCATAGTCTAACCCCTGTGGGAAGCTCTCATAGCCTAATCCCCTTGGTCAACATTCATAATGCATATCACAGGCATTTCATATAATCAACAAATCCATCCTAATAAAACAAGGCATAGAAAACAAGGCAAGCTTAATAGGCATTCTAGACCAAATTGTCATAAACAAACAAACAAGGGGAAACGCACCCACGGGGTATCCCATAAACAAGGTATCTAGCCTTACGCATAAGCAACTACCCTTTATCAATTAAATAAACCATAGCAGGTGATAAATAGGGTTAAATTCCAAATCAAGCAATAACCCAAATGTGGGTATGTGGAATTTTTAGCATATATAATCCAAATACAAACAACGAAAGGCACAAACCACCTACCTCGATGTCGTATGATCAATATACTTGAACGTCGGCCCTTGAATCGGCCTAGATCGGCATAGATCTATAAAAAGGTGAAAACTCCCAACCTTGAATAATTCATGAGAGATAAAGAATCAGGAAGAAAGGATCTGGAGGAATTAAGAACTCACCAGTGGGATTCCAACGCACTCTGCAATGTCTCAATCGGAGCTTAGATGGAGAATTGTGGGTTTGATCTTTGTTCGTCATTCTTGAGCGCTCCTGTATAAAACACAGGAAGAATTCATTTCCGGACATGAAACGTGACCCCTCTATGATATATCAAATAAAAATAAATGTACACGGTGTGTTCTCTAAAACTATATGCCATGTAGTGGCATTAACTAGCCCCCAACTTAAGCGGTCTTCCAGGTCACCATAGAGCCATGTAATTGGTCGTTACATGGCCAAAACATGGAGGTACGTGGCAAGCTAGGTACACGGCGTGTACTCAGAAGTACATGGTGTGTACTTAAAAAAATCATTTTTCTTCCTTTTTCCTCAAAACAACCCAAAAACAAGATTCATACCTGAAATGAATATTTGGGTTCTTACATCTAGCCAGATTGGAAACATCACCATCCAGAAGCCTCAAATCTGTAATCCACTGGAAAAATAATAAATGATTTTCTTTGAAAACTATATAAGACACTTTTGGCTTCATTAACTTTTATGATCCGTCATTTTCAAATAGTTCAAGTTATGGTCACCTAAAAATTTGGGAAAGATATAATCATGAATTTATGTTATCTTTGGTCTTACCAGGTGTGTCCAAAACTGTATAAAATATATTATCAAAATAGTTCTTCTCAATATGCATGACATCCAACATGTGACGAACGAATAAATTAGACTATTATGGAAGATCCCAAAAAATTATCTATTTTATCCCATTATATTCTTTCCCAAATCCATCTATTTTTTGTTGGTTTATAGTCAGTCCAAAGGTAATGGGAGATAATGAAGAGACTAACTCAATACCTGAGATCATTGTTTGAGGTTCATCTCTTTCAATTGTACCTTTTCTGAAATGATATATGTTCCTATGAAAAGGATGATCAGTGAGAATAAATCTTCAATGACAGTCAAAAAAAATCTTCCATTGACGAGCATAAACTCTTTGTTATTTCTCATACAGTATGAACATGATTTTGGACCATGTGTACTCCAGCCAAATAACATGTCATCTACTAGGAAGTCACTAATTGTCCACATCAATGCAGCTTTCATTATGAAATTTTGTTTCACAATAACATTATATGTACTGACATCATTACTCCATAATAAATTTAACTCATCAATCAATGGCTTCAAATAAATATCAATATTCTTTTTTGGATGTCCTAGAATTAATAAGGTCAAAAAGATATATGGTTCATTCATCAACATCCAAGGAGGTAAATTGCATGAAGTTATAAAGATGATCCAATAAGAATATTGGCTACCATAAGAATCAAATGGACAGAAACCGTCAGTAGAAATACTCAATCACACGTTTCGAGCTTCTGAAGAAAAAGACTTGTGTACTTTGTCAAAATGTTTCCATGAATCACCATCAGAGGGATGATTTAAGCTTTTACCAGTTGAAATATTGGTTTTGTACCATGACATCAATGACGTTGTGTTCTAAGACATAAATAAACATTTTAATCTGGGTGTAAGCGGGAAATACCTCAACTATTTTATAGGAATCAATCCAGACTACCCTAGTTGAGCCTCTTTGTACCTAGATTGTCCACATGTAGGACAACTAACTAATGACACATTATCATCATAATATAAGATGCAATAATTTGAACATGCATGAATCTTCTGATAATCAAGACCCAAATTACGAACCATCCTCTTTCTCTCGTAGAAATTTTAAGTTAACACATTTCCTTCAGGTAACAATTTTTTAACCAAAGAGAATATTTGATCAAAACAACTATTTGACATTCCATTATCTGATTTAATAGTCATAAATTTTATAACGACATAAAATTTATTTATCTTGCAACCAAGATATAGGACATCCTCGGCAGACTTCAACAACTCAAAAAATTGGGATGGTTCCAACTTAGAAGTAAAATTAATATCATCCTGAGTTTCAGTTTGTTGAAAAGACGTACCAGCCACATCATGTACTAAATTTTAAAACTATGATGAATCTGGAACCAAATTATTAGTATCTTCTCTGGAACTGTGTTCACTATGTTGATATCAAAAAACATAATCTTTTGAAAACCAAAATGCAATAGATGACCCCCAACCTTGTCAAATGTGTCAAACCTCCTCAGATCACATTTCTTGCATGGACACTTAATTGTCCCTTCTAAAACAACTTCTAATTTTGATGATGCAAATGATAAATAAACTTCAACACCCTCAATATATACAGGATTTATACTAGAGCCTTTTAGATTCCTACGATGATTTATCCAATCGTGATCATGTAATAAAGATTGTTGTCGACTTCCTTGCTCCATATTTCTCTAAAAATATAAAATAAATAAATTTTTTATGATTAATTTGATATAAGAAAAAGTTGATCCAAAAAAAGAGTAAAATTTTAAAAAATTATAATTTACTTGTAAATATTGTCAATTTTATCTATTTACCACTGTTTTTTACTAATTAGTGCTGATTTTTACTAATTATCGTTAATTACCACTAATTATAGGTAATTTTTACTAATTAAAAATAATTTTTACTAATAGCCATTATCTTTTAGTAATCACTACTAATTACCATAAATTAGTACTATTTGCCATAATTTATTACTAAATACCACTTATTTTTTGCAAATTATCGCTAATATTTTGTAATTATCGCTATTTTTTAGTAATTAACACTAATTTTAAGTATAACTTAATATAAAGTAATGAAATATATTATAAATTACTAAAAAGGTATAAATCGTAGAATTGTCAACTTTTAGATCATGTGAAATAACCAATTTGTGTCAACCATGTCCAAATTTTTCATTGCTCATGACCTGAAAATTGACGACCTGTTTTATTTTCACTTTTCTAGTAATTTATAACAATTTATATTATTTCACAGTAATTTATAATAAATTATACTAATTTATATCAATTTACTATAAATTATATCAAATTAAAAATTTATACTATTTTATATCAATTTATTGTTAATTCTATCAATTTATTAATTTTTAATAGTTTATAACAATTGTTTACTAATTATTACAATTTTTTACTTATTATTACTAATTTTTACTAATTATTACTAATTACCACTAATTTTTACTAATTTTTATTAGTTTATAATAATTTATTGCTAAGTATTACTAATTACCACTAATTATTACTAATTGTCACTAATTATTAGTAATTACCACTAATTATTACAAATTTTTACTAATTACCACTAATTTTTATAATTTACTTCTATTTTTGACAAATTATTATGAATTATTACTAATTATTAATAATTAATACTAATTATACTAATTTAAAAAAAATTATTTTTTTATTAATTTATGATAATTTATAATAATTTATACTATTTTATATCAATTTATTATAAATTACATCAAATTACAAATTGATACTATTTTATATCAATTTATTGTAATTTATAACAATTTATATTATTTCATAGTAATTTATAATAAATTATACTAATTTATATCAATTTACTATAAATTGTATCAAATTAAAATTTTATGCTATTTTATATCAATTTATTGTTAATTCTATCAATTTATTAATTTTTATTAATTTATAACAAATTTTTACAAATTTTTACTAATTATTACTAATTTTTACAAATTATTACTAATTATCACTAATTTTTACTAATTTTATTAATTTATAACAATTAATTACTAAATTTTACAATTTATTACTAATTATTACTAATTATTACTAATTATTACTAATTACCGCCAATTTTTACTAATTACCGCTAATTTTTACTAATTATTACGAATTATTACTAATTATTACTAATTAATACTAATTATACTCATTTAATTTTTTTAAAATTTATAAAAAAAATAAATTTATAATAATTCATACTATTTTATATCAATTTGTTGTAAATTATATTAAATTACAAATTTATACTATGTTATATCAATTTATTGTAAATAATGTCAATTTACTAAAAAAATAGTTTATAACAATTTATTACTAATGTAATGCTTTTATTAATATATACAAATTTTATATGTTTAATTTTTTTATAGATTTACAAAAAAAATGTTATTAATTTATAATAATTTATATGAATTTGCTAAAAAATTGTTTATAACAATTTATTACTAATCTATTACTAATTATTACTAATTACTGCTAATTATTACTAATTACCGCTAATTATTACTAATTACAGCTGATTATTAGTAATTAGAGCTAATTATTATTAATTACTGATAATTAAAACAAATTATTGCAAATTAAAACTATTTACTTTTAATTAAAAACATTACTGCAAATTAAAACTAAATTTTTCAAAAAATAATTAATGCAAAATAAAACTAACTAATTCTAATTAAGTCTAATTACTACTAATTAATAATAATTATTACTAATATAAAATAAATTAATTAAAAGAAAAAATAAATACATTAAAACTGAATCTTTCAGCGGATGTAAAGTTTGAAAGTTGATCCCATATAAAGTTTAAAATTTTGAAAAGTTTAAATAAAAGAATATAAGAGTAGAGAAGGGGAGGGGAGTTAAGAGAAGAATAAAATGGAAAAAATTGAGGGGGTATATAGGTTTCATTTGCGACGGAAGTATTTGCGATGGGGTTCATCGCAAATAGTACCACTATTATTAATTACGGTGACGGTAAAAAAAGTATTTGTTACGGGACCTGTCAAAAAATACATTCATGTTGATAGTTTATTTGCGACGGGAGTAAACTCTCGTCCCAAATAACAAAAAGACTATACGGTTTTTGTGACAGGGGTATATTTCTGTCGCAAATAGTCTTCCTGCAGTTTGGTGCACACTGTGCGCCAAAGGTATTTGCGACGGAAAGATATTCTCATCACAAATACTTTTTTTATCAACTATTTGCGATGGGATATGATTCTCATCGCAAATAATCTCTGTCGACAAATTATTTTGCAACGGGTCAACCACCCGTCGCAAAAAAACCGTTTTTCCCGTAACGTGTGATGAATGTTTCCTGAAACATTGCCAACAAGAGTGGTAGTCACCAACAAATGGTTGATACCATCGCCCAAGCTCAAGGAGAAACTCGAAACCCACGAACGCAACAACCCACAAAAAGCAATTGCCCGGTCATGAAGGAAAGTGTAATGAGCAACAAAAAGCAAAGGCTAAAAGCATGGCTGAACAACATAAACCAATCAGAACCAGAACCCCCAATGCTACCTGAATAAAATCCTAGAAACGCCTTTTGTCAACATCAAGACCGTGCAGGAACGTCTCAGCAAGGATTAGCACTCTAGAAAAAGGGAACCATCAAACAGCAATGCCAAAGGAATAAAACAGACACAAAACCCCTCATGGAAAACTCCATTGCCAAAGAATCAGCCATGGAAGAGGTCTCTCCATAGCACAAGCACCCTTATGTAGAGAGTGTTACACACTACATCATGTCCCCAATAAATAATTACTTACATAACAAAATGTGAGTGCCACAATTATCTCCACCATAGGACTTTTTGTCCCTGAAAAGTCACTAAGATCCTTCTTTTGGAGAAAGCTTTGATCATTGATGTCACATATGAGATTCTCTCTCCCACATTTCCTATTGTACTTGCCCACTTTGCCAAAACCTAAACCAAAGGAATATTCTTTCCTCGTTATACTTTCTCATTTCAAACAATGATCTAAATCAAATTTTCCACAAAAGTTTCATAAACCTTCAAGTTAACAGTACCCTAATTTGTAACTTGTGAAGGGTTTGGTTGAAACTTTCTAAACTAGAAAATGTGGAAAACATCGTGAATTATATTAAATTGGGGTGGAAATGCCAAGTCACTTATATAATCTATTCAAGGATTAAAAAAGGCCCCACATACCAAGGTGTCAACTTTCTCTATTTTTCAAGTCGACGATAAGTGAGGAAACACTCATAAAAAGAGCTGATCACCTACGACAAACTCCAATGGTCATCTATGACTAGCTACATATGATTTATATCGACTTTAATCTATCATCATTCTTTTTTTAATTAATTAAATATGATCAATCATTTCTTACACCAAATTAGGCCCTAAGAGATCATTTTCTCCAATCCCAATCCAACGTAGTGGTGATTAGTATGGTCTGCCACACAACACGACAAATGGTGTCATGCGCTTTTTATCTTGATAATTGTTATTATATACAAATTCCATGAAAGAAAAATGATACTTTCATGATCATCCAAAATCTAAAACACGTGTCTAAAGCATATCCTATGAAACATGTATTGTTTTCTTAGATTGTCTATCAATCTAAAAATGATAACCCGTGCTCAACCTCAATTAGGCATCCATGACACTTTGAAGTCCTTTTTAAAACCTTGAAATAAAACATAAATCTCAATCCAAAACAATTGATGTAGGAACTTAGTGAAGCAAAACCACTTTCATTGCATATAGCTTACTGAAATCTTTCAATGTATAAGTATCTTGAATAGATAGGAAATGGGTCGACTTAGCAAGTAGATCCACAACTATGAAGATAATAGCATGCCTTTGAGATGTTCTTAGCAAACCAATCATAAAATCCATAGAGAAATCCTCTCATTTCCACATTGGCTCAAACAAAAGTTATAACAAACCAACTGATCACTGGTGTTCAATCTCCACCCGCTGACATATCAAACACCAAGAGACAAAACTCGTTATGACTCTTCATTCCATGCCACCAAAATTGACATTTAATATAATGGAACATCTTGGTTGCTTTAAAACGAACTTGACTTGAATAATGAAAGGCTTTCATAACATCATTTTTTATCAAAAGGAACCATTATTTGATTTATGATGTTTCACATTCGGCCATTGGGTTAATCCATCAATTGTCTCCCCGCCATTTAATATATAGGACATTCCCTTACATTAGAGTTTGATATTTTCCTCTCTTTTACCTCATTCATAAGTGTATAGGTTATGTTTATTTGAGATAACATCATACGACCTCTTCCCTCTTCCGCCTTCAAGTGTAATTCCGTCAACATACTAATCAGTTACCATTGATTTTATGTCTCTTTAGTCGCTTGAGTACAGGATTTCTAACTTAAAGCATCAAATACAACATTTCATTTTCCGAGTGTATATGAGTTCAAAATCAAATGTTTCAAGGTGTTCATACAACCTCTTCCCTCTTCCGCCTTCAAGTGCAATTCAATCAACATACTAATCAATTACCATTGATTTTATATCTCTATAGTCGCTTGAGTACATGATTTCTAACTCAAAGCATCAAATACAACATTTCGCTTTCTCAATATATACGAGAGTTCAAAATCAAATGTTTCAAGGTGTTCTGCCTTAAATTTAAATCTCATTGAGAGAGTATATTTCAGACTTTAATGGATACACCATAAATTTCTCACTAGTCACCGACTTATCAAAACATATACTACAAGCGACACCAAATCATTCGTGGGATAGTTCTTCTCATGATGTTTTAATTTTCTTGATCACAAACTACTAGATTATCCCCTTGTATAATAACACATCCTAAACCTGCTTCAAATATATCAAAATACACCATATAGCCTTCACCAAGTTTAGGTAATATCAAAATTAGAGTTGAGTAAGTTTCTTTTCATTTCATCAAAGACTTCTTGACACCTTTCATTCTATTCCAACATCACACATTTCTGGGTTACTGTTGTCATGGGTAAAGCCAATTTCAAACGGGAAAAAATGAAATGTCAATGATATTTGACCAATCCAAAAAAACTTCAAATTTTGAAATCATTCCAAAATGTTTTAAGACATCGCAGCCTTAACTTTCAATATGATGACCCAAACACATCACTTCATGAATCATAAAGTTACACTTGGAGAACTTCGCACATAACTTATGTTCACTTAATGTCTCTGAAACCATCTCAAAATGTCCTCATTGACCACCTTTAATCAAGAATAAATCAAAATATAATCCATAAACGCCACAAAAAATGTGCTTAGATTCTTGAGGAAAATAACTCATCAATACCATGGAAAACATCACTAGAAATTTGTAATTCCCATATCAGAACCAAAAAAGTTGCATTTGGAATACCCTAACCACCCAGCCCTCTTAACATGATCAAATAAAACATTGATATGAGACAAATGATATTCCCATAACGAAACTTTGTTGAATGAATCCAAACAAAACACAAGGGCTCTCATACAAGTTGTTTTCTTGGGCCCATGGTTAAATGAGAGACGCAGTGAGATTACCATTTACATGATAGTATGGTGCCAGGAAAGTAACCCAAGAATCAGAAACACAAATGACCCCTTTGTTTCACAACATGTTAGCTGATTAATGTGAAACAAAGTGTTAGCTGATTAAATCTTCTAACACTACAGCCAACAAGCAAATCTTCGATCAAATTATCTCAACCTAAGATTCATCAACAACATACTAAATGCTAATGAAAATGAATAAAAAACAAGACAAATGAAGCAACTGTGCCAGACACTAATACTAATCTTCATAATAGACAATTAAAACAGTGAATACATTAAGAAGAGAATTCAATAAGAAACAACAGCCCAAAAAAAAATTTGAGAAGGCATAATAAGCAACAACTTGTAACAGATAGCAAATTAAACAGACAAATCGTTCAGTCTAAAAATAATTCACATCATGCATTAGCATTGGCACGATCATTACTTTTTGAGAACCTCCTGAAAGTGCAGGCAATTAAATTCCTACCGGCTAAAAATCCGAACTTCGATTTTAGCATTGACAATCGATTGTTACTGCTTGATGGTGCATCAGCAGCAGCAGCAACTTGGCTCACTAGTGGAGGGACATCTGTAGCATCATCTTGGATCCCACTGTCACTGCCATTCCCATCCATTGGCTCGATTCCATCAAAATCCAAATTGACAGCCAATGAGCTTCTATGTTCCTTCAACCATTCTGCCACCTCTCCAGTAACATTCTTGCACTTCTTAACCTTCACCTTCTCCAATTTAGGACAGCCCCAGGCCAGCACAGTCAACCCATCATCCGAAATGGGGCATCCTTTGATGCAAAGCTTCCTCAGGGCCATGCACTTCTCAGCAATGCACGAAATCTCAGGATCACCAAAGGTATCGCTGCCACAGAGGGCTAGTCGTTCCAGATTCTGGCAATTTGATGCAAGAGCTGCTAAACTCCAGGATGTAGGGTTGACACCAATCAGAACCAACTCTTGGAGATTAGGGCACTGTTTGGAAACTGCAATCAGACCTTCGTCCCCAATCTTATTTGTCCTCCATCCATCAATGTGGAGCTTCCTCAAAAGCCTACAGCATTCAACTAGGCAAGCAAGGCCAAAACTGGTGCATTCTGGAGTCTTGACCAGGTGCAGAATCTCCAAATTTGAGCAACTTGCCATTGCAGAAAGGCCAATATCGCTCAGTTGAAGTCTCTCTAGATGGACTTCGACTAAATTAGGGTTTCCATTGCCCATTATCCGCAGAAGCTTATCCCAATCGCCCAGGCAGCGAATAAGCTTCAGCGTTCTCAGCTTCTTGGAGCCAATTAAGAGCGGCTCGAAGCACTGTCCGTTATAAAGCTCCTTCAAACATAAAATCTTGAGCGAAGAGGCCGCGATACCAGGCCCAATACCTTCAGCCGCAGCGCCTTCGTCGTTGATACCACGCAGGCGCTTCACGGAGAGCTCTTCAAGCACCGAGCAGTGATTGAGCACCGCATTCAACCCCTTAGAGCCGAAGGTGCACGAACTAGACGACAGTTTCTTCAAACCCTTGCAGTTTTGGGATAATGAAACCATACCGTGATCGGTGAGTTCGCGGCACCCCCGAAGCTTGAGCCGCGTGAGATTCCGGCACCGGATCGAGATGCGGATCAGGGCTTCGTCGTTCAAACTAACGGATCGGCGATCGCATCTCAGGGCGAGCTTCGTGACGGAATCGAATCGAGAGAAGAGGGAGGGTATGACGCCAAGGATGTCTCCATGGACGTTGAGAGAGAGGCGGTGGTGATTCTGGCCCTCGACCTTGAGCCACCGGCGGCAGACGAGGGAGCACTGTTTCTTGTCTTCGGATCCCAGGGAGTGGAAAACGCAGGCCAGGCACTCATCGGGGAGCGCCGCGACGTAGTCGACCCGCCCGTCGATTTCCGGACACGGAACATCGCTTTCTGGCACCGACGGAGACGGCATCTTCTCCGATCGGACGACGGCGCAACAGACTGTCGAAGCGACGGCGGCGGACCAGGACGACGATAGGCCCATGCACGGCGCTCCTCCGACGGCCGGATCTCCAATAATTGCTCAGCTCGGCAGCGATTGATTGCCAGGAGGCGCCGTGACTAGAGGAATTCGGGTGCGGCGGGGTCGGTGAGAGGGAGTCGGGTTCGGCCCTGGGTACGGCTGTCTTCGGAGGCGGTGGTGGTGGTGATCATCATTATCTTCGAGAGTCCGGGCCGTGTCGGATCGGGGGAGGGGTTATATGGTGCACCGCGGAACAGCGCATTTACGGTAAAACCGCCCCGTCAAGCCCGTTGGTTCGTCTCAGGACGCCACTCGTTCGTTCCGCCCCAGTATTTTGATTTTTCTGCTTAACTACTTTTCTTCCTTGAAATTCCAAAAATGAAATTTGTAAATTTAAGAGAAAAGCAAAAAATTTGAATTTGGAATCCTTTGGTTGGCCTTCTGCCATTATAATTTGCATATTTGCAAACAGGTCCCTGAAACTAGTGCTTACTCTTAAGCTAAATTTGTTTGCACTTCATCAAGTGTCTATAAATAGTGTTATTTTCATACCATCATCAAACATTGTTTTTAAACGATTAAGATCTATCCATATCTAAAGATCGTGACTGACACACATAGGAAAACAAGTTGATTCAAAAAATAAATGTTCAACTCATTGTATCACAACATTGTGATCAAATGATACGAAATCTTTTTCACAATTTTTTGTTCTTTTTTTTGGGAACGGACAAAAGACTACATAAAAAATCAATGCAATGTTACAAAGCTACAAGTGAGAATAGGAGTGTCAAAGAAGGGATTAATCATGACCCCTCAAAGAAGCAAGATAGTGTGCACCGCGATTTACTTCTCTACCGACAAAAGAGAACTCACAAGATGGAACTTTTGGTACCAAAACTTGAATGTTATCCAAAATAGAACAAAAAACATGTTGATTGCCCTCCTTACCTTCAAGCGTTGTAACAATTATCTGACAGATTCAATAATAATTTCCTTCCATCCATCAGAAGTGGCAATTTCAATGTCAATAATAATTGCAACCCAGGTAATGATAAAATAAATCATTTTAAATTTTATTAGTATTCTTAAATTATGTAGTTATATTAATTATAAATATATTAAGTAATTATTAAAATCAAAAAGGAAATGAATTTATTTTTTATAATATTTTTTAAGTTAAATTTTCATATTATAGAATTTTAATTTGACAAAATGAATTTCATTTTTGAATCCACCATGTCAAAATTATCTTAAGAAATTTTTTTGAGAATTTTATGAAAATATTGATTTTTTAGTTAATAGTGAAAATACTGATTTTTATTGAAAACTGTGTTTTTTGTTTCAACTATTTTTGAAATTTCATTATATTTTAAAATGGTTTCAAAGAAAAACTAGTTCTATTGTATTATGAATAATTAAATTAGGTTCAATTTTATAATTGAATTTGGTATAAAATCATTTTTATACATAAAAATGCATTTTTTAAGAAAAAATATTTTTTTAAAGCAGTTTTCATCACGTTTTGTGTCCTTATTTTAAAATTAATATCTATCACTTATATGAATTGAATTTCATAAAATGGAATTTATTTTTGGATTCAGTAATCCAGATTAACCATAGGATGAGTTTTTTACATTTTTTTGAAGAAATTAAATTTTTAGTGAATAGTAAAAAAATAATGTTTTTATAAAATACAATATCTGTTATGATATCATCAAGACATAGACACAATATAAAAATTTATAAAACTTATGAAACAACTCAGGTATGATAAAATAATATAAATATCATTCAAAAATAATTATAAACATAATAATTAAAATTTATTCCATAATAAAATTGAAAATCATTTTCAGTGTTGACGTTGAGCCTGCACAATATTGGAAAAAAGTCAAATTTGGTATCCTAAAAATAATATTTGGGATGAACTAAGTCATCGCTTGTCTTTAATTTTAAATATTATGTATTATTGATGATTTTGATGGTTAGACATAAATTTTAGGGTTATATAACAAGTGGGTTGTCCACATACTTGTGAAATGCTCGTGCAAGGCCATCAAAGTCAAAATAACACATTTAATGTGTTGTCATGATATAAATGCGAGTTAAAATAAATATTGAATGTCTATAAATGGATATTTTGATCATAGTAAACTAATTTTCATGATGTAAATTTATTTATGACATTTTGGGCCCACTTGAATAAGATTATTACTTTTATAGTATTTTATTTAATGAAAAGTCAAACATGTTACACTCTTGTTTTCAATAAGTAGAATATTTTTAATATGATATTATACAGAGGACATGTTTGACTATACAAAGTCTTTGGAAAGCTAAAAGATTTATCTTCATCACAATAATTTATTTTTAAATAAATAATTGCACAACACTGATGCGATAATTATTTAATTAATGGAAAATTCAAATAAATGAAAATAAAAATATTGGAATAAATATAAATCGAGATAAATAATGTGATCAACGAATTTTCTAGATGACTTTGACATGTTAGGGAAATGTTAAAATAATAGGTTCAAATTTTAAATGTTATCATGATATTATTAAAGTCAAATTAATGAGTAGTCCGTAGAATTAACGTTATGAATATTTTACAGTAAACAATATTTTATTAAATGATATAAAATTCCTAAAAATCTTAAATTTGGCCAAGTGATTAGGATATGGTTTAAAATATCAACCACGATCTATTTATTGGACGTTTGTCATTTTATAGTAACTATATTAACCCTTAAAGTGTAAAAATTCATGTTGTCATGGTAAAAGTTAAAGAGGTTAAATAAGGGTTAAAACCAAAAGATAAGGGTAGAAATATCGTCAAAACTTATCTTATTTTAATTGGATGAGGGGATTTCAAACTATCTTCATCTTATCTTCAAAATTAATATGTTTGGATCTATTTGGCATTAAATGTTATTTTATATTAATTTATTATTTTGAGAAATTCCAAGAGTGCCCCTCCCCTCTCTTATAAAAGGGCACTCCTCATTTCTTCACACTTTAAAACCATTTTGGTTCAGTAAATCTCTGCCCAAATACCTTTTTAGAATTCCTCCCCTCATTCTAGAGGTCTTGGTTTATGCAGAACGTCATCCTTAGTGGTCTTAAGGTGTTAAGCAAAGGAGACTGTCTGAAGAAGAGATATCATTTTTAATCGAGCGTTTCTATTTTGTTTATCCTTCCACATACCTCAAATCTTCTTCAACCATGCTAAAATAATAACTCCAATATCCTTTATATACTAAAATGTTATTATGTTAGTTGTATGACCTATATTCATCTCCTCTTCCATCAAATGGGAAAAGAATTCATCGTTTGTGTGTATGACGGACTACCGCCTCACGAACCGATGTAATTTGTTTTCCATCAACATCTCTCATGGATGAATTATAATGATGGAATTAATATTTATATATGATACACATGACATATTTATCATTCTAAAAAGATAATATATCATTTACATTCTTACCTTCGTATGCACGTAAAAATGATAACGTCGTTTGTGAGTACGTGTGGACTACCTCTTCCACGAAGCGATGAGATTTGTTTTTCATCACCACATCACATGGATGATATATATAAGTATATTTAAAGAATTAATATGATATATATGATATTATTATCATTATAAAAAGATAACATAATACTTATCTTCTTTCTGTGATGATCATTGAAAGATAGAAACGTTACTCATGCATACGTATGACCTACCATCTCCATGATTGTAACATAGTTTATTTTTCATAACCATATTTAATGGATGGATTTAAAAGTACAATTGATGTATAAAAATAATAATCATGTCATGATTATTATTCTATAGATGATGGAATGATGGAAACTTTGACTATAGTCATCATACCAAAGTCATTTTGGACTTAAGTATTGAATATCATCAAAACATTCGATGTGAACTTAAATGATTACGTAATTGTATATAACATGGTAATGAGTTATATAAAGGATGTAATGAACTTTAAAAAGGTTCTCAAGTAATTAAATAATTAACATAAGTTTATTTTTCAGAAATATAGAGAACGTACATGTCAATTCAGACTCAAGATAAGAGACTTTCTTTTAAAAATCATATTTTAAAGCTCATCTTTCAATTTTTTTTTTACAAAAGTCAAAAGAAATGTTTTTTTAACTTATACGACATGAGTGGATTTTCCTACCATCATGATTCTTCAATTATTTAAAGTTTCCTTTATAAGTTTTCATAGCTACTTAAAAAAATGGTTTCCTTATTATGTGTGCAGTTTATGAATTTTAAAAGTGATTTTTAATAATTTTGATATCTGAAAGTGTTTTTTATACGAGTTTAAAAGTGTTTTCAAGGGTTTTATTCATGTTATAGTCCTTATACATTGTTTATGATGGGTTGAGCCCATTATAGCTCAAGTTATGATCGATTTAGTCCCATTATAGCTCAATATGTGAAGGGTGAGCCCCATTATAGCTCTCCAATGCATTCAGTGCTCTGAAGATAGAAGTCGATCATATGGTTATTCAATTTGTAAGGGTGATTATAAGAGTAATATGGAAATGATGTCTTAAGACACATACACGATTTTTCTATTCTTGCTAATGAGTTTTCATGGAAATAATTTGATCTCAAAAGGAAGGACAATGATTCTTTTTTAAGTGAAAATGATTCTCTTCTTAGAAGAAATAAATGTTTTTAAGAAAAGTTTTTTAATGGGTTTTCATGTTTTTTACTAGAAAAAAATTTTCTTCTTTTTTATGTCCCTTACTGATATTTTTATTCTCACCCCAAGTTTTTTAAAAAAATCATAGGGTTTAAGGATGAGTAGGGACAAGGATGAGGTCAAGATAAAAATTATGAATATTGGTCATGAAAAGAATCCATGTTTTATTTTAAAAAGTTCTGTTTGGTGTAAAAAATGGATACTAAGTATAAGTGTACACTTGTAATGTATGAGTTTACTTTGTAAGATTTTGTTATAGTTCTTTAAAACTCTAAACCAAAAAGATACTTGGAATTTTAAGAAAGTGAATTCTAGTACAAAAACACTAGAATATGTAATGCTTAAGGATGGGTCCTTATAGTTGGTATTAGAGGAGGGTTTAAACAAATTTGAAGATTAGAATTTTTTTATGGTAAGTTATCTTAAGAGTTATGGATACCATCATGGTTTTATAATTTTAAGGTTGATAATAAGTTCAATTTCTTAAAAATCCATTTTGAGACATTATGTTATGAAATTTTAAGGTGACTAATGGTATTTTTGGAGACATTTATTTTTTAGGTAATTATGGGTTATTACATTTTACGATGCAAAATGAAAGGTATGAGACAACCTTTGAGGTTAAATTTTTTATTAAATTTTGAATATATTAAGGTTATTTTTATGATGTTTCTCACATTTATAGAATTTTATAAGGATTATATTAATATAGGTTTAGAAAAAGGAAAACTTTCGGGATGGGTAACAACCCATCGCGTCCTGCAAGGCCGTGGGGATTGAACCCACAACCGAAGGGTGGAAAGGATGAATCACCTGCCACTAGCCTATGTGATTTCCTAGTTAGTATGATATTGTCTGTTTATTTAAACTATATGATGGATAAATATTATGTTCATTTTAGGGACACATGTTTTATCGAATAGATAACCATGAGATTGGAAAATGATATGGTGATTAAGTGATTAATGTTATTTCAGAAGACGTTCACTGTTTTGGGAACCTTATATGATTGAGATAAACATAATACCATGAAATTTTATTTGAGGAATGAATGTTGAATTATATTTTGAAAGCATATATGATTTTATTGTAGATTTATGGTGATTCAGGTTATTTATGGAAATGGTTAGGATATATTAGATATTATGTGATTTAAGCAATTGGATTTTTGGTATGAGACTCTAAAAGTCATTAATGTGATTTGGAGATAAATATTAAAATTATCTTGAAGAAAATGTTACAATGATCCGTGTTTTGAACCGGACGAAAATCCAAAGGTTTTTGAACTTTTTCATTTACTGAATGGGGTAAATTTAAAACTGAGTTTTAGAATGAAGTTTTGAGAGTGGGAACCTTTCAAAGTGATGTTTTTTTACTTTGGTAAAGGCTCAAGAAGTTTATCGGGTGACTCTAGGAGTTTTAGAAGCACCGGGGGATGGAAATTCTAAGTTTTGGAAGCTTGTAGAGGGCACACAGTTTTTCTGAAACTGTGCGGCCCTCAACAACAAACCGTGCAGATTGTTTCAGGTCAGAAGTGGCGGTGCACACAATTTTCCAAACCGTGCACCTAGCCCACACGGTTTGGTTTTGGAGGTAGTACTCTTGCATTGTGCACTGCATGGTTTGCGCACGGTTTGGAAAACTGTGTAGGTTAAACCATGCGATATACCCTGATTTAAGATATTAAATTAAATTAAAACAAAAAAACTAAAATAAAAACCCTAAATTAAGAACCTCCTCCATAATACCCACATGACACGAGCACCATTCCCCTCTCCTCCCTTGGCTACACGACCCCCCCCCCACAACACCCTCTATCATTGATTTTCTCCATAGTTTACTTTACGATTCTTCTTCGATCCATTAAGGTAAGACCTTCTATCCTCTTCTCCATCCTTATTATGGTCAATTTTGATCTCCACATCGTTTGGGGAGGTTCGGACGAACCCTAGGTCAAAGGGGTAATTTGATTTCGTTGTTTCTTCCAATGTTAGGGTGCGCGAAGGGCCTTTCGTGTAACGTCTCGACCCGGATCACCTCTAAGACGGTGGCCAGACCGGTGGGTTACATGACCTCAAACGCATCTCCCTGAATGCCAGAGGCTGCCGACTAGCAGCGAGGGTCTTTTTCGTGTCCGTGGGGGAGACTATATCTTCACAGGTAATATGTAATATCATAGCAGAAGTAACAACAATTAAATAATAAATAGAGAAAGCATATAAATGATTAAACTGCAGCAGAAGAAATATAAATAATCCAATTGAATAATAATCAACTGCAGAAGCTCACAAAACGATGTCATGCCATGATGTTTGTCTAAACTGAAAGTATGGAAAACAGAACTCAATCATACTATCAACTGAAAGAAAAGACACAAAGAAACAACTGCATCACGAGCAAAGCTTGGTCCTCTGCCCCAGTCTCCATCCTAAGCAGCGAGAAACAATCAAGCATCGGAAGCAGCCCATTTCCCTTTGTCAATACCTACAACATGTAATCTACTCCGGTGTAACATCCCAGGTAAATAAAGAATAAAGAATTTTCATATTTATTAATATTTACGAATTAAATATTAATTTTAATTAAAAGGGGTTTCTACGTTCGATAGCGTACTTGGTACGCAACGGTGAGTTTCTTTGAAAACATACGTTGCACACAAGTAATAAAATAATATTATTTTAAATGTTAGTTAACGAGTAGCCGTTGTACTGGCTGGAATGGATAGAAATAACTAAAATATGATTATATATGTTTTTAAATGTTTTTACATTTACCCAATAAAAGATAAAGGCTTAAAATATGGAAAGAGTTCAATTTTAGGCATTTATACCCTAATTTTCACGAAAGGTCCACTTATCACCTTTTGACGGAGAACCGTCATTAAATATAGTTTTGATCGATCTTATCAATTCTATTGGACCAAATATAACTCTTCTTTAGAATCGGGACATCAAAATTTACTTTGTGTAAATTTTTGGTACCTTTCTGATAAAGTTAATTTTTTTAATGAATAGTGTAAAATGTTGTATTTTAATTCAAAACCTATTTTTAATCTAATTTATTTATATGATTAGATTATCTTTTGAATTGGTTTTAAAGTGAAATTAGAAAATATTTTTACCATTAAATCCAATAGTGGTCGTTGGAATTAATTTCACTTTGAAATTGGACTTAAACTAGTGTTAATCTTTTGATACTTATTGTTTCATAAAAACACGCTATTTTCTTTGACAGCGGGAATTAATTATTAAATTAATTAATGTGACTTATATGTTTTGAATTTTGTAAAATAGACTTCATTTTTGAATTCGTAATATCAAATATAGCTTAGGGTGAATTTTTGGTAATTTTCTGAAAAACTTCAATTTTTGATGAATAGTGAAACCACTAAGTGGTACTTATAAAAACTGATTTTCCGTTTAAATGAAATTTTGCCATCATTGTGTTTTGAATTTCAAAAATCCGACATACATGGTTGTCATTAAGAAGTAAAATGTGGTTCAATGAGATTATAATAATTTTTTGGTGAATAGTAACTTATTAAGTTCTTAATCGCGATTAGTGGTAATTAGGGTAGTTTAAGGTATAAATAATGCTTTAATAATATGAAATGACCTAGACACATGTCCCAACCTTATTGGTTGTGTCATGGCCGACCAAGAAAAGCCATGGGTCAACTTGGGGACCCCATGGATCCACTTTAGTTGGAAAATGACATAAATACCTTTTATTTAATGTTGAAGTAAAAAATGACACAAACATGAAATGTTTTACTAAAACAATTTTTAAATGGGGTTATACAAGTCAGATTTTTGATTATAAATAGTAATTTGAAAGCTAAAAAGATTTCCTACATCATAGTATTTTTTTATGATTTTTAGACATTAAATAAATTAAATTATTTATGACATAATAATGATGCAGCGATGACATCATTATTTGGCGATTTAAATAAAATGGAAAGATAATGTAAAATCTATGAACTACACATGTCCAAAACTTATTGGATGGGTGGATTTCGAACCCTTATCACCTTATCCACGAATTATATCAATGTGGGACCTTTTAAAACCGAAACACATTTTCAAATAAAGTAATATTTCTTTACTTTCCAAAAGTGCCCCTCCTCTCCTCTTATAAAAGGCCCCCACCTCTACCACCTTACACACACTCCTCAAGCCTTTGGCTTGGCCAACCCCTGCCCAATTACTCTCTCCACATCTCTCTCCTCATCCTAGAGGATTCCCTTTGGGAAGAATCCTTTCAAAGGAAGCCTTTAGGCTCAAATCAAAAGTAGTTACACTTTTAAAGGTAATTCATTCTCTCTTGTTCATTTGTTTTATTTTGCTTCTCCAACCCTCTAAACTCTTTTTATTTACTTATTTTGTAACAACACCAGTATATTAAATATACTAGGATGTTTTTATAAGATTTATTAGAGCTACACTCTCACACAACTACATCAAATGGTTAAAGAACATACGGTTTCCGTGGATGGCGAAATTCTGCCTCCCGAAATGATGATTGTTCAATACTCATTTAACACCTTCAAGGGTGGCCATTATGATGTCACTATTTTTATATATGATATATAATATGTTTATTTTTTTCTTTAAGCTTCTGTATTTTTCATTTTGTGCATACCTTTATGGTTTCCATTATGGGTAAACACGATATCTTCATTTAAGGAAGTGCGGACTACCGCCCCCTCAAAGTGATGTGATTCGTTAATGACATATGTGGGACGTGTAAAGGATGGATTTAAAGTTATTATATATGATGTTATACTGGAATTATAATATACCTCTATATCATTATTATGTCTTTCCATTAAAGTATGAGATAGAAATGAAAGTAGCGTTCATGCGTACGTACGGCTTACCGTCTCCATGAACGGTGCATTTCATTTCTTATCCCCAAATGTAATGTACTATTAAAAGTACATGTATATAATGGATATATATAATTAATGATATATCTAAATGATGAATATAATTCTGGAATTAAAATATACATACCTCTCATTTAGTTTTAATTCCATTAATATGACAAAGAAATGAAAGTAGCGTTCATGCGTACGTACGGCTTACCGTCTCCATGAACGGTGCATTTCATTTCTTACCTCTAAATGATTATGTAATATTATAAATACTTGTATATTCTGGATATATATGATATATATGATATCCAAATCAGGAATTTCATTCTGGATATAAAGAACTTTTGACCACACGAACAACATGTAATTGTAAGAAGTCAACTTTCGACTTAAGAACCAAATATTGAAAAAACAAACATTATTAACTTAAATGGTTACATAATGTTTATAACATGGCAATGGGTGATATAAAAGGAATAATGAACTTTAAAATGGTTCTTAATCAAGTATAAATTAACTCAAGTTTATTATTCAGGACGTTAAAGAATGATCGAGTCAAGTCGGACCCGAGGTAAGGGACTTCGTCTCAATCTCATTTCATTGAGGCATATTTCCTTTTATACACAACTTTCATTTATACGGTGTATAAACCCCTTTGACTTTTACTTTTATAAAAAAGGAATATTTTTCTACAAAGCGTTTTACTAAACGACAAAAAGGAATGTTTTTTTAACGTACGCGGTGACAACGACTTTTTCCGCCGCCGCGAGTATTATTTGGTCTTTGGCTTCCTCAACAAGTCGTAATGTTTTTAAAATAAAATAAATACCATATACTCTTTTATGTATTTTGGTATTGAAAATGGTTTTGATAAAGGATTCTATTATGTCAATATATTTATGATATATTGTGATTGAAATGTGGAAATGTTATCTTTCCTTTATATTGGTTTTATGTTTTATGATTTTATATTGGTACTTGGACATTTTAATGGGTGGTTACGTTATAAACCATATGACGGGTGGTGCCGTGAATACCAGGACGGGTGGTTACGTTATAACCTCCAATGCATTGGGTATGGAAGTCGGCTGTATGGCTATTCAATTAAGTATGTATGGAAATTGGCCGTATGGCTATTCCATTAAGTGATATGTGTGGAAGTCGACCGTATGGTTATTCCACTTAAGTGTGTTTATGTCCCAAGTTACCTTTATATATGTTATGTGTTCTTTTTATGGGTTTTATGGTAATCCTTTGGTTACAAAAAGGTAAGTAATGATACTTTATTCAGTGAAGAGTTTTTTTTACTACTTCATGAAGGTGAAGGTATTACTTTGATAGAGTATATATGGTTTATTTGATATTTGAAAAACTAACAGTTTTCATTCTTTCTGTACCCCTTACTGAGCTTTTTATGCTCACCCCAAGTTTTTTTTGAAATGTTTTCACAGGACTTAATGTGGAATAAGGTCAAGGATGGGATCAAGGGAATGTCATCCTATATAAAACATGGAACTAGACACGTTTCTTTTTAAGAGTTTTTTTATTATGGAAACTTAGTAGAAGGGACTACTTTGTAATCTTTTGAGATGTAATAGTTATGTTCTAATTCTCTAAAACTCTAAACCTGAAAAGATCCTCGACGTGAATTATTCATTTAATTCAATATTAAGTAAGGTTTAAGGTCGGGGCCTTATATTTGGTATCAGAGGTCGGTTTAGACAACTTTAGGAGTTAGAAAACTGTTAAATTATAATATGATTGAAATGATATAGCATTTACGGATTACCATGTTGCTTCGCCTAAGATATTTCTGTGTTTAGAATGGTTTTCCGCAGAGGAAACAAAGTAGCTATGTTGGGACGACATCAGGAGGAAGATAACCTTCCAAATCAGCAACCTGAGATGGTAGGAATCAGAACTGAACAGTTTGTTGCAGTGATGGCACAGTTGACTCAGGCTATAAATGGTGGTGGTATCCATGCATGAGATCAGCCAGATCAACCGCAGAGGAACATGTCAGTGGTGGAACATTTCATGAGGCAACATCCCCCATCATTCAGAGGATCATCTGACCCTGTGCAAGCTGAAGGGTGGATTAAAGCACTGGAGAAGATTTTTGATGTCATGGGGTGTTCAGAACATCAAAAGGTTAGTCTTGCTGTTTACCGTTTTGAAGGTGAAGCTGATCAGTGGTGGTCGATGGTGAAAAATATAAGGGATAGTGATGAGATTGAGGATCTTCACTGGGATGAATTCAAAGGTATGTTTCTTGAGAAATATTTTCCTAATGTGGTTCATCTTAGTATGGAAAAACAGTTCCTAGAATTGAGGCACGAGGATGATTCAGTGGCTGCTTATGAAGAAAAGTTCACTCGATTGGCAAGGTATGCTCCAAACTTCATACGAGATCTTGATAGTAAAATAAACCGTTTTCACTCAGGGTTAAAGACAAATTATCGAAGGGCTTTAGCTTCTCGTGAGTTCAAAAGTTATGAAAAACTTGTTCGATGTGCGGAGAAGGTGGAAATGGAGTTTGCCGACGATCAGGTGTTCTATGACAAACAACAGAATAAGAGATCTAGTTGGCAGGCAAAGGGGAAGAATTCATCAAAGAAGCAAGGAGGTAAGAAAACCAAATATCCATCCTGTGAGAAGTGTGGTAAAATGCATCCTGGAGAATGTTTATCCAAGTCTGGTAAGTTCTTTCGGTGTGGTAAGTCTGGTCATATTGCTCGTAACTGTAAGGAAGATGATCAAGCAGGAAATGAAAAGCCAACGGTAAGATGTTTTAAGTGTAATGAAATGGGTCACTATGCAAACGAGTGTCCGACAAAGAGCTTGAGTGATGGGAAGCAGTTAGACTACAAGCAGAAAGGGGTGGTGAAATCCTTTGCAACTAATTCAGCAGATGTGGGGCCATCAAATGAAGTGGTATCAGCTCCAGGGAGCTCAGTATTTTTCAAGGATTGACTTGAGGTCGGGGTACCATCAGTTGAGAGTAAAAGAAGCAGACGTTCCGAAGACTGCGTTCCGTACTAGATATGGCCATTATGAATTTGTAGTTATGCATTTTGGGTTAACCAATGAACCTGCTGTATTCATGGACCTTATGAATAGAATTTTCCACGAGTTCTTGGATAAGTTTGTGTTTGTGTTTTGAGGTTTGGGAAGAGGTTATGTGTGCCTTGTGATTCACAGTTGAAGAATGAGTTGTTATGTGAGGCTCATAGTTCCCCGTTTTCAGTTCATCCTGGCAGTACTAATATGTACAGAGATCTGCGGGAGTATTACTGGTGGGATGGAATGAAAAGAGACATTGCTGATTTTACTGTGAAGTGTTTGACATGTCAACAGGTTAAAGCAGAGCGGCAGTTACCGAAAGGGATGCTTCAGCCTTTACCAGTGCCAGAGTGGAAATGGGAAAACATATCCATGGACTTTGTTGTGGGTTTACCGAGGACATCTCAAGGTAATAATGCAATCTGGGTTATTGTTGATCGCTTGACCAAATCTGCTCATTTCCTTTCTATACGAGATACTTTCTCTCTAGATCAACTTTCCCGTTTGTATCTTAAAGAGATAGTCAGGTTACATGGAGTTCCTCTCTCCATTGTATCTGACCGTGATCCCAGGTTTACTTCTAACTTTTGGAAAGGCCTTCAGAAGTCGTTGGGTACTGAATTAAATTTTAGTACAACTTTTCATCCTCAATCAGATGGGCAGTCAGAACGAACAATCCAGACATTGGAGGATATGCTACGAGCTTGTTCTATGGATTATCAGGGAAGTTGGGACCAACAACTTTCTTTGGTTGAGTTTTCTTATAATAACATTTTTCATTCCAGTATACAGATGACACCATTTGAGGCATTATATGGGAAGCGGTGTCGAACTCTAGCTTTCTGGGATGAAGTGGGTGAAAGGAAGTTGATGGGACCAGAATTGGTAGAAGAGATGGTAGAAAAAGTTCAGCTGATTCAGAAACACATGAGAACAGCTCAGAGCAGGCATAAGAGTTATGCGGATAACCAGAGGAAGGATCTATCTTTAGAGGTAGGTGATCATGTTTTTCTCAGTCTCACCATGGAAAAGTGTGATGAGATTTGGTAAGAAATGAAAGCTGAGTCCAAGGTTCATTGGACCATATGAAATTCTGGAGAGAGTTGGATCAGTTGCATACCGAGTGGATTTACCTCCGAGTTTATCTCAGGTACACAATGTTTTTCATGTTTCAATGTTGAGAAAGTATATTCCAGATCCATCTCATGTTTTGAGTCCAGAGGTAGTTCAGCTGGAAGAGAACCTATCTTATGAGGAACAACCGGTCCAGATTCTTGACCACAGGGAGCAGGTGTTACGGAATAAGGTGATTCATCAGGTAAAGGTTTTGTGGAAAAACCATGTGATTGAAGAGGCAACGTGGGAATCTGAAAATGCTATGAGGGATAAATACCCCCACTTATTTTGATAAGTGAATAAAATTACGAGGACGCAATTCCCAAAAGGGGGGAAGGATGTAACATCCCAGGTAAATAAAGAATAAATAATTTTCATATTTATTAATATTTATGAATTAAATATTAATTTTAATTAAAAGGGGTTTCTACGTTCGATAGCGTACTCGGTACGCAACGATGAGTTTCTTTGAAAACATACGTTGCACACAAGTAATAAAATAATATTATTTTAAATGTTAGTTAACGAGTAGCCGTTGTACTGGCGGGAATGGATAGAAATAACTAAAATATGATTATATATGTTTTTAAATGTTTTTACATTTACCCAATAAAAGATAAAGGCTTAAAATATGGAAAGAGTTCAATTTTAGGCATTTATACCCTAATTTTCACGAAAGGTCCACTTATCACCTTTTGACGGAGAACCGTCATTAAATATAGTTTTGATCGATCTTATAAATTCTATTAGACCAAATATAACTCTTCTTTAGAATCGGGACATCAAAATTTACTTTGTGTAAATTTTTGGTACCTTTCTGATAAAGTTCATTTTTTTAATGAATAGTGTAAAATGTTGTATTTTAATTCAAAACCTATTTTTAATCTAATTTATTTATATGATTAGATTATCTTTTGAATTGGTTTTAAAGTGAAATTAGAAAATATTTTTACCATTAAATCCAATAGTGGTCGTTGGAATTAATTTCACTTTGAAATTGGACTTAAACTAGTGTCAATCTTTTGATACTTATTGTTTCATAAAAACACGCTATTTTCTCTGACAGCAGGAATTAATTATTAAATTAATTAATGTGACTTATATGTTTTGAATTTTGTAAAATAGACTTCATTTTTGAATTCGTAATATCAAATATAGCTTAGGGTGAATTTTTGGTAATTTTCTGAAAAACTTCAATTTTTGATGAATAGTGAAACCACTAAGTGGTACTTATAAAAACTGATTTTCCGTTTAAATGAAATTTTGCCATCATTGTGTTTTGAATTTCAAAAATCCGACATACATGGTTGTCATTAAGAAGTAAAATGTGGTTCAATGAGATTATAATAATTTTTTGGTGAATAGTAACTTATTAAGTTCTTAATCGCGATTAGTGGTAATTAGGGTAGTTTAAGGTATAAATAATGCTTTAATAATATGAAATGACCTAGACACATGTCCCAACCTTATTGGTTGTGTCATGGCCGACCAATAAAAGCCATGGGTCAACTTGGGGACCCCATGGATCCACTTTAGTTGGAAAATGACATAAATACCTTTTATTTAATGTTAAAGTAAAAAATGACACAAACATGAAATGTTTTACTAAAACAATTTTTAAATGGGGTTATACAAGTCAGATTTTTGATTATAAATAGTAATTGGAAATATAAAAAGATTTCATACATCATAGTATTTTTTTTTTATTTTTAGACATTAAATAAATTAAATTATTTATGACATAATAATGATGCAGCGATGACATCATTATTTGACGATTTAAATAAAATGGAAAGATAATGTAAAATCTATAAACTACACATGTCCAAAACTTATTGGATGGGTGGATTTCGAACCCTTATCACCTTATCCACGAATTATATCAATGTGGGACCTTTTAAAACCGAAACACATTTTCAAATAAAGTAATATTTCTTTACTTTCCAAAAGTGCCCCTCCTCTCCTCTTATAAAAGGCCCCCACCTCTACCACCTTACACACACTCCTCAAGCCTTTGGCTCGGCCAACCCCTGCCCAATTACTCTCTCCACATCCCTCTCCTTATCCTAGAGGATTCCCTTTGGGAATAATCCTTTCAAAGGAAGCCTTTAGGATCAAATCAAAAGTAGTTACACTTTTAAAGGTAATTCATTCTCTCTTGTTCATTTGTTTTATTTTGCTTCTCCAACCCTCTAAACTCTTTTTATTTACTTCTTTTGTAACAACACCAGTATCTTCAATATACTAGGATGTTGTTATAATATTTATTAGAGCTACACTCTCACACAACTACATCAAATGGTTAAAGAACATACGGTTTCCGTGGATGGCGAAATTCTGCCTCCCGAAATGATGATTGTTCAATACTCATTTAACACCTTCAAGGGTGGCCATTATGATGTCACTATTTTTATATATGATATATAATATGTTTATTTTTTTCTTTAAACTTCTGTATTTTTCATTTTGGGCATACCTTTATGGTTTCCATTATGGGTAAACACGATATCTTCATTTAAGGAAGTGCGGACTACCGCCCCCTCAAAGTGATGTGATTCGTTAATGCCATATGTGGGACGTGTAAATGATGGATTTAAAGTTATTATATATGATGTTATACTGGAATTATAATATACCTCTATATCATTATTAGGTCTTTCCATTAAAGTATGAGATAGAAATGAAAGTAGCATTCATGCGTACGTACGGCTTACCGTCTCCATGAACGGTGCATTTCATTTCTTATCCCCAAATGTAATGTACTATTAAAAGTACATGTATATAATGGATATATATAATTAATTATATATCTAAATGATGAATATAATTCTGGAATTAAAATATACATACCTCTCATTTAGTTTTAATTCCATTAATATGACAAAGAAATGAAAGTAGCGTTCATGCGTACGTACGGCTTACCGTCTCCATGAACGGTGCATTTCATTTCTTACCTCTAAATGATTATGTAATATTATAAATATATGTATATTCTGGATATATATGATATATATGATATCCAAATCAGGAATTTCATTCTGGATATAAAGAACTTTTGACCACACGAACAACATGTAATTGTAAGAAGTCAACTTTCGACTTAAGAACCAAATATTGACAAAACAAACATTATTAACTTAAATGGTTACATAATGTTTATAACATGTAAATGAGTGATATAAAAGGAATAATGAAATTTAAAATGGTTCTTAATCAAGTATAAATTAACTCAAGTTTATTATTCAGGACGTTAAAGAATGATCGAGTCAAGTCAGACCCGAGGTAAGGGACTTCGTCTCAATCTCCTTTCATTGAGGCATATTTCCTTTTATACAAAACTTTCATTTATATGGTGTATAAACCCCTTTGACTTTTACTTTTATACAAAAGGAATATTTTTCTACAAAGCGTTTTACTAAACGACAAAAAAGAATGTTTTTTTAACGTACGCGGTGACAACGAATTTTTCCGCCGCCGCGAGTATTATTTGGTCTTTGGCTTCCTCAACAAGTCGTAATGTTTTTAAAATAAAATAAATACCATATACTCTTTTATGTATTTTGGTATTGAAAATGGTTTTGATAAAGGATTCTATTATGTCAATATATTTATGATATATTGTGATTGAAATGTGGAAATGTTATCTTTCCTTTATATTGGTTTTATGTTTTATGATTTTATATTTGTACTTGGACATTTTAACGGGTGGTTACATTATAAAACATATGACGGGTGGTGCCGTGAATACCAGGACGGGTGGTTACATTATAACCTCCAATGCATTGGGTATGGAAGTCGGCCGTATGGATATTCCATTAAGTATGTATGGAAATTGGCCGTATGGCTATTCCATTAAGTGATATGTGTGGAAGTCGACCGTATGGTTATTCCACTTAAGTATGTTTATGTCCCAAGTTACCTTTATATATGTTATGTGTTCTTTTTATGGGTTTTATGGTAATCCTTTGGTTACAAAAAGGTAAGTAATGATACTTTATTCAGTGAAGAGTTTTTTTTACTACTTCATGAAGGTGAAGGTATTACTTTGATAGAGTATATATGGTTTATTTGATGTTTGAAAAACTAACAGTTTTCATTCTTTCTGTACCCCTTACTGAGCTTTTTATGCTCACCCCAAGTTTTTTTTTGAAATGTTTTCACAGGACTTAATGTGGAATAAGGTCAAGGATGGGATCAAGGGAATGTCATCCTATATAAAACATGGAACTAGACACGTTTCTTTTTAAGAGTTTTTTTTATTATGGAAACTTAGTAGAAGGGACTAATTTGTAATGTTTTGAGATGTAATAGTTATGTTCTAATTCTCTAAAACTCTAAACCTGAAAAGATCCTCGACGTGAATTATTCATTTAATTCAATATTAAGTAAGGTTTAAGGCCGGGGCCTTATATCTGGTGTCAATGACGCCCGAGCAAGGTGTGAGATAAAATCCCAGTAGGTCGACACCCAAGGTGTCTAAACCTTTCCATTTCGTGTAATGATTAAATGAAGCGTGTCATTATATAACAATTTCTGATAGTTAATTAAGTGCGATGGAATAAATAACTCAGCCTGGGTTCCAAGCGGCACTCGTGCCTAATCACCTGCTTCAGTCTAAGTCCAAAGTTTGAAAACAATACCTATAAGAAGAATGCATGTACATGTATATATACAACCTGGAAAAGCAAGGTAAAACAAAGAAGAGGCATACCCCAAGCTTGTGCTTTAACTTGGGGTCTAAGTCAAGTGTCAACCAGGCGTGTTTCAACATACTAGAAGGATATTGCAAATCTCAAGAGGCTCAAGCGGCATTAATATAAACTTTTAGTGCATCATTTTTAAGGTTCAAGTTGAGAGTTGGAGTCTGAGCCCGTCCTAAAGGTATCGTTGTGGAATATTCGTCAAATTATCAAATACCATTGAGCTAGTTTAAGGCAATCTTTCAAAAGACCAAGTATCGCTCGAGGCATGGCTTTACCCTAAGTCCGTCCCGATCTCACAAAAAGGGGTCGAGCACCATCTGATACTGGCTTAGCCACATTGCCAACAGATCCATCCCAATGGGCCCTTTTGGAATCGGTATCATTCATAAGTATTAGAAAGCCCGGAGAAGTCTCGGTTTGGAAAAGCCAATGACATCGCCCCCAACACATAGAGGTAACCAGTTAGGAACGGAGGGTCTAAGCGTGACCCTTAATATGGGACCCACCTTCTTTCCCCGCTCTAAATTTAATTAAAGTTTTCACAGCAGTAGATATGACATCAACATATGTAATTGCAGCTTGAAACTAAACAGGCACACTCATGCATCACATAGTGCAAATTAACTATTTCAGCAAAGAAATCTTAACAAGGTAAAGTACCACATCAACATAAGCAGATAAATGCACTTTTAAATAAATAAATAAATTAGCACAACCAACTACCAAAGATCCAACAATTTCAAACTTCATAATTAATCTAAATTAATTATTTAAATTAAACATCACATAGTGCAAAATTAACTATTTCAGCATAACAATCTTAATAAGTCAAAGTACTGCATCAACATAAGCAGATAAATGCACTTTTAAATAAATAAATAAATTAGCACAACCAACTAACAAAGATCCAAAAATTTCAAAGTTCATAGTTAATCTAAATTAATTATTTTAATTAAACATCACATAAATAGGTTATGCAACACATGCAGTTAATTAAATTGAAAACTCAGCTAAAGGAAAGTATACCGACCACATCGGCACGCCCAAAGGGTGTCTGACCATGTTGCAACAATTCAAAAAAATTAATTCATGATCAATAGGGCTGCAACAACTAGGCGAAACGAATAAATTAAAGAATTTGGGTGAATTTGCACAAAGCCGGTAGACACCGACTAACGACACAACATTGCATTTTTATAAATCACAACAAAATGGTGGGAAAGAGAGTAGACGCCCTACCTTATGGTCGTAGATGATCCTATGATCCGCGATAGACTTTGATTTGACCTAAAATGGAAGAAGACAGATGATTTTAGAAAAAACCCAAAATAGGGTAAAATCCTTCCATGACGAATTGCACAAAGGATTTGGAATGAGATCGTGCTATTCTTGAAGCGTGAGATAAGCTTTACCGATAGGTTCACAGCGCAACTGACGACGAAGAAAACGGACGACGAAGGGAGACACAGTGATCTTCCGAAGCTGGAAAGAGGTGGTGCGCACCACCTAGGGAGGAGGGGTGCGCCACACATAGGAGGGGATGAGAGGAAGAAAGGAAGGAAAGAAAAAGGAAGAAAAGAAAAAAAAAGAAAAAAAAGAATCAGAAAAAAAGGAAAATAAAATAAAATAAAAATAAAAATAAAAGGGGAGAGAAAAAAAAATAAAAATAAAAATAATAAAAATGGTTAGACCCATTTTTAATTATTTTACTATTTTATCATTCCTGCTTTTAATTTTATTATTTATTTTCATTCATTTTCCATCTATTTTAATTTCTTTAAAATTTCTTTAACCATTTTTTTAATTATTTTTAACCTGAACGTTGCGCTAGGGCGCAATGTAAAAATTTTACATAAAGGACGAACAATTATTTAATTAATTTAATAGCTACCTGGGACCCGCAATAGGGTGCGCAAACGAGCGCCCTTGGTCGCTTTAAGAATTTAGACAACAAAAACTTAAATAGTCCGCACCTTGATTTCAATCGATACGTTAAAATAATTAAAATTGTTATTATTTAATATAACTCATCAATAACACCATTAATAATTTAAAAACGACAACCATAAAAAAAGGATAACGATCATTAAATAAATATTGATTTCGTATTTGTATTTAATTGACACAATTAATAATATCATATTTATTACATCGCCCATTTATTATTTACACCACGACACAATTTATTAATTATGTAAGTGAATTTTCATTTGTTGTCTTCAACGCAAATAATAATATTAATAATAAAATTATTATTATTATTTCAAACTGCCGAACAAAAATATTTATAACCCAAATAAATTAGCTTCGAATGCGATTTGACAAAACGTCCGATCCACACAAAAGTTATACCCTGCCTAGGGTAAACTCCACATCCCGAAACTATTGGTGGTCTCATATTTCTCATTCGACACACCATTTGTGAGAAAATAATTATTTATTATATAAAAAACGGAATAATTAATTAATTAAAAATAAGGATGAAATTATTATGTGCAAGGGTGCCAAACACCTGATGCAAATCAAGGTTATACCCTACCTAGGGTAAACCCGGCGTTCTGAACCTAACGGTGGTCTCAGATTTCTCATACGATGCACCATTTGAGAGTTATTTCATTTTTTTAAAAAGAAAACACACACGCGTATGAATAAAATAAATTTAATGTTTTTATTCTATCAACGTCGAGGGTCTACGGGTCTCGGAACCCCATGCTAACTCATCGTCAACTCTGAAAATATTTCATAGAATATTCCAAATTTTTATTAAGCCTTTTACCCTTCATTTAATTTATTTCAATTTTAATTTTAATTCAATTAATTTAATAAAATTTATTTAAAAGACACATCGCAGTGTCAGCTATTGGAAATAAAAAGTTATAACGCTCGGTTTTAAAACCGAACTTCCTAGTTAACAGAAAAATTTTATTTCCTGCGCTTTTTCATTCGGTTCAAAATACAGAACGTTACAACCTTACCACCTTAGCACTTCTCATCCCTGAGAAGCCTTCGGGAACAACGTAACTCTCACTCGATCTACAGGGTTATGAAGTCTTGCACAAAAGGTTTTTTTGCATCTCTAAACATCCAACGCACGTTCAAGCATTGGTTAGGCAAACAACACAAAATCCATTAAGATCTGAGCCAATACTCATTTTCCAACTGAAACACCGAGACAATACCTATCCAAACATGTTCAGCTAGAGACACGACCATATCATTGTCTCAACAAATTCTGGACAAACTTACTTCCCACCTTAGCCTTTAACATTAGAAAGGGAAAATTCTGAGTTATGAAACCTTCCAGCATCAGAATTTCCTACAAGGCAGACCCTTAAGCATTCTAGAGACGTTTCTCACGTGATTTCTGAAAATGGATAAAATGGTCGATTTCCCATCACCCTTAAAGCCCAAGTCAATCCATCTTTTTATGAAAAGCCCTGGTCGACACAAACTGCACTCATCACATCTGACAACATTCCAGAAATGGTCATTCACTAACCACTCTATTGAACAAGAGAGATAACTAGTCGAACCACTCTGATCGACCATTTCAGAAGATGCTCAGCTTATATGCTAGGTGTTTTATAGACTGAACTGTGACGTCTTCTTAAAAGGTATCTCACATTTACCGCGAACACATCCACTGAAGCTCATACCTGACCTCCGGTGACGTTCCTTGATCTAGGCATCACCAAGCCTGACAACAAGTCTAGGGTAACCATGGATTGGCACAACATGAGTCAAAGGAACTAATGCAAGGTAATCCATACTCCATGTTTATGAGTGAGATGTTGGTACAAGGGAAAGATGCCCATATCAAAATATTGACCAAGCCCAGAGCGACATCAGCCTGGCGGTCAAGTTAGATAAAACAGCTGGTGTTCAAGAGTTCGTCAGGAATATCTACACAGAAATCCAAGGGTCACTCAAGACTAATCAAGCCCCGATAAGAATTAAACGTAAGCATGCAACACACAAAAAACCACCCTAAACAATCCCAAAAACTTTTAAAGATTTAGCATGGCGTAAGAATGATGCTCTCTTAGTGCATCAAGGACGAAGGCAATATAGGGAACATGCTTGTCACTTAAGGAAGAGTACACTAAGAGGATTTGAAGATTACCAGAAGGAAAAGTTTTAACAATTGGAATGAAAGCCCAACCAAACTGACTGGTGTCTCAAAACACCCGAGTCTCTAGAAGTCATCCCGAGTATTGGGGAGAACTTGATTCCTTTAACACAGAAGTCATTGCACTATAGAGATGAAACAAAACATATTTAACATCGCAAGAATTGATGATTAGACTAAACTCAACCGGTTCATCACAACATTAAGCACTCGACGACACCGTGTACGTGAACACATACCACCCTGAGGTGATACAGAAGCAAGACGACTTTTAACTTAGAGGAAGATGTACTGAATCATCCATCACCATAGAGAAGAGAGGGTTGAATAACCTATGAAGAAACTGACCATTCCTAAGGCATGCCCAACCTGATGGAAATGAGCATTACCTGATGCTCAAGCACGAAACAAAAGTCAAGGAAAACATGACCACCTTTCTGAACAAGGGTGTCATTATTAAGTAAGGGGGTCCGACTAGGGACAACGACATGTGAAAGGTTCTCTTCCAAAGAAACTCATGGAGAAACTCAAACTACCATTATACTAGGGTCTTAAATAGAGGACATTGCTACAGGTTCCATATCCAATCCCTTTATATTTAATGAAATTTAATCTTTAATCATTAAAAGATTCAATCAAAACATCAAGTACCATTTTTCAAAACAAAACACAAGGTATTTGATCTTAACCAACGACTCATGAAAAAAATAGGCAAGTTTTATAAAACTATATTTTAAAACATTTTACATTAATTGACATCTCGTCCCTAATTAGGCAATCTATCACATAAAATCATTTTAAGAAGATATGGAAACCTAAAAGGGTCCCACTAAGCTGACCTGGGTTCATTAAAATGTAACCCAAAAATAGTTGTTTAATTATTAAGAGTCGCAACACCCATACCAGGTTATCTCATAAGAAACAATAATCAACTAGCCTACTTGGTCCTAGTTGTGATTTTAGGTAGTTAACCACTCATTTGAAATTATAACATGCTCAAAAACATATCATCCTAGATATATGGGTGACTATCAACCTAATAAGAAACTATACACTTTATAGTTTTTGTCATTTGGCTCCCATTCAAAGAAAACCAATAAATTTTAGCAAAGAAACTAATTATATAACAAACAATCTAGCAGGTCACTACAAGAATCTAATAGAGAGAAACGTGTTGTAATCATAGAAGCATAACATTTTAATCATAGAGACATTATAATAGGCACATAAGCATGATACAAGTCAAACATGGTATTAAATAGGTAGCATGACAATAGGCTAGAATGCTAAATATATCACCGAAACATGGTATCAAAAAGGCATGCTAAATAATTACAAGACATGGTACACATTCAAGGAAAATAATTTTAATCAACAAGCAACCTAAAATGCAACTACATGGCATGACACTATGCATGGCATGCGAATTTCTATGTGCATATTATGATGTATGCAATGCTTTATCCTTATCTTAACAGGCCAAGGGTAAAATATCATAAATTCCATAAATTCATAAGCAGTGGAAATTACACCAATCACTCAAGGTGAAATCATATCAATTGTAACATCAAAAAACATGAACAACAATCCCAACCCTGGCCACTTGGTCATTTCCCGTACATGGGGTGATCAGTTCCAAGCACGACTATTAACCAAGAACCGACACATACCTAGTCTCCCTATATACCAACCCAAAAAGTAAGACAAAAGAAAAATACCACCTCCGATACCAATTTGTAACGTCCCGACCCAACTCACCTCTAAGATGGTGGACGAATCGGTACATGACCTCAAGCGCATCTCCCCGAACGCCAGAGGCTGTCGACTAGCAGCGAGGGATTTTTTCGTGTCTGTGGGGGAGACTATGCCCTCATAGGTGATATGTAATATCACAGTGGAAGTAATAACAATTAAATAATAAATAGATGAAGCATATAAATGATTAAACTGCAGTAGAAGCAATATAAATAATCCAACTGAATAATACTCAAGTGCAGAAGTTGACAAAACGATGTCATGCCATGATGTTTCTCTAAACTGAAATTACGGGAAACAAAACTCAATCATACTGTCAACTGAAAGAAAAGACACAAAGAAACAAATGCATCACGAGTGAAGCTCATTCCTCTGCCCCAATCTCTATCTTAAGTAGCAAAAAACAATCAAGCATCAGAAGTAGCCCACTTACCTTTTTCAATACCTGCAAGCATGTAATCTACTCAGGTGTCAAAGATGACCGAGCAGAGTGTGAGATAAAATCCCAGTAGTTCGACACCCAATGTGTCTAAACCTTTCCATTTTGTGCAATGATAAAATGCAGCATGCCATTATCTAACAATTTCAGATAGTTAATTAAGTGCGATGGAATAAATAACTCGACCCGGGTTTCAAGCGGCACCCGTGCATAATCACCTACTTCAGCCTAAGTCGAAAGTATCAAAATAGTACCTGTAAGAAGAATGCATATAAATGTATATATAAAACCTGTAAAATCAAGGTAAAACAAGGGAGAGACATACCCCAAGCTTGTGCTTTAACTTGGGGTCTAAGTCAAGTGTCAAACAGGTGTGCTTCAACATACCAGAAGAATATTACAAATCTCAAGAGGCTCAAGTGACATTAATATAAACCTTTAGTGCATCATTTTTAAGGTTCAAGTTGAGAGTTGGAGTTCGAGCCCGTCCCGAAGGTATCATTACGAAACATCCGTCAAATTATCCAATACCACCGAGCCCGTTCAAGACAATATTTCAAAAGACCAAGTATCACTCGAGACATGGATTTACCCTGAGTCCATCTCGATCTCACAAAAAGGGGTCGAGACACCATATGAGGCTGTCTTAGCCACATTTCCAATGGATCCATCCCGATGGTCCCTTTTGGAACCGATATCACTCATAATTATTAGAAATTCCAGGGGAGTCTTAGTCAGACAAAGCCAATGACACCGCCCCCCACCACATAGAGGTAACCAGTCAGGAACAGAGGGTCTAAGAGTGACCCTTAATATGGGACCCACCTTCTTTATCTACCATGAATTTAATTAAAGTTTTCACAGTAGCAGATATGACATCAACATATGTAATTGCATCTTGAAACTAAATAGACACACCCGTGCATCACATAATGCAAATTAACTATTTCAGCATAGAAATCTTAACAAGGAAAAGTACCACATCAACATAAGCAGATAAATGCACTTTTAAATAAATAAATAAATTAGCACAAACAACTACCAAAGATCCAACAATTTCAAAGTTCATAATTAATCTAAATTAATTATTTAAATTAAACACCACATAGTGCAAAATTAACTATTTCAGCATAACAATATTAAAAAGTCAAAGTACTGCATCAACATAAGCAGATAAATGAACTTTTAAATAAATAAATAAATTAGCACAACCAACTACCAAATATACAACAATTTAAAAGTTCATAATTAATTTAAATTAATTATTTAAATTAAACGTCACATAAATAAGCTACGCAACACATACAGTTAATTAAATTAAAAACCCGACTAACGGAAAGTATATCGACCACGTCGACACGCACAAAATGTGTCCGAACACATTGTAACAATTCAAACAAATGAATTCATGATCAATAGGGTTGCAAAAACTATGAGAAACAAATAAATTAAAGAATTTGGGTGAATTTTCACAAAGCCAGTAGGCACCGACTAACGACACAACAATGCGTTTTTATAAATCGCAAAAAAATGAATGGAAAAAGAGTAGACACCCTACCTTATGGTCGTATATGATCCTATGATTTGCAGTATACTTTGATTTGATCTAAAACGGAAGAAGACATATGATTTTAGAAAAACCCCAAAATAGGGTAAAATCTTTCCACGACGAACAGCGCAAAGGATTTGGAATGAGATCACACGATTCTTGGGATTTGGGATAAGCCTTACCGAGAGGTTCACAACGCACCTGACGATGAGGAAAACAGCCAATGAATGGAGACACAATGATCTTTCGAAGCTGGAAGGAGGTGGTGCGCACCACCTTGGGAGGAGGGGTGTGCCACACACAGGAGGGGATGAGAGGAAGAAAAGAAGGAAAGAAAAAAGAAGAAAAGAAAGAAAAGAAAAAAAAAAGAATCAGGGAAAAAGGAAAATAAAATAAAATAAAAATTAAAATAAAAGGGGAGAGAAGGAAAATAAAAATAAAAATAATAAAAATGGTTAGACTCATTTTTAATTATTTTACTATTTTCTCATTCTCACTTTTAATTTTATTATTTATTTTCATTCTTTTTTCCATCTATTTTAATTTATTTAAAATTCATTTAATCCTTTTTTAATTATTTTTAACCCGAACGTTGTGGTAGGGTGTGGCGTAAAAATTTTACATAAAGGCCGAGCAATTATTTAATTAATTTAATAGCTGCCCCGGACCCGCAATAAGGTGTGCAAACGCGCACCCTGAGTCACTTTAAGAATTTAGACAACAAAAACTTAAATGACTTGTACCTTGATTTCATTCGATACGTTAAAATAATTAAAATAATTATTATTTAATATAACTCATCAATGACACCATTAATAATTTAAAAATGACAACCATAAAAAAGGATAACTGTCATTAAATAAATATTGATTTCATATTTATATTTAATTGGCACAATTAATAATATCATATTTATTACATTTCACATTTATTATTTACACCACGACACAATTTATTAATTATGTAAGTGCATTTTCATTTATTGTATTCAACACAAATTATAATATTAATAATAAAATTATTATTATTATTTCAAATTTTCGATCAAAAATATTTATAACCCAAATAAATTAGCTTCTAGTGCGATTTGAGAAAACGTCCAATCCTCGCAAAAGTTATACCCTGCCTAGGGTAAACCCCATGTCCCAGAACTATTGGTGGTCTCAGATTTCTCATTCGACATACCGTTTGTGAGAAAATAATTATTTATTATATAAAAAATGTAATAATTAATTAATTAAAAATGAAGAAGGAATTATCATGTGTGAGGGTTCCAAACACTCGATGCGAATCAAGATTGTACCCTACTTAGGGTAAATCCGACATTCCAGACCTAACGGTGGTCTCAGATTTCTCGTACAATGCATTATTTGATATTTATTTCATTTTTTTAAAAAGAAAAACACACACATATGAATAAAATAAATTTAATATTTTTATTCTATCAATGTTGAGGGTCTACGGGTCTCGGAACCCCATGCTAACTCATCGTCAACTCTGAAAATATTTCATAGAATATTCCAAAGTTTTATTAACCCTTTTACCCTTCATTTAATTTATTTCAATTTCAATTTTAATCTAATTAATTTAATAAAATTTATTTAAAAGACCCAACATAGTGTCAAATATTAGAAATAAAAAGTTCTGACACTCGGTTTTAAAACCGACCTTCCTAATTAATAGAAAAATTTTATTTCCTGCACTTTTTTCATCCAGTTCAAAACACGGAATGTTACATTCTGGGTCATGTTCGTGCATATTTCGGCAACCACTGCTGAAGGCGAATCAGTTCAGCTCAATTCGGTTCTCCACTACCATCCGAGGTGAGGTTCTTTATCCGTTACTTGGTTTCAAACCTTCTATTTAGGGTCATATGGTGTTTTGAGTCTCTAGAATTGCTTGTAGTGGAGTTTTGATCAAATTTAGTGGTGCACACACACATAAATAGGTATCCATATATATATATACATATACATATATATATATATGTTTGTATGTATAAGAATTTCTGTGCATGTGAGTGTGAGGCGGTTTCGAGTGGTCACCGCCAAATATGTCAAGTACCGAGTGCCGACTCGGTCTAATGCTTGAGGTAGGATCCCATTCATTTCCCTTTAATTTAATGAATGCATTAATTAATCTCTTCCTTCACTTTTATTATATTTTAATTAATGCAGTGAAGTCTTTAGATTAAATACAAATTGAGTATGAATCCTAAATTAGGTGTTACATGTCATAAATGGATGCTTGATAAGATATGTCATGATTTTATAATAAAACCCCTCCAATGAAGGTGTGTTGTATTCAAGTTAAAAAGCAGTGATAGAATTTTATGCTTTCCTTCCTTATTGCCTTGATGTTATATTTGGTAAATAGTATGTTGAGACCTAGCCTTCATCAAAGTTAGGAAATGAGTTTCCCCCTTCACATTACAAATGATCACGGAATCAATATATCTTATAGGGAATAACTTGGCTGTATTTTGAATGAAGTGGATCTTGTATCATATGTGTTTTAATGAACCCAAGACCCCCCGTGGGTGTTTGGTCCACTTGGAGTTGGAATTACCCAAGCGGGTAATTGAGTTATTGCCTTAACCCTTTCCTTGAACTTGACCTTAGGATTTGTATGTGGTATTTTCATATTATGAGTGGGCTAATGATTTTGGTTAGGGTAAATGGAATGGTTAGCATAAATAACATAGGATGATAGAATCCTTTAAAGGTAATGACATGATCCCTTCCTCAGGAATTTATACTTTAAATTAATTTTCCATGTTTAGGAAAATTGAGTGAGAAGACCTTGAGTAGGATATCTCACCCCAAATGACATTCCTTGATTAAACGATTTGGTTATAATGAATTTCTTGTCTTGTTTAAATGGATCAAATGAAATGACATGCCTAGTTGAAAATAAACTTGATTAGAGGATGGTGAACCCATGCCTTAGTTCATGCTTAGTGTAAATGAAAAAAATGTGAAATGGGATTCCTTGAGTGAATTGGAAATGGTTAAAGGAACATGATAGGTTTTCCTCATGTGTTATGTATATACTTTAACATGCCTTGTAAATGTTTTATAGGAAATGCTTAAGATGTTATGCCTTAAGTATTTTGGAGATAAATGAATGCGCCTCCTATATGGATACAGATTGATAAGGGCATGAGAGGTTTATGCCTCATGCCTTATGTATTATGAATGTTATGCCTTATGTAGGTGCCAGATCCAAGGGGCCATGAGAGACCTTTTGGGTAGGAAGACCATGTGAGCTTCCATGTGGGATTCCAAAGGACCGTGAGATCCTTAGGGTATAAAAGAACATGATAGCTTCCTTGCTAAATGTTAAGAGACCATGAGAGATCTTAGATATGGGCAAGGGGTTAGACCATGAGCACCTTCCCTGGTGATGAATGATAGTGGGTTACATCCTAATCCTTCCATCACATGTATTACAAGAGACTGTGAGAGCTCTTGGAGTTGGGCTAGGGGTTAGACTGTGGGAGTTTTCCTTGGTTTTGGATGTATGTGGGTTACATCCCAGTCCATCCCAACATATATAAATGTATGTATAAATATATAATATATAATATATATATATTTAAACACACACACACACACACACACATATATATATAGTGACATGATTAGACCGACTTTACGCCCATGAGACAAAGCAGGTAAAGCCGCCAGGTATCCATTTGGAACCTGGATGGGTTGTTGTATATTTATCTAGTTCTATTTATTATTCATTTTATACCTACACACTACTTAAATTACATTTCATTGTCTGGATTGGGATAGACATCAGTGGTGTCGGTCTACTGAGATTTATATCTCACACCATACTCGGGCTGCTAATGCACTAGGGTACCCAAGTAGACCTTGTTGTTTTCAGGGCCTTAGACCTTTCTTGTTTTTGTATGCTTGTACCTAAGGAGTTAGGAGTAAATAATTGAGTTGGATATCGGGATTCTTGTGGAGATCATCTTTGGTCTTTTTAGTTATTTTCTTTAATTGAGTCCTGTATTTGTACTGTTGTGAAAAGCATGATGTTTGTTTATTGCTTTAGTTTATGTATCAATAACATGACATGCATGAATCTATTGTATAAACTGGTGTTGGAAACTTCTATTAAGTTTTTTATAATATTTTTCTTCCATTACTTTATCATTTCATTACACTGCTTCCATTTTTGTCTGAAATTTATTCCAATTGTATCGCTATGCAACTCTGATATGAGGGTATATTAGCCCCACTATCACCTCCCAAGACCCTCGCTGCTAGTCGGCAACCTTTGACATATGGGTAGAGGTTCTTGAGTCTATGTGACCCATCGATTTAGCTACCAGTTTGATGGTAATCTGGGTCGGGACGTTACAAAGTGGTATCAAAGCTAAATTTTTCCCTTTGTCTTGCTATTTTGGGTTGGTAGATAGAAGTCTATGAATATGTGGAAATGACTAAGTGTTCAGGGCTAATAATTTTTGTTTATACTGTGTGCTATTACAGTTGATATGATTTCACCTAGAGTGGCTGGTTTACTTTCTGTTACTAATGATTTACGAAGTTCATGGAATTCTTACCCTTGGCCCGTTTCGGAAAGGATGAAAAACGGCATGCATCATATTAGGCACATAGAGAATTCACATTTTATGCATACAACATACCATATAGTTGCATTTTTAGATCTACCTGTTGTTTAATTGTGTGCCATGAGTGTTATTCCATGCCTTGTATTTAATAACATACCTGTTTAGATACAATGTTTCAGTGATATATTTAACATGCTAACCTATTTCTATGTTGACTATTTACTATCATGTTTCCTTATATCATGCTTATGTGCTTATTGGCATGATTCTGTGATTAAAAATGCCATGATTCGGTGATAATATGCCATGTTTCCTAATATATTTACCATACTTATGTGTTATTGCTTATGATGGCTTTTTTTTCATTGTTATATATGATTTTTGCACGGGCTAAAGAGATAGTGGTTGTGAATGAACGAGAATCAATTTTCAATTGTATGGTGTATGGGTTCCTTATAACTGAGAAAGGGTAACCCATATATTCAAACCATCTTATGCATAATATATTTACATTTTAAGGTTTTTGTTAAAATGTAAAGGCTGCTAAAGTTGAATTATAAAGTGAAAATTTTTTGACTAAAGGGATCCAAATGGAAAATTATAAATTGTATGGGTGCTTTATAGGTTGGTATATAGCCACCCATATGATTGGACCATTGTTTTAAAGCATGTTAAAATCTAAAATGGGTTGTTTTTTATTAATGGGGTCCAATTTTCAATCCATGAAGTGTATGAGTGCTTCATGAATTGGGAAATGGAAACCCATGTAGTTGAGCCTTTATAGGAAAATGTTGTAATTTAAAATGAGATTGATTTTGATTAATGGGATCCAATTTTCAATCCATGAAGTGTATGAGTGCTTTATGAATTGGGAAATGGTAGCCCATATTAAATTCAGTGGCATAATGTTTTGTAAAATGGCTATAAATGTAAAGGGCTGTTTGATTTTGATCTGAAATGATTTGAGTAACTGCTATTGGGTTGTTTTATAAAGGACCCAGGTTGGATCAATGGGACCCTTGTAGGTCACCTTACTTGTTAAAAAGGAATTTATATTATAAATTTCTTAATAAAGATGGTATGTCTAATAAATGTTTAAATATTTAAAAGGAAGTTTTGTGAAACTTTCTTGTTTTTCCCTTGGGGCATTAGCTTAATGAAGTACTTGGTGTTTTTGTTTTGAAAAAAGATACCTGATGTTTTGATTAAATTTTTTAATGACTAATTATTGAATGTGATTAAATTCAAGGGTATTGGAAATGGAACCTGTAGTGATGTCCTTGAAAAAACCCTCATGTAAGGGTGGTTTGAGTTTCTATTTGAGTTTCATTGGAACAGAACTGTATGCATTTTCTATAGGCATTATTTTCTCTAGAAATGGCTTAGATGATCGTATTTTGAGCCTGATGACTTTTATTTTTCATGGCCTAGTGACAGGGTCAACACTTATTCTTTTTTAAGGGGATAGACCATGGTATGTAGCATCCTTATAACTTTAAAGCCTTGATAGTTTTGTGATCTTTCTGACTCTTGGTGCCGTTCATATGCCATTGTACCTTGTATGATGCTTTTCTTTTCAATGAAACCCATGTTCGGATGGGTGGTAATTGTTTCCTTGGATTTTTTATGGAAATTAGTATCGAGTAATGCTCAGTTTTAGCTGGGTTTAGACATTCTTTTTATTTTTTTATTTTGTGATTGTGGCTCAAAGGAGTGTCACATGTTCATTTACGGTGTTTTTGATCTATCATGCTTGTGATATTCTAGATTTTCTTCTCTATCATAGACTAGGACACTCCTAAAATGGAGAGCTTCATGTCAGTTTTGGTGTATGTGTCCTTACAAGTGGATATAGAACCACCTAAGAGGACTATTGAAAATGGCTAGGCTTGTTTGAATTCCTTTGAGGGTTGCAAGTGTTTAATAGAATTAGTGCCTACTTGACAGCATGAATTTGATCTGGTTGGCTATGTATGCAACCTATGAGAAACATAGTTGGCCTCAAATGGACTTTGGTGGTTTAAATTTAATGATCACGAGAATCCTTAGGTGACAAAGGCATCGCGGTTCGGGTGTTGGTGCGTCGGTAGGTGAAGTTGAGCCTCTTCCTTAAGGTCGACCAGTGATGGTTCAACTGTTCTTTTTTCTAGTTGTTGGGTGGTTGACTAAAAACCATTCAATCCTCTTAGTTTATTATTCTAAGCGACGAGGATGTCCCCTATCTTGACATCTTACTAGATACACTAAGAGAGCATCAGTCTTATGCCACACTAAATCTTTAAAATCTATTGAGCTTGTTGGGTGGTTGTCCTTCGATGTTGTATGCTAGATGCATGATTTACTTTGTGGTTTGGTTAGGAACATTACCATAAGTTGTGTGTGTACTTTATTGGACATGTTTTTGGTAAATGAGAGATGCCTTGTGAGGAGGCATCATAGTTCTGTTTGTAAAACAATGGCTGTCTAAGTCGAGTGTCCTCGTGAATAGTCGGTTGGAGTGGCTCGACTTGTTGCCCCCCTTCTTTTATGAATGACCAATGTAGGACCATTTACAGCACGTCAAAAACTAGAGGAGAGTGTTTTATGTGTCGTTAAAAGATTTTGAAGATAAGTTGTCTCAACCTTTCTTTGAGGTCAATAGAGGATCAAACGCTTAGTAAGTTCAAAATCACATCAGGTGCATTATTATAATGCTTAGAGGCATGCTTTTAAGGAAATATTGATAGAGTTTTAGTCATGGTTTGGAATTGGCTGCTTAACTTTAAAGACTAAGTTGGGAAGTACCTTTGGCCAGTTTTTTGATGAGATGATGACATGATCATATCTCTAGTTGAATGGGATTGGGTAAGTTCTATCTTAGTTTTTCAATTGGAAATCAAGTGTTGGATTTAGTTTTAATGGTTTAGGTGTCAAATACTTAAATAAATGCTCAGAGGTGAGTTGGGTGTTTGGAAATACAACAAGACCATTTGAATAAAGTTTCACGACCCTCGTGAGGTTAGGTGATGTTTATGTTGTTCCCAAAGGATCTTGGGGAAGATAAGTTCTAAGGTGGGAAGGTTGTAACGATCCATGTTTTGAACTGGATAAAAATCCAAAGGGTTTTAAACCTTTTCATTTATTGAATGGGATGGATTTAAAATCGAGTTTCTTAACGAAGCTATTAAAGTGAAAACCTTTCAAAGTGATGTTTTGGGACTCGGGTAAAGAACTGAGAATTTTCTCGAGTGAATCAATGAGTTTCTTAATCACCGGGGCCTGAAAATTCCATGTTTTGAAAGCCTGTAGAGAGCACACAGTTTTCATGAAACCATGCGTCCCTCAGCAGCAAATAGTGCAACTTGTTTCAGGTGGTAAGTTTCGGTGCACATGAGATGCACCCGGTTTTCCAAACCATGTGCCTAGTCCTCATGGTTTTCCAAACCGTGCACCTAGCCCACACAACCTTCTTTTGGAGGTAGTACTCTCGCACTATGCACCACACAATTTGAGAACGATTTGACAAATAGTGTGGGTAAAACCATGAGGTATACCCTTATTTAAGAAAATAAAATAAAATAAAATAAAAACCCTAAACTAAGAACCCTCCTCCCTCATACCCACATGACGTGAACACCATCCCCCTCTCCTCCCTTGGTTCCCCCCCCCACGACACCCTCAATTCGTTGATTTTCTCTACCGTTTCATTCACAATTCTTCTTCGACCTATCAAGGTATGACATTATGTCCTCTTATCCATCCTTATTATAGCCTATTTCTATCTCTATATCACTCAATGAGGTTTGGATGAACCCTAGGTCCAAGGGGTAATCTAGTTTCATTGTTTATTCTGATGTTAGGGTGTGTGAAGGGCCTTCCGGGTCATGTTCATGCATATTTCAAGAACCGCCACCAAAGGCGAAGTGGTTCAGCTCAATTTGGTTCACCGCCACCATTTGAGGTGAGGTTCTTTATCCGTTACTTGGTTTCTCACCTTCTATTTAGGGTCTTAAGGGTTTTTGAGTCTCTAGAATTGTTTGTAGGAGAGTTTTGATCAACTTTGGTGGTGCACACACACATAAATAGGCACACACGCACACACACATATTCCTTGTACGTATTCCCTCATGGAGAGGGGAATACATGATTTGGATTAAAGGATATATATATATATGTATAAGAATGTATGTGCGTGCGAGTGTGGGGAAATTTTGAATGGTCGTCACCAAATCTGTCAAGTGTCGAGTGCCGGCTTGGTCTAATGATTGAGGTAGGGTCCCATTCCTTTCCCTTTAATTTAATGAATGCATTAATTAATTTCTTCCTACACTTTTATTATATTTTAATCAATACAGTGAAGTATTTAGATTAAATGCGAATTGAGTACGAATCTTTAATGAAGTGTTAAATGTGATAAATGGATAATTGATAAGAAATTTCATGATTTTATAATAAAACCTTTCCAATGGAGGTGTGTTTACTTCAAGATAAAACATATTGGTAGAATTTTATGCTTTCCTGACTTATTACCTTGATGTTATGTTTAGTAAATAGTATGTTGAGACCTGGCCTTCGTTGAAGTTACGAAATGAGTTGCCCCTTTCACATTACAAATGATCATGGAATCAATGTATCTTATAGGGCATAACTTGGATTATATTTTGAATGAAGTTTCCCTTGTCTCATATGTGTTTCAATGAACCCAAGACACCCATGGGTTTTTGGTCCAGTTGGACTTGGAATTAACCAAGTGGGTAATTGAATTATTTCCTTAACCCTTTCCTTGAACTTGACCTTGGACTTTGTATGTGGTATTTTTATGTTATGAGTGGGAAAATGATTTTGGTTAAGGTAAACAGAATGGTTAGCATGCCTTATGCAGGATGATAGCATCCTTTAAGGGTAATGGACATGATTCCTTCCTCAAGAACTTGTACTTTAAATCAATTTTCCATGTTTAGGAAAATTGACCGAGAAGACCTTGAGTAGGATAGATCACCCCAAAAGACATGCCTTGATTAAACAGTTTGGTCATAATGAATTACTTTCCTTGATTAAATGGATTAAATGAAATGACATGCCTGGTTGAAAATGAAGTTGATTAGAGGATAATAAACCCATGCCTTAGTTCATGCTTAGTGTAAATGATAAAATGTTAAATGGGATTCCTTGAGAGAATTATACATGGTTAAAGGAATAAGGGAAGTTTTGCCTCATGTGTCGTGTATATACTTGAACATGCCTTATAAATGTTTTAAAGGAAATTCTTAAGATGTTATCCCTTAAGTATTTTAGTGATAAATGAATGCGCCTCCTGTATGGATATAGATTGAGAAGGGAATGATAGGTTTATGCCTCATGCCTTATGTATTATGAATGTTATGCATTATGTAGGCGGTGGATCTAAGGGATCGTGAGAGCCCTTTTGGATAGGAAGACCGTGTGAGCTTCCATGTGGGATTCCAAAGGACCGTGAGAGCCTTGGGGTATAAAAGATCATGAGAGATTCCTTGCTAAATGCCAAGAGACCATGAGAGCTCTTAGATCTGGGATAGGGGTTGGACTGTGAGCACCTTCCCTGGCAATGGATGATAGTGGGTTATGTCCCGGTCCTTCCATCACATGTATTCCAAGAGACCATGAGAGCTCTTGAAGCTGGGCTAGGGGTTAGACCATGGGAGATTTTCCTAGTTTTAGATGTCTGTGGGTTACGACCCGATCCATCCCAACATATATAAATGTATGTATAAATATACTATATATATATATATTTACACACACATATATATAGTGACATGATCAGAACAAATTTTTTTCCATGAGCCGAAGCAGGTATAGCCGTCAGGTGTCCCTTAGAAACTTGGACAGGTTGTTATATATTTATCTAGTTCTATTTATTATTCCTACTATACCTGTATACTACTTAAATTATATTTCAATGTCTAGATTATTATAGACAATAGTGGTGCCGACCTACTGAGATTTATATCTCACACCCTACTTGGGTCGCCATTGTACTAGGGTACCTAAGTAGACCTTATTTTTCATAGGGACTTGGAACTTTCTTGTTGATGTATGCTTATACTTGAGGAGTTAGGAGAAAAGGACTGATATAGAGCTTAGGATGCTCATGGAGATCATCTTAGGGATTTGTAGTAATTTTATTTTCTTGAGTCCTGTATTTTTACTATTTTGAAAAGCATTCTTTTTTGTTTATTACTTTAGTTTATGTATCAATAGAATGAAATGCATGAATTTGTTGTATAAATTGGTATTAGACACTTATATTTAGTTGTTATAATATTTGTCTTCCGCTTATTTATCATTTCTCTAAACTACTTCCGCTGTTTTCTAACATTTATTCCAATTACAATGATATAAAACTATGATATGAGGGTATAGTCTCCCCACTATCATCTCCTGAGACCCTCTCTGATAGTTGGCAGCCTCTGGCATATGGGGAGACGTGCTTGAGGCCATGTGACCCACCATTCTGGCTACCAGTTCGATGGTAAGTCAGGTTGGGATGTTACATACATGATCAAATCCTTCTAAATTTTGGGTTTCAATCTTAGCCTAGAATATTTTTGAGTAATTTTACTGATTTTTATTTGTTTAATGATATATGTTGAACTTTGGGTATTACTATTGAATTTTGGATATTAAAGAAGTTTTTTTTCATATAAAGATATATTCATTTTGGGAATTATCTTACCTTATGCTAACCATTTTGGTTTTGGTTAATGCCTAAAGACAGGATGAATATATTTTTTATAGATTTTTTGATATATAGAAGTTGATTCTAATGCTTCAAGCATCAAAAATTTATACTCATCATTTGGAGAAAAGAATATTTTGTGGTGGAATTTGATTAAAGGATGAAACTATACTTTTAAAGTAATTATATTTCCTTATGTTTTTAGTATAGATGGTAAATGAATCCTCAAATATAGGAAAAAGAATCTTAAAATAAAAATGTTATTCATTTACTTTCCTTTCTGATAAATCAATGGCCTTTTAACCCATCATAGATTTACAGTTCTCTGATGATTAAATTTATCATGACCATGGTCTCTATCACTCTCTATCATTCCTTAGGAGTTATTTTTCTCTTCCATATCCATATTTTTACTTACCACTTATGTTCACCTACTTGGAAACCTAGAATGTGTTACTCCAGATAACTTTCATAATTTACTTTTCTCTCTTTTCAAGAGGAATATTTATTAATCCTTTTTATGACGTGGGGTTTCAAATAAGTATTTTAAAAAGTCAAACCCTAGTTATCGAACTCAAGTTCAAAATTGAGAGGGCACAATTTATAAAGGCGAGGGAGAGAATGTAACAAACTAGGTAATTATAGAATAAATCATTTAAATATTTATTAGTATTCTTGAATTATGTTGTTATATTCATTATAAACATATTAAGAAATTCTTAAAATAAAAAAGGAAGTGGTTTTATTTCTTATAAGATTTTTTTAAAAGTTAAAATTTAAAATTATAGAATTTTATTTAAAAAAAATTAATTTCATTTTTTATTCTAGAATGTAAAAATTATCTTAATAATAATTTTTTATAATTTTATGAAAATGTTGATTTTCCAGTGAATAGTAAAAAATACCGATTTGTATTGAAAACTATATTTTTTTCAACCATTTGCGAAGTTGAATTTTATTTTAAAATGGTTTCAAAGAAAAATTAGTTATATTATATTATGAATAATAAAATTAGATTCAATTTTATAATTTAATTTGGTATAAAATCATTTTTATACATAAAAATGCTTTTTTTAGAAAAACTATTTTTTTTCTAAAAGCGGTTTTCGTCACATTTTTCAAGCTTATTTTAAATTTGATTTCTATCACTTATAGGAATTTAATTTCATAAAATGGAATTTATTTTTGGATTCAGAAATACAAATTTATCCTAGGATTATTTGTTTACATTTTTTTGAAGAAATTAAATTTTTAGTGAATAATAAAAAAATATTGTTTTTATAAAATACAATGTCTTTTATAATATCACTAAGACATAGGCATAATATAAAATTAATGATACTTATAAAATGAATAAATTATGATAAAATAATATAAATATAATTAAAAAATAATTGAAAATATGGAATTAGAATTTATTCCATAATAAATATGAAAATCTTTTTCAGTACTGACGTGGAGTTTGCGCAACACTAGAAAAAAGTAAAATTTGGTTTCCTAAAAATAATATTTGGGATGATATAAGTCCTTGATAGAATTTTATTTTAAATATTATGTATTATTGACGATTTTTATTATTAGACACAAATTTTAGGCTTATATAACAAGGGGTTTATTTAAATGCTTGTGCATTGCTTGCACAAAGCTAGTAAAGTCAAAATAACATATTAAATATGTTTTCATGATATACATGTGAGTTAAAATAAATATTGAACATTTATAAATGAATATTTTTATCATATTATACATATTTTTATGATATAAATTTATTTATGACCTTTTGAGGCCACTTGGATAAGAGTATGACTTTTATAGTATATTATTTAATGAAAAGTCAAACATGTCACACTCTTTCTTTTAATAAGTATAATATTTTTAATATGATGTTATACAGATAATATTTGAGAATATAAATAGTATTTGGAAAGACAAAATATTTATCTTCATCATGGTAATTTTTTTAAATAAATAATTGCACAACGCTGATGCAATAATTATTTAATTAATGAAAAAATCAAATAAATGGTAATAAAAGTATTAAAATAAATATAAATTGAGATAAATAATGTGATAAATTAATTTTATTGATGAATTTGACATGTTAATGATATTTTAAAATAATGTATTCTAATTTTAAGTGTTATATTGATATTAGTAAAGTCAAAATAATGAATAGTTCTTAAAATTGACATTATGATATTTTATAGTAAAAAATATTTTGTTAAATGATATAAAATTCCTAAAAATCTAAAATTTGTCCAAGTGATTAGGATAAACTTTAAAATATCATCCATATTCCATTTATTGAAAGTTTTTAATTTTATAGTTGCTATATTAACCCTCAAAGTGTAAAAATACATGTTGTTATGGTAAGAGTTAGATGGGTCAAATAAGGGTTTTTGAGAAAAGACAGATATCATTAATGACGAAGATCATCAGACGTACATATGTAAATCCACGAAGGGAAATTGTCCAGCCAGAGCTGGTTGGAATCAAAGGGGCCTGATGCCGCCAACTGATGGGCCACATTTTTTCCTTCCCTTTTGGTAAAGGAGAAGGTGTAGAATGAAAAGCATTGGCGGAGCAAGAGAATTATCCTGATGATGAGACCAAATGACTAGAGTCCGCCATCATTATGGTTAATGGCATCGATCATGGTGAGGTAGTCAGACTCAATGTTGATATCAATCCATCCATGTTCCATAGCCAACATCATACTTTCCAGGATAGCATTAGCCTCAGCTACGGTAGGTTCCTAAAAGACATGATGTGATTCGTATTTTGCAGCAATGATTTTCCCCAGATGATTTTGGGCCAGGAGACCGAGGGAGACAAGTCCATCCTTGGGGAGAGACGCGTCCACATTGATCTTAAGAGTTCCTGCCATTGGGGGGTTCCAACGAGGAGGATAGGAGGGAGGAAAAACTAGCCTGTGATGTCCATTGTGGTGTTTTCATCCCTCAATCCATGAAGTGGCCCGTTCAATCCAGAATTTAGGAGGTTTATGAACATGATGGAAAACAACATCGTTACGTTGGACCCAGATGATACAGGCCAGGGTGCAGAGTGAGCCTGCATTATCCGATGAGAGAGAGGAGCACCAGCGCATCAGGAGAGCGGGAAGGTTAGAAACCATGGCCAGAGATGCATCTGGAGCCGGGCCCCATTTGTTCCAAATGTCCTTAGCTCCAGGGCATTGAATGATGGCGTGAAAAGGGGTCTATGGGATATTCAGGCCGAAAGGGAATGAAACGACATTGGACATATGTCGGTAGACAAGAAGGCTCATGGTAGGGTGGGTGTCCGTGCACACCTGCCACCAAAAGTGGCGTATTTTTGGATGGAAGTTGAGCTTCTAGAGTGATTTCCATGGTCCCTCATTCCGGTCGACTGGGTGGTTTCCAAGAGAAAGTCTATATCCGGATCTCACTGTGTAATCGCCCGATAAATCATTGCTCCAGAAGAGATGGTTGGGTCCTACGTCTGGGATCTAGGGGATGCTTAGGATAAGTCTTTGGTCACTTTCATTAAACCATTCATGAATCTTATCCAAACACCACCCCGTCCCTTGGTCAGAAAGGAGGCATCTGACAATGGCGTTTTCAAAGCTTGGTTGGGCGTGGGAAGTAGCCTGCATACCTTCTGAATCGATCAGCCAGGGATCAGTCCAGATATTGACAGATGATCCATCCCCAATCCTACAACCCATTCCTTTTTCCAGGAGATTTCGGCCCCCCTAAATGCTTCTCCAAAGGAATCTAGGACGAGGTCCAAGAGAGGAAGCATGGAAGTCCGTGTGGGGAAAGTACTTAGCTCGTAGAACCCGCGTACAACGAGATGATGGACGGTTAATAAGGCGCCATCCCATCCCTCCCTCCGACTTGGGTATGCAAAGTTTCTCCCAGGCCATCCAGTGGGGTCTATTCCTTCCATCATTTTCCCCCACCAGACGTTGGCTGTATGTGTGTGGATCTGGTTGACTATGGTCACCGGAAGCTTAAACAGGGACATAAAATAGCTGGGGATAGACTGAATGACAGCTTTAATGAGGGTCTCTTTGCCTGCTTTTGAAATTCTTTTTGGGGTCCAGCCTTGAATTTTCTTCTCAATCCTATCCACCAGAGATGCGAATATTTCTTTTTTGGACCGGCCAATCTCTGTGGGTAGCCCGAGGTACTTTTGGTGTTCTTCTTATTATTTATTTACACTTAAAAACCATTTTGGTTCAGCCAATACCTACCAAAATACCATAATATAATAGATCCCCTCATTTTATTGGTCTTGGTTTAGGTGTAACATCATCCTTAGTGGTCTTATGGTGTTAAGAAAAAAGAGATTTTCCGAAGAAGAGTTATCATTTTTAATCGAGCATTTCTATTTTTTTATTCTTCCATATACCTAAAATATTATTCAACCATGATAAAATAATAAATCCATTATCCTACATAAAATTAGATGTTATTATGTCATTTTCATGATATATATCGATATCCAATTCTATCAAATGGTAAAAGAATTCATCGTTCATGTGTACAGTGAACTACTGCCTTGCAAACTGATGTAATTCATCTTATACCACCATCTATCATGGATGAATTATAATGATAGAATTAATTTTTATATATTATAATAATGAAATATTTATAATTATAAAAATATAATATATCATTTATTCTCTTACCTTTCCATGCACAGTAAAATGATAACATCGTTCGTGCGTATGTATGGACTACCACCTCCACAAAGTGATGTGATTCATTTTTCATCACCACATAAAATAGATGATATATATAAGTATATTTAAATAATTAATATGATATATATGATATTATGATCATTATGGAAATATAAAATAATACTTTCCTTTTTTCCATAATGATTGTTAAAAATGGAAACGTTACTCATGCGTACATACGACCTACCTTCTCCATAATTGTAACATAGTTCATTTTTCATAACCATATTTAATGGATGGATTTAAAATTATAATTGATGTATAAAAATTATAATTAGATAATTATTAGTATTCTATATATGATTTAATTATTACCACTTTTACCATAGTCATCACACCAAAGTCATTTTGGAATTAAGTATTGAATATCGTCAAAACATTTGATGTGAATTTAAATGATTAAGTAATTATATACAACATGGTAATAAGTGATATAAAGGGAATAATGAACTCCATAAAAGTTATAAATCAATTAAATAATTAATATAACTTTATTATTCAAGAATATAGAGAACGTACGTGTTGAGTCAAACTCAAAGTAAGATACTTTCTTTTAAAAATAAGATTTTAAAGTCCCCCTTTCAACTCTTTTTTTACAAAAATAAAAAAGGAATGTTTTTAACTTATATGAAATAATAATATTTTCCTTAAATCATGATTCTTAAATTATTTAAAGTTCCATTTATAAGTTTTTATATTTATTTTCAAATAAAATGTTTTCTTTATTATGTGCTCATTTTATTGATTTTAAAAGTGATTTTTAAGAAAATGGGTATTTTTGATATCCGAAAATGTTTTGTATATGGGTTTAAGAGTTTTAAGGGTTTTATTCATGATACGATCCTTATAAATTTTTTATTATTGGTTTATCCCATTATATCTCAAGATATGATGGTTTGACCCCTATTATAGCTTAATATATAATAGCTTGAGCCCCATTATACCTCAAGATATGAAGGGTGAGCCCCATTATAGCTTTCTAATACATTGGGTACTCTGGAGATGGAAGTTTTCCATTTGTAAGGGTGAATGTAAGAGTGATATGGAAATGATATCCCAAAGCACCTATATGATTTTTTTATTCTTTCTAATGAGTTTTCATGAAAATCATTTGATATCAAAAGGAAAGATAATGATTCATTTTTAAGGGAAAATTATTCTCTTATTAGAAGAAAATGTATGTTTTTAAGAAATTATTTTAATGAGATTTCATGTTTTTCACTGGACTAACTATTTTCTTCCTTTTATGTCCATTACTGAACTTTTTTTGTTCATACCGCATTTTTAAATTGTTTTTCACAAGGTTTAAGAATGAGTAGGGAAAAGGATGAGGTCAAGATGAAAATTTTAAAGATTGATAATGAAAAGAAACCATGTTTTATTTTAAAATGTTTTGTTTGATGAGAAAATGGATAATGAGTATATGTTTCCACTTATAATGTATGATTTTAATTTTTAATATTTTTTCCTCATTCTCTAAAACTCTAAACCGAAAAGATCCTCATAATTTTAAAAAAAATGAAATATAGTTAAAAAACACTAGAATATGAAAGGATTAAGGCTAGGTCCTTATAACAATATTTATTTATTCAAAAATATTAGGGTTCTATCTCACCTCGATGGACTTATGATGCACTTTAATATGGGACCCTAAATCACTATGAATAACAATATAGAGTCTAATATTGTATTCTCCATGCACACCAACATCTGTATCAATTTTAAAAGCACCCACAGGAGGAGGGAGTCATATTGAGATGTATCATTGTTCATCCAGATAGGTGTTATTGCATGGGTCTAAGATCCATCTCTGAGCTTTGGCAATCCAAAATTTATCCTCCTTTTATATGTGGTAAAAAAACTCATTTCATCTAAACTATACCATCCATGCTCAGAAACAAAGGTAACTTGTAACATTTGAAAGGAGGGATGAATGCCATTATGTGAGAGTTGGTTTTGCATCTCCAAGATTTTCCTAGTGTTTTTGATAGAGAACTTTGTATGAATACCATAAACCTAAGACCCAGGAATAAGAAAAAATGGCATGGAAATCTATTTTAGTTTCAAATTCACATATAGGGAAAGAAGAGCCCGAATAGACCGAAGGCCTTCTTTTTTATTTTATTATAGATAATCTCCCTTTTAAGGGATGAAGGGGAACCCGTACATGACCCGTAGGCCCAAGGTACAAGGCCCGACACGACTCGCAATACATGAACCGAAGGCCCATAAGCATACTATGCCCAAACCATGACTCGTAGTCCCAACCCACAAGAACTGCCCCTCCCCTAGCTTCTGCATCATTGATCACTTAGCTCCCCACCTTGAATTACTGATTGGATAGCATTGCCCCATATAAATCTGCATGGTGCCTGGTCCCAATGGTGGTTTCCATACCCTCTCATTCTTCTAATCCAATAGCTCTGCATCTAGTGACTGCTAGTCTTGTTGTTCTGATCCTCTTATGGGGCCTGCTTTGTGTGAACTGGGCTACTCCACGGTCTTTGTGGCCTGAAGGCCCTAAGTCCCAAAGACCTTTGATGACCCGAAGGCCCTGGAGACCTGTAGGCCCAAACTGGTGGCTCGAAGGCCCAAATCGGGTGAATAGTTCCAGATGCTACAGTACTAAATAGTACCTGCTATAGTACTCGAAAATTCACCTCCACCCAGTTTTGAACCTGGGTCTCTTAGATGCCAAGCATGAGCCCTTACCACTCGGGTACGAGCTCGTTGGCTATAGGGAAAGAAGAGCTATCTATTAAGTTTCACTTGATTAATAGATCATGAAGTGGGAGAATTTCACTACAAACTTTACTATATAAAATATTATCTTTTAGCGTCACTTTGAGTTTCCAAAGGTGATTTTAAATATAATTATTATAGGTATAAAAATTTTTGATTGCACACTTGTAACTAAAACATTCTGAGTAGCACACTGATGTCACCTTACTCCATTAAATTTTATCAGTTCTGAAATTTTGGATCAAAGGGGTGAAAAGAGAATATTGAAAACATAGATGGGATATATAATTTGAATCCCCACCCACCACTAATTTAGTAAAATTCATTCATCAGGTGAATGAATGAATAAATAATACATTACATAACAAACATGACTTAGTAATTAATAAATGATCATATTGAAACAACAATTATATCGGTTGTCAATATTTCACTAGTAAATAAATGGAATAAATTTCTTGGTAATCACCATTAAAACTAATACCGTATATAGTAATAGGTATATGGTCAATTAAATAACAGAAAAAATAGTAATAGTGAAAGTGATATAGAATAAATCCATAAAAATAAAGAAGAAAAATGAATTCAAGAGAGAGATTAAGAGTGATAAAGATCATAGCCATTATAAACAAGGTGAGGTATGAACTATAAATTCATAAGCAAATTTATAGTTTAATACATGAAAAATAAATCTAAAAGATATATATATTTTATAGTTTGAGAAGAAATGGAATAAAAATTATAAAAATAATTTTCATATAACATTATAATATGGTTGTAAAAACAAACTTCCAAGACACTTTTAAAAATCCATTTCAAGGGGTGAAAAGAGTACACTGAAAACATTAATTTTAAAATAATTCAAAGTATTGAAACCTTGAAAAGAAATGAAGTTAAAATAGGAAATGTGTAGTGGAAGATAAAAATATATATAATTTGAATGAAATCTCTTTATTTATTATTTTAAAACATTAATCATTATTTTTAAAATGAAAAATTCAAAGAACAATGTGAGTAAATTTTTATTTGAAAACCCATGGAAAATTAAAGAGAAATATTTATTAAGAAAAATGATTATAAAATTTGGAAAATGATCTCATGTGATAAATGTTAAAAATGAGATTCATTTTCACACTTTTATAAAGAAATTCAAAAATGACCCATGCATAAAACATTAAAAATATTATTTTAAAATATTGGTAAATACAGTTAAAGAAAAAAATGACCTTAATAAATCATTTAATAAGATATAAGATAATTCTTATAATAATATAGAGAATATGGATATAGAGGAAAATGATTCTCAACCATAAAGAAGAGAGAATGCTGAGTCCACATATAAGAAACCATTTTTTTGAATTGTGAACCAAAGGGAGGTGAAATTTAAATAAGACTTGTAACCACATAAAATGAATAAGTAATGAAATATAATACAATCAGAGGGTTTATTAAACCAAACATATAAGGATGAAGTTCAAGAATAAAGGTTATATCTCAACGAAAGTAAATTAAGTTGATAACAATATTTATGACTTAGGTAATGTATGAATTGAAGGAAAAGGAATAATAAGAACTTAAATTAAAGTTAAAATCCTAATAATAACAAATTATTTAACATATAATAATTAAATATGGTAGTATTTACACGATATAAAAGTAAATTGGTGCATAATAAGAAGCATGTCTTGAGGAATTAAATATGAGACCGAGACTTCTTACCATGTATTCCCAATTAGTCGAACATGATATAACATTCTATATTATAAAATAAAAATAATTAATAATGTATTTTAGAACCTAATTAATATTTATTCAATTTTAAATTAATCTTATATATTAATTTATTATATATTTATTACTTACTTTTAGTTAATATCGATCGTTGGTGTTAGTAGTTTTAACCATTCCATGTTTATTTTGGTATAATGATCCCGATTATCATTCCATAGTCATGAGTTAATTATATTTAGAATGTTAAAATTATTTTAATGGAAGATTAATAATTATTTATGAATTTATATGTAAATTTCATTGGAGTTTTAGGTATGATTATTAAAGACAAAAACCCAAAAAATGCTTGTTTCGATATATTTTAACAAACTAAAGATGGTATCTTAATAATCAGTTAAATATTAATATTAAAATCCTAAAAAAACAAAAAAACAATTTATATATAAATATAATATATTATTATTATAAAAACATTTATATATTTTAATAGGTTTTCTGAAATAGATTTTAAATAAAGGAAAGTATCTAAATATGCACATTTTAGGTAGTTAAATTTTATAATAACCATTTATTGTTAATATTTTTTATAGAATGATTTAATTATATTTACAAAATTATAATTATTTTATAAATATCATATTTATTCATTAAATATATTTTTATAACCATCCATGTAATACTGTGATGAAAAATGAAATAAGTTGTTAAGGGAGGCAGTTGTACGACTATAACATGAGATAAAATTTCATTTTATAATGAATGAGAGGAAGGTAGATAATGATTATTACATCAACATAATAAAATTTTAGTAAAGTAATTATAAATATTTCATTATGTTAGGATGTTTTTAGAAGATTTTTAGGAAGTATAAGAAGAAAGAAACTTTAAAGAACTTAGTTGAAACAATTATCTCATCCTTGGATATCATCTTTTAGAACACTCCTTAAGACTTATTAGATTTATATTTTGGTGAGATTGGAATATCTAGAAAATGGGAAAGTGGTTTTTGGAGATTTTTTGGTAGTTTTTTTATTTAGGAAGGTTTAGGTGTGAGGAGAAGTGGGGTGGTAAAGGGGTCCATTTATCTATGAGAGGGGTGACACTTTTGTAAATATTAAATTATTAATATAAAAAAGAGATGACATTATCAAGAAAAGTGGATCCAAAATTGACAATTAATGTGGAAAATATTAGTTAAGGTCATAAAAACACTCATGAACCCATTTAATAATTAGTTTTTATTATATTTTATGACTTTACCTCTTGATTTAATCATTTTACCTCATTTTAACCATTACATTGAAAACTAATTTTTACCTTGGTAACTTATTTTTATGACCAAAAATAAAATTAACCTTATTACCTAATTTATACATGTTTATTCCAAAAATTAAATACATTTTAATTTATATAATTTATAAAATTCATAAAAATTAATATTTTAATATAATAATGCATAGCGCAGAAAAACAATTTTTATAAAAATATATTTTTAAGCTTAAATTGAATTTTTTATTATTCATTGACAAATAAAAATAATTAAATGGGCGTTAATTTATTTTTTTATATATAAATTTCATGTATAGGATTGATTAATTTATTTTATTAAGATAAAAATACAATATATATATATATAAATACAATTCGTTGAAAATATGACTTTTAACAATAAATGTTTTTAATGAAATCTCATTAATTATTTATCTTTTAACCAGTAAATTCATTTTATTAATTAGTATTCAAAAAAATAAAATTATTTTTTAAAAAAATAATAATATGTAAAATAAATCAAATTGACTATCTTTTTATTTACTTGAAGTTTTACTCTTCTTATAATTTTCTTAATGTCATTTCATATTTAATTACTATGATGTATTAATGTTTATCTTATATTATAAAATATATTATAGTTAATTTTAGTTTAGTTTTATGTATGATATAAGTAATTCAATATAGTATTTATTTAAAGGAAAACACATACTATAATATTAGGGTGTTACAACCTACCCCCTTAAATAAATTGTATCCACATAATTTTAATTTATATCACTGATGAAAATAGATAAGGTTATTATTAATATAGTCATGAATTATGATATAGAAATGTATTCAAATATTTTATAGTGGTTCATAAAGAGCATGTAAAACATCCGAAGCATATCCCCAATGAGTGTCAAACTAGGTGTATAGTTAGGCCTGCTTATTATGCACTGATTGAGGATCAAGTTAATACACAATTTTTTTTTTCAAAGTTATTACCCCTAGGTGAATCTAAGCTAAAGCATGCTTCCAATTTTTTGTATCAAAAAATGGATGTCATTTCTAGGAACCCAAACACTCTTTACATTACCAAAATTTAAATATGTTTTATGATATTTCGATTTATCCATAGGGTTTCCACTAATGTATTCTTGTCCTAATTTCTCGTAATAATTAAATTAAGTTCTTTCTTACTATATCATGGGATCAAAATTTATGGAAACCTTTGTTCCTATAATTAAATATTAACCTTTATACCCAAACAAAATTAATTGAAAACTAATTAATATATACCTTAATCATATATAATGTCAAAAGATATTAATATTTTCCTAAAATAACCTAAATTTCCTTGATGTTAAATTATATACCAACCCTATGGTCTACCTATACCACGATCATGAATTCTTCCTAAAAACTCAATAAAAATCTCTAAAATATCATTAATCAGCTTGAAATGTAATCAATTAAGGCCTCAAAAGGGGTTTCTAACCCTTAAATTATCCTCAACCAATGACACCCTAATATCTAAAGTTTTCTAAATCCTACATTGATATCAACTAAGATTCCTTATACCCGTAATCCTCGATATAATGTTAAAATATAATATTTTCCATAATTACAATAATAAATATTGAATTAATTACATACCCAATACCTTTTAGTCTTATAGTTTTGGAGATTAAGAAAAACATTTAGATAACAAAACCCATGTCTTTCCCATCCAATGTAATTTTTTCCACTAAACCATTGATTCCTTATTTTACAATAAGTATTCAGCATCTCCCATAATATTATTCACACATGATACACATCTTGACATATCATACTTAATACTCTTCTTCATAAATTATAGAAAAGGAAACATAAGAAGGGTGATCTCAAATGATCTGTAAGGGATAACATAATACATATATTATCATAAAATAATCAAGACATGGATAATATGGTAGGAATAAATAATAAAAAAATAATACCATATAACTAATAACATGTGCATATAATAAATCCATTGATAATATAACAATATAAATACTCACATGTAAAAAATAACTAATTTCATATTGATGGAATGCATGATTATAAACATCATAAACATATCATCACTATAACGACCCATATTTTTACTGACTGAGAATTTGAGCATAAATTTTATTTTTTTCATTCAGATGATTATAAGGGGTAAAATGATAATTTTACCCTATCATATGACCTCATATAAATTTTATTACCACTTCTTTGGTCCCAAAAAGGGTGTTTACCCTAGTATAAGAGTTTGGTGTAATGATCATTTTATTACCCAAAAAGGGTAAAATGATCATTTTACCCTATCATATGACCTCATATAAATTTTATTACCACTCCTTTAGTCCCAAAAAAAGGGTGTTTACCCTAGTATAAGAGTTTGGTGTAGTTTTGAATTGTTCGGATTTATATGGAATAACTAATATTTAATATATATTTAATTAAATATTAATTTATTATCACATGTTTGTTTGAATATATATTTTAAATGGGGTGCAGTATTGAGATTTAGGCTTTGAATTTGAGTTTGGAATGAGGGGTTTTGTCTAGCTGAGACATAAACTCATGTCGAGCACTGGGGTCGAGACCAAACCCACTTTTCATTTTCTTTTTGTCTTTCCTCTTTTCTTTATTCTTCCCCTAGATTCTCACACACACCCCCTTGGGACTCCTATATCACATGAACAAGAGAGAAAATTTAGAGGGATATATAGATATAGATATAGAGAGTGAAGAAGAGAGGTTCCACCGTGGAGCTCAGGAGTAGCCAGATCATTATGTGGAAACTGTGGACCATGGATACGGGTGAATCTTTGATGAATTATTCCCAAAGGTAGGACATTTTTATGTTTTTTATATAAGTCCCCATAAATTTACCTATTTCTAATTTTAAATCACTTTTATGACTATTTAGGACCCCTTGAGAGTGGATCTATATCTTTTTGGGAGTAAAATGGGGTTTCTGGTTGATTTGAGGGGTTTCCAGTTTGGAAATCTTGATCACATAGCATGTAGTCTAGGAACACACATCACATTTTCTTTCTATTTGGGGAATAATAACTTTTTAAAGGTATAATCCATGTATAGGTTATACACACTATGTACTAGTACTCAACCATGTAGTTGAGTACATGGACTGAAAACCCATGTGAGGGAACATGGCTGTGTAGAGTACATGATCAGACCTCGTGTGGGTCACACGTCATGTAGAATTACACATCTAGGAAAAATACATGGATAGTCCATGTAAGGTACATGGGAAAGTACCCAATATAGGGTACATGCCATGTACATGGTATACACTCCATGTAAATGGTATTTACATGCCATGTATGGCTAGAGTACATGGCCAGGTGAGGATTTAGGGGTACATGCTGTATACCAGGCTATACATGCCATGTACTCTACCCTTGATACCCTTTGAGGGTTTTTCATACCTTTATGCTGCTGAGTTAGTATTGGATGCATGAATATTTCATTTTGAGTATCTTTTCACATTGATCATGATGGTGAAACCTTTGAGGTGGTTTGAGGACTCCTAGAAGGTGTTTCAAGCTTTATAATAAATGGAAATGTTCTTCCTCTTGTAATTGAATATAGCTATCTCTTGAGAGTTAGATCCTTGATTTGAGGTGGTCCATGAGCTATCTCTCTATACTGAAATTCAAATACTTTTCCTTTTATACCAATATTTTATCTTATCTTTTGATCTAGTGAATCCTATGTAGAATACCTCTACCTTATTACTATTACTGGGGTCCCTTGTAGGATGCCTTTGCTTACTTGATGAGTTATTGAATCCATTTCAAGATACCTCTCCATGTTTAACTTTTCCCTGGATACCATTTGGGATGCCTCTACCTATGTATATTGTTCTGAGGATCCCATGTAGGATTCATCTACTTACACAAACTATTATTAAGGGTCCTGTGTAGGAACCCACTTCCTATGCATCATTTTAAAGGATCCCAAGTAGGATTCCTTTCCAGTATTTTGACCTGAGGGACCCAGTGGGTGACTTGGTATGTTATCGAATATGATCTAGTGTGATGGGGGTTTGGGTGGTGATGGTAGTGGGTGTCACCTTAGAACCCATAATGGACATGTAATCCCATTATGCTAAGGAAATAGTAGTGGGTTTAGGTGTTTATACACCCTCACTATTTTATTTATGCATTCAAACAATTAATGTTGATGAAAATATGATTTTCAAAGGTGATTCCTAGTATTTAGATAACGATCTTGATGTGACGTGATGTTTTATTGGGGATTCTAGATATACTTCCTAAGACCCAACTTTTGAGACTTTTTATTTTATTGTCATATTATTAGGGTGCCCAAATATACTTCTTGGGATCCGTCTTATTAATTTCTTGGGATGCCCAGACATACTTCTTGAGTTCCAAATTCTAATAATTTTTATTGCTTATTATATTATTGGGATACGCAAAGGTACTTCTTGGGATCTAACTGTCGAGCCTTACTATTTTGGGATTTCCAGATGTACTAATTTGAATTCAGATTCTAAGCCTTATTTTATTGGGATTTATAGACATACTTCTTGGGATCCTACTATTGATCCTTATTGATTTAGGATTTATAGAAGTACTACATGGAATCTATATTCTAATCCTTATTCTATTGGGACTGCTAGATTTACTTCTTGGGGTCTAGCTCACAAGCCTTACTTGATTGAATATTATTGTTATTGTTACTGGAAGTCTCATTTTTTAATGGTATTCCTCCCTACTAAGGGATACAAAGTTAGGTTTTCGAGAGTTTCTTAAAACCCCTCTTATACCAAGACTATCTAGGAATGGTAGTCCTCTAGAATTCTAGGGGATGCCAAAGGTTTCCAGGTGGGTGTATTTCCCCCAAGCAGTGGGATGCTAATGAGATCCCTGAGGATGGACTTGATCTCCTCATTTGATGCCTAGGATACTCCCTAGGATCGACAAACACACCATTATAGTATTGCTTTGACTTGTTTGCAGATGAGGCTATTGAGATAGTTATTGAATGATTTTGTGTTGTTATACTAAATGAGGAGAGTATTCCTTACATATCTCCTAAGGGTCATCCCCCTTAGGGATTATCTGAGTTGCAATGTTGGGATTTCTTATGGGTTAGGACCTAGGGATTTGACATTGCACTAGATTACACATGGATTTAGTAATATGACATACAACTCAATTACAAATTTTCAATATGTCTAGTTGATAACTGTAATCCTTCATCTTAGTTATTGGAGGTGAGTATGGGTGAACCTTGGGCGAGGACATGTACCCCCTATGGTGACATAGATTACTTAGAGACATTTCGTGCTCTGGTTGGAGTAGGTATTTTCAATCATGATTACAAACCCAAGGATCAAATTAATAATACATGACTTGAGTGGTACAACATCCAACTTAGATCCATAGTCACAATATGTCCAATTGATCAGATCAAGGATCCTAGGATTGATTGTGGACTAATTTTATTATGCTTTTATTCATGGAAACCTTATTTTGATGTCTCGTGTTAATGATATTGTGATGTATATACATATACATATATATGTATGGGAGTATATATATATATAGATATATGTGATGACATAAGACCATGGAAATTATGAATTGGTAAAAGAGGGTATGGCCGATAGGGATTACAGACCCAAGGATCGACTATGTTTCTATTTATGTTAAAATGACATTTACTATTCTAGTGGTGTATTGTCTAGGATGAGCATATCACATGATCATGGCATTATGACATGAGATTTATAGGTTCATTATTGTGTTGTCCTACTAAGATTATTCCTCACCCCTATATGTGAACCTTGGTGTGCGTGTAGAACTTATGTATACTTTTTAGGTTGAGAAAAGATACATTTATGGATAGAGATGAGGCCTAGGATTTCATGATCGAGTGGAGATGCTCGTGTGGATTCTTATTATTAGGCTGGAGAAGTTCAACAATGTTATGGAGACAAGGTATATAGTATGACTTGGAGTTAGTATTAGAGACATGTACTTTTACTTTAGTTTCTTTTACTTCTATATAAGTGATTGACCTAATGGGTGATCATTGTTGTATGTATGATACAACTATTCAGTATTTTACTGTATTCCATCTATTATTATAAAATCCTTATATTTTAGTTTATTTAATGCTTCCACACTCTGTTTATTACTTATTTGGATGATATTTGGTTATTTTCACTAATTTATTACTATGATATGGGGGAATAGTCTCTCCATGGACACCCTTATACCCTCGCCACTATTTAGCAACCTCTGGCATATGGAGAGGCACGTTTGACACCTTGTGGAGAACTGACTTAAAGAATCGATTAGTGGAATCTGGGACGATATGTTACAATTGGTACCAGAGGTGTTCCTTTCATGTTCTATTATTATTTTGGATATGGTAGATAGGAGTATTAGGAATGTGTCAAAACCTGTGATGGATATCAGACCGGTGCATCAAGAAAACTTGTTCTGATAAGATGTTATAGTTTCCAGGGATATGATATTGTTGTTCTGATATGTTCTATTATAGTTGTTTTTGATTTTTACTTTTATCAATGCACATGTTGTGTGTATTTTATGATTTATTATAGATTTTTGAATATTGGACCATGGGAAAGTGGACAATGACTAATTTTGACTCTTGGTTAGAAAAGGAAAGGGGCATATCATATATCATATTTAGTATGTAGGATCCACATGTTATAGTCCTACTAGTGCGTTATTTAATTTATGATAATGGCCAATTGTTTAAAGTGTCAGTAAAAACCTAAATTTTGTTTTAACATATGGGTTCATAGTGGAATTATACTTAATTTAGCTAAGTTATATATATTTACTTCTGATGGTAGGTCATTTGGATCTATGGTGAGATGTTTAACAGTGATACTGATGACACGGTTCTCATTCATAAGAGGTGTAGTGACACTAATAGGTCGATAGGGAATATGGAACCTAGTTATGAACCCCTTGCAGGGCATTGTTTATTAGGTTCATTTATTTAATGTGTCAGTAACAACCTATACAACATTTTCCTTCATAACATGGAATTAAATTCTACTTAATTGTATCACATACTTATGATATGACACAAATCATTGAGACAATTTTGAGCGCATACTGCTTACCCTCACAGGTCAATATTGGCAGTTGATACCTTCGTTCTAGGTGTTCTAGTTGGGCCACTTTGTATGAGGCTGATAGAAAGAAAAAATTTATAGTATACTAAAACCTAGAGTGGGTATTATCATATATAGATGCCTGGTGAGGGTAAGTTTAGTATATTTTCTATGCTCTTATCATGATACTCTAGGGGTTAGTCCCTTATGAGAATGTTCAGCGAGGATCAAGGACCAGGTAGGCCAATGGTTGATAGTTTTGACCCATGTAGGTTTATATTTTCTTTACCTATTTTATAGAGAGAGTTGACAGGTGCATTATATACCTCATTCTGAGATAGGTACACAGATGATGCCATGTGATATGTGACCTTGTTGAGAGGTTTGACCTTTGGGCTAGGTGGTTTGACCTAGTAACCTTGATGTGATACTTGGTTAGTAGAGCTAGGTGGGAGACCTAAAGACCCTTATTTATGACTTGTAACATTGTAAGTTGATATTCAATTTGATTGATAGAAACCTACGAGCAAGGTTGGACCAGGTTTGTGGATGCCTTTTTAGGAAGTGAGCAAGTTTATATGCTAGTTTGAGACCGATGCACAATTAGTGCTTGGGTTTTGTGATAAAATGAGAAATGTACTTCAGTGTTAGATGATACATTGATAATAATTTGGGTTCCATGAGATAGTTGACCCATTTCTAGAGCAAGACACACATTTTCGGGAGACGTGGTGTCAGGAGTTGGATAACGTAAGATCTCGAATTTCTCCATAAGGTATGTTTTACTTACGTTTCAGTTTAAGCCCTTTATTTTGGTCAATTAAGTGTTTTCACAAGTCCTTAAGAAGGATTGGGGGTGTTATGAGGGTTTGGGACTTGAAAGAGTAAGAAAAGTGGGGTTTTGGTCATGATGCACAGTTTGTGCACAGTTAGTGCAAACCGTGCAGAATTCCCAAGAAACCGTGCGAAAGGGGGGTTTTTCGGACAGTAGCCTCCGCACAGTTTGCACACAGTTTGTAAAACCATGCGGGTAAACCATGATAGGGGTCTATTTTGGGACAGAATCATCCGTACAGTTTTCACATGGTTTGAAAAACTGTGCGGCCCAGAAATTTTTAAAAAATTACAAAAATGCCATTACGGGATTTTTATACCCAAATCGGGATTTCTCCCCCCTCTTCCTCCTTCAACCCTAGTGATGATCCAAGATTCTAAGATCTTCCAATAGGTCTATATCCTTTATTAATAAGCTTTTTAGAGTGCTGTCAGTTGCAGATTAAAGATCTGGGTAAGGCTAATCTCCCAATTGATTTTCTTTTTGGTTTAGGGTTTCTATTTCTTTCCCCTCTCCATACAAATCTCTCAAAACTTTCTTTTTTTGGGTGAGTTTTAGGGTAAATATTCAATGTTTGGTTGAATCAAGATCTAAGGCTTTAGTTGGGAGTGTTTTCTCCAAAAGATTTAAGGTAGGTGGTCTACAAGTTATATCCCTTGGGTTTTGTGTAGATTTATGCATGTAGGGTTTTTTATTCTTTCCCTCTTTTTAAGAGTTATTGGTGACTTTTACATGATGTGATATAGTGGTATATAAATGGATAATTAAACCCTTATTGATCCCTATGGGATTCAAGGAGGATGACTTGACCAAATTAGGGCCACCTGAGGGGCGTGCCGATATTTCCATGGACTTAGAGTTAGCTAAGTAAGTGTAGGCCATGGTGTGAGAACATAAAGACTATAAAGAATATGTTAATATGATTAAATTATGTGCAATTGGTGTTTAGTATTACACCTAGGTTGGGTAATTACCTAAGAGGTTGTTTGGTTGGCACTAAAAAGGGTTAAATGGATAAATGGGAAAATGCCAGGGATTAGCTTTATACTTGAATATGATTAGCAAGATAGGCATGGAAAATGGGAATGGGGATAAAGGGGTTAAGTAATATGAATAATGAATGTGTTAATAAATTGATTCAAAATGTTAATTTCCCATTTATTGGGATTTTTGTGATGTTTTAAATGATGTTGGCTATGTTGTTGTGATATGGTGTTTTGTGGTGAATGATAAATAAGCATGTACACATGGATTGGTAGAGTGGGGTATTGACTTGAGGTTCTACACACACGAGTTGAGTTAGACTGATGTTCTAGCTCCTCCCCTAAATGCTCAAGTTAGGGAAGGGGACAGAGTTCTATTCCCCTAATGGTTGCATTCCACCCGAACTAAGGCTTTGAGGTGATGATATTGGGAATTATTGTGATATGGTGCCTAGTAAGATAAGACTTGTTTAAATACCCACATGTTGAGAATGTTAATCATTCCTAATCCATTTAACACTTGATAAAGGGTGAAATGATAAATTAAATGTCTTGGAAATGAACTTTGAGTACTTGTGGTTTAACTTAAGGGAACCTAAATAAAGATGGATTTTGAACTACTTATCTTTACTTGCCATTAATTATCATTTTCATAAACTATATTCCTTATTGGATATTTTGTAGACACTGTTGGTGGTGGCCTACTGAGTTATACTCACACCCTACTCAGGCCTCCGTTGGGTACCCGAGCATATTTCATGCTTGCAGGTCAGGATAAGGGAAATGTCCCTTTTCTAGGGAGATGAGTTAGACATGAGACATGTTTGGGTGAGGTTCCTAACTTGGAGTCTGAACCATTTTGAAGATTCTACTATTTTCCTTCTTTTGGGTTTTGTTCACTTGACACTATAGTATGACATGGTATATTTATTGTTGTTTATGGTTGTACCTAGTTTTGGGATTTGGTTATTTATGCATGTTATGGCTTAATCTATTTTGTTTCTGCTATTTTAATTATTATATGTTGTGGATTACTCTAGTATTGAGGGTATAGTCTTCCCACATGACCTATTGGACCCTCAATGCTAGTTGGAAACCTCTAGAGTATGGGGAGGCGCGATTGAGGTCATGTAACTACCCGAATTGAAGCATCGATTTAGTGGATCCTGGGTTAGGGACGTTACAAATTGGTATTAGAGGAGTCCTTTTCTATTTATTACTATTTGGGTATGGTAGATAGGATATTAGGAATGTGTCGGGACTTGGTGATGAGCTCATTCTTGGGAGTAGCTAACCCATGTATGGGGGAAAACCCAAGTCACCCTAGGTGGGGATTGTTGTTCTTATTGTGTGTTGTTACATTTGATGATATTTCACCATTAGGTGATAAACTTTTTGTGTGTTTTGATGGTTTTATGATATTTCACTCATGGATGGAAAGGTATGAGGTTGTGCATTCATGCATCATTCTAGGCACCTATGTAGGAAAGTGACATGCATCATGATAGACACACACACGGGATGGGTGTGTGGGATATAAAGGTTAGGATGCATATGTTCTCTTAAAAGTAATGAATTATTTCTAATAAGATGGTATGAATGAGTAAAAAGGGAAGTTAAAATGTCATGTATTTATTATAAAATGGTTCTTGATAAAGAAGTAAAAGTGGAATAATTTATTGTAAGGGTAAATTGAAATATGAAAATGGTTCGAATGGGAGTAAAAGATAAGGCTTGTAACCATGATAATTAGATACCGTGTTGGCCATGGACTTAGGGAGATGGCTGAGGGTAGTTACCCAGTTGAGAGTGGTCTCTTTTGGGTAGTATATATGAACTGGTTTGGTTATTACAAGGGATGTGCCTATATATATCTCTTCATTATCATAAAGTTTTATGGTTGCGTTCTGAAGCTTGTGTTTGGCATTGTAGAGAAATGCCACCTCGAAGACGTGTGCTGGTTGGGAAACATGAGGAAATTGCCGAGAACGCTCCTCCAATAGTAGAGAAAGAGAACCTGGTGATCCAAGGAGATAAGGAAGAGCAGTTCTGTGAGAAATTTTCTCGTTTTATGCGGATGATGGAACAAGACCCAGGGCGGGTTGCACCAAGCATGTTTGAGCTGACCAGGGAGTTTCAGCTACTGCACCCTCTGACCTTTACCAGAGAGGGTGGTCTAGAAGTATCAAGGTTTTAGATAGAGTCCATACAAACTATTCTCGACCATATAGAGAATCCTCTCGAGAAGCGAGTCAAGTTAGTAGCCTATATGCTGAGGGGGAAAGAAAAACGTTGGTGGGACATCATGGTTTAGATAGAGCAGGCTGAGGGGATGATGTGGAAATATTTTCAGGAGAAGTTTCTTGAGCACTTGTACCTAGAAACCTTGAGGTAGAAGAACGATGTATATTTCATGAGGATGACTCAGGGGACAGTATCGGTGATGGACTATGCTAGCTGTTTCACTCATTTGAGACGCTTCGTTCCGACGTTGACGGGATATGAAGAAGCTGTGGAGAAACGCTTACAGGATAGGCTGAGACACGAGATCAGATCTCAGGTGAATATATTTCATCTAAAATGGTTTGCTGAAGTGGTGGATAAATCACTTATCTCAAAAGGAAACCTGAAGGAAGATTTAGGTAGTGAACTTGTGGTGATAGATGGGTGAGCTAGTGGTGTGGCTTCTGATAGTAGGAAGCGCCACTTTGGAACCTTTTATCAGGGTGGAAGCGCAAAAAGTAGTCAGAAGAGGGGGTCAACTTCTCAGGTTGGTGAATAGGTTTTCTATTTTTAGTGTGGTAGGCCAGGGCATAAGCATGACCAGTGTCCCCGCCCACCAGTTGAGTGCCAAGTGTGCGGCAGGATAGGCCATGTACAACGATTCTGCAGGAACCCGCGACAGTAGGGGAATGATGGAGGTCAGAGGCAGATGCTGAGTGTAGGTAGGGGGTCGGTTACCCCATATCAGGCAGGCAGTTAGAGCTCCACAGGCTGTACTGGTAGGGGCAGTGGACATGGAACTCTGGGGTGAGATCACCCTTACCAACAGAGTAGTGCAGTGCAGGGTACTCAGGCTGGAGCCCAGGGTAAAGGGGAAGGTCATCTCCATGCAGTTCAGGATACACTTGAGGGTGGTGAGGTAGGACCATATACTATTTGAGGTACGATTCTTGTAGATTCCACATTTTCTAGTGCTTTATTTGATACAGGTGCTACACATTCCTTTATTTCTACTCAGTTCATATTTGTTTTGGGATTAACTGTAGAGACTACATGTGGAGTAATTTCACTTGATACTCTACTAGGGGCATGATTCAAGGACATCAGGCAGTGTAAGGGTTGTGCTCTGAAGGTTGGTGGGTATCATTTTCTATGGGATCTGTTTGTCATAGATATTTCATGTTTTTACCTAATATTGGGAATAGATTGGTTGGTGTTATATCAAGCCCATATCGACTATTACCAACGTCGGGTAACATTCACATCTCTCGATGGGAGCACTCATGTTCTTCGTGGTGAGTGGGATACTCGAGTGGGCTTCGTAGGGCTGCTACGCCATCCGATGGGGAAGCTCACATCCCAAGTGGAATTCCTTATGATATATGATGGGGAGAGAGTACAGTCAATATTCCCTTTTGTTGTGGAACAGTTTTAGGATGTGTTTAATGAGGACTTATTGAGGTTACCAACCAAGAGAGATGTTGATTTTATGATCGAATTGTTTCTAGGAGTGAATCCAGTTTCCATTCCACCTTACTGAATAGCACCAACAGAGCTATAGGAACTAAAGGTTCAGTTAGAGGAATTGGAGTGTAAGGGGTTTATATGCCCTAGTACATAACCTTGGTGATCTCCTGTGTTATTTTATTAGAAGGCTGATGGATCACTGAGGCTATGTCTCGATTATAGGAAGTTGAACCAGATGACAGTTAAGAACCGATACCCTCTTCCTAGAATTGATGTTCTGTTTGATCAGCTCCGAGGTGCCTCAGTGTTTTCCAAGATTTATTTGATATCGGGATACCATCAGTTGAGGGTAAGACCTTCTTACATACCCCGTATGACTTTCTGAAGCAGGTACGAGTTATATGAATTCTTGTTAATTCCATTTGGTTTGACCAATGCACCAGCTATGTTCATGGCATTGATGAACCGAATATTCTACCCATATCTAGATCAGTTTGTAGTTGTTTTTGTTGATGAAATCTTGGTGTACTCTAGAACTCATGACAATCATTCCAAACATCTTAAAATCATCTTGGGTACACTAATAGAGCATAGGATTTACACCAATCCATCAAAATTCCAGTTTTGGATTGATGAGGTGCACTTTTTGGGAGATATCATATCTGAGTCAGTCATATCGGTGGATCCAGAAAAGGTGCAGGCTATGGTGTCTTGGGAGAAGGCCGAGAACGTCTCTAATATTTAGAGTTTTCTGGGTTTGGCTGGTTATTAACGAAGGTTTATTATAGATTTCTCTCATTTGGAAACATTGATCATAGGCCTAACCAAGAAGGGGGTTAAGTTCTATTGGTCATAAGCTTTTGAGAATATTTTCTAGGAGCAAAAGAAGTGGTTGATCACTACACCAATTTTGATCCTACCTGAACCAGGTAAGAGGTACACCTTGTTCTGCGATGCATCTGGTGTTGGACTTGGGGCAGTGTTGATGCTGGATGATCGGGTTGTGGCTTATGGGTTGAGGTATTTGAGGCCACATGAAAGAAATTATCCTACTCATGACCTAGATCTAGCTTCTGTGGTTCATGCCTTAAAGTGTTGTAAGCATTATTTGTTAGCAGAACCCTTTATGGTGTTTACCAACCATAAAAGTCTCAAATACATATTCTCTCAGTGGGATTTGAATCTTCGAAAGTGACAGTGGGTCGAGTACCTTTAGTCTTTTGATTTTTAATTGGTTTACACACCAGGAAAAGGGAATAGTGTTGCTGATGTTCTTAGCTGTAAGACTCAGAATCAAGTGGTTCAAGAATCCAGTTTAGAGTGGGTGATGATGGCCTTATTTGCAGAGATGCATTTGGAGGTATAGGAGGGGCATATATAGATGACCCTTGCATCTATAGAAGTTGAGTCTGTACTTTTGAGCCGAGTTAAAGAGAGTCAGTTGGTAGATCCAAATTATCTAGATATAAATAAAATCCTTAAAGGTGGGGAGTAACCTTCTAGTTGGATCTTCAACACTGATGGAGTTTCCTATGTTCATGGTCATGTTGTGGTGCCAAAAGATGTACAGGAAGAGTTGGGCATGAGTTCCACACATCAAAGTGGGTAATGCATCTGGGCTTTACTAAGATGTACTTCGAACTACATAGGCAGTTTTGGTGGCCGGGAATGAAGAATTAAGTGGAGAGTTTTGTGGCACGATGCCTTACCTGTCAGCAGATGAAGGCTCAACATCAGCACCGAGGTGGGTTGTTGCAGTCATTGCCTATTCCAAAGTGGAAGTGGAATGGTGTCACAATGGACTTTATTAGTGGGTCTTCTGAGGATTCCTTAAAAGAATGATTCCATTTGGGTGGTTGTAGATTGACTGACCAAAGTGGCCCATTTCTTTCCAATACAGGAGACCTATACAGTCGACCAGTTATGGGAGTTGTATGTTCGGGAAATAATACGGTTTAATGGCATTCCGAGAACCATAGTTTTAGATTGTGATCCGTGTTTCACCTCTGACTTCTGGAAGGGAATACAGAAGGCACTTAGTACCCTGGTGTTTCTGAGTATGGCTTAACACCCACAGACTGATGGGAAGTCAGAGCATACAATTCAGGTATTAAAAGACATGTTGAGAGCATGTGTTCTGAATTTCGGTGGTTCGTGGGAAAAGAACTTGTTGCTTGTTGATTTTTCTTATAAAAACAGTTTTTAGGCTACAATTCAGATGAAACCTTTTGAGTCACTTTATGGGAGACTGTGTAGATCTATTTTGTGTTGGTTAGAGACCAAAGAGTCTGAGTTGTTAGGACCGAGTCTTGTGTAGGAGACGTTAGAGAAGGTTCATTTGATTCAAAAGCGTATGGAAACAGCTCAGAGTAGGAAGAAGTCATATGAAGATCAGCATCGTAGATCTCTTGAGTTCATGGTGGGTGATAATGTGTTTTTTTCAGGTGTCGCAAAGGTTGGGTCACCATCAAATTCGGAAATAGGGAAAGTTGGCGCTTATATATGTGGGTCCATTTGAGATTGTAGAGAGAATCAGACTGGTGGCTTACCGATTGGATCTTCCACAGTAGTATAGTGGGATGAATAATGTTTTCCATGTTTTAAAACTCCGAAAGTATCACCTAGATCCATTTCATGTGATAAATGCTATGGATGTCGAGCTTGAGGCTGATGCGTCATTTGAGGAACACCCAGTTCATATTGTGGATCATAGTGAGAAATTTTTTTGAGGTAAGGTTGTGCCCCTAGTTCGTGTTCTATGGAAACATGGAAATGTTCAAGAGGAAACCTGGGAGCAAGAATCAGACATGAGATCCTAGTGGCCTGATCTCTTTTCTTTGGGAACTCAATGATGCTCGGAAGAGTGTCTTGAGGATAAGCCATTATAATGTGGGGAGGTTGTAAGATCCCATATTTCTCCGTAAGGTATGTTTTACTTAAATTTCAGTTTATGCCCTTTATTTTGGTCAATTAAGTGTTTTCCCAAGTCTTTAAGAAGGATAGGGGGTGTTCTGGGGGTTTAGGACTTGAAAGAGGAAGAAAAGTGGGGTTTTGGGCATGCTGCATGGTTTGCACATGGTTAGTGAAAACCGTGCGAAATTCCCAAGAAACTGTGCGAAAGGTTTTTTTTCAGATAGTATCCTCCGCATGGTTTATGAATGGTTTGCAAAAATGTGTGGGTAAACCATGCAAGGAGGATATTTTGGGACAAAATCATCAGCACAGTTTTCACATGGTTTGGAAAACTGTGCAAGTAAACTGTGTGGCCCAGAAACTTTTAAAAAATCACAAAAATTCCATTGAAGGATTTTTATACCCAACTCAAGATTTCTCCCCCCTCTTCCTCCTTCAACTATAGTGATGATCTAAGCTTCCAATATCTTCCAAGAGGTCGATTTCCTTTGTTTTTAAGTCATTTAGAGTGCCGTCAGTTGCAGATTGAAGATCTGGGTAAGGCTAATCTCCCTCTTGCTTTTCTTTTTGGTTTAGGGTTTATATTTTTTCCCCTATACATCCTAAGCTCTCAAACCTTTTTAGTGAGTTTTAGGTTAAATCTTCAAGAGTTGGTTGAATTGATATCTAAGTCTTCGATTAGGAGTGCGTTCTCCAATGGATTTAAGGTAGGTGATCTACAAGTTATATCCCTTGGGTTTTGTGTAGATTTATGCATATAGGTTTTTATTCTTTCCATATTTTGAAGATTTCTTGGTGCCTTTGACATGATGTGATTTAGTGGTGTCTAAATGGATAATTAAACCCCTCTTTATCCCCATGGGATTCAAGGAGGATGACTCGACCAAATTAGGGCCACCTGAGGGGCATGTTGATATTTCCCCAGACTTAGAGTTAGCTAAATAAGTGTAGGCCATGGTGCAAGAACATAGAGAATATGAAGAATATGTTAATATTATTAAATGATGTTCAATTTGTGTTTAGTAATACACCTAGGTTGGGTAATTACCTAATAGGTTGTTTGGTTGGAACGAAAAAGGATTAAATGGATAAATGGGAAAATGCTAGGGATTAGCTTTATACTTGAATATGCTTAGTGAGATAGGCATGGAAAATGGGAATGGGGATAAAGGGGTTAAGTAATATGAATAATGAAAGTGTTAATGGATTGAGGAAAAATTTTAATTTTCCATTTATTGAGATTTTTTTGATGTTGTAAATGATGTTGGCTATGTTTTTGTGATATGCTGTTTTGTAGTGAATGATAAATGAGCATGTGCACATGGATTGGTAGAGTGGGTTATTGACTTGAGGTTCTATGCCCATGGGTTGAGTTGGACCAAGGTTCTAGATCCTTCCCTAAATGCATGGATTAGGTAAGGGGATGAAGTTATATTCCCCTAACGGTTTCATTCCACCTAGACTGAGGCTTTGAGGTGAGGATATTGGGAATTGTTGTGATATGGTTCCTAGTGAGATAGAAATTGTTTAAATTCCCACATGTTGAGAACGTTAATCATGCCTAATACATTGAACACGTGATAAAGGGTGAAATGATAAATGAAATGTCTTGGAAATGAACTTGGGGTATTTGGTGTCTTAACTTAAGGGAAACTAAATAAAGATGGATTTTGAATTGTTTATCTTTACTTGTAATTACTTATCATTTGTATGAACTATCTTCCTTGCTGGATATTTTATAGACACCATTTGTGGTGACCTACTAAGTTATACTCACACCCTGCTTGGGATACCGTTGGGTACCTGAGCTGATTTCATGCTTAAGGGTCAGGACATGGGCAAGATCCCTATGTTAGGGAGATGACTTGGACATGGGACATGTTTGGGTGAGGTTCCAGACTTAGAGTCCAGACCATTTTGGGGATTCTACTATTTTTCTTCTTTTGGGTTTTGTTCACTTGACACTGTAGCATGTCATATTTATTTTTGTTTATGGTTGTACCTAGTTTTGGGATTTAGTTATTTATGCATGTTATGGGTTATTCTCTTTTGTTTCTGCTATTTCAATTATTATATTCTATGGATTACTCTGTTATTAAGGTTATAGTTTCCCTACGTGACCTATTGGATCCTCACTGCTTGTCGGCAACCTCTAGTGTACAGGGAGGCGCACTTGAGGTCATGTAACTACCCGGCTCAGAGCATCGGTTTAGTGGATCCTGGGTTGGGGACATTACAGATAAGGAAAGTATAGCCTATTTTTATGTGAGCATGGATTAGGGAGATCTATAAACAACTATCAATGAAATATTAACACACTCTCAATTAGAGGTGATCATGATCTATCTTGACATTGTCCTGAGTACACAGAGAGAGCATTGGCTATATGCTCAAACTATTTCCTTTTTAAATATATTTCCTAGATTGATGAAGGAACTCATTGAGGTTGTGATTGAGGAACAATATAAGGTAATATATATGGCGGGGAGTGAACCATTATCCATTTAAGGGTGATGAGCCCCGTTTTCAGTTAAAATTTGGAATTTTACATGGAAACCATTATCAGGAAGTGGGTTTGGTAAATGTTTTGATGATTCAGTGTTGGAACACTCTAATGAGTGGTTTCGACTACTATAGTTGTTTCATTCAATGATGGACGAAGGGTGAGACTTTGAGATCAGATTTTAGTTTCAAGCCAATAATAAGGGTATTCCTATGGTGAGGAGTACTATATCGCCATGGTTAAACATCTTATTTTATGGAAGAGTTGTTAATTCTAAAAGACCAATCATTGGATGGTCAAGATAGAATCATTGTGCAGATGCTTGGGATGAGAGCATGACCGCTGTTTACAACCAAGGATTCTTGGTGATGAGAAGGTTTATGGCGAGGAGGATGGAACAACCAATGTTTTTTAGGACTTAGAATTTGAGGGAAAATTTGATTTTTTTTCTTTCAGATAATTGTAAGGGGTAAAATGATCACTTTACCCTATAAAATGAGCTCAGATAATTTTTATAACCACTCCTTTGGTCCCAAAATAGGGTGTTTACCCTAGGACAAGATTTTTATGGAATTATGAATGATTCGAATTTCCATTTAATAATTAATATTTAATATATATTTAAATATATATTAATTTATTTGGACCCATTTATTCAGCTATATCTTTTGAATATATTTTCACATTGAGATTACATCTCTACCTTTGAGTTATGAATGAGGTTTTTTCATAGTCAAGGCATAAACTCATGTTGGGCACTGGGGTCGGGTCAGGGCCCTTATTTTATTTTATTTTCATTGTATTCCTTTTCCTTTTTCCTATTTTATTTCTTCTCCTCCACCTAGATTATCACATAAAACCCATTGGTAATCCTATTTTATCATGATTGAAATAGAAATGGGATAGGAATATAGAGATATAGATATGTAATAAGAGAGGTGCCGTTGCGGAGCTTGGGAGGAGCCAAATCAGCATGCGGTAGCCGTGGACCGTGGATACAAGTGAAACTTCGATGAAATCCACCAAAAGGCATGATTTTTTTATGTTTTTGCTTTGAATACCTATATATTTACCTATTTATAGTTTATATCCCTTTTTATGAATTCTTAGGACCCGTTGAGGTTTTATCTATAGCTTTTTTGGATAAAAAATTGGGTTTCGGGTTGATTTGAGGGGTTTCATGTTTGGAAATCTCGATAACACAACATATAGTTCAAGAACACACATCATGTGATCTTCCTGTTCAAGGAAGATAACCTTTTTATAGGTACACTCCATGAATAGGGTATACAATCCATGTACTGTTACTCAACTGTTTAGCTGAGTACATAGCCAGATATCCCATGTGAGGGCACATGGCTATGTAGAGTACACGACCAGACCCCATGTGGGTCACATTCCATATAGATTTACATAGCCATGAAAAATACATGGCTAGGAAATATGAGGTACATGTTCAAGTGCGCCATGTAGGGTACATGCAATGTACATGGTATACATGGGGTGTATATGGGCTTTACATGCCATGTTTGGCTAGAGTACACTCCTAGGTGTGGTTTCGAGGGTACACACCATGTACCAGATATACACACCCTGCACTCCTCCCTTGCTACCATTTTAGTGTTTTTTTTGTATCTTTATACCCCAAAGTATTAATTGAATTCATTAATAGTATATTTTTAGTATCATTCTTTGTATATCATGATGGTGAAACCCTTGAAGTGATTTGATGATTCCTAGAAGGTATTTTAGGTTTTTTCCCAAACAAATGGGTTCTCCATCTGGTAATCAAATCTAGATATCTCTTGAGAGTGAGACCCTTGATCTGAGGTGGGCCATGATCCATATCTCTATACTGGTATTCAAAGTCTTTTCTTTTTTAGGCTAAGAGTCTACCTTATCTTTTGACCTAGAGGATCTTATACAGGATGCCCCTACCGTCTTACTGTTACCGAGGGTCCCCTTTTGGATGCCTTTTCTTACATGATAACTTAAGGAATAACTTCTAATATCCCTTTAATAATTTACTTTTTACAAGGATCCAATTTAGTATTCCTCTTCCTATGTATATCATTATGAGTATCCCATGTATTATGACTTTTCCAACATACACTGTTATTGAGGGTCCTATGTAGGACGTCTCTTCTTATATACCATATTTGAGGATCCCAAGTAGGATTCATATCCAGTGTTTTAACCTAAGGGACTCAATGGGTTCCCCAATGATTGAATGAACCTGAGCTATCTCATTGGGGGTTTGGGTAGAGATGGTAGTGGGTGTCACCTTAAAACCTGTACCGAACATGTAAACCTATGAGGCTGAAACAATAATGGTGGGTTTAGGCATTCAAATACCCTCAATTTTTTTATGCATTCATATAATTACTATTGATGAAATTATAATTTTCATAGATAATTCATAGTTTTTGGCCGATGAGATTGATACGACATGATGTTTTATTTGGGTGCCCAGACCTACTTTCTAGGACCTGAATTCTGAACCTTTTTATTTGATTGTGGTATTTTTGGGGTGCCCATACATTCCTCTTGGGATCCATCTTATTAATTCATTAGGATATATAGAAATAGTTCTTGGGGTTTGTATTATGATAATTTTTATTGTTTATTATATTATCTAGATACCCATAGATACTTCTTGGGATCTAGATATTGATCCTTACCATTTTGGGATTTCCTAACGTACTTCCTAAAACTCGATTTCTAAAAATTTATCTATTGGGATTTCTAGATATAATTTCTAGGATCCAGCTATTGTTCCTTACTATTTTAGGATTTCCAAACATACTACCTAGAATATCGCTTCTGATCCTTATTCTATTAGGATTTCCAGATGTACTTATTAGGGTTCAGCTCACGATCCTTTTTGATTGAATATTACTATTTCTATTACTAGAAGTCCCATTTGTCACTAGGATTCCTCACTATTCATGGATAAAAAGGTAGGTCACTAAGAGTGTCTTGGAACCCCTATTATACTAGGTTGATCTAGGAATGGATAGTCTTCTAGCATTCTAGGGTATACAAAAGGTTTCTAGGTGTGCACATTTCCCCTAAGCAGTGGGATGCTAATGAGCTCCCCGATGATGGACTTGATCTCCTCATTTAATGCCTAAGATACTCCCTAGGTTCAGTGGATGAACTATTATAGTATCGCCCATACTTCTTTTGGGATGAGGCTATTGAGATAGTTATTGAATAATTTTGTGTTGTTATACTAGAGCAGGAGAGTATTCCTTACATATCACCTAAGGGCCATCCCCCTTAGGGATTATCTGAGTTGTAATGTCAATATTACCTATGAGCCAAGACCTAGTAATCTAAAATTGTAATGGATTACATGTGGATAGAGTAGTATTACATTTATATCAGTTCCATATTTGTAGGATGTACAATTGATACTTGGAATCCTGTATCTTAGTTATTGGAGGTGAGTACGAGTGAACCCTGGGCTAGGACATGTATCCCCTTATGGTAATGTATCTTGCTTAGATAAATTTTTGGTGTTGACCAAAGTAGGTAGAGTTGATAGATATTATAGAACCAAGGATCAAATTAATGATACATGGAAGAGTGGTACAATATCCAACTCATATCCATAGTCACAGGATGTCCAGTCGATCAAATTGAGGATCCTAGGATCAAATATGGATTGATTTTATTATGATTCTTTTTGTGGAAACCTTATTCTGATGTATTAGGTCAATTCCATTATCATGTATATAAATATACACATATATTTATGGGAGTATATATATAAATATATGTGATGAAATAGGCCCAAGGACATTCTAAATTAGGTAGAAGTAGATATGGTCGATATGGATCACATACCCAAGGATCAACTATGTTTCTATTTATGTTATTACTATCTTTGATATTCTAGTGGTGTCTCAGCTATGATGATTATATTTCACAAGCATTCACTTATGAAAGTAGATTTATAGGTTCATCATTGGGGTGGCCCATTTATATTATTTCTCACCCATGAACGTGCACCTTTGTGTTCATGCAGACCTTATGTCTACTTTTTTAGGTTGAGCATAGATACATGGATGGATAGGGATGAGGACCACTGTTTCATGATTAATCATATCCACTCATTTGGACTCATATAATCAGGTTGGAGCAGTTTGACAATGATACAGAGACTGATTATGTGGTCTGTCTTAGAGTTAGTAGTATATTTTTGTACTTTTATTTCAGTTTCTTTTATTCTAGTATATGTGATTGGCCTAGTGAGTTATCATTGTTGTATGTATGATATGGATGTTCAGGATTTTACTACATTCCATCTATTACTACAACATTATTCTATTTAAGTTTATTTATTTCTCCTACACTTTTCTTATTACTACTTTGGAAGATATCTAGTTATTTATGCTATTTGCTTACTCTGATACGAGAGAATAGTCTCTCCATGGACACCCTTAGGCCCTCTCTACTAGTTACCAGTCTCTGGCATATAGATATACACACTTGTGGTTTTTTGGTGAACCAGATCAGAGCATAATTTAGTGTAATCCAATTTGGGATGTTACAATCGTGGCCTCATGTCAAAAAATTATACATAAATGAGTAAGGCTTACATCAAATACCCAATCTAGTTTGTCTTAAGAGATTTACTGATGAATTAGAGGGCTATATACTTCCAGTCCCACCAATCACTAATTAAGTCCAATGAATTAATCATATACATGAATGATTAAACAATACAATACATAACCAAAATTCTTTAATAATCAATAAACATACATATTAAAAAAAGTATACGAATTTCTAATATTTCCCCAGTCAATTAATGGAATTACTTTCTTAGTAAGCACTATTCAAACTGAAAATATACAGAGTAATGATTATATGGTTAATTAAATACTATAAAACACAATATATAAATAGTGGAAGTGATATAGAATAAATATATGAAAATGAATGAGAAAATTAATTCAAGAGAGATATGAAGAGTGATAGTGAATATAACCCTTAAAAAGGTAAGGTGAAATAACTTGGAAACTAGAAACCTAGACCCAGTAGTTACATTACATTATTGGAATAAAATACAGTAGTTCTCAAAGAATCCAAAAAAATAATAGTCTTGAAAGACTAGATACATTCATAAATTACATTTGAAAACATTGCAAGAACATTATTATAACTTCCATCGTATCCTTGAAAATTATACGTATTTCTCCTCTAGATTTCCCAGGGAAAGGAAAAAAATACGAGTGAGTTTAGATTCTCAGTAAGGGGTAATATACAATAGAAACTATCATAACATAAACATGGTACAAGTTTTATATAAGGAAATAAATAAAAAATATAAATACATAATCAATTGAAACTGAGTGCATAATATATATCCATGTATAAGAATTGAAATAAATAGATCACATGGATAACAAAAACTGGTTCCTTAGCGATTAAATGCATAATTCTAGACACCTACTTCCATACCACAATCCAAGACATAATGGTATTAGACATCATGATCCTAACATCAAGGAAATATATTTTTCTGGGCCGACATACACCAAGATAACCAAACATGTTTGCCTCATGATACCTACCAATACATTGAGGGGCTATATAATGTTAGGCCCCACCTGTAACTTGTTTAAGTCCAATGCATTCATCATATGATAAAATTAATAAACAATTCATAATCAAAATTTCCAATAATAATCCAAGTTGGAATAACAACATACCAAACACCAATACTTTTACCTATATCAATAAAAGGGATAAGATGATAATAACCCATCTAGAGAAAGATGGTGGATGGATAAAAAATACATATTCAACTTTTAAATAATCATTCTTATTAGAATTATGAAATACATAACACTAATACTTTTCCCCATGTCAATAAAATGGATAACATGATCATAACACATCCATAGAAAAAATGTGGATAGTTAAACAATTGAAAATAAACTTTCCAATAATAATCCATATAAGAACACATGAACTACCAATACTTTTCCCCATTCCAATAAAATGTATATCATGATCATTACCCATATGAATAAAGAAGGCAGATGGTTAAACAATACACAATCAACATTGAAACTATGGGGTATTCTTAATATGAAAGGAAGTAACCTTATTATGGAAATAATTATAATGTCGTGGATAAGGTTATATTAAAATTTTTGGGTTATAAATATAATATAGTAATTTAGTTCAATATTTTTCACTGGCAGGAGACCATAAAAATGGTAGGAAAAATCCTTCATCAAAGTTCATTAAGTGGTTGTGAATATTCTAAATCATATACCTCAGGAGTGTCTAGACATGTGTGTAGTATTAGGACCAATCATTATGAATCAAGTTGAAAGTTGATTCAATTATTCAACCAACAATTTTTTGGGAAATTAACCCTAAGTGGATCTATGCCATAACCAAATCCACTTGCTAGCATCTAGACAGGGATTTCATTTCTAGGAAAATCATACACTATTTAATTTTTCAAAATTTATAATTTTTGGGAATTATGAATGCTTAGTAAAAGGATTTAATAATAGAAAATATCATTTTATAAATATCAAATGGGTGATAATTCTATATAATTACAAATATGATAACATTACATTAAGGGGTTGTAAATGAAAATGGAAGGGGAAGAATGCGAACCCTTATATCGACATAATAACGACATATGAAAAAGGATATAATGAGAGGGTATAATAAGTATATAATTAAAAAAATATAAAATGTTATATAATACAATGAAATTTCATTCAATTAAATATGTTTAAATTATATTATAACAAAATAATTTTAACTTAAAAGGAAAGATAAGGATTGTAATGCCTTACCTTTATAATTAGTTTCTTAAAGCTTGGGAGGACTCCATAGTTACTTAGAAATTACTTTTTAGGAATTAAAATAGGTATAATTAAGTTAAATTCAAGATAAATTCCTTTGGGGTATAGTGGTATGAGATAATGGGTGGGAATGATCTTCTTTTATAGGTTAAAAAGAGGGGATTTTTCATAGAAACTAAAGTTAGGTAAGGGGTAAGAATAGAGTCACCTGGGTGTTAGGAGAGTTAGGTGTAGAAATGATAGGTGAGACATGAAAGTATGAATTTAATACCTAATAATTCTTTATATAAGGTTTAGTTGACTTTATAATTATTAAAAACGAGATACTTTATTTACCCATTTTTACCCTTGTTAATCGTGATTACAAATTAACCATGGAAATTATTTTATTACTAAAAATATAAGATGACCCTTATTAAAAATTTTCAATGTGATGAATCCTAATTTGGGACCCATTTAACCTAATTAAATTTCTAAATATGGTAAAATTAACTTTTAAATTAAAACAAAAGATATAAAAAAACTGTTTTTATTGAAAAATGTATTTTTATATATTAAGTGTTTTTTATTATAATTTACAATCAATTATTAATTTAATGAGTGTTTGTATATATTTTTATTTTTTAAACATAATATTATATTCATATTTTAAAGTTTAATAATCTAATTTATTTATATAAAAATTATAAAACTCTTATAAAATTAATTATTTTAAAAAAACCATTTTACTTTTACCGTGGTAATTAATATTTAACGCAAGTAATTTAATTTCAATTACTAAAAATAATATTTAAATTATTACATAATTTTTACATACTTATTCTAAATATAAATTTCATGTGTTGGGAAAATTAATTTTACCATTAGCACATATAAAACCCATTTTTTAGAAAAAAGTGTATTTTTTAAGCATAAAAATTATGGTCAGGATAAAATTATCAATGATTTTGATTTTCATAAATTGGTTTATTATAAAATAAATTAATTTTATGTGGCTTCCAAATAAATCTAGAACCTAATTTTACCAATATAATATTTAATTAAAAGCAAAGACCAAAACCATTTTCTTTTATTGGAAAATATTACTTGACTTAATAAAATATTAAACATTGGTTTTATAATTTAATTATAGTATTTAAAAAACATATAGTTTTACTAAATAATTTCATCTTTGAAATTTTATATAGGTTTATAATATTCTAGGTCTTTCTTATAAAATTTACAATTTTGGTAAAAACTGTATTTTTAACTATTCACTTAAAAATAAACTATTTCAGAAAAATCCTAAAAATTAATCTTTAGATAATATATTTATGAAGAGTTATGATATGAATTTATTTTGTTAAAATTAAATTCTAACATTATGAAATTTAAATTTTAAATATACTCATGAATAAACTCTCTTTAAAGTATGCATTGTGTGACAGTTCATGATATTATGTTTACATGCTACAATAGGGTCTTAAGTATTACATTCTCTACCCCATAGATAATTTATTCCTCTAAATTGGATACATGTTGGATAATATTTTTTTTTTAATTCTATCATCACATATTTTTAAATATCCCATATTTTCTCTTCTAGTTTTTGATTTCTGTAAAAAAAATTCACCAATCGAGTTTTCAAATTTTAAAATACTTTATTTCTAGTGTTAAGAATCTATATATGATCTTCATTATAATACAAGTTAGGATCCAACTCTATTCCATTATATTTGATAACATGTGTTGGTTATTCCATGTATTTCCTCAGTAATGAAACATGTAAGACTTCATGTACTTTAGAAATTTTGGGTGGCATGTCCAATCAGTAAGATACATCTCCAATTATTTCTAGTATTTCAAAAGGAATAATATACCTATAGTTCAACTTCCCATTTTTACCAAATCTTACAACTCCATTCCATAGTGAAACCTTCAAGAATATATGACCCCCACTTAAAATTTCAAGTATTTCCATTGATTATCAACATAACTATTTTTTCTTCGCTTTGTTCCTTCAATATGATCATAAACATTCTATACTTTAATAGTCATATCCTCCACAATTATTGGTCCAACAAAGCTTTCTTTCTCCAACTTATTCCCTACAAGTTGGAGTATGAAACCTCTTCCAACACAATGCTTAATATGGTTCCATATGGATTCTCAAATTAAATCTATTATTGTATGAAAATTCCACCAATGTTTTATATTTATCCCATATAACTTGGAATTCAAGAGAAAATTATCTTATCATGTATTCCAAAGTCTGGATAGTCATTTCATGTAACATCCCGCCCCATCTCATTAGATTGAGAGGGTGGAGAAATACTACTTGGCCTTAAGAGATGTTACCAAGGTGCCAAAGGCTAGAAATAAATATCGAAGGCTTCAAGAATAAATTGGGGAACAATTTTCCCTTGAGATAAAACCAACCAACCAAACAATACACTATCAACAAACTACATGATGCATGTCGACAAAACAACCAAACTCATACATTACCAAAAGACAACCAATTGTTCCATAACAAATCCCAAAGACCAAAACACCCAAACAAAAAATAGAGTACCAAGAGGAAGACTATAACAAGACTCCAGAAGAACTAGGACACCATCCATATTTACACACCAAGATCCATTCTCCAAGCACCACAACATCACCAATGTATCATGCCGAACTGCTAGAAAAATGAGATGCCTTACTCTTACCTATGTTGCAAAGTACAACATCTGCAAAAGCACCAAGTTCCAAAGCAGGGGGTGAGTAAAAATACTTAGTAGGTTTTCCCCAAATTACTTACCTATACATGCCACTAGGATAAAACCGTTATCACATTTATATAAAGTAGTTCATATAAAACATGAAATAGTGCAACAACTTACAACAAGCCAAACACTCCTTTACCAATCCATTTTCACCCAAATGCCCATATCACATTGGAAATCCATAAAACCATGCCAAAATCCATTTCACCATTTCACATTAGCACACAAAAATACTTTTTTCAAAATAACACACAACAAGGAAACCAAAACAGTGGAGCTTCCGTTCAACCTATTCACTACATTTCCAGCTAGTGGTACTTCTTTCCCACTAATCCTTTGATGGTGGCCCTTATGTCCACTCTCCATCCTATTTATATTGTGTTAATCCTCCCCCACTTAACATCATTCCAATAAAAACATGACACACTCAATCCAATAACCAATCATATAACACACTAAGGCCACAACAACAATAACACCATCATTTCCAACACATGCCAATTCACTTCAATAAAACACCCATTTATTGAAGACACCTTCTACCATTCCCCATTCCTAACCACATTTCAATAAAACCACATTTTTATTGAAAACCATTTTCATAAACCATTTTCATAATCCAAACCAAGAAATCAATTTTAAAATTCACATTTTAAAATCACACAACAGAACCCCGCTTTCAACAATATCCCATTTCACCCAAAAATCCCAAAATCTCTACCAAAAGGTTTATACTAAGATTATAACAACATATTCACAATCTATTTCAATCCAAAAAAATTAATTGAAACCAAAGAAACTATTTATAACCAAGTAGAGTCAAGAGATAAGCCACCTACCTTTAGGGTTCTGGTGAATTCAACCCATAAGCAATCGCAGCCCAATCTGAGAAACGCTCCACTAAAATCGCTCTATATCTCCTTACATATCATAAAAAATCCTTAAAATCAACACCCAAGGCAAAAAAACTCTATATTTACACACAACAGGTGTATATCTAGAAAACTGAGATAGAGGGAAGAGTAGATCTAGAGAAAACCACAAAAAAAACTAAGTGAGGAGACTTACTGAAGAAGAATCAACTCAACCACACCAATAAAAACCTTCAATTTTCTTCCAAAACGAGTGGGAGAGAACCCCTAACCCTTGAGAATAAGTAATCCTGAGTGAGGATCGAGTGGGAGAACGTTTTTGTGTTTTTAGGGCAATCCCAACTAATCCGGAATAAAAAAAAACCATTTTTATGGGCCGCACGACTAGCTCGCACGGTTAGAAAAATCGTGTGATAACCATGCACCTGCTTCTGTCTCGAAGGGGCTCTTATTATGACCCACTCCACATAGTTAGGCAAACCATGTGAAATCCATTCATACCCCACTGCCCTCATAATTCATCTCTCATAGTTTCTTCTAACCGTACTCAGACCGTGCGACCTTAAAAAGGCCTCCGAAGTTTTCCAAAACCTTCCTAAACTCTCCTAAACTCATATAAACTCATCCCAATCACTTTAAACACATAAAAATTCATAAAAAAGGATACATAACTCAAAATGGGGGTGCTACATTTCAGACTTCCTATCTTTTTGGGAATTATAGGTGGTGCTTAAATGTATCTCAATGTCGATATCACTTTGAAGAATATTCTAGAATTTCAATGTAAACTGAGGGTCAAAATTAGATAAAATTTATAGAGTTTCCCCATAAATCCTTATGATTTAATTGATATAGAAATGGGAAAGGTTCTCTAGGGGTATATCTTCTCTTATCCCTAATAAATGAACATAATTTTTTAGATGATCAATGATAGACCATATATCACCACTCTTCCTTAGATTCTTTTGGAGTCCAGTCACAAAGTCCATTGTAATATTATCTCACTTTTATATAGGTATAGTCTTAGGTTGTATGAATCACTTAGTATGCTTTATTTTATCCTTAGTATGCTTTCTTTACCTATTGACATACCACAATTTCCTACTTCATAAAATCCCACCATAAATGTTCTCTTAAATCCCTATACATCATTATGATACTAGGTTTTATAGAGAAATTAGGGTTATTTTCTTCATCTAGAAGTCCCCTTTTCAAATATTGTACAAATGGAACAAATAACCTCTTCCCAAACATCAATAATGTATCTATATAGATGAATTATTCCAATTTCTTATCATTTAATTCTTTAATATTCCTTTGTAAGTTCTCTTTATCCCTTTGTGGATTCTATATCTTTTCTAATAATGATAGTTTAATAATTTCTTAGAAAAGTAATTATGGATCCCCTTGACTAAAAATCACCACATACATCTTTACTATACCTTTGTATATAGGATCCTTGTTAATCCTCATCATGGTCAGAACTCCATGGTACATTCTACTCATTGCATCCACCACCTTTTTTTTCTTCCCAGGGAGGCAGTGTATTGAGAAATCATAGTACTTGAGTAGTTCCAATGTAATATCCCAACACTATATTTTAGGTATAAACCTTGTATTTCTTTTGGATATTTTTTCTTTTCATGTTGATCTATGGTTGTTTCCCTTGATTCTTGGTTATACCTAATTGTTTAATCCTTTTGAGGGGGATGTGAGTGTGATTTATTTATGGTTTGTGGTTATGAGAACTGTATGAGAACTTAAGAAAAGGATTTGACTTTATTTTTTATCCCCAAAGGCTGTAGGAGGTTCACCAACTTGATGTTTAGGGACACTGACCAACTGATGGAAGGTTGGAAGTTGGGGATTCCTATACGAATCCCATTAGCCAACCGGTGGGATGGACAATTGTACATAAATTATACCTAGAACCACTAGCTAGATATTGTAATCCCACACGCTAACTAGTGGGGTTCCCATGCCTTTAGTTATTCTATCTAGTATTATCGGCTAGCCGACGGGAGGCATTTGCTAGTTGGTGATGCTGATCTGGGAAATAAAGCATAGGGTAGTAGCTTACTTGTCTTTATTTTAATCTTCATTTTAATTCTAAACACACCTCACTCAAACCCAATTCCACACTAATGATATTGGAGACTCTATTGAGTAAAAGTCGGACCTTCTATCCTTGAAAATTCATGGATCAAAGTTTATTTTGAAGCATTGAATATCTTTTGATAAATGTAGCCTTGATTTTTTTGTTAATTATTCTTTCACCATCTCTATCCTTCTTAGAGAGTGGTGGATACTTATGTCATTGACGGATATAGATATTTACTTGATTAATTTTGGTTCTAGGATTATTACTTGATTGATTTTATCCATTTCAAGTATCCTATTGAGGATCCCTTGTGGGTGATTGATGATATCTAGACTAAGGTAGGTGGTTTTTAATGAAATTAATATAAATTAAAATTGTTGTTTCTTGATTAATTTGAAATGGATTTCCAATTTATTTCTAAAGCCCAATTTTATTCTTTTGATATTTTTTTTTGAAATGGATTAGCATGTGTGATGAAATCACTTTGACAATGGATTTTTAAATAAAGTGTTGATTTCAGAAAAATGATCTTAAATTGAAATGAATGATTTTGATGATGATTTTTGATAATAGAAGCCATGAAATATTTTATAGTTTTGAAATGAAATGATTTTTTAAAGGAATGAGTTTTGATGAAATCCATTTGATGTTGTTTTTTTAAATGAAATGTAATGTTTTTAAAATTGACCTTGGGGATGATTTAAATGATTGATTGACATGATTTGTGATTAATTAAAATGAATTATAACCCCTTGTATGATTGATTACATCAAAGAACATGAGATATTGGGTAGTTAGGAGGAGAATATTATTTTTTGGTAAAATTGATTACCTAGAAATATATTGATGATGATAATGATACAAAACTACCTAGATAGAAAGGGGTTTATTCTTTGGGATATATTCCTATTCTTCCTAGGATAGTTATTTAGAGAAATGTGGGAACACCAAAATACATATTTCATTGAGATTATGAAGAACCTCATAAATCGATCTAATTAAACCCTGAGGCTTATAAACATGGTTCTATTATTTAAAATTATTATCACATGCCAATTTTTATTAAATTATTTGTTCATTCCAATTTTTATGAAATTATTTATTCATGTATATTTTGAAAAAGATGCTTATTTATGCATGTTTTGATGGAAATTCACTTTTTTACCTACTTTATTCTTTCCAATGAAATTTTTTAAAAATAACATTTTATTGTGTATTGAAAAATTATTACCATGTAATGTTTTATTTAAAATTGAGTATATCTGGTTTATTTGATATGGAATGATTGATGGGATCCTAATGATATGGTATTTATCATACCATACTTTTGCCTTCGGGAATTTATAAAGTTTATTATGCTAGGTATAGAAAAAGGGAAAGAACTGGTTGGAGGTAGTGGGTGTCCTTGATAGATGGACCTTATGAGTTGATGAAAATAGGTGGATTATATGTTCTATATATTTCGAGGAGATCTTATGATGACATTTTCATTAATTTGAGATGTTTGGTTTGATGTTTTTCTACCTCAAGGAGTTTATCCTCTCATTGACTACATTGGAATACTGTATTTCTATGATTTATTTTACTTTTTTTTCATTTTTTTGGTTAATATTATAGTGAAATCATTCCCAATTCTTCATTATAGATACCTATATGCTAGTTTCCAGCTTGTGGGGATCAAGAACATCCTTTGAACCATATAAGGATTTATTTGGGTACCATTTTGGAGAGTTATCCATGTTTATTCATGAAAAATTATTATAAAAGGATAATTAGTCCCTTCTTGAATGTTGGTATATAGTTTTGGATGTCCTGGTAGAGAGGATATAATATTTTTGGGACTTAAGGGGTATTTTATGAGTGATTTCTTGGATAGATATCATCATAACGATCCTTAAGATACCATGGGTGGTTGAGAAAATGTGTCTTTGAGGATATTTTTTGATCTAATTCTATAATTTCTCCCAAATTTTTATCTAATTTTTTTTCCAAGTTGTAGTTTAACTAATAGAGTTTATGAACTTGTATCTCTTTATTAATGTTTCCTTATTAGCTGTTCATGTTGTGTAGTACTATACCACCAAGAACATTCTTGAAGAGGCCTTAGGATATAGATACTTGTGAAATATAGCATGTAAAAACTCTAATTGAAAAGAACCACATTGAGGTGGTAGTGCATGTGGTCCAAGCTCCAGGCCAAGGGGTTGTACTTGCCCTTGTTTAGGTTACATAGGTTGTACCTCAAATGGATGATAGAAAATATCATTCCCAAAAGTTTGTTCATCATAGACCACCATATTTATAGGAAAAAATTATCCTAAAGAGGTAGTGTATTGGTTGAGAAATATTGAGATACTCTTTGAGATCTTGGAGATTTTGGATTCCATTAAGGTGGAATGTTCCATCTTTAAACTTGAGGGACCTAGTAGGAGGTGGAGGGATTCCATAGTTCTATAAAAGAAGAATGAGGTCTTGGATTTAAAATACTTCAAGACTCTTTTAATAGTTCAATTATATCCAGAGTTGATGTGTTGGGTAAGTCCATGTAGTTTCCCAATCTTCATCAAGGAGATTATATCATGACTTAGTATGCAAATCATTTTACTGAAATTGATCAGTTTTCACCTGAGGTGGTGTCAAACGAGAAGCTGAATTCCTAGTAGTTTATGATGGTTCATCAATAAGATATCTAGTATCAAGTATTTATGTTGAATATTACGTCATCTACTAATGTTTTGGATAAATATATAATGGAATAACTTTACTTGTATTGAAATTTAGGGTTGAAAAGAGTACCTTTGACTCCCAGTGGTAACTTGAGTGGTTTCTTTAAGGGGAATAAAAAGTGGGATGAATCTTATGGTGTAAATCATAGTGGTGGTTCTTGACAATAGAATTTCTCTAAATCATACAGAGTATATAGTAAATTACCACTAACTAGTTTTCAATATGGAAGTAATGGGAACTTGAAGCACATTTGTATGCAGGCACTAGAGTTATATAGCTTGCATAAATTCTTGGGTCACTTATAGAGGGTTTCAATGTTTTTATTGCTTCATGCAGTGGAATAGACTCATCAGTACTAAGATTATCTGTAGTATAGTCAAATTATTCAAGAACAATGGGGTTTAATCCATAGTCATCATGAATGAAGCTTATTCATGCATTAGAAAAGTATCCAGTGGGAACTAACATGGGTCCTACGGTAGTGAGAGGTACCATTACTATTGCTTCATGTTTAGTGACTTCTTTATTTGATATTGGTGCCTCTCATTATTTTTTATCAACTTGTATTATGTACTTGTTGAATCTACCAATAGATCTTATTCCTTATGTGATGGAAATTACTATACCTCTTGGGATGAAGAGAGAATAGGGTTTGTAATGCCCCTTTTATACTTTCTCTTTATCAAAATCTGAGATCATCTGGGATTTTTTTTGGGTTCTTAATATGAATCTTCCAGATGTTATTCTCAGAATGGATTGGTTGGTGTATCAAAAGGATTAGATTGAATATTATAATTGGGGGGGGGGGGGGGGGTTCCTTTACTACCCCTGATGGAGAGTCTTGTGTTTGTCAAGGAGAATTGGACCTTTGGTCTAGCTGAGTCATACCCCCACTTTTTATAATAGGCAGGATGATATCCATGTATAATTTTGGACTAGAGAAGTAAAATTATTATAAAAACTACCTCTAGTAGCTATTAAGTTTCTAGAAGTGTCCCCGTCATACTTTTTTGGTCTACCACTAGAGAGGGAGGTAGAGTTTTATATTGAATCAATTCTCCTATTACCATATAGAACTAGATGAACCGAAAGAGTTTAAGAACCAATTGGATGAATTTATGTACAAAGGATTCACTCAACCCAGTGTCTTGCATTGGAAATCACAAATTATTTTTTATAATAAGGACAATGCAACCCTTCACTTGTGTGTTGATTATCAAAAACTAAATCAAGTTACGATTAAGAAAAAGTATGTATTTATTAGAATTGATAATTTTATGATCATATAAAAGGAGAAAAGATATCTTTAAGATCGATCTTTGGTCTAGTTACTAATATCTTAGGATCAAAGAGTCTGATATCCCAAATACCTCTTTTAGGAGAAGATACATCCACTATGGGAATCTAATTATACCATTTGGTCTGACTAATTCCCATGTCATTTTTATGGAATTTATGGACATTATTTTCCACTATCATCTCAACTATTTCATTATTGTATTCATGGATAACTTCTTAGTTTATTCCAAAATTGAGGAGGATCATGTGCTTTATATAAGATAAGTTATGGAGATCTTGAAGAATCACTAAATTTATGCTAAGTTATCAAATTTATAATTCTAGATCTGGGAAGTGAATTTATTAAGGTACATGGTCTCAAAACATGGTATATTAGTTGATACAGAAAAGGTAAAAACTATCATTTCTTGGAAAGAACTGAAAAATGTCTTTGAGATTAAAATATTCTTAGGTTTTAAAGGTTATTATTGATGGTTCATAAAATATTTCTCAAATTTATCTTCTTCATTGACCACTATCAATCGAAAGGGAGTTAATTTAATATGATATTTGAAATTTCAGGCTTCCTTTGATGAGTTTAAGAAACATTTGAATTCATCTCCAATGTTGAATCTTCCAGAAGATGACATGGATTCGTGGACATTTTTTATACTTTAGGTTTAGGTTTGGGTTGTGTTCTCATGAAGGGTGATCAAATAGTGGATTATGGATCTTTTTAGCTTAGGAATCATGAGAAAAACTATCTCACACATGATCTCTAACTCATATATGTGATGAATGATCTTAAAAGTTGGTAGCAATACTTTTTAGAGAAAAGTTTAATATTTACTCCAATCACAAAATATTGAGTTATATCTTAGCACAAAAATATTTGAACCTTCATCAGAGGTGATGGTTGGAGTACCTGGAATATTTTTACTTTGAAATTACATACACCCCTAAAAAGGGGAAAACTATTATTGATGATCTGAGTATGAAGATACTAGTCCAAGACATGAAGAAATCATTAGAGGAGTGAAATCTAATGGATCTCTTTGCTCGAATGAATTTGAGAGTCTAGGAGGATGATACTGATGTTTCTTTGGTAAATGTTCAGTTGATATCCTCTCTTATCAAGATTATTCTCCAAGGGTAGTAGCTTAATGATAAATTACAAGGAATTATAGATTCTTTTTATAGTGAGGAGACTATCGATGGATGATATCTATCTCTAGAGGGAATCCTTTTCTTATAGAACTAATATATTATTTTGTTCTCTATGAGGAAGTCTGTGATGGGGGAATGTCATCATTCTCCATGCACGGTGCACCCAAGAACAATTAATATGTTTAATAATATGAGGCATCAATTATGGTTTCCATCTATGAAATGGGACATTATTTATTTTGTTTCTTATTATTATACTTTTCAATAGATTGAGGCTAAGTATTAGAAGACTTATAGCTTGATTCAACCACTTTCTATGATGATTTGGAAGAGGAATGAGATATCAATAGACTTTGTTGTTGGGTTTCCATGTACACATCATGTAAATAATGTGATATGGGTGGTGGTTGAATGATTAACCAAATTAGACCACTTTATTCTTATTCATGATACCACCAAAGTTGATGACTTGGGAAATATGTATGTGTAAGTGATCATATGATTTAATGGTGTTTCATATACCATTATTTTTTATAGTGATACCTAGTTCATATCCTAGTTTTGGGGAGGCATCTAAGAGGTGATGAGATCCCAAGTCAGATTGAGCACTATATACCATCTTCATACAAATGGCCAGATGGAATGGGATAGATAGATTATGAAGGATATGATTTGTGTTTGTGTCCTTGAATTTGGAGGATCTTGGGATTTACATATAGGCCTGGTCAAGTTTTCCTAAAATAAAAACTACCAATCATCCGTTAAGATTACATACTTTGATTCCTTGTATGAACGTCCTTATAAATCTCCTCTTTATTGGTTATAGATCGGTGAAGCTTCCCTTATGGGACCTAGTTTGGTCTTGGATATGATGGTGAATATCTAGTTGATTTGACTGAGGATGGAAATGTATTAGAGATTATAAAAATATTATTTGGATCATTTTTGATATCATTTGGAGTTATTGGTCGGAGAACATGTGCTTTTGAGATTTTCACCTCTGTTGGGTCACTGACGACGAGGTAAACATGGGAAGTTGGCACTGTGATACATGAGACTGTTTGAGGTTGTTGAGTGGATTGGTAAGGTAGATTATCATTTTTACTTGCCACCTTAGATTACTTTGATCCAAGACATGTTTCACATGCACTACCACAAAACTGGGAAAGGCATGCGCCTGCCTTTATCAGCACTAATGGAAAAGCGCTGATAAAGGGTCAGACCTTTATCAGCGCTTTTTTAGCACTGATAAAGCGGACCTTTATCAGCATTTTAGTTAGCGCTGATAAAGGTTGTATTTATCAGCACTTTTCATTTTAGAGCTGATAAAGGCCCACACGAATTTGTTAAAAACCCACGGGTCCTCTTCCTCCTCCCTGCACCCGGTCAAGCTCTCGCGGAAGCCCTCCTCTGCACCGCTGCTGCCGCCTCCTCCTCCGGCCGCCGTCTCCTCCTTCTCCTCCTCCTCCGGACGCCGCCTCCTCCTCCGGCCGCCGCCTCCTCCTTCTTCTCCTCCTTCGTCCGCCTCCTCCTCCTCCTCCTCTACTCCTCCTCCTCCTCCTCCTCCTCCACCGCAGCCCCGTCCTCCTCCTCCTCCACCGGCACTTCCTCCTCCTCCTCCTAGTCCGCTGCCTCATCCTCCTCCTCCACCGGCGCCTCCTCCTCCTCCTCCTCTGCCTACTCTGCTGCCTCCTCCTCCACCGCGGTTTGAGAGGTGCCTTAAGTACTCAGGTGAGTCTCACAAGCTTTATTTTAGTTTTATATGATTTTTTTTGGAGATTTTTCAAATGAAACATGGTTTTGTGTTCATATTTTTTGAGAAACAATGTAGAACCTTGAGCATGAGGAGGTTTTCAGTCCTCTTTCTAAATCACATAGTTGACTTTCATGGTTAGTGAAGGTTAACCATGGGATATCTTAGAGGAAACCATGTGAGGTGGATTTTAGTTAGGGATTAACATACCATTTTTTCATGATTTCATACAAAACATGTGAAATTTTGTAGACTGAGGTAGTTCCAATTTACATAATTAATGCATAGTTTGGTAAACTATGTTGACCAAATATTTGAAGGGGTTTTCTTGTACAGTACCACCACATTATTAATATATGGTTTGGAAAATTGTGTAGAACATTAAAATTATATTTTCATCTTTTTCCCTCTGAAATTCCAATAGGGGATGCCCCCATTTCTCATCCTCCCTCTTATACAATGCCCAATCGACCCACCCTCTTATTCCTCTTTGATTCTCCTTTCCATGGGGAGTTTTTTAGTGTATTTATTCAACAATTCTAAGTGATTTCACCATATTCCTTACCATTTTATTCTTTATATTTAGTTTCTATTGATTTTTGATTTATCTAGATTAGGTTTTATGGGTGATTCAACTGGAGCACGGTGGTATCATATTGATTTGATGGGGGTGTTTTCCTACCTCATGTATAAGAGGCATCATGATGGTATCTGCAAGTCACCAATCATTATGAAGTATTTGTGTTTCCTTTTGTAGTTTTCATGGATATTGGATCAAATTATATAATGTTGTCTATGGATTTGGTTCTGATGGTTGGGTATTTTTCCTAAGATGGCACTAAGATCCCACTTCAGATCTTATATGGATTTTTGGTCTTGGTTCTAACATGAAAAGTCCACAAGATGAGTTTCTAGTGAATATAACAAGTTTAAATTGATTTGGATAATTAATTATAAATGTTATAATTTAATAATTTTGGTTTTTTGGAGAGAGGAAGGATCTATATTGATGAGTTGATCTTGGGGTAGACAAATGGACGAGGCTTAGCGAGCCTAGGAAAAGTTTTCAACTTGGAATTAAAATAGTAGAAACATATAAAATAGGTATGTGGTCCTGGTAATTTCTTTATGGATTTATAAATTCCTTAATTGGTGTTATTAGAGTGAGTGTGACTTAGAGGACCTTGTTAGGGGGAACCCAGAGACCTCTTGGAATACATTCTATGACTTTTATGTATTTGTTCCCATAGGCCACACATGGAACTAGTGATACATCAGAGCCCTTGGCCTTATTGAATTGAACCTAAAGTGTGTGAACATCCCCCTTGGGGATGTGACTACTTGGGTGGGTATAACTTTGTAAGGTTGTTGATAGGCTGGATGTGTAGAATGACCCAGAACAAACCTATATATTGAAATGGGACATGAGCCATCTCTTGAGACTATTTATAGTATGGAATATTACCATGTAAATATTATGAGGCTATACCATGTAAGACACTGATAAATAATATGATGCTCTCATGCGATGAGTGTTTCACTACATCATGTGCTTCTGTTGGATGGTGACGTTGCAATGATGGTCTTTATTCTTAACAGCTTATTGATCCAAACCTTTAATGGTTTTCCTTTTTAAACATTGGTTTTAATGTATTAAGGTCTTTCCCAGGTTTCATTTCAGCCCTTCATTTTAAAATAACAACTGTATAACAACATGAATAACATAACTCATGTTGATAGAGAAGAAAATTTATGAAGGCATTGGATTACCTTCGAGCCAGATAGATTAGTGTTGTCCCCATGGATAGTAAAACCCCTTTTGGAGATCATGGAATAGTTGATAATAGGTTGTTTGGATCATTCATTGCTTCTAGATATTTTTCCATATTTTCCTTGGTGTTTTTGGTTTATACTTATCTCAATCCCTAATGGTGTAAGTTCTTTTCACCTTGTGTTTGTACTTATACTCTTTTTTTTAATTGAGTCCTTTGGGGCATGAATTAGGTGACCAATTTATGTCACCACTTTTATTAAAAAAATTACCTTGAGGTGGTATTTTATTGAAATGGAAAAAATTACATAGTAGTGAGGTCTATGATACTACTAATAGGGACATTGATTTTGAGTAGTGATTATATTTGTTATGAAATGTGGATAGGTGAGAGATTTCAGTCCTTATTGTGTATTTGGCCTGTTTGGTTGAGTGTCCTGCACTACTGGGGTTAAGTTGTTGGGAACAATTTTATACTAGTATGGATACTACTCAAGTTGTGATAATGGGATGGAGGTTTTCCAGGTTATTATCATATTCACCAGGGTGAGTTTATATCTACGGTAATTATCAATGTATACTAGGGTGAAAGACCTCATGATTATTGTTATGGTTGGTATACTCATCACAATGTTCTCAAATACACTTTGGAACTAGCCAAAGTTGGTATGGATGATCGAGGCTACGAACCTGAGGATCAATGATGATTTATTTATTTATTTATTAGATATTATTTATTTATTCAGAGCATGAAACATGCACATATAACTAAAAATTAGAATTTATGAAACCACATTGGTGGTTCCCTACTGAGTACCCAAGAAATCCTCATGTATTGAAGGTCAGGTAGAATCGGGTCCCAGTGTTGCCAGATCGATTTGGAGTAACTTTTATGGGTTTTAGAGATCTAGATGATGTGAGGCTTGGGGATTGTAGTGGTTCCCAATATATTTTTTATTTTGGTATTTATTTATTCCTTTATTTCCTTAAAGTATCTTGTTTTTTATCTAAATTATACTCATATTCCTTCTCCTTTAACCTATATACTTATCCTATGGATTTTAAATAGGATGAATATAAATAAAGAATGGATGAATGCCAATCGGTTGACAAAAGAGTATGAAGAAGGCGTGAAAAAATTTATCAAGTTTGCAATAGATCATGCATGTGACTCTTATCAAATCCTTTGTCCGTGTTTACGCTGTTGTTATTCAAAACAAATTAGTCCAGATGAGTTGGAAGAACACTTGATCTATCACGGAATAGATCAAAGTTATACATGTTGGAATAAACACGGGGAAACAACGAATGTAGGTAGTGACTGGGGTGACACTGTGTTTTATGGATCATCTGATATGATTACAAACATGAATAATGAAGATGACCGTATGGAGGATGTGATTACAGATGTGAATGATGATGAAGATCGTATTGAGAAAATGACAAGGACCTTCGAATATGAACTTCGTGATTGCCCAAAATTGTTTGAGAAGTTAAAAAGTTGTGAAAAGACGCCATTGTATGCTGGTTGCACTAAATATACAGCATTGTCAGCCGTACTGAAGCTGTATAATTTGAAAGCAGATAACGGGTGGAGTGATGAAAGTTTTACAAAACTACTTGCCCTCTTGAATGACATGCTCCCAAAAGACAATGAGCTCCCGAGCTGAACATACGATGCCAAAAAAATGCTACCCTCTAGGGGTATGATCTCTGAAAGAATACACGCCTGCCTGAATGACTGTATATTGTTTCTCAAGGACCACAAATCACTTAAAGAATGCCCAAAGTGTGGTGCTTCTCGATACAAGAAAGATGAATCCAGTCCTACTAAAGTTGTATGGTACTTTCCAATCATTCCAAGGTTTAGACGCCTATATGGAAGTGAGGAGACTGCAGAACAATTAACATGGCATGCAGATACAAGAATTAAAGATGGGATACTATGTCACCCGATAGACTCTCCTCAGTGGAAGAGAATCGATCATGAATATCCTGAATTTGGAAACGAGTCGAGAAACCTTCGTCTTGCGTTATCTACAGATGGAGTGAATCCTTTTAGTTTTCAAAGCAGCAGTCACAGTACATGACCGATTATGTTGATAAATTATAAATTACCACTGTGGTTATGCATGAAACGAAAATACATAATGTTATCTATGCTTATATCAAGACCAAAACAACCGGGTAATGATATTGATGTTCATTTAGCTCCATTGATCGAAGATTTGAAATTATTGTGGGATTCAGATGTTATATTGTATGATGCTTACAGAAAGAAAGATTTCACTTTGAGAGTCATGTTGTATGAGATGATAAATGACTTCCTAGCTTATGGAAATTTGTCAGGATATAGCATTAAAGGAACTCAAGGCTGTCTCGTTTGCGAAGAAGGTACACAATCAATTAGGTTGAAACATTCATCGAAAACCGTGTTTCTAGGACATCGCAGATTTCTACCGCGACGACATAAGTACCGTTCTTGGAAGACATCATTCGATGGAAGTTCAGAATAACATACAACACCGTCTCCACTAACAGGCGATCAATTGTTTGAGAAAGTTAAAAATTTGGACACTACTTTTGGTAAACTGGCTTCAAAAAACCTTACGAAAATCGGTTGGAAAAAGAGATCAATTTTTTTTGAATTACAATACTGGAATTTTCTGTATGTAAGACATTTTATTGATGTTATGCATGTAGAAAAAAATGTATTTGACAGTGTTATCAGCATGTTGCTAATTACATCTGGCAAAACAAAAGTTGGAATTAAGGCTAGGTTGGACATGGTTGAGATGGGAATACAAGAAGAGTTGGCACTAGTAAAGGGTGAAAAACGAACATTTCTTCCTCCTGCTGCTTACACTCTTTCCAGGCAGGAGATATATCAGTTTTGCAACTTCTTGAATGACGTAAAGGTTCCAGAGGGGTATTCGTCAAATATCAGTAACCTTGTGTCAATGAGCGACTTGAAGTTAAAAGGTCTGAAATAACATGACTGTCATGTTTTTATGAAAAATCTCATTCCAATTGCTTTACGTTGCATTTTTCCCAAGAATGTCCGCCATACATTAACGAAACTGTGTTTCTTCTTCAAAGATATATGCAGAAAAGTTATAGACCCGGCGAAATTGCCAGCTATGGAAAAAGAAATTGCCGTCATATTATGTGAATTAGAAATGTTCTTCCCGCCTTCATTTTTTGATATGATGGTTCATTTGATGGTCCACTTGGTGAGAGAGATTCGACTATGTGGTCCTATACATTACAGATGGATGTACCCCATTGAACGGTATATGAAGATTTTGAAAGGGTATGTCAAAAATCGAAGTCGGCCAGAGGGTTGTATTGCAGAGCGATATATTGTTGAGGAAGCCGTTGAATTCTGTACCGAATACTTGTCTGGTGTGGAAAGCATTGGCTTACCGAAATCTCGTCACACTGGGCGGTTAGAGGGTGAAGGAATTTCTGGAAGAAAGGTTGTCACAATCAATATTACAGATCGAGAGCAGGCCCACCTTTATGTTTTGCATAACAGTTTGGACGTTGACCCATATGTTGAAATCCACAAAGAAATTCTTAGGCAATTGAATCCATCAAGGGCTGAAAAATGGATATCAGATACACATAATCGATAGTTTATAGGATGGTTTCAAGATCATATTTTTAAGAAGTCAGATGAAAATCCAAAGTCTATTTCGGAATGACTTCGATGGATAGCCAGAGGACCAAGTGTGTATGCATTATCTTACAATGCTTATGTAGTTAATGGTTATACATTTTATACTAATGAACATGATGAAGACAGTGCCATGCAGAATAGTGGGGTTACACTTGTGGATGAAGCGATGCATGTTTCCGGTGCTAAGGACAGAAATCCAATTTATGCGAATATGTCATACTTTGGCATCATCAAACAAATATGAGAGTTGGATTATATGGAATTTCAAGTTCCGATATTTCAATGCAGGTGGGTTGATAACAGGAGTGCTGTTAAAATAGATGATTTGGGATTTGTGAAAGTTGATTTTAGTAAGGAAGGGGAGAAAGACGAACCATTTATAATGGCATCACAGGCAGTGCAAGTATTTTATGTTCCCGATCCCGCAAACCGAAACTGGTCAATTGTTCTGTTATCGACCAAAACAGCTGAAGGGTCAAATGAAAATTCAACAGAAGATGATCCTTTCATTGGGATTTCACAATCATTTCGTAGTGGTCCCAATGTAGACGACGTTTTGTATGTCAAAGGAGACCACAATGAAGGGATATGGATAGTTGATAGAGGGGTCAAATCCCTTCAGCCTTTTAAAAAAAAGGGAGTTCAATAATCAGGTTATTGATTTTTATTGTAATATAGATTGTGTTACATTATGTTATTATCTGTTCGCTGCTGCTTTTATGTGATCTAACTTAAATTTTAAACCAGTTCTGAAGATAATGACTTCTTCACCTGCTGATGCACCCAATCCCGAGACACAACACGTCTCTCAACCTATTGCAGCTGGTCCCATTGCTGAGAGACAACAGGTCTCTCAACCTGTTGCAGTTGGTCCCACTACTGACGTACAACAGGTCTCTCAACCTGTTGCAGCTGGTCCCACTGCTGAGAGACAACAGGTCTCTCAACCTGTTGCAGTTGGTCCCACTGCTGATGTACAACAGGTCTCTCAACCTGTTGCAGCTGGTGTCAGTGCCAAATCTAGAGCTTCGGAGAAACATAATGATGATGAAGAAACTGAGGAAATGGTAGGCGATGAAACCCCAGCGACACAAAAAAAAATAGGTGTGCCGTAGTTTGACAGTTTTAGCAAAAATACTTAAGGCAAAAGCAAAAGGCATCAAATATGAGGTGGGATGGAATAAGCTAGGCCAGCATGTAAACCCCAAACAAAGCCATGTTTAGTAGCTACATTGGAATCATTACTCGACAACGCGTGCCGATTAACATAGAGTCGTGGCACCATGTTGTCAGCGGGTTGAAAACATTAATGTGGGAAGAGATTATGGTAACATTACGATATCATCTATTTAATTTATTAAAATAAAATAAAATATTGAAATATTGACTAACCCTTCATCATCTCTTGCAGAGTGCATTTATAGTAGATGTTTCGCACAAAGAATATGTTTTCAGACTGGAAGGAAGGATTCATAGAGGCTTTCCCACCATTTTAACGAAAAATCATCTGAAAGATGCCGAAGGGAAAATCAAGCCGCACCGACCTCCTCTTTATGCACACATGATATCCCAAGGAACGTGGGATGCGTTTTTCAACCGTCGTGCGGAAAAGAATTTTCAGGTACATTGTTTTTGGTTACACGTTGTGTAACGTTTCTTGTATTCATCACATTGATTGATAGGTTTTTATTTATAAAATAGCAACTGAGTGCTGAAAATAAAGAACGGGCAGCAAAACCAGCGTACCCCTACCGTAAAGCAAGGTTGGGGTACGCTTCAATTGAAAAACAATTGGTATGTATTTTAAAAGTACTGTAATAATTTTATGTGACATAAAACAACACTGTAACCATGTTTCTCTGTTTATAAGCAGATTGATGAAGAAAAATCTCAAGTCACTTCCATTCCACGCCATGTGCTATGGAAGGAGGCTCGTGTTAATAAATAAGGGAAACTGATAGATGAAAACACACAAAAAGTGTGGGAAACATGTGTAAGTATGACATAATATAAACTTGTTTTGCTTTAAATCACTATTACATAACGATGCTTACTTATTTTTTCATATTTTCTATTTGACATAGTCACAGGAAACATCAACACCCGCACCGGATGCAGACATACTTTCAACGGCCTTGAAACAGCCAGAACAGTATGGCCGCATCAGAGGTGTGGGTTTTGGGGTGTCACCCAAGACATATTTTAAGAAAAAAAAGAGGATGAACAAACTAAAGAATTTCATGTAATGAGAGATAGAGTAGCTACCCTTGAAGAACTAATCCAAACTCAGGGAGAGATGCTAAAGAGTTTGATGGAGGAGAGGCGAAGAGAACAAACAACTCAAGAACAACCCCCGCGAGAAGATCCACCCCTCACCAGCTTTGAGGCGAGCCATTCCCCTCAAAGACCTAACTTAACCGAGGTAATAAATGTTATAATATTCGTTTTTGTGAGATTTGAATCACATAGACACTGATACCTTTCATTTAATGATATTCTGCAGGGTGAAAATGACTGTGATTTATATCTGTCAACTCCCACCCATCGCCTTGTAGCGAGGGCTACGGTGTTCAATATGCAGAATGACACGCTACACTCTAGACCACTTCCAACTGGTCATGTAAAAGTGTCGATTAACGTATCTCATGAGCCGAGCGCCGAGCTACCCATGCCAAATAATGATGACGACATTCATATGGTGGAAAAAGCTATTGGAACATTCGTTGCATGTCAGTCGAATCTTGTAAAAAAACACGTCGAGCAGGAGGTATTCATTTCCAGTTCATTTTTCAAGCAGAACCTTTAAAATTAAATTAGAAAATGGATGAACCGATGAATGTTATTACAGAAGGATAAAATGGAGAAGCTAAAACAAAAGAGCGGCTCCAAGATTGGATCAACCAACCGATCAAAACGATCTACTGAGAGCATGTTCACCCCGCCCATTCTATATCCACATTTAATATCATTGCAAGCTCATGTGGATACGAAAATGAAAGACGGAAAGAATCATACAATTGTTTGTGAAAAATATATGTACGGAGAGGAAACAATGGATTTTGTTAGTGCAGACACTGTTTCTGAGATCATCACATACGACTGGCTAGGCACCTCAGTTATAAATGTATACATGAGGTATGTTTTCATGATTTGATTTTACAGAAGCTGATATAGTTTGATAATTATGGATAAATACATCTCATATTTTTCACAGGCGTATATATGAAAAACAATTGAAGGTATTTGCCCATGAATACAAATTTGGACTCGTTAGTCCTTACATCATTTCTACACAACGAACAGAAATAGATTCTAATTTTCAGGCAGAATTGATGTCAAATCTGCTCAGAACGTTTCAAAGAAGAATTACGACTGACAGGCTCTTTTTAATACCAACGATGCAAGGGTAAAACTCTACATTTAAATCATATCAATTATATTTTCATTTCTATCAGTACTTATTTCTTTTTGTGTTTTTAGGGAACATTGGATGCTCATTGCAGTCAATTTGGATACTCCAAAGATTTATTTTCTGGATTCACTGCATGGATATCCAACTAACCGACCACAAATGATGGCGATTGTCAATTTTTAATACACTAGATCCAACATTTTAGAACTAAATATCTAGTTATATAATTTATATTATCTTTTAATGAGGATTTTGTTATGATAGGGCGGTGTATGAATATCGTCTAAAGGCTGGAATGAATCCAGGGCGTAAGGACGAAAATTCCCACAAGATCTAAAAATGGAGAAGTATCTGGGTATATATAATTATATTTCACTATCCAAATACATATCAAAACAAATTACTTATTTTTCTTGATGTTTCTGCAGTGTCCGAAACAAACAAATGACAAGGACTGCGGTTATTATGTTTGTAAATTTATGAAAGAGATCGTATTTCATGGACAAACTAGCATCCCTGAAGAGGTAATTTTGAAAATAATTACTACTTTATTTAAAATAATTATTAATCCTTTGTGTATTTATATTTTTTCAGTACTACTATGACTGTCGCAAAAAACTCCTATTCAGAAGATGATATAAATGTCTTTAGAAAAGAATGGGCAGTGTACCTAATCGAAGAATGTAAACAAATAGGACAATGAAGGTGAATTACTAATACTTATGTTATCTTTATATGGTCATTTATATCTCCCTTTACACTTATTGAGCATCTATGATCTCCCTTTCTTATGTTTCATATCCTTAGATTAGTGAATTCCTACTACTTAGTTTGAAAATGATATAAACTTTGGAAAACAACACCAATGACACACGGAAAACCGAGAAAACGCCTTCGGATTATTTTGATACTTCAGGAAAACAATCCACGAGTCATTTGTGACGTGTAAGAATCGACCTCACCTCAATCCGACGCACGGTGTGAACGGTATGGCTAAAATTGTCTGATATCAGTTTGAAAATGACATAAACTTTGGAAAACAACACCAATGACATACGCCAAACCGAGAAAACACCTTCGGATTGTTTTGATACTTTAGGACAACGATCCAAAAGTCATTTTTGACGTGTACAAATCGACCGCACCTCAATTCAACGCACGGTGTGACCGGTATGGATAAAATTGTCTGATATCAGTTTGAAAATGACATAAACTTTGGAAAACAACACCAATGACATACGCCAAACTGAGAAAACGCCTTCGGATTGTTTTGATACTTTAGGACAACGATTCACGAGTCATTTTTGACGTGTACGAATTGACCTCACCTCAATCCGACACACGGTGTGACCGGTATGGCTAAAATTGTTTGATATCAGTTTGAAAATGACATAAAATTTGGAAAATAACACCAATGACATACGCCAAACTGAGCAAACACCTTCGGATTGTTTTGATACTTTAGGACAATGATCCACGAGTCATTTTTGATGTGTACGAATTGACCACACCTCAATCCGACGCACGGTGTGACCGGTATGGCTAAAATTGTCTGATATCAGTTTGAAAATGACATAAACTTTGGAAAACAACACCAATGACACACGCAAAACTGAGAAATATCCTTCAGATTGTTTTAATACTTTAGTAAAAAGATCCACGAGTCATTTGTGACGTGTACGAATCGACCGCACCTCAATCCGACGCACGGTGTGACCGGTATGGCTAAAATTGTCTGATATCAGTTTGAAAATGACATAAACTTTGGAAAACAACACCAATGACACACGGAAAACCGAGCAAACGCCTTCGGATTGTTTTTAAACTTTAGGAAAACTATCCACGAGTCATTTGTGAGGTGTACGAATCGGCCGCACCTCAATACGACGCACAGTGTGACCGGTATGGCTAAAATTTTCTGATATCAGTTTGAAAATGACATAAACTTTGGAAAACAACACCAATGACACACGCCAAACCAAGAAAAAACCTTAGGATTGTTTTGATACTTTAGGAAAACGATCCATGAGTTGTTTTTGACGTGTACGAATCGACTGCACCTCAATCCGACGCACAGTGTGACCGGTATGGCTAAACTTATCTGATATCAGTTTGAAAATGACATAAACTTTGGAAAACAACACCAATGACATACGCCAAACCGAGCAAACGCCTTAGGATTATTTTTATACTTTAGGAAAACAATCCAAGAGTCATTTTTGACATGTACGAATTGACCCCACCTCAATCCGACGCACGGTGTGACCGGTATGGCTAAATTTTTCTGATATCAGTTTGAAAATGACGTAAACTTTGGAAAACAACACCAATGACATACGCCAAACTGAGGAAACGCCTTATGATTATTTTGATACTTTAGGAAAATGATCCAAGAGTCATTTTTGACATGTACGAATCGACCGCACCTCAATCCGATGCACAGTGTGACCGATATGGCTAAAATTGTCTGATATCAGTTTGAAAATGACATAAACTTTGGAAAACAACACCAATGACATACGCCAAACTGAGAAAACTCCTTCGTATTGTTTTGATACTTTAGGAAAACGATCCAAGAGTCATTTGTGATGTGTAAGAATTGACCGCACCTCAATCCGACGCACGGTGTGACCGGTATGGCTAAAATTGTCTGATATCAGTTTGAAAATGACGTAAACTTTGGAAAACAACACCAATGACATGCAGAAAACCGAGAAAACGCCTTCGTATTGCTTTGATACTTTAGTAAAACTATCCACGAGTCATTTGTGACGTTTACGAATCGACCGCAACTCAATCCGACGCACGGTGTGACTGGTATGACTAAAATTGTCTGATATCAGTTTGAAAATGACATAAACTTTAGAAAACAACACCAATGACACACGCCAAACCGAGAAAACACCTTAGGATTGTTTTGATACTTTAGGAAAAAGATCCACGAGTCATTTTTGACGTGTACGAATCAACCGCACCTCAATCCGACGCACGGTGTGACCGGTATGGATAAAATTGTCTGATATCAGTTTGAAAATGACATAAACTTTGGAAAACAACACCAATGACATACGCCAAATCGAGAAAACGCCTTCGGATTGTTTTAATACTTTAGGAAAATGATCCACGAGTCATTTTTGACATGTAAAAATCGACCGCACCTCAATCCGATGCACGGTGTGACCGGTATGGCTAAAATTGTCTGATATCAGTTTGAAAATGACATAAACTTTGGAAAACAACACCAATGACATACGCCAAACCGAGAAAACGCCTTCGGATTGTTTTTATAATTTAGGAAAACAATCCACGAGTCATTTGTGACGTGTACGAATTGACCGCACCTAAATCCGACGCACGGTGTGACCGGTATGGCTAAAATTGTCTGATATCAGTTTGAAAATGACATAAACTTTGGAAAACAACACCAATGACATACTCCAAACCGAGAAAACGCCTTCGGATTGTTTTGATACTTTATTAAAACAATACATGAGTCATTTGTGACGTGTACGAATCGACCACACCTCAATTCGACGCACGGTGTGACCGGTATGGCTAAAATTGTCTGATATCAGTTTGAAAATGACATAAACTTTGGAAAACAACACCAATGACATACGCCAAACCGAGCAAACGCGTTCGGATTGTTTTGATACTTTAGGAAAACGATCCACGAATCATTTGTGACGTGTACGAATAGACCACACCTCAATCTGATGCACGGTGTGACCGGTAAATCTTTTCATTAGATAAAGAATCAGTATTTATTAAATGAGATAAATCAATCAAAAACATATTGATTTTACATTATTCCCTTTCATTGTTATGAAAATGAAAACTTTTGAGTTTAAAATTTAATATTTTAGTTTCACATTTCCATATTAATGTATTCTTTCATATTACTGTTTTAATTTCTTTCATTATTGCATTACTAACATAATATTTGTTTTCTTATATAGGTGAATTTTGTTTCCTTGAGTTCAGATGCTTTGTTCGGCAACAAATACCATCGAGAGCGGATCATGGATATCAAAGGATGAAACATGAATGTTTATAACTGTTGTTGAATAATTGTAAATGTAACCATTTAAAACAATGTTTGAAATGTATATAGCAATGCGTTTTTTTGTATTCATGATGTTAAGTAAATGTATATACCGTTGTCAGTCAAAATATTGGGTGCGGGTGCTATGGTGTGAAGGTGTGCATGTGCTACTTTGTGCAGGCATTCTGGTGTGCAGGTGTGCAGGTACTGTTTTTTAGGTGCAGGCGTTGGGGCCTTTATCAGTGCTTTTTTAGCGCTGATAAAGGACACATTTAACAGCGCTAGAGGAGCGCTGATAAAGGGACCCTGTATCAGCGCTCCGAGAAGCGCTGATAAAGGGGACCCCCCCTTTATCTACGCCGGAATTAACAGCGCTTTTCTAGCACTGTTAATGCTGGTTTTTAGCGCTGATAAAGGGGTAGGTTGTAGTAGTGATGTCTTAGATTAAGAATTACCTTTCATAACCATCTCATTTTTTGAACTGAGAGGACCTTGAAGTGGAAATTCATAAGACCATGAATGAGTATCCAATTTGGAATTTTGAATCTTAGATTAAGGTTATTCATGGAAAGTTCATGTCACGACCCACCCTCGGGGTCCGTGCTGTGACTACCCCAAGCCCGCCTTCCATAGGCCAGGGGCTGGCGACTAGCACCAAAGCGTAAATCCCGGTAAAAAGGGAAGGCATTGCCTTTGTAAAGTAAACAAACACCACAGAGTAAGCAAGCAGAAAGTAAACACTAAACAAAAGCAGAGTACAACTGAAAGTGCGGAAAATTAAATGGGCCAGTATACAAACCCAAACTGAAAGTAAAGTACAACTCGAAAGGGAAAATAGCAACTGAAAAGTAAAAGCCACTACACCGAGCTGTCCACTGGAAATCCCACCTGAAGGGTGGGTACAGATAGCTCCACTGCTCCACGGGTCCCGTCGTCCACTCCGAGCACGTCCCGCCCAGTGGTCCACCTCCGGGTACCGTCCCGCTCTGCAAGCCTCAGCCAAGATCAACGCGGTCCGTCGTCTGCAACCAACACAACGTAGTGCGGGCAAAGCCCGTGCAGGGCTGAGTATAAGCTACTCAGTAGGGACCCCGAGACCCCTGAAGGTCTCTCAAAATCCACAAAGGATAAACCACAAAGAAAGGTACAATCACGAAGTAACAACCGACACTGCTTAGGTATATGCCCATACATATACCTAAGTCATCAATTCAAATACGCTCCAACCTCCGAGCCCAAGTATAACTCAGTCCACACAGGAAAGTAAACGTATTCCACACAAGAAAGCAAAACGTAATCCACACAGGATAGCACAACACAATCCACACAGGAAAGTAACAGGATTCAGCTCACACAGGATTTTCATTATCAAAAACGTAACTACTGAAGAGCCCCATCTCTGAAGTGTACAGTGTCCTGTCATGACTCTGAGATACTTCTCACTAACCTAAGACTGCTGAGGTACTCCTCCTGTCGAGTACCGCGGGTCTTCCGCCAACTACCGGGCGCTCCGTCCGCTGAGGGTCTGCTGCCAAATACCGGGCGCTCACCCAAATAGCCTACAGAGGTACTCCTCCAGTCGAGTACCGCGGGTCTGCTGCCAACTACCAGGCGCTCCGTCCACCGTGGGTCTGCCGCCAAATATCAGGCGCTCCGTCCACTAGGCTAGTCGACTCAATCCAATTCGAGTCGGTCGAGTAGTCTTCAGGTCTCAGCCGGCTACACGGTCTCCGTACTCCGTATGCTCGTCTCCAGTATCGCGGGTCTGCCGCTACAACCAAGCGCACCACCACTATCGAGTAAAACAGAAGATTCAGCTCACACAGGTATACTTTTCGGATGACGATAAAGATGATCACTGAACCATCTAAGTCGTCGGACCCACGAAGGATCGATAGGTACTAACCCCCGCAGTGACCTACATAGGATCGGACCCACACAGGATCGGGCCCACGCAGGACCTGTAGCACTGATCCACGTAGGATCGCTGAGTGCAGTAGTCGTCGCAGTCCACTGCGGATCTCTGCACAGTCGTCGCCGCAGTCCACTGAGGATCTCTGCATGGTCGTTGTCGGAGTCCACGGAGGATCTCTGCACAATCGTCGCTGTCGGAGAAGCAGTCGCAGCCAGCACTAGGGTTCCCGCACACAGCAAGCTCGTTCGGAGGGTCCGCTCCACGAGCCGAGAGGCTGATACATCAACTATCACAAAGTCCAGAGTTGATGTATCCAAAAGTTCCGTATCGTCAATAGGAACTCAACGCAACAGACGGCGCGTCGATCGGACGCCCGGTCTGAGAGTTATTGGCATTTTCGTCCCCGAGGCCCGGTTGGTTTTTAAGGAAAAACCAACCCGACCGTACTCCAACTGCGTCCAAACCTCGGGCGGATCATGCCAAAAGAACCGTCTCACTAAGAGGAACACAACAAAACTGACGGCACGTCAATCGGACGTCCGTAGCTCAAGATATGAGCGTTTCCGCTCCGAAGGCCCGGTTGGTTTCGTGAACGAACCAACCCGGCCGAACTCAAAGTGTTCCGAAACTTTGAGTGCGATATACCGAAACGACCGTCTCGATCTAAGGATCGCGTTGCCGCAGACGGTTCGTCATTCGGAGGTCCGTGGCTCAAGTTATGGCCAAAAGACCGAAACCGTCTCGAAAATGGGGGGCCCGGGTCCGGGCCGACCCGGCCCGACCGGCCGGCGGTGCGGCGGCGCGGCAGCTTGGCGGCGCGGCGGCCTGGCGCCGCACAGAGGCAGCGCGGGGGGGGGGGGGGGGGGGGCAAGGCCCCCCGCTTCTTGGTTTGGCGGCGCGGCAATCAGCCGCGCCCCTATTGTCAAACGGTCCCCCCTCGTGGGGGGCCTGCTTGTTCGGAAAACGGGGGGCCGCCTGCCCCCCTCAAGGAAACCGCCCCCCCAATTAAATGGGGGGGGGCTTTGACTTCTGGCCGGGGGAATTAATTTCCCCCGGATTTTGACCATCCGGCCGGCCACTTGGCCGGCCGGTTTTTCTCCAATGGGACCAGCGAACCGGTCCCCCTTCCGGCTTCCGTCGCCGGCGGCCTGGTGTGCCGCCGGTCTTTCCGTCTCGCCGCGGCCCGGAACCGGCCGCGGTGTTCGTCGTCCAGCGCGGTGCGACGACACCGCGCCCCTCCGCGGCGCCTTTTGATATCCTTCGACGCGGTGCGACGGCGTCGCGTTCTTGATGATCCTTCCACGGCGCGGCGCGACGGCGCCGCGCAAAATAATCGTGCGATTATCCGCGTGGTGCGATGGCACCACGCCACCTTGTTTCTACCCACAAGATATATCAACAAGAACGAAGGAGGGGGTTCGGCCGTGTTCATGCGGTCCGGCCCCCCTCACGTTAAACAATAACACATATTTATAATCCTCACGTTAGTCATGCTAGAACCACAAACAAGGATAAATAAATAAACAAATAACAACAACCCCTACCTTGAAAAATGACGTCGCACGTCGGTTATCGCGGAGAAAGGCGTCGCGGATTCGGACGTAGATTTCTTGGACGTCGGGGTGCGTCCGAGGAGAAAACGACATCTCTTCACTTGTCGCTATGACAAAGAAGGGAGGTACGTTGTCATTGGCGATGATCACCACGGTCGGCGACTTCTCCCTTGTCGAGGAGAAAGATGAAGACGGAAGAATCCGGGACGCCGAGTCTCGAAGGTCGTGGGATCGATGTTCTTTGTCGGAGAAGAACCGTTCTTCACGTTCTTCGTCGAAGACGAAGAAGATCTTCAAGTCCCTCAACGATTCTCCCAATCCTCTCAAGTAACAAAGGATCTAACCCAAAAATAAATTAAGCTTACACTTAATTTATTAACACAACCCAACCTTTGAAACTCAAGAGTTTGAATTTCAAAAACTCAAAATTAAACTCACTTATTAATTATACATGAGTTGTATAATTAATTAAAAGTTAAGTTGACAAGCCTTTAAGAGGGAGAGAGGGGAGTTAGGGAATTTGAAAAGGTGGGGCTCGGGTGGTCCCCTCCTCACCTTAATCCTCTCTTAGGTGGTTAAGCCACCCAACTTCCAACAAAAGATTATAACCACATTAAAGATATAAAATAAATATTGTATAACAAATTTATTTTACTCTTCATTTCATCCAGAAAATTAAACATCTCCTCCTAGGCAAACGCAACTTCGGAAAAGGTCTCCTTAAGCAAATATCGGCACTGTGCGTTCATCGGTGCCCTCGGATTTCAATTCCGAGCACCGGATCAAAATTTAGGAAAACCCGCTCGTTCGTTCACTGAACGTACCCGAGCCAAACTTCGGAAATTGATTCTGGGCACACCGGGCCTCAGAATCAGGTTCCGTCAGAAACCGCGCTCTTGTAAAATTCCAAATAAAATTAAAAAAAAATTTCCCTTGAATTTTACGGGTCTTTACAGTTCATACCTTTAATTTTGGTGTTATGTTAGTATGGTTTTTATTATCATGATATCTGGGACTGTGAGGCAATGATGAGAGATCAGCGACCTTATCTCTTCATGGAACAATCTTCTTGATAGGATTTTTGGAAGAATAAATCATTTATAGTGGGAATAATTGTAACACCCCAACACCACCTTTCAATTATGAACCTTATTTTTCTTTTGGATCATTTTTTTCATGTTGATATCTGGTTGTTTCACTTGATTATTTATCATACCTAAATTCTTAATCCCTTTTAGGGGGTCAATAGTTTATTTTATTTTTTGTTTGAGGTGCTGAGAGGTGTTTGAGAACTTAAAAAAAGGATTAGAATTAGGCCCATAGTCAGAAATTCTATAGGAGGTCCACTAGATCACTGGTGAGGTCCACCGATTAGTTAGTGGAAGGATAATAGTAGTGGATTCCTATAGTAATCCAATCATCCAGTTGGTGGAAGCTACTATCCAGTTGGTGGGATTTCTATTAGTGCATGCATTATTTATGGCACCATTAGGTAGAAATTGGGGTTCCCAATCCTTCAGGAATTCTACCCAGTGGTGCCACCAGCTAGCTGATGGAAGCCAGCAGCTTACTGATTCTGCCAATCTGGGTAAGGAATCCTAAGGAAGCGGGGTAATTTTATTTCTTTTTATCATAATTTTAATTCTAAATACACCTACCTAGAACCTAATTCTTCCCCAATGATCTTAGAGACTCTCTTGAGGTTAATTTGGACCTTCTAACCTTGAGAGTTCAGGGATATAAGTGATTTTTGAAGCATTGAATCTCTTTCGGTATGTATAACCTTGATTCAATTGTGAAATCTTCTTTCCTCATATCACTCCTTCTTCAAGAGTGGTGAATAATCATGTCATTGATGGATATAAATATTTAATTGATGAATTTTGGTTCTAGGAATATTCCTTGATTGATTCTATCCCTTTTGACTCACTGATTAAGTATCCCATGTGGGTGATTGAAAATAAATTGATTGAGGTAGGTTGTTTTTTTAATGAAATTCCTTTCAATTGAAACTATTTTTTTTCTTTATTAATTTGAAATGTATTTCCAATTGAAATCTAAATCTTTATTTTATTATTTTGATAAATGTTTTCAAAATGGAATGGCATGTGTGATGAAATCTATTTGATAATTTCTTTTGAAATAAAGTATTTATTTTCAAAAAATGATCTTCAATTGAAATAAACGATTTCAATCATTATTTTTGATACAAGAAGGAATGAAATGTTTTATGATTTTGAAATAAAATGAATTATTTTAAAAGACATGATTTTTGATGAAAACCATTTGATGTTGATTTTTGAAATTAAATGGATAATTTTAAAACTTTATATTAGGGATGATTGAAATAATTTTTGATTGGTTTAAATAATTTATAGGCACTTGTATGATTCATTATATTGAATCACATCAAATCTTGGGTAGCTTGGAGGAGGATATTAATTCTATACAAACTTGATTAACTAGAAATGGATTGATGATGACAATAATACTAAAATACCTTGATGGTAGGGAGTTCTTTATTTGGGATGGATTCTTATTCCCCCTAGGATTGAGATCTAGGGAAGTGTGTGGACACCAGAATCCATATTTCCTGAGATTGTGTGAAGCCTCATGACTCGATCTAACTAACCACCGAGGCTTATATCCATAGTTCTATGATTGAAAATGATTATTACATGCTAATGTTTATGAAATGAGTTATTGATGCCTGTTTTGATGAAATGATTTTATAACAACCTTATAACCATACTTACATACCCAATTCTAAAAACTCAATCTTTAAATTTAGGTCTTTGATACTGATAAACATGACCAAATTTTAGCTACCCAAAACATATAAAATCAACCAAAAATACTGGATCACTTACATACCCAAAGAAATTTTAGGTTTATAGTTTATAGAATTTTGAAAAACTCTTATATGAAAATACCCTTCCCTTCATGTGATCATTTTTCCTTATATACCAAGATTTTATTATTTTAAAAAACTATTAAATATATCCCATAAAACTCTTTACACATGAAAAATTTCTAGACATAAATCATTTAACATCATTCTTTACAACTTGGAGAAAAGAAAACATAACAAGGGTGATATCAAATGCTTAGTAAGGGTAAACATAAGCATTAACAATTAAATGTCACTAGTGAGAATAATATGATAATAAAGGTATGATGACATAATGAAAGTGCATGAGAATAAAATAATATAATTCATACCCATAAAAACATGTATCATAAATAATAAAACATGGAATAAATATTTAATATAAGACAAGATTAATATAATTCAATAATCATGAGCCATGTGAAAATAATACTTGAATAAAAGATCACTCATAACATGATGAAATCATAAATAAAACATGTTGGTAACTTGGAATATCATTTTCATATCACTCTTATAAATGGAATAACTTACTTGGTAAATTCTAATAATCTCTTTGGAGAAATCCACAATTAGATAACTCTATCCCTTTACCCAATGCATTGGAGAGATATATCAGGATCACCCATCATCATGAGCTATATAAGGATAAACCATAATCATAAAAAATTTAAAAGAACCATAACATAATCATAACACATGAAAGATTACATTTTTAAACATAACAATAACCATTATTCATTTATATCTTGATTTACCCGTGAAAAAAAGGGTTACATAAAAAAACTTTCAAATAATCATAATCCACCTGAATAAAGAATAAGGATGGTATCATTAAAACATATCTTAGTGGAGTATATGTAAAATCAATTTCTTTTGTACTTTATGGATATAAGTACCATAATAAATATCATTAAAAACATTCTCAAGAAAAATAACCTTTACACTTTGAAAATCACTTTTAAAAACTAAAAATATCCATAATATTAGGATTTTTTTTCTATAAAATAACCATGAAAAATTGTAAATAAAGCTTAAAATAATTTACCTTTAATGATTTTAGGAAATCCCATTCATGTAATAATATTTAAAATAAATATTCTATCACAAATTCAGTAAAAAGTACCATGTTCAGTAAACAACAAGAAGATTCTTATTAAAACTTCTTATAAAAAGTAAAAAATTGGTAAAAATGACTATAAAAAATCATTTAAGAATAGTCCAAAACATTCTTGATATGGTAGAAAAATATTTTCTGACCAAAATCAGAGAAATAAGGCTGACTTTTCTTAAAAAATATTACAAAACGTTTTTAGTACCAAAGAGATAAAAATGGTGCTTATACATAAAAATTCCATAAATATATAGAGGATAAGTAAAATGAAATGAGTTTATCAAATAAGGATCATATAATTTATCAATGGAAATTCAAGTATAAATAATCTTGATTAAAAATGGGATTGAAACATAATCCTCTTACCACTTTGATAACTTTTGAATCATAAGCACCATTTTTATCTCTTTGGTACTCAAAACATTTCATGACATTTTTTAAGAAAAGTCATGATATAAAATTGAAACATAACCCTCTTACCACTTTGATAACTTTTGAATCATAATCCCCTTAAAATAATATCTTCAAATGAATATTTAAATATCATTAACATAATTATATTCATGATATAAAATTCCAAAGGAGTAGTATATACTTCTCATAAAATAATTTATGTGTATAATATAAACGTATGTATGAAATAAAGATAATTTGAGATTAATAACTCTTAAAAAGATCATATCATAAAATTGAGAATTAATAAATGGAGAGATTATGTGTAAAAAATATAAATCCAAAAAAATTGTATATAAAATAAATAAAACAAATTTTGTTTCACACATAATATTTTCATAATATATTAAATGAATAAGTGATATAACCCAATGAAAGGAAATTATGTTAAGAAACCCCTTACCACTTTATAAATTTAGAATCAAAACCCCTTTGGATAAAACATCATGAATTCAAAATTAAAATACCATAAATTATGAATGATTCATGATATAATATGTAAAAGGGTAAATATATACACCATATAAAATAAATTTGGTTTATAACATTAAAACATGCCTCAATGAAGGGAAATTGAGATGAAATCCATTACCTTAAGTCCAAACTTTCTATGTATGTCCCTTAAAACCCATATAATTAACATATATCAATTATTTAATTATTTAATTACATTTTATCATTTTATTGATTTATCATTAAACCATTTTTTTCATTTATTTAGATTAAATATTTAATTAACTAATTGGTTAAGTCCATGTCGTGTGTTTCGAGGATGTTTAGTTCATAACTTCAAAATGACTTAGGTATGTTGAATGTGGTCAAATGGAACTTTGTTACATCATATGTATAATAATAATCATTAAATAATTATAATTTTGTATATTAATTATACTTTTAAAACCAACCATGTAATATGGTTATAAAAAATGAATTATGTTATAATCATAGAGATGGTAGACCGTACGTACGCAGTAGTAACATTTTTATTTTTCATGTAAAATGAGGGAAATTAGGTAAGTATCATTTTATCTTTCTATAATTATTATTATATTATAAATATACACTTATTTATACCATCCATGTGATGTGATGATGAAAAACAAACCACATCGCTTTGTGGAGGTGGTAATCCACACGTACACACGAATGATATTATCATTTTTAAATGGATAGAAATGTAAAACAATAGATGATATATTATATTAAATAATGATAATTATATTATGAATATCATATATATAATTTTAATCCATCATTATAACCATCCATAATCAGTTGTGATGGGAAAAAATTACATCGGTTCGTGAGGTGGTCGTCCGCCGTACACACGAATCATGGTTTTATTTATCATTTGATGGAAGAAGTAGATGGATTAAGGTTAATACATTAATATAATAACATATAGTTATATTTTATATATTTATTTTATTATATTACAAAGGTTATAATATTTTTTAAGGAGGTAGAATATGAAACAAGACAAAAACATTCAGTTAAAAGCTATACCTCTTTTTCAAAAAATCACCTTTGCTTTATACCCTATCCCATATAAGGTTAGTATTACACAAAAAATAAGACCTATAGAACATGGGTATTTATTTTATTAAGGTATTTGTGTCGGTATTTATGAAATAAAGTACTCAAAAGGTATGATTAAGAGAGTATGGGAGGTTCCCTTTTACAAGTGAGGGGAGGGGCACACTTGGAATTACCTAAAAGATTAAATAATATATATATCATAATCATGTAAAGTGGAACAAAGGAACCCAAAATTAGAATATAATATATGATAGGTTCTAAATAAACTCAACCAACCACATTTATACAAGTTTTGTATATATTTTATTCCTCATCTTCTAGTTAAACCACTTTAAACTCATTTTATTCTTAACCGTGATAACTTAAATTTTTACAAATATAAATTAATTATATGACCAAACATAAAAGGGTACTGATATTTTTTTGGAAATGGAGATTCTAAAATTTTAATCCATTTTATCAGCTTAAATTTCTAAAGGTGAAAGAAATTACTTTTAATATAAGAACACAAAATGCATGAAAGACAATTTTTTAAGAAAATACCTAATTTAAGCATAAAAATCATTTTACCTTGAAATAAAGAAATTAATTGATTTTCATGAATTTAATTATTTAAATAATAAAAAATAAATTTTTATACCTTTTTTCAAGGAAAAACCGAATTCCATCTTCCAACCTTTCTATTAAATGCAAAGACACAAAAATAGTTTTTAATTTGAATAAAATATAACTTATCTTCTCAATAGTCAAGATTGGTTTACAAAATTAAAAATAACATTTTAAAATATTTTATTTAACTTCTTAAATATATATTTAGTTGAACACCACTCTTATAATTGGATAAATTCAAGTATTAGATATATTTTTAATGCTTTACACCATAGTTTTAACCCAATTTTACCTGATTTATCCTTACAGAGGTGATAAATATTTACTATGGTTAGTATTCATAATGAAAAAAAATTAAGATGAACATATTAAATTATATTAATTATGATAATTAAAATTATTTAATCCATTTTATCAAATTCAATTTATAGAAGTGGCATAATTTAATTTAAAATTAAACTTGCAAAACACGATGAAAATTGTTTTTTCGGAAAAAATGTTTTCTTAAGTATAAAAGGTTTTTATACCAAAATAAAGAATAAAATTTAATAAAATTTTATTAATTGTATTATTAATAATATAAATGTACTAATTTTACTTTTAAACTATTTAAAAAAATTAAACTTTTTGAATACTTGAAATGAAGACATTTTTCAATAAAAATCAGTATTTTTTCACTATTCACTAAAAAATCAATCTTTTCTAAAAAAATCGCAAAACATTCTTCCTAAGATAATTTTTATACGATCAATTCAAAAATAATATTTCTAAAATTTACACAAATTCATTATAATATTTTCTCACAAAATAAATAAAACCCATTTTTAAAGAAAATGTACTCATAAAGAATCAAATTAATTTTCTAAAATTTGAGTGATTATTTACTAAGAATTTACTAGTAAATTTTTTTTTATTAGGACCTTTATATATATATTTAATAATTTTTTACTCCTATTCACATCTACCAATTCAACCGAGGTTATAATAGTCATGTTTAAAAAATAATATTTCATGATTCATTTAAGATCAGTGTTGCATGTAGTATATGTTATCGAGCATAATGTTCCTTTAAAATATTGGGGTATTATAGATTTATTCATGAATATTTTAAAAAATATGCTTATTTATATCTATTTTTATGTAAATTCACTTTTTACTAATATTTTACTTTCTATTTAAAATTTTAAAAAATATATTTTATTGTGTATTGAAAAATGATTACCACACTATGTTTTATTTAAATTTAAGCATATTTGGTTTATTTGATATGGAATAATTGGTTTCATCCTATTGGGATAGTGTTTCTCACACCCTAATTTTTTATTTGGGAATTTATAGACTTTCTTATTCCAAGTTTAGGAAAAGGGAAACTACTACTTGGTGGTAGTGGGTGTCCTTGAGGGAGGTTCCTTAGGAGTTGGAGGAGACATGAAAATTTTGTGTTCTATTAGTTGTGAGGATATATTGTGATGATGTTGTTGTTTGTTTGAGATGTTTGGTTTGATAATTTTCTATCTTGTGGTGTTTTTACTCTTGTTTATCTTATTGGAATATTGAAAGTTTATGGTTTCTCTTCTGTTGTTTTTATTTGTTTGGTAATTCTTATGGTGAAATAATTACCTCTTATTCATTATAGATTCCAAGATGATAGTATCTAGCCCATGGATATTGTGAATTACCTTCAGGAAGTGGTAGGACTGATTTGGATATCATTTATGGGGATTTTCTAGGTTATTTTGTGACATCTGGCCATTTTCTTTCCACATATTGAGATCCTTTTGAAAGAAGATATACTTCAAACTCTTGTGATCTATATATATATATTTCATCTTTCACCATAAAGGTAGTGTCTCTACATTTTCAAATAAAATATTATGGATTCCAGCTCAAGGTCACGAGTTTGATAGTTTTGTTCAAGGATTTTCAATTACATTTGTTCATAGGCAATAACCCTATCATTCTGTATGAGGACACAACCAAGTATTTTCTTCGATGCATAACTATATATTATAAATAATTCCTTACCTAATATTAAATTTAATACCGATTCATTAATCAATATCCTATTTACCTCTTCAAAACTTTCCTCAAATTACATTAACAATGTGAATTTAACCCATTTACATGTTAACTTGGTTAATGGGTTGGCCAATTGGGAAAAATATTGAACAAACCATCGATAATAACCTACTAATATCAGGAAAATTTAGATATTAGTTATGCTAGATGGTGTATGACATTATTTGACTACCATTATCTTTTAATGGTCAATTTATATTCTATACATGGAGGAAATATGTCTAATAAAAGAAACTTTATTGAGCTAAAATCCACACTTACTGTATTTCCCATATAGTTTATTTTTATGGTTCTCTATAATTATTTGCAGATGACACTCATAATCTTCACATATCTTAGTGTATATAAAGATATCATCAATGAATACCACACCAAAATTTTTCAAGATAATATTGAATACTCTATTTATCAAATATATATTATTCAATCCAAAATTCATTACAGTAAACTCATAATGTCTATACCTTGTTTGAAATTCCATTTCTGGTATACCACCCTTCATCACCCTTAGCTGATGATAACTAGAAAAAATATTGATATTTGAAAAGTATTAGTATCCTTTAGTTTTATTAAATAAGTCATTAGTTCATGGTAAATTATACTTAATATTTATAGTAATGAAATTTATCTCCCTATAATTGATGCATAGTCTCATAGACCCATATTTATTTTCCATGAATAAAACTAAGGATCCCCATGTGAAACACTAGGGTTTATAAATACCATATCACACAACTCCTTTATCTATTTTTTTAACTCCACAAAATCCACTAGTGCCATTCTATAGGGTGTTTTTGATATAGTACTTACATTAGTAATTAGTTCAATGGAGAACTCAACTTCACGCTCTGGTGTATGACTATGTAATTATTCTAGAAAAACATTAATGAATTTTTATACCACAAATACATAATTTATTCTTAGGATATATTACTTATTCATATATCATTATTAAAATTCCCCTATTCCCAAAATATAACTAAGGAGAGATACCTATGGATGATCTAGACATGATTTAGATGTTTAATTTTCTCCCCTAAAGACTAGATATTCCACCTCACCTTTACAAATTGTACTCCCATTCTCTTGAAAATAATTTTTCTGTGTTATAATTTAAAATCTAATCTATACCAAATATCATATTAAAGTCATACATAGTTATAATAACCACGTTTTCACATAGGGTACATCCATGAATCATAATTGGAACTTCCTAACACATCTTTGTTGTGATAAGATATCCACTCAATGTATTAATTGATAAATCCCTTAATAGGGTGATAGGGATGTATTTTATGTTTTTATCAAACATGAAAGATATAAAAGATTTGAAATATCTAGAATCAAATAAAACATTAGCTATATTTAAGTCTACTATTAAAGTACCCACCACCACATCAGTAGGAACTTTGAATTTAGTTGTGGTAATAACATAATCTTGGCCTTTCTCCCTTAGAATTTTATAAGGTAAATTCTATTGACTTTTGGGTAATTGGTTCTCATAATGAACCTTCTACTTAAAATTAAATAATTTAACATCAACAACTTTTTCCTTGACTTTGAATTCATGAACTCAATGATCTTTCTCTCTACACTTGTAAAAAATTCATGTTTCCTTCCTAAAATCCCCAGGGTGTTTCTTCTGACAGTTACACATGTGGGAAATCTCATCCTTACTTTCTTCCCCTTTTACACATTTTTATTCCAATGATGATCAAATGACCTATTCTTATCCTGATTTCTCTTGAAAAAATATGTCCTGGAGAACTCCGTTTCTATCTTAATTGCTCTTGAGACTATATCATCATATGATGAAAAGGTCTGAGGGACCAAATCCCTTCATAGAATCATCTTTAACCCCTCAAATAAATGATCAATATTTATTTTTGGTCTATATACATAGCACACATAATGCCTATCCAACCTTGTAAAGTTATCCCTATACTTATAACTGATATTTATATTATATTATCAATAGAGTTATTAAAGGATCAAATAGACTAGTAGGCTTATAAGACCAGATACATATATACAATACATTATAAAACATAAGATACAATATGAACACATTGAGAGAACATTATTACCCCTTACATTATATCCCTAAAAACTATAAATAGTTCTCCTATAGGTTTCCTAGGGAAAAGAAAATAAATAAGGGTGAGGTTAGATACACAATAAGGGGTAAAATATAATTAAATTAATCATAACATAAACATGTCAAAAGTGATTAGAAGGCAATAAATAAATAACATGAATCTATAATCAACTAAAACTAAGAGAATAATATATATCTATTGATAACAATAAAACAAATAGATCTCATGGATAATAATAAATGATTACTTAGAGATGAAATATATAATTCCAAATAGATAACTCCATACCATAAGCCAATAAATCATGATTTTAGGCATCATGATCTTACCATCAAGGAAAAATCCGGTTTTTTGTAGGAATACACCAAAATACCCAAGAATGTTTGTGTCATGAGACCCACTGATGCATTGAGTGGATATATAATGTTAGTTACTACCCATAACTTATTTAATATTCATTGGAATAACAACAAACATAATACCAATACATTTCCCCATGTCAATAAAAGAGATAACATGATCATAATCCACTCATATAAAGAAGGTGGATGTTAAATAATACATATTCAACCTTCCAATTATCATCTGTATTAGAATAATGACATACATAACACCATTACCTTTCCCCATGTCAATAAAAGAGATAACATGATCAAAACTCATCTAGAGAAAGAAGATGAATGGTTAAACAATACATTTTAAAATTTTCAATAATAATTGATATAAAAACATATTTAATTCCAATACTTTTACCCATTTCAATAAATGGGATAACATGATCATAACCAATCCATAGAAAGAAGGAAGGTAATCAAATGATACATAATTAACATAGAAACTATGGGGTATTCTAAATGTAAAAGGGAGTAACCTTACCAAAGAAATAAAGATAAGTTAGCAGAAAAATGTATTTTTAAGTGTTGGGTTATCAATAGAAGATAAAAATTGAGTTCAATTTTTTTCACTGGTGGGAGATAATAACAATGGTAGGGAAAATTCTTCATCAAATTTCATAAAGATCATGTGAATATTCCAAATCATATCCCCTAAGAGTGTCTATCCAGGTGTATAGTCTTAATCCCACTCATCACAAATCAAGGTGATAGTTGAGTCAAGTCTTCATACAAACCTTTTTTGGGGTGATTACCCTTAGGTGTATTCATTCCACATCCATATTCACTTATTAGTATCCACACATGGATGTTATTTTTAGGAAAACTATACACTGATTACTTTTCCAAAATTTAGGATATTTGGGCATTATAAATGATTAGTAAAAGGATTTAATGAGAGAAAATTTCATTCTAGATATATCAAATTGGTGATAATTCCATATAATTAAAATCATAATGACATTACAATAAGGGTTTGTAATTGAAAATGGAAGGGGTGGAATGAGGGCCTATATGTTGGCATAATAATAGAATAGAAAAAATGCTATAATAATAGGGGATAAATAGTATCTCATTAATATCATAACAAATGATATACAATACCATGAAATTATATTCAAATAAATATGTGGAAATGGTATTATAAAAAATAATTTCAATTAAAAAGGAAAGATAAGGATTGGAAACCCTTACCTAGTTAAGTAGCTTCTTAAAGCTTGAGAGTAATAATTAGAACCTTATAAAATACTTGGGAGGGATTTATAGAGGGATAGGGAATGTAAATTCATGATAAATTCCTTTGGGGTAAATTTTTATGAGAGAATGGGTGAGAGTGAGCTCCTTTTATAGGTGAAAAGAGGGGATTTTTCATGGAAACTAAAGTTGGGTAAGGGGTAAGAATGGAATCACATGTGAGTTAGGTTATTTAGATGAGTTAGGTGAATAAATGGTAGGTGAGACATGTGGGTATTAATTTTATACCAAAAAATTATTTCTAGAAGGTGCATGCGACCTTTTAATTACTAAAAATTTGAGATACTTCATTTACAAATTTGTACCATTATTAATCTAGATTAAAAATTAACCATTATAATTATTTTATTATTAAAAATATAAGATATAACTTATTACCAAATTTTTTAAATGATTAATACAAAATTATTATTTAATTAACCTAATTCATTTTTTAAATCTGAGAAAATTATGTTTTAAATTAAAACACAAGATATAAGAAAAACTATTTTTATAGAAAAATATCTTTTTATATATTAATAATTTTTTTTTCTTATTTACTATTAATTACTAATTGAATGCGTGTTTATATATTTTTTATGTTTTAAAAAATCACATTATAGTTATATTTTAAATTATATTAATATAATTTATTTAGATAAAAATTATATAACTCTAATAAAATTAATTACTTGAAAGAAACCATTTTACTTTTTCTATAGTAATTAATCTTTAACCTAAGAAATTTATATTCAATGCAAAAAAATAAGACTAAAATAGATATATAATTTCTACCAACTTATTCTAAATATAAATTCTATTTTATCAAATAAAATTAACTTTTGTAGGGAAAATTAATTTTATCACTAGCGTGCATAAAACCCATTTTTTTAGAAAAAGTGTATTTTTTAAGCATAATAATTATTTTTAGGATATAATTATTCATATGTTTTTATTTTTATAAATTGTTTTATTATAAATAAAATAAATTTTATGTGGATTAAAAAGAATTCTAAAACCTAATTTTACCAAAATAGTATTTAATTAAAAGAAAAGACCAAGAATATTTTATTTTATTGGAAAATATTACTTAAGATCATAAAATGTTAAACATCAATTTTATAATTTAAGAATAATATTTAAAAAAATATAGTATTAATTCTTAAAAACATCTTTGAAAATTTAAAATATTTTATAAACCTCTATCTTTTTCTTATAAAAGTTATGATATTTGTAAAAACTTATATTTTTTCTATTCACTTAAAAATAAAATATTTTAAAAAAAACTAAAATTTCATCTTAGCATAATATATTTACAAAAAGTTAAAATATTAATTTGATTTCTTTAAAATTAAATTCTAATATTCAGAAGTTAAACTTTTAAATATACTTATAAATAAAGGCTCTTTGGCGTGAACATTGTGTGATAGTTTAGGTTATGATGTTTACCTACTATAGTTGGGTATCAGGTATTACATGAGAAATTTACTATAAAATAATAAGAATATTTAAGGGTAATACAAGAAAAATAACTCTAAAAGTTATATATATTTTATCTTTTGAGAAGAAAATAGAATCAAAATCATAAAATAATTTTCATAATGCTTTTGTAATATGTTTGTAACAATAAAATTATAAGTAACTTTCAGAAGTCCATTTCAAGGGGTGAAAAGAGGAAATTTAAAAATATAATATTAAAATAATTCAATGTATTGAAACCTTGAGAATAAAAATAGTTAAAAATATGGAACGTAGAGTGGAAGATAAAAATATAGTTAAGTATAATAAAATACCATTATTTATTCTTCCAAAACATTAACCTTTATTTTTAAAACAAAAAATTCATTGAAATATGGTAATATGATTTTATTTCAAAAATAATGGATACTTTTAAGTAAGATTCATTAAGAAAAATATTTATAAAATTGGGAAAAGGTGCTCATGTGGTAAATGTTAAAAAATGGGATTCTTTTCACACTTTTTTAAAGAATGTCAAAAATAACCCACGAAGAAAATATTAAATAATTATTTAAAAAATCATCAAATAAATTCAAAGGTAACATAAAATGACCTTAATAAATCATTGAATTAGATATAATATAATTCTTATAACAATATGAAGAATATGTATATGGAGTAAAAATATTCCAAACCGTAAATAAGAGACAAGGTCGAGTCCACATACAAGCATCCGTTTAGTCCAATTATGAACCAAAGGGAGGTGAAATGTCAATAAGAAATTTATCCCTAGAAAAAATAATGACTAAAATATAATAAAATCATATGGTGTAATAAACCAAACCTAGAATTATGAAGTATAACAAAGGTTATATCTCAATGAAAGTAAATTAAGTTAACAATAATAATTATAACTTAGGTAATGTATGGATAAAAGGAAAAAGAATATATAGAGATTAAATGAAAGTGAAACAACCAATAATAATTAATTATTTGAGATATAATAATTCAATATGTAAGTATTTACACCATATAAAAGTAAATTGGTTCATAATAAGAAGCATGTCTTAAGGAATCAAAATTGAGACCAAGAACCCATGCCTTGTATTCTTGTTTAGTTGGATGCACTATAACATATTGTGTTATAAACTAATACCCATTAATAATTTATTTTAAAACCTAATTAATATTTTTTACATTTTAAATTAATTTTTTATATTCATTTATTTCATAGTTATTATATATTTTTAATTAATATTGATCATTGGTGTTATTAGTTTCTATCATTCTATGTTTATTTCAGTATAATGATTTTTTTATCATTCCATTTTCATGATTTTATAATCTAAATAATTTTTAAATAATTTTATTTTAAGTTCCATAATTATTTATGATGTTCTAGGTTTATTCCATTTGAGTTTTAGGTATGATTATTAAAGATGAAAATCTATAATGGGCTTGTTTATGTAATTTTTAATGAATAAAGGTGGTTTCTTAATAAAGAGTTAAATATTAATATTACCATTCTATAACCACGAAAAATTATTTACCTATTAATATAATATATTACTATTAGAAAAAAATTTATATAGTTCAATAGGTTGTCCAAAATTGATTCAAATAATGAAAAGTATCTCGGTATGCTTGTTTTAGGTGATTAAATTTTACGATGATAATTTATTGTTAATTGAATGAAAAAATTAAAATTTTAGAATCTTATTAAGGTCATAAATATCATATTTATTCATTAAATAAATTTTTATAACCATATATGTAAGGATATGATGAAAAATGAAATTCTTCGTTCATGGAAGCGGTAGTCTGACCATAACACGGGCAATGTTTTCATTTTATAATGAATAGTGGGAAGGTAGATGATGGGTATTAAATCAAAATAATAAAATTTTATTAAGGTAATGACACTTATTTTATTATTTAGGATGGTTATATAAGATTTGGAGGGGTCATTATAATAAATAATCTTGAAAGTGATCGGTTAAAAAAAGTAACTCTTCCATAGATATCCTCATTTAGAACACTACTTAAGCTTTCATAGATTGGTATTTTGGTGAGATCAATGTTATTCAATGAATCAATTCCATATTTAATTTATAATTAATAATAAACTTTTTAATAATTTCATATGATATGAGTTTTTACTTATTTTTTTGTGGTTGTACATAATGAATTTGCAATAATTGAAATACCGAAGAACTTATTAAAGATTACAAAAAACTGGTGATCTAAAATTTTGTGCTAGATTACATCCATCAGATTAAAAATAACTATAATTGTGATGATTAAATCATTGTTAGATAAAGAAAAATATCATGTTCATCAGTATATAGAATAGCTGTTGCTGATGATGTTATAATTGACTCTGAGATTTTTGGAATACGACCATTAAAGTTTGTTTCAACGTTATCTATAAATAGATCTACACCTCGATTATTAGAAATATATAGACTATAGTACATACATATACATATATGAATCAATAATTTTTAAAGTTTATAATCATCTTGAATCTTTTCAATCATTTTTTTCTGAGAGAACTTCTAATCAGTGTAATATTTTTTTCTTTTTAAGTGTTTTTTCAAAGAGATAACATTATGTGAGGTCAAACTTATAAAGATATTTGTATTTCCATTATAATTTTTGTTTTACTAATTATATTTAATTTAGTTGTTCTGAGGATAGTAATATATAGAAATTACCGATCATTTGGATCAAGGGATTCCATACTTAGGAAGATAGAGCTTAAGAACTTCCAAGTTATGGAAGAGAGCTACTTTTGATAGGTTAAGTTGAGGGATTCTAGGGATTAGATTTCAGAACTGTTGATTGGTATAAAATTGGAGATACCTTTTGATAATTATAAATTCTATGATATCTTAGATCCAATCTAAATATCCACCATACACATTGGTTTTAAATTGTAGTTTTTTAATATCCTTTTATAAGAGTATTTATTTTGATAACTAATACTCCATGTTTTGTTTTTAAATTTCAGTTGTATTTTTTTATTAGATATAGGCTTAAATTTTAAATTTAAATTGATTAGTTTACTAGGATCATATTTTTATAAAATTATAAATCATATTTATTCAATGTTAACTATATTCCATATAGTGTATATTTCCACTGCATACACTATTTTTACTCTATTTTTTGATTTCATTAGTATTTTGTAAAACTGGTCTATAAAAAACATGGGTTATGGATAAAATTTGTAAGTTTTTTTTAATATTAAATTCACCCCTTCTTGTAATATTATTTTCATCCTTCCTTGTGAAGACATTTGGTATCAGAGAAAGTCTCTACTTGATTCTGAATTTATTCTATATTTCTATTAGTTTATTTTACTTTCATCTAAGTTACCTTATAATAATTGTGTTAGCATATAAAATATATTTTTGGGATGGTAGGTTTTCCATTAAGAATACTTGAAAATTTAAATCTGACTAGACCACCTATCTTTGATGAACTAGACTATGATTACTAGTGTAATTGCATGAAGTCTTATATTATTAATACTGGAATTAAAAATTTTTTCATGATGAATAGAAACTATAAATTTCTATAGAAACAAATTATTCATTCTTCTCAGGAGGAAAATCTTGAATATCATGAAAACTATAAAGTTCATAATAATCTATTATGCTCCATAACTAGGAACATATATAGTAAGATATCATCATGTGAAATTTCCAATGGAATATAGAATAAGATAGAAATTATACATTCAAGAACCACCAAGGTTTTAGAAAATCATAGAGCTATGATGATAGCATATTATAAATCCTTTTATTTTCTACCTAGTTAAACAGTAACTCAAATTCATCAATTTTTTATGAATATTGTAAATAGTTTACAATATTTGGGTGAGAAATATTTTTTTAAAGATCAATCTATTGAAAAGAATATCAATATAATTATAAATGAATGGTAATAGAAGAGGCAAAATTTTAGGATATTAAAAACTTGACGAAGTTAATTATTAATGACTTAATTAGTACTTTAATGAAATATGAATTTAGACACAAATGATATTTTGAGAAAGAGAAAAGAAACAATAGAGTGGAATTTTCTTCTACTTCGGGTAATCCATCTTATGGTGCTTTTTCTTCTTACACTAATGGTTATAAATATCATGTTTCAAATAATAAATGTAATCATTAAGATCAAATTAGATTAGATGATAGTGATAAAGAAAGTTATCAAATTTTAAGAATAATTAATAAATTCTTTAGTAATATGAATTTCTAGAATACTCATAAAAAATATAGAAAATAAATACACGATAAGAAGAATTATTCATATTTTTTTTGATATGAATGTAAGAAGGCTAGTCAAATTAGACCATATTGTCCTAAAATAAATAAGAAACATAGAAAGTCTAGAATATTTTCTAAAAGAAAATGGAAAAATATATTGAATATTTAGACACATTGAGTGTAGGTTCCGGGTGCAGTGGAAGCGCATTTGTGGGAGTACCCAACTTTAATTTTAGCATTAACAACGATCAATCCAAGATCCATCATGATAATAAAATGCCAGATCTTCTCAATAGAACTAAGAACAAAAAAGAAAATAGGGGAGTCCCAAAACCATATATAAGATCATCATATTTGGTTATAATTAGTTTAATTAATTGACAAGAATTACCTTGATGGAATTATTTTTTCGTTGATGTTTCCGGTCACAATCCGATGTGATCCATCATCACATCATAGAATCCAAGTGTAGGATTCCTCTAGTGGAAATACACACATGATCCACATATCTTTGGACGTCACTGAAGGGATCTCTGGGTGCTAGCATGGAAGAGCCTTCGCTTGTGATGTTCGCCTTCGATCGCCTTGATCCGGTGGAGGAGGATCTGTCTCTTGTAGCTTGAGAGAGTTCTTGGAAGAAAAGGATTCTCTCTTAGCTTGAGATATTTATCTAGATCCGTTGTGCACAACCACAAAAAATGGCTAGGCTAATGAGAAATATATAATTGGGATTTTTAATTACATAGAATAATAAAATGAATTAATTACCCTAAAGAATTTATTCATTTCATTTAATTCTTAGTAATACCCCATGTCTAATAATAACAATTGACTATTATTATTACCTAACATGCACCCATCAAATTACACCTAATATTATTTAATTAAATAAATAATATTATTTCTCATAAATTCCTAGAAAAAAATACATGGCATGTATATTTAATATACATGACGTGTACTTTTGTTTTTATATTTTTCTTTATTTCCTTCACCACATTTGTTAGACCTTAAATAATGACTATTTATTTATAAAATAAATATCACCACATTACTTGCTAATAAATATATTATTTGACCCACAATATATTCTATCAAATAACTAGTGTCGAAATAAATGTGATCAGGTATCCTTAAATAATTATTAAACCAAAATTGAGAATAATCTTTATTCAACTTGTTAAATTAATATTTAACTGAGATACTTGGACACACTTAGTGTGTGACCCTCTAGGCATCTTTCATAGTGGCATTAGGCGGAGCCTACCTAAAGTCCAATTTTAGCGTCTAGAAACATGACAAGGCACCCATAGAGAAAGAAGTTAATGCTGTAATGACATGTCACCTCCTATGAATGCTTACCGTGCAATATAATCCCTTTGTCTCGATATCTCGAATCAAGCGGGTTGCATGCTAGTGCCATCAACCCATGTGCTCAATTATTCTTTCTTTGACTTTTCATAATTGAACTTTTCCATTCCTCACCATGGCCATGGATTTATTTAGGCTATATCAATTCCATAAAAGGGCCTGAGATATCTACTTCTATTATGGAACAAAATGAAAAAAAGCCTTTCTCGTATTATCTATTAATGTTGTATCACTTGTGACACACCCAACGTATCCTACCTCACTGCAAAAAGTGTGTCACCACAGTTTTCATCAATACATCTAAGTGCGTGAGTTGTAATACCCATTAATAATAATATTAAAGTCTAAGGACCGATACACACATCCATAGATAGGAACATCCAATGATATTATGAAATGTGGATTTCCTACTGGCAGGTCTCATTCTCATAATATCCTCTTGGATATTACTAAGGGAACACACCATGAGAAAGTGCCTCAAAGTTTTATGAGTCCTCACCCCTAATGGCCTGTATTATTTGTGTCCCTCAAATAACATCATCCGGACATAGAACATATATTCAAGAACAATGTTATGGAACTTCTGGGTTCTCATCATAGTAGGGATCCGCTATGAACCTTTAATGCAACAACTATCCTTAAGACATTATCACATATGTTTCCATGCATAAGAACAATCAATATGTGATAAGGTATTTATTAATGAATAAAGTACAAAGTATTTGGTTCTAGGCCACCAAATCCAACAGAATCCCACTTGGACTAGAGTCAACCACTAACAACTTTTAACCCGCTATCTCTCACATGATATTCATGATTCTGCTGAGATAGGTCTTTAGTCACGGGGTCCACCACATTCTCTTCCGTGGACACTCTGCTCACTGCAACTTCACCCATTTGATAGAAATCCCTCAAGATGTGATACTTATGGAGTATGTTCTTTGTCCGTTGATGTGACCTTGGTTCTTTTGAAATACCCACTGCTTTAGTATTATCACAATATAATGTGATAGGATCTTTACTGTGAGACACCCATCAAGCTCTTGGACAAAGTTATGAATCCAGATGTGTTTTTGGCTACATCAGAAGCCGCTATATATTCAGACTCCGCTATAGAATTGGTGACAACTGGTTGCTTTGAACTCTTCCAGCTCATAACTCCTCTATTGAGATAGAAAACATATCCAGATTGCGACTTCAGATCATTCTGATCTATATGAAAACCAGCATCAGTATACCCTCTGATTACAAGCTCCTATTCTCCTCCATACACTATGAATATATCATTAGTTCTTCTTAGATACTTAAGGATAATCTTTATAGTAGTCCAATGCTATTCTCCTAGATCTGATTGATATCTTCCTACCATGCTCAGTGCATATCCAACATCAAACCTGGTACATAACATGGCATACATGATGGATTCTATAGCCGAAACGTATGGGATCTTACTCATTCTATCTTTCTATTATTGTATCTGACGACACATTTTTTTATAAAGATGTAGGCCATGTGACACTGGAATCAATCCCCTCTTGGATTGTTCCATACTAAATATCTTTAGTATTTGGTCAATATATGTACCCTAACTTAGTCCAAGAAGCCTCTTGGATCTATCACAAATGATCTTGATCCCTAGAATGTAGGCTGCTTCACCCAAGTACTTCATGGAGAAACACTTGTTCAACCAGTCCTTAACTAACTGTAAGACTGGTAAATCATTTCCAATAAGAAATATGTCATCAACATATACTACTAGGATAACGACCACATTACCATTAAACCTCTTATAAACACATGGATCATATTCGTTCTTAATGAAACCAAATTCCTTTATGGATTCATCAAATCGAATGTTCCATGACCTGGATGCTTGTTTTAATCCATAAATGGATTTTTGCAACTTGAAAACCCATTTGGATTCACTTGGTGTCACAAAACCTTCTGGTGCTTCCATATAGACATCTTCCTGAAGGTTCCCGTTAACGAATGCTGTTTGACATCCATTTTTCAAATCTCGTAGTCATGGTAAGTTTCTATGGCAAGTATGATTCTTATGAATTTAAACATGGTAGCTAACGATAAAGTTTTATCATATTCAATTCCTTGATGCTGTCTGAATCCTTTATCCACTAGCCTTGCTTTATAGGTGATAACTTGACCTTCCATGTCCATTTTTCTCTTGAATATCCATTTTCATCCAACAGGATTTACATCAATTGCCTCATCGACCAGAACCCGAACTTGGTTCTGATACATGGAATCCATCTCAGAATTCATAGTTTCTAGCCATCTTATAGATTCTGATCTTTCTACTAATTCCTTGTAGGAGATAGGTTCATCATTGTCCAACAATAATAATTCACCATTCTCGGTGACTAGGAAACCAAATCACTTTGGTTCTCTTACCTCTCTTGAGCTCCTACGCAGTACTTGTGTTTCTGGAACCTCTTCCATGGGGACTTGTGGAACTTGTTCCTGTATCAACTCCTGTGTATCTTGAGCATAAACTTTGTCGAAGTCAATCTTGCTCCCACTATCCCTTTTGAGGATGTGCTCCCTCTCAAGAAATATGGATTGTCTGGAAACAATCACTTTCTTGTCTAAAGGGTTATATAGGTAATATCCTTTTCGTTTCCTTGGGATATCCTATAAAGATACACTTCATGCCCCAGGGTGCTAGTTTGTTGCCTGAGAAGGCCTTAACAAATGCCTCTCATCCCTATACACATGTGTGTGACAAAATGAGTTTCTTTCCATTCCATAACTTGGAGGGAATTCTATTTTTCACCTTAGTTGGTACTCAGTTTAATCTGTATACTGCAGTCTGTAATGAATATCCCCAAAAGGATAATGGAAGATCTGTATGACTCATCATTGACCTTACCATGTCTAACAAGGTGCAGTTCCTCCTTTCACTAACACCATTCCACTATGGTGTATAAGGATGAGTGAGCCGAGATATAATACCAGACTCCCGTAGAAGATTGATGAACTCTTGGTTCAGATATTCTCCACATCGATCCAATCGAAGATTTTTTATCTTCTTACCAAGCTAATTTTCTACTTCATTATTGAAATCCTTAAATTTATCAAAGGATTCTGACTTATACCTCATTATGTAGACATAGCCATATCTACTCAAATCATCAGTAAAAGTAATGAATTAAGAATATCCACCTCTAGCTTCTACTAGAAATGGTCCACACACATCTATGTGCACCAATCCTAGAAGCTATGTGGCCCTCTCACCCTGTCCACTGAAAGATGGCTTGGTCATTTTACCTTATAAACAAGTGTGACATCTATCAAGTGGTTTTAGCTCAGTAGAGTCTAAATATTCATCTTGGCAGAGATTTGTCAAGCGCTTCTCGTTTACACGACTGAGATAGTGATGCCACAACTAGGTGATGTATGAGTCATGTGTGTTTGTTTCATTATCAATTGCCAACACTTGAATTTTGTAATTTAATACACACAAACCATTATTTAAATGCATCATACCATAACATACATTGTTCTTATAAAGAAGTAATCCTTATTTCTAAACTTAAAAATAAATCCATCCATAACCAAGCATGATACAGAAATTATGTTTTTGGTAACACTAGGCACATAATAACAGTTATGTAAAACCAAAATCATCCAAGTTGGCAATGAAAGGTGGTAATCGCCAATGGCCAATGCAGCCAGCTTCACACCATTAGAAGCTCAAAGATCCACCTCTCCTCTATAAATCTTTCTAAATCTACCTGGTTCGTACATTTGAATACAGATGTGAGCCCCATAAGCTATATCTAATACCCAATGTGTAGAAATGGAAAGATTACACTTGATAACGAACACACCTTTAGCATCTCTATGCTTCTAGGTGCAATTCCTCTTCCAATGGCCTGGCTTGCCACATTCAAAACATACCCCCTCCCATTTTTTCCCTACCTCTGGATATCCCACTTCTTGGAGAGACGATGATCGGGGGATTCAGACCATTTATAAGTCCTTGGCCCCTTTTCCTCGTCCTTCCTTTTCTTATTCACCATAAGGACTGTGGGTTTGTCACACCCCATGTCCTTATCTACCTAACAAATTAAGGTCAGAAGTTCCGATAGACTCTTCTCATTGTTTCTCATGTTATAGTTGACAATAAATCTAGAGATGGTCTTGGGAAGTGATGATAGGATAAGATCTCTACGCAACTCATCCGGGAAATTATTCCCTAAGATGTCCAGACATTCAATGTAGCCAATAATCTTGACTACATGAGGCCCAGATGGCACAAAATCTCCAAGATTAGTTGTAAAAAAATCATTGGATATCTCATATCTCTCCTATATCACCTTCTCTTGGTAGAGATCCTTAAGGTGAGACATCATGCTATACACATCCATGTTTTCATATTGATTCAAGATCTCATTAGACATGGAAGATAACATGAAACAATAGACATCTGTGGAATCATCCATATGTTTCATATATAGAGATAGTTCCTCATCACTGGACTCTTTCCCAGCTGCAACTAGAATAGGATCTTCTAGCACATACAATTTCCTCTCGCGGCGAAGGATGATGCATAAACGCCTTTATCACTCTTGGAAATTGGTGCCGGTGAGAAGGTTTTCCTTCTTGAGTATGGTTTGCAATGATATGTTTGAAGTCATTTTTCTTTATGTTTCTAAAAATTAATATGAGCAAAGGTTTATTAATTTATTATGATAAAACCGAGATAAATAAATAAATTAATACTTATTAATCTTCCACTATTTTATCGAAATCCAATATCTCTCACCATTGAATTTGGAATATTCTATTGCCTAAATATTCTAGTGGAAATGATTCATATTTCCCTTCACATTACCACAACTAGGGTTGGTCAAGAAACTTGAAAGGTTTTAGGTAGACATTCCAAATGCCAACTTTATTAACTCGCAGCTCCTTGATCCACTGAGTGGACTCCCCAATCCTGAAATCTTTTTATTTTGAATTTCATCAGCCCTTTCCTCTTGGTCACACCAAGTCCTACTATGGAAGTCAACCCTTGATGAAAACCAAGTCAAGTCAAACCAAAACCTTGAATTATAATTCCCCTATAATTGAAAGTACCCCAACTAGGGTTGGTCAATCACTCTAAACTATGGTTCGATTCTAACCAAGATTATGGAAGGCTATACTGATTTGATATTTTTTTGAGGGATTTTATCCTTATATGTAAATTTCTATTTTATTATCTTTGATTACATGATTTTTAATATTAAGTGGGATATACATAAGTGATTAAACATGTCTAATATAATATTTTATGCATAAGCTGGTCTTATTTTAGTTCCATCTTGCATGCTTGTTTAATTTATTAATTGTGTGATTATGACAACACACCCAAAATAAATAAACCATGAAACTGATAGAAATAAAATAAATACTGTGATCATGATCTTGTTCACTTGGTTAGTTTATCTATTTGTTGATAAAATAACACAAGACCTAGGGGAGAAACACCTTGAACCTTTTGGGTTTGTGTTTACATCTTTCAACCTATCCACCTTTGTATCTCCTTGGATTGGTTTCACCTTGGCTCCTAACTTGAGCCGCCTCCACTATCTTGGTAGCTCCATCCATTACATATGATTTTATATCACATGCAGGTGTTGGGTAAAATGGGTTTTTACATAAAATAAACCTTGGGTATGTAAACCCTACATATTAATGAGGAAAAGGCTCGTAGGCCAAAAAAATTTAATTTAAATAAATAAATTAAAAGAAACCATTCAAATACAAAGGTACTGGTCTAGCTCATGATCATCCATGCATGCAACGATATTTATGCATAAATAAAACTAGCATTCAATTATTTAATCATTATTATTTAAGATAAATTATGATCGAATCAATTAATTATCTTTAATTAGTCAATCCTTTTGTCTTAAACCCTTTTTCTGAATTTCCTTAAGATTCTCATCCATCATAATTTTAAACAAATAAATTATTTTAAAATTATCTTTGTATGTAACTTGTGCCTTGGAGGCAACCCTGTGAATTATCATTCATAATAACCCAATGTGTATAAATAAACATTATACAGATGTTAAATTAAATACATATATATAAAACACCTATCACATGTTGGGACTCAACTTTATGCCTGCACTATGGTACACGTATCAAGGGTTTGTATAATATAATAATAAATTTTAATAAATCTGTGTAATTTGGATGAGTACACGGTGTGTAGTTCTGACTACACGGTGTGTAATTTTGTTCACCACCCATCCGAAGTGCACGCCCGGGGACATGGCATGTAGATGTACTTCAGAAATTTTTCAGAGTACATGATGTGTTTAGTGGGACACACGCCTTGTAGTATCCGCGTTACACAGTTTCCAACTGGGTAAGCCATATATGAGGTACACGGTCCAACCCTAACCCAAAGATACTACACGCCATGTTCAGTGGACCACATGATGTGTAATCCAGAAACCGTGTGCCACCTATTCCTAGTCAACACATGGTGTCATTTAAGACTTAGAAATACTCCAACACACAACCTGATTTGGTAGACCAGTCCAATGCATTGAACCTAGACTATATGAAGTGTACTGCCAAATACACCCCATGTATTCTAGTGTTGTATGTCCAGTAACGTTTGTCACCTCTAGATGAGATCCTCTATTTTATTTTAATCAAAATTAAAATAAAAATTCATTTCTGTAAGGTGAACGTGAAATGAGAGAGGATGGACAAATCTCAAGATTCAGATTTAAAAAACGATTAACTTGAATTAAGACAACTAAATTATTAAATGAGAAAATCACCAAAGAAAAACTAAATAATTATAATCAACAATATGACCCCTCTGATACCACTTTTAGGTTCCAGGCACATCAAAAGCGCGTTGGTGGGTGTGCCCAACTTTAATTTTAGCATTAACAATGATCAATATGAGATCTGTCATGATAATAAAACACCAAATCTTTGAAATAGAACAAAGAATGAAAAACAAAAAGAGGGGATTCCTATCACTATAGATAGGATCATCATATGTTGGTTATAATTAATTTAATTAATCTACAAGAATTACCTTGATGGAATTATTTTTTCGTCGATGTTTCTGACCACGATCTGATGTGATCCATCATTACATTGTACAATCCAAGTGTAGGATTCCTTTAGCAGTGATCCACATGTTCTCCATGTATCTCTGGATGTCTCCGAAGGGATCTATGGGTTCTAGCATGGAAGAGCCTTCACTTACAATGTCCGCCTTCAATCACCTTGATCCAGTGGTATAGGATCTCTCTCTCATAGCTTGAGTTCGTTCTTGGAAGTAAAGGATTCTCTCTTGGCTTGAGAGCTTTCTCTAGATCCATTGTGAACAACAACAAAAAATGCCTAGGCTAATGAGAAATATATAATTGGGATTTTTATTTACATAGAATAATAAAATAAATTAATTACCTAAAATAATTTATTCATATCATTTAATTCTTAGTAATACCCCATGTCTAATAATAACAGTTGACTATTATTATTACCTGACATGGGCCCAACGAATTACACCTAATATTATTTAATTAAATAAATAATATTATTTCTCATAAATTACCAGAAAAAAATACACGGTGTGTATATTTAATATACATGGCGTGTACTTTTGTTTTCCATTTTTCTTTATTTCCTCCACCACATTTATTAGACCTTGAATAATGGCTATTTATTTCTAAAATAAATATCACTTCATTACTCACTAATAAATATATTATTTCACCCACAATATATTCTCTAAAATAACTAATGTAGAAATAAATGCAATCAAGCATCCTTAAATAATTATTAAACCACAATCGGGAATAATATTTATTCAACTTGTTAAATTAATATTTAACCAAGATACTTGGACACACTTAGTGTGTGACCCTCTAGGCCTCTTTCTTAGTGGCATTAGAAGGTACCTGCCTAAAGTCCAAGGTTAGAGTCTAGGAACACAAGGCACCAATAGAGAAGGAAGTTAATGCCGCAATGAAGTGTCACTCCTATAAATTCTTACCATGTAATATAATCCCTTTGTCTCGATATCTCGAATCAACTGGGTTGCATGTTAGTGCCATCAACCCATGTGCTCGATTATTCTTTCTTTGACTTTCTAGAATTGAACTTTCCCATTTCTCACCATGGACATGGATTTATTTAGGCTATATCGATTCAATCAAGGGGCATGAGATATCTACTTACGTTATGGAACAGAAGGGACAAATCCTTTCTCACATTATCTGTTAATGAAGTATCACTCGTGATATACCCAACGTATCCTACCTCGCTGCAAACAATGTGTCATCACAATTTTTGTCAATACATCTAAGTGCATGAGTTATAATAACCATTAATAATAATCTTAAAGTCTAAGGACCAATACACCCGTCCGTAGATAGGAATATCCAATGACACTATGAAATGTGGATTTCCTACTAGCAGGTCTCATTCTCATAATATCCTCCTATCTATTACCAAGGGTACACACCATGAGAAGATGCCTCAAAGTTTTATGAGTCCTCACCCCTAATGGCTTGTATTATTTGTGTCCCTAAAATAACATCATCCAACCATAGAACATATATTCAAGAACAATGTTATGGCACTTCCGGGTTCTCATCATAGTAGGGATCCTCTATGACCCTTTAATGCAATAGCTATACTTAGGACATCATCACATGCATTATCCCACAGAAGAAAAATCAAGATGTGATAAGGTATTTATTAATGAATAAAGTAAAAATTAGTTAGTTTTAGGCCACCAACTCCAACATAGAGTTCTTATGAAAGTGAAACCTTTTCTGAAATGTCATCATAAAAAATTGGAAATGAATGTTTGAAAATAGCTAGATTCTATTAAAACATTATAAAAACTGAAAAATATTTTATAAAAAAGTTAACTGAAAAATATTTGAAAAATTTGACCTTAGATTCTATGTTTTATTTTAATTTTGAAGATATTTTTTCAACTTCATCAGATGATGAAACTAATAATTCATCAAATGATGAAAAATTTAATACTTCAAAATACAAGGAAACTTTACCAACTCTAGATAAAATTTATAGATATGAAACTCTTATAGAAAAATAAAATAAAAATTCGAAGAGTAATTATAAATTCTCTTAAGAAAAATCTATTCAAGAGAATAAAGGAATTTTGAAATTAACTATCAAAAATTTAAAAGAGTCAACTAAATCATATTAAAAAACTAATTCAAGTATGAATTATATTAATCAAAATCTAGATGATCAGAATTTAGATAATCAGAATTTAGTGGTTCATATTAAATCTAAAATTAGTATTTTGAAGAATATTTTTTATAATTTAACTTTTGGTAAATAAAATTTTGATAAAATTTATAAACAAATAACACCCACTATAACTTCTAGTGGTGTAGGTTTTAATTCCCATAAACATCATTTATAATATAATTATTTTGTACCTAAAAGTGAACCATTTTGTAATAAATGTCAAAGAGGAGGTCACTGGAATAAATATTATTCTTTAAATAATTGTCATCTTTTGGTTCTCATAAATATTTTATTTTAGAAGAACTAGAATATGTACAATATATAAGAGTTAGATAGATATGGGTTCCTAAAATTTTGTTTTCTAACATCACCAGACCAAAGAAAGTTTGGGTACCAAGAACTTATTTCTATATTTTTTCGGTTAAGAATCCAAGTACCATCATTTGAAATAAATGGTACATAGATAGTGGTTGTTCACAATACATTAGTTGAGATAGGTCCAACTTTCAAATTTAGAAAAAGTTAAACAGAGGAAGCGTCACGTTTAGAGGCAATACACAAGGTGAAATCATCAGTATTGGTGATTTTTCTTTTCTTTAAAAAACATTAATTTTAATTTTTTTTATATTTTTTAGGTTCTAAGAAAATACTTATCAGAATTAGTCAATTATATAATGAGTTTTATGTTATAAAATTCAGGAATGATAAATGCACTCTTCAAAGTTCATAAGGACTATTCATTCTATCTATCGATAGGCATGAGAATGTTTAAAATCTTGATTTGGAAAACTTAAGTCATCAGAATTTACCTTTTTAAAGTGAAACTAAAGATCAGTCTTGGTTGTGGTATATAATATTAGGAAAATTTAACATTCAATCTTTTGACAAAATTTACAGGAAAGGACATGTTTGGGATCTACCATAACTTATGTTCAATAAAACAAGAGTTTTTAATCCTTATCAATTTAGTAAGTAACATAAGTATTGTTTTAAATAAAAAAGTGAAGTCTAAACTTCTAAATATTTATAATTAGTTCACACTAATTTATTTTTTCCTACAAAATATGAGAGAATTGGGAACAAACAAAATGTATATATCTTGTTTAGAGATTAAACTAGATTTACTTGAGTTTATTTTCTCGATTGAAAATATAAAGATATTAATAATTTCAAGGTTTTTCTTGATTCTGTTAAAAATAAGAAAAACCTAAATTTGATTTCTATCTAAAGTGATCATAGTGGTTAGTTTTTAAATTCTAAATTTGAAACATTTTATAGTAATAAAGTCATTACTCATAATTTTTAAGCACCTAAAACACCAAAAAAATGGTTTAGTTGATTGAAGAAATATAATTATTTATAAAATTACTAGAACTTTTCTATGTGAGTATTCCATTGCAATAAAGTTTTGGGAAGATTCCATGAGAACTTATTTATATACTATAAATATATTTTTACACAAATTTTTTCTTAATAAAACCACTTTTGGGTTATGGATCGAAAGAAATCTAAAAATTTCTTTGTTTTGAGTCTTTGGGTATAAAATATTCATCTTAAATACTAAATATCCACTTGATAAATTTGATCCTAAGGAGAATAAAGGAATATTTATTGGTTATTATACAACCAACAAGACGTAAAGAGTTTTTAATAAAATAACTAATGTTATTAGGGAAACAATTCATGTAAATTTTGAGGAATATTATCCTTTTGGTTTTACAAAATCTTCATAAGTATATTCACTAAAGTATTTTTTTGAAAATAATATTAAAAATTTATTAGAAGGTGATTCAAAACTACTAATATTAAATCATATATAAGTAAGATCATTAGATTTATAATATCCTAAAACTATGTGACTAGAATATATATATCCCATAGTTGATAACCAACTTACCACTATACATAAAAACCATTTGATCTTAAGGATTCATCCTACCAGAAATATTATTGGTGATGTAAATAAATTGGTTATAACTAGAAGTTCCTTGGAAAATCAACATGATCATCATGAATTTATTTCACAATCTAAAACTAAAATAGAAGATGATGTCTTAGGCGATGAAAGCTGGATAAGGTCTATGCAATAATAAGTCAATCAATTTGAAATGAATCAAGTTTAAAACCTAGTTTAATGACCTAAATATATTTTGATAATAGAATTTAAATGAGGATTTAGAATAATATGTGATGAAAATGTAAATATTGTAAGAAATAAATAAATACTTGATGCTAAAGGTTATTTTCAAGAGTAAGGAATATACTATAGTGAAACATTTTTACTAGTAGAAATATTATAATCTATTAAAATTCTTATAGAATTTACAACAAATATAAATTTTACTATATTTAAAATAGATTTTTGAAGTTATTTTCTTAATGGATACATTTAAGAGGAAGTATATGAAGAATAACCTACTAATTTTAAAGATACTGAATTTTCATAAAATTTATATAAAATTAATAAAGAACTCTATATACTTAAAGAATCCCCAAGAGTTTGGTATGATAAACTTATTAGATATTTACTTCAAAATAATTTTTTAAAGGAAGTGCTGATTCAAACATTTTTATAATTAAAATTTCCAAAGGCACCTTCATTTTTCAAATTTATATCGATGATTTTTGTTGGTTTAACTAAAAAATATCTTTCTAATAGTTTTTATTGACTTATAATTTTTTTTGAAATGTGCGTGATTGTTGAACTCAAATTTTTCCTTGGTTTTAAAATTTCTCAAAAACTAGAAAGAATTATTTTAAATCAATATAAATATATCAAATAATTACTTAAACAAATTGGTTTTAACAATGCATTTTGTATAAGTACTTCACTAGAAGCTTTTATCAAAATTAATCTTGATGAATCTGGTAAAGCGGTAGATCAAAAAATTTATATAAGTATGACCATACGTATACATTATCTTATAGTAAGTTGAACTTATGTTATGTTATATTATTTTTACATGTTAGGTTTCAAGAAAATATGATGGAATCTCATTTAAAAGTGGTGAAACTGATTTTTTGTTACCTTAAAAGAACTTAAAAAATTGGATTATTCAACTCTTCCAAAAATGATTTTTTTCATAAAAGTTACTTTGATGATGACTTTGGAGGATTTAGGTTATATAAAAAATATACTTTTAGAAAATTTCATTTTTTAGGAGAAGATTTAGTTTCATAGTCTAACAAGAAACAAAATTTTACATCACTTTCAACTTGTGAATATGAATATGTAGTAGATAAAAGTTTTTGTGCTAAAGTTTTTTGGATGTAACACACACTCACAGATTTTGGTTTGAGTTTCACTTTAACTCCAATCGTTTTTGATAATACCCATGTTATATATTTATCTAAGAACCTAAAACATCACTCATAATAAAATAACATATATTTAAGACACAATTTCCTTAGAGATCACACACAAAAGTAGATATAATTATTGAATTTATCAGAAATAAAAATCACCTTGCTGATATTTTAACCAAGGATTTAAATTTTTTAAACAAAATATGGGAATGATCAATAAAAAGTTATATTCGATTCACTTATTTTTTAACCAATCTACTTACACTGATAAACTCTTTGAAAAATGGAGTGAAACTTTTTCTTTTATCACTTTTTCATTTTTAATTTTATTGGTTCTTAATTTTAATTATATTGGGTTTTTTACTTTCATCAGATTTTTATTTTTCTTTATTGGTTTTTCATTTTACTTTTATCTGATTTTCATTTTACTTTTTATCTATTTTTTATTTTAATTTTATCAATTTTTTATTTTAATTTTATCAATTTTAAATAAATATATTCTTTTAAACTTACATAATTAATTAGTAAAATATTAAGAAATTTTAAAGTGAAAAATTTCCTCGAACCGTCCTGAGTAGGAGAACACTATATTATAGAATAAAAAAATAAATTCCAAAAGGTTACTATATTTTAATTAAATATTTTACTGTCTTTATGTCAAATTTTATCCAAGAATATATTTTCTAATAAAGGGGGTGTATCTATATTTAAATTTATTATTTTTCAAAATAAATTATAAATTTAATTCTTAAAATAACTTGTATGATATATATTTTTTCCACACTTTTTTACCTAAATTCTTATGGACCACTCACACAATAGAGGAATTTTTTTAGACAATATCTTTCTCAAATTACTATATAATGACCATGAATTCAAGTATTTTAGTAGGAATATATATTCTATCTTTATAATAAAATATTCTATGATAATTTTTTTTATTATAAATATCTCTGGGAGAGTTTATCAAAAGAATCTCAATGTTCTTTCTGCTAAATTATTCAAACCAATGGATACAACAGAAGCACTGTCATGGATTTTTGGAGAAAAATGTGAATTACAAGTTTGATAATATAGAAAAATGTCTTCTATTATATGGAAATTATTGATAAGATCCAAAATAATGGTGGATAAGATAAAGTTCAACATATTAACTCATTATAAGAAGATATTTTATGGTAGGAAAACATGGTTGAAACAAAATTGATGTTGAAAATTTTGATTAAATTAACCAAGTTAAAAGTTTTTTAAGATCCAAAGAGTTGTAGAATCATCATAAGCATCTGAAAAATGGAGAGATTGTTGAATCAAAAACTCAATTTCTTTATTTTTTTGAAATCATAATAAAAATTATAATAATTTGATCTAACCTGTGTTTTTCATCAAGTTATTTTGGTATTGCAGAATGAATTCATGGTAATTGAAATTCTCAAAAACTTATTAAAGATTTTAAAAATCCTATGATATGAACTTCCAAAATAAATTTCATTTATATAATTCATGATAACAATAGAGGTTATAATTAACTCATATGTAGATGAAAGAAAATACTATGTTCATCCGTAGATGGAATAATTTCTACCAATTCTATTACAATTTACTCTAAGATTTTTAAAATCCAATCATAAGAGTTTTTTACAACTTATTCTATAAATAGATTTAAAACTCAAGCATTATATATATATACATACTTAACTATATAAATATCCATACATGAATCAAGAATTTTGAAAGTTGTTGATCATCTTAAGGCTTTGTAGTTGCTTGTTGCTGGGAGTGCTTCTGATCAATGTAATATTTTTTTTATGATAATTTTTTTTTCTGATCCTACATGATTGATAACTTATAGGGATAGTTAGATAGATTAATTAATGATCCTTTGGATCAAGGGATTTCTTGTATAGGAATACAAATATTAATAACTTTTGAGTTTTGGAAGAGAGTTTCTTCTGTTAGGTTAAGTCAAGATCTTCCAAGGATAGGAGGTCAGACCTTTTAATAGGTATATAATCTGGTATACCTTATAATGGGTCTAAAGTTTTGGATACCTTGGATTAAGTCTAAATATCCACCTCACACTTTGGTTTTAAAATATCTTTTTATAGGATTATTTTGTTTTCTAAACAATGCTCTTTTTTCTAAACTTCAGATGTATTTTTTTAATTACCGCTTTGATTAATTTTTTAATTTTTGATTCTTAGTTTACTACTATTAAATTTTTATAAAATTACGATTCATATATTTCCATTGTGTAAAATATATTTCATATAGTTTATAATTCCACCACATATATTGTTTTTATTATTTTTTATATTTTCATCCGTATTTTATAAAACTGGTCAAACTAAAACTTGAGGTGTTTCCTAAATTTGTATGTTTGTTTTAAAATATAATTCCCACTCTTGTAGTATTATTTCCATCATAATTTGGGAAAATAATAACAACCTATAAAAAGTGGGAAAGAGGGCTGAGGATAGGATTTGGTAGGGTTTATTTGATATATATGGTTTAGGTCTGATGATAAGTGGGGTTGTGAAGGTGTTATTTTATAGGTGAGAGGGGTGGTCCTTTTTTAAATATTAACTTCTTAATATAAAAAGAGATGCCATTTCAAGTAAAATGGATACCAAATTAATAATTGATGTATAAAATATTATTTAATCTTGTTCAAACATGCACCCCCGTTTAATAATGTCATTTTGTGATATTCTTTGACTTTAATTATTGATTTAATCATTTTTACCTTATTCTAACCTTTACCAAGGTGATAATTTTTTTACCTTGGTAACTTATTTTTATGAAAAAAATGAAATTTACATTGTTACATAATTTTATTTTATTTTTTCAAATATGAAAACCATTTTTCTTGATTCGTTTTCTAATAGTGGTAAAAATTAATTTTAATATAATAACACATAATGCAGATTTTTTTAAAAAAATGTATTTTTTAATGTTTTAGTTAATTTATTATTATTCCTTACCAAGTAAAAATAATTAAATGCATGTTAATTTTTAAATTTATATATATTATCAATAAATTTAATTAATTTAATTATTTAAAAGTTTTTAATTGAGATTATTAAGATAAAATACATAATATAATAAAAAATAAAATTCTTAAAAAATATGTATTTTGAACACTAAATATTTTTAATCACATCTCAATAATTATTTATCTTTTATCCATGAAATTACTTCACTTAATTTATATAAGAACATATCAAATTATTATTTACAATAATAATAATATGTAAAATAAATCATTTTGACTATATTTTTATTTGCTTATGGTTTTACTATTTTTTTATAAATTTTTAATGATATTTCACATTTTATTCCCATGATGTTTTAATTTTTATCTTACATTATAAAATATATTGTGTTTAATTTTAGTTCAGTTTTATATATGATATAATTTATTCAATATACTATTTATTTAAAGGAAAAAACAAACTATAATCTTGGGGTGTTACAGTTTTTTTGAAAAATATAGAGTGAAATATTTGAAAAGAATTAATAAATCATTAGAAATTAATGTTATAGAGTTCTAAGAAGTTTGATATTTTTTTTTATTTAGATAAGAACAAATCAAATTGAAATATGTATATCTTTACCCTATAAAATAACTGTGTAGTTTTAACTGGTTCTAATTGAAGGATTACACTATAATAGTGGAGTATGACACCATAATAATTATGTTAGAGTAAATTTTGAAGAAGTCCTAGATTACAATAAAAAATTCCATGCTTCATTCTTGAGTGTTGTGACATGAAAGGTAAGACTACACCATAAGTCATAAGCTATGAAAATTTCACATGTCTCTGTAATGGGACATTATGCTACAAAGATTCTCATTACACCAAGAAAAGATCATCCATGATATTTTCAAGAGGACATAAAATGACATAATCGACAAAGTTTGAATCAGTTGATGCCTTAATTTTTAGAGTATGAAAAGCATCCTGTCATGAAACATAATGTTATTTTGTAATCTTGTTAAGTCAAAAAAATTGAAGGTTTTAAATTCATATATCTAAAGAGAAAAATTTTATTTTTGAGAAGGTTACTTGGACTCAAATTTAAAGAAAAATAATGGATTAATTTTCCCATGAAGTTTGATTAGGAAAGAAGATTTCAATGAAGTCCATGTTGAAAAATTTTCTCTTGAATATAGAGAAATATATTCTCTCATAGGGAGAGACTAAAAAAAGAAGAATATTATATTCAATAGTTGATATTTCAAGAAGAAAGAGAGATGAATAAACATTCCATATAATTTTTCATGCTATAAATTATTGGAATTCATTATGATGATGATGATGGTGTGAATTTCTATACAAACTTTGGTTTAAACTTGTTTTCTTGGTTTATGAATATTAATGCATTCAAATGAAAAAGTAGTGAGTTCTTTTGAGTGAGGAGAGAAGTGAGTCATTAGTTCTTATGAGGGTTGTAAACCTTGAGTGGAAGAGAGTCTACTCTGAATTTTAATGAAAAAATAGTGATTTTATAGTAAATTTTTTCATACTAGAACATCATAGAGTGTATAATCCTCAGACATAGCCTAGTGAGAGTGAACTAATTAGAATTTATTATCACTCTTTTTTTATTGTTTTCATATTCATTATGAGTGATATAAATGAGTTTTGACTGAGCATGAAACAAGATCATTAGGAAGAAACATTTCAATTTTAGATACCCTGATTCACCCCCTTAGGATATTATCCTTGCATGGGGCCAAAAAATGTTATTATAGATGAAGGTTTATTTTTAAGGAGTTTCCAATTTATGGAATCCAAAAAAATATTTTTAATCAAAAATAAATTCTTCTCTTTGATGGTCACTATAACACCTTGGAATAGAAAACTATTCACCAGACATGACTAGGGTCAGCACATTCCCCATATGTCAAAGGATATAGACTAAAGTAAAGAGTATATAACCAACATGGGGAGACTATATTCTTAGTAATATCACATATAATGATATATAGTAACATCAAATCACTTCAGAGTAAGTGCATTAATTTATATCTAAAGGCTAACCATAAATAGATAATAAACAAAAACATTTTATAATAATAATGATTCCTATTCTCAATATATGTACATGTATTAGTGATCACCCATAAAAATAACCAATTAGATAATAAATAAAATATTAAAAATAGTGGATACATCACCATATCTTGGATTCCATCCTTATTCTTATCTCCTAACCATCTATTTAGCTTCTCCAAAAATATCCCATGTACAATTTTTTACTTGAAAGTAAAACACAAGGTTATGCACTTTCACTGAGGTGTTCATGTATGGTGTTAGTAGATGAATCAATAGAGAACCACTAATATTTACTGTATATATTATTTCAAATAAAATGTATGTATGTACATGAAAAATAAACTAGGAAGTAATATAAAACTTATAAGCAATCACAGTGACTCATCATGTGCTAACCTAGCCACTACAACACCTAACCCCACCTTATTTAACCAATGTTGTTAATATGTCTCTCCAAGTCCCTAGAAAGAGGAAGACCAATGGGGTAAGGTATAATGAAGCCAAACCTATAACCAACATCGTACACAAATTGGCCAACACCCAATAACTTGGGGTAAGGTATATAATAGAGTCTCATAACCACAAAATATCTCTCAAAGTGAGGTATTCTAACCATGTATCATACTAAAACCCTATCACTCAAGGTGTGATCTCAAACCAAGTCCCATATCAACTCCTAATAACTTAGGGTGAGGTCTCTTACTAAGTCCCATGTCAACATCCTATCAATATGGGCAAGGACGAATGAAAAATTATATACCAACACCCTATCACTCATATAGTTTAATAAATACACCCTATCTATTGAAATTATGAGGTTGTGTGCTGAATTTTTTGACAATAAGCGTTGAAGTTCTTTTGATGTTCCAAAAGTTATATGTTCTAGAAGTATAAATCCAAAAAATATAAGTTCCATAAGTACCATGAAATACGTGTTATATAATTAAAGACTAAGAAAAATACATGGAATTGGATTTATTCTATAACATGAGAGAAATATGATTCTAGAAGTGGATATAAAGATTTCAAGTCTAAAAGTTAGTTCGGAAGAAAAACCCATTTGTTCCAGAGAATGAAGGATAGTTAAGGTTAGTATTCAGGAAGCTGTTGAGGATGTATACATGTCATTGAATTGTTCCTAAAGTTATTTGGAACAAGTCTGGAAGTTTTTATTAAAGTGTAAGTCCTTGAATTTATATAAGTTAAGTATGTAATTTTTTATTTAAAGTGGAAGTATAGAATTTATTTGGAAGATAAGTTTAAAAATGTTTGGAAATGTCCATAGATAGATTTTGATGGTTTTTGGAGTTAAGCGTTCTGGAAATTGGTAAAGGGAAAAACCTACATTAGAATACATAAGGGTTATTCTAGACTTAAAATACAGTGAAGTAAAGATCTTCCATGTACAATTATGGGTCATCAATTAAATACATAAAGGTAACCGATGCTGAGAAGAAAAATATCTAGAAAAGTATTGAAGTTCCATGAATATGTATTGTTCATTGATGATACACAAGGGTATTATTTTCAAAAATTCTATAATGGTAAAAAACTTAGGACAATACATAAAGTTCTACAAACTAATTCATAAAAGTAACCATTTTTAAGATTTTTTTAAAGTCTTGTATGTAAGAGTTATTTTCTCTAATGTATAAGAGTCATTAGTTGCTGAGGTGAGTAAGTAAGAAATTTAGTAAAGTGCCGGAGAAGCCTCACTATGATACATAAGGTTCATCAACTAGATACATAAATGTTATTTATAAGAAAAAAATAGAAAATTATTACACTCATAGTGATACGTAAAGGTAATCAAGATAACATATAAAGGTCATCCTGACTGAGAAAAATAGAAAAGTGTTGATCCTCAAAGTGATACATAAGAGTCATTTACATGATAAAAGGGAAACATAATAGTAATTATCTATTATTAATCAAATAATATGATTGATAATGAGGTTGGATATGGATTATGATATATGTTATCAATCATAAAATCTGATTGATAATATAACCAATCATGGATATTTTCATGATGCAATAGAGAAGACTACATCTTTATTAAAGGTGGATCACATGATGTTATCTCAGTGATTGAAATGATAATTTTTTTTCAAATAATGTGGATATGGTATTTAACTAAGCATAAATATAAGAATAATATTATCACATTTTGATCAGGACGAGGAAATAGAAGATCACACCATAGTGGAGGATATTACATTCTAAAGAAGATGATGAAAGTTATCTTTAAAATATGGATGGATTTAAAAAATGAGGAGATATGATGATATCTTATGAAGTTTAAATTAGTTTTATTGGAATATAATGAACACATTAAAATATGATATAAACCTAGAATGATCACGAGAGATTAAAATAGGAGAGATTATCCTGACTGTTAGATTAAGGTTTGGATTTCTGTAAGGTTTATAAAAATTCTAATAGAAGTTATAGATAATAGAGGAAACCATTTGAGAATATTTGAGATATCTAGATTAGAGAATAATAAGGGAGGAGACCCACAAAGGGAGTGATTTATTTCTATATTTAGTTCTTAGAGAGAAGTCTCAAAGAAAAATAAGGAGTTCCATTACTACACTTGGATATTGAAGAATGAGAAAAAAATATTATCCCAATATGAATTATTCTTTATCCATAAGAAGAGTTAATTTTTTTTGAGTTTGTGGAAGAAAAATTAATTTACCCTCACATTGATTAGTTGATCTCATCAAGTCATAGAGAATATGAAGATCAACAAATAAGGTCCTCAAAGAAGCATCAAATATGTAGCATTGATGAAAGTGGGACCTCTTGCTAAACAATGAGAGACCCTCATGTCTATAAAATGATTATTTCCATCACCAAAGTAGTGCATATATGAGAATAAGAGGGAGTTGTATTATTATTAACAATTCATATTTCTTGAATTTTATAAGGTATGGGGGCCTTTCCAAAGAGTTATTGAGAACTAAATACACTCCTCCATCAAAACTGTGTATAGTGGATTCTAGTACACCAACACTTCATCGTGTATATACTCTTTGGATTATCCATGAGTGGTGAACCAAGTAAAATAACTATGTCCTATACTTAAATTTCAGTATATGTTTTGAGATTTAGTGAGATTTTGTGAAAGCATAATAGATCAATAGGTTAAACACTAGTTCCTTATAACATGGGAATATGATATAATAAATGGATGATTGAGTGGAAGAGAATGTTGAGTAGGGAGATACCTTTATTCACCCCCACCCACTCCTAGGTGTCTCTTAGGTTACAATAAATGGTATGAGATTCAATAGTTTTTGTTGAGGATTAAACTTGAAATATTTTTCTTATAAATATTTTAAGGTTACATAAGATATGTATTATATAGGGAAAATTAATTTATTTGATGGGGGTCATTTTTCTAATTGTAAGAATGATTTTTTGTATTATTTGGATGTACATGTTGGAGTCCCTCAGGATATCTTGTTAGTTGGATTTGTTTTTCTAATTCTGTATGGAATTTTGTTTGAGATAGATTAAATAAATTTAAAGATTGATTATTATGCCAATAAATACTTAAATAATTCCTTATAAGAAGGTGTATCCAAGAATATGGCACACTGAAATTCTTATAAGGATATGTGGATGAATTTGGAATAGATATATGGTAAAGAATCTGAGTTGAAATAAGATAACCAAGTTGCCTCAACTAGTATAGACTATGAATCTATTTAAGATATATGTGTGAATCTATTGAGGAATAAATTAATATGTCTATTATCAAGTTGAAGATGGAAAATGTGAAATTGGATATGTTTTAAAAAACATGAATGGTTGGAGGATGATGGTAGAAAAGAGGCAAACATATCATGTGGTAAATATAGAGATTATTTATGTAAAAAAAGAGAATCTTTAAACATTTAGAAGTGAGGTACAATTTTTGAAATATGAATGTGAAAAGAAATGTTCTTATATAATATATTTAGAGGGAGAAAATATAAATATGATGAAGGAAGTGATGAATTCAGAGGATTCCATTAAAAAAATGAACAAGAAAATAAAGGAAAAATGTGATATGCTTGAGGAACCTATTCATGAGTTGAAATTAAGCATGTAGAAAGAGAATTTTTTTGATGAATAAATGTATTAACTAATAGACTAGTGTAAAGAGAAAGTAAATATTATATATAGTAAAAATAATTCTCACTTTGAGAATTTAGAAGTCTAACTAAAGAAGAAGGTTTTGAGGATTAACAAGCTTGAAGGAGTGATTCATTGTACAAGTAAGAAGTTAAAATCAAAATATTATCACATGAATAATTTAGTTGGTGATGATCATGTGTTAATTCAACAATTTCATTAATTTCTTTTTGGTTTTGATGATTATAAATGACCATATTTATGTTACTAATGAAGTTGATTTTAAGTAAATTTTAGGATAATGATATTCATTAGAATGTTTATTCTCAAAGTGTGTACAAGTCATTAATCCATGGTAGAATATTTGATTAAGTATTCTATATGTGTTTTGAAAGTATTCTGGAAACACAGTTCACATCATACATTTGAAAGTGTAATGTACGATTTTGAAACCATACATTTGGAATGTAATTTATGGATCATGAACCCTATATAGTTGAAAATTATGAATCAATAACCCTATATTTTGAAGAAACCCTGCATTTTAGGAATAAATGTATTGTTCAAAACCCAACACTTGTAATACGTCATTAACCATACGTTTGGATTTTTGTAAATAACCCTATATTTAGAAGGAACCATGTGTTTGAAGAATAAATATATTGTTCAAAAAATTAAATATTTCCTATTTCTATGGGAAGTTATGACTCTCCTTGAATGATTTGAATTCAAATATTTATGATTTGTCATACAGAATTTCTGGAGCTGGTATGACCCATAACTGTTTGATTTATAATATAAATATTGAAGATTTACATTTTTGAAATAGATATGGGAGATAAAATGGATATGTTTATAGAAAATAAAGAACTGTGTGCTTGAAAATAACTATAATTTATAAACCTAGGTGCTACACACTGGTGCCCCAAGCTGATCAGTCACATGACCCCAGGTGCGCCTCCCCGTACTCTAGAGGCTACCGACTAGTATCGAGGGTCTAACATCAGTCATGGGGAGACTATAATACACTCTTTGTAATAGAGTAAAACACTAGTGGAAAATTAATAAAAAACAATCAACTGAATAACCAAATAATATAACATGGCCAGAATAGTACCGATATCACAAGATGACACAAAAATGAAAATATAATATCACAAATGAACAGTAAATATATCATACTAAATTACATGCCAAGTGTCTAAAATGAAATCCAAAGTAAAGGCACTGACGAATCCCCCAAGAGGGCCCCAAATCGTGTACAGTTCCCTCATATACACTCCATCCCATATCTACCATCCAACATAGATCCTTTCCCCTTAACCTATCTAAAAAACACAAAGTCTATTCGAGTACCGATCAGGCAGCCTAAGTAGGGTGTGAGTACAAATCAATACACCTCCACTAATGATGTCTAAAATAATATCCAGTCAAAAAATGGTGTATTCAATTGTATAAATAAATAATTACAATGCATAAGTAAACAATTATCACTTCATTAATTAATCTTTATCTAACCACATAAATCCCTAGGTTCTTATAAAAACCCATAGGTCAATACTTTATTTGGCTCATGTTGGAGCCCAAAGTATGTCTGAGGGATACTATATATCATAATTCCATTGTTACCATTATCCAATTTATATATGTGTTCTCATATTAACATTATTCAATTTATCCTTGTATTCCCATGTTACCATTCACACATTACATAATATAATGACCATGTTCCCATTATTTAATTCATAACTAAATGACCATGTTTCCATTCATACATTAATGAATAGAATGAACATGTTCCCATTATTTAATTCAAAACTAAATGAATATGTTACCATTCACACATTACACAATAGAATGACCATGTTTCCATTCCTTATTTCACAAATAAATTTCCATCTTATCGTTAATACCTTACACATTAGAATGACCATGTTATCATTCTTTATTTCACAACTAAATGACCATGTTACCATTCACTCCTCCAATGGCCCGAAGGCCTCCATTTTTTATTGATTTTTGAGAATCCACCTTTCAAGGGGTGAGGTGGAACCCTTACAAGGCCTGTAGGAATAAGTATTACATGGCCCGTAGGCCTTAGATGAATTCATTGACCATAGGCTAAAAACATTACATACCACCCAGACTAACTACTTGGAACTGCCCCTCCCCAGCATCTTCATTGTGAAATCAACTCTCCACCTTCGAATGGCTGTTCGGCTAGGCTTTCCTATGCATGCACAGGCTTGTCCCGATGGCAAGAGCCATACCCTCTCATTCTTGCAATCCGTTTAGCTTCTGCTATGGTGAAAGCTCCTTGCTCTTCCTCCTTCTGAAGCTTGTTCCTTATAGGTTGTCTGGTTTGCATCTGCACTTAAAGGTGGCCCAAAGGCCTTGAGGTGGCCCGAAGGCCTTACTGAACCGAAGGCCTGGGTGGCCCGAAGGCCTTAAAGGACTTGGGGAACAAATTGGTGGCCCGAAGGCCCAAATGGGGCCATATTCCCGGCTACTACAATGCCAAACAGTGCCTGCTACAGTTCCTGCTACAGTACCTGCTACAATTCTGCATAGTTCCTGCTATAGTACCAGCTACAGTACTGCTATAGTACCCCCGGAAATTATCCCCCACCTGGATTTGATCTCGGGTCTCTTGGATGCACTTAAGGAGTCCTCACCAACTGGGCTGAGGCTCATGTGCACCATGTTACCATTCATACCTTACACATTAGAACGAACATGTTCCCATTACTTATTTCACAACTAAATTACCATGTTACCATTCATACTCATAATTAATTCAACAATTAATTATCCACATCATTTCTATTACTAATTTGACAATTAGTTTATCACATAAATACCCTTAATTAATTCACTAATTAATTAATCATGTTAAACCCATTAATTAATTCATCTACTAATTAATCAATATTGAAAAACTCAAAATAACATAATCAATTCCATACTTAATTCTCTCATTCTTAAATCCCAATATATCATAATTAATTCTATAATTAATTATCACAATCTATAATTCCCCAAATCCCCAATTTCATATATCCTAAATTAATTAATTCACCAAATTAATTAATTCTATCAAGAACCCAATTGATAAATGTTAAATAAAAATTCCACAATTACATACACATAATTTAATAAATACTTTAGGATTTGAATTATATCCCACCTACCTCAAGTTTTAAGAAGGACACTTTCCAATCGAAATCCCCTAAAATTGAGCAACACAACGACATAGAATGAGATCCAGTTCTAAAACCTAAATCAATATCAAATAATTCAAGATATATAAAATATATATCTAGATCTATAATCCTAGATCTAGATATATAATCCTAGATATATATCCATAACAATAGATCTATATCTCTCCCAAAATAGAAAGAACAACTACCAAAAGAATAGGAGATGGAAAGACGAAAGAACAGAAAACTAAGTGGGATAGGATTCACTTATAGGGAGGGCTGAAAATCATTGATTTGGGATTCAAATCGTGAATAAAAGAGGTTGATAAGGATTTTAATCTATCTAGGAGACTCTAAAATCAAGAGAAATCAACTTGGTCTGAGTTTAGGTTGAATAGGGTGAGTTTCGAGGGTTCAGGTGATTAAAAAACTAATTTTCAGGTGACTTTAAAAGTCAAGAACAAATTGCTGGGTAGGGGCACACGATTTTCCCTAAATTTGCACCTAAACTATGCACCTATTTCATGGAGATTCATATCCACTCCTATTAGGGTACACAATTTTACAAACCATGTGTCAACCATGAAAATCCCTACTATCTAGGGTTGCATGGTTTGCTATGATGGGGTGCACAGTTTTCCCTAACTATATGCCAAGCATGTACAACCCTATTTCATTGTTTTTTCTAAAATTTTCACCCAAACACACCATAATGTAAAACCCAAACAATATTTACTCAACACAAGAAAAAATAGTACCTATAACCATGACCAAGACATCTCTATAAAAGGTCGGGATCTTATAATATCCCCACCTTATAACAGCTCGTCCTCGAGCTGCACTCCCAAGAATCTCTATGATTTTGTATAAGAAAGATTGGGCCACTAATCCTATATGATTTATTTCCTTTCCCATTTATCCTCCTAGAAACCTCAATGTTTCCATAATATGTGAACTATTAGTATGGTCTTTCCCCATAACACTTTCTCACTATGATCCAACACACGTATCAGATGCTCCTCAAAGGATGCATTTATATCTAACCAAACATCATCCACATAGATCACATGATAAGGTTCAGGGTGATACCACCCTAGTTGTGACATATGGAAAAAATAATTCATAGCACTATATTTCTAAGGAATATCCAAGCGGTATGCCACTAGACCGATTCTTTCCAGAAACTCAAATGGTCCAATGAACCTAAGGACTAACTTGCCCTATCTCTATATACTGTAGTGACCCAACCTAGGAGACAATCAAAGGAATACACAATCACCCTATGTAAATTCCATGGGTCATATTTTTTATATCATCATACGACTTCTATATACTTTGAGCCTTATCTATACATTCCCAAATCAGCTAGACCAGTTCTGATGTCTCCTGCACAAGACTTGGTCCTAATAATTCTAACTCACCTGCCTCCATCTAGCATAGAAGATATTTGAATGTCCTTCCATAAATTTCCTCGCATGGTCCCATCAGTATCGTTTATTGATAAATATTATTATAGGAAAACTTCACCAAAGTTAGGTTCTACTCCCAATATCCTCCAAAGTGAAGAACACAAGCTCACAACATATCCTCAAAAACCTATATGGTACGATCCAATTTTCCATCTATTTTTGGGTGGAAAGATGTACTCAACAAAACCTATGTAACAAGTTCCTTTTATAACCCTCTCTAGAAGCATGAAGTAAAGTGTGAATCTCGGTCTAAAACAATAGTCTATGGTACCCCGTGTAGGCAGAGTATCTCTCTAACATACAAATCTCCTAATTTATCCACTGAGAAAGTCTCCCATATTAGAAAGAAATATGCTAATTTTTTCAGTTTTTTCCATAAAAAACCAAATAGCATCATTCTTATAAGGTGTCGTTGGGAGACCCAACATAAATTCCATTATAACTTCATACCACACCCATTCTAGAATAGTAAATGGTTGAAAAAAACAACCGGGTCATTGATGCTTGAAATTCACCTACTTAAAGGTGTAATATCGTGTCATGAAATCTTATATCTCATTTTTCATGCCTAAATATAAAAACAATCGTCATAGGTCATAGTAAATTTTAGTCAAACCTATATGTACCACACACTTTGAGGCATGAAACTCATGCATTAGTTCCTCCCGCATACTCATAGGCACAACAACCCTATTCTTGACATAGGTGATCTCATCATCATCTATGCTCCTGTCAGAAGGTGGATCCCCACCTTCATGGATTTTCATCAAGGTCAAACATTATGGTTCATCATACTGCCCGTACATGATTTTTCTCAAAAGTGTAGACTCCACTGAAACTAATACTAGAGTCATCTGCTCCTGACTCTCCTGAACCAAAATGTGATACTTATCCATAAAATTCATCATCTTTCACTTAGCACTAGATTCCTGTACCCCTTGAGTCTGAGTTTTCTTGATCAAAGCATCAACAACACTATTCCCATTTTCGGGTGTATATGCTAGCTCAAAATTGAAATACTACATATACTCAACCCATCTCTGCTACCAAAGATTTAAATCCCGCTACGAAAATATATACTTCAATATATTGTCGTCTGTATACACTGTAAACTTTTCACCCAACAGATCATGCCACCAACACTTTAAATCATAAACTATTTCAGCCAACTTGAGGTTGTGTGTAGGGTAGTTCAATTCACGAGGCCTCAAATTCCAAGGCCCATACACTACAACTCAATCTCCTTGTATCAATATAACTCCAAGTCCAATTCCATAAGTGTCACAATACACCATGAACTCATCACCTAGGTTAGGAAGGATCTAGATTGGTTCCCATGTTAAACTCTAATTAATCTCTTAGAAATAATTATCAAAAGATTCAGACCATTCAAACTTTATCCCATTTCATAACAATCCCAAAAGCAGTGTTTCCAATTAGAAAAAGTTTAGGATGAATCTCTTATAATACCTAGATAACCCCAGGAAGCTACCGACATGAAAAAAATTCTAGGGAATCTCCCAATATAAAAATTCCTACACTTTATCTGGATCCACTTCTACACCTTACTCTGAGATGATGTGACCCAAGAAGTGTACTTGATCAATCCAAAAATGATGCTTATATTTCTTATCTTAGAGCTGATTCTATCTTGGTGTACTTAGAACGATGCCAAGATATTTCACATGATCTTCATGAGTCTTAGAGTACACTAGGATATCATCCACAAACACCACCACAAAATGATCTAGGTACAGATGGAATATCCTATTCATTAAGGCCATAAAAATTACTGGTGCATTCATCAAGCCAAACGACATTACAATGAACTCATATAGTCCATAACTGCTTCTAAAAGTATTTCTTGGTATATCAGAATTCGTAACTCTCAACTAATGATACCCCAATCTCAAATCTATCTTAGAAAAGATACAAGATCTTATTAACTAGTCAAAAATATCATCGATTAGTGGAAGAGGATACTGATTCTTCACATTCATCCGGTTCAACTTTTGATAATAAAAACTTAAGCACAAAATCATGTCATCCTTCTTTGAAAAAAATATAGGTGAGCCCTAAGGAGACATACTCGGTTGGATAAATCCCTTATCCTCCAACTCTTCCAACTGAGCTTTGATATCTTGAAACTCTTTCAGTGTCATTCTATATCATGGAATAGAAACCGAATCATCCCCAGGCATAAGCTCAATAGAAAACTCCACATCTCTCTTAGGTGGAAGCCATGAGAAAACTTTAGGAAACACATCCTGAGACTGGTCCACTATTGGTGGAGAGACATCCTACTTTATACCTCCATCATCCAGTAATATAATAACAACCAAGGCTTTGAGCTCTCCAAATGTCGAGTAATTGTACCTGATCGACCTTCCTGGATATACCACTATACTCGATGAATATAGTTTTTATCCTTTAGATATGTAAAGGTCAATCTCCTATATTAAAAATCAATATGGGATCAGTATTCTACTAACCAGTGCATACCTAGAATTATGTCAAATCCCAACAATTCAAGAATATAGAGATCCCATAGAAAATGATATTATCAAACCTTGAGAGCACACCCCTTGCACACGCAAATGTATCTCGACTATACTCCCTTAGGTGTGTATATTGTCAACACCTCACTAACGATCTCCATCGCTAGGCTCAAACTGTTCACAAGTTGTGAAGAAATAAAGTAATGAGAAGAACTAGTATCAAATAAGGCACTAGATAATGTAGAATCTACAAGAATAGTAACTCTCACTGTTGAGGGTCCATCCTCACTATCTATAGGTGTACGCTATATAACATGAAACTGTCCTACTCCTCTTCTCTGTGATGCAGGCTAACTCCCCTAAGATGTACCAATTTTTTGATATAGGTTCTCTTTCCTAGAATATCTACGTCCACTACCTCTACCACCTCAGCTGGTAGAACTCCAGCTTCTAGACTGATATGGTACATAAGACCCCCTTCCCACACCCTAGTTATGTCTAGATCCTATATCATTAATCGTCTGTTGTTGGGTCCTATAGAACTTCTGTAAATGTCCTATCTTTCCAAAAGATCAACACTCTACTAATGTTTGAGGGAATTATCTCCGGAAGTGACTTGAACTAACACACTGGTGATAGATCACCCAAGTAAGATCATGAGAAACTGATCCCTATGTCTATGAAACCTGCTTTCCACTGACCTGACTAAAGCTATCATAGAAATGCTTCATGATATTGGAATTTGAACCTCTTGATTGTCCAGCTAAAACTATCTATCCAGCATTAAAAGCCTCATTTAGGTTTCTCCCAGCTATGAGATCCTGATCCACCACCTCAGTAAACTTATTTAACTAAAAAAGGTTAACCTAGGACTTAATCTCACATTTAATCCCATCCTAAAATCACCTCGACATAGGTGTATCATCCCATTAGAACACTAGAGCAATGCATTGCAAGTTTTTAAATCATCCTTCATAGTCCATCATAGACATACACCCCTATGTAAATCTCATGAAATAAACTGCTCTCTCATGAATCAATGTCTCTAGATATAAGTGCTCCAAGAACCTCTATAAAGATTCCTTTCATAACATACCATCAGCCTGTCTAGTCTGATCCTAGATGTCCCACCAGTGCTTCAGTGATCTACATAGCATATAAACATACAACTTGACCATCCTCTCAACATGATTCACTAAATGGTCTAGTATAGTCTTGATGGACTCAATCTAGAATTGAAATCCCTCAGGTCCAACCTGTTCAGTAAAAGTCAGAGGGTGTTACAACTAAAACTCACTCTTCAGATCAGACATACTGTTCACAACCCACCTTGGGTATCTTACCATGAATTTCATGAACTAAGAAAAGTTCTCTCGAAACTACTCTCCTGTCTCCACACCCAACACTATCAGTACCTCAGGCCACACTACTGGTGGGTCATCTCCATCCATGACCTCCTATCATCCTCTCAACAAGTGTCATCATAGATACATATCTCTATAATGCCAAATACACACCTTAGGAAAAAATTTCACTACATTAACATGTTTACGTAAGAGGGAAAACTCAACAAGACACAAAAAGTCATTTCTCAAACCCCTCCACATGGTCAACATTGAGGCACTATCACTGCCTTTAACCATCCTACACCTAGGTCCTAGTTAACAAAGATAATAATATTTTCATTATTCAAGTTTCTCACTTAGAAAACCATTTATTATCATCTTGCATCATTTTAAAATCTTCTTAAAATTTTATATTAGGCACCATTTTCATTTCAATTTAATAAGCAAGGAAAAACAGTTCATGTTCAATAACTTACCCATATTCCATTTTCTCGTGCGTGCCTAAAATGTTGCATGCCATAATAACCCTGAGTGCCTATAATGATTCATGAAAACTCAAATCTCATGCCATACCAGGACATGAGTAAAATATTAGGAAAATATCAACAGCAATAATCATAGAACACAACAAGTGAATCACCCAAGGTGAAATAATATTAAACTATAACGGAAAACAATAATAACAACAATACCATCCCAAGTACTTGGGTTCTCCCCTATACATGGGTTACCTACTCCCATACATGAGATAATAACCAAGTCTTGAATCTTCCTAGTTTCCTAACCACCTTTCCCAAATAGTAAAACAAAATAAAAATAAAATAAAACTGGGATTTGATTCAACTTTGTAATGTCCCGACCCAGGTTCCACACACCCGTGTCCTGAGCTGGTCAGTCACATGATCTCAGGTGAACCTCCCCATATTCCAGAGGCCGTTGACTAGTAGTGAGGGTCTAATTTTGTCATGGGGAGACTATAACATGTTTTTAACAGAGTAAAAAACCAACATAAAATTAATAAATAATAATCAATAGAATAACAAAATAATATAACATGGCCAGAACAATACAAATATCACAAGATGACCTGAAACTAGAAATATAATATCATAACTAAACAATAAATGTATCATGCTAAAGTACATTCCAAGTGTCTAAAATTTAATCCAAAATAAATACACTAAAAAATCCCCTAAGAGGGACCCAAATCCTATTTGGTTCCTTTATACATGCTCCATCCCATACCATACATCCAACATAGGGACTTTTACCTCAACTTGTCCATAAAACACAATGTCTATTCAGGTACTAATCAGGCAGCCCAAGTAGGGCGTGAGTAAAAATTATTTTTCCACCACCAACAACATATAGAACAACATATAGTCAAATAATAGTGTATACAATTGTATAAATAAATAATTACAATGCATAAGTAAATATTTATCACATTATTAATTAATCTTTATTTAACCACATAAACCCTCAAGTTCCCGTAAACACCCATACCTCAATACTTTCTTCAGATCATACCGGAGCCCGAAGTGAGTCTAAGGGACACTGTATCTCATAATCCCATCATTACTATCATTCAATTTATACTTGTATACCCATGTTACCATTATTCAATTTATACTTGTATGCCCATGTTACTATTCACACATTACACAATATAATGACCGTGTTCCCATTATTTAATTCATAACTAAATGAACATGTTACCATTCATACATTACAAAATACAATGACCATGTTACAATTATTTAATTCAAAACTAAATAACCATGTTACCATTCATACATTGCATAATATAATGACCATGTTCCCACTCTTTATTTCACAACTAAATGATCATGTTACCATTCATACCTTACACATTAGAATGTCCATGTTCCCATTATTTATTTCACAAATAAATATCCATGTTACCATTCATAATCATTATTAATTAAATAATTAATTATCCACATCATTTCCATTTCTAATTTGAAAATTAGTTTATCACATAAATCCCCTTAATTAATTCCCCAATTAATTAAGCATGTTAAACCCATTAATTAATTCATCTACTAATAAATCAATATTTAAAAAATCCAAATTCCCTAATTAATTCCACAATTAATTATCTCATCCTCAAATGCTAATATCTCATAATTAATTATACAATTAATTATATCAATCTATAATTTCCAAAATACCAAATTTCACATCTCCTTATTTAATTAATCCACTAAATTAATTAATTCTATCAAGATCATAATTGTTAAATGTATAATAACAATTCTATAATTACATACATGTACTTTAGTAAAGAATTTGGGATTTTAATTATAGACCCCCTACCTCAATTTTGACGAAGAACGCTCTCCAATAGAAATAATGTAAAATTGACCAGCACAATGACATAGAATGAGATCCAGATCTAAAACATAAATCAAGATCAAATAAATAAATATCTCTATAATATAGATCTAGATCTATAATACTAGATCTATATCCAAAATACTAGATCTATATATATTCCAAAATAGGAAGAAAAACCACCAAAATAATATGAGAAAGAAGGAAGGAAGAACGAAAAACCAAGCAGGATAGGATTCTATTATTGGGAGGGGTGTAAATATTTAATTTAGGATTTGAATCACGAATAATAGAGGTTAGTAAGGCTTGGAATTTATCCAAGAGGCTCTAAAATTGAGATAAATCGATTTGGTCTGAGTTTGGGTTGAATAAGGCGAGTTTCAGGGGTTTGGGTGATTAAAAAACTAAATTTCAGGTGACTTTAAAAGTTGAGAACGATTTATTGGGTAGGGGTGAACAGTTTTCCCTAACCATACACCTAAAATATGCACATAGGGGGTTCATGGTCACTCCTAATAGGGAACATGGTTTGAAAAGCTATGTGCCAATCATGAAAATCCCCACCATCTAGGGTTGCATGGTTCGTTGGGTTGGGGCCCACATTTTCCCCTAACCATGTGATAACCATTTATAGACTTATTTCATTCATTTTTATGAAATTTTTACCCAAACACACGCTGAATTAATACCCTAATGAAAAGTACTCAACAAAAATAAAAAAATGTACCTATAACCAAGCCCAAGACATCTCCATAAAAGGTCAAGATCTTATAATAATAGTGTATGGTTTCCTTTAGTACTACATTTTAGATACATACATGTGTTGATCTAGTTGATTGATTCACTGCTATTTATATTATTTTATCTTATTTTTAAATATTATTCTACAAATTTGAAAAATAATTTGACAGAGTTACACTTTGGAGACATACATCTTTACACATCTGTCCGGTGTTTTCTCTATTTGAAGAAAGGATGTGCAACATTGGAGATTACTTTTAATGCTACTTAGTGATATTTAAGATCAAATAAATCTATTAGTTGTGTGATGAAACTACAAGAAGAACCTATTTTCTAAATCAAATAAATCTCTGTTGATTTATTATAGTTTTGACTGCTCAGACACAGTCATGGTGGAGTATCAGTTTCTCAAACTAAGCTATGGATTTACAGTTCCATATAAAAGAACCATAATGCCTTGTAAAATCCTTATTATAAAGGTATCAACTACCTATACTCAATTTTGGAAGTACCCAGTAAAAGGAATTACTAGTTAAAATCACTAAGCTCACTGAGAGAGATTTTTTGGATTGGACTAGGGTATCTTTGTGCACCAAACCACTATAAAATTTCTTTTTTCTTCTTCTCTATTTATCCATAGATCAAATTACATAAAGAAGATGCACTAAATATCAAGAGGTTTATTTTTAAATTTTTTAAGGTTTTGAATAATCAAAATTCACCCCCACTCTCATGTCTTCATCATAATCAAACTGACCTAAAAAATGGTATCAAAAGGATGAGCTCTATTTGGATTTTTTCTTGGTTAAAATCCTTGAATATTTAGTTATTTCTATTACGATACCACCAAATAATATTAAAGGGTTGGGTTTTTTAATTTTACATGATATTAACAAGATATATCAATTTAAGTGCCCTATTGTGCTCTATCAAAGGATCTAAGAAGATTTGGTTAATGATTCAGATGAAAAAAAATCTTGAAAATGGATGATCTTAAAGAAGGTATGTTAATGATTCATGATCCTTAATTAATGGTGATAATTATGGATGGTGGAAATATTGCATGATTATTTATTTGAAAAATATTAGAATAAGGTTTTATTTGAATGTTTTCAAGCCTTAAAAAATTTCTAATGAATATCTAGAGAAATGTGATGCTGATCAAGAAAAGGAATATGATCTTAATTTGAAAGAAATGGATGCTATTGTCTATGGATTAGGGACTGATGAGTTTAATCAACTTTCTCAATGTTCTTCTACATATGATATATGGCATACAATTTTTATTTCTTGTGAAGAAACTAAAAATATTATAAAACTGAGATATAATATTGAAAATTCAAAGTTTGATACTTTCAAAATGAAGGATGGTGAAAACATCACTCATATGAATTAGAGATTGAAAAAAATTGTTAATAATGTAGCTAATTTTGGATATCTAGTTAAGTAATCAGATCAAGAATTAAAAGTACTTAGTGTATTAAATTCTAAATGGAATGGATTATCTTATGATATACATCTATCCACACTAGTTAATGATTTATCAATAAAGGAACTGATTGAATCCTTGAAGATGCATGAAGATGAGATGCAATCCAAAGCTAAAAATCATATAAAACATGAGGAGGATGCTCTGAAAACTACTATGGATGAATCAACTGATTCAAGTAATCTATATTTAGATAAATATTTATCAAATCTTTTCAAAAGTTTTGAAAAAATATACAATAAAATAAAGAAAGGAATTGAAGAGAAAAGATGCTATGACTGCAAAGAGAAAGGTCATACCAAGGTTAACTGTATTTTACTTAAAGATCAAAGGAAAGATGGATATAAAAGAAAAGGGAAGAAAATTATGAAGGATACTTGGAGTAATTCTTCTGGTTCAAATTATGGTTCTTCTATAATCTCTAAGGCTGAACATAAAAAACAAATGGTATGTCTTAAAGCTCTTACTGATGAGGTACAATCTTCTTACTATCAAATATCAAATTCTAAAAAACTTTGTTATGATGAATTAAATAATTATTTCTTTATTATATAAGATGAATTTGAATCTTGAAATAAATATCATAGAAAAATTAGAAAATATTATCTTTCTATTTTATTAGATAAAGAAATATTGTCAAAACAAATTATTGTTTTGAAATCTAATTCTCCACAAATTACTTATGATATGCATTTAACTAAAATTATAAAATTATTGGTTGAATATAATACTTCAAAATAATCATATAGCGTGATTATAAAAGGTGAAAATTATTTAAATAAAATTATTGGTAAAAATAAAATTTTTAGAGGAAATCTTGGTATAGGTAGTAGTGGTGAAAGGCCAAAGTTATATAGGAATTATTTTGTTCCTGGTTTTATTAGAAAAATAATTTCAATTGTTAAATGTTTTTATTATGGAATTAATATAAATTATAGAAATGACTATTTCTTTTGAAAACATCAAATTTTTGGGGTTAAAAAAGTATATTGTTCAAAATAATTACTCAACTTGAATGAAAAAAAAAACCTAAAAAAATAAATAAATTTTGTTACCCAAAACATTAGTTTCTAACATTGCTGAACCAAAAAACATATAGGTACCAAAAGACACCTTTATTTGTTGTGTCATAAAAATACACCACTAAAATACATCATTAAATCATCTAATTATATTTTTGAGGAGTATATGGAAATATCTATCTTAACAAAGGAGTGATCAAATCTAAAGTAGTTCATTGTAAAAAATTCATTATAATTTGAATCTAAAAATCCAGGAAGCATTTTAATACTATTTTTCTATGTATTTTTATATAATATTAATTATTTAATATGGGGGGGGGAGATTTTATTCTCAAAATTTTGAATCCTTCCTTCCTCTTTTATTTAAAATGTTAAACTCTAGTATATATAACTGTGTTTTTTTTTAAAAATATTTTCAAATAATTTTATTAAAAACTATATACTATTTTTCATATTATTAATTTTTAGTGTGTTCTTATAAAATATTATTTGTAATGGTTTCTTATAGAATAGGTTTCTTATATAAAATATCTATTTAAAATATAAACTATGCAATGATTTTCCTTTATTTTCAGCTCAAGAATGTAAAGATTTGTTTTCAATTTGTCAGAATAAATCATATTATCTTACTCTTTAAAACCCTAAATTATTCTTCTTAAAAAATTATTATTTCTTCTTCTAATTTGAAATATCTTGTTCTAATAATTATGAAATCAGTTTTATCAAATAAAACAATTAATAATTTCATGTTTATAAGACATTATTTCTAAAAAAATGAAAGGTACTACTTTTAGGATATATTTAGAGAACATTTGGTTTCGTTTGTTAGGAAATTGTTTGAAGAATATTCAGGGAAAGATAAAAAGGATTATGGTTATAAAGAACCAGATGTTTCTTCATCTCAAATGGTTAAATGTGGAATAACTTATAAATAGATTTTGTTAAAATTTAATACTTTAAATAAAGAAAAAGTAAACCTTAATACTGATTTGAATGAATCTAGAAAGTTATATGAAGAGTTACAAAAGGAGTATCAGAATTTGAATAAAAGTTCGATTTCAAAAGAATAATTTGAAGAATTAAAAGTAGAAATGTTAAGTCAGATAGAGGTACTCCGAAGTGAAGCTATAACTAATCTATATCTTGATTATCTAAAAGATCTTATGGTTAATAAATTTTCATTCTCTTCACTATATCAAAGATCTGTATATGTTCAAAGCAGAATATAATAACTATAAAAAGTTCTGTCATATCTAAGTTAAAAATTTCAAAGTTTGGAAAGTTTTTATAATCCTTCCAATCCTTATTAACACTCTGAATTTTATTTTTTAATTGTATTTTATTTAAAATAAAAATATCTTATATGTCTTTTTTGTTAAAAATTGTGATTAGTTAAAAATTTAGGTTATAAACTGTTCATAGTTTATTTTTAAAGTTTTGTGCTATTAAAATTTTATATATTATGTGTAAACATATTATTAATGTTTATATTCATTTCACATATAAAATTAATCTATTACTATTAGTAATAAATTATCATATTAAATAGATTATAATGTTTTGCTCATTTTTGTCAGGTGCAATTTTTTTAATTACTTGAATATCCTTTGAAACTATGCTATGAGGGAGTTATTTTAAATATTTTATTTTTATGATTTTAAACCCTTATTATTCATTAAATAACATTTTTTATTTTTTCATGGATCCTTGATTATATTCTTTTATATATTTTTTTAGAAAATAATTAAGTTAGGATGACTTTTTATTGATGCATGTATTCGATTTTTTCCTTTATTTACAAAAAACTCATCCTTTTGATTTCACAATAGGGGGAGAAATTTATATAGAAATTTTTTACGATAATTGTATATTGAAAAGTTTATATGTAAAATCTCTATGGAAATGTTTATATGAAAAATTTATGAAGGAAAGTTTATTAAGTTATTTATGAATTAAGATTATGAAAATTTCTTGAAATTGTTTTATTTATTTTATGATTATATGGGTTTTGTGATCATAAAAAAGAGGAAGATTGTTGATCACATTCTGATTCAATAATTTCATTAATTTCTTAGTGTATTTTTAATGAATAATTTCCATGTGGTAGATTAACTTATTTAAAGTATTTGAATAAAATATTGCTAGTGAGAAGAAATGGTATGTAGCGCGAAAGGTGAAAATATATAATTTATTTTTTAAATAAAAGGAATCATGGTTGAAGTGAAAATAAATATATCCACTAGTGGTAAAAATTCCAAAGGTTCAATCAAAAAGTGGTTGGGATAAACTAAATATTTAAATATGGACAATTGATCCAAAATTTAAATATCCAAGGATAATTTGTAATTGATGAAAATTGACCAATGTTTTTGAAGGTTAATTTAAAACGGTTAACAAAGAAATTTTTTTTTGGATGTCATGTAGTGGTATCAAGTAGGTTAAGAATGAATTTCATGAAAAAAGATGATAAAAAAATATCTAAAAATATTTTTTATATATTGATGAGAATCAACATGACCTAACGAGAAAAATATAGAGATCATTAAAAATATAGAGGAAGTATTGTATGGATAAAGGGGTAGTAGATCTAAGAATACACCCCCTATGGAATTTTGTGATAAATGCAGATAGAATTAAAAGAAAAAATATGGTTACAAAGACCGTTTTTATTTTATTTCCAAAGGGGGGGTGAGATGAATGCACCATAAATCCACACATTATTTTTTAAAAGTTTGGAGTTAAAAGGTTTAGTATGATTTATGGTTGTATTTCAAAAAAATAAAAACAACAAGGTTATATATTGGATTTACTGACATTAATTTTTGAAGTTGTTTTGATATTCCTAAATTTTTATATTTTAAAAGTAGTGAACTAAGAAAAATATATTTTTTACGTACCAATAAACATATATTCTAATAGTATATAAATAAAAATATACATGGAATTGGAGTTTTTTTAGAAGATATTATAAAATAGGGGTAAATTAATATTCTATAAGTGGATATAAAGATTTCAAGTATGGAAGTTATCCTAGAAGAAAAACCTAGTTATTTCAAAGAATGGAGGAGGATAAAGGTAAATATTCCATAAATTTTTGATGATATATACATGGAATTGAATTATTATGAAGTTTCTTAGAACAATTCTAGAAGTTATTCTTGAATCTAAAGTCCTGGAATTCCAGATGTTAAGTCTATATGTTTATATTTTATGTGGATATATGAAAGTTATTTGGAAGTGAAGTTTAAGGATGTTTTGAAATGGTATAATATAATTTGTAATTTTTTTTATATTTTAAGAATTATTGATAATGGAAAAGGGAAAAACCTACATTAGAATACATAAGGATTGTTGTAGATATAAAACCTGGAAAAGGAAAGGCTATCCCAATATATTTAAAGCTCATAAATTAAATACGTAAAGGTAACCAGTGTTAAATAGACATAAATATAGACAATTTTTTAAGTTTCATGAATACATAAAGGTATTTAATGTTACATAAGGTTTATATTTTAAAAAATAAAATAATGGGAAAACATTTAGGAAAATACATCAAGGTCATCTAACTTATAACACCTAAATATTTTCACTACTAGAAAATATAAATATAGACAAAATAATCAAATGATTATGGATATAGGTGATATATATCCATTGGTCTTTGTACCAATGGATATATATACATCGTGAGAAGTATTGTTTTCCATGAAGTGTGTGGGAAAGACTAATACACTGGAATGTTTTTCCATGGCTATATTTTAACCCATGAAACCAAAAGAAAGTATTTTTTTCCATAAAGGATGTGGGAAAAACTTATAGCCACATGAATGTTTTCCCCTATCTATATGTTCCCTACAGTAAAGACTTATAGTTACAAGAAAACATTCAAATGATTGTAAGTATCCTATATCCATGGGAATATTGTATTGTGGCAATAAGGTGATACTATTAGGGCTTATGGATATAGGAAAACATGCCCATGGATGCAGGGTATTCATAACTATGGGCATGGTGGCTCGTGGCTATAAGTTCCCACAATGAGTCCGCAATGATAATTAATTTAATAATAATAATAATTTATATTTATAAATACTTACATACACACACACACACATATTTTTATTTATATAAAAACTTAGTCTTGTAGTAGAGTGGTAATGTATGATGGGTGGTATTCTCTAGATATAGGTTCAAAACCCAATAAACTGATTTTTTTCCATAGACTATTTCCACTAGTGTGTTCCTATGCTTTTAACCTATTTATAGCCACAAAGCATGTTGGATCGTGGATATAAGAACCCACAATATGAAAAATATTATACTTAATTTAATAATAATAAAATATATTTATAAATTATTATATATATATATATTATTAATATAAAAAACATGTCTTATAATATAGTGGTAAAGTATGCTGGGTGGTATTCCCTAGATACAGGTTCAAAACCCGATAACCTATTTTTTTTCAAATACTCTTTCCATGGGTGCCTGACCTTGTCTTTAAACTTTTTAATAGATACAATAATGTTAACCTATGGATATAAGTCCCTACATCGGGAGAATGATGAGAATTAATTAGATAATAATAATAAAATATATTTATAAATTCTCACACAGAAAGACACAGAAAAATATATATAAATATATTTATTAATATATAATATAAGTCTTCTAGTAGAGTTGTAATGTTTTTTAGGCGGCATTATCCAGATACAGGTTCAAAATAGGGTAGAAATTGTTTCCCCACAAACTATTTCCATAGGTGTATGCCCATAGCTATAAGTGGGTCTACATGGACCAATATTTTTCCAATGGAAAGGCTCACATGGCTATAGTATCCATGTGGATAGATGTATAACCACAAAATAACCCTTGTCTATAGGTTCCCTACGTGAAAAAATATCCATGGGATATGATTTTAGCTATATTCTCATGGGCCATAACCACAACACTCATAATCACAGACACCATACTAGTGGCTATAACATATAGTCACGGGAATGGATTGTGTCTATATCCTTTTTTCCTTACTAGTGTTTAGTAAGAATTTACATTTAAATAAATATTATGTTTAATAGATTTTTTCACATGAAAAACCAAACTAAAATGAACCAAAATACATTTTATTGTGATAAAATATTACAATGTAAGATAATAATAATTAAATCATGAGAATATAATAAGAAACATCATTAAGAAAAGTAAGAGAGGAATAAATCCATAAGTAAATAAAAAGACCATAAACATGAAATATTTATCACCATGGTATTTCATGAATATCATCACCCTGATTAAAACTATCAAAATAAGGGAAAAAATAATAAATATAATATACATGATGATATCTACTTCCCTTTTGACATTCAGGTCCATGTTTTGTCCCTTGAGTTATGTTTTTAAGACACATATTCCCTTATCATGTAATGGGTTCCCTATCCTCCTAATATTCAAATTGGATTCTCTTTTTTTTTCAAAAAATGGGGCTTGATTCTCAACCCTTTTAAATATATATATATATATATATAATAATTAAATGTGTCTGTTATATATATATATGGATATTGGATATATTGCCATTGAAAATATGGTTTTTGAAATATGGTTGATGGATATTCATGTATCTAATAGGTATATTGAATTTTTATAATATTTATGAACAAATAGAAAACAAAATAATTCAAAAGTAATAAATAATGAAACAAAAGGAAAATATTTTATTAAAATATTTTGTTATAAAAATATTTTTATACATTACATATTATTATTATTATTAAATAATGATTTTATATATTTATAAAATTGAAAGAAATATTTTAATACAAATTATTGATAAAATTTAAATGGTTAAAATATAAATAATTAATTTTAATGGGCTATGTTTTAAATTATTTAATATTAAAAAATGATATTTTTCAAAAAAATATTTTTAAAGTGTTGTGTATTTTTAAATTAATAAATTAAATTGTAAATTTTTAATTATTGAATATAATATAATGTTTCAATGTATAATAACATATATTAACACTCTTTAAAATAGTAATTTATATGAAATAAGATTAATAACACTTAATGTTTAAAAATTAATTTTTCAACAACAAATATTTTTCTATATATTTAATATTTTTATTTGAAATATAAATTTATCACATTTAGAAATTTAATTACATTAAATATATTAAAAAATAATATTTATCATTTTTATATTAGGTATGTGGGGTAATCTTATATTTTTAGTAAAAGTAATTACCATGGTAAAGAATTAAACAAGGTAAAAATGGGGTAAAAATATATAAATTATCAGGGACCAATTTTTTTCAATCAATATTCTATTTGTTAAATATATAAATCCTTTTTATGAGTGTAATTCATAACTAAATTCCTCACCAACATTTCCCCACCTAACTAACCTTACTCCTATGTGATTATATCATTACCCTTTACCTAACTTAAGTTTCCAAGGAAATGTCCCTCATTTCACCTATAAAAGTTTCTATACTCTACACATTCTAAAACAATTTTATCTTAAAAAATCTGTTGAATACCTACCCATTTTTACTATACTACAGTTCTATTTTATTTTTAAGCTTCTAGTTACAAGAAGGATTCCTAAGTTCTTCTTTCGGAAGGAAGACATTGTGAGAAGGAATGATTTCATCAAAGTGGGTAAAAGGTTCTTCTTATTTAATTTTAATTTAATTTCCCATATAAAATGGTCCTAAATCCTATTATACACTCTCATTATGGTATATTAACATCATTATGAATTTGATAAAATTATATTACTATTATATAACTATATACTCTTTCTCATTCATTAGCATAACATGTTTTTTGGGTCGGTTCAAACACCTACTTGAATGATATTGTACCAACTTCATCATTTCCAACATGAATGAGTATCAAGACATTAATTTTAGTCATATATTATATTAATAATTAATTTTTTTATTCTGGAATGGTTATATTAATATTTAAATAATTATAATTGTACCCTCTATTGTTTGATAAAATTACCGAAATAAACGCGTTATAGATTTCATCTTGGAAAACTCTACCCAAAAAAACCCATGGAATGAACTTTAGACATAATAAATAATTATGAAAATTCTATTATAGTACCTTGAATAATATTATAATTATGAACTTGGTTTCAAATAATAAGGATCAACATTTCCATTATGAGATTTATACAAAACAATAAAAATTATTAACATCCAATGATAAAAAAGAAAGAGTAACTATTATATATGTAATGAAATATTATAATTTAATATTATAAAAGGTAATATATATGAATAAAGTTATGAAATAATTTATTAATATGGTTATTTTTATTTTATAATATATTAGATTATATTCTGTATGCTGAGAGTAAAGGTAATAATTTTCTCATCTCAATTTTCCTTTTCTTGAGATATACTTCATATTCACCAATTTTATTGTTTTTTGTTGTTTATATACTTCAAATGGATGTTTTTATATAATAATTATAATTAAATAAAATTTATTTAAAAATCCAATTAAGGATTTCAATTTCAATAGGTTTACACTCAAAAGTCACCAAATCCCTAAGGGTTTCTTCACCAATCTCATTTTGAAATAGAGATTATCTAAGTTTGAACTTCCATTTAGGAAAGTTATATGTTATTATCTATAGAAACCATAATTTTTATTATAATCTAGTCATTCAATAATTTTCAATCATTATTACTATTGTACATTTCTTTTCTTCACAATTCAATCAAATAGATTCTTACAAGTGAAGCCGACCTTATATCTTCTTTTTGGTTAGAAATATTTTTCTATATATCCATATCCTTTGTTTTGTTTTATAGATGTAATTATATTTAAATATATGATTTATTAAGTTAATTTTAAATGGAATTTAATTTAAGTTGAAAATTAATATTCTTTTAACATTTTTAGTATGGTTGTTTTCCACAAACTTTAACTCTCTCTACAAAAGTGTAAAAATAATATTCTTTTTAAATTTTTCACACATGAACCACTTTTCCTATATTTATAACTATTTTTTTATAATGATTATTCCTCTAAATGTTTTCATGATTTTATAAATTAATATATATACTCCCTTTATTTTGTGATTTATTCTTTTTAAGACAAAATTTATCAAAAGAAAATGGCATTTCATCTTATTTTTCAAATAAATATTCTAATGATTTTATAAAAGGGTTTATTTATCCATTTAAAAAAACTTTAATGTTTATTGTGATTCATTTGGGATATTATATATTGATTTTATTCACCTTATTTCTCTGAATGGATTATAATCACATTATGTTAAAGTTTTTATGATACATGTTTCTTTTTTTCATGTGGTAATTAATCTATGATGGAATTATGAATTTTTTCATGGTCATGTGGAAAATATATGTATGGATTATCATTATGTGATGTGTGGGTTCATTTTATACCTCAAATGAATTAGATAAAATTTTATATCTCATGATATTAAAAGGGTGAACATGAAGTATACTAACCCTAATGGGCACACAAATAGTTACCTAATCTCAAAAGGGTACATGGGTAGTGGTAGAAGCCCAAAAGGGTAAAAGAGTAGTAGCCCAATCCCAAATACTGAGCATTTGAGCTCACCCCTTTAATTTTATTCATTCCCTAGAAAATAAAGAAGAGTACTATGCATAAATTTTTTTGAAGGATAACATGGGTGAAAAATATTATGGAAAATGTTGAAGACTTAAGGTGAAATAAGAAGATCACATATCTATTATAAAAATATACTAAGACTTTGGGTTCTGGTATTTTGTGTTTATTTGTAGAAATAATATTTAAATTATGAAAAGATACAAAATATATGCGTGTTATGCTAAATTCATATCACTTACTGTCAAAACATATGTCTAAAGTTTGTATTTTAACACCAAATATAGGAGTGCAGGTTTGGGTATTCTCATGAATGATTAATAATGGTAACTATTTTCAAGGATATGGTGAAGTCCCACATATAATAGTAATTTACTCTAATACACATGATTCATTTGGAACCAAGTATACTAAGTCAAAAATTCAGTAAAGTCTTAAAGAAGCCTCACTGTGATATGTAAGGGTTATCAAATCAATATGTAAAGGTAATGTTCAGATAGGAAAATGGAAAAGTACTGCACTCATAGTGATATATAAAGTAAATCAATCCAATACATAGTGGTTATTTTACCTAAAGAAAAATGGAAAGTTTTGACCTATATAGTTATATGTAGGAGACATTCCCATAGAAAATAGGAATGATTAAGAGTAATTTTATATTATAAATTGTATAATATGATTGATAATGAATCTAGAAATATATTATAATATATGTAATCAATTTTAAAATTTAATTCATAATACAAATATTCATGTATATTTTCATTTCGTGATATAGAAACTTTACCATGATTAAAAGCAGTTCATATTGTGATATCTCAATGATTTAAATACAATATTTGACAAGAGAATGATGATATGGTATTTGAATAAGCATCACAACTTGAAAAATAACACCACATCTTAATAAAGATGAGGAAATAGATGCTCATTTAATATCAAGGTATATAATATGTAGATAATATAACATCTATTATCTGGTAGATTCAGTTATATCTTAAAAATTAGTAGATGGGATGAGATTTTAGGAATCCTAACTTGGTTTGATTGGAATATCATGACCAAATTAAAACATGCGGTACAACTAGTATGAGAATGGGATATTAGAAGGGGTGAGATTATCCTATCTATAAAACTAAGTGTTGTATTCTAGAAAGATTTATAAAATTACTGGTATACGTTTTGAATAATAGGTGAAATAATATAAATATATTTAAGACATCCATTTAAGAGAATAAGAAGGGAGAATAGAAAAAAATAGAGTGCTATATTTCCATATATGGTTCTTAAAAATAAGTTTTAAAAAAGAAGATATAGTTCTATTTTTATACCTAGATATTGAAGAAGGATAGAAATAAGATTATCCTAGTAGGGATTAATCTTTATCTGGAGGAGGATTTGACACTGTTGTGAGTTTGTGGAAGACAAAGATTAAATCTTCAAAGCAAGGTGTTGTTATCATCAAGATTTAGAGGATAATAATAGTATTTAATGAAGAATTCAAATAAATATAAAATCTAGATATAGGATGAAAATAGTCTCTCATTCTAAAAAAGGAGAGTAACTCATTTTTATAAACTGACTATTAACTTCACTAAAGCAGTGCATAGAGGAGAATAAGAAGAGGGAGTGGACCTAGGACTGACATTGTATATTTCTCGAGCCTTATAAGTGTAGTTAAACTTTTAATGGAGTGAATGTTACCTAAATAAATGCATACATTTAAAGTGAGTATAATGGATTATGCTACACCAACACATATCCTTGTGAATTATCCTTGGATTATCCATTAGTTGTAAACCAAGTAAAATTCCCATATCCTATACGTGATTTAAATTTTATAATATGAGTCGAGATTTAGTGAGGTTTTATGAAAGTATAATAGATGAAAAGGTTGAACACCGGTTCTTTCTAACATGGGAACATGATCTAATAATGGGACAATTGATTAGAAGATAAAGTTTAGTTGGGAAACACCCTGATTCACTGCCCCTATGAGGGTGTCTCTTGAGTTACGATGTTATAAATCAAAGTGAGATATCAGAAAGTCGTGTATTAACACCATGTCACTCAGGGTGAGGTCTCATGTATAACTCACACAAATCATACATATAAAACATATCCCATGGACTTGATCACAACTATCCTCAAATTCATACCCAACACTTGGCTAGAGGATAGTATATCACAACATAACATAACCTGCTCTAACCAGTATCACACTATACATCCATCTCAATATATCTGCAACTAAAAAATCCTCTAGATTATCTTGGATCCTTAGGCTATAAGAAACCCATAATCCTAACCCTATATTCATTCCTATCAATATAAACTCATTGTTCTCGTATCAATCTATATTCTACCCCATGTGGTCTTAAGAATCACATCACTAATACTAAAGAACATCTAATGGGGCCTCACACAATAACCCAAATCCCTACTAATGCTCACTCAAAACTTAATTAAATGCATATAATATTTAAATATTAGGTTTCTAAGGATATAACATCATTAGTTTAATATAGTGTAAGATATTAGAAACCTCAATTTCCAAGATCACTATGTATGAACCTAAAACCATGTATAAACATAATGACGAATGTGTACTTTTCACCAATGTTGGATACTATTTTTTTTATTTATTAAAAATTATTAATGAATGTATCTTAGAGGTATATAATAAACTCCCTCATCTATAGTGAGCTGATATGAATGACCCGATGTTTTGGTGGGATGCTCCTTCACACCCACAATATGCTAGTACCACTCGATGGAAAAGGGAGTATGAGAAAGATAAAAATATAAGAATCAGATGAAGGCTTGGTAAAGTTCAAAATAACACTATCCTATAGTGATGGAAATATTATATGTAACACTTCAAAATTTATTTTAAAATAATACTATTCTTTATAACTTTCTTAACATGGGACACAAATCTTTAAGTGAATTGGGATATACCATTAATATATTATTAAAATGTGGCTATTAAAACCTAACTGTTAAATTGGAAACATGAATATAAATAACCAAATAATAAAAAATATTTATAATGGTTTAAAATAATTCAAATTTATTTATTAATTCATAATAAATATGTACTCAATTTTCACTAAAGTAATTTTATGCTTTAAAAACATGTTTTCTTCAAAAATGGTTTTTATTGCATTTTGTGCATGGACATTATAATTAATTTATATGATTTTTATAAAAATTTATTAGACAAAAATAATATTAGTTTTTAAATCCCTATTACAATATTATGTTAGGATGTTTTTTTATATTTGTTTAAAAATATTGATTTCTGAGTGAACAGTGAACATTGTAGATTTTCAAAAAAATTTCATTTATTTTCTTTAATTGAAGAAATTTTAAATCCCCATTTTATTTTTAATTTACTTATAAAGTAACATAATATCAATTTTATTAAACATACTAAAAATAATTCCATATTAATCAACATTATATTTTATTTTGGTATATGTTCATTTTTATGCTTAAAAACACAATTTTCTAAAAAAATCATCTCGTCTTACACATTTATATTAAAATTGATTTCAGACACTTCTAAAAATTAAATAATATAAAGTATATTCAATATTTATAATCATTATAATTAATATTATGCAATAATTTCATCTTAATTTTTGGTAATAATGAATTGTAACCATAGTAAATTTTTATCACCTTGATTAAGGGAAAAAATGGGTTAAAATGGTTAAAAATACAAGGATAATGCTTCAAGATAACACAAAACACTTACTAAAACTTCATTTTTTGGTTTTATTTTGACCATAAATTTATAATATTTGAATATTATTCCTTTTCATCCATTTTTCTTGAGTAATATATTAATATATTTTAAAAATTTTAAAATTCCAAGTGTGTCCTCTCCCTAATATATAAAAGTTCACCACCTATCATCTCTTATAATACTCCAAAATCCACTTATATCATCTAGTAACTACCCAAATAATTTTATAAAATCCATAAAATTTTTATATAGCTAATGTTTTATCATAATACCATCTTAAAGAGGATTTTGGAATAAACTTTAGGATGCATTATGTATAAACCTAACGAGGTTGTCCAAAAGAGGTACAACTCTAAACCGAGTGTTTTCATTATTTATTCTCATACATACTTTAGTTATATGATAAAATTATTATATAATAAACTCATTATATTAAATAAACTAATATGTTGTTATTTTTATGAAAAAATATTTATTCCTCTCCTTCTTCATTAAATGGGAAGCAAAAGCATCGTTCATGTGTGTGTGGAGACTATCACCTCGCAAAGTGAAGCATTTCATTTTTCATCACCAACATTTATGTATGATTATAATTTTGTGTATAATTTTTATATATAATATTTATTCCATTATTATTATTATTATTTTTTTATAATATATTATTCAATTTCTTACCCTTCCACCTTTTATAAAATGATAATGTCGCTCGTGTGTACGTGTGGACTGCCACCTCTATGAAGCGATGTGAATAATTTTTGATATAATAATTTCAATAATGATTATTAATATTTATATAATGAATATATATGATATTTATATCAATATTAAATTGTTTAATATGATGGAACCCTGATAAATATGCAAGTATCAAAACTACCAAACCAAAACATACATGAAAACACAGAATAGTTAACACTCAAACAAGATGATTTTAATAAGGAATTACTAATAAATGGGTGTTGGAATGTTATAAGAGGATAGTATATTATATTATAATTATGTATATTTTTCTTTAATATAAGTATAATAAATTTATATTTATTATATAGGAAGTTAAAATTACTTACGAAGCAAGTCGGACCTGAGGTAAGGGTTTCTCATCTCACTTTTGTTTCTATGAGACATATGCCATATTCACCACTTGTTTATTTTATTTTGTGTATATAATTAATATTTGATATTTTATATCATTAATATATTTAAATTCATTCCATTTAATGTTTCATTTTAAGTTATTTCTTTCATGGGGTTTATGATTTAAAAGTTATCAAACAGGTAAGGATTTTATGTTACAATCTTCTTTTTACCAGGATTGTTTATGATTAAATTTATGTTGATGAAATTATATGATATATCTCAAAAAAATATCAAAAATTTACTTATACTATAGTTAATAATATAAATTACAAGTTTTCCTTTCATTTTTCTATCTCTAAGTACTCAAAATTCCAAAAGAATGTTTTTTAAGAAAAACAAAATTTGTTTTACTATTCGGTCAGAAATATTTTTATTCCATGTCCATATTTTCTTGAAAACGTTTTCAGTAATTTTTTTACTATTATTAAATTATTTATTAATTAATTTTTACCATTTTTTTACATTATATAAAAGGTTTATAAGGAATCTTATTATTGGTTTTTGAATGAGGCACTTTTTAATAAAGGCGTGACCATAATCTTTGTTTTAACATACACCGTATGAACAAATTTTCCCATCACCATGTATACTCTTTTATTTGAAGCTTACTTTACATGTTTCCATGGTTATTTCCAAATAAAATGTTTTTCCTAATATTATATATATATTTTTTAATTTTTATATAAGTTATTTTAAAAAATAAAGTTTATTTTCCTCAAGAAATATTCCAGTGATCTTCTAAATGTATTTTCATCTATTTCAACACCCTTTGATGAATATTTTGATTTATTGGGGATATAATCTAATGATACCAACCAAAATATTTCTCTGGATGGATTATGATAATTTTTAATGGGTAAAGTATTGACATTACATATTCTTGTTCTTCCAATATGGATAATTGTTGATTATTAAGAAAAATTGATTATGTATTATTATTTATTCTTACAATGAATGAATTAGAATTATTAATTTATGGGTGGGGTTTGAAATTACATTGCCCCTATATGTATTGGTAGTCCTCATGAGACAAAAAAAGTTTGTTATTTGTTATATGCCTTACCCATTTAAGTATGACATCTTGGCATGATGCCTAGAAAATAAGATTAAGACGTATTACATTATACATTTCATCATTATAAAATAAGATATTGGTGTTGATGTGATTATTTGAATAGTTGTAATATATATGGATGAGTTTAAAGATAATTTTATTATTTATAAGTCATTATTTGATCATCATTTACTCCTACCATATTACTCTGACCTTATTTATTCTATTATAGCTTCTATTGTACACATTCCCCTATTGAGCATAAGAACTCACATTTTTTTTTATTTTTTTCCTTTCCCAAAGATTTTAGTAAGTGTACTATAATTGATATGTGTGGATATTATAGAGGAAATATTAACTTTCTCAAATAAAATACTATGTTGTATTTTGTGTTTTCAAATGTAATGTGAGATTCAAGTATGTACCTAGTTTTCTAATACTATTTAATTGATTGATCTTGGGTGATGAATTCTCTTGTATCTAGTTCTAATGTAATAATGAAATTAATAAATCTAATACACCTTAGTTGGGTTATTATTGTTGGTATCAAAGAAATCATAGTATAAAATTTGGGAACTAGATTTAGGAAAACATAAATTTGAGAACATAATTTAATTATGGAATTTAGGGATAAGTCTAAGTATAGGATAATATCTTAATGTTTTGGTAAGGTAGAGAGTGTGTTTTTTCATAGAAAACATACCCCTATCAGGATACTAGAAATTGAATATATATGTGGCACAAATTTACCTAGGGGTAACAACTTTTAATGGAGTGGATTGGGTATTAACTCAATCATCACCGGTGCAAAGTGAGTGGGCCTAAGACTTCACACCTAGTTAGACACTCCCAATTGATTTTATTTGGTTAATTAGATTTTTATTTATAAACCATTATGAAATATTTTAATAGATGATGACTATGGACGACCTATGTTAAAACTAAGGTGTTATAGATTGAAATGAATGTGTCATAATTTAGATATTCTATGTATGATTTTTCATGATTATATGGTTTCCAAATATGATTATTATTTCTCATATTATGCATTTTGATTTTAGTATATGGTTGGAACTAGAAGGAACCATTTTAATTCTAAATATGAAAAATAATGTTATGATTTTCCTTGAGAGAAACCAAATGAAACGACTAATGTAATGAGAAATCCTGTGATTATACTTAACTAGTTATCTCAATATATGATTAACGACTTGAAAATTGGTGAGTTTTATAATGTACAAAATGGGAGAAAAATGGAGTTTCATAAAGACCATATAGGAAAGAATATCTATCTTCATACATGTCGAAAATGTGGGAAGAATCACCCAAGGAATTGTCTAAAAGGAGCGAGAAGATGTTTTGTATATGCATAAGAAGGAAATAGAGAAAGTAATTACTAGGTAAAAAAATAATATTTTAATGGAGTGAATTAAAGTACACCATAAGGTACCATTTAAAATTAACTTTATTATGTATGGGGAACTTGGGAATTATCTAAGTTAATAACCTAATCTAAGGGCTAATTCTAAGAACAAGGAAGGGCCTATATTGTGCCAATTGTTGAAGTGAAATTATTTAAGTGTTTATGTATTGGTATTTGATAATTTTGTTATAGAAGTTTATTATTAGTGATATGTTGGTTATAAGAGTCATAAAACATCTAAGGATTATTCTTTAGTAATTTTTCATTAAGTATTTAAAAGAATATGTTGAATGGTACTAATAACCTAGAAAATTGATTTAGTGGAAAAGTTATATTTTTGGAGAACACATGACTGATGGATAAATAACCCATAATATGTGCTCAATATTGAGATAATAATGTTTAGTTGGGATAAATAGATGATTGATACTGGTAAATTTTTTTGGATATTACTGGTGACCATGAAATTAATTAGTGATTTAATGAAAATGCAATTTATGTTATCTTTGATGAATTTTATTACATTTTTGGATTTATAGAATATATTTGATAATATGAGATTTTATTCAAGGAATAAGGATATAGTTAATTTTTAAAATTATTTATGTTTTCATTGAGGTTTTATGGTTATTGAGGTTATTGGAATGTTTCAATCATGGTATTCACATGTTTGGTATATGATATTAAGATCTACTTCATGTTGTTTGGGGATTAAAGTTAAGTTGATTATGGAAATTTTGTGACCTTTTTAAAAAAAATTAGTTTTAAATACCGATTAACAAGTCTTTGAGGATTTTTGGAATTCAGCTATTTTTGAAAATAATTAAGTAAATCTCTAGGTATTATTCTTGAAGTATTTGAGAATAATATTTCACATGATAGTTTATTCATATTAATTATCTTATAATTTATTAATAATTTATGGCTTTAGTACCTATATAGAGAGGAATAATTTTTATCCTTTTATAAATATTATGATTTATTTGAAGTTTATTTTAGTTCTCCTAGTATGAAAAATTCATATTTTTCATTCGACATTATAATATGGGATGGAAATAAGTATAAACTAATTAAAACATCAAATCAATGGATGAAATTATGTTTATGGATTTTATGAAATAAATTTAGTATATTTTATTATATTCCATTTTAAAATAATTCCTCAACTCTAGGAATAATATTTGTAAAATGTTTTTTTATTCTTACAACCATTTTGATGAAATGATGGTCTTTTCACCCCTTACTGGTTTATGGTTTTGTGGTAATTAAATTTCTCATGATCAAGTTATCTATCACTTTCTATAATTCACAGGACATTATTTTTCTCCTCCATTTCTATATTTTCACTTAACTCAAATGTTAACCTTATTTGGGAACTCAATTATGTGTTATTTTAGGTAACTTTTGTGTTTCCTACTTCCACTTTTCAAAGGAACTTTTATTGTCCCTTTCTATGATGTGGGTTTTCAAAAAATGTATTTTAAAGTATTTAATACCTTATTACCAAGCTAAAAATTATAAGGATGTAATTTATTTAAGGGGGAATAATTTAAAATCCTAAAAATTTAGTTTTAAAATCATACTTTTCTCGATAACATACTTAACATGCAACATCGAGCTTTAAGGAAACTGTGATATACCATAAAAATATTATTTAAATATGATCATTATAACCTAGATGTTAAGTTGAAGGTATAAAAAGGAGTAAAAAAATTATGAATAATATGCATAAATTTTTCATACAATTCAAAATTATTAATTAATTAATAATTAATATGTTCTCAATTTTTAGTAAAGTCATTTTATGCTTCAAAAAATATATATTGTTAAAAAATAGTTTTTATTTCATTTTGTGCATGGAAATTATAATTAATATATATAATTCTCAGATAAATAAATTTTTTAAATAATCATGTCAATATAATCTTAGGTTGAATTTTTTATATTTTTCTGAAAATATTTTTTTCTGAGTGAATAGTGAAAATACTGTTTTTTGAAAAACTATAATTTATTTTCTTTAAACCAAGAAATTTAAAAATACTGTTATATTTTAATTTATTTTTAAATTTAAATAAGATAATTTTTTTAAAACTTAATATAAATAATTTCATAGGAATCATTTTTTTTGATTTTGGCATAAGTTCATTTTTAAGATTAAAAACACAATTTTCTAAAAACCGTTTTTTGTTGCGTTTTATGCATTTATTTTAAAATTGATTTTTGTAACTTATATAAATTTAATTATATAAATAGGGATAAAAATTTATAATTATTATAATTAATATTAGGTAATAAGGCCAACTTAATTTTTGGTCATAATGAATAATAACCATTGTAAATATTTATCACCGCGGTTAAGGGTCAAATGGGTTAAAAGGGGTCAAAAGGGTTAAAAATAAAGGGATAAGGCCTCAATATAGTAGAAAAATCTTTCTTAAAACTCATTTGTTTTTTTATTTAGAACATAAACTTATAAAATTAAAATATGAGTCATTTTGGATCCATTTGGATCGGGTAAGAAATTAATATATTTTAATCTTTTTAAAAGTTCTAAGTGTGTCCTCTCCCTAACTTATAAAAGGACACCAACTATACTCTATTATATGCACTTAAAGAGGATATTTTCTCAAATAATAAATAACCAAATCCTTTACTAACATACCTCCCCATATCCTATTTGTTTTTTGATCATAATACCATCCTAAGAAGGCTTTAGGTATAAACCTATGGAGGTTGTCGAAAGAAGAGGTATAACTCTTAACCAAGTGTTTTCATTTTATTTATTCTTATAAACCATTAAATTATATACTAACTATGATGATATAATAACATCAGTATCTCTTATATGCTTATATTTTATTATATTTATGGATTAATCTTTATTCATCTCGTTCTTCATCAAATGGGAAATAAAAGCATCATTCGTGTGTAGGTGTAGACTATCGTCTCACAAAGCGATGCATTTTGTTTTTCATAACCACCATTCATGGATGGTTATTATGGAATATATAATATTCATATATGATATTTATGATATAATTATGATTATTTACATATAATATATCATTTAATTTCTTACCTTTCCACCCATTAAAAAATGACAACTTCGCTCGTGCATATGCGTGGACTACCATCTCAACCAAGAGATGTGATTATTTTTCCATGTATTCAATTAAAAAATGATTATAAATAGGTATATATTGAATATATATTATATTTATATAATTATTAAAATTATTTATATTATTTAACCATGATAGATATGCAAGGACCAAAACTACCAAATCAAAACTTACATGAAAAATGAAACCCTTTACACTCAAAAATGATACTTTTTATAAGGAATTACTAATAAAAGGGTGTTGAAATGTTATTATTTAATCATATATGATATTATAAGTATGTATACAGTAATTTTATATAATTATAATAAATTTTAATTTATTATGAATCAATTCATACTTGAGGTAAGGGTTTCTCGTCTCATTTTTGTTTCTACAAGACATATGCCATATTCAAAACTTGTTTATTTCATGTGGTGTATATACTGAACATTTTTATATTATATCATTAATATATTAATATTAATTTTTTTTAAAGTTTCATTTTAAGTTATTATTTAATGGGTTTTATAATTCAAAATTTACCAAAGTGGTAAGGATTTTACATTACAATCACATTTTTACCGAGATTGTTTATGATAATTTTTTATAATGAAATTATATGATAAATATTTGAAAAATCTCATGAATTTAATTATAATATAGTAATTTATATAAATTAAAAGTTTTCCTTTCATTTTCTTACCTCTAGGTTCTGAAAATTCAAAAAGATTTTTTTAAGGAAAACCGACTATGTTTTTCTATTTGGTCAAGAATATTTTTCTTCCATGTTTAAATTTCCTTGAAAATGTTTTCAAGAATGTTTTTACTATTATATAATGATTTATTAAATTAATTTTTACCCATGTTTTAATTTTTATAAAATGTTTTAAAAGTTATATTTTTATCATTTTTTGAATGAGGATCTTTGTACTGAAAGTGTGGACAAAATATTTTTTTAATATACACCACATGAATGAATTTTACCACTAACATGAATAATATTTTATTTGAAGTTCCCTTTACAATTTTCCATGGTTTATTTCCAATAAAATTGTTTTCCTAATATTCTGGAAATTTTTAGATTTCATATAATAGATTTCTAAATGAAAAGTGTATTTTCCTAAAGAAATGTACTTGTGATATTTTAAAAGTATTTTCATCCTTGTCAACATCCTTTGATTAATTTTATGATTTACTAAGGGTCTACTCTAATGATATCATCCAAAATATTTCCATGGATGTCTTATGATCATTTTTATTAGGGAAAATATTTACAATAATTATTCTAGCTCTTCCAATATGGATAGTTCTTAATTATTAAGGAATTTTGATTAAGTTATTTTTTTTATTCATATAAAGAATGCATTGGTATTATTAAGTGACATGTCAGACCAAAATTATATATCCCCTCAATGCGTTGGTTGATATCATGATAAAAAATACATTGGTATTTGGAATATTCCTAACCCATTTAAGTATGATTCCTTTACATGTGGCCTCAAAAGTTAGTTTAAGATGTCTAATATTTTTCATTCCATCATTATGAAATCAGTTATGGATGTCCATGTGATTATTTAAATATTTATGATATCCAATGATAATTTTTAATCTCATGTGATTATTTATATGTCCTTGTATGATAATAATTTATTCCTTCCATATTATTCATGTATTATTTATTCTATGATAGCTTCCACTATAAGAATTTCCATACTTAGAATCCAAGATCACCCTTTTATTTTTTTTCCTTTACTAAGGATGATAGGAAGTGTACTATGATTGATATAAAAGGATATAATATATAAATAATAAAGTTCTAAAATAAAATACTATGTTTTATTTTACGTTTTGAAATGTAATGTGATATTCAAACATGTATCAAGTTTTCAAAATATACTAAACCGATCAATATTAGGTGATGTGATCACTTGTATTTAGTGCCAATATAATAAACTAACCACCATATATAGATTACTAGAGATAAGTTATTACATTATTAAGGCATTAGGGATTCTCCCCAAGACTTAATTAATTAATCCACATGTTACTTAGCATATAAGTAATGCTTCAACCATTCATAAATTTATCATATAAATGCGTTGTTGATTCTCTATACATTACTTAAAATTTTAATTCCTTGACCAATAATAGAGTAAAAAATGAATCATACAATATGATTCAAACATCATATCGCATATCATATGATTCTATGATATAGCCATGTTTTATAATATTAATTGATAAGGTAGAGGCATACTATTTTCATATTATTCCTTATGATATCCCCTAATCTAAGGGATATTATATTCCTTGGATTCATACATATTGTACAATATTACAAGATAATAACATACATTATGATATAGAAAAAATCAACTCATGGTTTATAATGTATTTAGTTATAATATCCATAAGTCACCCACTTGCACTAAATCCTAATATATTTTGTGTAATTTTCACATTTTATTGTATTGTATCATATATAATAAATTTCGAATTCATATCCAAAACTCATTTTGGATATTTCTAAAACACTTTTTCAACACAATTATCAATTTCACCCTATATCACATCATATGTAACACACAATGAATTTCTACCCAAAACTAGTTTTGGATAAATTCTAAAACATTTTTATAGAAACTCCGAGTTTTGTAAAACTCAATCCCTATTCAATCAACCAAAAAGTGTGACCCATGAGAATATATAGCATTTAAAAAACTATCAATTCTTAAATTCATAAATTTAAATAAAGAGTGGCCTCTAGAAAATCATAAATTCTACTCAAGTTATAAAGGGATCTAGTGTGATATCCATGAAACACATATATCCCAATATCTATGTCCACAAACTAAATAATATATACGTATGAATTTTCATATGAAATATTTATCCAAGACATTAACTAACCAAATGACATAGAATATGTTAATCCCATATATCTACTAATATGTTCTCAATTCTATGATTATAAACTGACCTGGTCGATGAATACATCACATGTCATTCACCCTTATAGATGAGGACATAATATGCCCTCATATAATATATAATAACATCATATATATTATTTAGGTATGGTTATATAACTCTATAGGTTATCTTAATCGAGGGGACAAATATTATACTCATCATACGAGAGTACAAATTCCATATTATTTATTCCTCAACTAGTAGCATGATCATAAACATACATAAGAATCCCTGAATATATAAGACTCAAGGATTTCATAATAAATGTATAAAAACATCATGGTTTTCATTCTAAGTATATTATTAACCTCATGTATTTATAAAATATTAATATGAAATATCCACCCTAATATTCCAATGTCATAGTATATGATATTCCATATAGTATACTTAGAGGGTTATCCATTACAAAACACTATTTTTGTTCATCATGAGTCTATTTCATATATATATATATATTAAATACTTTTCACAAAACCTTTAAATTTCATCATTGCCTATAATACTCCATGATGAACATCGATTAGGGATAACTTATTGTTTTACTTTAGTAGGACAATTATAATTTCACTTCATGGGCATATGTATCCAACATAGAAAAATGAAATGTGTAGTATTTATTTTTATAACATGATACATTTTATATTCCTAAAATATTTTAATAATTATAAAAAAATCATATATAAGAGAAAGTATAATCATATCTCATATGATAGGCTACTAGAGATGCCTTATATTTGTAGCATTTTTAGGGTTTTGTTAAAATAATTACATTACCATATAATTTCTATGACATCCCTATGTTACCATATGATAAAACCATTCTAATAAACCCCTTTAGTGAGTAATATATATTAATTTAGAAAGTTTGAATAATTTTGAGACTTAAAAAACATAATCAAAGTGTTTGACTATTTTAACAAAGCATTCAAACTTCTTAACTTCACAACATCAAATGTTATGTTGTTAATAACTTCTATTATTTAATTAGAACCCTTTCTAAGTTTATCATCATAATTCATCTTGTAAATATTAAATTAAGAATTTTCTTTAAGATAATTTTGGTAACAATATGTAACTCTTTACATTTTTCTTTACCAACACATCCAAAATTATTCTACCATATAAAGTGATGGTAACTTCATCATAGTAAATCAATGAAACCATTTGAATTTTTATTTATCATTATACCCTAAAATATTTTAAGATATTAAATATAATTCACTTTGAAATTTTATAGGCATAATATTTAATTTATTACACTTTGAACTTCTCCACGTGAAAACATACTGTCACTAGCCTCTTAGAAACTACATTATTATTATAATATAATGTTATAATATAAAAAATCTTTTCTGTTAGGAAATAAAAAATATTTAATTTAGTGAGAATATTTTAAAAAGAAACTATTGTATACACTTATTATACAGTATTCTATGTGTTTGGAGCAATATTTTAAAAAATATATTTTATTATCTAAAATATTTCATTGATGGGTGGTTGAATCTTATCCATTATATTTTAATAAAAATCCAGATAATTGTTTTCTAGATAAAATAATTTTATTTTCCTATTATTCTTAAGTATGTTATAAAATATGAAGAATCATAAACCATGTATAATAAAACTATCATATTATTTTTTACTTAACAAATATTTATTAGTAAAAAACTTCACTTATCATATAAAAGAAATAAGATAAAAATACAGATCCATTTGAATTTGAAATATTATTTTGCATTCAACTCCATGATTCAGAAATCCTTTGCTTCAATATTTGAACAAAAAATAAAATATTCATATATTATTTTCTTGATATTAAAATCATGTATATTGAAAATATTTATAAAATATAAATTTGGTATCTTATTACCTTTTTATTGGAGAATTAATTTTTATATCACTGATACTTAACATGAACTCTCCATAGAATTTCTAATACTTCTTCAGATACCTAGTAAAATTCCATCATATTGAAATATTTCTATTCCTTCTTGAAAAATTCTCATGGTTTCAATGACCAAGTTTGAATACTTGAAGAAACATTATTGGACTTTGTAAATAATTTTATTCTCCCCACTTTGAAATTTTACCCGCTAGTACTATCAACACAACACCAGAATCTTAATAAAAGATGCCCAATTTATATATCCTTAACACTTTGATAAAATAGGATAAAAATGCCTTAAACTCCTTCATATTTTCTAAAAATTTAAAAGGATGATTCAAGAGTTAATTTCTTATACATATTAAGACATAATGGAATTTTTTAGTCTCACCAAGCCATTATTACACTCAATCACATTTAGTATAAAATTGGATAATAAAGTTCCTTTTTTTTTGGAATATAATTCCTAAGAAACCTTAATTGAATTAATATATTATTCTCATAAGCATCAATATTTACTTATTGAACTACTTTAACATTTTTTTTATTCCGAAAGGTATTACTCTGACACATTGAAGATATGAGTGGAGACTAAAGTTCCTTTGGTCATGTTACATCTAATTCCTTTAAAATCATAATAAAATTCATATATTCTTCTCATAATCATCTAGATATGATTTTATATCTAATTCAACATTTGGTTACTCAGGATGGTATTACTATAACACATAAATTTTTTTTCTCTTGATTAAGAACTATTCTTAAGTTTAAATACCAGTCTAAGAAGTGTCTTACATTAAGCTTATATTTTTTAGGATTGATCTCAAATTAATACTAAATGATGATGATGAAATTTTTTCTATAATAGAATCTTTTATCAAATGATTATTATGCTTTTTTTTCATTTAATAAGGAATTTTATTAAATGAGACCCTTATTTAATATTAATTATATAAATTAGTGGTATAAAATCAATATTTCATAATGAATTACATAGGTTAAACATGTAAATAAGTCAAAAATATATCTAGTAGATAATAATTTCAATCTTCTCACATATGAATCTTGGATAGTTGAGTGGAGAACTCTTTTCCTAATCAATCATATGGATCATCTCAACTCAATTCCTCTAGTATCCTAATGGTTATGGTTTTCTAGTTAAGTGTAACCAAAATTATACACTAAAAATGATGTACCTAACATTTAGGGTCACCGAATTACCTTATTTACTTACAAAAGTTAATAGAGGGACACCTATATTTGGCATGGCCTACCAGATTATATGATAAAAGTCTTGAAAATCATCTCTATAGAAGGAATCTAACACTTAGTATTTTTATTAAAGGGTAGTTAATATTTCCATATTATATCATGTATTCCCTTTACATGTATACATACTTATAATTATATAGTTTGGAATCCCTATTCCCTCCACTGGATCAATAATTTCAAACCATATTGACATGTTACTCTTTGCAAAACCCATAAATTGTGTTACTAATCCAAATTAAAAGTTAACTATATTTATAAACATAAAAATTCAACCCATGAATAAGGAATATGAAACCCATTCATGTAAAATCTTACAATCCTATGAAATCAACAACTCATACAATACTAATCTTGGAGAAAATATAAACTCCACCCCCACTTTTCTAGACAAGACATAAGCCTCCAGAACAGTGATAACTCTATCCTAAAGTCTTTATACCCAAGGTTACATTACTTAATAGAGAATTGGATTCAATCATAATTATAACACTTAATATGTATAAAATATAATCAATATTTAAATTCAAGCTCATAATCTAGTATAATACAAATTAAAGGTAGAACACAATTATATCCATTATCAAACCTAGAATGTAACTCCATATATGTATGCATGATAATTCATATAATAATTATAACTCTTTAAAATCTATTAATAAGATAATAATTATAATTATTAAAAAAGTAAAAAATCAACTAAATAAAGGAAAAATTCATATATTTTAATATGATATAAACATTCATGAACAATTTATAAATAAATCAATAATAAACATTTTTGAATTTGGAAATTTATTATGGTAATTTCATAATTAAATAAAAATAAACACTTTATATTTAATCTCAATATCAAATCCTTTATATTATTCTTTATATGAAATTTTCTTTCAATGTATGATATTTTAAATATAAACATTATATATATGAACTATTCATTTATTATAAAAATATTTAGAATATCAAATATTTAACACTATTTAAAACTTGATCATTCCAATTATCAAAACTTAATTTGATGTGGTTTATATAATTTTACAAATATGGACTTTTAATTTGAATAATTAAAATTAAATATTATGAAAATTCATAATATCAAATATAAACTCCTTCATATATTTAGCCTTACTTTTTTTATAATTTATAAATTCTTTAGAAATTACTCTTATAATTTTAATATAAACATGTTATATCTAAATTATAATTCATTCCATATAATTTCAAATATGTATCTAATTCTAACATTTAATATTATGGATATTTATTTAATAAATGTTTCAAAATTAATTAATTAATTAATTATCAAAATTTTCTAAATAATTAATTTATAATAATTTTATAAATTAAATAAATATCCTAAAATACATTTTCTATAATTTATAAACCTTTTATAAATTATATAATTCAAATCATAATTGAAAATTTAATTTTTTTCCTGATATTATATTTTATGATATAAATTATATCATAATTTTTTATTAGCTTTATCATCTATCATTTTTTATGATAACTAATTCTTGGCCTTCACTATTGGAATCTTGACCTTTCCCAACGCTTCTATACCAACGGTTGTAAAAACCATTGGTATATGCCCCCTTTACCAACGGTTTGGCCAAACCGTTGGGAAATCCCACTAATGGTATGGATTTCCCAATGGTTTGGCCAAACCGTTGGGAAAAATCCTTTTGTGGCCACTTTTCCCAACAGTTCGGCCAAACCTTTGGGAAAAGTCCATGGCTTTCCCAACGGTTTGGAACCGTTGGGAAAAGTCCCTTGGGTATGGATTTCCCAACGGTTTGTCCAAACCGTTGGGAAAAGTCTATTGGGTATGGCTTTCCCAACGGTTTGGGAAAACCGTTGGGAAAGGTTGGGCACCTATCTTTTCCAATGGTTTTGAGAACTGTTGGGATAGGTTTTATGAGTACATTGGCTGAATATCATCGAATACATCAATATATAAATTAAATATATATATATATATACATTTATCCTAATATATTCATAAAGGATACTCTAGGATAGTGGTAAAGTCATTGATTTATAACGTGAAGGTTGTGGGTTCAAACCTCGGTAGGAAATCATTTTTATATATTTACCTTTCCCAACAGTTTACTCAAACCGTTGGGAAAGACCTAGGGAATTTTTTTGCCAACGGTTGGCCAAACCTTTGGCATAGGTTGATTTTACTAACCTATACCAATTATTCTTTGTAAACCGTTGGGATAACCTTTCCCAACGGCTTACTTCCCTACGGTTTGCAAAACAATTGGTATAACATATACCAATGGTTCTACAGGCTTTCCCAATGGTTTAGAACTGTTGGGAAAGACTCTATTTCCAATGGTGGTTAAATATAACATTCAACACATGGGATGTCATATAATACAATATTTTATATATCATATGATTTATATGATACTCTATTTTTTAGGAATATATCCTCATTATCACCAACTATGAATATTTATATCATACACTATGATATAGAAAAAACTAAAGGATTTATATTGTGTCGCTACTTATGATACCACTCATTGTATGTCATGGCTATATCAAGGTTAAGGATATCAATTATTATATGGCTAGTAAAAGAAAAAAATTCCAATCATTTTTTATGATATGAAATTCAATAAAAAAGTTTGGTCATTTTAAAATATGATTTCATTAATCAAGAAGAATTTTAAGGATCTAATAACCCTGTTAAATTTATAAGGATAAAAAAACACTAGTTCAACACAACAAAAGATAATAGAAACTATAATTCTTAAGATCACTATGTATGAAACTGAAATCTTATAAATATAAAATGGATAACATGTACCTTTCACCAATGATGACCACTAATACTTTATTTTTAATCACTATGGTTGATGAATATAACTAATAGGAAGCCAATAAACCCTCTCCTCTGTAGTGTATCCATGGGCTGATATGAATCACCCAATGCTCAGGTAGGATTATCCTTCACACCCAAAATATGCTAAGACCACTCAGTGGAAAAGGGATGACGAGAAAGAGAGTAATATAAGAATCAATTTAATTCTTGTGAAATCTCAAAATAACACCAACTCGTGGTGGATTCCACTTTATATAGGCCTTGGGGATGCTCCCTGAGCCTACATGCATTAGCTTATATGTTACTTAATGTATGAGTAATTCTCATGACATTTATATATTTATAATTTAAATGCATAATTCGTTCTCTATTTTTTACATAAAATGAAACATTTTGTAACACCCATAATTTCGTATAAAATTATTTCATATATATTTTAATTATGTTTATTTTATTTTACTTTTATTTTTAAGGAAACAAAAATATTGAATAATGTCATTGATAAATAAATGAATATAATGGGATAATTTTTCATCATATAATTAAAGTAATATATATATATATATATAAAATATAATATAAACATATTTAATTTGGAATAAAACAAGAAATTTATGAAAGTAAATTTCATGGCCAAGGGATGTAAATATCATTTCCATATAATATACATCTTTCTATATTCAACAAACCATGAAATACAAATTGTTTTATAAATACTAGAATTAAAAGTTGATAAATAGTACTTCCAAACTCATAGTCTCTAATTTTTTTTACTTATAATAGGTATGGTTCATAAGAAAAATGGAATAAGTTATGAAATATATATGTTTTAATAAATACATTATTTTATAATTATAATTTAAAGGTATACATGTTCTTTGTTTGTTATATGGCGATTGAGTATACATCCATCATCATTATTTAATCATTAATTTATATCATTTTTAATTTATAAATATATATACCATTATAAATTATATATTATTTATACATAAGTACATGATTATATAATTTTTTTGATGGTATGAAAATATCATTCAACCTCAAATATGGATTTTATAATACACTATGCATTCTATTTCTCATATTTTTATAGTTATAATGTATCTGTATGTAGTTATATGTAAATTAATAATTAATAATAATAAATATGGTTTATGATTCCATATTTAATAATGGATTTATATTCATATATCTTAGAATAAAAATAATTTCTTAAAATGCTTTCTTAAAATATATTTTATTAAATTCAAGATTCTTTAATGACTATATTTATCATATTTACAATTTTATAACAACATTGTAATTTTAATTTATTCGTAGGAATATAATTTTTTTGCATATTATTTTGAATATTTTAGTAGTATTTGTAGCATGTGACTATTTAATAAAATGTATTATGTCATTATATACATTTTAATGTCACATATTAATTCATGTGATTTAAATGATAAAATATGTTTTTAACTTTAAAAGTTATATATAATATTTTAAAATAAAATAAAATTTTATGAGTAATTTTTAAATTAGTTCTTATATATTTATAAATCAATACAATATTTTATGTACATGTTTTTATATTCTAAAAATTCATTTTAAACGGTTTAAAAAAAGTTTTTTTTCACAAAAAAATAAATTACAAAATTTATTATTTTCATTTGAAAACTATTTTAAAATATTTATAATATTATTATCATAAAATTTATATCAATTTGGATAGAATTTTCATTAGAAAAATAATGAGGTTATTGGAATAGTAATATAGCTATTTTGAGTAACGTTTGTCGCATAGAGACAGTTTTTAGTTTCATTTATTTAAAAGATAAATTTATTACATTTTGAATATGAATTTTATAAAATTAATTAAATATTTTTAGTACAGATTTAGAAATTATGTAAGGGGTCGAATTTAATATATTTGTTTTTGGTAAAAGTAGTAAAATACAGTAAAAAATGGTGAAATGTAGTGAAATATTGTAAATTTGATACGTTATATATGTTAGAATGAATCATCTTAGTCAAGGTAGTGTTATTTACCTAATTTTAGAACTAAAAATTATATTGGATCATTAAGGGAGGTAATGGGGTACTATAGGGGAGGGGGTAGTGGGGCACTTAAGGTAATAGAAAAATAAAACATTCATTACTTTATTCTATGAAATTCTAGTCACCACACCTATATATGATCGCCGCTCTTCTGATTTCCCCCACACCAGGTGAAAAGTAATATATTAATATATAACTTAAATATTATATCCCATACACATATATTTAATTTTTAAGATTTTTTTGGGTTAAAACGTCTGATTATAATCCAAGAAGCTTAAATAAAGAAAAGATTTCTATTCCTCTTATTTCACTTTCCTTTTGAAATCAATTTGTAATAAAATCTTTTAAAGCCTCTTTTGATTTGAGGACATAATTTTGTTTATAGTATAATAAAATAATTTTAATCTTATTTCCATGAGAGACTATCCAATCCCTCACATATTATCCTTTTCAAAATCTGTTACCATATCGATAAAAGGGTTCCAAGTCCTCTTCTATCCTTTTACTATTATAATTATTTTGTTATAACAGACTTTAAATTATTATTACTTATTATTTTATTATTAAAATCTTTTATAATACCACTAATTTTATGTATCATTTATTTGAGATAATTCATCCAATATCATTTTAACTTTTTTATAAGACGTTACCATATTGAAGTAATGGTACTATTCATCTCTCTTTTCAATTCTAAATTTCATTTACAATGTGATATCCATTTTAATTTCCATGTTCTTCATAAAATATATTTATTATATCATTTTTATTACTATCATTATGATATCCTATGAATGTTATCTCCATGTCACTCACATTACACACCAGTCATGAGCTATTGTAAATCCAAAATTCTCAGAATGGGCATACAATTCTTTATTGTCCCATGATCAAATACTTATACATGCCATGTATTTGTAGTATTATGGATAAATTATTTCAAATTGGGGTCCTTTTTTAAGGAAATATGATGTAAATATAGCTTGTTTAGTCTTTATTGTTTTCCTAGATGGAGATACACAATGACTCAAGAGGGGGGGGGGGTGAATTGAGTTCTTAAAAAATGTAACCCCAAATAAATTCATCCCTTGAACTTTTATTTAATATTTTATTAGATATACTATGTAAATAAAAACAAAGAAAGAGGTGAATATAACATATAATATTTATAGTGGTTTAGGTCACAAGGATCCCCTAGTCCACTCCACCAATGCTCTCTCTTTGAGTTTTATGATTTTCACTAAACATATCATTTTCCTAGGGACTTGAAGTTGAGTGAAAGAAACTAATTTTTTTTATAAAAAGGTTCTAAGAGATTTGAATAGGGATATAATTTTTTATAATACATTCCATCCACCTTCAAACTCTTATAAAATTTATTGTAAAACTTTACATAAAAATATAAACAAAAGGATTTTGAGTTCAGTGCACATTTGCAATCAGCAACTGATAGTTGATGAAAAAATATTCTGGAGAAGGAGTAAATAGGTTTGAAAAGATATGAAATATCTTAATTTTATATAGATTTATATAGAACAAAACACAATTTTTTTTCCTTATTACATGTGAAAAAAGGATAACTTGAAAAATAAAGTATATACACGCAATCCATATCTTTATTGATCACTTAGGAAAGTTCTTTTTTTGTGAAACACTAATTATTTTTTGAATCCTAACATATTTATGTGATTCAAATGGTTAGGATAAAATAATATAATATTTAAAAATTAATTTTCTTTACCCTTTTCATGTGACTTACACTAGAAATAACACAAACAAGGTATTATGATGGTGTAGCTTGAGTCTTCCTTGAAAATTTTCTCTTCTGGGAAATATTAGCTTTAATTACTTTGGACTTTAATTATTTAGACATAAATAATTTTGATAAACTTAAAATAGTAGTATAATTCTCTTGTTACACTACAATATTAATAAATAACCTCTAAATAGTAATAAAATATTTTAAACTTATATAGAGGTATCCAGGATCATGAGTCTTTAGTATCGTAAACCATCTGAACGTACGACATTACTTGATCATATAAATTTTGAATATGATTTTTATTATTTGATGTCTACCTTTTTTTATCTTAATAATTTATTGAGAATAATATTTTTTGATGACCATAAAGCTTCATTATAAATGTAAGTATTTATAACATGACTTCATCATAAGGCTACTTTTGGGACTTAAGTCTTTTGTTGATTATCATAATTTAATGCAAGACTTTAACTAATTGCAAGACTTAAACATAAAGCTTAGTCTTATCAAAAAAATTATTTAACAAACCAACCCAAGACAACTTGACTATTCAAGAGACAACCCCTTAAATGTGGGGTAAAATATAGAAAATGAAACAAGTATTGAATATAAGAAAAAAAGACATAAAACCAAAGTACTATGTGAAAAAAATAAAATATACAACTAAGCTAACCATCTAAACCAAAAAGTATGAAAATTGTAGACAAACTAGTCTCCATGTGACCACATCACTTTAAAACTAGCCCCAAATGAAATAGTGACGTAAAGAGACCTGTGTCACTTCTGAATGCAATTTCCTTTAACTGAATTCTGCAAAACAAAGTCTAAATCTACCCACAAGAAGAAGTGGGATGTGGGAAACAAAGCCCAGTAGGATACCAACACAATATCTATAAAATATCTAATAAAAATAATGCATATTTTCATGCTTTAAAGTAAAAATAGTTTTACATGAAGTCTTATAAACAAATAAATTTGAAATCCCTTTTTCAAACAATCCTTGAGTTTTCATAAATTGCATTCTATACCTACCAAAGAAAGAATAACAACTAGAAACAACAATGCACCTACCATCCATGCTCTATCATATGGGGAAATACATACTAGACACTCACAACACAAACAAGTCATAAAGTTGGATCCAAACTAACATCGAGGCCTTTTATAGACTATCGACATATAAGAGGTTACCTCATAGTGGCGTCACACACACTATGGATACCCGTGTCTCTATCTCGATGTACCCTAGGTTCCCGCTATGTAATTTTTGTCAATTTCTATTTTAAAAACAATACCCACATTTTTATAAAATAATTTCAAATCCAAGACAAATTTCTTCATGGCTTTAAAATCTATTTTCCATTTCAAATCAAGGAAATTAAATTTTCAAGGAAAGAACCCCTTTAAAACTTAAACCCATGACCCTTTAAATTTCAAAAAAATGAAATTATATTTCAAATATCAACAAAAAAAATAACTGTAAGTGATTCAAGAAATTATAACAATTGAACATATTCAACTACCTCAAGAGCATAGAAAACCTAATCGCCTTTGAAAATTGGGATTAGAAACCAAATGATGCACCTTTAGAGGATAAGAAATGACCAAATATTGTAAAGGATTGATGGAAAATACAATCCTATCAACAATAACTACATAAAAAGTTTCCAAAACAAAAAATGAGAGAGAAACCAAGAGGAAGGCTTACCTGGAGAGACCAAGTTCCTAGCCCTAATGATCAATCACTGAACGAATCGATCCAGATGGAAGGAAGACACCCAAAATTTCATAGGGTAAGATCTATGACCGAGAGGTTAAGGCTTCAAGATTTAATGAATCCAAAAAATACTTTATAAAAACTTAAAAATTGAAACTCATGGTATTAAATGATGTGTAATACCTTTACATGTCATAAAACCGTTTTAATTCTAGTTACACCAAAAAAACGTGTTGTCTTGGATTAAATTTTTTTTTCACATCAAAATACGTGTAACCCCTACATGATGTATAAATATTCATGCTATGAAATAAACTCATGGGATGAATATGATAGGAATTACATGTTGTGAAATATAACTACACACCCTGCAACTGCCCAGTGAATGGAAGAAAAGCTAACTAAAAAGGTAAAAATCCAACAAATCCATGACTTCACCATTATTGGTATCCTCCAAATCCCAAACTGAAAATACTCACCCAATGAAAAAGGGAAACCAAAGACAAAGATCAGAATATACCTAATATAAATTTAATGAGGCATTATAATCTTTCCACCATAAAATATTTCTATCCCCAGAAAGATCTCAAGATCTTGGATTCTCAAAAAGAGTTGGTCACTAATGCCTCATTAACAGCTCACACTCCCACATATCATAGTGATCCTATCCACACTTCCATAGTATCTGGACAAGGATAATCATTTTACTATACAATACCTTATCCTGGTGATCCATAATCTTAACAGGATGCTCAACCAAAGTGTTATCGGGCTCAAGAAAAACATCCTCCCATCTAATCACATGGGAAGGATCTGATACCTACGTCCTCAACTGGGAAACATGAAACACACCATGAATATAAGTCAATTCAGATGGAAACAAAAACTAATAATAAAACCTTCCTATTCTATAAATGATCTCAAAGCATCCCAAAAACCTCAGTGCCAACTTACACTGCTTACCCAACTGATGATGTCCCAAGTGAGGTGAAACTCTAAGAAAGACCCGACACCCAACCTCAAACTCCAGCGGTCGATGGAAATAATCTGCATAGGATTTCTAATGAATCTGTGCCATGATCAAATATGTATGGATCAACTAAAATACCTCTGTCATCACCTAAATTACACTTTCCCAAACCAAAGATTTCTCTTCTAACTATACCTAGCACAAGGGAGATCGACATGGACACCCATAAAAATCCTCAAAGGGATCCATCCTGATCAAATCGTGATAACTATTTTTATAGTAGAACTTGAAAAATGGAAATTTTATATCCCATAATCCTCTAAAATCAAGCATACACGCCTAGATAATATCCTCAAGAATCCAGATATCCCTCTTTGTTTTTCTATCCAGCTGTGGATGGTAAGCCATTATTAATTTCAACTGGGACCCCATTTCCTCCTGGAAAACTTTCCAAAATATATATGTGAACATCAAGTCCCTATCAGAAACCATTGTAGAGGGAGACTCATGAATCTTCAAAATATATCATATGCACAAGTCCCCAAGTAGTTCCAATTTCATCATCTCTTTTATTGGAAATAAATGCACTGGTCTAGTGAGTCTATCAATGATCACCCAAATCACATTCTTATCACCAGGAGTCTACGATAAACCAATAGAAAAATCCAGAGAAATATCATCCCAATTCCATACTATAATGGATAAAGGATTTAACAAACCTGCATATCTCTGGTGTTCTACCTTAACTCTTTGACATGTGAGACATCATGATACAAAATCTTCAATTAACCTCCTTATCACCGACCACCAGTACCGATGTCTCAAATCATGGTACATATTTATATCCATATGGTTCATTGGACAACAAGATCGGTTTACACTGTCTAGAAATTTCTACCTCAAGGATAATGGAACAACCAATATGCTACAGAAGCACAAGGCTCCACTAGGAGACCGAGACAAATTTTCTGAGGTCTCCCCACCATTTAGGATTTTTCATAAGTGTATACTCTAAGTGTCTATAATATTATCAAGTTTAAATCACTCATAAAAAGAATATTAAACCTTTATCAAATCCAATAAAACCTATCCATAAATATCTTATTCTCCTAAGCTCATCTTAGCAAACCACCCCATTAGAGACCACTACTCAAATAATTCCTTAATGTATTGCATCAGTATTTTTTTCAGTGCATTGGAAACTAAATTCAATTTCTTAGGGGTGTATATGATATCCAAATCAAAGGTCTGAATATACTCAACATAGCATCTCTGTCATAAGTTCAGATCTCTCTCTGTGGTGGTAAGCCAAAAAAATCATCAAGAAATACCTCAGGGTACACACACACAACAACAAGTAGTTGACCACCCAAGAAAAGTTCAACTACATCAAGAAACATTTCTAACAACTAGAATTATATTCAACCAACGTAAGGAACAACTGGCTTGCCCTTCCTATCCTAGAGTCCCACTCACCTGGGAAAACATGAGTGACCCCATTGGTAGAAACTAATTATAAACAATGGAGATAATTGTCTTTCTAGTTATTTATGCTGACCATCTAGTCCATGCTGAGGATAAATTCAATGATTTCAAGATCAAGAACTAATGATTCCCAAACCACCTTAAAGTCGTTGATCACCACCCAACATGCAGGACATTTAAAACCTTGTTTAGACCTCTTTTACAAAGGTGTCGAAATATCCAACAAGAATGAAATAATCTCTGAACACAAGACCAAAAATTCAACCAAATTTGATGATATAAAAGAATGAGTATCACCCATATCAAATAAGGTTATCACCATAGAAGATGAAATAAACACCGCACCTCTAATAGTAGCCGGCCCTACTTCAGAACCCTCTAATGCACACTGAACTGCATAAAGTCATCTGGACTTAGCCACTTGGACATCCCCCTTATCTTGAGAAAGAGACCCAACTCCCTTGGAAGCATCAACATGAATCTATTACCCCTTGGTTAAATTGGATCCTTCCTTACTACCTTGGGATATATTATCACAAAAATTATTCATATGTAAATATCACCCATAATGATGATAAGTTCTTCGGAATATTCATACCCTAGGTAATGTTATCACCATGCCTCCTAAAATGGAAGTAAATAATCTATTTCTACCCTATAGAAGCCCTTGAAACTGGACTTGTAGAAAACTGATCACTCTTTCACTTTCTTTTCTGACTAGAAGAAGCAACCTGGCTAACTGTTTCACCCACTGAAGCTCCTCCCAAGCCTTTCCTTCCATCTATGTACACCTTATCCAATGTATTTTATCCATTACATACACATAGAGTGGAAGGAACAATGGAACTAACATTGATCAAACATCATCCCTCATCCCCATATTAAACCTACGAGCCTTCAGGTAATCATTAGTTACAAGATCTGAGGCTAGATTATCCAACTCTAAAAAGTGGGTAGAGTACTCTAGAATGGTACGCTCCCCTTTATCCAATTTTATAAACTCCCAGGTCTTTGCTACATGTAAAGTATCAGGATAAAACTGTTCATTGAATATCTTCTTGAAAGAGACCCAAGTAAGACCTTCATGCAACTTCTCTTTCACTATGGAGTCCCACTATCTTATTCTAGGTCCTTTGAACATATATGTGAAAAAACACACCTGATAAACCTTAGTATTCATCAAAAATTTTAAGATTCGCTCAATCCATTCAAGAACTCCCCTAACTCTTGTGGTCATTTGTTACCACAGAAGACAAGTGGATACTACTTGGTAAATTCCGAACCATAATCCACGACCCATAGTAGGTTCACTATGTCAACTAACCCTAGAGTCTAAATGGTATAGAACACTGATTCAACCAAAATGGTTCCTCTAGAGGATCCACCTATGGAACCTTCCTTACGGATTCCCCTCTTATATTTGGAAGATCTCTTTAAGGAGGCATTTTCTGTTAAACACAATACAACAAACAATATGCCATAAGAAAATTACAAAATCATAAAACTGAAAACAATAATATAAAATATGATTTAAAACAATTTTAATTTAAAGAAGATATTAATTATACCACAAAAGTACAACACCTTTTGAAAAAAACATTTCTATCAAAATAAACTCCCTACTTAGTTTAATTAAATAACCCTCCACATAATAAGTCCTTAGACATTTTAGATACGATGAATTAAATAAAATACCCCTAAAATTTATTCAAATGAGACTAAACACTTTTTCTTAGACTTAGTGAAGATTTTCCAACCACCCATGGAAACTCAGATTCAGTAACAGGAGTGAGCTATCTAGGCCCCTTTTCCACACCTAAAATGTGAATTTTGACGATCCTACCTCTGTCTACCCAAGACACTAATACAACTCAAAAAACATTGACACACTTTAGGCTGAGTAAAACCTATGATACCAAATTATAACAAACCAACCCATACTAACCGAACCAGTCACCTGAGCTATCCCATTATGAGGTGGGGTAAAAGAGAGAAAATGAAAAAATTCTTGAATATAAGAAAAAAAATACAACCAGAGTAATATGTAGAAAAAAAATAAAAGATACAACTGATCCAACTGGATAAACTAGAAAGTATGAAAAATCTTGGAAAATTAGTCCCCATGTGACCACGTCACCTCTAAAGTAGCCCAGAACAAAACAACGATGTAAAAAGAAAACCCACATCACTTCTGAATGCACTTTCTTTTACTTGAATCCTATAAAAAAATGTTTATAGATTCCCATAGGAAGAAGTAGGGTGTGAGAAATATTTCCCAGTAGGATACCAACACAAGATATATACAAGCTCTAATAACAAGAATGCACAATTTAAATCTTTAAAACAAATATAGTTTTACAAGTAGTTTTATAAATAAATCAATTTGAAGTAAATTTTTCAAACAATCCTCCTTCACTTTTAAAAAATTTCAAGCTATAAATGAAAAATCCAGAATAACAAACAAAAAAAATGCACCTACCAGCCAAGATCTAGCCCATGGGATAATATTCACTAGGCACTCACAATCCAAACAAGGCATAAAGTTGGATCCAAACTAACATAGAGGATTTCCATATACCATAGACATATAAGAGGTTACCTCCTAGTGGTGTCACACACACTAAGGCTACCCATGTCTCCATCTTGACGTACCCAAGGTTCCCAATGTGCATTTTTTTTCAAATTATATTTTAAAAACCATGCTCACATTTTTATAAAATAGTTTCAAATCTAATAAAATCTGCTTTAGGGTTTGAAAATCCTTTTTCCATATTGAATCACAGAAATTCCATTTTTAAGGAACCCCCCCTTAAAAACATGAACCCATTCCCATTTAAATTTAAAAACATGAAATTCCACTTCAAATCCCAATAAAATAAATAATAAATATAATAAATTCAATAAATTAGAACAATTGAACAAATACACCTATCTTAAGAGCAAAGAAAACCTAACCACCTTTGAAAATGGAGATCGAAAACCATGGGATTTTCCTTCATAAGAAAAGGCATGACCAAAGAATGTAAAATGATGATGGAAGGAACAATCCTATCAATAATACCTATAAAAAGTAGTTCCACACCAGAAATGAGATAGAAAAGAAGAGGAAGGATTACCTTGAGAGACGAAGTGCTTAGCCTTACTGATCAATTGTTGAACGAATCAATCTAGACGAAAGGCAAATACTCAAAAGAACCTAGGGTAAGATCTCTAGTTGGGTAGAGAAGGGTGAAAGATTTAATAAAGCCTCAAAATCCTATAATACACCCTAAAAACTAAAACATGGGGTATTACATGGTGTGTAATACCTTTACACATCATGAAACCCTTTTAATTCAAGTTATTTTGAAAAACACATCACCTCGTATTAAAAACACAAATGTTTACATTACATGATGTTTAACCCTTGAATGGCATGTAAATACTCATGATGTGAAATAATATCATGAGAGGAGTCTTGTAGTTATTACACATTGTGAAATCCTACTACATGTCATGTAACTTCCCAAAACAAACAACAGAAAATACCAATGAAAATATGAAAATCAAAGAAATCTATGACTTTACCATTACTAGTATCCTCCCAATTTAGGGATATAAATACTCACCCAAAAAAGGGAAACCAAATACAAAGATCATAATATTCCTGACATAAAGGTAACAAGGTGTTACAACTTCTAAACTTAGGAAAAAAATTTGAAGATCAAAATTTCTCTCAAAATTAAAATAATCATAAATATTGATTATAAATCTTCGATAATTAATATAACTTGAATTTAAGAATTAAAAACTTATAGAAAAATTTAACTCAAAAGTTAACACCTTAGGAAAAATGATTTAGATATTTTAATAGATTGATCTGCAAACTTTAAGAAAAATCATTAGATAAAAAGTTGAGGTTGTTTGTGACCATTAAAACATTGTCTAAGTTTAGATATATTAGAAAAAAATTAGTATTCCAAACAATATTATCACATTTGATGATAAAAAAACATAAAACTTGAAACATAAAATATTTCATATTTTAAAAAATAAAATATTTTAAATCATAATTTGATTAAAAGGTTCAAAATATAAAGTGTAAGTAAAATTTTGTGTCTATTCCATTATTTTCTCTACATTTTTTTGGAGATAAAAAGGAAGAATAAAATAATACATGTAACACATTAAATATGAAACACTTAAGTAAGTATTGAACTATAAGAATCAATTACTAAAATGAATTAGAATTTGGTATTTAAAAGAAAAATTGATAAAAAAATGAATAGAAGATGAGGAAAAAATCCCTCAGTAAACTAAAAGAGATGAAATAAAAAATGAATACACTAAATTTTATTAAATAAATAATAGAAATATAGAGATAAAAAATATAAAAAAACTATAAAATAAAAACAAATCAAGTATTTTAGCTCAAGATAGATCTAAGATGATAATTCAAGATGAGAAGAATTAGAATAAGAGGGATGGGGGGCCTGAATCAAAAGATAATTTCTTGAAAACACCAATATTAAGAGTGAAAATGATACTTTTAGATATATTATCTCCAATTAAATTCATATTTATTCCACTAAAAGTGTTTATAGAAAAAATCTAATCCATAAGTCTTGAAATATTTTCATTATCAACCTCTGCAACTTTGGAGTGGACATGCTTAGGAGGGGGAGGTGTTGAGCCAGTGTTTTGAGCTAATTGGTTCCATGTAAAAGTATAAAACTAAGATTTATGACCATGATATAAATCCAAAGGTAAAAAAAGATTCGAACTTTTTATAGAAAAATTATTTCTAATGTGAGGAACCTCATGAATAGATCGACCACCTCTCATTTCAAATAAGGATTATCCAACCATATCGGGCCGTCTTATAATATCTTCCATAGAATAATATAGTAGTATCATATGCCATTTATTTATTATAGTGGTATAGTTTTTTTATCTATATAAGACTAGGTATATGGATCATATATATGATTTATACTATATCCTCCAAAGAGTTTACTTTTTCATTGATTTCAACAAATAGATCAATCTACATCTTAAAGAAGTTAAAAAATTCTTCTAAAAACCCTATAGATTAATATGAGAGTCATGTTATGGTGGGATAAGAGAGAAAAATATATAAGGATAAAATAAAACTTCTAAGGAATTATATGCATCATCTTCATCCTCTCTATCAAAAAAATATTTCTACCAAAATCTTTTGGTTGTTAATTTTCTTAGGAATAGGTAGTCCTAGGTGTCTGTTATACCTAAGTTCAAACATTTAATTACCAAGGTTATATAGTATATGTATTATTTCAAATATCTAGTAATTTATTATTATAAGAAAACCATTTCCAATGTTATCCAGATTCACCAATTCAGTTTAAGATAAACTCACAAAAAAATTATTATTTATGAATTATAGCTAGAATTATGTGAAAATGGGTAGAGATATTGTTGGTTTATCCTTAGAAACTACCAACTATTTTTCCTTTAAAGGAGTCTATTTGTAGGTATGATATATTACTAATAGTTTCATAAAAATGAGTTCCAAATAAAATAATTACTATAGTTTCAAGAGTCTCCTTGATTTATTTTATTTTTGAGACTAAAAATCTAAAGTTATATTCACATATATTTCCAATACTTTCAACAATTTGACTAGATTTATGTTTTTAACAGCTTATTCCTTGATATTATTAATAATGTCATGTGATAAATATTTTAGTTTATCTTTATATATATATATATTTCATCATATTATAAAGACCGAACACTTTTATATAATAAATTGACATCATAAGATACTAGCTTCAAGTCAGGTCTTGGATTTATAGTTTCCTGATAGACTACATATGGAATATTTGATTACACAGGTGGCACTGATCTAGAGAGGAAATTATTAGATTTAACCAATCATTTTAACTCATAAATATCTAGTTTAGATATTAGATTTTGTGGATATGAAGAATGTATTGTGAAGAATTAAATTTGGGACATCACAATGCTCTTTAAATTATGAAAGTATATTTTGGAAATATATATCTCTTACATCCCAATAAATTCTTCTTAAAAATCCTCAAAAGAAAAATTATGAATTGAATTTTAATTTAAATATATCACATGATCCTTTAAATATCTAAATAATTTTGAAACACCAATTTATTAAACTATAATAATAGGTAGAAAAATCTAAATCAACCCAGATTGAGCCTTTATTATACATGTTAACTCTTACAACTCAGACCTAAAGAATGAGCCATCTTGAAAAAATTTCAACAGGATTTTCAAAAATTATACTTCCTCCATTTCTATAGAGAAAATAAATATGTTAATAGATTGAAGGTTCATAAAAAAGTTATATTGTTCTTGAAACATTTCCATCACATTAGAGAAATCTATTTTTGAAACTGAGTTATTATTTATACTCTATAGCTCAATCTTTGAGGATTTAAGCTCATCCTTGGGATCAATTATTTTCCCATTACCACTTTTAAATTAATTGAATACTTTATCAATGAAGTTTTTTACCCTGTATTCAAAATCATAACCATATTCATTCCAATTAAATTATTGTGATGCTTATACTTTCTCAAAACTAATGGATGAAAACTTCTATATATTACCTATTAAAAGAAGATCATCATATTTTCCTTTATTACCAAGTGAAGAAATATAATTAGGTAAAACTTAGTTGAATATTATAACAATAGATAGTTAAAAATTCCCACCCAATTAATCCTCTGAATTCTCTCTATACATTTCAAAAACTTCATTTTTAGACCTAATCTCATCAGTAGATCCAACATTAGGTGCCTATTTTTATGGATACAAAAAAGATGGTTTCTCTTTAGGAATAGACTTATTGTGACCGCTAACTTTAGTAGCTTTAAAATAAAGATCACCAGTAGGTTATTTTAATATATACTTATTAGAATCCATCTCAATAGAAGTTATATCCCAAGGATTAAATTAAACAACTTGCTCCCCTTGGGCAATAACAAGGGTGTTCACTTCATCATCACTTAAGTATTTATTTTCACTTTTCTTTTTAAAAATAAAATTATTCTTTTCAGTATCCCAAATCAATTTCATGTACTTTAGAAACCCCTCATATAGGTTTTGGTTCCTTTGGAACTTTTTCACTTTAGAGTCATCCAGATCAATATATTTATTTTCAAAAATCAAGGTCAAAATTCTACCAAAGGGTTAGAATTTGGGCCTCTTATTAGGTGGAAAAAATGATGCATATATTGAATCATAAATTGAGTAAGTTTAAATTTAAAATCATTGAGAAACTTTAACTAAAAATTTATGACTTAAAAAATAAATTTCCAGAATACCCCAATTCTCTGAGCTATACTGGTTTGAAGGGATTTTGAGGGGACCCTAAGATATTCTTATAATTCCTTTTGAGAATTCTTATCAATTATTGAGCTTCTGAACAAAGATTTTATCATTCCTAATGGACTAATTTCATCATATATGATCACATAATGGATATATAGGTATATACCTTATGAGTATAATGGAGAACTTCATCCATATCCTTAGATGAAATATAAAAATATTTTTTATTATCTTTTGACTGAATAAAATCTATAATTTGAGTGAAGTGAAACTGATCCTAATCAGAAAGTTATCTTACCTTGATTTTAATCACGGTTCCAGTGTTCTTCTAAAAAAAAATATATTCCCAATATTGAAAAATAATTACAATTTCTATTATGATATTCATATGATGCATCTATCCAAGATCTACAACTCATCTTGGAAACACTATTCAATCCTTATCACTATTGTTGGATCTCTTTGAACTTTCATGAGCTCTATAATCAATCCTATTTGACATAACCATTATAACAACTAATTTAAAATTTTAAATGGGAATAAGATTAGGGTTCATATTTAAGTGTGAAATAGATATATAGAGAGAGAAAGGTCTAAGGTTTGATAGAGAATATTTTTTTTATCCAAGAGATGTTTCAACTTCTAAAGACTTATGGAAAAAAGAGAAACCCTTTTTAAAATTTTAGTGATGTGGAATACGATATATTAAAATAAGGAAAAAATATATATAGGTTCAAAAAATGAAATAAAAATAAAATTGAATTAGTAGAAGCAATTAACAAGCAGATAAATAATTACTTGACTGAATTAGAATAATTCACTTAAATTCAAACATTATTAATTCACTTTTAATCAAATAATATCTATAAGATGATAAGTTATTTTTAATTATATCTATAAGCTAATTATGTATAAAATATTTTATAAATAGATATAACCATTTTGTAAGTGATCTCATAATAAATTATATATTAAGTCAATATGTTTGATTCCTAAATTTTTTTTTATATTTTTTAAAATGTTGATAGTAGAAGTGTTATCAAATTTTATTGGTACATGTTCAAAATTAAATTCAAAATCCACAAGGATGTGTTTCATTTATAACATTTTTTGTATAAAAATTACCAACTATAATGAACTTATATTTAATATTAGATAATGTAATAGAATATTTCTTTTTATTCGACCATAAAACTTAATATTTTCTTATAATGTTGTAGGTTTTAGATACAATCTTTCTATATAATCTAAAAATAAAAAAAGTCAACATCAGAATATGAAAATAAATCAAAATAATAGGTTTTTATAAAATTAAGGATAAATAATTTATTCCATTCAACTACCTTAATATTATTTTTGAAGATGTTAAATGTGACCCTTTTGGGTTTGATTTAAATCTAGAACACAAGCATACTGGAAATATAATTTCTGGTCAACTTGAAGTTAAATAAATCAAGATATAAATTATTCCTTTATGTAACCTATTTTTAACTGGATTCTCAGATTTATCCAAGTCAATATTTATTATAGAACTCATAGGACATCAATAAGTATTATAGATTTAAAGTCTGAAACCTTTTAAGAAAGTATTTTATGTATTTAATTTAATTTTAAAAATTCTTAAAATGTATTGTGTAAATATTAAAACCAGGAAAGAAATTTAACTCATACATCATGTTAATTTCAAATTTTTTTTCATAAGCATTAAAAAATCATCACAATATTTTTTATTTATTGAACCAAAAATTACATCATCAATATAATTCTGAACTACCAAAATATATTTTGAAGAGTTTTTCTTAAAAATAGTGGGGTCATCCAAACTCATAGTAAAACCATTTGAAAAAATAAATGAAATCAGTCTTTTATGCCAATATCTAGGTTCTTGTTTAGGACTATACAATTATTTGATTAGTTTAAAAGTAAAATCTAGAAAATGAGGGTCATTAAACCCTAGATTTTGTTCAACATAAATTTCCTCTCTTAAAAATCCATTTAAGAAAAAATAGTTTATATCCATATGAATTAATTTGAAATACATATAAGATGCATATGCTAATAATATTATAATGGATTCTAAACTAGAAACAAGGGAAAAGGTTTCCTTATAATCTATTCCTTCCTCTTGGATATAACCTTTATAAACTAGTCTAAACTCATTTCTAGTGATTACACCATTCTCAACCTACTGATTTATAAATACCCATTTAGTTCCTATAACAAGAAAATCACAGGGACTTTCAACTAAATCCCATACCACATTTCTATTAAATCTATATGATTATTATTATATAGAAACCACCAAACTCTCATCACTTGAATCTTATTATATGGTTTTAGGTTTTAACTAGGATAAGAAAGAAAGAAATTTAGAATGGTTTCCTATACTTCTTCTAGTACTGACTCCATTATCTAATATTAATATGATTCTTTCTTGAGGATGGTTTTTAATGGTTCTTGGCTATATAGGTAGCACACATTCAGTTTCATCAGTTTATTCCTTTTCAGGATTTGATTATATATGATCATTTTCTATATCCTCATCCTTTTTTTCATCAAATAAAGGTTCATGTCTCATGTTATCTAAAGAGTCACTTAAGTCATCAAGTTGATTTTTTATGATCAAAATGATCACTTTCATAAAATTTCACATGAGTAGATTATTTAACAATCCTTTATTTTTTTGGAAATTATATAGGATTTAGAATTGGTAGAGTAACCTAGGAAGATTACATCATCATACTTTTAATTGAACTTAACATGATTATCATTTGTGTTCAAGAAATATAGTTTTCATCCAAAAACATCAAAGTATCCTACCTTTGGTTTTCTATTATTCCTTAGATAATAGGGTTTTTTCTTCAAGATATACCGTATTAGAACTCTATTCATGACATAACATATTGTGTTAAAAAATTTAACCCAAAAAATTATTAGGCATGCAATATTTATAAAACGTTATTCTAGAAATATCTTGGATAGTCCTATTATTTCTTTCAAAAACACCATTTTATTGAGGTGTCCTAGGGGAATAAAAGGTATGTTTGTTGCCATGTATTGAGAAAAATGAATTTAATTCATGATTCTCAAACTCCCCCCTATGGTAACTTATTAAGTACAAAATTTTAGCATCCTTTTCATTATGTACTACCTTTTAGAAGTTAGTAAAAACAAAACAATCTTCACTATTATGTATTAAGAAATAAACCCATAAAAATATATAAAAATCATCAATTAAAATATAAAAAATACTTTACATCAAGAATTTCAGTTCTATAAGGACTAAAAAAATCGATAAGAATAAGATATAGTGGTTTAGAGGATGAAAATTATTTTATTGGTGTAAAATATGACTTGTGTTTCTTGAAATTTGACATGCATCATGTAGTTTTTTTTTCCAATTTTAGTTGGGGAAAATTTGAAATAAAATTTTTCTTAGATGATTTTCTAAAAGAATATATATTAAAATGTATAAGTCTTTTATAAAAAATCCAAGATTCATTGATTTTATAATTTAAAATTTTTAAACTCAGTTTACATAATGAATGCAGATCTAGAGTGTAAACATTTTTAGTTATTGGTGATTTAAACTCAAGAATTTTATTATTGAAAATTTAACATGAATTATTTGAAAAATAAACTAGAAAATTATATCACCACAATTTTGAGAAATACTTATTCGGCTATTTTTAAGCCTTAAAAAAGTAATTTGTTGATAGGGACTAAATGTGGACCTCAAAAAAGAAACAACACTAATATTATTTATTTTTATAATTATCACCAATTGTGACATATACCCTATCAATTTTAGATAGTTAGTAGATGTTAGAAAAGTATCCTTTTATATTTCTTAAACAATCACTATCCATTAACCATTCTTAATTGATTCTCTTATAGTTTTTTCCCTTAAAAAAAATAAAACAATAGGTTGTTTTGGTACCCAAATTATATGGTGTCCAATAGTGTTAGCTATAAATAATTTGTGAACCCAAATAGGATTATAGTTTCCATAATTAAAATTATATTAATTTTCATAAGTAAATGGATTATTTATTCCATATAATTGGGGATATCTTAGCTAAAAACCAATTAAAAAATGACCCTTTATTCTATAGTATAAAAAAGTGACATTTGATATATTTCTATTTTTGAAATTAAGCACAAAATAATTCTTATATAGTTTAGGTTTTCCACCTACTTATATTTACATATTTTTTTAATGACCTTTGTTTTTACTAAGGATTTGATTTATATAATTCACCACCTTACTAAAAACAATATAATTATATTTTTAATTTTTTTATTCAACTATTAATTCTTTTATTTTGTTGTTATAAACTATATTTTAATAATGAAATCTATTTTGTTTGTAAAATCATTTCCATTGGCAAAATATCATAAGATTTCCTAATATAATTTTTATTTTTTCCTTAATGATTCATATTTACCTTCTAATATAGAATACTATTTATTAAACTCATAAAATGAATAGTTTCAAAATTCAGATTTAGAATCAGTCGAAGAATAAGAATCATGATCTACCTCATCAGTGTGTGCCATGAAACATATATTTTCATTCTGATTTGATACTTTAGCTTCATAATTACAACTGGAGGACTTACTATATTCCTATAAGGAACTCCAGATAGCCTTCATTTCTTTATAACCCTTCTTATAGTCTGATGTATTCTTATAATTATTTTTATACTTTTTATTCTCCTTAAGTTGAGGGCAATCAGACTTCATATACTCAATATTCTTATACTCATAACATATTACTTATTTGATATTTCCATCAAAATTATTAAATTTATTGAAGGATTTATTGAATCCACTTATCTTATTGTATAATTTTTTGGAAATCTTAGAAAATTAATCAAGATTATTACATGAATCTAAATTTATTGAAGTCACTTTATCATATGATCATGAAAATTATGGATCTTTATTTTTTATCCCATATTTTGAAGTGGATGCTTTTAAGGCATCATTATCCATTTTTATCTTTTTGTGATCTCCTACCAAAACATCTATATCATATTCAAACATCATTAGTGTTATAATAATATATTTTATTTTAAAATATTCCATAAAAATTATATTTTATAATAAAAGATAAAATTATACTCCATTTGGATGATATAACATTGACTTCTTTGATATCTTGTGCTGGTTCATGAATAAGGGTTCATAAGAAAACTAAATTTTTTATAATTTTAGCTAGCCTTCCATTCATGTAAGTGATTATCACTCCATAAATCATTTTGAATGTATCAAAATTTAACATGGAAGTGTTGTTTCTAAGTTTCCTTACATTATTAGTACCATCATAAGTTACAAATATAGTTGTACACATTTCATGTTCTATGTCACGTTTAAAAACTTGATTGAAATAATAAGGACTTAATCCACCATTAATATCATTCATACATTTGGAGTTCTTGTCATATTCTACTTATATAGTAGAATTCCATTTCTCTATCTCTCATTTGAGAACTTTATAAGGATTAATAACTTTCAAATAAATCTTTATACCAAGAATTTTTATATTGATAATCATTCAAGCCATACAAAACCCTTAGTTATCTTCATTAAAATAATGATCCCTTACCATAGACATTCCTTCCTTATTGTTAGTCATTATAGCCATTTGAAAATATTTTTTTGACTTTAACGTATTATAGTTGATAAATCAAGAGTCTAAAAATACGATACCAATTTTTTTCCTAGATGGTGTTACATAATGACTCAAGAGGGGGGGGGGATTGAGTTCATAAAAAATTTATCCCCAAATAAATTTATCCATTTAATTTCTCCTTACACTTTTATCAAATAGGCATCTAAAATAAAATAATAAAGATAAAAAAACATAGAGTATTTATAGTGGTTCAGGGAACACGGATCCCCTAGTCCAGCCCACTAATTCTCTCTCTATGAGCTTGATTATTTTCACTAAGAAGGTCCTTTTCATAGGGACCTTGAAAGTTGAGTGTAATAAACCCCAAATTGTTACAAAAAGGTTCTAATAGTTTTTAATAGGTCTCTCCCTTTTTACAAGTCCTTTCCTATAATGTCCCCTCCCCAATTCACCACAAACAATAACTAGATCAGGTAACTACTATACCTTAGTCATGCCTCCCATATACCAGAGGCTACTAACTATCTACACCAGTATATCGTGAAACAACGAGGAGACTACACTCACACATCTAAGTATGAAAACAATGGAAATAAAACTAATCATATATAACATCTAGATAAAATAGTAATATAAAGTAGGAAAGAGAAAAAAATAATAAAAAAAGAAATAAAATTACAAATGAATTGTATACAATAAATTCTAGGTAGTCATACATCAAACCCAAATAAAACCCAAAAGAAAAAACTATAAGAATATAAAAAATTGCCATGAGTCTTGGACCGATACCAACTCCAAGTTCCATACCAACAACTCAATCCTATAACTATACCTAAAATCAAGTATCATATGATTTATTACCCAAGTTCTATAGTGGCCTGAGTTGGGTGTGAGTATAAATCAGTAGGCTACCACCAATGATATCCTTAAATAACCAGTCTATAAAAGTGAAAATAGATGTGTTGATGATAAAAATTACAATACAATAATATAAATGTTTAAAAAATTGAATGCATAATAAAACAATGAACTCAAGGTCCGAGTTCAACCTGAGAATGATAAATAACTACTTTAGCTATCACTAGTGTGTAGCTGAGTACACCACAATGAACATGCCTACCCATCCTCCTAAAAATGGGTAATTTACTTTTCCCTAGATAAAACCAACACTCAGGGGTAATATAACCGTCTCAGGGGCCCTACTTACCTTAAGGTACGTGTTCACCCCAAGTTAACCATAAATACCTATATGTCCCTAGTGTTTTGTTCACCCATGGTTAACGATAAATATCTATGTCCCCTAGGGTCCATGTTCACCTTGAGTTAAAAATATATCCCTACACCCCAATGGTTGTGTTCACCCAAGGGTAACCATAAATCCATGCATCCCTTGGGGGATATGTTCACCTCATGTAAAAAATAAATTGTAAACAACATAAAACAATAAAATAAAATAATAACCTTCATAAAGGACTATTTAATACTTCTGTTCTAAGATGAATTGCATTTTCCATTATAAAAACACATTTTTAAATCTATTTTAAAACCATTTTCCAAAATAACATTATCAAATATAATTTCAAATACCCTTTTCAAAATACCAACTATAAAACACCCAACACGTGTCACCACAACCATTTCATAGTTTACATTATAAAAAAAACTCAATACCATTTTACTTCACCAAAAAACATATCAAGCACCATTTAATGAAATCTTTTGATTTCAAAACCCATATTCTATATTATTCTAAGGAACCCCACTTGAGTTTTCATAACCTTTGGGACCCTATAATTTTAATTTTGGTGTTCTGATAAGATAAAGAACAATTTAAATCATAAAATTTAATTTAAATAAATACACGGAAAGGGTGGAATGATGAATAATTAATTACTCATAAACTGAAGAGAGACTATGGGTTACTTTAATGGTACCACCTACCTCAATATGAATCCTTAAAAACTTATCTCATAGACCTAAAACCCCTTTCTAAATCTCATTGAAGACCAATTTTCAATGCCCAAACCACCCGCAGTCCCACTAGGTTCTCCCACCACACATAAAATAAGGTCCATTATCCTCTGGAGGTCTATAACAACAACCAAGCACTCACTCTGAATAAAAACCTTCCAATAAAAATCAAAACTATAAAAAACAACACTTAATTTAACTTAAAACCCTTTAAAACTCCCATAGTGACATACCTCCAATAAAAAATCTGGTGACGACATGCATATGTTGTCTCAAGACTTCCCCTTACCAAGCCACACTAAAGCTCAATCATCCTTGGGTGATTCCACCATGCTCCAATGGAATTGGATTTGAAACCCAAAGGAAATGACACCAAAATTAATGGAAAGAGAGGGATGGGAAGAAGGGGGAGAGGAGGGAGAGATCTTGTAACACCCAAAAACCTGTACTCTCAAATCTAGTGATAAAAATATAAACTTACATTTTTGGATTTATTACTAACAAATGTGACCCAATTATTCCCATCCAAAACTTACAAAAATAAAAGGAAATATTGGATCATTTACATACCTAAGTACCTTTTAGGTTTATAGTTTTTATAAAATTAGGAAAACTCCCAACCATAGGGTTTCATAAACAACTGGTTCATAAATATCAACATCACATCCCAAAAAAAACTTTACATCTAGTAAAATCATTAGGTATAACATACTTAAAAACATTTTTTATAGCCTATATAAAAGAAACATAATAAAAAAGGGAGCTCCAATGCTCAGTAAGTTATATATATAACATAATCTATTATTAATCAATAATAAATAGATAATATTCAATACGACATAATCAATATGGAAAGGTAAATAAATGGACACACATTCCATTTAATCAATAAATTGATAATTAAAATGCATCCATAGATAATATTATTTACAAAATATCATGGATAATAATAATTGAATTATTAATGAAGGAAATGATTAATTATTAGACGCAAGATCTCATGCATCATGATATCTCTACTGTCAAGACCTTTCACATGACAATTTAAAATTGATGGGAATATATACAACAGAAAACCAATTAACTACAGCTAGCCAACTGATTCATCTCACGAGAGTACTAATTCATCGAGGGGTTATATAATTCCAGAATCCACCCATAACTGAATATCCAAATCATTCCACATATATTGAATAATCCATTTAATTCATGAATAATGTTCCATATCATTAAATATCTGTATTGAGTAAAGAATATAGATTTATCAATATTTTCTGAGATAATCAAATAGACTTTAAAGTAAACACCGTATATAAAAATGGTATAGTGTTTATAAAATAATAATATCCATGATATAAATAATATATTTATTTATTATAAATTTAATTTCCAATTAAATATGATCAAAAAAGTTATTGTCTTAAGTGAAAGTTAACAATAAAAAAAATTAAACATTAAATGAGAGGTGACCATAAATTAATTGAGAATATATATTTTTATAATAAAATATTTAATAAATATGTATTCATGTTAAATAAATTAAAGGGGAATTATATAAAACACATAAAAGGGAATAGGTGCATATTAACAAATATATCCCAATGAAATGGAAATTGAGACAAAATCTCATATTGCATGATAACTTTCAAATAAATTCCCCTTGGATGAAGTAAAATTAATTGTAACTTAAATTACCATGAATTTTGAAGGATTCATAATATAATATGTAAAATGGGTCGTGTATACTCTATATAAAATAAATTAGGTGCATTATATTAAATTATTCCTCAATGAAGAAAAATTGAGAGAGAATCCCTTACCTTGAGTCTTAATCCTCATGTATGTTCTTTATCATCTTGAATAATAAAATTAGGTTAATTATTTACTTTATTAAGAACATTTTCCACCTTTATTATTGTAAAGACCCGTAAAATTCAAGGGAAATTTTTTCTTAATTTTCTTTTGAATTTTACAAGAGCGTGGTTTCAGACGGCACCTGATTCCGAGGCCCGGAGTGCCCGGAATTAATTTTCGAAGTTTGGCTCGGGTACGTTCAGTGAACGAACGAGCGGGAATTCCTAACTTTTGATCCGGTGCTCGGAATTGAAATCCGAGGGCACCGATGAACTCGCAGCGCCGATATTCGCTTAAAGAGACCTTTTTGGGAGTTGCGTTTGTTGCGGGTTGAAAGTTAGTTTTGGGGTTTTTAGTTTGAGTTAAATAAAATTTGTATAGAACAAATTTTATTATAACTTGTTAAAAACCTACCAAAGGGGGGTTGGAAGTGGGACCCACACCCACTTAACCTCCCTTGGGAGGATTAAGTGTGGTGGGGCCCACACGAACCCCCACCTTTTCAAGTTCCCTAACTCCCCTCTCTCCCTCTTAATGGCTTGATATCTTAACTTCTATTTAATTATACAACTCATGTATATTAAATAAGTGAGTTAATTTTTGGAGTTATCCATTTTGAATTTCAAACCTTCGAAATTCTTTGTTAAGTTTTTGATTAAATTAAGCTCTTCTCTCTTTTTGTTGGGTTAGAACGCTTTGGCCACCTTGAGAGCTTTTGAGAGATTCTTCTTCATCTTCAAGCTCTGACGAAGAACACGAAGAACGCTCAAGCTCCGATGAAGAACGACGCCTCTCTTCTTCGTCCTCCGTGTCAACGAGAGGGAACGCCGCCTCCTCCTCGGACCTTCTTCGTCGGCATACGAAGATTCGCCAACGACGTATCTCTTCGGGCATATCTCTTCGTCAACGGATTTGACGAACGACGACCGCGACGCCCGACCTCCGCGACGTTGTCTTCCGCGGGACGTTGTCAAATCTTCGATCTTTTACCCGAGGTAGGGGTTGTTGAATATTGTTAATTTATTCCATTTCTTGCTCGTGGATCGCATGTCTACGTGAGGCTTTTGAATATTTTATATAAGTGTTATTGTTTAACGTGAGGGGGGCCGGACCGCATGAACACGGCCGAACCCCCCTCCATCGTTCTTGTTTATTCATGCGGGTGGAAGAAAGTAGCGTGGTGCCGTCGCACCACGCGGATGATCGTGGTTATATTTTACGTGGCGCCGTCGCGCCACACCGAGGTAGAATCTACAAGAGCGCGACGCCGTCGCGCCGCGTTGAATGGAATCAAGGCACGGAAAAAGGGACGCGGTGCCGTCGCACCTTGCCGGACGACGAACACCGCGGCCGGTTCCGGGCCGCGGCGGGACGAGGAGACCGTGGCCGGTTCCGGGCCGCGGCGGAAGAGAAGACCGGCGGCCGGGCCGCCGGCGTCGGAAGCCGAAGGGGGGACCGGAATTTCCGGTCCCGTTAGAGAAAACCGGCCGGCCAGCTGGCCGGCCGGATACCATTAAAACCGGGGGAATTAATCCCCCGACCACCTCATAAAACCCCCCCTCTTTATGAGGGGGGCGGTTCTTTGAAGGAGGGGGGCAGCCAGCCCCCCCGGTTCCGCACCAGCAGGCCCCCCACGTGGGGGGGGGGGGGGGCGCTTCTTAAAAAAAGGGCGCGGCACAAAGGCCGCGCCGCCCCTCAAAACCGCGGGGGCTTGATCCCCCGCGTGCAGCCACCTCGCGGCGCCAGGCCGCCGCGGCCCGCCGCGCCGCCGCGCCGCCCCAGGGGGGGGGGGGGGGGGTCGGGCCGGGTTGGCCCGGACCCGGAGCCCCCCGTTTTGAACCTGTTTCGGTCTTTTGGCCATAACTTGAGCCTCGGACCTCCGAATGACGAACCGTCTGCGGCAACGCGATCCTTGGATCGAGACGGTCGTTTCGGTATATCGCACTCAAGGTTTCGGATTACTTTGAGTTCGGGCGGGTTGGTTCGTTCACGAAACCAACCGGGCTTTCGGAGCGGAAACGCTCATATCTTGAGCTACGAACGTCCGATTGACGCGCCGTCAGTCGCGTTGTGTTCCTCTTAGTGAGACGGATCTTTTGGCATACTCCGTCCGAGGTTTGGAAGCAGGTGGAGTACGGTCGGGTTGGTTTTGCCTTAAAAACCAACCGGGCCTCGGAGACGAAAATGCCAATAACTCTCAGACCGGGCGTCCGATCGACGCGCCGTCTGTTGCGTTGAGTTCCTGTTGACGATACGGAACTTTTGGATACATCAACTCTGGTCCTTGTGACAGTTGATGTATCAGCCTCTCGGCTCGTGGAGTGGACCCTCTGAACGAGCTTGCTGTGTGCGGAAACCCTAGTGCTGGCTGCGACTGGCTGCTACTACTACTGCTACGACAGCTACTGTGACTGCGACGATGACAGTACAAAGATCCTGTGTGGTTTCGACGACAACGACTACAGCACTCAGCGATCCTACGTGGAACAGTGCTACCGAACCTGTGTGAGCTGAATCTTCTTTTTACCTTGAGCGGTGGAGCGCTTGGGTGTAGCGGCGGACCCGTGGTACTTTACAGTGGTGGTGCGCTTGGATGCAGCAGCAGACCCTTGGCGGTGGAGCGCTTGGTTGTAGCGGCGGACCCGCGATACTCTACGAGTGTGTGCGCTTGGTTGTAGCGACAGACCCGCGACGGTGGAGACGAGCGTGCGGAGTACGGAGACCGTGTAGATGACTGAGACCTGACGACTGCTTGACCGACTCGACTTGGAGTGAGTCGACTAGACCAGTGGACGGAGCGCCCAGTAGTTGGCAGCAGACCCACGTCGGACGGAGCGCCTGGTAGTTGGCGGCAAACCCGCGGTACTCGACAGGAGGAGTACCTCAGTAGGCTATCTGGGTGAGCGCCCGGTATTTGGCAGCAGACCCTCAGCAGACGGAGCGCCCGGTAGTTGGCAGCAGACCCGCGGTACTCGACAGGAGGAGTAGTTCAGCAGTCTTAGGTTAGTGAGCAGTACCTCGGAGTCGTGACAGGACCACTGTACACTTCAGAGTTGGGGATCTTCAACATTTATGGTTTCGATAATGAAAATCCTGGTTTGAGCTGAGTCAATGATCTTTGTGTTTCCTCATGATTGAGATGGGTCGCTTGATAACTTAGGTATATGTATGGGCATATACATGGGTAATAGTTATCCGTTGATTTCATAAACTTGTTATAAACCGTGTGGACTTGTACTGTTATCCTATGTGGATTTACTGTTTACTCTTCATTGTGGATTGGGTTGTTCTTGGGCTCGGTGTTGGAGCCGAACGGAAATTGGTGACATAGGTATATGTATGGGCATATACCTAATCAATACTGGATGTTACTTCGTGATTGTATCCTTCTTGTGGTTTATCCTTGTGGATTTCGGGAGACCATCGAGGGTCTCGGGGTCCCTACTGAGTATCTTATACTCACCCCTGCACGGGCTATGCCCGCACTTTGTTGTGTTGGTTGCAGATGACAGACAGCGCTGACTGCGGTTGAGGCTTTCGGAGTAGGTCGGTACCCGGAGGAGGACCACTGAGCGGGACGTGCTCGGAGCGGACAGTTGGACCCGAGGAGTTGTGAGCTATCTGTACCTACCCTTCAGGTAGGATCCGTGGTGGACGATCCAGGAGCTGAGCCATCTGTACCTACCCTTCAGGTAGGAATCGAGGAGGACGTCCCAGGAGCCGCTTGTACTTTCAGTTGCTGTTTTCCCTTTCGAGTTTTACTTTACTTTCAGTTGGGCTTGTATTCTGGCCCCCTTTACTTTTCTGCACTTGTAGTTACTTTCCGCTTGCTGTCTCTGTGGTGGTTGTTACTTATAAAGGCAATGCCTTCCCTGTTTACCGGGATTTTACGCCTTGGTGCTAGTCACCAGCCCCTGGCCTATGGAAGGCGGGCTTGGGGTAGTCACGGCACGGGCCCCGAGGTCGGGTCGTGACAAATTGGTATCAAAGGAGTTCGGTTCTACCGTGAACTCTGATCTTTTCTATGTGAAGCAATAATGTTTAGCGTATTGAGTGTGGTTATCAGTCCAGGGAGTCCAGTGTTGGTGCGGCGGCCGACGTATCCGTACACCAGGACCCTGACTTCTGATTTCCGACTTAATGCACAAAAACATTGATTGCGTGTGTATTTCAAAGTTTTCTTTGTGTCAGCTCACCAGGTATACTGTTTGACCGTGGCGCACCTGTTTCCTTTCAGGATGGCCCCACGACGGCAGCCAGCTAGGGTTCCGAGAGTTGAGCGTGACGAAAGCCCACCGAGCGACGAGGCCTCGGTACAGGGCCCTTTGTCAGCAGTGGCACCGGCGGTAGCACTACCCGCCGAGCCCCCGATGCTTCCAGCAGCAGCTGCTGACGATGCACGTTGCCTTAGCGCACTGCATGAGTTTCAGCGCCAGCGACCGCCCAGGTTTCACGGGGAGACGGATCCCCAGGCAGCAGAGGACTGGCTGGAGGCAGTGGTACGAGTGTTTAGGCTAGTGAGGACACCAGCAGACCTAATGGTGATCCTCGCTGCGAGCCTACTACACGCAGCAGCAGGACGATGGTGGAGCTTGATGCTCCAGGTGCACGATGAGGCATCTCTACTTTGGACGGACTTTGAGAGCATCTTCCGCTCGGAGTTCGTCCCAGCCACCCTTCGTGCGGTGCGTATCCAGGAGCTTCTACAGCTACGGCAGGGCAGCATGACGGTCGCTCAGTACGCGGCGAGGTTCACCGACCTTTATCGGTACTCGACAGACATGGTACGGGACCCCTTCTTCCGGGCCCGGACCTTCGAGCAGGGTTTGAGACACGAGATCAGGGCATCGCTGATCTCCCTCAGCATACCGACTCAGAAAGGAGTACTGGAGCGGGCACTTCTGATCGAGAGTTTCCTTGCTGAGTTTACACCAGCATAGCAACTCACCGCAGGGCGGCACGTGGCAGAGTCATCTGCAGCAGGTAGCCGACGGATGACTCAGGGTTCCTGGCAGACCAGACCTACCGGTGGCTGACTGCACGACTCAGGCTCAGTTGTACGGGGAAGCCGGGGTGGAGTCAGAGCCAGGCGTGCCGAGAGTGGGCAGTGTTACTCCTGTGGCGGGATTGGTCACATGACTCGTGACTGTCCGACCCGCCATGCTGATGATCAACAGTTAAGTGAAGAACCTCCCAGGCAGAGGCAGAGGTTCGACCGTGGCGGTCCGCAGGGAGGAGGCGGACGAGGCAGAGGAGCTGGACGAGCAGCCGGTGGTGGGAGACGCTTTGAGGCTCTTCCACCACCACCACCAGGAGGTCCACCCCGACCACAGGGAGTAGGTGAACATGCGAGAGCTCAACTTCAGGCAGCCGAGGCCTTCGATCATGGAGCTCTGGGAGCCGATGGACAGGAGATGAACTAGTGGATACATCCTTTGTACTTCTGGTTCCTTGTTGCATTTTTGTAGCGTCTTATATTAAGAGCTGCAATAATAAAAGACGCATACCTTTGTGATATTTTCGTTCCTGTCCTCTTTCGTGATGTTACTAAGAGGTTCCAGTTTTTACTGTTGACTTGACCCTCACTTGTGAGACATCTACTGGAGGAGACCCAGTTACCACACACTGATGCCGACAGTGTGACTCAACCCTTGGAGGCGAGAGTAACGGTTGAATCTCTTAGTAGTAGCGTCGAGGCCTTACGACGTCATCCTTGGTATGGATTAGTATCATCCATGTTAGGATTGACTGTTTTAGGCAAAGAATGTGGTTCATCCAGGGGATGAGACCAGATTTCTCTTTTCGGCAATGAAGAAATCTTGCAGCTCTGGTGGGACCGGAGATGGTCCAGGCCACGACAGAGAAGGTCCAGGTCATCCAGGAGCGGATGAGGACAGCACAGAGCCGGCAGAAGTCATATGCTGACAGGAGGAGGAGGCCACTGGAGTTCGAGGATGGCGACCACGTCTTCTTGCGGGTCTCACCTCGACGTGGTATTCGGAGATTTGGCCGAGGCGGCAAGTTATCTCCGCGCTTCATCGGACCCTTCCAGATTCTCAGCAGGATTGGCGAGGTGACTTATCGCCTGGCTCTACCACCTCAGTTGCACCGGGTGCACGACGTCTTCCACGTGTCTCAGCTGAGGAGATACATGCATGACCCGACGCACATCATTGATCATGGGGAGCTTGACGTTGACGATGGGGCGACTTTTGCAGAGGTCCCGGTGGAGATAGAGGATCGACAGGAGCGGGTCCTGCGTGGGCGATCGATTCCTCTTGTTCGCATCAGATGGCAGCACGGGAATCTCCAGGAGAGCACATGGGAGCGGGAGGCTCAGATGCGTGCTCAGTACCCTTATTTGTTTCCCTAGTTTTTGATGTATCTTTACGGGGACGTAAAGCCCTGAGGTGGGAGTAATGTAAAGACCAGTAAAATTCAAGGGAAATTTTTTCTTAATTTTCTTTAGAATTTTACAAGAGCGTGGTTTCAGATGGCACCTGATTCCGAGGCCCGGAGTGCCCGGAATTAATTTTCGAAGTTTGGCTTGGGTACGTTCAGTGAACGAACGAGCGGGAATTCCTAAATTTTGATCCAGTGCTCGGAATTGAAATCCGAGGGCACCGATGAACTCGCAATGCCGATATTCGCTTAAAGAGACCTTTTTGGGAGTTGCGTTTGTTGCGGGTTGAAAGTTAGTTTTGGGGTTTTTAGTTTGAGTTAAATAAAATTTGTATAGAACAAATTTTATTATAACTTGTTAAAAACCTACCAAAGGGGGGTTGGAAGTGGGACCCACACCCACTTAACCTCCCTTGGGAGGATTAAGTGTGGTGGGGCCCACACGAACCCCCACCTTTTTCAAGTTCCCTAACTCCCCTCTCTCCCTCTTAATGGCTTGATATCTTAACTTCTATTTAATTATACAACTCATGTATATTAAATAAGTGAGTTAATTTTTGGAGTTATCCATTTTGAATTTCAAACCTTTGAAATTCTTTGTTAAGTTTTTGATTAAATTAAGCTCTTCTCTCTTTTTGTTGGGTTAGAACGCTTTGGCCACCTTGAGAGCTTTTGAGAGATTCTTCTTCATCTTCAAGCTCTGACGAAGAACACGAAGAACGCTCAAGCTCCGACGAAGAACGACGCCTCTCTTCTTCGTCCTCCGTGTCAACGAGAGGGAACGCCGCTTCCTCCTCGGACCTTCTTCGTCGGCATACGAAGATTCGCCAACGACGTATCTCTTCGGGCATATCTCTTCGTCAACGGATTTGACGAACGACGACCGCGACGCCCGACCTCCGCGACGTTGTCTTCCGTGGGACGTTGTCAAATCTTCGATCTTTTACCCGAGGTAGGGGTTGTTGAATATTGTTAATTTATTCCATTTCTTGCTCGTGGATCGCATGTCTACGTGAGGCTTTTGAATATTTTATATAAGTGTTATTGTTTAACGTGAGGGGGGCCAGACCGCATGAACACGGCCGAACCCCCCTCCATCGTTCTTGTTTATTCATGCGGGTGGAAGCAAGTAGCGTGGTGCCGTCGCACCACGCGGATGATCGTGGTTATATTTTACGTGGCGCCGTCGCGCCACACCGAGGTAGAATCTACAAGAACGCGACGCCGTCGCGCCGCGTTGAATGGAATCAAGGCACGGCAAAAGGGGCGCGGTGCCGTCGCACCGCGCCGGACGACGAACACCGCGGCCGGTTCCGGGCCGCGGCGGGACGAGGAGACCGCGGCCGGTTCCGGGCCGCGGCGGAAGAGAAGACCGGCGGCCGGGCCGCCGGCGTCGGAAGCCGAAGGGGGGACCGGAATTTCCGGTCCCGTTAGAGAAAACCGGCCGGCCAGCTGGCCGGCCGGATACCATTAAAACCGGGGGAATTAATCCCCCGGCCACCTCATAAAAACCCCCCTTTTTATGAGGGGGGCGGTTCTTTGAAGGAGGGGGGCAGCCAGCCCCCCCGGTTCCGCACCAGCAGGCCCCCCACGTGGGGGGGGGGGGGGGGGCGCTTCTTAAAAAAAGGGCGCGGCACAAAGGCCGCGCCGCCCCTCAAAACTGTGGGGGCTTGATCCCCCGCGTGCAGCCACCTCGCGGCGCCAGGCCACCGCGGCCCGCCGCGCCGCCCCAGGGGGGGGGGGGGAGTCGGGCCGGGTCGGCCCGGACCCGGACCCCCCCGTTTTGAACCTGTTTCGGTCTTTTGGACATAACTTGAGCCTCGGACCTCCGAATGACGAACCGTCTGCGGCAACGCGATCCTTGGATCGAGACGGTCGTTTCGGTATATCCCACTCAAGGTTTCAGATTACTTTGAGTTCGGCCGGGTTGGTTCGTTCACGAAACCAACCGGGCTTTCGGAGCGGAAACGCTCATATCTTGAGCTACGAACGTCCGATTGACGCGCCGTCAGTCGCGTTGTGTTCCTCTTAGTGAGATGGATCTTTTGGCATACTCCGCCCGAGGTTTGGACGCAGGTGGAGTACGGTCGGGTTGGTTTTGCCTTAAAAACCAACCGGGCCTCGGAGACGAAAATGCCAATAACTCTCAGACCGGGCGTCCGATCGACGCGCCGTCTGTTGCGTTGAGTTCCTGTTGACGATACGGAACTTTTGGATACATCAACTCTGGACCTTGTGACAGTTGATGTATCAGCCTCTCGGCTCGTGGAGTGGACCCTCTGAACGAGCTTGCTGTGTGCGGGAACCCTAGTGCTGGCTGCGACTGGCTGCTACTACTACTGCTACGACAGCTACTGTGACTGCGACGACGACAGTACAAAGATCCTGTGTGGTTTCGACGACAACGACTACAGCACTCAACGATCCTACGTGGAACAGTGCTACCGAACCTGTGTGAGCTGAATCTTCTTTTTACCTTGAGCGGTGGAGCGCTTGGGTGTAGCGGCGGACCCGTGGTACTTGAGAGTGGTGGTGCGCTTGGATGCAGCAGCAGACCCTTGGCGGTGGAGCGCTTGGTTGTAGCGGCGGACCCGCGATACTCTACGAGTGTGTGCGCTTGGGTGTAGCGACAGACCCGCGACGGTGGAGACGAGCGTGCGGAGTACGGAGACCGTGTAGATGACTGAGACCTGACGACTGCTTGACCGACTCGACTTGGAGTGAGTCAACTAACCCAGTGGACGGAGCGCCCAGTAGTTGGCAGCAGACCCACGGCGGACGGAGCGCCTGGTAGTTGGCGGCAAACCCGCGGTACTCGACAGGAGGAGTACCTCAGTAGGCTATCTGGGTGAGCGCCCGGTATTTGGCAGCAGACCCTCAGCGGACGGAGCGCCCGGTAGTTGGCAGCAGACCCGCGGTACTCGACAGGAGGAGTACTTCAGCAGTCTTAGGTTAGTGAGCAGTACCTCGGAGTCGTGACAGGACCACTGTACACTTCAGAGTTGGGGATCTTCAACATTTACGGTTTCGATAATGAAAATCCTGGTTTGAGCTGAGTCAATGATCTTTGTGTTTCCTCATGATTGAGATGGGTCGCTTGATAACTTAGGTATATGTATGGGCATATACCTGGGTAATAGTTATCCGTTGATTTCATAAACTTGTTATAAACCATGTGGACTTGTACTGTTATCCTATGTGGATTTACTGTTTACTCTTCTTTGTGGATTGGGTTGTTCTTGGGCTCGGTGTTGGAGCCGAACGGAAATTGGTGACATAGGTATATGTATGGGCATATACCTAATCAATACTGGATGTTACTTCGTGATTGTATCCTTCTTGTGGTTTATCCTTGTGGATTTCGGGAGACCATCGAGGGTCTCGGGGTCCCTACTGAGTATCTTATACTCACCCCTGCACGGGCTATGCCCGCACTTTGTTGTGTTGGTTGCAGACGACGGACAGCGCTGACTGCGGTTGAGGCTTTCGGAGTAGGTCGGTACCCGGAGGAGGACCACTGAGCGGGACGTGCTCAGAGCAGACAGTTGGACCCGAGGAGTTGTGAGCTATCTGTACCTACCCTTCAGGTAGGATCCGTGGTGGACGATCCAGGAGCTGAGCCATCTGTACCTACCCTTCAGGTAGGAATCGAGGAGGACGTCCCAGGAGCCGCTTGTACTTTCAGTTGCTGTTTTCCCTTTCGAGTTGTACTTTACTTTCAGTTGGGCTTGTATTCTGGCCCCCTTTACTTTTCTGCAGTTGTGGTTACTTTCCGCTTGCTGTCTCTGTGGTGGTTGTTACTTATAAAGGCAATGCCTTCCCTGTTTACCGGGATTTTACGCCTTGGTGCTAGTCGCCATCCCCTGGCCTATGGAAGGCGGGCTTGGGGTAGTCACGACACGGGCCCCGAGGTCGGGTCGTGACAATTATTCCTTTTATCTCACTCATTACCATTTTATAACACTTACTTAATCATTTATGTTCACTTCGTATGTTTTAGCGATATTTGGTACATAAGTCCAAAATGACTTTGATAGGTTGACTTTGGTCAAAGTGGTAATTATTACATCATCTATAAAATAATAATAATAGAGTAATTATAATTTCCATACATCAATTAAACTTTAAAATCCAACCATTAAATATGGTTATGAAAAATTAACTACGTTATGATCATGGATACGGTAGGCTGCACATAAGCATGAGGGACATTTTCATCTTTTTCAATGATCATGATGGAAAGATGGTAAGTATTATTTATTTATTTATAAAATAATATATATAATATTAATTATTTTAATATACTTATATATATATATATTTATATATCATCTATTTATGTGGTGATGAAAAATAAATCACATCGCTTCATGGAGGTGGTAGTCCACACATACGCACGAATGATGTTATCATTTTCCAATGCATTGAACGGTAAGAAATAAAATGATATATTAACTTTTTTAAATGATAAATATGTAATGAATATCATATATAATTATTAATTAAATTATTATAACAATTTTTGAGATATTGTGATGGAAAATTAATTACATGGGTTTGCGTGGTGATAGTCCACTGTACACAAAAACGATGAATTCCTTTACCATTTGATGGACGTTGAAGGTGGATATAGGTTATTAAAATAAAATAATGAAATTATAGGGTATTTAGGAAAACATTTTTATTATTTTATAATGGTTTAGGAATATTTTAATAAGGTGGAAGAAGAAATAAAGTAGAAACACTCGATTATAAGAGAGGAGAGAGGCACTCTTGGAATTTCTCAAAAATATTAAATTAATATAAATTTATATTCAATTAAAAATATCTCTAAACATATTTATTTAAAATATAATATGATTATGGGTCAAAATAATTTCATAAAATAATTTTTTACAAGTTTAGGACAAGTTTCTACCCTTATCATTTGGTTTTAACACCTTGTTACACCATTTTAAACTTATCATGAGAACATGTGTTTTTACCCTTTGAGGGTCAATATAGTTACTATCAATTGAAAAAGTCCCATAAATGGACCATGGTTTATATTATAAACAAAATAATAATCAAATTTACAAATATAATATTTTTATGAATTTTATATCATTTAATAAAATAATATTTATTATAAAATATCAATATTGTCAATTTTTAGAATTATTCATTACATTGAATTTAATAATATAAAGATAACACCTATAATTTTATTTTTTATCATATCCCTAACATTATATTGTAATATATAAAATTCCTGGATCATATTATTTATCTCAAATTATATTACTTTTAATATTTTTAATATCATTTATTTTATTTTTTCATTAATAAAATAATTACAACATTAGTGTTGTACAAGTATTTAAGGTAATTATTTCTTCACTAAAAATTAAAAATAAATAAACATTATGAAGTTAAAACTTTTATATTTAAATATATTATTTATATTTTAACATATCTGTAATGTCTCGGTATTTTAGTGTGGTATGTTTTCTCTTTCATTTTGGTTAAACATGGAAACCATGTCCAAGGGTATATTAAATGGTTCTGGAAAGGATAAGGTAGAAATCTAGAAACTGGTTACAAACCAAATACATTACATGTATTTAAATAAATGATTTGAACTTGGTTAGATTGACCCCTTGAAAATCATGAATTGACCTTTCCCCATGAGGGAAAAGCCCGAGCTTTACACAACGTGTAAAATTTACATGCCATGTAAATATGATAGCTAATTTTTTAAAGAGGAAGGGGATTGTTTTTTGATAGAACACCCATATATTTTGAATAGGAGTAGTCATGTGAGATAAGACCTCCACTCCTAACCTAGGTTCTTCTGCTCCTCCTTCATCTAAGCTCTATTCCCTTCATATTTGGTCATGTTGGATCTGTAATGGTAATCTTCTTATTCCTCTTCCTTTCTTCCACCATTTATCTTTCCATATTTTTAGTATTTTTATGTGAGATCATATTACCTATTTTTAGGGGTTCCATATATTCTTCTGATTTCTCCCATTCTAGCTTGATTTAAGGGCTAACATTAGACGAGGAGAGTGCCATAGGATTCAGGTAGGTGTTCTAGTTATTTTCCCTAAAGTATTATTGCTTTTATATTATGCACCGTCGTTCCATGTGTCATACTTCTTTGGTTATACCTATGAAATGATTAGTAAAATTTATTTAAATGGTTTTACATGCCTAATATGGTCCTAGATAATGGATAATAAACTCCTTGGTTGATCTCTTTGATGTGATCCCCCCATGGGTGTGCCCTTCCTTAAAGGATTAAATCCCCTTTGCCTTAAATTAACTAATTACCTTTTTAGATTCATGTTAACTTGTAATAAATGAATCTTTTACAATGTGAAATGCCAATTGAACTAAGAGAAAATGATTCCCCATGATTTAGTTCAATATGATTATTTCCTTTGTTTATGTTGCTTGAATTAAATAATCTGGACAACTTGATTAAAGTATTATGACTGTAATGTATTGATCAAATGGTATGAGATCCTGATAGCTGAACCATACCTTCCTATCATGCTGATATTGATACATGGGATTCTGTTGATGGGTATCCTTGGATAGTCTTATCATGATTTATAATTATAATTTTTTTATGAGTGGTAAATATGTCGGGGGTGATACTTGGCATGCCTTGGACATGCTCACTGTGAAGATTCTCTACCTCCTTATGAGTGATATTAGTTCGCTAATGGAGCCATTCTATATGGGCTTGGTCGAAATATGGTTATAGAATTCGACATGAGATACTCAGTACCCTATGTGAGATACCAAGGATGGGATCATAGGTTTTTTTCTATACACTATGATAGGAGTGATACTTGGGATTCTATTTATGGATAACATTGGATATATTCTTGTGATGTTGAATATCTATTGAACTCCTAGTGCTGTACTTGGGTTCATTATTATGGTTCTCCTTGGATGGGACCATGATGAAACTCTATTAAATTCTAGATATTATTTATATAAAAATCCATTTTTTCTAACCAATTAAATTAAAGGATGCATACTCTAAGACAAATCACATGATTGGGATCTGTCTTATCTTGGTAATTTATTTATGATGACCTATTTATAGACCATATAATAATTTTACATATTCACCATGGTTAAGATCATCTAGATTAGGCTGAAGAAGGTAGTGTCATTCAGGTATCCATGAGTAACCTGGACTGATATGTTTTATTCATTTTTAACTTTATATTTATTATGTACCTACACAATTCTCATTTTATATGCATGGACTTAGTTATTCTAGACACCATTGGTGGTGGCCTTCTGAGTATATCTCACTCCCTAATCAGGCCAACCATGTTACCTGATCAGATTTCATGAATGCATGTATAGACAAAGTTAATAACTAATATTCCCATTATTTATTTTTATTTCTAGGATGGAGTACAGGCATAGAGGATTGAGTCTGTGTGCATGATGATAGTAGATGTAGTTTTTGGTCTTTTTTATTTTTGTATAGTATGTGGTATATTCCTATTTAACCCTTATCCCATGTACTATATTTTTTTTATAGCTACATGAAATTATCATCATAATTTTTGTATTTTATGGTTCATCTTCCACCTGTTTATTTATTTGGATGATTTATTATTATGCTGCTACTTATTTATTTATGTTTTCATTGATTACCATTATTATTCACCACTGTGATATAGTATGATATGTTAGGGTATATTATACCCATGGACACACCCTAGAAACTTGTTGTTATTCAAATGCCTCTTCCATACGAGTAGGCACACTTAAGTTCATGTAGAAAACCATCTCAGGGAGCCGCTTAGTGGATTTTGGGGAGGGACTCTACAAAGTGATATTTGAGCATTTTTTTAGTTTTCCCTTACTATTTGGGGTATTAGTTAGGATACTAGTATGCATCATAATTTGGTGATGAGCCCGTGCCTGGGAGTATCCAATCCATGTATAGTGAAAATCCAAATTACCTGTGATGGGTTATTGTTTTTATTGGGTTGTTCCTGTTATAGTTGTAATGATTTCACTATTGGGTGACACACATGTTTTGTAATGTTATTATTATTGATATTATTATTATTATGGTTTTCCTTATTCCCTTGTACTATAAAATAAAGGATTTATCATCTCATGGATTATATTAGTCACCTAAGGATTCACATGTCATGCATTATTTCATTCCTTGTTTATATTGTTGTGTGCATTTCCCACTACATATAGTTAGTTCCTGAACTATTATATGTATAAATTTATTAACATTTCTCATAGTGATTACATAATTTTATTAACTAAAGTTTTTATATCAATATAAATAATTTTTTCCAACATAGATTGATGATTACACCTTAATTAACCAATTATGAAATGTTTGAACCATGAACCACTGGTTCTATGAGATGAAATATCAGTTGATTTGATTTTTGAATGCCGATTTTAATTTATGAATCATGTAATTATATAAATTAGGAAGGGTATTTCATTAAATAAAATAATTACACATGACTAGTTATATCCTAATACCATACGTAAAGGTCAGGTTGTAGTTACTTGATGTACCAATTACAATTTATAAATATTACGAGCCTTTATAAATTGGGAATAATGACCCAAATAAGTAGACTGTGATATCTATATGCCTATAAATGAGTATTAATTTGAATAAGTTTAAACATTAAATGAAATGGTTACCGATAAATGGGTATTCCAATTACAAAGTAAAGGGATTTTTCCTCTATACCTTACAATTTAAACTCTATATACTAGAACCTCCGTCGTTTGAAGTGAGTCCATGACCCTGACTCGACCCTTGTAGTGGGAAGTTGGATATGTATTGTATGATCCATTTTGATCTCTCTTATCACCTAGACCTATCTTTGGTTGTAGGATGAGAGGTGTGAATCATTTATAGGAAGATTTTTACCTATTCTTTTTTGCTATCATTGATCCTATATACTGTTAAATCGTATATAAGACATGAATTTATAAATTTTAGAGCTATTATACCATTAATTCCTTAAGTCGTACACTAGGATAATGGAAAGGAACATGCTCTGAAGGTGGTGGGACTTGAGGTATTGGTATTACCTCTTGTAGTTCCTCTTGAGGAACCTCTTATTGATCTTCCAATGGGAATTGATGCTTAGTTCTTCAGATAGATTTTTATGCTTCATTCAATATGTATAGGGATCTCCATGACCTTACCCTAACATGGAAGAGTTGGAATGATAATTCTAGTAGTAGAATCCTCCCACATTTTTCGGGGATGAAGGTCCTTAGGTTTCTGAGTCTTGGATAGAGTCCATTTAATTGATCTTTGAGCATTTGGAGATTCCTATAGAGTAGAGGTTCAAGACCCCCACCTATATTCTTTGTGATTCTACTAAAAATTTGTAGGATTTCATCACCCAAGCTATAAGTCATCAAGGTATAGTTTGGGTGGGATTTTAAATATCCTCTTATGATTAGTTTCCCCCGTGACATTGAGAGAATATTGTGCCTAACAGTTTATGAACCTATAGTAGGGTGGAATGTTAGTGATGGAATATTCATCTCATTTTACTGATCTTTATCATTTTGAACTAACACTAACCAATGATGATTTGATGACTACAATACATTTTGAGGATAGGCTTGCGTACGACATCTGATCACATGTGAATTTTTTCAATTTGAACACCATTTCTTAGATAGTGAACCATACCCTCATCATAGAGCGGAACCTGAGGAAAGCTATCAATATGAGATGGGGTGGCTCATATTAGAGATAGGGATATAGTTTTATGAGAAGTAAGAAACTTTATTTCAAGGGTTCACATGGGGTTGTTCTAGCCAGATGACATGCATCAATAACTATGTGGGGTGTCACTAGTGTGGTAGGATAGGCCATAAGAATCCCAATTGTACGAGAAACCAAATCCAGTGCCGATCTTGTGATAGGATGGGTCACCTTCATGGTTTTTATTGAAATTTCCCTCCATTACACAGTGAGAAGGGATTTATATCAACACTACATTCAGGTACAATATTAATAGTTCCATGTCATTATGGGAGTTGGTATACTACTGACTGATCAAGTCAAGGATGTGGTCATGGAAGAGGCATTCACACTTTATAAGTTTAGTGTCAGTAGAGTGGAACTGCCTAGGATAGTTTTGTTACATCTCAAGGATTTTGATCTGTACATATCTATGCAGCGTAGCCTACATCGGAGTTGTAGAGTCTATGGATTTTTATAGTATGAGGTACTATTTTAGTAGACTCTACTTTAGTTTCTACCTTATTTGATACATGTACATCACACTATTTTATACTTGAAGAAATTATGGAAAGTCTGGGCCTTGATATGGAATAGTTCTATGGTGTGATGAATCTCAACACACTATTAGGGGTTCGATCAGAGAGTATACACTAGTGTAAGGATTACCCCCTTAAGATAGGTGGGTACCGATTATTGTGGAATTTCTTTTTTCCTCGAGATGGTCAACTTTGATGCCATTCTTGGAATGAAATGGATTATGCCTTACCATGACCATGCTGATTTCTATCATAATAGGGTGTTTTTTACATCACTCGGGGAAAATTGTTATATTATTAAGGCTGAATATAATGTCTAGAAAATTTAATATGGATTTGAGATTCATGGGTTGGGAGGGGTGACATCCTAGATTGTTAGTCTCTTTATGACCAATTAAGGAATGAAGCACATAAAATCCCCTCCTGTGTTGGATCATTTCATGAATGTTTTACCAGAAAAATTATTTGGATTTACTCCTATAAGAGAGGTAGGATTCACCATTGAGCTAGTTCTAGGAGTATCACCCATGTCTATTAATCCCTGTAGGATGAAACCTACAGATCTTATAAAACTCAAGAAGCATTTGGAATTCCTAGAGTCAAATATTTTTATACGAACCAGTACTTATCCATGTCTATTCATCACTTCCTCATATAAACGACCTCTTTGACCAGATCTGAGAAGTGATGGTTTTCTCTAAGATCAATTTGAGGTTAGACTACCATCAAGTTCATGTGAGACCATCATACATACCACATACAATGTTCTAAAGTAGATAAAACTTGTATGAGTATCTGGTTATGCTCTTCATCCTTATGAATGTTCCATAAGTCTTTATAGATTTGATGAATTGGGTTTTCAAACTATATCTATATTTCTTTAGTATTAATGGATGATATCTTGGTGTATTTTCACACCAGACACAATCATGCTAAATATATTTAGGTCATTTTGAATACACCAAGTGAGAATCAGCTGTATGATAAGATCAATAAATGTCACTTTTGGATCGATAAAGGGTACTTCTTGGGTCATATTATCTTAGATATTGAAATGTCCATTGACCTAGAAAATGTGAGTGCCATGTTTTCCTAGTAGAAACCCAAGAATGTCTTTGAGATACACATTTTATTAGGTCTAGCTAGATATTATAGGCATTTCATTCAGTAATTATCATACCTAGAATCACCTCTTATGAGATTGACTAAAAAGGGTGTGAAGTCCATCTGTTTGAATCTTGTAAAATAATATTTTTGGGATTGAAAGGTAGATTTACTTTAGCACTAATCCTAATTATTTTAAATCCGAGAAGAAGATATAAAGTTTGTTTTGATGCTTCAGGGATTGGGCTTGGAGTAGTTCTAATGCAGGGTAATTGATTAGTGTCCTAAGGGTCCCACAATATGTGACCTCATGAGTAGAATTACCCTACACATGACCTTGATCTAGAATTTGTGGTTTATGCTTTTAGTTATTGGAGGAATTATCTATTGATAGAGAGGTTCATCATTTATATGAACTTTAAGAGTTTGAAATATATTTCCACACAGTGTGATTGGAATCTTAGGAAACACAGGTAAGTAGAATATTTCTGTTGTTTGATTTTGAGATTTCTTACACACCTAAAAATGGGAATGAAGTAGTTGATTCCCTGAGCTGTAAGACTTTGAAAAAATCCAAAAAAGGTCAGTTGTGACTGGAATTCAATGGATTTTTTTTTCTGAGATACACTTGGAGGTTCAGGAATTTCATTGGTAACCTATTTTAGTAGTTTTAATAGTGACATACTCCCTTCTATAATGGGTATGGATGAGACATATTTTAGAACCTAAGGGCCTCGTAATGAGGGAGAGTATCTAAAGTGAGAACCTACTGCTTGGATGGGTTATCTATGAGTATAATATTCTACAATTCCATGGACATATTAGGGTTTATTCTAACATAAGTGATTATTTGATGTTTAAATATCATGCTTATGTTTAAGAAGTTCAGCCTAGGCTTACTAAGATATACTGAGATGCACATCGTCATTATTGGTGGCTAGGTATGAAGAGGTAGATTTCAAGTTTCGTCACTCAGTGCTCTACTTGTTATTAGGTGAATATTGATAACTAGTGAACTACTAGTCTTCTTTATACTCTATTGAATCCTATTTGGAAATGGAACAATGTCACTATAGATTTTGTGAGAGTATTTCCAAGATCCCCTCATGGTAGTAAAAATTATGGGTGATCATTGATAGATTGAAAAAGGTCACACAATTTAAACTTATCTAAGAGACTTACTCAATTGATAATATTGGGAAGATTTACATTTTGAAGATAGTATGCCTTCATGGTGTTCTATGTCCTATCATATTAGAAAAAGATACCCAGTTTATGTCATGGTTTTAGAAAAGTTTGCAGAATGAATCAGGTTCATAGGTTTTATTGATTAAAACATATCACCCTTAGACTGATAGGTGGTTTGAAAAAAAATAGAGGATTTAGAGGAAATTCTTTTGGCATGTTTCCTTAATTTCATAGGTTTATGAGAAAAACAGATACCTCTTATTGAGGTTAACTACAATAAGATATTTCAATAAATAATTCAGATTTATCCCTATGAGGACCTTTATGGTAGGCCATTACGTTTACCTTGATGTTGGTTAAAGGTGGGTAAGGTAGCACTAATGGGTCCTCATATCGTTCAGAATAATTTAGAGTAGGTACAGATGATTCAGAAACTTATGGCTACAGCTCAATCCAGGAAGAAGACTTATACTAATCTTCATTGTAAACCTCTAGAGTTAAAAGTGGGACATCATGGTTTTCTATGAGTTGCACCTAGATTGGGTCATAGATGGATTCACATATAGGAAAATGTATCACCTCATTATGTTGGACCATTTCAGATCATAGAGAGAGTCGAGACGGTAGCCTATTGGTTGTATTTACATTAGAGTTATTGGATTATGCATGACATATATAATTTATATTGTTGTATTTTAAACTATTTTGGTGAAATCTCATATTCTCTATTTTTAGGGTTTTCATGTATTCTTCTGATTTCTCCAATTTATCTCAATTCAAGGGATGAAACTATACAAGAAGAGTGATACATGATTAAGGCTTGTAGTCTAGTTCTTTTCCCTAAAGTCTCATTGCTTTTATATTAGGATATATCATGATACGTGCCAAAATTCTCCAGCAATGCCTAAAAAATTATTTGTAAAAATTATTACATAGTTTTCCATGATTAATATGATCTTATATAATAGCGAATCAACACCTTGGTTGATCTCATTGACATGAGCCACCCCATGGGTGTTCCCATATTTAAATGCCGAAATGCACCTTGCCTTAAATTATCTAATCACCTTTTGAGGTGCATGTTTCATTGTAATTAATGTTGCTTTTAGAATGTGAAATGTGATTTAAACTAAGGAAAAATGGCAGTCCATGAGTTAAGCACCAATGATTAATTCCATAGTTTGTGTTTCTTTAATTAAATAATTTATTCAACTTGATTAAAGTATTATGACTATAATTCCTTGATGAAATGGTATGAGATACTAGTAGATAAACCATACCTTCCTGTCATGCTGAGAAATATACTTGATATTCCATTTAAGGGTTTCCTTGCATAGAATCATCATGCTTTATAATTATAATTTGTTAATAAATAGTAAATACACCATGAGCGATACTTGGCATGCCTTGGATGGGCACACCATACATATTATCTACCTCCCTATGAGTGATATCGGTTCCCTATGGGAATATCCATGGGATATGTCGGTGGTAAGATGGTTATACAATGCCATAAGTGATACTTGGTCCCCTATATGAGATACCAGGGACGAGCTTAGAGGTTATTGTCTATACACCATGCCAAGGGTGATACTTGGGATTCTATTTATGGGTCACCTTGAAAGGACTCTTACAGTGTTGAGTATCTATTTCACTAATGGTACGATACTTAGATCCTTTTTATGGTTCACCTTATATGGGCCTGGGATTCCATTCTATTAAATTATAGATATTCCTTATATAAAAATCTAGTTTTTTCCAAAAAATTAAATTAAAGGATGATCCCACCTAATCAAATCACATTCTTGGGATCTGTCCAGTATTGAAAATTTATTTATGATGAACCATTTATATAGCATATCATACTCTTATAGGTTCACCTTGGTTTAGATACATCCGTCTTAGGACAAAGCATGCAATATTGGTCAGGTATTCATGAGGAACCTAGAATGACATGTTTAACTTATTTTTCACTTTAAATTTATTATTTTCTTGAAAACTACTAATTTTATATGAATAGATTGGATTGTTCTAGAAATTATTGGTGGTGGACTACTAAGTATATCTCACACCCTCCTCGATCCACCCATAGTACCCGAGTTAACTTCATAACTTTAGGTATAGAAAAAGGGAATCCCAACTTCTGATGATGGATTTTTAGTACAAAGATAGTGTACGTGAGAAGAGGACCAAGCCTATGCTCATGATTCTAGTAGATATAGATTTTGGTCTTTTTTTTATTTTTTTAGTATGTGGTATATTCATGTTTCCTCTGTATCTTATGTACTACATTTTCATATTGATACATGGCATGATCATCATCATTTTTTTGTCAATTTATGATTCACCTTCCAACTGTTTATTTATTTAGATGATTTATTATTATTTTACTACTTATTTATTTTTATTAATGATTTTTACAATTATTATTTACCCCTATTCTATACATTGATCTACGAGGGAATAATCTCCCCAAATACATACCCTAGGCTCTCACTACTAGTCAGAAGCCTCTAGCATATAGTGAGGCGTGCTTGAGGTCATGTGGTCAACCATCTCAGGGAACCACTTAGTGAATTATAGGGTGGGGCACTACAATATCTTCTATATAACCTCATAGTAAAAATATTATATTTATTAAAAATAAGAGCGTTACATGTTTTCCTTTTCTTAAAATAAAAAAAATATAAAGGTCATATTCTCATCCAAATGGCTAACATATTCCATATAATTGAATATTTGATAAATATTGATGAGATGAACTAATCCAATAAAATTAAGGAAAGTGTCAAGGTCATTTTATAATCCTTATAATTTTATTTTTAACTTTAATTAACTAATTTACCCTTTACCATGGTAACAAAAATTACTAAGGTTAATATTCATACTGATGAAAAATAAAAGGACCCATTTACTAAATTTATACATCTTAATTCCAAATATGGAATTTATTTTCCATAATTTAAAACAGAAAATATTTAGAATCTAATTTAAAATTAAACCTAAAAAATGTGATGAAAACCCATTTTTTAGAAAAATTCCCTTTTTAAAATATAAAATTTTTAATGCTAAATTCAAGTATAAACTCCAATTAAAAAACTATAATTGAATTATTTTAAATAAAAACTATCTAATGAAATTTTAATTATGATCTAATATTTAATTTAACTTTTCAAATACTTTAAAAGAATAATATATTTTTCAATAAAAATTATTATTTTCACTATTCATTAAAAAATAAATCTTTTTATAAAATTATCAACAAATTATCCTAATATAATTTTTACATGCTAAACTCAAAAACAAAAATTAATTTTTTGACATAAATTTTTTAAAATTTCAAAAAATTAATTATAATAATCAATCACAAAAAGAAATCAATTTTGTTTGATAAAAACATATTTTTAAAGAATATAATGAATTTATTAAAAATTGAGTCCTTATTTTCAAATCTTTAATTAATATATTTGAATTTTTTTGGTCCATTATTTGTTCATTTTGTGATTAATTCTATTTATGTGCACCAATTTAACGATTATGGTATAATAGTCACAATTAAATATTTATTTGTCCATTTAAGCTCAGTATTGCATATCATGTACACTATCAGACATAGTATTTCCTTTTAAAAATACCAGGATATTAAATTCTCCCCCCTTTAAGAAATTGTATCCTCATAATTTTAACTCGGGATTAGTAAATAGGGTTTGAATTCTCAAAACAACTTTTTTGAAATCCCACATCATAAAATGGGTTAATAAAACTTCTACTTGAAAAGAGAAAAATGGAAGTATGAAGGTCACCTAGTGCTAGTATTTTCCCCTCTTGATTTTGTTCTTTTTGGAAGTTCTTTGGAAGAGAAGGCCCGAATTAGACCATCTAGTGACATCAGCTATCTTTTACCGCTATTATCAACTCAATCACGACTCATGATCTCTTCTTTAATGAGCAACTCCTCTACTGATAGTTGATATAGGATCATATGTATTCAGTTTATTAGAATTATCCTGGGTTATTTTTTGTCCCTTACTTTGATTTTGTAGGAGATATAATTTCAATTTCCTTTTTGAGTTGGAATTCATATATTTAAGATGCTTTATAGATTATGGACCATTAAGTACTGAGGGACGAACACTCTTGAAGACGAACTGATCATTTTTAGTTTTATTTATATTGTTCATGTATCTTATCTATCTTTACAAATTTTATATACCAAATGGTGTAAGCCCATTAATCTTCATGTATGCTTTGTAAATTTTGTTTTCTTTAATAAATTTTGTAGAGATATGGTTTGGGTGACTCACTCATGACTCACTTTGTTAAAAAAAATTGTGTCTGTGTTTATATATAAATATATATATGTATGTATACACATATATAATTATTAATTATAAATTATTATTTATATATATATATGTACATTAATTTAATTATAATTATATATATATAAACACATATATATAAGTAGCTACACACCTAGGCAAGAAGAAAATCAGCCCGCAAGAAGTTGAACCATGAACCTAAGGTGCTATAACCAAACAACGGACAAATTCACCTACTAAAGTTTTGAATATAAATTTGTATTATGGTATATATATATATAAATAGAATTCAGTATTTAAAAAATTAAGATATTATATATATATATATATAATTTTATATATTAACATACTTATATTAATATATATATATATATATATGTTTATAGTTTATATTTTATGTTTATATATATATATATATGTTTATATGTTTATATTATATATATATGTTTATATTATATATATATATATATGCTTATATGTCTATATTTGTATATTATATATATATATATATATATGTTTCTTTTTTATGTATATATATATGTATGATTATATTTTATATTATATATATGTGTGTGTTTATATTTTATGTGTATATATATATATATGTATATATTTTTTGTTTACATATTTGCTTTTATTATATATATTTTTATATATATGTTTACATTATATTATATTTATATATATATGTTTATAATATACATATGATTATATTATATATATGTTTATATTATTTCTATATTTATATTATATATATGTTTATATATATATATGTTAATATTTAATGTTTTATATTTAATGTTTATATATAAAAATAACTTTATATTATATATATTTTTATATTTTACATATATATTTATATGTTTATATTATATATATATGTTTATATTATATATATTCTATTAGAAATAGAACCATTTGTTATGAGATATAATCACAAAAGGTCATTTATGATGGGGGTCCGTCACAAATAACCCATTACAAAAAACAGCATTGCAAATAGGTTTTTATGTGACAGGCCATCACAAAAAAAAACTATTTCTGATAGGAGCCACTACTGTCTTAAATAGTTTAGCCATGTTTTTAAAAAACCTTTTTGTGATGAAACCGTCGTAACTTTTTTAAAAAAAAAATAAAAAAATAAAATATTAATAAATTAATAATAATAATAATAATAAATTTAAAAATAATAAAAATTAATAAAATTAATAAAAATACAATTAAAATTATGAAAGAAAAAATAAAAAAATAAAAAAATAATAAAAAACACAATATTCACAACAATATTAAAAAATAATAAATAGTTAATAAAATAATTAATAAATAATAAAATAATAAAAATAATAAAAAATAATAAAATAAAATAAAATAAAAATAATAAAAAAACAAAAAATTTGTAACAATATAAAAAACACACTATATAGAAATGTAAATATATGGATTAATAAAAATACTACAATTTCTTTTACATTCAAATGTTTATGAGAAAAAATATATAAATCACTAAGGGGAATGGTTATCTGGGGGAGTTGGAGGAGCTGGTGGAGGGAACTTTATCCAAAAACCATGAGTCAAATGTCGTATGTACTCCATCAACTTATCGTGATGCTACTGCAACCATTAACACATCTCCTCCTGTTGTTGCTACTTCTGTCGACTGAGCTCTTCTTGCTCCCTACGCATGGTCTGTATAAACTCACCCTAAGCTCACAACTACTCCTCATAATGTGCAGTAGATAATGATGAATCTCCATGAGCTCCTCTAGAGCTTCACAACGACATCATAACGGTACCATAATAACTCTTATGTGTCAATCGAGAGCTGATACCAACAACTGGTCCTTTCTCAAAGGTGTGCTAAGTCGCCTGCATCCATGCTGCATCTTCAAATCCTACTACACTGAAGATATGGTCCTCAGTTTCGGCCTAAATCTCTTCCTATGTCTGAGATGTCGTGACCTCATATGACTCCTTCAATTTTAATTTAAATTTAAAAGAGTTAAAATATTATTTGAAGTTAATTTTAAAATAAAAAAGAAATTATAATGACCATAATATGGCGCTAACGATCACCTTTAATATCTCCAGTGACTGGATCACTATAAATCCTCTTATAAACATTGAACTCTGTAATATCGGGTTGTTTGACTACCTATATGAGTATAAAATAATAAATTTAAATTTAAAGTTATATAAATTAATAAAAAATGCACTTACCATATGTCGTCGATGCGTACTGAATGTACGACTACCATCTCGATGCGTCACCTCCTGTATCCCCCAATTATGTCGACCGAATGATGATCTCTTATGAAATTTATCTCCAATACAGTATGAACATAATCAATCCCAAACCTAAGATGAGATGTAACTTGGTTAGTAGGTGTAGTAAGAATGATAAAATTTTGTGACTCCTACTTTCCTCATGGTTGTCCTCCTTAGATTGTGAAAACATTGACAGAAACGATCACAAATACAACCCTCCCATTCCTCTTAGATAGAGTCTCACTTGATATCATTGATGAGATGTGATAACCCTAAAAATAATTAATAATATCAATTTATTAATTAAATAAATTTCAAAATAACTATTATTTATTTACATACCATCCAATGATATCATGTAACCCATGCTCCAGAAAAATAATTCCACAATATAGAACTTCCTTGTCCAACTACTATATGGGAAAAGCTATGAAAAAATAAAACAAATAATCAACCAATTAGTATATAAATAAATTAATTATAATTAATGAAATATAACTAAAATGCACAACTAAACATACCTCCATATGCATGGATCAAAGTTAAGACATGGACGTCGCTTGGGGATATGGTCAGAAATCATCAATCTCTTAAGACCATGACCCCTATGAGTCTTCACTGAACTGCCAACTATCCGAGGGTTAGATGATGAAATATCATTCTCATCACTAATAGATCAACCTCCTCCAACTAACAAAATAGATCAGAGTCCATCTGAAATATGAAATGACTGTTGTTAGAAAATATTTGAAAACAACTATTATATATTCTTTTATATTATATATGATTATAACATGCATTTAACTCTGTCAATCATGATCTTCATCCTCATATTCATATATGATGATGTCAATATCTTCATATTCCTCCCTAGTATGATTAATTTTCCTAGGATTTTATGTTTCATCATCTATTTCCATTTCAAATTAATTTGTTACATCAATAACATCATCATCACCATCAACCCATAACTGTGGGGTGTCATCATCGATATTCATGTCTCTTTATAGAAAATATATATTTGGAGTATTCTCTTGAAAATTTTCAATTCCTTACACATCAGTGGAATTACATTCACTTTGGAAAAACTGATTTTCCTGATATTTCATTATTATTATGCTCCACCAATCACTTAACTCTCTTGAAGTAGCACAATAATTTATATAATAAATTTGATGTGATTGATGACCAAAAAAATGGTTCATTTACTGCATGAAAACTTTTATATTTAATATTAATGATTCCATAGAGCGGATGAACACACAAGATTCTCTCAATATCCAACCAATGACATTTAAACATCATTATGTAATTCTATCCTAGATAACACTTCAATTATTTCTTTAAGAATGTCATAAAAGTAAACTTCACTTTATCTATGATGAGAACCTCTCAAGAAAACACTAATATTCATTGTTTTTTGATTCCCCATTTACACATGTATGAAATTGAAAACAATTCACCACATATGCATTATAATATTTAACCATTTTGGATGCTGGGTTACTCAATACACACAATTGATTATCAATTTGATCAGAATGCTGAGATACCTTAAAAATTGAAAAAAATATCAATATAAAAATCAATAAATTGATTTTATATGTTAAACCATAAACAATTTATTTTACCAGTTTTTAAAACTATTAGAAAAAATTATTTCACTGACATTCTTTAAGATCAACTAGTATAATTTAGGGAAACTGTTTCTTAATAATATTATCATATAATCTAAAAATAAAATAAAATTAATTGACTATAAATAAATTATAGAATAAGTGATAGGATAACTCACAATAGAAATGGTTTTATTTCTTCATAGTTTACCAGAGCATATGTATAAGCCTTGTGATGTTCATTATATGAAATCCATCGTTCATAAACTCCACCAAAGCCAAGTTCGGGATGATTAAAAATTAATAATTGTTTTTTCATTTCATTATCAACATTTCCCTCATTACATCCCATTAGGTTATGTTTTTAGGGATATTTATATTGAAGATAATAAGAGCATAAAAAAAAACTTTCTCCTACAAATAAGCTTCTGTAATTGATCCTTCAACCGATGCTTTGTTATGTACCATTTTCTTCAATTTCTATACCCATATCTTGAATGGGTACATCATTCAGAACTGTATTAGAACTCGTGGTTTTTTATTATACATCAAATATAATATTAAATTTTCCATTGAATCAAATAAAGCCAGTTTGAAATTTTTTTCTAGTTTACATAAAATTAATACAACATATTCTTACAGTCTACTTAGTGAATCATAGTCTATTGTCACCATAAAAATGTCTCATAAAAATTATGATATTTCTATTAAAACATACCAAATAAAAAAATTCAAAAAACCTCTAAATAAAATTGGTAGAAGTCTTTCCATTATAACATTAAAATCATGACTTTTTAATCCAGTAATATTCCCATTTCTAACACATCTAAAAAAACAGGAAACATAACCATCTAGAATCCTCAAATATTCCATCCATTGGAAAAATAATAAACTATTTTTTTTGAAAAATTTATAATATGATTTTTGATTTATTAACTTCTTTGATCTGTCATTTTCAAATAGTTCAAGTTCTGGTCGCTTGTAAATTTGAGAAAGATCTAATCATGACTTAACATTATCTTTGGTCTTACTAGGTGTGCCCCAATATGTATAAAATATATTTTCAAAATATTTCTTCTCAATATTCATGACATACAACATGTGACGGATCAACAAATCAAACCAATATGGAAGATCCCAAAAAATTATCAGTTTAATCCAATTATGTTCTTTCCCAAATCCATCTATTTTTTCATTAGTTTATAGTTGGTCCAACAGTAATGAGAAGTGACGAAGAGATAATGGATTTTAAATCAATACCTGAGATCATTTTTAGAGGTCGATCTCTTTCAATTGCAACTTTTCTAAAATGATATCTATTCCTCCAAAAAGAATGATCTGTAGGAAGAAATATTCAATGATAGTCAAAGAAATATGGTTTTCTTCCATTGACGAGCATAAATTATTTGCTTCCTCTCATATAGTATGGACATGATTTTAGACCTTGTGTACTCTATCCAAATAACATGACATATGCTGGGAAGTCCCTAATTATCCATATCAATGAAGATTTCATTAGGAAATTTTGTTTTGGAGCAACATTATACATACTAACACCATTACTCCCTAACAAATTTAACTCATCAATGAATATATTCAAATAAACATTGATACTCTTTTTCAGATGTCTTAGAATTAATAAGGTCAAATAGATATGTAACACATTCCTCAACATTCAAGGAGAAAAAATGTATGGAGTTATAAATATGGGCCAATAAGAATATTTACAACCATAAGAACCAAATGGATAGAAACCATTAGTAGAAAGACCCAATCACACATTTCGATCTTATGAAGTAAAAAATGAATATACTTGGTTAAAATGTTTCCATGAATCATCATAAACAAGATGGATTAAGCCTTTACCAGTTGAAATATTAGTTTTTTTCCATGAAATCAGTCACACTATATTCTCAGACATAAATAAATGCTGCAATATGGGAGTAATTGGGAAATAACTCAATTATTTTACTGGAATAAATTCAAAATTCCTTAGTTGAGCCTCTCTGTACCTTGATTGTACACATAGAAGACAACTGAAGAATTACTCATTTTTATTATAATATAAGATGCAATAATTTTAACACTCATGAATCTTCTGATAACCAAGACCCAAATTATTAAAAAACCTCTTGTTATCATAGAAATTTATAGGTAATACATTTTGTTCAGGTAACAGTGCTTTAAGTATAGAGAATATCTAATCAAAACAACCATTTAACATTCTATTATTAGATTTAATATCCATAAATTTTACAACAACATCAAAATTTTTTATCTTACAAATAGGATATAAGGCATCCTTATTAGATTTCAACAACTCATAAAATTGGGTTAGTTCCAACTATGAAGTTAAATTAGTATCATCTTGAGTTTCAGTTTTTTGAAAAGACATAGCAGCCACATCATGTACTAAATTTTGAAACCATTATAGATTTGAAACAAAATTATTAGTATCTTTTCCAGAAATGTGTTCACCATATTTATACTAAAAAACATAATTGTTTTGAAAACCAAATCATAACAGATGAACCTAAACATTGTCAACTATGTCAAACTGACTCAGATCACATTTCTTGCATGGACACTTAATAATCAATTCTGAAATAACTTTTGGTTTTGATGATGAAAAAGATAAAAAAGCTTCAAAACCCTTGATATATATAGGATTTACATGAGAACTGTTTGGATTATATGATGATTTATCTCAACACTAACATGTAATAAATGATTTTATTGACTTCCTTGCACTATATCACTCTAAAAAATATAAATTAAATAAATTGTTTATGATTAATTTTATATAAGAAAAAGAAGATCCAAAAAATATTAAAAATTAATTCAGTCATAATTTACATTTAAATATTGTCAATTTTACCTATTTACCACTGATTTTTATTAATGACCATTAATTTTTACTATTTATAGTGATTTAATGTTCATTTCTACTAATCATTACTAATTACCACTAATTTTTACTAAATTTTTCTAATCACTCAAAGATTTGAAATTCTATAATTTACTGAAAACTTTTAAATCATTGATTTTACAATATTTAGGTGATGAAACCAATTTATCCCAACCATGTCCATATTCTTCTTTACAAAAATTTTTTATATCCATGTATTTTCATCGAAGTATCTCCTCCTCCCACTGATGTTGTTACCATCGATGCACCACATCATGTTTTTCTTGGTTATGGTGACCTAATGAAAAATTTGGATAGGGTTGGCATAGATTGGTCATTTATAATCACCTCAAGATTGGAAATTCTAGGAGTTACTAAAAGGTATAAATCATATATTTTACAATCATCGGATGATGAAACCAATCTATGCCAACCATTTCCAAATTTATCATTACACAAATTTATGTCAATTTTGTAATGTCATCGACGTATCTCCTCCTCCTCCCACTGCCATCAATGCATCACATCATATATGTCCTGATTCTGGTGACCTAATGACATATTTGGAGATGGTTGGAATAAATTGGTCATTACTAATTTGTATCAACCATGTATGTACAAATTTATTATTTCACATAGGATAAAAATTATTACTAATTATTACCAATTATTACTAATTATTATTATTTACTACTATTTATTACTATTTATCACCAATGTCTAATAATTACCACTAATTAAAACTCATTACCTATAATTTTTACTAATTACTGCTAATTTTTACCAATTACTGCTAATTATTACTAATCAATGCTAGTTATTACTAGTTACCACAAATTATTACAAATTACTGCTAATTATACTTATTATTATGATTTTTTATTAATTTATCATAATATTTTACTAATTAACGCCTATTATTACTAATTACTAATAATTATTACTAATTACTGCTAATAATAACTAATTACTGATAATTATTACTAATTACTTCTAATTCCCACTTATTATTACTATCTTTTATTATTTTATAACACATTTTTACTAATTACCGATACTTTTTAATAATTATATGGATTTATCACTAATTTTTCCTAATTATTGTTAATTAATACTAATTACTACCATTTTTTATTAATTACCATTAATTTTTACTAAATACTGCTAATTTTTTCAAATTATTTCTATTTACCAATTATTATTACTAATTGTTATTAGTTTGTTACAATTTTTTTACTAATTACCGTTATTTTTACTAATTACCACAAATTTTTACTAATTACTGTTAATTTCTACTAATTAGCACTAATTTTTACTAATTACAGTTAATTATTACTAATTGCCATAATTATTACTAATTACTACTAATTATCACAAATTACCACTAATTATTACTAATTACCATTAATTATTACTAATTACTGTTAATTACTACTTATTATTAATAATTTTTATTAGTTTATAAAAAAAATTTACTAATTACCGCTACTTTTTAATAATTATATTACTTTATCATTAATTTTTATCTAATTACCACTAATTTTTAATAATTATATTGAATTATCGCTAATTTTTACAAATTACAACCATTCTTTACTAATAACCGCTTATTTTTACTAATTATCACCAATTAATACTAATTACCACTAATTAATACTAATTGCTACTGATTAATGCTAATTACCACTAATTAATACAAATTACTGCTATTTAATATTAATTAATTCTAATTAATACTAATTACCTCTAATTAATACTAATTACCACTAATTAATACTAATTACCGCTAATTAATACTAATTACCACTAATTACTACTAATTATCACTAATTAATTCTAATTAATACTAATTACCGCTATTTACTGCTAATTACTATTTATTACTTTAATTTTTACTATAATTAATGCTAATTACCGTTAATTACCACCAATGATTACTAATGATTACTAATTGTTACCAATTATTACCAGTTATTACTAATTATTACCAATTATTAAAAATTATTACTAATTATTACTAATTATTACAAATTATTATTAATTATTACAAATTATTATTAATTATTACTAATTATTACCAATTATTACTAATTATTACTAATTATTACTAATTATTACTAATTATTATTAATTATTACTAATTATTACTAATTATTACTAATTATTACTAATTATTACTAATTATTATTAATTATTACTAATTATTACTAATTATTACTAATTATTACTATTTATTTGTATTTATTACTAATTATTACTAATTATTACTAATTATTACTAATTATTACTAATTATTACTAATTTTTACTAATTACTACTATTTATTAGTATTTATTATTATTTATTAAAAATTATTACTAATTATTACTACTTATTACCATTTATTACGTTTATTACTATTTATTACTAATTATTACTATTTATTACAAATTGTTACCAATTATTACTAATTATTACTATTTATTAGTATTTATTACTAATTATTACTACTTATTACTATTATTAATATTTATTACTAATCATTACTAATTATTACTAATTATTTCTATTAATTACTAATTATTTCTATTTATTACTATTTATTACTATTTATTATAAATTATTTCTATTTATTACTAAATATTACTAATTATTTTTAATTCTTACTAATTATTACAATTTATTACTAATTATTACTAATTATTACGAATTTTGACTATTTATTGCTAATTTTTACAATTTATTACTATTTTGTACTAATTATTACTAATTATTACTAATTGTTACGGATTATTATTAATTATTACTAATTATTACCATTTATTACTAATTATTAATAATTATTACTATTTATTACTATTTATTACTACTTATTACTGTTTATTACTATTTATTACTAATTATTACTGTTTATTATTATTTCTTACTAATTATTACTATTTTTTTCTAATTATTACTAATCATTACTAATTATTACCATTTAAAACTGTTGAGTAAACAATCTTTTTGACTTCTCTATTCCTTTTGTTTTTTAAATCACAAACTCTTTCTTAAATACCTAATCACTTATTCTTTTATGTCCAAAGTATTTTTAGAATGAAATCATATATCATTTTATCATACTTCTTTTAAGTTATTTGATTCATATTTTATCATTACGATTTCTTCCATATGCGTACGATAATTATTGTACTCCTGAGTTTTTGCAAAAAAATCATTCCATGATTATCGTAACAAGGCCCAATATGAATTTTATCATATCCATTAGATATGATTTATATCGTACTCATCAAATATGATTTATATTGTACAGACTAGAAATAGTTTACATCGTACACACTATCTAGTATCGTACAAACATTTAAATCGTACTCACCATCGTAATGAGAATCATCAGACTCATTCAAACTCATTTTATCATATCCAGAAAACAATATCATAATGAAAGGAAAACCTCTAAATCAAAACAATGTCGTGTATTCTATTTCATTACGGATTATAAAACGATGTTGTTGTTTCAGTTATAAGATGACTGTTGGAGTTCTAGGTGTCCAAGTCCCTCTGAGATTTTAGGAGAAAATCCGACCATTGGAATCAAATATGACCGTTGAGATGAAGGCCTACAAATACGAGGTCATTTGAACGAGCTCAATTTTTTTGAAAAATTAGAGACACTCTGTGAGAGCTCTATCAAACTATTACTACGTGTGTAATCTTTGAAGTGTATAAGTTGAGAATAACTTTTTCCACATACTTGTAACTTTAAATAGATTGTTTTTCTTCGTGTGACGCCAATAGTTGTGATTACAATCGAGGGATTGCGTGGATAGGAAGACAATTGTGCTGTATTTTACGGATCGAGAGATTCTGTAGCTAAGAAGACAGAGGTGTCGATCACCTTCTTGATTAAGAGCTTGCGGGGATAGTAAGACAGAGGAAAATCATCCTATCGAGGGCTTACCCTAGTGTGGGTAAGGCAAACTTACTTGAAAGTATAAATCAAGGGACCTTTATTCAAGTTTTTTGGATACCCTTCTCTTTGGGTTAAAAGTGTTGCATTCATTAACTTGTTTTACATTTCCACTGTATTGTAATAGAAATTGAATTTTATTTTATATCCATTTTACTATTATCTATTTTGTGACTATGATCTCTGTAATTATGATTTCTATGATTACGATCATTTCATTTACTCTATAATGGTTCTATACGCTTTATGATAGAATCATTAATTTTTACACTTTGTTTATCGTAACCATTGTGATTACGATATATTTTATGCTTACTCTGATTAAGTCTTTTTCTTACTATGAATATGATTAATTTCAATTAGGACCTATGGAATATTTATCGTAACCTACTGATTATGGTACTTTGTCCATCACATCTAGGGCCCTTTCTGATTAATATTCTAATACATTAAGAGGTTTTCCGAATTGAATTAGTTTAAAACATTTTAAACTAAATTCTTTTAGTGATAAAAACAAAAGTTTTTAAACCTTCAATTCACCCCTCTTGTATTGTTCCATATACATATATATTTCGATCCAAAAATTGGTATGAAAGTCAAGTCTCTACAACACTGATACTCAAATTTGGTATCAGAGGAGGATTCCACTTCTATCACCTGCTATTTTTTATTTCACAAGATTTGTTATAAATTGTTTGTTTATAAATATATATTACACAAACATGTATTGTGGAAATAGTTTTTTATTATTTTCAAGATGCCATGATTAAATGTTGGTACAATTGACAGTATCAATCCAAATAGACCACTGATTTTTATGGAGATGATTTTGAATACTAGAGAGATAGACTGAAGCCTTCTATTATCAATACAGGAGTTGATAACTTTGTCATGGTTACTGGATATTATGAAATTCTTGATAAGGAGGTGACTACTTTCACAAATCAAGAAAAACAGAAATACCAGCTAAATTAAAAAATAAGAAATACCTTATTATGTTCAATGAATAGAAATATATATAGTCAGATTTCATCTTATAAAGCATCAAATGATATTTATAATAAATTTGAAATTACTCATTTTGGAACATCAAAGGTTATTAAGACTAGAAGGGAAATTCTTAGAGATGACTATTAACCATTTGCATTTCCTTATGGAGAACGAGTTACAAAGGTGAAATATAGATTTATGACTATATTCTACAACTTACAATCCATGAGAGAGAAAGTTTTGGAAGATGAAATTATTGTGGAAAAATAATAGATATTATACCCAATGAATGAGAATCCAAGAGGGAAGTGGTTGATAAATCAAAGAATATTACAAATCTTACTCTTGATGATCTTTTTGGAACTCTTTTATAGTATGAAGGAAGATTGAAAATAGATGTTTAGAAAATCAAGAAAAATAATGGTGGAGTTTCTTTTACTTATAATACAAACTCTATTAAATCTATAACACTAGATAATGTTGTCAAGTCTTCTCGAAAGAAGAAAGTTTTTATTCAATCTTATTATAGTGAATTTGAAAATTCTAAGAATGAATTAGCTAATCTTTCATAAAGGATGAACAATATTATTGGAAATAAATATTTTTAATATCATTACAAGAAGAGTAAAAAGGATAAAGGTGATAAGAAATATTATGAAGTTACATGTTATGAATGTAAAAGAGTAGGACATATCAGACCTGATTGGCCAAAACTCAAAAGAAAAGATAGAAAGGAAAGACATTTTGATAAAAATCAAAAAAATTATTTCAATACAAAGATGAATGTTTTTAAAGGTAATTACACGTGGAGTGCTAGTGGAGGATATTGTTTTGATAATTCTTCATATAAAGAAAGGTCAAATCAAAAGAATATTTGTCTTTATATAAGAATACCTTTTGAAAATCAAAGATTTATGGCTAAGGTACAAACTTTCGACTCTTTAAAAAATTTATCTTTAAGTGGAAACTATTATGATGAGAAGGATTTTTATTCTGATGAAGAATCCTCTTCAGGAAGTGATACTAATAGTTTACCTTCATTTGATGAAGTTTTAAGATTTTGTAAATCACATGAAAAAATTTTGTAAAGTTAATAAAAAACTTGAAAAAGAAAATGCTAGAATAAATGTTTTAACAAATGAAGTATCATATCTCTCAAAAGATATTGATAATAAATCCTTTGATATTGTTTCCATTTCTAAAAACCTTGAGGAATATAATTCTAAAAATGATAATATTTCTAAAGATTTTGAAAAATTTATTTTAGAAAAAATGTTTTAAAAACCAAACTCAACCCCAAAACTATTTCTCAAAAGGATAAAAATTTAGTTATTAAACTAAAATCTGAAATTTTTTCTTTAAATAAACTATTATTAAAATTTAATTTTGGAAAAGAAAATTTTGATAAAATGTATCAAGAAATTCATCCTCATAATAATAGTTCTGGATTTTATTACTCTTATTGAAAACATGTTTTTAATAATATTTATTTTCTTCCAAAAAGTGCATAATTCTGTACTAAATGTCAAAGTGGCAGGTATTGGAATAAAAAAATTTCTTTAAATAAAATAAAATCATTGGGGTTCCACTAATCTCATTTTTAAAAATAAATATGGATTCCCAAATTATTATTTTCTAACATTTTTGTATCTATGAAATTTTGGGTTCTGAAAACCTAATTGTTTTGTTTCCAGAAAAAAAGGATGTAAAAACAACAATAAGATATGGTACATGGATAATGGATATGACTAGCATATATCTGGTAACAAATAACTATTTGAAAATATTTTCGAAATGAAAGGTGGAAGATTTATCTTCAAAGATAATTCTCAAGGAAAGATTGTTGGTAGAGGTTATATTGTTCTTCTTAAAAAAGATTTGATTTCAAATGTTTTATTTTTAAAAGTTATTAAGAACTACCTTATTAGCATAATTAAATTATGTGATGAAGGCTACCTTGTGAATTTTATTAATGATAAATGTGTATTACATAATTCAAAGGATGAATTCATTCTTTTTTCTCATCAGCATGAGAATTTTTACACACTTTACTTAGAATACCTTAGTATCCAATACATACCTTGTCTCAATGAAACAGAAGATCAATCTTGGTTATGGAATCAAAGATTATGACACTGTAACCTTAGAAACTTGTGTAAATTTTCTAAGAAAATACTTTTTAAGGATCTTCCAGAACATATATTTGATTATTCAAAAGTCTGTGATCCCGGTCAATATGGAAAGAAATATAAGTATAGCTTTAAATCTATAAGTGAAGTCTCAAATACTAATTATTTATAGTTAGTTCACATGGAATTATTTGGTCTCATAAAAACTGGAAGTATTGGAGGAAAATATTATTAATTTTTTTAGTTTATGATTATACAAGATACACATGGGACTATTTTCTACCAACGAAATCTATTTTTACATTAAAACTTTTTTTTATCCAAAGTCAGAAATGAGAAAAACCATCCATTGATAACTATTCATAGTGATCATGGTGGATAATTTTTAAATTCTAATTTTTAAACTTTTTTGTAGTTATAAATTCATTACACATAATTTTTCATCTCCTAGAACTCCTAAAAAATGGTGTTATTGAAAGAAGAAATCTTATTCTTCAAGAGATAATAAGAACCAAGTTGAGTGAATATTCTATTGCAAAATTTTTCTTTGATGAAGCTTTTAGTATTGCTTATTATACTACAAATTGATTTTTAATTAGACCATATCTTAATAAAACACATTATGAGTTATGGACTGGCCAAAAACCAAAATTTTCATACTTCAATGTATTTGGATGCAAAGTATTCATTTTGAATACAAAAAATAATTTACATAAATTCACACCCAAATCTGATAAAGGTATATTCTTAGGCTATTCTACTTCTTCTAAGGTATATATAATTTTTAATAAAAACTCTTGTACTGTTGAGGAAACAATACATGTCAAATTTGATGAAACTGACCCTATTGTTTTCAAACAATCCAAACCTACATCTTCTGATGTGTTGTAAAAAATTGATTATCAACCTTTGATAAAAGAATCTTCTAATAACAAGAATACTCAAGAAATTGTTTTTGAAGTATTCACCCAGGAAGAATTTATAACTTATGTTGATGAATAGGTTTTAAAAAACCCAAGTCAATTGGATCTTAAGAATCATCCTATTGATAATATCATTGGTGATGTAAATCAACCGATAAGAACTATAAACTCTTTGAGAAATAAAATGGAACTTTTTTCTTTCTTATCTCAATTTTAACTAAAAAGTCCCAATGAGGATTTAGGTGATGCATATTGGATTAAAGCAATACAAGATGATCTAAATGAATTCTAAAGGAATATAGTCTGGACCATGGTTGAAATACCTAAATAAACCTCTACAATTAGAGTAAAAATGGGTCTTTAAAAACAAATGTGATGAAAATGTAATTATAGTTAGAATAAATCAAGATTAGTTTCTAAAGGCTATAATCAACAAGAAGGAATAGGCTATGAAGAAACCTATCATACAGTGGATAGACTTGAATCTATTCGAATTTTATTATCCTTTAAAACATTATTTAATTTCAAACTTTTTAAAATGTATGTGAAGTGTGATTTTGTTAATGGTTATGTACAAGATGAAGTTTTTGTTGAAAAACCTTCTAGTTTTGAAGATACAAAACTTAAAGAATATTTTTTTAAACTTACTAAAGATTTATATGGAATGAAACAATCCCTTAAAGCCTCATATGATAGACTTACATGATATTTTTATAAATGTTTTTTAGGGAACTAGTGATCCAACTCCTTTTATAAATAAAGAAAAAAAATGTTTTGATTGTTAAAATTTATGTCGATGATATTATATTCATATCAACTTAGTAATCTTTAATATATTCTTTTTCAAATCTTATGAAATCTGAGTTTGAATGAGTATGATGGATGAGTTGATATTCTTTCTTGGTTTTTAAATTTCCCCAAAACCAGAAGGAACCTATATATCTCAACATAAATATATTAAAGATATTTTAAAAAAGTATGGATATGACAACACTAAAAGTATTAGTACTCCAATAGACACCTCAAATACTCTTGATCTTGATGAAGTTGGGAAACCAATTGATCAAACAATTTTTAGAGGTATGATAGGAATTCTACTATACTTAAAAATCTAGGCATCAAGACTTAATTTTTTTAGTATTCTTTTTTGAAAGGTATAATCAAAATCCAAAACAATCCCATTTAAAAGATGTTAAAATATTGTTTCATTATTTAAAGGGATCTATAAATTTTGGATTTTTCTATTCTTCTGGAAATTATTTTGATTTTTTTTCAGATGCTAAATTTAGTGGTTCTAGAATGGATAGAAAAATTAAATCTGGAACTTGACTTTTCTTTGGCGATTCATTAGATTCTTGGTCTTGTAAGAAATAACACTCAGTATCACTTTACACTACTAGATCCAAATATGTGGCAGTTGGAAGTTTTTTGTGCTCAAGTGTTGTGGATGCAACACACACTTCCAAATTACGACATGAGTTTTCTAAAACTCCAATACTATGTGATAACACTTGTGGAACATGTTTAAGTTAAAACCCTACACATCACTCACATAAAAAAACATATATATTAGGCATCAATTTATTAGGGATCACACACTTAAATGAGATATAATTTTACAATTTATCAGAATGCAATAACAACTTACTAATATTTTTAAAAAATCATTACCTTTCGATAGATTTGAATATATTAAACAGAAGGTAGGAATGATCACTATAAAGTAATCATTTTAATCTACTTATTGTTTAAATTATCTACTTATATTAAGTTACTGATATTCAAATGCGGAGTATATATTTTTGATAGTTCAGAATTTTTTTTGTTGCAAATGTTTTTTTATACTATTTTTTTTCTTACCCAGAAATTGTTTCATATAGAAAAAAAATTCGTAGCCAAAAAAATTTCATAACCAACATTTTTTTCGTTCTCAATAATTTTCATACTCATATTTACTCTTCACATTAAATAATTTTTGTGCAGATAAAATTCTTTTCATACCTAGTTTTTTTTGTACTTAGAAATCACCGTATTTATTTTTTTACATACTCACTTTTTTCCCTCCAAAGGTTTTTTTCCTTTTAAATAATAATCCATTGAAATAAAAAAAATCCTTTTTGAGATTCGTAAAGGTAAAATTTCCCTTAATTTTCAATTTTATTCCAAATAATTTTTTTGGTATTTCATTTTTTTTAAAATCAATATCATATTCATCTTGAATATGATATTTTTTTTGTTTTTATTAAAAACCTCAAGAGTTCATTTATCTCAACTGTAAGATCACATCAATCAAATATGATCTTTAGAATCTCAATGTTCATATTTTCTACAACTATATAAAGGGACCCCTACCTTGTTCAACATCACTTATCTTGACTTTGTGTCAAAGATTTGTTCCTCCTCAAATAGCCGAGTTTGAAAGTTTCTATACTTAGAGTTTTTTCATTGTACTCATGTCAAAATTGTCAGAAACTTCTCCAAAAGAAATGCCTCTGAAATATTTTAACAACATGATGCTCTTCCAAAAAATATTAGTCAAAAGAGAGTTTTATAATAAGTATTATTATTCACTAAAAAGAATTATTAAATTCCAAGTATAGGATTCATTTTTTTTTGAAAAACTCAACACCTATCAAGTTCCAATAAATTTTATGAGGTCAGGTAGTTATATAATTCATTAAGTATTGATGAATATTTTAATGCATCAGTTTCTATATATGATAGAGAGATAAGTACTTTTTTAAAACAAGAAGAAAAATTCTTATTTGTACAATCTGAGGGTGAAGAATTTTTCCCTTATCACAAGTTACCAAAAGAAAATGGGACCTTGATTAAAAGTAGATCTGAATGATTAATTTTTTAAGTTCAAGAAGACAGAAAAAAACTAATCATATTTCAGTGGACAATAGACTTACAACAATCTGGATGAATGGTTTCTTAATTTCTAGAAGAGGTGATAAAGAAAATCTCAAGGTATATAATGTATTCATCCTTGATTATTTAGTGAAGACGAGGAAGATAAATATTATGGGTTATATATTTGTAACCATCAATAAATTTATGCCCCGTGCAATTAAATTTTAACTAATCATGTTTTCAGCGATTATTAGCAAGTTTTTTTTGCATAGATTTTGAAGTTATGAAATATTTAAGTCAAGTTAGTGCTGAGGAATTTGAAAGAAACTTGGATTATTAAAGATATGATAAAGAGATTGAATTTTCATTTTGATCCTGAATCAAATAATTTTGTTAAAGACACTAAAGCCAAAGCACCAAAAAAAATAGTTGGTGGAAGCCGTGGAATCCCAAAAAAATCAGTGATGATTGTTTCAGATAAAGAAAATAAATACAAGTTCGATTATGCTATAAAGTTGAAGAATAAAAGGAAATAAATTGAAGATATTGAAGATAAATGGAGAAAAGATCATACTAAAAGGAAATAAGGAGACCCATAGTTTGGTCTCAGCCATAAAAAATATTTAATTGAAAAGATCTAGATTGATGAAACTCTTAGAAAATGTTAGAATAAAAAAATCTGATAAAGAGAAAGGATAAATATTTGATATTGATAAGATGTTGAAAAGAGTTGAAATAGCTAGTGTAATAATTGTTTTCAAAGAAACATCTCAAAAATAATCAATCACTCCCTCTTTCCTTGTAAAAGAGAAATAAAAACAACTAGTTTGTGAATCAGCATCACTAAAAGATTCTCAATTTTTTTTAAATAACAAGAGGACTCTCAAATGAGATAGATTAATAAATGTATTAGTGAAGATTTTGATAGATATTAATAAGAACAAATATAGAAAAAATAAAAAAAGAAAAAAAAAGAAGAAGATGAATGAAAGTAGAAAGGTAAAAAATAAGCTGGTCAGGATCAAAATTCTTGTTCTGATAGAATTATTATAAGGTATTCAAAAGATACATCATGAAATATACCATCACAAAGAGAAGAATATTTGAATAAATATGATTAGAAATCCCAAGAAGAGAAATTAATTCATATATCATACAAATAATAAGAAACTAGATCTAATGAAAATCAAAATCAGAGTTCAGATGATGAAGATGTCGGAATTCACATTGCAGAACTTCCTAATTAAGAGGAAGACACTAATTTAGACAATACCATATCTTTGAAAAGTGACTAGTATATTGTTCAATAACTTTGGATAATTTTAAAGACAATTTTTTTTTGAAGTATTGAAGGAAAAATTGATTTTGTTGCAGAAAACCAAAACAAGAGATTAGATTCTATAAGGCTTTTAATGAGAAGAATGATCAATCTCGAGACTGATTTCAAAGTTTATAAAGAAAGTAATAAGGATCATAGAAAGGAAGATAACAAAGTGGTTAAGTGGTAACATAAAATTGATGGAATTATGAAAAACCATGAATATTCAATTGAAGATATTAGAAGGATTGTGAATGAAATGATAGTTTCTTTCAATAAGTTGTACAGTGATACTAATTTAAAGACAAGACATTTCAAAATTCTAGAAGAAGTTCAATCCGAGGAATTCAAAGAGTTTAATAAGAAGATAAATTTAATTCAATCAAATATTATGTTTTATAAGGATGAGATAATTAATATAAAAAATCAAGTTGTTTTGATGAATGACAAGTTCGAAATTCAAGAGAAGTCAAATAAAAATCAAGAATAAAAAATTCATACTCTGGAAGAGAAAATGAAATATTAAGAAGATTTGAATCGTAACCAAGATAAGTTATTCTTAGAACAAGAAGAGAAGCTCAGGTCTCAATAGGAAACTCTTAAAAAGCTAATGGATGATAGGAAGTAATTTAAGAAAATAAAGATAGTTGTATTAGACTACATGAAGAAGTACAAGAAAAATTAAAAGGCAAAGAAATTAATTTCTTGAACTATTATTGCTTTGTTTTTGAGACATTTCTGAATGTATTTGACATTTTTATGTCTATTGATTAAATATTTTCCATTTTTTTGTTTGAATATTTTTTCACTTATTCTAGATGATAAAATTCTTTATTACTTCATATTATATATTTCTCAAACTCTTATTTTAGATATGATAAGACTTTACCTATTCCTTTTTTAAAATAAAAAATGGGGAGGATAGTTTATAAAAGGGGTAGAATGACTTAGATAGGGAAGAAATTTTTTAAAAATAGAAATTGTATTAAAAAGGGGGAGATACACTTACAAAAAAAAATATAATATGATCCTTAGGGGATTATTAAACTAAGGGGGAGTTAGTTGTATTTAATACCTGTTTTAGAAGAGTTTTTAAAACTCAGGGAGATAAGTATAAGTGTTTAATTCTGAATATGAAAGTTTTTTAAAATTTTCTTTTGGAACTATGTTTTACAAAGTAATTATTTACTTAAGACTTATAGTTTGTGATTTACAAAAAAGGGGGATATTATTGAGTCAAAATTCTTTTTGAATTCATTATTCCTTTTGTTTTAGAAATCAAAAACTCTTTTTTAAATACCTAATCAATTATTCTTTTATGTCCTAATTATTTTCAGAATGAAATCATATATAATTTTATCATACTTTCTTTATGTTCATTGATTCATATTTTATCATGATGATTTATTTCATATGAATATGACAATTATTATAATGACAAGTTTTTGAAAAAAACCAACATTCCATGATTATTGAAATGAAGCCCGATACAAAATTTATCATACTCATATGATACGATTTATATCGTACTCATAAAGTATGATTTATATCATACACACTAGAAAAGGTTTACATCATACACACTATCTAGTATTGTAACAACATTTAAATGATACTCATCTTCATAACAAGAATCATCAGACTCATTCAAACTCATTTTATTATATCCACAAAACTGTATCATAATGAAAGTAAAAAATTTAAATCAAAACAATTTCATGTATTCTATTTCAATATGAATTATAAAATGATGTCGTTGTTTCAGTTATAATATGACCATTGAAGTTCCAGGGGTCCAAGTCCCTCTTAGATTTTAGGTGAAAATCCGGCCATTGGTTTCAAATATGACTGTTGGGACTAAGGCTTATAAATACTAGGTCATTTGAATGAGCTTAGAAATTTTGAAAAATTTGAGACACTCTGTAAGAGATATATAAAACTAATGCTACGCGTGAAATCTTTGCAGTGTATAAGTTGAGAACAACTTGTTCCACATACTTGTAACATTAAATAACTTATTTTTCTTCATGTGACACTAATCGTTGTGATTAAGATTAAGGGATTCTGTGGATAGGAATAAATCTATGCGAATCTTTTGTGGACCAAGGGTTTCTGAGGCTAGGAATAAAGAGATTCCAATTACCATCTTGATTGAGGTCTTGTGGGGATAGCAAAATAGAGGCTGATCATCATATCAAGGGCTTAACCTGTTGTGGGTAAGAGATAATTTCTTGAAATCATAAATCAAGGGACCTCTATTTAAGGTTTTTGGATACCCATTTCTTTGGGTTAAAAGAATTGTATTCATTTACTTGTTTTAAATTTACACTATATTGTAATAGAAATTGAATTTTATTTTATATTTATTTTACTATTATCTATTTTTTGATTATGATCTTGGTAATTATGATTTCATTGATTATGATCATTTCATTTACTCAATAATAATTCTATACGCTTTATGATAGAATCATTAATTTTTATACTTTGTTTATCATAACCATTGTGATTACGATATATTTTATTCTTACTCTGATTAAATTATTTTCTTACTATGAATGAGATTAATTTCTATTATGACATGTGGAATATTTATCGTAACATACTGATCATGATACTTTGTCCATAAGACCTAAGGCCCTATTTGATTACTGTTCTAATACATTGAGAGGTTTTCTGAATTGAATTAGTTTAAATATTATTAAACTAAAATCTTTTAGGGATAAAAACAAAATCTTTTAAACCTACAATTCACCCCCACTTGTATTGTGACATCTACATATACATTTTGATCAAAAAAACTATTTATTACTAATTATTACTAATTATTACTTTTTCTGATTAATTATTACTAATTACCACTAATGATCACTAATTATTATTGATTATCACAAATTATTACTAATTATCAATAATTATTACTATTTATTACTAATTATTACTAATTATTACAATTTATTACTAATTATTTCTTGTTATTACTAATTATTACTAATTTTTTAAGTATTTCTAATTATTACTATTTGTTACTATTTATTACTAATTATTACTAATTATTACTATTTATTTCTTTTTATTACTAATTATTTCTAATTATTTCCATTTATTACCAATTATTACTAATTGTTAATAATTATTAATAATTATTTCTATTTATTACTATTTATTTCTATTTATTACTAATTATTACTAATTATTACTATTTATTAATAATTATTACTAATTATCACTAATTATTTCTATTTATTATAATTTACTTCTATTTATTACCATATATTATAATTTATTACTAATTATTACTAATTATTTCTAATTACTACCAATTATTACAAATTATGACAAATTATTACTAATTATTTCTATTTATTACTATTTATTACTATTTATTACTATTTATTACTAATTATTTATATTTATTACTAATGATTTATATTTATCACTCATTATTTCTATTTATTACTAATTATTAATAATTATTACTATTTATTACTAATTAGTACAAATTAGTACTATTTATTTTAAATTACTACTAATTATACTAATTTCTACTAATTACTACAAATTTATACTAATTACTACTAGTTACTACTATTTATTAACAATTACTACTATTTATTAATAATTACTACTATTTATTACTAATTATTATTAATTATTTCTAATTATTACTATTTATTAATAATTACATCTATTTATTAAGAAGTACTACTATTTATTAACAATTACTACCATCTATTACTATTTATTAAGAATTATTAGTAATAAGAAATAAATAAAATGAAAAAAATAAAATGAATAAATACCTCTAAACTAAATATTTCATTGGATGCGAACCTTGAAAATTGCTCCGCTGGGAAATCTAAAACTTTGAAAAAATTAAAAAGAAAAACATGAGAGGTGAGAACGAGAGGGGAGTTGAGAGAAGAGTGAAATGAAAAAAAATCCTTGTATTAATTGTGGTAACTCTTAAAAGAAACTATTTGCAACGATTCCTGTCACAAATAGTTTTTTACCAGCGTAGTATTTGAGACGAGAGTGTCCTCTCATCACAAATAATTAAAAACCACTGATACTATTTGTGAGGGGTGTAGACACCCGTTGAAAATACATTTTTACAACCAACTATTTGCGACAAGAATAGGGACCCGACGCAAATGACCCGTCGCAAAAACCCATTTTTCCTATAGTGATATTTATATGTTTATATATCTATCTGTTTATGTTTTATATTATATTTATATATATATGTTTATATTTTATGTGTATATATATATGTTTATATTTTGTATTATATATATGTTTATATTTTATGTTTATATAAGTTTATGTTATAATTTTTTTATATTATATATATATATATATATATCATATGTTTATATTAACATATATATGTTTATATATATATTTGTTTATATTTATATATTTGTTTAAATATATATATATATATGTTTATATATATGTGTGTGTGTGTGTAAATATATATGTGTATGTATACAAATATATAATTATAATTATATATATATATATAATAATTAGTCACTTTTTAAACACTGGTAAAAATATCACTAAAATACTCACATTTTTTTAAAAAATGTGACTAAATATAATATATATATGTGTGTGTTTTTATATATAAATATATGTATATATATTCCTATATTTATATATGTCTTTGTGCATTTATATATATATATATATGTATTTGTGTTTATATATATTAATATAAATATAAATAAATAAATAAATAAATATATATATATCTAAATATATATTTACATCAATGCAGGAAAATGATATATATATATATATAGCAACGTTTCCAAAAAACATGTTTAAATTAGCGATGTTTCCTAAAAAATGTGGCTAAAGTAGTGACGTTTCCATAAAAACATGACTAAACTAGCAGCCTTTCTTTAAAAATGTGGCTAAATTAGTAATGTTTCTTAAAAGCGTGGATAAATTAGCGACATTTACTTAAAAATATGGCTAAATTAGCCACATTTTCTTAAAAACGTGGCTAAATTAGCATCATTTTCTAAAAATGTGGCTAAATTAGTGACATTTCATAAACAATGTGGTTAATTTAACGACGTTTCCTAAAACACATGGCTAATTTTACCACTTTTCATAAAAAATGTGGCTAATTTAGTGACATTCCCTAAAAAATGTGGTGAATTTAGTAACGTTTCCTTAAAAATGTGTCTAATTTAGAGACATTTCCTTAAAAATGTGGCTAATTTAGTGACATTTCCTAAAAAATGTGGGTAATTTAGTGAAGTTTTCTAAAAAATGTGGCTAATTTAGCAATGTTTTCTGAAAAACATCACTAAATTTAAAAAACAACAATTTTTTTTAAAATATCACTAAAAAATTGTCACAAAATACCAGTTTTTGTAGCATGGAATTAGAAATAGAAGCCTATGATCAACGTCATCCCTCTTTCCTCTCACATTAGGGTTCCCCTTAGTGGTGTTTTGAATGGGGGAGGCTTGTGTGTTCTCCTGCGATGCCTTCCCCTCTCTACACCCTTTCTTTCTTCCTTCTTTTGATGTCTCTTGGCTTTCCTCTCCATTTGGTCCTGGTTCTCTCTCATTAGTTGTGTTTCCTTGTGTTTAGTTTTGGGTTTATTCTTCCAGATTATAATTCTTTCCAAGCATGTATTTGGTCTACTGGTGCTTTCATTTTTTTCTTTGTGGTCATGTCATTATATTGAAGATGTCAGTGCCCCTTCCACTACACTTACCATCTATTTCTTCATTTCAACCTCTGTCAGGTCTGAAGCTCTGGTTATTCGTGATGTTTTGGGATATGCTAGCTGAGGCATCATCAACTTTACTAGAGATGAGGCTTACAGTAGGTCAAGGCCCATTGTTACGACCCTACACCACTTCATCTCTTCTCTAGTTTCCAACCCCATTGCTCCGCCCCAGGTCGGTCTGGGTCGGTGGTTCTTAGGAGGCTTTGGGATGTGATGTTTGGATGGGTGATGGCGTTCCAAGAGTCTCAACCTGTGTTTTTTTGTTCTTTCTCTATGGTTTGGCATCAATGGATCTTGGTGGTTTTCTATTTTAGGTTTTGGATTGGATTTTGTTGTGTTTGGTTGGTTGTTGTTTAGTGTTGCAAGAATCCCTGATGTAGTCTCTTCAGTGTACAATTTACACTGGTAAAGATATTGTTAATGTTTTTATGTTCCCCCTGATAGATTTCGGTGAAGTTTTTTTGGCTTCCATGGGTCTTTAAAGGTAGGGATATTGTTTTATGAAGGTGCAGACCTTTGATGGTGACTTCAACTGCTCAACTCTTCTGTGACAGCCTGGTTAAATGCTTCCTTTTTGGCTGGTCTAGTGCAGTTGTCTCCATGGTGGTTTTGGGATGTGCTATTCGAGCGGCCAATATTTTATAAGAGGCATGACCAATATAGGATTCTCCCCCTTTTGGTCCCTATTGGTGATTCTTCTTATAGTTTAATCAATTAATATGGTTTGTTAGGTGGTTTTTGTAGTGGACTGATCTGATTTTTGTTTGATCAATGAAGATGCTTCATTTTTTTGGATCTTTTGGATTATGGGGATTTTATTTTTGGTGTCTCTGGTGCCATCAGTGATATCACCAGAAAGTTGGTGATGTTGATGGGGTGATTGGTGTTTAGGGGTGTAATTTGAAGATGAGATCTCATGGATCGAGGAAACTAGAAGTGGTATCGATGCATGATCTAATTTAATTTTTGAATTTTAAATTTCACTTTTTGAAGCAATGGTGATAGTGAAATCAGATGGAATTGTTTAGATACTTTTCATGTTTATTATGTTTTTTAGTTGATTTTGGTTTGGTGTATTTTTTATTAGTTTTTATCAGATCTAGTTTTTTTGTGATGGTTCACACTTAACCTAAAAAGGTTTGTTTAAAATAAAAAAAATTTATTTGAAGTGTGATGGTGGAAATAAATTGTATAAAGATAAAACTGTAATAAATAATGAAGCTTGGTTTTGGTTGTAGTGATTATATGTGTAACAACACTGAATTTTTTCAATGATATTTCCCCTATGATTATATAATTGTGTCATACTTGGTAATGCAGTATTATATAAAGAACACACGACACATGATGAAACCATTTTTTTATTATAATAATTTGAGAATTAAATTTAGAGAATAAATATGGCTATAATAATTTATAGTATTATAATGGAAAAAAAATTAAAAATAAGATAATAATAATTGGAAAAATTGAATATGCTTGATCCCCCAAAACAATCACACTCATGGAAAACACTGTAAAAATGGAAAGATTTTTTGCAATGGAAAATTTACATTGAAAATTAAAATATATATAACTTTTATAGAAAATAAATGTGAATTAATAATGAATGAAATATGAGGTATTTATATAAATTAGGGAACCCATATGATCGTTACAAATTAGACCATTGTAATGGTAACTTGACCATTAAGAATAGTAACCTAACCATTAGAATATAAACCTCACCTATGGAAGTGTAAAAAATATTTACCTATTTTATAAAATGAAAATATGGTATATTTATATCATGATACAAGTAAATAAATGTTCTAATGTTGATAAAATAAGTTCTTTTATTTTTAAAATCCATATATGTTATATTTTCAATCTTATAAAAAATATAAAAATTTAAAAGAATGTTTAATTTCATATAAATAATTTATAAATTAATATTAATATGTGTTATAATGATAATATAATTTTACAGGACCATAAGTACTTTTTCAAAGTGTCGGAAGATTGATCATAATATTAAAATTGATATTTTTTCAAATAAATAAGGATTTAATTTAGAAATTCAATTTCTTATATTAATAACATTAATTTCAAAAAAATGGATTTCATCTTTTAAATCTAAACATCAAAAAATTATTAGGTTGAATTTTTGGTACTTTTCTAAAATAGTTGATTTTTTTGTGAATAGAGAAATACAGTAAAATACAGTATTTGACAATATATGTTATATACTTGATTAACTGCATAAGGAATAATGTATGAATACCTTATTTCTAAATCACATGAACATTTTAATATATATAGTCATAATAATCAATACTATTATTTTCTTGAGCTGTAATAATAAACTAATGAATATGATATTCAAAAAACAGCCATCTCCCCTTATAAATACCACCTATCACCTCCCCTTGTACTCAATCCTAAAAGACTTTTAACATGATTATTTACCTAATTCTATTCCCAATACTCCCCACATCCTATCATTTCTAGCCTCACCAAAATACCAATTCGAAGTTCCTTAAAGAGTTTTTTGATGAGACGACATTCAAGAGGTAATATTCTTAGACTATCTCTTTTTAAATTATTTTGTTCTTATACCTTCTCCTCACCTCCCTCATAAAAAATGGAATAATAACTATAGTATCATATATATAATATAATTTTATAGTTCTAATTTAATATCTACCATCCATTAACTTATCTTCTTCTATTTTGCTAAAAATAAAACCATTGTCCATATTATGTTGGTTCACTACCTCCGTGGATGATGAGTTTTCAGTTTCCATTACTGCATTAATGAAATATTTAAATTAACTTATAATTGTTTAAAATTACCTAAATATGTATATTATACATTGTTTAATATTATGGAATGAATATATGTCTATAATATTACATAAAATGAAACTAGTTTATGATGGTCGGTAAAACCACCAAAATAAACGTACCATATAACATTAGGATTTTTACTAAATAAATCATCCATATATTAGAACACATATGGATATTTTGTAAAATTTAATTTTTTAAAGTACATGAATATTATTTCATTCAATTATAATGTTTTATTCCCGTTTTAAAATAGTCTTCATAATTATCCTCAAGTGATCCGACCTTGGAACCATGAAATGAACGCCCTTGGAATAGTGAAATTAAACATTATATCTTTTTTAAATTGAAGTAAATGTAAAAAATATAATAAATTTAAATAAAATATACATGGGAAATTTAATTAATTAAGTAATTAATGAATTTAATTTTAGTATTTAGGATTTTAATTTCAAGTACATAATGATTCTGGAACATAAGGTATGAGATCTCTCAGAACCACCTTATTTTATTTGGGCTACAATTTAGCTCTCTTTACCCAAATTTAGTACTATATTTTTCTTATTTACCTATTAAATATTCTTCATACGTATCCCATATATATACCTAGTTTAATTCATCCATATTTTATGGGGATATTAATGTTTTAAAGGTTCCCTTCTCAATTTCATTTGTTAAGAAAACTTGATTAATGGGAACTTATCTATCTCTTACCCCATTTCAAGTACCACTCCATAAAATGTTTAAAAAACAATTTATTTCTATAATTTTAGATTTTATTATGGAAAAACCTTTTTAATTAATTTCTATTTTTATGTAAATTAATACCCTCTTTCTCTTTTTAAAGACTTTTTACACTTTTCATTAAAACCTCGCTTAAGAGGTAAATTTCTAAAGTTACATATCCACTCTTTTTCACCTGTTCACTTAACTTAGTCATCTATTTTTAGGAAGCATACTTATTTTTTATCTTTGAACATAAATAAATGTTTTAATCATTTATTTAAAGAAAATCATTATGATTTATGATCTGGTTATGCTATAACACATGATTACGCAACCCATTTCTCTCCATGGGTAATATTTATGTTCATGACTTATGTTTGATTCCTTATGTGGAACACATATGAATGTCAATTATATGATAGATGTTTCTAGATATATCTCAAATTCATTGGTTAATTTTTATGTCTCATGATACAATATGTATGGGATTAGGGAGTAAACCTAATCCATGAAGAGACTCTGTCCACCATGTTATGTTGTATTAGTAGTAGTTATCCTTTACTTAGGCTTATTCCATGTCTTATGTTTTTTCCATATTACTTTGTTTATATTATATTATTATTCCACTTTATTTATTTTATGTCCCAATATGATTATTCCTGAACCTTGTCTTTCATGATATCTTCTTTTTTGAATCATATGTTATGCTTCGTTATCATGATTATTCACTTACTAGGATTTATACCTCACCCATTATTTTTATGTATTCCCCATGTTATCTTATAATTTTCTAGTATCTAAAAGGTATTTAGGATCTCTTTATGGAGATTAAAATAAATAATTTTTAATTTAGTTTCATATTATTGTTTATGCACATAGTCTCCCAAAGATGTTAGGCCTCTTGATCCTTTGTTTTCATTTATTGGATATTTATGTTAAATATAATGTAATAATATATATATATATATAAGTTTTGGGTAACTATAGTTAGAATAAAAGGAAATTTATAGTTATTTCTGGGTATTAGGATTATAATACTTTAGTGATAAACCAAGGGAAGTATAGGAGAATATATTAAAATTTTGGGGAATTATAGAGTAAGAGGTTTCCATGAAATTACATCCCTATATGGATACTACAAGGGTATGTGACGTTGGAATTGTTTTACTTAGGGGTAATAACCTCAAAAAAGAAAATTTGGTATTAACTCGATTATCACCTAGTTCATGACAAATAGGTCTTATTATACACCTAGTTTGACACTCCTGGGGGATATGATTTTGAAAACTCACAAACTATTTACAAACCATTATGAAGGACTAGAATAGGTTTTTAAGTTAGAAAACATAAAAGATAACTTACTATAGATAACCTATATTTAATCCTAGAGACTCATAAGTTAGGATTTAAAATTCATTTATAAGTTACTCCTTCTATAATCATAGTTTCCATTTTATATGATTTTTAGATTAAGTATTTTCATCCCTAATTTTTATTACATTTATTTTAGCCAATGGAGGGGAATAACAGGAACTATATTGACAACCATTATGACAAGAAATGTGATGATTAAACTAATTAGATGCCTAACTTTATGGTATTTGGAGTTGAAGACTTTATGGAAGTACTAGATCAACCTAATCAAGTTATGATTAATATCTGGAATAACATTAAATGTCATCTTTATCCTAAGAAATATAAAGTTGTTGTTGAGTCTTTTATATGACAAATGTCTCCTACCTTTAGTGGATCCTCTGATCCCATCATCTTATAATAATGTATCAACTTTATTGAAAACATATTCTCTATCCTCCAATGCTCGAAACAAGAGATAATTGTGCTATTCGAATAGCCATGCGAAGGTGGAGAGTTGATTTTACGATGAAGATGCTGGGAAGGAGAAGTTCCAAGTAGTTAGTCTAGGATGTATGTAATGTTTGAAGCCTACGGGCAATGAATTCTTCTAAGGCCTACGATCCATGTAATACTTACACCTACGGGCCTTGTAAGGGTTCCACCTCACCCCTTGAAAGGTGGATTATCAAAATCAATAAAAAATGAAGGCCTTCAGGCCATTGGAGGAAGAGATAATTGTGCTAGATGTTTATCACATGGAGGGGGAAGAAGATCAGTGGTAGAAGTTGATCAAGAACATGAATTACAATGAGGAAATTGGTTCCATGGAATAGGAAGGATCCAAGAAAATATTATACAATAAATATTTTTACCAATATCCCTATCTTAAAATTGAGAGTGAGTTTCTTGGACTAATGTAAAATGAAGATGAGTCTATTAGGATGATGGAGGAAAACATCACAAGGATTTCACATTACTCCTCAAACTTTTTTATCAACATCAAAAGTAAGGTGGATGAATTTTTTAGTGGACTAAATACGAGTCTATATAAATATTTTACTATTTTATACTTTAATAACTATAAAGATATTGACTGTTGATCTCTTATGGTCGAGATGAAGATCAGTGACTCTCAGTGGTATTATGGGGCTAGAGATAAAAATAATAAAATGGAGTTTAATTTGGAAGGATCAATAGAAAAATACCATGGAGGAAAGAAAACCTAATGAATCACATGTTAAAAATATGGGAGAAACATCCCATAATATTTCTCAATAGAACTAATATATACTTTAAGTGTGGAAAAGAGAAGCATCATACTAATAAATACTAAAAAGAGAGGAAGAAACCCTCTAATATAATAGAAGGAAAGAAGGTTTAGATCAACTCCCAGCCTACAACCGAGTGTTTCAACTTCAAATAACTCTGACATTATGCAATACAATAACCTAATACAAGGGTTTTCAAAGAAAATTAATGATAATAGTCTCTAATTACTAAAGATAAAGGGAGGGAATATGTAATCACTACTACTAACGTGGATCATGAAAATTATGTGGTGATAGGTACATTGGTTATTTATTCAAGAATAGTGAATATACTATTTGATTATGGTTCTACACATTATTTAATATCTTGTATGTTTATTAGAATTATTCAAACACCACATCAAAACATGGGCATTGAGCTATCCATGAGAACAAAAAATTGAGAAATTATTGCATCCCATGTATATAACTCCTCTCAAGTCAATGTTTTTTGACCAAACCTCCTATAAAATATTATCATACTTTAATGGAATTTGATTCTATTTTTGGAATGTATTGGCTGCCCTTATATAAATCCAACATCAACTTTCCAGAGATGGAGATCACTCTTCACATCCTGAGTCATCCAATGATTATATACAAATATAATAAGAAGGATAAATATCCTTTAGAATCTTCATATAAAGTGTGGATATTATTAAATTATGAGAAATGATATCTTAATCAAATTATTAAGACAACAGAGAGAATCATGCTTGAATATATTCCCCTTATAAAGGACTATACTGATGTATTCCCTAAAGATTTTCTGGGTCTTCATCATGTCTAAGTGGTTGAGTTATTGATTGATCTTATACCTTGACATCTTCCTATATCAAATAATCCTTACACAATAGACACCATTGAGTTTGAGGAATTGAATAATAAGTTATAAGAAAATCTAATAAAGGGTTTTATATGACTGATTTATTCACCGTAGGGAATGTTAGTCCTCTTCATCAGAAATTAGGATGAGACAATGCACATATATATTGATTACTGTGAAATCTATAATATCATTATAATGAATAAGTATCCTTTTACATAGATTGATGACTTGTTTGATCAACTAAATGGGTCCTAGTACTTATCTAACATAGAACTTTTATTATTATATCACCAATTAAAGGTAAAAAATGAATATATTCCCAAGACTTCATTTCATACAACGTATGGAAACTATAAGTTCATAGTGACACCCTTTAGACTGACTAATTCTCCAACAATATTAATATACTTAATGAATATAGTCTTCATATATTATCTCAACAAATTTCTAGTAGTCATTATAAATTATATTATGATATACTCTAAAAGAAAGTATGAGAATTTATATACTATGTTAAAGAAATTGATGATATAGAATTTATAGGAAACTTAAAGTAAATATGAGTTCTAGATAGAGGAGGTATCAGTCTTGGGGAATTCTATCACTAGAAAATGGATATTAATAAGCTATTATAAGTGAAAGGAAATTTAGTAGTGTTCAAAACAAACATCTTTAATAGAGATCCATAGTATACTTATAATAGATGGGTATTATTGATGATTTTTGATAAAATTATTAAGATTATAAAACCTACTAACCAATCTAAATCAAAAGGAATTAAAGTTTTTTCTAGGTTGATTAATATGGAAAGAGATTCCAGGAATTGAAGAATAGGCTTATCACTGCACCAGTCCTCACACATTCCTTAAGTGGGGAACTTTTTATGGTATATAGTTATGCTTAAAATAATGGAATTTTCTATATACTAATGAAAAATTTTAATGTAATAGATTACACCTTGAGGAAATTTAATGTTCATGAGAAGAAATACCCAACTCATGACCTGGATTTTGCTGAGGTGATATTATCATTGAAGTTTTGGAGGCATTATATCTATGGGGAGAGGTGTGAAATATATATATATATATCATAAGAGGCTCAAATATATATTCACACATAAAGATATTAATATAAACCAATGAAAATGGATGAAGCTAATCAAGGACTATGACTACTCTATCAACTACCATACTAGGTAAGTAAATTAATTGGCAGATTCTCTAAGTAGAAAGGATCTTATAACCTTATCAATGATAAGATTTTAGAGATATCTAATCATATTATACATACAAAGGATGGAAATGGGAATCATAAACTAGGTAAAATCATCATTACTTTCTTAAATGATTGCTCAACCATCCCTTATGGAGAAGATAAAGGATTCTCAAAGAGATGATGTGGAAATTCGGAAGAAGGTGGAAGCTATAAGAAAATAGAAATACATGAAGTACAAAATTAACGAATAAGGGTTTTTAATATATGGATCAAAACTATGTTTACTATAAAATCCTAATATAAAGAATAATTTTTAATTATGTACATAGATTTACCTTCTCTATCCACCTAAGGAGCATAAATATGTATATAGATCTCCGAGAGCACATGGAAATAGGAGAATATCACTATATATTTTGTCACTGGTCTTCTAAAGACATATAAAGGAAATAATTATATATATTTTATAGTGTAAAATATTATAAAGACTTATAAATTAATTGAAATTTTAGCGAACCTCTCACTAGATCAACTTGAAAGGATATAAATTAAAGAAGTTGTGAGGATTCAAGGAGAAACACCATTGATCATATCTTATCAAGACTCTAGATTTACCTTCAAGTTCTAAAAGAGTCACTAACATTTTCTTAACACTGAGTTAAACTTCAGTATGACTTATCAGCCCTAAAAAGATGTCAAATCTGAGTGTACTATCCATAAACTAGAATAAATGATGGTATCATGCCTGATGGACTTTAAAAAAGGATGGGATATACATCTTCCACTGGTTATGTTCTCATACAATAACATATTTCACTCAAGAATCCAAATGGATACATATGAATCCATTTATGGTAAGATATGTAGAAAAAATATGTGGTGAGATAAATTTGGTGAACATAAGAAACTAGTACCTAAAATGGTCTATGAAATGGTAAAAAAAGATTAAGACTATTCAATAGCACACCAAGGATTCTAAGATTTGATAGAAGTGCTATGTTGGAAAACATTGAAAAAACCTAAAGTTTAAGGTTGGACACAAAATGTTCCTCCACATATCTCCATGGTAGAGCATCATGATATTTTTTAGAAGGGAAATATATGTCTTAGGTACATCAACCCCTTTTAGATTCTTTATCACATCAGAGTCATGAATTATTGGCTAGAACCTTCACCAACCCTACCTCAAGTACATGACATTTTACACATATCCCTATTGAGGAAGTACATACCAAATCCCTCATAAAAACTAAATTTAGAGGTGTTACTACTAAAAAATGATCTCTTTCATGATTAATATCCATTGAAGATCTTAAACCATAAATATAAAGTTCTACACAATAATAAAATTCACCTTGTCAAAGTACTATGGAGAAAACATAAGTATGAGGAGGTGATACGAGAACTAGAGGAAGACATGAATCAGAAGTAAACTCACCCATTTTTACCTCAGTATGTAAAATAAAATTTTTAGGGTGAAATTTCTTAAGCGTGGACAATTTATTTAGCCATAATTTTATTTATTTAACTTTCCCTTTGATTAAATAATTATATCATACTTAGTAATGTAGTATTATATAAAGGACATAAACCAATTGATAAATCCATTTTTTTATTATACTAATTTTAACATTAAATTTAGAGAATAAATATGTTCATAAGAATAGAAATTATTACAATAGGGGAAAATATAAAATAATATAATAATAATAAGAAAATTTGGATCTTCTCGATCCTCTGAAATAATCGCACTCATAAAAAAAACTCTTGAAATGATGCAGAATATAAGTAATGAAATATGAATTTTGAATATATATATATATATATATATTTGAGATAAAATATAAGTGAATGAAGAATTAATTAAATATGAGGTATTTGTATAAAGTAGGGAACCCATATAACCATTCAAAATTTGGTTGTTGTAACAGTAATCCGACCATTAAGAATAGTAACCTAGCTGTTATAATAGTAAAATCACATATCAAAGTATAAAATAATATTTAGGTATCTTATAAAATGAAAATATGACAAATTTATAACAAGATAATAGTAAATAAATGTTTAAAAATTGATATAATAAGTGTCTGTATTTTTTAAAATAATTTATGATTTATTTTCATTTTTATATCGAATATAATAATTTAAAAGAAAGTTTTTGTTCATAAAATGGTTTTATAAATTAATATTAATTTTTTATTACAATTATAATATAAATTTACAAGTCCATATGTAATTTTTCAAGGGTTTAAAAATTGATCATAATATTAAAATTGGTATTTTTTCAAATAAAATCAATTTAAGTTAAATACATGATTAATTGCATAAGGTATGACGTAAGAAACAATTAGTTCTAACTCTCATGCACCATTTTATATATATAGTCACAAGAATTAACACTATCAGTAGTCCTGATCCAAAATAACAAACTAATAAATATAATATTTAAAAAACACCCCTCACTCTCTATTCTCCTCAAATCTTCTGAGCCTTAGAGCTTGCCAAATTTCAGACAAATTATCTTCCTAATACCCTACCCCATATCCTAGTTCATTTTTTCTCACCAAAAGATCAATTATGAGTTCCTTAAATTATTTTTTCAAGGTGACAATATTCAAGAATTAATATTCTCATACTACATCTTTTAAAATATTTTCTTCTTCTACCTTCTCCTCACCTCCCTCATTAAACAATTCATAATAACTACAATACCTTATATATATATATATATTCAAATTTTTTATTTCTAATGAAATATCTATCATCCATCCTCTTCTCTTCTCCTCTTATTCTAAGAACAAATCCATTGTCCATATTCTGTAGGTTTACCTCCTCCGTGGATTATGACTTTTCATTTTCTATTACTTCCTTCACGATAGGTTTAAATTCATATATAATGGTTTAAACTGAAATAAATATGAATATTATATATTTTTTCATATTTTAAATGAATATATTTCTATAATATAAAATAAAACGAAACTAGTTCATGATGGTAGGTAAAATTGGAAAAATAAATTTACCATATAACATTAATGTTTTTAGTAAATGAATCTTCTATACATTATAATATATATGAGTATTTTATACCATTTAAATATATATAAGTAAATTAATTTTAATTTATTTCACTTATATATTTTTATTCCCATTTTATATGAATCTTTATAATTATTCTCAAGTGAACCGACCCTAGAACCATTAAACTAACTCCCTAAAAACAAAGAAATTAAACCTTATATCTCCTTAAAATGGTTATAAATGAACAAAATATATTTATAGTAAATAAAAAAAATATATTTTTTTAATTAATTAATTAATTAACTTAATTTTATTATTCAGGATGTTAAGATGAAGGGCAGATTGATTCTAGAATATAAGGTAAGGGATCTCTTCGAACCACCCTCTTTTATTTCAGTTTCTCTTTCTCTATCTCTACCTCAATTTATCTATATATTTTTCTTATTTAAATATTATATATTCTATATATATCTCCCACATATATACTTAGTTTAATTAATATAACGTTGATGTGGATATACAGGTTTCAAAGGTCCCCTTATCAATTTCATTTGTTAAGAAAACCCGATTAAATTGAATTTATTTGTCTCTTACCCAATTTCAAGTACCACTTCATAAAATTTTTTAAACCATATTTTTTTATAAAATTTCCCACTTGATTATGGAAAACACTTTTAATTTCTGGTTTTATGTAAAATAATATACCCTTTCCATTTTTAAAGTCTCTTTACCCTTTTCCCTAAAACCTTACTTAAGAGGTACATTTAAAAAGTCACCTATTATCTTGTTTTTACATCATCACTTCACTTAGACATTTGGTTTTATTAACCATGATAATTTTCATCTATTAATGTGAATGAATTTTTTAATTCCTTATTTTATAGAAACCATTATGATATGCCATCTGGTTATTCTATAAGACATGATTATAAAATATATTTATCTCTATGGGTTATCTTTACATTTATGAATTATGTTTGTTTCCTTATTTGGAACACATATGCATGTACATGATATTATGGGTGCATTGAGATAGTTATCTAATTAAATACATTATATTTAAGTATCATAAAATGATATGTATGGGGTTAGAGAAAAAACCTAAACCATGATGGTGCTTTTTCCACCTTGTGATGTTGTCTTAGAAGTTAGTCTTGACTTATTCTTATGTCATGTTTTATATTATTGACATATTCCTCTGTTTAAATGATATTTTATTACATTATATTTATATTATTCTCTCATATGATTATTCATAAGCCTTGTCATTTATGATATCATGTTATTCCTTTTAACTGATATTCCATGTTATGTTATCATGTTTATTCCCTTACTGGGTTTTATAGATAAACCATTTTCTTTTTGTTCACCCTTTGTTATCCTATGCATTTTTAGGTTCTCAAATGGATTTAAGATCTCATAATGGAGATTAAAATAAATAAGTTTTATTTTAGTTTCACTTTGTTATTTTGTATACCTAGTTTTCCAAAGAAGATATCTCTCTCAATCCTTACTATGTATTTATTGAATATTTATGTTAAAAGTATTGTACTAATATATGTAAAATTATTGGGTCACTATTACATGCATTTCCACCATGATAATAATTTGCCTATTGTTTTTATAGATAATGTAGCATTAATTCTTATTCATGGTTTATAATGTTTGTTTATTATACGGTTTAATTTATTTAATATGATGAAAATAGTTAAATAATATAAAGCTAGTAATTTTTCCTAGATAAATAATTATGGAGGAACATTTAAATGAAACCATTATTTATTATGTTAATAGAATTGGATAAACAACATGAAGTTATAAGAACATGTTGATAAAATAATAACGAGTCATGTTAATTGAAAATGTTCTTCCTTATAGTTTGATGAAACTATAAGTTATTCTTGAAATCATGTTTTAATAATTCATTGATTTTAATATCTAATGCCTAAGGTTACTTATGGTTATATCTTATGATAAATTAATTAGTTAATTCATTATGTTAGTGAACTTGGTGTTTGATAAAGATACATGTTTTAGGATGAGTGAGTTTGTTTTGTTTTGAAGGATAGACGACTTGGTTTTTGGGCATAGATTCACTGTTGATTTTTGTTTTTTCCTTGATGCATTTTGTGTTTTATCTGGATGTAATACTTGTGATGAAACATGATGTTAGCCCAGGATGGCTAATGGTTTGATGAGATATGGGTGGGTATGCTTTGGTATGTGGTAATAATTGACGTTTCAGATTTTAGGATGCACGATGATATGCATAGGGGTATAAAGGATGTCACCGATACTGATTAAACATGTTTAAGCTATAATTTCCTATTTTTATGATGACATCTTGGATTCTTTTTTTATTATTCAACTTTAAAGAATATATGTCTAAGTTTATTGTTTATCTGCATTCCCTTCCCCACTGCTTGTATCATCTAGTTGTTCTTATTTTATGCATCACTTTTATCGTAGTTTAGGAATATTGATAGTGTACCTAGAATTATGGAATGATAGTGAATAATAAATTTCTTGAACATGGGGTTGGTTCTTGATGGAATAATTAAAATATGACAATCTTAAGGAAATTTGGTTTTAGTTTGATTATGATTGGAGGAAATTTAATTCAATTTGTTGTTAATCTTGGTAATGATAAATGTTAATTAATGACTCCTGAGTTATTAAATAAAACTATGAAATGTTTAATGGAAATAAATAATTTAAATTATTCTTGAAATGTTTCTATTCTTATTGGGTATCTAGTTCTTAGTGGTGGCAGTAGTGTGTCTAAGTGATAATAGCTATAGTTGATCCTAAGACTAGGTTACTACCAATAGGTTAGTTATGAGATATATATATATATATCCTATATATTATGTGATTTCATACACAACCCAAATCTTATAAGTTGGGTGACTGAAACACAGTGGAATCTGAGAGCGTATTTTCCCCAACATCTAGGTTCACAAGGAATGGATGGTTAACTGCCCCCTCTAGTCCCACTCTCTTCTCCTAGAAATATTATGTGCTAGTATACAGGGTGGTAACCTTTACCATATATCTCTATAGAGGTATTTATGGATTGTGGTAATTTAATTCACATGTATATCTGGACATAGTATCCTATGGATTATTATAGGTACGTCGTGTATGGGTTGTGATGGATTGAGGTATAATATTCAAAATATGGGATATGGTGGATCCTGAAAACAAGTTAGATACTATCTAGAGAAGTAGCATGGGATGATGAGATAATGCGATACCAAAGGTGAATGGTATGTGATTATGAAATGTAGTGATGCACATGGTGTTGTACCTCTTGAACCCCTCGAGGTTTAATTTTCATGATCACAATCACTCAATTATTTGTCTAACCTTGTTTTTAAGTGTTGTGGATGATAGGCAAAAGATTGACAAAGGATTGGCCCAAGAAAGCTGGCAAAAATGGACTGAATTGCAGTCCACCGGCCAACCGGTGTGATAGCACCGGCCAGCCGGTGGAACTGGCAGAGGCATTGCCCACTGCCAGGTTCCACCGGTCAGCCGGTGGCTCTGTCACCGGCCAGCCGGTGGCAACCTGATGAAACAGTGGTAGCTACTGTCTCACCACCGGCCAGCCGGTGGCTCTGGCACCGGTCAGCCGGTGCTGCCTGGGCAGAAGGCCTCCTCAACATCCAAGGCACCGGCCAGCCGGTGGCCCTGCACCGGCCAGCCGGTAGCCCAGTCAAACTAGCCGTTGGCTTTGAACAGTCAACTCCCTTTTGGCCTCCAACGGCTCCGAGGCCCTTTACAACGGCTCCGAAGACTCCCCAAGGGTTCCATGCCTATAAATAAAGGCCAAGGAAGCCCCGGACACCAACCAGATCATATACGAAGCCAACAGACACATTTTCTATCAATTGGCCAACCTCCGGCGACTTCCCTCAAAGGAACCTCAAGTGCTCCAACAACTTCCACATCCAAGGAGCTCCTCCAAAGAATCTTGGAAGCGGCCTTCAACATCTCCAATCAATCAAAGGCGCCCAAGGCTTCTCAACATACGGGTTTTATTGTTTTATCTTTTTGAGCTTTAAATTTGGGTTTGTGCCTACAAACCCCAACACCTTTTCTCATTCCTCTTTCTTTTGGGTTTCACATCACCATTAAGGTGTGAAAAGGTTGTCAAGCTTTCCTTTAAATAGATTGAGACATAGGTGAGCTATCCTTCACCTGTAAGAAGGATAGTGGGTTCTTGCTAAACCATTAAAAGCAAGTGGGTTCTTGCTTAACCACCAAAAGCAAGCTGTAATAGGTCCTAGTGCTACCTCAAAGACTAGTGGGTTTCTTGCTAAAACCATTGAAAAGCAAGCGGTAGGAATCTCTCAACGGTTGAGTTGGGAGCGGAGACGTAGGCTGGGTTTTTGGCCGAACTCCATTAACAATTTCTTGTGTGATTGCCTCTTTTATTTTCCGCTGCACATACTTTGATTTCACTTTGATTTTAATTTGTTAATCTATTTTTTAAAATGCAATTCACCCCCCCTCTTTCCATCCTTCCCGTTTTTCTCCGACCCAACAATTGGTATCAGAGGGAACTTTGAGTAATACCCTAACCGGTTTCAAATTAAAGATCCTATTTTTGATGGCTTCTACCGCTTCTTCCTCTTAATCCCACGAAGGACATTCTTTGGATCGTGCTCCATTCTTTGATGGAGCCGATTATACTTTTTGGAAAACCCGCATGTCAACTTTTCTTAAAATCATTAGCTATCCAATTTTTAGAATTGTTATGCATGGTTTTACGCTCTCTTCTCCCGATGAGTCTAAATAGACCCCCGCCGACATTGCAAATTTCGAGCTTGATGGCAAAGCCATGAATGCTCTTCATTGTGGCTTAGACCGTAATGTATTTAATTTTATTTCTACTTGCTCTACTTCTTACGATCTTTGGAAATTTTTAGAACTAACCTATGAAGGTACTAGCGAGGCTCCAAAGCAAGAATCCGATCAAAAGCAAGAACCCGACGAAAAGATCAAGCCCGTTTTCCCACCTCACAAGAAAAGGTCCAAGAAGAAGAAGAAGAAGGCTTTAAAGAAAACATGGAGTGATAGCTCCTCCTTCTCTTCTTTCTCCTCGAGTGACAATGGTAATAATTGCCTAATGGAAAAACATGAGGTATCTTCCTCCTCTTCCTCCTCTTCCTCCTCTAGCTATTCTAATTCATTTAATCATCTATCTTATGAAGAACTCTCACACGCTAGAGACCAATTAGAAAATGGTTTTCACGAACTCTCGTCAAAATTCGTTGCTTTGAAAAAGAATTTCAAAAAGCTTTCCTCCGAAAAAGACCAACTTCTCAAAGAGAAGGAGGAACTCTCCCTAAAAATCCAAAATATCCCAAATGTTGATTCTTTGGAATCAACCATTAAATACCTAAGGGAATCTTTAGCCAAGTTCACCCAAGGTGAACAAAATTTGTCCAAACTCTTAGGTTCTCAACGAGTATCTAGAACCACCAATGGAATTGGCTACACCAATATAGCTTCCTCCTCCCATGCACCCACTATTTTTGTAAGGGGGAGCTCCCAATTTAAGTTTTGTAATTATTGTAAAAAATCCGGGCACTTGATTTATGAATGCAATTGCAAAAATGCCTGGTATGGTAGGCCCAAATCTTTTTTCTTCAATGATGAATTTTTTAGGAGAAGACCCGCCACTAGACAAGTATGGATTGAAAAATCTCTATTAGCGAGTCTCTCCGGCCCAAAATTTATTTCGGTTTCAAATCCCACTCCCCGATGATTTGTTGTTTTTATTTAGGGGGAGTTAGGATCGTTTAAACCCTTTTAATTTCAATTTCAAAATTTTTCGATTCAAACTTTCAAACTCAACACTTGGTTTCAAAACTCTCAATTAAAATTTTTCATTTTCAACTCTTGGTTTCAAATTTTTCAATTTCAAATTTTCAATTCAATTTTTCAATTCAAAACTTTCAATTCAAACTGTTATTGAATTCTTGATTCAAAACTTTCAATTCAAATTTCAAAAATTTCATTTGGTTTAAAATCTCGTTTTTCATCGTTTCCCTCAATCAAGTTTTATGCCTCGTGCTATTTTGATAATCACAAAGGGGGAGAAATTCTTGGTTGATTGGGGGAGAAATCTTTTAAAGCATGCTTTTCATTTCATTTTCTACATTGTTTGTTTTGGTGATTGTGATCATCAAAATAGGGGGAGATTGTTGTACCTCTCGAACCCCTCGAGGTTTAATTTTCATGATCACAATCACTCAATTATTTGTCTAACCTTGTTTTTAAGTGTTGTGGATGATAGGAAAAAGATTTCCAAAGGATTGGCCCAAGAAAGCTGGCCAAAATGGACTGAATTGCAGTCCACCGGCCAGCCGGTGGACCTGGCAGAGGCATTGCCCACTGCCAGGTTCCACCGGTCAGCCGGTGGCTCTGTCACCGGCCAGCCGGTGGCAACCTGATGAAACAGTGGTAGCTACTGTCTCACCACCGGCCAGCCAGTGGCTCTGGCACCGGTCAGCCGGTGCTGCCTGGGCAGAAGGCCTCCTCAACATCCACGGCACCGGCCAGCCGGTGGCCCTGCACCGGCCAGCCGGTAGCCCAGTCAAACTAGCCGTTGGCTTTGACCAGTCAACTCCCTTTTGGCCTCCAACGGCTCCGAGGCCCTTTACAACGGCTCCGAAGACTCCCCAAGGGTTCCATGCCTATGAATAAAGGCCAAGGAAGCCCCAGACACCAACCGGATCATATACGAAGCCAACGGACACATTTTCTATCAATTGGCCAACCTCCGGCGACTTCCCTCAAAGGAAACTCAAGTGCTCCAACAACTTCCACATCCAAGGAGCTCCTCCAAAGAAGCTTGGAAGCGGCCTTCAACATATCCAATCAATCAAAGGCGCCCAAGGCTTCTCAACATACGAGTTTTATTGTTTTATCTTTTTGAGCTTTAAATTTGGGTTTGTGCCTACAAACCCCAACACCTTTTCTCATCCCTCTTTTTTTTGGGTTTCACATCACCATTAAGGTGTGAAAAGGTTGTCAAGCTTTCCTTTAAATAGCTTGAGACATAGGTGAGCTATCCTTCACCTGTAAGAAGGATAGTGGGTTCTTGCTAAACCATTAAAAGCAAGTGGGTTCTTGCTTAACCACCAAAAGCAAGCTGTAATAGGTCCTAGTGCTACCTCAAAGCCTAGTGGGTTTCTTGCTAAAACCATTGAAAAGCAAGCGGTAGGAATCTCTCAACGGTTGAGTTGGGAGCGGAGACATAGGCCGTGTTTTTGGCCGAACTCCGTTAACAATTTCTTGTGTGATTGCCTCTTTTATTTTCCGCTGCACGTACTTTGATTTCACTTTGATTTTAATTTGTTAATCTATTTTTTAAAAGGCAATTCACCCCCCCTCTTGCCATCCTTCCCGTTTTTCTCCGACCCAACACATGGTGCATGATATGATTCAATATCCCTAGTGTCTTCACTCTAGTTTACTTTTTGAGGAGAGATGGATCAGGACATGCGACATTTTGGTAGAGAGAAAAACTAGAAGGGAGGTTGTAGTGGGGTACCTTCTTGATATATATTGGATATTATATGATTAATTGAATGAAATACATAGTGAGTGAGCCATGGTGAGACTCAGAACATATAATACCTGATTAGGTGGTGAGTTAGCTTCACCTATTGTTCAATGGGATTTAATATTCTTTCTTTATATCTTCCATGATATGTTCTATGGTGTATCCCACTAAGTATACCTGATATACTCACCATAAATATATATAAACTATTTTATAGTCCCATAGGAGTTGGTTGGATATTATTCTAGAGATTACAAACCTGTTGAGTTGTTCATGAGCTATTTGAGATTTTATTTCATTGCCATGGTTTTGCTTTTTGGAACTTGTTGTTTGCTTTGCAATTGTTTCAATATATATAATGTTTCATGTATGTACTTGGGATATTTTATTTTGAATTTATTAGGAGTTTTATGGTGGTTTTATCATATCTCTCATTCTACATGTTCTCATAGAGGGTAATTCCTCCCATTTGTGTGCATGATATACCCTCAGGGCTTGTTTCCAACCCTTATACTATTTGAAGAAGGATTCAATAATTATATTATACCTTCTCTAATTTCCATCCCTATAGGGGTACCTTTTGGGGGAGGGGGAAATAAAAGAGTGTATAATAGGCTAAAGTTTACGGATAAGATGGATTTCAGAGGTAGGTATAGGTGGGGACTTCCTGGGTTGGTAAGAAAATAATGTCAGCTAAGTTTTGTAAGTGATCTTAAAATGGGAGAGTAACTAGGACATAAATATTTAAAGCCCCATGTGATTTTATGTGATAAAATTTAGGTTTATTGAGCCTAATAAGTGAAGTGATATTGGTTGTAGGGTAGAGACCTAGTAAAAGATCATGCATCATTTTTATTTGTGCTTATATTGTAAATGGGTATACCATTGGATTAGGATGAAAATTAATTTATTAATTAATATTAAATATTATATATTCAAGGTCTAGGAGTCCCTAACCATTTTTTCCTTTTTAGGTATGGATACAGGTTGACATCCTCATCGAGTTCACACCAAAGATGTTTGGATGGATGATCCTATAGATCTCTACAGAGTAGAGGTCAAAGATGGTGACACTTAGAGGAAGAAACTCCTAGAGTTTTAGTTCAAGATTCATAAGAAGTATGAGGTATATATTTCAGAATTAATGATATAGGACTGGTTGGAGGAGTTGGAGACAACCTTTAGTTCTATCTATTCTTAGAAGGAGTACTGGATTTCCTTAGTGGTAACAATGCTATATGGGGAAGCCAAGAAGTAGTGGTTATTATTCCCTAAGGAGTGTGGGGAGTTGGAAGTATTGTGGGAGATGTTTTGAGACCAGTTTCAAGCTGATTTTATTTATTTGATCATGAAGGTATCCAATCTCAAGGATATTCTTACCCTTCACCAGGGGTGGTCTAATGTGTGGGAGTTTAAAAATCATTTTAGGAATCTTCTCCTACACGCTTCAGACATTTTTATAGATAAGGATGTCAGGTATATGAACTTTTAGGAGTATTCTTATCAAGTTATATAGTTATAGGTCACCTAATTAATTCTATTGACATATCTCGAGGTTCTATAAAAAATAGATGTTGTTGAGAGTATGCTAGTAAAAACCATATCTATATGAGAGGGGAGTCATCAAGATTATTAAAGGAGTAAATATATGACAAGTGTTTTCTGGTTTCCTGGATATAAGTGCTTTTGAATAGCTGGGGTTAGGTCCAATACCTCATCATATCATTTATCTAGGGGTGGAGGCTCTCAAGCCCCTAGCAAGGGATCAGAAACATGTTTTTATTATGGAGGATGTAATCATCAATTATGTGATTTCATAACCTTTCTGTATTTGAAATTTTTGGCATGAGTTCTACTTCAGGTTCTACTATTTTGTAAATTTTAGTCAAGGTATAAGTGGAAGGTTCCTCAAATTTTCAATCACAACGGGGCGATGGGGAAGAAATAGGATAACCAAATGATTCTCCTTATCCTCAAAGAGGAGAGCATGACTATGGAAGTGATTTCCATCAGGTTTAGAGAGGTAGTGAAGCAGGTCATGGTCAGTTTCATGCTCTAGAGTTTCTATAACTTGGTGATCCATACACCATTTGAGGCACACTTTTATTTTTTTCTACATGGATGCATGATTTATTTGATTCAAGATCTATGAAATCCTTTATATAACATCCATTTTCCATGTTTTGGGACTTGAGGACGAGGGGCTTCCTGTTCCCTTATCATTGACTAATCTAGTTGGAAGTTGAGATTATCTATATGAAGTATGTATAGATTGTGAGGTAGTACTGGGGAAAAATTTCACTTGGTGAGTCTTCTTATGTTTAAAGATATAGTTATATAACATCATCCTTGATATATACTATCCATGTTCAATGCATGATATTGTGGATTTCTTCAAGAGGCAGATTGTGGTCTATGTTTCTTATGTAGAGTTTTATATTTTTATTGGTGATAAGTATCTTCTGATAAGTTGGAGTTATGTTCTATCCATGTATTCCTTTATGGAAACATTGATACTAATTTCATTGGAGGTTCAACTAATAGGGTTTCTCAGGGTTGTGGAAGAGTACCCTGATATCCTTCCTAAAAAGTTTGTGGTATTAAAAAATCAATAGGAGATCATGTTTGGGATAGATCAAAAGATGCTTTCTTATATGATATTAATTAATTCATGTAGGATGGTGACTTATGAGTTGCAAGAGATTTTGGTAGATATCAATGATATTTTGTAGTAAGGGTTTTTAGCCATGCATGTCACCTTTGGTTGCACTAATTTTGTTTGTAAAGAAGGTCGATGGTAGACTGCATTTATGTATCAATTATAGACACTTGAATCAGATAATGGTGAAGAACCTCTATCCTCTTCTACAGATTGACGAATTATTCAATCATCTAAAAGGAGAATATTGGTTATTGAATATAGATCTATAGTCCATATATCATTAAATCAGGGACAATAATGATTACATTACAAAGATTTCTTTTGGAAATTGTTTTGGGAAATATGAGTTCGGTGTGATGCTATTTGGTGTGAAGAAAACTCTATAACTATTCACGGGTTTGATGAAAGTGATATTTTTAGTATTCTTAGATTAGTTTGTGGTGTTTTCATTGACTAAATACTTATGCACTCTGTGTCTAAGAAAGAGAAAATAGATCATCTATGGGAAGTTTTGGAAGTTTTTCATCACCATCATATGTTTAGGAAGTTGTCTAAGTATGAGATTTGGGCCTATGAGGTTCATTTGTAGGGGTATGTCATTTTCTAGTGTGAAGATTATATAGATAATTAGAATATTGATATAGTTGTCTCTTAGGCCACTCCCAAGATATTTATTGAGGTGAAGAGTTTATATGGTTTTTTAGGCTATTACAAGAGGTTCATAAATTAATTTTCTTCGATTGAAACTCCTCATACATCCTTGATCATAAAGGATTTGGAATTTTTATGGGCTAAATAATGCATAAAGTTTTTTACTATCTGAAGGATAATTTTTTTATAACCCCCGTTCTTCAATTTCTAGAAGATGAAGTTCAATTTGAGTTTTTTGTGATTATTAACATATTTTATTGGGAAGTTTCTTGATGTAGCAGATATTAGTTGTTTCTTATGGATATCTATTATTACATCTCAATGAATATAAATATGAAACCCATGGTCTCAAGTTGGTAGCATTTATGTTTCCCTTAATGTTGTGGAGGAATTACCTCATTGCCAAGTGCATTGTGGTTTTAAAGAGTCAAAAAAGCCCAATTTATGTATTCTCCCAAAATGACCTAGAAATGTGAAAATTATGGTGTATGGAATTATTTTAGGAATATGAATTTAGATTTCATATACATAGGGAATGGGTAATATTGAAGCTGATGCACTATGTAGGAAGTCACACTATGATGCTGTGTGTGAATATGAAAATTCTAGGATAGTGATTGAAGATCTACCAGTGGTACATTTTGATATGGGAGAGGATGGTGGTAGATTATTCCTTTTTAGATGACAATAAATTTTTATTTAGTGCAGTAGGTTTAGTATTCCCAGCTAGGGGATTCTGAGTTAGAGATTATTCACGAACAATTTTTCTATAGTGATGCCCCTGATGGATGATTTGAGGATGAACATCACCAAGTGTTATTACAGGGGTGAATTTTAATTCCTTTGGTGATGCATGAGGTGGTTCTATATGATATAAAAATACCACCCTTATAATTATATCCTATGGTAAAAAATATGCATCGTGATTTGAGATTTCAGTTTTTATGGCATACGTTAAATCATTTAGTTGTAGAGTTTGTGTCTTGAAATGATGTTTGCTAAAAAGTGAAGGTTGAACACTGTGTTCCTAGTGATTTTCTCCAGTCATTAGATATTAATCAGTGGAAGTGGGAGGACATTTTTATGGAATTCATTATCAGTTTACCTCAAGATCATCGAGGCTATGATTCTATATGGGTGATAGTGGATCATTTGAAAAATTCATATCACTTTTTAGTGATCAAAGAGTTGAGATTATTAGAGTTTTTATTAAGGAAGTATCTAGATTATTTTGGGAGACTCCTTGGAGTCTTTAGAATGATCATATCTTATTATTATCATTATTTTACCTCAAGGTTGTGGATAGGTTGCCAACATACCTTTGGATCTCAGTTGATCCTTAGAACAACTTTAAATCTGTAGATGTATAATCATACTGATAAGGCCATCCTGACTCTTGAGGACATGTTATGCACTTGTATCTTATTTTTAGGATATTCATGGATGAGGTAACTTCCTTTGGTTGTGTTTTATTACAACAATAGTTTTCACTCAACCATAGGTGTGGGGCTGTTTGTAGTTTTGAATGACTTAAGTTTCCATTCTCCATTATTCTAGACCGGTTCAATCCTAGAGGTTATTCCTCATAAAATTTGGATATCATGTGTTCCTAGAAGTGATTTCTCATCATGGGAAGAAAAGTTTTGGAAATGTGACTTATTTTTCTCCCTAGTTTTTTGGGCCTTTCAAGGTGTTGGATCTTATTGGATCCATTTCATATCAGATAACACTTCCCCTAATAGTGATTAGGATTAATGATGTATTTTATGTTTCATAGATTCACCACTATCTTTATAATGATTCCCATGTCATCAATTGGGGTGATATTGACATTTATAATGGTTCATCCATCATAGAGTATCCTGTTGAGATACAAGACCATGTAGAGAAGGTGTTGTGTGAGAGTGATATTAATTTGTACTGTGTCCTTTGGAAACACAATGATGTGGAGGAGAGAACTTGGGAACATGAGTTACATATACATGCTTAGTACCTTGATATGTTCAATGTTTATCTATTCCTTTGTTTCAATGTATTGTGGTTGTTGAACTTTATCTATATTATGATATGGTTTTATCTTATTGGAGATTTTTTTGTGTCCTTGATCTGGTTTGTGATATTCTCCCCCATGAGAATGTCTGAGAGCTAGTTTTTGGTGATGTGTATATTTGTTCCTTGTTCATTTAAGTGATTTAGTTGTGATTTTATGATGACTAGATTATTGAGATGTATCTTATGGGGTGGCTATTCAGATGGCCCCTTTTCTTTTCCTTCACTCTGATTTTGGTTTTAATTCTGGTGGAATATAATTGTTTTAGAGGTATCTAATATAAGGGAAAATACCCTTTTGGACCATTAATTTTCATGTTTCCAAGGTCATTGATTCTTGGAGGATTCATAGTGAAGATTTGGAGGAGTTTGGGAGATGGAATCTAGAAGCAGGATAAGTTCACAATGTGAACTGTAGTTCATGACATGAGTCTTCCTTTCATGACCAAGTTAGGAATTCAAATCTTAAGAAGGGAAGTTCATAGGGTGTGATTTAGGATGTAAAATGTTAGTTAACGACGTGAAAGGATGAAGGATAAAAATTGATGAATCTATACAAAAAAAAGTATTGATACAAACAAGAATTTCATGATGTGAATTAATTAAGGTTTATTCGATATAGGGGATTCATTTTTTGGTGAGTCTTAAATTTCAATCCATTCACGACATGATTATCCCATTCATATCCTGAATATGTGTCAAGCAGTGTCCTTATAAATCTAATTGTACCCTCAATTTTTATAAAATAATACTCAATTATACTAAATCCTAGGATACTAGAGGATATTTATCAAGGTGTATGAATTTTATTATAATTGGTATTGATCCATAGCTTCATGTTTTTGATCTACGGTGACCCGAGGTGTGTTTTCATTATATCTCTTATCATTTCTTCTCTGACCAGTTTTGATTCATACCATTCCATCATTATATTCTACGAAAGTTGATTTACATTGTTATAATGGAGTTCCCTTTTTTTTCTGGTGTGGTTATTCCATGATGTCCTTATAGGGAATTAGTTTCCTTATGGGAGTTGAGATTAGAGGTACGAAACTATTGGTATATTCTCATCCAAGAATGTTGAAAGCCTTGAGGTAATATATTCATTTAATCTCTTATTTTTATATATAATCATAAATTTGTCACTCCTTATCTATTTTGGTTATGTTGGAATTAATCTTGATTAAGATTAAACTATATTAAAGAATGAAACTTGGTTTTGGTTATAGTGATCACATGTGTTTCCACCATGATAACAATTCTAAACTTGTGTTTCTAGATAATTTGATATATATGTTTATTATTGGTTATCTTAGTTTATAATGTGGTTTAACATGTTTGATATGAATAAAATGGTTAAATAATGTAAATTCGATAATTTATGTTGGGTAAATAATTAAGTAGGCATATTTAAAATAATTCGTTATTTCTTATTTTATTAGAATTATCTAAATAATGCTAAGCTAGAAATTATTATTGATAAAATAATAGAGGTATGTTGATTAAAATTTTTATACCTTATAGTTTCATAAAAATGGAAGTTAATATTAAAATCATGTTTTAATAATTAATGGATTTTAATATCTGATGCCTTATGTTACCTATGGTTGTAACCTGTGATAAATAAATAAGTTAATTCAAGAAAAAAATGAATCAGTTGTTTGATAAAGATAAATGTTTAGGGAAGAGTGATCCCATTTTCTTTTTAAGACTGCATTCCTTAGTTTTAAGGCCTAGATTCCATGTTTATTCTTATCATTTCCTTGTTTTATTATGTGTTTTCTATTTATATATGCCTTTTTATGAGACATGAGGTGAGTTTGTGATGGATGATGGTTTGATGAGACATGGTTGGGGATGCCCATGTTTGTGGAATCATTTGACACCTAAGATAGAAAGATTCATGGTGATATCAGGGGTGACACCAGGACTGATGGAATGGGTTAAAGTCATGATTTCCCATTGTTGTATTGAATCCTGGGATGCTTTCTTGTTATGAATCTTCTTTAAAGACAACATGTCTTGGTTTCTTGTTTATCTCCATTACTTTCCCCACTACCAATATTAGACGGGTTTTCATAGTTCATGTATCTATTTTATGGTATCATAGGATTATTCCTAGAGAAACTATAATTATGTAATGATTTTGAATAATATATTTCTTAACCATGTAATTGGTTCTTCAAAAAATAATGAAAAAAAGAAAACTTCGAGGAACTGTGGTTTTAGTTTGCTAATGAATAGTTGACATGAACTTTCTTTGGTTATTGATCGCATTAAAGATAAATTTTAATTAATGTATCATGATTTAATTAATGAAAACATGAAATGTTTAAAGTAATTGAATAATTTAATGTATTATTGAAATGTTTATATGTGTATATGATATTTTTTTCTTAAAGATGGTAGCCGGGTGTTTGAGTGAAAATATATATAGTTGAGCCTAATACTGGGTTGATGCCCATAGTTTCATTGTGAGATATATATATCATATATATTTATGTGATTTTATATTCTTCCCCACTCTTTTTTATTAGGATAATAACACCCAGTGGGCTTTGGGAGGGTATTTCCGCCCACATCCAGGTTGACTAGGAATGAATGACTAACTACCACCTCTGACCCTACTCTCTTCTCCTAGTAGTATTATATATTGGTATACATGGTGGTTACCTTTCCCATATTTTTTTATAGTTATATAATGTCTTGTGGTTATTTTACACACATTAATATCTAGATATAAAATCATATGGATTATTATAGGTATGTTGTGCATAGGATATGATGGCTTGAGGTACAATACTCGAAATAAAAGTTGTGGTGGATCATGAAAACTACTCAACTACTATCTAGATATGTGGTATGGTATGATGTTATTTTTTTATTCTTTATTTGAATATTACATGAGGAGGATATGTTACAATTAAAAGGGTTCATGATATGACATAGTAGTCCAGATTTCTTCAGGCTGGTTTACTTTTTAGAGAGAAATGAATTAAGATGTTCAATTTTGGGGTTGAGTGAAAAGCCACTGGGGAAGTTGTAGTAGGGTATCTTCTTGATAAATTTTAGATATTATATGATTACATTAATGTGATACTTGGTTAGTGATCTATAGTGAGATTGGGAACATAACATACCTAATTAGATGAAGAGTTAGCTTCTCTTTTTGTTCCTTAGGATTTAGTATTATTTCTTTATCTTCTACATGAGAGGATCTGAGGAGGATCTTAATGATTATAGCTGTTATGATCAACCTATATATATATATATAATATATTTCATGAACATAGAATATTATTGGAGATCGTGCTAGACATTACTAGCTCATGGAGTTGTTTAGGAGATGTTTGGGATTCAAGGTAACTGAGGAGCTTTTTGTTTTTGGTAATTTTAGTTTTATTTGTAGTTTTTTTAAATCTTTATTAATTTTTTTAATGTAATTTGGATATTTTATTTTATCTTGAGAAATATTTTTATAGAGTTTTTATCTTATTTCTCATTCCTCATGTTCTCTTAGAGGTTAATGCCTCCTATTGGTGTGTATGATATACCCTCAGTGCTTGTCGCCAACCTGTGGACTATTGAATATGGGATTTAAAAATCATGATATCTATTCTCTCATTACTATAATAGAAGGGGTTATTTTTTGTGGAGGGTGGTATTGAAATATTATGTTTCCATTTCACAAGGTTATGAATAAATGTAGACATATGGTATGTTTACAAGGAAATAACACATAGAAGAATTTATGAGAGATAGTAAAGAATTATCATAAATTAATTAGTTTCTTATATACAGTGGAAAAAATGTCTAGTGGTTTAGAAATACATGTAATTTATTAGTCTAATATATGTAATAATTATCTAAATCTCTAAACCTAAAAATATCCTCGATGCATAAGATATACAATAATCGTTATTGATTTTGTAATTATGGATAGTTATATCTTGGATTTTATAGCTGGTATCAAATAAAATATGTAATGTATGTGTCTATGGAACAAAATCTATGAGTGTGGGGATGGGGAATCACAAGTACCATATACATAATAATTTTTATTTAAGGGTATTAAACTATATAGCCATACATTTCATTTGATTGGAGAAATATTGATAATTTGTATAGCCATTATTTATATATGGATTATTATTATTTATTCAAGAATGTTTATGATAGAGGTTCCCTTGGTGATAATTTTTATTATATTTTTTATAATTTACCTTCATATTATGAATTCATTGGGCTTATTATGTTTCGGACAGGGACTCAAATTATATATCTCCTTTATTCATCAGTAGGTCTAATAAGAAAAAATAACTGGGGTATTTGGTGTATTCATACACTTTTATGTATGGTTTCCTGAAAAAAGTATACGAATATATGATTATTATGTCTGGTATTATGTATTCCATCAATATAAAATCATTTATTATTATCCATTAGTTATGCATTTCAATTTTTAGGACATTAATGGAATTTATGAAACCATTGGAACTTTGAGCTATTGGATCTTTGGGACATCTTTTCTGGACAACATGTGACATGAAATAATAGAAAAAATGGCTCAAAACAAATATAAGGTGGGGAAACAAAGCAAAAGAAAAGGCGTCTCTAGGTGGGAAACCTTAAAAGAGGTATATCTAAACTTGTTCCTATCAACCAACCCCTCATCCCTATATATATTTTATGTGGGATGGATGGGTGCCCTAAAATTGACTATCAAGTCATGGGATCAATGATATGATGTAGTATGAAATATAGGTTATACGATGTGACATCATGCAAACCATCACCATGTAGACAACATGAAAGATATGGGAGTGCAAGAACCTATCATACGACCCTATTCACCACACAATTGCTATGGTTATAGGGCTATTGTGTCATGGTTTATTGGAGGGATGCTTGATGCATAAATTATTTTTAAGAGGTGACATAGAATTCATACTGGTGAAAAAATTATATGACTACTAGTAGGGGTGACAATGCATTTGACTATTTTTATGGTAAGATGCAAGTTTCTATAATGGGAATTCGGGCCACATGCTTGGCCTTTGGGCCATTGAGACTTCAGTCCATGTTATTGAATTTAGGTCAATGGAAATTTGAACTATAATATACAACAAAATTGGATTGGTGGGTTCTTTCCATTTCTTATTGGGAGGGATGAGGCATAACCCATAAGGGTGCCTGAGTGTTTGTTGTTTGGTTTCCTTTAATACCTTATACCTATAATAAATGGATCATGTTATTTTTATGTATTCATATGTCATAGATTATTTATCTATTATTTTTATATTGTTTATTATATTATTATTCCACATTACCTTCTACTATACATGATCCCTTACCAAGATTCTTAGATCACCATTTCTTATGTTTCCCCATTTCCCTAGGCAATAAAGTGGAATGTTACGTGTGAATAAATATATGGATAACATTAAAAAATAACAATTTATACTCGAATGATGCAATTTGACACGTTTTAGTGTAATGTTTATATATTTAGTCTCTTATTGACTACTAAACATTGATATTAGGAATGAAATCCCATGTATTATAATTACAATTCAATAAATAACCCACTAGCTCTGTGTGATTAGGGTAAGGGGTATTACAGTTGGTATTAGTAAAAGGTTTACTAAAATCATTTGGAACCATATTTAGTAAAAAAAATTAAAGAACATAAAATTTATAGTAAAACCTTAATAAATTATAGAATAATATTTATTATGGGTTTAATAATTAACATGTTTCCTATGTAAAGTATATAAGACATTAATACCATGATTTATTAAAAAATTACCTTATTTATAACTAGTAGTGATCCTCAAAAAAATTATGTTATACCTTTTATTTGATAATTAAAAATTCTAGAAGAAGTATAATGGGTCCAATGATTATAGAAAATTCTAGGGATTATCTTAATAATTAAATTAATGTAATAAATAATTGCGTGAGAGTAGTGTTTGATATTTTTTTTGGAATTAAGATGTTATTTGGGGATTTAAAAAAGTAATCAATATGATATAAAACCTTTAGTTTTAGAATAATAGATAGGGTATAAGTAGTATAAATCAATTGGGATAACATTTTCACTTTATTTATGATAATTAATATTATAAATAGAACTTTATTAGTTTATTATTTTGTCTTCTGAAAACAGGTGAAAACCATAATAGAGAATTTTTAGTTGAATTCGACATGTTATAATTTTTAGAAGAAATTATTTTAAGTTAAGATTATAGGGAAACCATTTATTTATGTTGAGGAAGGGGAATGTAACCACATATATTTTACACACACACACACATATATATTTCAAATATATATGAATTATGATTATTTTAATTTTACATTTACTTTTAATGAAATAAACTTATATAATAATTTCACTGATAAGGAAATGAATATGATAAAATAAAAATATTTTTCATTATATAATTAAAGTAAAATATAAATATATAATATATAGTAACCACTTTTAATTTTGAGTAAAATGAGGAAATGATGAATGTAAATATCGTGATTTAGGGATGTCAATATAACATACATGGAATGAACATCTCTCTATAATCAAAAAATAATTATATAATTGTTTTTATAAATACTATAAGTAAAAGTAGATAAATAGTATATCCTAACTCATAGTCTTTAACAAACTATATACCTATAAGAGACATGATTCACATGAAAAATAGAAAAATCTATGAAATATATATGTTTTTAAGAAAAAAATTATTTTAGAATTATAATATAAAGGCATATGGGTTCATTATTTGTTACATGACCATTGAGTATATATTCATTTTCATTATATAACCATTAAGTGAAATTATTTTTATATATATTTATACCTTATAAATGTTATATTACTTACACATAAGTATATGATCTTATGAAATTCCTTTAATGTTTTGAAAATATCGTTCAATATGAATTCATAATTTTATAATGCACTATGGATTCTATTTCTCATATTTTTTGTAGAATATTATATCTGTATGTATCTATTGGTAAATTTATAAGTAATAAAAATAAATAAGGTTTATTTACCCATATATTGTTATGAAATTACATTCATATATCTCAATAATTATAATTTCTTAAGATGGTTACATAAAATATATTTTTACTAAATTAATGATTCTTAGATAAATATATTTCTCATATTTATTGTTTTATATAGACATTTTAGTAAATATGTAATCATAGAAATCTAATTTCTGGCATGATATTATGAATATTTTAAAAATAATTTTACCCTGTTACCATTTAAAATAATGTAATATTCTATTTTATACATTTTAATATCACAAATTATTTCATGTACCTAAGATAATAAAATATGATATTTATTTTAAAAGTTAAATAATGTATTTTATGAGTAATTTTTAAATTATTTTTTACATGTTTATAAAATAATACGATAATTTATGAACATGTTTTTATATGCCAAAAACTCATTTTAAATGGTTAAGAAAAAGATTTTAGATATAAAAAATAATTTTTAAAGAATTTAATATTTTTATTTGGAAATTAATTTCTTATATTTATAATCTTATTATCATAAAATGTATATCAATTTGGATAAGGTATTCATTAGAAAAATTATGGTGTCATTCAAATAGTAATATATCTATTTTGACCAATTTTCATCACACATAGACCGTTTTAGTAGTATTTATTTAGAAGGTTAATTTACTATAATTATAATATTATTTTAATCAAATGAATTAAATATTTAGAACTAGGATTTTGAAATTATGTAAGGGGTAAAATTTGATATGTTTTTATAAAAATAGTAAAATATAGAAAAAATGGTGAAATATGGTAAAAATATATATGTAAATATGATTCAAATCAATCAAGGTAGTTATATTTTCCTATTTTTAATACTAACCATTATAGTGTAGAATTTAGGTAGGTAATGGGGAACTAGGGGGGGTAGTAGAGCACTTAATATAATGGAAAAATAAAATATTCATCACATTATTATACAAAATTGAACTCATCACACCTATAAATACCCCCTCAATTATCATTTATTTCCACAAAAAGTTCAAAGTAATCTATTAATTTATCTATAAAGGAGTCCCTCCCGTAGATATTTTTTTAAAATTGAAGAGAGTTTATGATTAGAAGGTCGGATCTATGCCAAAAATATTAAGTAAGTCGAGGGTTTCTATTCATCTCATATCACTTTCCTATTGAAATTATTCTGCAATAAACTATTTTAAACTACATATTAATTTAATTATATACTTTTATTTCTATTATAATATCATCCTTTTTATATTTTTTCCATGATATATTATCTAATCCCTCTCAAAAATACCATATTCATAAAATGTTACTGTACTGATGTGAGAGATCCTATTACTCTTATTGCCTTTTCATATTATAATTATTTTGTTATAATATCCATTAAATTCACATTTATTATGTTTATATTATTAAAATATAGTATATTACTATAAATTTTGTATATCTATAATGGGAGATAATTCACACAATTACTTTTTTTCCCTTTTCATATGTTGTTACCATGCTGAAGTAAGGGTCCTATTTCTCTCTCCTTTATATTCTTAATTACATTTACATTATAGTATCCATTTCAATTTTCATGATCTTAATCTATTTTTTTTATTATATTTTTTTTATTATTTCATTAAGATATCCTATGCATTCAATCCCCCATTTCACTCACATTACACACTATTAAGAAGTTGATATTACGTCAAAATTCTTATAAGGAAAATGCAATTATATATTGTCTGATGATAAAAAATCCCTCTGTTTGAAATTTATTTGTGGTATTATGGATACATTATTTCTCATAGGTGGAATTTTCTAAGAAAAGGTGAAAGATATATAGATGGTGGATCCTCTCTTAGTTCTTAAGTGGATTAAACTCAATTTTGGTACATTTTCACCATTTTGTTCAAAGCACACTGACCTTAAGGTTTCTCCTTAAGGGAATTTTATATCCTTGATGTGTCTCAAATATGATTGATTACATAATTTGAATTTTAGAGGAGATTCATCCATAGGATCTTTAGTCTATTATGTTTATAATACATGTATTAAATAATCTAAACAGATTGAGCATCTTAATCTCTATAAGTACATCATAAATATAATTCAATGTCCACCACATGATAAGGGTACTTATTTAGACATTGTTAATTATTTATGTGATTCAAGGTAATTCATCTGTACATAATTTTTAATTCATCAATTAAGATAATTTATTTCATTGAACATATATCCATCCATCATATATGATGTGAGTACCATGTACATAATTATTCTAATCAAAAGGGTGATCACTTAGATAGTATTACAATTCCATTGACAAAGGGAATCCATTGAATTGACCATTTATCCATTTATCTTATACAGTGTGAGTAACCTATATATTTTTTTTATTGAAGGGTATTCACCTAAATAGCCATATTTTTTATTTTATCAGATAAATATCATCAATTTGTATACCCATTATTTCTACATGGATAATTATTGTTTATTTAGATATGATTGTTGTATGGGTTCACTTGGGAACATTATGTAATATATTATTAATATATTCCTTTCATATGATAAATTCATTTGATATATTAAGTGATTAGTGGGGCATGGAATTCTATATAACATCAATGTAATGGTCGATATCATGAGATATAATTATAGGGGTATATATTGTATTCTTAACCTTTTATGAATGATGATAGCGAAAATGGACATGATGATATGCTTATGGTGTATCGAATTATACATTCCATCATTTTGAAATCATTTATTTTTAAACAGGACATTATTTATATCCATTTCTTTTACATCTATGGATTCTGTCATTATTATATATTTATATATAATGAATTATTTATCTATTCATTTTAAATTGTTTATTCCATTATTATGACGTATTAGCTTCCACTATACACAATCTATCACGACCCATCCCCCAGGGCCCCTTCCGTGACTACCCCAAGCCCGCCTTCCATAGGCCAGGAGCTGGAGAATAGCACTAGAAAGGCATATCCCTATAATAGGAAATCATTTCCTTTAAACCTGTACAAACACACAGACTAGAACACAATAAGATGCAACCACAAAGTGAACTGCTATAGTAAATGTAAGGACCCCGATTCCCGGGTGCCCATGGGGAATGATGTACTAAAAATTTATTACAAATAGTTACAATAATACATCATATTCCATTACTACAGAAGATCGTGAGGCTCAGGATTCTGGAAAACCAACTGCTTCTGAAATAATTCATTATAAAAATCCATGCCTGAAAATTTTTAAAACAAAAACGTCGGGTGAGAAAATTATGCCCAGTAAGGGGTTTTAAAAAATTTAAAGAATTTTTTTTCTCAAAACAGTCATTTTGGAGATGATAAAACTCTTCACTAAAAACAAGGCATTATCTTTTCTTAAAACATGTAAATCCTACATTCTTGAAAACCACTTGCACAGAAAACAAGTACGTATTTAAAGATAAACTTTAAAGAAGACATAAATCAGAGAGCGCAAGTATGTGAAGAATAGGTAATGCATAATTTACAACCAAATTACATCAGTTCTAAAAGATTGTATGTAATTAGGGAAAACATTCATATCATTATTCTCTGGAACATAACATTCTTATAGAAATATACCACATGGGTTACAGTTCATATCTCAAAACTCATTCTCATAGTCAAGGGAAAATTCCAACTAGGGGATATCCTGTTAGTTGAATTATCCCCTGGTTAACCATTTATCATCTCATGCGGAGGGAATGTATATTGCCGGACTTTTTCAGGACCTTGCATCAAGACTATAAAACATACTTAATAAGGGTCAAGGCTAACCTCCCATCCTGTTTCCATGGTAGCACAAGCCAAGGCTAACCGCCAAGACCATCGCACATAACGTCTCATGAGACTCATCCTTTACCCATTGCATTGGAGCGCTGTATAATTCCGGGCGCACCCATCCATAATCATTTGAGTCCAATACATCCCTCACATATTTGATGTGGTCTTACATTCATAGGGTTTCATTCATTCATTCTTAATCAAAACCCCTTTTACGTACATATTCATAACTTGAAATGGATCATGTCGTAAATGTAAAAAGAACTAGAATTGTGGCTTCAGATTAAACAGTGATGTAAATAAACTAAATCAACATACTCTTGTACATGCAACAATAATTATAACACTGAAAATAATGTATTTTCATGTAAAATTACATCATTTCCATTAAATAAAACCCATTTGATTCATTACATGCTTTACATGTTCTTAAAGAAATTAATTTTCTTAACATATATTTATCACTAAAAGAAAATGGTGGTAGATAGGGTTTTATAAATATTCACGGAATTCAACTTAACACAAAATAAGGTGTCCTCCTATATGTGTATTGTAGACAACAATAAATATCATTTTGAATTCATAAAACTCAAAACAGTTTTCATTTGAAACTTATACAAAAACTTATAAATGAAAACATGTATATATAAATTGCATAATCACAATATAGTTGATAAAAAAGGTTGCTAGTATTGTATATTTCATAACAATAGCTCATCATTAATAAAAAAATTCCAAGAAACTATACTCAGGTTAGGATTAAAATTGTTATAAATATATATGTATATATATATATTTATATACACGTAGATGTATATGTGAGTTCAAATAAACACCAATTTGAATATCCATCCTTCTAAGGGTTTTACGCAACAGAGACATCGGCTAACCCCTGGAAACATTAATCATGTAAATATTGGAAGTTTTATAAAACCTAACATATACATATATATAGAACCGTAAATGCACAACGTGTAAAAAAGGTATTGCATGAGAACACCCAACACAACAAACCCTTACGTTCATACTTTAAAACGTTCAATAAAATTAAGTGATACACATAGTAAAACTGATATGAATCACCATATACACAATGTTCATATATGCATATATACTTATATAATCATAAACCGAAACCGTAGAAGAAAAAAAAAGACAATGGTTTCCCTTAACCCGATTTGGGTTCTCCATGCAGAAGCGGTTGTGCACAGTTCTCTAGGCTATACATGTGTGCAGGTACAAGGTGTATATACATATAGTTGTATATATATAAACTTATATATATATATATATACCGAAGCTAAAAAAAACACAAAGTAAGAGTTTTTCCCCTTACCCTGGTTCGATTCTCCGTACAGGAAGGGGAAAATGAGTATGAATCGGTTCTTATGGTCTTGTATATATATCTATATATTTATATAAAAAGTGTATATAAATATTTATAACCATCAAAACTGAAGGAAAATGAGACCAAGGAGTTTCCATTGCCTTTTCTTGGAGAGGATAAGAAGATGCAAGATACAACATCGAGTTGGTGGTCGAAGATCCAAGAAATCTCGAAGCAACCCCCCCCCCCCCTCTCCTCAGTGAAATACGGAGCTTAAAAGTAGGGAATATCCTTGAGGGAAGACGTTGACATGGGGTATCCGAGGCCGAGGCAGTGCCAAACCTATGGAAAGAAGGGGAAATGTTGGGTCCACCGCCGGCCTAGGTGAAGAAAAACGCAGCCTGGGCTACTGGTTTGGCGTGCGTGAGGAAGAAGAAGTCACGCGACGAGGAGGGAGATCCAGAAAGAGTTGGATGACCAAGATTAAACCAAGGATGGATCGAACGGTCGAAGACAGGTGCGTCGCTTAAAAAAACTCAGACAGCTGTGATGGAAGGGGGAGGATCGGACAGCCTAGACGCGACGTGGTGAAAAAAACGCAGGTCTCACCCCCTCTTTCATTTTCTTATTTTTTTTAATCAACAATACTTTTAATTTTTTTTATTACACTTATTATATGAACTTTATTATTATTAACATAAAATTATTAATCACTTTTTTTTATTTTAAGAAAGGTAAATATTCATTAATGATTATTTATTTACCCCTATTTATAACATATTATTATTTTTCCTTTATTGACTTGTATCAACCAATTTATCTTGATCTCTAATTAAAATTAAATATCCACATACATTAATATTGTTAATAGACATAATAAAATTAATAATTATTTTCAAATTTCACAATTAAGAGTGTTTTGATGTAAATATTAACATTATGAAACAAATTTCGTAAATGAAATCATAATTTGACATCATTTCAAAACTGTTAATTATAAAAAGTCAAATAAAAATTTTCATTATTATCATTACTTATTTTAAATTTAGGGGTAAGTATAATACATTTAACTTGAAGTTTGACATAGCATATATATATATATACACACATATATATATATAACCCAAGAGTTTTCACACATATTTTCATAGAATAAAAAAAATCCCACCAGATTCAATATAGTTATTCATAAAATAAATATTTACTTGCTCAAGTTAAAACGCGTATAATAAATAGTGGAAAATGATAATATTAATTCCCACTGTTTTTCATTATGTAAAAAAATAGCATTCTCATATGATTCACATTTTGGGAAAACAAACAATTAAATTATCTATATTATCATTATTGTTGTTGTTGTTTTAATAAAACATTAAATCAAATAACATAATTAATCTTTTTGAACCTTTCAGGGGTATTCAACTCTTAGCTTCAACGGTCCAATTGAAAATTAAAACATTAGAGGATAAGTGGATCATGGGGGAGCCAACGACTATATTTATATCCGTTAGTGTCTAACGGTTGGATAGGTGTTCTATAAAAAACCTGGTCTCGGGTTATCCCACACTCAAGGTGACTGAAGAAGAAAGAGGAGGAGATGGTTCAAGTTATTCCTTTGGTGCTCAGTACGGCTGCGGTGGCTTCGGTCATCCTTATGTTCATTTTGATGGATGCCAAAGACCCCTATCGCATTCTTAGGGTTCTTGTGGTTTTAAGCGGTCTTCCTGTAATTTTAATCGGGTTTTTAGTTGGAATCTTTGGTTAGCTAAGCTTCTTGTTTGATCACTGTGAGTTGTAGTTACCAAAGAGTTCCTCATTTGAATAAAAGATCCTTTCATTTATTTTGATGCATTTCCAATATTTTATTGTTATTATTTTTTTTATAAGATGATTGTTTGTTTGATTAATGGATAAACATGCCATTATTCAAAACACAGTTTCTTGGGTCGTTACATTATCTCCCCCTTCAAAGAATTGCGTCCTCGCAATTCTATTCATAAAAAGAAAATAGAAACCCTAGTCGTACAACATTACCAAAATAGGAGATCCGACTCAGTTAACGGAATACCAAAGTTGGTACATAGTTCTTCTGTTTCTCTAGCCCAGATGCACCTTGAACAACAGGTTTTGAATCCCTGCTCATGTGTACTACACGCAGACTTCCATAGGGAGGCATGTGCGGTGAAAAGCTCAGAAATGTCCAAGTGGACAAATTCCCTGATAACCCTCCGAAATACATAACATTTGAGGTATTCGAGGGGGATGATACGATTGAGAAGACTGAGGTTTAAGACCTGGAACATGAAGGCTGCACTGAGGTGGCCATCTTGAGCAACTATGAGAAAGAAAGCTCTGGCAGAAAAGTTTTGTGCGAGAGTAAAAAACTGGAAGAGGCCTTCTTAGTACCTCCCCCTTCGCCTATAGCAGGGGAATTGGGTAGTGGCAATAAGATAGAAAAATTGGTCATCCCCCTGACATGAACGAATAACCTCAGGACTGTTTCCTAAGTCAAGAAGATGTTGAAAAGACCCTCACAGGTGGAGAAAAGATGGATAATCCACCATGCATGTCCTGATCAAAATAACCTCTACTAAATCATCAGGTAGAGATGAAGGTTCATTTGACTAGCCATCTGAAAAATAACATTCAAAAGAAAACACTTAGCAACACTGATAAGGTAGTGTCAGGAAGGAGACATGAAGCTTTCAATTACACAAAAGTTACATGGCAAAGCCTGAGTTTGCTAAACAAACACCACCAAGAGAGGCAAAACTCTCTAACTCCTCAAACCACACACAGGCTGAACAAACGGAGTTAAAATCATGGGAACATCTATGATGCCTCCAGAGTTTATCATGAGGGTTATGGAGTTGGGAAACATCATTATACACTTGTTGCCTAAGAGACAATCGGGTGGACTCATCTTCCAACACCCCAAAGTCCATCAACTGTCCCCAGAAGTCGTAGTGCAAAATCTGGCATAGGTAAGCCGCTCGGAGGTCTATGGTAGCAGTAGCTTCTTGAAAGGGGTTATCGAGCATCGTGCCAAATTCTTCACCAGTCATGAAAACTCGGAAGAGTCCCTCGTAGTACCTCCCCCGACGTGCATAAGAGGGTAATTGGGTTGTCATCATTAGGAGGTAATCCATTCCCAACCCCTGCCGTAGACTAAGCACCCTAGGTGAATTTGACACGTCATACAGGTACTTACATGACATGTGAATTCGGGCATAATTAAGAAAGTTCTCACGGCTAGCTAGAGATATAATGTTCTCTAGAGCCTTGGTGGGAAGTGACAGTAAATCAGTAGATACATTTCCATCAGCCATCTGACAGTTTCAACATAATTATTTAGTCAATCATAGTTGTATATTCATACTACCCGGTTTTCCAGATTTTCCTGAACCCATCCTCTGATACCAATGGTAAGGACCCCGATTCCCGGGTGCCCATGGGGTATGATGTACTAAAAATTTATTACAAATAGTTACAATAATATATCATGTCCCATTACTACAGAAGATCACAAGGCTTAGGATTCTGGGAAACCAGATGCTTCTGAAATAATTCATTAGTACAAATCCATGCCTGAAAAATTTTAAAACAAAAATGTAGGGTGATCAAATTATACCCAGTAAGGGGTTTTAAAACTTTTAAAGAAAATTATTTCTCAAAAGAGTCATTTTGGAGATGATAAAACTCTTCACTAAAAACAAGGCATTATATTTTCTTAAAACATGTAAATCCTACATTCTTGAAAACCACTTGCACAGAAAAGAAGTACGTATTTAAAGATAAAATTTAAAGAAGACATAAATCAGAGAGCGCAAGTATGTGAAGAATAGGTAATGCATAATTTACAACCAAATTACTTTAGTTCTAAAAGATTGTATGTAAGTAGGGAAAACATTCATATCATGATTACCTAGAACATAACAATCTTATAAAAATATACCACATGGGTTACAGTTCATATCTCAAAACTCATTCTCATAGTCAAGGGAAAATTCCAACTCGGGGATATCCTGTTAGTTGAATTATCCCCTGGTTGACCATTTATCATCTCATGCGGAGGGAATGTATAATGCCAGACATTGTCAAGACCTTGTGTCAAGACCATAAAACATACTTAATACGGGTCAAGGATAACCACCCATCCCGTTTACATGGTAGCACAAGCCAAGGCTAACCACCAAGACCATCGCACATAACGTCTCATGAGACTCATCCTTTATCCAATGCATTGGAGCACTGTATAATTCCAGGCGCACCCGTCCATAATTATTTGTGTCCAATACATCCCTCGCATATTTGATGTGGCCTTACATTCGTAGGTTTTCATTCATACATTCTTAATCAAAACCCCTTTTACGTACATATTCATAACTTGAAATGGATCATGTCGTAAATGTAAAAAGAACTAGACTTTTAGCTTTAGATTAAACAGTGATGTAAATAAACTAAATCAAAATACTCTTGTACATGCAATAATAATTAGAACACAGAAAATAATGGATTCTCACGTAAAATTACATAATTTCCATTAAATAAAACCCATTTGATTCATTACATGGTTTACATGTTCTTAAAGACATTAATTTTCTTAACATATATTTTATGACAACCCTCCTTTTTATTAAAACATAAACATGATTTATTACATAAAACTTCACTTGATAAAACAAATAAGATCAAGAGGTTTAGTTTCTTTGGGGCTTAGGATCATTACATAAAAACATAAAACATGAAATACAACATCTTTATTGAAAACTTCCTTTACATGACCACTACATTCCCTCGTACTTAGCATTGCATGGGATAACCTGAGGACATGCATAAGAAAAGGGTGAGCTATAAAGCCTAGTAAGGGAGTACACATGGAATAATATGAGGAGTAAAATACATGTTAGACAATAGGAATATCAATAGAGCATAAAAGAAACATGAACATAAAGGCATGATAAATCATGATAATCATAACATGGAAATGTGGCAACAACACTTAACATGGAATTAGCATGAGCCATGGCTCATTGCACATAAAGCATGAGTAAACCCTCATTGCACATGAATCACGAGTAAAACCTTGTTTCACCTAAATTAGCATGAGTCAACACTCATTGCACATGACGTATCATGATACTATACTTTACCCAATGCATTGGAGCGCTATAAGGGTGCACCCTTCTTAAACATTTCATTTCATGCATAAGTGTGCCACATGGATCATAAAACATGGATTCATAAAACATAATCATTTATTCCACGATAAAGGAATGTGGAATTCATACATGAAACTTTACAATAAATAAGTAAATGTGCATAAAGGTGAATACCCTTGATGGAGAAATGGGTATGGTATTCACTACACAATGACATTGGCTTAGAAAATCAGTGCGATTTCGGCAGCGTAACGACGTGACATAAGAATTCATAAAAGAGGTTGATGAGAGAGAAAGGGGTTAATCATAATATTTAAATGTAATGGAGATTAAGAAGGTCAAATAGATACATGTTCTAACAATTTTAATGGAATTTAGATTCATGATACAAATGTATTGCTTGAATGTAAAAGAGGAGAGAGAAGTTCCTTTCGGAATTTCGGCATAGTAATGGGTGTACATGGGAGGCATTTAATGAGAGAGAAAGGGGTCTCCCATCATTCAAAAAATAAGAGGGAGGTATGAGGGAGGTGATAAAACATACCCCAACATTCATAATTTAAATTAAAAGGGCAATACAACATAAAGAAAATTGACAAAAATGAGAAAGGAAGAAAAAAACTCTTACTTGGAAGTGTGCTTCCAAAGGCTAGAGAGAGGCTTGTGAGAGGATTCTTGGGAGCTTGGGGCACCTTGTAAGGATTATAGAGAGAGTAGGGCAGAGGTTGGAAGAACTAAAAGGGATTTTAGTGAGGAGGAAGTGGGAGCTTGGGTGGGTTTATATAGGAAAGGTGTGGGAATTCTTTATTATTTAGGTTTGGGTCCCCTTACATTAAATTAATCCAAACCACAAACCATCCCATGGTTTTTGCCCATGGTTTTTGTCAAAGGGAAGAGGAAAACAATATTTTATATGGCCCAAGTCCGAACTTCTTAAAATAATAAGGTTGCTTATGTCGAGGTGAGTCACACTCCCATGGAAATTAATTTAAAAAGGCAAAGTGTTGAATAAGTCTTGAGGGGTTCATTAATGCTTTGAAAAATAAGTCAAACAAACCCAAAATCACTTTATTTTAATTATAAAACATATATTGGCCGAACATAAGGATTATAGTATTTTATTACATCACCATTGGGTCATTATGATGTCATAAAATACATTATATATTTAAACGGTATTTAATTTTTACCCAAAAATTTGACTGTCTCAGAAAATTTTGAAAAATTCACCATTGGATAATTTCAATGTCCTGATTCCATAAATGACATTTATTTTATCTAAAAAAATTTCTAAATATGTTAATTTTCACTTTTAAAATAAAAACCAACATTTATCGAAAATTCACGGGTTTTCACAGAAATGGATTTCAAACCTTAATAAAAATTTTAATTTCATTCATAAAATTATAAGATCATTTATATTTAATAAAAATTAATTTATTAATAATATTATTATTATTTTATTAAAATACTATTTAATTCAAAAATCCTTAATTTAATAAAATAGATTTCTTAATTAAATAATAACTAAAAACACCATTTGTACTTTAAAAACTATTTACAATGTATCAAAAAATTACTATAAATTATATTCATTATTATATACAAAAAAATAATGTACATGAACATAGTACTACTTATTTGTTACATAACCCCTTAAAACAGCCGCATAAGACCTAATGGTAAGGTGTGCGATGGTGACAGACTCTTGGGGCGACTTGGATAACATCGCTCAAGTGGTAATCTCAATCAACTTCCACTTTTCCCATAGAAGGTCACATTCGAGCTTGACATAATGAAGCTCAGCTTGGGCTTGGTCAAGGGCGAAGCCCAAAGACGCCACCTCTTTTCCGAGCTCCGAAAAATGGGTTTCATATGGGGTAATTCTACTGGATGAGGCCATCACTTCCTTTGTCTGAGTAAAATTGGGTTAGTTAAAGCCTTATATTTATACTAATCATGTGATCACTGTTCAATGACTGTATTAACAACGGTCACAATTCTTAACATAAAACCAAAGAAGTTGACATCTTATAAAAACACTTTTCATAAAGAGACATTTAACTGGATCAAGAGGGATTTTCCATTAATGAATCTTTGGGTCGTTACAATATTCCCCCCTTAAGAAATTTCGTCCTCGAAATTTTCCTTTTCCCACACTAAAACAAAATTGGGTAACTCAGCTTCATCATATCCTCCAACTACCTAGTCGCTTCTTCAAACTTGTGGTTTCTCCACAACACCTTGACGAGGGGCATTGTATTATTTTGTAGAACTTTTTCTCTACGATTTAAGATCTTCACTGGTTGCTCCTCATAAGAAAGATCGTCTTCCAATTGTACCACCTAGGAAGAGAGTACATGTGAAGGGTCTGGTATGTACTTTCTTAAGAGGGATACATGAAAGACATCATGCACCTTGGCCATGGTAGGTGGAAGTGCTAGTCGATAGGCCACAACCCCAACATGATCAAGAATCTCGAAGGGGCCGATGTACCTTGGACTTAACTTCCCTTTCTTTCCAAACCTCATGGCCTTCTTCCACGAAGATATGTGTAGAAACACCATGTCTCCAAATTTAAACTCAAGGTCTCATCGACGATTATCTGCATAACTCTTCTGTCGACTCTGGGCTGCCTTGATATGCTGCTGAATGGTTTTCACCTTCTCCACCATTTCCTCGACCATTTCTGGTCCAAGAAGCTTACGTTCATCGACCTCATCCCAACATGCTGGTGTTCTGTACCTTTTCCCATAAAGGGCTTCATATGGTTCCATTTGGATGCTCGAGTGGAAACTATTATTATAATAGAACTCAACCAGAGGAAGATGTTGATCCCATCCTCCTTTAAAGTCCATTGAGCATGCTCTCAACATATACTAATGTGTTTGGATAGTCCGCTCAGATTGGCCATCAGTTTGAGGATGATAGGTCGTACTGAAGTTTAGGTCAGTATTCAGAGCATGTTGAAGACTCTTCCAAAACTTCGAGGTGAATCTTGGATCTCGGTCAGACAAAATAGATAGTGGTACTCCATGCAACCTTACCACTTCGCTAATATATATCCGTGCCCAGTTGATCCAATGAGAAATCCTCCCGAATAGAAATGAAGTGTGCAGTCTTTATAAGATGATCCACAACAACCCAGATTGCATTGTTGCCTTTGGATGTACTTGGAAGTCCGGTGACAAAGTCCATGGTGATGTTCTCCCATTTCCATTCTAGTATGGGAAATGGTTGCATCATCCCCTTAGACTTCTGCCTCTCTACCATCACTTGCTGACACACCAGGCACTTTGATGCATATTCGGCGATCTCCTTCTTCATATTATCCCACCAAAAGTTTTCTCAGAGATCTCGATACATCTTTGTGCTCCCTAGGTGAATAGAGAAATTTGATCTATGTGCATCATCCAAAAGTCCCTTCTTCAGCTTCGGACTTTATGGAACACATAGTCTTTTCCCAAACCGCACAATTCCTTCTTCATTAACATTAAACTCTGAGGATTTCCCCTTTTTGATAGCTTCCACTTTTTCTTGAATTCCCACATCATCCTTTTGAGCATCCTTTAACCTTTCCAAAAGAGATGGTTGAGCAATAATTTGTGAAAGGATTGATGATGTTCCCTTATTTATGATTCCCACCTCCATCTTCATCAAGTATAAGAAGATTGGATCCTTCTCAATTCTCATCATTGATAGAATCGCCGGATCCTTTCTACTTAGGGCATCCGCCACCTTGTTCGCTTTCCCAGGGTGGTAATGTATTGAATAGTCATAATCCTTAATGAGCTCTATCCATCTTCTCTGGTGCATATTAAGTTATTTCTGTGTGAATATATATTTAAGACTCTTGTGGTCAGTATATATCTCACATTTCTCTCCATAGAGATAATGCCGCCAGATTTTTAAGGCAAAGATCACCGCTGCCAACTCCAGATCATGCGTTGAATAGTTTTTCTCATGGATTTTCAACTACATTGAGGCATAGGATATCACTTTATCATTATGCATCAGCACACATCCTAAGCCCTTCTTCGAATCATCACTGAATACCACAAAAAGCTCCCCACTTGTGGGTAAAGTGAGCACAAGTGCAGTGATAAGCCTCCTTTTCAACTCCTTGAAGCTTTATTCACATTCATCACACTAGTGCAGAAATCGTTTTTTACGTCAATATTTTTTAAGTCGGTTATATATAACCGACGTAAAAATGCGGCGAGTAGATTTTTCACGTCGGTTATTTTAATAACCGACGTTACAAATCGCGCCTGTTGGGTTTTTACGCCGGTTATCTTAAAACAGACGTAAAAAACCAATGCGCAGGGGTTTTTTACGTCGGTTATTTGGTAACCGATGTAAAAAACGAGTAGATATCGGGTTTTTCTTACGTCGGTAATTTGGAAACCGACGTAAAAAACCCCCTGCGCATTGGTTTTTTACATCGGTTATCTTATAACCGACGTAAAAAACCAAAGCCCCGGGGGGTTTTTTACGTCGGTTATAAAATAACCGACATAAAAAACCAAAGAGCGGGAGCTTTTTTACGTCGGTTTTAAGATAACCGACGTAAAAAAGCTAAAAAATAGTTTATAACATCGGTTATATAATAACCGACGTTATAAAACATTTAAAAAAATTAAAGCCCGTGTTCTGTCATTTACGATTTTTTGATTGACAGTCGCCGGCTCATCTCTCTCTCGCGCGGTAAACCCTAATCGGCTCGTCGATTGCCTGAATTAAACTCATTTTGGCTTCATTGTTTATCTTCTTCACTCCTATCGGATCTATCATTTCAACTCGCGACATTCAAGTAAGCCTTCCACGAATTTATTTCGTTCGTTTTTGTTTCGATTCTTGATGTTCTTTTCATTCGTTTTTGAATCTCGTGGAATTTTTTGTCATTTCAAATGGTTATTATGTCCATTCAACTCGCAACATTAAAATTGCAACATTAAACTCGCAACATTCAACTCGCAATATTCAAGCAGGTGTATTTTGGATAAGACTATTTTTAACTCTTATTCTAGATTTTCATTCTGATATACGCTTACGAGCAACCTCTTAAGTATCTAAATAAATCAATATCTGATAAAAATATTACTATAACCATGAGAACATAGATATTTGACTTCACAACCATTCAAATTATTCAATCATTTAGAAAGAATAATTAATTTTAAAACATTGAGGATTAACTTCAGCAAAATCTGAAAAATAATGGGTGGTACTGTAACGTTCCATTCTTCCAGCAACATTATTATTTCCTGCTTAGATGGAATGTGTCTTTCTGGATGAAGATTGGTAGTACTTATTTTCTTAAAATCATATTTTCAATATGATTGTCCAGAAAATGATTTTCATGAATGAAATTGGACCAGGTACAATCGTTAATACCTATCCTTAAAATTTCATTCAACATTCTTACATCATAATATTTTTTCAAAAAATTATGATTTTTAGAACTCCTAGATCAGAAAACCATCATCTGTTTTCATCTGCATTCATAAAAATATCAATTCATACCTATTACAATCAAATATTTCATTCTGGACTCATGGTGAGTCTGATAATACATTTCTTCTTTCAGTCATCTCCTAAAAATGATGGACCTTTTCATGCAAAGTGTATCTGATTTCTTGAATACGATGGTATGTCCGATTTTCAACAAAACCAAGTGAGGTGATTTCTTTTATTATTAATAATTCATAAAAAAATTATAATACCTAAATATTATTATCATCCTTTTCATATTTTTCATTATAAAAAAGGTAAAGGGTACTTTTTTTCATTCTCAAGTTAAATTATATTTTTTATAAAGGTCTTTTCTATCTAGGTAGAAATAATTTAACGATAATTAGATTGAATTAGGTATATTATCTTATCTTACCATCCAAACACATTTTTATGTATTAATAATTATTATGTTTTGTAAAAACAATTATGACCCCCATTTCAATTTTGTTAGTTAATTGATCTATGAAAGTGTTATAAATGATTTGATGATCACGATTCACCCATATATATGGTTAGTCATTATGTGACATTTGGGTCCATAATATCCTTCTAATGCATTCGACAATGCATTATATATCATAGATCAATATGGGATACAGATGGTTATACAATGTCCAATGTGTTATGTGATGTGTCTTGTAAGAAATATTATAATAAATTATAGGAAAGGTGATTAACATATCCCAATATGAGGTGAATGAAACTATGTTTTCCCTTGACATATGTTATGACTTATATGATTATGTTTGTGCCACACTCTTATGTTATTCCACATACCAATGTTGTGATCTTGTGAATTAGGTTTTTTAAATCATGTTCCCACTATCATATAAATCATGTCTTATGTTATGCTAAAATTGTTATACTTGGACTCAGGTTTTATGATCTATGATTATATAGAACTGTTTCACTTATCTTTTTGATCATGTGCTTTGTGTATGCTCTTATACCCCCATGGATATCTTTTTATGAGATTAGATATTATATATATATATATCATGTTTACCCATAATGAGTATCGTAAATCAAAACTTTTATTATTTTCATTCCCTAAGTTATAAAAATAAGTATTATATAGGATGATTCAAAAATTTAATCTGTGAGATGAGTTGTTTTATGTGTGAAACCCAGGCCAAACACATATGTATTTTTTTATTGGTATTACATATATATAGTTCGACATATACTTTTTTTTACATTACCATAATATTAACATTACTTTTTCTAAAGAAATATTAATTCTTAGATTATATATCAGATCAAAAGGATATAGTAATTCTAATATATAATCAGAATGATCAGATAATATGACAATATTATTAAACATAAAACAAATGGTTTATATTCATATTTTTAACATGACACTTACGATGTATAGCTATTTGGTGTTGGGTACTTATGAAAACTACTACTACTTTCAAGATTTTGGCACTTGAAAGTGTTGAGTACTTTAGATCATAATGATTGAACAACAGGCATGAATAACACATGTTATATGCTCCATTAGGTATTCCTATATTTTAACATGTTTATTAGTATATTGGCATGAGATTATTATAAATGTGTATCATCTGATCATATTCACTTATTCCAGATAAAAATCATTTTGTTTATGTTTTATTGATGTATATTTTATTTGGAGAATCATTAGGCGTCATGGTTTTCTTTGATTCAATGAAATTTTAAACTATTACATCTAACTATATTTTGTTTTAAAAATAATATTCAAGCATATTTTTTTAAATACCTATAGATTTGTTTTATATTTTAAATTGTTTTACATTCAAATTATGATTTTTTTCATATAAACATGTATTTGTCTTATCTTAAAAATATATATTTTTTGTTGATATTTGTTATAGGTAATAATGAGTCGAAGTTGGATTACGGCACATAGAATGAGCAATGAATTTGAGGAAGGTGTTGATGCCTTTTTGGAATTTGAAAAACGAAATGTTCCAAGTAGTGACATTTTTTTCTGTCCATGCCTGAAATGTTTGAATAAGAAAAAGTTGAAAAGTAGAGAGATAAAATATCATCTGATATGTCATGGTTTTAATCAGAGTTACAACCCTTGGATTTGGCATGGTGAAACTGGACAGAATGTCACTGATGATGATGATTCGCAAGATGGTAACTCCGATGGAATTGAAGAAATGATTCGCGATATTGTAGCGGAACAAATTGAGATAGAACCGACAGTTGCACGTCTATATGGTGATGCTGAAAAACCATTATATCCCGGTTGTACAGATTTTACGGTTCTGTCGGTGGTGTTAAGATTGATTAACCTGAAGGTGAAGCATGGATGGAGTGACAGAAGTTTTACAGAGCTGCTACAATTGATGAAAGACATTCTTCCAAAAGATAACAATCTTCCAGATTCACATTACAAAGCCAAGAAAATATTATGCCTGATGGGATTGGGATACAAGAAAATACATGTCTGTCCGAATGACTGCATTATATATAGGAAGGAATATGAATTTCTGTCAGAGTGTCCAAAATGTGGGACATCACGGTATAAGGTGAAAGAAAAATCACAGGGTGATGTAGAGATTACAAATCTTCCTTCAAAGGTATTTTGGTATCTTCCTATAATTAATCGTTTCAAACGTTTATTTGCTAATTCACATGATGAAAAAAGGTTAAGATGGCATGCTGAAGAGCGGGTATGTGATGTAAAAATACGTCATCCAGCTGATTGTCCACAATAGAAGAAAATTGATGCGCAATATTCTACATTTGGAAATGAAATAAGAAATCTCAGACTAGGGTTGTGCACAGATGGAATGAATCCATACCGAACACTCAGTAGCACACATAGTTCATGGACTGTTTTATTGGTAATTTACAACCTCTCTCATGAAGTTTGTATGAAGTGCAAATATGTCATGTTGAGTACAATGATCTCTGGTCCAAAGCAACCCGGTAATGATATTGATGTTTACTTGTCACCGTTGATTGATGATTTGAAACTGTTATTGGATGATGGTATTAGGGTGTATGATTCTTATAAAATGGAATATTTTCAACTGCATGCAGTGCTTCTGTTCACTATAAATGACTTCCCAGCGTATGGAAATTTGTCTTGATACAGTGTTAAAGGGCATAAAGCATGTCCAATTTGCGAACAACAGGCGTCCTATTTTCAATTGCATCATGGGAGGAAAACAGTGTACATGGGTCATCGAAAGTTTTTGCCTATGGAACACCCTTATAGAAGACTAAAAAAGGCATTTAATGGCTCACACGAATTTGATACTGCTCCAAAACCTTTATCCCCTGATCTGTATTTTGAGAGGGTGAAAAACCTTGACGTGACATTGGGAAAGACATAGAAATCTGGTAATGATAGACATATTTGGAAGAAAAGGTCAATTTTGTTTGAGCTACCATATTGGAGGTATCATGAAGTTAAACATAATATTGATTTCATGCACGTGGAGAAGAATATCTGTGATTCTTTGATTGGAACATTGTTAGATATTAAAGTAAAGACTAAAGATGGGTTGAATGCAAGATTAGAATTACTATCAATGGGAATACGTTTGGAGTTAGCTCCCACTCCTAAAGGAAGACGACCATTTCTTCCCCCGGCTTGTCATACATTATCGAAGAGGGAGAAAATTAGCTTCTGTCAGTGTCTTCATGATACCAAAGTGCCTCAAGGTTATTCTTCTAATGTAAAAAATTTTGTCTCATTGAAGGACTTGAAGTTGATAGGTATGAAATCACATGATTGTCACGTCATGATGCAACAAATTCTACCAGTTTCATTGCGTGGAATATTGCCCATTCGTGTCAGAAAGACTATAATGAAGTTGTGTTATTTTTTCAATTCAATTTGTAACAAGGCGATTGATGTGAATGCTTTGAACATTTTGGAAAAGGATGCAATTTTATACTTTGTCAATTGGAAATTTATTTTCCTCCAACTTTTTTTGATATAATGGTGCATTTAATGATTCATCTGGTTCGAGAAATAAAGCTTTGTGGACCTGTATATCTTCGTTGGATGTATCCTTTTGAAAGGTATATAAAAATATTAAAGGGGTATGTTAAAAATCTATATCGACCTGAAGCCTCCATTATTGAAAAGTATATTTCTGAGGAGGTAGCAGAGTTTTGTACGAGCTACTTGGCTGCGGCGCAACACATAGGTTTGCCTCCATCTCGCCATGAACGAGTTAATAATGAGGGAAAGGGGATTCGCGACTTGAAAGTCAAATCATTGTCAGCTGAACAGATGAAGAAGTTAGAATCATACATCTTGAATAACCTAGCTGATGCTCAACCATATATCACATTGCATATTATTGAGTTGAAACAATTTCATCCAAAGAAGAAAGAAATGTGGATTTTGAATGAGCACAACAAAACTTTTTTGTCATGGATTAAAAAGACTTTGCTTGGTAGGACAGATGTATCAGAGACATTAAAATGGATAGTGGGTGGTCCATGTTTAAATGTGATAACATGGTCTGGTTATGACATTAATGGTTATACATTTCATACAAAAGCTCAGGACAACAGAAGTGCAGTTCAGAATAGTGGTGTATTGGTGTTTACAGAAGCAATGCATTTTTCGAGTGCTAAGGACAAAAACCCAATTTCTGCATCAAATGCATATTATGGAGTGATTGAAGACATATGGTAGGTTGATTACTTTAAAATTAAAGTTCCCGTTTTTAACTGTAAAAGGTTTAACGGTAACAACAGTGTCAGACACGATGAATTTGGAATGACACTTGTTAATCTGAATAGATTGGAAGACACAGCTGATTATTTTATAATGGAAACACATGCAAAACAAATTTTTTATGTAGTAGATCAATCAGATATGCAGTGGGCTGTTGTTTTACACGGGAAAAAACAATATGTTGGTGAGGATGAACTTGATGAATATGCTGATTTATGTGAGATACCTACTTCAATGTAAATATTAACAGAACATAATGACGATCATGTTGAAGACATAGTTTGTGCCATAAGGAATGATCACAATGAAGGAATTTGGGAAAACAATCCATCTGTACATTCCTAAAATTACAGGTAACATATGTTTATTTCTTTTTTACATTTATTTTTTCCATAAATGTTAGATATTGTAAGTTTTTTATTTATTAAAACATGTTTTAAAATAAAATAAGTATATGTTTTTGTTTGTTTTAAGTTTGTTTAGTTTACTTTATCATGTTTATAACCATTACATGAATTTTAAAATGCTTATTTTTTTTCACTGACAATTACTTTACCATGTTTACAATGTTTACCAGGTTTACCATTTTTACCATTTTTACCATCTTGACCATCTTGACCATCTTTTCCATCTTTACCATTGTTTAACATGCTTACCATATTACCAATGTTTACTATTATGTAACTTAGTACTCTTTTCTATTTTCTGATTACAGTAGTATTAAAATATTTGAATTTGTATATTTGTTCACTGACAATTACTTTACCATGTTTACAATTTTTACCAGGTTTACCATTTTTTCCATTTTTTACCATGTTGACCATCTTGACCATCTTGAACATCTTTTCCATCTTTACCATTGTTTAACATGTTTACCATATTACCAATGTTTACTATTATGTAACCTAGTACACTTTTCTATTTTCTGATTACAGTAGTATTATAATATTTTCATTTGTATATTTGTGAACTGACGTTTGTTTTTTTTTTATTTGAAGGATAATGACAGATCATTCAGATGATCAACCACATGATTCTGGAGAGGAGCATATTGCTGGTCATACCTCTGGGGATGAACATTCACATGCTCCTATTACGACAAAGAGTTCAAAGGTTGGTAAACGTGGTTGCACACGTTTACCAAAATTATCACTTGCCCGTACGCAGGATCAGAGGATAGTAGTTGAGTTTGATGATGATGACATTCCTAGAGGTCCGAATTCCAAATATTTTAAGAGTTTTGTTGCAACTCAGGCTAAGACCAAAGTAAGCATTCTGTTTGATGATTGGAGAGTTGTGGATAAAGAGATTATTTCTCAGTTGTGGGAGATGATTTTGGTAAGATCTTTTGTCATTTTTTGACCATTATTTTAATGTTTCTAGTATATATAATATGTTTAAACTCTTCTTTATTAGATGACATTTGATATTCCTGACACTGGAGGAGTCAGGAAGAAATGCTTATCGTTGGCTGCCAGGAGATGGAGGGATTTCAAATCAACCCTCTCATCTGATTTCATTTATGGTCATAAGAGTCATGACAATCCATGTCGTATATATCCTTTTATAGATGAAGACACATGGAGACAGTTTTTTGAAAGTAGAAAGAAAGAGTCATTTCTGGTAAGGGCAATGTAAACTTTTATAAACTTTCTTATATAAATGATTTTATTAATGTTTTGTTAATGATTTCTTATTCTTAAATTACAGCAAACAAGGAAAGCTCATCAGGAGATCCAATCTAAAAATGTATACCCTCATAGTTTATCTCGGGGAGGGTATACATTATTGGAAGAAAAAATGATAGTGGAAAAATTTCAACAACTAAGAGCTGAGTCTTCAAGCTCTGGAGAGGTGGCCCCTCCATCCCCTCCATCTAGACATGAAAAATGGAAGAGAGCTCGGAAGGGAAAAAAGGGCAATATCTTTCGGAAGAATCGAGAATTGTAGCTGAGAGGATTGTAAGATATCTATTTAATTTATTTAAGTTAACTTTTTTCTTCATATAAGTTTCAATCATTACAGAAATGTTCAATTAATTAATACATGACTCTCTTGAGGAGCAGAGTTCAGAGGGGACATTTACAGCTACTGGGAGGGAAGATATTTTATTTGCAGCATTGGGAAGGCCCGAACATCCTGGTCGTGTAAGAGGATATCCGACAGGTGTATTGGTAAGAAAAGTGTTTCCACGTTCTTCAACTTCTAACATTGAGGGGGTTTATAAAAAAAATAGAATCCCTGGAGGCTGAAGTTCAAAATATTAATGCGACGATGGAAGACAAGATTAGAGATTCGGTGCAGTCTATGTTTGCAGAAATGCAAAGACAATTTTAGACTGCAGCTCCCACTCCTCCACCTCCCCCTGCAGACCCCATTATTTATCCTCCACCTCCGCCAGTAGCTCCCACTCCCCCACCTCAGCCTACGGACCCCATTTTTTATCCTACGCCTCCGCCGCAGCTTCCTACATATTGCGAGTTATATGTTGATGATTCTCAACATCATATAGTAGCATACAGGTTGGTATATTGTATAGGAGATACAGTTCATCATCAACAGTTAGAGGTAGAGAATCAGAGGGTCACTGTACAAGATATTATAGATAGATCAGCTAGGGTACCAATACCTACAGATGAGGTGGCGACAGTTGGACAGAGTATCGGCCATTTTTTAGTTTGGCCATCTAAACTTCTTCGACTCATTACCATAGAGGTATGAATGTTATATCTTTTATTTTATTATTTTATTAAAGTTGTTTTATCATTTGAAAACTAATATAATTCTCAATTTTTTTTCACAGGAATACTTCAAAGGTAAAGAAATACTGTATAGACAACAACAAAGACAACATGCTATGACATCAGATACAGATTCCAGTGGTCTTGACAGATTTTCAAGATATTTACATTTGTTGTTGGGTTTTTATGAGTTTACAATGGAATCTCATGTTTGTGGACGTGAAATAAGTGTGGGGATTACAAAATCTGATATCATGGAGCTTGTTACTGGAGATTAGTTGGGAATCAACGTGGGGCAAATTTTTTCCATGTAAGTCTTAACACCTTTTCCCTGCGTTATATTTATTAAAAATGTATACTTATATATGTTTTGTATTAGGTATCTTTATAAAATTTGTGAGAGGAATGAACTGACAGAAGTATATGGATTCATGGACCCGCAATTGATTTCCCCTGAAGCATGTGCATTGACTGAGGAACAAAGAATGGTTTATATTGCTGAAAGATTTGAAAAGAATATAATCCAACAATGTTGGATGATGCCTTTTTGTGAGAGGTATGAAACACATTTCTCTCAAAGAGTTAATTATCTTTTAACATAAAAAACCACTAACATTAAATTTCCTTTTATCAGTAATCATTGGATGTTAGGGATTTTTTGCCCAAGGGAGAAAGCTCTTTATTGGACATGCTCTGTTCATGGTGATGTGCGGGAAAGTTTTAAGAATATATTGGAAAAGTAAGTTTCAATTTCTCAATAGTTTTATATATTATAATGAATTTTAAATTTACCCCATTCGTATTATTTTCTAACAGTGCATGGGTCTACTTTCGAAAAAACACAAAGAAAAGAATTGCAAAGATCAAATATGTAAATGTGAAGGTAAATTTCCATTTATAATTTGTAATTTTTGATTTATTACATAAAAATAATATATTGAATTTACACTCATTCAAAATAGAAATGTCATGAACAATAAGGCCTCATCGAATGCAGATATTATATGTTAAGATTTATGTATGAAATAATAACAACTGGGACAGTTGTGAATTTTGACCTGGTACGATTTCCTCTTAAACTTTGCCATCATATTTCAATTTGATTTATTCATTATACACGTTAACTATCTTTTTTTTTCATTTGTAGATTTTTGATGACCCTCAACCCTATACTGCTGAAGACATCAAACACGTACAAGTGAAGTGGTCAAATTATTTTACAGGTTTGATTGAATTTTAGTTGTTTGTAATGTAAAATGTAATTTTGAATATTGTCATTTTAATTGTGTATTTGGTAGTTGTTTAGGTTTGATTTAGTTTTTTTTTGAAGTTGACAGTGTAAGTATTGAATGTTATATAAGTGAATGTTTAATTTTGCTATACTTATTGTTTTGGTCTACTTTTTATGGTTCTTCTGGTATGGATTTGGGTCTGTGGGGGAGGGGTTCCAAGGGTGTGGGGGTGTGTTCAGTGGGGTTGGGGGTGTCCAGCGGTCTGGGAGGGCTGTCCGGTGGGGTGGGGGCAGTCCTGGGGGGTGGAAGGGATGTTCAGGGGTGTGAGAAGCCGGTCCAGGGGTGTGGGAGTGCTGTCTAGGGGTGGGGGGTTGTCCAGGGGTGTGGTGGGGGCTGTCAAGTGGGGTGAGGGGGTGAGGAGGTGCTGTTTAGGTTGGTGGGGGTTTGTCGAGGGGTGTTTGGGGGTGTCTGGGGGTCGGGGGCAGTCCAGGAGTGTGGTGGGGGCTCCAATGGGGTGGGGGAGGGTTGTCCAAGGGGTATTCATGAGGGTGGGAGCTCCAAAGGGGTGGGGGAGGGCTGTCCAGGGGGTATACATGAGGGTGAGGGCTCCAACGGGGTGGGGGAGGGCTGTCCATGGGGTATAAATGAGGGTGGATGCTGTCTAGTGGGTAAGTTTTATATGTTATCTATGTACATGCTTAATTTTGATGTACTTCTGTTTTTGTGGTACGATTTCTTGATTTATTTTCTGGTTGATTCTGGTGGAGAGAAGATCACTGCATTCTGCTTAAAAAAAAATTGGGTTTATCACGTCGGTTATTTAATAATCGATGTGATAAAAGGCCTGGAAAATGGTTTATCACATCGATTATTTAATAACGGACGTGATAAAAGGCCTAGAGAATGGTTTATCACGTCGGTTATTTAATAACCGACGTGATAAAAGTCCTGGAGAATGGTTTATCACGTCGGTTATTTAATAACCGACGTGATAAAGGGCCTGGAGAATGGTTTAGCACGTCGGTTATTGAATAACTGACGTGCTAAACGGCCTGGAAAATGGTTTATCGCGTCGGTTATTGACTAACTGACGTGATAAACCCCCCCCCCCCCCCCCCCCCTCCGGTTTATCACGACAGTTATACAATAACCGACGTGATAAACCCCCCTCCCCCGGTTTTTCACGTCGGTTATTTATGAACCGACGTGATAAACCACGCTCAGCCCGGTTTATCACGTCGGTTCTTATAGAACGGACCTGATAAACCACCCTCACCCCTTTTTATCACGTCGGTTCTATATGAACCGACGTGATAAACCCCCTCTCCCCTGTTTATCACGTCGGTTGTTTAAGAACGGACGTGATAAACCATTGTCCAGGAAGTTTATCACGTCGGTTCTTCGATAACTGACGTGATAAACCATTCTCCAGGCCCTTTATCACGTCCGTTCTAAAATAACCGACGTGATAAACCATTCACCAGGCCCCTTTATCACGTCGATTCTAAAATAACCGATGTGATAAACATCGCGATTTTATGTTTTTGACGTCGGTTTTTAAATAACCGACGTGAAAAACCTTATTTATAACGTCGCACGTATTAACGTCGGCTAGAAACCGACGTAAAAAATTAAAAATAACTGACGTAAAAAACGTTTTTTGTACTAGTGTCACTCCAAGAAAACTTTACTCCCTTTCGAGTTAGCTTGGTATGAGGGTTGGAAAATCGTGAGAAATTCCTCACAAATCGTCGATAATATCCAACTAACCCCAAAAAGCTACGGATATCCATTACCGATGTTGGCCTCTGCCATCCCTCAATTGCATCTGTTTTGGAGGGGTCCACAGATATCCCATTGCTTGTGATGATATGGCCCAAGAATGAGACCTCCTTCAACCAGAACTCACACTTGCTATACTTTTCATAGAGCTTCTCCTTGCACAAAGTCTCTAGTACAGTTTTTAAATACTCCTCATGATCCTCCTTGGTTTTGGAGTATATTAGAATATCATCTATAAAGACTACCACAAATTTGTCAAGGTAATCTCTAAAGACTCTATTCATCAAGTCCATGAATATTGCTGGAGCATTGGTGAGTCCAAAAGGAATTACTATGAATTCATAGTGCCCGTATCTTGTACGAAAAGCAGTCTTGGGGACATCTTCCTTCTTCACCCTTACTTGATAATATCCCGACCGCAAGTCCACCTTTGAGAAGTATTGTGCTCCATGCAGCTGATCAAAAAATTCATCGATTCTTGGGAGAGGATACTTGTTCTTTATCGTGTTTTTGTTAAGTTCACGATAATTGATGCAAAGCCGCATTGACCCATCCTTCTTCTTGACGAAGAGGACTGGTGCACCCCATGGTGAAGCACTTGGGCGTATAAACCCTTTATCTAGATTCTCCTATAGTTGTTTCTTCAGATCTTCAAGCTCTACAACAACCATTCTATATGGAGTCCTGGATATTGGTAACGCCCCAGGTATAAGTTCAATTGAGAACTCAACATCTCTTCTTGGAGGAAGACCAAGCAGTTCCTCGGGAAACACTTCCACGAATTCCCTCACAATAGGAATTTCTTCAAGGATGGTTTATTCTTTTTAATCAATCATCTGAGCCAGATATGTGTGCTCATAAGGCAGTAATATCTATGCTTGAGATGATGGAGCTAAAGGAGATTCATCTTCCTCCTGACACTTGTAAATAATCGGGGGTCGATTCTCCATATGGAGTGTGATTTCCCTCTCTCGACAATTTATGTTGGCTCTATATAAGGAAAGCCAATCCATGCCAAGAATTGCCTCAAATTCCACCATAGGGAGTATGACGAGGTTCTCCAAGAAATTCAATCCACATATTATAACAGGGGAGGACTTATACTCATTGGATGAAATGATTGCCCCATTTTCCGTACTCACCGACATCTTTACTTCCATGATTTGTGGTGGTTCTGGGATTGTTCTACAAAACTTTAGAGATATAAAAGAATGCGTAGAACCTAAATCAAAAAGTTTGTTCGCTATTCTTGAATGAATAACTAGCGTACCTGTCACCACTTCATTATCGGGGTTCACTTCGGCAGAAGTGATGGCAAAAGCTCTTCCTTGCTATCTTGGAGGTTGTTGGTTGCCTCCGATAACCCTTGGATTAGGGCACTGATTTGAAAAATGACCCGGTTCTTTGCATTTATAGCATTGAACAATGAGTTGAGGTTCGAACGGAGCGTTCCTATCTTCTGTCGCAGCCACGGGTCCTTCTTGCCGACAGTTAATAGCTAGGTGCCCTTCTCTTCCACACCTAAATCATTTTATCATCCCCTTAAGGCAATTTCTAGGGTGCTTCCTTCCATACTTTTGGAAAGTGGGGTGCTGTAACTTCTTAGCGCCATTGGATTTATCCATTGGACCACCAACATTGAAGTCCACCTTATTCTTATTGTCCCCATGATACCCCTGTGATTCTCTGATCTCCATTTCGACCTTGAGAGAACATCGGACAATTTCCTCATAGTTGTCGAAGTCACGGATCGCTAATGCTTTCCGTAAGCTAGGCTTCAGCCCACCAAAGAAGCGATCAACCTTGTATTCAGGGGTAATGACAAAGTCGGAAGCGTATCGTGCAAGCCTTGTGAAGTTTTCCTCGTACGCTCGAACGGATTCCTCATCTTTTTGATTGAGGGAAAGGAAGTCCCTTTCCATCTTAAGCCGGAGGGTGCACGGAAAATATTTATGGAAAAACATCTTTCGGAATTCCTTCCATTCTAAAGCCTCGATCCCCTCCTCAGGCTTCGTATTTTTGATCAATGTCCACCATTGATCAGCTTCACCCTCCATAAGATAAGCAGCCAGGAGAACATTCTCTTGTTCAGAACATTGGAGGATGGAGAAGATCTTTTCAATGGAGTTGATCCACTGTTCAGTGATCGTGGGATCAGATGATCCATTAAAAGTAGGAGGTCTTTGTCTCATGAAGCTCTCGATAGCAACTTGTTCTTTCTTAGGGGGGGGGGTTGAACATTCCTCTTGACCCGTGTTTCTATTCAAAACTTGAGTTAGCTGAGAGAGAAGCGTGACAAAGTTCGTGATTCCCACTCCCATTGGATTGGGCATCTCATTAGTACAATCATCACACTGATCTTCACAAAGGTTGTTAGCCCGAGTCCTCCTATTACTGACCATTGGCTGGAATAAAAGGAAAGTTAGGGGTAAAAAATAAAGGGTAATCCAAAGACAAAAGTTTATGACTTATAAATAAACTTTAATTTCTTTAACTCATGAGTCTATTGGATTCAATCTAGGCTTTTCATGATCTACTTTCTAACATATATTCTTAGGGGCATTTTTCCCTTAATAAGGGTTCATACTAAGATTGCGAATTTATTAAAACATATCCCCCGGGAGTGTCATAACCAAAAGTGCAGCAAGGCCCGTTGTCGTGCACCAGTTCCCGTTTGAGTCTAGCTCAAAGCGGTGTTTTCGGGTTTTACCCCAAGGATACATCTGTTCCAGAGCCGCCTCTACCTGCTCGTATCCATCCAGGGATGTATTTGTTTGATAAACCACTTAATTAGTATTTACCAAAACTTAGGGATGTTTTTATTATACATAGTCTTTTATCTAAGGCTTTACTAGGGTTTTCCTAATCCCAAAAATAACTAAACATATCCTCTGATACCAACTATGACAACTCTTCTTTTTATTACAACTTAAACATGCTTTATTACATAAAACTTTACTTGATACAACAAATAAGATCAAGAGGTTTAGTGTATTTGGGGCTTAGGACCATTACATAAAAACATAAAACATGAAATACAACATCATTATTGAAAACTTCCTTTACATGACCACTATATTCCCTCGTACTTAGCATTGCATGGGATAACCTGAGGACATGCATAAGAAAAGGGTGAGCTATAAAGCCCAGTAAGGGAGAACACATGGAATAACATGAGGAGTAAAATACATGTTAGACAATAGGAATATCAATAGAGCATAAAAGAAACATGAACTTAAAGGCATGATAAATCATGATAATCATAATATGGAAATGTGGCAACAACACTTAACATGGAATTAGCATGAGCCAAGGCTCATTGCACATAAAGCATGAGTAAACCCTCATTGCACATAAAGCATGAGTAAACCCTCATTGCACTTGAATTAGCATGAGTCAACACTCATTGCACATAACGTATCATGATACTATACTTTACCCAATGCATTGGAGCGCTATAAGGGCGCACCCTTCTTAAACATTTCATTTCATGCATAAGTGTGCCACATGGATCATAAAACATGGATTCATAAAACATAATCATTTATTCAACGATAAAGGAATTTGGAATTAATACATGAAACTTTACAATCAATAAGTAAATGTGCATAAAGGTGAATACCCTTGATGGAGAAATGTGCATGGTATTCACTACACAATGACATTGGCTTAGAAAATCGGTGCGATTTCGGCAGCGTAACGGCGTGACATAAGAATTCATAAAAAAGGTTGATGAGAGAGAAATGGATTTCTCATCATATTTACATATAATGGACAGTAATGAGGTCAAATAGATACATGTCCCAACAATTTTAATGGAATTTAGATTCATGATACAAATGTATTGCTTGAATGTAAAAGAGGAGAGAGAAGTTCCTTTCGGAATTTCGGCATAGTAACGGATGCACTACTAGATTTTTGTGTTTCTGCACCCCTGCACATGGGCGACCACCATTGGAGGTTGCTATTAATACTATTAGCGACCGCCAATGGCGGTCGCTACTCCCGCCTAAAAAAAGGCAGGATTTTTCCCGCCTTTCCATTCCCCACTTCCATCTCGCCGCTGCAACTTCAGGCCATCTCCCCGCCGCGCGCTGCCTCATTCGTTAATCGTTGCCACCGCCTGTGTCGGCCCTCTCTTCCCCCTACCCCCCTCGTAGGTGACCCCCTTCATCCCCCACAACATCGGACCACCATCTACATCCACCCTCAACTTACCACAATTCCCTCCGGCCGCCGCAGATCCGCCATGACCGGCCGTGAAGCTTCACCATCCCTCCCCACCGCTGCCGAGTCCACCGATCATCAATACAGCGCAGTTTTGCGCTGTATTTCGATAAAGGCTTTAGCGACCACCATTGGCGGTCGCTATTTCTCGTTACCGACGAAGCAATAGAGACCGCCAAAAGCGGTCGCCAGGCGGTCTCAATAGGCCATTAGCGACCGCTTTTGGCGGTCGCTAATGGCCATTAATGTAGTAGTGGTGTACATGGGAGGTATTTAATGAGAGATAAAGGGGTATCCCATCATTCAAAAAATAAGTGGGAAGTATGGGGGAGGTGTGAAACCATACCCCAACATTCATAATATAAATTAAAAGGGCAATACAACTTAAAGAAAATTGACAAAAATGAGAAAGGAAGAAAAAAACCCTTACTTGGAAGTGTGCTTCCAAAGGCTAGAGAGAGGCTTGTGAGAGGATTCTTGGGAGATTGGGGCACCTTGGGAGGATTATAGAGAGAGTAGGGTAGAGTTTGGACGAACTCCAAGGGATTTTAGTGAGGAGGAAGTGGGAGCTTGGGTGGGTTTATATAGGAAAGATGAGGGAATTCGTTATTATTTAGGTTTGGGTCCCCTTACATTAAATTAATCCAAACCACAAACCATCCCGTGGTTTTTGCCCGTGGTTTTTTGAAAAGGTAAGAGGAAAACAATATTTTATAAGGCCCAAGTCCGAAATTCTTAAAATAATAAGGTTTCTTATGTGGAGGTGAGTCACACTCCCATGGAAATTAATTTAAAAAGGCAAAGTGTTGAATAAGTCTTGAGGGGTTCATTAATGCTTTGAAAAATAAGTCAAAGAAACCCAAAATTACTTTATTTTAATGATAAAACATATATTGGCCGAACATAAGGATTATAGTATTTTATTACATCACCATTGGGTCATTATGATGTAATAAAATACATTATATATTTAAACGGTATTTAATTTTTACCCAAAAATTTGACTGTCTCAGAAAACTATGAAAAAATCACCGTTAGAAAATTTTGATGTCCTGATTCCAGAAATAACATTTATTTTATCTAAAAAAAATTCTAAATATGTTATTTTTCACTTTTAAAATAAAAACCAACATTTATCGAAAATTCACGGGTTTTGATAGAAATAGCTTTCAAACCTTAATAAAAATCTTAATTTCATTCATAAAATTATAAGATCATTTATATTTAATAAAAATTAATTTAATAATAATATTATAATTTTATTAAAATACTATTTAATTCAAAAATCCCTTAATTTAATAAAATATATTTCTTAATTAAATAATAACTAAAAACACCATTTGTGCTTTAAAAACAATTTACAATGTATCAAAAAACGACTAGAAATTATATTCATTATTATATACAAAAAAATAATGTACATGAACATAGTACTACTTATTTTTCACATAACCCCTTAAAACAACTACATAAGACCTAAGGGTAAGGTGTGCGATGGTGACAGACTCTTGGGGCGGCTCGGATAACATCGCTTGAGTGGTAATCTCTATCAACTTCCACTTTTCCCGTAGACGGTCACGTTCGAGCTTGACATAATGAAGCTCAGCTTGGGCTTGGTCAAGGGTGAAGCCTAAAGACACCACCTCTTTTTCGAGATCCGACAAATGGGCTTCGTATGGGGCAATTCTACTGGATGAGGCCATCGCCTCCTTTGTATGAGTAAAATTGGGTTCGTTAAAGCCTTATATTTATACTAATCATGTGATCACTATTCAAGGACTATATTAACAATGGTCACAATTCTTAACATAAAACCAAAGAAGTTGACATCTTATAAAAACACTTTTCATAAAGTGACATTTAACTGGATCAATAGGGATTTTCCATTAATGAATCTTGGGGTCGTTACATATTTATCACTAAAAGAAAATGGTGGCAGATAGAGTTTTATAAATATTCATGGAATTCAACTTAACACAAAACAAGGTGTCCTCCTGTATGTGTATTGTGGAAAATAATAAATATCATTTTGAATTCATAAAACTCAAAATAGTTTTGATTTGAAACTTATACGAAAACTTATACATGAAAACATGTATATATAAATTGCATAATCACAACATAGTTGATAAAAAAAGGTTGCTAGTATTGTATATTTCATAACAATAGCTCATCATTAATAAAAAAATCCAAGAAACCATACTCAGGTTAGGATTAAAATTGTTATAAATATATATATTTATATATATATATATTTATATACACGTAGATGTATATGTGAGTTCAAATAAACACCAATTTGAATATCCATCCTTCTAAGGGTTTTACGCAACAGAGACATTGAATAACCCCTGGAAACATTAATCATGTAAATATTGGAAGTTTTATAAAACCTAACATATATATATATATATAGAACCGTAAATGCACAACGTGTAAACAAGGTATTGCATGAAGAACACCCAACACAACAAACCCTTACGTTCATACTTTAAAACATTCAATAAAATTAAGTGATACACTTAGTAAAACTGATATGAAGATCCATATACACAATGTTCATATATGCATATATACTTATATAATCATAAAACGAAACCGTAGATGAAAAAAAAGACAATGGTTTCCCTTAACCTGATTTGGGTTCTCCATGCAGAAGCGGTTGTGAATGGTTCTCCAGGCCATAAATATGTGTAGGTACAAGGTGTATATACATATAGGTATATATATAAACTTATATATATATATATATATACCAAAGCTAAAAAAACACAAAGCAGGACTTTTCCCCCTTACCCTGGTTCGATTCTCTGTACAGGAAGGTGAAAACGGGTATGAATCAGTTCTTATGGTCTTGTATATATATCTATATATATTTATATAAAAAGTGTATATAAATATGTATAACCATAAAAACTGAAGGAAAATGAGACCAAAGAGTTTCCATTACCCTTTCTTGGAGAGGAGAAGAAGATGCAAGAGACGACGTCGAGTTGGCGGTCGAAGATCCAAGAAAGCTCGAAGCAACCCTCTCCTCTCCTCGGTGAAATCCGGAGCTTAAAATTAGGGCATATCCTTGAGAGAATACATCAACGGGGGATCTCTGAGGCCGAGGCAGTGCCAAACCTATGGAAATAAGGGGAAAAGTCGGTTCCACCGCTGGACTAGGTGAAGAAAAACATAGCCTGGGCTACTGGTTTCCTGTGCGTGAGGAAGAAGAAGTTGCGCGATGAGGAGGGAGATCCGGAAAGAGTTGGACGACCAAGATTAAACCAAGGATGGATTGAATGGTCGAAGACATGCACAAAGCTTAAAAAAACACAGATGGCCACGATGGAAGGGGGAGGATTGGACGACCTTGACGCGACGTGGTGAAAAAAAACACGGGTCTCACCCCCCCTTGTGTTTTCTTATTTTTTTAATCAAAAATACTTTTAATTTTTTTATTAAAATTATTATATGAAATTTATTATTATTAACCTACAATTTTTAATCACTTTTTTTTATTTTAATAAAGGTCAATATTCATTAATGATTATTTATTTACCCCTATCTACAACATATTATTATTTTTCCTTTATTGACTTGTATCAACCTATTTATCTTGATCTCTAATTAAAATTAAAGATCCACATAAATTAATGTTGTTAATAGACATAATAACATTAATAATTGTTTTCAAATTTCACAATTAAGAGTGCATTGATGTAAATATTAACATTATGAAACAAATTTCGTAAATGAAATCATAATTTGACATCATTTCAAAAGTGTTAATTATAAAATGTCAAATAAACATTTTCATTATTATCATTACTTATTTTAAATTTAGAGGTAAGTATAAAACATTTAACTTGAAGTTTGACGTAGCATAAATATATATATATATATATATATATATATATATATATATAACCCAAGAGTTTGCACACATATTTGCATAGACTAAAAAAAATCCCACCAGATTCAATATAGTTATTCATAAAATAAATATTTACTTTCTCAAGTTAAAATGTGTATAATAAATAGTGGAAAATGATAATATTAATTCCCACTGTTTTGCATTATATAAAAAATAGAAATCTCATATGATTCACATTTTGGGAAAACAAACAATTAAATTAGCTATATTATCATTATTATTGTTTTTGTTTTATTAAAACATTAAATCAAATAACATAATTAATCTTTTTGAACCTTTTGGGGGTATTCAACTCTTAGCTTCAACGAACCAATTGAAAATTAAAACATTAGAGGATAAGTGGATCATGGGGGAGCCAACGACTATATTTATAGTCGTTAGTGTCTAATGGTCAGATAAGTGTTCTATAAAAAACTTGGTCTCAGGGTATCCCACACTCAAGGTGACTAAAGAATAAAGAGGAGGAGATGGTTCAAGTTATTCCTTTTGTGCTCAGTATGATTGTGGTGGCTTCGGCTATCCTTATGTTTGTTTTGATGGATGCCAAAGACCCCTATCACCTTCTCGGGGTTCTTGTGGTTTTAAGTGGTCTTCCTGTAATTTTAACCAGGTTTTTAGTTGGAATCTTCGGTTAGCTAAGCTTCTTGTTTGGTCACTGTGAGTTGTAGTTACCAAAGTGTTCCTCATTTGAATAAAAGAGCCTTTCATTCATTTTGATGTGTTTTCTCTATTTTATTATTATTATTATTATTATTATTATTTTTTAAGATGATTGTTTGTTTGATTAATGGATAAACTTTCCATTATTCAAAACATAGTTTCTTGGGTCGTTACAGTAAAAGTGTGTTGAAAGTAAAAGGGACCGAAATAAAATCCCAACTGGAAAAGTACAAGTACAACTGAAAAGTACAAACAACTGAAAGGTGAAAAGTAGCTCCTTGATCATCCACCACAGATCCTACTTGAAGGGAAGGTAAAACTCACAATCAGTAGTCCCTACATCACGTCACGCCAAATGGTCCACCTCCGAGCACTATCCAGTCCTGGCTCCCTCAGCCTTGATCAATGTTGTACGCCGTCTACACAAGACACAACAAGGTGCGGGCGAAGCCCATGGAGGGGTGATTATAACGATACTCAGTAGGGACCACGAGACCCCCATAGGTCTCCCAGAGTTCCACAAAGGAAAAATCCACAATGCAAGACCTAAAACTCAAAGCACGAAGCGATAAACATAAAAAATAACTAGGTATATTCCCATACATAAACCTATGTTATCAAGATATAATCATCTCATACATAAGGGAAGAATACCATAAAGGTAACACCACAAAGGTAGAATTACCACACAAGTAACACTAGGAAGATTGAAGAACCACACAGGTAACACCACGAAGATAGAAGTACCACACATGTAACACCATGAAGATAAAAGTACCACTCAAGTAATACCACGAAGGTAAAAGTACCACACAGGCATCACCACGAAGATATAATACCATATAGGAAATATAATTAGCTTAAACTGTGTCTCAGTGCAAACCTGGTATTAGTGAAGTAAAGAAGTACAGATGATTAGTCGCAAAACTAGATCATCTTATTCTATCAAGAGGCACTGATTCTGACCATACAGAGTCTGAACCACACATGATCGATAGGTAATAACCCTTGCAATGATCCACATAGGATCCGACCCATCCAGAGTCGATAGGTACTAACCCCCAGAATGACCCACACATGATCTAACTCCCACATGATTAGTATGGCTGACCCACACATGATCATTGAGTGCTGACCCACACAGGATCTGACCCGCACAAGATCGGTATGCGCTGACCCACACAGGATTGCTGAGCGCTGAACCACATAGGATCTGACCTGCACGGGATCGTTATGCACTGACCCACACAGGATCATTGAGCAATTACCCACACATGATCTAACCCACACAGGATCGGTATGCGATGACCCACACAGGATCGCTGAGCGCTGACCTTCGTATGATCTTTCTCCAACCTCCGGCTCACTGTCAGCCACTGGATTCCTCGCACCCGATGCGCTCGAGTTACATAGTATCTTTCCCATGAGATATCAGTCGTACCTCGACCACTACTAGGATTGAAAAAGTAGTAACCCAAAAGACCAATATGCCATAAGGGTTCCAACGCGACAGACAGTGCGTCAATCGAACGCCTGATTTGTGAGTTATAAGCATTTTAGCTCCGGGGGCCCAGTTGGATTCAGGTTCGATCCAACCCAACCATACTCCAAATGCCTCCAAAACGCAACTAGAGTATACAAAAAGGACCATCTCAATCCAAGTATCTCAATGCTACAGATGGTTCATCAAACGGTCGTTTGGTTATCATGATATGGCCCTTTAAGTGTTTCTGGGTCCGGTTGGGCCCGGGTTCAGTCCAACCCTACAGGGGGGGGTGCAAGGGGGCTGCCTAGCCCAAAAGAGGGAAGACCAACCATTTAGGGAATGACCCACAAGGGGCCTCCCGAATGTTGTCCACCTAAGCTGGAAAGGGGAGAAACGTTCCCCCCGGTATCCTGAATGGCCCGGAGACAGTTAAGTTTCGTGAAATGGTAGCGCCACATGTGCGCTGCCTAGTTGCCGCAGAACTGAAACGGTGGGGTCCTCCTCTGCTGCAACTTCAGTAGTGGCTTCTGCCCATCGGTGGTGTTCTGGTTGCTCTGCCTCTCCCGCTCACCGACGGTGTGCTGGTTGCACTGCCTCCCCTTACATGGTCTGCCGATGTGCCGACCGCCTCCTCCATCCACTGAGGCTGACGAGCCGCCGACCCCTGCTCACCGGTGGTGAGCAATATTACGCCACACTTCCTCCATGTCCGACCACTCCAATGAATACCAAGGCTTTGTGCTGTGACCTCCTCTTGCGACCAGCATCGGCGCGCCGCCTCCTTTGTAGCCGGTTGGTGCCGCAGCGCCGACAATCTTCCATAAAGGCGCAATGATAGTGGGATATCGGAGGGTTTGGGCTGGGTTTGTTAGGCCCACACCCTCCGTGTTATCTTTTAAACAAGAGGGAGGATATAGGGGTTCAATATAATTTAATTGAATTTTAAACAAGGATCAAACCCCTACCTCGTAAACCCGTTGGAGAATGTTCGCGCTTGAAGGTGGACCAGTGTCAAAAAATTTAGATACTAAGAATGTTGATTAATTGAAATAGTGAGTGGTTTATCATCAAAAAATGTTATTTTATTGTGGGTATTATACACTACAACCAAAATATGTTCCACCAAATTTCCAGTAGGTTTCTTTTCCTTAATTTCCAAATAAAATACCAACAGAAACAATATCCATCTTATCGAGCTAGGTGGTGCCTCTTTTTTATGTAGCATGTATTTCAAGGATAAATGGTATGTGAAAACTAAAAATTTAGATCAAATTAGAAACTGTATAATTTTTTTAGGGAAAAGAAAACACCCAATAACTCATTCTCAGTTCTAGTGTAATTTCTTTGTGTATAATATAGGAATCAGCTAGTATAGTACATTGCATACCATATCTTGTCTTTTCTCTGGGCTAAAACCACCCCAACATCCACATCATCAACATCACACATAATTTAGAGAGGAAAATTCCAATTGGGTGTAGTGATGATGGGTGAATAAGTGAGTTTCCACTTATTAATATCAAAGGATTCAATAATTTTTTCATTAAACAAGGTGAATCTTTCTACAAAAATGTACAAAGTGGACTAATGATTTCAGAAAAATATTTTATGAATATCTGGTAAAAACATCAATGGTATAGAAAACTTATTACACTATTGATATTCATATGATGGGGAAGCTTATGAATGAAATCTATTATAGCGTTTCATTCCTCTCTACCCCTCCTAGAAACTATGTGACCATGAACAATGCCTTCAGTAACCATGAATTAACATTTATACCAATTTAGAACAAGATTGTTCATTAGATATATTTCCAAAACATGTTCTATATTTTTAAAATAATTATCAAATTTATTACTAATAATAGTATAGTCATCCCTGAAAAACACAATAATTCTCTCAATCATACCTAAAAATATAACAATCATACATCATTGGAAGGTAGATGGAAAACCAATTAATCAAAAATGGAATTATTCAGTAAGAAAATTTCCTAAAGGGGCATGTGAAATTTGTTTTATCTTACTCTTATGGGGCTACAAAAATAATGTTGTAACATGAGTAGCCATCCCAAAAATAGATAAATTCATTTCTAGCTAGTCTCTCAAGCATTTCATATAAAAATGGCATTGGAAAATGTTCCCATAAAGTTGCATAATTCATCTTTCTATAATCGAGACAATAACTCCACTTGGTATATTTTCTAACCTGATTTTTATCATTTTTCTCATTAGTTGAAATAGTGAATCCTCCCTTCTTGGGTACTATTTAGATTGGACTAGCACAAGAACTGTCTAAAATAGGGTATATGACCCCAACATCAAGAATCTTGATAAAATCCACTCTCAAAACCTCTTTAAAGTTTGGATATTGCCTTAATTAACACCCAAATGATGGATTATGACCAGTTTCCATAAAGATCCTATGTATACATAATTTAGGACTAATACCTTTATTATCTGATATAGTCTATCCTTTGGATGTTTTGTACTTATTCAACAAAAATAACAGTATTTTCTCTTGTTTTTTTTACCAAATTAAGAAAAAATGATGACTGGTGGTGAATAGTTTTCACCCATAAATGATGATATCAAGTGCGATGGAAGAGGATTAAGCTCATGTTATGGTTCCTCTTCACATGAAGGTAGACTTTTTGTCCCATGAGGTCTATGATCTTAAAAATGTTTCTTAACGTGAGTCTAAAAATTTAACAAATTCTCCCTATCAAGTTCAAAAATACAATTTTCCTTACCGCTATCCAAACTGGACATATCATTACAAAAAATGTCTAAATTTGATTTTAAAATATTTCCTTAAAAATCTCATCAGAGTGTTACAAAATCTCTCCCCACCAAAAATCTAAATGTTCCTAAACGTTGTTTATAGTGGTAAATTCAACCATAATCTCTCATAGAAACTTACAATGTTCCATAATGAATATTTCATCATAAGGAAATTTCTCCGAATATGGAATTGATTTATTGTATAGTGTTATAATATTATCTAGATTCTCACTAGTAAAACATTTATATTGTTGGGAAATTTTTTCACATCATCCACATTATTATCATCGACTATTTATTTTTTTAAAAACTCTTTCTGATAATTTAATGAGTCCTCAACTTCTATATTTTAAACACTTGAAATTTTCTCAAACAATTTTGGTTCATTAAAATTCATAGACACATAAAAATCTTCTTATTGGTCACCATAATTAGAAATATAAATACATTTTCCCACATTAATAACAGTTACTTTAGTTCCTAGAATGCCCAACCAATAATTCTATGTACTTCTGGGTCACACTCCATTTCTAGGACAACAAATTCCATAGGTAAGAAAATCCTAAATACTTCTATATGATGGTCATTAACATTTTCTATAGGGTGGTAAGATAGTGGTTAGACAGTGGTAATACAAGATTGGTAAGTTGTAATTCTCCTCAACCCAATTGTTGAAATAGTGATAAAGGAAGATGATTTATTCTTCCACTGAGGTCACAAATTCAATTTAATTGACCAATATTCCCCAAGGTGTAGGGAAAGGAAAATTTCCCTAGGACTTTAAGCTTTTGTGAGATTTTGTTTTAGATAACAATACTAAACCCTTTAGTGAGGTTTTATGTAGTGAATACTTCCAAAGTTTTATAATTTTTACAATTGATTTAAGAGGTTTTAAATATGATGGAATCTAATGTAAATCATGGATAAATTGAATTTTCAGATGGAGTTTGTTGAAAATACCATGGAATTGATGTAAATTAAGTTTTTTATTCTGGTATTTTAATCATTGATAGTAAATGATGGATGAGGAAAAATTTATAAGAACAACTATAATTCTACCTAATTCATAAAAAAACATTTCTTTCCCTTTATTAATTATTATTTTACAATATTTTTATTTATGATATTTAGGTTGAAAATAATTATTTACTGGAGTTATAATAGTTTCCCCAACATTAAAACATTCAATGTTTCCTATATTTTTGTTTATATATTCTTACAAATTTTCATTTTAAACTTTTCTTGGGTCATCCTTAACATCCTCTTGAGTTTTTAAAACACTCTTAGTTTCCACTACCAGGGATCTCTCCTTAGTTATCATTTCATTTGTACTTTGAAACCACCATTTTCCCTACCACCAAAATCTCTAGCCAATTGAATGATTTGAGTTTTAAGATTGGTAATATCAGTGTTATGTTTCTTATTTTGAAATTCCATATTACTCATAATTTAATTCATTTTTAATGAAATTTTCTCTTAGAACTCCATTATAAATTAAAATATTCAACTCTTTATTGGTTTTGAAAATAAATTTTAAAGTTTGGAAAGAAGTTCTGGGTGTGATCAATCATCCCAAGTTGAGAAAAATTCTCTATAAGTGATTAATTTTTATTTTGACAGCTCATGTAGTTTACACATTTTTTTTTCATTTTGGATCACTATGGATTAAATTTATTTCTTAATTTCAGCTGGTTGAGGGTTTATTTTCCATACAAGAACCTTTTTTTTTCCTCCTCTATTCACTTAATTTCTCTAAGAATATTATTTTTGGGAATTTAAAGTAATATTTTTGTAAATTTCTTTCAAATCCTTATCATTTTATCTTTATAATTTCCCATACCGATCTACCATTTCTATCATTTGAAAGACCATCCTTCAGAGAACATATTCACAAGGATATGAGATGGGAGTTGGTGATTGAGATACTTCCGAATAAGGTTCCTAAATCAATCCCATGCCTCTTGAAATTCTTCTTCATCCACTTCATAAAAATTTGTGATTTTCATTCGATTCTCTCCCTTAAGTCTTCTGAAATATAATTTCATTACTTATGAATTGTAGACTTTCTCCCAGTTTTAAAAAATATTTTCACCTTGACATAAAAACAATTATTTTCATTACCTTTAAGTATAATATAGAAACACTATCATCCTAATCATATCCTCATTGTGTATGTATAAAGTCAACTATTACACGATGTTATAAAGGTGCCCAATAAAAGATAATGAGTATTATTTAGATAAACCATTAATGAATAGAAACATCAATATATTTGACTATTTAATATCATAATTTTGGGCCCTTGGTGTCACTATAATTGAAGATAGATTATTAAACACTTGAGGGATTGAAAATCCCTTATCCTAGGCCTTTCAAAGTTATAATGGATGATTGTAGCTTCTAATTTTTTTCATTATAAAAATTATTTATATCTCATAGATTTTCCATTTCAATTTGGTTTTCTTTTATTAAAACTCAATTATTTCATTCAATTTCATAATTCATCAACTAAAAATTTTGAGAAGTAGAATGTGTGTACATAAAGAATAGGGGTTATTAACAACACACTGGAGAAATTTTTTTAACTGTTTATTTTTTCTAACATATTTTTGAACAATGATATTTTATTTAACAATTTTATTATTAATTTTGTATTAAGATATATTTTTGGATGAAAAAAATCCTTTCCTGGTAATAGGCCCAAAATTTGATCATTAAATATTTTACTAGAGAAAATTTAAACTGACAAACTAGTAGATAGTAACATGAAATGTATCATATCCACAGGGAAAGAAAATGTGATGTAGTCTAAGGAAGAATGTTAAATACTAAATAAAAACATATGTACATGCAAAAAAAGTGGTGAAAATATGTTTTTATGAAACAAATATGAAAAAAATAAAATGGTCGCTAAAAAAATTGTGCAAGATGTTCGAAGAAAATTTAAGAAGGTGATAACAGCAAAGAAGCGCGAGGGAAATTTTGATTGTCTGATAAATGCATTTCTTTATTTTTCTAAATTTCATTTAACTCAAATATCAAAATAGGTTGTAAAAATAACAGATGATTAAAAATATAATTATTTTCTTTTTCATCATGAATAAAATTCATTAGATTACATAATAAACGAAATCAATTTCAATTTCAGATTGTTTACATCGAAAAATTATAAAATTTGAACCATAAAATCATAATTTCCCCCCTTAGTGTATTAAAAAATCAATGTTTAATCAAGAAAAAAAAGATTTAAAAATCAAGAATGAATTTAAGAAGATGAAAATAAGGAGTCTTCTCATAATCCTTTTATATTGAATGAACTTGTACACTGCCCTGAACTCCTACCATAACTCCACTCAAAAAATCTCTAGCTAATTATTTCAATATCCAAATGATATCCCTATTTTATAGGAAAAATGATTGAGTTTCTATTTTATTTATTTTTAAGGCACCACCTGACCATGTTAATTTGAAAATTTTATCATAAAAACCTGTATTTATTTCCTCCACCCTCTGTCACTACCCTGTAACTATAGTAAATTTTTTCGACTATCTATGGCACATGGAAGGCAATTAATAATTTCTTCTAACATGAGGAATTTTTTTTGTAGGTCATCATCTCCCTCCAGCCTCCACTGTTCAATAAAAAATATTGAAATATAGCAATTAAATATTTAAGTATATCTTGTAATCTCTCATCTTATTACCCATCTTGGACATTGCCTTCAACTCTCACACCCAATATTAGTAGCCACAATTCTAAAATAATGGACACCCCTTCGTTAATAAATCATTTGCAATAAAAAAATACTAGCATTGGACATGAAATGAAAATAAAAAATGGCTCTTCGATTTCTTCCTCTTCAACACCATAAACTCAAAATAGATCCCATCATCTATACTCATAATCAATCATTGACACCCAACATTGGTATCGACACCTAAAAAATCTCAATACTTGTTTGTTACCTTTTCACATTGTTACAACCAGACATAATCTATCTAAAAATAAATGTTTCAACCAAACCAAGTCACCATTATATCATAGGTTTTTCATAAAAATTTAACCTTTCATAGCTAAAACAAACTTTATTCATATTCCTTAGACCTATTCTGACTGAGTATTCATTCTTGGCTTCACTCCATTAGACCACCAGCCTAACAACTATCTATTTAATATGGATACTTAAAAAATGACATTTAATTGATTTATTCAAATCCGAGTTGTCGACTCACACAACTCAATACATGTTTAATCAATCAGTTATCTTCATATAGTGAAGAATAAATGACATCAGTCTCGCTTCAAATTTTGTCATACACTACATGGGATCTTTATAGACTCCCTCAAATCACCATCTTCAACACTTAGCAACAAATAATTGGTCAACAATCCTAATTCAATAGATCTGAATTCTGTCCTTAGTAGTAAGAAAGACCTTGACAGACTAGGATTTATTTCAATTGATGGAAATTTTTATAAAGATGATTTCAATGACCAATTCAATAATAAAATAAAAACCAAACCCAGATCTAACTTCAAACGTCTTGTCCTCTAAGACACATCATCATTCAATACAAGATTATTTGGAATTGACATCCACTCTACACTAATTCCACTATTCAATGGATTCAATCATCGATTCCAATCGTGAAACTAGGGAACAATTCCAGCTTCAACAACATTTATATTGGCTTCCAATACATCTATAAAGGGGTTTCTTCGATCAATCTCTGATGTTGTTCATTCATAATATCATTTAATTTTTAATTGGTTCTCTATATTGAATCAAATCATAACTTTGTTGAACATATATTCATTGGGTATTTGTAGATCAAACATTTCTAGATTGATCTTAGTTTGACTATGTTTCAATATTTATGGTGGCTTTAGGTAACTTCATGTTTGGTTAGATTCAATTGATAAAAAAATGAATTGTTTGTCTTAATTATCAGTATTTCATAGGATAATTATCTTACACTCAACATTTTATATTATGTTCTGAAAAGTGTAGATTATTTACCATTTAGGAATTAATTCATCATAGTTCAATGTCTTGTTAGCAGATGCCATTATTTTTAAGAATTAACTAACAAGATCAACATTTATCTTATGTAGATGTGATTCAAATCCATTGAATCAGATAATTATTTTACGCTAAATCCACTACTAGAAAGTATCTTACATGGATTTATTTTAAAATATTTATCTTTAGTGGTCATGCAATGAAAATAAAATAAGAAAAATTAGTATGTTTATTGAAATAAATAAATACATTATAAAAATAATAACTAAAAATATTTAAAAATGATATTTAAATTAAACAAAAAAAATATATCTGATAAATTAGAGAAAAAATAAAATATTAATAATCGAATTAAAACAAAAAAAATATTTTATGAGATAATTAAATTAATAAATAATAATAATTAAATTATAAGACCTAAAAATTAATATTTTAATTCAAAGTTTAAAATAGAATAAAAAAACTCAAACTAACGTTATATACACATTAAATTAATTATTTTTTAAATTATAATGAATAATTTTATAATTATCAACAAATAAATATATAAACAGATAATTTATTTCTTAAATAATTATTTTAGTATTCAATATACTTAAAAAACCAAAGAGATGTGAAAATTTTAAGAATAGGATACATATCAATTGGGATTGGGATTTCAAAGGAGACTCATACTCAAAATTGTACATGTATAGACTCATAATTTACTGGGAGGAGTTATATGATCAGGATGAAATACTTTCCCCATTTTTCATTTTTAGTAATTGATCTATTTCCATGATTTGAGGTGGTGTTTGAATAGTCCTTCTAAAATTTTGTGATATGAATGCGTCTATTAAACTAGAATCAACAATTATATTATCTATTATTTAATGAATAACTACCGTGCCTTCCACCAAATATTTTTTAGGTTCCACTTATGTAGTGGTGAAGGAATATGATCATACCTTCTCTATAGGACTTGGAGTTTATTTTCATTAGTTATATTCAATAAAACTTGGCATAGAGAATTGTTTTTCATAGTGCATGTTATCCTTGTACATGAGTTAGTGGGACATGGGATGAGAATTTCCATAACATTCCATTCTTCCCTCACATTATTAGAATTCTTCCTCTCCCTTCATCTTTCATTTGCATGTTTCCCATAATTCCACACATAAATCATTTCCATGTCACCTTAGGAAAATTTATAGGATGTTTCTTCCCATATATTTGAAATGTGGGTAGTTAATATTTATTATGAAAATTGAATTTATCTATTTGTAACCAATAATTAAAATTCATTCTATGATTTCCATCTCCAGTATAGTGTGAGCCTTCAGATTCACCAATATCAATTTCGAATTTGAAGACCTATCCAAAAATTCCTTCACATATTTAAATGTCTCAAATCACTAATGTATTTCGTATAATCTTTTTTAAGCCACTAAATAAGCATTCAAAATTACATTCAGGGTCAATGATAAGGAAGAATACATATCATGCAATCATTGTGAGGTTTTCCTCATACAAAATTTTGGATTCATTTATTTCTTTTATTACATCCAAGGAATTTCCTCCAAATTTAGAGAAAGAGACTGAAACAGAAATATATATTGAAAAATATTTTCCTAGATTTCAACCTAGTCCAAAGCCTCAATATCTCCCATATGATTTGTATTCATAATCAGCATCCACCACTACTCAACTTCTACCTCTTAGTGAAAATATAGCGAGTATGAACTTCTTCATTCAAAACATTAGGGGTTGTAAAATATTTTATCTATGGAGTTAAATCACTATTTTTGGATTAAGGGGTTATAAAATCCCCTAAATGTCAGAGGCCTTTTTATCAAAAATGCCTCAGCCACAACTTTCTCTTTCTTTAGGGGAAGAGTTCATTCCAAATATTTTATGTTACTATTAGAAACACGATTCATTAGAGAAATCACTTCCATAAAGTTATTGAATCTTTCTCCCAATAGGATGGGAATACCATTTGGTATGTCATCATATTTCTAATCACATTGGATTTTGACATGATTTCTCCTATTTTATTCCATAGAAGAAAATTAAAGAATATTAGGGATTAAAATTTTCAAACTATTAATTATATAAAATGAAAAATTTGAACAGAAAATGAATAAATCAAAAATTATATAATGAACCTATCTAATGAATTTATGATTTATAAACTACATTGTGAATTTTCTATTTCCTATCATTAAATTTCATAACTATTTCTCTAATTTTACACTAATAATTTTTCTTATAAATTAAATAATTAACCAAATCATACCCCTATGGAGTTTCAAGTTAGGTGTTCAATGTTATGAATATTTTTCATGAACCAAGTATAGTTCGAGTTAATATACAATGATCCTTTTACATGTTATTACCCCCAGGTACAACTATTCCACAACCACATCAACTTTCCAGTATCAAGTCTGGGATGTATTTTCTAAAAAACAACTATATCAATGATATACCAAAATTTAATGATATTTCATATATTTAGTAATGTCATAATTTTTCATTAATATATTCCCAATATAAATCCCAAAAAATAATTATAACTTCCTATGACATATACGATAATAAACCATTTTTCTAATGCATTTTATTCAATGAATTTTAAAAAAATATCCATATAATACAATACCAGAAAACAAATGTCCATTGTCTTTAGGAAATTAGATACACAACCTATTAAATATAAATAAAATTGAGCATCACTTTTTAAAACCACATAATTTTCTTCTATATTACATTGAACTCATAATACTACTCATTATTACCGGGTGACATAAAAAAGCCAGGGGTGTGATATCATGCTCAATAAGGGAATAATCAATGAATAATATAATGGTGGATAAATATTGCGATACAAGATGAATATCATAGTATAATAAAAAGGTTATTTATGCACCCAATTTTTGTATAAATTTTTCACAAACTTTATTGAAAATAAGAATAGGATTTCAGCAAATACCTACTACTTAGTAAAAAAAATACCCTGATCTTGGTGATTTAGTTCATTTTTAGGCAAATTCTGGCCAAACACACAAACTGAGGGAAAAATGATCAAAATTTACAACTACACGACGTGTATATATATACACGCAATGTACTTTCAAACTTAGACAAAGATTGTCTAGGACAAGTACACGCCCAAGTTACCAGAAGAACATACACAACATGTACTAAAACTACATGCCGTGTATAGTCTTCTAGAATTGGTTGGTGGTTGAGAAGAAGTCTACACACCCATGTGGACGGCTGATGGTTACACGCCATGTACCCAATCTGCATGACGTGTATAGTGTTCTAGAAGCAGTTGGTGGTAGATCAAAGATAGTACACGCCATGTGTGGTGGCCCTACATGCCGTGTACATACACCTAACGGGCAAGGCTGTGTTCCAAATCAAAGAAAGCGAGTTAGGCCACCCACTAGAGGAGAAAAAGATGACAAAAGAACATAGATAATACTACATGGCATGTACTTTTTACACACACCGTGTATTTTTATTTTTTATAAATAGAGGCCTTGGCCTCTGGTTCAAGAGTGTAGAGAAAGGGGTGAAGGTACGAAGTAAAAAAGATCTACTGCCATACTACCACCATTCAACTACATCGCCATTATACCGTTCTATCGAATATCCATGCTCTCCTCTAGGTTTCTGCGATGATCACATCAGGTATTGAGGATCATTTTTTTATCGTTTCCTATATGAGTAACTAAATACCCCATGTTTTGGGGTTGTGGGAGATGATGATATGTAATTTAGATTAGTTGTTATGAATGTGTTTGTTCTTTTAACTTCTTCTTATTCTTTTTTAAATCAATTTATCTTATCATTGAAAATTTTGAGCCAGACCAAGGGCAGAAATTTTATGGATTCAAAAGAAGAATAATGATGAATATTTTCATGATCATTGAAAGTATCCATCGACTCAAAATAGACTAAGCCAAATAAAGAACCATGAAACACTGACTACCAGACCAAGGAGTTAGTTTCCTCAGCTCTGAACATAAGTTTACCAGACCAAGGAAACTTTGTTGCAAATTAAAACCCAGAGTGTTGGGTTTTTATGAACAACACAACTTCATAAGCAATTTCATCAAATAAACAACTTCTTATGAATCCATAGCCCCAATGCATTTCCTTCCTTATTTTCATCCAAATCAATTTTCATGTATTTTCCTTTATTACATTAAGTAATTTGTTAATAGAAACTTAAATCCAATTACTCTTTATATCCAAACATCAAAAATTGACTCTAAATTCATCAAACATCTATAAGATAAAAATAAAAAATAGATAATCAAGAGAAAAATAACTTCTTTTTAGATACGGATTGATACCTCACTGGTACTATACTCATTAGGGTAAAAACTTTTTGGGACACCGATAACATACCTTTGGTAAATGACAGACCAAATTTTTCCACCGTCGCTAGGGAAAAGTGAAAAGTTAATTTTGTACCTATTTTAATTTAGCTTGTATCAAATTTTAGTGGAAATAAAAATTATAAATTAAAAAAAATCCTTTTGTAATCTCATTTATTTTTATCTTTCTTCTTACTTGTTTAAACTTGGTGTGTTTCATCTTGTGTAGGACTATAAGTGTATGACCAGCTACCTCACTCGTTCCAAGAACTTTGAGTCACTAGAGTTTTTTCCACTTGACCTAGAGAACGAACGAATGATCTTGAGGTGACAATGAGCACTCATGGTCAAGCAAAACCAAAACAATCTAATGGCATATAATGAAGAAGGAAATATAGCTGCTATTCAAGGTGTCGGACAACCGTTTGGTCCAGAGGGCAACCTGAACCAGCAAACTACACATATTTCAGGGTACGGCCCATGGCAGCTCCAACCGTTCCAACTGGAGCAGATTCCATTTATATAGCAAGGTTAGGGGCCATACTTCACCCCTCAGGAACAACAATACAGGTATCCTTCACACCCTCATCAGCCACATCCACATCGTACTCTCATGGAGTATGAACCACCCTCTATTCATGAAGCTGTCACGGGCATCTTCCATCCACCAGTGTAGGCCCAACACTTTGAGATCAAGTATGCTATCATGCAGTTGATCCAAAACACCGTTCATTTCGGTGGTTTCCCCAATGAGGAACCCAATGCCTATCTCTCCAATATTCTGGAGGTCTGCGACACGTTCCTCTACCACGAAGTATCCATGGACGCAATTTGTCTTCGCCTCTTCCACTTCTCTCTAAGGGATAATGATAAATATTGGATTAAAGGCTTGCCACAATGATCTATCCTCACTTGGGAGGAGCTAGCCCATGCATTCATGTCTAAATACTTCCCACCCTCGAAGACGGTGACTCTGCGGAATAGAATACACAACTTCCAATAGAATGACTCAGAGTCACTATACAAATCAGGGGAGCGCTTCAAGGATATGTTGTGCAAATTCCCACACCATAGACTCCCACTTTGAATGCAGGTCCAAACCATTTACGGAGGGCTGTCGATGAATACAAAGTTCATGGTAGATGCTACTATTGGGGGTACAGTTATGAGGAAGTCCCCCAAAGAACTTTTCAAACTACTGGAAGACATGTCTGCCAACAGCTTCCAGTGGAATTCCAAGCTGGGCACACAAAAATGATGTATGTATAACGTTTATTCTACTACTATGCTTGTTGCCTAGTTGGATGTTGTGTACAAAAAGATCAACGCACTCAATCTGAAGGGACCATCCCAAGTACATGCGACAAACCATCTGGTGTGCAGTGAATGTGGTGATAACCACATCATGGGAGAATGCCTGAGATCTGCAGGTGACCCTTCGACGAGCGAGGTGAGTTTTGTTGCCCAAAACCGTGGGCCAAACCAGTACCAACAGTACTAGAACCCGACATGGCATGATCAACAGAACACAGGATGGGGCCAATAACAGCAGAATCCTCCGCCATAGCGACCGCCCGTTTACGGTCAGCCTCTTTATCAGAACCAGTACTCAAGCTAGCAATAGACCCAACATGGCTCTTATTAGAAGCAGGGCTATCAAAACCCTCACCCACTATAGTCGCGATAGACAACACCTCTACCAGCTGCACACCCACCTCACTAGGAAAACAACTCATGGTTAGAGGACCTCATGAAAAAATTTATATCTACTATTGAGACCAGATTCCAGAACCAAGAGGCTTCCATTTGAGTCCTAGAGAACCAAATTGGCCAGTTGGAAAACCAACTCTCGGGGAGGCTACCAGATACACTACCAGGTAACAACGAGAAGAACCTGAGGGAGGAGACCCATGCCGTCACACTACGGAGTGTAAGGGAGCTACAACAGAACCAACCAGCACAGCCACGTTCACTTACTCCCTCCACCGATAACAAATGAACATGTACAGACCCCTCCTCATCCAAAAACCCTCTGGAGGAGGCTTCAAAGAATAAGGTAAAGGAGGTGGTCAAACCCTTTGAGCCTTCTTTAACCTTCCTAGAGAGAATGAAGCTGATAAATCTGGACCACCAGTTCATTAAATTCATGGACGTATTCAAGAATCTTCACATTAATATTCCATTTGTAGAAGCATTGATGCAGATGCCCACTTATGTGAAATTCATGAAGGAAATCCTCTCCAACAAAAGAAAGATGGAGGATCTGGGCACCATTTCCCTAATAAAGGAGTGTTCAGTGCTCGTCCAACATTCGATTCCTCCCAAACTCCAGGATCTAGGTAGCTTCACTATTACATTCACTATTGGACCATGTGAGTTTGGGAAGACCCTCTACGACTTAGGGGCCAGTGTCAACCTCATGAACCTAAGAATTTTTAAGAAGTTCGGATTCAACGATCTAAATCCCACCCAAGTAGCCCTTCAACTTGCTGAACGATCCATCAAATATCTGAAGGGGCTACTGGAGGATGTGCTGGTCAAGGTGGGTAGGCTAATCCTCCTTGTAGATTTCATAATCCTAAACATGGAGGATGGCTAGAAGGAACCTATCATATTGGGATGATCTTTCTTGGAAACGAGGAAAGTTCTGATTGATGTTCACCAGGGTGAGCTAATTTTCTGGGTAGAAGATGAGAGAGTATCCTACAATATCCTTAAAGTCATCAAACATGCATCATTGTCAGAGCATGATAGCTGTTATGCAATGACTACCATGGCTGATCACTTGAGCAAAGAAGGGGATGATCTGGTATGTTCTTTTACCTTAGATAACTTGGTGTTTCCAGACATTCCAGTTAATCAAGAACCAGAGGACCTGTAATTCCTAGAAGGTTAGGGAGGCCACTACTAGCAACGTGCAGTTATACCCTATATTCTAGAGCGAGAAAAGGTACAACCACTTGTACATTCAATTCTAAAGGTGCCTGAACTCGAACTGAATCTGCTTCCATATTCTTTAAAGTACGGGTATTTGGGAGACAATCAAACATTTCCTATAATACTTAGTGAAGCACTATCACAGGAGAAAGAGGATGCACTTATGCAAGTTTTGAAACAACATAAGCACGCTATTGGGTGGAAACTTGCAGATTTGAAGGGAATCAACCCTACCATTTTCACCCACAAGGTGCTTCTAGAAGAAGGTACGAAGCAATCTCAGCAACCACAACGACACCTGAATCCCCCTATAAGTGAATTTGTAAAGAATGAGGTGGTTAATTTATTGGATGCAGGCATCATCTATCAAATCTCAGATAGTCTGAGGGTGAGTCCCCTACAAGTGGTACCCAAAATGGGGGGAGGGAATAATTGTGATTTCAAATGATAAGAACGAGCTCATCCCCACTCGCACTGTCATGGGCTGGAGAGTTTGTGTAGACTAAAGGAAGCTGAATGATTCCATGAGGAAAGATCATCCCCCCTTTCCCTTTATGGATCAGATGCTAGAGAGAATAGTGGGGCACAACTTTTACTACTTCCTCGATATCTATTCCGGCTATAACCAGATTTCCATTTCTCCAGAGGATCATAAGAAGAGCACATTTACTTGTCCCTACGGTACGTTTACTTACCAAAAGATGTCCTTTGGAATGTGCAATGACCCTTCCACCTTCCAGTGTTGTATGCTAGCTATTTTCCATTACATGGCAGAACAGATCCTAGAGGTTTTCATGGATTATTTTTCCATTTGTGGAAAATCATTCCTCACTTGTTTGAAGCACTTAGAGATAGTTCTGGAAAGATGCAAAAACACTAACCTGGTTTTGAACTGATAAAAGTGTCATTTCATGGTGCAAAGTGGCATCATCCTTGGCCACAGAATGCTAACAAAGGGGATAGAGGTAGACCAGTCAAAGATAGAATTCATTTCACAACTTCCTATTCTGAATTCCGTCAGAGCCATCAATAGCTTCCTGGGGCATGCAGGATTATATAGGCGGTTTGTCCATGAATTCTCAAAAATAGCCTAGCCCCTCACCAATCTTCTGACCAAGGATGCTATATTTGAGTTCGATGATCCATTCACCACAGCTTTTGATCACCTGAAGCAGTGCTTGGTGGAAGCTCTAGAGATGATTTATCCCAACTGGGAGGAACAATTTGAAGTGATGTGTGATGCCAGTGACTATGCAATAGGTGCAATCTTGGTCTAGTGGATAGAAAAGATTTTCTAACCTATCTATTAATATAGAAGGATGCTCAATGAGTCATAAATCAACTACACCACAACAGAAAATGAGATACTGGTAGGGGTTTTCATGTTTGATAGGTTCCGTTCTTACTTTCTACTATCTAAAGTTATTGTTTATACTGACCATGCAGCACTAAATTACCTACTGAACATGAAAGATGTGAATCCATGACTAATCTTATGGGTACTCCTCTTATAAGAATTTGATCTGGAGATCCGATACAATAAAGGGAGCAAAAACGTTGTTGCTGATCATCTCTCCTGCCTAGAGCTACCTCATTTGGAGAAGGAGGAAGATTGAGAGATCAAGGAGGATTTCCCTAATGAGCACCACTTTTCAATTAACAAAACACCTAGACCTTGGTATGCTGATATTGCTAATTGTTTGGTTACAAGTGTCGTTCACCCCGACCTCTCCTTCATGCAAAGGAAGAAATTTCTCTCTGATGTCAAGAGGTACTTCTAGGAAGATCCTATTCTATTTCGATCCTGTGAAGATGGGTTGATCCATCATTTCATCCTAGAAACTGAAGTTCATGGTTTCCTATAATTCTATTACACCTCACTAGTTGCGGGACATCATGAGCCTAATCGTACGATAGCAGAGATCCTGTAGTCAGAGTTTTTCTGGCCCACCATGCACAGAGATGCCTGATCCTTTGTTTCTAGTTGTGATCAGTTCCCGAGAATAGGTAATGTGGGGAATAGAGCTGAGATGCCCCAACACCCCATTATGGAAGTCTATATTTTTGATGTCTGGGGCATAAATTTCATGGGACCCTTTCCCCTATATTTCGGGAACACTTACATCCTAGTCTGCGTCGACTACGTCTCCAAATGGGTGGAAGCCGCTACTATAGTACACGACACGACCAAGGTAGTCATGGAATTTTTAAAGAAACATATTTTTAGCTGGTTAGGAATTCCCTGAGTACTGATCAGTGATAGAGGGACCCACTTTGACAACAAATTGATGAAAGGAATACTATCGAAGTATGGCATGAAGCATCATATGAGGACACCATATCATCCCCAGTCTAGTGGACAAGTGGACTGTCCAACCGTGAGCTCAAGTAGATTCTGTAGAAAACAATAAGCACTTTGAGGAAAGACTAGTCTAATAATAAATACAATGCTTTGTGGGCATATCAAACTTCTTTGAAAACACCCCTGGGGATGTCCCCATTCCGCCTCATCTATGGAAAGCCATACCATCTTCTAGTAGAGTTGGAGCACAAAGCCTACTTGGCCATCAAGGCCCTGAATTTTGATCTGAAGGAAGCTAAAGAGAAGAATATGTTCCAACGGTTGGAACTTGATGAAATTAGATTAGAGGAATATGATAATTCCAAGCTATACAAGGAGAAGATGAGAGAAATTCACGACATGATGATTTCAGGAAAATCTTTCTAACCCATTGATCATGTAATCCTTTGTAATTCTTGCCTTTGATTATTCCCAGGGAAGTTAAAGTCACGATGGTCAGGAACATTCTAAGAAATACGAGTATTCCATCATGGGGTGACGGAAATTTCTGGAGAGGATGGTCCACTGTTCAAGGTGAATGGACAATGGCTGAAGATTTACCATCACATGGAGGACACGGTGGGAACACTGTCCACCATACATCTCAGCTAAAGTAGAGGTAATTTGGATGAGCCAATGAACTAAAAACAAAGGCTCTTCCTGAGAGGAAACCCATAGGATACACACCGTGTTCCACTAATCTACACGACGTGTACTTTTTTCCTTTTAATTTATCTTCCAACTATTATAAATATATAGTTTAACTATGTAATAAATAGGGATGATGCTGGTGTTAATGGTAAGGTCACTGGAGTTAATCTGAGCCATCACCAGTTCGAATCCCTCCTGACCTACCTTCAGCACAGGGTTCCTCCTTTCTATATTCATGTTTTATTACACAATGTGTGTTGTATTTTTCATTATATATATATATATATATTCTAATAAGAAAACCCATAATGGGGATGGATTGGATGGCCAGGGTCGTAACCCTGTTCCTAAAAACCTGAGTTCGAATCCTGACAATAACCCCATTTCTATCATTTTTCCTTTTAATTAAACCACATGGAGTTTCTTTCACTATACGTTGTGTGCGCTATGTTTTAATTACTAAACTGAATGTATTTTTAACCTAAAGGAAACACATGCGAGTGAAGTTGGGAGATTGGTTGAGTATCGACCCTGGATCCAAAAGACCAGAGTTCAGCCTCGACTAATCTCTCTGATTCATCCCTTTTTTGTATAATTAAAAACCACACACCATGCAATTCATTCTTTCTGTGTAGTATAGGCCTTATATATTAAATATCTTTAAATAATAAATAGGAGCAACAGTACGACCTTTTCTCTAGTGGTTGAGGGATTCCATTAGGAACGACCGATTGCTGGTTCAAATCTCGCCCTAAGCATCAGACCAAAGGTTGTACTTCTCCTTTTCCAAATTTAGAACACATGACATGTATTTCCTGATACATTACGTGCATAGTTTTATTTTTAATAAACTATGTGTATATATATATAAATATTTTTATTATTTTAATTATCAATATTAATTATTATATAGTTTACTATAATAATTATATCTCTATAGTTGTATATATAACAAACCAAAAAAAGTGGTACACAGTGTGTATCATTAGACTACATGCCGTGTACCTCGACTATAAGAGCCGTGTCCCATTTGGCTTCAGCCCGTGTCACACAGAACCCCCCCTCTCTCCATTTCTTCTCCTGTACGGCTTCTCGGCCTCCCCTTCCCAAATACGTGGATTTCGGGCATTTTAGCTTCTGATTTCTACTCCATTGTGATCCTCGATCCAGGTATGCCCTTCTACACCCTTTATTTCATGTTTTTATAAGAATTTAGGAAAATTTGTGGATCGTCCAACAGTTCGGCTTCCAAGATACATGGGCACGATTTGAAGAACACACGCCGTGTACTTTTGTAGACAACCACACACTGAATGCTTCACGATTTGTAAATACATGGTGTGTATGTTTGGTACACACTGTGTACTTACCCCCATCGTGCCCGGGTACCTTTTTAACATGGCCTCGTACACCATGTTCGCGGACACAACGTGTATATTCGGTATATTCCATGTATACCATTTCTTTCGGCCAGCCCGTGTCTAGCACTTCACACGACCGTATATCCTATGCTCCTGAACACGCCGTGTTGTCCTTTCACACAGTGTGTCCTATGTTTTTAATTCTTCTAGACAATGGCTATGTCTTTTCCAACACACAACCGAAACCACTTTGCACGAACATGACATGTATGTTCGGTACACACCGTGTATCCTTCCCTGTTTTATCCCTTGTTCACTCGGAGTGTCTATCCAGAGAACACAAGATGCTAACTTACATTCACTACACGCCGTGTACTCTGGATATACATGCCGTATACTTTTTATTTTTCAGTTTTCTCACATTTTATTCCTTTTATTTTTATTTTTATTTTTATTTTCTTTGGTCTTTCTTTCTTTTTTAGGATATGGAAGACAGATACCCTTCACGTGGGAAGTGCCCCGCCTCCACCACTATGGGCGAGAGGCCCATTTTTCATCGGATCTGACTCCGGCCCGTGATGATACCATATTCAGACTCTCTGGTGTACCATCCTCCTTTGCTGGCCATCCTTCTATTACCCTCTTTTTCTGCAAAGGTTGATCCTAGTATGGCTACACCTCCACCATCCCGCCCAGTGCCTATGAGCACCACCCTCTCCTCCCCACTAACTGCCAGTCCACCTGAGCTCTCCTCATTTGTTGCTGGTCCATTATTGACCGCCCCATCCATTGAGCCTCTGAATACTATAGCCACTCCACTCACAGAGCCTGCCCCCATTGCTGGACCTCCACCTGGTCTGGGCCCTGTAGGTTTTCCCTACCCTTGCATGGTATTCCCAGTCACCGACTTGGTGCACCATAGAGTCCGGCGTTTCTCTCGCTGCCCGATTCCATTGAGCAGCCGCTATCTTGACAGCGACATCCCTTAGCAGTTGGGAATCTGGGGAGAGTTAGAGGATCTCCTCAAGCACACTCCATTACTCATGATCTTCCATTTCAACACACCTATTCTTGGAGATTTATTTTTGGAGTTTGCTGCTTCCTTCGAGTTTGAGGAAGCCGAGTATCAAGAGATGCCTGGTGATGCAGTTACAGTGGTCCAATTTCAGCTAGGCGGACAACATTTCTGCCTTACTATGATCGAGTTTGGTCAAGGGTGTGGTTTCTATCCTCATACCATAACCCCACCCCCTATCTCCACCCTGACCCGACCTGAGCGCTCAGAGCTTGTTGCCTTGTGGCAGGAGATTGCAGGTCCTGGATATCGCACCCCAAACCGTGCTTTTATTTTATTTTATGATTTCATTGGTTTTAAATTATTTTGCTCTGGTTCGCGTTCAGTCTCAGATCATATTTTTTGAGTCTCCGATAAAAAAAACACACATCTGGGTTCGACAACGTTGGACGCGCGGGCGGAGCGCAACGCCGCGCGGCTTCGCCCATGCAATTACTTGGCCTTTTGTTAATATTAATATTATTAAAGATGATATAAATTCATTTATTACTTTTTTTTTTTATCATCATGTTGTTGTGGTTGTTATTATTTGGTTTGGTGTGCGGGCACCGCACGATTAGCGGAAGCCGCGCGGTAAGCCTGGTACCCGTGCGACTACTTGCGTTATTATTATTAAGTTATTGGAATTTCAATTATCATTATTATTATCGTTATTAAAATTTACGAATAAGATTGTAAAAGTTATGATTATTATTTTGTTATTTTAAATCTTATAAATGAAATGAATTTTCAAATGAATTTTTAATATTATGATTACTATTATTATTTTTGGTGTTCGTGTTCAGCCCCGAATTGATTTCTTTGGGTTATATTAAAGTATGCCTTTCTGGTGTTGACGTCGTCGGGAGTGCAAGCGGAGCGCGAGTTTGGAAGCAACGTGGCTTCGCCCTGGAAATTGCGCCACTGCATGTCCTTGGAGAATTAAAATAAATATATTATTTTAATTAGAACGCAGATGATTTGCGCGGTGTTAAAATTTTTATTTCATTAAGAATTTGTTATTACTAAAATAACAAGAACATCGTTATTGTTTTATTTTATTTTATCACTATGATGATTATTATTTGTTGCTGTTGTTATTATTATTATTATCTTTTATTTATTTTTATTTTCTTATTTTTGTTTAGGGTTTCAGCGCACCCTCTCCATTTAAGCACCCCTTTATTTTCCTATGTGCGGCGTTTGAGACCCAGCCGTCTCCCACTTTTCTTTCCCCCTCTTTCTGCGCAACCCTCCTTTGTCCGTTGTGGAACAACAGCCCCTCCTCGGTTTCCGTCCTCCCTGACAGCCGATGCACGACCCTCCCTCCTTGCCGCCTCCTTCCCCTCGGCAGCGACGACAGCCCTCGCCCGGCCTCATCCGCAGCAGCACCCGCAGCACCCGGCGCCCTCCTCCGTCACAGCAGGCTTCCCCCTCAGCCTCCCTTGCAAACCAGGCGCGCCCCAGTTCAGCGGCTCCTACTTCCAGCGGCGGCCTCTCCCTTGCCTCCCTCCGTGCGCCGACCCCCGTCTCCTGTTCGGCAGCCCCGTCACGGACACCCGCCAGCCTCACCCAGCCCTCTCCCTTGCTGCGCATGAGTAGGCCGACGCGACCCTACTACCTGGTGCGACACCCCCCGCCTTCTAATCTCCCTCACCTCCGACATGCACCCCCTGCCTCGCCTTCGGCAGACCGACCCTCAGCGGTGCGCCTCCCTCTCCAAGTGCCCTCCAGCACGCCCTCCTCCCGGTAACCGCATCACCTCCGGCGCGATCCTCCCTCCAGCCGTGAGGCCCCCTTGAAATATTCTTTTATTTTTTCTTTTACTTTTATTATTATTCCACTTCTTATTATTATTCTTAATTTTTCTTATTATTATTATTGTTGTTGTTATTATAATTATAATTATTATTAATTTTATTATTATTATTATTATTATTATTATTATGATTATGATTATGATTATTTTTATTATTATTATTATTAATGTTATTATTATTAATTTTGTCATTGTTGTTATTATTATTATTAATGTTATTATTATTAATTTTATTATTGTTATTATTATTATTAATATTATTATTATTCACATTATTATTGTTATTATTATTATTATTCTTATTAATATTCGTATCTTTATTATTACTATTTTGTTATTATTAATCTTATTATTATTATTATTATTATTTTGTTGTTGTCATTATTATTTTTATTATTATTATTAGTGTTATTATTATTATTATTATTATTTTTACTATTAATATTATTATCCTTATTATTATTATTTTTATGATTCTTACTATTCTTATTATTATCGTCGTTATAATTATCACTATTATTATCATTATTACTACTATTACTTTCTCCTTTGCCTTGTTAGGGGTTTTTATCAATTTATGTTTCTTTTGGTAGGATTATTGTTTGAGGACCCGCACAGGGCGTTTCCAAGTGAGCACCACCGCCGCGCCTTGTTTCCGAGGTTCCGTCATTGCCGCGCTTTAGTTTCAAGCATCGTTTATTCCCGCCGCTTGGTTTCGAATGCTCTAGTGAGTTTTTGTATGTGTCTGAGTCCTCGATATTGGTTATACAGAGTGTTGGACTTTATCACGTGGTTTCGGACACACGTTGTGTCATCGCGCCTTGGTTCCGAGGTTGTTTTGTCGTCGCCCTTGATCTTGAGGTAGGTTCCCTTTGCACTACTTTTAAAATTTAAGTTATATTATTTCTTGCTGCTTGCACACCCTAATTGTTCAAAATAAATGTTTTATTAATTTTAATAAATATGAGATAATATACGATAATTAATTTTTAATATAAGATAGTTAAATTTTAAATGGTTATTTAGTGTAAAAAGGAGCCGTTTATTTTATACTGGACACATGAAACATCCTTTTGATGAGCGGACACCCACTAATGAAAGAATGCCCGTTTGGCTTTTAAACATAATTTACAGAATATAAAACAGAGTTTTGGTTTAATGAGAAATGACTTCTTTTGAAGCATGAACAAGTACTTTGGTTCTTTTAAGAAGTTGTCTGGTGGGTTCTTAAAGGTTATTTGGAAAAATAAAATGTTTTGTTTTGGTTAGGTTAATAAAAAAATATTTTCAGCCTGTGACGTAGTGTTTTTGGGGTTCTTTAAATGGTTTAAAACTGGGTTTTGTCTCATAAAGAAGTTGTACCTTTCTTTGAGTAGTGTTTGTGAAATTTATTAAATGTCCGTTCGGCACATTATGGGAAGAGATGAAAATGTTCTGATAAAAACCCTCTTAGGACAACTCTCATGCCTTGGTCCCAATTGATTGATTGGGAGGCCGTGCTTGGTGGCTCCCAGGTACGTGAGTAGTTTAAAGGCATGAGGTTGTTCCACGGAGTGGCTCGGGGTGATGCTTGTTGTACTTTATATATATATATGTATATGATTGGATGCTCGGTTGGCATCAGTTGGCTCACCCCTTTTTCAAACACTTGAGACATGGGAATCTGGCATATTGAGAGAATATTCTAAGAATGATTGTTGCACTAGTAGGTTATGGTACTGACCAGTGGCCGATAGTAGGTGGATATATTGGGTTTATTACTAAGGGATTTGCCCTCAACCTGCCTGAGAGAGGATGGTTGAGCGTATTGTGTGTTTTGATTTCATCGTGACATGTCGATAAGGATGATTTCTCATGTATTGGTGTCTTCTGGTTTATTCTCGATCTCCTAGGTTCACCCATGTCTATTCAGCTTTTGTAGCTTGCAGTAATGATTATGATGCTCACATGTATACCTACATTTCCCTTGCTGTGTTTTTTACTTTGTGCACTCTGGTGTATTGTTTTCCTTGGAAAATGTTAAATTTCTTTTGATTAGGTTTCAAAAAAACATTGTTTTCAAATGAAAGTGTTTAATCCCCTTTGTACAAATTTGAAAAATTTAAACATCACTTTCCCTTTTCCTGAAATTTCATTGACACTGATGAAATAAACCCGAATTTGGAAATGTTAAAGGGCAATGGTTCGTACTTTGTTTTTAAGTAAAATTCGTAGAAAAACATACTTTTATAAATTGAAGTTCAAACTTGAAATGATGTTTCTTTTATTTTAAAGGTAGTGCATTGGGAATAGATATCGGGATAGCCTACTGAGTGTTAATACTCACGCCTATAGTTCTTTTCTGTTTTCAGTGTTTGTGCAGGCTATAGCTTGAGTGTGCTCGCCTAGGGAGACGCTTGATCGTTGAGTCGGAGAGCGACCCGCGAGGTCGCACGGAGTTTGTTCGGACGTCGTGTTTAGTCAGTTTGATTTCTGTTTGTTCCTGTTTAGTCACTTTGTTTGGTTTATCTTTTCTGTGCTGCTATGTATTATCTTTGTAGTCTTTTTATTTATATTGGGCGAAATCGTTCCCATAGCCTCTGTTGATGCCCTGGCGCTTGTCGCCAGCCCGGGAGGATCGGGAACGCCTCTCGGGCCATGTCGCGGACCAGCTCGGGTGACCGGTTCAGGGTCGACCCGGGTTGGTTCGTGAAAAAATGGTATCAGAGGGGTCAGCTCTTAGCAGACCTCACTTTTTAGAGCGCCCTTTGTTATTTGGGACGTCAAGGTAGATGGAGTAGGATTGTCGGGACTTGAGGGGTTGGTGCGAGAAGAGCGTCGCGAACTCTTGCCCGCACCGATCCTCAGGTTTCCAGGGGAAGTCCAGTTTAATTTGCTTATTTGGGTTTTTATGGAACGATTTTGTGATTGGGATACGATAAAGGGAGTTTGGTCCATTAGTCCTCCTAACCCGCACGGCCTGGCAAGCCATGCAGAGCTAGGGGCATGGTCCAAGAAGGCTCTCTGTGTCAGTGACGTGTTTGGCATATGGCCGCCAACCATATGGTCAAGTCACCCACTGGAACTAGTCCCCTGTTTGATTTGTTTTGGGTTTCCCTTGATTTTTGAAAGTGGTTTGAATTAGAAAAGTTGGTTTTGAAAAAAAAGTGTTGTTTGAAATGACGTGTTTAATTTGTGGATGGTTTTAAAAGAAGTGGTATGAATAAATTGTTTTTGGAAAATTAAGTTGCTTTGTTTTGGCCTTGGTGTTCTGATGAGTACTCACTTGCATTTTGGTATGTTGGAAATGTGGATGGATCTCTGGTATGGTGGATGGATGCCCTGGGTGGCACGGATACATGCATGCGAGTGAGGCTCTAAAGAATACCAATGGCGAAGGTTTAACCCACTAAGCTTGTTCTAAATTAAAGATGTTTTCAAAGAGAAAAGTTTTGATGTTATTATAACTTGCCTTCTTGTGTTTTGAACTTATCACCTATGCAGTGTTTTATTTTGAGGTTTTTATTCACTCATTGAGTTGGCCTTGATTGGGTTTTTTGACTTTTCCTTGTCCAGAAGTTATCCTTTTGAATCTTAGATGGGTGGTCGTAGTGCGGTTGATCAACCTAAGGATTTTATGCTTGAGTTTCGGAAGTTGGATCCACCTCTATTTTATGGTCAAGCAGACCCTTCCGTGGTAAAGGACTGGATGCGGAAGATTGAAAGGGACTTTAGCCCCATTGAGTTGCCCGATTCATTGAAGGTCGAGTTTTCGACCTTCATGCTTGAAGGTTCACCGTAGATGTGGTGGAAGTCAGTGTCTCGGAACAAGCCCCATCGAGAGATTACCTGGGAGTTCTTCAAGGCTTTGTTCGTTCGCCAGTATTTCTCTGAAGAAGAAAGGGTGAGAAAGGGGATGGAGATGTGTTATCTACAGCAGGGCGACGGATCCGTGTTAGAATATTTCCATCGCTTTGTGGAGATAGTTTCTTATGATTCAGAGTATTCCATGAATGACCCCATGAAGGCTCGATGCTTCGAGGTGGGTCTCCGCCCTGATCTACAGTCGAAGGTGTCAGAGTCCAACCTAATTTCTTTTGTCGATGTGGAAAGACAAACTTTTCATGTGAAATCCACGATGGAAGGAGTGCTCGAAGTAGTTCTCCCTCATTCGATCCCTATGAGCAGTGGTGAAGATTCTGGAAAGGAAATGAGTAAGCAAATGAAAGTGGATGGAGCAGGTCATGGAATCAAGAGGCCTTGGGATCTTTCATCAACCTCTTTAGAGCGAGAGATTATTGTGTGTTATCAGTGTGGCAAGCGGGGTCACAAGAAGTCGTCGTGCCCTAGCGTTCCGAAGCCCTGCCAGGCATGTGGACGCCTGGGTCACTTGCGACGATTTTGTCAGGGCATTGCAAGAAAGCGTCGCAGAGGAAGTTCTCGGAAGTAATGTGTTGTTGGGTCTTTGTTCAAAGTTTTTGGTGTAAGTTTCCTTTCAGTTTAAGGGATCTTTTATCATTGTAGTTGTACTGATGATGTTTTGGGGTTTTGACATGTATGGGATTTCGTGGGTCTTTTAATGAACTTCGGTTTTCAAAGACATTATTATTTTGATTTCAAAATATTGTCCTTTATTTTGTCAAATCAAAAGATGTATGTTTCTCATTCGGATTATCAGAACCTGACTGCGAGGCAGAAGATGCTTCATCCATCAGAGCTCCAGCCAAAAGGTCTCTGAGTGAAGCCAACGCGTAGTCAGGAACCCCCGGGGGAAATTTTAAAGAGTCTGGTTAAAGTCATGCCTCTTGGATGCAAGTTTCTGATCAGTGACTTTGCATGGGCCACTGATGTAAATCAGTTGCGGCCCTGGCTTGTGTCCATCCCGAAGTGATGGGTCGTGAGTAGTCGTATGTCGTAGTTTCAGTGATTTGATCCTTGGGACCACCCTCCTCGCCCATGGGGTTAGGGTTTACAGTTCGTATAGAGTTTTTATTCATTTCTTATTCCATTCATATGTGAGTGAATGTTTTAAATGTTCTTATTGTACTCTTTCTAGCTTTGGTAAGGCCTGATGCAGGTCTAAATTGGTTTTCTGGTTGGGCGCTAGTAGGTTAGTTCTTTATGGTGGGGAGACCCACCATGAGTCTTTTGAGTTTTCTCTTAAGTCATTATCAGACGGAAGTGGAGTCCTTATGGTGGGGAGTCCATTCAGGACTCCCCTCTACTGTTGGCCTGTTTCAGGAAATGAGGTTGAGTCCCGTAGTTGGTAGACAAAATTTCCTTTGGTTAAGAGGTTGGATATTGTTAATGTAGAATCATTAGGCGTCGATCGATCGGCTGGACAATGTTGTGGCTTTCCGGGGGCGGAAAGCGTTATGGTGGGGAGAATTGTTGCACCCCAAACCGTGATTTTATTTTATTTTATGATTTCATTGGTTTTAAATTATTTTTCTCTGGTTCGCGTTCAGTCTCAGATCAGATTTTTTGAGTCTCCGATAAAAAAAACGCACATATGGGTTCGACAACGTTGGACGTGTGGGCGGAACGCAACACCACGCGGCTTCGCCCATGCAATTTCTTGGCCTTTTGTTAATTTTAATATTATTAAAGATGATATAAATTCATTTATTATGTTTATTTTTTATCATCATGTGGTTGTGGTTGTTATTATTTGGTTCGGTGTGCGGGCACCGCACGATTAGCGGAAGCCGCACGGTAAGCCCGGTACCCGTGCGACTACTTGCGTTATTATTATTAAGTTATTGGAATTTCAACTATCATTATTATTATCGTTATTAAATTTTACGAATAAGATTTTAAAAGTTATGATTATTATTTTGTTATTTTAAATCTTATAAATGAAATGAATTTTCAAATGAATTTTTAATATTATGATTACTATTATTATTTTTGGTGTTCGTGTTCAGCCCCAAATTGATTTCTTTGGGTTATATTAAAGTATGCCTTTCTGGTGTTGACATCATCAGGAGTGAAAGCGGAGCGCGAGTTTGGAAGCAGCGTGGCTTCGCCCTGGAAATTGCGCCACTGCATGTCCTTGGAGAATTAAAATAAATATATTATTTTAATTAGAACGCGGATGATTTGCGCGGCGTTAAATTTTTTATTTCATTAAGAATTAGTTATTACTAAAATAACAAGAACATCGTTATTGTTTTATTTTATTTTATCACTATGATGATGATTATTTGTTGTTGTTGTTATTATTATTATTATCTTTTCTTTATTTTTATTTGATTAGTTTTTTTAGGGTTTCAGCGCACCCTCTCCATTTAAGCACCCCTTTTTTTTCCTATGTGCGGCGCTTGAGACCCAGCCGCCTCCCACTTTTCTTTCCACCTCTCTCTGTGCAACCCTCCTTTGTCCGCTGTGGAATAACAACCCCTCCTCGGTTTCTGTCCTCCCTGACCGCCGATGCACAACCCTCCCTCCTTGCCGCCTCCTTCCCCTCGGCAGCGACGGCAGCCCTCACCCGGCCTCGTCCGCAGCAGCACTCGCAGTACCCGACGCCCTCCTCCATCACAGCAGGCTTCCCCCTCGGCCTCCCTTGAAAACCAGGCGCGCCCCAGTTCAGCGGCTCCTGCTTCCAGCGGCAACCTCTACCTTGCCTCCCTCCGTGCGCCGACCCCCGTCTCCTGTTCGGCAGTCCCGTCACGGACACCCGCCAGCCTCACCCCGCCCTCTCCCTTGCTGCGCATGAGCAGGCCGACGCGGCCCTACTACCTGGTGCGACACCCCCCCACCTTCTAATCTCCCTCACCTCCGACCGTCCCCCCTGCCTCGCCTTTAGCCGGCCGACCCTCAGCGGTGCACCTCCCCCTCCAAGTGCCCTCCGGCACGCCCTCCTCCCGGCAACCGCAGCACCTCCGGCGCGATCCTCCCTCCAACCGTGAGACCCCCTTGAAATATTCTTTTATTTTTGCTTTTACTTTTATTATTATTCCACTTCTTATTATTATTATTAATTTTTCTTATTATTATTATTGTTGTTGTTATTATAATTATAATTGTTATTAATTTTATTATTATTATTATTATTATTATTATTATTATTATTAATGTTATTATTATTAATTTTTTCATTGTTATTATTATTATTATTATTAATGTTATTATTATTAATTTTATTATTGTTATTATTATTATTAATATTATTATTATTCACATTATTATTGTTATTATTATTATTATTCTTATTAATATTCGTATCTTTATTATTACTATTTTGTTATTATTAATCTTATTCTTATTATTATTTTTATTATTTTGTTGTTGTCATTATTATTATTATTTTTATTATTATTATTAGTGTTATTATTATTATTATTATTATTACTATTATTATTATTATCCTCATTATTATTATTTTTATGATTCTTACTATTCTTATTATTATCGTTGTTATAATTATCACTATTATTATCATTATTACTACTATTGCTTTCGCCTTTGCCTTGTTAGGGGTTTTTGTCAATTTATGTTTCTTTTGGTAGGATTTTTGTTTGAGGACCCGTGCAGGGCGTTTCCAAGTGAGCGCCACCGCCGCGCCTTGTTTCTGAGGTTCCGTCGTCACCGCACTTTAGTTTCAAGGTGAGCGTTTATTCCCGCCGCTTGGTTTCGAATGATCTAGTGAGTTTTTGTATGTGTCTGAGTCCTCGATATTGTTTATACAGAGTGTTGGACTTTATCACGTGGTTTCGGACACACGTTGTGTCATCGTGCCTTGGTTCCGAGGTTGTTTTGTCGTCGCCCTTGATCTTGAGGTAGGTTCCCTTTGCACTGCTTTTAAAATTTAAGTTATATTATTTATTGCTGCTTGCACACCCTAATTGTTCAAAATAAATGTTTTATTAATTTTAATAAATATGAGATAATATACGATAATTAATTTTTAATATAAGATAGTTAAATTTTAAATTGTTATTTAGTGTAAAAAGGAGCCATTTATTTTATAACGGACACATGAAACATCCTTTTGATGAGCGGACACCCACTAATGAAAGAATGCCCGTTTGGATTTTAAACATAATTTATGGAATATAAAACAGAGTTCTGGTTTAATGAGAAATGATTTCTTTTGAAGCATGAACAAGTACTTTGGTTCTTTTAAGAAGTTGTCTGGTGGGTTCTTAAAGGTTATTTGGAAAAATAAAATGTTTTGGTTTGGTTTGGTTTATAAAAAAATATTGTGAGCCTGTGACGTAGTGTTTTTGGGGTTCATTAAATGGTTTAAAACTGGGTTTTGTCTCATAAAGAAGTTGTACCTTTCTTTGAGTAGTGTTTGTGAAATGTATTAAATGCCCGTTTGGCACCTTATGGGAAGAGATAAAAATGTTCTGATAAAAACCCTCTTAGGACAACTCTCATGCCTTGGTCCCAATTGATTGATTGGGAGGCCGCACTTGGTGGCTCCCAGGTACGTGAGTAGTTTAAAGGCATCAGGTTGTTCCACGGAGTGGCTCGGGGTGATGCTTGTTGTGATTTATATATATATGTATATGATTGGATGCTCGGTTGGCATCAGTTGGCTCACCCCTTTTTCAAACACTTGAGACATGGGAATCTGGAATATTGAGAGAATATTCTAAGAATGATTGCTGCACTGGTAGGTTATGGTACTAACCAGTGGCCCATAGTAGGTGGATATATTGGGTTTATTACTGTGGGATTTGCCCTTGACCTTCCTGAGAGAGGATGGTTGAGCGTATTTTGTGTTTTGATTTCATCGTGACATGTCGATAAGGATGATTTCTCATGTATTGGTGTCTTCTGGTTTATTCTCGATCTCCTAGGTTCACCCATGTCTATTCAGCTTTTGTAGCTTGCAGTAATGATTATGATGCTCACATGAATACCTACATTTCCCTTGCTGTGTGTTTTACTTTGTGCACTTTGGTGTATTGTTTTCCTTGGAAAATGTTAAATTGCTTTTGATTAGGTTTGAAAAAAAATTGTTTTCAAACGAAAGTGTTTAATCCCCTTTGTACAAATTTGAAAATTTAAACATCACTTTCCCTTTTCCTGAAATTTCATTGACACTGATGAAATAAACCCGAATTTGGAAATGGTAAAGGGAAATGGTTCGTACATTGTTTTTAAGTAAAATGCTTAGAAAAACATACTTTTATAAATTGTAGTTCAAACTTGAAATTATGTTTCTTTTATTTTAAAGTTAGTGCATTGGGAATAGATATTGGGCTAGCCTACTGAGTTTTAATACTCATGCCTATAGTTCTTTTCTGTTTTCAGTGTTTGTGCAGGCTATAGCTTGAGTGCGCTCGCCTAGGGCGATGCTTGATCGTTGAGTCGGAGAGCGACCCGCGAGGTAGCATGGAGTTTGTTCGGACGTCGTGTTTAGTCAGTTTGATTTCTGTTTGTTCCTGTTTAGTCACTTTGTTTGGTTTATCTTTTCTGTGCTGCTCTGTATTATCTTTGTAGTCTTTTTATTTATATTGGGCGAAATCATTCCCATAGCCTCTGTTGATGCCCTGTCACTTGTCGCCATCCCGGGAGGATCGGGAACACCTCTCGGGCCATGTCGCGGACCAGCTCGGGTGACCGGTTCAGGTTCGACCCGGGTTGGTTCGTGACACTGGCCACCACAATACCCCCACTTTTTATAAGATTACCCTCATCGCTGACCCTATCCTCTACTTCACCCATCAGTGCTTTAGCTCCATCCTTTTCCCCCACCATGAGGATATGGGGGTCATGACCGGCAGTGACATGGCGCTCCTCACCTGTGTCATCCAGCAAGACTACCCCGACCTCCATTACCTTTCCGCCTCCTATTTCCACTTCATGTTTACCGGCTGTCAAGGAAACCTAAACAATGGGTTTTATACCACCCAACTTTCCCACCACCTCAGGGTTTTTGAGCCTTCCCTTCCCCATGACCAGCTAGTTTCCCCCTAGTGGATGGACTTTCTCATGCTTATTCGCATGGGATTGGTCCGAAAGTAGGGGGCACTTATGTACTTGCCCAGGCACTACCCCGGCCACTTCCTAACCCTACTGCCCCCACCAATGAACCTGATCCTCCTTCCCCACCCCTTCCGGCTTCCCCACCCCACCCCCTTCTTCCGACTTTCCTTCTTCTATTCCCTTTACTACCCCCTCCATCCGCACCCTCAGCCGATCTATCCTTTTCCCTCCGCCTAGCCTCAGTGGAGAAACACTTGGTTCATCTCTGTCGACTTTAAGACCGAATTGAGTAGATGTTGGGGCTTATTATTCAAGATCATGGTATTCCACTGATCCCACTACTTTCTCCTACCTAAGCTCCATGACCTTCTTCTGCCGCTCCGCCGCCGTTTACTTCCCTGACCACAAATCCCGTTCTCCTCTTCACTACAGGCCCAGTTGCTGCCACTACTACTACCAGTCTAGGGATCACTGCCAAGCCTCCTACTCTAAGTTCATATCCTATAGATATGAATCCTACGACATCTCTTCTGAGTGTAGATTCTGAGCCTCTCGGTTTCCATGACTCATGATCCTTCTCTTCCGACTATTTCTGTACCAGATTATTCCTCTTCTGAGGCGACCCCTTGACTGGTTTTTGGACACATGTTTTTCATTATATATATTTGTGATATCTTGTGCCTATGTATGTTGTTCATGCCTCTAGTGTTCTCTCTCCATGATCATCAGAAGTACCCTGGAACGCTTCAGGAAGCACTTATCCACCACTTCCCATCTTTTTTCACCTAGACACAGGGGAGTATTGTTTTTCACTTTTCCTGTTATTTTATTTTTATTTCTTGATTTACTTATTTCCTTACTTACACTCATTCTGGTCCCCTGTTGTGTTCCCAAATTCCCTTCTACATATTTATGTGGCACTTGGAGGACCATGTGCAATATTCAGTATGGGGGAGTATCTCTTGACCACTTCAGTCTTTTCCCTTATCCTCATCTAGGAGACATCATTATTGGAAGATATATTTGAAAACGTGAAGAAATTTTGATTAATCATATTTCTAAATAATAAAGCTAAAAGTGAGAAATTTTTAAAGTTGCATGCTTAATTTGATTAATAAGTGTTTTAAAATGATTGCTGTTATAGTTTAAGTTGCAACTTGAAATCCTTGGATAATTACATTCTTTAGACTAATCAATTATATGCCAGTCATGACCTGATTGTATCTTTATTTATTTGTCCCACTCTTAAGAGGTATTCTAAAATCTTTGTTATTTTCTTCCAAATACCATATTTCTTGAGAGATTATTAGGATATACATAACTACTATAATTTTCAAGTTCTCTTTTCAAAACATGAGGAACTTTTGAATTACATTAAAATGATTGAGGCATTAAATTGTTTTAACCCATTTATCTTGAGACCTACCCTACATCTGATCTTCGTGAAGCCCCTAGAAACCATGAAGATCCTTTATAGGAATCCATATTACAAGATTATTTACCTTCATACCCTAATTCTTTTATGATTTTGCATGATTATTCACTTGAGCTTAAAAGAAGGGATTGGAAAAACATAGAAAATGTTTGTGAATTTTCATGAAATTAATTACGGGGGAGAGCTTCTTGATCATTTGGGACCAAAAAGGGTTCCAACCCCTTATTTTGGAATTTCAAAAAGGTCCCCTTTTTTATTTTAAAATAATAAATTTTTTAATATTTTCATGATAATTGGAAGTATTCGTCGACTCAAAATGGGCTAATCCAAATAAAGAACCGTGAAACACTGACTACCGGACCCAGGAGTTAGTTTCATCAGCTCTGAAAATAATTTTACCGGACCAAGGAAACTTTGTTACAAATTGAAACCTAGAGTGTTGGGTTATTATGAAAAATAAGACTTCATAAGAGATTTCATCTAATAAACAACTTATTAGGAATCCACTTCCCCAACACATTTCCTTCTTTATTTGCATTAAAATCAATTTTCTCATATTTTTTTATTTCGTTAAGAAATTTGTTAAAATAAACTTAAATCCAATTACACTTTATATCTAAACATAACAAATAGACTCTAAATTCAGCAAAAATTTCTAGGAAAAAAATAAAAACTAAAAATTGTATGCTTAATTTTAGTGGGAAAATTTTAAAAGTTGCATGATTAATTTGATTCGTAAGTGTTTTAAAATGATTGATGATATAGTTTAAATTGAAACTTGAAATCCTCGGATAATTACATTATTTAGACTAATCAATTATATGAAATTTAGGACATGATTGTCTCTTTATTTGTTTTTCCCACTCCTGAGAGGTATTCTAAACTCTGTCATTTTCTTCCTAATACCCTCTTTCTTGAGAGATTCTTAGGATATACATAACTACCAGAATTTGTAAGTTCTCTTTTCAAAACATGAATAATTTTTGAATTACATTAAAATTATTGAGGTATTAAATTGTTTTAACCCATTTATCTTGATACCTACCATATATCTTATCTTCATGATGCCCTTAGAAATCGTGAACAACCTTTATAGGAAGCCATATTACAAGTTTATTTCCCTTATTACCCTAATTCTCTTATAATTTTTCATGATTATTCACTTGAGCTTATAATAAGGGATTGGAAAAAACATTACAATTTTTTGTGAATTGTCATGAAATTAAGTATGGGGGAGAGCCACTTGATCATTTAGGGGCAAAAAGGGTTCCAAACCCTTATTTGTGGAATTTCAAAAAGGTCCCCTTGTTATTTAAAAAAAAGAGACAAACGAACCTTATACTCACTTTCTGGTTTCTGAATCTTACCTAACTAAAAGAGATGGTAGTGATGCGATCATTTGAAAAAGCTTATTGAGGATGTTTTTAATTGAGATTAATTTTGAATATCATGTAGTGTTATATTAATAATTTAGCCTCATTTATCAAGACTTAGAGTTATTTTTCATATATTTACCTACCAACCCTTTTCCATAGAGGCATCTGATCCTTATTGAAAAGCCCTCACAATTTTTGTAAATCAATTTTCTGAAGTAGAGAACTAGATTTCTTGCAAACCTATGGATAGAGTGTATATATCTTTGATTGAGCATAACTTTGATTTAAAATATCTTGAGTGTCGAGTATATTATTGGTGAGGTAGATCATCAAGTGGTTTGATTATTTTTGAAAGGTTAAAACATGTGTTTAATAGAGGATGAAAGTAGTTAATTGAATTGTATACAAGTAATGATTAGAATATCTTATAGATTGGAACTTTTTTGTACCTTTTTAGAGTTTTCTCCTGTGACTGTATCACTTACATTTATGATTAACTGAATTCCTTCCTTTTAGAATATAAATTCTTTTAATTAGATGTTGAGATTTTCTTGAGGGAAAGAAAATGACTAAGTATGGGAGAGTTTGATGCACCCTATTTGTGTATGCATTTTTCACAAACTTTATTGAAAATAAGAACATGATTTCAAAAAATAACTACTAATTAGTAAAAAAATACTCTGATTTTGGTGATCTTGTTCATTTTCAGGTGATTTATGGTTAAACACACAAACCGGAGAAAAACTAGGAAAAATTTACAACTACACATCGTGTACATCTATACTTGCCATGTACTTTCAGACTTAGACACATATTGGCTAGGACAAGTACATGCCCAAGTTACCAGAAGCACATAAAAATCGTGTACTAAAACTACACACCGTGTATAGTCTTCTAGAAGTGGTTGGTGGTTGAGAAGAAGTCTACACACCGATGTGGCTAGCTAATAGTTACACACTGTGTTCCCAATATGCACACCATGTATAGAGTTCTAGAAGAGGTTGGTGGCTGATTAAAGATAGTACATGTTGTGTGTGGTGGCGCTACACACTGTGTACATCAACCTACCAGGCAGCGCCGTGTTCCAAGTCAAAGACGATGTGTTAGACCACCTACCAGCAGAGAAAAAGATGGAAAAAGTTTGTTAAAAATACTAGATGGAGTGTACTTTTGAAACATTCCATGTAATTTTATTTTCTATAAATAGAGGCCTTGGAATCAGATTTAAGAGTGTGGATAAAGGGGTGAAGGTATGAAAGAAAGAAGCTCTACTTCCATGCTACCACCATTCAACTACTTCGCCATTATACTGTTCTAATGAAGAGCCACGCTCTCAAAGTTTATACGATGATCACATTAGGTATTGAGGGTCCTGTTTTTATCTTTTCCTATATGGATAACTAAATACCCCATGTGTTGGGGTTGTGGGAGATGATGAGTTGTAATTTAGATTAGTTTTTATGAATGTGTTTATTCTTTTGACTTCTTCTTATTCTTCTTAAATCACTTTATCTTATCACTGAAAATTTTGAGCCAGTCCAAGGGAAGAATTTTCAGGGATTCAAAAAAAGAATAACGATTAATATTATCATGATCATTGGAAGTATTCGTTGACTCAAAATGGACTAAGACAAATAAAGAACCATGAAACACTAACTACCAGAACAAGGAGTTAGTTTCCTCAGCTCTGAACATAAGTTTACCAGACCAAGGAAACTTTGTTACAAATTGAAACCCAGAGAGTTGGGTTATTATGAACAACACAACTTACTAAGTGATTTCATCTAATAAAAAACTTCTTAATAATCCACAGTCCTAACACATTTCCTTCCTTATTTGCATCAAAATCAATTTTCCCATATTTTCTTTTATTCCATTAAGTAATTTGTTAAATGAAACTTAAATCCAATTACACTTTGTATCCAAACATCAAAAATCGACTCTAAATTCATAAAACTTCACTAAGATAAAAATACAAAATAGATAAGCAAGACAAAAATAACTTCTTTTTCCCTACGGATTGACCCCTTACTGGTACTATACTCATTAGGGTAAAAACAATTTGGGACACCGATAACATACCTTCGGTAAAATGAAAGACCAGTTATAATCATACATACATAAAAGGTGGCATGGTATGAGAAAATGACATTATAAAATCATGGTATCATAGGTATGCGGAAGCATCATAAACCATGATGTCACGAACTAGCTCAGATACCATGGTGCCCTGATACTAAAGATAATTCCAACATAGCTTGAAGGGTGTTCCCAAACCCCAAAGGATAATTAATAAAACCTAACATCATAATATAATCAAATGGGAATGGGTTTTCCACAAAAAAAGTGGAAGAGAAATAGTATTTATCAGTATCATCAACACTTCTCAAGAGAAAGTACAAAATCAAAGAGGAAAACAAAACCGAAAATGGTACATCATCAAGGATACAATAGCTATACCAATAAAACTCTAAAAATATCATGTAATAGTTGGAAAAAATCTATACTAGTCACCACCATCACCTCAGGTCCTGAGGATTAAGATCATCCACCACCTCCAAGTGGCAATTCCCCTTTGCAAGGGTCCAACATAAGACAATATACAAATTATATAAGGGGAAGGTAGGGTGTTCTAAATATCCAAGTATGGTCTCATAAAGTGTTCTATAAATCATTCCATAAATATTGAACCAATTATTCATTCAATTTTTATAAAAATAATGCTTGGAATGAAATTTTCATATTTATGATAGAAAAAATATTTTATACTCTAGAAGTAAGTTTAATATATTAAAAATAGGTCCAATTAAAATTTTATATAAAACATTTAAAATGAGAAATTAGAATGAATAAAATAGTTCAATAATCATGGTCATATTTTCATCGAATCAAACATATCATAGAATCAACTTATAAGACTTAAAATTTGATCGTAATAGAAAATATGATCTTTATACTACTAAATCAGTGATCTAATGTCAATGTGTGCACATGTACCTTGCCTCAGGCTGTTGGTACTCATCTCTCTATCAGAAAAATCATGCCCCAGTATGTTCTTCTTAGTCTGTCATCGTTAGTCCCTTACTAGGGGTCATATCCTAGAATTCTTGTCTTAATCACCCACAAAATACCATATCTCACGTGTTCTTCATTCTATAAATCATTCAACCATTGGAAAATAAATCATGTCAAATCAATTTAAAATATTATTTCCTAATTTCAGTTTCTAAAAACGATTTATCATTTCAAAACCAAATTATAAGTTTATATTAATCCACTACTTATTAAATCAGATTTCAATTTAATCCATTTATCTCAAGTCTCAATATAAAATTATTTCAACAAATCAATTTCCAAATCAAGACATCAATTTTTCTCAAATACACCAATAAATTTTATTTTAATTTAAATTGGTGATTCTCACAATTTCCAAGCCACTTTGAACATCAAAAATAAATTATCTCAAACATGGGGTTTTAAATCTTACAAAAATTCATTTCAAATAAATAAATAAAACCAGGATTATAATTGGAGGGTAATGGTTTGCGGAACCACCTTCCATTAATCAGTTATCGAATAAGCACTTGCAATGGGAAACATGAAGGAAAATGTAATAAAACTCACATTAGCATGGAAATACAAGATTGAAAATCATTAATATGATACTCATAATCTTTCAAAAAACATGATATCACACTACTCACATAAATAGTAGTGGAAGGAATGAGATAACTAAATTATAGAAACTTGTATAAGGTTAAACACCCAAAAAAGATGCCCAAAAGGATTGGAGTTAGTCACTGCATGTGGGAGGATGTCTAGGGTTCTTAGGAGGATATCCTGATAAATTCAAAAATAAATTAGGCATGTATCACAAATTAACTTTTTTGGCATGGTGGATTTATGATTTAATACATTGATTTATGATGTAAAAAACCCCACCTAGAACATACGACAAAAGGCATCACCTCTTTTTTAAAATCCTCATCTAAAATTTTATAGTTTAGGTTCATATTTTGTGATATAAATCATGCTAGGTTGTATGAAATATTCACAAATTGTGTGTAGTACAAAAATTAAAATGTTAACCAAGTATTAATGGTGTATATTAATTCTGAAACCGGTTCCCCACAGTAACCCACTGTAGAACCACCCACAAAGATTCCAACTCAAACAAGAAAAAAAATTTACTCTCAAACAACATTGAAATGTTTACAACTATACTCCATTAATTCAAAAAAATATACCACCCTACATCTCATGGAAATCAGAACCAAACTACCAAGAAATTGGTACCAGAGGTATTATCGTCCCATGGAGAACCTTTGTCTCAGTATTAAATATCCGGACTATTTTATCAGTCAAAGATAAATCAGGTTCAATATAAAGATCTTCCCATATCAAAATATGATATGGGTTATAAATATATATTCAATAATGTTATACATGTAATATGTTTTGTATTCATATCAACTATGGTGATTGTACCAATTGGTGAGCTACCATTTACACCTACTCATCAATCTAAAAATGGACCAAAAAACCTCAGCACATGCTTTCCCTATTTTCCAAGACATTATACACCCAAAAAAGGTGAAACTATCATGAAAACCTTATCATCAATTGAAAACTCAAATGGTTTATGATGAATATAAATGAATAATTTATACCAGCTTTATACTTTTAATATTCTATAAAAAATCAACTCAATCATTGAAATTATATTAGGAACCAAGATCATCCCAACAAGGAAGATTCAACAATCATTGACTAACTCAACAGATATCTATAAGGCCTTAAAGGATCCATTATGATAGAGTAATGGTAACTAATTTTATATGAAAACTCAACCAGTCCCAAATGGACATCCCAAGACCCTCAAATGTATAGAATTCAAGAACAAAGTATTTCCTTAATAATTTGTATATCTTTATCTATCGGGCCATCCGTTTAAATATGATATGTCATTCCCAAATGTACATGGGATCCAATTGCCTCCAAGAGGCCTCTCCAGATACAAGAAGTAAAATGGGTATCCATATCAGGGAATATAAATGATATAACTCCTTGTAATCTTACAATCTATTTCACATATAGAAGTCTCCAGTCCTTAACATGGGTTGTATAAAAATGTGTAAAAAGTGGTCTAATTTGGTTAACCTATCAGTCAGTACCCCTATCAAATTCTTCCCTTGAGGGATATGTTTAAAACCAACTACAAATTCCATAGAAATCTCATCCCACTTCTAAGTGGTCACTTGAAGATGCTAAAGAAAACTTGATGGTGTATATTGCCTGATATTGGCCTATTGGTACATATAAAAAAATATGAAATTTTAGTGACATATTATATCATACATGTCCCCTAGAATTGTTTTCATATATAATAGAACATCTACATGGTTCAGGGGTGCACCACCCACTGGGAACTATGAAAAATATCCCATTACATCATTTGTCTTAGGAAAAGGCACACCACAACAGTTCTGAAAATATAAGTGACTCTCTAAAGAGAAACTCTAGACATCGATAGTCTCCCCACCATAAAGTGGGTACATGCTACCATAGAATTCATCATCAAAATATTTCTCCCATAGAATCATCTCAAGAAGAGAGGATGTCACCTGTATACTCTCTAAAAGAACCTCAGACACATTCTCCCAGACTCCCAAATGTAATTAAGCTAATAGATCCATTATAATACTATATTTAGATGAACTGTTAATGTTCTAGGTCATAAGTTTCATTCTCAATGCATTAGTTATGAAATTCTAATTGCATAGTGTGTAGGAAATGTCTAAATTAAAATACTTTAAGTACTATACCCAATGACACTATCGAAGATTAAACTATTTTTGAGATAAGAAATTACAAAATATTTTTTAGTTAGAATAAATGGTTATACATTATTTGAAAATTTAGTCCCTCCAAATCTATTGAGCATGAATCACCTCTTCGAGTTTGAGGTAATGGGTTGGATAATTATTCTTAGGTTCACTAAGATTTCTATAAGAATATGATACCTTGTGATCACTATACATAGGGATAAAACTCAAACATAAACTTGATTAATTTAAAAAAGACTAAAAATCCCTTTTAAAACTCTAGAAGAGTCAAAACTAGGGAACATGTCAAAAGAAATTTCATATTAGTAATGGAAATTTGAGATTTCCCATCCCAAAAAAAATTACTCATTTCTTAGTAAGATCATTTCTCATAGAATCATGTATGGAAAAATCTATAATGACTTTGTGGTATTACCAATCCAATATCAAGAAGCTCTATATCTCAAAACATTGCATGGTTTCTCCCATGTCATAAAACCATTGGCCTTCTCAGGATAAACTTAATTAACATGTTTTGATACAATGTGTCACAAAAACATCACTTCCCAATTCTAGAAATTACATTTCTAAATTTTTCTGTAAAGTCAATGAGTTATAAAGATTTCGAGAAATTATCTTAGATAATTCACATAATCCTCCTCCGTTTTGTGTAACTAATATGTTTTCCAAATAAATACAATGAATAAATAAATATATTCATGGGGAATTTTGTGAATCTAATCCATAAACATTAAAAGGGAATTGGTCATACCAGGAAGAAAAAATATACTCATAGTTGAAAAACTGGAAACGATAGATAGAAATACATCAGTAAACTCAACAAAAATAGTATGGAGATAATTAATAAATCATTATCTATCAAATTTAAAATCAAACATCAATATTACCCTTATAAAATCCATAATAGGAGGGATAATTCTACTCAATCATTGGACCCATTATCCTTGGAAAACAAAAGATAACTTATCGAGCATAGTAATGGAGACTCGTTGAAAATTACATTCAATCCAATTATTATATGCAGTTATCAAATCCATATCAAAATTGATTTTAGGAGGTTTCAGGTCATGAACTAGAAAATTACATGTAAGATCGATCATGGATAAAGATAAATCACAAGTTGTAGAATGATGTACCTATTCTCTCTTTGTTTCGTGGGGAATAGTGATGTCTAAAAAAATTGAAAAATATCCATAGGATGATTCATAAATTTAACAACATAGGTTTACATGAATGAGTGAGATATAACAGTATTAAATAAAGAATAAAATATTGTTAAATCTAATATGATGGTAGGTCTCACTATAACAAGGCCAAGATAAGATTCTTCTAGAGACTCATCCACTATGAGAATATTATTTATTCCAGATGTATGTGGATAAAATCCATTAGTTCTCAAAGGATCTACTTTTATCACATTAATTTCTTAGGATGATGAGCCAATGCCACTACATGAAGTAGAAAAGATATAGAAACACTTCTTTATGTGTCTTGAATGACCACAAGAACTTCAGATATTTAGTGCCTTGGTACAAACCAATTTCAAATTCCCAACCTTGCACAATAAAATCAAGTCAAAGGGAATATTCTATGAACAATATGAGGCCATGATTTTTCCAGCTATCTAAATTCACCATGAGGTTCATAAGGCATCCTCTTCCATTAAAATTGACCAATAGAACCAACATTGGTAGAAAAAATAATTCCTTAAACCCCTTACATATATTCTAGGTCAATATCAACCATCAATGTTCTATCCATCACATCATCAAAATAATTGATCATTAGAAGAATAATTTGATCAGATATTAGTTCAAATACTCTTCTCAAAATGTCGAGCCCTCATCATTGAATTAGAGACATCCTCAGGTGAAAACTGAACATGTTATTCTAAATGGTTTTCATATTATGTTATGATCCTGTCAACCTACTGTAGGTTGAGAAACTCCACATCCTTTTCCCAACCCACATAATCTGGATAAAAATTATCATTAAAAGGTACTATAATGTCATTCTGTTAGAATCCCTCATACATAATCATCATCATCATCATCAAATCCCACCTTATTCAGATATGAACCTAATTCATAATGGTAATACATTATACATTTAATGCTTATGCATTTTACATGCACTAAAAAAAGGTCAGTATTTTTCAAAAAATTCTTATCATTTTATAATCATTCAATCAATGGAAGGATAATTGTTTCTAAAAAAGAAACTCAGGACCATGATCTTTAGATTCTTCCCTTTCTATTTCTAATACCAGATCTTGAATAATAATAGGTTAAGGTACTTATCCTAGAGTTTGGACATCACACACCACAATCTCTACAAGATTATATTCCACAATAGAATTTTCTTGTCGTAGTTTACAAAAAACATCCTCTAACATAATATTCCAACATATCCTTAGAGTCATGATGTTATACAACATAATAATGAAAACATTGAAAGCATCTGTAAGGATAAATAGATCAATATCTCCAATATGAGATATAAGAATAATATTTCCATAAAGAAGAATTCATGACAGGGTTTTCAATGTTCTTATATCAAAATTATAGAGAATTATAGAAATCATATCTAATAATTCCTCAAAGTCACTATTCCTAAATACCATTTGACACTTAAGGCTCATTATGATGGGATTTGGATAAATATTCACTTATAACTACCTAATATATCCTAATAATCCAACATTATGTACACCAAGACAACCCAAATATATACTTACATCAAGGAAAAAATATAAAACCTAACATCCCATTGATACCAATAAGCTGCGAACCAGCGTAGATACCCAGGTACCCTAATACCTAAACATGCTCTGATATATCCTGAAGGGAAACCCAGACCCCATGGTTTAGTGACTAGAACCTAACATCAGACAAGAATCAATTGGGAATGGATTTTCTACGAAATAGGAGAAGATAAATAGTACATTTTAATATTCTCAACACTCCTCATGGATAATGTACCAAAATCCATCATGTAAATAAATCCCAAAATGGTAAATCATCAAGGACACAAAAGTTATGAATAAAAAAGTTTTAAAAACCCATGTAACAAGTAGATCATAAATACACCGATAAAATCCAATACTCTAGGTCCCAAGGATCATCAACATCCACCACCTAATTCTAGTATATTACATTTTCTTGGAGCTGAAATAAGATAATGTGTAACATACAAAAGGCAATGAGAGGGTGTGAGAAAAAAATATCCCAATAGGGTCTCACCAAGTGTTTCATAAATAATACCATAACAATTAAACCAAATTTTCATCCAATTTATCTAAAAGTAGGCATGATATGGAATTTTAATATTTAGGAAAAAACATGGTTGTATAATAAAAAATGATGGTACATATGATAAATGAATATTAAATGAACATTTTATATAATACATTTAAATAAATTAGATGGTGTGAGTAAAATTGTTCAATAATGAATGGAATGTAATCATCAAATAAAACACATCATGACACTATTTAATAAGCCATGTGGTATGTTAGTTTTTGAATATAGTATTTTCACACAAGTCAGTCCCTAATCTTGAATCAGTGTGTGAATATATCCCACAGCTCAGGATTCCAAGACTCATCATGGAAATCATTTCATATTAAGTTTATATTAGTCATGTTATATTTAATCCATTTATTGGGGATCAGATCAAAATAGTCTTATCCCAATTACCAACTAAATACCCAGAATCACATATACATTAATCAATCAATCACTCAATAAATCATTAGAAAATCAATCATTTAAAATAAATTCAATTTTTTTTACCAATTTCAATTTCCATCATGACTTTCTCATTTTGAAACCAAATAATATTATATCATTAAATCATTCCTTTTTAATTCATATTTTGATTAAATCTATTTATCTTAATGTTCAATTTCAAATATTTCCACAAAATTAATTTCCCAATCAAGACATTATTTTTTTCTCAAATCCAACCAAAAATTTCACTGTCATTGAAATCGGGGGTTATCATACATTCCATTCCCTTTTCAAAATAAAACTTTAATCTTCTCAAATTTGCTGTTCTTGATAATTTAAAATATAATTTCAAATAAATCCATAAAACTAGGGTTTCAATTTATGTGTAATGCTTTATGGAACCACATACCATTAATAAATGATAAAATCAACACCTGTAATGGCAAATTCCAATGATTAATTAAGACAAAGGAGATCAACAAGGAAATCTATAATCGAAAATCACAAAGATAAAACTCTAATTCAATCAATAAATATGAGATCATGCTACTATCAATGAAGGGTAGCATAAGTAAGGATACATGAAAAACAAATAAACTCACTAGAGATTATACACATGATAATGATTTATGAAAGTATTGGAGCCAATAATTATGAGGGGGAGGAAGGATGGGGTTTTTTGGAGGATCACTTAATGTATGTCGAGAGAAATTAGGCATGATGCACTGGTGAACTTTTTGGGAATAGGGTATTTACATTATAATACAATGTTTTCAATATGAAACACACTTCCTAGAAAATATAATGAAAAAGGTGTCTACTCTAGTTAAAAATATCAATCAATGAATTTATGACAAAATTTCACTAATTATGGATTAAATACTTTTATTCCATAATCAATTTTTATAGATTGTGTCCCACAAAAAATTTATGTTATTTCATTAATTCCATATGTAGCTGGTACCCCACAACAACCCCATGTAGAATCGCCCATAAATCACCCAACACAACCTGGCCCAAATGTACACCCTCTAAAAACAATGACACATTTTTTCCCACACTATATTAATTAAAAAAACATTCATACATAAAATTTAAATAATTTTACATAAAAACTTTACTCAATACTCGATCAAACAATCCATATATGGATGACATGACATAAAAAAGTATTCATTTGTTTCCCAAATGTTACAAACTCCCCAACATAAACACTTTCTATCCCAATATAGAATATTAAGAAGAATCCATATCATAAATAAGGGGCTAATTATCTCTCATAAGTGCCTCATGATCCCATATATAATTGGTATTGTAACCAATATACATTCAAAAGTTCAGTGACACTACCTTGGTTGTTTTGCAGGGTCCACAAAGAGGATGTGGTGCTCTAAGGGGGAGGGGGTGAATGTAACATCCCAAAATGTTAAAGGTATAAAAGGATAAATCATATGAACCATTTCAATAATGTACACCTTTCATTTTTGGATCCTTCTAGATTAGAACTACGTGGTTAAGTGTGCATATCTTGGAGTGGTTATGAGAATGTGTGATGTTCTAGGAATTTTTTCAAGGTTTATGTGAGTGAGAAAAAATAACATTGGGAAGAAAATTTGTTCGATTCTGGGGAAATTCATTGGTATGATTTCCTGTCTTAGTATTTGGGTGGACACTAGGGAGGGGACTATGTGGCAACCAGTGTCACCTGCCTAGCTAGGGCCCAATGACCATATTAAGGTAGGGTGAATGTGCTTTTGCAGGGTCCATTTGTAACTTGTAACATCATATGTATAAGTCAGGTCTAACCAACAAAAAAGTATAATATATCATTCTTAGGATAACCATATGTTCCCTATTTAGGGTATGTCATGAAATGAAAAAATTACCTAATGCATTAGAGTGTTGTAAGGGTGTACCCATTATATCTAACTTTTCATATTCCACATAAATCATATAATATAAGAACATATTGTGTAATCTAGATCCCAAGACTAAGGAATGTGGATTCTATACATGAAATTACCAAAACAATAAATTATTTTATACCTAATTTAATTACATTGAATGGTAATAGGGTTGGGTATTCACAAAAAAAAGGTATAGTAGGGAAAATCATGGGATTCTTTGGCTAGTATAATCAGTGTGCATAAGGTATCATAGATGATAAAATAGATAGATTAAGGTAGACTCCCATTTTTGTTATAAAGATTCGGATAGTAGCAAAATTTTCATAATCCCAAATAAAATTAATCAATTTTTTTTAAATCATATTACAATTTAGGTGCATGAATGGAAAAGGAGAGGGAGAAAATCCTTTTACTTGAGAGGTTGCATCATAAACCATGGGAGGATCTCCTTAGAACATTAAAATCTCCTTCATGGGGCTCTAGAGAGGGATATTTATAGAAAATACATGCTTCAAGGATTTAGAGTGAAATTTAAATGGATTATGGGTGGGTATTTATTTCATAATTGGGGGATTGATTATTAACATCCAAATATTGTCCTTTGATACCTATTATATAAAAAATTCAAATCCAATGGTCATATCATGATTTTTTCCAACAGTATTGTTAATGGAGGAGTAGTTTTTAACATCATATTAGTAAAAGTTACATAATACATAATATAATATTATTCTATATGTGGAAATCCTACATATTCTTAATTTTTTTTTAAAAAATTTAAATTTAATTTCAGTTTGGGAAGGATTTTTATAGCTTTGTAAAGATAATAAAACTCATTAAAAAAATGTAATTTAATAAAAAAATTAGGCAACCATTTATATCATTTATTACATTAATTTTAGGTTATAATGTTATCATAATATGTACTTTATATTCATTCCATGATAAATTTTTACCCAAAAAATTTTTTATCTCAAAAAGTAATAAAAAATTACAATTTATGAATTTTTAAATAATGATTTTAGAAATAAAATTTATTTTAATGAAGAAATTTTATAAATATTTTTGTATCTATTTTGAAATAAAAATCCATATTTACTAAAAAATTAAAATTTTTATGTTAAAATAATTTAAACCCTTATAAAAATTACATAGTACTTTATAAAATTGTATTATCATTCATATAGATATAAATTGTGTTTTATAAAACTATTTGATAAAAATAAAATACATTTCAAAATTTTAATTTATCATAAAAGTGTTTTTCAATTAATGTTATATAAATTCTCTGAATGTATCATTTCAGTATCTTTGTATAAAATTGTAATTTTTATCATATTCATTTTATACTCAATTGTATATAAAAAATTATGATAAATAGATCAATAGAACAATTTTCTTATTTATAGAAGGAATGTTTAAAAAGTTATATTACTTGGTTCTATATATATAACCCCTTATAACTCTAGTGTAGGCCCTAATGGTTAGGTTTTTGATGGTATTACATTATATGGGTTTTTTGGTGATCATTTTTTGGGATACGATCTCTATAAGATTGAAATTATCTCATAAGGGGATCTTCTTAAGATTCTATTATTGAATATTTCCATGGGCTTGGTCAAGGATGAAGTATAGTGATCTTATCTCCCTCATATACTTTGATAAATGAGCATCATAAGGTAAGGTTCTACGAGTTGAGTTTATCTTTTCTTCATTCTTTATCAACTAGATATTATTATAACCATTAATATATATTATTCATTATGGCCACTATATAACATCTATACTAATCATATTGTAACATTTTATTTTTAAAAACCCATTTGGATTTTAAAAAATGATTTTTATAATGTTTAATAAAACTAAATGTATTTAATTTTTTGAAAATAATTCCTAAAATATTTTTAATCATTTCAAAATGAATTATTTAAACTTTTTTTAGAGTATTATTTATCCATTAATCATAAAAAGTACTTTTTCTAGTTATGTCAACATCCTTTAGTGTCTCACATTTTTCACAAGGGATATTCAATAATGGATCCATCAAACTTTTTTATCATGATGGATTTGGGTCATATTATCTCATTTATTAAATGAATAATGTGTTGACCCCCTATATATTGATTATTACAATATATATGTTTTTTTAATTATTTATGAATGTTTATTACACATTGTATTATTATTATTATTATAAATATAGTGAATCCATTAGACATAATTTTGTGATGGGTTGTGACAAATAAGATTTGATATTTTGGAATGACTATGAGTTTATTAAGGATACATTTACAATGGTCTTGAAAATATGTGTGAGGCCTCAATATAAATATCACGATTTCATATAATAAGGACTTGACAATGAGATAACAATTTCAGAACAGAAATAGTAAGATGTATTGTATTAAAAATTTCCCCACCATGTGATCAATTAATTTTTTTACCATGTGATTATTTTTATTGTTTTTCATCCCATGATTTATTTATAGTTCATGTTATTAGTAAAATTAAATTTTTGAATTTTTATATTCCCTCTATATTATTCAGGACTTATCTATTATATGGTATCTTTTGATATACACTACAAATTAATGAGAATTTGAAATTACCATTTTGATGTTTCTGTTCCCCAACTAAGAATAAGAATAATACATATGATATGTCTAAAAGAGTATCAGACATGGAGAATTTCATTATAGATTTTATAGAAAAATTTTTGAATAACAATTATTTGTATAATGAAATAAATGTTCTTTAGAAGGGAAGGATGTATATTATTTTGGCTATAAGTTTTTGAAACACTTTACAACTCAAAAACTAAAATGTATTAAAATTAGATGTGACTCAATATTTATTGATGATATAACAATAAATAATTATTATGTTTAGTTCAATTTATTTTGTTTCAATGTCAATATGGAAAAGAATATGATTGTTCATACAATATTTTATTAGTGTGGGTCCAAGGTGTCACATTAAAAATTATTATTAATCTATCATGTGATCACACATTTTATGGAAATAAATTTTCTTCTTCAAATAAATTACTTTATTATAGAATACATAGATTTTTTTTATTAAAAGGTTTTATAATTTTTTAGTAATTGGTTGTGTAACCTTCATAGGATAAATTATTTTGATCAATAATTGTTCATTTTTTAGTTACCATTTTGTTTTACTATTGAGGATTTACCTATTGGTCAATACCTTAGTGATTTCATTAGGGTTATGAAGTAAAATACATGTGTTGCATATATTCATATTTTTCCCCCAAGAGTTTCCTTCATACCTAGAGGGTTGTTTTTTTGAATTATAACTTTATTGAACTTGGGATATGATGTTTTTTATATGGATTTGTGTAACCACATGAGGGGAGGTAATTATTGTAAACTATTGAGCATTTAAAACTCATCACATTTACCTATTAACTTTTCAAGTAAACAGTTCATAATATCTGATTCCATTATTGATCTATGTTAATATAATAAAGGTATAACAATGGAATAATACAAAAAAATATTTATGAGAATTATACACAATATTTAAGATAGTCCATGATATATGGTGTTTGTTATCTTAAACACACATATGACTTCTATATTATTATTAATAAAAACCAAGGATATGGGAGTAGACCTGAGACCTTCTTTCTGGTACTATCCAGGTTATAATGAACTATATCAACTGAATTAGTAAGCATCCATTTTACACTTCTTACTTTTTATTTTCAAAAACAAGGACCTTCCCTCACAACCAACATTGGCCAAATCCTATCGAGGAATGATCAAATTAATCAATTAAGTGTCCTTATAGGACTAAGTATGTCAGATATTATTCATTTTTAAAAAAAATATCATCATGTCTTTCTATATTTATCATTGTTATAAAGATCAAGTCTTTGTTTATTGAAAATTAATATCATCAAACCATCAATATTTCTATCTCATAATAAACATATCATTGAATCGATGATATTTAGTAGTGTTAATTTTAATATCTCTTAAAATATATAAATAAATATTTTTATTTTATAATATGATTATCCCAATTTTTAACCAGGAAGAAAGGGAACCCTTAATTGATATAGAGTCATTGAGGAAAAAATCATAATGTATATTCCCCAAAACCCAACTATATAAGAACTTATATATTTATTACAAAAAAAATTATGAATATCCCCTCCATGACCCTTTTGTATGTTTTAATTATCCGACCCCATAGAATTCATAATATCTTACAATAACCATATATAGAACTACATAGGTCAATAGCCAATGATATATCAATGTTTTAGTCCTAGGTATATTTTTCTTCACAATATGTCTTCTCCTTCTGTAATCCATCAACATGAGGTTACTCTTGTAAGCCAAATATTCTCCACATCAAGGCCTGAGAGATCCATCTCAAATGGAATATGAGAATTTTCCCCATATTCTATGTGGCATGATGACACAATTATGGGCCCCAAAAGGCCGAATTCATGTTAATAGTACCACATCTATAGTATTGCTATATTATCTACTACTACCAACTTATTCCATTATGATAATAGATGAAAATCAGTAGTACATAATCAGTATCTTAATCCACCCACATATCATTCTTCAACAATTCATATTCTTTATAAACTCATCAAATATAACATGGATATTATCATATATTTTTATATAGAAATTTCCTAGAAATTATAAAACATCATCTTAGAAATATCATTTCTATAGAAACAATCCTTTAATATAAAACAATATATCTTAATATTAAAAACTCCTCCAATATCATATAATGATATCATAATCATTCTCCTCCTTCATAGAATTCATATATATATATATATATATATAGATAGATCCATCAACTTATTATCATAAAATCTCTCCAAATCCCAGCATCTTCCTTTCCTTTGGACTTTCAAAAATCCTAATTGTTTAATTCAACATATACATTCCCACATTAAATAATAATATAAAGTTATAGTGATTAAACTCATATTGTAATCTCCCTTTAAAATAATTTTACAACTGTTCTCCAAAATTTTAAATTATCTCTTTGAATCATGATATTTATTTCAGGGATTAATAACACAAAATCATTATTTTTATTATTTTCCACTTCAGATCAAACATTTAATCACATGTAATATTTAAAAGGATTTTATTTATACTTTAAATTACATAATTTTCTCAAAAACATGTTCTGATTTAATATTCTGTGAGCCAACATTAGTCTTACATATTCTATGTAATTCCACATTTAACCTTATGTATCAAAAATAAAAATTTAAAATAAAAAGTTAAACATTGGAGAAAATAAAAAATATCACCATTTTAATAATATATATTCATAAATTTAATCTTACATATCAATGTGTGGACATGAAGATAATTGTATTTATAATAGTTTCCAATTCATATAGTGAGTTATTAGGTATGCCTTTTAATTTTTTTTTATATTTTGGGTATCATAATCCATATCATATTAATTTCTAAATATAATTCCATACATATAAACCCTATAGTATTTCAATGATCTACCTCTATCTTTATTTCCTCACCACTTATATAAACATAACCAAATCTTCAAAAATAGTACTTTTATTAATTATCTGTTAATTCATCACCTATATCATCTTTTATTAAATAGTTTTCCTTTAATAATTATAATCAATGTATATCATCTATATAATTTTATAGTTTTCCATATTGATAACACACGATGGATTTTGGGAAATTTCCTCAAGATTTGTTGTTTTGTAATAAAATCTAGCTCCTCATGTTCCTAATATTGAAATAGTGTTCACAAATATCCACACTCAATGTAATTTATTAATTTAATATACTCTGAATTAATGATTCAAGAAATTATTTACATAATTTTGTGGTCCTCCTACGATATTCTCAACTCATATTTTCACCATTCCCTCTCGGTTAATTTTCTTAACATGACTCTTTAAAAAACATCCTAACACTTAAACCATCATATCATCATCCATAAATAAAAACTAATCTATAATTTAATGAATTTTACTCCACTCAATATTCATTATAAATATTGTAAAATAGCATGATTTTATTAATTATAGTTTATGAATATGTTATTTGATCTCATCCATTGAGGGGGTAAAGGGAGAAGTATAAGTGTCATTTTCATGTGAAATAAAGTGTAATTATCTCATGAAAGATATAAATAAATATATTAATTTAATAGATTTTTATAGTTAATTATCATTAAGATTTTTGTTTTTCTCATATTTCAATGTGGATGTTTTGAAGTCATCTTTTTTCCCTACTGTGTTATGTTTTCAGTGTTTTTTACTTTGGAATAAGTGGTGTTTTGGGTCATGAATTCTATTTTATTGTTTCTTGTTTATCTTTTATATAATGAGTGATATCCTAGGTAATGTTAAAATAAATAATTTTCATATTCATTAATTATATTTTATATACTAATATTAATTATAAGAATAATAGATACATTTTTAATTAAAAGGAAAATTCTGAATTTGTAAACAAATTTTGTTTTCAGGCATTATATGATTTATTGAATTGTTTTTAAAATTTTATTCCATTAATTTGATAAAAAAATTATATCATTTTTAATTCATTATTTGAAAATTAAATAAATTATAATTTGTTTCAATTATTCTTTTTTTATTTTTTGAATTAATAGTGAAAAATACATATTTTTATTTAAAACTGTCTTTTTTAAGCATTTACAATATTTTATCATTTTAAGAAAATATTTTAAATTATATTAAGTTAATTATACCATGAATAATCTCATTTTTTTCTATAGAATTTTTATTATAGTATAAATTTTATGGAAATATGATACTTAAAATTCCTTTTAAACCCATTTTCTACACCGTTCAAAAATTTAATATTAAGTTAAATTGTCCTACTTCTGTTATATGAATTTGAAAAAATGGAATCCTTATTTAGTGGTAATATTTTCAAATATTGTAAATATTCCCCATTTATTTTTTTCATTATAAATGGTGACCATAATAAGGTTTTTCCTCCCGGATAAGGGTAAAATGGTTAATTAAGATTAAAAATAATGTTATAAGGCCTAAAACTCTCCCAAACATCATTATTTATTTTTTTTGATAAGTGTGTTTACCTTTATAAATAGTTTTTTTTGTATTATTTGTAAATTTATATTTTCTTTTATTTTACTATAACATTTATATTACTTTATGTAAATGATAAATTCAAAAATACCATTGTCTTGATTTTAAGATCTATAATAGTTTTTCCTAGAAAAAAATCATTATAAGGTTATAAATGACTATTTTAAATTTTATTTATTTGTGTTTCATAGATATTTTTTCATGAAATAATTATCATAAATTCTTATGCAATGATGACATGGTGTTTGTGCATGAAGAAGAAAAAATATATTTTTAAAAACTCTAAAAGTAATATTGCTTATGTAAGTCATAGTGTTCCAATAATTTCATAGATAAATAAATAATTTTAGGTATGTTTTTAATGTTTATTTTTTAATTCCATCACAATCATGATGTCATTAATGTCAATTTATGTGAATAGTCTCAAAAATAACTTTATTTCTATATTAGGCTAAATATTATTTTATATAATTATTTAAAATTTAAAAAATATTATCTTCATCCATGTGATTGGAATATGATATATAATTTAAAATGTTAATCATTTATGTGTATAGTTTACTTTTATTGTCTAATTCTTAATCCCTAAGGATAAATGAACATTGATATCAAGGTAATCATCAAAAGGGTTTAGTACTTATTAAAATTAAGAGATATAGGTGAAAATTTAACAAAACCCATAGAAATTTTATTTTATTAGGGTATTTAACGTCATACTTATCCTATAATAAATATATATCATTTTAAGAATCATGAACATGAAAATAAGTTTATATTACTATAATAATTTATGTAATTAAAATAGTTCCCCTCCCTACACTTATAAAAGGGTATATCCTATTGTTTTGTAGTTCCTTGAAACGTGTGTTTTAGTTTTAAGAATCACGGTTTCTAGGTGGTTTCCATTGGATTTATTTATAGAACCAGAAACTTAAAACAATTCTTTATCTAAAGGGGACCTGCTTTACAAAGGCAAGCATTCGTTATGTTTGAACTTTATGATACTTAAGAATGCACATTGGTCAAGAGGATGGGAGGTCAGACTCATCACACCCTTTTAGGGGGAATTATTATCTACTCTGGTACTCTCTTTTTAAATTTACAACATTATCATGAATCCTTATTAATTCACCAAGCATAACATAAGTTTCCCTTAGAATTTACAATCAATTATTAACATGTGTAAAATATAGAATCATCTATATGCAATAAAGGTTATTCATTAATGGAAATATTTGTATGTATTTGAGGTTTTTCATCAATGGTATCCTCTAATATACTGCTCAGAGACTATTTTAATCATCATTGCAATGATATTGGTTTTTAAGCCATTCAGTGGGGCACTCTGGAATTTATTGTCATCCAGGGAGACGAAGGTTTGGTTTGATTTTGGGATCGTTCCCATAAAATAGGCTACCTACGTATCCTTGTAAAAGGAATTAGAACCCCTGTAGTTTGGTGCCACTCAATGGGACACATCATACCTTTTAAGGTCATGTGATAAGGACCTAGTCGTATAGTTTAATGTCATGTTTTATGGACATCAAAGTGGAAGGTTCTTAGTCAAAACATAGCGTGGGACTTGTATTGAAGGAGCCCAATGAACTTTGGAAAGAATATGGGTTTCTAAGTAGGTTCAGACCCTGTTGGGAATATGGACCAAGGAGAACAGGGTTGATTTAGGGTATTGGGTTTGAACCTCAAGGAGGCTTTCTACGTATCCTATATAGATTGGAATCAAATACCACGTAGTTATATAAGTCTCATAAGAGAGTATGTTCCTTTGAGAGAGATGAGTTTGGGCTTACTTCTTGAAAAGGATGCCTTGATGATTTGAGGTTTAATTTGGGGCTTATTCCTAAGGTGGATGCCCAGATTAAGGGAATTAGGGTTGGATTACAAAGGAAGATATCTAGTGAGATCAGGCCCTAAAAAGGCTTCCTACGTATCCTAGTTTGAACAAGAATCATAGTTCTTGTAGTTTATTCAATTGTGGAAATGTTGTGACCATGAAAAATCTCTAAGCCTATGTGAGTCAGGCTCGGTGTGAGAAACCAGAGGATGTCAAAGATTCAACAAAGTCATTCACACTTTAAATTTTTTCCTCCTCCACTGGTGGAAGAGGGCGCACCTATGGTACCCAAGGTGAATGAAGTCGAGGAAACTTAGAAAGAGGGTCAGGAGATAAGCCTCCCCTTTGTTCACTTTACATTGGGCAAGGGTCCAATGAAAGGAGGAAGTGATGAAGGTTGGGGGCTTACACTAGGATGGATTCACATGGTGTCAAAGCCCAACGGGGTAGGGAAAGGGTAACAAAAGTCCTTGTGCCCATCTCTCTTCTGGTCTTTAGCACCAAATAAGAGAGGATGAGAAATGATACCACCTCCAAGAAGAAAATCTACGGGCTTACACCAGGATGGTTTCCCTAAAATTGATCCTGGTAGAGGAGGGAGACTTATTCTTTATTATTAAAAGGTAAAGTAGGTATGAACCATATCTTCCCCTACCAGAGAACTGAGGTTCCATGTCATCTCTTTGAGAAGGGAGAGGCTAGGAACCTACCCTCATCCAAATCGGGAACTTCCCAACACTGTTTCTGGGAGAAAGGTCTATGTGAATGTGGATATAAAAACCCACAGACACTCCATGAATCCTAACCCCATTGTTAAAAAATTGTGGGAAACCTCTGAATGTGGAAATACAAATCCAAATAGAAGACACACTGCTGTGCCTTTCCCAAAGGTTTGATAAGTCATGAGGTTTTGGTGGAGGTCTCAACAGAATCCCTTTCAGAAAATAGAGCTAAGGAAGAAGTAGCCTTTCCATGAATGGCTTTGAGGAAGGCTTGATGGCTTGTAAACTGAATAGATTAAGTGAATCAAAGAGGGGCACCCAAGTTAGTAAGGGAGCACAAGTATGGGCACATAAGTGGACTTGGGAGACCAGATATTCACTTAAGTGACGAACAACCTGTATGGTAATACTTGGGTGAGACCTTTCTCAAGCCTACATGAGTATTCATAGGTAATCCCAGAAGTAGGTAACTCAAGTTCTAGTGAAAGGAATAGGCGACACACAAGTATATCTGATTTGAGGAGGTTGGATTCTTTAGGCATGCAAGTGTTATGGTTTTCAAATACTAAAAGGACTTAAATCCAATGATACTCCCTTAAATCCTCCGCTCAAGGTGTTAAAGAACTACCTTGAAAGTTTCGGAAGACTGGGGTGAAGTACTGGGGCGACCAGAGCAGCAATTGGGCTTCAAGGAAATTCGTTTGTACAAATGAGGGCCCAAAGGGTCTATTTATAGGAAAATATGGGACCTTGGGAAAAAGAAATTTGGGCATGCATATAGGCTGCGTGACATTTTTTTGGGTGTGCAAGTCGGCTGTGTGACATATTGGAGGCGCACATGTAGGCTGCGTGCCAACAGAGTTTTGGCTAGACTAAGGTGGCCAAAAACTCATTCCTTTGAAAATATTGAATTTTGTTTATATATTTTCTCCATTTTTCTTTCTAATGGATTCCCTTTGTCATATTTTTAGACACTTTGACAGAATGGGGTGTCAACAAAAGCCCCCCCCCTCAGTATTGGATTTGAAATGAAAAGAGGATCCTATACTGAGGTAAGGCAATAAAGGAGAAATAAAACGAGCACTTGGTCACACAAGTTTTGGTGCTCAAGTAGACTTGGGCACACAATTTTTCTATGCGTGAGACTTATGGTGCGTAGGGTGACATGTGTCACTTATATATAATGACCTCAATTCTGCAAAAATTCTCACAACCTCTAAATTCTCAGCCCTCGGCACACATGTTTTCTTCTATTCAGGAGATTCTGTTTTACCATGCTTCTTATGTACATTTTTTATCTACGCGCTATAAGTGGGGCTCCATACTTGTGAATATACTTATACTTGCACGACATGTTTTAAACATGTGCACCTTAATGCCTTTGCTAATTTTTTGTTAGACACTAAAAAATGAACTTACTTTTAAAAGATGATATCTATCTTTTTGCAGGTTCAATGGGTCCTAAAATAATTGGAATTGCTGATGATCTCACTAGCTAGAGTATTGATGACATGAAGAATGTTGTTGGTCATGATTACTTTGATGTTTTCGAAACTACCCTTCCAGACTTAGAAAAATATTGGAAGAAGTATCATTTCAACTTTCATTGAAGAACCTATCTACCTTTATATAGATGTGGACATTTGCAGGATGCTAACATTCTAGATCCAAAGAACTATGTCACACATTCTTGGTTTCAAGAATATACCAACTTCTTATTGGCTAATGTTTCTGTTGGGGGCTCATTTTATAATTTTGGGACAGTATAGAAAGCTCATATTATGCATCATAGCACAGGTGCTCCAAATTTGAAGGCACACACACCCGAGCTACAGCCACACTGTTATTCATCCATCTTTCGAGATTCTCAAACAGATCAGTCCAAGGGCTGGAAGAAAAGTTGGGGCATCCACCTAGGAGGAGGTGTAAAACCTGCATGGTTGTAGGCATACTGGGTGCAAAAGACATGTTAAAAATTTGTAGCTAATTTGAGAGTCGTCGGGATTTTTGAGGCTCTCTGGGTTGGGCAAACCTATGTGTATATGAATGATGATTTTGTACCAGAATTATTAAGTAAATGGATCCTAGAGACTAATTCCTTCCATTTAACACATGGGGAGGTAGGTATCATCTTGTGGGATGCTTACAAGATTTCTGGAGCTCCAATCCTTGGAGATATGTATGATGAGTTTATTCTTCCCAACGTGACATGGAATGTCTCAGAGAAGACACCATATTTGGTTTGTGAGTTGATGAAAATATTTTACAAACACAAGAATTTAATCACTACGAAAACTCACACCCAGAGGGATATTCATCTGTAGGAATGAATGGAAATATTTTTAATAAAGAAGAAGGAAAAGGGTCCCACTGACACCTGTCCAACAAGCTGTCCAAGGGTATAGAAGAGAGGAACTCTTGACACCTTTTGGCCAAAATTGGATAAAAGAGAATTTGATAAATGGGGATATAAAATCAACCCACAAATTTATGAAAAGACACATTTGGCAGGTTTATTATCCATGTGGCTTAGATTATATTTATTAATAGTTTGATACTACAAAGGAGGCGTGAGGCTGAGAACCTTTGCTATTACTTCTAAGATGGAGAATAAAATGATGGTCGGGTTCGCTACTCCTATTTTGGACATGATGCATAAGGGTTTTCTGCATACATACAAAGGGAATTCTCCGTTTATAATAGAGGGACCATTACAAGTGTTGTGGGGATGGATTGCTACTCACTTTAGTAATTATGTTGTACAAAGTGGAGTACAAGTTTTTTGGAAGTTCTTTCTGACTGTCTGTTCATGCCTTTTCAAGTATTTCACCCTTGTCTTTGAATACTTATGATATCAAGGATAGATTGAGCATGAATAAGGAATTACATTTATTTATTTATGGGAATCTTCCTACAGGGTGATTCGTTGATGATGGTACTACCAGTTTGGAATTGAGGGAATATATGATAGATTGCAAAGATGGTGTGTTGGACACCAGAATCAACAAATAAATCATATGTGAGGCCTATTCTCCTTATAGACTTTCACATAAATTCAAATGTGTAAAAAAAATATGGTATCCCCTCCCGTGCATGTCAGATTAGATCAATACCCAATGGTGTCCTAACAACTATGGTTGTTGACATCTGCATAGAAGACTGGGGTAATATTTAATTTACCCTTCACTGACGTAGTAAGTAGATTGATCATCTAGTATGCTGAAAACTGGGTTGCATCTTACCCTGAAGGGGTATTAAATCATTCCAACCCTCAAGTGGGGATAAAGAGAAGTAGTAGGAAGGAAACCCTTTGTTTGAAAGATAATTCTTCATCATCATGGGTCGACTTGCAAGAATCAGAGGGTGGTGGTGAAGATACTCAAAATTCCCCAAATAGACCTTATGCCAGATATAATCCTCCTACTAAAATTAAAAGAGCCACTCCATCAATCCCTACTGTAGTCATATCAATGCAATCTGGTCACCATCATTCTGAAGACTGACGAGTTCCATTTTATAATAATTCATCTGTGACTATGGGTGATAGGAAGAAACTCAAGTCCAAGGTTATAGGATCCTCCTCACAACCCTCAGATGTACATTTAGAATTTATATGATTGGAGGCTTTTTGAACATGGAAAAATCTATACTGTGATGTTGTAACCATGTGGATGGATCTGTGCGAAGGACTACACTTTCCAAAAGTAGGGGATTTATGGGCTTCTTCTAACATTATTTTTAAGGATAATCCCAATGAGTTAAGGACCTATATTTGAGAGATATAAATGCTCATATATTCCACTAATGAATCAACTACTACAACAAAGCAGGTAAAAGAAATAATAGATCGTGGTACCACCAAAGAGATCAATCCTTCATTAGATGAAGAGTGGCGTGGCTTTGTAGATCCTGAGGATGTAAGTTTACTTTCTCTCGTATTCTCTTCAATTTTTCAACTTGAAATTTAGTCAAAACATTTTTACTTAGGAGAAATATCATCTTAAATTATAGTTGGGCAAAGGAAAAACAAATTAAGTTCCTTCACCACAATATATCCCTAGAGGCACTACTCTTGGAGCTATTGGGTCCCCCCATGAATTAAGAGAAATATCTCCTGGAAAATAGGACATGGAGGAGGAAATAGAGAGGGTATTAGAATCTCCAATACCTATCTTTATAAATGATGATGGAAGCCCACCCAAAAAAGGTGAAGAAGAAAAAGCACCGAAGAAAGAAGTCCATGTTTAAGTGCTTTCTTAGCTTTGGTAAGTCTCCCTGATAATCATGAATTTTAGTCTTTATTCATGAATAGATGTTTAAAATTTTTAAGAATAAAAGTTCTTATTCTGTTTATTCTTTGAAAGAAACTACTAATAAGATTCAAGGAATCGTAGAAGGTGCTGCTGAGCAGACAAAAATTCATGCAAATCTAGTGGTTCCAGAAGAAGCATTGAAGCCAAAGGAACCAACATCTGTTCCCATCACTACTCCAATTCCTTCTATTAGAGGAGAGGAAGATTCTCGTAAATCAATAATACTTCATAAGGCATCAAATTAAACAATAGATAACTTCCATTTTGTTATACTTGTAGGTTCATCACATACCCCAGAACATCTGGAAACAACTGACATTGACCCCATAATTGTTGCTGAAGATGCTACTCAGGGTCAAAGGTTTCCAGTGGAATGTTGTTAAGAAAAAATGCCAAGTGCTCCCATGGGTGAGACTAACCTGGGATCTGAGATATCATTGGATGAAATGATGAACCATGGCATGTATTTTGAATAACTATTAGAACATGTTAATATATCAAATGCTTTAGAAGATTTTGGAGTTCCTTGTATAGAATCATCTGGACTTGAGTTCTTATTATTCATCCTATTAATCTTCTTATGATTAACCTTCTAACCATGATTGATTGAAATATGTAGTTCCATCTAAAGAAACTACTGCCACAACGGTACTTGAAGGAAGTGTTGATATTTATGTCAACTCTACCATTGTGGAGACATTGGCTCAGGTGGACCTTGAGATAGAAGGTCTTTCTGAGATTAATTTTGAAAATCTTGAGAATATTAAAGATAGAACTCCTCATCCAGAGACATCAAACAAAATTACTGAAATAGAGAATATTGGGGAGGACGATTCTCAATATGATGACCTACTATTAGGTAAGAGATACTGATATTGTGATTGTATTCACTTTTTTTATATCTTGAATCTAATCATAACCATAATTCTTGATTTACTATATAAGGCTATCAACTTCAATGGCTAGGTCTGGAGGTGAAGCCTCTGCATCATCCCAAACAACATTGGAAGGTGGAGAAACCATTATTCAATAAGGAACAGAACATGGAACTTGTTTAAGTGCATTAGTCCTAGAATATACCCCTACTTATGACACTGATTCTGAATCAAACCCAAAACTATAGAAGGCTCTTCATTTTTCACATCGCAAATCATGAAAAAACATTTGGAAGATAATACTTGAGATACCCCTTGAGGAACTTCCTTCAAGAATTCCACAAATTTCATCTTTTTTTATTGTTCTAGGATTTGGAGGTTTTGAATACTATGAAATTCATACTACGGTGAAAGAGATTATCCAGAAGAGGGAGTAAGAGAAAAATCTACGACAAGACTTGATAAAAACCAAACTGTCAATCAATATTGAAGAGTTCCAAGCAGCACAGTCCAAGGATGAGGCTAATCATAATGTAAAGTTGAAGGGACTAAAGCAGACAATTAAAGAAAAGATTGCTCATTAATTATTACTTCAACATGATTTAGATATCATTACTGGGGAGTTTGACCAGCATCATAGATCATTAGGAGAAGTCCAAAAGGATGGTGTAAAATCTATTGCAGATGCTAGAGAAGCACTTCATTATGCTGAAGAGAGAGAGGCTAGTCAAATAGACAAAATTTAATAAGCAGATGATGGAGCCCAAGATGCTGTCAAACAAATAAGGAATTACGTATAAAGTCTTTTGTAATTTTTGTGAGAGAGAATCTAATTTGTGGATGCTCCTCTGTGAAATTTTTCATAAATTAAAATTATTTTATCTTTAATGATTTATGTTTTCACTTTCACTAACTGCTTTTGTTTTACCTAGACCATTGGGCATAATAAGAATATTTTGATTTTTTTTCTAGTGTTATATGGATAACCCCACAAACTTTATATCTCTTGACTTTTTATTTCTCAATATTACATAAACCATACAAAAATGCATGTTTAGTAAGCTGGGACTCAACTTTTGTTTAGAGTGACCTTTGCGGGTTCTCAATCTATTGAGTACCAAGTCTTTTGTTGTTTGGAAGTTTAGAGTCATGCATGTTGGACTATAATGGGTTAATATTTAGGGTTGGATAACTTTGACCATAAATTTTTCAGTTAAATCCCAAACAAAACTCTGTGGTTAAGAATTGATTTAATATTCTTTAAATATTTCTAAGGGGAACTTGAACCTTGATTTTTATTGTCACCAAATTTAAAACATGTATCAACATAAGGGGTGTCTTTTCCAGGAATGAAGTTACCATTATTTGATAAACCCATTATTGGGGATATGTTATGCAGGGAAAACTGGGGCATATACTATATAGCCAAATAGTGGCATCTTTTGACTGACATACCTGTTATGTAGGAAAATTATGCAAGGCCACATAAGGGAACGTGTTACATAGTCAAACAAAATAGATCTTTGAAGTTTAACATTTTCTATTGATAGATAGAGGAAAATAATATTTGGGTGACTCAAGACCACAGTGGGTGATTTTTCCAAGTAAATGAATTTTAAGAATGAAAAAGGTCTATTTTATACCGACATAAGTTAGGAATAGGAAAAAAAATTCTATAAAAATTTCTTGTATGAGTAATGGTTAAAATTTATTAGAAATGAGGAATTTATGATATCATACTATGTAGTTTTAAATCATGCAGTGAGGACATTATACTGTGTATTTTTAAGTCATGCAGTGAGGACATTGTACTGTGCAGTTTTAAGTCATGTAGTGAGGACATTGTACTGTGCAATTTTAAGTCATGCAATGAGGAAATTGTGTGGCTTTAATTTAAGGTCTTTAGATCTGACCAATGGTATTAAACTCTTCCAATTTATTGATAATTGTTTTGGAAACATACTATCATATTCAGGTATGGAAGGGAAAAATGGTAAATTGTGATTTGGGAATTTCTAAATCTGAAGAATGATATGGAAAAAAAGGTAAAGGCAATAGAGGGAGTCTTTTTTTTCCACGAATGAAGTTACCATTATTTGAAAATCATGTTATGGGGGTTGTGTTACGCATAGAGAAATGGGGCATAAACTACATAGCTAAATAGTAATATCTTTTTACTGATAGACCTGTTATGTAGGTAACTAATGCAAGGCCAGCTAAGGGAACATGCTGCATAGTCAATAAAAAGATATCTAAATAATCTAACATTCTACTTCTAAAAGCCGAAGAAAGTTTATGGAGATTCAAATTTTACAAAGCACAGGGTTTGGTTTATGGAGAAAGGTACCTGATATAGCAAGGGTATTTCCAACTAAGATGTCCAAATAATCATAGGAATATGACTTTTACGAAGGTCTGACCCAAACATAAGAGGTATGGTGTCTGTAGTTTTAAATTATACAACTAGGACCAGAAAAGGAAATAGTATGTGATATGTGTCCAAGTGATTCCAAGTTTATTTCATATTACATTGAACACATGGTAAGGTAAATGTGTAAAATATAGTTTTAATGACTTTCAGATTGGGAGAATGATAATGGGACAAGTATACTTGAATGACTATTTTAAAGTACAAATTCTTGTATATTGTCATCAAAGTTTGAAGGGAACAAAGACACTATATCCAAGAATTAAATAACCATTATTTAAAAAACCCATTCACTACTGGAATTTAGAGTTTTTCCAATGGTATTATACCAACGGTTTAAAGAAATCGTTGGTATAGTGTACCTTTGACAATGGTTTCAACAAACTGTTGGCAATGTGTAAACTAATTTCAGATTTACCAAAATTTTTCCAAAACCATTGGGAAATCATGATTTTATTTAACAAATACCAAAGTTTTTGTTAAACTGTTTATAAAGATAGTCTTTCCCAACGGGTTTTAATAACTGTTGGGAAAGATTTCCCCCAAATACAGAACACCTGAGCCCCCACTCCGCCCAATTGCAAACAGACCCTAATCAAGCTCTTCTAGAATTCTTCTTAACTGCGAGACTCCTTCCAGCCAAGATCCATCTTAAATCAAACAAAATTTTATTTCACACTTGAAATTAGTAATTTTTACTTTAGTTTTAGCATTATTCCTTTTTTTTGGCGTCTGATGTTTTGATTTAGGAAAAATTAGGGTTACTATCTACGGAAACCTTGGATTTGTTTTCTGTTTTTTTTCCTACACTTCAAACATGGTAAAGGGTTTGTTTAGTGGGGTGATATAGTAATTTTGGTGGACTTTAGTTTATTTGAAAATTGGATTTTGATTTGGATGAATTTCTGTTTCAATTTGGGGTGGGGGAGGGTGTGCAGGTGGGGTGGGGGAGGATGTCGAGGGCTATCCAAGTGCGTTGGGGGAGGGGCTATCTAGGTAGGGTGGGGGAGGGGGCTGGGTTGTCCAAATGGGGTGGGTGTAGGGATTTTTGGGGTGGGGGAGGGTGTGTAGGTGGGGTGGGGGAGGGTGTCCAGGCAGGGTTGTCCAAGTGGGGTGGGGAGGGTGTGCAGGTGGGGTGGGGGAGGGTCTGTCTAGGTAGGGTGGGGGTATGGGTTGTCCACGTGGGGTGACAGTAGGGTTGTTCAGGTGGGGTGGGGGGGGGGGGGGGGCGTTTCCAAGTGGGGTATGGGTGTCCAGGTGGGGGGGGGGGGGTTTCCAAGTGGGGTGGGGGTAGGGATGTCCATGTGGGGTGGGGGGGGGGAGGGGGCTTGGTTTTCCAAGTGGGGTGGGGGTATGGCTGTCCAAGCGGGGTGAGGGGGGGCTGGGTTGTCCAAGTGGGGTGGGGGTAGGGCTGTCCTAGTGGGGTGGGTGGGGTTGGGGTACGACTGTCCAAGTGGGGTGGGTGGGGTGGGGGTAGGGATGTCCAAGTGGGGTGGGGGTAGGGATATCCAAGTGGGGTGGGGGTAGGGATGTCCAAGTGGGGTGGGGGGGGGAGTGCTGGGTTGTCCAAGTGGGGTGGGGGTAGGGCTGTTTAAGTGGGGTGGGGGGGATGGGCTGTCCAAGTGGGGTGGGGGGGGGGCTGGGTTGTCCAAGTGGGGTGGGGGGGGGGTGGGGGGATGCCCAAGTGGGGTGGGGGTAGGGCTATCCAAGGGGGGTGGGTGGGGGTTGGGTTGTCCAAGTGGGGTGGGGGTAGGGATGTCCAAGTAGGGTGGGGGTAGGTCTGTCCAAGTGGGGGGGGGGGGTTGGGTTGTCCAAGTGTGGTGGGGGTAGGGCTGTCCAGTGGGGTGGAGAGGGTGTGAAGGTGGATGAATCTCATAATTATAAACTCTCTATAAATTCTAGAAGTATGAAAATGTATAGGGACATTCGTGCTCATTTTTTGGTGGGATAACATAAAAAGTGTTTGATGTTTTTAGTCCTTTTTTATTTGGAGTATCTTTTGATGCTGATGTTTCTTATTGATACCTATGACCAAATTTATTTTAGTTTCTAAATCGGCTGAGACTCCCCCACCATGCACAGTGTATGCAACCTATACCCTTATTTAACCATTCTGTTTACACAGCCTATGCAACCTCTACCGTCATTTAATCAATTAACTCAAGTCATTAATTCAAGCCATAATTCTCACTATCATGTAAGAAATTTAATGATGTATACCCATCCTCACATGATTTCTTACCTTAGATATTGTCCAACATATGGAATATGAGATTTTGAATTCATCAGTTAACCAGGATCATATATTCCATTTCCCCCAATATGACTGTACTAATATAACTTTAGGGTCAATTAAATATGGTTCTCATTATACGTTGTATATTATGTGTCCTTCATGGCTAATACTCAATTTTATGAGGGTGGGGTGCTTTTCACTAACCATGCTAAATTACCAATGAATCCCCCTATTCCCTCATATATTTAGTTTTTTGGGTTACACATTAGTTTCCTTTTTTTAATTAATTACATATTTTTTTCAAAACCAGGAAATGTAGCCAATTGAAGAGAGGTGAAGGAAAAAATGATGGAGAACAATCGTCGAATGGTGGAGATGGGTGTTCCACCATTAGTGACTACAATGAGTAATTTATTTCAAATATATATATTTAAAGAATATATAATGTCATGTGATTATTTTTTTTGTAAACATTTTTGTAGGATCTACCTATACGTCGACAGTTATTCGACGAGGATCATAGTACTGGTCCTAGTACTCAGGCCGGTGGTACGAGGAGGGTTCATACCAGAGGTGGACGAGCAGGTTCGCGTACCCGACTAGACCGTGCCCCTCCCACTGACATGTTATACTTCCCAAATTCTGATCCCAGTGTGTCGTTAGGGCCACACGGGATATTTAGCACTCCCATGTTTTCGCCACCTTTTGCATCTTCTGACCCACCTTTTTCATATCCCATGATGATTCCCACTCCCCAGTCAGAATCCGGTCATACTGTCGTCCCATATTCTTTTCCTTCTACTTCTATCTCTCCGAGCTTCTATATTCCATAGTCTTCGACTCCTGTTCCACCACAGGGTGTTCCATTAGTTTCTGTGGATCCAGCGGCACTCAACGATCAGACTGGCACATGTATATTTATAGAACCCTAAAAAAATTTTATAGCAATATTTATTTTCATTATAACATGTTTTGATAAAATATTTGTTTTTCTTTCATGACAGATACATCTAATGATAGGAGGCAGGGGCGGGGACGTACACGCATGCGTGCGGTGTGGAACTGCCGCACACATGTTATCGTGGATTACAATGAAGACAACCAAATGGTTGAAAACATGGCAGTAATGTCTGAGTTTTTTGGAGACGCTTGCCAAATACTCCAACATCATTCCTGTCAGCCTGCTATCATGGAGACATTTGCCACATGAGGTCAAGGATAGAGCTTAGGAAAAGATATGGGTAAAAAAATCTATTGTATTTAATTCCATGAATTATTTTTGAATTTATATGAATTAATATTTTAATGCCATCTTCAATTTAATTTTCCCTATGGTGAGGGTGCACAACTGGAATGTCTAAAGGATTTAGGCGAGATTTGGAGAGCCTACAAGCATGAGTTTTATATTGGCTGGTGTGCTAGAGTTGGCACTGAGTTAGAGTCAGTACCAGTTGTGGATGATTGTCCTATAGAGCAGTATCGTCGGATGATTACTCATTGGACGACTACCCAGTTTAAGGTATTAATTAAATTTGAGGTATTTAAATAATAACTTTCATGTTTTTAATTAATATTATCTTTTTAATTATCTAATTTTATTTAGGAATCATCTAGAAAAAATAAAAAAAACATTGATTCAAAAAAGTACCTCCACAGTCTGGGACGTACTACGATTCCAGATCATGAGAGGAAGCAGGTATGACAACTGTTTATAAGTTTTCTTTACGAATTACACTTTATTTTTTTCCTCAATTATTTAATTTTTTGCTAAAATTTTCATATAACTTTAGTTTTCAATGTCATTGTAGAGGCAAATATGGAATATTGAAGGACGTGTGCCTCGAGAAAAACTGTTTTGCTCGAGTAGACGGAGAAAGGATGGAAGTGTCTTCAATGAAATGACTCTACCGCAGATTGTAAGTTTTAATATATTGATTTTATATTTTAATATCTATTTTGTAACTTAATAATATATTTATATTTTTAACAGTTTTCTTTAGAGGCCCTCGATGCCCAAGAACCAGACAATTTTTGGCCAACTGATCACTTACATCAGGTGTTGGGAGAAGAACATCCTGGCAGAGTACGCTGCCGACCTAGGATAGCCCCAATGAGGTATTGGCCCTCCTCAGGTAAGAGTTGTAGTTCCACCGAGCTGCAGCAAGTTAGGGCATAGGTATAACAGGCTGAAAAAAGGGCCACAAAGACGGCAGAACAGTCTGCTAGGGAAAAAAATGCATTTATGAAATTTATTGAAGTTCTACATCGAACACTTCCACCAGAGGCCAGCCCAAATTTTTATGAATATATGTCATCGATACGTTCTATATATGGTGATCCAGGTGGAAATTATCATGGTGGACAAGATAATGCTTAGCTTGACGATGATGATGGCGAGGAGTCTGATGCAGAAGAGGAGGGCGAGGAGGAGGGCAAGGCAGATGGCGAGGGCGAGGAGGAGGGTGAGGAGGAGGATGTTGAGGAGGGTGAGGACAAGGACAAGGGTGATGTTTATGGTGATGATGGTGATGGTGATGTGGGAAAAATTGATCCGTTACATTTTTGACTAATATTACCGAGATTTGATATTTAATCTATTCTAGTTGTTGGTTTTATCTATACCCGTAGTATAGTATTGGAGTTGAGTTATTTTTATATATTTTCTGTTTTCATGGATGTTGATATATTTTAGTGGTTGCGTTGTATCTTGAGCATGTTTATAGAGTTTTGTGTGTTCGGGAACTCCCCAGAAAGCCCCTCGAATAGCCCCCCGGACAGCCCCCTGGACAGCCCCCCACCCTCCTCCTTGGTACCCGGACAGCCCCCCGGACACCCCCCAGACAGCCCCCCAGACATCCCCACAGACAGCCCCCCACCCTTTTCCCTGGACCCCGGACAACCCCCCCACCCTCCTCCCTGGACCCCCAGACAGCCCCCACCCTCCTCCTTGATTTCACATGCCTTTTTTTATTTCTCTGATCATGAAATGTTATTTAGGATTATTCCATTTTTGTATGTCCTGAATTATATAAATGTCTTGGTAAGTTTATTAGCTCTTTCTCATCAAATGCATGTGATGATATGCTTTAAATTGAATACAAAGTCTTGTTGTACATTCTCCATGTTATGCGAATTATGCCTTGTTTGATTTGGTTTACCTATAAATTATTAGGATAAGATATGGGTTACATGTTAAGGACTCATGGATGAACTCATCATGCTCAGGAAATTTAGACTTGAAATTCAAGGATGAATGCTTTGGTTTCTAGGTGAGGGATACGAGGATGGTTTCTATTACTCATGACTGATATTGGTTCCTTTAAGATAAACCAAGGACATGTCTATTTTTCAATATGGTAATACCATGCCTCAGGTGATACCTGGTTCCCTATGTGAGATACTTGGAAAGAAAGACTGCCTAAATCTGAGGTGTGATGTGGCCGACACTACTCAAAGTAACGTGTATGAGTCAACCCAGTCTAAATCTGAGGTGCGATATGGCTGGGATTTTAAGTGAAAAGAACAACTGGCATACAAAAAACAGACCAAACACATTCATATTGTGTTGATACTTTTGGAAAATGATCCATGGGTCATTTGAGATGTGTACGAGTCAACCCCGTCTAAATCTGAGGCGCAGTGTGGCCGGTACCATTCTAAATGTGTCTCTTTTGTTTAAAATGGACATGATTATAAGTGAAAAGAAAAACTGGCATACGAAAAACCAACCAAATGCATTCGGATTCTATTGATACTTCATCACAAAGATCCTTGGGTCATATGTGACGTGTAAGAGCCAAACCGGGCTCAATTCGAGTCGTAGTGTGGACGAGATCACTCTAAGTGTCTCTTTTTTTTAAATGGACAACATTTTAAGTGCATATGGAAAACCGACCAAACGCATTTGGTTTCTATTGAAACTTTAGGAGAACGATCCATGGGTCATATGTGATGTGTATGAGTGAACCCCGTCTCAATATGAGGTGCGGTGTGGCCGACACTACTCAAAGTGTCTCTCTTTTATTTAAAAAGCACTTCATTTTATGTGAAAACAACAACTGACAAACGGAAAACCGACCAACCGGATTCTGATTATGTTGATACTTTAGAAAAACGATCCATGGGTCATATGTGATGTGTACGAGTCAACCCCGCCTCAATCCGAGGTGTGGTGTGGCCAACACCATTCATAGTGTCTCTCTTTTGTCAAAAATGGACATCATTTTAAGTGAAAACAACTGACATACGAAAAACTGACCAAATGAATTCGAAATGTGTTGATGCTTTAGGAAAATGATCCATGGGTCATATTTTACATTTATGAGTCAACCTCGCCTCAATCCAAGGCACGGTGTGGCCGGCACCACTCAAAGTGTCTCTCTTTTGTTTAAAATGGACAACATTTTAAGTACATACGGAAAACTGGTCAAACGGATTCTGATTGTGTTGATACTTAAGAAAAAAGATCCATGGGTCATATGTGACGTGTAAAAATCAACCCCGCCTCAATCTGAGGCGCGGTGTGTATGGAACCACTCAAAGTGTCTCTCTTTTGTTTCAAAAGGACATCATTTTAAGTGAAAACATCAACTGGCATAAAAAAAACTGACCAAACGCATTTGGATTGTGTTGATACTTTAGGAAAATGATCCATTAGTAATTTGAGATGTGTACGAGTCAACCACGTCTAAATCCAAGGCACGGTGTGGCCGGTACCACTATAACTATTTCTATTTTTTTTAAAATGGATAGGATTATAAGTGAAAAGAACAACTGGCATACGAAAAACTGATCAAATGAATACAGAATCTATTGAAACTTTTGGAAATTGATCCATGGGTCATATGTGACGTGTACGAGTCAACTGCGCCTCAATCCAAGTCACGGTGTGGCCATTACCACCCAAAGTGTCTCTCTTGTGTTTAAAATGGACAACATTTTAAGTACATACGGAAAACTGACCAAACACATTCGGTTTCTATTGATACTTCAGCACAATGATCCATGGGTCATTTGTGATGTGTACAAGTCAACCCCACCTCAATCCGAGGCATGGTGTGGTCAACACCACTCAAAGTGTCTCTCTTTTGTTTTAAAAGGACATCATTTTAAGTGAAAACATTAACTGGCATATGAAAAATTGACCAAACGCATTCGGATTGTGTTGATACTTTAGGAAAATGATCCATGGGTCATTTGAGACGTTTACGAGTCAACCCCGCCTCAATCCGAGGCACGGTGTGGCCGACACCACTCAAAGTGCCTCTCTTTTGTTTAAAATGGACAACATTTTAAGTACATTTGGAAAACTGAACAAATGGATTTTGATTGTGTTAATAAATTAGAACAACGATCCATGGGTCATATGTGACATCTAAGAATCAACCCCACCTCAATCTGAGGCGTGTTGTGTCCAGTACCACTCAAAGTGTCTCTCTTTTGTTTCAAAAGGACATCATTATAAGTGAAAACCACAACTGGAATACAAAAAACTGACCAAACGCATTCGGATTGTGTTAATACTTTAGTACAATGATCCATGGGTCATTTGAAACGCGTATGAGTAAATCCCACCTCAATCCGAGGCACAGTGTGGCTGGTACCACTCTATCTGTGTCTATTTTGTTTAAAATGGACAACATTTTATGTACATACAAAAAACTAACCAAACGGATTCTGATTGTGTTGATACTTTAGTACAATGATCCATGGGTCATATGTGATGTGTAAGAATCAACCCTACCACAATCTGAGGCGCGATGTGGCTAGCACCACACAAAGTGTCTCTTTTTTGTTTCAAAAGGACATCATTTTAAGTGAAAACATCAACCGGTATATGAAAAAATGACCAAACGCATTCGTATTGTGCTGATACTTTAGGGAAATGATCCATGGGTCATTTGAGACATGTAAAAGTCAACCCCGTCTAAATCCGGGGCGTGGTGTGGCCGGTTCCACTCTAACTGTGTCTCTTTTGTTTAAAATGGACATGATTATAAGTGAAAAGAACAACTGGCATTCGAAAAACCAACAAAATGCATTCTGAATCTGTTGAAAATTTAGGACAATGATTCATGGGTCATATGTGATGTGTAAGAGTCAACTTTGCCTCAATCCGAGTCACGGTGTGGCTGGAACCACCCAAAGTGTCTCTCTTTTGTTAAAAATGGACAACATTATAAGTATATATGGAAAACCTACCAAACACATTCAGTTTCTATTGATACTTTAGAAAAACGATCCATGAGTCATTTGTGACGTGTATGAATCAACCCCACCTCAATCCAAGGTGCGGTGTGGCCATCACCACTCAAAGTGTCTCTCTTTTATTTAAAAAGCACTTTATATTAAGTGAAAACAACAACTGACTTACGCAAATCTGACCAAACAGATTCTAATTATGTTGATACTTTAGCACAACGATCCATTGGTCATATGTGACGTGTACGAGTCAACCCCGCCTCAATCCGAGGTGTAGTGTGGCTGACACCACTCAAAGTGTCTCTCTTTTATTTAAAAACCACTCCATTTTATGTGAAAACAACAACTGACATACGGAAAACTGACCAAACGCATTCGGAATGTGTTGATGCTTTAAAACCACGATACATGGATCATATTTGTTGTCTACGAGTCAACCCCTCCTCAATCCGAGGCACGGTGTGGCTGACACCACTCAAAGTGTCTCTCTTTTGTTTAAAATAGACAACATTTTAAGTACATACGGAAAACTAACCAAATGGATTCTGATTGTGTTGATACTTTAGAACAATGATCCATGGGTCATATGAGACATTTAAGAATCAACCCCTCATCAATCTGCGGTGCGGTGTGGCCGTCACCACTCAAAGTGTCTCTCTTTTGTTTTAAAATGACATCATTTTAAGGGAAAACATTAACTGGCATATGAAAAACCGACCAAATGCATTCAAATTGTGTTGATACTTTAGGAAAATGATCCATGGATCATTTGATACGTGTACGAGTCAACCCCGTCTAAATCCGAGGTGCGGTGTGGCCAGTACCACTCTAATTGTGTCTCTTTTGTTTAAAATGGACAAGATTTTAAGTTCAAATGGAAAACTGACCAAACGGATTCTAATTGTGTTGATACTTTAGAAAAAAGATCCATGGGTCATATGTGATGTCTATGAATCAACCTCGCCTCAATATGAGGCGCGGTGTTTTTGACACCACTCAAAGTGTCTCTCTTTTGTTTCAAAAGGACATCATTTAAGTGAAAACATCAACTTGCATACAAAAATCTGACCAAACGCATTCGGATTGTGTTGATACATAAGGAAAATGATCCATGGGTCATTTGAGACGTGTATGAGTCAACCCCTTCTAAATCCGAGTCGCGGTGTGGCCGGTACCACTCTAACTGTGTCTCTTTTGATTAAAATGGACATGATTATAAGGGAAATGAACAACTGGAATATGAAAAACTGACCAAACACATTCAGAATCTGTTGAAACTTTAGGACAACGATCCATGGGTCATATGTGACATGTACGTGTAAAACGTGCCTCAATCTGAGTTTCGGTGTGGCCGGAACCACCCAAAGTGTTTCTCTTATGTTTAAAATGGACAACATTTTAAGTACATGTGAAAAACTGACCAAACGCATTCAGTTTCTATTGATACTTTAGCACAATGATACATGAGTCATTTGTGACATGTACGAGTCAACCCCGCCTCAATCCAAGGTGCGGTGTGGCCGTCACCACTCAAAGTTTCTCTCTTTTATTTAAAAAGCACTTCATTTTAAGTGAAAACAACAACTAACATACATAAATCCAACCAAACAGACTCTGATTATGTTGATACTTTAGCACAAATATCCATGGGTCATATGTGACGTGTATGAGTCAACCCCACCTCAATCCGAGGCTCGGTGTGGCCGACACCACTCAAAGTGTCTCTCTTTTATTTAAAAAGCACTTCGTTTTAAGTGAAAACAACAACTGACATAGGGAAAACCGACCAAACACATTCAGAATGTGTTGATGCTTTAGGAAAAATATCCATTGGTCATATTTGATGTGTTCGAGTCAACCCTGCCTCAATCTGAGGCACAGTGTGGCCGACACCACTCAAAGTTTCTCTCTTTTGTTTAAAACGGACAACATTTTATGTACATATAGAAAATTGACCAAACAGATTCTGATCATTTTGATACTTTATTAAAATGATCCATGGGTCATATGTGATGTGTAAGAATCAACCCCACCTCAATCTGAGGTACGGTGTGGCCGACACCACTCAAAGTTTCTCTCTTTTGTTTCAAAAGTACATCATTTTAAGTGAAAATATCAACTGGCATACGAAAAACTGACCAAACATATTCGGAATCTATTGAAACTTTAGGACAACAATCCATGGGTCATACGTGACGTGTACGAGTCAATCGTGCCTCAATCTGAGTCGCGGTGTGGCCGCCACCACCCAAAATGCCTCTCTTATGTTTAAAATGGACAACCTTTTAAGTACATACAGAAAACCGATGAAACGAATTCAATTTCTATTGATACTTTTGCACAACGATCCATGGGTCATATGTGATGTGTACTAGTGAACACAGCCTCAATACAAGGCATGGTGTGGCCGACACCACTGAAACTGTCTCTCTTTTATTGAAAAAGAACTTCATTTTAAGTGAAAACAAAAACTGACATACGGAAAACTGACCAAACAGATTCTGATTGTGTTGATACTTTAACACAATGATCCATGGGTAATATGTGACGTGTATGAGTCAACCCTGACACAATCCGAGGTGCGGTGTGGCCAGCACCATTCATAGTGTCTCTCTTTTGTTTAAAATGAACATCATTTTAAGTTAAAACAACAACTGACATATGAAAAACTGACCAAATGAATTCAGAGTGTGTTGATGCTTTAGGAAAATGATCCATGGGTCATATTTGACGTGTATGAGTCAACCCCGCCTCAATATGAGGCATGGTGTGGCTGGCACCACTCAAAGTGTCTCTCTTTTGTTTAAAATGGATAACATTTTAAGTACATACAGAAAACTGACCAAACGGATTCTGATTGTGTTGATAATTTATCAAAACGATCCATGGGTCATATGTGACATGTAAAAATCAACCCCGCCTCAATATGAGGTGTAGTGTGGCTGGTACCACTCAAAGTGTCTCTCTTTTGTTTCAAAAGGACATCATTTTAAGTGAAAACATTAACTGGCATACGAAAAACTGACCAAACGCAATCGTATTGTGTTGATACTTTAGGAAAATGATACATGGGTCATTTGAGACGTTTACGAGTCAACCGCGTCTAAATCCAAGACGCGTTGTGGCCAGTACCACTCTAACTATGTCTCTTTTGTTTAAAATGGATAGGATTATAAGTGAAAAGAACAACTGGCATACGAAAAACTGACCAAACTCATTCAGAATCTGTTGAAACTTTAGGAAAATGATCCATGGGTCATATGTGATGTTTATGAGTCAACCACGCCTCAATTCGAGTCGCGGTGTGGCCAGAACTACCCAAAGTGTCTCTCTCATGTTTAAAATGGACAAAATTTTAAGTACATATGGAAAAATGACCAAACACATTTGATTTATGTTGATAATTTAGAACAATGATCCATGGGCCATTTGTGATGTGTACGAATCAACCCCGCCTCAATCCGAGGCGCGGTTTGGCCGGCACCACTCAAAGTGTCTCTCTTTTATTTAAAAAGTACTTCATTTTAAGTGAAAACAACAACTAACATATGGAAATCCGACCAAACAGATTATGATTGTGTTGATACTTTATCACAATGATCCATGGGTCATATGTGATGTGTGTGAGTCAACCCCGCCTCAATCCAAGGTGCAGTGTATCCGACACCACCTAAAGTATCTCTCTTTTATTTAAAAAGCACTTCATTTTAAGTGAAAACAACAGCTGACATACGAAAAACCAACCAAACGCATTCAGAATGTGTTGATGTATTAGGAAAACAATACATGGGTCATATTTTACGTGTACGAGTCAACCCCACCTCAATCCGAGGCATGGTGTGGCCGACACCACTCAAAGTGTCTCTCTTTTGTTTAAAATGGACAACATTTTAAGTACATACGGAAAGCTGACCAAAAAGATTATGATTGTGTTTATACTTTAGAAAAATGATCCATGGATCATATGTGATGTGTAAGAATCAACCCCACCTCAATCCGAGGCACGGTGTGTCCAGAACCACTCAAAGTGTCTCTCTTTTGTTTCCAAAGGACATCATTTTAAGTGAAAACATCAACTGGCATACAGAAAACTGACCAAATGCATTCGGATTGTGTTGATACTTTAGGAAAATGATCCATGGTTCATTTGAGACGTTTAAGAGTCAACCCTATCTAAATCCTAGGAGGGGTGTGGCCGGTACCACTCTAACTTTGTCTCTTTTGTTTAAAATGGACAGGATTATAAGTTAAAAGAACAACTGGCATACGAAAAACTGACCAAACGCATTTGAAATCTGGAAAAACATTAGGACAACGATACCTGGGTCATATGTGACTTGTAAAAGTCAACCTCTCCTCAATCCGAGTCACGGTGTGGCCAGAACCACCCAAAGTGTCTCTCTTATGTTTAAACTGGATAACCTTTTAAGTACATATGAAAAACTGACCAAATAGATTTTGATTGTGTTGATACTTTTCCACAATGAATCATGGATCATTTGTGACATGTATGAGTCAACCCTACCTAAATCCGAGGCACGGTGTGGCCGACACCATTCAAAGTGTCTCTCTTTTATTTAAAACACACTTCATTTTAAGTTAAAATAACAACTGACATACAGAAATACAACCAAATGCTTTCGGAATATGTTTATACTTTAGAACAATGATCCATGAGTCATTTGTGACGTGTACGAGTTAACATCGCCTCAATCTGAGGCACAGTGTGGCCGATATCACTCCAGGTATATGTATTTTGTTTAAAATGAACATCATTTCTAGTAAAAAATCAGGTATGCAAAAAACTGATCAAATTATGAGTTGAATTCCGGATTCCACATATAATTGTCATCTATAATTTAAATTTAATTCTAAATGAATTTTGTATATTTATAATTACATTATGAATTCTGATTTAATTCTAGATGTGTATAGTTCCAGGATGCATTATATGTTAAATGAGTATGATTTGTTTCTGTATATGTATGTGTTAGTTGGTTATTTCATGTAAAGTAATTGTATATGTATGTGTTAGTTGATTAGTTCTGGTACAATAATTGTAAATGAGAGGGAATTGGAGGCTGTTGTGGAAATTGGAGCCTGCTGTGCAAATTGCAGGCTGCTGTGCAATTTACACAGCATAGGCTATGCAAACGGTTTCAAACTGTTGGAATAGGATTTTGAGTATTGTTTTTACCAACGGTTCATAGAGAAACGTTGGTAAAAACCCTTTTCCAATGGTTTCTAAACCGTTGGGTAAGAAGTCCTGTCGTTGGTTTTCCCAACAGTTCAAGCCAAACCGTTGGGATAGTTTTTCCCAACGGTTTGGTACAACCATTGGGATAGCTTCATTTTTCTAAGCTATCCCAATGGTTTTGTGTAAACCATTGGGAAAATCTTTACCAACGGCTTACTTACCCATGGTTTGCAGAACCGTTGGTATAAGATATACCAACAAATCTGTAGGCTTTCCCAACGGTTCTGAACCATTGGGAAAATTTCCATTTCCAGTAGTGGTTATAGGGGCTGAATTATACAGGGCCAACTAGGGCATATGCTGCATAGACAAATAATAGCATATTTTGACCGATATGCCTGTTATGTAGGAAACTTATGTAAGGCCACCTAAGGACACGTGCTGCGTAGTCAGGAAAAAGAGTTCTCAGATCATAGAAACCCTATCACCAAAAACCATAAGAAAGATTATGAAGATTTGAAAACATTCAAGATTAAGAGTATGAAATATGGAAGGGGTTTATGTCCAATGCATATGATAAATATTTGAACCAATATTGGCCATGAGTTTTAATTCCTTTACATAGATCTGACTCATATGTAAAATGGAGAATTTCTTTGTTTCCTCTGAATTAATATTATGATGTGTAGTTTAAAGTCATCCAATGAGGAAATTATACTGTGAAGTTTTAAGTCATGCAGTGAAGAAATTAATAACCCCATAATAAATTGAGACATATTATTTATATAAAGAAGACTTTTACCTAATTCCTAATCCCACTTGAGCTATGCTCGGTGTGAGAAACAAGGAGTAGTAAAGGTGTATTCTATAATATAAAGGTGACACAAGTGAAGAATGGGGTGTAAGATTTCCATTCAGTTTATCGTCATGCAGTAAAGAAGAAAATGATCCAATATAAAAATAAAGACATATTGTAACTGGATTAAGGGATAAATCCCTAGTGTCACTATGTTCCTTGCTTAGGGTAAGAATCAAGTCACACGTAGCTCTTAAAACATTCCCTATACAGGTTTGATTCATATACATGAAATAAAAGATTTTTATATCGCGACTGGGCCCAATATTAGAGATCTATGCGTCTCTATGTATCTCAAATAGATGATAATCAAGCCGTATGTAGTTCTTTAAACAATAATTCCTCATGCTAATCGAGTTTGACCTGAAGAATGGGGGCTTTTAACACATTTTTAGGGAATGGTAAATATTAATACATAAAATGGTATAAGAACCAAATCATATATCTTAAGGAAACACTCTATATAGATCTGATTCATATACAAGAGGAGAAAAGAAAATAATAAGATCTTTTGACTGTTCCTGGGCCTACAATTTTAGATTTAGGCGTCTCTATGTTTCTCATTGGAAAATGAGAATCAAGCCATACGTAGTTCTTGAAATAAGGTCTCTATGAAGATCTGACTCAAATATTGGAAAGAGAGGGACTCATGTGCTACTTAGGAGTAGCGATGATTCCAATGATGTTTTCTTATGGAAGCTTCTAACGCCAAATAGATAAAATGTTATTTGTACAAATAATGTCATGCAGTTTAACATCATACAATAAGGATGAATATGATATGCATTTTAATGTCATGTAGCATGGAAACTTATGGTTGTTATGCAGTTTAATGTCTTTCAACTAGGACATGGGGGTTATGCAGTTTTAAGTCTTGTTGAAAGTACATGGTACTGTGCAGTTTTAAGTCTTGCAGTGAAGACATTGTACTGTGTAGTTTAAAGTCTTGCAATAAGGAAGTTATACTGTGCAGTTTGAAGTCTTGAAATAAGGACATTTACACTGTGTAGTTTTGATTTTTTAGTGAGGATGAATGATACTGCAAAAAGTATTTCTTTAAGAATATTGCACTGGTTGGAGTTGTAATAAGCTCTACATCCATTGAGATTAAGGAATAAACTCCATTTGAATAGACCTTATGTATGGAATAAGGTCCTTCCCTCTTTGGCTCAAGATTTGGAGGTTTGTTCCCTAGTATAATTGGAGTCCTAAGGACCAATACCAATTCTCCTTGAAGAAATGAATAGAGGTTAACTTTATTGTTAAAATCTCTCACTATTTTGTTCCGATAGACTTCTAGTTGATGCAAAGTATGAAATCTTTTCTTGTCTAATCGTTCCAACTCATTGAACCATTTCTGAGTCCTCTCATCTGTAGAAAACTGATCAAAAATTGCAACTCTGAGTGAATGAAATTTCATTTGAATTGGAAAAACTGCTTTGGTTCAATATACCAATGAACAAGGAGTTGCTTGGGTGGCAATATGAGTAGTTTTCTGATAATCCCATAAAGCATTAAAAAGTTTATCATGCCACAATTTCTTATCTTTATCCACCATATTTTGGAGTATATTTGAAAAGGTATTATTGAAGGCCTCTATTTGTCCATTGGCTACCGCATTATAGCGAGATGAGTGGTTGGATTTAATATTATGTTCCTGATACAACATTTTTTATCTCATCAGAACAAAAATTGATGCCACTGTCCATCAAAATAGTATAAGGGACACCAAATCTGGTGATGATATTTGTTTTGACAAAACTAACAGTGATTTTGGCTCTGACTACTTTGAGAGGTATTGCCTCATCCCATTTAGAGAAGAATTCAGTAGCAGTAAGGATATATTTGAATTGCTTAGCCATGGCTGGAGGATAAGGTCATACTAAATTCATTCCCCATGTGGAAAATGGCATGGATTATTTAGCTATATATAGAACTATGGGGGTTGATGAATGAAGTTGGCATACACCTGGCAGGGATGAATTTTTTTAGTGAAATATATACAATCCTACAACATTGAAGGCCAAAAGTATCCAAGCCTTCGAATCTGGACAAAGAGTTTGTTCCCAGACTGGTGAGCACCACAAGCTCCTGAATGTACTTCTTTCATGACAGCTGTCGTCTCTTATCTATCAATACATTTGAAGAGGATTCCATAAAATCCTTTCTTGTAAAGAATATTTTGGTGGTCTGGACTATAATAAAGAGTAAAAATGGTTGCTTGTCGCTAAATCTGTTATTTTTCAGCCCTAGTCGGTGGAAGTACCCCATTTTAAAGATATTCTATAATGGATGTTCTCTATCCCGTGGTATGACTATATGGTTCAGAAATAGGGCTTATTTCATTAATTTCCTCGATTCTAGTTTGAAACAAAGGTAGAACCACACAACGATGAGCTATTCTGATGATTGTCTCATCCTGATTTGGATCTACAAAGGTTGTAGCTACATTAACCAGTGCATCTGCTTGAGAATTCTGTGATCGCGGGACATAAGACAATATCATCTCTAAGGGAAATTCAACCATTAACCCTCTTATGTAATCACACAAAGAGATTAACTCTTCTTTTCTGATAGAATATTCTCCATTAATTTGTTTGATTACCCATTCTGAATCACCTTTCACCTTTAAATGATCCATTTGCACCAGAAGGGCCAATTCCAAACCTGTGATGAGAGCATGATATTATGCCTCATTGTTGGTACTAGATTCTAAAAATAGGAAGGAATAAAGAAATACTACCTTTTCTGGGGAAATGAGGACAATACCTAACCCAACTTTGTCGAGTTTTGGGTTTTCTGTTTTTTCCCTATTGGACTTCTGGAAGCATCGTCAAAATACATTTCCCATGTTTGGGAATTATCCTGAATAGAGAAGACCTATTCATTAGGAACTTCAGTATTAAATGATGTATCTTCCGCTGATGGATACTCAACAAAAAATCCATCTAGAGCTTGGCCTTTTATTGCCTTTTTAGGCACACACTGGATATCAAACTATTGTAAAATAACCGCTCACCGTGCTAGATGCCCTGCAAGCATAGGAAGACTAAGGATAAATTTGAGTGGATTATTGTGAGACACCAATTGGGATTCATGGTATTCCAGGTAGTGCCTCAATTTCTAAATTGAAAATATTAATTCTAGGAATCACTTTTCAATACTTGAATATCAGGTTTCCACATCAAGAATAGTTCGAATGAGATAGTAAAGGCTGTTTTCATTCCTAGCATCATTACTTTTGGCGAGGAAGGCACCTAGTGATCGCTCTAAAGTTTTGACATAGAGAATAAGTGGTATTTCTTCAAAAGGTGGCATTAATACTAGTGAACTCATGAGATATTTCTTGAGGGTATCAAATGCTTCTTAGAAGTACCCAGTCCATTAGTAGGTGATTCCCATCTTTATTAATCTGGTGAAGGGTAAAAAATTACCAGATAAATTGGCGATAAAGTGCCAAATATAGGCCAAGTGTCCTTGGATTCCTCTTAATTCTTTCAAATTTCGAGGAGGTGACATACCAAGGATTGATTTTTTTTTTCTCAGGATCAAATTAGATACCATGATGGCATACAACGAACCCAATAAACATTCCTGAGGTTACCCTGAAATAAAGTTTCAAGGATTTCATCTTCAAACTGTGTTGCCAAAGTTTATTGAATATAGTCTCCAAATCATCCAAGTGATTGGAACTTTGTCTGGATTTGACCACCAAATCATCCACATAACATTCAACAAATTTCCCTAATAAGGGTTTGAAGATATGGTGAATGTCACGTTGGTATGTTTCACTTACATTCTTTAATCCAAAGGGCATGTAGCACCCCCGGTTTGAGGTATGTGGCATTTTTAATGCATTTCTATGTGTTTTAAGTGCATGGGATGAGTTGGGAAGAGGTTGAGAGAGTTTGGAATGGTTTTGGATGAGTTTGGAGGATTTTAAAGGGGTAAACGGTTTGAGCATGATTAGTGGAAACCGTGCAAATTATCTAAGAAACCGTGCAAGGGAGATAGTAGGCTTCACATGGCCTGCACAAGGTTTTCCAAACTGTGAGAGGAAACCGTACGGACCCTTGCTCCTGAGGTAGTAGCATGCGCACGGTTAGCACACGATTTGCCAAACCTTGCAGGCTAACGATGCAACCACTTAAAAATAGGGTTATAATTTCTGGGCTCCCTCGATCTTAACCTATTTCACTCCACTCTTCCTCCCACTCGATCCTCACTTGGGATATTGGGTTCTTAAGAGTTAAGGGTGCTCTCCCACTTGATCTGGAAGCATTTTGAAGAGGGTTCTTGGTGTTTTGAAGGTGATTGCTTCTGGGTAAGTCTCTCCTCTTGGTTTCCTTGTGTTTTCCTCTAGATCTACATCCTTAACTTTCTTGGTTTTCTAGATATACACTTGTTGTGTGTAGATCTAGGATTGTGGGTGCCTTGGATAATGTTTTGAAGGCTTGTTAATGTTAGGGAAGAGGGGATCTAGAGAGGTTTAGGTGGTGCATTTTCCGTATTTGAGGCGCGGTTGTTCGTGGGTCGATTTCTCAGAAACCCTAAAGGTAGGTGGCTTCTCTTTTGTCTCCACTTGTTTAGAACTAGTGGTTCCTTATTACAATTAATTGTTGTGATGAAAATTAATTGTGAATTTTTATGCAAAATTGGTTGGAAATCCCTTGGGTGATGTTTTGGGGATTTTTGGGAACCGGGTGTTTTACGGTGAAATGCTATTCTTGTTGATTTTAAAATGGAAATTTTAAAATGGGATGATATGGTTGATTTGTGAAAACAATTGATGGATAGGGTTTTCAATAAAATGGTTGTTTTATTGAAATATTGTTTTTCATAGAAAATGGTTCTCAATAAATGGGTGATTTATTGAAGTGGATTGATATGCAATGGAATTGGTTGATTTCATGTTGTTGTGACCTTGGTGGGTTTTATGCTTGACTTGGTTTGATTGAAATATTGTATGGAAGTGGGAGGGAAGTATCACTATAAAAAGGGGATGGATAATGTTCAGAAGAAACCCCATATGAGTAGTGGTCGAGAAGTACCGATAGTTGTGAATGGGTGAATGGGTTGGGCAGAAGTCCCACCGTTTTGATTGTTTTGGTGTGAAAGGGTGAACAGGTTGGGCTGAAGTCCCACCATTTTGGTTGTTTTGTGGTGCATTGCTTCGCAAGTTGGAATTTTCGTGCTGATGTGTAAATGATGAGATGGCTTGTGGCATGTTTTTTTGGCTTTCCCTTGGTTGCTTTGGTTGGATGCGATGGCTTGGTAAGGGCATGTTTGGCTTATGAAAATGGTTTCACGTGTGATTTATTTTATATAAACTGTTTTATATAAATGTTCAAATGGTTTTATCCTAGTGGAGTGTGTTGGGATTTCATTTGGGGAAATCCTACCGAGTTTTAGTACTCACCCCCTGCTTTGGCACAGTTGTGTCTTTAAAGATGTTGTGTACCATGAAGTGGGAAAATATAAGGCATCACCCTCCTTTAGTGGAGCTTTGTGATCCCTTGGCGGAGCTTGGAGCTTGGAGCTTGGTGTGGAGTTGTGGTGGTGTCATGGATAGTGGTGTTTGGTTATTTAGTTTCCGCAGTGTACTCTAATGTTTTTTGGACATGTCAGGTTTTATTGATTTTGAGTTGTGTTGTGGAATAACTTAGTTGTCGTTTGGGAATGCATGGTTTGGCTATTTATTTTACATGCATCATATAGTGGCTATTGTTGGATGGTTTGGTTGGTTTTGTCTTAAGGGAAAATTGTTCCCCAACTTGATCTTGAAGCCCTCAACATTTATTTCCAGCCTTTGGCGTATTGGGAACATCGCTTAAGGCCAAGTATCCCTCACTTCCTCCTTAAGCCAATGAGGTAGGGGCAGGGTGTTACAAGTGGTATCAGTTTGTTCGGTCCTTTGGAGTTGATTCTCAGATTCAGTGTTGAAATTCGTTGTGGTACATTCCTTGAGTCAAGATGGTAGCAAGGCGTAGGAATGTCAGATGTTGGAATGTATATAATAAAAGGATGTAGCTAACCCTTTTATACTGAAATTCATGTTACGAGGGAGTTGGGTACATAAGTGTTTTGGAGACACTTATAGGCATTAGATATCTCATTGTCGTGGGTGTATCCAATGAGATGAGCATGACATGCATGGTAGAAATGACTTCTCACTAGGATGCATATTTAATTGTGGTATAATTATTTATAGGTTTAATTGAGAAATGGATTTTATGTGAAACTTAATGTGAATAAATTTGGTATTTTGAAAATGATTTGATTTTCAAAATGGTGAAACATGGGAAATGTGAACTTGTGGAAAGCCTTATTGTCATAGTGCTGTATAATGTGATTTTAAGTGGGAATTATTGATGTCCACGAAAGTGAGACTCATGGTTATTTGTTTTCTATTTATAGAAATGGCACCGGGTAGGCATCGTAGAGACCAACCAAAGGTGGCCGATGAGAACATGGTTTCACCTAAGCCCCAGGTGAACCAACAGTTATTGAAAAGTATCGTGCAAGATTTCCAAGCTGTGAAAAGTGGAAATAAAGTGGATAAACCAAGGCATATAGATCATGCGGTTCAGTTTCAAAAGCAGAACCCACCCATCTTCAGGGGTGATTCAGAGCCGGAGAGGGCATAAGTATGGTTGAATAGAATGAACAAGATCTTCGAGTTCTTGGGAACACCAGTAGAGTTAAAGGTGAAGATGGCGACATATATGTTGGAAGATCTTGCCCTTCAGTGGTGGGAGTTGGTAGTCCAAGCTGGAACAGACCCGGGTATGACGTGGGAAGGCTTTTAGGAATTTTTTAACAAAAAATTCTACCCACATACGTTTAGAATTTAGCGTATGACTGATTTCTTCAGTTTGAGGCAAGAGCTTATGTCTGTGATAAAGTATGGAACTAAGTTTATGAACTTAGTGCGGTTTGCACCTGAGGTGGAGGGTAGCACATCGTTGAAGTCAAGGATCTTTGAAGCGGGGTTAAGGTAATAAATCCATTAAATGATAGCAATGTTGTGTATAGATGATTACATAGAGATGATGAATAGATCCTCAGTGTCTGAGAGGGATTTTTTGGGTGCTCCGGGTGGAGGAAGCATGCTGTTACCCATGGGGAATAGTGGGAACTCTAATGATGGGTTCAAGCGAAGGAGGGAAACTTATTCCCAAGGTGAGAATATGGTATATAACCTGACAATAGGATTGTTAAATCTTTCTCTGAGGCCCCAGAGCAAGCTGGGATGTTTTCAGTGTGGTTCAACGAGCCACATCAAGCGGGATTGTACGACACAACCTCAATCATGTCATAATTATAAGAATATGAAGAATATGCAGCATTATTTTTGGAATTCTCCAAGGTCTGGTGTGTATGCCACTCCTCAGGGATCACATACATCGTATGCTTCGACAGGACGGGGACAACAGCACACCCCTCATCAGCAGAGTAAAGTGGATCATGGTGATTCTCAGAATACCACGACGCCTCAGCAAAGCACTAAAGAGTAGAGTGTGGAAAGAAAAAATGTGTTCGGAGCTGAGCAGATTGTGGTTGATGATCATTCAAGACCATCCACAGTGCGAGGTATTATTATTTTAAATTCTACCTTGATACATGTGCTGTTTGATATGGGTGCTTCAAACTCTTTTATTGTTGCACATGTGGTTGAGTCGCTGGGTTTAAGGGTATAAATAATGCCCTCAGTTTTAAAACTTCAAACTTCTCTAGGTCAAAGAGAGTGTGGAGCCTTCTTGTGTATAGAATGTTGTATTGTTGTGGGTGAGGTTGAGAAAATGTGGAATTTACCGGTGCTTGAGATGGATGGGTATGATGTAATCTTGGGAATGGATTGGCTGGTGGCATTTAAGTCCCACATCGATTGTGATGTGCATATAGTGGATCTTACAACACACGATGGTGTTATACATCTCTTTAGAGGAGAGAGGCATGAAAGGCAGGGTGAAACAGGTTTGTTGGCACCAGCATTGGGTACGTTATCATATCAGTTGGCAGTTTTGTCATTGGAATCGGTAGTGGATGTTGAGAAAACTGTTCTTCCAATAGTGGTAGATCAGTTCATGGATGTTTTTCCTGAAGAATTGTCTGGGTTACCTCCCATAAGAGAAGTGGAGTTTACGATTGATCTCCTTTTGGGGACCATTCCTATCTCACTACCGTCTTATCAGATGTCACCAGCTGAATTGGAGGAATTGAAAGTTGAGTTGGAAGAGTTAAAAAACAAAGGGTTTATTCGGCCTAGCACATCTCCGTGGGCAGCACCGATGTTGTTTGTGAAAAAGGCAAATAGAACTTTGAGGCTATCTGTTTATTATCATAGAATTAACCAAGTTATGATAAAGAATAGATATCCACTTCCAGAAATTGATGATTTGTTCGACCAGTTAAGGGGAGCTCAGTGGTTCTCCAAGATTGACCTGAGGTTGGGATATCATCAATTGCGGGTGAGGAAGGAGGATATTTCTAAAACAGCTTTCAGAAGTAAATATGGCCATTATGAATATGTGGTTATGCCCTTTGGTCTAACGAATGCACCAGCAGTGTTCATGGCATTGATGAATCAGATATTTTAGAGATATCTCAATTCATTTTTAGTGGTGTTTGTAGATGATATTCTGGTGTATTCAAAGACAAGGGTGGAGCATGAGCCGCACTTGGCGATAGTGCTGGGGATCTTGAGGGATCATCGGTTGTATGACAAATTGTCAAAGTGTGAATTTTGGATACAGGGAGTTAATTTTCTTGGCCATGTGATTTCTGAAAGGGGTGTTTCAGTGGATCTAGAAAAGATAGAGGTTGTTGTCTTATGGGATCCTCCAAATAATTTGTTTGAGATACAGAGTTTTCTAGGTCTAGCTGGGTATTATCGGTGTTTTGTTCGTGATTTTTCACATCTGGCTTCACCGATGATAGCTTTTACAAGAAAGAATGTTCCATTTCAGTGGAATGAACAGTTTCAACAGTGTTTTGAAGAGCTAAAGTGTCGTCTTACATAAGCACCAATCTTGGTTTTTCCAGAATTAAGAAAAGGGTACGTGGTGTATTGCGATGCATCGGGATCAGGGTTGGGGTGCGTTCTCATGCAAGGGAATCATGTGGTTGCATATGGATCACGACAGTTGAGGGTGAATGAGAAGAACTACCCAACTCATGATTTGGAGTTGGTATCAGTGGTCCATGCTTTGAAGGTGTGGTGTCATTATCTCTTCAGTGAGAAATTCATGGTATATACAGATCAAAAGAGATTGAAGCACATTTTCTCACAAAGGGATTTGAACTTGAGGTAAAGGAGATGGATGGAATATCTCTAGATTTTTGATTTTGACTTAATGTACACACCAGGTAAGGGAAATTTTGTGGTAGATGCATTAAGTAGAAAATCATATGCTCAGGTGGTGAAACAAGCATCAGTGGCAGTTGATGTCGGTTATAGCTAAGATGCAGTTGGAATATGAGGAACAGGGTGATAGAATGGTCTTCTTTCCAGTTATGTTGATTCCTGACTTGGTTGGCCTGGTTAGAGAGGTACAAATATCTGATTCATAGTGTGTGACCATGGGGTCGAGACTCAATGGTGGGGAGACCATTGAGGGCTGACAATTGAATTGAGATTCAGTTTTATGTTTTCAGAATCATATGGTTGTACCTGTTGCTTTTCAAGAGGATCTTCTTAGGTCGTATCATCATTCCAGGTGGTCCGTTCATCCTAGAATTCAAAAAATTTATAAAGCATTGAAAGCGCAGTTCTGGTGGGCTGGTATGAAAAGAAGAGTGGTTGAGTTTGTTTCGAGATGCTTGACTTGTCAGCAGGTCAAGGCAGAACATCAGAGGCCAGCAAGAATGTTGCAGTCTTTACCAATCCCTGTTTGGAAGTGGGAGTAGATAATGATGGATTTTGTCATAGGTCACCCAAGAACGGTCAGAAAGGACGATGCCATATGGGTGATAGTGTATTGTCTAATGAAGTCGGCCCATTTCATCCAGATTCATTAATCTCATAGGGTGGAGGATCTATCCAAAATCTATATATGGGAGGTGGTAAAGAGGCATGGTGTTCTGGTTTCGATTATATTAGATAGATATCCAAGGTTTACATCTCATTTCTAGAAATCCTTGCAGTAATCCCTTGGGACATAGTTGACTATGAGCACGACGTATCAGCCTCAGATGGATGGTCAATCCGAGAGGATGATACAAACTCTGGAGGATTTGTTGCATGCTTATGTCATGGATTTTGGTGGCTCATGGGAGGATCACTTGTCATTGGTTGAGTTTTCATACAATAATAGTTATCAGGCATCCATACAGAAGGCTCTGTTTGAAGCATTGTATGGGTGGCCATGTCGTTCTCCACTATGTTGGGTGGAAACGGGTGAGTCATCGATGGTTGGACCGAGCATTTTCTAGGAGACGACGGAGAAGATCAAGTTGATCAGGAAGAGAATAGAGATGGCTTAGAGTCGTCAGAAATAATATTCGGATCATCGTTGACGACCGTTGTCGTTTGAGATGAGTGATCATGTGTTCTTCAGGATCTCTCCCAGGTTGGGACATCATCGGTTTGGGAAGCAGGGAATGTTATCTCCGAGATATATTGGGCCTTCTGTGATTCTTGATTGGGTTGGTGAGGTGTCTTATTATTTGGCTTTCCACCTAGGTTCAGTGCGGTGCACAATGTGTTTCATGTGTCATAGTTGAAAAAGTATCAGTTAGATCATGACCATGTGATTCGATGGGATCATGTTGATCTAGAACCAGATGCTTCGTTGGTGAAAGTGCCAGTGTGGGTTTTGGATAGGGAAGAGAAAGTCTTGCGTGGTAAAAGCATCAGTTTAGTTCATGTTTTGTAGCAACATGGTCAGATTCAAGAGGAGACTTGGCAGCGGGAGAAAGAGATGGTCGAGCAGTGGCCTGAGCTCTTTCGGCAAAGGGTAGGTTCACTACTTTCTGAGGACAGAAAGTCCAATGGTGGGGAGAATGTAGCACCACCGGTTTGAGGTATGTGGCCTTTTTTTATGAATTTTTATGTGTTTAAAGTGCATGGGATGAGTTGGGAAGATGTTGGGAGAGTTTGGAATGGTTTTGGATGAGTTCAGAGGCTTTTAAAGGGGTGCACGGTTAGTGGAAACCGTGCGGATTCTCCAGGAAACTGTGCAAGAGAGACATTTGAATTTGCACAGACTATGAACGGTTTTCTAAACCATGCGAGGAAACCATGCAGACACTTTCTCTAGAGGTAGTATCATGTGCACGGTAGGCGTACGGTTTTCCAAACCGTGCAGGCTAACCATGCGGCCACTTAAAAATAGGGTTATAAGTTCCGAGCTCCCTGAGGATTAACCTATTTCACTCCACTCTTCCTCCCACTCGAGCCTCACTTGGGATTTTGGGTTCTCAGGGGTTAAGGGTGCTCTCCCACTTGATTTGGAAGCATTTTGAAGAGGGTTCTTGGTGTTTTGAAGGTGATTGCTCCCTGGTAAATCTCTCTTCTTGGTTTCCTTTTGTTTTCCTCTAGATCAACATCCCTATCATTCTTGGTTTTCTAGATCTACACTTTTTTTGTGTAGATCTAGGGTTTTGGGTGCCTTGGATGATGGTTTTAAGGCTTGTGAATGTTAGGGAAGGGGGTATCTAGAGAGGTTTCAGTGGTGTGTTCGTCAGATTTGAGGCACGGTTGTTCGTGGGTCGATTTCTCAGGAACCCTAAAGGTAGGTGGCTTCTCTCTCGACTCCACTTGGTTAGAACTAGTGATTTTTTGTTACAATTAATTATTGTGATGAAAATTAATTGTTAATTGTTATGAGAAATTGGTTGGAAATCCCTTGGGTGATGTTTTGGGGATTTTTGGGAAAAGGTTGTTTTACAGTGAAATGCTATTCTTGTGGATTTTAAAATGAAGATTTTAAAATGGGATGATATGGTTGATTTGTGAAAATTATTGATGGAAAGGGTTTTCAATAAAAGGTTGTTTTATGGAAATATTTTTTGGCATGGAAAATGGTTCTCAATAAATGGGTGATTTATTGAAGTGGATTGATATGCAATGGAATTTGTTGATTGCATGTTGTTGTGACCTTGGTGGGTTTTATGCTTGACTTGGTTTGATTGAAATGTTGTATAGAAGTGGGCGAGAAGTATCACTATAAAAAGGGGATGGATAGTGGTCGGAAGAACCACCATATGAGTAGTGGTCAGGAAGTATCACTAGTTGTGAATATGTGAATGGGTTGGGCAGAAGTCCCACTATTTTGACTGTTTTGGTGTGAAAAGGTGAACGGGTTGGGCAGAAGTCCCACCATTTTGGTTATTTTGTGGTGCATTTCTTTGCAAGATGGAATTGTCGTGCTAATGTGTAAATTATGAGATGGATTGTGGCATGTTTGGTTGGATTTCCCTTGGTTGCTTGGGTTGGATGTGATGGCTTGGTAAGGGAATGTTTGGCTTATGAAAATGGTTACACGTGTGATTTATTTTATATAAATAGTTTTATATAAATGTGATAACAGTTTTATCCTAGTGGAATGTGTAGGAAAGTCATTTGGGGAAATCCTATTGAGTTTTAGTACTCACCCCCTGCTTTGGCATTGTGGTGTCTTTGAAGATGTTGTGTACCGTGACGTGGGAAAAGGTAAGGCATCACCCTCCTTTAGTGGATCTTTGTGATCCCTTGGTGGAGATTTGATCTTGGACCTTGGTGTAGAGCTGTGGTGGTGTCATGGCTGGTGGTTTTTGGTTGTTTAGTTTCCATTGTGTACTCTCATGTTTTTTGGACATGTCGGGTTGTATTGGTTTTGAGTTGTGTTATGGAACAACTTAGTTGTCTTTTGTGAATGCTTGGTTTGGCAATTTATTTGACTTGCATCATATTGTGGCTATTGTTGGATGGTTTGGTTGGTTTTTTCTTACGGGAAAATCGTTCCCCAACTAGATCTTGAAGCCCTCGTCATTTATTGCTAGCCTTTGACATCTTGGGAACTTCGCTTAAGGCAAAGTAGCCCTCACCACCTCCTCAAGCCAATGAGGTAGGGGTGGGGTGTTACAGGGCATTAACCGATAGAAAAAGACACCATGAGGGGCTCTGAAGACTGTAGATTCATCATCATCTTGGTCCATACATATTTTATTATACCCAGAGTATCCATCCATGAAAGAAAGAGCTTCATATCCAGTTTTTGCACCAATTAGAAGTTCTGGAATCAGAACTGGAAAATCATCTTTTGGAAAATGCCAATTAAGATCTTTGAAATCAATGTAGACTCTAATTTTCCCATTCTTCTTTTTCACTCGGACAATGTTGGCCAACCATTTGGGATACTGAACTTCCCTGAAAAAGTTATACTTTATAATTTTATCAACTTCAGTTTCAATTTTAGAGGCATGAGTTGGGTGTAATCTTCTTGCTACTTTCTTGAATCCACGATGTTCTTATGGAAAACTCAAATGATGGGTGGATACATCCGGATTAAGACCTGGAATTTTGGTATAATTCCAAGAAAATATATCACGATGTTGGTTTAGAAATTAAGTATACACCTCTTTCTCTTCATAGGTCATGGCCGCACTAATTATGGTGGGGCTTGTATCTTCTTCTGTACCCAGATTTATTTCTCTAAGCTTATCCACAGTGGTAGAGACACCTTACTCAAATATAGGAGGAGCATCCCTGAGATCTTCCTCTTCTTATTCATTACGTGTTACCTCTTTTGTTTCTACTTGCATAGTAGATAATGAGGTAGGAACTTCCAGAGTTAAAGGAGGAGTCAATATTTGAACATCTCGAAGAAGAGGCCACCATATCTGGCTCAATTGATGATGAAGGGCCTTCTTGGGGTAATAAAGAGGGAGTGACAGATTGAGAATCAACATCTTTGTCTTCCTCTAGCATTGCTACAACCTCTTCTACTCTGGTTGATGAAGTAGAGGCTTTTTGTAATTCAGTGGATGAAATAAAGAAATCTCTATTTAAGATTCCATCACTACTTGGTGAATTATAAATTTCTCCCATGTTGTCAGACTCAGTTTCCATAATTTACATTATGGAAGTTACTGGATGAGTGCTTGGATTTGGTTTTACCCTTTCAATTTTATCGATGGGTAGTACATAATCTTCACTCAAATTCATAAATGGATTTTATATGATCCTTTCTAGTCCATTTGGAGCATTAACTCTAGTTATTTCCTTTTTCATGGACTTTGTTCATTTTTTGTGATAAATCTCTGCCTTAATGTATTGAGATTTACATGTTTTTAATGGAGCATTGTCACCATAAAATGTCCCGATTTGACCATTGAAAAAGTACTTAAGGCTCTGGTGGTATGATGAAGGTATGGCTACATGTTGATGCAACCAAGGCCTTCCAAGAAAAATTTTGAAGGTTGTGTCCTGACGAAGAACCATGAAATCTGAACTAGACATAAGATCTTCAAACTGAGTTTTGAGTGTAATCTCACCCAGAGGTTCTTGTTCATTCTTTTCATACCCTTGCAACATTAAATTAGATGGAGATAAATCAAATTCAGTCAATCCAAATCGATGAAGTGTAAAAATGGGAATGAGGATGACCCCAGATCCATTATCAATAAAGGCTCGTCGGATGTCTATGTCATTTACCTTGCCAGACAAATACAAAGGTCTGATATGTCCATGTACAACATCATCTTCATCTTAATTTGTAAAAGATATTACTTCATGAAATTCTGTTGGATCATTCTCTATACGGTAAACCTCAGGAGTAACAACTTCGGATTCAAACTCTTGAGGACTTGATAAAGCATCAATGAGTTCCTCTCAATGATCTTTTTCCAGATTCAAAGAATTCAGAATTGATAACATGGCCAATACTTGGACCAATTGTTTCAAGGCATCATACTTTTGGTCCAAAGTTCTACATTTCCCAGTATAGAGATGTGGGTTTTTAGGTGCTTTGGAAGTTTATGCTTCTAATGTAGACGTACTCTGTGTTGAAGAAGAAGCAGGAAATACTTCTGGATTTGGTAAATTAAACTGACTAGGTCGATTCACTTGCTGAGTAGAAGACAATGTATCTTATAATCGGTCCTGAAAAGTAATTATGTCAGAACTGAACCTATCTTTCATGGAAGAAACTCCTTGTTTCTATTGATCCCACTGAAGGGATCTTCCTGAAGTTTCTGCCACATATATGGTTCGAGTAGGGGTGGAGTTAAAATGATGGTTTCTAGAATTCTCATGTCTTCCCCTGTATCCTCGACCCTAGCCTCTTCCTATAGTTCTCCAATTAGGTACAAAGAATTTGGCTCATTATAGCCAGAATCACCATTGGTATAAGTATTTGTTAATTGGATAACATTAATAGAACCAAAGATCAATTCTTCACCTGATGAAGATTCTTCTTGACAGGTTAATTATGGTTGTGCCGTTTGGTGGGGTGATTCCTATGCTTTTAAAACAGATGGAATAAAATCTTCCAGGTCCAAGAACAACTTTGTACTTGACATGATCTCGTCTTCTTTTGACTTCTCTTTATCCTTATAATCACCTTTTTTTTATAGAGAAATGATCTTTTGATGAAGGTGGTTTTACTGTGGCAGAAGTGGAAGAAGACACAATCGATTGTTTCAAATGTGTCTGTAAAATGTCATGAGTCCGATTGATCATTTTCCGGATCATCAAATCGTTATATTTCTTCACATTTTTACTTTTGACCTCTTTCTATTCTCCTTATTCTCCTAGATCAGTAGTATCAACACATGCTACGTGAGCTAATAAAATTTTCAGTTTTACATGCCTAGAGTCTACAATATTTTGCAAGAGGTCCTAGAAAACATAGCATTCCTGGATGGGATGTCCTAACATCTGGTGAAAGGTACAATAATTTATAAGATCTTCATATCCTTCTTTATTTGGTTTCTTAGGCCTTGGAAACTGAACCAAATTGTTTTCTAGAGATGATATAAAGTAACCAGGAACTTGTTCATTCCAGAAAGAATAAACTTTGTTCTTAAATTCCTCAAACTGTTTCTTCCTTTAATCTCTTTGATCATCTTAACGAGGAGGTCATTTCTATTAATGATCTAGAGGTAGAACCCTTCAGTATGATGAAGGTTTGGAAAAAGAATCAGGTATAGGTGCCTACTTGAGTGTGACTGTGGTAGCTTCTGCCTTTCCAATCCTCCTCCCCGGAGCTGATGGAATTACACAAGTTTTAGCCTTAGTTTCTATAATAGAGTCTTCTATCTATTGAGTGATTGAAGTAATGTCTCAAAACCCTCTTGTGTATTTCATAGGCATCAATGGTGTGCGTAACTCATCATGTATATTTTCCACACAAATTGGTAGTAACTCTTCTTGAGGGCGTGCTAGACTTAAGGAATATGTTAATCCTTTCCATCGAGCAATGAAATCTTAATCTATTTCATTATCCTTTTGTTTACAATTGTTATGATAAAAAACTATATTTTTTTGTTTCATTGAGAAAAATTGAAGAAGAAATTTCGAACATAGATATTCTCATTCAATAATTGATCGAGATTGTAAACTTGTATACCAGACAAAAGCTAGTCCATGTAATGACTGCACAAAACACCTAAGCATTACTACTTCTTGTTGTTGAGATGTTCCCATCATGGGATCAAAAATAGAAATAAAATGTGTTAAGTGTTGTTCCGGATCTCCCAAACCATTAAATATTAGGAATGTGGTATTCACAAAATTTGGTGGGGGGGGGGAATTGCATCCACCCATTTAGGGTAAGCTTTATTTTTTGATTGAATTGGTGAATGTCGTTCCTCCATAACTTCCAATCGAGTCATTAATTCCTCAATTGTGTACATAAGAATTTGGGGAATATCCGAATGAGCTAGATTTTGTGTAGGTATAGCAACTGGAGCATGAGATGGTGCAACGAATGATAAAACCATTTATGGTGGTGCTAATATCTGCCTTGGATAACCCACATGAATTTGCCTATTAGGATTTGTTTGATCTTGCCTTGATTGTGTACCCAGTAGAGGTAATTTGATATTCACATCTATAGTTACTAAAGATACTCTTTGATGAGGAGATCCTATAGGATTTGCAAGTTGAGGACCTTCCTGGAGAGTACGTCTAGCAGAAATTCTGTTTTGAAGTAACTCTGTATTAATCCTTTTCAAATTCTCTATTTCCTCTTCTTGCTGTGAAAATATCTCTTCAAGTGAAAGAGATTGAAATTCTCTAGTGGAAAAGTGCGATGCAATCTAACTTTTTCCCTTCCACTTGTTAGATTCCTTTTGGAGAGGGGTGAGTTAGTTATTTGAAGGCATACCAAGATTCTGGGTAATCCTTTGATTTCGAGTGTGCACACCTTCTTCATTTTCCTCAGTGTGAACCATATTATGGAAAAGAACTTCATATTTAGATTCCCCTAAACTAGACTCATTTTCTGGAGGATCTTCTACAATGGTGTTAATGACATTTACTAATGCATAATGCATCGATGGTATTCTATCAGTGTTTTTGCGAGATCATATTACTTTGTGTCTTCCATGAGACTTCATTCTCCTATATGATGAATTACCTAGAACTGTTTGATGAATAGTAACCCGAAGGGAATCTCCCAGATTTTTCAGTTGTATGCTCTCCTTGTGGTTTCTTTCCTAATCAAGAGAAAACTAACTTTGGTTGAGGAGGGGATTGCAGATATAAAAAATCCCCCATCCCTATAGGCTGGGGCTGTTCCTATTCTTCTTCTTTAAATATTTGAACTTTCTTGAATGAATTTAAAGGTTGAATTAAATGATCCCCCAACCTTGCAAGCTAAGGTGATTCTTGAACTGCTATGGCTGAAATTCATGCAACCGCTCTTCTGATTTTTCAGATTTTCATTAGAAAATTAGTGGAGTGCATCATCTGACAACCACTTAAATCACCTGTTTCAGAAGATCGCTGTGCTATTTTAGACATTTTCATTCTCTGATGGCCAACATCCTCTAAATGAGATGCCTACTCAAGATTCTCATCTGTTTGATGTAAAAGTAACTCAATAACTTCCTTTCTTTGGGCCTAAATCTGATGAGAGCTGGTTGAGGCCTTTTCTTGAGCGTACATTTTATTACATACACAATATATTGATTGGGGTTGACCGTGAGAAATAACATTTCATGAGACCACTCTTGGAAGAATTTTCTGATTTTGGAGTGTAGTGAAATGCAATACTCTATATGAACCCCATCCTCTGATATGAACACTATATGGTGAATCTGAAATTAACTAGAATAGCATCTTTAGAGCATTGAGACATGCACACTACAGGGTTCTCTACTATTTTTCAACCTTTGGATGTTGGGAAATTTAGAGAGATTCCAAGTCAATTTGGCATTACAACCCTTTTATTACCTTTACATGATTTTTATATTCATCAAATGGTAATACTTTGGTTTTAAAATGATGAAGAGTTTTCCATAAGTTTAGGTGGATTTTATAAATGCAATCTTCTATCATCAATTCTAGAATGTTATACTCAGAATTTTCCAAAGGCCAGAACATAAATGGTATTTCTCCTTTGGCCAATAGTTTTCTCATGTTTAACATATCTTCATCATCTTTCACCAGTGATTTCTCCACTTGGTCTGACCAAACTGGATGCTCTGTATTAGAAGAAAAATGACCCAAGGGAGGTTTGAAGAATTACCATTCCCATTATATGTCTTATGGTTGATAAAGTTTTTCACCTGTAAATGACAAGGAATCAGACATGAATGGCCTTATGTTTGAAAGTTCCTCGAGATAGGATGGATTTCTCGTCCCTACATTGTCAATTATGAAATTATTTTGACAATGAAAAATACTACTGTGGAGTGGAATTTTGCAGTGAATGCCATCATAGAGAGGATCACCATGATGGATTACAGCAAGGGAAAAATCTCCTTGCTCCGTGGTCTTCTGGCCACATTGAGGGTTGTTGTGGCTCTCATCTGGAGATAAGAACTCTGGATTGACTGGATTTTCATAAATCAAGCCATCATGATGAATTTTCTGATGAGGAACATTAAAATTACAACTACCATTACAAAAATTTTGTAATGAGAGGGTAGAATCTAGAGCTGCAACAGATAAATGTCTCAGGGCTTCAAGAACTCTAGCATTAAGAGAAGCCAAATCGTTGCTTGACTCTTGATTTTTTAATAGTTCTTGGTGAGGATACTTCTTGGATGTTCACTTATACTTATTTGGGGCCAATTTCTAGGAAAAGTGGTTATCATGGGAAAGTGTATGTGCCTGCCATGGAGTGGTTACCAGAACAGACCGATTACCTCTAATTATAAAGGGTGTATGTTCCTGATCTTGTTGTCCATATGATATGGGGGAGTATGTCCCATGACCCTCCTGGACTGGAACAAAGGTGTATATCTACTCTAGGATGGCATGTCGATGTGTCATCCCATGTGTGGGGAAAGATTTATGTGTTTGTTCCCCTAATACTACTAAAGTAGTTATTATAATATCATGACATTCTTTAAGAATATGGACTAGGATTTGTGTCTGCCCTTTCACCATTGATAAGATGTGTTTGGTGACTTCAGCGGCTAGAATGAGAATATACGTCCATTCCGTATCTGGAGTAGGTGTATGTGCCTACTCCTGTCCTTCTTTTCCTATCAATGGATATTGAAAGTACTCATGCGTGGGGGAAAACAGTTGGTTCTGCCCCAAATTTGTCATCGGAGATTTCTGACAGACTTCTTCGGGTGCTACCAAGGAGACTATTGGCAGAATTGTTGAACATTGGTAGGTGTATGTGCCTGCTGGATATTTCCCATCATATTTGGTTGATGAACTTCCTTCAATACTGGCAGATGATACTACTGAAAAAATTTGTGATTGTAAATATGTGTATGTTTCTGTTTACCAGTTGCCACCACATAAGATTAGAGGGCTTCTTTAAATTCAATTAGACGACCTTGATGATAGGTTGATAAATTGTAAGCAGGTGTATGTTCCTGTTCATGGTACTCCACTAGATTTATCTACTGGGATTAGTGGGTTACTACCAAACGAGACTGTTGAGCAACAAAATTAGGATGGATGGGTGTATGTGCCCACTCATTATTTTCCATCAAGTTAAGTTGATGGACTTTTATGGAGGAGGTAGAGGTGAGAACCTACTCCCTGTTGACTAGACGTTTTCCCTGGCAGTTCGTCTTGTGTGCCTGAGTCTGAGAGACCTGGGCCGAACGTCCAGAGGCAATACCCCCATCATGTTGGGGGTTTACTACTCTGCAATTCTACTGGTGGTGATTGCTGGTGAGATTCCTTAGGAAAGACTCCTGCATTCTTGAATTGAGGCCTTGAGTGACCTCTTGATACATGTCACTATAGTACAAGAGGGATTGATTATCGCGTTCTAGGGATAAAGACTCGAAATGGTTAAAGACAGTGGTTGGTGCCATCTGCTTCACAATCATTAGTCATTGTTTTCTAGATGACTGAGGATTGTTATTAACCTGGAAGTCCTATCAAGTAGCCTCCAAAGTTGGGATTGTACCATGATGGCAATATTACTTTACCAACACATTATAGACCCAGTGTTGAAGACACTGGGTTAGTGTTGACTTCCTTCTTATAGATGGGGATCCATATTTAGCAGTGGTCTAGAAGTTCACATATGTTGTATTAATGAAAGACATTTTAGAGTGAAGGGAATTCTGAGAAACACTTGATACAACAACAAACTCTATTAAAGGAAAATATTTTTAGATGGATACATGCATGACTGATTCCTTTGTCTGGTCTTCCTTTATAAATTGATAGGGGCCTAACATGTGGGTAGAATTATTAACTTGGTTAAGGATTCACATCAGGTTCACCATTTTTGTTTTTTAGTTCCTTGAAACTTGTGTTCTAGTTTTAATAATCACTGTTTCCAGGCAGTTTCCTTTAGATTTATTTAAGGAACTAGAAACATCCAACAATTTTTTATCAAAAGGGGATCTGCTTTCCAAAGGTAGGAATTAGTTAAGTTTGAACTTTTCGATAATTAAGAATGTGCATTGGTTGAGAGGATGGGAGGTCAGACTCATCATTCCCTTTTGGGGGGAATTATTGTCTACTCTGGGACTCTCTTTGTAAATTTAAGATATTTTAATGAATCCTTATTAATTAACCAAGCATAAAATAAGCATGCATTGGAATTTACAATCACTTATTATCATGTGTAAAATTTAGAATCATCAGTATGCATTCAAGGTTCTTCATTAATGGAAATATCCGTATGTATTCGTGCTCTTCCATCAATGGTATCCTCTAATATACTGCTTAGAGATTCTTTTAATCATCATTGTGATGATACAAGATTTTAATCCACTCAGTGGGGAACTATAGAATTTTTTTTCATCCAGGGAGAAAAAGGTTTGGTTTGATTTTAGGATCATTCCCATAAAATGGGCTACATAAGTATCCTTGTAAAAGGAATCAAAACCCACGTAGTTCGTTGCCACTGAATGGGACACATCATACCTTTTAAGTTTATGTGATAAGGACCTAGCCATACAATTTAATGTCATGTGGTATGGACATCTAAGAAGAATGTGCTTAGTCAAAACATAGTGTGGTACTTATACCAAAGCATCCTAAAGAAATTTGGAAAGAATATGGGTTTCCAAGTAGGATTAGACCCTTTTGGGAATATGGCCCAAGGAGAACATGGTTGATTTAGGGTATTGGGTTTGAACCTCAAGGAGACTTCCTACGTATCCTATATATATGGGAATCAAAGCCCACATAGTTCGATAAATCTCATAGGAGAGTTTGGTCCTTTGAGAGAGATGAGTTTGGGATTACTTCCTGAAAAGGAATCCTTGATTATTTGGGGTTCAATTTGGGGATTATTCCTAAGGATGATGTCTATATTAAGGTAATTAGGGTTGGATTCCTGAGGAGGAAATCCAGTGAGCTCAGTCCCTGAAAAGGATTCCTATATATCCTGGTTTGAACAACAATCAGAGTTCTCGTAGTTCATTCGATTGTGAAAATGTTGTGACCATGACAAATCTCTAATCCCACATGAGTCATGATCAGTGTGAGAAACAATAGGATGTCAAATATTCAACAAAGGCATTCACACTTTCAAATTTTTCCTCCTTTGCTAGTGGAAGAGGGCGCACCTATGGGGCCTAAGGTGAACATGGTTGAGGCAACCTGGGAAGAGGGCGAGGTGAAAAGCCTTACCTCTGTTCACTTTATATTAGACAAGGGTCCAATGAAAGGGGGAAGGGAAGAAGGTTGGGGGCTTACACCAGGATGGATGACCATGGTGAAAAAGCCCAACGGGAGAGGGAAAGGGTAACAAAAGTCCCTATGCCCATCTTTCCTCTGGTCTTTGGCACCGAAGAAGAGAAGAGGGGCAATGATGCCACCTACTACAAGAAAAGCTGGGGGATTATGCCAGGATGGCTGCCCTAAAATTGATCCTGATAGGGGAGGGAGACTTATCTTTTATTTTTATAAGGAAAAGTGGATATGAACCTTATCTTCCCCTACTAGAGACCTGAGGTTCTAATTCATCTCTCTGAGAAGGGAGAGGCCAGAACCAAACCCTCCTCCAAACTAGGTTCTTCCCAACACTATTTTTGGGAGAAAGGTCCATGTGACTGTGGTTATACAAACCCCCAAACACTCCATTAATCCTGACCCCATTGTGAAAAAAAATGTGGGAAACCTATAAATGTGGAAATAAAAACCCAAATAGGAGACAAACTGAAGTGACTTTCCCAAAGGTTTGATAAGTCATGAGGTTTTGGTGGAGGTATTAGCAGAATCTCATTCAAACAAGGGAGCCAAGGAAGAAGCAGCATTTCCATGATTGACTTTGAGGAAGGCTTGATGGCTTGTAAACTGAAGAGAGTAAGTGAATCAAAGAGGGGCCCCCAAGTAGATAAGGGCACAAATGTATGGGGGAACAAGTGGACTTGGGAGACCTGATATTCACTTAAACGATGAGAAACATGTATGGTAATACTTGGGTGAGACCTTGCTCAAGCCTTTAAGAGTATTCACAAGTGATCCAATAAGTAGGGCACTCAATTTCATGTAAAAGGAATAGGCAGTGCACAAGTATTTATGATTTGGGGAGGTTGGGCGCTTTAGGCATGCAAGTGTTATGGTTTTAAAACACTAAAAGGACTTAAGTCCAATGATTCTCCCTTAAATCCTCCACTCAAGGTGGTAAAGAACTAACTTGAAAGTTTCAGAAGACCGGGGTGAAGTACTTGGGAGACCAGAGCAGCAATTCGGATTCAGGAAAATTCGTCCATACAAATGAGGGCCCTAAGGGTTTATTTATAGGCAAATATGGGACCTTGGGAGAAAGTAATTTGGGCACACAAGTAGGCAACATGAAATTTTTGGGGGAGCGCAAGTGGGTTGCGCGACATATTGGATTTGTGTTAGTAGATTGTGCGCCGATATAGTTTTGGTTAGACTAAGGCATCAAAAAACTCATTCCTTTGAAAATATTGACTTTTATTTATGTATTTTCTCCCTTTTTTATTTCTAATGGATTTATTTTATCATATTTATAGACTCTTTTAAATAATGGGGTGTCAACACCTATCCTATCCTCTACCCACATTTGGAGAAATATATTTCAGTCAAGACCTACCCAAGTGTTTCTGAAATATCTCTCCCCACATCCTAGATGCATGTGTCTAATCAAAAGAACAAACCTATTCTGATTAAGGTGTAATTAAAAGGTGGTTATCTAAGAATATTGTGTATGTCCTAATTGACCTATTTTAGGTATATTTATTCTTCCACCTTCGTCAAATATTCTTTAATTGTAGTGAAATAATATGATAAGTATCTTAAATATGATGAACTGTTATTATGAATATGGGACAAACATTATTTATGTTTTTTATTAATTATAAGTGAAATGAAAACATCACTCATGTATAGTTTTGGATTACCACATGCACAAAGTGATGTGTTTCATTTTTCATCACCAGCTCAAAAGGATGGCTATTGTAAAGAATTTATTTTATATATGTGACATTAATAAAAATTTTATCCATATGTAATGATTATATATTATCTAATTTCATAAAATTCCATCCAAAAATGATAATGTAGTTCATGTGTATGTGCGGATTGCCCCCTCTATGAAGTGATGTGATTTTTTAATATATTTCATTCATGGATGGTTATAAAATTATATTTAAAGTTTAAAAATTATAATTATTTAAGGATTATTATTCTATAGATGATGGATTAATGAAAACATTCACCATAGTCAACCTACCCAAATCATTATGGAAATATGAGTTGAATATCATAAAAATTTATGAAGTGAACTAAACGAATTACGTAGTTAAATATATAATGGATATATGTTAAAGAAAATGAATAATAAACTGAAATTGTTTTGTGAAGAAAATAAATAATTATATTAAATTTATAATTTAGTGTGATAAATAACATGCATGAGATGTCATACTTGAGGTAAGGGACAATTTACTTTAAAAACTACATTTTATATGTTTTAATGATTTATTTTTAATATCTATTTCTTCTATTCACTTTTTCATAAATTTATTTTATAGATGTCTTTATATAGAAATTAATGAATTATAAAATATTTTTATCCTTTTTAACAGTCTTTCAAATGTTTTCAAAACATTTTGATAAAAAGGAAAAATGGAATGTTCTATTTTAGTATATATGACATCAAATGTTATTTCGAATTCCATAAAAATTATTTAATGTTTGGATTAATATTCATGGATTCATTTTTTATTAAATGAAAATCCCTCCTTCCCTTTTTATGGGTATTTTGAATAAGGATCATTAGGTAATGGATAATCTGAAATTCAGAAATATTTTTCTTTTGGGTGGATATAGTGTTTTTATAATTCATGATTTAATATGTTATTTGTATATCATGGTTTGTGTTAATTTGTTTTGATGATGGGTACTCTCAATATAGCTCATTATAATGGGTGATCCTAAAATATCTCTATAATTAATTTGGAAAGTGACAGTGTTAACTAGTTATAGGTTTCAATTAATAGAAAATTTTAATTTACCTGGTAGGTTTTTACATTTGTAAGAGTGATCGTAAGAGTGATATGAAATTTATTTCCCAATTTATCTTAATGATATATCTAGGCATGCAATGGGTTTTAAAAAATATCTTATTATTTTATAAGTTATGATAAAGAGATTATGCTTAAATGAATGTTTATTAAACTTATTATGGGTCAAATGTATAACTTTTTGGAAAAATGATTTAATAATTTTTCATAATTTTAAAGAAATAATAATCGGTATTTTTTAATTTATGATTTATTATGAAATGTTTCATGATAATAATTTTTTTGTGACCTTTTCTTTAGTAAGAATATGATTTTTTGGGGATCAATAGTTATTATTTAATGGAAAAATTTTATGATGAGTATTCATGGTCTAACGCGTTTCTTTAATTATTTTTTTATATCTCTCATACTTAGATTTTTTTTCTCATCCCACATTTCCAAAAAAAAATTCATAGGTTTTTAAGGTTGTGTAAGAAAAATGTTTTGGTCAAGAAGAAAATTGTAATGTTATATCATGAAAAGAAATTTTTTTATATCATAAAAGTTTGTATCATGGGAAACATAAATATTGTGTATAAGTTTTCAATTTTTTACAAGATTTTATATGGTAATAACAATAATCTATATCTCTAGAACTCCACATCTATAATATCAATAGTAATACATTAAATTTAATTCTTTTCTAATGAATAAATTTTACCAATCTTTTAATGTGGGTCCTTATAGTTGGTATTAGTGAATGATTATATAATTTTAATGGTTATGATAATTTATATAAATACCATTAATAAATTATAAATTATGATTATCGTGATATAAAATTAGAAGATTACCTTGATAAGTTATCTAAAATATTTATGTTTTTTATCAGTGGAAGAAGGGAAACTGAAATAATAAGGCACTATGAGGGAAATATCTTTGCATGTCAACAATATGGAATTGCATTAATTTTAGTGAATAAGTTTTTCTCTAGAATCAATCAGTTGAAACATGATATAAATTGTGGTGAAATCCATGTTATAGTGATACCAGATCTAACATAGGGGACCGAATTAATAGTGGATTATTTTATGTAACTTCACCATACAACATTAAATGGATCTTTTGACCCCATAATAGTTGAAGAATTTTTTAAACCCTTGTATAAGATATTTGATGTCATGGGTTGTTCATAACATAAAAATAAATGTCTTCAAATTTACCATTATAAAATTAGTTTGGTAAATGGTGTTTAATTATTAATAATATTATAGAAATAAAAGATATTAATTCCTTGAAATGGGATGAATTTAATAATGTTTTCCCTGAGAGGTATTTTCTAATGGATATTAAACATTATATGGAGCATTAATTCATGAAATTTATTTTTGATTGAGTAATATTTAATAGATGTGCATGAAGAAAACATCACCAATATTTCAATCAACACACAAAATGGTATCCAGTATATGGATCAAAAAAATAACTATCTTTACTAAGGAATGAAACAATGATACAAAATAGCATTCTTCCCTTATGAATTTAAATGTTATGAGAAAGATAAATTTTGAACTTAGAACGAAGAATTGGATTTTAATAATGACTATGTTTTCCTTGAAAATAATGAGAAAAAGTGTCTTATGTGGCAGAAAATGAGAAATAATTCATCAATGAAATCTAAATGTATGAAAATTAAGTTTTGAGTTTGTGATAGTACTGGTTAAAAGAACCCTATGGAATGTATTATAAAATCTATAATGTTCTTTCTATGTAGTATGTTTGGGCATGAGGATTGTGATTACAATGAAAACAATCTTAGTAGTGGTAAGAAAAATATTAATCAATAGAACTTGAAGTGTTTTAAATGTAATTTCAAAGTTAATTTGGATGTGTGTCGAAAATAGGTAATGGATGGTGGGAGCCATAAATACTATAAGAAAAAGTATTAGGGGAATTAATTTTAAAGTAATTTAGAATATACTAGGCCATCAAACAATGTAGTGTAATAAACATTACATATTTATTAATTTTATGAAAATGTATTGTTCGATTGGGGGTTAAAATATTCTTTAATTTATGTGATCTTTGTTGGTACAATGAATATTCCTACTTAAGAAATTAATTCAGGACTTTTGGTAAAATAAAATAGGGTAGTGTTAAGGAAAACATTATTTACAAAGATCTTCAAATTTTTATCTATGTAATGTAATTACCAAAAATGTTTCTTGTAGAGTTTAATGTTATTATGAGTATGGATTTGTTATAATTTTATAATGCTAAGATAGATCTTAGATATAAAGTAGTTTTTTTGGATTGAGTTCTTTATTGTATATAATAATGAATTAATAATGTTCATAATATATCAAGTATCTAAGAATCTATCAATTAATGGAAATGAATGTTAACATTTTAATTTTTTTAAAATTGTAATGATTCTGATTAATGATTTTCTAGTAGTAATAGAATATATCGATGTCTAATATGAGGATTTTTTTATTTTTATTCCTAATTAATATGTTGGAATTACTATTTACCTTGTGTGTAATTATCATATAACATTAAAACATCATTATAAATTGGATCCAGAATAAATTCTATAATTCTGATTAAAGTTACAAGAATTTATTGATAAATGATTTATTTTTTCTAGTACTTCACCATGGGATGATTTTATTTTAATTAATAAATATATACTTATTTTTCCTTAAAAATTTTAATTTACTATAGATTATTTAATGACATCACTAATAAGAATAATTATTTATTAATTCATATCAATTAGTTATTTCATCATCTTTAGGAAGTTTAGCTATTTTAAATGATGGCCTCACATTCGAGTATCATCAATTGAAGGTGAATATGTATTAATTTCCTATGTCCATTATTCATAGTTGGTGTAGTCATTATTAGTTTCTATCGATTCAATTTAGGTTGAATAATCATCCATCTCTATCCATTGAACTTTTCAAATATAGTTTTCCATGAATGGTTGGATAATGTTTTGGTTTTTTTAGGTATTATATTTGGGTTTAAACTAAAACCTTATAGGATAATGAAAAAAAATAATTATTCTACAACCCATGAATGAAATTATTTTATATGGATAATTTATAAAATTGGAATATTTGATACAGTATAATACATTAATTATATATATAATAAATAAATATAGTGTAACTATTGATATTGCTAAAACTAAAGTGGTTGAAAAATGGCCAATACCTATAAATGCTACTAAGATTTATTTTATTAACAGGAAAATCAAGGTGTTTTATTAAAAACATTTCCTGGTTGTCTATCCCACTAACCAAGATATGTTGAATACGAGTTAGGTTCACCGGGACCAAGGAATGTGATTAATTTTTCTACCAATTGAAAAATGGATTAGTGAATTATCTTTTTATGGGCCTTCTGTCTTGAAATTATGCCTTAATTATCTACAGCGATGCTTTGTTGAAGGTAAGAGGTTGTGTTTTAATGAAGAATGATTTTTTTAATTTCTAACTGATCATGATAATTAAAAATATTGAGAAAAATTATTATATACATGACATTGAACTGAAAACTGTGGTGTTTTGTTGAAAAATATTTAGACACTATTTATATAGAATAATGTGTGAAATATATATTAGATTTAATTTTCTAGAACCAACAATTTTTACCTTAGATTACATTTATAATAGAGTCTTTTAATACTATTAAAATATATTATTATATATTGTTCATTATTCTGTATGACTTTAGTGTAATAATTATTCTGAATACTCATAAGAGGATGAGAAATATTCTCATTAAGTTTGTACTTAATAATATTCATGATAGAAGATTATCAGAATAGACATGCTGTTAGAATTACACATGTTAATATGTCATTAAATATTTATATATGTGAGAATATAAAATATTCCTTAGAATTTATGATTATTTTTAACACACATTATGAATATTATACATAAATGTTTATTGTAAAACTCTATGATATAGTTTTTTGAGTATTTAGATATGTTAGGTGAGTCATGAATTTGATGTTATTAATAAATAAGCCATGTAAGGATTTGTTCCTTTAATAATTATGGAATATGATATATCGACCATTTGATAGAAATGAAACCATCAGATTAAATTCCATGACCATGGTGAAATAACGTGTTTATTTTAGATAGTTAAAGAATGAAGTATCATGAATATATGTTGATGTCATGGATATTCAACATTCTTGATAATATATTGTAAAAAAAGAGAATATATATTAAATAATATGAGTCTTTATGTAGTAATTGTCACCATGAAATTAATTTATTTCCCTTGTGTGACATTACACAATGATAGAAAATAATCTTAAACTTTAAGAAAGTATGTCTAACTCCAACGAGAAACAACCATAGAGGATCACACTCTATGTATTTTCATTTATCTCAATTAAATATTATTTTTATTCAATTATTTTAATAAACATTATTCTCAAGAATGAGGAATAATTTTATTCATGATTTTTTATTGAATATATTAAAAAAATATTCATTCACCATATTTTGAATAAAATATTTATTTTCATTATTTTATATGAAAAACAATTATCCACTAGTTTGTGGATGAAATATTTACTTAAGAACAAATATTCTACCATATATTTATTTAGGCCTTTGATAAATACCAAGGAGTATCTAATGTTCTAATGTCATGTTCAATAATAAATATTAATTTACATATGGTAAAATAATAATAATTATTCTACTTGTTAGTGCACACCATAAATAATAATATTATTATTATTAAATGTCATGAGATTAGAAATGTTTTGTTATATTATTTAATTTCCATTAAATAATTAAGTACTATTTTAAAATAAACTCATACTATATAAATAGATGGTTGTGACTATTTTGTTGGGTTAATCATGAATTTTGAATTGTTACACAAAACTAAAATCACTCTAGATTACCTATTCCCTCATATTCTCATTAATGAGAATAATAGGAAGGATATTTTAAATCCTAAAAGATCCTGATATGATTAATAAAAACAACACAGGTTGATTTATCTATCACTCTTGTACTAACATTCAATTGATGTTGCTGGGAGATCAATGGATTTTGATCAGCACTATAGGGGCTCTATATCCGGTCCTCCCTATGCTATGATTGAAATCCAAAAATGGATTTGGATGATCAATAACATTCTCAAAGAAAGATACTATAATATAGTAATAATTTTTGAGATCTAATAAATTTCTTTTGTCAATAAATTTAATGTAACTAAAATATATTTTCCAGGTTCCAAGCCTTTGTAAGTAAATTTTTTATGAAAAATCCATTGGTCATGAGGTTAACATATTTCACAATTAAAGAATGATCAATTGAGTCCATAAAACCCAAAAAAGTTTATTAACCATTTAAGTCACTTAAAAATGTTTACAAATATTATGTGTTATCATAAAGAGGTTACATGTAATTTTTTCATTGATTAAAATGAATTTTTATTTATTATATACAATAGTTTTAAGATATTCAAATTCCATGTTATTATTTAATTCATTCAATTTTTAATTAACATTATTTTTATATTTTAATTAAAATCATTCAAGGTTCCACATTTTATTAAAGGACTAAAAATAAATAAATAACGATAAGTGATACTATCAGGAATTGGAATAATTTTCTAGACAATTGATTATCATACTCAATATGTAGTTAGAGTAAACCTTGTTTACCAATGTTCACTTCACCTAGATGTTCCACAGGTTACACAAAAAATTGAACAATTGTTAGAAAAAGTTCATTTATTGCATGTCACAAACCAAGCCAGGTCTGCAACGAAACTGTTTCCTGACCTAATCAATGGAAAGGCTTGGGGGGAGTTCCCTATCCCCACAGTTTAGGTATCATAAAAAAAGGTTTTTAACAATTTACCCATGTTTATAAACATTAAACAACCAAAAATAATAAATAAAATGAATCCAACAATTTCCAACCAAACACTCTTTAAACATTATTACGAATTTAATTACATAGTTTTATGTAAATACCAAGAGGAATACAACTAAAAAAGTGCAGCAAGGCTGACTCCAAAATCACTACATGACAAGGGGGGTCATCCTCTATCCATCTCCACAATTACACACCAAGAATGTAAGCTATCAACCCGAACCACCATCTCTAAGGACCTTTCCCTTACATGTTTCAAGCATTACCAAGTATACATACACCAAAATGTGTATGTAGGGTGTGATCCTAATCCCAATAGGATTCCCCCCAAGAAAATATTTCATGCTATAAACATTATAAGTCAAATATATTTCAAGTTTTCATAAAATAAAATGTTAGTAACAATTTTAAACAGATTCATCTTCAAATAAAAATATTTATCAAGAAGGAAAATTTAAAGAATGAACAATTTTAAAGAAAACAAGCATGCTGTTGAAATTAACAACCAAACACACCGTATGAAGATGATAACTACAATATAATGAATGAGCATTTGTCGCAGGAAATACCCCTAGGAACTAGCTAACAATGGGATAATAGGTACATTGTATCTCAATGAAATATGGAATATTAACCACAATTAACTACATTATTGTTCATGAGCCACCAGTAGGAAACACACCCATAACCTATTAGTCTCCAATAAATCATCATTAATTAGTTATTTTTGTCATCATCAATCATGCTACATGAAATTGGGATAATTCCACTTTCGAATCACTAGCATACTAGTCCTAGTTTGACAACCTAGATACCCTGGCATCCCATTTGTGCACAATCAAGTTCAAAATATTTTAAATTACCATTTTCACAACAAAACTGCATTTATAAATCATACACAGACACAAAACTGTACCCCAACCATGTTCCACATCCTGAATGTAGTTTGTTAAGGAAAATAATGATTTTATAAAACAACATCAAGAGGTGTTACAATTCATTGCACACAAAATTCAATTAGAAATCATATTTTAAGGGAAAAATAAAAACAATACCTTAAAAATGAGAATTTTCTACCTTAACACCATTTAATAAATCAATTTCATGAATCATAAAACAACCCTAAATGACACAATATGTTATCCACAATAAAAACTTCCCATTCCATGTCAAAATGAAACTTATAATTAAATATTTAATCAATGCTACCAAAAATGGTTTTTGTACCCCAAAAAATAGATGAGAAACATTATATAATGGTTAATCAAGAAAAATAAATTCATCCAATAATTATTACACATGGAACCACCCACCATGAATGTTAAAACCCCTAGAAATTTGTCCAAAACTTCACCCGCACTAATACAACACCACAAGCGTGTGAAAATGAACCCTAATAATGAATTTTGAACCAAGAAAAAAATTATTAAAACCTTGGTAAAAAACCCTATCCATTGGATTTTTAGAACTTCAATAAGGATGGAAGAAACCCAAGAGAGAAGGAAGGAAAAAAACAATGACTCACTTACTTGAAGAATCTTGTAGTTTCCCCACCAAAAACCCCTTAAAAATGGGTTCTAATGGAGATTGAGGGATTTAGAAGCCTTCAATTTCTAAAATGGTCAAATGAGGGAATAAAGGATAACATAAGGGTTTATTATGGAAGGAAAAAATGGGAATAATTTTTTATTTCCTCCAAACTGTTTAGGGTTTTTTCGCACAATTTAGTAAGTCATGCGACCAAACCGTGCGCCCAGCTCTGTCCATAAAAAATTACAATTTCTCTCCAAAATTGATGGGAATCCTAGGGGGAAAGGATAGAACAATAATAGAAGAGAAAATACCATAAAATAAGGATACATTTGTGAAAATTATCCCCACCATGAAAACTTTTTGCCCTAGAAATTCAACCCAAAGCTTGATCGGAAAACATGAATGAGAACTCTTACTGAAACCATGAATTCTACTCCAAAGTCTTGCGCATATCATTCCCATGCTTCCAAAGGACCCATAATAGTGGAATAGACTTTCCCTGAACAAATTTATCTTGGGAATCCACTATTCTCACAATCCGTTCAAACACTGATAAATTAGGGTCTATTACCAACTCTTCCCAATTCAACACATGGGACAGATGTGGGCTGTAATTCCTCAATTGGGAGACATGGAATACATTGTGAATATATTTCAACTAAGATGATAAATCTAACACGTATTCCAACTTTCCAATATTTTTGGTGATCTCAAAAAGTCCAACACTCTAGATTGTTAGCTTTCCATACCTTCCCAAACGATGATGGCCCAAATGAGGGGCCACCTTCAAGAATACCCAATTGCCCATAGAGAACTCTTGGTATCAATGAATTTGGTCAACATAAGATTTTTGGTGACTCATAGTTATAAATAAGCACAATTTGATTAACATGACCTTCTCAAATGTCTCTTGTATCGGGCTCGACCCCAATAGTGATGTCTCACATACCTCATCCCAACACAGGGGTGACCGACAAGGATGAACATAGAGCACCTCAAAAGGATACATTAGAATATAGGATTGATAAATATTATTATAATAAAATAAGACCCATCCCAAATAACTATCCCATGATCCTCCAAAATCCAGAACACATACAAGAAGCATGTCCTCCAGAATTTGATTTCCCACTCTGTCTGACCATCCGTTTGAGGATGCTATGTAGTGCCCAACTTAATCTGCAACCCCATGTCCTTTAGATGGAATTCCCAAAACTGAGAAGTAAAACATGGGTATCTATCTGATACAACTAATGATGTCACACGATGTTGCCTTAGCACCTTCGAAATATAAAATCGGGCAATCTCATCTACTTTTTTGTATCTATGATTAGAATGAAGTGCGATGATTTGGTCAGATGAGAAATCACTAGCAAAATAGCATTCTTACCCTGATTTTTAAGAGGTAAGTCAATAATGGAATCCATGGTGACCTCTTCCCCCTTATAGGGAGGAATGGGTAATGGATGAAGCAAACCAGACTTCCTTTGATGCAATGATTTTACCTGTTAACATTTATAGCACCCGGACACAAAATCAGCTATGTCTTGTCTCATACATGGCCATAAAAAATTACAACATATGTCATAATACATTTTGTTAGGTATATGATGTATGAATTGCTGATATTGGGGGCTATCATGCATCCCCACCCTTTTTTGGAGACAACAACACCACCAAACAACCCATGAAGCATAAGATTCCCTCAAGAGATGAAGACCAATCAGAAGACATCTCCCCACCATGATTAAACTACATAAACCACTAACATATATCATTATTATACTTATCCCATAGAATAATCTCTAAAAGAGAGGGAGTCAACTAAACACTCACCAAGAACACACCTCTACTGTGGTCTTTGGTTTCTATGTTCATATGAGAAAAGAGCCCCATCAGAGTCCACTCATCACTGGACTTCCTTAAAGCTTACATTGGTAATTTTATTCTCAAGGTGTCAGACACCACATTACCCTTACCCAGGGTATTGACGATATCAAATAAAAAACCTTTCTAATACTCTATCGAATGGCACTGCCTCAGATTGAGATCTTTTTGTGAGAATATATAAGATAAGATTTTATGATCAGAGTAAACCAGAATGTTCTCCCCAAAGTGGTAGTGACTAAAAGTCTTTAAAGCATGAATTAATACTTATAACTCTATGTCATGGTTTGGGTAGTTCTTTTCATGTGGTCTAAGTTGACGAGAACTATACGCCACCATGTGGTCTCCCTGCATAAGAACACAAACTAGACCCATACCAAAATCATCACAATACACCACATAGCCCTTTCTATATTTTTTAAAGATAAACATAGGAAAGGTATTCAACCACCGCTTCAACTACACAAAATATGCTTGACATTTTGGGACCTATTCAAGAATCACCCCTTTCTGGGTAAGCATGGTCATGGGTGAATATAAATGGGAGAAATCCTAAACAATCCGCATGTAGTAACCTTACAGGCCGAGGAGACTCCTGATCTCAAACACATTCCTCAACTACTCCCATGAAATAACCACATTGATATTATTTAGGTCCACCAAAACCCCCTATTCTAAGATGAAATGACCCAGAAAATTCACCTCCATGATCCATAATGTGCACTTAGACAACTTTGCATATAGGCGGTGATTCCGCAGAGTTCCCAACATAATCTGAAAATGATGCTAATGCTCATCCTCAGATCCAGATTAAACTAGGATGTCATCCAAGAATACCAAAAAGGAGTCGGGATATTGGTGGAACACCCTATTCATGAGCTCCATAAAAACTACTAGAGAATTTGTCAAAATGAAAGTCATGACTAGGTACTCAAAGCGGTCATACCTACTTTGGAAAGACATTTTTGGAATATCCACCTCTCTCACCCTAACCTGGTGGTAACCATAACATAAATCTATTTGGGAAAACACATTTCCCCTTTATCAAATCAAACAAGTCATCAATTGAAAATAAAGGATATGTGTTTTTGATGGTTACCTTATTTAGATTTTGGTAATCGATATACAACTGAAGGGCTCCGTCGACCTTCTTTACAAAAAAGGATAAGAGCAGCCTAAGGAGAGATACTCAGGTGAATGAATACTTTAGATTATAAATTTTCTAGTTATATATTTATTTCTATCAACTCTTTGGGGTCCATAAAATATGTGGGAATAGTTATCAATTATGTTCCTAGTGCCAAATCAATTAAGAACTTGACGTCCCGCTTCAGGGGAAAGCTTGAAAAATCATCTGGAAATACCTATGGGAACTCATCCACTAGATGGGTTAATCAAAAATCAAGAGCACTACCATCTTATTCTAGCATGAGAAACAATAAATTAAAGAAAATAATTCCCAACTTTTGGAGTGGAGGTCCCGCACAACCCGACTGAGAATCCCATTCCCCAAAAAAAATATGAGGACTCCCATCAGGTTCCATGAAATTCACCTATCATCCATAGAAATAGATATGCACTTGATTGCGCACTATCCAATCCACTTCGATGATTACACTGAAATGGTCCATATCCAAGACTCAGAGATCCCATTCCATCTCAAACCCTAACACAGAAAGTGCACATGATGGGAACCCAAGACCTTACTCATTCTTCTTACCGAACGACCTCACCAAATCCATCACAAAATAGAACAACCTGATTGGAAAATTCCGAATATTTAGAAGACGGTAAGAGATAAAAGAAACAGAAGCACCCGTATCAAAAATGACGACTACAATAAAAGACATTATCAAAATGGTACATCAAAATTTTGAAGGCCATGTATCTGATCATGCTGGTGTCTGGTCCACAAAATGAAGTTTTTTGGTCACTTCATGATAAAAATCACCCACTTATGGCTCATACCTGAACTAGATCTACCCCAAACATGATCTGGTCTTACCACCGTGACCCCCAAACTGAGATCCCACTATCATGGTCAGCTCTGACTGAACTGACAATCCCCAGGAAGCCACATATCCTACCCCACTCTGATATGGGCATGTCACTATGCAAAATTGTTTCATGTTCCTCATAACTTCACATAGTTAACAAGGACTAGGAGGGGAGGCACATACAGTCTGGATGTTCCCTACCTTCCCACATTTATGGAACACCTCATACCCTATGATAGAAGCTACAGATGAAGACTACATAGAAGGAAGGCATGAAATACCACCTCTTTTCTTCCCCTTATAAACCTAATTCCTCTTTTTCTATAAGTATTTCCCACTTCCCACAGTAAAAACCACTCCATAAAATCCATATATTACTTTCTGATCGATCTCTACCTTGAAATAATGATAAAACCCCTTAGCATGGGTTCTGAGCTTGAACAAAAAGGCATGAGTGTAAATTTCAATTCGTAGCCCCCTCTCAAACATTTAATCTTTCACAGATTCATTATAAACAATATCAGGCTTGTACCACACTAGATCAAAAAAACATTTAACATAATCCATAACTAACCAATGTCCCTTGGAATGATCCATGAACACCCGAGATTTGGCATAGGCCTATACCTCAGGACAATACTGCTCTTTGAATATTTTCTTGAAATCCTTCCAACCCATCTTCCCATACTTCATAGCTCGAAGCACAAATTCCCACCACCCATGATTAGGACCCTCTAGTAGAAATGAGGCACATTTCACCATGACCTTATTAGGGTTATAAAGAAACTCAAACATCCACTCGATATTCTCAAGCCATTATTTTACTTCCTATGGCTCAAAATTTCTCAGAAATGTAGTAGGCTTGTTCTTTAGAAACTCCTGAGCTTTATCCTTTATGATAATAGAATCATCTTCTATAGTTGTAGTAAGAGCAGGACCTACTCCCTTCCCTAGATCTTGGACAACACAAACCACTGCTTCTACCAAAATTTGATCATGTAGCGAGGGAGAACTCTCTCCAGCTTCCCCCCGTGGGTGCATGGGAGCTTTTCGAGGAGGCACGTTGCTACAAAATGAAACAATCATAAAAGAAATCATTAATATAACAATTCTAAAAAATATAGAAACAACATCGAATATAAATAAATCAAAATCATCACAACAATGAAATAAACAACTACTTCACCCCCACCCAATGTCCATGTGTAGTCTGCAGCCCCCACATCCCACCTAAAAGAGAAGTAAAAAAAATCCAAACATCCCATTATGAGTCGAGGTCTGTCAAGAGAGGTGCTGGCTAGGCACCCTACTCACAACCAGAACTACAAACCTTGATAATCATAGCTCCTATCTAACTATACTCATCCCAAATAATATGATATAATGAGCTTGACCTGCTTTGATACCATTTTGTCACAAACCAAGAAGGGTCGCCAACCAAATCATCAACTGACTTAGTCCATGGAAATGCTCAAAGGGCATTCCCTATCCCAATGGGGCACAAGTGCCTGGGTATCATAACCAAAGGTATGGGAACGATTTACCCGAGTTTAGAAACATGAAACAACCAAAAATAATAAATAAACAGAATCTAAAAATTCCCAACTAAACAATCCTTAAAAAATTCATATTTGAATTTTTAGTTTTTAATAAAAGGCCAAGAGGGCCACAACTAAAAATGAGAAGAAATTCTGACTCAAAAAACACCACATAGCAAGGGGGCATCTACATCAAGCCATCTCTACAATACTACATTGAGAATGGAATGTAACAACCCGAAACACCATCTCCAAGGACCTTGACCTTACCTCTATCAAACATGTAACACCCCAAGATTCTACGGTACGTTTCTCTTCGAATAATGCAATAGTTTGCGTTGTACACAACTTTGAGTTTTAGCACACCACGACCAATCAAACTAGCCATTATGAATATTAATAACTACCTTTTAAAATTATATAAATTTTATTTATCAAAATGGACTTCATTTTTAGATTCAGAATATCAAAATTTTCTTAAGGTGAATTTTTGGTATTTTTCTAAAAACATCCAATTTTTGATGAATAGTGAAAAACACTACGTTATTATTTAAAAACATAATTTTTATTTAAATAATTATTTATTTTATTTAAATTTATTTTATGTAAAAATAGATACATAATACCTATATATGTTCAATGTAATTCACAGGAGTTATTTTATAATAAGAATAGATGTATAAAATTTTATTGAACTTTTTACCGTCTTTACCCACCTTCTTGGCACATTTGAAAATTTGCATAAAACATAATTTTACCGCTTATCATAATTGAATGTCAAAAATATGAGATACACGGTTGAAATCAATAAGTAAAATGTGGTTCAATAAGATAAAAATAATTTTTATGAATAGTAACTTTTGACTTTTATTTACCACGGTTAAAAGTAAATAGGGAAATTAAAGTTAAAAATTGATATTAAAATTACCCTAAAACATGTCCTAATTATATTGGATAAGTGTATTTAGACCAAAATCATCCGTAGGAATAAAATATGACCCTTTTGGTTCATTTGGATTAGATTAGGACATTTATTATTATTTTATTTAAAGAAGAGTTAAAAGTGTTAAATTCAAATTTTAATAACTAAAACATTTTTAATATAGGGTTATACATAAGATAAGTTCAACTATAAATATTAATTAGAAACCTAAAAATATTTCCTACATATTATTATTTTGTTTATAATTTTTAAACATTAAATAATTAAATTTATTTATGACACAATGATGATATAGTAATTACATTATTATTGAAAGATTAAAATAATTGACATTATAAATATTAAAACAATTGTAAATTAAGACTTTTTATGTAGTCCACGAATTTTATAGGTTAATATGACATGTTAGGGTTGATTAAATAATTTTTTAGAAATTATAATGTTTTTATGTCTTTCACAAAAACAAAATACCAAATAGTGTCAAAATTGACATAATTGAGTTCTTAAAACAAATACTATATTATTAATAGATATAATATTTCTAAAAATATACATCTTGAAAAAATGACTTATATAAATTTATATATAACAATAATTAACCACTTGGTGTTCTCTTGGATTTTTATAGTAGGTTGATTAACCATTTATAATAATAGTACAAGAATTCATGGTAAAAGTTAAACTATTTAACTAAGAGTTAAATCTAGAAGATAAGGTTAATATGGTGACCTAAACCTGTCTAAATCCTATTGGTTGTGAGTTTTTCAACCCATCCCTACCTTATCCTATAAATAAATCATTTTGGGGCCATTATAAACCGAATATTAATGTATAATAAAATAATAGTTTAAGCTTTTCCTAAAGTGACCCTTACCACACTTATAAAAGGGTACTTCTCCTTCTCTCAAAATCACACCTCCAAAGCCATGTGTATTGGCTAAAACCTAATAAAATATCATCCCAAATACCCTAAATTCAACCAATATTCCTTACATTTATCATAAATCCAACCTAAGGAGCCCTTTTGATCAACTCAAAAGGAAACACCTGAAGAAGAGGTAATAATTTCACCACCTCTTTCTAAGTTCTTTTCTTCTTACACTTCCTTTTTCTTTGTTGTTTCCCAAAAAAAATAATAACTCCAGTACCTTATACATACTGTGATGTTATTACAAATATTTTACAACTATATTCATTATTCTATCCATCCTATGAATGACAAGTCACCATATGTACGTACGTACGACTTACCGTCTTCACGTCGTGGTGTAGTTTGTTATTCAAACACTTCATTATTTGGATGGGTTTAATAATGATTATAAATGATGTAAATAATAAATATCAAATTTTAAGGATTCTTTATATATGATATAACTTCTAATTACATACTATTTCACCATCAATGGAATGATATTGTCGCTTGTGCATACGTACAAATTACGGTCTCCAAGAATGTGATGAAATTCATTCCCCATCATAACCATTCAAGAATAATATTAGTTTTATGATTAAAAATAATATTTAAGAACTTAATATCATTCTGGATATGAATCAAATACATCCTATCCATAACAAACATGACTTACGTAACCAACCATATAAAGAAAAATGTATCAGTTAACACCCAAAATGATGACACTATTGAAATATTATTAATAAAGAAATATTAGAAGATCATATATGATATCATATTTATGTATGTGGTTCTTGTATAATTTAATAAAAATTATTTTACTATTATATAGCAGGTTTACATACCCTTGATCAAAGAAAAGTACAAGGTAAGGGTTAATTATACATTCTATTCATTATCCAAGGTTGTTTATACGTGAGTATCTACTAGGACCACTTTATCATCCACATCCATGTTTCTTAAAAAGGTATTTCAAAAAAAATACTATTTACTGTACTATGGGTTAAATTCATTTATACCCTCATTTTAATTTTTATAAAATGGGTTGAAATGAATCTTTCCGCCCTTTTCCAATCAAGGTATTTTGTGACCCTTTCGAAAAATTAAGGTAAGAATGTTTTTTTAACTTATATGGCAGGTGCACCTATTTTACACCATTATAACACCTTTAAATCTTCTCTTACGTGATTATAAGAATATTTTCAAAATAAATGTTTTCTTTTAAAATTATTGGACTTTTAAATGATTTCAAAATAGATATAGATATTTCTCCAAAATAGTTTTGATTTCATCTATGTCAACATCCTTTGATGGATTTTACACTTTTTTGAAGTTGATTTGTTATGATACAATCTTCTATATTGTATTGAAGATTTTTTGATATTTTCTACTATGGATGTGTTATTTTTATACCATTCATGGTTTATGGTTAATGTATTGACATTTCATAAGCTAGTTTTAATATAAATGTTTATGTTATGTTTCAACATTTTCATATGAGGAATGCATTTGACTTAGTAAGTGATGGGTGGAGCCCACAATATCTCCTCGATGAATCAGTAGGTCTCATGAGACAAACTAGTTTCTTGACACAAGTCCTTGACAAAAAATTATTTTTAGTCTTCGCATGAGGCCTTGAATATGTGGTTATGATGTCTGGTATTATGCATTCCATAATTATGAAATTAGCTATTGATATTACATGTGATTATTAGACTAGTAGAATATACATTTGAATACATAAATGACATTATTTGATCTATATTTTCCATATTATACTGAAGTTTAAGTTTAAAAGGATTTTGTTTTAGTCTTATACATTGTCTTAAATGTTTATGCTTATTTATGAAAGTTTCATCTATATTTTTATCATTACTGAGCACCTGAGCTCACCCCTTTCTATGTTTTATTTTTTCCAAGATGTGAAGATGTATACTATGACTGACTTGCAGGGATAGTCTAAGGGATATGAATGTGTTCAAGGAGACAATGTTGTTGTTTTTTTTATTTTATAATGTAATTTAAAACTTATGTATGTATCTAGTAATTTCAAGGCTACTAAACTGATCAGTCCTTTGGGATTTGATCCCTTGTGATCATGCCAATGATATTTAATAATGCACCGAATCTAGGTTATGAGGGTTGGGGCTTTATAGTTGCTATCCGATGAAGTTTAGTACAAACCATGGAAGCTAGATTTAGAAAAACTTTGATTAGAGAACATTACCCTAAGATAGACTTTGAGGATTAGTATAGAATAAATTTCTATAATTTTGGTAGTGTATAGATTTTGTGTAATTTCCAAGAAATACATCACTATCTAGATATGAGCAGGTAGAGGTGGATCTGGTACAAATGTACCTAGGAGTGAAAACTCTGACAAGGAGTTTTGGTCTTGACCTGGGGTATCCTGGTACACGACAATGACCCTTGCTGCACCCTTGGTTATGACACTCCCAGGGGATATTCTTAAGATAATTCACATTTTTTACAAACCATTATGAAGGATTTATGAGTATATACCTCCTGAAAAAAAACATTTTTTATGATTATGGATTATATCCATAAACTATTCAATTTATGTTAAGTGTTTTACAAGTTTAGAATTATGTATTTCAATTCATAAACTAATCTAGTGTATGACATTATTTAGAAATGGTGCCTATTAGAAGGAATGGAAACCATATCAATGCATGTAATCTATGTAGGGATTTCCCTTCTACTCAAGATAATTATAATGGAGCTAGTGATGCAACTGTTGCTGAATAGCATATCACCATAGTGGGACAACTCACTCATGTTATGAATAATAACCTTACCCGTATAGAGCACCCTGATCCATAATGCAGAGGATCAATGTTATACACATTCATGAGTCAACGATAACCAACATTAAATGGGATGACACATCCATTCATATCTGGTCAATGGATAAGTTCCTTAGAGAAAATATTTCATGCTTTGGGAAGTAGTGAAAGGGAAAAAGTTGTCATGGTAGTTTATCACCACACAGGAGATACAGATCAATGGTGGTCATTGATTGAAAAAAAAGGAGATTATGAAGTATAAAATATGAAATGGATGGAGTTTAAAGATCATTTATTAGAAAAATACTTTCCTTGTGAACATTGATCGGATATGGAAAAGACAATTTCTGAGTCTAAGGAAAAATGAGGATGAAAATGTCGCAAAGTATGAGGCTAAATTTACAAGGTTAGTAAGGAGTGTAGTATATTATATAGGTAACCCACGGAGTAATATTGATCTATTCTTCTATGGGTTAAAACCATTTCTCCGTCGAGCATTAATCTCACAATCATTCTCATCGTACGAAGATATTGTCTCATGTGCTATCAAGACAGAAAAAAAATTCTCTAAGTCTTACGAATTTAAAGAATAGAAATTAAAGAAGAGATCTGTTGAACACTCTGGAAATGGAAATAAAGGGAAGAAGGGAAAAGTTGAATTTCCATCCTATAGTAAATGTGGGAAAAACACCCCAGTACTTGCCTGAAGGGAATGCGAGTGTCACGACCCGACCCTACCCGGGGTCGAGCCGCAACTACCCCATGCCCGCCTCCATAGGCCAGGGGCTGGCGACCAGCGCCGAAATCACAACAACTCGTGGAGGCCTTTGTCTAAAAACCTGTACATACACATGCAGCACACTCAATGCAAAAGTGCAGAGTAAAAAGAAAAGACAAGTAAAGAAAAGGGCAACTGCTATAAATAAACCACGATGTGCATCGACCTCTAAAAGTACAAAGCAAGTGATGAAAGTAAACTGAAAAGGGAAAAGGGAAAAACATGCGCCCAACCAGAAAAGTGCCACAACCCGGCAATAGGTAAACAAAAGAAAACAGCTGGAAGGGTCCCCCACCTAGAACCTGACTACACCCACCGCACGCGGCCCAAGCTCCTGAACTCCTAAGCTCCACTGAAGTCACGGCCAACCTGTCAGTCGTCTTCAAGGGCACACCAAGTACGGGAAAATCCCAAGCAGGGGTGTATATAAAAATACTCAGTAGGATACCCTGAAGGCTCGAGGGAGAAAAAAAGGAGGCACCGAAGGGTGAGCAGCAGATCGAACAAGAGAAAGTAGATGAGTACAACCGAAAGTGTAGTAAAGAGTACAGTAAAGAGTCCATCTCAACCCAAAAAAATGAAAGAAGGTAGACTTGTACAGACACAATGAGCTGGAAATGGTGAGAAGATGAACTTCCCATCGAGTCCTCACTACCTATAGCAGGAGAGTAGACTCGTCCAACCACGAGAAGCTAGACACGGAAAGCACATGGCATACCCCACGCATCTTCGCCTCTCTTGGAGGGAGAGTAACCAAGCCCAAGAAGTGGGTACTAAAACAAGGTATATACATATACATATGCTCAACAAGAATCCCGAACAAGGTCGTAAGGAGATTTTTATCCCATAGCTCAGCCCAAGAATGTGAGTAGACAACAGTCCTAGAAATAAACACCATCTATGCCCTATATCCTGCACGTCTGCCCCAAACTGTAAGTCAAGGGGCTCAAATCACCGACCTAGACACTATCCGCTTTGGGTGGCACTGACTCGCCCTCACGGTTTTAGGTCGCATCACAAGGACGCGCCTTGGTGGGGAAAACTCCCCTTATACTTGAGAGTTCTGGGGAAAGTCAAACCACACCTCGACTCAGTCACCCAGTCGAGAGAACACCCCAATGTCAAGCTGTCACATCACTGACCCGTAAAACCAATGGTCCCGCTCTGATAGTCACAGAAGAATAGCCATGGACTAGCCTAGTAGGAAGGACTGAGTCTGAAAGTAGTCGTCAGGTAACCCACTGCCCAGCCCCGCTGGAGGGTAGACCCTAAGAGGTCGTCAGGTAACCCACTGCCCAATCTCTGCTGGAGGGTAAACCCTACGTAGTCGAGCAACCCACTGACCAGTCTCTGCTGGAGGGTAAACCCTATGTCGAGCAACCCATTGACCAGTCTCTGCTGAAGGGTAAACCCTGAGTAGTCGAGCAACCCACTGCCTAGCCTATGCTGGAGGGTGAACCCTGAGTAGTCGAGCAACCCACTGCCCAGTCTCTGCTGGAGGGTAAACCCTAAAAGAGACCCACTGCCCAGTCTCTGCTGGAGGGTAAACTCTGAAGTAGTCAATGAGAAACCCACTACCTAGCCCCACTAGAGGGTAAAACCAAAACTGGTCTGGCCATCCCTATTGAAAATAACCACACTGGCCAGCCCTTCTGGAAACAACCTCCTGGGTAGAGGATCAGTGCCTGCATAATGTGTTGGTCACACTGAATCAACAAGAACTCTACCAGGGATCACGAAGGAACGGGAGGAACTCCCCAGGCCTCTCAAGGAGATCACGCTCCAATCCACTGCATCACTGTCGAAGAAGACCGAGTCAACTCATCCCAAAAAGTGGGGAAAACACCCACACTGTACGAACACCAGTAGTCGTAAATGGTGTCACAGTCCGGTGAAAGGGAACGGTACTGAAACCCCTCACAGCTGAAGAAACAGAGGAACAAACCATCTCTGCCGGCCAAACCATCAAGAATGAAACCAGGGGGAGACCACTCAACCATACTGGTCAAACAAATAAGCACAGAGCCAGGGGAAAACTCCACCCTGCTGGTCAAACAAATGAGCACAGAGGGACCCTCTACGTCGCGAGAGGTCAAAGTACGCAAAGCATAAAACGATACTCATGTGGGTCCCACATGACCTGTGGCCCCTTCTCCACCCCAACCAAGTGCACAAACTTTCTCAGGTACAAACATCCCCAACATGTACATCCAAGCATTCCTGTATACTCCTAGAGTATACCACGTCTCCATCCCTAAGGCTATCGTGCACATGGCACCCCAATGTCAACGCGAAGGGTGTAAATGTAACTTCTCCAATTTTCCACCTCATTGGCCCAGGCACGGCCAACCACATCTCATTAAGCATTTAATCCACTCACACGGGAGTGCACGCGATCACGCGCCAAGGGTTCTTTGCAAGCATCGCTGAAAGAACCACCATCGGTACGCCTTTCATGTTTCCACATTTGATGAGATCTCAAAGGAGACTCTGCACATCCCAACGGATTGCACCGTTGAAATCCTCATGGAGAGACACGCAGGATAGACTACCTACTCGCCTCAAACGGATATCTAACAGAAAAGGCGCCAACACTGCCTTACGCCTGAACGGCGTCCCGTGATCGCGAGCCTCGGCCTCGAAAACAGTCGGGCGCATCGCACCATTGCAACCCCCTTGGGCAAACACGTCAAAAGCACTGCTCACTTGAGTGCAACAGATATCCGGAGAAAAAAAATGCATCCCGGTGCACCGCACACGAGTAGTGATACATGGGACCCACAACCCGGTCTCGAAACACATTGAACGGATCACACCGTTGCGATCCTCTCAAAAAAGTACACAAGTTTGAATAATCACTTGTCCAAAATGGACACCCGGTGATAATGCTGAAAATCACCATCAACTCCCAAAACGGCCCCCATGGGGCCTGCACCAGCGTGTAGAATTAGAGCGGGCGGATTTCACCATTGCAATCCCCATGGAAAAACATCCATGATCGACTGCTCGCACGCCCCGAACGGACCCCCGATGAGAAAGTTGCTAAACGCTGCGTGCAGCTCAAAAGACGGGTTGTGGGACCCATGCCTCAACTCCGGATTTAATGCCCAAAACCACCCTGGAAATCTTCGCCCCAGTTCCAGGGTCCCAACGCCACTGACGGTGCTCAAAACGGACGTCAGACGCGTCCGCGCCGTCCAAAACAAGATTCCCCGTAAAAACGCTCGTCCACTTAACGTCGCGTTGTGGCCCCGAACCCCTCATCTCGGGAGTTAAAAATTCTTGAGACCATTCCAAAAGCTTTTTCTCAATGCCAGGAAGACACTGTCGTAGACGGAATGCAAAACGGACACCTGTAGCGAAAATCACGGGTGTCCAAAGTCAGAGGGGGCGAACCTCTCCCCCCGGGACAGGACCGGCCGGTCCGACCGGTCTAGGCCAGCCCGCGCTGGCCGGCCCGTGGCTAACCCGTGTGACCCGGCCATGGACTCTGGGTCCACGCCATGCCGACTGGCCACGAGGACGGTTGCAGTCCTCTGTGGAGACCCGCTGAATGCGGGTCTCTGTCACCGCACGGGGTTGCGCGTCGCGACCCTGCCTCGCCGTCGCGCCAGCCAACACCGACGGCGCCTCACGCTCCCTCGCCCGCGGCTGCCCCACCTCAGCTGATGCCACCGCTCACCCACATGGAGAGCCGCCACACCACCTCCTCAACCAACTTCTGGAGCCCGCCATCGCGCCACCTCGGTCTGCCTCCGCGCCGCCTTGCCGGAAAACAAAGAAATGGCCGGAAAAAATTCCCGGGGCCACCCTGGACACCCCGAAACTCCACAATTCGATCTGAAAGGACTATTGGGAAGATAAAATCAAGCCTTATGCAACCAGGGGCTTTTCCCGATAAACGGACAACAATTATACACTATAATTCTAGATCAAATTAGGTGCGGGAATAAAAAAAAAGTAAACGAATGAGTCCTACCTCGATGGGCGTAGCCCTGAGCTTCACCGACGGTCCGACGGAGTTGCCGCTCCTCACCGGAGTGGTGGAGGAGAGGGGAGGAGCTCCCCCTTCATTGGGAGCTCCTTGCGCTAGGGAAAAACCACAAACAAGGGGGGGAGAAGTGTTTAAATAGAAAACACTTAAACTCCCGCCTCGTCGGTCCCGCACCCAAACCATTAGCAGGGTCAAGGTTAAGCCTCCCCTAGGGTAAAAACCACCACCCGAGAACAAAGGAGGTCTCAGAATTTTAATTTGAGACCGCGTTAAAATGTTATTAAACCCAACGCCTGAGGCCACCAAATTACGAAAACGTCATTGGGGCCATTTTTCCCGAACGGCCCGCGCCCGTGAAACTTACACCCCTATTAGGGTAAAAGGCACATTCCGAACTCAATGGTGCCCTCAGGTTTCCAATCCGAGCCACTATTTAAGAGATGCTTGAGTTAAGCCATTAAAATAATTAATTAATTAATTAATTTATCTGTTTAATGTTCCAGAAGTGGGCGAGGGGTCCAAACGTCCCGTGCTGACATGTTTTATGTTGTTCCTAGGGTAAAAACCCCATTCCGGACCCATACATACACTCGGATCTCTGATCCAGATCACCGTTTAGGAGTTATCCCATTTATTTTTCGTTTTCAGTGTGAACGCACTGAAAAATTAATTCCGGCCACACCAGGGCTCGGAATCGCACGCTGTCTAAAGGCGCTGCTCTGGAACATCATCAGGATTAGTCCAAAGTCATTTATAGCCAAAAACCGGATTCTTACATCATTCCCTCTTTCAATGTTTTCGTCCCCGAAAAGCAAAACTAGGGGAACAACTCAGGGTACCTAGCCCACACCTGGCTCTTCAGTACCCAGAAGAACTCTTGCACAGTTCTACACCACCGCACATAGACCAAAGGATATGGTCTATTCACGCGAGGTCTAACCTCACCAATGACGTGCATAGGGGCACACACACATCTCCTCGGGCAAGTCTCATAGTAGACATCGTTCACCCACTCCAGACTTTGGGGTTAGGGGAAGGCTGTAGGGAACCTCTCCATCCCTTCGCACGTTCTCAAATAATCCGAAGGACCCTGGGGGTAGCTCACATCCCCGATCGAACCCTTACATCGCACGCCACGACTGGAATCACCACCCGCACCTGGTACAAGGCCCGATGATTCCCTACTTCAGAACATCCATATGGTGAAACACCCAAGGATATATAGTTACGCAAAGTTTCATAGCCGATGTCTCGCAACCAATACTCTCTTTACATGCTCGGAGAGAGAAGGAGTCAACACCATCGACTAAAGAAAAATGTCCCACGCCTTTTTACCTTACCAACATAGGGTCACATCGATGCCCAACGCCACCCTGGTAACAACTCAAAAAAGGAGCAGTGAGAAAAGACATTCCACACACAGAGTCTAAAAATTCTACTGCAAAAAGTAGAAGAGCTTTAGAGTGTACCTATTATCACCTCATGCTCTGCAGGATCGTAGAAATCCAAAGCTCGTGGCTGTCCACAGTCCCAACTGTCATCTCTCGGAGCCTAACGTGGATGACCTAGTGGTGATGGAAAGACCTCGTAAGGTCTTACTCCACTTCCAGCTCCTCCTTCTCCTCTGCTAGCACCACATCTCTGGTCGCTACTCCGATCACGACGCTGCCTCTTTCGTGGTGGTGCACCTATTTCCTGCCCGAAGCTCTCCGCATGCCTGGTCGGGTAGTCCCGTGCCAAGTGACCTCGCACGTCTCAAGCATAGAACCGACTCTCTTCGGGATGAACTGGTGCCCTCCAGAGCCACTGTGGTGTATGACCACGCCCCTGAGTTCGGTTGTCAGAAAGCCACCTGCACTGAGGTTCTGCTTGACGATGCCCGCTAGTGGTGGCAGACGTCCCGACTCCAACGTGCTTACTGCCACCACCAACTCTAGAATGTAACAGAAGCTCTCTGTCACTAGCACCTTCTCTAGCACCCCGGTATATGTGGAAATGCCCAAGGGTACTATGACAACATGAATCTCTCGGCGGAGACCCTGTTCAAACTTTCGCGCTTGGATGTTGTTGTCATGGACCAAGTCCGGGTAAAAGCATGAATGGTCTGTGAAACTACCCGTGTACTCAGCCACCATCATCCCTCCCTACTAAAGATGCAGGAGTCCCTGAATCCAAATGGAGCACAAGCAGGAGGGGAAAAAATCCTCACGAAACAACAACTGAAAGTCGCCCCATGAAAGCGACGAATTGTCAAGAAGCCGAGTCACGAGACTCCACCAACGCCAAGCTGCTCCGCGGAAGAGGTTGGCTGCCAAATCCACTCTCTGATATTTCGGCGTCTGGACAAGCCTAAAAAGGCAAACCACTATCTTGATCTAATTCTCTACTACCTGAGGGTCTGGCTCACCACTGAACCTCAGCGGTCCCTACTGCTGGAACTCACAGTGCGTGCTCAACCTGCGCTCAAGCCCCGCCTGCTCTGCTGAAGCTTTCTGTTGCTCAACAGGTGGGGGTGCTTCTACCGGCCCACCCGGAGAAAGGGGCTCGCATGATGGGTCCTGGACTATGGCCTCATAGCTCACAAGGTCGTCGTACCGAACCAAAGCTGGTATCCTAGCTGGCTGTCATCGCGGAAACATCCTGAATATTATCAAGGAGTTTCGTGGTCAGATGAGCATATATGTATATAACAGTAACAACAATTGGGACCTGACTCAAGAATGACAGTCAAAGACTCGATCCTATGTGATGCACAAACCAATTTCCCCTGCAACAAGTGTCTGAGCATGCCGAGCCGACAAGCGGGTTATCAGGGTCCTGGTGAATGGATACGTCGGCCGCCGCACCATCACTGGACTCACTGGCCTGAGAGCCGCTCTCGAGACACGTTAACACGGTTTCCCTATATCCCAAAAAATTCCTTTTTAGAGATGTCCGAAAAAAGTCTCAAGGAATGAACCACCTCTGATACCACTTTGTCATGACCTGACCCTACCCGGGCTCGACCTGCAACTACCCCAAGCCCGCCTCTATAGGCCAGGGGCTGGAGACCAGCGCCGAAGGCACAAAAACTCGGGGAGGCCTTTGCCTAAGAACCTGTATACACACATGCAACACACTCAATGAAAAAGTGCAGAGAAAACAAGAAAATCCAAGTAAAGTAAAGAAAATGGAAACTACTATAAATAAACCACAATGTGCATTGACCTCTAAAAGTACAAAGCAAGTGCTGAAAGTAAACTGAAAAGGGAAAAGGAAAAAACATGCACCCAACTAGAAAAGTTCCACAACCCGGCAATAGGTAAACAAAAGCAAACAGCTGGAAGGGTCCCCCACCTGGAACCTGACTACGACCACCGCACGCGGACCAAGCTCCCGAAATCCTAAGCTCCACTGACGTCACGACCAACCTGTCTATCGTCTGCAAGGGAACACCAAGTGTGGGAAAAGACCAAGAATGGGTGAGTATAAAAATACTCAGTAGGATACTCCGAAGGATCGAAGGAGCAAAAAATGAGGTACTGAAGGGTGATCAGTAGATCGAACAGGGAAAAGTAGAGGAGTATGACCGAAAGTGTAGTAAAGTGTACAGTAAAGAGTCCATCTCAACCCAACAAGAAGAAAGAAGGTAGACTCATCCAGACATAAGGAGCTGGAAACGGTGAGAAGATGAACTTCTCATCGAGTCTTCTCTACCAATAGCAGGATATTATACTCGTCCAACCACGAGAAGCTAGACACAGAAAGTAGCTAGAATACCCCATGCATCTTCGCGTCTCCTGGAGGGAGAGTAATGAATCCCAAGAAGTGGGTACTAAAACAAGGTATATACATATACATATGCTAGAAAATAAGCCCGAACACGGTCGTAAGGGGATCTCCATCCCGTAGCTCAGCCCAAGAAGGTGAGTAGCCAATAGTCCCAGAAATAACCACCATCGATGCCCAACATCCCGCACGTCTGCCCCAAACTGCAAGTCAAGGGGTTCAAATCACCGCACCTTGACACTATCCGCTTTGGGCGGCACTGACCCACCTGCACAGTTTTAGGTCGCGTCACAAGGATGCGTCTCGGTGGGGGGAAAACACCCCTCATACTTGAGAGTTCTATGGAAAGTCAAACCACACCTCGACTTTGTCACCCAGTCGAGAGAACACCTCAAAGTCAAGCTGTCACATCACCGACCCGTACAACCAAGGGTCCCGCACCGGTAGTGACAGAGGAATAGCCACAAACTAGCCTAGTAGAAAGGATTGAGTCTGAAAGTAGTCATCGGGTAACCCACTGCCCAACCCTGCTAGAGGGTAGACCCTAAGAGGTCGTCGGGTAACCCACTGCCCAGTCTCTACTGGAGGGTAAAACCTACGTAGTCGAGCAACCCACTGACCAACCTCTGTTGGAGGGTAAACCCTAAGTCGAGCAACCCACTGCCTAGTCTCCGCTGGAAGGTAAACCCTGAGTAGTCGAGCAACCCACTGCCCAGTCTCTATTGGAGGGTAAACGCTGAGTAGTCGAGCAACACACTGCCCAGTCTCTGCTAGAGGGTAAACCCTAAGAGTGACCCACTACCCAGTCTCTGCTGGAGGGTAAACTCTAAAGAATTCGATGAGCAGCTCACTGCCCAGCCCCGCTGGAGGGTAAACCCAAAAATGCTCTGTCCATGCCTACTGAAAACAAGCACACTGGCCAGCCCTGCTGGAAACAACCTCCTGGGTAGAGGATCAGTGCCCACATAATGTGTTGGTCACACCTAATCCACAATAACTCTACCATGGATCACGAAGGAATTGGAGGAACTCCCCAGGCCTCTCAAAGAGATCACGCTCCAATCCAATGCGTCACTGTCGAAGCGCACCGAGTCAACTCATCCTAGAAAGTGGGGAAAAACACCTACACTGTATGAACACCCATAGTCATAAACGGTGTCGCAGTCTGGTGAAAGGGCATGGTACTGAAACCCCTCACAGCTGAAGAAACAGAGGAAAAAACCATCTCTGCTAGCCAAACCATCAAGAATGAAACCAGGGGTAGACCACTCAACCCTGCTGGTCAAACAAACGAGCACAGAGTCAGGGGAAAACTCCACCCTATTGGTCAAACAAATGAGCACAGAGGGACCCTCTATGTCGCGAGAGGTAAAAGCACACAAAGAAGAACATGACACGCATGTGGGGCCCACATGACGTGTAGCCCCATATCCACCCCAACCAAGCGCACAAACATTCTCAGGTACAAACATCCCCAACATATACCTCCAAGCATTCCAGTATACTCCCAGAGTATACCACGTCTCCAGCCCTAAGGCTATCATGCACACGAAACCCCAACGTCAACGCGAAGGGCGTAAATGTAACTTCACCAACTTGCCACCTCATCGGCCCAGGCATGACCAACCACATCTCATTAAGCATTTACTCCACTCACACGAGAGTGCCCGCGATCACGTGCCAAGGGTTCTTTGCAAGAATCGCAGAAAGAACCACCATCGGTACGCCTTTCAGGTTTCGACATTTGATGATATCTCAAAGGAGACTCTGAACATCCCAATGGATTGCACCGTTGAAATCCTCGCGGAATGAAACGTGGGATAGACTACCTACTCGCCTCAAACGGATATCCGACAGAAAAGGCGCCAACACTACCTTACGCTCGAACGACGTCCTGTGATCCTGAGCCCCGGACCTGAAAACAGTCGGGCGCATCGTACCATTACGATCCCCTCGGGAAAACACATCAAAAGGACTACTCACTTGAGTGCAACAGATATCCGAAGAAAAAAAATGCATTCCAATGCACCGCACACCAGCAGTGCTTCGTGGGACCCACAACTCGGTCCCAAAACACATCGAATGGATCGCACTGTTGTGATCCTCTCAAAAAAGTACACAAGTTCAACTAATCACTTGTCCAAAATGGACACCCACTGATAATGCTGTAAATCAACGTCAACTCCCGAGACGGCCCCTGTGGGGCCCATAAAAGCGTGCGGAATTAGAGCAGGCGGATTGCAACATTGCAATCCCCTCATAAAAACATCCACGATCGACTGCTCGCACGCCCCAAACGGACGCCCGATGAGAAAGTCGCTAAACACTGCTCGCAGCTCAAAAGACGGGTCGTGGGGCCCACACCTCAACTCTGGATTTAATGCCCGAAACCACCCTATAAAGATTTTCCCCGACGCCAGGGTCCCAATGCCTCTAACGGCACTCAAAACGGACATCGGACGCATTCGCGCCATCCAAAACAAGATTCCCCGGAAAAATGCCCGTCCACTTAACGTCGCACCATGGCACTGAGCCCCTCATCTCGGGAGTTAAAAATTTTCGAGACCACCTCAAAATATTTGTCTCGACACCAGGAAGACACTTCTATAGACGGCAGACAAAACGGACACCCGTAGCAAAAATGACGGGTGTCCGAAGTCGGAGGGGGTGAACCTCTCCCCCCTGAACAGGACCGGTCTTGGCCGGCCCGCGCTGGCCGGCCCACGGCTCACCCGCGTGGCCCGACCGTGGACTCTAGGTCCATGCCACGCTGACCGGCCTTGAGGCCGGTGGCGGTCCTCCGTGGAGATCCGCCGAATGCGGGTCTCTGTCGCAGCACGAGGTCGCGCGCCGTGACCATGCCTCACCTTCGTGCCAGCCAGCGCCGACGACACCTCACGCACCCTCGCCCGCGGCCACCCCGCCTCAGCCGATGCCACTGCTCGCCCTCATGGAGAGCCGCTTCACTGCCACCTCAGCCCGCTGCCGGAGCCCGCCACCGCGCCGCCTCGGTCTGCCGCCGCGCCGCCTTGCCGGAAAACAAAGAAATGGCCGGAAAAAATTCCCGGGGCCACCCTGGACACCCCGAAACTCCAAAATTTTATCCGAAAGGATAGTTGGGAAGATAAAATCAAGCTTTATGAAACCAGGGGCTTCTCCATGAATTTACAGCAATTCTACACTATAATTCGAGATCAAAGTAGTTGCGGGAATAAAAAAAAGTAAACGCACGAGTCCTACCTCGATGGGCATAGCCCAGAGCTTCACCGACGGTCCGACGGAGTTTCCGCACCTCTCCGTAGTGGTGGAGGAGAGGGGAGGAGCTCCCACTTTGTTGGGAGCTCCTTGCGTCAGGGAAAAACCACAAACAAGGGGGGGAGAAGTGTTTAAATAGAAAACACTTAAACTCCCGCCCCGTCGGTCTCGCACCCGAACCCTCAGCAGGGTTGAGGTTAAGCCTCCCCTAGGGTAAACACCACCTCCCGAGCACAATGGAGGTCTTGGAATTTTAATCTGATACCCCGTTCGAAAGTTATTAAACCCAATGCCCGAGGCCACCAAATTACAAAAACGCTCCTAGGGCCATTTTTCACAGACGGCCCGCGCCCGCGAAACTTACACCCCTCCTAGGGTAAAAGGCACATTCCAAACTCAACGGTGCCCTCAGTTTTCCAATCTGAGCCACCATTTAAGATATACTTGAGTTAAGCCATTAAAAGAATTAAATAATTAATTAATTTATCCGTTTAACGTTCCATAAGCGGGCGAGGTGTTCAAACATCCCGCGCTGACACGTTTCATGTCGTTATTAGGGTAAACACCCCATTATGGACCCATACGTACACTCGGATCTCTGATCCAGATCACCGTTTAGGAGTTATCCCATTTATTTTTCTTTTTCAGTGTGAACACACTGAAAAATTAATTCCGGCTACACTGGGGCTCAGAATCGCATGCCGTCTAAAAAAGTTACTCTGGAACATCATCAGGATTATTCCAAAGTCCTTTATAGCCAAAAACCAGGTTCTTATAGAGATTATGTTACAAGTGTGGTAAAAAAAGGCCACCAATATCGTGATTACAAGGGAACGAAATAGGTTGTTAATGTTAAATGCTACAATTGTAGAGAAAAGGGGCATTATGAAAATGAATGTTCTAAGCGCCAAGGAAACTTAACTTTGAAAAGGTGAAGGGAGCAAGGCCAAACTTATGCGATCACTACTTTTGAGGTTGAAGCTCCGAAAGACGTGGTGGCAGGTAATTTAATGATTTTCTCAAGTTTAGCCAATGCTTTATTTAATTCTGGATCATTACATTGTTTTATATCTTCTCAGTTCGCTAAGAAAATTAGATATTTCCTATTTAATTTAACAAGGGAGTTGTCAGTCAAAATCCTAAGGGAAGTATCATTGAAATAAAGTTTTCTAAATTAGTCCCCATTAGGGAATACAAATTTTCTTTATCTACTGATCTCATCATCATAAAATAATTGAATTTGATATAATCCTTGGTATGGATTGGATTTCAGACCATGATGTGTTGTAAGAAGAAGTAGGTTACAATTTTCGATGATGATAAGGAGTACCTTATATTTAGAGCAGAAATGTCACCACCTGATTCTTATCTAGATCCACCCCCAACAGCTCTACTAAATTCAATTATTAGGGAGGAAGAGAATTAAATAACTATGGGGAAGGAAATGAATTTTCAAATAGAGGATGTACCTATTGTATAAGAATATGTTGACGTGTTTGAAAAGGATTTACCTTAACATCCTCCAGAATGAGAAATTGAGTTTTCCATTGATTTAATTCCTATTTTAAGGCCCATATCGAATACCCCTTATAGAATGGCCATTGTGGAATTAGAGGAACTAAAGAAACAGCTAGAGGAATTGAGTAATGAAGGATTTATTCTCCCTAGTGTTTATCCATGGGGAGCCCCTCTTTCTTTTTTTAAGAAGAAAATGAATCTATGAGGTTGTGCATTGAGTACAGAGAGATCAATGTTATAAAAATAAAGAAAAAGTATCCCCTACCTCACATTGATTATTTATTCGATCAACTTCATAGAGCTCAATATTTTTCAAAGATTTACCTTTCATCTAGATATCATCAGTTGTGTGTGAAGAATGAATACATTCCAAAGATAGAATTTCATACTAGGTACAAGCATTACGAGTTTAGAGTAATGCCTTTTGGACTGACTAATGCACCCTATGTTTTCATGGATTTAATTAATAGATTTTTTAAGGAATATCTTGATGAAATTGTACTGGTATTTATTGATGATATCTTGGAATACTCAAAAATCTACAAAGATCATGAAAATCACTTGCACACTATTCTGAAAACCCTCATATGAAATGAATTATTTAGAAATTTAGCAAGTGTGAATTTTGGCTTCAAGAAATTTATTTTCTTGGACATATTGTCTCTAAGGATGGATTCTCTATTGATCCTTCTAAGAAAAGATCAATCCAAGAATGACCAGCACCAGCGAGTATAACTAAGGTACACAGTTTTATTGGTTTAGCAGGTTATTATAAGAGTTTCATCTAGAATTTTTCCCGATTGCCTGACCCATTAACCAATCTCACACGTAAAGGGGTTAAATTTGTTTAGACAAAAGAGTGTGAAGAATGTTTGGAAGAATTGAAGAAAATATTAGTCAATGCTTCTATCTTGACTCTACCATCGGGGAATGATGGGTTTGTTATTTATAGTGATTCTTCAAAGAAAGTACTTGGTTGTGTCCTTATGCAGAATGATAGAGTTATTGCCTATGCATCATGATAGCTAAAAATTCATGAAGAAAACTATCCCACTCATGATCTTGAGTTAGTGGCTGTAATCTTAGCTTTGAAGATATGGAGACACTATCTCTATGGTAAAAATTGTGAGATATATACCGATCACAAGAGCTTAAAGTATATTTTCTCACAAAAATAACTCAACATGAGGTAAAAGAGATGGATCAAACTACTCAAGGATTATGATTACACTATACACTACCACCGGGGAAGGAAAATAAGGTGGCAGATGCTTTGAGCAGAAAGGATCATGGAGTTTTGAATAAGGTGAGAGTTTAAAGGGATCCTATGTTCATGGATATAGTAAAAATTGATATGGGAATAATCATGGAAGGTGAAACATCAATAATTTTTCAAATGGTTGCCAAACCATATTTACTATAAAGGATAAAAAGCTCTTAGACTAGTGATGAGGAGTTTCAAAAAAAATTGAAGTTGTGAATGATGGGATATTTCTTGACTTCGTATATGAAGATGGAATTTTTAAATTTGCAAAGAGACTTTGTGTTCATGATATATCTGATCTAAAAAGAGAATATTTGGATGATGCTCAAAGATTTAATTTCTCTACACACCCTAGTAGCATGAATATGTATAGAGATTTGAAGGAATATTTTTTGTGGGACAGCATGAAGAGGGAAATTACTGATTATGTGTCAAGATGTATGCTTTATCAATAGGTTAAGTCTAGAAGAAAACATCATGGAGGAGTCAGGAAACCTATTCCCATACCTAAGTAGAAATGAGATGATATTACGATGGACTTTGTCATGGGGCTACCAAAGACTCCTAGAAGGAATGATGCAATATGGGTCACTGTAGATTGTCTTACCAAGTCAGCACATTTTCTTGCTATAATAGAAGATTTACCACTTGAATGTTAACCAAGATTATATATTAATGAAGTTGTAAGACTTCATGGAGTACCCCTATCGATTTTTTCTGATTGTGATCCTCATATTACATCAAGATTCTGGAAAATTATTCATAAGGACTTGGATATTGAACTTCGTTTGAGCACTGCCTACCACCCTCAAAATGATGGACAATCAGAACTGACTATTCAAACCTTAGAAGACATGTTGAGATCTTGCTCACTTGACTTTCAAGGTATGTGGGATCAATATATTCGTCTGGTATAATTTTCCTATAATAATAGCTTGCACTCAAGTATTCTAATGGAACCATATGGAGCATTATATGGAAAGAGATATCGCACACCAACTTTTTGACAGGATGTTGGTGAAAGAAAACTTGTAGGGCCATAACTTGTCGAGGAAACAATGGAAAAGGTATAGATTATCCAAACCCACATAAAAGCAGCTTAAAGTAGGCAAAAGAGCTATATTGATAACCAAAGGAAGGATTTGGAATTTCATGTAGAAGATCATATTTTCTTAAAGGTATCTCCATGGAAGGGTGCTATATGTTTCTGTAAGAAGGGTAAATTAAGTCCTAGGAACATCGGGCCTTTTGAAATTCTTGAATGAACTGGAGTTGTAGCTTACTGTTTAACAACGCCTCCAAGTCTCTACAAAGTTCATGATCTGTTACACATATCACTATTGAGAAAATAAATGTCTTACCCAACGCATGTGCTCACCTATGAAGAAATAGAACTGGAACCCGATCTGTCATATTGTGAAGATCCTGTCAGGATTTTTGATACCAGAGAACAAGTGATGAGAAACTGGATGACTCGTCTAGTGAATGTTATATGAAGAATCCATAAGATGGAAGAGGCAAAGTGGGAACCCGAGGAACTTATGATGAAGAACCACAATAATCTTTCTATACAGTAGTATTCTAGAAATTTCAAGGACGAAATTATTTGAAGGAGGGAATAATGTAACACCCCAAGCTTCCACGGTATGTTTCTCTTGGAATAATGCAATAGTTTCTACAATACACAACTTAGAGATTAAACACACCACAACCAATCAAACTAGTAGTTATGAATAGTAATACCTAACTTTTGAAATTTTATAAATTGTATTTTTTAAAATGGACTTCATTTTTGGATTTGGAATATCAAATTTAGCTTAAGGTGAATATTTGGTATTTTTATGAAAACATTCAATTTTTGATGAATAGTGAAAAACACTATGTTATTGTTTAAAAACCTGATTTTTATTTGAATAATTATTTACTTTATTTAAATTTATTTTATGTAAAAATATATATATAATACCAATATAAGTTCAATGTAATTCGTTGGAGTTATTTTATAATAAGAATAGATGCATAAAATTTTATCGATCTTTTTACCATCTTTTACCCACCTTCTAGGCACATTTGAAAATTTGCATAAAATGTAATTTCACCACTTCTATGAATTGAATTTTAAAAATCCAAGAGACATGGTTGACATCAGTAAATAATATGTGGTTCAAAAAGATTAAATTATTTTGTGGTGAATAGTAACTTTTGACTATTATTTACCACGGTTAAAAGTAAATACGGTAATTAAAGGTAAAAATGATATTATAATTACCCTAACACATGTCCTAATTCTATTGGATAAGTATATTTAGACCAAAATCAACCTTAGGAATAAAATATGATCCTTTTTTTCCACTTTGATAAGATTATAACATTTATTATTATTTTATTTAAAGAAGAGTTAAAAGTGTTAAATTCAAATTTTAATTATTAAAACATTTTTAATATAGGGTTATACATAAGATAAATTTGACTATAAATATTCATTAGAAATAAAAAAATATTTACTACATATTGGTATTTTTTTTATAATTTTTATACATTAAATAATTAAATTTATTTATGACACAATGATGATGCAATAATTACCTTATTATTGAAAGATTAAAATAGTTGAATTTATAAATATTAAACCAATTGTAAATTGGGACTTTTTATGTATTCAACGAATTTTTTAGGTTAATATGACATGTTAGGGTTGATTAAATAAATTTTTCTTGAAATGATAAAGTTTTTATGCTTTCACAAAAACAAAATACCAAATAGTGTCAAAATTGACATAATTGAGTTTTTAAAACAGATACTATATTATTAATTGATATAATATTCCTAAAAATCTAAGGTTCAGAAAAAGAACTTAGATAAGGTTATATATATCAATAATGAACAACTTGGGGTTCTATTGTCTTTTTATAGAAAGTTTATTAGCCATTGACTATAATACTACAAGAATACATGGTAGAAGTTAAACTATTTAACTAAAAGTTAAATCTAAAAGATACAGTTAATATGGTGGCCTAAACCTATCTAAAAACTATTTTTGAGTATTTTTCGACCCATACCCACCTTATCCTCAAAATAAATCATTTGGGATCCATTAAAAAATTAATATGATTGTATAATAAGATAATATTTTAAACTTTTCCTAAAGTTACCCTCACCTCTCTTATAAAAGGGTACTTCCCCTTCTCTCAAAATCACAGCTCCAAAGCAATTTTTATTGGCCAAAACCTGATCAAATATCCTTTAAAATACCCTCAATTAGACCTATAGTCTATAATTTGATCATAAATCAAACCCAAGGATTCCTTTTTGATCAACTCAAAAGGAAACACCTGAAGAATAGGCAATAATTTCACCACCTCTTTCGAAGTTCTTTTCTTCTTACACTTCCTATTTATTTGATGTTTCCCTACCAAGATAATAAATCAAGTACCTTATACATACTAGAATGTTATTATAAATATGGTTCAACCATATTCATTATTCTATCCATCCTATGAATGATACGTCACCATACGTGTGTACGTACGGCTTACCATCTCCCCGTCGTGGTGTAGTTTGTTATTGAAACACTTCATCTTTTGGATGGGTATAATAATGAGTATAAATGATGTAAATAATAAATATAACATTTTAATTATTCTGTATATATGATATACCATCCAGTTACATATGATTTCACCATCAATAGAATGATATTTCTGCTCATGCATATGTACGGATTATCGTCTCTATGAACGCGATGAAATTCATTCCCCATCATAACCATTCAAGAATAATTTTCATTTTATGATTAAAAATACTGTTTAAGAACTTAATATCATTCTGGATATGAATCAAATACGTCTTATCCATAACAAACATGGCTTACATAACCAATCATATAAAAGAAAATGAATTAGTTAACACATGAAACAATGATACTACTGAAATATTATTAACAAATAAAAATTAGAAGATCATATATGATATCATATTTATGCATGTGGTTCTTGTTTAATTTAATAAAAATTATTTAACTATTACACAAGAGGTTAGAATACCCTCAATTCATGAAAAGTACAAAGTAAGGGTTAATTCTATAATCTCTTCATTATCTAAGGTTGTTTATACGTTAATATCTACTAGGAAAACTTTATCATCCACATCTGTGTTTATTAAAAATGTATTTCAATTTTTTTACTATTTACTATACTATGGATTAATGTTATTTATACCCTCATTTTAATTTTTATAAAATGTTTTGAAAGGAATCTTTCCGTCGTTTTCCAAACAAGGTACTTCGTGACCTTTTTGACAAATTAAGGCAAGAATGTTTTTTAACTTATATGGCGGGTGCAGTTATTTTCCACCATTATAACACCTTTGAAGCTTCCCTGACAAGATTATAAGAATATTTTGAAAATAAATTCCCTTAAAATTAAAGTACTTTTAAATGATTTCAAAATAGAAATAGATATTTCTCTTAAACAGTTTTGATCTCATCTATGTCAACATCCTTTGATATATTTTACACTTATTTGAAGTTGATTTATTATGATACAATATTCCATATTTTATTGAAGGTTTTTTTGATATGTTTGACTATGGATGTGTTATTTGTATACAATTTATGGTTTATGGTTAATGTATTGACATTTTGTATTCTAGTTTTAATACAAATGTTTTTGTTATGTTTCAACCTTTTCGTATGAGGAATGAATTGGACTTAGTAAGTGATGGGTGGAGCCCGCTATAGCTCCTCAATGAATCAGTAGGTCTCATGAGACAAAATAGTGTCTTGGCATAAGTCCTTGAAAAAAATATTATTTGTAGTCTTGGCACGAGGCCTTGAATTTGTGGTTATGATGTCCGACATTATGCATTCCATCATTATGAAATTTTCTATTGATATTACATGTGATTATTCAACTAGTAGAATATCTATATGAATACGTAAATGGAATTATTTGATCTATCTTTTCCATATTATGCTGATGTTTAAGTTTAAAATGTTGGTGTTTTAGTCTTATACATTTCCTTATTGTTTATGATTATTTATGAAAGTTTTCGCTATATTGTTATCCTTACTGAGCACTTGAGCTCACCCATTTCTATGTTATATTTTTCCCAAGATGCGAAGAAGTATATTATGACTGACTTGAAGGAATATTCTAAGGGATATTCATGTGTTCAAGGAGACAATGCTGTTCTTGTTTTTCATTTTATAACATAATGTAAAACTTATGTATGTATCTAGTACTTCCAAGGTTACTAAACTGACTGGTCTTTCAGGATTTAATCTCTCGTGATCATGCCAATGATATGTAATATTGCACCGAATCTGGGATACTGGGGGTGGGGAGTTATAAAACATTACCATGTTTACACCTAAAGGTGTAAGTAGGGTGTGATCCTAAGCCCAATAGGATGCCACCCATGAAAATATTCCATTCTATAAACATTATAAAACAAATATATTGAATGTTTTCATAAATAGGAAATGATAATAATAATTTTAAAGGGATGAATATTTAAATAAAAATATTTTTCAAGAGGGAAACATTAAAGAATGAACAATTTTAAAGAAAAAACACATGATTATAAAATTACCAATAATACACACCATATGTTGATAGTAAGTACAATATAACCAATTGAAACTATTCACAGGAAATACCCCTAGGAAATATCTAACAATGAGACACTAGGTACATCATATCTCAGTGAAATGGGGCATATGAACCAACATAAACTATGTTCTCATGAATGAGCCACTGGTAAGGAAAAAACCCATAACCTAGTGGTCTCTAATCAATCATCATTAATTAGTTAGTGTTGTCATCGTCAATCTTGCTATGTGAAACCAGGATAAGGCCAATTCCAAATTACTTGCATACTAGTTCTAGTCTGCCCATTGAGATACCAGGACATAACATTTGTTCTAAATGAAGTTTCACATGTTATAAAATACAATTTTCATATCAAAACTCCATTTTTAAATCATACACACACAAAACAGTACCTCAACCATGTTTCGAACCATCAATGTAGTTCTTTAAACCCAATGAAATTTTGATAAATCAACTTTAAGAGGTGTTACAATCCTTTCCACAAAATATTCATTTAGAAATAATTTTTAAAGGCCAAACACCCAAAAATGCCATACCAAATGAGAATTTTCTGCCCTAACACCATTTAATAAATCAATTTCATGAATAATAAAATAAACCAAATTACACAGCATCAAATACACATGAAAAACACCCAATTACATGTTGAAATGAAACATTAAAATTAAACACTTAATAAATGATACCAAAAAATTATTTTTTCACCACACATAATAGATGAGAAACATGATAAATAGGCTAATAAAGTGATATAAATTCATCCAAGAATGTTTACACGTGGAACCACCTATCTTCAATGTCAAAAAACCCAATTTTTTGTGATTTTTTACCCACCAAAATACTGCACCACAAGCGAGTGAAAATGAACCATAATCAAGAATATTGAACCAAGATACTCAATATTAAACCCTAGGGACAAAACCCTAGCTTCTTTAATTTTTAAACTTCAAGAAGGAGGGAAGAAACCCTATGGTAAGGAATAAAACAAAGAAAGACCCACTTACTTGAAGAATCATAATGTTTCCCCACCAAACACCCCTTCAAAATTTGGTTGCAAGGGAGCTAGTGGGATAGTGGATGCCTTCTATAGCTAATATGGTCGAATTGGGGATGAAATGGGAACATTAGGTTAAATTATAGAAGTAAAATGGGAATAAATTTTTTTATGACATGTAAATTATTCATGGTTTGTCTTCATGGTTTAGTAAATCGTGCGCCCAGTTCTATCCACCAAAAAATTTCCCTTTCTCTCAAAATTTGAAGGGGGGCCTATGGGGAAAGGATAGGCCAATAATTGGAAGAGAAAATAGATAAAAAAGGACATATATATGACATTTCACACCATGTTTAGACCGGTACAGACTAGAAAACAACTTTTCAAATTATATGCCATGTTAAAGGCATATAGATCAAATAGTATACCCAATTTAGTGGAGAAATTAATGCTAACCATGTGGTAAAATACACAGTTTATATCATGTGAGGCATAAAACCAAGATAATTAATAAAATTTAGAGTGTGAATATAGTGTACATGCAATGTGACTTGTTAATTCCAAAGTTTGAAGTACACCTCGGGACATTCCATGTGTTAAAAAGGTAGACAAAATGCATAGAAACTGGAATGTTTCTAGAGTACATTTAGTGTGGTTTATCATCTGAATGACATGCTATGTCATTTTTAAGGTTAGTTAGAAATAGTGTTAATGAAACATAAAATGTGTATCTAATTAGTAGAAACTTTTTAGTTTAGATGAGATACACACCTAAACACTAGGTGTTTATCCTAGATACATTAAAACACTATTGGAAATTCGGGCTATAGCCACAGTTTTAAACCGTGGCTATAGGTACTCAAACCGTGGCTATAGCCTATAGCCACGATTTGAGGAACCGTGGCTATAGCCTATAGCCATGATTTGAGGAACCGTGGCTAAGTTTGGCATGACTATAGGCCTAAACCTATAGCCATGGTATGAACCGTGGCTTTAGGTATACATCCATGGTTGAAACCGTGGTAATATAACTATAGCCACGATTTAGAACCGTGGCTATATAAGAGGACATACAACCTTTATTGCCACGGTTTCAAACTGTGGCATTAGGCCTATAGCCATGGTTAAAAACCATGGCAATAAACCAATATCCACGGTTTAAAACCGTGGCTATAGGGTCTGAAAATCCATAAAAAATACCCCCAACCCCATTGCACAGCACCCCCCACCCCCCTTGCATCCTCCCTCCCCCCTACAACCTCCCACCCCCTGTAAAGCCCCCCTAGACAGCCCCCCCAACTACCCTTACAGTAGACAACCCCCCCTGTAGCCCCCCTCCCCCCCTGCAAAGTGTTACGGAATCGTCGGGAGACACAACAACAGAAACAAGAAAAAACGAAAGAAAGCAAAGGATACATCTATTTACATGGTTTGGGAATAATCCCAACATCCACGGGAGAGACAAAATATTTCACTATATCGGGAGCACAAAAAATACAGAGGATTTTCAGTAGTAAACCCTAGCCCGAAATGGGCTACATATGAAGAAGACGATCCACTATTCCGAATAGTAAGTCCGCGTTGCTATAGTGATCGATAGACAACTTTGTCAAAAGTGCTACAGTGAAGTTGACCCTGAAG